>OX328103.1:6484018-16204018 GCA_946811185.2 Hippopus hippopus | reverse complement strand
TCCAGTCAGTCACGTGGTACAGCTTCAAAACGAGACCGAGAAGAACTCCAAGCAATCTCCTAAGTAAGGCCAATATTGCTGTGGATACCAATCAATTAGAGGTGGTAAATATCGAGAAACCCCGCAAACGTCGACAGGAAGTCGTACCAGATGTAATCAATTACGGCGAAGCCAGCTCAGTCGATGTGGTCATCGATACAAAGGCCGAGGAACTTCAGATCAGAGCTAAAAAGTCAGAGGCTGCCAAGACAAACAAGCAAGCATGGGCAGTTGTTACAGATCAGAATGGAACCATGGTAAACGGAGAGAAGAAAGTAGAAAGTGATGCCAGAAGAAGGAGACGGGAAGGCAAGAAGAAAGCCAAAGAACAAATTGTTAAATAACTGTTGGATATGAGAACAATTTTGAAAAGTGATTTTTTGGGGGTTTACGTCGTACATTTGTTAGTGATATCTGTCTGAATTACCTTAGACAGATGCTAGTTGATATGATTTTTTGCACATACACGTTAAGTTAAAAATGTTATTTTGTAATTTATTAAAAAAAAAAGTTTTAATTAAAAAAAAAAGTATCTATTCAATGCTACTCGTTGATATTGCGTCCTTGATTGTATTATCGGTGCCTTAGAATGACATGGTTGTTGGTAAAAAAGTACTGTTAAAAGAAAACATGAAAGAAAAATACAATAACCTTTTACCGATGACCCCTTTTAGCGTATTTCATAACAGAGTCCGAGTTTGAAGAGAATGCCACAGAATGTTAGAGCTGGCAATTTAGTTTGGACTGAACGTGCATGCATTATATAAGATCGTGTAGTATAACGGGGACTGTGTGTCACTTGGAAAGGGTTAAACCTAATGGTTTTTAATAGAAGTATGTGAGTCATGCTGGCATTGGTCGAAGGTTTTGCTATTGATGAATTTTATGCGTGTCAATGGATCAGTCTACCACATGATTCAGCCGGTTGGTCGACAAAATTGATTTTACGGATCGATTATTATACCATGACTTGTTTGGTACAAAACATAACGGAGATGCATTAAACCTCTTTTTGCCAGAACGTGGCTCATCTTATAGAATTTTAATATATCATATAAACGATAATCTGCATATCTGAATATACATGTACAATAATTGCGAAATTGATAAAACGCGTTCTGTTTTGTCGTTTCGGACTTTTGTTGTATTATAAAAATGACAGAGTACCGACGGGTTTTCTGTTACACTTACGACCTTATTATTCTAAGGCATCGTTATCTCCTTATCCCCAAACCAGCCCGCCACTGTGGCTTAGTCGCTAAAGCACAGTTTAGTGGTCGATGGGTCATGAGTTCGATGCCCAGCTCGGCCATATGTTTCATGAAAATCAAAATGGCAGGGTCAATTACTTTCTTTTGCTGAACATTCCTTGGACAATATTTGTGTTGGGAAAAATCCAGAGGCTTGAACAGACTGTTGTGAAAATTCCGGTAGAAGAAACTCTCGGAACACACGAACAGGTGCCCTGGCTGACGTGATACAACTGGATTTGTTGAAAAGGGCGTCAAACGCCACACAATACAACACAAAGAGAAGCTCCTGAACTAGATTTCCAGGAGGGGACTTAAAACTCTTTTAGCACCATAGGCAAAAACAGGGGTTTTTGCGGACGGCAAAAATCAAGATCAGATTGCACAGAACCTGCAGTCTGATCTTGGATCTGTGCCACCCGCTTCTTTAGTCAAGAAAAATCTTCGTGTGCTACATTGGATTGTATATTCAGCCGTGGAAAGAATTCGAATTTATATATTTTATACATGCTCTGTGAAAAGAGGATTTATTTCATCTGCAACAAATATCGACCATATCAGCCTGCGCAGGTCGGACAGGCTGACATGGATCGAAACTATTTGCTGTTGATCAAATTTCTGCCTGTCCAAGGACCAGATGCCTCACGATTCAATCGGTTGTTGATCAAATGGATTTTATGGATCCATTAGTATGTGATGACTGGCATGGTACATTGCGTCACAGAGCTGCATTTAACCCTCTTTCCTTAGAGCAAAGCTCATTTATATTTAGCTATTTTCAAAGTCACCTATTACACCAATGAGTCTAATGTGTAAAACGGGTAAGTATTTGATAGTTAAACAAGTGCTTACAGCTTATATGAATGACTTTCAATAATCGCTTCTTGGAAACCTTCACCAGTACTTGTAGTTAGCGTCTTGATTCGGTTGGTTCCAAAGTTGACACCATTCACGACGGGATTCAGATCCGGAATCTTTGATTTGACAGGCCGACGCTCTAGCCCCACACCACTGTCTTAAACCAGTGTGTGAAGTATTAAATGGAGGGCAAAATTTCTTTCAGGGTTGATACAGAAAACATCCAGGGACTACGTTGAGTGATTTACTATCGATGCCGAGTTGAACTTCACATTTAGTCAACCAATCTATCGATTCATAGGTTATTTGTTCATTTGTTTATGTATTTATCTAATCATTTTTTATGCCTTGAAAGAGACATACTGACATCCATTCCATGGATAAACTTGTCATGAAATCAGAGGGATGAAAGCACTGAAAAGGCATTTGTGCAAGATGATAAAGTTGGATGGATTAGTTTAGTTATTAGACCAATGGTATGATCCTATTTCTTCTTTGCAACTTTACTTTTGAATATTTAGTTTAGGAAATACTTTACCTCTAGGACAAAGTCCAGTTTAATTTCATATTTCTTCACTAATCACAAAGTCCTGAGGAGTGTTCAGTTGCAGAGGAGTCTTGAACACATCCGTGACTAAGTGACAGGGTTAAACCTTTAACATCAGGAACCTTTATGAAAGCATAATGTAAAAAGGGTAAAAAAAGCAAAAGCAAGTTGTCAGTATTTTCCTGTCTCCCCACGATGTTTCTTACCCTTTCAAAGACAAAATGCCATCATCTACCCAGCCTTAATACGGTCATCTGCAACTCCTTTGGAAAATTTAAATTTTTATTGTCCGATAAAAGTTTATGGATTAACTATGTACCAAGTTAAATAGCAATGAAGTCAAAGATTAAGGGTTTTAATCGTAGAATTTTTATTACAAAAAGAAAACACTTTACATATGATGTTTTGTAAACGCCATGATAGAATACATATAGAAAAAATGTTAATTTTATGAAATTTACAAAGGTTAAAAACATCAGTATACATAAAAGGAACAAAATTTCCTTTAAAGTCTTTCTTCGAGTTTAACACTGTTTTACTTATCTTAGTAATTCTATGCTTGGCCAAATCTGATACATTTAAGTTTACCAGCATTTCAAGGGTGGTGAATGACAAACTATACACAGAAGAATGGAGAATGCACGCAAAGATCAGCATATGTCTGATATTGGTTTGTTATTGTCTACAAGATACACGCTTGGCCAAGTATGGCAGGATAAAGACTGAGAGACGACTAAGATTCTCATATGCTGATTACAATGAGCCTGAAACAGTAATAGTCAACGAGAAAAACTTTTTGGGCAACAGAAAAACTGTCCTTTCCAGATGATTTCTCTATTTGTCACATTTTTCAAGCATATTCATAACCATTATATGAGCCATTTTCTGTGAAAGAGGGGTTTAATGCAGTTCGCGCAGGCTGACCTGGGTCGAAACCTTTTACTCTTTGTAAATTTTCTGCATGTGCAAGGACCAGTCTAAATTATGATTAAATCGGTTGTAAGATAAATTACACCTTATGCAGACATAATTATATGTTCATTTCCTTGGAATAATGCCTTATGGAGATAAATTAAGCCCCCTTTTGCCAGAGCATGGCTCATATTTACATAGAATTAAAACTGAAGAGGGACATCAACTAGACTATGTACAGAGGTAAATTTATAATGTAACGTTATGCTCAATTTTCACAAATAAAATTAATATAACAGTAATCTTCAATGAACGAATAATATCAACGAGATATAGAGGATATTCCTTGCTTCGGCATAAAGTCAAACTAGAATTTCAGTTAGTAAACAGAAAAATGAATGTTTTCTCGAGTGGCGACGGCACTCATGAAAATAACGTTATTGAATTTTGATGTTCAGGAATAAAATTAATATTTTGATCTATATAAAAAATAAACAATTCTCCATACCTGTTTTTTAAACGTGCCTTAAAAAAATACATTCTGCTTAATAGATTACCGTAGAAAAATGTCACGTTCATGGGGACATTAGTTTGGCCACACCAATAATAATTAAGGCAGTAAAGTTACGGCTGTGAAATTATCATATACTAACTAATATTTTTTCTATAAAGCTGGTGTGCTGAGATGTTCATTAATTTAATTGACTGAGACAGAACATGTAGAAAAATCACATCACCAGTCTTTAAGTTTAGAAGTAGAATATTTTACTTCATTCCTTCATTTGCGTTACTTTTTTTTCTTCTTTACCCATTTCTTGTATGTAACTGTTTTCAAAGTCACTTGCTGCAAATACATTATTGTGCGTTTTTGTGTAAGAAAAGATACATTGACTCGGAACGCCTGTATTGCTACAGACATAAAATTTAATGAGCTTATCAATTTCAAAGGTGGAAGGTCAAAGACCTGGTCGACAACATTTCAATACAAGGTAACATAGATAAACTGTACATATATCAGCAGGCACAGTGTAACAAGTAATTCATCATAACATATAAATATAACAATGAACCATTCATGAATGTAAAAAAAAAATGAAAATTTTCTCAAGCTTTGTAATGTAATATATACTTTGATCATGTCGCTTAATTACGAGATATAAAAGAAATGCATCACTAATGAGTTACATTTAATTGTTATCAACATTTGTATCTATACATCGATATATATTGTATAGGATCTGTCATATATACGGAATATTATGATGTAGTGACTTTCCTGGCGCATGTTTTTGATTCGAGCCGCGTGAGAAAATTTCATATCGCGCGAGACCGAAGGTCGAGCGAGATGTCAAAATTTTCTTCCGCGGCGAGAAGCAAATACAAGCACCAGGAAAGTTACTACAGCATAATATTCCTTTTATTATATACCTACATCTTTCAACGAAAAAATAGTGCAATTGCTGACATTTCATTCGAAAACGGGAATTAAAGTAAAATAGATAATGGTGTAGTAGCCAGCAACTTCGTTTTTATGAATGGCGGATGAATAATACGACGTAAAATTTTGGCCAATCAAATTGCAAATGAATACATACCTACACGGCTCGTGACTTACGTCATCATGACGTCATCATACCATATTTGGAACCGTATTTCACAGTGTGTATGGATTTTTTTCTGTCCTGTATGATATTTTATACGTGTGCGACGCATGTACTTTCTCCGTAAAACTTTCAGGTATATAATAAATAGATGATATTTGTTTTTTCGGTGAAAGATCGAAATATATTTATGGTCGATATTTCATGGTTACGACCAGTGAAAATACCGATTTTTATATTCTAACTCTTCAATTGAAGGCGGAAACTGTTGTTCCCGCGCACTAGTTACCTAGGTAAAATGTGCGTGCCTCACAACAAGATGGAAATATGACGTAATTCATCTTACATTTCTCGCGCTTGACGTAATATTGTAATGCGTTGCTATGCAGAGGGGGTACGCCACGGGGAATAACCGAAAAGAACTGTATTGGATTTTGATTAAGTTCCCCCAAGAAAGGGTTAAAAGCATGAAATAAATAGAATATTTGTTTTTTACGGTGAAAGATCGAAATTTATTTCATCGAGTGAACATCAAAAGTTGTTATTATATACCTGTAAGTTTTCCGGGTTAAATACATGCGTCGCACGCGGATAAAATCACACACGACGGAAAAAAAATCCGTATCTACTCTCAGTGGAATACGGTTCCAAATACGGTATGATGACGTCATAATGACGTAATTCACGGGCAGTATACGTATTTATTTGCAAGTTCATTGGTCAGAATTTTACGCTGTAATATTTATCCGCCATTCATAAAAACGAAGTTATGGATACTACGCCATTATTTGTTTTATTTTGCTTACCGTTTTCGAATAAAATGTCAATAATTTGCAATATTTTGTCGTTCAAAAGGTGTAGGTATATAATAAAAGGAATATTATGCTGTAGTGACTTTCCTGGTGCTTGTATTTACTTCTCGCTGCGTAAGAAAATTTTTGCATCTCGCTCGACCTTCGGTCTCGCGCGATACCAAATTTTCTCACGCTGCTCGAGGTAAATACAAGCACCAGGAAAGTCACTACAGCATAATATTCCGTATGTATTTGAGATAATATTTCATTGCAAGAGATCAAACAACCCTCTGGCGAGTTTGTAACATTATTTAGGAAGAGTTTAATTAAACATCTACTTAAAAGCCAACGAATGTCAGATTCTTTTTTATCATAAAACATTATTTCACAAATTTTAGGTCAAAATATGTACATCATGTGCGCACACGTGGTAATTTCCTTGAATAAAGCCGGATTCACTTCACTGAAAGACGCTTAGAATGACGTCAAATGTGACGTCAAACAATGTTTATCTCAAACGTGTGTAAGATGAGAGAATTCGTACTGGGTATATTACACTGAAAACAAGGAAATTTATGTGATAAATAAACGCAAAAAGAAAAGCCTACGAGGTAAGTTGCCGTAGTCATCAACCGTTTTGAATTTAGTTCTAATTCTGAATTTCAAAAATTAACCATCTAAATTGCTTAGACATTCTATCTGAGACAATCAGATGGCTTGTACTGAAGTAGAGAACTAGGACTTACTGAGCCTTGCTCTGTGAAAAGAGGGTTTAATACATCTGCAAAAAGTATCGACCCATGTTAGCCTGCGCAGTCCGCTCAGGCTGACATGGGTTGAAACTATTTGCTATTTCTAAATTTTCTGCAGTTCAAAAGACCATTCTACCTCTGGATTCAGCCGGTTGTTAGATAAAATGGATTTTATGGATCCATAAGTATGTGATGACTTGCTTGGTATAATGGTACAAGGAGATGCATTAAACCTCCTGTTGCCAGGGCATGTTTTCTGAATTCATAGGGCACTTGCTATGATGCAGTGTTGTACTGAAGATATCAGATCAAATGATGGGCCAATTTGTTGTCTTTGACATTCAAACAGTACCAAGGTAGGACCTTTGATATGACTGCGTGGGATGCATGGGTGAGCAGTTGTTGTTGCTCTTGTTTTTGAAGTATGGCATATACTGACAAGCTTTTGAAAATTTTGAATTAAAAATGAGCAAATGCGTGTATGATTGCAAATGTATAGTATTCGACACTGGTACATTAGTTGTTTCGCGGCTACCTATAGTACGTTTGAATTAGATTTAACTATAGGAATAGGGTAAGATTCAAAACAATAATATCATTATATAGTTCCTGAATCAGCAAAATCACATAACTAAATACACTTTATATAGTTTCAAATAATGACACGAAGAAAATGTAAAATACATTTATAAATGTAAGAATTGTTACGACTAGTTATATTTAAGTTTGGTACTCAGTTATATAAACAAAGGTAAGCAAACTCAGATTGCATCCAATGACCTTTTCTAACCATGAAGTCATTCAGTCGCTACTAGCCTTCAACAAATATGACACGAATATATTAGCAAATTTCCTGCCTGTGTTGACAAAATATTCAGAGGATCACAAATACGCACTCCACCAGTTTTAACATTAATGCGTAAAAATATTGCACAACATTAATGCGTAAAAATATTGCACAACATTAACAAAATATTGCACTGGCTTTACATATTTGCATATATTGCACAACTAGGGACAAAAATGAAAAAGGATAAAGCTTATAATTACAAATGACTGTGTATAAAAATCACAAGCAAACATGGCCAATAAAGTTATACATAATTTGATGAGTATAGATTATGTCCAAATTTACAATCTTGTCGATTCCTCGTCGTCTTGGACGGGTTTCGGTGATTCCGATTGGTCAGGATGTTCAAATGTATCGACAGGATGATCCACGTCACGTGGTATTGGTACAGAAAGCGGTACGACAGGTTCAACACTTTCTTCATCAAGTTTATCATCAGAACCACCTCGAGATTTCATCAAGGTGTACGATTCTGCTGGACCCGTGCTTCCACCCGAATCTGAACCAGATTCGTCGCCCGAGTCTGTTAAAATATGAGATTTTCTAGATCCTTTCGATTCTTTGTCATCTAGAGGTAAACCTTCCAAAATCTGTAATAAAGAAAGCGATCCTTTTCTTTCTTTGTAATATTCAGAGTCATCTGAGACTGACTGCATGTTCCCGCCACTTTGAGTGGGTGGGGCAGGTGGCAAGGAGTCGCCACGTGTTGAGCTCCCACGAGTTATTGTTTGTAACAGTGGCTCCCTCTCGCTGAATTCATTTTCGTCTTGACTATGGTGGATTCCAAACATGAACCGCCTGTGTTTTTCTTGCCATCTTTTCTGTTTTAACTTTTCCACTTTACGTTTCTTTTCCGCCTCCTGTTGACGGGAAAATGTACAGAAAATACTTTTTTGTTATCAGCAAATTTTATTATTAACCTTTTACCAAACGACAAAGAAAGTTTTTGCAAACGACAAAATTACTGTGACTAAAACAAAGACATTTTCCCTTTCAAGGGTAAAAACATTGTGGAAAAAGGAGAAAATGCTGGTTTCCAATATCGTCGTCGTTTAGCGCAATGCTTTCAAAAGGCTTCTTTACTAGATGGTTAAAATTCGGGATTTTGTGGTAAAGGGTTATTGTAAATCAAACATTCAATTTTTTGACTTCTGAATGAATGAAGAGAACTTTTTTCAAACAGAAATCACGCATTTGACAGGGAACTCAAGCTTGAACAAAGAAATGATTTCTGTGCAGTCTGATCTGGATTGATACATCGCAAAAACATTAGTGAGCCATGCTCTGTAAACAGGGGGCTTAATGCATCTCCTTGATCCATGGTATCAGGCATGTCATCAATAATTATGGATCCATGATAGCCACCTTCTTTTAACAACCGAATTAATCCTGAGGTAGACTGGTCCATGGACATACAAAAAATTGACCAATAGCGAAAAGTTTCGGCCCAGATCAGTCTGCGCAGTCCGCGCAGGCTGACCTGGGTCGATACCTTTCGCAGATGCATTAAGCCCCTTTTCACAGAGCATGACTCAATTTTAACTTTGGTCTTAGAGTGCCGAAGGCTAGACACAGGACTATGAATCCGAAGGCCTCAGATTCGAATCCCAGCTTGAGCGACGATTTAATTTAAATATACTTCTCACTTCCAATTAACTGGAGGTGAACTGTATGAAACCCAGATATACCATCCAAAGTATATGTGTTTTTCACCGGCCACATAAAAGATCCTGGGAAGTCTATACGAAGAAGAGATAGGTATGTGTACCCGTACTTACTTGTATTCCGATTCATTCTCCCCAGACTCTTTCTCATTAACGATCCATACAAAACACGCTTTTATAGTACAGAGGAACCTAAATCCTACAAACCTCAGTCATCATCATTATCATCATCATCATCATCATCATTACACCCTTATGTCTAAACGCTAATTAAAGGTAATACCCCAGACTTAGGTAATGTTCCGTTATTACGCTAAGTAATAGTTGTACTGTATTCTGTTGATTTAGACAATGAATTTTATGGTTCCATAATACATGTAATATGTTGACTTGCTTTGTATTGTTCTTCACAGAGATGCATTCAACCTCCTCTTGCCAAAGCATGACTCATATGTGAATGAAAACGAAAAGATTTCAGCGGTGAGAGAGAAACAAGTTCTGTTGCAATGACTACCATCAATTCTGCTAAAGCTTTTGGCCCAGGAGGAATTCGACATCACAATCCCTGTATTACTAGCCCCGTACTTTACATACTAAACTAGCAAGGTTTTCGACAATACCACTCGACTACTTTACCAACAACAGGTGAAGACAAAAATGAAAACGTTGCTCACGTCCTCTCGTTGCTTCTGAGCTATGGAGGTCACTTGGAACAGAAGGTCATCTATCTTGGACTCTGTGGAGTCTATATCAATTGTGGCCAAACACAGGGCTCGATTCATCGGGAAGAAATCATAGTTTTCTTGTTCCAGCTGAAACCAAACAGTGAAATCTTGGTCCCCATTCAGCAATTAATTTTTATTTCATTTTAAGTCTAAATCTAGGGTTAACAAGAGCCATATTGACATGGCCATCCCCCGCCGAATGCTTGCTCACTAGAAGATGTCTTCTTGTAGGTTGTTTTAAAGACTAAAACAACTAGATTTAAGAATTATTTTCTGGCAATGCTAAATATTAAGTACAATAAAAAACTTCAACAAAGTACACTTTTCATATATAGCTGTCAAGTGAACTTATGAAATCAGACAGAAAAAAAAAACAACTGAAAAACAACGAAGAGCAATAGATAAAAAATTATGGAAAGTAGAGATATTATTCTTGTGTACTGTACTCCTCCTCAGAGAGAACTATCAAGCTGTGAAGTTAATAAAGCTCTAGTTATGCTCCAAAGAAACATTGAGACTAAAAAATTAACAAAGGGACATAACTCTAAAACCATGGTACTGCACTTCTCCCCAATAAAATCTGCCTACTTCTGAAGTCTCACATTGATACCTCTTATAATTTTCGAGTTATGCTCCGGACAAAATTTGAGTATGAAAAATAACAAAGGGCAATAACTCCTAAATTATGGCACTGAAAGTTATGATTCTTGTACACTGCACTTCTCCTTGATGTAATCTATCAACTTGTGAAGTTTCATATTTATATCTTATGTACAGTTCAAGTTATGCTCTGGACAAAATTAAAAGAAGAAAAAATAACAAAGGTCAATAACTCCTTTACTATGCAACCAAGAGTTACGGTTCTTTGCACTTCTCCTTGATGAGATCTATGCACCTATAAAGTATCATGTTGACACCTCTAATACTTTTACAGTTATGCTTCGGACAAAATTTAAGTAAGAAAAATAACAAAGGGCAATAACTCCTAAATTATGGCACTAAAAGTTATGGTTCTTGTACGCTGCACTTCTCCCCAAATTCATCTATCAACATGTGATGTTTCGTGTTTATATCTTACGTGGTTTTTAAGTTATACTCTGGACAAAATTTAAGTAAGAAAAATAACAAAGGGCAGAAACTCCTAAATTATGCCATCAAGAGTTATGGTTCTTGTGCACTGCACTCTTCCTTGATGAGACCTATCCACCTGTAAAGTTTCAGGTTTAAACATCTAATAATTTTTTTTAGTTATGCTCCAGACAAGAAAGTGGGATGGAAGGACGGGAGGACGGAATGACGGACGGCTACTACTACCATATCCCCCGCCGCCTTTTCGGCGGGGGATAAAAAAGTTATGCAACTTCAAGTTGGTTAAACAACTTGGTTCAGCCAATCAAAAGTCGTGTTACTATCAAATTTAGAAAATTCTTGAGAATCAAACCAAGAATGTTATTAAAGAATGGTTGGTAAATACAGACCCTGTATTCAAAAAAGATTATCGCCTACTAGCATGGTCATATTTAGGATTTATTATGCGTTTGACAGCATTGGTTCCCCCCCCCCCCCCTCCAAAAAAAAAAAAAAAAATGCTCGTTATAAGTAATTTTCTTGAGTCCTCAACATTTTCAAAAGTTGTCCGTTACTGAACAAAAACCTCGTTTGTAGAATGTAATGACATAATTAACGTGGAATACATATTTACATTCTGACTACTTAATTATGTAGGTTTTTCCTTTAGGTCGGGCTTAGTTGATGTTAAAAACATGTCAGTGATTGTTTGTTGGTTTTATGTTTTTCAGCAGCATTATAATTATACTACGGTGGACAATACATCTATCTATGCGTTCCTGGATTCCGTCACTCGTTAAAGTCGTCCTTTCATATAAGCAAAGTCAAAACTATGATCAGCGATGATCGAGAAATGAACTATGTTGTACCGTCCTTTAATCAACCTCCGTCTTTAGAGTTTTGATCACAAATACAATGACTATATAAAAGAGTCTTAGATAAACCATCTCCAAATTTGTTTTTTTAGACGTCATAACATGATTTCTGCCCTAATCTACATCGAATGTTTTTTTTTAAAAAAAGATAAGTGGGTCGTGTTTTGGCAAAAGGGGGTTTAATGAATCTCACTGATGTATTATTCCAAGCAAGTCATCATATAACTATGGATGCATAAAATCAATTTTGACCAACAACCGACTGAATCATCAGGAAGACTGGTCCTATGACATGCAGAAAATTGACCAACATTAAAACGTTTCAACCCAGATCAGCCTGAGTGGACTGCTTTTTGCAGATGTATTAAACCCCCTTTTCACAGAGCATGGCTCATATATACATACCAGTCTGCTGACAAACAGTTCAACAGCAGTGTAGTCACTGGTTTTCATGTCATTTAGATGAATAAAAAAGAATATGTAGGACCACATGTTGTGTTCATTTCGAACATGATAGTCAAAACCCTGAAACGAGAGAAAATTATTTTTGGAATAAATACCTGAAATATACTCGCCGATTTTCGACTGTTCGTTAGAAATCCCTTTTTGCTGATAGTTTTTATTATATGAAAGTGTGAATAGAATCGAAATTTGTTTAGAAACACGTGAGCAAAAAGCTGGTATAGAATTAATTTCTCTCAGAACAAGTACAAGTACAAATGTAAACAAGACACAATCCAACACGTATGTTGTTTACATGTTTTCCTTTTCACCTTTATCCTTCTAAATAACTAATATAAAACTTTCAAGTCCATAGTAAAAACTCCATTCGTGCTATTTTAAACTTATTTCTGGAGGAAAAAATACGTCTTTATCGGACAGTGTAGTTCTGTGCAGTCTGGTCTTGATCTACACTGTCCGCAAAAGGTCATTGAGTCGCACTTAGCAGCCTAAGGGTTAATTTACTCTATTGCATGAATTCAAGTGGATGAATACATTTATATTTCAAACCCTTTCATAGCAGAGTTTCAAGTTTCGAAGACGCCATTGGTCATTTATAGCAATGCCCTCTTATAACGATGTCGGGGTATAATTACGTAGGAAAAATTCGTCATTCTCCGTCATCTGCTGTTGGTACATTACGTGCACGATCGTCGTAATCGACTCCTACTACCGGTATATTCCGTACAAAGTCGCCAGAGCTGCTAACCGTGCACAGAATAAAACTAGATAAGTACGTCGTTGTGCAAGGTTAAATCTAGCGTACAGCAACAATTTAATTATACCATCATACCTTATTTTGTTTTTAATTAGAGGTATTTATTTCCATGAATCCATCTTTAGGAAAATGTCCAGCTTTAAATGCTAGGCGATTTTTTTTTCAAATGACTGTAGAGTATATATTATTTATTGTAGAAGAATGTTTTAGAAAATACTAATCATGAATTAGACTAAAAATAATATTAGAAGTGGTTGTACAGGCAGATTCTAAATGTAGCAGACATGAATATGAATTATATCCAGTACAAACTTTTGGGGTGGGGGTAAAGAAGACGAAGGAAAAAAAAATGTTACAAGCAAATTCTTCATTACATAAGCTTTTCTTGTGATGGCCACTATAGTAGCACACTGTTGTACACTGTTGTACACAGTCACTGTCGTAAAGTAATTGACTTAAACAAATATGAGCCATGCTTTGTGAAAACGGGGCTAAATACATCTGCAAAAAGGATCGACCCAGGCTAACCTGCGCAGTTCATGCAGCGAACCTGGGTCGAAACTTTTTGCTATCGGTCAATTTTCTGCATGTAAAAGGACCAATGTACCTCATGATTCAGTCGGTTGTTTGACAAAATAGTAAATATGGATCCATAATTACGTGATGTCTTACTTGGTACGATGTCTTACGCAGATACATTAAAAACTCTTTGGTCAGAGTATGGCTCATGTATATATTGTAGTTTAATATTGTCTGTGAAACACCATACCTTTCCGTGATGCTCAAAATCATAGCTATTTCTGCTGCAAATAAAACATGTATCTTTCATATCTGATTCTGCTCGCCACTGAAAAAAAAAAAGTGTCAGAAAGCATAAACTATTTGGTATTCCAAGCATACATCGGTCCTAGTGCAGTCTTACAGTTAGCATTCCATCTTTAACCTTTTGGGTTGAAAAGAGTTTTCGTTTGTTGATCAGTCGATCTATTAGATCATGAACATTAATGCAACAAGGCTGAAACACTAAGAGACTGCACTGGAGCCGATGAGCTCATGAACCAACCATTAAAATTCGTTTTTCTGTGAAAACTATTCATCAAAGAGCGTCCATGTGAAACTGAAAAAAGAAAATAGATAAGACAAACTTTGTCGTAAGATTGATATACACTGTGTCAAATCATGAAAGTTCCAGCAGTGCGTCATCGGGGATTAATAAAATACTTCATGAACTCCCAGGGATCAGGAGAACGTTTATGCCTCTGTAAACATTTATTTTGCGAGGTATTGTAAATAAAATTTATAAACTACAGACAGACCTCAAAAATAATATTCTGATAGGACCAAAAAATCTACAAGCTAAACGTTTCATTGTCATGTTGTTAGATTTATATTACCTTCAAATCTCGAAGTTCGGAAAAGGTGTCTACGATGATACCAAAGATGATATTAAGACCGATAGTGGTGATAAAGATGAAGAAGGACACGTGATACAGAACAATAGGCCAGAAAGTCTCGAAGGTCCGTTCATCTTCCCGTTGTTTCACAGACTGAAATGGAAAATGAAACATGTATTCGTTTGTTTGTTGTTTGACGCCACCTTTTAAACTCTAAACAAGAGACAAAAGTATGGTTTTGTCTATATCAAAAACACTTACTGAAACAAACAAAACTTGGCTCAAATGATAAAATGTATCTTTGAAAAGATAGAAATCGTTTGTAGGAAACAAAAAACAAAATGCTTGTTACCAGCCTTTTTTTCCCAACAATTCTTTCAAAAAAGTATTTACTAAGATTGTAAGGTACAAGTATTATTTTCAATTTGATTTTAGAGAATCAATAAACAACAACGGGTTAAAACGTAATACGACAGCAGTTGTAGTTGCATTTTCAGTGAGACTTGTTATAAGAAAAAGAACATACTTACTTAAAAAAAAAAAAAAACTTTCTGAGCTACCTTACTTTGTAGTATGGGTTTCCCTTCTTATATTCAACAAATAGTTCGAAATGGTAAATATCTATAATAATGACAAAAGATGACAAAGATGGTGGAAGTTTTTCACGACACAGACGTGAACAACATGGTTATTACGATACACTGACGATTTCCTTAAAATCAATCGAGATAGAAACGACATCCATTTACCTCAAACATATCGCCAATAAGCCCATATCGGATAACTGTAACTGTACACTGCCACAGACTAGAACAGTACAGGTAGTCTCCGGGGGCAAAATACGCCCGTAAAAGTGAGAATCCAATGAGAGAGTAGATATAAATCACTATTAAACCAAGAATTGCTACCCAAAGTAAGGATATCCCTGGAAAAAAAAACACATTAAAAAATCATCTTTACATGTAACCCTTTACCACACAATCTTGATTTTTAACGACCCCGAGAAAGAAAGATTTTGAAAATTTGTGGGAAAAGGAGAAAATGCTGGGAAGCAGTATTTTCTCCTGTTCCCAAAATGTTTTCTGACCTTTCAAAACCAAATTTTAATTGCTGAGTCACATTCATTTTGTCGTCTGCGAAATGCTTCCTATTTAGCCAAGTCTAAATTTTTGTCGTTTTGTAAAGAGTTGACTATTAGGCTGATCATGGCGACTTAATACGCTTCAGCGTACCATATCTAACTGCACGGACTGATACTGTATCCACCCTCTCTTATACAACTAGATTTATTCCCCCTTAGGGTAAAAAGATATTTGAGTTTGCAATTTTTTTACTTTTACTTTGGCCTTAAATTTTTAATTCATTCGTTTAACACAGTTTCAGGGTTAACTATTACGTCATTCAGTACATACAGCTGTTCTGTATCTAAAGGTAAAGAAGAACGTTCGGTACATACAGCTGTTCTGTATCTAAAGGAAAAGAAGAACGTTCGGTACATACAGCTGTCCTGTATCTAAAGGTAAAGAAAAACCTTCGGTACATACAACTGTTCAGTATCTATAGGTAAAAGAGAACATTCAGTACATACAGCTGTTCAGTATCTAAAGGTAAAGAAGAACGTTCGGTACATACAACTGTTCTGTATCTATAGGTAAAAGAGAACGTTCAGTACATACAGCTGTTCTGTATCTAAAGGTAAAGAAGAACGTTCGGTACATACAGCTGTTCAGTATCTATAGGTAAAAGAGAACGTTCGGAACATACAGCTGTTCTGTATCTAAAGGTAAAGGAGAACGTTCGGTACATACAGCTGTTCAGTATCTAAAGGTAAAAGAGAACGTGCGGTACATACAGTTGTTCTGTATCTAAAGGTAAAGAAGAACGTTCAATACATACAGCTGTTCTGTATCTAAAGGTAAAGAAGAACGTTCGGTACATACAGCTGTCCTGTATCTAAAGGTAAAGGAGAACTTTCGGTACATACAGCTGTTCAGTATCTAAAGATAAAAGAGAACGTTCGGTACATACAGCTGTTCTGTATCTAAAGATAAAGAAGAACGTTCGGTACATACAGCTGTTCAGTATCTATAGGTTAAAGAGAACGTTCAGTACATACAGCTGTTCTGTATCTAAAGGTAAAGAAGAACGTTCAGTACATATAGCTGTCCTGTATCTAAAGGTAAAGAAGAACGTTCTGTACATACAGCTGTTCAGTATCTATAGGTAAAAGAGAACGTTCAGTACATAATGCTGTTCAGTATCTAAAGGTAAAGGAGAACGTTCGGTACATACAGCTGTTCTGTATCTAAAGGTAAAAGAGAATGTTCAGTACATACAGCTGTTCTGTATCTAAAGGTAAAGAAGAACGTTCGGTACATACAGCTATTCAGTATCTATAGGTAAAAGAGAACGTTCGGTACGTACAGCTGTTCTGTATCTAAAGGTAAAGAAGAACGTTCGGTACATACAGCTGTTCTGTATCTAAAAGTAAACGAGAACGTTCGGTACATACAGCCGTTCTGTATCTAAAGGTAAAGAAGAACCTTCGGTACATACAGCCGTTCAGTATCTAAAGGTAAAGAAGAACCTTCGGTACATACAGCCGTTCTGTATCTAAAGGTAAAGAAGAACGTTCGGTACGTACAGCTGTTCTGTATCTGAAGGTACAGGAGAAAGTTCGGTACATACAGCTGTTATGTATCTAAAGGTAAAGAAGAACGTTCGGTACATACAGCTGTTCTGTATCTAAAGGTAAAAGAGAATGTTCAGTACATACAGCTGTTCTGTATCTAAAGGTAAAGAAGCACGTTCGGTACATACAGCTGTTCTGTATCTAAAGGTAAAGGAAAACATTCGGTACATAGAGCTGTTCAGTATCTAAAGGTAAAGGAGAACGTTCGGTACGTACAGCTGTTCTGTATCTAAAGGTAAAGAAGAACGTTCGGTACGTGCAGCTGTTCAGTATCTAAAGGTAAAGAAGAACGTTCGGTACGTGCAGCTGTTCTGTATCTAAAGGTAAAGAAGTACGTTCGGTACGTGCAGCTGTTCTGTATCTAAAAGTAAAGGAGAACGTTCGGTACGTGCATCTGTTCTGTATCTAAAGTTACAGCAGAACGTTCGGTACGTACAGCTGTTCTGTATCTAAAGGTAAAGAAGAACGTTCGGTACATACAGCTGTTCTGTATCTAAAGGTAAAGAAGAACGTTCGGTACATACAGCTGTTGTGTATCTAAAGGTAAACAAGAACGTTCGGTAGATACAGTTGTTCAGTATCTAAAGGTAAAGAAGAACGTTCAATACATACAGCTTTTCAGTATCTATAGGTAAAAGAGAACGTTCAGCACATACAGCTGTTCAGTATCTAAAGGTAAAGCAGAACGTTCGGTACATACAGCTGTTATGTATCTAAAGGTAAAGGAAAACGTTCGGTACGTAGGGCTGTTCTGTATCTCAAGGTAAAGAAGAACGTTCGGTAGATACAGCTGTTCAGTATCTATAGGTAAAGAAGTACGTTCGGTACATACAGCCGTTCTGTATCTAAAGGTAAAGGAGAACGTTCGGTACATACAGCTGTTCAGTATCTAAAGGTAAAAGAGAACGTTCGGTACAAACAGCTGTTCTGTATCTAAAGGTAAAGAAGAACGTTCGGTACATACATCTGTTCAGTATCTATAGGTAAAAGAGAATGTTCGGTACATACAGCTGTTCTATATCTAAAGGTAAAGAAGAACGTTCGGTACATACAGCTGTTCTGTATCTAAAGGTAAAGAAGAACCTTCGGTACATACAGCTGTTCTGTATCTAAAGGTAAAGAAGAACGTTCGGTACATACAGCTGTTCTGTATCTAAAGATAAAAGAGAACGTTCGGTACATACAGCTGTTCTGTATCTATAGGCAAAGAGGAACGTTCGGTACATACAGCTGTTGTGTATCTATAGGTGAAGAAGAACGTTCGGTACATACAGCTGTTCTGTATCTATAGGTAAAGAAGAACGTTCGGTACATACAGCTGTTCTGTATCTAAAGGTAAAAGAGAACGTTCGGTACATACAGCTGTTCTGTATCTAAAGGTAAAGAAGAACGTTCGGTACATACAGCTGTTCTGTATCTAAAGGTAAAGAAGAACGTTCGGTACATAAAACTCTTCTGTATCTACAGGTAAAAGAGAACGTTCGGTACACACATCTGTTCTGTATCTAAAGATAAAGAAGAACGTTTAGTAAATACAGCTGTTTTGTATCTAAAGGTAAAGAAGAAACTTCGGTACATACAGCCGTTCAGTATCTAAAGGTAAAGAAGAACGTTCGGTACATACAGCTGTTCTGTATCTAAAGGTAAAGGAGAAAGTTCGGTACATACCGCTGTTCTGTATCTAAAGGTAAAGAAGAACGTTCGGTACATACAGCTGTTCTGCATCTAAAGATAAAAGAGAACGTTCGGTACATACAGCTGTTCTGTATCTATAGGCAAAGAAGAACGTTCGGTACATACAGCTGTTGTGTATCTATAGGTGAAGAAGAACGTTCGGTACATACAGCTGTTCTGTATCTATAGGTAAAGAAGAACGTTCGGTACATACAGCTGTTCTGTATCTAAAGGTAAAAGAGAACGTTCGGTACATACTGCTGTTCTGTATCTAAAGGTAAAGAAGAACGTTCGGTACATACAGCTGTTCTGTATCTAAAGGTAAAGAAGAACGTTCGGTACATAAAATTCTTCTGTATCTACAGGTAAAAGAGAACGTTCGGTACACACATCTGTTCTGTATCTAAAGATAAAGAAGAACGTTTAGTAAATACAGCTGTTCTGTATCTAAAGGTAAAAGAGAACGTTCAGTACATACACCTGTTCTGTATCTAAAGGGAAAGAAGAACGTTCGGTACATACAGCTGTCCTGTATCTAAAGGTAAAGAAGAACGTTCGGTACATACAGCTGTTCTGTATCTAAAGGTAAAAGAGAACGTTCGGTACAAACAGCTGTTCTGTATCTAAATGTAAAGAAGAACGTTCGGTACATATAAGTGTTCAGTATCTAAAGGTACAAGAGAACGTTCAGTACATACAGCTGTTCAGTATCTATAGGTAAAGAAGAACGTTCAGTACATACAGCTGTTCAGTATCTAAAGGTAAAGAAGAACGTTCGGTACATACAGCTGTTCTGTATCTAAAGGTAAAGAAGAACCTTCGGTACATATAAGTGTTCTGTATCTAAAGGTAAAAGAGAACGTTCAGTACATACAGCTGTTCAGTATCTATAGGTAAAGAAGAACGTTCAGTACATACAGCTGTTCAGTATCTAAAGGTAAAGAAGAACGTTTAGTACATACAGCTGTTCTGTATCTAAAGGTAAAAGAGAATGTTTAGTACATAGAGATGTTCAGTATCTAAAGGTAAAGAAGAACGTTCGGTACATACAGCTGTTCTGTATCTAAAGGTAAAAGAGAACGTTCGGAACATACAGCTGTTCAGTATCTAAAGGTAAAGAAGAACGTTTAGTACATACAGCTGTTCTGTATCTAAAGGTAAAAGAGAATGTTTAGTACATACAGATGTTCAGTATCTAAAGGTAAAGAAGAACGTTCGGTACATACAGCTGTTCTGTATCTAAAGGTAAAAGAGAACGTTCGGTACATACAGCTGTTCAGTATCTAAAGGTAAAAGAGAACGTTCGGTACATACAGCTGTTCAGTATCTTAAGGTAAAGAAGAACGTTCGGTACATACAGCGGTTATGTATCTAAAGGCAAAGAAGAACGTTCGGTACATACAGCTGTTCTGTATCTAAAGGTAAAGAAGAACGTTCGGTGAAAAAAACAGTTGTTCAGTATCTAAAGGTAAAGAAGAACGTTCAGTACATACAGCTGTTGTGTATCTAAAGGTAAAAGAGAACGTTCGGTACATACAGCTGTTCAGTATCTAAAGGTAAAGAAGAACGTTCGGTACATAGAGCTGTTATGTATCTAAAGGTAAA
This sequence comes from Hippopus hippopus, assembly GCA_946811185.2. NCBI lineage: Eukaryota > Metazoa > Mollusca > Bivalvia > Cardiida > Cardiidae > Hippopus > Hippopus hippopus. Next base: position 16,183,499 of record OX328103.1, on the reverse strand, counting down.
GAAGAACGTTCGGTACATACAGCTGTTCTGTATCTAAAGGTAAAGAAAAACGTTCGATACATACAGCTGTTCTGTACCTAAAGGTAAAAGAGAACGTACGGTACATACAGCTGTTCTGTATCTAAAGGTAAAGAAGAACGTTCGGTACATACAGCTGTTCTGTATCTAAAGGTAAAGGAGAACTTTCGGTACATACAGCTGTTCTGTATCTAAAGGTAAAGAAGAACGTTCGGTACATACAGCTGTTCAGTATCTAAAGGTAAAAGAGAACGTTCGGTACATAGGGCTGTTCTGTATCTAAAGGTAAAGAAGAACGGTCGGTACATACAGCTGTTCTGTATCTAAAGGTAAAAGAGAACGTTCGGTACATACTTCTGTTCTGTATTTATAGGTAAGGAAGAACAATCTGTACATACAGCTGTTGTTTATCTATAGGTAAAGAAGAACATTAGGTACATACAGCCGTTCTGTATCTAAAGGTAAAGAAGAACCTTCGGTACATACAGCTGATCTGTATCTAAAGGTAAAGAAGAACGTTCGGTACATACTGCTGTTGTGTATCTATAGGTAAAGAAGAACGTTCAGTACATACAGCTGTTCAGTATCTAAAGGTAAAGAAGAACGTTCGGTACATACAGCTGTTCTGTATCTAAAGGTAAAGAAGAACGTTTAGTACATACAGCTGTTCTGTATCTAAAGGTAAAAGAAAATGTTTAGTACATACAGCTGTTCAGTATCTAAAGGTAAAGAAGAACGTTCAGTACATACAGCTGTTCAGTATCTTAAAGTAAAAGAGAACGTTCGGTACATACAGCTGTTCAGTATCTAAAGGTATAAGAGAACGTTCGGTACATACAGCTGTTCTGTATCTAAAGGTAAAAGCGAACGTTCGGTACATACAGCTATTCAGTATCTTCAGGTAAAGAAGAACGTTCGGTACATACAGCTGTTCTGTATCTAAAGGCAAAGAATAACGTTCGGTACATACAGCTGTTCTGTATCTAAAGGCAAAGAATAACGTTCGGTACATACAGCTGTTCTGTATCCAAAGGTAAAGAAGAACGTTCGGTACATACAGCTGTTCAGTATCTAAAGGTAAAGGAGAACGTTCGGTACATACAGCTGTTCTGTATCTAAAGGTAAAGGAGAACGTTCAGTACATACAGATGTTCAGCATCTAAAGGTAAAGAAGAACGTGCGGTACATACTGCTGTTCTGTATTCATAGGTAAAGAAGAACGTTCGGTACATACAGCTGTTGTGTATCTATAGGTAAAGAAGAACGTTCGGTACATACAGCTGTTCTGTATCTATAGGTAAAGAAGAACGTTCGGTACATAGAGCTGTTCAGTATCTAAAGGTAAAAGAGAACGTTCGGTACATACAGCTGTTCTGTATCTAACGGTAAAGAAGAACCTTCGGTACATACATCTGTTCTGTATCTAAAGGTAAAGAAGAACGTTCGGTACATACAGCTGTTCAGTATCTAAAGGTAAAAGAGAACGTTCAGTACATACAGCTGTTCTGTATCTAAAGGTAAAGAAGACCGTTCGGTACATACAGCTGTCCTGTATCTAAAGGTAAAGAAGAACCTTCGGTACATATAGCTGATCTGTATCTAAAGGTAAAGGAGAACGTTCGGTACATACAGCTGTTCAGTATCTAAAGGTAAAAGGGAACGTTCGGTACATACAGCTGTTCAGTATCTAAAGGTAAAGAAGAACGTTTGGTACATACAGCCGTTCTGTATCTAAAGGTAAAGAAGTACGTTCGGTACATAGAGCTGTTCAGTATCTAAAGGTAAAAGAGAACGTTCGGTACATACAGCTGTTCTGTATCTAAAGGTAAAGAAGAACGTTCGGTAGATACAGCCGTTCTGTATCTATAGGTAAAGAAGAACCTTCGGTACATAAAGCTGTTCTGTATCAAACGGTAAAAAAGAACGGTCGGTACATACAGCCGTTCTGTATCTAAAGCTATAGGAGAACGTTCGGTACATACAGCTGTTCTGTATCTAAAGGTAAAGAAGAACGTTCGGTACATACAGCTGTTCAGTATCTAAAGGTAAAGAAGAACGTTCGGTACATACCGCTGTATCTAAAGGTAAAGAAGAACGTTCGGTACATACAGCTGTTCGGCATCTATAGGTAAAAGAGAACGTTCAGTACATACAGCTGTTCTGTATCTAAAGGTAAACAAAAACGTTCGGTTCATACAGCTGTTCTGTATCTAAAGGTAAAAGAGAACGTTCGGTACATACAGCTGTTCTGTATCTAAAGGTAAAAGAGAACGTTCGGTACATACAGCTGTTCAGTATCTAAAGGTAAAAGAGAACGTTCGGTACAAACAGCTGTTCTGTATCTAAAGGTAAAGAAGAACGTTCAGTACATACATCTGTTCAGTATCTATAGGTAAAAGAGAACGTTCAGTACATACAGCTGTTCAGTATCTAAAGGTAATGAAGAACGGTCGGTACATACAGCTGTTCTGTATCTAAAGGTAAAGAAGAATGTTCGGTACATACAGCTGTTCTGTATCTAAAGGTAAAAGAGAATGTTCAGTACATACAGCTGTTCTGTATCTAAAGCTAAAGAAGAACGTTCGGTACATACAGCTGTTCTGTATCTAAAGGTGAAAGAGAATGTTCAGTACATACAGCTGTTAAGTATCTAAAGGTAAAGAAGAACGTTCGGTACATACAGCTGTTCAGTATCTAAAGGTAAAAGAGAACGTTCGGTACATACAGCTGTTCAGTATCTTAAGGTAAAGAAGAACGTTCGGTACATACAGCTGTTTAGTATCTAAAGGCAAAGAAGAACGTTCGGTACATACAGCTGTTCTGTATCTAAAGGCAAAGAAGAACGTTCGGTAGATACAGCTGTTCAGTATCTAAAGATAAAGAAGAACGGTCGGTACATACAGCTGTTCTGTATCTAAAGGTAAAAGCGAACGTTCGGTACATACAGCTGTTCAGTATCTAAAGGTAAAGAAAAACGTTCGGTACATACAGCTGTTCTGTATCTAAAGTTAAAGAAGAACGTTCGGTACATACAGTTGTTCTGTATCTAAAGGTAAAGAACGTTCGGTACATACAGCTGTTCAGTATCTAAAGGTAAAGAAAAACGTTCGGTACGTACAGCTGTTCTGTATCTAAAGGTAAAGAAGAACGTTCGGTACATACAGCTGTTCTGTATCTAAAGGTAAAGGAGAACGTTCAGTACATACAGCTGTTCAGCATCTAAAGGTAAAGAACATCGTTCGGTAGATACAGCTGTTCTGTATTTATAGATAAAAGAGAACATTCGGTACATACAGCTGTTCTGTATCTAAAGCTAAAGAAGAACGGTCGGTACATACAGCTGTTCTGTATCTAAAGGTAAAAGAGAACGTTCGGTACATATAGCCGTTGTGTATCTAGAGGTAAAGAAGAACGTTCGGTACATACAGCTGTTGTGTATCTATAGGTAAAGAAGAACGTTCGGTACATACAGCTGTTCAGTATCTAAAGGTAAAGAAGAACGTTCGGTACATACAGCTGTTCTGTATCTATAGGTAAAGAAGATCGTTCGGTACATAGAGCTGTTCTGTATCTAAAGGTAAAGAAGAACGTTCGGTAGATACAGCTGTTCAGTATCTAAAGGTAAAGGAGAACGTTCGGTACATACGGCTGTTCAGTATCTAAAGGTAAAGGAGAACGTTCGGTACATACAGCTGTTCAGTATCTAAAGGTAAAGCAGAATGTTCGGTACATACAGCTGTTTAGTATCTAAAGGTAAAAGACAGTCTACGTATGTAATTATACAGCCCACGTTTCTGGTAATATTTTCTCCTATTTTAAAATGAAAAAAAAAGTGGATCAAAACCGCTCTTCGACACCACAATCTTATCGTACTCTACAATCTTAAACTCTAGCAAAAGTTTAGGAAGGTGAATGTTGTAATTCTAATGTTCGTCTATGTGTGCACCATGCATTTATATTCATATTTATTTTCTTCAAAATATCATGCCAAGCAATATGATCACAAACGTATCTGAATGACAACTCGTTGACATGGTGAGATATAATTATGATAGTTACAGAACAAATATAAAACTATGCTCTGGCAAAAGGGGGTTTAATTTATCTCCATGATGCATCATACCAAACAAGTCATCACATAATTATTGGATCCAAAAAATCTACCTAGTCTAACAATGACTGGATCTGAAGGTAGAATAGTCCATTGGCAAAAGGAAAATTAACAAACAGCAAAAGGTTTTGACCCATGTCAACATTCGCAGTCAGCACAGGCTGACATGAGTCGATACTTTTTGCAGATGCATTAAGCCCCCTTTTCACAGATCATGGCTCATTTTAATTTACAGCATAAAACTTGATAATCATTAAAAAAAAAACACACACATAACTAGCTATGACTGCATTCAGCTTTTCAAAATAGCTATTGCTAAAAAGTTAGACATTGGTCTTTGGACATGAAGTTTTCACAACCTTCAATAATATTATTACTCGAATAAATTGACCTGAAATTGACCTTTATGCAAAGAATAATTAAAAAGTGAATATTTATATCATCGGGTATAATCGGACGGTACGGAAATTCTATTAACGGTAAATGTCGGGTGTGACCCTTACTGTGCTATAGTCAAAATAAGAAGCTTTTGCGGATGGCATAGATCAAGATCCGACTGCACAGGAAGTGCATCTTAGATCTATGTCACCCGCCACGTATTACCAATTTAAACCAACAAAATAATGTTTATTTCAGGTATTTTAAGTATTGTTTGAAGACACAATAAATCTATTAGCCTCCTAAAGAGTTGAAAAACGTGCACATTGTTCCGCGTGCAGACGACATTAGCCGGAGCTTAGTTCGGACAATAATTCAACAATGTAATATATGGTAATAGAGGTAATTTATTTGTTCGAGTAACGAATGAAATGACACAATCCCGACAATAGGTATCGATTCTGATACAAAATTTGATAAGTCATAAATGTATCAGTCATATGAGCATGATAACTAAATAAGTATATGATCCATGCTCTGTGAAATGGGGGTTTAATGCATCTCCGGGATGTATCGTTACAAACAAGACATCGAATAATTATGGATCCATGAAATCCGTTTTGTATAATAACGGGCTGAACCCAGAAGTACATGTACATGGGTCATTTGACATGCTGAAAATTGACTAATAGTCAAACTTTTTTGCCCAGGTTAGCCTGCGTGGATTGCGCAGGCAGACTTTCATCGATACTTTTAGCAGATGCATCAGAACCCCTTTGCTCAGATGAAACGAAGAACGAGATGGCAACAGATGAAAAATAGTAGAGTTTGTGCTGCGATTTTCGTATATCCATTTGATTGACAAATTCTTTTTGTGAAAGTTTATCAGTTATTTTGCTATGGCAGTTGAAACGAATGATATTAGAATAAATGATTCTTACCATTTAGAGTGACCGCCTTTATCACACCACTTAACAGTTGGTTATTGTTGACGATATTCAAGAGATGGAATGCAAAGAAATAACCATGGAACCAGGTTCCAGCGGCAGACATGGCTAAGAACAACTGAAATAATTAGGATGAAAATGTAAAACTCGTTTCACGATTCAGTTACTGATTTTATAAATTATTACATACTCTCCGATCATGATTCTATGAGTATATTGAACATACATGTGTTTTGTGAAATATTAAAAAGAGGAAACAAAGTTTTATAATACGACCCAAAGGGTAGCTGAACATGACTTTCAAGATAAAGTATTGTATAATTTACCCTCATAAACACTTAACGCTTTACCGTACAATATCGAGTTTTAACGACCGTAAACTGAAAAAAAATGCTTCTGAATAGATTATGGGAAAAGAAGAAAATGTTGGTTACCAGCATTTTTTCTTTTCCAACACTATATTTTTTCTTGTCCTATCAAAGTAAGAAATAATCGTTTGGGCTTTATTGTATTTTTCGTCTGTAAATGTTTCAAATTGGCCGTGTCCAAACGTTTGTCGTTTGGTAAAGGGTTAACTAAATATATGGCAAGAGTTAAAAAAAAAAATGATGTTATAAAAAGTGACTTTGTTAAAGATAGGACAATAGACAGTTGCTTCTTTTTCATTCATGTTTGCTATATACTTGAAATATACCACAAAATTTTCACCATCTTCCGTTATTATTCATTTTGTGTGTGTCCACATGTTAGTGACAAGTCTGAAACATATGCCTAGGTGATGACTTTCTCAAGTTTAAAGCTCCTACATTGAAAAACAGAAGACAGAAAGAAAAGACTTACCAAATAATAAAATGTGGTAAAACTGAGGAACTTGACATCAAGTTTCGAGGGCTGGTCATCTTTGTCTTTAGCTTTTTCGTTCAAATTATCGTTTTTCTTCCTACACTGTCTGCATCAATAAATGCAAATAGACAGTTTTATACATTTTCTTGTTTACAGAGCCAAATCTTAATATCCGAAAAAGTTTAAATAATGTTTATATAAACAAGAGCACCGCACGCGTGTGCCAACGCTCGGCTGTAAATGTTTGATTTTTCAGTGAAAATTGTAAGTCGAAAAAAGAGCATAACTGTGTGAAAGATATTTTAATTGTTACATATCCCTATAGTATTAGTTACCCTTTTGATAGTTAACAACTTGTCCACGTTTGAAGTAAATGTCTTCTGTAAAAATAGAGGAGCCGAGTCCCCGTAGCTCAGTCAGTAGCGTCCAGGACATGAGAACAGAGGGTCGCTAGTTCGATCCCCAGCTCGGCCAATTTCTTTCCGAGGATTGATGATAGTCATTGCGACAGGATGAATTCCTCTCCCACCGCTGACCATTGTTTCGGCAATGGTTATGCGGGAAAGCAGCCAGAGGCTTGGAAAGAATATTGTGCGGAGCACTGGTAAAAGAAACTCCAGGGAGCATGGGCAGGTGCACTGGCCGCCGCGATATAACTGAAATAATGTTGAAAACGACGTTAAAACATCATACAGTACAATCAATATTACAAAGATATTACAAAATGTCAAAGTTTTGCACCGCGCAGAAGACGACGATGCCAGGGCAATGACAATACCTCGACCTTTTCTTCTAAAAAGCCGAGCAAAAATGATAAAGAAAGGCTGTGGTTCATGCATTACTTTACTTTTAAGTGGTAAAATTGAGTAACCTGCAATCTGACTGGATTTAGGAGAAGCAAAACACACCGGTTCAAAATATCAGAGAGGTGTTTGATCGGATTAAATTTATAGTTTTTACAGAACAAGTTATCAGTGGTAAAATACATGTAGAGGTGAGCTATGATCTGTAATGTAATGTAATGCATCAGCAAAAAGTATCGACCCAGGTCAGCCTGCACAGTCGGTGCACACTGACCTTGGTCTAAAATTTCTGCTTTGGTAAAATTACTGTATGTCAAAAGACCATTATACGTCAAAATTGAGCCGGTTGCCCAAAACATAGACTTTATAAACCCATAAATATGTGATGACTTGCTTCATATGAGTATAATGAATCACGAAGATGCATTAGACCCTCTTTTGCCAGAGTATGGCTGAAATCTTTTGTACAGATTCTTTTTTGTTAACATGCCCATATACATCTTTTAAAGATGGATTACAAATAAACAATTATGTAATTTAAAAAAAAAACATACTTGAAAACATCGCATATCTCGGCACAAGTTGGAAATCGTGGATGATTGGATAAAAAGTAGCTAATAAGTACGAAGAGTGAGAACAAATTATGTAGGCCACCTAGTATATACATCGTTATGTTGTACTCGTTGACAGGTATCCGTGTTATCTCGGGTTCCGGGCTGCAAACAAACAGAAAAAATCCTAGCAAAGTTAGCCCCTAATCTTCTATTTATGAAACTTTTATGCCGAAAATAAAAATCCAAATGTTGCTATTTCAAAATTATTTAGGGGGATTAATATCTCCTTACCAGACAGAGTAGATCCAAGATCAGATTGTACGTTCTGATCTTGATCTACAATGTCTGCAAAGGTCAACGAGTCGCGCTTAGCGGCCTAAGGGTTAAACTTGTGTCGACAGACATTTGTGCAAAGCAGCCCAGCCACCTCCATTTAGTCTTTACCATAAGACGATATTTTAGACTTATCAATTTCTCCTTTTACACAGAAAGAGTACTGAAGCATGTCTGACGTTGAACTAAGTACTTGCTTTGATAAAGCAGCAATAGTTAAAGCAATCACACATATTCTTATTTTTTTTTCAAATTTCATGACATTCTTTGTTTGTCGTTCTAGACACCAGTTTTCCACTCTTGTCATACCCACCGGCTTATAGCTCTATAGACGTATACTTCATGTTAGATTGTAATTATATGAATGCTAAGAAAGAACACTGGCCCTGGATTCAAAAGCACACCAATCTTGAATTTAAAGATCGCGCGGGCCTTCAATTACAGCTGACAAATACACAAGAGACAACTCACTCTGATAAGGCATTCCAGTTGAAGGTAGCATTTGTTGTATTGCCATTCTCCTGCAGTTTTTCCAAGTCCTCCAGAGAGGCTTTGGCGTTCCAACTAAGCAACATCAGAATGTTGATGGCAAAACTCAAAATGGTGACCAAGTGATTCCAGAGTAACCTGTTAAAAAAGAATCAACAATAGGTATCTACCTCAAAAGATACAAGTTATGAGCAAGTTAGCAAGTTTCCTTAGTTAGCTACCAACTGTGTTTTTTTTCTTGTTTTCAGAGGCAAACATCATGAAAATGAATTTTTATTGGAAACTTTTGTTTATAGGTGATAATTGTTTAAACTAAACGAAAGAACGTTTCAAAAAAACCCTCAGATGTGCTTTTAGATCCTCTTTCAACGTGGCTCCGTGCTTCATAGTGCACAATAATTCAAGATTGTATCAACATTATAAAATGTAGCTGAATCAAGAAATATATGTTAATTTATCACTCTACTACATCTTGATAAAGATTTTATATTTAGTACAAAAATATAGGAGAACTTGTGGAATATTGTAAACGAACATATTAGCAATAATATAGAAACGTTATAGCTAAGGAATCAGGAAGACAACCGTAACAACAACGTTTATCTAGTAGCAAGTTGCTTTGAATAAGTTTTTAGCGGAATTAGTCAATGAACACATACCATCCTTTGGTAAACAGAATTGCAATTGGATTGAAAAGAATCTTCTTCTGGTAAGAAATATCTTTCATGATGTCACGGGTCCAGTCCATTAGATCACGGATCTTGTTGCTAGGGGACGATCTGTCCACGTTCCATTTTAGCTTTTCTTTCACTTCTTCCCGGATGAGAATCTGCCAATAGATACAGGGTTGACAATGTACACTACAGTACTAAATAAAATATCATATTCACCTTCACCTAAAGCAGAGGTTCAGAAGTACAAATTATCTAGACAGTTGCTTTGTTTGCAAACGGAATTGATGACCAACTTTCCAAAACTCGCGAAACATGCATGTCATAACTAAATAGTGTTCTAATTTTAAATTCCAATAAAATATCTGACAGGTTGAGGCGTTTTGCCTCAAGGAACGGAGAGCACTAAAATAATGTTTTACAGGAGCATCTAAAGACAGACCATTTTCATCTAGCTGTACGAATAATTATAGCAAAAGAACAGAGTTTTACTCTCTTATATCAACTAGTATTCTAGAATCAGTCAAATAAAAGCAAATATATAACGAGTCTACCTTATTTTTGACCCGGAAGTTAACCTTCTGTAGGACATCATCTTTCACGACTTCTACAGACATACTGTTCTTCTTGTAGTACTCGAAGGCTTTTTGTTGTTCAGGCTTGATGTGGAGTCCTGAATGTCGAAAAGGTTTACGAATAACGACATGAACAAAAGATGTATATGGCTGTATTGTTGTCCTGATAGTGAAGTTCTGCTCTATTTTTTCTTTTTTGGAAGAGAAAAAAAAAAAAGAAAAACAACAAAAACAAAAAAACGAGGCTTGTTCATTGTAATAATTCTAAAGATAGGCGTAATGAAATACAATTATAGAAATGGAGATTTCCAAACTATGAATTTCGTACTCGGCAAAACTGCGATATTTTGAAAAAACTTTAGTCGATCAAGTTTTTGTTTTCACAAGGAATCAACAACAATGGAACTAACGTTCGCTTGATCCACCAGTACTGTACCTATTTTACATGCATAAGAGCTACTTATGAACTACACATACTCTGAATTTTTATGTAACAATACTGTGTTTTTACGATCCTGATGAAAAAGACTTTTGTAAACACTAGCCACAATCAACATTTCTTTTCCCTATAAAATTCTAAACATTTTTAAATACAAACTCCATTATATGAGAGACATTAATCATCGTCTACAAATACACTTAAATATGGACAAATACAGGAGTTTGACATCTGGTAAAATAATAATAATAATAATAATAAAAATACATCAAACTGTTGACCTAAGTGTTTTTTTTTTCTTCATATCAGAGTAAGAATAACTTGCGTTCACACCCGAAGGCACTAAAATATTTGTCTAAAACTTTGGCACATAAAAGTTTCTGTAAAACACAGGCACCTAATTGTTTGTGTAAAACTAAGGCACCTAAGCATTTGTGTAAAATTCAGGCACCTAAATGTTTGTGTAAAAATTCAGGCACCTAAGTGTTGTTGTAAAATTCAGGCACCTAAATATTTCTGTTAAATTCACAAAGACCACACTAAACTTACTGTCCGTTAGATGGGGATCAATATCATGCATTCTGGCCAATATTAAGTAAAATGCAAATCCCACCGCCACCAGGGACTCCTTTAGGGCATTTTTAGCCGGCCCTTTCTGAAACATACAAGTAATGCAAATCTAAGTAAACGTCTTACGGAACACATTGAGGTGTTGTTTAAAGTACAAATATACCGAAAAAGCATTTACATACATAAAAGATTTTTACAATAGAACACGGAGTGAACCCAAAGAAGACTTTCATTCTCTAAGACCCTTTAAATAGCAATGCCAAAGTTGTTATTGTCTAGAATTTCTCAACAAAGCGAACAGCGTAGATCAAAGATCAGACAACACATTTCGTGGAGAGTGATCTTGATCTTCATAGGCCGCAAAGACATCAAAAGTTGTGACAGGTATTTTAGGGATAAATCTTATCTAAGATATTGTCTAAAAGATTTTTTGCAGGAGTATGCATCCCTCTACAAGTGACATTCGATAAATCTGATTCATCCAATGAATCACTGTAATATCTTGGTATAGTGTATGTTGAAAGAGTCAGTGTCGGTTTCCCTTTGCGGTACTGTTAGAGTTGAATTCATTGCACGTGAAACCAATTGCGTGTATTTCATTTAGACAAAACAAAACAATTAATTGAATCTGGAAGTAGAATGGAAACTTGACATGCATACAACTGACAAATAGCAAAAAGTTTCGACCCATGTCAGCCTGCGCAGACTGATATGGGTCGATGTTTGCAGACGCATATAGTCTCCTTATCACAGAGCATGACTCATTGATACTGAGCTGTCTAATATCCTTTTCAGGAGTAGACCCACCACGACTCCCTGTATAAAGCTTCCACCAAAGGCTGCAAAGTTTTTTGCAGACTGCATGTAACCTGTCTCTGAGCCGACGATGTCATCAAGTTTAGGTTTTTCTGCTTGGTGCATTTCGTAACATTGGGTCATACATCTGTACAAAGCGTCCTTATCTAGTGTGTCTTTTACTTCCTGAAAATAATCAGTGCAATATCACATTTGGTTTGTTGTTTACACCTCTTTACAAGAGTTTAATGGAACATCAGTTATTTCAGTGTAGTGTTCAAATATTCTTTGTCGTTGTTGACATTTAATACAACTTCAATCTTACTGAATATTGTATAGGTAAAAGAGTAACCTACTATTCTGAATTTCAAGACACGGTTTTCTTTATAAGTCACCCAGCTACCAACAGCCAACTACATGTTGATAGAAAGCAATAAGAGAGCTCTTGCATTTAAACTGTTTGTGAATATGAAATTTGAAAATTGTTCTTCACCTTGCGCAAAAGAAAAATCATTCAGAAATGTAAAGCAGGTTAACAAATAGACATTTAAGTATTTCACGACGAATATACAATTGAGACTCGTCGATACTGAAACATTTATAGACCAGAAATTAGATGTTGTTAAATATATGGAATTTGTATTTGAAATGTTACAAAACTTTGTCAATAAAAGGCAAAACCGATGGTTATCAGCAATTGTCTTTTCCCGCACTGATTTAAAAAGCCTTCTTCCTAAAGTTGTAAAAGCAGGGGATAATGGTAAATGCTTAATTAGTAAAATGACTTGGGATTTATAGAATAACCCAAGTTTACCTTGGCAACTTGTGATGCAGCAGGTCCGTTCTCCTCAATCAGAGATAGGATGAGCGTAGCTATTGTTTCTCTCAGCTCTAAAACCTGCAAACAAATTACACGTAGATGTAAACATGACTAAGTTGAAAGAAAGTTTAAAGTCTTAATGGACTGAAAGCGCTCGAAATCGATTGACTGAATGTCATTCTATACCAGCATTACTAAATTTATATCAGAGCAAGAGCTTACCTATAAATGAGCCACGCTCTGGCAAAAGAGGATTCAATGCATCTCTGAGATGCAATGTACCAAGCAAGTCATCACATCATTATGGATCCACAACATCCATTTTTTTCTAACAACCAACTGAAACATTAGGTAGACTTGTCTTTTGAAATGCACGGACTGCGCAGGCTAAAATCGGTCGATACTTTTGAAGATACACTAACCCTCTTTTCACAACGCATGAAGTTTATACATGGTTTCACTAACTTTTAATGCCAGACTGGGGCTCTGCAGGGCATAACCCAAGAAAAATCCGACGAAATACCAGCTCTGTAGTTGAGGATCAGACCCATAACCTCCGCATAACAAATACACCATCTTTGCCACTAAGACCCAATTGAATGACCAAAAAGTCAAACGATTGGAAATAAACCTTTAGAAACACTTTTGAATTAGCAGAAAACGAGATGTAGAACCCCCATCCTGGCATATGCTAACAAAGACATATTTATATAATTTGTGGACACAAAGATGAGCCCGCACATACCGGATATACGTACATATGGCTTTACTCAACACTCTCAACTAATACGTTGATTATTTCAGCCGTGTTATCTTGTAATAAATACCAATAGACTCAACAAAATTTGTGGAACTCATCTGTATAACTTCTGTAGGGTTCGAGTCAAATCCTAATTGGATGATTTAATCAGGATTAGGCTGAGGTAACGTAACAACTATATACTTCGCTTTTGAAATGGTCAATGAATTTTGATTACCTTATCTGGAGGGCAATCAGCGATGTCTCCAGCTCGCAGAATAAAATTGATATAATCTATTGCCTTTTTGTTATAGATCACTTCTCTATTCTCTTGATTTCCCTGGAATCAAAAAAAACGAACAAATAATTCTTAACTGTTTACCACTCATTCCCAAGTTTTAACAACTCTGAAAAAGAAGGTTTTTGAAAACATTGTAACCAGCTTTTTCTCCTTTTCTCACAATGTTTTCTACCCCTTCAAATACAGATTTCATCATTTAAGCTAAAAGTAAATTTGTTGTATACATCTCCTTTCAATTTGGACAAATAAAAAATTTTGTTGTTTGGTAGGGAGTTAAACAAAATCTTCATTCGCATTCTTAAACTCTTTAAATTATGAAAGCTTTGTGAAAAATATTTATCATGCGTTGTAGTTGTGTATTGTGCCATAGGTGCTTCATTCATAAACTAAAAAAGTACAACTTATCTACAGCAGAAAGGTATAGAACTCGTTTTGTAAGTTAAATATCATATTTTGATCCAAGGGTCGAAGAACCAGCTAGTTAGCTAAAACATCTTAATTGAGCAATCAATCAAGTCAAATCAATACATGTACATTAATCATTCCTTCTAGATCATTCAATTTTTTTTCCTAAGATAAGCATGAAAGTGTTAAAACAAGATGAACCATATTCTATGAAAATGGGTTTGATGCATCTGCAAAAAGTATCGACCAAGGTCAGCCTGCGCAGTCCTTTCAGGCTGTCCTGAATCAGAACTTTTTTGCTTTTGGTATATTTTGTACGTGTCAAAGGACCATTCTACCTTAGGAATCAGCCGGCTATAAGACAAAATGTATTGTATAATATCAATAATTATATGATGACTTGCTTGGTTTAATCCATCACGAAGATGTAAATATTTCCCTTTTTGCCAGAGCATGGCTCATATGGAAGTTCCTGTTTCTGACAAACTAGTATACTTTAAATACGAAGTACGACAAGTTCAGCCTGCATTCTTCGATGTCGTACCCAACTACACGTAACTGTTCCGATTTGGTACCCAACTACATGTAATTGCTCTGATTTGGGGCCCAATTACATATAACTGTTTCTATTGGTACCTGATTACACGAAAATGTTCCAACTCTATACTCATTATAATCCGTAATGGGGTCCTAAACAGTTGTTGGCTCCGTAAATTCTTTTTTCTTTTTAATTCATTCGGGCGCCAACGCTCGGCTTTAAGTGCTTGATTTCCAATGAAAGTTCTAAGTCGAAAAAGGGGCATAACTGTGTCAAAATATTTTAATGGTTACCCACCCCTGTTGTATGACTTCCTCTATTAATAGTAAATACATTGTCAAAGTTTGGGGTAAATATCTTCAGTAATAACAGAGATATTACAACATGTCAGACGACAACAACTCCAGGGCTATGACAGTATCTCATCCTTTTTTTCGAAGACAGCCGAGCTAAAATGGCAGCTCAAAAGAGTCTATGAAAAAAGGAATGATGTTCTCACTGCCGATTACTGACACAAATCAGTAACCCGATTACCAGTGATGACCTGTAAAATCCAAGACAAAAACAGAATAGTAACACTTACGGAACAGAACTCATTCAGAGTATTGAAGAGCTGAATGACAAGATCCACAGTTCGACTGTTGATACTGGAATAGACTACGTTCAGGAACTGTGCCGTCTCTCCGATAATATTGAATGACTTCACATTGTCCGGCTGCTCCCTCAGGTAATTCTGGAAAAGGTGCAATTCGTGAAGTGAAAAAAGGTATTCTTTATGAGTTTTGCAGCTTGTATATTCTTGGTACGTGTTTTGTCCGAACATTTTGTATTTAGCAAAATCTTTGTAGCGTATAATGCCTTAATTTGTTATCTGCTATATTCAAATTCTACTTACAGTACATCGTGTACATGGCAAAACTGTCAAAGCGTATTAGGTCTTTTCTATCAATACAATTGTTACGGGAGACCACTCCTTCATGCATGGCTTCATCCCGATTTAAATACAACTCCTAACGACTGCGTCAGGAAGAATTCTCTTTAGCTCAGTGGTTATGGTATTGGCCTTTCGTCCGGACGTTCTAGGTTCTAGGTTCGAATCCTGCCCGGTCCCAGTGTTCATTTGTTTCTTTGTTACGGACTTTGTTCGTAAGAATAATACTTAGCTAAATAGCGTATGCCATAATTTTTTTAGTTGATAAATATTAAATCTTTATAGTTTATACGCCATTATTTGATATCTATCAATTCGTTTTTCATCATGGAATTCAAGTACATTGTTGTTATGTTTTATCATCGGTAATATTTTCACAAGTGGCTGCGCTACTCGTGAAAATGTTACCAATGATGTTCACTCGATGAAATAAACTTCAATCTTTCACACAAAAACAATTCTATTTATTTCATGCTTCTAACCCACTTTTCTGGGGACATACATCAAAATACAGCATAGCTGTTTTCGGTAATTTCCTATGGCGTACCCCCTCCACATAACGCATTACAGTTTTACGTAAAGCGCGAGAAATGTAGGGTAATTGACGTCATTTTGTAAATCTGGTTGAATGGCGTGCGCTGTTTACCTAGGTAACTAGTTCGCAGGAACTACTGTTTCCGCCTTCAATTGAAAATTTTCAGTTAGAAAATAAAATCGGTATTTTTCACTGGTCGTAACCATGAAATATAAAACAATGTTCCACCGTTTTCTCGATAAACTATCGAAAAGCATGAAATAATTACCTGTAATCCCGCGTGCTGTCCATCACAGATTCGAGCCAGAACCTTCAGAACTAGTTCTATACATCCATCATCCTTGTATTCTAGCATATCAGCCACGCTTTCATCCATATCAGAAAACATCGACTCAGGTGTGTCCTCGACCGGAGTAGCCTCGGGCTGAAAGTCGTTTAACCCTTAGGCTGCTAAGTGCGACTTAAGGATCTTTTGCGGACAGTGTAGATCAAGATCAGACTGCACAGAACGTGCAGTCTGATCTTGGATCTACACTGTCCGATCAGGTGATACTTTTTTCTAAAAATAACTATGAAATAGCAACGTTTGGGTTTTTATTATCGACTTGAAAGCTTCATTTCACTTATTTAGCGCAATAAGGGTTAAGATATATCGGATAACGTGATGACAATCTTCATCAAGTTCTACAATACAATCACCTTTAACTTTTTATCACATATATGACGAAAGTTTAGAGCTGTACAAAGAGGAAGCATGTGCAGGAGACAAACTGAATGTGTCCCAAAGAACGGGTTAAGTCTTTGAAATTGATTACCATATTTTCTTCCGATCACACAATTTCTTTCAAATGCCTTCTTTTGCTGGGGTCGTTGAAAGTCGGCACTGTTTGGTAATGGTTAAATCAACCTCGGATTGGAATTTCATACCCTATTACCAATTTTACCCGGTTACTTATAGAAAACCTTTACGTTTTACGAACTATATTTGAATCAGAATCTGACCAGTGACACCATATTTTACACTGGTATATCCATCCACGACATCATTAAAAGAGGCTATGTTGTGGTCTTTCTTTCGTAGATATGATCAAATGTCTATTTTCTTAATTCGACTCGATTACTTAGCTTTTTGGTCAGTGAACAGGTGCAAGCGTAAAAAATGCATGTAACTATACCCTGCTTATTTGACTTTAAAAAAGTATAATTTTAGTAACTTCCTTTTGAGTTTAAGTTTCTTTATGAACTGATAGCCGTATAAGACATCAAACCGGTAAAAATACGGACACTGTGTTTGTAGTTATCCGGTTCTGTATTTACCAACCATTCTTAAGAACGTTCTTAGTCCTATTCTCCACAATTTTCTAAATTTGAAAGTAACACAACTTCTGATTGGCTAAACCATTTGGTTTAGCCAATCATAAGACATTTTACTTTCAAATAATTATAGAAAATCTCAGATATATAGACTAAAAATATTGTTAGGATTGGTTGGTAAACACGGATCCTGTGGTTTGTATGGTAGAATTCAAACTGGGTTTCAGATAATTTCTATATACGAATAATAGTTGGTGAATACGGATCCTGGTCTGTATGGTATTCCATATAATTTAAACAGGGTTTTAGATAATTTCTACAAAACACGACAAGGGTCCACCAGATTATAATGCATGTACCTCAATGACTATATCCAACATTTCTATGTCTGATACAGGTTTGAATTCTGCCTCGAGCACTTTATCTGGTGTTCCTGGCTGCAGCAGATTCTCGTTACTGCGGTCACTGATAAACTCTTTCGATAAACCGTTCGACAGCGCTACTTTGTTTTGATGCTTCTTGTCTTGTTTTTTCTTCTTTGATTTCTTTTTCTGTTTCTCTGTGACCGGCTCCTTGGCTCTACTGAGAGCTCTCTGGGAAGAAAAACAGAACAATTTATACATGCTCTGTGAAAAAACGGTTTTATGCATTTGCAAATAGTATCGACTGATGTCTACCTGCGTAGTCTGCGCAGGGTGACATGAATCGTTACTCTTTACTTTTTGAAAATTTTCAACATGTCCAAGAACCATTCTAACCCATGACACAGCCGGTCGGTAGACAAAATGAATTTTATAGAACCATAATTATTTGATGACTTGCTTGGTACAATGTATCACGAAGATGCATTATACCCCCTTTTCAAGAGCGCAAATCTATCCTACATGTATGTTCAGAGCAAAAACTGTACATTCCTAGGCAACGCATACCATTGCCGAAATACGAAGACATTCAACCGAACATGGTGGCTTTCTGAGATTAGTTTTACGGCACAACTTTACTTTCTAAAGTGACATGATGGACGTCTAAAAAAAAAAGGAATCAAATATTTATGATGGTTACAGATAAACAGAAGTAAGTAGTGTAAGCTCTGGAATACAAGAAACCAAGAATAAAATTGAATAAAAAAAGTCTGTAGATTGTTAAAAAAAAAAAAAACCTTCAAATGCTTCAAAAGGAGAAGTACTCAAACTCTTCAGACCATTGATCTTCACGACTTTGAATGAGTTGTTCATTTTTTAAATTCGTCCGCAATTAGAACTGCTGCATCACTTTTACACCGTTAAATGATTAATGCATTTAGTTCATGACAAGCTGATAACATAGTCATCAAATATATATTAGTATACCCTTCATTTTTTTTCAGAAGTAACATTTTAACGGTAAAAGTCCGGTGCTGCGTGATATTTTTGTACATTTTGAAGAATAAATTTATCAAAGAAACATGCAAGAAGTGGGCGCAAATTTGTGAAACAAATGACAATAACAATAATAATAAGAATCTTTCAAAAGAGAAAGGAAAGTATTAGTGACAAAAGAGGTCCATTACAGATCAATATTTATGTTTATGGTATGAAAAGTGCTTGGTATTGATTAAGTGAAAAGGCAGTGAAGAAACTATGCCAATTTATGTAGGTAAATCGGTAGGCATTCATAAACTGACATACTGAAGGAAGAGCATATTACAAGAGATAATATAAAATATTCAAGAAAAACATTATAAAAAAAAATTGTTAAATTGGATAAGATAAAAAAGCAAGAGAATGAATCAGAATTGGACGTATTTAACTCTTTACCAGACGAAACAATCTTAGAATTGTCCAAATTGAAAAGACTTGCAAAGGGCAAATTACATGTTGTAGAAATAGTAGGATTTATTTGTTCAAAAGTCGCACAACATATGGGAAATGGAGAAAACGCTGGTCACCAACACTTCCCACGATTTTTTCAAAAGCGTTCTTTGTAAGGTTCATTAAAACTCGAGATTGTGTGGCAAAGGATTAATATCGTTTACAACCAAATTTTAGTCATACCATGACTCACTTATCCATGCTTCCTTGACCGCTCATCACCTTTAGTGTCTTAACCAAAGACTACATATTCACAAGTTTATAAAAACATAAGTGTGAATCAAACTAGTCGATCCCTGGCATAGCAAGAAACAAACAAATGTTCGACTACAAAAATGTCTAGTATTAATGTAATTCATTACCCGTATGTTACTGCTTTTATCCATAGTGAATTAAGCTTAAGCTTATGTTTGCGTCGTCAAATCCAAAAGAAAAAGTTAACGTTTTAGAATAAAACAGGTTCAAAGTTGAACAGGAAAGAAAAGAGAACTTGTGACGATGGTGCACATTGAGAACTGACTTAGATCGATCCCATACTTCATGTTTTTGTATAAAGATTTCATGACATAGATGTTGTAAAATTGTATCATAATCCGGTTTTCATAAAGAATTTAATTCGAAATATTTACATAGACATTAGCTGTAAGAATTTCCGCTTTTTGGCCCGAGAATTCAGCTATTAACATAACTAAGGTGCTCTTATTCAGTTCTTAGAAATGATTATCTAGCACAAAAAAGAGTGTCAATGAATTCGGGGTTTTATTCTCATTTTATAAATCTATACCAGCTGAAGTTTATTACAGTTGCAAAAGGTTGGTTAATCTACCTGTATATTCAATCTGTCATTTAAAAATATGTTGATTGTCATTTACAATTTCTACGGGCACTTAATTTTGACATAGCGTTAAAAAGAAAAGTTAAACAAAATGTTTATTAAGTTGCTTTCGAATGTATACACCATAATGATATTATTTATCCCATGTCTTTGATATATGTCTCCAGCAAACGTGTACATGCAAAGAAAGATGTGACAGAGTTGGATCAACATTCTGACAAACATTTACTTGCATGAATTTCTAATAGCGTTGACCACGGAATTGATTTGTTTAAATACAAGTAAAAAGTTTTGAAAACGTAATTCAATACTTCAAGTATTTCAAAGAGCATGTAAATGGGCCATGTTCTGGCAAAACGGGGGTTTATCCATCTCTGTGATACTATATACCAAGCAAGACATCACATTATCATGGAACCATAAAATTTATTTTGTCAAACAACTGGCTGAATCCTGAGGTCGAATGGTCTTTGGACATGCAGAAAATTAAAAAAAAAAAGTGTCGATCCATGTGAGCCTGCGCGAACTGCGCAGGCTAACATGACTCGATACTTTTTGCAGATGCGTTAAAACCCCTTTTTACAGAGCATGACTCAAACACAGAAACTGCACGACTACTTGACTACATAAGCTGTACTTTAAGTCAAAATTCCAGTTTTCTTCTTTTGATCACATCTAAATTCGAGTATTTGTTGCAACTGTAAATGTTTGTCGTCTTTGTCGTTTCAGAACATAGACATACCTGTTGTTGCTTTGTCTTCAATACAATCGTCTATTAATTGAACGATTAAATATTAAAGAATGGTAAATGCCTTCAATAACACGTTCAAAGGAAAACAACATTAACACTCACAGGCGTTTAATATAAT
This sequence comes from Hippopus hippopus, assembly GCA_946811185.2. Classification (NCBI taxonomy): domain Eukaryota; kingdom Metazoa; phylum Mollusca; class Bivalvia; order Cardiida; family Cardiidae; genus Hippopus; species Hippopus hippopus. Next base: position 16,162,836 of record OX328103.1, on the reverse strand, counting down.
TATGAGATCCATATCTAATAGTAAAAAAAAAGCCTAATTATGTCATTTTCATACCCGTTTCAATGAAAGCTAACACAAAATTATCTGATTAAAAAAATCATATCAACATAAAGACAATATACAAAACTAATACTGATTTGCAGTTAATATTTTCGTTAATATTATAAGCATGGCGTAAACACGAGCTCATAACTGTTAGTTATAGGTGTCAGACCTGACCATGAACCAAACATTGCCACAAACTACCTTTAACATAGATTGGTGCATAAACATCGAACGCTATCAACTATAAATTATGCTCACCTACAAATTGCATGTAACTATGATCTCATGTATTGTACTTACCCAGCCGTACATTTTTTCTTTCTTAAGTCGTAATTCGTAGTGTTGTATTCTTTGCATGGCTTTTCTTCCCATAGTCAAGGAGGTTTGGACGGAACCAAAGTTAGCCATTATTTCAACTCGTCGTGATTCATGTTGTGCAAGGAGTGCTCGCCTTGAAGAGACAATGATATATATATGTAATACAAAGGATCACATTCTATGTTTCTTGTATGCCGCGCTATATAGTTCTTGAGATAAACATTTTGATTCTAGATATATATTACAAAAGTTGTATATTTATTTTCTTTCAATGCTTATTCCTATAGCTGCAATCACCAAAAACGATAATGGTTGTCCTCGTAAAAACGTATTAAACTTGAATCAAATTCTATAGTCACCTGTCTAAGTACCGTGAATTAGACTTTTCTATAAGAATTGCGACTCTTCTTTACAAAGAATGTTAGATTCAATTCAATATTACAATAACTTCATGTAAAATCTTGGGAAATACATACATGTATATCGATACGTTTGCTTATTCAAGTTCCACAAATAACCATGATCTGTCGGTTCAGTTTTAAAACACCATGTCTCTTAAGGTCTAACTGTCGATATCTTAGAAAGGTAAATTTATTTTTACAATTCAGGACAAAAATGCAAAACTCTTCAACATGGTTAATTCACTAAACTTACCATATGTTTATCTCTATTTCTGACTGTACATTCCTCAATTTATAAAAAAAAAAAAAGCCATGCTTTGCGAAAAGTGGGTTTAATGCATCTGCAGAAAGTATTGACCCAGGTCAACCTGCGCAGTCCACGCAGACTGACGATTAATCTTATGGATCTATAATTATTTTATGTCTTGCTTGGTATAATGCATCACAGAGAGGCATTAAACCCTCTTTTCACAGAGCATGGCTCAAAATTTTATTTATCACCTAACTTTTTCGTGAAATTAATTGAATTTCAGATTTTACCTCTATGTGGGTGTAACGATTATCTCATTTTAATCTAAACAAAATAAGATTTAAAAAAAATAAAGTACTGAAAGATAAACATACAGTGGTAAAATGACAGGTTAGTATTTTCGCCAAATTTAAGCTACATCAGATACTTTCTATTCTTTTCTTTTCATTGAATAATTTTTGAAGTCGCTATAGCCATATACGACAAAATAACAACAGCACAAATCATAGATTTAGGTGACACGACATTCTCTGTTATTCATTCTTGTGCATTTTCATACTCCTAGGTTTTTTTTCCCTTTAAAAACAGTTTGTCATAAAACTCGTTTACAATAATTAGCAATGTCTCATCTAAAACTAAATCACAATCACGTAATGGGACTTGAAGGTCACAAGTTTTTACAATGAAGAGCTATCAGAAAATCCGTACGTCAATTCTAAACCGGAATCTATGGGTACAGAATATTTCAAATGGTTGTAATTTGAAGACTGGAGCTGTTATTTATTTTTAGACTGATTATTTGTATTCAAAAACACATGCTGATTTTTATGGATGACAGTTTTGGAAAATTAAGATAAAATGGAAGAGAACTGTGTTTGTTTTACCAAAAGGTCGAGTTTTTTTTTTTAGTTTTCGAAATCCGGTAACTCTAATCACTATATTTTTCAGGTGTAGGATCTTTCAAAATGCAATAAAGATATACTGACAACACTACTTCAGTATTCAAATCCTGAATCTTTTGTTGTGTGATGTATTTTGGAAAGACTTGTGACCTTGAAGCTGCAACATTGACCTTAAAGCTGCCAACATTTTGAAACAGATATTTTCAGTTAGTAAAGAAAACACGTACAGTGCAGTTCATTTTATTTTACAATAATCGTTTTGTTTCAGAATATCAACAAAGTACAAGACAGTAAAGATCAAAGGTCAGGCTGTCTGTTCTTTGTGCGACATAGTCACTGAGTTTGTCCTTTACATCTAAAAGGACAAGATTGATGAAAAACATGCACTTAAAACATATTCAAATAGAATAAGCAGTAGTAATTATTCTACAGTATTCTATATTCATCAGTGAAAAATGACACATTGTCAAAATTTAGCTCTTAATTAGACTTTTATTCTCTATAAATTCAATAGAAAATGTTAAGGAAACTTAAGGATGCAAATATTTAGCACAAAACAGAACTACATTAAATAGTTAGACATGAGCCAAGCTCGGGTAAAAGAAGATTCAATGAATCTCCTTGATGTATTATACCAACCAAGTCATCATATAATTATTGATCACTGAAATCCATTTTGTCTAACAACCAGCTGAACAAGGAGTCAGTGGTCCTTGGATACGCAGAAAATTTATAAATAGCAAAAACGTTTGATCCATGTCATTTCACGCTGACTGCTGCTCAGGCCCTCTGGTCGATACTTTTGCAGTTGCATAAAACACTTTTCACACAGCATGAGTCATATTATTAATCTAGTTCTATTTTTGAATGTAATAACTAGCGTACTTATTGGCTAAAACGAAGCTGCTAAAAATCAAATCGCTCGAAACGCTTGATGAATATTTCCAATACATTCCAATAGTATTGGAAGGAAAATGAAGTCTATACATGTACATGTATTGCAGGTGAGGCAAAAGAAATCTTCGACAACGTTTCTTTGGGTAAATTATACGAAACCTACTATTTTTCGACTACTTACCTACTCTATCATATATACAATTCAGCTATGCTCTGTAAAAAGGGGGCTTGGTGCATCAGCAAAAGTATCGATCCAGATCATCCTGTGCAGTCCACGCAGGCTGACCTGGTTCGCAGCTTTTTGTTTTTGGTCAATTCTATGCTTGTCAAAGGACCAGTGTTCCTCATGATTCAGTCTTTTGTTATACAAAATTAATTTTATGGATCCGTAATTATGACCTGATTGGTACCATGCATTATGCAGATGCATTTTACCCCTTTCTCGAAAGCATGACTCAAATCTATCGTAAATTGCAAAATAAAATTGAAAAGCTACATTATGGATGCAGCAAAAAAAAAAACCAACAAAATATTAGCTATTGAAACAAGCGAGAAACACTAAATAAGCGCAACTGAAACAATACTGTATACAGCTTCAATAGGGTTTATAAGAGCTAAATTCTGACAAATAAAAGCTAAGTTTGATAAACTGTTACAACATCGGAAACATTTGGTCTTGCTGTAAAACTAACTGAAATATGCTGACAACTCATATACATGAACGGCGATGTGGCAAAAGGGGATTTAATGTATCTCCATGACACATTATACCAAGTAAGTCATCATACAATCATGGAATGATGAAATCCATTTTGTCAAATAACACACTGAATGGTGAGGTAGAATGGTCTCTGACATGCAGAAAATTGACCAACTGCAAAAGGTATCGACAGAGGTTAGTCTGCGCCACTGCGCAGGATGACCTTGGTCAGTAACTTTTGCAGATGCATTAAACCCCCTTTTCACAGAACATGTAGTCCATATAATTACCTAGATCTCCGCAATGTTTTTTTGATCATGAACAATCTGAGCATTAGAAACAAAAGTTGAAAAGGTTACACTGTGAGAATACCGGTGAAAAAGACGTCTTAGTGAAAGATCATGAAAGAAGAAACAAATATTTACTAGTCGAATTACATAATCTGATGAAAAGATACGCTAATTTTGTTTCTGTTTTTCTTGGTCTACATGCTATGGATACGTAATGCAAATTCTGTCAGCACCCAACTTTCCCATCGAAAGAAACAAAGTCTTTAAACTAGAAATTGAGCCCACTGTTTCAAGTTACCGCCTAATACAGTCTCTACAAAAACCACCGAATGGCTGTCCTGGACAGTGCAAATAATGTAAGTATTATTGACCTTCAATATCTGATGCGCGCCTGATACGTTAAAACATTTCGTTGACGAATCTAAATTTTGTTCATTATTATCAACTGATTTTAATTTTTTTTGAAATTTCTTACTGGAACAAAATCGATTAACCTAAAAGCGTTTTTCTTGCCATTGAAGCATTGATATCATAATTTTTTACTGTGGGTAAAGCGTGGAACGTAAAACAGTCGTGCAATTGCGATTTTTAAGGACCCGTATTATGGTCACAGAGTCGTTTGCAGTTACAAGCCTTCATACAAATTATAATTCCCCATACATTTTTATTGTGTTTTCGATACCATAATTTTGAACTGTCAAACCTTACGGCAGTCTTATTTCAGATGTTATCTTATTCCATTCTAATCAATTGAAAAAAAAAAAAATCGATACCACTAATCAATACTTAAATACTTATGAAAGTTTGTGGAGAAATTAAAAATGACAAAGATAAAGAAAACTCCAGAGAGAAAAATGTTACAAAGAACAGGCAAGTGAATCAGACGTGAAGTTGCAAAAGAAGCGAAGATTATAACAGTGAGACAACAAAAATAGGGAGAAGGTAACACTGTCTTTTTCGCAAAGTGAAATGTAAGAAAAAAAGCATTATCAACCTATTACTGTAAATATTTTTTTCTTTAGAAATACCGGAGGATTCGTTAAATTGACATCGAATGTAAATAAATATAGCGTTTTTTTTTTTCCAAAGCTTTTCAAACTAAATCGGGCATATTAGAAGCAATAGCTGCTTAAATAGTCCACAGTGTGTTCAAATAAATATAAACCATGCTCTGGCAAAAGGGGGTTTAATGAACCTCCGTGATACATTACACTAAGCACGTCATTACATAATTAATAGATTTGTAAAATCCATTTTGACTTACAACCAACTGAATCCTGAGGTAGAAGGGTTTTTTGACATGCAGCAAATTGACCAAAAGTGAAAAGTTTCCACACAGCTCAGCCGACTACACAGGCTGACCTGGGCCGATACTTTTTGTAGATGCACTTTTTGAACGCCTATTTTACAGAGCATGATTTATAAAAAATAATGATTGCCGAGATGAAAAGCCCCTATTAGTGTTGTAACAGATGAAAAAAGTGACACTGTGAAACTGACAATTGAGCATGTAGAAGTGGATACAGCAAGTAAGAAACATACAGACATACAGAAATGAAACTCAGAGAATAGAGGCACAAAGAGTGTAGTCGTGTCTTCACAAGAATATTGTTCACAAAATAGGATATAAAGCGAAGCAGAACCATCAGACACCTTTGAACATTTTTTACTACTAGTTGCCTAAAGTAGATCATGTATTTATCTGTTGCAGACAAAATTTTATCCTATCATGTGTTACGTCTGTAAAACTACATTACTCATGATCGTTCTTTCTATAACTGCTGTTTTTGGATACAGAAAAAAAAATACACAAGCCATGCTCTGTGACAAGGAGGTTTAATGCATCTGCAAAAGAATCAACCAGTGTCAGTCTGCCCAGTCCGCAGGCTGACCTGGGTCGATACGTTTTTGCTAAGGGTACATTTTCTGTATTTCATCCTATTTCATGATTGAGCCATTTTTAGACAGAGATGACTCATATCAAGCAACAGCTTGCTTGATGCATTGTATGATGCATTGCAAAGATACCTTTAACCCCATTTTCCCAGACCCCGTTTACATAAAGTAATAAATAAATATATATTTATAAAAAGAGTCATATTTAAGCAGAACATATTGAAACATTGGACAAAGCACTGTTATAGATTTCCTTCAGGAATAACTACCACCGGAAGATTCTTAAAAAGACCTTGGGAAGATTCTATATTCAAGCAGAATTAAACATCGTGTCAAAAAACAGAAATCGCTCGCCATTCCACTGAGTGGCAATACCGCTGCGCTTCGAAATATTGGTAAAAACGCCGTGAATCGTAGCAGGAATGCTAATAGCGCAGAATAAACGCTTTGATCGTAGTAGAAGCGTATGGCAAGCTTCATGATCGCCACCTCATGGGGCTTGTTCAACTTAACCTTCCTCAAAAGTTACGTAGCGGAACCGCCATGGACTCGAAGCACCACAAAGCGTAGTAAAAGTGTAGCAAAAAGTTCATGAACGCAGCAGCATCGTATTCCCAGCACGAGTAACGTAGCGCAAGCTCAACCCATGGTAAGAAAAGTGTCGAGATGTTTGTCTAACTTAGGCCTGGTTCAAGTGCTTTCCTGAAGATGGCGTGACTTTTCTGGATTCTAAAAACAATTTTCTGCAAGATCTCATCAAACATGTGAGATTCCATTCTCATAGAGTTCTCTCATAAGTTGGTCATGATAACCAAATTAGAGCCTTTGCTCTGCAGACAACCATTGACGGATCCAAGAGTTTTTTTACCTCCTTCTTCATTTGGCTTGTCTTTTAATACTTAACCTGTTAATCTGCTGTTTATAATCACAAGATGGAGCACGGCTTCTGCAACAATTCGATCCATTTTATTCGAAGGCTTATGGTCAACTGCTGCCAAAGCAGTTAAACCGCCGAGTTTACATGGAACGGTTCAAAAGCGCAACAGAAGCACAGCTCCTGGGTTTAGTTCGTAGCAAGGTCGCATCAAGGTAGCAGCAGCGATGTAAGCTAAGCGTAGCCTAAAAGCCCATGCCGCAGTGGACGTGTCTTGGACAGACCTAAAGCGTTGTAGAAGCACAACAACAGCGCGAAAGGGATCGTGATCAGCCAAGCGAGATCGTTATTGAGGCATACTATAAACGTTGTGGAAACGCTTTTAAAGTGCCACAATTTTGCATATTTCGGCGCTTCTGCGGCGATCTGGAAGTTCTGGAGAAGCGCCAAAATCGCCATGATCGCTATGGAATCGCCGCCGAGTGGAATGGGTGTATTACAGGGGCAATTTCACCCATAGAAACAATGTCTTCAAACTGATCTGATGCAAGGACGAACAAAAGTGTGTTGAAAGTAATATGTATAGACAGAAAGTCAGATCTTGAGTTTAACTTTTTACCGCACAATCCTTAGTATTAAAAACCTAAGGAAAAATTTGAAAACAGTGTAGGAAAAAAGGAAACATTCTGGTAACCCGAACTTTCTCCTTTTCCCACAATGTTTTCTATCATTTCAAAGACGAATTCCATAGTTTGTGAAACATTGTATATGTCGTGTCGTTTGGTAAAGAGTTAAGGAGTGTGCACTGTCAACTAGGTAGATACGGTTCTTTCGCTTTCTAGCAAGGGAGTAAAAGGTCTCAGACTAAAGCTAAAGTTCTTCATCTACACTGGCCTTAAATGAACTACCAGTTGTCCTTAGCACCTCCAGAGTTAAGAAAAACAACAAGACACAGAATATCGTTTAGAAGAGATGACATACAACTGCATCGAAGGAATTTGAATAAAAAAGTATCGGTTAAAGGATACTTACTTCTCTTTAATGGAGTTTGTAGAAACCTGCATCCGGTCCCTAACAGCCATAAAGAAAACTTCTTCACGCGTTGAAAAGAAGTACTCAAGAAGAGATTTCTGAAAATCAGACAATCCCGAAATGGTAAGTGTCCAGCCAGTAGAGGGAGGAGTGAGTGTTTTGTTTTAGGCCAGCACTATTTTTATCACAATCTAGAGACGTTTGTAACACAGTTAACCCTTACGCTGCAGTCTGATCTTGGATTTACACTTTCCAATAAGTTAATATCTTTCCTCCAAAATTACCTTTGAAGTTGGAAAATTAGGGGTTTTCCTATCGGCTTGAAAATTTCATTTCATTTATTTAGCAGAATAAGCCTTAAAGTAAGATGGTACAGAGAAGAAGAAAGTACTGAGGATGTGAACTTTGGATAAAGGATGACAGCTCTGAAATAAGTGCCATCACGGAGCAGGTAACCTGGAAGACCAACAGGCATATGACGGAAAACAGGTATGGACTTTGAAACAGGCTGGTAACACTTGAGTACATTAGGGAAAGAAGCTCCACAAAACATTAAATCTGAATTTTTCACAATATCTGATCATTATTTTGTAAGAAGAAATGTGAAAATGGCTTGTAATGCTGACTGCAAAAGATGTGAAAATCCGTCTCATTGATTTACTCAAACAGAACCAAGAAAAATGGTAAAGTGGGTAGGTTGTGAAAAGATATAGAGAAACAGATACTGCAGAATCTATTTTATAATATGAGTTAATTCTGATATTACCTGCACTTCACGGTTAGCGTTAAATAGCATGATGCTGACAAAGGCAAGCACCTCTCTAGCAATGGAGTCACTTCGTCGGGCAAGATGTGGCAAGACCTTATTTACAACGTCCCCTGAATTCACAGCATTCTGAATGTCTCTAATGTGTTCCAATTGCCTGTGAGTGCGGGACAAGTATACTTTTTATAAAATCCAATATTTTGTAAAACTTCCATTTGTAACTTTTACATCTTAAAATTCGTCCACATCATCAATTATAGCTTATGACAGCATCAGCATCATCAAGTTCAACATTTCGTCCCTAAAACTAAATTTTTATTTAGTTAAACGGTACCGCCCTACGTTCCATCAAATGGTACCAGAAAATGAAATTGAAATACAATATTTAAGTTTTTTTTTCAGGTAATCCATGCACCTTAAATTTTGATCTTGATCCCAAATCATTGCAGATACAAGCCTTTAATGACCTGCATACATGCTACAGGCCATTGAATGTTCGTATCTGTACGGAAATCTTAATGACCATCTGAAGGATCATAATTATGATTTAATGATGGATGGATTATCTTAAACCTTAACCTGTTAAGTAACTAAAATGAAACTTTCACGTCGATATTAAAAACCCAAATATTGCTATTTCAAAAAATCTTTCGGGAAAAAATATCTCCTTATTGGACAGTGTAGATTCAAAATCAGACTGCACGTTTTGTGCAGTCTGATCTTGATCTACATTGTCCACAAAAGGTCCTTGAGTCGGGCATAACAGCCTAAAGGTTAATACAAATGCAGTTATTTCTAGGATACATTTAACACTCGGTATGGTGTGCCTCTTCAAATATGCTTCCACAAAATATGAAATCGTTTTATCGTAAATGCATATTGCCAAGAACTAAAAACTAGAGGCCCTTGAGGGCCTGAAATCGTTCTACTGGCAGTGATTTTGCTTTTTTGATAGCATACATTATGAATTCATGATGCAAAAAGAAAAAAAGACAAAAAAAAAAAACCACACAAAAAAAGGGGGGTGTTCTGGGCCTGAACCCACTAAGACAGCGTAAGTAGGCATGGTGAATTAAACAAACAGTGAAAAAAAATGAAGTGCAATTTCTGAAAAATAACACTTTGGAATCCAGCCAAATTTGATAGGGTTTCAGTACACCTTGTATTAAACAATCCCAGCAAATTTCAAAGAAATGTGACAAATAATTTGGACTTTGTTGGGTAAACAATACTAAGTTATCAAATGGCTGCTTTTCCTGATTACTAGATTTTCTTCACTTTATTAGAATAGAGTTCAATTCCTTGATGAACCAAACAATCTTTGAAAGTTTCAAAAGAATTGGATCAAAACTGTGGACTTCATTGCCTAAATAAAAAATGGAAATTTTAAACTTTAAATGGCTACTTTTCCCATACTGCTTGTTGGATTTTTTTCAAAATCAATAGGTTTCAAGCTATTCATGAGATAAACAAACTGTGCAAGTTTCATGAAAATCTGACCAAAAATGCAGACTTTATTGCGTAAACAAGAAATGGAAATTTTAAACTTCAAATGGCTACTTTTCCCATACTGTTTGTTGGATTTTTTTCAAAATCAATAGGTTTCAAGCTATTCATGAGATAAACAAACTGTGCAAGTTTCACGAAAATCTGACCAAAAATGCAGACTTTATTGCGTAAACAAGAAATGGAAATTTTCAACTTTAAATGGCTACTTTTCCCATACTGCTTGTTGGATTTTTTTCAAAATCAATAGGTTTCAAGCTATTGATGAGATAAACAAACTGTGCAAGTTTCATGAAAATCTGACAACAAATGCAGACTTTATCGCTTAAACAAGAAATGGAAATTTTAAATTTCAAATGGCTACTTTTCCCATACTGTTTGTTGGATTTTTTCAAAATCAATAGGGTTGAAGCTATTGATGAGATAAACAAACTGTGCAAGTTTCACGAAAATCTGACCAAAAATGCAGACTTTATTGCGTAAACAAGACATGGAAATTTTCAACTTTAAATGGCTACTTTACCCATACTGTTCGTTGGATTTTTTTCAAAATCAATAGGGTCCAAGCTATTGATGAGATAAACAAACTGTGCAAGTTTCATGAAAATCTGACAACAAATGCAGACTTTATCGCGTAAACAAGAAAACGACTAACGGACAGACGGACGGACGGACGGACGGACAGATGGACAGACGCACGACAGAAACCATACCATGACATAAGCTCTGCTGGCTTTCAGCCAGTAGAGCTAAAAATGACAAACATTTTTATTGTAGTTTCGTTGTACAGTTCAAAATACATTATCTTAATTTCATCCCAAGATTTTGGCATGGTAATGACTGCTTCATGGACCGTATTCACCAGGTATCAAGTTTCAATAATAATTCTGTATTGGATGGCCTGCCATCTGACTCTCTGAATCAAAAGGTCCCAGTCATTCTGAAGACCGAAATAAGAGATAGAACTATATTTTCAAAACTACTTGTGATTATATAAACTGAGCTGCTTTTGCAGGTCTGAGATCAGACTGTAGAGAACGCACAGTCCTATCTCGGATCTGCAACGTTCGTTTTATTTAAAAAAAAAAAGTCAAACAAGAACCCTTGAAGTAGTTTAATCTTTTCTGCTGAATGAGTTTCCGTTTAGTTTCGTGTCAGAGGCACACTTCAGTTACACCATCATCTGACGAATATTCTAGAAATGGTACTTACTTCTTGACCTTGTTGTCTGACGCACAGCTATCCCAATCGTCCGGTAACTTTCTCTCTTCATTATGTATAACGGCACGTAGGATCTGTAGGCACTTAATATCTAGCTCTTCCTGAGACTTGGACGGGAGTACAGCAAGGCGGAGTCTTTTTGATGAAATCCTTAACGATAGCAACAGTGTCAAATTCATAATTTGATAAATGTCAACTACAATCTGATAAACAGATTATGACAATTCTCCTTGTACATCAAGGCTGAATTATTTTAGACATGCTCTGTGTAAAGCATTCGTAAAAAGTATCGACCCATGCCAGGCTGCGCAGGCTGACAACGGTCGAAATTTTTTTTTTCCGTTTGTAAATTTTCTGCATATCCAAGGACCATTCTACCTCATGATTCAGTCGGTCGTTAGACAAAATGTATTCAATAGATTAATAATTATGTGACGACTTGCTTGGTTTGATGCATTACGGATATACATTAAACCCCCTATCACTAGAGCGCCTCTCATTTAAATGTGTTCTTAACGATAACAACAGTTAGAAATATAATTTGGTTAACATGACTGAGAATCTGAAGACGGATTAACCCAGGTGTTCCTTAGTACAGCAAGGTAGTCTCTTGAATAGTACCTTTGACAAACAAGAATTTAACTATACTCAAGTAAAACGAAATACGATTAAAATGTTCATGTGGGGTTTTAAACAAGAGCACTGTATGCAGATGTTTAGAAATAAACTGATTTTCAGTGAAAATTCCGAGTCGAAAAAGGGGCATAATTGTGTCAAAATATTTTGATGGTTACCTGGCATACCGGAATGAGTCCCCCTTTCGATCTTTAACTACTAGTTCGATTCTGAAGTAAATAATGTTATCTTCAGTAATGACAGAGAAAAAAAATGTCAACAGTTTTGGCACAAGGACGACGCAGACGACGACAGGGCAATGACAATACCTCAACGTTTTCTGCGAAAACTGCAGAGCCAAAAATGTGGGCAACATAAGTAATGAACCTTGATCGTATGTTTGTGTCATCATTTTTACTTTTCAGACATTTCTTTGTCAGGAAATAATCTCAGTGGCAAAACAGTTATTATCGGTAGGAAATTTAACATTGCCAAAATCAATTTCAATCGCAGAATACCCATCATCTTTAGCAAGCTCAAGGTTAGAAAAAATAATTTCAAGGGCAGTATAGTTATCATCGTTAGGAAAATCTCTTGTAGTTTACCCATCTGTGTGACAATTGTTACCTTTCTCTTTTGCAGTTAAGTGAGTCCAATACTATCACATTTGTTAAATATTATACAAAATTGTTATACAACAACAAATATATATGCTGTATCGTTATATACATCTAGGGCAGGTTACAGGAACGTCAATAAATCAAATATGGTGTGGGAAAATATACAGTAGATGTTGCGGATGTATATAATGAAAGGGGTGAATTTGTGCCTGAGATACATAGGGTAATCTTGATTGGGAGGGATTGGATTGGTTGTGCTTTTATCTTTATTGACTCTCAAGTTTTAGTATTGGGATGCGCCTTTGAAGAACATGAATTATAAAAAAAGGTCATAAAAAAAGTATGGTACTAACCATTGACACTATACAAGAATAATTTAAACATCATAAAGTATAAACACCATACATATTTTTTCGTTTTTTTTTTTTTTTTGAGAGGTGGTGGTTTTGTTAAGGAATTCTATTGAACTCTGTAGTATCATTTATATCCGCTCTAATAATGCTAGTCTAAATAGGTGTTAGGATCGCGTGTACAAATATTTCGGAGTTCCAGTTGACAATAGAAAATAACCAGCGGAGAAAATTTTATGACACTGACAGATATTGAAAAAACATGAATGAGTATCACATGCTATTAAAGTTCTCTTTGTACGTCCCTAGATGTAGAGTGTTTGTCTGAAACTACTTGGTTCTGCATATTTCTGTCTTCAACATTAATTCAACTATATCACGGCTACAGCACGCATATTCATGTGTAGTCTAGGTTTCAGCACTGGTACGGTATGACTCTGAAGTGTCTTGCCGTAGCGTGTTCTCACAGAAAATCAATCGTCTCGAGCAAGAATTGAAACCGGGGTCTGCAGATTGTAAATCTTACATACTTACTACTGGGCCCTGCAGGAACCCCCTCTATATACATGGGTATTGACTTTTATATAATAAGACAAATCTACAGAAATAAATTTCTTCTTAAACTTGAGCATGTTTAGGGCGCCAATATTGGTTTTGCAAGCGGTGTGGAATCAAGAATCAAACTAAAGAGGAGAACGTGTAGCCCATTTCCGGATCTATAGGTCCCGTTAAAATAAGGATAGCTTATTCAAAACATGCATAGTGTTACCTTTCTTTTATGCCTCTATGGCCGTTTTATCAACTATTTTAAATTTGTGCTTCAAATATAACTCTCAAGAATTTTCTAAATTTCTTATTAGCTAAACCAAATAATTTGGCCAATCAAAAATGGTATAACTTTCCGGATTTAGACTAAGACAAAGAATGCAATTTAGACTGGTTGTTGAAAACAAGCTCTACGTGGGCTAATTGGTAAGTTGTGAGCCTCATATATAAGGGTTTGACTTTTGGCGGACATACTGCATTATTCTTAAACATAATCTCCTTCAGTATCTATACATTTTTGGCAGTGATGTTTAAGGGCCTAGATGCCAATTTTGAAGAAGTTATTTTCTGGGCTGTTCAGAAAGTACCCCACTGCATGTATGATATCATCATCTGGCCATGGTGGGTACCGAAAATGGCCTTTTTCAATTTTGGATATATGAAGGTCTGATGGAGCGAGATCAGGCGAATAAGGCCGGATGCTCAATCAGTTCAAAGCCACAGTCTTTAATAGTAACCATGGCAATGACAGACTTGTTATTTCAAAGATTTTGTCCATTTTAAAAAAAGTAACTTGCCTTCACTACTTTAGACCGATACCTCTTCGAAACAGACTGACCAAATGACACTGGTCTTCCGGAACACAGTTTTAAATAGTCAGGAAGTAGTAGGGCTGAAAAACGAACACCCCTGCTTAACACCTTCAATACAAGGCTCACAACTCGTCAATCAGCCCTCGTATTGGTAGATCCTTGCCTATGTACATGGACTGAAAGTTTGCTTAACAGATTCATTTATAAATAATAACGTCATTATCTAAGTATTCTAATGAAAGCCTAACATGCACGCACAGACACTGTGAAAAGCAAGCAAGCATCCATTCTACCGCCAACATTTTAGCGTCCTCCTAAAATAATCGGGAAAAAAAAAACAACATCTATTTCTCTGATTTTCGTATATGTACCCTTCCAACACAAATGTCATAAAAATAGCAAAAACAGAGAACGTGAAATCGCCGTATCACGTTCTTGTGTAGTCTGATTCTGATCCATACCAACCGCAGAAGCCCTAGTTTTCGTCTATGGCGCTGAGGGTGTTAAAAAGTAAAGTATGTTTCGAGCATGCTGCAATAAGTATACAGGTGCATTAAAGTTTAGTTGCTTCTGGTGCTTTATTTGCTCTACTGCCGAGCCCCAGTAGCTCAGTCGGTAGCGTGCAGGACTTGAGAACACGGGGTCCATGGTTCGATCCCTGGCTACGACCCCTGGCTCGGCCAATTTCTTTCCGAGGATTGATGATAGTCACTGCGACAGGATTCATTCCTCTCCCACCGCTGACCATTGTTTCGACGATGATTATGTGGGAAAGCAGCCAGTGGCTTGGAAAGAAAATTGTGCGGAGTACTGGTAAAAGAGACTCCAGGAAAGCATGGATAGGTGCACCGGCCGCCGCGATATAACTGAAATAATGTTGAAAACGGCGTTAAACACCATACAATCAATCATTATGTGCTCTACTAGTATGTTTCGGTAAACATTGACGGACCAGACTGACAGGAAAGGCGAGTTTCTCATAACTGTTTACCAGACAAGAAAGGCGATTTTCTCATAACTGTTTACCAGACAAGAAAGGCGATTTTCTCATAACTGTTTACCAGACAAGAAAGGCGATTTTCTAATAACTGTTTACCAGACAAGAAAGGCGATTTTCTCATAACTGTTTACCAGACAAGAAAGGCGATTTTCTCATAACTGTTTACCAGACAAGAAATGCGATTTTCTCATAACTGTTTACCAGACAAGAAAGGCGATTTTCTCATAACTGTTTACCAGGCAAGAAATGCGATTTTCTCATAACTGTTTACCAGACAAGAAAGGACATTTTCTCATAACTGTATACCAGACAAGAAAGGACATTTTCTCATAACTGTTTACCAGACAAGAAATGCGATTTTCTCATAACTGTTTACCAGACAAGAAAGGACATTTTCTCAAAGTCTTTGACTTGTCTTTACCGAATACATTTGCAGATCTCAAACTAAATGTGACTTAAATGACTGGACCTGTCTTGCAAAAGTTAGAAAATATTGTAGAAAAAGGAGACAAGAGGGCCATGATGGCCTTGAAGTCGCTCACCTGAGTCTTTTGACCAAACATGACCCATTTTCAATCTCTTTTGAGATATCATGACAAACAATCTACTAAGCTTTCATAATTACTGGACTGAAAACTTGGCCTCTAGCATGTACACAAGCTTTTTCAAGAATTTTTCTCAGTGACCTACTTTTTAGCCAACCATAGCCAATTTTTCCATTGCACATATTATCAAAACAAAGATCCTGACCACCTTTCATAAGCATTGGACAGAAAATGTGGCCTATATAGCGTACACAGGGTTTTCTAAGATTTGACCTACTGACCTAGTTTTTGACCCAACATGACCGATTTTCGAAGTCGTCTGAGATGTCATCAAGACAAACATTCTGACCAAACTTCATGAGTTTTGGACTGACTATGTGGCCTCTAGAGCATACACAAGGTTTTTCTAAGATTTGACCTAGTGACATAGTTTTTGACCCAACATGAACCATTTTTTAACTCGTCCGAGATATCATCAAGTCAAACATTCTGACCAACTTTCAAGAAATTTGGACTGAAAATGTGAACTCTAGAGCGTACACAAGGTTTTTCTAAGATTTGACCTAGTGACCTAGTTTTTCACCCGATATAACACATTTTCGAACTTGTCCGAGATATCATCAAGACAAACATTCTGACCAAATTTCATGAGTATCTGACTGAAAATGTGGCCTCTAGAGTGTACACAATTTTTTTCTAAGATTTGACCTAGTGACCTAGATTTTGACCCGAAATAACCCATTTTCGGACTCGTCCACGATATTATCAAGACAAACATTCTGACCAACTTTCAGGACTTTTGGACTCAAAATGTGGCCTTTAGAGCGTACACAAGGTTTTTCTAAGAATTTACCTAGTGACCTAGTTTTTGACCCGACATGACCCATTTTCAAACTTGTCCGAGATATCATCAAGTCAAACATTCTAACCACGTTTCATGAGTATCTGACCGAAAATGTGACCTTTAGAGCGTACACAAGGTTTTTCTAAGATTTGACCTAGTGACCTATTTTTTGACCCGACATGACGTATTTTCGAATTCGTCTGAGATATCATCAAGACAAACATTCTGACCAAGTTTCATGAGTATCTGACTGAAAATGTGGCCTCTAGAGCGTACACAAGGTTTTTCTAAGATTTGACCTAGTGACCTAGTTTTTGACCAGACCTGATCCATTTTCGAATTCGTTCGAGATATCATCAAGACAAACATTCTGACTAAGTTTCATGGGTATCTGACCGAAAATGTGGCCTCTAGAGTGTACACAAGGTAAAGTTGACGACGGACGACGCACGACGCACACCGCACGACGGACGACGGACGCCGGACACAGCACGATCACAAAAGATTACCTTAAGCACTTCGTGCTCAGGTGAGCTAAAAATGCTGGTTACCAACAAGTTCTCCTTTCCCAAAAAATATTCTTAATTATCTTTTAAATGGAATCGTTTAGTACATGGTTAAATACATAGGCGGGCTATATATATATGTTTGAGCGGCGCTCCGGTAAAAAGGGGGTTTAATGCATCCCAGTGATACATTATACCAAGCAAGTCCTCATTATTATGATAATGGATTAATAAAATCTATTTTGTCTCCCAACCGATTGAACCATGAGGTCGAGTGGTCCTCTGACAGAAAATTCAACAATAGCAAATAATTTTGAGCAAGGTCAGCCTGCACAGAGTGCGCAGGCTTCGTTGGGACAAAACTGTTTGCAGATGCATAAAAGCCCCTTTTCACAGAGCATGGCTCATGTAGATATACATTGTGTGTGCAAACCATGGTTACTGTCATACATATACGTACCCGCTCCGCGTATTTCTACTTCTATAAGATTCCGCACCTATTCTATGTTACACAAAATGGTATTTTTTAAGAGCACGAACTTAATTATTTGCTTTCAAAAACCACTTGTCCTCAACATAATCAAGGATCATACAGAGATACAAAAATGTTCAATATATAGTACGAGTATTGTAGGCTCACACTTGTCCAGGTGACCACTAGCATGTCTTTAAAAGCCAATCACCTTCAATATTAGCCAGTTTAAAATATAAAATAGCCTGCCATAGACAAGAACTGTCTTTAGCAAGCATCTTTGAATAACCCTTCAGATTCCTTTCAAGTATGTCAAATTCGACTTTAACAATAAAATTATAACTCCGAAGAAGTTGTTTTTATAGACATTAAATGACTCATAAAATCACTGCACATTTATAAAATTATATTACAACATGACCATACCATGTAACCAAGTTGTTTGTTTCTCTATTAGTACATGTATTTAAATCGTATCTAAAAAGAAATTTAGAAAAAAATATATGAGCCATGCTCTCACAAAATGGGGCTTAATGCATCTCCGTGATCCATGGTACCAAGCAAGCCATCACATACTTATGGATCCATAATATTCACTTTTTTTTAACATACCAACTTAATCATGAGATAGACTGGTCCTTGGGTATGCGGAAAATTGACCATTGGCGAAAGGTTTCAGCCAAGGTCAGCCTGCGCGGCAGGCTGACCTGGGTCGATACTTTTGGCAGATGCATTAAGCCCCCTTTTCACAGGGCATGGCTCGATAGTCAAACCTGCATTTTACACATTTCTTTTTCTCAAACTGCAAAAAGATGATATTGCTCAAAATATGAAAAAAAAAAAAAAAAAACCACAAAATTTGTCTTGTTTTGTTTTGGATGGCCAAATCGTATCTTGGACTATCCTGAATTTAAAAAAAGAAAACTACTTCTAGGCAGGTCTAAGACAATTTACTATAATGGGTATACGACGTAAACTATTACGTCAAAATCAATGATTCAAACAATGTTGATAAATGGTCAATGATAGATACATTTATACGTTGGCACAGGATTAATTACAGAAGCAACTTACGCCAATTGGTCCAGTAATTTTCGGGTCAAAGCATATTTCTTTGTTGCCTTCTTCTCATGATGACATATAAAGCACTTTACTAGACTTTGAAACTCTTCCCCAAGCGGTAACTCTTCGTTGCTCCCCATCTCTGTATACTCTGCATAATGACATGAGATAGTAATTGTTAGTTCTTTGATACGGAAAGGTCATAATTGTGTTAAGAATGAATTAATATCAAAATAACCTTATTGAAGAATACCACCTTATCTAACTCTTTACCAAATGAAACAATTTTAGAATGGTCCAATCTGGAAACAACATAATTATTAAGTGTGGCCCAAATGACTGAATTCGTTCTGGCAAGAGAAGAAAATATGGTGGGAAAGGAGAATGATGGTCACCAGCATTTTTTCCTTTTCCCACAATGTTTTTAAAAGCGTTTTTCTCCAGGTCATTCAAACTTGGGAATGTATGGTAAAGGGTTACCCAGCTTGATAGGATTCACCAGATTTTTTTTCAAAACAAGATTAATCCATTTCTCAACAGTTTTTTGCCTGTTTGGAGAAGCGTCTAGTGGCTTTGAAAGAATATCGTGTGCAGTGATGGTAAAGAAAGGTAGGGAAAGCTGGGATATTCAAACTGGTAACGTGACTAAAACACTGGTAAAACGGTGGTATGGGTAGTTTGAGGTTCAAAGGGACCCCCTGAATTTTGAAATATCTTAAAAGATACTTCAGCTATTGTACTGAAAATTTGCATAGTTAATAATATTACCTTTACCAACTCTGGTTGAAATTTTCAGAATTTTTGATAACTTAGTTTGACTTTTTTGCATTCAATGCAATGTTAAAAAGTATGAACAAAACAGCTTAAAAACGGTGGGAAGGTTGAAGGCTATTACCTGTTTATGAAAACAATTCTCATGCAAGTACAGTAACTGTGGTCGTGTATTGTTCGAATAGTAAAAAGTTCAACTTTTGAGGCCCTGATCTCGTTTTTTATTTGGGTTTCATTTTGTTGATTCAGTATTGGAGACTTGCACACACTTGTTTACACTTTGTTTTCTTTTCCACGCCCAACCATAGATTTTTTCCTTAAACCCAGTCAAACTCTGTCTCACATCATGTGGTATAGCATACAACAGTAAAATGAAGAAGGGTGCATTGTAAGAAGTGGATAAGTTCCATAAACAAGTATAGATGTAGATGTAGATGAATTTTTTGCGGTCAAAGGGACATAGTGTATTTAAGACTACCACCCTATGAGTGTGACCATAATACAATTAAGCTAATTTTAGGCGAACTGAAAAAATCGTAGCGAAAAAACAATTTAAAACAAACCATGAAAGACCTTTAAGTCTAAGTGTCAGGTGGTTTGGAACACATATATATCTCAACAGAAGTGATCAAAAAAACTTGAAGCCATGCCGAAAATAAAATTTAATCAAATATTGGAGAACAGACACCATATAAGAAAACATTGGACAAATAATTTTAGACTTCAAAGTTTGAATGAACGTGGGGAGAGCGATATCTAAGGTAAAGTATAGAGCTATATTATTTGCACAAAATCAATTTCAGGGCCTCATATTTAACTGAATTGAGGTACTGAAGTCATGCACTTGTCCAGTTATGTTTGCTGCTCTGGTTACTGTGCGAAACCGTCGGAGAATGTTAAGCTTAAGAGCAAAAATTTAACACCACTGGAATAGGCAAAATGTTCTTTCTTGCAGAAGAAAAATTCTAATTTTCACTGTGAGAGTTGGTAAGGTCATCTCAAAAGACCTTGCAAAGTTTCATAAAAACTGACACAGGATTTTTCAAAATATTTCAAAATTCAGGGGGGGTCCCTATGAACTGCAAACTACCTATAAATACAAGACAAACAGAAAAAAAACAAACCTCGTTTAGCCTTGTATTTCAGTTGCTGCTGTACAGTGTTTTGTCCAACATGTACACGGCTACAATTTCTGGCAAAAGTGTGGAATTTGGCGTTAAGTTCGATTTCCGCTGCATAATACTCCATGTTCCCCTGAAAGTATAGTACGTAGTCGTATCCTCATATATAATTATTATATTGCATTCCATTTTGTTCCTACCAAAAAGCTTAAAGAATAACGGACTTTTGAAACAATGGAAATTAAAGCAGCTTTCTGGCAAAATGGGGTTTAATACATGGAAAACTTCGTAGAAAAAAAAAAGGGGGAACGACTGCTTGCTAAAAATAACTGCTCCCTATACCTCAGCTATTTTTCAATCGCTAGAGTTTTCTTTTTTTCAAACTATTTCAAGCGAAAGTCGTCTTTATCCCGCCGTTCGCGACCCAATATATATTTTGCGGAGAGTGTAAATCAAGATCAGCCTGCACATAAATGCAGTCTGATGTTGCTCTACACTCTCCGCTGTTTTATCACTAGATTTGGTCATATAAACCCTTAGCGGAGTCTATTTATGTAATCGTCAACAAATTAAATTCGGCAGGATAAGGGTTAAATGACAAGAGACACATATAAAATACTTCATGCCTGTGCATCAATAACAAGAAATATACCTTGCGGACAGCACTTTTAGTATCTCCGACTTTCATTTCATTGGAGAATTTCTCCATCACACCAATTAACATCTGAAATGCAATAGAAAAGACTGTTGTACGAACATTTCTTCAACATAAAAGTATACCTTACATACGTGTCTTTTTACGGTTTTTAAAGCATTAGGCATGGCGGTTTGTTTGCTCAGTGAGCAGAAACCCTGTACAAGAGGGATTCCTGGTCAAGTCCAGCACAGTTTCCCTGTGGATGTTACATTGATTGATTGGTTGATTTTTACTGTAATGATGTTAAATGTTATTTTCAACATAATTTCACTTATATCCACCTATCAATTCTTTCCTGGAGTTTCTTTTACCAGTATTTCGCACAGTATTCTTCCTAAGCCACTGGCTACTTTCCCATCGTCAAAACAATGATCAGCGGTGAGAAAGGAATGAATTATATCGCAATGACTATCATTAATCCCCAAAAAGAAATTGCCGAGCTGTGGAATTGAACCAGTGACCCCCTCTTCTGAAGTACTGTTTGTTACCGACAGAGCTACCGAGGTTCGGCTGTGAATATTACAACAGGAATTCGAAATCTATCATCATGCTGGGAAATTCGATCATGTGCATCTACAAATGTCTCTTTAACAGATGGCAGAATTTTAGACTTGTCTATATGTGACGCATTGACAGACGACAAAACACAGACGACAAAACAAGCATGACTCAACTGATGAGATTTGTTTTTGAAAGGTAGAAAACATTATGGGAAAAGACAAAATTGCTGATGACCAGCATATTTTCTTGCTCGCATAAATTTTGCGGAATCCTTCTCCCTCAGGGTCGTAAAACACAGAATCGTTCGGTCAAAAGCCAGTGTGCTCTTTACCAAGCAGTCCCGAGTTTTAACGACCTCAAACAAGAGGCATTTTGAAAACATTGTGGAAAAAGAAGAAAATGCTGGTTACCAGCATTTTCTCCGTTTTCAACAATGTTTTCAACCTTTCAGAAAACACCTTTCAATTTTTGACTCACATTTTTAGCCGTCTGCAAATGCTTTCAAGGTCGATTCACATTTTATTTGTCGTCTGCAAATGTTTATGAATTTGGAAAGGTCTAAAATGTTGTTGTTTAGTAAAGAGTTTATTGTTTACAGAGCTGAACCTACCGCCTTCGGGGTACTGGACAAAGGTACAACAGCCGTTAGCGAGGCCACCAAGCTTTTCATATGGACTGGATTAGTCAGTAATGGTCCACTGACGTCACAATATGCCTGTAGTGGAGAGAGATCGAGTGTTATTTGTAGCAGACAGTTGGTGTAAAATCTACTGTGGATCAAATCTTAAACATTTGAGCCATGTCCTGTAAAAAGGGGTCTTACTGCATCTGCAAAAAGTATCGACTTATGTCAACCTGCACAGTCGGCGCAGGCTGATACGGATCAAGTTTTTGTTATTGGTCAATTTTCTGCATGTCCAAGGACAATTCTACCTTATATGTCGGTCAGTTTTTAGACAAAATAAATTCTGTGGATCTATAACAGTGCGATGACTTGAACGGTATAATTAAACCCTCTTCTCCCGGAGCATGGCTATGTTAAGTTGAATAGATAAACGTCAAAAATTGCCTTGATACTCCATCCTCTACTCATTGGACACGCCACTCTAAAAGTGCCATAGTTTCCTATATGTACAAATCCAAAGTGAATTTTTTACTGTTTGCAGTTGCTGGAGAAGCTTTAATAGTGTAGTACTATTTTATAACAGCATAGACCAATAAAACTCCACGGGTCTATCACAAAATACTGAAATTTTCATTGCTCGATCATCACACACCGTTACTGAAAAAAAACTTTGACGACTGTCTCTATATCATATACTATATTGAGGCTGTCGCCAATGTGCTATTTTTAGTAATAGCTTCCAATGATCGACCAATGAAAATTGAGGTACTCTGTGATAGACTACTCGAGTTTCATTTGCCTTTGGTTACAAAAAGCTGATTGCCTTATCTTTTGATTAGCGTGCTGACAGAACTTTTTTGAGAAATAGGAAGACCAGATAAACGTTCCCTGCGAAAGATTTTAAAATATTAATGACTTTAAAGATTTATAAAAAAAAGGGTAGAGAAAGACTAATTGCAGTTTCAATTACCGACCTTTCTTCGTAATAAGGTTTCGAACAAATTATCTACGAATAAAAAAGATTAACACTAAACGTAATAGATAAATAGATAGACAAAAGAATAAATAATATATAAGAGCCATGCTCTGTGAAAAGGGGAGATTCAATGTATTGGCAAAAAGTGAATTTCCTGGATATTCAAGGACCACTCTACCTCCAGATCAAGTGGATTGTTAGACTAAATGGATTTTATGGATCCATAACTATACAATAACTTAATTGGTATTATGTATCACAGATATTCATTAAACTCCGTTTGCCTGAGTATGACTCATATACGAGCCACGCTTTGGCAAAAGGGGGCTTCATGGATCTCGGTGAGGCATTATACCAAGCAAGCCATCACACAGTTATGGATCTATAATAGACACTTTTTTTAACAACCAACTTAATCACCAGGAAGACTGGTCCTTGGATATACAGAAAATTGACCAATAGCGAAACATTTCGGCCCAGATCAGCCTGCGCGGACTGCGCAGGCTGACATGGGTCGATACTCTTCGAAGATGCATTAAGCCCCCTTTTCAGTCAGTGAAATAAATGACCGTACCACCAAGGCTGAGGAGAGACTGTCTGTTTGAAATACTTCATCCGGATAGAGATCTTTGTCTGGTGAATAGAACGACGTGTAGAAAACCTGGAAGAAAAACATAAATGGAGAGTTGTGTACATTAAATATCCATAAACCTTACCCTACTGGATAAGTTAAATGATACCTTCAAGTCGACAGTAGAACCCCAAACCCAAATGTTGCTCTTTTCAAAGTTATTTTTAAGGGAAAAAATCTCCTTACCGGTTGAGTGATTGATCGAATGGTGTATTACGCCGCTTTCAACATTATTTCAGTTATATCACGGCGACAGCTCACATATTCATGTATTTCCTGGGTTTCACCAGTACTAGGCTGGGGCTCTGAAGTGTCTTGCCCAAGGACGCTCCTGTAATAAACCCAGCGGATCAAGTGAGGCTCCCTATCGGACAGGGTAGATCAAAGATCAGACTGCACGTTCTGTGCAGTCTGATCTTGATCTACACTGTCCGCAAAAGGTTCTTTAGTCACGCTTAATAGCCTATGGGTTAAAATGAAAGTATGTGTCAGAATATACTAGTACATGCATGAGCGGCATTCTGGTAAAAAGGGCATAAATGCATCTCCGAGATGCATTATACCAAGTAAGTCATCACTTAATTATAGATCCATAAAATTAATTTTGTCTACTGAATCATAAGGTAAACGGGTCCTTTGACATACAGATAACCGACCAATAGCAAAAAGTGTGGACCCAAGTCAGCCTGTGCATGGTAACTGGTGTCGATACTTTTTGTAGATGTATTAGACCGTCTTTTCACCGATTATGGCACAAATATACATGAGAATAAATCTAACTGTACATGACAAATATACATGATAATAAATTTAACTGTACATGACAAATATACATGATAATAAATCTAACTGTACATGACAAAAACTAATTTATCAAATGCAAGTAATGGAACAGACTACGGTGGAGCTTACTGTAAAAGTTTCGAAATCGTAACAGAAATTAAATGATCTATGAAATAAAGGTGTAAAATATGATAGGAATTACGTTGAAAATAAGACACAACATGTAAAATATTTCGGTATAAATCCATGTCCCAGTGAAAAGGAAAAACAGTATCTATCTACAACGTACACTGTAATATAATGAGAGAATTCCCCTAATATGTGCCTAGAGCTGCTAGTCGAATTCAAACCCCCTGATACATGTGAGACATGCTCTAGCAAATGCATCTCTGGGTTTAATGCATTTAGAAAAAAAATCCGGAAAACAGGTTTTTTTTTTGTGAAATTTTCGAAGTCCAAGGCCCGTACTTTCGTCAAAAATCAATGGACCGTAACGAAACTCGAACTTGATCTGTAACTCATAGTGGTTGACTTACACACCAAAAATCAGCTCAATATCTGCCAGCGTTTAGTAAAAAAGTCCAGAAAACTGATTTGCGTGCGGACTGATGGACAGACGGAGTGCAAACCTTAAGTCCCTTTCGGCTTCGCCGGTAGGGGACTAAAAACATTAAGTAAATTTCGGTTTCGAACTCAGCTCTGCGATAAAAATAGGGGCCAAGGAGTACCTCTAAAAACGGCATCACTCCTTCTAGAACATAAAACATGCCGCTGTGCACCAGGCTTCCGGTATCGTCCAGATCAGCAACAGCACTGTAACATATAAAAGTGAACCATAGAGAGAAATAACCTCTTAAAGTTACAAAGGACCAAGTTATTGCATAAAAGTTAAACAAAGTGTTCTTTAGGAGAGACAAGTAAGTTCTTTAACACAAAGATTGCCATAGACACAACATTAACGTTTTCTGTTCGTAAAATCTATGCGAACATTGTAATTCAATGCTTTTCTGGGGTTGAATAAAAGACCACAAAAGACAATATTGAATTAAGCTTCGATGTATATGAGTCAAGATCTCGATAAGGGGGTTTATTTTCTTTCCGTGATGCATCGTACCAAGCAATTCGTCACAAAATTATGCATCCATAAAATCCATTTTTGTTAAACTACCGACTAAATTATGAGATAGACTGGTCCTTTGACATGCAGAAAATTTATCCATAGCAAAATGTTTCAATCCAGGTCAGCCGGGGCGGTCTGCACCGGCTTATCTGGATCGATACCTTTTGCAAATGCACTTGACCCCCTTTTACCAAAGTGTGGCTCACATGTATCTTGACCAACGCTGCCTTCAGAGTCAACTGAAAAGTACCCTCTCCAAGAGTTACAGAACCAAATTATAACATTATCAAAATGCAATTTAAGGAAAAAATACTCATTTCCAGACTGTAGGAAAAACTCAACTGTTACAGTGCAGGGAAATTTCAGCAAAAACATTCAAAACATTTCACATAACTCCACGTTCCCTCGAGCCATTTTCCTGCTCTAAACTGCCGGCAAAGTCACTTTAGGCCGCGCTCCGTATTTTAGAGGTTAACAGGAACATAGTCTGGTAGAAGCCTGATATCCCGGGAGTACAACGTCTATTTTTGTTTGTAAGATTATCAATTAAAGAGAGGTAAAAGGCAACAAAAAGAGCATAAAGCAAGATCATACAGACCACACCTTCGTCAGAGCTATTTACAGTCATCCTTATCCTCATTCCAATATATTATAGGATTTCACTTTCGATCAAATAAATTTCAACATAACCTGCAATTTTTCTGGGCAAATAATTCTAAATGTCGAAAGACAAAAAAAAAAAAACCCAAAAAAACAACCAAACCTTTTAGAAGGCGCCATTTTCAGAAGATCCATGGTTCGGTCCGGGAACATCTTTACCTGATCTGACAGCTGATTGATCTCTCCTACCGCCGTTCCGATAAAATCCCAAAGTTTTCTGTATAAAAGGACAAAAATGTAGATGAAATAGCAAACTATCATCATAGCAGATCGTAATAGCAAAAACAAAACCAATGTTCCTTAGTGGATAATTGTATAGAGACACAGAGACAAGTAAGGCCTTGTAAATGCAAAAAAACATAAATGCGAAGAAATAATTTATGCCTCGAATGCAGAACACTAAACCGCGCACTGAGAAAAGGGGAGTTTTTTTATTTATCTCAGTAATGCAGTATACCAATTAAATCATCACATAATTATGGATCCCTAGAATCCGTATGGTCTAACAACCGACTGAATCATCAGATAAAAAGTTTTGACCCATGCTGCACAGGTTGATATATAAATTGTGCTGCCTTTGTACCTATTTTGCCAATTTCAGGAAGATCTAAGATCAATGAATTACGAAATAGTAGGCCGAGTACGTGTAGATCTGTGACAACAACCAGGGCTATTAACCCTTTACCACACAATTCCGAGTTTTAACGACCCCGAAAGAGAAAACCTGAAAACATCGTGAAAAAAAAGGAGAAAATGCTGGTAATCAGCATTTTCTCTTTTTTCCCCACAATGTTTTGTACCCATTTGCCACATCTAATTGTCGTCTGCAAGTGTTTTAAGTGTAGACAAGTCTGAAATTTTGTTGTTTGGTAAAGGTTTAATCAAAGGGTTGTGTGTTTCGAATGCCAGCCCAGACGAATATCCTTTGCATGGACCAATGACAATCGTTGCAACAGGATTCATTTCTACCCTGGTCGCTAACCTTACTCTCAAGTTTGTTTATAAGAAGGAAGGCAGCCAGGGGCTTTGAAAAAGAGCAGTGCGTATTTCCGAGGAAAGGTGCCATGATATGCCTGAAATGTTGTTGTAAGGTCGTTAAATTAGTGCAGATTGAACATATTTGCAGACGACATACCAAACAATGGATTTTGTCTCAGAAAAGACAGAAAAAACACTGTGGAAAAAAGAAGAAAATACTGATCATTAGCATTTTATCCTTTTCAAACAATACTTCTAATCAGCATTTTCTCCCTTTCCAACAATTTTTGTCTTAAGCCTTGGTCGCTAAAACTTGGAATTGTTTGTAAAAAGATTAAACACCAGACCAACAAAACCCTCTCACTTGTGATGTTGTAGATCGGCCGCCCCACTCTCTATAAGGTTTTCGGCAGGTTTCATGTAAACCCACATCATAAACTTGATGAAAGGTCTCTTGATGTTACAGTCAATTCCTTTATGGTTAATCACCCATAAAATCTCCTCTACGGGTAAAATGGTTTGACATAGGGACTCTATAAACTTGTTTTCTCCCTGGAAATGAAGATATATTTATGTATGGTATTAAACGCCGTTTTCAACATTACTTTCAGTTATATCGCGGTGGCCAGTGCACCTGTCCATGCTTTCCTGGAGTTTCTTTCATCAGTAATCCGCACAATATTCTTCTCGAGCCAACGGCTGCTTTCCCACATAACCATCGTCAAAACAATGATCAGCAGTGGGAGGGGAATGAGAGAAGAAGAAGGAAACACTGCTAACAAGTATTTTCTCCTTTTCTCGCAATGTTTCCCAACCATTTAAAGATAAATTCTATCATTTAAACCACAATTACTTTGTCGTCTGGAAATTCTTTCAAATTAGGCAAAACTACTCCAATTTTTTGTCATCTGGAAAAGATCAACACAGAATTCGTTGACAATGTAAAAGTTTACACAGATTGCCCTTTAAAAAATCAAAAAGTGGATCACAGACTGTTTATTTTAGTTATAAATTCATAACTGAGCTATGCACTTGCAAGCGAGGGTTTATCTCCGTGATGTAATATACCAAGCAATAAATCATATAATTACGGATCCCTAAAATCCATTTAGTCTAGCAATTGACTGGATGTGGAGATAACATGATCCTTTGGCATGCAGGAAATTTACACATAGCAAACGGTATCGATCCATGGCATCTGTTTGCAGATGCATTAAGCCCCCTTTTCACAGAATATTGCTCATATACTTCATAGAAAGAGAGAAGGATTCAAGAGTGATTTGAACTGAATACCTCGGCGCATGTTGCGAGTAAATCGACCAATTGTGCAAAAAAACCAAGATGCCCCTCGCCTGCTTCATTTGTGAGTACTCTTTCTCTGAAAAAAAAAACCGAATTTTGTGTTGAATTTACACTTTAAGAGCCAAATATATAAACACAATCTTTTTTGATGGCTGAAAGTACAATCCATTGAAACTCAAAAAGATTCTTTTTATCTTAAATGCTTGGCTAGACAAGTACACGATATAGATCAAAGATTTGACTGCAGGTTCTGCGCAGTCTGATCTTTATCTTTGCCATAGAAGCCCTCTCCGAAGGGGCCAATGAAGCGAAAGTCAGTTCATCTTTAGTACGAAGACTCCCAAGTGACCATCTAGGGGGGGGGGGGGGGGGAACTGAACCAGAATTTTCTGAACAAAACTCAACGCATTTACGAATGGACCAGGGCGACCAAAACATTTGTAAATCTTTAAAATGAAATGTTGTAAGATATGCGTATCTCTCTTTCTCTCTCGTTACCTCGAGTCACGTGGCTGATCCAGGACGTACGCTGCTTTCTTGAAGTTCTGCATGATGTATTTCATGACGAGGGCTTGGTTCCTTTTAATGGTGAGATCAAGACCTTCCACTTTCACCAGAACGTTTAGAAGCTCTAAAAACTCGGGTGCGGCACTTTGGTGTTCAGCAGCAAGATGGACGATCTTCTTCACTTGTTGTGTGGTCACCTTGAGACAAGTCGCTTGGTTTGCAATGAAGACCTGATTTACATATGAATTTGAAGTAATGTTTTTATACAGTGTAAAATAAGTTATATGAAAATTAGAGAAGATTCCGTGGTGCAAGGTATTAAACATCAAAATTCAAATGAATATGTTACAGACATCATCACTGTTTAAGTAAAACGAAGCTGAAAATACCCAATCAAGTTACATTACAGGGAGTTGTGGACTAACTTCAGACTGCATCATAGTAGGCAATCATTGGGGTTAAATCGCAAAAAACAGCTGCAAGAGATATGAGTAGTGGCGTCCAAAATTAGCACAAACTTAAATTGACAGATTCCACTGTAACATGTTATCGGGTTCATAATAATATCCGTACCTTTAAATGGCATCAATTTAGCGGAGCAGGCTGACATGGATCGAAAGTTTTTATTGGTCAATTTCTGCATGTCAAAAGACCAGTCTATCTCATGATTGAGTTGGTTTTTGCAAAAAATTGATTTTATGGATCCATAATTACATGATGACTTCTATGGTGCAATGTATAACGGAGATGTATTAAACCCCCTTTTCTGCCAGAGCACCGCACAAATGTAAAAAAAAATCATGGCGTCTGTCTTTAATCGACTTAGCACTAGTTATTCATTACCCTGACACTTCTGGTTTTTATTTGTAAAGCATAAGAATTATAAAAAAAAAAATGCTGCCGTACAAAATCAAGGCTTTGCCTACGTCGAAAGTCAAGATAAGACCAAATAATCAAAACATTAAAGCAGTTTTTCTTTATTAAAACCTATTGCGTGAGTTCTCATTAGAATTTTCGAGAATAGAACATTCATTTGAGTAGCCAAAACACAAATTTTAGTGGAAAACTAAAGATTCCTCATTTCTTGAACCAAACAACTCTCTCTCTCTCTATATATATATATCCATGTCAGGAAAACCAGTTGACAAAATCTGACAATACCTCTTTTAGTGCAAGAGCCAAGTCTGAAGGCACAACTTGGACGTCTAGCAGTGTGTCAAGGTTATTGAAGATCCTAAACTGGACGTTGTCGTTTTCTCGGATCAGCAACCTCAGCAAATACAAAGTCTTTTGGAAGATCACCTTCATTCCGCCATACTGTTCTTTCTGAAATTTGCGAAAATTTCGCTGTGTCAATCAACCTAATCTTTTTAATCACGTCTTCCGATAAAAAAAAAATGTGCCTATGGAATTCTTAAGTAAACAAAGAGAAGAGTAGACTACGTGAATGAGACAAACGCTTTCAGAGAAATGAAATGACGAGGATAGTGCAATTTCACTAGGTTGCTACGTCCAGGGTCTTCAGCCAAACGGTTCGTCAGAAAGAAACTAAGAACTTTCGTTAACCCATATTTTTCAGCAGAATATGTTAAAGAAAATACACTTTGTCTTTCAACTAAATTTTATATTTTAAATCTTTATAGGTTTTATACTTTTTACTTTTAAGAGCAAAATAGTCATTCACATAACAAGAAAGAATTTAAACAAGAGGGCCATGATGGCCCTGGATCGCTCACCTAAGTCAATAGGCGAAATTCACTCCATGTGCATAATTCAATTTCTGACCAATTGTCAGGTCAACTGAGCTGAAAATGTGGCCTCTAGAGGCGTCCACAAGGAATTTCCGTAAGTTGACCTAGTGACCTAATTTATCACCCCACGTGACCCAATTTAGAACTCATCAAAAAATTTATCAAGACAAACATTCTGAACAGTTTTCAAGTTAATTGAGCAATAAATGTGGCCTCTAGAGTGCCCACAAGGTATTTCTTTCATTTGACCTAGTGACTTAGTTTATGACCCAATTTCAAACTCATCCAATATTTGATCAAGACAAACATTTTGACCAAATTTCAAGTCAATTGAGCAAGAAATGTGACCTCTAGAGTGCCCTAAAGGTATTTCTTTAATTTGACCTTGTGACCTAGATTATGACCCCAGGTGGCCCAATTTTGAACTCATCCTAGATTTCATCAAGACAAACATTTTAACCCTTTTTCAAATTAATTGAACAATAGATGTGGCCTCTAGAGTGCCCTAGAGGCATTTCTTTAATTTGACCTAGTGACCTAATTTAACCGAACATGACCCAAATTCAGACTCATGTGAGATTTTATCAAGACAAATAATCTGATCAATTTGCATGTCAATTGAGCAAAAAATGTGGCCTCTAGAGTGCCCACAAGGTATCACTTTAATTTGATCTAGTGACCTAGTTTATGATCCCTGGTGACCCAAATCCAGACTCATGTGAGATTTTATCAAGACAAACATTCTGACCAAATTTCAGGTCATTTGAGCTATAAATGTGGCCTCTAGAGTGCCCACAAGGTATTACTTTAATTTGACCTAGTGACCTAGTTTATGACCCCAGGTGACCCAATTTTGAACTGAATGAACACGTTGTGCTCAGGTGGACTAACAAACTTAGAACAGGTTCACTACATACCAAATAACAAAGCTCTATGCCTTCCAGTTTTAGAAAAGAAGAATTTTAAGGTTTTCCTTCTTTGTTCCTTTGTTCGAACTTGTGACCCCCGGGGCGGGGCCAGTTTTGACCCCAGCGGCATCATTTGAACAAACTTAGTAGAGGTCCACTAGGAGATGCTACATACCAAATATCAAAGCTCTACACCTTCCAGTTTTAGAGAAGAAGAATTTTAAATTTTCCTTCTTTGTTCCTATGTTAGAACTTGTGGCCCCTGGGGCGGGGCCAGTTTTGACCCCAGGGGCATCATATGAAGAAACTTGGTAGAAGTCCACTAGGAGATGCTAGATGCCAAATATCAAAGCTCTATGCCTTCAAGTTTCAGAGAAGAAGAATTTTAAAGTTTTCCTTCTTTGTTCCTATGTTCCAACTTGTGACCCCTCGGGGAGGGGCCAGTTTTGACCCCAAGGGCATCATATGAACAAACTTGGTAGAAGTCCACTAAGAGATACTACATACCAAATATCAAAGCTGTACACCTTCCAGTTTCAGAGAAGAAGAATTTTAAAGTTTTCCATCTTTGTTCCTATGTTCCAACTTGTGGCCCCTGGGGCGGGGCCAGTTTTGACCCCAGGGGTATCATATGAACAAACTTGGTAGAAGTCTACTAGGAGATGCTACATACCAAATATCAAAGCTCTACGCCTCCTAGTTTCAGAGAAGAAGATTTTCAAAGATTTTGCTATTTTTCCCTTTTTGTTGCTATGGCAACCAGAGTTATGGGTGGAATTCAATCTCTTGAACAACTTTGGTAGAGCTTCACCCAAGGAACATCCCTGCCAAGTTTCATCAAGATTGGCCAAGCGGTTTAGTAGGAGAAGATGTTTAAAGAAATTGTGGACAGACGGACAGACGGACTGACGGGCAGATGGACAGACGGACAGATGGACGCCGGACAACGACCGGTCACAATACCTCGCCTTAGTACTTCGTGCTCAGGTGAGCTAAAAATCGTT
Organism: Hippopus hippopus; assembly: GCA_946811185.2. Classification (NCBI taxonomy): domain Eukaryota; kingdom Metazoa; phylum Mollusca; class Bivalvia; order Cardiida; family Cardiidae; genus Hippopus; species Hippopus hippopus. The sequence continues at coordinate 16,130,031 of OX328103.1, read as the reverse complement.
ACACTCTTTACCAGACGACAAAATATGGACTTGTCCAAATCGGAAGCTTTTGCAGATGACAAAGTCGACGTGAATCAAAAACTGATGACTGTCATTTGAAGAGGTGAAAATGTTATTGGCAAATGAGAAAATGCTAGTTATCAGCATTTCCTACTTTATCCACAATAGTTTTAAAAGCCTTCAGCCTCAAGGTATTTAAAAATCGTGTTTGTGTTGTGAAGAGTTAAGGGATAATAAATAACTAGAATACCGGTACCAGATGAAAAAAAAATCATACTCTGTCTGATTGTTGAAATAAATCAATTACAGACCTGTACTCACCAGTAATTTTGCGTCAATGTCTTGAGACAGTATATCCAGAACTATATCCAACAAACCTGAGTTAAATTAGAAAGATGGATTATTATTTGAAAATGCAACTGGGAACAATCAAAATGACTGAATGAATACTTAAAGAAATGTTGTTTAATAGCGTATAGACAGGTATGGTCACTAAGACCAGGCTCAAAAACTATTTTGATAAAACAACAAATAGGATTACATCTATTTTGAAATTTTGGCGTATAACAGGTCAGTGTCGCAACTTTTCAGGTGACAAAAAGCTGCAAAGAGGGGTAATTGTGTTTGGATTTACAATTCAGATAGAGCCTTTAATAGGACCAGGAAACATCAATTAATCAGAATAAATGACGCACACGCCTCCTCTGGAATGAAATTAATATTTTCTGCAGGTAGGAATTAACAGGCATTCTTGACCAAAGTCTCTTTCAGAAGATTAGACGATGTAAATTTTGGACAGAATGGGCTGTAAATATTGTGATAAATGTTATCCGCAAACACGTTAAACGATGTTCTTAGCACATATTTAATAGAGTTTAACCTGATAAAAATCAACAAATAATGTACTAAAGTGTGAGCTACTCTCTGGGAAAATGGGTTTTAATACATCTTTCAAGTTAATATTGTGCTATGGAAGTCGTTGCATAATTTGGATTCATATTGTCTAAAACCAGTTGAATCGTGAGGTAGAATGGTCGTCTGAAATGCAGACAATTGACCAACTGCAAAAAGATCCGTTCCAGGTCAGCCTGTGCAGGCTGACATAGGTCAACACTTTTTACAAGATGCATAAAACCATCTTTCCAAAGAGCATGAATCATACGTAATAACGTATAAATTCAAATTGAATGGTCTGTGAAAGATCCTGAATTCTAACATGATACGTGAATTCAGCACTATAAACACAGTGCAACGAAAGCGTGGTAAAATCTACATTATTTCATGCTTTCCGGTAGGTTATCGAAAAATATCGGTGAAATAATTTTCGATATTTCATGGTTACGGCCTGTGAAAATACCGATTTTTATATTCTAACTCTTAAATTGAAGGCGGAAACAGTTGTTCCCGCGCACTAGTTACCTAGGTAAAATGTGCGTGCCTCACAACCAGATGGAAATATGACGTAATTTACCTTACATTTCTCGCGCTTGACGTAACATTGTAATGTGTTGCTATGCGGAGAGGGTACGCCACGGGGAATAACGGAAAAGAACTGTACTGGATTCTGATTAAGTTTCCCCCAGAAAGGGTTAAAAGCATGAAATAAATAGAATATTTGTTTTTTTCGGTGAAAGATGGAAATTTATTTCATCTCGTGAACATCATCGGTAATATTTTCACTCGTGGCTGCGCCACTCGTGAAATTATTACCGATGATGTTCACTCGATGAAATAAATTTCGATCTTTCACCGTGAAAAACAAATATCCTCTATTTATTCTATGTAGAGTGACGTCATTCTATGTAGAGTGACGTCATTCTGTATAGAGTAAGTAAGTAAGTTATTCAATGGAATATAGTCTGCATCCGCGTTTTTACTCTAAGTATGAATTTGTTTTCCTTTCATGAAGAGTTGGTCATGTTAGAATCGAAATAATCTTTTTTCTATCGTGGTTTATCGTTCAATAAACCACGTTGTGAGTTATGAGGCGCAATGAATAAACAACTCGGGCTATCGCCCTTGTGGATTATTTATTGTGCCTCATAACTCACAACTGTGGTTTATTGAACGATAAACCACGATAGAAAGAAGATTATTTTTTAAATATACAAACCGTGTGATATCATGATGTTCTGATTCATAAAATGTGGTTCGTGAGGCGTTTTTGGCAAATGGCAAAATCTGAAAGAAGAAGAATAAAAAACACTCGACATCAATGCAGAATCATGCTGCAATCATCCCCGATTTCTACATATATATATAAAGCTTATCTCTTTACCAGACAACAACAATTTAGACTGGTCCAAATTGAAAGCTTTTCCAGACAACAACAATTTAGACTGGTCCAAACTGAAAGCTTTTCCAGACAACAACAATTTAGACTCGTCCAAATTGAAAGCTTTTCCAGACAACAACAATTTAGACTGGTCCAAATTGAAAGCTTTTCCAGACAACAACAATTAAGACTCGTCCAAATTGAAAGCTTTTCCAGAAAACAACAACTTAGACTGGTCCAAGTTGAAAGCTTTTCCAGACAACAACAATTTAGACTCGTCCAAATTGAAAGCTTTTCCAGACAACAACAACTTAGACTGGTCCAAATTGAAAGCTTTTCCAGACAACAACAATCTAGACTGGTTCAAATTGAAAGCTTTACCAGACAACAACAATTTAGACTCGTCCAAATTGAAAGCTTTTCCAGACAACAAAATAGATCAGGCTCAAATATTGGGATTTGTCTATGAAAGTATAGAAAACATCACAGGAAACAGAGAAATTGCTGGTAAATGTCGTTAAAGCTCAGGATTGGTAGGTAAAGTGTTCACTATTTCACCGCCAATGGCGACTAACATAGCCTTTCCGGACTTGTGTGGATAAAAACCAGAAAGCAAAGAAAATGCAGTCCGATTTTTTATCAAGCCCGTCTGCTTTCTGACGGTAAACTTGGATTCATGTCAGTTTTACCTACTGATATGCATCAGAAAAAAATGTCAGATTCATTAGAGTCATGATGTGTGAAAAGGTGGTTGAATGTATCTGCAAAAAGTATCGGACCATGTCAGCCTGCGCAGTCTGTGCAGGATGACGTTAGTCAAAATTTTTTGCCATTGAGGAGTTTTCTGCATGCATGTGAAAGTACCCTTCTACCTCAAAATTCAGTCAATTCTGATTTGACAAATGAGAAAGCCACTGTCTCAAATATAAAAATGGTTTCGTTTTGGAAAATTGAATAGCAGCCTTTATTTCATACAGAGCTTTAGCTCAAGTTATTTCTGATTCGCTCGGGATAAAAAGTTGTTGGCAATGACATGATTCTGGAACTGAAACAAGTAGGTATGCAGGTAATTACTCGGCTAGTTCATCCAGGATTTCTGACATTAAGAGCACTTGTTGATCGTTCAGTTTCTGCTTAGCTAGACGGCGCAGCACTGGCAAACTTCGCTGTACTTCTCGGTGAACTCTGGCTGAGTCTTGGGACAACAAGATCTACAATGTAAGTAGGAAATCGGCAGAGTTAACCTCTACAGTTCTTAACCCCTCGGCTGCTAAGGGGGACTCATTGACTTTTTGCAGACAGTGTAGATCAAGATCAGACAGCACAGAACGTGCAGTCTGATCTCGTATCCACGCACTCCGATATGGACATATTCTTTCCAAAAATAACTGAAATAACAACATTAAGGTTACAACATATCGGCAGGAAAGTTTCATTTCACTTTTTAAGCTGGTAAAAGATTAAAACAAATGTTGACAGTTATAATGTCGTGTTTACATTGTCAAGATGTTTGTAAACAAGTTATGGCGATTACATAACTCAAATCAGTAACAAGATAGCTGCGAATAATGACCCAGATCAGATTGCACGTGCTTGCCAGCTGGTCTTGGTGTACACTCCCTGACAAGTTCAACCATGGTCACGTATGGCTTAAGAAATAAGAAAGGCGCTCTGACAAAAAGGAGTTTAATGCATTTTGTGATGCTTTATTCCAAGCAAGTCATCAAAGAGTTATGGATCCAGAAAGTCCATTTTATCTAACAACCGGCTGAATCATGAGGTAGAATGGTCCTTGATATGCAGAAATTTGACCGACAGCAAAACGTTTCGACCCAGGGCAGAATGGTCAGGTTGACCTGGGTTGATACTTTTTCCAAATAATTTACACCCATTTTTCACAGAGCATGGCTAAGATGTAATATTTAAATTGGTCAATTTTCCGCATATCCAAGGACCATTCTACCTCATAATTCAGATGGTTAATGGATTTTATGAATCCATAATTATGTGAAGTCTTACTTGCTACAATGCATTACTGAGATGTATTTAACGACATTTTGCAAAAACATGGCTCATAAATTTGTATATTTTGTGACAGTATGGCCAAAGTGGCATTAATCATGTTACTTTTAGGTATTTTTTCGACGGAAAGATAATACGAATTGCAGTTTGTCATCTTTCGAAGGTTTTATCTATTATAATTCTGTGAACTGGAATCATGCCTTTTAGAACTTTAATAGACAATACGTTTACATCATCGTCATTCTAAATGCATTTGCAGACGACAAATGAAGTGCAGCCCAGATAATTACATTTGCCATTTAAAGGCTATAAAGATATAGAGGATATTTGTTTTTTTCGGTGACAGATCGAAATTTATTTCATCGACGGTGAACATCATCGGTATTATTTTCACGAGTATATTTTTTTTCGGTGAAAGATCGGCATTTATTTCATCGATTGAACATTATCGGTAATATTTTCACGAGTGACGCACTCGTGAAAATATTACCGATGATGTTCACTCGATGAAATAAATGGCGATCTTTCACAGAAAAGACTAGAGCTGTCACTGAATGTGACTTAATACCCCCGCCAGCGCTTTGACAGAAAAAAGTGTGAAGTTCAAGGGGAGATAATTCCTTAACCAGGAGGAGTTGACACTTGAAAGTTGCGTCTTGCAAAGCTTCAATATATGATCAATATATGTGCAAAGTTTCAATACAATTGAAGGAAAACTGTAGGAGGAGTTTGCGACACAAAATTACTAGTATTTTGTACACAGACGGACACACGGACGGACAGACAGGCTGATTCCAGTATAGCCCCGAAAACATTCGTTTTGCGGGGGTATAAAAATTCTATTATTTCATGCTTCTAACCCCCTTTTTTTGGGGGGGGGGGGGCTTACATCAAAAGTGGTGTCCGTGGGCGTGAGGTAGAGCGTCCGCCTCGTAACCAAAAGGTCCTGAGTTCGATTCCCGGGAGCGGGTGTCAACTTTGGGATTTTTCATTGGCCCACACATTCGGCGCGAGTACTGGTGTAGTTCCCAGGAAGCACAATCGAGAGAGATTAGTATAAGTTGTCAGAACTTGTTTCTCAATCAATGTAAAATAAATACGCTCTTATGTTTAAACTAAAACTACATCAAAATCCAGTATAGGTCTTTTCGGTAATTCCCCGTGGCGTATTCCCCTGCATAACAATGCATTACAATATTACGTATAGCGCGAGAAATGTTTGGTAAATTACGTCATATTTCCATCTGGTTGAGTGGCACGCGCATTTTACCTCGGTAATTAGTGCGCGGGAACTACTGTTTCCGCCTCCAATTGAAGAGTTAGAAAATAAAATCGGTATTTTTCACTGGTCGTGACCATGAAATATCGAAAAATATTCCACTGTTATTTCTCGATAAACTATCGGAAAGCATGAAATGAAACCAACATATCGACCCTTCTTTTTGAAAAGTCATCATCCTCAGCATGGTGAAAACACATTATCATTTGGAAAGGTTGATTCATAACTGAAGCCTTACCTGAGCCTCTAACGCCAGTCGGAACATGTCACTCTGGGAGGAGTATAATTTGTTCAGAATGTCTAGGGATTTCGTCACCATCATGTCGTATTTGTAATTTGACAAATCCTGCATATAGAAAAATATTATGAGTCATGTTCTCTGAAAAAGGGATTCATAGCACATTTAAAAAGTATCGACCCAGGTCAGCCCTCCCAGTCTGCACAGGCTGACCTACGTCGATAGTTTTTTTTTTTGCATTTGGTCTATTTTCTGGATGTCCAGGGACCATTCTTCCTCAGAAGTCACCCGATCGTATGACAAAAAATTTAATGGATCCATAATTATGTCCTGAATTGCTTGGTATAATGCATTACGGAGATGGATTAAGTTCCCTTTTCACAGAACATTGCTCATGGGGATAATAGTTTATGATACCATGAACGCTTGTATATGCCTATCATTCAAATGCAATATTTTTTGTTTTCGGACTGCGTGCATAGTTTAGCATGCTACTCCCCCAAAAAAATTTGCAAAGGACGTCTTCGCAAACATTAATTTGATCAATGATAATTTATTTCTTTTCATAATTTAATACATTCGTACATGTAGAAACGGAGAAATCGCTTTCTGAAAGCAGTTTCAATTTTTTTACCAGAAAAAGGTTAAACATGGTATGCTGAAAGACAAAGGTCTTCCATTGATGCGGGTCAGTCATTGTCTCCCGATTAATGTGTAATGATATGCTACGTTGATTGTTTGGATGGGTGTTCAAAGCTATGGCAGATCAAACATTGAAGTAAAAGTATATAACTCAGATACATACCATGAGCACTGTTGTTGTACTGTCAATGTCAAATATCGACGATCCGTGAAACATCTCTTTCAGTTCTCTGAGAACTTCTTTGTGCTTCTTGAGTGCTTTTCTGGAAAAAGTAGTAATGTATTCATCAGTGAAAAATTAGGGCCCGTATTGACCAACAGTCCCTAAGATCATTCTTTGTCTAATTCTCAAGAAATTCCTAAATTTGAAAGAAATACATCTTCTGATTGGTTAAACCATTTAGTTTAGCCAATCAGAAAATGTTTTACTTTCAAAATTTAGAAAATCCTGAAGGACAAAACTAAGAATTTTCTTTAGAATGGTTGGTAAGTAAGATCCCTGATGTCTTTGTAAAAAGAGATGACTTAAATCTTCACAAAACAACAAATTTCATTTAATTCATTATATCTGTAGAAAACAACATATTTCAATTATTAAAAACTTCCAAAGACTAGCAAATTTGGTCTTGTTTCACATAATGTTTATCGTTACAGTCTGTACTTTTAGGTAGCTGCGTACAACATAACGTCGATCGAATTTAGTAGTTCTGCAATAAATGTATCAGTCTGTATACTCATGCTTAAATTTATATTCACGCATGTATTCATAATCAGTGTGTTCGATGATGAACCTAATGTGTTCAAGTAGAAATCATTAATAACGTTTCTGTTTTGTTCTGTTCTGTTCTGTTCTGTATCATTAGCACATGTATGTATTTTAGTGTGTAATTTATGATAATTACGTTGGATTTTGAGCGAGAGTCCACAGTATTGAATTAAGTTGTCTGTCTGTCGGTCGATCAAAGATTAGACTGCATGTTTTGTGCTGTCTGATGTTACTCTACACTCTTCGTAAAAGCCTGTCTGATCTTGATCTACATTTTCTGGAAAAACATTTGAATCATACTCTGTGAATAAGGTGTTTAATGCATCTCTTAACAAGTATCAACCCAGGTCAGCCTGCACATTACGGGAAGGCCGACCTTGGTCGAAACTGATTGTTACTGGTCATTTTCTGCATGTCAATGGACCAGTCTACCTGATGATTCAGATGGTTGTTAGACAATTGGGTTTTATGGGTCCATAATTACGTCATTTCTTGATATACAGAGATGCACTAAACCACACTTTGTCAGAGCCTGGCTCATTTCAAATTTTGGTAAGATCGCTACGAATCAAGTAAACCTACTTGGACACGTTGAGCGGATCAAACGTCTCGTATAGTAATGGTTCCATGGTGGACTGGTTCTTCTTTTTCATTGCTCCTTGCTCGCCGTACTTAAACTTTTCCACAAACGTCTGTAAAAAATATCATTCTTCCATCAGCAGACAGCCAAATTTTTGACAAGTCATGTTTAAAAAAAATGACGGGAAGTAAGATGTGCCTAAAAAGATTGAGTCTGTCTTAAAACGGACTGGAATTGGTGCGGGAAAACAAAACAAGATGGTTACTAGCATTTTCTCCTTTACCATCAATCTTTTAATCCAAAACAAAATGACTGAAATATTATTGGAATTATTTTTGTAACATAAAACCCACTCCGACTTCCTAAAAACAAAAAAAAAAAAAATATCCCTGCGATTTAAAAAAAAAAGATGTCTTTATACTGGCAGATGAAAGCAAATAGCACGAAAACTCACAAGGATATATTTCTGTAAGGTAGAATTTAAAAAAAAAAGCTCATGAGGACTTGTTTCTTAAAGGAAGAAGTTTTAAAACTAACAAGGACATGTTTTGTCTCAGACAGAAATTTCAGAAGTCTGAAGGACATGTTTCTATCAAATAGAAATTTTCAAAACTCACAAGGACATGTTTCTATCAAATAGAAATTTTCAAAACTCACAAGGACATGTTTCTATCAAATAGAAATTTCAAAATTCACAAGGACATGAGTCTATCGGACAGAAATTTTAAAACTCGCAAGGACATGTTTCTATCATTGAGAAATTTTCAAAACTCATACGGACATGTTTTCATCAGATAGAAATTTCAAAACTCACAAGGACATGTTTCTATCAAATACAAATTTCAACACTCACAAGGACATGTTTCTATCAAATACAAATTTCAAAACTCACAAGGACATGGGTCTGTCGGACAGAAATTTCAAAACTCGCAAGGACATGTTTCTATTACAGAGAATTTTTAAAACTCATAAGGTCATGTTTTCATCAGATAGAAATTTCAAAACTCACAAGGACATATTTCTATCAAATACAAATTAATTCTTTTTGAGAAACCCGCTTTACCTACCTTCAATCTAATGTTTCTTTGGAAGGTGAGGAGTAAATCCAGTACCTCCATTGCTCTGTGAAAAAAATATGACATCAATTTCATAGAGATAGTGTGACCAAATATGTCCATTTCAAAGTCTAGCATAAGTTTCCTTTATAAAACATAAGAATAAACGATTAATCATCAAAGCAAGAAGTATTTTATGAATTGGAAATGATAAAATAAAAAGAGGAGAAAAGAAGAAACAAAGCAAAATCAAGAAATAGATTCATCTGTGAAAATTGAAAGAATAACTGATTTTGAAATATATGTATGAAACATATTTATTTTTACATCATTAACCTATAGAATGCTGTATAAAAAAATTATATGGTTGCTTTTGTGGTACGTACGGATCAAGACCAGCTGTGCAGCATGATCTTGATCTACATCACCCGCTCATTTGATACGAATTAAGTCTCTTGGTTCAAAATATGGTTGTAGTACTTTGTGTCCATAAAGAAAAGGAGAATTTATTCAGTTGGTGACGACGAAGGTAACAATGCAGTTTCTAAATCCTGTATCAAATATCCAAAAAAACAGTGATTTTTCTTTCATTGCATAGATATTCCTTTAACCCTTTACCATTAAATCCTGAGTCTTAACGACCCTGAGAAGAAAGGGTTTTGAAAACATTGTGAGAAAAGGAGAAAATGTTGGCAACAAGCATTTTCTCCTTTTCCTACAATATTTTCTTCGCTATCAAAAAACAATTTTGTCATTTGAGCAACATCTAAATTGCTTTCAACTTGGACAAGTCTTAAAACTTTGTCGTTTGGTAACGGTTTAAGGATGGTCTCAATGTCACACGAAGTGGTTCCTGTATTGCTTTCAAGAAAATCATTACGTGAATCAACATACTGGTACTTAGCCTTGACAATCGCCTCTGTTTCCCGACTTGTCTCAAACCTCCCGGTATCTCTGTACTTCTGCACGGCTTTATTTCCTTCTTTAGAATAACCTTACAATTGAAAGGGAAACCGGAAGTAAACCATGCAAACTGCAAAACTATATCAAAGTTTTTTTATTCGTATTAAATAATTTATGGACGCATTATTATGGAAAATTGATTGTAGAGGGAAATTAATCGGATATTACTTTTGTTGTCGTGGATAATTTCTATTTAAAAAATATGAAATACTGCATGTGTAATCCATCAGCGATGGAAATTCCTGCTTACCAGATGCACTCATTACACATAAAAGGTATTGCTAAACAGGTAGAGATGGTAGGAAAATACTCTTGTTGCATGCTTTTTTTCTGAGAAGGTGAGCAATGATCGAATAAAAAAAGTAGAAAATAGAATATAGAACAAGAATATCTCACTTTGGCGAAAAATGTCTTCTACAGTTCATTTTAATAAGTATAGAAATATAGGATCTGACATAATGTTTAAGCCAGCTTTTGGCGATCTCCGCCACATTTACTCTATAAAAGTTTGATAATATTCTATCTCGAAAGGAAAACAATGTTAGATTCTCTTCATCTCTTATTGTATATTAAGAATACATAATTGATAATAATTGAATTGTTATGTAAAACCTACATATTCATGAATTAATCCGACTCAGTACTTTGACAGGAGTGCACGTTCGATATAAAGATGGTTGCAAGGAACTAGTATAAAACTTAATGATTTCAGTCTGAAAAAAGAAGCTTACTTTTACACAATCATCAATTTTGACAGTCGAATAGGTCGGGTTTCTGTGTTTACCTTGTTTTGGAAAATTAACAGGAATACACTGCTCAAATGACTTCATGCAATTTTACATTACACGTGGAAAAAATAAGAAAATAAACTCGAATTGGCTATATTACACTAAAAAAACAAAGTAAGTTATGTGATAAAATGAAACATTATCATCGAACAGAGAAGATGAAGATTGAATTTTTCACTGATCTTGGCCTTTTCTCTGTCTCATAGCAAACGTGAGTTAGCAATATGCAGGAAATGTTTATAGTTATGCCTACTTTTCCCCTTGTCCTTTGGAAATGGTACATCATGTCGTCCATCCAGTAGACTCAGCAGTGGCGTCAGTAGATGTCTGACGTCATCAATGTCACTATAGTAACCAAACTTTACTAGATGCTGTAGCAATCGTAGAACCTGGAAATACAGAAAATATCTAGATTGAATAAAAATTTTAAACCAGATCTGTAAGTGAGCATAGCGTCTAACAACCAACTGAACTATGAGGTACGTCCTTAGACATGCAGAAAATTTACCAAACGCCAAAGGTTTCTACACAGGTCAGCCTGGATATGCACTAAATCCTATTTTCACAAAACGCCACCCACTTCATTTCGAAATAGTTTGCTTTACCAAGATAATATTACGAGACCCCATAAAACACGGACTGATAGATCAATTTAACAAAGCCTTGGCAATTCTAAAACCAAGTTTAAAATTTAAGAAAAAGGTAAATAAAAGAGGTAAGAGAAATGAAACAAAAAGATATCTTGTAACTGATTAAAGATTTCATATCAGACTCTTTTCAATACAAAACAATATAATTAACTCGTGTACATAAAGCGCCAAAGTCACTAAAGCCTAATAAACTAGTGCAATCCTTTGACTTTCATTTCCAACTGCCTAGCTCGGTAGTGCAGTCGGTAGCGCACAGCCCTTGTGACCAGAGGATCGCTGGTTCGAATCCTCAGCTCGGCGAAATTCTTTCCAAGGATTGATGGTAGTTATTGCGAAAACATTCATTTCTCTCTCACCACTGTTCATTGTTTTGACTATGGTAATGAGGTAAAAGCCGCCACTGGCTTGGGAAGAATATTTAGCCTATTAATTGTAAAAAAAAACTCCAGGAAAGCATGGAAAGCTCTGGCCATCACGATATAACTGAAATAGTGTTGAAAATGGCGCTAAACATCATACCACGATATAACTGAAATAGTGTTGAAAATGGCGCTAAACATCATACCACGATATAACTGAAATAGTGTTGAAAATGGCGCTAAACATCATACCACGATATAACTGAAATAGTGTTGAAAATGGCGCTAAACATCATACCACGATATAACTGAAATAATGTTGGAAATGGCGCTAAATACCCTAACATCAATCTCTTCAACGTGTTTTCCCCTTCCATTTTACCTGTTCAATGAGGAGATTGTGACCTATGTCAGATGCAGTCATAATACAGTTGCTGTTCAGGAAATCAGCCAGCCAGTCTCGCAGGACAGGAAAAATGGTCACCAGGTCTTTCACTACCTGAAATAATTAAATACAATTTCAATGATATCGTCTTTTTGATCAAGCAATTTCGTATCGGCAGAGTTACAGGTCTAAGGTCTGCAGTTTTAGTCCGAGGCATAAGTTCGAGAATTAATACAGCAGACCTCGGACCTGTCACTCGGTGAAAACGAAAATACTTGATTGAAGACAATTTTATAACGGCCGGAATTTGTAGTCCATTTTGGATTTAATACTGAACGAGTCATATTGACCTTGTTCCGTTTGATTTGGGCCGACTTTTTCTCTTATTGGCCAAATTTAGTGGTATCAGCCGAATTTACCGATATTTACCGAATTTGTCATTTGGTATTGAACAAACCGCTTTCGAGGTGTATTATGATAAAAATCAGTATTGTTACCACTTGAAATGAACAAGTATTGGACCAGGAATATCTTGTATTTACGATAACTATTTCTGCAAATCTTTCCAGCTAGGATTAGTGAATATTTTATATAATACTAGTATTTGGCAGTGAAGACCAAGCAGTTTTATAAAAAAAAAATTACATTAAGCCTAAAAGCAACTGATGAGTAGAATGTGCATAAAACGGCTGACAAGAACAGGGGACATTGCCGGTCCTAATGCGCTCACCTCAGTCTTTGCAAATAAGTGCATATGGGATGAGTGAATATTTTATATGAATAAGTATTTGGCAGAAAACATCAAAGAAGGTTCTTTTAAAAAAAAGTTTCTAAAGCCTAAAAGCAGCTGATGAACAGAACATGCAACGGATGGGTAACAAGAAAAGGGGACATTGCTCACCCTAATACGCTCACCCCAGTCTTTGCAAATTAGTGTATGAAGGATGGTGAATATTTCACATTAAACAAGTTTTTTGCAGAAAACATCAACCGAAGACTTTTTGTTGAAAAAAAGTCTCTTAAATCTAATAACAGCTGATACGTAGAACATGAAAAGAATACAAAGGGGGACATTGCCATACCCTGGCTCCAGTCTTTACAAATAAGTGCATAAAGGTGTGTCAATATTACATAAAAAAAAATCCATTACAGCTGAAAGCAGCTGATAAGTAGAACATGCAAAGGGAAGCTGACAAGAAAAGAGTACATTGATAGTAGCCCTAGTATGCTCATTAGTCTTCCATGGAGCTAGGACCATTCATTTTTTTGCTTGGCGACCTTCATCTTTACTCTAGCCATGCATTTTTGGAGTTTAAGTCTTTACCACATAACAAAAATTTAGACTTATCCAAATTGAAAGCAGTTAAAGACGATAAGTAAAACGTAACTGAAATGATGGAATTTTTTTCCGAATGAGTAAAAAGCCTCATTGGAAAAGGAGAAAATGCTGGTAATTTTCTCCCTTTTCCATGATATCCTCAAACATATTGTTCATTAGGGTCCATAAAACAAGGGATTGTTTGGTATAAGACTAATGCATGATCTACATATCAAGATCTATCACAACGCAAAGTTTTAAAGAGGTCGTTTGGTAAATATGTTTGTTTGTATTGGAGTTTAACGCTGTTTTAACAGCTGAAGTCGTATCACGGCGGTCAGTGCACCTACCCATATGTTCCCTGACTTTCACACACCAGTACAGACACAACTTTCTTTTCAAAGCAACTGACATCTTTTCTCACATGCATCAGAGGTGAGAGGCAAAAAATCGCTTGAGAGAAAGTTTTCTTCAACCGGGTATCGAACTCGCAACCAGCAGGTCACGAGTCAGATACGATAACTACTGAGTTACCCGTCTACGCGGTCTGAGCTTGATCTATACCGTCCTAAATAAAAAACTTATTTCGCCTATGGTGCAGATAGGGCATAATCACTGCTACATTATTCCAGCAGGGTAGACTTCACAGTAAATATAGTCGTATAATTCGGTTATGATAAATCGCTCGAAGTTGCCGTTACGTATGTGAAAAAAATAGACATGCAGTGGAAGGAGCTGTGAAAATAAATTAAAAACACTAAATACGTGGAAACAACAGCAATAACAACAAACTTGTTGACACATAGTTTGGACATTGTTTCATATTTTCATGATCGTATTGGATTATCTATGCATACACCTAGATATTTCCGAAAGCCTTCCAACATGGGATCATTGTATGTATCCGATGCCATTAAATAGATCATCTTGAGTGTCAAACAGATCGAAACGGTTAACTTCAGAAATACCTCACAGAATAGCCAAGAGTAGGCTGAAGCTTCTGACAGCCAACAGACGGATCAGTTGTGATGGACAATGTAATAGTTAGTTACTTTTTTTTTTACTTGTGTTATATTGAATAAACATTTACCTTATGTTTTGCTGTGGCGCCACATGAGCGGCGGCACTATATTTTTATTCGCTTTTCAAAAGTGCCTGTGGAGGTAGCCATATTGTTTACTATATGGACTGGTTCAGTGTTTTTTTTTTTAACATACATGTAAAAAATACGGTACTTTCATTACCAGATCGAGCCCGTACCAACTTTGTTTTTCTATTTGGACTGATTTTGTTGTTTTTTAACATGTAAAATACCGTACTTTCATTGCCAGATCGATAAAAACCAGATCGTATCCCAGACGGCCCAGATATTAAATATTTGTCATGTAGTATCACCACGTGAACCTCTACGAAGTTTGTTTAAGTGATGCCCTTGGCGTAAAAGATTAACCCGCTGTAATGTGCCATATTTCAGAAACAACTGATTTGCGGCGCCATTGATGTTATGCATCAATATTTTCTTGTTATATCTGATTATGAAGGAAAGAAAATAAGCATAGCGTTACATGCAATGACTCTGACCTTTCTGCGTACCCGTCAAAACGGGTCTATAAAATGATAGAAGTCTTTCAAAAAAGGTTTTATTTATAGAATCTACGAGTCAGGAAATTCTTTATTTTTCCTTCTTGGAGTCAGCTTATTAGATCTATTATTATCGGTTTCTTTAC
Organism: Hippopus hippopus; assembly: GCA_946811185.2. NCBI lineage: Eukaryota > Metazoa > Mollusca > Bivalvia > Cardiida > Cardiidae > Hippopus > Hippopus hippopus. The sequence continues at coordinate 16,114,984 of OX328103.1, read as the reverse complement.
TACTTATGTAGACCAGACACATTTGTGACGCACTAAACATACTGAAGGATATAGTTAATGTTAAAGTATTTTTCCCCCCTTTTTTTAGTTGGGTTGAAAGACCATTTAAACAAAGATTTTGCTGAAATGTGTCATTGTCAAAGTTCACCATATGCAAACGATGCCAGCTAATACACAATTGATATTGAGTATGTGACTACAGTCACACGCAAAAAGTATTGGTGAAAAGGGCCGCCATCTTTGATTGACTTAATTTATGAGAGCTTATATGGCCTTGTCTCCCTTTGATAGCTCTCTGTTTATCTGGGGTCATTGTGATGTCATCAGGTCTGTGATATCATCACTGATGATGTAACTGATGACATCACAGTTTTTTTGTTTTTAGGTTGTTTTTGTTATTGAAAACACACAATGGGTAGGGAAGGTCGAGAATTATCACTAGAGTTAAAGAAATTGGCTGTGGATTTATATGAGAATGGTCACAAGCTTAGTGATATAAGTAAACTGTTGAGTGTACCTTACATGACTGTTTCATTTATTGTAAAGAATTATTTAAACACTGATTCAGTTGAGAACAAGAGGCGAAGTGGTCTATCAAAACTTGTGTAAGACAGAGACTATAGACAACTTGAGCGTCTTGTAAAGGTGAATAGGAGGGATTCTTTAAGTGATATTACGTCAAAATTCAATGAAAACAGAGAGATACAGGTATAAAGAAGGTCAGTTCAACACCATTTAAGTCAGCATGGGTTCCAAAGAAGGGTTCTGAAGAAGAAAGTTGTGGTAAAGAATGAAAATAGGAGGAAACGGTTGTCTTGGTGTTGAGAGAAGAGAAGGTGGGTCGTAAATGGAAACTGGGATAAAGTGATATTTTCATATGAAAATCAAGTTGTTACTGGCACCAATGATAGGGTGTATGTTTGGCGTAAGCGAGGTGAAGGGTATAAGACCTGACTTGGTTCCATCACAACAGAACAGAAAATACCAGGTCATGATATGGGGTGCATTTGTTGGTATGGTGTCGGAACAATAACAAGTGTTACTGGAAATATCAATTCTGAAAAATATAAAGACGTCTTAGAAGATTATCTATAGCCTGTAATTGCAAGACATTTCCCTAATAACCAGTACCTTTTCCAGGATGATAATGCACCAGTTCATAGATCAAGGGGGCTTCAAGAATACAAGGCCACAAACGACCTTAAATCAGTTTCCTGGCCAGCACAATCACCTGATCTGAACATAATAGAAAATGTTTGGCTTTATATCAAGAGAAAACTGGCTTATAGACACCATGTCATCAACAGTAATGCAGGCTTGTTTCATGAAATAAGAAAAAATTGGATTGACATTCCTCCATGTTTTATTCAGAAGCTTTATTTGTCAATTCCAAGGAGAATTATGTCGATAATCAGCTTAAAAGAGCACATCACAAAGTATTAAGGTAAGGAAAAACAGTTTTTAGTTAGTTCATTTGAGAAGTTAACTTGGTATAAGCTTTCAAACAAGTCTGTCTGTTTTGAGATAAATCAAAGATGGCGGCCCTTTTCACCAATACTTTTTGTATGTTACTGTAGCTGCAGTTTATGGCAGTGTGACATCGTTTTTTTTTTTTAAATTCTAACGCTCCCTGTCAGGTTCCTGGTGATTTTTATGGGATGAACGTCCATCCTTGGACAGGAAGATCATTTATCTCCGTGATATGTTGTCGGTAAACCTGAAAACTAGAATCTCCATCTACTTCCACATATATTCTATGGGTTAAGGGCATGAGATCAGGATCAACTGGCCAGTCCCGGTGAGAAGCGTTCTCCCTTTATGGATACCTTTGCACAGTTAGGGTAATATGGGTACAGACATGACCGTCCCATCACATGAACCCATCACCTACTGCACCAGCATACATTATTAGTTATACGGTCAGGCTGCAGGGGATTTGCAAACTTGTTCACAACTGTGGCGAATCATGTCGCCCTGAGCCGAAGGCAAGGACTTCGAAACTTATTCACGGCTGTGGCGAATCATGTCGCCCCGAGCCGAAGGCAAAGCGGCGACATGATTCGCCGAGACAGTGAAAAAGTTTCTAAGTCACCTGCCACCTGGCAGTACAAAAAAAAACACTGCACAGTTTTATCATTCCAACGTGTATTCACCGCAATTTCCCCGTTTTATGGTGTTACGAACTGTAACGCTAAAAAAATCGAATTTCCCTTCTGAGTACCCCAATACACTTCAAACTGACGTCACTGAGAAATGATGTCACTGAAACCTTGGTAAAACGTGCAATTTGGTGCATGAGAATTCACTGTGATAGAGATTCAACGTATTTTCATTTAACATGGAATTAAACACATTCAAGGTAAGGAACTATTTATTTTGATGATTTGTAGGCAAAAGTAAACGACCATCAGTTGCCTCAATTACCATTAGTTTATTTTTTTAACGTTACAATGTATGACTTTTTTACACCTCACGATTTGCTTACCTGGCGAAGGGATGGCTCGTTTTAACCTAGTCAGTCCCCGTGTATTCGTTTTAGAATGCAACAAAAAAAAATATATGTAACTTTATTCAATTAGTTTAAAAAATAATCCATTTTCCCCGCTTTACTGACAACCATCAAGGGAAACTTGTAATATCTAATATACTGTACTCAATATTTGTCTTGAAGGCGACTCGTTTCGATCGACGCTGCCATCTTGGATTTTGCTTTCAACGTATAGTGAAGTATACGGGGATCCCGAGAGGGAAACTGCTTTTCCTTGGATTTTACAAGTGTCCTACAAAGAGTTGTTTTTTTTTGCGAACTTAGATGGTCAATACTGCGTGTAATGCTTTTGAAACCTCATCCAGTCTCTAATGATAGCAGTACGGTCCACACGAGAGGCCTCACCAACATCACGAAGGTTGACCCATGTCTACATCATTCCAGCTGTTCACCTTATTTCTGATTCCGATTCCTTATTTCTGATTCCGATAAATTTCTTCCTACAATTAAATTGGTGTTATTTTATTTATAACACTGTAACTTTTCAAGTTGAAGTGATTATTGAATACCTTGCACATTTATGTGTATGTAACACACCATAAAAATCGAGGGGTAGATCTTTCCCATGTTTTGCACAAAACTGTTGACTGTCAGAAGGCTCATGTGCACACTGAAAATCATCTTTATACATCAATGAATTCTATCGATTAAGACCTGAGAAAGCTGCGCAAGCTAAGCTTACACGTTTGGTGTTATCTGAAGTTGTATATAGATCGTTTATATACCCTACCTTATTGGGCAGGCTTATGGAAATATTTCTATGTTTTTACTTTAAGATCGGCATTAGTAAAAATAAAGGCTCACATTATATTTTGATATTTAAAATCAAAGCAAAATCTAGGAGCAAAAATATGAAACACAAAATCTGACAGAAAAGGACAGAAGTAAAATAATTATGTTGCTTGGTGTTTACCTGGAAGGATTCTTCAGGCTGCCCTGCGTTGTCCTAGTGATAATCAGTAAATACATGGTATATAAACTGTTTTCCTTTATCATAGTGGCTTTAAATAATAACAGTTTGATTGAATTCCATTGTTTAATGCTTGCTTATAGTTTCAAAGCTTTGTTTAGTGTAGCTTCAATAATCAAATGTATATCGTTGTGACTGAAGCATATGATTTTGTCATATTAAATGACTTGAAGCATGATTGCGTTTATAATTTTCTTCACTCTGCAATTCTGCGATTTACAGGCAAAGTTTACCAGCCTTCCAAATATCACAGAAAGCAGCTCTTTTAGGATGGCAAAAAATCAAATTCTGCAGATTGAAATATAATCACCAGTTTGTTTCATTACAGGCTATGACCAAACAACATTACTACTTCAAGGCCAAATAACGGCAAAATGTAAACAGTTCTGTGTATAAAATACAGGTAAATTTTATTCATACCAATTTCGTCAATGAATGTAAGTCTGCCGATCTTTTGTAAAAGTGCGGTTGGTTAAAGATCCAGTCACCAGCAGAACAATGGATATTTAAACTAGAATTAGTGTTGGTAACATTAATTCCGGTATTATACTACACAGAATTACATAGAATGGCTTACATTTGGTCGCCACTGGGCCTTTAACGACAAGATTGAAGAGTTTCCAAATTGACACCTTTTGCAGATGACAATTTAAATGAAGCTCGAAAGAGCAGAAAAGGTTTTGCTACGGAAGGGAATACTTTAAGAAAAGGAGAAGGTGCTGGTTACCAACAGTGTCTCCTTGTCCGAAAATATTATTAAAAGCTTCCTTTAAAAAAAAAAACTGATTGTTAGGTAAAGAAAGGGTTAATGCGTTTAGTCCGCTGTGATAAGGCTTAGGCCTTACAGCAATGCACAAAACAACAAAAATATCCTAGCACACGTGTAATAAGAACAAAAATATCGCACAAAAAAACTTTGAAGTACATCAGCGGGGAAATCTATGGCAACAGTTATTGTATATCGGGTAGTTATAGAGGCGTATTACTTTAGAGCAATGTGAATCATGCAAGTACAGACTTCAGCGCTGGAAACGTAGCATACTGAGCATATTGGTTTTGGTTTTGCCTATTCATTTTCTCTTTTTATGCGCAAAACAAAAACAAAGTGCAATATAACGCAGTCATCTCACAAATTTTATTTAACAATGTTGTTGTAACCAAGATAGTTACAAACAATGACTCAGTTTTATTGTCATTGAATAAACTGTACAGTACCTAAGTCGAGCTTTTGATTCTATTATACACCATAACATGTCTTTGTGACCTTACTTGTGCCTACTCGTATGTTTTTTATCAAAAGCAACCTGAGACTGTTAAAATCAAAACTTTATATTAGTTGGGCACAATTAAATCTAATAGATTAGAGGGGTGGTCAAAACGTTGAGTACCGTTTGATCAAGCTGCAAACCTAACGCTAATTGAACTTTTTAACGACTTCGTCTTAGTCACTTTTTTCGTTTTAATATTTTCCTGAAAAGTTGGTTACAGTATTTACTTGATCTGAAGAGGCTGTACTGTCTTCCATATCTAAAAACATTGCAGAGTCATGAGTCCCTAGCAAAACTAACTGTAAAGGGACTTGATATAGATTGAAAAGTAGAGTGAATGAAATTGCAAGAAAGTGTTTAAAATACAAGGTTGTGCAAAGTGTGTTTTCGTATGAAAGACATAACCCAAAATAAAAAATAACTAGATTCTATTTCCTCGATACAGGCTTCGTAAAACAACTTTCTCATGTTTCTGATATCATGTGTGCAAAACAAGATTTACCATCACGCTAGAGGAATTTAACCTCTATGCACAAGTACCGGTAAGTTCAAGGCATTTCTTTACCTGGGTCTGTATTCGAGAAAAGATTATATTTTTTTATCATGTTAACTATATATGAACCATGCTATGTGAATTGGGTTTAATACATCTGCAAAAAGTATCAACTCAAGTCAGCCTGCACAGTCTGCGCAGGCTGACCTGGGTCAAAACTTTTTGAAATTGGTCAATTTTCGGCATACCAATGGGCCATCTACCTCCAGATTCAGTCGGTTGTTGGACATGATGGATTTTATGGATCCAAAATCACGTGATTCCACGCTTGATAACATGCATCAGGGAGATGCATTAAAACCCCTTTTTACCAGAGCGAGGCTGATATTAATGAACTCAAGTAATTTATCAATACCAAGCAAAATTTTTTAAAATTTCAAGCTGCTATTTCAAGAAAGCGATTACAGCACCCGTTGAAGAACAATTTGTCAATGAATGTCTCTTACGTGTGTGAGAAAATGTGACACAGAACCCCCCAAAAAAGCGACAGAAAATTAGTGCAAGTTTCAATCATTTGAGTGTCCTACTTGAAAATCGACATATCCGGCTTGTATGGTAAAGTCTACTTGCTGAAATTTTGAAGTAAATTCGGTAATGGACTGTGATATCCGATCTACTGTCCGAAAAAGTAAGGAAAAATTTGCTGGCTATTTTGAGGATTTGTCAACACTAATGTAACAAGGGGTAAAGAATAACAAAGATACTTACGAACTGGCTTTGTTCTCTCTCTGAATCTTTAGAGCCAACATACTCGTACACAAAACAGATGTTGGGGTTGTCAAGCACAGAGTAATTGTTGCCGACGTCTACAAACAGGCCTAGAACAGACAAATGGTTCATTGTATACCAAATTCTTCATGGTACACCAAAAGCATTCAAAGTGATAATTAGTAAGTCAAAGCAAGCAACATTAAACATAAGAAAAAACATGTACGAAAAGAAATATATCACTGAATTTCAATGTGTTTGCAGGGTTTCAAAATTCAGTAATCAGTTCTATAGATTTATATGTAACTGCAAGATTCCACACGGTTTCCATATTAACAATACACAATAAAATAAAAACCCCAAAACTCTGGCCAAGTGTAGAAGCTATTGTTCAGATTTCAGCCCTTACACTGGTGAATAAATCATAAGCCAACTTCCAACAAATAGTAGAAATCCAAATACTGCGATTTCAAAGTTTTTTTCGCAGGAAAATATCAGTTTCGAATAGTGTAGATCCAAGATCAGACTACATGTTTTATACAGTGTGATCTAGATCTGCTCTCTCCACCATAGCGCACTGAATCGCGCTGAAAGGAACAAACATTTAAACTTATGGAGGCTATTCCACATCCATTTGATTCAATTAATGCTAAGAGTGTTAAAGTGAACAAGGTTATATAACTAACCGATAATAAGCTCGCAGTACTTTGCTCTAATCGAATCCGGAAGTAGGTCTGATGTAATGCACAGAAACGCATCTTCCCACGACAGATAGCCAAACTCTCGCGTGATCACGTGGATCGCAAAATCGTTTCTCCCCTGTCGATAAAATTAGAACGGTTTTATATATCTCTCTCGAGAGAGAGGAAGTTTAATCTTATTTCAAAGATTAGAAAACAAAAGAAGTGTTAATAGATGATTTTCCATTTCGCCAATAGCGACTTTGGTTACTTCAATATGTCATTGGACAACACAGTGCAGAGCTACAGAAAATTCAGAACTCAGAAAGCACATAAATGAAAGAAGAGTCGCCGAGACATAACTGAATCAAAGCGCTGAAAGCACTGATGGTTAGGGGCAAGTGGAAAGTGCATATGCGTACAGTAACTTGTATTCAACCATGAACTGTCCATTTAAAAAGTTAAAAAAATTTTTTTGTGTACTGCTGCACTTTTTTTTTTTTTTTTTATGCATATCTAAACGCTGAGAAGCAGTGAGTGGATGTATGCGCATGCTGCATCCTCATGCTGCATCAAACAAGAACTACACATACCACACTTTCCAAGTGCCAAGCGCATTTTATGTATTCAAAGTCCATAGCAGTACTAGATGTAGTTGAGAAACAAGTTGATTTTCATCACTTATAAATGAAGAATTAAAAAAACAAAAGTAACGTAGGTTTGAAAGACATTTTATGTGAAGCAGAAAACACAATTCTGTGTGATTGAAAAAAATAAAACTATTTCACACCATATTAGTTTTATGTATCACTATTTAATATTTCAAGTCCAGTGTGTGAAAGGGTGTTTTTTTCACATTCCAATTATATTCTTCTTTTTTATTCTTTTGCAAAAAAAAAAAAAAAAAAGACTAGAGCACCACATGTGGATGTCAATGCTGGGCTGCAATTACTTTTAGTGAAAAATTCAAGTCAAAAAACCGGGTAAAAATATTTAGGTGGCTACCTGCCCCTGTTGCATGGATTCCTCTTATGATAGTTAACAATTTACCAAAGTTTGAAGTAAATATGATAGTTGGCAACCACTCCAAGCTTGAAGTAAATGTCTTCAGTAATGACAGATATATTATAAAATGTCAAAGTTTTTGCAAGACAACACAGACGAGGCCAGGGCTATGAAAATGTCTCAATGTTTTCCTTGAAAACAGCCGGGCTAAAAATCTAAGTTACTCCATAGAATGAAAACTTGCATTCTGACCGTCATGGATTTCCCTTTCAAACAATATGCAATATCAATGAAGTTGGCAACACAATAATGAACAGAAAATTGCGCAGAAGAAGCAGCTTTTCCTTTTACAAGGAAAATATTAACTTTTTTGAATTTTTGTTTGAACAATTAAACACTGTTGCATTATTAATTCTAGTGGTTGAATACAAAGGTTGTAATTGCCACTCTGTTCTGTGACAATTTTTTACTATAACTTGCACCTGAGGAAAGTTTATAGAGGCTTTGAGATACATTTCTAACTTATAGGTTCTTCACATGTGTTTTTAACGTACAAGTTGTATGGACAAAAGCAAGACTTTTCATTAAAAAATCATCAAAAGCCTATTATCATAAAGGGTTTTTCGATTAACAAACAAGAATTTGATTTATCATTTCGGTTTTATGTATCAAAATGTAAGTTCATATACAAATAAAACAAGTTGTATCAGTATAATTTTATCAAATCCTACAGCCTAAAACGAATATCAAGGACTTCTTTTCATTCTCCACCAACCAACAAAATTTTAGACTTTTTCAAAATGAAACCATTTTCAGAATTTAATCTTATTCAAATGACATTATTTGTCTTTGAAAGGGTAGAAAACGCTGTCAGAGAAGGAGAAATGATGATTACCTTCATTTTTCTTTTCCTACAATGTTTTAAAAAGCTTTCTTTCTAACAGTGGTGAAAACTTGGAGTTGTGTGGTAAAGGGTTAAATAAATACAAAAGTACGAAAGGTCCAAAAGCAATGCTGCTATTCCATTTTTTTTTTTTTCATGTAGGACAGTGTAAATCCAAGATCAAACTTTAAAGATGGATAGACCATTAGATGGCAAAAGGGAACACGCTAACCATTCCCAAAAGGGGCAGCAATCTTAAATTCTGCCCATGATAAAGTAGGTCAACGGCATACAACAGTTAGGTCAATATCTAGAATGGTAATTGTCGACCAGGGAAAAAACTGTCTGCAGAGTGCAGACACGCTTGAATACATTATTATGATGTTGTAAATAGACAAATTTCATCGACAATGACAAAAATAAATTCTGCGAGATTTATACCACCAGTGAGCAAAATTTCTTGTTCGTTAGCATATACGAACTGATCAGTCTTCTTCTGGAACGCTGTCACATTGTGTCAACCTCGCTAATCAAAAGACGGATCAAAAATGTAAAACAGTAACGTTAGATAAACATAAAACTTGACCAAAAGATAAATCATGCCTTTGACTCCTCTGAAATAGACATAATTGTGCTACTTTGAAAACAGTTTTTTTCCTTCAAAATTGAGGTCCGTTCCTTGTAGCCTTATGTCTTTCAAGTTTTTCTTTTTCCTTACACGATTATGTTCAGGCTTTCTCCTATTCTATTTTCAAATGAAAGAAGTGTTGCTACATGAGTTTACATCGTATCTTCCAGTCAATTCCGGTCCATTCCGGTCCATTCCGATATTTCCAGCAACACAACTACTGCCCTACTTGTACGTGTATTACGGCTGACAAGGTAAACGATTCTGTATATTTACACAAAATACATGAATAAACACCATACGGCGCTAATCAACCTTGAATGTAAATTTCGCCACGCCCCATCTACAGCAGATGGTGTGCACACAGCGTCGACCCCAAGGTAAACAAGGGTGTTGATTGCGGCATGCTCTGCATGTGTTTTTTTTTTTTCGCGAACTGAACGGCCGAATTTTTCAGTTTTAAACTTTCTCGTTTAAAAATCATCATGCAAACAAACATCGTTGAAAACTTTTTCTTTGAAAATATTTTCTGTTGCACTTTCTCGGTATATGTAGACACCGATCCCCTCTTTCAATTTCAATTTTACATCACGGATGAATAACTCGTAAGGTGTACGGCGGTTTTGAAGGGTGTGTCGTTTCAAGCCAATCAGAAACGGCAGTTGCAGTTCCAGCAAATCAGAGACAGCGAGTAGCACGCATTTATACATGATGTACAGAGTGGTTGCAGCTTTCGTGCAAAAGTTTGAAACGTGGTTACTAAGGCTAGGTGCCGTTGGCCCCTAGCCAAAAATGGTTACAAGTGACGTGTAAAACTGCTTAAAAAATCTCGGAAAATTTATTTGCAGCATGCAATCAAAGATGTATTGAACTTTGCTTCTTCTTACCCATTTTGAAGATACATCAATACTCCTTTTAAGCCAGGATTTTTAACTTATTTCATCATAATTTTATGAAACTATAATTATTCTTGTATCTTCATGCCAAATGTTGTCCCTGACGGTTGCAATGTTGCACAGATTACGACCTATAGAAAATGCATTTCATTTTCTTGAGGCCATCAAAGAAATCACTGTTATTGTTTCTCGTTTTAAATCGAAAACAAATCTCTTGATTTTTTTCTTTATCCTTTACATCTTGTATATTGGTAATTCATCGATGTTTACACAACTGACTACTAGTAAATTCTAAACCATTTTATAGACTATCAAAATTTAAGAGCGTTTTTTTTTCTCTCTCTCTCTCTCTTTCCGGCTGTAAGCATGAATCTTAAATCCTAAAGTTGTGAAATAATTGAATGCATGGACATTTCTAGCCAAAAGTGAAACCTAAATTCTCTGTGATTTCAAATTTCTTTACGTGAAAAAAAAATCTCACCATATCGGAAAGCGAAGTTGCAAGTTCAAACTGAACCTCTATTCTTAATCTACATTCTTTAAACGTGCCTTAGCAGTCGATGGATTTTTATATGTAACTGATGGGCATTGAAATTTAAAAAGCAACGTGCAATGTTGATATTCGTCACCCCATAGACGAACTAAAATCTAATTATGTAAGAAACTGACAAATTCGCTAAACAAAGAACAGAGTGTTGTCAATTCAAAACTGTTTTGGTCAAACGAACTCAAAATGCCACAGAGTGGTGACTTACGACCTGTCTACAGGTTCAATGCTATCTAATCTTGATCTACAAAAAAAGCTTCTCACTTCTACTATACCAGTGAAAGAGTCAATATTAATCCTTTATCACACAATCCAGAGTTTTAACAACCCTAAGAAAGAAGCCTTTTGAAAACATTGTTGGGAAAGGACAAAATGCTGGTAACCAGTATTTCCTCCTTTTTCAACAATGCTTACTACCATATCAAAGACATGTTCCATAAATTGTGGAACAGCTAAACTGTTGTCTGTAAATGCTTTGAATTTAAATAAGTGTACCTTTTCTTTCGTGTTGTAAATATACTCAGCAAAACTTATAAACCGCCACTTTTAAAATGTAATTTCCCGTAGACCTTCCATTTGGTATGACTGTCCAGAAAAGAGATATTCCATTTGGTTTGATATTTTGCAGAATGATTGACCAGTGTAAAAACAAACCTCAGTCTAAGTCTGACAAGAATTTTTATTGACTTGTTCTTGTTAAAGGAGCTTATCTAACATCTACTCACTTAACAATGAAAATTGAAAAATCAACTTCTTGAAAACTTCATACTCGTCTTCTTAGATTATATTTTGTGCGGAAAATAATTTTTATGTTTTTTCTTATCACTGACAAAATTTCAGTAATTTAAGCTTCTCCTTTTAACCTTTTTTGGCTCATAAACAGCACGCATGCGCTACCGATGTCTTTTCCCCCTTTTTTAAAAAGGCATGCCTTCTCTTGGCATAATCGAGAATCTTTTCATTACGCCACCATCGCTAATGTCAAGATAATGTTACAATTTCTGCCCATTTGCCTATCTATTACTTGGTCAAATTTACAGGCGAAACAAAAGTGGCGGTTTATAAGTTTTGCTAAGTGTAGTTAAGCTGAAGATACCTACATAGGCAAGCGATTTAAACAAGTCCAGTTGATGTAGAAGGAAATCGTACTGTTCATTGTTGAATTCGCTGCTATCCGGCTGAAAGAAGAAAACATCAGCAGATAAAAGAAAAACATCGGGGTTACGTTTGTCGGAAAGCGTTATTACCAAGAGTTTGAATAATCCTGTTAAAAACGATCTTTTTATTAACTCTAATGCTGCTGAATAACTGATACCTTCAAGTTGATAGTAAAGATCTAAATGTTGATATTTCAAAGTTATTTTTGGGAAAGAAATATCCTCTTGTCGGACAGTAAAGATCGAATATCAGGCTTCACGTTCTGTGCTGTCTGATCTTGACCTACACTGTCCACGTACGGTCCTTGAGTTGCGATTACCAGCCTAAGGGTTAATGCTTTAAAACCTGAAAAAATGAAAAAGTCTGTCTAAATCAGGAAACTGTCTAAAACATTGAAAATTCAGGTTTTTTTTTTTTTTGGTCTAGAAAATCTTTTATAAAATGCAGGGCGTGTAGATTACATATCAAACAGCACATACTGTGCAGCCTAATCTTGGTCTATATTAGGCACAAAAGACAATTTAGCGAAAGGTGTAAATCCAAAGTTGGTTAGTGGTTCAACACCATTCTAACCCACACTGGCTGCAAAGGCATCTCAAATCTTATAGGCACTAGGTGAGTCAAAAGGTGCATGCTTGTGATTTAAAACTTAATGAAAAAAAAAAGCAGACGGAACTCACATTGACAAATTCGTGAAGCGTAGCCCAAGACTTGGCCTCGTTTGTGGAGACATAGACAATATTGGGTCTCTTGTTGATATTTTGACCTCTGTCAGTCAGATACACGCTGTCCTGTAATACAGATCATAGTTATAATAATTATATAATTAACACAGCTTTACTTGGTGATATTCTTCTTACGACCGAAAGGTGAAGGAAATGCAAAAACTGGCTAAGCATCATGCCAGGTACGGCGACATCACCTAGAGAGAGCACTGAAAGCATACAAACAAAGTGAAGGAACGCTTCAACTTAATTCTTGTTCTCTTAATACTTTTGCAGTCTGTACCCTACAGATTTATTTATATACTTGTGTGAGCCATGCATAAAAATTGTGTGGATCCCAAAAGACAGCAAATGAAACAGACAAAAGTATGGTGTCAAGATGTTCACCTTTAAGCAATTCTATATGCAGCATTTTTTGAATAATACAGAGAATTTTGAGATGATGTAAAAGGCGCAAGACACACTCTACTCAGAACCAGATAAAATTCAATGTCAATAAACTTTGGAACAAGTAAATCATTCAAATAAAGGTATCAAAGATCCTTAAACATTGTATCACATCAAGTAAATCCCCAATTGCAATCAATAAAACCAGACGAGAAATTTTGAGTGTGCATTTCACATATTTTTACAAATGATTGACTGTAAGCTACTGAAAATGTTATTGTGCTTTAAAAATACATTTGAGCCACGCTCTGGCAAGAGGGGATTTAATGCATCTCTGTGATTCATCTCCGTGCCGTGCAGGCCATCACGTAATCCTGGATCCATTAAAAATCTATTTTGTCTAACAACTGGCTGTATCATGAAACAGAGTGGTACTAGACATGCAGAAAATTGACCGATGGCAAAAGTATTGATAAAGATCAGCCTGCGCACACCACGCAGGTTGACATGGGTCGATATTTTTGCAGCTTCTTTAAAACCCCTTTTCACAGAGCAGGGCTCATTTCTTGTCAACTGGTCTATGGGTGTAAGAGAAGGGTGGCAACAGGGGCAAGGCTTCTCCCACTAATATTTTGGTTTTGAGGGCAAACAGCTGTGTCTCTAGTTACTCGAACCATTTATAATTTTCTTCATTACTGTAAATTTAAAAGTCTTCTTTTGCACACTAAGGAAGGCATTTAAGAACGTTATAACCCTCAATATTTCGAGTTTTCTTATGTTAAAGATTGGGTCAATTTATCAAGAAGACAGTTTGCTAATGCTTGAAAGCTCTCGACTCTTTCAGTATCGGATTACCCAAAAATGATTTAACTATATTTTTTTCATATACAGTACGTGGTCATAAATGTTTCATCAAAGTCCGATTCCCCATTGACTTACATGTATTTCCAACTTGACTTCTTCATTTACGAGGGCTGTTCCATAAATTCGCGGAACTGTTGCCTAAAGTCTTTGTTTTACATTCAATTCACACCACACTTTCAGAGATCACACCCTAACATCATGTTAAGTAAATGACAAATTTTGTCATGTCTTCTTCCGTTGTATATCAAAGAATTTGGTTTCTTCAGCAACCAAGGTAGAGCGACTTGAAGCTAGTCAAAATTTTGACAGTTCATTTTTTAGAAAATATATAAAAATGTGAAAGCCGCATGCAATTTTGACGCGAAAGCTACTGACTTTACCGACGTTATCCGACACCATTTCCGGTTAATTTGAAAACATTCCGTCGGATAAATACATCTCAGCAGACATTTGCAGTGATGAATTCGGAAAAAAAGAATGACGTCAGCTGTTGACGTTGAGTTAAGTTCTGTCGTAAAGTTTTGTGTTGGACTTAAACTTTCTCCTGCAAGATTTAGAGGATGTGATATTGCACCATGATAATGCTCCCGCCCACCGCGCGCATGTCACACAGCTTGACATTGCATTGTTGGGATTTAAATTGCTCCCACATCCTCCCATGTCGTCCAGACCTGGCACAAATAGATTTCCGTTTATTCCCACAATTGAAAATGAACCGAGAGGTCAGCAGTTTGAATCATCAGAAGTACTGCGAAACATAACCAGGGAGATCATCGCACAGTTCAGAAAAGATTGGTTTACTGTAACTTTTCATCAGTGGATACACAGACGTAGAAAGTCCTCCGCAACAGGGGGCGACTATGTAGAGAAAGTTAATCGTGCGCTTATTTTTGACGTTTAGACGACGTGACGTAAACGTCGGCATGCTTCAAGTGTCACTTACTACTCTTCTTTAAAGTTAAATGTATTTTTATCTGTTTTATGTATCTCGATGAAAATTTAAACATGTATCAGGTACAGATAAACGTTTCTTTAGATGTTTTTTGTTTTCAAATTCAGCACTCCGTATTGGAATTACAGGCAAATTCCGCGAATTTATGGAACAACCCTCGTATTGTGGATTAAAAACTGAAAATATACTAATGAAACTTATATGCAAATAAAGCTACATGAATTTTAAAATGAAATATATATTTGTAGATTCGATACAATGTAATAATATTTAAATGCAGCTGTTTAGAATGTGGCCATTTTTTCAAAAACGTTTTTACATTGATGTCAATGGCGACGTCGCCAAACTTTAGCGGAAAAAAAACACCACTGTGTTTTAGACAGGACAGCAACAATTGTGATGTCAGGTGACAAACATCAATGACACATCAATGTCTATAGCCCCAGTTCTAAATTTATATTTTTCCTTATGATTGCATGATCTGAAGCAGCGTAATTAGTTTTCTCGCACACTGAAAAAAAAAAACAAAAAACATGTATGTCAATAATAGGAACTCGGAATTTGAATAAAATATTCATGGCTACTTACTGCATATTTAACTATGCTTTCACTTTAAACAGTGCTCCTACCACTTCAAATGTAGTTAAAGATTTGATTCCAAAAAATTTACTCTGATTTCCAAACAGATTCAAAAGAATATTGAACACTAACTTACCTTGTACTGTCGAAGCCATTTCTCCACAATGTATGTTTGGTTGTTGGGTATGGATACCCCATCACATACACATAGGACCTGTAGCAAGTCTAAAAACCGGTAATTCTGTAATAAAGAAATATAGATGTTTTCAATGAGGTCGGCACGACGTCCATCGTAATTCCAATTCATGTCTACAGGGCAAACTGCAATCAAAATACATTTTCACATATACCATTGATGGCTTTCACCGAAACCCGCTGACAAGAAGGGAAACCACATTCTCTAGCTCAGTCCAAGTTGGTGCTTTCAGACCAACATCCTCAGTGTTTCAAAGACGCACATTTTTTTTTTATTTTAAGCTCCTATAAACTATACTTTTCTTTTCCTTTTCAAAAACTAGGTTCGGTGGAAGTAGTCAAGTAGTCAAAGAGAATCAATCATTTCTCGAATGAGGATATGGCTGTTAAATATATTGGGTTTTAAATTTCTTCACTAACTTCAGCCAGATTCTGACACAGTGGTGCAAAACTTTGACTTTTGGTATGAATAAGAAAAACGCTGAAAAATAATTAACGTGTTGCGCTCTTTTTCTCCCTAAAACAAAGAGACATTGCCACTGGCCTACCGCACTCGTGGTGGCGAAAGTCACTCCGTCGTGTTTCTAGGTGGTCTAGGAATGTGTGACTGTCATATCTATGCTATACTGATGTGTTTTGTTATGCCGAAAAGAAACCAAATACACAAATACCAAAATACGCAGGGCAGATATTACCGAACAAAAACGCAATGACTAGATACCACTGTACCATACAGATGAGTATCTAAAGACTTTGCTGGTGGTAATTGTGAACAAGTAGTGAGTTGCTAATAAGTAGAGGTGTTGCATTTCGGAAAGTTGATTTTAAATCGACTTGCTTACAAGTAGTAACGCGACATATATTTTGAGACTATACTTCTGATTGGTAAATGTGTTATATTATTATTTGTACGGTCAGGTGGCAGGGGACTTGGAAACGTGTTCACGGCTGTGGCGAATCATGTCGCCTCAGGCCATAGGCGAGGTGGCGACATAATTTGCCACAGCTGTGAATAAGTCTCCAAGTCCCCTGCCACCTTACCGTACAACGAATTTATTATACTGCAAAGTATTACCATTCCAACGTGTATCGTAACAACCTGAGTTTCTCACCAACTTATATATATCCATTCCCTTTTTAAGATAATCGTCGTCATCCTGATATTGTGCTGTAAACAACAAAGTTTAATATAGCAGTTGGACGACAACAATATGTAATAATTCTTACCATGAAGTCTATGTCACTAACATAGTCCGGTTTATATGCATCTCTCAGAAGAAATGGTGTACTTCAGAGTTACAACACATGAATTCTCCCATCCTTTACCCCACCCAGTCATTTTCCATTGTGCACGTACTCTGCGCCGCTAATATCTCTTGTAATGGACGTGGATAGAGCGTAAATATTATTTAGTTTTGAACACTGCCCTAGTAACAAACCTTAAGTAACACTAACATTGTTCAAGGATCCCATTAGAACTTAAAATCCGCTTACATTTACATTTCCCAGATTTAACAATCCTTTAGCTCAGCCATCTTGGATGATGTGACGCACGCACTGTGACGTCATGGGATGCCATAAAACTGGAACGCGCGGCAAAATTCGGATGTGTTTTTGTTTAGCTTCTTGATAGAGTATTCGCATCATGAATTCTATAAAGGTTTTTCTACTTTTGAAATTATTATTGTAAATTTCGGGAGTTAAAAAAATAGGAAAATAAGTTGTTATATAATTTCGGGAATGGTTTGTCCAGATAATGCGCATCAGTTACGGCCTTTCAATGGAATTAGCGTAATTTTCTCACCAGTGTTGGAGGTTTGTGAGAACGCGAATCTGTGTAGTTTCTGGTGTATTCGTGAGCTATTGTTTATTCATCAAGTGAATGGATTTGTGCCTATTGTGTCATCTGTGCTGGATTATTTACGTTTCCAAGTGACCAAACAACTTAGATAATGTGCTGGTAATAGTGTCTCCTGAATCGTGGGATACAGTTTCCTGCAGCGTAGGATACCGTCTCCTATGTTGTGGGATACCATGTGAATCTAGTGTACCATTAATGCCTGAATGCCGCTGTCCTATGTGCTGTATGTTATGGTGGGATTCTAGTGCAAGGTCCTGTGTATGGGGATTAGCGCTCCTACATTGTTGTCAATTTATTAGAGTTTCTGATCAGATGTTCTGTATTACAAGTTCATAAATATTTTGGTTGGATGTTTGTGTTGCAGTCCGCACCCAGTAGGATACCGTGAGTAATTTGCCTAAACACTAACCAACTTGAGGGATATTACGACCGTTATATACCAACTTCTACTCCATTCCATACATGCGATTTCTACAGAGAATTTTCATGAAGCTGCACAGAAACACTTTCTACTTTCCAGTAGAGTATAGACACACATTCCTGTACTTTGAGTAAAGTTTCAACCTATTAGTCATAATCCAGTGGACATTTAACATTTCCTGTTCATATACGAGTATAAGAAAAACCTTACCATATACACTTCTTGTAGTTACAGACGTTGCGAGTACAGTTGGTTAACAACATTCATTGTACTCAATTTGAAACTTTACAGTTTAGAGAGCCTCTGGAAATATTCTGTCGTGACATTGTCAATATCAAACTCTACCATAAAATCCAGAAATGGACAGTTGTAATAGTATATAGATGCTTGTGAACCTTTATTGGACTATCACTTCAATTCCTTACCTTTTTTTGTTGTAACCAAGGACTATATATAAGACTTTGTCGCATTATACGGTTGGATACTTGATGGCTGCCTCAGTTCCTTTGAACTTAAATGTTATATATTGATTACTGGAATTCTGGAATCTTATGTAAATTTAGAGACAGTGCCTTAACAAACTTTCGTATTCACCGTTCGCAATACTAAGTTTATTCAGTAATGCATTTTAAATAAGTATAGGACTAGTTAACATTTGACCAATTAAATCCACAAACTCTATATAGTTTACACTTGTTCTAGACTTGTGCTGTTCTATTAATAAAGTTAAACTGTTATTCGCCTTTTCAAGTATTCCATAGTTTTCCTCCTTCAGTATTAAGCTAGTAATCGTACCAGACAAACCCAATGAATTTTGTGACTGCAGACTACGCCCCCGGCACGTTACAATATTCAGCGAAATTTCCCTGTTTTATGGTCTCACGCATTGAGTACGCTGACGAAATAGAATTTCCCTTCTCAGTGCCCCAAATGCAATAAAAACTGGCGTTACTGAGATCTGGCGTCACTAAAACCTTGATTAAACGTGCACTTTGGTGCATGAACTTGATGATGTCACTGCGATAGACAGTCGACGCATTTTTATTTAAACATGGATTTAAAACAACTTCAAGGTAAGTAACTATGCATTTTAATGATTTGATGGTAAAAGTTAATGACCATTAGTGGCCTAAAACAACAAATAGGTTATCTTTTTAACGTTACAATGTATGAGTTTCGACACTTACCGGACGAAGGGATGGCTCGTTTTAAGCTCGTGAATTTGTCTTAGAATGACAGCAAACGATAGTACATGTATATGTAACTACATTCATTTATTTTCAAAAATAATCCATTCTTTAATGACAACCATCAAGGGAAGCTAGTAATAATATGGTCAGGCTACTCAGTATGTTTGCCTTGTGGGCGGCTCGTATCGATCGACGCCGCCACTTTGGACCTTGTATTGAAAGTGTAGTTATGTATACGGGGCTCCCGAACGAGATCAGATCTCTAGAAATTTCTTTGCAGTATAATAATGTATGCTATACTCAGGAATTCCTTTCATTTTTGATGACCGCAATCGGACATGGAACTACCTGTAAGACATTTCGAAGAAACTTGTTCAGAAATTCGCAAAAAGAAGGTAAATACTAAAAATCAAACAATGTCCCTACTCTGGGAGTTGGATGCTGAGGTGAAGGTATTGCGTCCCATTTCTTGATAAACACAACACGACATACTGTTTGCCCTTAAATGATAATTAATAACGTCAAGTACCTGATGACCTCGCAAAAGGTCAATGTAGATGTCTAGGTGGTTTTTGGTGATTCTGTCCACAATCTTTCTTTTGTCTCTAATTAGCTCCACTATCATTTGAGCCACATTTAAACCTATCCCGCCCTGAAACAAACATTTTTGCATAAATACATGTACTGACATGGGTAAAAAAAATAGCTATTTGTAAATCTTTTACTTGTCAAAGGATCATTCTACCTCCAGGTTTAGACGGTTTTTAGACAAATAGATTCCATGGATCCATAATTATATGGTGCTTTGCGTTGTAAAATACATCAAGGGATGCATTAAACAACTTTTTGCAAGAGCGACACTCATATGTTCATTTAACTCTGACTAAAAGAAATGTGAATTTGGTAAATGCTAGAAAAACTAATGTAGCATCGAATGTGCTACTAGATTGAAAGTTAGTCTTTCAGTCCAAGGCATTTAATGGGATAGAAAAAGTATTTCAATGTTTATGTTCACATGTAGTTGGTCTCACCAAAAGTCCATTTGAACATCCTAACCTTTTACCTAACAATCCCGCGTTTTAACGACCATGAGGAATAAGCCTTATAAAATAATGTTGTGGGAAATTGAGAAAATGCTGATCACCAGCATTTTCTTATTTTCCCACAATGTTTTCTTTCCTTCCAGAGAACTTAAGCTTATTTATATTACTTTTGAATTTGTTGTCCGCTTATATTTTGACTTTGGAAGAGTCTAAATTTTTTCATTTGGGAAAAGTGTTAAAAACTCACACATAAGACGCACAAAGCTATAATCATCGTACCTTCTGAGTGAACTGTGTTTGAAAGAAGTCAATATATTTTGCAAAGTAGAGCGCGTTTTTCCTGCTTTTCCCAATCATGTAGGCATGTAAAACATCATAGGCTTCTTTAAATATCCGGATCATGTTTTGCTCCTCGTCTCCATCTCGCAGAGGACATTGCAATAGTTTGACCAATAAATCAATCACCTGTGAAGGTAACAAATTAAACAGATAGGAGGCGAATTCCTATAGTACAATAGATTGAAAATGTTAAAATATATGTAATTTAACACTTAACTTACAAAATGGAAGAAATAAAACTTTCAAGCCGATGGTAAAAGCCATAGTACTGCTATTTCAAAGGTATATTCCGGGGGAAAAAGTTCTGTGCAGTCTGATCTCGATCTACTCTGTCCACAAAAGGTCTTTGAGTTGCGCTTAGCAGCCTAACGGTTAAATTGCTGAGTTCGTCTGCATTTTCTTTTATTAAAGCCATTCATCAGAGATATAGAGAGGTTGTCGTGTACAGCACTACAGAATTTGGAATGGGATAGTTATCCATCAAATGAAATTACCGAACACTGACGGTGTTTCTACACGTTCATACTCATTTTAATTATTATAATCTACACGAGCTTTCGACGGTACAACCGCCTTCCTCAAGTGTATTCCTGTGATACAATGCACTGTGGCACTGTATCACAGGATTACACTTGAGGAAGGCGGTTGTACCGTCGAAAGCTCGTGTAGATTATAATAATCAAAACTAATATTTCTCAAGAAGAGGATATCACGTTCATACTCACATCGATTGCTAATTAATTAGGAAATTCTTCATTACTGTCAGCACTTTGATCTGCTGGACCGTAATAAATATAACAGTCTATCGTATACGTACATGTATTCTTTATTTGCCATGATCAACCTATTCATTACCTTTTGCGAATAAAGTTGTATAAGATCAGAATACCCAGATCGTGCAGTTTCATTTTGGATATAAACTATCCGATATCTTATGTGAGGTTTGGGCCATGTTTTCATAATCCAACGTTCTGTTTTTTTTACTAACTGTTGATGGTAAGTCATCTGTAATGGTACCATGCTCATGTTTCAAGTCACATATTGTACCAGCTACATGTGGTTAGGCTCTTTCCCTAGAGCGGTTTGTCCTGCAATATGCATTTAGATTGGCAATCTGTGATTTTTTTTCTGAAGTTCGTGATAGAGTTGTTCATAAGTCCAAATTTTCATAACAAGTAAACGCTACAAATGTACTCTGTCGCAGGTCGCTTATCCGCTTATGATTTTGTTTTTCTATCTCAAGATCAACATTTTACATGTGGACTAAGCATTAATCTCTCATATAATTGATAGATTACTGACATTTATAGAAACCTACCCTCAGATTTCTCATCAGCTTTTGTCGATCTTTGTCAGGCTGTCCATCCACTGTCATGAAGGACTTCAGTTCCTTTAACGCCTGCAAAATGTAACAGCTCCTTTACCTATAAGTTCTGACAAAGTTAGTCTAGGCATAAATACTACATAATTTTGTTGATGTATTAGCATGCATTTTTTTTATTTGCGCAAATATCTTTAAAAAAAACCGTCAATAGATTGAAATGATTTGAAAAAAGTGTGAAACAAGTTGGAATTTAAATAATGAATTGCTTTCACTTTAATGACCTTCTGATATTACATTTGAGTCTTTGCAAGATTCTGGACAAATACATGATGGCATCTAGACTGCTGAAACTAAAACTAATACTTTAGTTCAAAACTTACCACAATGATTCCATGTGTTTTCTTTGCAGTAAGGACAGAGCCCATTTGAAACTGAAATATCAGAAATTGTTGCCAGTTAAAAAAGGAGCAACATTTCGGTATATCAACAGAAAAATTTGTCATGCTGACTTATGAACTTAAACTGTAATCAACTTTGACTCCAAGGATTTCTACGTCCTAGATTACAACCTGGGTAGTTTTCAGCCAAGAGTAATAGCAAAATCAATGCAATTTTGAAGGGAATATTCAAGAAATATCAGCCTCCTTGTGGTCAAACATCAGAATGCAAAGATGGTCTAGTCTAATATTTGTGATCTACTATGTCCGCTAGAGTAGTCAAGTTTTGAAGACGACAACAAGGGCTAAAAGCCTGCTCCTATTTACTTTTGGTTCATAAATGTTCAAATCCATTCTTCTTTTAAATCCTCATTTTATGTTCAATTATTTCTTGGTCATTTTACCAAATTCCATACCACAATTAATGTCTGTTGGACACTTTTACAAATAGTCACTAACATATTCTATGCAAGATGTATATCACAAAACGAACTAGTCAGCATGATGCTTTTTTTTTTTTCACAAATACGAGCACATATTTATAACATTATTTAATCAAATATTTTGGAATTCGATAGGTTAGGAAGTCTAGAAGTTAGGTGGTGGTGTACTTTTCAACAGAGATCAACATTTGACTTACTATGATGATCCATACAAATTCGGTCGAACAACGTTATAATATAGTATATGGCTAAAATCTGCCCAAGAGATACATGTATGAATTGAATTGCTAGTACGGCATTATGCTTCTCGACATTCGCTCACTCACATCTTGTATCAACGTAAACAAGAAGGGGACCATTCCAGCAACAAAGTTGAAGTTAGCTACGTCACGTCGATCCACCATTTGTAACGTGTAAGCGTCATCATACATGCTCTCCCCGCTGGCTGATACCTGAAATGGTACACAATATAATAGGTCCCCACTCGTCTGCTCGTGATCGCTGTAAAAATAGTAAAGATTATGTTACCGAGTTTTAAAATTGACGAAGAGATAATAGAAACGACTTCTGACATCATCTACTTCGAGTTCAGAATACCGGATACTATCAGTAGTACAAGCGCCACTCGTGAAAATATTACCGATGATGTTTACGAGATGAAATAAATTTCGATCTTTTACCAAAAAAAAAAAACAAAATTCTATTCATTTCATGTTTTTAACCCTTTTGGGGGAAACTTACATCAAAATCCAGTACGGTTCTTTTCGGTTATTCCCCGTGGCGTACCCCCTCCGCATAGCAACGCATTACAATATTACGACAAGCGCGAGAAATGTTGGGTAAATTACGTCACATTTCAATCTGGTTGAGAGGCACGCGCATTTTCCCTAGGTAACTAGTGCGCGGGAACAACGGTTTCCGCCTTCAATTGAAGATTTAGAGTATAAAAATCGGTATTTTTTACTGGTCGTAACCATGGAATATCCAAAAATATTTCACCGTTATTTCTCGATAACCTACCGGAAAGCATGAAATAAAACCTAATATAATGCAATCGACGTTCATTTTGTACTATTGTAGCAACTCATTTGCATATAACCTTGTTATTAAACTTAGCAGGGTTCGTCAGATTAGATGACTTAACTTTTGAGTAACGTTTTGGATAATTTTTGGTTGTACCGTAATTTGTAATCATTCCTGTTAGTAGAATTTCGATGTCAAAGGCTGGCATTAAAATGGGTTAGAGTAACGTTCATCACATTCTTAGATTGTGATTCATTAATGAATTAGATAATGTGACTTGATCTGTGCATATGATTTCTTCAAAATGTGGCACCATTCGTATGTAATCCCTCTATCAATCTAATGTTACATAAATCACATCTGAAACTAGCATAATACGACAGTTTGGCATCACTAACAATAGACTACCATTTGCCCTCCCATCCCTTTATTTTGGGATTTAGTCTGATATTTCAATACTCGCAGTTCTGAAGCTTAAGCTTCAACAGTCTTCTACTGTCGCACTTTGAGAAAAAAAAATCTTCGCAAAATGTTATTTTGAGATTTTTTGTCATTACTTTTCGTCGCATTCCTCTAGAGGACCAGGCCGTCAACGTCTGCGACTACATCCTAGTTTGAGTAGGCTAAACATGTCAGTCCTGTAATAGAATGTCTGCCGATTGCGTAATATTATGTAATCGTTTTGCCACCAAACATTCGCCAATACTTCTATCATATCTCTTTCATTACAAAGGGGCAGAGATTCTTGTGAAACTGCACCTTGTTTGAATAAATCAGTGAATAAATGGGAATTAGCAAAGTCATCGTGTGACTAAATCAGCAACTAATCAACAATGATTGTTTATTGTAAAGAACGCGAGAGATACAAACAAAGATTAAACGATTGAGCCATGCGCTGTGAAAAGGGGTATATATACATCTGCATAAATATTGAACTAGGTCTGCCTGCACAGTTCGCGTAGACTGACCCGTGTCGAAGGACCATTCTACCTCATGATTCAGTCGGTTATTAAACGAAATGGATTTTATAGATCAGGAGATTTATTTAACGCTCTTTTCCCAGGGCACGGCTCAATTGTGAACTGATGCTTACCTTTCTTGTTGAAGCTCCGTCCCATCTCAGTCCATACATTGACATCTCCTTCTCATTACTACGGAACTCCCTCTTCTCATAGTCTTCATCTATTGTTAAAAGTAAATGTACAAACATGAAATAAGTGCATCAAAGGTATGTTACTATTCATAATTCAGTAAACGAAGGGATGAAAGTTTAAGAGCCGGCTCGGTCAAACTATTTCTCATAAGTCTTGGAAGAGAAGTCATTGTGTTTTCATCATCGCCCTTACAAAACTCAAAAGACAGGCATGTAACCTAGAACATCTGAAGAGGAGGGTACTTTGCCTTACAAAACTTAGAAGGAAGGTACTTGCCCTACAAAACTCAGAAGGAAGGTCTTTTGCCTTATAAAGCTTAAGAGAAAGGTACTATGCCTTACAAAACTTAGAAGAAAAATACTTTGTCTTACAAAAACTTAGAAGGAAGGTCTATGCCTTATAAACCTTAAGAGGAAGGTACTTTGCCTTACAAAAGTTAGAACAAAGGTTCTTTGCCTTACAAAACTTTAAAGAAAGGTACTTCACATTACAAAACTTTTAAGAAAGGTACTTCGCCCTATAAACTTAGAAGAAAGGTACTTTGCCTTACAAAACTTAGAAGAAAGGTACTTTGCAGACCTATTTTAAATGTTAGAATGGACCATTGTTAAAAAAAAACATTGTAACAAAAGGAGAGAATCATCGCAAGGACCATTTTATACCATTGTAAAGCAGTTTTTAACCCGTCATCGTACAATCCAGAGTTCATCGACTTTGAGGAAGAGAGATTTTAGAAACGTTGTGAAAAAGGTGAAAATGCTGGTTTCTTCCTTTTTACACAGTTTTCTACTTCATCAACGCCAAATTCTATCATTTAAGAAACAATGAATTTATCAGTTGTAAATGCTTCCAGATCAGATAATTCTAAAATTTTGTCGTCTGATAAAGAGTTAAACATTTGGTTAAGAGTTAAATTTTTGTCATCTGATAACAATAATTCACATCCTAAACAATTGGTCACATTCGTAACCTTAATTTACAGTAACTATTTATGTTTTCTATGAAGATGTTTTCAAAGTATTCTGCCTTCAATGGTTCTAGTCTTTACTTGGAAGGCAAAAATTTAGACTTACTCATGTTTAAGCATTGGCAGACGAAAATAGTGTACAAACATTCTCTCCTTTTCCCACAATGGTTTTAAAAATAATTTTTCTCAGAGTCGTCAAATTCACTCTATGTCATCTGCAAGTCTAAAATTAGACCTATCTAAAATTTCGTTGATTAGTTAAGAATTCATTGTTTTATACATTTGATCCGACTGGAGGGATATGAAGATTGATCTTGTGTCTGCATTGTTTTTAAGAGAAATCAGAGACCGAGATCAAGCCTAGGAAACCTTTTAGCTTAAACCGTTCAGCTTAACTGAAAACTACGTTAATTAGCGTTGACAGTTAACAAAATATCCCATGTTTTAACATCCCTGTGAAAACAAGTTTTTGAAAACATTGTGGGAAAAGCTTTTACAACAATGTGTTCTACTGTGACACAGCCACAGCCAAAATACAACTATTCAAGCCACATTCAATTTATCGTATGCAAATGCTTTCAATTTGGACAGGTTTAAAAGTTTTTTGTTCAGAAAAGACTAAAGCGTTGTAACTGTCAAACACTTACATAATATTTACAGACATGTGGCACAAATTACACACGCCTCCCACAAACAGACTTGATTTATTGCTGACATTTTAGATTGAATTTAAGGAGCTTACCTTTCAGCGCGTGCAACCAGCAGCCTGTTAGCACGTGCTCTATTCTCGCGTAACTTTCGTACTGGATCTCGTCTAATTCCTAAAGTTATATAGTGTTATTGTTATTAAGGAGAAAACACACATACAAAAAAGTACATTACAAAATCTTCGAAATATTGTACTTTTTCTGATTTCAAAGATAATACATAAGATAGGCTGAGACAGAAATCCTGATCCAATTAGATTGCTAGTCTTAAAACGGAATCAGAATCGGGGAAAAAAAAAATGATAATAATATGCTTCTGCCAAATAAGTCCAAAATTCGACTATTCATTTTCTGACTGGCTAATACAATACAATTCAATAAATTATCACTTTTGCAAATGAAAATGAGTCGTGCTCTGTGAAAAGAGGGCTTAATGCATCTGCGAAAAGTATCGACCCAGGTCAGCCTGCGCATTCCGCGCAGGCTAACCTGGGCCGAAACTTTTCGCTATTGGTCAATTTTCTGTTTGTCAAACGACCGGTCTACCTCAAGATTAAGTCGATTATTTGAAAAAGTGGCTCTTATGGATCCATAATTATGTGATGACATGGGCTAGTATCATGTATCACGGAGACGCATTTAGCCCCCTTTTGCCAGAGCATGGCTCAAATTTTTTAGACTTGTCGAAATTCAAAGCGTATGCAGCTAACAAATCAAAAGTGGCAAAAAGTTTGAGTTGGCTTCAACAGAGTATAAAAACATTGTGGGAGAAAAAGGAGAACTTGCTGCTCACCAGCATTTTTCTCCTTTCACCGCAATGTTTTCAAAAGCTTTCTTGTCCAGGGTCGTTCAAACTCGGGATTGTATGGTGAAGGGTTAAAAGACTCGGTTCCCTATCACTACCGTGGACTGATAATGTCATAGCGTCAGGATTCATTCCTCTCTCACCGCTGATCGTTGTTTCAACGTTTGTGATGTGGGAAACCAGCCAGTAGCTTGTGAAGAATATTGTGTGAAGTAATGGTATGAGAAAGTTTAGGCAAGCATAAATAGGAGCACTAGCCTCCGCAATATAACCGAAATGATGTTTGAAACGGCGTTAAACACCCTACAAAGCTATCTCTTTCACTGTCAGTGACGAATCAGATAGACTTTGTGGACGGCGTGGATAAAGTTCAGACGGCATAGAACGCGCAGTCTGTTCTAGGATCTACATCATCTGCTACCCAAAGCTATAGTATAACCTAAATTGTCTTAAACAGCAAGACAACCTTACTTTCCGATCTGCGTGGCGGCGACCATGTAAACTCTTTACCTCACGTCAACAAATCTTTAGACTTGTCCGAATTGAAAGAATCTGCAGATGACAAATTCAATGAAGCTCTAACACCAAAGTTGTCTTTAAAATGATAGATAACATTATGGGGGTGGGGGGGAGGAAAGGAGAAAATGCCGGTTTCCAGCATTTTCTCTCTCCACAATATTTTCAGAAGACCTCTCTTTAAGGGTCGTTAGAACACTTGAATGTGTGGTTATGGGTCAAGGTATAAGCTAGAAAAAAATAGTTCTAACTTCTAGATTACCTTGAGGACAGAGTGTAGACGGAAAACGGTCCTGGGATCGGCCGGATCTGTAACCAAGGATACCTCGCTTCTCGAATCGATACACAAATATTGTCGTGTCAGCATCTGACGTAACCGAATTTGTTGTTCCCATCGTAATACGTCACCTACGAATAAAAATGTTTGCTAAGTCAATAAACTGAAATTTTCTATATATTAATCCATGCTGGTATTTAAGCTATATCACGGCGGCCAGTGCACCTAGTGTTGCTTTTCCTTAAGTTCTTTTCCAGCCGATACAAAGCTCGAAACAGTAAGAAGCAGTGAAAGAGGAAAAGCTCTCGTCGCAATAATCATCATTGCTCCTCAAAAATACTTTAATGCCAACGGGCCTCGGTCACAGTACGAAATGTTTTCCATTTTTCCAAAAATCTAGGACTAGTGTCACGGAATAAATCTCGATTTGAAGCTCGACTTTTTGTTCAGTAAACGTATGTAGCTCTGGAGTCGCCCAGTGCAAAATCTTTGATCTGTTTTGGTATCTCTGTCTTTTACTGAAGATATGTGAGCCATGCTTTGTTGATAGGGGATGTAATGTGTCCGCAAAAATATCAGCCCAGGCCAGCAGTCAACGCAGGCTGACTTGTGTCAAATCCTTGTTCTTGATTAATTTTCTGTATGTCCAAGGACTATTTTACCTCATAATTCAGCCGGTTTTTAAACAAAACGGATTTTGTGGATCTTATTCATGTATGTCGCAGGTTACAGCACTACTAGGCTAGGGCTCTGTTAAAGTGTCAATCCCAAGGACACTCCCACAAAACCCCAGTGCTTACAGAAAAGCTCGATTCCGGAGCCTCCATCTTAAAAGTCCTACACTTTACCACTGAGTCACGCAGGGCCTGCTCTTGTTAAAACAGGTTTTCATAATCACAATCCAGTGAGGACAAGTGTTATTTACTAACATTGGGTATGATGACCGAAAACCTTTCTTGACCCTTTACCAAACAATCTCGAGTTTTAACAACCTAAGAGAACTTTAAAAACAGTGTTTCAGAAACCCAGTTCAAGTCTACAAATATATAACCTGTAAAATTAATATAGGAAAACTCTTTCAGCGCCAAATACACAATAAGCCATGCTGCACGAAAGGGAGTGTAATGTATATCCGTGACACATTGTACCAAGCAAGTCATCACATAATTAAGGTTTCATTAAGTCCATTTTGTCCAACACTTATTGAACCATGAGGAAGACTTTAAAATGTAGAAAATTGACCAGTAGCAGAAAGTTTCGACCCATGACACCCTGCGCGGAATGCGCAGGCTGACCTTAATCAATACTTTTTCCAGATGCATTAAACCCCATTTCTACATAGCGTGGCTTAAATACCTATGATTCGTTTTCACAGCAAGTAGGAAAACAAACACCTTGTGAGAAACACTTTTATTACTTTTATCTCCTTTGTTTAACGAGAGACTTCATTGTTGCAATTAACAGTTTACCAGCAGACAAAATTTCCAAGTTATCTAGATCTATATTGAAAGGCTTTCGCTCATTATGAATTAAGTGTTACTAAAACGATATGGAATTGTCTTGGAAAGGGTACAATACATAGTAGGAAATAAAGAAATGCCTCTAACTTACATTTTCTCCTTTTTTCCAATATGCTTGGTAAAGAGTTTATCTTGCTTTAAAAAGATAAAATGGCAATGTCTTTGAGACGAAAAAGAAATACATGTAATAGAATTATAGAAGACGATCCGCCAGTCTCCTGTAAGAAATTGATTTACCTCATATCATTATAATCATACCGAAACGAAAAATTACGTTTACTTTTTTGACAGCTTAGCGATGTTTTGCATTCGAATTCTGGAGCAAAAAAAAAAATGAAGGTCCTATATCAAAATCTCAAAAAGTGAAATTCCATTTTCTGGTTAGATTTACCGTTTACCACACAGTCGCGAGTTTTTTCCGACCTTAAGGAAAACGGGCTCTTAAAAACATTGTGGAAAAAGGAGAACATACTGGTAGGCTTTCCTCCTTTTCCATCAGTGTGTTCAGTCCTATCATTTGCACCACATTTCAATTTTAGGTTGTTGAGTGCAAATGCTTTCAATTTAGACACATCTAAAATTTTGTACACTAACGTTAGTAAAAGTGTAACGTCCTTTACACACAGCATAATCCAATTATATTTTGTAGTAATTATCAGGGTGTGTGTGGGGGAGGGTGTATATACCCACCCCCCCACCACACACACACACACGCACACCCCCCCCCCCACCCACACACACACATAGAAACAAAAACAAAAAAAAAAAAATGTTTACAAAATCTAAAATGATATAGACTTTTTTAAAGTAATGAACAGAAAACAATGATAAAATACGTTAAATTAAGTCCTTACAATTTCAGCGCCAAATCTATATATGTAATCGACCTTTTTCTACGGCTCAAAAAACATCCGCTAAGTTTCGAAAAGATTTTTATCTTACAGCCTGACTAAACAAGCGGACGGTTTAGATCCAAGAGTAGACTCTATGTTCTGTGTAGTTTGATCTTGATTTTTGTCGTCCGCAAAAGTCTCTGTCGTAAGCCTATAGCGCTGAAATGGTTATCCAGGCGACAGAATTTTAGACTTGTCTAAATTTAAAAAAAATTGCAGACGACAAATTAAATGTAGCTCAAATCAAGTCATTTGTCTCTGAAGTCGAAAAACACTTTGTGGAAGCCAGCATTTTCTCCTTTTTCCACAATGTTTCCAAAAGTCTTCTTTCTCATGAGGTAGTGTTGTAAAGGGTTGAACGATTTTAGGCGTACATGCCGAAACCTGAAAGGTTTAATACCGAACAATGTAGACAAAGATCACCATGCAAGGTCGCACAGACTGATCTTTGTCTCCTCATTTCGTCGATCACATACAACGCTTTACCACGCAATTCGAAAATTTAACGACCCTGTGACAGAAAGTCTTTAAAAAAAATGTGGCAAAAGGAGAAAATGATTGTAACCAGTATTTTCTCCTGTATACACAATGTTTTCTACTCTTTCAATCATAAATTTCATATTTTTTATTTGTCGTCTGCAAACGCTTGCAGTTTGGATCAGTGTAAACATTTGTCGTTTGATGAAGGGTTAAATTTGGATCAGTGTAAACATTTGTAGTTTGATGAAGGGTTAAATTTGTGATTAGGCTTTAACAGGCGGCAAAATTTTGGACTCGTTCAAAATAAAAGAATTTGCAAACAACAAAATAGATGTGGTTCAAATGAAACGTTTTGTCCTTGAAAATATAGAAAACACTGCAGAAAAAAATCTTTTTTTCCACCAGGGTCGGTACTTACAATTGTCTGGTAAATGGTTAACTCAACCAAACGACAAAATTCTCATCTCGTTAATTTTAAGATGCACTTGAAAGTGACAAATCAAATAAGGCTCAGACGACAGAAATTGTCTTTGATAGGGTAGAAAACACTGTGAAAAAAAGGAGAAAATGCTGGTTACCAGCATTTTCTGCTTTTTCCGCAATGTTTTCAAAAGGCTCGTCTATCAGGATGGTTAAAACACGAGATTTTAAGGTCTGTAACATGTAAAAAGGGGCTTTCGGACATTTGCGTAAAGTGTCTTCTCGGATCAGCCTGCGCAGTCGTCAATATTAGATTTTTTTCCAACAGTAGACTTGCGTGAAACAGAAAATCACACGCAATCGGAAAGTGTCGTCTCGGATCAGCCTGTGCAGACTGCACAGGCTGGTCCGAGACGACACTTTACGCAAATGTCCGAATGCCCCTTTTTACGTGTTGCAGGCCAATTGTGGTAAAGCGTAAATTGCTTAGTTTATGTTATAGCCCAAACAATGGGGTTTCTTTGATACTATTAGATCTTAATCCAGTAAATTGCCAGTTAAATCACCATACTCAGCATCCATTCCTGGTCACGTGACGCTTTTACAAACATACCGCACTTTTCATCTTATGATCTGGGTCATAAAACGCTCTAAAATACGAGTGGGAATGATTCGGATCGCCGGTAGGGGGCCAGACCTGGGTTACATAAAGCGATCATGAAATGTCAATCAAAAGTGATTTATTATGGATAAATGAACCGTCAATATGTTTTACATGATACATTTATTGTGCGTGCATGAATGATCCCTATCTAGAAATTTACAAGACATTATCTTTGAAAGTCTGACCTGATGATTCCTTGAACTTTGTGAACACTTACCTCTACTTTGTTAGGCTATAGTATATACCTCCGAACTCTAGTTTCGAATTGACCATTGTGAATTAAACTACAGATTAAAATCTAGGCTTTTAATCCTTGCCACACAATCCCGGGTTTTCACGACCCTGATGAAAAAGGCTTTTGAAAGGATTGTTGGAAAAGAAAAAAAAAAATCATTTTACCAGCATTTTACTATGATCCTTTTCAGATAATGTTTTCTAGGCTTTCACTGACAAATTTTTAGTTTTCAGCAACATTTGTCGTCTGCAATTGGTTTAAACCCTTATCCTACTAAATAAAAATAATGAAACTTTCAAGCCGATAGTAAAACCCCAATTTTTCCTAATTCAAAGGTATTTTTGAAAGAACGATTTCTCCTTATTGGACAGTGTAGATCCAAGATCAGACTGCACGCTTTGACGCTCCTTTCAGCCTGATCTTGATCTACGCTGTCCGCAAAAGGTCACTGAGTCGCTCTTAGCAGCTTAAGGGTTACTTTAAGCAAGACAAATATGTTGCTGTCTAGTAAAGAATTAAATGCAGAGGAAAATAGTAGTTATCAAACCCATGAATTATGTAAAATTGTTGAACAAAAGTATTTGTACCAGAATTTGAGGTTATGACCTGTTTTTTTCTGTGTCCTAGGTTTGGACGGAAAAAAAAAAATGTAAAACTCCGAGTTTGTGGTCCTAGGCTTTGCTTTTGCAGTGTTATAGGGGTGGGTTAAAAAGATTGCTGGCAAACGGTTAATTTGACGACTATTCTTTATTACACGGACTGTGACATGGTTTGAGTCTATTGCTGGATGAGTCTTTTTAGGCTTATCCCCTGGTTTTGCTTTGTATAAATTTTGGAATATACATGTAGATGAAAATTGCCTTTTGTGTCGCATTTTTTTTCT
The DNA here is from genome assembly GCA_946811185.2 of Hippopus hippopus. Taxonomy (NCBI): domain Eukaryota; kingdom Metazoa; phylum Mollusca; class Bivalvia; order Cardiida; family Cardiidae; genus Hippopus; species Hippopus hippopus. The sequence continues at coordinate 16,081,836 of OX328103.1, read as the reverse complement.
CATACCATGCTACACGACTCAAGACAGTGAGAAATTTTACTATTTCATCATATGAAATTATGAATTTTTTTCCCTTGAAAAATGCAGAAATAGGAATAAGATTCCGCTGTTTTTTATCATTTCAATCTGCTTCATCACACCTAGGAAAACAGAAGTTCTACCCGTGTGTTTTCGGACCAGAAAAGGTACAACAGAATACCGTGTTATGCCGCCATATGGTTCCGTCTCAGCCCTTATTCTGCTAAATAACTAAAATGGAATTTTCAATTCGATAGTAAAAAAACCATATATTGCTATTTCAAAGTTACGTTTTGGACAATAATAGATCCTTATCGGACAGTGTAGATCAAGATCAGACTGCACGTTCTGTGCAGTCTGATCTTGATCTACGCTGTCCGCAAAAGGTCAGCGAGTCGCGCTTAGCAGGATACCGGTTAAATCATTTCCTTGGAAACAAACATTTTCGTCATGCAGCAGATCACATTTGATGAAGAAGAACATACTCGTATGTTTATGGCATGTTTATAAAGTTGACACATACTTACATACCAATATGCAACAAATAAACCACAGGCACCAAGATGCAAAACCATTGCCTGGTCCACTGTGATGGTATGCAAAGAGTCTGATCTTTAAATCTAAAACGTAAGTTTATTCTTTTAGTCTCATACGTACAGCTGGCTAGAATGATTGACAATCATTTCACATTGTAGAAATCAGTTTGATTCCTGCAAATAGGAGGACCGCCGCCATAGGAAAAGTGGGATAATACTTAAGAAATACATTAATTTAGATACTTTCTGAAGAATATGAAAAATAATGAAACATACCGTCTAAGATACTGTGTTCTGCCTCTATCTGCCAATAGGTAATTCCTGAAGACGATGGCGACAAAGATTTCGGTCTGTGCTGGTCTATTACCCGTATCCGGAAGTGAACTGGAAATAACGAAAAAAGTCAAGGTCCACAGCAAACATCAATAATTTATTGAAGAACCATACATAAAACTTTGTGCGAAAATGGAAAATAAGCAATTCATACACGGACCTGTTTTATCAACTGAAACTACAATCCACTGAAACTCTTAAATGTTTTAACATCAAGGCTAGACTAAACAAACAAACGGTATAGATCCAGGTTTTTAGTCCCTCCTGTCTCGGTAATAAAAAAAAAGGGCACCGTTATGCAAGTTGCGGCTGAATATGTATGATGGTTCTAATGACACCAATGCTGAAACTCATAGTTACAGTTCAGATGAATGCATCAATGATGATGAGAGATGGTGAAGATGACTATGGTGATGATGACCATGACTACGATAAAGGTGAAGATAACGAATATGATGATGATGATGATGTTGATGATGATGACCATGATGATGATAATTACCATCTTCAGTGACGCTTTCATCAAACAAGCCCTCGGCAACCAAGTAGGCCTCGAGTTCTTTGTGGAACAACCGGATAACGGAACCTCCCTGTTGAAGAAAGGAAGTTTTAGTTTAAACTTTGAAAAGAAGGTTTAATGCATTTTCAAAAAGTACAGACCTATGACAGCCTGCTCAGTTTGCGCAGGCTGACATGGGTCGAAACTTTTTGTGCTGTACATTTTCTATATGGCTAAGGACGCTGCTACCTCATAAGTGAGTTGCTTGTTTGACAAGATGGATTTTATGGATCCATAACTGTGTGAATACTTTGCTAGATATAATGTATCACGGTGATGCAAAACCCGTTTGGCGAAAGCATGGCTAATAAATTTATTTTACATCGATTGCGAAACATGTTCTCACAACTCATACCAATAACTCTAAATTATTACTTCCTGGAAACATTGGCAAGTACCTGCGCCGTGATCTTGGTGGTTCCAAAGGTTGACCCCGCTCATGACGAGATTCGAACCCGGAACCTTTGGTGTGAGAGGCCTACGTTCTACCCCTATGCCACTGTCTCCCTGGGTTCGATCGTTTATTTTTACCTTTTTTTATACTCGAACGTCACTTTGTCAAATAATTACAGAACCATTTAACAGTTTTGCCTCAGATCTGTATTGACCATAAAAGGAGACAGCGATAAACCTTCTGGACCCATGCTACTGTCTCCCACGAAAGGAAGAAAACGATTATTTGTGTGACACTTAAGTTACTTTGTTTATTTGTTGGTGTATTTGTTTGTTTTTTACACGGTGATCTACGCCACTTTCTACAGAATTTCAGTAAGTGTGATTTTGGGGTCCTGCAAGGACAGGTAGTGAAGGAGGCCTCGCAGGTCCAATTTTCACTCGGAGCGCTCTGTTTTTGGAGGGAGTGTCCTTTGGCTAGACACTGAAGAGCCCTGGCCTCTTGCTAATGAAACCCAGGACAGACGAGAATATGAGAGCTGTCGCTGTGATATTCAAACAATCTAATTAAAGTTCTGTTCACGAGTATGATTGATGAGACGTGGGGAGAAAAATGCTCAGATGCATTAAAGCCCCTTTTCACAGAACATGGCTCATATAAGATTGCCTAAGTGCACGTGAATTTCTGAGCAAATAGTTTGCTATAATATGTGTTTTATTTGTGCTTACCCTGACAAATCTTTCTTGTTCAAGTGTTTCTCTGTAACTGCCTATTAACGTAAAACTTGAACGTTCGACACCTAGATTCAGTTCAGATCTGGAAAACATATAATTATACATTATACAACGATAAATCCGGCAGTCTTAGAAAGATAAATTGATTCTTGGAAAAGAACATTTTTTCCTGCAGCACAAACTATCATAAAACCCCACAAATGATATTGGCCGAGCTGGAACTTCAACATGCTATCGCCGGATGTAAGCCATGTGTCATTATCGACTGGAATCCTATGTACGATCGAAGACGCATATATCTACGTTAATTTTCTTTTTCAGGAAAGGGTATCTTTTTGAGCCCCAAGTCTCCTAAACGCGACTCAGTCTGCTTTTTGCGGACATTGTAGATCAAAATTTGGCTGTACGAAACGTGCAGTCTTATTTTTGATCTACCGTGACTGTCCGATGTGCTGAGATTTATGACAGGAAAAAGAACTTTATTATTCGATAGACGTTTTCATTTCTTTTATTTCGCAGTTTCAAGGAGCATAAAGCCAGATTTTGACCGAATTTTGTGTGTGTGCGTGTGATTAAATGTGATATTTTTTAAGGACGCAAGGCCTTCAAAACCATAACTGAGCGACTCTTCCAACTGAGCTACATATATCCGAACAACCTTTTATTCCGACGTGCAAAATATGTTTATCCCATGTGACTTTCCATTTTTCTGCATGTATTTCTGTCTTCATTTGAGGTTTATATATCTTTTTTTCAGCTTTAAAGCCACCTTTGAACGCAAATGAGAATTACTAGTCTTTCTTTAGGTAAAAAAAAAAACGCTTGCAAAAAAAACAAAATCTCGTTGGATCCGACTTTAAAGGTTAAAAGAAAACACCAGCAGGTAAATATAGGTCAGACACGGTATTAACATAATAATTATCATATGGTTTCAATTTGTATCAATAAAATGGGCCGTCTTCATGGTTTTAAAAAGCAAGCTGGAAGATTTATAACCCAAGCCGAATGGAAGAAAGAATGAATGGTTTTCATTCTTTGTAAATATAGAAATCAATTAGTCTGACACTTAACGAATATTTTTATTGCAGTATAATGAGGTATCTGTAAATGACGTCTATGATGGAATAAACTAACTTGTATATCCTTTACCGCAACATCAACAGTTTCAGCGACTTTATAGAAGACTTCTGACAAAATTGTAGAAAATGGATACAATGCGCGATAACAAGTATTTTCATATTTTTCCCCAATAGCTTTTTGTACTTTTCCACAAAAAAAAAACCAATAAATAAGTCACATTTATTTTTCTGTCCACAAATGCTTTCCACTTGGATTAGCCCTTAGGCTGCTAGGCGCGACTCACTGACCTTTTGCGGATAGTGTAGATAAAGATCAGACTGCACAGAACGTGCAGTCTGATCTTGGATCTACACTGTCCAATATGGAGATATTATTACCACAAAACATACCATTGAAATAGCAACATTTGGGTTTTTACCATTGAAATAAAAAATTCATTTTAGTTATTTATCAGGATAAGAGATAGTCTAAAATTTTGCCGACTGATAAAGGGTAAATTGAAGAACATTATCATAACCATAAAGTTTACGGTTTTATCAGACGACACAATTTTGAAAGCATTCGCAGACGACAAATTGAATGCGACTCAAACGATCTTTGTTTTCTCAGAGAGTTTGGAAAACATTGTGGGACAAATAGAATAATGCTATCTATCAGCATTTTTTTTTTCATTTTCTGTGAATGATTTTCAAAGCTGTTTTTCTTTCCCGTGGGTCGTTAAAACACGGAATTGTTTGGTAAAGTATGAAACTATTTTGCGATTCTTAACGTTATATGTTTTTAGGTACCCTCACAGTGTCTATCAGAGTTAATTCTATTTAACATTTGATATCATCGCTACGGCTTCTAATCGGAGTTTGGTAATGCAAATGATCCTAGTTGGGTCCAATTGCTACGGCGCCAGGCATGAATCATGGCGGATGTAAAATACTGATAATAAAAATAGTAATGATAAACTGAATAATAATAACAAGCAATTTCGTTGAAATGATATCCCCCGCCGAAAAATTTACTTGACCGCGTAACTTAAAATCGCTCCCAGTCGGCCATTTTTCATCGAATCCAAAAAAAAACAGTGTCTCGGCGGAATGGGTTATTGTACACATGTATAAAGTTTCACGAAATTCTGTCCAATGGTATTGGAGATATTCTCCCGGACGGACGGATGGAAGGACGGACAGACGGAAGGACGGACGGACGGACAACGCTAAAACTATATCCCTCCGCCTTCGGCGGGGGATGATAATAATAATAATAGAAATAATAATAATAAGAAGAAGAAGAAGAGGAAACTGAATAATGATAAACTGAATAATAAGAAACTGATAATAATAAACTGAATAATAGGAAACTGATAATAACAAACTGAATAACAAAACAATCATAATAATAAAGATAAAAATAATTTTTATTATTATTATTATTAATGATACCCTTCATATTGAAAACGATTGCAGACCACACATCAAATGTACTTGAAATGATGCTATATGTTTCCAAAGGTTGGAAAACATTATTGAAAGAGGCAGAAAAAACTAGTGACCAGCATTTTCTACTTTTTTAACGATGTTCTAAAAAGCCTCCTGTCTGAGGGTAGTAACACACGTGATTGTGTGGTAAAGTGTTATTTTGTAGACTAAGTGTTTCACCTTACCCACAACATTTGTAGTCTAGCTGATGAGGCTCGCTAGCATGAAAGTAATGTCCCGGGGATTTGACGCTCTCAAACACTATTTGGTCAAACAATTGGACCTGAAACGAAAAGGGACAGAAACACTAGAATTGTCCTTTAGTGCAATAAAAGGCCAAAGTAAGTAGTAAACCTTATTTATACTTTCTATCTAATTTTAAAATCACTGACGAAGGTGACACAGCTTGATAGATATCGTTTGCAATTCATGTATATATATTTTTTCATGCCGGTGTCCTTTGGCAAGAAATTCAGACCCCTTGCATCAATCAATCAATGGATCGATCAATCAGTCAATCAATCAATCAATAATTCGTGAAAATTTCTAATATCTGTGAAGCTGCTCGAAGAACAACCGCTGACCAGCTCTAAGACTTTCTAATAATGAAACAGATCTTTTCAAGATAGTAGACAAAACTGATTTTTAGCAATTCCGAAAAAGTCTTTAACAAAATCTCTTAAAAAACATCCGGCGACGAAAATCAATAATCAGAATGCACATTCTGCGCTGTACTCAAAAGCTAAACGCAAAGTTTGCAATGTTAAGAATTTAACACTTAATGCGCCATAGTGGTAAACGGGCTTTTGATAAAATTAAGATAAAAGAAATAAACAATATGCTGTCCGATCTTGGATCTTATCTTTTGCTAGTTTAGTCAAGCCTATTTAGAGTAGAAAAGTAATCTCTTTGCAACTAAACAAAGATGATGTGACCGCAGACCATCTTGTCACTATAAATGATATTATATATAGTAATCTAGTTTAATATAAGGATGTTCCTAGTTTGAAGTACCACAGGCAATCTAAAATGTGCTAGATTTGTTGGTGACACGTATCAATAGTCTATGTCCAGAGACAGATCGAAGTTTTGTCCCATTCAGTGTAAGGCAAGCCTTATAAGAAATATGTTATATATATATATTTACATCACAGATTTGCCTCTGTCATTCGATAAAAGATCCCAAAAAGACGCATATCGTTATTTTGCTTTTTTCCTTTTTTTTCTGGCTCCCCGTCTCAGTTCAAGGACCTAGCCCACCAGGTCCGTGACCATGCATTTGATAGACCGTATGCGTTAGCTCTACTGAATGGGAGAAACACTACATCTGTTTCTAGAAGTAGAAGACCGTCTAAATGCAAATGTCGTAAAAAAGTAGACACTCAATAGCGCCACTCCAAAACGCTAGGTTATACAAGACGACCACTTGTACCTCAAAATAGTAACATCTATATTTACACAAGCAAATAGTGACAAGATGGCCACCGATTAGGCCTACCTATTTTTTGTATTGGGCAAAAAGACCTCTACTACTTATAAGATAAAACCTTCCGTAATAATACTTCGTAAAATTAGCTCAAAATTGGAACTTGCAAAGTAATATTTCATAGGCTTCTTTACCAGGTAAAATGAATTACTAGTATATACGGATATGTTTGATATTTTGTTATGCACAATCCAAAGGATTGAAAGAGTTAATTATTTTTTTAACACTTTACCTGACAACAAAAATGTACACTTGATCAAATTGAAAGTATTTGCAGACGACAATTTAAATTTGGGTTAACAGTAGGGATTTCCTTTTAATGGGGTAGAAATCATTGTGAGAAAACGCAAAAATGCTGGTTATCAGTATTTTTATCCTTTTCCCACATTATTTTCAAAAGGCTTCTTCCTCAGGTTCCTTCCCCAGCATTGTGTGGTTAAGGTTAATCAGCTTGCTCTAAGAACAGACGGACAGCCACACTGGTCAAAAATCAGACTTTTGTGAGTCTGATCTTGGTCTACATTGTTCAAAAACACTATCAATTTGTCAACAGAATCTTTTGGATTAGGAATAAATCTTGCATTTTATATTGATAAGAAGCTTTGTGACCGAGACTTTTTTTACAAACACTACATGTATTCACGTTACGTCAGTAAATCCGTGTGAAAACGATTACAGGTACAAATTTACAAATCTTTGACGGAAATCAGATGCCTGACATTCAGATTTTGTTCCAGTATTATAAATTTAAAACTGTTAATCAAATAAAATAAGGCTTTCTGAGTAGATAAACAGATTTACATGTTGCGGTTTAGTAGAATTCTGTCTATAAAACCTGCCATTTACTGAACTGTGTACACACGAAATTTGCGTACAATGTTAACCCATATCCTGCTAAATAACTGAAATGAAATTTTCAATTTGATTGTACAAACCCAAATATTGCTATTTCAAAGTCATGTTTTGGGAAATAATATCTCCATATAGGACAATGTAGATCCAAGATCAGACTGCACGTTCTGTGCAGTCTGATCTTGATCTACACTGACAGCGAAAGGTCAGTGAGTCGCGCTTAGCAGCCAAAGGGTTAAGGTATGCAAGCATAAAGTCTGAAAACAAGTTTCACTAAACTGTATAACGATCTGAGTAAAAATCTGCATAACTTTACGTCAGTTCGTACTTTCGGGTAAAGCAGGGATCGTATGTGTATATGTACAATCCTAAATAATAGTTCAGTGAAAGGCAGCTCTGATAAATACATGTAGCATAAAAACTTGTGTCAGTGACCTGACTCAAAGGTTTGCTTGAATGTTTTAAGAACATCGCAGGTCGGCTTGTGTTTGAGGACAAAGTAGATCAAATCAGACTACACTTTTGGTACAGTCTGCTACAGATTTGTGTTTCGAAAGGATAATCTACAAATCAACGTAAACCAATCTTTATCCTTATCCTGCTAAATAAATGAAATGAAACTTTCAAACCGATCGTAAAAATCCAAATTTTGCTATTTCAAAGGTATTTTTTGCGGGAAAGATATCTCCATATCGGACAGCGTAGATCCAAGATCAGACTGCACGTTCTGTGCGCTCTGATCTTGATCTGCACTGTCCGCAAAAGGTCATTGAGTCGCGCTTAGCAGCCTAAGGGTTAACATTTTCCAGGGCGTAACGCCCGTAACGTAGACAGTGTAGATCAAGATAAACTTTCCGCAAACGCTCACTGCTTTACTTCTGATTCCTATTCGGCGATAATATCCTTCAAGAGGTGATACATTGAAGATAAAACCTCATTGATTATATTTCAAGAAAAGCAAGCAACAAGTTAAAATTAAAGCACTTACAACTTCCCCCTCAGATTTGACCTTGTAACGAGGTAGGATCCGGAACTGAGCGTTTTTAGCGTTGAAGTCATGCAGCGATACCTGGAAACAGTAAAGAAACAGGTTAATTAATAGCTAGTAATCAGATAATGTAATTGAAGAGGAAAATTTCCTGTTTGAAGTTCTATTACGTCAAATTTCGAAATTCGGAGTGTATGTGTGTTTCTTTGATTATATACTTACAAATTTTCCGGCTCTAAAACTGTGATGTTATTTAAAACTTTTTCTTTCCCTCTTCAGACTATTTATCCTTATTACTGTTTATCTCTTTTTTGTAGTTTTCATAACAGAATCATCTCGTAACACTTCTGGTTTTTTTTTTTTCCGCGCGCTAAATGACCCTGGATGTCTAAGCACCATAAAACACCATATATTAATTCATTCATCGGCTCATATACCGATTAAATCAGTCAAGATGTAGAAAAAATACGTATTTACACAGGGTAAAATTCAATCCTAAATGTTACAGATGATGGAACCAGATTGCAGACTACTTTTGGCATGTTTTTCCGATTTAATGGGTCAAAATGATTTGTAACAACATTCATCCGCCGTTCATAAAAAGAAGTTATGACTTATTTTAATTTCTTGCCATTTTCAAATTATAAAAATTGCAATATGTCGTTGCTAAAATGTGTGGGTGCATGTATGAAATAAAAGAAATAATTATGATGTTTTAGTAACTTTCTCGGTGCTCGTAGTCGCTTCTCGCTGCGTAGGAAAAAAATGACATTGCTTGACCTTCAGTCCGCGAGATATCAAATTTTCTTCCGCAGCTCGAAGCATATACAGGCACCAGGAAAGTTACTACAAAATAAGTCTTATCCTTCTAAATAACTAAAATGAAATGTTCAATTCGATAGTAAATACCCAAATAGTGCTATTTCAATGGTATGTTTTGCGGTAATAGTATCTCCATATTGGACAGTGTAGATCCAAGATCAGACTGCACGTTCTGTGCAGTCTGATCTTTATCTACACTATCCGCAAAAGGTCAGTAAGTCGCACTTAGCAGCATACGGGAAAATCCGCATTTATCTAACGATAACGAAATACCCCCTCAAAGTCATATATTTTAGGAGTAGTCGGCTCAAACAGTAGAAGCCTCAGTCCACCATTATCTGGTCAAAATACGTGAACATTTCGGAAAGAAAAGGGAAAAAAGTCAAATATGACTGTAACACGGGTCGATGACATTTCTGTGGGAACCTTTACATTGGTATTGACCTAAGAATGACCAATTTGCTTTCTTTAGTTTTCATCGTGAGAATAATTCAGCTTACTGCAAAGAAAATAAGTTTTTAGTATTTTTCCAGGTACATACAGTGTATACCTATCTTCAAAACGTCTTTTTATGTCTCTGGGGTAGACAGTATATGGACATATTATGACAAAAAAAAAACCGAATATACATCATATTTAAATATTTGGGCCATACCCTAGCAAAATGGGGTTTGATACATCTAAATGAAGCAATATACCAAGCAAGTCATCACAGTACCTTGGATCCAAAAATCCATTGTGTATGACAACCGACTGAATCATAAGGCACACCGGTCCCTTGACATGAAGAAAACTGACGAAAAGCAAGAAGTTTCGACCCAGGTCAGCCTGCGCGAACTACAAAGGCTGACCTGGGTGGATGTTTTATGCAGATGCATTAAGCCCCCTTTTTTCAAAGAGTATGGTTCATTCGCTTTATTTTACACAAAGCTATATTTTTCTGCCTATACATCTAAATTTCATTTGTACTTACCTGATCTTTTTTTTTTTAGGGAAGCCTTTAAATCTTTCAGTGCCAAATAAATAAACTCGACCTCTTTCGACGGCTCTAAATACAATCCGTTGAAAATTTCAAAGATGTTGATTGTATAGGCTTGACTAGACAAGCGGACGGTATAGATCAAAGATCAGACTGCAGGTTCTGTGCAGTCTGATCTTGATCCGTGCCATTCGCAAAGCTACTGTTTTCGCCTATGGCGCCGAGAGGGTTAAATAAAAGCGGTCAACTAATTGGGAAACGGAGTAATGGGTAAAGATTAATTGCTTGATAATATAGAATGGTAACACTTCCCAGCGAGTTATTTGGTGAATCAAAGAAATGATGACATGTTGCTTTGACACCATAAACAAAAACAAATTTCTGGTTTTCCGCTAAATCAAAGGATTGCAAGTACAGAGAATGAGTCTAGCTATACACATAGATAGATTGTAATCTGAGAAACATGGCTGAATTTTAGAGAAAATAGGCTGTTTTAATGCATATCGTGTTCTCGTGAAACCTTTGCAAAACAATCCTGACTGAACGACCATAAAGAAGTTCTTAGCCTAAAGAAAACATTGTGAGAAAACGAGAAAATTGTGGTAACTAACGATCTTTTTCTACCCTTTCTCAGGCAATTTGAACAATCTGCGTCATATTTAATTTGCCGTCTACCAATACTGCGTACTTGGAAGCGTGTACATATTTTTGTCACCCAATAATGAGTTAAATACCAATAAAGTTGGCCAAAAGCCCGACTGAAGAAGTACATTAATTTGATTCCAGTATGGGCTGAACACTTAAAGGATCTTTAAGACACTTACGGTCTTAATAACTATGTCAATCAAACATGGTTGGTACACGGTGTAATTTTTTCGATGTCAAGAGGACCTATTTCTACTTTTATTACATTGCTTTATAATTTCTATTTACTCTCATGGCATCAAAAACGTTGTCAACAATATTTCAGTGACGTCACGGCGTCGGCTCGATCATTCATGTTGGTCCTGGATTTCACCAGTACTAGGCTATAGCTCTAAAGTGTCTTACCCAAGGACAATGCCACGAAAAACCTAGTGCTTCCAGTTATGCTCGAGCCCGGGGTCTCCGGGTTACGAGTCCTACACTTCATCACGGCTTGCACCAAGAAAATCCCCTGAACTGTCAAGTGCAACGACCTTAAATGAATTATGCTTGTAAAATGCTAGATAAACAAATTTCCGTTATCCCTTAGGCTGCTAAGCGTGACTCACCGACCTTTTGCGGACAGTGTAGATCAAGATCAGACTGCACAGAACGTGCGGTCTGATCTTGGATCTACACTCTCCGTTATGGAGATATTATTCCCCAAAACATAACTTTGAAATAGCAATATTTGGATTTTTACTAACAATTTGAAAATTTTATTCTAGTTATGTAGCAGGTTAAGGGTTAATTCATTATGGTTATAGCTTCCTTTTGCTAATTTTGTTTTATCTTCAAAGGTTTCGGTAATAACCTATTTGTAGAAAAATAAAGATTTTTTTACCTTCATGTAATTCTTATCAATTTGGCTCGTCTGAGTTGTACTCATATGTACATATTTTCCTGTATAGAGGTGCTTCAGCTAAAAATATAAAGAAAAAATATTTATTATTAAGCTTTTATCAAACATTCCCGTATTTTAATGAAGCATGATGGATAAATCTTTTGAAATCGTTGTGGGAAATAGAGAAAATGTATTTTCTCCTTTTCCCATAAAGTTGTCTACCTTTTCAAAGACAAATTTCACCATTTGAGGGAGATGTATTCAATTTTGTCATATGCAAATACATTCAACTTGAAAATGTTTAAATTTTTCAGTTTTGGAAAGGTTTAACTCTTATCATGGCCTACACCACTTTTGACATGTTTTGCGGAGAACGTAAAGTAAGATCAGAGTGCAGTCTGATCCTGATTTACACACTCTGCTTCTTTTACATGGTTTCTGTCGTCCAGACTAAATCAAGCGCCAATAGCCGACACGAAATATTTCTGCGATGATCAAACACTAATTAGGTAGGATAGGGATTAGACAAATGACAAATTGTACAGTCGGATCAAATAATGCACGTTTAGGGCAGTATGATCTTGATCCACACAGGCCGCAAGGACAACTATAGCTGTGAAAGGTATGGACTTATACACTACCAAATAAATCACTCACTTTTCAACAGATGCTAATATAATTCCGCAGCAAGATGAAGATACAGTTTGATCAAAATTTAAAGTAAGTACTGGATAGTGTAGATCAAAGATCAGACTGCACGTTTTGTACAGTATGATCTTGATCTACACTGTCCACAAAAGTTTCTGGTGTCGTCTACAGTAAGGAAAGAGATCAAAAAAGGTGACTATGACCGCTGTACATGTCCACGTACCTGAACGACTTCCCCATATCGGACTTTCTTCCCGTGCTGTCGTTTCTGTTCAAGTTCGTTATCGTTGTTCTCGGCTTCAGCGGCTGTCTGAAAGCAAAAGGCAAATTTGTTTCAGTCATTCTATGTGAAAAGGGGGTTTAATGCATCAGCCAAAAGTATTAACCTATGTCAGCCTGTGCAGATTGCTCAGCCTGACATGGGTAGAAACGTTTTGCTGTTTGTAAATTTTCTACATACCTAAAGACCTTTCTACCTTATAACTCAGTCAGTCGTTCGACAAAATGGATTTCATGGATTCGTAATAATGCCAATGTCGCCTTGGATAGCCTTTAGGGACGGTGTACATCAAGATCAGGCTGCACAAAACGTGCAGGCTGACCGTGGATCTACCCCACCCGCTATCTGATGCTAAGCTACTAGAGAAATTTTCTTCAGTTTCAATGAGAAAATACTTTTAGAAATCGGATAAGAGTCGAATCCTTTCAGTTGGAAGCGAAAGAGTTAAAGTACGCTACGCTAACAGCAAATCACCTTGGACGGTGCAAGCATGGATGCCATATCAGTGACTGAACGGCATCATTCTGCATCACCGTCATCCACTAGCTATATAATTGTTGGGTTTGTATTGGTTATTTACATGTTGGTATATCTGTATAATATTCACACGAAAGAGAAGTTAACGAATTAAAGTGTCTTACGATACATTAACATCAATTTACCTTGGACTGTGCAAGCATGGTGGCCAGATTTGCTTCTGTACAACCATCATTCTGCATAGCGGTCATCCATTTTCTATACTTCTTGTTGAGTTTGTATCGGTTCTGTATACATACTTGGAATACCACAACTGTAGACAAAATGTAGAAGAAAATAGCGAATTATTTTAATCTTTATCCTGCTAAATAAATGAAATGATATTTTTAATTCGATAGTAAAAACCCAAATATTTCAAAGGTATGTTTCGGGGAATAATATCTCCTTATCGGACAGTGTAGATTCAAGATCAGACTGCACGTTCTTGTGCAGTCTGATCTTGATGTACGCTGTCCGCAAAAGGTCAGTGAGTCGTGCTTAGCAGCCTAAGGGTTAAGCTTTAAAGCTGCTTTAAACATAACACATGAGTATTCGTGGATTAACTATATTTAATGAATAATTCTCTTCTGAAATCGACTTCTTAAATACAGTCCGTGTGTCAAACATGGAAATGATGTTTTCCTATTAAATCATTAATGATATTGATGTAGTATACCTTTTATTTGTTCTAACTCTATTCTTTTGCAATAATCGCTTAATATGTTCGAGAAATTTGAACTTTACTTAACACAATTAGCCTTTAGAACCTGACCTAAAGATAGAATATTTACATTGTATGTTGACATTTAAACCTGATGGGGAAGGAATTACTGATGGAATTATCATAGCGTGTACAGTCAAAAACACAACTTGTTCATTTTAGTGTTTTTGACCTGATACATGGACTATACATTAGAGAATGAAAGTATGGAACATTATGTCATAGTGTCAGAAAAAATCTGAAAGGTACAGGCAGTACCACATGTTGTACATATATAGTTTAATGTCTATTATTGTGAGTACCGGGAGTACTTTGATTCATTTGATGCTTTAGTACTATTTTTGGAATACATTGTTTCTTTTGAATAAATCATAGATTTTAATTTTAATCAGAGTTAATGTTGTGTTGAATAATATGTATTTCTGTTTTGTTATATTCTGCAATAGGTACATTGTAATTTTACGTTCAAAGTCTTGGTAGATTATCAGGTCAAGAAATCGTGACACTTTTAGAAACACAAAATTCTGATCCTGTTTAGTCGACTTATAATTGGTGAATATAGATAGTGCCAAACGCTTTGTCGGCAAATTTGCTACGAACTTCAAACTGAGACAGCAATCTCTCTCCGTAACCCATTACAGAGAAATCGCTCCTTTCACGCTGTGAACAAAGGCGACACAGGGGCTGAGAAGATCGACAAAGGTTCAGCATTCGTCATCCCATCTACAACGCCGAAGAGGAAATGACGCTCGTCTACGCTTCAAACAGCCCAGCTTCAGAGGGGCCTAGACCCACTCCAAATACGATAGACCGACTCGGAAGTTGCTCCGAACGAACCAGCCTAAAACAGCCCAGCTTCAGAGAGGTTCAGACTCATGCCAAGCACGATAGGCTGACGCGGGGAGTTGCTCCAACACGTCCCATACAGACCCAGCCTCAAAAGACCAGTTCGAAGCTGAGAAGTCTTGTCTCACAGTTTCAGCCTAGGCAGTGAGGGTTGAACAGATCAGTCTGAAACACAGACCGACAGCGGTTCAGCACAACACTGTTCCTGGCCAGCTTCAGACTTGAATTGCTTCACAGGGACTTGTTCGAAGATTCATATCCGTCTGTTTAAAACCAAAGATAGAAGTTTGAGCTTGGCACTTTGTCTCCACAGACTGTATAAGACAGTCTTTTGGCGTCCGACGAATAATCTACCAAGACAATATTTTGATGCTTTTGTGTTTTTAGTTTCAAACCAATTGAGGCCAGATAGCCTGAGGAAAATTCTATATATCACCAGAACTGTACATATTCCCAGGTAAGACATTGTCACCTGTGAAACAAACCCACTCATCGTCATCATATCTCTTGACACATAGAAAATGGCTGCAAATAGAGGTTGGATTTTTTTTTCCGTATACATTTGATATAAATGACGCCAGCATTGGTCGTCATGGTGTATGTAATATAAAGTGAAAAATTTTATGGAAAAGAAGTTGACATATAACGTACTCACCATGCTGGTTAGGTATATTTGTGGGTCTGTTTCTGTCTTGATTGGTGTATATACACAGTCCATTGTGGGTGGCACTAATAAAGATACAACAGAAATGATCTCTTACTCGTGTTTTAAAAGTAGTGTACCTTTAACAAACTGCTTTTTTTGACAGTGTGGAGACTAGAATGTACAACAAAAAAGTCCAGGTCTGTATTTACCAACCATTCTTAAGAACTTGTCTTAGTCTTATTCTCAAGAATTTTCTAAACTTGAAAGTGACACAATTTCTGATTGCCTAAACCAAATGGTTTTGCCAATCAAAATTTGCGTTACTTTCTTAATAACGAGCGACAGCGAGTTACGGGCAAAGCCCGTAACGAGCGAAGCTCGTTTTGCGGTAACACCGTTCTAGATTTTCAAAAATGAAATTCCGACTTCGTTCTGGGTTTTAGTCTAAATCTAAATAGGGATGACTTAAAAATTGAGTGTCTTCCGGTTAGTCGCACAGCGTCACACGTCATTCGGCATACCTCGGGTGATGGGAGCCATCATATCCCTCGGCTGTATCTGGTGGATTAATTAGTCCTATTTATAAGACCCTACGTACGTTATTTCACATTTTGACATTCATCGTGTACGTAGGGTCTTATCGGTTCCTTCTTAGGTTTCTTTAGCAAACTCCGAAATCGAATTTTGTCGCTGTTTGAGCAACAAATTCGGACACTTAAAATACAAAATGCCCAATAAAACTTATATCGGTAACAAGATAAATCAATATTGAACCGATTTAAAAGACTTGGTTTTAAAAAACTTACGTTTTATGAGTTAAATCCGCTTCTATTTCACACTACCCTATTTTTGAAGTGAAACCGGTGTGTAAGAGTGTAGTTAACGCAACTAAAAGAATTTTTTTAAACGAAATTCTTATACCTCCATTAAAGTGTTGCAGAAAGTGGCAACCCTCATTCACAAACATAACTTTGCCTAGAAAGAAGTACTGAATCGTCTAATGGTCCATAACAGACGATTGTAGAGTTTTAAGACTATTTATAAAGAAAAGAAACGCCGAGAGAATGTCCTAGTAATTCGTCCCAAATCTAGTTCGTTCCCACGTTTTCTGAATCGATTGCCCCGGATTCCTCGTCCAACATGAGTTTCTGATACTTTCTGCAGTTGGTGTGTTAAATAGAGTGATAACTTTCTTGAATGATTGGTTAAGTGTTACATATCGGATTTTAAGATGTTTTATGTGCATGGCTTTATTTTACGTAGATAAAGACGTGGACATAAATGAACGTACGGCAGTAAGGCTGCAAGTATTTATGTAAACTATAACTTTGGCAAATACTGAAAAACTTCATTTCATGAAAGAGGAATTAGATCTATCGTCGATCGACGTGTTTTCGAGGGGTGCATGAACCCGAAATGCATCCCAGTTTTCTTGCGTACTATGAAGTGAAAGACGTCACCTTTTTGTATGAACCCCTTATTTGAATGCAAACAATAGTTTCACTGCTGTTAATTTAGGAACTGCAACCAAAACAAGACCGTATGCATGTTTCTAAAGGAAAGATCGGTTTTAGTGGCATTTTTATGACTTTTTTTTTGGATCAGATTTTTTTTTTTTTGTTTGGTCTCCTACGACGGAAAAAAAAATTCCAGACCACTCGCTGTTATTACTGACAGTGAATATTTCCAACCCTTTTATTACGACACTGAATATTTTCAGGTGATTTATGATAAAGTAGTTTTGAAAAATATTCCTAGTCCTTCTTCACAGCTGCTAATAAATTTGATAGAAGGAACCAAAACCGGTATTTCCGCTTAGGGTACACTTACCCCCTGAGCTGTAAATCTGTGGTTAAGATTTCATATTAGAGGGTTGGACAATAATGTTCTCAACTACAGCTTAAGCAACCCATATTTATGATTTGCAGCAAAATAAAGTCTGATAGATCAAGATAAGTGTGAAAATTTTCTGTTTAAAGTAATTAAAAAGCTAAAAAGACGGTCTGAAGTCTCTGATCGGGCTAAGTCTAACGGAACATTCCGTTGTGTCATGGGTTTCTGCGTTTTTTTTGCACCGATCAATTTTTCGTGTCTGTTAATGTATGGATAGGTATTTCCGCATGATGTGACAAAGAAAATGTCAATAAGGGTGTCAATTTACTGCAAAACTGTCATTTTACACAAGATAACGGAAAAATGGCTCTTTTTTATTCTTTTTTTTTTTCCTTGCGTGAGGTTTCGCGTGTAGCCAAAATTTATTACGTGAATTTCAATTCCACAACTTGATTTTCGCATTAATTTGCTTGAGCAGAAATACTGCAAAATGCGTTATTTTTTATTTTCTGGAATTCTAGTGCTGTTGTCAAGAGGCCAAGGGACGCTAAATTTTACACTCGTCCGTCCCGTTTATCGCGCTGCAAAAACTGAAGCTAATTAACTTAGAACTGTTCATTTATATTAACCAAAACAGTTACTTCTAGTGATAGGAAGCATTTTAGTTGAGTTTTGGTATACATTATGTTTTTACATGAACTGTTCAATGGATATTTAAAGCCAAGCAATGAGGTCGGGGTTTCCCATGTCTAAATTCAGCTTCTGGCACAAGATCGAAGGCTGAATATGTTGTTATCGTTGAATATACATGATTCAAGTAGGGACTATGGTTATACAGGCATTTCACATTAAATTATGTGGGGGTTATGAAAATAATTTTGGTAAACAGAACTTCATTTAAATATTCGTGAAATAAAACCGTCAATTAAGCCCTTCGAATCGTTGGTCCACCCTGTCACTTATTCGTATTCTGAAATGCATGTTGGCCACAGGAAATTGTGCAAAAACACCGATCTTTATGCAATTGACAGAGCCAGTGAATTCATAATCGTTACTGAATGCAGTTCAAAATATCTAAAAGGTTAAAAAAAAAAAAATTGGTTGCCAAAACCATTGTTACAATCCGGTGGGGGGGGGGGCGTAACCCGATTTCGTTCAAAAACCGTTCGGAATGTCGGTTTTTTATTTAACCCGAAATATGCTTGTAAATATGGCGGCATTTGTGTTGAAAAAGTTACACGATTGAATTCTAGATGAATATATCATGAATGTGGCCCTTTTTCAGAGAGAAAAAAGTAAATTTGTATCCAGTTAAGTCATCTTTCATGTTAAGTTCAGTGCTTTTTCAACATTATCTCGGATTTTAGGAAATCGAATTTGCTACATAGAACTAAGTGGGGCCCGTTTAGACGTAACATGCAAAAGAAAAGTAAAATGTGAAATGTCCGATAGATAAATTTTGAACGGCAAACAAGCATGTGTACGTCTAAATATTTGGACTAGTGGATTAATATGCATCAGATCGATACATATCCGGAAATACGCCGGTTTACCGTTCTGAAAATTGTAAGGCTCCTCTTAAAAAAAGAAAACTTGAGTTTCAATTTTCTATCGAAATCTTTCTAACTATGTTTCAGTTGAGTTGGTAAACGGTTCGTACATTCATTATTCATCAATTCCGATCAAAGTTTTCACCGACAGATAAACAGATGTGAATAACTTCATCGAGGTTGTTTATGTCGTTGCTAAACGACTGACAGTGGCGTGCCATGTATAAGATCACGTGATTTGCAGTTCAAATGGAAGCGACCGTTATACGGACGAGGTTAGATGTAGGTACGGAATCGGCCGAGTTGTGACGAGTGCGTCACACGTATGACAATCTTTCGCACAAGTACCTGATTGGTCAAAAATGACAAAAATTATCTACCGATCCGATGATTACTTAAAAATCATTATCAGTTTAATGAGTACAGATTATCTAATTTCTTACTTACTTTCAGCGTGTTAAGCGTCTATTTGTGTATAAACATACGCAATGATCTATGCTAGAAAATAATGACGTCATTAATCATACTATTCTTACGTCATGCACGAGCCGTTTTTCGAGGAAAACATTGTGTCGAAGAAATCATGATTAAACTAGTTTTTTTTGGCTTTTTCAAAAAACCATTTACAGAGAAAGCCGGATTTATGATCTGTAAAAAGGGGGCTTAATGCATTTGCAAAAAACTATCGATCCAGGTCGGCCTGTGCAGTCTGCGCAAGCTAACCTGGGTCAAAACTCTTTGCTAGATCTATTTTTCAACGTTCTACATGTCGAAGGACCAGTTTGCATGCCTTTTGATTCAGTCAGTTATCATACAATATGGATGTATAATTATGTGATGACTTCCGTGGTATCATACATCACAGAGATGCATTAAATAAAATAAATAGGATAGAAATCTTTAAAATAATTAAATTGTTTAGGTTTGAACCCGTATTGTACTTTGCTCGTACTGTTTTTGTCCAAAGGTGCACGTAAAAGCTACATACTGAAACTGTTAGTATATATGATAAACTTTGTAACTGTATTGTACAATTATTTATTTTGTAATAGCAACAACATTGTATTATGTTATGCTAATAAAGTACTGATTGATTGATTAAACCCTCTTTTACCGCAACATGGCTCAAATATATTTAGATCTATTTAATGTTACGAAAGCTTGTTAATAGATCGAAAAGTTTGGCGTATTTTTGCCATAAGTTGGATATTTATCCGAAAACTTGGCAAATTTCTTTCCTAGGATTGATGATAGATCTAGATCTAGTCACTGCGACAGAATTCATTCCTGTCTCTGCACTGATCACTGTTTCAACGACGGATGTGTAGGAAAGCAGATGGGATGAAAAAGGAAAGCCACATAGTCTATAATCTGATTTTAGCGATCTAAGCACTCTGATTGTAAAGAAACTCCAGGTAAAACGTGAGTAGACCTGTGCACTGACGATTCCTTTTGTGTATATATTCATTGCGGTGGCAAGTGCACCTACCATGCATTCCTGAAGTTCCTTTTACCAGTACTCTGCTCAATACTAGTATTCTTCCCAACCTACTGACGGATTCCTCGTAAAAATCAAAGTCTCTCTTATATAGATCTAGATCTACATGCAGTGAGGAAATGTTCCCATAAGATGGTCTTTACATGTTGACCAATAATCATTCCAAGATATTTTTTCTGGACATAACTTAACGAAATTGTCAAGGAACTGTCTTTATTTTGTTCAGGAAATTAGGGACAGTTCGCCCTATTTCACATGTATAAATCTACGAAAGAAAAATGCTTTCTACTTTTGACAACGCTCAAAATTAGTTTTGGCAAAGACAGAATTCGAACTCAAAACCCTTTGATTTTAAGATCAAGAATCTAGCTCGTCATTCGAATAAATAGATATTTGTTCCACAAATCATTCACGTCGCTCGTATTGAGGCTTTGCCTTTTTCATATTATAAAATTGGACCAAGAATGTTCTTAAAAATGATCTAAATTTTACACTGTCTGTTTTGTTTGTGTATCTCTGCAGAAAGAGCACTGACAAATCAAATGTGATGCAAACGGCCTTAAAACCATCCCCATACAACATTGTCAGGTATTAATGTATCAATGCGTGTAAAACATTGTGGCAAAATGGGACACTGCTCATAATGAGCCTTTTTTCCTCTCTTTTGTCGTAATGATTTCTAATAATCGGATTTGTCTCTGCAAAGTTATAAAGGTTAGAAAACATTGTGGAGGAAAAAGAAGAAAATTCTGGTTTACAGCATTTTTTTATTTTCTCACGGTGTTTTCCAAAGCCTTTTTCTCTCAGGGTTAGTAAAAATAAAAATTGTATGGTAAGGGGTTATACGCAATTGAGGTTTCGAATGAAACATAAATGATACGTATCCTTTGATATCTCGAACTATATTCATGGTACACACCATATTTTGCATCTTTAACTGTAATCGAAATTTAGTAATGTTCGGAGCTACTCGTAATTACATATATAATTTATATTCTACATCAACAAGTGGAATTAATATCCGATGTAACGATGATAGTGCGAGAATTCATTCCTCTCTCACCTTTGATCACTGTTTCGGAAATGGTTATGAGGGCAAACAGCCTGTAGCGTTGGAAGAATATCGTCTTTAGTACTGGTAAAAAAACATCAGGAATGCATAGATATGTGCACTGGCTGTCGACGTATAATTGAAGAAATGTTGAAAATGGCGTTTCACACTCTACAAACATATATAACGAGTATAATATAATTGTACACCGGTAATACTTGTCACTTCCTTAACCAATTTTACAACACACAATTTTTAAAAAATAATCTTTGTAAAATACAGATAATTTGACATGTCTTGTGGTTTAAAGTGACATCCAACCGATTTCGTCTAGCTGGTTTTGTTTTTTTAAAAAAATCCTTACAAAAACCGGTAATTTTTGTCTTTGTGAAAAGATGGCTTTTTAAAACTATAAAATAAAAAACACGGGAAATTGCCATTTTTTTTTTTGTAGTTTTTATATATAAGTTTCTACTTCGTTCGTAACTGCATATATCCGCTATTGCGTTACAAGGCATAAATGTATTTTGAACACGGAAGTATGATAGCTGTACGGATACCTCAGTTGTTAGAGTTGCTGAGTTATAGTTTTGAATGTCGTGGGTTCGAATCCAAGCAGAGGAAAATTACTTTTGGAGATTATTTTTCCTCAGATCAGAGTAAACAGCCATGTCCTTATGATTTTTCCTGACAAAAATTCAATATTCCACTCCCCCAATTTTGGGTCGAAATCTAGTTTTACGCTCCTTTAACAATTATTATGCACTGTAACAATTTTATTTAAAACTAACTACTTTATGAAACGAATTTGCATCAGAAAACTCTGAAAATTGAAAATATTTTTGTAAAATGATAGATCTAGATCATCTTGGTTGACCTGTGGTTTACTACATGTATATGCACCGTAGCCAATGAATGAAGATGAATAAGAAGTTACAAGCAACCTCTTTTGCCGCAATGTTTACAAACATGGGCTCCAGCATGACGCAGAAAGATATCTGTGGGAGGTAATGATTTAATATCAAAGGAATGACTGTATTAGTATTTAACCTTTTACCAAACATACCTACAGATTTTATAACCACCCCACGAAAAATTACTTTATAAAACATCGTGTAAAAAGAAGAAAATGCTTGTAACCGGCATTTTCTCCTTTTACCTTAATGTTTTCTACCCTCTCAAAAGCCAAGTTCCATCAGTTAAGCCACATTCAACTTGTTGCCTGCCTATGTTTTTTGTCATTTTGGACAAACCTAAAATTATCGGTAGTGTGGTAAAGGATTGAGCCTTAAGCTGCTGAGTGCGACTCGGAGCGCTTTTGCGGACATTATAGATCAAGATCAGACTGCACAAAAAGTGCAGTCTGATCTTGGATCTACACAGTCCCCGATATGGTACTTTTTTCCGGCGAAATCGATTTTGAGATTGCATTTTTTGGGGGAGTTTTAGCACTGAGTTGAAACTTTCGTTTCATCTGCTCAGCAGTCTAAGGGTTAAATGTTATATCAATTCAATGCAGCTGTTTCTAATAGCGCAAATAGCAACTTGCACAGCTTAATGGCTACTTAGGAACATAAAACACCAATATTTTGCGGAATACAAGTTATCATTGTCGTGATATGAATCATCTTCGCATTCTCGAGAATCTTTCTATCATTATACAAAATGGGACACTGATACACTGCCCGCGTCTTTATCGAAATCTACATAAACTCATTATTGCAACCGCTTAAAGGGGCTATGAAGATTTTAAGAATCAAACAACACTTCTAACAGTGTTTTATTACTGAATTTAATGAGACGACAGCCAGCAAACCATCAGTTTATAAAATGAAAAGTATTTTTTTCGATGGCATTTCCTTAATGGGCTACGTGGTCTCGTGAGGTAGTTTTAGATTTTGTGCATGAATTTCACGAAGGACCGTAGGATGTGTCACATGAGTAGGGTCGTATTCAATTAAGCATTATGACGTCATATCTAATCTCATGAAAATAGACAGAGTTACTGATTGCAACACTACCATCCATTATTTAACCCCTACCACATGATCACGAATTTTAACGACCTTCGGGATTTGAAAACATTGTCGAAAAAGGAGAAAATGCTGGTGACCAGCATTTTCTCCTTCTCCTACAATGTTTTCTACACTTTCTGATACAAATTCTATTACTTTTGTCACATTAAATCGCACAAAAATCAAACGTTTAAAATCTAAATTCTGTCCTAATACAAAATTTGACTATAAAAGTGTTCCTCTTAACGGTTTATTTATTCAGAAATTTCTTTGTTTGAAATTTTGAAAACTCTTAAGAATTAGGCTGAGAAATTCTTTAAGAACGGTTGATGAATAGAATTTGATCATTTGGGAGAAAAAAAGACTGCATATTATGCTTTTATAGGTCTGGAATTGTTCGGTTTAAACATATTTATTTTACATCGATTGAATAACAAGTGCTTTCAACTTATACTAATCTCTCTCAATTCTGCTTCCTGGGAACTGCACCAGTACTCGCGCCGAATGTGTGGGCCAATGAACAAATCCCCAAAGTTGACACCCACTCCCGAGTCTCGAACTCGGAACCTTATGGTAACGAGGCCGACGCTCTACCTCACAACCACGGACACCACACTGTTGAATTGTTTGTTGATGTGGTATCGCTATCGAACAACGAAACCATATTTCCGATTGTAGACAAAAACAAACATGAAATATACAGGAAATTATTTTGGCATCTGTTACATAAACAAATATCAGTCAAGAAGAAACACGTCATTCTTTTGCTCGATGCACTACCTTCCAAATTTCACACTTGTATTTGTCGGTGCCTCAAATAAACCCTACAGCACAATCAACAAAACTAGGTAGACAGTCTATTAATTATCAAATGAGATAACTTTTTAATTACCATAAACAAGTAGCTGATGAGGCGTAGTCTAAATAGCTGCTTGCCATAAATTAAATGCTCCTCATCTTATCAAATGATTTGGGTTTTTGAATAATTGCAGCAGTGTGTCATGATCGGATATATTTCATTTGCATTTGTTTGTTAGTTTGTCTAGCGATTAAAGGTAGTTTCAACATCATTTTAGTTATAACGCTGTGGCCAATGCACTTATACATGCTTCCCTGAAGTTCCTGTACGAGTACTTTTTACGATATTCTTCCCATGACACTGGCTGCTTTCTGCCACAATTATCGTCGAAACAATGATCAGCGGTGAGAGAGGAGTGAATACTGTTGCAATGACTATCATCAATCCTCTGAAAGACATTGACCGAGTGGGGGGCCACAACCTTGTTTCAAGTTTTGTACACCACCGACTACGCTACCCTGTCCACGTCATTTTAATCTGTATTTTGTATTTACCCGTATCCTACTCAAGAAATTCGAATGAAACTTTCAAGCCGACAGAAAACATCCAAGTTTTTATATTTCAAACTTGTTTTTTTGGGGAAAGATATCTCCTTATCGGACAGCCAAGATCTAAGATCAGACTGCACGTTATTTGCAGTCTGATCTTGATCTACACTGTCCGCAACAGGTAGGCGAGCCGCTTAGCAGCCTAAGGGTTAATGGTTCAGAGTATTCAATCTAATTTTACTGTATTTATTATTTTATGAGGAGAAACTGTAAAATTTGATTCCGTAAATAATTTTCTGAACTCTACGTTTATGTTTTCATCCTTAAACTTACTGTTATCTTTTTCAAACAAACCTGTGTTAAAAACCATTTGAAGGGCATCCTGGGAATGTGCTGGTTAATGTAACTCAGTGATGCATTATACCAAGCTAGTTATCACATAATTATGCATCAATGTAATCTATTTTGTCTAGCAATCCAATGAGTCATGAGGTAAAATGTTCCTTGTACATGCAGAAAATTACAAATAGCAAAATATTTCGATCGAGGTCAGCCTGCGCAGAGTATACAGACTGACCCAGGTCTATACGTTTTGTAGATGTACAAAATCGCTTTTCACCAAGCGTGACTCATTCATTTTGTTTTCAGCAACTCGCAGAATGATTGATTGTATGATGTTTAAAGCCGTTTTTAACATTATTTCAGTTATATCGCAACGGCCAGTACACCTATCTACGCTTTCCCGGAGTTTCTTTTACCAGTACTCCGAACAGTACTCTTGACAAGCCACTGGCTGCTTTCCCACATAACCATCGTCGAAACAATGATTGCCGGTGAGAGAGAGGAATGAATCGTGTTGCAGTGACTTTCATCAATCTTCGGAAGCAACTCGCAGAACGTATATCATTAACAATAATAATCATTAATTTTTATGTGAGATAACATCTTGGATTTACGCTTCAAGACGATACTTTTTTCGACTTGCATCAGGTTACTTTAAAAGCCTTGCCAAGTAGCGCAGTCGGAAGCGTACATGACTTGAAACAAAAGTAGTGCTAGTTCGAATCCTTCGCTCTGCCAATTTCTTTGCTATGGATAATGATAGTAATGTGACAGGATTCACTCTTCTTTCTCCGCTGATCATTGTATGGACGATGGCTATGTGGAAAAAGAGCCAGTGGCTTGGAAAAAAATATACTGCGTGGAGTACTTGTAAGAGGAACTCCAGCAAAAAGCACGAATGCACTGGATACCACCATATAACATACAGATTTTGGAAACAGCGTAAAACACCATACAAATAAACCAAGAATTTATAAGTCTATGAATTCACGAGTACACAAATCTACGAATCCACGAACCTACGAATTCTCGAATCTACGAGTGTACGAGCCTACGAGTGTACGAACCTATTTAACCCATAGGCTACTTAGCGCAACCTAAGGACTTGTTGCGGACAATGTAGATCAAGATCAGACTGCACAAAACGTGCAGTCTGATCTTGGATCTTCACTGTACGTTAAAGAGATATTTACCCCTAAAAAAGCTTTGAAATAGCAATATTTAGGTTTTTACTGTCGGCTTGAAAGTTTTCATTTGAGTTATTTAGCCGGTTGAGGGTAAAATAAGCTCACCTTGACTGATCACTGTAGACATATCCCTCTGTTTCCTCACAGTATAGGCAAATATAATCCCCAATACACAGGTATTCACCCATACCGGGGTCTTGGCTGAACTCATTCAGCTGAAAGTAAAAGGAATTAATGATAATTCTTATACTACTACCACTTCTTTCATTACTGCCATCATCAAATAAAATGATACGGGTCAAAGGGATGGTTAAAGATACGTTCTAGCAAAAGGGCGTTTAATCTATCTCCGTGATGCATTATACCAAGCAAGCCATATCGATTCATAAAAATTCATTTTGTCCAGCAACTGAGTGAATTATGAGGTAGAGTGGTCCTTTACCATGCAGAAAATTGAATAATAGCAAAATGTTTCGATCTAGATCAGCCTGGGCAGACTACACAGGCTGATCTGGTCAATACTTTTTTGCAGATGCATTAAACCTTCTTTTCACAGAGCATGGGTCAAACATTAATTACAATAATGATCATCCCTTTACCACACAATCCCAAGTTTTAACACTTAAATTGCTAAATAAAAATATATCGAACATTTCCACTCAATAGTAAAAAACTAAAAGTTGTGTATTCAATGATGATTTCACCGGAAAGAAAATACCGTATCGGACAGTGTTGATCAAACATCAGACTGCATGTTTTGTTCAGTCTGATTTTGATCTAAAATTCCGCTAAAGAGCCCTGAGTCGCGCTTAGCAGCCTAGGCTTATCGACCCTGAGGAAAACACTTTTTTTTTAATTTTTGAAAACATTGTTATTATCAGCATCTTCTTTTCCCATAACGTTTTTCACTCTCTCGAATTCTAATCCCATCATTTCAGCAGCATTTGCTATGTCGTCTGTAAATTCTTTCAATTTCGACCAGTCTAAAATTGTGTCGTCTGGTAAAGAGTTAAAAAAAAGAATCCTATATTCTGTAGTTTTAAATAACTCTACACCGTACAACAAAAGGTTAGAATTATCCAATTTCAAAGCATTAACCGAAGACAGATTTGATGTGGCTCAATGATGGAATTTGCTTTTGAAAGGGTAGAAAACATTGTGGGAGACGGTGAAAATGCTGGTCACAAGCATTTTTTTCTTTTTTTTTCCCCACCATATTTTTAAAAGTCTTAAAACTCAAAGTTGTTAAAACGAGGTAGTGTTTGGTAATAAGTCAGCAAAAGGTATCAAGTCGCCATTTCCAGTGAACAAAAAGGCCTAGCAAAAATCTCGTAAGTCGACAAAAGACTGTTGAAAATGGCGTTAAACAAGAACGCGAATCAAATAATAAAGCGATGTGTAGCATAAATGTATTACAAGTATATAAACCCATGAAATGTTGAAAAGAGCTGGTGGATCAAGATCGGACTATTCAGAAGGTCCAATCTAATCTTAGATCTGCCCGATATTCCAGTAGATTCATGCATGTGTCGGGAAGTACCCTTGAAAAAATGCAATATTTGAGTCTTATCCGCTTAAGTACTGAACGCAATTATTTATACCTTTTATTGATTTATTTTATTTACTTTTTGCCATTCAATGGTTACCCTGCGATCTTTTTATATAGAATGGAAGATAATTAAGTAAATAAGAAGTGTTCAAAAGCTATAGCTTATATAGGTAAATGATAATAAACATCCATTTGCTGAAAGGGTAGAGACAGATAAATTACCTTTATCAGTTTTCTGTAAGGGTGTGTGAAATTGGCAGTAAGTTCGATAATCGGAGTTCGATATTCAATGTCGAAATGAATATGCTGATGAGTTGAATTTCATGCCGCAGTAAATTCGCTATTTTTTTTTAAACTCAAGGGATAGTTACGAAAATTAATGAATCCCGATTTGAATGTCGAAATGAATTTCATGCTAGTAGCAGACTCGCGTGTTTTTATGTATAGGCATATGGATGGTGTATGAAATCGAATGTAGATTTGAATATCGAAATGAATTTCATGCTAGCAGCAGATTCGCGTATTTTTATGTACTGTATTAGTATATGGATGGTGTATGAAATCGAATGTAGATTTGAATATCGAAATAAATTTCATGCTAGCAGCATATTCGCGTATTTTCATGTACGGGCATATGGATGGTGTATGAAATCGAATGTAGATTTGAATATCGAAATGAATTTCATGCTAGCAGCAGATTTGCAAAATTTCTGTACGGTCATGTACATGATGTATGAAACGAATGTAGATACGAATATCGAAATGAATTTCATGCTAGCAGCAGATTCGCCAAAATTTCTACACAGGCATATACAAGATGTATGAAATCGAATGTAGATTTGAATATCGAAATGAATTTCATGCTAGCAGCAGATTCGGCAAAATTTCTGTAGGGGCTTGTAGATAGAGTATGAGATCGAATGTAGATACGAATATCGAACTGAATTTCATGCTAGCAGCAAATTCGCCAAAATTTCTGCACTTGCATGTACATGATTTATGAAATCGAATGTAGATTTGAATATCTAAATGAATTTCATGCTAGCAGCAGATTCGCGCCTTTTTATGAATGGGCATTTGGATGGTGTATGAAATCGAATGTAGATTTGAATATCGGAACGAATTTCATGCTAGCAGCAGATTCGCGTGTTTTTATGTATGGGCATATGGATGGTGTATGAAATCGAATGTTGATTTGAATATCGAAATGAATTTCATGCTAGCAGCAGATTCGGCAAAATTTCTGTAAGGGCTTGTAGATAGAGTATGGAATCGAAGGTAGATATGAATATCGAACTGAATTTCATGCTAGCAGCAAATTCGCCAAAATTTCTGCACTTGCATGTACATGATTTATGAAATCGAATGTAGATTTCAATATCGAAATGAAATTCATGCTAGCAACAGATTCGCGCGTTTTTATGAATGGGGATGGTGTATGAAATCGAATGTAGATATGAATATCGAAATGAATTTCATGCTAGCAGCAGATTCGCGTATTTTTTATGTATGGGCATATTGATCTTGTATGAAATCGAATGTAGATTTAAATATCGAAATGAATTTCATGCTAGCAGCAGATTCGCGTGTTTTTATGTATGGGTATATGGATGGTGTATGAAATCGAATGTAGATTTGAATATCGAAATGAATTTCATGCTAGCAGTAGATTCGCCAAAATTTCTGTACGGTCATGTACATGATGTATGAAACAAATGTAGATACGAATATCGAAATGAATTTCATGCTAGCAGCAGATTCGCCAAAATTTCTGCACAGGCATATACAAGATGTATGAAATCGAATGTAGATTTGAATATCGAAATGAATTTCATGCTAGCAGCAGATTTGCAAAATTTCTGTAGGGACTTGTAGATAGAGTATGGAATCGAATGTAGATACGAATATCGAACTGAATTTCATGCTAGCAGCAAATTCGCCATATTTTCTGCACTTGCATGTACATGATTTATGAACTCGAATGTAGATTTGAATATCGAAATGAATTTCATGCTGATAGCAGATTCGCGCCTTTTTATGAATGAGCATATGGATGGTGTATGAAATCGAATGTAGATTTGAATATCGAAATGAATTTCATGCTAGCAGCAGATTCGCCATAATTTCTGTGGGGGATGTAGATGATGTATGAAATCCAATGTAGGTATGAATATTGAAATGAATTCCATGCTAGCAGCCGATCTGAGTATTTTTATGTATGGGCATATGGATGGTGTTTGAAATCGAATGTAGATTTGAATATCGAAATGAATTTCATGCTAGCAGCAGATTCGCGTATTTTTATGTATAGGCATATGGATGGTGTATGAAATCGAATGTAGATTTGAATATCGAAAAGAATTTCATGCTAGCAGCAGATTCGCGTGTTTTTATGTATGGGTATATGGATGGTGTATGAAATCGAATGTAGATTTGAATATCGAAATGAATTTCATGCTAGCAGTAGATTCGCCAAAATTTCTGTACGGTCATGTACATGATGTATGAAACAAATGTAGATACGAATATCGAAATGAATTTCATGCTAGCAGCAGATTCGCCAAAATTTCTGCACAGGCATATACAAGATGTATGAAATCGAATGTAGATTTGAATATCGAAATGAATTTCATGCTAGCAGCAGATTTGCAAAATTTCTGTAGGGACTTGTAGATAGAGTATGGAATCGAATGTAGATACGAATATCGAACTGAATTTCATGCTAGCAGCAAATTCGCCATATTTTCTGCACTTGCATGTACATGATTTATGAACTCGAATGTAGATTTGAATATCGAAATGAATTTCATGCTGATAGCAGATTCGCGCCTTTTTATGAATGAGCATATGGATGGTGTATGAAATCGAATGTAGATTTGAATATCGAAATGAATTTCATGCTAGCAGCAGATTCGCCATAATTTCTGTGGGGGATGTAGATGATGTATGAAATCCAATGTAGGTATGAATATTGAAATGAATTCCATGCTAGCAGCCGATCTGAGTATTTTTATGTATGGGCATATGGATGGTGTTTGAAATCGAATGTAGATTTGAATATCGAAATGAATTTCATGCTAGCAGCAGATTCGCGTATTTTTATGTATAGGCATATGGATGGTGTATGAAATCGAATGTAGATTTGAATATCGAAAAGAATTTCATGCTAGCAGCAGATTCGGCAAAATTTCTGTGGGGGGATGAAGATAATGTATGAAATCCAATGTTGGTATGACTATGGAAATGAATTTCATGCTAGCAGCAGATTGGCCAAAATTTCTGTACGGGCATGTTCTTGATGTATGAAATCAAACATCGATATGAATATCGAACTGAATTTCATGCTAGCTGCAGATTGCCAAAATTTATGCACGGGCATGTAGATGGCGTATGTCATCGAATGTAGATTTGAATATCGAACTGAATTTCATGCTAGCAGCAGATTCTCCAAAATTTCTATAGGGGCATGTAGATGGTGTATGTAATCGACAGTAGATTTGAATATCGAACTGAATTTTATGCTAGCAGCAGATTCGCCAAAATTTCTGAACAGGCATATACATGATGTATGAAATCGAATGTAGATTTGAATATTGAACTGAATTTGATGCTAGCAGCAGATTCGCCAAAATTTCTGCTCTGGCATGTACATGATGTATGAAACCGAATGGAATCTGAATATCGAACTGAATTTCATGCTAGGAGCAGATTCGTCAAAATTTCTGCACTGGCAAGTACATGTTGTGTGAAATCGAATTTAGATTTGAATATCGAACTGAATATCATGCTAACACCAGACTCACCAAAATTTCTGTACGGCCATGTACATGATGTATGAAATCGAATATAGCTTTGAATATTGAAATGAATTACTTGCTAGCAGCAGATTCGTAAAAATCTCATCAGTAAATATCATGTAACATCGACGTTTTCGTAAAGCCTATTCGGCCAATCTTTGTACCTTCCGTCTTTTATTATGAGAGTTTGGGGCCGTAGACCTTAAGTCGGGAGAACGGGATGAGCAATCAATAGGCCGGATACCCTCCCTTTGCAAGTACTCTTTGAAAACATTGGCCTTGGGAGGACGAGCATTATCGACGTTTTCGTAAAGGTTATTCGGCCAATCTCGGCACCTTCCGTCTTTTAATATGAAAGTTAGGGGCCGTAGACCTTAATTCGGGAGAACGGTATGACCAATCCAAAGGCTGGATACTCTCCCTTTGCAAGTACTCTTTGACAATATTGACCGTGGGAGGACGAGCATTATCGTCCATTGAATGAACCCATCGCCAACAACGCCAACATATAATCTTACATGTGATAGGCAGTCAATGTGCCTCGATCGAGCACAACCAGGTCAATTCGGCCATCCGAGATCATCCCACCCCATACCATGATAGAGCCGCCCCTATTACCATCATGCTCAGCAATATTCGCAGCATGATACCTCTTTCCTGGCCTTCTCCACACTCGAACACGCATACAACAGTAGTCCAAGCTGTATCAGGAGTCCTCTGTAAAGAGGACAGGTCACCAGTCCATTTTCCTCCACCCAACATGGTCCATCGCCCAAGCAAGCCGTTGCTGAGAGTGGTTTGGACACTATGAAAATTGAGGGTATCTGCATTTTCGAGACTTGCACAAGGAATTTGCCTGTGACACAAGGCAGTGTGAGTACTGAGGACCTTCTCGATACACCACTGATAGTTTGATTGTTTGGTGTTTAACGCCGTTTTCAACATTATTTCAGTTATATCGCGGCGGCCAGTGCACCTATCCATGCTTTCTTAGAGTTTATTTTACTAGTACCCCGCACAATATTCTTTCCAAGCCACTGGGTGCACACAAACATCATCGAAACAATGGCCAGCGGTGAGAGAGGAACGAATCCTGTCGCAATGACTACCATCAATCCTCGGAAAGAAATTGGCCGAGCCGGGGATCGAACCAGCGACCTCCTGTTCTCAAGTCCTGAGCTACTTGGGCTCGGCCATACACCACTGAATGAATTCCCAATATATTAACATCATAAAAATATAGAATACAAACTCTGCTTTGGTGCCAGGAAATCTTGGTGCTTAGCAAACTGACTGTTACATGTCGGAAACTTTTCGGAATTAAAATAAAATGTAAGAAAATTATTTTTCAAAGATGACAGATAACGGGTCGGAAAAGGTAATAAAAATGTGTGACCAGTAAAAAATTATCTTTCCTTAAGAAATATGCGTACGTCTTTATTTCATCGCATTTTGTAAATTAAGAGCAATTCGACTGTTGTTTACACTGGATAATCGGATCAAAAAAAAAACGGCGAAGCCACCTCACTGCGAAACTCGGAGAGCTGTTCGGGTTCTAAAATGGGTACCTCTCGAAATTGCGTGCAGGTAGGCCTACTCTAAGTCTATTAGTAAAGAAAGGAATAAAACACACAGCTCTCAGTCAAGCACTAGCCGCGTATTGTTGAGTCATTTGTTTGGCTCCGTAAATGAACAACAGACGACTTTTTTACATGCAATGTATTCGCGATTTCGATGTAAATGATCTCTGTTCGTGTGTCCTGGTACAGAACACATTGAATTCAAACATAATAATTATGTGAAGTTGAATATTTTATCTCTACATGACATATTCGCGATATCAAAAAATGTAGCATCTGTAATTTATGTGCGAGAGAAACACATTGGATCAGTAACGTTATAGAACTACGTTACATCTCGCAAACCGAAAATGGCATCGGAAGCAGTGCAAGGCCGGAGGTACAGTTACGTTACCTCATAAATCATGAAAGTATTGAGAGCCTGGTTTGATATTCACTTCTTTCGAATGTCAAAGTGCAAACTTCATGAAACTTCGCATAATGATAAATATTAATATCCAGCTAATGCACATGCCTTCGTGTAACAGCTAAACTACAGGTCACTTATAGTATAAGTAGAAAATGGATTCTGCATTAACTTCAACAATCTATGAACTTGCTTTATGAAACCTCGTATCAGGATTGTTCTTGACAGGCAGATAATGCACATGTCTTCATTTTAGGGCTTTGCATAGTAAAGTTCACCAACATCTATCGAAACGAAATATGAAATGATTTAAACAAGCTTGGTTTCATGAAATATCTATGAGAGGCGACATTGTTACTCAGAGTATGCACAAACCTACATCACTTGCTGATGGTCACTTGCAAAGAAAAGAAGAGATTCCAACCTGAAACATTTTGGGAGGTAAATTTAGCTATATTATCGACTCGGGTGAAGGTTATAGGACCATCCTGGCCCTCTTGTTTCTCTTGACCGTCTCGCTGCCAAATAAAAGTACTTATGATTTTTGACGCATAAATACTACAAATGAAAAACTGTATTTGATTATAGAACAAAATGAGCAATCGATGATTGTAGATCCAAGATCAGAATTTAAGTTCCGTGCGGTCTGGTCTTGATCAACCCCATTGGCGGAAAACCTTGATTTTACCCGTAGTTAATATGAAAAGTTCGCCTGTAAACTTGGAAATGATTGTGAAGAATTGTCTAACCATTCGGTTGGTTATGTGACCATAGAAAAAATAAAACACTATTTTCACGCACATGAATCAGTAAAGAATGCTTACTGAATACTCTTAACAGTCATTTTTTTTTTTTTTTAAGAAATGTACATCTGTGAACTCAAGTTTGCGAAAATATATCATTTACCGCAAAGGAGGCGAAATAAGTTTTTGTGCATGTATCGACAGCAACTGAGGTCTCGACAACTAATTGTCATTAATTACATTCTTCTGTGGGATCTGTTGATAAAATATAAACACCTGTCAATGAGAATTATTTTTGAAATACAATGGTGATATCGGCCTTTTTCCTGATATTCCGTTATGATTTTTAAAATTGGTGAAAACGCTATACATTAAACTGGAACATAACTCAAAACTTTGTGTCAATAGATATGTGACCAGCATAAAGTTCAGATATTCGAATCGGTGTTAAATTTTACAAAGCATAAAAAGAAAGACACATCAGACTTTTTGCAATCTGCTTACAACACCATATTCATATCTGTAATCTATTTCACGGTATAGTCATATTACGATAGATATAAACGTAAATTCGGATCGGTATTTAACTTTTAAGCTTCTTTTTCAAGTTCCTAATTCTTGAATATGCTGCCAGAGTGCAACTCAGATTGACCGATAGCTAAATTCGCCGTCTCTATGTCCATATAGGCATGAAATTTAGTTCGATATTGAAATCAATATGAAATTTCATACACCATCTGTAGACCGATGCTGTTAGCATAAAATTTAGTTGTATATTAAAATCTATTTTCAATATGATACATAAATCTCTATGCCCACGTAGACATTTTGATGAATCTGGTGCTTGCATGAAATTCAGTTTGATATTGAAATCTAAATTCAATTTAAACTAGAACTGACGCTAAGCGGACAAATACCCTCACCAGCACCTTGTCACTAAAGCAGCACAATCAGTGAACGGAAAAATTTCAAAGACAAAGGTCACCAGTGACCTTGACCTTTGACTCATGTGACTGAAAAACAATAGGGCACCTCCTTAAGTCATGAGCAACATTTATATAAAAGTTTCAGGGTCCTAGGTTAAAATGGAATTGAGTTAGAGCAAGGTAACGATTTTCAAACAACATTTACCTGTGACCTTAACCTTTGACCGATATGACCCAAACGCAATAGGGCACCTCCTTGAGATATGAGAAACGCTTGTATAAAGTTTCAGGGTCCTAGGTCAAACAGTTTTTGAGTTAGAGCACGGAAACGAAAGCAAGACGGACAGACAGACAGAAACCAGTAGACCTCCCTCTACTTTGTAGGTAGGGTAACAAACACCAATAATACATCTATAAAGAAATTATGGCGAATCTGCTTCTGGCATGAAGTTCATATCGATATTCAAGTCCATATTTGATTTCAAATCACAACTACATACCCATTTTCCTCTCAGTCTGCTGCTAGCGTGAAATTCAATTAGATATATAAATATTCGTTCGATTTTATACACCATGTACACGTCTGCATTATTTTTTAGATTCTGCTTCTAGCATAAAGGACATTTCGACATTCAAATCTACATTCGATTTCATACACAGTCTTTATGTCCCTTCAGAAATTTTAGCAAATCTGCTGCTAGCATGAAATTCAGTTCGATATTCATATCTACATTCGATTTCATGCATCATCTATGGCCAGTAAAGAAATTTTAATGAATCTGCTGCTAGCAAGAAATTCATTTCGATATTCAAATCTACATTCGATTGCATACACAGTCGTTATGCCCATACAGAAATTTTAGCTAATCTGCTGCTAGCAGATATTCACATCTACGTTCAATTTCATACATTATCTTCATGCACATATAGAAATTTAAGCGAATCTGTTGCTAGCATAAAATTCAGTTCGACATTCTAATCTGCATTCCATTTCATACACAGTCTTTATGCCCGTATCGAAATTTTAGCGAATCTGCTGCCCGTATAGAAATTTTACCAATTCATTTCGATATTCGTATCTACATTGGATTTCATGCATCATCTTTGTCTAGTAAAGAAATTATAGTGAATCTGCTTCAAGCATGAAATTCATTTCCATATCAAATCTACATTCGATTTCATACATCATCCATATACCAATACATAAAAATACGCGAATCTGCTGCTAGCATGAAATTCATTTCGATATTCAAATCTACATTCGATTTCATACACCATCCATATACCAATACATGAAAATACGCGAATCTGCTGCTAGCATGAAATTCATTTCGATATTCAAATCTACATTCGATTTCATACATCATCCATATGCCCATACATGAAAACACGCGAATATGCTGCTAGCATGAAATTCATTTCGATATTCAAATCTACATTCGATTTCATACACCACCCATATACCAATACATAAAAATACGCGAATCTGCTGCTAGCATGAAATTCATTTTGTTATTCAAATATACATTCGATTTCATACACCATCCATATTGAATATCGAACTCCGATTATCGAACTTACTGCCAACTTCACACATCCTTTCTGTAACGCATTTTACAATACATTTAACTTCTGTTAGATCAATGCTTGTTTGAAGAAAGTTTATACTTCTATAACCTCGGCTGAATGAAATTACTTTCCTGTATCCGTTTGCAAAAGATGCGGCCATTATATAAAACTTCTAAAGTTTCCAGTCCAACAATTTCTTGAAGTTTATTTAATGAACCTTTATTCCTCGTCTTATAAATTCCATAACTCTTCAACTTTAGAAAATTTCCAATGGTAACTTTTTATGCAGTGTTGCCCCACAACAAAAGTATTGAAGTGTTATTCAGACAAAGTCCTATTCCATCGGATTTCAAGACTTCACTCAGTCAGAGTTTATAATTTAGAGAAAACCATTTGAAACGAAAGACATAGTGTAGACAACAAGAGGGCCATGATGGCCCTGTATCGCTCCACTGGCTAATACGTAAAATCCCTACATGCCAAACATTACAATACTTGGCCAATTGGTTTTGAACATAAGACCCCTGAGACATGACTAAAATTGTAGCCCTAGTTCTTATGGTTAGTAACAAGAAGATTTCTAAATATTTCACTATATAAGCCCGTGTAAAACTTCTGACCCCTGGGGATGAATCAAATTCGACCCTAGGGCTATATTTACCCACTCTTGGTGAAGGCCCACTAGATAAAGCTACATGCGAAATTTGGTAGCCCTAGGCCTTATGGCTAGGTACAGGGAGATTTCTAAAGTTTTCCCTATATAAGCCCATGTAAAACTTGTGACCCCCGGGGTGGGGTCAAATTTGACCCAAGGGCTATAATTTGGGCACTCTTGGTAGAGGCCCACTAGATAAAGCCATGTGCAAAATTTGGTAACCCTAGGCCTCATGGCTTGGTACAGGAAGATTTCTACAGTTTTCTCTATATAAGCCCATGTAAAACTTGTGACCCCCGGGGCAGGGTCAAATTTGACCCCAGGGCTATAATTTGGGCACTCTTGGTAGAGGCCCACTAGATAAAGCCATGTGCAAAATTTGGTAACCCTAGGCCTCATTGCTAGGTACAGGAAGATTTCTAAAGTTTTCTCTATATAAGCCCATGTAAAACTTGTGACCCCCGGGGCGGAGTCAAATTTGACCCCAGGGCTATAATTTGAAGACACTTGATAGAGGCCCACTAGATAAAGCTACGTGCCAAATTTGGTAGCCCTAGGCGTTATGGTTTCAGACAAGAAGATTTTCAAAGATTTCCAATACTCTTAAGTTTTGTTGCCATGGCAGCCAGAGTTTTTGAAGGAATCAGATTCTTTCAAGAAATTCTGAAGAGGACCATGGCAGGATCATTTCTGTGAAGTTTCATCAAAATTGGATGGGTAGTTTCAGAGAAAAAGATGTTTAAAAAAAAAGTTAACGCACGGACGGACGGACGGACGCACGACGGACACCGGGCCATGACATAAGCCCGCTGGCTTTCGGCCAGTGGAGCTAAAAATCAGACAGCACGGGGCATGTGCCAGCTGATCGTTGCGCACATTTTCCGCCGAATGGCAGGTTTAGGATTTTCACTCTGTGGATTATTTTGACACCCGTACAAATTGTACAGATCTTTATCAGATTGCATATATCTATAGCACGTGCCGTATGGTCTTGGATCTACACAGTTACATGTTCTGTGATGTAGGTTACCAGTGTCACAGAAGCTTTCAACTTGCCGCAATGGTCTGGTCTCTCCCTATGACTGAAACTGTCAATTTAAATCGGCAAAGCTTTATGAGGTCAACTCTTTACCAGATGACAAGAATTTCAGACTTATCCATTTTGAAAGCCTTTGCACACGATAAATAAAATGCTTCTCAAATGAAAGGCTTTTTTTCTGTCAAATAATGGAAAGCATTGTGGGGAAAAGGAGAAAATGCTGGCTACCAGCATTTTCTCCTTTTCCCAGAATGTTTTCAAAAGTTTTCTTCCACAAGGTCGTTAAAAATCACAATTGTTTGATATGGGTTCTACCTTATGGCACTAGATACGTAAAATAAACAGATCTCTACATTCAAAAGCAAAACGAAAAAAACAATTGTTTGATATTTTGTAATTACTTGAAATTTCAGATAACGTCGGACTTATTAGATCAAAGATCAGTCTGCAACATTTGGCGCAGTCTGATCTTTATCTACACTGTCCCTGAAGAAAACAAACTAACAAACAAAAACTAGATCTACCCCAATGTGGCATAAGAGTAAACATGCGTGATTATTATAAGTATGCGTTTGAAATTATTCCCTCGAGTCCGATTCATTAATTATAATTAAGATCTAACAAGGCCATATAAAAGACTTTGAATTGATTTCTCGTCGGCCCGCTCCTTTGAATTGATGGGAAATCAAATATTTGCAGCGATTAACGTTTGTTCTCGCTCGGAGAGACCCGCTGTGCAATTAGGAGGATCTCTCGTGCAAGGTCGCGTCCAATTTCACCAAGTCTCGTTTGATTCGAAATGGCACGAGATTTGGTAATTCTATATCTCTCGTGCAAGGTCGCCTCCAATTTCACAAAGTCTAGTCCGATTTAAATTTGCACAGGTAATTTTTAGTGAAACAGTGTGCCAGGGCGCATTTTCATTTTTCTGAAATTATTGTTTAAAACGTATATTCAGAAGAGCATTTTCAAAGGCTTTAACAGTGTACCAAATGACAAAATTTTGGACGCGATCGAACTGAAAGCATTTGCAGACGACATTTTATTTGTAGCCCAAATTATTTCTGTCTTTGGGTAGAAAACACTGTGGAAAAAGGAGAAAATGCTGGTTACCAGTATTTTCTCCTTTTTCCCACAATGTTTTCCAAAGTCTCCTTTGTTAGGGCCACTAAAACTCGGAATTGTGTAGTTAAGACTGAACGTATTTCAGGTATATAATCATCAAACTTCCTTTTACACTTTTCCAGACGACAAAATTTTACCCTCTTCCATATAAAAAACATTTACAGTCAACATGAGAAATATAGCTCAACTTTTTACCGAATGACAAAATTTTAGCCTTGTCCAAATTAAAAGCATTTGCAGACGAAAAATTGAATGTTATATAAAACATGAAGTATGCTGTTCAACGGGTACATCACATTGTGGAAAAAGGAGGAAATGCTGTTAAGTAGCAATTTCTCTTTTCCAAATTCAAAAGGCTTTTCTCTAACGGTCGTTAAAATAGGGACTTTGCGTTAAGCATTTAATTCATCACCTAAGCATCCCTTGTTTTTACGAACCCGATGGAAAAGGAAGTGGGAAAAGAGGAAAATGTTCATGACCAGACGTAAGTGCGCTGAGGTTAATTTTGATCTCATTAAAAGAAGACGGATTTACCGATTGAAAACACCAAAATTGCACCTGTTTATTGAATGTAATCGCCCTGTTTCTGTAAGCTTGAGAAAAAAGTACAGTTTGTAGTATTTATCTGTTATTTTTCTTCTTTATCAATTACGAAAAAAGAAGCCTTTTTCAAGAAAGCTTTAATATAACAAACCCGCATTACAATATTCCAGAAAATCACTAAAATCCGTAAGAAATCTGTATCGATCCCCTTCGACTACAAAATTTCGGTTTCAACGGTCACTGTGGTCTAAAATCACACATACACACAGAGCAAAGTAAAACACCCTTCTATTCTCAAAAAGAGACAAAGCATTTTAGCTCCAGCTGTTTGACTTCTCCCTTTGGTTTATCAGCTGATCATTAAGCCTTGGTCACACCGAGCTGACGGACGAGTAACGGATAAAAAATCATTTTATCCGTTCGTGTCCCTTCGTATCCGTTTTATGTCCGTTTCTTATCCGGTGAATCCGCTACTTGTCCGGCGATTTCCGGCGATGTCCGTTCCGTCCGGTGGGAAGTTTTGAGCATGTTCAAAAATTTCCACCGGACAAAACGGACAGAGACATGCAAATGATAGACTCTGGATGCACCTGACAAGTTATACTCTCGGCATGTCACGTGACCGGTACGTTCTTCGTACGTTGCTGTTCGGTTCATTTTCGTTCATCGTACGTTGGAAGAACGTTTTGTTCGGTTCTCATGCGTTGCACTGCCGTTTTATCCGGTACAAGTCCCTTACTTGTACGGTGATATCCGTTAATAGACCGTTTATTATCCGGTACATGCCGGTAAACGTGTGTTTTTTTCCGTTACATGTGCGGTTATTATGTGGCTTCTTCGCTCCACACACCGATCGCGTGAGCCTCGAGCGGCAGAGATGAATTTTGTCACCGGATAACCAAATTCTGCATGTTTTTGTCCGTTTTCCCCCCGTTACATATCCGTTAGCCGGTCTGACCAAGCCTTAAGCTTAACTCTATACCACACGACACTTAAATGTAGACATGTCCTAAATTGAAACCTCTTGCAGACGCCTATTTAAATGTGGTTCTATTGATATATAGAATTAGTATTTGACAGGGAAGAAAACATTGTGGGAAAAGAAGAAAATGCTGGTTACCAGAATTTTCTCCTTTTCCCGCAATGTTTTCAAAGGTCTTCTTCCTAAGGATCGTTAAAATTCGGAATAGTGTGGAAAAGAACTAACTTCGTCTATCAGTACAGGATTATCATCTTATTTTGACAGGGTTAACTCTTTACAAAACGACAAACGTTTAAACTGATCCAAATTGAAGGCCTTTGCGGACGACATATCAAATATATTTCAAATA
The DNA here is from genome assembly GCA_946811185.2 of Hippopus hippopus. Lineage (NCBI taxonomy): Eukaryota > Metazoa > Mollusca > Bivalvia > Cardiida > Cardiidae > Hippopus > Hippopus hippopus. The sequence continues at coordinate 16,040,315 of OX328103.1, read as the reverse complement.
TTTGGACTTGAAAGAGAAGAATAGATTTTGGGAAAATGGAAAAAAAAAAATCCTGGTTATCAATCAACGCATCAATCAATCAGTCGGCCAATCAACCAATTTCCAGAAATCAAAATCGTATTAATCGATGAATGAGTGTGTGAATAATTGAATGACTGCTTGTTTAAATCATTGAATCGTTGAATAATTGATAATTAAAATGAATGAATGAGTGAATGAATGAATGAATGAATGAATGAATGAATGAATGTGCAAATGATGTGATAAACAGCTTTCTCTCCTCTAGTCCTCTCAATAATAGATTATGACAAGTAATGAGAATCAGGAATCCACGTGTTGATTGGTGCAAGGTCAAGCTGCGGCCAGTGTCAGTATTTGTAAATCCCCCCCCCCCCCCAAAAAAAAATGTACCTGATGGTTTCTATAAATAAATGCATGCGCTGTCTATCAATTTCGGACAAATTCTCTCAAGGGCCCGTTTTCAGCAACCATTCTGAATTGCATTCTTAGATTTATTCAAGATTTAGTAACGCAACTTCTGATAAGCATAACCATTCAGTTTCGCCAAATGGAAGCTGTGTTATGTTGATAGTTGGACAATTCTTCAGAATTACACTAAGAAAGCTATTAGGAGTGCTTGGTGAATACAGACCAAGGCCTACTATAATACCTGTCCTCAAAAGACGTTTTCACGACATTTTTACCTCTTTGTGCTATGTGGGTAAGCAACCAGTGTTAAAACCACTTTTGTAAATAAAGCGGCGTTTTGTAATAAAATTTCCAGTTTCAGATTCACGAAATATTGTGCGAAGTACCTGTCAAAAAGAAACCCTAGTAAGGCATGAATTGGTGCACTCACCTTCGCAATGTAACTTAAATAAAGTTGAAAATGGCGTTAAATATCTTACGACCAACTAGTTAGTGATGTTTTGTTTTATTTGACCTATTATGCCGTATCAACGTTCCCCCACCCACCAATCTTAAGAACTATAGTTTATAGAGTAGAACAGAACATTTATTGTTAGAACTTAGAGTACGTGCATAGCAGTTCATCATTACAATAAAGTACATGACATATATGCAACAATGATATGATATGAACTGGACAAATACTATCGAATAATAAATAGGATTTGTTTCATCTTAAATGCCATGATTCTGTTTCTTTAAAATTTAGAATATTCTGGAGAATAAGACTAAGAACCTTGTTAAGAATGATTGATGAAAATGGACCGTGATTCCAGATCTACCCCTGTACTAATATAGAGGATAATTTGTCCTTTTCGGTGTATAATCGAAATTTCTTTCATCAAGCGAAAAGCAAAGGCTAATCTTTTCACGAGCGGCGAAGCCACGAGTGAAAATATGGCCTTTGCTTTTCACGAGATGAAAGAAAGTTCCATTATACACCGAAACAAGCAATTATCCGATTTCTTTTATGTTCTTCGCTTTATCTTTTCTTTTCACGTCTAATTCTTATTCTAACATACGGAGCCCGGTAGGTGTCATGCTCTACAATTTTTTTATTTCGAAATAATGAAAACCTAAATCGTTCAAACGAAATACTATTTCGAGAAAACGAAATACTAAATCGTTAAAACGAAATGCTATTTCGAGAAAACGAAATGCTATTTCGAGAAAACGAAATAGGTATGTTCGGAACACTTGGTTGTCATCGTATACAGACTGCGTAGTCACGGGCTTTTTCGTTCCTGGGCTTGTTCGTCCCAACTGGTTTCTCGTCGGTCCGGGCTTGTTCGTCCCAAGTTATGTACCTGCCAATCAAAGATGTTAATAGTGCATACTTCAATGATTTTGACAGGTTCATATGAATAGATGTTGACATCACATAATCTCCGATCATTTTACTCAACATAAGATATAAATCTGTGCAAAAATAGTCTTCCCCATCATTACGCTTAGAGATGAAATCAAAGTACAGAAATATATTTATGGATATGTACATGAATTTTCAATTTATAGTGTGTTGTAGGACGGTAAGCCGTAGGAAAGAGGCGGTATAATACTGGCTACCGCGAGAGAGGGTAGTTCAATAAACGACCAAGAGAAAGTTTAAAGTACTTTTATATGTAAAATGACAACTCAATTTAGAAGGCACAAAGCACTATACATTCAAACACGATCGATTAGGAAGTGTGAAACGAACAAGCCCGGGCGAACAAACTGGTTTTGGACGAAAAAGCCCGGAGCCACTCATCTCACATGGCCATGGCGGACGATGACAACTAAGTGTTCCGAACATACCTATTTCGTTTTCTCGAAATAGCATTTCGTTTTATCGAAATAGCATTTCGTTTTAACGATTTAGTATTTCGTTTTCTCGAAATAGTATTTCGTTTAATCGAAATAGCATTTCGTTTTAACGATTTAGTATTTCGTTTTCTCGAAATAGCATTTCGTTTTCTCGAAATAGCATTTCGTTTTAACGATTTAGCATTTCGTTTTCTCGAAATAAAAAATGTGTAGAGCATGACACCTACCGGGGTCCGTACTAACATGACACTTGAATTCGGCTCTGTAAACACAGTCAGTACAACGAAAGCGTGATAAAATCTAAGGCATTCTATATAAAGTGACGTCATTTTGTATAAAGTAAGTCGCCTGTGGCTATTCTATGTCTTCGCCCTCCGATATTTTATCAATGAGAGTAACTTTACGTAAACAAATCGTCATTTTCCACTCCTTAACCAAGGAGGAAGGAAAATCCTCAAGGCTTTACCGATATTGACTGTTTTAACTAGAGGCCCTTGAGGGCCTGAAATCGCTCTACTGGCCTGGCAGTGATTTTGCTTTTTTGCTAGCATATATATGAATTCATGATGCAAAAAGAAAAAACACAAAAAACACAAAACTTTGCAAAGTGCAAAGAAATGTGACTAATAATGTAGACTTTGTTGAGTAAACGATACTAAGTCATCAAATGGCTGCTTTTCCTGAACTGTTTACTAGATTTTCTTTACTTTTAATAGAGTTTAATCCCTTGATGAATCAAATAATATTTGCAAGTTTCACAAGATTTGGATCAATCATGTGGACTTCATTGCCTAAGCAAGAAGTGGAAATTTTCAACTTTGAATGGCTACTTTTCCCATACTGATTGTCAGTTTTTTTTTTTTTTTTTTTTCAAAATCAATAGGGTTCAAGCTGTATATGATACAAAGCAACTGTGCAAGTTTCATGATAATCTAACCACAAATGCTGACTTCATTGCGTAACCAAGAAATGGAAATTTTTAACTTTAAATGGCTACTTTTCCCATACTGATTGTTGAATTTTTTTCAAAATCAATAGGGTTGAAGCTATTGTTGAGATAAACAAAGTGTGAAAGTTTCACAAAAATCTGATTACAAATGCAGACTTTATCACGTAACAAGAAACGGAAATTTTCAACTTGAAATGGCTACTTTTCCCATACTATTTGTTGGATTTTTTCAAAATCAAAAGGGTTGAAGCTATTGATAAGATAAACAAACTGTGAAAGTTTCACAGAAATCTGACCACAAATGCAGACTTTATCGTGTAAACAAGAAATGGAAATTTTCAACTTGAAATGGCTACTTTTCCCATACTGTTTGTTGGAGTTTTTTTTTTTCAAAATCAATAGGGTTGAAGCTATTGATGAGACAGACAAACTGTGCAAGTTTCATGAAAATCTGACCACAAATGAAGACTTTATCGCGTAAACAAGAAATGGAAATTTTCAACTTAAAATGGCTACTTTTCCCATACTGTTTGTTGGATTTTTTTCAAAATCAATAGGGTTGAAGCTTTGATGAGATAAACAAACTGTGCAAGATTCACGAAAATCTGATCACAAATGAAGACTTTATCGCGTAAACAAGAAAAGACTAACGGACGAACGGACGGACGGACAGACAGACGGACGTACGGACAGACGGACGGACGGACGACGGAAACCACGCCATGACATAAGCTCTGCTGGCTTTCAGCCAGTAGAGCTAATAAAAATTGACAACGATGGTCCTATTTGAAATGTTACAAGAAAACATGCGTAAATCAAGTGTCTTTTCAAGTTGAAGGTTAGTTCAAAATTGAAGGGTGTTGCATTGGAAATGGGATTGGGAGTGGCTGGAGTAATATTCAGAGCATTCGAAGCAACCACGACTCTAATGCTTGACAATTCATTCATTCTTCTTTGTTATTTGCAAGGGAGAAAATATAACAGTAAACCGGTGCGGTTTTTATGTTGTGTTTGATGCCTTAGGTTTTATTAAAATTTTGATTCTTTTTATATTTACCGAATGGGCAGTGGGGTTTTGTATTGGAACGTAATTGGAAAAGCCGTGGTTTATTCAATGGAATATAATCTGCATCCGCGTTTTTTACACTAAGTATGAACTTGTTTTCATTTGATTAATACTTGGTCATGTTAGAATCGAAATAATCTTCTGTCTATCGTAGTTTATTTTTCAATAAACCACGTTGTGAGCTATTAGGCGCAATGAATAAACCACTCGGGCAATCACCCTCGTGGATTATTCAAGCAAAATAGATCTATTCAACGTCGTTGAATATGGACCAGCTGCATAATGAAGTCATAAGTGATGTTGATTACGTCATAAAACGTGACCACCCCCCCCTCCCCCGCTTAAAATTCACTCATGTTCTATAAATATCCGTGGTAATGTCAAAAATAAGAATTAAATAACATTCACCTGTGAATTAGTTACATTCACCGGTGAACGATAAGAGTACAATTCACTGTTAGATTCTATAAACTGCTGGAAAGCATAAAAGAAAATACTATTCTAACATGACACGTGAATTCAGCTCTATAAACACAGTGCAACGAAAGCGTGGTAAAATCTACAGCATTCTATATATAGTGACGTCATTCTGTATAAAGTTAGTCGCCTGTGGCTGTTCCATATCTTCGCCCTCCGATATTTCATCAATGAAGGTCATTTGATGTAAACAAATCGTTATTTACCGCTCCTTGACCAAGGAGGAAGGAAAATCCTCAAGGCTTTACCGATATTAACTGTTTAATTAAAAACTGACAACGATGGAACTATACGAAATGTTACCAGTAAGCATATGTAAATCAAGTGTCTTTTCAAGTTGAAGGTTAGTTCAAAATTGACCGGTTTTGCATTGGAAATGGGATTGGGAGTGGGTGGAGTAATGTTCGGAGCATTCGAAGCAGCTGCGACTCTTGTGCTTGACAATACATTCATTCTTCTTTGTCATTTGAAAGGGAGAAAATATAACACTAAAAAGGTACGTTTTTTATGTTGTGTTTGATGCCTAAGGTTTTAATGATATTTTAATTCTTTTCATATTTACCGACTGGACAGTGGGGTTTTGTTTTGGTAATTGGAACAGCCGTGGTTTATTCAACGGAATATTATATGCATCCCCGTTTTTACTCCGAGTGTGAACTGGTTTTCCTTTGATTAAGATTTTGTCATATTAGAATCGAAATAATATTCTTTCTATCGTGGTTTATCGTTCAATAATCCACGGTTGTGAGTTATGAGGCACAATAAATAATCCACGAGGGCGATAGCCCGAGTGGGTTATTCATTGCGCCTCATAACTCACAACGTGGATTATTGAACGATAAACCACGATAGAAAGAAGATTATTTCTTAAATAACTACCCATAGTTTAATGTCATAATGTTATTACAAGAAGGGGGGTGCATATGTTTAACCCTTTACCAAATTAGCCTATTTCAAAGCCTCCCCCCCCCCAAAAAAAAAGTGGGCGTAAAGAAAATAGTGGGAAAAAATGAGAAAATGATAGTGACCAGCATTTTCTCTTTTTTTCCACAATGTTTTTTTTTTTTACCTTTTAAAGAACACACCATATCATTTAAGACACATAAACTTGTCGTTTGCAAAAGATTTCTAAAATTTTGTCTTCTGGGGTTTGGGTCACACTGCTGATTAAGCTCACACTGCTGATTAAGCGGTGAATCCTTCCTTTTTTCAACGATTTATTTTACACTTTAGTCATCCGAACAAACACCACTGCGGACGTTATTCTATGAAATACGAGTAACTGTATAACTTCATCAGCATTTACTTCTGGTGAGCCGCTCGCGACCTTGTATCGTAGTGCAAACACCCACGCTACGCCAACATTCATGTCAATTCTAATCAACTACTGAATGCTTAGAACGAGCAAATGTACTTTAAATTGACCTTTTGCGTGTTTTTAACGACCACGAGTAGAAAGCAAGGCTTTTGAAAACAATGCGTGGAAAAGGAGAAAATACTGGCAATCAGCATTTTCTCCTTTTCTACGCAATGTTTTCACCGAGACAATGACAAAGCCTATCACTCTAGACACAATTGATTTGTCGTCTGCAAACTCTTTTAATATAGATAAGTCTAAAGTTTTGTCGTGTGGTAAAGAGTTACTTAGCAGAAAAAAAGTGCAAACTGATTTTCTGTGACCATGATTACATCGGGAATGAATATCATTTTATTTCACTCTGTCCCTCTTAATGAATACTCAGGGATTCGGTTTTTTTTAATATATTTTTTTAAAAAAACTAACATACTATCATACTATATATTTTTATGTAAAGTATCCATTAATTCGATGAGCATACGCAATTTAACAACGATGTCCGCGTTTCGACAAAATATCGGACATTTCTTTTTCCAATCCTATAATTTCGGTAAGTTACTTTCACCCCTGCCACTTCTAATCAATCACTGGTGTATAAAAAATAACCTCTGGGCCCGTATTTAGCTACAAAAATCTAATTGCATTTTTAGTGCAATTCTAGATTTAGAAAGCAACGTAATTTCTGACTGGCTAAAGATCAGCCAATCAGAAATCGAGTTACTTTCAAATTTTAAAAGTTTTTTAGAAGTAGACTAAGAATATTATTAAGTATGGTTGGTGAATACAGGCCCTGGTAGTTCAGATTACGTATACAAATCGTACAGTCTGACCCAGAACTGAACTTGTCCCATTTTTATGGTAATCTTGCCAGAAGACCAGTTGTGGTCCGTATTCACCAAACATTCTTTAGAACATACTTGGTCTTATCCTCAAGAATTTTCTAAATTTGAACGTAACGCAACTTCTGACTGGCTAAACTATTTAGTTTAGCCAATCAGAAGTTGTGTTAATTTCTAATTCAGAAAATCTCGGAGAATAACGCTAAGAATGTTTTGAAGGATAAGTTGGTAATTACGGACTCCCAGACTACTCAGATTGTGAAGTCTTATCTTAGATCTACACCATCGGAGAAAGTTTGGCAAAAACAACAAAAATGTTAAAATCAGGGTTTTTTTTAAAGGCTAAAAATGCCCGTTTCATGTATCCAGAATTCTATGAATTACTTATCTGATGGGAAAGGGATCTGTCGCAACATTATTCCTCAAAGCTTACTCTTTACCAGAGGACAAACTCTTAGACTCGTCTATCATACATCTTTAATCGGCGACGAAAGAAAGATGACTCAAATGGTGGAGTTTTTGAAAAGCAAACATTGTGGTAAAAATTAGAAATTCTTGTTAACAAGCATTGTAGCATTCTCCAACAATGTTGTCAAAAACCCTCTTCCCTAGGGTCGTTAGAACTCGGTATATTGTTAGTCAAAGGGTTAAAACAGTCTAAATATCTAAATCTCACCCATAAAAGCTCAATCAGTCGTGAAATACATGTATCGTCAGGTCAAATAATTTACTGGAGTAAGCATGTCTCGATAGAAATGTGTAAAAGCAGGACAGATCCTACACTATTTTCTGCAATAACTTCTTACTTCGGTCAATCCAAGTCACAGTTAAGACAGGCATTCTGAGGAAAGGAACATAATTACTTTCATCAGTATGAAAACCTTGTGGGAAAATAATGTAATTTCTTGCTCCTTTTCCGACAATGTTTCAGCAGAGTGTAAGAAGATTTCAGCAAAGAGCTGTCTATGAGACGTCTCCATAACATTAGTTAACAACAAGCCTACTTGCATCTAGTCAATAGAGACAATACAGTAAGAATCATGTCTCTTTTCTTTCGTTCTGCACTTTGCACATTTGCCCAGGATCTATATTTACCAACCATTCTTAATTGCATTCTTAATCTCATTTTAGGTTCAGAACGCAACTTTTGATCGGCTAAACCATTTGATTTAGACAATCAGGAGTTGTGTTACTTTCAAATTCAGAAAATTCTTGAGAATAAGACTAAGAATATTTTTAAAAATGGTTGGTGAATACGAAGCCAGGTTTTATAAAACAGAATGATGGCATATGCCAGGACACACTTCTGTTTCATCTAGGTACACATGACACAAGATGGACGGTGCTTCCTTACTCGTCAAACAATTCACCAAACTATTACATTTTTATACACCCCCACCTACGAAGTAGAGGGGTATACCGGTTTCACCATGTCTGTCTGTCTGTCCGTCCATCCGTCCATGTTTTGGTTTCCATAGTCTAACTCAAAAGCCGTTTGACCTAGGTCCCTGAAACATTATACAAGTGTTGCTTATGACCTAAGAAGGTGTCCTATTGTTTTGGGGTCACATTGGTCAAAGGTCAATGACAGAGGTCAACTTTGTTCTCTGATTGTGTTGCTTCGGTGACAATGTGCTGGTGGGGGTATTTATCTGCTTTGCGACAATTCTATTTGAGCCGTACTCTGTGAAAAGGGAGCTTAATGCATTTGCGAAAAGTATCGACCCATGTCAGCCGGCGCAGTACGCGCAGGCTGACATGGACCGAAACTTTTCGCTATCTTTAAATTTTCTGCATGTCAAAGATCGTTCTACCTCATGATTCAGTCTGTTGTTTGGAAAAAAAATGGATTTTATGGATCCATAATTATGTAATGACTTGCTTGGTATCATGGATCACGGAGATGCATTAAGCCCCCTTTTGCCAGAGCATGGCTCATTTATATTTTAAATGCTCTTTAACCATTTACCAAATGGCTCGATCTTTTTATGACGGATGACGGTTTCAAAGACACTTTGAGAAAAGACCAACATTTCATTTTCTATTTTTTTTCTCGGCATTCTTTCCATCCTTTTACCCTTTAAAGACAAATTCCATCAGTTTGAGACTCATTTAAACTGGCGTCAGCCAATGCTATGAATATAGACGGATTTAGACCTTTATAGACTTTCTTGTAAAAAATTAAGATTGGTGGCGTTTGTGTAGACGCTGAAAAATTCACCAACTGCTTACTGCTTTAGAAAGGTGTTTCTTAACCAACACAACGATCTTTGTGGTCTCTACCTCGTTACCATAGTAGGGCCTTAGTCTATCTGTACAAAAATACAGACTTGAGCTTAATTGGTGAAAAAAAAGTTCTTTTTAATATCTGTACCCATTTGCTAAGTAATAACATTAGAATTGATACTAGAAAAATATCAAAATGAAATCACTGACATTCCCTTTGATTTGCCTAGCAGGGAACCATTGACTGTCGTAGTAATGAAATGACAGACTGGGTAAAAACTGGGTTCGTATTTACCAAGCATTCTTGAGAACTTTCTTAGTCTTGTTCTCCACAATTGTCTAAATTTGAAAGTACCACAACTCCTGATTGGTTGAACCAAATGGTTTCGCTAAACAGAGGTTGTGTAAGTTTCAAATTTAGAAAAATCTTCAGCATGAGGCTAATAAGTATATACCTAAGAATGATTGGTAAATACGGACGCTGATAAAATTTTAAAAACTAAAGTCAGAAATAATCAAATAACAAATCCGCTGATCTGCCTAGCCGGGAACCATTGATTGCTAAGTAATGCGAGGACAGCCTCTGTAAAAACAGATTAAATTTTAAAAAATAAAGTCAGAAATAATCAAATAACAAACCCGCTGATCCGCCTGGCCGGGTACCATTGACTGTCTTGGCAATGCAATAACAGACATTCTGGGTACTGCAAAGGATTGACTTCGTGGCTGATCCATGACTCACGTCGATGTGAATACAGCACTTCACAAGTTTAAATATATATGGGGAAAAAAACCCTTCAAATGTGGGTCAAATAAAGTATTAACACTTACAGCTGGATATCTCAATCACACATTAATCATAGGTACTCAGTATACAATATTCGGTATAATATTCGTTGCAAATATTCCAAGAGTTCGAGACATTGTCTCTGTCTCTGTCTACGATGTAGTTGATGCAATGAATATCTTGGAAAAAGTGTGGATCACAATCAGACTTTTTTAGAATATCATGAAGTAAAAGCTCCGGAAAATCTTACAAGATAAAAAACAAACAATAATCAGCGATTGGTTGTCATTACTCCCTTGTCTTCATACATTTCCGCAAACTTCATGCTTCGTCACTTCTTCAGCATGCATACACCACAGAACAACTACAAACAGAAAACTCATGGTAAAATCATCAATTTGCGGGCCAAATAAGTATATTTACAGATTCACCCCGTAAATTGGTGAGATAAGTTGCAATCCCAAATTTTTCGTTGGGGTGTGTGAATACCATGCACAGAAAATACAAAACAATGAAAATTCAAAGTCTGACTGCACGTTCCAAGCAGTTTGATGTTGAAATTCACTGTTTGTAAGAGCAATTTTGGTTGCTCTAAGGGCCAAAAGAATCTCAAACAATTGTAAAGACAAAATAGACATGTATGACATCAAAATTCCAAAGACAGATAATCTAATCGCATGTCCTCGAAAGTTAGAATACATCGTTTATGCAACTCATGACGATGCCAGAACTCAGACGATCTCTTGTCACTGAAAACAAGTCCTTCGTACGCACAATAAAGAATATAATACATGCTAGAACTCGTGTTCTTGGTTCACAAAAAATCAGAACTAAAGATCAGTCAACACAGTCTATCTCTGCAGCGTATTTCCCTTAATGCAGTGACAAGACACAAAACATTTGCCAGTCATATACGAAAGCATCCCCGTGGAGGAACACATCTCTATACGACCTATGTTATTAGAAACAACATTACTGAGAGCTAAAACCAACATTCCCGACTGTTGTATTTCTGACAGGAACCCATAAATTGCTTTCAAAATCCAGAAGAAATAATTATAAACAATGCAGAAAGCGTGAACACCAGCAATGGAGAATGCATAACTGTCGACTATAACGTGTTTTAAATGTAAGCTAGAGAAAACATTGCCAAAATACGCATTCATTATTATTTTAAAAACAAACTAGGTTTAGTTTTCATTAATCGTGATCTTATTTCCACGTTTCCTTAGCCTTGATTCTTCTTGCATGAAACAAAAAAAAAATCCTTCAGTTTGTTTAGTTTTAAGAAAAAAGAAAAATCTCATTTGTTCAAAGACCACATGGGTATGAGTCATGTTCTGTGAAAAGGGGGTTTCATCCATCTGCAAAAAGTATCGACCAAGTCAGCCCTCGCAGTCCGCGCAGTCTGATTGGGTTGATACTATTTGCTATTGGTCAATTTTCTGCATTTCATTGTCCAACGCTGTTTCCAGATAAAGTTGCTTGTTAGGCAAAACTGATCTGATGGATTCATTAATTATGCGATGATTTGCTTAGTATGCTGGACCACAGAGATGCATTAAACCTCCTTTTGCTTCATCGCCGCTCTTATATACACTACGTAGGGCTTAATGCAAAGACACATCTTGTTTAAATAATTTAATTCAAATGTACTTGTCTCCTTCATGTTCCAATCCCTCGATATATTTTATGCATTAATTTCTCCAGTAATCTTATTCCCGTTTTTTTTTTTTTTTTCCTTTACAACATTTTTTCTTTTCATTAAAATAATTATTTAAAACATAAAATGACACCTCTGTATATAACTGTTTTCTATCTCCATTTATTTTTTAACTACAACTCGAACAATCAATATGGAAAAGGCGTATTAACAGAAGATTATAGAAATGAAATAGCACACGGACCAAGACAGAAAGTATAGATAGATCTAGATCTATCTGAAGAAAGTGTCTGAAGAGGGCATCAATGATTGACATGAAGGCATTGTTCTTTGGGTATAGTTCTAATTATTACTGGATATGTTACGGAGTAGATAAGCATCTGAGCTTTTTCTGGGTCACTGCAGATAATAAGGTACTACTAATGATACACGGTTGGGTTTGTGCAACACTATCGTACTATGTATATAAGGTTTATGGAAGACAAGTCTTTTTTGAATAATTCTGTCACGGTTCAGTTAAGTCAGTAAAACGCTTTCTTACCGACAACTTCCTCCAGTAAAGAATTTTTCAACTGATAGCGACTTTCTAATTCAACAGTGGTAATTCTATCGATATAAATTCACTGTTCATGCATTTTTATACAATCTATCAGTCTTCTGTCAATTTGGGAGCTATGTTGAAAGCGGTGATGACGATAAACGATGTACGTTATGAGTAGCTGTTGACTATTACTAGTGCTCGTGAAAATGCATTTAGCAGAAAAACAGAAATTTTATTGTTGACTGATAAAAAAAATAATCGATCTATTTACCAACACAAAATCAAAGTTAAAATATTACCTTGAGATTTCACTGTCCGCGATATTATTACATTCGTTCATAAAGGCACAGTAAAGGCCAAAAATATCAAAGCAGGTCTCATAACACATTTAAATTTAAATCATACCATTTAAAAGTATGGAAAATATTGTGGAGATGAAAGTCTGTTATCGTGTGGTTGGGCCATATGTAAGTCGCTGGCAGAAAAAAAGAATTTTAAAATCAGGCAAAAAGTAAACAAAAGACACAGCTACCTGGCAGGTTTTAACCTAGTTCTGAAATTAATTTCTCCGTCAGCGACTAACACTTGGACCGACCGTACAATGACAGATTGTTATCTTCACAATAATTTCCATACTTTTAAATGGTATGATAAAAGTTCAAATGCATTTAAACGCCTGCTTTGTTTACATTTGGCCTTTATTGTTACTTAACGAAACCTTTTTTTTTTCAGTGCAGCATAAAATCATATCGTTGAAGAGAATTATCAACGAATTTGGGCCGATGAATACCCCTACACATCAAAATAAACCGGTTATGTTTTCCATGGGTGCTAAAACTGTTACATGTGTACGAGTGCATGAGCCATGTCCTGGTAAAAGCAAGATAAATACATCTGCTTGATGCAGGGAACCAACCAACCCATCACATAATTATGGTTTCAAAACATCCATTTTGTCCAACAATTAACTGAATCATGAGGTTCAATGCTCTTGGAACATGCAGAAAGAAAAATTTACAAATAGTAAATGTTTTAATCCATGTCACCCTGCGCAAACTACGCCAGCTGACATGGTCGATCCTTTTTGCATTCAACCCCCTTTTCACATAGCATGGCTCGATTTTTTTCCTAGAAGACGGAATAATTAATGTCGTTTATGATGGTATCAATATTTAAATCAAGCGCAAAGAACGACAATACTAATAAAAGCTAACAGTGTTTAGGAATACATTCCAGCAAGAAAGAAACAAACGATTATGATTATAGGACGGTAAAAACTACTTCTCGAGATATGAGATCCACATTTCTTTTATTGTCGAGAGGAACTTTCTATTAACATGCCGGTGTCTAATGCTCTCTCAGGAACCTCGTGAGCTGTCACATTATACAAAATGCATATGCATTTTTGTGAAGAGAAGAGCATTTTCGGAAATTTGTGTTTCTGTCTGTCTTCTACACCACTCCAGAAAATTGTCTAGTTCAATCTAGTTTACAAGTTTATAATTATACTCGGCAAATAACACAATTTATGTGATAAGGTGATCAATTTATGAGTCATGCTTCGTGAAAAGGTGGTTTAATGCATCTGAAAACAAGAGTGCCGTCGTCACAATATACGCCGCCACATGGCTGCTATTTCAAGCAGCTAGCTATAGAGACTAAAGTGTTGGAATTTCTAGCACCTGCCTGGGTAGCTCAATGGATACATTGTGCTACTTGTGATATAAAAGGTTTACGCACGGACTGATGGATGGACAGACGGACGCACGACGGACTCATTGGTCATTGTCTTTGATTAACCAATAAAAATATGAAGTTTCATGAAATTATGTCCATTAGTTGGAGATACATCGATGAAGAATTAAATTTGACATGAAGCCCCCTTTTTCCATGACACAGCAATAAATTCCAAAACCCTGACAATATGCGTTAGGTCACATGATCTGTGAAAATTTCATCCAGATCCGTTGAGATATGTCCAGTAATTAAAGAGATATTGGTGAAAAATGAAATATAACATGAAGCCCCCTTTTTCCATGACGCAGCTATAAATCGCAAAACCTTGACAATGTGCGCTAGGTCACATGATGAGAAACATTTTGTGAAAATTTTATCCAAATCCGTCAAGAAATGTAGGAGAAATTGCGCTCACAAGAAATGGACGTACGTACGTACGGACGGACGCAGTTTAAATTTGACATGAAGCCCCCTTTTTCCATGACACAGCAATAAATTCCAAAACCCTGACAATATGCGCTAGGTCACATGATCTGTAAAAATTTCATCCAAATCCGTTGAGATATGTCCAGTAATTAAAGAGATATTGGTGAAAAATGAAAGATAACACGAAGCCCCCTTTTTCCATGACGCAGCTACAAATCGCAAAAGCTTGACAATATGCGATAGGTCACATGATGAGAAACATTCTGTGAAAATTTTATCCAAATCCGTCAAGAAATGTGGGAGGAGTTGCGTTCACAAGAAAAGAAATGAAATATGACATGAAGCCCCCTTTTTCCATGACGCAGCTACAAATCGCAAAACCTGACAATATGCGATAGGTCACATGATCAGAGACATTCTGTGAAAATTTTATCCAAATCCGTCAAGAAATGTGGGAGGAGTTGCGTTCACAAGAAATGGACTTACGTACGGACGGACGAAGGGACAGACGGACGGACGGACGGACGGACAGACGGAGAAGATGACGCCAATATACGTCGCCTCCGGCGGCGTATAAAAAATCATCAGCCAATGTCAGCCTGTTGACCTTAATGAAGACTTTTTGGCTAATAGTTAATTTTCTGTATGTCATACTGCCACTCTCTACCTCATGATTCGGCCGGTTTTTTTTTGCTTGCTATAATGCATGACGAAGATGCTATGGACTCCCTTTTCCAAGAGTCTCGCTAATACATTGTTGATAAAAATATCTTGGCTATAAGGGTCAACACGCCAAAAGGGGCATTCGGACATTTACTTAAAGTGTCGTCTCGGATTAGCCGGCGCAGTCCACGCAGGCTAATCCGAAACGACACTTTCCTTTTTTATGTAATTTTCTGTTTTGTGCAAGTCTTCTGTAGCACAAAATCTAATGTAGTCGTAAAGTGCCGTCTCGGATTAGTCTGCGCAAGCTGACCCGAGAGACACTTTACGCTAATGTCCGAATGTCCCTTTTCGCGTGTTGCAAACCATATAATATACTCAACAGATAACTTAAAAGCCTGCCACAAAAAAAAAAGAGAATAGAAATAAAAAAGATTCTAGTACGAGTCAGATGAGGCTGTTTCTTTTCAAAAAACAGGACTCGGAGATGAACCTATAAAATTCAGCCGATTTCCTTTAATTCTGGTTTTTCTTAATAGCACTGTAAAGGTACATACTTGAATTTCTAAACCGCATTAAGGGGGTATTTGATTTCACTTTTCATTGAAAATACGGCAGTTGGATAAATAAAGCGATTTTTCTCCAATTCGTTTATGTCAAAAAGCGTACGTTTTCCCAAATCAAAGTTGAGAACCGTCCAACATCCCTCTTCCACAGGTGAAGGATGATAGAACAAGTAGTCTTTCACTTATTTTCCATGAAAATACCCGTGAGATGATCTTAAAACTTAAGTTCTGTTTTAAATAGTCTATAATGCTTGCAAATGTTTGCGAGATGTATTTATTTCGTCATTTTATTTTTGACCATATTGTACTTGCTTTATCAGCAGACAAACGGTCCATTTTAGTTGATCCAAATAAAAGAAAGACCACATTCATCAAAACCGACTTTATACAATTTTAATAATTATCTATTCGGTAATGCACAGTGTAATCTCTAAGAAAAAAAATGTACAAAGAGGAAGACAGATTGTTCTGGGCTGGAACTAAGTTAGGAAAAAAAAAAAGTATTCCTAGAAATTTTAACTCACTTTTGGTAACTGTTGTATGTTTTTAAACAATTAATTGTATCAAAACTACGTCGATTTTCGTCAAAAACTAATATTTTCGTATTTACGTCTAGTTTCTTGTAGACTGAAAATGTGTATACTGATTTATGGAGAGAATCTTCAGATTAGGCAAAGTACAGAATAATACAATCATCTCAAATAAAATTTCATTCGCTCCTTTTCGACATTTATGCTATCGGCAACGTTATCAGGCATGATGGACTCCCCAAATTATTTAGATATAGGAAAAATAAAATTGGAGAAAGAATTTCTCCCTGTCTAAGGCCATGAGAACATTGAATAAAAAGTTAGAGTATTCTACATTTACCGTAAAGCAGGTCAATCAGATTGTAGGTTTTGGAATTTAGAATACGAATTGAAATTGCAATAGTTGGTGAGAGCTGCTACAGAAGAAATGATGATGATGATGATTATGACGATAATTATAAAGCAACACTTTCAATGATTCAGAGAATGGAATATTGATCCATTGAATCTTGTTTTACGTCTCTTCCACCATTATTTCATTCATATCACGGCGACAGCTCACATATTCATGCATTTCCCTGGGTTTCACCCAGGGACACACCCATGAAAATCCCAATGCCTCCAGTGAGACTCGAAATAGGGGTCTCCAGGTCACGAGTCCTACTCTATGCCACTGCGCCTCGCAGGATCCCCAGAAAATAGAATAAGAGAAAGAAAGTTCCACGAACTATATAGCAGAATGAAACCTAAGGGGGATTTCCGCAAACTATTCGAAAAGAATAAAAAGTTTCTTATACTTAGTATAACATTTCTTCTACTTTTTTCCTGCCTCAATGAAATATCGCCTTTCATCCTTAGGCAGCTTTTAGACTTTTTTCGACCAGTGTAGACCAAGATCAGACTGCACAAAACGTGCAGTTTGATCTTGGATCTGAACTGTCCGATATAGTGAGTCTTACGTCGTGAAATCTGCTTTGAAATTGCAATAGTTAGGTATATCCCGCTGGCTTAAAACATTCGATTGAATTCATTTAGTGATTTAAGTGTCATTGCTTGGTGGGAACTCTGAATACAACACAGTATTTCCTTTGTCCGACATTAACCACGATAACTCTCTGAGCGCATAACCAACATCAAATCAAGGACTATTTTTTCCAACAGAGATTCAAAAGCAAACAAATAGAAAAGAATCACTTCTCGAAATGTGTAATTAATTCCAGAAAGCTCAAGAAAACTATAACAAAATCCAGTGCACGTTCTACACGACAGTAAGTCCTGTAATTTTCACTCAGTCCTGCTGTATATATCAAGTGAATCAACAACGAAACAACAACCAGAAATTCCCGACTAGACATGGACAATTGGAACAATACAATAAAAAATAGAGAGGATGCCAACCAAAAAATGCAGACATTATGTGGGTAACGTTTTGCTTTAGGTTCCCCCAACAACCCTTTTTCTTATCAGACTCTTTACCTATCGACAAAATTGCTACACTATATTAAATGAATTACAGGCATTGGATAGGATGAAAACATTGTGGGAAATGGCGAAATTCTTGTTCCAAGCAACTTCTCTTTTACCCGCAATTTTTTCAAGCCTTTTCCTGAGGGTTATTAAAATTGGACATCGTTTGGTAAGGGGTTAAACCCTAGTAATAACGACTATAAGATTGATATTTTCAGCTTGTTCAAGAAAATATCCTGATGTTAGATCTACTCTTGTGACCTTGTTTCATTGGTAGTATCTCACAGATTTTCTGACTGTGCAGATTCAAGATCAGACTGCAACGTTCTAAGAAGCCAGATCTCTATCTAGACTGACCGTAAGAACAAACAAAACTTTCCTTCGTATGGAAAAAGGTATCCCTCTTTGTGGTTTTAGTCATACCAAACTATTTCTTTGTATGGTTGTTGACGCCATTTTCAACATTTTGCATCTAATCAAAAAAAAAGAAAAGTATATCAGCGGAATAGGTTGTTGTACACATGTATAAAGTTTCATGAAATTCCGTCCAATGGTATTGGAGATATTGTCCCGGACGGACACACGGACGGATGGACGAACGGACGGACAACGCTAAAACTATATCCCTCCGCCTTCAGCGGAAGATAAAAAGAGGGTATTTTGATAGAAACTTTATGGACACGTTTCACTAAAATAAGCTTCCACGTGTTATCTGTCTACTTTTGTTTTCGATAGTTCAGCCTCAATATTCCGTGTAAGAAGGACAAGGTTTACTCTTTACCAAACGTCAAAAATGTAGCTCAAGTGACAATTTCTGTCTTTGAAAGGGTGAGAAAATATTGTGGGAAAAAGAGAAATACTGGTGACCAGCATTTTCTCCTTTTTCCAACAATGTTTTCAAAAGACTTCTTCTTCTTCTTCTTCTTCAGGGTCGTTTAAACTCGTGATTTTGTGGTAGAGTTAATCCCTGTTTCTTTTTCCGTAAATATAAACATATACTCGTCTTCTTTCCCAGGTCCAGATAAATAACAAATTCCACAGCAAATATAGATGTTCAAGGGTTATCCATGTAGGTACAGCACGTTCTGTGCAGTCTGGTCTTGAATCTACACTTTTCGCTGTACTCGTCTCTGAGAAGGGTTAATGATCGACCTATGAAACTCAGCTGTTTCTATTTTGTCTGTTTGCCTGCCATACTTACTTTTTGCTTGAGTAATAATAACATCATTACTAAGTTACGTACAGACAGGCATCTTCAATAGAAAATAAAACACCATCACTTGAAATAACAAACCTATTATTATTAACACTTCGCACACTACTACTAATTTTCTCGTTCTATACCAGACCTTTAAAAAAAATTTTGGCAAAAGGAGAAATTACTCCTTATGAAAATTGATCTTTCATCAGCGATCTAAGTCTTATCTGTTCGCAGAGGATCGTCGGAAATGGCAATGCACAGGATGCAGGTTACTCAGAGAAGGATGCCGTCAATATTGAATAACATTTTGTGGTTTACACGGCCAAAATTGTTTTTTCTTTTGCTCTCAGACCGCACGCAAAGCTAGCGTAAAGATAATTAGGATCTGCATAAGTTGGTATTTTATATACGTAGGATCTGACATAAGTTTGCATTCGAGGTAAATTTATATTGAAGGAGTTCTAGAAAAAAATATTGTTAAGCCAGCCCCGAGTAAGCTTAATTACTGCACACAAGATTTATATAATTTTATCTCAAAAGGCAACAAAAGTCAGATTTTTATTATCACAATCATACTTCACACAACCGCATTTACTTCTCTGGAAGAGGTTAACAATGGCGTCACACAATGCTTATTTCAAACGTGTGTAAAATTAGAAAAATCGTTATGACTATCTTATACTAAAAACAAGGGAGGTTATGTGATAAATTCATTACCCACTAAAACAAAGTTGCAACTGACAGCTTAACGAACAAACATGGTCGCTCAACACGGGTCAAAGATTAACTCTATCAAGTAGCTACTTGCCATGTACAACACGTTCCCTTTCTATTATGGCTCTGAAGAAGGACGTACTTGAAAACATTTTATGAAAAGGAGATATTGATGGTTACAAAAAAAAAAGGGCCACGATGGCCCTGAAGTCGCTCACCTGAGCCTTTTGATCAAACATGACCCATTTCCAATCTCTTCAGAGATATTAAGACAAACACTCTGACAAACACTCATTAGTATTGGGCTTACAAATATGGCCTCTAGAGTGCACACAAGCTTTTTCTAGAATTTGTCTCAGCGGCCTACTTGACATGTAGAAATTATCAAGACATACATTCCGACAAACTTTCATGAGTATTTAAGAGAAAATGTGGACTATAGGGTGTACAAAAGGTTTTTCCGAAATTTGACCTAGTGACCCAGTTTTTTATCCAACATGACCCATATTCATACTAGTCTAAGATATTATCAAGACAAACATTCAAAGCAAATTTCAAGATTATTGGACTGAAAATGTGGCCTCTAGAGCGTACACACGGTTTTTCAAGGATGAAACTTGGTGACCTAGTTTTTATTCCACGTGATCCATTTTCAAACTCACGCAAGATACCATCAAGACAAACATTCTAACAAAAGTTTTAAGAATATTGGACTGTAATTTGTACAAAAGGTTTTTTCGAGATTTGACCTTGTGACCTAGTTTTTTACCCAACATGACCCATTTTTATACTAGTTTAAGAAACTATCAAGACAAACATTCTGACCGAATTTCAAGATTATTGGACTGAAAATGTGGCCTCTAGAGCTTACGTAAGGTTTTTCTAAGATTTGACCTGGTGACCTAGTTTTTGACCTGACATGACCCATTTTCAAACTCATCCAAGCTATCATCATGACAAACATTCTGATCAACTTTAAAGAGCATTGGACTGAAAATGTGGCTTCTGGAGCGTACACAAGGTTTTTCAAAGATTTGACCTAGTGACCTAGTTTTGATCCTACATGGCCCACTTTCGAACTCGTCTGCGATATTATCAAGACAGACATTCTGACCAAATTTCAAGAGTATTGGACAGAAAATGTGGCTTCTGGAGCATACACAAGGTTTTCTTTAAGATTTGACCTAGTGACCTAGTTTTTGACGCAACATGGCCCGTTTTCAAATTTGTCAGAGATATCATCAAGACAAACATTCTGACCAACTTTCATGAGTATTGAACTGAAACTGTGGCCTCTAGAGCGTACACAAGGTTTTTTTCTAAGCTTTGACCTGGTGACCTACTTTTTGATCCGACATGGCCCACTTTCAAACTTGTTCGAGATATCATCAAAACAAACATTGTGACCAACTTTCAAAAGTTTTGGACTGAAAATGCGGCCTCTACAGTGTACACAAGGTTTTTCTAAAATTTGACCTGGTGACCTAGTTTTTGACCCGACATGGCCCATTTTCGAACTCTTCTGAGATATTATCAAGACAAACATTTTGACCAACTTTCAGAGTATTCGACTAAAAATGTGGCCTCTAGAGCGTACACAAGGTTTTTCTAAGATTTGACCTGGTGACCTAGTTTTTGTCCCGACATGGTCTATTTTCGAACTCGTCCGAGATGACCAACTTTCAGGAGTATCGGACTGAAAATATGGCCTCTAGAGCGTACACAAGGTTTTTCTAAGATTTGACCTGGTGACCTAGTTTTTGACCTGACATTACCCATTTTCAAACATGTCCGAGATATTATCAAGACAAACATTCTGACCAAATTTTAGGAGTACTGGACTGAAGATATGGCCTCTAGAGCGTACACAAGGTTTTTGTAAGATTTGACCTGGTGACCTAGTTTTTGACCCGACATGGACCATTTTCAAACTCGTCTGAGATATCATCAAGACAAATATTCTGACCAACTTTCAGGAGTATTGGACTGAAAATATGGCCTCTAGAGCGTACGCAAGGTTTTTCTAGGATTTGACCTGGTGACCTAGTTTTTGACCCGACATGGCCCATTTTCAAACTCCTCCGAGATATCATCAAGGCAAACATTCTGACCAACTTTTAGGAGTATTGGACCGAAAATATGGCCTCTAGAGCGTACACAAGGTTTCTGTAAGATTCGACCTGGTGACCTAGTTTTTGACCCGACATGGCCCATTTTCGAACTCGTCCGAGATATCATCAAGGCAAACATTCTGACCAAGTTTCATAAGTATAGGACTGAAAATATGGCCTCTAGAGCGTACACAAGGTAGAAAGTGGACGACGGACGACGGACGACAGACGCCGGACACAGCCCGATCACAATAGCTCACCATGAGCACTTCGTGCTCAGGTGAGCTAAAAAAAAAACAAGTCGCTCACCTAAGCCTTTTGACCAAACATGATCCTTTTTAAATCTCTTTCGAGATATTATGACAAACATTCTAACAAGCTTTCATAATTATTGGACTGAAAATTTGGCAAATAGCTTGTACACAAGCTTTTTCCAAACTCATCCAAGATGTTATCAAGGCAAACATTTTGACCAAGTTTCTTAAGTATTGAACTTAAATTGTGGCCTCTACAGTGAATGCAAGGTTTATCTAAGATTTGACTCAGTGACCTAGTTTTTCACCCGAACTGACCCATTTACAAACATGTTTGAGATGTCATCAAGACAAACACTCTGATTAACTTTCATGAGTATTGAACTGAAAATGTGGCCTTTAGAGAGTACACAAGATTTTCCTAAGATTCGACCTAGTGACCTAGTTTTTGACCTAACATGACCCATTTTCTAACTCGTCTGAGATATCATCAAGATAAACATTCTGACCAACTTTCAAGAGTATTCGACTGAAAATGTGGCCTCTAGAGCGTACACAAGGTTTTTCTAAGATTTGACCTGGTGACCTAGTTTTTGACCCGATATGGCCCATTTTCAAACTCGTTCGAGATATCATCAAGACAAACATTCTGACCACCTTTAAGAGTATTACACTTAAAATGTGAGCTCTAGAGCAGAAACAAGTTTTTTCTAAGATTTGACCTGGTGACCTAGTTTTTGACGGCACATGACCCATTTTCAAAACCTTCCGAGATAACATCAAGGCAAACATTCTGACCAACTTTCAAGAGTATTCGATTGAAAATGTTGCATCCAGAGCTTACACAAGGTTTTTCTAAGATTTAACCTAGTGACCAAGTTTTTGACCTGACATGATCCATGTTCAAACTCGTCCAAGATATCATCAAGACAAACATTCTGACCAACTTTCAAGAGTATTCGACTGAAAATGTGGCCTCTAGAGTGTACACAAGGTTTTTCTAAGATTTAACCTAGTGACTTAGTTTTTGACCGGACATGATCCATGTTCAAACTCATTCGAGATATCATCAAGACAAACATTCTGACCAACTTTCAAGAGTAGTAGACTGAAAATGTGGCCTCTAGAGTGTACACAAGGTTTTTCTATGATTTGACCTAATGACCTAGTTTTTGACCCGACATGACCCATTTTCGAACTCGTCCGAGATTTTATCAGGGCAAACATTCTGATCAAGTTTCCTGAATATCGGACTGAAAATGTGGCCTCTAAAGTGTACACACGGTAAAAGTTGACGACGGACGACAGACGCCGGACGACGGACACAGGACGATCACAACAGCTCACCTTGAGCACTTCGTACTCAGGTGAGCTAAAAAAAACCTGCACTGGGAGACAAAGTTAGGGAAACAGTGAAGCTGAGATAGAGTTTCAGCCTATCACATTCGAGGTTCTGAGTTCGAAGCCAGTGATGAAGAAGATCATTTTTACAACTACCAACAGTGAGGCGCGAAGCTTCCAAGCAAATATCGAAACTGCTTTGAATACGTTCACAATGTAAGTGAAGCAAACGAGGGCTAAGTTAGACATACAGACTTAAATAAACGCCTTTAAGCCCTATGCCCTGTTTCATGAAAAATTTGGCATTAAAATCAAATTTTAAATAAATAGACAATAGTTCCGGAAAAATACAAGACCGTTGTCTACCTAACTCAAGCTTTGATTGATAAGATAATTACGGAAAGCCCCCTTTATGCATATTTCGAAGAAAGACCCGAAATATGGTAATGAGTAGTGAGATAATTTGCATACTGCAGGGATGAGTTAGAATAGCATCCACGTCGAACGTATATTTAACACGAAGTATTTCCATTATTCGGTCCAATGCTGCTTGTTATCTTCATCTATGATACTGTCGTTTTGGTTACCTCCTGTTATGCGCTTCGCTTCCTCTTTCTATTTTTTTGCGTAGGCTATTTTTACGATGGAATCTCAGCAAACAAAAATGCGCCTACATGTTTGCTATTACCGATTTCTTCGATTTCTTTTCACTTAATCTTTTTTGTTTTGTTTTTGTTTTAACTTCCTTAAGAAATTGAGGGGCTTCAATCTAGCAGATAGAATAAACGACAAAATCCATTCAGGTACACCGGAGGCTCAAGGGATATATATAAATACCACATACTTTATGCACGCACACAACCTAATTTGATTGAAACTGCACACATGCATGGAAAACCATTTCCTGTAATTGGTTTTTCTAATGTTACAACTACAAACCTTTTGTCAGCCTGATAGAGTACATAGATACAATCTACGGCACTCTGCAGTCGTTCCTGGTAAAATCTCATTACGCCACGTTGTAATGCGAGAAAGTGCGAAATATAACATTGCACTGCAAACACGATAATGACTGGCTCATTTATATTTGTGTTTTTATGGACAGTGTAAGCTAAGATCAGACTGATCAAAACATACAGTGTGATCTTTGCTCTCAACTGTCCCATGATTTGGTATATAAAATCGGAAAAACTGGCATGCAACTATTTGCAATTCTTGCTTCTTTCACCTTCTGTCTATACTAACAAACGATATCGGGGTAATGCTTTTAGCAGTTAATGGACCAACATGGTTATTTCTTGTAATGACGTTTGTTGAAAGGCAGACGATAAGTAACAAATAGCTTTGGGATACCACAATGATACTTAATTCCACAGGGAACTGAAGTACAATATATCACATTTAATAAAACACTCTTTCTTTCATTATTTCGGCCAACATCCTCTGTCAAGAGTAAAAAAAACGTTATCTTTTCAAACTATGGATTTACTTGGCTTGCCATGGCGCACAAAGTACGAACGATATGACATCGTTATGTATGACACTTAAAGTGATCATATCGTTTGTGCTTTGTACGAACGTGGCAAGCGACGTAAACTTATAGTTTGAAAAGATTACGATTGGTTTTTCCTTTCATGACAGAGGCCGTTAGCCGAAATATTGGCAAAAGAGGGTCTAGGGGTGTTTCTTAGTTATGCAACACCATCTGAGCATCATTTTCCTTCCGTAATGGGAGATGTAATGACGTGATTTTTTCTTTGAAAAGATAAAAAACATACAGATAAAAAGAGAAAATTAATGTTGGTTATTGGCATTTTCTCCTTCTCCCCCAATGTTTGCTATGTTTTCAGTGTTTTCCCGAGGGCACTAAAACACGGGATTGTTTGGTAAAGAGTGATCGGAGATTACTCCGAAATTCCTTTCGGTTTAGCCGAATCTCCGTCTAATTCGTCAACAAAAGCAACAACATGCGCAATTTAATCTCCATGTAAAATCTCTCAGCGTCATAGGTGAAATCATGTGAACGGAACAGATCAAGATCAGACTGCGGGTTCAGTTACCTCTGGTGACACTTCTCAAAAGAAAAAGTCACCGCAAAAGCTTTTTCAGAGCTCAAGCCGTGTACTGGTAAACAACAAAAAGATGTAAGTGATCTGCCGCCATGATGTGTATGAAACGTTTAAAGCAACGTTAACCTCTTTTAATAAGACCAAGACCATTAGTAAAAAGAAATCAAATAATATGAAGTAGTAGAAAGTAATTAAACAAAGAACAGTTGTAAGAAGAAGGCAGTAGTAGAATGAGCAAACTGCCACCGTGCTATGACTGGAAAAGTAAAAGCGACATAGACCCCTTAAATCAAAGAAAGAGCGGTAGTAACGAGTATAGTAACAAGTACTCAAAGAAAGAGTAGTAGTATCAAGTACTCAAAGAAAGAGTAGTAGTATCAAGTACTCAAAGAAAGAGCAGTAGTAACAGGCACTCAAAGAAAGAGTAGAAGTAACAAGTACTCAAAGAAAGAGCAGTAGTTATAAGTACTCAAAGAAAGAGTAGTGGTGACAAGTATTCAAAGAAAGAGCAGTAGTAATAAGTACTCAAAGAAAGAGCAGTGTAGTTATAAGTACTCAAAGAAAGAGCAGTAGTAATAAATACTCAAAGAAAGAGCAGTAGCAATATGTAATTAAACAAAGAGCATGATAATAAGTCATCAAGGAAAGGCAGTAGTATGAGTTAATCAAAGAAAGAGCTTTAGTTGTAAGTAATTAAAAAAGAGCAGTACTAAAAAGTACATGTAGCAGCAGTAAAAAGTAATCAAAGAAAAAGTAGTAGAAATAAGTAATCAACGAAAAAGAGCGGTAGTAGTAAGTAATCAAACAAAGAGCATAGTACAAGTTGTCAAAGAAAGAGCTGTAGTAATAAGTAAATAAAAAAGAGAAGTAGTAAAAAGTAAATGCAATCAAAGAAAGAGCAGTAGTAAAAAGTAATCAAACAAACAGTAGCAGTAGAAAGTAATCAAAGAATGAGCATTGGTAATAAGTAAATTCAAACAGTAGTAGTAATGAGTAATCAAAGAAAGAACAGGAGTAAAAGAGTAATAAAAAAAAGCAAAAGTAATAACTAATCATAGAAAGAGCAGGAGTAATAAGTAATCAACGAAAAATAGCAGTGATAATAAGTAGTTAAACAAAGAGCATAGTAACAAGTTATCAAAGGAAGAGCAGTAGTAATATCAGAAGCAATAATCAATTAAGCCAAAAGCAGCAGTAATTAACAATCAAGAAAGGAGGAGTAGTTATAAGTAAACAAAGAGCAGTTATACTACGTAATCAAAGAAAGAGCAGTTGTGGCGATCTGATTTATTTCGGTTGGTCAGAGTTCCAGTCACTTGCAGAACTAAAGTATTCAAACTACATGTAGAATAAATGTCAGCCTTTATCATGTGCACCTTGTGTGCACTCTGAAGGCCACACGTTCAGTCCAATTCTCATAATTGGTCAAAATGACAAATAAAAAACAGGCAAAGTCGGCTTCACAGGTAAGTTACTTGGACAAATCTAAGAAAAACAATGTGTGAACTCTAGAGTCCTCATTTTCAGTTCAATACTCACGAAAATTGACAAAATGTTAGTCTTGATGATATCTCGGACGAATTTGAAAATAGCTCACGTTGGGTCAAAAAGTAGGTCATTGGGATAAACACTGAGGCCACTTTTCAGTCTACCGGTAATATCCATGACCATGTATCAAATTGTCTTAATGATATCTTGAACAAATATGAACATTGGCCACGTTGGGTAAAAAAGTAGGTCACTGGAACAATTTTCTTTAAACCTTCTGTTTCCTCCAGAAGCCACATTTTTTTAGTCCAAGACTCACAAAAATTGGTCAGAATGACAATCTTGATAATAAATAAGTGTATGAATTTGTGACATTGGATCATAAAGTAGGCAACTTGGATAAATTTGGAAAAAACCTTGTATGCAATGCGGTAAAGCCTACAACTTTATCAATCCCCGATCATTTTTCTAAGGTGAGCGCTTTAGATTAAAGAGGCCGTTATACTCATTTTCACCCAGTTTTAACACATTTTGTCTTTATTTTATCAAACTATAGTCATTCTTATACCTTCATGCCAAATATTGCGCCTGACGGTTGCAAGGTTGCTTAGATTACGGTCGATAGAAAATGCGTTTCACTGAGTTGCGGCCTTCCATGTAAATAGACTCGTCATTTCCAGTTTTTGAATCGAAGATTTCGATATATCCGTTATACACTCGGGTAGATTCGTATGAAGATCATGCATTCTGTCACGTGACTATATTTGACCTTCGCCCTGCGTCTAATGAGGTAAACAAAGAAAAATGGAGGTTTCTCTGTTGCAGCCTCGATTTTCAGACGGAGGTCGCGACCTATATGCAAATTACACCGTATCCGACTCTAGGCGGAAACCAACGATAAATTTCCGTGACGCACCGCCATTGTTTACAGCTTCGATCGTCAGCCAGTTTTCTTCTGACCAATGTTCGGTTTCTGATACAAATCTCCACGTTTCTTTTTTTTTTCAATTACACCATATATGTCAGTAATTTATCCATGTTTACACAAAGGACTGATTTCTGTACCATTCTAAATTGTTTGAAATTTAACAGCGTTTTTGCTTACCGGCTGTAGACGGGCATCTTTAAATGGCACTCTTGTTTAACGTCGGTGACATCATAAAAGTTTGAATAACAAGTGAGGGATGAAACAGGTATAGGGCTTTAAAACTGGCTCGATCGGTGAATCACAAGGCTTGTTATTCAGGTGTTGCAAATTCTAACGAATTGTGTCTCAGCATGCATTTAGTAGATAACATACCATGCAATACAATCTTTATTGTATTTGTGTGTGCTTAAAGAACACGTCATAGAAACGATCTACTGGATAGTATAAATCTAAGATCAGACTGCACACGTGGTTTAACCTTGATTGGTACTGTTCACTTATCCATATGCACTAAATTCGTCTACAGTGCAAAAAGGGTAATTTCTTTTCATGCATATCAAGTTCTCGCGAACGTTTTTACAAGTCTTCTAATTATATCTGCAGGTATCCAATGTCTCGCGTAATGCCAAAATATTGTAGACCGCATTCTTGGACGTCCCACAGAAATGATACACAAAAGTTTAAACCTTAAAGGCCCAACAACGGTCAGTTGTAACTTTTTTTTTTAAATAAAATACAGATAAATTTCATTCATACCATTTAAAAGAATTGTAACATTTTAAGTCTGACCATCTGTTATAGTACGGTTGGTCAAAGTTCCAGTAACTGACAGAACAATGAGTATCTAACTAGAATCCCTGCACAGCTACTTTTTTGGCATCTAGTTGTAGGAGATAGGATTTGTCATGTAACAAAATCCTAAATTTACCTTTGATATGGCAAAAAAAAAAAACGTGTGAGCGATAACTTTTGAGTTTTAGCAAAGCCATTACTGGGAGATTTGACCTCTTGCCATCGACCAAGCAAATAATAAAACGAGCCTAATTTGTATCGAAACTGGCGACGGAAATGTCATATCTAGAGAAACATCATCTACCAGTGCAGTACGAACCGAATGTACCCTGCACGTGCATACCCATATCAGAATTAGTCGCCTTACTGGTTGATGTTCAGACAAGAAAAATAACGACATGGTATCCAGCTTAAAACTGGAACTTACGTTACACTAGCTTGTACGCCATTTTCTATGCCAAGTGAACTGATTAAAACGGTTATGAATTTCAGTATGAAACTATTTAATATTCGATAAGCTAACTAATCGTTAAAGTCCTTAAATTGAGTTCAAGTAGCGTACTGTTTTGTCCGATCGCTGCAGACTTCCTAGGAAACTTTGTCTAACAGGAGGGCCATGATGGCCCTGTATCGCTCCACTGACTTTTCAATAAATGCATCATGCACTTAACTGCCATTAACAGAGACATTGATCATAAGAAGTTCTTATGGCAATAAACTTTCATAGAAAAAAACAGCGTGCCCCCCAAATGCAAATATTACATCAGTGAATACAAGCAGGCCTAATCAAGTATCATTAATACGAGTATATCAATGAACTCTAACAAAAATTGCTTTGACAAGAAAATCTTTAAAGGGTAACTCCAGACCAAAGCTATTTTTGGATATAAGAATCCATAAATGAAAACAATCTTAAAATTGAAAACCATATTTCAATGTCTTTCGTAAAAAGAGAGTTATTAACGAAAATGTGGTTTGCACACCTGTGCGAGTTTGTGAAATCTTCGATAAACCGGATGTTACGTAGGAAGTGTGACCCACACATTTATTTCGGCTTCTGTGTACTGTTAATTTGCTCTGATACTGACTTTTTTCTCACAACCTAATCCTCGCTCATGTCGGGAGACGATTCTTTTTTGGTCACAAAAATCCCTATCGTAAATCGGGTGCCGAGTTTAAGCACTATTTAGAGCCAGGAGATGACTATTTATTCGTCAGTCTGCTGTCTGTCTAAACCGAATGACGTGGCTTAATATCAGATCTACTATTAATCCTCAACAGGTTAAATAAACCTTTATGCCGATTGCAAAAGTTCGAATACTGCTAGTTTTTGGAGATAGATATCTCCGTATTGGACACTGTACATAAGATCAGATTGCACGTTCTGTGCAGTCTGATCTTAATATACGTTGTTCGCAAAATGTCATTGAGTCGCGCTGAGCAGCCTTGGGGCCACACAGAAATTGAAATGGGGCAAGAAATCAATGGTAAATTCACTGTTGATTATCCATCTCTTTCATATTAGAGAGAGAGGGAGAGAGAGAGAGAGAGAGTTGGAGGGTAGTTAGAATAGAAATTTGACAAGCAGATTATGGGATTTTTTTAAGATCGTATGAATGAGGAAAATACAAAAATTATGACATTCGACTTACCCATTTAACCTGTGTAAAATTCCAAATTCCATTTACATTTTATAAGAAAAAGGGTTCAATATGGTCGTGAAAACAAAAGAGTAAATTTGTACATGACATGTTTATGACAAGTGCTTGTTAACCTCCAGCTGCAAAAAAAATGTGAGACCACGACGGTGCGATACCAACATCAAAGTGGCGCCGAATTAACCCTCTGCCCCTTTACATTGATAGAACACACTATTCTTTTCTCAAAATAAAAAGTTGGCGCACTAAACTTTTGCGTTAAGTTTGTAATAAATCTTTAATTTACGCTGAATTTTTTATGGTCAGCATCTGTTATCTCGTACGTGATTACAGCGAGAAATACGGAAAAAGAAAGTCAAATAATATTTGTCCGCGTTGATATTTCCTTTTAAATTTACACCTGACATGTCTCAGTATTTAGGAAATGGAATGACCCTGTATTTTGCAGACGATCAAAAACGTTTACTGCTTGATATGGAGGGCAGGAAGGCAGGAGGCAATTCAGACAATCTTTTAACGTTGTTGTTGATGAAAGAAACAAATTTGAAATTGTGAAAGTAACACGTAGGAAAATAAATGAAGATCGAGTGAAAAAAATGGATTCAACTTAAACGACAAATTTAGGATGTGTGCTGGATTTAATGTTGTTTGTGAATGTTAAAGAGAGGATACGATTTCTAAGGTAGATCAAGGTTTTTAATTCTTCCCAAGCTGAAGGAGACATGTAAAATGCTGACACTGACAGTGTAGATCAAGATCAGATTGCACAGGATGTGTAGACCGTTGAATGATCGACGGTGTCCTATATTTGGTAGAAACAGCCTTAGAACTGTACTCGAATGATTCCTTTACACATTGCAACGTTCCTTCTACCACTTAGTAGAAGAGACTTTTGGCATATTTCAACTATCTTAAGTTATTATTTCTTTTTTTTAATTATCTATCAAAATTCGTTGATGAGACTGTGGTATAATTGAAATAACTTCAAGAAATGAATTTCAAAATAGTTTTGTTCCCCACTAGAAGAATAACTTTTCCTTTTCCTAAGTACTATCTCCACTAGGCTAATTCATTTAAAATTTCTTTCCTATTATTGTAGTAAGATGTAAGAGCGATAGAGATTGAAATTCTGCAGTAGACAAGTGATTGAAACATGATAAAGCGATTTATATCTTTGCAAATATCATGCAGTTTTCTCAGTTTTCTGTGTTAGTTCATATATAGCGACCATATCTTCTCACACTTGTGACGTCACGGCAGACTACCGGAAGTCACGATTTTTTCAATTAGCGACTTTCAGACAGGTGAAAATCCGAAGTTTAAACCTCTGTATCTCGTGAACTAAGCATCACAAAACGCTAAGATTTTTTTGTTAACATACTCTAGTATAGTTTTATCCGATTTTGAAATAAAAATTTTGGCCTAGAGTTACCCTTTAAATCTTAGAAGCACATCCCCTCCGGGTTGAACAGAAAATTTTTGGAACAAAAGACTGAAAGATAGAAACCCTACTTATTAATAGGTATTCAAATCACCTGAGCATAACAACTAGCAACGAAATAAATCACCCCAACTAAAAACCGAACGTTTTCTTTCAAAATAACTTGAATACCCATCATCAATTATGTAATAGAGCAGTTTGATAATCAATGAACGTAAATGGTAACAAACTAAATATATAGTTCTTATAACAGGAGTTACCACAATGAAAATAAGGGATCCTTTTCCTTTTTTGTGATATCCTTGGTGCTGATGTGCCTGATATTGTTCTATGCATTTCCATCATATTTGACTTTTTATTTGAATATGTTGTGTGCTACTGTTAAAACCATATTATGTACATTCAGTGCTAAATAAAATAAAAAAAATAATAAGATAAATTTCCCTTGATCAGTATGTAAGTTTCAATCATTTTGACTTCCTGTACTGGAAGGTTTTCAAAGTTTTCACTATTTAAGCCTTACGTTCGTTAAATCGATTGATTAATTGATGGATGGATGGATTGGTTCTTTATGCCCCTTTCAACATTATTTCGGTCATTTCAGGGCGACAGCTCACATATTCATTATGTCCTGGGTTTCAGCATTACTAGGCTAAGATATGTCTTGCTCCAGGAAACTCCAGCGAAATACCCAGTGCCTCCAATGAGGCTCGAGCCCGGCATATGATTCCCACACTTTTTACCGCTGAGCCACGCAGGACCCCTAACGGTCGCTAAATCGACAGACTGATTGCTAAAGGATCTAAACTACCTACCTAAATCCAATTTTGTAGAAGACGGGGTGAATGAGAGCTATAAAAACCCAAATCATTAACAGGTACAAAGAAAAGCTACACTTTCATATTTTCTGTTGGAAATGATGTACCCGATGTAACAAGAAAGATGGAAAGATAATGTATATCTGGAAATTAGCTTATCTAAGACTTAATGTGTTAATGGTAACACATAAGGAACCTTTGCGGATAGTGTAGATCAAGGATCAGACTGCACAGAACGGGCAATCCGATCTCTGATCTACACTGTCCGATTTGTGCAAAGAGTTAATATTTAAGATTGCCTTGAAATTACTAAAGACAGGTTTTATCTAATCTAATTCATATGATTAATTTACATGAGAGGACTAACAACTGCAAACAGTCAGGGTGATACAAAAATTGGTTATGCATTTCTTTTGAACTTGTACTGTAGGCAGAACAAAGAATTCCAGTGATAAAAACATGTGAGCAGTGCTCTGTGAAAAGGGGGCTTGATGCATCTGCAAAAAATATCAACCAAGATCAGCCTGCACAGTCCTCAAAGACTGACATGGGTCAAAATCTTTTGCTTTTGGTAAGTATTCTACCTGTCCAAGGACCATGGTACCTAAGAATTCAGCCAGTTGTTTGACGAAATGGATTTTATGGATACATCATTATGAAAGATGCAGTAAACCCCTTTTGCCAGAGCATGGGCCATTTAAAGGGAAAGCGAAAAATCCTCTTTTCAACAAAAGGAGAGAAGAAAAAAGATTGTCATACATGAGTTAGAATATCTAGCTCACATCACTACAAAGCTGAATGCATGACATGTTTAGATGGTAGAGTTTCAAATTTGTTCGTTACACAGTAGTATTATCATTATTATTATTATTACTATTATTATTATTATCAAATCCTTATGGCCTGCAACACGCGAAAAAAGGCATTCGGACATTTGCGTTAAGTGTCGTATCTGATCAGCCCGCGCAGTCCGCGCAGGCTAATCCGAAACGACACTTTCCGTTTTCATGCAATTTTCTGTTTTGCGCAAGTCTAAAATCTAATGTAGTCGTAAAGTGCCGCCTCGGATTAGCCTGCGCGGACTGTGCAGGCTAATTCGAGACGACTCTTTACGTAAATATCCGAATGCCCCTTTTCGCGTGTTGCAAGCCTTATGTAACTACTAGCAGCATTATTAGAACAAACACAAGTTTTATTAGCATTTCTACCCAAAACTATTTTTATAGTTTTCAATAAACATTTCATGATATTATTTAACATCAATTATTTAATGACATTTAAATTAAATGAGCCCTTTATAAAACAGGCTTTATTTTACATCAGATTAAAAATAATGTTATGATAATGATGGGGTCTTGCGTGCCTCAGTGGCAAAGTGTAGGACTCATTACCTGGAGGCCCTGGTTTTAAGCTTCATTGGCAGTGCGGGGTTTTTGTTTGAAGTGTTCTTCAATCAATCAATCAATCAATCAATCAATTGGAAAATAAACTGGTCAAGCTATGCATTGGCACCAGCGATCTACTACTTTCAAGCCCTGTACGTTACCGACTGTATATGTTATATAATAAAAGTAGAAGCATTACAAGATCGGAGAGAGATAAACGTCAAAATCTTTTTACACTTCTTAGATGTTATGAAATCTCTGTCATCAGCTCTTAATGGTACAAGTAATCGCTTGTGAGTTACCCTTTACCATACCTGACTGTAACCCTTTACTCAGCTGATTGATTGATTGTGCACCTGTCCGTGCTTTCCTAATTTTCCTTTTACCAGTACCTTGCATAGCATTCTTCTCAAGTCACTAGCTGCTTTTCCACATAACCATCGTTGAAACAATGATCAGCGGTGAAACAGGAATGAATCCTGTCGCAATGACTATTATCAATCCCCGGAAACAAATTCGTCGAGCTGGGGATTCAAAATAAATTTAGAAATGTAAAAATCGAAAGCATTTGCAAAGCGACAAAATAAATGAGTCAGATTATTTGGTCGTCTACAAAGGCTGTACATTTACAAAGAGCAATGCTTTCTTCTGTTTGAAATGACAAATTTCATTTTTTGAGTCACATTTCATGTGTCGTCTCCAAAGTCTTTAAAGTTGGTCTTGATGTAGCCTGTACCGTTATTGGCTCAAGAAATCTCTAGAACTTCCCCATTAAAGGCCCACCAGCTGTCAAAAGTAAACAATTCAGGAGTCAAAAACAGGCAAATTCACTTAATACCATTCAAATGTATTACCTTTAATCTGACAATGTGTACGATCTGTCAAAGTTCCAGTCCCCGACAGAAAAGAGTTGTTATTCTTAATTCTAGTTTTAACCCTTATCCTCGTAACCAAAAGGTCCTGAGTTCGATACCCGGGAGCGGGTGTCAACTTTGGGATTTTTCATTGGCCCACACATTCGGCGCGATTACTGGTATAGTTCCCAGGAAGCAGAATCGAGAAAGATTAGTAAAGATGTAAGAACTTGTTTCTCAACAGATGTAAAATAAATATGTTTGAATTAAATTAACCCTTATCCTGCTAAATAACTAAAATTAAATTTTCTTCAAGTGGATAGTAAAAACTCAAATATTGCTTGTTCAAAGTTATGTTTTGAGGAATAATATCTCTTCGGACAGTGTAGATCAAAGATCAGACTGCACGTTCTGTGCAGTCTGATATTGATCTACACTGTCCGCTAAAGGTCACTGAGTCGCGCTTAGCAGCCTGAGGGTTAAGATTTATTTTGTACCAGCAACAGGAACTTGGACAGACCGCACTGTAACACATCGTCAGAATAATAGTAAAATCCATACATAAATAGTATGAAATCAAATTTGCCTGCAATATTATCCGCACCCCCAAACTGTTTACGGCCTCTAGTGGACTTTTAACTCATGAAAAACATTTGTAACTAAAGACTTTAAGCAGTCTTGTGAATAAACACAGATAATCAGCAAGTGTTGACGGTTAATGCAATAAATCAGCCATGCTCTGTGAAAAGGAGGCTTAATGCAAGTGCAAAAAGTATCGACTCAGTGCAGTGTGCGCAGGCTGACCTCGACCGAAACTTTTTGCTATCGGTCATTATCTGCATATTCAAGGACTACTTTACCTTGTCTTCCAGTCGGGTGTTATTTTTTATGGATTCTGTGATAACTTGGTTTATGTAATGCAACTCGGAGATACATTAAGCTCCCTTTTCACAGAGCATGGCTCAAATATATAAGCGTTTACTTCCTTAGCATCATGATTTTTTTTCCCGAGAGCTGTCTGCTGCAAGGCGAAAAAAAAAGTCCGTTTGCAGGATGCATCAGTACTAGGTATGTAAACAAGTCTTTTCCCTTTCACTCCTTACCAAACAAAAGAAAACTGACTTGTCCATAAAAAAAATACTTGTGGACGACAACGTAAATATGGCACAAAGATTGGATTTGTCTTTGGAAGGGTAAAAAACATTGTGGGAAAAGAAGAAAATGCTGGTTACCAGCATTCTCTTCTTTTCCCACAATGTTTTCAAAAGCTTTCTTCCTCAGTACCGTTAAAACTCGTAATTATTTAGTAAAGGGTTAACCGCTGAATGTAAAACTCGGGCCGATCGCAATAGACTCAAACAATGCAAGTTGTAAGTTATTTTTCACTGGATAAAGTCTTGCCGTATCGGACAGTGTAAAGCCAAGATCAGGCTGCACGTTCTGTGCAGCCTGATTTTGATTCACACTGTCTGCAAAAGAGCTTTTGGTCTTGATTACCAAGCTAAGGGTTTAGAAAATGTCGGTAAGCAAGCGGCGTGTCGACAGATTCATTTAGCTTTTGTTTGTTGTTTTACCCATTCCTTTGTATTACAAATGTCGAAGTTTAAGTCTTCACTACCTATTGCTAAACGGGGGTCCTGCGTGGCTCAGTGGTAAATTGTGGGACTCGTAACCTGGAGGTCCCGGGTTTGAGCAGCAGTAGATCCACTGGGTTTTTCGTGGGAGTGTCCTTGGGCAAGACACCTCAGAGCCCAAGCCTACTACCGGTGAAACCCAGGAAATACGTGAATATGAAAGCTGTCTTCGTGATATGACTGAAATAATGTTGAAAGTGGCGTATAACACCAAAGAATCAATCAATCAACCTATTGCTAAACAATCGGTACCATTAAAGTTTCTTAAAGGGGGCGATTCAGAATTTTAGATTTTTAAGATCTTATCAAACTTAAATGAATCGTCGCTGAATTAGATAAGGCGATAGCTTGCAAGCCAATTTAGTAAATAAAAACAAATATAAGACAAAAATCTATTTCTTCTGTGGTATTTCCATAATCGGCTACGTATCTCTGTAGCTGTTCTCAACAACGATTCTTACTTAAATCAAAACGTTCAATTCGAAGATCAAGCCATCCGATTGGTGATTGGAAAGTTTTGAAAATTTTAATTTAGAACACTTGACAAGTTGATAGTTAACTTTTTACCACACAATCCCTAGTTTTAATGATCTTGAAATAAAAGGTTTTTGAAAACATCGTGGGAAAAGGAGAAAATGCAGGTGACCAGCATTTTCTCACAATGTTTTCTACCCTATCAAGTACAGAAATCTTCATTTGAGAAACATTTAATTTGTCGTCTGCAAATGCTTTCAATTTGGACAAGTCTAGAACTTTTTCTTTTGGTAAAGGCTTAAATTATTTATCGCCTTTCCTGCTCAACAAAAAAAACAATTACGTGTCTAGTTAATCATATATACACCTATAGTCGCGGAACAGATAGACATGTATATCAACAAAAAGCAATCGAAAAGGAAGAAGGTGCTCAGGCCAGGATGTCGCACAAACGATCCAAGGTCAGATGGCATGTTCTGTGCAGCCTGATCTTTGCCTACTCCGTCAGCAAAAACTATCAAACATATTTCATGTATTCTAAAGGTAGGCATTATTAACTTGTTCGGCTTCAATGGCATACAACACACGAAAAGGGGCATTCGGACATTTGCGTAAAGTGTCGTCTCGGATCAGCCTGCGCAGTCCGCGCAGGCTCATCCGAGACGACACTTTCCGATTGTGGGTGATTTTCTATTTCACGCAAGTCTACTGTAGGACAAAATCTAAATTTGACGTAAAGTGCCGTCTCGGATTAGCCTACGCGGACTGCGCAGGCTGATCAGAGACGACACTTTACGCAAATATCCGAAATCCCCTGTTCGTATGTTGCAGACCAATTATATAAAACCGTCCTTTTTCGATGGCTATTGCAACTCAGATTTTATCTTATATACCTCGAAGGCTTGACTAAACAATCGGACGGTATAGATCCAAGATCAGACTGCACGTTCTGTGCAATCTGATCTTTATCTATGCCGTCCGTAAAGCCCCTGCTTTAGCCTAGGGCTAAACTTTGTGTACTAAAGCCCTATTCTGACACAGAATCTTCACTGTAAAATATTGTTACTTGTTAAGCTGCTTACGTTTTTGCTATTTATAATAAAACGCCCATTCATCATTGTTGAGAAGAAAAAAAAATAGGCAACATAAGATGCACACATAATTATTGTTTATACCTAAACATATAACTTATCAGCCAAATCAGACTTCCTCTTCAGTTTTGGAATAGAGTGGAAACGAGGTCGTAATTTGCAACTACAACAGAAACAAGGGAGATATTTGTAGACAGCGTAAGTGGTATTTGAATAAGAATATTGGAACTTTTTTTGTTCAATATACAAAGAAATAATCAAAGGTATTAACGCTAGCGACTGCATCGTTTTTCCTCAATATCTTGCATATTGGTAAAAAGTGAAAGGTTCAGTTAGATATCTCGTATTTTTGTTATTAGTTATTAATCCAACACATCGTTGGAAAAGGAGCAGTCGGTGCTACAATGGTGTGTCTGTAAATACATTTGATTTGAAATGAGGCATCTGCATACTCTGTGACCTTCTTTCCTTTAGAATATGAGTCATGCCTTGTGAAAAGGGTGTCTAATGTATATGCAAAAAAAGCATCGAACCAGGTGTGTCTGCTCAGTCTGCTTGGCTGACCGTGGTCCAATCATTTTGTTATTGGTCGTTAAACCCCCTTTTTTGCTATGCGCCGTTTGTATAAAAGAATTTCTCTATGGCTATTCTTTAAGGCGCTCGATTTGGGGTCGGGAAATCCTGTTTATATTTCCGCTGTCCTTTCTACTCACGATAAAGTGTCCTTAGGAAAAGCGTTGTAAAGCTAGAGCATAGTAATGTCAAACGTAGGTAAGACAACAATGTGTAAAGCTATCTACGTGATATGACTTAACCCAAAATAAAAGAAAAGATTTGAACAAATTCCTTTACTTACCATGTCACGTGTTCTAGACCCTTGCTATATCCATACAAAGTTATGACCTTTCGTCTCATAGAAATCAAATTTGCCCACGTAGCTCGAAGCAAATACAAGCACCAGAGCTGGGTTTACATATACATACATGCGATCCCTACGGTGGCACAAAAGTGACATGGAAGATATCTTTTATACTACGTGCGCACGCAGTAGCTAATACGTGCGCACGTATTAGTTATTACGTGCGCACGTATTAGCTACTGCTTGCGCACGTAGTATAAAATATATCTTCCATGTCACTTTTGTGCCACCGTAGATCCCTCTATACCCAAAGGTATATATGTTCTGGCTAAAGTTATTCAAATATCTACTAAAGTTGTAAAGTTATGCAGTTTAGTGAAACTTGTTTTCAGACTTTATCCTTGCTAATCTAAACCGCGTACGTAAATTTCTTGCGTACGCAGTTTAGTGTAAGAAGCACAGGGAAGTTACCTCTGCACAACATTTCTTTAAGGTCTGAAACACGTGAAAAGGGGCATTCGGACATGTGCGTAAAGTGTCGTCACGGATCAAGCCTGCGCAGTCCGCACAGGCTAATCCGAAACGACACTTTCGGTTTTTATGTAATTTTCTGTTTGCGCAAGTCTAATGTAGCTTAAAATCCAATGTAGTCGTAAAGTGCCGTCTCGGATTAGCCTGCGCGGACTGGGCAGGCTAATCTGAGACGATACTTTACGCAAATGTCCGAATGCCCCTTTTCGCGTGTTGCAAGCCATATATGGATCCAGAGTATTGTAAACTCCATATATCAAAGGAATCAACCACGGTTGACACAACGACAAAAACCCTCAGTATTGATGTTAACCAGGAATACTAAATGAAAATACAGCTGTATTTTATGGTTGAATACCATGCAGCGATGCGTTATGGGAAACAAATTATACTCTGTTTTATGGCTTTTGAACTTTAATGGTGCAACAATGGGAAAGATAATAAGGTCTGGATTAACGGAATACATGCATTCGTTTGGACAGGACATTTGTTCGATTCATCAATGTATTCAATTAAGCGAGAAGTACAACAAAGTTCACTAGCTCTTGAAAACAACAATCATGATTGTTTGTTTAATGTTTTAACACCGTCTCAACATTATTTCAATAATATAACGAGGTCCAGTGCACCTATTCATGCTTTCCTGGGGTTTCTTCTAGCGGTACTTCACACAACATTATTTCCATTCTACTGGCCGGTTTACCATATAAACATCGTCAAAACAATGTTCAGCAATGAGATGAAAATATTTTTTGTCGCAGTGACTAACAGACTATCATTAGTCATCGGAAAGAATCTTGCAGAGGTGGGATAATGAACCAGCGAGCCCCTGTTCTCAAGTCTGACACGCTATCGACTGCGCCACTGAAAAAGTTAAACAGTAACCTAGACACATAACTTCGTGGTTATTTATTGGCTCCTTTATAAAAAAGAAATATAGCAACTATTCTTTGAAGTACAATATCAAAGACGGATGGGTTACGCGTACACTTTCCCCTGCATTTTATTAGGTACTATGAAACTCACTTAGCGCCTATCACAAATACAGCTGCCTTGGCGGCCAGTGTAGATCAAGGCCAGATTGCACAAAACGTGAAGTCTGATCTTTGATCTACACTGTCTGCTTTGCTTAGACATTATGAACAAAAACAACATTGAAAGTTGTAAATATTTTGTACTTATTCCCAGACTGAAAAAAAAAAAATGTCTATGGGTTTATTGGCACTCTATGGGTTAATAAAACAATGGTTGGAACCAGATATCATGCAGATATGTTAATTGGTAACGTGTTCTCATTATCCTTTTACGCATGCGCGGTAAAGATCTCTCAAAGGCATATCGAGAAGTGATACCCTTTATTTAATTACCTATATCATCTTTATGAAAATATATGTTTTTCATTATCTATATCATCAATTGAATGTACATAGTTTTATTTTCTTTTTATTGCAGAGTCAAACATAGATACGTGATTCTTTATCTTTTCTAACTTATGTATTTCGTTGAGTTTGTTTTTCTTTTTTGAATAGTGTTTTACGCCGTTTACGGTAACGTGTGGAATATGTCTAATTCTAATTCTAATTCTAAAATTCCAAGACAGGTAACTTGAACGGCTGTGTCGTGGGCACATCAACCAAATCATTTCACTCGTCCTACAACATAAAATAAGTAGAAAAAAAATATCTATTGGTGTTTGTGGGGACAAAAGTAATACAGAACCTAAATAATGCCGCACTAAACAATCCCGAGTTTAACGGCTTTTTGTAATAAAATTTTCAACTTCACTAGATATTCCTTCATATAGGTCAGAACAGGTATGCATAGATGATTTAAAAAGTCGATAATTTTATTACAAAAAGCCGTTTTATTACAAAAGTGGTTCTAACGTTGGTATGTCATTGGCATTATGTCATTGAACCGCCTGCTTACTCTGTAAGACAAACGCATACAAACTTGAATAGTGCTCTATCAAAAAGGAAATATTTGATGACAGAACCCGGACACTTAAAACGAATATGACTGACATTTATAAAGAAATAACGCAATAACCATTTCATATATTTACGTCAAGATAAATCCTCCCTACATACACGAGACCTCTCCGAACCAAGGATGATCACAAAAGGACATCGTTGTGCTATCAATTAGGATATTGGTCAGCGCTTCACTCAATGTGACAGGATGGAATAAAGCAATATCAAATCCAGCTGAATGCTTTTGGACTGCTTTTAAAATCGTAAAGATCGAAAAATTGGGCCGCGTTATACACCGTTAACCCTTTATCTTACAATCCCGTGTTTTAATGGCCCTGAGGAAGAAGCCTTATGAAAACATTGTGGTATAAGAAGAAAATGCTTGTAACCAGCATTATCTCCTTTTCTGACAATGTATTCTAGTCGATCAGAGAATTTTCGCTCATCTGTACCAATTTTAAATTTGTCGTCTGTAGATGTTAAGACTTTGGAAGAGTCTAAATTTTGTCAATAGAGAAAGGGTTGATGGATTCCAGGACCTTTTCACAAACCATCCCAAATAGAATTCTTAGCCTAACTCACAAGAATTGTCACAATTCTAAGGCAATTCATTTTTTTAGTTTATCCAATCAAAGAGTGCCTTACTTTCTATATCTATAGTTAGGATACGAATGTGGTTTAGAATCGTTGGTGAAATCGGGCCTTCGTTACCTATCTTGAGGTTTAAACTTGACTATCATATTCCAAACTAGAGGCATACTTATGGCCATAC
The DNA here is from genome assembly GCA_946811185.2 of Hippopus hippopus. NCBI lineage: Eukaryota > Metazoa > Mollusca > Bivalvia > Cardiida > Cardiidae > Hippopus > Hippopus hippopus. Next base: position 15,998,359 of record OX328103.1, on the reverse strand, counting down.
TAAAAACGCAAGTTTGGTTTGGTACAAGATCAACAGTTATCTACCTACCAAGTTACACAATTTCAGTCTTGTTCACATTGAAAGGTTTTGCATGCGAAACATTTGATGTGGCTTAAATGATGAAAACTGCCTTTGGAAAAAATAAAAGAAAATTTTTTTGAAAAGGAGAAACTGCTGGTTACCATTACATTTCCTTTACCTACAAAACTAACCAAAGCCTTCTTCTGCAAGGGAAAAAAATGAATCGTCTAGTATTTGTTTGTTTCTATGGTGTTAACGCCATTTTCAACATTATTTCTGTAACACTGTGGGAATTTCTTTTACCCGTACTTCGCACAATTATCTTCCTACGCCACTGACTGCTTTTGCACATAACCATCGTCGAAACAATGATCAGTGGTGAAAGAAGAATACGTCCTGTCGCTCAGACTATCATCAATCCTCGGAAAGAAATTGGCCAAACTGTGGACTCGAACCAGCGACCCCTTGGTTTCATGTCCTGTTCGCTACAACTGCTCAACCAAGTTCGGCGAATCGTGTGGTTAACTGTTGAGCTAGATTGAATAGTACTGTAAATCCTGCAGTTCTCGAGGATGAGTTAGCACAAAATGTTACTGTCGAAGAAGATTTCGGTTTCTTACAGCTTATGAAACATTGTCAGACTAGTCCAATTTGAAAGCATTCACAGACAACAAATTACATTTTGTTAAAAATGATGGGTTTTATCTAAGGAAAGGTTAGAAAACATCAAGAGAAAAGAAAAAGTCCTGGATAGTCTACAAGCTTTTTTCCTTTTTCGACAATGTTTTTAAAATCTTTCTCCCTCAGGGTGATTATAAACCTGCAGATGTTTGGTTAAGGGTTGATACGGCGGTATCAGTTCAACTAATCATTTCGAAGATACTGCACATGTAGGCACAGTTAGGGTTTCTATGTCTTTATGTCATACCTAACCTGTTTAACCCTTTTCAACAAAATCCTGAACTTAAACGACCTTGAAGGAAAAAAAGCTTCTAAAAACATTGTGAAAAACCCGAAAATGCTCGTAAACAGCATGTCATCAATTTCCCACCATGTTTTCTACCCTTTCACAGAAAAATCCCATAATTTGAGCCAAAGTTCAAGTTTTTAATTTGGACGAGTCTAAAGTTCTGTTGTCTGGTAAAGAGTTACATGTACATGTTGAAGATAAAAATGTGACAAAATAAACTCCTCGTACTGTCTAAACAAAACTGATTTTAAGACAGATGAAAAAACCTTGCAGGAATAATTGTTTTACATGTAAACACATGAAAACAATTCCCAATACACCTGATAAAGTCATTACAACAATATGATACTTGGGGAAATGGTAAAAGCACCTGTATACCCGAGCTGTGTGGGCATTCAAAAGCGTTCTGCATGGATAAAGAGAAAGAATGATAGGGCATTTCGTCTGTACATAACTGATGATATACTTGTTGTTTATTTGTTCTTTCGGTGTAAACTACCATTTTCAAAATTATTTCAGTTATATCGCTACGACCAAAGCGTCTGTCCACGCGTCCCTCGGCGTAAACAACACTCTCTATAGTCATTAGAAAAATATGATACTTCGGAAAATGGTAATTTAAGGACCTTGACACCTAGCTGTGCGGACATGTAAAAGCGTTCTGTATGGATGAGTAAACAGAATGATAAGGTATTTTGTCTGTACATAAAAGATGATTTACATTTTGTCTAACTATCTCTGAAAAGTGAATGGCGTTTCTTTCCACTTGGTATCAGCACTAGTTGGATGGAACAGACCAGAAAAGTTGCAATGCCACGTGGAGGTGCATGTACATGTAGAAGTCTCATTTCTTATTTCTGTATAAACTTCTTACATCAGTCATTTGCTGCCCAGGACCCGATATCTCAAAACAGTTTAAGTGCTACGATCATCGCAAACCGACCTTAAGCCCCTCGTAAGAATTTTGCCGGCTCTTTCAAAACATCGCAACTTAAGGGCCGATCGTAAACCCGATCTTAACTTACGGCCACTCCGAAGCTACCTTAACGTAATCGTAGGCTGTTTTCAGCAATGCATAAAACGTGGTGTTGTGGTTTGTTTCTCAAAATGACATTATTTTTATACTTGAACAGACCTCACAGAAGAAACAATAAAGCTCGGCGAGTTTTAGGGACAGGATGAATCCCTTGGATTACATGGATGACATGGAATTAATTAGAAAATCCCGCCTCGATCGAGGATCAATTTTTACGCTCTGCAATGTTTTTGGTTGAGTGCTCCAAAGAACAAGAGGGCCATTGGACCTAAAGCGCTCACCTGAATGAAGTCACCTAGGATTGCTAAAACTATCCTAGGATCCTAGTTGTGATGATGTAAAACGCATCATTGTAAGTGACCTTCTTTTTAACTGACTTTTCCAACTTGATGGAGGTATCATCGAGACAAACATTTAGGTTGGTTGGTTGACATTTAACGCCGTTTTCAACATTATTTCAGCTATATCGCGGTGGCCAGCGCACCTATCCACGCTTTCCTAGAGTTTCTTTTACCAGTGCTCCGCACAATACTCTTTCCAAGCCACTGGCTGCTTTCCCACATAACCATCGTCGAAACAATGGTCAGCGGTGAGAGAGGAGTGAATCCTGTCGCAATGACTATCATCAGTCTTAGAGAGAAATTGATCGAGCCGGGGATCGAACCAGCGACAAACATTTTGACAATGTTTCATGAATATCAGACCAAAAAATGTAGCCTCTAGACTGTACACAAGGTTTTTCTAATATTTGGCCCAGTGACAAAATTCTTGATCTGTTGTGACTAAATTTCAAATTTGTCTGAGATATCATCAAGATAAACATTTTGACAATGATTCATGCGTGTAACACTGAAAATTTAGCCTCTAGACTGAGATTTAGCCAGTGACCAACTTTTGAATCTGTTTTGACCAAATTTCAATTTTGTCCGAGATAGCATCAGAACAACCATTTTGACAATGTTTCATGTGTATCAGACTGAAATGCAGCCTCTACAGTGCAAAAAAGGTTTTCTAAGGTTTGCCCCAGTGACCTACTATTTTAAATGACTTGACCCAATTTCAATCTTGTCAGATATATCATCAATACAATATTCTGACCAAGTTTCATAAGTATCAAACTAAAAATGTGACCTAGAGAGTGCACACAAGGTTTTTTCAAGGATTTGGCCCAGAGGCCTACTTTCTTTACCCCACATGACCCAATTTCAGTCCTATCCGAGACATCATCAAGGCAAAATTCTGACTTTGTTTGATGAGTATCTGGCTGAAAATGTGGCCTATAGTGCACACAAGGTTTTTCTACGATTCGGCCTACATTTTTAACCAACGCAACCCGATTTCAATCTTGCTAGAGATACAATCATAACAAACATTCTGACGACAAACTGTCTGACCAAGTTTCATGAGAATTGGGCAGAAAATGTGGCCTCTAGAGTGCACACAAGGTTTTTCTTAGATTCGGCCCAGTTACCTACTTTTTGACAAGACATGACACAATTTCAATCTTGACAGAGATATCACCAAAAAAGGCATTTTGATCCTGTTTGGTGAGTATCTGGCTGGAATGTAGCCTCTACAGTGCACACAAAGTTTTTCTAAGATTTGCCTCGATGACCTATTATTTGGCCCGACATGACCCAATTTCGGACTTGTCCGAGAAATTATAAAGACAAAGATTCTGACCGAGTTTCATGAGTATTGGACCCAAAATGTGGCCTCTAGAGTGCACACAAAGTAATTGTTGAAGCCTAGGCGAGACACGATGCACGACGGACACAGCACGATCACAAAGGCTCACCGTGAGCACTTCGCGCTCAGATGAGCTAAAAACATACCGAAATCACGCATTTCCGATGCCGATGCAGATGACAATTGCTTTGAGATTTTATGCAACGGGGAGTTTTCAGTCTGTGATCGCAGACAGTCACGGGGTCGGAAATCAATTCAGTATCAAGAAATGATGTCACTTTTAAATGTTACGATCGTAAATGGCGTTTCTTTTATGAGAGTGTTAAGGTCGGTTTTGAGAGATCACTTTAAGAAAATCGTAACGTCACCTTAAAATGATCGTAAAGTTAACCGTAACTTACGAAACCTTAAAGTTTTGAGATATTGGCCCCTGGAAGATAACTAGTAAACATTTATTAGGTAGCTACTCGTATTTGAAAGGTCCGTACTGTCCACAAAAGCAACTTTAGCTTTACCTCAAAGACTGAACAGGCAGGTCCATGTGAATAGGTACGGCAGGTATTTGTTGAATTACCCATGCATGAATAAAACTAAATTCTTTGATTTTAAATGTTCAAGTAAGTCATCCTGGTTTATATAGTGTATGAGACTGTAAACTTTGTGTTTAGATAAAAACAAACATGGCTCATCATATGCTACACCCCCTTCTCAGTGAACTAATCAACTGTTTAAAGTGCATTCTCGTCTCAACGCCTGTGTTTTACCTATAGAAGCGTTCACAGTGTTGTAAGATTTCTCGAAACTTCGAGAAAATTAACCCCTCTTTTTTGTAGTTGCTTTTGTGGACAGGGTCGATTAATATTAAACAAGACAAAAGGTTTGATCTTATATCTACGCTCTCTAATAGTTTGTTATAAATTATGAGAAAAAAAAAAAAACCTTTTGAATTCGAATATCGTGTTTTTATTTATAATAACCCAGAATACCCAATTTACTTATTATGACCCTTTGGTCAACACAATGTATAAAGGTGCCACACAACTTTGTGCTACATCGAAAGTGAGTTAAAATCACTATTTTTGACCCTCTTCTGTACTTTAAATGGCAACTCCAGCCATCAAATATATGTCATGTGGCCTACACAATATTAGTTGTACGGTTAGGTGGCAGGGGACTTGGAAACTTGTTCACGGCTGAGGTGAATCATGTTGCCCCGAGCCGAAGGCGAGGTGGAGACATTATTCGCCACAGCTGTGAACAAATTTCCAAGTCCCCTGACACCTGACCGTACAACGAATTTATTATACTGCAAAGTTTTACCATTCCAACGTGTAATAAGCGAAATTTCCCTGTTTTATGGGCTTAAAATTGAGTACGCTGACGAAATAGAATTTCCCTTCTGAGTGCCCCAATTCAATGAAAAATGACGTCACTGGGAACTGACGTCACTGAAACCTTGGTAAAACTACAGTGTGGTGCATAATCTTGGTGATTTCACTGCGATAGACATTCGTCGTATTTTTATTTAAACATGGATTTAAACAACTTCAAGGTAAGTAACTATGCATTTTAATGATTTGTCTACAAAAGTAAACGACCATTAGTTGCCTCACACAACCATTAGGTTATCCTTTTAACGTTATGCACCATGTATGAGTTTCGACACTTACCTGACGAAGGGATGGCTCGTTTTAACCCCCCGTGTATTTGTTTTAGAATGACATCAAACTATAATAAATGTAAAGTTCTATATTCATTTATTTTCAAAAACTATCCATTCTTTCCGTTTTAATGACAACCATCAAGGGAATTTAGTAATAATATGGTGCAGGCTACTAAGTATGTTTGTCTTGTGGGCGGCATGTGTCGACCGATCGACGCCGCCATTTTGGATGTTGTGTTGAAAGTGTAGTCAGGTAGAATCTATACTGGGCTCCCGAAAGGGAAACTGCTTTTACGTGGGTTTTGCCAGCGTACATGATATATATGTTTGGGGCATATTATCCAATCAGATCACGAGTTCTTTGCAGTATAATAAGATGCTTAAGAAATGGTACATCAACCGTTTGCGTTTTTCCCCTTGCTATTCCACCTCAAACACAACTACTCTTGGAAATCCTGGCACTTGCTGGTTGTGATCCATGTTCCTATATGTGATCACAGGAACAAAATAGTTCACCAAGAAATTACAAACTTGCACTCAGTTTCCTCAAAAATCATCGAATTGACACCAGAAACACATTTTAGACCTGCCTTTCAATTTTCTCTGATATCGCAAAGCGGCAGAAGTGCTTTGTATCAAATTTTGAAACGGGACTAGTTTTGTTACTACGACCCGAAAGCAGTTCGGAATGATGTGTCACCATAATTATGAGGTTTGATGATTACGGACAGTTTTTTCTATTACATGTAAACGTATGAAACCATTTCCGGCCTCCCTGGTAAAGTCATAATGGAAAAGAACACGCTTTTGGAAAAGAGGAAAAACATACAAGTTTTACTTTGGGCGCCATGTGAACACACACAGCGAAAATCGTTTAGCAGGAAGGAAACAAAACTTGTTTAACATTAAACCTTTATCACACAACTCGGAGTTTTAATGACCTTTCGGGAGAAAGATTTTGATAACATCGTGGGTAAAGGAGAAAATGCTGGTCACCAGCATTTTCTCCTTTTCCCGCAATGTTTACTCTTGTTTGAAAGACAAACACCACATATAATTGTTGACTACAAATACATTGTACTTGGACTAGTCAAAGATTTTGCAGTTTGGTATTTAAAGAGTTAAGTATATTATCTGACTGAGTATTGTTTATTTACATAAAAAATAAACACTGGATAACGATCGCGATAGCAACCCGCTGGCGAAAATTGCACAGAGAATAAAGTTCTGTAAGAATGGTGGATTTGTGGTACAAGAGTCTAATAGGCGCGCTCGATTTGCAATTGCACTGTTCGAAATATCCTTTTACCCTTAAATCAGACGAAATTTTTTTCAGACATGACCAAATTGAAAGTAATTTTGCAGAAGACAAATTAGATTTTGCACTTACAACTGTTTTTTGACTTTGAAAGGCAAGAAAACAAAGTGGAAAAAGGAGAACAATGTTGTTAACTAGCATTCTCTCCTTTTTCCTTCAATGCATTTAAAAACCATCTTCCTCGGGGTTGTTAAATCTCGGGGTTGTGTGGCAAAGGTTTAAATCTTTACTTTAACGACGTTCGCGACAGTTTCCATTATCACGCTTCGTGTAACTATCACGCTCACATTTTACTCGAAACGGTGAGCACCTAACACAGCTGATCCTGCCACACTTGTCAATGTCTGCAGAATGGATAAACCAAGAACTAAAACGGGTCGTTTCATGTCAGCAAAACGAAGAAAAAAGTATTTGAATCAAGCCAAATAATTATATGCGAGGCAAGAATCCGAAATTACGCTTTCAAAAGATCGGACTGAAAGTCAAAGTGAATCACCTAACTACGTCACCTAACAACGGAAATATGGACACAGATGCTACTACTAGCGCTCTATCTGACAGACGTATCGTCCAGCTAAAACATATTTTCAGATGCAGATGCTTTCAGTTTGGTCTAGTCCAAAATTATGTCACTTGGTAAAGACTTGCAGAAAACGAGGGGCTGTAACTCTTTCTCCCTTACCAGGTTATCCCTTAGCTTGATGAGTCTGAAGCAGGCAACATTAGAAAACATCGATGGAGAAATTGCTCCTAATGATTGATTTCTCCTTTTCGCACAATGATTTCTGACCCATCAAAGAACTGTGATACATGAATACCAGGTTTTGGTTTAGCGTCTGCAAACGCGTCAAATTTAGAAGAGTCTAAAATTAGTCGTTTGGTAATGGGTTAAATGCTAACATCAGTATTACATTTATATGCTATGGATTGGCTTATTATGACCAACAAACTTGATTTTTATAAGAATTGTTGCATTGTTGAAAAAATTGAGATAATTTACTTCATATAATGTCTTTGTCTTTGACAAACCCTACATTTACTCATTAGTTAGTGCCCCACCCACAAATTTAAATGTATTTTCTTAAAAAATAAGGCTGGTGACCTATTTGTTTTAAGCCTGATTCTTTTAGTTTAGTACCTAAATATTATTTAGAGAAAAAATAAGAAAAATCTGAATGTTAGAACATTTAAAAAAAAAATAACTTAAAGATGCCCGTCTACAGCCGGTGAGCAAAAACGCTGTTAAATTTCAAACAATTAAGAATCGTACAGAAATCAGTCCTTTGTGTAAACATGGATAAATTACTGACATATATGGTGTAATTGAAAAAAAGAAACACGGAGATTTGTATCAGAAACCGAACATTGGTCAGAAGAAAACTGGCTGACGATCGAAGCTGTAAACAATGGCGGTGCGTCACGGAAATTTATCGTTGGTTTCCGCCTAGAGTCGAATACGGTGTAATTTGCATATAGGCCGCGACCTCCGTCTGAAAATCGAGGCTGCAACAGAGAAGCCTCCATTTTCCTTTGTTTACCTCATTAGACGCAGGGCGAAGGTCAAATATAGTCACGTGACAGAATGCACGACCATCATACGAATCTACCCGAGTGTATAACGGATATATCGAAATCTTCGATTCAAAAACCGGAAACGACGAGTCTGTTTACATGGAAGGCCGCAACTCAGCGAAATGCATTTTCTATCGACCGTAATCTAGGCAACCTTGTAACCGTCAGGCGCAATATTTGGCATGAAGAGTTAAAACTGGCTGAAAATGAGTATAAGGGCCTCTTTAAAAGATACTCTTTGTTTTTTTTTTTGTTCCAAAATAAAGGTGTTTTAGCCATAAGTTAGGGGGTTTTTTGAAAAAGATTGATACTCAGTATACTTTAAATTATTTTTTTCATTAAATTTGATGTTTCACCAATACAATGACATAATAAATGCTTATAATTCTTGTCATTTAAAAAAATATACATAGACTTAGTTTTCATAGGTGAAATTTCATCCTGAACTGCCGCAATGCAGGGTGTACCAAAAGAAATATTCATAGAATTTTTCCCAAAGCAGGTGACCCCCCTCTTTTTATCTCCTATTTTTGTAGATCAGATAATATACTATCACCAAACAAAGTTTCATGAAATTCTGAATCTTTTTAAAAAATGGTGAAACTGTAGCGATCGTCTTTAAGACATTTTTTTCCCGACTTTTTCAAATTGAGACCATTTGCAAAAGTCAACTCAGAGTACTCAAATGATTGGTACTGCCATTGAAAGGGTTGCAAAACGTTGTGGGAAGAGCAGATTTTGTTCGTTTTTGTCATAATATTTTCGAAAGCTGTTTTCCTCGGGGTCGACCAAAGAGCCTTTTGAAAACATTGTAGGAAAAGGAGAAATTGCTGGACACCAGCAATTTCTCCTTTTCCGACAATGTTTTCTACCTTTTCAAAATCTAATTTCAACAATTGAGCAACCATTTGATTTGTCGTATGCAAAAGCTTTTGAACCTAAAAAGTTTAAAATGTTGTCGTCTGGAAAAGATTTAAAGCACGTCATTGTTTGGTAAACGATTAAATTGTGTATAACAACTATATTATAAGATGATCAAAACGTAAGATTAAGCCTTAAATCATACCAAACAAAGAAAAATTTAGACTCGTCGAAATTCAAAGCTTTGGCAGACAACAAATTGTGCCTAAATTGTGGAGTTTGTCTCTGAACAGGTAAAAAAACATTGTCGGAAAAAGAGAAACTGCTGGTTAGGCTTTCTTTCTCATGGGCATTAAAACTCGGGATTGTGTCGGAAGTTATTAATATTATCAACAAATCATCGGGTAAACCTCAAACTGTTTCAAATTTCTTACGAAACTTGCTAGAATAACTCCCGTGCATGTTAACATGTAACGAGCAATTTCCGGTCCATCTGATAAAGTCATTAACCTTTTACCAAACACTCCCGGGTTTTTACGACGAGCAAAAGAAAAAACAAAAACGCTTGAAAACATTGTGGGGAAAAGGAGAAAATGCTGGTAACCAGCACTTTCTCCTTTTTCCACCACTTTTTCTACCCTTTTAGATATAAACTCTTTAAATTCGGCCACGTTCATTTTGTTCTTTGCAACTGCTTTCATTCTAGACATTTGTAAAAATTTTGTCGGCTGGTGAAGGGTTATGAAAATGAATATGCTCTCAAACAATCGAAATGGCACATGTTTTTTTGAGCTAGGTGAGCATGCAGTATGGCGATTGTTTCTAATGAATAAACAACAAGAAGGGAGGTTTTATACTTTACTTACTTTACTGGAGCTAAACAAAAACTAACTTGTTAATCTTTATCCTGCTAATGAAATAATCAAACTTTCAAGCCGATAGTAAAAACCCGAATTATACTACTTCAAAATTATTTTTTGGAGAACAATATCTCATGATCGGACGATGTAGATCCAAGATCAGACTGCACCTTCTGTGCAGTCTGATCTTGATCCACACTGTCCGCAAAAGGTCAGTGAGTCGTGCTTAGCAGCCTAAGGATTAAACATTTTGGCAAATAGAGGAATAAAGAGTAATTTCTCTTTTGACAATTTTATTCAAAATGTTGTAGGTTGCAAGACCATAAAGGCGCCAACACCTTGTAATGTAAGCAATCGCGCCAGAGTATAAATATCGCCTCCAAGGGTCCGTATTCACAAACCATTCTTATCTTCATTCTTAGTCTTATTCTGTATTTAGAAAGTAACGCAAGTTCTGATTGACTTAAATCAGTTCGTGTGACCAATCAGACGGTGTGTCTCTTTCAAACTTAGAAGATTCTTGAAAATAAGACTATAATAAGACTGAAGAATGGTGGGTGAATATGAACCCAGCGCTATAGGGATCCAGTCAAAGTAACATTTGCCTTACATTCGTCGTTTGGACGGTTGTGAGACGTTTGAGCGTCAGGTTGCACACGCGCACTGTTGTTATAAAATAGACCTCAACGTTTCTAGTAGAAACAAGGCGACCAGCTGCGTAATCTATGTATTATCGAATGGCTCTATATGTCCTTAAGTGCTCTTTGGTGAAGGCTATAGATTAATTACCAGGAAATCCTGGTTCGATCTGCGCTGGTGGCGTTTGTCACATTTTTCATCTTTGAGCAAGGTTCTACAGCAGATCCCCGACCTAGTACTGGCATTATTGAGGGGAGATGTGAAAAAGTGCAGAAGAAAGTCTATTTTGGAGTATTCAGCAGTACTTAATTCTTAACCAAAGACAAACTTTTAGACTAGTATAAATTGAAAGCATTCGTTGACTACAAATTTAATGTAGCTCAAGTGATTATTGCTGTTTTAATAGGGTAGAAAACATTGTGGGACAAGGAGAAAATGCTGGTTTCCAGGGAGATGTGAAAAAGTGAGCTACCGCCGTAGTATGACTGAAATTCTGTCGAACGCGGAGTAAAAACTACTATGCATAAAAATCGAAATGATTCACAGAATCAAACACCATTTACCCAACCTTTGACCTGGGTTGACCTGCTCAGTATGCGGACAGTGTGGATCAAGATTCTGTGCAGGCTGATCTCGGATCTACTCTGTCTACTTCTTTGCCAGATATTCTAATAAAAACAGTTCTGATAATACATCGTTTTTATATAGCCGTGCTCTGGCAAAAAAGGAGCTTAATGCATTTTGGTGATGCATTAATACCGAGCAAATCAACACACAATTATGGATTTGTGAAATCCGTTTTCTTCTAAAAACCGACTCTCATGATGTAGAATGATCCACTGACATACAGGAAATTAAACAAAAGCAAACGACTCAGGTCAGCCTGCGCGGATTGCGCAGGCTGACCTGAGTCGACACTTTTTGCAAATGTATTAAGCCCCCTTTTCACAGAGAATGGCTGTGATTGACTTGGAATGTCTGTTTCGGTTCTTTAGCATTACACGGATTAAAACTGATTGAAATACACTCTAAAGATCCTATGCGGCTCAGTGGTAGAATGTAGGACTCATAACCTGCAGACCCCAAGTTCGAGCCTCGCTGGAAGCGCTGGGCTTCTTGTTGTGGTGCCCTTGGGCAAGACACTTCTGATCCCTAGCCTATTACTGGTGAAGCCCACGCCAAACATGAATATGAGTTATGTCGCCGTGACAAAACACTATGTTCGAAACGGTGTAGAACACCATTTAATCCATCAACCAATCAGAGTGTGGAGAAAGAAAAAGATACTTAGTATTTTAAAAATACAGGAAGAACTTTAAGAATCTTAATTCTTATCCTGCTCAATAAATGAAAAGAAACTTTCAAGCAGATAGTAAAAACACAAAGGGGGGGGGGGGGAGGTATCCCCTTCTCAGACAGTGTTGATTCAAGATCAGACTGCACGTTTTGTGCAGTCTGATCTTGATCAACACTGTCTGCAAAAGGTCTGTAAGTCGCGCTTAGCAGCCTAAGGGTTAATTGATGTACGATGTTTTACTTTGTGTGTGTGGGGGGGGGGGGTGGGGGGGTTGAGAAGCAGAAAGACAAATTGACCTCGCAATGTAATGTCAGTTACCTGGAAAAATAAATAAGTAACACGAGGCAGCACTTGAAAATGCAATCAAGACAGGCCATCTGCTACGATGTATTGCTTACTATGAGCGATAAGTGAAGGAGATTTATCTATGACTAAGTGGGCATCATTTCTTTAAGACCTCATATTACTCTACAAGGTTTTTTATTTACCTCTTTACCAGACGACAAAATCTTTCCAAATTGAAAGCATCTGCAGTAGACAAATTAGAGAATGCTCAAAGTCGGAAAAAAGCATAATATTCTGCTCATCAGCATATTTTCTCCTTCTCTTACAAAGTTTTCTTAAGCCCTTTTTATCAGTTGCGTTAACACAATGCATTATGTGGTATCCGGTTTTAAAAACCTTCGCATTACCAAACAATCCCTTGCTTTAACGACCCTAAGGAATAAAGCTTTGAAAACATCGTGAGAAAAGGAGAAAATATTGCTAAACCAGCAATTTCTCCTTTCCCCACAACGTTTTCCCTTTCAAGCACAAATCACGTGATTCTTGAAACATTTTTTTTTTAAATTGTCGCCTGCAAAAGCGTCGTATACATGGTTTTGTATGTAAATAGTTCAGGCTTTGATAGAAATGTGTTTTAACGTTAACGTTGATTGAAAAAAAATCCCGAATTGAATTATAATTTTCATTGGATTGTTATAAAACGTCACGCAATGCAAGTATATAAATTGTATGTCATTGTATATGGTTGATTGATTGATTGATTGTACGGTGTTTAACGCCGTTTTCAACATTATTTCAGTTACATCGCGGCGGCCAGTGCACCTATCCATGCTTTCCCCGGAGTCTCTTTTACTAGTACTGCGCACAATTTTCTTTCCAAGCCACTGGCTGCTTTCCCATAATAACCATCTTCGAAGCAATGGTCAGTGGTGGGAGAGGAATCCTGTCGCAATGACTATCATCAATTCTCAAAAAGAAACTGGCCGAGCCTTGGATCGAACCCACGACCCCTTGTTCTCCAATCGTGCACGCTACCGACTGAGCTACTGGGGCTCGGCTCATTGTACATGTATAAGAGCCAGGGGCCTAAATACGAGGGTTGTCCCAAAACTCCGTGACAAATTTTATAAATGAGCCATTTTTAGCGTCAAGACATTCATTTTCACACATTTCATCCATGAAGATGTTATTTCATTTTCTATTAAGTCTCCAATGAAATAGTAGCTTTATTTTTACTTTAAATTCACAAAATTGATAAGGAGGTGTCATTTGCCGGCGCACGCTATTTTCTGCATATACGTTTTTGTATGAACTCCAATCATGTACGAATATTTTCGATATTTGATATCATTTCTGCTTCATATTACATGGACGTTTTCTTCTGAAACTTTGATGTTATCACAGAAAATTTGAATGTGATCGAGTAAATAACAGACGGTATACAAACAAAAGAAAAAGGTCAGTAGAAAATAGGAAATTTGAAATGACGACGTCAGAAGATTGGGCGGCGCAGCGAACAGTTATAAAATTTTGTGCTGATCTTGGAATTACACTCGACTAGACTATAGAACAAATTTGGCGTACTGAAACATTTAAAGACATTACTCGAGCACTGGCTTATAAGTGCCATGGCAGTAAAACAGACTTAAGGGCAGGTGAACGCTAGAAAGAGGAGAAAGCACGAAATGGTGGGCCGATTTCTTTAGAGTAAGAGTCGTGTGATTTGGTGAAGAGATGCATTTTTGCAGATCGGAAACTAACAGTCAGAGAGGTACCGTCGTCAACCGCCATTTCAAGGTCTTCTTTTCACAGAATATTTAAGGACAAACTGAACATGTCACAAGTCTGCGAGAGCTGGGCTCCACGTCTGATATCTGATGATAACAAACAGAAGAAGGTTCACACGTCCCTAGAATTTCTTGCTCGAGTTGAAGCAGGCGACGCTCTGTTGGATCCTCTTTTTATAGCAGATGAGAGGTGGTTAAACTACTTCAAACCCAAAGAAAAAGCGACAGTCCAGTATATGGAAGACACATCGGACCCCTCCATCCAAGAAGGCAAAAATTTCTACTCGGATTTACAACTTTGCCTGCTTTCCACAGCTTAAGGAGGAGTTACGAGGTCGCAAGTTCGATTCCAGCAATGAGCTGATGTCTGCTATATTTGCTTTTAACAGAGGTCTGACAGAAATTTGGTTTAAGACAGTTTTTGAGCAGCCGTAGATTAAATGACATGGCAAATACGTTGAATTTCACGGAGAATACCTTGACAAAGGCTCTTAAACTTAACATTGACGTCGTTGACATCGTTAATTAACGCTTGACGTGCGCCGCAGTGTGGGTACTTGCTGTGGTATTAAAGCTATAACTTTCTTATCTGTAAAGATTTTTGTGTGATTTTCTGTATACATGTTTGGTATATATGTATTGAAAACATATCGAAAAACTGCATTTGTAGCGTTTCATTTTCTTGCAATTGAAATTGTCACGGAATTTTGGGACAACCCTCGTACTTAAACCAAGATATTTTTTCGTATTGTACTGTAATTGTATTTTATTGAGCTGTATTGTATTGTATTAAATTCTTTGTAAACTCTTTATCATACAATCCCGAATTTTTTAACCATCCTGAGGAACAGGGCTTTTGAAAGCATTATTGGAAAAGAAGAAAATGCTGGTAACCAGGATTTTCTCCTTGTCCAACAATGATTTCTACTCTTTCAAAGCCAAATAATCATTTGAGCAACATTAAATATGTCGTCAACGAACGCTTTCAATTTGGACTAGTCTTAAAATTTGTCGTTTGGTAAAGAGTGAAATACTGATAAATGTTACAAAATATGCTACTTTTTTCCTGCAAACGTAAAGAATCACGGGCGGTTACATGCAGTAATAAAGGGCAAATTTAGCATTGAAATAACGATTTGGTCGCTGTGCAAATCAAAACGCTATTTTTTTTATGAGATCAAATATATGACGTCATCATCCTTTTTTGAATACAATCTTAGAATCGATCACAACGTGCGTTATTAATTACATGACTTTCCAAGAAACCTTCGCAAAATTCTGGTGCGAAATCTCAAATTACCTAAGGAGGTTACGCAGACCATTTAGGAAATAGTACGACTTCTTTTTCTGTTCTTACATGCGTCTTTCTTATTTACTGATGGTTTATCCAGGTTTCTTTTTGTTAGCTTTCGTCCTAATCCTTTTTAAAACATGGTTACAAATAAATATGAGCCATGCTCTGTGAAAAGGAGGCTTACTGCATTTGCAAAAAGTGTCGACCAATGTCAGCCTGCGCAGTCGGTGCAGCCTGACATTGGTCGAAACTTTTTGCTAGATGTAAATTTTCTGCATGTCCAATGACAATATTACCTCATGATCTAGTCAGTTGTTGGACCAAATGGATTTTATGGATCCATAATCTACGATGGCTTGCTTGATATAATGTATCACGGAGATGCATTAAGCCCCCTTTTGCCAGAGCATGGCTCATATTTTTCAACACTTTTGCAATATTCGGGAATAAATGTTTACAACCTTCATCGCATAAACAGATATTTTGTTTGACAGTACATGCTGTGAAAAAAAGGTTTGATGTAAAATAAATAGATTATTATATACTCACATTTCAACCCTTTAATTATCCAATCAGTTTCTGCTTCAATATTAAATCACGTGATATAAACAAACCAATAAAATAACACTATACACAACAGAACGTTAATATCTTGATTCTAATTTCAATGTTACGTTTATCCGCAGCAAACATTGCATGCTACAGTATATTTTTTATCCTTTTGAACCAAAAAACATCGATTGGTTAATATAAGTTCCAAGAACTTGTTTCACGATCGATGTTAAATAAGTGCGCTCGAACAAAAAGTCATTTGTTTTTTATTCTGTTATAAAGCTTTGAAATACTAATTCTGTTTCAAGAATGTTTTTTTTTTCTTTTTCTTTTTTCTTAAATCAACTCTTTCTCTGGCATGAGTGATACAACTAACAATTGCAAGCGGCTTAGATCAAATTAAGACTGCACATTCTGTCAAGACTGATCTTTCATGTACATCCCACGCCGATGCATTCTAAAATGACAGTTAAAATTTCTCCTCATTTATCAGTTTCCCAAACAGCACCGAGTTTAAAAGACCTCGGCGAAAGGACATTTGAAAATTATGACAGGAAAGCGCTGCTGATAACCAGCAATTTTTTCTCTTATTCCACAATGTTTCCTTACCTTTCAGAAACCTTTCAGACACAAATTCAATCTTTTGAACCATATTTGATTTATCGTCTCCAAAAGCTTTAAATTTGGACAATTCTAATATTTCATCGCCTGATACAGTGTTGAAAGTACACTTTCTGGCAAAAACAGCCTAATATTGGTACATAGTGTAATTCAGTAGTTCATGACTGAAAGTATCCATTTTACTATTTTATTATAGCTAGCACTCAAAGAATAAATCAAGCGATTACTCTTCGAAGATAAACTGACTATAACTTACTGAAGTTCGTTTATATGTCATGGTAACTAAAATTCCTGGAAAACTGCAAAAACAAACTAGATCCACATAAATTATTACAATAAGTCCTCAAAAAATGATTGACTTCAAAGATAATTTGACTGTCCGACGAGCAGTTATCTAAATACATATTCCTATATACACACGTAAATATTTAAAAGAATTGTTGGCAAATCCTAAACATATTGAACGTGTTTATTGCAAGAGCTATTTCAACTCCAGTCAGATTGTTTTCTGATACATTCCTATTTCTAATCCTTGAAAAACAGACCGACTTCATAAAACAATTAATAACAATTAGTGAACCCGTCGAAATTAATCCTGTCTTACTGAGGCATGATTTAAAACAGACTGTGACTGATTTACAAGAACGTAATCCAATATATAAAACAATACATTTTTATCGGGAAATCCCAATCTCATTCACGGCTAAACAAACTCTTTCTGGACCGCAGCCCCTTTTTGTCGTAAGCGAGATGCTTTCTCTCAGGTCCGCGTGAACAACTTTGTGAATCTTGGTTCTGATTGGCTGCAGACGTATTAGGTTGATTAGTTGATGAAAACACGATAAGTACACTTGTATCTTTTTTTTTCTGGGTTTAACTCATTTAGTAAATTAGCCGATAACTAATGTAATATGCGGTGTTATCTCAGAAAATTGAAGTGACTATACCGTCATTAATCATATAAGTTAGGAGATTTAAGAGAACGCATGATAAGCCGCTGCGAAAACAATTTCTATGAATTTCATTGAGAGATGTACTCCGCTTGTTTTTGAAATATTGCATTATTATTTTTTTATACGGTCTCTGTCGTTAACCAGTCACGGAACAATCGCGCGTTCTAACGACTCGGGTAAAGACAATTTTTGATCACATTGTGGGGAAAAGAGAAATTGCTTGTGACAAGCAGTTTCCTCTTTTCTCACAATGATTTCTATCCTATCTGAGAACTTTAGTACATTTGAACCAATTTCAAGTTTTGCTTCTGCGGATGCCTTAAAATTGGGCCAGTCCAAATTCGTTAACTGGTAAAGACTTTAATGAGAGTTTCGGCTGCGCACTGATAAGAAACAATTTATCTACTATTCATATGAATTTGATTGAGTAGCGCTCTGGCAAAAGGGGGTTTAATGTGTCTACACGATGCATCATACGATGCAAGACATCACATAATTGAGCCATGCTCTGGCAAAAGGGGGCTTGATGCATCTGCGAAAAGTATCGACCCAGGCCAGCCTGCGCAATCCGCGCAGGCTGACCTGGGCCGAAACTTTTCGCTATTGGTCAATTTTCTGTATGTCCAAGGACCAGTCCATCTCATGATTTGGTCAGTTGCTCAAAAAAGTGGCTATTATGGATCCATAATTATGTGATGTTTTGATTGGTATAATCCATCACGGAGATGCATTAAGCCCCCTTTTGCAAGAGCAAAGCTTTGTTAGGGATCGTATGGCTTTAGTATTTTATGAGAGTTACTATATCACAAGTCATTGGGCTTCATCGCTGAATATTGTTTCGACGATATTATGTGGGAAATCAGCCTGTGGCTTCAACAGAATGTTGTGCTAAGTGTTGGTAAAAGAAACCGATGGGCAGCATGGATATGTGCACTGGCCACCACGATACAACGCAGAATGCATAATGCAGAAAAACGGCGTTAAACTCAAGACAAACAAAAAAGTCAAGCGAAAAGTTTTCCCATACATGGAAGAATTATCTTATATCCCCGTGCAATTGAAACTTCAATGGACTTGTTGTCAGAGCTTCTGATTTTTAAAAAGTGTTTTTCCTAAACTCGATCCCCTCTGTCACGGGTCGTAGTAGAAGCGCTTTAAAACTGGCTTTGTGTTTGTGAGAACGCAACCAGTTGCTTGGAAAGATGTTTTGCCGTGTACATTCAAGATCCCTAACAATACTATGGTTAACGTCCAAGGAAAACTTCGAACATAAGTATATGGCTGGCTCTCATTAACCCCAAACCTCTTAAATAACTAAAATAAAACTTTCAAGCCGATACTAAATTTGGCTTTGTCAACGGTTACTTTTTTTGGGGGAAAAATACCTCCTTATTGGGCAGTGCAGACCCAAGATCAGACAGCACGTTCTGTGCAATCTGATTTTAATCTACACAGTCTGCAAAAGGCCATTGTGTCGCGCTTAGCAGCCTAACGGTTAAAATTCTGTCTAGGGATAATGTGGCAAAATACTGTCAACTCTTTACTGCATAATGCCCAGTTTTTACGAACTTGAGGTAGAAGGCTCATGGAAAATAGGCTCATGGGAAAAGGAAAAAATGCTGGTAACCAATTTTCTCATCTTCTAACATTGTGTCCTGCCCTTTCTAAGACAAATTTCATTATTGAAGCCACATTTCTAATGCCTTCAATATGGATAAAAGTTAAAAGTTAAAAGTTAGACATCTCGTAAAATGTTAAAGTGGTCCCAAGAACCGTGAAGCTGCCCAACGTTTCAAAGACAGGCGGACCTACAACGGTCTAATTTAGAAGCATCCAAACTTGTGAGATTAACAAATAGAATAAATATCCAAATGCTTTCTCTCGGAAACAATTTTTCCTTTTCTTTCCTTTATCGACCCTTAATGCTTTTCAGCCCTTAGGCACAATGTATATAGTTTCAGCTAAATCTATTCGCAAAGTTTGTCTTTAAAAGTCTTACGACCGACTGGCGCAACAAACTTACAAGCCCATACCCCTCTTTTTCGGCGTAGCTGAGAGTGCTGGCTTTTGACCTACTTTTTGGTAGTGATAACAAATGAGTGAGTAGAAATTGTGATTGGTAAAAAATGTAGACATATTCATTCTAAGGGCCCCTGCCTATTTGCAAATTTACGCCGTCTATCATTTTTAAAGATATTTCTTGTTCGAAACTTATTTTTCTTTTCAACCCGGACAGTCTCGGGTAAATCTTTTCGCAGAGTTTGTCCTTAAAAATTTTACTCGCAACGGGCGCAACAAAATCGCAAGCCCCAAAACAACACCGCTTATTTTCGAGAGTTATTGTGTTTCATACTGTTTTCAAGTCTTACAGTCTCAGGTAAATCTTTTTGCAGAATTTGTGATTACAAGTCATACTATCCACGGGCGCAACAAAATCTTATTGCAAGGCACAAACAGGCTCAGTAAGAGATTTAACCCAAGGCAAGTCGCTGATGTTACTCTTTTTTCCCCAACTTTGCATGTCAAAAGTTCAATCTCGTGAACTACTTTCTGCAACTTATACCGACCGCCAAATACCACCACACTCATTACCAGAGGAACTTATTTGAATATCAAGGACCAAGCCAAAGGGATCTAGAGTGCGGATCGCAGTACAAGTCACACAGCGGAATGAATTGTCATCTGAACTCTTTCAGCCCTAAATATAAACATTTGACCTCTTTTGACCACTTAAAATACACTCAACAGAAACTCTGAAAGATTTCTGTATTGTAGGCTTGACTAAACAAGCGAATGATATAGATCCAAGATCAGACTGCACATTCTGTGCAGTCTGATCGTGATCTATTCCGTCCGCAAAGAACGCAATTTTCCCATGTGACGCTGAAAGGAAAAAAAAATGGCATTTAACCGCGGGTGACAGGAAAAGACGCTGTTTCAATATTAGGGTACCTGTCGCTCCACCTACTAAAATTATCACAAAGCTTCGCATTTATTGTTACAAAATGTTTCAATCAAATTAACAACTTAACGATCTATTTACATAAACCTGTTTACCGGAAAGAAACGTGTTTCTGTCCCACCGCCTCACCCTTGAAAACACTTATGACAGAAAGAAATGTTCCAACACTGATTTTTATGCATCAATCAATCATATTCCCTTCCTTTTTAACACTTTTCCTGCTAAATAACCGTTGAAATGAAACTTTCAAGCCAACTTTAAAAACCCAACTTTTGCTATTTTAAAGGCGTTTCAGCGAGTTATTTCTAGCGCAGAGAATTTCGTGAAATTTGACACAGAAACACTTCAAAGTATGTTCTTTCAATATGCGAAGAGATAATCAGACGTTGCCTGATGAATCAAAAAGTTCTGAGCCCACGAAGAACATAACCCTTTTTTCAAATTACACAAAACCCAATTATTGCAGCATACGTCAGAATTTTGTGATTAAAATCTGTAATTTCAGTCAAATCATGTTCTCTGTGTTTTAAATTCATAGTGAAACAATGGATCCTCTGACTTTGATGAGAAATTAACAGATATTTCAAATTAATGATACGCTATCTATGTTTCAGTGAAACCCTTAGCCCACAAAATTGCTCATTTTATCACAGAAAATCAGGACATTATTTGACCCTAAAAAAAATCTAGCGCAAAGATTTTTTCTCGTTTTTCTCAGAAATATACATGATTATATCCTTTATCAAAAAATGCAAAAAAAAGATAGGTTGCCAGGCTACTTTTCCCAATATTCGAACTCAATTACCTCCCTTGGAACAAAGAAAGTGACACAAAACACCCAAGATTTCAAATTACATAGTAACATGTATTATTTCTAGCACTAAATCATGTTTTTTTCACAATAAAGATTGTACTCTGTCAACCGTTTCCTTGATATAGTCTCGATTTAACATTGGTATGGGACGGCTTTGGAAAACATTTTGGTAAAAGGGGTAATTGTTCATTACAACCAATTGTTCCTTTCCCCACAACCTTTTCTGCACAAACGGTTCTTTTAATCTCATTTAAACCTTGTTTAATTTGTCGTCTGCAGCTTCTTTCAATTTTGAGGTTCCAATTTAATTCATTTAGGAAAGGGTTAATACCAAATACCTGTGGTATATTTTAATAGATGGGAGAATGGAAGAACAATACAAGTGGAACTGTACAGAATTACTCAAAGGCATAGATTACTTACGAACCTTATAGCAAAATGAGTCAAACGATCCTGATTTCTATCAATACCCAGGAAAGAGGGTTAGAAAACGTTGAAAAGGAGAAAATATTTGTAATTTTCTCTTTTTACCACACTAAACTTACTATCCGGATAAGTAATGTCCGACAAATGTACATGTTCCGTTTTCGCTGTTTAGGAATGGTTTACACCTTCATAAACTGACTCTTTAAAAAAAAATGTATCTACCACTACTTTCTCCACGTCTTGCAGCAAAAATCAGTAGTCCAATAATAGTACTACAATCAAAGTTACGCGCTAGAAAACAGAGAAGCGAAGAGACATGCGCAAAAATGTTGCGCACTGACAACCCGATGAAACGTCGTTAAGGTTTTTTTGGGGGAAAGATATTTTTACTTATCGGACAGTGTAGATCAAGACCAGACTGAACAGAACGTGCAGAC
This sequence comes from Hippopus hippopus, assembly GCA_946811185.2. Taxonomy (NCBI): domain Eukaryota; kingdom Metazoa; phylum Mollusca; class Bivalvia; order Cardiida; family Cardiidae; genus Hippopus; species Hippopus hippopus. The sequence continues at coordinate 15,976,302 of OX328103.1, read as the reverse complement.
TGATCTTGGATCTACACTGTCCGCTTAAGGTCAGTGAGTCGCGCTTAGTAGCCTAAGGGTTAAGCTCGTTCACCTCTGTCTAATTCCTTTTTCTCCTTTCCAGTCTGCTTAGAATAAAGTAACAGGTTATCATTTCATATTCCCCGAAACTCAATGGAAAGGTTACATGCAAGATTCCAAATGCACTGTTAATTTTGCGACGTATTTATTGAATATTACAGACGGTCAGTACATTGTTTTAAAAGAAACCCCATATTTCTGAGTTATTTGGTCTTCTTATCCTTAGGCTTCAAAGAGCTACTCTGCGTTTTTTTGCGGACAGTATAGGATCACACTACACAGAGCGTGCAGTGTGATCTAAGACCTACACTTAAAACACTGAGTTAAAAATCACACTTCTTCCAGTTTAACTTTGAATACATAATTCATATAGCCAATTTTCTGGCCTTATTTAAACTATCAAGATATTGTTTATAGATTTATATTCTCGGTGTTTTTTCCCCACAAATTCACTGTACGATTATTTACAACTTTTTTTTTTTTAATGTGGGCATTTATTTATGGTCTTCATTCATATATAAACTGTGATTAAAACATAGGCAAGATTTGTTCTGATAAAAAGTATATGGGCACTCTACTGAAGAACTTTATGAGCCTAGTATTAGTTTAAAATTTGTTATGCGCTTTATCAGCAGAATTAGGCTTAAAGCCATGTTTGTTTAGCCTTAGTTCGGTTGTTTTGCAATTAATTCAAGTTCTTAATTACAAAAGTGAAATCTGTGCATTTCACAAGAGGATTAAGTGAAATTTGGATTTATCGCACGGATGAGAAGGAAAAATCAGGAATAACAAGCAAAATGGGTTATAGAACGAAAGCAATGACAAAACAGAAAATCCTGTAAAACATGCCTTTCATTTCATGAGAATATCTTTTTTTTTTTACATGAAATCATGTTTCAAATAATCAAACATAAACCTTTCAGAAGGCCTATTTAGATTTTGGCCATGAATTTGAAATTGTTACAATACACTAATAGCCATAAATAAACATATCTAACATTGCAAGCGTAAAGAAACCGGACAGTCAACAAAATTGGATGGTCGTTTCGCAATTTGGAATTGCATCTATTTTCATGATACGAAATATACCTATTTGAATATGACCCCACAAAGAGGACGCATGTAAATGATCATGTAACCGTCTCAAATGCATCTATGATATTATGGTGCGATTTCTAAGAATACGTTAAGATGCTGGGTATAAATTATAGGGAAATACCATTAAAGTATATCTTCTATCTGTTTAACTAATTGATGGGTTGCAAACCATTGCCTTACTAAATTCTATGAAAAAACATTTGAAAAGTTTGGTATCATGGTAAAAACCTCAAAGGTCATGAACATTCAAAAGACAGTAAACGTTGATTCTCTGCCAAACATTCCCGAGTTTTAACGACCCAAGTTACGTAAAGGGTTTTTGACGAACATTACGTAAAATGCTTTTGAACCTGGTAACCAGCATTTTGTCCCTTTTTCACAATGCTTTCACCCTTTCAAAAATAAATCCCATAATTTCAGCCACGTCTTATTTGTCGTTTGTAAATCCTTTGAATTTGGACAAGTCTAAGCGTTTGTTGTCTGACGAGTTAAACATATGTACCTAGGTACATCATATCAATCTTATTCAAACCTCGCCTTGAAACGGCCAATATGAGAACCTTCGAAATTGAAGACAGACAATAATTAAGACGTCGATACAAATGAGCCCAAGTTCTTTGATAGGATAGAAAATATTGTGGGACAAGAAGATAATGCCGGGAATCAGCATTTTCCCCTTTTCCCACAATATTTTCAATAGCTTTCTTCTTCAAGGTCGTTAAAACTCGAGATTTTGAAATAAAGGGTTCTTAGGGATAGCAAAAGCAGACGACTCTTTTAGAACCTCACGACGGATGTGCTTTTTTTTGACATATATGTCAATTTCTCCTGCAACAACCACCTGTTTATCTGGATGCTGTCAATAGTTTCCACTTCCGGTATGATGACGTAAATTTTACAGTAATGACAGGATGACACGTGCTTAGTTAAAGATTTCGAGATGCTTTTTCATTACATATCTATTTCATTCAACAGACTTTCCAGGCACAACGGAAATTAAAGGTTTATGTTTTATGGTTTGTGTGTTTCCAAAGTTTAAACGAAATATTTTTCCCTTTACGCGCCACAAGTTGTTACTTTCTACATCGAGAAGACGACAAAGAATGTAATTTAGCATGGTTAGCCAGTGTGGGTCTAGAACAGACAAAAGTGGATGTCTTATCCTGAATCTAGACTGCTAGATATATATTGGGGTAACGATTGTTACCTTATGCCACCGTAGGTAAGTCTAGCTCTCCACTTTACGACAATATTTTAGACTTGTTCGAATTTGAAATTACTTGAAGACGAAAAATGGAATGTGGTTCTGTGGAAAAACGTTGTTGGAAATGGAGAAAATGCCATGTTATCAGACTTGTTTCAAGTTTAAAGCATCTTAAGATGAGAAATGTGACTCAAATGGTAGGGATTTACTTTTCATAGTACAGAAAAAATCATTGGAAGAGAAGAAGATGTTGGTTACCAGCATTTTCTCCTTTTCAAACAATGTTTTCAGTGTGCTTTTTCGTCCGGGTCGTTCAAACACGAGGGTTGTTCGATCAGTTTAACACTATTTCGCAACATATCCGTCTTGCTGCAGTTTGAAGCATTTTAAGACAATTTAAATGCCGCTCAGACGATGGAATTTGAACAGAATAACGTCAAAGGAAAAGGACAAACCTTTTCTACCGATGTTTCTAAAAGCATTCTTCCTCAGGGTTGTAACAATTCGAATTTGTATGGTAAGGCTTACTCTTTACGTCAAAATATTAGACTTGCTCCAAGTTGAAAGCATTTTATTATTACCAATTACATTTTGGTTCAAATGATAGAAATTTATCTTTGGATGAGAGGAATAACACCAGCAGCATTTCCCCTTCCAAAGATATTTTCAAAAGTATTCTTCCTCAGGGTCGCATGGTAGGCCCTAGGGTTAAATATGTTCCAGCGATGTAAGATTTTTTCCATATTGCGTCACGTTTTCCTGAAAGAAAATAATCATCAACGATAATCCGAACCTTTGAATTAATCACGCACTGCGTCACGGGAAATGTTCCGCTCACTTCTTAGCCCAACATAAAAGGCACTTGAAGCCTCTTTCATTTATTCTTTCATTTACGGTCAGTTTGCTCCAAATAACGAACGGAGCTGGTTTTGCGGTCATGACGTTCTAGATCTTTAGAATTTGATTTTTGTCTTGATACTCATAGTGTTACCCTCTACAATGATGGCTAAGAAATGACTTTTAGCTAGTATTTCTATTTTATCTAAGTCGTGTCATTATTATGGATCCATGAAATTCCTTCGTCTAACAACCAACTGAATTATGAGCGAGACTCGTCCTTGGACATGCAGAACATTTACCTGCGCGGACTGCGCAGGCTGACCTGGTCGATACTTTTTGCAGATTCATTAAACCCCTAATCATACAGCGTGGCTCAATTCTTTTTTACAGCGTAGTCTCGAATCCAAAACAACAATTCGCTCTGATTGGACATACATGTACCTCCTGCATTTTGAGAAAATATCGTAGTCGGATTTTATGCAGCATCTATCGCCCGTGTCCGCAGGACGTTTATGACAAGTACATATAGCAACGAGATGGCAACGTGGCCTAGAAGTTTCTGATGAAACAGGACTTCTCTCGTCACAGCTCGGCCGATTCCGTACCTACATCTAACGGAACGGACTTGATCACCGGATCGCCCGAGGTATGCCGAATAGCAGGACTTCAGACATGCTCGTCCCAAAACCAGATTGTCACCTGGTTACTATTTCACGAAAAATCCCTTATTATGTACTGCTTAGATTAATATTATAAGCAATCGACATATTTATTTATCGATGCAAAACAACTGAGGTGTTCAGAGTCCTTATCAACCAAAAAGTATATCTAGATAACGATTAATTAATGCTTGACGGTTCGTCCTAAAACCTTTCGCCTTTAACTCCGTTCGCTCAATTTTTTGTTCGCCCCTGCGTTTGTCTATCTTAATGCAGTTTCGGGGAGGAAATAAACCTAACGCGACGACTTTTGACGACGCAACAACTTTTCTGGCAAAGCAGAGATTCAAAATACCAATTTGATGACTTACCGGTCGTTTGAATTAATGTATAATAATTCATACAGCGACTGGTGCGTGATCGAATGGGTATTTTGAATCCCTGGTTTGCGACGCGCTTTGTGAAAAGGGGGTTTAATACATTTATTTTTATAATGCATTATACCATGCCCGTCGTTGCATAATATAGGTCCATTATGTCTAAAAACCGGTCCTTTGAGATGCAGAAAATTTACTAATAACAAAAAGTACCGATCCAGGTCAGCCTGCGGAGTCTGCGTAGGCTGACCTGGACCGATACTTTTTTCAAAACCATCAAACCTCCTCATCAGAGAGCATGGCCCAAATATTTTTAGTGTGTATACACATTATCCTGATGCCTCTCGTATTGAGATTTTGACTTTATTCATATATACTAGAAATAGAGAAATAAATTTGAGGACTGTCTACGATAGACCGTGCGCTCGTTTTCACTATATTTCTTTCTACAATTTTATGACACAGTGTCTCAGGAGGGACATGTTTGTTTTCTATTTCACGATGGAAATTATACATGGAACAAAAGCGGGGTACATTCAGTGCATGCATTTAAGGTTTTACATTAAATGATTCACAGGCTGTGGGTGTCTGCTTATGTAACACTTCATCCTTTACGAAACGACCCAATTTCAGACTCGTCAAAATTGAAAGCATTTGTGGATGACAAATCTAATGTTGCTCAAATGACGGGATTTGTTTCTGAGAGGGCAGAAAACATTGTGGGAAAAGGAGAAAATGTTGATAACCAGCATTTTCTCCTTTTCCAAAAATGTTTTCAAAAGCCGTTTTCCGCAGGGCTCAGTTTAAATTCTGTATTGTTTAGTAAAGAGTTAATCCTGTACCAAACTAATAACGTGTTTATATGGCTCGGCTGAGAAACTCGCTCTGAAAAAAACAGCATGGGAAAAAGAAAAGATGTACATAAATGATAGTCAGCATCTTTCTCCCTATAGATAATTTTTAAACCCTTCCAAAGACAGTTCCTTTAAGTTTTTCGTCTGCAAATACATTCGATCTGGAAGATCCGTAAATGCTGTCGTCTGCTGACCGACTGACTGATTGATTGCGAGGTGTTTCAACATTGTATCAGTCCTATCGAGGAGATAGGCTCAATATTTTTGAGTTTCCTTGCTATAACCAGCACTAGGTTCGGACTCTGAAGTCCTAGGTCACTCCTACCAAAAACCCAGCACCTCGAGTATGGCTCGAACTTGGCGTCTAACGAAAGGGTAAATTGAGGATATTTCATCAGTGATTCATATCTAGGTATTTAAAAGGATGCTTCCGTCTTATTCAATTTCTGATTGCAGCCGATATTGAATTCACTACAGTTTTTGTGGGTATAACCCTTTACCAAACAATCGTGAGTTTTCACAACCCCAAAGAAAACTGGTTTTAAAAACATGATGAGAAAAGGGAGAAACATACTAGTGGCCAGCATTTTTTATTTTCCTTTTCCAACACTGTTTTCTCCGCTTTCAAAAGCAATTTTACACGTCTATATTTGTCGTAGGCAAATTCTTTCAATACGAGCAAATTGTACAACTTTGTCTGAAAGAATAAACCCTTTACCACAAAATCTCGAGTTTTAAAGACCTTGGAAAAGAAGCTTTTAGAAAGTATTTTTCCCACAATGTTTTCTAGCCCTTCAAAGAACACTCTAACCATTTGACTTCTTTTGTCGTCCGCAAATGCTTTCAATTTGGATAAGTCTGAATTAATGTCGTCTTGTGAAGGGTGAGACAAATTCCATAACATAGATAGTCACTCACATTCTAGTCAAGCAGTCTAGGTAATATGATCATGCACTAGGGTTGTGGGATTGAATCCCGGCTAGCCAAGATTCTTTAACCAAAACACTGTTACAGAGGTTTGATAGAAGTGCTATAGGAGTTATTACTCTTACCACTGAACAACTGTTTCGCTTTTGTTTAAGTCTTTACCACAAGACAAATTTTATCTTTCGAAACATTGAAAACATGTGAAGACGACAAAATGAATCTTGCTGAAAACACGAAACTTGTCTTTCATTGGGTAGTAAACTCTGCTGGTAACCAGCGGATTTTCTCCTTTTCCTGAAATGTTTCTACCCCCGTCAAAGAACCTCAGTTTTGTTGTTGTTTTTTTTTTTTGTATCACTTTCGAAATTGTTGTTTGCAAAAGTTTTCAATTTGGAAGAGTCTAGAATTTGTCGTTTGGTAAAGATTTGAAGAAAATAATCAATTGACTTTGAAATGGATTCCAATCTGTACTTAGTAATCTTCAACTTACATGAAAAAAAATATGTTTAAACTACTTAGTAATCACGTAAGGGACGCTCTAATGTGCTTGCAAAAGAAAGGTACTTGCTTAGTACAAATACATTTTTACATATTTTTCTGTTCAGGGAAGTCAATAATATACTTGCTTAATACAGGTTACTTGCTAAACAGAGATGTCCCCTATGACAGGTTTTGCTGTAGTCGTTCGTGGTACCATTACCCTTTACCAAACAACATTTTTGTACTCTTCCAAACTGAGAGCATCTGCAGAATGACAATTTTGAAATAGCCAAAGATCTCTGATAGGGTAGAAAACATTGTCGGAAAAAAAAGAGGAAATGGTGTTTACAAGCTTTTTTTCTTTTTTCCTTTTTACACAATGTTTGCAAAAGCCTTCTCCCCCAGTGTCGATAAAACACGGAACAGATTGATAAAGGATTAAATAGGACATTAGGAAAGCACTGAAAGTTGCAATGATTGCATTTTATACCTAAAAAACTGTCGCTTTGTTTGTTTGTATACTGTTTAACGTCGTTTCCAACATTATTTCAGTGATACCATTGCGGCCAGTGCCCCTATCCATGCGTTCCTGCAATTTCTTTTACAAGTACTTCGCACGATGTTCTTTCCAAGCCACTGGCTCTATCTCCACATAACCATCGTCGAAAAAATTATCAGCGGTGAGAGAGAAATGAACTCTGTAGCAATGACTATCATCAAGTCGCATACGTAAACTACCGACTGCGATTCCGGTTTATTTTATTACATTATCATAACGGAGAAAAAACTCAATTTTTCCATTTGTCAGACTGGTTTATCCTTGTACCAAACAATCACGTATTTCAACGCCCATGAAAAATAATATTTTGAAAAAAAAAAAATGTTGAGAAAGGAAAAAAAATGCTCGTAAACAGCATTTTCTCCTTATCCAACCATGTTTTCTGCCTGTTTACAGAAAAATCCTTTGAGCTATACTCTGTGAAAATGGAGCTTAATGTATCTGCGAAAACCATCAACCAAGGTCAGCCTGCGCAGTCCGTGCAGGCTGACCTAGGCCGAAACTTTTCGCTTTTGGTCAATTTTCTGTATATGTCCAAGGAGCGGTGTACGTCATGATTAAGTTGTCAAAAAAGAGGCTATTATGTATCCTTACTGATGTGATGGCTTGCTTGGTATCATACATCATGGAGATGCATCAAGTCCCCTTTTGCCTGAGCATGGCTCCCATATTTAGAGACTCATTTATATTGTCGTCTGCTTTCATTTCGTTATGTTGTAAAGAGTTGAAAGAGAAACTTGTAGTAAACGTGTCGTTAGCTTGCCATACAAGACAATACATCTGCAGTAGATTCATCATGCAGAATTTCATTCAAGTATTGGTATTTTTCCCCAAATGATTGCAGTCAGAAAATATCAAACAGAATTCATAATCTCTGTCGAACAATTCGATTAAACTCTTTTTTATGGCAGCGTTAATGGCTTTTGCGGACTGCATAGATCGAGATCAGACTGCACAGAATAGTGCAGTCTGATCTTGGGTCTACTCTGTCCTCTTCCCAATGCGAAACTATGCCTCGAAATTATCTTCCATTGCACTGGGAATCTCCATTTAGAACACTAAAAACGTAGAATTTTTAGACTGGCATTTGCAGGTCTTTTGCCATCGAGAGCGACCCAGATTCAAATTTGAACACAAAGCCCAAAAAGTAGCCAAATACTGCCCCACAGAAAATAATTTTTCTGTTAAAAATCGCAATTCTGTTAAATATGGCAATATTGACGTGAACTACAAAATCTTTACCATTCTAATTTACAAAGTAATTTAGACTGAACAAAATGCCATGGACAAGATACAAGATATTTGCTTGTATGCAAATTAAGTCAGTGACCTATGCTAATCAGGCTCAACTTTACTTATCCCAACGCAACCTTTATCATCCTCGTGTTTTTCGCGAGTGTTGTAGGTCTCTACAGTTGTTGTACAGTCTGATCTTGACCTATACTGTCAGCAAAAACTAATTAAGTGGAGTTTAGCAGCCTAAGGATTTATGTTTCACTGCACGATAAATGAAATGAAAATTTCCAGTTCATAGTAAAATCTTAAATATTGCGATTCAGTCATTTTCATCGTAAAAATTCTCGTCCTATCTAACAGTGTAAATCAAAGATCAAATTGCACGTTCTGTGCAGTCTGATCTTGATCTATGTTGTCCGCAAAAGTGTATTGAGTCATGCTCACTTGCTTAATGATTAATATTCAGGGTTAAGTTTAGGGTTTATATCGTCTGCTCATTTAAGCGTACTGTTGTCAACTTGAATACATTTGCAGAATACAGTTAAAGATCTTTCAATGATTAAAATATTTCCAATAATCTAAACATAACGTTCTTGCGTCATTCAACAGCTTCAATCGACTTTTTTGTGCATTTCCGAGAAATAAGAATAATGATTATTATTTAGAAAGAAGAGGAGGAAGAAAAAGAAGAAGAGGAAAAAGAAGAAGAGGCAGAAAAGCCAAAAAGTCAAAAGGAAAGACAAAAAGCCAGAAGGAAGATAGAAAGCCAAAGAGAAACACAGAAAGCTAGAAGGAAAGGAAAGGAATAAAAAAAAGAAAGAAAAATAGGTAAAGAAAGAAAGAAAAGTAAGTAAAGAAAAAAAGAAAAATAAGTAAAGAAAGAAAAAAAATGAAAGAAAGAAAGAAAAAAAGAAAAAAAGAAAGAAAGAAAGAAAAAAAAAAGAGAAAGAAAGGAAAAGGAGCTGAGAAGGACAAGAAAAGAAGAGGACAAGAAAAAGAAGAAGAAGAAGAAGAGTAATAGTAGTAGAAGTAGGTGTAGTAGTAAGGCAGTAAGTAGTGGGAGGAGGAGGAGGAGGACAAGAAAAGAAGTGGAAGAGGACGAAGAAGAAGGAGTAGAAATATAATAATAATAAGAAGAAGAAGGAAGGTGGAGGAGGAGGAGTAGTTTAAAAAGAAGAAGAAGAAGAGGAGGAGGAGGAGGGAGAAGAGGAGGAGAAACAACAGCAACAGCAAAACTGTGCCAAAAGTTCTTCCCACATCGTTTTTCCCTACAGCGCCAAACTAATAAAATAGACTTTGATTTTATTGGTAAAATGGGAAAAAAAGAAGAAAATGATGTTAATCAGTAGTTCCTCCTTTTCCACTTTTTTTTTTTTTCCTATCCTTTGAAAGAAAAAAAATCACATCAGCTGAATTTTATGTGCATGCTTTAAATTTTGAAATTACGGGAAACAGAGTCAAAGAATTAAAAAAAATCAGATAACAAAATTATTAATGCCAAATTGTTAAGGGATATCAAATTGAGAGCTCTGTTGTAGTATGTATCGTCTGGAATAATTTATGTACTTTCAGTTTGATTTACTTTTAGAAACTCGCACTTTACTCTGAACCTTTTCAGCGCCACATGAGAAAGGGGAACTTCAGCAGACGGCAAAGATCAAGAACAGGCTCATCTTTGATCTATACAGTCCGTTTCTTTAGTCAAGTCAAGCCTACGAGACAAACGACTTTCATCACTACTCCCAGCTTCTTTCCCATGTAATCATCGCCGGAACAATGATAAGCGGTGAGATAGTAATGAGTACTGTTGCAGTGACTATCATCAATCCTAGGGAATTCGGACCAGTTATCTGTCCCCCCCCCACCCCACCCAACCCCACCGTCAACTCTGCAGTACCGACTGTGCTACCGGGCTCGATGCCTTCCTTTAAGTTCGGTAGATTACATTTTCAGCCGTAGGAAAAGGTCGAGTTTATCTATTTTGCGCTGAAAGAGTTAATGATTTGAGGTTTAACTGTAGTCGGCCCATTAACAATAAACAAAAGATAATTCTAAAGTTTTACTATTTTTTAAAAGCTTTTTCTTTGAATGCCTTCCAACTGCTAGTTACAACATAAACCATGGATCTGCTACGGATAATAACGTAAATATTTTGCTGACAATGCTTTTTTTTCCCCCTTAGTATTAATGAGCCATGCTCTGTGAAAAGGGGGCTTAATGCATCAGCAAAAAAGTATTGCAGTACGCGCAGGCAGACTTGGACCGAAACTTTTTGCTATTGGTCAATTTTCTGCATGTTATAGGACAGTTTACCTCATGATCCAGTCGGTTGTTAGACAAAATGGACTTTATGGATCCATGATCACGTGATAACTTGCCAGCTATAATGTATCACGGAGATGCATTAAGCCCCCTTTTTGCCAGACAATGACAAATTCTTTTATATCTTAAAGTGCTAGTTTCACTCGGTTTTTGATAACATGTTCATACGTATGAATGAATATCTTTTTTTTTTTAAATGAATTATCAATGTTATTAAAGGCCCAGCTGCGGCCAAAAGTGAAATATACGGGTGTTTAAATTCATTCAGATTTAAATCGTACCATTTAAAAGTATGGAAATTGTTAAAAAAGGTGAGAATCTGTTCATGTCAGTTCGTTCTAAGTGTTACTCGCTGACAGAAAAAAATCAAAACTAGGCGCAAAGTTGCAAAGTCGCTCTTTCTTTTGTCATTTTCATAATAATTCCATAGTTTAAAATGGTATGATATCTAAATGCATTTTAACACCTGTATTGTTTACTTTTGGCTACTACCGTGCCTTAACCAATATATCTTATCTACATTCTAAACATCAAATCTCAATGTTCTTTCCAAAAAAGCAAACCATTCTTTTCTTTCTTTTCCTTTCAAATTAGGCAAGTTTGGCCGATGAAAGTAAAAAAAAAAAGAAATAATGAAAAATTACGTTTCCCTCATACACAGTCATTTCGACTCACCTAATACATAACCATCAAAAATCCTTTTAGTATAAAACCCTGCAATATCTACACTTGTCTGAAGAATGTACTGAACATTATGACATCTGAATTCACTTTAAGAGTCACTTATATTTTGTATTTAATTTCAGTTTAATAACTTCAAGAAGTGCAACTGACATAAGTAATCGAATGGATTTTTTTCAACGTTCTTAGTAGTCGTTGTTTTTGTTATTGCTGCTGTTTTCCATCAACAGTACAGGTGAATCATTTAACCTGTTACCAGACAGAAAAATTTCAGACCCGTCGAAATTGAATGCGTTATTTATGCATAAGACGAATCCAATGTGACTGAATGGATGGTATTTAAGTTGGATATGGTAGAAAATATTGTGGGACATGGAGAAAATGCTGTTTACCAGCATTTTCTACATTTCCCACAAAGTTTTCAAAAAGACTGTTCTTCCTCATTGTCGGTAACACACGAGATAGTTTGGTAAAGGATCAAACAGAAACACGTTTCAGTCATACTTAGCTAAAGTGCATTCGTAGGAGTTGTCCGTACTAAAATTAGAAAAGATGAGTTTCCTAACTGCGTGCACGAAAGAAACTTTCGGTTTCGCTCAAAGGCACTTGGATTTTACTTATTTTTCTATTCATTCTAATTACCTATTATGTTTTTGTGACACAAGAAACTGTGTAGTTATGAGCTATATTTTGGTAAAAGGGGGCTTAATGCATCACCCTGATGCTTTATATACCATGCAAGTCATCACATAATTAGGGTTCTATAAAACCTTTATTTAGTCGAACAATCATGCGGGTCTGGGGGTGGAATCGTCCTTCAACATGCAGAAAATTGATCAATAGCAAAAAGTATCGACACGTGTACATGAGTCGATACTTTTTGCAGATGCATTAAGCCCCTCTTCACTGAGCATGGCTCAAATATAAGGCGAGGTATACATGGAATACGAGTAAGAGATAATTGTTAAACGAGTAATTAACTTCAAAACTTTGGAGGGTGACAAGTTTAAATTTCTGTCCTCACAACATGAGACGGAAATTCTAACACCTTACTAAATATATATTGACGGATCTGATTGGTCAAATTTATTTTTTTGGCATCACGCCGTTATTTCAATTTTTTTTCAAATATTATTGACCAATCAAATTCGTTCAAAATATTCATTGCGGTATTAAGACTTCTAGCTAAAGGTGGGATTGATTGATTGATTGTATGGTGTTTAACGCCGTTTTCAACATTGTTTCAGTTATATCGCGGCGGCCAGTGCACCTATCACGCTTTCCTGGAGTCTCTTTTACCAGTACTCCGCACAATTTTCTTTCCAAGCCACTGGCTACTTTCCCACATAATCATCGTCGAAACAATGGTCAGGGGTGGGAGAGGAATGAATCCTGTCGCAGTGACTATCATCAATCCTCGGGAAAAAAATTGGCCGAGCCAGGGGTCGAACCCAGGGCCCCGTGTTCTTAAGTCCTGCACGCTACCGACTGAGCTACCGGGGCTCGGCAGCTAAAGGTGAGAAGAGAAAAACTTGTCCGCTTTCAAAGTTTCAACCTTTATTTCTCCCATAGAATTAATCTATTTGTTCAGTTCTATGTATCAGATTGGAGATTAACTACAGCAGATCACGACAAAAGTACTGGATTTTTCCATTCGAGTTTAAAAATGTGTGAAGAATACTGTCAATTTAATTTACTCTGGGTGTTATTCGGTAGGCAATGGGGACTGGACGCCTCCTTCTTATATATTAGATTATAGTGGGTGAAGCTTGTCAAAAACCAAGCGCCTGTGTTTTCCCTGTAATATCGAAAATTATCCTATTGCTCTCCCTTGCACTCGATCATCTCAAGATATTAGTCGAAAATAGAACGCACCTGCTCTGTTGCACTTTTTAAAAAGTTTTGATCACTTATGAAGCAGAACCCATGACGAACAGAACATGTTTTTCGTTTTCAGGTGAGATGACGTGTCAGTAAATATTTTGTGGTATTATATCAGAAACATTCAGCACGTGTTTCCTAACACCAGTTGTAAGTCACGACAATGGGCCTTGCCAGGGTCACTTTGGTTAAAAAGTGGCAAGGGGAATGCTGCTATCCACTTTGCACTTGCAAAGCATTTCATTCTAGTTCATACTGGTTGTAATACCGTCATAGTCTGTATTCAGCAATTATTCTAAACTTTATTCTTAGTCTAATTTTAGATTTTACAAAAGTAACGCAATTTCTGATTGGCTAAACCGTTTGGCTCAGTCAGTCAGAAATTACGCACCAAATCAAACCAAGTATATATACTTGGCCCGATGAAAGTCTTAAAGTCACAAGGTCCGTATTCACAAACCATTCTTAAGAACGTTTTTTTTTTTTTGTTGTTTTTTCAAGATTTTCCACATTTGAAAGTAACACAACCTCTGATTGGCTAAACCAAATGGTTTAGCCAATCAGAAGTTGTGTTACTTTCAAATTTGAAAAATTCTGGAGAATAAGACTGAGACATTCTTAAGAATAGTTGATGAATACGGACCAAAGTGTTTTTGACATGCATATTTTTGCCAACACAAATTTTCAGACGTGCATGCATAATATATTTAATGTTGTTTTCTACACTCCTTCCCTTACTGCCCACGCGTTCAGTTCTGTGGTCGAAACTTTAAATTCTTGGCGAAATTCTGAACTCAGCTACATCTGTAGCAAAATAATCAAATAGATACATACTTATAAACTCAATTTTCACACATTTTAACCTGCCTACGACCTTTACACCATTAATTCATTACAAAAGCACGAAATTATGGATCTGTGCTAATTCGAAGCATCTGCTGAAGTGAAATAAAATTTTCTAAAACAACGTTTGTTTATGTTGTATTGAAAGCAATTGCAGACGTCAAATTGCAAACTCTTTACCAAACAATCCCGAGTTCTAACGACCCTGAAAAAGAAAGCTTTTGAAAACCTTGTGGGAAAAGGAGGAAATGCTGGTTACCGGAATTCCCATCTTTTCTCGCATTATTTTCCAACCCTTTCGAAAAAAAACCCATCATAATTTTTTTTTTTTTTCGTTTTCGAATGCTTTTAGTTGGGAGAGGTCTAAAACTTTGCGATCTTGCAAAAGGTTTAGATAAAATGTATATCTAAAATGAAGAAATGTTATAGAAAAATTTGGACAATTTATGTAAATTTTGAAATTGGAATAGCTAAAAAAATGTCTCTAAAAGAAATCATCAATTCTTTACGAAACGATTCCTTTAGTGTTTTACCGACCCCGAGAATGAAGGTTTCAGAAGTGAAAAGTCGTGGGAAAAATAAATGAGAAAAATCTGGTAAAAAGTGAAGAATATATTTTCCTTTTCCTACAGTGTTTTCTAGCTTTCGGAAGACTAGTCCCATCAGTTGAGCAACGTTTACTTTGTTGTCCACGGAGTCAGCCGACAAAAGTTTAGACTCATTCGTATACTGAAAGAATTTGAAGCCGACAAATAAAATGTGGCTAAAACGATGGTAGTACTAAACAATGAGTAAAAGCAAAATAAGGAGTACAAAACATAGTGAAAAATGGAGAAAATGCTGTTACCCAGCATTTTCTCCTTTTGTCACAATGTTTTCAAAAGGCCTCTAGCTCAGGGTCGTTTTAACGTCCGATACAGAGTTCAAGAAGTTCCGCATGTCTAAATTACATCGAGATGCATGACGACACTGCAAGTGGAATAATCTGTTCTTGCAAGCCTCGTAAGATAAATGAATTAGGATGTCAAACTATATAATTAAATGTCAAATGAAATCCATTACAAGAAATACACGATGATAAAAATCTTTGAGAATAAACAGGCAACAAAAAACACGTGACACATTTCATCTCATGAACATAATTTCGTTTCTGCTACAGGGCAATTTGAGAGCAACGTTGAAACAGCGAAAGGTTGTTATCTTGGAAAAAAGTCCGGACTCTCTGCTAAGCTATTTTGTGAATGATATAAATGTTATTCTATCTATGCTGAACCGAGTTAGTTATCTGACAAAAAAATAACAAATTTTATGAGGTGCCCCATTCTCATTAGATAGACTAACCCTTACTATTATTATTAGTAGTAGTAGTACTAGAACTTGTAGTAGTAGTAATCATAACAATAACTGAGATATTGTTATTTTTTCTGGATCTGAGCTCATTCAGAAATACAATTTAGTGTTTACCCTTGCATTCTGTGCTACCACAATAAACATTGCATCGTGGAAACACGTCATTATGTCGTGGTATCGAGATAATTATCTCCAGCAAGTGCGACAACAAAGTCGTAACCACCCAATAATTTTTCGATTTTCGCATGTCCTCTCTAAGCTTCCGCTTAATCAAGCAATGTACTACATAACTGTAGGGGGGCTTAATGCATCTCCGTGATGCAAAATACTAAGCAAATCATTACATAGTTACGGATCAAAAAGATCCATTTGTCTAACGACCGACCAGTTCACGAGGCAGAATACTCCTTGGAAATACATAAGATTTACATATAACGGCACGGTGCCTATCCAGCCCAACGTTTAAAAAAAAACCAAGAGGGACATGATGGCCCTGTATCGCCCCACTGGTTAATACGTAAAATCCCTACATGCCAAATATTAAAATATTTGGCCAATTGGTTTTGAACATAAAAACTAGGGCTACCAATTTTAGTCCTGTCTCAGGGGTCCTGAGACAGGACTAAAATTGGTAGCCCTAGCTTTTATGGTTAGCAACAAGAAGATTTCTAAAGATTTCACTATATAAGCCCATGTGAAACTTCTGACCCCTGGGGATGAATCAAATTCAACCCTAGGGCTATAATTTACGCACTCTTGGTGAAGGCCCACTAGATAAAGCTACATTCGAAATTTGGTAGCCCTAGGCATTATGACTAAGTACAGAGAGATTTCTCAAGTTTTCTCTATATAAGCCCATGTAAAACTTGTGACCCCCGAGGCGGGGCCAATTTTGACCCCAGGGCTATAATTTGGGCTATCTTGGTAGAGGCCCACTAGATAAAGCCACATGCAAAATTTGGTAGCCCTAGGCCTTATGGCTAGGTACAGGGAGATTTCTGGAGTTTTCCCTATATAAGCCCATGTAAAACTTGTGACCCCCGGGGTGGGGTCAAATTTGACCCAAGGGCTATAATTTGGGCACCCTTGGTAGAGGCTCATTAGATAAAGCCACATGCAAAATTTGGTAACCATAGGCCTCATTGCTAGGTACAGGAGGATTTCTACAGTTTTCTCTATATAAGCCCATGTAAAACTTGTGACCCCCGGGGCAGGGTCAAATTTGACCCCAGGGCTATAATTTGGAGAAACTTGATAGAGGCCCACTAGATAAAGCTACATGCCAAATTTGTTAGCCATAGGCCTTATGGTTTCAGATAAGAAGATTTTCAAAGCTTTCCAATATTTTTAAGTTTTGTTGCCATGGCAATCAGAGTTTTTAAAGGAATCAAATTCTTTCAAGAAATTCTGAAGAGGACAATGGCAGGATCATTTCTGTGAAGTTTCATCAAAATTGGATGGGTAGTTTCAGAGAAGAAGATGTTTAAAATAAAAGTTAACGCAAGGACGGACGGACGGACGCACGACGGACACCGGGCCATGACATAAGCCCGATGGCCTTCGGCCAGTGGAGCTAAAAAGAACAAAACAGTAAACGGTAATATATTTGAGTCATGCTATGTGAAATGGGAGTTCAATGCATCTGTAAATAGTATCTACCTGAGCAGTCAGCGCTGGCTGACCTGGGTCGGAACTTTTTGCCATGCGTAAATTTTCTGCATGTCCAAGTACCATTCTACGTCATTTTTAAGTTGGCTCTTAGACAAAATAGATTTTTATGGATCCATAAATATGTGCTGTCTTGCATGGTATAATGCGCCACGGAAATTCATCAAATCCTCTTTTTTTTCCAAAAACATGGTTCAGTTACAGGAAAATAATGTGTGGTAAGAGATTCTCACAACGATATATCTTCCAGTACATATTGCAAGTGTGCGATGCAGCATGTTAAAATTGGCTTGCAACACGCGAAAAGGGGCATTCGGACATTTACATAAAGTGTCGTCTCGGATTAGCCTGCACACTCCGCGCAGGCTAATCCGAAACGACATTCCGATTTTATGTAATTTTGTGTTTTGCGCCAGTCTACTGTAGCACAAAATATAATGTAGTCGTAATGTGCCATCTCGGATTAGCCTGCGCGGACTGCGCAGGCTGATCCGAGACGACACTTTACGCATATGTCCGAATGCCCCTTTTCGCGTGGTGCAAGCCATATATGGACTGTATGGTTTCCGTGGTTGTGAGGAAGCGTGTCGGCCACATAATCATAGGGTCATAGTTCGATACCCAGGAGCGGAGGTCAACTTTGGAATTGTTCATTGGCCCACACACTCGGCGTGAGTGAACTTTTGCGGACAGTGTAGATCAAGATCAGACTGCAACGAACGTGCAGTCTGATCTACACTGTCCGATATGGAGATATTTTTCTCGAAAAATTAAGTTTTTAATAACATTATTCGGGGTTTTACTGTCGGCTAGAAAGTTTTATTTGACTAATTTAGCAGGATAAGGGTTAAAAAATAATAACAGAGTTTCCAATGTGACTAGGTCCCGTCTGATGGTACTATACACCGAGCACGTTTAAGAACTACGCATATCTTAGGATAGATTTCGATAAATAAATGAGAAATGCTCTGACAAAAGGTGGTCAAATTTATCTCCGTAATGGGTAATACCAGGCAATTCGTCACATAATTATAGATCCATAAAATCCACTTTCTCTAAAAATCGACTGAATATGTAGGTAGAATGGCCATTTGACATGCATAAAATTTACCCATATCAAAAAAGTTGCGATCCATGTCAGGCTGCGGATTGCACAGGCTGACATGGGTCGAAACTGTTTGCTGACGCATTAAACAATATTTTCACAGAGCATTTGTCAATTATAAAATCAAACCATACAATACTCAGATTACCTTCCATAGGCGAGGTGGTGTCAGAACCAACCTACGCTTGCCGGTGTGTAGTATATAGTACGCACCACCGTCCTCGTACTGGTAATCCGCTATGGACTGGTTTAAAGCTTTTAACAGTCTAGCTTTCACTGAGACCTGATGCTTGGGCATCAAGACTACCCTACGTCCTCGCATCCTTGGTCACTGATATCCGAAAGCCCTTTATGGTTTGCTGTCTTAGTCTTTGGATTACATAGCCTTAGGTTCATTTATCTATTAACTTATAACACATAAACCGCTAAGATGAACATTTTCAGCCAATAGTAAGAGCCCAGATACTGAGAGGTAAGACTTTTTTTTTTTTTCGCGGGACTAAAAATCACCTTATTGGACAATGTCGGTCCAACATAAGAATGCACATTCTGTGCAGTCTAATCTTGTTCTGCACTGTCCGAAAAAGCGCAGAGTCGCGCTAAACAGCTTAATCTTCACCAAACGACAAAAGGTCAGACTGGTCAAGTTTGAAAGCACAAAATACATATTGCACAAACGATGGGATTTGTATCAGAGAGACTAGAAAAATTGTTGGATACCGGCATATTTTCCTTTTCCCACAATATTTTCAAAATACTTCTTCTCTAGGTCATTAAAACTCGTGATTATGGTTCTTGTTTGCCTTTTAATTAACTTTTTCACGCGTTTCTTTCTTTATGTTTTCGTTTTGATCAATAAATCTTAACATTTGGCCACGTGTTAGATTCAGATATAGATAAAAAAGTAACATGCACTCGTCACAACTCGGTCGATTCCGTAACCTTGTCCGTAATTAGGAGGTTTCCATTGAAACTACGTTTAGTCCTTTGATCTTGATGGCGGCGCCCTTGAAATTCTTTTTATCCACGACGAAAACAACAAATAGAGTGAATTTATTTAGATTTGTCCATCTTTCGGCGAAAACTTCAATCGAAAATGATAAAATCGCGTAAAAATGAAACAACAGTGTGTCATCTAAATTTTTAAAGTGATTAGGGGAACTACAGCGGTCTATTTTCGTCGAAAAAATGTATGTGGTTAACACACTACGTAATTCAGCCAAGGGACTTGACAAACGTATCACCCGAGGTCTGCCGAAGGTATTCCTTGCTTATACAAATGAACTTTGCTCTGTGAAAAGAGGGTTTAATGCATCTACAAAAAAAGTATTGACCCAGGTCAGCCTGCACAGTCTGCATAGGCTGACCTGGGTTGAAACTTTATCCATAGGTCATTTTTCTGCATGTCTAAACACATTGGAAATTGTTAAGGTAAGGCATGGCTAAGCACGAAGAACTATATATCATATAACTACGCTTGGTTTCAGTGTGATACAGCAATTAAGAATTTTCTCATCTTACATACGTATGTTTGAGACATATAGAATCTGACATGAGTTGGCGTTTGAAATAAAATTTTGTTAAACGAGTCTAAGGAAAATGTTATCAAGCGAGCCTTTGGCGAGCTTATAACATTGTTCCTTGACGAGTTTAATAAAAAGTTTTATCACATAACCTCCCTTGTTTTCAGTGTAATATACCCATCACAAATTTTTTCATTTTATATACGTTTGATATCACAATTGTGTACCGTCATTTTTGACGTCATGTTGTGCGTATTTAATAGAAATGAATGGGTTTTATGGATAGTTTTGCATCTTCTGGTCTATAATTTGTAAAATATTGTTATGTAGTAAAAAGAATCTGACATTCGTTTGTGTTTGAGATATTATTTTATGAAACTCGTAAAGAAAAAATACTCATCAAAGGTTCGCTTAATAACATTTTCTCTACACTCGTTAAATTAATTTTCACCTCAAACGCCAACTCATGTCAGATCCTATATATCTCAAACGCTGACGAATGTCAGATTCTTTTTATCACATAACGATATTTCACAGATTATAGATCAGAAGATGCAAAACCATCTATGACTCAACGCGCAGTAATATCCCTAAACCCATTCACTTCTATGACGTCAAAAATGACGTCACACAATTGTGATATCAAACGTGTATAAGATAAGAAAAATCGTGATGGGTATATTACACTGAAAACAAGGTAGATTATGTGATAAAAGCAAATAGTGCCGTATTTGGTCAAAGCTCTGTAAGGATACACTTCGTTTCTAAAACATTCCTAAACCAGATCTGTCTTTGAAACTAAGTGTCAAAATTGAAGATAGTTACATGGCTATTAATCTTATCAAAGATTCAAAACAAAATCATTATATGTAATTTTCTTTGGAACTATTCTCCACCCGTGATGTACACAACTGTTAAAAGACTCAATTGGCTTCATGTAAATTTCAGCTCACATGTCCTTGTAGACATATGTTTTAACACCAAAACTATAATTCTTGAGATACAGTTATATGATAAAAAGAATCTGACATTCGTTGGCTTTTGAGGCAAAGGTTTATAAAGCTCGTTGAAAAAAAAAAAAAGATTTAAGTAAGCTCGCAAAAGGTTCGATAACTTTGTTTTCCTGGACCCGTTTAATAAAATTTTAACTCAAATGCCAACTTCTGCCAGATTCGATGTATATGTTATATACTTATTGGTTTCCATATGATTTCAATATTATGAAAATTTGCAACAAATACATACAATTAACATTATTTAGCTTTTGGCTTTCTTTAAACTATCATTTATCAAAAAGGTAATCCATTTGTTTCTATTACAAAGACAGTAAGGAATTACTTACATTTGGTAGGAATTTACAAAAAACATGATAATAATAATATGTTAAAATGAATTTGAAAATAAATAAATAATTAAATAAATAAATAAATAAAACAGCGATTGAAAATAAGTAAAACGATAATGGCTCTATTAATATTTATTAATGAAATAAAATTTGTTTTTGAAGTACTATACTAGCAGCATTACCCATGCCTTACTGTGATGTAAATCCATTATGATTATCCTTCGGGTGGTCATTAAAATTACAGTGCAGATACAAACATTCATTGACATGAATATATTACCTTGGCCATTAAATGCTTGCACCTGCACTGAAATCTTAACAAACATCTTCAGAATCATGATTATGAAATAATGACGCACATGTTACAATAATGAAACTCCCTAGTTCACCAGTACTTATACAGATACAGCATTCGACAATCAGTAGCAAACGTCATTTTCCGGGCAACAATAAATCCCAGTTTTTGAGACATTGATAGTACTTTTATCACGGTACTTCAACCAATAACTTTAGATTATAAAAACATGGCATTGTTTCAAAAAACTCAAAACTCCAAATCACTGATTTCAAATTGAGTTACCGTAAACAAACAAAAAGCAATGAATCGACACAAATCTAAAAGGTATCTTCTTCAGCAAATTGTGTTAAATGAACCACGAACTTTCCAATTTACATTGGAAAATCCCTAATATACATTCGTAAAGCAAAAAAACTGTAAACTTTGAAATCTTCAGATCCTCCTTTGAACCTCGCACTTGATCTAGTTTTCTGCTAGTTATTAAGAAACCTTTTTACAAAACAGCAAAACAACAAAGTTTTTGGTTTGACCAAATTGAAAACTTTTTCAGCTGACAAATCAAACGAGACTCATGTGATGGAAGTTTTTTTTCGCACAAGAAGAAAACATGTAAGAAAAGGAGAAAATGCTGGTAACGTTAGAACATGGCATTAGTCGGTAAGAAGTTAAGTGCTGCCCTAAAAAATTAGTGTTTTCCGACCCACAGGAAGAAAGCTTTCGAAAAAAATTTTGACAAAGGAGAAATGCTTTTCTCCCACATGTTTTTTTTTTTTTACCCCCTCCCCTTTCCCATCGCAAGACAAATTAGATCTTTTGAGCTACAATCAATAAGACGTCTGCAAATGCTTTGAAGATGGACGAGTGTAAAATGTTATCGTCTGGTAAAGCGTAAGGGCGCCACCAGGCCCTCCTCTTCAGAAGACATGATGCAGAACAACCACATGAAAGAGAAAGCCTTGATTTGAATGCACCAGCAGATGATACTCACTCATTATCTAGCATTTTTTTGCAGTCAGTAATTAAACGGCTTAATTGAAAGTTCTTTATCTAAATCCACAGCTATCAGTAAGACCTTGTCAAAATGTCCTCTGTGATAAAATAGTTATTTAAGAACGATGGAAAAATATATTAAACCAGATCTCATTTCGCAAGTTTTTTTTTTGTTGAGAAAATCTTAACTAAGACTGCTAATTTTCATTCGAGTGAAAAGCAGGCTTTAAAATTAAAACGTAGATAGAATTACGCGTAGAAAACATGAGAATTACCGACTTTTTTTTAAATTTTGTAACATTTTCTGTTATATAATGGTAACGTTATATCCATTAATGTAGGAAATGTATAGCAAGGGATAAACACAATTTTAACACGGTGAAATAAAAGTTGGTCCCATAATTAAGTTGTTAGAGTAGCCAATTACGATTTTAAAGGTCGAGAGGGTTCAAGTCCTAATGAAGGCAATTTGTTCTTCTCATTTTCTCGAAATGTTTGAAAAGGCCTTAGTCTTGGAATTGTTTGGTAAAGACTTGGAAAAGGTAGGAACTGGTGAAAGTGGGAATAATGTAACACAAACTTGATACTTAGGGTACTGATGACAGATTCAGGCACACAAGCGGACAGTATAGATCGAGATCAGACTACACACAACATATTAATTATGTTGGTTATTTCTTTCTAAAGGAGCCATAACCTTTTCTCAAACAACAAATTTTAGACTCTTCTAATTTGAAAGCATCTGCAGATAATCTATTCGAAATTGATACAACCGAGCTGAAGATCTCTGATAGGTACAAAACATTGTGGGAAAAGGAGAAAATGCTGGTTACCAGCATTTTCTCCTTTTCCTACTATGTTTTCAAAAACCTTCTTCACTGTCTTTACAACACGGGATTGTGTGACAAAAGGGTTAAAGTTGCAACAGTATGACTTTTGGTATTGCTGCCAAACATTCGTTTTATCGATTTTGCACTCATGAGGTTAGAAGAAAGTTATAAAACCGACTCAACCCGAAAAGGAATCTTTATCCTTTTAGCCCCATAGGTTTTTGCAAAGAGCGTAGATCGAGATCAAATTGCAAAGAGCGTGCAGTTCGGTCTTTGATCTATACTATACGCTGGTATTTCTGGATCTTAATTAAAGATAAAATCTTTTACTTAGTTTCAGTAGATTCCATTTTCAATCTTCGAAGACGCCGGTAGGCGCGATTAAATGCTCTATTGTGGACACTTAGTATCAAGATCAAACTATACAGAAAGTGCAGTCCCATCCTTTCGATATTGTCGGATACCACGAGATTTTTTCGACAATATAGAACTTTGAAATAACAATACTGAATCAGTATTAACTCTAAGTTTTCATAATACTACACTTTATTAGTTGTACGGTCAGGTGGCAGGGGACTTGGAAACTTGTTCACTGCTGTGGTGAATAATGTCGCCACCTCGCCGAAGGCAGGCGAGGTGGCGACATTACTCACCACAGCCGTGAACAAGTTTCCAAGTCCCCTGCCACCTGACCGTACAAAGAATTTATTATACTGCAAAGTTTTAACATTCCAACGTATTAAGTGTTCCAGTGTATCAAGCGAATTTTACCTGTTTTGGTTTCAAAATTTGAGTACGCTGACGAAGTAGACTTTCCCTTCTGAGTGCCCCAATTCAATGAAAACTGACGTTACTGGGAAATGACGTCACTGAAACCTTGGTAAAACGTGCAGTTTGCTGCATAATATTGATGTTAATCTTGATCGACGCCGCCATTTTGGGTGTTGTGTTGAAAGTGTAGTCATGTATACGGGGCTCCCGAAAGGGAAACTGCTTTTACGTTGGTTTTGCGAGTGTACATGATATATATGTTCGGGGCAAATTATCCTATCAGATCACGAGAAATTTCTTTGCAGTATAATAATATTCTATGTAGTCGGGATTTTGTGGTAAAAGGTTTACTCTTTAGCAAACGACAACTTAGACTTGTCCAAATAGAAAGCATCTGCAGACGACAATGCAAATGGTTACCAGCATTTTCTGCTTTTCCCAGTTTTCAAAATGCTTATGTTTTAATTGTATGCTAAAACTCGGGATTGTGTGGTAAATGGTTAAGGAACAGAACAGAACAGGCTTTCATTAATGACTTGTATAAGGGAAAATGTCCACAAACACCATAGGTTTGTCAATACGTTTATGCACATAACGTGCAGTCTGATCTTTGAACTATACCGTCTGCTTGTGTAGTCAAGCCTATACAATCAAAATCTTTGGAAGTTTCAATAGATTGTATTTAGAGCCGTCGAAAGAGGTCGAGTTTATTTATTTGGTGCTGAAAGAGTTTAGAAATGTATGTGGTGAAGTCACATTCTTTTCCGTTTTTTCCCCCGAATTTCCCCAAAAACGATTTCCAGGAACAGAACAACGCAAGACCACTTAACCTACACAAAACGCATGAAAAATGTTAGCATTCGCTTTTCAACTTCCTGTGTCTAAGAGAACAAAACAAAACACAAAAATATTCACTTGCAAATATATTTCTCGATCCGTTTTTTTGGAACTTACTGTTTTGATTACTACTACTAATAATAATAATAAAATTATCAATAATAATAATAACGATGAAAACTACGATGATGATAATGACAAAAAGGCTTGACACTAAATGATAACATACTTGTTTGAATCCATTGTAAAACACAAGTTGTAATTAAATTCATCAATTTTAATCACATTAAAGTCACTAAACCGATGTTGTAACATTTCACAATTTTTAGAAATGCCTTTTGCCGCCTCCTTCGATGCGAAAGTTATTTGTTAACATATCTTTTTTCCCCTTCACTTGACTTTTTTTTTTTTGTGGGGAAAAAAAATCAATAAATTACTGCGGAACTAGGAACCAGAGTTTCCTATGTTTTGAAAAAGAGTTACTGCACATTCGTTTTGATATATTCTAAATGGTGTTTTACCCCGCTTTCATTTGTATTACAGACCCTAAACATGGTATTACCAAGAGAGATGGAGAAGTAAATGTTATCGTGAAAGATACAGAGGACATTTGGTGTTTTTTTTTTTTGGTGAAAGATCAAAGTTTATTTCATCACGTAAACATTATCGGTAATATTTTCACGAGTGGCTGTGCCACTCGTGATAATATTACCGGCGATGTTCACAAGATGAAATAAATTTCGATCATTCACTGAAAAAGCAAATAGATGAATGCTATTGTCGATAAAATACCTCTTTTTTTTCACCACGACGCTGATGACGGCTACAAGACTACATATTATATGATAATACCTCGGTTTTTTTCCAAAAACATCGTAGCTCGAAATGTCGCGTGGCACTAAACCGATGATAAAAGAGATTTGATACTGATCCAATAAGTGTGAGATAAAACTAGGCTGCTTTCTCCTGGGCCAAATGTTTGTAAAAGCCGTCTAATGAACGATTTGTATGGTTTTTAACGCTATTTCACTGTTGCCGAGCCCAGGTAGCTCAGTCGGTCGCGTACGGGACTTGAGAACAGGGTGTCCCTGGTTCTGTCCCTGACTCGGCCACTTGGTGGGTTGATGATAGTCACCACTGATCATTGTTTCGACGATGGTTATGTAGTAAATCAGCCGGTTGCTTGGAAAGAATATTGTGCGGAGTACTGGTAAAAGAAACTCCAGGAAAACATGGATAAGTGCACTAGCCTCCGCGATACAACTGAAATAATGTTGAAAACGGCATTAAAAACCATAAAATCGACCAATCAATTACAATCGCTCAATCGATCAATCAATCAACCGTTTCATCATTAACTCGGTTATATCGCTGGGCCAGATGCACTTATCTATGCTTTCCTTGAGTTTTCTAACAAATATTTCGCACAGTATTTTTCCAAGCCATTGTTTGGCTGCTTTTCCACATAACCGTCGTCGAAACAATGATCAGCGGAGAGAGAAGAATGGATGTTGTCGTAATGACTATAATCAGTTTTCGGAAAGAAATTCGAATTAGCGACCCCGTGTTTTCAAGTCCTTTACGCTACCGACTGCGCTACCGGGCTCGCTTCTACTTAAAAGATAAATAAAGGTTGCGAGGAGTTGTATTACAAAACACCGCACGTCTTATTTTATAGCTCCTTTAAAAATATATAATGTCAAGCACATTTTTATATCTAAACTTTAATCACTTTTCCTACAGCGGAATATGTCATATTTTACGCACATAAAAAGCCACTGTCAACACATTTCATCCCATTCGAGAAATAATAATCCTCTTTAATATAGCCAATTTCGCGCCGTGAAACAGCCATTCCAAATAATCGCCTACCCCTTACACTACAAGATATGTGAAGGTGACATTTCCAAGCCAGATCCAATAAAAATAAAATAAAATAAACAATCACAATTTAGGGGCTTTTTTGCGTCAGATAGTGTCGGACAGTGTAGATCATAGGTCAGATTGCACGAAACGGATCTTAATCTACACTGTTTGTTTAAAAACAGTGTCAGTCGTATTCATTTTGTTAAGGGTATTTTATTGGAAAATCAGATCATAATTCTACCCCGGGCGCGAAGCAAGCGCTGCCTAGCAAAACTTAGATGGCATCAAATTGTATCTATATTGACAAACACAGCGCCACTTTTATCATTTGTCACACTCGTTTAACCCGTTTCCCTCTGGAACAAACTCACAACAAAAGTCCCTTATAACATCTTAACAAGTTTTTGCCAGTCACTACGGACAAAAATTGTAGTCTCGTCCAATTTTAAAGAATTAATTGCAGATGACAAATAAAATGTGCCTTGAATGATCGGAGAAATGTTGGTTAGCAGCATCTTCTCCCTTTATCATCAAGTTTTTTTCAAAAGCCTTTTGCCCCGCAGTCGTTAAAAAACGTGACTGTTTGATATAGGGTTAAATACATGAATATGTGAAAATATTGGAGTATATAAATGAATTGCTCCTTAAGTACATTTTTAGGTGATGACGTCATCATCATCTTCTTATGCCAACCGACAGACTTTTCCCTCCAAGATGACGCATTACACTCCAGTTTCAAGAAAAATAGGTCCTCATAGATCAATGAACAGACGCGTCTGTGTCATTTGATATGTACAAATAATATGCGGATTAAAAATCGGTGTATGCCATTTACACAAACAATGAATTTCAGAGTTAAAGTCGCAGAACTCGCTCTAAATTTGAAAATTTGTCTCTTTCCGCAGCTTTGACATGACCTAGTTTGTAAAGTATGTCTCAGATGAAACACCCCAAAACCCCCAAAACCACTCGAAAATTACCCCAAACTATGCCATTACGCCTCAAACAACTTTCCTAACATCTTAAACTGCATGCGAAACTCTTAGATACACGATTTTATGGAAATCAGTCATGAATTTTTGCTATCAATTTTAGTATTTAGGTCTTTGATCCGCTTTAGGTCGAAGTAATGTACTTTGATTAATTGTAGTTGCGTACGCGTTCTGGGATAGAAACCGAAAGTAGATAACGATTATAATCAAGAAAGTTAAAAATCGACGGCTGATTATTGCTGTTGTTCGGACCCTAAAACAGTGGCGACAAGGATATGTCATCCCCTCCGTATACAGTAAACATAACCTGAAATATGAAACGCTGGGTAAAATACAGCAATTTCGACCGTACATTGACAGTTGCACTGTTGGGTGGAGAACGAGGAATACGCTAAGTTCTAGAATGGTCGTCTGTAGCGAATAGTATCGATGATGATGACAGCTGATTCTTTTATTATCTCCATGTGGATCTAAGACTTACAGCCTGCTCTGTAATTTTGTTGCACTTCAAAAGGTCAATGGTAAGACTTTCTACCCATTATTTAAAATAACCTGCAAACCGAAACTTTCATCGTGGCAGAACGATTTATGTTTCATTGTAAGATGCTAAGTGAAAATGAAACTGTAAGCCAGTAGTTGGTAGAATCAATGTTGCTGAGTGAATCATGTGTGTTTGGGACATTTTTAGATGTGTTGAGTGATTTTTTTGTCAGTGGGTTACGGAATATTGTTATTCAGAGAACGTTATTGTTAGAAGAGGAATTGACTTTGAAAAAGGCATTTGATGTGACTGTTAGTATGGAATTGGTCGAGATTGAAGCATCAAAAACTAAAGTCCCATGATAGAGTGTTAACACAGTGGTTTAGGGGTGGTACAGCTAATCATGACAGTCTGAATTGTTTTTACAAGAATACAAAGTGTCACAGCTGTAAAGGTCAGGTCATAAGCAAGATGTCTCCAAACAGGCTATAAAAAGACCAACAGAAGATCACAGCCTATGGAAAAACGGGACAAGAGAAATAAAAGAATGTCCAAAATTCACTTACTGGATGAACATCAAACTTTAGGAGTCTGAAAATTAAAATGAGGGAGAATGGCCAATTTTCACACTTAGATCACCGTCAAAATTTTGGAAACCAAGACCTGTATGGGTTGCACTAGAGAACAAAATTAAAACGGAATTACAAAGACTAGTATATAGTGGAAAAGGTCCAAACTTTGAATGGGCTACTCCAAAATTGTCCTGTACAAGCTTATGTTCGTTGTCTCTAGCTGAGTGGTTAAACGGCTCTTTGCGTAAACTAAGTAGTAAACTGAAAGTTGTCAAAGTTGAAAGAGACGGTAATATCAGTGTATCGACCAGCCCTGTGAAAGGTTGCAGGTTCTCTAAAAAACTGAACTAGAAGGTTTGACTGGTACATGTATATTAAGAGTTAGGAAAAGTATTCTTGTTAGTTGTGTCATGACAAGTCTTAACTCTTTACCAAAAGACAAAATTTAGACTTCTTCAAATTGAAAGCATTTGCAGACGACAAAATAAATGTGACTCAAAAATTGAAATTTGTGCTGGGAAGGGTAGAAAACATTGTTGGAAAAGGAGAAAATGCTGGTAACCAGCATTTTGTCCTTTTCTTACAATGTTTTAAAGGGCTTTTATTCATAGGGTCGTTAAAAGTCGGGATTGTGAGGTAAAACATTAAATTTCCTGACACTGAGGTTTACATACCATGAGAAAGTAAAGACATTGTTGCAAAAGGAGAAAATGGGGGTTGCAAGCATTTTCCTGTCTCTACCTATGTTCTAACCCTTTGTTGACTTTTGCCACAAGTAAAGCCAAACTTGAGGATACAGTCTTGTTACTTAAATTTCGTTGAAACTGGGTTTTTCTTACCATGAGAAAGTTGAAAACATTATGGCAATAGGAAAAAACGCTGGTAGTAAGCTTTTCTCCTTTAGACAAAATATTTTCATTACTTTTTAACATTAT
Organism: Hippopus hippopus; assembly: GCA_946811185.2. Lineage (NCBI taxonomy): Eukaryota > Metazoa > Mollusca > Bivalvia > Cardiida > Cardiidae > Hippopus > Hippopus hippopus. Next base: position 15,946,718 of record OX328103.1, on the reverse strand, counting down.
TTACATCCTTTAAGGCATTATCTATATTTGTCTGCTGCAAATGCTGTCAATTTGACAGTAAGAAATTATCTTACCTGGTAAACAGAATGATTTTCAGCAAAAAAATCTGTCCAGGATGTTGGAAATAATAGTGCTTGGAAGATGAAAGAAAAAAGATAACAAAAATGTGCCAAGGGAAACCATTATTCAACCAAGTAATGTGTTCTCTTTCCATAATGTTTTTCATCCAAAAAGTGTAGAAGTGTAGAAATGAATAGAGCTGGGGAAACAATAAACATGTTTAACTCTTTTCCACACAGTCCTGAGTTTTGAAGACTCTGAAGAGGAAGGCTTTTGAAAACATTGTGAGGAAAGGAAAGAATTGTTGGTAACCAGCATTTTGTTCTTTTCCCATATTGTTTTCAAAATCTTTACCCTTCAACAAACAATCCCTGGTTTTTACGGCCCTGAGATAGAAGCCTTTTGAAAACTTTGCTGGAAAAGGAGAAAATGCTGGTAATCAGCATTTTCTCATTTTCCCACAAAACATTGAAAAAATTGCTGAAAAAGGAGAAAATGCTGGTAACCAGCATTTTCTCCTTTTCCCACAATGTTTTCTACCCTGCTAGAAACAAATTTCAATTTTTGAGTTATGTTTAATTTGTCGTCTGCAAGTGCTTTCAATTTGGACCGGTCTAAAATTTTGTGGTTTGGTAAAGAGTTAAAGACAGATACTGTCATTTGTGCCCAATTTTATTTGTCATCTGCAAATGCTTTCAACTTTGACTGGTCAAAAACTTTGCTGTGTTGCAAAGATTTAAATAGTTGTTTGTAGGAATAAGGATATTGATCAAATAGATAGAAAGTATCATATAATTTCATGTATTGACATGGTTTTCTATTTAATTAAACTGTTAAATTGTTAAAATATTATTTCTTTGTATAACTCAGCTCACATTCTGTCTAAAGTTCTCCAAATCTGACCACTTCTCCCTATTTTGAAAAACTTCTCCAATTCTCAGGCAAGGGAGAAGTAGCTTCTCCTCAAATTCTGAGAGTTGGCAGAGGCCTGAGTATTAAAACCTGACAATATAGTTAGAATTTAAGGACATTTCAAAGTCATGTTTAACCCTGTATTTGATACAGCAGATTATCCATTACCAACAGCGGAAGATGTGTTCATAAAATTAGATAAAACTTTGAAGAAATTGACATGTGTCACATGTACAAACATGTATGATTAAATGAGCAGTCGCACGAATATGTGACAAGTTCACAATATATGGGTCATTACTGATACTGTATAAATGGAAATTATTGTGATGTGGAAACCTCTGCGATTTAACGAATTTGAAAAATTTGCAAAATTTTCTGTTTGCGTGTTTTACCACAAATATACCAACAAATAATGAGTGTTTTGAATTCGCAAACATTTCCATAATCAGTAATTCACAATTTTTTGGACACATGTAACTACATGTATATGTCGTAGGCCAGATCGGAATCTAGGCAGATTCGGAATCTGCCTAGACCAAATTAGAATTATAATTTTGTGTAGACCAAATAGATTCTTTTCCAAATTTTTTTAATCATATTAATCCAAATGTGTTTACAACTGAGATTGCTCCATTTTCCACATTGCATTTTTTTTTTTTTTTCCTAAAGTGCAAAAAATTCAAAATTTAATCTTACTCAGAATTTCTGGTTAAAACTTCTTTTATGTTGGTGTTTAAGTTAAATAAGATGGTTTATATGTAGTTGCACCATATTAAACAAGAAAATATACCAATTTGGTCTAGGCAGATTGTGGAGCTGCCTAGCCAAACTGGAATCCTATTTTGGTCTAGACAGAATTCCAGTTTGGTCTAGGCAGATTCCATATCTGCCTAGATTCCAGTTTGGACTATGACATATATATATATATCCATGTACACATTATCGTAAGATTCCATATAGACTTTCAAGTTCACCCACAATATTCCAACAAACTATGGTCATGGTGCTGAAAATATTGGATTCTGTGTGTTGCATATTAGATGATATCACTATTACAAGTCAAAATGATGATGATGAGTCAGTGTTGAAAAGAAAAGCCCAAATAAATATTAAATTGAGTTTGGAAAGAAAAGTGTTTTTTACTTCAAGATGAAGTTGAATATTTTGATTTTAGGGTAAATAAGGATGGCATTTAGCCTTCCAAAAGGAAGATGGAAGCCATAGTGCAGGTTCCTGGACCTAAAACAAAAAAGGGTTGTAATCTTGACTTGGTATTGTCAAGTATTATAGGAAATTCATTCCAAATTACAGTAACTGAACCCTTGACATATTTGTTGAAAAGCAAAAATCTATGAGTTTGGACTAAGAATGTAAACAAGCCTGTGAAAAAGTAAAAAAAACAAACCACTTAGTTCTTTAGATATACTGGTGCATAATCAATCCAAACAATCCATGGGGTCGGTATAAAAAGCAGGCAGTATAGAACATAGAGTTAAGCAGACAATATACATAAAGAAGGGTAATGGAACAGGTGATAAAACGCAGACAATATAGATAAAGAAGGGCTACATGCAAAACGCAGACAATATAGTTCAAGGTACTCAGAAATACCCGACTTTCGTCCTGGTTATTGGCTAAATATTTTTTCATTGAAAACAAGATTTCTTTAAACTTCACTTATTTCACCCCCCCCCCCCCCCACTATTAATTCATTGCTTTAAGACAAAATAATGAAAACAGGTACATATATTCAAAAGCTACGCCAGGTGAAATATACAGTATAATTAATCCATTTTTATCATTTGTATGGTCCCAATAGAGGTATCAAGTTGGTAGATTCATTTCAGATAAAGTAATCAAGACATAAATAACACATTATGTTCAGTCTTACTTCAATTTAAAATGTACGGACCATGTTGAAATGAAACTTAAGTAACAACCCCTCCCCCCTTTATACACCGATTTGTAAATAAATAGTGCTGAATTGAGATATAATCAATAAAAGTTTCATCAAAGTCTATTTACTCATTTAACAGGTATTTCAGAAAACCTTGAACTTTTTTGTCTTCGTTTTGCATATAGCCCTTCTTTTTCTATATTGTCTGCGTTTTATTACCTGTTCCATTACCCTCTTTTGTGTATTTTGTCTGCTTAACTCTATGTTCTATATTGTCTGCGTTTTTTACAGTCCCCAAGCCATATACATGTAGACCTGTGATCAATAAAGTTGAAAATCAACATTTATACTGGTTATTGCTGTTGAGCAGACTCTACAAAAAATTACACGAATCTGAGAAAAAGATGTTATCAACCATCAGATGAATGAAATTTTTAATGAATTGATCCAGTGTTAAAACCTATTTGCTAGCGAATTTCTACCATCACCTTCTATTAGTACTTTTAGTACTTTGATTAGTCTGGCTGTGTAGCTCAGATGTTGGCGTATCCGACTCGTGACCTGAAAGGTACCTTTCACTAAACTGCGTAGATTTACGCCAATTTTTTGGAACTGCATATACACACGTAAAATCCCTGCTTTACCCAAAGGTATAAAATAACGTGAAGCTATGCAAATACTTCAGTGACGTTTTCGTAAAGGCTATTACAATCAATCTAAAGGTGCGTTATCAATTACATGACGTTCCAAGAAACCTTCGCGAAATTCTGGTGCGAAATCTCAAATGACCTTAAGGTATACGGCCTCTAACTCATCGGTAATCTATGTTTTTGTAAAGGCTATTCGGCCAATCTCGGCAGCTTCCGTCTTTTAATATGAGAGTTAGGGGCCGTAGACTCACTAACTTATCAGTAAATATCGCGTAACATCGACGTTTTCATAAAGGCTATTCGGCCATTCTCAGCAGCTTCCGTCTTTTAATATGAGAATTAAGGGCCGTAGACCTCATTGCTTGCTTACAAAAGTTGCGTACGCAAATTTCGTGCTTCTGTAGTTGCGGGTTCGGATCTTGAATCTACACCCTCCGATATACAGCTTTATTCTGGATAAAATTCCGATGAAAGTACAGTCTTGAAGTTACATTATTTGGACAGTTTTTCTCATTAGACAAAAAAAAATCATGCAGCTGTTTTACGGCTTGTTTAATGACCTCCTATACTTAATACAAAAGAGATGGGCTATCAAAATGTTGGGGAAATCAATCTTTCGGTCTGAAAAATAACAGCTCTAGAAAAACTTAACGTGAAATTTCAAAATATGTGACCTTGACATCGATCATGGACTTGGACATGACTATGGTACTGCTCAATGAAAGTTTAGACCTGTATCTGTCTTCAGGCCAAATATAAACAAAAAATTTTTTTTTTGATTTGGAAAAAAATGAGCTCTCAAAAACCTTTAACGTAAAACTTATATCAAATAAAATATAAAACTCTACACTCTTGACGTTATGACCATGGGGGTTTGGGCTTACGTATCAATGCACGAAATTTCGTGTCTATCAATCATCATACCAAATATCAATTAAATCCATCATAATGGTTTGGAAAATGTAAGCCCTAAAAACTTAAACGTAAAATGTTGATGGAAAATACCCAAGTCTAGGATCGGAGGACAGGAGTACTGCTGGAAGAAACTTTGGACATACATCCACCACAATACCAAATATAAACCAGTTCTGTCACATGGTTCGGAAAATGTGAGCTCCCTCAAAAACTTCAACGTGACTGTGGACGCCGACTCCACCTTTGACAACGATAACGCCGACGCTAACATCAATGTCGACCCTGACGGTTGTGCAATAGCTCCACCTGAACTTCGTCCAGGCAAGCTAAAAAACAAAACAAAACAAAAAAAAAAAAGAAAAGAAAAAAAAAAAACAATCAATCATGTGATAGATCGGTTTCTTTAGTCTGTTGGCACCGTTGGGTGCTAACATCTTTGTTTGCAGCCGATTAACCCTTAAGATTTTCGAGGGTCTCTTGACACAAATGGAAAAGACTATATAGTCAATTACACTCGCAAATACTATCAATATCAATGGCGCTGAATGTAAAACTAAGCATAATATACTGCGTTCGTTCCATTCAGAGGCCAAAAATAAATGAGCAATGTTCTGTGAAAAAGGGGATTACTGCATCTACAAAAAGTATCGACCCAGGTCAGCCTGCCCAGTCCGCACAGGCTGACCTGGGTCGGAACTTTTCGCTGTTGGTCGATTTTCTGCATGTCAAAGGACAGTCTACCTCATCATTCAATCGATTGATAGAGAAAATGGATTTTATAGATCCATAATTATGAAATGACTTGCTTGATATAAAACATCACGTAGATGCATTCAAACCCCCTTTTGCCAGAGCATGGCTCAAATGTTATATCAAACAATAGCCAATGGCTATAATGTCCTTATGCTACCTATCAGTGTTTCGTTTTCTTATCTTTCTCGGATATAAGTTTCAATTATTTCAATGTTTACCAAACAATCCCGTGTTTTGACGGCCTGTAGAAAGCAAGCATTTAAAAAAAAATATGAGCCATTCGCTGGTAAAAGCGGACTTAATACATCTCCGTGATCCATGGTACCGAGCTAGACATCACATAATTATGGATCCATAGTATCCACCTTTTTTTTAACAACCAACTTTAACATGAGGTAGACTTGTCCTTGGACCTACATAAAATTGACCTACAGCGAAAAGTTTCGGCCCAGGTCAGCCTGCCCGGACTGCGCAGGCTGACCTGGGTCGATACTTTTCGCATATGCATTAAGGCCCCCCCCCCTTTCACAGAGCATAGCTCATAAATATATTGGAAAAGGAGAAAATGCTGGTAACAGTCATTTTCTCAAGTGCCCACGATGTCTTATTCACTTTTCAAATCCTAGTCCTATTATTTGCACCACATCTAATTTGTTGTATGAGTTTTATACGGTGGCACAAAAGTGACATGGAAGATATATTTTATACTACGTGCGCACGCAGTAGCTAATACGTGCGCACGTAATAAGTAATACGTGCGCACGTAATAACTAATACGTGCGCACGTATTAGCTACTGCGTGCGCACGTAGTATAAAATATATCTTCCATGTCACTTTTGTGCCACCGTAGTTTTACGCAAAAAATGCTTGGACTTAAAATGGGTGTAGAATAGTGTAGTCTGGTTAAGAGATTACACTTTGCTAACAGATGAAAATAAACAACCAAAAGTTTACAACCCAAATATTCCGACTCCAAATTATCTAAAAAAAAAATCTCACCGTGTCGGCCAGTGTAGATCCAAGATCAGACTGCACGTTACGTGCAGTCTGGTATTGGATCTACACTGGCCGCAAAAGCTCTAGAGTCGAGCTTCACACCATAAGATGTAAAAAAAAAAGGGGGCCTTGCCCTGTTAAAAAGGGTTTTCAATGAATCTGCAAAAATTATCGACCCAGCATGCGCAGTCCGCTCAGGCTGACTTTATGGTAACTTTTTGCTTTTGGTAAATTGCCTGCATGTCAAAGAGCCATTCTACCCGAGGACTGAGTCGATTGTTGGACAAAATGGATTTCATAATTCTTTAATTAATTGATGGATTGCTTGGTAGCATGTATCACAGAGATGCATTAAACTCCCTTTTGCAGGAGCATAGTTTATATTCATTACATAGGATATATGACAGTCTGCCATTGTGAAGCTCTTTGTACCATGTTTGATAAGAACAATACAAAGATTGCTCAATGAAACATGGCATCAATCAAACAGACCTAGTCTGACAGCTGCATGAAGTGCACTTCAATTGGTAGCAATGATTTGTTTTTGTAGATTGTTTGACAAAATATCGTGAAAAAATAAAAGTAAACACTTCAAACTTTCCACTGCTCGGAGCAATTTCAGATAATTCTATACAGTAAAATCATTTCTGTACCCAACGAGACTGGAGGAAAAGTTTTGCAGACACTGTGAAGTAAGATAACACTGCAAGAAGTGTGCAGCCTGATCTTGGACATACACTGCCTGATATCATAAGAGCTATTACAACAAAAAACCCGTCGTATTGGATAATCAGAGGTATTTTTCATCACGAGAATAGATAAAGATAATCATTAAACTACATTATCAAACAAGCGGACCATGATGGTCCTATATCACTCACCTTAGTACTAAGCAGTAAAGGTCTACAATGAAGATAAATACCAAATATCGAAGTTCAAGGCCAAATGATAATGAAAAAAGAGAAATCTGGCAACTGCTATAGAGGTCTAGGCCCTTAGGTTACCCAGAAAAATTTTTAATAATTGCCTGACATAAGGCTATGTACAAACATCTAATGGATCTAGTCAAATAAGGCTAATAATTTAACTCATCCGAGATCTTATGGCCATAGACACTTTGACCAAGTTTTGTTCTGATTGGTTAAGATTTGTAGATGCTAGAGTGTAAACCATGTTGAATATAGCAACTTTTCTCCTTCAAGGGCAGATAACTCAGGTTGTTCTATTCTAATAAGGCCAATAATAGAACTCATTCAAGATCTTATGGCCATACACATTTTGACCAAGTTTGGTGCTGATTAGTTAACATTTGTGGATGCTAGAGTGTAAGGAAAGTCAAATATAGCAATATCTCTAATTCAAGGGCAGATAAGTCCAGTCATTCTTGTCCACTTAGGCTCATAATCGAAGTCATCTGAGATCTTATGGTAATACACATTTTGACCAAGTTTGGTGCTGATTGGTTAATATTTGTAGATGCTAGAGTGTAAACAGTCAAATATAGCAATTTTTTAATTCAAGGGCAGATAACTGTGGTCATTCTGGTCCATTAAGCCATTAATCGAACTTATCTGAGATTCTATGGTCATATGCATTTTGACCAAGTTTGGTGCTGACTGGTTTATATTTGTAGATGCTAGAGTGTAAACAAAGTAAAATATAGCAATTTTTTTAATTCAAGGGCATATAATTCGGGAAGTTCTGGTCCGATTAGAACAATAATGGAACTCATCCGAGATCTTATGGTCATATATATTTTGACCAAGTTTCATGATGATTGGTTTATGTTTGTAGCTGCTAGAGTGTAAACAAAGTAAAATATAGCAATTTTTCTAATTCAAGGGCAGATACCTCCGGTTGTTCTGGTCCGATTAGACCCATAATCGAACTCATCCAAAATCTTATGGTCATATATATTTTAACCAAGATTGGTGCTGATTGGTTAATATTTGTAGATGCTAGAGTGTAAACAATGTCAAATATAACAATTTTTCTAATTCAAGGGCAGATAACTCCAGTCGTTCTGGTCTGATTAGACCCATAATCGAACTCATCCGAGATCTTGTTGCCATATACATTTTGACCAAATTTGGTGCTGATTGGTTTATATTTGTAGATGCTAGAATGTAAACAAAAAAAATGTGAATGGACGGACGGACGGACGACGACGGACGGTGAGTGATCACAATAGCTAAAATAAAAAAATTTAACCAATGATTCGAGGCCCAATTCCTCCTTAAAAAATTCTCTTTGTCCGAAGAGTCAGGCGGTATCGGATATCGAAGATTATGAGCGTGCAGCCTGATCTGAATTTCCGCTGTTCGGAAGAACTCACTAAGTACGCTAGTGCTTAGTCGCTTAAGGGTTAATTTATCTTGGACTCAAAAAACCGAGTAGAAAAGCACTCTAATCATGTAATAAAACTCTTTTGTAGTCTACAGATACTGATGGAGCAAATCTAGTCTAGAGGACTTCGCAACATAAGGAAAGACAAATGCAGTTATATAAACGTATTTATCTTTCCTCTGTATCAATCACATTCTTTTGGTTTATTAGTATGTGTTTCCTTCTTTAAAGATGAGAGGCAGAAAGTGTTTTCTCGCCTCGCAGACGTCATCAAAATTCTAAGGACGAAATTACAGACCTACTCAAGGCCAAGCAACAAAAATGCAAGCAGTTTAAATATATATACCAATAAAAGGCACGTATATAGTTAAGAATCTGACAATGTTACAAAAAAAAAATAAACTGTTAAACTATACTCAGTTCCATAAATAAGTGTCCACTTAATTTTCTTTTATTTCTCGTCGCATGTTTTACTGAAGACCAACAAATTTGGTATCATACTTTAGTTCAGAGTCTGTAGAAAATGCCAGGCTAATCAGATTTTGACTAACAGAAAGTTTAAGTTAGGTTTTTGCAGTTTAAATTAAGGTGGTACTAAAATCAAAGTTGCAAAAGTACTCAAAGACTAAAGTAACATTAAAGTTAGGTTTTGGCCACCGCTCTCGTTCAGGAATGGAATAACATTCCTGATGCAATGATTTTACGTTATGTAAGGTCTATGCGACGTCGAATAATTGCCTGTATCGACAGCAGAGGTGGCCATACAAGATACTGATTGAAAAATTACAAGAACTTTAAGAAAAACCTAACTTTAATGTTACCTTAGTCTTTGAGTACTTTTGCAACTTTGATTTTAGTACCACTTTCATTTAAACTGCAAAAACCTAACTTAAACTTTCTGTAAGTCAAAATCTGATTAGCCTGGCATTTTCTACAGACCCTGAACTAAAGTATGATACCAAATTTGTTGGTCTTCAGTAAAACATGCGACGAGAAATAAAAGAAAATTAAGTGCACACTTATTTATGGAACTGAGTATATAATAGTTGTACGGTCAGGTGTCAGGGGACTTGGAAACTTGTACCCGGCCGTCGCGTAATCATGTCGCCCCGAGCCGAAGGCGATTCGCCACAGCCATGAATAAGTTTCAAAGACCCCTGCAACCTGGCCCCGTGCTTATAAAAAAAGTTGAGAACGTTCTCATGCTCAGCACGAAATCGTACTCAACGGCTTGAGTTTTGCTCACGGGAGTTTTGAACTCAGACGTTGCTTATAAACGTCGCCTGAGAACGTTCTCAGCTGAGTACGTTACCTACTATATTACTCGTGAACGTAAGCGACCCAACATCTAAAAATAACGAATACCAGAAGATTCGGCCCCAAGAAGATTCGGCCTAAGGCGGACCACGTTTTAAGAGAATATTCGGCCCAGGAATTGAGATAATTTGGTACATGTCGATTAGAAGGACCAAGAGGGCGTTCTTTTTTGTATTACTCATCAGTTGTGATAGTTTTATCTAATTTTTGAGAAGGTTTTACTCTTAACATCGACATGATTCTCTATGTTTCTTGTACCATTAGTTCTCATGCTGCCCGATTATGATTTTGCATAAGTAGTAAAGGAAGAGAGAATACGGACACACCTGGGCCTGGGTGTGTCCCTATTCTCTCTTCCCTGAGTGCCGTACTTCACCCTCCCTGACAAAAATGTGTCCCTAGTTTGCCCTCCCGAAAGATTTTTTTTTTATTTTGTCCCTAGGCTCCCGTCCCTGAGCGGAATTTTTTGCAAAAGGGGGGGAGTTTTTCCTATGCTCACGTCCCTGAGAGGGATTTAGCATTCAAAGTGCAGGCCTTATGACTGTCAGGTTGGGTAAAAATGGTCAGATCACTGAGTTGGACTTAGTTTTTTCACCCTATGGATGATTTTTTCTCTTTCTAATTGCCTGACCATTGAGTTGGACTTAGACTTTTTTCTGCATCTCTATGAATGATTTTCTTTCTAAAAAGCCTGACCATTGAGTTGGACTTAGTTTTTTCTGCACCTATGAATGATTTTCTTTCTAAAAGCCTGATCATTGAGTTGGACTTAGACTTTTTTCTGCATCTCTATGAATGATTTTCTTTCTAAAAGCCTGACCATTGAGTTGGACTTAGTTTTTTCTGCACCTATGAATGATTTTCTTTCTAAAAGCCTGATCATTGAGTTGGACTTAGTTTTTCACCCTATGAATGATTTTCTCTCTCTAAAAGGAATTTATCCCTATATCAGTGAGTTGTACTTAGTTTTTTCCCCTATGGATGATTTTTTCTCTTTCTAATTGTCTGACCATTGAGTTGGACTTAGTCTTTTTTACCCTATGTATGATTTTTTCTCTCTAAAAGGAAATTTATCCTATATCACTGGGTTGGACTTAGACTTTTTTCTGCATCTCTATGAATGATTTTTTTTCTTTTCTAAAAGGAAATTTATCTTATATCACTGAGTTGGTCTTAGCTTTTTTCCCTATGAATGATTTTCTCTCTTTCTAAAAGGTTGACCATTGAGTTGGACTTAGTCTTTTTACATCTCTATGAATGATTTTTTCTTTCTAAAAGACTGATCACTGGGTTGGATTTAGTCTTTTTCTGCATCTATGAATGATTCTTACTCTTTGGAGTGTAACTCTCTGGAGTATAACTCTTTTGGAACGTGTCTCTTCTAAAAGAAAGATAGAACTTTCGTGGTAGATGGTTAGTCCTGAAAAGGACTGTTGGGTTAGCTCTGAAAAGAGCTGTGACAATTTGAAGAAATGACAACTTGAAGATAGAACTTTCGTCTGACAGCTTGAAGATAGAACTTTCGTCTGACATCTTGAAGATAGAACTTTCGTGGTAGATGGTTAGTCCTGAAAAGGACTGTTGGGTTAGCTCTGAAAAGAGCTGTGACAATTTGAAGAAATGACAACTTGAAGATAGAACTTTCGTCTAACAGCTTGAAGGTAGAACTTTCGTCTGACAATTTGAAGAAATGACAATTTGAAGAAAAGATAGAACTTACGTCTGACAATTTGAAGAAAGGTAGATCTTCCGTGGTAGATGGTTAGCCCTGAAAAGGGCTGTTGGGGTGTCCCTAAAAGGGACCTGGTTTTGGAGGTTGTGTTTTTAAGCACAACCTCCAACCTTCCTGCAGTCTGGGCAGCTACTCGCTGTCCGCCTCTTTAACCTTTTCAACTCCTGAGCGTCTAGGTTGAACGAGAACGCTGCCTCGTTGTCATCATCCCAGCACTCGGTCTGGGGCACGACGAACTCCTTCTTTTTTCCATCCATCTTCTTTTCTTTTGATGATAGTTGGGCAAGCTCCCAGAAATCCATGTCTCGAAGGGTGCATTCCATTTTTGTTGTAAGTCGGAGAGATGAATGATGTGCGGGAAAATAACGCTGGGTTTTATAGCTTTTCAGACGGATTGAACTAGTTGACCCATGACGTCATTTTCTCCTATGTTTTTTCCCGCGTCGGCGTTTCATGCTGTTTTTGGCTCCAAAAATTAATGTTAGCCAATCAGAATCAACGTTTTATTTCTAATACTAAATGTTTTATTGTTGACCAACCCGTGGGTTTGTTACATTTTCTTGTTCGGGGATTTTATTGTTGACCAATCCATGGGTTTGTTACATTTTCTTGTTCGGGTTAGAAAAACTAGAGTTTAACTAACAGTTATGAGACGTTGTATGGGAAAAATGTAGACAGAACAAAGTCTTTTGGGGAAAAAACAGAATGAAGAACTCTATTGTTTTTTGAACTTTTATTTATTGAACTTTTATTTACTGAACAGAGCTAAACATTGAAACATTTTTTTTGCAATGCATCATAAAAAAATTTCTTGACAATGAAAAAAATTTCTTGACAATGAAAAAAAATCACAAGCAAACATTTTTTTGCAATACATCATAAAAAAATTTCTTGACAATGAAAAAAATTTCTTGACAATGAAAAAAAATCACAAGCAAACATTTTTTTGCAATGCATCATAAAAAATTTCTTGACAATGAAAAAATATTTTCTTACCAATGAAAAAATCGCACTGAAATATTTTTTCACAATGAATTATTCACAACGAATTAATCGCAATGAATTAATCACAATGAATTATTTTTTTCGCAACGAATTATTTTACAATGAATTAATCGCAAAAAAAACAGTATATAACAAATTTTATGCAATGTAAATTCGCAAACACCACGAGTTTCATATTTGTTTTTATATTCCTACCGTTTTGTTGTTTTTTCTTGGTTGTTTTCGTTCTGTCTTTGGTTTTTTCGGGATCTTGAAATCAACGTGATTGTCAATGTTTTTCCCGTATTTGCCCTGCCCTGTCAATATTGGTATAGTTGGCTTTTGATCAACTCGCTGCTTCTTGTGGAGATGGTTACCATCTTCCTCAGATTTCCGCTTTGTTGTTTTTCTTGGTTGTTTTTCCTTTGGTTGATTTTTCTTTGGTTGATTTTTCTTCACAACACTTACGATAGAGTCCACTAAGTTGTGAAGATTGGATTTATCAAACTCGAACTCCACAGGAATCTTCACAGGAGTTGTTGAAATGCACTGATCTTGTTGACGTAGTACCTCGATATTTCTACTGAGCTGATCAGTACTTACGGTTAAAGTTTTAATTTCCTCCAAATGTCTGTTTAAAGTCTCCAGCTGATCTATGATTCGGATCATCATGCTATCTTGTTTCAAATTTAGCTGCTTTACCTCTTCATAAATGTTGTCAAACACTGTCGCTGGAATGATGGTTGTCGAATTTAACTCCGGTGGTGGATTGATAATTGTCGAATTCATAACTGATGAAAGAACGTCTCCATTGTTTTCCACTGATGGAAAATCGCTCAAGTTGATTTCATCTAAGTTGTGCTTCATATTGTAACTGACTCTGAATATTGATACTGCTTCCGAAGTGATCGTTAGCTGAGAATCAAAGAAATGGTGAATGTATGAAAATAACACCGAGCTTTATACGTTTACAGAGGATTGAAATTTTGAAAGAGGGCGGACCTGGCGGAAAGCACCGGTATTGTACTGTGTGACACCGAATTAGGAGTGGTAAAAAAACACCAATATAACCGTCGATTTGATTGTACAATGTTAATGAAACGCCGACGCGGGAAAAAACATAGGAGAAAATGACGTCATGAGTCATTTAGTTCAATCCTCCTGTAAAGCTATAAAGCCCAGTGATATTTTACATGAAATCATATTTGTTCCAGAATGGTTCGAATTCTTGTATGCCCTCACTGTGCAAACAGATGTCTGATAGAGTGTGGGAAATGTTTTTCCATACTCGAGTATCTTGGGCAGAAGCATAACTGTCCAGATACAGATGAAGGATTTTATGATGATGATGAAGGTTCGACGATTTACTGCGAACATTGTGGATGTGAAATCATCCCAGTAGATCGGGCGGTAGAATCGTAGAGCTGGATGTCAATGTGAGATCCTTCAAAAAAAGCCCTTTTCAGGGCTAACCATTTAGCACGAAAGATCTTTCTTCTCAAATTGTCAAAAGTAAAAAAAAGACTTACAGTCATAACTAGAAAAAAGTCAAAAGTAAGAAGTAATTATTTTATATTTTTATTTCAAAAAAAGAACTTATGTACAATGAAAAAATCAAATCATGAACTGTAAAGACAAAAAATGAATGAACTGTAAAAGACAAAAAATGAATGAAAAAAATCAAGTCAGTCTTTTTTTGTTTATATTCATTATTGTATTGAAATCTTTTTTTCACTCAGTATGTTTTTTTCTTTTTCTTTGAGATGTCAGATTCACATTTGGTTTTACGTTTTCTTTTCCTATCGTTGGTTTTTAATTCCACATCTGGACAGATTTTGTCCTCATGTTTTGTTGATTTGTAAAAGAAATAGTTCTTTGTTACTCGTTTTTTCTTCTTTTCGATGTTTTGCTGTTTTTCCTTCCCGTACGAACAACCCGGTTCTGCAGAAAATTCGTTGTTTTTTAGATCCAAAGGTTGTTGTTTTCTTAGATTATCGTTTGTAGATATTTTTTTCTCTGTCTGTTCTGTTATTTTGCAGATTTCTGAATCGCTGTTAGCCGCTGTGTCGCTCTGCATGTCTACGATCTGAGTTACAATCGATGAGGATGTAGCTTGTAGTGAACTTTTTTTCCATGTATTTTCACTGCAGAATGAATTTAGTGTCCCGACGAATTTCATATCTTTGAAACCACCAACGTTGTAAAATGATGGTGAAATCTCAATGTCGTGACTGTGTGGATTCACGTAGACAAAAACAATTGTACCTAGCTGATTTTCTTTTTCTGGACATTCTTTGGCCCAATGTCCTGTTTCGTTGCATGTGAAACAAATATTTGTTCTCACACCATTCGCACCATATCGTTTGTCAATCATCGCTTGATCCAAAACTCTGTAGCTGGTAGTACGGTAAACATCTTTTTCTTCTAAATGTTGCTGGGATAAAAATGATCCCACATAGTTTCCGATATGTTTAACATTATACTTTGATGGTATATTGCTGATCTCATAATCGTGGGTGTATGGATTAACATACAGATACACCCTCTTTCTAAGTGGTGATGTATTTTGCAGCTTTAACTCACTCATATTTTTTATCAGCTGTACTGACTGAGATCGAGTAGGATAATGAATAGATTTTCACAACTAACGGCTTATTTATACACTGTTACAACGGAAAGGGTATATAAATTGCTAGTTTTTTCTCACTTCTGCATTATTGTCTTTTCACTCAGAGCTAAAACGATGGGTAAAAGAAAAAGAATAATAACCTATTCAGACAGTGAAAGTGACGATGAGGTGTTTCCACCAACAAAAAAGAAAAAAACTAGACCTTTGAAAGAAGAAAGTGACGATGAGGTGTTTCCACCAATAAAAAAGAAAAAAACTAAACCGTTGAAAGAAGAAAGTGACGATGAGGTGATTCCACCAACAAAAAAGAAAAAAACTAAACCGTTGAAAGAAGAAAATGATAGCGACGATGAAAGTACCAACTCTAACTTAGACATGAAAAGTCTATATGATTTAACAGAAAAGGGTAATAAGAAGTCAAGAAAATTTAAAACAGAATCACATGTGCTGATGCTGAGTTTTAAGAAATTTGAAGAATTATCACCTCAGAGACTCCTTGGATTATTTGACGATGTCACCCGTGAAATCATTCGAAAGTTAAATGCCAGCCCGACGGATATGATTAGAATTACCATCAATCATCCTTCGTTGGAAATAGGAATCCATATTCCTTTTTTAGCTGCAGACCAGTTACAAGGTGAAACTATGCTGAATGAAATTGAACGAGTTTTACAATCGAATACAGATTTCGTCTTGAACGATGGATTCATGACATTTGACATTACACATACAATACCACCAACTGGTAGCGGAAAACCAAAATATAGATCGTCAGAATTAGATTCAAAGTTTTTTGCCCAGAAGAAAAAATCCATTATTCAAATTGACAATCATGACCAACTATGTTTTGCAAGAGCCGTTGTTGTGGGAATTTGCTACAGTGAACGTGAAAACACCAAAGTATGGAAAAGAAAATGGGATCGTATTTGTCGTTCAAACCGCCCTCTTCAAAAGACTGAAGCTGAGAAATTGTTACATGAAACTGGAGTTTCACCAACACAACCTATAGGAATTGACGAATACAAAAAAATTCAAGCATTCTTGTATGAAAAAGGCTATGTCATTAAAGTTCACCAGCAGCATTCAAAAGTGGAAAAAATATTTAAACATCCAGAAGTGAAAACCAAAAGTAAGATCATACATTTGTACTTTCATCAAAACCATTACGACTACATTAAATCTATCAAAGGTTTTCTTAGTTGTGGATATTATTGTGAGTTCTGTGATGTGGGTTACACTCAGCGGGAAGGTCATGCTTGTTCAAATATCTGTAAAGGTTGTTATCGCGAAGGAAAATGTCCATCAGAATCAAAAGAATATGTTTGCAGTGTTTGCAGTAGACGATTTTTTAGTGCTGAATGCTTTGAAAATCACAGAAATGTTCAAGGTAAAGAAAAGAAATCCATTTGTGAATTAGTGAAACTCTGTTCGAAATGCGGTGCACAATATCATATCAGAAAGAAAAATCATGTTTGCAATGGAAAGAAAAGATGTCATATCTGTAAGAGAATTGTTAACTTTTCTCATCAATGCTATATTCAACCTTACCAAAGTAAGTTGAACCATGACAGCGATGACGAGACGAGTTCTTCTGTAGTCAAAAAACCACAGTTTATTTTCTTTGATTTTGAATGCAAACAAGACACAGGTGTACATATCCCAAATTATTGTATCGCACACAGAGCGTGTGATGAATGTATCGATAAATCACTTGATTTTCATTGTTCTACATGCAGTGAATTTGAAGAGGGTAGGGAAGTTATTTTTCAAGGTGAAAAAACTTTGAGTCAATTTTGCAACTGGCTCTTTTCAAAACATCATAAAGGGGTTACGGCTATTGCCCATAATTTCAAAGGCTATGACGGGCAGTTCATTCTTGACTATATTGTCAAAGTTGGGTTAAAACTTCCAAAATTGATCATGAATGGAAACAATATTATGAAGTTAGAACTGAACGGTATACGTCTGATCGATTCTTTCAATTTCATGAGTTTTGGTTTGGCAAAATTTCCATCCACCTTTAGCCTTCAAGAAATGAAAAAAGGTTACTTTCCTCACTGGGCTAATACAGATGAATTTTGAAGTTACATCGGACCCTACTTGGATATGTCTTATTACAAACCCGACTCAATGTCTGAAGAGGCTAGGTCAAAATTTATAGTTTGGTATAATGACAAATTTCGAAATGGTGAGGAATTCAATTTTCAGAAGGAGATGGAAATGTACTGTAGGTCAGACGTTGATATCCTCAGACGAGGGTGTGCTGAATTCAGAAAGCTGTTTATCGAACAGGGTGGTATTTGTCCATTTTTAGAGGCGATTACCATCGCAGATGCCTGTAACAAGGTGTGGCGAAGCAAATATTTACCAGAAAATCAAATAGCTATCATTTCAAGTAAAGACTCATCCAGACGTCGCTTTTCTATGAAAGCGATACGATGGCTTCAAAGCATTGCTCAGGAAAAAGGTATTAATATTCAGCATGCAAAAAATGGTGGTGAAGCTCAAATCGGGAAATATAGTGTAGATGGTTTTCACCATCAATCAAACACTGTTTATGAATTTCTTGGGGATTTGTATCATGGTTGTCCTGTATGCTATACAGATCGAAAACAGATCAATCCTATTAATGGAAAACCCATGTCTGAATTGTACGAACGTACTTTTGAACGTATGGCAGATATCGAAGACATGGGATATAATGTAGTGTACATTTGGGAACACGAATTTGATGCTAAGATGAAGGATAAAGAGTACAAAAAACACATTGAAAAGTTATATCCACATTCGGACCCTATCGATCCGAGGGATGGTTTGTCCGGCGGAAGATGTAATGCAATAAAAATTGGATATGATGTTGATGAAAAAACCAAAAAGGAAATCAAGTACATCGATATCTGTTCTCTATACCCTTATGTTTGTAAACACAAATCCTACCCTGTAGGTCATCCAGAAATTTTGTCTACTGAGAATATTGATATGAACAATATTCGCCAATATGAGGGATTAATCAAATGCAAAGTTTTGCCTCCAACTGATTTGTTTCACCCCGTTCTTCCAGTTCACTGTAACAACAAAATGATGTTTCCACTCTGTATGAAATGTGCTGAAGAAAGCTCAAACATTTGTAGACATGGTAAAGAAGAGAGGGCTTTGGTCGGAACTTGGGTTACTTTTGAATTATTCAAGGCTCTTGACTGCGGCTATCGATTATTGCAAGTGTATGAAATTTGGCATTTCAATTCTGTGTCAGATCAGTTCTTTAAACATTATGTGGACAATTTCTTGAAAATTAAGCAAGAAGCCAGTGGTTATCCAGATAGCTGTCAATCAGACTCAGAAAAACATCAGTTCGTTTGTGAATATGAGAAGGCAGAAGGTGTTCGTCTTGATCCAAGTTGTATTCAAAGAAATCCTGGGAGAAGATCATTTGCTAAGATTATGTTGAACTGCCTTTGGGGAAAATTAGCTCAGCGTGAAAAAATGATCCAGACGGAATACATCAGTGATCCGTCTAAATATTTTGAAATAGTCACCAACCCCAATTTCATTGTAAAGCATGTAGAAATCTTTGATGAGAACTGTTCATTCATCTTGGTCAACTATGAATCAAAGTTGGAACATATTGACACCCATGCTACAGCCAATGTGATAGTAGGTTCTTACGTAACAGCTTATGCAAGGTTGGAATTGTACAGCGTTCTTGAAAAGTTAAAAGATAGAGTTCTGTATTTCGATACAGATAGTTGTATGTACATTCACGACCCTGAATTATGGAACCCCCCTATTATTAACAGTCGTTTAGGAAAATGGACTGATGAAGAGCCTGCTTGTAAAATTACTCAATTCAGAGGACTTGGACCTAAGAATTATGCTTACAAAATGAAAACAAAAGATGGAAAAGAGATAAGCAAATGTAAAGTAAAGGGGATTACTCTGGATTACAATACAAAACAGGTGGTAAATTTCGATACATATTCGAAATGTGTTTTGAATCGTACAGTAGAAATCAAAATTCAGTATGATTGTAAAATTAAAAGACACAGAGATAGAACGGTTACCAGTGAACCACAAACAAAAACGTTTCGTTCTGTATACACCAAGAGAGTCATTGTAAATGGTGCTGATACTGTACCCTATGGTTATAAAAGCTTGAGAAAATAATTTCATATCACATTGTTGTGTACCAATCACTCAAAGTAAGTCTGGGAAAAATATTAGCAGTTGATCAAAAAATAACAATCATGTTGCCGTTACCAATAGAACTACGTGAAAAAATTTATGGAGAATTTGTTCGACAGCATACGCTTGATGAACAAACACAGCTTAACATTAAATTTTTCTGTGTGAAAATTTGGATCAAAAAAATGTTTAAATGGGTTGCAAAAGGAGAAAAGTCCTACAAAGTGTATGCTATATTCAACTTTATTGCGATGATGGTGGACGATTCGGGGATGGATCTCGTTCTCAAGACTTATTTAGCAGATAGCTGTATGAAAGACAATGTTATTAGTAAACTGTTTAGATCCACAAGTCGATGGACATTTTTTATCATAGGACCAACAGAAGAAAGTTTTCTTAACGTTGTGAAAATGAAATCAGTTCTATTTAACTTTTACTTACGCTACAAAAAAGGATCTGTTCATGATTCCTACGGAGAAACAGTGGAAACCATGTCAGGATATATTCTATTTGATAGAGATGTTACAGAAGAAGTAGTGAATTCAGCTCTTTCAACAAAAGACGCTTATAGACATGTTGCTCCATTCATAGGACTACGAGATTTCAACGATATGGACAGTGAGTATACAATGTTTTTGGGGTATGACCAATTGCATAAAGACATTACGGAATATGAAAACAAATGTGAAACTCGTGGTGTTTGCGAATTTGCATTATAAAAAATTTGTTATATACTGTTTTTGCGAATAATTCATTGTAAATAAATCATTGCGAAAAATAATTCAGTGTGTTTTTTTCATCGTGATTAATTCATTGTGAATAATTCATTGTGAAAAAATATTTCAGTGCGATTTTTTCATTGTTAAGAAAATGTTTTTTTCATTGTCAAGAAATTTTTTTATGATGCATTGCAAAAAAATGTTTGCTTGTGATTTTTTTTCATTGTCAAGAAATTTTTTATGATGCATTGCAAAAAAATGTTTAGTTCTGTTCAGTAAATAAAAGTTCAATAAATAAAAGTTCAAAAAACAATAGAGTTCTTCATTCTGTTTTTCCCCAAAAGACTTTGTTCTGGTTACATTTTTTCCCATACAACGTCTCATAACTGTTAGTTAAACTCTAGTTTTTCTAACCCGAACAAGAAAATGTAACAAACCCATGGATTGGGCAACAATAAAATCCCCAGAACAAGAAAAAATGTAACAATAAAATCCCCAGAACAAGAAAATGTAACAAACCCACGGGTTGGTCAAAAAATAAAACATTTAGTATTAGAAATAAAACGCTGATTCTGATTGGAGCCAAAACAGTATGAAACGTATCATGGAAAAATGTATGTGCTTTCTGCCAGGTCCGAGCTCTTTAAAAAATTTCAATCCTCTGTAAACGTATAAAACCCGCGTTATTTTTCACACATTCACCATTTCTTTGACTCTCAGCTAACGATCACTTCGAAAGCAGTGTCAATATTCGGAAGCAATATCAATATGGAAGAGGTAAATCATCAACTACGTGAGGCTCTCCAAGAGTATCTAAATGCCGGACAGCAGTTATTGCAACTAACCACTCATCTCGTAGGAGAGGAGGAACAAAACCAGCTGCGACGTATAACACAACCATACAAAGATCTCGGCGAAAGATTAGTTCAGCTATTATTAAAGACAACACCGGATATCATCTTGGTTGATATCGAGTTCGGGAGGAAGATTACAGCATGCCCCATTTGCCAAGCGAATTTCGGGTGTTGCCATTAGAACTGGAAAAAACACAACCTCCAAAAAAACAAAACAGCCCTTTTCAGGGCTATCCATCTACCACGAAAGTTCTATCATTCTTCAAATTGTCATTTCTTCAAATTGTCAAACTTCTTTCTTTTAGAAGAGTTACACTGCAAAGATTCACAATAAAAAAAGTCATAGGTTAGTTAAACTCTAGTTTTTTCTAACCCGAATAAGAAAATGTAACAAACCCATGGATTGGTCAACAATAAAATCCCCGAACAAGAAAATGTAACAAACCCACGGGTTGGTCAACAATAAAACATTTAGTATTAGAAATAAAACGCTGATTCTGATTGGCTAACATTAATTTTTGGAGCCAAAACAGCATGAAACGCCGACGCGGGAAAAACATAGGAGAAAATGACGTCATGGGTCAACTAGTTCAATCCGTCTGAAAAGCTATAAATCTCGGCGATTTATTTTCCATGCATTTCATTTTTTCACAATGGCTTCAAGACAATCACCAGTCGTCACTTGGATGGATACTGAGCGAAAGTTAATAAGAGCAAGGAGACAAATCGTCTTACTTAAACAACGCCTAGCTGGAATGAGAAGACGATACGAGAGGGCTGAGCTTGCTAATAACAGGGTGTTCTGTTATAACCTTCGGATGAAGGAACTCATTATTGAGGGCATGCTTGAGATGTATTTTCAGTATGTTATTTTAAAAACTGAGCAGGTGACCCGTCTTTTCCGTGCGCAAATCGCCACTGAAAGGAGTGAGTCAGACAGCGAATCGACTGATGCTGATACTGAATAAACATTTTCATAAAATCAGCTCTTCTCAAAACAGCCCTTTTCAGGGCTAACCATCTACCACGAAAGTTCTATCTTTCTTCAAATTGTCATTTCTTCAAATTGTCAAACTTCTTTCTTTTAGAAGAGTCACACTCCAAAGACTCACACTCCAGAGAGTTACACTCCAAAGAGTAAAAAAAATCATTCATAGATGCAGAAAAAAGACTAAGCCCAATTCAATGTCCAGACATTTAGAAAAGAAAAATCATTCATAGAATAAAAAAAGCTAAGTCCAACCCAGTGCTCAGTCTTTTAGAGAGAAAAAAATCATACATAGGTGAAGAAAAAACTAAGTCCAACTCAATGATCAGGGTTTTAGAGAAAAATCATTCATAGATGTAAAAAAAAGACTAAGTCCAACTCAATGGTCAGACATTTAGAAAGAAAAAATCATACATAGGGTAAAAAAAAGTCTAAGTTCAACTCAGTGCTCAGACATTTAGAAATCATTTATAGTGTAAAAAAAAAATCTAAGTTTAATTCAGCGATATAGGGACAAATTCCATTTAGAGAGAAAAAAATCATTCATAGGATGAAAAAACTAAAAAAGTGATCCATTACACATATAAAACACTAAACTCTTGATTATTTTTTTCTCATTCACCATTAACTTTTTTGTAAAACCTGAGCCAGTATCGTACAATGTTTGGATTAACATTTTTTCTCTTATTGCTCTTCTGGTTAGAAGAAAGAGAACGTTTCAGATATATCAGACATGAAATTGAACATCTGATGCAAATGCTAAATAAAATGGAATCAATCGAAAGAAAAAGAGGGGTATAAAAAGTGCATTCTGTACAAAAAAGCAACTCTTTTCAGGGCTAGCTATCTTAAATAATCATCTTTCTTTTCATTTTGTCAGAAGACTCATAATCAAAAAAAAGTCATAGGTTAGTTAAACTCTAGTTTTTTCTAACCCGAACAAGAAAATGTAACAAACCCACGGATTGGTCAACAATAAAACATTTAGTATTAGAAATAAAACGCTGGTTCTGATTGGATAACATTAATTTGGAGCCAAAACAGCATGAAACGCCGAAGCGGGAAAAACATAGGAGAAAATGACGTCATGGGTCAACTAGTTCAATCCGTCTGAAAAGCTATAAAACCCAGCGTTATTTTCCCGCACATCATTCATCTCTCCGACTTACAACAAAAATGGAATGCACCCTTCGAGACATGGATTTCTGGGAGCTTGCCCAACTATCATCAAAAGAAAAGAAGATGGATGGAAAAAAGAAGGAGTTCGTCGTGCCCCAGACCGAGTGCTGGGATGATGACAACGAGGCAGCGTTCTCGTTAAAGTTCAACCTAGACGCTCAGGAGTTGAAAAGGTTAAAGAGGCGGACAGCGAGTAGCTGCCCAGACTGCAGGAAGGTTGGAGGTTGTGCTTAAAAACACAACCTCCAAAACCAGGTCCCTTTTAGGGACACCCCAACAGCCCTTTTCAGGGCTAACCATCTACCACGGAAGATCTACCTTTCTTCAAATTGTCAGACGTAAGTTCTATCTTTTCTTCAAATTGTCATTTCTTCAAATTGTCAGACGAAAGTTCTACCTTCAAGCTGTTAGACGAAAGTTCTATCTTCAAGTTGTCATTTCTTCAAATTGTCACAGCTCTTTTCAGAGCTAACCCAACAGTCCTTTTCAGGACTAACCATCTACCACGAAAGTTCTATCTTCAAGATGTCAGACGAAAGTTCTATCTTCAAGCTGTCAGACGAAAGTTCTATCTTCAAGTTGTCATTTCTTCAAATTGTCACAGCTCTTTTCAGAGCTAACCCAACAGTCCTTTTCAGGACTAACCATCTACCACGAAAGTTCTATCTTTCTTTTAGAAGAGACACGTTCCAAAAGAGTTATACTCCAGAGAGTTACACTCCAAAGAGTAAGAATCATTCATAGATGCAGAAAAAGACTAAATCCAACCCAGTGATCAGTCTTTTAGAAAGAAAAAATCATTCATAGAGATGTAAAAAGACTAAGTCCAACTCAATGGTCAACCTTTTAGAAAGAGAGAAAATCATTCATAGGGAAAAAAGCTAAGACCAACTCAGTGATATAAGATAAATTTCCTTTTAGAAAAGAAAAAAAATCATTCATAGAGATGCAGAAAAAAGTCTAAGTCCAACCCAGTGATATAGGATAAATTTCCTTTTAGAGAGAAAAAATCATACATAGGGTAAAAAAGACTAAGTCCAACTCAATGGTCAGACAATTAGAAAGAGAAAAAATCATCCATAGGGGAAAAAACTAAGTACAACTCACTGATATAGGGATAAATTCCTTTTAGAGAGAGAAAATCATTCATAGGGTGAAAAAACTAAGTCCAACTCAATGATCAGGCTTTTAGAAAGAAAATCATTCATAGGTGCAGAAAAAACTAAGTCCAACTCAATGGTCAGGCTTTTAGAAAGAAAATCATTCATAGAGATGCAGAAAAAAGTCTAAGTCCAACTCAATGATCAGGCTTTTAGAAAGAAAATCATTCATAGGTGCAGAAAAAACTAAGTCCAACTCAATGGTCAGGCTTTTTAGAAAGAAAATCATTCATAGAGATGCAGAAAAAAGTCTAAGTCCAACTCAATGGTCAGGCAATTAGAAAGAGAAAAAATCATCCATAGGGTGAAAAAACTAAGTCCAACTCAGTGATCTGACCATTTTTACCCAACCTGACAGTCATAAGGCCTGCACTTTGAATGCTAAATCCCTCTCAGGGACGTGAGCATAGGAAAAACTCCCCCCCTTTTGCAAAAAATTCCGCTCAGGGACGGGAGCCTAGGGACAAAATAAAAAAAAAATCTTTCGGGAGGGCAAACTAGGGACACATTTTTGTCAGGGAGGGTGAAGTACGGCACTCAGGGAAGAGAGAATAGGGACACACCCAGGCCCAGGTGTGTCCGTATTCTCTCTTCCTTTACTACTTGCATAACGTTTAAAGATTTATGCTAAGCTCGGAAAATGTCACGTTTGATGTAATTTATCTTTATACCGAATAAATTGGAGGTTTCCATGAAACAGAAAGTTGCATAAACATAAAAGTTCAGTAATCTTTCAATACTTCAACTTTTTAACTGTTTCCAAGAATCCTACCCCCCCCCCTTATATTTTGTGTAGTTTTGAAATTGATGCGGTTGTCATTGATTGAGTTTTTCTCCGATGGCCGTAGACATGTGTTGGTGATGAAAGCCCGGTAAAGGTGTGATAAAAACCATTGTGAAGTATCTCTATGCATTATCTACATTAATAAATCTTCAAATGAATTTACGCTCCACACCCTTTTTACCGAACTTCGTTGTTATTTACCGAAACCCGAGCCTGGATCCAGGCGGTAATAATCTTTTATTCACTCCTTATAGTAGTCTCCTTTGACGGTCTATAGAGATGTGTAGCAAAATGATTTATCGCTTCCATTATTATTGCTTTTGACAAAATAACGTCCAAATGATAGAAAAGGAAAAAAATAAAAAAAAACACGAACGGACTGGAACCCGGGCTACCAAAACCCCTGTCACCCCTTGATATGAACCTTAGTTGTTGCACAGTCAAAGGTCACTCAACTATTTCTTAGGGCATTTAGTAGACGTTAGGAAAAGACTTGAACTGAACTGTGTTTCAATGGGTCACTAGAAAGACCGAAAAACATCTAATAACCGGAAAACACAGGAAAACGCCTAAAAACGCTGGAAAAACGCAAATTTTCATCTGTGGTCTGAATTCAAGAATTTATATAAACGTGTAACAGTTCTAACAGTCAGTTACATAAAGTTAGAGTGTACATGACAAGAAAATTACATACTGAGAGAACAATTTCATGACATTACACTTATATGAAATATGGCAAACAATATCGATTTACATGTCCGGGCTGTGAAATCTGTTCAGAATTATAGAATCGCGATTCAATTAGGCAAAAAATATATTATAAGATAACAACTAATTAATACTACGGGGTGTGTACAGATACGAGATATACAGCGTATTGCAATTTTTTTTTTTTGTTGAGAATATGATCAAACTTTTCACAACAGTCCGTAAACTAATCTTTGCCTTTCCAGTCTTTTCCGACACAGTTCTACTTAAGACGTTTTTCTGCAGTTCAGTAGGATTTACGAATGTTTCGGTAACAGAAAAGTTCGGTAAATTAGACTAATAGAGTAAATAGATTGGATGTTTCGGTAGCAAGGCAATTACATACTGCTCATGCAGTTAAAAAAAAGTAATTGTCGATGTCTCAGTACGTATCTCTCTCACTCCCTGTTTTCATTTACCATAATATTTTCACTTCTATTACCTGTGTTTCTGAACTCGTCTTAGTAATCTATCATTTTAAATAAATCCAACGGCCAGACTGCGTGTTTCATTCAGTCAGATCTTGATTCTCAAAAATTGGCCGTAGAAACAAACGAAAGTAGTGAAACGTGTAGTGATAATCGGAAGTGAGTACGTCGAGCCACCGATGTAGCTCAGTGGTAAGAGCACTCGCTCGAAAAGCGAGGGTCCCGGGTTATAATCCCTTACCGGCAGCACTTTTTCCTCTGAGGATTTACTTCAAAGGCACCCCAAGGGTTAATTGCTGCTTTGGAAGCACATTTCTATAAAACTTGAAGATTGATGAATAGGAGACACAACGGGCACATGTTTAGGATAACGTATGATGAATTACCTCAGCTGTGGTTGAAATTCGAAAATAAGAACATGATAAAATAAGTACAACGTGGCAGGTACAACATAACAAAACGTGAGGATAGCCATGTATTGCGTATCAAAAACGTAACGGTACATAAATACTAAATATTTGCCTTGTTACCGAAACATCCAATCGATTTACTCTATTAGTCCAATTTACCAAACTCGTCTGTTACCGAAATATGTCACCCTTCAGTACAACAAGTTTTGGTAATATTTGAAATATATCCCAACCATGAATTTACGCTGTTTGCTGCGGACGATCCTATATTTAGGCGTTTTTACGGAGATACGATCACTAGAACTAGATGTATCATCAATGCATTGAGTTTTCTGGCGTGTAAAAGTTGTTTTTGGCGAAAAAATTACTAGAGCAGATTAGGTATCATCGGCGATGTTTTCCGGCATATTCAGGTGGTTTCAGACGAGCGCTTTATTTTCTATTGACCTGATAAGCCTAACCAAACACACCCCTCCATTCAATTTGGTACTTTTTTTTTTCATTTTGGTGCTATGCGATTGTTTTCGGCCATAAAATGGAAAAGCATGTGGTAGGTAGCTTCAGTGGTATTTTTTCGGCGAATTAAATTAGTTCTCAGCCAATGTAGGTTAATATCTTCCAATGGCTTCCCCAATTCTCAAAGTTAATATACTACCCTTCCCTTTTGTTAGCCATCCACCCATTCGATATAAATTTCTTATACAAGCACGAAAAGTTACATGTAAATGGGCAAAAGTTAGACAACATCAACCACACAACCAATCAAAACAATCATAAGTCTTTATTGACCTGCAGTTTCAATCCTTTATTTCAAAGATCTTTTGAAAGGTAAGTCGGCAGTTGTTACGCAACAAGAAGTGAAAATAACAATGTCAACACCATGAAGACAATCTTAAATTGGGTCCGATTTTTGTCCTATGTGGGGCTGAATCTTCTTCCACCTATTGACGAACACGCCTTGACGGCTGATGCTAGTGCCAATCCAGCTAGTATGCCGGATCCCTTAAAAAAAAAGGTAATACTAATCTGAATTCTAACGCTGAACAGTGCACAACAAAGTGATTACGGTGAAAAAATTATCGAAATTGTAGCAGTTTTAACGAAAATACCACCCGTTTACGCTTACTTAGGCGGTATTACCTCACAGTAGTAGCCCCCACCTTAAAATGTATTACAGAAGTAGCATCCAACCTTAAAACGTATTTGTTTACATGACAAGCAATCAACTTCCGTTTAAAAATAGAACTCCATCGATTGGTTTGAAGTTTATTTTTGGAAAAATCCAAACTAAAATTGTGGCCGGCAGTATGGAAGAACTCCTATTTTGTCCTTTCAGCTTCGATTTCTTTGGGGAAAACGATAAATCTGTTTGCAAGATGTTTAATCAAAACCTCTGTTCTTCGGTTACACTATCCTGTCGTCGTTCTGCTTAAATTCAAACTGTCATCGACAAAGAATCTGAATTGCATCGGCCGCTAAACACCTCGACCTAACCAGCGACATGGGTCAATACAGGTGGGAGGGGCAAATTTCTTTTTGTCGCAGGTGGATCAATGTTTAGCAACCCCATGATAAAGTAAAACTGTCCCCTTTCCAAACCGACATCGTTCAACCGCGTCCATAACTTCCAAGTGGCAACTCTGTTCTTTAAAATAGAGCGTATTTCGCCTCTTGTCACACCGAATCTATCGAACGTGTGCGGCGCTTACCATTATGGCGGAGTAGGAGAAAGTGCGCTGAGTCTGGTTCAGACCATACTCAAGAGATATTGAGTTTCATGCTCAGTTGAGTACGATCTCAAACTCAAGATTTTTTATAAGCGCAAAATGCTGAGTCGGACTCAGAGTTGAGCAAGAAACCGCTCCCCGAGGATGAGAATGTACTCTAGAAAGTTTTATAAGCACGGGCCCTGACCGTATAAGAAATTTATCACACTGCAAAGTTCTACCATTCCAACGTGAAATAAGCGAAATTTCCCTTTTTTATAGGCAAACGAATTTTATTATATTCCTATCAGTGAATTACTGGGATTTCTTAGGGTATTATTTTTTCAGTTTTTCACAGTGAATAACATCACTAGTGATGATATGATATCATCACTAGTGATGATATAGTTTTAGAATGTTTGTCGGAACTACTTCTTTTTTTCTATATTGCTCACAGTCTAATGTTTCTGTCTCTGCTTCAAACATCTTTAGTAAATAATAGCACAGTGAAAAGATTTTCGGTACAGTCATTCCAAAACAATCCTGAGTTAACGACCTTGTGGCAGAAATCTTTTGAAAACATTTCGAGAAAAGAAGATAGCCTTTGTGGGAGAGAGCTCTTAGAAAATATTGTGGAAAAACGAGAAAATACTACCAACCATCATTTTCTCCTTTTTCCATAATGTTTTCTATCTTATTAGAAAACCTAAGGTCTTTTGTACCAATAAAGTATTTATCATCTGGAGATTTTTTTAATTTGGGAAAGTCTTAAACTTGTCATGTGGGAAAAGGTTAACTGTTTCTTCTTCTAATTTCATATGGCTGGTTTTAAATTGTAAAGGTAAAAAACAAGGCATGCCTTCAAATGGAGAGATAGATGACGTAACTTACGCGCGAACCCTCGAGCGTTAGGTCATCTGTTGCGTCAGCTGCTTCTGCCAAAAATGTATCATGTCTTTGTAAAGAAAAGTCCTATGTATACCTACGCGTTTATGATAATTATTAGCAGAAATAGGGAGAATTGGGAATATAATAAATAGAACAAGCAATTTCGTTGAAACGATATCCTCCGCCGAAAGATTTACTTGACCGCGTAACTTAAAATCACTCCCAGTCGGCCATTTTTCATCAAATCAAACAATAAAAAAAGGGGAGTATCGGTGGAATTGATTACTGTACACATGTATAAAGTTTCACGAAATTCCGTCCAATGGTATTGGAGATATACTCCCGGACGGACACACGGACGGACGGACAGACAGACAGACGGACGGACGGACGAAAGGACGGACGGACGGACAACGCTAAAACTATATCCCTCCGCCTTCGGCGGGGGATAATTATCAACTGGTGGTGTGTGATATTAAAAATCTGTCACTCCAATGGGTTTTGATAGGGTTAAAAAAAAATCGTCCTTCGGATTCGTTTTTCAACCCCATCACACCCCATTCTAGTGACAGATTTTTAATATCACACATCACTAGTTGATCATCCTCTATTTATTATATTCCTATCAGTGAATTACTGGGATTTCTCAGTGTATTATTTTTTCAGTTTTTCACAGTGAATAACATCACTAGTGACGATATGGTATCATCACTAGTGATGATATAGTTTTAGAATGTTTGCCAGAACTACTTTTTTTCCTATATTTCTCAAAGTCTGATGTTTCTGTCTCTGCTTCAAACATCTTTAGTAAACAATAGCACAGTGAAAAGATTT
The DNA here is from genome assembly GCA_946811185.2 of Hippopus hippopus. NCBI lineage: Eukaryota > Metazoa > Mollusca > Bivalvia > Cardiida > Cardiidae > Hippopus > Hippopus hippopus. Next base: position 15,916,644 of record OX328103.1, on the reverse strand, counting down.
TCGGTCTACAGTCTTTCCAAACAACCCCGACTTAACGACCTTGTGGGAGAGTTCTTTTGAAAACATTTCGAGAAAAGAAGATAGCTTTTGTGGGAGAGAGCTCTTGGAAAAAATTGTGTACCAACCAGCATTTTCTCCTTTTTCCATAATGTTTTCTATCCTATCAGAAAACCTAAGATCTTTTGTACCAATTTAGTATTTGTCATTTGGAAATGTTTTTAATTTGGGAAAGTCTTAAACTTGTCATTTGGGAAAGGGTTAACCGTTTCTTCTTCTAAGTTCATATTGCTGGTTTTAAATCATAAAACATTAAAAAACCAGAAATACGCACATTTCCACAAAATAGCTGCCCAAACCCTGTTTATCAAGTATATTACGTCTTAAGATTCAGATTTTTGCCTCCAGATTATGGAATCGCCCATACCTATCCGATACAAAAATATTGAACGACCAAATCAACAAATTCGTAACATAATTGATGCTTATATAGTCGTTACATGTCTAAAATAACATGTCCAGTCATTGGGTGATATGCCTTGTCTCCTAGTTTGTAGGTAGTCTTTCTAATTCCTATATTCTCAGATGAATCGACACAACCGTGGTGCTCAATTATTAAATTTATAACCACGTAAAGTGGTTGGATACACCAAAATTTTTTTTTTCGTGGTTAAGATCACGTCACAGAAAATACAGTGAACTACGTTACCATTTTGGGGCATGTATAAAGTTGGTTGTAATCATGTTAAGAAAGTGAAAAATGCTTCTAAATGTATCACAGATAAACCAACTTTAATTTTATGTCCTAAAAAAAACACTCGAACACAGGATATTTTGCTTTTTGATATGACAGAAACATTTCTTTGGATTTTTAGAAATAACAGTAAATTACGTTACCATTCATACCTGGTTAAGAGGGAACTAAAATACTTCTGTCCCTGTATTATTTTGTGGTATGCGTTGGACCCTTCAGGAACAGCATATAAAAAGGTAAGAGTGTCTTGTTCATACTTGGAAATATTGCAAAAACCATATGTTGGTGAACTACGTTACTGTTACCACCGTTACTTGAAAATGACCAACAATTCATAAATAGATCTAAGTTGACGGTTGAAAATGTTTTAATACACCGTGTCCTCCCCCTCGGTTTTATGGTAAACAATAATGGTGGGATAATTACAAGATTTCGACATTGGACCCTAACAGCAAAGAGTAAGTTTTGCACCTATTTGCTTTCGTCTGCAATATTTATTCGTAAACATGCTCTAAAATGCACATACATGGTTTGTTATGTAAGATAAATAAACTCTATAGAACAACAAACATGCATGGATGACGGACATTCAATATGACACTCATAAAAACCACGTGTATTTGGTAACGTAGTTCACAATTCAGTAACAGCTGAACAAGATCATGACAGTGAAAATATCAATTCAACCGTTGCCCAATCAGAAAGAATGGACATTGATAATGAGAATGGGCCTTGTGATACCACGACTACGACTCTTACTCAGACTACATCAACAGGCGAAACATCACCACCAAACAGACCACTTACAATCAAGATGAACTTCGCCAGAACAAAAAAAGGCAGGAAAAAGAAACCGAATGCCCTTAAACAAGCTGAGGATAAAATAAAACAGCTTTCAGAAACCCTCAATAGTGTAAGAAGAAAGAACGATGCCCTCCGGAAGAGGTTGTCAAGAATAGACAAACATAAGCAGGAAAGTAAATTGAGTGTCATCGATGAATCTACCAAATAAACGATTGAGAAACGACCAGTTAGTATGTCAGCCACTCCAAGGAGTAGAACAAAGGCATTGATGAAGTTAAGTGGAATTTCACCAAGACGGCATAAAACTATTTGTAGAAGATTACAGTTGCATGAATCCATGATGGATGACATGATAAATACAGAACATGCGGTTAAAGTTGCAGGAGCCAAGTCAATTAAACGATCTCGTTCAGTGTCCGCTATCTCTGAAGCGCTGAAACTTGATAGACATAAAGTGGCTAGGAAAGCAAGGGGTCCAACTAACATGCAAAGACGCAGAATGGCTGAAAATGCAAAACTCAGAGCAACCGTAGTTAGTTTCATGGCAAGAGACGATAATAGTTCATGTTTACCTGGGAAAAGTGACTGCGTAAAAACCAGTGAGGGAATGCAACAAAAAAGATTCCTCAGTGACTTACTTTTTAATTTGCACATGAAATTTCGCTCCAAATATCCTGATATCAAAATCAATTTGAGCAGATTTGGAAGCTACAGACCAAAAAGGATAAAACTTTTCATTATAGTTCCCGGAAGACTTGCTTGTGCCAACGCCACCAAAATATGGCGTTAAATAGTGACAGAGAGTTATTAAGCGATATAGAGAAAAGTCCGTATGACACAGTCAAGTATAATGAATGGCAACGTAAGGAAACAGAATACAAAGAGCGGAGGACAAAAAGAATGATACTAGTTGAGCTGAGCATACCGAAGAAAGAGTTCATTGAAACAATGAGAAAACATCTGTCTGACTTCAGAAATCACTGCAAAAGAGTAAAGATACAATATGAAGAGATAAGAAAACTGAAAGACGTGCTGCCTTTGAACCAAGCTATCATACAAATGGACTTTGCAGAAAACTATGTCTGCTCGCATCCTGATGAAGTTCAATCAGCATATTTTGATAAGGCCACAGTAACGCTACACCCCACTATGATATACTATAAAATATCCGATGGCAAACTTGAACACAGTTCACACGTAATTGTATCTGATACTACGATGCACAACTCTGGCACTGTCCTTGCATTCATGAGGGCAATAGTACCAACTGTCTGCAAATTTGTTCCTACTCTCAAGACTATCCATTACGTTACTGATTCGCCAACGAGTCAGTACAGGAACAACCACATGTTTTATACGGTTGCAAATCATGACAAAATGTTTGACGGCATAACGGCTTCGTGGCAGTACTTTGAAGCCGGGCACGGCAAGGGACTTTGTGATGGTGTGGGTGGCACCGCTAAACGCCAGGCCGATAGCGCAGTGAAACGACAGATTTGTAGCATCCAAAATACAGACGACTTTTATACATGGGGAATGAGTCAGTCGCATAGTAATGTAAAATATATGTTTGTTTCGAACCAAAAGTGTAACGATGCATCGGAATACCTTCAGGGGCTCAAAATTAAACCAGTGAAGGGAACTTTGACAGTTCACAGTGTTGTTTCGCTAGGCAACAGTTGTATTGCAGTACGAGATACATCGTGTTTCTGTAATGCATGCTTCGACAACGGCGGCTTTCGTGCAAGTTGTAGCGGTTGGAACAGATACACTTTTGATGTGGATCCTCGTGAAAATTGTGCCGATACACCAGTCAGTCAGAGCAATTCGTCTACAAACGCAGAAAGCAGTTGCTACTAAACAGGACAGATTAACAGTACCACTACTGGTATAGACCATAGGGGCTCGTAGTTTGATTCCTGGCACCCATAGACTATATATTATAAACAAGGGATTTAACTGTATGCAGTCCGTTACTCGCCCCCGGTTACAAAAAACAACATATCTTTTCTACCCCATCAGTTATTCTCCTATTTTTTTCTACAGCTGAGAGCTAAAACATTTTTCTACCAGAAAAACACAACTGTTTGTCAGTGGCTAATGCAGTCTGGCTGATACATTCGCTCGAACTTGTCAACTCGCTCAAAAATCTGCGCCATTGACACCGGTTCGTACATCCGTTTTCAAGATATAAAATACACTTTAGATCCAATGAAACGCAGCATTAGCGGCACCAACCCTTTAAACATGTTTAAAAATACTACTGACCTATGGTCTTTATCTTCAATAACGACGAAACGCCTCAGAATTCGTTGAATTTGTGATCCACGTTCTTATTTCGAACAGCTGCAGCCATCTTCTGTCATGTGACATTGTTTGGAACGAGAAATTTCATCGGTTGATATGTACTAACAGTCGTGAATTCAACCAATGAAATTTCGTACAGCTGCTCACACCTTTTTGTCACGTGACAGTACGGTGACACTGTTTGGAACGAGAAATTTCATTGGTTTATATGAGCGAACGTCAGTGTCGAATGTACGAACCCGTGTCAATGGCGAAGATTTTTGAGCGAGTTTACAAGTTCGAGCGAATGTATCAGCCAGACTGCATTAGCCACTGACAAACAGTTGTGTTTTTCTGGTAGAAAAATGTTTTAGCTCTCAGCTGTAGAAAAAATTAGGAGAATAACTGATGGGGTAGAAAAGATACGTTGTTTTTTTGTAACCGGGGGCGTGTAACGGGCTGCATACAGTTAAATCCCTTGTTTTAGTCTATGGGTGACAGGAGTCAAACTACGGACCCCTATGGTATAGACGGAAAAGTGCCAAGTTGTGCCGACGAAATCGTTGGACAGCAATACCCCACAAATTCATATGTCGCTGCTGTTTATGATGCTAATTGGTATATCGGCTCAATCTTGGAATATGACCAGGAAGACGATACATACCTCATCTCTTTTATGACGAAAACCGCAAATCCACGGGGTGTGACGCTTAAATGGCCCGAGAGGGAGGATGTGTGTTGGCGCTCTCATACTAATATTGTTTGCGCTGTAGAGAAGCCCCTTTTATACGGAAAAACACGCCGCGTTTATAAGTTATCAGCTGAGGATTTTAAACGCGTGCAGAGCTCATTTAAGTATTAAGGACATAAATGTGTGACAAATAAATTATCGGGTCACTGTAAACTGTATTAGGTGCTTTTAGGGTTTTGGTTAGGGAAGGATTAGGGTTAACCCAAACCCTAACCCATCGATGTGAACTACGTTACTTTAAGAAGTTAAAATGGATTAGCATATCAGTCTATGTCTTATCCCTTTTTGTCATACTTACATAGAATGTGCTTTTTGCGGACTGAAGCATATACCTTTTATTGAAGCATGGAACCCATTTTCATACCTTGATAAGCGTTTTGCAGTCATAATGTACATGTTCCAGTGAACTGGTCAATAAAATAGGCAACTAGCACAATACCATGTTGTAAGACAAAAGTATTTGTTTTTACAGTTTTCAGATGGTTTTGAATATTTTCAATTTAGGCTACTATTGAAGTGCACTGGCTTCTAAAGATCCATATTTGTGTTTGTGATACTAAGAGGTATTAGTCATTTTTTCGTGAACTACGTTGCCAAACCTTACGTGTGACAGATCGTCACTTTTTGCTTTGCTTGAATGTCAGCTGAGCTTTAATATTTAGCGTTTGTTTCTCTATTGTTGTTTTTTTTTATTCTAGGATCTGTTGTTCCATCAATCTAGTCATCCTTTATATTATGCAGCTTTAGATTGGTTGTGTCTTTCTGGTCTTCCATGTCGAAAACACCATAATGAAGAGAAAACATCAATAATATTGGCAAAGACCACGTAAAATTTTGTATTGCTATACTATATGTATGTATCCAAAGTGTTATGCGTAAAAAATAAATTGAAAGCATTTTAGAATTTGAGTATCAAAGCACTGTCTTCCCATTATAACTTGGTGAACTACGTTACCAAACATCCATATCAGGTAACGGTAACCTGAGCTAGTATTTTCTTTCTAAATGCAGAAATATTCAAATATATTATCTAAAAAGGTTTTGTTAAACCATATAGAAACATTACTTATATCACGATATTGATACGGTGTTTTGTTTTAATTTTGAATCACGTATATTATAAAAGTTCATAGAACTAAAACATTCCATAGTGGAGGCATCTTTTTGTAATCAAAATCGAAAATATCGATGATTTGTATGACAACCATTGAGTGTTTTATCAGTTTATTCGAACGTTAAATAAAACGTGGAAAAGTACAATCGATTCTTTTTCTCTTTCTGTTCTATAAAATGTCTCCAAAAGTAAAGTTGTCATTTAAATCACGTCGTTCACATGCCAAATTCATCCTTAATATAAAACTCACATTCAGATGTTTTCGAGGTGTCCCTAATTTTTTTTGAACAATGCAGACTGCACACATGATGTCTAAACTTTGAAAAGCTATAAGAAAAAAAATGAAAAAAAGCATATTTTTTTCTCGGACAGAAATGGTAAGAAATTGTACGTTTTTCTGTTTTTTTAATGAAAAGTGCAAAACAATGCATGCCTTCAAATGGAGAGATAGATGACGTAACATACCCTCGAGCGTTACGTCATCTGTTGCGTCAGCTGCTTCTGCCAAAAATTGATCATGTGTTTGTAAAGAAAAGTCCTGTACATGTATAAATTCCTACCGTTCTTGATAATTACTAGCAAACAAAGGGAGAATTAGGAATATAATAAATAGGATAATCAACTGGTGGTGTGTGATATTAAAAATCTGTCACTCGAATGGGGTTTGATACGGTTAAAAAACTCGTCCTTCGGACTCGTTTTTCAACCCCATCACACCCCATTCTAGTGACAGATTTTTAATATCACACACCACCAGTTGATTATCCTCTATTTATCAAATAAGACCTCCTCCGGCAGTGTATTAAATCCATGACTTATTTTTGATAATACACTGGTGTATTATCGTTTTTGGGTCCCGGTTCTGATCAATTTTTAGTCTTGAGCGCGTGAAGCAGGAGAAGCCAACCACAGAATGTGCGGGAATTTGTACTGCTACGCCGTTTCGAGGAAAAATGACGTCACTGTTGCTAAGACGTATACGCGTGGAAAACTTTTGATTTTCATGTTTGATAAAAAGTAAGAAATGCAGCGAAAGTCTCTTGAAAACAATATTATTGCGGAAATAGGTGGAATTAATCCCTCTATAAACTACTTCATTCTTCTTTCCGCATAAATGTCAAAGAACTATCTAACACATTTGAAACCAAACTACAACTCTAAAGCTTCATTTGTTTAATCTGATAAACAGAATCTCACATTCGTGTTTATACATGTATCATCGTTTTATCAAACTCGTTGACTAAAATGTATTTGACACTAGCCAAGGCTCGCGTCATACAATTTTAGTCAACTCGTTTGATAAAAATGATAATACACAAACACTTACGAAGATCCTCTATTTATTATATTCCTATCAGTGAATTATTGGGATTTCTCAGTGTATTATTTATTCAGTTCTTCACAGTGAATAACATCACTAGTGATTGTCTGTCAGAACTAGTTTTTTTTTTCCCTATATTGCTCACAGTCTAGTGTTTCTGTCTCTGCTTCAAGCATCTTAAGTAAACAATCGCACAGTGAAAAGATTTTCGGTACAGTCTTTCCAAACAATCCTGAGTTAACGAATTTGTGGGAGAAATCTTTTGAAAACATATCGGGAAAAGAAGATAGCTTTTGTGGGAGATAGCTCTTGGGAAATATTGTGCGAAAACGAGAAAATACTACCAACCAGCATTTTCTCATTTTTGTGGCATTTGTCGAAGACAATGGCACTATGAGATCAATAATAAATGTTCAATATTGAATTTTGAAGACCATGTATGGTATTTTGTCCAAAACCGAAGGAAGTAAACCCAATTAAACTCAATTTTTCAAGACAAATGAGTTTTTCAATAGCACTCAGATATATAATTGGAAATGGCGTATTGAAATAAACTGCAAAAGGCTGTCGATCATGGAAATACTTCTTTTTGAGTAAAAATAGCTTCACCTCTTCATAGCCTTCTATTGGCGCAATGATATGCACAAAATTTGTCTTCTGACCGCTTTGCTTCCGGGGTTGTTCGTTCCAAAACCAGTTCGTCCCTGGGCTTGTTCGTCCCATGATTGCACGCTACTCATTTGATTGTGCATGAATATTTACAGGAAGAAAACTTTATTGTAATGTTGGGAATTAGGTCCTGACGGCCAAAGATATCTCAAAATCATAGTATTCAGGTATAAACTTAATTGAATTCAATATATTTACATGGCTTCTCTCTCTACCCATCGTGCATCCTTCCTTCAAGGGACGTTACTCCTGACTCCTCTTGAAAGATCAAAGGGAGACCACCAATACACAAATAACGCAAACTTAGGCACCAGTAATCTCCCTTTAACCAAAGAGACGTATTAATTTGCTTAGGAGGTTGATTTTCAAGTTAATATTTAAATAATATTTCTCTTTTTTATTTTTTTAGGTATTGTGATCGGTCATTGTCCGGCGTCTATCTGTCCGTCTGTCCACAATTCCTTTAAACATCTCCTAAACCGCTGGGCCAATCTTGGTGAAATTTGGCAGGGATGTTCCTTGGGTGAAGCTCTACCAAAGTTGTTCATGAGATTGAATTCCACCCTTAACTCTGGTTGCTATGGCAACAGAAAGGAAAAAAATAGCAAAATCTTTGAAAATCTTCTTCTCTGACATTAAAAGGCGTAGAGCTTTGATATTTGGTATGTAGCATCTCCTAGTGGACCTCTACCAAGTTTGTTCATATGATGCCCCTGGGGTTAAAACTGGCCCCGCCCCGGGGGTCACAAGTTCGAAAATAGGAACAAAGAAAGAAAACTTTAAAATTCTTCTTCTCTGAAACTGGAAGGCATGGAGCTGTGATATTTGGCATCTAGCATCTCCTAGTGGACCTCTACCAATTTTGTTCATATGATGCCCCTGGGGTCAATACTGGCCCCGCCCCAGGGGTCACAATTTCGAACATAGGAACAAGGAAGGAAAACTTCTTCTTCCCTAAAACTGGAAGGTATGGAGCTTTGATTTTTGGTATGTAGCAATTCCTAGTGGACCTTTACCAAGTTTGTTCAATGATGCCGCTGGGGTCAAAACTGGCCCTCTCCCGGCGGTCACAAGTTCGTACAAAGGAACAAAGAAGGAAAACTTTAAAATTCTTCTTTTCTAAAACTGGAAAGCATAGAGCTTTGTTATTTGGTATGTAGTGAACCTGTTCTAAGTTTGTTAGCCCACCTGAGCACAACGTGTTCATTCAGTTCAAAATTGGGTCATCTGGGGTCATAAACTAGGTCTCAAGATTAAATTAAACTAATACTTTGTGGGCACTCTAGAGGCCATATTTTTTGCTCAATTGACTTGAAAATTGGTCAGAATGTTTGTCTTGATGAAATATTGGGTGAGTTTGGAATTGGGTCACCTGGGGTCATGAACTAGGTCACTTGGTAAATTTAAGAAATACCTTGTGGGCACTCTAGAGGCGACATTTATTGCTGAATTAACTTGAAAACTGTTCAGAATGTTTGTCTTGATAAATGTTTTGACGAGTTCTAAATTGGGTCACATCGGGCGATAAATTAGGTCACTAGGTCAACTTCAGGAAATTCCTTGTGGACGCTCCAGAGGCCACATTTTAAGCTCAATTGACCAGACAATTGGTCAGAAATTGAATTACGCGCGTGGAGTGAATTTCGCCTATTGACTCAGGTGAGCGATCCAGGGCCATCATGGCCCTCCTGTTTTCAAATTATTAAATTTACACAGTGGCTTCCTTGACAAATGCCACATCAGCGTTCTCAACGCTTTGATTCCAGGATGTTTTCTATCCTATCAGAAAACCTCAGGTCTTTTGTACCAATATAGTATTTGTCATCTGGAGGAAAGTCATTAAACTTGTCATGTGGGAAAGGGTAAACTGTTTCTTCTTCTAATTTCATACGGCTGGTTTTAAATTGTAAAGGTGCAAAACATATTGGATTCTACAGAGTCCCGAATATGGATTTTTCAGAAGAGACAAGAGTCCATATAGGTTTTTCAAAACGAGGCTAGAGTCCTGAGTATCGATCCCGTTGTCTAAAAAGCAACTTCAAAACCCTCTTTTGTTATGTTTTTCTTTTTTCTAATTGAAATGGTCCTATACTTGTGGTTTACTTTACAGTAAATACGGAAGTGTGAAATAAAGAGGTCATCCTGTCGCCTTGTCCAAAATATAGACTGGTTCTGCAGTGTACTAATCCAATAGAATTCAGTATTGCACCCAACAGCATGTTAAATAACCTTATAGTATTATCGTTTTTTTGGGTCCCGGTTCTGTTTATTTTGTAGTTATGAGCGTTATGATACCGGTGAAACCAACTGCAGCACGTGCAGGAATTTGTACTACTGAGCCATTTCGCGGAAAAATGACATAATTGTTGCTTAGATGAACACGTGCTGAAAAATACAATAATTTTCATCTTCAATAAAACAAAAAATGAAGCGTAAGTCATTTAAATTCAAGAAAATTGAGAAATACTTTGATTTACCCCATAATTGAAACTGTTTCACTCTACTTTTGATGTACATGTCACAGAGCTATCTTCTTGTGGATGTACACATTTCAAACCAAACTACATCAGTAAACATGGACTTGTGAACGGTATAAAGATTGACGGTGGTGATGGATGATACATGGTCATTCTACCGAAAACGTATATTTTTGAGAACCAAATATTCTACTTTTGATACATTTCCAACGGAAAAGAAAATATGTTTTTTACACATATTAATGCCTTAATGTGCTATATACAATGCGTGAAGCGCGGTTTTTCCATTATGTAAGCTCACAGAGGCTCAAAAGAAACACAGGTCCAGAATATTGTTCCACTCCGTCACAATATTTTAAAGTACTTTTAAAAGGGGATTATTCTTTAATACTTTAATTACTGTGGCAAATTATGTGTTTAAATGCATATTATTCAATCTTAGTGAAAAAAGTCGGCAGTTAGGAACTGAATTCTGAAAAAACACACTCAAAATTAACTTGTCCCTGGTATTTGACAAATTTTGAAGACTTCTAAATAATTAAACTTTACCGTCGAGTATGACAGTAACTTTGTACTAACGCGGCTGAAATTACAATACAGGAACCGTAATAAATACAGGGCATTATGAGTGCTAGGTCTTCCGTTTATTTCTTTAAGGTGTATATTTGTCTTTCTTTCGTTTTATGTGATAAATAGAATCTCACATTCGTGTTTATGTATTATCATTTTTATCAAACTCATTGACTAAAATGTATATGACGCTCCTCTATGAATAAGCTGGCGAAATTTAATTTCCCTTCTGAGTGCCCTAATTAAATGAAAACTGATGTCACTGAGAACTGACGTAACTGAAACCTTGGTAAAACGTGCAGTTAGGTGCATAAACTTGATGTCACTGCGATAGAGATTCGAAGTGCTTTTATTTAAACATGGATTTAAACAACTTCAAGGTAAGTAACTACGCATTTCAATGATTTGTTGGCAAAAGTAAACGACCATCGGTTGCATCAAACGACTATTAGGTTTTCCTTTAAACGTTACCATGTATGAGTTTCAACACTTCACAATTTGCTTACCTGACGAAGGGATGGCTCGTTTTAACGCCGTGTATTTGTTTTAGAATGACAACAAACGATAATATATATGTAACTATATTCATTTATTTTCAAAAATAATCCATTCCTCCGCTTTAATGACAACCATCAACGGAAACTAGTAATAATATTGTGCAGGCCACTCAGTATGTTTGTCTTCTGGGCGGCTGGTACCGATCGACGCCGCCATTTTGGATGTTGAGCTGAAGGTGTAGTTATGTATACGGGGCTCCCGAAAGGGAAACTGCTTTTTACCTGGATTTTGCCAGTGTACAGGAATATATGTTCGGGGCGTATTATCCAATAAGATCACAAGAAATTTCTTTGCAGTTTAATAAGAATCTAAGTTGGCATCTTAATTCTTGTCCCAAGATTCGTATTTCTGCCCGTGACTGAAACTTTGACACTTCTTATAATATCCATTCTTTTAAATAGTAAGAATTATATTTGCCTACAATGTTACCTCCAATTTGTTTACCTTTGGCCGCTAGTGGGCCTTTAACATGAAAAGTAAAGACACAATACAGTCAAAGGAGTATGCCACCAGCCTGAACAGTTTAGTCCCAGCAAGGTTCGTATTCACCAACCACTAATTTCATTTTAAGTCTAATTCTAGATTTAGAAAGTAACACACTTCTGAAACCATTAGGTTTAGCCAGTAAGAAGTTGTGTTTCCTAAACATTCATTAAGTTCTTGAGAAAAGCTCTAAGAATATTCTTTAAAATGGTTGGTGAATACCTTTCCGGCAGGTCCAGTATAGTGCAACTATTTGGATCGGACATGAAAGATTCGTAAGATGATACGTTCTTTGAAAATCTGAATGTTACTAGTTTTCAGTTTTCCTAGATTTCAAAACTCTCATTCAATCTGACAGAGTGGATGTAAGATCAGACTGCAGATTCTGTGCAGTCTGATCTCGATTTATACTGTCCATAGCGGTGCACCGATTAGAGCGAGCTTGTCAACCACAGGTATTCGTTTTGTGACGAACTTCGTCATCTAAAAAAAGTAATATTTAAGACTTACTAGTACATTTTACATTATAAAGATGGCGAATTTCATCATAAAACGCACGCCTGAGTTGTCACCCTTAGGGTTAAAGAAAAGGAATCATGTTAACTAGTTATCTCTTGAAATAAATTTGAAACTATCATACTTCTACATATGGGTAACAAATATTTTAGATGTCCGATCCTTTCCACACGATCCCGAGTTTTAACGACCCTGAAGAAGGCTTTTGAAAACATGGTGGGAAAAGGAGAAAATGCTGGTAACCAGCATTTTCTCTTTTTTCCACAATGTTTTCTATCCTACCAAAGAATTTCAGTACGACTTTCGATTTTGTCATCTGCAAAAGGTTTTCAATTAGGAAGAAGCCAAAAATTTGTCGTCTGGTAAAAGGTTAAGTCTTTACCAGACGAAGACACTTTAGTCTTTTAGACCTTTACAGGTTGAAAATATTTGCAGACGAACACCAAAATGTGGCTCAAATGATATAATCTGGCTTTGATGGGGTAGAAAAGATTGTTAGAAAAGAAGAAAATAGTGTACCAGCATTCCTCTTTTCCCACAATGTTTCAAAAGCAGTTCCCCCACAGGATCGTTATAGTAGGGACTCTATGGTAAAGGGTTAAAGCTACTTTCTCCATTTTTCTCACCTACATGGCGCCAAAATCTAACTAACTTATATATTTCGCTCGTTTTAAGGATAGGGCACCCTAATGGGATTCTTGTAACATCGCCTTTCATCGCCGAAAAAACGTGCGGATTCGGCTAAGACTCGGGTAATCCGTAATCGATCGGCCGATACACGCTGGTTCCCCGCATCGATTACGGATTACCCGAGTCTTTAGCCGAATCCGTACATTTTTGGCGATTAAAGGCGATGTTACACGTATCCCATTAGGGTGCCCTATCCTTAACAATGCAAGGGTGGTGGCCTGGAGAGCCCTACCAAAGAAAACATATAGTGCACCCAGGATAGTCTGTGAAAGGAGTTCCTACCTTTGCCACGATACTTTCAAAAGCCACAATGAGAAATAATTCTGCTGTGAATTCAAGTATAATATATCGCATATTCTCGTAAAGTAACACGCTCTTTTTAGTCCCCTACCGGCGAAGCCGAAGGGGACTTTAGGTTTGCACTCCGTCCGTCCGTCTGTCCGTCTGTCTGTCTGTCCGTCTGTCCGCACGCAAATCAGTTTTCCGGACTTTTTTTCTAAACGCTGGCTGATATTGGGCTGATTTTTGGTGTGTAAGTCAACCACTATGAGTTACAGATCAAGTTCGAGTTTCGTTCCGGTCCACTGATTTTTGACGAAATTACGGGCCTTGGACTTGGAAATTTTCACCCCAAAAAACAGTTTTCCGGACTTTTTTTCTAAACGCTGGCAGATATTGAGCTGATTTTCGGTGTGTAAGCCAACCACCATGAGTTTACAGATCAAGTTCGAGTTTCGTTCTGGTCCACTGATTTTTGAAGAAATTACGGGCCTTGGACTTAGAAAATTTCACTGAAAAAACAGTTTTCCCGACTTTTTTACTTACAATGCTCATGTTTGGTATGTAGGTACCTGTCATTGATACCGATCTTCTGTGGGTTATATGTCCAAGGTCAAGGTCAAAAATTTTAACCCTTATCATGAAAACTTATCCTCAAAACTTTTCATAGTCATTTCTCTGTATACTTTTAAGTACTTAAGTTATAACACTTATACATGGTAAAATAGTACCTCTCATTGGTACACACCTGCTGATGATAAGGTCAAGGTCATCTCACAAGGTAAAGGTCATATTTCTGAAAATTTGCTTTTAAGGGGGCATTTGTGTTTCACAAACACATCTTGTCTTAGTAAAACTTCTTCAATGAACTTACTTTAACGAGGAAAATGCTTATATATCTGGCTTTCATTAAAGCATTGCATACAAAGACAGACACGATGCTTATAATTCTTTCTCCTCCACAGAGTTTCACAAACTATACCTGCCAGCGATATATACGGCCGGTAGGGGACTCGGTATTGCTATGCAATACTATCAGAATGCTTTTTTTTTTGCAATATTTCGGTCGATGGCCTTTGTCAAGAATTAAAAAATGTTTTTCTTTCTTAATAAAGGACGTTGGTCGGAATATTGGACAAAGAGTGTTTAACTTTAAAAAAGTCGACCAAGCTGTGAGACTAATAAAATTCCTTTGCAAGTGGCAAAGTATTTATCAACGACTTCAAAAAAAACATACCTTGAAAGACAAACTACTCTGGGGCCATTCACTTTCGTCTTGCGAAGCATCGTGTGAGAAGGAGCATCTATTTCTTTGATAGTGAGGTATACTATTCCTCTCTTCTATAAGTCGACAGAGAGAGTTCTTCAAAAGGGTGTTTCCGGATACCCTTCTGTTTTCTATGGAAGCTATGGACACTCGGCGGCTATCTCGCCGTCCCATCGTGATCTTCTTCACGTTTAGAGAAGAAACAACTTATGTCCGAGAGGACGGGGTCGTTAAAAACACTAATTGACATGTACCCTATACCTAGATTTAAAGCTCAAATACTGTCACTCTGTATGATATTTCGTGAATTGTCAGCAATTTAAGAAGGTCTACGGCCCCTAACTCTCATATTAAAAGACGGAAGCTGCCGAGATTATCCGAATACCCTTTACGAAAACGTCGATGTTACACGATATTTACCGATGAGTTAGTGAGTCTACGGCCCCTAACTCTCATATCAAAAGACGGAAGCTGCCGAGATTGGCCAAATAGCCTTTACGAAAACGTCGATGTTTACCGATGAATTAGGGGCAGTAGACCATAAAAAATATTGACTCGCTTAAAATTACATTTATGAAAAAAATTTTTTTCGTAACGTATAAATCACTATCACTTTTTTAAAACAACTTTGTTAGCTCAATTCTATATTCTCCATATGCGTAGCCAGGATTAGAGTATTTATACGCACAGCGCTGCACATAGTGCCGCTTAGGAAGGGAGCAGAAGGGTTGCATTTATTGTAAAGCATAGAGGAATTCCCTAGTTATCATTGCATCAATTTATTCCATTTATATTTAGCTTGAAAAAGCATGCTGATCTACAGAAAAATCAATATATGTATATAGTATTGTGATTTACAACTTGGGAGTGTTTTTTATACGCACATGCGTATTGTGCGTCTTGTCGCTACGCCCCTGTAAATCTTTGTTAACTTGCTTTATCAATTGCTGTATGAGTTAGTTCTAAAATATATTTCTTAGAAAAAATTTTAAGTGTAACTTTTTTTTTTAATTAATTTGTCAAAAGAACAAGGGCCTGTGATCTGACGTCATTTAGATTGCTTAACATTTCAAGAACGATCTCGATTTGAAAGATCCTAAGAAAGAATGCTTCAGAAAATGTTGTAGTAACCAGCCTTTTCTCCTTTTCCAAAAATGTATTGTACTCCTTCAAAGACAAGTACTATCATTTGAGCCAGGGTGAATTTTTCCACTACAAATGCTTCTATATTGGATAATGCTTTTATAGATTTTTTTTTTTGTGGTAAAAATTTACGCAATCATTATAAACGTTTGTCTTAGAAATAACCCTGTGACACTACAACAGTATTATCCATCTATCGATCTTATATAACAAATCAGTGATAAGGAACCACAATAGGATGCGCTTATTGGTGCCGATTTTATGAATAGAATTCAATCCCGGCCTAACCATGTCCATAGGCATTTGCCAAGGTAGCGTTCTGTCTCCCGTTAAATTACAGGAAATTAAAGATATGTGCCACAAAATTGATTCACCCTTTACCAAACGACAAAATGTAAGACTTGTCCAAATTGAAAGCATTCACAGACGCCAACTTAAATGTGGCTCAAATGATGAAATTTCTCTTTGACGGGACAGAAAACATTGTGGGAAAAAGAAAAAATGCTGGTTACCAGCAGTTATCCTTTTTCCACATTGTTTTACAAATACTTCTTCCTCAGGGTCGTTAGAACTCGTGATTGTGTAGTAAGGGGTTAACCCTTTACCAAACAATTTTATAGTTTCTTGACGAACGTGATGGGGATGTTTTTTTGAAAATATTGATGGGAAAAGGAGAAAATATTAGTGACCAGCATTATCTCCCTTTTCTCGCAATGTTTTCTACACCCTTTCAAGACAAACTTTATCATACAATCCACGACTTTTGAACTTGTCGTTCAAAATTTAAAGCTTTAAATATTTAGACCAATCTATAAATCTGTCGGATTTTGAAGGGTAAACTGACACATAACCGTCTGCACACCACTTTATTCATCTTGCAGCTGACGAATTACGAAAATAATTGTGACAAAACGAAAAAAATGATCGTGAAAAGAAAATTCCCTCTAGCCTCATCTTTTGTCTCTTTTTGTTGGTCTGATTGTTTGTTTTAAAACTAATTCACTTGGGTAATTAATATGTAACAATAAATTTTAAAGTCGTCTTATGCATAATTGTTTTAGTAACTTAAATGTATAGCCATAGACGTAATCTTTTGCAGACTCACGCTTTCTACGCCGAACTCAGTAGCACAGTTGATAGCGTACGGGGACTCGAAAGCAGGAGGTTGCTGGTTTGAATCCCTAGCTAGACGAATTCCTGTCATAGAATTGATGATAGTCATTGCGACAGAATTCTTTCTCTCTCATCGCTAAACATTATTTGGACGATAGTTCAACACTACACAAACAAACCAATGTACCACTTGTTCTACAGAAACAGCGAGCACACCAGACTGTGTCAACCATGAACTGCTATACAAATGTAACATCCTAAATATTGCCAATTAATTTCGCCTGGAAAAAAATCCATAATATCAGACAGTGTAGATCAAAGATGAGACTGTAGGTTCTATGCAGTCTGATCTTAATCAACACTGTTTAAAAAAAATATCTGGCGACTTTCCTAGCAGCTCAGGGTTAACTCTTTACCATTCAATCCCGAATTTTAACGACCCTGAGGAATATGGCTTCTGAAAACGTTGTGGGAAAAGGAGAAAATTCTGGTAACCAGCATTTTCCCCATTTCCCACAGTTTCTTTCCCTTTCATAGCAAATGTCCATCATATAAATTTTGTAATCTGCAAATTATTCAGTCAATTAGACAAAATTCTGTCGGTTGCTAAGGGTCAAAGGATGAGCACCCGTAGATAAATTTTACAGATTTTTAACGATTTCGGAACATGTCTTTTGAACTGATGTCTGGATTAAAGTTTATTACAGGTACGCTTCAGAACATTGCGCGAGATAGCCAAATTGCTTGTTACATGTACGTTCAATTTCTCTTCTGCCAGTGATTCACCCAGTGATATGTACATCAAACATGGGAATATGAAATATGTATATATATATAGTAGTTTGGTGAAACATGTCTTCACCAAACTGACCGGAAGTAAAGTTGTCGAAGGTGATCTACTACAAGACATGGAAAATCGTTTGTTTGTTTGAGTTTGTTTGTTTGTTTGTTTGTTTGTTGTTTAACGTCGTTTTCAACATTATTTTCAGATATATGGCGACGGCCAGTGCACCTAATCATGTTTTTTTTTCTCAGTATTTCGCACGATAATTTTTCCGAGCCACCAACTATTCTCACACTCACCATATTGAAACACTGATCACTCGTGAGAGAGGAATGAATACTGTCACAATGATTAGCGTCAGTCCTCGGAAAGAAGTTGGACCAGCTGGGATTTGACTCAGCGATCCCCTGGTTTCAAGTCCTGTATGCTACCGACTGCACCTTCCGGCATGGCTCGTCTGCAGGTTGTTATGTGATGGGTTCGAACCAATTTCATAACCTGTCAACCGATTCTTCAAAATAAAACAACCATGCTCTGTTAAAAAGTGATTGAATGCATCTGTAAAAGTCATCGACCCATGTCAGCCCCCGCAATCCGTGCAGACTAATCTGAATCGAAACTTTTCGCTTTTGTTCGATTTTCTGCATGTCAAAGTCTACTTCATGAATCAGTCGTTTGTTAGACAAAATGGATTGTATGGATCCATAATTATGTGATGCTTTGCTTGCTTGTATCACGGAGATGTATTATATCCCTTTTTCCCAGAGCGTGACTCATGTTTTCTATTTCGAGCGGCAAATAGAATTTTGAACCCTTTAACTGGACCCTTTGCAGACTGCGTTGCTCAAGATCAGACAGCACAGAACGTGCTCTCTGATCCTGAATCATAACGTCTTCTACCTGATACAAAACCTTGAAAATTATCCCCAATATTGCAATGGAAATTTGCTTTAGAAGAATATCAAATCAGTATCGTTTCGTAAGTTTTTTTTTCTTATCTAAACAACGACTGCTTATTTTCATTCGCGTGCAGAGATGGTTGAAACCTAGCAAGAAATACGCATAAATTATCGAGTTTTTTCTTTGTATTTTTACTGTAAAATTTCCTATTCCATTAGTAACGGTATAAACGTTATTGAATAACATGGGATAAATACATGTACATTTTTATACATAGTGCTAACTCGCGCCACAGCCCAGTTGGTAAAGTCGCCGATAATAGTTTTGAGAGTCGCAGGTTCGAGTCCAATCAGAGGCATTTTGGAGCATTTCTTTCCCATAAACTAAAGGTAAATGTCCTTATAACTTTTACTTACAAAATATCAACTTTATCTCGGCCCTTCTCTCTTCCCTTCCCCCTCCACAAAAAAAAAAAAAAATAAAGAAAGAAAGACCAACCTCTAGTTTAGTTTCCTTTTAAGACCTTGAAATAAAGCCAAATTCATGTAGTTAGCAGTGAGAAGGTTTAAATCATTACATACAAAACCTTAATTTTTCAAAGCAGCAAAGTCTATCCGTTTAAGTTTCCTTTAATTCCAACGAAAGAAGGCACAAAATTAGTCACATTCTATAATTTATTCCAATAAACAGAACTAAGATTTCCAGCTCACGTAGACATTTTCTTTGAAATCCACAAGTGACCATTCGAGGAAACATGAATGATAAGAATGAACAATGCTAGTCCTGCACTCAACATGAACAATGCACTATGATTCCTTACCCTTTACCATACAATGCCGTGTTCTAACGACCCTGGGGAGGACAGCTTTCGAAAACAGTGTGTGGAAAAGGAGAAAATGCTGGTATCTAGCATTTTCTCCTTTTTCCAGCAATGTTTTCTTCCTTTCAAGTCCCATTGTTTGAGATGCATTTATTTTGTCGTGTGCATATGAAGTCTAAAACTTTTTCGTCCCGTGAAGCATTAACCCTTTGCTATACAAATACGAATTTTTCTGCCCTTGCAGATGGCAGTTTCGAGGGAAAAAACATAGAAAAGGGGACACTTGCCCTTACGCAAATTGGCCCTTCAATTTTTCTGCTGTGGTTACATTATTGTTCACAAAACTGTTTTCATTGCCTTTCAATCTTCGTCACGGTAATTTTTTGGTAGGATTAAACCTTGTACCATGCAAGAGGCCGTTTGAAAACATTGTAGAAAAATGCTGGTAACCAGCGTTTTCTCCTTTTCCCACAGTGTATTCAACCATTTCATAGACAATATTAATATTGTCATTAGAAACACATTTGGTTTGTTATCTGCAATTAATTTCTGTTGGACAAGTCCAGAATTTGGTTGATTGTTAAAAGGTTACAATAGATTGTGGAGTGAAGGGTCTCAAGATGTCAATAATTTCTCTTCTCAGATTCACTATAAATAACTCTACATGTTGGCTATCTTGGCACGTGTAACATATGTTAGGATGACATCTTATCTCAATAATCGAAGAGGTACAATCGATTATGTCAATACTTATTGATTTCTCTATTGATGATACAGTACATGCAATACTTATTTCGGAATCATGTACATCGTTACTTGATTGAGAGTTTGCCCTCCGGCTGGTCTGGTTCTATCTCCTAAATGGAGGAATAAAAAAAGAGAGAAAATTTATACCCTAATTCATTAAAGGCCCAGCAGATGTCAAAAGTAAACAATGTGTCACAAATACATTTGAATTTGATTTAGACCATTTAAAAGCATCGAAATCATTGTCACGATGATAATCTTTTATCGCCCGGTCGGTCCAAGTGTTAGTCGCTGGGAGATAAATAAAAAAAAATAAACAAAAGATAGTGCGACGTGGCAACTTTTGACCTAGTTCTTTTGACCTTGTTTCAAAATTCTTTTTTTTTTTAAACTTCGAACGACCTTACCATAACAGATTTTCATCTTCACAATATTTTCCATACTTTTGATTGGTATGATTTAAATCTAGATGCATTTTAACACCCGTAATGGTTTCTTTTGGCCGCCAGTGAGCCTTTAAGTTTGGGCATGTGAATTAGTAATAATTGTGGTATATAACGGACTAAGTACACTCAAGGTCAGACTGTACGGTACACACGCTGCACGGAACGTGCAGTGAAGTCTGATCTTGAAACGTGCAGTCTGATCTTGGATCAACTCTGCTTCAATACACCGTCAATTGTCACAATTGACGATCTATTGTTTCAATTGCATGTCAATTACCTGATGACTCAGTCGGTTACGTAACAGGTTTGAAATCTTGGGGTCACTGGTTCGATTTCTTTGTCGGTCAAATCATCTCCAAGAACTGATGATAGACATTGCGGCATGATTTCGTTACCCTCTCGCCACTGGACTATCTGTGTTCACCAACCATTGTAAAGAACATTCTTCGATTTATTCACAAGAATTTTCTAAATTTGAAAGACACAACTTCCGACTGGCTCAACCAAATGAACCACCTTGTGGCAAGAGGGGGTTTAATGTATCTACGTGATGTATTAAACAAAGCAAGCAATTAACTCTTAGGCTGCTAAGCGCGACTCACTGGCCTTTTGAGGACAGTGTAGATCAAGATCAGACTGCACAGAACGTGCAGTCTGATCATGTATCAGCACTGTCCGATCCGGAGATACTTTTGTTAAAAAAATAAGTTTGAAAGTAACATTATTCGGGTTTTTACTATCGGCTTGAAAGTTTCATTTCATTTATTTAGCACTGTTCTAATATATTAATGATAAAAAAAAAAATGAAACTCCTGGTATCAAAGGCTAAGTGGCGACCAAAAGTAAACAAAGCGGGTGTTAAAATGCATTTCATTTTCACCTATACCGTTTGAAAGTATGAAAACTGTTGTGAAGGTAATAATCTGTTATTGCACGCTCCGTCTAAGAGTTAGCTGCTGGCATAAAAATAGTCTTTGAAACTAGGCAACTTTTAAAATCTATCTTTTGTTTACTTTTTATTTGATTTCAGAATTAAATTTTTTGCCAGGGATAAACACTTGGACCGACCGCACAATAACAGATTGTCACCTTCACATTAATTTCCATACTTTTAAAAGGTATGATTTAAATTGAAAAACAATTCAACATCCACTTTATTTACTTTTTGGCAGCTAGTAGGGCTTCAAACAAGTTATTCCTACTAGTTTCGGTCATTCTAGACCTTAATCTTAAATCCACTTTGTCTAAAAACCGATTGAATCATTGGGTAGACTGGTCCTTTGACATGCGAAAAATTGACCAGTAGCAAAAACTCTCGACCCAGGTCAGCCTGTGCGAACTGTTTTTATATCAAATTCTCCGTAGTGGAGAATGGGCTAAGCATCATTTATCATTAGGGCGTTGTGATAAAACATTTGTGTTACGTCATTCATGATAAACATGCTTGACCTTCCGTGTATTGTTGGCGTAACTTCAAGTGACATTCATGAATTTCCACTGTTCAGAAGCTAGTGCCAATTGTTTTCCCAAAACTTCCGCTTTCTAATGTCTGTAATGATACTAAAACGTAGCCCGTCCAAGTGCACTACAGGTATCAACCCTTTACCACACTATTCCAACTTTTATCCCCCTTGATGAAGAAGCTTTTTAAAAAGCATTGTGAGGAAAGGAAAAATGCTGGTAACGTGCATTTACTCCTTTTCCGGCAATGTTTTCTCCTTATTTAAACACAAATTCACAATTGAAGCCACAATTATCTTGTTGTCTGCAACTACTTTTATCTTTGACAAGTCTAAAATCTTGTCAAATGGAAATGGTTTCAGAAGAGTATTGCACGCGGACGCCAAAGCTCGGCTGTAAGTTGCTAGTGAAAATATGTGGGATGTGCTTGATCCAAGCAACACTACCTGCTAAATAAAAACAAGAGCATCGCATGCAGGTGCAAATCTGGATGTAAGTTGCTAGGAAAAATATGTAGGACGTGTTTGATTCCAAGCAACGGTACCCCCTGAATCGAAACAAGAGCACCTCATGCGAGTGCCAAAGCTCGGCTGAAAAAAAAATCATTTGTCGGAAAAGGGGCATAACTGTGTCAAAATATGTTGATTATTTGCCCCTATACGTGGATCCGTGGTGATAAGATAAACCGACTTCCTTGGTTACTGTTGCCAAGGGCTCCCAAACAACCACAGTAAATACATAAGATTGTATGATTCTACAGAGATGTGTAAGTTTATGAAAAGTTGACTATGACTTGACT
The DNA here is from genome assembly GCA_946811185.2 of Hippopus hippopus. Taxonomy (NCBI): domain Eukaryota; kingdom Metazoa; phylum Mollusca; class Bivalvia; order Cardiida; family Cardiidae; genus Hippopus; species Hippopus hippopus. The sequence goes on along the minus strand of OX328103.1, from coordinate 15,893,895 downwards.
ATGAAAAATTTCAATTTCAGGTTAAGGGAAAAAGGGTTGTCTTATGATTTTAAAATTTGATAAGTGTGCTGTCAATTAACAAACTTGTTAATATCAGTGACGGTAGTTTGTTTTATCTTATGATATACTGAAGACAACGGGCGGTCAAGTTGATTAGAGCGGCAAATTGGTTTGCAATCAAACACACTTCTCACCAGTTTTAACACATCCTTTAAAATGGCAGATGTGCTTATCCACTTTAATACGACTAAGTAAAAAGTATATTTAATTAACATAAGTTGCCTTTTTAGCTGAACTTCCACCGGTACAGAACAGAGTTAGACTTAATTTCAAAACTGAATTCTAATTTTTGTGAGGAATACGTTGTGAGGAAAACACGTCAATATGCTTACTGTAAATAGCAGATACTTTTAATCCGAGATTAAACTGGACGTTATTTGCAATCTGATCTATATCTACACATTCAGCATATTCTTCATGCGCCAAGGGTTAAGATTAACGTTAAACTGAAACACTGATGACAAGTGTCATTTGGATGTGCATAGGTTACTGAAAAAGGTTAGATATTCAAGTAAACATATTTTATTTTTATAAGTATTTCATATAGATCTATTTTTACCTTTGTTTTCCACTTTGAAACATTTTTGTCTCTTTCAAAATCTTTCAGAGGGGAAAAAACTAAAGCATTAATTAATCCATTGTGTAATGTAGCGCTGATCAGAACTCCTTGCATACGAGGGGTGATCAGAAAGAACGTGGACCAGTGCCGGTATCGGAATATTGTTATAAAAAGCAACTTGGGGTGTTCACTATTTTTGAAAGTAACCTCCTCCGATTTCTATGCACTTATTCATTCTTGATTTCCGTGAGCGAAGCACGTGTGGGAGCGCGTCACGTGACGTTACCATCAAGGACCAGGTCATAGCGAGGGTTAGCTCCTCTCTGCTCTCGTAGTGCATGCCACATAGAGAATCTTTCAAAACAGAAACTAGTCAGAGGACACATGGAGTCAGGACTAAATTATACGGAGCGTTGGCAAGTCTTTCCATGTTTAGTTTTTGCAAAGTTTCCAGTACAAGTGTGGCTCTGTGAGCTAGGGCGTTATTTTGGTGTAAAGTGACGTCACTCTGCAGGACTTCTGGCTAAGTTTTTCGTACCGTGTATGTGAAATTCATTTGAATAATGTGGGCATAAAACTCAGTATTGACTGTAGTATGTATAGATACAACATGATTTAGAAGAAAAACAGGAGAACAGAAATACTTGATGTAGACAACTTTGCCAAGTGACTTAGAAAGGTTAGCTTTACCAGCGGAAGGCGATGTTGAATGTTTCAAAACACTGCTTTGTTGTTTAGATTCAGTCTCGTTAAAGTGTGCCTATCTTTCATAGCATGTTACAATACGATCAGTAAAGTTTGACCCCTCTACCCTAATGCATTCAGAAATTTCTTTAAAGATTTCGATCCTAACCCCAATTTTCTCGGGCGTCAGTTGCCAAGGTATCCACATTGTGCAATTACGCGACATTCAAAGATTCCCTGTCAAAATCTCCTGGGCACTTCTATATGAAAGGTCAAATGTATAAGCTGTTTTCCTGACAGCATCTCGGCGATCTTGTTTTTACATGCTGCTCTACAGCCGTTATGATTTCGTCTGTGACTGATGTTGATGGACGGCCAGATTTAGGGTCATCTTTAACAGTATCGCACCCCTGTCTAAACCAGTCCGATCCATGTACAAATATCGGATTTCTTGAGTGCAGAGTCCCCTTTAACTGGTTCTATATCGCTTTTGATTTCCTATAAATATTTTTCGAGTTTGACGTAAAACTTTATGATTACTCTCAGCTCAAATAAAACGTCGTCCGATATTTTAGACCACTAATGCAGTATATGACGTCATTAAAATGACGTCATACTTGACCTACTTGAATATGACGACATTTGAAAGCTTGAGTCATTTACCAGATAATTGATGCTCATCTATGCAAAATTTTGTAATTCTACGTGTAGTAGTTTTCAAAAGAACGAGGTAGTCCACGATCTTTTTTATCACCCCACGTATGTCCCATTTTCAGTCATTATCATAATTCAAACTTGTCTACAGCCTCTGCGTGATCTCACGTCAGCGGTACACGTTCGCAAAGCACATATTTCAAACTTTTTCTTAAATTCAAACGTTTAAAACACAAAATGAATAAAAACTATCGCATCCCTCCAACGTTAACAGCCGTTTGTTTGGGAGCCGAAATAGCAGACAACAAGGCTGCACATCGGGTAAAATAAATGCGAAAACCTGATTGGTAAAATATCGATTTCCACGGATCCATGTATTGTTTAGGTTCCCCTATCAATTATTCATAGTTAGTAGAAGTTTGAAGTAAATATCATCATTTATGACAGAGATATTATAAAATGTCAAACTTTTTGCATGACGACTCAGATGACGACGCAGACGACGCCAAGACTGTGACAATTCCTTGGGGCATCTTCAGTCATATGGATATCAAAAACATCAAATCTTTTTAGCACAATGACAACGTATACGAGGAACACGACGACGGGTCCATGACAATACCTTGACGTTTTTTTTTCACGCGTTCGATTAATTACTTCATGGTATTTTCTTAAAGTGACATGAACTCTCTTGAGGTAAAACTTAGGCAAAGAGAAAATGTAGCATGATAATAACACGCATCCACTACGAGGGAACGGCGAGATCTATATTCAAATGGGTACGATGACGTCATGTATGATCTCAAAAAAATTCGGCGTAAAAATATACATCTATTTACAGGATTAACCTTTAGGCTGCTAAGTGTGCCTCAATGACCTGTTGCAAGCAGATCCAGATCAGACCGCACAGTACGAGCATTTTGATATTGGAACGACACTGTCCGACAAAAAGACATTTTCCAGCCAAAATGACTTTGAATTAGCAACATTTGGGTTTTTACTACGGGGTTGAAGATTTCTTTTTACTTCTTTAGCAGGTTAAGGGTTAACCGTATTGTTTCTTTACTTATGCACAAAAAAATACATCTAGTGATATTTAATAGCAAAAATCTCGATCCGCACCAAAAACTCTGTATGCCCCCTTTAACTCTTTACCAAACGACAAAATGTTAGACTTGACCAAATCAAAAGCACTTGCAGACAACGAATCAAAGTGGCTGAAATGGTGAAACTTGCCTGTGATTGAGCAGAAAACATTGTGGGAAAAGGAGAAATGGTGATAACCAACATTTTCTCCTTTTCCCACAATGTTTTCAAAAGTTTCTTAGGGTCGAAAAAACTCGGGATTGTGTGGTAAAGGATTGAGAGTATATAGCTTCTCTTCTAAAACATAATTTGTTGGCATAGTTTCTATCACTGTGTCATAGGGGCAATTCTTTCAACAAGCTATGAATCTAAGCCGAGGGTCGATGATGATTTCGATCCCCCCAAAAGTACCTATGTCCTCAAAAAAATTGATAAGTGTATGTGTTCCCCTTCCCTGCACCCCCTTCCCTCCAGAAAAAGGTGGGTTCATTCACAGCAAAACTGAAAAACTAATCAAAGACAAAGTAAAACTTTCTGTGAGAGAAGTTTGATGAAAGACCTACGAGCACGGCTTTTTTTTTTTTTTTCTAGTTAGCTTTGTAGGTTAGCTTTTTCCCCACACGACAAACGTTTACACTAGTCTAACTTGAAAGCATTTGCAGAAAACACAACAACTGGGGGCTCAAATGATGCGATTTGCCTCTGAAAAGGTAGAAAACTTTGCGAGAAAAGGACAAAATGGTAGTTCCCATCATTTTCTGCTTTTCTAACAATGTTTTCAAATACCTGGCCTTTAGCATGCCTCTTTTGAAAACGTTGCATCCACAGAAGAAACTGACTTCAACAATTTTCTACCAACATATTTTAAAAAATTTCAAAATATTTTCAGAGGGAGTATGCTCCTAAGCACAAAAAAAAAAAAAGGATTCGCATGCAAGAAGTCGCCGAATCGAATCGTTCTTGTAAGTGTACTCAGCATGGGTGTTCCGGATTTTCTTACGTACTGCCTTGAATAAATCTCGTGTTTTTGACCCCAAGGGATCAGTCTTTTGAAAACCTCATTGAATAAAGAGAAAATGCAATTTTACAACATCTTTTTTTTTCGAAACATTTTCTACTCTTTCACAGACAAGGAACTTCGATTACAGACTCACTTTTATCCCCCCCTCCACATAAGAACGCATTACAATATTACGTAAAGTGCGAGAAATGTAGGGTAAAAGCGCGTAAATTACGTCATACTTCCTTCAGGTTGAATGGCACGCGCTGTTTACCTGGGTAACTAGCGCGCGGGAACTATTTTTCTGCCTTCAACTGAAGAGTTAGAAAATATGAAATCGGAATTTTTTAATGGTCATAACCAGTCAAACCATCTCCACCATTATTTCTCGATAAATTGCCAAAAAAAAAACAACATTAAAGAAAACGCTGTAAAACTTTGATAGACTGTACAATGGTTCAAAGTTTAGCAAGCTGGATAAACATAGATAAATTGCCGATATATATGGTGTAAGGGATAGTCACGAAATATATGTCGTATTAACTTTCCTGATGCTTGTATTAGATTCGAGCAGAATGAGAAAATTTGATATCGCTCGAGATCGAAGGTCGAGCGAGATACCAAAAGTTTCTGGCGCGGTGAGAAGCAAATACTAGCGCCAGGAAAGTTACTACAGCATTATACTCCTTTTATTACATACCTAAACCTTTCAACGACAAAATATTGCACATTATTGACATTCGAAATCGGTATATAAGATAAAACAAGAAAATATTGATGCATAACATCAATGGCGCCGCAAATCAGTTGTTTCTGAAATATGGCACATTATAGCGGGTTAATTTTTTACGCCAAAGGTATCACTTGAACAAACTTCGTAGAGGTCCACGTGGTGATACTACATGACAAATATTTAAACTCTGGGTCATCTCATCTTCGCTAGCCAAGGTGACGATCACTACGTAGATCTATCAGGTAAGATACGTAGTGATCGCCACCTTGGCTAGCGAAGATGGGGCCATCTGGGATACGATCTGGTTTTTATCGATCTGGCGATGACAGTACGATATTTTACATGTTAAAAAACAAAAAACCAGTCCAAATAGAAAAAAAACGTTGGTACGGGGTCGATCTGGTAATGAAAGCACTGCATTTTTACATGTATGTTAAAAAAACTAGAGGCCCTTGAGGGCCTGAAATCGCTCTACAGGCAGTGATTTTGCTTTTTTGCTAGCGTACATTATGAATTCATGACGCAAAAACAAAAAAAGAGACACAAAAAATGGGTGGGGGGATATTCTTGCAACTGGGCTTGAACCCACTAAGACAGCATAAGTAGGCATGGTGAATTGAACAAACAGTGAAAAAAATTGAAGTGAAATTTCTCAAAAATAATTGTTTGGAATCCAGCCGAATTTGATAGGGTTTCAGTATACCTTATATTAAACATTCCTAGCATATTTCAAAGAAATGTAACCAATAATGTGGACTTCGTTGAGTAAACAGTACTAAGTCATCAAATGGCAGCTTTTCCTGAACGGATAACTAAATTTTCTTCACTTTTAAAAGAATTCAATCCCTTGATGAACCAAATGATCTTTACAAGTTTCAAAAGAATTGGATCAAAACTGTGGACTTCATTGCCTGAACAAGAAATGGAAATTTTCAACTTTAAATGGATACTTTTCCCATACTGTGCAAGTTTCATGAAAGTCCGACCACAAATGCAGACTTCATCGCGTAAACAAGAAATGGAAATTTTCAACTTGAAATGGCTATTTTTCCTATACTGTTTGTCGGATTTTTTTCAAAATCAAGCTATTGATCAGATAAACAAACTGTGCAAGTTTCACAAAAATCTGATTACAAATGCAGGCTTTATAATGTAAACAAGAAATGGACATTTTCAATTTGAAATGGCTTCTTTTCCCATACTGTTTGTTGGATTTTTTTCAAAATCAATAGGGTGCAAACTGTTGATAAGATAGATAAACTGTGCAAGTTTCATGAAAATCTGACCATAAATGCAGACTTTATCGATTAAACAAGAAATAGAAATTTTCAACTTGAAATGGCTACTTTTCCCATACTGATTGTCAGATTTTTTTTTTTCAAAATCAATAAGGTTCAAGCTATTGATAAGACAGACAAACTGTGCAAGTTTCATGAAAATCTGACTACAATTGAAGACTTTATCGCGTAAACAAGAAAAAGACGGACGGACGGACAGACGGACGGACGACGGAAACCATACCATGACATAAGCTCTGCTGGCTTTCAGCCAGTAGAGCTAAAGAACACTGAACCAGTTGTTATGAGACAAGCGTAACTAGAAAGAAAACCAGCAACAAACTTTTAACAATTAACAATATTTATTAATGAATAAAGACAAAAGAGTACAATAACAGTTAAGTTTGAATGAAATTGTGACAATTTTTAATCTTAGAACAAGAAATAGAATAAGTCCCTCAAAATTAAGAATTATGTTTAGACTGCAAAAAGTATGAACTTTATGGTTCTTAAAACCTAAATTAACAATAGTTTTAACTTGCAAAGAGATATGAGCAACCTGTTTAAAAAAAGAAATAATTCCAACTTACAGATTTATAGTCCGATCGAAAAAATCCAACACTTTCACTAATTCTGTATCCTCAAAGCCACAAGTCTAAATTCAAAATCCTATCCACCAAGTAAGTCACTCCTATTTATATCAGCTTGGAAAATTCTAGATTAGTCTTTTCTAGAAAGATGACAACATGGATTGGTAAACAACTTGTTTACTAACAACCTGTTTCTAAAAATAACCACAATGGAAAAACCAATGAATTTTCTTTATGTTTCTAGAATACTCTGAAAACAGGTTACATGTATATCTTATTTACATAACACTTCCCCTCCTAAAGGAAAAGAAAGTTTTGAGGAGTAAAACTTTCTTTTGTCTTAAGATAGAAAACATCATTATACATAAATGTACATGAAAACACATTATACATAAAGACAAATGTTAACTATTTACAATATAAACTCTAGACAAAGCATCAGGGATAATATAGTCCATTAGGGGTTACAAACGCAGAGATCTCTTTAGCTCTGACAGTGAGACGAATTTGCCAAAATCCTTTTAGAAGATCAAATTTGGTTACATATTTTGCATGACCAATATTGTAAATGCAGTCATCTACTCTTGGCACTGGAAACGAATCAGTCTTGGTCACAGTATTAACTTTTCTTTAGTCAGTGCACATACGAAAAGTTCCATCTGGCTTTGGTACAAGAATACAGGGAGAACTCCATTCACTTTGACTAGGTTCAATAAAGTCATTGTCCAATAGATGCATGATTTCCTCTCTAAGATGCTCCAGTTTCTTGGCATTCATTCGATATGGATGTTGTTTCACTGGTTTTGAATTTTCAATGTCCACATCATAGTATATTGTATCTGTCCATGTTGGAATATCAGGGAACAGGTGCTCATATTCAGAAATTAACTTTTTTAATTCATCTTTTTGTTTTTTATCTAAATTTCTTAAAATGTCAGAATTCTGAAGTTTTGAACAAATAGGGTTAGACTTATCAAAGTTCATTTCTTCACAATTTATGTCTTCATGGTTACTGCGATTTTGATTTTGAGGGACTGAGGAAACTACATTTATTGAATTATCCCTATCAACATTTTCTTTTAACATATTAATATGACATAATTGCTTTTGCTTTCGCCTGTCAGGAGTTGTTATCACATAATTTAAGTCACTGACCTTTTTCTGTACAGAATAAGGACCAAAATATCTTGCTTGTAGAGGCCTACCAGGAATTGGTAGAAGAGCTAAAACTTTATCTCCAGGTTTAGAATTTCTTTCTTTAGTATTCTTGTCATATCTTTCTTTCATTTTACATTGAATTTTCTTTAAATATGATTTTGCAACCTCACAAGCTTTGAATAATCTGTTTCTAAAGTCAGATACATACTGAAGTAAATTTAAAGGAGAGTCTTCTTGTGAAAGAAATGTTTCTTTTAAAAGTTTTAAAGGTCCACGAACTGTGTGGCCAAAAACAAGCTCAAAGGGACTAAAACCAAGAGATTCCTGTACAGACTCCATTACTGCAAAGAGTAAAAGATGTATACCTTCATTGTGGCGCCGCATGAGCGGCGGCACTATATTTTTATTCGGTTTTGAAAACTGCCTGTGGAGGCAGCCATATTGGACTGGTTTTAACATGCATGTAAAAATACAGCAGATCTACTGCACTCTCATTACCAGATCGGGACCGTACTAACTTTGTTTTTCTATTTGGAGGGATTTTTTTGTTATTTAACATGTAATATACCGTACTTTCATTGCCAAAACGATAAAAAACCAGATCGTAGGTCTGTCAACTTGTTTGTTTATAAAAACTGTAAAATACATTTCGAGAAATAAGTCACGTGATCAAATATTATCTGTCACAAATTTTCGAAGCCGACATTTTGAACCATAACTCTACCTCGTGCTATCTTTGAGTTATTTCCCTTCGATCATCATTTTTACAGCATTTTCTGCTTGTCCGGAGCATAATTTTGTCATCTCCAGTCCGATTGACTTGAAACTTGGCATTTGTGTTTGTTGCAATAATACGGAGTGGAGTGCGAAAGAACCATAACTCTACCTCATGCTGTATTTCAGTTATTTCCCTTTGATCGTCATTTTTACAGCATTTTCTGCTTGTCCAGAACATAACTTTGTCATTTTTAGTCTGAACATCTTCAAATTCGGTATGCATGATTGTTGAAAAATTACGGAGTGCAGTGCACAAGAACCACAACTCTTCCTAGCACGAATTTTGAGTTATTCCCCCTTAGATCTTCATTTTTATAGCATTTTTTGCCTGTCCGGAGCATAACTTTGTCATCTTAAGTAGGAATGACTTGAAATATTGTATGCTTATTTGTTGCAATAATTGGAAGTGCAGTGCGCAAGAATTGTAACTCTACCTCGTGCTGTCTTTGAGTTATTTCCCTTTGATCGTCATTTTTACAGCATTTAGTGCTTGTCCGGAATATAACTTTGTCATCTCAAGTCAGAACGACTTCAATTTTGGTATGCATGTTTGTTGCAATATTACGGAGTACAGTGCGCAAGAACAATAACTCTATCTAGCGCAGATTTTGAGTAATTCCACTTTGATCTTCATTTTTACAGTCCAGTTCTTTGCCTGGAGCTTAACTTTGTCATCTCCAGTCCAATTGACTTGAAACTTGGCATTTGTGTTTGTTGCAATAATACGGAGTGCAGTGCGAAAGAACCATAACTCTACCTCATGCTGTATTTCAGTTATTTCCCTTTGATCGTCATTTTTACAGCATTTTCTGCTTGTCCGGAATATAACTTTGTCATTTTTAGTCTGAACATCTTTAAATTTGCTATGCATGATTGTTGAAAAATTACGGAGTGCAGTGCACAAGAACCATAACTCTTCCTAGCACGAATTTTGAGTTATTCCCCCTAGATCTTCATTGTTATAGCATTTCTTGCCTATCCGGAGCATAACTTTTTCATCTTAAGTAGGAATGACTTGAAATATGGTATGCTTATTTGTTGCAATATTTGGAAGTGCAGTGCGCAAGAATTGTAACTCTACCTCGTGCTGTCTTTGAGTTATTTCCCTTTGATCGTCATTTTTACAACTTTAAGTGCTTGTCCGGAATATAACTTTGTCATCTCAAGTCAGAACGACTTCACACTTGGTATGTATGTTTGTTGCAATATTACGGAGTACAGTGCGCAAGAACAATAACTCTACCTAGTGCGGATTTTGAGTAATTCCACTTTGATCGTCATTTTTACAGTATTTCTTGCTTGTCCGGAAGGGAACTTTGTCACCTCAAGTCAAATTGACTTGAGACTTGGTAAACATGTTTGTTGCAGTTATCAAAAGTGCAATGCACTGGAGCCGTAACCTTACCTAATGTCCTTTTGGAATTATTCCCTATTCATTATTTTTTTTTTTTACAGCTTTTCATGCTTCTCTACACTATAACTTTGTCTTTTCATGTTGGAATGACCTGAAACTTTATATGCATGTTTCCTTAACATTAGACATTCATGCCTATTTCAATCACTTACATGATTTCTGCTGCACTACTATTTTCCTCTACCTGCCCTTTACGATTATTATTCCCCCTCGACAACTGGCGGTGGGACGGGCGTATCTTGCGACAATTTGCAGCTCTTGTTTTTTCTGTCGTGTGTGATATTTTATCCGCGAAATTCGCGTGCGACGCATGTATTTTAGCTTGAAAATTTTCAGGTATGTAATAAATACGTACTGTATATAGGAAATTTTCGATTAAAAAAAACAAAACATCACATCAGTGGTTTCTTTGATGGTCCCAAGAAAATGAAATGCGTTTTCTAAATTCTATGCAACTTTGCAACCGTCAGGATTAATATTGGACATGAAGATACAAGAATGATTACAGATCGATAAAATTAAGATGAGATGGGTTAAAAACTAGCTGAAAACGAGTATAAATGTATCTTTAAAGCAACCCTTATATATTACAATTATTCGATCTTTTTGGAATCGCCAATGTCGGATATTGTGCGGTATAGAGGTTTAAAAGGCTTCGGATGGACAGATGGAACTCTTCACAGAAACATTTGGCTAGAACCTCGGGCGATTTATTTATTTCCTGAAAAGATTTTATTAGTACCAAACCAACTTTCACCATTAAATATTTATAGGTCAACAGGGCAAATAGAATCACAACATCATGACTTGAACGTTGATTTTTTTTTTTACCAGAATGGAAGGTCATCATCCGGTCAGTAATCAAGGCCAACGATGGCGCACCGGCTAACTCGGTCTAAGCTTGACCACTGACAGCAATTTCTATTTTTGCCACAATGTTTTCATAAGTGGTCTGCAAAACGAAAACTTTCGTCTACATGTGACTTCATGGTCATACACTGATAATTTTTGTTGAGATAATTTTCAAACGTCATACTGAAGTACAATCATCTGTATTATTCTAAGCAAGTCATCACATAATAATTGATTCATAAAATCTGTTTTGTTAAGCAACCGACTGAATCATGAGGTTGGCTGGTACTGCTGCATGCAAAAAAATTGACCAATAACAACAAGTTTCGGCCAAGTTCAGTCTGCGTGGATTGCGCAGGCTGACCTTAGTCGATACCTTGCAGGTGCATTAAACCCACTTTTCACAGAGCATGACTTACTTGTATGGCTTATACCTGATAGTTATTCTAAACTAATTGTAATTATTTTCATTTTTACGACGACACTTATTCTCAATTCAACGTCCATACACTCTACAAATTAAGAAAGGGTCCTGTGTGGCACAGTTGAGGCTCCAGGCACCAGGTTCAAGCCTTACTTGAAGCACCGAGTTTTTTTCTGGATGTTCTCTTGAGCTTTCACGCAATACTAATGGAACCCAGGACATATGCATGAACATGTCAGCTGTTGCCGTGATGTGACTGAAATAATCTTGAAAACGGCGTAAAAGACAACTCAATCAATCAAGTAATCAATCAATCAATCAATGCAGCATCATCTAAATTTAAAATAGCTGTGTATAGTTTTGTTTTTGTCGATCTTTTGTTACCTCTCTTTGAAAAACTTAACGTAAGCATTTTTGTGTTCAGTTCTTTTACATCATTGATATGTCTAAACACGTGTGACATGTGTAGGTTTATCTCGAAAAACGTATATTTTGACAGGGAATGTACTGTGAGTCTGTCTGAATACAATGTCTGTTCGTGTCTGTTCAGTAACGGACGTTTGGTGATTCCGTCTGAATACAATGTCTGTTCGTGTCTGTTCTATAACGGACGTTTGGTGGTTCCATCTGAATACAATGTCAGTTCGTGTCTGTTCTATATAACAGACGTTTGGTGTTCCGTCTGAATACAATGTCTGTTCGTGTCTGTAACGTCGTAACAGACGTTTGGCGGTTCCGTCTGAATACAATGTCTGTTCGTGTCTGTTCTATAACGGACGTTTGGTGGTTCGGTCTGAATACAATGTCTGTTCGTGTCTGTTCTATAACGGACGTTTAGTGATTGTTATTATAATGTGTTGTTAGTTGCCACAAGCCAAATATTGTGACAAAATGTGTGCTTGAGTGAAAAAAAAAATAGAGAGCATAAAAAAGCATTTACTCCAAAAACATAACTTTTTTGTGTTCATTTTCGCTAAGAACGGGAAAGCAATTATTTACGTAAAGATATACTGCGTACGAGTGTTTTGATGAAAGATGCTTTTCCATTGAACTTAATACTTTACCACAAAATCCCGCATTTCAAAGACCCTGAGAGAGAGGCTGTTTGAAAATGTTGCGGAAAAAGGAGAAAATGCTGGAATAATCAGCATTTTCTCCTTTTCTCACAATGTTTCTACCCTATCAATGTCAATTTCTTTCAATTGGGTCACAATAAATTTGTCGTCTGTAAATGATTTCAATAGCAAAAAGTCCTAGATTTTGTTGTTTGGTATAGGGTTATCTTTAAGGTCTTACAAGCAATTATGCTTTCCCATATGTTTTTTCGTTCAATTTTCCAAAATGATATCCTCATTTCGACGAAATACTTTTCAAAAGTGTAGTTTAGATAAACTATTCTCATTTCCGTAATTCATTTCTCTATAGTTTAATAATTATTTTAATGTTTTACGTACATGTAATGTTTTACGCCACTTTCAAAATTATTTCAGTCACATCTCGGCGACAAAATTTATCATTCATAAAGAGCCATGCCCTGGCAAAAGGGGATTCAATGCAACTCCGTGATGCATCGTACCCAGCAAGTCATCACATAATTTTGAACCTATAAAATGCCGACCTGGGTCGATACTTTTTTGCAAATCCATTAAATCCCCTCTTGCCAGAGCATAGCTCGTACATAACGTGGGATTCATGAGTACTAAGGTAGGGTTTTGAAGTATCTACCCAAGGACATTCTGATGAGAAACCCAGCGCCATGAGTAAGGATCGAACTTGGGGCCCCGAGGTTTTGAATCTTAGACCTTAAACACCAGGCTCCGCAGAACTTCTGACCTAGAGTGGCAAGCACAAAAAAAAAAAATCAGACAACGCAGAGTGACCAATTATAATTGATCTAATGCACTCAAAAAGTGGAGGAACACGAACATTTCTCTGTGAAAACGGCTACTAAATAATAATACCTGTATCATATTCAGAACTTGACGGCTTTGTGACTGTTAAGCTTATCGTTTACCCCCAAAATTCAGAGTTTAAATAACCTTACAAAAAGAGGCTTTTGAATACATGGTTGGAAAAGGAGAAAATGCTGGTAACCAGCATTTTCTCCTTCTCCAACCACGTTTTCTACCTTTCTAAACCGGTTCTACCATTTAATCTACATTTGATTTGTTGTCTTCATTTGCTTTCAATTTTCAAACGTCTACAATTTTGGTGTCTGGAAAAGGGCTAATTGTTCTTAATTTTTACCACTGAATGCACTAGAGTTAAAAGAACATCAAATAAATCACCATGAAAATAAAAACAGGTGGTAAGCATTTTCACGTCGGACTCACCAATCTATTACAAGTACAAAACTTCAACCCTCAGATCCTAATCACTTGTGTAAAAATCACGAACGTTTTTACTTTAAAATTATGATGAAAATATACAAATGTATATGAAAATATATCTACTTTGCACATAGAAAATGAATTCACATCAGTATCTTCAAGAGCCGATTTTCAACCTTCTGGCCCCATTCACATTGACAAAATTTACTCCAGTATGTATTTTAAAAGTAGATTTACTCCGAATTCTCATGTTTAAAGAGTTTACGTGAGTATTTACCAGTGCCAAAATTTAACCTATACGCTCCATTCACATAGACACATAGACAAAAATTCATTCCCGAATGCATTTTGCTATACGGTGCACATGTACATATGTAAGTAAAAAGAATTTACTCTGCGTTCACACGCAAATAGAATTCAGATGAGTATCTACCAGTGCCAAACCTCAAAATTTAGTTCCCCCTATGCATTGACAAAATTGATCCCCGAATGCGTTTTGCTATTTAGGGTAAATGTACAGTGTAACTTGATGTAAGTATAATTATTTACTCTGCGTTCACATGCAAATAGAGTTTATACGACTATCAACAAGTGCCAAATTACAACCTTTAGGCCCCTTTCGCATGGACAAAATTTTCTCCAGTATTTTTTTTTTTTATTTGGAGCAAATATATTTATTCAAGTGACAGTATAATCGAGTTTTCATGCTATTAGAGTTTACATAAGTATTTACCAGTGCCAAACTTCAATCTTTACGCCCTTTCACATGGACAAAATTTACTTCCGCATGTTTTTTCTTGCTATACGAGGTAAATTTTATGTACACATGTAAGTAAAAGTACTATTTTTTCTATGCGTTCATATGTTAATAAAATTCACATAAGTACTCGTATATTCATGTGCCAAACTACAACCTTCGGGTCCCTCATATGGGTAGAATTTACTTTCGTGCGAAATTTATTTAGGTTTATATATAAACTTGCAAGTAAAAATATATTTACTCCAAGTTCTCATGCTAACAGAATGATTTACGTCAGTATTTACAAGTGCCAAATACCACCTTTACGCCCCGTTCACATGGAATAAGTTCACTCTCGTGTCACACATTATGTCACACAATGCATACCTAAGCTCATCTAAATTATTCTGTTAGCATGTTCTTTCATATACAATGTTTACCAAAGTATCTGAAAGACGTCCTCAAAATCCATGAGTTATTTACGGGAAGACATGTCTTAAACGTGTCTAAAGTGCAATCATTTACAGTCGACCAATTAAATGAACATGAAATGAAAAGATTATGCAGTAACATGATAGAAAACATTATGGCAAAATAAAGGAATGCTAGGTACCAGTATATTTTCCTTTTTAAAAATGTTTTCAAGAGCCTCTTCCTTCAGGGTCTCTTAAACACGGGTTCGTTTGGTAAAGTTTTCAGACCACCGATAAAGTTCAAATATTCACATGTATTTAAGAGTGACATCAACGGTATACATGTATACATGTATTATTTATAAAAGATATAAACAGGTAAATTCATAAGAGTAAAGGTTACAGAAACCATAATTTTCTTGGGTAAAATACTACGAAATATACAGAAAAAAAAAACGACAAGCAAGCCTAACAAATGTATTTCTTACCTTTTGTCGGCTTTGTGTTGTTTTCATCTTTCTTCTTCTTTTTCTTTTACAGTATCGTATTGCACAAATGTACAAAAAATTACCAGGGCTTAAACACAGTCCTCTGTTGTTCTAAAGACAATTTTGTACAAATTATATCACTTTTTTTCTCATTTGCAGTAAGTATGTAATCTTTTTTACCACGCAACGAGGACTTTTTCCCCAAGAGGCTCAATACTTTGTAATATGAAAGTCTCTCAGTCAATCATTCATTTATCTATTTATTGACAAAGATGCACTCATATGACCACTTATTACATAATCATACATTCCAAGCCCGTAACATTAGATATGCAGACACTCAGCCTTGAGACCGTTCAGGACTACGACGTCTTCATAATTTTGGCCTAGAATATCCTCACCTTAAACAATTCCGGAATATGACCAAGCATATAGTGTGTCCGATAATTGAAGTCATATTTTGCAAAGGAAGCCAAAACAATTATTCACAAATTATAAACATGTCATGTTAAAACAATGCGTTGAGAAGATTAAAAGTTAAAAAAAAAAATTTAAAAACCCAATTCTTTGTCGGGAAAATAGTCAAATTCACCGCACTATTAAAATAACGGCAGACTTCCCGGCATTCTCACTAACAAGTACTCGAGTACAATGGAGAACAATGGGAAAAACCTCGATCAAAACACAGACTTCTAAAACATTTTCACCGAGTCCCACCTGACAGCTCTTTTTTTTTGTTAACAAAGATAATGTGAAAACATTTCATAATTCAAGTGGGTACTTCACAGTGACTTGTGTTAATTATTACCACAGTGCGCAGCTTTATTGACCGTAAATATTTCCGGAAAAAAAGCTTCCTGATAATGCCAAAGAGCAAACATCGCGTATCCCGCTCTAGAACATCTCAATTATACTTTACCTTTACAGCGTCGATAAACCTAAAGTTCTAATAATTTCCATCGAGAAATAACATCTAAATAATGTCGATTTCAATGTTGCTCTTGTCTCAACATAGCGGACAGTGTGGATCAAAGATCAGACTGTACGTTTACAGCAGTCTGACCTTTGATTGACGCTGGCCGCAAAGGCAGTTGTGAAAGGTATTTTAGGGTCTGATCCTTTGAGCGTTTATTATGTTAACAGAATAAATCAAGTCAGTTAAACGATTTGGATTTTTAGTCTTCAGTGCTTCTTTTCTCAGAATATGTTAGAAAGCCATGGACATGGCAGATGGAAAATCAGAATGTACTTTCTATTTAATTTTATCTTGACTTACACTGTCTTTAAAACTAATGAAATTACCGCTGGCATCTGAAAGGTTTACCCTAGATACTAGCTACAAAGACTAGATAGATCATCGTTATATTACACCTACGGCAAGGTAACACCGTAAGTTCAGCGTTGTTCAAATGCTTTAACATTACACCCAGAAGAATTGCTTAAACTATTCAAACGTATATTTTTCAGTCACTGTTTTATTCTTCCAATCGTTTTTATTTTAAAAACCTACTTTGTCAGAAGTAGTTAAAAAATCGTAACCTGAAAGAGGGGTGCACTATGACTTAATTAGAAAATGGAAATAACACAAGCATCGCCTACGGTGAAAATAACCGAAGGGGTCCTTTATTTTTGGCATTGTGAAGTTTATGTAGTAGCGTTTTGATTACGTTTCATTATGCTTGTGAGTGTTACAGGCTCTTCAAGCACTGAAGATAAAAAAAGTCATGATGAATTCCCTCTCTCTGGCTGCGGGCGCAGTGATACACCCAGGCCGTCATCAATCATTCATGATCTTTATTCGCACTTATTGGATCCCTGTAATGTTCTTAAAACCTAAACGCATACTGTATAGTATCCTGTAACGAATACATCCAGTTCTTTTCCATCGAAAGCATCCTTCAATCTTCACATATGACAACCCTGCCTTTTCAAAATTATTTTTTCACTGATTTTAGTAAGGCAAAAATTTGCAATCAATTGTTAGGTAAGAAAAAGAAATGCTATAAAACAGTATTTTGATGCTATTTCCTTCATAAAACATGTTGCCTCTAAAGGTATTTTTAGATATCACACCAGAATGTCGCAGTCTTGTGGGGATGTCACATGATGGTGTTGAAATCAGGTATTATGACGTCATATGTGGTCTCACAAACCAGGACAGAGTTCCCGAAACGTTCATCCCGTTATATCATTGCCAACATTTACCTTTGCTTAACGTAACCTAATCGCAAAGAAAATATATTTTGTAATAATTCAAGTGTTTTACAAGGAATCTTGATCCATGGCAAAAGCGTAACCACCCTACAATAGTTCAAAGCGACAACCCTGGAATGTCCCATGTAAGGCACAATATAGCTGCGTGTCCCTTAAAGATACATCTTCACTCGTCTTTTGTCCATCTTTATTTTGAGAAACTAGAATCATTCTTGTAATTAAATGTTGACCCTAACCGTTGCAAGGTTGCATAGATTACTACCGATAGAAGATGCATTTCATTTTCCTGGGGCCATCACTGTTGCGACGTTTCTGTTTTTAAATCAAAGATTTCCAATATATGTATTTATTCGTTACATAATGTATATCGGTAATTTATCTTTGTTTACGCAGCTGACTAAATTTTGACCCATTCTACAGTCTATCAAATTTTTAAAGCGTTTTTTCGCTCTGGCTGTGAGGATGTATCTTTAATATACTGAGATAAAAGGTGAAAAGAATGTTTTCTTTTTCGGCGTAACTGAATATGCTGGCTTTTGACCAACTTTTTGGTTCTGATAACAAATGAATGGATAGAAATTTGTGAATGGTAAAAACTGTTGACATGTTTATTTTTAGGACACTAGCCTATTTGCGAGCAAGGTTACGCCGTCTATCTTTTTTAAAGATATTTCTTGTTGATATTATTGTTTCTATTGAACTCATGACCAAACAGTCCGTATTTTGACACCCTGAAAAAGGATTTTTTTGAAAAATATGTGGAAAAACAAGAAAATGCTGCGATCAAAGGTTTTCAATGTTTTACTGTAAGCGATCGAAAATATTTCAATGTAACCGACATTCAATGTTTCAGTGTAACGAAATGTCAATGTTTCGATGTAACCAACATTCAATATTTCAATTTTAACCAACATTCAATGTTCCTCTTTAACCAACCGTCAGTATTTACATATAACCAACACTAGATTTTTCAATGTAACCAATTGACAATGTTTCAATGAAACCAACTTTCCAAATTTTAACGTAGCAAACTTTCAATGTTTCAGTTAAACTGCTGAAAAGGTTCAATGTAACAAGCCATTAATTTTTCATAGCAACCATCCTTTAATGTTTCTATGTAACCTTCCTTCAATATTTCCATGTAACCACCGTCTAATGTTTCAGTGTAACCAGACTTGAATGTTTCGATATCAAGGTATAACCAACATTCAGTATTCCAATGCAAAAATCCTGTCATATTGCGATGTAACTAATCTTTAATGTATCAATACCTCCACCAATATTTGAGCCATTCTCTGTGAAAACGGTTCTAGTACATCTGCAAATAGTATCAACCCAGGTCAGCCTTCGCAGTCTAGGCAGTCTGACCTGGGTCGAAACTTTTTTGCTTTTGGTAAATGTTCTGCATGTTCTGCTTGTCCAAGGACCTTCTACCGCAGGATTTATCCCGTTGTTGGACAATATTTCTCAAAGCATGGCTCATTTAGATGTAACCAACCTTAAATAATTAAATGTAACCACCTAATCGGTACCAACACAAGGCCACTGATTGGAACATGAATAAACCCCTCGCAAACATAGATCTGAACCCCGCACCTCTGACGTGAGGGACTGGCGCTCTGACGCTTTACATCTGTCTCTCACAAGAATTGATGCTTGTGTATCATCTACAGTCAAACATTAATGGATCGAACAGATATTTTCGGATTCTCGGACAAGTACTTAAAAGATATTACTGGAGCACGTTACAGAATGGACAGCAGTAAGGGTTGCAGTTTCTAAGAAAAGTGCTTATCAGCGGTCGACTCATTAATCTCTCTTTAACATGGAATTTATGCAGAATGCCAGCCTGTTTACAATGCTTACCTTTGTTGAAGAAATATTGCACTGGTGTTCACATTGTTACATTGTTCGCGAAGGCGAATAAATAACAGAGCGGCGCTCTAGAAAAAGGGTGTTTAGTGCGTCTTCGTAATGCTTTATACCAAGCAAATCGTCGTATACTATGAATCCGTTTGTTTTTTTCCGACATTCGGCCGAATCATGTGGTAGAATGTTCCTTTGACATGCAGAAAATTTATAAATAGCAAACTGCGGATTGCACAGGCTGACCAGGGTCGATACGTTTTGCAGATCTATGCATTTTAATTTGTCTTTTGTCGAGATGTAAAATTCCAGTTATACTACACGAGTCGTTTGGGTTACAGAGACAGCAGTAGAGTTAGGTTGCAAGATCTGACTGCACAATCTGTGCATTTTTGTCTTGATCTGTGCTCTCCGCTTCTTTTGTCGCTTAGGATGGCGACATGTTTCCAAATCCAATTAATATAACAATTGTTGTAGTAGTAGTTGTTGATCTAGCTTGAAGTCCATGCTGCAAAACTGTCATCATTTTTTGTTGGTTTAAATACTCGAGTTACACAATTGCCTTTACAGGGGGATAGTTACATTCTTTCTTTAAAATACTAATGCAGCATACCAAATACTTTCTATTCTTTTTCATGGTTTTCGTCAACGTGACATATGCTGCCGCCAACTTACCTCTTTGTATTAGAGTTATACGCTTTCAGGCTTGTAGAGAGTGCAAAAAAAAAGCCTTAAAGAGACCTTTTCAGATTTTTTGGTTGCACATTATCATTTCTTCTGTTTTAAACATAGATAAATACTATAAAACATTCTTTTCTCTGCAAAAAATAAAGAAAGTGGACCATTGCACACAGATAAAGGATGCACATTTGGCTTTTTAATAACGGCTTGCGCAGTTGGTCAATTTTCAATCAGTAACCAACAGCCTGGAGCAGTTGTACTGCCTCGGCAACTTCAGTTATACTGTGGCGATGAGTGCACCTACTCCATCCTCGGTGACCCAGTTTCGATTCATTCTGTAATGCATGGAAAGTAACGTAATGCTTCAAACCTGGGTTCCGAGGATGACCTACTCATGCTTTCACGAAGTTTCTGATAAACAATACTACACACGAAAAGGGAATAAACGTTGTGCGAAGTTCTGGTGAAAAGTAAAATAAAAAAAAGGAAAGCAAGGTCAGCTGGTCGCCACAATTTAACTGAAATAATGCTGAAAACTGTGTTTAACTCCGAAAAAAAAACTACATGTTCTATTAGTGTTTCTGGAGTACGAGCACATGTAATTTTGGGGTGACAAGTTGCTGAAGTAAAATGATAACAAAACCTAATTTAGAAATGTGTTCCTGAAATAGACAGACATGAGCCGCGTGCAGGTTTAATTATAGAATTGGCCTGTTTGGTTGACGTGAATATGGCTGTCGTAATCCACTTTGGAGTCGACTGTCACCGCCAACTTACCTTTTACCACACAATCCCGAGTTTTAACGACCCCTGAGAAAGAAGCCTTTTGAAAACATTATCGGAAAAGGAGAAAATGCTGCTAACCAACATTTTCTTCTTTTCCAATAATGTTTTCTACCGTGTCAAACACAAATCCCATCATTAGAGGCACATATAAATTGTCTTCTGCAAATGCTGTCAATTTGGACAAGTCTACTTTTTTGTCGTATGGTAAAGAGTAAAATGGATTCGACTTTTATCTGGATCTTTAACGTTTTACTGAAAATAAATTAGACTTGTCCAAGTTGAAAGCATTTGCAGACTACAAATTAAACATTTCACGAATGATGAGATTTGACTTCAATGGGATGGAATTAACACTTTACCAAACGACAGAATTTTTTGCTAGTGCACATTAAAATCTTTTGCAGACAAAAACTATGGCTCAAATGACGAATGACAGTATTTGACTATGAAAAGGTAGAAACATTGTGGGGAAAAGGAGAAAATGGTGGTCACCAGCATTTTCTCCTTTTCCCCGCAACGCTTTCAAAAGTCTTCTTCCCCAGGGCCGTTAACATTTGGGACTGTTTGGTAAAGAGTAAGAAGTTCCTTTGACGAGATAAAGCCATTTTAACATGAAGTACAAATAAATGGAAATAGGACAAAACCAACTGTTACGACTAGTAAGTCGCAAATGAGTCATACCCGACAAACTTTCAAGATGGCGAAGGTGCCTACTTCGACCATTTGATTTAGACAACCCGACTAAGGCATACAAGATATTTCGACGATTGTTATGTGGAAAAGCAGCCAGTGGCTTGGAAAGGATACTGTGCGGAGTACTTATAAAGAAACTCCAGGAAAGCATAGTGCTCTGGCCGCCGCCATAAAACCGAAATAATGTTGAAAACTACGTGAAACATCGTACACTTAATCAATCAAGCATACAAGATATCAATAAGAATGCTGCAGCCTAAGCTGGTATATAAGCACCCCAACAGTTTGCCAAAAGCCCATCTCATTTGCATTAATTATGGGGACGTTATTATGCCGGCCAACTCCGCCATTGCCTGTCCCAAGCCGGGATGCAAAAGGAGCGGGGTTATGCACAGGGCCAGCACCTCTACCATGTAAAAAACCAACCGCTACAGAAACCGACACCAGAACTACTACACTGAATTCTGAACAATGGTATCGACCCGGTAGAGGGCGTAAGAAGCGGAATGATCTGCTGGCAAACCTACTCTCACCAAAAAACTTCTCAAGGATTGGATTTTGGAATATTCGAACAATGTATGAAACCAGTAGAGTAGCTCAAATAGCAAGAGAAATGGATAGATACAGGTTAGAGATATTAGGATTAAGTGAGGTGCGCTGGACACAAGCAGGCAAGTGACATTGGCCACGGGTCAGTCTCTTTTGTACTATGGACCACAAAATGAAAATTATACTCACAGGAATGGAGTTGGACTGATGCTCACAAAGAAGGCGCACCAATGTTTAACTGTATGGGAGCCCATAGATGAAAGAATTCTGGTAGCACGATTTCATTCAAAATTCCAAAATATCTCAATTATACAGCGTTATGCACCAACAAACACAGCATCAAAAGAAGACAAAGACCAGTTCTATTAACAACATCAAAACATATTAGATAAAGCCCCGAGAAGAGGTGTCATCATAGTAATGGGGGAAATGACAACAGCGGGAGAAAACCTGTGATGAGGAAAGAGGGTATCGGTGAGATAAACGAAAATGGAGAACTCTATGCTGACCTATTTGCCCAGAATGATCTTGTCATTGGAGGAACTCTATTTGCCCACCGTAATATTCACAAGACAACTTGGATCTCTCAAGACCATTTAATTGAGACCAAATAGACCACATACCAGTTCCACCAAGATGGCGCTTGACCCTCTCAGATGTTAGAGCCTACAGGGCTGCAGGTATGAGCACTGACCACAATCTGGTCATTGCTAAACTCCAAATGAGAATTTCAGCAATGAAACCAACAAGGGAGAAAAGAAACCCAAGGTTCAACACAAGCAAGCTAGGGACAGAGGAAACAAGACAGGGTGTCATCATTACTCTTAGGAACAAATTTCAGATCCCCGGTGATATGCCAAATGAAACTATAGAAAATAAATGGAACACAGTGAAAAACAACTTCACGCAAACATGCCAAGAAACAATTGAGATAATTTATAGTAGAAGAACAATCCGACAATGCCTTATACAAGCCAGAACCAGTACACAAAAACAGAGTTTACAGGCAGTCTACAAGACCATAAACAGAGAAGTGAAAAGGAGTGCTAGAAAAGACAAAAGGGATTATGTTGACCAGCTAGTCAGTCAGGCTCAAGAAACAGCTCATCAAGGAAACACGAGAACCCTTTACAATATTATCGTCAATTGACAGGAAAAAGGAACAACACAAACAAGCCTATTAAAGATAAGCATGGCAAAATCCTTACGAGAATTGAAGACCAACTGAACAGGTGGAAAGAACATTTTGAAGAACTCTTAAAAGGATCCCTTGTTATAAATCCTCCAGAGATCTCAGAAGAACCAGACCTAAATATTTTTACAGGTCCAATAAATAAAGAGGAAGTAATTGCAGCTGTAAGGAAACTAAAGAATAGAAAGGCTCCAGGACCTGATAACATCCCTCCAGAAGCACTTAAGATATCCCAAGAGCTTACAGCTGAGATTCTGCTTGACCTTTTACAACAAACTTGGGAAGAAGAACAGGTTCCTCAGGAATGGTGTATAGGACATATAGTTAAATTCCCAAAGAAGGGTGACCTTGGTAGCTGCTCAAACTGGCGAGGTATCCAACTTCTGTCCATCCAAAGTAAGGTTTTAACCCGTGTGATTTTAGAGAGGATTAAATCAGCAATAGAAGTAAAATTAGGAGAAGAACAAGCTGGCTTCAGACCTGGAAGATCTTGTACAGACCAAATTGCTACACTCCGCATTATCATTGAACAATCTTTAGAATGGCAGGCACTAGTATATGTAAACTTCATTGATTTCAAAAAGGGATTTTATATGGTTGATAGAAATATAATCTGGAGCATCCTCAGACAGAATGGAATTCCATCAAAAATCGTAAATATAATATGCGGTCTGTATAACAACACCACATGCCATGTTATCCACGATATGAAACTATCAGAGCCCTTTCCAGTCCGAACTGGTGTGAGACAAAGCTGCCTACTTTCCTTATTGATCTTCTCCATTGTCATTGACTGGATTCTTAGAACTACCATGGATAAACCAAGAGGCCTCAATAGGCCATGACAAAGTCACTAGAAGACCTTGATTTTGCTGACGAAATCGGTCTGTTGAATCATACTTACCAGCACATGCAACAGAAAACAGAACGACTTCAGGAGGTAGCAAAAAACACTGGACTAGAGTTTAACATTAATTAAACAAAGTATCTCCGTCTAAATACAACAAAAATCACACCAATCAGTCTAGATGGACAAATCATTGAAGATATAGACAACTTCACCTACCTTGGAAGCACTGTCAGAAAAACAGGAGGCAGAGAGCAAGATATCCAAGCCAGGATTGGGAAAGCTCGACACACATTCCTGGCTCTTCGACCTGTCTGGAACAACAGAAACATCCTCCTCAAGACAAAACTCCGACTGTTCGACTCAAATGTCAAGTCAGTCCTTGTATATGGATCAGAAACCTGGAGAAGAACTAAAGGCCTAGACAACAAACTACAAGTCTTTGTCAACAACTGCCTGAGAAGGATCCTGCGCATCAGATGGTCCGACAAAGTTACCAACCTTGAGTTATGGCGGAAGGCAGGCCGAATCCCCATCACCAACTACTTACAACAGAGAAAGTAGAGATGGATTGGGCGTACCTTAAGGAGGAAACAGCCCAACATTGCTCGCCAAGCTCTAGATTGGAACCCCAAGGCTAAAGAAAACGTGGACGTCCTGTTAACACCTGGAGAAGGACCCTAGATAGTGAGCTGCAGCATATCAGAATGTCCTGGGGAGAAGCAAAAGCTGCAGCTAAAGTCAGATCCCCATGGAGAGATCTGGTGGCGGTCCAATGCTCCTACGAGGAGTGAAGAAGATTCAGTAGGTAAGTAAGTAATTATGTCGGCCATTACAATCGGTCCTGTTCCTTTTCATTCACGCACAGTATCAAAGTTATCGCTCATACGTTGCGAACTACCTTTATACTAAAGCTAGGTTGCTCTATGGTAAATTCCTAGGGCTATTAACCGTTAGGCTGCTAAGCGCGACTCACTGACCGTTTCCGGACAGTGTAGATCGAAGATCAGACTGCACCTTCTGTGCAGTCTGGTCTTGATCTAAACTGTCCGAAAAGGAGATATTATTCCCCAAGACGTAACTTTGAAATAACATTAGTTGAGGTTTTACTATCGAATTGACATTTTATTTTATTTACTTAGCAGGATAAGGGTTAAATCTTTACCATACGACAAAGTGTAAGACCCATCCAAATTGCAAGTTGTTGTAGACGACAGATTAAATGTGTCTCAAATGACGGGATTTATCTTTAAGGATAGAAACCATTGTGAGAAAAAGAGAAAAAGTTGGTTGCATTTTACTTGTATCCTTCCTCAGGGTCACCAACAGTCCGAATGTTTGGTGAAGTGAAGTGTTAACTCTTTCGCCAACCATATACTCAACTAAAAAGCTAAGGAAATTGTTTTTGAGGGGCTATGACAAATAACCTAGAACATTCCGAGAATTTTGGATTTCACAGTATCATAAGGCATCCATTTTAAAGGATGCTATATTTGAATTTATAGCACCAATAGCGGCGTAAATAATCACTGTCAAAGTTAACAGGTCTTCAAGTCATTTTTCGCAAAATTGCAATATTGATTGGTTTGAGTAAAGAGTGTCACTGTAGAATCTCACCCAAAAAAGCCTTTTAAAATTGGCCATCAGGCTATTTACTTATCTCAGATAATATGAGCAATACTTTCCAGACTGAGTCGACATTTTAATCTTCAAATCGGTTCAATATCTCCACTGCTCTCGTCCAGAAACGTCCAAGATTCTTTCGTCAGAATAATGATTTGCCAGCGCGCTCACCAGCCATATCTCCCGTTGAACATATATGAGACATTTTGGAACCGAGGGTTCGACGCAGAATACTGGCACCACCTCCAAGCGCTCTTGCCGTTGCGCTACAAGAGGAATGAAGACTGGTTCCTCAGCTCCAAATCGCCAGAATTATTTGGCGGTGCAAGTCCTTATTTGCCACTGAA
Organism: Hippopus hippopus; assembly: GCA_946811185.2. Lineage (NCBI taxonomy): Eukaryota > Metazoa > Mollusca > Bivalvia > Cardiida > Cardiidae > Hippopus > Hippopus hippopus. The sequence continues at coordinate 15,867,859 of OX328103.1, read as the reverse complement.
GGGGGAGACTCTCGCTACTGCAGGGATATTTTGAACATTTTCTTTCTTCCATACATTACATCTGAGGCTATCATGCAAAGGCACTTCCGTTAATTTCATGTGGCTTTCAAAGGAATTGAATTTTAAGTCATAAAAACTTACAGAGTATATTCATGACTGTGTCTTGCATAAAAACAGGAAATACTCTGTAGACACGTATTTAGCGAAAAATGACTTTGACCCCTGGGTTACTTGACACGGTGCCACAACAAGGATATTGGTGCTATAAAGCTGTAGGAAACATTTTTTTCAAAATTAGTAAAAATCGAATAATCGTTTGTATTGGTATTCTTTTGATCCGTGGTTTTCTGAGGTTTCCTTAACTTTTTTTTTTGTTGAGTAGAAATAAACTCGACCTCATTCGACGGTTTAAAATACATCCACTGAACTCGAGAATGATTTTTATCCCCTATCCTGCTAAACATGTGAAATGAAACTTTTAAACCCATAGTAAAAACCTAAGTTTTGCTATTTCACAGGGGCAAATATGTCCTTGTCGGACAGTTTAGAACAAAGATCAGAGTGCAGGTCTATGAGTCGCGCTTAGCAGCCTAGGGGTTAAATACTCTTTGTATCACTCCTTCTCCTATAGTTCGTGATTGTTGTAGGACGCCAAAGGGTACAGTTAACTCCTTACCAAACGACATTTTAGACTTGTCCAAAATTATGGCATCTGCAGAAAACAAATTCAAGGTTGGCTCAAATGGCAGAATTTGTCCTTGATGGGGTAGAAAACAATGTGGGAAAAGGAAAAATGCTGGTTATCAGCATTTTCTCCTTTTCCCACAATGTTTTCAAAGGCTTTTTTCCCACTGTCGTGAAAAAACCGGGATGTTAGGTAATGGTTTAATTAAATAGTTTATTCAACCACTTATCAAAGAACAAAATTTTATACTCGACTGAATCGACAATATTTGCTGAGGACATATTAAATTTGACTAAAACGGTGGGTTCTGCGTTTGAAAGGGTTGGAAAAAAGTGTGGGAAAAGGGGAAAAATACTGGTAATCAGCATTTTCTCCTTTTCTCACAATGTTTTCAAAAGCCTTCCTAACACAGGGTTGTTTAATTTCAGGATTGTGTGCCAAAGGTTTACCTCTGTACTAAACGACCTGTACTGTACATATAAAAATAAAATCTGCAAAAGATAAATTGGACATGGTTCAATTGACGGGATTTTTCCTTCCTAAAGATCCAAGACTTCATGTGAGAAAAGGATGAAAAAGCTGGTTACCTGGGTTTTCTTCTTTTTTTTTTTTCACATGATGTTGTCAAAAGCCTTCTTCCCCAAAGCCGTAAAAAATACGGAATCATTTGGCATATGTGTAAATGCTGTGTCTTTAATTGGCTCAAAAGCATCATTTCTTTTATACCTGTCTTACAGTACCTTCGACTACCCGCAGTTACGGTTATTGCTTTTTTACATTCGGATCAAATGCGTGTCAATCATAGCAAAACATAAAACACTCAACCTTTGTATACAAATTCAAAGCGTATTAATTTCTTTGGCTTTTGTAGTTTGGTGTTTAAAAGCCGAGGCTTTAATTTCTTTGGCTTTTGTAGTTTGGTGTTTAAAAGCCGAGGCTGAATAAAAGAAAAAGATTACCACATGCGGATGCCAACGCTCGGCCACAGTTGCCTTTTCAGTGCAATTTCTAGGTCGAAAAAGGGGGATAATCGTGTCTAAATATTTCAGGGTTACCTGCCAGTGTTTTGTGGGTTGACATGTTTTGTCAGTTAACAAGAAAACCCAAAAACATATCTTCAGCGATAACAGAGATTCGAAAATTTATCAAAGTTTTCACACGACGATGACGTAGCGGACGACGACAGAGCTGTGAGAATATAATACATCGGACACAGTCGAGCTGAAATGCATTTATAAATGACATGGATTTTTTTTCTATAGATTAAACCAAAAAAGTTTCAGTATTCATATTCAAACACAGGATCCACATTTTTTGTACTTTCCTTTAAGTTTTTTTACCTGTCTTGAATATGAATTTCAGTTGTTGGTTTAATAGAGCCACTGTTCCATTGGCACTCCCATCTCTCTGTAGAGTTATCTACCATGTCGAGGACCGGAAGTACAAAATTGTGTTCGTCATAACATTTTTCTTCGTCTGCCTAAACGTCAACCCTTGTATCGCTAAATCCGATTGTTTTAAACTGCTTATGCGGAAAGTGTAGATATAGATCTGACTGCACAGAACTGGAAACTCTTTAAAGACGATCGCTACAGTTTCACCGTTTTTTCAAAACATTCAGAATTTCATGAAACTTTGTTTGGTGATATTTTATTATCTGATCTACAAAAATAGGAGATAAAAAGAGGGGGTTACCAGCCTTGGGAAAATTCTATGAATTTTTCTTTTAGTACACCCTTCATTGCGGCAGTTCAGGATGTAATTTCACCTATGAAAACTAAGTCTATGAATATTTTTTTAAATAACAACAATTATAAGCAAATTTTATGTCATTGTATTAGTGAAGTATCAAATTTAATGAAAAAAATAAGAGTATACTGAGTATCAATTTTTAAAAAAAACCCTTAACTTATGGCTAAAACACTTTATTTTGGAGAGGAAAAAAAAAAAAAAAAAGAGTATCTTTTAAAGTTATCGTTTTAAATGTTCTAAAATTCAGATTTTTCTTATTTTTTCTATAAATAATATTCAGGTACTAAACTAAAAGAATCAGGCTAAAAACGTATAGGTCACCAGCCTTATTTTTAAAGAAAATACATTTTAAGTTTGTGGGTGGGGCACTAACTAATGGGTAAATGTAGGGTTTGTCAAAGACAAAGACATTATATGAAGTAAATTATCTTATTTTTTTCAATAATACAACAATATTTATAAGAATCAAGTTTCTTTGTCATAATAAACCAATTCATAGCATATAAATGCAATACTGATGTTAGCATTTAACCTATTTCCAAACGACTAATTTTAGACTCTTCTAAATTTGACGCGTTTGCAGACGCTAAACCAAAACCTGGTATTCAAGTATCACTATTCTTTGATGGGTCAGAAATCATTGAGCGAAAAGGAGAAATCAATCGTCAGGAGCAATTTCTCCTTTTGACATCAATGTTTTCTAATGTTGTCTGCTGCAGACTCATCAAGCTAAGGGACAACCTGGTAAAGGAGAAAGAGTTATGTACAGCCCCTCGTTTTCTGCAAGTCTTTACCAAGTGACATAATTTTGGACTAGACCAAATTGAAAGCATCTGCATCTGAAAGGATGTTTTAGCTCGACGATACGTCTGCCAGATAGAGCGCTAGTAGTAGCATCTGTGTCAATATTTCCGTTGTTAGGTGACGTAGTTAGGTGATTCACTTTGACTTTCAGTCCGATCTTTTGAAAGCGTAATTTCGGATTCTTGCCTCGCATATAATTAATTGGCTTGATTCAAATACTTTTTTCTTCATTTTACTGACATGAAACGACCCGTTTTAGTTCTTGGTTTATCCATTCTGCAGACATTGACAAGTGTGGCAAGATCAATTGTATTAGGTGCTCACCGTTTTCAGGTAATAGTTACACGAAGCGTGAAAATGGAAACTGTCGCGAACGTCGTTAAAATGGAATCTAGCTATGACGAGCGCTGGTGATTTATTAAATGTAGACCAGTAAAATCCATTGGTACGAGTAATTCATTACGATTGTAGGAAAGAAAGTATCAGGAAAAAGAATCAAGATAAAAAGTATCAGAAAAAAAGTATCAGGAAAACAAGTATCAGTTGCCAAAAAGAGACTTAGTTAATATGGTATATGATGTAAAAATGTACTTGATAGGTTATACTGACTTTGTTGAAAAAAAGTGATATTTGTACATGTTTTCTTTTTACTTTTTCTGTCCTGAGATAGGGAAGAAATGTCCAAACACTCATATTTGACTGTTGATACCTGCAAGAGATGGGGGATATGACAATAGTAATTGAAATGTTTTTGATTTGTGTCTATTTATTTCAATCTGTACAATCCCAATTTAGGTCTAATTTTTTACTTTGATTAAGTCATTGATATTGCTAGAGTGCTGATAATTAGTCCTAAGAACGAGATTTTGCCGACCATATAGATGTGTAAATTAATCAAGGCATAAAAGGTACCCAATAGTAGCAACTTTAACAACATACAAAATTTCCGGTTGAAATAGATAATACTAAGGTCATCGACATGTATGTTATACAGAAAAGTCTCTAAATATCTCGAGTATGTCTGAAGTCAAGAAATAAGAATGGACTATCAGTTGGAAATGTTGAATTATCTTTATGGCTTAAATATGCGCGTACTCTTTACTGTAACGGTTCTATGTGAAGCTATGAGAAAGGATTACAAATTACACAAAAGACAAACAATTACGATAATACGGAGCTCAAATAGTGCCGTTATACAAACATTTTCGAAGCTCTTTCGAAATTACGACATACAATTTATATTTACAAAATGATTGTATAGTAATAATGCAATAATATATATATTTTGGGTTAGACAGTGTTTCTTAAAGTAACAATAAAGCCAAAAAGTAAACAAAGCGGGTGTATAAATCCATTTGAATTCATATCATACCATTTAAAAGTATAGAAATTATTGTGAAGAAGACAATCTGTCATTGTACGGTCGGTCAAAGTGATACTTACTGACAGAGAAATTAATTTCAAAACTAGGTTAAAACCTGCCAGGTAGCTGTGTCTTTTGTTTACTTTTTGCCTGATTCTAAAATTCTTTTTTCTGCCGGCGACAAACATATGGCCCGACCACACGATAAAAGACTGCCATCTCCACAATATTTTTTTCATACTTTTAAATGGTATGATTTGAATTTAAATGTACTATGACACCTGCTTTTATATTTTGGCCTTTACTGGGCCTTTAATTGACTATTTCGCATTTCCGAAAATTAGGAAATAGTTTTGAACATTTGTTTTGAAACTATTATTTCGTATTTACGGGATAATTATCTCATATTTACTAAACGATTATTTCGTACTTACCAAATAGTCTAGCTATCGTAAATAAGATCAAGTCGACATATCGTTTATTTCGTATCTAAGAAATATTCATGTCGTAATTACGAAAGAGGTCTGAAACTTTGCATGTAAAAGGAGCTTTGTAGGTATTGGGTCAAAGCAATAAATCATTTGAACAGATTAACAATGGAACAGATTATTTTACCTTTTGTACATCACATGCATTTCGTGACTGTTTTGGTAAAAAAATAATTTAAAAAACAAATAGTTCAGTTCTAAAAATAGACTGCATGCTGTCAAATCCTGTCACAAGAGAAATAGATTTCTAGGATGGCTGGAAGAATATGTGCACAAAGCACGAGACAGCTCTCACGGGACCAAATTTATAGACCATATCGTGGAACATTACATTGATGTCCTTAGCTCTAGAAAATTGAGCAACATGCTTAATCCTTGACCACACAATCCAATGTTTTTAGACCCTGACGAAGAAGACATTAAATTAAAACTGCGTGAAAAAAAAAAGGAAATGCTAGTATCCAGCATTTTCTTCTTTCTCCACATCTTTTTCTACACTTTCAAAGACAGAGTTCATCATTTATCCACATTTTAATTTTTGTTTGGAAATGCGTTTAACGTGGACAAGTCAAAAGCTTTGTCATCTGGTGGAGGGTTTCAGGAAAAGCTTGGGCATTCAAAACTTACAGTGATTCGAATACCTCGAAACTTTGACTGGAACCAACATACAGGATCTGACATTAGTTGGCATTTGAGAGAAAACTTTATTAAACGAGTTTTAATAAAATTTTACCTCAGAAGCCAACGAATGACAAATTCTTTTTAAGACATAACTGTATCTCAAAAATTACTGTTCATAACGTGTTAAGACACAGGTCAACATTTAAATGTGTATTGAAGTTTAATTAAAGCCCATCTACTCTTTTGACAGATGTGTACATCACGGACGAAAAATAGTTCCAAAGAAACCAGAACATAATGATTTTGTTTTGAATATAACGATGTTGGAATTCGTAGTTTTGTCACGATCGTCGATTTTGACAATTAATTTCAAAGATAAGTCTGGAAAAGCAATATTTTAGAAATGATGTGTTTGATTACCGAGCTCTGACCAAATACGGCACAATTTGCGTATCTTGAACGTGTGTAAGAGAAGGAATTTCGTAAAGTGGCTGTATTACACTGAATATAACGGAGGTTATGTGATAAATATTTATCCAGAGAAAACAGAATAGTGAAAGTCAATCTGATTGCTCTCAACTGCCTCCATTCGTCCAATTATCACTGGTAGTTGAGATATTTTGATCTCGGTATCTTGTCATATGCTTCTGAAAAAAGTTCTTACTGTGGCATCAAACACTGAGAATCAACAGTATGATTATCACAAAGATTATCCATAGTGATAACTTAACGACCATTCTGAGTACAGTGTGATATTATTCTTTACAGCACAAATACAAAGCCATAGAATTAAACAACAAAGTAATGGGTAGCGAGAAAATTACACGTTCAAAGCATTTTGGAGATACCATATAATTATACCCATATCCTTTCACATTGCTTTATTTATAATCAAAGATTTTATTTCCTTGTACTACTAGTATCGTCCACTGGTTAACCCGCCGCCATGAGTAACTTTGAATTCTTTTGTCATTGAATACTTTAGGAGATACACAAAGAATTGCTTTGATCCATTTTCTGCCACTGGTGACCTCAGTTGTCGTCTACGTAGAGAGCAGATCAAGATCAAACGGAACATGTGTGTCGTCTGATCTTGATTTGCTCTGCCCGAGACCAAACTAGAACTGCAGACACATACACCTCCACGGTTTTACTCTATCATTGGACGAGAAAAAAATCAAAGGGCTCTAATTCCTGTAGAAGTTGCAAAAATCATAATGAAAAACGCGGGTTCGCAAGATCCAATTTTAGGAAGGCTTTCACCAGAATTTTCACCTACTCTGTTGACAACTGAAGGATGAGAAGTGGACAAAAAACTGGTGTACGGATAGACAGGCTGACACCCTGTTTCCATAATAAAATCAGAACTTCTTTGCTTCGGTTACAGAAATCATTGTTTAGGAAAGTTTCTGACAAGGTCAGGCACTCGTTTTTCAGAGTGAAATCTAGAGTGAACGCAACGGTCCCTGCCTTGATATCCCTAAGGCCATAGAATTACGTATGAAAAAAAAAAGAGCAATAACCTAAGTCTCAGAGCGCACAGAAAATGTTCGATCACTAGGATAAGAGGTCTAGAAATTAAACTTTAAGTTTCCAAAAACAAAATAGAAAAATAAATAAATAAATAAACTAAAGACTTCCAGCCAATAGAGAAAACCCACATTGTACAATTTGAAAAGTTTGCTCGTCGGAGAAATCTCGCTGTATATCGGACAGTGTAGATCCAAGATCAGACTGCACATTCTGTGCAGTCTGATCTTGATCTACATTGTCCGCAAAAGCCAACAAAGTCTCGTTTGGAAGCCTTCATGTAAGTATTAAGTCGAAGTGTCAGTATATTCGGAGTGCCATCGTAAAGTTATAAGAAAATATATGTTATACGAGGGTCGTTCATTTAATTGTGTCACTAATAGGCCTCCATACCACATGACCATATGTATTACACGGAAATAACGGTATTTTCACAAGCAAGTCGTTTTGAATACCGGCACGAAATTTTGTTTTTGATAGGTTCATTCTTTCAAATGTTATTGAAAGTTAAAATAGGTGCAGTCATATAAACTGGCTATACTATTGAATGTACAATGAGCCCAAAAGCAAAGCTTGAAATTTGAGCCTATATTAAAAGTCGCGTTAGTCTAATTATTTCAGTTTCACAAATATTTAGTGAATTATGTAAGATACATGGGGCTTCTACGGTATCAAAACGGTCGGTTTTCAGATAATATAAAAATTTTAAGGATGGTAGAACTTACTAAATAGATGCCCCCGTCCTGGTCAACCCAAAACTTCAGCTTCCAAAGAAAATGTTTTTGCTGTGGCAGATTCAAAGACGATCACTACAGTTTAACCATTTTTTGAAAACATTCAGAATTTCATGAAACTCTGTTTGGTGATAGTATATTATCTGATCTACAAAAACCGGAGATAAAAAAGGGGTTCACCAGCTTTGGGAAAATTCTATGAATATTTCATTTAGTACACCCAGCATAGCGGCGGTTCAGGATGAAATTTCACCTATGAAAACTAAGTCTATTTATATTTTTTTAAATGACGACAATTATAAGCAAGTTTTATGTCATTGTATTGGTGAAACATCAAATTTAATGAAAAAAAATAATTTAGAGTATACTGAGTATCAATCTTTAAAAAAAGAAACCCTTAACCCTTTACCAAACAATCCCTGGCTTTTACGACCCAGAGGAAGAAGCCTTCTGAAAACATTGTGGGAAAAGGAGAAAATGCTGGTAACCAGCATTTTCTCCTTTTCCCACAATGTTTTCTACTCTTTTAAAGTCAAGTTTCAATTTTTGAGTCACGTTTATTTCGTCGTCTGCAAATGCTTTCAATTTGGACAAGTCTAAAATTTTGTCGTTTGGTAAAGAGTTAACTTATGGCTAAAACACCTTTATTTTGGAGAAAACACAAAAAAACAAATAGTATCTTTTAAAGTTATTTTTTTAATGTTCTAACATTCAGATTTTTCTTATTTTTTTTTATAAATAATATTCAGGTACTAAACTTAAAGAATCAGGCTTAAAACTAATAGGTCACCAGCCTTATTCTTTAAGAAAATACATTTTAAGTTTGTGAGTGGGGCACTAACTACTGAGTAAATGTAGGGTTTGTCAAAGACAAAGACATTATATGAAGTAAATTATCTCAATATTTTCAACAATTCGACAGTGTTTATAAGAACCAAGTTTGTTGGTCATAATAAACCAATCCATAGCATATTCTTACGAACAAAGTCCGTAACAAAGAAACAAATGAACAAATGCATGGCAGAAATACAAGGACGGACAGGATTCGAACCTAGAACGTCCGGACGAAAGGCCAATACCATAACCACTGAGCCAAAGAGAATTCTCTTTAGCTCAGTGGTTATGGTGTTGGCCTTTCGTCCGGGCGTTCTAGGTTCTAATCCTGCCCGGTCCCTGTATTTCTGCCATGCGTTTGTTCATTTGTTTCTTTGTTGCCGTCTTTGTTCGTAAGAATATAAATGTAATACTGATGTTAGCATTTAACCCATTACCGAACGATTAATTTTAGACTCTTCTAGATTTGACGCGTTTGCAGACGCTAAACCAACACCTGGCCCCGTGCTTATAAAAATAAGTTGAGAACGATCTCATGCTCAGCACGAAACCGTACTCAACGGCTTGAGTTTTGCTCACAGGAGTTTTGAACTCAGACGTTGCTTATAAACGTCACCTGAGAACGTTCTCAGCTGAGTAAGGTACCCACTATATTATTCGTGAACGTAAGCGACCCAACATCTAAAAATAGCGAATACCAGAAGATTCGGCCCTAAGAAGATTCGGCCAAAGGCAGACCACGTTTCAGGAGAAGATTAGGCCCAAGAATTGAGATAATTCGGTATCTGTCGATTAGAACGAACAAAATGGCGTTCTTTTGCGTAGTATTCATCAGTTGTGATAGTTTTATCTAATTTTTGAGAGGTTCGACTCTTAACATTGACATGATTCCTAATGTTTTTGTATCATTAGTTCTTATGTTGCCCGATTATGCATAACTTGTCAAGATTTGTGGCAAGTTGGGAAAATGCCACGTTTGGTGTAAATTATCTTTATAGGGAATAAATTGGGGGTTTCCATGAAACAGAAAGTTCCATAAACATAAAAAAAGTTCAGTAAACTTTTAATACTTCAAATTGTTTACTGTTTGCAATACTCTTCACCCCCCCCCCCTTACTTTTTGAGTAGTTTTGAAATTGATGCGGTTGTCATTGATTGAGTTTTTCTCCGATGGTTGTAGACATGTGTTGGTGATGAAAGCCAGGTAAAGGTGTGATAAAAACTATTGTGCGGTATCCCTATGCATTATCTACACTTATAAATCTTCAAATCAATTTACGCTCCAAACCCTTTTTACCGAACATCGTTGTTATTTACCAAAACCCTAGCCTGGGTCCAGGCGGTAATAATCTTTTATTTACTCCTTATCGCGGTCTCCGTTGATGGTCTATACAGATGTGTGGCAAAATGATTTATCGCTTCCGTTATTATTACTTTTGACAAAGTAACGTCCGAATGATAGAAAAGGAAAAAACGAACGGACTGGAACCCAGGCTACCAAAACTCCTGTCACCCATTGATATGAACCTTAGTTGTTGCACAGTCATAGGTCACTCAACTATTTCTTAGGGCATTTAATAGACATTAGGAAAAGACTTGAACTGAACTGTGTTTCAACGGGTCACTAGAAAGACCGAAAAACATCTAATAACCGGAAAACACAGGACAACGCCGAAAAACGCCGGAAAAATGCAAATTTTCATCTGTGGTCTGAATTCAAGAATTTATATAAACGTGTAACAGTTCTAACATACAGTTACATAAAGTTAGAGTTTACATGACAAGAAAATTCCATACTGAGAGAACGATTTCATGACATTACAATTACATCAAATATGGCAAACAATATCGATTTACATGTCCGGGCTGTGAAATCTGTTCAGAATTATAGAATCGCGATTCAATTAGGCAAAAAATATATTTTAAGATAATAACTTATTAATATTACGCGGTGTGTACAGATATAAAGTGTATTGCAATTTTTTTGTTGAGAATATGATCAAACTTTTCACAACGTTCCGTAAAGTAATCTTTGCCCTTTCCAGTCTTTTCCGACACAGTTCTACTAAGACGTTTTTCTGCAGTTCGGAAGGATTTACGAATGTTTCGGTAACAGACGAGTTCGGTAAAGTAGACTTATAGAGTAAATCGATTGGATGTTTCGGTAACAAGGCAATTATATACTGCTCATGCTGTTTAAAAAAGCATTTGTCGAGGTCTCAGTACGTATCTCTCTCACTTCCTGTCTTCATTTGCCATAATATTTTCACTTGTATTACCTGTGTTTCTGAACTCATCTTAATTACCTATCATTTTAAATAAATCCAACGGCAAGACTACGTGTTACATGAATCAGATCTTGATTCTTAAAAATTGGCCGTATTTGCAAATGAAAGTAGTGAAAGGTGTAGTGATAATCGGAAGTGAATACGTCGAGCCACCCGGGTAGCTCAGTGGTAAGAGCACTCGCTCGATAAGCGAGGGTCCCGGGTTATAATCCCTTACCGGCAGCACTTTTTCCTCTGAGGATTTACTTCAAAGGCACCCCAAGGGTTAATTGCTGCTTTGGAAGCACATTTCTATAAAACTTGAAGACTGATGAATAGGAGACACAACGGGCACATGTTTCGGATAACGTATGATGAATTACCTCAGCTGTGGTTGAAATTCGAAAATAAGAACATGATAAAATAAGTACAACGTGGCAGGTACAACATAACAAAACGTGAGGATAGCCATGTATTGGGTGTCAAAAACGTAACGGTACATAAATACTATATATTTGCCTTGTTACCGAAACATCCAATCGATTTACTCTATTAGTCCAATTTACCAAACTCGACTGTTACCGAAATATCTGTCACCCTTCAGTAGAACAAGTTTAGGTAATATTTGAAATATATCCCAACCCAGAATTTACGCTGTGTGCGGCGGACGATCCTGCATTTAGGTGTTTTTACGGAGATACGATCACTAGAACTAGATTCATGTATCATCAGTGCATAGAGTTTTCTGGCGTATAAAAGTTGTTTTTGACGAAACAGTTACTAGAGCAGATGAGGTATCATCGGCGATGTTTTCCGGCATATTCAGGTGGTTTCAGACGAGTAAAGGGTAACAGTGCCATATTCCCTATTGACCTGATAAGCCTAACCAAACAACACCCCACCATTCAATTTGGTATTTTTTTGCATTTTGGTGCTATGCGATAATTTTCGGCGATAAAATTAGAAAAGCATGAGGTGGGTAGCTTCAGTTGTATTTTACGGCGAATTAAAGTAGTTCTCAGCCAATGTAGGTTAATATCTTCCACTGGCTTCCTCAATACTCAAAGTTAATATACTGAACCAAAAAAGAAACTTCCCCTGTGTTTAAGTGCAGATATACACAAATATGAAAATCAGGATTAAACTAGATTTATATGCATTGAAAGAGTATTTTATTGCGACTTTGTGTGAAAAAAATTATTGCTGAGGGTTTATCCAAAAGTAGTGAAATGGTACTTAAAATGCGGAAGGGATCGCTCACCAAAATCACAAATTAATACCGGGTATGACCACCTTCAGCATAAAGGACTGCCTGGCATCGTTGGCGCATAGAACGGATAAGTGTATTGATTTCGGCTTGTGGAATGTTGTTCCATTCCTGAACTAAGGCTTGTCTTAGCTGAATGACGTTTGACGGTGGAATAGGGCGACGTCTAACACGCTGGTCCAAATTATCCCAAAGGTGTTCAATGGGATTCAGATCAGGGCTTTTGGCAGGCCAGTAATTAATAAATGCAATGTTATTCGCCCTGAGGAAATTCACATTGTCCCTAGCTGTATGGCTTGTGGCATTATCATGCTGAAAAAGATTGATATTGGCATTATTTTGAAACAGTGGGATAACGTGCCTCGCAAGAATTTCATCTCGGTAGCGTTGGACATTCAAATTCCCTTCGATAACGACGAGATTAGTGCGAAAGCCATGTGCAATGCCCGCCCAGACCAAGACAGAACCCCCACCCCCAAAACGATCTCGTTCAAGTACGCAACAGTCGGCATAACGTTCATTTCACCTACGGTATACTCGAACCCTGCCATCACCTCGATGAATGGAAAACCTGGACTCGTCAGAGAAAAAGAACGCTATTCCATTGTTGTCTAAGCCAGCGTTGGTGTGTACGTGCCCAATTAACACGATTTACGCGGTGACGTCGCGTCAAAACACAACCAACGTATGGACGACGTGCACGTAGCCCACCCTCGCGCAAGCGATTGCGCACAGTTTGGGCAGATATACGGTTGTTATGTGTACCAGAGGTGTTAGCAGCAGTGGCTGTGGCAGTTTGAAAGCGATTGCGCAGGTGGGTGTTCCGAATATAGCAGTCTTGGCCCCGCGTCGTGACGCGAGGACGTCCACTACGTGGTCGATCTTCCGTACGCCCTGTTGCTTGAAAACGTTGCCTAAGGTGTCGAATAGCACGAGTAGAACATCCAATATTCATAGCAACAGCATTCATCGTCATACCAGCATTAAGCATGTCAATGGCACGTTCGCGTAAATTTTGCAGAATTCTAGGCAAATCAAAAATAAAGGAAACTAAAAAGAATTTAATTTTTTTCAACGTCTTTTTCTTATTGACATGAAAGTCTATAAAATTAGACTAAAAGGTTTCACAAAATATACACGAATTATGCTGGTCCGTGCATGCACGTGAAAATCGCTTTCAGCGGGTTTCTTCCGCAAAATGCTTTCAATCGAGTTAAAATTTGTTTTATCGGACACATAATCGTTCGCCCGAATATATGTAGGTCATCTGATATTTTGATTTTTTTTAATAACATTGCATTTGCACTTAAACACAGGGGAAGTTTCTTTTTTGGTTCAGTATATATTACCCTTCCCTTTGTTACCCTCCATCCATTCGATATAAATTTCTTATATTCTAGACTTTTTCAAGCGTTTTCCAGCGTCTTCCGGTCCAAAGATATTTTCGGTCTTTCTAGCAATTGTGCCTCAGCATATACATCTGATACTGCCACCGCTCGCATATCAATAATTAACAGATGTTGTGGCATGCTAACAGTGTGTGTCACGGCTCTTTTTTTTTTTTTTTTTTTTCGCAAAAACAACAAAACTTGGACATGGTCAAAGATCAAATATAAACGAAAACACACATACATGTATAAAATACACTACACCTTTAGTTTATTTTTCAAACTAAATCGTTTTTTACATAGTCCAACCAGATAAACAATTACATAACCATCATATCTGAATGTAGATAGAAAAAATGTTCTAAGTTTGCATTATATTTAAACAACTAAAACAAGCACGAAAAGTTACATGAAAATGGGCAAAAGTTAGACAACATCAACCACAAAACCAATCAATCCTATATTTCAAAGATCTTTTGAAAGGTAAGTCGGCAATTGTTAAGCAACAAGAAGTGAAAATAATGTCAACACCATGAAGATAATCTTAAATTGGGTCCTAATTTTCTCCTATGTGGGGCTGAATCTTCTTACACCTGTTGACAAACACGCCTTGACGGCTGATGCTAGTGCCAATCCAGCTAGTTTGCTAGATTCTAAAAAAAAAAAACAGTAATACTAATTTGAATTCTAACTCTGAACAGTGAACAACAAAGTAACGAAAAAGAACAGTAACTCGGCAGGCACATTAACTCGTCACTTTTTGTTTTTGTTCTATCTCCTTCCATGACGTCACCTAAAAGTTAACTGGCAGTCATTTTTTGAAAGATACATAAATTTTCCTTTTTCCGGTTTAGATAACATACACGTCAATTACTTTGTATTTGACTTTTTAGCCACTGAAAAACCCACTAAAATGCAAACCATTGGGTCGACTCTGGCGACAACAAGTTTCTGTTTCAGCTGTCTCGGGCGAACGCTCGAAGTAAAGTTTTCAGACGCATGAGTGATGTCAGAATCACGTGTTGATGTTTTAGAATATTTATTCTTTCAAAATTTATCTCTCTTTGATATGACAGAACCTCTGAAAGCAATGAAGTAAAGGTTCAATAAAAATGACGAGTTAGAACCCAACTGACGACTTAGTGCTCCCCTATTTTAGCTAGATATTTCAAATGATATTTTACCCACTGACATACAAATAAACCTTAATAAGCGTATTTTCCTCAACCAAATGTGAACCAAATATATATCTTAGCAGCAATTAAGTCTATTTAGAAATACTTTAGAGGGCACAAGGCCGAATTGGCAATGAATCCTGCGTCCTTGCTTATTTTAATTAAAATCAGTTTCCTTTTTCATTATATTTTAATCTAGTGAAATACGAGGGCTGTTCGATATGTAATGTGTATTGTACCACAGCGCGATAACGCTTTGCACGATTTCGTGGATGATGATACGCTTGAATAGCTCTATTCAATACCTTTCCAACGGTATAAACACGAGCCTTCAGCTCCACATAATTTTAAACTTATAGTCATTTCAATAGAGCTAGTCGTTGACCACTGTTGTAAAAATGGTTGGGAAACGGATTAAGAATATTGAAGAAATTAGAGCTTATATAAAAGTTCGCACAAATTCGGTCATTCGGTAATGCAGATTTTTACTGAATTGGGGGAAGTTTATGGGTCTGATAAGGTATCTTATGAGACAGTTCGTAGTTGGAGAAAGAAATTTCTGACTGGCACAGAGTCCGTCAAAGATGCAGCAAAATCTGGCCGACCTGTGATTTTAACAGGCAAGGCAAATGTCTCAAAAGTCAGGGAAATAATTGAAAGTGATGGCAGATACACGATTCGTGATATTGCCAACGCTGTTGGCATATCGCTATCGCGGGTGCATTTCATTTTGAACCGTATTTTGAAAGTACGAAAGATTTCTGCCAGATGGATACCTAATATATTGACAGATGACCAAAAACGGGTACGAGTACAAACCGCTAAGCAATTGCTCAAAATGTTTCCCAAATTCAATCAAAGACAATTTGCAAACATTGTTACTGGTGACAAAACATGGGTTCACTATTTCGAACCAGTAAGAAAAATTGGAAACAAAATATGGCTAACTAAACACGGTAGAAGGCCTGTAGTTGCTAAAAGAAGCACAAGCACAAAGAAGGTTCTTTATTGCATATTCTTCTCATGTGATGGTATAGCCGTACAAATTCCGGTGCCGAAGGGCAAAAGTGTTACAGGTCGGTATTACCGAGATGTTATACTAAAAAAGGTCAAGAAATATTATTTTAAAGGACGCCCTGTGTCAGGATTTAGGTATGTTCGTCTACTTCATGATAATGCTCCATCACATACATCTGAGCTTGTGCAGCAATTTTTGAAGTCGGAGAAGGTTACCGTCTTGCCACACCCACCATAATCTCCAGATCTAGCCCCATGCGAATTTTTCCTTTTTCCTTTTTCCAAAACTTATAAAGTTCTTATTTGGTCGTCGTTACAAGTCCCGACAAGCCCTTGGCTCAGCCATCAGTCAGTGCCTCAGAGGTCTACCTAAATCAGCGTACCGTGACGCATTTCAGAAATGGATTCAGAGATTGAAATTACGTATTTCAAACCGCGGAGAATACTTTGAAGGGATATAATGTTCATTTCACTATTTGAGTCGAATGCTTTTGAGATATCGTACAATACACATTACATATCGAACAAACCTCGTAGTGTCATATTTTATTGATAAAATGGTGTAAATAACAGTTCTATTAAGCTAAATAATGATTTGGAATATCAATTTTAACATTTTTGTGCATATCGAACCTAACTTCGAGCTACAGTGTTCAACAAAAACCTACAGATTTTACATCAAAGTTTCATTTTAAAGAGTTTCATCTATATAGATAAAGAAATATTTCAATGCTAAATTTTGATCTACTGCCCTTGATTATCATACGTGCCTATTCAATCAACTATTCATTTCATTCTTCTTTTTAAAATGCAGCCATGTCTGGCGAAGCCAAACATGCTGCTTGAAAATGGTCGATCAAAAACATGACTGCTGCGTAGGCTCTTAAGTCTAGATCATTGCCTCTAACATAAGGTAAAGCAAGAGAAACTGAAGGCAAAAAAACTGAAAAAATGTAACACAAGGCCAAGAGAAGCAGCTAAACGTAAATTTCACAAATAGAAGATATTGAAGACAATAAAAATGACACTCTTACAAGAATCTGTGAAAACCCTACTCTTACTGATAAGTAAAGAGAAGATATACTCTACAAGAAATGGAATGAAAAGCTAAAGGGTAAAAAAGAAGCTGAGAACTAAAAATAAGATAATAAAGGACTAAAGGTGTAAAAGGTAACATGTAAAAATGAAGCCAGAAAAAAATCTATAGATTAAATCTTTTGATATTGAATATATCCTAAGTGTATCTTGCAAATGATGACAAGATGAGGAGAAATTCAGATAACTTAAATTTATGTGCTTTTAAGCATGTTTTTTTCGTCAAACAGGTACTGTGATTGTTGAACCAAATATAAACCATTTAATATTTTTGTAGTATATATTCTTGTTACTTATATGCGTCAAGCAATCTTGTTTGATTATTTTAAATGACTTCAGAGGTTTAAAGAATTACTTTATTGTGTAACCCTTGGATTACTCGTATATTATTGTTTTGCTCATCGAACAGAGTAATAAATGTAATACGTCCTTAAGAATATTTGAAACAAGTATTCAATTTTTAATTTTTAAAGAATGAAATTGCAAAAACTATATTGGGAAATATTTACCTAATTCAAATGAAAGTTAATGTAAAGTTTAATTTTCCTAGAAATCTGTATGGTTTTTTTTTTTCATCAAAATATTCAAGTAGATAAGCTTGTAAAAAATCTTTGGGCTCATTTTACATCTATACATCTCTTGTACATGTATCGGATTTGCTTGTTAACCATTTGTGATCATTATTCTAATCAGTTTTGCGACATTAAAGTTAAAAACTGTATTTTTTCAGCTAATAGTTCGTGAGTTTTTTAAGAAAATATTGAAATGACGACTTAACATTACTAGTGGTGACGAGTTAATGTTCCAAGTAACAGTAAGTCGGCAGTCGCAACCATGTGATTTTCGTGCACTATTAAACACCCTTCTGAGCATTATATCAATATAAGAAAGGTCTTAAAAGACGTCGAAAGGGCTCAAGGACATTTTGGGACACGATAGAAATCCCAAAACCGTAGGATTCTCTTCCAGCTCTTCATTTATACTGAAAATTGACGAGTTAATGTTCCTTTACGTTAATTACGGTGAAAAAATATCGAAATTGTAACAGTTTTTAAAACGAAAATAGCACCCGTATACGCTTATAAACTTCGGTGGTATTACCTAGTAGTAGTCCCCCCCCCCCGCCCCCCCCCTTTCTTAAAATGTATTACAGAAGTAGCATCCAACCTTAAAACGTATTTGTTCACATGACAACCAGTCAACTTCCGTTTAAAAATAGAACTCCATCGATTGGTTTGAAGTTTATCTTTGTAAAAATCCAAACTAAAATTATGACCGGCAGTACGGAAGAACTCCTATTTTGTCCTTTCAGCTTCGATTTCTTTGGGGGAAAACGATAAATCTGTTTGCCAGACGTTTAACCAACACCTCTGTTCTTCGATTACACTGTCCTGCCGTCGTTCTGCTTATATTCAAACTGTCATCGACAAGAATCTGAAATGCACCGGCCGCTAAATACCTCGACCAAACCAGGAACATGGGTCAATACAAGTGGGAGGGGCAAATTTCTCTTTGTCGCAGGTAGGTCAATGTAGCAACCCCATGATAAGTGAACTGTCCCCTTTCCAAACCGATATCGTTCAGATACTTCACCCTCGTCCATAACTTCCAAGCGGTTACTTCGGTCTCTAAAATAGCGCGGTTTTCGCCTCCTTTCACACAGAATCTGTCGAACGTGTGTTGCAGCTACCATTATCATGGAGTAGGAGACAGTGCGCTGAGTCTAGTTCAGACCAAACTCAAGAGAGATTGAGTTTCATGCTCAGTTGAGTACGATCTCAAGCTCAGGATTTTTTATAAGTACAAAATTCTGAGTCGGACTCAGAGTTGAGCAAGAAACCGCTCCTTGAGCATGAGAATGTACTCAGGAAAGTTTTATAAGCACAGACCCTGGTATTCATGTATCACGGGTCTTTGATGGATCAGAAATCATTGTGCGAAAAGGAGAAATCAATCGTTAGGAGCAATTTCTCCTTTTGACACCAATGTTTTCTAATGTTGTCTGCTGCAGACTCATCAAGCTAAGGGACAACCTGGTAAAGGAGAAAGAGTTACAGTCTCTTGTTTTCTGCAAGTCTTTACCAAGTGGCATAATTTTGGACTAGACCAAACTGAAAGAATCTGCATCTGAAAAGATGTTTTAGCTCAACGATACGTGTGCCAGATAGAGCGCTAGTAGCATCTGTGTACATATTTCCGTTGTAAGGTGACGTAGTTAGGTGATTCACTTTGACTTTCAGTCCGATCTTTTGAAAGCGTAATTTTGGATTCTTGCCTCGCATATAATTATTTGGCTTGATTCAAATACTTTTTTTTGTTTGTGTTTGAATCTGGGTCACTCCCGATGGCAACATGATCGCTAGCTAGTCTAAAAAACCACGTGCTTTACTTACAAAAGCGGGACAAAGTGGTTAAAAAATAACAAAACGATCCAGAAATTAGAGAACACAAATAAAGTTGTTTTTTTGCGATAAATTTCATGACAATTCGAGGCAGAGATAGAGAAAAAAGGCTAGAGCTAAAACTAGATTGCAAGCTGTCAAATTCTGCCTGAAGAGAAATAAACTTCCAGAATGACAGGAACAATATATGTACAGAACACGAGACGGCTCTCTCGAGATTTCGTTCGTCGGCAGAGGTCGTTAACTCTTTCGTCACCAAATAAATTGAATCTCATTTTTCATGTGAAAAAAAACAACAACATTAATTGCAAATTAAACCATAGGCGAAGAACAGGGCTTTTGCGGACACCATAGATCAAGATCAGGCTGCACAGTCTGATCTTGGATCTATACCGTCCGTTTGTTTAGTCAAGCCTATAATATGAGAATCTCTCTGTGATTGTACTTTCAGCCGGTTTACGAGCGTATACAATTGGAAATAGTTCCCCTTGCGCCAAAGGTTTTACATGACACAGTGAACGGCGAATATCAAAGATCAGACTGCACGTTTTGTGCAGTCTGATCTTGATCTTAGGCGTCCATGGAACAAAAAGGTACCAAATATAGCGGCGGTGAAAGAGGTTAAACGGTACTTCCCACAGACGATTTTTTTTCTATCTGAAGCAGTACCACACTTGAAAATATTGCGAGAAAAGGGGAGATTAATCAGAAGGAATAATTTCTGTTTTTGTCGCAATGTGTTTACAGATTTTATGTCTCCATGTTTCGAACATTATACAGGTTGTGTGAAACTGTTACTTTTACATATGATATACCAAGAGATGTAACAGAAATTTAAACAACTGTGCTTCGCATGCTCAGTTGAAATCTATCAATTTTAGCCATGTTCTATGAAAAGGATGCTTAATGTATCTGCAAAAAGTATCGACTATGTCAGTCTGCGCATTCCGCAACCTAGGTCGAAACTTTTTGCCTTTGGTAAATTTTCTGCATGTCAAAGGATCAGTCTACCTCATGATTCAGTCAGTTGTTAGACAAAGTAGATTTTAGGGATCCATGATAATATTATAAATACTCGGTATCATTCATCACGGAGATGCATAAAACCCCCTTTTGCCAGAGAAGTGTTCATTTCTTCATTGTTGGGTATTTAAATGATATTGTATTCCAAACTATTATTATTCATTATCATCTTGTTTGATGTTGTTAGCTTGTCTGTATGGTGTTTAGCGCGGTTTTAAATATTATTACATTTCTCCAGCAGAGGGCTGTGCACCTATCATTGCTTTCCTGAAGTTTCATGTATTAGTAATTCTCTCAATATTACTCCCACGCAACTGGCTGCTTTCCCACATAACCATTGCTGAAACAATGATCAGTGTGAGAGTGTAATAAATCCTGTCGCAATGACAATCATCGATTCTCGTCTTACCCAAACTGGGGATTAGAACCAGCAACCCCTTGTTTCAAGCCAAGTACTTTAGCGAATAAGCCAGCGGGCTCGGCAAAACAGCACATGTATAAGCAAGCTAAGAAATAACATTTTCGGCGCTAAATACGTAAACTCGATCTCTCTCGACGGCTGGAAAATATAATCCACTTAACTCTTTACTACACAATCCCGAAATTTAACGACCCTCAGAAAGAAGCCCTTTGAAAACATTATGGGAAAAGGAGAAAATGCTGGTAACCAGCGTTTTCTCCTTTTCCCACAATATTTTCTACCCTCCCAAAAAACAAATTTTAATTTTTTCAGCACATTTATTTTGTAGTCTGCAAATGCTTTCAATTTGGACTTGTCTAAAACTTTGTCGTTTGGTAAAGAGTTAAACTCGGAAAGATTTTTACTTTTAGATAAAATGAGCGTAAAGGTGTTGATTCTTGAAGACTTAAAAAATGAGGGGTATAGATCCAAGATCGAACTGCACGTTCTGTGCAGTCTAGTCTTCATCTATGTCGTCAAAAAAGCTCTTGGTTTCGACCTGTGGCTGTTTTCGAAAAATTTCACCCTCGTCTACTTTGGATACAACTACCATAATTTGGCTTAAATGATGACACATGTCTTTAAGAGGTCAAAAAACATTTTAGGTACAGGACAAAAATGCTGGTTACCTCCTTTTCTCGGAGGGAGTAAAAAGAGAAATGATTCTCAACAATAGTTAAAAACAACAAAAAAATGATTAATAAAGAATGACGTAGGTTGTTTACCTGTATACCCACAATGCGACATAAATAAAGTCCTGAAGGTTTTAAAGACAGCACCGCCATGTTTGTTTGTGATTTGTGTTTCCCCTGTCCCCAAAGGGAGATAACTAATAAATCCTTATTCTATATATCTAATAATATTGAACTATCAATCGTCATTCTGCAGAAAATAATCTCAGAATTGGAAACATGCTTCATTATCGATTACTGCAAAAATCTGTTATATAATACATCCACGGAACGGAACTTGAGTGATTACTACATGAATAAATGCCATTATTTGATTCTTGAATTACGAAAGGATATCTTTCTTATGAAAAAAAAGGACTAGGGACGGAGCAGTAAAAAATATTTGAGCCATGCTCCGGCAAAAGGGGGCTTAATGCATCTCCGTGATCTATGGTACCGAGCAAGCCATCAAATACTTATGGATCCATAATAGCCACTTCTTTTAACAACCCACATAACCATGTGATAGACTGGTTCTTGTACATACAGAAAATTGACTAACAGCGACAAGTTTCGGCCAAGGTCAGACCTGGTCGATACTTTTCGCAGATGCATTAAGCCCCCTTTTCACAGAGCATGGCTCATTTGCATTGACATTTGTGAGTCCTTTCATTGAAATATACTGCAATCTTGGTTATTCGTAGTGTATGGAACCGAAACTTCATACTAACTGTCAGGAGTGCGAGCCGCGACTTACTATAGTTCCAAATAAAATCGACAATTTTCGTATTGATACAGTTTAATCCATCATGGACCAAGTCGTTTAATCTAAAGGCCCGGTCCCACTGCACTTACGGATGCAAAGAGGATGTAAAACGTAAAAAAATCTTGCCATCCGTTGGAAAACGCTATGCATCCGTTGTGTACTTATTGCATACGTGTTTCATACGCTCTATCCATCGAGCATCCGTCCATCGTGATTTCATCCGCGCAAAAAGTTTTGAGCTGCACAAAACTTTTAGAACGGATGATCTTTCCGCCGTGTACGATGTAAATCCGCAACATATACGAGCAACAAACATTCTATGTCCTTTATCATCCGTTAAACGTCCGCTGTATCCTCTCTGCATCCTCTGGGCATCCTCGCAACTCACATTCGCTGCAGCTGAAAAAGGAAAGAGGGGGGAAAGATAAGGTACATAGAACGTCTATACATCGTTAGTAGCACGGAAATAGAAAGAATGTAAGCGTATGCATCTCGTTAATAAAATATTCAAAACGGACAAAGCGTTTGTATCTGGGATGTATCTCGTATATTTAGGATGTCTGTAGTATGTCTAGAGTATGTAGATGGACACCTAGCGGACAACTGATATTTTGTATAAAAAAGGGGAGAAAATCATCTGGATCTCAGTATGAGTCGAGCTGCCGTGGTGTACAGACCTTATCACCCTTCTTGGTCTTCAACATCATCAATTGTTCTCAACCATGGATGATCAAAGAGTCCATATGATAGCTGCACTCATTCAACAGCAGAACCACAACCTGTTCAACCTGTATCAAGTTTTAGACAGAAGGAAAAGAAGACGAAGAAGGAGACGTCCAAGAGCTGTGTGGGTCCGAGGATGGATCGTGAGAAGAATGGAGTTTGGGCTGTATGACCAGTTGATGGTGGAGCTAAGGAATGAAGACCCTCGTGCATTCCATCACTTCATGAGGATGCCACCAGCCATGTTTGACGAACTTATACAGCGTCTGAGACCCAGGTTGACCAAGCCTAGCACCAACTTCCGTCCCAACCTGGACTCTGGACTAAAGGTGGCACTGACTCTGCGGCACCTGGCCTCTGGAACTACATACAGAAACATGCAGTATGCATGGAGGGTGCCACACAACAGTATCAGCAAAGTCGTCAGAGAAGTGGTAGAGGCCATCGTTGAAGAATACGTGGACGAGCTCCTCAGGTGCCCCACCACTGAACAAGGCTGGAGACAACTTCCAGAAGATTGGTATCAGAGGTGGAACTTTCCCCACACCGTCGGAGCCATAGATGGGAAACACGTGGCTTGCAAAGCTCCAGCCAACTCAGGGTCCACTTATTACAACTACAAGGGCTTCTTCAGTATCATCCTCTTTGCCATGGTTGATGCTGACTACAAGTTCATCTACATCGATGCTTCAGGCAACGGGTCAGCTTCAGATGCCCAGATATACAACGCAAGTGACCTCAAGGATGGGCTGGAACGCAACCTCATCATGAGTTTTCCAGGTCCAGACCCCCTTCCCAATGACACACAAAATGTGCCGTACTTCATCGTTGGTGATGACGCGTTCTCCCTCAGAACCTACCTCATGAAGCCGTACAGTTCAAGATACCTCAACCGTGAAGAGGGGATCTTCAACTACAGGCTCTCCAGGGCAAGACGTGTGGTGGAGAACGCCTTCGGCATCCTGGCCAACAGGTTTCAGATACTTCTCACCACCATGCAGCATGACCCAGAGACTGTGAGGAGCATCGTGGAAGCTTGCTGCATCCTGCACAATCTCATGCGCACCCGCTATCCAGTGTTGCAGAACAGACTTGTCGACCGTCAACAAGGGAATGGGGACATGGAGCCTGGTGAATGGAGGCAAGGACGTAACCTGATGGACACTGTGGATGTACAAGGCCCCAACAGAGCTTTACGTGAAGCGAAGAAGCAGCGCAACCTCCTGAGACACTGGTGTAACCCCCCAGTTGGATCAGTGGAGTGGCAAGACAGGATGATAGATGATTAGAATGGATGCTTCCTTGAGACTGTTGCATAAGACTGATGAGATTTTGCCATAAGAACACTGCATTACTATGTTGCAGTATACTTGTAGCTGTTTATTGTTATTAAATGTATGTTGTGGGGTCCTACAACGGATAGGGCATAAATAAACAGTTTTGTTAAATTCAAAGTATGTTGATTACTGAATAAATTGTTATTATACCCCCCACCTACGAAGTAGAGGGGTATATTTGTTTCACCATGTTTGTCTGTCCGTCCGTCCGTCCGTCCGTCCGTAGACATTTCGTTTCTGTACTCTAACTCCAAAGCCGTTTGACCAGGGATCATGAAACTTTACACAAATGCTGCCCATGACTCAAGGAGGTGCCCTATTGATTTTTGGTCACATAGGTCAAAGGTCAAGGTCACAGTTGAACTTTGTTTATAACCTTATTCTGTGCTACAGTGACAAGGCGCTGGTTGGGGAGAGGGTATTTGTCCGCTTTGCGACAGTTCTAGTTGATAATAAAGGTTCATATGTATGGCAGCAGGGAAGGTGGACCATACCGTCCCAGTATGGTTGCATTGCAAGCGTAAGTCCGGAGGTTTCCCTATCCCACAAATTTCCCCAAGTCCAAAAGTCGTTTTTCCCAGATGATAATAAAGTACAACATCCCTTGTGTAAAGGGCCCTTTTTTCCCATCAATGAAAAATAAAGACCAAACTGTGGCCAACTGATCCCAGGCCAGACTATGTTGGTGGACCATAGCATGCTGTTATGGTTGCACTGTTAGTCACAACTCCCTGTGCCCAATTATTCACCGATAGTATATGACTCAATTATTTTAATAAATAAGGTAACAAAAAGCCATTACAATCTTTGGCTACATATCTGTACCAGGAAATTTTTTGCATAATTTGAGTTCAATTTAACGTGCGCAACGTTAATTTTAACTCAAATTCGCGTTAGCGTTAATGTTTATTCCAATCAGGGCAAAATATGACTCCAAACATGGGCCATGTTATTTATTTGTTGTAAATTGATTTTTAAATGAAAGTTATTTTTTCCTTTTAAAAATGAATGTCACTGTATTAAATTTAATCTTGGAACAACGATTTTATTTATAACTGACAACAGAGACAGGTGACTATTAATGTAAACATTCTTTACATCCACCAACATTGTTCGGCATGGGAAAACACCTTGGACATTTTATATGTTTGAAAAAGGGCCTTTAGTTAGGGTTAAATATGTGTCGCGTCACGCAAAAATGGGGCTTATTGAAACTCCGTAAATGAAAAAGTTCAAAATGAGATAAAAGCCAGTGCTGGTCGATCAGGGTCGATATTTTCAAAATAGCTGTCTAGTAAGGTAGAATGACCATTTAACATACAGAAAATCGATCAAAAGCGAAAAATTTCGATCCTGTTCAGACTGCGCGGACTGCGCTGACTTTGGTGTTATTATAGGGGACTTTAAAGTCTATTTGGGGATAGGGGACTTGGCAAGTGAGGGAGATGGGACTTTGCTTTTTGGACTACCAGTGCAACCAAGTTGGGCATTTCTTGGTCCATCAACATAGTCAAGCATGCAATGTTTTAACCATTTTTTTCAAAGTCTTTACGAAAACTTTATTAACCCTTTCATAGACGACAAAATTTAAGAATTATAGCATAGAAAACATAGACGGAAAAGGATAAAATGCTGGTTACCAGCATTTTCTTCTTTTCCCTAAATGTTTTCAAAGCTTCTCATCCTTAGGTTCGTCAAAACCAGGGATTGTTTGGGAAAGGGTTAAGTAAACAAGACATTTTTATAAGTAAACAATGCTGTTTATTCTGCCCTAGTAAACATTAATAAACAGCTACAATTAATACAAAATATTAGAGCTAGCATCAAGCTCACAAGTGTTCACAACAAGTGTTCACAATCACAACTGAGTTTCTCAAACTATTCACAATAACAACTCAACATCAGTCTCTGTAAGTGTTTAACACTCAGTCTGTTGAAGTGGTAAGGCAGCGACCAGTTCTGGAGCTGTGTCATCTTGGGCTGTGACTGTAGCCGTGGCTTGTGTGCTGGTCTGACCCGGCATTGGGGTGCTTGGCCTCGAGGGTACCGCAAGTTGTGGTGTGGTCAGGACACCAAGGTTGGTCTCCTAGAGCTGACTAAGTCCCGTGAGGTTAGGAGACCCTTCATCAAGGACTTGAGATGTCAGGTCCAATACTGCTGAGATATTGTCCGTTGACGGCCTTAGCTCTGGGGTTGAGGAAGGGTTGGGATGAGTGTGCTGGGGCTGTCTGGTCTGCAGCTGGGTGAGGAGTGGCGTCTGTGGCGTCCGATGAACCTGGGCCTGGACTGGGAAATTCTGCTTCTGCTGTGAGAAGTCCTGGTAGTCGTAGCCTTGGTAGGTGAGGGGCTGTTGAAAACCGTGGAAGGGCTGTGTCGTCGCCTGGGGTGGAGGAGCAGACCTGGACTGGGTGAGACGAGCTTCAGCTGGGCCTTGAGGGTTGTGGAGAAGTGCTGTAAACTTCTGCTTCATCACCTGGTACTCGGCCTCGGGCAGATCCCTCAGGGTCTGGCTCACGTAGGTGATGAAGGGCTTCCGGCCGAGGATTCCCTGTCCAAGTCGACCAGCTGAGAGAGAAGTTCTGTGCTGGTCTTCATTGTATCCCTTATCTCCAACAGTACACTGTCGTCCTGGCTCTCTAGTCTGCCTCTCTGCCTGCGTCCTCTAGAGCTGGTGCTGTAGGTGGGGGTGGGATGGCCTCTGGCGGCTGCCGCTTGTTCCTCCAATTGTGAGAGCAGGGTGTCATCCTTCACGGGATCCTCCAAGTTCAGCACCACGGGGAGTGCAGCTGTCGAGGGGGTGTCTGCTGTGGGGCTCTCTGAAGACACCTGTCAGGACAGGGTAGGTGGCTCCTGGCTTGAAGATGCCTGGCTGTCTGTGGGCTGGCTGAGGGAGAGGGGTTTCAACAGGGCTGCTCCTCGGTGGCGGACTTCACCCTCCAGGAAAGTGTACTTGGCCATGACGTACTTATCCCAGTCAGTAAGCTTGACGGCGGCCTGCCCGGATTTCTTGAGGTGTAGCTTCCCATACCAGGAGTGCATGTGCTTCTCTGCCTTGTCTCTCCAAGTTTCCTGCTTCTTCCTTGTGTCACGGTACAGTCTGTGGCCCTTTCTCCAGAGGTACTCGTTCTCCCTCAGCCATTCCAGCACATCGTCCTTATGCTCCTCGGAAACGGTGTACTGTTTCCTCTCTCCCGTCTTCTTCCCTTGCCTCTTCTTCCCTCTGGCTGGAGCTTGTTCAGGGCCTTCAGGGGCTTCAGCAGGGCCTTCAAGGGCTTGAGCACCAGGGCATTCAGGGGCTTGTTCAGTGCCTTCAGGGGCTTGAGCATCAGGGCCTTCAGCAGCATGGCTTTGAGGGGCTTGATGGCCTTGGGGCTGGTCCACAACAGCAGCAGCAGCTTCACCATCAGAGTCAGGGGGTGGAGTGCTGGTTCTGGCCTTCTTCACCTTTCCAGGGCTTGAACGAATAGGCACGGACTTCCTCTTCTTGCCTGACTGACGCACCATGGTGATACAAGGTGTAATAGAGATATATAAATGTACAGCCTTCTTCAATAACGAGATGTAGCCACCAGCACGTCTTTCCGCTTTATGCTGACTGCGTGCGTGCTGCATCCCTTTATATCCGCGGAGCGGACACAATTCATACCCCACGCATGCGCAGTGAACAGTTTGCATCTGATATACATCCGAGCGACATCCCCTCTGTTTCCGTTAGGCGTACGTGATGCATCCGCTTCATCCGCTATGCATCCGCTCTTTCCGCTATGTGTCCGCTTCGAAATTATCCCCGGTAACCCATTCGTAGCTGTCATCCACTTCCATCCGCTTTCGTCCGCCAGGCTTCCCATGAATATCCGTTTAACATCCCCGCTACATACTACCCACGTCCGTTCTTTTCCGCTCTGTTTTCGCAAATTTTCGCCATTTTTGTCCATTTCTAGAGCGGATGAAAACGGATGGAGCCACCCCCGAAATTTTGCTCGTCCGCTGTGTCCTTTTTGCATACGTTTTGTGTCCATCGGCCAGTGGGACCGGGCCTTAAGAAAGAGTATAATAATTCCGAAGCCACGGTATAATCGGCAACAATCATTACCAGTCGATGATACTGGTAACCAGCATTGTCTCCTTGTTCAGCATTTTCTTTCACCCTTTCAAAGACAAGTCTGCTGATCATTATTTCGACGATGGTTATGTTAAAAAGCCCGATGTCAAAAAAAGGTGATACGATCAAGATTGCGTGTCAGAAGAATTGTTTTATTTGAAGATTTTCAATGTGATTGTTTTTGTCGTGTTGGCATGACAAACTGAGTTGTTAACCCTTTATCCAACAATACCGAGTTTATACTGCCCTTGGGAAAAGGTCTTTTGAGAACTTGGTAGGAAAAGGAGAAAATGCCGGTAACCAATATTTTCTTCTTTTTCTTGCAATTTTATTTAAGAAATAATCTTCTTTCTATCGTGGTTTATCGTTTATTCTAACATAACACGTGAATTCGGCTCTATAAACACAGTGCAACGAAAGCGTGGTAAAATCTACATTATTCTATGTAGAGTGACGTTATTCTGTATAGAGTGACGTCATTCTGTATAAAGTAAATAAGTTATTCAATGGAATATAATCTGCTTCCGCGTTTTAACTCTAAGTATGAACTTGTTTTCCTTTGATTAAGAGTTGGTCATGTTAGAATCGAAATAATCTTCTTTCTATCGTGCTTTATCGTTCAATAAACCACGTTGTGAGTTATGAGGCGCAATGAATAAATCACTCGGGCTATCGCCATCGTGGACTATTTATTGTGCCTCATAACTCACAACTGTGGTTTATTGAACGATAAACCACGATAGAAAGAAGATTATTTCTTAAATAAACCACAGTTGTGAGTTATGAGGCACAATAAATAATCCATGAGGGGGGTAGCCCGAGTGGTTTATTCATTGCGCCTCATAACTCACAAAGTGGCTTATGATAAACCACGATATCAGTGATACACCACGATAGAAAGAAGATTATTTCGATTCTAACATGATCAACCTTTGATCAAAGGAATACAATTTAATACATAGTGTACAAGAGCGGATGCGGAAAATATTCCCTTGAATAAACCATGGCTGTTCCAGTTACTAACCAAAACAAAACCCCATTGCCCGGTCGATAAATATAAAACGAATCAAAATTTTCATTAAAACCTTCGGCACCAAACACAACATAAAGAAAAAAACGCGCCGTTTTACTATTATATTTTCTACCTTTCAAATCACAAAGATGAATCAATGTATCGTCAAGCATTAGAGTCGCAGTCGCTTCGAATGCTCTGAATATTACTCCACCCACTCCAAATCCTATTTCCAATGCAACAGCGGCCAATTTTGAACTAAACTTTTTGTCTTGACTCGAAAACACTTGATTTACATATTTTTACTGGTAACACTTCAAATAGTTCCGTAGTTGTCAATCTTAATCAAAAGCAGCTGATATCGGTAAATCCATTAGTTTTTCCTTCCTCCTTGGTCGAGTTGCGGAAAATGACGATTTGTTTACGTCAACTGACTTTCATTGATAAAATATGGGAGGGCGGAGACACGAAACAGCCACGAGCGACTTACTTTATACAGAATGACGTCACTCTACATAGAATGACGTAGATTTTACCACGCTTTCGTTGCACTGTGTTTATAGAGCCGAGTTCACGTGTCATGTTAGAATTAAGAAATAATCTTTGTATCGTGGTTTATCGTTCAGTAAACCACGGTTGTGAGTTATGAGGCACAATAAATAATACACGTGAGCGAAAGCCCGAACCAAAACCCCATTGCCCGGTCGGTAAATATAAAAAGAATCAAAATTTCAATAAAACCTTAGGCACCAAACACAACATAAAAGAAAGACGCGCCGTTTCACTGTTATATTTTCTCCTTTTCAAATGACAAAGAAGAATGAATGTATCGTCAAGTATTAGAGTCGCAGTCGCTTCGAATGCTCTGAATATTACTCCACCCACTCCCAATCCATTTTCCAATGCAACACCGACCAGTTTTGAACTAATGTTCACCATGAAAAGACACCTGATTTATATATGTTTACCGGTAACATTTCAAATAGTTTCATCGTTGTCAATTTATATCAAAAACAGTTAATCCTTGAGTTTTTCCTTCGTCCTTGGTCGAGTAGCAGAAAATGACGATTTGATTACGTCAAGTGACATTCAGTGATAAAATATCGGAGGGCGCAGACATGGAACAGCCACAGGTGACCTACCCTATACAGAATGACGTAACTCTATATAGAATGACGTCGATTTTACCACGCTTTCGTTGCACTGTGTTTATAGAGCCGAATTCACTTGTCATGTTAGAATACCTGTTTAAACATAACTCTTATGATTAGAGCCACATTCTAACATGACACGTGAATTCGGCTCTATAAACACAGTGCAACGAAAGCGTGGTAAAATCTACGTCATTCTATATAGAGTAACGTCATTCTGTATAAAATAAGTAAGTTATTCAATGGAATATAATCTACATCCGCGTTTTTACTCTAAGTATGAACTTGTTTTCCTTTCATTAAGAGTTGGTCATATTAGAATCGAAATAATCTCCTTTCTATCGTGCTTTATCCTTCAATAAACCACGTTGTGAGTTATGAGGCGCAGGGAATAAACCACTCGTGCTATCGCCCTCGTGGATTATTTATTGTGCCTCATAAGTCACAACTGTGGTTTATTGAACAATAAACCACGACAGAAAGAAGATTATTTCTTAATTCTAACATGACACGTGAATCCGGCTCTATAAACACAGTGCAGCGAAAGCGTGGTAAAATCTACGTTATTCTATGTAGAGTGACGTCATTCTATATAGAGTGACGTCATTCTGTATAAAGTAAGTAAGTAAATTGATAATTAAGAAATAATCTTCTTTCTATCGTGGTTTATCATTCAATAAACCACAATTGTGAGTTATGAGGCACAATAAATAATCCACGAGCGCGATAACGATAAAGCACGATAGAAAGAAGATTATTTCGATTCTAACATGACCAACTCTTAATCAAAGGAAAACAAGTTCATACTTTCATAGGGTTTCTTTAACAAGATTTTGCACACAATTATTCCTCCTAAGCCACTGGCTGCTTTCCCACATAACCATTGTCGAAACAATGTTCAGCGGTGAAAGAGGAATCTGTCACAATGACTACCATCAATCCTTGGAGAGAAATTCGCCGACCTCCTGTTCTCAAGTCCTGCACGCTACCGACTGCACCACCGGGGCTGGGCGTGGACAATTCTAGAATTTTGTCGCATGGAAAACTGTTCAGGAATAGCATATTTGGAGGTAATCATGAAAACTAGGAAAGAAACACTCCAGTGAAGATTTAGAGTACTCCGTTAACCCTTTACCACACAATCTCGAATTTGAACGACTCTGAAAAAGAAATCTTTTGAAAACATTGTGAGAAAAGAAGAAAATGGTGGTAACAAGCATTTTCTCCTTTTCCCACAAGTTTTTCTACACTTTCCAAGACAAATCCCACAATTTCTGCCACATTTCTTTACCAGACGACAAAATTCTAGACTTGTCCGATTCGAAAACATTTGCGAACGACAAATTCAATGTGGCTAAAATGATGAAAATTATACACACTTAAGCTGCTAAGCGCGACTCACTGACCTTTCGCGGACAGTGTAGACAGTGCAGTCTGATCTTGATCTACGCTGTCCGATAAGGAGATATCTTTTGTCCAAAATTTACCTTTCAAACAGCGGTATTTGGGTTTTTACTATCGGCGTGAAAGTTTTATTTCTTTTATTTAGCAAGATAAGGGTTAAATGGTATCATTCAGATTTAAATGCATTTTAACTACCAAATTGTTTACTTTTGGCCGCTATTGGGCCATTAAGGATGCAACCATCCAAAATTATTGATGAAGATGGTAGGAACTTGTTTCCCAGTCGATGTTATATAAGTATGGGTGGCGCCCTCGAAAAAGAAAGTTAAATGAATCTGCGTGATCCCTTATACCAAACAACCCATCAAATAATTATGATCCATAAAATCCATTTTGTATAACAACCAACGGAATCCCGAGAGAGACCCTTTGACATGCAGAAAATTAACCCATAGCAAAGATTTTGGACCTGGATCAGCCTGCGCGGACTGCGCAGGCTGACGACACCTGAATCAATACTTTTTGCAGATGCATGAAATGCCCTTTGACAGATCATGTCTTAGATGTTTCACTGAATTGATTAATTTTTAGTATTTTGAGAAAGGAATATTGTTATGTTTGACATAGGAGTAACGCTAGGACGCAAGTGTTCATGGACACATGACGGACATTGAGTCATAACATACGGTCGCAAGCCTCCAGCCAGAGAAACTATAACAAGAAATGACAAAGAATATATAAAAAAGGGCCTTCACTTACAATTTTGTCCCTGTCTGCGAGCAAAGTCTGTATAAGAAGTGGGTTCCGTTCGACCGACTTTCTCTTTTGTGACGGTTCTGTTCAAAAAGAAGAGAAAGGTAGAACTAAATGTTTTTATCATCCTGCTCGCATATGTATCTATAGGAAATTGATTGTGAGTTCAATCAAAAATAAAAACAAGAGGACCATGATGGTCCTATATCGCTCACCTGAGTACTAAGCAGTAAAGGTCTACAATGAAGATAAATACCAAATATCGAGGTTCAAGGCCAAATGATAATGAAAAAAGAGTGGCAAATTGTCGCAAGATATGCCCGTCCCACCGCCAGTTGTCAACGAGGTATAATAATCGCAGAGGGCAGGTAATGCAACAAACATGTTTACCAAGTCTCAAGTCAATTTGACTTGAGACTTCAAAGTTCCGTTCCGGACAAGCAAGAAATACTGTAAAAATGAAGATCAAAGTGGAATTACTCAAAATCCGCGCTAGGTAGAGTTATTGTTCTTGCGCAATGTACTCGGTAATATTGCAACAAACATGCATACAAAGTTTGAAGTCGTTCTGACTTGAGATGACAAAGTTATATTCCGGACAAGCACTAAATGCTGTAAAAATGACGATCAAAGGGAAATAACTCGAAGACAGCACGAGGTAGAGTTACAATTCTTGTGCACTGCACTTCCAAATATTGCAACAAATAAGCATACCATATTTCAAGTCATTCCTACTTAAGATGACAAAGTTTTGCTCCGGGCAAGCAAGAAATGCTATAAAAATGAAGATCGAAGGGGGAATAACTCAAAATTCGTGCTAGGAACCCTAATGGTTCTTGTGCGCTGCACTCCGTAATTTTTCAACAATCATGCATACGAAATTTGAAGATGTTCAGGCTAGAGATGACAAAGTTATATTCCGGACAAGCAGAAAATGCTGTAAAAATGACAATCAAAGGGAAATAACTCATAGACAGTACGAGGTAGAGTTATGGTTCTTTCACTCTGCACTCCGTATTATTGCAAAAAACACAAATGCCAAGTTTTAAGTCAATCGGACTGGAGATGACAAAGTTATGCTCCGGACAAAGAACTATTCTAAAGAACTTTCTAATTCAAGGGCAAATAACTCCAGTCGTTCTGGTCCGATTAGACCCATAATCGAACTCATCCGAGATCTTATAGTCATAAGTATTTTGACCAAGTTTGATGCTGATTGGTTAAAAATTGTAGATGCTAGAGTGTAAACAGAGTCAAATATAGCAATTTTTCTAATTCAAGGGCAAATAACTCCAGTTGTTCTGGTCCGATTAGACCCATAATTGAACTCATCCGAGATCTTATGGTCATATATATTTTGACCAAGTTTGGTGCTGATTGGTTAATACTTGTAGATGCTAGAGTGTAAACAAAGTCAAATATAGCAATTTTTCTAATTCAAGGGCATATAACTCCAGTTGTTATGGTCCGATTAGACCCATAATCGAACTCATCCGAGATCTTATAGTCATATATATTTTTACCAAGTTTGGTGCTGATTGGTTAATATTTGTAGATGCTAGAGTTTAAACAAAGAAATGTGAACGGACGGACGGACGGACGGGCGGACGGACGAACGGACGACGGACGGACGGACGGACGGACGACGGACGGACGGACGCCGACGGACGATGAGTGATCACAATAACTCATCCTGAGCACTTCGTGCTCAGGTGAGCTAAAAAGGAAAGGAGGGAAGTGTTGTTGGAAGAAATGGTTAAAATGACGACTACGTCGATGATTATGATCATGATGATGATCATGATGATTGTGGTGGTGTAAATATTTACGTTTCGAAATATCGCAAAACAAGTATTTTCAGCTATTAAAAGAAAAGAAATCAATAAACGAAAGAATCAAAATTTACGACTAATTTCAAGCTTAAAATGTAAATAATGCTCGAAAATTAAGCATTCTACATAAACCACTTAAATGCAAATTAAGCCAACATATATGAAATAAAAATCATTACATTTAAAAGAGATACTTTAGTTATGAACCTAAACACTTCTTCATTACCACAGGGGCTATTTTTTTAAAGACCTACCCTTCACTACAACAGGAAACACAAACGAAAAAAATCTGAAGGAAAGAAACTGTTCTTTCAAATGAAAACACCATAAGAAAAGGATAAAGTGCGTGTATAAAGCAATTGCTCCTTTCCCGCATTGTTTTCAAGTGTTGTTTACCACTAGTAGAGGATAACCAGAATAAAAGTATCCAAGAAAACCAGCAAGTTAACATATACAAAACAATTCCGTTTTTAACGACCTTGACGAAAAAGTTTAATTTCTGAAAACATTGAGGGCAAGAGGAAAATACGGTAGCAAGCATGTCGTCCTTTTCTCACAATATTTATATACTTCTAAAAAAAACATCACTTGAGCCACATATGGCCTGCAACACGCGAAAATGGGCATTCGGACATTTGCGTAAAGTGTCGTCTCGGATCAGCCTGCACAGTCCTCGCAGACTGATCCGAGACGACACCTTACGATTACATTCGATTTTGTCCTACAGTAGACTCGTACAAAACAGAAAATTACATAAGAACGGAAAGTGTCGTCTCGGATTAGCCTGCGCGGGATGACACTTTACGCATATGTCCGAATGCCCTTCTTCGCGTGTTGAAGGCCAATTATACTTGGTCTTCTGCAATTGCTTCCAATATGGATTACTGCAAAATTTGTCGTCCGGTACAGAGTGTATATATATATATATATCTATAAATCAAAGGGAGATAACTTTTTATTAGTACCGATCTAGGAGAGCATGCATTATGGTTCATGCAACGGTAGGGAGCCGGTACCAAAATTGAATCGTGTTCTGGCAAAAGGAGAATTAATGCATCTCCGTGATGTTTTGTACCATGCAAGACATCACAAAATTACGGAAATATAAAACCAGTTTGTCTTAGAACTGGCTAAACCACGAGGTAGATTTGTCCTTAGACATGCAGAAAATGTACAAAAGAAGGACAAAAAGTTTCGATCCAGGTCAGCCTGCCCGGACTGCGCAGGCTGACATGGGTCGATACTTTTTGCAAATGCATTAAGTCGCCTTTTTCACAGAGCGATGTTCAGTTGCAAATTTATACCGGCATTTATCAACCATTTAAAACTGCATTCTCATTTTCTAGAATGAACACAATACAGATTGGCTAAACAATTAATTTTGGTCTAGCCAATCAGAAAGTGTGTTCCATGGAGAACTGTTCATTTTCAATGGTGGGTAAATACGAGCTGTCGACTGCAACTGCGAATTCCACTTATCCATAAAAACAGGAATTAGTTTTTTTACGACATTAGTAGGAAATTTGTGTAGAAATTTGCATATATGAGTGCCACTTCTAAGGATGGCTTCCTATTCAAAATGAGAAACCCGAAGATAGCCAAATTTCTATGCATATAATTATTTTAAAAACGAAAACCCGATAAACAACTAACTACACAAAAGAATCAGTTTTCAAATTTTATACTATAATTTGGGCTGCGAAGTGCGATTCAGGGACCTTTTGCGGTCAGTCTAGATCAAGATCAGACTGCACGGAAGGTGCAGTCTAATCTTTAATCTACGCTGTCCGATAAGGAGATATTTTCTCTTTGAAACAGAAACATTCAGATTTTTACTACCGGCTTCAAAATTTCATATAACTTATTTAGCAGGTTAAGATTTAAAATTTTTGAGGGATTAATAATCGATTGATCGATAAAACTGGTCACCATGTTCCAATTTTCGTTTAAGTACTAAGGGGATTTATATTGGACATAGACTGTTTGAGACACATGGTACGGGGTTGACACGATAAAACTTACCTTTACTTTCTGAATCTGAAATAAGCACTTAAAACTAAATGAGCCATGCTCTGGCGTAAGAGGGCTTGATGCATCTGCAAAAAGTATCGACACATGGGTCGAGGCTCTTTGCTATCGGTAAATTTTCTATATGTCTAAGGACCATTATACCTCATGATTCAACTGGTTGTTAGACAAAATGGGTTTTGTGGATCCATAATTACTTGGCGACTTGCCACTCGCCAGTACAATTTATCGCGCAGATCCATTAAACCCTATCTTACCAGAGCATAGCTCACGTGTATTGAACTAATGTAGTGTAAAAGTAGCATTTGTATTTGAGTTTAACGTTATTGTTAACAGCTTGGGTCATATCACGGTGGTCGCACTGACCTATGCGTGTGTTTCCTGTTTTTTTTTTTTTTGTTTTTTTTTTACAGCAGTACTGACACAACTTTCTTTCCAAGCCACTGACTACTTTTCTCACATGACATGTAAAGGTTGATTAGAACAAATTTAATGGCCATTTTAGTCAATGTAGACAAGGTCAGATCGCACACAATCTTGCAGTCTTATTTCGAATCTACTCCCTTCGATGTGAGATTTGAGATATTAAGGTCTACGGCCCCTAACTCTCATATTAAAAGACAGAAGCTGCCGAGATTGGCCGAATAGCCTTTACGAAAACGTCGATGTTACACGATATTTACCGATGAGTGAGTGAGTCTACGGCCCCTAACTCTCATATTAATAGACAGAAGCTGCCGAGATTGGCCGAATAGCCTTTACGAAAACGTCGATGTTATACGATATTTATCGATGAGTTAGAGAGTCTACCCCCCCTAACTCCCAAAAGACGGAAGCTGCCGAGATCATCTGAATAGCCTTTACGAAAACGTCGTTGTTTACCGATGAGTTAGGGTCCGTAGACCGTAGACTCACGATGCCAACTTATTATATTCAACTTTTTTCAAGGTTGAAGTGAAACCTCGCGTGCTTTTATGAGATCAAATTTGACGTCACCGTACTTAACTGAATGCGAGATCATTATCTTCTGCTAGGTGGCATTCTTCAAGTACACACCTATCTTACTTGGGCATTCTGGGTACAGAACCGTACTACTTTTCAAATGACAATAGTTACTTCAAATTTCAAAATAACATAAAGAGTTACTTAATTTAACGCGATTCGTCCAGCCATGGTTGGCTAGCATGTAACCTGTGCAACAGTCGTTAATAAAACAGACCCTACAGGCTTAGGAAAAAGCCCAGACATTTCATGTTGGTAAGTCTGTGGAACCCCCCCCCCCCCCGTAAAAATCCTGGTTTCCCTAAAATCTGTATTTAGAAACTGTATTTTAAGATGTGCAGTAAAACAATGGTATTTATAAAACTATTTTTCACGTTTGAAATACTTGAATTTTAAAGAAATATGGAGCGAAAAACAGGCTAGACTTTTCCACAGAATCATTGTTTATGGCCATTTTCTCGGTTGCTTTATACTTTAATAGCGGCAGTGGTAGTTTACACACCGCATATTGATATTTGTCCTGTACAGGATAGTGATGCGTCATAGCAGACAGGTCGAATCTTCGAAGAATATGACATGCGCAGACAACGAATGCGAGCCCACATAATCGACGCATATTATTATGGATCACGTGGCATTCCAACAAACCTTTGCTACATTCGGGTGCAAGATCGAAAACTTAATATGCCACTTAATCCATTAAGAATAGCACTGGAAAACATTTTTCTTATATTTGCCTCTTTTCTGTCGTGATGGTTTGCCAGCTATTGCCTAACTTAATTCACTGATGCACCACTTTCGAAGTTTGATGAGACTATAGAAATGAGCCATGCTCTGTGAAAAGGGGGCTTAATGCATCTGCGAAAAGTATCGACCCAGGTCAGCCTTCGCAGTCCGCGCAGCTGACCTGTGCCGAAACTTTTCGCTATTGATCAATTTTTTGTATGTCGAAGGACCAGCCTACCTCATGATTCCATTGATTGTTAGACAAAATGTATTTACTGGATCAATGATTATGTAATGACTTGCTTTCTATGATGCACTACGGAGATGCTCTTTCTCCAGAGCATGGCTGAAATATAAATGGTGTCCTTTCTAAATGAGCCATGCTCTGACAAAAATGGGGTTTAATGCATATCTGTGATGCATGATACCTTGTATAACAGGTCATCACATAATTATGGATCCATAAAATCCATTTTGTATAGCCGACAACCGACTGAATCATGACGTACACTAGTCCTTTGACATGCCGAAAACTGACCGATAGGAAAATGTTTTGACTCAGGTCAGCCTGCACGGACAGCGTAGACTGACCTCGGACGATACTTTTTGCAGATACATTAAACCCCATTATCAAAGAGAACGACTTCTATAATGGGTAGTTTATAGTCGACAAGATCATGCCTTATATACGCAACTAAACAATTTTGGCCTGTCATTTGGATACCGGTAAGGGATTTTGAAAGGTCATCATTGTATATCATCAATAAATATGGCATGGACTGTCAAGGGACGAACAAAGCGAGACAATAAGACGAAGAGTGTTGTATTTCGTTCAAAGCAGGTCAAGGTTCTTTTCGACACAATTTCGATAATATTTTCACAGTGTTTGTCAGTGAACTGACGCAATGACCATCCTACCTCTGACAGAAGTTTGGTCAGAGTTCGGGCATAAAGCCTGTTGTTTACACTGTCTTTCTGCTTTCGTGAGGCGTTAGAAATTCTGTAGATTTTGTTTGTTCGGATGCTTATAACACTGTTTTCAACATTATTTCACGCGACTATTTATTTCGAGGCGGCCAGTGCACCTATCTATGCTTTTCCGGTGTTTCTTTTATCACTACTTCGCATAGCGTTCTTTTCAAGCTAGCGGCTGCTTTCCTCCACAAACACCGTTTAAAAACTGATCAGCGGTGAGTCAAAGAGAGAAATGAACCCTGCTGAACTGACC
The DNA here is from genome assembly GCA_946811185.2 of Hippopus hippopus. Classification (NCBI taxonomy): domain Eukaryota; kingdom Metazoa; phylum Mollusca; class Bivalvia; order Cardiida; family Cardiidae; genus Hippopus; species Hippopus hippopus. Next base: position 15,828,219 of record OX328103.1, on the reverse strand, counting down.
ATCGTCAATCCTCGGAGAGATTTCTACCAGCAGGAAATTAAACTAGCGACCACTGAGTTTCAAACCATGTGCGTTGACGACTGAGCTTCCAGGCTAGGCTTGAACAAATATTGTTGAAAGCGATGCTAAACACCACACTGAAAAAATACACCTGGATGACTGTGCAATAACATTCAAAATTGATTGATTTTCGTTTATTTTTCGTTGTCACCGGTTGTGACGTCCCCCGTCCCACCCCCCCCCCCCCCCCCCCAAAAAAAAATGTTCGTTATGTTACCGGGGATAGTGCAAGATACAGGAAGAAACCGATTCTTAGTTAGTCCTAGCTCTTTTAAAGTGCTCGATATATGGCACCGTCACGCGGGACCTATGTTTAAAGTCTTACCCGAAAAGACCTTATAGTAATTCAAGATGGCCAGCCTTTGGCATCGAACCCATATCCACAAGTGGTCCGAGATTTGACGTTAACTGGTGTAATGCTTCACCATATGGGCTATTGGAGCTGTTCTAAGATCTATAAATGTTCAGATGCCTCTGGCCTAAGATCTATAAATGTTCAGACGCCTCTGGCCGCCTGTTATATATTCTGATGTAAAACTAACAATGACGACTAATCCGAATAAACAAACTTAAGGAGGAAAATATGGGATCGTATGCTGAAACAATTAGCCAGCAATTTGTGTAAGAGCAGGGAAACAGACTCTTGTTTGATGTAACAATTTGGGCTTATTTTTATTCATTACTACCAATACACGTGAGCCATGGTATGTGAAAAGGGGGCTTAATACACCTGCAAAAAAAAGTATCGACCCAGGTCAGCCTGCTCAGTCTGCGCAGGCTGACCTGAGTCGAAACGTTTTGCATGGAGTCAATTTTCTGCATATCCAAGGACCAGTGTTCCTCACACATAATCCAGTCGGTTCTTAGACAAAATGGATTTTATGGATCCATAATTATGTGATGACTTGTTTAGTAAAATGCATCAAGAAGATGCATTAATCACCTTTTGCCGAGTACCGTTCACATGTTCATAGAATTGCGACGACTACTATATCTGCGTATAGCTTTCCCAAACAATTCCAAGTTTTTACGTCCTCAAAGAAGACAACTTTAGAAAAACACAGAAAAAGGAAAAAATGCATTTTCTCCTTTTCAAACACTGTTTTCTACCTTTCCAAATACAATTTTCAATTTTTAACTCACATTTATTTTGTTGTCAGCAAAAGCTCTCAATTTAGACAAAATTTGATTTGGATGTTAGATAAAGAGTAAAGCCCCGGTTGTGGGTTCGTCTATTTGGTAATGTGATAAAGATAAAACACAGCCAAAGCCTAAAGACGACCAGAGATATGAGACAAGTACAGTAAAACCTGTCTTAGTCCGCCACCTCTATTTAGCAAGCGATCTTTATTATTTGTTTGTTTGTTTGTTTAACGCCGTTTTCAACATTATTTTAGTTTTACCGCGTGGCCTGCGCACCCATCTATGCTTTCTTGGAGCGTCTTTAACCACCTGTCTTAAACTTGGATGAAAAAAGGAAGAATGGATAACTGATTGCTGAACCTTTCGCAGAGGACAGGTTAACCCTGAGGCTGCTAAGCGCGACTCACTGACCTTTTGCGGGCAGCGTAGATCAAGATCAGACTGCACAGAACGTCAAGTCTGATCTTTGATCTATACTGTCCGATAAGGAGATATTTTTCCTCCAAAAACAACTTTCAAACAGAAAATTTTCGGATTTTTACAATCGGCTTGGAAGACTATTTCTTTTATTTAGCAGGAAAGGGTTAGTGTTGTATCCCTGTCGGTGTAGATCAAGACCGGACTCCATAGAATGCACATACAGTAATGTATGGTCGAAATCTCCTTTCCTCTGGTATTCTGTAAGATACACTGACAGACACGGACTAGAAATTGCAATAATTCAGTTAATTCCTTACCACACGTGAACAAATTGAAGACATTTGCAGACCAAAAAAAAAATCAATTTTCTTTTAAAACGATGTAATTTTTCTTTAAAAATCGTAGAAAACGTCATGGGAAAATGCTGGATACTTGCATTCTCTCTTTTTCCCACAATGGTTTCAAAAGCCTTCATACCTAGGATTGTGAAAAGGGCTAACAATACCAGGGCTTATACTGCTGCCTACATTATAATGACTTAGGATGGAAGACTCAGGTGCTGACGATAAAACATTTTGTCAGTCTTAACGCCAGAACAGTTCAAGAACGAATATTATACAGATATGGTACACCTAATAGACCGTTTTCGGCCCGAGGTTCCAAATGAATTTATCCTTTAACCCTGAAGCTGCTAAGCGCGACTCACTGACCTTTTGCGGACAGTGTAGATCAAGATCAGACTGCACAGAACGTGCAGTCTGATCTTGAATCTACGCTGTCCGAGAAGGACATATTACTCCCCAAAACTTGGCTTTAGAATAGCAAAATTTGGGTTTTTACTATCGAATATATTTTAGGTATTTAGCTGGATAAGTGTTAACACCCCATTACTGACTGTGAAGAATTTGACAGCAGAAAATTTGTTTTCTTTCTTATTCATGAAACAATGGAGTGATTGTTGAACAAATCATTTAGCATTGAAACCGGACCCAAACGCTCTGCTGCAATTGCTTTTTCATTGAGTTACATGCCTTTCTGGAATGGTTTCCCCTTTTGATAGTTAAAAACTATCCTAAGTTTGAATTAAGTAATTTCAGTAATAAAAGAGATTTAAGGAAATGTCAAAGTCTTTGCATGACGACAATATCGTCGATAACTACGCAGAAAATGACATAGACGATAACAGGGCTATCACAATACTTCGATATTTTCTTCTACACGTAATAATTGAGGTAAAACAAAGAATGAAGTCTGTCGACTTATAATAATTCGACAACCATCAATGAAAGATTAATAGACCAAAATAAAAATACCAAATCTTCTTTATTTTTTCTCAGAGACAAGCAGCGTTAACCGCAAACGTTATGTCTATGGAAAAAAATAACCAGTAACAATGCACCAACTGTTTCTAAACACGGCACCTATTGAACTTAATTATCACACACACTATTTTCATTGACGAATCGAATGAAAATACACGTTCAAGGTAATTACAATACACTGCTGTCCCTAAAAAAAGTGTCAAAGGAGAAACTCTTTATGCCGCACTATTATTTTCATGGGCCCGAGTTTTATTGCTTTTCTGCGAGTAGATAATGCTCGAGATCTCCTAACATTTAAATTCCCTGTCGGGTTTCACGCTCTATAGGCGATATTAAATGAGAAATAGTTTGATATCAGTCATGAAAACATGAGACAGTCAATAATCCAGTCAACTATCACGTAATTCAATAAGTCTAAGACGAGGACCACGATTTGAAGCAAGGGTGAGAGAGCTCTGTGTTCTATGATGGCAAAGGACGGCCAACAAATACCACATATGAAAGATATTTCTGCCAAAATTATGTGCTTGCACCTTAGAGATATTCATTTAAACATGATACCAGCAAAATGACATAACACGAATGTTTATGACGCCAGATATTTTAATATGCAAACTTAGACTCAATGTGCGAAATAGCTCATTTCAAAGAATACAACTATCATATGTACAGGGTGTCCGGAAAGTAAGATAACACTTTTGTACATTTATAATATGGCTTTAAATTTCAGATGTTGATTGATTGATTGTATGGTGTTAACGCCGTTTTCAACATTATTTCAGTTATATCGCGGCGGCCAGTGCACCTATCCATGCTTTTCCTGGGGTCTCTTTTACCAGTACTCCGCACAATTTTCTTTCCAAGCCACTGGCTGCTTTCCCACATAATCATCGTCGAAACAATGGTCAGCGGTGGGAGAGAATTTCAGATGTAACGATAAAAATGCATATACGTGCATATTAAGGTCTACGGTCCCTAGCTCATCGGTAAACATCGACGTTTTCGTAATAGATATTCGGTCAATCGTCTTTTAATATGAGAGTTAGATATTAGACTCACTAACTCATCGTAAATATCGTGTAACATCGACATTTTCGTAAAGGTTATTTGGCCAATCTCGGCAGCTTCCGTAATTCAATATGAGAGTTAGGGCCGTAGTCCTTAAATATGTAAGTTTTTTGTGCGATAATTTCATTCAATTTTGATTACATTACGAACTTTTACCTAGATTTCAAATCTTGGGTTTTACCTAAAGAGCCTGGTAAATATTCTTTTTACCATATTTGATTAAATGAATAACTTAGAATCGATTAAATCATTGCCATTTCATCTGTGTATCTACGAGTGTGTCTTGTACCTACATGTATAGTTTTGTGATATAACCTTTTTCTTTCAAACGATTTGTCATTATGTCTTTTATGTATAGAAATAAAGCGAAGAAAATATATATTCCGGTTGTATCCTGTAAAGTTTAAGGGGATAGAAGTTTACATAGAGTTTATTTCATCAGCTTGTGGTTAATATGGGGAAATATTTGCCGAAAAAGGGAAAGGTATGCGAAAATAACGAGTGCCGTAAGGCACGAATTATTTTCGCGGACCTTTCCCTTTTGAGGCAAATATTTCCCCATATTAACCACAAGCTGATGAAATAAATTATATATTATATTTCCTCTGATTATTTTGTCAACGAATGCCACTTTTAAAACTTAAAAACTTAAAAAACTTAAAAAAGTAGTTCCAGATTTTCGGCAGGAGGAAAATATTCACTGTGACGGGGAAATAATTCTCTCCAGCTTAAATTACGACATTTCTTTACCCATAACATTTCTAAAAATAGACACATGAAATATAATATAAATTCATATTGGTGGTCGTAATATTGGAATAACGGCGTGTTCGTGTTTCCGGAGTTCGCGATTTTTGAAATTCTGGCAAAACTCGATCATAAGGACGGGGTGGCCGTAATCTTGGGGTGTTAGTTAAGTAACCTTTTTTCTGTAATTCATTTGATAAAAGAAAACGACAAATTTATCTATATACTGACGTAGATTTCGCACCGTCTGATCTGGAGCTATGATATTCACGTAATCACCCCTTGTCGTTCTAAGTTTCTCCGGCCGGGGTTAAGCTTATCTTTTTAACCCTTTACTAATTAATCTCGTGTTGAACGACTCTGAGACAAAAGGCTTTCGAAAATACTTTGGGAAAAGGAGAAAAAAATCAATTTCAAGCAGTGTATTCTGCCCTGTCAAAGACAAATCTGATCGTATGAGACGCTCTTCATTTGCTGTCTTGTACACCTATGAAATGGACAGGTCTATCTTTTCTTGTATTATGAGGTTTCACAGAAGCAACGATAATTATTGAGGACCAACTATCTATTGATTTCCGAAATAATGATAAAAAAAGGTAAAATTCAAACAAATGGGTATCTACCAAAGCATACTAAGTCTTAGATCAGTCTGCACAGGCGTGCCTTATGATCTTGTTCTATACTCCTTTACCTGAAGGTTATTTAAAGTAGCAATGTTTGTGAAACAGGTTAAGCCTTTACTACACAATCTCCAGTTTTAACGACCCTTAAGAAAACAGCCTTTTGAAACATTTCGGAAAAGAAAAACATACTAGTAACCAGCATTTTCTCCTATTCCAGTAATGTTTTCTACCTTTTCACAAACAAATCCCATTATTTCTGTCAAGTCTATCATGTCGTCTGCAAATACTTTCGATTTGAAGTAGCCTACATTTTTTCTTTCGGTAAAGAGTTATTTCTTTACACAATGACAACGATTTATAGACTAGCTCATGTTTTTAAGCATTTCAAGACGAAAAATTAAATGTTTAAATGATGTAAACAGATTTAAACTATGGTTATGAGAGTTTTCTCATTTTCCCACGATATTTCTAATAATCCTTTTCCCATCAATTTTGTTTCCGCGGGATCGTCTTGATAACGGATTAACTTAATTACCAGACGAAAAAAAAATATATATGCGTCCAAGTTGTAAGTAGTTGCAGACGACCAACAAAATAGGGCTTAAATGATGAAAATGGTCTATGAAAGGGTAGAAAACCTGGCAAAAGGAGGAAAATGCTGGTTACTAGCGTTTTCTCCTTTTTCCACAATGTTTTCAAAAGCCTTTTTCTGCAGAGTCGTTAAAACGCGGGATTGTGTGGTATAGGGTTAAAGTGGAATAAAAAAATAATACGTACTCTTTTTCTTACGAGCTCGGATCATTAAACCCATGCTGATTTGTTTTAAGAAAACACACGCACACACACTTTTAGCAAATTCCTGCACTAATTATTTTCCACGTTTTATATTCATTATTCCATCACAGCTTTTTTCTATTATCCTCACTTCACATGTAATGGGCCATATCCATTCTTAATTTCCAATAGGCCTTATCCGATAACTCCTTACTCCGGAATAATGACTTTTTCCCCCAGTCTGTCTGGAGTCACGTGTCTTTTGCCTTTTCGCCATCTCGCTTTTCATATGGCCTGCTTTTCCTATTATGATATAATGATGACAAATAAAGAGTCTAATTTTAGAGTTAATACAATAGTAATTTATTAACCCTGTACCAAACAATCCCGAGTTTGAACGACACTCTGAAATCAGTCAAGATGAAGAAAGGAGAAAATGCTGTTAACCTTCATAAATTTTGTCATTTTTCCACAATGTTTTCTACATTTTAAAAGACAATTCCACTCTTTGGAGCCTTTTTTTTATTTCGTCTGCAAATGCTTTCAATTTTGGCAAGTCTAAAGTTATTTTCGTTCGGTAAAGAGTCATAACATGCTCTGTTTCGACTATTTTCGTAGGTTTGAAGTGTAGGCTAGCCTGGGTTCCAGTCCGTTCATTTTTTTTTTTCCTTTCTATCATTCGGACGTTACTTTGTCAAAAATGACGGGCGGTAATAATAACGGATAGCTGCCAAAGATCGACAGCAGACCGAGATTAGGACAGTGTGATACGAAGTTATTAAATAAATTATTACCGCCTGGACCCAGGCTAATGTAGGCCGGAATGTTGAAAAAGGGCTGCAGCAGTTCTGATTATCCATGCATCTAGAAGTTTGAAGTTTGAACTGCTGCTGCACTTGGCATCTTAAAATTATAGACATAGATGATTAAAAATCTATTTATTTACTATGAACGTGGACATGTATCCACCGACCATTCTTGCATTAGTCTAATGCCAAATTAAAAAAGTAACATAATTTTCGATCAATGGCTAAACCGTTTATCTCCCTTAGCACAAACATTGTTCGACATTTTAACCCTTTACCACATTATCCCGAGTTTTAACGACCCTGAGGATGAAGACTTTTGAAAACATTTCAGGAAAAGGGGATAATGCTGGTAACCAGCATTTGTCCTTTTCCTACAATGTTTTCTATCCTATCAAAGACAGATATCATCATTTTAGCAACATTCAATATTTCGTTTGCAAATTCTTTCAATTTGGTGTCGTACAAAATTTTGTCGTTGCTGAAGAATTTAAAAAAATCTGTGGCAGAGTTCTATATCAGTTCCGAGTACAGATCTATTTTTGAACGGGGTGAAAATGTCCTTATTCTACGATCCAATATCAAGTCATTTCAACTGTGTCGACCTTTTGTTTCAGACGCCAAAAGATATCCTTGCAACTTACACAAATTTCGAATACATTTCGTTTCCAGCTATCAGAAATGCGAGCTCCAAGACTGTCTTTTTGTTTCAACAAGTCTAAGTCTTTAAATTTCCGGTCAACAAAGGGTTCATCTTCGTCCTAGTTCTAAAATTAGAAAGTAACACATTTTCTAATTGGCTTCAGCCAATCAGATATTACGTTAATTCAAGTGTTAGAAAATCCTTTAGAAATAGAACAGGAATATAAATGTGATAGGCCGGTGAATATAGGTCTGCCGATTTCGGCTCCATCCGGATCGCATGGAAAATTCAGTAACTCCTTGTCTTTGCCGTTTCACGATATTTTACAGTACAAAACAAAGTTTCTAGAGCTACAATACCTAGATCGATCCTTGTAAACCTGCACATTAAGTACTTTCGCCTCTTTTAGTGTTCTGAAACTGATTTCTTAGATGCTGATAGACCTACTTGAAAGTCCTTACATTTCCAATTAATCAAACATGTATACATAAGCAAACCTGGGCACCGAATAGAGGTCACGAACGCCGTGCTTTCAAAATAATGTGTCATCTATGATGTCAACTTTGAATCAAACATGAAATATCGATCTAAATCTACATGACATGCGGAAATACCTGAGCGTTTTAAGATAACTCTTTCAAGACTAGATCTACAAAAAAAATATCTTTTTTTTTTCGTTTTTCTATACTGGGTATTTAACACCGTTTTCAGTACTAAATCCATTCAAGATATCTATAGATCTATATATCGCGGCGGCCAATGCATCAAACCTTGCTTTCCTGGAGTTTTTTACTGGATCTACTTCACACCGTGATATTCTTTCTATGTCACTGGTTGTTTTTCCACTTAATTATCCTCGAAACGATGATCAGCGGTGAGGGAGAAATGAATCCTTTCGTAATAATTCGAACTAGAGACCCCCTCCTACTTTCAAGTCCTTTACGTTACCGACCGAGGACAAAATTTTAGACTTGTGTAATCTTTTGCCTATCTAAGTAGCCCCTCGCTTTTGGAATAGTTTTTCTAGACACGTAACTACCCTTCATCGCGCAAAGTCGATGAGGGCGGATTGTTAAGCATATAAATCATTCAGTTGAACTGTGGGTTCGAAACCCGCAGCTGGCCACCTAAAATTAAAAAATTAATGTCTTTTGGATGAGTACTAAAAACCGAAGTACTGATTGACGGTTGCATACACAGAGCACGGTAAAGAACTCGACGTAACTTCAGATAGCTGTGGTCCAGTTAGACTATGAGCCAGCAGGGTGTTTGCTTTCCGCCCCCCCCACCCCCCTTCGCAGGGGGAATTTTCGGGACTATTATTTTCTTAAACCCCAAGGTCTCCTGAGCACATTCCCAAAGTCTGCCACCTGGCGAGTAGGGCTTTTGGAAGTTATAGAGGTCAAAAGTCATCAAGTGCACCTCGAACCCTAAGCCTAACAGTTGATCGTCAATTGACATTTCTTTGGGAATTTCATACCTTGTGAAAGTCCCAAATGATCTCAGGTAATGTAATAAGCTTATATTTGGATAATTCTATACATTTCTTACAAAGTACAAGAGCATTTAATGCAAATCAAAGCACTGACAGTAATATTTTTTTATGATTTAAGCTTCCAAAAAATCATAATCTGAGAAACTACAGGGATGTTTTTCAGATAAAACACAATTTCTTGATCACAAATGCCTTGAAAGCATCCTAGAAGCAACCCAGGTGGCATTTTCAGATTTATTGTATATCAGTTTGTCATATCCATAGATAAAATGGAAGCTCTTATAACAAAAGTTCATTATTATACTTTTTTATGTTTTATATCAGTCACCGAGAATTCAACAATTATCTGGTTAATTTCTTTGTTTTGAAAGATAAATCTAAAATGTAAAAGAAATACAGAATATAAAAGAAATATTTAAGATTTATTGGTATGCTTATTTTCATGGTCTTGATATATTCATTATAGTAAACAGAAACTTTTAGTGTAAATCAAACTACTAAAGTTACTGAACTGATACATTATGTACTATTTAACTCCTGCATCTAAAAAACTTACAAAAAAGTTTAAAAGTAAAATATATCTTGATCTTATTTACTAAGAAGACATTGCATATGCCATTTACAGTGCCTTCTTTATTAATTTATCAATTTATTTCTCTCAGTCAATGATGTCAAAGTAATAGAAATTGAACTTGCTACGACAAAGTAGTAAAGGTATGACCTACAGCCATACCCACCTTTTTAGTTCAATACATGATACATATGCCTGCCCATAACTGCCTAAAATCAGATGTTATTCCCACTCGTTACAACTCGGCCGATTCCGTACCTACATCTAACATCGTCTGTATAACGGTCGTTTCCATTTGAACTTCCAATCACGTGATCTTATACATGGCGGCACCACTGTCAGTCGTTTAGCAACGACATAAACAACCTCGATGAATTTATTCACATCTATCTATCTGTCGGTGAAAACTTCAATCGCAATTGATAAACCACGTTAAAAAATGAATGTACGAACTGTTTGTGAACTGAAATACAGTTAGAAAAAATTCGATAGAAAATTGAGACTCAAGTTTTATTTTTTACGAGGACCCTTACAATTTTCAGAACGGTAAACCGGCGTATTTCGGGTAATGAAATGTACCGTGTCGGTGTATATCAAGCTACCAGATACAGCCGAGGGACTTGATGGCTCCCATCACCTGAGGTATGCCGAATGATGTTATTCCTAGTTTATTTTGTGCCACTTCTTACTCACACCAGTTAAGTAATCAGGTGATTTACTATAGCTATGTACGTTACCATGACGAGTTTAATTCCTCAGTTGGATTTGAGCGGATGCACTTGTTATCTCACATTGTTGGTCAGTATTGATTTACCGAGGACAAGAGTGACATATTGAATGAGAGCTCACTCAAGCTTGTATTTGCTAAGTAAAACCTTCACCATCACCATTCTAATGCTTGCCAGCCATATTTATGGCTATATGTTTTTGTTATGAAAACTGTGGTTATTGTTTTCCTGTTCTTACCTGTTCAGATTTATGTCAGATTAACTGCTTGGCATAAAGAAACAAGTAAATAATATGAAGCATCGTGCCATGACAATAAAACATGACTAAGTATTAATGATGAAAATAAGATGCATTGGGTTTAATATAATATGCATAAATTCTTGCTTTCTGCTTGCATAACTTCAAGGCTATGTCTTCCTTTACTCATTTACATTGTATTCTAGAGATTTAAGATTTGTGTAAATTCAAAACTTGCTTTTTTTTTAGTTTTTAATTTAATATTGTACACATTTAACAGAGACGAAAGATTTTTTGATATTTTAACTGGCCAGTTATCATTTACCTTGTTTGATATAAGGGGTCCTGCGTGGCTCAGTGGTAAAGTGTGGGACTCGTAACCTAGAGGCCCCTGGTTTGAGCCGCACTGAATTCACTGGGCTTTTCGTGGGAGTGTCCTTGGGCAAGACACTTCAGAGCCGCAGCCAAGCACTGGTTAAACCCAGGAAATACCTGAATATGTGAGCTGTCGTCGTAACAGAAATAATGTTGAAAGCGGCGTAAAACACTATTCAATCAATCAATCTTGTTTGATAGACGATTAGCGACTCTGCTTATTTCTGCTATAGGCAAATGGCCTGTGCAGGAGTTTTGTTTTTTCTCTCTTTCTATCAAACATGCATATGAAAGTACCTGTCGTATTTCAAAAAGAAAATGCCTGCTACAATATACTTAGACTATGCTTAGCTCCACCTCATCCAATATCAGCATAATTGTATTATTGAGCATGATCAGATGAACATTTTTTTTTTTGCATTTGGTATCACAATCATGGGCTAATTGTTACTTTCAGGATATTGTTTCCCATATTACAAATGATAGGTTGCATTTTTACTATGCTATTTCATATGAGTGATGCACCAATAATTGCCCATCTGCAGGAAGGATTGATCAGTTTTCTGATGGGGTCACAGTTCCTTCTTTCCTAACCTGCTTTCTTACTCCAAAAGTCTATGATGTGAAGGGAAGTTTCTGTAGTGCGACAAAAGTAAATCTTGTTTTGAAAAATAGTACCTTGGAATCATTGAGAGAATAACAAACCCAGAGTGTTTAAAAATGGTTTTATGAACGCCCTCTTTGCATACAGTTTGATATTTTTCAATTGTGGTAAAAATGTCATATTGTGAACAGAACAGAAACTTTACTGAATTTTCATAATGTTTACTGGGTACTTCCCCATTTCATAGACATGCAATACCTGTATAAAATAATATAGAATATAATTCATGGCAATGATTTAGTGAACATAGTGATATTCTAACCATGCCATAAGGAGGACGATAATAATGTTGACTGCATGGATGTGGTCCATGAGTGATAGTAAATAGACTTTCATATAGCATGGAATGATCTGTTGTAAATACAAATGTTATCATTTCAATAAAAGACAACTTCATTTTGGTCTCGAACTCTATGACGGGCCACCATTGAGAAAAAGATCTAAACGACATTATTCACTGGGTTTCATACAATACCAATCAATGTGGCAAATTACTGTTGACCATAGAAGTGATAAATACAATCCTAAATACAACAAATTCTAATGTTTCAACAGCAAGAAATATCTTCAATTTAAGCAAATGTCATGAGATTTGAGGAAAAAAAAAATGCTCAAAATTTGTCACTACTAATACTGTGATTTCCTTCGTTGAAATAGCTTACAGATAGGATACATTTTAATGGAAAGGCATAATGTTTGTCATAGGATCTATTCTGTATCACTTAGATCATAATTGATGATGTTGTATACTATGGATACGTTTTTGGGTACCAGCCATGTTACGCTCACATACATGACCAAGAACAGTTCTTTCAGTACTTTGATTCAAACAAAAGTGCTTCTGTTTCTGTAAAACAGCTGTTTTGAATATAGATATGAGTGTATAAACCCATCTGAACATGTTTCTGACATATTTAATGTAAAAAATGAAATGAAAATGTAACCTGAACTGCGATTCACTGATATCTTGTATAGAACAGTGTACTTGATGACCTTTGACCTCTATAACTCGCAAAAGCCCTGCTCGCCAGGTAGCAGACTTTGACAAAGTGCTCAAGAGACCTTGGGGTTACAGAAAATGATAGTGCCGAAAATTCCCCAGGGGGAGGAAGGGGGGCTATTGGTGGTTCAAGGTCTATGTATCTTTGCACTAGATCTATACCCCGTAACAAAATAACACCCGTATAGAGGCGTCGAGCATATGGACAGCCGCTGGTGACAATAAATGAATGGAATCAGTCAATAAGTTACCTATCCTACAGTACAATGGTAATGCAAGCGAGGAGGCAACCTACTTCGTCTGGTCCCAGATTTGTCAGCGTACCTGCCCATAATTTTTCGTAACTAAGACTAGATGAATGATTGATAGTAACTCTCCGAGCATACATTTAATTTAGCTTTATGTCAATATGACTTTGGTAGAACGAGCAATTGCCCGTGACGAGCAACATCACCTTTTGACACCCTGTATTTCTAGTTGTCGATATAAACAGGTAAAAGGTGTGTGTAGGGAATATTGCATTAGCTCTGTACCAAACTGGTCCAAACAGAAAATATTCGCAGAAGAAAAATTAAATGTGACTGAAATCAACGAATATATTTTTTGGAATAATACAAGACATTGTTGGAAAGATGAAAATGCAGGTAAACGGCATCTACTCCAATCCCAGCAATGTTTTCAAAAGTTTTCTTCCTCAGAGTTGCTAAAACACGGGATTGTAAGGGATAATTTGGACAGAATATTCCATGACTGCCTTGACCTGACGTGACTTCAGAAACTCGTCATAATGTAAGCATGCTAAGACATACGACAGTTTACGTGAGTGTGTCGCGATATTACACATTGTAACATGACGGAGAAATGCTTTTCTTTTACTTCACAGGCGTGTATCCAGGCTGAAGCCTTGAAGCCCGGGCTTCTTCTACATTAATTTTTGCAAGTACGCCTTGTCGAGAACAAAATAGCCCAATACATGGTAGCTTAGCAAAGGCCTTGTTCATGGGCTTTATCTTTACCACATTCCCAGTTCATGTGGCCGACTTTCCAGTGTGGCTCATCTGTAAAGTATATGAATCGTAACCTCGAGGTCCCGGGTTTGAGCCTCGCGAGAAACACTGGGTTTTTCATGGGAGTGTCTTTCAGAGCCATAGCCTAGTACTGGTGAAACCCGGCGCATAGATTAATAAGGAAGGTGTCGCAGTGATATGACTGAAATAAATGTTGAAAGTGGCGTCAAACAACATTCAATTAATCAATCAATCAACATTCCCAATTTCTCCAAAATTTTAAGGTTTTCCAGGGAAACCAGTTGACCGAGAGAAACTGTTGACACAGTGATGAATTTAACTCTTTATACCACCCGACAGAACGGAAGACTTGCCCGAATTGAGAGCATTTGCAGCAGGCAAATTAAATGTGGCTCAAATGATGGAGTTCGTCTTTGATACAGCAGAAAACATAGTGGGAAAAGGAGAATATGCTGGCTACCGGCATTTTCTCCTTTTTCCACAGTATTTTCAAAATGCTTCTTCCTCAGGGTCGTTAAAACTCGTGATTGTGTGGAACAAGGTTTATGAAATGGGCCTTTTTAATTCGTATAGTCAGCTGAAATATCGTATTTTCAAATTCAATGTTTATGCTTTTTCAGTAAATTTTGACTGTTACACATTTAGTTAAAAATTAGATTAATGGGCATCCTGCTCATGAAAATCTGTGTAAAACAGCACTTTACTGTAAACCATGAACGAATTAATTGATTATTTGTATTATTTGTGCGATGCCTAGCGCCTTTTTCAACATTATTTCAGTTATAACGCGGCGTTTAATGTTTTCAGTATCCATGTTTTCCTAGAGTTTCTTTTAGCTGTATTTCCAACAATATTCTTCCCATATCACTGGCTGCTTGTCCACGTCACCAATGTCGACGCATAACAGTATTGTAACATTAACTATTTGTTTTAGTAACCTTAGCGCTTAGCAAACTTTAGTCGATACACACACACACACACACACACACACACACGAAGAAGAAAATATGCACTTGATTACAGAGATTTTTTTAAACTCATAGAAGTACAGAATAAGCAACTTTGGTATAAAAATGAGCAAACATGTATTGGCTACATGGTGTTTTACCTAAGATTGAAATTTGATAATGATCAAAGCATTGTTTCACTCATGAATTACGTACAAGGCTGAAAAGTTAAAGTTGCACACTAGTAATATTTTGTTATGCACTTGTTTGCACGTAAATAAATGTTCCGATAAATAAAAGATTTGAATTAAAAATAAAATATCGTGTTGCATATATATTTTTGCACATTTTGATAGTGCTCAAATGTGTCCGTATTTTGCGTCTATATGGATAAAAAAGTCCCATCACCAAGTGCACACTTTTCTATTTCGTTCAAGTATTTTTAGTGCCGACGGAGTAAGCGATTTCAAGACTTGGCATAACAGTAACAAAAAAATCAGCCGGTCTGCCAGACAAACCTGTAACTCAACGTTTGCTGCACCTTGCATATTGATGAAGCAAACAAAGAAAACAGACTTGAAATTTACTATCTACTAGGTATACTTTAACAACAATTTAGGTCTGAAAAACTCAAGAGTGAATCGCTTGACCGTTTCGGAAAATGGTATCGAGAGTGCATTGAAACCGTTTCTAAGACAACAGAAATTTAAGTCTTTATGCATAATCATTTAACGTTTAACTAAAAACGATTGCTGGGAAAAAGGGAAAGAAAATACATGACCCTACAAAAACTGACGCCATTTCCATGTAATCACTAGTAGAATTCTGTTTTTCACATGTAGTTTACAAATGATAATCTATCGCAACTTTCTACCTTTGTTTACATTTTTTTGAACTGGCAGTGTGCGCCTAACCCTACCGCGCAGTGTCCGAAACTTTATATACCCACAATAAATATCTGTAATTTGTTCATTTTAACACAAATATATTTATTCGGTCTTCAATCGCATTTCACATGCGTTCTTCGGCATGCCAACTTTAAGCGCTTGGATGCGTATTATGTGCCCTTAATATAGCTGCAGGAGAAACATTCAATCAACAAGTAAAACATAGTTATAACAATGCATTCCTAAATAAATCCTGCTTTATTTATGATAATACATATCATCACCGTAGGTGGGGATTTTGACGGGGTGACGATAGATTTCGACAACCTAGACATTGACATGTATAAAACATAGGATTTATATACGCTGGTAGCATAGTCGAGATAGTACAGGGTTTAAAACTCGATTCCTCAGCTCGGCCAGTTTCTTTCAAAAGATTGACGATAGTCATTCCTGTCTCACCACAAGGTAACATTGTTTGTACGGCTGCTCTCGGTTGTTTTCATGTATCGAATTCAAGTTTCAGTTTATTATCCATAGTTTTTCTCGAGGGTGTTTTAAATGTTGTCTGGTGTTTTCGTTAGGGAGGTGATGCGATATAAGCATGATTGATTATTAATAAGACATGCAACTGCAGTAAAACCGCGAGGACTTAAAAAGAACTGAGCTCCAGTTTCAGGTATACTCAAGCTCTGAAAAGACACCCGAATACTTCTGAAATCCTATTTAAAGATGGGTTTTAACTTAAGTGATTTTTTGAAGGTTTGAATCACTTTAGTATACCAAATTAGAGACAGTTGCTGAATTTTGTTAGAGCGATAGATCATCAACGAAAAAGTTTCTGTGCATTTCATAATCCGGCAAAATAGAATTATGTCCGTAAGCTGTGTTAGAGCCACTTTTGTAATAAAACGGATATTTGTAATAAAATTTTCAAAAGTGGTTCTAACAAAGCTGCTCTCAAACTATGAAATAAACATGACCCTAAATATAGACATGCCAAAAACAGGTGCAGTTTCCTGGGTGCGACAAAATGTTGATCTCGCAGTCGTAAGTCCATGAAATGAAAATTTCACTTC
This sequence comes from Hippopus hippopus, assembly GCA_946811185.2. NCBI lineage: Eukaryota > Metazoa > Mollusca > Bivalvia > Cardiida > Cardiidae > Hippopus > Hippopus hippopus. The sequence goes on along the minus strand of OX328103.1, from coordinate 15,811,601 downwards.
CTGTCACTTATTTACTCTACCATAGCAAATACATAGGAGACATGCTCTGGCAAAGGGGGATCTCATGCATCTCTTTTATGCCCGATACAAGCAAGTCATCACAATAGTTATGGATCCATAAATTCCATTTTTGTCTTACAGACGGCTGATTTTAAAGTAGAATGGTCCTTTAACATGCAGAAAATTTACCAAAAGCAAAAAGTTTCGACATAGGACAGCCTTCACGGACTGTGGAGGGTGTACCTCGTCAATACTTTTTGCAGATACATTTAACCCCTTTTTCACAGAGGATGGCTCACAAATTTTCATTTTTATCACTCGTAGCCTTCCAGTATCTTGATGAATGGACGTTTACGTACCGTCGACATACTTGAAATGGGAAGCTCAAGAACAAAATTCAATGTAGGCCAACAATCTCTACCGGAACGCAACCCAAACACAGGCAGTGTTCCAGACAATAGTCAGGTCGACCTCGAAGGAGAGGGAGGGCAGGAAGGAAGGAAGGAAGGTTACCATCGTAACAGAGACTATGGTCAAGACATTAACCCTCACAATCGCTGAATTATTGAAAAGGATCTTTTAAATCAGGAACTACAGGCAATTTCTGGTTATATGTTACAAGTTAAGGTATAGTATAGATCTAGGATCAGACAACGATTTCTGTGCACTCAGATCTTGATCTACATTGTCGACGAAAGCAGAAATGGCCGGTATCAGCGCGTTGAGAGTTAATTGGGAATGTTAAAATTAGATTTCAGTCGATATTTTTTCATGGTTTTCTAGATATCGGACTCTGTAATTATCTAATGTCAGGAAACAATATGATCCATGTTCTTTGAAAAGGGGGTTTAATGCATCTGCAAAAAGTATTGATTCATGTCTCTCTGCGCAGTCCGCTTAGGCTGACCTTAATCGATACTTTTTGCCATTGCTAAATTTTCTACGAGTCCAATGAAATTCTGCCTCATGATTCAGCCGGTTATCAGACAAAGTAGTTTTCATGGATGCGTAATTTTGTGATGACTTGCTTGGTATAATGTATCATGGAGATAATTATATGAACCCCATTTTGCCCGTGCATGGCTCCATGATTGTCTTGATTTGAAACGATACTAGGATGCTGTTGGAGATGCATTTTATCCACAAATCCATGAAGAAATTTAAGATCAGATGCTGAAAAGTCAGCGATTCTTGAAATTCTTATGAATTTTATTAATGGTGGTCGTTGAAAACGGGCCCTGGCCCCGTAATTCAAAACCCCTTAAATAACATCCTTATTTCAATTCTCAATGATTTTATAAATCTTAAAGTAACGCCATTTCTAGTTGGCTACATCAGATATCTAAGCCAATCAGAGAAGGCGTTACTTTCAACATAGAGAATAAGACCAAGAAGGCAATTTAGAATGGTTGGTATATACGTGCCCAATAGCCAAAACAAATACACGTAACACTTGAGATATAATGACACTTGAGCTACCGCAGAAGACAAACAAACCTAATTATACCTAATCATTAAAATTCTAGATAAGTCAGTCAGATATTTAAGAGCCGATAGCTAAAACGTAGTTATTGCAGTTTCAGAATTGCTTCCTCTTGGAAAAATAATCTCACTGTATCGGACAGTGTGTATCCAAGATCAGACTGCACGTTTTCTGCAGTCTGATCTTGGATTTACACTGTCCGCTAAAGGGCGTTAAGTCGCACTAAGTAACTGAAGGATTAGATTGCTTCAAATTAATCACAGCGGTTGATTATTATAATTGTTTTAATCATGCTTTGGCAGTTCAATATCGACCCACAGGCTACCACTCTCAGCTTCTTACTTCATGGCCGAGCCCTTTGCTTAGTTGGTAACATTGATTGATTGATTTTTTGATTGATTGATTGATTGATTGATTGGTTGATTGATTGATAAAATAGTGTTTTAAGCCGCTTTCAACATTATTTCAGTTATATCACGGCAACAGCTCACATATTCATGTACACTAGGGCTGTCCCAGAATGTCGTAGACAACGCTATTTTTTATGGAACCCGAAATCAGATTTCAGTAAAATTTGCATGTTGTATTCGTTAGTCATTTGTGCATGTTCCCGTATAAAATAAAAAAGATCAAGATCGCAAATAGTACATTTTATGAAGTTATTTACACGAATGGGGTACCTAACCCGGCGCACACCAAAATATGACTGGATTTTATGAACATGCTACATCTTTACATGTCTGTAATTCCAAACATCGTCATAATTACGCGAAATCATTCAACGCGGATTAACGTCATTGCAATTGATGTCATTACACCGAAGGATGCTTACGTAATGATATTTTGAAAAAGAGTTATAGGATAAAACCTAGTGCGGTGGTTAATTCCAACATGCTGAAAATGGCGAAGTCAAAGGAAATGGCTGCGCAGCGGAATGTTATCGAATATTGTGTACAATTAGATATGACTCCTGCGCAAATACTACGCAAACTGCACGCTACAGAAAGATACAAATCTGTGTCAAGATCTCTTTGTATTTAAATGGCACAAGAGATTTGTCGACGGGTGGACAGAGGAGCAGCGCCCTACAGTCCAGACTTAGCACCCCTAGAGTTTGCTTTGTTCCCCTATTTAAAGTGTCAGTTGCGAGGACATAGATTCGACAACTTCAATGAACTGCGACAGGAAACTCTGCAAGTGTTGAACAATTTGAAAAGCAAGTGATTTGAAGACGTATACGATAAGTGGGTCACACGCCACCGTAAATGCATCGAGCACCACGGAGAGTACTTTGAAAAAGAATAAATTGTTTTCTAGGGAAGTCATGACGTTGACGTCAGTGTGCGCCGGGTATGTATGGGTAGCTTATTTTAAATCGTGAAAGACAGCAATTCTTAAGGTAGTCAGTTAATATTTCACACACATATGCACAAAGCTCTTGTAAAGAATTCTTAAACTTGCTGAATCTATTGTGTTAACACTGATTGTGTTATAGCCTTTGTCTACGCTATTTTTGGACAGCCCTCGTATGTTTTGGGTTTCATTAGTACTAGAATGGGCTCTGGCGTGTCTTGCCTAAGGAAATTCCCACGAAGGCCCAGTGCTTCAAATGAGACTCGAAACCGGGGCCTCCAGGTTACGAGTACTGCACTGTACCATTGAGCCACACAGGACCCTTATCGGTACCGTACAGGGCTTGAAACCTGGGGTTCGCTGGTTTGAATCCCCAGCTCGGCCATATTCTTTCCGAGAATTGATGATAGTCTTTGCAACAGGTTTCATTCCCTTCTTCGAGCCGAACATTGTTTCGGCGATGATTATGTAGGAAAGTAGCCAATAGCTTGGGAAGAATATTGTATGAGGTGCTGGTAAAAAAGGAAAGAAATTACAGGAAAGTATGATAGGAACACTGGCATCCGTTTTTCCGAACTACAATCGAATGTGTCACAGAGGGTTAACTGGTCCCGGTTGTATATAAACAGTTTAATTGTATCGGGGTGGGGGAAGGGGGTGACCATTAAGGGAGGTAACATATCTATACAGAAGGGGGCGGAAGGAAATGGAGGGAGGTAGGCAACGGGTGTAGGTGGGGTTAAGGGGTGGTGGAAATAGAAGGGAAGTAAAGTAAAAAGGAAGGAAGGACAGAAGGACAAGAGGGAGTAAGTGGGTAATTGAGTAAGTGCAGTCTGATTTTGATCTACATTGTCCGCAAGATCGTATCGAGTAGCGCTTTGCTGTTTGAAAATAAATACCGATACGTCGATGACATGCCACATATTTCCGTGTCAGTAAGCTCGATTTCTAGACAACAGCTTTATTAATTCATACAGTTTCCAACAACCCTGTGTGGGGTCGAAAAAGGTCATCATATAATATCATCGATGAACGATAAGTCAATTGTCAAGAGGCCAAATACATTAATGTGTTTTATCCTGGCAAAAGGCAGTGCAAATGACAAAGTAGCTTTGAGTTAGTTTCGTACAAGATGGTTCATTGACCCATTAAAGGGGCTTTTTGATTTTCTTTTGCTGCCATTTAAAATTATTGTTCAACTCTAATACAACAATATATACATTTCTATGCAAACGCATATTGCTTGACAGTTAAATGTAGTAAAAGGTGTAAATTTGGCAATCGTCCGTTATCCGTCGTCAACTTTTACCTTTGGCAGGCTCTAGAGGCCACATTTTCATTCTATTACGAGTTTATGATACTTGGTCAGAATGTTTGTCTTGATGATATTTCGGACGACTTCGAAAATGGGTCACGTCGTCTAAAAGAAAAATAATAGAGGCCACTAGGTGAAATATTAGGAAAAAAATGTGTACTCTCTAGGGGCCACATTTTCAATTCAATACTCATAAAAGTTTGTGAGAATGTTTGTCTTGATAATATCTCAGACCAGTTCGAAATTGGGCTATGTCGGATCAAAAACTAGGTCGCCAGGTCAGATCTTCAAAATACCCTGTGTACGCTCTAAAAGCCACATTTTCAGTCCAATAATCTTGAAAATTACTCAGAATGTATGTGTTGACGATGTCTCAAAACAGTTTGAAAATGGGTAATGACGTAAAAAAACAAAAAGGGCGCCGGGTCAAACCTGAGAAAAACTTTGTTTAGGCTCTAGAGGCCACATTTGCAGTCCAATACTCATGAAACTTGGTCAGAATGTTTGTCTTGATAAGATCTAAGATGAGTTCAAAAGTGGCTTTCGTGGGGTCAAAAACTAGATCATTACTTTAAATCTGAGAAAAACCTTGTGTATACTTTAAAGGCCACATTTTCATTCCAGTATTCTTGAAAATTGGTTAGAATGATATATCGGACGAGGTCGACCATTGTCATGTCGGGTTAAAAACTAGGATACTGAGTCAAATCTTTGAAAAACTTTATGTACATTCTAGAGGCCATACTTTCAGTCCAATCCTCATCAAAGTTAATCAGAATATTATCTTGATTATCTATGACGAGTTTGGAAATAGGTCACGTGGTGCAAAAAAACTAGGTCACTAGGTAAAATCTTAGAAAATCTTTGTGCACACTCTAGAGGCCACATTTTCAACCTGATACTCATGAAAAATGATCAAAATGTTTGTCTTGACTATATCTCGAAGGAGTGTGAAAATGGGTCACATCCAGTTGAAAAATAGGTCACAGGGTCAGATCTTGGAAAAACTTTTTGTACGCTGTAGAGGCCACAGTTTCAGTCCAATACTCATGAAAGTTTGTCAGAAAGTATTTCTTGATGATATCTTAGACGAGTTTGAAAACGGGCCCGTTGGGATCAAATACTAGGTCAACTGGTCAGATTATAGAAAAACCTTTTGTACATCTAAAGGCCACATTATCAGTCCAATACTCATCCAGAAAAGGTTAATAAAGACATAACAATACACGTGAGCCATGCTATTTGTAAAGGATGTATTGTACTGTATTGGAGCTTGACTCCGTTTTCAACAGCAAAGTCATATCACAGCGGTCAGTACGCCTAGGAATGTGTTTCCTGGCTTTCTCACAATAGTACTGACATAACTTTCTTTCCAAGCCACTGACTACTTTTTTCACATACAACAGAGGTGAAAGGCAAAATATCGACGGAAATACAGTTTGTCCCGACCGAGTATCGAACTCGCAACCACCAGATCATGAGTCAGATATGCTAAACACTGAGCTATCGGGCCGGGTTTGAAAAGGGGATTTAATGCATCTGAAAAGGGCATTGACCCATTTTAGTTTGCACAGTCTGCGCAGCCTGACCTGGGCCGAAACTTTTTTGTTGTTGTTGTTGTGGATAAATTTTCTGAATGTCAAAGGACACTTCTACCTTATTATTTAGCCGATTTTTAGACAAAAGGACTTTTACTCGGCACCAACTTGCTTGGTATGAAGCACAATGAAGATGCATTAAACCCCCTTTCCCCAGAGTGCCGCTCATGTGTATTTGTAATTTACTATCGACATGGCATTATCATTTAATTTCTTCAAAAATTTATAGCTTTTAGGATTTTGTACTGTTAGCAGAAAGTTTTTTGACTAGATCTATCAATATAGATAAAAACATAAAAGAGTTCAGACTTTGCTGATTAACAATATAATACAGGTTTCAACCCTGTAACTAGTCAGCGGCAACCCCCCCCCCACCCCCCCAAAAAAAGTAATTAAAAAATCAAATAGTATTGATGAATCGTTATGTTAACGTTATGTTACGTCATGTTAAGGAGTAACTGCAAGATATAGAAATCCCATCCCAAGTTACGCCTCGTTCTTTAACGTGGTCGGTAAAACTCGCTATACATGTAGCACCGCCACTCGGGACCTCGGTTTAAAGTTTCATCTGAAAGACTAAACTGGTAATTCTAGATGACCAGCCGTGGGATCGAACCCACATCCTAAAATAGCCCGAGATTTGTCTTTTATAAGTTTCATGCTCTGCCACTTGAGCTGTCAAGTTCTTTTCGTGAAAAAAAGAGAAATATATAACCATACCGGAAAGTGTAGATCAAAGATCAAACTGCACCTTGGGTTCAGTGTGATCTTAAATTTATACTGTCTGCAAATGCCCATGAAGCGATGTTAGAGACTCCATTACCGAATATACAGCCATGCGAAATTTCCAAATCTTTTCAAGAAAAGTATGCCTAATGAATACCTCGAACGTTACAGAATATTTATACCCGAAAGCTATTCATAAATAAGAACTCACAGTTTTTTTCTTGTCTAGAATATCTTCATTTACCCCATGCTGACAGTCAGACACGTGCAGATCAAAATAAACACACTATGATAAATTTCCCTACGCTTAAAAGAAACATACACTGTTGTCTAAATCCAGAATTATGTCAGAATCTTTTAACTCGCCTGACACTGTGACACTGTGTAATTGTTCATATTCGCGTTACCTCTCTTTGTTTTTGAATGGAGGTTGTTCGCGCAGAGGCCATCGTTCTGTGACAAACCTCGCCATCTGTATAATGCATATTTTAAGACTTATACGGTTGGAGGCCATAATTTCATCAAGTTCAAAATTCTTGTTGACTCACATGTATTAATCAGCGTGCAAAAAAAAATTAAACCTTATGCTGCTAAGCGCGACTCACTGACCTTTTGCGGACAGCGTAGATCAAGATCTTGGATCGACATTGTCCGATAAGGAGATATCTTTCTGCCCCAAAATACCTACGAAATAGCAAAATTTGGGTGTTTACTATCGGCATAAAAGTTTCATGGTAGTTATTTCGCAGGATAAGGGTTAATTACGCAGCTTCTGATTGTGCTGTGATAATGAAAACTGTTTAAAAAAAACTAGAAAGCAAGGTTACTGGTGCTATTTACACTAAAATGCAATTATTGTTCCACGCCTGACGTCAAGCTTGTGGCTCTCCGAAACTTAGAGGTGTTATTATTCCGTCAAATTTGCCCACGTCGCCATTGACATTAATGTAGAAACGTTTTTCTTTTTTAAAAATGATTGATTACTTTTAAACAGGTACAGTTCTACCACATTGTAATTATTGTATCAAGTATAAAAACAAACATGAGTAGTATAGGACGTCTCCATACGGACACACTCCGGCCTGAGTGTGTCCGTATGGAGACGTCCCTGAGTGCCGTACATCACCCTCCCTGACAAAAATGTGTCCCTAGTTTGCCCTCCCGAAAGATTTTTTTTTTTATTTTGTCCGTATGGTAACGTCCCTGAGAGGGATTTAGCATTCAAAATGGCGGCCGTGTGGATGGCACTCTGGGGACAAAAATGCCCCAGGCTCCCGTCCCTGAGCGGAATTTTTTGCAAAAAAGGGAAAAGGGGGGGGGGGAGTTTTTCCCAGGCTCTCTACCCTGAGAGGGATTTAGCATTCAAAGTGCAGATCTTATGACTGACAGGCTGGGTAAAAAATGGTCGGATCACTGAGTTGGACTTAGTTTTTTCACCCTATGGATGATTTTTTTCTTTCTAAAAGGTTGACCATTGAGTTGGACTTAGTCTTTTTTTCCCCTATGAATGATTTTTCTCTTTCTAAAAGACTGATCATTGAGTTGGACTTAGACTTTTTTCTGCATCTCTATGAATGAATTCTCTTTTCTAATTGCCTAATCATTGAGTTGAACTTAGACTTTTTTACCCTATGATTGATTTTCTCTCTTTCTAAAAGCCTGACCATTGAGTTGGACTTAGTTTTTTCACCCTATGGATGATTTCTCTAAAAGACTGAGCACTGGGTTGGACTTAGACTTTTTTCATTCTATGAATGATTTCTCTTTTCTAAAAGGAATTTGTCCCTATATCACTGAGTTGGACTTAGTCTTTTTCTGCAATTATGGATGATTTCTCTTTCTAAATGCCTGGACATTGAGTTGAACATAGACTTTTTTTACCCTATGAATGATTTCTTTCTAAAAGCCTGACCACTGAGTTGGACTTAGACTTTTTTCTTATCTATGAATGATTTTTTCTCTCTAAAAGGAATTTGTCCCTATATCAGTGAGTTGGACTTAGACTTTTTTCTTATCTAAATGTTTGGCCATTGAGTTGAACTTAGACTTTTTTACCCTATGATTGATTTTCTCTCTTTCTAAAAGCCTGACCATTGAGTTGGACTTAGTTTTTTCACCCTATGGATGATTTTTCTCTCTAAAAGACTGACCATTGAGTTGGACTTAGACTTTTTTCTGCATCTATGAATGATTTCTCTAAAAGACTGAGCGCTGAGTTGGACTTAGTCTTTTTTCTGCATCTATGAATGATTTTTCTTTTCTAAAAGGAATTTGTCCCTATATCACTGAGTTGGACTTAGACTTTTTTCTACATCTATGAATGAATTCTCTTTTCTAAATGCCTAACCATTGAGTTGAACATAGACTTTTTTTTACCCTATGAATGATTTTCTTTCTAAAAGCCTGACCACTGAGTTGGACTTAGTCTTTTTTCTGCATCTATGAATGATTTTTTCTCTCTAAAAGGAATTTGTCCCTATATCACTGAGTTGGACTTAGACTTTTTTCTACATCTATGAATGAATTCTCTTTTCTAAATGCCTAACCATTGAGTTGAACATAGACTTTTTTTTACCCTATGAATGAATTCTCTTTTCTAAAAGGAATTTGTCCCTATATCACTGAGTTGGACTTAGTCTTTCTGATTTTTTTCTGCATCTATGAATGAATTTTCTCTCTAAAAGCCTGAGCACTGAGTTGGACTTAGACTTTTTCTGAGTTTTTTACTCTTCGGAGTGTAACTCTTCTAAAAGAAGTTTGACAATTTGAAGAAAGATAGAACTTTCATGGTAATGGTTAGTCCTGAAAAGGACTGTTGGGTTAGCTCTGAAAAGAGCTGTGACAATTTGAAGAAATGACAACTTGAAGATAGAACTTTCGTCTGACAGCTTGAAGATAGAACTTTCTTCTGATAGCTTGAAGGTAGAACTTTCGTCTGACAACTTGAAAATAGATCTTTCGTCTGTCCTCTTGAAGATAGAACTCGTGGTAGATGCTTAGTCCTGAAAAGGACTGTTGGGTTAGCTCTGAAAAGAGCTGTGACAATTTGAAGAAATGACAACTTGAAGATAGAACTTTCTTCTGATAGCTTGAAGGTAGAACTTTCGTCTGACAATTTGAAGAAATGACAATTTGAAGATAGAACTTTCGTCTGATAGCTTGAAGGTAGAACTTTCGTCTGACAATTTGAAGAAATGACAATTTGAAAAAAAGATAGAACTTACGTCTGACAATTTGAAGAAAGGTAGAACTTTCGTGGTAGATGGTTAGCCCTGAAAAGGGCTGTTAGGGTGTCCCTAAAAGGGACCTGGTTTTGGAGGTTGTGTTTTTTCGTCTCACGTTGTTTTTTTCCACTTCTAATGACAGCATCCGAAATTCGCTTGGCAAATGGGGCATGTTTCAACTCTTTTCTGATTACCATTGCTCCATTACCGAAAGTAATCTTCCTCCCAAATTCGATATCAACCAAAATGACATCCGGTGTTGTCTTTAAAAATAGTTGAACTAATCTTTCGCCGAGATCTTTGTATGGCTGTGTTATAGTTGTAGTTGTTTTTGTTCCTCCTCTCCTACGAAATGAGTGCTAAAAGCCTGAGCACTGAGTTGGACTTAGACTTTTTTCTGAGTTTTTTTTACTCTCTGGAGTGTAACTCTTCTGAGAGAAAAGAAGATTGCCAATAGAAAATGTGTCATTTTTTGGCCGTTACCTAGCCTTTAATTGCAAATATCCTACATCACTGAGTTGGACTTAGACTTTTTTCTGAGTTTTTTACTCTTTGGAGTGTAACTCTTCTGAGAGAAAAGAAGATTGACAATAGAAAATGTGTCATTTTTTGTGCGTTACCTAGCCTTTAATTGCAAATATCCTACATCACTGAGTTGAACTTAGTTTTTCTGATTTTTTCTGCATCTATGGATGAATTTTCTCTCTAAAAGTCTGAGCACTGAGTTGGACTTAGACTTTTTCTGAGTTTTTTTACTCTTCGGAGTGTAACTCTTCTAAAAGAAAGAAGTTTGACAATTTGAAGAAATGACAATTTGAAGATAGAACTTTCGTGGTAAATGGTTAGTCCTGAAAAGGACTGTTGGGTTAGCTCTGAAAAGAACTGATGGGTTAGCCCTGAAAAGGGCTGTTTTGTTTTGGAGGCTGTGTTTTTTCGTCTCACGTTGTTTTTTCCACTTCTAATGACAGCATCCGAAATTCGCTTGGCAAATGGGGCATGCTTCAACTCTTTTTCTGATTACCATTGCTCCATTACCGAACTAATCTTCCTCCCAAATTCGATATCAACCAAAATGACATCCGGTGTTGTCTTTAAAAATAGTTGAACTAATCTTTCGCCGAGATCTTTGTATGGCTGTGTTATACGTTGTAGTTGGTTTTGTTCCTCCTCTCCTACGAAATGAGTGCTAAAAGCCTGAGCACTGAGTTGGACTTAGACTTTTTTCTGAGTTTTTTTTTACTCTCTGGAGTGTAACTCTTCTGAGAGAAAAGAAGATTGCCAATAGAAAATGTGTCATTTTTTGGCCGTTACCTAGCCTTTAATTGCAAATATCCTACATCACTGAGTTGGACTTAGACTTTTTTCTGAGTTTTTTACTCTTTGGAGTGTAACTCTTCTGAGAGAAAAGAAGATTGACAATAGAAAATGTGTCATTTTTTGTGCGTTACCTAGCCTTTAATTGCAAATATCCTACATCACTGAGTTGAACTTAGTTTTTCTGATTTTTTTCTGCATCTATGGATGAATTTTCTCTCTAAAAGTCTGAGCACTGAGTTGGACTTAGACTTTTTCTGAGTTTTTTTACTCTTCGGAGTGTAACTCTTCTAAAAGAAAGAAGTTTGACAATTTGAAGAAATGACAATTTGAAGATAGAACTTTCGTGGTAAATGGTTAGTCCTGAAAAGGACTGTTGGGTTAGCTCTGAAAAGAACTGTTGGGTTAGCCCTGAAAAGGGCTGTTTTGTTTTGGAGGCTGTGTTTTTTCGTCTCACGTTGTTTTTTCCACTTCTAATGACAGCATCCGAAATTCGCTTGGCAAATGGGGCATGCTTCAACTCTTTTTCTGATTACCATTGCTCCATTACCGAACTAATCTTTCGCCGAGATCTTTGTATGGCTGTGTTATACGTTGTAGTTGGTTTTGTTCCTCCTCTCCTACGAAATGAGTGTTTAGTTGTAATAACTGTTGACCTGCATTTAGATATTCTTGGAGAGCCTCGCGTAGTTGATAATTTATCTCCTCCATATTGATACTGCTTCCGAATATTGATACTGCTTCCGAATATTGATACCGCTTTCGAAGTGTTCGTTCGCTGAGTGTCAAAAAATGATGAATGTATGGAAATAACGCTGGGTTTTATACGTTTAAGGAGGATTGAAATTTTTAAAGAGCGCGGACCTGACGGGAAACACCAGGATTGTACTGTGTGACACTGAGTTAGGAGTGGTAAAAACAGCATGAAACGCCGACGTGGGAAAAACATAGGAAAAAATGACGTCATGAGTCAATCAGTTCAATCCTCCTGTAAAGCTATAAAACCCAGCGATATTTTTACATAAAATCATATTTGTTCCAGTATGGTTCGAATTCTTGTCTACCCCCACTGCGCAAGCAGATGTCTGATAGAGTGAGGGAAATGTTTTGCCATACTTTTTTTACCCTTGTGTTTTGTTGATTTGCAAAAGAAACAGTTCTTTGTTACTCGTTTTTTTCTTCTTTTCGTTGTTTTGCTTTTTTCTCCTCTTTTAGATCCAAAGTTTGTTGTTTTCTTAGATTATCGTTTGTTGATATTTTTTTCTCTGCCTGTTCTGTTATTTTGCAGATTTTTGAATCGGTGATATCCGTTGCGTCGGACTGCATGTCTACGGTCTGATTTTCAAACGGTGATATTGTAGTCTGTAGTGAACTTGTTTTCCATGTATTTTCGTTGTAGAATGAATTTAGTGTCCCGACGAATTTCGTATGTTGGAGATCGACAACGTTGTAAAACGATGGTGAAATTTCGATGTCATGACTGTGTGGGTTCACGTAGACAAAAAACAAATGTTCCTGTCTGATTTTCTTTTTTGGACAATTTCTGGACCAATGTCCTGCTTCGTTGCACGTAAAACAAATATTTGTTCTCTCACCATTCATCCGATATCGTTTGTCGAGCGTCGCTTGATCTAAAACTCTGTAGCTGATAGTACAGCGTATAGAGCTATTTATAAAAAAAATACGCTTCACTACTAGACGCTGACGTAGTGTACCTCTACCCAATGGTCTATTTATAGCAACAGACGCTAACATATTGTGATTTAACCCCATGTCACACTAAACGGCGTTTCCACTGAGTTGTCACGGTGTTGTTTAAGTTCCCAGACTGCCAAGAGATCGCAGGAAAAATGCGAAGCTCCCGTGGCCTATTATCGCGTTCCTGATGTTGATGAAAAAAAAAGCAAGAAGGAAATCAAGTACATTGATATCTGTTCTCTGTACCCTTATGTTTGTAAACACAAATCCTATCCTGTAGGTCAGCCAGAAATTTTGTCTGCTGAGAATATTGACATGAACAATATTCGACAATATGAGGGCTTAATCAAATGCAAAGTTTTGCCTCCAACTGATTTGTTTCACCCCGTTCTCCCAGTTCACTGTAACAACAAAATGATGTTTCCACTCTGTATGAAATGTGCAGAAGAATGTTCAAGTATTTGTAGCCATGGTGAAGAAAAGAGGGCTTTGGTCGGAACTTGGGTTACTTTTGAATTATTCAAGGCTCTTGACTGCGGTTATCAATTACTGCAAAGTAAAAAAGTTAAAAGTAGAAAAAGTCAAAAGTCTCTCTTATATAGATCTAGATCTACATGCAGTGAGGAAATATTCCCGTAAAATGGTCTTTACAAGTGTGTGAACCAATAATTATTCCAAGTTATTTTTCTTGACATAAATTAACGAAAGTGTCAAGGAACTGTCTTTCTTTTGTTAAGGAAATCAGGGATATTCACCCTATTTCACATGTACAAATCTACGAAAGAAAAAAAATGCTTTCTACTTTTGACAACGCTCAAAATTCGAACTCACACCTTTTTTATATTAGTTAAGCGTATAGAGGTATTTATAAAAAAGCTTTACTAGACGCTGACGTAGTGTACCTCTGCCCAATGGTCTATTTATAGCAACAGACGCTAACATATTGTGATCTAAGCCCCTGTCACTCTAAACGGCGTTTCCACCGAGTTGACACGGTGTTGTTTAAGTTCACAGAGTACCAACAAAGGTTTTCGTTTTGATTTCTGAACAATAGATTGAAATGCTCGAATCAAAGTTTTTTTTGCCCAGTAGAAAAAATCCATTATTCAAATTGGCAATCATGACCAACTATGTTTTGCAAGAGCCGTTGTTGTGGGAATTTGCTACAGTGAACGTGAAAACACCGGGGCATGGAATAGAAAAATGGGATCGTATTAGTCGTTCAAACCGCCCTCTTCAAAAGACTGAAGCTGAGAAATTGTTGAATGAAGCTGGAGTTTCACCAACACAACCTGTAGGAATTGACGAATACAAAAAAATTCAAGCATTCTTGTATGAAAAAGGCTATGTCATTAAAGTTCATCAACAGCATTCAAAAGTGGAAAAAAATATTTGAACATCCAGAAGTGAAAACCAATAGTAAGATCATACATTTGTAGTTTCATCAAAACCATTATGACTACATCAAATCTATCAAAGGTTTTTTTTGTTGTGGATATTATTGTGAGTTCTGTGATGTGGGTTACTCTCACCGGGAAAGTCATGCTTGTTCAATTATCTGCAAAGGTTGTTACCGCAAAGGAAAATGTCCATCAGATTCAAAAGAATATGTTTGCAGTTATTACAGTAGACGATTTTTTAGTGCTGAATGCTTTGAAAATCACAGAATTGTTCAAGGTAGAGAAAAGAAATCCATTTGTGAATTAGTGAAACTCTGTTCAAAATGTGGTGTGCAATATCTTGTCAGAAAGAAAAATCATGTTTGCAAGGAAAGAAAAGGTGTCATATCTGTAAGAAAATTGTTAACTTTTTTTATCGATGCTATATTCAGCCTTACCAAAGTAAGTTGAACCATGACAGCGATGACGAGACGAGTTCTTCTGTAGTCAAAAAAACACAGTTTATTTTCTTTTGATTTTGAATGCAAACAAGACACAGGTGTACACATCCCGAATTATTGTATTGCACACAGAGCATGTGATGAATGTATCGATAAATCACTTGATTTTCATTGTTCTACATGCAGTGAATTTGAAGAGGGTAGGGAAGTTATTTTTCAAGGTGAAGAAACTTTGAGTCAATTTTTGCAAGTGGCTCTTTTCAAAACATCATAAAGGAGTCACGGCTATTGCCCATAATTTCAAAGGTTATGACGGTCAGTTCATTCTTGGCTATATTGTCAAAGTTGGGTTAAAACTTCCAAAATTGATCATGAATGGAAACAATATTATGAAGTTAGAACTGAATGGTGTACGTCTGGTCGATTCTTTCAATTTCATGAGCTTTGGTTTGGCAAAATTTCCAGCCATATTTGGTCTTCAAGAAAATAAAAAAGGTTACTTTCCTCACTGGGCAAATACAGATGAATTTTGGAGTTACATTGGACCTTACTTGGATATGTCTTATTACAAACCCGGGCATGGTAAAGAAGAGAGGGCTTTGCTCGGAACTTGCGTTACTTTTGAATTATTCAAGGCTCTTGACTGCGGTTATCGATTATTGCAAGTGTATGAAATTTGGCATTTCAATTCTGTGTCAGATCAGTTCTTTAAACGTTATGTGGACAATTTCTTTGAAAATTAAGCAAGAAACCTGTGGTTATCCAGATCGGTGTCAATCAGACTCAGAAAGAGCAATTGCACAAAGACATTACGGAATATGAAGCCAAATGTGAAACTCGTGGTGTTTGTGAATTTGCATTGTAAAAAATTTGTTATATACTGTTTTGCGAATAATTCATTGTAAATAATTCATTGCAAAAAAATATTTCAGTGTGAATTTTTTTCATTGTTAAGAAATTTTTTTCAGTGTGATTTTTTCATTGTCAAGAATTTTTTTATGATGCTTTTGCAAAAAAAATGTTTCCTTGCGAATTTTTTTCATTGCCAAGAAATTTTTTTCATTGTCAAGAAATTTTTTTATGATGCTTTGCAAAAAAATGTTTCATTGTTTAGTTCTGTTCAGTAAATAAAAGTTCAATAAATAAAAGTTCAAAAACAATAGATCTCTTCATTCTGTTTTTGCCCCAAAGACTTGTTCTGTCTACATTTTTTTCCATACACCGTCTCATAACTTTTTTGCTATATTAGCATGAAACGTAGCATGGAAAAAATGTATGGGCTTTCTGCCAGATCCGAGCTCTTTAAAAAATTTCAATCCACAGTAAACGTATAAAGCTCGACGTTATTTTCATACATTCACCATTTTTGGCTCTCAGCTAACGATCACTTCGAAAGCAGTATCAATATTCGGAAGCAGTATCAATATGGAGGAGATAAAATTATCAACTATGTGAGACTCTCCAAGAATATCTAAATGCAGGTCAATAGTTATTACAACTAAACACTCATTTCGTAGGAGAGGAGGAACAAAAACAACTACAACTATAACACAGCCATACAAAGATCTCGGCGAAAGATTAGTTCAACTATTTTTAAAGACAACACCGGATGTCATTTTGGTTGATATCGAATTTGGGAGGAAGATTACTTTCGGTAATGGAGCAATGGTAATCAGAAAAGAGTTGAAACATGCCCCATTTGCCAAGCGAATTTCGGATGCTGTCATTAGAAGTGGAAAAAAACAACGTGAGACGAAAAAACACAACCTCCAAAACCAGGTCCCTTTTAGGGACACCCTAACAGCCCTTTTCAGGGCTAACCATCTACCACGAAAGTTCTACCTTTCTTCAAATTGTCAGACGTAAGTTCTATCTTTTTTTCAAATTGTCATTTCTTCAAATTGTCAGACGAAAGTTCTACCTTCAAGCTATCAGACGAAAGTTCTATCTTCAAATTGTCATTTCTTCAAATTGTCAGACGAAAGTTCTACCTTCAAGCTATCAGAAGAAAGTTCTATCTTCAAGTTGTCATTTCTTCAAATTGTCACAGCTCTTTTCAGAGCTAACCCAACAGTCCTTTTCAGGACTAAGCATCTACCACGAGTTCTATCTTCAAGAGGACAGACGAAAGATCTATTTTCAAGTTGTCAGACGAAAGTTCTACCTTCAAGCTATCAGAAGAAAGTTCTATCTTCAAGCTGTCAGACGAAAGTTCTATCTTCAAGTTGTCATTTCTTCAAATTGTCACAGCTCTTTTCAGAGCTAACCCAACAGTCCTTTTCAGGACTAACCATTACCATGAAAGTTCTATCTTTCTTCAAATTGTCAAACTTCTTTTAGAAGAGTTACACTCCGAAGAGTAAAAAACTCAGAAAAAGTCTAAGTCCAACTCAGTGCTCAGGCTTTTAGAGAGAAAATTCATTCATAGATGCAGAAAAAAATCAGAAAGACTAAGTCCAACTCAGTGATATAGGGACAAATTCCTTTTAGAAAAGAGAATTCATTCATAGGGTAAAAAAAAGTCTATGTTCAACTCAATGGTTAGGCATTTAGAAAAGAGAATTCATTCATAGATGTAGAAAAAAGTCTAAGTCCAACTCAGTGATATAGGGACAAATTCCTTTTAGAAAAGAAAAATCATTCATAGAATGAAAAAAGTCTAAGTCCAACCCAGTGCTCAGTCTTTTAGAGAAATCATCCATAGGGTGAAAAAACTAAGTCCAACTCAATGGTCAGGCTTTTAGAAAGAGAGAAAATCAATCATAGGGTAAAAAAGTCTAAGTTCAACTCAATGATTAGGCAATTAGAAAAGAGAATTCATTCATAGGTGAAAAAACTAAGTCCAACTCACTGATATAGGGACAAATTCCTTTTAGAGAGAAAAATCATTCATAGGATGAAAAAAGCTAAGTTCAACTCAATGGCCAAACATTTAGATAAGAAAAAAGTCTAAGTCCAACTCACTGATATAGGGACAAATTCCTTTTAGAGAGAAAAAATCATTCATAGATAAGAAAAAAGTCTAAGTCCAACTCAGTGGTCAGGCTTTTAGAAAGAAATCATTCATAGGGTAAAAAAAGTCTATGTTCAACTCAATGTCCAGGCATTTAGAAAGAGAAATCATCCATAATTGCAGAAAAAGACTAAGTCCAACTCAGTGATATAGGGACAAATTCCTTTTAGAAAAGAGAAATCATTCATAGAATGAAAAAAGTCTAAGTCCAACCCAGTGCTCAGTCTTTTAGAAAGAAAAAATCATTCATAGAATAAAAAAAGCTAAGTCCAACTCAATGGTCAGACATTTAGAAATCATACATAGGGGAAAAAAAAGTCTAAGTCCAACTCAATGATTAGGCAATTAGAAAAGAGAATTCATTCATAGGTGAAAAAGACTAAGTCCAACTCACTGATATAGGGACAAATTCCTTTTAGAGAGAAAAATCATACATAGGGTAAAAAAAGTCTAAGTTCAACTCAGTGCTCAGACATTTAGAAATCATTCATAGATGCAGAAAAAGTCTAAGTCCAACTCAGTGATATAGGGACAAATTCCTTTTAGAAAAGAAAAATCATTCATAGATGCAGAAAAAAGACTAAGTCCAACTCAGCGCTCAGTCTTTTAGAGAAATCATTCATAGATGCAGAAAAAAGTCTAAGTCCAACTCAATGGTCAGTCTTTTAGAGAGAAAAATCATCCATAGGGTGAAAAAACTAAGTCCAACTCAATGGTCAGGCTTTTAGAAAGAGAGAAAATCAATCATAGGGTAAAAAAGTCTAAGTTCAACTCAATGGCCAAACATTTAGATAAGAAAAAAGTCTAAGTCCAACTCACTGATATAGGGACAAATTCCTTTTAGAGAGAAAAAATCATTCATAGATAAGAAAAAAGTCTAAGTCCAACTCAGTGGTCAGGCTTTTAGAAAGAAATCATTCATAGGGTAAAAAAAGTCTATGTTCAACTCAATGTCCAGGCATTTAGAAAGAGAAATCATCCATAATTGCAGAAAAAGACTAAGTCCAACTCAGTGATATAGGGACAAATTCCTTTTAGAAAAGAGAAATCATTCATAGAATGAAAAAAGTCTAAGTCCAACCCAGTGCTCAGTCTTTTAGAGAAATCATCCATAGGGTGAAAAAACTAAGTCCAACTCAATGGTCAGGCTTTTAGAAAGAGAGAAAATCAATCATAGGGTAAAAAAGTCTAAGTTCAACTCAATGATTAGGCAATTAGAAAAGAGAATTCATTCATAGAGATGCAGAAAAAAGTCTAAGTCCAACTCAATGATCAGTCTTTTAGAAAGAGAAAAATCATTCATAGGGGAAAAAAAGACTAAGTCCAACTCAATGGTCAACCTTTTAGAAAGAAAAAAATCATCCATAGGGTGAAAAAACTAAGTCCAACTCAGTGATCCGACCATTTTTTACCCAGCCTGTCAGTCATAAGATCTGCACTTTGAATGCTAAATCCCTCTCAGGGTAGAGAGCCTGGGAAAAACTCCCCCCCTTTTCCCTTTTTTGCAAAAAATTCCGCTCAGGGACGGGAGCCTGGGGCATTTTTGTCCCCAGAGTGCCATCCACACGGCCGCCATTTTGAATGCTAAATCCCTCTCAGGGACGTTACCATACGGACAAAATAAAAAAAAAATCTTTCGGGAGGGCAAACTAGGGACACATTTTTGTCAGGGAGGGTGATGTACGGCACTCAGGGACGTCTCCATACGGACACACTCAGGCCGGAGTGTGTCCGTATGGAGACGTCCTATACTACTAACATGTACACTGGAATGTCAGATTTAGTTTGCTTCATTTTCACAAACATTGCAATACGATACCTTTATCATTCAACCCACAATTAATTTAAAAAAAAAAGTAACTTAAAAACACATGTATATCTATGGGGATTCGGAATAAATGCAATATTTATGACCACTAATTGTATATTACATTAGGTCTATATGGATGGCGAAATTTGTCAAAACACGAACGTAGGCCTGTGCCTTCGCGGCCTAATGCTTCTCATTACCAGTACAGAACAGAATGGAACGTGTATTCTAATTCGAACCCTTTACCACAAAATCCCAAGCTTTAATGAACCTGACGACGTACAATGTTTTTAAAAACATCATGGGGAGAAAGAAGAAAATGCCGGAAACCAGCGTTTTCTACTGTTTCCTCAATTTTTTTTTTCCCTTTCTTTTTTATAATTGTTTTGAAAGACAACTGAAATTTTGGCTACATTCATTTTGTTGTCTGCAAATGCTTTCAGTTTTGGCCAAGTCTAACATTTTGACGTCCGATGAAAAGTTCTAAACTAGTAACATAGTCTTTCCACAGTTAGAGTATACATATCTATAGATGTACAATAACGTAGTGCATCTATATGAGCCATGCCGTGTGAAAAGAGGGCTTAATGTATCTGCGAAAAGTATCAACCTAGGTCAGCCTGCGCAGTCCGACCTGGGCCGAAACTTTTCGCTTTGTGTCAATTTTCTGTATGTCCAAGGACCACTGTACCTCATGATTGATTCGGTTATTTAAAAAAAGACGCTATTATGGATCCAAAAGTATGTGATGGCTTGCTTGGTACCACGGATCACGGAGATGCATTAAGCCCCTCTTTGCCAGAACATGGCTCAATTATAGATTATAATCTTGTTGACGTTATGAATGTCATTCATGACGTAACTATTGCGGCTGCATGAAAGTACGCTAAATACGCCGTTCTTCATGTTTATTCGTGGTAAAATAATGTCGATATGTGCATACTTTCGGCCGATTTAGTTAAGTCTGATATGAATTATAAATGAGAAACAGGGTTGAAAAAATAGATGGTTTGTATCTTGAAATGGAAAAGTTTCTAAAATATTATCTTACTCGCCTTCGGCTAACCGGAAAACAGTCATGAGTACGCCTTGCCCAATAAACTTTTCCTGTCAAAGACACCAAATATATATTCTCAATTTATCTAGTCTACTACAAGGTTGGTCTCTAGCCTCCCAGTGCTGTTTCATTATTGGATTATTCAATGGGAATTATTCATTCAGAATATGCATCCCAATAATATAAACGTGGCTCTTTCACTAATTGATTTTGCTCAATGAACTCTTTGTATGGTGTTTAAAGGGTAACTCTAGGCCAAAATTTTTATTTCAAAATCGGATAAAACTATACTAGAGTATGTTAACAAAAAAAATCTTAGCGTTCTGTGATGCTTAGTTCACGAGATATAGAGGTTTAAACTACGGAATTTCACCTGTCTGAAAGTCGCTAATTGAAAAAATCGTGACTTCCTGTAGTCTGCCGTGACGCCACAAGTGTGAGAAGATATGGTCGCTATATATGAACTAACACAGAAAACTGAGAAAACTGCATGAAATTTGCAAATATATAAATCGCTTTATCACGTTTCAATCACTTGTCTACTGCAGAATTTCAATCTCTATCGCTCTTACATCTTACTACAATAATAGGAAAGAAATTTTAAATGAATTAGCCTGGTGGAGATAGTACTTATGAAAAGGAAAAGTTATACTTCTAGTGGGGAACAAAACTATTTTGAAATTCATTTCTTGAAGTTATTTCAATTATACCACAGTCTTATCAACGAATTTTGATAGATAAATAAAAAAAAAAAATAACTTAAGATAGTTGAAATATGCCAAAAGTCTCTTCTACTAAGTGGTAGAAGGAACGTTGCCATGTGTAAAAGAATCATTCGAGTACAGTTCTAAGGCTGTTTCTACCAAATATAGGACACCGTCGATCATTGAACGGTCTACACATCCTGTGCAGTCTGATCTTGATCTACACTGTCAATGTCAGCATTTTACATGTCTCCTTCAGCTTGGGAAGAATTAAAAGCCTTGATCTACCTTAGAAATCGTATCCTCTCTTTAACATTCACAAACAACATTAAATCCAGCACATATCCTAAATTTGCCGTTTAAGTTGAATCCATTTTTTTCACTTGAACTTCATTTATTTTCCTACTACGTGTTATTTTCACAATTTCAAATTTGTTTCTTTCATCAACAACAACGTTAAAAGATTGTCTGAATTGCCTCCTGCCTTCCTGCCCTCCATATCAAGCAGTAAACGTTTTTGATCGTCTGCAAAATACAGGGTCAGTCCATTTCCTAAATACTGAGACATGTTAGGCGTAAATTTAAAAGGAAATATCAACGCGGACAAATATTATTTGACTTTCTTTTTCCGTATTTCTCGCTGTAATCACGTACGAAATAACAGATGCTGACCATAAAAAAATTCAGCGTACATTAGAAATTTATTACAAACTTTACACAAAAGTTTAGTGCGCCAACCTTTTATTTTGAGAAAAGAATTGTGTATTCCATCAATGTAAAGGGGCAGAGGGTTAATTCGGCGCCACTTTGATGTTGGTATCGCACCGTCGTGGTCTCACATTTTTTTTGCAGCTGGAGGTTAACAAGCATGTGTCATGTACATGTCATGTACAAATTTACTCTTTTGTTTTCACGACCATATTGAACCCTTTTTCTTATAATATGTAAATGGAATTTTGAATTTTACACAGGTTAAATGGGTAAGTCGAATGTCATAATTTTTGTATTTTCCTCATTCATACGATCTTAAATAAAAAAAAATCCCATAATCTGCTTGTCGAATTTCTATTCTAACTACCCTCCAACTCTCTCTCTCTCTCTCTCTCTCTCTCTCTCTCTCTCTCTCTCTCTATAAGTAATATGAAAGAGATGGATAATCAACAGTTAATTTACCATTGATTTCTTGCCCCATTTCAATTTCTGTGTGGCCCCAAGGCTGCTGAGCGCGACTCAATGACCTTTTGCGAACAATGTATATTAAGATCAGACTGCACAGAACGTGCAATCTGATCATATGCACAGTGTCCAATACGGAGATATCTATCTCCAAAAACTAGCAGTATTCGAACTTTTGCAATCGACATAAAGGTTTATTTAACCTGTTGAGGATTAATGGTAGATCTGATATTAAGCCACGTCATTCGGTTTAGACAGACAGACAGCAGACTGACGAATAAATAGTCATCTCCTGGCTCTTAATATTGCCTAAACTCGGCACCCGGTTTAGGATAGGGATTTTTGTGACAAAAAAAAATCGTCTCCAGACATGAGGGAGGATTAGGTTGTGAGAAAAAAGTCAGTATCAGAGCAAATTAACAGTACACAGAAGCCGAAATAAATGTGTGGGTCACACTTCCTACGTCACATCCGGTTTATCGAAGATTTCACAAACTCGCACAGGTGTGCAAACTACATTTTCGCTAATAACTCTCTTTTTACGAAAGACATTGAAATATGGTTTTCAATTTTAAGATTGTTTTCATTTAAGGATTCTTATATCCAAAAATAGCTTTGGTCTGGAGTTACCCATTAAGGCCGTTGAAAATATTATTTTAGTTATATCGCGGCGGCCACTGCATCTACCCATGGTTCTTGGAGATTCTTCTGCCATTACTTCAGATAATATGTTTCCCAAACCAGTGGCCGCTTTCCCCCATAAATATCGTCGAAACGGTATTCAGAGTTGCTAGCGTAATAAATCCTGTTGCAATAACTATCTTCAATCCTCGAAAAGAAATTGGCCTAGCGGAGAAATCGAACCTGCGAACCATTGGATTCAAACCTGTATTTTACCAACAGAAGTACCGGGCTCGAACCGAATCTTTTTACTTACAATGACCGGTAGACGGCCACAGACAGAAATAGGTGAATTGGTCGGGACCGAAAAGTTTCAACCGTTAGCGTTACTCAAGGACCTTTTGAGGGTAGCGTACATCAAGATCAGACTGCATAGAACGATAAGGAATTTTTTTTTCACCAAAATTAACTTTGAAATAGCAACATGATTCTTATTTACGGCTTGAAAGTTCTGTTTATTTTATTTAGTAGGTTAAGGGTTAAACGGGTGAATAAGTGAGCATAGTACGACTGTACGCTATTGCAGAAAGTGTAGACAGCGTCGATCGAAAAACGGATTGCAATGAATGTGCAGTCTGATCTTGGCTCTACGCTGTCCAATTCCCTGAGATTTTTCCACCAGAAAGGACCTTTGAAATTGCAATATTTGATGTTTTTATCATTAGGATAGAATTTTTCATTTCATTTATTTTGAAGTTTAAGGATAGGGCACCCTAATGGCATTCAGGTAACATTCGTGTAACACCGCCTTTCATCGCCAAAATCGTGCGGAATCGGCTAAGACTCGGGTAATCCGTAATCGGGGCGGGGACCAGCGTCTATCGGCCGATCGAATACGGATTACCCGAGTCTTAGCCGAATCCGTACGTTTTTTCGGCGATGAAAGGCGATGTTACACATCTCCCATTAGGGTGCCCTACCCTTAAAGATCGAAATATACAATCGTTTAGGTTTAACTTTCTAGATCAACCAGGCAAATCCGAGTTTTAACAACTCTGCGAAAGAAAGCCTTTGAAAACTTTGTAGGAAAAAGAGTATGTTCATTCTGATTAACAGTTGGGGACGACAAATTAAATGTGACTATGATTATGGGAATTTGTCTACGACGGGGAAGAAATCGTTGCGAAAAATGGCGAAAAAAGCTGGTTATCAATATCGGCATTTTCTACTTTTACCACAACGTTTTCAAGAGCCTTTTTCATCAGGTCAGAACACGGATTTGTTTTGTATGGGGTTAACTGAATATGCCTTCTTTTTCAGGATCGTCTAAACACATTTTTATATTGAGTCATGTTACGTGAAAAGGGGGCTTAATGCATATGCGAAAAGTATCGACCCAGGTCAGCCTCCGCAGTCCGCGCAGGCGGACCTGGGCCGAAACTTTTTGCTGTAGGTCAATTTTATGTAGGTCCAAGGACTAGTCTACCTCATTTTAAAGTTGGTTGTAAAAAAAGGTGGATATTATGGATCCATAATTATGTGATGACTAGCTCGGTGCCATGGATCACGGAGATGTATTAAGCCCCATTTTACCAGGGCATGGCTCATATATAAAAGAGCTCAGGGTTGCAGTTACAACATCTGGGATTTTTTTCTGCTTAACTGCAAAAAAAATTCTTTTATTCGTTATTGCGCTTAATGAGTTATTAATGGGAGAATTGAACTCATTCTTGGCAGCAGGTATTGCAATACAGCTTTTGTATGGGTAAATGTCGGGTAAGATTAACTTTTGAGACAAGCATTGGTGGGAGACTTAGATATCGAATAACTTTTTACCAAACAATCCCGAGTTTTAGCGATGAAAGCTTTTGAAAACACTGTGAGAAAAGAAGAAAATGCTGGTAACAGCATTTTCTCTTTTTCAACAATGTCTTTTCTTTGCAATTTCGGAGACAAATTCCATCGCTTGAGTGTCTATTCAGTTCGTCGTCTGCAGATTCTTTGAATTTGGAGAAATCTAAAATTATGGTGTCTGGTAAAGTGTTAACCTGACAGCCCGGCCTGGTTATCGTACTCAGTGGTTAGCGTATCTGACTCGTGACGTGGTGCTAGCGGGTTCGATACCCGGTTGAGGCAAACTTTCTTTCTGGCGATTTTTCACCTCTCATTTATGTATGTGGAAAGTAGTCAGTGGCTTGGAAAGAAACTTATTTCAGCACTGGTGTGTGAAAAGAAAGCTAGGAAACAAATAATGATGCCTTGGTGCACTGACCGCCGTGATATGACCTAAGTTGTTAAAACGGTGTTAAACTCCAATACAAACAAACAAAGTTTACCTGAGATTTGATGTTCAAAATAAAGTGAACCTTTGTCTGCTATCCTGCGTTACTACCCAGGCAAGCCAACGGCATACATTTGTATAGAGATAATGAGAGAGAGGCAGAGACAGAGACACAAACAGACAGACAGACAGACAGACAGACAGACAGACAGACAGATAGACAGACAGACAGACAGACAGACATAGAGACGGAGAAGAGAAAACGAATACTAAGCAAGAACGTGAAAGACTGACTGACTGACTGACTGGCTGGTCCATTCATTCATTCATTCATTTTTCTGGTTAAAGAGACTCATACACTCTATTAGTAAACAAGAGGGCCTGATGGCCCTGGATCGCTTACCTGAGTCAATAGGCAAAATTTCACTCCAGGGTCATGATTGAAACTGACCAATTGTCAGGTCAATTGAGCTTAAAATGTGGCCTCTAAAGCGCCCTCAAGGAATTTCCATAAGTTGACCTAGTGACCTAGTTCATGACCCCATGTGACCTAATTTTGATCTCATCCAAGATTTTATCAAGACAAACATGGCCAATTTTCAGGTCAATTGAGCAAGATTTTTTGCCTCTAGAGCCCATACGGAATTTCTGTAAGTTGACCTAGTGACCTAGTTTATGACTCTAGATAACCCAATTCTGAACTCATCCTAAATTTTATCAAGACAAACATTCTCAGCAATTTTCAAGTCAATTGAGCAATAAATGTGGCCTCCAGAGTGCTCACAAGATTTTTCTTTAATTTGACCAAGTGACCTAGTTTATGAACCCACATGACCCAATTTAGAACTCATCATAAAGTCTATCAAGACAAACATTCTGAACAATTGAGCAACAAATGTGGCCTCTAGAGTGCCTAAATAAATTTCTTTAATTTGACCTACTGACCTAGTTTATAACTCAATTTCAACCTCATTCGATATTTCATCAAGACAAACATTCTGACCAATTTTCATGTCAATTGAGCATGAAATGTGGCCTCCAGAGTGCCCGCAAGGTATTTCTTTAATTTGACCTTGTGACCTATATTATGACTCCAGGTGACCCAATTCTAAACTCATCCTAGATTTCATCAAGACAAACATTTCAACCAATGTTCAAACCAGTTGAGCAATAAATGTGGCCTCTAGAGTGCCCACACAGTATTTCTTTAATTTGACCTTGTGGCCTAGTTTATGACCCAAGGTGACCTAAGTTCAGACTCATGTGAAATTTTATCAGGACAAACATTCTGAATAACTTTACAGTCAATTGAGCAACGAATGTGGCCTCTAGAGTGCCAACAATATATTTCCTTAACGTGACCTAGTGACCTAGTTTATGACCCCAGGTGACCCAAATTCAAACTCATCCAAGATTTCATCGAGACAAACATTCTGACCAATTTTCAAGTCAATTGAGTTGAAAAATATGGCCTCTAGGGTGCCCACAAGGTATTTCTTTAATCTGACCTAGTGACCTTGATTAAGACCCAAAGTGACCCAAATTCAAAGTCATCAAGAAAAACAGTCTGACCACATTTCAGGTCAAATGAGCAAGAAATGTGGTCTCTAGAGTGCCCACAAGGTATTTCTTTAATTTGATCTAGTGACCTAGTTTATGACCACAGGTGACCCATTTTCGAGACTAATTGAACATGTTGTGCTCCGGTAAGCTAACAAACTTAGTACAGTTCCACTAGGAGATAATACATACCAAATATCAAAGCTCTACGCCTTCCAGTTTTAAAGAAGAAGAATTTTAAAGTTTTCCTTCTTTGTTCCTATGTTCGAAATTGTGACCCCCGGGGCAGGGCCAGTTTCAACCCCAGCGGGTTTATTTGAACAGACTTGGTAGAAGTCTACTAGGAGATACTACATGCCAAATATCAAAGCTCTACACCTTCCAGTTTCAGAGAAGAAGAATTTTAAAGTTTTCCTTCTTTGTTCCTGTGTTCGGACTTGTGACCCCCGAGGCGGAGCCAGTTTTGTTTCCAGGGCCATCATTTGAACAAACTTGGTAGAGGTCCATTAGGAGATACTACATACCAAATATCAAAGGTCTACGCCTTCCAGTTTCAGAGAAGAAGAATTTTAAAGTTTTCCGTCTTTGTTCCTATGTTTGAATTTGTGACCCCCTGGGCGGGGCTAGTTTTGACCCCAGGGGCATCATATGAACAAACTTGGTAGAGGTCCATGTGGAGATACTACATACCAAATATCAAAGGTCTACGCCTTCCATTTTCAGACAAGAAGAATTTTAAAGTTTCCTTCTTTGCTCCTATGTTCGAACTTGTGACCTCCAGGGCGGGGCCAGTTTTGACCCCAGGGGCATCATATGAACAAACTTGGTAGAGGTCTATGAGGAGATACTACATACCAAATATCAAAGCTCTACGCCTTCCAGTTTCAGAGAAGAAGAATTTTAAAGTTTTCTTCTTTGCTCCTATGTTCGAACTTGTGACCCCAAGAGCGGGGCCAGTTTTGACCCCAGCGGGTTTATTTGAACACACTTTGTAGAGGTCCACTAGGAGATGCTACATACCAAATATCAAAGCTCTATGCCTTCCAGTTTCAGAGAAGAAGAATTTTAAAGTTTTCCTTCTTTGTTCCTATGTTCAAACTTGTGACCCACGGGGCGGAGCCAGTTTTGACCCGAGGGGCATCATATGAACAAACTTGGTAGAGGTCCATGTGGAGATACTACATACCAAATATCAAAGCTCTACGCCTTCTAGTTTCAGAGGAGAAGATTTTCAAAGATTTTGCATTTTTTTCCTTTTTGTTGCCATGGCAACCAGAGTTAAGGGTGGAATTCAATTCTTAGAACAACTTTGGTAGAGCATTACCCAAGGAAAATCCCTGCCAACTTTCATCAAGATTGGCCCAGTGGTTTAGGAGAAGAAGGTGTTTAAAGAAATTGTTGATAGACGACGGACGCCGGACGCCGGACATAGGGCGATCACAATAGCTCGCCTTGAGCACGTTGTGCTCAGGTGAGCTAAAAACAAAATAAGTTTTCTTTCGTGACTAAAGCCAAAGTACATGTTTGTTCTTAGGATAATTGCTTATGAAGTATACTGACTTGAGTAAATATATTTTTGAATGACCTCCAGAGCTGTGCAAATATACTTAACTTCTTACCTTAATTTAAAGTTTACTCCAGGAGGATTCATTCATCGATGCGTTCATATGACATTGTAAATAAATGAGCCATACTCTGTGGAAAAGGGGCTTACTGCGTCTGCAAAATGTATCGACAAGCTCAGCCTGCGCAGTCCAGACAGACTGACCTGAGGCGAAACTTTTTGCTTTTTTTTGCTTTTGGTAAATTTTCTGCATTTCCAAGGACCATTCTATCTCAGGAATCCTCCGATTGTAGGACAAAATTGATTTTTGGATCCACAGTTATGAGTTGACTCGCTTGGTACAATACATCACAGATATGCATTAAACCCGCTTTTCCAAGAACGTGGCTCAAATTTAATTTACTTACGTATCTTTACTAGTATACGTTAAGGTGTCCACGTGATTGGGACCTACGTTTTTCTAAATCACCAGCAAAAATGTTTGCACCTGAAGTTATGGTGGCATATTTTTGCCGCGAGATACCAGATAGCTATTGCGATAACTTAAGAGAAGTATCGTGATAAAACAAAGTTTCCTGGAAATATTATCTAGATAATAAAAATTTTCACGATGAAAATATTGCGATAATTCTAACTGTTATCGTGATTTCTTTTTTATTTCATGCCCATAACTGACGGTATCTATAATTAGATACGGTTTCGGAACATCTTCGTCTACAACCTTCTGAATTCCCCTTTTCCTTAAATGGTTTTAAGGTTGATAGTGGGAGGCATTTCGAGTCGTCTTTGTGATTTTACAGACTGCTGTTCATTTCGAGTCTTGTCAAAATTTACCAAATAAGCTACAATTGTAACTGATTTGAATTTTTACTTACTGCAATCTTGTAAAGTCAAAGACTACCGAGGTCCAAATGATAAATTTTCTATTAATAGATATCGAAAACCAGGTAGAACTATCACGATAATTTTATCTCAAATGTCAGCTTTGTGCACGATTGAGAAATTTTGCTTTAAAATATTAAGTTTATCGTGATATTTTTTTCAGGAAACTTTTCACTATCTCGATAAGATTTCCAGGAAACTTTAATTTATCGCGATAGTTTTCAAAAGTTATCATGATAGCTATCTCATATCTCGTGGCAGAAGTATGCCACCATATGAAGTGAATTTAAACGTCTAGCACTCTATATTTTTTTTAGGTTAATTAATTTGACAGCGAAACAATAAATGTTCGCGTTTTATATTGAAACCTGACTGGAACGATTAGCTTTCCAGTAAAGTGTAGCCTACCATGTTATCTATACGCAGTCAAAAAAATACGATAAAAAAGTTTTATGACCGTAGCATATTTAGAGCAAAGTGATTACATTAATTGTGTGTGTCTATCAAATACTTTCCTTCATGGAGACGATTTTTGCACAAAAATCTCTATCTCAATATATTAATGAAGGAATGAATGACCGACCGACCGAACGAACTAAAGAAAGAACGTACAAACGACGAGCGAGTGAGTGAGTGAGTAAGTGAGCCAGCCAGCCAGCCAGGTAACCAACCAGCCAGCCAGCCAATCAATCAATCAATCAATCTGTTGTACCTTTCTTGAATTTCTTGAAAAGATCTTCCACTCTACCACATTTTTAGACCTTTCCATACTGAAAGCAAGTTTAGATGAAAACATTGTTGGAAAGGAGAAAATTGTGATCACCATTACTTTTTCCTTTAATGTCATTCACATAACTCGGAATTATGTGAATAAGGGCTATACACATACTTTTATTCTCTTTTATATAAAGAACAAGTGCAGTCTGTAATGATTATTGAGTAAATCCTAACTTTACCTGTAAAATTCTCTTTACCCATCCCCCCACTCTGTACCAAAGGACAAAATTTTGATCGGGACCTATGTCAAAGCATTTGCAGACGACCAACTAAATGTTGATAAAATAATAATTTCTGATTTTTGATATGGTAGAAAACATTGTAACCAGTATTTTCTCCTTCTCCGACAATGTTTTCAAAAGTCTCATTCCAAAGGGTCGTTACAACCTGGGGTTTTTTGGCAAGGGATTGAAGTACTCTATACTGCTTAGGTCTATAAGTTTCGCCTGTAATACGCTTGTTTTCCATCTGTCAAAATGTTTTCGCAAACAAAAATAACCAGTGGTTCTTTTCACGGCCAGTCGATTGTAAACTTCTCGTCACAATGCATAGGAATATCCTTTAGTAATGATTTAGGTATTTGAACGTTTGGCCGTAAAACATTTTGCTTTGCCTCTGAACATTAATCATTGCAATGTTAGAGGGACCCACTTTGTTTTTTTTTTCGTGAATCAAAATTGCCTGTAAAACACCGATTAACAGGCCTATAACTAGACATCTCTCTCTTTGCAATCGTATTTATAAACTTGCGGTTACATTCAGTAAAATGCGCCGTTTTGGGTTAAATATTTTTGGTTGGTCGTTTGCAGTCGGTAACGCCGTCCGTTTTTCAGTGCCTCAGATATGACGTCATCACACTGATTTAAATACGAATCCTCGAAATCGACGAATGTTATTGATCGTGTGACAGTCCAAAAGTCTTTGCCAAAAAAAAGGCGCGAAATCGAAAACTACCCTAACAGACTGCGCAGCCCATTAAGAAAATGCCACTGAATTTTTCTTCCTTACTTTTGCCTTTCTTCTCTACTGATGATTTGCCAGTTATCACTTTCCGTAATTCAGTGATAAGCCATTTTTTTAAAGTTTGACTGGATTGTAAAGTATTGAATGGCTCCACTGAAGACTTTACAGCAAGAATAGCTGGTAATGTTTTTCCCCAACGAAAAAAAAAGGAAAAGGCAATAAAAAATGGAAAAATAAAAAAAAAACGTGCTTATTTCCTCGTAATATTGACAGTTCGCACTGACAATAAATTTTCTGAACAATACTGACTCAATTCCACACGGACATTCAACATATGGCATAGTTTCGTTTTTATCGCACTGAGCACGTTTGTACCCATTACCGTAACAACAATTTCAGAAATTGGCCATGCTCTGTGAAAAGGGGGTTTAATGCATCTGCAAAAAGTATCGACTCATGTCAGCCTACGCAATAAGCACAGGCTAACCTGGGTCGAAATTTTTTGCTATCGGTCAATTTTCTGCCTGTCAAAGGAATAGGCTACCTTATGATTCAGTCGGTTTTTAACAAAATGGATGTTATAAATTCATTGTTATATCATGACTTGCTAGGTATAATGCATCACGGAGATGCATTAAACCCCCATTTGTCAAAGCACGGCTCAGATATATGTACCTAAAGAACAGAAAGAGTTGACAAAAAGGAATGGAATTTCGTAGGAAGAAAAATGTCTTACATGAATCATGTCCATGAAAACTTTGTTGCAAAAGGAGCAATACTTATTGAAAGTATTTGCTTCTTTTACAAAAATGCTTTGAAAATTTGTCCACTACTAACGGAAAGTAAAACCAAAAGCCAATCGCAGTAATTTGAATTGAAACGAGCCGCTGAGACTTTTCCACCTTAATTTAACGGACCGCTGAGCCTTTTCCGTCTTAATTCTTTATCAAAAAAAAAAACGTTTTACACATACCCAAACTTAAAGCATTTGGAAACGACAAAATAAATGTTAGTCAAAAATTGAAATTTCTTTCTGGACCAGTAAAAAACATTGTTGGAAAAGATGCTGGTAACCAGATTTTTTTTTTTTGTTTTCTTTTGCACAATGTTTTCTATCCTATTATTTCACCGTTTAAGCCATAATTAATTTGTAGTCGGCAAATGCTTTGGATTCTGAGAAATCCAAAATTTTGTTGTCCGGTAAAGAGCGTTTCAGCAGTCACACAGGGGACACTGCACCATGCGTTCCTGGCATTTCCGTATCAGGCAGAGCTGTGTACAAATTCCTTTCAAATGCCGTGGCTGCTTTCTCAACAACAAAATCAAATAAAATTTCATTAGTGACGAAGGAATAATTTCTACATGTACGAGGGGTGATCATAAAGATCGTGGACCACCTCGTTATTTTGAAAACTACTTCACGTAGGATTACGAAAAATTGTACAGATGAGCATTAATTATCTGGTAATCGACTTAAGGTTTCAAATGTCGTCTTATAGGGTCTGTAGGTCTCGTTTAAATGAAATGCACTTCCGGGATCACTGGTCGCCATATTGAGATTTTTTCCACTATTTTGCTTATGTATGTATCGACAGTCATGACGCTACACTGACGTGTGTGGTATTTAAATTCTCAAAAAAAGGGTATGGAGTGGAAAAATCGGAGATGAAAGATGTTGATAAGGGTTAAAATATTGTTGAGAAATAAAGCTGTAATTTAAAAACAGGCCTTGGAAATAGCGAAAATCCGTAACCCAGTTTTCATACATCGTTGCGATGGACATGTGCTCGGTCGATTTCTGATCTAAAGAGGTCCAACTAACCTAGTTATGGCAGTTAAATAATGTTTCTAAGCATTTCATTCTAGAAATGCACCCGAGTCCCGTCTTCAGGAGCGTTTAGAAACATATTGCCGCTTTGATATGTTTCGCACCAGTGTAGATTCGCACCTAAGTGTCCTTTGCACCATATTTAATGTTGCCGATAAGACAATTGCAATTACTCGGCCTCATTTTGTTTATGTAATTGCCTTAGAGAGCTAGTTACATACATGGGACCAAAGAAAATTCTTAATTGTCTGTGAATTCATGGCTTCAAAACCTATTTTGGCATCTTTTGTTGAATTATTTTCAGGTAAATTCATTAGTCCACTGGGAAAATAGGCTTAACCCTTTCTATAACGCCGAATAAACCAAACAAGCATTTTCATTCTAGAAATAAGATCTCATAAGAATAATGTTGAGGTTACCCTTGTCTGCAATGTCTTAGCAAAGCGATCAATGTAGATCAGAGATCAGAATGCACACTTTGTGCAGTCTGATCTTGATCTACATTGATCGCAAAAGCAACTAAAGTGGTGAAAGGCACTTTGAGGGCTATAACAAAGAATTGTAGACTTTTTGAATACTCAATATCAGTACTTGTGCTTGCCCATTTAGGTGTAGCAGTTACAAGTGTAATGTTTCTAATGATGAAATATTCTGTAGAAAGTGGGGGTTTTTTTTAATACATTGCTTTATCCTATTTTTTCCTGCAGGAGGGCAGAAAGGCCATGAAATCCTAACTTCAGATTACGCACTTATCACTGTGCAGATGGTCTAAAAGGAAATGGGCCAAGCTTGTTATTTTACAGCAAAGTGAAATTTCCAGATAAAGCTACAGCAATGAGGTTACTATATTGCAGTATTTTAATTATCTAGAATTCAGAAATATTTAACAAAATGATCTATTAAGAGGATAAAAGTCAAAATTGACTTACACTTTATAGTTTTCATGTTTTAATATTGGTAAAAGTGGTTAATGAGACACATATAACAATACTGTTTTAATTGATATTACAAATGAAATTGAACAGAAACCTGATATTAATTGTGCAATATGTTTTGAAAACATTTTCCACCTCCATTGCCTTCACAATGCATGACTGCCGTCACAGGGAGAATAATATATTGATGAAACATAGTACATGTGGGTTTGTCACTCTCTAGATTTTTTTTTTCTTTTTTTAAACATGTAACTCTTTAACAGATATTGAATATTAGACTTGACAAAATTTACAAATAGCATTTGCAGAGGGAAAATAAAATTTGGCTCTAAAGATGGGTTTTGGCAAAGAAAAGGGTAGAAAACATTATTGTAGGACAAAATGCTGGTAACCAGGAATTTCTTATCCAACAATGTTCTCAATACTTTTTACCTCAAGGTGCTCCCAAAAACACTGGACTGTTTGGTAAAGGATTCAAGTGGAAAAAAACCAGACTTTACAAAAACTGACATGCTATATTTCTCAATCAGATCAAGTCTAATGTAGTACATGAGTTAGCAAGGTGTGCAGGAAGACACTCAGGCTTTGATAGAATTCTGGTCTGATTAATGTTCAAAGAAATGGGTATCCTGAAGGACTGCACCCATATTTCAAGTTATGATTTTCATAATTTTATTTCAGATGCTGTTGTTCATTTCTAATATCTTACACAGGATGTCACCTTTAAACGTCTGGTTGGGTGGTCACATGTTTGAAGATCAGAAACTGACCACTTTATTTAAGCCAATACATAATTTCATGGATGTTGGCTGTACAGTGAGATTCAACAGCTTCAGAACAATTATATTAACTGTCCAAAACATCTATTCAGTGCCGCATGAAATATTATGTATTTTAGGAGCTTTGGATAAGCCACGCCAGTAAAGTACAAGACAAGGTTCATTAATTCATGACAGCAGATGCAACAGGATGTACCATAACATATGATTTGCAAGTCATTTTCCTATAGTACTTAGAGGAGTAGGCATCCTGTTAGCTCTTTATCAAATGAGCTTGTGTTTAAACAGCCAGGGGGGAGGGAAGCTATTACAATTGTGAGAAAAAGAGGAAATGTTGGAAATCCTTTTCCCACAGTGTTTTCTACCCATTCAAAGACAAATTTCACCAGTTGAGCTTCATATCACCTGCTAATCCTCTCAACTTGAACCAGTCCAAATTTTGTTTTGTGAGTTAACCCTTTACCAAACAATTCTGTTTTTAATTACCCTGATGCAGAGGGCTTTTGACAACATTGAAGGAAGAGGAGAAAAAAGCTGGTCACCAGCTTTTTTATACCTTTCCCACAATGTTTCCTTTCAGAAATAAACCTTATCATTTGAGCTACAATTGTTTCATCCTCCAACATTGCTTTCAAAATAGACATGTCGAAAATTTTCTTAAATGGTAAAAAGTTAAAATAGTTGAAGTGTTAACCTAATGGCAATCTAGTTCCTTCACTCTTGATTTATATACCAGGCCTACTTCTTATACAGCCCTTGTTTAATTCAACCTTGCAAGTTGTTGGACCAGAGACAGCCCAGTGATATGATGTCAGCAGATAAAGGGGTCAACATGCTATCTCCTGTAGATAACTTTTTGTGTCTTGCAGCAGACCACTTTTGAAAACATTTTGACCTAGGGACAAATTGGTCAAAATAAGCAATATCTGCTTTTGACATGATTTCATGAATACTAAAGGTTTACTCCTTGATTAACTTTTTTCACAATTTACAAGGATGCTTCTGAAGTTTTATGCTACAAATTTGTTTCAGAAGCTATTAAGTTAATATATTTGATGACTTGTAAGTCTTTACCAAAAAATCCTGAGTTTTAACAACCCTGAGGGAAAATGCTTCGGGAAACATTGTGGGAAAAGACAACTAACAGTTTCTCCTTTCAATACAAAGTTTTCTAGCCTTTAATAGGTAAATCATACAATGTGAGCCAAAATCAATGTGTCGTCTGCAAATGCTTTGAATTTGAGAAAGTCCCAGAATTTTATCAATTGGTAAAGATTAAAAGAAATAAACGTGATAAGTCTTGAAAATTCTGTAGATATTCATTTTTATTACATTTGTAGTAACATAACACTTTTATATTATTCTCATGTTATTCTGGTCCCTTGATGGAGCAAATTTCTGCTTTAGAAAAATATTGTTAAAAAATCCAAAATAGTTTATCAATTTGCGATTTCTCACAACGTTTTCAAAGGACTATTTGTGCAGCTAATAAGACTTGTATGTAACTGAATTTCTTTTTCCACACAATCTCAAAATGACTGAATTTTACTACATGTATATTGCTTTCACTCTTAAAGGGGCATCAAGGATTTTTGTTCTAAACATAAACCAGAATATTGCTTTTCCTTTATTTAGCATGGTCTTGAAACCTACTTTTACTTTTAAAACTAGATAAAATCTAGGGCAAATGGAGAATGCTTACCAGCATTTTCTCCTTTTCCCACAATGTTATCAAAAGGTTTCTTCCTCAGGGTCGAAAAACTCTGGATTGTGTGGTGAAGGGTTAAGGAAAGCTTTTTTTGTCCAATTCATTTATCTATCTGTTTGTGAATTTGGCCATTGTTGACAGTTTCTTTGAAACCATCTTGAAATGAGTTTGAAGCTGCTTTCAACAGTATTTCCGTCAAATCACAGCTGCCAAAATTTAATGCTGAAAGCAGCCAAAAACTTGATTCAATCAACAATTAATCACACCTGTAAGGTCACCTTCCAAGGAGTTTCTTCACTCTCCCTTGTAAGTATCCCTCACAGGATTCTTCCTCAGCAACTGGCTGCTTTTCAGCCAACAGATTTCTTTACCAAACTGACTAAAATTGCATTGATCTTCATCAAATGGATGGATCACAGCTCAAAAATATTGTGTGGACAAGTGTATTACTGGAGTGAGATGTTCAGAAACACAGGAATAAGTGAAGTGGCTGCAATGATAATACCAAAATACTCTTGCAAATTTGTTGTTATACTCTACAAAAGCCACCCTAAATGGTCTGACGGTTGGATTTTTGTTTATCTCTCTGTACTGAGATAACATTTTGACAACAAAAATTTCATTATAATATTATACTGTGACAACACTGTGAATTTCATTAGTAATTTGAGTAAGTTCATCCTAATGGGTCATTTTTTCCCCTTCAAAAAGGAGGTAATGCTTGAAATTCTCTGTGAAGTAAAGGTTTAGAATTGATCACATAACAAAAATCAAATGTGACAAATTATGCTTGTACATAAATAAAATAACTTTTGATTAAATAATTACAGAATACCTTGAAAGTCTTTGCATTGTCTCAATAGCTGGCATAAATTATTATCCTTTGCTGGATTACACAAGGCATAATATCTTTCCGATGAAGATTTACTGGTGAACTTCACTGATACCAAAGTTGTCACCCACAAACCCACCCTGGGATACTCAAAGAGTTTCTATACCTGCAATAAATGACAAGAAGGCCATTATTATAACCACTGACATAAGCCTTTCCATCTTGTGTCTGTTCGTCTGTATGTGTAACGCACCAGTAAGCCCTTGCACTGAGACATTTTTTATGCAAATTGCATGTTAGATTTGAATGTGTATCGTCTATATCAAAGAACTGGGTAAGCTGTTACCAAACAATAGGGTTAATGACTTGTAAGCACCCGCAGAGGAGAAAGTAAGAGTGGCTAAACAATTGAAATTCATTTATGGAAGGGTAGAAAATATCCTGGGAATAGGACAAAATGCTGGTTATCAGCATTTTCTCCTATTTCGATAATGTTTTCATAAACCGTTTTCTTTCGAGATAAACGGTCAAGGGTTAAACATTCCATTCATATGCCAGTAAGTGCACCTGGTCATGGGCATCTTTCCAAAGTACCATGCACAACACTAATATTCACTGTGCACAGTGGAACAAGCATATTGCATTTTTCTTAAATGACCCTTGGCCTGCGAAGCACAATTAATCCTTTACTACACAATCCTGAATTTTAAAGACCCAGAGGAAGATGCCTTTTGAAAACATTGTAGGAATAGGATAAAATGCTGGTAACCAGCATTTTCTCCTTTTTCAACAATGTTTTCTACCCTCTCAAATAAATTTCCAACATTTGAGCCTTATACGGTATTAATTGTCAGCGGCAAATCCTTTCAATTTGGACCAGTCAAAGATTCTGTCTTGTGGTAAAAAGATAAATATGCTTTTCAGGAAAGTGTTAGTCGAGATCAGACTGCACTGAACATGCAGTCTGATCTTGAATCTGAATTGTCTTATCTGGTTTGATCTTTGAAAACATAATACTGGAGTGGCTGTCTTTAAAATACTGGAATATTATTAGAGGCTGAATTTAACAGCGGAAACGTTTACAGATCTGTGCGATCGCCCTCGGCAAATTGAGGATTACAAGTATAAATATCTGCTTTCAAACGTCTTGCTTAGTACTTGTGCTTTCATTTTATGCCTTCACACAACTGTAGTTTTGTAAAAGAAACTTGATTCATCTATTTTGATTTAACTCCGTCAAAAAAGCGTTATTCCATTGAACACGAAACCGAAAGTAGGTTCAACCATCAACCTGTTTACCTGCGCTGAATACGATCTGTTCTTTATTGTGGCGTATACATAGTCACATATCGTTCTCTGATCAATTACTGAATTTTTTAAATCGCTCGGACTTTTAAAATCTGACTTAATCCTCCGTAATTGCTTCGTGTATCTCTCCACATACTGTGATGAAAAGGAGATAAATTTACGGTAGATCCCGGAAGTGAAGAACTTTCGCGGTCACGTGACGAGACTTACAGACCCTATTCAATTAGGTAAAGTGTGACGTCATTTTAATGACGTCATAAACTGCATTAATGGTCCAAAATATTGAACGACGTCTTACTTGAATCGAGAGTAATCATAAAGTTTTACTTCAATCTCGGAAAGAACTTATCAGAAATCAAAACCGATTTAGAAAAAGATTAAGAGGAATCTGCACTCAAGAAATCTGATATGCGTAAATAGATCGGACCGGTTTAGACATGAGTGCGATACTGTTAAGTTTGTCCCTAAATCTGGCCGTCCATCAACATCAGTCATTGACAAAATCATCACAGATGTAGAGCAGCATGTAAAACAAGTTCGCCGAGATACTGTGAGCAAAATAGCTGACACATTTGGCATTTCATATAAAAGTGCCAAGGAGATTTTGACTGACAATCTTGGAATGTCGCGTGTTTGCACAAGGTGGGTACCTCGACTATTGACGCCCGAGCCAATGGGGGTTAGGGACGAAATTTGTTAAGAAATTTGAGAACGCATTAGGGTAGAGGGGTCAAACTTTACTGATCGTATTGTAACATGCTATGAAACATAGGTACACTTTAACGAGACTGAAACTAAACATTAAAGCAGTGAACAGAAACATTCAACATCGCCGTCCGCCTTTAAAGCCAAGTTTTCTAAGTCAGTCAGTAAAGGTATTTTTCTATACGCCTTTTTTCTTCTAAATCATGTTGTATCTATACATACAACAGTCAGTGCTGAGTTTTATGCCCACATTACTCAAAGAAATTTCACAAACACCATACGAAAAAAAACAGCCAGAAGTCCTGCGGAGTGACGTCACTTTACACCAAGATAACGCCCTAGCAGTAGTATAGGGAGGTAGCCTAGGGACGCGGCCGAACCGCCGCGTCCCAGGCTACCTACCCTGTAGCGCCCTAGGCTGCCTACCCTGTGGGGGAAAAGTGTCCCAGGCTGCCTACCCTGAGGGGGAATTTGTCCCTATATCACTGAGTTGGACTTAGTTTTTTCTTCACCTATGGATGATTTCTCTCTCTAAAAGCCTGAGCACTGAGTTGGACTTAGACTTTTTCTGAGTTTTTTTCTTCACCTATGGATGATCTCTCTCTAAAAGCCTGAGCACTGAGTTGGACTTAGTTTTTCTTCACCTGTGGATGATTTCTCTCTCTAAAAGCCTGAGCACTGAGTTGGACTTAGACTTTTTCTTCACCTGTGGATGATTTCTCTCTCTAAAAGCCTGAGCACTGAGTTGGACTTAGACTTTCTCTGAGTTTTTTTCTTCACCTATGGATGATTTCTCTCTCTAAAAGCCTGAGCACTGAGTTGGACTTAGACTTTTTTCTGAGTTTTTTACTCTTTGGAGTGTAACTCTTCTAAAAGAAAGAAGATTGACAATTTGAAGAAAAAGATAGAACTTTCGTGATAAATGGTTAGTCCTGAAAAGGACTGTTGGGTTAGCCCTGAGAAGGGTTGTTTTGTTTTGGAGGTTGTGTTTTTCTCTACCGGCAGCTTTTCTTTGGCTTTTTCGGGATTATGAAGTCATTGAGATTATCAATGTTTTTCCCGTATTTGCCCTGGTCTGTCATTATCGGTGTAGGTCTCTTTTGATCAACTCGCTGTTTCTTGTGGAGATGGCTATCGTCTTCCTCTGATTTCCGTTTTGTTGTTTTTCTTGGGTTTGTTGTTCCTGGTTGTTTTTCCTTTGGCTGATTTTTCTTCACAACAGCTACGATAGAGTCCACTAACTTGTGAAGATTGGTTTTATCAAAGTCAAACTCCACAGGGATCTTCACAGGAACTGGTGAAATGCGCTGACTCTGTTGGCGTAGTGTCTCGATATTTCTACTGAGCTGTTCGGTGTTAGTGTTTAAAGTTTTAATCTCCTCCAAATGATTGTTTAAAGTCTCCAGTTGTTCTAAGATCCGAGTCATCATGGAATCTTGTTTTGAATTTAACTGTTTCACCTCTTCATAAATGTTGTCCAACACAGTCGGTGGATTGATGATTGTCGAATTTATA
Organism: Hippopus hippopus; assembly: GCA_946811185.2. Lineage (NCBI taxonomy): Eukaryota > Metazoa > Mollusca > Bivalvia > Cardiida > Cardiidae > Hippopus > Hippopus hippopus. Next base: position 15,771,032 of record OX328103.1, on the reverse strand, counting down.
ACTGATGAAAGAACGTCTCCATTGTTTTCCACTGGTAGGAAATCGTGCAAGTTGAATTCATCTAAGTTGTGCTCCATATTGAAACTGCTTCCGAATATTGATACTGCTTTCGAATATTGATACTGCTTTTGAAGTGATCGTTAGCTGAGAGTCGAAGAAATGGTGAATGTATGGAAATATCGCTGGGTTTTATACGTTTACAGAGGATTGAAAATTTAAGAGCGCGGACCTGGCGGGAAACACCAGGATTGTACTGCGTGACACTGAATTAGGAGTGGTGAAAAAAACACCGATATAACTGTCGATTCAATTGGACAACGTTAATTCAGAGCCAAAACAGCATGAAACGCCGACGCGGGAAAAACATAGGAGGAAATGATGTCATGAGTCAAGTAGTTCAATCCTCCTGTAAAGCTATAAAAAAGACAATCTTTTTTACATAAAAACATATTTGCTCAGGATGGTTCGAATTCTTGTCTGCCCTCACTGCGCAAGCAGGTGTCATATAGAGTGTGGGAAATGTTTCGCTATCCTGGAGTATCTTGGGCAGAAACATAACTGTCCAGATCCAGATGAAGGATTTTACGATGATGATGAAGGTTCAACGATTTGTTGTGAATACTGTGGGTGTGAAATCACCCCAGTGGATCGGGTAGAAGAGTTGTAGAGTTTTGATTTCATTGTGAAATCCTTCAAAAAAAGCCCTTTTCAGGGCTAACCATCTCTAAGAAAAGATCTTTCTTTCTTCAAAATTGTCAAAAGTAAAAAAAGTTAAAACTAGAAAAAAGTCAAAAGTAAGAAGTAATTATTTTATGTTTTTTATTTTCAAAAGAACTTATGTACAATGAAAAATCAGGTCATGAACTGTAAAGACAAAAAATGAATGAACTGTAAAGACAAAAATGAATGAAAAAATCAAGTCAGTCTTTTTTGTTTAAATTCAATATTGTGTTGAAATCTTTTTTCACTCAGTATGTTTTCTTTTTTTCTTTGGAATGTCAGATTCACATTTGGTTTTACGTTTTCTTCCCCTTTCATTGGTTTTTAATACCATATCTGGATCAGATTGTATCCTCGTGTTTTGTTGATTTGCAAAAGAAACAGTTCTTTGTTACTTGTTTTTTCTTCTTTTTGTTGTTTTGCTGTTTTTCCTCTCCGTACGAACAACCCGCTTCTGCAGAAAATTCGTTTTTTCGTGATGTCTCCAATTCATCTGCTATTTTACAGATTTCTGAATCGCTGATATCTGTTGTGTCGGACTGTATGTCTACGGTCTGAGTTTCAATGGATGATGTAGCTTGTGGTGAACTTTTTTTCCATGTATTTTCACTGTAGAATGAATTTAGTGCCCCGACGAATTTCATATGTTGGAGACCGACACCGTTGTAAAACGATGGTGAAATTTCGATGTCATGACTGTGTGGATTCACGTAGACAAAAACAAATGTTCCTGTCTGATTTTCTTTTTTTTTGGGGATATTTTTTGGCCCAATGTCCTGCTTCGTTGCACGTAAAACAAATATTTGTTCTCTCGCCATTCACCCCATATTGTTTGTCGACCGTCGCTTGATCCAAAACTCTGTATCTGGTAGTACGGTAAACATCTTTTTCTTCTAAATGTTGGTGGGATAAAAATGATCCCACGTAGTTTCCGATATGTTTAACATGATACTTTGACGGAATATTGCTGACCTCATAATCGTGGGTGTATGGATTAACATACAGATGTACCCTCTTTCTAGGCGGTGATGTATTTTGCAGCTTGAACTCGCTCATATTCTTTTATTAACTGTACTGTCTGAGATTGAGCAGAAGAATGATTAGATTTTCACAACCGTCATCTCTATTTATACACTGTTGCAATGAAGAGGTTCTATAAATTGTTAGTTTTTCTCACTTCCTGCATTATTGTCTTTTCACTCAGAGCTAAAACGATGGGTAAAAGAAAAAGAATAATAACCTATTCAGACAGCGAAAGTGACGATGAGGTATTTCCACCAACAAAAAAGAAAAAATCTAGACCGTTGAAAGAAGAAAGTGACAGTGACGATGAAAGTATCAACTCTACCTTAGACATGAAAAAGTCTATATGACTTAACAGAAAGGGGTAATAAGAAGTCAAGAAAATTTAGAACAGAATCACATGTGCTGACGGCGAGTTTTAAGAAATTTGAAGAATTATCACCTCAGAGACTGCTTGGATTATTTGACGATGTTACCCATGAAATCATTCGAAAGTTAAATGCTAACCCGACGGACATGATTAGAATTAGCATCAATCATCCTTTGTTGGAAATGGGGATCCATATTCCCTATTTAACTACAGAACAGTTGCAAGGTGAAACTATGTTGAATGAAATTGAACGAGTTTTACAATCGAATACAGATTTCGTCTTAAACGATGGATGCATGACATTTGACATTACACATACAATACCTCCATGTGGCAGCGGAAAAAAGAAATACAAAGTATCACAATTAGATTCAAACGTTTTTGCCAAGAAGAAACAATCCATTATTCAAATTGACAGGCTTTGGTCGGAACTTGGGTTACTTTTGAATTATTCAAGACTCTTGACTGCGATTATCGATTATTGCAAGTGTATGAAATTTGGCATTTCAATTCTGTGTCAGATCAGTTCTTTAAACGTTATGTGGACAATTTCTTGAAAATTAAGCAAGAAGCCAGTGGTTATCCAGATTGGTGTCAATCAGACTCAGAAAAAGATCAGTTCGTTTGTGAATATGAGAAGGCAGAAGGTGTTCGTCTTGATCCAAGTTGTATTCAAAAAAATCCTGGGAGAAGGTCATTTGCTAAGATTATGTTGAACTGTCTTTGGGGAAAATTAGCTCAGCGTGAAAAAATGTCCCAGACGGAATACATCAGTGATCCGTCTAAATATTTTGAATTAGTCACCAATCCCAATTTCATTGTAAAGCATGTAGAAATCTTTGACGAGGACTGTCCATTCATCTTGGTTAACTATGAATCAAAGTTGGAACATATTGATACCCACGCTACAGCCAATGTGGTAGTAGGGTCTTACGTAACAGCTTATGCAAGGTTGGAATTGTACAGCGTTCTTGAAAAGTTAAAAGATAGAGTTCTGTATTTCGATACAGATAGTTGTATGTACATTCATGACCCTGAATTATGGAACCCTCCCATTATTAACAGCCGGCTAGGAAAATGGACTGATGAAGAGCCTGCTTGTAAAATTACTCAATTCAGAGGGCTTGGGCCTAAGAATTATGCTTACAAAATGAAAACAAAAGATGGAGAAGAGATAAGCAAATGTAAAGTAAAGGGGATTACTCTGGATTACAATACAAAGCAGGTGGTGAATTTCGATACATATTCAAAATGTGCTTTGGATCGCACAATAGAAATCAAAATTCAGTATGATTGTAGAATTAAAAGACACAGAGATAGAACGGTTACCAGTGAATCACAAACAAAAACGTTTCGCTCTGTATACACCAAGAGAGTTATTGTAAATGGTACTGACACTGTACCCTATGGTTATAAAAGTTTGAGAAAATAATTCTATATCACATTGTTGTGTGGCAATCAGTCAAAGTAAGTCGGGAAAAAATATTAGCCATTGGTCAAAAAATAACAATCATGTTGCCGTTACCAATAGAACTACGTGAAAAAATTTATGGAGAATTTGTTCGACAGCATACGCTTGATGAACGAACACAGCTTAACATTAAATTTTTCTGTGTGAAAATTTGGATCGGAAAATTGTTTAAGTGGGTTGCAAAAGGAGAAAAGTCCTACAAAGTGTATGGTATTATCAACTTTATTGCGATGATGGTGGACGATTCGAATTTGGATCTCGTTCTCAAAACTTATTTAGCAGATAACTGTTTGAAAGACAATGTTATTAGTAAGCTGTTTCGATCCTCAAGTCGATGGACATTTTTTATCATAGGAACAACAGAAGAAAGTTTTCTGAACGTTCTGAAAATGAAATCAGTTCTATTTGACTTTTACTTACGCTACAAAAAAGGATCTGTTCATTCCTACGGAGAATCAATGGAAACCATGGTAGGGTATATTCTATTTGATAGAGATGTTACAGAAGAAGTAGTATATTCAGCTCTTTCAACAAAAGACGCTTATAGACATGTTTCTCCATTCCTAGGACTACGAGATTTCAACGATATGGACAGTGAATATACAATGTTTTTGGGTTATGAGCAATTGCACAAAGACATTACGGAATATGAAGACAAATGTGAAACTCGTGGTATTTGCGAATTTGCATTGTAAAAAAATTTGTTATATGCTGTATTGTAAATAATTCATTGTGAATAATTCATTGTGAAAAAATATTTCAGTATGAATTTTTTCATTGTCAAGAAAATGTTTTTTTATGCTGTATTGTAAAAAATGTTTCATTGTGAATTTTTTCATTGTCAAGAAAATTTTTTATGCTGTATTGCAAAAAATGTTTCATTGTTCAGTTCTGTTCAATAAAAATGCTTTCATTTTCAATGATGTTATCATTTTATCATTAGCCTTTAAAGAGTAAAGTAAAAAAATATGGATGTACAATCCATATTATTTCAACATCCTTGTAATATTTTCATCACAGGGCCGAGCGGCTGTGGAAAAACAGAGTTCGTTCATAAATTAATTGACTATCGAGAAGACTTGTTCAACATCATTCCTGAAAGAGTTGTTTGGTGTTACAAAGAATGGCAACATGCCTACAGTGTTATGCAGGAAAAGTTTAATTCACAATTTGAATTGATAAAATTCGTGGAGGGGATTCCTGACGACGAAAACGAAATTGTCAGTGATGTATCCATTCCACATTTAATCGTCTTTGATGACATGTTGGGTGAAAAAGATGAGGAAAAAATTAAACTTTGGTTTACAAGAAAAGGTCATCATCGTAATGCAAGTGTGATTTACATCACGCAAAATATGTTTCAGCAATCGAAATCGAGTCGAACCATTAGCCTTAATTCTAGATATATGATTTTATTTTGAAATGAACGAGATAAGAATCAGATTAAAACATTAGCTCGGCAAATGCAAGCCCCGCATTTGGTACCTGCTTATGAAGATGCTACATTGTCGGATCATGGATATCTAGTCGTAGATTTTCATTCACAAACAAACAAAGAATTAAGACTCCGAACAGATATATTTTACCGTTGGTATACACAAGGTAATGAAAGAGGACCTGTTATTTATTCTTCTGCTTAAAAAAAGTTTCTTTAAGAAAGTTTTTATGCAAAAGTTCTTGCTTTAAAAGAGAATTACATTTTGAATATAAATCATTTTTATGATTCCCATCCGTGATTAAACATGGCCTTACCAGCTACACCAAGTTCGGTTTTAGCTGCTTTGCGAAATTTAAGTCAACAAACCGATAAACATGAAAGAGAAGCTGTGTTAAAAGCAGGATTAAAAGAAATTTTAAAATGGTTTACATTGGCTGCGCAAAACATCATCGAAAATAAAATCAAATTACCAAAACAAACCATAACGTACATGACAAAACATAGAGCAGATATTGAACAGCTAGCAGATCCGTCCATAGATGAGGAAAGTAAACGTAAAATCATTTTAAAACCTGGAGGGGGTGGATTTCTAGGTGGTGTTATTATCAGAAGTTTGCTGAGATGGGATGGAACAAAAACCATCAGAAAATTTGGAGCTGAAAGACAAACTCGAAAACGTGTTCCACAAAAGCGTGCTCCGCAAAAGAAGAAGTCTCCAAAAAAGAAAAAATCTCAAAGAAAGAAGAAATCTCCGAAAAAGCATACTCCAAGAAAGCGTGCTCCACCAAAGAAAAAATCTCCAAAGAAGAAATCATCACCAAAGAAGCATGCCCCAATTACGATTGATGAAAGATTTGTTACTACCCGAAAACGAAGGCCTGTAGGAAGTAACATTTCAGAACATCAACAGTATCCGAAATCCAGAGAGGAAAGAATAAGAAAAAAACTGCGGGATTACGAAAAAAAGTATTCAAGATTCATATTACCAGGCAAAAAATTATCGTTTCAAAATATCCCCTCCGTCGCGTGGTCTCCAAAGACATTAGCCAAACATAAAAAAGGGTTAAAAAAATATAAACGAATGTTTTATGATATGCTGAAACATAACCTTGATACAGGGAGATATAATCTTGACGACAAAAATGAGATGCTCTACCTTGGGAAAGGAAGATCCGTTCCCGTGAATTCATCTATATCTACCGCCACTACATTAGCCGACGATCTCTATTCACAGTTTTCTTAAGAAATTTTAACAACAAATTTTGTCTACAAAAAAGATTACATTAGCTATAAATGTTAGTGACATGGAACTTGTATTATCATTTAATCCGAAATCGAGATCAAGTCAACATGAAGAAGAAAACACCTCTGATAAAAAAACATGGTTCAATGGTTATGGCTATGATACAGGCTAAACCAAAAACACGTAAAAAACTTGTAAAAGATTCGTCGCCCGAAGTGATAAAATGCATATCGGAATGCTGTCATAATGTTTTAAAAGCCAATGTACATTTATCATCACCTCAGAAGAAGAAATTGTATTCAAGTAGGCAGCATCTCAGACGTTTAGCTTCGAAATCAGTCTCAGTAAAAAATAAAATACAAATATTAAATCAAAAAGGTGGACTTCTTCAATTGCTTGGTCCTGCATTATTACCATTGTTAGGAAAAGCCGTTATCGGAGGAATAGGAGGAGCTCTTAAGGCCTTGTAATTTTATAATTTTTAAATTATGTCTGTTAAAAAAATGGTTATTGTGCCTTACCAAACCTTAGAAAATATGAAACGTTGGAAAGTCGAACAAGCTCAAAGGCCTCGTTTACCACCCAACCCGCAAGTTGTAGATGTAACACATCTTCAACAGGACATGGGCCATATTTTACAAAGCAACAATTTATCAGAATCAGAAAAGACTCAAAAGTATGGTGAAACTTTGTTTAAGTTACAAAATTCTCTTCAAAAAGCAAGGCCAACTTTGAACAATTTACTTTCAACGACAAAAAGTGATGATAGTGTACAGAAATCAGCATCTGTTGCCTTGCATGATCAAATTTTGCAAAGTGTACCAAAAACCATGAAAAGAAAAGCCGAGTTACTTTTGAATATGATAAAAGATAACAATAATTTAACTTGGGATGAACAAGGAGTTGTGTCATATAAAGGGGCACGCATTCATGGTTCCAATATCATCGATCTTATCAATGATGCAATACGTCAAAGAAAAGGTGTTGAACCCAAAGGCTGGAAAACTTTTTCAAAGGCATTACATGAAAGTAATATCCCGCAAGAAGTTATTGGCAACTCAAGTAGATGGAGGTGGATGCATAAAACTTATGATAAATCTTATGATAAGTCACTGAACGAAGATGAAGAATCCCATGGCGAATCCGATTACTTATTTCACACGCCAAAAAGTGTACAAAAAAGTGCAAGGAAATCGGGTGCAAAAAGTGTTAAAAAATCTACGATGAAAACTCCATACATGAAACCTGAAGAAAAAGAAAGACTGAAACAATTCTATACTAAAGAGTTGTTAACTCCCCCAAAATCTATAAAAAAGACCCCTAGTCGTAAAACGCTTCAGTCATGGGAGCCCTGGTAAAGCCTAAACTTGATTACGTGTTAAAAAAGTTGTTTTATGATCCCAAAAGTACTGTCGCATTTACTGGAATAAAGCAATTGTATCACGCTGCAAAATCTGTTTTGAAAGGAATAAGATACAAAGATGTTCAAGAGTGGTTACGAGGTGAATCCACCTATACCTTACACAAACCAATCCGTCGACGTTTCAAAAGACGAAAAACTATTGTAAGTGGTATAGATTATCAATGGCAAGCTGATTTGGCCGACATGCAACATTTAGCAAAACAAAATGATAACAAGAAATATTTACTTTGTGTAATTGACGTGTTTTCAAGATTTTCATGGGTTATCCCTATTCCAAATAAAATGGGAAAAACTTTGATTCGAGCATTTCAATCTATTGTTCAGAAATCAAAACGAAAACCTTTGTCACTTCAAACAGATAAAGGTTCGGAATTCAAAAACAAACTGTTTCAACAATACTTGAAAAAGAGTCAGATTCACTTTTTCACCACCGAAAATCCAGAGACAAAAGCAAGCCTCGTTGAAAGATTTCAACGAACTTTAAAAACGAGAATGTGGAAATACTTTACGTACAAGAAAACAAGACGTTACATTGACGTATTGAATTCTTTAGTTCAGAATTACAATCATACTTTTCACAGAAGTATTAAAACATCTCCTGCAATGGTAACAAAATCAAATGAGGCAGAGGTTTCGAAAAATCTGTATCCTCGATTATCGACAATCGCAATGACGAAAAAGCCAAAATTCAAAATTGGAGATCGTGTTCGGATCAATAAAACAAAACGTACATTTGATAAGGGCTATTTACCAAATTGGACGCAAGAAATATTTGAAATCACTCATGTTAACAAGACATTTTCACCTATCACCTATAAAATAAAAGATTTACAGGGTGAACAAATTTTGGGAACTTATTATGAATACGAACTTCAATTAATAAAAGATGATGAAGTCTTTGAAATTGATTCAGTTCTTGATAGACGTACAAGGCGTGAGGGCAAAAAATTAATCAAAGAAATAAAAGTCAATTGGAAAGGCTATCCAAAAAAATTTCAAAGTTAGATACCAGAATCCCATTTGGTGTCTTTGAAGGGAAAAAAATCTTATAGATAAAAAATCTTATAAAAAGACAGTACATTTATGATGAGTTCACAGTCAAACATTGAGTGCGCGACAGAAAGTGTCGATAGTGTTAGTACTAAAAATTACAGCTGCTGTGGAAATCGTATTCCAAAGAATCAGTTTACATATATTTCACAGATATTAGTCATTTACGCAATTATTGCAACCTCCATAGTACATTTAAGTATTCAAAGTCAGGATCGTGAATTGTGGTTGATACTGTTAAGTAGTTCACTCGGATATATTCTCCCATCTCCTGGGTTAAAATTCACAAAGACAGAACAAAAACAACCAGGGTTTGATTTCATTGCCAGTAAAAAATAAAATATTAAAAAATGAATTCGTTTTATGTTACTCTACCTAGCGATAGTTCCATAAACCTTTATCCGAACAACACACGGTGCTGTTTTAAAGTTCATTTACCAAAGGCAGTTCATATTGATAGGGAAAATTGGGAAGTTGCATTAGTTCAACTTATTACCCCCTCTCAGTTTTTAAACGTAAGTGAACAAGAAGCAAAGTTCGAAATTATAACTGCAGATACCAGTTTATACAGTGCAATAGCAGCGGTAGATAAAAAAAAGAGATAATATGCAGATAGTTGTATTAAGGCGAGACGATAAAGGTAGAGCAGAAAAATGGTCAATTCTATTTACTTTTCCACCGGGTAGTTACACTTCACCAAAGCATATTATAGAGGTGATCGATGATTTGGTTCAAAATAACCTAGCGGGTATCCTTCAAAAGCATTCAATGCTACTGTCTATTAGCTATTCAACCTCATCCAAACGTCCGAAACTTGTAATCAGAAATATTACAAAAACCGGAATCAGATTCCATTCATCGCTGTTTTTAAAACTGGGAGGATCGCCAGAATTTCAACAGGAGGTGATTTATCCGGGTAGAAGATTTTTAAATGCATTTAAATACACTCCTAACATTGATGCTGGCTACAACCATCTGTTTGTTTATTCAGATATTTTAGATAGATAGATAGATTTATTAGTATATTCAGGCCACCGGCCCATTATACACATATACAAAGTGTACAATATATTAACAATAGTTATCGTTAGATATATAAATTTACATTTTACCCAGAAAATATACACAGATCTCCTGTTTACCAAATAAACCCTGACTATATGGTCTTGAGTGCTCTTTCTGAGTATTTTCGCTTTTTCTACGTGAATGTTTTCTACAAGATTATTTCCCTTCGTTTCAGCCACAGTTAATTTGTCGTCTGCAAATACTTTCAATTTTGACCAGCTCAATATTCTAATGTAATAGTCTGAAGCAATATACATGTATCAATAGTATAGTCAAACATAAATTCACCTTTGATGGGAAAGATAGAAGAAGAAGAAGAAGAAAATGATAACAATAATAAATGTATATATCCCTCGACCCTTTACCAAATAAAGCCTGGTTATATAACCATGAATTGAGGTAATCAGCAAATGCTTTAACCAAGTATTTTTACTTTTCCATACAATGTTTCCTACATGATCAATTCCTATCGTTCAAGCTTCAATTATTTGTCGTCTGCAAATACTTTCAATTTGGATCAGATCAGTATTTTTAGTCTAGTAAATAGTTTAAAGCACTATACATGTATGAAATGTGTACAGTTGATTAAAAAGAGTTATCATCAAGCATCAATTAACATTTAACCAAACATTTAATGTACAAATCCCTCGACCCTTTACCAAATAAATCCTGGATATGTAGCATTGTAGACTGGGGAGCATTTTTCTACAATGTTTTCCACAAGATCAATTCCCATCGTTTCAGCTGCTATTGATTTATCGTCTGCAAATACTTCCAATTTGAACAAAATTAATATTTTCTAGTCTAAATAGTTTTATGCAATATACATGTAACAATAATTGTAGTTATATAATACAATAATTATATACATTTAATAAGAAAAGAGATACAAGCACATATCTGTCGACCCTTTACCAAATAAACCCTGGTTATATAGCCTTGAGGTGAGGAAAGCAAGAAACGCTTTAACTGAGTATCTTCACTTTTTCCTACAATGTTTTCTTTAAGATCAAATCCCATCTTTCCAGCTTCAGTTATTTGTCGTCTGCAAATACTTTCAATTTGGGCTGGGTCACTATTTCCTAGTCTACGGCCCTTTACCAAATAAATCCTGGTTATGTTGCATTGAAGAGTGGGAAGCATTTTCTTACAATGTTTTCTACAAGATCAATTACCATTGCTTCTGCTGCTGTTCATTTATCGTTTGCAAATACTTTCAATTTGAACAAGATCAATATTATGTAGTCTAAATAGTTTAATGCAATATGCATGTAACAATAATTATAAACAAACATAAATGTACATTTAATAAGAAAAAGAGATACAAGTACTTATTCCTCGACCCTTTACTAAATGAACCTTGGTCGTATAGCCTTGAGGTTGGAAGCTGGAAACGCTTTAACTGAATAGTTTATAGCAATAAACATGTATGAAATCTATACAATAGATTAACAAGAATTATCATCAAATATAAATTAACATCTAACAAACAAACAAACAAAAAAAAAAAAAAAAAAAAAAAAAAAAAAATGTTGAATGTACTTATCCCTCAACCCTACCAATTTAATCCTAGTTATATAGCCTTGAATTGTGGTAAGCATTTTTCCTACAATGTTTTCCAGAAAATATTTTCCATCCTTCCAGCTACAGTAATTTGTCGTCTGAAAATACTTTCAATTTGGACAAGATCAATATCTTCTAGTTTTGTAAATAGTTTAAAACAATATACATGTATAAAATGTGTACAGTATGTTATGTTTTCCAGAAAATATTTTCCATCCTTCCAGCTACAGTAGTTTGTCGTCTGCAAATACTTTCAATTTGGACAAGATCAATATCTTCTAGTTTTGTAAATAGTTTAAAACAATATACATGTATAAAATGTTTGCAGTATGTTAACAGTCAAATACAATTATTGCCAAACATAAATTTACAATTCACAATAAGGAAAAAAAAAAAAGTGTACATATCTGTCGACCGTTAACCAAAGTTAATGGTGATATATAGCTTTCTGTTTAGGGAAGTAGAAAATGCTCCTATTGGAGATTTTCACTTTTCCTACAATGTTTTCTACAAGACCAAGTCTAGTAAAAGCAATACATACATACATACATACATACATACATATGCACATACATACATACATATATACGCACATACATACATACATACATTACACCCACGCACGCACATATATCACTGTGTATTTTGATTTTCCTTCACTTTCATTATTGATGAGATGTAGATGGCAATTTTACGTACTGCTGATTCATTCTCGTTTTGCATTAAGCTATAGAAACTTTCTAATGTTGGAAGACCCCTATACCAAGTATACAAATACCGTCTTCGTTCATTTGTATATTGATAACAATTGAAAAAAGCGTGGAATTCATTTTCAACACAGATAATACCATAATTATCTAGACAAAAACTACAGTTTCTGTTTTCTCTCTCTATTACCATATGTCTACCGATTTCTATTTTAAACTTGTGGTTAGAGCATCTGAATCTAGCCAAATATTTCCAAAGCGAGAAGGACAAACCAGCATACAAGTATTTCTCAGGATTTAACATAGTTTTAAAATGTTTATATGTTTCACAACGAGTACTATTACTAATGGAATCCATCCAATTTTGCTGCATGCAATCTTTTAGTCGCTGTTTAAAATTGGTCAGAAATAATTCAGGATCTCCAACCCCTTGTGAAAGCCAAACAATACCAAAACCAAATCTATATAGAAGTTGTTTAATAGATGTTACCCAAGTAACCCTATCAATTTCATCCAGACTCTTTAACATTTGGTAGCAATTCTTTGGTAGTCTGTGGTCTGGCATACATAATAATTTCAACCAATATTTGATTGATTTCAGGTAATAAAAAATACAAAGTGGTAATCTCCCGCACTCACCCAAGACCATACAATCATTAGTTGATGAGCGTACACCCAGAAAATCTTTACAAAACTGAATTTGGACTCTCTCTATGGCTTCTATATAATCAACTCCCCAAATTTCTCCCCCGTACAGTAGAATGGGCTTAACCATACTATCAAAAAGTTTAAAATACTCAACATATGAAAATTTACCAAATTTCTTCTGGTAGGTTTTTATTGCTAAAATGCTCTTCTTAGCTTGTGCAGTTAATTTCAGATGTGCTTTTCCCCATGATAATGTATGACTAAAAAGTAATCCCATATATTTATAGACAGAAACCACCTTTAATGGGTGCTGGTTGTAGGTCCAATTTTCGTAATTGCGAACTGGGCCTCCATTTCTAAAGACGATTACTTGTGTTTTGCCTAAATTTACATTCATACCCGTATTACTACAAAATTCTGAAATAGCGTTAATTTGCGACTGCAAATTAATTGCAGTATCTGCGCAATTTGCAATATCATCTGCAAATAATAAGCACAAAACACCAGGAGTTGTTTCTGTCACAAATATGCCCCTGTGTCCTCTAACTTTTAGCAAGGTAGATAACTCGTTTATATATAAATTGAAGATGATTGTACTGCTTACATCCCCTTGTCTGGAACCAATGTTACAATTGAATGATTCAGTCAGTTTGTCATTTATACGTACATGGCAATTCATCTCAGAATACATGGAAACAAGGATTCTCAAAATATTGCCATGTAAACCTTTTCTTTTCAGACAATTAAAGAGATCTAAATGGTTTATAGAATCAAATGCTTTTAAAAAATCTAGGTATAAAACGTAAAACCGTCCACCAGGTTTGCTTATATACTTTTGAATTAAACTCTGTAGAGAGAAAATATTGTCAGTTGTTGAGTACCCAGAGCGAAAGCCTGCTTGCGTTTCATCTATTCTATTGTATATTTCTGCCCATTTACATAACCTATCGTATATTATATTTGAAAATATCTTATACATCACATTAAGTAGAGAAATTCCTCTGTAATTTGAAGGGTCATTCCTTGCACCTGTCTTGTGTACCGGTACAATAATACTATTTCTCCACATATCTGGGAAATTTCCAGATGAAAAGACATGATTAAAAAGGGAACATAAGATTGGAGCTATATATGAGCTAGTGTTTTTGTAAAATTCTGCCACGATACCATCAGTACCTTGAGCTTTTCCAGGTTTTAGCCTATTAATACTTTGATAAATTTCATCAATATGAATTGGACTATTTAATATATAGCTGCTATCATCCTCTACATTCACTTCATATACGAAGGTAGATAAAGATGGTTGATTACTTTTACAAAGGAGATTTTTGTAATACTCCATCCAATCTGCTGAATTAACAATGCTGATCTCATTAACTGTACCAATACTCTGCTTCAATATTGACCAAAATGTCTTAGGATTATTTCTAGCTGAAACCAGTTTATTTCTTTTATCATTTTGATAGGCAATCTTTTTACGTAAACATAATAATTTGAATGTCTTACGAAGATTAATATAATTACAATAATCATCTTTGAGGTCTGTTACACGAAATCTACGTAGAGCAGAATATTTCAGATATTTAGCATGGCTACAATCCTCATCCCACCATGGCTGATTTGCAGAGATAAAGTTAGTTCTTTTTGGCTTAACCAGCATCTGTCTACCAGACCATTGGTACAAATGAACAATAGACTCAACAGCTCGATTTACGTCGGTACTGGCATAATGTATCAATTCTTGAGAGACTCTGTGAAACTCCCGCAAAAAATATATATTAAAGGACTGAGCGTATCTTTCATTCCATAAGTACTTGGAGTACGACAACAAATTATAATAGTCTGACTGCTCAGATGTATCTGCAGCTTGGGTAAAACTCAAAGTAGAATGAATAGGTAAGTGGTCAGATTCGTCCCTTTCTAAAATCTTAAAGTAACTTACGTGTGGGAAAAGGGGGTTGATGCAATGTGGTAATCCACAACACTGCAGCCATTGCTCGTTAAACAAGTAAAGTTTCCTTCTACATCATCGTGTAACCTGCCATTCATGATATGAATATTGTGCACACAGCACAAGTCTACAAGAGTTTTACCAAATAGGTTATATCTCTCGCAATCTTTATTATTTCTCTCCATAGAAAATGTATCTGAAATATAATCAGTATCAGGATTAAAAACAAAGTTTAATGTATCATCTGGTATATAATCCAATAAATTTTTGGTTCGTGCGTTGAAGTCTCCAGCTATGTACAAGTAACAATGTGGGTAAAGCTGCCGGATAGATGCAATGTTATTTTCTAAATTCACTATACCATTTCTCTCTTCCAAATTCTCATAAATGACTGATCCTTCCGGCGAAATATATGTAATAAAGATAATAATGTCTTCCATATCTTGGAATATACCAGATTTTACATATAAAACAATACAATCTTTGAATTCAGAGTTAATACGTTTAATGAAACTTTCTTTTAATAATGAATTTCGTATGTAAACACCCACGCCTCCACTGTTTCGGAGAGCTTTTCTAGGTTTTTCCCTTATACAATCAAAATAAGTAAACTTGTCTAAACAATTTGAAAATTCATCTTTAAAGTCACTCCATGTCTCTACTAAGCCTATAATATCGTATTTCGATAGAAAGTAAACAAAACGACTTTCTGAAACATACTTCCTGAAACCACAAATGTTCCATGTGAGAATGTTTATGTTTACGTTATTGTGTGTACTCGAACCTTGGCCCGCATGCTATTCGTCATCGTGCACTGACCCACTATTAGACGCTGATTGGTCAACTCTTCCTGTCTCATTTGCATGTCTTTCCCGCGCGTTTCTTATTGGCTGTTGGTGAACTCTTTTACCCCATGTTCTCACGATTTCATTGGTCCTTTCGTCGTATTTGTACGTTTGTCCATCAACTATCAACTTATCATAATTTAAGCGTGCGTATAAACCCTTTGCTCTTGCCTCTGCTAAACGCTCTCCAAGTATCTTCCTATGTTTGAGAACTCGCTCCGTGAAATCCTCTTTCACGGAAAAGGGAGAATCCCTCTCAAATCGTTGTCTTGCCTTGTTCAATATCATGTCCTTGTCTTTGTATTTGCCAAATTTAACTATTATAGGGCTTCTGTCCGAATGTTTACTACCTAACTTGTGCGCTCGCTCTATCTCTACATGTTCTTGATCCGGCATGTCCAGTTCATCCTTAATAAAATTGCGAACCCTTTGCTCAGTTACCTCCCATGTGTCATTCAATTCACTGCGAATACCATAAATTCTTAAATTGTTACGCCTCGAGTGACTTTCTAGCGTGTCCATCTTTGTATACAATTTACTAAGCTCTTCCTTTATTTCCTTATTCTCTAATCTGAGCTTTTCGTTCTCTTCTCTCAAAGCAGAAACTGAACTCTCTACTCCACCCATTTTATCATTCAATGTTTTCAGGTCGGCCTTTACCTCGTCCTTCAATTCTCGGAGGAACGACATAATTTCATTATCGTGCTCCCTTTGAATGTTTGGCTGTTTTCTACTACTTGCTGTTGGAGAATTAGTCTGTGAGGACGAAGGAGAAGATAGTGGCTCAGCAAATGACAAGGTTTTTTGCCGCTGTGGTCGGGTTGGTCCGGGGTTAGTTTCGACATCCCCACCCAGTGCTAATAGTATCGATATGAATAAAGTCAATCTGAGAACATTACTCACTGTAGCTCTTGCAAAGCAACACACTATAGTGGGCGATACATTTGCTCCCATACTTCGTGTTTTACCGTTCAAACCAACCGAATCAGTTGAAAATAATTATGAAGCCCAACATATCAACCATGAAATTACATTACCGCATTATATCCCCGTTTCGAAATCTGATTTCGATACTATTCACATTCAAATAACAGGCGATTCTGGCATATCGTTTCATTTCATTACTGGTAAGACAATCGTCAAGTTACATTTCAGACAGAAAAAATAAAAAATATTTGATATTTTGAAATAATTAAACTGATACATTGACAAAAAATGCTACCAGTTTATCGTGGCGTAAAACATCAGTATGGGTATGGATTAGGTTCCCTATTTAGATCAGCACTTAAAACAGTGACTCCATTGCTTAAACCCTTGGTCAAATCTGGTTTTAATGCTATAAAAAAAGAAGGAATCAAACAAGGAATACGTGCAGCAGAAGATATCTTTTTACGTGGTAAAAACCCCAAAAAAGTTGCAGTCTCGCGGGGAAAACAATCTGTTCATAATTTAGCGCAACAGTTAATACCTGGGATAAATAAACGAAAATCACAAAAGACACGTCATTTATCTTCTCGATCTCGCAGGGGCAAGATCATTAATAAAAGACAAAGAAATCATTACACTAGACCAAGACCTCTTGATATATTTGATTGAGAAAAAAATCTTTTGAAAAAATCTTTTTTGAAAATGATGCAAAACGGATCTTGCGAATGCAGTAAATCAGAACTCAATGTTCTTTCTGTACCACCTACATTGACAACAATGCAAGAAAGTCAATGGGTTGAACATTTTCCAATATCATCTTTGACAAACAATTCACCGATAGAATTCATCATACCACCTGAAACCGAACATTGGACAGATTTGTCACAATCGTATTTGTATATCAAATTCAAAATCGTTAAAGCAGATGGTAGCAATTTAGATGCCGGTTCAAATGTAGCCCCTGTAAACAATTTCATGCACAGTATGTTTAGCAGTGTCGATTTGTATCTAAATAATAAACTAATCAACAGTAATTCAGACACCTATCCATACAGAGCATATATCGAAAATCTTCTGTCATATAATTCCGACTGCAAGACTACGTTTTTGAAAGCTGGTGTACTTTGGGTCGAAAACACCAGTGCCCAATTCGGAGCACTCAACCATGATGGGGATAATGAAGGATTACGAGAAAGAATCGGTGTAATCACACTAAGCAGAACTGCAGAGCTTTTCGGACGATTGCATCTTGATCTATTTCAGCAAGAAAAATATTTACCTAACGGAGTTGAAATCAGACTTAGATTAAACAGAGTCTCATCAAACTTTTGTCTTACGGGAGGTACTGGTGCACCAGCTGCAAAAATTGTACTGGAAACAGTCAGTCTGCATATGCGAAATGTTGAATTGTTGCCTGTTGTTGCGAATGATCTAAATCGAATTATTTCTCAGCAAAACATGAAAATTCCTATCCGCAGAGTAGAAGTAAAGACTTTTACCATTGGCAATGGACTTCAGTCTAAAGTTGAAGATCATTTGTTTCAAGGACAGCTTCCGAAACGTGTTTTCATTGCAATGGTAACAAATGCTAGTTATAATGGAGGTTATGATACCAATCCATTCTTCTTCCAACATTTCAATCTGTCAAAAATAGATGTATCATGTAATGGTCACAGTATTCATAACAGACCCTTTGAGCCTGACTTTGAAAATGGCTTGTATTTGAAATCATATTTGTCAATGTATCAGGCTGTCTCAGCCTTCGGGCTCAATAAATCATTTGATATTGCCAAAGAAGATTATGCTGGTGGATACTGTTTGTGGGGCTACGATTTGACAGCTGATCAAGGCAGTGAAGAAGGTCAACTTCATCCTATAAAAACTGGAAGTCTTCGAATTGAGCTTCAATTCGCCCAAGCCTTGGCAACTGTGATCAACGTTATTGTTTTTGCTGAATTTGACAATCAGATCGAAATCAACAGTTTGAGAGAAATCATCACAGATTACTAACTTCGGAAAAATTACATCAGAAAAACAGCCCTTTTCAGAGCTAAGAGAAGTAAAAAACAATGCAGGGACTCAACTTCGCTAGAGCACTGAGAAGAAAAGCAGAAAAAGTGCAATATCACACTTCAAAGTGTCTTTCTACTCGGAAAAACGACATTCACAATAGCTTTGAAAAACATATGATTAATGAATTAAAAGAATTTATAGCCAGCGAAGTTCATAAACAGTGTTTCGGATGTCAAGTGGATCACCCCAGTCAAATACAGCACGACATATGTTTATTCATGGACAGACAAGATCATACAGATATGTTCATAGAAAGAGCCATGACGGGAATAAACCCATACAAAATCATGGAAAAATGGTATCCTGAACTAATGGAGATGAAACTCGATGACAGTGACTATGTGGAAGCCTACAGATTATGGCAAAATATAAAACAAAACATTTTATCTGAAATCACGGAGTCGTGCTTACAATACTGGTGTGACAAAGTAAAACAATCCTGGGAAGAAAAGTGAATAGAAAAAACTGATGTATACTTCTGAAATTCAATACATATTGGATCACGGAACCTGGATAAAAAATCTACAGGCGAAAGTCTGTGCAAAAGACCAGTTACCTCGACAAAAACCCAAACATGTGAAAGCTTACATTGTGAATACAGAGAGATCAAATAGACCAGGAGAACACTGGGTGGCAGTGATATTTGATAATAATGACAATGTGCTATACTTTGATCCGTATGGACTACCACCACTTGAGCCAGAAATCATTAACTTTTTAGACAATCATTCTTCAACGTGGAGATACAATCAACAAACTCTTCAGAGTCTACAGGGTAAAGTTTGCGGGCTTTACTGTATCTTTGTATTGGATGCTGTTGCTAGAGGATGCAATATACAGAAATATCTTCAACAGAAATTCCTCTCAATGGAACACCATCGAAACGATCGAGATGTATCATTGTGGTTTAATCAACACTACGGAATTCTATACAAGAAAATTTCAGAGACTCAATCCCCACAAACAGTGAAAAAATGATCTTCTTTTTGTTAACAGTTCATTGTGAATATTTCATTTTTGTCTTTTTTACAGTTCATTGTAAAATATGTTCATTGTAAATATGTTCATTGTTCAGTTCTGTTCAATAAAAAAAGTTCAAAAAACCAATAGAGTTCTTCATTCTGTTTTTCCCAAGCCTTGTTCTGTCTACATTTTTTCCCATACACCGGGTCATAACTTTTTGCTATATTAGCATGAAACGTAGGATGGGAAAAATGTATGTGCTTTCCGCCAGGTCCGAGCTCTTTAAAAATTTTCAATCCTCCTGTAAACGTATAAAACCCAGCGATATTTCCATACATTCACCATTTCTTTGACTCTCAGCTAACCATCACTTCACAAGCAGTGTCAATAATCGGAAGCAGTATCAATATGGAGGAAATAAATTATCAACTACGTGAGGCTCTCCGAGACTATCTGAATGCCGGTCAGCAGATATTGCTACTAAACACTCATTTCGTAGGAGAGGAGGAACAAAGCCAGCTACAATGTATAACACAGCCATACAAAGATCTCGGCGAAAGATTAGTTCAGCTATTTCTAAAGACAACGCCTGATGTCATTTTGGTTGATGTCAAATTTGGGAGGTAGATTACTTTCGATAATGGAGCAATGACAATCAGAAAAAGAGTTGAAGCATGCCCTTTTTGCCAGGCGAATTTCGGGTGTTGTCATTAGAAGTGGAGAACAACGTGAGACGAAAAAACAGCCCTTTCAGGGCTAACCCAACAGTCCTTTTCAGGACTAACCATTTACCACGAAAGTTCTATCTTTCTTTCTTCAAAATTGTCAGAAGACTCAAAACTAAAAAAAGTCATAGTATAGTCAAACTATAGTTTTTCTGACCCGAACAAGAAAAAATGTAACAAAACTACGGGTTGGTCAACAATAAACATTTACCATTAGAAATACAACGGTAATTCTGATTGGACAACATTAATTCAGAGTCAAAACAGCATGAAGCGCCGACGCGGGAAAAACATATAAGAAAATGACGTCATGAGTCAAGTAGGTCAATCCGTCTGAAAAGCTATAAATCTCTGCGATATATTTTCCATACATTTCATTATCACAATGGCTTCAAGAGCAACACTCGACAGGGGTTTCACTTGGATGGATGCCGAGCGACGGTTAAGAAGAGCAAAGAGACAGATCATTTTACTTCAACAACGCTTAGCTGAAGTGAAAAAGCGTTATGAGAGGGCAAAACTTTCAAATAACAGATCGTTCTGTTATAACCTTCGAATGAAGGAAATGATCATTGAAGGTACGCTTGAAATGTATATTCAGTATGCTATTTCAAAAACTGAGCAGTTAGACCGTCTTTTTCGTGAGCAAATCGCTGAAAGGACTGAGTCAGACACCGATTCGACTGATACTGAATAATCATTTTCAAGTTGATTCCTTCTCTAAAAACAGCCCTTTTCAGGGATACCCAACAGTCCTTTTCAGGACTAACCATTTACCACGAAAGTTCTATCTTTTCTTCAAAATTGTCAAAACTCAAAAGACTTACAATCAAAAGCCTAAAAAGTGCCCCGTTGCACATAAAACATATAAACACTAAACTCCGATTACTTTTTCTCGTTCACCATTAACTATCGTAAAGCTGAGTCAGTATCCCACAATGTTTGGATTGACATTTTTTCCTCTCACTGGTCTTCTGGTTAGAAGGAAGAGAACGTTTCAGATATATCAGGTATGAAATTGAGCATCTGCTACAAATGCTAGATACAATGGAAACAATCGAATGAAAGAGAGGAGGATAAAAAAGTGTATCCTGCACAAAAAACAGCCCTTTTCAGGGCTAACCATCTTCAATGAAACATCTTTCTTTTCAAATTGTCAGAAGACTCACAATCAAAAAAAAGTCATAGGATAGTCAAACTCTAGTTTTTTCTAACCAGAACAAGAAAAATGTAACAAAACTATAGATTGATCAACAATAAACATTTACCATTAGAAATACAACGGTAATTCTGATTGGACAACATTAATTCAGAGCCAAAGCAGCATGAAACGCTGACGCGGGAAAAACATAGGAGAAAATGACGTCATGAGTCAACCAGGTCAATCCTCCTGTAAAGCTATAAAACCCGGCGATATTTTCCATACATTCATCATTTCTTCGACTCTCAGCTAACGATGGAAGAGCTAACAAAGACGGTGGAAGAGCTAAGAAAGACGGTGGAAGAGCTAAGAAAGACGGTGGAAGAGCTAAGAAAGGAGAAGCCAGTATTTACCGAGTGGGACTTTTGGGACTTTGCCCAAACACCAGCCAAGAAGGAGTTCATCATCCCAGAAACTGAATGCTGGGATGACGATGATGAACCACCGTTTTCACTGCAGTTTAACTTGAGCGAACAGCAGTTGAAAAGACTGAAGAGGCGGACAGCAAGCAGCTGTCCAGCCTGTAGAAAAGTTGGAGGTTGTGCTTAAAAACACAACCTCCAAATCAGGCCTTTTCAGGGGCCTACCCCAACAGCCCTTTTCAGGGCTAACCATCTACCATGAAAGATCTATCTTTCTTCAAATTGTCAGACGAAAGTTCTATCTTTCTTCAAATTGTCATTTTCTTCAAATTGTCAGACGAAAGTTCTATCTTCAAATAGTCACAGCTCTTTTCAGAGCTAACCCAACAGTCCTTTTTAGGACTAGCCATTTACCACGAAAGTTCTATCTTTTCTTCAAATTGTCAATCTTCTTTCTTTTAGAAGAGTTACACTCCAAAGAGTAAAAAACTCAGAAAAAAGTCTAAGTCCAACTCAGTGCTCAGGCTTTTAGAGAGAGAAATCATCCATAGGTGAAGAAAAAACTAAGTCCAACTCAGTGCTCAGGCTTTTAGAGAGAGAAATCATCCATAGGTGAAGAAAAACTAAGTCCAACTCAGTGCTCAGGCTTTTAGAGAGAGAAATCATCCATAGGTGAAGAAAAACTAAGTCCAACTCAGTGATATAGGGACTTCAAATTGTCAATCTTCTTTCTTTTAGAAGAGTTACGCTCCAAAGAGTAAAAAACTCAGAAAAATGTCTAAGTCCAACTCAGTGCTCAGGCTTTTAGAGAGAGAAATCATCCATAGGTGAAGAAAAAACTAAGTTCAACTCAGTGATATAGGGACAAAATTCCCCCTCAGGGTAGGCAGCCTGGGACACTTTTCCCCCACAGGGTAGGCAGTCTAGGGCGCTACAGGGTAGGTAGCCTGGGACGCGGCGGTTCGGCCGCGTCCCTAGGCTACCTCCCTGTACTACTCCTAGCTCACAAACCCACACTTGTACAGAAAACTCCGCAAAAATTAAACACAGAAACACAAGCCAACCCGCCCTATAATTCAGTCCTGACCCCTTGTGACCTTTAGGTAGTTCATGTTTTGAAAGATTCTCTATGTGGCTCGCACTATGAGAGTAGAGAGGAACCAACCCTCACTGTGACCAGGTCCTTGCGAGTAATGTCACGTGACGCGCTCGCGCACGTGTTTCGCGCATGGGAATCAAGAATGATTATGTGCATAAAATTCGAAAGAGGTTATTTTCAAAAAAAGTAGACATTCCAAGTTGTTTTTTACAACAATATTCCAATACAGGCACTGGTCCACGTTCTTTCTGATCACCCCTCGTAATTCTTAGCCGAGCCCCGGTAGTGCAGTCGGTAGCGTACATAACTTGAAAACAAAGGGTCGATAGGTCGAATCCAAAGCTCGGTCGATCTCTTTCCGCGGATTCATAATAATTATTCATTGCGACAGGGTTCATTCTTCTCTCACCGCTGATCATTATTTCGAGGATAATTATGTAGGAAAGCAGCCAATGGCTTGGGAAGAACATTGTGCGAAGCACTGGTAGAAGAAACTCCAGGAGAGCATGGTTAAGCGCACTGGCCACCGCGGTATAACTGAAATAACGTTGAGAACGGCGTTAAACACCAGAGAATCAACCATTTTCTGAATCTTTGAATCGAGCTCCTGCAATTGACAGTTTAGGAAAAGATGACAGGAATAAGTGAAATTATTTGCAACAAACATTGGATCCTTGTCAAAGAATGTTGTCCACGCTGTTGAAAAAAAAACACATTTTTTCTACCCTTTTCTACGGTGGCACAAAAGTGACATGGAAGATATATTTTATACTACGTGCGCACGCAGTAGCTAATACGTGCGCACGTATTACTTATTACGTGCGCACGTATTAGCTACTGCGTGCGCACGTAGTATAAAATATATCTTCCATGTCACTTTTGTGCCACCGTACTTTTCCCTTAAAGTTTGTCATTTACAATAGATTAAAGGAGGTCTAAAACTTTTCTTGTTCGACATGGTATATGTGGATAAGCAGCCAATGGCTTGGAAATAACGTCGTTTGACCAGGTAAGAGACTCTTTTCAAAAGCATGGACATATAGAAAGCTTCTGTGTAAGAATGGGTCACATAAATTCGTACAAAATGTTTGAAAGGAAAGTAAATGAAATGAAATGTAAGAATATGTTAAAAAGAAATAAGATAACAGTATGGAAGAATACTTCTTGCATATCGATAAATAAACCGAAGCCTATATCCCATTCAAAATGACCAAAACTTCGCGATGTGACACTGTGTGGTCGATATACAGGGTGATTCATAACATCTGATACAGTTTCAATCTGTAATACTTTTTTCCTGCCTGCACATACCTTTTTATAATTTAAATCACAATACACTACGATAATTACAGTTTTATTTGACATATAATGTTAGGTACTTTATTACTTACATGTTGAATAAAATAGGTAAAACTTTTTCACAACATTTACATGATATGCTCTAAATGACGTCCCTTCTGCGTTATTACGACGAGATGAAGTTTTCCCGAAAGTTTCATGATGCCAAGACAATACTGAATGTGCTGTATTAAGTGCTGCTCCGTTCCGTTTGAGCCAAATGTCTTTGATCTCCTTTTCTCCTTAAGGCGAGCTAAAACTTGTTTTTCAATGTCAGGTAACGTTCACTGATAACTGTCTGCATCTCTCCACCTTGTTAAAAGAAGAATGGTCCAATCACACCGCTGTAAGTTAACGCCGCCTATACGGTGACTTTTTTATCATGTAGAGGAATTGCATAATAAATGTGAACTTAGCATCCCATGAAGCACATTCATTATTGTCTTGGTTTCATAAAACTGTCGGAAAAAATTAATTAAGGACTGACAATGCCCGGATCTTAGTCCTTTGGACTTTTTCTTGTGGGGAAACTTAAAAGAAAATGTATATTAGCCAAAACCAAACGCTGTTGGAGAGTTGAAATAAGCTATTTGTCAAGAGATGAGAAAAATAACGCTAGAAATGTGTTCATTGGTGATAGTAAACTTTTAAAACAGGCTTGACGTCACAATAACCCAGAATGGACGTCATATAGCATATCATGTAGATGTTGTGATAAAGTTTTACCTATTTTATTAAACATGTAAGTATTTAAAGTACTTAACGATGTATATCAAACAAAACTGTAATTATTGTAGAGTATTATGATATAAATTATAACAACGTATGTGCTGGCAGAAAAAAAGTATTACAGTTTGAAACTGTATCAGATATTATGAATCACCCTGTACTCTACTAAATAACGTCGATAATTGCGTATCTTGTATACTTAACGTCCATATGGCCTGCAACACACGAAAAGGGGCATTCGAACATTTGCGTTAAGTGTCGTATCGGATCAGCCTGCGCAGTCCGCGCAGGCTAATGCGAAACGACACTTTCCGTTTTAATGTAATTTTCTGTTTTGCGCACGTCTAATGAAGAACAAAATCTAATGTAGTCATAAAGTGCCGTCTCGGATAAGCCTGTGCGGACTGCGCAGGCTGATCCGAGACGACACGTTTACGCAAATGTCCGAAAGCCCCTTTTCGCGTGTTGCAGGCCATATTATGTCACTTGTACGAATACACATTTATAAATGCAAAAAATAGAACCGGAATTATGAATTTCGGAATCATTGCGTACAATTACATGTGCGAGTATGTATAGTAGTAGGAATGTACTTTATCGTTTGAAATATTTATCTTTCTTTTTTTTGTTTGTTTTCTTATTTTCTACCAAAAGGTCACAGTCCCGGCTGAACCCTTTCCAACAGCGTTATACTACAAGAATTCCGGATTTATTGAATATTAATCTATTAATCGTTTCTAAGATTTATTTAAGTTTTATATAATAGTAGTTGTGCTCCGGCAAAATAAAAAAAAACGGGGGGGTCAATGCATCTCCATGATGCATTGTACCAAGCAAGACCTTACATACTCATTGAGCCATAAAATCCACTTTGTCTAATAACCGACTGAGTCATAAGATAGACTGGTCCTTTGTCATGCAGAAAATTGACCAATAGCACCTTTTGCAGACGCATTAGCTCCGTTTTCACAGAGCAAGACTCATAACTAAACCATTTGGTTTAACACTTGCCAAGTAACAAACTATGGCCATCATACTTATATATCGTACACAAAAAGTCAAAAAAAAAAAAACAACACACAGCGGGTATTAAGAATTTCGGACTCGAATACCCGGATGTTTATTTGGGGATTTGATTCATCATTTGTAAAATTTATTTTAAGTTTTATTTTTTCTATAGATTTCTACAGAATCATATGGTGGCATATTTCTGCCACGAGATACGAGATAGCTATCATGATAATTTTGGTAAATTATCGCGATAAATTAAAAGTTTCCTGGAAATCTTATCAAGATCGTGAAAAGTTTCATGATAAAAATATCACGATAAACTTAATATTCTATCGCAAAATTTCTCCACCGTGCTCGGAGCTGACATGCGAGATAAAATTATTGTGATAGTTTTATCCGTTTCTCGATATCTATAAATAGAAAATTCATCATTTGGATGAACTCGGTAGTTTTGACTTAGAGGGCAACTACAGCCAAAATCTCTTTTTTGGATATATGAATCCTTAAATGAAAACCATCTTAAAATAGAAAAACCGCATTTAAATGTCTATCGTAGAAAGAGAATTTTAAGCGAAGATGTGGTTTGCACACCTGTGCGAGTTTGTGAAATGTTCGATAAACCGGATGTGATGCCACTCTTATTTCGGCTTCTGTGTACTTTTTTTTTCTCAGCCTTATCCTCCCTCATGTCAGGAGGCGACTTTTTTCGTCACAAAAATCCCTATCGTATGCCGGGTGCCGAGTTTAAGCCCTATTTCGAGCCAGGAGATGACTATTTATTTGTCAGTCTGCTGTCTGTCTGTCTGTCTGAACTAAATAACATGGCTTAATATCAGATCTACCATTAATCCTCAAAAGGTTAAATAAACCTTCATGCCGATTGCAAAATTTTGAATAGTGCTAGTTTTTGAAGAAACAAAAACAGATGTTTCCGCATTGGACACTGTACATAAGATCTGATTGCATGTTCTGTGCAGTCTGATCTTAATATACACTGTTCGCAAAAGGTCATTGAGTCGCGCTCAGCAGCCTTGGGGCCCCACAGAAATTTAAATGAGGCAAGCAATAAATGGTAAATTCACTGTTGATTATCCATCTCTTTCATGAGAGGGGGAGAGAGAGAGAGAGAGAGAGAGAGATAGAGAGTAGTTAGAAAAGAAATTCGACAAGCAGATTATGCGGGTTTTTTTTTTTTAATTTAAGATCGTATGAATGAGAAAAATACAAAAGTTATGACGTTCGACTTACCCATTTAACCTGTGTAAAATTCCAAATTCCATTTACATTATTTACGAAAAAGGGTTCAATATGGTCGTGAAAACAAAAGAGTAACTTTGTACATGACATTTTTATGACAAGTGCTTGTTAACCTCAGGCTGCAAGCGCCCCGCCCGGGTGGCTCAGTGGTGAGCGTGTCGGACTCATGACCTGGTGGTTGTGAGTTCGATACCCGGTTGAGGCAAACTTTCTTTCCGGCGTATTTTCGCCTCTCACCTCTGCTGAAGCATGTGAGAAAAGTAGTCGGTGGCTTTGGAAAGAAAGTTGTGTTAGTACTGGTGTGAGAAAGCCAGGAAACACATGTGCGTCACCGACCGCCATGATATGACCTTAGCTGTTAAAGTGGCGTTAAACCCCAATACCACCAACCAATCAACCAATCAAGCTGCAAGTCGGGTAAAAAAAAAATATGTCAGACCACAACGGTGCGATATCATCACAAAAGAGGCACCGAATTAACCCTTTGTCCTTGTACATGGATGGAACACACAATTCTTTTCTCAAAATAAAAGGTTGGCGCACTAAGATTTTGTGTAAAGTTTGTACGCAGTTATAAATTTTTAATTTACGCTGCATTTTCATGGTCAGCATCTCTTATCTCGTATATGATTACAGGGAGAAACACGGGAGAAGACAGTTAAACAGTTTTTGTCCAAGTTGGTATTTCCTTTTAAATTGTACGCCTTACATGTTTCAGTATTTAGGAAATGGACTGACCCTGTATTTTGCAGACGATCAAAAATGTTTACTGCATGATATGGAGGACAGGAAGGCAGGAGGCAATTCAGACAATCTTTTAACGTTGTTGTTGATGAAAGAAACAAATTTGAGATTATGAAAAAAAAGCACGTAGGAAAATAAATGAAGATCGAGTGAAAAAAATTTTTTTTTTAACTTTAACAGCAAATTCAGGATGTGTGCTGGATTTAATGTTGTTCGTGAATGTTAAAGAGAGGATAAGATTTCTAAGGCAGATCAAGGCTTTTAATTCTTTCCAAGCTGAAGGAGACATGTAAAATGCTGACACTGATGGTGTAGATCCAGATCAGACTGCGCAGGATTTGTAGACCGTTAAATGGTCAACGGTGTCCTATATTTGGTAGAAACAGCCTTAGAAATTAACTCGAATGATTTCCTTTTCACATTGCAATGTTCCTTCTTCCTTCTACGACCTAGTAGAAGAGAATTTTGGCATGATTCAAATATCTTGATTTATTATCTTTTTTTATATTTATCTATTACAACTCGTTGATTAGGTAGTGGTACAATTGAAATAACATCAAGAAATAAATTTCAAAATATTTATGTTCGTTACCAGAAGAATAACTATTCACTTTTTTATAAGTACTTTCTCCACTAAGCTAATTCATTCAAAATTTCTTTCCTATGATTGTAGATGTAAGAGCGATATACCCCCGTCACGCCAAACTCGTTCTCACTCTGTTCCGAATTTTTTTGCTGATCGGACTGAAACTGTCTTCAGACGAAGTGGGCGTATTAGTATCCTTTTACGAAGGGTGCTCCAGAACTTTGAGCCTGCTCAAAATTTTTTGCCATCCAAACCTGTCCTGTGATTAGACGGAGTAACAACGTACTTAAAGTGAGATGGACGTACTACGAACGGAACTGCTGTACTTCGATCCTATTAGAGACGCAGTGCGGTCGGGCAATAACCTGCAGTGCGTTTGCATTTTACCAATCGAAATTACATGTCCTATGCCAGCCAGTTTTTCGATTTTGTTGACCGGGTTAAGACTTTCTGGGAATAGGTTTGGTGAGATAGGGGCTTCAGCCATTATCAGGCCAAAATTATACGTTCATCCCCGACCGTAACCCGTTTTCCGATTATGTCAGGACGGGTTAAGACGTTGTAAGACCTAGTTTGGTGTGACGGGTCTATAGAGATTGAAACTCTGCAGTACACAAGTGATTGAAACGTGAAATAGCGATTTATATCTTTATAAATATCATGCAGTTTTCTCAATTTTCTGTGTTAGTTCATATATAGCGACTATAATTATCTTCTCAAACTTGTGAGATCACGGCAAACTACCGGAAGTCACGGTTTTTTCAATTAGCGACTTTCACACAGGTGAAAATCCGAAAGTTTAAACCTCTATATCTCGTGGAGTAAACATCACAGAACGCTAACAAGATTTTTGTTAACATACTCTAGTGTCGTTTTATCCGATTTTGAAATGAAAATTTTGGTGTGGAGTTACCCTTTAATAAGATTGCAGTCAGTAAAATTTCGAATCATTAATTAACAATTGTAGCTTAATTGGTAAATTTTGACAATGCCCGAATGACAGAGGTCTGTAAAATCGCAAAGACGACTCGAAATGCCTCCTACGAACAACTTTGAAACCGTACAGGGAAAAGGAGAATTAATAAGGTTGTATACGAAGGTATTCCGAAACCGTATCTAATTATAGATATCATGAATGTCAGTTGTGGGCACGAAAGCAAAAAAAATCATGATAAGAGTTAGCATTATTGCGATATTTTTATCGTGAATTTTTTTGTTTTATCACGATAATTCTCTTAAATTATCATGATAGCTATCTCGTATCTCGCGGCAGAAATATGCCACCATAGAATCACCATTTAGATTAATCTTTACTAAGTGACACGCTATGACCAGTTTTTCAACACATTATTTCTCCCGCAGACGACTTTTTGGCGTCTTGCAGCACACGTTTTTTGAAAACAGTGGTGGCGAAAACATGATTTGCTCGAAACGAGTAATTTCTTCTATTCCTTCATTGCTTTCACACATATTCAAGCATCACACCATGACCCATGTTAATAATCCTCGTTTAACATCTGAATTTTTCGAAACTAAAATTGCATTTCTTTTAGAAGGTACCGAGTTAAACATTTTTTCCCGAAAATTCCGTATTAACGACGTTCGCGACAGTTTCCATTTTCACGCTCCGTGAGCACCTAACACATTTGATCTTGCCACACCTGTCAATGTCTGCAGAATGGATAAACCAAGAACTAAAACGGGTCGTTTCACGTTAGTAAAATGAAGAAAAAAGTATTTGAATCAAGCCAAATAATTATATGCGAGGCAAGAATCCAAAATTACGCTTTCAAAAGATCGGACTGAAAGTCAAAAGTGAATCACCTAACTATGTCATCTAACAACGGAAATATTGACACAGATTGACACTACTAGCGCTCTGTCTGGCAGACGTATCAGTAGTATAGGACGTCTCCATACGGACACACTCCGGCCTGAGTGTGTCCGTATGGAGACGTCCCTGAGTGCCGTACATCACCCTCCCTGACAAAAATGTGTCCCTAGTTTGCCCTCCCGAAAGATTTTTTTTTTATTTTGTCCGTATGGTAACGTCCCTGAGAGGGATTTAGCATTCAAAATGGCGGCCGTGTGGATGGCACTCTGGGGACAAAAATGCCCCAGGCTCCCGTCCCTGAGCGGAATTTTTTGCAAAAAAGGGAAAAGGGGGGGAGTTTTTCCCAGGCTCTCTACCCTGAGAGGGATTTAGCATTCAAAGTGCAGATCTTATGACTGACAGGCTGGGCAAAAAATGGTCGGATCACTGAGTTGGACTTAGTTTTTTCACCCTATGGATGATTTTTTTTCTTTCTAAAAGGTTGACCATTGAGTTGGACTTAGTCTTTTTTTCCCCTATGAATGATTTTTCTCTTTCTAAAAGACTGATCATTGAGTTGGACTTAGACTTTTTTCTGCATCTCTATGAATGATTTCTCTTTTCTAAAAGGAAATTTATCTTATATCACTGAGTTTGTCTTAGCTTTTTTCCCCTATGAATGATTTTCTCTCTTTTTAAAAGGTTGACCATTGAGTTGGACTTAGTCTTTTTTCTACACCTATGTATGATTCTTACTCTTTGCAGTATAACTCTCTGGAGTGTATCTCTTCTAAAAGAAAGATAGAACTTTCGTGGTAGATGGTTAGTCCTGAAAAGGACTGTTGGGTTAGCTCTGAAAAGAGCTGTGACAATTTGAAGAAATGACAATTTGAAGATAGAACTTTCGTCTGACATCTTGAAGATAGATCTTTCGTGGTAGATGGTTAGTCCTGAAAAGGACTGTTGGGTTAGCTCTGAAAAGAGCTGTGACAATTTGAAGAAATGACAATTTGAAGATAGAACTTTCGTCTAACAGCTTGAAGGTAGAACTTTCGTCTGACATCTTGAAGATAGATCTTTCGTGGTAGATGGTTAGTCCTGAAAAGGACTGTTGGGTTAGCTCTGAAAAGAGCTGTGACAATTTGAAGAAATGACAATTTGAAGATAGAACTTTCGTCTAACAGCTTGAAGGTAGAACTTTCGTCTGACAATTTGAAGAAATGACAATTTGAAGAAAAGATAGAACTTACGTCTGACAATTTGAAGAAAGGTAGATCTTCCGTGGTAGATGGTTAGCCCTGAAAAGGGCTGTTGGGGGTGTCCCTAAAAGGGAGCTGGTTTTGGAGGTTGTGTTTTTAAGCACAACCTCCAACCTTTCTGCAGGCTGGACAGCTACTTGCTGCCCGCCTCTTTAGCCTCTTCAACTCCCGTTCATCCAGTCCAAAGTCCAAAGAGAACGAAGGCTCAGCGTCTTTGTTCCAATCTTCGGTCTGGCGCACGACGAACTCCTTCTTTTTACCGTCCATCTTCTTTTCCTTTGACGATAGCTGGGCAAGCCCGCTGAAACTCATGTCTCGAAGTGCACATTCCATTTTTGTTGTAAGTCGAAGAGATGAATGATGTGCGGGAAAATAACGCTGGGTTTTATAGCTTTACAGGAGGATTGAACTAGTTGACCCATGACGTCATTTTCTCCTATGTTTTTCCCGCGTCGGCGTTTCATGCTGTTTTGGCTCCAAATTAATGTTATCCAATCAGAACCAGCGTTTTATTTCTAATACTAAATGTTTTATTGTTGACCAATCCGTGGGTTTGTTACATTTTCTTGTTCGGGTTAGAAAAAACTAGAGTTTAACTAACCTATGACTTTTTTGATTATGAGTCTTCTGACAAAATGAAAAGAAAGATGATTATTTAAGATAGCTAGCCCTAAAAAGAGTTGCTTTTTTTGTACAGAATGCACTTTTTTATACCCCTCTCTTTCTTTTGATTGATTCCATTTTATCTAGCATTTGCATCAGATGTTCAATTTCATGTCTGATATATCTGAAACGTTCTCTTTCTTCTAACCAGAAGAGCAATAAGAGAAAAAATGTTAATCAAACATTGTACGATACTGGCTCAGGTTTTACAAAAAGTTAATGGTGATGAGAAAAAATAATCAAGAGTTTAGTGTTTTATATGTGTAATGGATCACTTTTTTAGTTTTTTCATCCTATGAATGATTTTTTCTCTCTAAATGGAATTTGCCCCTATATCGCTGAATTGAACTTAGATTTTTTTGCACTATAAATGATTTCTAAATGTCTGAGCACTGAGTTGAACTTAGACTTTTTTACCCTATGGATGATTTCTCTTTTCTAAATGCCTGACCATTGAGTTGGACTTAGTCTTTTTTCTGCATCTATGAATGATTTTTACTCTTTGGAGTGTAACTCTCTGGAGTGTGAGTCTTTGGAGTGTAACTCTTCTAAAAGAAAGAAGTTTGACAATTTGAAGAAATGACAATTTGAAGAAAGATAGAACTTTCGTGGTAGATGGTTAGCCCTGAAAAGGGCTGTTTTGAGAAGAGCTGATTTTATGAAAATGTTTATTCAGTATCAGCATCAGTCGATTCGCTGTCTGACTCACTCCTTTCAGTGGCGATTTGCGCACGGAAAAGACGGGTCACCTGCTCAGTTTTTAAAATAACATACTGAAAATACATCTCAAGCATGCCCTCAATAATGAGTTCCTTCATCCGAAGGTTATAACAGAACAGCCTGTTATTAGCAAGCTCAGCCCTCTCGTATCGTCTTCTCACTCCAGCTAGGCGATGTTTAAGTAAGACGATTTGTCTCCTTGCTCTTATTAACTTTCGCTCAGTATCCATCCAAGTGACGACTGGTGATTGTCTTGAAGCCATTGTGAAAAATGAAATGCATGGAAAATAAATCGCCGAGATTTATAGCTTTTCAGACGGATTGAACTAGTTGACCCATGAAGTCATTTTCTCCTATGTTTTTCCCGCGTCGGCGTTTCATGCTGTTTTGGCTCCAAATTAATGTTATCCAATCAGATTCAGCGTTGTTTTTTCTAATACTAAATGTTTTATTGTTGACCAACCCGTGGCTTTGTTACATTTTCTTGTTTGGGGATTTTTATTGTTGACCAACCCGTGGCTTTGTTACATTTTCTTGTTCGGGGGATTTTATTGTTACCCAATCCATAGGTTTGTTACATTTTCTTTTTCGGGTAAGAAAAAACTAGAGTTTAACTAACAGTTATGAGACGTTGTATGGAAAAAATGTAACCAGAACAAGTCTTTTGGGGAAAAAACAGAATGAAGAACTCTATTGTTTTTGAACTTTTATTTATTGAACTTTTATTTACTGAACAGAACTAAACATTGAAACATTTTTTTTGCAATGCATCATAAAAAAATTTCTTGACAATGAAAAAAATTTCTTGACAATGAAAAAATCACAATGAAACATTTTTTTGCAATGCATCATAAAAAAATTTCTTGACAATGAAAAAAATTTCTTAACAACTAAAAAAAATCACAAGCAAACATTTTTTTGCAATGCATCATAAAAAAATTTCTTGACAATGAAAAAACATTTTCTTAACAATGAAAAAAATCGCACTGAAATATTTTTTTCACAATGAATTATTCACAACGATTTGATCACGATGAAAAAAAACACACTGAATTATTTTTTCGCAATGAATTATTCACAACGATTTGATCACGATGAAAAAAACACACTGAATTATTTTTTTTTCGCAATGAATTATTTACAATGAATTAATCGCAAAAAACAGTATATAACAAATTTTTATAATGCAAATTCACAAATACCACGAGTTTCATATTTGTTTTCATATTCCTACCGTTTTGTTGTTTTTTCTTGGTTGTTTTCGTTCTGCCTTTGGTTTTTTCGGTATCTTGAAATCAACGTGATTGTCAATGTTTTTCCCGTATTTACCCTGTCCTGTCAATATTGGTATAGTTGGTTTTTGATCAATTCGCTGCTTCTTGTGGATATGGTTACCATCTTCCTCAGATTTCCGCTTTGTTGTTTTTCTTGGTTGTTTTTCCTTTGGCTGATTTTTCTTTGGTTGATTTTTCTTCACAACACTTACGATAGAGTCCACTAAGTTGTGAAGATTGGATTTATCAAACTCGAACTCCACAGGAATCTTCACAGGAGGTGTTGAAATGCACTGATCTTGTTGACGTAGTACCTCGATATTTCTACTGAGGTGATCAGTACTTACGGTTAAAGTTTTAATTTCCTCCAAATGCCTGTTTAAAGTCTCCAGCTGATCTATGATTCGGATCATCATGCTATCTTGTTTCAAATTTAGCTGCTTCACCTCTTCATAAATGTTGTCAAACACTGTCGCTGGAATGATGGTTGTCGAATTTAACTCCGGTGGTGGATTGATAATTGTCGAATTCATAACTGATGAAAGAACGTCTCCATTGTTTTCCACTGATGGAAAATCGTCCAAGCTGATTTCATCTAAGTTGTGCTTCATATTGTAACTGACTCTGAATATTGATACTGCTTCCGAAGTGATCGTTAGCTGAGAATCAAAGAAATGGTGAATGTATGAAAATAACACTGAGCTTTATACGTTTACAGAGGATTGAAATTTTTAAAGAGGGCGGACCTGGCGGAAAGCACCGGTATTGTACTGTGTGACACCGAATTAGGAGTGGTAAAAAACACCGATATAACCATCGATTTGATTGCACAATGTTAATGAAACGCCGACGCGGGAAAAAACATAGGAGAAAATGACGTCATATGTCAGTTAGTTCAATCCTCCTGTAAAGCTATAAAGCCCAGTGATATTTTACATAAAAATCATATTTGTTCCAGAATGGTTCGAATTCTTGTATGTCCTCACTGTGCAAACAGATGTCTGATAGAGTGTGGGAAATGTTTTTCCATACTCGAGTATCTTGGGCAGAAGCATAACTGTCCAGATACAGATGAAGGATTTTATGATGACGATGAAGCTTCGACGATTTGCTGCGAACACTGTGGATGTGAAATCATCCCAGTGGATCGGGCGGAAGAATCGTAGAGCTGAATGTCAATGTGAGATCCTTCAAAAAAAAGCCCTTTTCAGGGCTAACCATTTAGCACGAAAGATCTTTCTTCTCAAATTGTCAAAAGTAAAAAAAAGACTTACAGTCATAACTAGAAAAAGTCAAAAGTAAGAAGTAATTATTTTTATATTTTTTTATTTCAAAAAGAACATATGTACAATGAAAAAAATCAAATCATGAACTGTAAAGACAAAAAATGAATGAACTGTAAAAGACAAAAATGAATGAAAAATCAAGTCAGTCTTTTTTGTTTATAATCAATATTGTATTGAAATCTTTTTTTCACTCAGTATGTTTTTTCTTTTTCTTTGAGATGTCAGATTCACATTTGGTTTTACGTTTTCTTTTCCTATCGTTGGTTTTTAATTCCACATCTGGACAGATTTTGTCCTCATGTTTTGTTGATTTGTAAAAGAAATAGTTCTTTGTTACTCGTTTTTTCTTCTTTTCGATGTTTTGCTGTTTTTCCTTTCCGTACGAACAACCCGGTTCTGCAGAAAATTCGTTTTTTAGATCCAAAGTTTGTTGTTTTCTTAGATTATCGTTTGTAGATATTTTTTTCTCTGTCTGTTCTGTTATTTTGCAGATTTCTGAATCGCTGTTAGCCGCTGTATCGCTCTGCATGTCTACGATCTGAGTTACAATCGATGAGGATGTAGCTTGTGGTGAACTTTTTTTCCATGTATTTTCACTGCAGAATGAATTTAGTGTCCCGACGAATTTCATATCTTTGAATCCACCAACGTTGTAAAATGATGGTGAAATCTCAATGTCGTGACTGTGTGGGTTCACGTAGACAAAAACAAATGTTCCTAGCTGATTTTCTTTTTCTGGACATTCTTTGGCCCAATGTCCTGCTTCGTTGCATGTGAAACAAATATTTGTTCTTACACCATTCGCACCATATCGTTTGTCGAGCGTCGCTTGATCCAAAACTCTGTAGCTGGTAGTACGGTAAACATCTTTTTCTTCTAAATGTTGCTGGGATAAAAATGATCCCACATAGTTTCCGATATGTTTAACATTATACTTTGATGGTATATTGCTGATCTCATAATCGTGGGTGTATGGATTAACATACAGATACACCCTCTTTTTAAGTGGTGATGTATTTTGCAGCTTTAACTCACTCATATTTTTTATCAGCTGTACTGACTGAGATCGAGTAGGAGAATGAATAGATTTTCACAACTAACGGCTTATTTATACACTGTTACAACGGAGAGGGTATATAAATTGCTAGTTTTTTCTCACTTCTGCATTATTGTCTTTTCACTCAGAGCTAAAACGATGGGTAAAAGAAAAAGAATAATAACCTATTCAGACAGCGAAAGTGACAATGAGGTGTTTCCACCAACAAAAAAGAAAAAAACTAAACCATTGAAAGAAGAAAGTGACGATGAGGTGTTTCCACCAATAAAAAAGAAAAAAACTAAACCGTTGAAAGAAGAAAGTGACGATGAGGTGTTTCCACCAATAAAAAAGAAAAAAACTAGACCTTTGAAAGAAGAAAGTGACGATGAGGTGTTTCCACCAATAAAAAAGAAAAAAACTAGACCGTTGAAAGAAGAAAGTGACGATGAGGTGTTTCCACCAACAAAAAAGAAAAAAACTAAACCGTTGAAAGAAGAAAATGATAGCAACGATGAAAGTACCAACTCTAACTTAGACATGAAAAGTCTATATGATTTAACAGAAAAGGGTAATAAGAGGTCAAGAAAATTTAAAACAGAATCACATGTGCTGATGCTGAGTTTTAAGAAATTTGAAGAATTAACACCTCAGAGACTCCTTGGATTATTTGACGATGTTACCCGTGAAATCATTCGAAAGTTAAATGCCAACCCGACGGACATGATTAGAATTACCATCAATCATCCTTCGTTGGAAATGGGAATCCATATTCCTTTTTTAGCTGCAGACCAGTTACAAGGTGAAACTATGCTGAATGAAATTGAACGAGTTTTACAATCGAATACAGATTTCGTCTTGAACGATGGATTCATGACATTTGACATCACACATACAATACCACCAAGTGGTAGCGGAAAAAAAAATAGATCGTCAGAATTAGATTCAAAGTTTTTCACCCAGAAGAAGCGATCTATTATTCAAATTGACAATCATGACCAACTATGTTTTGCAAGAGCCGTTGTTGTGGGAATTTGCTACAGTGAACGTGAAAACACCGGGGCATGGAAAAGAAAATGGGATCGTATTTGTCGTTCAAACCGTCCTCTTCAAAAGACTGAAGCTGAGAAATTGTTACATGAAGCTGGAGTTTCACCAACACAGTCTGTAGGAATTGATGAATACAAAGAAATTCAAACATTCTTGTATGAAAAAGGCTATGTCATTAAAGTTCACCAACAGCATTCAAAAGTGGAAAAAATATTTAAGCATCCAGAAGTGAAAGCCAATAGTAAGATCATACATTTGTACTTTCATCAAAACCATTATGACTACATCAAATCTATCAAAGGTTTTTTTTGTTGTGGATATTATTGTGAGTTCTGTGATGTGGGTTACTCTCACCGGGAAAGCCATACTTGTTCAAATATCTGTAAAGGTTGTTACCGCAAAGGAAAATGTCCATCAGAATCAAAAGAATATGTTTGCAGTGTTTGCAGTAGACGATTTTTTAGTGCTGAATGCTTTGAAAATCACAGAAATGTTCAAGGTAAAGAAAAGAAATCCATTTGTGAATTAGTGAAACTCTGTTCGAAATGCGGTGTACAATATCATATCAGAAAGAAAAATCATGTTTGCAATGGAAAGAAAAGATGTCATATCTGTAAGAGAATTGTTAACTTTTCTCATCAATGCTATATTCAACCTTACCAAAGTAAGTTGAACCATGACAGCGATGACGAGACGAGTTCTTCTGTAGTCAAAAAACCACAGTTTATTTTCTTTGATTTCGAATGCAAACAAGACACAGGTGTACATATCCCAAATTATTGTATCGCACACAGAGCGTGTGATGAATGTATCGATAAATCACTTGATTTTCATTGTTCTACATGCAGTGAATTTGAAGAGGGTAGGGAAGTTATTTTTCAAGGTGAAAAAACTTTGAGTCAATTTTGCAACTGGCTCTTTTCAAAACATCATAAAGGGGTTACGGCTATTGCCCATAATTTCAAAGGCTATGACGGGCAGTTCATTCTTGACTATATTGTCAAAGTTGGGTTAAAAGTCCCAAAATTGATCATGAATGGAAACAATATTATGAAGTTAGAACTGAACGGTGTACGTCTGATCGATTCTTTCAATTTCATGAGTTTTGGTTTGGCAAAATTTCCATCCACCTTTAGCCTTCAAGAAATGAAAAAAGGTTACTTTCCTCACTGGGCGAATACAGATGAATTTTGGAGTTACATCGGACCCTACTTGGATATGTCTTATTACAAACCCGACTCAATGTCTGAAGAGGCTAGGTCAAAATTTATAGTTTGGTATAATGACAAAGTTCGAAATGGTGAGGAATTCAATTTTCAGAAGGAGATGGAAATGTACTGTAGGTCAGACGTTGATATCCTCAGACGAGGGTGTGCTGAATTCAGAAAGCTGTTTATCGAACAGGGTGGTATTTGTCCATTTTTAGAGGCGATTACCATCGCAGATGCCTGTAACAAGGTGTGGCGAAGCAAATATTTACCAGAAAATCAAATAGCTATCATTTCAAGTAAAGACTCATCCAGACGTCGCTTTTCTATGAAAGCGATACGATGGGTTCAAAGCATTGCTCAGGAAAAAGGTATTAATATTCAGCATGCAAAAAATGGTGGTGAAGCTCAAATCGGGAAATATAGTGTAGATGGTTTTCACCATCAATCAAACACTGTTTATGAATTTCTTGGGGATTTGTATCATGGTTGTCCTGTATGCTATACAGATCGAAAACAGATCAATCCTATTAATGGAAAACCCATGTCTGAATTGTACGAACGTACTTTTGAACGTATAGCAGATATCGAAGACATGGGATATAATGTAGTGTACATTTGGGAACACGAATTTGATGCTAAGATGAAGGATAAAGAGTACAAAAAACACATTGAAAAGTTATATCCACATTGGGACCCTATCGATCCGAGGGACGGTTTGTCCGGGGGAAGATGTAATGCAATAAAAATTGGATATGATGTTGATGAAAAAACCAAAAAGGAAATCAAGTACATCGATATCTGTTCTCTATACCCTTATGTTTGTAAACACAAATCCTACCCTATAGGTCATCCAGAAATTTTGTCTACTGAGAATATTGATATGAACAATATTCGCCAATATGAGGGATTAATCAAATGCAAAGTTTTGCCTCCAACTGATTTGTTTCACCCCGTTCTTCCAGTTCACTGTAACAACAAAATGATGTTTCCCCTCTGTATGAAATGTGCAGAAGAAAGCTCAAACATTTGTAGACATGGTAAAGAAGAGAGGGCTTTGGTCGGAACTTGGGTTACTTTTGAATTATTCAAGGCTCTTGACTGCGGTTATCGATTATTGCAAGTGTATGAAATTTGGCATTTCAATTCTGTGTCAGATCAGTTCTTTAAACATTATGTGGACAATTTCTTGAAAATTAAGCAAGAAGCCAGTGGTTATCCAGATAGCTGTCAATCAGACTCAGAAAAAGATCAGTTCGTTTGTGAATATGAGAAGGCAGAAGGTGTTCGTCTTGATCCAAGTTGTATTCAAAGAAATCCTGGGAGAAGATCATTTGCTAAGATTATGTTGAACTGTCTTTGGGGAAAATTAGCTCAGCGTGAAAAAATGATCCAGACGGAATACATCAGTGATCCGTCTAAATATTTTGAATTAGTCACCAATCCCAATTTCATTGTAAAGCATGTAGAAATCTTTGATGAGAACTGTTCATTCATCTTGGTTAACTATGAATCAAAGTTGGAACATATTGACACCCATGCTACAGCCAATGTGATAGTAGGTTCTTACGTAACAGCTTATGCAAGGTTGGAATTGTACAGTGTTCTTGAAAAGTTAAAAGATAGAGTTCTGTATTTCGATACAGATAGTTGTATGTACATTCACGACCCCGAATTATGGAATCCCCCTATTATTAACAGCCGGTTAGGAAAATGGACTGATGAAGAACCTGCTTGTAAAATTACTCAATTCAGAGGACTTGGACCTAAGAATTATGCTTACAAAATGAAAACAAAAGATGGAAAAGAGATAAGCAAATGTAAAGTAAAGGGGGTTACTCTGGATTACAATACAAAACAGGTGGTAAATTTCGATACATATTCGAAATGTGCTTTGGATCGTACAGTAGAAATCAAAATTCAGTATGATTGTAAAATTAAAAGACACAGAGATAGAACGGTTACCAGTGAGCCACAAACAAAAACGTTTCGTTCTGTATACACCAAGAGAGTCATTGTAAATGGTACTGATACTGTACCCTATGGTTATAAAAGCTTGAGAAAATAATTTCATATCACATTGTTGTGTACCAATCACTCAAAGTAAGTCGGGGAAAAAATATTAGCCGTTGGTCAAAAAACAATCATGTTGCCGCTACCAATAGAACTACGTGAAAAAATTTATGGAGAATTTGTTCGACAGCATACGCTTGATGAACGAACACAGCTTAACATTAAATTTTTCTGTGTGAAAAT
Organism: Hippopus hippopus; assembly: GCA_946811185.2. Lineage (NCBI taxonomy): Eukaryota > Metazoa > Mollusca > Bivalvia > Cardiida > Cardiidae > Hippopus > Hippopus hippopus. The sequence continues at coordinate 15,729,935 of OX328103.1, read as the reverse complement.
TTGGATCGGAAAATTGTTTAAGTGGATTGCAAAAGGAGAAAAGTCCTACAAAGTGTATGGTATAATCAACTTTATTGCAGCGATGGTGGACGATTCGGGGTTGGATCTCGTTCTCAAGACTTATTTAGCAGATAGCTGTATGAAAGACAATGTTATTAGTAAGCTGTTTAGATCCACAAGCCGATGGACATTTTTTATCATAGGAACAACAGAAGAAAGTTTTCTTAACGTTGTGAAAATGAAATCAGTTCTATTTGACTTTTACTTACGCTACAAAAAAGGATCTGTTCATGATTCCTACGGAGAATCAAAGGAGACCATGTCAGGGTATATTCTATTTGATAGAGATGTTACAGAAGAAGTAGTGAATTCAACTCTTTCAACAAAAGACGCTTATAGACATGTTGCTCCATTCATAGGACTACGAGATTTCGACGATATGGACAGTGAGTATACAATGTTTTTTGGGTATGAGCAATTGCATAAAGACATTACGGAATATGAAAACAAACGTGAAACTCGTGGTATTTGCGAATTTGCATTATAAAAATTTGTTATATACTGTTTTTTGCGATTAATTCATTGTAAATAATTCATTGCGAAAAAAAAATAATTCAGTGTGTTTTTTTCATCGTGATCAAATCGTTGTGAATAATTCATTGCGAAAAAATAATTCAGTGTGTTTTTTTTCATCGTGATCAAATCGTTGTGAATAATTCATTGTGAAAAAAATATTTCAGTGCGATTTTTTTCATTGTTAAGAAAATGTTTTTTCATTGGCAAGAAATTTTTTTATGATGCATTGCAAAAAAATGTTTGCTTGTGATTTTTTTTAGTTGTTAAGAAATTTTTTTATGATGCATTGCAAAAAAAATGTTTCAATGTTTAGTTCTGTTCAGTAAATAAAAGTTCAATAAATAAAAGTTCAAAAACAATAGAGTTCTTCATTCTGTTTTTTCCCCAAAAGACTTGTTCTGGTTACATTTTTTCCATACAACGTCTCATAACTGTTAGTTAAACTCTAGTTTTTTCTTACCCGAAAAAGAAAATGTAACAAACCTATGGATTGGGTAACAATAAAATCCCCCGAACAAGAAAATGTAACAAAGCCACGGGTTGGTCAACAATAAAAATCCCCAAACAAGAAAATGTAACAAAGCCACGGGTTGGTCAACAATAAAGCTATAAATCTCGGCGATTTATTTTCCATGCATTTCATTTTTCACAATGGCTTCAAGACAATCACCAGTCGTCACTTGGATGGATACTGAGCGAAAGTTAATAAGAGCAAGGAGACAAATCGTCTTACTTAAACATCGCCTAGCTGGAGTGAGAAGACGATACGAGAGGGCTGAGCTTGCTAATAACAGGCTGTTCTGTTATAACCTTCGGATGAAGGAACTCATTATTGAGGGCATGCTTGAGATGTATTTTCAGTATGTTATTTTAAAAACTGAGCAGGTGACCCGTCTTTTCCGTGCGCAAATCGCCACTGAAAGGAGTGAGTCAGACAGCGAATCGACTGATGCTGATACTAAATAAACATTTTCATAAAATCAGCTCTTCTCAAAACAGCCCTTTTCAGGGCTAACCATCTACCACGAAAGTTCTATCTTTCTTCAAATTGTCATTTCTTCAAATTGTCAAACTTCTTTCTTTTAGAAGAGTTACACTCCAAAGACTCACACTCCAGAGAGTTACACTCCAAAGAGTAAAAATCATTCATAGATGCAGAAAAAAGTCTAAGTTCAACTCAGTGCTCAGACATTTAGAAATCATTTATAGTGCAAAAAAATCTAAGTTCAATTCAGCGATATAGGGGCAAATTCCATTTAGAGAGAAAAAATCATTCATAGGATGAAAAAACTAAAAAAGTGATCCATTACACATATAAAACACTAAACTCTTGATTATTTTTTCTCATCACCATTAACTTTTTGTAAAACCTGAGCCAGTATCGTACAATGTTTGATTAACATTTTTTCTCTTATTGCTCTTCTGGTTAGAAGAAAGAGAACGTTTCAGATATATCAGACATGAAATTGAACATCTGATGCAAATGCTAGATAAAATGGAATCAATCAAAAGAAAGAGAGGGGTATAAAAAAGTGCATTCTGTACAAAAAAAGCAACTCTTTTTAGGGCTAGCTATCTTAAATAATCATCTTTCTTTTCATTTTGTCAGAAGACTCATAATCAAAAAAGTCATAGGTTAGTTAAACTCTAGTTTTTTCTAACCCGAACAAGAAAATGTAACAAACCCACGGATTGGTCAACAATAAAACATTTAGTATTAGAAATAAAACGCTGGTTCTGATTGGATAACATTAATTTGGAGCCAAAACAGCATGAAACGCCGACGCGGGAAAAACATAGGAGAAAATGACGTCATGGGTCAACTAGTTCAATCCTCCTGTAAAGCTATAAAACCCAGCGTTATTTTCCCGCACATCATTCATCTCTTCGACTTACAACAAAAATGGAATGTGCACTTCGAGACATGAGTTTCAGCGGGCTTGCCCAGCTATCGTCAAAGGAAAAGAAGATGGACGGTAAAAAGAAGGAGTTCGTCGTGCGCCAGACCGAAGATTGGAACAAAGACGCTGAGCCTTCGTTCTCTTTGGACTTTGGACTGGATGAACGGGAGTTGAAGAGGCTAAAGAGGCGGGCAGCAAGTAGCTGTCCAGCCTGCAGAAAGGTTGGAGGTTGTGCTTAAAAACACAACCTCCAAAACCAGCTCCCTTTTAGGGACACCCCCAACAGCCCTTTTCAGGGCTAACCATCTACCACGGAAGATCTACCTTTCTTCAAATTGTCAGACGTAAGTTCTATCTTTTCTTCAAATTGTCATTTCTTCAAATTGTCAGACGAAAGTTCTACCTTCAAGCTGTTAGACGAAAGTTCTATCTTCAAATTGTCATTTCTTCAAATTGTCACAGCTCTTTTCAGAGCTAACCCAACAGTCCTTTTCAGGACTAACCATCTACCACGAAAGATCTATCTTCAAGATGTCAGACGAAAGTTCTACCTTCAAGCTGTTAGACGAAAGTTCTATCTTCAAATTGTCATTTCTTCAAATTGTCACAGCTCTTTTCAGAGCTAACCCAACAGTCCTTTTCAGGACTAACCATCTACCACGAAAGATCTATCTTCAAGATGTCAGACGAAAGTTCTATCTTCAAATTGTCATTTCTTCAAATTGTCACAGCTCTTTTCAGAGCTAACCCAACAGTCCTTTTCAGGACTAACCATCTACCACGAAAGTTCTATCTTTCTTTTAGAAGAGATACACTCCAGAGAGTTATACTGCAAAGAGTAAGAATCATACATAGGTGTAGAAAAAAGACTAAGTCCAACTCAATGGTCAACCTTTTAAAAAGAGAGAAAATCATTCATAGGGGAAAAAAGCTAAGACAAACTCAGTGATATAAGATAAATTTCCTTTTAGAAAAGAGAAATCATTCATAGAGATGCAGAAAAAAGTCTAAGTCCAACTCAATGATCAGTCTTTTAGAAAGAGAAAAATCATTCATAGGGGAAAAAAAGACTAAGTCCAACTCAATGGTCAACCTTTTAGAAAGAAAAAAAATCATCCATAGGGTGAAAAAACTAAGTCCAACTCAGTGATCCGACCATTTTTTGCCCAGCCTGTCAGTCATAAGATCTGCACTTTGAATGCTAAATCCCTCTCAGGGTAGAGAGCCTGGGAAAAACTCCCCCCTTTTCCCTTTTTTGCAAAAAATTCCGCTCAGGGACGGGAGCCTGGGGCATTTTTGTCCCCAGAGTGCCATCCACACGGCCGCCATTTTGAATGCTAAATCCCTCTCAGGGACGTTACCATACGGACAAAATAAAAAAAAAATCTTTCGGGAGGGCAAACTAGGGACACATTTTTGTCAGGGAGGGTGATGTACGGCACTCAGGGACGTCTCCATACGGACACACTCAGGCCGGAGTGTGTCCGTATGGAGACGTCCTATACTACTCGTATCGTCGTGCTAAAATATATATTTTTTTAGATGCAGATGCTTTCAGTTTGGTCTAGTCCAAAATTATGTCACTTGGTAAAGACTTGCAGAAAACGAGGGCCTGTACATAACTCTTTATCCCTGAGCTTGATGAGTCTGCAGCAGACAACATTGATGTCAAAAGGAGAAATTACCCCTAATGATTGATTTCTCCTTTTCCAACAATGATTTCTGACCCATCAAAGAATTGTGATACTTGAATACCAGGTTTTGGTTTAGCGTCTGCAAACGCGTCAAGTTTAGAAGTCTAAAATAAGTCGTTTGGAAATGGGTTAAATGCTGACATCAGTATTACATTTATATGCTATGGATTGGTTTATTATGACCAAGAAACTTGATTCTTATAAATATTGTTGTATTATTGAAATAAATAAGATAATTTACTTCATATAATGTCTTTGTCTTTGACAAACCCTACATTTACCCATTAGTTAGTGCCCCACCCAAAAAACTTAAAATGTATTTTCTGAAAAAATAAAGCTGGTGACCTATATGTTTTAAGCCTGATTCTTTTAGTTTAGGACCTGAATATTATTTATAGAAAAAATACGAAAAATCTGAATGTTAGAACATTTAAAAAAATAACTTTAAAAGATACTCTTTGGTTTTTTTGTTTTTTTCCAAAATAAAGGTGTTTTAGCCATAAGTTAAGGGTTTTTTTTAAAGATTAATACTCAGTTTACTCTAAGTTATTTTTTTCATTGAATTTGATGTTTCACCAATACAATGACATAAAATTTGCTTATAATTATTGTCATTTAAAAAAATAGACATAGACTTAGTTTTCATAGGTGAAATTTCATCCTGAACTGCCGCAATGCAGGGTGTACCAAAAGAAATATTCATAGAATTTTCCCAAAGCTGGTGACCCCCTCTTTTTATCTCCTATTTTTGTAGAGCAGATAAGAAACTATCACCAAACAAAGTTTCATGAAATTCTGAATGTTTTCAAAAAATGGTGAAACTGTAGCGATCGTCTTTAAACGACCCTGCGGAAAAAGGCTTTGGAAAATGTAGAAAATACTGTGGGAGAAATAGGAATGCTGGTATCCAACATTTTCTGCTTTTCAAACAACGTTTTCTAATTTTTGAAAAAGAATCCCGTCGTCCGAGCCATCCAGTCTGTCTTCTGCAAAAGCTCTATGGTCTAAACTTGTGGCGGATGATAAAGAATTCAGACGGAAAATGTCTAAAAATATCGAAAAAAGAAATTATTGATAGAGAAAGATGGATTTCGTTGTCAACCTATATTAGCGCGCACACAATGTAAATACTCCGATAGTTAAGAAAAATAAGTCTGTTTATGGGGCAACCCAGACGTATAAATCATCTATTAACGGTCAAATAGGGTCAAATAAATATAAATGAGTCGTGATATGGCAAAATGGGGCTTAATGCATCTCCGTGATACTTTATACCAAGTAAGTCAACATATAACTATGGACCCATAAAATCCATTTTGTCCAACAACCGGCTGAATTCTGGGGTGGAATAGTCCTTTGACATGCAAAAAAAGGACTGCATAGGCTTGCCTGGTTCGATACTTTTCGCAAATGCATTCAGCTCCCTTTCGCTAGAGCATAGCTCAAATAGAGTGTACGTTTAAACTGAAAACGCTATCTTTAATAAACTTACATGTAGCGTATATAAACGCAGTACGCTATCTTGAACATTATTGCGCGAATGAAACATCTATTTCCGGTCGAATATGGTGATATAATATCTCTAAGAATAAGTACAATGTACCTTGAACCAAAGGCCTGTCAAGCTCCATTAGTCTATCATAAAAAAAAAATTTCCATGTTCGATCATCCGACACCGTTTACTGAAAAAAGTACATTTGCGCATCGTCTCTATATGGTATACAAGGTTTGTGAGAAAATGTGACTCCCAGTCCCTTCTGAATTCAGTGATAAATCATTTTTGAAGTTTGATGAAGAAATAAAAATCTGAATATCTCCCTTTAAACATGTTACACGGTTACTGAGTGAGCGCCTATTGTCCCCAGGCCTCTGAAAAAAAAGTAGTACCCTAGAAGTAAATGTGAGGGTTCCTGCGTAGCTCAGTGGTAAAGTGTGGGACTCGTAACCAAGAGGCCTCGGGATCGAGCCCCACCTGATCCGCTGGGCTTTTCGTGGGAGTGTGCTTGGGCAAGACATTTCAGAGCCCCAGCCTAGTACTGGTGAAACCCAGGAAACACATTAATATATGAGCTGTCGCCGTGTATATGACTGAAATAATGTTGATAGCGGTGTAAAACACCATTCTATCAATCAATCAATCTAGAAGTAAATGTGGCATACAAGGGGAGATTCACGGGTCTGACATTGTCCGACCCTTCCAAAATGGTGAAACTATGATAGATGAAATCTTTGCTTTATTGTATTTCTTTCTTGCAGTGCCAATCTGGCTACATGTATATTTAACAGATTCCAACAATTGAAAACACAGAGGTTGGTGTTGATAATTACCAAGCTCTCTTCATAGAGGTATAGGAAGAAGAGAAAAGGGGGGGGGGCCGGGTGAAGGATAGCCTAGAGGACATCGCCCCCCAATATTTTAAGGTCATACTTCCCTCTCCCTCCGTATTGAAACTTATCAAAGTTTTTCATGAATTAAAATGTCTTTCTTGTTTCGGGCATGAAAACACGTCCCACCCATATTGTAAACCTTCCTAAGCCTACAAGCATACTCCTTTTTTCAAGATGTTTTCAGATATGGACCCATTGTGAATAGGGGATTGAGTTGCAATATACGGTGTATGAGGAAACGGGGTTTTACATGATGTAATAATTTTTGATGGGCTGTAAAACATTTGCAGAAGTCCCGAGCGACTAATGAGTGGGATTACTAGAGCCATTTTTGTGTTATTTGTATTGTTCTCTTAGCACTTTCCCTTACACAGACGGGGTTTTATCTCTTTACACTACAGAATTTTAGACCCGCCAATAGTGAAAGTATCTGCAGACGATTAAATATCTGCCACGAGAATGGGGCGTGATGCGGTTGAAAAAACGAGTCCAAAGGACGAGTTTTTTTAACCGCATCAAACCTCATTCGAATGACAGATTTTTAATATCACACACAACCAGCTGATCATCCTATTTATTATATTCCTAATTCACCCTTTTTTATTCTAACAATTATCAGAAATGGTACAATATGAGCAATATAGGAAAAAAGTAGTTCCGGCAAACAGGCTAAAACTATATCGTCACTAGTGATGATACCATATTTATCATCACCAGTGGTGTTATTCACTGTGAAATCTAAGTAATTCACTGATAGGAATATAATAAATAATAATATGTAGAAATTGCCATTTCATAGGGTCATTCTTTAGATAGATCTACCAAACAATCCCTAGTTTTAGCGACCCATAGAAGAAGACATTTGAAAATATTGTGGAAAAGGATGAAATGCTGGTATCCAATGTTTTCTCCTTTTCCCTCAATGTTTTCTACCCTTCCAAGAAGCAAATTTCAATTCTTTGTGTCTAATTTATACTATCGTCTGCAAATGCTTCAATTTCGACAAGTCTACAATGTTCTGAGCCCAGTCCGGTAGCGAAGTCGGTAGCGTACAGGACTATAGACCAGGCGAAAGCTTGTTCGAATCCCAATCTCGGTCGATTTCTTTCCGAGGATTGATGATAGTCATTGCGACAAGATTCATTTCTCTCTAACACCACTGATCATTGTTTCGAGGACGATTAAATGCGAAAGCAGCCTGTGGTTTTGGAAGAATAATGTGTGAGGTACTGGTAAAAGAAACTCTACGAAAGCATAGCTAGGTGCATTGGCCGCCGCGATATGGAACTAAAGAATTGAAATGATGTTTAAAAAAGGCGTTAAATGCCATGTTCTGTGAAAAGAGGGCTTAATGAAATTGCAAAAGTATCGACCTATGTCAGCCTGCGCAATTCGCACAGGCTGACTTGGGTCGAAATCGTTTGCTTTTTGTTGATTTTCTGCATGTCAAAGGACCATTCTACCTCAGGATTCGGTCAGTTGATAGACAAATTTGCTTTTATGGATCCAGAATTATATGATGACTTGCTTAATATAAAGCATTACGGAAATGCATTAAACCCCTTTTTGCCAGAGCGCTGCATATATCAGGAAACCTGAAAGAAGTCCACCAAAGAACCATTTATGTAGAGAATTCCAACAGGCAGTTTTGGTGGAAGATCTTTAAAAGATCTTCAATATTTTTTCAGTTTTGTTGCCTTTGATTGTATTGGAGTTTGACGCCGTGTTAACAACTAAAGTCATATCACGGCGGTCAGTGCACCTAAGCATGTGTTTCCTGGCTTTCTCACACCAATACTGACATAACTGACTACTCGTCTCACATACATCAGAAGTGCGAGGCGAAAAAAAGCAGGAAAGAAGGTTTTCCTCAACCAAGTATCGAACTCCCAACCACCAGGTCACCGGGTCAGTTTTTTTTTTTACTATAGTAACCAGTTTTTTTAGGATTGGAATAAGGTATTCTGAAGAGGACCATGACAGTAACATTTCTGTGAAATTTGGTCAAAATGGTATGGGTAGTTTCAGAGAAAATGCTTTAAATAAAAGTTAACGCACGGACATATAACGGACACAGGGCCATGACATGAGCTCGCTGGCCTTTGGCCAATGGAGCGAAAAACTGTGAGGAAAGAGCAACTGCTTCTATATCCTACAACGTTTGCAAAGCTTTCAACCACAAAAAGTCGAGTTTGAGAAGTAAAGGGTTAACTCTTTACCAAATAAGGAAAAAAGCGGATCAACTTGAAAGCACTTGCAGACGACAAACTAAATAGGTTTCATATGGTGGATTTTGCATTTGAAAGGGTAAAGAACATTGTGGAAACAGGAGAAAATGCTGGGTACCAGCATTCTCTTCTTATCCCGTTATGTTTTTAAATTCCTTCACTGTCAAGGGTTAACATGGGATATTTATACCAGAAACCTGTTTACCTGGAGTGACATAAAATTTGCAAACCTCCACATCAGGTTAATCCAACACAAAATTTCCTGCTTCATTGAAACCTTAGGCAAGTCATTGAGAAGCGTTGCGCTTACATTGAATCGCGGATATGAGGCATGCTCTGTAAAAGGTGGCTTAATGCATCTGCAAAAAGTTTAGAGCCATGTCAGCTTGCGCAATCCGCGCAGGCTGACAGGGGTGGAAACTTTTAGCCATTGATCGATTTTCTGCATGTCAAATGACCATTCTACCTCCAGAGCCAGTCGATTGTTTGAAAAACTGGATGTTACAGATCCCCAATTATATTATGGCTTGCTTGGTATACTGCATCACGGAGATGCATTAAGCCCCATTTTGCCAGAGCATGGCTCACATGAATGACATTCACGCTTTTGTTAGTATGAAAGTAAAATGACATCTTCGTCAGTTTTTTTTTTTCCATTGCCACATGACCATTCCTATATTTTCACGCGTCTTAGGATTTGTGTTATGGTGTTAAACGCCAATTTCAACAGTATTGTGGTTATATCGCAGCGGCCAGTGCACCTATCCATGCTTTCCCCGAGTTTCTTTAACCAGTAACATGACACAATATTCTTCCCACGCTACAGACTGCGTACCAACACGTCGAGACAATGATCAGCTCTAGGCGCGAGAGTACTAAATCCTGTCGCAATGACTTACTATAAGACTTCCTCGATATTGGAAGGATCGAGCTATTGAAACTAAATGTATTTTCTTTATCTAAAGTCAAGGGTTGATAGCCCTGAAGAAGGCTTTTAACGACATTGCGAAAGGAGACAGGGCACTTGAAAATAAGGTGGCTTAATGGTGTTTTACGCCGCATTAAACATTATTTGGGTCATATCACAATCACAGCTCATATTTTCATGTATATCCTGGGTTATATCAGTATTTGGCTTGGGAAAACACTGTTGAACAAGAGGGTCATACTGGCCCTATATCGCTCCACTGGCTAATAAGTACAAACCATATATACCTAAGAATTAAATTCCTAGCCAAATGGAATCAAACAAGAAGACTTATGATAAAATTTTCTATACGGAAGCCCATGTGAAAGTTGTGACCCAAGAGTGAGCTATTTTTGACCAAAGAGCTATATTTAATTACTTGACTTCTGAAAGAGGTCCATAAAGCCATATGCCAAATAATACAGGTCGAGGCCGTACGGTAATAAACAAGCAGATTTTCATTTTCATCAATAGAAAGCCCTTGTTAAACATGAGACCCCGGAGGCGGGGCTAATTTCGATCCTAGGGCTAAATTTTGACAAATTCAGATGTGATCCAAATTTGGTAGCCTTATGATTTATGATCAGGAGTAAGAATTTTTTTTAAAGTTCACCATATAAGCACATGTCAAATTCATGACCCATGAGGTGGGACTATAGTTGAACAATTTTGGAAGAAGCCTGTTAGATAAATGTACATGCAAAACTTGGTAGCTCTAGGTGTTATGGTTAGGAAAGAGAAGATTTTTGAAGTTTTCAATATTTTGGTCAATGTTAAAACTGACTGCCAGGGCTGGGCAAATTTCGACCCAAGGGCTTTAATTCGGGCTGTCTTTAACCTCAGGGGCGATGCCAATTTTCACTCAAGCTACAATGTAAAGGAGCTTGGTAGAGGCCCATTAGATGAAGCCACATGCCAAATTTGGTAGCTCTTGGCCTTTTGGTTAAGACGATTTTCAAAGATTTTAAATATTTTTCAGTTTTGTTGCAATGGCAACCAGAGTTTTTTAAGGGAAACAAATTCTTCTAAGAAAATCTGAATAGGACCATGGCAGGATCATTTCTGTGAAGTTTGGTCAAAATTGGACTGGTAGTTTAAGGGTAGAAGATGTTTGCATGCTCGGACAGACGCACAATCAACGGACACAGGGCCATGACATAAGCTCTATGGTCTTAGGCCTGTGGAGCTAAAAAGGAGAAAATGCTAGTGACAAGAATTTTCCTTTTCCCAACTATGCTTTTTACCCTTTTCAAAGGCAAGTCCCATCACTTAGGATCATTTCTGTGAAGTTTGGTCAAAACTGGATGGGTAGTTTCAGAGAAAAAGTATGCTTGGAAATAGTCAACACATGCACTGACAGATGGACAGATGCACATACATAAGCTTGCTGTTCTTTGGCAAGTGGAGCTAAAAAGGAGAAAAAGCTGGTGACCAGAATTTACTTTCTACCAACTATGCTTTTTAACTTTTTCAAAGGCAAATCCCATTCCTTGATATGCATTAATTTTTTTCTCTGCAAACGCTTTGAATTCGGACAAATCCAAATTACATTTAGTGACAAGTTCAGAAGTTTAACCCTTTGCCACAAAATCACAAGTTTTAACCATCCTGTGAAAGAAAGTTTTTGAAACCTGTGGGGGGAAAAAAGAAGCATTTTCTTCTTTTCCAACAATGTTTTCTAACCTTCAAAAGACAAAGCTAATCATCTAAGCCATATTTAATTTGTCATCTCTAAATGCTTTTAATTTCGATGGGTCTAGAATTTTATTGCCTAAAAAATAGATTATAGATCATAATAGGACATTAACTGTGGTAACATTGTTTCTGGTCCATATATTTAACCCTTTACCATACGATTCTAACTTTTGAAGACACTGAGGAAAAAAAGCTTTCGAAAGCATTGGGGAACAAGAGCGGCAAATTGTCGCAAGATACGCCCATCCCACCGCCAGTTGTCAAGGGGGTATGATAATTGTAAAGGGCAGGTAATGCAACAAACATGTTTACCAAGTCTCAAGTCAATTTGACTTGAGGTGACAAAGTTCCGTTCCAGACAAGCAAGAAATACTGTAAAAATGAAGATCAAAGTGGAATTACTCGAAATCCGCACTAGGTAGAGTTATAATTCTTGCGCACTGTACTCTGTAATATTGCAATAAACATGCATACCAAGTTTCAAGTCAATCGGACTGGAGATGACAAAATTATGCTCCAGACAAGCAGAAAATGCTGTAAAAATGACGATCAAAGGGAAATAACTCAAAGACAGCATGAGGTAGAGTTATGGTTTTTTTGCACTGCAATCCATATTATTGCAACTAACACACATGCCGAGTTTCAAGTCAATCGGACTGGAGATAACAAAGTTATGCTCCAGACAAGCAGAAAATGCTGTAAAAATGACGATCAAAGGGAAATAACTCAAAGACAGCACGAGGTAGAGTTATGGTTCTTTTGCACTGCACTCCATATTATTGCAATAAACACACATGCAAAGTTTCAAGTCAATCAGACAGGAGATGACAAAGTTATGCTCCAGACAAGCAGAAAATGCTGTAAAAATGACGATCAAAGGGAAATAACTCAAAGACAGCATGAGGTAGAGTTATGGTTCTTTTGCATTGCACTCCATATTATTGCAATAAACACACATGCCAAGTTTCAAGTCAATCAGACAGGAGATGACAAAGTTATGCTCCAGACAAGCAGAAAATGCTGTAAAAATGATGATCAAAGGGAAATAACTCAAAGACAGCACGAGTAGAGTTATGGTTCTTTTACACTGCACTCCGTATTATTGCAACAAACACACATGCCAAGTTTCAAGTCAATCGGACTGGAGATGACAAAGTTATGCTCCGTACAAGCAGAAAATGCTGTAAAAATGATGATCAAAGGGAAATAACTCAAAGACAGCACGAGGTAGAGTTATGGTTCTTTCGCACTGCACTCCCCTTTAATGAGATCTATCCACCCATGAAGTTTCATAACCGTAGCTAGTATAGTTTTGGAGATGCTTTGGACAAAATTCAAGTATGAATATAAACAAAGGGAAATAACTCAAAAATTAAGTAAGCAAGAGTTATGATTCCTGTGCACTGCACTCCCCCTTGATAAGATCTATCCACCCATGAAGTTTCATAACCTTAGCTAGTATAGTCTTGCAGATGTGCTCCGGACAAAATTCAAGTATGAAAAACAACAAAGGGCAATAACTCAAAAATTAAGGAAGCAAGAGTTATGATTCCTGTGCACTGCACTCCCCCTTAATGAGATCTATCCACCCATGAAGTTTCATAACCTTAGCTAGTATAGTCTTGCAGATATGCTCCGGACAAAATTCAAGTATGAAAAACAAGAAAGGGCAATAACTCAAATATTAAGGAAGCAAGAGTTATGATTCCTGTGCACTGCACTCCCCCTTAATGAGATCTATCCACCCATGAAGTTTCATAACCTTAGCTAGTATAGTCTTGCAGATATGCTCCGGACAAAATTCAAGTATGAAAAACAACAAAGGGCAATAACTCAAATATTAAGGAAGCAAGAGTTATGATTCCTGTGCACTGCACTCCCCCTTAATGAGATCTATCCACCCATGAAGTTTCATAACCTTAGCTAGTATAGTCTTGCAGATATGCTCCGGACAAAACTCAAGTATGAAAAACAACAAAGGGCAATAACTCAAAAATTAAGAAAGCAAGAGTTATGATTCCTGTGCACTGCACTCCCCCCTTGATGAGATCTATCCACCCATGAAGTTTCATAACCGTAGCTAGTATAGTTTTGGAGATATGCTCCGGACAAAATTCAAGTATGAAAAACAACAAAGGGCAATAACTCAAAAATTAAGCAAGCGAGAGTTATGATTCCTGTGCACTGCACTCCGCCTTGATGAGATCTATCCATCCATGAAATTTCATAACCGTAGCTAGCATACTTTTGGAGATATGCTCCGGACAAAGAATGGGGACGCCGCCCGCCCGTCCACCCGCCCGCCACGGGTGATCCCATAATACGTCCCGTCTTCGACCGGCGTATAAAAAGGAGAAAATGCTGGTAACCAGCATTTTTTGTTTTTCCCCACAATATTTTCAGCCCTTTCCCAAAACAAATTTTGATTGTTGAGTCACATTTATTTTATACACTTCAAATGCTTTCAATTTTGACAAATCTAAACCTTTGTCGTTTGGAAAAGAGTTAAAGCAAAACATTGATTCAACTTTTCTAACAAACAGCGTAAGTCAAGGATTAAATGAGGTAATGTATCCCACTAACTTTTTCTCTTCAATTTATTTTTTTTTCTATTTTACAGTCAAACAGACAACTTTACTTCTTTGCCTTCTTAGGTTTTTCTTTCTTTGCACCCGAGGCAGCTTCAACTTGTGCTTTCTTCTCCTTGATCTTCTCTTTTTTCTCCTTCATATCGTGGTTTCTCTTTTCCCGTTTGGTTTGTCTTTCTTTTGTCTTTTCTTTTTTAAAGCCTTTCTTTAGTTTGTTGTACTCCACTCGAATGATTCTATTTCTCTATTAATGAATATAGGCATATTACATTTACAGCAAATCATAATCTGATAAAAGAGCCTTGGGGGTCCTGCATGGCCGGATCTTGAGGCCCCCTTTCTTTACCAGGTACATTGAGGTTTTATGTAGGAATGAATAGGGCACAAGACTTCACTCTCTATCTGATTGCAAAACTTTAGACTAGTCCATATTCAAAGAATTTGCAGGCAACAAATCCAATCTAGATAAAATGATAAAATGATGGAATTTGTCTTTGAAACGATTGAAAACGTTGAGGGAGTAAATTTTCTCCTTTTTGATCAATGTTCTTGAAAGCCTTCATCCTCACGGTCGTAAAACACACAATTGCTCCTTTTCTAAAACACATAATTGTGTGATAAAAGCTTAAAAGCTCCTGCCTAAATCAAGTAAAACCTGGGAAACACATGAATAAGTAAGGTGTTGCTCTGATATGATTAAAATCATCAAAAGTATTTACCAAACAGTCTCTGAGGAAACAGCTTTTGAAAATGTCAATGCAAAATGAGAAATTGTAAATATTGATAACTAGTATTTTCTTTCTTTTCCACAATGTTTTCTACCATGTCAAAGGCATACCCCATCAGTTGAGCAACATTTAACTTTTTATCTACAAATGCTTTTAATTCAGAAAATCAATCAACAAATCGGCACATTCTTGAAACGCTGCTCAGCAGTGAGAGAAATAGGGAATCCTGTCCAAATGACCAACATCAATCCTCAGAAAGAACTGGGCCAAGCTGGGGATTCAAACCAACAACCCCTCAGTTTCAAGATCTATTATGTTACCAACTGGGTCCAGTTCAATCCCATTAAGGGACAAACATCTCATGAGAAAAAAGAAATTTTCCATACATGTTAAACCTTACAGCCCTGGAACTGAGTTGAATTGTTTTTGCAAACAGTGCCGATCAAGGTAAGACTTCACAAAACAGGCAGTCTGATCTTAGATCTATACTGTCCACTACTGTTGCGTATTTTGACAGAAACACTTGAAATAGCAACATTCAAGGCTGTTTTTCCAAATTAAAAAGGTCCTTAACACTGATTCAGTGCTTTAATTATTTCACATAAAAAACTTTAGACTGGTCCAAGTTGAAAGCATTTGCAGACGACAAACTGATTGTAGCTCAAATGATGACTTCTGTCTTTGATAGGGAAAAAATCATTGTTGCAAAAGGAGAAAATGCTGGTTATCAGTATTTTCTCCTTTTCCTACAATGTTTTCAAGAGGAGTCTCCTTCAGTTTTGTTAAACTGAGGATTGTGTGGTAAAGGGTAACAGATTAAACAATGAATTCTGAAAAGCCAATATAGAGGTTGAAAGAAGATGGCCCTCTCTACGCTGCCCAAAGATCCTCATGCAGAGAGTACATGTAGTTATTTCATTGAAACAAAGTCCAAATTTTGATTAAAACGATCATTTCACCCTTTCCACATGACAAAATCTTCGATTCATCCATATTGAAGGCATTTGAGAACAAAAACTCAAATGTGGTTCAAATATAGCGGGTGATGTGTTTGAAAGGGTTGAAAACATTGTGAGAAAAGAGGATATTGCTGGAAAATAAGATATGGCTCAAATGGTGTCATTCGTCTGAGATAGGGTAGAAAACACTTTGGGAAAAGAAGAAAAGGCTGTTTACCAGCATTTTCTCCTTTTCAAATAATTTTTTGACCTGAGGGTTGTTAAAACACATAATTGTTTGGTAAAGGATTAATAACACCTTTTTTTTCTTTTAACCAACATTAAAATCAAATCATTTTGGATCTACAAAATAAACTTACTGCTTGTTTAGCTTTCATCAACTTGAATCTGTCAAAGTCTCCCAGTGTGGCCCTCTGCAACAATTTGAAACAAAAATTACATGAATAATACTGAATGTTGTCTTGATTTACAGTAGGGATTGGATTGCATGGTCAAATATTCTAAAATGGGCCAAATGGCCACCGACTGACGGATGAATACATGAAAGACAGACACAGGGCCAGTACATAAGTTATATAGTTTTGCTAAGTGGAACTACAAAGTAAAAATTTCAAGTACAGTGTTTTGTTTTCAGCAGTTGTTTCTCCCATACCTTGTTAGAACCAAGAATGTCCCTCTCCTTTGACAACTACAAAATTACAGGTAAAGTTAACTCTTCAACAGTGCTCAAATGTTTGGACTGGTCCTAACTGACAGCATTTGATGAGGCTAAAATGGTGGGATTTGTCTTTAAAAGGGTAGAAAACATTGTGGGAAAAGGATAAAAGACTGGTAAAAGATTAAACTAAAGTTCATTTAACACAGCACCTGAGGAATGCTCAGCAATTACATTTTATTGTTTCCTTACAATAATTTACAAAATGTGTCTGTCAAATATACACAAGCACACCTTTTCATGATGGCCCAGCCACATACATGTACCAATGGTAAGACTGGGCAAAATTTTTTTGCTTATAGAAACTCTTTCACAAATATCAAAATCTCAAGACTGGTGCACATTGAAAGCATCCTTTGATCTACATATTCGATCACAACAATGTGGCTCAAATGATGCAAATTTTCTGTCAAGGTAATTGAGGTTACAGAACAATGAGAATATAAATGGAAAAGGAGCAAATGCTGGTTAACATGCTGGCTGTCCTTCAGAGTTATGAACAAACAGGGTTCTTTGGAGAAGGAATAAGGATGTACAGTCTTCTAAACATAATAATGATGTTGGTACTAGGTACAAAACTTCAGAGTAGACTCATCCAAACTGGCAGCATTTGCAGACAGCAATATATATGCAGCTGAAATGATGAGTGGCTATGAAAGGGAAGGAAAAATTGTGGAAAGAGGAGAAAAGTAAGTTAGATTTACCAGCATTTTCTCCTTTTCCCATTTTTCTACCATCAGAAAACATGTTTTGAGCTACACTGTTTTTGTCGTCTGCAAATGCTTTCAATTTTGACCCATTAAAAATTTTGTTTTCTGGTATAGACTTAAGTTGCTCTTGCACACAATGCAGATCAGAATCTGACTGCAAAGAATAGGCAGTCTCATTTTAAATCTAACTTTCAACTAATTGGGTATAAATTCTGGCCAATGCAACATTGAAGTGGGAACATTTCAGATGTTTTTCCTATATTCTTTTATTCTTTACCAAACAATCCAGACTTTCAACTATTCTGACAGGAGAAAGCTTTTGAAAACAAAGTGAAAGGGGATTATATCACCAACTAGCATTCTCTCCATTTACCACAATGTCTTATCCCTTTTAGATAGTGAAATATCAAATTATCATATGGGCCAGTCATAATTTGTTGTTTTCGAATGATTTAAATTTGGACAAGTCTAAAGCTGTGTTTCCTGATAAAGAGTCAAGAATGAAGGTTATTAATTTTAGTGCTCCTAAGAAATATAGCACAGGAGACACCGGTACAGAAATTTACAGGTTTATATCCCATGATGAGCTAAGTCAACCTTTAGAACTAGTATGGTGCAAGCACTGATTAAGGTTTCCAGAAGCAACCATCAAAATTGATTACAATATTAAGATGTAAAAACTTGCTTCGCAATGGATGCAGGGGTGCGGAAATCCTATGTCCGACTCATTCGACTCGAGGAAATTTGGCGTGGGACGAGTGACTTTTTTCAATTTAGGTGTCCGCGGACAAGTAGAAAATAGGGAAAGATTTTGAAACAAATATCTGTTGTAAACACTAAGCGGTGAAATGAAAATGTTCACCATTTGCACAAAATGACATTTCAAATGCTAAACAGCAGCTTGAGATGATCCCTGAATTCTGGAAACCCAAAATATACATTAGGTGTACCTCTGCATTCACCGGATAAGCCAGGTTCGGTATAATATGCGGCAGTTTTTGCTTCGGAAAATGTCTGAATACTTTCAAGATCACCATTGTGGAATAAAGTATTTTCATTTTTGTCATTTTAGCTCCAATTCAAAGATCTTTTACAACAATGTCATATATGTGAATATTTAAATCTGATGGTACAGCTTCAGTGCGACTGGACCGTGGTTTAGGCATTATCTCCTCTGCCGGAAACAGTCTCAAATCTAAACAATTTGCGATATAGCGATCAACTGATGCGTAAAATCGGAGAAAAGGGATTGTCTTTTTTATAGTTAAATGTTCAAAGCAAACGGAATGTGAGGAGTCTGAGACCTCGGAAACATTCAGCGGCTCCAAACGTAAATATAAAATGTACCGTGACCAGGAATATGACAAACAAGTCAGCGTCTTTTTAACAAGGCGCAGTTGAATGCAATTTAAAACTGTTTTGTTTTGGACAAGTAAGCCACGCTGGCGGACAAGTGAACTTTTTTAATTTACTTGTCCGTGGACAAGTAGAAATTTTTGAGATTTCCACACCCCTGGGATGTAAAAAAGAAGTTTTACCTTTTATCAAACAATCCAAAGTTTTCACAACCCTAAGTATGCCCCTTTCAAAAATATTGTGGGAATAAAGGAGAAAATAATGGTAATTATCGTTTTCTCTTCTTCCTACAATGATCTCTACCACTCAAAAGACAAATCCCAAAATCTGAGAGTCACATTAATTTTTTCATCTGCAAGCGCCTCCATTTTGGACAATTCTAAAACCTTATTGTATGGTATGGAGTTAAACTAAACACTGTATTTTTAGGTATGGGTTATTGGGAAGAATTTGAAAAAAACTTGCTTGACTAGCTTGATACTCACCTTTGCCTTAGCTTCAATTTTCTTTGCCCAAACAGTTTCACTCCATTTCTGTGAAATATTTTCATTCTCCCATGCCTGTCTGATGATCTTGCTTCGTGTAGAATGGGCAAACTTCAGTTTGAAGGGGGTCAATTGAATGGCCTTGAAGTTGACGACCTTGCGCCCGACATTTGTACATGGACCTTCTACCAAAGCCTGTAGATTTAAAACATAAATATAGGATCTGAAATAAGTTAGCATTTGAGATAAACTTTCTGCCTTTAACAGGGTATGTTTTCAGAAGTCTTTTTCCTCAGGGTCAATAACATTGTTTGGTACAGAGATAAGCACTTCTAAGAAATTTTATTAACAAACTTTGGCAAGCAAAAGTAACCCTTTACCACACAATCCCATGTTTCTTACAACCCCGGAGAATAAAGCTTTTGGGAAAAAAACGAGAGCATCACATGCTCGGCTGCAAGTGCTTGATTTTGGATGAAAATTTTAACTAAAAAAATGTGGCATTACTCAGTCAAAAATATTTTGATGGTTACCCGCCTCTGTTGTATGAGTTCCCCTTTTGATAGCTAACAGCTTGTCCAAGTTTGAAATATCTTCAGTCTCTTTGTTTGTTTCGAGATTTAATGCCCTTTTAAAAGCTTACGTCATATCACAGTGGTCACTGCACCCATGTGTGCATTTCCTGGCTTTCTCACACCAGTACTAATACAACTTTACTTCCAAGTCACTGACTACTTTTCTCACAATATTTCCAAAGGCCCTCTCAGTCAGGGTGGTTAACACTCAGAGTAAGGGTAAAGGGTTAAAAGAGATTTTGATCGCAACTTTTACAGGGCAACGACAGTTGACTTTCTGTAAGAAAAAACCATACAAACTTGCTGCTTACCCTTAGTTTGGAAAAAATAAAATGCAGAAAAAAATTGCCTCCGATGGAACTCAAACCCTCAACCTTCAAAGCCAAGCCATAGTTGGCAACTACTGAGCTACAGAGGCAACTGAAGGATTTTAGTGTTAAAATGTATTTATCCTTTGTTATGCAATAACGTCTATACCCTTACAAACAGAAAAGAAAATTTTACAGTGCATAAACAAAAAACTTGGTAATTCCTGGTGTTTTCTACATGTATTTCTATCTATGTTTAAATCTTAAAGCCATCTTTGCATGCAAATGAAAATTAGTGGTATATATCATAAGACTTTTTTAGACTCTTGCAAGGCAAAAGCTGGCTACATTTCCCTTTTATTAATCAGAATGAACATCATCAGGCCATGACTAGACTCCTGGCTCCGAAGCCTAGTGGTTTAACTGTTTGCATATTAGACTTGTCACCTGGTGGTTGCGGTTTCGATACCCTGTTGAGGCAAACTTTCCTTCTGACAGTTTTTTGCCTTTCATCTCTGACCCATGAGAGAAAAGTAGTCAGTAAAGGGAAAAGCAGTTGTGTTAGTACTGGTGCAAGAAAGCCAGGAAATACATGAATAGGTGCACTTACTATCGTGATATGACTCAATCTGTTTAAATGTTATTAAACCCCAATACACGCAAACAAACAAATCATGACCAAACACCAACAGCTGAAAATATTTGAAGCTTCCTTGGAAAAGTAGCAACAGCTCACTTTTCCTTACCGTCCCTTAATCTTCCTCTTTTTACTTTATATATATATATCTCACATTAGTCCACTGCATTTTCTCCTTTTTGCGGTATCTCAAAATACATGTAGCATCTGTTGTACTAGGACATGCCAGACCATCATAATGTATTTCACTGATTTCACAGATTGCATTCATTTCTACATTTAACTGTTTACAACACAACTCAAGGATTGCCCGGTGGAACGGGGCTTTGGGAAACACTGTGGGAAAAAGCGATCAAAATAATCACCAGAATTTTCTCCTTTTCTCAAGAGTTCTTCTATCCCGTTGTTTGATCCATCTCTAATATGTCCTCTGCAAAGGCTTTAAGTTTGTAGAAGTCTAAAATTTTGTCCTTTGGTAAAGAGTCAACCCTTAGAGTGCTTTTCCATACTACAGATGCTTTTACTGACCAGTGTAGATCAAAATCAGACTATAAAACCTGCAGTCAGATCTTAGATCTAAACTGTCTGCTTTGTGGAGATATTCTGAGACAAGGGCAACATTGAAATTGCATTTATTGGGGTCTTATTGCTTGAATGAAAGTACGCCTTGGATTAATTTGGCCTTCTAAGGCTCAAAGGTGGTCCAGGGTAAAATCTTCTAATTGGTTTAGCTAATCTTTGCTTAAAATTGTTTAACTCTTATGCTGCTAAGCGCCACTCAATGACCTTTTGTGGACAGTGTAGATCAAGATCAGACTGCACAGAACATGCAGTCTGATCTTGGATCTACACTGTCCAAAAACAAGATATCTTTCTCCCAAAAATACCTATGAAATAGCAAAATTTTTATTTTTACTATCGGCTTGAAAGTTTTATGTTAGTTATTTAGCAGGCTGTGGGTTAATCAACATACCCTATTCTGATCTACAACATCCACTATGGCGCAAAGTTTGCCTTGATCTGGTCCAAAGGCAATGTAGGCTACACGCCCAATCTCAACGTATCTTTGCTGAAAAGAAATATTAAACTCTCTATTATAAAGATCTAAAGAAAAGGACAGTATTTCAAGAATTTTAGAACCTTTAAATCTTTACCACACAACAGAAAGGTAGACTTGTCCAAACTGAAATCATTTGCAGATGACAAATTAGAATTGCCCAACAGTTGGCTTTGATAGGGTAGGAAACATTGTGGAAATAGGAGAAAATGCTAGTTACCAGCATTTCTCCTTATCCCCAAATGTTTTCAGAAAGCTTCTTTTTCAATCGTTAAATCTCCAGATTGTGTGGTAAAGAGATAATGAGAAGACTAAATTCTAGATGACAAATAAAATGTTGCTAAAGTAAAAATGGATTCATATAAGATTCAAGGGTAAAAAAGAAACTAAAGCCAAGTACTTGATATCATGTTTTCAAATGTCTTCTTCTTGAAGGTCATCAAATTGTAAGAGTGCAACCTGTGGTACAGTCATACCCCAGTTAACAAGCAAGTGTATTAACCCTTTAAAAAGGAATCCTGTGTTTTAAGGACCCTGAGGAAAAAGACAGCTAAAAACATTGTGGAAAAGAGGGAAAATGCTAATAAACAGCATTTTCTCGAGTTCCCACAATGTTTTCAGCCCCTCGGCAAATGCTTTTAATTTAGACGTGTCACTGTAGGGAACAAGTTCCCCTTCAAGACAGTTTTCTGAAACAAGTTTTCGAGACAGTTCCCTAACAGATTTGAAGACAATTCCCTGACACTTTTCAATACAGTCCCCCCTTCATTTTTGTTCATTGTCAAATGACAATTATCATGTCAAAAACTGGTTGATGAAAGAATTTATGGATAAATGATTGTTTGTGATTGACTGAAATATTTGTAACTGTGATTGACAAGTACATTTGGCCTTGGTCACCGCAAGATTGTCAGTAATTTTCTATGATTGTGAAATGTCTATAAATTTCTTTAAACTCAGCTATGTTTAACTGAACAGTTTGACTGCACACTTTGATGACCTTTCACCTCAAAAGAAAAAAGAAAAAAAATAACAAACAACACTGAAATACACTTTGTACCTTTTCCTAGATGGTACATACAATAATACATGAACAAAATATTAGGATTATGAACATGGTGTACAAATTAAACAGAACAAGTGTTCACTCGGGTAAATCCCACCCCCTTCTCTCTCTAATGTAATTCTAAAAGACATAATACACACAAATGGAATACAAATCAAGAGTGTAAACAATTATAATAATCCCAATACATTTTTGTTTCTTTTATACTTTTATGCATGTAAACAGTCTTTTTAAAACTGTCTTATTTTTGTGACAAAGGTAAATAATAATGCGTTCACCCTTAAGAGAATAAGTACCCATCAATGTATAGAATTCTTTGTCGCAAGGTACAAGTAAACCAATCTCAACATTTATTATCCACAAATATTTATTATTTCTCATGATTAATTTTAATAGAAATCATAATTATCAGTAACAGATTATTTGACATTGAATTAAGTGTTGGGAAACTCTCTTCAAATCTGTCGGGAAACTGTCTCAAAAACTTGTGTCGGGGAACTGTCTTGTCAAGTTGTTTGGGAACTGTCTTGATACCTCACTGTACACGGGAACAGAGAGTTCCCCGACGTTTTCGAGACAGTTCTCCAACAGATTAGGAGGGAGTTCCCTGACACTTTTGAAGACAGTTCCCCGACATTTTTTTCGATGTCAAATGACAATTATCATGGATAAAAATTACTGATGAAGGATTTTACGGATAAGTGATCTTTTGTAACTGATTAAAGTAGTTGTATCTGTGATTGACGAGTACAGTTGGTCACCATGAGATTGCATTTATTTTCAATAATGGCCTTGTGAAATGTTATAATTTTCTGTAACTCAGCTTTGATGGAACAGTTTGACAGCCTTTGGTCGCAAAATACCAAATGATATTCAACTAGAACTGTCACAAAAGTGCCGCATATCCCCATACAGCGCCTTGTCACAGAACAGGTGTCATTTTATAGAAAAAAATATCATCAAAGTGCCTTAACTGTGTGAAAAATCATTACATTGTAACAAAAGTTTCAAGCCAATCATATTTATACTTTTGAAGATATGCTCCAGACAAAAATCTAAATTTAAAATTTACCAAGTACATTAACTCTAAAACCAGTTGGAATAGAGTTATGGTTCTCGTACACTGCACTTCTCGTTATTGTGATCTAGATCTGTATATGAAGTTTGAAGTCATTAGCTTTTATACTTGGGAAGTTATGACCCCGACAAAAATCCAAAGTTAAAATTTACACAGGGCAATAACTCTCAAAATTGTGGGAAAAGAGTTATGGTTCTTGCACTGCACTTTGCTTTATGGTGATCTAATTGTATATGAAGTTTGAAGTTATTAGCTTTTGTACTTTGCAAGTTATGCCACAGATAAAAATCCAAAGTTAAAATTTACAAAGGGTAATAACTCTGAAAATAGTGAGAATAGAGTTATGGTTCTTAAACACTGCACTTTTCATTAATGTTGCCTATCTGTATATAAAGTCTGAAGTTACTAGCTTTTTTACTTTGGAAGTTATGCCCCGGACAAAAATCCAAAATTAAAATTTACAAAGGGCATTTACCCCAAAAATAGTTGGAATAGAGTTATGGTTCTTGTACACTGCACTTCTCCTTAATGTGATTTGTGTGTGTGTGAAGTTTGAAGTTACTAGCTTTTATACTTTCTAAGTTATGCCCCGGACAAAAATCCAAAGTTAAAAATTTACAAGGGGCAATAACTCTGAATATACTGAAGACATAGTTATGGTTCTTGTACACTGCACTTCTTCTTAATGTGACCTATCTGTATATGAAGTTTAAGTCATTAGCTTTTATACTTTGGACGTTATGCCCTGGACAAGCTTTTTGTGACGCACGGACGGACGGACAGACGGACGGACAAGGTGACTCCAGTATACCCCCCCCCCAACTTCATTTGTGGGGTTATAAATATACTATATTTTCCCAAATGGTATATACAGATACATGTATGTACAATATTAGGATTATTGGCAGAGTGTACTAGGTAGAGAGAAATAGTACTTCATTCAGGTAAACCCCGTTTCTCTCTCTCTCCCTCTCTCTCTAAAGTATTTCTATAAAACATAAAGGAATACACACAGTGTTCAATCTAGAGCGCGCCTTTGCACCGTAAGCCCCCTGAAGTCCCAGATGGCGCAATTCTAAACCAACCTTGGGCCTGTCGGGTGCACTCAATCATAAAAGTGCCATTCCACAAATAAGGGTTCTTTTCGTCTGTTTCCGATTTTTCTGCTCAATAAACATAATACCAAGCTTCAATGTGTGTGCTGTGCTTTTTCCAGCTGGAGGTTTTTTCACATAATGGTAACAGAAGTTGGAGGTATGCAAACAAATATGGGGGTTCAAATCTAAACAACATTATCACTCTTTAGTATGGATGTCAATGACAGCTTGCTGATAGCTGAAATACTTTCAAAAAATATACAGATACAAGTTTTCAAAGATAAAAAATTTTGAGCTTTTGAAAACACTGGAGGAAAAGGAAAATGTGCTTGGAATAATAAGTTTATCCTTTTCTTACAATGCCCAATTCCACAGAAGGTTCGATGTTCATTGCAAAAACCGAAGACAGAAGATAACAATTCATGATCATGCACCGTTACTAAAAATAGCACTTTGGCCATCCACAATATTTTGGATACGATGCAATTTCAAGGGAAATGATTCCGAAATGTTCCTGTCCATGAAACAGGTACCTGTTATATGTTGCATTACCATTGGTTCAAAAGTTGGCTACTTTATGAAAAGAAAAATAAACTCTTGTTTGGATGATCGATGGGAAAGTTAAATCCGTCTGTGACAGGATATCAGAATTTTTGAAAGTTTACCATTGACAGACATATTCCGTCTCTTTTTATTCCTTTTAGGATTATAAATAATGGTGGAAACAAGGTGGCGTCAATAACAATAATTTCTGCAGTGCTGCAGTTTTATTAGCATGGTATTCATAGATACATGCATGAGAATATATCTGCTAAATAAAAAGGCAACATTTGTTACATAAAAAGGTTAAATCAAAGTATGATTTTTTATGTGTGGCCCCTACTTTTCAAAAAATGGCCCCCTATTTCAATGTCTGTGGGCCCAATGGGCCCCCTTACAAGCAAAGCTAGATTGAACACTGTACACACAGCTAAAATACACAATCATCAAAACAGTTAAAAGAATTAACTCCAAACATATCTTTGATCAACTTTCATGCTTGAGCCTTCTTCGTTGTCTGCACATGTCATATTCCTTGAAGATTCGACCTGTCTGCTATGACGCAACACCAACCCCATATACTAGGGAAAAGTAGGGCTTATGCTGAAGCTATTACCAAAGCCTGTAGGGGCTGTTTTAATAAATGGCCGGTGCATAGGTTACATGCTAGCTGATTGTAGCTGAATGAATTGCACCAGGTAGCGTTTTATTGAGTAAATGTTTATTTTATTTTGAAATTCAAAGTAACGGTTGTTGTTTTGAAAAGTAGTCCGGTTCTGTACCCAGAATGCCCAAATTAGATGTGTATTAGTAGAATGCCATCTAGCGGGCGATAATGGAGCCCCCTTAAAATTCTCTTTTGCATGACAATTGTAAATTCACCCATGAGAGAAAAGGTAGATCTACTATCAATGTATATATAATTTTTTCCACAAGGTACGAATAACCTGACCACAACATCAATTATCTAAGAATATTTCTAATATCTCCTGATTATCAATCAGTATTGTCAATAAAAGGTTATCTGACACCAAACAAAAGTGCCAGGGAATTGTTTTCATATTTGTTGGGGAACTGTCTCCAAAACTTGTGTTTGGGAACTGTCTAGTCTCAATAATGAGACGCTACAGTGATTTTTTTCATATTTGGACATTTATTGTCAGAGTTCCCGATCATGCAAAATCGTACGTGAAACATGTATGATTGAAATGAAAAACGTACAAATTGACAAAGCTATACGTGAAATCACGCACAAAAAATACGAAGATCAAAAAAAAAAAAAAATAGAAGTTGCATGCATTGTTCTAAAGGCTAAGGTAAAGGTGATTTTCAGAAAATGTAAATCATCGGAAAAATTAGGGATTTCCAGCTTTCTACTTTTAGAACATTTAAGTCATGGTCGGCGTACTCGGTCATTATTCTTGTGATCAGTAATTGCAGACTGGGACTCGTTTAATTTCAAAAAATATCTAATGCAGCTGTCCTTTCCTTAACGCAGTCCATGAAAAAGTGTTTTGTCGAAGTCAACATCTTTCATCTGTGAACTAACATTGGGAATGGCTCAGAAATGCTGTACTTTTGAAGCTTTCAGATTTCAGAATTCAGGTTCCCAAAAGAAAGTCAGGCCAAATGAAATAAGAGAAACTGAGAAGGATAATAGGGTCGCAGATGAAAGCAAGTTTATCCATAAACCAATAGCAAAGAAAAGATTCAAAAACAAATGGCTGTCCGAGTTTTCGTGGAGAAAGAGGCATTTATGAAAACAATTTAGAGTTGTACTAAATTTTCTGAATTTGTACCCTCATTTTTTTTCCTATACCCCCATTTTTCAATTGTAGGAGGTACAAAACTCCCAAATAAGAATTTCAGTCGGAACACTGTATTGTGCACCGTACCATCTCAAGTCCATCGTAAATTTTCCAGTAGCAAAGATAGAGCACTATACTGACTTTCTGTTTTGTCAATTTTAAACTGTATTGCAGCAAAATGCAATTAACTTTTAGTAACAAACATGACTTAAGAGAAATTATTAAACCTTTCATTACCTTAAGCTTATAGAAATCATTCATAACATGTAATTTGTAAATCTCGGTAAAAATCTGTCAAAATTTATCATGTATTGCGGCCATTTTGTGCATTTTCGGGAACGTATATTACTGAAACAAACTTAAAATATGCTTTTCTGGTCTATTTTAATGTAATTTTGTTGTGGGGTGGCTTATTTTGAGTCATCATAGTGGTGGAATGACCGATTGGAAGTTCAAGTTGAAGGTTTATAACAAGTCAGTGATGTCTATAGAACTAGTCTGAAGTTCCTAATATGCTAAAAAAAATTTTATAACATGGTGTAATAAAGTGGTCACTTTTTTTTTGAAAAATTAAAAAAAGTACTTTTTTGCAACTGCATTTTTCAGTGTTTTTGGGCTGTTTGATTTTTAAGTTACTGACATAACATATTAAAAGTATACATTTTTGTGAATGCTAAGGTCATATCTACCAGAAAATATAAGAATTTACATGCTTTTTAACATTTTTCAAAGTCCGTGGTTGTTGCTAGTATTACAGGGTCTGAAAATAGCAATAGGATTCTACGTGTCTCCAAAGCAAGAGTGTAAATGTCTCGAAAGGGTAGCAGCGTCACCCAAATTGAAAGTGTTCAGGGGTCTAAAAGGTCGTGGAGTCTCCCTCCATATTCCTGATGTCGAGTTATACACACGCAATGGCTCTCCACGTCTTCTATACATGTGTAAATAGAAGTTGGCAGAGTTGATGAACGTAGACCTTTTCCATATTTAAAACCACATTTCAAGATATTTTCTAAGTACGAAAGCGATCTTTTCATAGTTTGAACCGCTTACGAGGAGTTTGTGAGGTTTTTGCTAATGAAACAAACTCGAAAGGCAATGCATACCTCCTTAACCATCGTGGGCCAGTCGGAAAAGGAAGTGCCGAAAACAAAGGAGTTATGGGTAAAATATTGTTGGGTTCTCAACTTATAGTATAGTGAGTAATCGAAGACCAATAACTAGACGCATGTGAAAATACAGTCTTCTTGACCTCATTTAGCCAACACTTGTTGACATAATTCGCCAAAGCCGGACTCTGAATCCTTGTATGTAAATCCCCTTGTTTTGAAAGTAACATGCACTGTTATCGACTTCTTAGAGGTTGTATCGCCCAGTGTAAACAATATGCGTTATTCAGTTGCCAAATCAGGCAAAAAGCTATGGTAAATATTTGATGTTTTTCTTATTTTATCGTGTCCTTTGACATTTTTATGAATACTGTGAATATGTGACTGTCAAATTATAACATACTCTGTTAACAGTTTTGTTTCCACCTGAAATAAAGTTGCAAGAGATGTCCTTGTAAACATTCTTGTAAAATATGGATTATAATTATGGATCAGAGTTATCATACATCTACAGGTTAAAAACCTTGTGGCGTAAGGAGAAATTGTCTCCCCATGAGCAATTTCTTCATGTTCCATCCTGTTTTGAAAGGCTGTTGACATGTGCATTGAGAAAAACAAATTCTGCAGGTTCTAATGTGTTCATGTATTGCAGCGCAATGAGAATATATGAAGAAGAATGAAGAAGAGTGAAGGCAAATCCTCCTACCATCGATAATACAAATGTGAAAATGTTTTCATGTCTATATACCAGATTCTAACATTGTCCTTGAAATGACATTCTATTCTTCATCTGTCTAAGGAAGGCTCTCAAATGTACAAGATCTGGTACTTTTTTTTTTAACACCTATGGACATTATCCTCTCAATCCTAAGAGAGCCTTTTGAACACAATTCTAGTTGCCATTTGTGTAGACTGATCTCTGATCTATACTTTCTTTTTTGCTTAGACATTCTGGACAGTAGCAAACTAAAACATGCAGTCATTGGTAGGCTTGTCCAAAGTTTCAGATAAAAAACAAAATGGGGTTCAAATGATTGGATTGTCTTTGAAAGGCTAGAAAACATTGTGGAACGAGGGAAAAGTGCTCTTGATTTTCATTTTTTCCTTGTTCTACAATTCTTTCAAAAAGGCTTCCTTTTCGAGATGGTGAAAGCACAAGATTGTTTGGTAAACAATCAAACTCCAAATCTGAAACTTTAAGAAGGGATTTGTTTGGCTTGCCTTGTTTTGATAGGTTGCCCATGCAACGAAAGTAACCACATCCTTTGTTGATGAAGTAAAAGGTATTGTTGGCAACAAGAATGTTTCGACAGCTGAAGCAGTGAGGGAACAGCATGGGCATGATGAGTCCTATCATGAGTAAATTTTTTATCATTTTTTTAGCTCACCTGAGCACAAAGTGCTCAAGGTGAGCTTTTGTGATCGTGCTGTGTCCGGTGTCCGGCGTCCATCATGCATCTTCAACTTTTACCTTGTGTACGCTGTAGAGGCCACATTTTCAGTCCGATACTCTTGAAACTTGGTCAGAGTATTTGCCTTGATGATATCTCAGACGAGTTCGAAAAAAGGTCATGTCTGGTCAAAAACAAGGTCACTAGGTCAAATCTAAGAAAAACCTTGTGTATGCTCTAGAGGCCACATTTTCAGTCCAATACTCTTGAAAATTGGTCAGAGTGTTTGTCTTGATGATATCTTGGACGAGTTCGGAAATGGGTCATGTCAAGTCAAAAACTAGGTCACTAGGTCAAATCTTAGAAAAACTTTGTGTACACTCTGGAGGCTACATTTTCATTCCAATATTCTTGAAAGTTGGTCAGAATGTTTGCCTTGATGATATCTCAGAGGAGTTCGAAAACGGGTCATGTTGGGTCAAAAACTAGGTCACCAGGTCAAATCTTAGAAAAACTTTGTGTACACTCTAGAGGCTACATTTTCAGTCCAATACATTTGAAAAGTCATCAGAATATTTGTCTTGATGATATCTCCAACAAGTTTGAAAATGGGTCATGTTGGGTCAAAAACTAGGTCACTAGATCAAATCTTAGAAAAACCTTATGTACGCTCTAGAGGCCACATTTTCTTTCCAATACTCTTGAAAATTGGTCAGAATGTTTGTCTTGATGATATCTCAGACGAGTTTGAAAATAGGTCATGTCGGGTCAAAACTAGGTCACTAGGTCAAATCATAGAAAAACCTTGTGTACGCTCTAGAGGCTACATTTTCATTCCAATACTCTTGACAGTTGGTCAGAATGTTTGTCTCTA
The DNA here is from genome assembly GCA_946811185.2 of Hippopus hippopus. Classification (NCBI taxonomy): domain Eukaryota; kingdom Metazoa; phylum Mollusca; class Bivalvia; order Cardiida; family Cardiidae; genus Hippopus; species Hippopus hippopus. The sequence goes on along the minus strand of OX328103.1, from coordinate 15,699,408 downwards.
TCATATCTTGGACAAGTTTGAAAATAGGCGTGTAGAGTTAAAAACTAGGTTACTAGGTCAAATCTTAGAAAAACATTCTGTAAGCTCTGGAGGCCACATTTTCAGTTTAATACTCTTGAAAGTTAGTCAGAATGTCTGCTTGATGATATCTTGGACATGTTTGAAAATGGGTCATGTCGAGTCAAAAACTAGGTCACTAGGTCAAATCCTAGAGAAACCTTGTGTACGCTCTTGAGGCCACATTTCCAGTCCAATACATTTGAAAGTTGGTCAGAATGTTTGTCTTGATGATATCTCAGACGAGTTTGAAAATGGGTCATTTTGGGTCAAAAACAAGATCACTAGGTCAAGTCTTAGAAAAACCTTGTGTACACTCTAGACGCCACATTTTCAGTCTAATACTCATGAAACTTGGTCAAAATGTTTGTCTTGATGACGTCTTAGATGAGTCTAAAGAAAGCTTGTGTACAAGCTACAGGCCAAATTTTCAGTCCAATAATTTTTGAAAGCTTGTTAGAATGTTTGTCGTAACATCTTGAAAGAGATTCAATATGGATCATGTATGGTCAAAAGGCTGAGGTGAGTGACTTTAGGGCCATCATGGCTGGCCCTCTTGTTTTTTTTTTCACCATTTAATTTATTTTATAAATATCATACTATTGATTTTTACATTTATATTGTCCATCCATCCATCCATGATGATGATGATCATCATCATCATCATCACCATCATCAGTTTGTTTGAGGTTAATACTTTTGCATATTTAAAACATAGTCCCTGGATTAGAAAATAGATGGAATTAATCTGTTAGCAAAGAAGAGATGTCACAATTATGAGGCTGTATTTGGTCAGACCATCTTACAAAATAGCCAAGATATTACCACCATGTAAATAAACGGAAAATTTTCAGCAATAGATATGAAGACTTAGACCTGTATTGCTATTTCAAGTCTGGTTTTGTCAGGATGCTGTTCAAAGGATCAGACAGTGTAGATTAAATATCAAACTTCACATTCTTTGCAGTCTGGTTTTTACCTATACTGTCCACAACAATAAACAGCCAGTAGAGCATACAGGACTTGAAAAAAAAAAAGGGGGGGGGGGGGTTAGAATCCCTAGCTCAGCAAATTTCTTTCCTTGGATTTATGATACTCATGGCAACAGGATGCATTCCTCTTTCACTGAGGATCATTGTTTCAATGATGTTTTAGTTAGAAGGAAAGCAGCCAGTGGCTTGGGAAGAATGTTGTATAAAGTATTGGTTAAGAAACTCTAGGAAAGCATAAGTAGGTGCACTAACCACCATGATATACATGTACCTGAAAATGGCCTTAAACACCATACAATCAAACAATAAGTGTGCTTAATTTGTATCCTTACAGAAAACTAAAATAAATATGACTGTGTAAATCCAGTAATCAACAGTTTTTTTGGCAAAGAGGCAATTCCTTTTTGCAAATAATTACTCCCTCTTTCTATAGCATTTTCTAAACTTTTGAAAAACTGTTTGTTCCTTTTCTGCAAATATTGGTCTTTTATATTATTTGTAATATTTTTGGTAGGTCTTCAATAACCTACACAGTACAGAGTCAAGCCTTTACCAAAATTAAATAACTAAATGTTGGACATGTCTATTTTGAAACATACACAAATGACAAATTGAATGTGGTAAATTGATCGTATTTGTCTATGAAAGGGTTGAAAACATTGTTGGAAAGGAGTAAATGCTAGAGACCAGCATTTTCTCCTATTACTGCAATGTTTTTAGAAGCTTACCGCCTTAGGTTTGTGAAGACACTGTATTGTTTGTTAAAAAATTCAAGATAATTTGCAAGCTGTGTTTTGATTGCAGAGCACAATTGCCAGAGGTTGTGGCGTTTGCAGAGAATGTTGAACATGTCAGTAAAGTTGCTCAACTTTGTAATAACAATGGTATTCCACTCATACCCTTTGGAAGCGGGACAGGTCTGGAAGGTGGAGTCAATGCTTTGAAGGTACAGTGGGTATTTAATTTAATTACAACTGATTCAGTGGTGTTTTACTCGGCTTTCAATAATTGATTAATTATTTCAGTTATATCATTATGACAACCTACTTATTTTTCGATTTGCTTACTTTCACAAGTACTACTGGTAAGTTTCTTACCCAAGGAGAATTCTAAGAAAAAATACAAGGCCTCGAGTGAGAACCGGACTTGGGGCCACTGAATGCCAACCCTACAACTTCATCACAGCCATACAGGACCTTTGTGAATTATAAATTGTTCTACAGTTAAATACTTTTTTTCTCATATCAGTCCATAATCATTGGTCATTTATGTATCTTGTTCTCAGGGGAAAAAAATCAAAGGAAATTTACCTGGTGAGCTGAAGGCAAATGGAATAAAATTCCGGGGCAGAGCTTGAATGATGCAATTTCGCATTCCAAGACATCATCCATCTGTTCAATTCTATTTATCCTGTTTCTCAGTTATAATCCATATTCAAGTATGGTGAATATTTGACTGGAAACAGTGCAAATATTAGGATTGCTTTCATTATGAGGAAAAATGAAGAACTGTGTTTAGAGTTCCTGAGCTGAATATACAGCTGCAATAATGACGTCACATCACAAATGATGTTGATCACGTCATGAACGTGATGTTTTCCCACGGAAAACCTTGTGGCAAACAAGATAATATCTGTTTTCAGTGTTATAACTTTTTACCACATGACAAAATTTCAGAGTTGTATATATTGAAAGCATTTACAAAAGACAATTTCAGTGTGGCTCAAATAATGTGATTTTTCTTTGAGAGGGTAGAAAACATTGTGGGAAAAGGAAAAAATGCTGGTAACCAGCATTTTTTCCTTTTCCCACAATGTTTTCAAAATGCTTCTTCCTCGGGGTCGTTAACATGACAGAAAACAAAAAAAAAAAGGTGTTCATATGTTGGAAATATTTAGAGATATTTGACATTCACTGACAAGCTTTGCTAATGATACTCTCATTCACTTATTGAGGTGCATAATCAAAAGAAGTCCTAGTTAGTCGGTGCTTATTCCTATGATGACATGACCAACTGATGGATAACATAAAAAAATATAGGGCACCCTATGATCGTGTTGAAATTATTGCAAGTGACAGGATAAATTGAAGATCAGGCTGTGGAAAACTTGCGATCTGAACTTGTTCTACACTGTTTGCATTGCGGAGACTCTGGATGAATCAACTCGGAAATTGAACATGCATTTGAGCCATGCTCTGTGAAAAGGGGGCTTAATGCATCTGCAGTCAGTGCAGGCTGACCTGGGCCGAAACTGTTTGTTATTGGTTAATTTTCTGCATGTCCATGGACCAGTTTACCACATGATTCAGTCAATTGTTAGACAAAATTGGATTTTATGGATTCATAATTATGTGATGATTTGCTTGGTATCATGCATCACATAGATGCATTAAGCTCTCTTTTGCCAGAGCATGGCTCATGTATTTTGGTCCTATGCAACAGCTCTTGAAGTCAACACTCTACAAGTTCAATGGGTACATTTTACAAATAAGAAAAATGTTTTGCAGTGATTTTTTTTTCCCATTATGAGTTCCTGTTTATTAACTGATCTTTCTTGAGTTGAGAAAACAAATGAATTCAACTCTTTATTAAACAATCTGGAAATTTAAAGGCCCTTAAGCTGCCAAAGGTAAACAATAGTGTGGTAAAATGCATTTAAATTATACCATTTAAAAGTATGGAAATTATTGTGAAGATGACAATCTGTAAGTGTACTGTCCCTCCAAGTGTTTGTCCCTGGCAGAAAAATTAACTTTCAAATCAGGTGAAAAGTAAACAAGAGATAGGGCGACCTGGCAACTTTAAACCTAGTTTTTAGCTCACCTGAGCACGAAGTGCTGATGGTGAGCTTTTGTGATCGTGCTGTGTCCGGCGTCCGTCATGCGTCGTTCGTCATCAACTTTTACCTTGTGTACGCTCTAGAGGCCACATTTTCTGTCCGATACTCATGAAACTTGGTCAGAATGTTTGTCTCGATGATATCTCGGACGAGTTCGAAAATGGGTCATGTCGGGTCAAAAACTAGGTCACTAGGTCAAATCTTAGAAAAACCTTGTGTACGCTCTAGAGGCCACATTTTCAGTCTGATACTCATGAAACTTGGTCAGAATGTTTGTCTCGATGATATCTCAGACGAGTTCGAAAATGGGTCATGTCGGGTCAAAAACTAGGCCACTAGGTCAAATCTTAGAAAAACCTTGTGGACGCTCTAAAGGCCACATTTTCAGTCTGATACTCATGAAACTTGGTCAGAATGTTTGTCTTGATGATATCTCGGACGAGTTTGTAAATGGGTCATGTCCGGTCAAAAACTAGGTCACTAGGTCAAATCTTAGAAAAACTTTGTGTACGCTCTAGACGCCACATTTTCAGTCAGATACTCTTGAAAGTTGGTCAGAATGTTTGCCTTGATGATATCTATGACGAGTTTGTAAATGGGCCATGTCGGGTCAAAAACTAGGTCACTAGGTCAAATCTTAGAAAAACCTTTTGTATGCTCTAGAGGCCACATTTTCAGTTCGATACTCATGAAAAATGGTCAGAATGTTTGTCTCGATGATATCTCGGATGAGTTCGAAAATGGGTTATGTTGGTCAAAAACTAGGTCACAAGGTCAGATCTTAGAAAAACCTTGTGTACGCTCTAGAGGCCACATTTTCAGTCAGATACTCATATAACTTGGTCAGAATGTTTGTCTTGATGATATCTCGGACGAGTTTGAAAATGGGTCATGTCGGGTCAAAAACTAGGTCACAAGGTCAAATTTAGGAAAACCTTGTGTACGCTCTAGAGGCCACATTTTCAGTCTGATACTCATGAAACTTGGTCAGAATGTTTGCCTCGATGATATTTCGGACGAGTTCGAAAAAAGGTCATGTCTGGTCAAAAACAAGGTCACTAGGTCAAATCTAAGAAAAACCTTATGTATGCTCTAGAGGCCACATTTTCAGTCCAATACTCATGGAACTTGGTCAGAATGTTTGCCTCGATGATATCTCGAATGAGTTTGAAAATGGGTCATGTCGGATCAAAAACTAGGTCACCAAGTCAAATCTTAGAAAAACCTTGTGTATGCTCTAGAGGCCACATTTATAGTCCGATACTCATGAAACTTGGTCAGAATGTTTGCCTCGATGATATCTCGGATGAGTTCAAAAATGGGTCATGTCGGATATAAAACTAGGTCACTAGGTCAAATCTTAGAAAAACCTTGTGTACGCTGTAGAGGCCACATTTTCAGTCCGATACTCATGAAACTTGGTCAGAATGTTTGTCTTGATGATATCTCGGACGAGTTTGAAAATTGATCATGCTGGGCCAAAACTAGGTCACTAGGTCAAATCTTAGAAAAACCTTGTGCACACTCTAGAGGCCACATTTTCAGTCCAATGCTCTTGAAAGTTGGTCAGAATGTTTGTCTTTATGATATCTCGGACGAGTTCTAGAATGGGTCATGTCTGGTCAAAAAGTAGGTCACAAGGTCATATCTTAGAAAAACCTTGTGTACACTCTAGAGGCCACATTTTTGGTCCAAAACTCTTGAAATTTGGTCAGAATGTTTGTCTAGATGATATCTTGGACAAGTTTGAAAATGGGTCATGTCAGGCTAAAAACTAGGTCACTGGGTCAAATCTTAAAAAAAACCTTGTGTACGCTCTAGAGGTCACAGTTTCAGTCCAAATTTCTTGAAAGTTGGTCAGAATGTTTTACTTGATGACATCTCACATGACTTCGAAAATTGGTCATGTTGGGTCAGAAACTAGGTCAGTTGTTCAAATCTTAGAAAAAACCTGTGTATGCTCTATAGGCCACATTTTCTGTCCAATACGTATGAAAGGTGGTCAAGATCTTTGTTTTGATAATATCTACAATGGGAAAATTGGCTATGGTTGGATAAAAAGCAGGTCACTGAGAGAAATTCTAGAAAAAGCTTGTGTATATGCTAGAGGCTAAATTTTCAGTCCAATAATTATGAAAGCTTAGTAAATTGTTTGTCATGATATCTCAAAAGAGATTGAAAATGGGTCATGTTTGGTCAAAAGACTCAGGTGAGCGACTTTAGGGCCATCATGGCCCTCTTGTTTATTTCATTTCTCAGCCAGCATCTAACACATGGACTGACCCTACAATAACAGATTGTCATCTGCACTGTAATTTACATACTTTTAAATGTGATGATTTAAATCTTGATGCATTTTAACACACAGATTGCTTACATTTTAGAAGCTATAGAGCCTTTAGGGACCCCAAGGTAGATCGCTTTTTCAAATATTAAGGGAAAAGGAGAAAGTACTGGTACAAGCATTTTCTCCATTTCCATTCATGTTTTTTTCCCTTTCAAGACCAATCCCACCATTTGAGCCCCCTTGGATTTGGACAGGTCCAAAGTTTTGTCATTAGGTAAAGAGTTAGGTCCCCTTTTGTGACAGTTCTGCTGTCTGTTGTAGGGAGGTTTATGTTTAGATGTAACAAAGATGAACCAGATTGTACAGGTCAATGCTGAAGATTTTGACTGTACTGTTGAGTGTGGGGTGACTAGAGTGGGTTTAAATAACTATCTCAGGGACACAGGCTTGTGGTTTCCTATAGGTGAGTGATATCAGTTACAGGTTGAGACAAGAGTCAGTTTAAACATTGATGAGAGTGACACAGGAATATGGTCTAGGTAGGTAGAGTTATAAAAGGTCAAGACAATAGTGGGTTTAATGATTATCTCAGAGACAATGTGGTTTCCTATAGGTAAGTTGTTCGCCTGGTCGGGTAGCTCAGTGGTTAGCGTATCTGACTCGTGACCTGGAGGTTGCGGGTTCAATACCCAGTTGCAACAAACTTTCTTTCCAGCGATTTTTCGCCTCTTACCGCTGATGCATGTGAGAAAAGTAGTCAGTGGCTTTGGAAAGAATGTGGCTTTGGAAAGACAGTTTTGGCAGTACTGGTGTGAGAAAGCCAGGAAACACATGGGTGCGTCACTGACCGCTATGATATGACCTATGCTGTCAAAATGGCGTTAAACTCCAATACAAACTATAGGTAAGTTGTATTGCTAAAAGACTTGGATGAGACTGGATTTAAATGATTATCTTTTGACATGGGCTGTTTTTTTTCATATGGGTAAGTTATACATATACATATCAATAACAGGTCTAGATAAGAGTGAGTTGAGTTATCATCTCAGAGACACAGGATTTTTGGTTCCTATGGGTGAATAATATCAGCAAGAGATCAAGACAATATTGGGTTGAAATACTGATTTCAGGGACACAGGTGAGGATTATGAGCCTGGCCGGGTGGCACAGTGGTTAGGGTATCCAACTTGTGACCCGGTGGTTGTGAGTTCGATGCACGATTGAGGCAAACTCTCTTTTTGGCAATTTTTTGCCTCTCACCTCTGTTGCATGTGAGAAAAGTAGTCAGTGACTTGGAAAGAAAGTTGTATCAGTACTGGTGTGAGAAAGCCAGGAAACACATGTGTAGGTGCACTGACTGCAGTGATATTACCTAAGCTGTTAGAAAGGCGTTAAACTCCAATACAATCAATCAATCAACAGGATTATGGTTTCCACTTGGTAAGTGATATTCACCTGAAGGCCTAGACATATGTGGGTTAACTCTTTACTAGACGACAAAATTTTAGATCTGTCCAAATTGAAAGCATTTGCAGACGACAATTTCAGTGTGGCTCAAATGGTGTAACTGTTCTTTGATAGCATAGAAAATGTTGTGGGAAAAGGAGAAAATGCTGGTTACCAGCATTTTCTGCTTTTCCCACAGCGTTTTCAAAGGGCTTCTTTCCAACCGTCGTTAAAAGTCAGCATTGTGCAGTAAACGGTTAAAACAATTGCTATACACAGGCATTTGTTTTACCGGTACTATCGGCGAGTACTTTCGCTAAGTGATTTGAACAAACATGGATTACGGTAATTATGCCAGAGACACAGCCTTTTGCTTTGAGTAATAATACTAAGAGCTATAGACAACGACTGATGTAAGGCTCCTCTAAAATTAAAGCATCTGCAGACGACAATTTTGAAATTGAACTTAAACAAGCTGAAATTCTCTGATAAGGAAGAAAACATTGTGGGAGATGGAGAAAATGCTGTCAGCAGCATTTTCTCCTTTTCCCAAAATGTTTACAAAAGTTTTCTTCTTCAGGGTAGCCAGAACTTGAGATTGTGTAGTAAACGGTTGATTAATATCTCAGGGACAAAGGCTTATGGTTTCTTATTCATACATGTAGGTATTACTCGAACAAATTGACCTGAAATTGACCTTTATGCAAAGAATAATTAGAGAATGAATATTTTTATCTTCGCGTATACTCGGACGATGCGGAAATTCTAATAACGGTAAATGTCGAGTTTGAACCTTTTAGTGCCTTAGTCAAAATAAGAAACTTTCATGGATGAATGTATAAAGATCAGACTGTACAGACAGTGCATCTTAGATAAATGTCATCCGCCACGTTTTACTAATTCAAACTAACAAATTCATGTTTATTTAAGGTATTTTAAGCGTTCTTTAAACACACCATAATTCTATCAGCCGCATAAAGAGCTAAAAAACGTTCACATTGTTCCGCATGGAGACGACAATAGCCGAAGCTAAGTTCGGATAGTAACTCAAGCGTGTAATATATGGTAATAGAGGTCATTTATTTCAGGTCAATTTGTTCGAATAATAAATTACTGAAATCTATGAATACTTTTTCAAAGTTTACATTCTAGGAGTCCATCACTTTAAGCAGTTTTAGGCATACAAACTGTTGTTATTTGTGGCTAACCATAGGCCATCGCCTGTTGTTATTTGTGGCTAGCTGTAGGCAACTGCCTGTTGTTATTTGTGGCTAACCATAGGCCACTGAATCTCCGTTGATCAATCACAGGATACCGAAATTTTAAATATCAGACACTGTTACTATAAATAGCACATTGGCAAACATAGTGGCAGTCACCAATGTGCTTTTTAATAGAAACACTGTTAATGAAATTTCAGTGTTCCATGATACACAGGCGTTGCACAAATGTGATACTTAATAAGTATTCAAAGATCGACCAAGGAAAATTTTAGTGTACCGTGATAGACAAATAGAGCTTCAGAGGCCTGTTGGCTAACCCATCCAAACTCAAGAGAGTCAAGTATTATTTAGCAATTATTCAATGTGGCTCGATTGTTGAGAATTGTCTTTGAAAGAGTAAAAAGTATTGTGGAAAAAGGAGAAAATGCTGGTTACAAGCATTTTCTTCTATTCTAATAATATTTTCAAAAGTGATCCCCCCAGAATGTTAAAATTTGGGACTGTGTGGTAAAAGGTTAAAAGATTAAAGGATGCAAGGAATTAGAACAAGAAGTGTGAAAATATAATTGAATGGTAGTCTTGGAAAACAGGGATAAGTGCCTCTTCGTAATGCATTATATAAGGTAACTTGTCAAATAATATCAATCCATTTTGTCTAAAATCCAGCTGAATCTTGCAGTGGAATGGCCCCATAGCATGGAGAAAATTTATCAATAGAAAAAGGTCTGACCTAGGTCAACCTGTGTGGACTATGAAGGATGACATGTGTCGATACTTTTTGTATGTTCATTAAACCACCTTTCCACAGATCATGACTCAAATGTAATTCTCAGATCCCGGGGCTGATGCCAGTTTATGTGGGATGTGCTCTACAAGCGCCTCAGGTACAAACGCTGTCAGATACGGTACAATGCGAGAAAACGTTTTGAATTTAGAAGTTGTTCTGGCAGATGGTCGAGTCATTGATACCTCTGGACCTGGGAGAAGAACAAAGTATGTATCTCTGTGCATAGCACATCTGTTGTACTGTTTTAAGATTATCTGAGGCAGTTTTGTTACATAGACATTACACTTATGGAAACTACAACATGCCAACATTATGATTTAAAGATTGTATGTTAAACAGGCCCACTTAGATTTATTTGCTGTAAATCAGAATTCTATGTAAAACACTAATATTAAAGATATACAGTTCCTAGCAAGCGTAAAGAAACAAAATAAAAAATTAAAATGTTATAGCAAGTAAGATGTTGCCAATTTGACGTAACTCTTTACCAGATGACAAGATTGCAGCCTTGTTCAAATTGAAAGTATTTGCAGAAGAGTCTTTCATAAATTAGACAGCATTGTTCGAAAAGGAAAATAATGCAGGTTACCAGCATTTTCTACTTTTCACTCAGTGTTTCCTGAAGTTTTTTTTGTCAGGGTCATTTAAATTCAAGATTATTTGGTAAAGGGTTGATAACAGAATGGTCATGCCATGTCAATCTTTTATGAGATCAGACATGTCATTATCATGCTTGTAGCCAGCTAGTATCCTTCTCCCTCAATATTTTCTATTCTATCAGAGACAAATCCCTTCATTTAATCCATAGTTGTTTTCAGTTAGGAAAGATCTAAAATTCTGTCCTGTAGTCAAGAGTTAACCAGCATTTTCCTCTTTTCCCACAATATTTTCTAGCCACACAAAGACAAAGCCCATCATTTGAACTACATTTTATTTGTCATCTGCAATATAATTATGTTTAGATATATGTCAGTCTAAAATTTTGTACCCCCAGCTGGGTGGGGGGATAGAAATAGCCCAGCTGTCGCACTACAGCAGGGGTAAGACCCCCCCACTGTGCCTGCCAGTTTGCCGTGGGCTGCAACTCGTGTCGTTCAATGACGGGATTCTGGTGGTTGAGTGGATTTAGAGTATGGCCCTTTGATAGCTCAGTTTTCGCAACACACCACTTTGGCCTTGAACTGAACTAAACGAGGGGTCAGGAAGGCCCGTCCTGATCAATCGGCTGGTCATGCAGAGCCCTAGGGTGTTTCTCTGACTTTGTTTTCCTTTACACATACATACACAGATACATAATAAAATCCAGTTCCATTCTCTGTCATCGGTTGCTGTATGTCAAAACCATAGAAGGCGGTGGCTCATGGGCTAATCGGGTGAAAGCATGGTGTTTGATTGACACTTGTAAATGCCCAAAGACAGTCTATGCTTGGTATGACATTCTACGGGCCTACATTTGTCCAGTCTAGCCCTTTCACTTCGAGTATATCACCGATGTATCCTTGTCATGATCTGAGTTGGGTTTCCCCAGATCATGTCCCCTTGTTGGGCTTCGGGGCGGGTGGGGAACATCGGTGATGAACCCTATTAAACAAACGTGACAAAAGAAAGCCAAGCGTGTTCTTTCTGACTCCGATTCAGAATCGGATATATCCTTCAACACAAACACAACATTTGCTCGTTTTATTGTAATAGAGGCGGTTGACTCATCAAAACCTGTTTCAAAACTTTCTCCATTTGTTATAGAGAAGACAATCTCTTCCATTTTGGGCACACCAAAATCTGTCAAAAAGTTAAAAAATGACACTCTGCTTGTTGAACGTCATTCACAACAGCAGGCCAGAAATCTCCTGGGACATAAAAAATTTTACAATTTAGACGTAAAAGTGTACCCACATAAAACTCTTAACACCAGCAAAGGAGTCATCAGGTGTAAGGAGCTGTCCCACTGTGACTTGGTGGAAGAGATTAAAAGTAATCTCAAATCTCAGGCTGTGTCAGAGGTCAAACGGATCTCTGTTTTCAGAAATGGTATGCGTAGAGATACAAATACGTATATCCTTACCTTTTCTACACCGATTCTTCCTGCTTCCATCAAAATAGGATTTCAATCTGTGAAGGTCGACGTGTATGTGCCTATCCCTCTGCGCTGTTATAAATGCCAGCGGTATGGCCATCACGAAAGCAATTGTAAAAGCACACCCATCTGTCCAAAATGTGCTTTTGAAGGTTTAGACCATGACCCTAATACTTGCAATAACCCTGTACTTTGTTTTAATTGCAAGCTTTCTCATCCAACCTTTTCTAAAGACTGTTCAGTCTGGAAGGATGAGAAAGAAATCCTATCAATAAAATTTAAAGAAAATATTAGTTTTGTTGAAGCACGGAAGACGGTTGAAAAACGCAGAAATGACCAAACATTGTTGAACAGTTCAACAACATATGCAAAAGTCTCATCTGTAACGTCTGGACAGGAACATTGTTCCACATGTGAACTCTTGACCAAAAAACTCCTTGAAAAATTTCCTGAAATGGCCAATGAGTTGAAAAGCATAGTGCCAGACCTTAAATTTTCTAAATCTCCCATACAGACACAGCCTGCAGCAAAACCCAATACACGCTCGTCTGCCCCCAAAACACAAACCTCCTCTGTTAAAGTTACAGAGAAACCTGTCCAAAAGAATGACAAATCTGTAACTGACTCTAAAAAACAGAGTTCCACACAGAAACAACAACCAGCCTCTACGAAGCAAAAACAAATAACACCTAAACCACAAACTCAGCCAAAATCACCAAAGAAAAAGTCACCTGAAATGCCGAAGCCTAAAGTTTCCAGCTCCTCTAGAAACAAGAAACCTGTCAAGGAGGATTCATTACCTATTTCAAATAGGTACGAGCCTCTGAAGGACCAGGAAGAAAACGTGGAAGAAGAGGAATTGGAGGGAGAAGTCTCCGATTCTGAATTCATACCGTCTCAATCAGATTGGGACAAGGACATAAAATCCTGGTCCACCTCAAAACCCGAGACTGAAGTCATCGTCCATGTAAATTCATAGGGTATATGAAACACAAACAGAAAACTTTCATAGCCCACGTTTACATTCTTTTTATGGGCATAATGGCTCACAATATCATACAGTGGAACTGTCGAGGTCTAAAATCAAATTATGAAGAGATTTCACTTTTAATTAATGACCACAGTCCTGTAGCAATTTGTTTACAGGAAACTTTTCTTAAAGAATCTGACATTGTCTCTTTCAGATGTCACTCAGTATATAATAAAGTATATAAGGAGGGTGATAAGGCCCAGGGCGGTGTGTCTGTTATCGTGAATAACAACATCCCGCATACGCAAATACAGTTAGACTCTACAAGCTGTTGCTGTTCGCCTTTCTCTTCATAAAACCATTACCCTCTGCTCTATATACCTTCCCCCAAGTTCTCCTATTAATGAAAACAAGCTGAATGATCTTATTTCACAGCTACCATCTCCTTTCATATTGGCAGGAGATTTTATTGGTCATAATATTATCTGGGGTAGCAGTGATACTAATCAAAGAGGCTTACAACTGGAAAACTTTATTTCTAACAACTCTTTGTCAATTATGAACGAGAATAATTCAAAAACATATCTTCATCCAGCAACTGGGTCTTACTCCACCCTTGACCTTTCTATGTGTAGCCCAGCTTTGCTTCAGGATTTTAACTGGAAAGTGGGAGATGACCTTTGTGGAAGTGACCACTTTCCAATTTTTATTACATCTTCTCAGCCATCTACATGCGAACGTCCCAAGAGATGGAAACTCTCTAAAGCAAACTGGGACCTATTTCAAATTCTCTGTCAACAGACTATTATAAGAGATAAATTTGAAGATTGTACTGATCCTGCAAAGCTATTTTCACGGCTACTTACTGATGCTGCAAAACAGTCAGTACCTCAGACCTCGACAAAGCCAAAATGCCCAAATAAGCCGTGGTTCACTGATGAATGTAAATCGGCTATAAAGGAAAGGAAAGAGGCGCTCAGAAAGTTCAATCTGAGACCCACTCCAGAAAACCATGATCTTTTTCGTATTTCCAGAGCAAAAGCCAAACAAACTATAAAAAGTAGCAAACGCAAGTCATGGAGGCATTTTGTTTCCAGACTTAATGCAAGAACCTCTACAAAAAAAGTCTGGGACATGATCAGAAAGATCAAAGGTAATGTTTCCTCACCAGTTAAGCATCTTTCTGCAAACAATAGTAATATTGAAAACCTCAAAGAAATAGCAGATACTTTATCCGGTTCTTTTGCAAAAAAATCATCCTCTGAGAACTACTCTGAAAAGTTCCAGAGGAATAAAGCTAAAGAAGAAAAGAAAAGGCTGAATTTCAAATCCAACAACCTTGAGTTTTACAATAAACTGTTCTCATTCAAAGAACTCAAGTCTGCTTTGGATAAAGCCCATGATTCCTCTCCAGGTCAAGACAAAATACATTATCAATTTCTAAAGCATTTACCAGATACCACTCTGTCAACCTTACTTGATATTTTCAATGATATCCGGCAAAAAGGTGATTTGCCTTCCTCATGGAAAGAAGCTTTAGTAATCCCAATTCCAAAACCAGGGAAAGATACTTCTGACCCAAACAGCTACAGACCCATAGCTCTCACAAGCTGCCTTTGCAAAACTTTAGAGCGAATGGTCAACACCCGCCTTGTTTGGTTTTTAGAGAAAAATAATCTTATTATTGATGTTCAAGTGGATTCAGACGTCAACGCAGTACAGTTGACCATCTTGTACTGCTTTGAAACTTTTCTTCGAGAAGCCTTTATAAAAAAGCAACATGTTGTATCAGTATTTTTTGACTTGGAGAGTGCTTATGACACTACCTGGAAATACGGAATTTTAAAGGACTTGCATGACTTCGGTCTCAGAGGCCGTTTACCTCTTTTTATATCTTCCTTTTTAAATAATCGACTATTTCGTGTGAGGGTTGGCACAACCTTGTCAGATGCAAGGGAACAGGAAATGGGTGTGCCACAAGGATGTAGCCTTTCTGTGACACTTTTTAGTGTCAAAATAAACAGCATAATAAAAGCTATTAACCCTGGTGTGGATTGCTGCTTATATGTGGACGATTTCGTCATATGTTTTAGATCAAGCCATATGGCTATCATCGAAAGACAACTTCAACAATGTTTGAACAAACTTCAAACATGGTCTGATGAAAACGGTTTTAAGTTTTCAAAGACCAAAACAAAATGTATTCACTTTTGTCAGTTACGAGGTCACCATCCAGACCCAGAGCTACATCTTGACAACACAAGAATCGAAGTTGTACCAGAATTTAAATTTTTAGGTGTCATTTTTGACAGGAAATTGTCCTTCTTGCCGCACATTAAAGCACTTAAAAAGAAATGCTACAAGGCCCTCAATCTTCTAAAAACAATTGCTCATTCAGAATGGGGAGCTGATAGAAAAGTCCTTCTACGTCTCTATCGTTCCCTCATTCGCTCCAAGTTAGACTATGGCTCCATTGTGTATGGCTCAGCCCGCAAATCATACTTGAAGATCCTTGACACAATCCACAATCAGGGTTTACGCTTGGCCCTTGGGGCTTTTCGAACTTCTCCCGTTAACAGCCTGTACGTAGAGGCTAATGAGCCTTCCCTCTCTCACAGAAGGCTCAAGCTATCTCTGCAGTATCTTCTAAAATTGAAAGCAAACCCATCCAACCCCACACACAAAATAGTTTTTAACCCTGGATGTAAAAACCTTTTTGCTAGGAAGCCAAATGCAATTCCTCCATTTGGTATTCGCATGGAATCACATCTAGACAATCTCCATGTTGACATGGATGCCATTTGTGAAAACAAAATTCCTGATACTCCTCCATGGTTGATTAAAGCTGCTGAATTTCGTTTTGACCTTTTAGCCCACAAGAAATCAACTACAGATAGAGTCATTTTCCAAACTCAATATCAGAAAATAAAAGAGCAGTACAACTCATATAAACCCATATATACAGATGGATCTAAGGATGGGCGTGCTGTATCAGCAGCAGCAATATTTGGTAAAAAAAGTAAGAAATGTCGCCTTCCTGACAACTCTTCAATCTTTTCTGCTGAATTGAAGGCAATCGATCTTGCTTTGGACCTGGCAGAGGAGAGTAGATTTAATCGCTTTCTTCTGTTCTCAGACTTTCTTTCTACCCTCCAGGTTCTCTGCAACCAGAAAATTGAAAATCCATCTATTTGTGCTGTTCCTGAAAGAATTTCCTCTCTCTCTGATACAAACAAGTTTGTTTTTTGCTGGCTTCCTAGTCACATGGGTATTTGAGGCAATGAAAAAGCAGACGAAGTTGCCAAGTCGGCATTGTCTCTGCCCATATCCCATTTTAAAATACCTTACACAGATTTTAAAGCATGCGTTTTACCTTTCATCCAATCTCTTTGGCAATCCCAGTGGGATGCAGATCATTTCAACAAACTTCATTCTGTGAAACCAACCCTTGGCGAGTGGTACCCCTCTTACAGGTCCGTTGGTCGAGAAGAGGTGATAATCACAAGGCTTCGAATTGGACATTCTCGGTTAACACACTCCTGGCTTTTAGCCAGAGAAGATGCACCAGAATGTATTCCATGCAATGAACACCTTACAATTAAACGTATTCTGTTAGATTGTATTGACTTTCATCCAATTCGTGAGAAATACTACAATGTTGACAGTATGCACAACCTCTTTGACACAGTCAGCATTGATTCAATTATCACCTTCATCAAAGAGATTGGTCTATACAACAAACTGTGATACTTTCTTAATTACCTTTTAACATGTTGTGTAAACCCGTATTTCTACCATTTCATCCTTTTTACCTTCAGTTTGCATCTTGGGGCATCTTATCTCATTGGAGACAGGACCTCTTTAATGGGAGTATACTGATCCCATTGGAGGCTCCACACTTAACCAGTTTTAACACTCATTTCCAAGGAAAAGTAATATTTACAGTATTACCTTTTTAATCTAAAACTTTTGAGTAGGCAGGGAATGCCCAGCCACTTAATATCATATTTTATACACATTATAAATGACACATATTTCTTCTTCATTTAAAGACTTCTTACTGTCAATCCAACATTTTGTTCAAACCTTTTTATCACATTCTTGACTCTGTCATTTAAAACTTTTGAGTTGATAGGGATTGCCCTGTCACTCAATAAAGTCCTTTATACATATTAAGATAACACATAATCCTTCTTTATTCAACTCTTTTACTATTATAAATGTATTCAAACCTTTTTCAATTTAAAATCCGACTTTTACTATCTTTTAACACAGATATGCGCGCTAAATGACCAAAGCTGTCGATGCGCCATAAAACAACATTCATTCATTCTAAAATTTTGTTGTCTGGTAAAACATAAATCAATATTAAGATATCTCTTCAAGAATATTTGTAATAAAAACCCCACTGTCATGAATAATTATATTCATTTTAAATGAAAAATATTGATACTTTGTAGATACTTTGTAGAAAATTGAATGATCTAATCATATTCCTGTAAGTAAAATGATACTTTCATTACAGAAAGACTTCTGCAGGATACAACCTCACAAACCTGTTTGTAGGATCAGAAGGGACTTTGGGTATCATCACAAAATCTACTCTCAGACTTCACGGGATTCCAGAAGCTGTAAGTCTGTCCTTGTCTCTATCTCTTGGAAGCGTGGCTGTTTTTGAAGAATTCGTTGAGGTATTGTCATAGTCCTGGCAGTGTCTGCTTTGTTGTCAGGCTAAAACTGACATTTTCAAAAACTTTGACATTTTAAAAATATCTCTGCCATTACTGAAGATATTAACTTTAAACTTGGACAAATTGTTCACAATCAAAAGGGCAACTCATATAACTGGGGCAGGTAACCATCAAAATATTTTTGACACAGTTATGCCCCTTTTCTGACATAAATTTTTCACTGAAAATCAAGCACTTGCAGCTGAGTGTTAGGACCTGCATGCCATGGTCTTGAATGACCAAAAAAAATGTGACTCAAAAACTATAACTTTGCTTTTGGTTACCAGCCTTTTGCCCTGCTTCCCAATGTTTCAAAAGAGTTCTTTTTTTTAGGTTCTGTAAAACTTTGGATTGTTTGGTAAAGGGTTAACCCTTTACCACACAATCCTGAGTTTTCAAGACCCTGGAGAAGAAGGCTTGTGAAAACACTGTGGGAAAAGGAGAAAATGGTGGTAACCAGCATTTTCTCCTTTTCCCACTGTTTTCTACTCTATCAAATACAGAAGTCATCATTTAGGCTACATTTAATTTGTGGTATGCAAATGCTTTCTATTTGGTCAAGTCTATAATTCTGTCGTGTTGTAAAGAGTTAAAGCATAGAAGGTTGAATATCTGCTACATTTACAGACATAGTCATTGACTTGCTTACTGATGTTGTTGAAAGTTGTATTTTGTATTATAGTTGGTTGAATATGTATTACATTTACAGACATTGTCATTGACTTGTCTACTGATGCTGTTGAAAGTTGTATTATAGTTGGTTGAATATGTGTTACATTTACAGACATTATCAGCCACATGCCACTTTCCAGATGTCCAGTCAGCTGTAGATACAACTGTCCAGGCATTGCAATGTGGAATACCAATGGCCAGAATAGGTAAAGTAGTCAGTTTGATTTGAGCAGCTCTTACCAAACAAAAGAATTTAAGGCCTGTTCATATTCAAAGCATTTGCAGATGACAAAGTCAGTTATTGATCATAAATATTTCATCTAAGTCTGAATTCCCATTGACTTACATGTATTTCCAACTATACTTCTTACTTTGTCATGGGTTAAAAACTGAAGTTACAGATACAAAACTTTTGCCAAAATAAAGCAAAATGAATTTTACCGTGGCATGTGACAAAATCGATACAATGTAACACTTTACAACTACAGCTGTTTAAAGATGGTCAATATTTCCAAAAAACAGATTTTCCATTGATGTCAATGCCGACTTCACCAAATGTTTGCAAAAAAAATGACATAATATGTTTGATATCAGGCGGCGAACCCTAATAACATATAATTGTATATAGTTCCAGTAACATCCCTTTCTACTGGTATAGTTTTCCTTATGATCATATGATCACAGGCAGTGTAATTACTTTTCTTAGACTCTAAAAATACATGTCGCTAAAATTCAATATAGAGGTCCAAACACTGTCGTTGCTGTTTATTCATGCAAATAAGTACAATAGACGAACTTTACATGTATGGCATGTCAGCAAAGACCACTAATGATATTTGCATAAAAGTTGAAAGAAATCGGACGATACATTCCTAATACAGATATGAAAGTGTACCATTTTTTTAAATTTCCGTTATGTCGCGGAATATACCTACTTTAAAAAATACCAGAATAATTGTATGATGGAGAACACAATAATCAACACTCAGCCACTTCTTAATTTCAGTTTATAATATAGTATACCGAAACGATTTCCATTTAAGTTTGTATCTAAGGAAAACAGAGATTTTGTTTGTTAATGTAGTGTCGCCGAAAAAATCAAATTGAAATAAATTTCCGATACCTCACTTTCAACAGTTAAATTTAACGTAACAGTTTCCAACAAAATCACAATTTCTTTTATAGCAATTATAATGGAACATCACATTTTCAAAAATATATTCCCCGTCAATTTATTTTGGATTCAGACATAATTATACTTCTTGGAACAGAGGTATTCATTGATAAAAGTAATAACATGAAATTTCCGTTAACACCTATATGGACCGAATTAACTACATAATTCACGCTATATGCCAATTAAGGAATTATTAAGATATCTTCGATGTTATTTTTCAAATTGTTTATAACGGTTAATGAAAAATTAAAAAGCAACGTCAGAGAAAACAAGAAAAACTTAAATTTCCGATACAAAATTTCCAATACAATATTTCAATGAATGTAAAATCAAGCGCGGCCCTTGGATGACGTAAAATTGTACGTCATTATGACATAGTTGTCATGAAATGACCTTCGCCATTTTCTAGACTCGACACAGTAGCTTAGTGAGACTATTTCACATTTCTTCAAAGAAAAGGTTAGTACAATTTGGTCTCGTTTATTCAGACATGTATATTTCACCGTACTTAATATTACTATCAACCTTTTTGGTGATGTATATGTAAATTGCACAACTTCTGCACATAAGTGACTGTTTTGTATGTTTTCTATCGATAAGGGCTGTTTTAGTGTTACAAAATTTCCGTGACTGGCAGGTAACAGAAATTTTATAAGTTAAAAACAGCTGTTATTGGATAACCTATTAAGAAAATAAAGATGAGCAAAACGTGATTTTAATTAAGATTTTATTCTATCGTGTTTGTTTTAAAATCTTTCTTTTTGCCAAATACTAGTCGTTAGTTTTAGTATTAAATAAATACAGGGGTACTCATATTTCCTATCTCACTACAAGTATTGTAAACACTCTAAATGTATATCAAACATATCAATGATTTTTAATTGCGTTGTTTGCTATCATATTTCAACTTACAAGATCTATGACTGGGCAATGCTTAAACATTTAAAAATGAATATTAAGATGACTCAAATCCATGTAACGGAAAATTCAAGTTGGTAACGGAAATTTCATCTTTTTCAGGACAAATTTTGAAAAGATGGGCAAATCCAGAGCAGAAATCCAAAAAGCCTATCGTGAACGCTTAAAGCAAAAGAACAAAGAAGAGTATTTAAAGAAAGAAAGGGAGAGGAAGAGGGGATATTACGTACCAACTGCAGAACTATCTGAAAATGACCGCAAGAAACGGAGGGAAAGAAACCTGGATAACCTAAGGCGATTTTACCAGAGAAAACAGGCAGAAAGATCTCGACAGAATCGCGAAACCGAGACAAGTGGTTACGAAAGTGGAGAATTACAATCGAACAATGAAACAGACAGAGGCCAAATGCGAATCCGGATGAACTTTCCAGGGAGGAGAAAAGCGGCACTGAAAAGATGGAAACGTGATGTTTCAGATGCTCACTCAAGAATAAGAGTGCTAGAGCAAGAAAGGGACAAGCTAATCACCAAAGTTAAAACCACCCAGAAGAAAGTTCAAAGACTAAAAGCTGGAATGGAAAAGGCAAACCCAAAAAGCACGCCTGAAATTGAATTGACCCCAGGTAAAGAGACAGAACACTTAATGAATAAAGCAGGTTTGAATGATTATCAAAAAAGCGAGATCCGAAAGCATCTCCTTACGAGCAACGTTTTAACCAAAGGGATATCGGAAGCAAGAAAAGTAACCCCAAGAGGGAAAATGAGAGGTCTTCACATGATTGCTGGTCGAATTCTTAAACAATACAGATGTCTGGGTTCCGTGAGAGACAAAACAAGTCTTTGTAGACATGCTATGGCTAAAGTAGGGGTCAAATCAGACATATATGAAATCTGAAGGAGAAGAAGAAAATTAATGACACATGAAAACAACGTCATTAATTTCCTGAAACGTGAGGACAATAGCCGTACCCTGCCAGGAAAGAGAGATGCCAAGAAGGTACAAACAGGTCAAAGAGTGCAAACATATGCTCTCACAGATTATCTGAAAAATCTTCATCTGAAGTTTCTGTCAGAGAACCCATCTTCAGATATTTCACTTACAACTTTTATAAGATGTAGACCAGCTTACATATTGAAAGCAGCATTCACTAGTAGGATGTGTTGTCTGTGCACGAAGCACCAAAATGCCTCATTCACGGTAAAAACCCTCAGAAATGTAGGCATTGATTTACCAGTAAACCCTGAGAAAGCAGTTCATAACCTACCAACCTCTGAAGCCTTGTCTGAAAAGATTGTAGAAGAAACCAAACTCCGTCAGTGGAAAAGAGTAGAAATTGAAGAGAGGGGGAGAAAGAAATTTGTGACAAGAATTGTGGAGGAAATTATGAAACCAAAACAGATGGTAGAACATGCAGAGAAACAGATGTTAGAATTCAAGGGCCACGTTGAGAGAATGACAAACCAGTATGAACAGTTGAAGAATCTCAAACTCAATCTACCGAAGCACAACATTATAGTTCAGCTCGATTTCGCCGAAAATTACCTCTGCCGTAGTGTTGAAGAGGTGCAAAGCGCCTACTTCAACAAAACTTCAGTGACCCTACACCCCTTTGTTCTATATTATCTATCAGAAGATGGCGAGCAATCCCACAAAAGTTACATAACCGCTTCAGATGAATCATCACATAAAGCCTCCACCATTGTAGCCTTTATTGAGGATATGATGCCTGAATTTAAGAAAATAGACAGTGATCTTAAACGCATCCATTACTGGAGTGACTCCCCGTGCAGCCAATATAGAAATAAATTAATGTTTCACTTTATTCAGCATCACAGTGAAAAATTTGGCGTAACAGCAGTTTGGAACTACCTTGAGTCGGGCCATGGGAAAGGGCCTTGCGATGGCCTTGGTGGCACATGCAAGAGAATGGCCGTTGAAGCTAGCCGATGCGGGAAAGCGGTTATCCAAGATGCACGAAGTTTTTATGATAGGGCCAAAAAATCAAGTATGTTGAATGTCACTTTCCGATTCGTCAGTACTGAAAAATGCGAGAAGAAATGCAGTGAGACACACAAATTATCAATTATGCCTGTTACCAGTACAATGAAAGTGCATGCAGTTGCAGAAAACCGTGATGGCATATTACTAAGCAATGTCAGCTGCTACTGTCAAGACCAATGCATGACAGAAAATGCTTGTAAAAAGTGGACCAAAACATCGACCAAAACCAAATCGAGTAAACCTGGCGGTAGAACGGAAACTGCTGAAACGCCCGTAGAGAACAAAACAGAGGATAGTGAGCAAGAAAAGACTGACCACGTTCAAGCAGTTGAAATCGGCTTAAAATGCAGCGATTTTGTGGCCGTGTTGTATGAAAATAGTGTTTACATTGGCTGTATTGTCGATGAAGATGAAGAAGAATTTGAGGTCGACTTCATGGAGTTAAAAAAAGGCTTGTTCCAGTGGCCATCACAAAAGGACAAGCTGTGGGTATTGAAAAGCCACATAATTCGTAAAATTCAGGATCCAATTCTGACTGGACGTTCAAAGCGGATGTTCAAAGTTCTAGAATGGGAAGACATTTCAGACCAATAGGCTAAACGTGTGGTTACCAGCATTTTCTCCTTTTCCCACAATGTTTTCAAAAGTCTTTGTTTTCAGGGTCGTTAAAAGTCGGGATTGTGTGGTAAAGGGTTAAAACATTTTGATACACTATAATCCATTCAAAAATCAAAGAAATGATTTTGTGAAATTTATTTGAATAATTTGTCCGCTGACCACATTAAAAAGCACTTCTCAAGAAAGTTATAAAATGTGACATATAATAGAACATATTTTTTAAAACTTCCGTTACCACAAAATTTCCGTTACATTAGATTTTTGAGGAAGTAAAATTCATGTCACTTGCGACATTTTAGCAAACCGTACAACTGCGATACTAAGCTTAAGACTATGCCTTATTTCATAGTGTTTTGATGCATTTAACTGACTCTATAAAAGAATAAGGAATTAAAACGAGAGACAATTCTAGAACAAAAATGTAATTCTGAAAAATTTCATTCCTCATTCGGATATCCGCATACTTTTCAATGTGTTACTGTATTTCTTATGGTTTAGTTTTAAAGTTTTAGATTCTGATGATGTTTGGTTGGGTTGAAATTATTGTCAAATGAGATTATCTCATTAAAATTTCCGTTACAAAAACGACTTATTTTTTTAACACAAAATGCATCCTCAGAATATACATTGTGTAAACTATGTTGCTTGGACTGCAAGCGATGGTCTGTAGGATTAGTTTATGCATAATAAAACATCTATTTGTTGTGTTCCATTATTAATCAAGGATTTGTTTGAGCAATGGCCTAGTTGTAAACATTTAGAAATACAAGTCTGAAATTTTACTCATTACAGAAGTAAGCCTGGATGCATTTTACAATACACGATTTTCGGGGAGCGCACATTTTCAGGCTCGTTGGACATCACTTTACTCGATTCAGTACCGTTTTAGCTATTCTAATACAAATAGCTGTATTTTTGCTGCTGAAGTAAAATGTACCCCGATTTAAAGTTTGTTGATTAGAGTAAGAAAAAAATTAACCAGTCACTAATTTCTGCGCACAATAGTTCGGACTTAGAAAACATGATGCATTAAAGACCTTTAAAACTTATAAGAAGAAACATACATGATAACGGAAATCAGCACAAAATACGCTTATCGCAACATGTATTTTTCAAAATTTCTGGACTGCCTTTGGACCTCTATATTGAATTTTAGCGATGTAAGTCAATAGAAAATTGTAACTTGGTGAAATATCTATGGCCACTAACGTAGATGTGGTTCATATGATGGGATTTTGTCTTTGAATGGTTAGAAAGGGTTGTAGGAAATGGAGAAAATAATTTCAAGCATATTCTCTATTTCCCACATTCTTTTCAGAACTTTTCTTCTTCAGGGTCATTATTATATGAGATTGTTTGGTTGAGTACTAATCCTTTTTAATACCAGATAATGTGTTTTATACTTGTCCATATTGAAAGCATTTATTGATGACAAATTTATTTGGGCTCAAATGATAGACTGGCCTAGTTGCCTTATTTAGGTAAAAATATTGTTGGAAAATGGGGGAAAAATGCTGGTTTCCAGCAGTTTCTCCATTTCCCACAGTGTTTTCTGAACGTATCTTTTTCAGGATCTCTAAAATGTGGGATTATTTGCTACAGGGTTTTAGTTTGCCCAGATAACAAATTTTTTGTCTGTATTGAATGAAAGCACATATGCATTTCAAATTAAATTTGGTTCAAATGATGCGATTTGTCTTTGAAAGGCTGGGGGGAAAAGGAGACATTCCTGGTCTCTCCAAAATCACATGAAAGGCTTCCTAGCACCCTTCAGGTAGAATGGGATTTGTCAAAAGCAAAGAAAACACTTTAGGAAAAGGAGGACTTAGTAGTTACCAGTATGTTTTCCCTTTCCCAAAGTGTATTCAAAGGCCTTTTTCATCAGGGTGTTTCAAACATGGGACTGTTTGGTAGAGGATTACATATTCAAAGGATTAAGTCTTTACCATACATCAACATTTTAGATTTATTGATATTATAAGCATTTGCACATTACAAATTAAATGTGGCTCAAATGATGAGACTTTCTGTAAAACGGTAGAAAACACTGTGGTAAAAGGAGAAAGTGCTGGTTACCAGCATTTTCTCCTTTAACCACTATAGTTTTTTTTTAAGGATTTTCCTTGTCAGAGTTGTTTAAAATGAGGATTGTGTGGTAAAGGGTTAGAAGATGTACTTTTTAACTCTTTACAAACCAACATAAAATTAGATTCTACAAATTTGAAAGAATTTGCAGACAATAAATTCAGTGTTACTTGAAAGATAATTTCTATCATTGAAAAGGTAGAAAATATTGTGGAAAAAGGAGAAAATGCTGGTTACCAGCATTTCCTCCTTTTCCTAGAATATTTTCAAAAGTGTTCTTTTTCAGTCTTATTAGAACATGGGATTCTTTAGTAAGGGGCTAAAAAAGAATGTATAGGTAGATATAGTTATCTGACTGGTGGACTCTGAATTACAGAATTTCTGGATGAAGTGTCTATAGATGCCTGTAACAAATTCAGCAAGCTAGATCTGACTGTTGCTCCCTCACTGTTTCTGGAATTCCATGGTGCTGAGTCAGGCTTACAAGGCCAAGTTGATGTTGTAGGTATGTGTAGATAATGGTAGAACCTTTAGTTTGTCTTGTTAAATGTCGTGATAGGGATATTAATGTTAGAAAAGAAATTCAGTTAAGGGAAACAATTCATTCTAGAATGTACAACAAAATATTTGAGTAGAGAACACAGATTTTATATCTTTCTTTGTGCCAATAAGCTTGGTAGATCAGTCACTAATGTACAGAGCTTGAAACCAAGCTGTCACTGGTTAATTTCCAGGCTCAGCCAAGTTCTTCCAAAGATTGACGATAGTCATTGCAACAGGCCTTTCTCACTGCTTGACATTTTTTTGACAACTTTTTTGTTGGGAAAGCAGCTAGTGGCTTGGAAAGAAGTTGTGTGAGTTACTGGTGACAGAAACTCCAAGAAACATAGATGGGTGCACAGGCCACTGTTATAGAATTGTAATGATGTGATTGTAAATGGGATGGGATATATCTGAAGATATTTATGGTTATAGTTTAATCACTTTTCTTATCCTCTGTGCCCTGCTGCCAGGAAGCTCAGTGGTTAGTATATCTGACTTGTGACCTGGTGGTTGTGGGTTCAATATGGGGTTGTGACAAACTTTCTCTCCAGTGATTATGCACCTATCACTTCTGATGCAGATGAGAAAAGTGACTTTGAAAGAAAGTTGTGTCAGTGCTGGTGTGAGAAAGCTAGGAAACTCATGTGTAGGTGTACTGATTCCCCTGATGTGACCTAAGCTGTTAAAACAGCGTTAAACACTAATATGAACAGACAAACAAAACTTACTGTCTGTTTCAGAGGAATTGGTGAAAATGAACAATGGTTCTGACTTTAAATGGGCCATAGATCCTGATGAGAGAAACCACCTGTGGAAGGCCAGACATGAAATACTGTATGCCTGTATGGCCTTAAAACCAGGCTCAAAGGTAAGAATTACAGGCTAAACCTACCAAACAATCCTGTAATTTAATGAACCTGTAGAAAACAGTTTTTGAAAACATTGTAGGAAAATGGGAAAATGCTTGTAACCAGCATTTTCTCCTAAATCCACGATGTTTTGTCACCTTTTGAAGACAAATCTCATCATTTGAGTCACATTTAATTTGCCATTCTGCAGATGCTTTCAATTTAGACTAGTCAAAAGTTTTGTTGTTTGCTACAGAATTAAAGATATGTGAGAGGATTTAAATTTTACCTGACAACATAATTTTTACTCGTACATATGGAAAGTAATTTATGATACAGACAACATTTCAAATGTGGTTGTAATGATTGGAATTGTCTTTCTAGGGATGGAAACCAAGGTAGGAAAACAGGAAAATGGTGGTTAAAATCATTAGATCTTTTTTCTACAGTATTTACAAAAATTGGTCTATTTCAAGTTTAAAGAATGTTTGATAAAGGGACTATTAAGACACTAATGTGTATGTTCTCAGACAGAGCCTGAGTAATAAATGTGTGATGTCATCTCAAAAAAGTATGTTTGCTTGACACAAGCTAATGCTCCATTTTCCACAATGTTTCCATGATGTCTTTAAACATTTTTCCTATCAGTAGTTCCTCAATGTTTATCTTGTCCTTGTTAGTAAACCTTAGAAAGAGAGATGGGGGAGTCCCTAAATCACAGCTAATGGCAAAAATATAAGTGATCCATGTTCTGGCAAATGGGGGCTTAATGCATCTTGGTAATGCATTATACAAAGCAAAACATCACATACCGGTAATTAGGAATCCATGAAATCCATTCAGTCTGACAACTAGCTGGATATGGACGTAGAATGGTCCTTGGACATGCAAAAAATCTACAAACAGCTAAAAGTTTTGGCCCCAATCTGCAGACGCTGACTTGGATCAATATGTTTTGCAGATGCATTAAGCCCCCTTTTCACAGAGCATGGCTTATACTGTTTCTTTTACCTCTTTCAGCCTTACTCTACAGATGTGTGTGTTCCGATCTCCAAACTCCCAGAAGTCATTGTACGCACAAAGGAAATGATTAAGGAAGCTGGAATTATAGGTATTGTGTCTTTTATTTTTATAGAACCCTTTCAATTTGAATGATGGTATAAATGACATTTGTGGACACAATAAATCAAGATTAGACTGCACAGAACATGCGGTCTGATCATTGATGTACACCGTCCC
Source organism: Hippopus hippopus (assembly GCA_946811185.2). Classification (NCBI taxonomy): domain Eukaryota; kingdom Metazoa; phylum Mollusca; class Bivalvia; order Cardiida; family Cardiidae; genus Hippopus; species Hippopus hippopus. Next base: position 15,671,901 of record OX328103.1, on the reverse strand, counting down.
CTATCTTATGTTGTTTTATGATAAAAGTTACCTTCTTTTGTGACTTTACAACACTTTTAGACCTTGAAAAAAATGTAACTTTTATTTAGTTGATAGCGAAAGAGAAAGGATCTGAAATAAGTCTGCATTTGAGTTAACGTTTAATGAAAAGATTCTAGAAAAAATGTTATTAAGCAAACCTAAGGCAAGGTAGAGCTTTGTAAGAATTTTATCCAGTGAGCTGAAGGTGATTCAAATAAAATTCCAAAATTAAGCTGATTACCAGCATCCTGTCCATTTCTCCAAAACGTTTTCGCTGTTGTAAAAAGACAGATTGTTTGGTAAAGAGTTTACAGCAAGTTTGTTGGTTTATCTGAAAGACTTCACCCCTGAAAAAGGACTAAGATGAGCCCCATGAAGTAATTTGCAGCGGACAACTTCGAAAATGTACATAGAAAGTTAGAATTAACCCTGTACGGAATATCCGGTGTTTGACAATTCCCGGAGAAGAGGTTTATAACCTATAGGGTAACTGGTTTTATTTCATGCTTTCCGGTAATTTATCAAGAAATAACCATGGAATATTTTCAGATATTTAATGGTTACAACCAGTGAAAAATACCGATATTATTTTCTAACTCTTCAATTGAAGGGGGAAACAGTAGTTCCCGCACACTAGTTACATAGGTAAAATGTGTGTGCCACTCAACCAGATGGAAATATGACATAATTTACCCTACATTTCTCGCGCTTTATGTAATATTGTAGTGTGTTGTTATGCAGAGGGGGTACGCCATGGGGAATTACCAAAAAGAACTGTACTGGATTTTCATGTAATCTTCCCCCCCCCCCCCCCCCAAAAAGGGTTAGAACATGAAATAAATAGAATATTTGTTTTTTCTGTGAAAGATTGAAATTTATTTCGAGTGAACATTATCGATAATATTTTCATGAGTGGCGCACCGAAAAAAACAAATATCCTTTATTTATACTATTCATTTGACAACAATGTGTTAGATTTGTCCATATTGAAAGCATTTGCAGACAGCAGAATAAATGAGTCACAAATAATGTTTTTTTCTGTTTCTGAAAGAGTAGAAAACAATGTCGAAAATGGAGAAGAATTTAAAGAGTTAAAATTTGCAAAAGAGGTATTGCTTTTATGTAATCAGAATTTATTCATGCATTTGAAATGAAAAATAGGTCCGATGGTAGGCCACGTCGGGGACGGAAACTTCCATGTTTTCTATCCAGTACATCCGGATGATCATGAAACTTTACGAAAAATTGAGGAAGTCTCACACAAGATGGCGCTGTAAGTGGCAGATATCGGCAAGCAAGCTATTCTAAGCTTGGCGTGATAGTTTTAGTGTTGTAGAAAGCTTGTGGAATTAGTATTTATTGATAATGAGCAATGACCTGGCAAATGGGGATTTCATGCGTCTCCATGATGCATTGTACCAAGCTAGTCATCACAAAATTACTGATCCATAAAATGAAATTTATCTTACTACTGATTGAGTCATGAGTTAGACTGGTCCTTGGACATGCAGAAAATTTGCCAAAAGCAGAAAATTTTGACCCAGGTTAGCTTGTGCAGACTGCGCAGGTTGACCTTGGTCGATACTTTTTGCAGATGCATGTATTAAACCAAGTTTTTACCGGGCATGGCTCAGTTATTTGATGGGTCACTTTCTAAGAGAAAATAAGTGGAAGTCAGGTATCTAAGTCTCAGTGTTAGAATGATGCTTGTTTGAAATCAGCTTCTTTCCCAATATTGACATTACAATTACATTTGCAGCTGATCAGTTTACAATTACATTTGCAGCTGATCAGTTGACAAGTAGAAAACTGTGTTCGATATGAGCAATTTCTCCATTTAACATATTTTGATTCTAGCTGGCTTTGGCAAGGTACTGAAAACTTGCCCCACAGTGATATTAATGAAACCTAGAGTAAACATAAATTTGTGAGCCATCAGTCAGATATATTATGATATTTAAATTGTAATTTTGTTAACTTGACATGAAATTTGTGGGTAAAATGCAGTTTTCACATCGCTGACTTGTTTTTTCTTAATTTGAAGTCAAGATTAAAATTTTTACACTCCTTGGTGTTTTTAAAAAGGAAGTGACCCGTTTCTTGTGTTAATGTACTCTACCTTTCTCTGACATGGCCTTGTTAAAAAAAAAAAAAATATTTTTGGAAGGTGTTGCTCAGAGTTGCATTGTTCATTGAATCAATTAAACCATTTTTTTTTTTTGATAATATTCTGTCCAGGGTAGTCCAGAGTTTTTTTATGGGTTGATTTGGCCCCCTTTAAATGAATAAGTTAAGGCAAACATATAAATTTTTGTGTCAATATTGGGGGTCCAAATTGAAAAAAAAAGGGGGGAGGGGGTAGTCAGGGAAAACTCTGGTTCAGTCATTTATACTTTTATCCGTAGAGTGTACCATAAAACAACATTCATTCATTTACACATTTTCACATTTAGGTTTTTTTTTCATAAACGATAAAAATAGTACCATAGTATGAGTAGCATTTCATAAGTTATCTGCTAATGTGTTCATTTTGGACATGTGTTAATATTTTGTTGTCTGGTAAATGGTTAACACTATTTATTTGCTTAATCTTTAGATTATTTAGATTATTCAAGAAATGTTAGAATTGTTAAGGTCATGTTGCAAGAGAAAGGTATAGTTAAACCTATTTCCTCGGACAGAATTTGGCATTGCTTGGGTAGAAAGATTTGATAAACCCTGTAACAAAATAAAAGATAATCCAAAATGATAAGTGTTTTCATCTATCAGAATTTTTTTGTGATTGTCTTCAGAAAAAAGGGGGGTTTTTTTAGGCTTCACCACACTATTTAAGCTTGCTACAGGGTACTTTGGTAAACATTGTGGCAACAGCAAATGACAAAAAGAGAAATTGCTCTTACTATTTGAGATTTGTCCTTTGAAGATATTTCTTAGCCAAGCCAAGTGGGGCAGTCAGTAGTGTAAAGGACTTGAATCCAGGGGGATAGGGGTTTGAATTCCAGCTCTTGGAATTTCTTTCCAAGAATTGATGATAGTCAGTGTGACAGGATTCATTCCCCTCTTATCACTGATTATTGTTCAACAATGGTATTGTGGGAAAGCAGCCAGTGGTTTGGGAAGAATATTGTGCAAAGTACTGGTACGTGGAACACTAGGAAAGCATGGATAGGTGCACTTGCCCTCGCAGTACAACTGAAATAATGTTGAAAATTGGTATTCAAGTCAATACAAACAAATAAAACCAAATTGTATATCATGTTGTTTGTAGTAAATCTATGGTTTACAATGATTACCGTATTCATGTTCTGCTAGGATGTTTTCAGTATGAATTTAATCTTTCTACTCTTTAAGCCAATGGATGTATATGGGGAATAAGGCAAAATTAACAACTTATTTTACAGCTATTTCAACCATGCAAAATGGAAGAAATTAATATAGATAGCTTTAGGTCACGAAGAAAGATAAAAATAAGAAACTTTGACAATTTTTAATGACTAATTGACCACAGTAACTAAATTTCAGATGGGTTTTCGTTCGGCCATGTTGGGGATGGGAATTTCCACACGCTATTTCTGTTTGATCCAAACAAACCCAGTGAATTCGTGTTTGTTAAAGATATGACAAGGAAAATTGCTCTGTGAGTGTTAGGTCATCTCATTCCATTTTCACCAAGTAGGTTATTTAACGTCCCTGCAGTAAGCAGATACACAAAACAGTGTGTTTGTAATTTCACTCTTCTTCATTATGCTTCAGTCCTTTCCAGGACTACAAATTTTGGACTCATCCAAATTAAAAACACCTGCAGAGGACAAAAAAATTCAAAGTTGATACAAATATACTTTAGTTCTCTGAAAGGAAAGAAAACATTGTGGGAAAAGGACAAAATACTGGCTACCAGCATTTTCTCCTCTCACAATACTGTCAAAAGCCTTTCCTATAGGGTCACAGATGCAGAACACAGTACTTTTTCATAGTTTGCCTCTTCTTAACCCTATACCAAACAATCTCAGATTTTACTGCCCTGTGGAAGAAGTCTTTTGAAACATTATGGGAACAGGAGATAATGCTGGTAATTAGTATTTTCTCCTTTTCCCACAATCTTTTCTACAATGTCAAAGAACTTCAGTTCATTTGTACTACTCTCAATTTTGTCTTCTGCAAGCAGAAGACATTCTTGATTTGGAATAGTTTTAAGTCTTACGTTTGGGAAAGGGTTACTAATGTTTAACATTCGTGTTGCTTGTGCTTCATTGGTTATCCTGATGTTAATCTCTGCAATACTAGTCTGGGAATTGATTGGCTGTATTCAAGCACTATTTCAGGGTTTTTTTGCTGTGGATCAGTTTTTATACGCCCGTCGAAGACGGGACGTATTATGGGATCACCCATGGCGTATGGGCGGGCGGGCGGCATCCAGTTCTTTGTCCGGAGCATAACTTTGTCATCTCCAGTACGATTGACTTGAAACTTGGCATGTGTGTTTGTTGCAATAATATGGAGTGCAGTGCGAAAGAACCATAACTCTACCTCATGCTGTCTTGAGTTATTTCCCTTTAATTGTCATTTTTACAGCATTTTCTGCTTGTCCGGAGCATAACTTTGTCATCTCCATTCCGATTGACTTGAAACTTGGCATTTGTGTTTGTTGCAATAATACGGAGTGCAGTGCAAAAGAACCATAACTCTACCTCATGCTGTCTTTGAGTCATTTCCCTTTGATTGTCATTTTTACAGCATTTTCTGCTTGTCCGGAGGATAACTTTGTCATCTCAAGTCCGATTGACTTTAAACTTGGCATTTGTGTTTGTTGCAATAATACAGAGTGCAGTGCAAAAGAACCATAACTCTACCTTGTGCTGTCTTTGAGTTATTTCCCTTTGTCATTGTTACAGCATTTTCTGCTTGTCCGGAGCATAACTTTGTCATCTCCAGTCCGATTGACTTGAAACTTAGCATGTGTGTTTGTTGCAATAATACGGAGTGCAGTGCGAAAGAATCTTAACTCTACCTCGTGCTGTCTTTGAGTTATTTCCCTTTACTTGTCATTTTTACAGCATTTTCTGCTTGTCTGGAGCATAACTTTGTCACCTCAAGTCCGATTCACTTGAAACTTGGCATTTGTGTTTGTTGCAATAATACGGAGTGCAGTGCAAAAGATCCATAACTCTACCTCGTGCTGTCTGAGTTATTTCCCTTTAATCATCATTTTTGCAGCATTTTCTGCTTGTCCGGAGCATAACTTTGTCATCTCCAGTCCGATTGACTTGAAACTTAGCATGTGTGTTTGTTGCAATAATACGGAGTGCAGTGCAAAAGAACCATAACTCTACCTCATGCTGTCTTTGAGTTATTTCCCTTTGATTGTCATTTTAACAGCATTTTCTGCTTGTCCGGAGCATACATGTAACTTTGTCATCTCCAGTCCGATTGACTTGAAACTTGGCATTTGTGTTTGTTGCAATAATATGGAGTGCAGTGCAAAAGAACCATAACTCTTCCTCATGCTGTCTTTGAGTTATTTCCCTTTGATCGTCATTTTTACAGCATTTTCTGCTTGTCCGGAATATAACTTTGTCATATCATGTCAGAGTGACTTCAAACTTGGTATGCATGTTTGTTGAAAATTTACGGAGTGCAGTGCACAAGAACCATAACTCTTCCTAGCAGGAATTTTGAGTTATTTCCCTTCGATCATTTTTTTTTTCACAGCATTAGTGCTTGTCCAGAATATAACTTCTCATGTCAGAGTGACTTCAAACTTGGTATGCATGTTTGTTGCAATATTATGGAGTACAATGCGCAAGAACAATAACTCTACCTAGTGCGGATTTTGAGTAATTCCACTTTGATCTTCATTTTTACAGTATTTCTTACTTGTCCGGAACGGAACTTTATCACCTCAAGTCAAATTGACTTGAGACTTGGTAAACATGTTTGTTGCATTACCTGCCCTTTACGATTATTATACCCCCTTGACAACTGGCGGTGGGACGGGCGTATCTTGCGACAATTTGCCGCTCTTGTTATTGTATAACATGAATAACCATATTTCACCTACCTAATTCTCCCCCTTAATAAGTAGCGCTTTCACCCCCCCCTCCCACAACTGTATTACTTACTCCAGAGGCCTCCATACAACCCAAACCTACACCCAACCTTACCTTAAAATGGACAACTGGAGTGACAAACTTCCAAACCCAAGAAAACTTCACTGATAAATTTTAAATGCAGACTAACAAAAATTATTGATGACAGATATTCTATAGATAAACTTACCGATGTGGCATCAACATAATCCTAATTACTGTCTGAACATATGTACAGTGCAGATAACAATACAAAATTACGGTAACACAAAATTTGTTAACTACCGTAACTTTGAAAAATTTTAAGAACATGAAGTTTTGGAGACCAGTGTCCCATATTAATTGTAAATGCTATTTGATGTCTAAATGAATCATCATCGGCAGTAAAAAAATTGATGCTCTGCATTGATACAGTGGGTGTGTGAAATTAAGATTGCTTTGCAGTAGGCACTGACTAAAACCCAGGGCCGTGTTTTATTGATCTGCCACGGGATACATGATAACTTTCATGATTATTTTAGAAAACTATTGCGATAAATCAAAGTTTCCTGGAGATTTTATCTAGATAAAATGAAAGATAAAATTTCCAGGAAACTGATTTATCGCAACAGTTTTCTAAAATAATCATGATAGTTATCTAGTATCTCATACCAGATTAATGCAACTATACTATAGTTACGTAAAACTTACGCAAATTTTGTTCGTAACTACCTTAGTAAAATGGGGCCCAGGTCAATAAATGTCAGTGAAGTGTATCACAGTTCATGCTATTAAAGTACAATACTTACTCTACTATTTGATGGCACTTAATTCTTTGGACATTGGTTATGAAATCTGGTTTAGTGCCTTTTTAAAACTGGTTACTTGCTTAATGGAGGTGGTCCTTAAGTCAGGTTTTACCATGTAATATATATTTTGTAAGAAGGTACATTGTGACTAAAGAAAAGGTTTTTGTTTTACAACCGGCAACTCAGTGTATTATAATATTACTAAATAATGATGTCATCATACTTATTTGAATACAATCCAACAGGATTATCATTGATCATGCCCTCAAGCCTCAGCCCCTTACTACACAATCCTAGTTTCAACAACCTGGAAGAAAGGGGACTTTTGAAAGCATTGTAGAAAAAGGAGAAAAGGCTGGTAACCAGTACTTTTCCTACAATGTTTTCTATCTTTACAAAGACAAATCATTTTTTCTCATTTAACTTGTCCTCTGCAAATGCTGTCAATTTGACCAGTCTTATAGTCCATTGTTTGGTTTAAAGGTTAAGCTTTAAGTGTAAAATTAGACATTGATTTGATCGTTTATAAGTCTTAATACAACCGTTTTTGTTCCAACCATTTGTGTACAGAATTGCTCTGGAGCTGAACGGTACGTGCACAGGAGAACATGGGATCGGTATAGGAAAGCGAGATCTGTTAGTGGAGGAAATCGGAGAGAATGGACTGACGGTGATGAAGCAACTGAAACAAGCCCTGGACCCCAGTGGAATTATGAACCCTGGAAAAGTATTTTTTTAATGTGTAACCACTGATAGACGATATTACTGAGTTGTACTTTCAACTAGTACCTGCTGGCAGATATTCTTTGTTGTTATAATATACCAGTTTTGAAAACATGGTGGCAAAAATAAAGAAATGCTCATAATGAGCAATTTCTCCTTTTGTCACATTGTTATCATGTGTACTCATGTTTTATTATTGTTTATCCATTCTTTGCATGGATAGTTTCCAAAAGTACCTAAAGTTAATCCATATCCTGCTAGATATGTGAAATGAAACTTTCAAGCTGATAATGAAAACCCAAACTTTGCCATTTCTAAGGTATTTTTGGGGAATAGAATATCTCGTTATTGGACAGTGAAGATCCAAGATCAGACTGCACATTCTTTTCAGTCTGATCTTGATCTACACTGTCCACCAAAGGTCCTTGAGTTGTGCTTAGCAGCCTAAGGGTTAATTTGTTCCTCAGGGTAATAATATAGCAAGGGTAGTGATGGACAGTCAGATGTTGAAATATATTGTCTCTCTTAAGCCGTTTTAACCCTTTTAGTGCCATAAGTGAAAAGGGGCTTTTGTGGACAGAATGTGCAGTCTTAATTCTTTACCAGTCTTCAATATATCAGACTTGTCTTAGCTCAAAGCATTTGAAGATGACAAGTAAAATGATACTTAAATGATGAAATTTGTTTCAGAAAGAGAAGAAAATATTGTGGGAAAAGGAGAAAATGCTGGTTACCAGCATTTTCTGCTATTCCCACAATGTTTTCAAAAGCCTTCTTTCTTGGGGTGGTTAAAACTCTGGTTTGTGTGGTAAAGGGTTAAGGTAGATCTTTACCTTTCCACCTGTTATTTCAAGCCTAAAGATCTAGGCCTACTTAACCCTCTACCACACAATCCAGAGTTTTAACAACCCTCAGGAAAAGACCTTTTGAAAACATTATGGGAAAAGGAGAAAATGCTTTTATAAGGGTGAATTCTATTTTTGAGTCACAATTATTTTGTTGTCTGCTAAAATTTTGAATTTAGACAAGTCCAAAATTTTGCCATGTGGTAAAGATTTAAGTTTATTACAAATGATACAAAAGAGCAGAAATAGATGGAAATGATGGAAAGTACCTTTTTTTTTTTTTTTGTTACAGAAAAAATAATGGGACAAATTGGGAGTGCTTGATTATGAGAAATTACTCTTTCTTCTCAATAATTTTTAGCTTGGCTGTTTTTTGAAAAAATGTCAATAAATTGTAGTAGCCCCAGTGTTGTCGTCTGTATCATCTGCATCGTCATGCAAAACTTTGACATTTTTATGACACATCTGTTATTACGGAAGATATTTACTTTAAACTTGGACAAGTTGTGAACTATCAAAAGGGAAACCTATAAAACAAGGGCAGATAATCATCATAGTATTTTGACATAGTTATGTGCCTTTTTTGACTTAGAATTTTTTCACTGAAAATCAAACAACTGCAGCAGAGCCTTGGCATCCGCATTGGCTGCTCATGTTTTCAAAATGTATCTGTTGAAAAAACTTTATTTAAGTTGTTAAATGAGATTTAATTTAGTTAAGTTATCAGTGTGCCATTCTTTTGCCAAATTGAGGATTTGTTAATCGCTGATCCAGTTTCAGTTTAAGAAATAATCTCTTTCTATTGTGGTTTATCGTTCAATAAACCATGGTTGTGAGTTATGAGGCACAATAAATAATCCACAAGGGCGATAGCCCAAGTGGTTTATCCATTGTGCCTTGTAACTCACAACATGGTTTATTGAACGATAAACTATGATAGAAAGAAGATTATTTCGATTCTAACATGACCAACCCCTAATCAGAGGAAAACAAGGTCATACTTAAAGTAAAGACGCGGATGCAGATGATATTGCATTGAATAAACCACAGCTGTTCCAATTACTTACCAAAACAAAACCCCACTGCCCAGTCGGTAATTTTGAAAAGAATCAAAATTTCATTAAAACCTTAGGCATCAAACACAACGTAAAAAAAAAAACATACCTTTTTACTGTTATATTTTCTCCCTTTCAAATGACAAAGAAGAATGAATGTATTGTCAAGCACAAGAATCACAGCTGCTTCGAATGCTCTGAATATTACTCCACCCACTCCCAATCCCATTTCCAATGCAACACCGGTCAATTTTGAACTAACCTTCAACTTGAAAAGACACTTGATTTACATATGCTTACTGGTAACATTTCGTATAGTTCCATCTTCGTTAGTTTTTATTTAAACAATTAATATCGATAAAGCCTTGAGGACTTTCCTTTCTCCTTGGTCAAGGAGCGGAAAATGACGATTTGTTTACATCAAGTGACCTTCATTGATGAAATATCAGAGGGCAAAGACATGGAACAGCCACAGGTGACTTCCTTTATACAGAATGACGTCACTCTTTATAGAATGACGTAGATGTTACCATGCTTTTTTTGCACTGTGTTTACAGAGCTGAATTCACATGTCGTGTTAGAATACTGGATATTTTTTATGTATATCCAACAATCCTCAAATGAAATACTCCAGTGAAAGCCAAGATATTCATTGAAGTCTGCACTCTCTACCAAACAGCAAAACTGAAGACTCGTCCAAATTAAAAGCATTTGCAGACCATGATATGATAGGATTTGCTTATGAAAGGGTAGAAAACATTGTGGGGAAAGGAAAAAATGCTGGTCAAAAGCATTTTCTCCTTTTCGCACAATCTTTTTGAAAGTACCCTTCCTCATGGTCATTGAAACTTGGAATTTTGTGGTAAACATTTAATGCTTGAAAATGCTGAACACGGCTTTCATTGCTTTTGTGGCAGTTTAGATTAAGATGTGACTGCAGAGAAACTGCATCTTGGTTCTACACTTTCCTATACTTTGCAAGATATTCCAACAAAAAAAAAAAGCCCTCTCAGACTGCAACATCTACCTATTCAGTACCGACTTAGATTCTATACATTTCTTTTCTTTAGCAGTACAAGGATGAAATCTGGCAAACAACAAAATGTTGCAAATGATTTTTGTTGAGAGTATTTGCAAATGACTGGTGATGTGCTTAATGGTTTTTTTCTGTGGATAGGATTAAACATTGTGGAAAAAAGGAGAAATTTGTAATCCTTTTCCTCACAATGCTTTGTAAAAGACCGTCTTCCCATAGGTTTTCAAACCAGGAATTGTTTGTCAGTTGGTACAGAAAATATGTAGACTGAAGACTAGAATAAGGTTTTTGTCAAAAGCATTGAAGCGTTTTCTACATGTGTTTGAGTAAGGTGCTAGATCCAAGATCAGGCTGTATCCCTTGGGCAGCTGATCTTGATCTATACTGTCCACAAAGGCTATTAGTTTTGTCAAAGGTTTAAACAAAATGGTGTAAGCAAGATATATTGTACATGTAGTTATATTGGTGCCATAGTTTGGAGTGGAAATGATTGAGCCTGCTCTAGCAAAAGGGGTTAAATGCATCTCTGTGATGCATAATAACTAGCAAGTCATCACATAATTATGGATCCATAGAATCCATTTTGTCTAACAGCAGGCTGCATCCTGAGGTAGAATGGTCCATGAAGATGCAGAAAATTGACGGAAAATAAAAAGTTTTGGCTTAGGTCAGTGCACACAGGCTGACCTTGGTTGATACTTTTTGCAGATGCATTAAAACCCCCTTTTCACAGAGTATGGCTCGATTGAATTTTGATTATAGAATGATGTATTACGTTATTGTAAACGTTCGACTTTTTACCACACAACAAAATTTAAAACTCATCTGATTTGAAAGCCTATGCAGGCAACAAATTAATTGCAACTCAAATGATAGAATTTGTCTTTGAAAAAGTAGAAAACATTGTGGGGAAAGCATTTTTTTCCTTTTCTTGCAGTGTTTTTTAAATTCTTTTTTTTTTTTTAGCTCACCTGAGCACGAAGTGCAAAGGTGAGGTATTGTGATCGGTCGTTGTCCGGCGTCCATCTGTCAGTCTGTCCACAATTCCTTTAAACATCTCCTCCTCCTAAACCGCTGGGCCAATCTTGATGAAACTTGGCAGGGATGTTCCTTGGGTGAAGCTCTATCAAAGTTGTTCAAGAGATTGAATTCCACTCATAACTCTGGTTGCCATGGCAACAGAAAGGAAAAAAATAGCAAAATCTTTGAAAATCTTCTTCTCTGAAACTAGAAGGCGTAGAGCTTTGATATTTGGTATGTAGCATCTCCTAGTGGACCTCTACCAAATTTGTTCATATGATGCCCCTGGGGTCAAAACTGGCCCCGTCCTGGGGGTCACAAGTTCGAACATAGGAACAAAGAAGGAAAACTTTAAAATTCTTCTTCTCTGAAACTGGAAGGCGTAGAGCTTTGATATTTGGCATCTAGCATCTCCTAGTGGACCTCTACCAAGTTTGTTCATATGATGCCCCTGGGGTCAAAACTGGCCCTGCCCCGGGGGTCACAAGTTCGAACATAGGAACAAAGAAGGAGAACTTTAAAATTCTTCTTCTCTAAAACTGGAAGGTGTAGAGCTTTGATATTTGGTATGTAGCATCTCCTAGTGGACCTCTACCAAGTTTGTTAAAATGATGCAGCTGGGGTCAAAACTGGCCCCGCCCAGGGGGGTCACAAGTTTGAACATAGGAACAAAGAAGGAAAACTTTAAAATTCTTCTTTTCTAAAACTGGAAGGCATGGAGCTTTGTTATTTGGTATGCAGTGAACCTGTTCTAAGTTTGTTAGCCCACCTGAGCACATGTTCAGTCAGTTTGAAATTGGGTCACCTGGGGTCATAAACTAGGTCACTAGGTCAAATTAAAGTAATACCTTGTGGGCACTCTAGAGGCCACATTTATTGCTCAAATGACCTGAAATTTGGTCAGAATGTTTGTCTTGATAAAATCTCGGATGAGTTTGGATTTGGGTCACCTGGGATTATAAACTAGGTCACTAGGTCAAATTAAAGTAATACCTTGTGGGCACTCTAGAGGCCACACTTTTTGCTCAATTGACTTGAAAATTGGTCAGAATGTTTGTCTTGATAAAATCTTACATGAGTCTGAATTTGGGTCATGTGGGGTTTTAAACTAGGTCACTATGTCAAATTAATGAAATACCTTGTGGGCACTCTAGAGGCCGCATTTATTGTTTAATTGATTTGAAAATTGGTTAAAATGTTTGTCTTGATGAAATCTAGGATGAGTACAAAATTGGGTCACCTGGGATCATAATCTAGGTCACTAGGTCAAATTAAAGAAATAATTTTAGGGCACTCTAGAGGTCACATTTCTTGCTCAGTTGACTTGATAATCGGTCAGAATGTTTGTCTTGATGAAATATTGGGTGAGTTTGAAATTGGGTCACCTGGGGTCATAAACTAGGTAACTTGGTCAAATTAAAGAAATACCTTGTGGGCACTCTAGAAGCCACATTTATTGCTCAAATGACTTGAGAATTATTCAGAGTGTTTGTCTTGATAAACGTTCAGATAAGTTTTAAATTGGGTCAACTGGGATCATAAACTAGGTCACTAGGTCAAATTAAAGAAATACCTTTAGGGCACTCTAGAGGCCACATTTTGTGCTCAATTGACTTGATAATTGGTCAGAATGTTAGTCTTGATGAAATCTCACATTAGTTTGAATTTGAGTCAACTGGGATCATAAACCAGGTCACTAGGTCAAATTAAAGAAATACCTTGTGGGCACCCTAGAGGCCACATTTAGGGCTCAAATAACTTGAAAATTGTACAGAATGTTTGTTTTGATAAAATCTCACATGAGTCTGAATTTGGGTCATGTGGAGTCATAAACTAGGTCACTAGGTCAAATTAAAGAAATACCTTGTGGGCACTCTAGAGGCCACATTTATTGTTCAATTGATTTGAAAATTGGTTAAAATGTTTGTCATGATGAAATCTAGGATGAGTTCAAAATTGGGTCGCCTGGGATCATAATCTAGGTCCCTAGGTCAAATTAAAGAAATAATTTTAGGGCACTCTAGAGGTCACATTTCTTGCTCAATTGACTTGAAAATTGGTCAGAATGTTTGTCTTGATGAAATATTGGGTGAGTTTGAAATTGGGTCAGCTGGGGTCATAAACTAGGTCACTTGGTCAAATTTAAGAAATACCTTGTGGGCACTCTAGAAGCCACATTTAGTGCTCAATTAACTTTAAAACTTTTCAAAATGTTTGTCTTGATAAATTTTTTGATGAGTTCTAAATTGGGTCAGTAGGGGTGATAAATTAGGTCACTAGGTCAACTTACGGAAATTCCTTGTGGACGCTGTAGAGGCCACATTTTAAGCTCAATTGACCTGACAATTGGTCAGAAATTGAATTATGCATGTGGAGTGAATTTCGTCTATTGACTCAGGTGAGCGATCCAGGGCCATCATGGCCCTCTTGTTTTTTTGTCAGGGTCGTTAAAAGTAGAGACTGTGTGGAAAAGGGTTGTTCTTCAGTCATACTTTCACCATCATGTCATATGCTTTAATGAGTATCTTACTAAATGTATGCAATAGATATTTTTTACCCATTCAAAAATAAGTCTGAATTTCAATTCCAAGATTGTCTGTGTTAAATATCTTGCACAAGGTTGGTCAATTTATGTCCATGATTAGACTGCACATTCTGTAACTTTGATCTTTGAATTAAAAGTCCTTAAAAAACAAGTCATTGTAATTAGGGTATAAATTACTACTTTTTACCTCTCCTGAGCATAAAGTTCTCAAAGGTAAGCTGTTGTGATTACCCGTTATCTTTGTCTATACCTCTGATGTCAGTCTCAATAATGAGCTGTGTACAATGCTTCTTTTCATATTTGGACGTTAATTGTGCATTGTAGCGTCTCAAGTCCATTGTGAATTTTACATGCAAAAAGTTACAGCACTGTACTGACTTTCTGTTTTGTTGGTTTAATCTGTTTTGCAGGGAAATGCAATCAATTTTTAGCCACAGGTATGACCAAGGATAAATTATGAAGCATCTCAGTACGTAACTTTTTACCAAACAGTCCCATGCTTTAGCAACTTTGAGGAAGAAAACTTTTGAAAACATTGTGGTAAAAGGAGAAAATGCTGATAACGAGCATTTTCTCCTTTTCCCACAATGATTTTTACCTTTTCTGAGAACTTCAGCTCATTTGTACCTGTTTTATAATCCTGTTTTATAACTGGCGTCTGAAGTTACTTTCAGTTTGGAAGAGGCAAAAATTTGTTGTGTGGTAAAGAGTTAAAGAGGTTTTAGAAGTCATTTATAACATGAAAAAACTAGAAAAAGCTAACGAAATTATTGTATTTGAAAGCTGTTTTATGTCTATTAATAGAACTCTAATCATCTCAAGTAAAAGATGATAAAGCTGTTTTTTCTTAAGGGATTTAAATTGAAAATATTGGTATGTCTATGAAGGGTTTTTGAATATGCTAGCAACAGGTATTTTCAAGTCTAGTTTTGCTGTCAATTTGTGAAAGTATGAGAGTTTAAACACAAGCAAAAAGTCTATGTGGAGATTTCACCCAGTTGTTTGGCGATCGTCTCTCTCCCTGGAATGGACACATCTAAAACTAGAATTGCACAAGGGAACACTTATCTGTGCTGCTTCTTTTGTCTAATTTAAAAGACATGGATGATTTTGTTTTACACTTGAGACATGGATGATTTTGTTTTACACTTGATCAAACCATTCCTTTCACTTAAACAAGATGGCAACTAGGACAAAAATATAAATTGTAGGAACAAAAATAAATGCCTGTAGTCAGCAGTTTCTCCTTTTCGTACAAGTTTTTTTTACCATTTCTTCAAGACAGAATTCATCTTTCGAGCTACTGTTACACATGTACATTAAATTTGTCATGTGCAATTGCTTTTAATCTGGACAACTCTTATATTTCGTCTTGTAAAAAGTGAAAAATCTGGTGAAAGGAATTTGACAAATTTAACAGAAATAATGCTTTTGTGTCCTCAATTGGAATTGCTCAAACCACTTTGCTCAAGTGGCTACACAAAACAGAGCTTAAAATAGAAATTTGTTTAAACAGCTACTCCAAATAACACCACTTTCATTTTTGCTCAAGATGGCTACCAGAGCAAAAAAGAAGAAAAATCGTTGATCAGTTTATTCTGAAATCGTAGATTTTATTTAGAAATTATGACAAATTGAAAAGCATAAACATCAGGTGATTGCACCTAATGATATTATTATTATTTTACATATCATCTTACATTATCAGGTGAGAGATCCAGGGCAGTTATGGTCCTCTTGTCATTTAGTTTAATTTTTCATTGTTTTTTTTTTTCTGTAAATACAGTTTACAATTTATCACACTGTATTCAGGCCTATTAAAGACAGAAATACATGTAGTAATTTGAGCAACATTATTTTGTCGTCTGCAAATGCTTTAAAATTGGTTGAATTCAAAATTTTGTCGTTTGGTAAAGAGTTAGCAATGACGTTGGTAAAGTGAGATATTTGCTGATATTGTTTAATATGTTTTCATTGAACTGTTATAAGTATTTGAATTGCTGTTTTTGTATATGTGTAGATCTATAAACGATCATGTTTTTAAACATAATATGTGATTTTTATAAATTGATAAATGGAAGTCAATGAAACTATTGAGAAAACTTGAAATCTCTTTCATTCTATTACCGATTTTATCCTCATCTACCATTCAAATGTTAATTCGAATTCTGAAGGAAAAGCTTTACGAACAGTGGAAATTGGCCCTAACTCAGAATTCAATGAAAATCGTAATTCAGCGGTGCGCTCTGGGAAAAGTGGGTTTCGTCATGCAAGTCGTCGTATGCTATGGATTCATTTTGTCTCAAGACCGACTTAACCATAAGCTAGAATGGTTTTTTGGAATGCAAAATAAAAATACCAATAGCAAAAAGTTTCGATCCAGGTCAATCTGCGCGGACTCTGCAGGCTGACATATGTCAATGCTTATTGTAGATACATTAAACCACCTTTTCACAGAGAATGACTCATACCATTTTGTATGTGTTTATAACTAAAAGGTCTTGTATTTAAAATACCTTTTTTTTTTTTAATTGAATATTAAGTAAATAAATTCTTGGTTTTTATGGCAATAGGTTGTGCAGGGAATGTGATCACGCATGCATGGTTTTTTCCTTACCTTAAGTTCCTTATGCACAATTAGATTTCAAAGTTAAACCATCTTGTAAACTGAACGATGGTCTGTCTCGGCCATTCAGAGTGCAAGTTTGGAATTTTCAATGAAAACAAATCTTGAAACCTTTGGTGAACACGGTCCCTGTCGTACTATCAAATCTTCGAAATGCCGCCAAGCTCTTTCGTTAGCTCTACGGAAAATGCCGAGAATCGGCCTTGCCGATTATGCACTGAGTATGACGGAGGTACATGTAGGTGACGAAGAGTGCGTAGAAGCCAGGTAAAATCCGAAATTTGTTCGAAATATTATATTAAAACGAAATGAAGTATCCACCCTTAATGTTGTAGACTGTGGCGAAGAATGTGCTTTTTAGCTCGCCTGAGCACGAAGTGCTAAGGTGAGGTATTGTGATCGGTCGTTGTCCGGCGTCCATCTGTCGGTCCGTCCGTCCGTCCGTCTGTCCACAATTTCTTTAAACATCTTCTCCTCCTAAACCGGTGGGCCAATCATATTGAAACTTGGCAGGCATGTTCCTTGGGTGAAGCTCCACCATAGTTGTTAAAAGAATTGAATTAACCCATTAACTCTGGTTGCCACGGCAACAAAAAAAGGGGGAAATTTACAATATCTTTAAAAATCTTCTTGTCTGAAACTAGAAAGCCCAGAGCTTTGATATTTGGTATGTAGTATCTTCTAGTAGTCCTCTACTAAGTTTGTTCAAATGATGCCCCTGGGGTCAAAATTGGCCCCGCCCCGGGGTTCACAAATTTGGGCAAAATCGTATATAGAGCAAACTTTGAAAATCTTCTTGTCTGAAACTAGAAGGCCTAGAGTTTTGATAATTTGTATGGATCATCTCCAGTTTGTTCAAATGATGCCCCTGGGGTCAAAATTGGCCCTAGCCCGGGGGTCACAAAGTAGGACATAAAGGTATATAGAGTGAACTTTTGTTTTGAGTCTTATCTTGAAAACTATACAGAGTTTTTACATCGAACTTGTAACATCTATCAACCACCATTAGGAAATGCAGGACAAGTTTTACCCAGATTGACCATGCAACACCACAGTTATATACCCTTGTTTTTTTAAATGCCGTGTCATGGAGAAAGGGGGCTTATATTTTCATTATGGACCAATATCTCTAACTACAGGACAAAATGTCATGAAACTTCATCTTTATATTGTTTATCACAAGCCACAGACAATAGTTATTTGTTTTTCTTTCATGAAATGCCATGTCATGAAAAAAGGGAGCTAAATGTAAAATTTCATCATGGACCAATGACCATCTGTTTGTCCGTCTTTCCGGATAGATATCTTCTAAAATCCTTGACAAAAACTAATAGAAATTTATACAGGTGTTCCTTATGATGTCCGCCGATATTTTTTTTTTTTTTTTCCTTATATAATACGGTGACATAGAAGAAGGGGGCTTCATGTATATTTCTATTAAGGATCAATATCTCTTTAACTCAAAATCCTAGAAGAAAATTTATGAAACTTCATACTTGTGTTCCTTATGATAGTCTGCCAATATCATTATTTTAGCTTTTTAGCTCACCTGAGCATGAAGCGTAGTGTGTCGTGCGTCATCAGCTTTTACCTTGTGTACGCTCTAGAGGCCACATTTTCTGTCCGATACTCATGAAACTTGGTTAGAATGTATGTCTTAATGATATCTCGGACGAGTTCGAAAATGGGTCTGGTCGGGTCAAAAACTAGGTCACTAGGTCAAATCTTAGAAAAACCCTCTGTACACTCTAGAGGCTACAATTTCAGTCCAAAACTCTTAAAGGTGGTCAGAATGTTTGTCTTGATGATATGTCAGACGAGTTTGAAAATGGATCAGGTCGGTTCAAAAACTAGGTCACTAGGTCAAATCTTAGAAAAACCTTGTGTATGCTCTAGAGGCCACATTTTCAGTCCGAAACTATTGAAAATTGGTCAGAATGTTTGTCTTGGTGATATCTCGGACTAGTTTGAAAATGGGTCACGTCGGGTCAAAAATTAGGTCACTAGGACAAATCTTAGAAAAACCCTCTGTACACTCTAGAGGCTACATTTTCAGTCCAAAACTCTTGAAAGTTGGTCAGAATGTTTGTCTTCATGATATCTCTGACGAGTTAAAAAAAATGGGTTATGTATGGTAAAACACAAGGTCACTAGGTCAAATCTTAGTAAAACCTTGTGTACGCTTTAAAGGCCACATTTTCAATCCAAAACTCTTAGGATTTTGTCAGAATGTTTATCTTGATGATATCTCAGATGAGTTAAAAATGGGTCAGGCCGGGTCAAAAACTAGGTCACTAGGTCATAACTTAGAAAAACCTTGTGTGCGCTCTAGAGGCCACATTTTCAATTCAAAAATCTTGAAATTTGGTCAGAATGTTTGTCTTGATGATATCTCAGACAAGTTTGAAAATGGGTCATGTCTGGTCAAAAACTGGGTCACTAGGTAAAATCTTAGAAAAAAACTTGTTTACGCTCTAGAGACTATATTTTCAGTCTTATACTCATTAAACTTGGTCAGAATGTTTGTCTTGATGGTATCTCCAACCAGTTTGAAAATGGGTCATGTATGGTCAAAAACTAGGTCACTAGGTCATAACTTAGAAAAACCTTGTGTACGCTCTAAAGACCACATTTTCAGTCCAAAACTCTTGAAAGCTGGTCAGAATGTTTGTCTTGATGATATCTCGGACAAGTTCGAAAATGGGTCAGGTCGGGTCAAAAACTAGGTCACTAGGTCAAAACTAAGAAAAACCTTGTGTACACTGTTGAGGCCATATTTTCAGTCCAAAACTCTTGAAAGTTGGTCAGAATAGTTGTCTTGATGAATTCTCGGACAAGTTTGAAAATTGGGCATTTCTGGTCAAAAACTAGGTCACTAGCTCATACCTTAGTTCAATACTCATGAAACTTGGTCAGAATGTTGTCTTGATGATGTCTTGAGTGAGTTTGAAAATGGATCACATAGGGTCAAAAACTAGGTCATCAGGTCAAATCTTTAAAATAGCTTGTGTAGCTTTAGAGTCAACATTTTTTCTCCAATACTTATGAAAATTAGTCAGAATGTTTTTCTTGATAATCAATATGATGAAATCGAAAATGGGTCACATTGGGTAAAAAACTAGGTTGCCGTGTTAAATCTTTGAAAAACCTTGTGGACAATCTAGAGGCCACATTTTCTGTCCAATACTTATGAAAGGTGGTCAGATACTTTGTTTTGATAATATCTACAGTGGGAAAATGGGCTATGTTTGGCTAAAAAGTAGGTCACTGAGGGAAATTCTAGAAAAAGCTTGTGTGCAACCTAGAGGCCAAATTTTCACAATCTAGAGCCTATTATTATGAAAGCTTGGTAGAATGTTTGTCATAATATCTCGAAAGAGATTGAAAATGGGTCATGTTTGGTCAAAAGACTCAGGTGAGCGACTTCAGGGCCATCATGGCCCTCTTGTTTTTTTTTTTTGTTGTTGTTGTCGGTTGGTTTGTGTTGATAAAGACTTTAGCTCAGTATTCATAAATCATTCTTAGCTTCATTCTTAGTCAATTTTTTGGACCCGAGTCTTAAGAAAAGACAAATACATGACTAGTCACGGTATCCTCAATCCCTAATCAGAGAAACAAAAGGTATTCTACTGTTAAGGGCAGTCTGATCTTGGTCTACACAGTTGGCAAAATTACCCACGGATACAAAGGACGATTCAATCTTTCATTCTATATTTCCCATACTTCTCCTTGTCGAACATGTAAGTTTGCACGTTTTAGAAATGGGTCTTCAAGCACGTTGTAAACTTATTTTTCCTATCATTTTCAGCAATGTTGCCATTTATCACAATGTTTTCTATGCTAGATCACTGTTTTGTGAACACATTTTATAGATCTAATTGTTTAAAAGACCAGTAACTATGTACGTAACAATTCTGTTTTTTTAAAAACCCTGGGAAAGAATACTGTTGAAAACATTGTGAAAATAGAGAAAATATTTATAAACCAGCATTTTCTACTTTTTCCACAATGTTTTATACACTGTTAAAGACCATTTTTATCGTTTGAGCCGCAATAAGTAGTCTGCAAATCTTTCCAATTTATACAAGTCTTAGGATAAGGAGTTATGGGTAATTGTGACTCATTTTGTATTTACGGATGAGTCAACTTCCTCGTGCAGTGTCGTAGGTGGAAAATTTCTGATGAGGCGTAAATCACGTGACTCGTATTTTGACCTCTAGTTTTTCCCAACTTATAAAGTATTATCTTTCTTATTATCTCTTTGCCAGACGACAAAATGTTTGACGCATCCAAAATTGACAGCATTTGTCGACGACAACTCGAATGTGGCTTAACCCTTTACCAAACAATCCCTGGTTTTTACGACCCAGAGGAAGAAGCCTTCTGAAAACATTGTGAGAAAAGGAGAAAATGCTGGTAACCAGCATTTTCTCCTTTTCCCACAATGTTTTCTACTCTTCTTAAGTCAAGTTTCAATTTTTGAGTCACGTTTATTTTGTCGTCTTCAAATGCTTTCAATTTGGACAAGTCTAAAATTTTGTCGTTTGGTAAAGAGTTAAACGATTAGAGTTGTCTGTAATAAGTTAAAGAACATCGTGGGAAATGGAGAAAAGGCTGGTTACCAGCGTTTTCTTCTTTTCCCACAATGTTTTCAAATGGCTTCTGTCACGGGGTCGTTAAAACACGGGATTGTTTGGTGAAGGATTGTCCGATTTGAAAACATTTGCAGACGACAAATCAAGTGTGGCTAAAAACGACTGGCGTCTTCCGTGACAGCGTAGAAAACATTGTGGGAAAAGGAGAAAGTTTTAGTTACCGTCATTTTTCTCCTATTTTGCATCAACGTTTTCAAAATACCTCTTTCTCATGGTCGTTAAAATGCAGGATCGTTTGGTAAAAGATATTTCAATTTGAAAACATTTGCAGAAAACAATCAAGTGTTGAGAAAACGATTGGCGTCGTCTGCTACAGGGTAGAAAACACAGTGAGAAAACTGGGAGAAAACACTGGTCACCAGCTTTAACTTGTTTATTTTTTCAATGTTTTCAAACATCTTTCTCAGTGTTGTTAAAACATAAGATTGTTTGATAAAGGGTTTTTCGGTTGTCGTATTTTAACCCTTATCCTGCAGAAAAAAGGCACGAAACTTTCAAACCGAGAGTAAAAACCCCAAATATTGCTGTTTGAAAGGTATTTTTGGAAGAAAGATATCTCCTTATCGGACAGTGTAGATTCAAGATCGGAGCGCACGTTCTGTGCAGTCTGACCTTGATCTTTGCTGTAAACAAGAGGTCAGTGAGTCGCGATTAGCAGCCTAAGGGTTAAAACATTTGCAGAAGACGGATCAGATATAGCGAAAAAGGGGAATTCTAGCAAACAGCATTTCTCCTCTTGCCACAGTGTTTTCAAAAGGTTGTTTACGGCTTCTTTCACAGGGCCGTTAAAAGGGTCAATGAAGCACCTTCTTTAGGGACGTGCGTGGCTTAGAAGGGTGGGTGTAGGATTTGGACTCTTACTTTCTCTCTTAGTCTTATTTTAGATTCAAAAAGTAATACAAATTTTAATTGGATAAACCAAATGGTTTAGACAATCAGAGGTTGTGTTACTTTCAAATTTAGAAAATTCCTGAGAATAAGAATAATCATGAAAGTATAAACAATTGGTGAATACCCTCATACGCTTGGTCTTCGTGGGAGTGTCTTTGGGCTGGACCATAGGCACTTGGTTTCCATGACTTTAAATTTCACAACTTACATTTATTTCTGTATATTATAAATACTAGAAGGTTTCGCAGCAGCCATGTTTTAAAGCAACGGAAGTTCGTTCAAATTACACCGGTTCACAAATCGTCGCAAAGCGAACAGTGCAAAAACGGGTACCACGGTAATTTAAACATACCGTTCACTTTAACTTTATAAATATTGCAAAGTAAATGCTTTATAATTTTGGTATGAATAACACACAGCTAAAATAAAGTAAGTTTATTTAAAAGTCCGAAATAACCGTGGTACCCGTATTGTAGATCTTCGCTATGCAACGATATTCGGGAACCGGTGTCATTTGAACGAACTTCCGTTGCTTTAAAACATGGCTGCTGCGAAACCTTCTAGTATTTATAATATACAGAAATAAATGTAAGTTGTGAAATTTAAAGTCATGGAAACCAAGTGCCTATGGGCTGGACGCTACAACGCCCGAATCTAGTACTAGAGAAATACATGACCAACACGAATAAGTGAACTGTCGCCATGTTGTGACAAAAATGTCCGAGCCCGGTAGCGCAGTCGGGCTGTCTGATCCTCGGTCTGTACTGTCCCATATTTCAGAGATATTTCCATGAAAACGATTGCGAAACTGTAAATTTGACCTTATATATAATGACTGAAAATTTGCTCATAAAATCACAAGCTCAATCCTGGAAAAGGAAAAAAAGTCAAATCTTCAAATTCTTGTCACAGTACAATACAGACAGAGGTCAGATCTGACTTGTCGGTGACTTGGAATATTTGCTATTTTTAGTAACGGTGTCCGATACTCGAGCGATGAAAATTTCGGTAATCTGTGATAGACCAATGAAGTTTCAGTAGCTTACAGTTATAACATCTCGTCCTACAGCCCAGATCTTTTTTATCCTTTACCATATTTTTATTGATCGCCATTAAACCACTGGTCACAAATCGAATACATCTTATCTTATCCTTATAAAGGAGGTTACCATTTAATCTACTTTCAATCACATGATCTTAAACATGGTGGCGCCCTTGAAATTCTTCCTATCAACTACAACAACAACTATAGTAAAGTTATTAACATTATCAACCTGTCAGAGAAACTTCCATCAAAATTAATAAATTACGTTCACCAATTTAAATAACAAAAGTTTTGTCAACGTAATGTACTCAATAATGATTTCGACTGAAAACTGCACGATTCGGATTCTTAATTTCATGTGGAGTATTATGATTCTTGGGGTAATAAAGCGGTCCATTTCCGGCGATGAAATGTACCGTGTAAGTACACATCACCAATCGTTATACAGCCGGGAGATTAGTGCAACGGATCGCCGAGGTTTGCCGGGTGCCCTTACAATATTCTTAGTTGTTGATCAAGATACATTTGTATACGTAATAAAGTACGAGGGGCGTTCATTAAATAATGAAAATACCTGCATATCTCGGGTGTCCGTCGTTCGATTTCATTTATTTTCTTACAGTCCCTCAAAGTCCTCTCCTCCTCTCTCTATGCACAGTTGCAGCCTCCTGCGCCATTTATCAAATGCTACTCAGTACTCTTCTTTAGGTATACCCCGTAACTCTGCAATTCCGGCTTTAGAGAGGTCTTGGACACGTGTATACTTGTTTCCTGCCAGGAGCTCCTTCAGTTTAGGAAACAACCAAAAGTCACATGGGGCCAAGTCAGGACTGTAGGCAGGATGGGGGAGTGTAGAAATTCTATTCTCTGACAGATACTGGTTTACAGCTGCTGTTTTATGGGCACTCGCATTGTCATGCAAAATCATGATTCTCGATGTTCCTGTGATGGGACGACGGCCATTCAACTCAGAAACCACCTGAGGAAGTACAGTTTTTCTGTAGTATCGCCCAGTCATGGTTGCTTTTTCTGGTAGAACATCTACAGCTACATGTCCTTCATGGTTGAAAAAAAATTGTGAAAAGCCTCTTCCAACTCTGAAAACCTGGTTTACAGACCACAGGTCTGGGTTCATCTTTTGTCAGCCACATCATGTTAGAACGTTTGTTAGGGATCCCATATAAGTATATCCAAGTTTCATCTCCCGTGACTACGTCAGATATCCTTTTGGGGCCGTTGGGTTCGAACATGTCTAAAAGTTGCCTTGTACAAGAAACCCTATTCTTCTTCTGTTCAGGAGTCAGCACATGAGGTACCCATCGCGCGGAAATCTTTTGCAGCCCCAGTTCTTCATGTAGCACTTTATGGATGGTGCCAATGGACACATCTAAGTCTGAACTAATCTCCCGCACCGAAACATTAGGGTCATTGTCTACTTGATTTTTAATATTTACGATCAAAGTTTCGTTCACCTTGGATTTAGGTGCTCCTGACCTTGGTTTGTCTGCAACCAGTTTTCTTCCATCTTTAAATTCTCTCACCCACCTGGAACAGGTGTTATAAGGTACAGCTAACTCCTTATATACCGTATGCAAATCTTCATGAATTTGCTTTAAGTCATCTCCAAGTTGCAGCCTTGTGAAGATGTAAAACCTTTGGTGTTCTCTGCTGACGTCCATTTTGAACTAAACAGGAAGTGACGTCATGTTTTGATGACGTCATCATTGCATGACGTCATGACGTCATTATAATGTTTGGCGCCAAAAATAAAGCAGAGACCTTGATTTTTGTGTTTCTAAAATTTCGTTCAAATATCAGTAACGGTTAATGATATACAGGTGTTTTTTCATTAATTACTGAACACCCCTCGTACGTTGATCGTACCAGTTTTTCCCGCGTCAACGGCTTACCTTGGCGAGCCAGCACGCTTTATATTTGAGCCACGCTCTGGTAAAAGGGGCTTAATGCACCTCCGTGATGTAGTATACAAAGCATGTCATTACATGATTACGGATCCATAAAATACATTTTGTCAAACGATCGACGAGGTAGAATGGTCCTTCGACATGAAGAAAACTGGAAGATAGCGAAAAGTTTCGGCCCATGTCAGCCTGTGCGGACTGCGCAGGCTGACATGGGTCGATACTTTTCGCAATTGCATTAAGCCCCCTTTTCACATAGCACGGCTCACTTATTTTCTACCGGCAATGGCCTTCCAGGTAAATAAACTGAGTCATAACTGAAATACATAATAATTGGCCAACAAAAAAATCTTTGTTTGCCTTTCCGTAAAACATACTTTATCGTGTTTATCTGAACGGTTAGTCATAAATTTTGTAAACGGACGGTAAAATCTTTTTTTTTTTTTAAGATTTTATCCTAGATAGAATAAATATTTAAATAAAAAGATATGTCTCAGCAGCTAATCGCTGTTAACACTTTACGAGACGACAAAATTTTAGGCTTGTCCATGTCAAGACGACACAAAAAATGCCCTTCAAATGCTGAGATTTGTGTTTTGAATGGATAAAAAGATTGTGGTAAGAGGAGAATTACCAGCATTTTCTCCTTTTCCCACAATGTTTTCAAAAGTGCTTTCTTCTTGGTCGGTAAAACTTGGATTTGTTTGATGAAGGGTTAAAGTTAGTATTAAATCTATAAGCGCCTAATATATACTGTCGACCCTCTTCCTACGACCGAAATACAATCCATTGACACTCGGACATTATTTTTTCTTGTGGGCTGCTCTAAACAAGCGTACGGAAATGATCCAAGATCAGACGGTACGGTTTTGTAAAACTTGATCTATGGAGTCAGGAAAGCTCCTGTTTTCGCCAATGGCTCTGCTAAGGTTACGGATAAGAGACACACTCTGGCAAAAGGGGGTTTAATGCATCTTTTTAATGCGTTATACTAAGCAAATCACTGGGCCACGTTTTACAAATGTAGTTATGTTTTACCAAGGTAGTTACGTTTTACTAAGGTAGTTACGAACAAAATTTGCCTAAGTTTTACGTAACTATAGTATGGTGGCATATTTCTGCCACGAGATATGAGATAACTATCATGATTATTTTAGAAAACTATTGCGATAAATCAAAGTTTCCTGGAACTTTTACTTAGATAAAATGAAAAGATAAAATTTCCAGGAAACTCATATCATTATGAATCCATAAAATACATTTTCTCCAACATCAGCTAGGCCTGGAGGTAGAATTGTCTTTTTACATGCAGAAAATTTACAAATAGCAAAACGTTTCGACCCATGTCAGCCTGCGCCGACTGCGCAGGCTGACATGGGTCGAATTTTTTTGCAGGTGCATCAGACCCCCTTTTCACAGGGCATGGCTCATGTAAATTAGATTAAATCATTTGTTTAATTTAAATCGCATTTTCACACCATTCATTTGTCACGCACTTGGTCTCATCAAATGCGAAACCTTTCTTTTCATTTTTCTTTTTCAATACCATGGCTGATAGTCATAGCGACAGGATCTGTTCTTCTCTCACCGCTGATCGTTATTTCAACTATGGTTATAAGGGAAAGCATCCAGTGGCTTGGAAGGAATATTGTGCGAAGCACTAGTGAAAGAAACTCCAGGAAAGTATGTATGGTGCACTGACCGTCGCTATACAAGTAACTAAAATAATGTTGAAAATGTCGTTAAACACTACACAAACTACGATAAATATATCAGATCTGCAAAATAGCTTTGAATAAATAATATGATTAGGGAAAAAAAAACTATATCATGACCTTTTTAACATGCTAGAAATAAACACGACCAGACAAAGGAGTACAGAGATATGTTGTCTAATTGGTTCATTTCTGTAGCATAGATTATTCTGACATGATAAACAAACGTCACATCGAAGCTGTCGTAAGTTTTGTGACCAAGTTCAATTTTGTCTGCAATATTAGTAATCTAAAAGTAGTTCATAGCCTTTAATCAATATATCTCAGGCAGCAGTGCAACCGCTTACAAGTGATTGTTCATTTTTTTTTTCAACGTGTTATTTTAAACGAAGGATATGGAAGATTGTAGTCGACTTTGTTACCGATCATTGACATATTTTCACAAGAATATGAATAAAGAACCTGTTTCCATTTTCTGTTGAGAAAACAGGGTTATAACGCTAACAAATCAAATAAAAACGGCATTGTTTTTGGACAAAACCATCTGTCTTTTTAGCATAATCAAACGATCAAGGCATCCCCATTGCTCTAGGGAAGGTTCAAAACGCATATACGTGGTCCTGATATGGCCTATATATAACAAACAAATAAATGGATATGAATATTTTACAATAGCTATCAAAATAAATGAAAAAAAAGGACATCGGCTTAACTTACCATGTCAACATAGTCTTTGGCACCAAAGTGACAGACCGTCTCTGTACTTACACACCAGCAGCTCCTTTGTTTGGACCAGGTCTATCTTTTGCAGAACGACCGGTCTTAACAATAGAATGCCCGAGCGAAGGTCTATCTTTGCACGTCCACAGGTTTTTCTGTAGATAGAAAACCTGCCCACGTGCGGGAAAGACCTGTTCCCTTGCGAGAAAGACCTGTCCACGTGCATTGACGGACCTGAGGGCGTACAGACAGGGTCGTGAAGGACATTGGTACTCTCGCAACATTGATTTTTTTTCTAGGAATTTAAATAATAGAAAGAATCTTACAAATATATTTCTGGAAAGAGAGATTTTAACATGATTTTTATTTGTGATCAACTAAGCATTTTTTTATGCTTTCTATTAAAGCAATCATTGAAAAATCTATCCTTTCCTACTGTGCTGTCACATTTAGGCCAACATTTAAAACATTGTCGGAAAAGTGCATTTTCTTTAAGTTCTGTTATTACATTGTAAATTCATTGATATTGTTCTTGTTTTCATCTGTGTGAAATAGCAGAAGTGAGAAAAAGTTAATGACCGACGCACGTACTAAAACTTGCCTGCAATGATGTTGTATTCTGGTTCCATGCACCCTATCACCTATGTGACCAGCTGCTGGTTTGTCCGTGTTAGCACAGTTTGTCGTATGGAGCGAAAAAGCCATCGTGTTTTTTTCTTAGTGCGAAAAAGCAAAGATAACATAGTTAGGAGCACTGTCCTTCTTGGACTGACCAAGGACAATTAGCCTCAAGAAATCACACGAAAAGAAAGTTGAGCGGCTCCATCACTCCTATATTCGAACGATTAGAATCGCACTGAGATCAGCTGTAGTAGGCTCGATCCTAAGTCAGGTCCGCCTCAATGATGTGCTCTATGGTACAGCACGTTTTCTTAGCTTTGATTTAGTTTGTTAAACATATACTATAGCACGACCCCTGGTTACAAGAGCTGCTGTGATATAACTGCGTACCAATGACCACTGACCTAGGGGTCTTGCGCTGGCTCAGTGGTAAAGTGTAGGAACGTTTACCTGGAGGCCCTGGGCTCCAGCCTCACTGGATCTACTGGTTTTTTGGTGGAAGTGTCCTTGGGTAAGACACTACAGAGCCCTAGCCTAGTACTGATGAAAATCAGGAAATACATGCACATGTGAGATATCGCCGTGATATGACTGAAATAATGTTGAAAGCGGTGTAAAACACCATTTAATCAATTCATCAGTGATCTGTGGCCCTATATAACTGGATTAATTAGTGCAAACGGCCAGTGGACAGCACTGAATTTACTTGTACAGCATCAACAGACCTACTAAAAAAATCAAGGGTCGATGCTTATGAAGTATCAATTTCAAGCCACGATTCATTAATGATCAAAAGAGAAAATAAAAGTAACAAATTAATAAAAAATACCCAAAAGTTGTTTGTCGTAAAACGTGTTATACGCTTCTTTTTTCATCGAACAGGTCCATACTTTTCGACATGATGGTTAAGTCATCTCCTCAATCATTTGATTGTAGCCGGTGTGTAAGTAATCGTACATCAGTCTTTCCGTATAAGAACGACTTGGGCACGAGCTTCACAAAATTCCTCGAGCGCTTCGCGCTCTCGGTGTTACGTGATGCTCGTGCCCAGGTCGTTCTTATACGGAAAGAACTCGTACTCAGTCGATATCTTATACAGAATCCCAAGTTACATACAATCCTAAACACTGTACACTTCCGGACCTACACTGTAGTATTATTGCATTTATATGACGAAAACGGCCCGTTCGGTGCCTAATGACAAATTCGGCCAATACGAGAAAACTCGACCAATATCAAACAAAACAAGGCCAATATTAATCAGTCAATATAAAATCCAAAATTGGCAACAAATCTCGGCCGTTAACTAGATATAGTAAAATTGTCATTCATCATGTAGTTTCGTATTGGCCGAGTTGCAGGTCTACAATATTAGCCCAAGACCAAGTTCAGCCTCAGACTAATAAATACGGCAGACCTCGGACCTGTAACTCCGCCAATACGAAACTACTTGATTAATTATTAACACTATACGAGTATTATTCAACGTTCCGGTAACGCTTACGACAGGAAAACTTTCTACATCCGCTAACGTTTGGCGGATGTATATGGAATGTTATGCTGTAGTGACTTTCCTGGTGTTTGTATTTACTTCGAGCAGCGTGAGAAAATTTGGTATCGCGCGAGACCGAAGGTCGAGCGAGATGCCAAAATTTTCTTATGCAGCGAGAAGTAAAAACAAGCATCAGGAAAGTCACCACAGAATAATATTCCTTTTATTATATACCTACACCTTTTCAACGACAAAATGTTGCAAATTATTGACATTTTATTCGAAAACGGTAAGAAAAATAAAACAATTAATGGTGTAGTAGCCAGTTACTTCGTTTTTATGAATGGCGGATGAATATTACAGCGTAAGATTTTGACCAATGAACTTGCAAATGAAAACATACGTATACTGCGCGTGAGTTACGTCATCATGACGTCATCACAACATATTTGGAACCGTATTCCACTGAGTGTAGATACGGATTTTTTTTCCGTCGTGTGTGATTTTATCCGCGTGCGACGCATGTATTTAACCCGGAAAACTTACAGGTATATAATACGGGCGAAAGACCGCCTATAGGTTACACGTATTTAGTCATATCTCAACCCTGAAGAACAATTTTTCGGCCATTTTGAATTTCTCCATATGGACAAAAAGTTGGACTGTATCCGTACTTCAACTTCCTTGACAACCAGAAGGTTGGTTTATTACAAGAAGAATTCAACACAGTCAGACTAAATCCACAAGATTAAATTTAATTAATTTTTGCTAAAATTTCTTAAAATGTAATCTATCTACAACATTTCCTTTTGTTCGCGTATCATAACAAAAATATTGGGGGAAAAAATCAATCTTGTTAGTTTCAATGATGTATGAACTACGAAGTGCGACATTCTTGCTTTGATGTCATTTTCTGATGTCGGCCTTGATCCCGTTCGTCCTCTTGCAGTTCGCCTTAGTTTATATTTCGTGTTCGCTTTGGTTTCTTCAACACCCTTACCTACATCTTGTGTTTTTTAACACTTTGATCACAAGGCTAATTAAAAAAAAAAAATACTTCTCCGAAAGTTATTTAATGAAGAAAAAGAGTATTGTAAATATTGTTGAATTTGAGAAAGCTGACAAGAGGACTAGGAATAGATAGTTGGGTACTACTTACATGTAGAGGATTGGATAAAGATATTTTAGGAGATTTGGGACAAAGAGACAGGAAGAGTGCTTGTCGCATTGTTTTGGGTTGGTTGGGTCGTTTGCTAATATGTCTGAGAAAAAAGTCTCTTTCGCCCGTTTCTAGGCTTTGCCTATTTTCATATTAAATACGGAATATTATGTTGTAGTAACTTTCCTGGTGCTTGTATTTAATTCGAGCAGCGTGAGAAAATTTGTCAAAATTTTCTTACACAGCGAGAAGTAAATACAAGCACCAGGAAAGTTGCTACAACATAATATTCCTTTTATTATATACCTACAACTTTCAACGACAACATTTTGCAATTATTGACATTTTATTCGAAAACGGCAAACAAAATGAGACAATTAATAATGCGGATGATAGTAACTCTGTTTTCATGAATGGCGGATTAATATTACAGCGTAACATTTTAACCAATCAAATCGCGACTCAATGCATACTTAGTCCGTGCTTGAGATACGTCATCATACCATATTTGGGACCGTATTTCACTGCGTGTAGATACGGATTTTTTTTCTCTCGTGTGTGTTATTTCATCCGATTCAACGCATGTATTTGATCCAGGAAAATTTACTGGTATATAATAAAGAAAGTTATTCTGTCGTCGGAGGTGAGCGATGGAGTGATAGAGTTGTAAGGGCTAATCACTGTACGTTAAGTGATATGCAGCCGTCGTTGCCAGGTTGGTTGACATATGAACTTCATGTAAAAGCAGCACGGTGGCGAAAGGGAAATTTTCTGTTGCACTCCCGAAAAACAGGCTAAACAGATCTGGGAAAAACGGGGTTTTTTTTTTTTCAAATAAATCGTAAACAAAGCCATGCGTGGGCATAATGAGTCACAATGTCGCGTTTTTAGTCTTATAAGCAAATAGATTTTCATGCTTTATTTATGACACGATAATGATGTAATAATAATGATAACTGAAAGAATGTAAATAAAAGTAGTATAAACAATGTCGACTTCGAAGTTACATCAAAACACAGACTTTAACTACTGACGTCAATAAAATGAATAACAATGCAATCAATGAGTGTTTTTAATAATCGTATATCTCATACAAATTCGAAGAGACTGCGATGTATGGCGGCTATATGCTGCAGTTACTGTCAGTTAAACTTATGACAATAAACGATTGACTTCCAAATAAAATGAACGCCTGATTCAAGATCAAATCAAGGCACACACAAATAAAATGCTGACGTAAATTTTACGTCATAAAAGAAGACCACAATCTAACCAATGAGTCTTCTCAAAATTACACCAATCGTATATTCATACGCACTCAGAGACTGCGATGTAGTGAGGAGGCGCAGCAATGCCTGTAGTTAAATGGACATTTCGTATACAAGCAGAAATTGAACCGTCCCGCATCTGAAAGTATAAAAAGAATAACGCGACAAAAATATCTTTTGTGTTGAATAATGAGCCGCAGATTTCAGTAAGATCTATATGTTAAATACATTTTCTCAGAGGCCGCTCTTAGAATGAATAGTACGAAAAGATACCCCTGGAAAATTTGCAGGACAGGAAAAAGTGTTTTTATGACGTAAATTATATAGATCTAAATCGTGCTGGAATAATTTATGCATCTTTTTTTTTTCAATATGTTGCAATGCTGTAGGCCTATTATACAAACTTCTCCGTTCATTACTCAACATATAAGTCTTACATACATGTATAAGCCATGCACTGGGAACAGAGAGGTTAATGCATCTTCGTGATACATTATACTAAGCAAGTCATTACATAATCATGTGTCCATAAAATCAACTTTGCGGAATGGGTCCTTGGACATGCAGAAAATGGACCAATGGCAAAAGATTTCGACCAGTGTCGGTCTGCGCGATCTACACAGGCTGATATATGTCGATAATTTTTGCAAGTGCGTCAAACCCGCTTTTCACGGAGTATGGCTCATATTCCATTACATAGGGCGACCTTATTTAACCTTATGTAAATAAAAAAAGGCCTTTGTGATCAGTGTAAAGTGTCATTGCCGATTTGTGATGGGTTACAAAAAACAATTCATGCAAATTTCGCTTTGCTTTTCTATGTAGGGGGTAGGCAGTTAATTACTTGTAAAAACCAGAGATTGTTGTTTTATGGACGCTTTTTCATCTCTTCGACAGCTAATTAATTATTCAATAATAAATCGTGTACAACAAATCAGCGCAAAGCAAAAGTGCGTCCTGACTGTTACAAAATCGTGCCAGGTACATAATAAGGCTGTTACGAAATCTGACAATTATTTCAGGAAGCACATTGTAGGAGATGATTTTTACAAAAGATAATGGGGGGGGTTGTTTCAATATGGGTACTCAGCATGAATTTAAACCCTTTACTACTTTAACGACCTTGAAAAAGAAAGCTTAAAACATTGTGGGAAAAGGAGAAAATGGTGGAAAATGTTGTGTCTTTGGCGGTGGGTGGATGTTGAAACTTGATATTTTAATAAGAAAAATCACAGAGACATGACTGTTTACGGTTAGAGGGAGGTATGCTAGAAAAATTGCCTCCTGTGAAACTCGAACACACAACCTTCAAAACCAGTATTCGCGACTCGAACACTACGCTATCGAGCTAATAAAATCTAGGTCAGTTTAAGATGTATCTAATAGGCCTATCTCTTATTATGCAATCACGGTTATACCGTTACTAACGGAATAGGAAACTTTACAATGAAAATATGAAAATTTCGTTAATTCCTTGCGCTCTTTCAATGCATTTCTATTTATGCTTGAATTTTAAAGCCAGTTTTGCACGCGAACAAAAACTAACCGTCTTCGTTTAGATTTTCTTTAAAAAAAAAAACCAACTTGCGACACGAAATATGGCTTAATGCCCCTTTTAACAACATTTTGTAATTGTCTGATGAACCGCTCATACATTTGAGTCCTGCATTTAAACAAGAGCTTTAAAAATAATGATAATGATAAGCACTACTACTAGTACAACCACTACTACTACTACTGCAACCACTACTTCTACTAATACTACCCAATTACTACTACTACTGCCGGCGATGATGATGATGATGATGATTATTCTACTACTTCTATTACTACTACAAATAATAATAATAATAATAATAATTATAATTATGATTATAATAATTATTCATTGTGCATTTGTGGAATTATTTAATTTCTTCTGTTTTATGTATCAGCAACATTTATTGATGGTAGACAAAAAGAAGAAACAAAGGATGTCGTATAAGGACATGAACGTAAACATGTTTTTATGATTCAAATAAAACCAAAGAACTGACCTCCCGGAGCGATTGTGTTCGATTACGAACTTGCACGATCAAAGTACCTACGGTACCCCGAGTCCTTTGAGACGACATTTTTATTGATCGTGACGAGACCTTTTTTTTAACCTGTGTTCTTTGCACGAATATTCTTCCATTTAAATCAATCTTATTTTTTTATGACTATTCACAATAGAGTGAAAAAGCTAAAACAATAAAACAAGTTATTGTGTTTTGCCAATTTATGAAAGTGATTGATCGATTGATATATTGATTGAAGGGTGTTTTACGCCTCTTTTAACATTATTTTAGTCATATCACGGCGATAGCTCGCTTATCCATATATATCCATGCTTGGTTTCTCCAGTACTAGGCTGCGGCTCTGAAGTGTTCTGCCCAAGGACACGCCCATGATAAAATCCAGTGACTTCAGTAAGGCTCAAACCCAGGACCTCCAGCCAACTTGTCCTACACTTGACCACCGAGCCACGCAGTACCCCTAGTTATAGGACTTTTTAAGCTTTACTCCTTACCCAAATGATAAAAATTTCAGAATTGTCCAAACTAGAAGAATTTGAAGACGGCAAAGCATGATGTGTCTCAAATGATGATTTTTTTCTGTGGAAATGTTGAAAAAACATTGAGCGAGGAGAAAATGCTGTTTATCAGCATTTCTCCTTTATTTGCAATGTTTTCAGAAGCCTGTTTTCACGGGGTCGTAAAAACTCGAGATTGTTTGGTAAACGGTTAGTAAAAGTTTCTATTTTCTGAGGACATTCATCGCTTTTACGATAATTTCCAGCAGATTTCATTTGAAAAGACTCAAAAACATCTTAGAAAGGATCTTAAACTTGTGAACGTGTGTCATGGTCGCCTATTCATCTTGTCATAATAAGAAAGTTGTGCCATACAGAACAGTGACATGGGTTATTATTACAACTTTCTTTGTAAGTTTATTGATCACCTGCTATGATTGATTAGTACTTGTTTTTATTTTTCAATTTTTCTAGGACGATGGTGACACACGTTGGTATTCTTACTCAACGTAAACCAGACCCATGTGACGCATATGTTTGTGAGATAACTTAATAAATTAATCAAAAAACTGTCCTTTAAAGAGGGCTTTTCAGCTTTTACTATCCGACTAAACTTTTGAAATGTTAAATCACTGAATTTAGTGAGTCATTATCTTGCAAACCATCAATAAGCGAGGAAAAAATTATACTTAACAATAACCATGATGATATTTCCTTAATGGGCTCCATAGCCTCTTAAGGTATTTTGAGATTTCGCGCCGGTAATTCGCAAAGGCCTTTAGTAAAGTCAAATGACCAATAGCACTCTTTGACTGTGTGCGATCGTATTCAAATAAGCATTACATATGACGTCATATCTGATTAAAAAATGATTTACAGCAAAGAAATCGAAAAACTCCCCTATTAAAAAAAAGCAAACATTATCTAGCAAGCGCGAAAGTTTATAACAGTGTAAAAACACTGTGGAAAAAGAAATAGTTGTTTGCTATAAGAAATGGTTCAATTCCTTGCAATGCTTTCCATACTATTCAAGAATGCATTTTTTTTTCCTCTTAACTGCCCTTATAGCCAATTTGTGTCAGACATTGATTGATCTTAACGTGGGGTTTCTGTTGTAATAGTTAAACTCTTTTCCAAATGACCCATTTTTCTTTTGACCCTGGTAAAGTATACTTTGAAAACATTTGGGGAGAAAGAGAAAATTCTAGTAACCGGCACTTGGTAACCATCATTTTCTCCATTACCAACAATGTTTTTTTTTAATCCTTTCAAATACAAATCTCAGTATTTGAGCCACGCTAACTTCCAATGCTTTCAGTAAGAACAAGTCTAGAATCCTGTCATCTGGGAAAGAGTTAAAATATATACGAACGTATGGATTGTTATAATTGTTGCTTTCCTTTTTTTTCTTTTAAAGTCAGTTCTAAAAGTTGGAGGTGATATGTGATTCTAAAGGGACGTTTTTAAGTACCTTTTTTGTAACTGGCAAGTGCACATGCAGTTATTACGCATTCTTTTCAGAACTTGGCTGTACCCCGACAGTGCAAAGAAAAATAATCTAATATTCTTTGGCTTTTGAGATAGAAACTTTCGCAAAAATGTAATTTTGCTCACCAGAGGATCGCTTATTGACTTTATTCAGGACTTGTGTAATAAAATTTTTGACTGGCCGTTTACAAGCTGTTTATTTTCCTTTTATTTTTAGTTTTGAGCTCCAGCAGCCATCGTGTAAAGTAGGGCAGAATCGTTTGATCAGTTTTAGTGGGAAATTACCAAATATTACACTGAATAGAGGGAAGATTAAACAAAAGTACGTCTGGAAATTATAAATTTTGGGGAGCTTTTTCTCAGAATCTATAGGGCTAACAGTTGATAGTTTGCAGAGTCCCTTTTATCGGCGTAGCTGAATGTGCTGGCTTTTTAACCTTCTTTCTGGTACTGATAACAAATGAATGAATAGAAATTTGTGATAGGTCAAAATTTTAGATATGTTTTTTGCTAAGGGCCCATGTCTATTTGCTGGCAAATTTACGCTGTCTGTCTTTTTCTAAAGATATTTTTTTTTGTTACAGGGTAAAGGGAATTCCGATCCTTTCAAAGTTTAAAATTAGAATAGAAAAGAAAAGACTGTTGTTAGCACTTTACCAAGCACTCCCGTGTATTAAATATCATGAGGAAAAAGGATTTAGAAAACATGGTGGGAAAAGGAGAAAATGCTGGTAGCCATCATTTTCTCCTTTTTCAATAATGTCCCAACAATCGAACCACATTGAAATTGTCGTCTGCTCAACCTTTCAATTTGGATAAATCTATAATTTTATCGCCTGATAAAAGGATGAAAATGAACGCCAGTAGGCCTATGTACAAACCTTAAGTTCATTCACCGAAACGGAAGAATCATACTCTGGGTCGGTGTTTCCGATATTCAAAGACGTAAACCCTCCACAACCCACATAATATTTGCCAAGAAAGTCCGAGCCGTCCAGTAGAAATTTGCCTTTACGATGCTTTCGTCGGAATTCGACCTGAAATTAACGACAGTATAATCACATATTGCAGCGTAAACGAAGGTGAAGGATTTTTATAAATTTGAATGTAACGCTATTTGTGATTGGCTGAACAAAATGGTTGAGCCAATCAAAAATTGTGTTACTTTCTAAATCAAGAAAAAAAAGTAAGAATACAACGGGGAATGGTTGGTGAATACGAGCCCTGGATTTGCCTATGAAACAGGAACAGAGGGTTAAAGATATCTAACTCTATTTCAATGCAACGGTGTGATACCGGAAACACTTAAAGGGGTCTTTTCACGAGATGTTTTTGCTGCAAATACAATTTTTGTTTGATTCTGATAAACGCTACAAAATATACTTTTATCTGCAACCATAAAGAAACGGGGCGGTTTAAATGCACTATTGAAAACTGTGATAAGTGGCATTGGTGTGCGGATTTGATCGCTTTGCGATCGGTAACACCGTTAATTTCAATGGTATCAAATATGACGTCATCGCTCTGATCTGAATACGATCCCCCACAATAGAAGTGTGTTATTGATCTCGTGGTTTTCCAGAAAACCTTTGCGAAATTCTGGAGCGATGTCTAAAAAAAATCCGAGGTTCTGTAGCCCATTATGGAAATACCACTGAAAAATCTTTTTTCTTACATTGTCTTTCTTCTTTATATCGCCTTAATTCATTTTATGAATCATTTCTGAAGTTTCGTGAGATTTAGAGCATCTGGAAAGCCCCCTTTAAAGTAACAGACTTTTGTCGATGAAGAAAAAACAACATATCTTTACACAGTACCTTGTGCCATTCCCCGTCATTGACTTTGATTCTTGGTATTCGCAAGTCGGCATAAAAAGATTTACATCGGATCTTAAATTCCAGAAAACCATCGATTATCTCCCCTGATACCATGTCATACTCATCATTTCGCCGGTTCATGTAAAATAGAGTCCCGTTAGCTGATGCTGTTTTGAAATCAAATTCTAGTTTGTGGCTGAAAAGAAAACAAGAAGTAACTAATAATGAATGGGGTGATGTTTTCAAAAGAGCTGAATGAAGAGAAAATAAAATTTCCTGTATTTTTTTTAAAACCTTCAGCTGCTAAATAAACTGCATATTTCCAGCCAATATTGAAAACCAACAGTTTATGATTTAAAAGATTTTCTTGTCGAAGAAATCTCACTGTATCGGACAGTGCAGATCCAAGATCAGACTGCACGTTCTATGCAGTCTGATCTTGATCTACATTGTCCGCTAAACCCAAAAATGTCACCCTCAGCAGCTTAAGTGTTAAAGGAGTCATGTTCTGTGAAAAGATGGTTTAATGCATCTGAAAAAACATTTTGCTATTTGCAAATTTTCTGCATGCCCAAGGACCATTTTACCTCATGAGATAGTTGGTTATTAGACAAACTGGTTTTTATGGATCCATAATTATGTGATGACTTGCTTGGTATAATGCATTACGGAGATACATTAAACCCCCTTTTGCCAGAGTGCCGCAATAGATTTTGAAATATAGCCCGACGTATGGAAAGATTTTAAGCATGATAGCTTTCAGTCAGTGATGACTTTAATTTCCTTCAGTAATCAACATGTTTTAACCCCTCCCCCCCCCCCCACACACACACAAATACGAGTACAGGGCTCCTGCAGAGGAGGCTCTAGGTGGAAAAAAAAATGTAGACATGGAAGTAATTACTTTTTGCAAGAAATTACTATGAAGAACAGACAGGACACACCAGTTCTTTTCGTTTCAAAGTAATACAGCAAGTAAAAAAAACTGCTCTGTGAACAGGGGGTATAATGCATCTGCGAAAAGTATCAAACCAAATAGGACAGCATTAATTCTCTTCATTTCAAAATAATTAAGCAAATAAAAAAAAAAGTTTATTGGTAAGATAAATGACAGGTCCTGTTTGTGGACGTAGATAAGGTTTATAGTATGTAATCCATAATCTGGAAATCCTGATCATATTCCCGCTGTGGGCATTTCTTACTTTGGAGTGTCCCTGGGCAAGAACATGCAGCAGCCTCGGCGAAACTCGAGAAATAATATGAGTAAGTTGGCAGTCGCCTTATTATTGCTGAAATAATGTTGAAAAATAAAGACATACAAAGATAGACAACTACTTACTTGTCCCCAAAAGGCACCTTGAAGGAATCCATATAGACTTTACTTGAGCTGATTGCTTCTATCTTGACTCCCGCGGTAGATTCCACGTCGATGGGAGACTGTAATGGTATATGAACTATGCTCTGGCAAAGGTGGTTAAATGCATCTCTATGATGCAGTATACCAAGCCAGTCATTACATAGTGATAGATCCATAAAATTCATTCTGTCTCACAACCGCGAAAATCATGAGGTAGGAGGTAGGGTAGTCCTTGGGCATACAGAAAATTGCCTAAGAGCAAAATGACCCCAGTCAGTAGTTTTTGCAGATACATTAAACTCCCTCATCACTGGGCATGGCTCTTATTTTATACATGAAGTTTAACGTCATTTCCCCCAAAATGGCGACGAAATACTAAATTTGACAAGTGCTGTGGTCGGTTGCTTCGGATTCAAGCGTTCATAATCAAATATCTGAAGACAAACGGGATCCGGAAAAAAAAACGACAAAAGTGTATACCTTATAGAGTATTATTTTCTTTTTAAAAAAAACTTGGGTTCAATAAACTGCTGGAGGAGTTTTTATGTGATAAGATATATTTATTATGTACAGTCCAACGTTTATTAAGCAAGCACCAAAGGGACACTCAAAATGTGCAAGCTTGCAGTTACATTTCCATATTTCCTTCCTTCACAGGGGATCACTATAATTATATACTTGCATTACAGAAATCGCTTGCAAAATAGAGTTGGCCACCATAAGACAGATTTTCCTGTAGGCTTACCTACTACAGACTTCTGTAGATCGCTTTTTGAAAACATTGTGGCAGGGAGAAAATTGTTTGTTACAGGCTACAGTGGACTCATCTATATTTGCTTAGTTAGCCTAGTATTTGCTTTTCAGATTTATAGTTGGTTCTCTCAATCGTTTATATTCAAATGCCGGATAAAGACATGTCAGTGACAACCTATCATTGGGGACGAGTCGAATTCTAAAGACTTTGCGAGGGAAGGTAAGGTCAATGTTTTCTACGGTAATTTAACCAGACTTGCAACCTTCCACACTGCAAACAAAACCGTTTAACTCCATGCTGCATAGGTGATCAGACATCTTTATTAGAATTTCAAGCAAAATAATGCTACTCAATGTGTTTTGATCTTTGATAATTGGCTACTCTTCAGCATGGAAATCAGAATAGTCTTCACGATGGGAAACAGGAAATGACTTCAAAGAAGTTATATTTAGAAGTTTCCTGGTTTTGAATGATGATAAACATCGTAAGAAGTTTGGCGTGATTGGTAATTAACAGTTTACATGTTCTTGTTTAGGTCCATTTTGCTTTTATTCAGGATACATCAACGGTCACCCGCCAAGTAATATATATTTAGATAAACAAAAGCCAACATGGACATAAGAAAACTCATTGCATGAATATGAGTGGTATTCCTTGCATCGTCCGATAATAAATCCGTTCCGGAAAGTTACAGATAGCAGTTTCCTGTTAAAATTAGTCTTCAAAAGTTGACGCATATCGGTTTCCTATTACTCATACGTTTCGGACCTCAAAAGTTGGCGATTATTCTTTTTCACCCCTTCTCATTTTCACTTCAAGTAGCAGACAATAATTTGCATTTTCCTGCTGACCACTCTTAACCCTTTGGCTGCTAAGCGCGACTCACTGACCTTTTGCGGACAGTGTAGATCACGATCAGACTGCACAGAACGTTAAGTCTGATCTTGGATCTGCACTGTGGGATATGGCGATATTTATCATCCCAAAAATATCTTTGAAAAGGCATCATATTTTTTTCTTTTTTTTTTTTAATATTGGCTTGAAAATTTCATTTCACTTATTCAGCGGGATAACGGTTAAATCTTTATCAGACGACAAAAATTTACAGTTGATAGCGTATCTGACCCGTGACCTGGTGGTTACGAGATCGATACACGGCTGAGGCAAACTTCCTTCCCGGCGACTTTTAACCTCTCACCGCTGTTGCATGTGCGAAAAGTAGACAGTGGCTTGGGCAGAAAGTTGTGTCAGGACTGGTGTGAGAAAGCCAGAAAACACATGCGGAGGTGCACTAACCGCCGTGATATGACCTAAGCTGTTAAAACGGCATTAAACGCCAATGCAAACGAACATACAAAAATTTAGACATATTCATTTTGAAAGCATGTGAAGGCGAAAAATGAAATCGGCCTATATTGCTACGATTTTTCTTAGGACGTGTAGAAAACGTGGGAACAGGAGAAACTACTGATTACTGGTGAGCATTTTCTTGTTTCCAGCAATGTCTTCAAAAGTTTCTCATGGTCGTTTATATCGCAGGGTTGTTTGGCAAGGGTTAATTTGCAGACGAAAAGTTGCCTTTTGCTTCTGGTAACTTTTGAAAACACTGTGAAAAACGAAAAAATGACTGCTTCCACTTGTATGTATATATATATACATGTACATTCATATTTTCAAACTTGTTCATGTTGGTCACCCATATTTTTTCAAGGGGGCTTTAATATTGATTTAGCTCATTGCTCATAATTTTTCATTTCTTCTTTTATCGATGTATTGGAAATGGGTTTGAAAAGAAGAAGAAGAAGAAAAGGAAGCGAAAGAGGGAGAAGAAGAAGAGGAAGAATAGCTATAACCAGTACAAGCTAGTTCTCCTTGAATGCCTTGCTAAAGGGCACGCCCAACTGATCAACGGGTATCGAACGGGGGTTTTCTGTTTACATATCCAAGGCCCTAACAACTGAACTATGCTGCTGCTGATGATGATGATGATTATGATGATGATGATTACGACGATGATGATCATGAGGAGGGGGAAAGTATAAGGTGAGACGATATTCCTTACGTTAGAGGGGAGGCATAAAAGGACATGTGCAGAAAAAGGAAGCTATTTATTTCGATGATATAAACAGAAAAGCAAAAGGTGTGCTTTATAAACAAAGAAATACAATCTCTCACATCTACGAGGGCAATTCAAAAATAACGTAGACAAGCCATATTACCATGCTGTTTAACGTGACGTTTTCATGATTATCTAATATAGTGTAGCTAAACGTTTTTATACCTTAGGTCTAAAATATCTCGGACATCGGTTCACTGGTTGTCTAGATACACCATATTATGCTACATTACCATAGTGACTACGGCGCAGTATAAATTACGTCGCCCGACGTTATGAACATCATTTCGAAAGACTCACACCTTACAGCTTTTCCAAATTCTCACTTGTGCACTCTATACAACGTCTGTACCTGAGGATCCATTCCTGGAAATGTTTTTGTACCAATTCTTTTCGATCCCAGCCAACATGATTCTGGTTTCATTCTTCAATTCCTCTTTTGCATTCACCACATTGCTGATGCTACCGATAAGTTTCTTATCAATTTTTTGCTTTCTTCCCTGGCATATAATCATCCTCTACAAATGATCTTCCTTCTGAAAATGTCAATGCCGCTTGTAGACTAAGGCTCGGCACACCGTTAGGTTAAGATCTGCTTTTTCCAGCATCTCTCTCGTCTCAGCCGGTGTTTTTTCAGAGTGCAACACAGAAATTTATCGTCAGACGTTGCTCCGTTGCTTTGGTCAACGTCACGTTTTTTCTCCGAAACAAATCTGGTTGCTTTGGTCAATAAACAGTTTTCACATAACCCTTGCGAATTTGATGTTGAAATTCAACACAAACAATGGTGTAGGATCATTTTAAATGTATGTGCAGTTTTACAACGTTTTGCCACTGTATATTAGTAGATATGAGCTCAGTCATGCGATGTAAAAAATCGGATGTCGAAATTCTGCGGTTTGCGCCGTGTGTCTAAACTTCCATTGCTATAACAGCCATAGTTTTGAGTAAAATATAAAGATATCATAACCATGTTGATTAATGAACTGGAATTAAGTTGCACCTTATCTATACAAATTTTTATAAATTTTCATCGAGCTTAAGTGTAAATATCAGTAGTGTCTACGTATTTTTTGAATGGCCCTCGTATGTTTTGTAAATAAAAATTTACCCTGAGATCATGACGAGCACCTCTACGTGCTTTTATTGACAGAGTAGATCAAGGTGAAACTATAGAAAAAATGCTGGAATTTGTCTTTGAAAGGATAGAAAACTTTGTGGTGACCAGCATTTTCACACTTTACCACAATGTTTTCCAATTTCCTTCTTTTTCAGGATCGTTAAAGCTCAAGTAAAGGGTTTAAAGTGCACGCGCAAGAGAGAGAGACAGAGACAGAGAGAGACAGACAGACAGACAGAGCAAAACGAGCGAGAGAGAGAGAGAGAGGCACCGAGACTTAGAGACATCGAAACTTAGAGGCAGAGCGAGAGCGAGCGAGCGAGAAAGAAAGGGGGAGGGAGGAGAAAGAGAGAGAAAAAGAGAGAGAGAGAGATCATAAAACAAATACATTTACTACTCACTGGTCTACAGAAGTAAGGCCGCGTCCGTCTCTGTCTACAATCCACCAGTGTCAAAAATACAAAAGCCAATATACAAGATACCGATTCACCTATATGTACTTTCATTTTTCCTTCCTTATAACAAAACAACGAAAAGGTATTGGTGTCCAATCTATGTAAACTTTACGTATGTAGTCTAATTCCCTTTTGATTAAATGTTTATTGTGTGCACACGCAGGTACTATATCATCGATACTTCATGGGTCGGTTGAACTAATCGATTTCGTATAATTTGGATCAAAAAAATATAGCTTTTGTCTAATGTATCGAAAATGCACTAAGAAAAAGAAAAATTATACTTGGTGTTGCTTTAAAACCAATATACGTTTTCTCAAAGCACAGTTTTCGGTTGATTAATTGATACTTTAGTTTTGTTCCGTCTTAAATAAGGTTGACCAGTCTGTCTGTATGTGCTATTACTTTTGATAATCATTCAAATCAAAAGGTTGTTGTATGACGGCACGTAAACTCGATCAGTCCTTTATATACGTGTAATACTATTCCAAACAACCCTGAGTTTTAATAACCCTGACGGAGAAGGCTTTTGAAAACATTGT
The DNA here is from genome assembly GCA_946811185.2 of Hippopus hippopus. NCBI lineage: Eukaryota > Metazoa > Mollusca > Bivalvia > Cardiida > Cardiidae > Hippopus > Hippopus hippopus. The sequence goes on along the minus strand of OX328103.1, from coordinate 15,627,465 downwards.
CGGAAAAGGAGAAAATGCTGGTAACCAGCATTTGCTCATTTTCCCACAATATTTTCTACCCGTCGGACCATATAATTGAAGTCACATTTGATTTGTTGTCTGTAAATTATTTCAATATGGACGGGACCAAAATTTTATAGTCTGGTACAGGTTTAAGGAGGACGCTATCAACATGCACCCACATATAACTCTTTATAACTGTTTAACTCTTTGCCAAACGACAAAATCTTAGACTCCTCCATTTTGAAAGCGTTTTGCAAACGACGAATCAGAATCGACCAGATCTAAGGGGTTTGTCTTTAACAGGTAGAAAAAAATTGTGACAAAAGGAGAAAATGCTGGATTACCATGCAGTATTTTTACAAATACATGTAGTTCACGAAAGTTCTCTCGGGTTCGTGTGGTTAAGAAACAAATCCATACCCCTATATTAATTCTGTACCTCACAATCCCGAGTTTTAACGAACCAAAAGCCATGGTCACATTTACGGTCATGCACGTAGTTGTCCGTAGTTAATTTCAAATGTAGTCTGCCGTAGTGTTACTACGGTCAACTAGGCTGATATACGTTCGAAATAGGTTCAAAATTGGCAATAAGAGGAATTATTATATACTTTGATATTGTCCCCATGTATTTGCACTGGATGAAAGTATGTAATATTTTTTCATATTGCATACTTTGATATTACATACTTTAGAGATTTTTTCATGTGCGTTGCTTAGTAAGGAACTATTTTAAAACCCGCCATTTCTCCAAAAATCAAAATATGAACGGCCGCCATTATCATAAACTTCATCGTTAGACATCACATTTTACGGACTTTTCCATGCATAGTACTTAATAAAAACATGAAAAATAAGCAGTATGTTTGTTTCCGGAATAACAATCACTACAAAGTTATGAAAAATTTGTCTATCGAACATGTTTATCGACGATGAAATTGTTAAGCGATGAAAAAGGATCCTCGGTCGCCATCTTGTTTGTTTACTTATCTTTAGCAACGGTGACGTCATCAAAAGCCAAAATTGGAAATTCCGCGAAAGCACGGTATAGCAACGAAACAGATTTCTCGTCGCTTTTTGAATAAATAAGACTGTTTTTAAAAAGATAAATCAACGAATTCGATGAAAACACTGTTAAATCACGAAAAATGATGTAAACAATATCAAAGTATATAATAAAAAGGTTATTGCACTTGTATGGCAATATATTGTGTTGAACTCGTTCTTTTGGCGTAGTTGCCCTCTTGGATCTATATCGCCCGCTTTCTTAGTCCAGCCTATAAGATGAAATGCAGTATTATCTTTAGTTTTAGTGGATTATACGAGTAATTATACAGAAATTGTCGAAAGTCTATAATTTCATTTTACCGTCTTTGAGGTAAACTTAAACAAAAGTATCTCGGAGTGTGTGTGGCTTAAAGTAAGAAGGAATGAAGATAAGAAAAAAAAGTTTCTTACTGGTTTAACACTGTGTATCGCCATAGAGATTTTGGTAGTTTTAGCAAACGATTCGGATTAAGCGATCTACACGATCCGCTTTTTCGTTTGAAAATTTGGCCTAAACAATCTCTTCATCTGAAAAGAAGGGATGGGGCAGTCTCTGCATGGTTCAGTGGTAAAATATAGGATTCGTAGTCTGGAGGCCTCGTGTTCGATCCTTTCTTGAGGTACTGGGTTTTCATTAGAGTAACCCAAGGTCAGACACTTCAAAGGCCTTAGCCTAGTACTGTTGAAACCCAGGACATACATTAATACTTATATCTATCGTCGTGATATGACTGAAATAATGTTGATTGTGGTGGAAAACACCGATCAATCAGTCAATCAATCAATCAATCAATCAATCAATCAATCAACCAACCAACCAACCAACCAACCAACCAACCAACCAATCAATCAATCAATCAATCAATCAGAGTAGAATTATCAACCGTCTAAAAGGAGTAAAAACACCCAGAGTTGTGACGAAAGCGACAAAAATCACGAAAGCTTTGAACTGGTGCCTGCCCCCGAAAAGCCCTTTAGCTCTAAACGACAAAATTGTAGACTTGGCCAAATTGAAAGCATTTGTAGACGACAACAATAACAAAATGTGATTGAAATGAAAGTGTTTGTCTTTTCCTAATTGAATTTTGTTTTACGACGCTTTAATATCACGGTGACAGTTCGCATATTCATGTATGTCTTGGATTTCACCCGTGCTAGGCCAGGGCTGTGAGGTGTCTTGCTCAAGGACACTCCCACGAAGAACCCAGTGTATTCTGTGAAGCCATGAGTTTGGGTCCTACACTTTACCGTTAGCCGCGCAGGATCCACGGTGTTTATTTTTTTAAAGGTAAAAAACATTGTGGGGAAAAGGAGGAAATGCTGGTTGAATTATTGACCCATATTCATCAACCATTAAAATTGAAAATCCAGTTTTCTTACCTTTCTTTACTTAGGCAAATCATCTGATTGGCTGAGGCATTCTGTTTCCGCCAATAACATGGCTTGTCATAGAATTTACATTTTTCCCCAACCTTGTATAGTGAGGGATAACCTATCATTTTTTTTTTCAAGAACAGATCATTCACCATTTGTTTTTACAAAATATGGATTGTTTTACCGCATTGTATTTAATAACTATTCACTGTATATCCGATGGAGTTCCAAATTCAACGGTCCACAAGTTCGGCGACAGAATATTATTTAAAGCTAGTTTGTTCACAAGTGTAGCGGATGAACGGTGCAATATCAGTTATACGGTGAGGTTGCAAGGGACTCCCATACAACGTTTTATTATATTGCAAAGTTTTACCATTCCGGCGTGTACGAGTACTCAGCGAATTTTCCCTGTTTTATGGTCTCAAAAGTTGAGTACTCAAATCGAATTTTCCTTCTGAGTGCCCAGATTCAATGAAAACTGACCTTACCGAGAACTGGCGTCACTGAAACCTTGCTAAAACTTGCAGTTTGGTGCATGAACTTGATGATGTCAAAGTTACAATGTACGAGTTTCGACACTTCACAATTTGCTAACCCGACAAAGGGCTGGCTCGTTTTAATCCTGTATATCTGTTTAGAAGGACAACAAACGATGATATATGTAACAAGATCTATATTAATTCATTTTCAAAAATAATCTATTCTTTCCCCTTTAATGACAGCCATCAAGGAAAAATAGTAATAACATGGTGCAGGCTACTCAGTATATTTGTCTTGTGGGCGGCTTGTTTCGATCGACGCCGCCATTTTGGATGTTGTGTTCAAAGTGTAGTTATATATACAGGGCTCCCGAAAGGAAAACTGCTTTTACGTGGATTTTGCCAGTGTACATGAATGTATGTTCGGGGCATATTATCCGATCAGATCGCGAGAGATTTCTTTGCAGTAAAATAAGTTTTTATGGTCTACTTAATGTTGAACATACCGGGGCACTTAATCAGCTTCTGTTCGTCGTTGGGGAATTTCGAAACGAAACTGACATTCATTTGAAGAAAAACTTATGTCTCGTGCTGTACACTATTTTAATTGTTGTGGTTTGTAGTCATTGTTTAGTTTAGTTTTCAATCGTATGCAAAAATTTGAATGTCTATTTTCTTTAAACCAATTTATGACAGCTGTCATCGGTTTTCGCGTCCAATGAAGACGATCGAGATCGTCTATTCAGTTCCCAATCCATTGTTTCTGGACTATTTTTGCATATTTTAATCCAGTCATACATATTTAAGCCAAGCTCTGTGAAAAGGTTGTTTGATGCATTTTCAAAAAGTCTTGACCAGTGTCAGCCTGCGCAAGTCTGCTCAGGCTCACCTTGGTCGAAACCTTTTGATATTGGTAATATTTCTGCATGTCAAAGAACCCTTTTACATTATTTACTTCATGATATAGCCAATTTTACACAAAAAATTAACCCATTTTATGTAATGGCTTGCATTGTTTAATGCATTCGAAGATACTATAATACTTTACCATTTTCGACAAATTGTAGACTTTTCCCAAGTTCAAAGCTTTAGCAGACGGCAAATTTGAAAGAGATAAAAAATTTCCAAAGTCCTGTGACAGAATTTAAACACTCTGGGAAAAGCAGAAAATGCTAATTACTATCGTTTTCTCCTTTTCCCACAAAGTTTTCAAAAGCCGTTTTTCTCAAGGTCGTTAAAAGTCGGAAAAGTTTGTAAAGGGTAAAACCCCCTTTATTCAGAGCCTCACTCATTTTATTACAGAAAACCAAGAGTGGTTACAGAGCTTGCAGTTTGAGGGCTTTTGTTTGAGTACTAGAGTTGCTCGATTTCATTAATTGATAATTTGATGTAGTTGTCCTGTAGTTGTCCTGTCCTGTAGGTAGTTTACATTCTTTTTTATTGGCCGATGGATGGATGGATGGAGGGAGGGATAGCTTCTAGACTTAACAGATAACTTTTTTTACCAAAAGAACTTTTGCACATGAATTAATGACTTCTTTTCTTACATTTACAAACTAGAGGACCTTAGATAATGGACAGTGCTTAGGAGGTCGATTTGAAATAAAGTGGTTTTAGGTTCAGTCTTCACTGTACTGTTTCTGTTTTAATTGGCCTTGGGCAAGGCACTGCAGACCCCAACCCAGTACTTATGAAACGTAGGTTACACAAACTCTAAATGACCTGTGCCTGAAGTGTACTTGTATCTTTTTTTTAATTCATCGAAACGGTGTATCTAATTTCATGATTTACTTTCATTGCTTGAAATTATATTTTCTGGATTTTTTTCATACATTTTTTTCTGTTTAACCCTTTACAACACAGTCCCGAATATCAACGAACTTGTGAAAAAAAAAATCTTTTGAAAACACTGTTGAAAAGGATAAAATACTGATTACTAGCAATTTCTCCTTTTCAAACATTGTCTCCTACCCTTCCAAAAATATATCTATCCATTCATTTAAGTCACATTTTGATTTGTTATCGACAAATGCCGTCAACTTGGAATTCGGGCCAATACAGAATTTTACCATCTTGTAAAGAGTATTGTAAAATAATCGACTGAGCCAGATTCATACATTGTTAATAGATCATGCGCTGCGTGCTTTGTAATTAATATATCAGGATGTAAACACAGATCAGACTGCTCTGCAGTGCATCTTGGTATTTTCATTCTCTCTTCGCCCTATCCGTATAGATTACTGTTCCCATGTCAAGGGTAGGGGTCACCTGAAAATCCAATTTACTGAAACTCGGAAAGATTTTATCCGATAGGCTTGACAAACCAAGCGGAAGGTATAGATTCAAGATCAGACTGCACATTCTGTGCAGTCTGATCTTGATCTATGCCGTACGCAAGAGCCCCTGTTTCTGTCTGAAGCGCTGAACGGGTTAAGGTAGGAAGTATCTATACAGGTGTACACGTGTGGGTGTATGGCAAATATATTGTTTTGTTTTTATCGTAGTGTATGAAATAAGATATACTTACATCCTAAATGAACGAATGTTGCGGTTTTAATCTAAAACGCGCTCTTTAAGGAGAATTATAACAGATTTCTACCCAGAATTCTTTTTGGTGGAGAAAGTTGATCTTTTGTAAGGAAAAATGATAAGGACGTACCTGTTTAACCGAAACCGGGGGAAAAACAACTACAACTCCAAAATGCTGGGAAACAAAAAACCTTCGGTTGAACTTGAACCCACGACCTTTCAAAACCAGAAATGGTGACGCTACCAAATGAGTTGAAAATGTAATGCAATAAGGGTGGTTGGGTTACTAACGGAACAGGAAATTTTACAGTACAGTTATATAAAAAATACAAGCTCGTGTTTTCTACATGTATTTCAATCGTTGGTTTAATGTTAAAGCCATCTTCACGCGCGAATGAAAACTCAGCAATCTTTAATAAGATTTTCTTAAAAAAAAAAGCGAAGCCAAATCTGGTTTAATCGCCCTTTTAACCAACGACAAAACTCTAGATTTGTCCAGATTCAAAGCATTTGAAGACGACAACATAAATGTGACTCAGAAATCGAAATTTGGTTTTGGTAGGGAAGGAAACACTATGGGAAAAGCATAAAATGCTGGTTACCAGCATTTCTTTCTTTTTCCACAATGTTATCAAAAGTCTTCTTCTTTAGGGTCATTAAAACTCGGGGTTGCGTGGTAAACAGTTAAAACAATGTAACCGCATTCAATTCTAGGTAAAGAAAAAGATATTTCCGTTCCTGAGGAAGAAACGTCGTTTTTTTAAAGCGAATTCTAGTGTTATATATATATGTGTGTGTGTGTGTGTGTGTGTGTGTGTGTGTGTCTGTGTGTCTGTGTGTGTGTGTGTCTGTGTGTCTGTGTGTCTGTGTGTCTGTGTGTATATATATATAGTGTGTGTGTGTGTGTGGGGGGGGTGAACTTTAGAAGATGTACTGTAAAATTAACTTGTTATTTTTTTGCGTAAGAAAAGACACACTTTTTTGAGCAGTCAATCCCTTTTGTATTAAAAATTGATGAAGTACAACGTATTTCGTCATTTTAATCCTGTATCACACAATCCCGTGTTCCAACGACACGGAAAGAGAAGGCGTTTAAAAACGTTTAGGGAGAAGGAGAAAATGCTGCTAACAAGTATTTTTTTTCCTTTTCCCAAAATATTTTTCTATCCTATCAACGACAGAAATCATCATTTAAGCTTTATTTGATTTGTGGTCTGCAAATTCTTTCTATTTGGACTCTAAAATTTTGTCGTTTTGGTAAAGTACCTAAGCGCAACTTTTTATTTCTTTTTCAGGCACGTAAGATTAAGATCAGACTGCACAAAACATGTCGCCTGTTCATGGATCGATAACTGATATTTTGCGATATATTTTGATCCAAATAGAAACTACCAGTTGCAATTTATACATGAGCCGTACTCTTGCAAAAGATGGTTGTATGTATTTCCGTGACACATTATACCAAGCATTATACCTAGCATTATACCAAGCATTATGCCAAGCATTATACCTAGCATTATACCTAGCATTATGCCAAGCATTATACCTAGCATTATACCAAGCGTTATACCGAGCGTTATACCGAGCGTCATACCGAGCGTTATACCTAGCGTTATACCTAGCATTATACCGAGCATTATACCTAGCATTATACCGAGCATTATACCTAGCATTATACCGAGCATTATACCGAGCATTATACCTAGCATTATACCTAGCATTATACCAAGCAAGTCAACACATAATCATGCATGCATAAAGTCCAGTTTGTCTAACAACTGACTAGGTCTGGATGTTCTTGAACACGCAGAAAATTGATAAATAGCAAAAAGTTTCCACATTGGTAAGCTTTTGCGGACTGCGCAGGCTGACATGGGTCAATACTTTTAGCTCAGCATCACCCATTATCTCCCGCTAGATGGCGTTCTACAAATACATATCTAATATGGGCATTCTGGGTACAGATCCGAACTACTTTTCAAAACAACAACCGTTACTTTAAATTTCAAAATGAAATAAACGTTTACTCAATAAAACGCTACCTGGTGCGATTCACTCAGCTGTGATCGGCTAGCATGTAACCTATGCACCGGCAATTTATTAAAACAGGCCCTACGTGCTTGGGTAACAGGCTAATAGCTTCGGTATAAGCCCTACTTTTCCCAGGTATACGGGGATGGGTGATGCGTCATAGCAGACAGGTCGAATCTCCGAAGAATATGACATGCGCAGACAACGCATTATGACCCAGATATATCTTTTTAATCATGCTTTATTTCATTTATCAGGCTCTCTGAAGGGTAATTTTTTGGAACTCACAATTTTATAGGCTTCATGGAAACCCAGACCAAAATGTATACAAGAAGAAATTTAACCGTTCTAAATTCTAAGCTCTAAAGTCACTTTGCGGACAATGTGGATGAAGATCACACCATAGAACGTGCAGTCTGATCTTGAATCTGCACAGTCCGCTACAAGAAAATCACCTTGAAAAATAGCTTTGTAAACGCGGTATGGTTCTTTCCTTGATGCCAGGATTTTTATTATAGATGATCTAGCTGTATCAAAGTTAATGTATAGAAAATGAATGAAACGTGGCGACAAGTAGAGAAATCGCTCCTTTTGAGATATTTTCTCTATTTTTCACTATTTTCCCTCAAAGCCTAATACTGCAAAGATGTCAAAATGCATCACTAGCTTGGGAAAAAAAGTCATACAGATCAGAAAACCCATAAAGCATACAACCCTGAATTAAATCAACCATAAGAAACGTTTTTTTGAAAACATTGTGGGAAAAGAAGAAAATGCTGGTAGTCAGCATTTTCTTCTTTTTCCACAATGTTTTCTATCATTTCAAAGACAAACCCAATCATGTAAACCACATTTAACTTGTCTGTAAATGTTTTCGATTCGAACAAGTTTTAGATTTTGTCGTCTGATTAGAACCCCTATTTTTGCTTCTTTTACTTCCCCGATTGGCTTGTAGTCGAGCCGGGTAGCTCAGTCGGCAATGAACAGGATTTGATACTCTTGAGTCACTGGTTTGATTTTTAACCGAGCCGAATTTATTCTTAGGATTGATGATGAGAATTGCGACATATTATATTCCTCTGTTACCGGGGGTCCTGCGTGGGTCAGTGGTAAAGTGTAGGACTCGCAGCCCGGATGCCATGGGTTCGAGTGACACAGGACGCACTGGGTTGAAAGCGGCGTAAAACACCATTAAACCATTCAATCCCCTGACGATGTTTATTCGGGAAAGCAGCTAGTGACTCAGAAATTTATGTTGTTCAAAGTAGGCTACTGGTAAAAGAAACTTCAGGGAAGCATGGGTACATGCAAGTGCACTGGCCGCTGTTAAACAAATGAAATAATGCTGAAACGGCGTAAAACGTTTTACCAAACGATCCAAGTTTTAAAGACCCCGAAGAAGAAGGCTTTTGAAATTAATGTGGAAAAAGGAGAAAACGTTGGTAACCAGCATCTTCTTTTTTTTTTTTTTTTTCATTTTCCCACAATGTTTTCTTCCTTCTCTGATACAAATCCAATCGTTTCACATTTTAATTTGTCATCTGCATTTTCTCCCTTTTTCCACGAAATTTTCTATACTTTCGCAGAGCGTTTCTCATTTTAATGACAAAATCTCACTTTATTTTTATTGTCACAAATTAACTCGAAAAAATACATGATACAGTATCATCGTGCTGTAGCGGGAAAGAAACCATGCTGCTACTCAACCAGCAGTGTGTAACACTGGAAAACATTTTGTGTAAAGGAGCAGTCTCAAGTTGGAAAGAGTTCCTTCCCAAACAACGCCCTGCACGCTGCCCCCTACCTGCATTATGTTTTCTATCAAATGTTAGTACTTTGTATTATTTGCACTAGTCTAAAATTATAATGATTACGGTGGCACAAAAGTGACATGGAAGATATATTTTATACTACGTGCGCACGCAGTAGCTAATACGTGCGCACGTATTAGTTATTACGTGCGCACGTATTAGTTATTACGTGCGCACGCAGTAGCTAATACGTGCGCACGTAATAACTAATACGTGCGCACGTAATAATCGACCAATCAGTTTATAAGGAACAAAAGCCATATTGTTGCGAGGGAAGGGCAAAATTACATTGGTCCAACACGGCAACAGATGTGCATCTTCCACTTCCATCTTGAAACAATGGCTTCCGTTCATGATTCTGATTGGTGGATTATTACGTGCGCACGTAATAAAAGTTGAAAGCATTTTCAGAAGATAGATCAAACTGTGGCTCAAATGTTGGGATTTGTCTATGGAAAGGTAGAAAACATTATAGGAAAACGAGAAAATGCTGGTTACCAATATTTCTTCTTCTCCCACAATGTTCTCAAAAGCCTTCTTTCTCGGAATTACACGATTTCCATGTGATCACTGTTTAACCTTTACACTGTTTTATGTGCTGTTCAATTTCTGTTGTTTTTGTTTTAAATGGTGTTTGACGCCGTTTTCAAAATTATTTCAGTAACACTACTGCGGCCTGCGTGCCTCTCCATGCTTTCCATATAGGTTTCTTTTGTCAGTACTTCAGACAGCAGTCTTTCCAAGCCATTGGCTGCATTTCCACATAAACCTCGTCCAAACAAAGCTAAGCCGTGAGAGAGAGATTGATCTTGTCGCAATGACTTTCATCAGTCTCGGTAAGAAATCGTCCAAGCTGGGGAGTCGAACTAGGGACCATCTGTTTGAAGTAACCGACTGAGCTACTAAGCTTATCACCGTTCATTGCCCCTACCTATGTGTTCTGGATAGACAGACAATATTTCTTTTCTGAATAGCACTCTGCTATGTCACATGAACATGCTTGGGACAATGTTTAGTGTGTCACAAACGGGACGTTAAAACTCGGGATTGTGTAGTAAATAGATAAAAGTATGGATATTATTAGAAGTCTGATAATGTGTTGCCTACCGTCTGTCAAAAATTTATAAGAAAAAGAAGGGTATAAAATATTTGTCATTTTTTTCTATTGAGGTGGGGAAGGGTAAGGCATTTCTTTAAAGCGATATATGTCCGAAGCCCCCTTATCGTATTTGTAGATTGCCGCAGAACGACTATCACGTTTCATAAACCCCGAAATTGAGTGTTTTTGCTTTATGTAACAAAAGTACTTATAAATATGCCCATTTAAAGCTTAGTTCGACGAACAGTCGAATTGTATATAGACAAATTAACCAAAGTCAAAAAAAAAAAGAAAACGCATCCAGGTTTTTTTTTTTTTTAATTTAAAGACAAATAACGTTATATTGGGAGGGGGAGGGGACTATCGAACGAATATGGGACTCGATAAACCCTTGATCAGACTGAACGTTCCCATACCGTCTAATTCTAATCCACACCGTTCTCACAAGTAACTAGAATTATCGACTTTGAGGTGTTAGGTTGAATTAAGCACTTACTGCTAATTGTACAGCTTTGAATTAACTGTGAGCTTACATGGGAAAGTCAAACAACTGTTTTCTGTAAAGGTTTGTTTTTATTTATCCTTTCTTAGAATTATCAGCACCAAAGACGATAATTGGGGCTGTTGCCGACGACATAGATTAAGATCAGACTGCACTGATCTTGAAATTACACTGTTCGCCTTTTCAGACAAGGCTGTAACCCTTATGCTGTTAAGCACGACTCATGGACTTGCGGACAGTGTAGATCAGATCAGACTGCACAAATATCTTTGAAATAGGAAAATCCGAGTTTTTTCTATTGGCTTGAAAGTTTCATTCCAATTATATAGCAGAGCTAGGGTAAATATAAAAATCCTTCTCAGTTATATTGGTTATAATATATTTTCAACCTTTGAAAGAGATGAAGTTTATGTCTGGTATGACGCGTCGAAAGAGTTTAAACTTTTCGTATTTTGACACTTGATAGGTGATTCAACTCGTATTGCATGTACAGTAAAACGAATCGTTTCTTCCCAAGTTGCACATTCTTGTAGAGATAAACATACAACTTTATCCATATTACATGTAATACAAAAGATCTTATCTGTCTGTCTGTCTGTCTGTCTGTCTGAAGTAGACCTGTGTATATTCAGGATCAGACTATCCGTTCTTTGCAGTATGAGTTTGATCTATGTTGTCCGGAGAAGAAAGGGTTTATGAATAAAAACTTTGTAAACAAAACTAGCGGTGAATACAAGTATTATAATTATTGACATCATAATAAATACACAGTAAGCACTCTTAAAAAAAAAGTCCCCCTTTATCTTTTACAAATGATGCCACGTTTTCACGACCCAGAGGAAGAGATATCGAAAACACTGTGGAAAAAGTAGAAAATGCTGGTAACAATCATTTTCTCCTTTTCTCACAATGTTCTCAACGTCTTCTCTTTCAAAGACAAACCATCTCATTTTAGTCGCGTCAATTTGTCTTCTGCAAATCGGCTTTCAATTTAGTCGTGGCTAGAAATTTATTGTCTGATAAAGGGACAAGTGTACAGAAGTGACATAGTTTTAAATCCCAGGTAAAATTCAACTCTGTTCTTTTCAGTAGCTAAAAATCAATTCCGGTGTAAATATTTTGATTTCTGAAAAGTTAAAAAGGTTTTTTTGTAAATAGCCAGAAAAACCTGCTTCCTTTGTCAATGTTGTTTACAAGAAATTGAAAAGCAAAGCCACACCCCGACTTTAAAACCATTTTTGTTTGCGTTAAAATTTCATCACTTTTGTTATACGATATGTTTTTGTTTGACAGCGTCGAAAAAGTCAACGTATTACAAAATGAGTTGATTTCGCATTTACGTATTTATGAATGTTTTTTATAGTGGCTAACTGATAACCTCGTTGTTTGGCCCTATGCCATACGATGGCGGTGTTTTAGCCCACCTAAGTGGTCAAGGTGAGCTTTTGTGTCTGTGCTGTGTCTGTCGTCAACTCTCACCTTGTGTACGCTCTAGAGGCCACAATATCATTTCAAAACTTACGAAAGTTGATCAGAATTTTTGTCTTGATGGTAACTCGCATATACAAATCGAAAATGGGTCACGTCAGGCCAAAAGAAGATCAGTGGGACAAATATAAGGAGAAAAATCTTGTTTACCCTCTAGAGGCCACATTTTCTGTGCAATACTCCTGAAATTTGATCAGAATTTTTGTTTTGATGGTATCTTCGCGCAGGCTGACATTGGTCGAAACATTTTGCTGTTTGTAAATGTTCTGCATGTCAAAGGATCCTTTTACCACAAGATTCAGTCGCTTGCTAAACAAGGTGGATTTTATGGATCCACAATTATATGATAACTTAGTTGGTACAGTCCATCACGGAGATGCTTTAAGTCCCCTTTTGCCGGAGCATGGTCCATATTTATATTTCTAATTTTGATTCTTCTCGGAGAAATCTCATCATTTGAGTCACATCTATCGTTTCAACCGCTGCCGCTTTGAGTTTGGACGAGTCCAAAGTTGAAGTCGTTTGATAAAGAATATATTAGTAACATCCCAGGATTCTAGGTTCTTTTATAGCCCATGTGTTTGTTTGTTAATTTTGTGGTGATGAACACCGTTTCCTACATCATTTCAGTTAAATCACTGCGGCCACTGAACATATCCATGCTTCCTTCCTTGAGTGTCTTTTACCATTACTTTCGCACAATATACTTCCCATGCCAATGACTGCTTTCCAACACAACCAATATCGAAACAATGATCAGCGGTGAGAAAAGAGTTGATCCTGTCGCAAAGACTATCATCAATCATCTGGAAAAAAAAAAACCTGGCAAATCGGGGAATTTGGGCCAGCGATCCACACTGAATTACCGACTAATCCACCAGGCCCGGCTACTGCCTATGTGAGTGGTAAATGTAGCAGACAATGGCAAATATTAAGTGGGATCAGACTGGACGCTTTGCAGCATCGGATCTGAATGTCTTATTTGCCCATAAGTATACATACACAAGCACTGTAAGTAAAGTTTAAATATCCATTATTTGTAAAACTTTTGCATTCTAATAAGGTTTGATGCGTGAAAACATTTAAAAGCATTCTAGCGAAAAAATGAAACTTTGTCACAAATGGTTCGCAGGACAGAAGCAATCCGTTACAGGTGTCAATGTCGATATAAACTAATCATTTTAACCCTTAGACTGCTAAGCGCGACTCACTGAACTTTTGCGGGCAGTGTAGATGAAAATCAGACTGCACAGAACGTGCAGTCTGATCTTGGATCTACACTGTCCGATACGGAGATATCTTTCCCCGAAAAAATACCTTTGAAATAGCAAAATTTGTATTTTTGCTATCGGGTTGAAAATTTCATTTTACTTATTTAGCTGGATAAGGGTTAATTAGAATACAGGCTTGTAGACAAGAGTATAGCACGTAAAGGTCTGAGCCGAGATTCTACGTATTCGACTGCTTCTTTCGCCATTTATTTCCTCGAAAAGACTCACTTGCCAAACTTGATACTGAAGCCAGGGTTTCAAGGATTCCGCCTGGCAATGCGCTTGAGAGAATTCTAATTCGTCATAAAGACCCCCGTCCTGCACATTATACCACGTTTTCTGTTCGAATGATAATATGAAATACTAGGAAAAAATATAAAACAAGGGGAATAACCTTTAGTAAACCGTAAAGAAATCTCTTAATAGTTCTTTTCATTGAATGTAAAAAAAAATGCTTGTTCGTTTATCTTAAAATACTTCAGCCATGCTCTGTGAAAAGAGGGCTTAATGTACCTAAAAAAATTATCGACCCATGTTAGCCTGCACAGACTGACATGGGTCGAAACTTCTCGCTTTTTGGTCCTTGTGCATGTCCAAGGACCATACTACCTCATGATCAAGTCGGTTATTAGACAAAATGGTTTTTATGGATCCATGATTTTATAATTACTTGCTTGGTACGATACACCAGGGAGATGCATTAGAACCCCTTTTGCCATTGGCCCATTGATTAAATTCGTTCAATTACAGTCCCATGACTTAACATCTTTAAAAAAGACATAATATAAAACCATTGTCGCGACAGGAGAAAACGTAACCAGTATTTTCTCCATTTACGGGAAGTATTTTGTACCTGTCCAAAAACAAATCTCATCATTTGAGCCACATCTGAGCTAAATTTGTTGTTAGCGAATTCAAAGTCCGTACAAAGTCCATACAAGTCAAAGCACATTGGCATGTATACAATATAACGCGGCGTTACTTCAATCATGTTTTCGCAAGGAAAATAGTTCTTTGGTTGAATTTGCGTTTATTTATCGTCACCACCGGCTGTCCATATGGGCGACGCTCCCTGACGGCTGTTACTTTTGTTACGGGGCGTAGTGCAAGATACAAAGCGAAACCATCTAAGTTACCGGTACTTTAACGTACTCGGTGTATAGGATCGTCACACGGGACCTCGGTTTAACGTTTTATCCGAAGACTATTGGTAATTCTAGATGGTCAGCCGTGGGGCACGAACCCACAACCTCAAATGGCCAAAGACTTGATGTTTACAACTCCTACGCTCTACCACTTAAGCTATGCGGGCTGGTCGAAAACAGATATAAAGCATTCTGCATGCATATTGGATACTGACAATTCAGTACCGCATAAGATACATTTTTCCATAAAATAATCTTTTTAAAATATGATATGATGATTAGGAGTTACATATGTCAAGTATGAAGAAAAAAGTGTTCAAATGATAACCCAGTTTAAGATTAACTATATTTTGATAAAAGTTTACGGTATAACTAATAAAGTGAGGTAACTTGTCAGTTTGAATACGAACAAAGAACTTAATTCCCTTTGTAGGAAAAAAAAAAAGACCAAGAGACAGGGCTGTACGTTGAAATAAGCTCGAATCCTTGCCGGTAGGGAAAGCCAAAAGCGGCCCATTATTAACCCTTGGGCTGATAAGCTAGACCCAAGGACCTTGGACAGTGTAGATAAAAATCAGACTACACAGAACGTGCTGTCTGAACTTAAATCTATACTGTCCGATATGGAGATATTTTCCGCCTCTGAAAAATAACTTTGAAACAGCACAATTTAGGTTTCTACTTTTGGCTGCAAAACTTATTTAGCATGTTGAGAGTTAATCCCTGGTAAAAACAATAGATTCTTTATCTCCGGACGCGAGCAATACCATGCAGTAAATGGCCATAAATATTTCATTAAATTCTCAGTTCCCATTCACTTAAAGCCCCCGTCACACCATACTAGTTCTTAGAATGTCTTACCCCGTCCTGACATAATCGGAAAACGGGTTACGGTCGGGGTTGAACGTGTAATTTTGGCCTGATAATACCTGAAGCCGCTGTCTCACCAAACCTGTTCTTAGAAAGTCTTACCCCGGTCAACAATATCGAAAAACGGGCTGCTGTCGGGATAGGACGTGTAATTACGGTAGATGAAATGCAAACGCACAGCCCGACTGCACCGCTGTGTACATTCAAAAGAGCAAACCTGAGAGTGGTAGGATCATGCGTTGGGCTCTGTTCTACAAAATTATAATTTCAGAGTCGAATCGATCAAAGGTTCAGAAAACGTTTGTGCCGACTATTTGAGTCGACAGTAGTAACAGATTATTTTTCAATGTAAATATAGGATATATTTTCTTGATAAGGGGGCAGTTTGTCAGAAATAATCTGTAAGGTACAGGCAGTACCGCATGTTGTATATAGTTTAATGTCTATTATTGTGAGTACCGGGAGTACTTTGATCATTTGATGCTTTAGTACTATTTTTGGAATACATTGTTTCTTTGAATAAATCATAGATTTTAATTTCAATAATGTTAATGTTGTCTTAAATAATATGCATTTTTATTTTGTTATATTCTGCAATAGGTACATTGTAATTTCACGTTAAAAGTCTTGGTAGATTATCAGGTCAAGAAATCATGACACTTTTAGAAACACAAAATTCTGACCCTGTTTAGTCGACTTATAATTGGTGAATATAAGTAGTGCCATACATATTGGTTGTACGTTGTTGGAACAATATACTGCGACAGCAAGTCATCTCTATAACTCATTACAGATAAGTCACTCTTCTTACGCTGTGGATATAGGCGACCAGACGATTTAGCCAACCAAAAATTGGCGTTACCGGTATTTTCTTCACTGAAAATTAGTCTGACAATGCTATTAAGAACGGTTGGTAAATAGGGGCCCCGAATATAGCAAATATTGAACGGCTTTGACAAAAATATTTGACACACGCATATAGACTCAAGACTGGACTGCAAGTTTGCGTAGTCTGAACTTGAGTAACAAAAGGCGCAGGGCAGAGTGACAGGATTCATTCCTCTTTTACCGCTGATCATTCTTTCGACGGTGATTATATGTGGGGAAAACAGCAAGTGGCTTGCGAAGAATATTTTTCGAAGTACTGGCAAAAAAAGCCTCCAGGTATGGATGGTCGACTTGCCGCTGTTATATAACTAAACTGATGTTTAAAACGGTATTAAATGCAAACAAATAATCTATAAAAGCTGTTGTATTTAGCGCTTTCAAAATTCCATTATTTGCATTTTTTGTGTGTTTTCTTAAAGGGACATCCACACAGATTTCGTTTCGCAAGTTTTTCAGAATGAAAACTTAACGAAGACCACTAATTTTAATTCGCGTGCAGAGATGAGTTGAATAAATACATGTAGAAAACATGAAAAATTACGAAAGCCTACAAGCGTCAAAGTGAGGAAAAATGTTTTTTTTTTAAACACGCAATAACTTGAATTTAAAACCCGAAAATTCTCGTAATAACGTGTTTTAAAACACGTAATAACGTGTTTAAAAGTCTTAGTAAAGCGAAAAATCTCGTTATAACGTGTTTTAAAACACATAAAAACGTGTTTAAAAGTCGTAGTAACGCGAAAAATCTCGTTATAACTTGAATTTTAAACAGGTAATAACGCAAAAAAGTCGCACTTACGTGCAAAAAATCTTGTAATGACGTGTTTTAAAACACGTAATAACGCGTTTAAAAATCGTAGTAACGTGAATCGAAAACTCGTGTTTTTTTTTTCACTTTATCAACATTACATGAATACAGTTTATATGTAAGCGCAATAGGTTCATTGACATGCATTCGAATTTTCCAATAAAGATTGAATTGTGTTGGTTGTGTTTTTTGTTGGTTTCAGCGTTATTTCAGTCACATCACAGCAACCACGTTTTTATTCATGATCTTTCAAGAATTCACTCGTATTAAGTCTGCATCTTTACCTTGCCTTGCAACTGTCAGATGATGTTAGCAATGGCAGCGGAGATCGAACATAGATTCTACCAATGACAGAAGAAATTCACTATCATTATCCTCGATCTTGACAAGATTGTTGAAAATGTTTGTTCAGTTGATGTTCACATCCCTTCTAACATTGTTTCAGCTATTTAGCGGCGGGAGTGCACTTGTCCATACTTTGCTAGGTTCTTTTTTTCACCAACAACTCGCCAATAACTATCAATAATTCGCTTAATATTATTTGCAAGCTACTGGCTGCTATCCTACATCAACATCTTCGAAAGATGACAAATGGTGAAAGAGGAATGAAACCTTTCGCAATGACGATCATCAGTCTCCAAAAAGAATTTGGCTGAGCTGTTGAATCGAGCTTCCCCGCAATGTTTCAAGCCTTGTATGTTACAAACTGACCTACCAAACTCAGCGAGGTCTCGATCAGATCTTCATCGAGTCGGTATTCATTAAGGGAAAAATCATCAGGAAATAATGCATTTTCAGTGATTTAAACACTGATGAAAACGGAGTAAATTCGAAAGAAACAAATAACACTCAGACATTATGGAAGTTGCACTGTTTGTTTCATAGTGTAGCTTTTATGGGATAATCTTCCGTGGTTTAGTGGTCAGGATTATTAACTTGTAATTAGAAACCCTGGTTCGATCTCCTCTGCCGGTGCTAGTCACGTCTGATGGCAGGGAACAGGGTAGCTGCAGACTTCTATTGATGGATTCTAGAAAGATCGGGAATAAAAGAGTTAAAGCTGTGATGTGATCTAAATATCATTAACAGCGGCGTAATGCACCACCAAAACACACAAATTTGCATTGGGAGATTGGACTGGACTTCGCGGAACTCATAACGAAAATAGTAGAAAAATCAAAGTACTGACAGTACTTAAAAAACAGCGAGCAGGCGATTAATTATTTAGTGACAGGTTTCAAGCGATATTGTATTCAGGAAAGAGTGTCTTAAACGATTCATCATAAAATTTCATATTCCTCTGGCCCAAGGGAGACAGCTTAAAAAGGAAACACGCAGGAAAGAAGGAAATGCTGGCAATTCTTATATTCTGATATTCTTCTTAAGGTATATTACTTGAACCCGCAATCTCTAGGTCACGAGTCAGATATGCAAGCCTATGAAGTACCCGGTCGGGCCGTGTTTTAAGTTGAAAAAAAAATTGGTAAAACAAAACAAGAAAGCTTACTTATTTCAGTAATGTAACTATGACAATTCATGACTGAATACATTTTCCTTTCGTTGGGCTTACAGTTAATCTAAATTTACTCTGGACAGGTAAACTTATAACGCATCAGTTACTTCCTCGAAAAATAATATTATTTCACAAAATCGGACAAAAAAATTGAAAGAATCCATTAACTGCAAGAAGGAGGAGAAAAAGGTTACCAATATTTTCTACATTTTCCACGTTTTTTACCGTATACAAATTTTCGCAATGAACGACAAAGAACTGATGTTCATCAATGGTAATAATCAAATTTACTGTATTACTTCCCTTTAATATCTATATCAAAGACTTAAATTTTTTTGCTGAATATGGAAATATGCAACCTTTTGCTGCAAAAGTTTAGTATGTGTTAAAAAATAAATGACTAGACTGGTGAATTTGAGGACGTTTTCTGTTATTTTCTTTATAATCCAAACCTTACACACTGCAGGAAAAGGCAACTATAAGTTGCAAGTACACAGGATGACAACAGAATTGACCAGCCCGCATAGCTCAGTTGGTAGAGCGTAAGACTCGTGATCATGAGGGTGGGGGTTCGATTCCCACTGCTGGCCATCCAAAATAACTAATAACCAGTCTTTCGAATGAGACATTAAACCGAGGTCCCGTGTGACGGTGCTATACACCGAGCACGATAAAGAACCAGGCGAAGCTTAGGATGGGTTTCCTCCTGTATCCGCACTATCCCTTGTAACAATACTGACAGCCTTCAGGTGGCGTCGCCCATATGGGAAACCGATGGCGACGATAAATAAACGCAAATTCAATCAATCAATCAAGCAAGCAGTATTAATTGCTTCCTTTGCTCAGTAGGCTGGATAGCAGGGGCCAATAATCGTTTGACCAGCCTGTATGGAAAGCCATGGCTGTCTTATATCGTTCTTTTACAGTTCATTGCAGCATTGTTGTAATATATGGCTTCATTACAACTACATATTAAATGAAAACATGTTTATATGGAACCAATCTGTGTTTGTATTAATGCATTTGTCCATATATTGAACCATAGAAGCATGGTATTGCTTGGGTTCATCAATATATTGAACCAAACTGTCTTTATATTAATGCATTTGTCCATATATTGAACCAAAGAAGCATGGTATTGCTTGGGTTCATCAATATATTGAACCAAACTGTCTTTATATTAATGCATTTGTCCATGTATTGAACCAAAGAAGCATGGTATTGCTTGGGTTCATCAATATATTGAACCAAACTGTCTTTATATTAATGCATTTGTCCATATATTGAACCAAAGAAGCATGGTATTGCTTAGACTCATCAATATATTGAACCAAACTGTCTTTATATTAATGCATTCGTCGATATATTGAACCAAAAAAGTATGGTATTGCTTGGGTTCATCAATATATGGAACCAATCTGTGTTTGTATTAATGCATTTATCCATATATTGAACCAAAGAGGCATGGTATTGATTGGGTTCATCAATATATTGAACCAAACTGTCTTTATATTAATGCACTTGTCCATATATTGAACCAAAAAAGCATGGTATTGCTTGGGTTCATCAATATATGGAACCAAACTGTCTTTATATTAATGCATTTGTCCATATATTGAACCAAAGAAGCATGGTATTGCTTGGGTTCATCAATATATTGAACCAAACTGAGTTTATATTAATGCATTCGTCTATATATTGCAGCAAAGAAGCATGGTATTGTTTGGATTCATCAATATATTGAACCAATCTGTATATATATTGCTTCGTTTCTTCTTTGTATCGTTACTAGCACGGGCGTTTTTTATACCAGCACCGGAAAAAAGACGCGCTTGATCGAAAATGATGACTAAGCCTTTTTCCCCTAAACCTTAGAGCACTTAATAAATGAACAGCCCCTTTTCGTTTAGAAAAAAAAAAAACATCAAAAATATTTTCATTTCAATATTGCTATTGCCGAAACGTGTAATAAAGTCGCGGACAGTGAAGATCCAAGATCAGACTGCAGAGAAGGTTTTTGGCTGACTTAATTGTCCTTGGCCAAATCGTTCTGTCCGAAACATTGGCTGGCCAATTTCTCCTACATTACTTTCAAAGAATGTAGAATCTACCTAACCCTCATCCCTGTACCAAATGATGTAATTTTAGACTTGTCCAAATGAAAAGCGTTCGCATATGACGAATCAAATGTAGACCAATTTCTGATCTGAATCGTTGAAAGGGTTAAAAAAAAACATTGTGGGAAAAGGAGAAATGATGGTTATCTGCAATTTTCCTTTTTCTACAATGTTTTAAACAGCCGTTTTTCTCGGGGTCATCAAAGGCGGGATAGTTTGGTTAAGAATTAAAAGACTCAGTTTTGGTCCCTGGTCAGAGAAACAATGTCCATACATTACAATTTCGTGGCCGTTTTTATTTTTTTATTATATCCTAAATAAATAGACAATTAAGATTTTAGACATGTATGTCTGTGAAATCGATCTGTATTGCATTCGAAGGAGTCTGATCTTGATCTTCTATTGTCTTCAATAGTTGTTTTTGCGGACAGTGTAGATCAAGATCAGACTGCACAGGATGTGCAGTCTGATCTTGGATCTTCACTGTCTGCTACCTTATTACACATCCTGGCAAAAGCAACAATGAAATGGAAATATTTTAGATAGTTTTTTTTTTTTAAATGAAAAGGGCCTATGCATTTATTTAGCGCTCTAAGGTGAAAGGGAAAATGCTTTGTCATCAATTTCGACCAAGCGCGGGTTTTTCTCCGGTGTTAGTATAAAAAACTCCCGAGCTAGTAACGATATAAAGACGAAACGAATCAATATAAAGGTAGAGCGAATCAATATAAAGAAAGAGCGGTGTAATACATTATCGGTTGGTTTCACACAAAGCAAACTTCGTGTAATATGTTGTCAAGTTGAATCCATATATGATTAATTTGGTATGATATAAGAACATTCGGTTCAATATATGGTTCGATTGGAATAATATATATAATTTTCGATTAATATAATGTCTAAATGAAAGCATATCATGGTTCCTTGGTTCAATATAAGGAAAAATGAATTAAAACAAATGCAGTTTGGTTCAATAATTCGATGAATCCAAACCATACCACGCTTCTTTGGTTCAATATATGGACAAATGGATTAATATAAACACAGTTTGGTTCAACAATTTGATGAATCCAAACAATCCCATGCCTCTTTGGTTCAATATATGGACAAATGCATTAATACAAACACAGTTTGGTTCAATATATTGATGAACCCAAGCAATACCATGCTTCTTTGGTTCAATATATGGACAAATGCATTAATATAAAGACAGTTTGGTTCAATGTATTGATGAACCCAATCAATACCATGCTTCTTTGGTTCAATATATGGACAAATGCATTAATACAAACACAGTTTGGTTTAATATATAGGCCTACACATTTTGGTGCAATGAACTGTAAAAGAACGATATAAGACAGCTATGGCTTTCCATAAGCCTGCATAGCTCAGTTGGTAGAGCGTGGAACCTGTGAACATGAGAGTGTGGGTTCAGCCCACTCGTCACAACTCGGCCGATTCCTTACCTACATCTAACCTCGTCCGTATAACGGTCGTTTCCATTTGAACTGCGAATCACGTGATCTTATACATGGCGCGCCACTGTCAGTCGTTTAGCGACCACATAAACAACCTCGATGAAGTTATTCACATCTGTTTATCTGTCGGTGAAAACTTTAATCGGAATTGATAAATAATGAATGTACGAACTGTTTGCCAACTCAACTGAAACATAGTTAGAAAAATTTCGATAGAAAATTGAAACTCAAGTTTTCTTTTTTTAAGAGGAGCCTTACAATTTTCAGAACGGTAAACCGGCGTATTTCCGGATATGTATCGATCTGATGCATATTAATCCACCAGATACAGCTGAGGGATATGATGGCTCCCATCACCCGAGGTATGACGAATGAGTTCAGCCCCCACGGCTGGCCATCTAAAATTACCAATGGTCTTTCAGATGAGTCGTTAAACCGAGGTCCAGTGTGACGGTGCTATACACCGAGCACGATAAAGAACCAGGCAAAACTTAGGATGGGTTTCGTCCTGTATCTGCACTATCCCCCGTAACAATACTAACAGCCTTCAGGGGGTGTCGCCCATATGGGAAACCGGTGGCGACGATAAATAAACGCGTATTCAATCATTCAAGGCAAGCAAGAAAAGACTAGCCCGCATAACTCAATAGGTAGAGCTTGGACTCATGAACGTGTTGTTTCGATTCCCTTGAGGGTGTGGGTCGATCCCCACGGCTGCCCATCTAAAATTACTAACAGTTTGGATGAAACGTTAAATCGAGGTCCCGTGTGACGGTGCTATATATACATCGAGCACATAAAAGAACCAGGCGTAACTTAAGATGGGTTTCGTCCTGTATCTGCACTATCCCCGTAAGAATACTAACAGCCTTCTGGGGGTGTCGCCCATATGGGCAACCGGTGAGGATGATAAATAAACGCAAATTCAATCAATCAAGGCAGGCAAGATGGGTGGACAGATAGTGCAGTGGTAAAACGCTGGACTATCAATCCTGAGGCCCGAGGTTCGATACTCGGCCAAACCAGGACCTTTCTGAAACCTTGTGTTTCCCACCCAACTAGAGGTGAACTGGTTTGGAACCCACCGGTAGCCTGGCGTGTAACAGTGCTTTACACCAGGCACGTTAAAGACCCAAAGAGGTCTATTCGAAGAAAAGCTAGGGGCTTGTACCCGGATTTCCTTGTATCTGATTCTTTCTCTCTAATGGTAGTAGTAATAAAACAGAGAGAACTGGGTTTATCCAAAACCGACCATCCCTCTGCTTAAATTCAAAACCGACCATCCCCCTGCTTAAATCTAAATCCAACCATCTCCCTGCTTAAAACTAAAACTAACCATCCCCCTGCTTAAAACTAAAACTAACCATATCCCTGCTTAAAACTAAAACCAACCATCCCCCTGCTTAAATCTAAATCCAACCATCCCCCTGCTTAAAACTAAAACTAACCATAACCCTGCTTAAAACTAAAACCAACCATCCCCCTGCTTAAATCTAAATCCAACCATCTCCCTGCTTAAAACTAAAACTAACCATCCCCCTGCTTAAAATTAAACCCAACCATCTCCCTGCTTAAATCCAAACCCAACCATCCCCCTGCTTAAATCCAAACCCAACCATCTCCCTGCTTATTACTACAACCCAACGATTCATATTTTTAGCTCATATAGCTATATGAGCAAAATTACAACATTTTTATAAATCTAACCTCAACCACATCTATGGTTATGCCGCTAAACAACATCCTAGTTAACGTGTCACATATTTTTAGCCCATATACCTAAATGAGCGAAATTACAGCATTTTTTAAATCGTC
This sequence comes from Hippopus hippopus, assembly GCA_946811185.2. Classification (NCBI taxonomy): domain Eukaryota; kingdom Metazoa; phylum Mollusca; class Bivalvia; order Cardiida; family Cardiidae; genus Hippopus; species Hippopus hippopus. The sequence continues at coordinate 15,603,194 of OX328103.1, read as the reverse complement.
ATATTATATATATTCTGCCCTATACATACTAAATTTTCTAAGATCTGTGTCTTTATCTTAGTGTGCCCCCAAGCTAATGTATCGATATTGTTCCCAAGGATATAGCGTTTATCATCATTACTACTTAATGCGACTTTATTTACCTCTTCAGTATACAACTCATGATTATGGCTCCTAATAACTACCATTCTCCTTAATTGTGTTTTATTTTTAAACAAACACTCTTTATAAATGATCATGTTTACTAAATGCTGTTACTACATGCCTTTTAATTCCCTTACATTTTTTACTCTCCTCCTCATCGTCGCACATTTTATAAGAGTATAGCTTAGACCTGAGGCCTACAAACTCCCCAATAATCTTACCACTTGTCTCATCTTTAAACATACCCACAACTTTCTTATTTAATCCTGTGGGAATACCTGAAGGGTGATCAGGTGGGTAATCACTTGTATCAAACCAATCTTTAACATCACCACTAATATCCTTATAAAAATCTTCTGTTTCTATTTCATACATTAAGCTATCTGTATCAGTGAAAAGAAGTTTAACTTTTTCACCATATTTATCTTTAATATAATTATAATGAAAGTTATACATCAATGTCTTACTTAAATCTAAAATACACATCCCTACATAAATAGGATTATTAAAATATAAACGTTGTTTTTTCATTTGAATTATACATAAATTTTCATCAAGGGTAGTTATATTGTAATAGTTGGGTTTAGCGGTTAATTTTTTTGCTTTTTCCTTGGTACTAACTAATCTTATATCTACTCTATTCCTAATATTTTCCATAGTCTTACCAAATACAGAATTATTCATAAGTTTAAAGAAATCCTTTTCAAATGCGGTTTTAGCTTTTGCTCTTAGTGTAGTATTTTTATCGATATAAGGTTTTAACCATTCACTCTCATCAAAAGTTAACCCTCTATGAATCTTTTTAAGCTTTAGACCTAAACTTAAATACAACTTTAAATTTTCATGGTGTAATATATATCTATTTTTATTATCTAAATTAGGTATAAGTTTTTCAACTTTACAGGTCTTTAATCTTTCGGGAGCTAATGGGAAATCATTATGCAAATCATGTAATTCTTTAGGATATTCTAAATCAACATCTAATATACATGGGCAACCTTGCCATTTTTGTAAATTATTTTCATCCATCCATTTAAAATTTCCAATGGGGAGTTTTTGACACATTGCCCAACCATAGAGATTATTCGCATCTAAATAAGTAATAAATTTAGGTGGTTCATTTGGGTTATATTTTTTACCCATATATGAATTATTTGCTTTTGCAAATCGTTTAAAAATGGTTGAGATACCTCCTCTTATTCCGTTTTCAATAAATAAAATCATATCAGGGTCTGATAATAATTCTAATTCTACCCTAGTAGTTTTTAACATTGCCTCCCAAGCTAATCCCGGCGCTGTATAAAACCATGATGGATCTAATCCATAATTATTAAATCAAACATTCCTAAAATTTTCAAAGACATCCGCCAACAGTAAAACATCAGTCTTATTATATAAGTCATGATAATCTTTAAAAGTTTTCATCTCGAAGGTATTCCATACATTTAATGCATGTTGATAATCCTCCTCCCCAATTCCACTGTATTTAAGCTTCGAGTAAAATTCTCTTTGTTTGGGTAACTTTGTTACCTCTAATTTACTAAGGTTATCAAACCATTTATATGGGAATATACCCTTTTGAGAGACCAATTCAAGCTTTTCCCCCTCAAAATATTTAATAAGATTAGTCTTGTCTTCCTTAGCTAGAGTGCTAGCTAATTCATCTAAACTTTTACCTAGAAATTTTAAACTATCAAGGAATCTAATCTCATGCGTTTTAATTTTCTTTATTTCTTTTTTCGTTTTCTTATCTTTAACAGTGTATTCTATTAGCACATTTTTAGACACGCTAATATATGTTTCCTTGTTTGTTGGTATACAACTCGTCTCACCAGGTGTACTCATTAAGTCTTTTATAAATAGATGAGCATCATACTTACTAAAATTATGAAAGAATATGGGTGTAAAAGTAGGCTTTCTACATTTTAAATTACACACACTGTGCGCAGCTCCCCTAAACTTTCCAGTATAATGGCAATGGTCTCTTACTTTTTTCATGTCTTCTTTACATTTTGAAAATGACTCCCCACATATCCAGCAGTTTTCTGCTTTATCAAACTCTCTTTTATCCTTAACTCTATAAATCATTTCCCTCGTTGGTATCCTATCTATTTCTTTTATAACATTTTCTAAATCCTCTACGAATTTCTTAGATGCATTTTCGCCAGAATATTGAAAGATCTTAGAAGGGTAAAAATCTTCATAATGTGATTTAACATAAAAACAATATCCTGAAACATTATGCTCATTAATTAATTTTGTCCCATTGTCTTTATTTTCGTTTTTATTTTCTAATGTAGCCTCCATATCCGCATAAATTGTAAAAGGGTGTCTTTGTTGTTTATTAAAATTCTTAAAAGATATCTTGGTACCCTTTTCAGGTAAGTCTATTCTACAGGCATCTTTTTCACCACAATACTCTAAATGTTTATTTAAAGTTTCTTCTTTTTGAAAATGATTTAAACATCTTTCACAAATATAAGTTTTACCATTATGATCAGATATCTGTTTAGATAACAATCTACTCATATTTTTAATTAAACAATAATGTTTTTTACCATCCTTCTCAAGAAGTAAAAGATTAATATGATGTTCTCTTTTATAAACTTCTTTACTTAGACTAAGTGGATAAACACCAGTGTAATAATTATATCCAAAAATTGATACGGATATAGATGGGTTTAGGGTTTCGAATTTAATTCTATCTTGAAGGGAAACAGGGTAATTAATCCCTTCCATATTTATAGTGTTTAATAATGGTCTTAGTCTATCAATTTTTTCAGGGTTATTATCTGTTGGGTTCAAAGCTATAAGAATACAATAAGCAAAACACATATTATCATTCTTATTTATTGGATTAATAACACTTTTTGTATTTGCTATCTTAGGAGGAGTTGGAAACCAAGATTTTCCTTTTATTGGGTTATATGATACTGTGTGTAATCTTAAATCAATTACGTAAAGAACTTTATAATAATCTTCTTCCATTTCCTTAGTTGCTATATTAATTAATATCTGTTCCCCCATTTCATCATACAATTCATCAACATCATCCCCATCTAAATTAACAAATGGAAAACCAGAATCAAAATTCATCTCTTTTAAATCATTTTCAATAGAGTGTTTCATCATACATTTCATAATAAGTTTAACTTTTGTTCGGCGATTATTTCTCAAAACATTGGTTAATTTATCTTTCGCTAAATCAAGGAAATCACCAGGTGTAAAATCTCCTATACCTTTTATAAGATATTGTTTGGTGAAACCTTTAAATGCTGATGGCCCTTCTTTAATCTCTATTTTACCTTTATACTTATTAAACTTATCCTTTTTAGCTTGTGCCTTATATAACACATCTAATTTTTCTTTTAAAGCTTCTAAACTCTGTGATATTTCTTTTGGAATTATTTTAATACTATCTAAATAGTTCATCAACTCCTCAGCTGCGGCTGTAGCTGGAGTTGGTACCGAGGGTGGTGTATAAGGTGTAGGTGTTGGTGTGTAAGGTGTTGGTTTTAATACAGGGGCTCCAAGATTACTAATATCATAATCTAATAATGGTGCTCCCCGATTAAGTAAGAGGTCAATTAATTGAGCTCTTCAAAGTCTTGAGTATCCTCTAATTCCTCGATTTTTAGATTCTTGTTTTAAGTCTCTTACTGTGAACCTCCTGAATTGATCAGCAGGACTATGAGGTATAGGATTACTTAGACGCTCAATTAATTCACCTCTTCTAAGTCTTGAGTATCCTCGAATTCCTCTTGACTTGGCTAAATCTTTTAAACCTTGTATGATATATACATTATAGTTTTCCATTTTTATATATGTAAAAAAAATCTTAACTAAATGTCAAAAATAATTTTATTATGGAGTGACATAATAAAATTATTGAATGTTAATCTTATATTTATTATTCCAAACTCTTCCGTCCCATTTTGTAACTGTTTGAGGACAACGATCTATAAATTTACCTGCCTTGTATATTGATGGCAATACTATTATTTCACCAGTTTCAACATCCTCTAAAGTGACTTTCTTAGGATTTTGCTTAATAGTTTTTTATCTTTCAAACTTTGGATCCTCGTTTATTTCTTTTTCAGGCAACTTAGGAGACACCTCCGGTAACAATCCATGTTTTTTCACCAACTCAACTAAGCGTTTTTTATCCCAGTATGAGCAGAAATTTATATTATTTCCTTTAAGAATTTTTTTTAAATCTATAATCTTTATCATTTTTATATATATAAAAAAATATCTTAATACACTACAGACATTTTATTTCCATCAGACTGAAAGTTAATAAACTTATCACTAATAATAACAGCATATGCCTCTGTGTTCGCATTCACATTTACACCAAAATTTACCTTAATTTGAATATCAGTAACAGAATATTTTAATCTCTCGCTTTGTTTGGAAACGTTTAACAAAAACAAAGGATATAGAGTTCTATAATCTGAGGGAGAAATGTTAGGGTTCGATATTAATTCATCCATGTTAAAAAACTTAGATCTAAATAACGCAGTGTCTCCATATGCTCTACTAAATTGCTGTTTACCAAATGAAAGATTATAGTCAACCGCAGGGTATCGGGTAGTATTTAGCGTAACATAAATATTATTAACGTTTAAATTGTTAAATATAGCTGCATTTTGTCTTTGGTTATTACTTTTATTAGTTTGAAAGCCGACAATGATAAAACGTGGTACCTCGGGAGATGATTTAACGGAAAGTCTCCAGGTAAATGATGTTGTCTGAGGAACTGCGATAGATTCACACTGTAGCATTCTATATCCAGCTGGTAATTTTTCTTTTTTCTCGATAATTTTATAAAGTGCCATCTTCTCATTATCCGCAGGTATCACGTGAGGCATAAACCAAGATATCTTATCTAATCTAATTCTACCTTCAGGAGCAGCGTTGGCCCGAAAGATTGCATCATTATCATTATTTCTTGTTAATGTGAGAGTTTGCTTCATTCCATACAATATTTTATTATAGTCATGACAAAAACCAAATATATGCTTTAAAGGAACCCTAAAACTAAATGAACCTACTGGATTAATAGTTTTATTAATGATGTATAGTCTTCTTATTTCCCATCCTGCATTTTCATCAGTATTAGCAGTAGTTCCAGTATCCTTATACCAGAATTGGTTTAACCCCTGTGATTTAGAAAAATCATCTGGATATTTTAACAACCCAAGCATTGTAGTAGCCTGGCCAGGATGTGTTAAAGATTCAATATCCATACCAGAAAGTTGATACCTAATATTTTTAAACAGGTACATCAAGGCGTTGTTTGTTAAAGCAATATATCTGCGGCTATATCGTAAGCAGTTCCATCAGCATTCTTTACTAATTGACCTTCTATAAGTAAATAACTCTCACTAGGATGAGTAAAAATATCTTGGGTTTCAATACTAATCCTAATATCTCCTCCCGAGTTGTTGAGATTTGTGCCAGTGATAGGTTCATACTCATGGTGTTCATACTCATCAATACCAACAGTTTTTGGAGTTGGTTCGGAAACTTTTAACATTGAATTTACGTTTTCTGAAATATTCATTTTTATTATTGCAATTATAATTTTAAATAAAAATTATAATTGTATCACTTTTAATTAAAACTCTAACCAAAGCTGGGGAAAAGCTTTATCTTCACTATTAACAAACACACCCTTAAGTTTAATTTTATTTAGTTTATTTTTTTAGGTAAATGTTTTCTTTTTAGGGTAAATTCTATTTCCATACACAAGTGTTATAGGGGTTATATTGTACTCTTCTAAATGTTTATTTACTTTTTCCTCAATCTCTTTCATTACGTTTACTTTACTAGGAGGCAACTTTATAACAGCTTTTTGATGTTTATAAACTGTGTTATTAATTTCAAGAATCTCACAATCTTTTAGGTTTAAAGATGCACCTAGTATATGAATAGTACTATTTCTGTATTTTGAATAATATTCACGATCAAATATTAAGTTTGACATTCTCTTTTTTATATAATAAATATAATTTTCTTAACTTATTTTTTTCTTCATACTACCTTAATGCCTGCTCCACTGTTTAATTTTTTAACTAAGTCTTGAATAGCTATGGCACTTCCATCTATTAATGTATTAATATTTTGTGTTTTAGGGGTATCTGTGGGTTTTGGTGTTGCGTTATATTTTTGTAAAATTTTCTTTGATTTTGGTGTTAAAGCTTTTGTAACTAATTTTTTTCCTGCTTCTATAGCTGCACTCTTTCCAACCTCTAAAGCTTTCTTTGCTCCTTCCTTAGCTACAATCTTTCCCACATCAAGGGCAGAAGATGCTATTTGTTTACCTGCGCTACTTGTAAAAATCTTCGCTAAAAAGTTAGCAATGCTGTCAAAGATTCCAGTACCACCGTATGAATAACTTCTTTTAAATCCGTATTGACAATCATTTTTTATACTATAGACATTAAATTTTTATAAGCGTTTGAATTTAAAACACCTTGTCTTTTTAATTCATCACAAATACTAACTAACTCATTTCTTACACCTGTGTTACCTGCTTCTTTACTTGCCAACAACAGATCTAGTCTTTCTATTAATGCGTTAGGGTCACTGGGATAACAACAATACCCTTTCCCTCATAATATCTTCTTTTTTCCCAAATATCACTAAGTAAAGTGTTCCATTTTGAGCCTCCAGAAGATTTAGGACGTGGATTTTTCGGATCGTTATTTTGATGAAGAGTGTTGGTTTTATACAACAACTCAGTATATTTAATTAAATCTCCAGAAGTATAATTTTTAGGATTTTTAGATATGATTAACTCCCATAGACCAGGGGTACCCACATATTCTTTATTGCCAATAATAATATTATCACCTTTAATATCAATTAATCTACTTCCAATATAAAACTCACGATCTTTATCATATATTCCAAACGTTTTATCAGGTACAATACCAATAGAATAAGGCGTTTTTAAATACTTACTTGCAACTTCTCCATATACTTTAGTAGGTTTACCTTCTTCATCAGCTGTAGCTTCTATAGAAGGATAGGCTGGAAACATAACAGCTTGTGGCATCTTTTCAATACCCTCTTTAATAGGTCTAAGCCCCCCAGTAATCTCCCTTGTTGTAGCTTTTTGTGCTTCTGTAATCTCCTGTGTTGTAGCTTTTTGTGTTTCCGTAATAGGTTTAAAAAACTTTGAAAGATCGGTTTGAAGTTGCTGTTCGCCTGTCCTCTCCGCTATTAGATTATCCCTAATATTCTTTTTTGTTTCAAGATACTCTTTTACAATTAAATCCCTTTTTGCAGGATCAGTGATTTTTAAAAAAGACATTTTTTTATTACTAAAATAATTTTTTATCCTAGTTTTAACATAATTTTTAACATAATTTTTAACATAATTTTTATCACGTTTCATAACTAAAGCTGCATGAAAACTTTATTTTTGGTCTTTTAATATCCAAGCGGCCCACCGTGATTTTTCTCAACCAACCTCCGAAAGGACTCCCTTTGCTCTCGCCTCCCTCTCTCAATTAAACTTTCTTCGTTTTCAGTAGATATCTTTTTCTTAGTTTTTGTTCTTACCTCATCCTTCATTTTCTTATACTTCTCTAGTTCTTCCATGATAAGTTTAAACTCTTCATCTGATATACGATCGTCAACTAAAGCTTTAGATATATGTGAAGCAATTGTATCAAGCTTAGCATCAGCTAACATCCGAATCTTTTGATGTTTTTCTCCTTTTGTTTTTGAATTTCTTACTACATATTTACGTACCATTGAGAGTAATCCGGTTGCTGCACTTGTAATTTCTAAACCTAAAGCTATTGGTACCGCTGCAACTGTACCCAATAATATGGCTCCACCGACACCTGAAGCCATTGTTAACCCAATTAATGCTGTATCAATATTATCAACAACTCTTGCAGCTCTAAAATACTTCTTGGCTAAGGCTTCTCTTTTTTGAACTTCATTCTCAAGAAACTTCTGTACTTCGGATATCTTTTGTAAACGGTAGGAATGTCCTCTATCATCTAGCGGCATCATTTCAATAGACGGGGCTGAAGGTGTATTACTTTCTTTAGATAACGGAGGATAGACTTTATTAGGATGTCTTTGATCTGTATCTGCCATTTTTTTTATTAAAATTATAATTTTTTATCTCAGGATTGTAAGTATTTTAGATAGCTAAATAACTCACCCTCAGGTATTTTAATTGGTTTTTGTGAGAAATTATAAATGTAGACTAAGATATCATTAGTCTCATTATCAAGATGTGTACCGTTTAAAATGGTTAAACTATCTTTCCATTTATTACTAACAGATACCAATATAACCCCCTGTGTAGCTATATAGCCAAATCCTAACGATATTATTTTTCCATCTTTAGAAGGAATCTTAATGTCATCTTGGGAATAAATTTTCCATTTTAAAGGATCTTGTTTGATGGGAGGATAATCAACGTGTAAGTTAGGTTTCCAAAATATAGTTTTATGTTGATTATCAGTATTAGGTTTTATACCAAATTTGTGTATATCCATTTTTATTTTTACTTGTTACAAATAATATTTAAATATTATTATTTATAACATTACAATATAACTTAACTATAAGAAACTATAAATAAAGATTCATATTTTGTGATAGTAATATTTTTACCAGAAATATTTTTTATAGATATAAATATATCATCTCTTGTAACTGATCTACAGCCTTCCTTGTGTGTTAGACCTTTTAAGAATAAATTATCATTAAGTACAATTGCAATTTTTTCAGGGTTATTAAATGTAATACATCCAAGCCCAAGTTGCAATTTTACTTTTTCTTCAGGTTGTAGTATTATTTCACTTTGTGAATATACTTCCCATGTATTTTCTGTTATTTTTCTAGGTGGACATTCCAAATTTTGTAAAGGATACCATATTACTCCTTTTATATTTTCTTTATCTTGAAAATCACAAGTATATTTACGTATCATTTTTTAATTATGTATTATTTTTTTATATTAATATTTTTTGTAAGATAGCTCCTAGAATAGGGATATTAGCAAATGGACTATTAGGCCCAAGCAAAAGCCCTTTTCCGTCATAAATCTTCCCTCCTTGCTTTAAATACAAACCATCACCAACAGACCCTAAACCTTTACCTTTGTATGGCTTTAAGTATAATCCACATCCATCAGTTTCAACTTGACAAACACAACCCCCTTTTTTAAGATAAAGACCCGACCCCATTGCTTTTTGTACCCCCGTTTGAGCTAATCCAGAGAGAGCACCAATACCTAACGCAGGTAAAACGGTTTTTGCAATCATTGGTAAAGCTCTAGCAGCTAACCCGGCCAACATTCCGAGAAAACCTCCCTCTATTTTCATATTATGTTTAAGTTGTTTCACAGACATTTTAATAGTTATACCCTTACCGCCCTCATAGGCTTTAACAAACTTTTTAGTTGTGAATTGGTAATTGCTAAAACATCATTACCTTTTAAATCTTCATGACCTAAACGTATACTTACAGGGGATCTAGCTTTAACAGCATGTTGAAGCTTTTCCTTTTGCCCTTCTGTTATATTTACTTTAATATTAGTGTAACTTGTCATTTTTATATATATAATTCTTTTTTATTTTATCTCGCTTCTCTAATATGGAATCTAATTGTTAAATTTTCACCTCTAAGATTTAGTAAATTGCCATCTTGATCTGTAATATTTACCTCTAGGCTATGTATTTCATGTAATGTTAATGGTAAGTATACTAAATTAAGCGGTGACTCAATTATCTTATATCCAGGTGCAACATCTGGGAAAAAAGAGTAAATAGTGTTTTTTGTTGAACCATTAACATAACTCCAAGAAATAATATCGATGTTAACAAGCAAACTATTTATACTAAGAATGTTAACTACATTCTCCGACTCGTAAAATCCTTGTGTATATTTAGTGCGAGTAAATCCTAATACTTTAGCAATAGAGTTAGGTTGATTAAAATCCACTTGATAACCATCTTCTAGAGTAAGAACAGACTTTAATGTATTGGTGTTTGCAGAAATGTTAATATAATAACCTTCATTAACTTCATCATAATGGCCTTTTTTTCTCATTTCCTGGTGAATGGTATCATTAATGTCAACAAGGTCATAACTTCCTTCAGGTATTTTTATTTTAATCCATGAATTACCATTATCTGGAGAATAAACGAATATGTTGTTTGTTTTATCAATGTTTGGAAAAGAGTAGTAAGTTTCAAGGTTTACTAAAGCTATCTCATATATTTTATCTTTTTCCAGCTGAATAGGGGGGTTAAACCTTGTTCTAAAACTTGATTTGTTGTCGCTTACTATAATTTGAAATGATGTTTTATGTTCTGTATTTTTTACAATTTGTTTTAAAAGTTCTTCCATTTTTTTAAAAAGTAAAAATATTATTTAGTTGAGTAAATAATATTTTTTATACTGTATCAGGTATGTAAAAGTTGTCAAAACCATTCCTATACTTCCCATTATTTTTTTTACTGGTTAAATCGATAATAGCAAAACCGTGCGGTCTTTCCCATGCCCTTTTACAAAATTCCCTAAATTCATCTTTTGGCATATCATCACCTACATAATCACTATAAATATGGTTAATGTTTTTTAGGTCTTGTCGGAAAAGACAAATAAAGTTAGCGTTTTCTCTAATAGTTTCCCTTGGTAGTCTAAAATAATTCTGTGAGAGGTAAAAACAATCTACGTTACTATGTCTTCCCCGAATGTAGTAACACTCACATTTATTTTGTTTTTCTAAAAGTAAATCATCAAAAATCATTAAATTTTTATTTTCTGAGTTTAACTCTCTCGGATCAGGTACATCACTCGCATTTTCAAAAAAGTTACAATTTATATCTGATATGTTTTTAAACGATTTAACCCATTCCTCAACTAAAGCAGTAGGGGATACATTTGCATCCTGTATTTCTTCACGCATGTTAAACAACTTTAAAATACATTCTTTTGGTAGTTTTTCTTCAAAAGCCTTTTTTAGTATTCGGTATTCCGGTTGAAAAAGGCTTTTTCCAAAAACAGTTAAATCATTATAGTCGAGCCATCCCGGTCTAAGTAAAAGGTTTAGCAATAGAGTAGTTTTACCACATCTTGATTTACCTATAATTAAACCTCTGATACTTTTGGGTAAAAGAGAGTGATTAAATCTCTTTGATACTACTTCATTCCATGATAAGTTTACAATATCCATTTTATATAACTTTTTTAATTTTTATATATAAAAATGTATTGTGTTAAATGTAAAAAAGTTACTGATACAAGTGACATGAACTACACTGTTTCTAAAAATGGAAGAAATATGAAACGTGGGAAATGTATGGTTTGCGGAATAAATAAAACTCAGTTTGTTAAGACGGCAAAGGGAGGATCAATACTAAATAAAGCTATAAATAATTTACCTTTTGAAGTTGGTTATAGGAATTTTAGGCTGCGTTTAAAACCTGACGCTGTGCCGACATTATTCGAAACTCCGAGTCGAAAGGAGATAGGCCTCAAACCGAAACTCCGAAAGACAGACATTCCGCAATGGCAATTTCCAAAAAGAAAATCGAACATGAAGTAGGTAATTTCTTTTTTTCTTGAAATTGGAATACATGAATTATTATTCGTACTATTTTACCCTTTTCTACATTATCGCTTCATTCTGAACAAAGGAGAAATTGCTGCCGTTTTCTCCCTTTTTCCAAATGATTTCAACATTTAACAAAATTATAGATTCATCCAAATTCATAACATAAATTTTGCAAATAACAAAGTCGACATCGTTCAAATGATGTAAACTTTCAAGGGATAATAATCATTCTTTGAACAGCAAACATCATTTTCTTCCCACACTGTTTTTCAAACACTCTTTCTTTGGGTATTGGAAACTAGATCTAGGGTTTGTATGGTAAAGGGTGAAGTCAGTATCTGGCTACCCCTAGACATGGTCATAAATGTTAATCCATCACCGACCAGTTGAAACAATACAGGAAATGATTACATAACATTTGCATATCTCACCCCTTTACACTGAAATGTTTGTTTGTGACAGTAAACCCATGTTACAGCTTTTATGCCATACACTACTGTAAAAAAATGTTTTGAACATGTCAGTATGAAAATTTTGAAAATGCACGTTTGACACAAGTCATTTTCTCTGATAATCAGACAAAAGTGAGAAAATTAAAAACAACACTTTTTTTTTTTTTAAATTAGGAAACAGAATGTTTTTGACCAGGCTCACACACCAATTCTTTTACCTCAAAATTCTGACCGTCAACCACCCTAATGGAGAAGGCTTTTGAGGACAGGGTGAAAAAAGGAGTAAGTCCTGATACCCAGAGTTATCTTCTTTTCCTACAATATTTTCTACCCTCAAACCTATTGTCAAGGCCACATTTGATCTGTGGTCTGCAAATACTTTCGGTGTGCAGTGGATAAGTCTAAAGTTTTGCCATCTGTGCAGGGATCGTATATACACAGGGATAGGCAACGAAACTGGAGTTAAGACCAATTATCGATTTTTCACTGACTTACCTGTACGGCGTCCAATAATCCGTTGTCGTTCCTTGCGAGTTATTATCATCCTTTCAGATAATATAATTCCTTGCCGATTCCGACAATTTTTATATCCGCCAAAGAAGCGTTTAGTCAATGTTTATGTCAATGTTTTTCTATTATTGATTTTTTTTTTGTTAAAGTGTTATTTTTTTTGTCTGGAAAATTTAAAGTGTCGACTAATTGGGCGTTTCAGATATACAGGTCATGTTGTCAGTCTTGATTTCACACGAAGTGTAAATTGTGAATGGAGATCAAAACGGCCCGGTGCCAAAACGACCCATTACCGAAACAACCCTCTTTTTCGCTTTCACTTAAAATATTTTAATATTTCTGCAGTGGATGTCTATTGCAAACAATTCGGGAAAAGCACACATCGCCTGTTGAAGGATTAAGTCCGTCTAACGTTTCGGAAGTGGGCTGCTTTTGTCCACTCCCTGTATTCGACATGATCACAAGTGGGATATATCAAGTTGGGTATCTGTCATGACACATCTAATGTCCTCTTCTGTTTATAGACAATACGCATCATTGAAATTGAATATTTATTTTCTGATTTTCTTCTTCAAATGTTTCAATTTGGTCAGGTCAAAAGCTTCTCATGTTGTCAGGAGTGACAAACATTTCACTTGTATGTAGTACAATGTATTAGGCCGGTAAACAGAGAGATCTGTTAATAGTTATATACCCATTTTTCAATAGCAAACTACACAAAGGGCATATAGAACCAGAAAATTGCCTTCACTGCCCATTAAATGGACCTTCCAGTACATTTTCAGTTCAACTTGCAGCTACTCTTAAATCACTGTCTTTGACAGAAAAAAAGGAGAATTTCCTGCAAAATGGAAAGAATTAGTGAACTTTCTGAAAAAGTAGGCTGGTGAAGTGTGAGGACCTGTCTGCAACTCTGTTCCTACTTTTATACTTTGGAATCAATTACATACACCAGTGGCCTTCACAATTGCATCATTTCGAATTAACCTGTGTACCTTACAACCTTGTGTGTTTGATGACTTCGGAATATTTAAAGCTTTTTGAAAATATTGTGGGAAAAGAACAAAATGCTAGCCTAGCACATGTACCTGTTTTCAGAATTTTTATCCGCAATGTTCAATACCATGCAAAAAAAATCCAATCGTTTGAATCTACTTTCAGTTGTCGTTTGCTAATACTTTCAATTGGGGATTCCAAAGGCCCCCAAAAAATTGTTCTTTGGTAAAAAATAGTCAGTAGCATAATTATTAGAAAAAAAAAGACAAATCTGCAATTATCCCTTTTCCACACAACTCCGAGTTCTAATGACCAAGAGAAAGAAGCCTTTTGGAAACATTGCAGGAAAAGGAGAAAATCTGGTTACCAACATTCTCTCCTTTTCCCCAAATGCTTTCAATTATATCATTGACAAATTCCATAATTTGAGTCGCATTTCAATTGTTGTCTGTAAATGCTCTCACTTCGTACAAGTCTACTTCTGTGTTGTTTCAAAAAGAGTTAACAGTGTGGCAAAGTAAAAGTTGCTTTTGACATGCAATTTTTCCTTCTTTAATAATGGTTTTTATTCTGTGTCAGAGAACTTAAGGTTATCTAATAACTTTGAAAGCTTTGATTTTGGACCAATTTGAAAACAGTATAAGTTGTGTAGGACTTTGTACAAATTTGACTTTTCGTTCCTCATACAGTGGACAGCATTGGAAAACATTTGTAAAAGACCAGTTGCAGCCAGTGATCAGTTCTTTTCAAAATGATTTCTGTGCTATTAAAAATTATTATGTTTTTGCCTTTCCTTCAAATGTTTTTCATTTTTTAAATTTTCAAAGAAATTCACACTGTACACAGAAAGTTTATGTTGAAATTGATATTTTAAAATTTCTCACTAAAAACATCAAGGCAGCCATGAATATTGAGCTACATGTGTGTTACAAAATTAAATGGTGCTGAAAAATGTGTTCCTTTAGCAAGTTTTAACTTAATGCCTAATAAATTTGATTTTACATAAATCCACTGTAGAAATCTTTGGAAAACAGTATGACACAAGGACCAATCTTTTTGCGATAAAATGTAACATGCAAATGGTTGGTTGCTTCCGCAAATGCTTTTTTCATTGAATGTAGACTTTTATCTCCTAAAACTTTTTCACTGTGGCAAGTTGAAGTTAATGATGATGGTAAAAGTATTGTGTATATGAGATATTATTGGTATATTAAACTATCATTATAATCCTTGTGTATGTCATAAAAACGCCCAAAATATACTTCTCTCCCTCAACAGAGATTTTCAAGTAGAAACATTCCCAACTCTAGTAATACATGGAATATGGATAGCTGCATTGTTTGCTGTGATACAATTGCAAAATGTTGAAAGCAACCAACCTTCAGGAACACTTTGCCAGACAACAAAATTTGAGACTTGTCTGACTTGGAATTATTTGCAGACAAGAAATGAAATGTGTCACTTGTGTCTTTGCTGAGAAAATGAGAACATGCTTGCCAACATTTTCTTCTTTTCCCACAATGTTTTCAGATGTGTAAATATTTCCCATGGTAGTGAAAACTTAGGATTCAGGAATACTGGCATCTGTCACAGATTATTAGATAACTCCTTACCACAAGTGGCTTATAAGACTGTAGATACTGAATGTACTGTGTTGTTTGAAGAAACCAAAAGTATGTCAAATTTAATACATGTACTTTTAGTGTTTTATGACAATAGTGCGAGTAGTGGGAAACCAACATCATGATTCTCAGAGAATTTTGCACAACACAGATACATACTTCTCTCCCTCAAAAAATATGTTGATGAGGAAAAGCAACATGCAGCTTGTGCAGACAGTTGTGCAAATTCAAAAAACAAATAGATAAGTATAATGGCTGCTATGATACAACTAAAATGTTGTGAAACACTGCAAATTGAGCAAGGTTCCATCCTTAACTTTTTGCCAGATTTCAAAATTTTGGACATGTCTAATTTGAAAGCATTTGCAGACGACAAATGAAATGCAACTGAAATGAGGAGACTTGTTTTTCCTGGGGAAATGAGAAAGTGTGACATGTACTTACCGGTAGTTTCTTCTTTGTTCACAATGTTTTCGGAAGTATGGATATTCCCCAGGTTAGTGAAAACTTAGGATTCAGCAATACTAGCATTTGTCACAGATAATTAAATAACTCCATACTTCTAGTGGCTTATTGAGCTATACATGCTAAATATACTTTGGTGGTAGAAGAAGCTCACAGCTTTCATATTCAAATACATTAATTTCACTTTAGCATTTTTCTTGCAGGTTTGTACAGTTTACAGCTGATTTGGTCTTTAATATTCCAAGTTTTCAAGCCCAGCTTCAGTTTTATACTAGCACACTTTATGCAGAATTACAAAACCATCTTCGATGTCATTCTTCTGTTCACAGGATGCATCACAACAGTATGTTGACAGCTCTTGAAACCATGTTTTGAAGTGTTTGTGCTCTCACAATACATATCTGGAAAAAAAATACAGAACCAACTGAATTTCAAATTTCTCCTTTTTACAAAACGTAACATTTTAATTCTTCAGTTACGTTGCAAAATATGGTTTTATTTTCACATGGTTAGACTATAATGAGAATTTGTTCAGGATATGGCCAACTATCAGAGATCCAATCATTTTTGACTAATTTACTGAAATAACCCCTTTTTAGGCTGCCATCTTGCAATTAAGACCGAAAATAGCCAAGTTTTTGAGCCCACAGTTATCCAACCTTGGCATCGAAAATCACTAGATTTGATCTAAAAACAAAAAGAAATACTTACTGCTTATAAATATGTCAAAATCTGAACAAATTTATTTCTAAAAATAAATTGAGAATGCTACAACTATCACTAGGGTCCCGCCAAATTCACCACATTGGTCCGCCATTTTGTGATGAAATACCGAAAATAGCCCAGTTTTGAGCCCATAATTATCTAACTTAGGAATCGAAAATCAGCACAAAATTGGCTTTAATACAAGGAGATGTACTCTATCTCGTGATTTTTACCAACATGTTGCTATTTGGACGCTACTTTATGTACTTAAAACGTACTTTTGCACGTCACTAAATCCTCCTGCCGAACATCCCCTACGGGGCAAACATGATTAGGTCATGATTTTTTAACGCCAAAATAAGCATATAAAACAAAATCTCCGAAAAAAACTGATGTTACATATATTCTAAGCATGTAAATATTCGGAAACTTACCTGTTGAGAAGGACGTATGGGATAACCAAGCAAAACGTTGATTAAAACAGTGACCGTCGTATGCCGAAATTTAAGATGGCCGCCGTTTTTTCCTTTGCGGTCAATTCGAAAGAAGACAGTGAATAACCGGAAGTTATACCGCGTTTCCTATCCCTGTATATACAATCCCTGATCTGTGTAAGGGTTTAGCCTAACCCTAACCCAAATGATAAAAAATTAGAATATTTCAAATCCAAAGCATTTAAATATGACCGATAAAATGTGATTGTTTATTGGAATTCAGTTTAACTTAGTTTAACCCTTTACCAAACAATCCTTTGTTTTAACGACCCTTGTGAAAAAAAAAAAAAAAAAACTTGAAAACATTGTAGGTAAAGGAGAAAATGCTGGTAACCAGTATTTTCTCCTTTTTCTACAATGTTTTCTACCCCATCAAAGACAAATCCAAACATGTGAGTAAAATTTAATTTGTTGACTCCAAATGCTTTCAATTCGGTTGAGTCAATAAATTTGACGTTTGGTAACGATTTAAACATGTATTTTACATCTCTTGAGAAACAAGTTCATACAACTCGTACTAATCTCTTCGGATACTGCTTCCTGGGAACCAAAGCAAAACTCGTGCCCAATGTGTGGGATTTATATATAACCCTTACCAATTAATCCCTAGTTTTTACGACCCTGAGACAGAAGCCTTTTAAAAACATTGTAGGAAAAGGAGATAATGCTGGTAGCCAGCATTTTGTCCTTTAACCACAATGTTTTCTACTCTGCTGGAAACAAATTTCAATTTTTGAAATATTTAACTTTATTTTGTCGTCTGCAAGTAATTTCAATTTGGACCTGTTTAATATTTTGTCGTTTGGTAAAGAGTTAAAAATAGAAAATATTGTGGATAAAGGACCAATTGATAGTTACCAGCTCTTTCTATGTTTTTACAATGAATCTGAAGTCGTCTATACTGCAATTTGACCGGAATGTCAGTATTAACCGCTCAGTCCCTAGTAGACGGTAGACCAATTTGAGACTTACCCAAATTGAAACAGTTTGCATAAGACAAACAAGAACTGAACAAATTACAATTCAGAGTTTAAGACTTTCACAGAGAAGCTCTATATGGAACATACAATAGCTATACATGTATGATAAATTTTTGCATTGAATGGATCATGTGGACAAGGTAAACAGCAAAAAAGTATTTCACACAGGTAGATCCCCTCGCCCTCTCTCTGATGTTCATGTATTTCTGTATGGTAAGAAATACAACTAAAATAATTTTCAAAATAATTTTGAGAATTAACTCTTAATAATCTCGGAACAAATTCTTTTATCAAATTTCATGCTGGTTAACAGCATTTCAAAATATTCTTATTCTCATGAAAATCGTGATTTATTGTGTAACCCTTCACCCACGAGAGAATAAACTTGTACCCGTCAATGTTTACAGAATTCTTTACAAGGTACAAATATCAACAAGGACCCATCAACAAATAGTTAGAACATCTCACGATTATCAGTCGTAAAAGTCAAGAAAAGGGTTATTTGACATGAAACTAAAGTATCGCGGAAATGTCTTCAAAAGTGTCGGGGAACTGTCTTGTCGTGGAACTGTCTTGAAACCGTATTTTTTTTTTTTTTTTTTTTTTTGTTTAATTCCGCCCGTTAATCTACTGAAAATGCTTCACGTGAAACAAAGTTTATGCCATACACTTAATTTTATCATGTATAGAATAATATTTCTGTCAGCGATGTTCGCCCCGTAATAGACGTATTTCAATAGCGCGCAATACTCAACACTTTGAAAAGTCCGGCACAACATCGTCATTTTCGTCATCAGTGGGCGAAAAGTTACTTTTATCCTCATCAGCAGAAACTAATAAGTTTCTTTAAAAATTGGCTCGTACATGTAAGGCCTTACCGGCCCAGAATCGTCTATTTCTTCGTCTTCAATATCGCTCAGTTCATTATCGTAAACAACGTCCATACTGAAACAAGCTCTCCTATGACGTCACAAATGAACGGACGCAACAATAAGTAAGGGAGATAAGCGATGCAATAAAAATTAATAAGCAGAAATATGAATTGAAAAAAAGTACTTTTACTAATAATAATAATGAATAATGAATAGCGTTTTAAGGCCCGTCGACAACTTAGGTCATATTGGGCGCACTTACTTAGTAAACAATAATGCGAGGTGAAAATAACATACATGTGCAACAACATAAGACAAACATGATAAATGAGGAATGGACGAAACACAAAATGATGCCCCTTTTGTCGCCTTTTACGACATGCATGCTGTCACTTTTGTTCCGCCAGATGAAATGGCAGATGTGACGATCGCGGGACTGCAGTGGTTTATTCTTATACCCCCCGATTAAACCACACGGGGTCCCACAGGCCAATTGATTCCCATTCCAAACCCTATTTACATCGAGAAAAAAATACAGGATTTGGAATAAGAACTACCCAGCCTGCTGCAATCCTACGAATTACGAGGAAAGCAGCCGTTTGTCTCTAATTTTAGTCGCCTTCTACGACATGCCATAGAGAAAGGCCGAGGTCCACGGGGAAGTACTTTTACTAATTTTTTTTTTTCTAATTACAACATTACCAGGTTACCATTTGATAAGTGTAGATTTGAAAAATTAACCATATCTGAAACTTGTTGATTTGCCCTTTAAACTAAACTAACTCTAACTTCTTACACTAGCTTCTATTCCTATCAAACCTAGCTAATCCATCTTCCTACACTAGCTACTCTATCGATCCTATCCTAGCCAGCCCCCTTCGTATACAACATACTCTACCTATCCTGCGCTAGCTTGTCTCCTCACTTCTTACAATAGCTATGCTACCTTCCCTTTACTACCTTATCTACCTTTCTGCAATAGCTACTCAACCTAACCAAACTAGTTAATCTACAAATTTTATCCTAGCTAATCTACCTATCCTACCCTTGCTACTCTACTTTCCTACACTAGCTACTCTACCTATCCTACCCTTTCTATCTTCCTATACTAGCTACTATCTCAGCTACTCTACCTTCCCACACTAGCTACACTTCCCATCCTATCTCAGCTACTCTGCCTATCCTACACTGGCTAATCTATTGATCTTACCTTAGTTACTCTACCTTCTTACAATAGCTACTATATCTTCTAACACTGGCTACTCTTCCCATCCTTTTTAGCTACTCTACCTTCTAACACTAGTTACTCTACCTATCCTATCCTCGCTAAACTATCTCGACCTTCTTCCAATTGCTTATCTATCTTCCTAACACTAGCTACTCTACCTTTC
The DNA here is from genome assembly GCA_946811185.2 of Hippopus hippopus. Taxonomy (NCBI): domain Eukaryota; kingdom Metazoa; phylum Mollusca; class Bivalvia; order Cardiida; family Cardiidae; genus Hippopus; species Hippopus hippopus. The sequence continues at coordinate 15,582,964 of OX328103.1, read as the reverse complement.
CTATACTAGCTACTCTAATTTCTTCTACAAGCTTATCCACCTCTCCTACCTTAGCTTTTCTACCTTCTTACACTAGTTATTCTACCAGTCCTAAACTAGCTACCTTACCTAGCTAGTCTTTCTTTTTACACTAGCTACTCTAACAATCCTACACTAGCTACTCTACCTTCTTACACTTGCTACTCTACCCATCCTATTCTAGCTACTCTACAATGTTACACTAGCTGCTTTTCATGTCCAAACCCAGCTAATCCATCTTCCTACACCAGCTACTCTACCGATCCTATCTTCCTAGCTACCTGTGGGAAGATAGAGTAGCTAGGATAGTAGCTATTCTTCACTAGCTTATCTACCTAGCTATCCTAGCTTTTCTATCTATCTATCTATCTATCTATCTATCTATCTATCTATCTATTTTCTATTTTCTATCTATCCTAGCTGACCTACTTTCCTTCAATGGCCACTCCAACTAGCCTACCATAGCTAATCTGCCTATTCTATCCTAGATAATCTACCTATCCTACCCTAGGTACTCTTTTTTTCCTACACAGCTAATCTACATATCCTACCATAGCTTATCTATCTTCTACACTACCTATTATCCTAACTACTCTACCTTCCTACACAAGCAATTCTTCCCAACCTATCCTTGGTACCCTACCTATCCTATACTGGCCCATCTATTTATCCTACCCTGGTTACTCGACCTATCCTACACTTACAACTCTACCTTCTTTCACTAGCTACTCTACCCATCCTACTCTACCTACTCTACTTTACTCTACCTTTCCGATCCTAGTTGATCTATCTTCCTACACTAGCTTCGCTACCCATCCTCTCCTAGCTTCTCGACCTTCCCAGAAAAGCTACTCTACCCACCCTCTACTAACTAATCTACCTTCATAATCTAACTACTCTACCTATTCCAGTTTTACTATCCTCACTAGCTAAACTACATTCTTACAGTACCTATTCCACCTATCCTAGCAAAGCTTATCTACCTATTTCTATCCTAGCTAATCTACCTATCCTACCCTAGGTACTCTACCTATCCTGCACTAGCTACACACTAACCTACACCACCTCCCTGCAATAGCTATTCTACCCACCCTTTACTAGCTTACCGACCATATTCCTCTAGCTACTCAACCTATCCTAGCTTCTCTATCCTACGCTAACTTATCTACCTTCTTACAGTAGCTTCTCAACCTAACTTTCCCTACCTAATCTACCTATTTCTATCCTAGATAATTTACCTATCATACCCTAGTTACTCTATGTATCCTGCACTAGCTACTCTGACTATCCTACCGTAGCAAATCCGTCTTCCTACACATGCTACTCTACCCATCCTATCCACTTGTCTTCCTTGACTAACTACTCTACCTATCATATCCTTGTTACTCTACCTTCCTACACTAGCTACTCTACCTATATTAACTACTCTATCTTCCTATACTAGCTACTCTACCTAATCTTCTTATTCTATTCTACCTATTCTATCTATCCTACACAAGCTACTCTTCATATCCTACCCGAACAATTTTACCTTCTAACACTACCTACTCTACCAATCCTGAATAGCTATTCTACCTTTTTACACTGGCTCTTCTACCTGTAATTTCCAAGATACTCAACGTTCTTACACTAGCTACTCTAAGTATCCAACCCTAGCTCATCTATCTTCTTACACTAGTTACTCTACTAATCCTACCCTAGCTTATCTATCTTCTTACACTGGCTACTCTACCTATCCTACCCTCGCTTATCTATCTTCCTACACTAGCTTAAATCCTAGCTTATCTTTCTACCTACATTAGCTATGGACTTAATGGCGTAGACAAAATATGTAAATTTTCAATTTTCATATGAAATGATTACTTTTCCCTTACTCTTTATTGTTATAATATCAGACATTTTTCTTAATCAATAGGGTTCAAGCTGTTGATGATATAAAGCAACTGTGCAAGTTCCATGAAAATCTGACCACAAATGTGGACTTTATCAAATAAACAAGAAATGCAAATTTTCAAATTGAAATGGCTACTCTTCCCTTACTGATTGTCAGATTTCTTTTTTCCAATATCAATACGGTTCAAGCTATTGATGATAGAAACAAACAATGAAAGTTTCAAGAAAATCCAACCCCAAATGCAGACTTTATCTCATAAACAAGACATGCAAACTTTCAACTTGAAATGGCTTCTCTTCCCTTACTGACTGTCGGACTTTTTTGAAAAATCAATACGGTTCAAGCTATTCTTGATATAAACAAACTGTGCAAGTTTCATGCAAATCCGACTACAAATGCAGACTTTGTCACGTCAAAAGACACGTGTCAAGACGAGTTAGTCAAAAGACTAACAGATGGATGAGCAGATGGACGGACAGATGGACAGAGGAACGGACGGACGAAGGAAACCATGCCATGACATAAACTCTGCTGGCTTTCAGCCAGTAGAGCAAAAAATACTGAAGACAGAGTAACAGATCTTGTGCACTGCACTTGTCCTCAATGATCTATCTGCAAATGCATTCAGAAGTCAATAGCTTTTACAGTTTGGAAGTTATGCTCCAAACAAAAATCTAATTTGTAAAGTAACCAAGGGCAAGAACTCAAAATTTAGTGAAGACAGAGTTAAGATTCTAACTCAATAGCTTTCAGACTTTGAAAGTTATGATCCGGAAAAAAAATCAAATTTTTTGAATAACAAAGGGCAATAACTCCACAAATAATAAGGACAGAGTTATAAGTCTTGTGCGCTACACTTGTCCTCGATGACATATATCACAAGTGTTTGCGCGCATCAATACTACGCAATTGTTATTTGTCATGGATAGTGAATAGACCATTTGCCAATTACCGATACCGACGCGTCACTAAGAGTTACATCCCTTGCGGATACTCTCCACCGGACAAGCTAGTCCAATCTCGAATATATCCGAATAGTTATAGGGTCACATTTTTGAAATGTAATTCACCCTAAACGCATGAAAAAAGAAAACAAAAACAAAAAACTCGGCCGTGCCGGTACTTGTATCAATTATCATTTGCGAAGACACATTAAAAAAAAACATGGTCATTTTTTCAGTCTTTCGGTAACCTGCAGATAGAAAAGTTGTATCATATAAAGCGCAATGCAGACTACATAAATATTTTGAAAAACGGATCCCCGATAAGAAAATAAAAAAATTCTCGTCAACTGCCTTGGTTTCACAGGGCAAGAACTGAATTTGAAAACAAAAAGTGTTCGGGCAGAAAAATGCATCTTTTGGGGTCAGTAATTAGAATGGACTTACCCTATGTTACAGATTTTAACAATTCCAAATTCTTTGCAAGTGATCAACGTAACATTGAAGAGGACAAAGACTTTATTATGACAGGCGTGTGTAACTATGTGTCTAACACAAGTACATCACAATTGTTCTTAATGATCACCCGCTTTGATGGTGAAATACCGAGATCAAAGGAACATCCAGCTAACCCTTAACTAGCTTTTCACTGAAAACGATTTTAGTACGTATTTCCCAAATGAAAACGAAGCTGGAACTACTTTTTTTCTAGGAGAAATGGATAGTTTCAAATTTGAACTGAACTTTGTTGTTACGTTAGTCATCTGATGAGGTGGTTCAAACAGGAACCTGACAAAAATGGATCTAAGAAGATTCTAAGTATTATTTTAAGGCCAGGATTTTCGCAATAAATTCAAACTGTATGGTGTTCCGGTTTTTAGTAAATGGATTGTCTGTGTCTATTTGCAGACACTGGAATGATTTTTAAAGCAAAATCTTATCACTTTAATAGTTTAAATACATCAAACCAGCGATCCCTGGGTTTCGAGCCCTATACGTTATGAACTTAGCTACAGGGTTCGGCAAACATCAATTAGACATAAAATAGGAAACAAATACCTATTGCACTTCAACTATCTCTTTCTTTTCCCCTTTTTCCCCCTTGTTTTTTATAACACTGAATCTTAATTAACTCTTTACCAAATGACAAATTTTTAGACTTGCCCAAAACAAAAGCGTTTGCAGACGACAAAATAAGTGTGACTCAAAAAATGAAATTTGCTGTAGGAAGGATAGCAAAGATTGTCGGAAAAGGAGAAAATGCTAGTTACCAGAATTGTCTCCCGTTCCAACAATATTTTTAAAAGCTATTTTTTTAAGGGTCTTAAAAAGCATGGGTTACGTTGAATATGGTTTTAAATAGATGCAGTGAATGCTTATTCGACTAATAGCTTTCACCCAACAGCAACACTTTGGACTCGTCCAAATACAGATTCAATCCTAGCTACTCTACCTTCCTTAACTAGCTACTACCTTCCTACACTATCTACTCTACCCATCTTATCCTAGCTACTCTACCTTTAGCTAGGATAGGATGCATATATGCGTAAAGCAATTTGTATTCAACCGTGAACTGTCCATTAAAAAAGTTTAAAAAATATTTTTGTGTACTGCTGCACTATTTTATTTTTCATGCATATCTAAACGCTGAGAAGTAGTGGGTGGATGCATCCACATGCTGCATCCTCATGCTGCATCAAACAAGAACTACATATACCACTCTTTCCAAGCGCCAAGTGCATTTTATGTAGTCCAAGTCCATGGCGGTACTACTAATGGTTGAAAAACAGGTTGTAAATATTTTCATCACTTCAAAATAAGGAATTAAAAAACAAAACTAACGTAGGTTTAAAAGACATTTTATCTGAAGCAGAAAACACAATGATGTGTGACTGAAAATAGATAAATAAATAGATAAATAGATAAACAAATAAATAAATAAATAAAACTGGTTTCACGCCATATTAGTTTTATGTATCACTATTTGATATTTCAAGTCTGGTGTGTGAAAAAGGTGGAAAGTGAAAAAGGTTTTCTTTCTTCTTCTTCTTATTCTTCTTCTTCACATTCCAGTTATTTTCTTGTTGTGCTGCTCTGAAAAGGTATTTTTCCATCAAGATTGAGGTGCATTTCTTGTAGTTTCAAGTTCCTCTTTCTCTTACATGAGTATGTTCAGGCTTTCCCCTATTTTATTTTCAAATGAATGAAGTGTTGCTACATGAGTTTACATCGTATCTTAAAGTTAATTCCGGTCCATTACGGTTCGTTCCGGTCCATTCCGGTATTTCCATGCACCGGGAATACACCAACTTCTCAACAGCTGCCCTACTTGTACATGTACTTGTATAACGGCTGACAAGGTAAACGGTTCTGTTTATTTACTCACCAGACATGAATACACACCATGTACAGTGCTAATCAATCTTGAATGTAAATTTCGCTACGTCCCATCTATATCAAATGGTGTGCACACAGCATCGACCCAAAGTAAACAAGGGTGTTGGTTGCGGGATGCTCTGCATGAGTATTTGACGAAATGAACGGGAGAATTTTTCACCGTTGTAAGCTAACACCATTGAAAACTTTTTGCTTTGAAACTATTTTCTTAGGCGCTTTCGCAGGATATGTAGTCAGCGACTACCTCTTTCAATTTCTATTTTACGTCACGGATGAACAACTTGTAATGTGTAAGGCGGTTTGAAGGGTGTGTCGTTTCAAGCCAGTTCCAGCAAATCAGCGAGAGCGAATAGTGCGCATTTATACATGATGTTCAGAGTGGTTGCAGCTTTCGTGCAAAAGTTTGAAACGTGGTTACTAAGGCTAGGTGCCGTTGGCCCCTAGCCAAAAATTCTCATGTAGATACGTGTAATATGACTTTGAAAAAGAGTAAAATGGCGCGTAATTTCGGTTCATTCTTGAATCATCTGCTACACTGAAAAGAAACTTAACTGTCTGATCGCGGCGGTGTCATCGCGTCGTTTTTTTGCGTAACCAGACCGCCGTGGTCTGCCAGCGATCGCCACGTTTAACAGCAGTCCGCGTTAGTTCGCGTTCACCTGTGTTCTAAAATCGCCGCGTTGGGTCCGCGCTAAGTCTACCGCGGAGAGCAAAAATAGCAAAAAACGCGAGAACTCTACTGTATCAATCCCTAGGTACTCTTCCTACCCAACACTTTATTTTTCTACTTGAACTACTCTACCCATCCTACCCCAGCTATTCCACCGTCCTCCAATAGCTCGTACTCCACCAACCCTTCACTATCTTAACATTTTTCCTACACAAGTTTTTCTACATATGCTAGCTTCTCTTTTAATCCTATCCTAGCTAATCTACCTATCAATCCCTAGCTACCCTACATAACCAACAACTTCTTTATCTTCCTACCTGAACTACTCTACCTATCCTACCCGAGCTTATCTATCTTCCTACACAAGCTCTTCTACCCATCCTTTCCTAATTACTCTACCTTCCTACCCTAGCTATCCTATTCTAGGTACTCCTCCTACCCATCCTATCCTAGCTTTTTTACTTTTTTACACTAGCTACTCTAACTATCCTACCCTAGCTAAATTATCTTCGATCACTAGCTAATCTACTGATCCTATCCTAAATTCTACATTCATATACTAACTACACTACCGATCCTACGCTAGCTTATCTACCTTCTTACACTTGCTACTCTATCTATACTGCCCTGCTATACAGCCTTCTTTCACTACTTACTCTACCGATCCTATACCAGCTACTTTACCTCCCTACACTAGCTACTCTGCCTATCCTAGCTACCCTACTTCCCTACACTGGAACTTCCACACAACGTATCTTAGCTACTCTGCCTATCCTACACTGGCTAATCTATTAATCCTATCCTAGCTACTCTACCTATCCTACAAACGCTACTCTACCTAGCCTACCCGAGCTAATCTATCTTCCTACACAAACATTTCTACCCATCCACTATCTATACTGCCTTAGCTACTCTACCTTCTTTGACAAGCTCCTTTACCTCCCTACACTAGCTACTCTGCCTATCCTATGCTAGCTACCCTACTTCCCTACACTGGAAACTCCACCCAACGTATCTTAGCTACTCTACCTATCCTACACAGGCTAATCTATAAATCCTAGCCTAGCTTGTCTACCTATTCTATCCTAGCCAATCTACCCATCCTACACTAGTTACTTTACCTAATCTGTGCTAGCTACTCTATCTATCCAAGCTACTCTACCTTCTTACACTAGCTATTCTACCTATCCTACCCTATCTTATCTACCTTCCTATTGTAGCTACTTCTCCTATCCTACACTAGCTACTCTACCTTTCCGATCCGAGCTAATCTTCCTATTACACTAGCTACTCTACTCATCCTACAATAGCTCCTCTATATTCTTACACTGGCTACACTACCACCTACTCTACCTTCTAACATTACCTACTCTGCCTATCCTGCTCTTGCTACTCGACCTTCTTACTTTAGCTACTCTTCTTATCATACACTAATTTACCTTCTTACACTGGCTATTGTACCGATCCTACACTAGCTACCCTGCCTATCCTACGCTCACTAAACTACCTATCCTACCCTAGCTTAACTACCTATCCAACACTAGCTATCCTAATCTAGCTAATGTTCCTATCCTACATTTGCTAGTCTACCTATCCTACCCTTACCTTCCTTCACTAGGTACTCTACCTTTCCTACCCTATCTATCTTCCTACACTAGATAATCTCCCTATCCTATCCACACTACCTTCCTACACCAGCTACTCTAACCAAGCTATCCTAGCTACTGTCTATCCTATACTGGCTAATCTATTTATCCTACCCTAACTACTCACGTTATCCTACACACGTTACTCTACCTATCCTACCCGAGCTAATCTGTCTTCCTACACAAGCTACTCGATTCATCCTTTCCTAGTTTCTCTACCTTCCTACCCTAGCTACTCTACCTATCCTATTCTAGCTATTCTGCCTATCCTTCACTGGTTAATCTATTTATCCTATCCTAGCTACTCTACCTATCCTTCACTATCCATGAGTCCATTGGCATCATCCGGCTCATACGCATAACTTTATGACTCCATGCTGCTCCGTGCGATCATTTGACGTTGACCATCCAGAAATTCTTCCATTGCAATCAAAAATCATTGTAAAATCTGAGATTATGAACAGATCACGCTGATTCTTCAGAACTGCGCTGAAATAACGTTCATGTGACTCCATGCAAAAATTCACGACGTTATGGTGGCATTTAATCAAACTTATAACATTTCTTTATGATCAAGAAATTCCTACACGCTAAATTTTTAAAGTGCTCCATAACTAAGTGGCCACATATTGTTTAGCATCGTCTACGAAAGAATTATCAAATTAATTATTTTTAAACACATGCAAACAAAAAGGGCGAGATGACATGTATAAGTGTAGCAAATTTTAGCATGATTGGGACGCTAGTGTGCTTATAAATTGACCAGTCTGGGAACTTTCCGACTGCACCTTGTATACGCGATCGGCACTCAGTGAGAGACTGAGTAAAAGCGTAAATATTCGTGATCTGCACGGTAAGGGTTAAACCGATTGCCCACCACTAATTCCTAGTATATATATTGAACAATAGCCTTTATCTGCGGTACTGTTTTAGTCATTGGTTGGCTGTTTGTGTGGCAAACTTTAATTCCATTTTCAACAGTTATTGTCATTTAACACTTTACCTGATGACAAGGTTTTGGGCTTTTCCAAACTGAAAGCATTTGCTGACAACAAATAAACCTGGGCTTTGGAAAGGTAGAAACAGAGTAGGAAAGGGAGAAAACACCCTTTACTAGCGTTTTCTCCTTTTCCTCTGTTGTTCTCAAAATACCTATTCACTCAAGCCCCCACTTTCCATCACATGGTATTAAAGACGATCGCTACAGTTTCACCATTTTTTGAAAACATTCAGAATTTCATGAAACTTTGTTTGGTGATAGTTTATTATCTGATCTACAAAAATAGGAGATAACAAGATGTCTGTTTGTAAAACAGTCATGCCCCCCTACTGCCACATTGATACAGGAAGTGGCACAGTTCATAAACTGATATCAAAAGAATTGATTGGAAAATATCGATGTCATCTTTTTGATTTATAGCCCACTTCAATTGTTAAACTTGATAATCTGTCAACAGTTCGCATAATTATACACACCGCCGTGTGTATACATACAAGATTGTAAACAGTCGCCGATACACAGACTGGGTTATCGATTTTCTTTTCGGCACGCGCGTTCGACTTTTTCCCAGTCAACTTCGATGCTTACTACGTCCCCGATAATACGCGAATAAAATGTTGGAGCCAGAAGTGGAGCCACATATGATGATTTTTGAGACACTTTAATTTTTTTTAGCAAATGGCTCAAGTGGCGAACGGCAGCGTGGGCCCTGAATCATCTGGTGGTCACTGTGACCTTGACCTTTCACGGATTAACCTTAAAATCGATAGGAATCATTTACACTCCAAGATGAATATCTGTACAGAATTTGAAGGACCTAGGTCAATTCTGTGTGTAGTTATCATCTGGACAAGGTTTGGTCTATATATCATTAAGTTGAAGGCCACTGTGACCTTGACCTTTGATGGATTAACCTCAAAATCGATAGGAATCATCTACACTCCAAGATAAATATCTGTACAGAATTTGAAGAACCTATGTCAATTCTGTGTCTAGTCATCATCTGGACAAGGTTAGGTCTAAATATCATTAAGTTGAAGGCCACTGTGGCCTTGACCTTTGATGGATTAATCTCAAAATCAATAGGGATCATCTGCACTCCGAGACAAATGTCTGTGCCAAATTTGACGAACCTGGGTCAATTCTGTGTCTAGTTATCATCCGAACAAGGTTTGGTCTATATATCAACATGTTGACGGTCACTGTGACCTTGACCTTTGACCGATTGACCTCAAAATCAATAGGGATCATCTGCACTCCGAGACGCATGTCTGGGCAAAATTTGACGAACCTAGGTCAATTCTGTGTCTAGTTATCATCCGGACAAGGTTTGGTCTATATATCAACATGTTGACGGTCACTGTGACTTTGACCTTTGACCGATTGACCTCAAAATCAATAGGGATCATCTACACTCCAAGACGCATGTCTGTGCCAAATTTGACGAACCTAGGTTAATTCTGTGTCTAGTTATTATCCGGACAAGGTTTGGTCTACCGACCGACCGACCGACCGACCGACGGACGGACCGACCGACCTACAGACCGACCGACCGACATTAGCAAAGCAATATACCCCCACTTCGTTGAAGGGGGGCATAAAAAGAGGGGGTCACCAGCTTTGGGAAAATTCTATGAATATTTCTTTTAGTACACCCTGCATTGCGGCAGTTCAGGATGAAATTTCACCTATGAAAACTACGTCTATGTATATTTTTTTAAATGACAACAAGTACATGTATATGCAAATTTTTTGTCATTGTATTGGTGAAACATCAAATTTAATGAAAAAAATAATTTAGAGAATAATGAGTAACAATCTTTAAAAATAAAAAACCCTTAACTTATGGCTAAAACACCTTTATTTTGGAAAAAAAAACCCAAAAAAACCAAAGCGTATCTTTCAAAGTTATTTTTTTAAATGTTCTAACATTCAGATTTTTCCTTTAAATAAAATTCAGGTACTAAACTAAAAGAATCAGGCTTAAAACAAATAGGTCACCAGCTTTATTTTTTTTAGAAAATACATTTTAAGTTTGTGGTTGGGGCACTAACTAATGAGTAAATGTAATGTTTGTCAAAGACTAAGACATTATATGAAGTAAATTATCTCAATTTTTTTCAATAATACAACAATATTAATAAGAATCAAGTTTGTTGGTCATACTAAACCAATTCATAGCATATAAATGTAATACTGATGTTAGCATTTAACCCATTTCCAAACGACTTATTTTAGACTTCTAAATTTGATGCGTTTGCAGACGCTAAACCAAAACCTGGTATTCATGTATCACAGTTCTTTGATGGGTCAGAAATCATTGTGTGAAAAGGAGAAATCAATCCTTAGGGGTAATTTCTCCTTTTGACATCAATGTTTTTCATCAATGTTGTCTGCTACAGACTCATCAAGCTAAGGGATAAAGAGTTATGTACAGACCCTCGTTTTCTCTAAGTCTTTACCAAGTGACATAATTTTGGACTAGACCAAACTAAAAGCATCTGCATCTGAAAATATGTTTTAGTTTGACGATACGTCTGCCAGACAGAGCGCTAGTAGTAGCATCTGTGTCCATATTTCCGTTGTTAGATGACGTAGTTAGGTGATTAACTTTGACTTTCAGTCCGATCTTTTGAAAGCGTAATTTTAAATTCTTGCCTCGCATATAATGACTAGTATTTGGCTTGATTCAAATATTTTTTACTTCATTTTGCTAACGTGAAACGACCCGTTTTAGTTCTTGGTTTATCCATTCTGCAGACATTGACAGGTGTGGCAAGATCAATTGTGTTAAGAAGTGCTCATCGTTTTTCGAGTAAAAGGTGAACGTGATAGTTACACGAAGCGTGAAAATGGAAACTGTCGTGAACGTCGTTAACTCAAAATACAAAAAAAAACATTTTTATTGACTATCATAAGGAACATAATGTATTAAGTTTCATCAATTTTTCTCAAGGATTTTAGAAGATATCCGTCTGGACGGTCAAACAGAGTGTCTTTGTCAGGGGATAAAAATTGAATATTCCCTTTATGGGCCATGTAGCCTCTTGCGCTACTTTTAGATCTCACTCTCAGATTTTCGTGAATACTTGTCAGAATGTCAAATGGATCAATAAAATACAATTAAGAGGATTCTAATTCAAATCAGTATGATGATGTCATATCTGATACAACAAGAGGGCCATTGGCCCAAAGCACTCACCTCAGTAACGTCATCTAGGATTGATTGATTGAATGGTGTTTTACCCCACCTTCAACATTATTTCAGTCATATCACAGCGACAACTAGCATATTCATGTATTTCCTGGGTTTTAGCAGTACTAGGCAAGGCCTCTGAAGTGTCTTGCCAAAGGACACTCTCAGGGAAAACCCAGCGGATCAAGTAGGGCTTGAACCCGGGGTCTCCACTGAGCCAAGCAGGAACCCACATCTAGGACTGGTAAAATTGAAGACATCCTGGTTGTGATGATGTAAACACATGATTGTTAGTGATCTACTTTTTTAGCCAACTTGATGCAGTTTCACAGCTGTTGAAGAGATTATCAAGACAAACATTCTGATCAAGTTTTATGAGCATCCAACTGAAAATGTGCCCTCTAGGGTGCACAAAAGGTAATTGTTGACGACTGCATTATGGACAACGGACGACGGACAAGCACAATCACAAAACCTCACCTAAAGAGGATATGAATGCAGATCTAAAATTTCGCGAATCACAGAATAGTGACCTTACGCGTAACCACGAGAGTTAAAGACGGAATTCCAGAATGTCTACTCTAAATGTGTACTGTAAAACTTGTTACTCTATTTAATAACTTCATTTTTACCTCAATGAAACATATTTAACTGGCAGTATTAACGCCACTAGACTGTTATTCCGGTTGACTTGGATGAAAACAGGCACTCATTGATGTCGACAAGGGTTCAGTCCAGTGTTTCATCTAGGCCGCGGGATTGCGGGAATCCTACACTTTTGTAAATAATCCCCCCCCCCCCCCATTTTCTGACACCGTGCGAGACAAGTCCCCCCCCCTCTTGGAAATCACATTATAGCTTACCAACGGTACTTTGATTATATTACTCTACGTTATTGAATTTAATAACTAGCTTATCACATGTAAACACTGGTTAGAAATGCTATCAATTGCATTTGACACAAAAATAGTTTGGCGATTTTCATGTCGAGGAGAAGTGACTGGTTCCCTGCTTCACATTCAATTGAGAACCGCAATTATGAATGACACGTTTAAGAAGTGGTCTCCAAATTTTAAGTACCTCGGAACAATTTTAATGAAAAAGTATGAATGTTGGCCACATTGAGACTGAATTGAAGATATTTTTCCACTATTTTATGCAAAAATCATGTTAATGATTATTTGTTTTCAGCTTTTTAAGCTGTTTGACAGATTTTCGAATGTTGAATCAGATCCGGAAAATAAATGGGTCTTTTCGGTTGCCAATAGTAGCAGCATGACGGTAACATTTTCCTCGTCTGTAATATGATTTTCTTATTTCTTGAACTAGACCATTATGCAATCCAGAAATGTGGAAGCGCAGCATAAGTGACTATATTACTTTGTCCACTGTATCTTTGTCCCGGAAAGCTGATTAAGAAGCTGAAGAAGCCTCAATCATTACTGATTCCATTGAGACAGACAAGGGACCCTCGTGAAACCACACGCAACAAACTTTCCAAGAATTGTGGCTTAAAGGCTAATTATGGAACTTTTGCTAAACAGAAAGAATTTCTTTTTTTTTAAAAAAAGGTTGTTTTAGTAAGAGGAATATATGGTGCCTCATGGGCTTCCACAACGTTTGTTTGTATGAATGGTGTTTAACGCCGCTTTCAACATTATTTCAGTCATATCACGGCGACAGCTCACATATTCATGTATTTCCTGGGTTTCACCAGTACTAGGCCAGGGCTCAGAAGTGTCTTACCCAAGGACAATCCCAGTGAAAACAAAATTTTTGAAAATCCCCAACTTTTTTTACAAGCATGCGGGCAAATTCCCCACTTTTTTCAAATCCTGGATGACACACTGCCAGTCAATCGCTCCCCCATGACCGGGGCCCAGTTTCATGAAAAAAACTTAAGTCCGTTATTTTGCTCAAATCTGCTAACGGACTTACATGTAGTTCCCGACTTAAGTTGAGTTCGTTATTTAAGATGCGTTTCACGAAAGTTAACAGACTCAGCAACGACCTCAAACCTTGAGTTGAGTCTGTTATTTTAAGTCTACCGCTATGCTGGCTTAAGTTGCTTGTTGTCGACTCAAACATGGTGGACTTCTTCCGAAGTGTTCGCCGCTGGAAAGATGTAAACCGACAGAACGTCTATTTAGGGACAGAATTTGCCCATTTCAAATCTTAAGCATGGGGGAAATTTTTCAAAGGGTCGTCTCTGTTCAGAATATACATGACCGATGTTCTGTTCAGGAATACTTAAGCATCTACTCTAAGCTGCTGAAGAAATCGTCCCCTGGAGAAATCAACCCTAAATTCATAAGTCGTCCCTAAATTAAATTTTGGATAACTCGTCCACAGTCACAAAGCTGAGTTGTCCGATCGTATTATGGTAAAATTAAGACCGTCGAAGGGATTTTGTCCGTACCGAGATTGATTGAATTTGCGTTTATTTATCGTCGCCACCGGTTGCCCATATGGGCGACGCCCCCTGAAGGCTGTTAGTATTGTTACGGGGGATAGTGCAGATACAGGACGAAACCCATCTTAAGTTACGCCTGGTTCTTTTACGTGCTCGGTGTATAGCACCGTCACATGGGACCTCGGTTTAACGTCTCATCCGAAAGACTGTTAGTAATTTTAGATGGCCAGCCGTGGGGATCGAACCCACACCCTCAATTGACTCGAAACATCACGTTCACGAGTCCTACGCTCTACCTATTGAGCTATGCGGGCTGGTCTCCGTAGCGAGATTATCACTTCCTGCTTGAAAACAGGGATTACCTTATGCAGATACAGTCAGTTGGGTAGTTCCGAATCACTAACGAGTAATACGATGCTTTATTTTCGTTTACAAATCGGGCCGGGCTAAATACCTTTCCATCAGAAGGTCTACTGATAAAGAAGGTTTAAAAAATATAAATCGTTTCCATTAGTTTTAATTTTGACAATATATTCCCGTTCTACAGTGTACATCCATACATGGATCCGTGGAAATCGATATTTGACCAATCAGGTCATCGCATTTATTTTACCCGACGTGCAACCTTGTTGTCTGCTATTTCAGCTCCCAAACAAACGACTGTTAACGTTGGAGGGATGCGATAGTTTTTATTTATTTTGTGTTTTAAACGTTTGAATTTAGGAAAAAGTTTAAAATATGTGCTTTGCGAACGTGTACCGCTGACGTGAGATCACGCAGAGGTTGTAGACAAGTTTGAATTGTGATAATGACTGAAAATGGGACATATGCAAAGAGTTCTGATCAGTGCTACATTACACAATGGATTAATTATTGCTTTAGTTTTTTTCCCCTGTGAAAGATTTGGAAAGAGACAAAAATGTTTTAAAGTAGAAAACAAAGGTAAAATTAGATCTATATGAAATACTAATCAAAATATAATATGTTTACTTGAATAGCTAACCTTTTTCAGTAACCTATGTACCGGGTACATCCAAAAAGTGGCACTTGTCATCAATGTTTCAGTTTGACGTAAATCTTAACCATTGGTGCATGAAGAATATGCTAAATGTGTAGATATATATCAGATTGCAAATAACATGCAGTTTAATCTTGGATTAAAACTAACTGCTATTTACAATAGTCATATTGACGTGTATTCCTCACTACATATTCCTCACTAAAAGTAGAATTCAGTTTTGAAATTAAGTCTAACTCTATTCTGTACCGGTGGCAGTTCAGCTAAAAAGGCAACTTGTGTTAATTAAATAAACTTTTTACTTAATCGTATTTAAGTGGATTAGCACATCTGCCATTTCAAAGGATGTGTCGGTAAACTGTTAACTGATGAGAAGTGTGTTTGATTGCAAACCAATTTGCCGCTCTGATCAACTTGACCACCCGTTGGATGAGCTGTCACGTGGTCGATGTATGCGCACGCGTTTTTTTTTTTCGAGCTCCACTGAAATTGGAATTTAAGTGCTGTTTTTTTTTTTTTGGATATACTGCTGTTGCACCATTGGAATTAGCTTCTGTAATTACGCAAAATGCACAGCAATCAAAAACGTGGTAACAGTACAAGAAATTCTACAACTTCCAAAGGAAAAACAGTTGGTGAACGTAGGTCGCAATTAGACAAAGGCAATATGGCGGACAGTATGGCCGACAATGATGATCAATACGTAACTTACAGTGATAGTGATACAAGTTTATTCAAAGAACAACACAAATCTAAATTGAAAAAGACAAAAAGGCAAAAGCAAAGCGAAAAACGAAAGAGGCTTAGGACAGGAGAAAGCACTGGTGAGAACTTAGATAAATATAGTAACTTGAGCAATGACGATAAACTTTCATTAATACTTAGTAAACTGTCGGAGAATGAGATTCGAATAAAGTCTTTCGAGGAAAAATTAGACACAGCATTGGATCAGACCAGGCTTAACTCCCTTCAAGAGTCTGTTGAGTCCCAAAACAATCGTATGAAAGTTCTTGAATATAAAACTATTGATTTAGAGGCTCGTTCGAGAAGAAAGAACCTAATATTTCGAGGTTTCACAGAGAGTCGTAATGAGTCCTGTCCAGATATTGTCCGAGAATTTCTGAGAAATACAATGGACATTTTTGAAGACACTGTCATAGATCGAGCACATAGGCTTGGTAGGTTCCGCCCAGGTGCAAACCGCTCCATCATTGTAGCTTTCCGTGATTATGCGTCTACTGAGGTTATTATGAGTGCTACACATAAGCTTGCTGGCACATCTTTCAGCGTAAATCGAGACTTTCCCCCTGAAATCACCACTGCCCGCAAAGAACTTTGGCCACAGTATAAACAGTGGAAGTCTAAAAATCCTTCCGCAAAAGTTAGAATCCAATTTCCAGCAAAACTTGTCAAGAATGGGAAAGTTGTTTGTGATATGTTCCCTGATTGGAGACAAATTATAAACACTCCTCACGTTAACACATCACCTACATGTAGTGCTACTATCAATACAGTTACACAAACTCGTGAATATAGTGAGCGTAGCCGAAGTAAACAAACTACGACCTCCCAGTCACATGCAGACGACACTCAACCTGTCAGCAGTCAAACAAACTTTCGCCCATGGGCTCCAGACACCATCGCCGATCATCATGGAGGAAAGAACAGTGCGGACAACAACGGATAGGCCAGGCCCGGGAAAACCTCTGAAACAAAGAAAAAAGTAAATTTAACAGAACTGAAATGTGGCGTCTTAAACGTTTGTGGTTTGAAACGTAGACTGGAATATGCAGAATTCTTGGAACAAGTATCACAGTTTGATATTTTAGGCGTTTTAGAAACAAATTTAGACAGTTTTGACCGAATTGAAATACCTGATTTTACGTTCATTTCAAAACATAGAGAAAATAACTCCGTCCGAAAATCCGGAGGGATTGGTTTATTCGTTAGAAAAACGATAGCTAGGCACGTGAGAAATATTAAAAGTAATGCGGAATATGTGCAATGGGTCGCAGTTTTAAAGTCAATGTTTTCAATTGAAGATGTCGTCATCGGTATAGTCTACATACCCCCCGATAGATAAAAGTTTTACGATGAAAGTCGTCTTCGTACCCTTGAAAACGAAATTGCAAATTTTTGCTCAAATCATGAAAATGTATTTTTGGCGGGCGATTATAATGCTCGAATCGCGAAGATTCGTGATTATAGTTGCACTGACAATTTTATGTTTTCAGAACTAAACATGTCTGATAGCCAAACTTCAATTATTGAGAAGTTTAAGATTATAGAAAATCTCAAAATTCAGCTATACGGAGAATCAAAAGACAAAAAAACAAATGCCCGTGGTTTTACTCTAATAGACATTTGCAGAAACAATGATCTGTTCATTCTAAACGGTAGGTATGGAGAAGATAAAAATGTGGGTCAATTTACTTTTAGAGATAAATCTGTAATTGATTATGTAATGGTAACTGCTCAATGCTTCCACCTGCTGCATAATTTTTCTATTACGGATACAGACCACCTGTTCTCTGACGGCCATGCTCTTCTGAAATGGAGTCTCAGGTCACCCATTTTTCATGACAAGGCACCTTATCCTGAAAAAGATAAAAATAAACCTAAATTAAGATGGGATGAGACTCTGTCAGAAAAATTTGTAGAGAATATCTCTGATAGAAAGTTACATGAAATAACTGACCAAATTCAATCCCTCAACCCTACACCTGACAATATTGATAATATCACACAAAAAATAACAAATCTGCTCAATGATTCTGCCAAAATTACTTTTCGCAAAAAGCATAATGAAATGGTCAAAAGTAGTCAACCTTGGTTTGGACGTCAATGTCAAATTTCACGAAAACGTTATCATGTTGCTAAAGCAAACTACAGGAAATTTAAAACTAAAGGCTATAAAGATAAACTTGGCATTACCAGCAAAGATTATAAAAAGACAATGAACTACTACATAAGCAAGCATAAGTATATCACAGCAAATAAATTAAGGAAAATGCAAAGTATTAACCCAAAAAAATATTGGAGAATATTGAGAAAAAATAAAAAATCTAAAGAAAATACATCTGTAACACCATGCATTGAAGACTTTTATAAGCATTTTCAAACTGTAAACTCAGACAGTGATGGAGCTGATGAAAGCATCCAAAACTTGAACTTCAGCCAAGGAGACCTACATGTTACCAGCTTAAATGAGCCCATTAGTGCTGATGAAATATTAAAGTGTATTTCCAATTTAAAAAATTCAAAGGCATCAAGTTTGACCGATAACATTTTGAATGAATATATCAAAAGTACTAAAGAGAAACTGTTACCTGTATATGTTTTTCTCTTCAATTCCATTTTAGACACAGGTTATATGCCAGAGTCATGGTTAAAGGGAACCATTCACCCTATCTATAAAGGAAAAGGACAACCATCAGAGCCCAATAACTACAGACCCATTACAATCTTATCTTGCCTTGGCAAACTCTTTACTGCCATTTTAAACTTAAGAATTACTAAATTTATAGAGGATAACGAGCTTCTGAGCGAAAATCAAGCAGGATTTAGGAAAGATTACTCCTGTGCAGATCACATGTTTACCCTAGACAACATTATTAATATTTTGAAAAAGAAAAAACGTAAACTTTTTTGTTGCTTTGTGGATTTCTCACAAGCTTTTGACAAAGTATGGAGAGTAGGCTTGTGGTCAAAATTACTTGCCTCAGGTGTTAATGGTAAAATATTCACAGTAATTCATCAAATGTATCAAAACATTAAATCATGTGTTACGCTAAATGGTCAACAGTCCCCCTTTTTCTCATGTGAGACCGGAGTCCGCCAAGGTGAAAATTTATCTCCAATCCTATTTTCAATATTCCTTAATGATCTAGAATCACATCTTATAATCAAAGATGGTGAGGGTGTTACCTTGTCTTCGCATCATGATGAACAATTTTGGTTAAGACTCTTAGTCCTTTTGTATGCTGACGATACCATTCTTCTTGCAGAGACACCCCATGAGCTGCAAAATATTTTAAACCATTTCAATGAATATTGTAAACAGTGGAAACTAACCGTAAATCTAGAAAAAACCAAAGTTATTGTTTTCGGTGCACGAAATTATTCTAATCACATTTTTTTTAGATTCGATAACAAAGTGATAGAGATTACAAATAATTACAAATATCTTGGTCTCTTATTCACAAGCAATGGGTCTTTTTTCAGTGCACGCAAGCAACTTGCAGAACAAGCTAAAAGAGCAATGCATTCTTTAGTGGCCCAGTCACGTGCACTTAATTTGCCAACTGATCTACAGCTGAAACTGTTCGATCACACAGTCGTACCAATTTTACTGTATGGGGCGGAGATATGGGGCCATGAATCTCATGAAGTTCAGGAAAAAGTGCACGTAGAATTTTTGAGAAAAATTGTAAATGCTAAAAAATCAACCCCAAGGTACATGTTATATGGAGAACTGGGCCGTTACCCACTTACAATAAATATAAAAACAAAAATGATTAACTTTTGGAACAAAATTATTTGTAGTCATGGAAATAAAATTTCCAGACAAGTATATGATTATGTTTTAAATGACACTAGTAATGAGTACAAATGGCTAACATACATAAAAAATATTATTTTTAACACAGGCAATGGCATAATCTGGTTTACTCATAATCACAACCATGTTTAAAATATCCATACTCTTGATCAGACACAATCTAATTGATCAGTTCAGACAAGAATGGTCGCAACAGCTGACACAATCTCAAAAAGCAAGAAATTATAGTATATTTAAGCTCGACTTAAGATTTGAATTACCTGTCAACCCTCCCCTCCTCTCTAGCCATCAGTTTGTTTCTTTTTAGGACAGCCAATCATAAATTACCAGTAGAATTCGGCAGATGGAATGGCTTCCCATACACTGAAAGGAAATGTACTAAATGTTTGTCAAATGCAATATGTGATGAAATGCACTGTCTGTTCTCTTGTCCATATTTCAATGCACTGCGTCAAAAATTTATACTAGAGGAATACAACAATAACACGTTTAACTTCAATATGCTTCTGAATGAAACTGATAAAAATAAACTTATCAATTTGAGCAAATTCGTGTCGTCGATTATGAAACAATTCCAATCATGAACGCATTATGATGAATACCAAAAATAGATCACAAACGTAAACAAAACAAACTTACTATTTACCATAATTACAAACGAAAGGAATTTCCATTCAACCCAAATTTATGCAAGCACGCTTCCGTGTTTATACAGACGGGGTGTACTCTCTGTCCAACACAAAATCTACCGGTGTGTTAAAAACAGTAACCTGTAATTTTAACTTTATTCAGTATGAATACAATTTTTCATGCCTTAGTGGTATAAAAACTGCGTAAGGTCTCTCTTTTATTTGTCCTAATACAGCTGGTTGCTATTAAGATTGTCCATACCCCTCTGTGTATAAAGGTGTCCCTTGTTCGTTTGCTAGTTTGCTCTTTAAGTAAGAATGTCTGTTATTTTTTAGCGATCTAGTTATTAAATAAAGCCATGCAGGCTTTCCCGATGGGATGTTGTATTCTTGCATGCATCAGGGATCCTACTCGTAGTTTATATACGATCCCTGGTCACTCTTCCCTGCCAGAATCTTCAGCCTTTTTTTAAATCAGTTACTGTAAGATTTATTCACATCTTATTTCTTGTATGCTATTGTAGTTTTCTCTCTGTTCAAGAATACAAGGCTATGATCAGACAGCACTTTATATGCTGTGTGATCCTTAACTACTTTGCTGAAGTTGAAATTATTTTTCATTTGCACAACTATAGTTTCTTTTTTTAACCCATTGCTCCCCACAGACGAGTTCATCTCATATATGCCATATGCTTTGCAACTGGCTACTGTTGAGGGCTTTGTGGTGGAGGGGGCGGATACCCACTCCGGGTAGCTTCTCCTTCTACCACCAGGCTCCCACAAATAGACAGAATATGTATATAGTTAAGATCTATTGACTTGCGTTGAAAACTTTCTTTTGCAAATCTGTTTCCAGGGGGACAATGGGTTTACTGCCATTTCTCAAAAAAAAATTTTTTTGTCTTCTCTTGTTTTCTTTTTTCTCTACCGCTACTATTTTCTTAAAAATTTACATTGACCACGTGAAATGTTTTTATATTTGTTCATCTTATTTTTGTCTTCATTTCCTCTTTTTGTATGTTATTGTACTTGAGATGCAGAATAAAGTAATTTGTATTGTATTGTCTTTAGTATATCATAAGATAAAACAAACTACCGTCACTGATATTAACAAGTTTGTTAAAAATTGACAGCACACTTAACACATTTTGAAATTATAAGACAACCCTTTTTCCCTTAACCGAAATTAATTTTTTTCATAGTCAAGTCATAGTCAATTTTTCATGAACTTACACTTCTCTGTAGAATCAGACAATCTACATGTATATTGTTTTCGAAATGCTTGTAATTCAGTGTTGTTTTTTTGGGTATGATGTTGAGACGACTTTACTAGCATTACGAAAACAATAAGTATCTTTAATTCTATTATTCTGTGGCAAAACAGAGCTTTGTTGAGGTGATTTATTCTTTTTTTCATATTGAAGTTCAAAACTTTGCTAAAACAAGTAGATCTTTTACATTGTCCGTAGCCGCCGTAAATCACCCTTTTTTTTACACATCTTTGTGTAAATTAGTTGGCATCTTTAAATTTCTTACCGAGAATTCATCAACGGCAGAAACATAATTATGTCAGAAATATATATATATATTTTTTTTTTCCGAATTTTATTGAGAGAAACAGTCATGACAGCACGATTTAAGTAGCCTATCTGCTGTACTGTATATGTATTTACTGTGGTTGTCTGGGAGCCATTGGCAACAGTAACCAAGGAAGTCGGTTTATCTTATCACCACGGATCCATGTATTAGGGTAGTTGCGTATAGATAACGTCGGACATCCGGGCATTTTCGGTGATCATGTGATAGCAACAAGGGCCAAGGTGAAAACAAACGCTATCTTGAATATACCCGTATAGTTATTTGGTGACATTTTAGAAATGAAATTCGCCGTAAAAGCAAAAAATATGCCAAAAATCGGCCGTGCCGTTAGTTGCATCAATTATCACTTTCGAAGAGACAAAAAATGTCAATTTTCCGGTATCCTACAGAAAGAAGATAACACAAGCGCTGTCTCCTGCTGGGTGTTTTGATAAAAGCTTTCGTATGCAGACTACATTATTAACACCCGAGAAAGAAATAATTTCTTGCAAACTACCTTTGATTTACTAGGCAAGAATTAAAAAAAAAATAATGAATTGCAATCGGCAGTTAAATCAGGACTCCATAATAATAATGCAATTGAAAACAAAAAAAGTGTTCGGACAGACAAATATATGCATCGTTTGAGTTCAAAAATTGTTGATAATTCCAAATCCTATATTTTTACAAATGACCAACTGAAAAACCCTTTACCAGCTTTATATTGAAAACAGTTTTAGCACATATTTCTCTCCTCAAAATGAAACTTGAACTACCATTTTTATAAGGAGTGGGCGATTTAAAGTTTGAGCTGACCTTCGTCGTTACGATAACTAAGAAGATTTGATATTTTCTGAGGTCAGGGTTTTCTCAAGAAACTCAAACTTTATGGTGTTTCAGCTTTCATTAAATGGTCTGTCGCTGTCTCTTTGCACACAATGAAACTCTTTTTCCTTATTACAAAACATTAACACCACTCTAACCCTGTACAAAAAAAAAAAAAAAAACTTCTCAAAGTTGAAAACATTTGCAGAATTGTAGAATTCAATTTCATATGGCTCAACTAATGAAACTTACATTCAGTTGAATAGAAAACATCGTGAGAAAAGGAGAAAATACTGGTTACCAGCACTTTCTTTTCTTCCCACAATGTTTTCAAATGATTTCTTTTTTTTAAACTCGGGATTGTGTGGTAAAGGGTAAATAGTTTAAATAAATCGAACCAGCGATCCCCGGGTTTAAAGCCCTGTACTTCACCGACTTGGCAATGTCAGAAAGGCGTTGAACAATCACACCATCTATGGCACTTTTTATAAATTTATTCTCTACAGAACGACAAAATTTTGACTTGTCCAAATTAAAAGCATTTGCAAACAACAAAAATAAGTGTGACTCAAAAATTGAATTTCGTTAAAATAGGATAGAAGACATTGTGGGAAAAGGAGAAAATGTTTGTAACTAGAATTTTCTCCTTTTCCCACAATGTTTTCAAAAGCTTTTGGACAATTAAAGTGATGGCTTATTTGACTAAAAACTTTTAGTAAACGGGAAAACTTAGGACCTATCAAAATCTAAAGCATTTGAAGCCGACAGTTTAGACGTGGGTCAAATGGTTGAAATTGTTTTTGAAAAAGTAGAAAATATCGCGGGAAAAGGAGAAAAGGAGAAAATTCTGGTTCCAAGCATTTACTCCCTTTACATTTTTTTTTTTTTTTTTTGGGGGGGGGGGGGAGGTTAAGAAGCTTTCCAGTGTCTTCAAAGAGACAGGGACAGTCCATTTACTGAAATTACAGCACTACTTTGAAATATTAAGAAAATCCCGATCTAAAAAGAATTACCGAACTTTTTATGTTGCGCATTTAGTCATGTTCCTAAAGACGAATAACTGTAATAGAGTCTAGTTCATGAACATAAGAAACATAGGTTCAGTTCAAATGTTTAATTTCGATCCCCATTCACAAAATATTTATATTCCAGCATAAGTTTTCAAGAGTTTTGAAGAAATATTTTGTACGTGTCATATGAATTTTCACAAAATGGTTGAAGGGTTTAACTCCGTGTTCCTTTGATCTCGGTATTGCACTGCAGGGTGGGCGACCCAAGAGCTGTAATGTATTTGCTTGGTAAAAATTAACGCACACGTGTTACATTAAACTGACTCTTTTTGTCTGTTACTGATCTTAATTCACCCTTATGTTGATCATTTGTGATTAGGATTTTGAATTTTACGCAGGTTACAAAGGGTAACTTCATTCTTCAAACTAACGTGTAAACTTATCCAAATTAGAAAGAATTTTCGAACGAGACATACCAAAGCGATATTTGTCTTTGAAAGAGTAGCAAACATTGTGGAAAAAAGAAAGGATGCTGATTAGTATTTTCCTTTCACCGCAATATTTTCAAAATTCTTTCTCTACAGGGTCGCAAAAACCTTGGATATTTTTTTATACTGGGTTAGATCTAATTAAGTCCGTCCCGGGGCAATGTTTGAAAAGATAGTTTTATCACACTATTCTTTTTTTCGGTCAAATATTAGACTATGTAAATGATCACCATCAAATACTAAGATATTTCACAGGTGTAGTAATTCTTTATGACGATACTTGAGTGGTTTTATAACTTATCAACCTTTGAAAATTCAGGAAATCGCTTTGGTCAGAAAAAAAATCCCCGGGAACCAATTCCTTGACCTTTCTTCTAATTTGATGAGCAACGTAATGATGATTACACTTTTTTACACTTGGACATGAAATAGACAAAAGAAAACGCGGTACATAGACTGAGTTTAGAATATTTATTTCATGTCTGAAGAGTCTAGACACACTTTAAATTTAAATGGTAGGTCTATTTGTGGTAGGCCAATTTGATGAAAATCGTCTAAAAGAAGAATTGACAACATTAAGTATATTTCTAACATTTATCTTAACTGATAATAGATTTGTTTCGTAAAAAGCGTAGATTTTCTCAACGATAATAAATGCGAATAGCACAATAATATATGGTTGCTATGTTATCAATTTCACCTCCGAAAATGGCGGCCGCTTGTTGCTAGGGGAAGTGACGTCACGACGATGTACCCTATCAAGTGAGGGTATTCCGAATCATTGAACAACTTGCATAAAGGAGTCGTCTAACAAGAGGGCCAAGATGGCCCTGGATCGCTCACCTGAATTTTTGAGAGGACCATAACCAACTTTTTTTAAAGTATTGAAATTTTGGAAACAAAATCAGTATTTTGCCAAGCAATTATAAAAAGGTCACCTGTAAAAATAATTTCAAAATCTGTCACCACCCCTACAATCATCACCACAGCCATGTTTTTTGACGAATCAGAATTCTGCAAATAAATTTTAGGATAGGTCACCAAAAGACCTTATCTTGAACAAGAGCACATGCCTGATAGCGGCTAAAAATATTAAGTTGAACAAGAGCACCTCATGAGAGTGCCAATGATAGGCTGTTGGAACCTTGCTGGATAGTAAAATAAAATTCCAAATCGCAAAAGGGGCATAATTTGGACAAAACAATTTTGGAGTTAACTGCCCTTGTTGTATAGGTTGCTTTTTACTAGTGAACAATTATTCCGAGTTTTAAGTACATGTGTTGAGTGGAAGCCGAGATATAACAAAATGTCAAAGTTTTTGCACAACAACAACAACGCAGATGACGCCAACAGGGCTATGTCAATACCTCGATGTTTTCTTTGAAAACAGCTAAGCTAAATAAGGGGTATAATATAAGGATCATTTCTGTGAAATAACTTCAAAATCTGAATAGTGGTTTCAGAGAAGACAAAATTTTCAAGAATTTCTTCATGTCCTCAGAGAGCAAATAGCTTCCACCCACCACAGCCATGTTTCTAGACCGATCAAAATTTCTGTGAAATTATTTCAAAATCTGACAAGTGGTTTAGGAGAAGAAGAATTTCAAAGAATTTCTTTAAGTCCATACAGTGCAAAGATGCCCATCCCCACCCAGGCAATGTTTTTCGACGGATCAAAATTACACAAACAAACTTTAAAAAGGGTTACCCAAGGAACATATCCGTGAAATTATTTCAAAATCTGACCAGTGGTTTCAGAGGAGAAGATTATCAAAGAATTTCTTGGAAAATTCCATTTGGTTGCCATGGCAACCAGAGTTCTTGATGAATCAAATTCTGTGAACAATTTTCAAAGGGGACGTCCCAAGGAACATTCCAGCCAAGTTTGGTCCAAATCCGCAAAGCGGTTTAGGAGGAGAAGATGTTTAAAGAATTGTTGACATCGCTGGACGCCAAGAGCCCCCCCCCCTCCACAACGGCCATGTTTTTTAACGGATCAAAATTTCGCGAACAACTTTTAAGAAGGGTCACCCAAGGAACATATCTGTGAAATTATTTCAAAATCTGACCAGCAGTTTCAGAGGAGAAGATTTTCAAAGAATTTCTTGGAAAATTCCATTTGGTTGCCATGGCAACCAGAGTTTTTTATGAAATCAAATTCTGTGAACACTTTTTAAAGAGGACCTCCCAAGCAACATTTCAGCCAAGTTTGGTCCAAATCGGCCATGCAGTGTAGGAGCAGAAGATTTTTATAGAATTGTTGACACCGCTGGACGCCAAGAGCCCTCCCTTCTACCACGGCCATGTTTTTCGACGAATCAAAATTTCGCGAACAATTTTTGAAAAGGGTCACCCAAGGAACATATCTGAAATTATTTCAAAATCTGACCAGCAGCCAAGATGTTTAAAGAATTGTTGACACCGCTGGACGCCAAGAGCCCCCCACTCCACCACGGCCATGTTTTTCGACGAATCAAAATTTCGCGAACAATTTTTGAAAAGGGTCACCCAAGGAACATATCTGTGAAATTATTTCAAAATCTGACCACCAGTTTCAGAGGAGAAGATTTTTATAGAATTGTTGACACCGATGGACGCCAAGAGCCCCCCCCCCCCTCCACCACGGCCATGTTTTTCGACGAATCAAAGTTTCGCGAACATTTTTTGAAAAGGGTCACCCAAGGAACATATCTGTGAAATTATTTCAAAATCTGACCAGCGGTTTCAGAGGAGAAGATTTTTAAAGAATTTCTTGAAAAATTCCATTTGCTTGCCATGGCAACCAGAGTTTTTGATGAAATCAAATTCTGTGAACAGTTTTTAAAGAGGGCCTCCCAAGGAACATTCCAGCCAAGTTTGGTCCAAATCGGCCAAGCGGTTTAGGAGAAGAAGATGTTTAAAAATTGTTGACGCCGCACGACGGACGACGGACACAGCGTGCCCCTAAAAGCTCCCCATGAGCACGTTGTGCTCAGGTGAGCTAAAATGGATTTCGGCTGTCAAAGTGACCAAGAAATACATCATTCTAGATTTGATTAAGTTTCAACCAAGTTAGACCTAATGAAAATAATAAGAGTAGTAAAAAAGAGTTGTGATAAATTTAATTTTCTGCACCATGTTTTACGATGCAAAATTTTATATTTGAAATCCCATTGCCATAGTATAAATCACTACAGAACAGGGGACACCCAATATCCATCAATATCATCATACTTTTGCCGAGCTTTATGAATTTAAGTTTTATGCGTGTCAAACAATGTTTAAATAGCTTAAAATAAAAAATATATTGTGTAAAAGTTAAAAAAAGACTTTATGTATAACGTTCCCAGACACAATTAAAGATGGTGATTAACTCTGTTAATCACACCCTATACAATTACATCACTCCATCGTAGGGTAACATAAAAAAGTAGTATATGCTGAAGCCGAATATACTAAGGGAATGATTAGATAGTTTTGTACCATTTTATTTGAGAAACAAGAGGGCCAAGATGGCCCTGGATCGCTCACCTGAATTTTTGAGAGGACCATAGCCAATTTTTTTGGAGGTATTGAAACTTTGGAAACAAAATCATTATTTTACCAAGCAATTTTGAAAAGGTCACCTGTAAAAGTCATTTCAAAATCTGTCACCACCCCTACAATCATCACCACAGCAATGAATTTGATGAATTAGAATTCTGCAAATAAATTTTTGGATAGATCACCCAAGGACAATTTCTTGAAGAAGAGTACATGCTCAATAGTGACTAAAACATAAGTCGAACAAGAGCATCACATGCAGGTGCCAACAATTGGCTGTTGTTTTTCGACGGATAAAAATTTCCCTAACAATTTTTGAAAAGGGTCACCCTAGGAACATTTCTGTGAAATTATTTCAAAATCTGACCAGCCGTTCCAGAGAAGAAGAATTAAGAAATTCCTCTTCATGTCCCTGTAGTGCAAATAGCCCCCACCATCAGAGCCATGTTTCTTGACAGATCACAATTTTGTGAACAATTTTTGAAAAGAGTCACCCAAGGAACATTGCTGTGAAATTATTTCAAAATCTGACCAACGGTTTCAGAGAAGAAGAATTTTTAAGAATTCCTTCATGTCTGTATAGTGTAAATAGCCCAAAGCCATCAGAGCCATGTTTCTTGATGGATCAAAATTTCTCGAACAGTTTGTAAAAAGGGTCACCCAAGAAACATTTCTGTGAAATTATTTCAAAATCTGACCAGCCGTTTCAGAGAAGAAGAATTTTCAAGAATTTCTTCATTTCTGTATAGTGCAAGTAGCCCCCAGTCAACAGAGCCATGTTTCTTGACGGATCAAAATTTCGCAAACACCTTTTGAAAAGAGTCAACCAAGGAACATCTCTGTGAAATTATTTCAGAATCTGACCAGCCGTTTCAGAGAAGAAGAATTTTTAAGAATTTCTTCATTTCTGTATAGTATAAGTAGCCCCCATTCACCAGAGCCATGTTTCTTGACGGATCAAAATTTCGCGAACAAATTTTGAAAAGGGTCACCCAAGGAACATCTCTGTGAAATTATTTCAAAATCTGACCAGCGGTTTCAGAGAAGAAGAATTTTTAAGAATTTCTTCATTTCTGTATAGTGCAAGTAGCCCCCATTCACCAAGGCCATGTTTCTTGACGGATCAAAATTTCGCGAAAAATTTTTGAAAAGGGTCACCCGGGAACATCTCTGTGAAATTATATCAAAATCTGACCAGCGGTTTCAGAGGAGAAGATTTTTAAAGAATTTCTTAGAAAATTCCATTTGGTTGCCATGGCAACCAGAGTTTTTGATGGAATCAAATTCTGTGAACAATTTTTAAATCCCAAGGAACATTCCAGCCAAGTTTGGTTCAAATCGGCCCAGCGGTTTAGGAGGAGTTGATGTTTAAAGAATTGTTGACGACGCACGACGGACGAAGGACACCGGGTGATCCTAAAAGTTCTCTTTGTGCTCAGGTGAGCTAAAAAAAGGCAATGGTTGTATTACAAATTATCTATTCAAAACGCAACATAAGTACGTGGGGTGATCAGAAAGATCGTCGACCACCTCGTTATTTTGAAAACTACTACACTTAGGATTACACAAATCTGCATAGATGAGCATTAATTATCTGGTAACTGACTCACGCTTTCAAATGTTGTCATATTAAAGTAGGTAAAGTATGACGTCATTTTAACGACGTCATATACTGTATTAATGGTCCAAAATATCGGACGACGTTTTATTTGAGCCGAGAGTAATCATAAAGTTTTGCGTCAAACTCGGAAAGTATTAATTGGAAATCAAAACCGATTTAGAAACAGTTTAAGGGGACTCTGCACTCAAGGAATCTGATATTCGTACATGGATCGGACCGGTTTAGACAAGGGTGCGATACTGTTAAAGATGACCCTAAATCTGGCCGTCCATCAACATCAGTCATAGACAAAATCATAACGGATGTAGAGCAGCATGTAAAACAAGATCGCCGAGATGCTGTCAGGAAAATAGCTGACACATTTGACATTTCATATATAAGTACTCAGGAGATTTTGACTGAGAGTCTTGGAATGTCGCGTGTTTGCACAGTGTGGGTACCTCGGCAACTGACGCCCGAGAAAATGGGGTTAGGGTCGAAATCTGTTAAGAAATTTCAGAACGCATTTGGGTAGAGGGGTCAAACTTTACTGATCGTATTGTAACATGCCATGAAACATAGGTACACTTTACCGACACTGAATCTAAACGACAAAGCAGAGTATTGAAACATCCAACATCGCCTTCCGCTAGTAAAGCCAACCTTTCTAAGTCACTTGGTAAAGTTATCTACAACAAGTATTTCTGTTCTCCTGTTTTTCTTCTAAATCATGTTGTATCTTTACATACTACAGTCAATTCTGAGTTTTATGCCCACATTATTTAAATAAAATTCACGAACACCATACGAAAAACATAGCCAGAAGTCCTGCGGAGTGACGTCAATTTACACCAAGATAACGCCCTAGCTCACAAAGCCACACTTGTACTGGAAACTTTGCAAAAACTAAACAAAGAAACACTTGCCAACGCTCCTTGTAAGTTAGTCCTGACTCCGTGTGACCTCTGACTAGTTCCTGTTTTGAAGGATTTTCTATGTGGCATACACTACGAAAGCAGAGAGGAGCTAACCATCGCTACGACCGGGTCCTTCATGGTAACGTCACGTGACGCGCTCCCACACGTGCTTCGCGCGTCGAAATCAAGAATGAATACATGCATAGAACTCAGAGGAGGTTACTTTAAAAAATAGTGAACACTCAAAGCTGTTTTTTATAACAATATTCAGATACGGGCACTGGTCCACGTTCTTTCTGATCACCCCTCGTATCACAACATAGCACACATAAGCGGTACAATGTTTTCTCTATTCTTAACTATTTACAGCTTAAGTAAAAACTAACATAGTTCTCATTTTCACAGCGTTACAGAAGTATGGTCTAATATAATGAAACAAGCAATGCGTATCAAGACTGAGTAAACAAAATCGAAAATAAGATAAGCAGAAATATATATCACTATTGAATCATATAGATGGGGTTCGAGTTTTCTGGAGACCTCGAACCCTTGAAATTAGGGTACAAGTTCACCAAGGTACAGGTTCTCCAAGGCACGACTCCTGATACCTTTTTGAGACAACCCCCACAATCGGCTGATTCGGAACTACCTCACACATACGCACGTGGATCAACTCAAGTATTTCTGATAAATATGCGTTGGTACATGCAAACACAATTTATTTGCTCAGCAGAGAAACAATAAAATGGGATTATCGAAAAACCCATTATTTTACCTCATTTTTGTTCGTCATTTAGCGATTTTTCTTCCCGCGGACATTTGCATAACCGGTATAACGATAAAATTGCGATCATGTAAAATATTTCCTAAATGCACAGAAATCAGTAACTTAGATTTGACAAAAATTTGTACCAGTCGAGGGAAATGTGATGAAGAATTGAAAACAAGAATTTTATGTATATCAGTTAACGCTGAAAAGAGCTTTAAACATATATTTAATGGTTTGATTCGGAACTACCCAACTGACTATGGTAACATAAACACCGCTTTGAAGACAAATACGATGACTACATACAAGAATATGTCAAAGGTAAGATTTGAGCATTTTTATACTTTGCAATAAGACTTTCTATTGCAATATATTTCGTAACGAAAATACAAATTTTCGTCACTTTCAATGACCAGGAAGTGTGTCATCGGTACTAACTAATCAGTAATTTGAGTAAAAGGTTTGTTTATAGCAACTGTCTGGTCGGTTGTCCGCCAAAATTTGAAAAGAAAATGGACAAATAAGTGCATAAACTCACTCTTCCATTGAAAACGATTCTACATTTATAGAAATAATCATGAATCAAGACAATGTTTCGATTGAATGATTCAGAACAACGTATTGGTTGTCACGGGTGAAAAACTATCCAGCTGTTGAAAACAAACTTGATCCAGAATCCAGTGTTGTAAATGTAGAAATGAATATCTTTATTGATGAAAATACCAGAAGGTCATAGACCCTTGAGGTATATAAAACATGTATAATACAGTATAATATAATATGGCGAACCTAATCAAATATTATAAAAGGTAATTCCATTATCCTTTTCAGTCATAACTCCCCGTCATTCCATCAGTGTCTACCTTGTTCGAAACGAAAAAGCAAGATAGACAAATGGATTGATGGGGAATAAAGCGAAAAACATCATATGCAAACAATTGTGCAACCTTTTAATTTGTATGATAATTCACCATAACTCTATCTGTGTGTGTCCAAAGAAGAAAATACCCAAAGGGATTGACAGAGAATTATCATGCTCAGAAACATTTTAGTTTTAAGCTAATACGTTGCTTAATTAACCAATGAAATTGACAATAGTATATTACATATTTACAACATAGTCGTAATACTCTCAACTGTTATTAAAACAGCAGAAAACTCTTTTGTAAACATAAAACAAGAGTGCCGTCGTCACAATATACGCCGCCACATGGCTGCTATTTCAAGCAGCTAGCTATAGAGACTAAAGTGTTGGAATTTCTAGCACCTGCCTGGGTAGCTCAATGGATATATTGTGTTACTTGTGATCTAAAAGGTTTACGCATGGACTGATGGTCAGACGAACTGACGGACGGGTGGATGGACAGACGGATTGACGGACGGACGGACAGACAGACAGGGTGAAACCAGTATACCCCCCTCTACTTCGTAGGTGGGGGGTATAAAGAAACAGCAAACAAAGTATTGACTTGTGACTTGTTGGAGCTTAATGACACGTTCAACAGATTATTTCAATCAGGAAGAAAATAGGATACAAATAAATAAAGACCAAGTTTCAAAAGGCATACCTGTGAATATTTGTTAAACTGGAAAATCCATGTTTAATTCACATCTACCCAATAATGTTAATGACATTAATCAAGTTTCATAAAGATTCATACAGAAACTTTGGAGCAGTTGCATTCACAAGGCAGAATATCAGTAAGCTACAGAGACTAAGTTTCAACAGACACAAGTCTTGCAATAATCAATGAAACAGAAAATTCCTGCTTCATGCAGATCTATCAATTATAGTTATGGCATTGTCCAAGTTTCACACAAATCTGTTTATAAACTTTGGAGGAGTTGTGTTCACAAGGCTGAAATATGATCAGCTATAGAGACTAAGTTTGAAGGGACATAACTCTTGCAAAAATCAATGAACCAAAAAATCCCTGCTTCATGCATATCTACTTATTATAGTAATGACATTAAGCAAATTTTAAAAAGATACGATCAGAAGCTTAGGAGGAGTTGTGTTCACAAGATATGGACATACGTACGGATGGACGCAGGGACTGAGAAGATGACGCCAAGATAAACGCGTATAAAAACTGAAGACTCATTGGTCATTGGCTTTGATTAACCAATAAAAATATGAAGTTTCATGAAATTATGTCCATTAGTTGGAGATACATTGATGAAAAATTAAATTTGACATGAAGCCCCTTTTTTCCATGACACAGCAATAAATTCCAAAACCCTGACAATATGCGCTAGATCACATGATCTGTGAAAAATTCATCCAAATCCGTTGAGATATGTCAAGTAATTAAAGAGAAATTGGTGAAAAATGAAATATAACATGAAGCCCCCTTTTTCTATGACGCAGCTACGAATCGCAAAACCTTGACAATATGCTCTAGGTCGCATGATGAGAAACATTCTGTGAAAATTTTATCCAAATCCGTCAAGAAATGTGGGAGGAGTTGCATTCACAAGAAATGGAATGAAATATAACATGAAGCCCCCTTTTTCCATGACACAGCTATAAATCGCAAAACCTTGACAATATGCGCTAGGTCACATGATGAGAAACATTCTGTGAAAATTTTATCCAAATCCGTCAAGAAATGTGGGTGGAGCTGCGTTCACAAGAAATGGACTTACCTACGGACGGACAAAGGGAGGGAGGGACGGACGGACGGACAGACATACGGAGAAGATGACGCCAATATATGTCGCCTTCGGCGGCGTCTAAAAAGTTAAATAGCGAAAATAGCGAGACTAACCATTACGAAATAAGATCAGACTGTGCATATGTGCAAGCTCAAACTTTAAATACCGAAAACAGCGAAAATAGCGAAAGGAACGGAACACAAGAGGGCCATGATGGCCCTGTATCGCTCCACTGGCTAATACGTAAAATCACTACATGCCAAACATTACAATACTTGGCCAATTGGTTTTGAACATAAGACCCCTGAGACAGGACTAAAATTGGTAGCCCTAGTTCATATGGTTAGTACCAAGAAGATTTCTAAAGATTTCACTATATAAGCCCATGTAAAACTTCTGACCCCTCGGGGTGAATCAAATTCCCCCCTAGGACTATAATTTATGCACTCTTGGTGAAGGGCCTCTAGATAAAGCCACATGCAAAATTTGGTAGCCCTAGGCCTTACGGCTAGGTACAGGGAGATTTCTAAAGTTTTCCCTAAATAAGCCCATGTAAAACTTGTGACCCCCGGGGTGGGGTCAAATTTGACCCAAGGGCTATAATTTGGGCACTCTTGGTAGAGGCCCACTAGATAAAGCCACATGCAAAATTTGGTAGCCCTAGGCCTTATGGCTAGGTACAGGGAGATTTCTAAAGTTTTTCCTATATAAGCCCATGTAAAATTTGTGACCCCCGGGGCGGGGTCAAATTTGACCCCAGGGCTATAATTTCAAGAAACTTGATAGAGGCCCACTAGACAAAGCTACATGACAAATTTGGTAGCCCTAGGCCTTATGGTTTCAGACAAGAAGATTTTCAAAGATTTCCAATATTTTTAAGTTCTGTTGCCATGGCAACCAGAGTTTTTGAAGGAATCAAATTCTTTCAAGAGAGTCTGAAGAGGACCATGGCAGGATCATTTCTGTGAAGTTTCATCAAAATTGGATGGGTGGTTTCAGAGAAGAAGATGTTTGAAATAAAAGTTAACGCACGGACGGACGGACGCACGGACGGACGGACAACGGGCCATGACATAAGCCCGCTGGCCTTCGGCCAGTGGAGCTAAAAATCAGACTGCACACATGTGCAGACCGATCATTGTCCGCACCTTCACCTAAAGCGCAAAAGTTAAACAGCGGAAATAGCCAAAATAACCAATGGGGTGGGATAAGATCAGACTGTGCATATGTGTAAAATAAAAGTTAAATGCCAAAAATAGCAAAAAGTGTGAAACAAGATCAGACTGTACATGTATGCAGGCCTATCCTTGTCCACACCTTCTTTATAAGCGCATAAATTTAATAGCGAAAGTAACCAGTAGTGTGAGACAAGATCAGACTGTGCATATGTGCAAAAACAAAAGTTAAATACCGAAAACCGCAAAAATATCTAAAATAGAGAAAAGTGTGGAACAAGATCAGACTATACATATTATGTGGCAGACCGATCTCTGTCTACACCTTCCCTCAAAGCGCAAAAGTTAAATAGCGAAAATGACGAAAATGTGAAACAATATCAGACTGTGCATATGTGCGAACACAGAAGTTATATACCGAAAGTAGCGAAAACAGCAAAAAGTGTGTAACAACACCGGACTACACATATGAGCCGGCTGATCTCCGTTAACACATTCCTAATTAGCGGCTCGTATTCGGGTCCTGCAGCATGTGCTTTGAATGTTACGTATATCAGGTTAAAAGTTAAACAGTAATAAATTGCTACATGTTGTATAATCACATAAATTTACCGTAGTATGCTACATAATACCATACAATGTAAATTGTACATTCATCATTTTACAGTTAGCTAATAGCGACATGCTAGTAAACATTATGTAAAAATATGTATAAAATGAAGTCAGGACACAGTTGTCAATCTACGAAACTGCCGTTCTTTTTTATACAGAATTTCATTTCTTAGGATGAATGCTTTGTTTACATAGTTACCTAGCCCTTTTATTAAATTAGTATTATCTGTATTCATGAGTTCTAAAAATTAGAAAAAGTAGATATGAGCCATGCCAGGGCAAAAGGAGGCTTAATGCATCTCTGTAGTGCATGATACAAAGTAAGTCATCACATGATTATGGATCCATAAAATGCATTTTGTATAACAACCGACAGAATCATGAGGTAAACTGGTCCTTTGACATACAGAAAATTGACCAATAGTGAAAAGTTTTGGTCCAGGTCAGCCTGCACGGGCTCTGCAGGCCGACCTGGGTGGATACTTTTCGCAGATGAATTAAGCCCCCATATATAGATCTACTATGAGTCCGATAATTATTCAGGTAATGGAAATAATCTTAAATTTGAAACAGAAAACTCAAAATCTGTATGTTTGTGTGTTGGCCTATATTTTTGTTTAAAGTTAAAAGGGTTTGGTTATTCATTACAAAGGCAGATACTGAAGTGAAATTGTGTTTGCATCTCTTGTTAACTTGACTAAAATTTAAATGGAAGTGTAATATGATGAACATGTTAGATGTTGAAATTTATCATTATTTGCCTATTTATCAATTATCATCTGGCTTCAGTCTGGCTTCAAATGAACTGAGGCTGGGAGCTATATGGCAAACAATCAGGCATATAGGAAGTAACAATCATTGTCAAGTAACTTGACAGAGGATCAGATATCTGGTTGATTTCTGATTATCAGATGGTGATTGGAATTCTAAAACCTGTATGGTAGATATCCATTTGTAATTCCCATGAGTACTACCCACAACATAGGTTTCATCTTGTTTTCATTTTGTTTTTTAGTTTTATTCTTTTTAATACAAAACTTTCATTTCTGTCACTCTCATCCTAGGTAAATAAACACATATTTGAGTGATGACAGGGAAGTGATTAGTAAAGGGACGGTGTGTTAGCATTGCACATCATCATTTCTGATTCAAGACCTGGAGGTCAGCTTTCTAAGAAAATGACAGGTATGTCTTGTTCAACAGTCTTGCAAATTTAATGTTTCTTTGAACTCTTTTGCTGCCAAAATAAATAAATTTAACTTATTTCATAGTCTGAAAGTAGATAACTAGTGCACTGTAAGATGGTTTTGGTAAAATAATAGCATCAGTAGCAGACTACACTCTCTAATCATGATCTACAATCTCCAAAAGCTATCTCAGTCCCCCCTGGCAGAGAAAGAGGTAGAAGATATTAAGGTATACTGGAAAAATACCTATCATATCTATGGAGTAATGAAGTTGCTCACAAATCATCTTCAAATATAAATTATACATGTAAAGGAAACTTTTTCTCTCACATTTAACATGCATAGATGACTTTTTCCTGTCATATTTGTGTTCTGTGATTATGCTCCATCTTTCACATTGATATTTTTGCACCAAATTCAGTTTATGATTGCAAGTGATAGAGAAACCAAGCAAGTTATACTGCTTCCTTACTTATATCTTTTCTGAAACTGACATACATTTACAAACATGAGCACCAAATTACGTAGTCTATGAAGCAGTGCTGCATCAATGGTTATAAAAACATATTGTGAAATCTTTTTCAGATCCATTGTGGTAAAGAGATCTACTATCAACAGAGAAAACTATGAACAATAAAGTAGATTTTAAAACAGTATTTTTTAACAAGTTTGTGTATTTTCTTGTCAAAGATATTTTCTTTGTAGAAATGAAAAGGTGAACATTGTGAGAAAACATGGTTGTTGTTGCTTTCATTTCCAGTAGGTGTCAGACTTAGTAAACATTACAAGTTACTGATAGTCAAGTTAAAAACGGAACCCCTAAAGTGACCTGCTCAACCTTTTTTTAATATGCAAATTTCTCACTTTATTTCGTTTTCACGAAATATTATTTCGTAAAAATGAAATAGTATTTCGTAAATACAAAAATATTATTTCGTATAATAGTATTTCGTAAAAACAAAATAGTATTTCGTAAATACGAAATATTATTTTGTAAAAACGAAATAATTATTTTGTATATACGAAATAATCTGATAATTTGAAATACAGGCATCCTCGGTTCGACTCGGGGTCGAGGCTCTTGGATTGCCTTGCGATAGGGCTGCATTGTAGGGTTGATTGACAGCCTCTCACATCATAGGTTATAGATTTGAATTCCGAGTTGAGCTGTTTTATTCTTGAATTGCCTACACCATGTTCGATTTTGGGTTCTGTTTCAAGGAAGCTATCATCTAGAGTCATTGACCCAAGTTGTGCTTTTCCAGAATCGATGTCAAATAAATAAGCTTAATATTGGTACATTAGACAAAAGGGGACAAGCATAAGTAATATGACTAATAGACTCGTGATTGAGAGTATGGTAAACTCAAATCTATTCATTCATTCAGTCAGTCAGTAAGTCAGAACGTCAGTCAGTCAGTCCCTCGTCTATCCGTCCGTCTATTATTTCTTCTGTTTATGAATTGTGTACGCACAGTTGTCATTGATAATTAAAAGGTAGTTACAATATTCAGTTTGTTTTAAACACGATCCAGTCGAAAACTGGAGGTTGAAGGTCCGATTCCCAGCTGAGTCATTTTTCAGATTTAAGAATTAGAATTTATGGCTCTCTTTCTCATCACTGGGGTGTAGGAATCACAACAGGCTCATAATTGTGATGGTGGGGGACTTGTAGAGTATGAACTGGTTGATTGATTGATACCGGGCTAAATAATTATCAATCATAATGACGAATAGCACTTATTCATGTATTCTTAGGTTTCACCAGTAGCCGGATGTGGCCCTGATGTGCCTTGCAAAAGAATTGACACTAAAACAGCCCCACCAGTGGGATTCTAACCCAGAATCTCTTTGTTATAAATACGGTACCTTAACCTCCGTATATAAGAGGACTTGTAATGTTCAGGCATCCGCAAATGCTACTTAAAAGATGGACAAATCAGCGTCAATGTATTTTCGAGTAGATATGCAGCTTGTTGACTTTCATTCCTTTTGTACAAAAATACAGATCTTTAATATAGTGCACATCAAAGCATTGCTATCTCGAGAGCTTTAACCGCTTCTTTAGCCGAGTGGTTAGGCTGTCCTACTTGAGAATGGGAGGTAGCAGGGTCGATCCCCCTGCAAATCCATTTCTAAGACTAATGAAATGGTAATAACAGCGCGTTCCTTATTCCTTTCCTTCTTTGCACTTGGAAAGACGGGATAACATTACGACTGTCGCTTAAGTATCAGGGTAAGAGATTTGTAGAGTGATGATTGAGAGAGAGAGAGAGAGAGAGAGGCAGGCAGACAGACAGAGAGCCAAGGTAATATGACGGTGGTTAGTGATGCAACCATGTGTTTCCTGGCTTTCTCACACCAGTACTGACAGAACTTTCTTTTCAAAGCTTAGAGAGGGAGACCATATTCTTTAGCAACCGCCTCGGAGGTGGAGAACAGCGAGGGGTAACGTTAGTGTTTTCGTGCTCATACAAACAAATTCTAATATGGTAGTAATGGAATTCCTTCCATGGTACTCGGGGTTTCCAGGACAGCACAACGACTGCCTCACCAGTGGATTATGGGACTTTTCAAGTGCTATCTGGTGATGATAACCCAGGAAAAATGTTTTGTGAACTATTGTCG
Organism: Hippopus hippopus; assembly: GCA_946811185.2. Taxonomy (NCBI): domain Eukaryota; kingdom Metazoa; phylum Mollusca; class Bivalvia; order Cardiida; family Cardiidae; genus Hippopus; species Hippopus hippopus. The sequence goes on along the minus strand of OX328103.1, from coordinate 15,543,612 downwards.
TGAAAATACTGAAATAAAAGATTGATGCGACGTTAAACATGAAGCAATCAAATATGATTGAGCCATGCTCTATGAAAAGGGGGCTTAATGCATCTCCGTTATCCATGGTACCAAGCAAGACATCACCTAATTATGCATCGGCAGACCAGCGGGGGGTCAGGACCCCCACCTCCTCTAGAATTTTCAAAGTAACCGCTGTCTGCCTGAAATTTTGACCAAGTATGAAAGTGTCATACAAATTCTAGATCTGTGCCAAAACATAAGTCAAATCCACAAAGAACTCCTTCTGACTTGCTGAAATGCGTTAAAGAATAATGTTTAAAGTTGTACGCAGTAGCAAATTTGAAACTGAGCCATGCTGTGACAAAAGGAGGCTAATTGAGTCTCCGTGATCCATGACACCAAGCAAGCCATCACATACTGATGGATCCAAAGTAGATCTATCCACTTTTTGTAACAGCCGACTGAATCATATGGTAGTTCTAGTCCTTTGACATACAGAAAATTTACTGATAGCAAAAAGTTTCGGCCCAGGTCAGCCTGTGCGGATTGCCCAGGCTGGCCTGAGTCGATACTTTTCGCAAATGCATTAAGCCCCTTTTTCACAGAGCATGTCTCATATATAATGATCTATGCTGGACCCCCATCTCGAAAAGAGTCCTGGATCCACCCTTGTTATGGATCCATAAAATCCATTTTGTCTTATGAGCGACAGAATTATGAGTTCGAATAGCCCTTTGACATGCAGAAAGTTGGAAGATATTGAAGTTTCGGCCCATGTCAGCCTGCACGGACTGCGCCAGCTGACATGGGTCAATTTTTTTTCTCAAATGCATTAAGCACCCTTTTCACAGAGCACGGTTCATTATGTTTTCGCCTAGATATAGATAGAATAATGATGAGAGTGGCGTTAACACCAGTCAATAATGGAATTCAAGGCTACGTGGCCTTATTGAATATACAAACTGGTAAAATTATTTCGTATTAACGAAATAATTATTTCGTAATTATGAAATAATTATTTCGTTTTTGAAAGAACGCCATGTTGACTTGAACACCATGAATGCAGGGATTTAATGTTGCCAAAAGTTAGCATTATTCTGCATAAAGCTCTGCAAAGTGTCTAGCGAAAATGTTAGTTTGATTGCTGTTGTTTCACGGCATGACAATATTTCAGCCATTTGGAGGTCAACTTTTGCAAATCCTTTGATTTTATGAACATCGGTGTTGAAGTTACCCGCCACAATAATACTGCGTATACTGGAAGAGTGAGAGGAATTGGGAATGAATACGCTTGTATAGATCTGCTTAAAGGTAAGTTGCTATGACAGACTATGATGAAAATAAGAATGGTATTCTCGTTTACCGAAATGATGAGAAATTTTGTCAAACTGGGACGGTGGCAAATCTTGATTAAAAATGTCATTAGATTTCGTGACTCTATGTTTTCGTTGAGAAATTGGCAATATCGCAACTTTCTCACAAGTACTATTATATACAACAGTTCTAAAAGTGGCAAATATTGAGGAAAGTTTATTGATAGGATAGAAAATATTGTCTTTATGAGCATTTTCTCCTTTTCCCTCGATGTGTGTATATATCCCCAACCAACCTGTTTTCGCGCGGTCCTACTAAAATACGCCATGGAGAATTTATACACCATGGATACGCCATGGGAGTTTTTGCACGCCACAGCTGTTCCATAGCACTCAAAATCAGTTGCAGAGATTTGTCCAAATTGAGTTAATTGTTATATAGAGACCTGGCATAGATATCAACCAAGATTAAGTCAAGAAGGCTGACTCTAAGGCTACTATATCATTAGATCAGATACCCTAGGAAGCTTCTTCCAATGTTTTGCTGTGCAAAATCAATAGTCATCTATCAAACTGAACTTCACCCTCAAGTTTCCCTCTGGATAATTTGAAAAAAAATTCACATTATTTGACGATGGCTTATTAACCAGGATGATACTCAACCAACTGTTGGCTGATCGACTGGTACCTTCAGTCTAAAGGGTTGCTCCAATGTTATTTTTGTGACTAGGTCTCCGCATCCCTTCACATCAGTCCTTCTTTAACACTATCTGGAAATTTCAAAATCTTACCTGTCAATCTTTCAGTCTGCTTAATGTGTCTTTAATCTGCTTGTCAGCTGTGAAAAAGGACATGAATCGATAGATAAATGATTTAACTTCAATTTGACACCAAGTTAAGTGCAAGGTTTTCGTTCATATTTTTGTAATTTTGACATAAACACATTTGGCTAATTTGTAAACAAACACTCATTATGAATTCACTTAACTGCGCATGCGTGGTTAATTTGAATTGAAAAAATGAGATTGTGTGATCGGCAATATAAGAGATAAATATGACTCCTCATAAATGAAATACAACCAGTACTTTTAGCTTTCCTTTTTATGCCCATGCTGATAACACAGCAGCCGATAAATTGTGAAAAAAAAAAGAACTTTAATGTACCGGAAGTACGGTGGCACAAAAGTGACATGGAAGATATATTTTATACTACGTGCGCACGCAGTAGCTAATACGTGCGCACGTAATAAGTAATACGTGCGCACGCAGTAGTATTACGTGCGCACGCAGTAGCTAATACGTGCGCACGTAATAACTAATACGTGCGCACGTAATACTATTGCGTGTGCACGTATTAGCTAATACGTGCGCACGTAATAGTTATTACGTGCGCACGCAGTAGCTAGTACGTGCGCACGCAGTAGCTAATACGTGCGCACGTATTAACTAATACGTGCAAACGTAATAATCGACCAATCAGTTTATCATGAATCAATAAATGTCTATCTTCCACTTCCATCTTGAAACAATGGCTTCCGTTCATGATTCTGATTGGTGGATTATTATGTGCGCACGTAATATGTAATACGCGCGCACGTATTAGCTACTGCGTGCGCACGTATTAGTTATTACGTGCGCACGTATTAGCTACTGCGTGCGCACGTAATACTACTGCGTGCCCACGTATTACTTATTACGTGCGCACGTATTAGCTACTGCGTGCGCACGTAGTATAAAATATATCTTCCATGTCACTTTTGTGCCACCGTAGGAAGTGACTTCCGAAACCTGCCCAGTAAATTTCAAGCCCAGTTTTGATTTCCAGAGAAGTAGGTCAACAGATATTTACATTCCGAAATAATGGAATTACAAGGAGGTTACACTGTCATTTTTTAATTATTTCGGTGTTTCTGTAAAGATTAATCATTAATCTATCGATTAAGGACCTTATTGTTCACTGACAAAGATCGACACATATGGCCATTTGAAACGATGCCGGTATTTTAATTTTTCACTCCAGATGGGTCGTAAGAGCGGCTGCTGCGGGGGCTAGTGGAGAAACAATTTCACTCCAGATGGGTCGTAAGAGCGGCTGCTGCGGGGGCTAGCGGAGAAACAATCACAAAAATAACATCGGAGCTAGTCCCCTAATCGGGGGGTAACTGGCTGAGATTCAAAGGATGGAGTCTATATTGCATACATTTTGCTTTCATTTAGAATGTAGATTACATGAGCCCATCTATCACCTCTTTTTCACAGCTAGATTATTCCTGTAATGTGACAAATATTTGCAATCTCCTGTTTTAGCACTAAACAGGTGTTCTTCCAATGCGAAATCACATATATGTCTGTGTTATGCATGCATTGTAATTGAAGTATATCTGCTTTTCGATGTTAGTAGTACTGCTGTTAACTTCATGTATGGAAAGAACTGTAAAAACCCACTTACAATTGTTTCATTGACATCAGTCTTGATAAAAATAATTGCATGAATCATGCAGGAGGTAGACTGCAGAGAAAATACTGTATAGGAATGCTGTGTATTTTTGGACTGTCCTTTCATTGGAATAATTTACATCTTATTGTTTTTCGTTATATTCCTAAAAGGTCACCAATTTAAAGAAAAGTACATGGAAGAGTTACTTCAAAGACGTGGAATTACAGATGACATGATCAAAAGGATGCAAAAGGATGCAAGAGGATGGTGTGAGTGCTCAGATAATATTTTTTTTGGACCAGGGATCCAGTGATCAGGACATGTTGTTTTAATCCTGTCTGTCCGTCTGACTGTTAGCAAACTTAATTTTGCCTGTAACTTTTAGGGTACTCAGTTATAATGTTAATATTTGGTAACTTTGCCTGTAACTTCTAGGGTACTCAAGTTACATGTTAATTTTTGATAAGAAGGTAGCTTGCATGAAGGGAGATCAGATGGTGAAATTTCACAGTCATCCTCTCAAATTCAATGGCACAAAATCAAGATTACTATGTCTGCAAAACTTAAGGTTGCATTATAACTTCCAAAGTTCTAAAGATACAATGGTCATGTATAATATGCAGGTACCTTGTTACGTATTGTATGAATACAAAACAGATCACTTTAAAGGTTGTCTGATCAAAGTCTACCTGTGAAGCCAGCAGTATGCGAAAAAAGCACCACTGGGGGTAGAGTGTTTCAAAAATGGCTCATTGTAGCCATTTGATAAAATAATACAACCTTTGCTACATTGTATTATCAAGCATCAGGCAGGCTCTTAATACTGTATTACCAAAAATCCCCAGTATTGCTGTAATTTTGAGAAAGGTTCATTTAGAAAACTGGTGCTTTTTGCATGAAAGTAATAAGTCTGTATGAGCCGAGTTTGTTTACCCTTAATCTGTTTTGCTCTTGAGTCTTTTGGGAATACCTTAACCCTTTACCGCACAATGATGAGTTTTGACGTCCGGAAAGAAGTTTTTGAAAACATTGTGGGAAAGGAGAAAATGCTGGTAACCAGCAATTTGTCCTTTCTCCACAATGTTTTCTACTCTATCAAAGAAAAATTGCAGCATTTGAGCCACATTCAAATTGTAGTCTGCAACAGCTTTCATTTTGGACAAGGCTAGAATTTTGTTGTGTGGTAAAGGGTTAATTTAAATACATACATGTATCAGTTCATTATTTTTTGTTGGGATGACCTAGTGCATATTATATGGTAGAGAATTTACTTGAATTACAGATATTGGTCAGAACTTTGCTCCATCATGCTTAGAATTCAAGTGATTACAGATGAATTGTTAAATCCATGCTCAGTCTTATCCATTTACCATTTGTTGGTGTGTAATAGCTCACTTGAGCAAAATGTGCTGAAGCTGAGCTATTGTACCATTAATCAATGAAATATCCATTTGTCTATATGTCTGTCCAACTTTTCACTCTGTCTTTAAACATCACCCATCCTCAACTGCATGTGAGATTTTTACCAAACTTAACACAAATGATGCCTTAGTAATCCTCTCAAAATTGTACATATGGTTTCAGTCAGGTTGATTAGAAGATCACAGAAGCTTAAAACTAGGTTGTAACAAATTTGAAAATTTTGAAAAATTATCTTGTCCCAAAACTGCAAATCTTACAGTCTTATGATGTTTGATATGTTATTATCACCTTATGAAACTCTACCAATTTTGCTCAAATTACAACTTCTGGGGTTAAAATTGTCAAGAGGGTTACATGAAGTTACACAGTGAAAATTTCCTGGCCGCATAGCTCAGTTGATAGCATATCTGACTTGTTACTGACTTACTAAGAAGTTCTGGCAATATTTCTGAATCCAAGAGGTTTCCAGCTCACCTGAGCACAACATGCTCAAGGTCAGATTTTGTAATCACCCTGTGTCCGGCATCGGGTGACTAAGTTGTATGTCAGCGATTTCTTTATACGCCATGTCCTCCTAAATCACAGGGCCAGTTTCAACTAAACCCCACAGGAATGTAACTTAGGTGATCCTCTTTCAAAATTGTCAAAAGAATTCAATTGCATATTGAACTTTTGTTGGTATGGCATCGGAAAGGATTTTTTTTTTTTTTTTTTTCTTTTTTTTTTATAAATCTTTCAAAGATGCCCGTCTACAGCCGGTGAGCAAAAACGCTGTTAAATTTCAAACAATTTAGAATGGTACAGAAATCAGTCCTTTGTGTAAACACGGATAAATTACTGACGTATATGGTGTAACTGAAAAAAAGAAACACGGAGATTTGCATTAGAAACCGAACATTGGTCAAAAGAAAACTGGCTGACGATCAAGCTGTCAACAATGGCGGTGCGTCACGGAAATTTATCACTGGTTTCCGCCTAGAGTCGGATACGGTGTAATTTGAATATAGGCCGCGATCTTCATCTGAAAATCGAGCCTGCAACAGAGAAGCCTACATTTTCCTTTGTTTACCTCATTGGACGCAGGGCGAAGGTCAAATATAGTCACGTGACAGAATGCATGATCATCATATGAATCTACCCGAGTATATAACGGATATATCGGAAATTTTCGATTTAAAAACCGGAAACGATGAGTCTTTTTACATGGAAGGCCGCAACTCAGCGAAATGCATTTTCTATCGACCGTAATCTAAACAACCTTGCAACCGTCAGGCGCAATATTTGGCATGAAGATATAAGAATGAATATAGTTTGATAAAATAAAGACAAAATGAGTTAAAACTGGCTGAAAATGAGTATAAGTGCCTCTTTAAAAATCCTCGAAACCTAAAGGTGTAGTATGTAGCTATACCTGATAGAACGCTATCAAGGTTGTTCAAATTATGTCCCCAGGGTCAAAACTGACCCCACCATGGGGGTCACAATTTTATCATAATTTTTACACAGTGAAAACTTAAAAATTTTCATGGGGCCCAGCCAGGTAACTCAAATGGTAACATCCGATTCAGGATCTGGAGGTTACCGGTTTGATACCTGGTTGCGGCAAACTTTCTTTCCGGCGATTTTTTTCGCCTCTCACCTCTGATGCATGTGAGAAAACTAGTCAGTGGCTTTGGAAAGAAAGTTGTGACAGAACTGGTGTCAGAAAGCCAGGAAACACATGGGTGCATCACTGACCGCTGTGATATGACCTAATACCCCCATTCCACTAGGCCGCGATCTACGGCGCTCTCACAGAGCGCCGTAGATCGCCATGCAGAGCGCCAAGAACGCCAAGAACGCTAACAGATCTTTAACGGATCGCCAAGATCGCCATCAGTCTACTCTCTTGCACAAAGATCCATGGCGATCTGTTCAGAACGCCGTCACATCGCTGCTTAATCGCTTAAATCGCTATCAAAACGCAACTTGAACGTAAACATCGTAACTGGAGCGCTATCGGATCGCTCAAGAGCGAAAATGTTCGCCAGTATGCTGGTCATCGAGCTCCGATGTGATCCGATAGCGACCATTAGTGATGCAGTAGCACTCGGTCATCTGGTTTTTATCTGAGCGGGAGTGTCTTCTTAATCACCAATCCGGAAGCGATCTGAGGCGATCTACGGCGCTCTGTATGAGCGCACAGAGCGCCTTAGATCGCGGCCTAGTGGAATGGGGGTATTAGCTGTTAAAATGGCGTTAAACTGCAATACAAACAAATATTTTACCATAAAGTATGACTCAGAACATTTATAGTTTGTATGCACATGTAGCATCATCTTCGGCCTAGAAGATCATTAATAGCTCTGCCCTGAAGATCACTATTTTCCCAATGACTTAAATAATTATAGGGAAATTTTCTAAATATCTTCCCCCAGGAGAGTGTTCCTAGGCCATTGCGATAATTTATTTTACAAGTTTGATATTAGGTTACTCAAGTTCATGAAGAGGGTCACTAGGTAAAATCTTAGAAATATCTTGTCCGATGTCTAAATTCTTCATTTCTGTCCCAGTTGTCTTCAAAGGTGGTCTGAATAATTTCAGTGAGAAAAAAAATGCAATTCAATTTTTTTTTTTGGTCAGATTATCTGACTTCATAATTATTGAACAGTGTAGATCAGATATCATGCTGCACATTCTTTGTAGTCTGATCTTCATCTACACTGACTACAAAATAACCAAAAGTTGTGCATAGGGATTTAATGGTTAAGATGGCAAATAAAAAATGTCATTCAAGGCAAAGCAGTAACAGCAGTAAGGTTGTACTGAATATTGACAGTAGCCATCTGATTACAGTTCAATCCCATTTACAAATTTTCTAGGGAACCTATTGCTTATCTAATTGTTGTCTAAATATTATGATGTCAAACCCAACAAAATTATGATATGTTGGTTTGACCTCTTCTTAGTTCTAAATTACAATTTTCAGCCATGACCTAAGGTTAGCAGTACAAGAAATATCTTTAAAAAAATGTGAAATTTATACCCCCCACAAACTTTGTGGGGGGGGGGGGGGGGGTTATATGGGAGTCACTGTGTCGGTCTGTCGGTCGGTCTGTAGCTTTTTTGTCCGGACTATTTGTCAAAAACTACTGGACGGATTTCAGTCAAACTTCGAAGGAAGTTTCGATATGAAGCCAAAATGTGCATATCATAATATAGTCATGGTTGAAAGATTTTAACTGGAGTTATTCTATATAAGGCAAAGGCAAAGATGTGCATATTATAATTTGGGTATGGTCGAATGATTTTCAAATGAGTTATTGCCCTTTGATGATTTTTGAAAAAGAAAAATCCAAGCTATTTCTCAATAATTACAGAACAGATTTCCATCCAAAGTCATGGAAAGTTTCAATATAAAGTGAAGACGTTCATAATATCATTTTGCTTATGGTTGAATGATTTTTCCAATGATTGAAGGCCCTTTGTTGAAGTTTGATGAAGAGTGTTTGGGTTTTTTTGTCCGTTCTGTTTCTCAAAACTTTCCAATGGATTTCAGTCAAACTTCATAAGAAGTTCAAATATGAAGCAGATATGTGCATATTATTTTTTGTGCAATAATTACAGAACAGATTTCCATCAAACGTCATGGGATGTTTCAATACAAAGTGAAGATGTACATAATATCATTTTGGTTATGGTTGAATGATTTTTCCAATGATTGAAGGCCCTTTGTTGAAATTCGATGAAGTGTTTTTTTGTCCGCTCTACTTCTCAAAAACTACAGGACAGATTGCAGTCAAACTTCATAGGAGGTTTCACTATGAAGCAAATATGTGCGTATTATTATTTTGTTATGGTTGAATGATTTTTTAATGAGTTATGGCTCTGACTTTTTTGTCCACTCTTTCTCATTAACTATATGATGGACTTCTATCAAAATTCATTTCTCAATAACTACATGATGGATTTCTATCAAATTTCATAGCAAATTTCAATATAACGCAAAGATGTGCATATTATAATTTGATTATGACTGAATGATTTTCCAATGAGTTATGGCCTTTTTTTCCGTTTTTTCCCTGTTTATTTCTCAATAACTATTGGACAGATTTCCATCAAACATCATAGGAAGTGTCAATACAAAGTGAAGACCTGCATTATGTCATTTGGTTAAGGGTGAATGATTTTACCACTGAGTTAAGGCCAAGCTTTTTTGTTTGAGCTATTTCTCAATAGCTACTGGACAGATTTCAATCAAACTTTGTAGGAAGCTTAATTACAAATCAAAGATGTGGATGTTCCATTTTGGATATTGTTGAATGATTTGCCCATAAGTTATGGCTCATTGATGGATATTTTTGTCCACTCTATTTTTCAGTAACTACTTGACATATTTCAATCAAAGTTGATTGAAAGCTTCAATACAAAGCAAAGATGTTCATATTCAAACTTTGGACTAAGGCATTGTGCATTTGTGTGACAAAGACTTCTTTTTTGACAAGGAGCTGGTGGGGGTATTCATCACCTTTAGTGTTAGCTCTAGTTTGACAATGGTGTTTAACCCCAAATATAATCACTCTATACTTACAGATAGATGCCAGCGTCATAAATAACATGACAGATGAGGAATCTCCCACTATTTACCAAGGTTTGGAGATCGCATTGCACTGAAAGCCTATTCAAAATTGCAAGAAGAATCAAGACACCTTGGGAGTCCAACTGAAAGAAAACTGTCACTAAGAGAAAAATTAGTGGCTAAATTACAAGGCAAGCAAAAATCATCGTCAGGACATTTGAAAAGGGCAGTTCCCCAGTCTGGTAATATGAATGCTAAAAAAAAAAAAAAAAAAATTGAACTTGGATGGCTTCATGAATATGGTTGTTTAACCAAACAAGTAAGATCCCCTAATGGAGGGGGACCAGAACTCTTGAGATTCAAATGGATTGTAAGATTGGTGACATAATGCCTGTTGCTCAGGAACTTTTCTTTCCTGGTGGACATTCAAAAAAAGGGGCCATAAATGATTTCTGTTTTCATATTGCTGACCAGACACATACAAAACTCTTTGAGAATACAAAACTAAAACATTTAATACTATATATGGTCACACGCCAAGCTCAAATGGTACAGGAAGGTAAAGAGACCAAGGCAGAGGATTCGGAGGATGATAGTAATCAAAGGATTGAAATGAGCACACTTAATGCAATGGAATCTTTGACAGAAAGCAGTGAGTTTATTGAATTTGAGAGGCAAGTAGAGAATTCTAGAACCAACAGAGCACCAGGTCACTTGAATGAAAGGGCTGAACTGAATGGTTTTGAGGGACAGAGCATTGTGAATGAGAGTGATGGAATTAATATAACTCATTTACATGCAGAGTGTATGAGAGATGTGTCACTAGTAGAAATACAGGTAGTGTACTTGATTTGAAGAACCCAAGTGGAAGCTGTGAATCTCTAGCATCAATCGATGCAAGTGAAACACGGGAAATCTTGGTAGAGGGTTTTAGCTCACAAGAAGTCACAGTAGTCAGTCCGAAATATTCAGTATTACACAGGATTGCACAGTTGCTTCAAGTGAGCTTAACAGAAATGTTGAAAGCACTTCAAGTAAGAATAATGATTCAGATGGAAATGGTTACTTGCAGGGAAATGGTTACTTGCAGGAGTTTTTACCAAGATCTGTGGTGTTGGAGTCAAATTCGCCATCAAATAATTCATTGGCTGTTATAAGGATACACAGGGCTGTTGTTTTGAATGAGTTAATTCAGCTTCTTAAAGACCTTACCATTTCTGATAAAGCTCTTCAATATATTTTTGTTGATGAACAGGGTCATGACGCACAAGGGGTTAGCCGTGATGTATATTCGGCATTTTGGGAAGCATTTTTGTTAAAGTTCACTGATGGAGAGGGTTTCAGGATCCCAGTACTATCAAATGAGCTAGCAGATGCTGAGTGGGAAGCAGTTGGACGAATTCTGCTAAAAGGCTATACAGACCACAGGTACTTTCCTGTCAGCATTGCGCCAGGGTTTTTTGTTGCACTATGTCATGGAGAAAATGCTGTCACCCCAGAAATTTTAAAGACATCCTTCCTGTCTTATCTTTCAATTTCTGAAAAAGAACTCATTGAACAGGCATTGTCAGGTGAAGAACATGTTCGAGATGACTTGATTGAACTTCTTGACAGATTTGAGTGCCGTATTATTCCCCAGCAAGAGAACTTACTTTGTCTCATCCTTCAAATAGCACACAGAGTAGTAATTCAAGAACCTAAATATACTCTTGATGCTCTTCAGAGGGTAGGAAAACACTTCTGGACAACAGAGTTTCCTAGTATTGATAGTATTCTAACCATGTATGAAAAACTTCAGCCTTCTGTTCAAAAGGTTCTTGCACTTTTGAAAGCTAGTCCAGTTACAAAAGAGCAAAACGATTCATTGAAATACATGCAGAGGTTTGTATGTGGCCGTAACAAGGATCAGCTGAAACATTTACTACGTTTCTTGACAGGGTCAGACATGCTGTGTGTTTCAAGCATTGAAGTCACTTTCGTGGTTAGACATGGAGTGGGCAGAGTCCCTACAGCTCACACATGTGGGCCAATTCTTGAGCTTCCCTCTACCTACGTCAGTTACCCAGATTTTCGAAATGAATGGGAAAGTATTCTTCAGGCAAAGGAAAACATGGCTATGATGATTGCCTAGGTAGCCACATTTAAGACATTGTTTGCTCTCTTTGCTAAATGATAATTTTTTGTTACTTGAGCAGAAAGTGGGCCAAAAAGCTCTGCTGATAAAGATGTGTCAGATTTCCATCTGTCACAGTTCTTTGATTATGGGTCATGCTATACATTTTTTAAGTATCTTCTCCGATGCTGCTTAGCCAATTTGACCCTTTACCGAATGACAAATTTTGGTTTTGTCCAAATACAAACAATACGCAGACAACCAATTACCTGTGGCTTAAATGATGGGATTTGACTCTTGAATGGTAGAAAACATTCTGAGAAAAAGTGAAAATGCTTGTTACAAGCATATTCTCCTTTCCCCACAATGTTTTCAAAAGCTCTCTACCTCAGGGCTGTAAAAACCAGGGCTTATTTGGTAAAGGGTTAAATTAGGCTTTGAAAAAATGCTCTTTGGGAGGTCCCTTTTAAAACTGTTTGAATAGCATTCTATTGGATAAAACTTTGGCTCACTGGCCTGAAGGAATTTTGGAAGACCTTGAAAATCTCCTTAACCAGATTTGAAATATATCCACTTAATCCTTTCCCCGATATAATTATGCTCATGGACTTGTAAACATTGTGGAAAAGGTTGAAATAATTTTTTTTTTTTAGCAATTTCACCTTCCACAATATTTGTACATGGTCAGTATTTCCAACTTCTAAATGTGCCAGTTTTGATTTATAGTTTGCAGTTTCTTTCAATACATGGATCCGTGGTGATAAGATAAACCAACTTCCTTGGTTACTGTTACTAAGGGCTCCCAAACAACCACAGTAAATATATATACAGTATAGCAGATAGGCTACTTAAATCGTGCTATCATGACTGTTTCTCTCAATAAAATTCCGGAAAAATATTTCTATCACATGTTCCTGCCGATGATAAATTCTCGGTAAGAAATTCAAAGATCATTGAACTAATTTACACAAGAATATGTACTAAAAGTGCGAATTGCGGGGGGGGGGGGGGGGGGGGGGGGGCTACCGGCTATGTAATAGATCTACTTGTTTTTGCAAAGTTTTGAACTTCAATAAGAAAGAATGAAACACCTCAACAATCCTCCGTTTTGCCACAGAATAAAATAATTAAAGATACCCATTGTTTTCGTAAGGCTAGTTAAGTCATCTCAAAATCATACTCAATTGAATAACACTGAATAACAAGCATTTCAAAAACTTTATAGATTGTCTGATTCTACAGACAGGTGTAAGTTTATGAAAAATTTCAATTTCAGGTTAAGGGAAAATGGGTTGTCTGATGTTTTTAAAATGCGTTAAGTGTGCTGTCAATTAACAAACTTGTTGATATCATTGACGGTAGTTTGTTTATCTTATGATATACTGAAGACAACGGGTGGTCAAGTTGATTAGAGCTGCAAATCGGTTTGCAATCAAACACACTTCCTATCAATTAACAGTTTACCGACACAACGTTTGAAATGGCAGATGTGCTAATGCACTTTGATACGACTAAGTCAAAAGTTTATTTAATCAATTAAAGTTGTCTTTTGAGCTGAAATTCCACCAGTACAGAATTGAAGTTAGACTTTTTTATAATTGATATCTACTTTTAGTGAGGAATATGTAGTAAGGAATTTACGTCAGTATGCTTATTGTAAATAACAGAACGTTTTAATCCAAGATTAAACTGCATGTTATGTGCAATCTGATCTATATTATTCTTTAAGCACTAAAGGTTAACATTAACGTCAAACTGAAACACTGATGACAAGTGCCATTTTTTGGATGTGCAGAGGTTATTGTACAAGGTTAGATATTCAAGTGAACGTATTTTCGTTTTGTTAGTATTTCCAGAGACATACAATACTCATCTATGTCTCTGGTATTTCATAAAGATATGTTTTTACCTTTGTTTTCCAATTAAAAACATTTTTTGTCTTTTTCAGAATCTTTTAGACGGGAAAGAACTATAGCATTAATTAATCCATTGTGTAATGTAGCGCTGATCAGCACTCCTTGCAAATGTCCCATTTGTCAGTCATTATCATAATTTGCAAACTTGTCTACAGCCTCTGCGTGATCTCACGTCAGCGGTACACATTCGCAAAGCACAGATTTTAAACTTTTTCTTAAATTCAAACGTTTAAAACACAAAATAAAAAAATACTATCGCACCCCTCCAACATTAACAGTCGTTTATTTGGGAGCCGAAAAAGCAGACAACAAGGCTACACATCGGGTAAAATAAATGCAATGACCTGATTGGTCAAATATCGATTTCCACGGATTCATGTATTTGGGACAGTTTCAAAATGGTAAAGGAGGTTTAAGGTTTTTCAATTTCAACCAAGCTTTTAAGAAATTCTATGGTAATTATTTTAGGGTCACTTGGACACAGTATGCTATAGATTGGCTTTTGTAGTCACTAAGTGTCTTGCATTATTTATCAACAATCTTCCTCCTAGATTTTTAAGTAGGATTTCAATTATACTCATCAGAAGTAGTTTATTCCTATGTAGTATTTCTGATTGCACACTGTAGTTGCTATTGTAACAGAAGAAAATGTAAAAAAAAGGTTTAGCCAGTTATCATAAGGCATAGGGCTAGAGTATAGCTATATATAGCATCACCTCATTTACAGACTTTACAAATTATGGCCTTTGGATCATAGAGTTATCTGGTGAATTGAATTTCTACTTTTGAGACTGATTCTAAAGAACACTTTGTGAGAAAATAAGAAATTGCTTATAACGAGTAATTTCTCCTGAATTCTAACTGTAGAAAATTCCTGGCAGTTTCACTCCACCCAAAAAGACATAATTTAATCCACATTTTTCTCCAGCTCTTGTGAAATTACATAAATTGTTTGCAAGTATTTATGACATTGTATGTGTTAAGAATCAGCCTTATCAAAAGTGAAGAAATCTACTAAATTTGGTGAGAAAAGTTTCATTAACTTTTCATCATAATAATTTACTACAAAACCCTATGGTTCTATGCAGATTCTTTTAAAATTGTTTTGTGTCATCATAGTTGTAAATCTATTGTAAATGAGAAAATTTTCTCTTAACCCTTTACCAAACAATCCCCGACTTTTACGACGCTGAGAAAAAAGCCTTTTGAAAACATTGTGGGAAAAGGAGAAAATGCTGGAAACCAATATTTTCTCCTTTTCTCACAATGTTTTTTACTCTCCTCATAACAAATTTCCATTTTTGAGTAATGCTTCATTTGTCATCCACAAATACTTTGAATTTGGATTGTTCTAAAATTTTGTCGTTTGGTAGAGTTAAAAAGGCACGAAAGAAGGGACAATTAAAGAAATAAATGTTTCCTTTTGTATGTATACTGACATTTCATCGTAGTTCTCATTCGAGAGATCATGGATAGATCCGAGATTTTTTGGGTTTTTTTTTTTTTCACATATTTTTACCATTGTATAGTATCTTTAGTTCCACCTGCAAAAGGCTAGTGTGCTTGTGTCATGACCCTATGTCATTGCTTAGCCTTGCATCTTTTCAAACTGCTAGACCAATTTTACTGAAACTACACAGGAATGATACCTGGTTGGATATCCTTCAGATCCTTTAAGGTATCTTGTTCTTTTAAAAGTCAATGCCATGGTGGTATTTTTTTAAATTTCACAATAATATTATTATGCCTTTATATGATCTTAAAAAAACCTTTCCTCTTTTAAACCTGATTCCAATATAATTTGCAAAAATATGTCAAGGTGCCATCAAAGTATCATTATCCATGAATGCCTGCCATTGTATTGTCTAATTTTTCACTTTAATTTGTTGTTAATTGAAGCCATGCAGAGTGGTTGTTTGATGTTGGTCACTAGGACAATGCACGGCCATTCTGGCCCTCTGGTGCAAATGATAAATGTCTGTTAGTGTTTTCACATTATGTTCCGCAGTTTTTATATGATTTTAATGAACCTTTTGCAAGATCTTCATCCCAGTGATACATGGGGTGATCACTGGTATGAATGTAAGTGGACAACTTGCAATTCTTTTATCTGTCCTTAAATTTGATTGAAAATTTCTGATTATCTTGATAATTCATTTTGATTTTCTTTAAACCCATTTCCAGTTATTTATCCCCCGCCGCAAAGCGGAGGAGGGTATTACAGGAATGGCATTCGTCTGACTATCTGTCCGTCCGTCTGTCAGCCTGTCTGTAACACTTTCCATATCTCCTGAACTCTTTGAAAGATTTCCATTAAACTTTGATCAAATGTACATCTAAGTGAGACAGAGTGCAGAACCCAAGATCCATCTTTGAGTGTTTCAAGGATTGATGTTTTGCCCCTTTTTAGTTTTACCCACTCGGAAATGAGGCGGGGGATATGGCTGTTGTTCTGACCGCTTTCTTGTGCAGTTTAGAGGTCATTCATTTGAAAAGGAATTTATGGCGTACAAGTGAATTTGTGTGGCATTGTAACTCATATTTTGGACACCTGATAAAACATTATAGGAAATAAGTAATTACTCATTATGAGCAATTACTCCTTTATCCAGAGTTTTATAGGAATTTTCAATTCATCCATGAAATTCTCTACTTATTTGGAGATGGGTTTATTGAGAATGGTGTTCTAGGGAATCGGTTGACTCTTATTTGTTCTTGACCCATTACTTCACAGATATACATTTTAACAAAGTAAATAGCACCCACTTTTTCAAAACGTTTTGGGAAAATGTTCACTTTGCTCTAGATGAGCAAATGCCCCTTTTTCCACAATGTTTCCCAAAAATTTTAATACTGATATCTTAATTTTCTTTTTACACTTCTGTGAAGAGTACCAAGACTGAAAAGGGTCTATTGTGTAAAAGTTTCACTGTTAATGTTTGTAAGTTACTTCTTACTTCAATACACTTTTGGAGTCTTGGGGTTAGCTATTGTGATACTGCTTTGTCTGATATCCAGTATGTCATATACATTCTTGTGGTGTGCTCTCTATAGGATAAAATTTTAAATTTGTCTTGATGAAAGTTAGCCAGAATTACTGTTTTCATCAAGTGTCTGATAATTTTGAATATGAAAAACAAAATCTCTCGGTCAAAGTTTGGAATTGCTTTATAGATGTAATTTTGTCAGAATGAACGTCTTTATTGATCCTCGAAGAAATTGAATGTAGGTCAGCTTTGGTCAAAAGCTAGGTAACTTCATAAAATTATTGTAAAACTTAGCTTGCAGTTTAACTCTTTACCAAACAACAAAATTACAAACTAGTCCCTATTGAAAGCCTTTGCAAACAACAAAATTTACATAACTTAAAAACTTAAATTTATTTTGGGTAGGGTAGAAAACATTGTGCGTAATGTAGAAAATGCTGGTTACCAGCATTTTCTCCTTTTCCTGCAATGTTTTCTAAAGGCTTCTTTCTCAGGGTCGTTAAAAGTCAAATCTCCATTTGATCCTTATTAAACTTGGTCACATTAAGTGATTTGATGTTTGATGAAAATTCAAATGAGTTTAAATATGGATCACAATGGGGTCAAGAAAGGGGTCGCTAAGTCCTGTAAAACCTTAAGTATTGTATGGCCCATTCACACTCAGACCCTCATTTTCATGAGCTTGAGGTAAAAGACTTCTGAAAAAATTTTTGGTAAAAGGAGTAATTGCTCATAATGAGCAATTTCTCCTTTTCCCACAATGTTTTCTACCCTATCAGCAAACTTTCCTCCATTTTTAATACATTCAAAATTGTTGTCTGCAAACTCCTTTCCATTTTGGACATTCCAACTTTTTTTGTCTGTTAATGGGTCAGAAGGAACTTATTTGTCCCAGTGTTGAAAATCCGTAATAAGGACATCTGGAGCACGTCCTAACATGGGTAGTGTGGGGTCAAATTTTCACGTAACTCAGCAAATTCTTAGAAAATGTGTGCAGTCTGGGGAGCAAATTACAACATCACTGTACTTTTTGTTCTCTGGTGAGCAGTTTTGGGCCATTTTGTTCGCTCACCATAGCACAAAGTGCAAGGTGAGCTATTTTGATCGCTCATCAGTCAAACATCTCCTTAACCGCTTTTGAAGCTCTACCAAATTTGTTCGAAGAACTTGATTCCATGAAGTAGAGCTACTACTACAGTTTTGGAAAATCATCTATTTGACCTCTATCAAGATTGTTCAGGATCTGCCGTTCAGGATCTGCCGTTCAGGATATGCCCTAGGGTCGAAATTGGTCTCATCTGAGGGTCACAGCTTAACATAGATTTTACACAGTGAAAACTTAAAAATCTTCCTGTCCTAAACCAAAAGCCCTAGAGCTGTGATATTTAGTATGTAGAATCATCTAGTGTGGTGCGGTGTCAACAATTCTTTAAACATCTCCTCCTCCTAAACTGCTGAGCCAATTTGGACCAAACTTGGCTGGAATGTTCCTTGGGAGGTCCTCTTTAAAAAGTGTTAACAGAATTTGTTTCCATCAAAAACTCTGGTTGCCATGGCAACCAAATGGAATTTTCTAAGAAATTCTTTAAAAATCTTCTCTTCTGAAATCGCTGGTCAGATTTTGAAATAATTTCACAGAAATGTTCCTTGGGTGACCCTTTTCAAAAAGTGTTCGGAAAATTTTGATCTGTCGAAAAACAGAGGCAGATAACTCTAAAATCATTTTGTCCAAATTATGCCCCTTTTTCGACTTACAATTTTAACTTCTATCCAGCACCCAACAGCCAATTGTTGGCACCCGCATGCGGTGCTTTTGTTCGACTTAGTATTTTTAGCCACTAGTGGGCATCTGCTCTTGTTCAAGAAATGGTCCTTGGGTGACCTATCCCGAAATTTATTTGCAGAATTCCGATTCATCAAAAACATGGCTATGGTGATGATTGTAGGGGTGGTGACAGATTTTGAAATGATTTTTACAGGTGACCTTTTCAAAATTGCTTGGCAAAATAATAATTTTGTTTCCAAAATTTCAGTACTTCAAAAAAAAAAAAAAAATGGCTATGGTCCTCTCAAAAATTCAGGTGAGCGATCCAGGGCCATCTTGGCCCTCTTGTTTTTTTCAACTCTTACTTTTGTACTAAACCATTCTGCGTTCTGTGACAAAGAGCTGTTTTGTGACAAGGAGCTGGTGGGGGGTATGATCTCGTTTAGTGAAAGCTCTAGTTCTAGAGAGTTGCCCGATTGTAATAAGGGCTTTCAAATAAATTCTTTTTGGCGATGCGAATAGTCGAGCAGCTCTTGTTGTTCATGAATTTTATTTGTACACGTTTAATTTCATCAAAAGGCATTTGATGAGGCCTACCGGCTATTTTTTAGCTAACCTGAGCTGTGCTCAAGGGGAGCTTTTCTGATCACTCCGTGTCCGTCCGGTAGAATTTCTGATCACTCTGTCCGTCGGTCGTCGTCCGTTAGTCATCGTGCGTTGGACTTCGTTATTTTAAACATCTCCTCCTAAACCGCTAGGCGGATTTGAAGCAAACTTGACAGAAAGGTACCTTGGAAGGTCCTCGTCAAAAATTGTTCACAGAATATGATTCCATGAAGAACTATGGTTGCCATAGCAACAAAACTGAATTTTTGAAGAAATTCTTTGAAAATCTTCCTTCTCTGAAACTATCGGGCAGATTTGAATATGATTTGGCAGGAACGTTCCTAGGGTGACCCTTATCAAAAATTGTTCGTGAAATTTTGATGTGTAAAAAAAAGTATGGCCCCAAGGGGGGTCAGGGCTTATTTTCACTATGTGGACATGAAGAAATTTTTAAAAATCTTCTTGTCTGAAACTAGTTGGCGGATTTAAATATGATTTGGCAGAAATGTTCCTAGGGTGACCCTTTTCAAAAAGTGGTAGCGAAATTTCGATACGTTGAAAAACATGGCCGCTGGGTGGGGGAGGGGGCAGGGCTTATTTTACTGTGGATATGAAGAAATTCTTGAAAGATCTTTTTGTTTTTATTCGATGCAAAATGGCGAACTGGCAGCCATTTTGAGTTAAGCAGTGGTGTCAATTTTTTGGTAGCTTTTTGGTCTCAGTGAGCTGTTTCTCATTAACGATTGAACAGATTTCAATCAAACTTCACAATAAGTTGCAATACAAAGCCAAGATTCACTGAATTTGCTTGTCAGATTAAAAAGTGATTCTCTTGATAACTGGTCAAAACACTTTACTTTTCACATCTTACTGTGACAGCCTTGATCTCTTCATCTGTATGAATCTTACATGACGTTACTCAGGTGAGCGCTTTAGGACCAATGGCCCTCTTGTTGTTTTATCTTGTTCAGTGTTTTCAAGCCTTGTACCTTGGGAGTGTAAATACACAAGCTTGTTTGGTTAAAACGGTTTTTTTTTTTTTTTTTTGGCCTGAAAGGAAAAGTCTGTGGGAAAAGGCAAAAACTGCATTTTAATGATTATAGTAGAGTTACCCTTGCCAAACATCTTAATTTTTAGAAGCATACAAAACAAGCTTTGGCAGAAAAAAAATAGTATTTAAATTTTTTATGTCATCAAATAAACTAAAGCAGGAAATACTGTGGGTAATGGAGAAATTTCCTCTCTACGAGCTGTTTCTCCTTTTCTCACAAGGCTTTCATAAATATTCAACAGTAATTTTTGAAAAGAGTCAGGAAAACTAGAAATGTTTTGCTACAATTTTCATTTCCTCTACAATATCACAACATTCTGCTTAATGTAGATCCATGGAAAGCACCTTTTTACGAAAGTGTTGATGAATACTGAAATAAAGGCTTAAAGCTCGACCAAATGTGGTTTGTTTTCTTTTTATTTTTGGGGTTTTGATTAATATGCAATTAGGAAAGAGTAATCAAAGGTATTGGTTGGATGATTAGTACATGTAATGAACACATTTAAGGAAAGTAGCTCTCAACTTGTGAAGGCAATTGCGTAAGTCCGTTTTCAGGGCAATTCAATTGCTGTTTTATTAACTCCGTGTACAGGGATGTAAAAATGTAGGTCTGTAGATAAATAAATTGGAATGGAAAGGGGTGATAATATAATGAAAGGAAATAAAAGCCATTTATTCCCCCTCTCTCCCTAATCAAGTGATCGAGGGCTCGATTGTTTTACTCCTGTCAGTCTGTCTGTAAAACTTAATATTGCATTTATATGTAGTAATACAAAACGGTTTTTGTGACGGTTCAGCGTCATAGTTCCTACAAAAAGCACTTCCGGTGACTCGGTGTTTCACAAAGACATCTTGTTTTTTAACCATTAACACTAAAGCCTTTGTTTCAAGTGTCTGCAATTGACGTCTCATGAAAACATTGTGGGTAAAAGAGAAATTGATCAAAATGGACCATTTCTCCTTTTCCAAAAATGTTTCCCATCCTATCAGCTATATCTCAAGGACTGCTGCAACTATCCATGTTTTCCTTGAAGTTCCTTACCAATATAAAAATAGCTTCTGCTTTTCAGTATGCGGCTGCCCAGTGGTAAAAGATGTCGACAAGATGAAATACCACTGAAAAACCTGATGCTGAGACAAATTCAAAGTTAATGTGACTTGCTCAGTTGGACTGAAAATATTGCTATCTATAATTTTCAAATTGACTACAATGACTTGCAGTGAAAACTTGAAGAATAAAAGGAGCATATCTGGAGAAATAGACGATATCATTTTCATTTTGGCAAAATGAGAACTTGTTCGTTCAATGTGAATTATCAATACACCATCATGGTTCGAAATGCATACTGCCGCTTGGGTATGGAAAAGCCTGCATCAAAATGGCAAAATGTTAAGATTTCGGTTTCAAATTGACAACCTCAACCAGGTTAATTCAGCAATCTGAATTTTGGAATGCTTGTGACTCAAAGTATAAACATTTCACACAAGCTTCCAATTTTGCTTGTTCAGTGTCCCATCAACACATAATGTGCAATCTGAAGCTTCTGAGCATTAACAGTACGATGTGCATCTTATAAAGACTGGTACCTGTTCTTCCTGAACACAATATGGATATTCATCATTATTTATGTGTATGTTAAGTTTTGCAATACCCAACGACTTATTTCTTTATACACAACAGTAGAAATATCACGTTGGCCAATGTAGTTGGGTTTTGATTAAAATGACATTTTAAAAGACGAAATGCCCATTCCACTTTACATCCGATGCAACTATGAGCAGCACTGTAGTAACCAACCATAGCATATTTTGGCGTGCTGCATCTTCTTATTGCCCATTTCTACAGTACGGTTAAGGTTGGTTGACCCTTTACCAGGTAATCCCCCTATATATAATACTGTAAAGGAATGCTTTTGAAATCATTGTGGGAAAAGGAAAAAAAATCGGTACTTTGTCAACAATGTTTTGTAATATCAAAAGACCAATCGCATCATTTGAGCCTCATTTATTTTGTCACCTGAAATTGTTTTCAATTCGGAGAAGTCTGAAATATTGTTCTCGGTTAAGTGTTTACACAGGCACCAGGAGCATTTCCAGGGAAACCAGTGTAAACATCTGTGAACAATATGTCATACTTTTGAAATTTATTGTCTTCTATCCTACATCCATTACCGAGATTTAAGATCAGTAACAGTTACATAATCTGTCTAATAGACCGTTTTAGTCTTAAGTATAGATCCCATGCTTCAGCAGGCTCATCTGCCAAAGATAAACTATGATCTGACATATACTTAACACACCAATTATACACGTCCTCGTCACGAAACTGGACAGTTTCTTTGCACACATCTATTTCCTCTGCACTTTTTCGGCACAAGTAGTTTCTCGTTTGACATATCTTTGGAAGCGTGTACAGAATGTTAGGTCTGCCATGCGGTGTCGTCCCTGCTTTTGATGGCCTAATTAAGTGGTTGTTCCATACTTCTGCGGTAGAATCCAACTGGACTGAAAGGTTAAAAACAATCACTTAATAAATACATTGTTCTACGTTCGCTTCAAAGTAATAATGATATGTCCGTTAAACTGTAACAATAGTTGTCAAAAGAAAAAAAAGAGCGAGTGTTAACATGCATTTGAATTCATATCATACCATTTAAAAGCATTAGAATTATCGCGAAGGTTAAAATCTTATTGTACGGTGTCTCCAAGTGCTACTCACAGTCAGGGGAAATAAAAATAATTTCAAACCTAGGTTAAAAGATGCCAGGTCACCCTATTCTTGTTTACTTTTTGCCTGGTTTTAAAATTATTTTTTTCTGCCAGGGACATACTTGGAACAACCGCACAATAACAGATTGTCATCCTCACAATATTTTCCATACTTTTAAATAGTATGATTTAGATTTAAATGCACTTTAAGACCTGCATTGTGTTTGGCCACTACTGGACCTTTAAAGTGGATCATAGTTGACTCTTTTCCAAACGACAAAATTATAGACTAGTCCAAATTGAAAGGAATCGCAGACGACAAATTAATTGTGGCCTAAAGCCAGGGTTACACCAGAACCGAATTCTCCCGAATAAATTCGGACCGATTCCGCCCGAATATGGCCTGAATCGGATGGATTCGGAACTTATTCGTCTCTGATACGGGGAGCTTCCTGAATCAGAGACGAATAGGTCCCGATTAGGTCACGAATTAAGCAGAATCGCCAAGAATTGACCCGAATCGATTTTGAGCATCCCGAATAAGTCGAATGGCAATCCGAATAGAGGCCAGAATCGAGCCAAATGTGACCAGAATTGAGCCCAATATAGCCCGAATTCCCCGATTACACCAGAATAATGACCCGAATGTCGACCCGAATCGGGACGAATATGGCCGAATGCGCCGAATACGCCACCGAATTACCCGAATTCGCCACAGAATCATTGGATTTTGGCTAAATTTGGACCCGAATTATGTCCGAATTAAAGAAAACATGATTTTCCTGGAGGTATATATGGGTGTGCAGGAGCTGTGTGCATCTCACATGCACCTTGCCATTCGACCTGTGCACACAATGGAAAATCAAAATCTT
The DNA here is from genome assembly GCA_946811185.2 of Hippopus hippopus. Lineage (NCBI taxonomy): Eukaryota > Metazoa > Mollusca > Bivalvia > Cardiida > Cardiidae > Hippopus > Hippopus hippopus. The sequence continues at coordinate 15,519,860 of OX328103.1, read as the reverse complement.
CTCATCGCTACCCAACTGCTGCTGGAGGATGACATTTTGCAAAACGAGGCAATTGAAATAGATATGTCTACAGACAGTGACAGCGATATCAGCGATGGCTTAGTCTGTGATGGTGGCGATGACGATAATGCACCAGCAGATCGGCGCAGACGAAGATGGTGGGTCAGCCCCTGGATCGAACGACGAGTGGAGTATGGCCAATATAACGCACTGATGCGGGAACTCGAGCTTGAAGACGTCCAATCGTTCCAGAACTTCTTGCGGTTTGATCCAGATCAGTTCGAAGAGATCCTTGCCAGGGTTGGTCCAGCACTCACAAAGAGAAGAACCAACTACCGGGAACCATTAGAGCCTGGTTTAAAGCTGGCGCTGGTCCTGCGACACTTTGCATCAGGGGACAACTGTAAGAGCTTGATGTATGCCTTCCGTGTCTCCAAGTCATCCATCGTCAACATGGTGCCAGATGTAGCCGAGGCGATCATCAAGGAATATGGTGATGAGTTGGTCAGCGCTCCCACCACACCAGAAGGATGGAAGGCCCTGGCAGATGGGTTTCTGCGGCGTTGGAACCTTCCACACTGCGTCGGTGCCATCGACGGGAAACATGTTGCCATAAAATGTCCGAGGCGTGGCGGTTCGGTGTACTACAACTACAAGGGGTACCATTCCATTATCCTCTTCGCTATTGCTGATGCGGATTACAGGTTTGCCTGGGTTGATGTTGGGGCGAACGGGTCAGCGTCCGACTGCCAAGTATTCAACAGCTCCGAGCTGAAAGAGGCGATAGAAGATGATACTATTGGCTTCCCAGATCCAGACCCTCTTCCCGATGACAACGTCGACATGCCCTACTTTCTGGTCGGTGACGACGCTTTCCCGCTACGTACCTGGCTGATGAAACCCTTCTCCAGAGGACAGCTAGGTAACGACGAGCGCATATTCAACTACCGCCTTTCAAGGGGAAGGCGGGTCATCGAGAACGCCTTCGGTATTTTGGCTAACCGGTTCCAAGTTCTGCTAACAACCATGCGCCAGTCTCCAGAGACTGTGACCAAGATAGTCCTCGCGTGTGTCTGCCTTCACAACCTCCTGAGATCCGGTCAGAACGGACCACCACCAGGCGTCGACTTGGAAGACGAGCAACACAACGTCATCCCTGGTCAGTGGAGAGAAGAAGCACAGATGGAAGACCTCCAGGCTGTGACGGGGAACAGAACAACAAAGGAGGCGAAACGAACGCGCTTGACATTGAAGCACTACTTCATGTCAGAAGCTGGAGCGGTAGAGTGGCAACAGCAGATGATTTGAAAGAAAAAAAAATACAAAAATGAAAAAGACTTGGAATGAAAGTCAGGAACAGAGACAATTGTGCTGAGGTTTCTTACGGAATTTTCGCTTTAACCCCAAGGGTTTGTGAAACACAACAATGCCCCAGATACGTTGTAATTAAATACTATATATATTATGAACATTCTTTTCATTTCGTAGTTTTCTTTTCATGTGTCTTTAAGCCTTAAGTGCGTCCGTCTGTCCCTCTGTCTGTCTGCACAAACTTAACGTGAAAACTTAACATTTTCCCATTACTCCTAAAGTAATTTAGTTACAAGGCTCATATTTGGTATGAAGGCACATCTCATCAATACACATCCGGTGGTACCAAAGTCAAGGTCATCTGCAAAGGTCAAGGTCGAATATCAAGGTTCCATTTCTCAAACTAGAAGGCCCTGAAGGGCCTGAATATGCTCTACTGGCAGAGATTTTGCTTTTAAATAAAGAAATAAAGCATTCATTAGGAATTCATTATGCAAAAAGACAAAAAATTGACATTTTCAACTCAAAATGGCTACTTTTCCATTACTGTTTGTTGAATTTTTTCAAACTCAACAGGGTTAAAAAGCTATTGATGGAATAAACAAGCTGAAAAATTCACAAAAATCTGATCACAAATAAATACTTTATCATGTAAACAAGCAATGAAATTGTTCAATTTGAAATGGCTACTTTTCCCATACCGTTTGTCGGATTTTTTTTCAAAATCGATATATTCCAAGCCATAGATGAGATATACAAACTGTGTAAGTTTCACAGAAATCTGACCAAAAATGAAGACTTTATTGCGTAAACAAGAAATGAAAGTTTTTAACTTGAAATGGCTACCTTTCCCATACTGTTTGTTGGATTTTTTTTCAAAATCAATAGGGTTGAAGCTATTAATAAGATAAACAAACTCTGCAAGTTTCATGGAAATCTGACCAAAAATACAGACTTTATCGCGTAAACAAGAAATGAAAGTTTTTAACTTGAAATGGCTACTTTTCCCATACTGTCTGTCGGATTTTTTTCAAAATCAGTAGGGTTAAAGCTATTGATGAGATAAACAAACTGTGAGTTTCACGAAAATCTGACCAAAAATAAAGACTTTATCGCGTAAACAAGAAAAAGACTAACGGACAGACGGACGGACGGACGGACGACGGAAACCACGCCATGACATAAGCTTTGCTGGCTTTCAGCCAGTAGAGCTAAAAATTGCCGTTTCGGGGGCATTAGTGTTTCACAAACACATCTTGTGCACAACAGAATCTTATCAGGGTTGCGATGAGATGGAATCGACTGCATGTGTCACGTAAAGTCTAGAAACCATAATTACCATGACCATTCATTAAAATTCAATAAGGTAACGAATACCATATTAATCCATTGACAAATCACAGAATTTTAGACTAGTCAAAATCGAAAGATATTGCAGACGACAAATTTATTCAATGTGACTTAACCCATTACCACACAAAGCCATATTTTGACGCACTAACGATATATAGCTCTGAAAAACATTGTGAGAAAAGAATTTCTCCTTTCTCACAATGTTTTCTACCCTATATAGCACTTATTTTTCATTTTAAATGCACTTTAAAATGTTGTCTGCAATTTGTTTCAATTTGGACCAGTCTAAAATTTTGTTGTCTGGTAATGGGTTAAACCACAAGTCAAAAAGGGAACAAGACACTGTGAAGAGAAAAATTGATGATAAGCAGCAGTTTTTAGCTCCACTGGCCAAAGAGAAAGAAGAAAATCTGTAAACATCTTCTTGTGACAAACCCAAGGTATGCCTTATTCGAAAAGAATAGCATGCCCTTGATCACAGGAATTTGACATTCTATAACCAAAATAAATGATCCAATATGAAAAAAAAATCTCCCCTATATAATATAAACACAAGGAATGCAACGTCTCGATTGCCGGTGTAATGCTGAGAAATGACCCCCATTATAAAATGACCTACGGGTCATTTCTCGACGTAGAGGAATGACCCATGGGTCATTTCTCAACGTAGAAAAATGACCCGGGTCATTTTGTAATACGTCGAGAAATGACCCGTGGGTCATTTTGTAATAGGGGTCATTTCTCTGCATTACACCGGCAATCGAGACGTTGCATTCCTTGTGTTTATGTTATATTATATAGGGGAGATTTTTTTTTTTTTTCATATTTGATCATTTATTTTGGTTATAGAATGTCAAATTCCTGTGCCTTGATAAACCATATAAGTTACAAATATAGGCGATCCTAGCGATATAGGACCATCATGGTCCTCTTGTTTTTTGTTCTCATTTAATTCTTCTCCTTACTCAGTTCTCTTGTCTGTATAACCCGTTTCTTCTAATCTTTTCTCCTTTTTTTTCTCTTCTCATCTTTTATTTTATTTATCTCCCAGCTTTTCTTCTCATCTCTTCTTTTTCTCCTCTATATCCTCTACTTTTCCTTATCTTTTCACTTCTCCAACTGTCTACATGTTCGCTTCTTTTCTCGTCTCTTCCTTCGGTGAAAAGTTTTCCTGAAATTTGGTTATTACTGAAATACCATCTTTTCTCAAAACAAGGATTCTTCACGGCGCTGGATTCCAAAAGGGGTTAAACCCAAAAGTATTGGTAAAAATCCGAAATTTTGAACTAATGCTGTTTGCGGACAGCTCATACAATTTTTTCAAAGACAGAAACTACTAACTTTAGGTTAAATGAAGGAAAGCTAAATTACCTAACTTGATTCAGACTTTTTAGGAATAAATCATGATTTTGTTGATTTTTTTCTGCCTCCATATTTTTTATGCGATATATATTGCATTCAATTCCCATGTCTAAGATGCAAAGATAATTTATCACCTAAAAACTAAATCGAGCTTTTCCTATAGTCAGGCCTGTCAGGGGACTATAAAACACAGAAAAAAATCAAAATACTAACTGTATTATTACAAATATAACTGAATTTCAAAGTGCAAGGAACCAATATCCATCATGTAGAAGCATAGATAAGTTTTACCAAAAAAAAATCCTCAACTATTAATTAAACAACAAAGAGTCATGATAGTTTTTTCAGTTTCATAAAAACACAGCAAAGAAACAAATGTCATCAACTATTACTTGAACAACAAAGAGCGTTCAGGGCAGCTGGGCAAAGTCTTGGTTGTCGAAGTTGAAGGCTTCTCTCATGACCGAGCCGAAGGAGAGGTCCTGGCTGCCCATGTTTGAATTTTGGCGAACATTCGATGGAGTTGGTGGTGTCTGCAGCTGGTATTGCTGCCCTGCCTGCTGTGGCCTTGATGGCTGCTGGAACTGCTGCTGTTGCGTTGGTGGCTGCTGGAAATGCTGCTGCTGTGGCAGTTGTCTTGGTGTCTCTAGAGCTGGAGTAGTAGGAGGCTTGACTGGCGTTGATGTCACTAACGACTGTATGTTGAGACGCTCTGATTCTTGCAGGAAGTAGCGACATCCATCAAACGACCACTGGTGGAAATGGTACCAGATTGAAGGGTGGATCTCTCTGGAAACTGCAGCCAGCCAGTTTCCATATGCTGCCTTCTGATCAAGAGGCGGGGCTGTTATCAGCTTCTGCACCTGCTGCTGGAGCTTCGCAGACGCCCGTGCTCGCTCATTGATTTTCTGATGGCCTCTACTTTCACCTTCTTTGTCGGTGGAGGAGCACTGGATGTTGATGCGACAACCTCCATGTTGGTGTCGTTGGATTCATTGGCGGCGACGTTTTCCTCCTCTTCCGGTTCCTCGTCGCTCGTCGGTTGAGAAGTTGATTTGGACGTCGACGGCGCCACTCGTGGAGCCTTTGCCTTCGACTTTAGTGATCCCAAGGTCCTTCCTGGCATCCGGTGGACGTGGGGAAGCAGGAACTGAAAACTGTCAGCAATCCACTGCTCTGCAGAAGGCAGCACCTTTGTCCCGTCTCCTGACTTCTTCTCGATGGCCTTAGCGAATCTCGTGCGAACCCCCTCATACCAGGTCCTGAGATTTTTCGGTTCGATGCCCAAGGAAACCGCTTTTAACCTATAGACCTTGTCCCGTTTGTCGTTGTCTTTATAGTCGGGATCACCCATGTCCCAGATGATGGGGTTCTCAAACAACCAATCTCGAAGACCCTCCTGCTCGGCTTGGCTGAATTTCAAGCGTTTAGGAGTTTTCCCCTTCTTCTTGGAGTCCTCGCTGGTAGTGGTCTTGATGAACTTCTTCTGATAGGTCTTCTTTGTAGGGCCGATCGATTCTGCTTCGGATACTTCATCATAGTCTTCACCAGGAATGTCCACATCTAGGTCTTCTGAGTCCGACATATTTTCAGATGGAGGTGGATGAGGGGAAGTGGAAGACTTCCTCTGGGTGATCTTGGATTTACTTTTAGGCATGGCAAAAACAAAGATCTTATCTCGTTGTATGCTACAGGAACAATGAGGCAGAGATATCCCTGCACAATCTGTCTACATTCGCGAGGCTATTCGGGTTATTCTGGCCCCTCATTCGGAGCTATTCGTCTGCTATTCGGCTTATTCGCCTGTATTCTGCTCTATATTCAGATGGTGATTCGGATGGATTCTGGGAGCTATTCGTGGCATTCTGGGCAGATTCGGCTCTATTCGCGTTATTCGGATCTATTTGGCTAGACGATTCGATCGTTCCACCCCATACGATACGAATAACACCGAATCTGCCTAGTACGCCCCGAATGCCTCCACGAATCCGGCCGAATCCGACCGAATTCCATCCGAATATGTCCCGAATATGGCCTGAATGAAATTTGTTGGGGCCACATTCGGGACCTTTTTTTAGGGCATTCGGCTGGTTTTGAACATTTCAAAACAAGCCGAATCCCTCCACGAATGTTTCAGAATCCCTCCCGAATTTTCGCCCATTCGGGGAGGGAGAACAGAATGCTCCCGAATCCACCCGAATTAAAAAAATCGGGTGGATTCGCAGCTGATTCGGTTCCGGTGTAACCGAGGCTTAAATGACTGGATTTGTCTATGGCGGGGTAGAAAACATTGTGGGAAAAGGGAAAATGCTGGTTACCAGCATGTTCTCCTTTCTCCACAATGTTTTCAAAAGTATTCTTTCTTGAGGTCATTTAAATCTCGATTACGTGTGACAGATAGATAATCAATAACACAATATGTGATAGTTAACCATCTAACTCTTTACCAAAAGACAGAAATTTACACTCTTCCAAGTTCTAAGCTGTTGCAGACGACAAATCAATTGTGGATTCTTTGATGAAACCTGACTCTAAAAGAGCAGAATATATTGTGAGAATGGAGAAAAGACTGGTGACCAGCATTTTCTCATTTTCCTGCAATGTTTTCAAAAGGGTTCTTTCCCAGTGTCATTAAAACTGTAAAAATTGTATGCTAAAGCTGATATACAAGAAGTAAAATAGCAGCATAGCGGAATACAGTGATCTATATAGTGAATTATTGAAGTAAAGATACGGGTTCCCTGTCTAGCAAGAGCTAGTGTAGCTAGGAAAGCTACATGCAGGTCTAATTTCAGATCCATTCATAATTTTACAGTGGCATTGAAATAAGTAAAGACGAGCCTGATTTGCATAGATTAATGACTTAATTTACATATTTAAATAAGCAAACTTCTTGTAGCTTATCACTGGCACCTTTTCCACTCTATGACTTTGTAAGAGGAAATCTTTAAAAGTGTAGTGGTAGAGAATTTGTAGATAATATCAACATTGCCATATTTACAGAATTAGGAAAGAGTTATTATTCTGTGAGGCAGTATTTGGCAACTGTGGGGTTTTCTGTTTACATTGAGCTTGGGTCAGCCAACATGCCTATAGACTAGCTTCGCTGGTCTAAAAATGCTGGTGACTGGGTGCAAGAAGGAGCTAAAAGTATGCCGAATTTAAAATGTTTCTGCCTGTACTAGAATAAATCTGTTCCTGAATATAGGGGTTATCATATTCAGAATTATGATTTGTTAATTGCAGTAACATTCTGTGTACTATCAAACCCCAAGAAAATCGGTAAAATGTATACATGGAAGTGTTAATAGATTACAAATGCAGTTGACGGTAACTTGTATACCTGAACTATATGTAGGAAACAAAACAATTAAATTTTGGTCCGCAAAAGTTCCATCAAAATCACCATCATCTCTTAATTTCTTGAACATGTCTATCCAAAAGTCCGCACATTCTTTACGGAGCATCCCCCACCAGCATTCAATTTTCTGGTTACAGCTGCTTTTGCCATACAGAAAACTCTTATCCGCTTGAAAACTGTCCTCGCCATCTTCTCGCAAAAATCTCTGCAGTTTACATACCACTGTGTTTTCAGTCCCCATATCCGCACACACTATCATTGGACATCCACCTAGCTTTTGAACACTGTCTATGAAATACGATCCGATCAACGCTGGATCACTACTTGTAAAATAGGCATTCAACCAGGCAATTTTTCTGGAAAATCCATCTATACAACCGTTTATGCATATACCAAAAGGTTTCAATTTATCGTATGAGTCCATATGCCATATAAAATTCGGTCCCTTTGCTGAGTATTGTCTTCTTCGCAATCGATGTCGTTGTCGTAACGCGACATTTTCGGGATTTAATACGGACAACAGACATCGCACTTCTTCCTTATAAATCCTTAAACCTAGAGTCTTGCACTTTTCAAACATCCACCTATATCTGTGCAATGTGTCAGACGATTCCTGTTGTTTCGTAATAAAGTCAACAGCATCTAGAATATCATCACACTTCCTTCTGTATAATCCATTGCTGAGCAAAACACGTATCAATTGACGATGACTTATTTCAATGTTATGCCTTCTCAGAAGAACATTAACAATATCATCATATTTGAGGCCTAACGAAAAATAGCGCCGAATGATCATTAAGCGTTCACTTTTGTCCATGGCTGGAAATTAAAGAATGCATGTCAATAGCAAGATCAGAGTAAACGGTCCATAGCCGAAATATTTCGTATTTTCTGAAATATTATTTCGTTTTTACGAAATAATATTTCGTATTTACGTAATACTATTTCGTTTTTACGAAATTTTATTTCGTATTTACGAAATACTATTCTGTTTTTACGAAATAATATTTCGTAAAAACGAAATAAAGTGAGAAATTTGCATATTAAAAAAAAGTCGAGCATGTCACTTCAGGGGTTCCGTACATAATACACTTTAAAAGGATATTTCAGTACATTGTCCATAACCTTGACTGCCACATTTATACAATTTGCTATATCATTTGCAATTAATCATTTTCAATAGACTTTTTTTTGTGATAAATTTCTCAAAGGAGTGAAAGGTTGAGATTAAAACTTGACAGCTTTTAGAAAGATTGCATGAAAATACGGACTGATTTTGGTGTACAAAGGCAAAATTTCACTCATGGTAGATAGCATCCAAGTTACAAAAGTGAGCTGGATAGATCTTTGCAATTGGCATTTAGAGATGACATCCATCACTCAATTCTATACCAAAGAAAAAAATTAAGGACTGGTCCAGATTGAAAAGATTTTCAGACAACACATTAAAGTGTGGCTCAAATGATAAAAATAATCTTAAAAGGTATAGAATATTGTGGGTTATGGAGAAAATGTTGATTACCGGCATTTTCCCCTTTTCTCACAATGTTTACAAAGTCCTTCTTAGGATTGCTAAAACAGAATTGTTTGATAACAATGAATTTTCACCCTTTAAAGATTTAATTTTTTATTTTAATTAGGTAAAAACAAAGGCATTCAGTACAGTACGATGATGCCTGGACAGTAATAGACCAATTTTTCTCCAGACTGGTCCTTTGGTGTCATGCGGAGTTCAAATGGAGAGCCAATGCAGAATTTACATTCAATTAATTGAACTTTTCTGTAATAGTCAACTGTATGTCATAATTGGCAAAAGATCCTTGAATATGTCATTTGTGCAATGAATCTTTTTCTTTTAAACCCAAGCTATTTAACCCTTTACCACACAATCCCGAGTTTAACAACCCAAAGGAAAACGGCTTTTGAAAACATCGTGGAAAAGGAGAAAATGCTGGTAACCAGCATTTTCTCCTTTCCCCGCAATGTTTTCTACACTTCAAAGGAGAAATTTCAGTTTTTGAGTCATAGTTAATTTGTCATCTGCAAATACTTTCAATTTGGACCAGTCTAAAATTTTTTATTTGGTAAAGAGTTAAACCACTTAAGCATAGGAAAACATACCACCATATCCTTCCGAATAATCTGCAAGTGAAAAAGTAGTTTGTTCAAAAGTTTAGTTGCAAATGTCCATTCAGCTAAATGTTCCTTTTTTAATGGAAAAATAGCTCAAGACAGACTCCCTCTATAAAACAGGGTAGATCAAGATCAGATGGCAAAGAATGTGCTGTCTGATCTTTGATCTATACTGTTCCTTTGTCTTTTGTATTATGGCAGATACCTTGGAAATAATATTGCTATCCTCCTTTTTATTCCAGACTGGAAAAAGTCCTTTTAACACTTTACCCAAGGACAAGATTCTAGATGGGACCAAACTCAAAACATCTGCAGACGACAAATTAACTGGTGATAAAAAAATGATTACTATTTTTCATGAGTTAGAAAATATTGTGGGAAAAGGAGAAAATGCTAATTATGAATTTTCTCCTTTTCCAACAATGTTTTCTTTTTGTGAGAGTGTCCTTGGGCAAGACACTTCAGAGCCCTAGCCTAGTACTGGTAATACCCAGGAAATACACGAATATGTGAGCTGTTGCCATGATATGACTGAAGTAATGTTGAAAGTGGCGTAAAACACCATTCAATCAACAATGTTTCCTGGATTGTTTGATAAAGGGTTAAATTGCAAATATCATTAAAGATATTTGTATTCTGTAAATCACTTTAAATTAGTGAGAACTTTATTTCCTGAGTTTGTCGCATTTTCCCCATTTTTATTTTTTCGCATGTTGTTGAATTAGCGACTTACCAATGTGCTCAAAACTGGAAGAGGGTCATTTATTTCAGGAAGTTTTATGCCGAAAATATGCGGTTACTGTATGGAGGAACTGCAAATACGGAAATTAAATTATGTAATATCATAAATAGAACTAATCTGTTACAATATTTTTCACACGAAGATGACCGTTCGTGAGTTTAAGCAGACGAATTTTTGTAAAAAGTGTGACTAAGAATGATTTTTTTTTTAATGTTTCTCAAACTCCTCATTTATTTTCCTAAAGATATGGGCAAGACCACTAAATCAGGGTCTACCAGCATCCAGGCATTAACTTCCTTAAATCTATGGTAAACGGAACAGGGTTTAACTGGATTGTGTATTGTTTGTCACTTTGAATGGTTCGTTTTTCACACATAAGGATTTCGTCTTTATTTTCACAAGTTTGATAAGAAGATAATTATCCCATATACTGAATTGGTAAGAGGTTAATTGGACGTACAACTGAGACAGTGTGTGTTGTGCATATTTGATATTCACAAGGCCTATTAAATTTTAAATGAAGTCATTTTTTTTAATACATGTACTTATATATTGATGAGATCTCAAAACAAGTAACTAGTAACGAATAATGAATCTCAGTCTGTTGATATGCGTCTGTCTAGGGTAAAACCACTGCATGTAAAATTACTTCAAATGCTTGGAAACGATGAAAAGAATATCAGGCGAGGATCGGTTCATGGAAGCGTTGAAAGTGACTGAAAGGGACATAACTTTTGTAATTTAGAGGCCATTATTAAAGAGTTACATTTTCTTTGGTGTAAGTTGTGATGCATGATGCTTCTGTTTCTTGGAAACATGACTGTAATTGTTTCAATAATCAAAAAAAGGTTTTTTGTGAAGTTTTGATTAGTTTGATGTAAGTAGGGATATCCACTGTCAGAGCTGTTTCTTATTTATACAAAGAGATGAGGTCTAGCGGTACGGTAATATGTAGATACAATTTCGGACAGGATAGTCTCAGGATAGTCTCCGGATAGTACATAAACTTCCGGTAAGTCTAATTCTGTTATCAATATTTCACTAGAACCTTGAATTCGCGAAGAGAAAAACTCGCGAATATTAGCGAAAATTAAGTTCTCGTGAAAAAATAGTGATTTACAGTATTCAGTGCATGTATTTTTGACAAATTTGGATATTTGCTCAGTTTATTACAAACATAACATGTATAGACTATAAACATTAGTAATGGCATGTTACAGAAAAAGTAACTTAATAACATTGTTTTTGACACTGACCCACATTCAAATTTATATTGTCATTCCTCTTCAACTGCAGTTAAAACAATTTTTTATGCCCCTGATGCTGTTAGCTTCAAAAAGAGATTGTGTTAGCTTCAAAAAGAGATTGTGCTTATTAAGTTTTATTGCATATGTTCCTATTATGTTTTTGATGCTGCTGAAAAATCACATTTTCCTTTGCTATAAGTATATGTCATATGCGAGTAAGTTCCAGAGTCATGAGAAATGTTCAAATATGTATTGTAACTAATGTGTCATTTGTTTGTATGTGAACACATGGAGGATATTTTTTCACTCCAAACCAGATAAGGACTCTCATTTTTCTGATTGACTGTTCCAAACCTGTACATCTGATACTTCATACAAGCTCAAAAACTCATACCTAGATTGGCTTGAGTCACTTCTTCATACCTAGTCAGAAATTAATCTATCATGCAAATCATATTTTAGCTGTTTGAAACTTTTTGGTGAAATATATATACTCAAAATCAATAAAGCTCTCACTCCTTTTTAACTCGCAGTTTATTTGCATAATCCAGTCAGCTCTCCATTTTCATGGACAATTAGCTCAGGATCAAACTACCTTTTACAGACAGTGTAGATCAAGATCAGACTGCAAAGAATGCACAGGCTGATCTTTGATCTATACCGTTCTTTTGTGTAAACAATATTATAGTAGATACTTGTGAAATTATATTACTATTTTCCTTTTTTTCCCCAGACTGAAAAAGTCCATTTAGCTCTTCACCAAACAACAAAATTCTAGACTGGACCAAACTTTGAGTATAAAAAAACTAGAACTTGTTTTTCTACAAAAAAACAGATGTCTCCCCCCTTTTTGGTGTCAGAAGGATTGATATGTCACCAAGGCAATTTCTAAAATATTTTCGTGGCATTGCAGACTACAGAACTAGGCAAAGCATTGACAATGTTAGTATATACAAACAAATTATCAGCAAATTATTTTAGGAAGTTCCTCTTTCTTGCCAAAAAACGGCAAAATAAATGGCTGATGAAAATAAATAAGTTTAGAATATAGGTAAAAGCACTAGCAAGGACAAACAATATAAAGTTTGTGAGCACTAGCGAGGACAAACAATATGAAGTTGAGGAAAAACAATGCAAACACACGGTGAAAGCGGTGAAAGTTAATGTTAGTTAGTCAGTTGAACTAAATGAGTATCTGATATAAAGTAAAATAATCGAAGGGAAATAACTGAAATAATATACAAACCAGAGTTATGGTTCTGTGCATCTCATTGTATGAAGTTTCATCAAAATATCTCTAATGGTTTTTAAGTTATAAAGCTGACACGAAATTGTATGGAAAACGATCAAAGGGAAATAACTCAAAAAATAAACAAACCAGAGTTATGTTTCTTGTGCATGACACGTCGTCTCATTGTGGTTCAGAAATGTATTAAGTTTCATCAAAATATCTCAAACGGTTTTCAAGTTATAGAGCAGCCACTTAATTGTATGGAAAATGATCAAAGGGAAATAACTCAAAAAATATAAAAGCCAGAGTTATGGTTCTTGTGCATGACACATCACCTCATTGTGCTTTACAAATGTATGAAGCTTTATCAAGATATCTCCAACGGTTTTCGAGTTATAGAGCGGACACGAAATCGTACATAAAATGAGTAAGGAAAATAATCAACGGAAATAACTCAAAAAATATACAAACCAGAGGTATGTTTCTTGAGTATGACACTTCGTCTCATGGTGCTTTACAGATGTGTGAAGTTTTATCAAAATATCTTAAAAGGTTTTTGACTTATAGAGCTGCCAATACATTGTATGGAAAATAATGAAAGGGAAATAACTCGAAAAATATACAAGCCAGAGTTATGGTTCTTGTGCATGACACTTCGTCTCATGGTGCTTTACAAATGTGTGAAGTTTTATCAAAATATCTTAAAAGGTTTTCGAGTTATAGAGCGGACACGATTTGTGACGGACAGACAGACGGACAGACAGACAGACGGATGCACGGGGAAAAACAAAATGTTTCCCGACCCTGACGGGAGAAGACATAATTGCAGATGACAAATTATCTGTTGATAAATTGATAATTTCTCTTTATGATTGGGTAGAAAACATTAAGACAAAAAGAAAATATTGCTTGCAAACATTTTCTCCTATTCCAACCATGATTCCAAAAGCTTTTTTCTAGGGTTCGTTAAAACCATGAATTGCGTGGTAAAGGGTTAAACTGCACTTGAGGGATTTAACCAGTTTGTATACTTCAGTACATCTTTTTTAGTCAAATTTGGATATTTCTCCAGTTTATTACAAATAATACAAGCATGTTTTCATACAAGTTTTTGATGCCATGGAAGCCACTTGCAAACGCTTGCATGTCAGTCCCTTCTGAATTTGAATATCTACAGTAGTGTGTGCCTTCTTTCACGCAAGATCAACAGTTGTATAAAGTCGCTGTTCACAGGGCTGTATTGTTAGGGGGGGGAATGATTTTTAAACACCGGTGCAAAGTCAGAGCTGTGCCATGTATGTTCAAGAAGCTCAAATCTAGAAATTTCCTGCTAGTAATAATGAAGTCATGTTTAAACTGTGGTCTCAAATCTATACAGAAGTGCATCTCCTTCAGCTGCATGATATTACAGGAAGAAAGACAAGTACGATACTCGACCATCTTTCTCTTAAAACTGCTGCTAGTTTGTTGAACCTCACTAGCTTTGATTGATTGGAGTTTAACGCCGTTTAAACAGCTCAGGTCATATCACGGCGGTCAGTGCATCTACGCATGTGTTTCCTGGCTTTCTCACACCATCAGAGGTGAGGGGCAAAAAGTCCCCGGAAAGAAAGTTTGTCTCAACCAGGTATCGAACTCACAAACACCAGGTCACGAGTCAGATACACTAACCACTGAGCTACCCGGGCAGGTGAACCTCACTGGCACGTTGACATCCCCGCCTATGTATTTAGTGTATTGTGGACAGTTTAACAAGACACAGCTAATTCATGTGGAATAGACCTCACTATCATAAAGTGAATCAGTGCGAATCATGCATGTATATCCTTTTTAATTTCCTCGTTTTTTGGCTTTGAATATGAAACAATTTCAATAAATTTTCACTAGAATCACAGCGAAGCTGTTTATTTACAATGATGACGTGCATACCGATGCATGAATACTCGGCTAGAATTCCATAAAATGGCTTATTATAACTGCATATACTTTTTTAATGCAAGAAAATCGGTTTAATTTATTGCAGATGACAACGTTATTGACAGTTGCAAAAATACCGCTTAAGACGTTTAAAAAATCAACAAAATAAGCAACTCAGCTGAGAACGCATTCGTGATACGCACTCAATGTTTCAGACTCAACTAAGCAATTTAACGGACTTAAGCCTGTAAACTCAGTTGAGTTTGAGTACAGACTTAAGTTTTTTTGTGAAACCGGGCCCGGGTGTCTAGATGAAATATACCTTTGAATTTACGCTGGCGGATAGGAGTATACTAATCCAAGATTCAAACAGCCAAAAGTCTTTTCATTTTGAATTATGGAATTAAAACAGATAGTAGGCCCTTGTTTAGAAAAAAGAGTTGGTATGAACTGAATCATTGAACCTTAACCCTTAATCACACAATCCTGAATTTAAACAACCCTGACAGAAAAGGCTTTTGAAAACATTGTGGAAAAAGGAGAAAATGCTGAGGAGAAAATGCTGGTAACCAGCATTGTCTCCTTTTCCTACAATGTTTTCTTCCATTTCAAAGACAGCAATCATCTTTAGAGCAACACTAAATGTGTCATCTTCAAAAGCTTTTTATTTGGACAGGTCTAAAATTTTGCTGTGTGAATACTGGGTGGGTATTCACCAACCATTCTTAAGAACATTCTTAGTCTTATTCTTCAAGATTTTCTAAATTTGAAAGTAACACAACTTCTGATTGAATAAACCAAATGGTTTAGCCAATCAGTTGTGTTACTTTCAAATTTAGAAAATTCTTGAGAATTATAAGACTAAGAATGTTCTTAAGAACGGTTGGTGAATACAGGCCCTGGATGGTTGTAAGAGCGTGGTTACCAGCCTATAGCTAACAAAAACTAGAATCACCTGTTCCAGCTGCATGCTAGTGTATGATCCCATCTTCAAAAAGGGGATAGAGAATTGTGGTTCATCAGTTTACTTTCGTTGAAGGTGTGTCCAGAACAACAATGCCTCAGAACTGATTGACTTTGTGGTTCCTTGCTAAAAAAATTCTTTCTCAAAAACTACTGTATAAGTGGAAATTTTTGCGATGTGGAAAATTTTTGCGATTTATTGAATTTGAACAATTCACAAACTTTTCTGTTCACATATTTTACCTCAAGTATACCAACAAATAACGAGTGTCTACAATTCGCAAACATTTTCGTACACAGAATGTCCGTAATCAGTAATTCACAAATGTTTCAACATAGCTTCTGCAATTTTAGCATACAGGCTAGATTCAGGACTGCTGACCCACCCTCTGCTACACTGTACCCACTGTTGACCAATTATACAGCTTTTCCACCACCTACTGATATTAACCCTGTGCCACATGACAAAATTATAGACTCATCAATATTGAAGGAATATACAGAAAACAATTCAAATATTTCTCAAATCATAGTATCTGTCCTTGAAAAGGTTGAACAATTTGTGGGAAAAGAAGAAAATTCTGGTTAGTAGCATTTTCTCCTTTTCCCACAATCTTTTCAAAAGCTGCTTTCTCAGGGTCTTAAAACTCGGGATTAGGTGGTAAAGGTTTAATTTTGCTGTTTCCAAATACCAGGACCAGTGTTTCCATGTGTCTAAGATTTCATGGAGTCCATGGAACTTAGTGTCACCAAAAAAGTTAAGTCCTCTTGAGTTTCTTCTAAGTTCGCATGCAAAAATCATAAGTATCTCAAAACCATGTGACATAAACAAATAAAAACTGCTTTAATGAGAAATTTACTTTGTAACACTAACAGATAGTCAGTACCTGTGATCAATGTAATGAAAATCACTATCATTCAACAAAATCCTAATTACTTCACTAATTGATGTCACTAACAACTGATTATGTTTTGACTCTTTTTTTGTCTGCATCCAAAAGCCGAAATAAACTTTAGTAATTTGCGCCCAAGCATATTATTATGCCTATATACTTTTTATGACATAAAGAGAAACCCTGCAAAGACTGTGCTTTTGAAACTACACTGAAACCTCTCCATGTCTGACCAGGCTATGAAAAATGGTAGCAATGTTGGGATGATACAGTTGTTATATGATAAGTAACAAAAATGAAACCTGTCACACCTAGAATTTTCACAAATGGGCCACATACCCCCACACAGCGCCTTGTCACAGAACAGGTGTCAATTTATAAGTTATGCTCCAGACAAAAATTGAAATTTAAAATTTACAAAGTGCAATAACTCTAAAACTAGTGGGAATAGAGTTATGGTTCTTGTAAAATGCACTTTTGGTTAATGTGGTCTATCTGTATATGAAGTTTGAAGTCACTAGGTTTTATACTTTGGAAGTTATGCCCCAGACAAAAATCCAAAGTTAAAATTTACAAAGGGCAATAACTCTGAAAATAGTGGGAACAGAGTTATGGTTCTTGCACAGTGCACTTTGCTTTAATAAGATCTAATTGTAAATGAAGTTTGAAGTTACTAGCTTTTGTCTTTGCAAGTTATGCCCCAGATGAAAATTCAAAGTTAAAATTTACAGAGGGTAATAACTCTAAATATTGTGGGAATTGATTTATGGTTTTTGTACACTGCACTTCTCGTTAATGTGGTCTATCTGTATATACAGATTGAAATTACTAGCTTTTATACTTGGGAAGTTATGCCCCGGACAAAAATTTAAAATAAAATTTACAAAGTGCAATAACCCCAAAAAATAGTTGGAATAGAGTTATGGTTCTTGTACACTGCACTTCTCCTTTATGTGATCCATATGTGTGTGAAGTTTGAAGTTACTAGCTTCTATACTTTCGAAGTTATGCCCCGGACAAAAATCCAAAGTTAAAATTCACAAAGGGCAAAAACTCTAAAAATATGGGGGAATAGAGTTATGGTTCTTGACCACTGCACTTCTCCTTAATGTGGCCTATCTGTATATGAAGTTTGAAGTCACTAGCTCTTTTACTTCGGAAGTTATGCCCCGGACAAAAATTTAAAGTTAAAATTTACGAAGGGCAATAACCCCAAAAATAGTTGGAATAGAGCTATGGTTCTTGTACACTACACTTCTCCTTTATGTGATCTATCTGTGTGTGAAGTTAAGTTACTAGCTTCTATACTTTCAAAGTTATGCCCCAGACAAAAAAATCCAAATTTAAAATTTACAAAGGGCAATAACTCTGAATATACTGAAGACAGAGTTATGGTTCTTGTACACTGCACTTCTCCTTTATGTGGCCTATCTGGATATGAAGTTTGAAGTTACTAGTTTCTTTATTTTGGAAGTTATGCCCCAGACAAAAATTTGAAATAAATACTTACAAAGGGCAATAACCCCAAAAATGGTTGGAATAGAATTATGGTTCCTGTAAACTGCACCTCTTCTTCATGTGATCTATCTTTGTGTGAAGTTTGAAGTTACTAGCTTCTATACTTTCAAAGTTATGCCCCAGACAAAAAATCCAAATTTAAAATTTACAAAGGGCAATAACTCTGACTATACTGATGACAGAGTTATGGTTCTTGTACACTGCACTTCTCCTTAATGTGACCTATCTGTATATGAAGTTTGAAGTCACTAGCTTTTATACTTTGGAAGTTATGCCCAGGACAAGCTTTTCATGACACACAGACGGACAGACAGATGGACGGACAGACAAGGTGACCCCAGTATACCACCCCCAAACTTCATTTGTGGGGGTATAATGGAAATCTGTTGTACTGCCAGACTAGTGGTAGCGTAGCTGACAATACTATTTCCTGTCATGTGACTAGCCACAAAGATGGCAGATGATGAAAGGTCAAACAATTTAAGGGAAAGAGTTGCCTTGAACTGCTTTACTTAAAAGTGAAGGAGCAAAGAGAAGTGAATGCCTTCACAGAATCAGTTAACATTTATAATCCTGGAATATTCTTATCCTAATAGTATTTCATAATGCCATATCAAAAATGACTGTTTTCGAGATAAAACTCTTCACATGATAGGCAACAACAATGAAACCTGTCACAGTAACAGGAAATCTCTTGTACTTCTAGACTAGTGGCACTTATATAGCTGACAGTACCATTTCCTGTCAATGATTGTGACAAGCTACCAAGATGGCAGATGATGAAAGGTTAAACAGTTAAAGGGACAGTGTGGCATTGAATCCTTTTACTCATAAGTGGAAAAAGGAGCAAAGAAAAGCACAGGCCTTCACAAAATTAATTAACCTTAATTATTCAAAGTCAGTAAGAAGAGCAAGTTCATGTTAGAAAATGATCGATAATGAAAGTCACGTTGCTAAATTTTTAATTTTATTTCATCATTATTCACAAACCTAAACTCCACTGAAAAACGTGAATGGGGTCATTTTACGACTTGCCGTTTTCACAGTTCAATCACTTTTCAGATACCTGACTGTTGAACACAGAAGCAAGAACATGTAGAAATTGATAAAACTTGTGTGAATGCTAAAACTACTAAATATTTAGCAACGTCTACGTATGTTTATGCTAGAAAGCATCTATAACATATTTCCGCTTGGTTTTATTATGTAGTTAATGTACTTCACATAACATTTCCTCATGAAGTTTCTGCTAAATAGGAAAGGTGTACCAGTAAACGTCGAACCTATATTGAGACTAGTACTCATTCTGTATTTGAATGGATACATCAAATTGTAAACTCAGGCAAGGAAACCGTTGAAACCATTATTCAGTGCATGTACCTGACTTTCACGCTCTTGACTGCATTTATCATTATTCATTTTCTACAACAAACATACTAAGTCTGTGAAATGCAGATGTTACTTTATATGGAAACAGGGTCTATAGAGATGGCAATAAAACCTTTTTTCTTGACAATAAATAACAGTTGTGCATGTTTTCCCTTGCAGAATTTGCACATACTTGACAATTCTGAACCTCCCACTTCTGAATATCATGATTATTACGCAATCATCATCTCATGCTTACGCCAAAGCATGTTTTGCTTGCAGTTGTTCAAATCTACATTAATTACGATTTTTTTTTGGCTTTAACGACGTATATCACAAATTTTTCTAACAATTTTTTTTTAAAATTTGCACATACAAAACTCATCATGTCTCTAGGAGATTACAATAAAAAAAAAAATATGGGTCACCAAGCTCGTTTCTGAGAAATTTGCCTTTGAAAAAAGTACATACAGTTCCAAAATTCTGCTTATAATTAAGGGATGTAATACACCTTTCTTTTATAGTCATTTAAACAGAAAAAAATTACCGGAAGAATATGCAAATATACATCATTTTAATGCAAATTCATTTAGTTTTGCACACAAAATATATAAAAGCCTGGTTTTGAGCAAGGTAAATGTACAAATATGCATGTTATATACAGAACACTGAGTTAAAAGGGGAGATAATTTGACCGAATTAAGGTTTAATCTTTCATAAATACATACTTTCTGACAGACAGATTTTTCTTAAAATTTCCACACTTATAGTACTTACAAGATGTCTGTTTGTAAAACAGTCATGCCCCCCTACTGCCACATTGATACAGGAAGTGGCACAGGTTATAAACTGATATCAAAAGAATTGATTGGGGGTCATCTTTTTGATTTATAGCCCATTTCAATTGTTAAATGTGATAATCTGTCAACAGTTCGCATAATTATACGCACCACCATGTGTATACATACAAGATTGTAAACAGTCGCTGATACACAGACTGGGTTATCGATTTTCTTTTCGGCATGCGCATTCGACTTCCGCGTTTTCCCAGTCAACTTCGATGCTTACTACTTCCCAATAATATGCGAATAAAATGTTGGAGCCACAAGTTGAGCCACATATGATGATTTTTGAGAGACTTTAATCTTTTTTGAGCAAATGGCTCAAGTGGCGAATGGCAGCGCGGGCCCTGAATCATCTGGTGGTCACTTTGACCTTGACCTTTCACTGACTAACCTTAAAATCGATAGGGATCATTTACACTCCAAGATGAATATCTGTATAGAATTTGAAGAACCTATGTCAATTCTGTGTCTAGTTATCATCTGGACAAGGTTAGGTCTAAATATCATTAAGTTGAAGGCCACTGTGACCTTGACCTTTGATGGATTAATCTCAAGATCGATAGGGATCATCTGCACTTGGAGACGAATGTCTGTGCCAAATTTGACGAACCTAGGTCAATTCTGTGTCTAGTTATCATCTGGACAAGGTTTGGTCTATATATCAACATGTTGACGGTCACTGTGACCTTGACCTTTAACCGATTGACCTCAAAATCAGTAGGGATCATCTACACTCCAAGACGCATGTCTGTGCCAAATTTGACAAACCTAGGTCAATTCTGTGTCTAATTATCATCCAGACAAGGTTTGGTCTATATATCAACATGTTGACGGTCACTGTGACCTTGACCTTTGACCGATTGATCTCAAAATCAATAGGGATCATCTACACTCCAAGACGCATGTCTGTGCCAAATTTGACAAACCTAGGTTAACTCTGTGTCTAGTTATCATCAGGACAAGGTTTGGTCTATATATCAATATGTTGACGGTCACTGTGACCTTGACCTTTGACTGATTGACCTCGAAATCAATAGGGATCATCTACACTCCGAGACCCATGTCTGTGCCAAATTTGACGAACCTAGGTCAACTCTGTGTCTAGTTATCATCCGGACAAGGTAAGGTCTACCGACTGACCGATGGACCGACCTACCGACCGACCGACATTAGCAAAGCAATATACCCCCACTTCGTTGAAGGGGGGCATAATAATTCTAAACAATAAGAAAACATGAAAATGGCACCTATCCATGCTTATTTCGTCAGAAAACAAGGATTAAGGTCACTGTGGAAGTCAATTTTTTCAAGGAAAAAAATAGGATAAAAGCTTAGTACATATAGTGGGAAAAGGAGTAAATTGCTTATTAGGAGCAATTTCACCTTGTCCAACAATAATTTTCAAAGTGGAAACAGCTATACCTCCACTGCTTTAAATTTCCTGCCTTTGTTTGCTTGTTTAGTGTGTAACGCCGTGTCAACAGTATTTTAATTATTTCACGGTGACAGTTCAAAGATCCATTTTTTGCTCTTTACTAATACTACCCGAAGAAAGCGCTACTTGCTTCAGTGCACAAATAGTATTATCATATGTGCCAAAAATACATAGATGCACTTTTTATTCACTATCCATGAGAAAAACACATGCACTGGCACAGTGGGATGCGCGTGAACATTTGTGATATATGTCGTTAATTGTTTTTGTTTTCATGTACTTCCTGGTATGTTTGTGTGTGATGAAAATGTGTTAACGTTCTTGACTTGAATATTTGAGACAATGCTTAAATAGTTGTCCATGGTTGGGTTTTGAAATTAACATAATTATGGGTAAGTAATTTTCCAAAATCAAATACCATCTTTGTAAAAAATTGACAACGTTTAGGGTTACATGCCGAATTTATCTTACGTGAAATGGTCAATCTTTCCCAACCCATTTGTGACAGGCAATTTTTCGCCATTTTCTAGCGATCATCAGTATTTTATGACCATCAAAATCCATCTTCCCACCCAGATATTGGTTAAATCTAGTTTGCCATAACATAAGGCTGTTTGGTAATGATTAATTCATGGCATTTCAGAAAGAAGACAATGAAACACAACTGTGACAGAGAAAAAACGAAAATGCCAAATTTACTGAATTTGAATGAATAATCCTGGAAAATTCTTATCCTATTAGTATATCATAATGTCATATTTGATTAAACCAGTTCTCTGCAAATACCATTTTTGGCTACAAAAAGAAGAAATGTTGGGGTGATAAAACTTGTCACATGATAGGCAACAAAAACGAAACCTGTCACAATAACAGACTGTAAGACTAGTGGCAGCATAGCCAACAGTACCATTTCCTGTCGTGTGACAAGTAACAAAGATGATGTATGTTGGTGGTGATAAAACTGTTCACATGTAAAGTAATAAAGAAATAAAATTGAAACCTGTCACAACAAGAGCTGTCGTAGATGGAATATGCTCCCCGAACAGGTATCTTTTTAGGAAAGTGAAGGCTGTCGGTAAATGGTTGGTCAGGGGAGAGGAGGGTGGGGGTGAAACAGGCTACTTGTGTTTGGTCCCGTCTGCCAAACTGCATTTGCTAATGTTCAAATAATTAAATAAAGAAGGGGCATAACTCTTGGAACAGTGGAGTAAAACTTCCTGTCAATGTGAACATTCTATAGTAATGGCAAAATTGTCTGAAAAAAATCAGATTAAACATTTATAAACTTCGTGTTTGAGTTTGTCATTAAGCCCTCTTTTTCTATAACACAGCTTAGTATAAATAGGAAAGAATGAAATCATGGTCTGGGGCTTTTGATCAGCAACATATATGTTGAATAGTCTTGAAGAAACTGGGAAATGTTTAATTTCAGAGTCCAAAACAAGAGGGCAATGATGGCTCTGAAGTCGCTCACCTGAGCCTTTAGATAAAAAATGACCCATTTCCAATCTCTTCAGAGATATTAAGACAAACACTCTGACAAACACTCATTAGTATTGGGCTTACAAATACGGCCTCTAGAGTGCACACAAGCTTTTTCTAGAATTTGTCTCAGTGGCCTACTTGACATGTAGAAATTATCCAGACATACATTCCGACAAACGTTCATGAGTATTTGAGAGAAAATATGGCCTGTAGGGTGAATAAAAGGTTTTTCCAAGATATGACCAAGTGATCTAGTTTTTTATCCAACATGACCCATATTCATACTAGTCGAAGATATTATCAAGACAAACATTCAAAGCAAATTTCAAGATTGTTGGACTGAAAATGTGGCCTCTAGAGTGTACACACGGTTTTTCAAGGATGAAACTTGGTGACCTAGTTTTTATTCCACGTGACCCATTTTCAAACTCATGCAAGATATCATCAAGACAAACATTCTAACAAAAGTTTTAATATTGGACTGTAATTATAGTACAAAAGGTTTTTCCGAGATCTGACCTTATGACCTAGTTTTTTATCCAACATGACCCATTTTCATACTAGTCTAACAAATTATCAAGACAAACATTCTGACCGAATTTCAAGATTATTGGACTGAAAATGTGGCCTCTAGAGCTTACATAAGGTTTTTCTAAGATTTGACCTGGTGACCTAGTTTTTGACCTGACATGACCCATTTTCAAACTCATCCAAGCTATCATCATGATAAACATTCTGACCAACTTCAAAGAACATTTGACTGAAAATGTGGCTTCTGGAGCGTACACAAGGTTTTTCAAAGATTTGACCTAGTGACCTAGTTTTTGACTCAACATGGCCCACTTTCGAACTCATCTGCGATATTATCAAGACAAACATTCTGACCAAATTTCAAGAGTATTGGACAGAAAATGTGGCTTCTGGAGCATACACAAGGTTTTCTTAAGATTTGACCTAGTGACCTAGTTTTTGACCCAACATGGCCTGTTTTCAAATTTGTCAGAGATATCATCAAGACAAAGATTGTGACCAACTTTCAAGAGTTTTGGACTGAAAATGTGGCCTCTAGAGCGTACACAAGGTTTTTCTAAGATTTGACCTGGTGATCTAGTTTTTGACCCGACATGGCAAATTTTCAAACTCGTCCGAGATATGATCAAGACAAACTTTCTGACCAACTTTCAAGAGTTTTGGACTGAAAATGTGGCTTCTGGAGCGTACACAAGGTTTTTCTAAGATTTGACCTGGTGACCTAGTTTTTGACCAAAATGGCCCATTTTCAAATTTGTCAGAGATATCATCAAGACAAACATTCTGACCAACTTTCAGGAGTATCGGACTGAAAATGGCCTCTAGAGCGTACATAAGGTTTTTTTAAGATTTGACCTGGTGACCTAGTTTTTGACCCGACATTGCCCATTTTCGGATTCGTCTGAGATATCATAAAGACAAAAATTCTGACCAACTTTCAGGAGTATCGGATCGAAAATGTGGCCTCTAGAGCGTACACAAGGTTTTTCTAAGATTTGACCTAGTGACCTAGTTTTTGACCTGACATGACCCATTTTCCAACTTATCCCTGATATCATCAAGGCAAACATTCTGACCAAGTTTCATGAGTATCGGACTGAAAATGTGGCCTCTAAAGCGTACACAAGGTTTTTCTAAGATTTGACCTAGTGACCAAGTTTTTGACCCGACATGACCCATTTTCAAACTCGTCTGAGATATCATCAAGACAAACATTCTGACCAAGTTTCATGAGTATTGGATTGAAAATGTGGCCTCTAGAGCGTACACAAGGTAAAAGTTGACGACGGACGCCGGACACAGCACGATCACAAAAGCTCACCATGAGCACTTAGTGCTCAGGTGAGCTAAAAACAAAACCTAAGTTATAAGACATTAAGCACCCTTTTCCCGTAACATAGTTTTGCATAGATAAACAAGAGTGCCGTCGTCACAATATATGCTGCCACATGGCTGCTATTTCAAGCAGCTAGCTATAGAGACTAAGTTTGAAGGGACATAACTCTTGCAAAAATTATTGAACCAAAAATCCCTGCTTCATGCACATCTACTTATTATGGTACTGACGTTGAGCAAATTTTAAAAAGATACGATCAGAAGCTTAGGAGGAGTTGCATTCACAAGAAATGGACGTACATATGGACAGACGAAGGGACGGATGGACGTACGGACAGACAGACGGAGAAGATGACGCCAATATACGTTGCCTACGGCGGCATATAAAAAAACAAGGGCACGTGGTGAAACTTTTAATAAACAATATAAATGTGAAGTTTCATGAAAGTTTGATGAAAACTGAAGGAGATATTAGTAAAAATTGGAATTTTACAAGAAACCCCCTTTTTCCATGACACAGTCTCAAATTGGAAAACCAGGAAAAACACATTGGCGCAATATCCTAAGGAGTTCACATATGAAGTTTCATCCAATTTGGTCCAGGGGTTGTGGAGAAATACATTCGGACGGACGGATGGAAGGACGGACAGACGGAGCGGCGACTATATGCTCACCCTTCGGGGAGCATAATAACAGGAAATCTCTTGTACTGCCAGACCAGTGGTAGCATAGGTGACAGTACTATTTCCTGTCATGTGACAAATCACAAAGATGGCAGATGATGAAAGGTCAAACAATGAAAGTAACAGTGTGGACTTGAACTCTTTTACTCAGAAGTGAAGAATGAATGAATAAATGAATGTATGGTGTTTTATGGCACATCGACATCTTAGGTCATTTAGCGCGCAATAAAGAAGCAATGAACGGACAGAACAGAATGTAAGAATGTGAGTCATGAGTATAATTATGATAAGAGATAGGTAATGAAATGATACGATGATGGAAAATAAATAAAATAGATATATAGTGATCAGAAGTGAAGAAGGGGCAAAAGGGAAGCAAATGCCTACACAAAGTCAGTTAACACTGATAATTCTTGAACAACCTTATCCTTACAGTATTTCATAATGAAGTATACAAATGTGTGTTTTCCGCAATACAACGCCCTATGAAATTTAAAGCTCATAATAGGCAGTATCTTTTCTCACAATGTTTTCACATGTATTCATTTACCCAATCCGTGTTATTTTTCTCTGTTTTCATATTTGTTAATAAATACTGAAGTCATTTGACAGATACACGAAATTTCTAATTGTCTGAGCCCTGCAACCCTGGTAAATGTCAATAGATGTAACTATTGGTCAATTCATGCTGTATCTAACTAAAATTAAGCCATACAACCCTAATGGTTTTTCCTCCCTTTTCTATCCAGAAAGAAATATCAAACATCCAGTTTGCTGTGGCACTGGCCCTCCTTTCCTTTAACTCTTTGCCAAACAATAAAATATTACAATTGTTGAAATTGAAAGCATTTGCAGACGACAATTTATGAGTCACTAAAACGGTTAAGCTAGTCTTTGATAGGGTAGAAGACATTGTGTGAAAAGGAGAAAATTCTGATTACCAGCATTTTCTCCTTTTTCCACAATGTTTTCAAAAGCTATCTTCCATAGGGATTTCAAAACTTGGATCTGTTTGATAGGTTGCAGTGACTTCTTCTAGATAGAACAAGAGGGCCATGATGGCCCTGTATTGCTCCACTGGCTAATAAGTAACTAGCATACATTATGAATTCATGATGCAAAAAGAAAAAAAGACAAAAAACACAAAAATGTGTTCTTGCAACTGGGCTTGAACCCACTAAGGCAGCATAAGTAGGCATGGTGAATTGAACAAACAATGAAAAAAAAAGTAGTGCAATTTCTCAAAATTAAATGTTTGGAATCAATCCAAATTTGATAGGGTTTCAGTATGCCTTGTATTAAACAATCCTAGCAAATTTCAAATGTGGACTTTGTTGAGTATACGATACTAAGTCATCAAATGGCTGCTTTTCCTGAACGGTTTACTAGATTTTCTTCACTTTTAATAGAATTCAATCCCTTGATGAACCAAACAATCTTTGCAAGTTTCAAAAGAATTGGATCAACACTGTAAAACTTTGAAAATCCGACCACAAATGCTGACTTCATCGCGTAAACAAGAAATGGAAATTTTTCAACTTGAAATGGTTACTTTTCCCATACTGTTTGTTGGATTTTGTTCAAAATCAATAGGGTTGAAGTTATTGATGAGATAAACAAACTGTGCAAGTTTCACAAAAATCTGATAACAAATGCAGACTTTATCATGTAAACAAGAAATGGAAATTTTTTTCTTGAAATGGCTACTTTTCCCTTAGTTTGTTGGATTTTTTTCAAAATCAGTTGGATTGAAGCTATTGATAAGATAAACAAACTGTGCAAGTTTCATGAAAATCAACCACAAATGCTGATGCCATCACATAAACAAGAAATGGAAGTTTTCAACTTGAAATGGCTTCTTTTCCCATAATTTTTGTTGGTTTTTTTTCAAAATCAATAGGGTTGAAGCTATTGATGAGATAAACAAACTGAGCAAGTTTCACAAAAATCTTATTATAAATGCAGACTTTACCATTTAAACAAGAAATGGAAATTTTCAACTTGAAATGGCTACTTTTCCCATATTGTTTGTTTAATTTTTTTCAAAATCAATAGGATTCAAGCTATTGATAAGATTAACAAACTGTGCAAGTTTCATGGAAATCTTACCAGAAATGCGGACTTTATCGCGTAAACAAGAAATGGAAATTTTCAACTTGAAACGGCCTCTTTTCCCATACTGTTTGTTGGATTTTTTTCAAAATCAATAGGGTTCAAGCTATTGATTAGATAAACAAACTGTGCAAGTTTCACGAAAATCTGATAAAAAATGCAGACTTTATTGTGTAAACAAGAAATGGAAATTTTCAACTTCAAATGGCTACTTTTCCCTTTCCGTTTGTTGGATTTTTTTCAAAATCAATAGGGTTCAAGCTATTGATGAGATAAAGAAACTGTGCAAGTTTCACAAAAATCTGACAACAAATGCAGACTTTGTCGCGTAAACAAGAAATGGAAATTTTCAACTTCAAATGGCTACTTTTCCCATACTGTTAGTCAGATTTTTTTCAAAATCAATAGGGTTCAAGCTATTGATAAGATAAACAAACTGTGCAAGTTTCATGAAAATCTGACAACAAATGCAGACTTTATGGCGTAAACAAGAAAACGACTAACGGCCAGACAGACAGACAGACTGACGATGGAAACCATACCATGACATAAGCCCTCAGTCAGTAGAGCTAATAAAAAACTAACAAAACATTTACACTATTAAATTTCATTCAGTTTGTCTCAAACCTACATATTAATGCAATTGCATAATTTGGTTTTTATTTCAAACGAAAGTCTATGAGCAACATAATATTGAAAATGTGATGCTTTCGAAAAAGTGCCTGAAACAAACTTTTTCTTTTCCAAGGCCATATTAAATGGGAACCAAGTTCTGCAGACAAACTAACAGATGGACCAAAGACATTTAATGCAACACAATCTTTGATCTCAGGGGCATGAAAAACAGAATTATTATTTCATTACTGAATTCAGTCAGAATGTCTCAAGATATTGGACAGTGTAGATCCAAGATCAGACTGCATGCTCTGTCTGATCTTGACCTACACTGGCCGAAATAAATATCAACTATGATAGGCACTTTAGGGGCTAATATCTATTTCACTCCACATGTATATGTACGAAAGCTATTTGCCTGTTCAGGGCCCAAAATTCATAGTTGTTTAGTAGTCTGATCTTTATCTATGCCATCTGTCAAACTTTATTATATTTCTTTGGCAGAGAGATGGTAAAATAAATCTGTTAATGCAGCTTTTTAAAATTGCCTCTTTTCACTGAGCTGTACGTGTAATAATTTGTTTTTCAGCTATTTGGCTTTTGACCAAAAAGCTCTGATGTGACAGGTTGACTGCAAATGAAACATGGCTGTTCCTGAATAGACCAATGAAGCTCCGTCAGTGGTGACTTATGAGCTTTCTATTTGCATATAAGTCTGCATTTATAATGAACCTCTCATTAATTCTGGAACAGTCTGTAGAAAAAACTTAAGTCTCTTATTTGTTCCAATAACCTAACACACTCATTGTTAGACTATGTTGATTTTTATTCTTTGAGTAACGTTTCACAAAACTTTTGCGTTATTCACAGTCAGTAGCTATGCTTGCTCATGCAACCGCTGTACAATCAAATATGGCAGACTTTCTTATGATGTGCATATAACCGGATGTGGACTTGAGCTTTTTTTGTGATAGGGAATATGGCGTTTCAAAACTTTGGGAGAATGAATTTTCTACAATTATCTGCCCCTGAATAGATTAGCAACCTTTCTGGATTGCTTTAATCTGTCATTGGTGGCAGTTTATCTCCAATTTTGAGTTTGTTTATTATTTGAAAATCAAAATTTTGGTCAAAAGACATCTATAGTTCCATTAAACCAACTCATTATTTCAATCTGATGGTAAAAAAGGTTCATCAAGTTTTATCTCACCTAGGTTTTTGCCAATGTATACCAATAATTTCACAAAAGTTACTTAAGCCGTTTTAAAAAATTTCCATCAACAGATTTAAGTTACAAATCAAACTTTATCAAAATTTATCTGATTTGAGTGATTTTCTGAAAAAAAAAAATACAATTACCGGGGTATATAAAATCTGCTTTACTTTACACTTCAATCAGTCTTCAGCTTTTGTACTGATATACCTTTGGATTTCAGATCCTTCATCTCCAACACTGCATGAGACATTGATTCTTTTTAATAATCCCCCCCCCTTCCCCCAGAGATCATAGATTGAGGGCATATTGTTTTTATTCTATCTGTTTGTCTGTTCATTTCTAAGTGTATTGGTTTTCGTTACCTTACTCAAATTTTGTCAGATGTTATCAAAATGGACAAGAGCGGAAAATTGTCGCAAGATACGCCCATCCCACCACCAGTTGTTGAG
This sequence comes from Hippopus hippopus, assembly GCA_946811185.2. NCBI lineage: Eukaryota > Metazoa > Mollusca > Bivalvia > Cardiida > Cardiidae > Hippopus > Hippopus hippopus. Next base: position 15,489,755 of record OX328103.1, on the reverse strand, counting down.
GGGGGATAATAATCGTAAAACGCAGGTAAGAGGAAAATAATAGTGCAGCAGAAATCATGTAAGTGGTTGCAGTTCCTGTGGACTATAATTGCAATAAAGATGCATATAAAGTGGTCAGGTCATTCCAACATGAAAAGACAAAGTTATGTTGTAGAGAAGCATGAAAAGCTTAAAAAAAAAAAAAAGGAATAGGGAATAATTCCAAAAGAGCATTAGGTAAGGTTACGGCTCCAGTACGTGCATTGCACTTTTCGTAACTGCAGCAACCATGTTTACCAAGTCTCAAGTCAGTTTGACTTGAGACTTCAAAGTTCTGTTCCGGACAAGCAAGAAATACTGTAAAAATGAAGATCAAAGTGGAATTATTCGAAATCCGCGCTAGGTAGAGTTATTGTTATTGTGCACTGTACTCTGTAATATTGCAACAAACATGCATACCAAGTTTGAAGTCGTTCTGACTTGAGATGACAAAGTTATATTCCGGACAAGCACTAAATGTTGTAAAAATGATGATCAAAGGGAAATAACTCAAAGACAGCATGAGGTAGAGTTACAATTCTTGCGCACTGCACTTTCAAATATTGCAACAAGTAAGCATACCATATTTCAAGTCATTCCTACTTAACATGACAAAGTTATGCTCCGGACAAGCAAGAAATGCTATAAAAATGAAGATCAAAGGGAGAATAACTCAAATTTCGTGCTAGGAAGAGTTATGGTTCTTGGGCACTGCACTCCGTAAATTTTCAACAATCATGCATACCAAATTTGAAGATGTTCAGACTAGAGATGACAAAGTTATATTCCGGACAAGCAGAAAATGCTGTAAAAATGACGATCAAAGGGAAATAACTCAAAGACAGCACAATGTAGAGTTATGGTTCTTTTGCACTGCACTCCCTATTATTGCAACAAACACAAATTCCAAGTTTCAAGTCAATCAGACTGGAGATGACAAAGTTATGCTCGGGACAAAGAACTGGACCCCGCCCACGCACCCGCCCATACGCCATGGGTGATCCCATAATACGTTCCGTCTTCAACCATCGTATAAAAAAGGATCCTTATATCAAGGAGATGGCAGCTTGGTTTGATTACATCTAAACTCCATTATTGTTTGGGAGAGTTATGATATTTTTATATTCTAAAGACTAGAAACTTTCTTGCTTCTGTCACACAACTTCAATAATTTTAAGTAGATTTACAGAGAGTTCCTTATTTCTATATATCAATGTAATACCAGGGAAATTTGACACAAGTAAAAATCTGACAACATAAAGTTCAATAATTTTGTAAGTCATGTTGTTTTCTTCACCAAAAAGCAAAAAATCTAGATCATTGAACTGAGCCAAACATTCTGTTTCATGGCATTGTCAAGTGTAAGGTGAGATCTTTTTCTGCTCACTATTAAAAGTTTGAAAATATCGTCTGCCAGCATGTGCAAGATTCTATCATGCTAAAGTCCTTTTTACTTTTGCTTTCCCATTATTTATAATTTTAACAAACATGATGGTGAAACAAACATGATAGTGAACATTTAATTAATTTTTTTTTACACACCAGAAATTATTCATTGCCACAAAAACATGTTACATTTGACATACTTTGTATATCTTTTTGCTACAGGTTAATCAGACTACACATGGCCCTTTCATACCTTAGACCAACAAAAATAGTGCAGAAAGTGCAAGCAACTGCTGCAAGTACATGTATGCACACTAAGATTTATATTGCGTGTTTTTTTTTTCATGTTTCTAGCAAACTAAAATGACATCATTATAGTCACATCATAAATATAGAATCATACAAAAAGTGATTTTTGTTTGCTGGTATGCCCATACATACTTTGTGCAAAGACGAAAAAGAACTTCAAACGGCAACACCATTGAGATTTCCGAGATGGTATCAAAGAAAGTCATGTGTGAAAAAATCTTATATTGGCCCTGTTGCTGCAAGCAAGCACACCACCTCATTTATATACTGAACCAAAAAAGAAACTTCCCCTGTGTTTAAGTGCAAATGCTATGTTATTAAAAAAAAATCAAAATATCAGATGACCTACATATATTCGGGCGAACGATTATGTGTCCGATAAACAAATTTTAACTCGATTGAAAGCATTTTGCAGAAGAAACCCGCTGAAAGCGATTTTCACGTGCATGCATGGACCAGTATAATTCGTGTATATTTTTTGAAACCTTTCAGTCTAATTTTATAGACTTTCATGTCAATAAGAAAAAGACGTTGAAAAAAATTAAATTCTTTTTAGTTTTCTTTATTTTTGATATGCCTAGAATTCCGCAAAATTTACACGAACGTGCCATTGGCATGCTTAATGCTGGTGTGACGATGAATGCTGTTGCTATGAATATTGGATGTTCTACTCATGCTATTCGACACCTTAGGCAACGTTTTCAAGCAACAGGGCGTACGGAAGATTGACCATGTAGTGGACGTCCTCGCATCACGACGCGTGGCCAAGACTGCTATATTCGGAAAACCCACCTGCGCAATCGCTTTCAAACTGCCACAGCCACTGCTGCTAACACCCCTGGTACACATAACAACCGTATATCTGCCCAAACTGTGTGCAGTCGCTTGCGCGAGGGTGGGCTACGTGCACATCGTCCATACGTTGGTTGTGTTTTGACGCGACGTCACCGTGTAAATCGTGTTAATTGGGCACATACACACCAACGCTGGCTTCGACAACAATGGAATAGCGCTCTTTTCTCTGACGAGTCCAGGTTTTCCATTCATCGAGGTGATGGCAGGGTTCGAGTATACCGTAAGAGAAATGAACGTTATGCCGACTGTTGCGTACTTGAACGAGATCGTTTTGGGGGTGGGGGTTCTGTCTTGGTCTGGGCGGGCATTGCACATGGCTTTCGCACTAATCTCATCGTTATCGAAGGGAATTTGAATGCCCAACGCTACCGAGATGAAATTCTTGCGAGGCACGTTATCCCACTGTTTCAAAATAATGCCAATATCACTCTTTTTCAGCATGATAATGCCACAAGCCATACAGCTAGGGACAATGTGAATTTCCTTAGGGCGAATAACATTGCATTTATTAATGACTGGCCTGCCAAAAGCCCTGATCTGAATCCCATTGAACACCTTTGGGATAATTTGGACCAGCGTGTTAGACGTCACCCTATTCCACCGTCAAACGTCATTCAGCTAAGACAAGCCTTAATTCAGGAATGGAACAACATTCCACAAGCCGAAATCAATACACTTATCCATTCTATGCGCCAACGATGCCAGGCAGTCCTTCATGCTGAAGGTGGTCATACCCGGTATTAATTTGTGATTTTGGTGAGCGACCCCTTCCGCATTTTAACTACCATTTCACTACTTTTGGATAAACCCTCAGCAATAATTTTTTTCACACAAAGTCGCAATAGAATACTCTTTCAATGCATATAAATCTAGTTTAATCCTGATTTTCATATTTGTGTATATCTGCACTTAAACACGGGAAGTTTCTTTTTTGGTTCAGTATATATTGGCCTTGCTTTTCCACATACAGTACAGTTCACGCGGTTTTTGCACAAGTCCGTGAGACGCGGCGGACCAATTTGTCCGCGACAAATTCTGCTGCAAAGGTAAAAGTACAGGAGACGCAGCCGACTTGTCACCGCAGCCTGAAAAATATCAGGCAGCTTCACAGCAGGAGATAATCGCGGTGGATCGCAGCGACTTGCAAGAGATAGCGGGGAAATACATCGCCCGATGACAGTAGATTTTTATGCACAAATATCTGTATTTTTCCCCCACTGTTTTATAGAACCACTGTCTTTGGGAACCAAGAACTAATTCTTCCATTACGACCGCAACATTTTCGTACCTTTTAATGCTGATATAAGCATTGCCTACGGGGATTACTTTAGTTAAGATGCCACAAAACGTTATATATATCATTCAATTCAGCTACTCGCTAAATTTCAAACTTAATGAAGCATTATCGCAAATTTGCCACTGCACCCGCGGTCTTAAACTCCACTATGGAAAAAAGAAATACAACCATACAATTTACAAGTCCATGTAGAACAGGTTTCAGGTATATTTACATCACACACACTTTCTAATCCTTCATCAGATGAAACAGACAGCAATTATTAGCCATTTGTTATTTATTCTATTGATAAATACAAACTGAAAGACAATTTAAAAAAAATATGCTACCCTGTATATTACTACACTGTTTATCCTCAGTTTCTCAGTCTCTTGAAGTAAGGAAATCAAAGGGTAACGAATAAAACATTTAGTTTTAGCCTTTTCAAAATACAGGTTAGATCGTAAGAAAAACAAAACATTGGTCCACATTCTAAACCAAAATTTTCCTATTGTTCTCTTCAACAAAAATCCGTTTTTTTCACTTCTTTTTAAACAACATACATGTATCCAAACTTAACACGAAGGAGAGGCAAGGGTTAACTCGGTATTCCTTTGATGTTGGTATAGCACTCTGGCAGTGTGAAGTACTGTCCCAGTTGTTAGTTCCACATGCATGTGTCATATTAAACCGACACATTTTTTTTATACGACCTTATCTAACCCTTCTTGAATATTTACGACTTAGATTCCGATGATGGATTACCCTTTCATTTGGTGAGTCAAAATAACTATAGATCTATCTTCAGTAAAGAGTTGAGGGAATATTTTTTTTCTTTCCACAAGGTTTTGAGATATTTCACTGATAATTTATCCAGACAAAACTACAGTTGAGAACCTCAACAGGACTCAACTTTTTCAGTAACACTGAGTATCATGGAGTCATGAAATCCCAGGGAAACAGAATCACAGTGGTACAAATAATCTATTAATATTAAAATTCAACCTTTTTAGCCAGTATCTTTGCCTTTGTAGGCAAAGTTTTCATCTGGTAAAAAAGGGGTTTCTTGCAGTAACTCTTTACAAAGCAAAACAAGAGCGGAAAATTGTCGCAAGATACGCCCGTCCCACCGCCAGTTGTCAATGAGGTATAATAATCATAAAGGGCAGGTAATGCAACAAACATGTTTACTAAGTCCCAAGTCAATTTGACTTGAGGTGACAAAGTTCCGTTCCAGACAAGCAAGAAATACTGTAAAAATGAAGATCAAAGCGGAATTACTCAAAATCCGCGCTAGGTAGAATTATTGTTCTTGTGCACTGTACTCCGTAATATTGCAACAAACATGCATACCAAGTTTGAAGTCACTCTGACTTGAGATGACAAAGTTATATTCCAGACAAGCACTAAATGCTGTAAAAATGACGATCAAAGGGAAATAACTCAAAGACAGCATGAGGTAGAGTTACAATTCTTGCGCACTGCACTTCCAAATATTGCAACAAATAAGCATACTATATCTCAAGCCATTCCTACTTAACATGACAAAGTTTTGCTCCGGACAAGCAAGAAATGCTATAAAAATGAAGATCAAAGGGGAAATAACTCAAATTTCGTGCTAGGAAGAGTTATGGTTCTTGTGCACTGCACTCCGTAATTTTTCAACAATAATGCATACCAAATTTGAAGATGTTCAGACTAGAGATGACTAAGTTATATTCCGGACACGCAGAAAATGCTGTAAAAATGATGATCAAAGGGAAATAACTCAGACAGCACAAGGTAGAGTTATGGTTCTTTCGCACTGCACTCCCTATTATTGCAACAAACACAAATGCCAAGTTTCAAGTCAATCGGACTGGAGATGACAAAGTTATGCTCCGGACAGAAATGGACGCCGCCCACCCGCCCTCTGGGACGACCGTCAGCCCGCCCTGGAGTTATTGTTCTTGCGCACTGTACTCCGTAATATTGCAACAAACTTGCATACCATGTTTGAAGTCGTTCTGACTTGAGATGACAAAGTTATATTCCGGACAAGCACTTAATGCTGTAAAAATGATGATCAAAGGGAAAATAACTCAAAGACAGCACGAGGAAGAGTTACATTTCTTGTGCACTGCACTTTCAAATATTGCAACAAGTAAGCATACCATATTTCAAGTCATTCCTACTTAACATGACAAAGTTTTGCTTCGGACAAGCAAGAAATGCTATAAAAATGAAGATCAAAGGGGAAATAACTCAAAATTCATGCTAGGAAGAGTTATGGTTCTTAGGCACTGCACTCCGTAAATTTTCAACAATCATGCATACCAAATTTGAAGATGTTCAGACTAGAGATGACAAAGTTATATTCCGTACAAGCAGAAAATGCTGTAAAAATGACAATCAAAGGGAAATAACTCAAAGACAGCAAGAGGTAGATTTATGGTTCTTTCACACTGCACTCCGTATTATTGCAACAAACACAAATGCCAAGTTTCAAGTCAATCAGACTGGAGATTACAAAGTTATGCTCCGGACAAGCAGAAAATGCTGTAAAAATGACGATCAAAGGGAAATAACTCAAAGACAGCACGAGGTAGAGTTATGGTTCTTTCGCACTGCACTCCATATTATTGCAACAAACACAAATGCCAAGTTTCAAGTCAATCGGACTGGAGATGACAAAGTTATGCTCCGGACAAAGAACTGGACGCTGCCCGCCCGGACGCCCGCCCGCCTGTATGCCATGGGTGATCCCATAATACGTCCCGTCTTCAATGGGCGTATAAAAATTCTGGATTTGTCCAAACTGAAAGCATTTGCAGACAACAAGTCAAACATATTTCACTTGATGATATTTGTCTTAAATTGGGAAAAACATTGTTGGGCAAGAAGTACATGCTGTTTTCCAGCATTTTCTCCTTTTCCCTCAATGTTTGCTAATGCTTTCTTTCTTAGAGTCATCTGCCATTGTCATGCTCTGTTTTGGAAGAATGAAAGGAAATCTTTTACAAACATTTTATAAAATTTTACTTAACTAATCATTCCTGATTGGCTACTGTTTTAGGGCATAGTGTTTCTCAAACATATCTTTTTTACTTATGGATTTATGATCCTTGGCCTACATAATTACAGGGAACCTGGGTGTTAAGAATACAAAGATCCTTTACACAAGTCCTACAAAAGCCTCTCATTCAGGTTTTACTTTCGAGCATTTGGATTTGAAGACCCTCAACATACATCACTCCTTGAGACTTGAGTGAATGAATAGAAGAATGAATGAATGAATGTCCATCAACCATTTGGGTAATATAGACACTATTGTGTGGCAGGGCAATCCATGGTTTCAATCTCTATATGAAAAGTTAAGAAATGTTAATAGATGCTACCAGGAGGTGAAAATGTTTTGACTTGAAATTTTAATAGAAGTCACATACCCTATCCAAAACAATCTTATGTTTAACAACCCTTTTAATAAATAAGCCTTTGAAAATAGTTACAAAAGGAGAGGATAATGGTGACCATAATTTTCTCCTTCTCCCACAATGTTTTCTACCTTTCCATGGACAAAGTTCATTATTTACACCATATTAATCTGTGGTCTGCACATGCTTTCAAACTGGACAAGGGTAAAATTTTGCAAAGAGTTAAAGGAACAAACGATCTTCACAATAGGAACAACTGATGGTAAATTATTCAGCAAAATTCAAATTTTAACTAATATGAGAATAATGGTGAATCCTGAAATGGGATCAAACATTTCTACTAAAGAGGACTCTTGCCTCTAACCAGATCAGCTGTTGATACTTCAATATTGAGAAATGAAATCTGCTTTACTTTATTGATTGAATGATATTTTAAGCTGCTTTCAACATTTTTTCAGTTATATGACACTGACAGCTCTCCTATTTGTATGTGTCCTGGGTTTCACCAGTACAAGGCTGCCAGGCTCTAAAGTGTTTTGCCAGTGCTTCTAGTGTGGTGCAAACCCAAGGCCTCAAGTTTACAGTATCTATACTCTACCACTGACCCACGCAGGACATTTTAGATATTTTTGTTGCAAATTAAATTTTCTCATACAACAAGATAAATACAATGAAATATACAAGGGTCATCCAGAAATGAATGAGAGTTAGTTTGTAACTTTTGATTAAAAAAACATAAAGCCACAAAACTTGGCATGTAACTAAATTAACTCCTTGCGCGTACGCGCACGTGTTAATTAGTATTGTGACGTCACGTCATTTTTGATGACGTCATCTAAAACAACGTAATGGCGGACGATGTGTTCGCGCTGACACAAGAAGAAATTTATGCATATATCAAGATAGACAGTAGGCGCGGAAAGAAAGCGACTGAAATATTTAATGCGCTTCAGGAGGTTGACCTGACATGTGCAGTTAGATTTAGCACTATTTGTAGAAGGGTGAAGGATTTCAATAATGGACGGCAAGAGTCTTACAAGAAGCCCTCCTCCAGTAGGCCAGTAACAGTTACAGATGCCGATAACACCGAAATTGCTGCTCAACTTCTCAACTCTGATAGACGATTTACATGCGAGGAAATTGCTTATGAAACAGGGATAAGTAAGAGTTCCGTTTATGTTATTCTGATGCAAAATTTAAGCATGAGAAAGATCGCCGCGAGGTGGGTGCCGCACTCGCTCTCAAAAACTGAAAAAGACAAATTTGTTCAAATTTGCACTGAATTGTTGAATAGATATTCAGAGGAGGGTGAAATGATGCTGAATAGAGTGGTTGCTATCGACGAAACATGGATCCGGTCATTTGAGCCCGAATTGAAACGCCAAAGCTCTGAAATTCAATGGCATACTCCAAACTCGCCAAGACCTGTGAAATATCGCCGCAGTATGAACTGTCCAAAGATGTTAATGATCTTCGCTTACGATATTAACGGTGTTTTGACAACACACAGAGTTCCACATGGAAGTATGGTTAATAAAGAGTACTATGAGTGGTATTTGACTAAAATTCTTTGAGCAGCGATACGCCGCAAACGACCGGAACTTCTACGGGTGACGCCATTAATTTTGCATGATAATGCCACACCGCACAAGTCCGGCATTGTTAGGGACATGTTCGAGCGGTACCACTGGGAAGTTCTTAAACACCCGCCATATTCGCCAGACTTAAGTCCCCCCGACTACGACCCGTTTCCAAAACTTAAAGAACCACTAGGAGGAACCCAATATGACAATTTGAATGAACTATATGTCGCCGTGAACGCGGTCGTTAGGGACATCAACAAAGTTTGCCTAGCAACGGGAGTTCGGGATCTGCCAAAAAGATGGGAGTCGACCATAGCATCCGCGGGAGATTATATTGAGGGACTATGGAGAGATTTTGTGAGCAACACTTGTAGTTTTTCCGTAATTAAGCAACTCTCATTCATTTCTGGATGACCCTCGTATTTTCATTTGCAACAGTAAAGAAACTGGAGGGAAACAAGAGGTAAAAAGGTGAAGATTTTGTGTTCAAATAATGCGTCAGTCTCTTTGCAATTCATAACTCAGTCTGTTTTTATGAGATCAAATATGACATCTTTGTACTTTTTCGAATATGATCCCACATAATTGGCTTGTGTTGTTGATCACATGACATTCAGACAAAGCTTTGCATAATTTTGGTGTAAAATCTAAGAAGAACAAGATGTCTGTTTGTAAAACAGTCATGCCCCCCTACTGCCACATTGATACAGGAAGTGGCACAGTTCATAAACTGATATCAAAAGAATTGATTGGGAAATATCGATGTCATCTTTTTGATTTATAGCCCACTTTAATTGTTAAACGTGATAATCTGTCAACAGTTCGCATAATTATATGCACCGCCGTGTGTATACATACAAGATTGTAAACAGTCGCCGATACACAGACTGGGTTATCGATTTTCTTTTCGGCACGCGCGTTCGACTTCCGCTTTTTCCCAGTCAACTTCGATGCTTACTACGTCCCCGATAATACGTGAATAAAATGTTGGAGCCACAAGTTGAGCCACATATGATGATTTTTGAGACACTTTAATTTTTTTTTGAGCAAATGGCTCAAGTGGCGAACGGCAGGGCGGGTCCTGAATCATCTGGTGGTCACTGTGACCTTGACCTTTTACGGATTAACCTTAAAATCGATTGGGATCATTTACACTCCAAGATGAATATCTGTACAGAATTTGAAGGACTTAGGTCAATTCTGTGTGTAGTTATCATCTGGACAAGGTTTGGTCTATGTATCATTAAGTTGAAGGCCACTGTGACCTTGACCTTTGATGGATTAATCTCAAAATCAATAGGGATCATTTACACTCCAAGATGAATATCTGTACAGAATTTGAAGAACCTATGTCAATTCTGTGTCTAGTTATCATCTGGACAAGGTTAGGTCTAAATATCATTAAGTTGAAGGCCACTGTGGCCTTGACCTTTGATGGATTAATCTCAAAATCAATAGGGATCATCTGCACTCCAAGACAAATGTCTGTGCCAAATTTGACGAACCTAGGTCAATTCCGTGTCTAGTTATCATCTGGACAAGGTTTGGTCTATATATCAACATGTTGACGGTCACTGTGACCTTGACCTTTGACCGATTGACCTCAAAATCGATAGGGATCATCTGCACTCCAAGACGCATGTCTGTGCCAAATTTGACGAACCTAGGTCAATTCTGTGTCTAGTTATCATCCGGACAAGGTTTGGTCTATATATATCAACATGTTGGTCACTGTGACCTTGACCTTTGACCGATTGACCTCAAAATCGATAGGGATCATCTACACTCCAAGACGCATGTCTGTGCCAAATTTGACGAACCTAGGTCAATTCTGTGTCTAGTTATTATCCGGACAAGGTTTGGTCTACCAACTGACCGACCGACCGACCTACAGACCGACCGACCGACATTAGCAAAGCAATATACCCCCACTTCGTTGAAGGGGGGCATAAATATCATTAAAAGAGATGGACGACGTAAAGAGGCACTGGGATATGAATATTTTAACTCTTTTGTAGTTCAATATGGAGAAATAATGAGAAGTAACCTTGCAAGAAATTGCCACTTTTACCTTGTTCTAATGTATATTGTTAAAAAGCGAGATTTTTGGTTAGATATAAGAATGAGAAATCTCGTGTAATGAGCACTAATGAGTAATACTTTCTCTTATATCTTGAGTGCCGACATTCCGTTATGTTTCAAGATATAATTACTTTTGGTTGCAGGTATTATTCTGGAAAAAGTGCTCAGTCATGGTGACCGAACCAAATAGTACATGAAATTCTCTGATCTAATTATAGATCAAAATCTTATCACATTATTCCACTATGGTCACATGACTTTCTGACATCAACACTGTCTATGTCACATGTCAGGAACATTTCAGAATAAAATCAAATGTTAGATGGAGAACTGGGCAAGTATCTGGTTGAAAAAGGTAATAAGAAGTTTGTCATTTAAACTGATCTTGCCTATAGAAAGATGCATACTGTTGTGTTTTTATTGCATTTCATAAATTAGCAGCAGTGACACGATTGTTTACACTCAAATAAGTGGTTCACACAAACAGTAACTTCATTCATTTTTTAGTTCGCAAGAAGACTTGGATATCATTTCGGCTTTGAAAACATGTACCCCTCGAAAATAGGTCAGTCGACCATACAATGATATTTGCCGATTATACAAACATTATCAAGTGGGTTATATACTGAGTGCAAGCAACTTTCACTTTATATGTATCACCAAACAGAATGCATACCAATTCCATTATTTATGTGTAAGCTGCTGCATATGAACTTTTTAGGCTAATTTCTTAAAATTTACGGGATGATGAAAGTTTAGGAGGCAAGCAGAAACACTTCTCTATCATGCTAAAGTGAAATACAGTAAGGCCATGCAGTTGATTTGACCAAACTGCTGCTTTGTTCAGACTCAATAAAGGTACTTTTCAACTCTTCACCACACAACGAAATTTTAGACTTTGCCAAACTGAAAGCATTTGTGGATGACAAAATAAATGAGACTCAAAAATTGAAAGTAGACTTGGGAAAGGTAGAAAATGTTGTGGGAAAAGGAGAAAATGTTGATTACCAGCATTTTCTCCTTTTCCCATGTTGCTTTCAAAAGCCTTCTCCCTCAGGGTCATTCAAACTCGGGATTGTGTCGGCAAATTCTTGGACTGGTCTAAATTACAAGCATTTGCAGACAACAAATTAAATGTACTCACAATGTTTTCAAAAAGCTTCTATCAAAGGGTCTTTAAATCTGGGATTGTGTGATAAAGGGTTAAAGGTGCATATTAAATTTTTCAAGATTTTCAAAAAAAAGAGGGTCCATGAGGCAATGTATATAACTAAAACATCAATTTTTCAAAATCATTTAGTCATTCTTTTTGTTATGCAAAAGTTCCTCTATTAGCCTTTAAGTCATGACTGCTGGAAAGTGTGTTGCATACGGTTTCACACGGTTTCACACGGACCCCTCATATGTCTCAATAGGATCAATAATGATCGAAGCTTCTTTAGCTCCCCACTCAGCTTTCTGGGATGATGATATGGTAGACAAAGTGAAATAGTTGCTTTTTTTTGCCCTTCAACATTTCTGATTTGCAGAACCGTCCAGTTAAAGAGATAAGAAATTTATGTATAGAGGACGGAAATGTTACTGTCACGCTGTTACTATAGGCAACCGAAAAGGCTGTTTATTTTAATTCTGAACCCGATACGACATTCAAAAATCTGTCAAACAGCTTTACAAAAATCTCAAACAAAATAATCATTACCATAAAATAAATGCATGAATTAGTAAAAAAATATCTTCAATTAAGTCTCAATGCGACATTCGATATTCTTCCGTCATGAAAATCGCCAACTTTTCTCATGTCAAATGCGATTACCAGTATTTCTAACCAGTATTTACATCATATAGGCTAGTTATTAAATTTAATAATGCAGAGTAATATAATCAAAGTACCGTTGGAAACCTATGCTGTGATATTTAAGAGTGGAGACCTTGTCCTGCACAGCAGGGATCTTATATACAGGGATAGGAAATGCGGTATAACTTCCGGTTATTCACTGTCTTCTTTCGAATTGACCGCAAAGGAAAAAACGGTGGCCATCTTAAATTTCGGCATACGACGGTCACTGTTTTAACCAACGTTTTGCTTGGTTATCCCATACGTCCTTCTCAACAGGTAAGTTTCCGAATATTTACATGCTTAGAATATATGTAACATCAATTTTTTCGCAGATTTGTTTTATATGCTTATTTTGGCGTTAAAAATTCATGGCCTAATCATGTTTGCCCCGTAGGGGATGTTCGGCAGGAGGATTTAGTGACGTGCAAAAGAAATACTTTTTAAGTACATAAAGTAGCGTCCAAATAGCAACATGTTGGTAAAAATCATGAGATGGAGTACATCTCCTTGTATTAAAGCCAATTTTGTGCTGATTTTCGATTCCCAAGTTAGATAATTATGGGCTCAAAACTGGGCTATTTTCGGTATTTCATCACAAAATGGCGGACCAATGTGGTGAATTTGGCGAGACCCTAGTGATAGTTGTAGCATTCTCAATTTATTTTTAGAAATATATTTGTTCAGATTTTGACATATTTATAAGCAGTAAGTATTTCTTTTTGTTTTTAAATCAAATCTAGTGATTTTCGATGCCAAGGTTAGATAACTGTGGGCTCAAAAACTTGGCTATTTTCGGTCTTAATTGCAAGATGGCGGCCCAATATGATGAATTTGCTGAGACCCTGGTGATAAATGTAGCATTCTGATTCCATCTTTTGAATTAATTGTGTTCAGATATTACCATATTTATAAGCAGTAAGTATTTCGTTTTGCACTAAAATCAAATATAAGCTGTTTATCGAATCCTAGGTAAATAAAAGTGCAGCCTAAAAAGGGGTTATTTCAGTAAAAGTGGAAGCGCAGTACCGCACATTAGTTAAAAATGATTGGATCTCTGATAGTTGGCCATATCCTGAACAAATTCTCATTATAGTCTAACCATGTGAAAATAAAACCATATTTTGCAACGTAACTGAAGAATTAAAATGTTACATTTTGTAAAAAGGAGAAATTTGAAATTCAGTTAGTTCTATATTTTTTTTCCAGATATGTATTGTGACAGCACAAACACTTCAAAACATGGTTTCAAGAGCTGTCAACATACTATTGTGATGCATCCTGTGAACAGAAGAATGACATTGAAGATGGTTTTGTAATTCTGCATAAAGTGTGCTAGTATGAAACTGAAGCTGGGCTTGAAAACTTGGAATATTAAAGACCAAATCAGCTGTGAACTGTACAAACCTGCAAGAAAAATGCTAAAGTGAAATTAATGTATTTGAATATGAAAGCTGTGAGCTTCTTCTACCATCAAAGTATATTTAGTATGTATAGCTCAATAAGCCACTAGAAGTATGGAGTTATTTAATTATCTGTGACAAATGCTAGTATTCCTGAATCCTAAGTTTTCACTAACCTGGGGAATATCCATACTTCTGAAAACATTGTGAAAAAAGAAGAAACTACCGGTAAGTACATGTCACATTTTCTCATTTCCCCAGGAAAATCAAGTCTCCTCATTTCAGTTGCATTTCATTTGTCGTCTGCAAATGCTTTCAAATTAGACATGTCCAAAATTTTGTAATCTGGCAAAAAGTTAAGGATGGAACCTTGCTCAACTTGCAATGTTTCACAACATTTTAGTTGTATCATAGCAGCCATTATACTTATCTATTTGTTTTTTGAATTTGCACAACTGTCTGCAAAAGCTGCATGTTGCTTTTCCTCATCAACATATTTTTTAAGGGAGAGAAGTATGTATCTGTGTTGTGCAAAATTCTCTGAGAATCATGATGTTGGTTTCCCACTACTCACACTATTGTCATAAAATACTAAAAGTACATGTATTAAATTTGACATAGTTTTGGTTTCTTCAAACAACACAGTACATTCAGTATCTACAGTCTTATAAGCCACTTGAGGTAAGGAGTTATCTAATAATCTGTGACAAATGCCAGTATTCCTGAATCCTAAGTTTTCACTTGCATGGGAAAAGGAGAGAATGTTGGTAACCAGCATATTCTCCTTTTCCTGCAATGTTTCCAAAAGGCTTCTTTCTCTTGGTCATCAGAACTCGGGGTTGTGTGGCAAAGGGATAATTGCAGATTTGTCTTTTTTTTTTCTAATAATTATGCTACTGACTATTTTTTACCACAGAACAATTTTTTGGGGGCCTTTGGAATCCCCAATTGAAAGTATTAGCAAACGACAACTAAAAGTAGATTCAAACGATTGGATTTTTTTTGCATGGTATTGAACATTGCGGATAAAAATGCTGAAAACAGGTACATGTGCTAGGCTAGCATTTTGTTCTTTTCCCACAATATTTTCAAAAAGCTTTAAATATTCCGAAGTCATCAAACACACAAGGTTCTAAGGTACACAGGTTAATTCGAAATGATGCAATTGTGAAGGGCACTGGTGTATGTAATTGATTCCAATGTATAAAAGTAGGAACAGAGTTGCAGACAGGTCCTTACACTTCACCAGCCTACTTTTTCAGAAAGTTCATTAATTCTTTCCATTTTGCAGGAAATACTCCTTTTTTTCTGTCAAAGACAGTGATTTAAGAGTAGCTGCAAGCTAAACTGAAAATGTACTGGAAGGTCCATTTAATGGGCAGTGAAGGCAATTTTCTGGTTCTATATGCCCTTTGTGTAGTTTGCTATTGAAAAATGGGTATATAACTATTAACAGATCTCTGTGTTTACTGGCCTAATACATTGTACTACATACAAGTGAAATGTTTGTCACTCCTGATAACATGAGAAGCTTTTGACCTGACCAAATTGAAACATTTGGAGAAGAAAATCAGAAAATAAATATTTAATTTCAATGATGCGTATTGTCTATAAACAGAAGAGGACACTAGATGTGTCATGACAGATACACAACTTGATATATCCCACTTGTGATCATGTCAAATACAGGGAGTGGACAAAAGCAGCCCACTTCCGAAACGTTAGACGGACTTAATCCTTCAACAGGCGATGTGTGCTTTTCCCAAATTGTTTGCAATAGATATCCACTGCGGAAATATTAAAATATTTTAAGTTACTACGAAAAAGCGGGTTGTTTCGGTAATGGTTCGTTTTGGCACCGGGCCGTTTTGATCTCCATTCACAATTTACACTTCGTGTGAAATCAAGACTGACAACATGACCTGTATATCTGAAACGCCCAATTAGTCGACACTTTAAATTTTCCAGATAAAAAAAATAACACTTTAACTGAAAAAAACAATAACAGAAAAACATTGACATAAACATTGATTCGCATTTCATACTAGGCGGATATAAAAATTGTCTGAATCGGCAAGGAATTATACTATCTGAAAGGAAGATAATAACTCGCAAGGAACGACAACGGATTATTGGACGCCGTACAGGTAAGTCAGTGAAAAATCGATAATTGGTCTTAACTCCAGTTGCGTTGCCTATCCCTGTGTATATACGATCCCTGCGCACAGTGTCTGAAAATGTGGGGGATATTTACAAAAGTGTGGGATTTCTACAATCACGTGGCCTAGATGAAACACTGGTACATGTACTATGTTATCAGTTTGACCTGAACCAAATACTGTCATACAAGCTTGAGATCTACTCATTCTACTTTCAGTTTTTGCTAGTATACCCCGACCTCATTTTTGTCACTATGGTATTAAGGTATTCCTACCCTGAGGCAGAACATCTATTTCCACTGTAATTTTACTCTGGAAAATATGATATCATTAAAAATCATCACTATTGTAGCATCTTAACCGAGCCACTTTTGGAGGTTTTGCCTTCATAGAATTATCATTTTCAATTCTAAAATCACTATATCCTCAATTCAAAGGGAGATTATTATTACCTACCTTTACAAAAAAGTATTAGAGGTATGAACAGAAACTTTTTAGATAGACATTTAAAGAAATTCTGGGCAGTTAAAAGTGTTTAGAATGATTGAATCACTATAAATTCTCAATAATCTAACAACAACAAAAATTATGCCATGTTGACCAGAAGCTTCAGGGGAGGAAAGCCTTCACAGTCCTCCACTTGTACATACAGTCCTTAATCTTATACCAGCAAAAACCAGGTCAGACTGTTGGATCAAATTCATACTCTTTAACTTTATATGGAAATTTTGTTTTTCATTGCACCACATTGTAACTTAGTACTGGTCCACAAATCTGCTTTTCAGGACTTTGGTTGAATATGATTCCGTATGGTCTGCAACATGCGAAAAGGGGCTTTCGGACATTTCCGTAAAGTGTCGTCTTGGATCAGCCAGCGCAGTCTGTGCAGGCTAATCCAAGACGGCACTTTGCGTCAACATTATATTTTGTCCTACAGTAGATTTCCGTGAAACAGAAAATCACACACTATCGGAAAGTGTCATCTCGGATCAGCCTGCACGGACTGCGCAGGCTGATCCATGACGACACTTTACGCAATGTCCGAATGTGCCTTTTCACGTGTTGCAAGCCATATAATCCACATATTATCAATCATGTCAGATTGCAATAAACAGCTGTGGAATTCTGGTGTCAAAACTAAAATTAGTTCAAATGGCCACATAGCCAATTAAGGTAATATTTCTTAATTTTTTTCCGTACAAATTTATGTTTTTCTTCCTTACTGATGGTTTGTCAGCTGTCTCCTTTTTAAAATAAGCAATGGATGATTTTTAAAGTTTGGCAAGATTATAACTAGAGGCGCTTGAGCGCCTGTATCGCTCCACAGGCCTGATATTTCTATAATGGCGAAAGGAAGTTTTTAACAATTATCATTCAATCCTGCATTTTAGCTCACTGATGAAACAATTTGGTAGACAACCACCATAGGAACTTACCTGCAAAACAACAATGAAATCCAATGAATAGTTTTAGAGAAGAAATTTTTCAAAGATTTTACTTATAAAAGGAAAATGAGTCTCCCATAAAAGCCATGTTTTTTGACAGATCATTTTTTTTTTAAGGAATTCTGTAAACCTGTATCTAAGGAACATTCCTGCAAAATAATAATGCTATCCAAATAGCGGTTTGGGAGGAGAAGATTTTTAAAGGTTTTTTACTTTGGTTGCCATGGCAACCAGAATTCTTCATGGAACACAATTATTTGAAGGAATTTGAAAGAGGACCACCAAAGGAACATTCCTGTAAAATTTGGTAAAAATCCAGTCAATAGTTTCTGAGGAGAAGTTTTTTAAAGAAAAAGTTTACGGACGCATGAATGGACGAACGGACGAACGAACGGACGGACGGATGCACGGACGCACGACGGACACAACGCCATGACAATAGCTCGCTGGCCTTCAGCCAGTGGAGCTAAAAACCTGAAGTCCCCTCAAGGTAAACTTTTTTAGCAACTTGAAATATAAGAAATATATATACTGACGTCCATAAGAAACGCCTCATCTCCCTCTCTCGCGTCATATTTCATGAATTTAATATCGAATGCATGGTTTTGTAATTTAGAAATGGACTTTGTCAATATTTCTACACATATTACATGACACATGCATTTAGCTAAACATTACACAAATTTAACAGCCATTTCAACAAACTCACCCCCTAAAATTCATCAATACCGTGTATGGCGTCCTTGACTTGCTATCAGTGCCTGCACTCGCCGTCCCATGGACCCACACATATTACGCAGGAGATAGCATGGAATGCGAGCCCACTCTTCACGAAGAGCATTTCGAGGGGTTACAGGTAAAAGGGGGTATCTGCATTTTTCAAAACTTTCGGGAAATTGAAAACAAGAGGGCCATGATGGCCCTGGATCACTCATATGAGTCAATCGGCGAAATTTCACTCCACGTGCATAATTCAATTGTCAGGTCAATTGAGCTTAAAATGTGGCATCTAGAGGGTCCACAAGGAGTTTCCGTAAGTTGGCATAGTGACCTACCTTAGCACCATAGGTGACCCAATTTAGAACTCATCAAAAATTGATCAAGACAAACATTCTGAACAGTTTTCAAGTTAATTGAGCAACAAATGTGGCCTCTAAAGTGCCCACAAGGTATTTCTTTAATATGACTTAGTGACCTAGATTATGACCCCAGTTGACTCAATTTCAAACTCATCCGATACTTTATCAAGACAAACATTCTGACCAATTTTCAAGTCAATTGAGCAAGAAATGTGGCCTCTAGAGTGCTCTAAAGGTATTTCTTTAATTTGACCTAGTGACCTAAATTATGACCCCAGGTGACCCAATTTTAGATTTCATCAAGAGAAACATTTTACCCAATTCTCAAATCAATTGAACAATAAATGTGGCCTCTAGAGTGCCCTAGAGATATTTCTTTAATTTGACCTATTAACCTAGTTTATGACCCCTGTTAACCCAAATTCAGTCTCATGTCAGATTTTTTCAAGAAAACCATTCTGACCAATTTTCAAGTCAATTGAGCAAAAAATCTACAGTGCCTACAAGTATTTCTTTAATTTAACCTAGTGACCTAGTTTATGATCCCAGGTAACCCAAATCCAATTTCATCCCAGATTTCATCAAGAAAAACATTCTGAACAAATTTAAGGTCATTTGAGCAAAAAATGTGGCCTCTAAAGTAACCACAAGGTAT
Organism: Hippopus hippopus; assembly: GCA_946811185.2. Classification (NCBI taxonomy): domain Eukaryota; kingdom Metazoa; phylum Mollusca; class Bivalvia; order Cardiida; family Cardiidae; genus Hippopus; species Hippopus hippopus. The sequence continues at coordinate 15,470,258 of OX328103.1, read as the reverse complement.
TTATTTAATTTGACTTAGTGACCTAGTTTATTTATTTAGTATAAATGTGGCCTCTAAAATCCCACAAGGTATTTCTTCAATTTAACCTAGTGACCTAGTTTATGACCCCAGGTGACCCTATTTTGAACTCACTGAACATGTTGTGCTCAGGTGGGCTAACAAACTTGGAACAGGTTCACTACATACCAAATACCAAAGCTCTACGCCGTCCAGTTTCAGAGAAGAAGAATTTTAAAGTTTTCCTTCTTTGTTCCTATGTTTGAACTTGTGACCCCTGGAGCGGTGCTAGTTTTGACCCCAGCAGCATCATTTGAATAAATTTGGTAGAGGTCCACTAGGAGATGCTACATACCAAATATCAAAGCTCTACACCGTCCTGTTTTAGAGAAGAAGAATTTTAAAGTTTTCCTTCTTAGTTCCTATGTTTCGAACTTGTGACCCCCAGGGCAAGGCCAGTTCTGATCCCAGGGGCATCATATGAACAAACTTGGTAGAGGTCAACTAAGAGATGCTACATACCAAAAATCAAAGCTCTACGCCTTCCAGTTTCAGATAAGAAATATTTTAAAGTTTTCCTACTTTGTTCCTTTGTTCAAACTTGTGACCCCTGGGGCGGGGCCAGTTTTGACCCCAGGGGCATCATATGAACAAACTTGGTAGAGGTCAACTAGGAGATGCTACGTACAAAATATCGAAGCTCTATGCCTTCTAGTTTCAGAGAAGAATTTTAAAGTTTTCCTTTTTTGTTCCCATGTTCAAACTTGTGACCCCTGGGGCGGGGCCAGTTTTGACCCCAGGGGCATCGTATGAACAAACCTGGTAGAGGTCCATGAGGAGACGCTACTTACAAAATATCAAAGCTCTACTCCTTCCAGTTTCAGAGAAGAAGAATTTTAAAGTTTTCCTTCTTAGTTCCCATGTTTTGAACTTGTGACCCCCGGGACAGGGCTAGTTTTGACCCCAGGGGCATCATATGAACAAACTTGGTAGAGGTCAACTAGGAGATGCTACATACCAAATATCAAAGCTCTATGCCTTCCAGTTTCAGAGAAGAAGAATTTTAAAGTTTTCCTTCTTTGTTTATATGTTCGAACTTGTGACCCCCGGGGCAGGGCCAGTTTTGACCCCAGGGACATCATATGAAGAAACTTGGTAGAGGTCCACTAGGAGATGCTACATACCAAATATCAAGGCTCTACGCCTTCTAGTTTCAGAGGAAGAGATTTTCAAAGATTTTGCATTTTTTTCCTTTTTGTTGCCATGGCAACCAGAGTTAAGGGTGGAATTCAATTCTTTGAACAACTTTGGTAGAGCATCACCCAAGAAACATCCCTGCCAAGTTTCATCAAGATTGGCCCAGTCGTTTAGGAGGAGAAGATGTTTAAAGAAATTGTTGACGGACGACGGACATAGGGCGATCACAATAGCTCACCTTGAGCACGTTGTGCTCAGGTGAGCTAAAAACAACTTTGAATTGTTCCAAAAAATCAGGTTTTTCATCAATTAAAGTGATATTTGGGAATATTGTAGAGCATAATTATATCTTTTAATTGCAAGTCAACACAGTCTTAGAAAGTCCATGGTTTGCCCATAAATGGGCAAAAATGTAGATAACCCCTTGTACCAGTCATGATTTGGGTAGTAAATTGTATGTAGTCTAGCGGTAGAGGGAAGTATCTGCACACATAGCACCTTTTACCTCTGCTCCAGTGATAACTTGAGTAACATAGTTGAATGTAAAAGGTGATATCTGACACATACCTCCTTTTACCTTATTTGTCTTAAAACAATTTGAAGAGCGTTATGAAGGGAAAAATTGGACATTCAATACTTTGTTCCTTTCAATATTAGCTCATGTTGTCTAAGAACTACTAAAAATAAAATCTTATTTGGAAAAAAAGGTGCATGAACCAAAAAATTTATAACTCATGTTTTATTTATATCTCTGGCCATGTGTAACCTTTAAATAGGTATTACAGCACTTTAACTGTGACACTCATCTTATTTGGAAAGCACAATCAGAACAACCTTTAGTTTTCTTTCATGATCTCAGAGAGAACCTGTGAAATACATGTACATGTAATGCAATGAATTATGGCTACACATAAAACTTAGAAATGTTTTTTGCAGACATGGAACAGTGTTGCCTCCAAATAATAGCAAAAGGCGCAGAAATAATGTCGCTGGAACTGTTGGATAGTAATTAGTGGGTGGACTGACCAATTTTTAAAACAGCAATTACGTAATCGCTGTTTTAATAATATCGGTTTCAACTGTTTGGATTTTTTTCGATGCGCCTTTTGATAAGCACCCCCTGGCAACAAAAAATCGCTGTCCACCTCTGTTTTTCAAATCCAAACTTACCGAGTGTGCATGTACTTTTGTTTATTGATATATCACCTGCCTTGGTATTTTGACGCGATCTTTCTCCCCGATTCATCCATTATGCGACAAATTATTTCTATAAAACAGGAGCAATAGCAAAAATCTTGACCTACATAACCTTCGAATCCTCTGGAAACAACTTCTACAGTTAACTCCCCTATGTAATTACCCCATATTTACAATAAGTATCGAAATACAGTAAAACAGATTCCCACGCTTCAAACCTTTTTTCTTAGAATATAACATCTGTATGTTAGACTGAGCACAAAGGATCGTATAAAAAACATTTAACAGTGAAATACGATTTACGACAGGGTATTGAATTTGAAACGGTCCAAAATGTAAATTTTTCGACATAAAAAATAAGAATTATCTTCCACAGGTACAATTTATAAGAATTGATCATTTGATACCAAAGTGCTTTGATCTTGTGGACTATTCATGCGGCACTTTTGTTTTTGCAGGTCGTACATTGTTCGATAACTATGTTGAATGTTTCACGATAGTGTAAAGGAGAAAAAATAGTCAAATTTTGAATTACGTAAACCCTAGAGCGATTAGCAGTATTATATATGTGACTTACAGATGAGGAAAGTAATTGCACGCAGGAAATTCCGATGAAATTGTCGAATAACAGCGACAGCTTCAACACCGGAATCGTGTCAACGATACTCAAATCTGACAATTATGGACAATGGTTCATGTGTAGGAGGGATTTCTGTACCATTTGAGACAAGGAAGAAGAATCATGGAGCCTTGGTACAAATTTGATATTTTAGATCTTTTAGATCCAACTTCTGAATTATCACCTGTATACAGTCAAAACGTACTAAAACTAAAACGTAACCAAGTGCATTCAAAACAAACACTCGTGGTAAGTGGTGTCATAATGTACCAATTAAAGTGAAAATGTTTATTTAGTGTTTTCACTCTTTGATCTTTGTAAAAGACATTCATGTTCTAAAATGTAAGTCAAATTTAATGTAGTAACCAGTTTTGAGTTTGTGTTTTTTAATGTGGCTTTATGTGCCTTTTTTTCATAAATGACAGGAACTGTTGATGAAACATATTATTATATCTAAATATTTTAATGTATCATTAGCCTAGCCCTGGTAGCTCAGTCAGGAGCATACAGGACTTGGGAACAAGAGGTCAAAGGTGCGATCCCCAACTCTGCCAATTTCTTTTGGAGGATTAATGATAGTCATTGAAACAGAATTCATTCCTCCCTCACAGCTGTCCATTGTTCCAATGATGGTCATGTGGGAAAGCAGCCAGTGGCTCGGAAATAATAATGTGTGGAGTACTGATGAAAGAAATTCCAATAAAGAATGGATAGATGCACTGGCCACAGTGATATAACTGAAAAAATGTTGAAAACGGTGTTAAAAATCATTCAATCAATAATGTATCATTATCAATAGACTATAAACATGTATTTTTTATCAAAAATATATCTACATATATATTTAAAGAATTAACTCTTTACCACACAACCCTGAGTTTTGACGACACTAATAAAATAGCCTTTTGAAAACATTTAGTAGAAGGAGAAATAGCTGGTAACCTGCATTTACTCTGTTTCCCACATTGTTTTCTATCCTTTCAAATACAAATTTTACCACTTGAACCAAGTTTAAATTATTGACTGGAAATGCTTTCAATTTAGGCAAGTGTACACTTATGTCATGCACTGTAAAAAGTGAAGAGAAAAAAATATTGTAATTAGCATGCAGGTGCAATTTCAACTCTCAAAGTGAATGTGACTTACTTTCAGAAGTGAAGAAATTATCTAGAAAACACAATACTGCCAATGATATTTTTCTAAAGTATGGTATCAGTTTATCATGTAATATTTAATGGTTGAAGGCATGCTACTAAACTTTAGTAAAGTATTAACAAAATTTTATATAGTAGATGAAAAAAAAAAAAAGGTCCACATATTACTAAAAGTGTAGGCTGTAAGACTTGACCTGGCAGGGCAGAGCTTTGTTACAGCTCCTTGCATTTTAGGTTGATTAATAAGTTATATGGAAATCATCATGAGTAGACAAATCAATTTTGGCTTAACTTTTTACCACACAACAAAATCTGAGACTTGTCGAAATTTAAAGCATTGGCAGACAACAATTTAACTATGGATCAAATTATAGCATGAGTCTTTGAACATGTACAAATCATTGTGGGGAAAAGGAGAAAATGCTGGTTACCATAATTTTCTCCTTTTCCCAGTGTTTTCAAAAGGCTTCTTCCACAGGGTCGTTAAAACTCAGGATTGTGTGGTAAAGGGTTAAATGGTGAAATTTCAGAGTGACAGAGCAGAAAACTTTGTGTGAGGAGAAAATGCTGGTAACCAGCATTTTCCTCTATTTCTACATTTTCCAAAGCCTTCGCCCTCAGGGTCATAAAAAGTTTGGATTGTGAATGAATGAATCGACAGCTTTGGTCATTTAGTCCGCATATCTATGTTAAAAGATAGTACAAGTGGAATTTTTAACTCTTTACCAAACGACAAATTTTTAGACTTGTCCAGATTGAAAGCATTTGCAGACAACAAAAAACTAGAGGCGCTTGAGTGCCTGTATCGCTCCACAGGCCTGATATTTCTATAATGGCGAAAGGAAGTTTTTAACAATTATCACTCAATCCTGCATTTTAGCTCACTGAAGAAACAATTTGGTAGACAACCACCATAGGAACTTACCTGCAAAACAACAATGAAATCCAATGAATAGTTTTAGAGAAGAAATTTTTCAAAGATTTTACTTTATACCATAAAAGGAAAATGAGTCTCCCATAAAAGCCATGTTTTTTGACAGATCATTTTTTTTTTAAGGAATTCTGTAAACCTGTATCTAAGGAACATTCCTGCAAAATAATATTGCTATCCAAATAGTGGTTTGGGAGGAGAAGATTTTTAAAGGTTTTTTACTTTGGTTGCCATGGCAACGAGAATTCTTCATGGAACACAATTATTTGAAGGAATTTGAAAGAGGACCACCAAAGGAACATTCCTGTGAAATTTGGTAAAAATCCAGTCAATAGTTTCTGAGGAGAAGTTTTTTAAAGAAAAAGTTTACGGACGCACGCACGGACGAACGAACGGACGGACGGACGCACGACGGACACAACGCCATGACAATAGCTCGCTGGCCTTCGGCCAGTGGAGCTAAAAATGTGACTGAAAAATTGAAATTTGTTTTGGGAAAGGTAGAAAACATTGAGGGAAAGGAGAAAATGCTGGTCACCAGCATTTTCTTCTTTTCCTACAATGTTTTCAAAAGGCTTCTTTTTCGAGGTCGTTTAAAGTCGGGATTGTGTGGTAAAGTGTTAAACTGAAAAAGGTTTGAATACATTAATAAGAGTTGAATTAAGAAGAATTTCATTTACATTTCATAATATCTGGAAATAAAAACTTTCTCTATAACGCATTATTCCTTTTCTGGTTGAAATCATCATACAAATCAATGGATTTTGTCTTTGCCAGAATGTATTATTTTTGAGACAGTATTCACAGAACATTGCTTTTTTTTATCAATTTTATCTTGCCTTCCAGTTTCTGTAGCTAAACTATAGTTACAGCATCTAAAATTTGGCAAATTTCTCTCATGTACATACCATATCAGGTATCTAATAATTAAGAAAGTTTTTATCTCTAGTATTGATTTAAATTATTTATAGAAATGCTCTTTTGAGCTTTCATTTATGTTTACTTTTCATTTTTTAAATGAACTTTGATCAAGAGAGATGGTTGGTTTTACATATACATGTATGTGCACTCCTCTCCAGAATATTTGTAAACTGTGCATAAGAGAAGGTGACCAGGCTTTCAAAGGTATTGATTTTAGCTAAATGCCAATTCATCGTGAGAAAAGAACATAGGGTAGGAAATAGAGCACACACAGTAGTAAACAAATATGATTTTAAATCTGCTGAAGATTAGTAGAAATATTTGAAAATTGTTCAACTTGATTTTAACTTAACTCTTTACCAAATGACAAAATTTTAAACTTGTCCAAATTGAAAGCACTTGCAGACGACACAATAAACTTAACTCAAAAATTGAAATTTGTTTCCAGCAGGGTTGAAAACATTGTGGGAAAAGGAGAAAATGCTGGTTACCAGCATTTTCTCCTTTTCCCACAAGGTTTTCAAAAGCCATCTTTGCCAGGGTCGTGAAAACCAGGGATTGTTTGGTAAAGGGTTAAACTAATCCTGCCTACATAGAAAAAAATATAGGTGTATGATTATATGTGATGGCTTTCATACACTGTAGTTAAAACTAGTCACTACTTCCGAGGTTTTGGTGTATGATCTGAGAAAACTTTAGATATGGCGATATTTTCAATAATAGATTTTGTCTTGGTGTTAACTTTACTACTTGCCATGGCAAATTGTTTGCTTTGTGTCATGCAGTCTTTCTGTAATTTCTCGGAACAAAATATGCCCTTTTCAACAATTTCCAGTGGGAGATTCAATATCGTGATGCGTCGTACAATTTCCTTTTGATTTTCAAGCAGTTTGTGACCACTGGGAAGATGTGTTTTTCCCAGTTTCAGTAGGAGTGCGATATAGTTTATTGAGCTCTCGGATATCTTATCAACGATAGTGCAGGTGTACAATATTAACCAACTGTTGAAATGAAACTGTATGTCGAGTACGTTTTTTACAAGCAATTTCGTTGAAATGATATCCCCCGCCGAAAAAGACCTTTTTTGATACAAACATATTAGAGGTATTGTGTGTTGCATGAACATGTGGCCTTTTTGTTAATGGTCCATGATAAATTACACATTAAGCCCCCCTTTTTCCATGGCACAGCATTTCATTAAATGAAAAATATATAAGTGGTCCATAATGAGATAATACATTAAGTCCCCTTTTACCATAACATGGCATTTCATTAAATGAAAACAAATGATGAAAATATACATCAAGCCCCCTTTTTTCATGACACTTCATTTTATATAAAAGAAAATTGTATCAACGGACTATCCTAAGAAAGACATGCATGAAGTTTCATAAATGTTCGTCAAGGACTTTAGAAGATATCTGTCCAGGTGGATGAATGGGCGAACTAACTTATTGGTCCATAATGAAATTATACATTTAGCCCCCTTTTTTCGTGACATGGCATTTCATGAAATAAAATCAAATAACTATTGTCTGTGGCTTAATAAAGATGAAGTTTAATTCCATTTTGTCCTGTAGTGAAAGAGATATTGGTCCATAATGAAAATATCTGTCAAGCCCCCTTTTTCCATGACATGACATTTAATGAACAAGAGCGGCAAATTGTCGCAATATACGCCCATCCCACCGCCAGTTGTCGGGGGGGATAATAATCGTAAAGGGCAGGTACAGGAAAATAGTAGTGCAGCAGAAATCGTGTAAGTGATTGAAATAGGCATGAATGTCTCCTCTAATGTTAAGGAAACATGCATATGTTTCAGGTCATTTCAACATGAAAAGACAAACTTATATTGTACAGAAGCATGAAAAGCTGTAAAAAAAAAAAATAATGAATAGGGAATAATTCAAAAAGGGCATTAGGTAAGGTTACGGCTCCAGTGCATCGCACTTTTCGTAACTGCAACAAACATGTTTACCAAGTCTCAAGTCAATTTGACTTGAGGTGACAAAGTTCCATTCTAGACAAGCAAGAAATACTGTAAAAATGAAGATAAAAGTGGAATTACTCAAAATCCGCGCTAGGTAGAGTTATTGTTCTTGCGCACTGTACTCCGTAATATTGCAACAAACATGCATACCAAGTTTGAAGTCGTTCTGACTTGAGATGACAAAGTTATATTCCAGACAAGCACTAAATGCTGTAAAAAATGATGATCAGAGGGAAATAACTCAAAGACAGCACAAGGTAGAGTTACAATTCTTGCACACTGCACTTCCAAATATTGCAACAAATAAGCATACCATATTTCAATCATTCCTACTTAAGATGACAAAGTTATGCTCCGGACAAGCAAGAAATGCTATAGAAATGAAGATCTAAGGGGGAATAACTCAAAATTTGTGCTAGGAAGAGTTATGGTCCTTGTGCAAAGCACTCTGTAATTTTTCAACAATCATGCATACCAAATTGAAGATGTTCAGACTAAAAATGACAAAGTTGTATTCCGGACAAGCAGAAAATGCTGTTAAAATGACGATCAAAGGGAAATAACTCAAAAACAGCACAAGGTACAGTTATGGTTCTTTCGCACTGCACTCTGTATCATTGCAACAAACACAAATGCCAAGTTCCAAGTCAATCAGACTGGAGATGAAAAAGTTATGCTCCGGACAAGCAGAAAATGCTGTAAAAATGACGATCAAAGGGAAATAATTCAAAGACAGCACCAGGTAGAGTTATGTTTCTTTCACAATGCACTCCGTATTATTGCAACAAACACAAATGCCAAGTTTCAAGTCAATCGGACTGGAGATGAAAAAGTTATGCTCCGGACAAGCAGAAAATGCTGTAAAAATTACAATCAAAGGGAAATACCTCAAAGACAGCACTAGGTAGAGTTATGGTTCTTTTGCACTGCACTCCGTATCATTGCAACAAACGCCAAGTTTCAAGTCAATCGGACTGGAGATGACAAAGTTATGCTCCGGACAAGCAGAAAATGCTGTAAAAATTACAATCAAAGGGAAATAACTCAAAGACAGCACGAGGTAGAGTTATGTTTCTTTCGCACTGCACTCCGTATTATTGCAACAAACACAAATGCCAAGTTTCAAGTCAATCGGACTGGAGATGACAAAGTTATGCTCTGGACAAGCAGAAAATGCTGTAAAAATGAAGACCAAAAATTCACTCAACCGCGTAACTTAAAATCGCTCCCAGTCTGCTATTTTGCATCGAATCAAAAAAACAAGAAAAAATTGTCTCGGCAGAATGGGTTATTGTACACACATATAAAGTTTCACGAAATTCCGTCCAATGGTATTGGAGATATTCACCCGGACGGACACACGGACGGACGAAAGGAAGGACGGACGGACGGCCAACGCTAAAACTATATCCCTCCGCCTTCGGCAGGGGATAATAAAATATTGTTCTCTTGCTGCTTGCGAGGTTTGAATTACATAGCTTTTAACAAAAAAAAAGACATTATCTTTTTTTCTTTGTCACTGTTTCATATTGTTCTTCACGAATATTTGATTTTTGCAACAAAATATTGCATACTTCCATGATCAGCAAAGAGAATGTTAAGTCTTTGATATAAGTATTAAAGGGAAGTAATAAGACTGTTCAACATTCAATAACTTCATTTTCAAATGAGAAAATTCGTGTACAGTAGAAAACATTCTGGAAAAAGGAGAAAATACTGGTAAGCTGCATTTTCTCCTTTTCTCATTCAGGATTGCTAAAATCTTTTTCATCAGTTTTCGTGAAATGTATTTTTAGTCGAGGTGAGTTATACTGTGGAAGTTTACCTGGAGTAGAACTAGATCAACTTTAATGAGTTGTGCAAATGTCACATTACTGAAATGAGTAAGGTTTATCGTTTTTTCTCCCAACAATTTTTAATATCTAAACTCATGGAAAAGAAAAAAACAAATGTTTTTTTCAAATGTCTTGCATTATCATCATTGATTTTCCTTACCCTCGCCGTACGCCGTACAGCTATGTTGCAAACAGCTTACATTTATCAGATCATCATCATCATTGGTCCTTTTTACCCTCGCCATGCGGCATAAAGCCATGTGGACAGCAGCTTTTGGTTTTATATATATGTGTTAGAGACAATTGAGTTTAAATATATAATGTGGTTTTGTTTTTTTTATATTAATCAGACGGTTTATAAACTTTTTTTACCTCACAATAGTTAAGGTGAAAAGATAAAAAAGGGAGGTAAATTATCACGAAATAGAAAATTTTCCCCATTTTCTTGTACACATCATTTATTACAGTAATAAACAAGCAATTTCGTTGAAATGATATCCCCCGCCGAAAAAGACCTTTTTTGATACAAACATATTAGAGGTATTGTGTGTTGCATGAACATGTGGCCTTTTTGTTAATGGTCCATGATAAATTACACATTAAGCCCCCCTTTTTCCATGGCACAGCATTTCATTAAATGAAAAATATATAAGCGGTCCATAATGAGATAATACATTAAGTCCCCTTTTACCATAACATGGCATTTCATTAAATGAAAACAAATGATGAAAATATACATCAAGCCCCCTTTTTTCATGACACGTCATTATATATAAAAGAAAATTGTATCAACGGACTATCCTAAGAAAGACATGCATGAAGTTTCATAAATGTTCGTCAAGGACTTTAGAAGATATCTGTCCAGGTGGACGAATGGGCGAACTAACTGTTATTGGTCCATAATGAAATTACACATTTAGCCCCCTTTTTTTGTGACATGGCATTTCATGAAATAAAATCAAATAACTATTGTCTGTGGCTTAATAAAGATGAAGTTTAATTCCATTTTGTCCTGTAGTGAAAGAGATATTGGTCCATAATGAAAATATTTGTCAAGCCCCCTTTTTCCATGACATGACATTTAATGAACAAGAGCGGCAAATTGTCGCAATATACGCCCATCCCACCGCCAGTTGTCGAGGGGGGATAATAATCGTGAAGGGCAGGTACAGGAAAATAGTAGTGCAGCAGAAATCGTGTAAGTGATTGAAATAGGCATGAATGTCTCCTCTAATGTTAAGGAAACATGCATATGTTTCAGGTCATTCCAACATGAAAAGACAAACTTATATTGTACAGAAGCATGAAAAGCTGTAAAAAAAAAAATAATGAATAGGGAATAATTCAAAAAGGGCATTAGGTAAGGTTACGGCTCCAGTGCATTGCACTTTTCGTAACTGCAACAAACATGTTTACCAAGTCTCAAGTCAATTTGACTTGAGGTGACAAAGTTCCGTTCCAGACAAGCAAGAAATACTGTAAAAATGAAGATAAAAGTGGAATTACTCAAAATCCGCGCTAGGTAGAGTTATTGTTCTTGCGCACTGTACTCCGTAATATTGCAACAAACATGCATACCAAGTTTGAAGTCGTTCTGACTTGAGATGACAAAGTTATATTCCAGACAAGCACTAAATGCTGTAAAAATGATGATCAGAGGGAAATAACTCAAAGACAGCACGAGGTAGAGTTACAATTCTTGCACACTGCACTTCCAAATATTGCAACAAATAAGCATACCATATTTCAAATCATTCCTACTTAAGATGACAAAGTTATGCTCCGGACAAGCAAGAAATGCTATAGAAATGAAGATCTAAGGGGTAAGAACTCAATATTTGTGCTAGGAAGAGTTATGGTCCTTGTGCAAAGCACTCTGTAATTTTTCAACAATCATGCATACCAAATTTGAAGATGTTCAGACTAAAAATGACGAAGTTGTATTCTGAACAAGCAGAAAATGCTGTAAATATGATGATCAAAGGGAAATAACTCAAAGACAGCACGAGGTACAGTTATGGTTCTTTCGCAATGCACTCCGTATCATTGCAACAAACACAAATGCCAAGTTTCAAGTCAATCGGACTGGAGATGAAAAAGTTATGCTCCGGACAAGCAGACAATGCTGTAAAAATGACGATCAAAGGGAAATAATTCAAAGACAGCACCAGGTAGAGTTATGTTTCTTTTGCAATGCACTCCGTATCATTGCAACAAACACAAATGCCAAGTTTCAAGTCAGTCGGACTGGAGATGAAAAAGTTATGCTCCAGACAAGCAGACAATGCTGTAAAAATGACGATCAAAGGGAAATAATTCAAAGACAGCACCAGGTAGAGTTATGTTTCTTTTGCAATGCACTCCGTATCATTGCAACAAACACAAATGCCAAGTTTCAAGTCAGTCGGACTGGAGATGACAAAGTTATGCTCCGGACAAGCAGAAAATGCTGTAAAAATTACAATCAAAGGGAAATAACTCAAAGACAGCACCAGGTAGAGTTATGGTTCTTTCGCACTGCACTCTGTATTATTGCAACAAACACAAATACCAAGTTTCAAGTCAATCGGACTGGAGATGACAAAGTTACACTCTGGACAAGCAGAAAATGCTGTAAAAATGAAGATCAAAGGGAAATAACTCAAAGACAGCACGAGGTAGAGTTATGTATTTTTTGCACTGCACTCCGTATTATTGCAACAAACACAAATGCCAAGTTTCAAGTCAATCGGACTGGAGATGACAAAGTTATGCTCTGGACAAGCAGAAAATGCTGTAAAAATGAAGACCAAAAATTCACTCAACCGCGTAACTTAAAATCGCTCCCAGTCGGCCATTTTGCATCGAATCAAAAAAACAAAAAAAGAGTCTCGGCGGAATGGGTTATTGTACACACATATAAAGTTTCACGAAATTCCGTCCAATGGTATTGGAGATATTCACCCGGACGGACACACGGACGGACTGACGGACGGACGGACGGCCAACGCTAAAACTATATCCCTCCGCCTTCGGCGGGGGATAAAAAAAAAAAAATGTTGTTTGGTAAGGAAGTAACCATTCACTTAAAGAAACCAGGACTTGAGTCTTTATGCTTTTATGTAAATATTGTTGGAAAAGGACAACTATCCCAGGAAATGATGTGGAACAAATTTTCATTTTCTCACAATATTTTCTAAAATGCAAGATTAAAATAAAATTTTGTTGTCTGCTAAAGGAGTAACCATTCATCAAAAGAAACTATGACCTAAATGTCTTCACGCTTTATACAAAGATTGTGGGAAAAGGAGCACTAGCCCAGGGAATGGTATAGAGCAATGATGATGAATAATGATGATGAATAGCGTTTTAAGGCCCGTCGACAACTTAGGTCATATTGGGCGCACTTACTTAGTAAACAATAATGCGAGGTGAAAATAACATACATGTGCAACAACATAAGACAAACATGATAAATGAGGAATGGACGAAACACAAAATGATGCCCCTTTTGTCGCCTTTTACGACATGCATGCTGTCACTTTTGTTCCGCCAGATGAAATGGCAGATGTGACGATCGCGGGACTGCAGTGGTTTATTCTTATACCCCCGATTAAACCACACGGGGTCCCACAGGCCAATTGATTCCCATTCCAAACCCTATTTACATCGAGAAAAAAATACAGGATTTGGAATAAGAACTACCCAGCCTGCTGCAATGGTATAGAGCAAATTCTCCAAAAATGAAAGTATGAAACTATGAGTAAAAATGAAGTTTGCTCAGTCCGCATTTTTAATCCAATTCTTTTGAAGCTTGCAAAGATCATTTGGTTCATCAAGGGATTGAACTCTTTAAAAGTGAAGAAAATGTACTAATCGGTTCAGGAAAAGCCGCTATTTGATGACTTAGTATAGTTACTCAACCAAGTCCAGATTATTAGTCTCATTTCTTTGAATTTGCTAGTATTGCTAACTGCAATGCATATTGAAACCCTGTCAAATTTGGCTGGATTGCAAACTATTGGTTTTGAGAAACTGCACTTCAACTTTTATTACTATTACTAATTGAACATGCCTACTTATACTGTCCTACTGGGTTCAAGCCAAGTTGCAAGAACATCCCTGGCTCCCCCCTTTTTTTGTCTTTTTCCTTTATGCATCATGAATTCATAATGTATGCTAGCAAAAAAGCGAAACAACTGCCTGCCGAGTGATTTCAGGCCCCCAAGGGCCTCTAGTTTTTTTTTAGCTCACCTGAGCACGAAGTGCTCATGGTGAGCTATTGTGATCGTGCTGTGTCCGGCGTCCGTCGTGCGTCGTCCGCCGTCAACTTTTTACCTCGTGTAAGCTCTAGAGGCCATATTTCAGTCCGATACTCATGAAACTTGGTCAGAATGTTTGGCTCAATAAAATCTCGGACAAGTTTGAAATTGGGTCATGTCGGGTCAAAAACTAGGTCACTAAGTCAAATCTTAGAAAAACCTTGTGTACGCTCTGGAGGACACATTTTCAGTCCGATACTGCTGAAACTTGGTCAGAATGTTTGTCTTGATGATACCTTGAATGACTTTGAAAATGGGTCATGTGGGGTCAAAAACTAGGTCACTGGGTCAAAAATTAGAAAAACCTTGTGTACGCTCTAGAGGCCACATTTTGAGTCTGATACTCTTCAAACTTGGTCAGAATGTTTGTTTTGGTGATATCTCAAAAGAGTTTGATAATGGGTAATGTCGGGTCAAAATCTAGGTCACTTGGTCAAATCTTAGAAAAACCTTTTGTACGCTCTAGAGGCCACATTTTCAGTCCAATACTCATGAAACTTGGTCCAAATGTTTGTCTTGGTGATATCTCAAAAGTGTTTGATAATGGGTAATGTCTGATCAAAAACTAGGTCACTAGGTCAAATCTTAGAAAAACCTTGTGTATGCTCTAGAGGCCACATTTTTAGTCCAAAACTCTTGAAAGTTGGTCAGAATGTTTGTCTTGATAATATCTTGAAAGAGTTTGAAAATTGGTAATGTCGGATCAAAAAACTAGGTCACTAGGTCAACTCTTCAAAAACCTTGTTTACATTCAAGAGGCCTCATTTTAAATGCAATACTAATGAAACTTGGTCAGAATGTTGGTCTTGCACCAGTTTGCAAGTGGGTCATTTCTGGTCAATAACTCATGAAAATCTTGGTAGAATGTTTGTCATAATATCTCAAAAGAGATTGAAGATGGGTCATGTTTGGTCAAAAGACTCAGGTGAGTGATTTCAGGGCCATCATGGCCCTCTTGTTTTATTTTGAAGAGGCAGACATTTGAAACCATGGTACGAAAATAAGTAACTACTATTTTTTTTTTGACAATTTTTTTCAATCTACCAGGTAAACATCTCATCAGCTAAGCCTCATTTAATCGGCAGTGGTTCAAGACAGCGCTTAATTTACCTCTCCACCAATGGATCCTCAAAGTTTACAAAATTTGCTGATGACAGATTAAATTTGGCTCAATTTAAAGATTTGTCTTTGAAAAGAAGCAATAAATGTTGATGAACTTTGGATTCATACACTTGACAAATTTTAAAAACTACTACAGTCAAACCTGCCCCATCGGCCACCTGTATAAGAGCGCCACCTGCCTAAATGAGACACTTCCAAACATCCCCAATTCAATTTACTCTAAAATGAACCTTGATAAGAGCACCACCTGCATGACCCGGCCAACGGCCAGTACTTTTGGGTCCGAAATCGGCCGAAACCTGCATAAACGCGCCACCAAAATTTTATGATGGCCGGTTTTCAAACTTGTAGACTCGGGTAAAAAGATCGAAAACGCCGCTGCCATTTTTGTTTACCGATAGGGAAACCCGACCTACATAGTCCTGTGTTAAGGGTTTAATGTCGCTGACTTGGCTTGATTAGACAATGAAATCAATAATTGGTCATTTGTAAATCATTTTATGACCACCAAATACTATAAAGAAGATGATTAGCTGGAAACAAACACCCTTCAGCCTTAAAATGGGTCGGAGATTGTCGCAGTTTGACAGGTGAGATTATTCAATTATCGATCATTGTAGAACAATAGGACGAGTTTGAAAACCGATACAGACCAGATTTTAACACATTAATGCGTATTTTTGATAATCCATTTCACACTTATTATGGCTGACACGTATGAATGATTTTGTAAAAGCAAATTTGAGACAATAGCTCTTTCAATCTTTGTAAAGCATTTCTATCAGACTGTGACATAAATTGAGGATTACAAAATAAGGACTGTACCCTATCTACCTGAGTAAGTTAAATATGTTTTTAGATTTTTTTTCTTTAACCCATTACCACACAATAACTACTTTTGACGACTCTGGGGAAGAAACTCTCTGAAAACATTGTGGGAAAAGGAGAAAATGCTGGTAACCAGCATTTTCTCCTTTTCCCAGAATGTTTTCTACCCTTCCCAAAACAAATTTCTCAGTTACCTTATCTTTACATTTGATTTGTACGTAGCTTTGAGCCATATGTGTCTGCTGATGACATGGCCAAGGTCAACTTACAAGGTGAAGGTGAATTATCAAGTTCATACCAGTGCATTAGTGTTTAATTTTCCCTGATTCATGTCCACTTACCATTCCTTTTCTTTTTTACTTCAGGCATCAAAATAAGCTCAAAGACGAAGAAAACTCTCACACTTGAGGAGAAGGTGAAAGCTCTCCAGATGTACGACCAAAACCCCAGTTCTAGAAAAGTAGCTGAAGCTTTTGGTGTTGGAAAAGACCAGATTCAGAGACTTGTCAAAAGAAAAGCAGACATCATGAACGAGTTTGAGACTAACGCTCCCAGTGATAGAAAACAAAAAGTTAGAAAAACAGGAAATGAAGACATAAATGAACTGACATGGAAGTGGTTCCAAGACGTAACTTCAAGGAAAATCATAGTGAATGGACCCATGTTGAAAGAACGAGCCCTGAAATTTGCCACTGATCTGTCCATTGACACATTCACAGCTTCCAATGGATGGTTAGAATCATTTCTAAAGAGACACAACATTGTGTTTGGATCACAGAGTGGTGAACGTGGTGATGTGGATCATGCCATTGTCGGTGACTGGAACAAAAAGTTACCCATTGTGTGCCAGGATACGAGCCTAGAAACATCTTTAACATGGACGAAACAGGTCTCTTCTTCAGACAGAACTCTACTAAGACTTTCCATGTGAAAGGAGAAGACTGTGCTGGGGGAAAGAAATCCAAAGACAGACTGACTGTTTCCTTGTGTGCATCTATGACAGGTGAAAAGTTGAAGCCTTTTGTTATCTGGCATTCTGCCAACCCCAGGTGCTTCAAGAACATTCCAACCAGATCCTTACCAGTGGACTATGCTTCGAATAAGAAATCTTGGATGACTTCTGATCTATTTGAGAACTGGCTGAAGAAATTTGACCGAAAAATGAGACTTGAAGACAGAAAGATCCTCTTGTTGTTAGACAATGCCCCAGCCCATCCACAAGTGAAACTTAACAACATCAAGCTAGCCTTTCTACCACCTAACACTACATCGCTATCCCAACCTATGGACCAAGGCATAATTCAAACCATGAAACTTAAGTATCGCCGACGCCAGCTACAGCATGTCCTAGACCAAATGGACCGAGACAGAACTCTAGAAGGAAGTGCTGTGATGAGACAGATCACCGTCCTCCAGGCCATTCTCTGGATTCATTGTTCATGGACAGACGTAAAAAGTGACACCATCGTTAAGTGCTTCGCAAAGGCTGGTCTTACCCCAGACTCATTAAAAGGCCAACAATCTGACACATGTAAAACACCTGATAATGAAGACGACGACATGGACAATATTCCTCTTGCGGTATTAAGAATGTCAAAGGACCTCTTCGGCTGTGAATTTAATGAACTTGTTGACATCAAAAAAGAAGTGGATACCTGCCAAGAGCCAACTGACTGGAATCTACCAGCCCAAGAACACCTTTCTAAGGACAATGACAGTGATAGTGATGAGGATACTAGTGACCATATTCAGAAAGAGACTCCTCCTGTTGTAACCCTTACAGAGGCACAGTCCATGATAGAGAAACTGAAGACATTCGCCATCCATTCCGGAAATGACAATTTTTTGTCTTACGTGCAGGACTTAGAAGAACTTAGTATGAACATGAGACTTGAAGTGAAATCTAGACAAACATCAATTACTGTTTTTTTTTAAAGTGTGATTCAAAACTCTAGTGTGCTAATCCTAAACCCTTTCCAAAATGACAAATTTTAGACCCTTCAAAACTGAAAGAGTTTGCAGACAACAATTGCAGAAAGTTCTCCAAATGGGTAGAAAACACTGTGAGAAAAGATAAATTGCTTGTTATGAGCAATTTTTCCTACTCCCACAGTGTTTTCAAAAGACTTAGTATGACTTTGTATATACTGTACTGTACATGTAATGTTTTCGATATTAATTTTTTTTTTTTCACTTTCAAAATACATATACATTTGTAAATCAAACTTTGTTTATTCATTACATAAAAGTCCTAAATGGAACAATCTATGTGTCTCATGAATATAGCGATGTAATATACATGTACATGGTACCGTATTTATAACATGCAGGACGTAATGAGTCACCTCGGTTATAGAACCTGGGTAAGACAGCCACCTGTATAAGACAGCCACTTTGGGTCAGTCCCAGAGCTGGCTGTCTTATACAGGTTTGACTGTACTTTACAAAATATGGTTTCTTGTCAATTGTTCAGACTACTTGGAGAATTCATAATGCTTTTTGGCTCACCTGAGCAGGAAGTGCTAAGGTGAGGTATTGTGACCGGTCGTTGTCCTCCTAAACCGCTTGTCCAATCTTGATGAGACTTGGCAGGGATGTTCCTTGGGTGAAGCTCTACCAAAGTTGTTCAAGAGATTGAATTCCACCCTTAACTCTGGTTGCCATGGCAACAAAAAGGGGAAAAAATAGCAAAATCTTTGAAAATCTTCTTCTCTGAAACTACAAGGCGTAGAGCTTTGATATTTGGTATGTAGCATCTCCTAGTGGACCTCTACCAAGTTTGTTCATATGATGCCCCTGGGGTCAAAATTGGCCCTGCCCCGGGGGTCACAAGTTTGAACATAGGAACGAAGAAGGGAAACTTTAAGATTCTTCTCTGAAACTGGAAGGCATACAGCTTTGATATTTGGCATCTAGCATCTCCTAGTGGACCTCTTCCAAGTTTGTTCATATGATGCCGCTGGGGTCAAAACTGGCCCCGCCCCAGGGGCCACAAGTTGGAACATAGGAACAAAGAAGGAAAACTTTAAAATTTTTCTTCTCTGAAACTGGAAGGCGTACAGCTTTGATATTTGGTATGTAGCATCTCCTAGTGGACCTCTACCAAGTTTGTTCATATTCTGCCCTTGGGGTCAAAACTGGCCCCGCCCCGGGGGTTCACAAAATTGAACATAGTTACAGAGAAGGAAAACCTTAAAATTCTTCTTCTCTGAAACTGGAAGGTGTAGAGCTTTGATATTTGGTATGTAGTATCTCCACATGGACCTCTACCAAGTTTGTTCATATGATGCCCTTGGAGTCAAAACTGGCCCAGCCCTTGGGGTCACAAGTTCTAACATAGGAACAAAGAAGGAAAACTTTAAAATTCTTCTTCTCTAAAACTGGAAGGTGTAGAGCTTTGATATTTGGTATGTAGCATCTCCTAGTGGACCTCTACTAAGTTTGTTCAACTGATGCTGCTGGGGTCAAAACTGGTCCCGCCCTGGGGGTCACAAGTTTGAACATAGGAACAAAGAAGGAAAACTTAAAAATTCTTCTTCGCTAAAACTGCAAGGCATAGAGCTTTGTTATTTGGTATGTAGTGAACCTGTTCTAAGTTTGTTAGCCCACCTGAGCACAACGTGTTTAGTCAGTTCAAAATTGGGTCACCTGGGGTCATAAACTAGGTCACTAGGTCAAATTAAAGTAATACCTTGTGGGCACTCTAGAGGCCACATTTATAGCTCAAATGACTTGAAATTTGATCAGAATGTTTGTCTTGATAAAATCTCACATGAGTTGGATTTGGGTCACCAGGGATCATAAACTAGCTCACTAGGTCAAATTAAAATGATACCTTGTGGGCACACTAAAGGCCACATTTTTTGCTCAATTGACTTGCAAATTAGTCAGAATATTTGTCTTGGTAAAATCTCACATAAGTCTGAATTTGGGTCATGTTTGGTCTTAAATTAGGTCACTAGGTCAAATTAAAGAAATACCTTTTGGGCACTCTAGAGGCCACATTTATTGTTCAATTAATTTGAAAATTGGTTAAAATGTTTGTTTTGATGAAGTCTAGGATGATTTCAAAATTGGGTCACCTGGGGTTATAATCTAGGTCACTAGGTCAAATTAAAGAAATACCTTGTGGGCACTCTAGAGGCCACATTTATTGTTCAATTGATTTGAAAATCGGTCAGAATGTTTGTCTTGATGAAATCTCAGATGAGTTTAAAATTGGGCCACCTGGGGTAATAAACTAGGTCACTAGGTCAAATTAAAGAAATATCTTGTGGGCACTCTAGAGGCTACATTTTTTGCTCAATTGACTTGAAAATTCGTCAGAACGTTTGACACGATAAAATCTCATATGATTCTAAAATTGGATCACCTGGGGTCATAAACTAGGTCACTTGGTCAAATAAAAGATATACCTTGTGGGCACTCTAGAGGTCACCTTTATTGTTCAATTCATTTGAAAATTTGTAAAAAAAAATTGTCTTGATGAAATCTAGGATGAGTTTCAAAAATTGGGTCATGTGGGGTCATAATCTAGGTCACTAGGTCAAATAAAAGAAATATCTTGTGGGCACTCTAGAGGCCACATTTCTTGCTCAATTGACTTGAAAATTGGTAAGAATGTTTGTCTTGATGAAATCTCGGATGAGTTTAAAATTGGGTCACCAGGGGTCATAAACTAGGTCACTAGGTTAAATTAAAGAAATATCTTGTGGGCACTCTAGAGGCTACATTTTTTGCTCAATTGACTTGAAAATTGGTCAGAATGTTTGTCACGATAAAATCTCATATGAGAATGTTTGTCATGATAAAATCTCATATGATTCTAAAATTGGATTACCTGAAGTCATATACTAGGTCACTTGGTCAAATTAAAGAAATACCTTTTGGGCACTCTAGTTGTCACATTTATTGTTCAATTCATTTGAAAATTGCTTAAAATGTTTGTCTTGATGAAACCTAATAGGAGTTTAAAAGTGGGTAATAATGTAGGTCACTAGGTCAAATAAAAGAAATATCTTGTGGGCACTCTAGAGGCCACATTTCTTGCTCAATTGACTTGAAAATTGGTCAGAATGTTTGTCTTGATGAAATATTGGATGAGTTTAAAATTGGTTCACCTGGGGTCATAAACTAGGTCACTTGGTCAAATTAAAGAAATACCTTGTGGGCATTCTAGAGGCCACATTTATTGTTCAATTGACTTGAAAAATGGTCGGAATGTTTGTCTTGATAAAATTTCACATGAGTCTGAATTTAGGTCATGTGGGGTCTTAAAGTAGGTCACAAGATCAAATTAAAGAATACCTTGTGGGCACTCTAGAGGCCACATTTATTGTTCAATTGATTTGAAAATTGGTTAAAATGTTTGTCTTGATACAATCTAGGATGAGTTCAAAATTGGGTCACCTGGAGTCATAATCTAGGTCACTAGGTCAAACTAAAGAAATACCTTTAGGGCACTCCAGAGGTCACATTTCTTACTCAATTGACTCGAAAATTGGTCAGAATGTTTGTCTTGACAATATATCGGATGCATTTGAAATTGGGTCACCTGGGGTCATAAACTAGGTCACTAGGTCAAATTAAAGAAATACCTTGTGGGCACTCTAGAGGCCACATTTCTTGCTCAATTGACTTGAAAATTGGTCAGAATGTTTGTCTTGATGAAATATTGGATGAGTTTAAAATTGGTTCACCTGGGGTCATAAACTAGGTCACTTGGTCAAATTAAAGAAATACCTTGTGGGCATTCTAGAGGCCACATTTGTTGCTCAATTGACTTGAAAAATGGTCAGAATGTTTGTCTTGATAAAATTTCACATGAGTCTGAATTTAGGTCATGTGGGGTCTTAGTCTGTTAGCCCACCTGAGCACAACGTGTTTAGTCAGTTTAAAATTGGGTCACCTGGGGTCATAAACTAGGTCACTAGGTCAAACTAAAGAAATACCTTTAGGGCACTTCAGAGGTCACATTTCTTACTCAATT
The DNA here is from genome assembly GCA_946811185.2 of Hippopus hippopus. Lineage (NCBI taxonomy): Eukaryota > Metazoa > Mollusca > Bivalvia > Cardiida > Cardiidae > Hippopus > Hippopus hippopus. Next base: position 15,448,177 of record OX328103.1, on the reverse strand, counting down.
GACTTGAAAATTGGTCAGAATGTTTGTCTTGACAATATATCGGATGCATTTGAAATTGGGTCACCTGGGGTCATAAACTAGGTCACTAGGTCAAATTAAAGAAATACCTTGTGGGCACTCTAGAGGCCACATTTATTGCTCAAATGATTTGAGAATTATTCAGAATGTTTGTCTTGATAAACTTTCAGATAAGTTCTAATTGGGTCAACTGGGGTCATAAACTAGGTCACTAGGTCAAATTAATGAAATACCTTTAGGGCACTCTAGATGCCATTTTTTCCTTAATTGACTTGAAAATTGGTCAATGTTTGTTTTGATAAATTTTCAGATGAGTTCTAAATTGGGTCATGTGGAGTCATAAACTAGGTCACTAGGTCAAATTAAAGAAATACCTTGTGGGCACTCTAGAGGCCACATTTATTGTTCAATTGATTTGAAAATTGGTTAAAATGTTTGTCTTGATGAAATCTAGGATGACTTCAAAATTGGGTCACCTGGGGTCATAATCTAGGTCACTAGGTCAAATTAAAGAATTACCTTGTGGGCACTCTAGAGGTCACATTTCTTGCTCAATTGACTTGAAAATTGGTAAGAATGTTTGTCTTGATAAAATATTGGATGAGTTTGAAATTGGGTCACCTGGGGTCATAAACTAGGCCACTTGGTCAAATTAAAGAAATACCTTGTGGGCACTCTAGAGGCCACATTTATTGCTCAATTAACTTGAAAACTGTTCAGAATGTTTGTGTTGATAAATTTGTTGATGAGTTCTAAATTGGGTCACGTGGGGTGACAAATTAGGTCACTAGGTCAACTTATGGAAATCCCTTGTGGACGCCTCTAGAGGCCACATTTTAAGCTCAGTTGACCTGACAATTGGTCAGAAATTGAATTATGCACATAGAGTGAATTTCGCCTATTGCCTCAGGTGAGCGATCCAAATTACAATTCATATCTACTGCACTTTAAGATTAGTGTCTTTGTTAATAAAATGCCACAAAATATTTCATCAAAGGCAAACTCTAGCTGTCCTTTATCATTATATGTATTTTGACATGTTTTGTTTCAAAAATATAAATGTGTCCCGAATATCAGTTACTTCTTATGTTGTTCATTTCTGTCATAATTATGTTTTCGAATGTCATTACGCTTTACCTCATAATCCCAAGTTTTGACCATCTTTACAAAGAAGGCCTTTGAACATACCCTAACAAACCCTACCTGATCAATAACAAATTCAAACATTTAGCTCACATGTAAATTGTTTGAAAATGCTTTGAATTTGGACTAGTCCAAAATTTTGTCCTTTTGTAAAGAGTAAATTTGCTTGTGCAAATCAAACAGTAAATGATCTTGCAAGGAATTTCATAAATAATTTCTTCATATTACATTTTGTTTAATGTGCGAGAAATACTGTGTTTAACAATTTTAGTGAATAAAATGAGATTTAAAAAAAATGGACTTTGTTCCTTTCGCTAAATGAGAACCATGTGTGTAGTATGATCCCAACACATATACATGTTTATGATATATGGTTTCAAGGAATTCTTTCTCGAAACAATTATTGCTTAAAACGTCATCAAATAATTAATTGCCAGCTCGCTGTTTTTTTCAGTACTGTCAGTACTTTGATTTGAAATTAGAGGTGTAAGCCTTACCCTTCACCACACAATTCTGAGTACTAATAACAAAGAAGTCTTTTTTAAACATTGTGATAAATGGAGAAAGATGCTGGTAACCAGCATTTTCACCTTTAACCACAATGTTTTTCATCCTGTCAAGGGCTAATTCCCTTACTTGACCCACATTTAAATTGTCATCTGCAAAATGTTGTCAGTTTAGACAAGTCTGCATGGTAAAGAGTGAAAAGATTCAGAGGTGAAAGACATAATCCTTTTTCACACAACTTGGAGTCATAAAGCTTTTGAAAACATTATGGAAAAAGAAAATGTTGGTAACAAGCACTTTGACCTTTTCCCACAATGTTTTGATTGCAAATGCTGTCAATTTGTATAAGTCTACATCTATATTTTTGTTTAGTCGTAAAGAACGTAAAAAAGTCAAAAGTGAAAGGCTAAATCCCTTAGGTACCACACAATTTGGGGCTTAATGACCCTGATCAAGAAACCTTTTGAAAAATTGTGAAACGGAGAAAATACTGGTAACCAGCATTTTCACTTTTTCTCACGATATTTTCCACCCCATCAAAGACAAATTCCATTATTTGAGCCACATTTGATTATCTGAACATATGTTCAATTTGGACAAGTCTGTATTTTTGTTGTGTGGTAGATAAGGCATGTACAGCAGGCTTATAAAAAAAACCTATTGTTACAAATATTTGAATCTTTCTTTATAATGGGAATAATTGTACACACGTAAGTGAAACTGAAAAAAAAAACACTAGAGGGTATAACGCTGCGATTTCTTAACAAATGTTGTCATTTTAAGCAGAGTGGAATTTATTGAATTGTATTTTGACATGGCAGGGACCATTTGATAAGGTTTCTTAAAAGTGGTATGTAATTTGTGAACTTTTCATCACGTAACAACTGTAGTATACTGTGACATCACATCAGATGACATTGAAAATATTATGGCCAAAAGAGATATTGATGAAGATGAGCAATGTCTTCTTTGGCCACAACATTTCAATATTTCACTTTAGTGGGAGGGCATTTTTTTTTATACCCTTTGTGTCTGTAAGTCTGTCAGTACTTTCATTTCCGATCAATGATCTGAAAAGTTTTTCAAAAATTTTCTTGAAGCTTGGCATAGACTCTTATCTGGGGGATAGGTGGTTAGGGACTGTGCATGGGCAAATATTAATTGCCAACAGAGTGATAGCCCTTCACAAATTTGAAAAAAAAAGGTATTTAGTGACTCCTTTATTTATTACTCTACTTTGGAGGCTGATATTTAGTATAGGTGTAGATTATGAGGAGCTTTTCCAAATGGGTAAGGTTTTTTTTTTCCCATGTGTCTGACCATGTTATCACTTTTTTTCATTTTCAATCAATAACTTCAGTAAGTTTCACACATTTTCTTAAAATTTGGCACAGGGATTGATCATGGCAGTGAGAAATTTTGGATTGTTTATGAAGAAAGTTCTTCCATTTTCAAACAAGTTATTGCCCTTGATGAAAATCTTATTTACTACTTGACCTACAAAATAGAAAACCATAAAGAATGTGTTTTTTTTTTTTAGTACCTAATTAATCACATTACCTTGGGGTCTAATACTGGTATATGTACGATGCATGGGATTTACTGTACCATCAATAAGAAATATGCGCAGTAGCAGGCTATGCAGTGTCTGCAATGGGTTTCTTTTTTATAGTAATAAGTAAATTTATCTGGGGTATCCAGGTTTCTGCTCCTTTGATTTAACCCTTTACCAAACAATCCCTGGTTTTCACGATCCGGAGAAAGAAGCCTTTTGAAAACATTGTGGGAAAAGGAAAAAATGTTAGTAACCAGCATTTTCTCCTTTTCCCACAATGTTTTATTACCTATCAAAGACAGAAATCATCATGTGAGCTTCATTTATTTTGTTCTCTGCAAATGCTTTATATTTGGTTATGTGCAAAAAAATTGTCTTCTGGTAAAGAGTCAAGAATTGTCTACTCCAGATAGGTTGTAGGCCATTAAGAGTAGAAAGTGAATGTTTATTGTAAATCCAAGCTGTAACACTGCGTTTCAAAATTTGCATTTGTCAAGCTCTAAGTTTCTAAGCAAGGAAATGCATCATCAGTATTTTTGATGTTTTTTAATGTTTGTTAAAATACTATTCTCTTCAAATATTTTATTTGCTTCCAAATGTATATAGGGGGATAGCCAAAGGTATTTGGACCCTCCTTATGTTCATTTTTATATGCTTGTAAATTTATGTTTCTTGAAATATTTTTTTTTTTACTGAACTTGCTACCAAATGTAAACTCCGCTTATAACAATATTCAAGGTACCTCAGGAAAAAACATTACAACTGCTGTCTGATAGTTGGTGCCTGAAATGGGTACTATTGGAGTAAATGTTTGCTACAAAACATGGCTTTCAACTGACAATGCTTTACATGTTCTTCTTTGTCTCACTGTGAATCACTCAATAAACCCATTTATTTCATTAAAATGCTCACTTCCGACTTCTTTTGCCAGACTATAAGGCTTGGTAGACCTAAATACACTGAAATATGTAGTGACTTGGCAGGGACTGTCCAACTGACTATGTTATAAGTGGTATATACGAGGGGTGATCAGAAAGAACGTGGACCAGTGCCGGTATCTGAATATTGTTATGAAAAACAACTTGGAGTGTTCACTATTTTTGAAAGTAACCTCCTTTGAGTTCTATGCATGTATTCATTCTTGATTTCGACACGCGAAGCATGTGTGGGAGCGCGTCACGTGACGTTACTATCAAGGACCCGGTCGTAGCGAGGGTTAGCTCCTCTCTGCTTTCGTAGTGTATGCCACATAGAAAATCTTTCAAAACAGGAACTAGTCAGAGGTCACATGGAGTCAGGACTAAATTATAAGGAGCGTTGGCAAGTGTTTCTTTGTTTAGTTTTTGCAAAGTTTCCAGTCCAAATGTGGCTTTGTGAGCTAGGGCGTTATCTTGGTGTAAAGTGACGTCACTCCGCAGGACTTCTGGCTGTGTTTTTCGTATGGTGTTCGTGAAATTTATTTGAATAATGTGGGCATAAAACTCAGAATTGACTGTAGTATGTAAAGATGCAACATGATTTAGAAGAAAAACAGGAGAACAGAAATACTTGATGTAGATAACTTTACCAAGTGACTTAGAAAGGTTGGCTTTACTAGCGGAAGGCGATGTTGGATGTTTCAATACATTGCTTTGTCGTTTAGATTCAGTGTCGGTAAAGTGTACCTATGTTTCATCGCATGTTACAATACGATCAATAAAGTTTGATCCCTCTACCCTAATGCGTTCTGAAATTTCTTAACAGATTTCCACCCTAACCCCCATTTTCTCGGGTGTCAGTTGCCGAGGTACCCACGTTGTGCAAACACGCGACATTCCAAGACTCTCAGTCAAAATCTCCTGAGCACTTCTATATGAAATGTCAAATGTGTCAGCTATTTTTCCGACAGCATCTCGGCGAGCTTGTTTTACATGCTGCTCTACATCCGTTATGATTTTGTCTGTGACTGATGTTGATGGACGGCCAGATTTAGGGTCATCTTTAACAGTATCGCACCCTTGTCTAAACCGGTCTGATCCATGTACGAATATCAGATTCCTTGAGTGCAGAGTCCCCTTTTAAACTGTTTCTAAATCGGTTTTGATTTCCGATAAATACTTTCCGAGTTTGACGCAAAACTTTATGATTACTCTCGGCTCAAACAAAACGTCGTCCGATATTTTGGACCGCTAATGCAGTATATGACGTCATTAAAATGACGTCACACTTGACCTACTTTAGTATGACAACATTTGAAAGCGTGAGTCAGTTACCAGATAATTAATGCTTATCTATGCAAATTTGTGTAATCCTAAGTGTAGTAGTTTTCAAAATAACGAGGTGGTCCACAATCTTTCTGATCACCCCACGTAGTTGCAAGTTGAGTTTTCTGTTGTTGTTCATTTTTTCATCTTGAGTATTGAAGGAATAGTTTGAGCTATTCTACTTAACTAGCATCAGGGGCATAGCTATTCTACTCAACTAGCATCAGGGGCACCTTTCAATAAAATGCGTACTCACAAAATTTGCGTACACAGTTTTTACAAGCAAGCATTAAGTCTGAAAACAGGTTTCACTGAACTGCCTAACTTTACCATTTGATTAAGTATTGGGATAAATTTATTTCACTTCATATCTTTTGATAAAGCAGGGATTATACATGTGTTATATTCAGTCGTATTGGTGTATATCTACGCAGTTTAATGAAAGGTACCCCAAATGTTTATATTCCATTGCCATACTGTGATTTCAGTATGTTAAATAGGGTCTGTTGTCTTCCTATTTTCATATTTTATGATAGAGCGTGTCAGAATCAATCATTTTGCTGTTTTTCATATGTAATTTTTTGTAATTTTTATTAGCTCCACTGGCTGAAGACAGGCTGTGCTCATCTCAGGGCTCTGTGATTATTGTTTTGTCTGTCTATGCATTTTAATAATCAACTTTTTCTTTCAACATCATGTCCTGAACTACTAGGCCAGCTCTAACCCTATGTCACAGAAAGGTTCCACGCATGATTCTCTTCCAAAGTCCTTCATAGAATTCAGTTACATGCATAACTCCTTTTCCCTCAATGTTTGCTTACCTAGCAAAGTCAAATTCTATCATTCAAGTCACATTTAAATTGTCGTCTGCAAATGCTTTCAGTTGAGGCGAGTCTAAAATTCTGTTGTATGATAAAGGGTTAATGGTTTTCTCCAAAAATAAGCTGTATCTTCTCAAGGTATTTTTCAATTTTAGTTGATGAAAATACCAATCTATGTGGATAGAAAGTTATTGGATATTTGCCAGTATGATTGCAAAGTAGCTGAATATTTGTTGTGGGACCTCTTTTAGATTCCCTGAAGAAAGTTTGTTCCAGATTTAGACAGTGGAGCAATACAGGCCCTCTTTGGTTTCTTGTCTAACAGTCTATTTGAGACTTTCTGTAGAAGACCGTTCTTAACTCAACTTTCTGAATTATGTAAGTTAATCTGTCTACAGTCTGAACTTGATGATTGTGAATTCACATTTTTATTGGAAAAACATTGATTTCATTTTTTATTATCCCCTTGCCGAAGGTGGAGGGATATAGTTTTAGCGTTGTCTTTCTGTCCATCCGTCCGTGTGTCCGTTCTGAGCAGTATCTCCAATACCAATGGACGGAATTTCGTGAAACTTTATACATGTGTACAATAACCCTTTCCGCCAATATCCTTTTTTTGTTTTTTTGATTCGATGCAAAATGGCTGACTGGGAACTATTTTTAGTTATGCGGGGTCCATATTGAAATTTTTACAAAAAAAAAAAACCAGTTTTCTGCACCTTTTTTCCAAATGCTGGCAGATATTAAGCTGATTTCTGGTGTGTCAGTCAACCACCATGACTTACAAATCAAGTTTGAGTTTTGTTCCAGTCGACTGATTTTTGACGAAATTACGGGCTTTGGACTTTTTTCACCAAAAAAAAAATAAAAGTTTTCAGCCATTTTTTCTAAACGCTGGCAGATAATGAGCTAATTTTTTACGTGTATGTCAACCACCACGAGTTACAAGCCAAGTTAGAGTTTCTTTCTGGTCCACTGATTTTTGACGAAATTATGTGCCTTGCACTTACAAATTTTCACTGAAAAAAAAGTTTTCACTACTTTTTTTCCAAATGTTGGCAGATACTGAGCTGATTCTCTGTGTGTAAATAAATCACTATGAGTTACAGATCAAACTTGAGATTTGTTCTTGTTCACTGATTTTTGACGAAATTATGGGCCTTGGACTTAGAAAATTACACAGAAAAGACAGTTTTCTGCACTTTTTTTTTAAATGCTGGCAGATACTGAGCCGTGTTTTGGTATGCGAATTTACCACCAGTGCAGTTTCTCAAACTATACGTGCCAGCGATATATACAGCTGGTAGGATACATAGTATTGCTATGCAATACTGCCAGAATGCTTGTTTTTAGCTCACCTGAGCACGAAGTGCTAAAGTGAGGTATTGTGACCGGTCGTTGTCCGGCATCCATCTGTCCGTCTGTCCGTCAGACCGTCTGTCTACAGTTTCTTTAAACATCTTCTCCTCTTAAACCGCTTGGCCAATCTTGATGAAACTTGGCAGGGATGTTCCTTGGGTGAAGCTCTACCAAAATTGTTCAAGAGATTGAATTCCACCCATAACTCTGGTTGCCAAGGCAACAAAAAGGGAAAAAATAGCAAAATCTTTGAAAATCTTCTTCTCTGAAACTAGAAGGCGTAGAGCTTTGATATTTGGTATGTAGCATCTCCTAGTGGATCTCTACCAAGTTTGTTCATATGATGCCCCTGGGGTCAAAACTGGCCCCGCCCTGGGGGTCACAAGTTTGAACATAGGAACAAAGAAGGAAAACTTTAAAATTCTTCTTCTCTGAAACTGGAAGGCATGGAGCTTTGATATTTGGCATCTGCCATCTCCTAGTGGACCTCTACCAAGTTTGTTCATATGATGCCCCTGGGGTCAAAACTGGCCCCGCCCTGGGGGTCACAAAATTGAACATAGGAACAAAGAAGGAAAACCTTAAAATTCTTCTTCTCTAAAACTGGAAGGCGTAGAACTTTGATATTTGGTATGTAGTATCTCCACATGAACCTCTACCAAGTTTGTTCATATGATGCCCCTGGGGTCATAACTGGCCCAGCCCTTGGTGTCACAAGTTCTAACATAGGAACAAAGAAGGAAAACTTTAAAATTCTTCTTCTCTAAAATTGGATCACCTGGGGTCATAAACTAGGTCACTTGGTCAAAAAAAAGAAATACCTTGTGGGCACTCTAGAAGTCACATTTATTGTTCAATTGATTTGAAAATTGGTTAAAATGTTTGTCTTGATGAAATCTAGGATGAGTTTAAAATTGGGTCATGTGGGGTCATAATCTAGGTGACTACGTCAAATAAAAGAAATACCTTGTGGGCACTCTAGAGGCCACATTTCTTGCTCAATTGACTTGAAATTTGGTCAGAATGTTTGTCTTGATAAAATCTTACACGAGTCTGAATTCAGGTCATGTGGGGTCTTAAATTAGGTCACTTGGTCAAATTAAGGAAATACCTTGTGGGCACTCTAGAGGCCACATTTATTCATCAACTGATTTGAAAACTGGTCAAAATGTTTGTCTTGATGGAATCTAGGATGAGTTCTAAATTGGGTCACCTGGGGTCATAATCTAGGTCACTAGGTCAAATTAAAGAAATACCTTGTGGACACTCTAGAGGCCACATTTATTGTTCATTTGATTTAAAAATTGGTCAGAATGTTTGTCTTGAAGAAATCTCGGATGAGTTTAAAATTGGCTCACCAGGGATCATAAACTAGGTTGCTCAATTGACTTGAAAATTGGTAAGAATGTTTGTCTTGATGAAATCTCGGATGAGTTTAAAATTGGGTCACCAGGGGTCATAAACTAGGTCACTAGGTCAAATTAAAGAAATATCTTGTGGGCACTCTAGAGGCTACATTTTTTGCTCAATTGACTTGAAAATTGGTCAGAATGTTTGTCACGATAAAATCTCATATGAATCTAAAATTGGATCACCTGGGGTCATAAACTAGGTCACTTCGTCAAAAAAAAAAGAAATACCTTATAGGCACTCTAGAGGTCATTTATTGTTCAATTCATTTGAAAATTGGTTAAAATGTTTGTATTGATGAAATCTAGGATAAGTTTAAAATTGGGTCATGTGGGGTCATAATCTAGGTCACTAGCTCAAATAAAAGAAATATCTTGTGGGCACTCTAGAGGCCACATTTATTGCTCAATTCACTTGAAAAATGGTCAGAATGTTTGTCTTGATGAAATCTCACATGACTCTGAATTTAGGTTATGTGGGGTCTTAAACTAGGTCACTAGATCAAATTAAAGAAATACCTTGTGGGCACTCTACAGGCCACATTTATTGTTCAATTGATTTGTAAATTGGTTAAAATGTTTGTCCTGATGAAATCTAGGATGAGTTCAAAATTGGGTCATGTGGGGTCATAATCTAGGTCACTAGGCAAACTAAAAAATACCTTTAAGGCACTCTAGAGGTCACATTTCTTGCTCAAGTGACTTGAAAATTGGTCAGAATGTTTGTCTTGATGAAATATCAGATGAGTTCGAAATTAGGTCACCTGGGGTCATAAACTAGGTCACTAGGTCAAATTAAAGAAATACCTTGTGGTCACTCTAGGGGCCACATTTATTGCTCAACTGACTTAAAAACTGTTCAGAATGTTTGTCTTGATAAAATCTCACAAGAGTCTGAATTTGGGTCATGTGGTGTCTTGAATTAGGTCACTAGGTCAAATTAAAGAAATACCTTGTGGGCACTCTAGAGGCCACATTTTTTGCTCAACTGACTTGCAAATTGGTCAGAATGTTTGTCTTGATAAAATCTCACATGAGTTAATTTGGGTCATTTTTTGTCTTAAATTAGATCACTAGGTCAAATTAAAAAAATACCTCTAGGGCAGTCTAGAGGCCACATTTATTGTTCAATTAATTTGAAAATTGGTTAAAATGTTTGTCTTGATGGAATCTAGGATGAGTTCAAAATTGGGTCACCTGGGGTCATAATCTACGTCACTAGGTCAAATTAAAGAAATACCTTGTGGGCACTCTAGAGGCCACATTTATTGTTCAATTGATTTGAAAATTGGTTGAAATGTTTGTCTTGATGAAATCTAGGATGAGTTCAAAATTGGGTCACCTGGGGTCATAATCTAGGTCACTAGGTCAAACTAAAGAATTACCTTGTGGGAACTCTAGAGGTCACATTTCTTGCTCAATTGACTTGAAAATTGGTCAGAATGTTTGTCTTGACGAAATATCGGATGCATTTGAAATTGGGTCACCTGGGGTCATAAACTAGGTCACTAGGTCAAATTAAAGAAATACCTTGTGGGCACTCTAGAGGCCATTTATTGCTCAAATGATTTGAGAATTATTCAGAATGTTTGTCTTGATAAACTTTCAGGTAAGTTCTAAATGAGGTCAACTGGGGTCATAAACTAGGTCACTAGGTCAAATTAAAGAAATACCTGTAGGGCACTCTAGAGGCCACATTTTTTCCTTAATTGACTTGAAAATTGGTCAATGTTTGTTTTGATAAATTTTCAGATGAGTTCTAAATTGGGTCATGTGGAGTCATAAACTAGGTCACTAGGTCAAATTAAAGAAATACCTTGTGGGCACTCTAGAGGCCACATTTCTTGCTCAGTTGACTTGAAAATTGGTCAGAATGTTTGTCTTGATGAAATATTGGATGAGTTTGAAATTGAGTCACCTGGGGTCATAAACTAGGCCACTTGGTCAAATTAAAGAAATACCTTGTGGGCACTGTAGATGCCACATTTATTGCTCAATTAACTTGAAAACTGTTCAGAATGTTTGTCTTGATTAAATTTTTTGATGAGTTCTAAATTGGGTCAGAAGGGATGATAAATTAGGTCACTAGGTCAACTTACGGAAGTCACTTGTGGACGCCTCTAGAGGCCACATTTTAAGCTCAATTGACCTGACAATTGGTCAGAAATTGAATTATGCACATGGAGTGAATTTCGCCTATTGACTCAGGTGAGCGACCCAGGGCCATCATGGCCCTCTTGTTTAAATATTGTTTTTTTCTTTGGAGCATACCTTCAAAAGTATATAATATATTGACTTTAAACTGTATCTGCAGATAGATCACATTGAGGGCTAGTGCAGTGTAAGCAGTACAACAACTTTCAACCACATTGATCATGCAACGCCACAGCTATAGCCACTTGTTTCCATCCAAGATTTGCCATAATATGATATATTTTTTACGTCTATTTGGACTTTCGGGATAATTGAAGTTGATTTTTTTTTCTTTCAGAAATATCATCAACTATGTTGAAATGCTGCACAGTAAATTTCACTTTGATTATGCTTGTAACATGACAGTTATGTCCCCTTGTTTCTTACAAATTTGCTATGTGTGCTTTTTGGACTTAAAATGCAGAAACATTTCAGTCATTCTATTTGAAATTTGTCACAAGTATACATCCTTTCAAAATGAAAGCCGTTTCGGAAGGGGATATCAAATCTTTGAATTTACGTGGGGTGATCAGAAAGATCGTGAACCACCTCGTTATTTTGAAAACTACTACACTTAGGATTACACAAATTTGCATAGATGGGCATTAATTATCTGGTAACTGACTCACGCTTTCAAATGTTGTCATATTAAAGTAGGTAAAGTATGACGTCATTTTAATGATGTCATATACTGCATTAGTGGTCCAAAATATCGGACGACATTTTATTTGAGCCTAGAGTAATCATAAAGTTTTGCGTCAAACTCGGAAAGTATTTATCAGATATCAAAACCAATTTAGAAACAGTTTAAGGGGACTCTGCACTCAAGGAATCTGATATTCGTACATGAATCGGACCGGTTTAGACAAGGGTGCGATACTGTTAAAGATGACCCCAAATCTGGCCGTCCATCAACATCAGTCACAGACAAAATCATAACGGATGTAGAGCAGCATGTAAAACAAGATCGCCGAGATGCTGTCAGGAAATTAGCTGACACATTTGACATTTCATATATAAGTACTCTGGAGATTTTGACTGAGAGTCTTGGAATGTCGCATGTTTGCACAATGTGGGTACCTCGGCAACTGACACCCGAGAAAATGGGGGTTAGGGTCAAAATCTGTTAAGAAATTTCAGAAGCATTAGGGTAGAGGGGTCAAACTTTACTGATCGTATTGTAACATGCGATGAAACATAGGTACACTTTACCAACACTGAATCTAAACGACAAAGCAGCGTATTGAAACATCCAACATCGCCTTCCGCTCGTAAAGCCAACCTTTCTAAGTCACTTGGTAAAGTTATCTACATCAAGTATTTCTGTTCTCCTGTTTTTCTTCTAAATCATGTTGTATCTTTACATACTACAGTCAATTCTGAGTTTTATGCCCACATTATTCAAATAAATTTCCTAAACACCATACTAAAATCACAGCTAGAAGTCCTGCGGAGTGACGTCAATTTACACCAAGATAACGCCCTAGCTCACAAAGCGACACTTGTACTGGAAACTTTGCAAAAACTAAACAAAGAAACACTTGCCAACGCTCCTTATAATTTAGTCCTGACTCCATGTGACCTCTGACTAGTTCCTGTTTTGAAAGATTTTCTATGTGGCATACACTATGAGAGCAGAGAGGAGCTAACCCTCGCTACGACCGGGTCCTTGATAGTAACATCACGTGACGCGCTCCCACACGTGCTTCGCGTGTCGAAATCAAGAATGAATACATGCATAGAACTCAAAGGAGGTTACTTTCAAAAATAGTGAACACTCCAAGTTGTTTTTTATAACAATATTCAGATACCGGCACTGGTCCACGTTCTTTCTGATCACCCCTCGTACTTGTTATTATTTGAAATGCAGAAATTCTCCTGATGATGAAAAGTATGAACCTGGATTAGCATGCACCAACTAGATCAATATTGTGACCAAATGCATTAACCCTTTACCACACGGCAAAATTTAAGACCTATCCAAATTGAAAGCATTTGCAGACGACAATTTCATAGTGGCTCAAATGACACAACTTTTCTTTGATAGGGTAGAAAACTTTGTGGGAAAAGGAGAAAATGCTGGTTACCAGCATTTTCTCCTTTTCCCACAATGTTTTCAAAAGGTCTCTTTTTTAGGGGCGTCAAAAGGCGTTATTGTGTGGTAAAGGGTTAAAGGCCCAGTTGTGGCCAAAAGTAAACAATGCAGGTGTTAAATGCATTTAAAATTTAAATCATACTAGTTTTAAAGTATGGAAATTATTGTGAAGATTATACTAGTATGATATTGTACAGTTGGACAAAATGTTAGTTGTTGCAGGAAAATGACTTTGAAAGCCAGGTAGAAATCAGAAGATAGACAGACTTGGTAACTTGTTAGCTAGTTTTAAAGTTCAGATTTCTGTCAACGACTAATGCATGGAATAATCATCCAATAACAGATTTACATTTTCACAATGATATCCATACTTTTAACCCTTTCCCAAACAATCACTCGTTTTTACGACCCTGGGGAAGAGGCCTTTTGAAAACATTGTGGGAAAAAGAGAAAATGCTGGTCTCCAGCATTTTCTCCTTTTCCCACAATGTTTTTTACTCTATCAAAGACAGAAATCATCATTTTTGGTGTATTTGATTTGTCGTCTGCAGATGCTTTGAATTTGGTCTTGTACAAAATTTTGTTGTTTGGGAAAGGCTTAAATAGTTTGATATAATATTAGCTATATTTTAACACCCCCATTTTTCACTTTGGGGTCCCAATTGTGCCTTTGAGTTTATTTTTTCTGTTAACATGTTGCATGTATCTCCTGAGTTACTGTAATGAAGTCTTGAAGACAATGAATCAGAATGTATGGTGTTTTATGGCGCATTGACATCTAAGGTCATTTAGCACGCAATAAAGAAGCAATGAAAGGACAGAACAGAATGTAAGAATGTGAGTCATGAGTATAATTATGATAACAGATAGGTAATGAAATGATATGATGATGGAAATAAAAAAAAATAGATATATAGTGATAAAAATAATATAGTCAAAATATGACAAAAAGGTTTGGAAAAAAAAAAATATATCACAATTTTGTGTAAGGTCCAATTTCCTTCAGAAAACCAATGTCCCTGAATAGATCGACAACCTTTCTGGTATGCCTAGATCCGTCATTGGCAACAGTTTTGCTGGAATTTATTAGTATTTCATAAAACTGATCTATCTGAATGTTTGATATGTCCCTGAATAGATCGACAACCTTTCTAGTATGCCTTGATCCGTCACTGGCGACAGTTTTGCTGGAATTTATAAGTATTTCATTAAACTGATCTATTTGAATGTTTGATACTGTATACAGTATCCAGATGAAATTTTCAAACAAACGGATCTTGTATTCTCGAAAACCAGCAACTAAACTAAAGTGACCTTCTGAAGACAATGAAGGACTGATGACTTTCTGGTAGATTTTTCCTACCAGACCACACTCAACGTTATAAGTCGCTTTTTTTTATGATTGCAGTAGCTGTTTACTACAATACAGAGTACTGAAACCCTTGGGTTCAAGCTCATTTGCAACCCTCCCTCCCCCTGTTTTTAGCTCTATGGCCAAAGCCCAGCAGAGCTTACGTCATGGCGTGGTTTCCGTCGTCCGTCCATCTGTCTGTCCGTTAGTATTTTTCTTGTTTACACGATAAAGTCCACAATCTTTGTCAGATTTTTGTGAACCTTGTACAGCTTCTTTAAATCATCAATACCTTAAACCCTATTGATTTTGAAAAAAATCTGACAAATAGTAAGGGAAAAGTAGCCATTTAAATTTGAACATAACCATATCTTGTTTAAGTGAAAAAGTCCACATTTGTGGTCAGATTTTCACTAAACATGCACAGTCTCTTTATATAATCAATAGCTTAAATCCTACCGATTTTGAAAAAATTCTGACAACTAGAAAGGGAAAAGTAGCCATTTGAAGCTGAACATAAGCAGTTCTTGTTTATGCGATAAAGTGCACATTTGTGGTAAGATTTGCATGAAACATGTACAGTTTCTTTATATCATCAATAGCTTGAACCTTATTGATTTTGAATAAATTCCGACAATTAGTAAGCGAAAAGTAGCCATTTGAAGTTGAACATAAGCATTTCTTGTATATGTGATAAAGTCCACATTTTTAGTCAGATTTTCATGAAACTTACATAGTTTCTTTATATCATCAATAGTGTGAACCCTATTGATTTTGAATGAATTCTGACAATTAGTGAGGGGAAAGTAGCCATTTGAAGTTGAACACAAGCATTTCTTGTTTACGTGGTAAAGTCCATATTTTTAGTCAGATTTTCATGAAACTTGCAGTTTCTTTATATCATCATTAGCTGGAACCCTATTGATTTTTAAACAAATCCAACAATAAGTAAAGGAAAAGAAGCCATTCATAGTTTAGAATTTACATTTTTTTTTTTACACAATGAAGTCCACATTTTGTTGTCGGATTTTCTTGAAATTTGCGTAGTTTCCATATATTATCCATAGCTTTTTGTGTGCAAGTGAGGCTTTTAATTTTCTTTTCAAATCCTGAATTAATTATGTGTGTTAGAAAATAAACAAAATTACAGCCTGTAGAGTGATTCAGGCCCCTCAGGGGCCTCTAGTTTTAAGTGTTTCTTTTTTTCCTTTTTGCATCATAATTTATGTTAGAAAAAAAGAAAAGCAAAATCACTGCCAGTAGAGCGATTCAGGCCCTCAAGGGCCTCTCGTTATCATTGCCTGCAAATATTCTATTTTGTTTCAATATGTATACTAATCAACCTGGTTACATTGTCGGTGCAAAACGTGAAATAAGCTGAATATCTAGTATCATGTTTTCACATAATATCTACTACTCTGTCAGATAGTTAAACTTCCGTTTTATTTTTGAAATTGTGAAAGAACGGTGAACAGATGTGCTGAACCATGCAGGTGTGTCGCTCCTTATTTGAAACCTGTTCATAATTTCTTTAACAATTTTTAACCCTCTACCACACAATTCAAAGTTTTAAAGACCTGGTGGAAAAGTACCTTTGAAAACATTGTAGGGAAAGGAGAAATTGCTGATAATTAGCATTTTCTCCTTTTTCCACAATGTTTTCTGCACTTTTCAAAGACGGATTTCATGAGTTGTGTTGCATTAATTTGTTGTCTGCAAATGCTTCGAATTTGGACCAGAGTGGAATTTTGTTGTTTGGTAAAAAGGTCAGCAAATATCTTGAAATTTAGGATAGATGGTACAATATTCAGAAAATACTTGTAACATAAACTTATACTGTCTCATTCTTTCGGTAATCAGCAGTTGAAAGCCTGTATTTTACTATCATACTTTTATTAATAAATCCATAAATTAAAACACCACTTTTGTTTTCTTTGATAGATTCATATATCAAGTGATCACTCAACATTAATGCCTGTCCGTAATCTTTTGCCTACCAGAGCATTTTCTATTGTTCAGGCATGGTGTCATCAACACTTTCAAATGACACCTCTGAAGTCATTGGACACATTTGGCCCAAGTTTCATCTGTAGCGTCCATAGGTTGTTGTATTATAAGTTTGTTTTTAGATGAAAATCTGCTCTCTAGTTTGGTTGATATGGCAACTAAAAGTTTCATTTATAATATAATAGGGAAAAAATGGCATTTAAATCCAAGCCAGTGCCGATTTTTTGACAACCTCTATAGAAACGTTCCTGGAGTACTCTTTCTATCAGTCATATTATTCTGTGCCCACTGTTTGCTCTGTGAGGCTGACACTTCAATGGAATCATTCATCATATTAGCCATAGCAGATTTTGTGCTTTTCCTTGTCATTGTTCATAGGGCACGGTTGCTATAGCAAATTATAAGTTGCCGTAGACTGACAATGGCGGAAAAATAACGACAGAAAAATAGGATCTGCTAATCCATTGGGATTTTTCAGAAATGTTTCTTTCATGGTCCTTGGTCAGTCATGTTTTCTTTTTTCATGCTGCATAGTTTGATTGGCCTCCATGGCAACCCGAAGGAAAAAGAAAGACAAAAGAGAACTTAAAATCTTTCAAAAATTATCTCCTTTGAATCCATAAACACGGAGGCAAAGACTTTCCATGTGACTTAGCAGGTATTTTATATTAGCAAGTAAAAATGTGATAACAGTTTGAAGCCTGGACAAATGTTATAGCAGTTTTGAACTTTAGGTACTTCTTTACCCCTTCTGAAGCCCAGGCCTTCAGCGCTTTGATTAACTGTGGTATCTAGATTGTATGAGTGTTTTCTACATCTTGACCACTTGACCTTTTGTTTAACCCAAATTGATCCACTCTCAAAATTGTCTGAGATATAGTAGATACAAATATTCTCAAAATTGTCTGAGATATAGTAGATACAAATATTCTAAGTTTCTAGAAAACTAGACAGGAAATACTGCCTCTAGAATGTACCCACTCAATTTTTCTAAGGTATGACTTAGTTTGACCAATTCAGTTCAATAGAACATGAAAAATGAGGGACAGAAAATCAAAAAGAAAACAGTTCCTAAAGAAAAGTAACAAGTTATTTACAAACATTTTGCAAATGCTTAAAAAAAATGTGTACTATCTTTTATAAATATGCAGGGTTCATCGTAGAGTACACCCTTGCGCCATTGGCGCATATTTTTTATCTTTGGCGCGTGAAAAATCTTACCTTGGGGCCGACACGGTGCACGTTTTTCATAAGGCGTTAATTTGATAATGGGAATTTGTTCTCAAGTTCACACTAATTGAAGAATCAAGTGCAGCCAACATATGACCAGTGAATTGTTACGCGGGCTCTTATTGGTTATTTCTGTGGGTACGTCACCAATATCATCCATTAAACAAGAGGGCCTGATGGCCCTGGATCGCTCACCTGAGTCAATAGGCAAAATTTCACTCCAAGGTCATGATTGAAACTCTGACCAATTGTCAGGTCAATTGAGCTTAAAATGTGGCCTCTAAAGCACCCTCAAGGAATTTCCGTAAGCTGACCTAGTGACCTAGTTTATGACCCCATGTGACCCAATTTTGATCTCATCCAAGATTTTATCAAGACAAACATGCTGACCAATTTTCAGGTCAATTGAGCAAGATTTTTTGCCTCTAGAGTCCATATGGAATTTCTGTAAGTTGACCTAGTGACCTAGTTTATGACTCTAGGTAACCCAATTTTAAACTCATCCTAGATTTTATCAAGACAAACATTCTCAGCAATTTTCAAGTCAATTGAGCAATAAATGTGGCCTCCAGAGTGCTCACAAGATTTTTCTTTAATTTGACCAAGTGACCTAGTTCATGAACCCACATGACCCAATTTAGAACTCATCATAAAGTCTATCAAGACAAACATTCTGAACACTTGAGCAATAGATGTGGCCTCTAGAGGGCCCAAATAAATTTCTTTAATTTGACCTACTGACCTAGTTTATAACTCAATTTCAACCTCATTCGATATTTCATCAAGACAAACATTCTGACCAATTTTCATGTCAATTGAGCATGAAATGTGGCCTCCAGAGTGCCTGCAAGATATTTTTTTAATTTGACCTTGTGACCTATATTATGACTCCAGGTGACCCAATTCTAAACTCATCCTAGATTTCAACAAGCCAAACATTTCAACCAATGTTCAAACCAATTGAGCAATAAATGTGGCCTCTAGAGTGCCCACACAGTATTTCTATAATTTGACCTTGTGACCTAGTTTATGACCCAAGATGACCTAAGTTCAGACTCATGTGAAATTTTATCAGGACAAACATTCTGAATAACTTTAAAGTCAATTGAGCAACGAATGTGGCCTCTAGAGTGCCAACAATATATTTCCTTAACATGACCTAGTGACCTAGTTTATGACCCCAGGTGACCCAAATTCAAAGTCATCCAAGATTTCATCGAGACAAACATTCTGACCAATTTTCAAGTCAATTGAGTTGAAAAATATGGCCTCTAGAGTGCCAACAAGGTATTTCTTAATTTGACCTAGTGACCTTGATTAAGACCCAAAGTGACCCAAATTCAAAGTCATCACAGATTTCATCAAGAAAAGCATTCCGACCACATTTCAGATCAAATGAGCAAGGAATGTGGCCTCTATAGTGCCCACAAGGTATTTCTTTAATTTGATCTAGTGACCTAGTTTATGACCACAGGTGACCCATTTTCTAAACTCATTGAACATGTTGTGCTCCAGTGGGCTAACAAACTTAGTACAGGTCCACTAGGAGATAATACATACCAAATATCAAAGCTCTACGCCTTCCAGTTTTAAAGAAGAAGAATTTTAAAGTTTTCCTTCTTTGTTCCTATGTTCGAAATTGTGACCCCCGGGGAAGGGCCAGTTTTCACCCCAGCGGGTTTATTTGAACAGACTTGGTAGAAGTCTACTAGGAGATGCTACATGACAAATATCAAAGCTCTACACCTTCCAATTTCAGAGAAGAATTTTAAAGTTTTCCTTCTTTGTTCCTATGTTCAAACTTGTGACCCCCGCGGCGGGACCAGTTTTGTTTCCAGGGGCATCACATGAACAAACTTGGTAGAGGTCCATTAGGAGATACTACATACCAAATATCAAAACTCTATGCCTTCCAGTTTCAGAGAAGAAGAATTTTAAAGTTTTCCGTCTTTGTTCCTATGTTTGAACTTGTGACCCCAGGGGCAGGGCTAGTTTTGACCCCAGGGGCATCATATGAACAAAGTTGGTAAAGGTCCATGAGGAGATACTACATACCATATATCAAAGCTCTACGCCTTCCAGTTTCAGAGAAGAAGAATTTTAAAGTTTTCCGTCTTTGTTCCTATGTTCGAACTTGTGACTCCCGGGATGTGGCTAGTTTTGACCCCAGGGGCATCATATGAACAAACTTGGTGCAGGTCCATGTGGAGATACTACATACCAAATATCAAAGGTCTACGCCTTCCATTTTCAGAGATGAAGAATTTTAAAGTTTCCTTCTTTGCTCCTATGTTCGAACTTGTGACCCCCCCCAGGGCAGGGCCAGTTTTGACCCCAGCAGCATCATTTGAACAAAATTGATAGAGGTCCATTAGGAGATGCTACATACCAAATATCAAAGCTCTATGCCTTCCAGTTTCAGAGAAGACGAATTTCAAAATTTTCCTTCTTTGTTCCTATGTTTGAACTTGTGACCCCCGGGGCGGGGCCAGTTTTGACCCCAGGGGCATCATATGAACAAACTTGGTAAAGGTCCATTAGGAGATACTACATACCATATCTCAAAGCTCTACGCCTTCAAGTTTCAGAAAAGAAGAATTTTAAAGTTTTCCGTCTTTGTTCCTATATTTGAACTTGTGACTCCCGGGATGTGGCTAGTTTTGACCCCAGGGGCATCATATGAACAAACTTGGTGGAGGTCCATTACGAGATGCTACATACCAAATATCAAAGCTCTATGCCTTCCAGTTTCAGACAAGACGAATTTCAAAATTTTCCTTTTTTGTTCCTATGTTTGAACTTGTGACCCCCAGGGCGGGGCTAGTTTTGACCCCTGGGGCATCATATGAACAAACTTGGTAGAGATCCACTAGGAGATGCTACATACCAAATATCAAAGCTCTACGCCTTCCAGTTTCAGAGAAGAAGAGTTTTAAAGTTTTCCTTCTTTGTTCCTATGTTCAAACTTGTGACCCCTGGGGCGGGGCCAGTTTTGACCCCAGGGGCATCATATGAACAAACTTGGTAGAAGTCCACTAGGAGATGCTAGATGCCAAATATCAAAGCTCTACGCCTTCCAGTTTCAGAGAAGAAGAATTTTAAAGTTTCCTTCTTTGCTCCTATGTTCGAACTTGTGACCCCCCCCCCCAGGGCGGGGCCAGTTTTGACCCCATCGGGTTTATTTGAACAAAGTTGGTAGAGGTCCACTAGGAGATGCTACATACCAAATATCAAAGCTCTATGCCTTCCAGTTTCAGAGAAGACGAATTTTAAAGTTTTCCTTCTTTGTTCCTATGTTCGAACTTGTGACCCCCGGGGCGGGGCCAGTTTTGACCCCAGGGGCATCATATGAACAAACTTGGTAAAGGTCCATGAGGAGATACTACATACCATATATCAAAGCTCTACGCCTTCAAGTTTCAGAAAAGAAGAATTTTAAAGTTTTCTGTCTTTGTTCCTATATTTGAACTTGTGACTCCTGGGATGTGGCTAGTTTTGACCCCAGGGGCATCATATGAACAAACTTGGTGGAGGTCCATTACGAGATGCTACATACCAAATATCAAAGCTCTATGCCTTCCAGTTTCAGAGAAGACGAATTTCAAAATTTTCCTTTTTTGTTCCTATGTTTGAACTTGTGACCCCCAGGGCGGGGCTAGTTTTGACCCCTGGGGCATCATATGAACAAACTTGGTAGAGATCCACTAGGAGATGCTACATACCAAATATCAAAGCTCTACGCCTTCCAGTTTCAGAGAAGACGAATTTTAAAGTTTTCCTTCTTTGTTCCTATGTTCAAACTTGTGACCCCTGGGGCGGGGCCAGTTTTGACCCCAGGGGCATCATATGAACAAACTTGGTAGAAGTCCACTAGGAGATGCTAGATGCCAAATATCAAAGCTCTACGCCTTCCAGTTTCAGAGAAGAAGAATTTTAAAGTTTCCTTCTTTGCTCCTATGTTCGAACTTGTGACCCCCCCAGGGCGGGGCCAGTTTTGACCCCATCGGGTTTATTTGAACAAAGTTGGTAGAGGTCCACTAGGAGATGCTACATACCAAATATCAAAGCTCTATGCCTTCCAGTTTCAGAGAAGACGAATTTTAAAGTTTTCCTTCTTTGTTCCTATGTTCGAACTTGTGACCCCCAGGGCGGGGCCAGTTTTGACCCCAGGGGCATCATATGAACAAACTTGGTAAAGGTCCATGAGGAGATACTACATACCATATATCAAAGCTCTACGCCTTCAAGTTTCAGAAAAGAAGAATTTTAAAGTTTTCCGTCTTTGTTCCTATATTTGAACTTGTGACTCCCGGGATGTGGCTAGTTTTGACCCCAGGGGCATCATATGAACAAACTTGGTGGAGGTCCATTACGAGATGCTACATACCAAATATCAAAGCTCTATGCCTTCCAGTTTCAGACAAGACGAATTTCAAAATATTCCTTTTTTGTTCCTATGTTTGAACTTGTGACCCCCAGGGCGGGGCTAGTTTTGACCCCTGGGGCATCATATGAACAAACTTGGTAGAGATCCACTAGGAGATGCTACATACCAAATATCAAAGCTCTACGCCTTCCAGTTTCAGAGATGACGAATTTTAAAGTTTTCCTTCTTTGTTCCTATGTTCAAACTTGTGACCCCTGGGGCGGGGCCAGTTTTGACCCCAGGGGCATCATATGAACAAACTTGGTAGAAGTCCACTAGGAGATGCTAGATGCCAAATATCAAAGCTCTACGCCTTCCAGTTTCAGAGAAGAAGAATTTTAAAGTTTCCTTCTTTGCTCCTATGTTCGAACTTGTGACCCCCCCAGGGCGGGGCCAGTTTTGACCCCATCGGGTTTATTTGAACAAAGTTGGTAGAGGTCCACTAGGAGATGCTACATACCAAATATCAAAGCTCTATGCCTTCCAGTTTCAGAGAAGACGAATTTTAAAGTTTTCCTTCTTTGTTCCTATGTTCGAACTTGTGACCCCCGGGGCGGGGCCAGTTTTGACCCCAGGGGCATCATATGAACAAACTTGGTAAAGGTCCATGAGGAGATACTACATACCATATATCAAAGCTCTACGCCTTCAAGTTTCAGAAAAGAAGAATTTTAAAGTTTTCCGTCTTTGTTCCTATATTTGAACTTGTGACTCCCGGGATGTGGCTAGTTTTGACCCCAGGGGCATCATATGAACAAACTTGGTGGAGGTCCATTACGAGATGCTACATACCAAATATCAAAGCTCTATGCCTTCCAGTTTCAGACAAGACGAATTTCAAAATTTTCCTTTTTTGTTCCTATGTTTGAACTTGTGACCCCCAGGGCGGGGCTAGTTTTGACCCCTGGGGCATCATATGAACAAACTTGGTAGAGATCCACTAGGAGATGCTACATACCAAATATCAAAGCTCTACGCCTTCCAGTTTCAGAGATGACGAATTTTAAAGTTTTCCTTCTTTGTTCCTATGTTCAAACTTGTGACCCCTGGGGCGGGGCCAGTTTTGACCCCAGGGGCATCATATGAACAAACTTGGTAGAAGTCCACTAGGAGATGCTAGATGCCAAATATCAAAGCTCTACGCCTTCCAGTTTCAGAGAAGAAGAATTTTAAAGTTTCCTTCTTTGCTCCTATGTTCGAACTTGTGACCCCCCCAGGGCGGGGCCAGTTTTGACCCCATCGGGTTTATTTGAACAAAGTTGGTAGAGGTCCACTAGGAGATGCTACATACCAAATATCAAAGCTCTATGCCTTCCAGTTTCAGAGAAGACGAATTTTAAAGTTTTCCTTCTTTGTTCCTATGTTCGAACTTGTGACCCCCGGGGCGGGGCCAGTTTTGACCCCAGGGGCATCATATGAACAAACTTGGTAAAGGTCCATGAGGAGATACTACATACCATATATCAAAGCTCTACGCCTTCAAGTTTCAGAAAAGAAGAATTTTAAAGTTTTCCGTCTTTGTTCCTATATTTGAACTTGTGACTCCCGGGATGTGGCTAGTTTTGACCCCAGGGGCATCATATGAACAAACTTGGTGGAGGTCCATTACGAGATGCTACATACCAAATATCAAAGCTCTATGCCTTCCAGTTTCAGACAAGACGAATTTCAAAATTTTCCTTTTTTGTTCCTATGTTTGAACTTGTGACCCCCAGGGCGGGGCTAGTTTTGACCCCTGGGGCATCATATGAACAAACTTGGTAGAGATCCACTAGGAGATGCTACATACCAAATATCAAAGCTCTACGCCTTCCAGTTTCAGAGAAGAAGAGTTTTAAAGTTTTCCTTCTTTGTTCCTATGTTCAAACTTGTGACCCCTGAGGCGGGGCCAGTTTTGACCCCAGGGGCATCATATGAACAAACTTGGTAGAAGTCCACTAGGAGATGCTAGATGCCAAATATCAAAGCTCTACGCCTTCCAGTTTCAGAGAAGAAGAATTTTAAAGTTTCCTTCTTTGCTCCTATGTTCGAACTTGTGACCCCCCCAGGGCGGGGCCAGTTTTGACCCCAGCGGGTTTATTTGAACAAAGTTGGTAGAGGTCCACTAGGAGATGCTACATACCAAATATCAAAGCTCTATGCCTTACAGTTTCAGAGAAGAAGAGTTTTAAAGTTTTCCTTCTTTGTTCCTATGTTCGAACTTGTGACCCCCGGGGCGGGGCCAGTTTTGACCCCAGGGGCATTATATGAACAAAACTGATAGAGGTCCACTAGGAGATGCTAGATGCCAAATATCAATGCTCTACGCCTTCCAGTTTCAGAGAAGAAGAATTTTAAAGTTTCCTTCTTTGCTCCTATGTTCGAACTAGTGACCCCCCCACCCCGGGCGGAGCCAGTTTTGACCCCAGCGGATTTATTTGAACAAAGTTGGTAGAGGTCCACTAGGAGATGCTACATACCAAATATCAAAGCTCTATACCTTCCAGTTTCAGAGAAGAAGAATTTTAAAGTTTTCCTTCTTTGTTCCTATGTTCGAACTTGTGACCCCCGGGGCGGGGCCAGTTTTGACCTCAGGGGCATCATATGAACAAACTTGGTAAAGGTCCATGAGGAGATACTACATACCATATATCAAAGCTCTACGCCTTCCAGTTTCAGAAAAGAAGAATTTTAAAGTTTTCCTTCTTTGTTCCTATGTTCGAACTTGTGACTCCCGGGATGTGGCTAGTTTTGACCCCAGGGGCATCATATGAACAAACTTGGTGGAGGTCCATTACGAGATGCTACATACCAAATATCAAAGCTCTATGCCTTCCAGTTTCAGAGAAGACGAATTTCAAAATTTTCCTTTTATGTTCCTATGTTTGAACTTGTGACCCCCAGGGCGGGGCTAGTTTTGACCCCTGGGGCATCATATGAACAAACTTGGTAGAGATCCACTAGGAGATGCTACATACCAAATATCAAAGCTCTACGCCTTCCAGTTTCAGAGAAGAAGAGTTTTAAAGTTTTCCTTCTTTGTTCCTATGTTCAAACTTGTGACCCCTGGGGCGGGGCCAGTTTTGACCCCAGGGGCATCATATGAACAAACTTGGTAGAAGTCCACTAGGAGATGCTAGATGCCAAATATCAAAGCTCTACGCCTTGCAGTTTCAGAGAAGAAGAATTTTAAAGTTTCCTTCTTTTCTCCTATGTTCGAACTTGTGACCCCCCCAGGGCGGGGCCAGTTTTGACCCCAGCGGGTTTATTTGAACAAAGTTGGTAGAGGTCCACTAGGAGATGCTACATACCAAATATCAAAGCTCTATGCCTTCCAGTTTCAGAGAAGAAGAGTTTTAAAGTTTTCCTTCTTTGTTCCTATGTTCGAACTTGTGACCCCCGGGGCGGGGCCAGTTTTGACCCCAGGGGCATTATATGAACAAAACTGATAGAGGTCCACTAGGAGATGCTAGATGCCAAATATCAATGCTCTATGCCTTCCAGTTTCAGAGAAGAAGAATTTTAAAGTTTCCTTCTTTGCTCCTATGTTCGAACTAGTGACCCCCCCCCCCCAGGGCGGAGCCAGTTTTGACCCCAGCGGATTTATTTGAACAAAGTTGGTAGAGGTCCACTAGGAGATGCTACATACCAAATATCAAAGCTCTATACCTTCCAGTTTCAGAGAAGAAGAATTTTAAAGTTTTCCTTCTTTGTTCCTATGTTCGAACTTGTGACCCCCGGGGCGGGGCCAGTTTTGACCCCAGGGGCATCATATGAACAAACTTGGTAAAGGTCCATGAGGAGATACTACATACCATATATCAAAGCTCTACGCCTTCCAGTTTCAGAAAAGAAGAATTTTAAAGTTTTCCGTATTTGTTCCTATGTTCGAACTTGTGACTCCCGGGATGTGGCTAGTTTTGACCCCAGGGGCATCATATGAACAAACTTGGTGGAGGTCCATTACGAGATGCTACATACCAAATATCAAAGCTCTATGCCTTCTAGTTTCAGAGAAGACGAATTTCAAAATTTTCCTTTTTTGTTCCTATGTTTGAACTTGTGACCCCCAGGGCGGGGCTAGTTTTGACCCCTGGGGCATCATATGAACAAACTTGGTAGAGATCCACTAGGAGATGCTACATACCAAATATCAAAGCTCTACGCCTTCCAGTTTCAGAGAAGAAGAGTTTTAAAGTTTTCCTTCTTTGTTCCTATGTTCAAACTTGTGACCCTTGGGGCGGGGCCAGTTTTGACCCCAGGGGCATCATATGAACAAACTTGGTAGAAGTCCACTAGGAGATGCTAGATGCCAAATATCAAAGCTCTACGCCTTCCAGTTTCAGAGAAGAAGAATTTTAAAGTTTCCTTCTTTGCTCCTATGTTCGAACTTGTGACCCCCCCCCCCCAGGGCGGGGGCCAGTTTTGACCCCAGCGGGTTTATTTGAACAAAGTTGGTAGAGGTCCACTAGGAGATGCTACATACCAAATATCAAAGCTCTATGCCTTCCAGTTTCAGAGAAGAAGAATTTTAAAATTTTCCTTCTTTGTTCCTATGTTCGAACTTGTGACCCCCGGGGCGGGGCCAGTTTTGACCCCAGGGGCATCATATGAACAAAACTGATAGAGGTCCACTAGGAGATGCTACATACCAAATATCAAAGCTCTACGCCTTCTAGTTTCAGAGGAGAAGATTTTCAAAGATTTTGCATTTTTTTCCTTTTTGTTGCCATGGCAACCAGAGTTAAGGGTGGAATTCTTTGAACAACTTTGGTAGAGCTTCACCCAAGGAACATCCCTGCCAAGTTTCAACAAGATTGGCCCAGTGGTTTAGGAGAAGAAGATGTTTAAAGAAATTGTTGACAGATGACGGACGCCAGACATAGGGCGATCACAATAGCTCACCTTGAGCACGTTGTGCAGGCATTCTATCACAGGATCACACTTGAAGAAGGCGGTTGTACCGCTGAAAGCTCGTGTAGATTATTATAATTCAAATTTACATTTCTCAAGGACGGGATATCATGTTTTGTACTATCTTTTATAAATACGTTATGCACGTCATATTGTGTAAAAGGTGAAACATACTTTAAATTAAAATTCTCTGGAACCACATGGCCAAAAATCTAAATAAAATTAATTTCTCTATATTTAAAGTAATCCCTATAGAAGTTCCCTTGATCCCTTTCTTCCTATCTTCCTCCCTCCCTATCTCCTCCAACATTCCTACTTTTTAACTTAGTTCCCACCTCCCCCCCTTTATTCCTCCTTCCCTCCCCCCCACCTCTCTCCTCCCACCTTCCTTCCTCTCCTTCCCCCACCCTCCCCTTCCTTTCCCATACCCTCCCTCCTTACTCTACATTACCTTACTACTCAAACCTCACCAGTCTCCCTTACACTTCCTTCATCCTCTTCTCTCTCCCACTTCCTCCCTTCTCTCTATCCCTTTCTTCCTTTTCTCTTCCCTTCCTCCTTTCTTTTCTACCTCCCCCTTTCCCCTTCCTTTCTTCCTTCCTTCCTCCCCTTCTCTCTCCCACTTTCTTTTCTCTCCCCTTCCTTCCTTCTCTTGTGGCTCCCCTTTCCCCTTCCTTTTTACTTCCTTCCTTTTTCTTCTAGCTCCATCTTTAATCCACTTCTCTCTGCCTACCGTCCAACCTACCTCTAACATCTACCTATTAAATTCTACAAACCTGCCCTCTAAACTACCTACTCTACCAACCTTCATCATATCATCCTACATACCTACCATTTTAATTACCTACTTTTTTAATTAACTACCTAACTGCCTGATCTACCTTACTTCTGACTCTACCAAACTGAATACACCACCAACATACATACTCTTCAGCCTACCTATTCTTCTGAATTTTCAATCTACCTACCTAACCCAATCTACCTTCCTACTATACCTGCATACCTACTCTACTCTGCTATCAACAACCTCCCAACTCTGTGTACCAACTCTACTTTATCTTCTCTACCACCCTACCCACTCTACTGACCTATGTACAACCCTACTCTTCCTGCCTACCTACCCCTAACTTCCTTACCACTTTATCTACCCCACTTACCTATTATTCATTCCCTACATTCTTTACCTACCTTACCTATCTATCCTACATAGATAGTCTACTTTATTTCATATCCTATCTGCCTACCTACTCTACTCAACCTACAATAACCTTAACTACCTACTTATTCTACTCTACCAAACTCTACCTCCCTACCAATCTCCCACTTCCACTCAACCACTCTTATCCTATCTAACTACTTACTCTATTCAACCTACAATAACCTTAACTACCAACTTATTCTACTCTACCAAACTCTACCTCCCTACCAATCTCCCACTTCCACTCAACCACTCTACTAAAACAACCACACCTACTAAACTACTTAACTACCTACTTCCCCTCCCAAACCACCCATCCCTACCCAACCCCCCACCACCCCTAAAAATACCCACCTACACACCCCCCCCCACAAACCCAACCCATTTCATGTCCCAATCGAAAATACATCCTCCTTTTCCCAAACTGACCTTCTACCTACCCATCTACCCTAAGAAACTTTCCCTTCTGATACCCCAAGTAGAACAATGTGATAGCTATAAAATTACATCAAAAATTAAATAGAACTTGTTTTTCTGCAAAAAAACAGATGTCTCCCCCCTTTTTGGTGTCAGAAGGATTGATATGTCACCAAGGCAATTTCTAACTGAAATAATGGTCATTTTTCTCAACGGCTTTCCCGTTATAGTGCAGACACGAAATTGTACGTACAATGAGTAAGGAAAATAACCAAATGGAAATAGCTCGAAAAATATACAAGCCAGAGTTATGGTTCTTGTGCATGACACTTCGTCTCATGGTGCTTTATAAATGTGTGAAGTTTTATCAAAATATCTTAAAAGGTTTTCGAGTTATAGAGCGGACAAGATTTGTGAAGGAAAATAATCAAAGGGAAATAACTCGAACAATATACAAGCCAGAGTTATGGTTCTTGTGCATGACACTTTGTCTCATGGTGCTTTACAAATGTTTGAAGTTTTATCAAAATATCTTAAAAGGTTTTCGAGTTATAGAGCAGACACGATTTGTGAAGGAAAATAATCAAAGGGAAATAACTCGAAAAACAAACAAGCAGAGTTATCATTCTTGTTCATGACACTTTGTCTCATGGTGCTTTACAAATGTGTGAAGTTTTATCAAAATATCTTAAAAGGTTTTCGAGTTATAGAGCAGACACGATTTGTGAAGGAAAATAATTAAAGGGAAATAACTCGAAAAACAAACAAGCAGAGTTATCATTCTTGTTCATGACACTTTGTCTCATGGTGCTTTACAAATGTATGAAGTTTTATCAAAATATCTTAAAAGGTTTTCGAGTTATAGAACGGACACAATTTGTGAAGGAAAATAATCAAAGGGAAATAACTCAAAAAAAAAAAAAAAAAAGTTATCATTCTTGTTCATGACACTTTGTCTCATGGTGCTTTACAAATGTGTGAAGTTTTATCAAAATATCTTAAAAGGTTTTCGAGTTAAAGAGCGGACACGATTCAAAGCTTGGCCACGCTAGATATATCTATTCTCGGCTCCTGCTATAAATCTATACGTGCCTTTAAAACGAGGTTTTGCCTATTACTGATTAAGATGAATCGTAGGCTACATGGTTAGTTGTATTGGCCGCCATGATCTTGTTGAAATACAATAGAAAATATTACATGTTCTGATATCCCATCACAGAAAGATTTAACTTTGCTGTCAATCACTCAAACTAGAGTTTAATTTTCTCATAATAAACTAACCAACTTTGAACCGATCGTCTGGGAGCCATTTTGGCTGAAACTTGCGTTTCTGTGGGGTGCTATTATTGTCACTTGAACTAGGGATAGGTACTGGCCCGATTGTGCTTTCCAAAGTAATATTTTCAACAGCTTTTGCCTTTTTTGCCCCATGCAGGCTTCCAAAACACTAAGAAAATCACTTCATTGCGACGTTGAATGATCAGCAAAAGATCAAAAAATTGCAACCTCTGGTACCTATCTTTCTCCTGAAACAGTCACATACAAAGATCAGGAACAGGCTACCAGATTTATCGTAGCCATAACATCCGTCGGGTTTTTGGTAAATTTCCACTAGAAAGATCTGCATTATGTTCATTGAGTGGAAAAAAAGCAGAAATGGTTGAAAAGGATCCAAATTCATGGAATGGCACTTTTAAGATAGAGTGCACCTGACGGGCCCTAGGTTGGTTTAGAATTGTGCCATCTGAAACTTTAGAGGGTCTTTGGTGCAATGGCGATCTCTAGATTGAACACTACCCAAAAAATAGCAATTTCATGGTTGCTTTTGTGTATAAAAAATTTAGTGAAGCAGACAGTGTAGATTAAAGTCAGGACTGTGCGGTAAAGGATTAAAGCAGGCTGCCTGTTAAAATTTCTGTGGTACTGAACATGGACACACACTATTGATGGCTTTCTCAATCTGAGGACTTACCACACAGAGAAAGAATAAAACTGGATGTTCATAATGAATTTCATCTTAGAACATTTGTGTTTGTTTTTTCTTTTCCATTTTTAGGACCATACAAATTTCTTACACAAACTTCTTTCTCATTGTGAGGACATTGACATACAAATTAGAAAATACTCTGATGGTATCATCGTACCTGATTATACGAGGGTTGTTCGATATGTAATGTGTATTGTACGATATCTCAAAAGCATTCGACTCAAATAGTGAAATGAACATTACATCCCTTCAAAGTATTCTCCGCGGTTTGAAATACATAATTTCAATCTCTGAATCCATTTCTGAAATGCGTCACGGTACGCTGATTTAGGTAGACCTCTGAGGCACTGACTGATGGCTGAGCCAAGGGCTTGTCGGGACTTGTAACGACGACCAGATAAGAACTTTTTAAGTTTTGGAAAAAGGAAAAAGTCGTATGGGGCTAGATCTGGAGAGTATGGTGGGTGTGGCTATACCCCAGTTTTTCTCTGCTCATTCAAAAAGACAAATTCCATCCTGTGAATCATATTTGAGTTGTCATCTGCAAATGTTTTCACTTGGTTCACGCTAAAACTTTTTCATTTGGTAAAGAGGTAAAGGGTTTTTCAGATGTCTGCTTGCTTTGGCAGCCTGTTTAATTCATGATCAGACTGAAGAAAGAATGTTTGGTCTGATCTTTGGTCAAAATCCAAACAGTTTGCTTTGATGAGACATTTTTACCAAGAACAACCTTGGTTTTGTAATTATTTTGGACCCATACATGTACATTGCATGCATTTATTGCAGGGGTGATGTGAGTTCCAATGCACAGTAGACATTGGTTAGTGGCCCAGTGTCATAATTTAGGGGAACCACAATTGTGTATTTTAATCTCACTTGTGACGTAGTAGTGCCACCTGGGTTCCTATATCGCTCACTGGTAAAATGAAGGTCTCCGGTGTTTGCAGGGAAATGTCCTTTGGCAAGACACCTCAAAGCCCAAGCAATATGTAAACTGTTGCAGTAATATGACTGAAATAATGTAGAAAGCTGCATAAAACAGCATTCATTGTGGCACCCAACTATTCATCTTCGAAATCCAGGTTTGAAGCATTATGTTACTCACCATGCATCACCCCTGGAAAAATTGACTGGCAAATCATCCTTTCTTATGAATATTCATATGGTCAGGAAGTACCCTAATAGCCAATCGAAAGATTGATAACATAATGATACTCTCTTGTAGAGAGGATAATTTCATTTCTTCAGTTACTAAAAATAACCCTGGAAAAAACCTGAGGTTGTCAACAAATATAGCAGCCGTCGGCGTGCTTGTCTCCTGTGAGGTATGCCATTCTGCAATACAGGGACTACACTATCGATCTTTCTGTAAGATTTTTAACTGACAATTTTTCAGCGTTACGCCAAAAATCTCTTTTATGAGCTTCTCGATTGTGGTGTTGATGGGCGCCACCATATTTAAAGTATCACTGGGCTTGATTTGCAACGAATAATGTGATTGGATATCGACAAGTGAAAAATAGAAATGATGGCGTATTTGTGATAAAAACAGTTTAAATTTTCTCGAAGAAAAACTGAGATCACCAATCAAAATAGACTATGAGCCAGGAGGGTGTTTGCTTGCTTCCCCCCCCCCCCCCCCCGGGGGGAATTTTTGGGACTATGATTTTCTTGAGCCCCAAGGTCTCCTGAGCACATTCCCAAAGTCTGCCACCTGGCGAGTGGGGCTTTTGGAAGTTATAGAGGTCAAAGGTCATCAAGTGCACCCCTAACCCTAACCTTATTAGTCGATCCTTGACAGTTCGTTGGAAATTTTATACCTTGTGAAAGTCCCAAATGATCCCATGTAATGTAAAAAGCTTTTATTTAGATAATTATATGCATTTCTAACCAAATAAAAGAACATTTAATGCAAATCAAAGCACTAACAGCACTATTTTTTTATGATTCAAGCTTCCAAAAAATCATAATCTGAGAAACTACAGGGATATTTTTCAGATAAAGCACATTTTCTTGATCACAAATGCCTTGAATGCATCCTAGAAGCAACCCAAATGGCATTTTCTGATTAATTGTATATCAATTTGTCATATTCATGGATAAAATGGAAGCACTTATAACTGAAGTTCATTAATATACTTTTTAATTTTTGTATCAGTTGCTGAGAATTCAACAACTATCTGGTTCATTTCTTTATTTTAGATTTAAAAAAAAGTTTAAAATTTATTGGTATTCTTATTTTCATGATCTTAATAATTATATTCATTACAGAAAACAAAAACTTTTAGTGTAAATCAAAGTACTGAAGTTACTGATACATTGTGTGGCATTTAACTCTTGCATCTAAAAAACGGACAAAAAAGTTTAAAAGTAAAATATATCTTGATCTTATTTACTAAGAAGACATTGCATATGCTATCTTCAGTGCCTTCTCTTGTTATTTTATCAATTTAGTTCTCTCAGACAATGACATCAAAGTACTAAAAATTTAACTTGCCATTACAAAGTAGTAAAGGTATGGCCTACAGGCATATCCACCTTTTTAGTTAAATACAGGATACATATGCATGAATTTAACCCTCTCAGCGCTATAGGCGAAAACAGACGCCTTTGCGGACGACATAGATCAAGATCAGACTGCACAGAACATGCAGTCTGATCTTGGAACTCTGTCGTCCACTTGTTTAGTCAAGCCTAATATGATAAAACTCTTTCTGAGTTTCAGTGGAGCCTATTTAGTTTAAACATATTTATTTTACATCGATTGAGAATCAAGTTCTTACAACTTATACTAATCTCTCTCGATTCTGCTTCCTGGGAACTACACCAGTACTCGCGCCGAATGTGTGGGCCTATGAAAAATCCCAAAGTTGACACCCGCTCCCGGGTATCGAACTCAGGACCTTTTGGTTACGAGGCCGACGCTCTACCTCACGACCACGGACTCCATTTCCAGGCATCGAAAGAGGTGGACATTAAACATTTGGTGCCAAAAGAGTTGACTGCCCAAAATCAGAGATATATTATTCGTAGTTAATCTTGTTTCATTTTTTACACACATCAATTAAGTAATCAGGTGATTTACTAGCAATGTGAGTTACCAAGATGAATTGAATTCCCTATTTGGAGTTGATATTTCAATAGGGCAGATGCACCTGTTATCTTACATTGTTGGTCAGTATTCATTTACAGAGGACCATAGTGTTATAGTGAATGACAGCTCATTCATGCTTGTATTTGCTCAGTAAAACCTTCACCATCATCATTCTCATGCCTAACAGCCATATTTGTGGCTTTATGTTTTTGTTATGAAAACTGTGGTTGCCGTTTTTTCGTTCTTACCTATTCAGAATTATGTCAGGTTAACTGCTTGGCATTAAGAAACAAGAAAATAAAATGAAGCATCGTGCCATGACTATAAAAAAAGCTAATAAAAATGTTGGAAATGAGATGCATTGGGTTTGATATAATATGCTGTAAGTCTTAAACTATGCAATGAAGAGCCCTTGTTTTTTTCCCTATTCTTTTATCCATTTTGTTTCCCTTTTATGTTACCTTTGAAATAAAGGTCATTTTTGTGTTACCATGTACTATTAATGTTCTTGTCATTAACATATTTTTGGTGTAAAGGTCATGCAAATTATCATCATTCATATGGCAATCCTTTTATGGTTCAGATTATCTTGTTCTTACATATGTATAACTTCTTGCTTTCTGCTTGCATGTCTTCTTTTACTCAATTACATTGTATTCTAGTGATTTATCATCTGTGTAAATCCAAAACTTGCTTTTTTTAGTTTTTTGTTTGATATTGTACACATTTAACACAGACAGAAGCTTTTTTTGATATTTTAGCTGGCCAGTTATCATTTACCTTGTTTGATAGATGATTAGTGACTCTCCTTATTTCTGCTATGGACAAAAGGCCTGTGCATGAGGTTTGTTTTTCTCACTTTCTGTCAAACATGTATATAAAGGTACCTGTCGTATGTCGAAAAGAAAACGCCTGCTGCAATATACTTATACTGTGCTTAGCTCCACCTCATCCAGTATCAGCATAATTGTGTTATTCTGCATGAACAGATGAACATTTTTTTTTTGCATTTGGTATCATGATCATGGGCTTATTGTTATTTCCAGGATTTTGTTTCTCTATTGAAAATGATAGATTTCATTTTACTGCGCTAGTCCATATAAGTGATGCACCAATAATTGCCCATCTGTAGGAAGAAATGATCAGTAATCTACTGGGGAGACATTTTCTTCTTTTCTGACCTGATTTCTCATTCGCAAAGTTTATGCTGTGAAGGGAAGTCTCTGTAGTTCGACTAAAATAAATCCTGTTTTGCAAAATGCTACCTTGGAATCATTTAGAGAATAACAAACCCAGACTGTTTCAGAAATGGTTTTATGCATGCCCTCTTTGCATACATTTTGAGGTTTTTCAATTGTGGTAAAAATGTCATATTGTTAACAGAACAGAATCTTTATAGAATTTTTACAATGTTTACTGGTTACTTCCTCATGTCATAGACATGCAGTATGTGTATAAATAATACAGGGTATAAATCATAGTAATGATTTAGTTAACACATTGAAATATATTCTAACCAAGCAATGAGAAAGATGATAACAATGTTGACTTCATGAATGTGGTCAATGGGTGATAGTGGATAGACTATCATTTAGCATGGAATGATCTGTTGAAAAAACCATTGTTACCATTTCAATGAAAGGCAACTTCATATTAGTCTCGAACTCTATAAAGGGCCACCATTAAGAAAAAGATCTAAACAACTTTATTCACTGGGTTTAATACAATACCAATTTAATGTGGCAAATTATTGTTGATTACAGAAGTGATAGATAAAATCCTGACATCAATGAGTTCTTATGGGTCAACAGCAAGAAATATCTTTAATTCCAGCAAATATCATAAGATTTTTAAAAAAGCTCAACATTTCTCACTATTAATACTCTGATTTCCTTTGCCGACACAGTTTATAGATAGGATAAATTATAATGATAAGGCACAATGTTTGTCATGGAATCTATTCTGTATCATTAAGATCATAATTGATGATCTTGTGTGCTATGGATAAGTTTTTGGGTACCAGCCAATTTCCTCTCACAAACATGGCCAAGAACAGTTCTCTCAGTGCTTTGATTCAAACAAAATTGCTTCTATTTGTGTGAAAAAGCTGTTTTGACTAAAGATATGAGTGTATAAACCCATCTGAACATGTTTCTGACATATTATATGTAGAAAATGAAATGAAAATTTAACATGAAGTGCTATTCATTGATATCTTGTATGCAACAGTGCACTTGATGACCTTTGACCTCTATAACTCGCAAAAGCCCTGCTCGCCAGGTGGCAGACTTTGACAAAGTGCTCTGGAGACCTTGGGGTTTCAGAAAATAATAGTGCCGAAAATTCCCCCGGGGGGAGGGGGTGGGCCGTATTGGTGGCTCAAGGTCTAAAATGCTTCAGGAATAATTCATGAGAACAAGGAAACGCCAGCGAAATAACCCAGGGGCGATTACAGAATGAATCGAAACTGGGTCACCGAGGATGCCAATTATTCTGATAGGGTTCAAGTGTGTTGATAATTTATACTCGTACAGAAATTACATAGTACTTGAGCTGCCATTTTCATTATATCTAAAATACTGTTGAAATTGGTGAAAAGCCTTATTTTAAAGAATGAAGTACTTGAAGCAGGCAGTCTGTTTTATCTTCTGTGGTACTGAAGACAGACACACACTGTTGATAGTTTTCTCAATCTGAGGACCATACACCAAGAGAAAGAATATTTTCATTGATTTCCAAATAATTTTCACATTAGAACATTTTTGTGTATTTTCTCATTTTGAGAACCCTCAAATATTTTTACACAATTATCATTCTCATTATGAGGACACCGATTATTATTATACCCACCCATCTACAAAGTAGAGAGGGGTATACTGGTTTCACCATGTCTATCTGTCTGTCCGTGTCTGTCCGTCAATCTGTTCGACTGTAGACTTTTCCGTTTCTGTACATAGGACCATGAAACTGTATAAAAGTCTTTCTGGTGACCCAAGGAGGTGCCTTATTGTTTTGGGATAACATAGGTCAAGGTCACAGGTGGACTTTGTTTGAAAATCGTGTCCGTGCTCCAACTCGATAGCTGTTTAACCTAGGACCCTGAAACTTTATACAAATGTGGCTCATGACCCAAGAAGGTGTCCTATTGTTTTGGGATCACATGGGTCAAAGGTCACAGGCAGAACTTTGTGTGAAAATTAATTTATGTGCTCTAGCTCAGTGGCTGTTTGATCTTGGACCATGAAACTTTATACAAGTGTTGCGCATAACCCAAGGTGTCCTATTGTTTTGGGGTCATATGGGTCAAAGGTTAAGGTCACTGGTGATCTTTGTTTTGAAAATCATTTCCGTTCTCTGATTGTGTTGCTTCAGTGACAAGGGGGGGGGGGTTGAGTCTTTTTCTGCTTTGCAACAGTTCTAGTTTAGAGAATACTCTGATGGGTAACACGTTCCTTATTATAGATTTTTGTATTGCAGGTCATTGTACAAGAGGTGTTTTCTGCTCTGGCAAATATAAGTTTTTGCTTTAGTACATTCACAGCTAGAAATGAAAGTTAATCTTGAAGATTATTTATGGACCTTTTCTTTTACTCCAGGGACCTATTGCATATACTTGAGGGGACTATTATTGGTGATGGTTTGTCCTTTAGATGTCCACCTGACCTCCCAAAGCAGGATTCTGCTAACCTCAAAAGCTTAATGGGCCACTCTTCATGAAACCGGACTTGAGGATAATTGTAGATTGACTGATGCAGATGCTACCCATTATGCAAAGGTTAAGGTCACTGTTTCTAAAACAGAAGAAATGGAATGTAAAATTACTTCTCAACAATGAGCCAGCTACTTTTGGTGAGAAGTTTTGATTTGCATACCCATGCTAATTTTTCAGTTCTACTGGCTTAAGTCAAGAATCTTGACTTTTTGTCATGGCACAGTTCTATTGTCTGTCTGTCCATCTGGCACCTGTTAAGCCTTTTTCTTGTGTGTGCTTGAAAGAGAGTTGGGATTTGAGACCAGATTTTTGTGAAACTTGTACAGTTGCTTTTTATCACCAAGAGCTTGAAAACTACAGAGTTTGAAGAAAATTCAAGATTTTGCCGGGAAAACTAGCCATTTAAAGTTTAAAGTTTACATTTGTTGTTTACGCAATAAAGGTCACATTTTTATCTGATTCTTTTGAAACTTGCACAGATCAATAGTATCGTCAAGGAAATGAACCCATTAAATCTGATAAATTCCACTTATCAGTATGGGAAAAACAGCTATCTGATGACTTATTCTTGTCTGCTCAACTAAGTCCCCATTATTGGTCCCTTTTCTTTGATTCTTTGGATTCTTTATAACAATGAGTACTAAAACTCTTTCCAATTTGGTTTGATTTCAAAATACAGGTTTTGAGACCACATTTTTGTTATTTTTGGCTTACCTTAGCACAAAAATGCTCAACGTGAGCTTCTTAATTTTGGGATCATTCTGTGTCCGTCATGCTTTGCCTGCTGTATGTCTTCCCCTGTCCTGGCATTAAGGTCCCCGCCCAGGTGGCTCAGTGGTGAGCGTGTCGGACTCATGACCTGGTGGTTGTGAGTTCGATATCCGGTGGAGGCAAACTTTCTTTCCAGCATATTTTCACCTATAACCTCTGCTGAAGCATGTGAGAAAAGTAGTCGGTGGCTTTGGAAAGAAAGTTGTGTTAGTACTGGTGTGAGAAAGCCAGGAAACACGTGTGTCACCGACCGCCATGATATGACCTTAGCTGTTAAAGTGGCGTTAAACCCCAATACAACCAACCAACCTGGCATTAAGAATTACCTTGTGTGCCCTCTAGAGGCCACTTTTTCAGTCAGATACTCATTAAACTAATGGCTAGAATGTTTGTCATGATGATGAAACTGGGTAACATTAGGTCAAACAGTAGGTCACTAGGTCAAATCTGATAAAGACCTTGTATGCACTCTATAGGCCACATTTTCAGTCAGATACTCATAAAAGTTGATCAAAATAGGTCCTATAAGATTGAGACTGGGTCCATGTTGGGTTGAAAAAATACACTTGATCAAATCTTAGCAAAACCTTATGTACACTCTAGAGGTCACATTTACAGTCTGAAATTCATGAAACTTGCTCTTGAATTTCTTGTACAGATATTTCTACAGTTTTCATTGGATTTCCTTGAATCTTTGGATGGTGTTTTATACCTCTTTCAAAATTATTTCAGTCATATGATGGCGACAGCTCATTTATTAATATAATTTATAATTTAATATATGTCCTGAGTTTCACCAGTAAAACGCTAGGGCTCAGGGATGTCTTGCACAAGGACACTCACAAGAAAAGCCCACTGCTCCGAGTGTGGATCAAAGCTTGGCCTCTAGGTTATGATTTCTACACCAACAGTAAGTCACATAGGAACCCATACTTGAAATTTACTTACAATACCCAAATGTATCCCTTTGACATGTTGTGCATCACAATACTTTCATCACAGTTGCATAAGTGGGTCCTGACTTGCTTGCCTGTAAGTAGGCAGGTTTTTGTTTGGCTATATTTTCTCAGAGTTTTCAATAAAAATTGTTAAAGACTTTCCATATTGTGTCTCCTTGATACACATACACATATGTCTGCAAAGCTTATTTCCCTGGCTCAGATAATAAAGAAGTTCTGGAGGCATTAAGTTAGGTTCCATTTAACTCTTTTAACATCACAGACAAAACAGGAAGCTTTTGTGGCCAGTGTAGATCAATATCAGACTGCCCAGAACATGCATTCTGATCTTTTATCTATACTGTCCACTGCTTTACATGTACTCTAGATTCTTACTGAAACTGTCTCAACATCTTGCCATGAAACTGTATTTGTAGCCATTGGAAAAATGGAATTGATATACTTGATAGTGAGAGAGTTAATCTGTCTCTCAAGGGATCAAACATTCGCAACCTTGAGGATTTTCCAACTATGCAGTTGACTCCTTAGATACATAGGAATGAAGAAAAATGCCTGTATAGCCGAGCCCTTTTTATCTTGTTAAGAAATATGTAGATAGGGTAAGGCAAAACACACAATGGTGTCAACAAAAACTTCAGAAAAAATCTTCAATATCCTTAATGGTCCTCAGATAACTGTATCTTTATGATATGGATAAATGATGGTTATTTTTCAGAAGATGGCTTGTTGGAAGATGTGAGAGAGACAGTTTTCCAGAGTTTCATTCTGACAGAATACATGTTATCACGCATACAGGTTTGATTTTTTCCACCCTGTCAAATTCATGTGAAGTATTTTCTTAACAGTTTTGATTTGTTTGTTTTGTTTCACACTGTTTTCAACATTGTCTCAGACTTTCATTAATATCACAGCAACCATTCTTCACATTCTTGTGTTTCTTCCATTTCTTTTATAAGTACTACACATATTTTTTTCCAAGTCACTAATTTACTGCTTTCCTATAATACACTAAGTCCAAAAATGTTCAGCAGTGAGAGGTTTCTGTGACAATAACATATAAAACTTATGAAAAAGCTTAGGCAAACTGGAACCAGAACTTCTTGCCCCTGGATTAGTGGCTCAGTGCATTGTTTTCGAGATATCTGCTTTTCATGGATGATAGCTTGTTTTGACAAACTCGTAAGATTGTGTGATTTCAAGGAAGAGAAAACTCAGAAAATGCAGACTTACACAATACATGTAAATGCATATTATTGGTATGTGATAAGTCAAATCAATCTAAAAGTTCATACATATTACACTTAAGTCCTCACACTGTTCTTAACATTGTAGTGCCAAGTCCTCACATTGTTCTTAACATGTTAGTGTTGTTCAATTCTCATAAGAAAACGAGATACCATTTGAGTGCTGACATATGTTGAAATGCTATGATGGCTTACTATTGAAGCTTCCCTTGACACCAGTTTTACTAGTTAATATATTTTCATATTAAGAGTAAAACTTAAGGTTTTCAACTCAGTTGCTTATTTCTCACTTGAAGAAGTGTATGTGCTAAGAAAATGTATGTTAAGACTGTACGAAGGACATACATGTAGTTTTCTGTCACCCTCCATGATGCTTAGCATGAATCTCCTTTTTTTGAAATGAAGGCCAAAATTAAATGGGACTGTTGTGAAGGGGGGGAAAAACTATATATAAGTCAGTTTGAAATGAAACGGGTAATGACTTTTGTGGACACTTTTTGTCTATCTAATCTCTATGAACATGGTAAGAGCGTATATCTTTATAATATCCAACTCAATTTTAACATTTGATAAACTATAACACATGTGTTAAATTAATGACCAAACTGGTTCATATAACAATCTGTTCAACATTATTTCAGTCATATCACTGTCCAGTGCGCCTGTCCATGCATTCTAGAATTGTATTTTACCAGTATTTTATCAGTAATTTGCACAAAACACACTCCAATGAAGCTGGCTGCTCTCACACAAAGGGATTATTCCTTTACAAAGCAATTCCACCAAGAGGAAAAAGGCATTTTGAAAACACAGTGTTTCATTTACCTGTGCGTCCTGCGTCAGAGACGCAAAGAAATTGCCGACGACGCTAAACTTTGCAATATGTGCATTTTTGTGATGCGCTGAATTTGGTTACAAAGCGTTTTTTTTTTGCAAAATTTCGTTGACCCCAATCGAGTAAGTGTTTACATTTTCTACCTAAACACCGGTAATTTTTCCACTCTAGTGACTGGTAAAACTTCGATTTTTTTTTTTATCTTTACAGTCTATTTCTAGGCTAAGTAATGTTCTACTCTAAGGAATGGTTTCGGCTTTTCTTTTTTCGGGTACAAGGAAAATCGGTTTTCAGCATCATTTTCTTAGTAGGCCTATAGTACGCATTGGAAATTTTTCAACGAAATGTACGAAATGGTAATCATTTGAATAAATGGAAATCGTCGGGGTATAAAAATGAATCAACAAGTAATTATTTGCCCATGAAAATATCAAATCATAGTTGTTCAATCACTTTGAGTAAAATTTTCTGCAATTCAGAAAGAAATAGTATGCCTTTGAGCAGATATACG
Organism: Hippopus hippopus; assembly: GCA_946811185.2. Classification (NCBI taxonomy): domain Eukaryota; kingdom Metazoa; phylum Mollusca; class Bivalvia; order Cardiida; family Cardiidae; genus Hippopus; species Hippopus hippopus. The sequence continues at coordinate 15,406,199 of OX328103.1, read as the reverse complement.
TCCCTGCTTTGAGCGATAGATGGACATAGGCATATTACTTTCTTTCCTGGAAAAAATTGAGATCTTCTATTAATCCCATACTCTACATCATGATTTCCATTTTAAATATCTTTTAGGGTCCAATTTCCCCTGCATTCATAAGAAAAGAACAATTATTGTGAGTCATTTTTCAGTGTTTATTCTAGACAGGGGCTATTGCGTGATTCACGCTAAAATCATCTAGGTCTCCCCAATACTGCTACATGGTGTGCGACAAACCACACACAATTTTTGAAGGCAAGGAAAGATGTGAGAGATGCAAAAAAACCTTACATATATAACATTTATAAACTGGAAAATGTTCAAAATTTTCATGGGTCGATTACAATATCACATGAAAAGAATGAAGGGAGGTAACTAATGACACTTCCAGAAAACTGGATTATCTCCCGAGATGTTCTATTTTTGATCACTCGCAGAAAATTCTGCAGAATGGGGAAAAATCCTGTTTCTCTCCACATTCAAGCATTATGAAAACATACAGTTGGTATATTCAGGTTTTAAATTCATTATCTTTTGACACTAGTCAGAACTAACGTTGAAAAATCCGTGATCGTTTTATTTCATTTAATAATTTCGGTAAAACATATATCGGACTTTGTATGCGAACCGATCATAAATGTTTACAGACCAATAGCAGACACTTTTTCCTCTCAATCATGAGTTTCTGATTTTATTTAAGTGTGAAGTGACGAAGATTAGTAATTGCTGATTTCTTACTAGATCTAGTTTAACTTCTGATGAAGATCTTAGACGAAATTGTCCTTCTCAAGAAACAAACTAGACTTATATCTAGATCAGGTCTATGTTCAGTGGTTCATAGTATGAATCTGGCTCTCGCATGCATACGTGCTATGATTCAGCAGCCATAAGTATTTCATCAAATTCCAAATGCCAATTGACTTGTAAACATGCATTTTTCATTGTTTGGGAATGTTTAGTAAGCCACTTCTGATCGTGCTATAACAAGGTAAACTATGCTGCCAGAAAGCAAGGTTACAAGAACAAAACACTTTATCTATGTGAAATCTAATGATGTTCAAGGGAAATGGTACCAAGTAATAGAATTCAGAAAACCATGTTTTTATTTACTATAGTAGAAATATACTAAGGTGCCATGGTGCCCCTAGTTTCTGAATTTTCCTCCTGTTTTTTGAAGGTGGGGAGGGGGGATTTTTGCCCCTATTTTTCAATTTCTAGAATAAACACTAATTTTTACAATTTTAACAAATTATTGAAATAGGGTTTTAAAGGTGGGAATCAGTTTACTTCAGACACATAGTTTTCCATCCTGGTGAGTCCCTGGACTCACTTATTGCAATTTGTAAACAAAAAATAACTGAAACAATCCATGAAAAAAGGAGAAAATGCTGATTACTAGTATTTCTTCCTTTTCCCACAATGTTTATTACCCTTCCAAAAAGCAAATTTAAATTTTTCCAAAACTTTTTTTGTTGTCTGCAAATGCTTTCAATTTGGAAATGTCTAAATTTTTTTCATTACAGTGTTAAAGGGTTTTAAAGTTAGGTTTACAACTATTTATTTTATAGAGCCAATACATGGATCCGTGGTGAAAAGATAAACCGACTTCCTTGGTTACTGTTGCCAAGGGCTCCCAAACAACCACAGTAAATACATTACAGTATAGCAGATAGGCTACTTAAATCGTGCTGTCATGACTGTTTCTCTCAATAAAATTTCGGATAAAAATATTTCTACCATATGTTTCTGCCGATGATGAATTCTCGGTAAGTAACTAAAAGATGCTTTAACTAATTTACTCAAGGATAGGTACAAAAAGGGCGAATTACGGGGGCTATGGACAATGTAATAGATCTACTTGTTTTAGCAAAGTTTTTGAACTTCAACGAGAAAGAATAAAACACATCACAAAACTCCATTTTGCCACAGAATAATAGAATTAAAGATACTTATTGTTTTCGTAAGGCTAGTAAAGTCATCTCAACATCAAACCCAATTAAATAACCCTAAATTACAAGCATTTCAAAAAATTTATAGATAGTTTGATTCTACAGAGAGGCGTAAGTTTATAAAAAATTTCAATTTCAAGTTAAGGGGAAAAGGGTTGTGGTATGATTTCAAAATGCGTCTAGTGTGCTGTCAGTCAATTACAAACTTGTTAATATCATTACGGTAGTTTGTTTTATCTTATGATATACTAAAGACAACGGTGGTCAAGTTGATTAGAGTGGCAAATTGGTTTGCAATCAAACACAATTCCTATCAATTAACAGTTTACCGACACACCCTTTGAAATGGAAGATGTGCTAATCCACTTTAATATGACTAAGTCAAAAGTTTATTTGATTAACATAAGTTGCCTTTCGAGCTGAACAGAACAGAAGTTTGACTTTTTCATAATTCAATTCTACTTTTAGTGAGGATTATGTAGTGAGGAATACATGTCAATATGCTTACTGTAAATAGCAGATACTTTTAGTCCAAGATTAAACTGCATGTTATTTGCAATCTGATCTATATCTACACATTCAGCATATTCTTCATGCACCAAAGGTTAAGATTAACGTCAAACTGAAACATTGATGACAAGTGCCACTTTTTGAATGTGCATAGGTTATTGAACAAGGTTTAATATTCAAGTGGACGTCCTCTCTTTTTATTAGTATTTCATATAGATCTATTTTTACCTTTGTTTTCCATTTCGAAAAATTTTGTCTCTTTCAGAGTCTTTCAGAGGAAAAAAAAAACTATAGCATTAATTAAAGGTGGCCCTTCAGATTTTGGGACGAAAATTTTACAAAAATGCAAAAAAGTCATCCTTATATTCCCAAAGCCTTTTAATTTTCATTCATAAAACCCCAGTAGTCAAAAACCACCCGACAACAAGAGAAATTAGAGATTTACTACGGCCCAGGTCGACACCGAAGGGAAACATGGTCTATTTTTACATGAGCAACTCGCTCATTTACATACCAGAAATACACAGACGGAGCTTCAAACATAGCGTCCGAAGAAGATATTATGGAAAATAATTACATGTTTGTTATGTTATGGAATTTAAGCGTCATTAGTCACATGCCAGTCACTTGACATTCCCACAATGCTTTTTTGATTTCTGGCACAAAATCTAAAAATACCTTAAGCCTTTTAAGGGAACACCATCAAAAAAAATTTTTTTTGTAATTTTATGATTCTTAATTATTGATGATTTGTATTGTTTTTTCATATAAATTTCAGTGATATATATTTTTTTTAATTTGGTGAGATGTGAAAAATCTAAATACCCACCTTTAATCCATTGTGTAATGTAGCGCTGATCAGAACTATTTACATATGTTCCATTTTCAGTCATTATCATAATTCAAACTTGTCTAAGCCTCTGCATGATCTCACGTCAGCGGTATACGTTCGCAAAGCACATATTTTAAATTTTTTCTTAAATTCAAACATTTAAAACATAAAATAAATAAATACCACTGCACCCCTCCAACGTTAACACTCGTTTATTTGGGAGCTGAAATAGCAGACAACAAGGCTGCACATCAGGTAAAATAAATGCAATTACCTGATTGGTCAGATATCGATTTCCACGATCCATGTATTTGAGAATGGTCCTGGGGGAAAGAGGAGTTTGAAAACATAAAGGAGAAGGAACTGCTGGTAACCAGTATTTTTTCCTTACCCTTAAAGTTTTCACCCCTTTCTGGGATGAATTGCATCATTTGAGCTGCATTTGGTCTGTACAGCACAGTATGAATATACGCGGCTCACAAATATCTTGTTAGCTTTAATACGCAATCTATGAGTAAAAACAGTGCAGATCCTGGTCTTATTTCATGATTGCATGGGCTGATTCGGATATTTAGTGTTGACAAATTTCAGTTGCGTTTTTGTCTCACTATCTAGTTCATATATGTTAAAACTGTCAAACGTGTTGTACATGGTGGAAAGCAAGTATTCCTATACAACAAGGTTTTCAATTATTTCAGTGTAGGATTTGAAACACACCTAGATGTGAACATTATTGTTAATTACAAACTGCGAGTTCCGTACCTCTAAGGCTTTTATGAGTCCTCATAATGACGTAAAGTTTCAAAGTAACACCCAACGTAAAGGTAGCACCTCATTTCAGGTGTTCAGTTTGCTTTAGATTTTTACATGCTCAGAATGATGAAATATGCAACATATGTTGTTAAAACACCCTGGTCCAGTTCGCATATTGAACAGGTAATTGTGTGCTACGGTGTGTGAATTTTTGCGAGTGCCATATTTTTGAAGTATTGATTTCACTTACACAAATGGAGAGCTGTGCATGTGCAGATGTGATGCCATTTTAAAGTATTCATGAAAGTTATCTGGAAGTCAGCATTTTTGAAACTTGGTATTTGAAGGTTCTTTGCTCTTTGTAAGGTATGTGCAGTTACAACTATTTGTGAATAATATCTGAAATGACAAAAATATGTTTAAATAAATGCGAATATGCGTAACTGCTACATTTTTTCTGCAAGGGAATTAGAATACGGTCCTTTATTTGCAACGTCATTCAGATTCCATTGTTTGCAACGTGAATTCCTTTGTTTGACCAGCTTAACTTTGTACACTAGTAAACATTAGATCTGCTGGTTATATTACTGATATACAGCTATCATTTTATTTCATGTATCTAACTGGGATGTCAGAAGATTCTGACCCAAGAAAATTCGGCCCAAGGCTGACTAGCAATTTTCAAGCAGATTCAGCCCCAAACTTCAGAAGATTCGGCCCGAGGTTGAGAAGATTCAGCCCACGATGTTTTATAGTACTTCTAGAATAATATTTTAAGGAACAGAATTATTTTTTGAAACGTCATAGTGACCATTATCTTTCATAGAAGTTTTGCAGAACATAATGATCAAAATTAGCGTGTTCTTTTGCCATTTATCATAGGATAAAGATTTGTTATTTTTATCCTACTTATGAGAAGATTCAGCCTGTATGTTAAATGGGTTGGAGGTTTTGGGAAAACAAAAGGTACAAAACATAGCACTTTAACATTAACTTTTGATTCTTCCTTATCATTTGTTCTTTTTTTAAAAACGTATTAAGTAGTATTGAGATCGACAAGATTGCTATTAATTGTTTGTTTTCTCTGATACATAGACAGAGAGACAGGTGTTAGCAAGAAAGCCGGATGAAGATGGGTTTTATCGTCTGCTTAACTCCGTAAGGGCTTCACAGAGATGACGTAGCTCATTACTTATGAATATCAGAACGAGGCTATTACTTAGGGGATAAACAGTCATTAATTTAGGGTCCAATAAAATTTTATTAAAACTCAATTTAGATACATTATTTGGAAGTGTGCAATAGATCGGGTAAGCCGTTTTAGAGATTTAATGATTTTGTATGAAATCCTTTGTTCTCCGTGAAATTGCTTGATTGAGCCTATCGGGGACGCTGAGAGCAACCCGACTATGCAGAGTCCAAATACCTGATAAAGATACGCTATCACAGGATAGACGTTAGAAAATTGTCTGAATGACACACACGCCCATGATTTATTGCAGAGGCATTCTATGGGCTCTAACTGTATCAAACGCCCGTGATTTATTGCAGAGGCATTTTATGGGCTGTAACTGTATTAAATGAATGTAATTGATTAATCATGAATCGGAAAAATTAACTTTTTGCAAGATTTGGCGAATGATGCCTTTATTGTTAAATGAACATGAAAATAGATAGAAAAATGAACAGAAGAAACATTTTCATATTTTAGATAAATATGGAGAACGGAGAGGTGGGTAGAAGATCAGAAATGACTGAATGTCAAGATGTATTGAATGGAAATTCAAATCCTCCTGTTGCACAAGGTCTCAGTACGCCAAATGTACAAAACGAAAGTCTTGGTGGCTTCTTGAAAAGGGAAGAGGAAATCTTAGACACCTTTACCCAGTCAATCCGGGGATTTGAAGCTCAATCGCTTCAAATAAGAGAACTAACTAACGAGATGGCTTCAATTAAGTCTCAGTTGAAAAGAAAAGGATCTAGTGATGGCGACACTAGTGATATTCCCCGAAAGACATTGAGAACAGATATTTCTGACTCAGAAAGCGAAGTCGATGAAATTGACAACTTACTGACTGCTAATGAAACAGAGGAACTTAGCTCGGCGCTTGAAGACTGCATGGCTGAGTTAAATTCATTTTTTATTGAAGAATTGAAATGCGGGGACGGAGTAAAGGAGGAAGTGGCAAAGATAATAAACAAAAGTTTAAGATGCCCACCTGACGCAAATAAATTGCAAGCATTGATTGAACGCAACAAGCGCCCAGAGAATGTAACAAATCTCCAAGTACCAAGGGTCGATTCATTCTTGTGGGATCAGTTGAAAGAGGGAACAAAATTGCTTGACGTTGCTAAACAAAAAACTATAAGTGCACTGAACCAGGCCCTTGTTCCATTGGTAAGGGCTCTGGATCACATTGCTGGAAATAAATCACCAGATGTCATGACGCTGAAAAATTACATAGGGGACAGCGTGAAACTAATGTGCGGAGAAGTACATAAAATGAATATGCAGAGACGGGACACAATAAAAAAAAAACTCTTTCCAAAATTCAAAACCCTGTGCAGCGAAGACCAGCCAATTTCAGCCACAGGGTTATTTGGAGATGATCTGGCTGATAAAAGCAAAAGCCTAGACACATCAAAATCAGTTCAAATGACAACTAAAGGGAAGAATTTTTTGTTCAAGCGAGGGGGGGAGAGGACGGCCGATGCCAGACAACAATATCGGTACCCCCCCTCCAGCCAGCAGTTCCAGCCATCAAATAACAAAGTGAGGCGCTCAGGACAAAATTACAAGGGCTACGGCAAAGCCTACAACAAACAAAACGTACACCAAAAGATGTACCGCGAATAATATCTCAATATGTAAGTATTGGGTCAAAAGTGTTCAAACTAAAAAACACATTGCATAATTTTGAAGCTGGCAAAACAAGCCTTTATTTAGATGAATGGAAAAAATTGACATCCAATAAATGGATACTAGAAACTGTAACTGGTCATCATGTTGAAATCAGCAAAACGCAAGTTCAGCATCGAATTCCAAATAAATTAACATTTTCTGCTGACAAAAATGCCAAAATTGAAAAAGAATTGGAAAGATTTCTAAAATGCAAAGTTATTGAAAGAGTACCAGATATACAGGCTAAGGGGGGATTCATTTCAAATATTTTCACTTGGCCGAAAAGGACAATAAGATAAGAATTATTCTCAATTTGAAACAATTTAATGATAACATTGAGCCTGTACACTTCAAAATGGAAACATTACAATTCGCTATCAATTAAATGCGTAAAAACTGCTATTGTGGCTCTGTAGATTTATCGGAAAGTTATTACTCTTTACCAATAACAGAAAAGCATAGGAAATTTTTAAGGTTTTGGTACAATGGCCAAAAATATCAATTCACATGTTTGGTAATGGGGCTAGCGACCGCGCCAAGAGTGTTCACAAAAGTTTTAAAACCAGTTTTTGCCAGTTTAAGGGAAAAGGGTTACATAAGTACAGCATACATAGATGATTCTTGTCTTCAAGGACAAACATATGCAGAATGTGAAGAAAATATCTGGGAAACTGTTAGGTTAATGGATAACTTAGGATTAACAATTAATCCCGATAAGTCATTATTGATACCTTCTAAACAAATAGTATTTGTCGGATTTGTACTTTGTTCAGAAACTATGACAGTTAGACCAACCAAAGAAAAAATTGACAACATCACAAATTTATGTATAAAAATCTGCCTGTCAAAATTCATGACAATTAGAACATTTGCTAAGCTAATTGGAATGCTGGTCGCTTGTGAACCAGGCGTGAGATACGCTCCCTTGTATTATAAACCACTGGAACGTGTCAAAGATAAGAATCTTAATTGGAAGAGAGGGAATTACAGTGCTTTCATGAAAGTGACTGAAGATACTAAATTGCACATTCACTGGTGGATACACAATTTAAGCAATTCATTTAAATTTGTTTACAAAACAAATCCAGATTTAATTATGACTTGTGACAGTAGCTTGAAAGGATGGAGGGCGCAAATTTCCTCCGAAGAAAAATACACAAAAGGGCTATGGTCAGATGACGAGCAGGCTTTACACATAAATGTTTTAAAATTAAAAGCTTGTAAACTTGGCGTTATGGCTTTATTAAAGGGAAAAACAAACATTCATGTCAGAATTTTAAGTGATAACGCTACAACATGTGCATACATCAACAAATTTGGGGGTAAGAAAAGCGATTTGAATCAAATTGCACGTGAACTTTGGCTGTGGTGCATTTCACTTTAGCGCAGCGCATATTCCGGGTCACACAAATGATGAAGCAGACAAACTGTCACGTGTTTACAAGGACGACTTAGAGTGGTCACTTGACCAATCAGTCTTTAACAGGATTAAATGTGTATATACAGAGATAAACATAGATATGTTTGCCTCTAGGCTGAATGCCAAACTTAAGAAATACGTGTCATTTTATCCAGATCATGAAGCATACACTATTGACGCGTTCACGTTGGATTGGAGTCGAGAATTACTCTACATGTTTCCTCCTTTCAGTTTGATCCCTAGAATTCTACAAAAGGTTCAATCGGACAAAGCAGAGGCAGTTCTGATAGCACCGATATGGAAAACACAGACATGGTGGCCACATCTTCTGAAACTGCTCTGTCACAGCTGGCATCAACTACCCCCAGCACTGGATATCTTGTTTCTACACCACAAACCTGGAGTGAAACATCCACTGAAACATCTGAAACTGGGTGTTTTTCGCATATCCGGGATGCGTTACGACAGCAAAATATATTCGATGACTCATGTGACATTATAATGGCAGCATGGTGAAAATCTACCCAAGCAACATATACAGTGTACTTAAACAATGGTTAAAATTCGCATCACAAAGAACTATAAATCCTTTGTCTCCAAAACCTTCAAACACTATTACTTTTTTAACTAAGCTTTACAAAAAAGGTCTAGGTTATATTGCCATTAACACAGCAAGATCTGCAATCAACCAGTTGATAAGCATTTGTTCCGGTACCAATTTCGGTTCTTGTAAAATACTCAATAGATTTATGAAGGGTATTTTTGAATTGAGACCAGCACTACCAAAATATGACAGAATTTGGGATGTACAAAAAGTTTTAGATTATTTAGGAGAACTACCTCCTGATTTAACCTTAATTAGGCTATCTGAAAAATTAGCGGTAATATTTCTCTTATTAACAGCACAGCGATGCCAAACTCTGCATTTAATGACTCTAGAAGATATATCCTTTGAAGATGACACTTTGGTAATAAAATTCAATCATTTACTAAAACAAAGCAAGCCAGGCAGACATCTCAAACCCTTGATTCTGAAAGGTTATGATAGAAATAGAAATATTTGTATAGTTACTGTATTCAAAGAATATTTGGAATGCACAAAATATTTCAGGACAGGAGATAAATTATTAATAAGTACTCAAAAACCTCATAAACAGATAGCAAAATGTACACTCAGTAGGTGGATTAGAAATTGCTTGCAGAAAGCAGGGGTGCTTGAACATTACGCGCCCCACAGCATAAGATCAGCTGCAGCAAGCAGAGCTGCGTCAAGGGGCATCCCTTTGAAAGATTTATTGAAAACTGCAGGCTGGAGTAATGTTCTAACCTTTGCAAAATTTTATAACAAGGAAATAGAAACTGAAACATGCAATTCTGTTCAATTATGTTTGTTAAAGACTACCTAAACGTCAAACAAGTTCTAAGTGTATACATTTTATTGAATATTTAGATACATGTATGTTAGTAATAGATTAAGACTGTATGATATATGATGTATGTAAGTAGCAGAAATAGAATATCATATCCTAATAGGTGCGTTAATTATTTGTGAACAAAATTATAACCATTCAAGAAAAATGAATGAACAGAGAAATTTCTCTAAAGTCTCTGTGAAGCCCTTATGGAGTTAAGCAGACGATAAAATAGAATGATTAAACAAGACTTACCGACAACGGAGGGAAGTTGAAGTTTGATCTGGATTTTATCGTCTGCTAACTCCTGAAGGGCTTACACACACTCCCACCCAGCCCGTGTACTGGTATTTCTCTGTTCAAGAATATTATCGATGTCAAATTTTGATGAAAAATGGTTTCACAAATTTGGCATCACATGGACTCTAAAGACTGATATTCATAAGTAATGAGCTACGTCATCTCTGTGTAAGCCCTTCAGGAGTTAGCAGACGATAAAATCCAGATCAAACTTCAACTTCCCTCCGTTGTCGGTAAGTCTTGTTTAATCATTCTAATAAACACCATGCTCCATTATCTCTATCCATTATCTTTTACACTTGACCTTGAAACAATTTACCCTATACACCCTTTACCAGACTAGAAAAAAATTAGACTTTTCCCAGTTGCAGATGACAAATTAACTGTGGTTCAAATGATGCAATTTTTCTCGAAAGTGTAGAAAACATTGTGGGAAAAGGACAAAATGTTTATCAGCATTTTTTTCTTTTCCCCCAATGTTTTCAAAAGTCCTTTTGCTCAGGGTTGTTTAAACTTGGGATTGTGTGGTAAAGGGTTAATGGAACTCAATATTTACCATAACCCCTGCCACCCCTTGACATGAAGCTTTGCTGAGTCCTGATGAATAAATCATTTGATTGACTTATTCATTATGCTTTTAATGTATTGATGTTTAGTAAAGAGCTGAATGAAACTGTTTTTCAGCCTATCCTATGCTACCGACCCTTGCATAATTATATCAGTGTCAAAGATCAAACATGACCTAAAACACACTCACATGTACTCATGAAAAACACAACATCTAATTTCTTTATATTTCATCAGAAATCGTTTTATAGAGTCAACTGATTTAAATAATCCACTAATAATCACAATCTAAAGGAAAATAAGACAAAAAAAAAAATCATTTTCCTTTACCTTTAGATTGTGATTAACTTTTACAGTTTGCAATAGATTGAATTAACTATTAACTCTTTACCATACGACAAAATTTTAGACTAGTCCAAATTGAAAGCATTTGCAGATGACAAAATAAATGTGAATAAAAAATTGAATTTTGATTTTGGAAGGGTAGAAAACATTGTGGGAAAAGGAGAAAATGCTGGTCACCAGCATTTTCTCCTTTTCCCACAATGTTTTCAAAAGCTTTCTTTCTCAGGGTCATTAAAAGTTGGGATTGTGTGGTAAAGAGTTAAAGCAAACATCATTTATATCAATATGCAATTTATACGATAAAGTCAACAACAAAATTAATCAAAACAATCATTATAAGTCTTTAATGAATAGGTATGCATAATGCCCTCAGACTATGAAGAAAGCAGTTTCAGTCATTTATTTTAAAGTTATTTGAAGGAGAATCTGCAATGAACATTAATTTAAAATTGGGGCCGAATCTTCTCAATTGGGTCGAATCTTCTCCTGTGTGGGCCAAATCTTTTTGGATTCGAATCTTCTCAACTTTTTGGTTTTGGCTGAATCTTCTTGGGTCCAAATCTTCTTCCACCATCTGACACTAGATCAAGGTGGCAGTTTAGGGTTAACGGCATAATCTTTCATTTTACGTGATCAGTATTATGCTTTAATACATCAACAAGGTAAACAGTCTTGTTTAAATCTACTTTGCACTCAAGCTTTGCATTTTAATAATTTATGTTAAAAAAGAAGATAAATCATCATGTTAAATATCTGAGTGACACATTTTTGCATGTATTTTATCGATCAGTTGATTTTCCATTTGTACCAATCATGTTTATATCCTATTTGAATTTTAGACAAAAATGAGGCAGAAAAGAAAGACAGGGAATGAACCACAGATTGATTTTATGAAACCAGAAAATTTTGCTATTGTCGACATACCAGGAAAAGGTAAGTTGTAGACTTAAGCAATGTATAATAAGTGTATTTTTAATGTTGTTGAATTTACTTAAACTAGATCTACCATCTACAACTTTATTGGGTTACAGAAAATAAAACACATGATGTTTTAGGGTTGGTTGTAGGTATGATGGGGTCATTCAGGGATCATATATTTAGACTATACAATCCCTGGGTCATTTAATCCCGGATATTGCATATTTCTTTATATTAATACATTTCTGTCCAATGACAATATGCCAATTTATGGTACAAGTATTTTTCATGGCTATGGGCATTTATCAACTCATTGTTTTCTCATATCGCTTTTACGAATTCTTTTTTGCCGTAAATAAAATGAAACGCTTGAATTCTCTGTTTCCCAGGCCAGAGACACATGTTAACACATACTCAAAATAGTACAGTATGGAAAGGGGCGAAATGAGTAGGGGTGCACAATATTATTGCAAATACCTGTTATTGCAATATTTTTGCTGCTGATGATATATCGCGATATATTTTTCAAATACCGGTATTTGGCGATATTTTGCAACGTATGCAAAATTCAAAAATAAATCCACAAATAATGTAGTCTGATAAAAGAAAGTCGTGACAAGTTCGTTTGCCCACAAAAGAACACTCCCGATGCACATTCAGAATGGTTTAATTCCCGTATCGGCTTGCTACTTGTTGAGGAAATCCAGCCAGCTGAGGCACTCGTCACAACTCGGCCGATTCCGTACCAATTTGATGGCTCCCATCACCCAAGGTATGCCGAATGCCAGCTGAGGCTCACATGCTGTCATTAATATCCACGGCCTATTTTCACTACCGAATACCTTCGCTACCCGATACAAATTAAATACGTAAAACATCAAAAATAATGTTTTCCTTGGTGGGTAAAATATACACAATACTTTTCAGCGAAATTTCCAGATTGTGCTTTGCGCATTTTACATTATTTATCTCGGTATGAAACCACCATGGGACGAAACTGTTTCATACACCAGTCTATTTTCGATTTCAAACTTCCGTAGCAAAACAAAACATGGCAACAAACACGCCAGATTTTGAAGCTGTTCCCAATAAAAAGGGAAAAGCACAGATCTGGAAATTCTTTGGACTGAAAAAAAATAGATAATCGTTTGGTTGAAAATGTGGCCGTCTACAAATCTTGCATGCAGTCAGTGAAATACAGCGGTGGAACTAGTAACCTAACTGCACACATGAGGGCTCACCACCTGTTTTAATTTCCTTAATTAGGAAAATAATTGGCAATATATTGCAATATATCGCAATATCAAGTGAAATATTGCAGTATATCGCAATACTGAAATTCCTGGCAATACCCATCCCTAGAAATGAGAAGGGGTGAAAAGGGAAGTCATCGTTATTAAACAACTTATCGCAGACTGAGAACTCCCGTAATGCACCACAAAAACATTTATAAATGTCAAAATTTACAGTAGCGGGGGATGGAATACCATAAAAATCAGTTGTAATCATTTTTTATGTACATGTAGTTTCTAATATCTGCTAGACACTTGTTAGCTCCACTGGCCGAAGGCCAGCGGGCTTATGTCATGGCCTGTTGTCCGTCGTGCGTCCGTCCGTCCGTCCGTCCGTCCGTGCGTCCGTCCGTCCGTGTGTTAACTTTTTTTTAAAACGTCTTCTTCTCTGAAACTACCCATCCAATTTTGATGAAACTTCACAGAAATGATCCTGCCATGGTCCTCTTCAGAATTTCTTGAAAGAATTTAATTCCTTCAAAAACTCTGGTTGCCATGGCAACAAAACTGAAAAATTTTGAAAATCTTTGAAAATCTTCTTGTCTGAAACCGTAAGGCCAAGGGCTACCAAATTTGGCATGTAGCTTTATCTAGTGGACCTCTACCAAGTTTCTTCAATTTATAGCCCTGGGGTCAAAATTGGCCCCGCCCCGGGGGTCACAAGTTTTACATGGGCTTATTTAGGGAGAACTTTAAAATTCCTCTTCTACCTAGCCATAGGGCCTAGAGCTACCAAATTTGGCATGTAGCTTTATCTAGTGGACCTCTGCCAAGATTGTTCAAATTATAGCCCTGGGGTCAAATTAGGCCCTGCCCGGGGGTAACAAGTTTTACATGGGCTTATATAACAAGTTTTACATGGGCTTATATAGGGAGAACTTTAAAATTCTTCTTTGACCTAGCCATGGGGCCTAGGGCTACCAAATTTTGCATGTGGCTTTATCTAGTGGGCCTCTACCAAGAGTGCCCAAATTATAGCCCTTGGGTCAAATTTGACCCCACCCCGGGGGTCACAAGTTTTACATGGGCTTATTTAGGGAAAACTTTAGAAATCTCCCTGTACCTAGCCGTAAGGCCTAGGGCTACCAAATTTTGCATGTGGCTTTATCTAGTGGGTCTCTACCAAGAGTGCTTAAATTATAGCCCTGGGGTCAAAATTGGCCCTGCCCCGGGGGTCACAAGTTTTACATGGGCTTATGTAGAGAAAACTTAAGAAATCTCCCTGTACTTACTCATAAAGCGTAGGGCTACCAAATTTCGCATGTAGCTATATCTAAAGGCCCTTCACCAAGAGTGCGTAAATTATAGCCCTAGGGGGGAATTTGATTCACCCCGAGGGGTCAGAAGTTTTACATGGGCTTATATAGTGAAATCTTTAGAAATCTTCTTGTTACTAACCATATGAACTAGGGCTACCAATTTTAGTCCTGTTTCAGGGGTCTTATGTTCAAAACCAATTGGCCAAGTATTGTAATGTTTGGCATGTAGTGATTTTACGTATTAGCCAGTGGAGCGATACAGGGCCATCATGGCCCTCTTGTAGACATTTGTAGAGGCTGTTTAGGAAGACCCTGAGATGTAAACAATCAAAATGGTAGTCGGTACAAATAGGGTTGGAGTAAAATTAGAAACAGTTTAGGACTAAAGAGTTTAGACGTACAAATAAACAGGATTATAGAGCTTCAGACTATAACAATAGGTAAAAAATAACTATTTAGAATGATCATGCATCAAAAATATGTTGGATTAATTACGACAGCTAATAATTTACCGGTATGTTAGACAAGTGCTAACACTTTGATTAGATACAATAATGGCAATATGCTCTATCTATAACATCTGTCAGTGATCTGAAATAAACTCATTGATACCGCCATGATTTAAAACATAACAAACCTCATATTGAAAACTGTTTAACTGTGGGGACAAGGGCACAAGAAACTTCATGATTTTGATTACTAAACATTAAAAAACAACTAGCATTAATTAGCTTTTACAAAATAAATTGTAACAGAATTTCCTGTCTGACAAGAGAGCTACATGTATTATGGATTTAAACTTGATGGTATAGTTAAGCTGCAAGCTGACATTTTCTTCGAAACAGTCGCTATGGCCTAATGGTTAGAGTGCCTGCCATGTGAGTGGAAGGTTGTAGGTTTGACCCTGGGCCATGTCAGACCAGACTTAAAAATCGGTTGTGGCTTCCCCCTTGCCCTTGGCGCTCATGACTAAAGGTATAGCATTACGACTAGCCCACCAGTGTCAGGATAATGTGACTGGTCAAATACTGGTGAAAACAAGTTCTGGAAACATGGATCTTTGAACTGTCGCCATGAAATAACTAAAATACTGTTGACACCGTTTTAAACACCAAAAAAAATCATTTCTCTGATATGCCACCACAGGCGAGATGTGTTGTCTATTGACAAACTTTGTTTTGAAACTTAATTCTAGTGGGACTATAACTAACCTTCTTTTGTTATGATTTTGAAATAAATTTATTCATTTATAAATGACCCATGTTCAGTGAAAAGGAGGCTTAATGCATCTGCGAAAAGTATCAACCAAGATCAGCCTGTGCGGACTGCGCAGGCTGACCTTGGCCGAAACTTCTAGTTATCAGTCAATTTTCTGTATGTCCAAGGACCAGTCTATTTCTAGTGGTGGGCCATTGGCTGGAAATCATAATCGATCATCGGTTGGAATCGGCTGCTACTGTCGATGCGATTCTTTCAACTATAATCAGCTCCTAATAAGTTTGCTTATATGTGCATGCACGTTTCACTGTTAATCCTTGTAAAACCCATGTATTATGGACTAAAAAAAGCTGCTTTTGTCTGTGATAGGGTAGAAAACATTGTTTGAAAAGGACAAAATGCTGGTTACCAGCATTCTTAGCTCATGGTGAGCTATTGTGATCGTGCTGTGTCCGGCGTCCGTCGTCAACTTTTTATCTTGTGTACGCTCTAGAGGCCACATTTTCAGTCCAGTACTCATGAAACTTGGTCAGAATGTTTGCCCTGATGATATCTCAGACAAGTTTGAAAATGGGTCATGTCCGGTCAAAAACTAGGTCACTAAGTCAAATCTTAGAAAAATCTTGTGTATGCTCTAGAGGCCACATTTTCTGTCCAATACTCGTGAAAGTTAATCAGAATGTTTGCCTTGATGAAATCTCAGACGAGTTTGAAAATTGGTCATGTCGGGTCAAAAACTAGGTCACTAGGTCAAATCTTAGAAAAACCTTGTGTACGCTCTAGTGGCCACATTTTCTGTCAAAAACTCCTGAAAGTTGGTCAGAATGTTTACCTTTATGATATCTTGGACGAGTACTAAAATGGGTCATGTTGGGTCAAAAACTAGGTAAATAGGTCAAATCTTAGACAAACCTTGTGTACGCTCTAGAGGCCACATTTTCTGTCCAGTACTCTTGAAAGTTGGTCAGAATGTTTGCCTTTATGATATCTTGGACGAGTACTAAAATGGGTCAGGTCAGGTCAAAAACTAGGTCAATAGGTCAAATCTTAGAAATACCTCATGTACGCTCTAGAGGCCACATTTTCAGTCCAGTATTCTTGAAAATTGCTCAGAATATTTGCCTTAATGATATCTTGGACAAGTACTAAAATGGGTCATGTCGGGTAAAAAACTAGGTCAATAGGTCAAATTTTAGAAAAACCTTGTGTACGCTCTAGAGTCCACATTTTCAGTCCAGTACTCTTGAAAGTTGGTCAGAATATTTGTCTAGATGATATCTCGAACGAGTTTGTAAATGGGTCATGTTGGGTAAAAAACTAGGTCAGTAGGTCAAATCTTAGAAAAACCTTGTGTATGCTCTAGAGGCCACATTTTCCGTCCAATACTCTTGAAAGTTTGTCAGAATGTTTGTCTTGATGATATCTCGGACGAGTTTGAAAATGGGTCATGTCGGGTCAAAACTAGGTCAATCAGTCAAATCTTAGAAAGACCTTGTGTAAGTTCTAGAGGCCACATTTTCGGTCCAGTACTCTTGAAAACTGGTCAGAATGTTTGCCTTGATGATATCTCGGACAAGTTTGAAAATGGGTCATGTTGGGTCAAAAACTAGGTCAATAGGTCAAATCTTAGAAAGACCTTGTGTATGCTCTAGAGGACACTTTTTTAGTCAAATACTCTTGAAAGTGGGTCAGAATGTTTGTCTTGATGATATTTGGATGAGTTCAAAAGTGGGTTATGTTGGGTCAAAAACTAGGTCACTAGGTCAAAATTTAGAAAAGTCATGTGTAAGCTCTTGAGGCCACATTTTCACTCAAATACTCATGAAAGTTAGAATGCTTCTCTTGATATTATCTAGGAGTTTGACAATGGGTCACCTCAGGTCAATAACTAGGTCACGGTGAACAATATTTAAAAAAACTTGTGTTTGCTCTGGAGGCCACATTTTCAGCCCAATACTCATGAAACTTGGTCAGAATTTTTTTCTTGATAACATCTTTGATGAATGAAAATGGGTTGGGTTGGGTGAAAAACTAGGCCACAAGGTTAAATCTTAGAAAAACCTTGTTATACTCTAGAGGCCACAGTTTAAGTTCAATACTCATGAAACTCGGTCAAAATATTTGTCTTGATGACATCTTAGACGAGTCTAGTGAAAGCTTGTGTACATCCTAGAGGCCAAATTTGCAAATTTTCAGTTCACTAATTATGAAAGCTTGTTGGAATGTTTGTCATAATATCTCGAAAGAGATTTAAAATGGATCATGTTTGGTCAAAAGGCTCAGGTGAGCGACTTCAGGGCCATGATGGCCCTCTTGTCTTCTTTTCTCACAATGTTTTCATAAGTCTCCTTTATTGAGGTTGTTAAAAAGTTGGCATAAAACAAACAAAAAAAAAACATGGTAAAAATACACAATGTAGTGAAGTTCTGTTTAAATCTAGAAGCAGACTTGTGCTGCAAGTACAGTATTTCTTCCATGAACTTTATAGGAGAAATTAAAGCATGTGATGTAAGAATTTCTGTATGCCTACCATGACTAAAAAACAGTTGAATCTACCTATCACTTTTGGATATGATTTGCTTACCAAAGAAAACAAGAGCGGCAAATTGTCACAAGATACGTCCGTCCCACCGTCAGTTGTCAAGGGGGGGATAATAATCGTAAAGGGCAGGTAGAGGAAAATAGTAGTGCAGCAGAAATCATGTAAGTGATTGAAATAGGCATGAATGTCTCCTCTAATGTTAAGGAAACATGCATATAAAGTTTCAGGTCATTCCAACATGAAAAGACAAAGTTATATTGTACAGAAGCATGAAAAGCTGTAAAAAAAAATAATGAATAGGAAATAATTCGAAAAGGGCATTAGGTACAGTTACGGCTCCAGTGCATTGCACTTTTCGTAACTGCAACAAACATGCTTACCAAGTCTCAAGTCAATTTGACTTGAGGTGACAAAGTTCCGTTCCGGACAAGCAAGAAATACTGTAAAAATGAAGATCAAAGTGGAATTACTCAAAATCCGCACTAGGTAGAGTTATTTTTCTTGCGCACTGTACTCCGTAATATTTGCAACAAACATGCATACCAAGTTTGAAGTCGTTCTGACTTGAGATGACAAAGTTATATTCCGGACAAGCACTAAATGCTGTAAAAATGACGATCAAAGGGAAATAACTCAAAGAGAGCACGAGGTAGGGCTACAATTCTTACGCACTGCACTTTCAAATATTGCAACAAATAAGCATACCATATTTCAAGTCATTCCTACTTAAGATGACAACCTTATGCTCCGGACAAGCAAGAAATGCTATAAAAATGAAGATCAAAGGGGGAATAACTCAAAATTTGTGCTAGGAAGAGTTATGGTTCTTGTGCACTGCACTCCGTAATTTTTCATCAATCATGCATACCAAATTTGAAAATGTTCAGACTAGAGATGACAAAGTTATATTCTGGACTAGCAGAAAATGCTGTAAAAATGACGATCAAAGGGAAACAACTCAAAGACAACACAAGGTAGAGTTATGGTTCTTTCGCACTGCACTCTGTATTATTGCAACAAACACAAATGCCAAGTTTCAAGTCAATCGGACTGGAGATGACAAAGTTATGCTCCGGACAAAGAACTGGATGCCGCCTGCCCGGATGCCCATACGTCATGGGTGATCCCATAATATGTCCCGTCTTCGACGGGCATATAAAAATGAGAAGGGATTTTTTTCTACTTGTTGACTCAAAAGAACATTATCTGACCATTGGGTTTTGATGGCTTTGTAATTTATGACCCCATTGATGCAGAGTCGAACATTACTTCAAACCCTAACATTTCTCATCAGATTATAAATAATGTCCAGAGTGCCGAGAAAAGAAAAAAAAACTTCTTCACAGCTGTAACAAGGTCCAACCACAATTTTGATTCAAAAACATAGCTAGGACTTTGTAAAAATTAAAAGAATTAAACTTAACAAGGTTTACAGAGACTTAATCTATAGTCAATAAACTAGCTGATAGGAAGGAAAAGGTGTAGAGTATTCTAAAAGTAGAATGCTAAAAATAGAACACTGCACTGTAGATTTTGCTGGAGTTGCCGACGTGAGGAAGGCAAATGATTGTTTTCAAGATATTTTAATCCTTTGGTGTACCATCCATCATTGTAATTTATTGAAAAATATTTGTAAAGAATATCATCAGCTGCAAGAAGAGGTAATTCTGCTTTATTTTACGACTACTCATGTATTAAGAATCAGTACTGAACATCTGACGTCATAAAGCAGACGCTTTACCTGTGGAAAGAAAGACAGGTTTTTGTGGGATAAAGGGGTGGATTTAGCGAGTTAATAACATCATAACACTCTGCAGTCTTGTCTAAACTGACAAAGTTGATAAAGGGTAACTGGTGTCACCCTTGTCTTAGATTGCCAATATTTCATGAATGTAAGCCAGGTCGGGATTTTTTTAAGGCGAAGTTTTTTCGCCGTGCAAGCTTAAAGAGGCAAAGTTGAGCTATTGAAGGCGACTTCTTCGCCCACATGGCCCTGTAGCTTTTGTTTCTTGCTTCACCCTTTCTCCACTTATCTCGTGAGTTGAGACAAAAACTGAAGAAATTGCTGATAAAAAACTTTCACCACCAGACGGTGCAGAGACGGCTCGTATACCGCTCCTCCATTTCATGCCGATGATCGATTGTGACAAAGTTCAATTGATAATCGAAATCGGGAGCTTCCAGCACGCCATTAATCGATACCACCTGATCATCGGTACACCACCATCTACTTCATTATTAAGTTGTATGTTACAAAAAAGTGGATATTATGGATCCATAAGTACGTGATGGTTTGCTTTGTGCTATGGATTACGGAGATGCATTAAGCCCCCTTTCGCCAGAGCATGTCTCAAATAAATTTACACGTGTTCAATACCATTGTTGGAGATGAAATTTGTTTGCAAATTTTTAATGCTCAGTTAAATTGCTGTGACAGAACACTTATTCATGGTCACTGGGTTGGAAAACAGTACTGGACTAAGGAAAACATTGCTAACCCAAGGATACTAAGCTCCCAGTTGGAATTGAACATAGGACATACAAATTAGGTCACATATTTGAGCTACTAGGCCATGGGATATCCATAAGGCTGAGAATAATTTCAGCATACTATTACTAAAATAACTAGACAATTTATTTAAGTATTTATTTATCAAATGATTCTACTGTTTCAGACCTTTGTGGGCTGTCACAGAGAAAAGAAATATTGGTGAGTTTGCAAATCTGGGAATGTTTAATTTAGTTGTCAAAGAAACAATAGTATTGAATGATTCTTTAGTCTGAAAGGAAAAAAAAATGCAGCACAGTTTAATAGCACATCTGGTTTATTTGAAATCTTGGGTTTCTGAAAACAGTGTGACATATGAGATAAAATTACTTAAATAAATTTGCATCATCTCTCTTTAACCCTTTCCCAGATGAAATTTTTAGACTCTGCCAAACTGAAAGAGTTTGCAGACAACAATTTTAAATTGGGTAAAAATTGAATTAAGTTCTCCAATAGGATAGAAAACATTGTGGGAAAAGTTGAAATTGCTCAAAATAAGCTTCTTCACCTTTTCCTATAATGTTTTCAAAAGACATCTACTGTAGATAATGGACATGAGAAATAGTTATACATGTACACAGTTTACCAGCCTTTTGCTTCAAAAGATTATCTTTTTTTTTTTATTACTATCTTTTTTTTAAGATCAGAAAATGTGTAGGGTTTGATTTTACTAAAAGACTCCATGGATGTTTAACTCTTTACCAAACGACAAAATCTTAGACTTTTCCAAATTGAAAGCATTTGCACGTGACATGATAAACGGTACTCAAAAATTGAATTTTCTGGGGGGATTGTTAGAAAACATTGTGGGAAAAGGAGAAAATGCTGGTTACCAGCATTTTCTCCTTTTCCCATGATGTTTTCAAAAGCTTTCTTTCATAGGGTCGTTAAAAGTCGGGATTGGTAAAGGGTTAAACTGAAAGTAGATTTGTTTCTTTGTACTTGCACTGAGGCCGAATTTGCAGGATGATTTTAGCTTATTGGCACTGGCTTGCATTTGAATATTTCTGAATAGGCCAAATTGCAATAGACCATTTCTGGTATATTCAGGGCTCCAGATTAACACTAGCAAACTCGCAAAATGCATGTGGAAAATTGATTTTGTGAGTAGATTTTACGACCACTAGCATTTTTTTGCGAGTACAAATGAAAATTTGTTTGCCGACCGTAATGACCCAGTTGTGACTGGTTTGCGTTTTATACCATGCCGACAATCCTAATCTTAGCTCTTACTGCTCCATTCAGCTATGGCATTTGTTGCAAATCATAAACCAGTCTATTTTTAGTAGATGACAACAATGTCTAAGCGGATGATTTCCAGTTTTTTTCAGCCAGTTAGCAAGGCTTCTTCAAGTAAAGCCAAATCTTCCAAATCTCCGGAGAAAAAACGACCCAAGAGTAAGATGCCTTCTGAAAAAACAGTAAAGAAGTGGGAGCATGATCTGCACATATCTCTCCATTATGAAAGTGACAGCGAGGAAAATGTTACGAAAATCTACTGCACCGATTGTTGTCTATACAATCCGGATCAAACGTCATCGGTAACAGTAAAACATTGTTTTAACCATAGGTAATGAAAGATCTATAGTGTATTTCGTACAGTTATTAATAGCTTGGAACAAAATAAGTCTCGAGTAGGAAATAATGATGATTCGTACCAATTACAATTCGTACACAGCCTGTTTTTACATTTTTTCCATCAATATAGCTGGTCAGTTTTCTCGAAAGACAAACCTTATTACTTGACAGTTATAAATAATCATCTGTTGACAGATCTATAATATTTTATTAGCCTGTTTCATGTTTTTTTTTGTAAAGTGTTCATACATTTTAATGAATGTTAAAAATTTAGTAAAATTTGCTAGTGAGCGTCAATTTTTGCTGGTAAAAATTTTGTCCACTAGCAAAAATTTGCTAGTGGCAAAAAAAGTTAATTTCGAGCCCTGATATTATCAAGAAATTACCTGGATAGTAGATGTATATTATAGCTGCATGTCAGTGTTTGTGTAAGGAATGAAAGTATATTTCTCAACATTTATGATGTGATTAATAAAGTGGGTGCAGCTAAAAATATGTGCAAAACACTTAATGATAAATTTTAGCATACACAGCTGTCTTTATCACAACATGGATGTTTGAAAAAAGATTTTTAATTCTTAGAATTACACTTTTAATCAGTAATAATTTAATGATTCTTCAACTCTGATGTCTTTGTGATCACCCAATGTCAGTCGTATTAAGTTTGTTGTCTGTCGTCAACTATTTCTTTAAAAGACCTTCTTCTCCTAAACCCATTGGCAGATTTTAGCCAAACTCCACACTAATGATTCCTGAGTGGGTGTCTTTCAAAGTTGTTCAAACCATTCGGGTCTTTTAGAGAGGGAGGGTTTATAAGGTGAGATACTGTTGATAAATATGATGTAATAATTACCTTGAGGTCACTCTTGCATTGTGATCAAAATTGTGATGTAATCCCCAAGTGTTTTGAATTAATAAAATAGCAATTTACTCTAGCTGTAACTCTAGCAGTTGAAATGTTTTTAGACTTCCCTAAAGCAATTACAGACGACAAATTGAACATGGTTCTTATGATCCAGTGTGTCTCTTGAAGGGTAGAAAACGCCGTGTTAAAAGGTGAAAATGCTTGTTATGGGCACTTTCTCCTTTTCCAAAATGGTTTTGAAAGCCTCCTACCCTGAGGCTGTAAAAACCAGGGCTTTTGTGGTAAAATTCAAGCAAAACATGTTTTGTGAAAGATCATTGTGCCCATCCCTCATAAATTATAGTGTGCACATACTAATCATAATGCACTTTATTTTCTTTCATCAGCAAAATGAATACAGTTGATTTGAAACACTATATTAAAGGCCAGTAAAGGCCAAAATATCAAAGCAGGTGCATAATAGATTTAAATTTAAATCATACCATTTAAAAGTATGGAAAATATTGTACAGATGACAGTCTGTTATTGTGTGCTCGGGCCATATGTTAGTCGCTGGCAGAAAAAAAAATTTAAAATCAGGCAAAAAGTAAACAAAAGACATGGCTTCCTGGCAGGTTTTAACCTAGTTTCGAAATTAATTTCCCTGTCAGCAACTAACACTTGGACCGACCATACAATAACAGATTGTCATCTTCACAGTAATTTTCATACTTTTAAATGGTATTATATAAATTCAAATGAATTTAAACACCCGCTTTGTTTACATTTTGCCTTTATTGTTACTTTAAAGGGAAGACATTGGCAAGTGTAATTACACATATTTTCCAACTGGCAAGTTTTACTTTTTTTGCTTATGTACTGATTAAGCAAAAAGACACTTGAATGTTCTATATGATTGGCCTTGATTTACAAACTCATAGAACACTGTTAGAAAATAACCTTTCTCTGATTTACATGCATGCATAGCAGAAACAGATTAATTTAGAGTCTGTAGAAATTGCTCAAATCTCGGATATCATTCATAATAGTAAAATGTACTGAAAGAGTACAAAACATCGACATGAAAGGAGGAAGCTTTCTTTATGAGCAATTTCTTCTGTTTTCACAGTGTTTTAAAAACTGTTGGCAAGCTGCGAAAGATGTGTAAATAGGTTTGTATTATAGAAATAATTTACATCTTTAATGTAAATGTTTCTTTATCAGCTCCATTTTTTTTCAATGATTTTGAAGGATTGATGCCACACATGAAGTGAAGTCACTGGGAAGATACTTGAATGACGAAACTGTAAGACTGAATGTTTGTGCCATTAAAAAAGAAATTTGTGGTAATGGTATCCCAGTGGTGCTTATCTCTGCCATCAAAGACATAGAAGAACTTGATGAACTTACTTATAATTATGGACCTGGCCAATATGAATGGAGAAGGTATCAACTATCATATTAATACTGATATTTAAGGAATACCTTTTACCAACAAATGTTTGTTTGTTTGGTGTTTAATGCTGTATCAAAAATTATTTTAGTTATTTCACCTAGAGTCGGAGACAGTTCACAGATCAATGTTTCCTGGACTTTTTAACCAGTACTTGACCAGTCATATTATCCTGAAACTGGTGAGCTAGTCATAATGCTAGATATATCGTATATCATGCATTTTTGATATGAAAAAGTTTTATAGAAGAACAAGAATGATGAATTACGATGATATTCCATTTTGCAGTTTCGATTTTCTAAGCCAATAACTGCTTGATGATAATTTTAGCTTGATACCCATAAAATGTATACAGCTACGTGAAAGTGTCTGAATATACATATATACATCAAGGTATAAGTATACCTACAAATGTAGGTTTGCGTGTACATGTATGTATGTATGTACGTATAATGTATACCGTATTTTCATGAGTATACCACGCAGGCATGTATAACTCGCACCCCTAACTTTACCTTGAAATATAGGAGAAAAGCCTAGTTCTGATACATTGCTCGCATCCTAAATAAGCATTTTATCAAGAATAACTTTTGCTTACTTTCAACTCATGACAAGTGCAAATGGTGTTTGTTTTATCAAGGGAGGAAACTAAATTACGCTCTTTAAAATCAAAGTTCCACAGGGACTTTACAAGAGTGTACCGGTAAATTATTAAAGGCAATAAATTAAGATCAACAGTTCTCTGGTATGGCATCAAATATCAAGGGTGTCTGGTCGGCATTGCATATCTGTGATAAGTGGAAGTCATGCTGTTTACAAATTGGGACCATACACAGCCACTTTCACATGTCAAGATCACCGATCAACCATATTGATTGACACATTTTCGTTATCTTAGACTGAAGTGTGAAAAGGTAATAGAAAGGAATTAACACAAACAGAAATAAAATTCAATTTCTTATAATTCATTTTACAATTTTCTTTTCTTTTTTTTTCAAATCTGGTTATCTTAATTCATATATGATAAATTGATTTTGAAAATAATGAGGATGACTGTGACGTTGTTTTAAAATTTAGACAAGACCTAATGGCGCCGTATTATGATCTACACGACAGGTTCATGCCGAGGTGGGGGAAAAAAAACCTAGTTCAGTTATGGCAATGTATAGCGCGCATCCCCTACTTTGAAAATAATTATGGGAGAAAAAATGTGCGCGGTATACTCATGCAAATACGGTAATTAAAATTCGTAGAATCCTGATTTTTGAATGTCATAAGCTGAATATGGCTTAGAATGGATTTAAATTACATCCATTAATCTGATTTATATTTTGCTCTAACGGTAATTTGAGTAGGGTTTCCAGCTAGTTTGGGTCAGCCTTGACTGTTTAGTAATACATAACTAGATATCTTATACCATTGTTATTACTATCCCTACGCATTAACAAATGTGTTTTGATTTTGTATTATGTACTTGTACAAGGGCCGGTGGCCGATGTATACAATAAATATTTGAATTTGAATTTGAGACCTTTAATCCTGAGCGCAAAGGGGGATAAGCTAATACTTCTAATTTTTTAAGTCTTCGGTTTGACCCGGCAGGGGATCGAACCCATGACCTTCCGCTCACTAGACAAGTGCTCTAACCACTAGTGCGCTGCCACATATCTAATGAAAAGGTGACTTGCCTAAGGACGCTCTACCATGACCTGACGCTAGTGGGGATTGAAACCAGGATTCCCAGCTCAAGCCAAGAATGCTAAGCACTAAACCAAGGTGGATCCTCATTGTCTCCTTTAAATTAATGCTCAGACAAGTTATTTATACCAACTTTTATTTGAAAATGCAAGATATGCATGTGCAATTGGTTTGATTTTAGCCATTTTAGTTCAAATGTTTATAAATATCTACCAATTGTTTAAAAGCAGATCAATGCAAGTTATAATTTTGTTATAATTTCAAACGCAGGAATTCCTTTTCTAGTATTATTCCTAGACCTTTTCTACTCATTAACACACAAATTTTATCTAGAGCATGTGTTTTTTAGCTCACTTGAACACATTAAATGAAGATTATTCCTTTTAAGCTCACCATACCAGGAAGTGGTCAGAATGAGCTTTTAGGATTGTTGAATGTCTAATGTCCGTCTGTTGTCCATCTGTCCACAATTTGTTGTTTACACTCTAGCATCCACAAATGTTACAATCATGACCGAACTCAGTCAAACTGTTCACCTTATTTCAAAAAGGTACAAACTGAATGCAACTGTTCATATGACACACACAAAATAAGACTGGTAATTTACACAAAGTGAACACCAGTATAATATATTTTGCAGAAACACACAAAGTAAGATTGGTAATATTGTACAAAGTGAACACCTGTATAGCAGTTTTGATCCACACAATTCAATGACACACTGCAGAATGAACACCTTATTTGTAAAGTTACAAACTGAAAACTTACTGTTCCAATGACCAACACAAAGAAAGATTTGAAATATTTTACAAAGTGAACACCTGTTTAGAATGTTTCATCACCACACTTCATATGAACTGCAGAATGAACAACTTATTTGTAAACGTACCAACTGAACAATTATGTTCAAATGACACACAAAAATTAAGGTTAGTAATACTGTACAAAGTGAACATCTGTATAGTTTATTTCTTCAGCACAATACATATACGCTCTAAAGAATGAAATCCTGTAAAGGTAAGAACTGAACAACTATTGTTCTAATGACACACACAAAATTAAGATTTGCAATATTGCATGAAGTGAACACCTGGATTGGATATTTCATCAGTGCAATACATATAAACTCTTTACAGAATGAAAACTGTGATTGACCATATGATTTATAAGAGTACAAAATGAATGTCTTTGGATTTGCTAACATGAAAATGTGAAATGGGCACTATTGTACAAAGTGAACACCTGTATAGTGAACTTTACATTGCCTCTATATACAATATATATACAGGAATTGAGAATCCTGACTTTATAACATACACAATGTTTAAATGTCACAATTTATTTGACTGGCACAGTCCATATGCTGATTGAATTTTTTTAATGAAAGCACTTACTAAACAACTGTTGACTGAATGAATAGTGTCATGTTCATTATCTTTTTGCCATTGTAAATGTAAGCTTTTTATTATTATGTTGGGATTTTTTGTTTTTGTGTTTTCAGACTGCAGTGAGACAGAAGGATCAGAAAACAAGGTAAAGACCATTTAGAAAAAAAAAAATGTAAGATTTATCTCAAAACCTGGTTAAAAAAATCTTGAGTACTTGTCAACTAAACATTACAAGGACCATTTTTCAATTTAGTAGAACACCTCTTTTGACTTCAACTTTTCTAAACAATGATAAAACTCTAATGATAAAACTCTACAATTTTTTGCTCAAACGTAGTGTAAACATTTACCATTTGAGTGATGAGCAGGGTCCATGTGCAAGCTAAATTTACAAAACATGTATTAAGTCTTTACCACATAACAATATTTTTAGACCTGTCCAAATTGAAAGCAGTTGCAAACAAAAAATTAAAGGTGGTTCAAATGGCAGAATTTATCCTTGATAAAGTAGAAAACATTGTGGAAGAAGCATTTTTTCCTTTTCCCACAATGTTTTCAAAGGGCTTTGTTCCCAAAGTCGTTAAAACCTGGGATTGTATGGTAAAGGGTTAAACACTACTGCAAATTACAACTTTCAAAATGGAAGACAAAATGTCTTGGCAGAGGGTGCACTGTACAATTAAAAAAAAAAGCCCAGTTGTCTTCCATCAGAAATCTAAACAGAGTTGCAGAAAGTTTATGGAAACAGTACTTTCAAATACAGTACAGTCTGTAAATAGATGCATCATTTAAAGAAGGTAGGGAGAGAGTTGAAAAAGACCCCAGGTCAAGGGGAATACTTTTGTCGGCATCAAAACATTAATTGATGAAGATATACTATATACATTGCAAGAGCTAGCAGACATTACTGGCATCTATTCATCAAGTATTTTGAAAATATTGCGAGAACTTTTGGGGGTTCTTAAGGTCTGCCCACTCTGGATTCCCAATTTGCTCACACATGAGCATAAACAAACTAGAAGCTGTCAATGTGTATTCTGAAAGATTACTGGTACCCTGACATAGTCTGCACCTACAAGGTCCATAATTACACATCACATGGTTTACATTTTAGCTCACCTTAGCACATCATTCTGAGCTATCATTGTTGCTTGTCCAATGCTTTATTAAATTTCCTGCATGATTTAGATTTTGGAAAATTGCATCACTGATGACGCACTGCCCTTGATGGCCTGAATCACTCTAATGGCAGTGATTTCGCATATCTTATAGAATACATTCTTAACTCTTTACCAAACGACAAAATTTTAGACTCGTCCAAATTGAAAGCATTTGCAGACAACAAAATTGATATGACTCGAAAATTGAAGTTTGTTTTGGAAAGGGAAGAAAACATAGTGGGAAAAGGGGAAAATGCTGGTAACCAGCATTTTCTCCTTTTCCAACGATGTTTTCAAAAGGCTTATCCTCAGGGTCGTGAAAACCAGGGATTGTTTGGTGAAATGTTAATTCATGATGCAAAAATAAAAAGTTTGATACCAGGTCGAAGCAAACTTTCTTTCTGGCGATTTTTTGCCTCTCACCTCTGATGCCCATGAGAAAAGTAGTCAGTGACTTGGGAAGGAAGTCGTGTCAGTGCTTGTGTGAGAAAGCCAGGAAACACATGTGTAGGTGCACAGACCACTGTGATATGACCTAAGCTGTTAAAACTGCATTAAACTCCAATACAACCAATCATTACAAAATTAGAGGCCCTTGAGGGCCTGAAGTGCTCTCTCTACTGTAAATTTGCTTATTTTCTAGCATACAACATTACCTCATGATGCAAAAAGGAAAAGGACAAACACACACATAAAAGGGGGAGAGTATAACTGGGCTTGAACAAAATAAGACAGCATAATAAACAGGCATGATGAATGTAACAAATAGTTAAATACTCCAAGTACAGTTTCTGAAAACCACTTGTTTGGAAATTTGATAAGATTTTCAATACTCAACAATGTGTACTTTGTTAAGTAAACAAGACTAAGTCATCAAATGCCTGCTTTTCCTAAACTGATCCCTGCATTTTCTTCATTTTCAATACAGTTCAATCCCTGGATGATAAAAATAATCTGTGCCAGTTTGAAAAAAAACTAGAGGGCCATGATGGCCCTGTATCGCTCCACTGGCTAATATGTAAAATCCCTACATGCCTAATTGATTGATTTATTGATTGTATGGTGTTTAACGCCGTTTTCAACATTATTTCAGTTATATCGCGGCAGCCAGTCCACCTATCCATGCTTTCCTGGAGTTTCTGTTACCAGTACTCCACACAATATTCTTTCCAAGCCACTGGCTGTTTTCCCACATCACCATCATTGAAACAATGATCAGCAGTGAGAGAGGAATGAATCCTGTCGCAATGACTATCATCAATCCTCGGAAAGAAATTGGCCGAGCCGGGGATCGAACTCACGACCCCCTGTTCTCAAGTCCTGTATGCTACCGACTGAGCTACCGGGGCTCGGCCTACATGCCTAACATTACAATACTTGGCCAATTGGTTTTGAACATAAGACCCCTGAGACAGGACTAAAATTGGTAGCCCTAGTTCATATGGTTAGTAACAAGAAGATTTCTAAAGATTTCACTATATAAGCCCATGTAAAACTTCTGACCCCTCGGGATGAATCAAATTCCACCCTAGGGCTTAATTTACGCACTCTTGGTGAAGGCCCTCTAGATATAGCTACATGCGAAATTTGGTAGCCCTACGCTTTATGAATAAGTACAGGGAGATTTCTTAATTTTTCTCTATATAAGTCCATGTAAAACTTGTGACCCCCGGGGCAGGGCCAATTTTGACCCCAGGGCTATAATTTGGGCACTCTTGGTAGAGGCCCACTAGATAAAGCCACAAGCAAAATTTGGTAGCCCTAGGTCTTATGGTCAGTAACAAGAAGATTTCTAAAGTTTTCCCTAAATAAACCCATGTAAAACTTGTGACCCCTGGGGTGGGGTCAAATTTGACCCAAGGGCTATAATTTGGGCACTCTTGGTAGAGGCCCACTAGATAAAGCCACATGCAAAATTTGGTAGCCCAAGGCCTTATGGCTAGGTACAGGGAGATTTCTAAAGTTTTCCCTATATAAGCCCATGTAAAACTTGTGACCCCCGGGGCGGGGTCACATTTGACCCAGGGCTATAATTTGAAGAAACTTGATAGAGGCCCACTAGACAAAGCTACATGCCAAATTTGGTAGCCCTAGGCCTTATGGTTTCAGACAAGAAGATTTTCAAAGAATTCCAATATTTTTAAGTTTTGTTGCCACGGCAACCAGAGTTTTTGAAGGAATCAAATTCTTTCAAGAGAGTCTGAAGAGGACCATGGCAGGATCATTTCTGTGAAGTTTCATCAAAATTGGATGGGTAGTTTCAGAGTAGATGTTTAAAATAAAAGTTAACGCACGAACGGATGCACGGACGGACGCACGATGGACAACGGGCCATGACATAAGCCCGCTGGCCTCCAGCCAGTGGAGCTAAAAATGGATCAAAATTGCTGACTAAATAGAGTTAAGAAGAAATTATGCAAATGATAAACTTGAAGTGCCTACACTTCCCTTACTACTACTTGGACTTTTTTGAAAGTCAACTGGGTTCAAGCTATTGATGAAATAACTGATCTGTGCAAGTTTCGCTAACAATCTGACCACAAATGCAGACTTTATTGTGTAGACAGAAAATGTATATCTGCAACTTCAAATGACAACTATTCCCTTACTAATTGTTGGATTTGTTTCAACATAGTCCATGCTATTGATCATATAAAGATAATGTGCAAGTTTCATAAAAATCCGAACACAAATGTACACTTTAAGGCATAAACAAGAAATGTAAATTTTCAACTTCAAATGGCTACTTTCCCCTTACTAATTGTCAGATTTTTTTCAAAATCAATAGAATTCAAGCTATTGATGATATAAAGAATCTATGCAAGTTTCACAAAATCTGGCCACAAATGCAGACTGTACTTTGTAAACAAGAAATGTAAATTTCCAACTTCAAATGGCTACTTTCCCCTTACTAATAGTCAGATTTTTTCAAAATCAATAGGATTCAAGCTATTGATGATAGAAGAAACTGTGCATGTGTCATGAAAAATCACCCACAAATGTATACTTTATCACATAAACAAGAAAAAGACTAATAGACAGATGGCAGAAACCACACAATGACATAAGCTCTGCTGGCCTTTGGCCAGTAGAGCTAAAAATCAGAAGAAAAGACACACACACACACACACACACACACACACACACACACACACACACACTTGTATTGCATTCATTCTGAGGACCTTGAAACTTTACGTCATTATGAGGACTCATTAAAGCCTTAGAGGTACGGAACTCGCAGTTTGTAATTAACAATAATGTTCACATCTAGAAAAAGATTTTTTTTACAAGTATCAATGTTACACTCGACTAATATGACATAAAAACGTTTAGAGGACTCTGCCTATTTTCCATTCAAAGTGAGGACTCGTTATGAGGACGTTCAATTATTCCATCAAAACGAGGACTTTGCTTGCACACTCACAATTTCACAACATTGTGAGGACTGACGTGAGAATCACAAAATATGCAAAATACACTTATATTGTGTGTTAATCACAAACTGTACAGAATACACCCTCTTTTTCATATAAACACATAAATGTAGTACTTTTCACTCAACACGGCAAACCCATGATGGTAGCGGTGGAAAATGTAATTTCAAAACCATTTCAAATGTTAACATTTTAATATTTTATAGCCAAATTCAAAATAATATCAAAAAAGATTATTTAAAGATACAATTTATGAGAATGAACTGAATGAGAAATACTCACATGGTATATTTAGCCAACTGAAGCAGAACAGTTAACTTAACACTGAACAAAATAGCAACTGGTATTGCTGCACTGTTTTAGTGTTTCGTTATCTACAGTAGATTTTTTTTTTCAAATATCTTATTCTGATTTTTTGGACAATAATTTTGATAGGCTATGTCAAGCTTTTGACTCTTTTTTTTCCTCATTGTGCTACATTTACAAGAAATCCAGTTATACCAGTAAATCTCCCTTTAACCCTTTACCAAACAATTCTGTGATTTAACGACCAAAATGAATAAGGGTTTTTAAAATATGATTTGTAAAGTAAAAAATCTGTTAAATCCTTAAAGAGTGAAAGCGCCGAATTAATTAAATGGATTTTATTTCAATAACGAACAGCAGCCGAAATATTGCCATTTCAAGCCTCGATCGTTCTAGTCTAAAAAGAGCAAAGCAACAAACAGCGTAGAACCAAGATTAGGCTGCACGTTTTATGTAGTCTGATCCTGATACACTCTATCCACAAAACAGCTAAATCTGTTTCAGCGCTGTAAGGGTTATGAAGGATCCAATACTTGTAAATTGCGTGCTCTCTTAACTCATTTCTTCCTAAAACAAGTGTTCTCCAGTGACTTAAAACACCATCAGTGTAGAACATCAATAATCTTCGAACTGATACATGAATGCAGAGAAAAATGTTACAGCAAAGAGTGACGAACAATTTCTTCTTTTACCACAACACCGTCAAAATGTCGTCTGATGTAAGGCGCAAAGGCGCAAAAAAAAATACCCGTCTGTAGGAGGCAATGAGTCAATTAATGAATGATGTTTTTTTAAGCAATGGCATTATTGTAGAACAAACCATTTCTGATACAATCGAGCAACACCAGATTAATCAAGCATTAATTTCTACATGTATATAAGATCATGAAAAGTCTGCTCTGTTTGGACCGGGATAATGTGAATTTAACATTATCCCTTACGCTGCTAAGCGCGACTTACTGACCTTTTGCAGACAGTGTATATCAAGATCAGACAGCACAGAACGTGTAGTCTGATCATTGATCTACACTGTCTATTAAGGGCATGTTTTCCCTAAAGAAAGATCTTTGAAATAGCAAAATTTGGGTTTTTACCATCGGCTTAAAAGTTTCATTTACTTTAGCAGGATAAGAGTTAAATTGCATCTGGGGATTTCTGTAAACAGTTTTTGGGTTGGCATGCTGACTATTTCCCGCCATAATACCATGTCGATATCAAAGATTAAATACACAGAACGAATCGCAGTAAAGACGTAAAATGATTAGCACTCCCATCTCCTTACCACCTTTCTGCAATATGGAGTTCAAAGATTTAACTGGCCGATTTATAGATGCCATTTCCAGATTTCACCTTTTTCCAAACAATTGCATGTTAATATGTAGTTGTTAAAAACTAGATCAAAATCAGTCCGCAGATTTGTGCAATTTAATCTCGATATTCACAATTCAGTTGTTTTAACCTATTTAATTACTCTAATAGATGCGGAAAAAAGATGATCGTAACTGAAAGAAAGTACAGGCTTTTGCATAAATTTAGCTAAATACTGTGTATCATAATATATTGGATGGTTCCTTTTGTCATATTGGGATTTTCTGGTTAGCTGTTTATCATTTTCCTTCTCCTAATTTATAATAGAGAATTATTACAGCATTTCTTCCACAAAACATGTAGACCCTGATCAGATGCCACATCTCGCATGATGACTATCTACGCTTGTCAGTACCCCTTTTTTTTGGTGACGCTTAACCATTAATTGTTTAACATCATTAGGGATTTAGCTTGGCGGGAAATCATACTGACCGAGGGCGGAGAAATGAAATTTTGCACAACACCAAATAGACGGTATCGTGGAAAGTTTCCCTATAATTTTCTGTAGTTACATTACTGCCATCCTGAGTTAGATTAATGATATAATGCAAAGGTTTTTCCAAAGGATTGTAAAACTAGAGTCAGAATGTTGCATTTGTCAATTCTTTATATCAGTTATCAGTTCTGTTTAATGCATTGCTTCCTGCCTGATTCCTTTCCTGTTTAGAGAGAGAGAGAGAGAGGGGGGGTTCCTTCCAAAAATTTGTTAACCGTTAGTTTTCAGTATATACCAATAAAATGTGTCATCAAAATATATAATAAACCTCTGTGAACATTAGAACTATTATCTGTTGAAACCAATGATATCAGGGTTGATTGATTGATTGATTGTATGGTGTTTAATGCCGTTTTCAACATTATTCCAGTTATATCGCGGTGGCCAGTGCACCTATTCATACTTTCCTGGATTTTCTTTTACCAGTACTCCGCACAATATTCTGTCCATGCCACTGGCTGCTTTCCCATATAGCCATCGTCGAAAAAATGGTCAGCGGTGAGAGAGGAATGAATCGTATCTTTCAGACGGTTATGTTAATTACGCTTTATCTTTCAGAGAAGGAGAGAGATAGAGAGATAGAGAGAGAGAGAGAGAGAGAGGTACGGACAGACATACAGACTGAGACACAGACAAGTTGTTCGGAGACAACTTTAGAAATCACGTGAAATTCCATTTAAAGAGAGATTGCCCATTATTCTCTGGATATTCTCGGTTCGGAATAGTCTATTAAAAATAAATGGAGTTTTCTTTTTTGGGTTTGATACCTGTAAACAGTTATGTTTTGACAACAAATCATAGTTAAGCCACACCCAAGTCCATTCTTTGTGCTATCATCGCAACCCTGAACTTAAAAAAAAAAGGAGGAAGGGGATCAGACCTGCACTTCCACCTGAAAGGAATGCTCATAATATGAAATTGTTATCAAAATCGAAAATCTCTGTAAGAATAGGAAGTGATGGACGGAGAGGAAAGAGAGGAGAGAGAAAACATACACCTGTATGTCCATACAAACCTTTGGAAATGAGCCATGCTCTGTGAAAAGGGGGCTTAATGCATCAGCAAAAAGTATCGAGCAATCCGCGCAGGCTGACCTGAATCGAAACTTTTTGCTATTGGTCAATTTTCTGTTTGTCAAAAGAACATTCTACCTCATGATTAACCAGGTTGTTTAAAATAGTGGCTATTATGGATCCATAATTATGTGATGACTTGCTCGGTATAATGCACCACGAAGATGCATTAAACCCCATTTTGCCATAGCATGGCTCAAATATATTGCATATATGTGAAATATACATGTTGATCATTACTAAAACATACCCTACGTGCAACCACGACGACTGACACTAACCTTTTTCACAACACAGTTGACTTTTGATGTGTCTGCAGCAGACGACTTTTGAAAGCAGTGTGGAAAAAAAAAGAAGATTTTAACAGGCATATTCTCCTTTTGTCTCATTTATTTACCAGCTGAGAAAAGTAAACCAAAACTGCAAATTTAAAATCAATACTATTCGAGTCGACCAAAGAAACGTATTCACTACAGAAAGCAATCTGGCATGTAACACAAGGTATATAAGAAATAAAAGCCTTTTAAAACTAACAAAACCCTTAAATGGGACAAAAACAGATAATGTTACCGACCACAAAGCCTTGCTGACAAGATTATATGAATTAAGTTACGACTAATTAGTCCCGACCTATAACGTCCTTGCAGCGACACACTCACTCTTCACTTTTGCAAGACATGTTCACTTTTCAGAAATTATACATGTATTAGGCCTAAAAAAAAATCTGTGTTTAGGGTTTCCCTACCCTATCTAGAAAATGCTGCCGACCCTAAACTTTTTATGCTACGATTGAAAAAAAAAAAAAACCTGTCGGATGTGATTTCGGTACAAGGTCCATGTAAAAAAATTTCTGGAAAAAAATAATAAATCCCTACTTACCCTACCTGCAGCATCTCGGACCGAAACCCTAAACACAGATTTTTTTTTTTTGTTCGGCCTTAGAGGTCTTAACACAGTCTATAGATATGAATCTACACGGATCAAAAAGTATGGACATAACTCTGTGTTATGTCATTTACTTTGCTGGGTTGAATCTGAGATGTGTCAGCTCAGGATTTGTGAACATTTCTAAAGCCTCTTAATGTTAGTAAAACGCTTGTCGACCAACAAAACTGATATAAAGCTAGAAAATGAAACTGTTAGCGGGTTTGAACAAGATAAGAGACTTCAAATATTGTCCGGGAAACAATGCACTGTTCTAAATGATAAGAATAAGATCAGGTATTACGTTTCCTATAGAAAACTGTTACACACTCTGTCATTTAGTGATTGAATTGTTTGTGTTATTTCTAAGACTGAAATAGACTTTTCTTATATACCAATAGCACCACTGTTCAAGCAAACAGACACGTCCACGTGACAGGTCTTTGGTTCTATCCTAGATCGGGTCATAACCAGGAATTAAGCGAATAGTACTATGGCAAGGGATGACTGATAGGACAAGAGTTAGGATTCAGATACACGCATAACTAATCAGTCATCAGCCATGATAATTTTATTAGATGAAAAAGGCATTTAAATGGGACGGGAATTATGCTGGTCACAAAATCTTGCTGGTAAGATTATGAATTAAGTTACGACTGATAACTCCTGATCTATCATGTCCTCACAACGTCACACTCACACTTAAGTTCTGTAGAACATGTTTCTCCATATGTATGGTTGGTAGCGGTCTTATTCAGTCCAATCTAAATCAACCCGAATCATCAATATTTTCTTAGTTTTAACATGTTGTAAGTGAACAGAACAGGCCCCGATCTTATAGCGAAAATGAATAGACCAATTTGCAAATGTCTGGTGCAATCTGTTCTTACTAATTGGTTCATAATGTGTATCTCGAATACTGTGCTAAAATTCCACGACTATTCCAAACATATAAACATGCTGTACGTAGCAGACAGCCCATGTTGTAAAAATTAAGTCTTTCAAGTAAAAAGATTTAAAGAAGATTACATCGCTTTAATTCATTCTTTTTTTTCTATTATGTTGTTCTCTACTCCGTTAAGGATTTCAAACATACTATTTCAATCTTCGAGGTTTCCGTCTAGTTGGCATTTGTTTCAAAATGCATGAAAAACATCTTATAGCATTCACAGAACTGAAAGAAATTTACCTTCCTCTATATGTTAGACTTTTGTAATACAATGACCTTTGACCCTACTGTTTCAATCGGGAGAACTTGGAGAAAAATTCAAAAGAGATATTTCAAATTGGAATCCAATTAATTTATTTATTTATTATTTATTTAATAATTTTCCAAAATCAAATACCATCTTAACAGTGAAAAATTGAGGAAGTTTAGGGTAACGTGCCGATTTAATCTTACGCGACATAGTCAAACTTTTCCAACCCACTTTGCGACAGGCAAGTTTTCGGCATTTTCTAGGAATCATCGGTATTTTGTGACCATCGAAGTCCATTTTCCCATTCAAGTGTTGGTCGAATCTGGTTCTCCATGACGTAAGGCTGTTTGGTAATGATTTAAAACATTGCGTTTTAGAAAGAAGACCGAGAAAAACAACTGCGACAGAGAAAAAACGAAAATGCCTAATTAACTGACTTTGAATGAATTCCATTATAAAAGTCAGTCGAATCGTCATTTGAATATAGATTTCTTCCATTTGGATGTTTTCTATATATATACTGAACCAAAAAAGAAACTTCCCCTGTGTTTAAGTGCAGATATACACAAATATGAAAATCAGGATTAAACTAGATTTATATGCATTGAAAGAGTATTTTATTGCGACTTTGTGTGAAAAAAATTATTGCTGAGGGTTTATCCAAAAGTAGTGAAATGGTAGTTAAAATGCGGAAGGGGTCGCTCACCAAAATCACAAATTAATACCGGGTATGACCACCTTCAGCATGAAGGACTGCCTGGCATCGTTGGCGCATAGAACGGATAAGTGTATTGATTTCGGCTTGTGGAATGTTGTTCCATTCCTGAATTAAGGCTTGTCTTAGCTGAATGACGTTTGACAGTGGAATAGGGCGACGTCTAACACGCTGGTCCAAATTATCCCAAAGGTGTTCAATGGGATTCAGATCAGGGCTTTTGGCAGGCCGGTCATTAATAAATGCAATGTTATTCGTCCTGAGGAAATTCACATTGTCCCTAGCTGTATGGCTTGTGGCATTATCATGCTGAAAAAGAGTGATATTGGCATTATTTTGAAACAGTGGGATAACGTGCCTCGCAAGAATTTCATCTCGGTAGCGTTGGGCATTTAAATTCCCTTTGATAACGACGAGATTAGTGCGAAAGCCATGTACAATGCCCGCCCAGACCAAGACAGAACCCCACCCCCAAAACGATCTCGTTCAAGTACGCAACAGTCGGCATAACGTTCATTTCTCTTACGCTATACTCGAACCCTGCCATCACCTCGATGAATGGAAAACCTTGACTCTTCAGAGAAAAGAACGCTATTCCATTGTTGTCTAAGCCAGCGTTGGTGTGTACGTGCCCAATTAACACGATTTACGCGGTGACGTCGCGTCAAAACACAACCAACGTATGGACGACGTGCACGTAGCCCACCCTCGCGCAAGCGATTGCGCGCAGTTTGGGCAGATATACGGATGTTATGTGTACCAGGGGTGTTAGCAGCAGTGGCTGTGGCAGTTTGGAAGCGATTGCGCAGGTGGGTGTTCCGAATATAGCGGTCTTGGCTGCGCGTCGTAACACGAGGACGTCCACTACGTGGTCGATCTTCCGTTCGCCCTGTTGCTTGAAAATGTTGCCTAAGGTGTCGAATAGCACGAGTAGAACATCCAATATTCATAGCAACAGCATTCATCATCATACCAGCATTAAGCATGCCAATGGCACGTTCGCGTAAATTTTGCGGAATTCTAGGCATATCAAAAATAAAGAAAATTGAAAAGAATTTAATTTTTTTCAACGTCTTTTTCTTATTGACATGAAAGTCTATAAAATTAGACTGAAAGGTTTCAAAAAATATACACAAATTATACTGGTCCATGCATGCACGTGAAAATCGCTTTCAGCAGGTTTCTTCTGCAAAATGCTTTCAATCGAGTTAAAATTTGTTTTATCAGACACATAATCGTTCGCCCGAATATATGTAGGTCATCTGACATTTTGATTTTTTTTAATAACATTGCATTTGCACTTAAACACAGGGAAGTTTCTTTTTTGGTTCAGTATATAAAAAGAAATGTCTTTTATGCATTTCGAATTTCGAAGCATAAACTGACTTATACGGACGCCCTAAATATTGTAACGTTGTGTTTAAAAATCGTACACTGAAACAATTGAAAACCTTATTCTAAAGGAATACTAGCTTTCCGCTACGTACATGTTTGACAGTTTTAACACATATGAACTAGATAGTGAGAAAAAAAAGCAACAGAAATTGTCAACAGTAAAATCCAAATCAGCCGATGCAATCATGACATAATTTATTCATCATCTTATCAGCAAGAACTTGTGATCGGTAAAGTCTTCTTCCCTAATCAAGTGTTTTGTCACTTTTTACAGGCTTTTGAATGTTAACAGGTACATCACATTAATTAATACTTGATTACTTTTACATTTCTATGGTCAACTCGTGAAGTCCAAATTTGCACACGTCTGTAGGTTGGTGCATATTCTCCTGATTGGTTGGTTGATTGATTGTATGGTGTTTAACGCCATTTACAAGATTATTTCAGCTGTATCGCGGTGGCCAGTGCACCTATCCATGCTTTCCTGGAGTCTCTTTTACCAGTACTCCGCAAAATTTTCTTTCCAAGCCACTGGCTGCTTTCCCAAATAATCATCGTCGAGACAATGGTCAGCGAAGGGAGAGGAATGAATCCTGTCGCAATGACTATCATCAATCGTCGGAAGGGAATTGGCCCAGCCAGGGATCGAACCCACGACCGCCTGTTCTCAAGTCCTGCACGCTACCGACTGAGTTACCAGGAATGTTGAGCCTTAAAACAGGACTCGTTCATTCATTGCTATCGTTATCCTCATATATATTTTCACCAATATCTACAAAATATTGATGTTTGTCTAATTCTTGTTTGGAAGTCATTTTGGTTATTTCAGTTTTGTAAATTGCATTTTACCATGAATAAGGTGAGTTCGTATTTGTAACAATTCTGAAAAAAATAAACAGGTAATCCTCCCAATGATGATGTAAACATGTGCGTAATTTAGAGGAACTGGATAAGTATCTAGCACTGCATTCATAAAGATTAAGAACTCGAGTCATGACGTAGGATTGATCGCTTGTTTAGGGTTTCAGGGCGTGCGAACAGTTTTTCCAATATATAATGACGGCTGTTCAAATATTTATGTTTTCAAACCACTTGCTAAGTCTATCATTCCTTCCTCGCAACAGTGCTTTAAATGTCTTCAAAGCCAAAAACCCGAATGTCAGTTCCTTAGTATGACTTAGTCAGGAATTGAACTTGTGATCTTTCACACATATGTGTCTGCTTGATTACAGTTTCTGTTTTTTCTATCTGATAAGTTTATATCATTCTAGCCAATACGTTACATGGCCTAGACAACGCAATCAACCGGGTATTGGAGTTTATATCAGCCTTGACCTGTTTCCTGTTGAGAAATCAATATAAAATCAAATTCTTACAATTTAAAAATGGTCTAAAAATGATACAAGCATTGTTTTCTCTGTTTCTGTCTCTCTGTTCATCTGGCTCTATCACTTCAACATAGACTCCATTGACTTTTTCGCTTAGTTTTCCTGATAGACGTAGTGTGTTAAAAGGTCTTTGTATTATAAAAGTTGAAGGTAGCTTTCTTTCATTTAAATGTTTGCTATGTTTTTCATGCATTTTGAATCAAACACTGACTGAAACTTACATAAATTCATTCATTCAACATTTTATTGCGTTAAACAAGTACATGTTTATGGCAAATAAGACAAAATACTTAGAGAACATGGATTTACATGAAGAGCATAAAGTATGTGGAAAAAGCAAAAATTAATACAAATATCTAGAGATAACGGTAGTATTCAACTAGAAGAACCGATACAGGTACATGCTTTAAGCACAAACTAATTTCTTAATAACGTGGCATAATAAATAAATTTAATTAGGTTATTAATAACTGTTGTTGAAGTTTCTGTTAAAAGGTTAATGAATTTGTATTCATTCGGCCATGAGTAATATGTTACGTTTAAGATATTGTTGTCGTAGATGAGTATATTTTGGGCAAGTTAGCAAGAAATGGAATTCATTTTCGATTATATTTTGATTACAATTTTCACAGATGCGTAGATTCCTAGGTTGTTCAATATATCGTCCTTGTTCTATGGCTAGATTATGAGCAGAAATTCTAAATCGTGTTAACGCTTTTCTGAATTTAGGGACTTTCATTATGTTAAGATATTGTTCAAATTCAAAAGAGTTTTTAAAAAGAGAATAGCACTCGAGTCACGGGGAGTTATTAATGGAATGATACCAACGCTCGTAATATATTTGTAGAATATGAAATTTTATCTGCTCTAACTCGATGCGTATATTTGTTTGATGTTCCCAGATAAATGATAGATCATGTTCGATTAGAATTTGCTTTATATTGTGTGCCCAATTATTTCCATTATAAGTTAGTCCATTTTCAGCGTCGTTTTTTAACATGATGTAAGTTTTATGTAACAGACTATTTTCTTGTTGATTTAAAATTTTTATCCCGTATTTTAACATTGTTATTTTTCTATGAATGTACATTGGGACTCGTCCCAATTCTCCAAAGACTGCGTCACGGTTGGTTGATTGTTTAACGTTAAGTATTTTTCTACAAAATTTGGTGTGAACCAGTTCTATATCTGGGGCTACGTATGTGCCCCATACTTCGCTTGAGTAGTTTAATATTGAAACAAGAGGACCATGATGGTCCTATATTGCTCACCTGAGTACTAAGCAGTAAAGGTCTAAAATAAAGATAAATACCAAATATCGAGGTTCAAGGCCAAATGATAATGAAACAAGAGCAGCAAATTGTCACAAGATATGCCCGTCTCACTGCCAGTTGTCAAGGAGGTATAATAATTGCAAAGGGCAGGTAATGCAACAAACATGTTTACCAAGTCTCAAGTCAATTTGACTTGAGACTTCAAAGTTCCATTCCAGACAAGCAAGAAATACCATAAAAATGAAGATCGGAGTGGAATTACTCAAAATCCATGCTAGGTAGAGTTATTGTTCATGTGCACTGTACTCGGACCTAAAAAAAAAAATACCTGTGTTTCGGGTTTCCCGACCCTACCTAGAAAAATGCTGCCGACCCTAAACTTTCTTTTTCCACTACGATCGAAAAAAAACAATTGTTAGGTGCGATCTTGGTACATCTCGGTACTTTTTGGCTGTTGCAATTTCGTTCCCTGTTACTCGTCTGCATCGAAATATACTAACACCTGTTGTATGTCCCATAGCCGTCCAAAAGAGTTGATACAAAGATCGATAACAAACTAGGTTTTGTCTAGTTACATACCAAACATGCGTACACGCCATAAAATGCCAATCAATCAAATGTCAACTTTGCCACGCCCCATCTGCAAACTTGGGAATCATGCACAAAATTTAGTGCTCTCATTTCGTGGCCTTCACTATCTATAGAACAGTTCATGAACATGTATTAAGGAACTGAAAAACATCGTGTGCACCAAACTCAACTAAAATGTTAACTGTCACGAGAATGAACTGTTCTGAACAGCATAAATGACCAGTTCTAAGTCAACTGTCTTCAGTTTCTGAAGCGCAATGAAGGGGACAGATATAAGTCAAGGCGGCCATTGGCCCTTTCTTTACAGTAGCTCTACAATACCTGAATAGTTAAAATTAAGACCTTTTGGTGCCTTCTATCAGTTTACATGCACCTTTGAGGACAGATTAGGAATTTTTCAAAAACTTATCTCATAAAGTATCTGAAAATATTGAGTGTCTTTATAAAAGGGTTGTACTCTCAGTAGCAGCGAGTGTTCTGGAAAAATTGTTCAGTCATAAGTGACAGAACGAAATAGGTCACGAAATTCTCTGATCTAAATATAGATCAGAATCTTGTCACATTATTCCAGTATGGTTATGTGACTTTTTGGCATCTACACTGTTACATGTTGGGAACTTTTCAGGATTAAACTTGAACTTTAAACGGAGAATTTAAATTGGGCACGTATCGAGTTTAAAATGGTAATAAGAAATTCGTCACTAAAACTGATCTTTCCTTTAGAAACATGCATACTGTCTGCTTTTGTTGCATTTCGTAAATTAACAATGGTTACTCCGTTATTTACATTCAAACAATGGTGACGTCATTCACTTTATAGTTCGCAAGGAAAGTAGGATATCATTTCGGGTTCAAAAACAGGTACTGCTCCAAAACTGGTCGGTCTACAAATCCATATGTATTTAGCGATGGCTGAACAGGCTGCCAGTTTTGCATTAAAGAAAAAAACTGACATAGTTCTTGTTGTATAACCAATATGATATGCGATAGCCACCCGGTGAGGTAGCCAATTTACAAAAATTGAAAAATTAGGAATTAAAAACAAATCTAGGCACAGGTCTTTATCTGATATCGCAACATTTAGGCAAATTAAGGGGTATAAAAGCCGATAAGATTGTACCACACTGTATGATTTCAAGCGTCCCTTCCCTGGGACTAAAACTTGCCTCCTGCTGTCAGCAACTACAAGAGAGTAGCGAAAGTGCAGCATTTTCATATGACCAGTGACTCCGGGTTTTGACGTTTGGAAAGTTGAAATGAACGTTTTTGACGCTCAAAAATTATCTTTCTTAGAGTC
Organism: Hippopus hippopus; assembly: GCA_946811185.2. Classification (NCBI taxonomy): domain Eukaryota; kingdom Metazoa; phylum Mollusca; class Bivalvia; order Cardiida; family Cardiidae; genus Hippopus; species Hippopus hippopus. The sequence continues at coordinate 15,361,827 of OX328103.1, read as the reverse complement.
AATCTGGTGCATGTGATTATCGGCTAAAGCTCCATATGAAATAGTCTAGCTCACGTGCATACGGCAGAATAATGGGCTTTAATAAACACATTCAGTAACAAATGTGAAAAACGCGCGCTGCTCTGTTTATCACAGCTCGTGAACCTGGCGAGTCAATTATGAAAACGTGATATAGATGTTGGTCCACTTACCTGGTGTAAAGTGATAGGTTTGAATGTTACCTGCTACCATAATTGACAAATTCAAGACAAATTATGAGGTAATACTCCTCAAAAATTAATTGGCATTCATAAAAGAGCGCTGGAAAAAAAACGCGAAAACCAGTGACACAACAAAGGCCATTTTGGCATCGTCCGATCAGAGACACTTAAAACTCTCTTTACATCTTTAATAATTAATTTAAACAGTGAATTTACACAAATTTCTGTATAAAACAATAATAAGTGGAAGCTAAAATCTCTATTTTTGAAATCTTGACATGGTCCATGTATAAAAAAAAAAAAAAAAAAAGACTGGAAAAAAATTTTTTTTCCTGACCGACCCTACCTACTGCATCTAGGACTGAAACCCGAAACACAGATTTTTTTTTTTTAGGCCTCGGTAATATTGCAACAAACATGCATACCAAGTTTGAAGTCGTTCTGACTTGAGATGACAAAGTTATATTCCGGACAAGCACTAAATGCTGTAAAAATGACATTCAAAGGGAAATAACTCAAAGACAGCACGAGGTAGAGTTACAATTCTTGTGCACTGCACTTCCAAATATTGCAACAAATAAGCATACCAAATTTCAAGTCATTCCTACTTAAGATGACAAAGTTTTGCTCCGGACAAGCAAGAAATGCAATAAAAATGAAGGTCAAAGGGGGAATAACTCAAAATTCATGCTAGGAAGAGTTATGGTTCTTGTGCACTGCACTCCATAATTTTCAACAATCATGCATACCAAATTTGAAGATGTTCAGGCTGGAGATGACAAATTTATATTCCAGACGAGCAGAAAATGCTGTAAAAATGATGATCAAAGGGAAATAACTCATAGACAGTACGAGGTGGAGTTATGGTTCTTTCACACTGCACTCCGTATTATTGCAACAAACACAAATACCAAGTTTCAAGTCAATCGCACTGGAAATGACAAAGTTATGCTCCGGACAAAGAACTATTCTAAAGAACTTTCTAATTCAAGGGCAAATAACTCCAGTCGTTCCAGTCCGATTAGACCCATAATGAATCTCATCCCAGACCTTACAGTCATATATATTTTGACCAAGTTTGGTGCTGATTGGTTGATATGTGTAGATGCTAGAGTGTAAACAAAGTCAAATATAGCAATATTTCTAATTCAAGGGCAAATAACTCCAGTTGTTCTGGTCCGATTAGACCCATAATCGGTCTCATCCGAGATCTTATGGTCATATATATTTTGACCAAGTTTGGTGCCGATTGGTTGATAATTGTAGATGCTAGAGTGTAAACAAAGTCAAATATAGCAATTTTTCTAATTCAAGGGCAAATAACTCCAGTTGTTCTGATCAGATTACACCCATAATCAAACTCATCCAAGATCCTATGGTCATTTATATTTTGACCAAGTTTAGTGCTGATTGGTTAAAAATTGTAGATGCTAGAGTGTAAACAAATTCAAATATAGCAATTTTTCTAATTCAAAGACAAATAACTCCAGTTGTTCGGGTCCGATTAGACCCATAATCAAACTCAACTGAGATCTTATGGTCATATATATTTTGACCAAGTTTGGTGCTGATTGGTTGATATTTGTAGATACTAGAGTGTAAACAAAACAAGAAGATTTTTAAAGATTTCCTTCTTTATCTCTATGTGAAATCCAAGAACCCACAACATAGGGCCAATTTCCATACAATGGCCAAAATTTGAAGTATTTTGGTAAAGGGCCACTAGATGATTCTACATGCAAAATATGAAAGCTCTAGCCCTTACGGTTTGGGACAAGGAGATTTTTAAAGATTTCCTTCTTTATCTCTATGTGAAATCTGAGAACCCACAACATAAGGCCAAATTCGACACTAGGGCCATAATTTGAAGTATTTTGGTAAAGGGCCACTAGATGATGCTACATGCCAAATATGAAAGCTCTAGCCCTTACAGTTTGGGACAAGAAGAGTTTTAAAGTTTTTTCTTTCGGTTGCCATGGCAATCAGAGTTCTTCATGGAATTCAAATCTTTGAAGTATTCTGAAAGTGAATCACCTAAGGATCATTTCTGTGAAGTTTCATTGAAATCTGATTGGCGGTTTAGGAGGAGAAGATTTTTTTGTAATTGTGAACGGACGGACAGACGGACGACGGACATTGACCAATCACAATAGCTCACCTTGAGCACTTCGTGCTCAGGTGAGCTAAAAACTAAAGAATCAAATAATTGGATTTTTTGTTGAAATGGTAATTCAGTTTGATTGAGTATGATAAAAAGATTGTGAAGGGCCTCGAAGATTAAACTAGTGTGAATCTCCGCTTCTCCGGAGCGGACAATTAGATTAGACCAGTCTGAAAAAAGAAAATAGCTAAAACAATGTAATGTTTGTTTAGTCTTGAAAGACTTGAAATGCTGTATTTATTGCAAGTCTAGTTTTCTGTTAAGTACAACAGGTTTACATGACTGGAATGTTCGTGGAATTTAAGCAAGGAATTTGAGATGTTGCTATATGTATCAGTTAGTAAGAAAATATTGCACCAGACATTTGTGACCAGTGAAATTCAGAAGCAGCCTATTCATTTTCGCTATAAGATCGGGGCCTGTTCTGTTCACTCACCACATGTTAAAGCTATGAAAATATTGGTGATTCAGATTGGACTTAATAAGACCGCTGCCAACTATGCATATTCACACAGAAGTTAAGTGTGAGTGTGTCATTGTGAGGACGTGATAGGTTAGGAGTTATCAGTGGTAACTTGATTTATAATCTTATCGGCATGAATTTATAATCGGTATAATTTTATTTCATAAATAAACTTACCTGGTATGACAATGAGGATTCTCTTTTCTTAATCCGCTTTAGACCGTACCCAACCGGAAGTGAACTTTTTTACCCTCGCACCGTTTAGTTTACTTCCGTATGTACCTCGTGTTACCCCTCAGTTTCTCTTTTCTTGCGAAAGTGTTCGCACGTACGCTTTGGAGACCTTACAGTTGGGAAAAATTTTCTCTACATACAGCTGAGTTTGACTTTAGTTCACCTAGTGTAGTGTATAAACACTCGTTTGGATTATGGCGTCAAATAAATTGACAGAAGTTACCAGGTTGTCGGACTCGGACGATACGATAAACGTGTCGCCTCCAAGATTATCTAGCAAAACTCGTGGTGATATTTCAAGTTTGTCGGACTCGACAGTTCACTCGCCAGTTTCTAAGAAGAAAAAGAAGTCTCGAAGGTCAAGATATAACGAACTTGACAAGCGGTTTTCAGCCTTGGAAAACATGTTCAAGGACTTTATGGAGAAAAATTCTCGTTCAGGACAAACCTGTAATGATGATAGAGTGGGACAAACCCATTCTACAGAAACACAAGTTACTCGCAATAGATTTCCAAAGGGTGGAAATTTCGAGTCTGACAGTGATTCCGAGGCAAATGACAATGTGTCTTTGTTTGCTTGTGGGCAAATTTCACCTGAAGAGGGAGAATGTCAGGAACCCTTAGATACCAACAATAATCTCACAGTGAGTGAAGATAAACTGACTAAAGAGCAGAAAAATGACTTATTTGACATGTTTGGTGATGATGCAATTGTGAAAAAAGACAAGAAAATAGGGGGAATTGTCTTGGACAAGTCTCAAATAGAGGTAATCTCTTCTAGCTACAGGTGCAAAGAGCCAAATTTTCTGACGGCATTTTCTGAAGAGACTTTTGATGCTTTTCCATTAGATAGTACCTTCGAAGAGACTTTACAAGTTCCTTCGCTAGATCCCATCATAGAGGGATGTCTCACAAAGAGATATGGCAATAAAGCAGCTTTCACTAAAAGCAAGTCCAAGAGCTTGTTCTCTCAACCAGCCAAGATGGTGGAGAAGATTAATTATAAAGGACAACAAGCTGCTCGTTTGGGTCTTATTATTCAAATGTACATACAACAAAGCCTGGGAAATTTAATGCAGTCGATGCAGTCTGACACTTTTCAGAAAGAGAAATCAATACAGCAGGTTAAAGACATTTTTGCCATGTCGACTAAGTGCTTAGACCAAATTGGCAGGTCGGGTGCCTTCCACCACATATCTCGTAGGGCGGTCGCTATGACAGACACAGCTCTCTATGAACAACATGACAGTCTGGAATTTTCAAATTTACCCTTGACTGGCGAAGGTGTTTTTGGGACAGAACTTGAGACGTTACTAAAATCTCGTAAGGGAAAAATGAAACATGTGGAAGAGCTTCTGCCAGACTTGAAAAAGGGTCAGAAACGTAAATCCTCAGGTTATCAGTATGACAATAAGAGACCTGCATTAGAATTTAGTTCTGAAAAACCTGCATCAAATAATTGGAACAAATTTCGAATTCCAAAATTGCCAAAGGACAATAGAAATGAGAGTAGACAAAACTCCTACAATTCCAAGTACAGAAGAGGTTACAGTAACTCCTATAGAAAGCCTACTTCAACAACCTCAGGTAGAGGAAAGCTGGCTAAATCAGATGAAAAATGACTATGTAAGTATAATAGCAAAACATCCGGAGATACCTGTTGGGGGGAGACTGTCCCACTTTTTTCAAGAATGGAAAATAATAACCTCAGACAAATGGGTTTTAGATACTATCAAGACAGGGTACAAACTCGAATTTCTGGAAAAGCCTCCATTTCAGGGAGTGAAAGCAACAAATGTCCCTCAGAAAAACCAGAAGGTAATAAAACAGGAAATAAACAGTCTTTTAGAGAAAAATGCTATAGAGATTGTTCCCCCTTCACAAATTCACTCAGGTTTTTACAGCACACTTTTTCTTGTTCAGAAAAAGACAGGGGATTTAAGACCGGTAATAAATCTGAAACCCCTCAACAGATATCTCCGCAAACAACTTTTCAAAATGGATACGCTTTCAAAAGTTATAAACCTTGTTGGAAAAGGAGATTGGGGAATAACCATCGATTTGAAAGATGCTTATTTCCATATAAAGATATTTCGAGAACACCGTCAGTTCCTCCGGTTTCAATTTCAAGGAACTGTTTATCAGTTCCGGGTTCTTTGTTTCGGCCCTACAAGTGCCCCAAGGGTTTTCGTCAAAATAATATCAGTCGTAGTGGGATTTCTTCGGAAATTCAATGTTCGTCTGGCAAGCTATCTGGACGATTGGCTTACGGTGAACAGTACAAAAGTTCTGTTACTAAAAGATCTGGCTGCAGTCCTCAGTCTCCTTTACCGACTAGGTTTCATAGTAAACAAGTCAAAATCTCAACTAATTCCTGTACAAAAGCTCATTTATCTAGGAAGTCTTTTCGATCTAAGCAAAGGTCTGGTCTGTCCTACTCAAGAAAGGATAGAAAAGATAAAGATTGCAACAAAAGTCATTTGCAAAGGTCATTGCACAGCAAAACAATTCATGGTTCTGTTGGGATTAATTGCGTCATGTCTGGAGCTCATTCCCAATGCCAGATTGTACATGAGGCCCATTCAGCTCCATTTACTCCAGAACTGGAGTCCAGCAAGGATGCCAATGTCCACAATAATTCCAGTTACTGCAGAGCTAAAATCTCATCTGCATTGGTGGTTACAGGGTCAGAACATAGCAAAGGGCAGATCTTTGCAAAAGCAGTCATTTTTAGTCACTCTGACCACAGATGCAAGTGGCACTTGGGGCTGGGGGGGTCATTTGTACAATCTGACATGTCAAGGCAAATGGACCAATCTTCAGAAAATGCTTCATATCAATTGCCTGGAAATGATGGCAGTAACGCAGAGTTTACGGCATTTCCTGTGTCACTTGAATGGGAAAAATGTCATGATAAGGTCGGACAATACGACTGTGTGCCACTACATAAATCGCCAAGGGGGGACAAGGTCCAGACAGCTATGCGAGCTAACAATAGAACTGTGGGATTTGGCTATAGCAAATCAGATCAATTTGAAAGCAGCTTATATAATGAGCAAAGCAAATCTTCTGGCCGATACCTTGAGCCGAAAGCATATTCGAACAACAGAATGGTCACTGAACAGTACAGTAGTTCAGAAAATCTTCATGACCTGGGGTCAACCGTCTTTGGATCTTTTTGCAACTTTCAACAACAAAAAGACCCTTCTGTTCTGCTCATGGACCCCGCATCCACAAGTTTATGCTCTAGATGCTCTGTCAATAGCATGGCAGAACATGTTTGTGTATGCGTTTCCACCAATTCAACTTATCCCAAGGGTCCTGAATCACTTCCAAAACTTTCATTGCAAAATGATATTGATTGCACCAATGTGGCCACGTCAGCATTATTACCCATTACTTCTGAAACTGTTGATAGCATTACCGCTGAGAATCCCATGCAGTCAGAATGTTCTGACTCAGTGCAACGGGAGGATATCCCATCCACATCCGGAATCCCTTCATCTGACTGCATGGCTGTTATCGACAGACGAATATCTTCAAAAGGCTTTTCTGAGTCGACTAGAGAACTCATGTCAAAATCTTGGAGACGTGGCACCCAGAGAGATTACAAAGCTAAATTCAGAATTTTCCATAGCTGGTGTGCTGAAAGGGAAATTGATCCCTATCTTGCCTCTTTGAAAGATTGTGCAGATTTTCTGACATGTATGTTTCATAAGGGCCTGAAGTACAGGACTCTAAACGGGTACAGGTCAATGCTATCTTCAGTTTTGGCACCAGTGGATAATTGTGCTGTGGGGCAACATCCTTTGATTATAAGTTTATTGAAGGCAGTTTTCAATGAACGTCCACCAGTTAAGAAACTTGTTCCTGAATGGAATCTCCTTCTTATTTTAGAATGTCTCAAAGAAGATCCATTTGAACCGTTGCAGAGGGCATCTTTGAAATATTTAACTTGGAAGACTTGTTTCCTGATAGCCATCACCACTTTCAGAAGATGCAGTGATTTACAGTCTTTACACCTAGGCGAAGGTTTTGTTAATGTCCAGAAAAAGGGTGTTACTTTCATTAGAACCGGGTTATCTAAACAGGATAGACCAAATCATGTGGACAAGAACATTTTCATACCAGCTTTATCAGGAAATAGACGGCTAGATCCAAAAAGGGCATTAACATATTATCTTAAAAAGACAGAACCTTTTAGACACTCTAAAAATGGCCAGGATGTTTGCAATTTGTTTCTATCTTATCAAAAGCCAAATCATCCTGTTACTGCTCAGACTATCTCTAGATGGTTAGTTGAAACAGTAAAATTTTGTTACAAGAAAAAGAACAAAAGTGCAGGTAAAGTGAAAGGACATTCTACACGCAGTATTGGTCCTTCTTGGGCTTTTTTCAAAGGTGCGTCTTTGCAACAGATCATGGAATCCGCAGACTGGTCTAGGGAGACCACATTCACAAAACACTACCTTAAACCCATCAATGTGGATTTCATGAAGGTGTAGGAAACACCAGTGTACAGTGGGTTACTCTATTCTTGCGGATTTCTTAGAGAGGAAACTGTTTTTTGATAGAAATAGGAAATTCCAGATGATTCATGTTTTATAATTGTATACATGTGCATGTATAGGGACATGAATCACTTTTTCCCAATAGATAATTGGGGTTTTGTACAGACTATGTTTTATTCTGTATATAAAATGATTGGGGTAGTCACTGAGGACAGAACTGGGATGAAAAACACCCACCTCCTCAAGTACTGCTGTGAAATCTACAATAATCCTCATTGTCATACCAGGTAAGTTTATTTATGAAATAAAATTGGAAAATTTGTATTTCAAATTAGAGTTTTATGAATAAATAATACTTACCTGGTATGACGGCTACCCTCCCTCCTGCCCCTCTTGTCTTTCATACAGTTCTTTATGGCGAACACTTTCGCCAGAAAAGAAACTGAGGGGTAACACGAGGTACATACGGAAGTAAACTAAACGGTGCGAGGGTAAAAAAGTTCACTTCCGGTTGGGTACGGTCTAAAGCGGATTAAGAAAAGAGAATCCTCATTGTCATACCAGGTAAGTATTATTTATTCATAAAACTCTAATTTGAAATACAAATTTTCCAATTTTCTGCCTCATTTAAATGTTTTGTCTGTTATTAAATGAAAATGGTGATTTGTTTGTATTGGAGTTTAACGCCATTTTAACAGCTTAGGTCATATCATGGTGGTCAGTGACGCACCCATGTGTTTCCTGGCTTTCTCACACCAGTGTTGACACAACTCTTTCCAAGGCCACTGACTACTTTCCTCACATGCATCAGAGGTGAGAGGCGAAAAATCGCTGGAAAGAAAGTTCGTCGCAACCGGGTATCCAACCTGCAACCTCCAGGTCACGAGTCAGATATACTAACCATTGAGCCACCCGGCTGGGCTAAAAAAAAAAATGGTGATGTTTGATGACTGATTACTTACACAAGGTCTAAGACCATGTCACCTGGCTTTCGAATATATGTATTACCATGGACGACATGAATATTCGTGTTTCTGAACCCTCACTCTTCCTAACAATCATCCCTTGCCATAGTACTATTCACGTAATTTCTAGCTATGACCCAGTCTGGGATCGAAACAAAGACCATCTGTTACAGCGGTGTGTCTGTTTGACTGAACACCGGTGGTATTAATATTTGTGAAAGGTCTTTTTCATTCTCAGCAATAACACAAACGACTCAATTACTAAATGACCGAGAGTGTAACAGTTTTCTGTAGGGAACATCACACGTATTATTATCATATCAATAAGATTGATTGAATGGTGTTCTATGTCGCTTTAAACACAATTTAAGTCATATCAGAGCGACATCACACATTCATGTATTTCCTGGGTTTCACCAACACTAGGGTAAGGCTCTGAAGTGTCCTACCCAAGGAAACTCCCACGAAAAACCCAGTGGATCCAGTGAGGCTCGAATCCAGGGTCTCCAAGTCACGACTCCTACACCTTACAACTGAACCAAGCAGGACATCTTGTCTATTAGAACAAGCCAGGTACTGTATCCCGGGATGTGTTAAGTCTCTTATTTTGTTCAAACCCGTTAATAGTCTCATTTTCATTTTCTGACTTAATATCAGTTCGTTAGTTGAGACACATTTCACTAGTAATTAAGATATTTAGGAACATTCTAAAACCCTTAGCCGACACGACGGTTCAGACCCAACTCAGCAACATAAACGTGTATAACTAAGAGTTATGTCTATTATTTGTGAACCGTGTAGATTTAAGTTGGCTAACATGTATAATTTCTAAAAGGTCGAAACATGTCCTGCAAAAGTTGAGAGTGAGTGTATCATTGCGAGGACGTAATAGGTTGAGGTATGTGTTAAGAAATTACTAGTGAAATGCGTCTCAACTAACGAACTGATATTAAGTCAGAAAATGAAAATGAGACTAATTAGTCATACTTTATTTCATAATCTTGTCAGCAAGAATTTGTAGTTCATCATTATTTTCTGTCCCATTTTAAGTGTTTTGTCAGTTTTAAAAGTCTTTTATTTCTTAACACATACCTCGTTTTACATACGTAAAAACTTTCTTTACTGTAGACGTTGCTTTGCTTGACTCGAAACGTATTGATTTTTAATTTGCGTGGTACATGTAGATTGCACTTTTTGTACAAAATTGAGACAAAAGGAAAGATTGCTCGTAATTAAAATCGTTTTTTTTTTTTCACACTGCTTTCAAGAGTCGTCTGCTGCAGACATGTCAATAGTCGATTGTGTGGGGGGAAAGGCTGGTGGCAGTCGTTGTGGTTGCATGATTTGAACAACATGATAGGGAATAATCTCGTAATGGTCAAATTCTTTAATTTATATATTATTCGACATATGTCCAAAGGTTTGTATGGATATATATGCTCGCTCTCTCCCTCTCCGTCCATTCACCTCCTGTTCTTTTTATCTTTCTCGCTCAGAATCTCGCTGTCTTTTATTTTCCTATATTTTATCTTTTTCGCTCTGTTTTTTTCCTGGCAGTTCATCCATCCATATTGTCACATATCTTAGGCAATATATTTTTACACCTTTCAGACATATCTGTGAATATGCTTCTAAAACCACAACATAATTATATAAGAGTTTCCTCAATAATCATTTTAATCGGTAGCTAAGTTTCGAAATTTTCAAAATTTTCCGGCAATATGATATTAATAACCTTCCTTACAGGGGGGTTGGGGGGAGTGCAGGTTTGATCCCCTTTCTCCTTGGCGTTCAGGGTTACAGGGACACCAAAAAGACTGGAGGGCTTATGAGCGGAGAAATGACTGGTAGTACTGGTAAGAACCGAAGGGGATGGCAGAACTGTGACTAGTTTCAAGAAGATAACTGTTTACAGGTATGAACCCCCCAACTTCTAATAAACTGTTCCAAACCGACAGAATATTTAGTAAATAACAGGCAATCTCATTGAATGGGATTTGGTTGATGAGCAATATTTCTTAAGCTCAAAATGTTTTCAAAAGTCTTCTACCAGTCTGTCTGTCTCGCAGGCTGCTGACTCTGAAGGATACAGCACAACCAATCCCGTATGGCAGATCTCTGATCCCGTATGAGTCTCTTTCAATATACATTAGGTTGCTATTCAACCCTGATTCTATCAGTTTCAACAGATATAGTTCTAACGTTACCACTACAGTTTTCTGTTATATTTAACTAATACTACATCTATTGGCGTCTAATGAGCACTGTGAACTTTTTATTTAAAGACCCCCCCCCCCCCTCCAAAAAACCTAATTCCTTGCTTTGACCCGGTCTGGAAATCAAAGAAAAAAACGGTCACACCGACCTGTTTGTTTGATTGAACACCAGTGCATTGTATAAATAAGAAATGTCTATTTAATTCGTAGCAATAACACAAACAATTCAATCACTGATTGTCAGTTGTCACAGTTTTTTGTATAGAGAACGTCGTATGTAATCTTATTCTTGTCAACAAAAACATGTCGTTGCTAGTAGCATCAGTTGTCTCTCATCCAAATATAGTTAGATCTCTCTCTCTCTCTTTAACATAAACTCCTTTGACTTATTCGCATTGTCCCCTCGATGTTTCATAGACGTAAGGTGTTCATAGGCCATTCTGTTATTAAAATCCGATCGTCATTTGCAGATAATTTTTTTCCATTTCTGTGTTGGCTATAAGACTTTATTTTTTTTAATATTGAAGCAAACACTTACTTATAAGAAAGTCCTTGATATTGAAACAGTGTGAATAAAATTCTGTACAGGATGCAGAACAAAATAAGACTTAGTAAAATTGTGCACAACTAGATCAGGGTCTTTAGTGTTCGCCTGTGACACTTAAAGGACCAACAGCGGTCAAAAATCAAAGCAGGTGTTAAAATGAATTTAAATTTCATTTATACCAATCATAGGATGGGAAATTTTGTGAAGATGACAATCTGTTATTGTGTAAAAGGTCAAAGTATTAGTCGCTGCCAGAAAAATGAATTTTAAGAAGGAGCAAAAAGTAAACAAGAGTGGTCTGCCAGCTACTAACGCTGGGACCGACCGTACAACAAGAGATTGCCATCTGTACAATAAATTCTATACTTTTTAATTATATGATTTAAATTGAAATGCATTTTCACACCCGCTTTGTGTACTTCTGGCAACAATTGTTACTTTAACAGCTCATAAGAAACTGACGAGTCGTGTATATTCAGACAAGACCGGTAGCAATCATGTGTGATTCCGTATGGCAGATTATATCCTGCATAAGTTAGGAGGGAGTATATCATTGCGAAAACGTCTGTGAAAAGTCAAGAATAAATGGTCATTACTGAATTCATAGTCCAATTATTAATCAATTATCATCGGGAAGACTATGTAAATAAGTCAACATTTGAGTCTCTATGTAAAAGTTTAAGAGAGAGAGAGAGCGAGCAACAGACACACATGAAACATTACAAGCCTTTAAAACTGAAAAAGAAAACCCCTTGAAAAAAGGCAAGAAATGATCACGGTTACAATCTTTTGATAATTAGACTATGAATTAAGTTATGATGTATTACTCCTAACCTTTCAAGTCCTTGCAATGATGCACTCCTTGTTAACTTATGCAGGACATGTTTCGTCATACCGAAATCATCCACGTTCGGTAGATGTCTTTCTCAGTCCTATCTGAATCTACACGACTCGCAAATTATTATTAGCTTTGATATGTAATAAGCAAACAGTACAGATTCTGATCTCATACGTAAATGCATTGGCTGATTCAAATTTTCACTTGTCACAAGTGTCAGACTTTCTCACTAGCTAGTCCATACAGCAACGTCTAGAGGACTCTGTAAAATTCGATGAATGTTCCAAAATACAATGTAGTTAAACATGTGTCACGCAGCAGACAGCTAGTCTTGTAATTAAATGGCGTTTTTGTCCAGGATTTTTAACATTATTTAATTACGAGGACTTAGAACTGTGTAACTTTAATTCTTTGTATTCTTCAAAATGAAGAACAGACATAGCTAACATGGAAATGACACAAGTGTAATTGGTTTATTGATTGATTGAATGGTGTTTAACGCCGCTTTCAACATTATTTCAGTCACATCACGGCAACAGCTCACATATTCATGTTTTTTTTCTGTGTTTCACCAGTACTAGGCTGGGGCTCTGAAGTTTCTTGCCCAAGGACACTATCATGACAAACCCAGTGGATCCAGTGCAACTCGAACACGGGGCCTACAAGTGTCATAATACTATGAATCATTCGACAAACCTCAGTTGATCTGTTGATCAAATCATTCAACTGTATAAAGAGGGTGATATGTACCTTCACCTAACATTTCTTCGCCGAAAATAGACCGCTTTACTGCTTTGCATAGGACTCAAAGTCATAATGTTCTCTCGAAGTCTTTCTAAATACATTTCTGTTATCAAACCATTTCAAATTCCTTTTTAAAGGTGAAATATCATTTTCATCCGACTGATAGATATGAATATTCGCTCACTGCAGTTTTTGTGAACATCGTTGATCATTGACTTTCATTAACGGTGATATGTCGTGTGACTAAAATTTATTCAAATTGCAAACCTTCTTGAAACAGATGACGTTGGATGCAGAACGAAATCTGCCGAGTTGTTACGGGTGACCATGAATGTTTTCAAATGAGTATACATGTAATATATGACAGGCAGCTAGTGTGCAATACAATATCACAGCGATTGGCTAAATTCTTTTTTAACCATTATCCTGCTAAATAACTAAAATGAAATTTTCGACTCGACAGTGAAACCAAATTATTGCCATTTCAAAGATATGTTTTGGGGAATAATATATTCTTATTGGACAGTGTAGATCCAAAATCAGACTGCACGTTCTGTGCAGTCTGATCTTGATATACACTGTCCGCAAAAGGTCCATGAGTCACGCTTAGCAGCCAAAGAGTTAATGGCTCGTATACGCTATATGACAGGATCTTAGGCTAATGGATTTCTGATCTTGACATGTCGTTATGTCATAGTCCTCGAGATGTTGCAACATGAATTTATTATTGAGAAGAGTGCACATGGCATTTCCAACCAGTGCGAACCGTTCAGCATGTACTTTCACGCATCATGATCAGGACTAGCTTTGTACAAGCGGATTCCGGTAGGATTGTACCTGAATTAATTACCATGTAGATGATCAGTAACTATTTGATTGGTAATATTTTAAGAAATTTTCTGATACTGATCAGTAACTATTTGATTGGTAATATTTTAAGAAATTTTCTTATACTGTTGTGTAAGTGTTGCAAATTTAATCCGAATGACTGTCTTAAATAATCAATTAGAATTACATGAAAATCAAGTATGTTTTTCTTGCAATACAAGTTCATTCACACATAATAAAAGTTCAGAAATGAAAACTTCCTTTTATTGTTTAGTCCCACGAAATTTTCGAAAATACAGGATTCCCACCATGTTCACTCAAAGTATGTTGTAATGCTAATCGCTTATCACAGGTCCTGCCACTTCTGTATGCTTTTTACATTCATTTACTTTTTTTACCAAAAAAAAAATGACGATAACTATGAGATGGAGAGCATTCTACAATTTGAGTAGCAGAAGCAATTTTATGTACAGGTGCTCTAGTCAAATTTTAACCTGTAAAGAAAATAGGCGTTTAAACTTGCAGATCAAGCTACAGTCTGTTTTCCTCCCTACAAAGATAACCCTTTTTCTTCTTTTCGTTGACACTAGCTGAAAGTATTTTTTCGTTACCACAACCCTTTACCACACAATCCCGAGTGTTTTTTACCTTTACAAAGAAAAAATGCCTGTTTTTGCAACATAAACTTTGTTGTATGCAAATTCTTTGAATTTGGACCTTTCTAAAATTCTGTTGTTTGGTAAAGAGTTTACGCCAATGATTAAATGGGCTATCTGCATCGTTAGCCGTAAAAAAAGAGCATTTGATGTATTGTGTGTTATTACAGAATTACCAGATTCATATGTCTCACAAACTGTTTTAAGCCCCTAAAGCTCTAAATAAATGAAATCAGGGATGGTTTTTATTATCTCTAAAGAAATAGGAGTCTTAAATCAGGAAATAGACCAAAACATTCTATTTTCAATGCAAGACTACTTCATAAAAATAGGATCAGACTTTACAGTTTGATCCTGATTTACAATATCCGTGAAAAATATGTATCTTGATGTACACTGTCCAAAAAACAACCAAAATGATACCTAGTGCTCTAAGGGTTGAAACTTGTCGAAATTACCAGGAGCAGATCAAGATCGGACAGCAAAGACCCTAATATTTTTTAAGATACTGTCAACATAAAAATTCTGTGTTTCTTTTACCTTATTGAGAACATTAATTTTATTGTGCACTCGAAGGGTTAAGGTTATTAGCGAACCTGTTACTGTACATACAACTTTTTACGTCGCTGCTGTTCAAAAGTTTGGATTGTCTTATAAAATTGACATTTCAATTCTTGTAGGTCTGTACAAGGTCTATGCAGAAAATGGTTCAAGCTACGTTCTTAATTAAATGAAACATGTATGTTAATATTTACTATGTTGTGATTGGATAGATGTAGATCTTTTAAGATCTAGTTATTCTCTCTTAATTGGTGGCTGCCATTTCAGGAATATTAGAAATGTGGTATGTGCCAACATTGAAGACCATGACAAGGCAATTTTGAAGATCCCATGCAAAGGTCTCTGATTCTGGAGTAGAAATGCATAGATTCACGCTGCTACATACAGGCTAACACACCTTTTGACAAGCAAGAAGATATTGTTTCAGAAGAAAATTGTTGAATGTTTGTGTGCATGAAAGATGAAATTCAAAGAAAAGATCGCCATTAAACTTGTAAATAGATGTACATGCATAAATCACGATCTCAATACCTTTTTGAATACCTACTGACTTAAATTTCATAGTCTCGCCTTTGACACCCTACAGAAGTTTGCCCTTAGAATACTGGGGCCAATCTCTCAAAACTTTAAGGTTTCATAAGTTACAGTGAACTTTACGATCACTTTACGAGGATGTTACGATTTTCTTAAAGTGATCTCTCAAAACCGGCATTAACTCTCTCGTAAAAGAAACGCCATTTACGATCGTAACATTTAAAAGTGACATCATTTCTTGATACTGAATCCATTCTGACCCCATGACTGTCTGCGATCACAGACTGAAAACTCCCCATTGCATAAAATCTCAAAGCCTATGTCATCTGCATTGGCACCGGAAATGCGTGATTTCGGTAAGTTTGCAGCTCAACTGAGCACGAAGTGCTCAAGGTGAGCCTTCGTGATCGTGCAGTGTCCGTCGTGCATCGTGTCTCGCCCAGGCGTCAAAAATTACCATGTGTGCACTCTGGAGGCCACATTTTTGGTCCAATAGTCATGAAACTTGGTCAGAATCTTTCTCTTTATAATATCTTTAACAAGTCCGAAATTGGGTCATGTTGGGCCAAATAGTAGGTCACCCAGGCAAATCTTAGAAAAACCTTGTGTGCACTGTAGAGGCTACATTCCAGCCATATACTCACCAAACTGAGTCAAAATGCTTTTTTTGATGATATCTCGGTCATGATTGAAACTGGGTCATGTCCTGTCAAAAAGTAGGTAACTGGGCCAAATCTAAGAAAAACCTTGTGTGCACTATAGAGGCCACATTTTCAGCCCAATTCTCATGAAACTTGGTCAGACAGTTTGTCGTTAGAATGTTTGTCATGATTGTATCTCTTGCAAGATTGAAATCGGGTTGCGTTGGTTCAAAATGTAGGCCGAATCTTAGAATAATCTTCAGCCAGATACTCATGAAACAGTCAAAATTTTGCCTGGATGATATCTCTGATAAGGCTGAAATTGGGTCATGTGGGGTAAAGAAAGTAGGCCTCTGGGCCAAATCCCGGAAAAGACTTTGTGCGCACTCTCTAAGCCTTATTTTTAGTTTGATACTTATGAAACTTAAAATAGGTCACTGGGGCAAACCGTAGAATTTTTTTTTTCACTGTAGAGCCTGCATTTCAGTCTGATACACACGAAACATTGTCAAAATAGTTGTTCTGATGCTATCTCAGACAAGTTAGAAAGTTGGTCACAACAGATTCAAGAGTTGGTCACTGGGCTATATCTCAGTCTAGAGGCTAAATTTTCAGTCTAACACTCACGAAACATTGTCAAAAAGTTTATTTTGATGATATCTTAGACAAATTTGAAATTTAGTCACAACAGATCAAGAATTTGATCTCTGGGCCAAATCTTAGAAAACCTTGTGTACAGTCTAGATGCTACATCTATAGTCCGATATTCATGAAACATTGTCAAACTGTTTGTCGCTGATTCGATCCCCGGCTCGATCAATTTCGCTCTAAGACTGATGATATTCATTGCGACAGGATTCATTCCTCTCTCACTGCAGACCATAGTTTCGACGATGGTTATGTGAGAAAGCAGCCAGTGGCTTGGAAAGAGTATTGTGCAGAGTACTGGTAAAAGAAACTCCAGGAAAGCGTTGGTAGGTGCCCTGGCCGCCGCGATATAACTGAAATAATGTTGAAACAGCGTTAAATGTCCATTCAAACAAACGAATGGATCGATGTTTTTCCCTTCTTCATGTGGGTGGAGTTGCCTTCCTTTGAATCATGAAAAAACATGGCTTCCATCTAAGTTTATACATATCAAAAATCGTGGTTTGAAGTATATTTGACAATAGTTCAGAGATTCAATGTCACAGGAATGATGATGATTACAAATATGTTGTTGTGCTCCTGGAGATTTTGAATTTTCAGTGTAGATTTGAAGAATGCATAAAAAATGTATATCCAAGTGTCTATTCTGTATGCCACTACACTTCCCAAAATGCGTTTTCTTAGCTATTTGTGGCGCCTGTGCTGACTGGATGAAAAATTGCCAGAGAGGTATACTAAACTGATTTAACCATAAGTGAGAAAAAAAAATAAATAAATAAATAAAATGTAGAGTAATGTATGTGAAAATTTGGTTTTCTTGGCATTGCCATGTTTTGACAAATTATTGTTATTTTGGTAATTTACCTTAAAATTAGGGCAGTGAATTTAAGTTACCAATTTATATTTTGTATTGTACTTTAGTGCCTTGGTTTGAGAGACCACCAAGTACAGTGGCTGTGTTCACACCTTGGTCGTACAGAAAATGTCCACATGACACATTACCGATTTAATTTAGATGTAATAGAAAGAATGCAGCTTGGTAAACTACTGCTAATCCAAGATAAGAACATGCTGAGTAAATTCCGAGATACCAGGCTGGAAGACATTGAATTTGAAGGTGAGTTGTGGGAAATATGTTAAGAAAGACTGAAACTTTCCTTAACACAATTTGGCAAAATCCCTGCCTTTAAAGTCTATATTGAGTAATGTGTAAATATTTCACCTTTGATTCATTTACTATTTTTAGCTTGGCTGTTTTCGGAGAAAACCCGAGGTATTGCTATAGCCTTGGCATTGTCTGCGTCGTCGTCGTGCAAAAACTTTGTCATTCTGTAATATCTCTATTATTACTTAAGAAATTTACTCGAAACTCGGAATATATGTTCACTATCAAAAGAGCAATCCATACTATCAAGGGAGATAACTCCAAATGCATTTTTGTAAGAATTATGCCCCTTTTTCAACTTAGATTTTTTATTCACTATCCAGCACCCCACAGCCGAGCATTGGAACCCGCATGCGGTGCTCTTGTTATATATTTGTAAGATGGTATCAACATCAACATAGACTTTCATGTCGAGTATTTTTCTCAGAAACTCCGTGGAATATTAAACTTAAACTCTCCATATCTCTTAATTACCATAGCTGAACAACTCACATGGATTTCATTGTCTTTTATAACAAGAGATTATCTTTACAAAAGAAGGGATTATAAGGAACACCAGTGCTCGTGCTGCCAATCGACATTATCGACAATTGTCGATTAATTAAATCAGCTGTCGATTAATTTTTCCAATTGTCGATAAAAATTGTTGATTAATTTACTCCGAAAAAAGTCAGGTAAAATTCCTTTTACTTGCCTTGATCATGAGCTAATTTGCACCGGAAATGTGTGGTAATCGCTTGTTTCACACCTCGGCGGAAGCAACCTTAGGTAATCGACAGGTCACAGTTGGCTTGTATATTCCACAACGCATGTCATGTTACCGGTTGTTATTCTAATCCGTTAATTGGAGAACAGTTGGCGATTACTGTTTATTTCACGTTAAATTTTGATTGACTATTTTAACCGACGCAGTGATAGAATGTCTTCGATTTCTATACCGCCAGAAACGGCGATGGCGACTAATGGAAACCAATTAGGTATCATAAATTCGTTTACATTGCTAACGTAAACTGGCGCTGTTTAAATGTCGGCGAACAAAAAGAAAACAATAATTCATAATTGAATTTAATTGACATGTTGACATTATTCTAATAAATCTCGTTCTTGTACCCCCAAAATCTTGTCATTCTTCACTTACACGTCAATATGGGTCGTCCTAAATGAAAACTATCGCCAATAAAAAAAGATAACAAACTAAGGAAAATTAAACTGCATTTACAGTATTGGATTTAGCAGTGGTTACCAGTGAATAGCATTATGAAAATTCAAATGAAATTTAAAGGCTTAGGTTGATAACCTTCATCCACTTCACTGTTTAGGTACTATCGAGTGAATGACTTTATTTAAGACATCTTACCCTCCTCATTGACCTTATTTGAAAATAATTAAGGTCAACAGATAATAAAGGGAGGTAATTCGTCATGTAATAGAAAATTTTTTCCTTTACTTGTGCACATCATTTATTACAATACAAAGAAAATTGTTGTTTGGTAAAGAAGTAACCATTCATCAAAAGAAACTAGGACTTAATTGTCTGTATGCTTTTATGCAAATAATGTGGGAAAAGGAGCACTATCCTTAGGAAATGTTGTAGAACAAATTTTCCTTTTCCCACAGTATGTTCTAAAATGTAAGATTAAAATAAAATTTTGTCTTTTGGTAAAGGAGTAACCATTCATCAAAAGAAACTAGGACCCTAAAGCCTTTATGCTTTTATGTAAATATTGTGGGAAAAGGGGCACTATCCCAGGAAATGGTATAGAGCAAGTTCTCCTTTCCCACAATATTTTCTACAAGGTAAGATTAAATTTTTTTTCTTTTGTTTATTATTGTAGTGGAAATGACTATGTGAATGAAAGTTTGAAACTATGAGTAAAAAATAAAGTTAATGCTACATGTGCATGTCTTTAATTTTACCTAGTGACCTAGTTTATGATCCCAGGTGACCTAAATCCAAACTCATCCGAGATTTCATCAAGACAAACATTCTGACTAATTTTCAAGTCAATTGGGCAAGAAATGTGGCCTCTAGAGTGCCCTAAAGGTATTTCTTTAATTTGACCTAGTGACCTAGATTATGACCCCAGGTGACCCAATTTTGAAATCATCTTAGATTAATCAAGAGAAACATTTTAACCATTTTTCAAATCAATTGAACAATAAATGTGGCCTCTAGAGTGCCCACACGGTATTTCTTAAATTTGACCTAGTGACCTAGTTTATGACCCCAGGTGACCCAATTTTGAACTCACTGAACATGTTGTGCTCAGGTGGGCTAACAAACTTAGAACAGGTTCACTACATACCAAATATCAAAGCTCTACACCTTCCAGTTTTAGAGAAGAAGAATTTTAAAATTTTACTTCTTTGTTCCTTTGTCCTAACTTGTGACCCCCGGGGCGGGGCCAGTTTTGACCCCAGGGGCAGCGTATGAACAAACTTGGTAGAGGTCCCCTAGGAGATGCTACATACCAAATATCAAAGTTCTATGCCTACCAGTTTCAGAGAAGAAGAATTTTAAAGTTTTCCTTCTTTGTTCCTATGTTTAAACTTGTGACCCCTGGGGCGGGGCCAGTTTTGAACCCAGGGGCATCATATGAACAAACTTGGTAGAGGTCCACTAGCAGATGTTACATACCAAATATCAAAGCTCTATGCCTTCCAGTTTCAGAGAAGAAGAATTTTAAAGTTTTCCTTCTTTGTTCCTATGTTCGGACTTGTGACCCCCGGGGCAGGGCCAGTTTTGAACCCAGGGGCATCATATGAACAAACTTGGTAGAGGTCCACTAGGAGATGCTACATACCAAATATTAAAGCTCTATGCCTTCTAGTTTCAGAGAAGAAGAATTTTAAAGTTTTCCTTCTTTGTTCCTATGTTCGAACTTATGACCCCCGGGGTGGGCCCAATTTTGACCCTAGGGACATCATATGAACAAACTTGGTAGAGGTCCACTAGGAGATGCTACATACCAAATATCAAAGCTCTACGCCTTCTAGTTTCAGAGGAGAAGATTTTCAAAGATTTTGCTATTTTTTTTTCTTTTTGTTGCCATGGCAACCAGAGTTATGGGTGGAATTCAATCTCTTGAACAACTTTGGTAGAGCTTCACCCAAGGAACATCCCTGCCAAGTTTCATCAAGATTGGCCCAGTGGTTTAGGAGGAGATGATGTTTAAAGAAATTGTGGACGACGGATGACGCAGGATGGACGACGCACGATGGACATTGGGCGATCACAAAAGCTCACCTTGAGCACTTCGTGCTCAGGTGAGCTAAAAACCCACTTGAGGAGTACATCACTGCATCCTTATTTTGTAGCCATTCGCTGTTTACTGCATGCAGGTCATGTTGGTTGGTAAGATCTGAGCTATCTGGATTGAAATAACATACTTTATTAATTATCATTAAGAATGATGGCTATTTCGTTAGCTTACCATTTTCTCATTCTTTCTGATGCAGTCTTTTCCAATTTTTTCTCTTTTTTGAAATAACAGATTCAACAAAATTAAGGAGAACATTTCATGCTCTCTCTCAATTTCAATATACATTATCATTTGAATATCTTGCTTTTATAGGCTGTTTTGCAATTTATTGCAGATGCAGATATTGATGTACCTGTTTTGGACAAATCACAGAAAAAGAAAATAGGTTTGTAAATAATTTATTGTACATTTAATACTTCAAGAAAAATGAGGAAACTATCTTTTTTTGAGAACACCTGTTTTTTCAAGCAGAATGAAATACATTTTTGTGTATTTGACAGTGAAAATTGAAAATGAAACATCAACAAGATTAAAGAACTTAATATCTGTTTCATTACGACGCCTTTTCAAAGAAAAAGTTCGAGTTATATTCACTCATAACCAGCTTTTCAGCAATGGATTAGTTAGGGGAAATTACTTGCATTTTTAGTGGCAGGAACTATTGTACTAGGAGGCTGCTTCAATTTTGTCTCAACCAAACTTTTATTGCGACTATTTGCAGATACTCAAGCTATTTAACTCACCCTGCCATCTGTATCAAACTTTGATTTAAAGTAATGTACAAGTATTAATACGCTTTTAACTAGGATTTATTAAAAACTTCATTATAATTTTCAGGTGTATCCAACAATCAAAGTAAGATAACTTATCATGATCTATGGCCTGTTTTCAATTTAGAATATTTGGTTAAGTTTGTTTGCATCTATTATGCATGTGCTTCAATAACCACTTCTGTGATTGAAGGGAACTAAGTTTAGTGGAAGGGATATAGTATTCATCTTGTTCCTTAATTTCATGATGTTAACTGTCATACCTGTAAAGTGATGGCTTTTGTCAATTTACCTTCTCTTAATTACTGAATTATTGCTCTGTATTTATTTCACCCATTTTCCAACATTGCCATTGTTAGAAAATGAAAAGTGTATTTATTGTGATGCTATGTTTGCCATAAAATTTTAAACTTTAGACAATTGTATATTTTCAGTAAGGAACCGTTGGAGCTGCTGAAATGGAGGAACTGAGGATTTATGCTAGAGATTACCTCCAGAAGAAAAAAACTCCCAATAGAATAACATGCAGAACTTTCATTCAGCTTAGCAGAAAGAATGGTGGACTTCTGCAAGAACGCACAGCTGACAACATTTTGAACCAAGAGCGGCAAATTGTCGCAAGATACGCCTGTCCCACCGCCAGTTGTCGAGGGGGTATAATAATCGTAAAGGGCAGGTAATGCAACAAACATGTTTACCAAGTCTCAAGTCAGTTTGACTTGAGGTGACAAAGTTCCGTTCCGGACAAGCAAGAAATACTGTAAAAATGAAGATCGAAGTGGAATTACTCAAAATCTGCACTAGGTAGAGTTATTGTTCTTGCGCACTGTACTCCGTAATATTGCAACAAACATGCATACCAAGTTTGAAGTCACTCTGACTTGAGATGACAGTTATATTCCGGACAAGCACTAAATGCTGTAAAAAAAAAGATCAAAGGGAAATAACTCAAATTCATGCTAGGAAGAGATATGGTTCTTGTGCACTGCACTCCGTAAATTTTCAACAATCATGCATGCCAAATTTGAAGATGTTCAGACTAGAGATGACAAAGTTATATTCCGGACAAGCAGAAAATGCTGTAAAAATGACAATCAAAGGGAAATAACTCAGTGACAGCACAAGGTAGAGTTATGCTTCTTTTGCACTGCACTTCGTATTATTGCAACAAACACAAATGCCAAATTTCAAGTCAATTGGACTGGAGATGACAAAGTTATGCTCCGGACAAGCAGACAATGCTGTAAAAATGACGATCAAAGGGAAATAACTCAAAGACAGCACAAGGTAGAGTTATGCTTCTTTCGCACCACACTCCGTATTATTGCAACAAACACAAATGCCAAGTTTCAAGTCAATCGGAATGGAGATGACAAAGTTATGCTCCGGACAAGCAGAAAATGCTGTAAAAATGACGATCAAAGGGAAATAACTCAAAGACAGCACAAGGTAGAGTTATGGTTCTTTCGCACTGCACTCCTTATTATTGCAACAAACACACATGCCAAGTTTCAAGTCAATCAGACTGGAGACGACAAAGTTATGCTCCGGACAAAGAACTGGATGCCGCCCACCCGCCCGCCCGAACGCCATGGGTGATCCCATAATATGTCCCGTCTTTGACGGGCGTATAAAAATTAAGTGCGATGAATGTAAAAGTGTGAAAAAATGACACATGAAAAAACTAGGAATGGCAAACTTTGTCAGAATGTTTGTTTTAGTGAAATCATGGGCATGTTTTATTTGCAAATATGTCAGTGTAATATTTGATAGTGTGACATCTTTACCTTGTTACCTTGACAAACATTTGTGTATTACCTGTATTTACAACAGAACAGAACATGTGTATATGACGGCACAAAAACAGACGGATAAAGATCAGATTTCAAACATGAACAAAATTTGGGTATACTAACATTGTTGATGATCGGTTAACAATTGCCATCCCTAGAAATAATTACTATTATGCATACTTTGTGCAAAAGTTTTGCGATTTTCGGCTCGCCTGAGCAAACCGTGTGCTCATAGTGAGCTATTGTGATATGGCTGTGTCTGTTATGTCTTGTTTGCACTTTTGGCACAATCATAATGTTTGAATGTTTCTTGATACAATCTCAAAGAAAGTTTGAATATGGGTCATCTACGGTCAATAAGTAGGTCACCAGGTCAAGTCTAAGAATAAAAAATGTGATCAGTCTAGATGGCACAATTTTGGCCCATTCTTCATTAAACTTGATCAGATTGTTGGTCTTGATCCAGGTCACTAGGTTAAATCGAAGAAAAACCTTGTGTGCCACAGTTTTGGCATAATCAGCATAAAACATCACCAGAATGTTAGTTTTGGTGAAATCATGGACATGTTGAAATATCTATTGGATTTGGCCCTTTGATTATAAACATCCCCTTATTACATTTCAGCATAATTGTCTATGGCTTTTTGTAAATTTTCACAATACATGAATTAACCCATTACCACTCGGTCCCAAGATTTAATGACCCCGAGGTGGAAAACATTGTAGGAAAAGGAGAAATTACTTATGAGCAATTTCTCCTTTTCCCACAATGTTTTCAGCCCTATCAGAGAACTAAGCCTCATTCGGACCTACATGTATTTTGAAATTGTCTGCTTTCAATTTGGAACTGTCATATGCCTGATTACCTATATGACTGATTTGATTTAATGCCAAAGATTTCATTATTGTCATAGACAAAATTCAAAACTTTGCAAAAAAGCTGGCCTAGTCATGCTTAATCATGTCATAATCATGACATCATAAATTCAATAGTTAAAAGCCATATTTACATTTAAGAATAGATGTTCTTTACCTAGATGAATTTATTTGGATATGCCAGAATCAGTAGAGCTTGTTTATAGTATCAGAAAATATTTCTGTCTTCAGCTAGTTCTCTGATGAGCAATCCCAGAACCCTTTTATTTCGTATAATTCAGCTTCCAGAGGAGCTAGATAGTTGAAATTTACACAGTTTATATATATTTAGTAGTTCTCATAATGTTGGGAAAACTTGGGTCATACATCAAATAATGTCATGGCTTTATCCCTTCTTGACTTAAATCACAACTGTAGTTGGTATTGATTCTAGTAAGTTGCATTGTAATGTATTGCTGAAATCATTTGTCTGCTGGGTTTAGTTGTCACTAATGAACATCTAACTTCTAGTTGAGTTGGGAACATTCATGCCAAGTGATCAAAAGGTTGCAAAAAGTAATTCAAATAATTAATGCAAGGCATGGGTCAGCAATTGTTTGCAGAAAATCATATCATTTGTCCTTTGACAAAATGACATTCAAGTGGTAAAGTGAAAAAAATGTACCATTTTCAGCCAAATTTTAGTACATGTACTTAACCCATTACCAGATGACAAAATGTTGGACTGGTCCAAATTAAAAGAAGTTGCAGACTACATTTCAAAATGGATTTAAATTGGAATGAAAGCATCCTTTAGGGTAGAAAACAATGTGGAAAAAGGAGAAATTGCTTGTGCTAAGCAATTTCTTCTTTTCCCACAATGTTTTCCCCAATATTATTCCTCGGGGGATCAAAATAAGGGATTGTGTGGTAATGGTTTAAATGATGGTTTTTCACTGATTTTTGCAAATCCCTGTAGATGAATTATAGATATTATTGATCAAGGTCATTCTGAGCATAAAGACCCCAGCAACAAAAATTCCAGCACTTTAAGCCATTACTCCATATATACTCATTTATATACTCATTTGAACAAAAGGAGAAATTGCCAATGATGAGCAATTCCTCCTTTTGGCACAGTATTTCCTACTGTATGACAAAAACAAAATTTCTCTTCTCCAAATTAAATATTGTTGTCTGCTGACGCTGTCAATTTTGTCTCAAAATGTTATATGGGGTTATAGGTTAAGTGAAGCCAATGTGTTATTGGAGAGGTCATCAGACCTCTCCAACAGTGTTGAGTTTAAAAGGCAGACTGCCTCAGAAATTGCTGTCTAAATTTAATCTATGTATGGCAATTGTTCCGATACACAGTCTGTTTCGTCATGATTTTATAAAAAAATCGAAGTCAAAAAACTGAAATAGGAAATAAACGTGGTTTGTTTTTATATGGCCAATTTCAAAAAAATTGCAAAGATTTAATTGCATTTGACCTTTCCAACAATTTTGATTTTGTATTAAACAACTAAATCTAAACAAAAAGAAGAAAAGGAAAAAAAGAATTTCGTTAAAAATAAAAACGAACACAGCCGGAAGAATCACGCGACCTTAACTCTTTACCACACAATCCCTACTTTTGACGACCCTGAGAAAGAAGCCTCTAGAAAACATTGTGGGAAAAGGAGAAAATGCTGGTAAACAGCATTTTCTCCTTTTCCCACAATGTTTTCTATCCTTTCCAAATCAAATTTCAATTTCTGATTCACATTTTTTTTTTTGGTTGTCTGCAAATGCTTTAGACTAGTCCAAAATTTTGTCGTTTGGTATAGGGTTAAAACGCGGGAAGAAAGTCATGTGACTCGCATAAATTACAAGGACGGAATGTGTATTTACGTATGTACGACTCAGTGAACAGATTTCAACGGTTGATTTCAAGGTAAGTTTGCTGCAATGGTTATTTTCAAAAGGGGATCTATTCACCAAGGATCACTGAATTCATTTGGCCAGGGGTTTCAATGCACAGTCATTGCTTTAGTGGCTTTAATAGTTGTGTACCAGAATCGACATCATGAGAATGGAATAGATTTAGAATGGTCATCGCCAATCATAGATCGGACTGTCAGAGATGGAAGTAGAATTTATGACCGAGTTATGCTAACTTCCAGCAATCCTGTTCCAAGGTATTTGTCACACAACGAAATTCCAAATGCAATTAAATTGTCGGGCAACACATTCAGTATTACTGTTCACGACGAAATGTTTTATGGCACTGTTGGACAGGCAGGGTCCAGCGAGGCAATGTCTGTGTCATTTCCCACTGCTCTGCAGAATGCGTTTTGTGTATCGAATTATATACTGTTAACTGTCAACAGTCTATCAGTAAGCATCTTTCTTGATGGAAATGCTTATTGGCTGTTTGATTCACATGCACGCGACCAATATGGTTATCCAGACAGTGAGGGTACAGCGGTTGTGTTGCAGTTTTCAACCTTGCATGAATTAATAGACCATTTAAGCATTTTATTCAGACAAGCGTATTTCAATCTCTCCCCAGTGCAAATAAGTGTAACAGCTGCTACTGCAGGAAACTTAAGGCAAACTGCTTGTAACAGACAGAACATTTCAATGTATATGAACTTAAATGTAAATGGAAATTCATCTAGCCCCACCACTTGTATAACTAAATCAAGTTTATCTCAAGGAACAACTGTTGAAAAAGAGTGCAATTCTTCTGAGCAGAACCAAAAGCTACGCTTTGAACAGATATTCTTTTTGAGAAATATTCATGCTGATATTCCTGACATTTACATGGAGCATGCTTATTTTAAACGTGAATCTCCTGTCAGCAATTGTAATAAAAGTGGACAGCAAAAATTTAGTAAGTTGTATGAGAAAAAATATTTCCAAACTATATGTGAACAGCCTTGTTTTTCATGTGCTTCTTGTCAAAGGTATTTATTTGTGGAGCAAGTTGCACATTTGAAGCAGTCTACTAATACTTCACTAGCCATGCATATATCTGTGAATGACCATTTGTGTACCTCTTGCTATAGACAAATCAGTGCAGAAAAATTTCCAAAACTATCTGTCGATTTTAATTTTCTGAATAATGGGCAACAGCCAAAAGTTTTGAAAGTACAGAATGGCATCGAGAAAAGATTAATTGCATTAATACAAGTTTTCATGACAGTAATTCAGCTTCCTGGTGGTCAGTATGCTGAAAGGGGATCTGTTGTGAATTTCATCTCGCCTTATATAAATATTGCACAAAATTTACCACACACTGATGATGTTTTAGTTGTTAAATTTGTGGATGGTTTACCGAAACTTCAGTATGCACAGCTTTTTGTGTCTGCTTCTAAAATTCACAAAGCACTGAATTGGTTAAAGAAGAACAATCCTTTATATAAAGATGTATTACAGACAGATCTGGATACCTGTTCTATTAATGTTGATACAGATACATACGCAGGCAGTGTGGAAAGCTGTGCTGTTGCTACAAACTATGATTTGCCTAATCTGAATGTTGTTGAAGCTGCAAATGCTCACCCAATAGTCTTCATTGAAAAGATAAAGTCAGCCCCTGTATCACCATATGATATGCCAAATGGTGAAGAAATGGCTTTTCCATGGCTTTTTCCCTATGGAGTAAATGGATTTTTATCTCAGATGCCTATGAAAATCACTATTAGAGAGTCCAGGGCTTCCCCTGCAAGTTGTAATTTTTGCGCCATCAAATTCGCCAACTCATAAAAATTGGGGCCAGTAGGAGCCAACTGAGGTAGCCACATAGTACATTAGACACTTCAGTTTATTGACCCATGTTAAAGCTACTAAATCCATTGCTCAGTTGTACATGCTTACTTATGTTCCTTTTTCCCCAAGGGTTATCAAGGTTGTGAGTTGCAGGGACATAGAAGTTGTATTTGAACAGAAATACAGCGCTGTAATTCTATAACTGCCAATCTGTTAGAATTCCTTGAGTTTTAATGAAATTAAAGAGGCAATTTGGAATTGTATGGTAAAAGGTTAATATATCATTTCTTTTTATCTGAAAAAATACTACAGGTTACATTTGTTGAAAGGTCCTTTTATTCTGGTCTTTTCTCTCTGTATGAGTGTCCTATACCTTCTCTGACACTTGTTCCAGTGCTATCACTGTAAGACAAAGTGGCCTACAAAGTGCAACCCCCCCCCGCCATCATTCAGCATTTTCATGTCATAAAATCACCCGAGTTTCTTCCTCATTATTAGACAGGTATTTAAGCACTCACTTATAGTTTTATAAATACATTTGTGTAAATTTCTTGTTTGAAGTCATTATCAAAGCTATAAAGACAGTCTGAAGAGCTTCTGATCGGACAACGTCAAACTGACATATTGTGTCATGGGTTTTCTCGATTTTTCGACGATCCATTTTTCATGTCGATTAATTTACAGAAAAGGTTTTCCGCATTATTTGATATAAAATTTTTGTTACGGCTTGCAACTAACTTCAAAATCTGTCATTTTTACGCTAGATAAGCAGATCGATAACATTATCACGTTTTTCATTAATGACATCGTTAAATACACACAATAAAATGCTAGCCAGTGAGAGGACGCCGACCAGGTAAGGCATAATCAAGGCGTGGCTTTAGAAATCATGGGCGGTTACTAAATCTTGTGTCTGATGTCTGATTGGTTCGCAGTAGATAGTGTGTGGAAAATTCTGTGGGCTCAACGGGGCGTGGCGAAATCGATATTTGATTGATTAGCATTGCGTGGTGTGTATGCAAGTATGGTGTGCAATTAGACATAACCGTTAATGAATGCTAGCTTGATTTGGTGTGATAAACAGTAACGCGGGCTTCCTTTACACTTGATACATACAGTTTATGTCAAGAGTTAAGATCTTTCAATGATTGTTTATAGACATTTGCTTGTCGCCAGTACATTCGCCAGTGCTTCATTTTTGGTGCCAAATTTACTTAATTTTCGCATTTGGCGCCACTGGCGATCGACAGCGGGAGCCCTGAGAGTATTTTCAAGCAAGACTGAATAACATTAATGGGTTATTCAGAAAAGATATACCATATCTGTTGAATGCTGTTAATGTGTGTGATTATGATACACTTCTTACTGATATTTATATTCATATGTTAATGAGAAAGCCATCTTGTAATCTTGAACAAGTTACAGTGAAAGATGTTCAACATTTAAATGAAAATCCTGATTTATTAAAAAACTCTTACATGTTCATGAAAAATATTAGAGGCACTGCTGCTTATTGGAAAAATGCTCTTGCAGATTTGTTGGCAATGCTGAAAACTTTGGGTCCACCAACATTATTTATAACCTTAAGTGCTAATGACTGTCATTGGCCAGAACTGGTCATGTTATTAAGCAGCTGCTCTGCAGAACATGTTGGTGACTATATCCATATGCTTCCTAAACTTGTGCAACAGGATCCATATTTAACAGCAGTGCATTTTGAGCGAAGATACATGGCATTATTTCAAAATATTTTGAAATCGGGAGAAAAACCTTTAGGAGAAATAATTGACTACTTTGTCCGTGTAGAGTTCCAAAACAGGGGAAGCCCTCACTATCATTTGTTTTATTGGATTAAAGGGGTGCCAATTGTCAAAAACGCTAGAACTGCTGAAAAAGTGATACAATATATAGAAAAAACAATACATACTTGTTTGCCAGATAAAAGTTTAGATTCTGATTTCTATCAACTTGTGAAACAATTGCAGACACACAGGCATTCCCAGTATTGCATGAAAAATAGAAAGTCTTGCAGATTTGGCTTCCCTTTCCCGCCTGTTGCAACTACACATTTACTGAGTAATGCTAATATTACAGTGCATTCTAAGTTATATGCCACAAAAAGAAGTGAATCTGATGCATATATAAATGCATATAATCCTTGCATCATACAGCACTTTCAATCCAATATGGATATTCAGCTTGTCAATAATGCAGAAAGTGCTGCGTATTACGTGTGTGCATACTTGTGTAAAGCTGAACCAGATGAGCTAAAATCAGAATTTTCAAAGCTAATAGCAAGTTTTATCAAGGATGGCTCTGCTTTAACCTTTCATTCAAGACTGCTGAAAATAGGAACTTGCGTCTTGAAAAATAGGCGTCTCAGTGCTCAAGAAGCTGCATATAGAATATCAAAATTAAAACTGGTCCAATGCTCTAGAAACGTTGTATATGTAAACTGTAGACCTTCATCAAAACGCATGAAGATTCTTAAACCATTTCAAGAGCGTTTGAGCATGGATGACAACAGTACAGATATTTTTCATTCAAATATTATTGACTACTACTATGACCGACCTGCAACAATGGAAAAAATATCATTGTATGAATTTGCATCAAATTATCAATTATGTGCAACAAACAATGTTGGCAGTAAAGCTTTACCAAGGTATAAGTTAAAAACTTTTAACAAATGGGTTCGCATGAAAAAAGTTAGAAATGTACTCAGAACACCCAAATGCCAAATAAATAGTGAAGATTACTCATTCAGTCTTTTAATGTTGCTCCTTCCACATAGGAGTGAATCTGAATTGGTAAGCCCATATGCAGATGCAAAAGAAGCATTGTTTGAAAAACGGTTGTATCTTAACCAGTCATTCTGTGTTGAAGGAGCCAGTATGATAGATCAGGTTGAAGCTGCTGTACGCATGTATAGAATCACTCATGACGAAATTTCTGACATTTTCATGCTTTCGTCTTTAAATGAACCACAAAGTAACGAAAATGAATGCATATCAAATTTATCACTACCAAGCACTCTAAATAATAGAACACCAAATATGCCATTAAGATCATCTTCTGCATTGTGTTCCACTGATGATAATGAATTTCACTTGCATTCTTTAAGCACTACAAACATATCACATCAGCAGGTTGTAGAACATATCAGTATGTTGACAAATGATCAGCTTAATGTGTTTCAGTTTGTAAAATTACATGTGAACTCTAGTGCAAAAAATATTCACATTTTTGTAACAGGAGGTGCTGGTGTTGGTAAAACATTTTTACTTTCAGTTCTTGCAAATTACTTAATTTTGAATACTGCAGTAGCACCTGGATATTCCCCCGTTTTACTTACTGCACCGACTGGAACAGCTGCACGCAATATTCGAGGACAAACATTACATTCAGCTTTATGTCTTCCAATTGAGCATGACTATTTTTCTGATAAACACTGCTTGTCATCAAAAAAGCTTCAGAAATTAAGGCAGCATTTTACATATATACACACTATAATTATTGATGAAATAAGCATGGTCAGTGCAAAAGTCCTTACACTTATACATGAATGATTATGCCAAACTGCAAATAATAATGATGCTTTCAGAAGATTTAATATTATTGCTTTTGGAGATTTTTTCCAGTTGAGACCAGTAATGGGTAAATTTGCTTTTGAAAATGAAATTCTCTGGCCTTGTTTTAAAACATTTATGCTTCATCAAAACATGAGGCAGTTATCTGACAGCACATTTGTACAGTTGTTAAATAGGGCAAGAATTGGAGCTATAAGTTGTGAGGATATAGTTTATCTACAAACAAGAATTACAAGCATTGATACCAGTGATCACTCCCATCATAATTGTTTACATCTCTTTCCGAAGCTCAAAAGTACTAAAGAATATGATAATGCTAAACTTTCATCATTACAAGCAAACAATGTCATTATAACTGCCTTGCACCATTATTCATCAAATGACATCAATCCATCAGAACAGTTCAATGATGATTATATTCCACCAGATGATAGAGATGCAGGTGGAATGCCACTAACTTTAGAATTATCTGTTGGTAGTAGAGTCATGCTTCTAAGAAATATTTTCACAAGTCAAGGACTTGTAAATGGTGCTTTAGGTATTGTAGAAGCAATACGCTATGGTCATTTAAATGTTCCTTCAATTATTTATGTTTTATTTGATGATCCTTCTATCGGAAAAATATTACAACAGCCAGAATATCATAATGCTATTGCAATTGAACAGATTGAACAAGAATTCTTTTATAGAGGAAGATGCATAATTCGGACACAGTTTCCAATATGTCTTGCATGGGCAGTCACTACACACAAAGCTCAAGGTGCTTCACTGGATAAGGTATTTTGTGACCTTGGAAATGATGTTTTTGCACATGGGATGTCATATGTTGCAATGAGTAGAGTTCGAACTATTGAAGGCTTACATCTTTACTCATTTTCACCAAGAAAAGTCACTGCTGATGCAAAAGTTCTTGCTTATTACGAAAAACTGTTTCAAAAATAAAGTCAAATCTTACAGCCACACATGAGCAGCCAATTTAACAACAGCAGCATGCACAAGTCAACCCATGCGTATTTTTTCTTTAATTACCTTGTGCATAGCAATAATTTGCGAAATGCAGCTAGCAATCACCTTAACCCTCTACGAAACGACAAAATTGTAGGCCAGTCCTAATTGAAAGCATTTGCAGACAACATAAGAATGGTTCAGAAATTAAAATTTGTCTTGAGAAGCGCAGAAAACATTGTGGGAAAAGGAGAAAATGCTGGTTAGCAGCATTTTCTCCTTTTCCTGCAATGTTTTCATAAGTCTTCTTTCTCAGGGTCATGAAAATTCGCGATTGTGTGGTAGAGTTAATTGGTACGAGTAACTGTTTATGACAACTACATAAAAGCCACCTTTATTGCATCCGACAAATTTTCACAACAGTGTTTACTTGAAAAAATTGATAATTACTACCTCGCATCTCCTTTAGAGTACACAAATGATGATCCATAATAATTTTGTTCATTTATGCAAACTGTCAATAAAAAACTTTTCGATTATGCTTTCAGATTGATGTTTGTGAAAATTATGAGCCACACGCAGTGAAAAGGGGGCTTCATGCATGTCTGATATGCATTATACCAAGCAAGCTATTACATGATGGGTCCATAATAGCCATTTTTACTTACAGCTGACTTCAATATGAGGATGACTGGTCCTTGAACATACATAAAATGAACCAATAATGAAAAGTGTTGGCCCAGGACAGATTTTATGGACTGCACATTCTGACTAAGGTCAATACTTTTTGCAGATGAACTAAGTCCCTTTTTGTCACAGCATGGCTCAAATTGAATTTGCAACACAATATAGTGCAAAAATGCAGAAATTATTCTTGACAAGAGCCAATATGTGAACAGCAGTCAGTGTCAGAACTTCCCTTTAGCAGCTGCTGTATATAGATTTGACTGTATAGTGTACAAAATTGTTTTTATTGTTAAGATATCAGCAATGCATTCTGCATTATTATTATGTGCTTGTTACTTTTATGACATAATATACAATGTTAACTGCTTAATTATGTTTTAAATTCAATCAGAATGCTCTGAAAAACAATTGACACATGACTGTTTTCAAACTTTTAGTAAATTTGCTTCTATTGGTTTATTGGACAGAATGCAAACCCTAGAAGAAGTATTAGAGTTGCCAGACAACACAAATATCAATGTCAAAGTTAAAGTTTTACAATGCCGTGAAGTGTTGAAGCAGTCCACTAACAACAAGTCCTATTTTGAAGCAGTTGTCGGTGATGAAACTGGAACTGTCCACATGAAAGTGTTCCAGGAACAGCAAGACCAGAAATTCCTGGCATTACCATCAATATTCCTTCAAGATGTTATTAAAAAGCCAAACGCACTCCTGTTCACTGTGAAGAGTAAGGCACCATACTGTGCTACTGTAGTACCAAGCAACAAATAGCTAGCACAATCATCTCCAAGTAGAGTTGGCAGCATTAAAGAAGTTTTAAGTAGTAACACCAAAATGGATATTGTATGCAGAGTGATTAAGGTATAGAAATTATCACTATTTTTTTTATTTACATGTAGGTTCATGGGCTAATGGGTTCAACTACTTCATTTGTATTGATTACAACAAACATTTAACTTTCTGATGCCAGCACTCCAAACTTGGCATTAGTTACATTTTCACTGAAAATTCTTTACTACTCAATTCAAGCCAAATACAGAAATGTGCTTAAGCCTTTACCACGCAATCCACAGTTTTTACAACCCTAAAGTAAGAAGCCTTTTGAAAACATTGTGGGAATTCTCCTTTTTTCTAATATGTTTTCTGTCACAATAAAGACAAAATCTATCTGTTGAGGCACATGAAAATGTTGTGTGCAAAATCCTTCAATTTTGACTAGTCTAAATTTTTGGCGTATTGTAAAGGGTTAAATCTATAAGGCTTGGTCAGACCGGCTAACGGATATGTAACGGGGGGGAAACGGACAAAAACATGCAAAACTTGGTTATCCGGTGACAAAATTCATCTCCTCTGCCGCTCGAGGCTCACACGATCGGTGTGTGGAGCGAGGAAGCCACACAATGACCGCACGAGTACCGCACGTGTAACGGAAAAAAACGCACGTTTAACGGATATGTACTGGATAATAAACGGTCTATTAACGGATATCACCGTACGAGTAAGGGACTTGTACCGGATAAAACGGAAGTGCAACGCATGAGAACCGGACAAAACGTACGATGAACGGAAATGTACCGAACACCAACGTACGAGGAACGTACCGGTCACGTGACATGCCGAGGGTATAAATTGTCAGATGCATTCAAAGTCTATCATTTGCATGTCTCTGTCCGTTTTGTCCGGTGGAAAGTTTTGAACATGCTCAAAACTTCCCACCGGACGGAACGGACATCGCCGGACATCGCCAGACAAGTAGCTGATTCACCGGATAAGAAACGGACATAAAACGGATACGAACGGACACGAACGGATAAAATGATTTTTTATCCGTTACTCGCCCGTTAGCTCGGTGTGACCAAGGCTATAAATTTGCAATATTTATGGCCCCAAAGAATGAAAAGGAGTTTTAGATGTGGCTTGCAACACGCGAAAAAGGGCATACAGACATTTGCATAAAACGTCGTCTCGGATCAGCCTGCGCAATCCATGCAGGCTAATCCGAGACGGCACTTTACAACTACATTAGATTTTGTGCCACAGTAGTCTTGCACAAAACAGAAAAATAAAAATGGAAAGCGTTGTTCCGGATTAGCTGGCGCAGACTACGCAGGCTGATATGAAACAACAGTTTACGCAAATGATTGAATGTCCCTTTTCACGTGTTTCAGGCCATATGTTATTTGCAATGAATTTTTGTTTGAAGGAAATATGTTATTTCAAAATTGTAAACAGTAGTCATTTATATACCATGTTTTTAAAGTTAGAAACTACTTGCCTCAACAGAGAAAGGCGTGTCCCTTCTCCTTCTTTGAGCAATCCAAAAAAGCAGACTATTAATGCATACATGCCCAGTTTACAATTCTACTGTCTTCAATATCATTCCACTAGATTTTCAGTCTTGTTGTAAAATTTCAACATCCTCAAGTAACATGGACAGTATACCTGTGCAGTCTATCTTGACTCCACTTCTTGCCAGCTGGATGAATATCCAGAGCAAAACAGGCATTTTGTGATATCCAACATTGAAATAGAAGAAAGCTGTCAACTGAATAACTCAAAGAAAAATATTGTCATCTGAATCATCTACACTTTATGCAAAACTAAACAACATCAATATTGATTATTCTGGTAAACTTGAAACATCTATACAAAAGGATACTTCTCTTTGCAGTCTTCACCAGTTAAAGCAAAGACAAGCACTTATTCTGGACTTGGCCTATCTTTAAAACACATTATGGTTAAAGACAGCACAGCCACGACCAAGGTAGCTTTATGGGAAGATAATGCAACAGTGGACATAAAGGAAAACTCTGTTGTAAAGATCTCTGCTGTAAAAAGCACAACTTTCAACAAAATAGCTTTATTGGGAACAACTAAAGACTCATCTATAGAGGTTAGTACTATATGGTATTTTTATTGACACTTAGCCCTGTGTATGCACTTGCACACTTAAACTGGTCTCCTAAAATGAAATCAACAAGTTACATAGTTGAGAGCTTACTTCAATGACTTTTGCATACCATTAGGCTAGACTGACTTTCATTTGATCATAAATGTAAATGTACCCATTCACGCACATGTTCATATTGGAAAAATCCATGATCAAATACAAAGAGGTAAAACAATTTTTGTATTTATTTTCCAAACATATTTTTTTTAGACCCTTTAAGGCATCCTTTTTGGCTGAGTGGTTTATTGGCCAAGCTGCGAGACCAAGACTTGATATCTACTTTTGCTGGTCATGGTGAAGTGACCTTGGGCAAGGCATATTTTCTAGCCTAGTACTTGTTGCAACCTAGGGACGATGGAACAGTTTAACTCTTTACCAAATTGCACAGTTGTCCAAATTGAAAGCATTTGCATACCCAAAATTCAAATTTGTAGTTGCAAAAGTAGAAAACATGCAATAGGGAGAAAATGTCAGGTACTAGCATTTTCTTGTTATCCCAGAATGTTTTCAATGGTTTCATAAGGGTTGTTTAAAAGTCAACATTGTTTTGTAAAGGGTAATTATAGTTGAAGAGTTACCTGAAAAATTATTGAAAAGGGCCTAAAACACCTTTCAAACAAAATCAAACATTTCTCTAAATAACCAAATTCCTCCATTTCACATAGTGTTTTTTTCACTTTCTAATTACAATATTTGCCACAATATCAGACATTTCTCAAAATGACCAAATGCTCCCTTTCTCATATTGTTTTCTTCAGTTTTTAATGACAATATTTGCCACATTCTTCTTATTTCTTACTGTTGGACTTCTCAAATAGTAGACTGTTTGTAAAAGGGATTAGAGTCTATAATGTAGCATAAACATGTCCCCCCCCCCCCCCCCCATTGCTCTAGTAATTGATTTCAATGTAAACCTGTTCTTAAAGATAATCTTGCTATGTCTTGCAGCTTTTACCTGATGATTCTGCAATTCCTCTCTCTCCTAAAGAAGATATGAGTGTGTTTGAAACAGATCCCGATTTTGCAACAGCTTTGCAATTTTCTGGCATCATACAGGTAAATCATTTATTTCTGTTGACCATTAGAAAGTTAGTACAAATTATTTGCTTCATGCAAATAACATACTATATCCCTTGCAATAAACCATTTCTAGAAAGCTAGCTTTGAAAAAGCTTTCAACAAACACATTTTCAGAAAAAGCCAATTTTTTTAAGGGTCAATTCTTATGGTATTAGAACTGTAATGACAAAGTTATAGTTCTAAATGCATTAGAGTAATAGCGTGCATTGCTGTTACTTCCATTTTCTAATTTTGCTCATTTCGGTAACGATAAAGAGAGGCTTCTTTAATGGTGAAGTTCCAATTCTAAATGCATTCGGGTATTATCGTCATTACTGTGTAGTTCCATTACTTACCATTTCTAATTTTGGTCATTTTCCTGACAATAAAGGGAGACTACTTAATCATTATAGTTCTTATACCTTAACCACACTAAAAATTGTGCAATAGTTCAGATTGACACCATGCGATCAACATGAAGTAAATGCTTTTAGACCTTTAACAAACCAAACATGTTTTGAACTCTATATCAAACAACAACATATTTGACACGTTTAAAGCATTTGCAGACGACAAATGTAAATCAAATGTTGATTTTTATCTCTAATAGGGTAGAAAACAGTGTGGGAAAAGGAGAAGATGCTGCTTACCAGCATTTTCTCCTTTTTCCACAATGTTTTCTAAATGCTTTTTTTGTCAGTGTTGTTAAAACTTGGATTGTGTGGTAAAGGGTTACCATATGCAGGAAAAAGATAATATATTGCAGTAAATTGTCTATATATGAGGCAGAATCTTCACACTGAACAATATTTCCTCGTTTTATTCTTAAATGCAGCAATAGCAGCCAAAAGTAGTAATCATGCCATTTAAGAGTATGAAAGTTATTATGAAGGTGACAATTTGTTATTGTGTGGGTTAATAGAACTGTTTGTTGAAGAAAAAAAAAAGGATTTTAATTGTAGATAAAAAGTTGCCAGGTTGGTTCTCATCCTCGCAGTAATTTCAATACTTCTAAAAGGTATAGTTGAAATTGAAATGCATTTCAATCAACACTGTTTTGTTTTACCTTTGGCAGCTATACAGCTTTCACTGAATGTGCTTCATCTTAGTCAGGAATTTGCTTATATCACTATACATATGTTGCTTGAACATCTTTTTCAGGGATTTGATAACATCAGTATATATGCCGTCTGTACAAACCCCAGATGCCATAACAAGATACTTAAAAATAATACCTGTGTATCTTGTGGAACTTCACCATCTACTACAAAACTATACCTAAGATCAACATTAACAGTTCAACATGGACAGTCATATCAAACACTGACTTTGTTTTATCCGGAGTATTGCACTTTATGTGCAGCAGCAGACTTAGCCTGCGAACTGAAAGAGCAAACTGTAACAAATAACTTGACATCTTTAATCGGCAGGAACATAAAATACACTTTACGCCAGTCAACAATCGCAACAGTGGTACTTAAAAGACAAAATGAAGCAGAAGTTGGAGATCTTTGAATACATCTAACACGCAGTAATGACTTGTTATATCTGGTACTCGGAGATCTTTGAATACATGTAACTTGCAGTAATGACTTTTTATATCTGGTAATCTCAATTTCTTTTCATCAGTGTCACAATTCCCAGACAGCTTTAAGTACCTTGCAAGATAAACTGTACATTGTTTTTGCCCTGTCTGTGTGGTGTATGGCTGTCAGCAAGTGTCTCAATGGCATGAACTTGTGAACTGTTAGATATATTTGGCAAACCATATTTATCATAGAGTGACATGCTTATATTGGCGCCATGTCAAGGTGATTCTTCCTGGTGAAAAGTCATATAACCAACTTAAACTCAAAAAGGTCTTGAATCAACTTGTTTTTGTTTTTTGCAGACAGTGTAGATCAAGATCAAATTTTACAGAACAAGCAGTCTGATCTTGGATCTACACTGTTTGCTATCTTATAACATATTCTGGCTA
The DNA here is from genome assembly GCA_946811185.2 of Hippopus hippopus. Classification (NCBI taxonomy): domain Eukaryota; kingdom Metazoa; phylum Mollusca; class Bivalvia; order Cardiida; family Cardiidae; genus Hippopus; species Hippopus hippopus. The sequence continues at coordinate 15,322,269 of OX328103.1, read as the reverse complement.
AAACAACTATGTAAGGACAGTAGTTAGATGTTTTTCCTCATCGAAAAGATACATTAATTCAACGCTTTAAGGGTTAACATTGGCTATTAAATCTGAACTAGTAGAGATCTCATAAAGCCACACATTTTCATTGGTGCCATATCAAGGTCATACTGCAATGTTAAACATTGACAAAAGGACATAGTGCACAATCACACTTGCTTTTGACTTTATTTAACCCGTTACCACACAATCCCTACTTTTGACGCCTCTGAGAAAGAAGCCTTTAGAAAACGTTGGAAAAGGAGAAAATGCTGGTAACCAGCATTTTCTCCCTTTCCCACAATGTTTTCTACCTTCACAAAACAAATTTCAAATTTTCAGTCACTTTTATCATCTGCAATTCCTTTCAATTTGGACAAACCTAAAATTGTGTCGTTTGGTATTAAAAAGAAAAAAAGCTGCAGTTTTCAAGCTTTTTTCCTTTTGTTTGTTTGTTATATTTTTTTTACGAGGATGGATAAAAAAATATGGGGACTTGCAGTAAAGTAATTTTATTTTTACAGATACTGAGATATACAATACATAGTAATTATATATCAGTATTTCTCTATGTATCTGTTAAATTTAGGTGTGATAGATCCTGTGGTTCTACCATACCAACCATTTTGGTTGTATTGTGGCAGCTGCACACAGTAACGATGGCCAGATGATGTTTTCTACTTATGTTGCAACTTAGGGCTTTTGAAAGTACTTTCCTCTATACTCACTGTGCCATGCTGTGTCAACTTGAAGGCTGATTAGCATACTTTATCATTTTCTTGATCTCTGGTGATGATTTTTCTAGGGTATGAATATTGCATGGTTCTCTGACTGTGCCCATGCAGCCATTTTGATCCTATGGTTCTCGCATTGGCCTCTATTTTTTACTGGCTTTGTATTCTAAAGTACCCAACGGATTAATCCCAAATTTGCAGCAACATTTGATGTCATCAAATTAACATATGACGTTTAGTATAGTTTTGACGCTAATTTAGGGAGCAAGCAGAGATATTAAAAAAATGCAATTGTTCAATATATGTGCAAAATTTATCAATAAACAGGGAGTAATTATACAGAAATTTAAGAAGTCCTCATACTTTTAGCTCTACTGGCTGAAAGCCAGCAGAGCTTATGTCATGGCAAGGTTTCCGTCTCTCTGTCTGTCTGTCTGTCTTAGTCTTTTTCTTGTTTACGCGATAAAGTCTGCATATGCTGTCAAATTTTTATGAAACTAGCACAGTTTGTTTATCTTATCAATAGCTTCAACCCTATTGATTTTGAAACAAATAGTATGGGAAAAGTAGCTATTTCAAGTTGAAAATTTCCAATTCTTATTTACATGATAAAGTATGCATTTGTGGCCAGATTTTCGTGAAACTTGCACAGTTTGTTTATCTCACCAATAGCTTCAACGCTATTGATTTTGGAAAAAATCCAACAAGCAGTATAGAAAGAGTAGCCATTTCAAGTTGAAAATTTCCAATTCTTGTTTATGCGATAAAGTCTGCATTTCTTGTCAGATTTTCATGAAACTCACACAATTTGTTTATTAGCTTCAACCCTATTGATTTTCAAAAAAATCCCAATTAAGCAATATAGGAAAAGAAGCCATTTCAAGTTGAAAATTTCCAATTCTTGTTTATGTGATAAAGTCTGCATTTGTAATCAGAGTTTCGTGAAACTCACACAGTTGCTTTGCCTCATCAACTGCTTGAATCCTGTTGATTTTGAAAAAATTCCATGAAACAATATGAGAAAACTTGCCAATTAAAGTTCAAAATTTCTATTTCTTGTTAATGTGATTAGGTCAGCATTTTTTGTTGGATTTTCATGAAACTTGCGCAGTTGCTTTGTATGATAAACAGCTTGAACCCTATTGGTTTTTTTTTTGTTACAAATTTGACAATCAGCTTGGGAAACGTAGCCATTCAAATTTGAAAATTTCCAATTGTTGTTTGTCTTTTTGCATTACAAATTCATAATGTATGCTAGTATAAAAGCAAAATCTCTGCCAGGAGAGCAATTTCAGGCCCTTCAGGGCCTTCTAGGTTTTTATCCACCCTCATGTGTAATTCTTAACATGTTTCTCTGACCATTTATAGAGATTACCATGTGTACAAATCTAATAAAAAATTGCTAAGAATCTGCTGCAATGTTTTCAATTTCATGTTGCAAATTTTCTATGTAAATCTTCTTTCCCACATGCCACACATTTTTAGTCGTCTGTTGCAAATTAACCCAGTTGTGGAATACTCTACACAAATTCTGTTGATTTTACATATGCCCGACTCTTTACCAAACAACAAAATTTTAGATTTGTTCAGACTGAAAGCATTTGCAGACAAGTAAATAGAGATAAAAAATAAGAATTGAAAACGGCTTTGAGAAGAGCAAAAAACATTGTCGAAAATTGAGGAAATGCTGATTACCAGCATTTTCTCCTTTTCCCACAATGTTTCCAAAAGGCCTCTTTTTTTAGGATTGTGAAAACTTTCGATTTTGTTGTAAAGGGTTAAAGCACTTTTTTATCCTTGGTTAAAAACTTTGTAAAATATACTTGTACAGCTGCGTAATCTTTTACTCTTCATTTTTTTGGTTATAAACTTTGTACAATATACTTGTACTTTTATCTTTTACTGTACTTTTACATGTGCCTGAACTCTTTACCAAACAACAAAATTTTAGATTTTTTCAGACTGAAAGCATTTGCAGACAACCAAATAGATAAAAAATAAGAACTGAAATCTACTTCGAGAAGAGCAAAAACATTGTGGAATATTGAGAAAATGCTGGTTACCTGCATTTTCTCCTTTTCCCATAATGTTTTCAATAGGCTTCATTCTCAGGAATGTGAAAACTCATGATTTTGTTGTAAAGGGTTAAAGCACGCTTTTATCCTTAGTTAAAAACTTTGTAAAATATACTTGTACACCTGCATAATCTTTTACTCTTTATTTTGTTGGTTAAAAACTTTGTTCTGTATAGTTGTACTTTTGTCTTTTACCGTATTTTACATGTACCCTTTATATAGATGTTTAAAATGTTGCTAAAATGACACTTAAGTAAAGCTGTCATGCTTTTGGCAATGAAAAGCTTTGCCCGTTACAAATATCCCTCGACATAAAAATAATAATTCTTTTTATGCCCTGATATTCAAGAATAATGCAGAGATAAAGGGCTTTTGTAATTTTCAAAGACATATCACTTAACATAATGAAAACAAATTTAAATCTGTATTCCACTGTAGTCATTTTCCAAACTATTTGTTCTTCATTTGCTAATGCTTAAAAACTGCAAGTTTTGGTTTCATTGCCTTGCACCCTCCATGTGATAAATAACCACATATTCTCGTTCATTAACACATTTCAGTGTATTTCACATGTACATTACATTATTAGTTTCCTACCAGCGAAGCCAAAGGGGATTAAGGTTTGTACTCTGTCTGTCCTTCCGTCTGTCTGTCTGTCAGTCCAGCAAATCAGTTTTCCAGACTTTTTTTTTTTTTATCACTTGCAGATATTTAGCTTATTTTTGGTGGATAATTTAACAACCATGACTTATAGATCAAGTTCGAGTTTTGTTTGGTCTACTGATTTTTAGCTCCACTGGCCAAAAGCCAGCGGGCTTATATCATGGCCCGGTGTCCGTCAAGCGTCCGTCCCTGCGTGAACTTCTATTCCAAACATCTTCTTCTCTGAAACTATCCATCCAATTTTGATGAAACTTCACAGAAGTCATCCTGACATAGTTCTCTTCAGAATTCCTTGAAAGAATTTAACTTTTAGCTCTACTGGCTTTCAGCCAGCAGAGCTTATGTCATGGCGTGGTTTCCATCATCCATCCGTCTGTCTGTCCGTCCTTCCGTCACTCCGTCTGTTAGTCTTTTTCTTCTTTACACGATAAAGTCTGCATTTGTTGCACGATTTTCATGAAACTTGCAGTTTGTTTATCTCATCAACAGCTTCAACCCTATTGATTTTGAGAAAAATTCAAGAAACAGTATGGGAAAAGTAGCCATTTCAAGTTAAAAATTTCTAATTCTTGTTTACGCGATAAAGTCTGCATTTGTTGCCCGATTTTTGTGAAACTTGCACAGTTTGTTTATCTTATCAATAGGTTTTGAAAAAATCCAACAAATAGTATGGGAAAAGTAGCCATTTCAAGTTGAAAATTTCTAATTCATGTTTACACGATAAAGTCTTGTCTTTTTTGTCAGATTTTCATGACAATCACACAGTTTTTTTTTATCTTATCAGTAGCTTCAACCCTATTTATTTTGAGAAAAATCCAACCAACAGTATGGGAAAAGTAGCCATTTCAAGTTCAAAATTTTAAATTCTTGTTTACGGGATAAAATGTGCATTTGTCATTAGATTTTTGTGAAACTTGCATGGTTTGTTTATCTCACCAACAGCTTCAACCATATCGATTTTGAAACAAATCCAACAAACAGTATGGGAAAAGTAGCCATTTGAAGTTGAAAATTACCAATTCTTGTTTACGCATTTAAATCTGCATTTCTTGTCAGATTTTCATGAATTTCACACAGTTTGTTTAGTTGCAAGAACACATTTCTGTGTTCTTTGTCTTTTGTCATAATGAATTCATAATGTATGCTAGCTTAAAAGCAAAATTCAATTCTCTGCCAGTAGAGCATATTCAGGCCCTTCAGGGCCTTCTAGTTTCAAAAACTCTTGTTTGCCATTACAACAAAACTGAAAAATATTGAACATTTTTTAAAATCCTCTTCTCTAAAACCATAAGGCCTAGGGCTACCAAATTTGGCATGTAGCTTTATCTAGTGGACCTCTACCAGGTTCCTTCAAATGATAGCCCTTGGGTCAAAATTGGCCCTGTCGCGGGGGTCACAAGTTTTATATGGGCTTATATAGGGATAACTTTAAATATCTTCTTGTACCAAGCCATAAGGCCTAGGGCTACTCAATTTTGCATCTAGCTTTCTCAAGTGGTTGTCTACCAAAGTTGCCCACCAAAGTTGCCCAAATTATAGCCCTGGGATTAAATTTGGCCCTGTCCTGGGGGTCACAAGTTTTACATGGGCTCATATTGGAAATTTTTAAAAATCTGCTTGTACCTAGCCATAAGGCCTAGGGCTACCAAATTTCGCATGTAGCTTTATCTAGTGGGCCTCTGCCAGGAGGGCCCAAATTATAGCCTTGAGATCAAGTTTGTCCCCACACCAGGGGTCACAAGTTTTACATGGGCTTTTGTGGTGAAAACTTTTTAAGTCATCTTGCTACTAACCATAATAAAGAGTACGGCTACTAAATTTAGCCCTGTCTTGTGGGTTTCATGATTTGCAGTGCCTTTTATTGAGAAAACTTTGAAAATCTTCTGTTTATAACCACACATTCTAGACCTATATTATTTGGTATGGGGCTTTATCCTGTGGACCTCCACCAGGGTTCAAGTAATTATAGCTTTGCAGTCAAAATTGGCTTTGCCCGAGGGTCGCAACTTTTTCATAGGATTTCATAGAAAAAATTTTGTATGTCCTCAAGTTTGAAACCAATTGACCAAATATTGTAATGTTTAGCTTGTAGTGTTTTTACTTATTAGCCAGTGGAATGATACAGGGCCATCATGGCCCTCTTGTTTAACAAAATTATGGGCCTTGGACTTAGACATTTTCACAGATTTTGATGTAATAAAAAATTGCTAAGATTCTGCTGCAATGTTTTCAATTTCATGTTGCAAATTTTCTGTGTAAAACTTCTTGCCCACATGCCACACATTTTTAATTGTCTGTAGCAAATTAATCTAGTTGTAGAATATTTACGTTACACAGAAATTTTGTTGATTTTACATATGCCTGACTCTTTACCAAACAACAAAATTGTAGATTTGTTCAGACTGAAAGCATTTGCAGACAAGTAAATAGAGATAAAAAATAAGAATCACTACATGCAGTGAAAGGGTGGATTTCATTATGATTCGAGTTCAATAGTTTTTATTTTAGGACGAGGCTTTATTATTTTTTTGTCTCCAAACGATGTTTAGGGAATGAAAAATATTGTGCACATGACAGTCTGTTATTGGTGGTCAGACCATGCGTTACTGGCTCGCAGAAAATAAGAATTTTAAAATCAAGCAAAAAGTTAATAAAAAAAAACACAGCTATCTGGCAGGTTTTAACCTATATTTAAAATTAATTTCTTCCCCAGAACTAAGACTTGAACCGACCATACAATGACAGATTGTCATCTTCACAGTAATTTCCATTCTTTTGAATGGTATGATATAAATGCAAATGCATTTAAATACTGCTTGGGCTTTATTTTTACTTAAACAATGTGGAACATGTACTGTTTTGTGCCTATACACCAGCAGCATTAAAAGGTATTTTTCCTCATCCGTTCATTGCCTTGCTTGTTTCTTTACATGTACTAAGATATCTTTAAGAGCATAAAAACTATTTGAAAAACAATGATGTTGACCTCTCCTGGCTTCTTTTTTAAAGAAGCCACTTGTTGTTAGAATGTTTATTTTGATAATGTCCACAGGTGATGGAAACTCAATTATTCATTCTAATTTTCTCATCTTTTTAGCTCACCTGACCATGAAGTGGTCAAAGGTGAGCTATTAGGATCGATGGATATCCATCGTCTTGTCAGCCGTCCACAATCAGTTTATTAACACTCTAGCGTCTTCATTTCTTCATCAATCTCAAACAAACTTGGTCTAAATGTTTATTACTATATAATCTCAGATGTGTACAATTTTGAGCTGGATCGGATATGTAAGTCAAACGAAGTCCTGAGTTATCTGCCCTTGAATTAAAAAAAAATGCCATATTTCACCTTGTTGACACTCTAGCACCTTCATTTTAGCTTGACTATTCGTAAAGGGGAGCTATTTTGGTCACCTGGGCGTCGGCATCTGCGTCGGCGTAATGCTTTGGTTAAGGTTTTGGGTGCAAGTTTGTTGTATCTCTGTATCTACTGATGCTATTGCTTTGAAACTTTAAACATGCCTCTGTGACCATAATACCTTCATCGAGGCAAAGATATGTCTCTCTGACATTCATTTTAGTGGAATTTTGCACTATGTCGACTTAGAATTGTTGTAACTATCCAACACTGAAAACAGTCGAGTGCTGCTGTCGACAGACAGCTCTTGTTTTAATCTGTAGTAAAAAATTCCGATCATGTATGTATTGTTTGTTTGCCCTAATAATTATATGTATTTTATTAGTTCGGCTGTTTTGGGACAAAAAGTTGAGGTATTGTCATCACCCTGTGTCGTCGGTGTAGGTGTTGGCATTGTTGTTGGCATTGTTGGCGTGACAAACTTTAACCTATGGTTTTGAAACTTTGCATATGTATTTGGGAACCCAGGGCTTCCCCTGCAAGTTGTAATTTTTGTGCCATCAAATTCGCCAACTCATAAAAATTGGGGCCAGTAGGAGCCAACTGAGGTAGCCACATAGTACATTAGACACTTCAGTTTATTGACCCATGTTAAAGCTACTAAATCCATTGCTCAGTTGTACATGCTTACTTATGTTCCTTTTTCCCCAAGGGTTATCAAGGTTGTGAGCTGCAGGGACATAGAAGTTGTATTTGAACAGAAATACAGCGCTGTAATTCTATAACTGCCAATCTGTTAGAATTCCTTGAGTTTTAATGAAATTAAAGAGGCAATTTGGAATTGTATGGTAAAAGGTTAATATATCATTTCTTTTTATCTGAAAAAATACTACAGGTTACATTTGTTGAAAGGTCCTTTTATTCTGGTCTTTTCTCTCTGTATGAGTGTCCTATACCTTCTCTGACACTTGTTCCAGTGCTATCACTGTAAGACAAAGTGGCCTACAAAGTGCAACCCCCCCCCCGCCATCATTCAGCATTTTCATGTCATAAAATCACCCGAGTTTCTTCCTCATTATTAGACAGGTATTTAAGCACTCACTTATAGTTTTATAAATACATTTGTGTAAATTTCTTGTTTGAAGTCATTATCAAAGCTATAAAGACAGTCTGAAGAGCTTCTGATCGGACAACGTCAAACTGACATATTGTGTCATGGGTTTTCTCGATTTTTCGACGATCCATTTTTCATGTCGATTAATTTACAGAAAAGGTTTTCCGCATTATTTGATATAAAATTTTTGTTACGGCTTGCAACTAACTTCAAAATCTGTCATTTTTACGCTAGATAAGCAGATCGATAACATTATCACGTTTTTCATTAATGACATCGTTAAATACACACAATAAAATGCTAGCCAGTGAGAGGACGCCGACCAGGTAAGGCATAATCAAGGCGTGGCTTTAGAAATCATGGGCGGTTACTAAATCTTGTGTCTGATGTCTGATTGGTTCGCAGTAGATAGTGTGTGGAAAATTCTGTGGGCTCAACGGGGCGTGGCGAAATCGATATTTGATTGATTAGCATTGCGTGGTGTGTATGCAAGTATGGTGTGCAATTAGACATAACCGTTAATGAATGCTAGCTTGATTTGGTGTGATAAACAGTAACGCGGGCTTCCTTTACACTTGATACATACAGTTTATGTCAAGAGTTAAGATCTTTCAATGATTGTTTATAGACATTTGCTTGTCGCCAGTACATTCGCCAGTGCTTCATTTTTGGTGCCAAATTTACTTAATTTTCGCATTTGGCGCCACTGGCGATCGACAGCGGGAGCCCTGGGAACCCAATACCTGTTCCTTGGCCAAGTTTCATTACTCTGACTTGGATTTTAGTGTCATTTTGACCTTTTTTCAACTTAGAAAATTCTGGTTAAGGCTTTGCGTGCAAGATCATTTCTCTGTTACTATTCTGTAACTACTCAACCTATAGCTTTGAAACTTTGCATATGCATTTGGGATCGTAATACAGTATGGAACATTAATAATTTGACAATCAGATTGGAATGTGATTGATTCCTGAATGGTGCCCGAACGGTTTTGAATGATTGTGATTGAACGCTGAACGGTATTTCAATATGAATGGATGGATTGTTTTTTTCTTCCCTCCTGAAACCTTCATTCAATGAATGAACCGTTCGATCATCGATTGATTGAGCGCTTTTACTATGAAAACTATCTTACAATTATTCCGTTAATTTACATTCTTAATGGAAATTCTCACGCTCTAAACATTCCGTCAATCGTTCGTATTTAAATTTAACCGCTTATTGTAATAGATTTACAAAATAAGTTGATTTAAATTAGTGAGCCGATTGATTGATTGAACGCTTTGAACATTTTTGATTGAATGCTCTAAAAATAGAAACCAGATATTCTAAAAATAGAACATGTTCAATCGGATTGAACGCTTATTGGCCAAACTTGATTGCTACCGGAATGATCGCTGAACGCTAATTGAACGCTATTGAATGTGATTGATTAGAATGCGATTGGATTGATTGTCAAATTCTTGATGTTCTGTACTGAACAATGACCTACACTAAATGTTGTCACTCTGACTTGGATTTTAGTGTCATTTTGACCCGTTTTCAACTTACAAAATTCTGGTAAAGGTTTTGTGTGCAAGATCATATCTATGTTGATATTCTGTTACTACTCAAGCTATGGCTTTCAAACTTTGCACATGCATTTGGGACCAAAATACAAGGACCTAGGCAGAATTTTGATAGTCTCACTTGGATTTTAGCCTTTTTAGTGTAATTTTTACCCTTTTTCAACTTGTAAAATTCTGGTTGACATCATATTCTCTTTTACTACTCAGTAAGTACTCAAGCTGTATCTTTAAAACTTTGCACATATATTTGGGACCATAATACAAGGACCTAGGCCAAATTATTCTTACTCAAACTTTGATTTTTAGACATTTTTGTTTAATCTTTTATCCTTAGTTCGTCTTAGAAAATTGTGGTCAAAGTTTTGCTTGCGACATCATATCTTCATTACTACTCTTGTTACTACTTGGCTTTGAAACTTTGCACATTCATTTTGGACTATAATACAAGGACCTAGGCAGAATTTCGTTTGTCACAGTTGCATTTTACACTTTTTAGTTTTTAATTTTTTTACTTTAAGTTTCCCTATCTAAAAAAAAAAAGTTTCCCTATCTTATTGCCTTTCTTTACTATCCAGCATGAAAATAGTCGAGCATGCTGTCCTCTGACAGCTCTTGTAATCATACCCCCAACAAACTTACAAATTACAAAGGTATCTAGGAGTAATTCTGTAATGTGTGTGTGTGATAGACCCATTTATGCATAACAACAGTTATTATGTTTTGTAAAATATTTTCAAATAAATTTAGTTTACTCAATTCTAGTGTTGAGATTTTAAGTAACTGGTCCAAAGTTCAGTGTTGGCTAGTTCTAGCAACATCGAACAGAGGTAATTTTCAACTGCTTATATGTGAGTATAACCCCAGCCACATACTAGATACCTGGATTGTTAATATTAACCCATTACCACACAATGCCTTATTCTGATGCCTCTAAAGAATACTATTAGGGAAAACATTGTGGAAAAAAGAGAAATTACTTGTTACAAGCAATTTCTCCTTTTTTTCACCATGTTTTAGCTCTGCTGTTTTGGGACAAAAAGTCGAGGTATTGTCATCACCCTGGTGTCGTTGGCATTAGCGTTGGTGTGACAAACTTTAACCTTGGTCATATCCTTGTTATTACTGAATATATTTACTTGAAACTCTGAATATATGTTCGCTATCAAAAGAGCAATCCGTACTATCAAGGGAGATAACTCTAAATGCATTTTTGTAAGAATTATGCCCCTTTTTTAGACTTAAGATTTCTTATTAACTATCAAGCAACCAACATCCGCATATGGTGTTTTTTTTTCAATTTACACACACTTTGAAAAGTCGTCTGCAACTTCTTTCAAATTGAACCTGTCTAAAATTTTGTCAATGGGTTAATTTAATTATGGACTTTTAGTAAATTTAGCCAGCCACTTGTAAACAAATCTGTATAACTGTCCCAGGTGGCAAAGCCGCGGTAGCAGAGGTTGTGGGTTCAACCCATGGCTGTGAGATCATGAACAAAGGGCACAGATTTAGCTAAATTGCTTTGCACATGGCATATAAGGGTAGGTCAAGGACGGATTGGACCGTGTCGGTATAATGTGACTGAAAGTGGCATCATGCATGTCATCATGCTGAAAAGTTGCAGCACATCAAATAGACATCTCCAAACAACTGAAATACTGCCTTTGGGAATTTAATTCCAACAAACAAATATGTAGCTCTTGATGTCTGCACTCTGGCATGGACATAAAACTAAACTCTCTGAATTATCTTGTAAACTTAACCCATTACCAGATGACAAAATTTTAGACTGGTCCAAATTGAAAGATGTTGCAGACAACATTTCAAAGTGCATGTAAATTGAAAAATAATTACCATATATGGTAGAAAACATTGTGAGAAAAGGAGAAATTGCTTGTGACAACCAATTTCCCCTTTTCCCACAATGTTTTCCTTAATATTATTCTTCAGGGGCTACAAAATAAGGGATTGTGTGGTAATGGGTTAAAAAAAAAAAAACTTTTGCGGAATCCTTTATGCTCTCGTGTTTAAATAAACCTGAGCCAAAAGGCTCATCATTGGTTTTTGTTGTCAGTCTTCGTCTATTGTAAGTCACCAACATTTTCACTTGTAAATACTTCAAAGGCCACAATTTAGATCAGACCTTCATCAACTGTTTGCATACTAAGTAAATATAATGGGCTCTTCCTAATAAGAGATTCGGTCCCCCTTTTACAGCTTCATGGGGATTATATTTATTACAGATAAATAACGGACAGTGTAGATCTAAGATCAGACTGCATGTTCTATCCAGTCTGATCTTGATCTACAATGTTCGCAAAAGCATTCAAATTTTGTTGCTAGCATTGGAGTTAAACTCGGAAAGATAGTCTACATGAAAGTTTGGATGAGTTCGAGAGTGGATCATAACGAGATTATATACATTGTTTTTGTTCCATCCAAGTTTTCTTTAAGTTTCTAAATAACAATTTTCAGTATTGAATATGTGCTGTTATGTTGTAAGGGGCCATCTATTTTTGGCCCTTTATTAAATGTCACACTGTATCATTTCAGTCAATTTTTTTCTTATGGCCCCTCATAAAAGGCCCCTTGATTATTGGCCCTTAGTTTCAATTAAGTATATCCGTCCATCCGTCCGTCCGTCGTTCGTCCGTCCGTCAGTTCACATTTCTTTGTTTACACTCTAGCATCTACAAATATTAACCAATCAGCACCAAACTTGGTCAAAATATATATGACCGTAAGATCTCGAATGAGTTCGTTTATGGGTCTAATCAGACCAGAACAACTGGAGTTATTTGCCCTTGAATTAGAAAAATTGCTATATTTGACTTTGTTTACACTCTAGCATCTACAAATATCAACCAATCAGCACCAAACTTGGTCAAAATATATATGACCATAAGATCTCCACCGAGTTCGATTATGGGTCTAATCGGACCAGAACAACTGGAGTTATTTGCCCTTGAATTAGAAAAATTGCTATATTTGACTTTGTTTACACTCTAGCATCTACAATTATTAACCAATCAGCACCAAACTTGGTCAAAATATATATGACCATAAGATCTCGGATGAGTTCCATTATGGGTCTAATCGGACAAGAACAACTGGAGTTATTTGCCCTTGAATTAGTAAAATTGCTATATTTGACTTTGTTTACACTCTAGCATCTACAATTTTTAACCAATCAGCATCAAACTTGGTCTAAATACTTATGACCATAAGATCTCGGTTGAGTTCAATTATGGGTCTAATTGGACCAGAACGATTGGAGTTATTTGCCCTTGAATTAGAAAGTTCTTTAGAATAGTTCTTTGTCCGGAGCATAACTTAGTCATCTCCAGTCCGATTGACTTGAAACTTGGCATTTGTGTTTGTTGCAATAATACGGAGTGCAGTGTGAAAGAACCATAACTCTACCTGGTACTGTCTATGAGTTATTTCCCTTTGATCGTCATTTTTACAGCATTTTTTGCTTGTCCGGAATATAACTTTGTCATCTCTAGCCTGAACATCTTCAAATTTGGTATGCATGATTGTTGAAAAATTACGGATTGCAGTGAACAAGAACCATAACTCTTCCTAGCATGAATTTTGAGTTATTCCCCCCTTTGACCTTCATTTTTTATAGCATTTCTTGCTTGTCCAGAGCAAAACTTTGTCATCTTAAGTAGGAATGACTTGAAATATGGTATGCTTATTTGTTGCAATATTTGAAGTGCAGTGCACAAGAATTGTAACTCTACCTCGTGCTCTCTTTGAGTTATTTCCCTTTGATCGTCATTTTTACAGCATTTAGTGCTTGTCCGGAATATAACTTTGTCATCTCAAGTCAGAACGACTTCAAACTTGGTATGCATGTTTGTTGCAATATTACCGAGTACAGTGCGCAAGAACAATAACTCTACCTAGCGCGAATTTTGAGTAATTCCACTTTGATCTTCATTTTTACAGTATTTCTTGCTTGTCCGGAACGGAACTTTGAAGTCTCAAGTCAAACTGACTTGAGACTTGGTAAACGTGTTTGTTGCATTACCTGCCCTTTGCGATTATTATACCTCCTTGACAACTGGCGGTGGGACGGGTATATCTTGCGACAATTTGCCACTCTTGTTTCATTATCTTTTGGCCTTGAACCTCGATATTTGGTATTTATCTTCATTGTAGATCTTTATTGCTTAGTACTCAGGTGAGCGATATAGGACCATCATGGTCCTCTTGTCTTTAGAATTTGACCAACTTTTGTGTTTTGTTTTTATTTTTCCCCCGCACCTTAGTTCCATTTATCATAATGTTCAGGGGGGCAGATACAAAAAGGTATCACAATTTTCGATAGAGTCAATATTTCTGTAATTGTTCACTTAAAGAATGCAGCTTCTATGATGTCATGCATCATAAATTTGTCCTGTTTGCTTGTTACATATCAAAGTTTAGAAGCTACCGGTGAATCTTATACATTCAGATCGGGCTAAATAAGACCATTTCCTATCGTGTCTGATTTCTCTATGGCGAGACATGTCCTGCATAACTTAAGAGTGTAGCATTGAGAGGACGTGATGGGTCGATCAATAAGTATTATAAAATTCAGTCTTATTTTCGAGAATAAGCGATAGGCATAATCTTACGTTATACGCAAGTATTTTGTCTGCTTTAAAATTCGATAGCCTCTTATATTTTGAGAGAGAAATATGTCTAATCTTCCACGAAAGGGATATCCTATAGTTCGTCATCCTGTCAACTTGTTAAAAATAGAGATAAAGGCATGACTGTTCCATTTCTAATTTTTAATGACATTACAAAGTTAGGTGCATGTAACTAGGTTTAATTGATTGGGGTTTTAAGCCGAATTTTATTGTTGCAGTCAGTACACCTCTTCATGTGTCCCTGGCATTCCCTTACCACTGCTCAACACTGCTCATACAACACTCTTCCAAGCCCTTAACTGCTCTTTAAAATGAGAGGGAATTTAAAATTGTCAGAAAGTTTCGTTCCGACCAGGTATCGAGAGGGCCAGGGGGTACTGCATGGCTCAGTGGTAAAGCGTAGGACTCTTGGGTTCGAGCCCTCTGGATCCAACGGGCTTTTTCACAGGAGCGCCCTTGGGTAAGAAGCCTTAGAACCCTAGCCTATAGTACTGCTGAAAACTGGGAATTATATAACTATGTGAGCTGTTACCGTAATATGACTGAAATAATGTTGATAGGGGTGTAAAACACCATTCAATCAACCAGGTATCGAGTCTGTGACCTCTATATATTTTAGGTACAATACAGAATGTCGGAGAAGAATACAATTACTTCACTTCATACAGTCAAGTGCATGATATATAATTTAATCCTTTACCGCCAAACATGTATTTCAGATTTTTATACATATAATGTATTGTTATTAATGAAAATTAGAGATATTTGGACAGGTCAGAATTACTGCTTTATCTAGTCGAAAAAAAAAACGGTTGTATCGCCCAATGTGGTTAGGAAACTTTAATTTGGGGAACCTAAAAAAAAAACCTAACATTTTTTTAATCAAGTGATATACTTTAAACATCGATATTGTGTAACCTTTATACACACGAAAAATCTGCAATATAGAACTGGTAATGTGAAATTCAGATTTAACATGTATATTTTGAAATGCAGTTCATCGTCTATAAAATTTATATAAGTTTTACTTTATACCTTTTTATCAGAAAACCCTTTGCTCCTATCCTTACCAAGTGACACGCTATTGCCGCTATGCTATACACATCTACAGCTTTGTGTATTTTTCAAACTGTTTTGGTGGTACACATGAGTGGTAAAATTGATTAATTGAATTTGCATTAATTTATCGTCGCCAACGGTTGCTCATATGGGCGACGCCCCCTGAAATTTTGTTATGGGGCATAGTGCAGGATACAGGATGAAACCCATCCTAAATGTGCTCGGTGTACAGAAACGACACACTGGAGCTTGGTTTTATGTCTCATTCGAACGTCTATTAGTAATTTGAGATGGTCAGCCGTGGGCATCGAACCCACACCCTCAACTGACCCTAAACTTGATGTTTACGAGCCCTACGCTCTACCACTTGAGCTATGCGGGCTGCTGGAGTGGTAGAATGCTTCTTTGCAAATGGCTATATAGGTTTGCATAGTCCCGTGCACTTTGAGATAACTATGGAAATACGCATATATTTGATGGAGTATGCAAAACGCATGAGAATCTACTTCTTTGTTTAGAAGTGTATATTTCATATTTATCCCGAATGATAACCACAAAAACAATGCTTTGAAGTTTGGTATTGATATCAATTTGGTTTTCCAGTTTTATTAATCGTACAGTACTCGGGTCGTCTGTAGTTGTAAATTATATCTTAAAATAAAAATAGCACAGGATAGTCCTCCAAAAGTTGATATATTTATGTACGTAATTTATGTACGTAATTTAAAGACGATCACTACAGTTTCATCATTTTTTCAAAACATTCAGAATTTCATGAAACTGTTTGGTGATAGTTTATTATCTGATATACAAAAATAAGAGATAAAAAGAGGGGGTCACCAGCTTTGGGGAAATTCTATGAATATTTCTTTTAGTACACCATGCATTGCGGCAGTTCAGGATGAAATTTCACCTATGAAAACTAAGTCTATGTATATTTTTCTAAATGACAACAATTATAAGCAAATTTTATTTCATTGTATTGGTGAAACATCAAATTTAATGAAAAAAATAATTTAGAGTATACTGTGTATCAATATTTAAAAAAAAAAAAACCTTAACTTATGGCTAAAACACCTTTATTGTGGGAAAAAACCAAAAAAAACAAAGAGTATCTTTCAAAGTTATTTTTTTAAATGTTCTAACATTCAGATTTTTCTTATATTTTCTATAAATAATATTCAGGTACTAAACTAAAAGAATCAGGCTTAAAACAAATAGGTCACCAGCCTTATTTTTTAAGAAAATGCATTTTAAGTTTGTGGGTGGGGCACTAACTAATGAGTAAATGTAGGGTTTGTCAAAGACAAAGACATTATATGAAGTAAATTATCTCAATTTTTTCAAGAATACAACAATATTAATAAGAATCAAGTTTGTTGGTCATAATAAACCAATTCATAGCATATAAATGTAATACTGATGTTAGCATTTAACCCATTTCCAAATGACTAATTTTAGACTCTTCTAAATTTGACGCGTTTGCAGACGCTAAACCAAAACCTGGTATTCATGTATCACAGTTCTTTGATGGGTCAGAAATCATTGTGCAAAAAAGAGAAATCAATCATTAGGAGTAATTTCTCCTTTTGACATCAATGTTTTCTAATGTTGTCTGCTGCAGACTCATCATGCTAAGGGACAACCTGGTAAAGGAGAAAGAGTTATGTACAGACCCTCGTTTTCTGCAAGTCTTTACCAAGTGAGATAATTTTGGACTAGACCAAACTGAAAGCATCTGCATCTGAAAGGATGTTTTAGCTCAACGATACGTCTGCCAGATAGAGCGCTAGTAGTAGCATCTGTGTCCATATTTCCGTTGTTAGGTGACGTAGTTAGGTGATTCACTTTGACTTTCAGTCCGATCTTTTGAAAGCATAATTTTGGATTCTTGCCTCCCATATAATCATTTGGCTTGATTCAAGTACTTTTTTCTTCATTTTGCTGACATGAAACGACCGATTTTAGTTCTTGGTTTATCCATTCTGCAGACATTGACAAGTGCGGCAGCATCAATTGTGTTAGGTGCTCACCGTTTTTCGAGTAAAAGGTGAGCATGATAGTTACACGAAGCGTGAAAATGGAAACTGTTGTGAACGTCGTTAAAGGAAATAAACGAGTTTTTAGCACTGCATTAATGAAAATTAAGAATTTTGGCCATGGTTGGAGACTGATAAAGTTGTTTAGGATTTAAGGCCATGTCAACAGTTTTCGGTAAACATGTTCTCCGAACACTTGCAAGCCCTATTATCCCTCCTTTGCAATAGTGCTTTCTCTACTACCTCCAACGTCCACTTCTTCGAATAGCCCGGTATGGTATCGAACTTGTGACCTCTCACATCTACTTGTCCTTCTGATGTCTTTCATTCTAGGTAATACTTTGAATAAAACAGACAGCAGCATTCACCGAATATTGACGGTTGTATCAGTTTTGAGCTGGTTTCTGCATAGGAATCAATAGATTATCATTTTCTTGTTATTTAGAAATGGTGACATAATCTCTCTCTCTCTCTCTCGCTCTATCTCTCTTAAACACTGATATTCAAAAAGTCATTCCGATGATGATGTGTTCACACGCCATTCCATTATAAAATTAGTCGAATTGTAATTTAAAGGTAGATTTCTTCTATTTTTATGTTTACTCTGCACTTTTAAGCATAAACTCCTTTATACTTTCACGAAAGCCATGGAAATTGAGCCAGTGAGTTTCAAATTCTAGACTGAATGTCAAATAACATGTGTATTAAACAAAGTTCTAGAGGAAAAAAAAAATATGTAATATTCGTATAGATTCATTTGTGGAAATACCAATTTTATTTTATGCAGGCCAAGCTGTCCGCTACGTACAGCATGTTTAACTCGTTGGAACATTCATAGATAGCACAGTCCTCGGGATGTTGCTAAATGAACTAGTTCGAGAGAAAAGATCGCACCCGGCATTTGCGACCAGTATAATTCCGAATCAGCCTATACATTAGAACTATGAGATCAGAAACTTTACTGTCCACCTATTACAAGATATTTGTCAGCTGTGTAGGTTCAGATTGGACTGAATGAGACCGCTAACAACTATGTATAATTTCTTTACGACGAAAAACTTCCTGCATAAGTTAACACCCTGTGTAACATTGCGAGGACGTGATAGGTCGGGATTAAATAGTCGTAACATGATCCATAGTCTAATTATAAAAATTTGTGATTGTCAGAATTTCTTCAGTTTAAATAAAGGCTTCCATCTATTTACACATTGTGTTACATATTTTATTGCTTTCTGTATTGTAAACATTTATTTTTTTGGGCCGACTGGAAAAATTGTGTGTAAATTTCTTTGGTAGAATACACCTTGTGTACAGCACAACAATGCATTTTGACACACCGTATGAGAAGAAGACTTTCCACACAAATCACAGAACACATATGGACAATTCCCAGTAAAAGCCGTATTAAGATTGTATGGTTTTTAACACCGTTTTCAACATTATTCAATTTACAAGTATATCACGGCGACCAGTGCACCTATCCATGCTTCCCTAGAATTTCTTTTACCAGTACTCCGCACAATATTCTTTCCAAGAGACTGGCTGCTTTCCCACATAATCATCGTCGAAACAACGGTCAGGGGTGAGAGAGGAATGAATCCTGTCGCATCACTATCATCAATTCTCGGAAAGAAATTGGCCAAGCTGTGGATCGAACCAGCGAGCCCTGTTCTCAAGTCCTGCACACTACCGACTTAGCCACCGGGGCTCGGCTTAGTATGTAGAATAACTGTTCTTGAAACAGAAACAACAACGAGGTCCTATAATCGCAACCTGGACCAGCCTACGCAGTTTGCATAGAGGATTACGGCAACCTCATATTCTTAATGCACAGACTATAGATTATAATTTGCCCAATTTAGTCATCCTGTCTTTTTCCTCTAAACAATTCTGGTAGGTTGCAGACTTCTCACCTTTATAAATACACATTTAGGACAGGACAGAAAACTACTATCATACTAGCATATCAAGTTTGTTACCATTTTCAAATACCAGTTAGATTTCATTCGCTAATTTACCCCACTATACCTCGAAGCAGTGCACAGAATAAATATCCTGCATACCTGTCCAACTGCAAACAAGTTATTTCGTTGAAATGATATCCCCCGCTATTCCCCGCTGAAAAAAGATTTTTTTGATAGAAATGAATAAGAGGTGTTTATCACCTACACGTGGCCCTTTTGTTATTGGTCCATAATGAATTTATACATTAAGCCCCCTTTTTCTATGACATGGCATTTCATCCGTTAAAAAAAAATGATTGTCTGTGGCTTATGATATACTATATATATATACACGAAGTCTCATGAAATTTTGTCTAGTAGTTGAAGAGATATTGGTACATAATGAAAATATACATCAAGCCCCCCTTTTCCATGACACGGCATTAAATACAAAAAAAAAAAAGTATTGACAGACTTTAACCCTTTACCAAACAATCCCTGGTTTTTACGACCCGCAGATAGAAGCCTTTTGAAAACATTGTGGGAAAACGAGAAAATGCTGGAAACCAGCATTTTCTCCTTTTCCCACAATGTTTTCCACCCTGCTCGAAATAAATTTCAATTGTTGAGTTTCGTTTATTTTGTTGTCCGCAAGTGCTTTCAATTTGAACTTGTCTAAAATTTTGTTGTTTGGTAAAGAGTTAATAATGAATATTATAGTATAGTATTCTGATACACACAATTTGTTTTTGAAAAAGACAAGTATTTTTATGAAAAAGATGTATAAGTAAATGTTTAATTTCGATCGTCGATTAACCCCAGCTGGTGACCTATTTGTGTTAATTAAATTGAGCAAGTATACAAGATAACCAAAGGTGCTGGGAAGTGAGAAAATCAGTTAACTGAGAGTTTCTGACCAATCAATAACAATAAACCAAAAACACTTTCAATATATATCGCTCTTTAGAGGATGTGAAGTATTTTATGCGGACACCGGTTACAATTTGATTTGATTGGACAAAGCTTCCAGTGATACTATATTCTGATCGGCTATCTAAGCACACTTTTGCACACCAAGTCACGTGATATATTTATCTTGAGTAAATTGTGTGTCGAACAGGGAGTGCATGATTTTTATACGACATTGAGGACTTTTCAAAATTTGCAAATTTTAAACATACAGTTAAAAATGAATACTTCTATTGAAAATCACTGTGAGGACTAGAGTGCAAGTCCTCTCAATGCAAACGGTCCTCGGAACATTGGTGTGCGTCAAGGGTCGGGTCCTCGCAAGTCAGCAAATACACACACACACACACACACACACACACAAAACTCCAGGCCTTTGAGGGCCTGAATTGCTCTACTAGCAGTGATTTTGCTTATTTTCTAGGATAAATAATCATCTAGACATAGTGAATTGAACAAATAGTAAAATAATGAAGGTACAATTCTCTCAAAACCATTTGTTTGAAATCCAGCTAAATTTAGTAAGGTTTCAGTACACTTTGTACTAGGGAACCCCCGAAAGTTTCAAAGAAATGTGAGCAATAATGTGGACTTAGTTGAGTAAACAAGTCATCAAATGGCTGCTTTTCCTAAACTGATTTCTGGATTTGCTTCGTTTTTAATCGGGAACAATCCCTTGATAGTACAAATGACATGTGCAAGTATCAAAATAATGCAAACTATATTGCATAAACAAGAAACAAAAATTTTCAACTTAAAGGGCCAGTTGCATAAGAAAGGATTATTTAAGACAGGAACAACCAGTCTACCTATCCCTAGTCTAGGGTTAAGTATCCTCCAGGTAGGACTAAACAATAAGTAGATTAAGTCAAGCACACCATTGTTGTCTTTGCTACAGCACACATCTGCACGATCGACAAAGTCTGTATTCATATAGACTTGAATATGCGGCTATCAAATTCAATCTACTGCTGGTGGATTAACAAGAAGTGCTTTTATGCACTTTGCAGTATTTTTAACTATATCGTCATCATTTCTGAATCAGAGAGTACAGAAATAGGAAAAAAGGTTGACCAAGATCAGGCAGCACAGACTGATCTCTTAGATCTTAGTGCAATGTCCGTACAAGTATTCTCCATGATAGTTTAACTCTTTACCAGACAAGTGAAAATCATTTGCAAACATCATGACAACTTTGGCTCAAATGATGAATTTAGTCTCTGGTAGAGATTAAAACCATAATTGTCGGAGAAAATGCTGGGTACAAACATTTTCCCTTTTCTATCTTTTTACAATTCTTCATCCCCTGCGCCAAAAAAAAAAACGGTGCTTATCTTGAAAAGCGTTGAAGAAGTGTGTCTATCCAAAATAATTAACCATCAGTCTTTCATGACATTGCAATACATAGGTAGAATTTGCGCAAGGCCTAGATTAAGTTCAGATTTCATAGTAGTTGTATACTGGTCTTGCACTAAACTGGCTTCATTTTGATCGTAAAAAAGTGACATGATTAAGGCTCGTAATCTGCAAAAAATGTATTTCAAACCCCCTGATTTATAAACTCCTATCCTGCCAACGAAAGGAAGAGATGTGCCTTCCTTTAATTTGATAATGTTAGATCAAAGTGTGGCCAAAAAGGTACGAGTATTAGGAAATTCATTTGTCGACACCGATACACATAATTCTCAAATTCTATACACAAATATTCGAATATATTTGAATACTAAAAAACAAATGTTCAAATACCAGTGTTTGCATTGGCTTCCATCCCTAGTAATAATCTGTATAGCTGTAACTATAGTTTGTCCTTTCATTGTGGCACCGCATGAGCGGAGGAACTATATTTTTATTCGCTTTTGAAAAGTGTCTGTGGAGGTAGCCATACTGTGGACTATATGGACTGGTTCATTGTTTTTTTTAACATACATGTAAAAATACGGTACTTTCATTACCAGATCAAGCCCGTACCACTTTGTTTTTCTATTTGGACTGATTTTTTGTTTTTTAACATGTAAATACCGTACTTTCATTGCCAGATCGATAAAAAACCAGATCGTATTGCAGATGGCCCAGAGTTTAAATATTTGTCATGTAGTATCACCACGTGGACCTCTACGGAGTTTGTTCAAGTGATGCCCTTGACGTAAAAAATTAACCAGCTGTAATGTGCCCTATTTCAGAAACAACTGATTTGCGGCACCATTGATGTTATGCATCAACAGTTTCTTGTTTTGTTTTTTTTTAATTTGCACACTAAATGACCCTAGATGTCAATGTGCCATGAAACACAATGCATTCAATCATTCATTGTAACTACAGAAACTCAGCTTAAATTTAAAAAAGAAACCTGTCAAGGAAATTTGAATGCAACCCATGGTTCATAAGAACATCACTCGCTCTTGCAAACAGCGTCTATCAAGATCACTCTGCAATTCTAATTGTGCTGTGAGTAGCTATAATCACAGACAGCTTTGAATAGATTGGAAACTGTTGTACAAAAAGGAGAAAAAACTGGTAATCAGCTTTTTCTCCTTTAGCCACTATGTTTTCAAAAGGCTTTTTCAGGCTCATGAAAGCTCAGAATTGTTTGTAAAGTTATTCCAGATATATGTATAATATCATATCAACCCTTAAAATTCCTAAGTTACCCAACATTTTCAGTCTTCTGAAGGCCCGAATAATTGAAATTTCAATGTTGCTATTACCCACGATGTCTCAAAGAGGACAGTGTAGATCACAGATGAGACTGCAATGTTGTGTAGTCTAATCATGATCTTTACAGGCTGCAACCTCAAAGTTGTCAAAAGTGCTACAACAATAACACTTTACCAAATAACACATATTAGACTTGTCCAACATTGAAGGACTTGCAGAGAATGGAATAAATGAGACTGAAAAACTGAAAGTTGCTCGACATGTAGAAAAATCATTGGGGGCAAAGGAGAAAATGCTGGTTACCAATGTTTTCAGAGGTCTGAGTCAGATGCCCGTTCAACAGGAGATCGGAAGGACGCACAAAAAGTCATTACCTTCGAGATTAGGGTACGAATTCTGCAGGGTATGAGTTCTCCTGATACCATAATATATTTTTTTTCTAGCAAATGAATTTTAATTTCGCACATAAATATTTTCGTGACTTATACATATAAATATTTTTCGTACACATTAAAAATATTTTATACACCAGAGGTGTGGAATTCCTATGCCCGACTTGTCCGACTCGGGACTTTTTGCCGGCAGTCAAGTAGATTTTTCCAGAGGGCTTGTCCACGGGCAAGTGAATTTCGGAGCCATACTAAATAAGAAAATGCCGTTTTTATATCAATGACAATCCTCAAACACTCTATTTATTCAAACTTTTGCATAATCCATGTCTGTACTTCGCAGATATAGACACTTTTACGTTACAAAATATTTTAGTTTCTTTAGAAAAACACGCTAACTATAGGCCATATCAAGGCAAATATGTGGTGTTGTAGTAATATGATGCCTGGTAAAATAGTTGCAAAATGGTTTTTATTGCACCAATGGATAAATTCGCCGTTAGAATTGATCTGGTGGTTCAAATGATCCTAAAAAGCATAAATCTAAAGGGAAGAGAGATTGAGAATATGATGCAAAGCGCAAGCATGTGTTTAAGGATAGCCGATTTGCTACCTTTTATTGGCACTGACAAGACGATGGTTCCAATACGCTACTGTCATGTTTGTAGAATGTTTCAGTAGTCCGCAGATACGACCTCATCTCTGTTCTTGGGAAAATCTCAGCCTCAGGGTTCCAAGTCACATACATATGTGCATAATTCACGCATTAAATTGAATAATCACGCACAGAAATATGAAGTGAAACGGGCAGGCACATACAGGTTTCATGGCTCCCGTTGTCGATCGCTAGTGGCGCTAATTGGCACAAGTTAGAAAGAAATGTCTCCAAAACTGAAGCACTAGAGAATCTAAGGGCAAAAAGTCAGGTCTATGCATTATATTTTATTTTAGTGATCAAAACTCTGACACACACGATAAGTATTAAATGTGGAGGATGTACGAGTTGCTCTTTTTCTGGGCTAATCAAGGTGGTATGTTGTCTATGTAAACTTATTAATGAACTAGAACTTGTTTTTCTACAAAAAAAAAACAGATGTCTCCCCCCTTTTTGGAGTCAGAAGGATTGATATGTCACCAAGGCAATTTGTAACTGAAATAATGGTCATTTTTAGAGCAAACAATCTAGTTGACACAAAAGGCTGTACAGCCACAGAAGATGGTTAGGGGCTTGAAATTCCAGATATCAGAAGTAGTGGGATTGTACTCTATAAAAAGGGAAAACAAAGGCACTGATCATGCTAGACGGGTACAGCATTGCTAATCTGCATGTTTGTTTTTGCATATGTGAAAAAGCAGATTTTCTGCTGTGAACTGTGTTTCAATGTTTTGTGGCAATTGCTGTGCTTAGACATATGTTGACAAGAAGTACTGGGAATACAATTTGACTTCATAATTCAATTAAAATGATACTGAAGGAAAAAGCTATCAAGGTTAATAATATGTGAGCCTTATCATGAGATATTCTGCTTTTAGCATATGTGAACAATAAATCTCTAACGGTTTTCGAGTTATAGAGCGGACATGAAATTGTACGTAAAATGAGTAAGGAAAATAATCAAAGGGAAATAGCTCGAAAAATATACAAGCCAGAGTTATGGTTCTTGTGCATGACACTTCGTCTCATGGTGCTTTACAAATGTGTGAAGTTTTATCAAAATATCTTAAAAGGTTTTCGAGTTATAGAGTGGAAACGATTTGTGAAGGAAAATAATCAAAGGGAAATAACTCAAAAAAATATACAAGCCAGAGTTATGGTTCTTGTGCATGACACTTCATCTCATGGTGCTTTACAAATGTGACAAGTTTTATCAAAATACCTTAAAAGGTTTTCGAGTTACAGAGCGGACACGATTTGTGACAGACAGACAGATGGACAGACAGACAGACGGATGCACGGGGAAAAACAATATGTCTCCCGACCCTGACGGGGGCAGACATAATTAATCCGCATAATCTAGTAAAAAATTATAGATTTGAAGTTAAATGCAACCCTAATTGATAAATTTAAGTCAAATCATGCAGAAATGCCACTCCAAAAATCAACTGGAATGAAACACAGATTGCTACAAAAAACGTGAAAACCCATAACAAAATAAAGGTCGGTTTGATATCGTCTGATCAAAGGCATTTCAAACTGTCGTTTTTGCTTTGAAAATGACTTTAAACGGTTCATTTACATAAATCTCTCTGTAAAACAAAAAGTGAAAGCTAATAAGTGTCTGAAACTGACAGTGAAATGATAATTCTACTGGCCATCAGGTTGGAAGCTGTCACTCTGAACATCGTCCCATGAGTAAGAGAAAGTTTCAAGTAACTTCTTTTTTTTCCCATATTGTTTTCGAGAGCAGATGACTGCAGAGTGAGATTCATCAACACAAATTTACAATACACCACTGATTTTTTTTTTTTTGACAAGTAAACTTCAACTGCAGACAAGTAGAAAAGTCAGTCCAACTTGTCCGTGGACAAGAGAGAAAATTGCAAAATTGCACACCCCTTTACACAATATATATTTTTTTTTCCTAGATAAGTATTTTTTATACACAAAGACATGTTTCATGCTTTAAGTCACATTTTATATTGCATCAGCAAATCCTTTGGAATTGGAAAAGTCTAAATTTTGTTGTTTGGTAAAGGGTTTAACCAAATGGCTTGATCCTCTACGTTGTAAGTCTTTTCCTCCCAAGACCTAAAAATTACTTCTGCAACAGACACTAAAAAAACCATTCAACAGAACTCACGGTCTGTTCTAGGGTGTGTGCTTGCCGGACTCATGCTAATTTTCTCATATCCCACATAAATTCAGACCCTATCAGGGTTCATTCTAGAGCGCACCCTTGGGCCACTGGCTCATATTTTTTACATTAGGTGCATCAGAAATCTTATCTCAGGGCTGAACATGCACATGCTTTTTGTAAGGTGTTAAACTGATAATGAGAATTTGTTCTCCAATTCACACTAAATGTTGGCTGCTAAGTGCAGCCAACATAATAATGAATAGTGAATTATTACAAGGGCTCTCATTGGTTATATTTGTGGGTGTGTCACCCATATCATCCAATTGAAAATGGCATCCTTGAAAACCTGATAAAACCAGGCCTCTGCCAACTCTCAGAATATGGGGAGAAGTGACTTCTCCCTAGTCTGAGAGCTAGGAGAATTTTTTGAAAATGGGGAGAAGTGGTCAGACTTTGAGAAGAAGTTTAGACGGACATTAAAAAGCCAATGTGGTTATAGGAAGTAGCAATATTTTAAAAATTTAACAGTTTCATTAAAAAAAAAAAAATGTAGATCTATAATAAATGAAATTATTTCATACTTTTTATCTTTTAAATGATCAATATGGGCTTTTTCCTATTTAAGAAACTGCATACAACATATTTATTCATTGTTTATCAATTCATACACTTTTGGATAAAAACATTATGGAAAGAAATAATAATGGAAAGAGAAAGCATTACTTGTTTGAGTAATGATTTTTCTTTGCACATTTTTTTTTTTAACTCTTCCAAACACTGTTTTTTTTTTCAAAATTCCTGGAGGGAATCTTTTTTTTTTTTTGCTGAAAATTATTAACTTTACCATGTAAGAAAATTTCTGATGATCAAATTGAAAGCTGTTGCAGCGAACAAATAGATAATAGCTCAAAGAAGGTAAATCATGTTAAAAAGTTATGAAACTATACTCTTGAAAGGACAAAAGCTTGCTACCAGCTCTTTCTCCTATTGCCACAATATTTTCAACTTTCTCATAGTCAGCAAGACCAGAGATCACAGTTAACATTGCAATAAAGATGTACCGGTAAGTGAATAATCCATTTGTAAAATTTTAAAGTGCAAAGAAGATGTGCCCCTTCCTTCCCTTCCCCCACCCCTAACAAACACAATCTGTTCAAGGAGGCTAAGGTTAAACCCTGTCAACCTAAGCAATCAATTAAAAACATTTTGGATAATAAATTTCACTCATATTCCTTTGTTAAACTGTGCTGAAATGAAGATAAGATTTATTTATCCGATTTCTAGTACCATCCAGAAATATGTAAAGTATTACATTTTTCTTGGGCCTGAATAATTAAAGTAATTAATTCAGAAGTACAGTTTAGGGAATCTTTTTGTGTGAAATGAGTTGTAGATATATTTTTTACATTTTACTTTTATGAACTCACTGTTTTTAATAAAATTCAAAGTACGATCATTATTGGATACAAATGTCGAGCAATACGGTGGGTATCGGCGAGTGAAGATGCTGTACAATATCCATTAATCAGTGCTTAACTTCAAAAGGATACACCAATATCGAATTTATTGCCCTGTCTATCACTTTTAGCAGGGCTAGTGCCAACCGACGCTAATCATAGGTATCAAGTCAATTATCACCTTCAGGTCACACAAGGGATACGATCCCTGGTCTGGGTCACACGTTGCGGATTATCCTATATGATGTAAACAAATTACACTCGCTGATCGGACACCAGCTGTGAATCGGGTATGACACACGCTGATCATAGGCTTAGATGTAGATATCGGTATTTCCCTTAGACACCTGATGCGTTGTCAGTATTTATAACGCAAGGCGACTTAAACAATTAATTAGCCCAAAAACAGAGAATTTACACTGGCCTTGCCGAAAATACTGCATAATTACCCAAGCTGTTTTGCAAATTACTATGTCCATTAACCCTTTACCAAACGACAAAATTTTAGACTGGTCCAAAGTCAAAGCATTTGCAGACAACAAATTAAAGGTGGCCAAAATAATGAAATTTGTTCTTCATAGGGTAGAAAACATTGGGGAAAAGGAGAAAATGCTGGTTACTAGCATTTTCTCCTTTCCCACAATGTTTTGAAAAACCTTTTTCCTCAGGGTCATTAAAATATGGGATTGTGTTGTAAAAGGTTAAAGTAACCTTCCTAGACAGGAAGTGGTCAAAACAGCGAGGTCAAAACAGCCGACTTCCAAAACTACCCCGTCCAAAATGGCCCACTTTACCTAGTCTTAGACTTTAGTAACTGTTATTGTAATTTTATTAGAATGAATTTTAAAACTGTCTTTTTACATGTAAACAGGTCAATAAGTCTGATGTGTAATCTTGGACAGGAATAAATGTCTGTAATGTGTTTATCTGTTCCAAAATTGTCCCACCCATTTTTTAAACTCCCCTTTATTTTTTAGATTGAAGGGGGGAAATCCCTCCCTCACTTTCAGTTTCTAGAACAGACACTGAGAGTTGACTCTTTACCAAACGACATAAAGTACACATCGAAATTAAAAGCATTTGCAGACTACAAGTTTAATGGAGATAAAATGATGAAATTTGTCTATGAAAGGATAGCAGACATTGTTGTGCCAAAGAACAGTCTCAAAGTTGACACCCGCTTCCGGGAATCAAACTTGGGTCCTTATGATTGCAAGGCCAAGGCTCTATCTCACGACTATGGACACCACACAGTGTTTTCAGAAGCCTTCTGTCTCAGGTTTGTTAAAACTCAGGATTATCTGGTAATGGGTTGAAATGTAGTGATAAAAGGAGAAAATGCTGGTTACCAGCATCTTCTCGTTTACCCACAATGTTTCGACCCTCTGAGAGAACTGATCAATATCAATGCTTCCAATTTGATAGAATACAAAATTTTGTCGCTTGGTGAAGAGTTAAGTTTTCTATAGACAAGAGGGCCATGATGGCCCTGAAGTTGCTCACCTGAGTCTTTTGACCAAACATGACCCATTTTCAATCTCTTTTGAGATATTATGACAAACATTCTACCAAGATTTTCATGAGTATTTGACTGAAAAAGGCTTTTTGAAGAATTGACTCAGTGACCTAGTTATTGACCCGAAATGATCCACTTGCAAACTGGTCCAAGAAATCATCAAGACAAACATTCTGACCAAGTTTCATGAGTATAGGATTGAAAATGTGGCCTCTAGAGGATACACAAGGTTTTTCTAAGATCTGACCTAGTGACCTTGATTTTGACACGACATGACCCATTTTCAAAGTCATACAAGATATAATCAAGACAAATATTTTGACCAACTTTCAAGAGTTTTGGACTGAAAATGTGGCCTCTAGAGCCTACACAAGGTTTTTCTAAGATATGACCTAGTGACCTAGTTTTTTACCTAACATGACCCGTTTTTGAACTCATCTGAGATATCATCAAGGCAACCATTCTGACTAACTTTCAAGAATTTTGGAGAGAAAATGTGGCCTCTAGAGTGTACACAAGGTTTTTCTAAGATCTGACCTAGTGACCTAGTTATTGACTGGACATGACCCTTTTGCAAACTCTTCCGAGGTATCATCAAGACAAACATTCTGACCAACTTTCAAGAGTTTTGGACAGAAAATGTGGCTTCTACAGCGTACACCAGGTTTTTCTAAGATTTGACCTAGTGACCTAGTTTTTGACCGGACATGACCCATTTTCAAACACATTTGAGATATCATCAAGAAAAATATTCTGGCCAATTTTCAGGAGTTTTGGACTGAAAATATGGCCTCTAGAGTGTACACAAGGTTTTTCTAAGATTTGACCTAGTGACCTAGTTTTTGACCTGACATGACCCATTTTCAAAGTCGTCTGAGGTATCATCAAGACAAACATTCTGACCAACTTTCAAGAGTTTTGGACAGAAAATGTGGCTTCTAGAGCGTGCACAAGGTTTTTCTAAGATTTGACCAAGTGACCTATTTTTTGACCGGACATGACCCCTTTTCAAACTCATTCGAGAAATCATTAAGACAAACATTCTGACCAACTTTCAGGAGTTTTGGACTGAAAATGTGGCCTCTAGAGCATACACAAGGTTTTTCTAAGATTTGACCTAGTGACCTAGTTTTTGACCCAACATGACCCATTTTCAAACTCATTTGAGATATTATCAAGATAAACATTCTGACCAAGTTTCACCAGTATCAGACTGAAAATGTGGCCTCTAGAGCGTACACAAGGTAAAAGTTAACGACGGACGCTGGACGCCGGACACAGCATGATCACAAAAGCTCACCTTGAGCACTTTGTGCTCAGCTGAGCTAAAAAGTATTTTCTGTTACCTGTCAATATGGGAAATAATGCCATTAAACACATCAAAGTACAGTCCGACCACAATTCCTTCACGTGCCTCCATGGCAGTGGTGTGAGCTTTGGTATTTTTGTCGGCAGGACTACTTGTGCTTCTTGATAACATGTTACGAGTAAGAGTTGCAGTTCCTGATGATACGAAAATGTTTTTACCTAATTCCCCTAAAATGATTCCCAATAATGATGCTGAATGTTGAGCCCCAGCTGTTCTTGTGAACTGACCTTTGTCGTTGTTTCCTGTTAAATGAATAAATAAATGATGGAAATAAATTCAGTACAAGGAGAGAAAACTTTTTTGATTACCACACAATCTCCAATTTTAACAACCCTTCGGAAGAAGCCTTTGAAAACATTGTCGGAAAAGGGGAAAATGCTGGTAAGTGAAGAAAAAACAAGAACACCACATGCGGGATTGTGTGATAAAGGAAATCATAGAAATCCTCTCAACACCAGTCTGTGTTTAATATAATAAACCCCAGGGCCATTAACTCTAACCATTTACCACACAATCCTGACTTTTAATGACCTCGAGAAAGAAAGCTTTTGAAAACATTTTGAGAAAATGCTGGTAACCAGCATTTTCTCCTTTTCCCACAGTGTTTTCTACCCTTTCCCAAAACAAATTCCAATTCATGAGCCACCTTTGATTTGTTGTCTGTAAATGCTTTCGATTTGGACCACTCATACATTTTGTCGTTTGGTATACCAAAGAGTTAACCAAACAATACCGGGTTTTCACGACTCTATCAAAGACACCTTTTGAAAAGATTGTGGGAAAAGGAAAAAACGCTGGTAACCAGCATTTTCTCCTTTTCCCACAATGTTTTCCACCCTTCCCAGGACAAATTTCAATTTCTGAGTCACATTAATTTTGTTGTCTGCAAATGCTTTCAATTTGGACCAGTCTAAAATTTTGTTGTTTGGTAAAGAGTTAAAGGGGCATCAAACCAGATTTTGCTTCACTAGTTTTTTATACAATTTTAACAAAGGCGGGCAATTTTCATTCATATGCAAAAATGGCTTTAAAATCAAAACATACATAGAAATACATGTGTAAAACAATGAATAACTGAGATTTTTGTTCATTGAATATAAAATTTCTAATTGTGGTAGTAATTGTACAGCTATAATTGCATAATACGGAAATAGTGATTCAGGTTACCCAACCATGTCCAATTTTTTCAACCGGACCCTACACATTTTTTTCACCAGTTCAGGGTTTTATAAGATGCAGATTTCCATGTCCATATACGCCTAAATATTAGACTGTGCATACATTTTTCAGCAGCACGTGTCCCATGTACTTATCAAAACTAATTACTAATCGGCAGAAAGAGTCTTGAATAAAACAAAAAATCTCTCTTTGATCACAGTTTCTTTAAAAATTTCTCTACTGCACTGCAGTCAACACAATCAGTGTTGGCATTTTTTTTTAATTTTTTTTAGGAGTCCCATCAACTCTGTGCCTATCAGAAAACTGAGTCCCATCTAACACTCATTGAGTCCCAGGGTATTTTCCACTTGGAGAAAGAAAACTAGAAATAGGTGTGTCAGAGACACGGATGCCCCCACTAAATGGTATTGGTCACAGATATGTCATATGAGAGAATCAGTAGGTGTTACAGAAAATTGTTGTTTTGGATAACAGCTTAGACAGGGTTAAGAAGGTTTGTTATATATATAGCCAAGCAGATAAAAGATTATTTATACCTGATAACAAAATTGAGGACTGGTCTAAGTTGAAAGCAATATGCAGACAATAAATTATATGGTTTGTATTACATATGGTAGAAAACTTCGTGAGAAAAAGAAGAAAATGCTGGTTTTCAGCATTAACTTCTTTTTATTCAGCGTTTTCCTTAATCTTTCAACTAAGGGTTACTTATACTCAGAATTACGAAGATCTTAACTTGAGGAATGAGAATGAGAAATATAGCAATAATAATGACTTTGTTGGACTTCCTCTATGAGACAGGAACAAATTGGATCGAATATTATCACACTGGACTATAGTTGAAGGGTAGTTTGCAGCCTCAATATTCTCCGGCATAGTTCTTTGGATGAGTCTTTTTAAAAACCAAAACTGTATCTTCATATCACAATTCTGCTGAGCAGGATGTAAAACTGGGTTGAACAGTCAATTTAAACATTTGACCTTCATCTGTGACCTTGACCTTGGGCATATCGAAACAAACTTTTCGCATGACACTAGTACTTGTTAAGGAGAACAAGTGTGCGAAGTTTTTTTGAAATCCATTGATAAATGTAGAAGTTATGCTCCGGACAAGGTCATTTTAAACATTTGACCTTCAACTGTGACCTTGACCTTGGGCATATTGAAACAAACTTTTCGCATGACACTAGTACTTGTTTAGGAGAAGCAGTGTGCAAAGTTTTTTTTAAATCCATTGATAAATGTAGAAGTTATGCTCCGGACAAGGTCAATTTAAACATTTGACCTTCAACTGTGACCTTGACCTTGGGCGTATCGAAACAAACTTTACGCATGACACTAGTACTTGTTAAGGAGAACAAGTGTGCGAAATTATTTTGAAATCCATTGATAAATGTAGAAGTTATGCTCCGGACAAGAATGGGACACACACACACTAATGCACACACGCACTAACACACACACACAGAGACAGACACAGGTAACTAACTCTATATGCCCTTCCGCCATTTCATGGTGGGGGCATAAAAAAAGAATAGTTTTACCTTTTATGCAAGCTATATAGGCCTATCTTAGACATGTGAGAAGATATCTAAATAAATTCAACCACTTTTAACCATGTTGCTTTTCTATTGCAAATTATTCATACCTTAATTTTATATATGGCTGATGTTTGGACTAAATATTTATTTTTGAATATTATTTTTATTCATACCTTAAAATTTTATATATGGCTGATGTTTGGACTAAATGTTTATTTTTGAATATTATTTTCACATAATGAAATTCATGATTGAATAGTTTCATTCTAGGTCTGGGTAAATATGTTAGGCAGTATCATTTTTTACCGTGAAGTATGCTGATCTTAACTGACAAATAATGAGAAAGATGCTGATTCTTCTGCCCATTGAAAGGATTTCCATAACAATCCTTTGGATTTTCTTATGCACAGCAATGCCTGTTTGAAGAAGCGCCCCTACTTAGCATCGATCTTTGAAAGTCCATGCATCCATCAGTAAACACATTTTTCCTCTGATGTCTACGTAGGCAAAACGAATCTTTCATAACAATGTTGCTCTCTGATGTCATTTCTTTTACCAGCCATGGCTCTTTCAGCCAGGATTCTTGAAAAGAGTGAGCATGTTTCAGTGTTCTGCCAAGGATTTTAAAAAGTAGAGACAAATGTCTCACTCATTCAAAAAAGTTTGAGACAGTTTAAAAATTTGGGGACAAAATTTAGTATGCATTGAAATGGTTTAAAAATAAATTGAAATTAGTTCCCCCATACCCATACTTGTTAATTGCTATGTTCTCTTTCACTAGCCAAAATAATTTAAATGCAACTAACATGGCTGATTATTTCTCATTGAGACTTTCCCTACCGTACAGTTTTCTTAAAATCTCCCTGAATAGACTTGCCCATGACAGCTGATCTATGATAGATGTTCTCTGCATGTCGAACAGGTGAGTAGTAGTTCTGAAGTTACATTTTTTTCAGTAAATGCATTCTTTTTGCCGCTTTTTTAAAACACATCTTACAACTCATACAGTTGCGGTCGCGATCATATTCCATCGAAGAATATTCTTTTAACTATTAAGAACTGTCGTACAGGTATTTACTATCTTCCAACGATGTTGATTGAGTGGGAGGGGTACTGGACATCAGAACATTATCGGACTTTGAGCTCTGATTGTTGGTATGCTTTGGCTGACCATAGAAGCTTAGGATAATACCTGGCTTTTTCCCCGTGGCAACGAAACCATTTTCTGACTGAGATTGCAAAAGATACTACGTCATGACAGTAAAGTACACGATCAATACTAGGTTGATGTTTTCGGTCTGTGTCCAATCAAACTTCATTTTGCATATACACACCTTCGGTGCCCATGAAAAGCACTAAGCTGATTCTGCGATTTTTGATATGCAATAGGAATCGCCTTTTACCGAATGTTTCTGCAACATTTTGAATGTTTTAGCGAGAAAATGGCAAATACGTGGCCTTGGCAGAACACTGATGTTTATGTTTTCTCTCTTCATGGGGTAGCTGTATTGGACTGCAACAGATGTGGTTGCTATGTGATGAAAATTGCAATATCTTGGATAAAAGGTTGCTAGTCATATAACTGAAGCTATTTTTAGAAGCGAGTTTTTCCAAAAACTAGTAGTATTTTGTCTTGTGGTGATCTTTTGCAAGTGTAGAAACATTATTTATCAAAACAACCCTTATTCGTATTTTAATGGTGCCGATTTTTTTTTCGTCCCGTGGACGCAACAGCAATAATTATATTTCGTCCCAAATCAATTCCGTTGCGTAAGAAGACATGTTTACGGCGTAAATGCGAACCCTGACAGTGCAATCAGTTTTTAGACATAAGGGTCATACTTGATTTGCAATCTCCGGTACTTTTCATATATGTCGAGACTAAAGGTCGTCGGCACAAATCTCTGTCACTGAAGACAGAAAAAGTCATTATTTTCATTAATAAAATTTTGTATGATATAATTGTCTAACCGAGCAGCTGTTATGGCACACTTGATTTCAGAAAGCTCTTTGGAAGAAACGGAGTAGCAAATCAAGTTCGACAGCTAATGAAGCTGGCAAGTCATCTATGAAAAGATGTTAAAGGAGTTAATCCACTTTTCTGGTATAAAATGGCAGGTTTTAACGTTACCTGCTTCTCTTTTTGACAGTTTCATATCAAATCATGCTGTATCACTTCTCTTAAAATCAAATGAATTGAAAAATAGATCGCTGAAAAAAACATGAATACCCATGGCACAACAAAGGTCAGTTTGACATCGTCCAATCAGAGGCACTTCAAACCGTTTTGTCATCTTGAATAATGAATTTAAACCGTGAGTTTACACAAATTCCTGTATAAAATAATAAGCGAAGCTAAAATCTCTGTTTAAAGATACCCATTTAATCATTTTAAGCTAATCATAACAATTTCATCGATATTTTACTAATCTGTAGTCATTCTTGTGGCTTCATGACAAATATTACATCTGGCGGTTGTGAGATTGGATAGATTACGACAGATAGAAGAATGTAATTTTGGACTAGGCTGCTATCCACTCGTTCAATCGAGGATACCGCATGATGTTTGTCAAGTGACTGTGTACGACTTTCGCCTTGCATATTCATGTAGCTGGCAAAAAAGTGGAGTCGAGATAAACTACACAGGTCTACTGTTGCAACAATCTATGTCACAAGAACCCAACACCAATTTACTCGAGGATGTTGGAATTTTATATCAAGAGTGAAGTGGAATGATTTTAAAGACAGTAGAAATGTAAATTTAGCTTTTTTAGATTGTTGAAAGAAGGGAAAAAGACATGATCCTACAAACAGACTAGTGCACCATTTCCTGTGTTGCAACAAAAAGTAGTCTAGCTTTGTAGCAACCAGTTTTGCAAATAAAAACGAGAAATGCAATAAATTATTGCAAAACTCGTTGCGATGACAGAAAATTTATTACATTTCACTTCACAACCAGTTTTGCAATAAAAACAAGAACTGCAATAAAATGATTTTATAGGTCATTTTCGATCGTTTTCCATTCAAAACCAAGTTTGTGTGGAATTAAATGTTAAATTGGATCATGTAAGACATAAATAAAGTTACAGAAAGTGATAATTCATGGACTAATAACAGCATTTCAGGCTAAACACTATTAAGACATATCTTTGAAAACACTTATATAGTCGATTGAATACCATATACAACATTAAATTGTTAATGGTCAAGTCACAATATGTCTAAACCAGTACTGCAATAAATTATTGCAAAACTTGTGATGATGACAGAAAGTTTATTACATTTCACTTCACAACCAGTTTTGCAATAAAAACAAGAATTGCAATAGAATGATTTAATATATCATATTCGATAGTTTTCCATTCAAAACCAAGTTTGTGTGCAATTTAATGTTAAATTGGATTATGTAAGACCTAAAGAAAATTACAGAAAGTGATAATTCAAAGACCAGTAAGATTATTTCAGACTAAACATTATTAAGGCTTAAATTTTTTAAAACATTCATACAGTCGATTAAATACCGCATACAACACTAAATTGTTAATGGTGAAGTCACAATATATCTAAACCAGTATTGCAATAAATTATTGCAAAACTCGTTGCAGTGACAGAAAATTTATTACATTTCACTTCACAACCAGTTTTGCAATGAAAACGAGAATTGCAATAAAATCACTGTATATATATATCATATTCGACCATTTTCCAATCAAAGCCAAGTGAGAGTGCAATTTAGTGTTAAATTGGATTATGTAAGACCTAAAGAAAATTACAGAAAGTGATAATTCAAAGACCAGTAAGAACATTTCAGACTAAACACTATTTAGGCTTAAATTTTTGAAAACCTTTATACAGTCGATTAAATACCGTATACAACATTAAATTGTTAATGGTCAAGTCAACTTGTAATTCATTAAAACAAAGGGTCAATTTAACATCCAGTATCAAAATGCCTATAACTACTATCGATCCCAATACAGACAATTTGAGGCACACGCTTCGTCCTTATGTTATCGGATATCTGTTAAGTTCAATCTTATTGACAACCAATTTTAATGAAAGGGGTTAAAATAGATCATGCTAATTAGTAAGTTTGTACCAATTAAAAAAAAAAGGCACATATTTTGTGATAACCTATAAAAATACTATTTATTTTCCAACTTGTATAACAGAAATCATGTGCAAAGTTTCCACTCCACAATTACTTTTTAATTTGCTTTCTCAAAACTGCATGAGGTAAACCACAGAAAATGATGGTTTTTCTATCTTTCCACATATGTCAAAACGCAAAGAAAATCTTTTTCCAAAGATTAAACGTCATGGGAAAAACCCATGTAAGCGGATGACAAAATTCAATTTGACCTTATCTGATAAAAGACCCTTCAAACTGTCGTATGTAGCCTTGATAATGACTTCTAACAGCTGACTTGCAAACATGCCACATAGGAAATAATACAGAAGCGAATATTCCATTGAGTCATCAGAACAATGGTTCCTTACTAAGTTATGCAGGTGCAAGTCCGACATATGTTATATACTTCGTCTCATAAAAGTCGGGGGGGGGGGGGGGGGGGTTTCTAGTTACTGAATGGAAATTTTAGTCCAGCATTATTTGCCATGTTGTGCGTTTGCCAGTCAGCTGTTTAGAGTCATTTTCAAGGCTTAAAAAAAAGGATTTGAAGGGTCTTTGATCGGACAAGGTCAAATTGACACCCCATTTTGTCATGGGTTTTCATAATTTCCTTCCTTGGTGTTTGGATTTTTTAATAAGAAGTTCTGTGTGTTTTGACATGCGAATGAAGCAACAAATTAAAATCAACGAGCCCTGTAGTATATGTTTTTAAAGAGTACAATTTAAAACAAAAAGAATTATTGCGGCTAAGAAACTGAACGCGAGATTTTTACGGCATACGAGTTTAGAAATCGTATCGTGTTATTTATCATAGACCATCACCAAAGGTGTGTCATTTTGTATTTTTTGTGTATGTGTGTTGCGGCAGTTTCTAATTAATTAGCATAATAAGTACCCCTTTCCCATCACTGTAACTGATTGTCAAGAAGATCCGATTTACCATGAATATCTGCTATCCTAAGGTGACGAGGTGTATTCCTCAGGGTATCAAAGTGATTGTTATATGATCATACTGATACCTGATGGTTCTTTCCTTGATTTTATAATTCATAATTAAATACATCTGAGTTGGAATTTGCGGACGTTTAAAATTGGAAAATTGTAGATGTACAAAGAAGGACCAGTCTCATTTTTTACCCCAACGTTTTCTGGAATGTTCATGCCATATGAATATGTATTACGTCTACGTCCGCGTAATGAAAGTACTAGCATGGGTATGCAAAATCTGCACTGTGCATTAATGATTTAAATAGCTGCTTTAGGTGATTTTTAGTAAATCACATATGCAGGGGCCAAGGGTTTAATCCTGTACCAACAACCCCGTGTAGACCTGATAAATACCGCTTACGAAGCATTTTTGTAACCCGAAAAAATACAGGATATTAGCTCTTTTTACTATCCACACAATGTTATCCTCTCTAGGAAAAATAATTGCGTCATTTAAACCACATTTTATTTGTCGTGTGCATTCAAAATATCTATATACATGTATCTATCACTTTTACATTTCAAAGTCGCTTGTTTTGTTGTTATTTTCAATATTCTAGCACCTTGATAATACATGTAGCCTGTCCTGTTGTTATCAGGGATCTTATATACAGGGATAGGAAACGCGGTATAACTTCCAGTTATTCACTGTCTTCTTTCGGATTGACCGCTAAGGAAAAAAACGGCAGCCATCTTAAATTTCGGCATACGACAGCCACTGTTTTAAAAAATCAACGTTTTGCTTGGTTATCCCATACATCCTTCTCAACAGGTAAGTTTCCGAATATTTACATGCTTAGAATATATGTAACATCATTTTTTTCGGAGATTTTGTTTTATATGCTTATTTTGGCGTTAAAAATTCATGGCCTAATCATGTTTGCCTCGTAGGGGATGTTCGGCAGGAGGATTTAGTGACGTGCAAAAGAAATACTTTTTAAGTACATAAAGTAGCGTCCAAATAGCAACATGTTGGTAAAAATCACGAGATAGAGTACATCTCCTTGTATTAAAGCCAATTTTGTGCTGATTTTCGATTCCTAAGTTAGATAATTATGGGCTCAAAACTGGGCTATTTTCGGTATTTCATCACAAAATGGCGGACCAATGTGGTGAATTTGGCGTGACCCTAGTGATGGTTGTAGCATTCTCAATTTATTTTTAGAAATAAATTTGTTCAGATTTTGACAAATTTATAAGCAGTAAGTATTTCTTTTTGTTTTTAAAGCAAATCTAGTGATTTTCGATGCTAAGGTTAGATAACTGGGGGCTCAAAAACTTGGCTATTTTCGGTCTTAATTGCAAGATGGCGGCCATATATGGTGAATTTGCTGAGATCCTGGTTATAAATGTAGCATTCTGATTCCATCTTTTGAATTAATTGTGTTCAGATATTACCATATTTATAAGCAGTAAGTATTTCGTTTTGCACTAAAATCAAATATAAGCTGTTTATCGAATCCTGGGTAAATAAAAGTGCAGCCTAAAAAGGGGTTATTTCAGTGAAGGTGGAAGCGCAGTACCGCACATTAGTCAAAAATGATTGGATCTCTGATAGTTGGCCATATCCTGAACAAATTCTCATTATAGTTTAACCATGTGAGAATAAAACCATATTTTGCAACGTAACTGAAGAATTAAAATGTTACGTTTTGTTAAAAGGAGAAATTTGAAATTCAGTTGGTTCTATATTTTTTTTCCAGATATGTATTGTGACAGCACAAACACTTCAAAACATGGTTTCAAGAGCTGTCAACATGCTGTTGTGATGCATCCTGTGAACAGAAGAATGACATTGAAGATGGCTTTGTAATTCTGCATAAAGTGTGCTAGTATGAAACTAAAGCTGGGCTTGAAAACTTGGAATAGTAAAGACCAAATCAGCTGTGAACTGTACAAACCTGCAAGAAAAATGCTTAAGTGAAATTAATGTATTTGAATATGAAAGCTGTGAGCTTCTTCTACCATCAAAGTATATTTAGTATGTATAGCTCAATAAGCCACTAGAAGTATGGAGTTATTTAATTATCTGTGACAAATGCTAGTATTCCTGAATCCTAAGTTTTCACTAACCTGGGGAATATCCATACTTCTGAAAACATTGTGAAAAAAGAATAAACTACCGGTAAGTACATGTCACATTGTCTCATTTCCCCAGGGAAAACAAGTCTCCTCATTTCAGTTGCATTTCATTTGTCATCTGCAAATGCTTTCAAATTAGACATGTCCAAAATTTTGTAATCTGGCAAAAAGTTAAGGATGGAACCTTGCTCAATTTGCAATGTTTCACAACATTTTAGTTGTATCATAGCAGCCATTATACTTATCTATTTGTTTTTTGAATTTGCACAACTGTCTGCACAAGCTGCGTGTTGCTTTTCCTCATCAACATATTTTTTGAGGGAGAGAGGTATGTATCTGTATTGTGCAAAATCAAATTTTGTTGTCTGGCAAAGTGTTCCTGAAGGTTGGTTGCTTTCAACATTTTGCAATTGTATCACAGCAAACAATGCAGCTATCCATATTCCATGTATTACTAGAGTTGGGAATGTTTCTACTTGAAAATCTCTGTTGAGGGAGAGTAGTATATTTTGGGCGTTTGTATGACATACACAAGGATTATAATGATAGTATAATATACCAATAATATCTCATATACACAATACTTTTACCATCATCATTAGCTGCAACTTGCCACAGTGAAAAAGTTTTAGGAGATAAAAGTCTACATTCAATGAAAAGAGCATTTGCGGAAGCAACCAACCATTTGCATGTTACATTTTATCGCAAAAAGATTGGTCCTTGTGTCATACTGTTTTCCAAAGATTTCTACAGTGGATTTATGTAAAATCAAATTTATTAGGCATTAAGTTAAAACTTGCTAAAGAAACATATTTTTCAGCACCATTTAATTTTGTAACGCACATGTAGCTCAATATTCATGGCTGCCTTGAGGTTTTCAGTGAGAAATTTTAAAATATCAATTTCAAAATAAACTTTCTGTGTACAATGTGAATTTTTTTGAAAATTTAAAAAATGAAAAACATTTGAAGGAAAGGCAAAAACAATTTTTTTTTTAATAGCACAGAAATCATTTTGAAAAGAATTGATCACTGGCTGCAACTGGTCTTTTACAAATGTTTTCCAATGCTGTCCACTGTATGAGGAGTGAAAAGTCAAATTTGTACAAAGTCCTACACAACTTATACTGTTTTCAAATTGGTCCAAAATCAAAGCATTCAAAGTTATTAGATAAGCTTAAGTTCTCGGACACAATAAAAAAGCATTATTAAAGAAGGAAAAATTGCTTGTCAAAAGCAACTTTTACTTTGCCACACTGTTAACTCTTTTTGAAACAATACAGAAGTAGACTTGTACAGAAAGCATTTACAGACAACAATTG
The DNA here is from genome assembly GCA_946811185.2 of Hippopus hippopus. Lineage (NCBI taxonomy): Eukaryota > Metazoa > Mollusca > Bivalvia > Cardiida > Cardiidae > Hippopus > Hippopus hippopus. The sequence continues at coordinate 15,280,656 of OX328103.1, read as the reverse complement.
AAATGCGACTCAAATTATGGAATTTGTCAATGATATGATTGAAAGCATTTGGGGAAAAGGAGAGAATGTTGGTAACCAGCATTTTCTCCTTTTCCTGCAATGTTTCCAAAAGGCTTCTTTCTCTTGGTCATCAGAACGCGGGGTTGTGTGGCAAAGGGATAATTGCAGATTTGTCTTTTTATTTTTCTAATAATTATGCTACTGACTATTTTTCACCAAAGAACCATTTTTTGGGGGCCTTTGGAATCCCCAATTGAAAGTATTAGCAAACGACAACTGAAAGTAGATTCAAACGATTGGATTTTTTTTTGCATGGTATTGAACATTGCAGATAAAAATGCTGAAAACAGGTACATGTGCTAGGCTAGCATTTTGTTCTTTTCCCACAATATTTTCAAAAAGCTTTAAATATTCCGAAGTCATCAAACACACAAGGTTGTAAGGTACACAGGTTAATTCGAAATGATGCAACTGTGAAGGCCACTGTTGTATGTAATTGATTCCAATATATAAAAGTAGGAACAGAGTTGCAGACAGGTCCTCACACTTCACCAGCCTACTTTTTCAGAAAGTTCACTAATTCTTTCCATTTTGCAGGAAATTCTCCTTTTTTTTTCAGTCAAAGACAGTGATTTAAGAGTAGCTGCAAGCTGAACTGAAAATGTACTGGAAGGTCCATTGAATGGGCAGTGAAGGCAATTTTCTGGTTCTAGAGCAATGTAGGGTACTGTCGACCGTCGGCAGTTATCGTCAATTCTTTATTGTGTCCTTTAATTCCATGAAAGATGAGCAAATTCCATTTTCATGATGTAACATATGACGTCAATATTTTACCTAATCACCGTGCCGGAAGTAAACAGTACTCTTTAAGTCCCAAAGAGTCAATAAAATTTTCCCAACGTTAACGTCTACGATAAGGGGGTGGTGGTTTTTGTCAGCGCGTAGGGTGTACTGAAACGTGCTCAATTGCTTGAATTCAAACTTAAATACGAGTTTCAGATATAGAATAGTGTTCGCATCACAAAATTGAGCGTGTATTACCCGCCATAAAGCAGCTTATTGATGTGTCGATGACTGCCGATGCATATTTGTGCGATCGGCAATTATCGACAGATTAAGACATGAATAAAAGAAATAAGAATTAATATGTTTTATATAACCACAATTCCTTTTTTTCTTTCGGGTTACAGCTATGTCCAGACAAATTTTGGCTTGAAAACTCCAAAAAGAGTTCAATACTCGCCGACTAAAATGTCAAAGGCCATAGAAATGGTGCGCAGTGGTGCAATGTCCAAACCTCTTAGTCCATGATATTACCAACGTGTACCTGTTCGGCCTTCTTTTGCGGTTGTATTTATGTTATGCGCCAAGTTTTACTATAATTGCTTTATATTAGATCCAACTCGGCAACAACTATTGGAATAAAACCCGTAATGGTGAGTTAAAAGAGGATTTTGATGTTTAATTATTGAAAATTAAATACTATGTCGATAATAGACGAAACCTGTCGATATCACCCTACATACCCTTATGTAATGTTGGCGTTGTTTGCTACCATACGCAACTTGGCGCCATTATTTTATACGCGTAGATCAGTAGAGTATCCGTAAAATAAACCATTGATAACTTCTGTTTGTATTTAAAGCGGCTGTTATTGACACCACACTTTTCGATCTCTTAAAGTGTCGATAATACCCGATGTTGCTCTATATGCCCTTTGTGTAGTTTGCTATTGAAAAATGTGTATATAACTATTAACAGATCTCTGTGTTACCGGCCTAATACATTGTACTACATACAAGTGAAATGTTTGTCACTCCTGATAACATGAGAAGCTTTTGACCTGACCAAATTGAAACATTTGGAGAAGAAAATCAGAAAATAAATATTTAATTTCAATGATGCGTATTGTCTATAAACAGAAGAGGACACTAGATGTGTCATGACAGATACACAACTTGATATATCCCACTTGTGATCATGTCAAATACAGGGAGTGGACAAAAGCAGCCCACTTCCGAAACGTTAGATGGACTTAATCCTTCAACAGGCGATGTGTGCTTTTCCCAAACTGTTTGCAATAGATATCCACTGCAGAAATATTAAAATATTTTAAGTTACTACGAAAAAGAGGTTTGTTTCAGTAATGGGTCGTTTTGGCACCGGGCCATTTCGATCTCCATTCACAATTTACACTTCATGTGAAATCAAGACTGACAACATGACCTGTATATCTGAAACGCCCAATTAGTCGACACTTTAAATTTCCCAGATAAAAAAAAATGACTCTTTAACTGAAAAAAACAATAATAGAAAAACATTGACATAAACATTGAAACGCATTTCATAGTAAATGCTTCTTTGGCGGATATAAAAATTGTCGGAATCGGCAAGGAATTATATTATCTGAAAGGAAGATAATAACTCGCAAGGAACGACAACGGAGTATTGGACGCCGTACAGTTAAGTCAGTGAAAAATCGATAATTGGTCTTAACTCCCGTTGCGTTGCCTATCCCTGTGTATATACGATCCCTGTTGTTATGTACCGTTAAAATTAACTAATTTCCCTGATATAAAAGTATCAAAAACGAACTTTATTCAATTTTTTTTGTATCAAAGGTAAGTTCCCACCTTCGACCATTTTCCTGTAATATTGCCTATGTTAAGAGTGGAATTCCCAAATGAACTGCCCTGTAGCATGCCCGAGAAACTACGATAACTGCCGATTGACGTTACTGCCATGTTTTGATTTCAGTAGAAGTGGGTCAATGGCTATTTGAGTTGCAAAATACGGATTTGCGAGAAGGTAAGAATTACCCTTTTACCTACCTGGGTGTTTTTGTGAAGATTAATCATTTATCTAGTGATTCGTGCCCATATTATTAGCAGTCATCTAAAACATTGCCGTATAAAGCCGTTTAAAGAGATGCGGGTATTAACAAATTTCATTCCAGATACTAAATATGAAGGGCTGCGACGAAGGGGAGTGGAGAAACAATCAAAAAATGACATCGGAGCTCCCCTTCGGATCGAAGGTAGGCGATCCCTGGCTGGGGCGATAGACATGGCGTATCCTCGAGTCTGAAAATACGAGGAAGACAGCAAATAGTCAATAATAATTGGCAATTATCGTGTTGCTGTACATAGATAATACAGGATTACAATATCTAAATACTAGACTACAGAGAGTTTAAAGACTTACTTATTATTATCCCCTCCGAGTCAACACGGCTTCCCATATTCCCGAGCTAGCCTTCCCGCTTGAAAAATATTGTCCGTTTTTGATTGGTTAAAATACGCACCATTTGAAAGGTTAAAGGTCAGAATGAAATTATCAAAGGACTGATAGTCCTTAAAGCTTGAACACGGATTGTATTGATAGTTTGAGGTTCATAGGGACCCCCTGAATTTTTAAATATCTTAAGAAATGCTTTAGCTATTGTACTAAAACTTTGCATAGTTAATAATATTACCTTTACCAACTCTGGGTGAATTTTTTTCAGAATTTTTGATTACTTAGTTTGACTTTTTTGCATTCAATGCAATGTTAAAAAGTATGAACAAAACAGCTTAAAAACGGTGTGAGGGTTGAAGGCTATTCCGAGTAAAAGGTTTACCTGTTTATGAAAACAATTCTCATGCAAGCACAGTAACTGTGGTCGTCTATTGTTTCAATAGTAAAAACTTCAACTTTTGAGGCCCTGATCTCGTTTTTTTTTTTATTTTAGTGATTCAGTATTGGAGACTTGCACACACTTGTTTACACCTTTGATTTCTTTTCCACGCACAACCATAGATGTTTTTTTTTTCCCCGAAACCCAGTCAAACTCCGGCTCACATCATGTGATATAGCATACAACAATAAATGAAGAAGGGTGCACTGTATGAAGTGGTTAAGTTCCATAAACAAGCTCAAAAGTATTATTGTAGATGAATTTTTACGGTCAAAGGGACACAGCGTCTTTAAAACTACCACTCTATGAGTGTGACCATAATACAATTGATCTAATTTTAGACGAACTGAAAAAAATCGTAGCGAAAAACGATTCAAAACAACCCATGAAAGACCTTTAAGTCTATGAGACTTAGTGTCAGGTGGTTAGGAACACATATCTCAACAGGAGTGGTATAAAAACTTAGTTTAAACATATTTATTTTACATCGATTGAGAAACAAGTTCTTACAACTTATACTAATCTCGTTCGATTCTGCTTCCTGGAAACTGCACCAGTACTCGCGCCGAATGTGTGGGCCAATGAAAAATCCCAAAGTTGACACACTGGAGCGGGTATCGAACTCAGGACCTTGTGGTTACGAGGCCGACGCTCTACCTCACAGCCACGGACATCACATAATAACTTGAAGCAATGCCGAAAATAAAATTTAATCAAATATTGGAGAACATATAAGAAAACATTGGACAAATCATTTAAGACCTAAAAGTTTGATTGAAAGTGACGAGAGCGATATCTATGGTAAAGTATAGAACTACATTATTTGTCGTTGTCTGCGCATGTCATATTCTTCGAAGATTCGACCTGTCTGCTATGACGCATCACCCATCCCCCGAATATTCGGGAAAAGTAGGGCTTACAGCGGAGCTATTAGCCTGTTTTAATAAATGGCCGATGCATAGGTTACATGCTAGCCGATCACAGCTGAATGAATCGCACCAGGTAGCGTTTTATTGAGTAAACGTTTATTTCATTTTGAAATACAAAGTAACGGTTGTTGTTTTGAAAAGTAGTCCGGTTCTGTACCCATAATGCCCATATTCGATAGATGTGTATCATTCGGCACACCTCGGGTGATGGGAGCCATCATATCCCTCGGCTGTATCTGGTGGATTAATATGCATCAGATCGATACATATCCGGAAGTACACCACTTTACTACTCGTAATATAAGTCTACACTTGAAACCCCCCCCCCCCACGTTAGAATTTTTTCGGACCTTAGCAGAGTTATTTTGACACACGCTTCGTTAAAACGTTTGGTGAAGGCATTTTTATAACGGATTACACCAGGGATCGTATATACGATCCCTGATTACACTGATTGTCAAAAACTCAGCCGCAAGTGTTGTGAATTATTCCAGCAACGGCTTCAAAATTATCTGTCTTTCAATTTAAAGTTAAGGTTGTGTTCAACAGCATTTCTTTATAAACGATTAATGGACTGATAAGCAGATTTCGCTTTGACATATTTAGAATCAGTATATTACTAATTATATATATACGTTACACTGCCCATTGGAAATAGGAAGGAATGGTAGGGCGGTTACGATGAAGCCTCGCATGCCAGTAATCTTGCGTTCGAGTCATGTCACAAACTAATATTTTTTTTTATGCATTTTTTTTTAACCTTTTTTTTTTTTTTATAATATTCGGACCATTTAGTTTTGATCTGCCAACATTTTGAAAGCCTCTAATGCAACATTGCATAGCTCTACACACGTAACAGAATGAAGGAGTATACTCCAAGAGCTAGGTTCTTCCTTGTATTACAGCCTTTACACTGGATTCTATCTCTAAGAACTTTGAAATGGCATCACTTGAAGAGTGTATTGAATATGCAAAGACTCACAGTATTTGTATTTGAAAGAAAAACGCATAAAGAGAAACAACTAGAGGTTTTGAAGTTTGTACGAAGGAAATTACTGTATAGCAGTTTTACCCACTGGATATGGAAAATAACCAGCATTTTCTGCCTTGGTCTTAATGTTTTCTTATCTTTTATAGACAAATCCCATTACTTCTGCCACATTTACTATGTTCTGTGGAAATGCTTACAATTTGAATCTGTGTAAAATTTTGTCATGTGGTAAATGTTTATTTATAACACCCCCACACAGATATTAAAGGATTATGGATAATAGTTTTTAAACAATCTGGAGAAGGAAGGCTTTTGAAAACAATAAAGGAAAAGGAAAAACTGCAGGTAATAAAAATTTCTTTGTACAAATTGTATTCTATCCTTTCAAAGACAGCTCTAATAACATTCACATTTATTTTGTCATCAGAAAATACTTTCAATATGGACATGTCTAAAATTTTGTTATCTGGTAAAGGGTTAATGCTAAAAAGACCATATTTAACCATGAAACAGCTTAGTAAAACATATGGAGCATTTATGGACAATATTGATCAAGATCAGACCACAAAAAGCACATGATATGGTCCTGAATCTACACTATTTGATATCTTGTAATGTATTTCAGGAGTAAAAAAAACTGAATTTGCAACTTTTACATGTAGATTGTCTCATGCTGAGTGATGCGTCTTTTTCATTCACATAGATAGAACAGACATTATACATAATAACTAATAACAACAAATATTTATTAACCTTTTACCAAATGAAGCAATTCTAGACAAGTCCAAACTGAAAACATATGCAGACGACAAAATGAATATGACTCAGAAATTGAAAGTTGTACTGGAAAGGATAGAAAACATTGCGGGAAAAGGTGAAAATGCTGGTTACCAGCATTTCTTCCTCTTCCCACAATGTTTTCAAAAGGCTTCTTTCTCAGGGGCATTAAAAGTTAAGACTGTGTGGTAAAGGATTAACCCATTACTATACAATACAATACAATACAATACAATACTTTTATTGTAAATAAAGGCCACTGGCCCAAAATACATCATTACCGAAAATATGCATAATTGTAACATGGTATACGTCCCCTTACTTATTGTTAGTACATGTACATACAACTATTTCACCCACTTGTTAACCTAAAAACCCAGAATTTAACGACCATTAGACAGAAGGCTTGTGAAAACATGGTAGGAGAAGGACAAAATATTTATATCGACAGTTTTCTCCCTTTCGCCAAACTAAGACAAATTCTTGAGAAGTTTGTAAGTAAAATACAGAAAAGGACATACATTGTCTAGCCAACAAAAAGGCACTTTTCTTTTTGTTATCAATGGTTTTATCTCGGATGAGTCTAAATATTTTATTCGTTATCAAAGTATTGAGAAATTTCTCTCATGTTTTAAACCTGACAAATTTGTAAAATCCAAACCAGAGTATTTCATTCTCTTGAAAAGTGATACAATACTTCTCTTGCCTTAAAAAAGCTGGAAATCCATATCAGGAAAATTCTATAAGGAATAATAACATGTTTCGTTCATCACAGTAAAGCTAAACATGAATATCTACACAGTAAAGCTAAACATGAATATCTACGCGTTTAGCATACATCTAAATCAGGCTGCAAAAATACAGTCTGATCCCTGATCTACACCACCACCAAGGTACAATACAATATTTATCAAGCGATATGGCTCATACGTCAAGACAAGACAAAACAAATATCATTTGTGTTTGGTGTACATCAAGATCAGGCTGCATAAAATGCAGACTGATCCCGCCCCACACCACCACAAAGAACAGTATGACTCAAATGTCGCATACTGCAGAAAAACAGACTAATATTACTTGTGTGTCACTATAAGACTAAACATGGGTATCCTCCGTGTTTGGCGTACATCAGGATCTACTCCACCACGGAGGTACGATATTTGATTACTCTATCCTTTAATTTACATCAAGAATATACCACTTATAACAAAAACATAGCTTATTCTTCAATCTACACCCCATACCAATACGATGAAATCAGTGTATCACAACAAGTTTTCAATTTAAAAAATATTACTAATAAACATTCTGTAAAACATTGTACATTGAACCCTTTGACCAGCAATCCATAGTTTGAATGGCCCTGAGGAAGAAGTCTTTTGAAAACATTGTGGAAAGCGTGGATTACTGTGAACTTATGACCTGGTATACATTTACATTTTTAAACTTTTAAGAGCTGTAAGAATACTTCTACAGATCAGAAATGTTTGGTCTGGAAAGCATTCCAAATGATGATAAAATAACATCAAATGGTTAATTACAAAAATACTGACCATCTTTATTTATAAACCCATCACCATAGTAAAGCTACTGAAAATAGCAGGATACACTACTTGGTTTTTGTAGAGGTTAGTTTGTTTTACATGGTAGAGGTGCTAGCCCTACGCATAACCCTCCTCCTTTTGCATCCGGGCTTGGGACCGGCAATGGCGGAGTTACTACTCTACTTGAAAAAATAAAAATTGGCAGGCAGATTTATGAAGCACTCATTTATGTACATGTCCTGATGTAGCCATTCAATGCGTTTAAATGAAACAATACATACAATGAGATAACATAAAAAAATTCCCTACAGTTCTTTCATCCATTTCCTAAAATATATATTTCATAATATCATAATTTACAAGCTCTTTTATTTCCTTCACTGAACTGACCCTGATTTCTTTTCCACAGGAGCAAAAGTTTGGAATCGCCTAAATTGAAAGCAATTCATATGTAGGTCAAAGGATGACTTCTGTCTCTCAAATGGTAGAAAACATTGTGGGATAGGGATTGTGTGGTAAACAATTCTACTGCTGGTTTAATTTGAATATTTTTCTTTCTTTTCAATCAATACAAAGTCATTTGCAAAAGAAATTATTTACATCCTCTAATACACTTACTTATATGTAACTGCAAAAAGTATGAGATCATAATGCCTGATTATGAATCTACACTTTTTGCAAATTATGATAATAATCATAATAAGAAATATCCATGTCAGTAATAAAAGATCAGAAGAGCAAGAGCCTTGAACATCAGCCACTGATATCAGGTTCAATAAAGTATGCTGATATACTTTTCCTGTATACAACATACTTTTTTTCCTTTTAATTAAAGAAGAGGTAAATATGAAACTTTTAACATTTTACCAAACAATCCTGTATTTTACAACAATACAATATCTTTATGCAAGTACATGTATACTGGCTCTGAAGAAGAATTCTTTTGAAAACATTGTTAGAAAATGAGAAAATACTGGAAAAACCAATATTTTCTCTTTTTCCAGCGATGTTTTCTACCCTTTTAAAGAAAGAATTAATCTTTTAACTTAGTTTGTTTTGTTGTCCACAAAGACCTGTATCACTAGCTATTCTCTCCTTCACTACAACCAGGGATCTTATATACATGTGTATATACGATCCCTGCTACAACAGATATCAAAGAAACTTCCAATTCCACTGCACATGTATAAATGTAAGATGAGTAATTAATTATAACTTAAATGACAGGATTTGTCTTTGAAAAGGGAGATGACATAGCAGAAAAAGAAGAAATTACTTGCAATATGCATTCTTCTTATTTTCAGAAATGTTTAAAAGCATCAAGGTCACTTAACATGGGATTGTGTGGTAAAGAGCTTAGTTTCAGTGCAGCATGAGTCTTTAGGGGACACATAAATTTGAGCTATGCTCTGTAGAAGTTGGTTGTTAGACAATTATGGGTCCATCATTATGTGATGAAGTGCTTGGTATAATGTATCATGGGGATGCATTTAACGCCATTTTGGCTCTTTTGTATCTTAAGTCTAAGAACATAAATAGAGTAGCAAAGAATCCACATTAGTAGTTTTTTGAAAAAGAAATTTAAATTTGTGGAGTATGTCATGTCAGTAAAAATGATGTAATGGTAACGGGCTTTTTCGTCCATGGGCTTGTTCATCCGGGCTCGTTCATCCCAACTGATTTCTCGTTTATCCGGGCTTGTTTGTCCCAATTTATTTACCTGCCAACCAAAGGTGTTAATAGTGCATAATTCACTGATTTTGACAGGTATATATGAAAAGGTGTTAACTGCACATAATGCCCGATCATCTTACTCAACCTCAGATATATAACTGTGCAAAAATAGTCATCCTCATCTTTGAGATAAAATCAAAGTAAGGAAAATATTTATGGACATGGACATGAATTTTCAATTCATAGTGTGTTGTAGGACGGTAAGCCTTAGGCAAGAGGCGATGTAGTACTGGCTGCCGCCATATAACTGCAGTATTGTTGAAAACGGTGTTGAACAACAAAACAAACAAACTCTGTGTTCCTTATCATAGTAGCTTTTAACATACAATCACATTTTTAAACAACCAAATGGTAAATGTTATTTCGCCAACAAAAGGCAATAAACATGAATTGTTATTTTCAATTGTGTGTCTTGGAGTTCTAAGAGAAGATAGTCAATAAACGACCAAGAGAAAGTTTAATTCAAAGTAGTTTTATGTGTAAAATAACAATTCATTTTAGAAGGCACACAGCAATGTTTATTCCAATAGGATCAATAAGCCCAGGGACGAACAAGCCCAGGGACGAACTGGTTTTGGGACGAACAAGCCCGGAGCCTATGTAACCTGGAAATCTTGGCAGAAGTTTGACTTGAAATAAACTACAATTTCGTTAAAAGTAAATAGTAATGGACTAACCTATAGCGCACACCAATACATGAAGCAGGTCTGGACACTTAAACTCTTTACCAAATGACAAAATTTTATACTCCTCCAAACTGAAAGCCTTTGCAGACGACAAAATAAAAGTGACTGAAAATTTGAAATCTGTTTTGTGAAGGGTCAAAAACACTGTGGGAAAAGGAGACAATGCTGGTTACCAGCATTTTCTCCTTTTCCCACAATGTTTTCAAAAGGCTTCTATCTCAGGGTCGTAAAAACTTGGGATTGGTTGGTAAAGGGTTAATTCCATAACTTCATATCCAAACTTATGAAGAATTTCATCATGATATACATGTATCCACATGATTATGAACTGGAATTTATACCCGGGTTGATCATGACAGAATCCCTAAGATATTTTATTATGTATCTTATAGATCTAATAAAAGACCAGAACTTGATATTTACGAGATTATTCCCAAGGATTTACAATCACTAAGATTAAGATTTGAAATTAGGAAAATGTACATTTGCTATTTTTTGCACTCTTCAGCCTTTAGATAATAATGCCGTATTAAAAGTATTTTCTGGCGACAGCTCACAAATTAATGTTTCCTTGCCATTACCAAACCGGTCCTTGATCTGTCACATCATATAGAAGGCTTTTGCAAACATTGAAGAAAAGGGTTTAAATGCTGGTTACCACCATTTTCTCCTTTTGTCGCAATGTTTTTAACTCTTTAAAAGACAAATTCCATCCTTTGTGTCATGTTTTATTTGTTTTTTGAAAATGACTTCAAATAGAACGTCTGAAAAATTGCCTTTTGGTAAAGATTTAAATAATAAATTTAACCGGTGAGTGTACAAATACGACTTTTAACGACCCTCTGGTTGAATGTTTAGGATGAAATATGGAAACGGCGAAATAACTTTTTACAAGTTACCTTCCTCTTCTCAAAAAAATATTTTCTACATCACTCAATTCAGTTTCTCCTACAAAGATTATCAACAGTAAAAAGAATGCCAATACTAGATCTAATAGTTTAAAATTGACGCAGATTATGAATATAGTGGAAAAAGGGAGTAAAACAAACGAATAGTCCTTTACCAATGACTTAAAAAGTTGGCTGCTGCATAATTATCAATTTCGTGTAGACTATTGAAAAATCCCAGGGAAATAGCATCTTCTGAAATTACTCTGTGAAAAAAGGTAATACTTAACCCTGTACCACACAGTCCCGAGATTTGACGATCCTGTAGTAGAAAGCCTTTGAAAACAACTTGAAAAGTTGTTGCATTTACTCCTTTTCTTGCACTGATTTTGATCCTTTTAGAGACAAATTTCATCGTTTGAGTCACCTTTTACGTTGTCTTAAGAAAATAATCTAAATTTAGACAAGTCTAAAATTCTGTCGTTTGGTGAAGGGTTAAATAACAAATTTAACCTATTGTTGTACAAAACACGACTTCTAACGACCATGCAGTTGATCTCTAACTTTCCAATCAACCTTTTTTTTAATCAATCAAACAATGTCTCCCTTCTTTCAAGTGTTCCCCTTTTAACAACTTTTATACATGTAATTGTTCATTGGTAAGAATTAGCCTAAACAGTGAGGGGCTAATTATTGATTCTTCCATATTTAAAACGACGCAACCTGCATAAAGCATAACCGCAAAAAGATTGTACCCATCTTTATGTATCAAAATGTAGTTCAATGCATAGATAGACCTATGTTGTTCTTAAAAAGAAGTATGCAACTTTAGACTCGCTAAAACTGGAAACATCTTGAAAAAACTATTAATAGTAGTAGACATTGTGAGAAAAGGCGACATCGCTCATTAAGCAGAAGCGTTACCAAATAGAAATCGGCGCCACACAGTCTGTGGAGTATTCGGAACAAAACGTTTTCTCTTTTTTGTTCGATCAAAACTAACTTTTAATGGATGCTTTCTTATATGCTGAATCTGTAACTTTTCGTGTGCATAAAACAATGTAAATTTACTCTATCGGTTCTGAGCAGTATTCAAAATTAATATTATGTGCTATAAATCAGTTTTATTTCTCCTTCTTCCCCACTTCGTTATATTTTCGATCGTAGGAAGTGGAAATTATACAAATCAAAACCATCAAACCATACACACCAATTATAATTTTTAAAATCTGACTTAATTACCCATCAAGATATAACCTTTAGCTAATTACTAAACGAGAAAAAATTCTTGGTTTTTTTTTAGTTGAAAGCATTTGCAGACGACAAATGTGGAACATAATGAAACTTGCTTTTGAAAGGGTAGAAAACACTGTGGGGAAATGAGAACTTGTCGATCACAAGGATTTTCACCTTTCCGTGTGTTTTCAAAAGCCTTCTTTCCCGGGGTCGTAAAAGCATGGAATTATTTGCTAAGGTATTTAACTACAGTCTCGGGTCATTATAAGTGATTCCACAAAATGGCGTCATTGTTGTTTTTTCGTACCCGTTAATTTAAACTATCCGGAATACATACCAACTTGCGTAAACAATATAATCAATACACGTGTGTAATCCTCACGGGGTGCACCGCGTGCTCAGGTCAAAAAGGGGTTAATTATCTCCCTTTTGTTTATGTTTTTGTCTGCTGTCAAAATGGATCGGAAACGTTCAGAAATGAGCACTAACCATAAAGAAATGATCGTAAAATTGTCAAAATAGAACATCAGTGCCTCAAAAATTGCACAAATGTTGGAACGGAATCGTTTTACCGTCGCCAAGTTTTTGAAAAGATACAGAACGTCCGGCAGCATAGAAAATAAACAACGAAGTGGAAGGCCGAAGAAGACCAACGACCGAGCTGATCGGCAACTCTTGAGGATTGTTAAAAGTCATCGTAGGAAGACTTTGAAAGACATTACATGCATTCTTAATGCCCATACACCTACGAAAATATCAGAGAAGACAGTCAAAAGGCGTTTAAAGTTTTATGGTTATAAAAGAAGAATTGTTAAGAAAAAAATTGTGATCAGCCGTCAGAACCGAGTAAGGAGGAGGGCCTGGTGTTGAACAAAGTTGAATTGTACAGTGGAAAATTATTGAAGGAGGGTTATTTTTTCTGATGAGACTTAGGTTGTGTTAGGGAAGGACAGGAAAGTTTATATTTGGCGTCGGGATGAGGAGAAATGGGCACCCAGGTGCTTAGGAATGCATGCTGATCCAAATCCGAATTTAAAAGTCAGTGTCATGTTTTGGGGTTGTATTACCTACAATGGTGTGGGAACATTAGTTCCCGTTAATGGAAATATTAACTCAGAAAAAATTGTAGACATTTTAAAAAAGAAACTTATGGACAGTTGTTTCTAAAGTTTTCCCCCACAGCCCTTGGTATTTCCAAGATGACAATGCAACCCCCCACACATCTAGATACGCTACACAGTGGAAACAGGATAACCAAATTCCGACAATTTCATGGCCTGCACAGAGCCCAGAAAATATGTGGAAACAGCTGAATAGAAGGGTGCACATGATTAATTCCAGACAAGACCTCATTGACAATATCCTTGATATATGGACATCATTTACTTCAGTCTATATAAAAACATTATATCATTCATTACCTAGAAGAATTCGTCATGTTTTGATAGTAAATGGATGTATCAGAAATTGTTGAAGATAATTGGGTAAATTTAAATAGTTGATGTTTACTAGTTACCCAAGAGTTGTGTTACAAAGTTTGTTAAATGTTATGACGTCGCCATCTTTTTGTGGACTCACTTATGACCTTAGACTGTACATATAGCACATTTTCCTGACAACAAATTCCTGACATTTTTCCGACAACAAATTAAATGCAACTCAAATGAAAATGCCTGTGTTTGAAAAAGTAGAAAACATTGTGGGAACAGGAGAAAATGCTGGTTACAAGAATTTGGCAGGGATGACAAAAGCCCACTTCTTATAAAAAAGAGTTTAAAAATTTTTTTCTTGATCTTTTTGTGAGAAAGTACCAATTTGGGATTTAAACTCCATCCAAGATCTTTATATTTGCACCTTTGAGGTGACTATCAGTGCATGGCATTAGTTGTTTGGGCATTGCTAAAATCGGGTCCTCATATGAAAAAAGAAAATGAAAATTTTTGCGTATCTGAATTGGAAAAGTGGACTTTAACCCTAGTATACATTAAGGGTTTCAAAGTACTTTAGATACATTTCTTTTAAACTCTTATGAAAGATATGATAATTGAGTGTTGTTTATGCATTTTTTCATCATGAAAATTAATTTATATTTGAAAATGACCATCTAATTATTGTAAACTTTGACGCAATATGAGAAAATAGTATATTTTACCTGAAAAGTACATATCTATAATACATATTTTTTGTGGAATGAAGATTTCAGCTATATTTTCTTGAACACATTGAATGTAGAATGAGATATTTGTCACATTATAAATTTCTAACATTGACATTACTTGTTTTGATAGTTGTTTATTTTCACACTTTTCTTATCGTATACTTCAGGTCAAAAGTGTTCTGTTTACTTTCACACCTTTTTTCTTTGATCATCCAAAGTTTGGCTATCATGCTGGTAATGAGCATTTTCTCCTGTTCGGACAATGTTTTCTACATTGGTGTTTTCTACTCTTCTAAAGACAAATCACTTCATTTGATTAAAACTTGAATAAAAAGTAACTGTTGACTCATGTATACTTATATTTTAAACTCATTACATACTCAACAAACATATAAATTGAAACTAAACTCAATTTATTAATTAAATGCATAAAAGCAGGGATCGTATATACACAGGAATAGGCAACGCAACTGGAGTTAAGACCAATTATCGATTTTTCACTGACTAACCTGTACGGCGTCCAATAATCCGTTGTCGTTCCTTGCGAGTTATTATCTTCCTTTCAGATAATATAATTCCTTGCCGATTCCGACAATTTTTATGTCCGCCAAAGAAGCGTTTCAATGTTTATGTCAATGTTTTTTTATTCTATTGTTTTTTTCAGTTAAAGTGTTATTTTTTTTTTTATCTGGAAAATTTAAAGTGTCGACTAATTGGGCGTTTCAGATATACAGGTCATGTTGTCAGTCTTGATTTCACACGAAGTGTAAATTGTGAATGGAGATCAAAACGGCCCGGTGCCAAAACGACCCATTACCGAAACAACCCTCTTTTTCGTAGTAACTTAAAATATTTTAATATTTCTGCAGTGGATATCTATTGCAAACAATTCGGGAAAAGCACACATCGCCTGTTGAAGGATTAAGTCCGTCTAACGTTTCGGAAGTGTGCAGCTTTTGTCCACTCCCTGTATTTGACATGATCACAAGTGGGATACATCAATTTGTGTATCTGTCATGACACATCTAGTGTCCTCTTCTGTTTATAGACAATAAGCATCATTGAAATTAAATATTTATTTTCTGATTTTCTTCTCCAAATGTTTCAATTTGGTCAGGTCAAAAGCTTCTCATGTTATCAGGAGTGACAAACATTTCACTTGCATGTAGTACAATGTATTAGGCCGGTAAACACAGAGATCTGTTAATAGTCATATAGCCATTTTTCAACAGCAAACTACACAAAGGGCATATAGAACTAGAAAATTGCCTTCACTGCCCATTAAATGGACCTTCCAGTATATTTTCAGTTCAGCTTGCAGCTACTCTTAAATCACTGTCTTTGACAGCAAAAAAGGAGAATTTCCTGCAAAATTGAAAGAATTAGTGAACTTTCTGAAAAAGTAGGCTGGTGAAGTGTGAGGACCTGTCTGCAACTCTGTTCCTACTTTTATACATTGGAATCAATTACATACACCAGTGGCCTTCACAGTTGCATCATTTCGAATTAACCTGTGTACCTTACAACCTCATGTGTTTGATGACTTCGGAATATTTAAAGCTTTTTGAAAATATTGTGGGAAAAGAACAAAATGCTAGCCTAGCACATGTACCTGTTTTCAGCATTTTTATCCGCAATGTTCAATACCATGCAAAAAAAATCCAAACGTTTGAATCTACTTTCAGTTGTCGTTTGTTAATACTTTCAATTGGGGATTCCAAAGGCCCACAAAAAATTGTTCTTTGGTAAAAAATAGTCAGTAGCATAATTATTAGATCTAGAAAAAAAAAAAAGACAAATCTGCAATTATCCCTTTGCCACATAACCCCGCGTTCTGATGACCAAGAGAAAGAAGCCTTTTGGAAACATTGCAGGAAAAAGAGAAAATGCTGGTTACCAACATTCTCTCCTTTTCCCCAAATGCTTTCAATTATATCATTGACAAATTCCATAATTGAGTCGCATTTCAATTGTTGTCTGTAAATGCTCTCACTTTGTACAAGTCTACTTCTGTGTTGTTTCAAAAAGAGTTAACAGTGTGGCAAAGTAAAAGTTGCTTTTGACAAGCAATTTTTCCTTCTTTAATAATGGTTTTTTATTCTGTGTCAGAGAACTTAAGGTTATCTAATAGCTTTGAATGCTTTGATTTTGAACCAATTTGAAAACAGTATAAGTTGTGTAGGACTTTGTACAAATTTGACTTTTCACTCCTCATACAGTGGACAGCATTGGAAAACATTTGTAAAAGACCAGTTGCAGCCAGTGATCAATTCTTTTCAAAATGATTTCTGTGCTATTAAAGAAATTATGTTTTTGCCTTTCCTTCAAATGTTTTCCATTTTTTAAATTTTCAAAAAAATTCACACTGTACACAGAAAGTTTATGTTGAAATTGATATTTTGAAATTTCTTGCTGAAAACCTCAAGGCAGCCATGAATATTGAGCTACATGTGTGTTACAAAATTAAATGGTGCTGAAAAATGTGTTCCTTTAGCAAGTTTTAACTTAATGCCTAATAAATTTGATTTTACATAAATCCACTGTAGAAATCTTTGGAAAACAGTATGACACAAGGACCAATCTTTTTGCGATAAAATGTAACATGCAAATGGTTGCTTGCTTCCGCAAATGCGCTTTTCATTGAATGTAGACTTTTATCTTCTAAAACTTTTTCACTGTGGCAAGTTGCAGTTAATGATGATGGTAAAAGTATTGTGTATATGACATATTATTGGTATATTAAACTATCATTATAATCCTGGTGTATGTCATACAAACGCCCAAAATATACTTCTCTCCCTCAACAGAGATTTTCAAGTAGAAACATTCCAAACTCTAGTAATACATGGAATATGGATAGTTGCATTGTTTGCTGTGATACAATTGTAAAATGTTGAAAGCAACCAACCTTCAGGAATACTCTGCCAGACAACAAAATTTGAGACTTGTCTGATTTGGAATTATTTGCAGACAAGAAATGAAATGTGTCACTTGTGTCTTTGCTGAGAAAATGAGAACATGCTTACCAACATTTTCTTCTTTTCCCACAATGTTTTCAGATGTGTAAATATTTCCCATGGTAGTGAAAACTTAGGATTCAGGAATACTGGCATTTGTCACAGATTATTAGATAACTCCTTACCTCAAGTGGCTTATAAGACTAGATACTGAATGTACTGTGTTGTTTGAAGAAACCAAAACTATGTCAAATTTAATACATGTACTTTTAGTGTTTTATGACAATAGTGTGAGTAGTGGGAAACCAACATCATGATTCTCAGAGAATTTTGCACAACACAGATACATACTTCTCTCCCTCAAAAAATATGTTGATGAGGAAAAGCAACACGCAGCTTGTGCAGACAGTTGTGCAAATTCAAAAAACATAGATAAGTATAATGGCTGCTATGATACAACTAAAATGTTGTGAAACATTGCAAATTGAGCAAGGTTCCATCCTTAACTTTTTGCCAGATTACAAAATTTTGGACATGTCTAATTTGAAAGCATTTGCAGACGACAAATGAAATGCAACTGAAATGAGAAGACTTGTTTTTCCTGGGGAAATGAGAAAATGTGACATGTACTTACCGGTAGTTTCTTCTTTTTTCACAATGTTTTCAGAAGTATGGATATTTCCCAGGTTAGTGAAAACTTAGGATTCAGGAATACTAGCATTTGTCACAGATAATTAAATAACTCCATACTTCTAGTGGCTTATTGAGCTATACATACTAAATATACTTTGATGGTAGAAGAAGCTCACAGCTTTCATATTCAAATACATTAATTTCACTTTAGCATTTTTCTTGCAGGTTTGTACAGTTCACAGCTGATTTGGTCTTTAATATTCCAAGTTTTCAAGCCCAGCTTCAGTTTCATACTAGCACACTTTATGCAGAATTACAAAACCATCTTCAATGTCATTCTTCTGTTTACAGGTTGCATCACAACAGTATGTTGACAGCTCTTGAAACCATGTTTTGAAGTGTTTGTGCTGTCACAATACATATCTGGAAAAAACATATAGAACCAACTGAATTTCAAATTTCTCCTTTTTACAAAACGTAACATTTTAATTCTTCAGATACGTTGCAAAATATGGTTTTATTTTCACATGGTTAGACTATAATGAGAATTTGTTCAGGATATGGCCAACTATCAGAGATCCAATCATTTTTGACTAATGTGCGGTACTGCGCTTCCACCTTTACTGAAATAACCTCTTTTTAGGCTGCACTTTTATTTACCTAGGATTCGATAAACAGCTTATATTTGATTTTAGTGCAATTAATTCAAAAGATGGAATCAGAATGCTACATTTATCACCAGGGTCTCAGCAAATTCACCATATTGGGCCGCCATCTTGCAATTAAGACCGAAAATAGCCAAGTTTTTGAGCCCACTGTTATCTAACCTTGGCATCGAAAATCACTAGATTTGATTTAAAAACAAAAAGAAATACTTACTGCTTATAAATATATCAAAATCTGAACAAATTTATTTCTAAAAATAAATTGAGAATGCTACAAATATCAATAGGGTCCCGCCAAATTCACCACATTGGTCCGCCATTTTGTGATGAAATACCGAAAATAGCCCAGTTTTGAGCCCATAATTATCTAAGTTAAGAATCGAAAATCAGCACAAAATTGGCTGTAACACAAGGAGATGTACTCTATCTCGTGATCTTTACCAACATGTTGCTATTTGGACGCTACTTTATGTACTTAAAAAGTATTTCTTTTATACGTCACTAAATCCTCCTGCCGAACATCCCCTACGGGGCAAACATGATTAGGCCATGAATTTTTAACGCCAAAATAAGCATATAAAACAGAATCTCCGAAAAAATTGATGTTACATATATTCTAAGCATGTAGATATTCGGAAACTTACCTGTTGAGAAGGACGTATGGGATAACCAAGCAAAACGTTGATTAAAACAGTGACCGTCGTATGCCGAAATTTAAGATGGCCGCCGTTTTTTCCTTTGCGGTCAATTCGAAAGAAGACAGTGAATAAACGGACGTTATACCGCGTTTCCTATCCCTGTATATAAGATCCCTGATAAAAGTGGGCTATTGTCCCAGTGGGCTTTTGTCCCAGTGGGCTTTCGTCCTAGTGGGCTTTTGTCCTACACCCGATCTTCAAGGGCTACACTGTCATTTAGCAGACAAAGGGTTTAGGTTGAAATCCGAAAAAAAAAAACGTCAGGGCAGATATACAGTCCAGGCAAGGACATAGGGGTCCATAGTTTGACTCCTGTCACCCATAGACTAAAACAAGGGATTTAACTGTATGCAGCCCGTTACTCGACCACGGTTACAAAAAAACAGCGTATCTTTTCTACCCCATCAGTTATTCTCCTAATTTTTTCTACAGCTGAGAGCTAAAACATTTTTCTACCAGAAAAACACAACTGTTTGTCAGTGGCTAATGCAGTCTGGCTGATACATTCGCTCGAACTTGTAAACTCGCTCAAAAATTTTCGCCATTGACACGGGTTCGTACATTCGACACTGACGTTCGCGCATATAAACCAATGAAATTTCTCGTTCCAAACAGTGTCACCGTACTGTCACGTGACAAAAAGGTGTGAGCAGCTGTACGAAATTTCATTGGTTGAATTCACGACTGTTAGTACATATCAACCGATGAAACTTCTCGTTCCAAACAATGTCACATGACAGAAGATGGCTGCAGCTGTTCGAAATAAGAACGTGGATCACAAATTCAACGAATTCTGAGGCGTTTCGTCGTTATTGAAGATAAAGACTATAGGTCAGTAGTATTTTTAAACATGTTTAAAGGGTGGGTGCCGCTAATGCTGCGTTTCATTGGATCTAAAGTGCATTTTATATCTTGAAAACGGATGTACGAACCCGTGTCAATGGCGCAGATTTTTGAGCGAGTTTACAAGTTCGAGCGAATGTATCAGCCAGACTGCATTAGCCACTGACAAACAGTTGTGTTTTTCTGGTAGAAAAATGTTTTAGCTCTCAACTGTAGAAAAAAAAATAGGAGAATAACTGATTGGGTAGAAAAGATACGTTGTTTTTTGTAACCGGGGGCGAGTAACGGACTGCATACAGTTAAATCCCTTGTTTATAATATATAGTCTATGGGTGCCAGGAATCAAACTACGGACCCCTATGGGCAAGGATTGTAAATTTGAAGCAGGCTACTGTTACGTAATGTTATGTTTCTCTTATCTTTTATAGCTGCGGGATATCGAATATCAATTTCTAGTATACTCCGTCTAAGTTCGTCAAACTCCGGAAATTCCCGAACCTTTACGTATGATATCGATTATTTTCATCGATTACTTGGTATGCGAGACTGCTGATAAGGCATGTCCGTAAAAGTTGGCTATGGGTCATTATAAAAGACCTTGAAAAGTTGCATAAAAATTGATACGGGATTTTTCAAGATATTTCAAAATTCGGGGGGTTCCTATGAACTGCAAACTACCTATAGTTATATGTAGGTCCAAGGTTGATGTACGGCGCGAATACGCAGGCCCGTCGATGCAGATTGTGTCGAGACACAAAAGGCGAAGAGCACCCCTTCTCGTAAGGAGTTTTGAGGGCCCCACCTCGCGAGAATTTTTTGTAATTTATGGGCGCCTGTATGTGTGTTTCTAATGCAATTTGGGATGCTAATTGGGCCAGGTTTCAGTCTTTTTGGTCACGAACACACGACCGCTTATCTCCTGAATCACAGCACTGTGTTGTGAAAAGAAAAATATTCAGGGGACATCCGGTTGAAATTCAGGGTACCAAAAAAATCGATTGGTACGAAGCTGGGTGTATCCGTTGAACCGGTTTGTGTGTGTGTGTGTGTGTGTGTGTGTGTGTGGGGGGGGGGGGGGGGGGGGGGGGGGGGGGGGGGGCGGGGTTTCCAGGATCAAATGTTAGAAATGCAGACTATCATGCAGCCCTTTCTTCATTTTTCTATTTACGCGTTATCAAAAGTATGTACAGTACAGTTAAGTCTTGCATAAAATTTAACAATAACTACTCTGAATATTTCGACATTTCACTCGGTCTTAAACAAGGGGAAATAATTTCGCCCCTGATGTGGGCTCTTTTTATTAAAGACTTAGAGATGTCTCTACAAGTTGGTCCCAATTCGGGTATAACTATTGACGATATAATCATTATTTTATTACTGTTTGCAGACGATATGATCATTTTTGGAAATTCCCCAGAGGACTTGCAAAACAGCCTAAATAGATTAAGGGATTATTGTAACAACTGGAGTTTAGAAGTAAATGCTTCAAAAACCAAAGTTATGGTATTTCGTAAAAAAGGAAAAACATTTCTGAATGATAAAGGTTTGAAATAACCGAAACTAGTCGGGATTAAAATATTTTTTCAAAATGACACTTGGAGTTTGATCTCTTTTTATTCATTTATTACGGAAATGAGGAACTCGAAAATGTTGACAACTTTTCATACTTGGGTACTGTCTTTTCATATACAGGCAATTTCGAACAGAATAATGAACAAATCGTTGGCAAAGCGCTAAAAGCATTGAATGTATTTTTAATGAATTGTCATAAATATAAGTTAAAACCTAAAATATTATGTCAATTGTTCGATTCATTCGTTGGTAGTATATTGAACTATGCAGCAGAAATATCCGGGTTTTCTAAATCAAAAGATATAGAAAGAATTCACCTTAAATTTTGTAAGGGTATTCTTAAAGTAAGGAAGAGCACTAGTAATGCCACTGTTTATGCAGAACTTGGACGTCACCCACTATATATCACGTGCTATGTAAAAATCATTAAGTATTGGTTTAAAGTGAATAATAAAAACAATGTTTTGCTGAAAAAGGTATATGACTTTGCAAAAGAATTATTTGAACGGTTTAAATAACTGGGTATCTAATGTATCTAGATTATTAAACGAAAATGGGTTCTCCTATGTTTGGGAAAATCCATTTTCTGTTAATGTCAAATCCTTTATACCTATTTTTAGACAGCGGATATTGGACAACTTCATCCAAACGAATATGTCCACAACTGAAAAATCACCATCTCTAGTTTTGTACCGTCAGTTAAAGGAAACTTGTTACTACAAAAACTATCTTGATGTTTTGCCCTACCACTTAAGAATATATATGTCTGCAGAATCAGGACATCTTCGCACTCGTTGCGAATTCAGACTGATAGATTTAGCCGAACTAGAATTCCAAGAAATGAAAGAATTTGCAGAGTATGTAACGTAGGAGAAATAGAGGATGAATATCACTTTATTTTGAAAGGTCCGCACTATGACTTTCGTCGTAAAAAGTATTTGAAAAAAATATATTACTTACGACTAAATATGATTAAATTGGTCGAACTATTGAATTCTAACAAAAAAAAAATGTGAGTTATTTAATTTAGCGTTATACTTAAAGCTAGCATTAATAGAGAGAACAAAATTTTTTTAACACAGAGAATGCAGTTGATCGTTAGTTCATCTACACCTCTAGGAAACTACAATTCCCCTTTTATTGAAATAACAACCTTCTTTTCTTCTTCTTCCTTCCCCTTTCAAGATTTCCAGAAACTATTATTTTTACTTATGTACTTCTCAGATACATTCATATTTCATGGTAAGTTTAAAATGACCTTGATATTGTATTATATATGTTTTGTATTATATATGTTTTGTGACGTTTGTGACTATGTACATTGTACTTGTCAATAAAGAATCTATCTATCTATCTATCTATCTATCTATCTATAAGTTAATAAATAGGGGGTTATCGAAATAATAGATTTTACTGTGTTGTCCCAATGTGTGTCCAAAATAATAAGGGTAATTATATCCGACAAATTCAGATCTATGGCACGGGTGAAGGGGTCAAAACTGTAACTGATCTATATAGTCTCAGGGTAGTACAGATAACTGTCCCCAAAGGCGATGCTATACCCCCATTCCACTAGGCCTCGATCTAAGGCGCTCTGTGCGCTCATACAGAGCGCCATAGATCGCCTCAGATCGCTGCCGGATTGGTGATTATGAAGACACTCCCGCTCAGATAAAAACTAGATGACCGAGTGCTACTGCATCTCTAATGGTCGCTATCGGATCACATCGGAGCGCGATGACCAGCATACTGGCGAACATTTTCGCTCTTGAGCGATCCGATAGCGCTCCAGTTACGATGTTTACGTTCAAGTTGCGTTTTGATAGCGATTTAAGCGATTAAGTAGCGATGTGACGGCGTTCTGAACAGATCGCCACGGATCTTTGTGCAAGAGAGTAGACTGATGGCGATCTTGGCGATCCGTTAAAGATTTGTTAGCGTTCTTGGCGCTCTGCATGGCGATCTACGGCGCTCTGTGAGAGCGCCGTAGATCGCGGCCTAGTGGAATGGGGGTATTACTTTTTGACTGGTCGCCTATGATACAGTGCACAATAAATGTCCAAATATGAAAAAAAAATCACCGTAACGTCTCATTATTGAGACTAAGTCTCTGCGTGTTTACAACCGTCACTGTACAGAATCCCAAGTCACATACAATGCATACTTCTAGTCTTACACTGTGGAGACAAACGAGAGTAAATTAATAGCTTTACTACGAAGACGGGACATAGTCATCGAGTAAAAACAATTTGCCAAGTACACGAACACTAGTAACAAAGTGTAGGGTGGAAAGTGTACAGTGTTTGACATTGTAGGTGACTTGGGAGTCTGTACAGTGACGGAATGTCACTTGGGTGTTAAAAATTTTGTTCACACCGTAAGTAGATCTAATGATTTTTCAATCATTTTGATATTTATCATAAAATCTTCATATCCAGATATTTGTTTCACGGTTATATATCTATCATAACAGGAACACGTATACATGTGCGCTGTGAATCTTCCTAAGAGCAATATAGGGGGATGCCTTGATCATTTGACATACTAGAAATACGGGTATGACTAGATACCGAAAATAGGCTATTTTCGCGAAAATAACTTTCCCTCTACGAAAATAGGCCAAAATAGAATTCTTGTTTGGTCTAGGCAGATTCTAGATCTGCCAGGGCCAAACTAGAATTCCAGTTTGGCTAGACAGATTCCGGATCTGCCTAGACCAAATTGGAATCTATACATGTATTTTGTTAGAGTCTTGTCAGTGGAAGTCCATTTTAATAAAAAAAGATTTAAAAGAAGCAAACTATGTTATGCGAATTTTAATATTTAAACTTTTTACCAAACATGTAACATTAGATTAACACATAAAAGAAAAAAGAAATAAAAAAAAGTTGTAAGTTTTGAATTTATCCCTAGTCTTCATTTTTGCTGCAGTTCCCAACTTAATTCATATTTTGCAGGAAATGTAGACAAAGATCAGCGTGCACATTATTACAGTTTGGTCTTTGGTCTACATTTTCATTTTTAGCTCCACTGGCCGAAGGCCAGCGGGCTTATGTCATGGCCCGGTGTCCGTCGTGCGTCCGTCCGTGCGTGCGTTAACTTTTATTTCAAACATCTTCTCTGAAACTACCCATCCAATTTTGATGAAACTTCACAGAAATGATCCTGCCATGGTCCTCTTCAGAATTTCTTGAAAAAATTTGATTCTTTCAAAAACTCTGGTTGTCATGGCAACAAAACTGAAAAATATTGGAAATCTTTGAAAATCTTCTTGTCTGAAACCATAAGGCCTAGGGCTACCAAATTTGGTATGTAGCTGTATCTAGAAGACCTCTATCAAGTTTCGTCAAATTATAACCCTGGGGGTCAAAATTGGCCCCGCCTCGGGGGTCACAAATTTTACATGGGCTTAAAAAGAGAACACTTTAGAAATCTCCCTGTACTTAGCCATAAAGCCAAGGGCTACCAAATTTTTTGCACGTGGCTTTATCTAGTGGGCCATAACCAAGAGTGCCCAAATTATAGCTTTGGGTCCAAATTTGACCCCTCCCCGGGGTCACAAATGTTACATGGGATTATATAGAGAAAACTTTAGAAATCTCCCTGTACTTAGCCATAAAGCCAAGGGCTATTTTGCATGTGGCTTTATTTAGTGGGCCTCTTCCAAGAGTCCCCAAATTATAGCTTTAGGGTCAAATTTGATCCCATCCCGGGGGTCATAAGTTTTATATAGTGAAAACTTTAGAAATCTTCTTGTTACGAACCAGAAGAACTAGGGCTACCAAATTTAGCCCTGTCTCGGGGGTCTTATGTTGTACAGGGCCTCTTATTGAGCAAACTTTGAAAATCTTCTTGTTTATAACCACACATTCTAGACCTGTATTATTTGGTATGGCTCTACCAAAATTCAAGTAATTATAGCTCTGTGGTCAAAAAAGGCTTTGCCCTAGGGTCATAACTTTCTCGTGGGATTTTACAGAGAAAATTTTGTATGGCTACTAGTTTGAAACCGACTGGCCAGTATTGTAATATTTGGCGTGTAGGGTTTTTACTTATTAGCCAGTGGAGCGATATAGGGCCATTATGGCCCACTTGTTTTATTATTGTTTCTATGATTGAAACATTTATTATTCATGTAAATGTGATCCCTTCTTGTAAAATAGGACCATCCTGAAACTGCTAAGTATCGACACTGGTCAGACTGCACTGACTGCGTAGGCTGACCAAGATTGGAATTTCATATCCAGTAGATTTTCTGTAGGTTAACCCTTTCGCTGCTCAGCGCGACTCACTGACCTTTTGTGTACAGTATAGATCAAGGTCAGACTGCACAGAACGTGCAGTCCGATCGTGAATCTACACTGTCCAATTAGGAGGTATTATTCCCAAAAATATAGTTCTGCAATATCAATATTTTGATTTTTACCTTCGAATTGAAAATTTCATTTTAGTTCTTTAGCAGGATAAGGGATCAATGGTAATTTACAAGACAGCCATTTGAAAACTATTGACCCAGATATACCTGCACTAGGGGGTTCCACCATGATGTGATGAGTCAAAAATATACCTTCATTTATTCTGCCATTCTCAATCTCCAAAGACTTTTAGCATGAAGTGTACACAAAGATCAGCATGCTCACCACTGCAATTTGGTCTTTGTTCACGACTGAACTTCTCTATTATCATTTGTATAATATGGGCATTTACCAGGTATTAACCTTTCACCAAAATTTTGGACTTGTCTAAAGCATTTGCAGACGACAAATTAAATATGACTAAAACGGTGAAAGGTGTCTTTGAAAGACCAGAATACACTTTGGGAAAAGGGGAAAAGAAAAGGAGAAAATGCTGGTTACCAGCATTTTCTCCTTTTCCTAAATTGTTTTCAAAAGCCTTCTTCCCCAGAGTCGTTCAAACTCGGAATTGCGTGGTAAAGGGTAAACAATGTACTTTAACCCTTTATCAGACGACAAAGTTAAAGAATAGTCCAGATGGTAAAAAATTGCAGATGACAAAAAAATATGACTATTATATTGTAATTTGTATCAGAAACCTTTGGAAAACATGGTGGGTAAAGGAGATTGTAATGGATACCACTGTCATTTTCTTTTTTTTTTCCCCAACATTGTTTCTCAAAGCTCTCAAGGCACGGTTGTTAAAACACAGGATCATATGTTAATGTGTTAGAGTGATCTATTAAAAAAGCACATTTAAGACTTTTCAAATTAAAAATGAAAAAAAAAAATGCAGACAACACTTGAAACATGGCTTATTTTTCGCTATCTTTACCACAATGTTTTTGAAAACATTATGAGAAAAGGAAAAAATGTTGGAAACCAGCATTTTCTTCTTATCCGAAAATGTTTTTTAAGCTTTCTTTCGCATGGTTATTAAAACTCAGGATTACCCTCTAATGGCTTAGACACTGATTCGTAAAAAAAACACACTTTTAATCTATTACCAAACGACATAATTTTCGACTTGTCCAAATGGAAAGCAACTGCAGATGACAAAACAGATATAAGCTAAATGATATTGCATTAAAATAGGTAGAAAACATTGTGGAAAATGGAGAAAATGTTAGGAGAAATTATGACATATAAGTTTATGTCACACTTTCACACCTCTATGGCTTACAACTTTAGCAATGAACAATATTTTGGCAATTAACAACTTTCATAAGTCTTCACACATCACTTGTGCCAGTGGGCTGTTTGACCCTTCACATATTATCAATTATCATTTGTTGGAAAACAAATTAAAGAATATACAGTATTAACACTTCTCCTTTGCCCACAATACTTTTTACTTGATTTGTGAATCGTATTTCTCATTGCTATAAATCATATCAATAAAAAAAAAAATACAACTCTGAGGTAGAATTCTCAGGAAATTAATCCATTTTTTTTTCCTGCAATGCGCACTACTTACTTATTGGATTATTTGCCTGATTTTTTTAATCATTTTAATCATAGGATTGAGGGGTCTTTTTAACTACGACAAATTATACGTGTGTATATAGATTTACATCAAATATAATGTAGTTGTCGTAGTCCAAACTGGAATCTAGGTAGATCCGGAATCTGCCTAGACCAAACTGGAATTCTATTTTGGTCTATACCAAATTAGAATTCTACTTTGGCCTAGACTGATTCCAGATCTGCCTAGACCAAATTAGGATTCCAGTTTGGCTAGGCAGATGCAGAATCTGCCTAGACCAAATTGGAATATTTTCTCGTTAAATATAGTGTGACTTACGGTGGCACAAAAGTGACATGGAAGATATATTTTATACTACGTGCGCACGCAGTAGCTAATACGTGCGCACGTAATAACTAATACGTGCGCACGTAATACTATTGCACGTATTAACTAATACGTGCGCAAGTATTAACTAATACGTGCGCACGTAATAATCGACCAATCAGTTTATAAGGATCAATAAATGTCTATCTTCCACTTCCATCTTGAAACAATGGCTTCCGTTCATGATTCTGATTGGTGGATTATTACGTGCGCACGTAATAACTAATACGTGCGCACGTATTAGTTATTACGTGCGCACGTATTAGTTATTACGTGCGCACGTAATAGCTACTGCGTGCGCACGTATTACTTATTACGTGCGCACGTATTAGCTACTGCGTGCGCACGTAATAACTAATACGTGCGCACGTATTAGCTACTGCGTGCGCACGTAGTATAAAATATATCTTCCATGTCACTTTTGTGCCACCGTAGTGACTTCATATCAACCATCTGATTTAATTTAAACCCCAAAATAAAAGAGGTTTCTATTAGACATTCAGAGTAAGCATAAATTTTGAATGTTTTGCACTTTTGTTGGAAAAAAAAAATGTGGGAAACAGAGCAAGTATGAGGAAAAGAAAGGTTTTAATTAAAAATACCTCGCAATTGTAAACTTACGTGGAAATGTATGATTAAAAAATCAGGTAAATAATTCAATAATTAAGTAGTAAACATTACAGGAAAAGGAGAGAATGTTTTAATTTCCAAAGAATTTTACCTCAGAGTTGTAAATCTTTTTTTTTTTTTTCAGTAGGATTGATATGATTATAAGAATGAGAAAAACGATTCATAAATCAAGTAGAA
The DNA here is from genome assembly GCA_946811185.2 of Hippopus hippopus. NCBI lineage: Eukaryota > Metazoa > Mollusca > Bivalvia > Cardiida > Cardiidae > Hippopus > Hippopus hippopus. The sequence goes on along the minus strand of OX328103.1, from coordinate 15,251,557 downwards.
AGTATTGTGGGAAAAATAGAGGTGTTTATACTGTATATTCTTTGTTTTCCAATAAATGATAATTAATAATATGTAAATATATGTGGGTCGAACTTGCCCACCTGGCACAAATGATGTGTATAGAGAAATAAAAGTTGTAATTGCCAAAATATATTTAATTGCCATAAAGGTGTAAATGTGTGATATATTTTTTACCAATTACACATAGAGGGCCCATCTAGGAACCCTCTAAATAAAATAAAAGAGATCACAGCCAGTGTAGGTACATGTATATCTTGATTGATCGTTTTCAAATGGCTGAAAAGTAGATAACCATTAAACCCCCAGAAAATATACCGGAAGTGAAATTTCAATCTTGGTCAGCCTATTCAGTCAGTATAGTATGACCAGTGTCGATACTTATCGCAGTTTCAGGATGATCTTCTTTTACATGAAGGGTCACATTTACTAAAATGTGTTTTCTTTAAGTAATTTGTTGCAATTAATTACATGTACATTGTTCGTGAATAATCAATGTTCCAATCATAGAAACAGTAATAGAAAAATGACAATGACATTTTAACCAAACACCAAACTGTAATGATGTGCATGTATGAAAATAGATTTCTGTATTTTTTCACTTTTTGTAAACATGGATTTATCATGTAACAACAAAGTGTAAATTAAACAGGAAATGTTAATTACCAAGCCTTACAAATACATGGGTTTTTTGACGAAAAGAGCACATTACTTTTACGAAAATAGCTTATTACATTGACTATGCATTGATAATACATCATTAACGGAGGTGTTATAATCCGATCAGATCAATTATCGGGTAAAGAGCAGATTTAAAACCAATTGAGGTCAAACACCACAGAACCAGGGAAAATACCGAAAAGGACTGGTGCATATTAAACGAATGTGCTAAATTAATTATGAAACATTACTGGAGGTGTTATAATCCAATTAGACTCGATAATTGTTGTTTGGAAATGTGTTAATCGCATACAATATGATTACAGGTGACTGACAGATCAAAGAAACATTGTGGTCCGCAAATGAAATACAATTTCGAAACAAATATGTATGGTAAATAAATATACACAAGATGTTTTCGTAGTGTCCGATGAGGACACTATTTTCGTGGAAACCTTATGCAGACACGAGCCTACGTACAAAGGGTGATATTTTCACAGCGAGAAAGCAGATACTTTTATTATATTTTCTAGCGCTTTGTACAGATCCAAAAATTAAGTTGGTTGAAAAGGAAAAGGAGCATGTCCTTTGAGCCCTATTTTTCTTTAAAGGAAAATACATACTGCTATTTTCGTAACGACATACAGCTATTTTCCTAAAGGGGTTGCTTAGTAGAAGTGAGCTCCAGAAAGTATTAGATATCTCACCAACAATCAGTTTCATTTTGATTGAGATTCCAATTATACATCGACGATAAGACGTTAAAAAAAAAAAAAAAATGAAAAACCATCAATAAACATAAAACAGAGGCGTTAAAAAGCTATTTTCGTTGGAAGGGGGTACTATCAACGTTATTAGTACTGAATATAAGGTTCACACTCTGTTGAGTCAGTTTCCATTTCAATTGGACTGAATGTAATTATACACATACATACATACATATCTTTATTTGCATTGAATATAAACATATCCGTAGCACAATGGTTAACAAAATATATTACACAAAGTAAGTAGGACAAGGAAGATTTAGTAGGGAAAAAATGGGAGAAAAAGATGTTAACAGAGAAGGTATCTGTTGTTTACTCTTTCTGAATAAAGGGCGGGTAGATAACACTGGGATCAATTTTGCATGTACATGCATGTTGATCACAGTCTACACTTCCAGCCAAAGAACAAAAGGTATCGGACATTTCTATTTTATAGTAAGTAAGCTAAGGTATCGGACATTTCAGATTTGTAGAAAGTAAGGTAAAATGACAAGATATGGTTATTAAAATACAATAATACAGCAAAGTATTTTGACGAGAAAATTAGACATTTTCAAACTGAAAGCAGTTTGCAAACGACAATAATACAGCAAAGTATTTTGACGAAAATTAGACATTTTCAAACTGAAAGCAGTTTGCAAACGACAAATTAGCTGTGACTCAAAAACTTAGAGTTCCCTTTAGAAGGGTTGAGAAACATAGTGGGAGAAAGAGAATTTGCTGTTAACCAGCATTTTCCCCTTCTCTCACAATGTTTCAAAAATTATTTTCCTTGAAAAAAATTAAACATGCTTAAATTGAAAGCATTTTGCAGACGACAAATTAACTGTGGCGCAAAAACATTAAGTAACGTTTTTATTTGATAAGCCCAATTGTTTCCGTTGTACGTTATGTTTAAATCGGCATCGTTCTTCATTGATTTGTAAAGTAACTTAATAAGAGAATTTTCTTGTTGTTTTAGAATTGTTATCCAATATTTAAATACCATTATTTTACGTTGTACTAATAGTGGATATCTGCCGGTTTCTCCATATAGCCCATCTAAGTTAAGAGATTTTTTTACGCAAAGTATCCGTCTTAAGAATTTACAATGAATCGATTCTAGATCTTTTCCTTCATGTAAACATAAAATTTCAGACCCATAGTGTAAAATTGAACCGACAAGACTGTCAAATAATTTACATTGTTCCCCAATATCCAGATCTAATTGATTAAAAACAATGAATAAATTGTGTAGAGCAGACGACGCATGTTGAGAAAGAGCTTTCTGTGTTCTGTTCAGGTTTGCATTTTTAAAGAAGTGAACACCTAGGTATTTAAAGGACGTTACAATTTCAAGTATTGTATTGTTTAAACTGAAATCAAACTTGGTATGTCGACCTCTTTCAAAGATCATAATTTTTGTTTTATTAGTGTTTATTTTTAAACCCCAGGTGTTACAATATATAGATAAATCATTTAACAAAGATTGTAGAGCTTCTGGTGTATGTGCAAATAAAACCGCATCATCAGCAAAAAGTAAGATAAATAATTTTATTTCGTTTAACTCGAATAAGCCTTCTATGTTTTCATTAAAACTAGAAACAATGTCATTTACGAAATATAAAAACAGCAGAGAAGAGCTTGGATCGCCTTGTTTAGATCCTATGTTAGAGATGAAGTAGTTTGATAATTCTGAGTTAAATCTAACTGTAGCTTTAACAACACTATAGATATTTTGAATTGCGCTGACAAACTTAGTACTGACATTTTCTTTCAGTAATTTTTCAAAAATGAATATTCTATTTAGTTTATCAAAACATTTTTCAAAGTCTATAAAAGCACAATAGAGTTTCTTATTTAAACTGAATGATTTCAAAATGATCGAGTATAGCATAAAAACACAATCTATGGTAGATTTACCTTTTTGGAAACCAAATTGATTTCGTATTAATTTATCGTGTTTTATGGACCATTGAGTCAGTCTATTAAGTAACATTTGAGAGTATATCTTTGCAATAACATTTATAAGTGTAATACCCCTATAGTTTTTTGGATCATCTATATCGCCTCCGTTATGTATTGGGGCAATACACAAAAAAGTTATAGTTGACAAAATCTGTGGAAGAAGGAAGTAGGGATTTCTTTGGCTAAAGGAAGCTATTTTCGCTAGAAGAAGCTATTTTTGTCCAGTCGAAGTAGTTTTGCGGATAAGTCCTGAAAATAAATGTTTTGTACACTGTAGATAAACTAGAAAAAAAAAGCATGTCGAACTTCACGTGTGCTTTTCAGTTGTGAACACAAGGGCATTTTTTAGCTCCACTGGCCGAAGGCCAGCAGGCTTATGTCATTGCTCGGTGTCCGTCGTGCGTCCGTCCGTCCGTGCGTGCGTTAACTTTTATTTCAAACATTTTCTTCTCTGAAACTGCCTATCCAATTTTGATGAAGCTTCACAGACATGATCCTGCCATGGTCCTCTTCAGAATTCTTGAAAGAATTTGATTCCTTCAAAAGCTCTGGTTGCCATGGCAACAAAACTAAAAAATATTGAAAATCTTCTTGTCTATAACCATAAGGCCTAGGGCTACCATATTTGGCATGTAGCTTTATCTAGTGGACCTCTACCAAATTTCTTCAAATTATAGCCATGGGGTCAAATTTGGCCATGCCCCGGGGGTCACAAGTTTTATATGGGCTTATATAGGGAAAACTTTAAAAATATTCTTGTACCTAGCCACAAGGCCTAGGGCTACCAAATTTGGCATGTAGCTTTATCTAGTGGGCCTCTACCAAGAGGGCCCACTTTATAGCCTTGGGGTAAAATTTGGCCCCAGCCCAGGGGTCACAGGTTTTACATGGGCTTTTATAGTGAACACTTTATAAATCATCTTGTTACTAACCATAAGACCTAGGGCTACTAAATTTAGCCCTGTATCAGGGCTCTCATGTTTTACAGGGCCTTTTATTGAGGAAACTTTGAAATTCTTCTTGTTTATAACCACACATTCTAGACCTGTATTATTTGGTATGGGGGCTTTATTTTGTGGACCTCCACCAGGATTCAAGTAATTGTAGCTTTGTGGTCAAAAATGGCTTTGCCCTGGGGTCATTACTTTCTTGTAGCATTTTATAGAAAAACTTTTGTATGTCTTCTAGTTTGAAACCAATTGGCCAAGTATTGTAATATTTTGCTTGTAGTGTGTTTACTTATTAGTCAGTGGAGCAATACAGGGCCATCTTGGCCCTCTTGTTAATAAGTTATATTCTAATAAAAAAACATATACCGCATACATATTCAAGAAATAACATAATATACCATACGAAAAGCTATTTTCATAGAGGGAAAGCTATTTTCGCGAAAATAGGCTATTTTCGGTATCTAGTCATACCGGTCGTTTCTCGTAGTGTTTCTTGATCAGACCAAAAAGCCATAAAACCACTATGGTATCTTCTTAATCACGGGTCAAAAACTAGGTCATGAGGTCAAATCTTAGAAAAACCTTGTGTACGCTCTAGAGGCTACATTTTCAGTGAAAAACTTGAAAATTGGTCAGGATGTTTGTCTTGATAGTATCTTCGACGAATTCGAAAATGGGTCATGTCGGGTCAAAAACTAGGTCATGAGGTCAAATCTTAGAAAAACCTTGTTTACGCTCTATAGGCCACATTTTCATTCAAATACTCTGGAAAGATGGTCAGAATGTTTGTCTTGATGACATCTTGGACGAGTTTGAAAATGGGTTCTGTCAGGTCAAAAACTAGGTCACTAGGTCGAATCTTAGAAAAACATTGTGTAAGCTCTAGAGGCCATATTTTCAGTCTAATACTCAGAATGTTTGTCCTGATGATTTCTTAGACGACTTTGAAAATGGGTCATGTCGTATAAAAAACTAGGTCACTAGGTCAAATCTAACAAAAACCCTGTGTTCACTTTAAAGGCCATATTTTCAATTAAATATTCATGAAAATTTGCCAGAATGTTTTTCTTGATGTTATCTTGGACGAGTTTGAAACTGGGTCATGTCGGGTCAAAAACTAGATCACTGGGTCAAATCTTTGAAAAACCTTGTGTAAGCTCCAGAGCCCTGAATTTCGGTCCGATACTCATGAAACTTGGTCAGTATGTTTGTCTTGACGTCATCTTAGACAACTTTGAAAATGGGTCATGCCGGGTCAAAAATTAGGTCACTAAGTAAAATCTTAGAAAAACCTTGTGTATGCTCTAGAGGCCAGAATTTCAGTCTGATTCTCTGGAGAGTATGTCAGAATGTTTGTCTTGATGCTATCTTGAAAGATTTTGAAACTGGGTCATGTCGGGTCAAAAACTAGGTCCCTGGGTTAAATCTTAGAAAAACCTTGTGTACGCTCTAGAGGCCACATTTTCAGTCCAACACTCATGAAAGGCGGCTAGAACCTTTGTTTTTGACAAGCTTTCTCTCAGTGACCTGATTTTTAGCCCATTTTCTCATTGTAGATATTATCAAAACAAAGACTAATTTTCATAAGTATTGGACAGAAAATGTGGCCTGTAGAGTGTACACAAGGTTTTTCCAAGATTTGAAATGGCGATCTAGTTTTTTACCCAATGTGACCCATTTTCAATTTCATCATATTAACCATCAAGAAAAACATTCTGACTAATTTTCATAAGTATTGGACAGAAAAAGATGCTTTTACAGCTACACAAGTTATTTTAAAAATTTGACCAGGTGACCTACTTTTTGACCCAATGTGACCCATTTTCAAACTCATTCAAGATATCATAATAACAAACTTTCTGACCAACTTTCATGAGTATTTGACTGAAAATGTGCCCTCTAGAGGGTACACAATTTTTTTGTAAGATTTGACCCAGTGACCTAGTTTTTGACCCAACATGACCCATTTTCAAATTCATCCGAGATATCATCAAGACAAACATTCTGACCAATTTTCAAGAGTTTTGGACTGAAAATGTGGCCTCTAGTGCGTACGCAAGGTTTTTCTAAGATTTAAGCTAGTGACCTAGTTTTTGACCCGACATTACCCATTTTTAGACTCGTCCGAGATATTCTCAAGACAAATATTATGACCAACTTTCAAGAGTTTTGGAATGAAAATGTGGCCTCTAGTGCGTACACAAGATTTTTCTAAGATTTGACCTAGTGACCTAGCTTTTGACATGACCTGACCCAATTTCGAACTCGTTCGAGATATCATCGAAGCAAAGATTCTGACCAAGTTTCTTGAGTATCAGACTGAAAATGTGGCCTCTAGAGCGTACACAAGGTAAAATTTGACGACGGACGATGCACGACGGACGCCGGACGACGGACGATCACAAAAGCTCACCTTGAATACTTTGTGCTCAGGGGAGCTAAAAACTTTAGACTTGTCTAAAATGAAATCATATGCAGACAACAAATGAAATGTCACTCGAAAATTGAAAATTAGAATGGAATGGATAAATATAGTGTGGGAAAAGGAGAAAATGCTGGTTACTAGAATATTTTCAAAATTTCCTCTCTTAGGTTCGCAAAAACTCGGGATTGTGCGGTAAAGGGTTACGCTTTTTCCCTTATAGGCGCTGCGCATCTTTTATTTCAGACAAGACTTTGATTTTTTTTAATATCAAAACTATTATTACAGATTTTTTTTGCTTGTTTATATTCCCGCTGTTAGTGTGTAGCTTAATCAAAAGCCGGGGATGCAGTTTGTTTTTAGCTCACCTGAGCACGAAGTGCTCAAGGTGAGCTTTTGTGATTTGTGCTGTGTCCGTCGTTCGTCGTGCGTCGTCAACTTTTACCTTGTGTACGCTCTACAGGCCACATTTTCAATCCGATACTCGTAAAACTTGGTCAGCATGTTTGTCTCGATGATATCTCGGACGAGTTCGATAATGGGTCATGTCCGGTCAAAAACTAGGTCACTAGGTCAAATATTATAAAAACCTTGTGTACACTCTAGAGACCAAATTTTCTGTCCAAAACTCCTGAAAATTGGTCAGAATGTTTGTCTCGATGATATCTCGAACGAGTTCGAAAATGGGTCATGTCCGGTCAAAAACTAGATCACTAGGTCAAATCTTAGAAAAACCTTGTGTATGCTCTAGAAGCCACATTATCTGTCCAAAACTCCTGAAAGTTGGTCAGAATGTTTGTCTTGGTGATACCTCAGACGAGTTTGAAAATGGGTCATGTTGGGTAAAAAACTAGGTCACTAGATCAAATCGTAGAAAAACTTTGTGAAGGCTCTAGAGGCCACATTTTCAGTCCAAAACTCTTGAAAATTGATCAGAATGTTTGTCTTGATGATATCTCGAACGATTTCGAAAATGGGTCATGTCGGATCAAAAACTAAATAACTAGGTCAAATCTTAGAAAAACCTTGTGTGTGCTCTAGAAGCCACATTTTCAGTCCAAAACTCTTGAAAGTTGGTCAGAATGTTTGTCTTGATAATACCTCAGATGAATTTACAAAAGGGTCATATCAGGTCAAAAACTAGGTCACTAGGTCAGATCTTAGAAAAACCTTGTGTATGCTCTAGAGGCCACATTATCTGTCCAAAAACCTTGAAAATTGGTCAAAATGTTTGTCTTGATGATACCTTGCATGACTTTGAAAATGGATCATGTCCAGTCAATAACTAGGTCACTAGGTCAAATCTTAGAAAAACCCTGTGTACGCTCTAGTGGCCACATTTTCTGTCCAAAATTCTTGAAAGTTAGTCAGAATGTTTGCCTTGATGATATCTCAGACAAGTTCAAAAATGGCTCATGTTAGGTCAAAAACTAGGTCACTAGGTTATAGCTTATAAAAACCTTGTATACGCTCTAGAGGCCACATTTTTAGTCCAAAACTCTTGAAAAGTGGTTAGAATATTTGTCTTGATTATATCTTGGATGAGTTTGAAAATGGGTCATGTCGGGTCAAAATCTAGGTCACTAGGTCAAATCTTAGAAAAACCTTGTATACGCTCTAGAGGCAACATTTTCAATCCTATACTCATGAAACTTGTTTGTCTTGATGATTTCTTGGACCAGTTTGCAAGTGGATCATTTCGGGTCAATAACTAGGTCACTGAGTCAAATCTTCAAAAAACCTTTTTCAGTCAAATACTCATGAAAATCTTGGTAGAATGTGTGTCATAATATTTCAAAAGAGATTGAAAATAGGTCATGTTTGGTCAAAAGACTCAGGTGAGCAACTTCAGGGCCATCATGGCCCTCTTGTTTTCATAATTGCCGACACGTGTTTTATCAATTTCGGTTACGAGTGATGAAGGCCATACAAGTGTGGTTGTCAATTGACAGGGTCATAAATTTTCAAGCCGCTGCCAAGCAGGAAATCCCTTCGGCCCTACTAATATCAGTCAACCGTTTGATATCCCTGTTCCAATATTTTTTCACAAAATCAGATTTGTTTCACCTTAATGGATCGTGTGCAGTTAAAGCTGGGTCACGTTAACTCTTGACCAGACTAATAAACTTTAGACTTCTCTTTAAAGACGGTTAATTATAAACTTACAATATTGTATTCCTCTCAAACGTATGAGTAAAATTTTAATTGTCTGACATTGCTTTCTATTTGGTCAAGTCTAAAACTTCGTTATCTGGTAAAGAGTTGAGTATAATGAAATGATGGTTGAAATGACAGAGAACACTGAGCACTAGAAACGAAGAAAATGCTGCTTACCAGAATTTTCTCATTTCTCCTGTTCAAACATCGTTTACCATGGTTTCAAAAGCTTTGCTTGTCAGGATCGTAAAAGTTATTGGTTGTTTGAAAGCATATATTTTGTTTTCTGACTGATTTCTAAAGCTGTTAACTGCTGGGCGTAAAAAGTTGTATTTGTCAAGTAGGTGGATAATGTATTTTTAGCTCACCTGAGCACAAAATGCTCATGGTGAGCTTTTCTGATCGTGCTGTGTCCGGCGTCCGTTGTGCGTCGTCAACTTTTACCTTGTGTACGCTCTAGAGGCCACATTTTCAGTCCGATACTCATGAAACTTGGTCAGAATGTTGGTCTCGATGATATCTCGGACGAGTTCGAAAATGGATCATGTCGGGTCAAAAACTAGGTCACTAGATCAAATCTTAGAAAAACATTGTGTACGCTCTAGAGGCCACATTTTCAGTCCAAAACTCTTGAAAGTTGGTCAGAATGTTTGTCTTGATGATATCTCGGACGAGTTCGAAGATGGATAATGTCGGGTCAAAAACTAGGTCACAAGGTCAAATCTTAGAAAAACCTTGTTTACGCTCTAGAGGCCACATTTTCAGTCCGATACTCATGAAACGTGGTCAGAATCTTGTCTCGATGATATCTCGGAAGAGTTCGAAAATAGGTCTTGTCAGGTGAAAAACTAGGTCACTAGGTCAAATCTTAGAAAAACCTTGTGTATGCTGTAGAGTCCACATTTTCAGCCCAAAACTCTTGAAAGTTGGTCAGAATGTTTGTCTTGATTATATCTCGGTCGAGTTCGAGAATGGGTCATGTCGGGTCAAAAACTAGGTCAGTAGGTCAAATCTTAGAAAAACCTTGTCTACGCTCTAGAGGCCACATTTTCAGTCAGATACTCATGAAACTTGGTCAGAATGTTTGTCTCGATGATATTTCGGACGAGTTCAAAAATGGATCATGCTGGGCCAAAAACTACGTCACTAGGTCAAATCTTAGAAAAACCTTGTGCACACTCTAGAGGCCACATTTTCAGTCCAATGCTCTTGAAAGTTGGCCAGAATGTTTGTCTTTATAATATCTCGGAAGGGTTCTAAAATGGGTCATGTCTGGTCAAAAAGTAGGTCACGAGGTCAAATCTTAGAAAAACCGTGTGTACGCTCTAGAGGCCACATTTTTGGTCCAAAACGCTTGAAATTTGGTCAGAATGTTTGTCTTGATGATATCTTGGACAAGTTCGAAAATGGGTCATGTCAGGCAAAAAACTAGGTCACTGGGTCAAATCTTAAAAAAAAACATTGTGTACGCTCTAGAGGTCACAGTTTCAGTCCAAATTTCTTGAAAGTTGGTCAGAGTGTTTTACTTGATGATATCTCAGATGACTTCGAAAATCGGTCATGTGGCTATGGTTGGCTAAAAAGTAGGTCACTGAGAGAAATTCTAGAAAAAGCTTGTGTATATGCTAGAGGCCAAATTTTCAGTTTAATAATTATGAAAGCTTGGTAGATTGTTTGTCATGATATCTCAAAAGAAATTGAAAATGGGTCATGAACAGAACAGAACAAATTTTATTTTACAACGAGTACGAAGTCGTACATAGTTTATGAAAATACATAAATAATATAGATGAAATTTCACCAGATACCAGGCGAGCATGACAGTACCAGTTGCATACCAGTACCTAGCTAGTATTAATCGGACAAAATAACCTGAAATTGACCTTTATGCAAAGAATAATTAAAGGATGAATATTTGCATCATCGAGTATTATCGGACGATACTAAAATTCTGTCAACGGTGACCCTTATCGTGCCACAATCAACCCAAATGTACAGGGCTTTTGAAAACATAGATAAACAAGGAGAAGTTTACGGATGACATAGACCAAGATCAGACTGCATCTTAGATCCATGTAACCCGCCATGTATTATCATTTTAAACCGAAAAATTCATGCTTACATATATTTCAAGTATTATAATAGTATTCATTAAAACAAAATGAATCTATAAGCAGCATAAAGAGTAGAAAATGTTTGGTCAAAAGACTCAGGTGAGCGACTTTAGGGCCATCATGGCTCTCTTGTTTATAGTATTTTAACCCTATTTTAACGATAATTTAGACTCGTCAATAATTTTAAAGCATTACAGTTGACAGTTTTAAAAGAAAATGGTTGAAATAGTATAATTCGTCTTGGAAAGGAAAGAAAACGTTGTGGGAAAAGGAGGAATGTTGGTTATCAGCCTTTTCTTTTTCTGTCACAATGTTTTCATATTTCCTTTTCTTCTTTGTGGTCTTTAAAACTCGGAATTTTTTGGTAAAGGGATAAAGGACACCAACAACCATTTTCAGTTTTCCTGATCCAAGTTCTCTTTAATAATTCGCCATATCGTGAAATATATTTTGAATAAATCTATGTGTCAAGAAAATTTCAGTCCTTGGCCATTCTGTTCCGGGGAAAAAGCCATTATCTCCCGCTAGATGGCATTCTACAAATACACATCTATCTAATTTGGGCATTCTGGGTACAGAACCGGACTACTTTTCAAAACAACAACCGTTACTTTGAATTTCAAAATGAAATAAACGTTTACTCAATAAAACGCTACCTGGTGCGATTCATTCAGCTATGATCGGCTAGCATGTAACCTATGCACCGGCAATTTATTAAAACAGCCTCTACATGCTATGGTAATAGGCTAATAGCTTCGGTATAAGCCCTGCTTTTCTCAGGTATACGGGGATGGGTGATGCGTCATAGCAGACAGGTCGAATCTTCGAAGAATATGAAATGCGCAGACAACGGGGAAAAAGCACATTTATACGGGAGATTAATCTGACGGGAATGGATTATATCAAGTGTAAACTAAGCCAAGAAATTAAGCTTTTTTTTGGACCATTAAGGTAAGTGATTGGTTTTATGATTTGCAGTATTTGGACAATAGAAATATGATATAATCCGTATACTTATTCCGTGTGCATAAATCGGCCGTATTTGGCCATTTTTATTATCATAACGACTGAAAAGGGTAAAAATGAAACCCTAAGATTACATAACAAGAGTAATATAATCGATACTATTTCGGACATGTATAGATAATTCTATAAAAGAGCCAGGAATACATGAATTTTTATTTTTTAATATTCAGCTTTAAGATAACTATCACTTGTCAGTAGATAGAACAGGCCGATTCTGGGATAAAATGCATGCACTCAATGACCTTGTGCAAGGTCAAAAAGTCGACTTAACCTAGTTCGCTATGCCCAAAATGCAATTTGCATGAGCCCGTCCGCGCTCAACGCCACCTCATCCGGATGACATCATCCTCCTTCCTCGAGCGGGTGGGTTACGTATCTCTTGAGATACGTAACTAACAACGACGACTGTCAACGGGAAGGAGAACATAGATAAAGTAATGGAACGGCACGAAGAGACAATCCCCTCGTTCTGGGGGTCATCAAGGTGGATAAGCTTATCCCGAATCTCTGGGATAAGACAAGGTATATATTATATATATACATGTATTACATTATCCACCATAATATCTGGACATGGACATGGACTCGTAAGTCCACAAATCAATTTTACCGCTTATCTGCTACCACCAAAGCCATGCGCCAAGGTCCTCACCCCATCCTCCAGCACGATCCTCTTGTCGTCGTCCGCACTCAGCGTCAACTTGTTCATCTCCTCGGTGAATACTTCGTGGCCTCGACTCCTGATGACATTCATCCTCCTCAGCTGCTCCTTCCTCGAGTTTAAGCACTCCAAATAGTCTAGGTGAGTGATAATCTTCTTGACACTCCTTTCTTGACTCCCTTGCACTTCTTCTCTTCCGCTCCTTCGTGCATTTCGTAGGAGTACAGTTTGGCCCTCAAGCCAACGAACTCCTCTATGATACTACCACCAGCCTCATCTTTGAACATTCTTATTACGCCCGGTTGGAATGCCAGACGGATGGTCGGCGGGGAAGTTGCTAGTGTCAAACCTATCAACTACATCGCCAGATATATCTTTGTAGAAGTCCACCGTCAGTAGATACAAACGGACAGTTCTGGTGCAGTCCCTTAAGTTACGCGAATCTCAAAAATCTAGGACGATTTCAAAATCTTAGGTCAAAGGTCAAAGGTCACATGAAAGGTCGAGGGTCAAAATCAATTTTTCCCTGGCCGGGGGCGCTTCGCATCAATTTTAGTCCGTATCGATATTGTTCTCTCGGATAATTGAGTTAAGCTAAAAATCTTAAACGCGTGTATATAAATGTCTAAGTTACGAGATTTCTATTCCGAGATATAGCGTTTATCATCATCTTGATTTTATTTAATTTAAGTTAAGCAAAGAAATCTTATATAAAAATGGACGACGTATCCATATCCACTCATACTTTCATAACATACACGAACATAAACGACCTTGACTTAGAGGTAATGTTTGATGAAGTCGATATAACATCTTTTCTGGTTCATATGTTATATAAAACGAGAGAAAAAGGTTTTAAAAAAAGGAAAAAGGCTAAAACGAGCACAAAACATTTTTTAAACTGTATTTTGTTTACTTTTACCGAAAAAGTAAATCTTAAGCTGTTTAGAAACGGAGTTATGCAATTAACCGGGTGTAAAAATTTGGATCATTGTAAAACGGGTTTACTTTTATTTTGGAAGCTCATTAAAAATCTTAAATGTTGTTCAAAGTTCGATCATTTAGAAGCTAATATAGTTTCGGTAATGAGAAACGTTAATTTAAATTTAGGATTCCGAGTAGATAGAGAAAAGTTATGTCAATACATAATTGAAAATTCGAATGGTCGCGAGATATCTCCCGTTATAGGAGGATTTATAGGTATGCAGTTTCGCGTAACTATAGACTCGATAGATGATATGCCAGTTTATAAAATTAGAATAGAAGACGAAAGAATAATAGAAGAACCGAATATAAGTTATAGCGAGTTTAGAACTCGATGTGATAAAACTTTAAAGAAATGTATTAGTATAACTATATTTCAAACGGGAAAAGTATTATTTTCCGGTGTTCATGAGAAATATCAAACTCCGCTTATAGAATGGTTCCTAGATTTAGTAAAACGCTTTAAAGACGATATAAAAATGATAGAAAAAGCTCCTTTCTCGATAAAGAATTATTTAAAACCAGGTTATTTTGAAATATAACTGTAAAATATATCTCCCGTATATAGTGAGAGAAGATATATTTTTTAAATATCTAATTCTATTACAAATGTGATTGCACCTCTAACTACTTCAACCATATCCACTTTCGAAGTAACAGTAATAATATTGCCTGCGTGAAGTTTTATTGGTTTTTCTGATATCATGGGTAAATCGGGTGGAAATGAAACTGTTCGGTACTCTTTACTGTCTGTAGCAACTTGAAACTTAAGTTTACCTAAAGTATATCTTCGGTCATATACATTTAACAGGTTATCCAATAGATACTGATCATAAAATTTTGGTATTATTTTAATTATTTTACCATCTGTCGGCATTACGAAAGAATCTTTACCATCATGAAATTTAATTTTTTCATCGACAGTAAGGATGCCTTCATAATCGCACCAAATGACTATTTGATGTTTAGAAAAACAGCCTCTTTCATCTATAAGTTTTACAGTTTCTTCTACAGCTTTTTTTTACATTTTTTTCAACTAGATCATCCGCATACTTTCTATTTACCGCATCATTTTTACTAGTAAATTGTTCTTGATATAACCCAATTCGATTCGCTGTTGCCAATTCACCTTTTGGTTCATAGTTAATCTTACCACCTAACAGTACAACCACCTCGTTTCCAGACAAATCTGTTACGATATTTGATTTAGTAAACGCTACTTCATCGTCTACATATTTCTTGTTAGCATCATCTTCGGGTCGTTTGACGTTTCTAATCTCCTTAAAATTCATGTTTAAATATCCATCAACGTTATATCCCCCGTTTTCCAAGATCAAAGCTTCTTCTTCCGTAGCTCTTTCAACCAATTTATCCACATATTCTTTGTTCACCGCGTGATATTGAGTATATTAAAATCCAAATCGATTTTAGCGGTAGCTCTATAAAAACCATTTTGTTTTAAAAATACTCCTTCCTTAGAAACCGCGATATCTCCTCCGGTAATACCTCTAATAGCTTCATCTACGTAATTTTTAGTAGCCGCGTCGTTAGGCCTAAATAGATCCTTTTCCTCTTTTAATTTTTTAGCTATAGTTTTGTCTACGTATCTTTTATTAACTGCTTCCTTATCATTTTCGGGGTCGCGTAAACCGAATAACTTCCTTCTCCGTAAAAATATATCGCCTTTCGCCTCGTAAGCGGATTACTAACCCCCGTTAATTTATTACCATTCGTGTCTATAGAACCAGTAACAACGGTTGTTCCGTCTTTACGTAAAAAATTATTATTCACGTAAGCGATCGACACACCATCACCGGTTGCGTCATCACCTTTCATTCTTCCAAATTTGTCAACGGGCATCTTTTTATAATACTAAAAAAGTTTATTTAAAACGTTTTGGAATTTATTCCCCGCGGATAACTCTTTTAGAATGTACAAACATAAATGACCGCAAAATACTTGCCCGGCTCGTTGTAATTGGTCGGTATTGTAATGTATCGGGCTTTTTAAATACTCTCGAATTTCGATAGGTGGTTGTATACCGTAACTGTCAAAATAAATTTTAGTTTTACCATTTTTATACCAAGCGACCCAATGTGTACCGGGTCCACCGATTTTATCGAAGTTTACTATACCGCATTCTTTTTTACTAGGTTTTTCCGGTAATTTATCTAGTAAAAAACTCCTTTAAAATAAGGAATCTTTAATCTTTTAGCCGCATCTTCCAATTCGAAATTGCTCAACGGCTTATTCGGTAAAATTATCGTCATTTTTTATAGTTTAAATATTTGTAATATCTTTATTGTAAACCCACGAATTAAATTCGTCGGGATAACCTTTCCACTTTACGAGAGATTTCTTTTTTCCTTTTTTAATAACCTTTTCTATTCTATACAGCTCTTGACTGGTTTTCTGCAGTTCGGGTTCGTAAAAGGTACCTCGTATTTCTTCTCCATTTAAATCCTTAATTTTATACGTTACGGGTGATGTGCGTTTTACTTCGGAAACTGTAAAAACCTCCTCGGTCCATCTCGTTGTATAACCTTTCTCAAAAGTCTTTTTCTTTTTACTTATCCTTACCTTATCTCCGACGGAAAACTTAGGATCTTGTTTTATTTCGAGATTATCGGGGTAAAGATTTCTCCAAACTTTGGTTTCATTTTCTTTTTTACTCGCGTCTACCGGAGTCATCTTAATAGATGAATGCTTCGTGTTATTATATTCTTTAACCAAATCAGGTAACGCGTTGATGTAAACGCTCGTGGAGTTAGCGGAAAAATACTTCCACATTTTTTCTTTCATCGTTCTAATCCATCTTTCAACCACGCTAGATTTTTCCTCATTTTCGGTAGAATATAATTCGATTAAGTTTTTAACATCCTCGTTATAAAACTCAATATGTTAACGGAGTTAAAAGGCATTTACAATCCTAATATTAGACAGAGGATGGAAAGGGGTCTGGTAAGTAAACTCATTGGAACGAAGATGAAATTCGGAATGGGAATAAAAAAAACTTCGAAATTTTAGCGGAAGAATTACATAAGCCAGTAAGAAGAAAATTTAAGAAAAGGAGAGTTATAGTAAACGGTATAGATAGGATATGGGCTGCGGATTTAGTAGACACGCAAGCATTTTCTAAGTTTAATCGCGGTTTTAAATACCTTCTCGCTGTCATCGACATCTTTTCTAAATACGGATGGTTTCTTGTGGCAGTGTCATTGTGCTTAAGATAGCAAACATCGTGATTATAAGCGGCTTGATCTACTCTATTTATAGGTTTACTCCATTCCTTCGGTGTTAAATCGGGATTTAACCTTTTATCTAGTTTGGTACCTGGTCCCGTAAAATTGTGTCCCGGTAGATGCATTTCAACGGTAAATTATTTATAAACTCGTTTAAGATGCTCCCGCCCGTTTTTTTTTTATAAACTGAGTTTTATTTATTCCGCAAACCGCGCATTTCCCCTGCATCATATTTCTTCCATTTTTAGAAATCGTATATCTTAAATTTTTCGTATCTGTACGTTTTTTACATTTAACGCAATTATATAAAAATAAAAAATCTTATATAAAATGGATATTATAAACTTATCGTGGAATGAAGTAGTATCGAAGAGATTTAATCACTCCCTTTTACCAAAGAGGTTTAATTATAGGTAAATCCGGATGCGGCAAAACTACTTTATTGTTAAACCTTTTACTTAGACCGGGTTGGCTCGACTACAACGATTTGAGCGTTTTTGGTAAAAGCCTTTTTCAACCGGAATACCGAATACTAAAAAAGGCTTTTGAAGAAAAACTACCGAAAGAATGTATCTTAAGATTGTTTAACATGCGTGATGAGATACAAGAACTAAACATTGTATCAACGGCTTTAGTCGAAGAATGGATTAAAACGATTAAAAATAAATCGGATATAGATTGTAACTTTTTCGAAAATGCGAGTGAGGTACCCGATCCGAGAGAGTTAAACTCGGAAAATAAAAATTTAATGATTTTCGATGATTTACTTTTAGAAAGGCAAAATAAATGCGAGTGTTACTACATTCGAGGAAGGCATAGTAATGTTGACTGTTTTTACCTATCGCAGAATTATTTTAGACTACCGAGACAAACTATTAGAGAAAACGCTAATTTTATTTGCCTATTCCCACAAGACCTAAAAAACATTAGCCATATTTATAACGATCATGTAGGTGAAGATATGCCTAAGGATGAGTTTAGAGAATTTTGTAAAAAGTCGTGGGAAAGACCGCATGGTTTCGCTATCATTGATCTAACGAGTAAAAAACATAATGGAAAATATAGAAACGGCTTTGATAATTTTTATATACCAAAGTCAGTATAAAAATGAAAAATAACTTAACAAAATTATAAATATTATTAAAAAGCATGACAAATTTAAAAAAATATATAGATAATTTCGAATCAATTTTCGTGAAATTAAAAATAGATCTAAACGAAAAAAGAGAAGGTTTCACGAAACATAATTTAAAATTAATATTAGAACAATTGGGAATAAAGTACGTTATTCCCGAAGATGATCGTAAGTATTTTGCGTCAGGAAAAAAATATTTAGTAAATATATTAACGAGTTACTTAAAAGAACGAATAGATATTATGCAAAAAATATATCAAAAAGAATATCACGAAGTTAGAGTTATAAAATTGTTGTACGATTTTTATTTTAATGTTTATTACATTACTAATATTACATCCGTTTGTTATAATTATGAGATGGATGAAGATGAAATGATAGAATTTTTTAACGATTTTTGTAATTGTAATTTCGAAAATAGCATAAAAGATGACTTAGAAGAATGCTTTAATATTGTTTGCGAGTATTTTTCTTAAAAATATAAAAAATATTATAAAAAAATGGAAGATCTTTTAGAAAAGATTGTAAAAAATACGGAACACAAAACATCGTTTCAAATTATAGTAAGCGATAACAAAACGCGTTTTGTTACGAGGTTTAATCCTCCGATTCAACTCGAAAAGGATAAAGTATACGAAATAGCTTTAGTAAACCTCGAAACTTACTACTCTTTTCCTAACATAGATGAAACGAACAACACATTCGTTTATTCTCCGGACAACGGTACTACGTGGATTAAAATAAAAATACCCGAAGGAAGTTATGACCTCGTTGATATTAATGATACCATTCACCAGGAAATGAGAAAAAAGGGTCATTATGATAGCGCTAATGAAGGATATTACATTAACCTTTCTGCGAACACTAATACCCTAAAGTCCGTTCTTACTCTGGAAAATGGTTATCAAGTAGATTTTAATCAGCCGGGGTCTATTGCTAAGGTATTAGGATTTACTAACGCTAAATATACGTCGGAGAATGTAGTGAACATTCTTAGCATAAATAGTTTACTCGTTAGCATAGATATTATTTCGGGAAGTTACGTTAATGGTTCGACGAGAAACGTTATTTACTCTTTTTTCCCGGATGTTGCACCGGGATATAAGATAATCGAGTCACCAGTTAATTTAGTATACTTGCCAATAACATAAGACGAAATACATAACCTAGAGGTAAATATTACTGACCAAGATAACAATTTACTAAATCTTAGAGGCGAAAATTTAACGATTAGATTTCATATTAGAGAAGCGAGATAAATAAAAAATATTTATATATAAAATGACGAGTTATACTAACGTTAAAGTAAATATATCGGAAGGACAAAAGGAAAAGCTTCAACGTGCTGTTAAAGCCGGTTGTCCTGTAAGTATTCGTTTAGGTCATGAAGATTTACGTGGTAATGATGTTTTAGCAATTACCGGTTCACAAACGAAGAAAATAGTTAAAGCCCATGAGAATCGTACAGGTATAACTATTAGAATGTCCGCGAAACAGCTTAAACATAACATGAAAATAGAAGGAGGTTTTCTCGGAATGTTGGCTGGGTTAGCCGCTAGAGCTTTACCGATGCTCGTGAGAACCGTTTTACCGTCTTTAGCTACCGGCGCTCTTTCTGGATTAGCTCAATCGGGTGTGCAAAAAGCGATGGGATCGGGTCTTTATCTTAAAAAAGGAGGAAACGTTTGTCAAGTCGAAACTGATGGACACGGATTATACTTAAAACCATACAAAGGTAAAGGATTAAAGTCTCTCGGTGATGGTTTGTATTTAAAGAAAGGAGGAAAAATGTATGATGGAAGAGGGCTTTTACTCGAGCCTAATAGTCCATTCGCTAATATCCCTATCTTAAGAGCTATATTATAAAAATTTTAATTTAAACAAATATTTACTATATAAAAAACGATAAGCAATAAAAACATGATCAAAGAAAATGAAAATATGAAAGGAATAGTATGGTTTCCTTTTAGAAATTTAAGACATCCACCTAAACGTGTTACAACTAATGTATATCAAGTATATTTACAAGATGATATAGCACTAGAACCTGGAGAATGTATAAAAATTCAACTCGGTCTTGGGTATGTTATACCGTATTTGGGTAACGTTAAAATTCAACTTAATGAAGATTTAATCTTAAAGGGTATAAGATACTCGTTTGATTATGAGCCTAATAATAAAAAAGATGATATAATAACATTATTAAAAAAAAATTCTGATGGAAGTATTTTTATCTCAAATGGTGAACCATTATTTCTTGTTATATATTATAGTGAATATGAATATAATAATGAATGTGAATATAATAATGTTTAAATAATATTTATAACAAAATAAAATGGACATACATAAATTCGGTATAAAACCTAATATTACTACTCAACATAAAACTATATTTTGGAAACCTCATTTACAAGGAGAAAGATATCCTCCTTTAAAGCAAGATCCTCTAAAATGGAAGATATACTCGCAAGTAACTATCAAGATTCCTCCTCGTGATGGCATGAAACTTTCGCTAGGATTCGGTTATATAGCTACACGAGGAGTTGTAACGGTATCCGTTAGTAATAAATGGAAAGATAGTTTAGCCATTCTTAATGGAACATATCTTGTTAACGAGACTGATGATATCTTAGTTTACATTTATAATTTCTCGCGAGGAACCGATCGAAATACCCGAGGGAGAGTTATTCTGCTATATAAAATATTTATCATAAAAAAATTATTATTATAATAAAATGACAGATACTGATCAAAAGCACCCTAATAAAATATATCCCCCGTTACCTCGAGAAAGAAATAACCCGAGCGCTCCATCTATTGAGATGGATGAAATGGGTCATTCCTATCGTTTACAAAAAATATCCGAAGTACAAAAGTTTCCCGAAAATGAAATTCGAGAAAGAGAAGCTTTAGCCAAAAAGTATTTTCGTACCTCTATAATAGTAGACAACATTGATACCGTCCTGGTAACTGTAACAATGGCTGCCGGTGCCGGTGGTATAGGTTTGCTTTCTACCGTTGTAGCTATTCCGGCCGTAGTAGCATTAGAAGCATCGGCTTTGGCAACTGGACTTCTTTCATTGGTAGGTAAGTACGTTGTTAGAAATAGTAGACGCAAAGGAGAAAAGCATCAGAAGATTAGAATGTTAGCTGATGCTAAGTTAGATACCATTTCAACGCATATATCCAAAGCTTTAGTTGACAATCATATCTCCGATGATGAATTCAAACTAATCATGGAAGAATTAGATAAATATAAAAGCATGAAGGAAGAGATACGTACCAAGATCAAGAAAAAGATTTTCTCGGAAAACGAAGAAAGCTTGATCGAAAGGGGGAGGCAAGAAGGGCGTGAGTCCTTTCGGATGTTGGTTGAAAAAAATTCTACGTTTCCGGCCACACACGCCCGAGATTCGATGTAAGTGTATTTGCGAAATAGGAGATACCTCGGACATGTAATATATAGGAGAATATATAATGCTCTTATATATTAAAACTGCGTTAAAAAATTAGTTTAGTAATTAAAAATGTCTTTTTTAAAAATCGCTGATCCCAAAAAGAGGGACTTAATCGTAAAAGAGTATCTCGAAACGAGAAAGAATATTCGGGATAATCTAATAGCGGAGAAAACGGGTGGACAAGAATTACAAACCGATCTTACAAAGCTTTTTAAACCTATAACAGAAACGCAAAAAGCTGCAGCGAGGGAGATTACGGAAGAACTTAGACCTATTAAAGAGGGTATCGAACAGTTACCACAAGCTATTACGTTTCCTGCCATTCCTTCTATCACAGCTTCTGATAAACCATCGGAAGAAGATTCTCAATTTATCGGATCAATAGCGGAAAACTATTTAAGAAAGTTTGCTACTAAGTCTGAAGCTGATACAACGTATGGACTATATGATAGAAAGGGTAATTTTTATATCGGTAACAAACCAGTTGTTATTATAGACAACAATATTAGTGTTGACAATGAAGAATATGAAGGCACCCCCGGTTTGTGGGAATTAATCGTTTCTAAGAATCCGGATGATAATATTTATACTTACGACGATTACGACAATTACGCGAAATTGATGTTAAAAACCAACACTCTTCATCGTAATAACGACCCAGAAAGTAAATATCCTAAAAGTAGTAAAAGACAAAAATGGAATAGGGTACTCAAAACCATTTGGGATAATAGAAAACAATATAAAGGAAAGGGTATCATCATCCCGTCTGACCCTAACGCGTTACTAGAAAGACTAGACCTGTTATTAGCGAGTAAGAAAGCGGGTAATACGGGTGCAAGAAACGAGGTAGTGAGTATTTGCGACGAATTAAAAAGACAAGGCGTTTTAAATTCGAACGCATATAAAAATTTAATGTCTAATATTATAAAAGATGATCGTTACTAAAAAACACGGATTTAAAAGAAGGTATTCGTACGGTGCCGGAATCTTCGATAGTATCGCTAACTTTTTAGCGAGGCTTTTTACTAGTAGCGCTGCTAAACAAATTGCGTCTTCTGCTCTCGATGTAGGAAAGAGTGTAGCTAAGGAAGGTGCGAAGAAAGCTTTAGAGGTTGGAAAAAGTGCTGCTGTAGAAGCGGGGAAAAAATTAGTTGCGAAAGCTTTAACGCCGAAATCGAAGAAAATTTTACAAAAATATAGCGCACCAACGCCAACTCCTATCCCCGACAAAGCAGGGCGAGTCGAAACGCGAGACATTAGTACATTAATAGATGGAAGTGCCATCGCTATTCAAGACTTAGTTAAAAGATTAAATAAGGGGGCGGGTATTAAAACGATATAAAATTAAGTTAAGTAATTACGTTACATATATAAAAAGATAATGCCGGAATTAAAATTTAATCGCGTAAATTATAATAATAATACTAGTTCTATTACTATAGTAGGTGCATCTTTAAACCTAAAAGATTGCGAAGTCCTCGAAATGAATAACACGAAATACGGTTATAAAAAAGCTGTTGTAAAGTTATCTCCCGAAAAAGTAATCGAGATGAAAGAGATAGAGGAAAAGGTAAATGAACGTTTACGAGAGTGGGGGATACCTCGAGTAACGCTCGTATACGGTAATAAAGTTTATACTAAAACTAAACTGGATACCGCGAGAAGCATTAAACTTGAAAGTGTGTTTGTTAATGACGAAAATAAGTCTTTCCCCCAGCTTTTGTTAGTTATTTAAAATTATAATTGCTATAATAAAATGGACATTTTAAAAATTACCGAACCAATTTTAAAAGATGATAGTATTAATGAGTACGAGTACTTTGAGTATCTACCAATAGTTGGCACAAACCTCAACAACTCGGGAGGAAATATTAGGATCGAAATCGAGACCCAAGATATTTTTACTCATCCCAGCGAGAGTTATTTACTTATTATAGGCGAATTAGTAAGAAGCGATACTGGGGCGGCTTATGACGCTAACACCAATATTTCTTTAACGAACAATGGTCTAATGTATCTGTTTCAAAATATTAAGTATCAACTTTCGGGTATGGAGATTGAATCCCTATTGTATCCCGGTCACGCTACTACGATGATCGGTTTGTTAAAATATCCGGACGATTTTTCTAAATCGCAAGGGTTAAATCAATGTTGGTATAAAGATACAACGGTTAATGCGGCGGATGATAACACTGGTTTTATCGTAAGAAGAAATTATATTATTAATAATCCTCTTCCGAGAGGTACCTTTAGCTTCAGAGTTCCATTAAAACATATATTCGGTTTTTGCGACGATTATGATAAGATAGTGTACGGATTGAAGCAAACTCTCACATTAACGAGAAATGGTGATGATGACGCGGTCTTTAAAACTGGTGCTGTTGGTGGTGTTGCCGCTCCTGTTGATGGTAGAATTAATTTAATTAAAATATCTTGGTTTGTGCCGCACGTGCTACCCGCTGATGGAGAGAAGATGGAACTTTATAAAATTATCGAGAAAAAAGAAAAAGTACCGGTCGGATATAGAATGAGGCAATGCGACTCTACCTCGGTTCCTCTGGCAACATCATTTTCCTGGAGACTCGGAGTTAAATCATCACCCGAGGTGCCACGTTTTATTATTGTTGGCTTTCAGACTGGTAAAAGTGGTAATCAAGAAGAAAATCCAGCTATATTTGATCATGAAAACGTTAAAAATATTTATGTTACGCTAAATTCTACTAGATATCCCTTTGCCGATTATGATCTTTCATTCACTGCGAACCAATTTAGTAGAGTGTACGGCGATGCCGCTTTATTTAGATCTAAGTTTTATAACATGAATGAAATGGTGTCAAACCCTAACATTAACCCCTCGGATTATAAAACCCTTTATCCTTTGTTTTTGTTCGACGTTTCCAAACAGAGTGAGAGATTAAAATATTCCGTTACCGATATTCAAATTAAGGTATTTTTTAGAGCAATTGCACCCGCAAACACCATGGCATATGCCGTTATTATTAGCGATAGGTTAATTAACTTCCAGTCCGACGGAAATAAAATGAATGTAATATATTGATTTAAGTTAAGATATTTATTTTTAATATATAAAAATGATAAAGATTACGGATTTACAAAAAATTCTTAGACAAAATAATATAAAATTCCACTCATACTGGAAAAAAGATCGGTTGAAGGAGTTGGTGAAAGAACATGGTTTGTTACCGGAGGAGTCGCCCCCGTTAGAAGCAAAGACCCTAAATACGATGAAATATTAACTTTTACGCGTAATCCTAAGAAAGTTATTTTAGAGGATGTTGAAACCGGAGAAATAATAACCTTTCCATCGCTTTATAAGGCGGGTAATTTTATAGGTCGATGCCCGCAATTGGTTAAGAACTGTAACGGGAAAATTTGGAATAATAAATATAAGATTAACGTCGAATAGAGAAGATATATATTTTCTTAAAAATATATATCTAAATTTGAATTTTAAGTTAAGCAATGAAATTCCGTATAATAAAATAGATAAGTTATGACAGATTATAATATATATACCGTAAGCGGTTTAAGAAATTTAGCTAGGTCTAGAGGAATACGGGGATACTCTACACTTAGAAGAGCCGATTTAATCGAGCGTCTAATTAATCCCCCGCCTAGGAATCCGGGGATACTCTACGCTTAGAAGAGCCGAATTAGTCGAGCACCTAAGTACTCCGGCTCCTACACAAATATTAAGGAGGCCTACAATAATAGATTTAAGACAGGAAGCTAGGAGAAGAGGAATCCGGGGATACTCTACACTTAGAAGAGCCGAATTAATCGAGCTCCTACGGAATCGAGGAGCACCGATATTAGATACCGGAGATAATTTAAGAGATCCGGTATTACAACCAACACCTTACACACCACATCCAGCGCCACCTCCAACTCCACTTACAGTCGCAGTTGAGGATTTGATAGAGTATTTAGATAGTATCGAAGAAATTCCGAGAAATATATCGCCTAGGATAAAAGCTTTAAAAGAAAAAATAGATAAGATAAATAGGGATAAAGATAAAATAGAGATTAGAGCGGGGTCATCGGCACTAAGGGGATTTACGAGAGAATATTTTATAAAAGGTAAAAGCTCCTTTACACCGGCTAATTTCCTTAATTTAGCAAAAAATAAATTAACCGATGTTATGAGAAATAATCGTCAAACAAAAGTTAAACTCGTTATGAAGTGTATGATGAAACACTCTATCGAAAATCGTACGCAAGAGATGAATTTTGATTCAGGTTACCCACTCCCTAATTTAGATGGGGATGACGCGGACGACATATACGATGAAATGGGGGAAGAGGTATTAGCCGCTATAGCGGAGCAGGAAATGAAAAAAGATTATTGGAAGGTCGTTTACGTAATCGATTTAAGATTGCACACAGTAGCGTATAATCCGATAAGAGGTAATTCTTGGTTTCCAATTCCTCCTAAGATAGCGAATACAAAAAGCGTTATTAATCCGATAAATAAGAATGATGATATGTGTTTCGCGTATTGCATTCTTATAGCTTTGAACCCGACTAACGAAAACCCCGAAAGAATTAGTAAACTAAGACCCTCTTTAAACAGTATAAATATGGAAGGGATTAATTGCCCCGTTTCCCTTTCCGATAGAATTAAATTTGAGAAACAAAATCCTTCGATATCGGTATCAATTTACGGATATAATACGGGCGTTTATCCGCTTAGTTTAAGTAAAGAAGTTTATAAAAGGAAACATCACGTTAATCTTTTACTTTTGGAGAAGGATGGTAAAAAACATTATTGTTTAAATTAAAAATATGAGTAGATTGTTATCTAAACAAATATCCGATCATGACGGTAAAACTTATGTTTGCGAAAGATGTTTAAATCATTTTCAAAAAGAAGAAACTTTAAATAAACATTTAGAGTATTGCGGCGAAAAAGATGCTTGTAGAATAGACTTACCCGAAAAGGGTACCGAGATATTTTTTCAGAATTTTCATAAACAACAGAGACATCCTTTTACGATTTACGCGGATATGGAGTCTACATTAGAAAAGGAAAACGAAAATAAAGGTAGTAGTACGAGAGTAATTAACGAGCATAACGTTTCGGGGTATTGTTTTTACGTTAAATCGCTTTACGAAAATGCTTACCCTTCGAGGGTTTTCCAATATTCCGGCGAAAATGCGTCTAAGAAATTCGTAGAGGAATTAGAAAATGTTATAAGAGAAATAGATAGGATACCAACGAGGGAAAATGATTTTTAGACTCGAGGATAAAAGAAAGTTTGATAGAGCGGTAAACTGTTGGATATGCGGAGAGTCATTTACGAGAGACGCGAAAAAGGTGAGAGACCATTGCCATTTTACCGGAAAGTTTAGAGGAGCCGCGCACAGTGAGTGTAATTTAAAATATAGAAGACCTACTTTTACACCCGTATTCTTTCATAATTATAGTAAATACGATGCTCATTTGTTTATAAAAGATTTAATGAGTACGTCCGGTGAGACGAGTTGTATACCAACAAATAAGGAAACGTATATAAGCGTGTCTAAAAAGGTATCGATAGAATATGGGGTGGAGAAAAATAAAACGCATGAGATTAGATTCTTCGATAGTTTAAAATTTCTAGGTAATTTCTAGCCGGCACCCTAGCTAAGGAGGACAAGATTAATCTCGCTAAATATTTTAAAGGGGAAAAGCTCGAATTGGTCTCGCAAAAGGGTATATTCCCGTACGAATGGTTCGATAACATTAGTAAATTAGAGGAAACGAGGTTACCCGGGCGAAGAGAATTTTATTCGAAGCTTAAATGTAGCGGAATTGAGGAGGAGGATTATCAACACGCTAAAAATGTATGGAAAACATTCGAGATGAAAACTTTTAAAGATTATCA
Source organism: Hippopus hippopus (assembly GCA_946811185.2). NCBI lineage: Eukaryota > Metazoa > Mollusca > Bivalvia > Cardiida > Cardiidae > Hippopus > Hippopus hippopus. The sequence continues at coordinate 15,224,125 of OX328103.1, read as the reverse complement.
CGACTTATATAATCTTACCGACGTTTTATTGTTAGCGGATGTCTTCGAAAATTTTAGGGACGTTTGCTTTAATAATTACGGGTTAGATCCGTCTTGGTTTTATACAGCGCCGGGATTAGCTTGGGAGGCGATGTTAAAAACTACTAAGGTAAAATTAGAATTATTATCGGACCCCGACACGATTTTATTCGTCGAAAACGGAATAAGAGGAGGTGTGTCGACTATTTTTAAACGATACGCGAAAGCGAATAATAAATATATGAACGAAAAATATAACCCGAGTGAACCATCTAAATTTATTACTTATTTGGACGCGAATAATCTCTACGGTTGGGCGATGTGTCAAAAACTTCCCACCGGTAATTTTAAATGGATGGATGATTTACGAAATTCGAGGGATCAGCCGTGTATATTAGAGGTTGATTTAGAATATCCTAAAGAATTACACGATTTACACAATGATTTCCCATTAGCACCCGAAAGATTAAAAATAGAAAAAGTAGAAAAACTTATACCTAATTTATACGACAAAACTAAATATATACTACATCGCGATAATTTAAAGTTATATTTAAGCTTGGGCCTAAAGCTTAAAAAAATTCATAGAGGGTTAACTTTTGATGAGAGTGAATGGTTAAAACCTTATATCGATAAAAATACTAGCCTAAGAGCGAAAGCCAAAACCGCGTTCGAAAAGGATTTCTTTAAACTTATGAATAATTCCGTATTTGGTAAGACTATGGAAAATATTAGGAATAGAGTAGATATAAAATTAGTTAGTACCAGGAAAAAAGCGGAAAAATTAGCCGCTAAACCGAACTATTACGATATAACTATCCTCGATGAAAATTTATGTATAATTCAAATGAAAAAAGCGCGTTTATATTTCGATAAACCTATTTACGTAGGGATGTGTATTTTAGATTTAAGTAAGACATTGATGTACGACTTTCATTATAATTATATTAAAGATAAATACGGCGAAAAAGCTAAACTTCTTTTCACCGATACGGACAGTTTAATGTACGAAATAGAAACGGAAGATTTTTATAAAGATATTAGCGACGATGTTAAAGATCGGTTTGATACGACCGATTACCCGCCCGATCATCCTTCAGGTATTCCCGTAGGATTAAATAAGAAAGTTGTGGGTATGTTTAAAGATGAGACAAGTGGTAAGATTATTGAGGAGTTTGTGGGCCTCAGATCTAAACTATACTCTTATAAAATGTGTGAGGAGGAAAGTCAAAAATGTAAGGGAATTAAAAGGCAGGTAGTAAAAGCATTTATTAAACACGAACATTATAAAGAGTGTTTGTTCGAAAATAAGACGCAATTAAGAAGAATGGTAGTTATTAGGAGTCATAATCATGTGTTGTATACCGAAGAGGTTAATAAAATCGCCTTAAGCGGAGATGATGATAAACGCTATATCCGAGAGAACAATATCGATACGTTAGCTTGGGGGCATACTAACTTAAGTAATTTATTTCCCGTTAATAAAAAGGAAAATGTTTAGAAGAAATCATATATCTTACATTACTACCGAGGTGGATTACATTTATTTCCCTACATTAAAAGACTCTAATCACGTTTATATAACGAAACAAATAAAAGAATTTACGTACAAAACATTTTCGGAGTGTTTAAGTCTATACGGAGAAAACTTTAGCTTAATAGTGGGTGTAAAAATAGATGCAATTAACTTTGATGGAATTCACGTAAATCTTTTTAACCTTATGTACGATGAACGTTTCCACGTTTTACATAAATTCGATGTCCACTTATGTTTCGAACTCGAAGTTATAATGGGTAACATGAAAATACAAGGTGGGACACATTTTCTAGATACGTTTTATAGGTTTCATTGGGACGAAGAATATCCTTTATTTACTCCGTATTTATGTTTAAGTAGAGAAACGGACATTAAGATAAGCAGAATATTTTATAAAAATGTCTATATGTCTCCCGGAGCCCAAGAAAACGGTAATAAAATCTTTAAAGAATCCGATTGCGTTATATGTCTAACTAACGAACCTAGCGTTTTATTCTGTAACTGCGGACACGTATGTTTATGTAATTCGTGTTTTTCTTTAAGACAATATGAAGCTTGTCCTTTATGTAAAGTAAATAACGTTTTAACCAGAAATATATAACTTCGACTAAAAAGTTGAAATACCTCCGGCCAGGGAAAAACGCTTTAATGGATGAGACATTAAAAACCGTAACTAAAAATTTAAAATTACTTCTAAGTAGGAGGGGATATAAAATTCATCAAACTTCCGAAAACGACGATATTTATACCGACCTAGAACACGTCGGAACGTTCGTCAAAGCTAGTACGCTATCGAAAAAAAAATATTACGGTAAGTAATATTTATCGTTGCTAGCTAATTTATATATTTTACCGGGATTGATATTAGAGAATTCTATTAAATCTTGAATGGAAATAGCGTCTTCGCATATTATGGACGCTCTGTATACACACGCCATTAATATAGCGTTTTTTCTTACTTTTTTTCCTAAAGTTCTCGTAGTTTCGAAGAACATTTCCATCGCTAATTCCCTAGTTTTCGGACCTACGAAATGAGGTACACGTCCGAACTAAACGATTTCCTTTTTTTTCCTTTGTTTCGATATCATGAAGTTCTCCATTACTAAGTATTTATCTTTTAAAATTTCCCCGCATACTACGCATATTACTTCGCCCGAACAGCCAGGTTCATTATACGGATGAGCACAAAGAGTAATACTTTTTTTTCCCTCTACAAAGCTAGCTTTAACTTCTTTATACTTCTTCATAACTATATAGAAATCTCGTAACTTAGACATTTATATACACGCGTTTAAGATTTTTAGCTTAACTCAATTATCCGAGAGAACAATATCGATACGGACTAAAATTGATGCGAAGCGCCCCCGGCCAGGGAAAATTTGATTTTGACCCTCGACCTTTCATGTGACCTTTGACCTTTGACCTAAGATTTTGAAATCGTCCTAGATTTTTGAGATTCGCGTAACTTAAGGGACTGCACCAGAACTATCCGTTTGATTTTGACCCTCGACCTTTCATGTGACCTTTGACCTTTGACCTAAGATTTTGAAATCGTCCTAGATCTTTGAGATTCGCGTAACTTAAGGGACTGCACCAGAACTGTCCGTTTGTATCTACTACCGTCTCTATCTGGTACATCAAACTGTCAGTATCGGTGAATAGGAGCTTAGCTTTCTCACCGTACCTCTCCACCATGTACCTATAGTGGAAGTCGTACATCTTGGTTTTACAGATGTCCAGGATGCACATCCCGAGGTAAACCGGCTTGTTAAAGACAAGCTTGGTCTTCTTCATATGCATTGCCACTAAGTTTTCATCAAACATGGTGCAATGCCTGAAGTTAGGCTTAGCAGCCAACTTTTTGGCCTTCGGTCTACTACTGACCAGGCGAATATGCACCCAGTTGCGGATGTTCTCCATAGTCTTACCAAAGACCGAATTATTAATGAGCTTGAAGAAGTCTTTCTCAAACTCATTACTACCCTTCGCCTGAGACTAGTGTTAAGCTCAATATACTTTTTTAGCCATAGAGTCTCCACAAACTGGATACCACTATGGATCTTTTTAATCCTCAAACCTATGTCCAGGTACTGTTTGATGTTTTTGTGGTGGACCACATACTTCGTTTTATCCCAGAGATTAGGGATTAACTTGTCCACCTTGTTTACCTCCACAACCTCCGGGGCAACAGGGTAATCGTTGTGGGAGGCATGTAATTCTGAAGGATACTCCAAGTCAACATCCAAGATGCATGAATGACTCCTCCAGGACTTTAATTCATCCTCATCCATCCATTCGAAATCACAAGCGGGAAGAGGTTGACTCATTGCCCAACCATACGGATTGTTAGCGTCCAAGTACGCTATGTATTTATTTTGTTGAGCGCTATCATACTCCTCTCCCATGTAAGGATTGTTAGCTCTGGAGTACCGATTGGAGATCATCGATACCCCACCTTTAATACCCCTCTCCATCATCAAAAGCATATCAGGGTCAGTCAACAACTCCAGTTCTACTCCGGTGATCTTTAGTGCCGCGTCCCAAGCTAAACCCGGAGCTGTGTAATACCAAGCAGGATCTAAACCATAATTCTCGGAACAGACGCTCCTGAAGTTCTCAAAGACGTCAGCTAGTAGCAATACGTCCGTCCAGTTGTATAAAGTGTGGTAGTCTTATATGGTTTTCATGTTAAACGTCTTCCACACCTCCTGTGCGCGTGCGTAGTCCTCCTCACTCACGCCTTCATCTTGAAGCCTGGAGTAGAAGGCTTCCGGAGGAGGAAGAGTTTCTTCCAACCTGCTGGGAGAGTTCATGTACACGTAAGGATAAACTCCTTTCTTTAAAAGCAGGTTCAGCTGGTCACCATCGTAGTACCTACCGATGTTTTTAAAACGAGCTCTAGCCAAATTACGTTCTAGATTGCTCAAGCTGGTTGACATAAACTTAAAGTTGTCTATAAACCTAATCTGGTAACCAATAGGTATATTCTTGGTGAAGGAGATGTACTTCTCCTCATTGTTGGGGATGCAATCTATGCTTCCCTTACTAGCACCGAGATGCTTAATGAAGAGATGACTATCATAGCCACTCAAATTATGGAATACCACTGGAGTGAAGCGCGGCACGCGGTGATTGAGGTTGCATACACTGTGCGCAGCTCCTTTGAACCTACCCGTAAAGTGACAGTGATCTCTAACCTTGCGGAAGTTGTTGCTTTCCTTATCGAAGCTACCCCCACAGATCCAACAACGACCTGCCAAGCTATACCTTACCTCATCCTCCTCCAGAAACACCATCTCCCTCGCGGGTGTTTGACAGATCTCGGAAATGTCTTTTTCCAAGCTCTCCACAAACTTTCTCGCCGCGTCTGGTCCGGTATACTCCCTTAGCTTGGGAGAGTAAACGCTATCTAAAAGCACTTGATGTAGTAGCAAAAGCTCGACGGCTCATGCAACTGGTATTTCTTAGTGTAACTCTCGTCGGGGTTCGGATCGCAGGTGTCCAAGGGTTTGATAAAAGACTCAAAATCGGCATACACGACGAAGGGTACCTTCACTGACCTACCTCGATTTCTAAACTTGAGGGTCGATCCCTCTTATGAGTACTCTTCATGCCTTGCCAAGGACTCCTTAGAGGGAAAGGAGTTTATGCATCTCAAGCAAAAGTGTCGCTCATGACCATGCTCTGTCACCAGGGAAGATAGCAGACGACTCATATTCTAAATCAAGCAGTAATGCTGATTACTCCCTTCCTCAATTAACAAGACGTTTAACTATCCGCTTTTTGTCAACCGCAGTTTTGAGCCTGAGAGGATAGACATCTTTTTTATTGTTATATCCTAAAACGTTTATGGACAAGGTGGGGTTTTGCTTTTCAAACCTATCTATATCCTTTAGCGAGACAGGATACTCTGTACCATCCATGTCTAGATCTTTCTCTCTAGCTTTTAGAGCCCCATCAATGCGTTCTGGGTGTGAGTCTAGGTAGTCCAAAACTCGAAGCACACACCACAAAAAGCACTTGTCATCCTCGTTTTTCATATTGATGATAGCTTTTTTGGATGCAAGCTCTTCGGGGAGAGGGGTGTAAGAATTACCTCTTGATGGATCATATTCTACGGTATGTAGTTGCGAAGCATCAACTCGAGAAAATGCCCACCCACTACCCTCTCTTTGAAAGGTAGCCATATTTTCTATAATGCGTGCTACCATAGTGTTATAGAGGGTATCTTCATCCGTGCCCTCTAGATTTATTTCTATATTAGAATGGAAGGCGGTATATGTACCTCAGAACCGTCTTGCCTTTCCATGAAACATTTTAATATCATTTTAACTTTAGTCTGGCGGTTTTTTCTTAAAACGTTCATTATTTCTGGACGTGCCTCTTGTAAAAATCTCTGTTAACCATATCCGTCTATACCATAGATGGAATAAATTTTAGCAAATCCTTTCAAAGAAGACTGACTTTGCCTAACCCTAAACTTATTTTGCCTCTCAAATAAGACGTTTACATTTTCTTTCAAGGCTTTAAGTTTAGGTGAGATCTCAGCCGAAACTTTTTTAGCGGTTTAGGGTAACCCTAAGCCTTTTTTTTTTTTTAACCATTTCAACAACTCTTTTATAGTTCTTTCAGGCTTAGTTTTTGGACGCGTGCCCAACTCCCTCGAAGTGAAAGGTGGTAGAGCGGTCGTTGGATCGATTGGTTGTACACCTATGTTAGGTATATCTACATCCAATATTTTATTAGGTGTCTGAGCAGACCTCGGGACTGGTATAGGACCAGGTATCGGGACAGGTATTCAGGTCAGGTCTCGGAGCAGGTGTCGGACGAGGTTGTCTTGGTGCAGGTCTCGGAGCAGGTGTTAATACATCAATTAACTCGGCCTTTTTGAATCTCGAATATCCTCTGAGACCACGTTCTTTAGCCATGGCCTTCAATTCCTCTCCATTTTATTAGAGGGGTTATTTTCTTTAAGCCAGTTTTTGAGTTCCTCGAAGCTGTCTTTGGTAGTTAGGGTTTGATACCAGCTCGTCCATGTTATAAAACTTAGATCTAGATGATGCGGCGTCGCCATACGCCCGACTAAATTGCTGCTTAGTTAATGAGAGGCTGTAGTCAACCGCGGGGTAACTAGTGGAGTTTAACATGACGTAGATATTTTTAACGTCCACGTGGTCGAATATCGATGGGTTTTGCTCTTGGTCGCCGTCCTTGTTTGTCTGAAAAGCGATGAGGATAAAACGCAGCTTTTCGGGAGACAATTTAACGGAGAGCCTCCAGGTAAAACTAGTCGACTGAGGGACTCAGATAGAATCGCACTGTCTTATGCTATATCCGACCAACAGTTTTTCTTTTTTCTTAATCGTCCTATACGGTTCTAGTTTTCTAATTATACAGATACAGATACAGATATTTTATTTAGACTTGTACATGTACATCGTCTACTTCACATACAATTACAAAACATAGTAAATCACGTGAATTAAAGTAAGCGGAAAAGGGTTATTTGAAATAAATTCAAACATAAAGACATGCAAACAAAAAATCACAGTTGCTAATAGTAACACCTATGACTGTCCGACAGACTGTATGACGAAGTGTACTGACTTGACAATAAGAAAGGAATATGGCATAATCGGGCAAGCGGAAATGAACATTTTAACTTTCTACATTTACAATAGTTTTACTAAGTGGAAAAAGGTTTTTTGAAAGTAATTCAAACACACGGACATACAGACAAAAATCACAGCTGCTGACAGTAACACCTATAACTGTCTGACTGACCGTGTGACGAAATGTACTGACTAGAAAACAAGAAAGGAATGTGGCATGATCGGGCAAGCGGAAATGAACATTTAACTTTCTACATTTACAATCGTTTTACTAATTGGGAAAAATGTTATTTGAAATTAATTCAAACATATAGACATACAGGCAAAAATCACAGCTGCTAACAATAACACCCATAACTGTCTCACTGACTGTATGACGAAGTGTACTGACTAAACAATAAGAAAGGAATGTGGTATGATCGGGCAAGTAGAAATGAACATTTGACTTTCTACATTTACAATAGTTTTTCTAATGGAAAGAGCTTCCTTAACAAATAATGACAGATGTATTAGTTCTTTGCGATTGGTACTCGTTAAAAGTGAAACAAATTTATACATTGATGGTCGGATATAGTAGTACTTTTTCAAAAACTTTCGTCTGACTTCGTTAAAACACGGGCATATACAAACATCCGAAGTATTACAAAAAGGACAAAATCTTTGGTCACGCGGGGTTCTATTATTCTTGTATCTCCCTAATTTTATCATTAATGGATGAGCTGATAGTCTTAATCTTACAATGTAAAAACGTAGACTTTTAGGAAGTAGATTTAAATAGTCTTCATACTGAAATGTAGATTTTAAATTTCTATATAAAATAAGAACGGGACTATTCAATGTATGATACCACTGTTGAATAAAACAATCAGTCAACTTTTCTTTAAACTGACCAATAAACGTTTTAGCGTTAAGAAAGCTTATATTTTCGAAAACGTATGAAAACCCATGGTTATCAAGGAGATGCTTTACGTCTGTAACCCAATTTTTATGACCTTTATCGCTATTTGTCTTAAGCTGCTTATAAACTGTACGTAAAATTATATTATCTGTGTTTTCTACATTAAGCCAGTATTTTATTATCATAACATATCTATTTACAAAAAGGGGATATCTGCCAAGCTCTCCATATACTGGTACTCTTAATAATTTTTTACAAAACTTAAGGTGAATACGCTCTAATTCTTTTGATTTCGTAAAACCCCAAACTTCATCACCGTCGTTGAGAACAGGTGCGACGAAAGCATCAAATAATTGTAATACAATATAAGGTTTCAGGTCAAATTCCTTAGTTTTATAGAGTGACAGATTCATATATTTTAATGCTTTACCTGTTATATACTCTTTATTTAAATTAAAGTTCCCTTTGTAATTAAATACAGTACCTAAATAATTAAAATCGTTTACTACTTCTATATTCTGGCCATTATAAGTCCATTTTTCATCTGGAAGTAAACCTCTTTGTTTTCGAAAAACCATAATTTTTGTTTTTTGGACATTTACGTTAATACCCCACTTACTGCAATAACTATTTAAAGTATCAAGCTGGCTCTGTACTTCAGAGGGCGATTTACCTATAATAGCCATGTCATCTGCAAACAAGAGCAAAATTAATAAAATGTCTTCAATGATAAGTCCTGAATTTACATCATGTTGCAGGAACAGCTCTAAATCTTCTATAAAAAGTGAAAACAATAAAGGGGACATAACTTCGCCCTGACGAAGACCTACAGCATAGGAGAAATAATCAGAATATGAAGTACAAGACTTTAACACAAGACTTAACTTTTTGATACATGTCTCTTAAAATATTTTACCTTGTATACCCGTTTTATATAATTTCAACCATAGTGCATTTCTATTTATAGTGTCAAAACACTTCATATTATATTATTTTCGTTACAGAATGATTCTATCCTTGAATTAATAATAGAAGTGAAAATTTTTGACATGCAGCTAACTAGTGTGACACCACGATAATTATTCACATCATCTCTATCTCCTTTTTTATGAATGGGAATTATCACTCCATCCATCCATTTATCCGGGAAATACCCAGAAGTTAAAATACTATTAAAAATGTCACACAAGTGGACCGATAATATATCAGAACATTCAATAAAATATTCATTCATTAAACAGTCACTACCTACAGCTTTGTTACGTTTTAGATTCTTAATAGCCTTACCAATTTCATTTAAATCTATAGGCCGATCTAATTCTGGAAATACCGTATTACATTCATTGTTATTTTCATAATTTTTGCAAAATTCTTCCGCTTCGTCGTTTTCAAAATTATTACCAAAATTGCTTAGGTTTGAGAAATATTCTTTAAAGGACTCAAGTGAAATATTATGTGAACTATTACTACCATTTGAACCATTAAAATATTTCCAAAATTCCCTTGGTTTACTTTTTTTTTAGCTTTTCAATATCCTTTATCTTTTGCTTATACAAAACTTTTTTCTTTTTCCTTATTATTGTTTTATATGCATTTTTACTTTCTAATAAATTCAACCTGTTTATTTCACATTTATTTTCGTTGTAAACACGAACTGACTCTAAATAAATACTTCGCATGTGGGAACATTCTGCATCAAACCATTCAGCTTGTTTCATAAATTTATTATTATTAAAGTACGGTGTATCAGTAAACGTGCATGTTTTAGAGAAAAGTAGATCCGCGACAGACCGAATAATGTTTGTAAATGAATTAACCGCGTCATTAATAGACTGTCTACTTGTACAGTCAATATTATCGACCGCGACATTAAAAAGGGGTAACTGAGATATTACACCTACGCGAAATTGATGCTTATACTCAGTCATCCCATTTATGATTAGTACTTAAAAATGAATGACTATTATGAATTTCCGTATTACACGTAACTTTAAATGATAATACAGCGTGGTCACTCCACTCGTTAAACGAATGTACATTAAACTCGCTAATTAAAGAAAAGTGTTTTTCTTGTAACAGCAAATAGTCAATCACCGAACAACCGTTCCGCGAGACAAATGTGTATTGATTAGTATTGCCTACACGACCGTTTAATACGCGTTAACCGGTTGTCTTACACAAATCGAGCAATTTTATCCCATGATTGTTTTGTACATTGTCAATAGAGGCTTGTAATGAGGTGCGATCCGGCATATAATCAATTTCGTCAAGGTCTGCGCAAACCGTATCATGAACAATATAATCATTCTTCCTACCGATTCTGCTATTAAGGTCTCCACAAAAAGCGACACTACCAAGGCTACTATACTCAAAAATGTCATTTTCAAGTACATCAAATAAGTAATATTTTGTACGCGTGTCTAAAACCATTGTTGTTTCCAGAGTTTGCTGTTAACCCCGCATCCTTATACCACAAGCTGGTTCAAACCCTGCGATTTTGAAAATTCGTCCGGATGTTTTAGCAACCCGAGCATCGTAGTTGCCTGACCTGGATAAAACACGGATTCGATCTCCTGGCCGGAAAGTTGGTACTTGATGTTAAAAAGATGCATGAGGCCATTGTTTGTCAGAGAAACGTTGTCCGCGTTCGTGTGTAAGCCTTTCCATCTACCTTTGTCAAGCGACCTTCCATGATCAAAATAGCTCTCGCTAGGATGCGTAAAAAGATCTTGGAACTCGATATTGATCCTGATCTCTCCAGGATTGTTGAGATTTGTACCCACGATCGGCTAAGCTGGGCATTCGCTATACGATCTTCTCAAATTTACGTTTTTAATTCCTCGAAATACGTCCTTTGATCTTTCTAGGGGGTAAATTTTATTATCCCGCATAAGCTGAAATAGGTGAACGCCTTCATTGTCCCTTAGATACTTACTTACCTCCTTCTCAATCGGATAAAACTATACTAGAGTATGTTAAGAAAAAAAATCTTAGCGTTCTGTGATGCTTACTTCACGAGATATAGAGGTTTAAACTTCGGATTTTCAATTGTCTGAAAGTCGCTAATTGAAAAAAATCGTGACTTCCGGTAGTCTGCCGTGACGTCACAAGTGTGAGAAGATATGGTCGCTATACATGAACTAACGCAGAAAACAGAAAACTGCATGAAATTCGTAAAGATATAAATCGCTTTATCACGTTTCAATCACTTGTCTACTGCAGAATTTCAATCTCTATCGCTCTTACATCTTACTACAATCATAGGAAAGAAATTTTAAATGAATTAGCCTAGTGGAGATAGTACTTATGAAAAGGAAAAGTTATTCTTCTAGTGGGGAACAAAACTATTTTGAAATTCATTTCTTGAAGTTATTTCAATTATACCACTGTCTCCTCAACGAATTTTGATAGATAAATATTAAAAAAAAAAAAAGAAATAATAACTCAAGACAGTTGAATTATGCCAAAAGTCTCTTCTACTAAGTGGTAGAAGGAACGTTGCAATGTGTATCATTCGAGTACAGTTCTAAGGCTGTTTCTACCAAATATAGGACACCGTCGATCATTGAACGGTCTACACATCCTGTGCAGTCTGATCTTGATCTACACTGTCAATGTCAGCATTTCACATGTCTCCTTCAGCTTGGGAAGAATTAAAAGCCTTGATCTACTGTAGAAATCATATCCTCTCTTTAACATTCACAAACAACATTAAATCCAGCTCACATCCTAAATTTGCCGTTTAAGTTGAATCCATTTGTTTCACTTGATCTTCATTTATTTTCCTACGTGTTATTTTCACAATTTCAAATTGTTTCCTTCATCAACAACAACATTAAAAGATTGTCTGAATTGCCTCCTGCCTTCCTGCCCTCCATATCAAGCAGTAAACGTTTTTGATCGTCTGCAAAATACAGGGTCAGTCCATTTCCTAAATACTGAGACATGTTAGGCGTAAAATTTAAAAGGAAATACCAACGTAGACAAAAATTATTTAACTTTCTTCTTCCGTATTTCTCGCTCTAATCATGTACGAGACAGCAGATGCTGACCATAAAAAATGCAGCGTAAATTAAGAATTTATTACAAACTTTACACAAAAGTTTGGTGCGCCAACCTTTTATTTTGAGAAAAGAATTGTGTGTTCCATCAATGTAAAGGGGCAAAGGGTTAATTCGGCGCCTCTTTGATGTTGGTATCGCACCGTCGTGGTCTCACATATTTTTTTTTTTGCAGTTAGAGGTTAACAAGCACGTGTCATAAACATGTCATGTACAAATTTAATCTTTTGTTTTCACGACCATATTGAACTCTTTTTCTTATAAAATGTAAATGGAATTTGGAATTTTACACAGGTTAAATGGGTAAGTCGAATGTCATAACTTTTGTATTTTGCTCATTCATACGATCTTAAATAAAAAAAAAAATCCCATAATCTGCTTGTCGAATTTCTATTTTAACTACCCTTCAACTCTCTCTCGGTCTCTCTTCTCTCTCTCTCTCAGTAATAGGAAAGAGATGGATAATCAATAGTGAATTTACCATTGATTTCTTGCCCCATTTAAATTTCTGTGTGGCCCCAAGGCTGCTGAATGCCACTCAATGACCTTTTCGAACAATGTATATTAAGATCAGACTGCACAGAATGTGCAATCTGATCTTATGTACAGTGTCCAATACGGAGATATCTATCTCCAAAAAGTAGCAGTATTCGAATTTTTGCAATCGGCATAAAGGTTTATTTAACCTGTTGAGGATTAATGGTAAATCTGATATTAAAGAAGCCACGTCATTCGGTTTAGACAGACAGACAGCAGACTGACGAATAAATAGTCATCTCCTGGCTCGAAACAGTGCTTAAACTCGGCACCCGGCTTACGATAGGGATTTTTGTGACAAAAAAGAATCGTCTCCCGACATGAGGGAGGATAAGGTTATGAGAAAAAAGTCAGTATCGGAGCAAATTAACAGTACATAGAAAACGAAATAAATGTGTGGGTCACACTTCCTACGTCACATCCGGTTTATCGAAGATTTCACAAAGTCGCACAGGTGTACAAACCACATTTTCGCTTATAACTCCCTTTTTAAGAAAGGCATTGAAATATGGTTTTCAATTTTAAGATTGTTTTCATTTAAGGATTCTTATATCCAAAAATAGCTTTGGTCTGGAGCTACCCTTTAAGTCTCTAGCTGAGACATAAACCTTACAGTCCACTAGCTTGAAAGATGCGTTCTTCACGGTTATGCCATCATCATCACGACTACATTCCATCACGTTTTTTCTAGAAGGAAAAACGTTTTTTAAGCTATTTTGAGACCAGATCCACCGTTTAACCTTCGAACGAGGTCTTGGATAGCAATCGCGCTTCCGTCTATCAAGGAGTCAGTGTTTTGGCTCGTCGGTGTACTCGTCGTATGCCTTCGCAAAATTTCTCGCGACTTACGTATACGTATTTTGTCTTACATCCACAATTTCTCGGAACAATCATCCTTTTTAAATCTTAGACATAATTTTTTTTATAAGCTTTTGCATCCAAGACACGTTGTCTTTTTAATTCATCGCGCACGCTAACGAGCTCATTTCTTACCCCGGTGTTGCCCGCTTCCTTACTTGCCATCAACAGGTCGAGTCTTTCGAGTAATGCGTTAGGATCACATGGGATAACAACGGACTTAACCCCCTTTCCTATGGGAGTGGGACCCCAGGGAAGTAGCTTGTGGTAAGTAATCTCTGGGGCTCTATTATCCCATATGGTTTTAAGTACTCTTCTCCACTTCTGCCCTTTACCACTTTTTGGATATTTGCTGCTCGAATCGTTACCGCGATGGAGGGCGCTGGTTTTAAATATCAACTTCGCGTAATTGTCGTAATCTTCATTAGTATACACTTTATCGTCCGGGATTTAGCTACGATAAGCTCCTATAGACTAGGCGTCCCTTGATACTCCGCACCGTCAACCACAATATTGTCGTCTACGATGACAACGGGCTTGTTACCGATATAGAAGTTACCGCCTTTGTCATATCAACCTCAGACTTAGTAGCGAACTTTCTTAGGTACTCCTCAGCGATCGGTCCGACAAACTGCGCGTCTTCTCGTTTTTCTTCGGGTTACTCAAAAGTCTCGATAGACGGAAAAGCTGGGAAAGTAATAGACTTTGACATGCCTTCATTAATGGGCTGAAGCTCCGCAAGTACCTCCTTCGTTGTAGTCTTTTGCGTATCCGTAATATGCTTGAAAAACGTTGAGAGATCGCTCTGGAAATCTTGCTCGCCAGTTCGTTCCGCTCGAAAATTATCCCGGATATTCTTCTTTGTATCGAGAAACTCCTTCACAATCAGGTCTCTCTTTCGCGGATCAGTAATCTGTAGAAAACACATTCCTTTTTTTTTTTCTAAAGGCATCGCAGTTTTTATCGCAGTTTTTATCGCAATTTTTATCGCGATCCTATATTTAACCTTATATTGATCTTCACATCGAGCTTTAGCTTAGTCCTTGTTATTCTTTTCAACCAGCCTCCGAAAGGACTCACGAGCTTCCTGCCTCCCTTGCTCAATCAACATTTGTCTAAGATCGTTGTCTAAGGTTTTTACTCGATGATCTTTTAGCGTCTTCTTTCATGGTTCGGTATTTTTCCAGCTCGCCCAAGATAAACTCGTCATCGCTTATCCTATTATCGGTAAGAGCTTTAGAGATATACGAGGAGATCGTGTTTAGCTTCACTTCAGCGATCGTCTTGATCTTTTCGTGCTTCGTCGCTTTGTAACGCGTTGTTTGTTCGCATACTTCCCGACGATGTTTAGACCGCCAGTGACAAGCGCTACACTCTCCATCACGATAACGACGGGAACAGCCACCACAGTGGACAAAAGACTAACACCGCCAATTCCAAGAACCATTGTAGTGCTGATGAGCGCAACATCAACACCGTCTATTATTTTCGAGGCTCTATGGTACTTCTTGCTTAGAGCCTCTCGAACTCGCTTTTCCTTCTCGAGAAACCTTTGGATCTCGTTGATTTTTTGTAAACGATACCCCTCCCCTTTGTCACTGGGAGAAGCAGAAGGTAGCGTTGGGTAAATAGGTTTATCGCGTTCCATTTTTTTTACAAGACAAATTTATGATGCATGGCATCATAGAAGCCGTAATCTTTTGGTGGACAATTTCAGAAATATTGATTTTCTAGAAAAAATGTGATGACATTTTTGTATCTGTTTATCCCCCCACAAACGGAAGATCATGACAAATGATACTAAAATGCAAGGAAAAAGGCAGGAGTTAAGAGAGGAATCTTAAATTATCTTGTACCATTATTATCATCATAATCATCATTATCATTTAAAGAGATAATGCGTATGTGAGAAAACATGTAAAAGCATGGGAATTTTCAAATTTCTACTCAAAGCTTGAAAATGGAGAAATTACGCATTCAAGTACAGCATTTTTCATTATTAAATGATTTTAAAAAGCAAACTGGGGATAAAAGGCGACACTGCGGAATTATGTAAGTTAGTAATTACATGTATTCAAAGTAATATTTAGATCGTTATTCACGTAGATCTACGTGTATTTACAATTTTTAGGTGATATTTTATTTGTGTTTCATTTTTTACAAAAAGAAAAAAGAAAAAAATATTAAACAACTTTCTTCTAAAACATTTTCTTTTTGCTTGTTAAAAAGTATCTTAGCCTGCTTGTAACAAAGTGAATGTTTACATTTCTACTCCAAAATTCTTCTGATCATAGCCTTCACAGTTGGCGCGAACCACTTAAAAAAAAACTTTTTTTTTTAAGTCTTTAAGGATCTGAATCTGTTCAACAACAACATAGTAACTATTACTATATATACTTGTAAACCGTTTAATAAAAATTAGTATGAACTATTTTCTGCATAGGCCTTGTACAAACCTATAAAACATCGAATGTATACTTCAAGAGCCATTCAAACCCTTCACCAACAGCGACGTAAAAAAAAAAAGTTGTATATGCACAGTGATAGGTTCGGTTATCCTTTCAACTACACCGAATGAAATTAATATACTGAGTAAGAAAAAGAAACAAGAAGTTTTTACGTTTACAATATCTTATAAAATATTAAAAAATATTACACAGACTATGTACTGTCTGATCTTGATCTATTTCTGCCATTTTCGAATAGTTTCAACCCTGAGCACTATGCACCACTTTGGTAATTTTTGTGGACAACTTACTTTACGATCCATAAATTTTTCACGGGTAAAGTAGATCAGGACCATACTGTACAGAACTTACAGTCTGATCATAACAGCTTCGACACACAATACATTAAATACTAAATTTTAAAGGGCTCATAAGGTAGATCGTCCATGTAACAAAATTCCATTCGGCTAAAGTGTCGACGAAGGGAAGAAAAAAGGGTTTTCTATAAATAGCTGAAGTAGACTGCTCTTTGTAATACGATTAAACTGTGTAGGGAGGTAACCAGTCTATAACTTGATTCAAAGGTTAACCGCCCTATTATGTGTACAGATTAAAACTGGACAAAACACTTGTACATAAAACTGCTTCTGATTATCATATTCTAAGATGCTGTCCACCTCATAATTATCATTATTTTGTCTTGTAAAAAAGTAGACAAATGCGAAAGCCGTTTAGAGGTGGGAGAGCCTGTGGCAGACGGAAAACATTACATTTCGTTTGGGAACAAGGAAGGAATCCTTTAAGTTGGAAAAGTTCGGGGGACTAGCCAATGAAAGGAAGTTTAGTTTTCTGTATTTTCGTTGTTATTTGGGAATGAACTTATACTGCAAGAAAACCAGGCTTAATATTCATGTAGGTCTGATTGAATATTTAAGAAAGAGCCATGTGGAGTAATTTTGTAACACTAACACGATATTTATAGAAAATTTCCAAAAATAACCAATCGAATAATTACTGATCATCTACATGGTAAATAGTTTAGGTACATTCCTACTGCTAAACTAGGTAACGCACGAAGCACAGAGGTTTATTCTCTCCTATTATTTCAACGATCTCGTTCGAATTATTCGTGATGTTTAAAGATATCTTCAACGTTTTCGAGAGAAACCTTTATTTTAAGAGCTTGCGTTAGTGCGGTTAAAACAACTTTAGTCATCATAAAGCCAAACCCTAAGCGCATTGCTCTAATTTCTTTAGGATTGATAGTAAGTTTACCTTGGCTAAAAATTTCCCAAGTTACCGGACTCACTTTCCGAGTTGGGTGCTTTACATTTTGTGATGGCCGCCAATAAATCTTCCTTGGTTGAGTTAGTTTAGGCTTCACGCCGAACTTGTAAATAGACATGTTTTTAAAAAGGACAGAGATATTTAAAATATAGCTCCGAGGATCGGAATTTTAGCAAATGGACTATTCTGTCCGATAAGAAGTCCACTTCCATCGTAGAATTGTCCGCCCTTTTTTCAGATAAAGACCATTACCGGCAGACACTAATCCTTTACCGGATGCAAGTGCAAGATAAACTCCTTTACCATCCGTTTCCACTCGGCAAGCGCAACCTCCTTTTTTAAGATACAAGCCAGATCCCAAAGCCTTTTTGTACCCTTGTGGAGGCTAAACCGGAAAGAGCGCCAACACCTAACGCGGGAAGGACTGACCTAGCGACGAAAGGCAACACTCGCATTGCTAGCCCGGCCAACATCGGGAGAAAACCGCCCTCAACCTCCATGTTATGCTTGAGCTGCGCCTTGCTCATGTTGATAGTTATTCCTCTGCCATCTTCGTAGGCTTTGGCTATTTTTTTTGCCTTTGAATTGGTAAGCGCTATAATGTCATTGCCTTTCAGATCCTCGTGACCTAACCTATCCTTTTTCAGCTGAATTGGCGGATTAAACCTAGTTTTAAAGTGCGTCTTGTTGTCGCTCACCACAATATGGAACGAGCTCTTAGGCTCCATATTCTTAGCAATCTTTTCTAGAAGCGTCTCCATTTTTTTTTTTTTTTGAATAGCCGAGATAGTTTTTTATACCGACTCAGGGATGTAAAAGTTGTCGAAGCCGCTTCTGTACTTCCTATCATGCTTCTTACTAGTTAAATCGATGATGACAAAACCGTAAGGCTTCTCCCACGACTTTATGACAAAAAACTTCTTAACTCGTTCAATAGGCATATCTTCACCTACGTGGTCATTATAAATATGGTTGATGTTTTTGAAGTTAGCGTTCTCCTGGATCGTTTGATGTCGCAGCTTAAAATAATGTTGGGAGAGGTAAAAAGCAATCGATGTTACTATGCCTTCCACGGATGTAGTAAGACTCGCACTTATTCTACTTTTCTAGGAGCAGGTCGTCGAAGATCATCTCCTGTGGTCTCGTAAAAACTGCACTCTATGTCCGACTTATTCTTATCTAACCTCTGTACCTCGTCTCGGTAGTCAAACAACCTCAGGATAGCCTCTTTCGGTAGCCTTTCTTCGAAGGCTTTCTTGAGTATGCGATACTCCGGCTTGAAGAGACTCTTTCCAAAACTCGTTGTAGTCGAGCCACCCCGGTCTGAGTAGAAGGTTGAGCAAAACAGTGGTTTTACCGCATCCCGATTTGCCTACGATTAATCCTTTTATACTTTTTGGCAAAAGAGCGTGATTAAATCGTTTTGATACTCCTTCATTCCACGACAGATCCTTCACTTCCAGTTTTAATATAAATATTTTTTATCCTTATATAAAAAAATTGCGTCAAATTTAGAAAAGTTACTGACACGGTCAACGTAGAAACTACCGTAACCAAGAATAAAAGGAATATGAAACGGGGAAAATGCGTTGTGTGTGGGACAACCAGTTCGTAAAGCGGCATGTGGGTGGATCTGTGTTAAATAAGGTTATAAATAACCTCCCTTTCGAGATGCATCTTCCCGGGCATAACTTCACGGGACCCGGCACTAAACTAAAGAAGAGACTCAACCCGGATTTGACTCCGAAGGATTGGAGCATGCCAGTGAACAGGATTGACAGGGTCGCGTACTATGACGACGTCTGTTACCTAAAAAATCCGGACACCGAGACCTGTAACAAGGTGTGCGACAAAAACATGCTGAAAGAGATGAAGGGCATTTATAACCCTACCCTCAGGGAGAGACCTGATAGGTCTATCGTGGATAAAATAATCGGTACAAAGATGAGATTCGGGATGGATATTAAAAAAAAAAACGTAACTTTGGCAAAGGAGTTACACAAACCCGTAAGAAGAAAATTTCAGAAAAGGAGAGTTCGAGTAAACGGCATAGATGAGATATTGGCCGCGGATCTAGTAGACAGGCAGGCATTTCCTAGGTTCATCGACATCTCATCAAATACGGATGGCTAGTACCATTAAAACACAAAACCGGAAAATCGGTCGCTGCCGTGTTAAAAAGTATTTTCGAGGAGAGGAGACCGACTAAGATGTGGGTAGACAAGGGAAAAGAGCTTTATAACGAGGAAGTTAAGAGCTTGGTTGAGTTGTATTCCACTGAGAATGAGGAAAAATCTAGTGTGAGATGGATTAGAACTTTGAAAGAAAAAATGTGGAAGTATTTTACTGCTAATTCCACGAGCGTGTATATCGATGTGTTAGATGACCTCGTTCTAGAATATAATAAAACGAGACATTCGTCAACAAACGAAAATAATGTATGGAGAAACCTTTACCCAGACCATGATAAGATAAGGGTAGTAGATGCTAAGTTCTTCGTTAGAGATGAGGTGAGGATCAGCAAGAAAAAGAAAACCTTTGAAAAAGGATATACCCCGAGATGAACCTAAGAAGTCTTCGTCGTTTCAGCCGTACAACACACATCGCCGGTGACATACAAAATAACAGATTTCAATGGAGAAGAAATTAAAGGTACATTTCATGAACCAGAGTTACAGAAAACGAATCAGGAGATATACAGAATAGAAAAGATCGTTAAAAGGGGAAAGACGAGGTCGCTAGTCCAATGGAAAGGCTACCCCGAAATCCTTTAACTCGTGGGTCGATAATAAAAGTTTACTAAGCGTTTAATAAAAGATGAACATCGCGGTTGAAGACGTGGTTTTACCGAATAAGCCGTTAAGCAACCTAGAACTAGAGGATGCGGCACGAAAACACAAGCTCGGCGACACAAGCTCGGATCATCTGATTTCAAGCCCTTGGATATCAGAGTTGGAGAGTGGTTTATCACCACTCAGCACTGCGGTTGCATTACTTTTTCAAAACCTCTAGAATTAAAATCGTGTGACTTTATAAATTTTGTGACGGGAGTCGATTCCCCCAATGTACTCGGAGGTGTTGTGGCGATATTGATCGAGTTGGATTTGTAAAAAAAATATTTAACCGTGTAAATATTTAAGTTTCACTCACGTTAAGATCACGTTACATAGTATTTCACAACTCTATGTAGGATTTTGCAACGTAGAGTGGATTTTTGAGGATGATAGTAGTATATCATAATTCTAACAAATATTTTTATTTCGTAAATGTTTAATGTAGGATTCTCATTCATGTAACTTCCTCGTTTTTGTTATGTCGACCTTGAACTTTGTAAGAATGTCATTAAAGAGTAAATGACGTATAAAATAATTTTGGTATATGCGAGTACAAGATCTGTAGTCAAGGTTATCACCAATGACGGATCAAGACATATCAGAAAGGTTTGTCGATCTATTCAAGATTACTTAAAGGAGATTTTATGACATTCTCAACCAAATACTCACGCTGTAAGGACGCACTGATTTTACATAGCTGATTAAACATGAATGAAGGTAAACATTTGCGAGGGTGCTTGTTGGTATTATGATATAGCTGTGGACAACCTTAAATTTTGAATTTGTTATTAAGTGAAAGATGTAAAGGTTGTGCACACAGCTGTTACTAAATACTTCCTCTTTCGCTTTCGATGTGGAGGTAAACAGGTTATATCACGGCGGACAGTAAATGACATTACTCGCCTTACCTTTTCTATACTTCCTGTATCGCTTTCGATGTAGAGGTATGAAAAACGGGGTTAAAGATGATTGTCTCATAATTAGCCGAGTCGGGGATCGAACCACGGGCATAAGTTGGCGTTGAGCGCGGACTGGCTCATGCGAAGTGCATTTTGGGCATAGCAAACTAGGTTAAGTCGACTTTTTGACCTTGCGCAAGATCATTGAGTGCATTTTGTCCCAGAATCGGCCTTTTCTATCTACTCTTGTCAGCCTCTTGTTTGCTTGGCGCACCACCATAAAAAAGCTTTTGCGATTGTTTGCAATCGTAACTGGTCGTTCATTTGCGAACGTTTGTAAACGTAACGGAATGTTATCACTGCTGTCTGCTATGACGCTTCACTATCCTGTATAGGATAAATAGCAATACGCGATGTGTAAACTAAAACTCGCCGCTACTTTAGAAAATGGCTATAAACAATACCTCTGTGAAAAAAATCTATCCAGTGTTTTGCTCCAGATTTCTTAAAGGTTTATTTTTTTCCAAACAGAAAAAAATAGTTCTTACAAAAACTATTGTTTTACAGCTCATCTTTGAATTACAGTTTGTAACTATAGGGAAACCAGGACTTTTGCATGTTTTTTTTCCACAGAGTTATCAACAAGAAGTGTCTGGGCTTTTACTGTAGCTATTTCCCTAGCTTGTTTTATTTTTTTTATAAATAATTGGTGCATAGGTTTCATGCTAGCTAACCATAGCTGGATGAATCGTGCCAGGTAGACCAAGTAGCGATTTATTGAGTAAACTTTTATTTTATTTTGAAATTCGATTAACGGTTGTCGTTTTGAAAAGTACGCTACGGGGGACAATCGAAAAGAACTGTACTAGATTTTGATTAAGTTCTCCCCAGAAAGGGTTAAAAATCATGAAATAAATAGAGGATATTTGTTTTTTACGGTGAAAGATCGAAATTTATTTCATCGAGTGATCATCATCGGTAATATTTTCACGAGCGCACTCGTGAAAATATTACCCATTCCTGTATTATCTGCATTGTTTGTAACATTAAAAGGAACTTGTAGTGTAAATTTCGAATCTTGAGTTTGAATCAAGTAGTTGCAAAGAAACAACTACATTGACGTGATTACCATCGAGTACTATTCTACAAGTTAACATGTTATAGAAATCCCAAATGTTCTTCGGAGCATTAGCTAATCCAAAAAGGCATGACATTGAACTCATATAGCCCTGCAAAACACATGTAATGTATTAATCGAAATGAGGTTTAACTGTCAGAAAAGAAAGAGTCCTATGAAACATAGCAATAGTGCTTGTTCTTTGGTCTTCTTTAGGACTGGAACATTTCCTCTCTGAGATCACTGATGGTCTAATATCATCTTGGTTGCAGGAGTTTATCGTCTCCGTCCCATGACTGGAGTCCGAGTAACATCATGTTAACAACCCATAAGTTTAGCGATTGTCGGTTGTAGCTTGTCATGAATTCCCTCACCATAATATCTACACTTATTTACATGTCTGCTTATTTAATATGTTCACATAGCTGGTTGCAGGAGTATGTTTTCTCCTTCCCATGACTTGAGTCGGGGCAACTTTATGTTAGAAATGGAGAAATTGTATTACTACCAGGCATACATAAGTATGGGACTTATCCAAAAGAATGGAAAAGGGGATATATAACACCTATTTTTAAATCAGGAGAAAGATTCGACTCCTCAAATTATAGAGGGATCACTATCATGATTTGTGTAGGTAAGCTTTTTAATTCAGTGTTGAATAATAGACTAGATACATACCTCAATGAAAACAGGATCATTAGTGAAACACAAAGTGGTTTTCAAAAAAGAGCAAGAACAACACACCACATGTTTATTCTACGCACTTTAATTGAAAAATACACAAAACAAAATAAAACCTGTTTATTTACATGTTTCATAGACTTTAAAAAAGCCTTTGATTTAGTTCTACACCAGGCTGTTTTACTTAAAATGCAAAATGTAGGTATAAAAGGCTTGTTTTATAGAATTGTACAAAATATGTACACTGACAACATTCTTAGATTGAAAATAGGAAATGGTATAACAGAAGAATTTTGTTCAGAAATAGGTGTAAGACAAGGCGATACACTAAGTCCTAATTTGTTTAAAATTTTCATCAATGATTTAGTCAATGTATTCGATAAAGATTGTGATGGTGCAACTCTTGGAAAGTTTGAGATAAATTGTTTAATGTATGCAGATGATGTGATTCTTTTTTCCGAAAGTGAGAGGGGATTACAAAATTGCTTAAGAAAGCTTGAAAATTAGTGTGACATGTGGTGTTCAGACATTAATATAGATAAAACAAAAACTATTATATTTAATAAAAGCGGTAAACTTTTAAATTATACTTTTGATTCTAATGGTAAATCAATTGAAAATGTGCATACATATAAATATCTAGGTGTTCTTTTTTCCGCTTCCGGTACCTTTGTCCATGCAAAGTCAGATCTTTACAATAGAGGACTTAAAGCATTTTTCAATCTTAAAAACATTTTCGGTGACCTCTCCCCCAACGTACATACATAACTACATCTTTTTTATCATACCATTAAACCAATTTTACTCTATGGGTGCGAAGTCTGGGGAACATTTTCTCCCTCAGCAGCTGCTGTGAGGAAGGAAACAGAATTTAAATTAGAGAAATGCTACTCAAATATTGATTGTGAGATATTAGCAACAAATTTCGCAATTTATGGTGATCTTGGTAGGACTCCATTATCTATTGATATAGTCTGTGCTGTAATTAAATATTTTAGAAGATTGGAAGAAATGAACACCGAAAGTCTTCTCGCACAAGCCTTCCATAGTAGTAAAGAAATTCAGCCTTTATTAAACCTAGACATTCTGAATTATTAGGAGTTACAAGTATATATAAATGAATAGTAGGTATGATTAAAAAAACTGATGAATAACATCGAAATATACACAAGGCATAAAGAAACACAGGGTGTCATTATTTGCAATATCTTGCGAACGCGTTGTTAAATCAAAGCGTTGAGAACACTGAAGTGGTATTTGTCAAGGAAGCCATTGTGTGGAATTAATAATTTGAAAGTAAAGGAGAAATATTAATCAAATATTGGCTTGAAAGTTAACCTACTAAGCAAATGAATAATTTTTTGTTCAAGGGAGAGTACTCATGACAAAGGTAGGATTATTTGTGTATTGGTGGTCTCCCTTTGATCATTAGGAGGAGTCAGGAGTAACGTCCCTTGACAGTAGGATGCATGATGGATAGAGAGAGAAACCATGTGAATATATCAAATAAAATTAAGTTTGTGACTGAAAACTATGATTTTGAAATATATTTGGCCGTTAACATTTAATTCCCAACATTACAATCAATTATTTCGATCTATAAATATTCATGCCCAATCAAATGGAGTAGCGCGCAATCATGGGACGAACAAGCCATGGGACGAACTGGTTTTGGAACGAAAAAGCCCAGGACCAAGCGATCAGTAGACAAAAAGAAGGCTATGAGCGAGTGAAGCTATTTTCAATTAAGAATTAGTATTTCCACGATCGATGGCCTAACCCAGTGTATTTTCAATTACATATCTGAGTGCTACTGAAAAACTCATTTGACTGAGAAAAATTGAGTTTAATTGGGTTTACTTCCTTCGGCTTTGCACAAAATACAATACATGGTCTTCAAAATTCAATATTGAACTCATAGTGGTATTGTCTTCGACAAATACCACAAAAACAATGAAAATCCGTCAATCAACTCTCTAGGTTACATTGCACGTGGTCCTGTATCGAATGTTGCATTATGGTAATGCGTGACGATGTCATCTGGGGAAAGCACGAAACGGGAAAATCCCGTGCACATCAGTGTTGTGATATTGATTACACTACTCTCATACCATTAGATAGTCTTCATAGAGACACATCATTTTCCGATATCTTGATTAATTTCTGATAGCATTTAACAATGGCACGGCTGACGGAAGTTCACAGGGGTCAGTCCATTGCGATGATTATGCAAGGTCAGAGGCAAATACAGGTTGCCAGACATTTCGGTGTCCTTGTTTGCACTATGGTACGTCTTGTTAGACGTCTAAGGGAAACTTGGCGGGTTCCTGACAAACCCAGGTGTAGGTGTCCGCACGTGACGTCACAACGTCAGGACAGGTTTATTCGTCTCATGCATTTGGGCAATCGGCAACTTACTGCCACTGAATCTGCCCTCTATACCATAGGTACTCATAACCGTTCTATCCATGCAAAAACTGTAAGGAAACGAATGCGTGAAGTTGGTATGCGGGCATGTCACCCGTATGTAGGTCTGTCCCTTAGCGCTTCTCGTCGCCAGCGTCGTATGGCTTTGGGTGGCGGCACATGCCCCTAGAATATTCCTAGAATGGAGGCTGGTCTTGTTTACTGAGGAGTCCCGGTTTACCCTGTTTCGAGCAGACGGTCGACGTCGTGTATAGCGACGTCGTGGAGAACGTTTTGCCGACTGCTGCGTAGTAGAGAGGGATAGGATTGGGGAGGAATCTCACATGGAGTTAAATCAGCACTAGTTATGGTAGCGGGTAATTTAACTGCCGCTAGGTATAGAGATGAGATCCTCCGACCCCATGTTGTTCCATTATTGCAGCAAAACAACCTCATATTCCAGCAGAATAATGCTTGGCACCATGTAGCGAGGATCTGTCGCGACTTTCTCACTAGCAACTATATCCACCCACTGGATTGACCGCCATACAGCCCCGACCTATCCCCTACTGAGCACCTTTGGGACCAGCTGGATAGACAGGCTGGACGACGCCAGTCTCCCCCTGTTACTGTGGCCCAACTGAAAGCAGCCCTCTTGGAAGAATTGGCCAACATCCCAATGAGGATAAACTGACTCACGAACTCCATGCCTAGGAGAATCAGGGCTGTGAAGAGAGCGAATGGGGGACATACCCGGTATTGACTAGCCAGCTCCTACAATCATTTCATGTGTCATTTCGATTTCAGATTACAGTTCTCTTTCAATTCCCTTCAATTGTTAAACAATGCAAAGTTAAAGCCTGTTAAAGACGATATGTCACCCTGTACATTACCATCTTTCCCTTTTATTTTCAATCTTTTCAACTCCCGTAAACTATGATTTATATATCGAAAATCAAAGATAAACCAATCAAGCTGTCTTCTTTCTGGAACAAGATTTGTTGATATGTCGCCAACTCTTACACAAAATGTGGAGCAAGGTTTATGCGGTATTTTCTTTTTATATCGGAATATCACGCCGCAAGTGTCCGGTACTGTTCGACTTGTAAATTTATTAGTGATTGAAATTTGGATTGTACATGTTCAATGTGTATGTCAAGTTAAATTCTTTTTCTACTACTCTTAAAGAATAGTATTTGGCGATGAATGCTTAGAAATATGTTCATGTTTCTATTGTCCTTATTCTTCTCCTCGTTTTTCCCGCGAACAAGATAAAATCAGTTTGGTAACCTATAATTTCTTTTTTATATCTTCTAATGTCAACTCCCTCAAACATCCAGTAATGAGTTTCCCCCGCTAAATACATGTATACCTCGTTTAGTAATTTTAAAAGTCTTCCGTACCGGATGAATTATTGAAAATATAGCACATCATATAATAAATTATCGCGGACTAAATAATGAAAAAGTCTCTGTAAGTGAAGTTTAAACTGAATAAAGTTTATTTTTGTCCAGGTAAAAGATGAACTGTATTAGCAGACCAATAATTTTAAATTGATATACTTAAAAATCTTTGCTTATATGGAACGGGCTTATTTTCACTGTACGAATCATACTAAAATCTTTAAAAATCTTCCCCGAAAGCTCTAATCGGAACTTGTTATGTGGCAGAGATGTTCCTGTAGAGGAACTGCCCTGCCGGGTAGCTCAGTGCTAAGCTTATTGGATTTCATCGTAATTTGGCAGGGATATTCCTACAGTGAACTTCTGTCCGATTCATTGAAAAATTTGGATTGGTTAAAAAACATTGCTGTTGCAGCTTGCCTTATTTTCTCTTAATAATGTCCAAATCCTAAAGTGTATTCTCTTCCAAAGCCACTCCATGGAATTCATTGTTTCGCATGAATGTGCTCCTTGGGTAAACCTTAGATTATTTGGAAAAGTTTTGATTCTATTGGTCTACATAACATTCTTATTTGTGAACATAACATGCTGATTTGTTTTCTTTCTTACATCTTACATGTATATTACATCTCATGTGTTATTATTACTAGTTTATGTTGTTTGATGCTAATTCCATTTTTCTTTCTTGAACATAAAGTTGTTATTTAGTTGTGTGTGCTTCTATTCATTATGTCCCTGTTGACATTATGAATTTCATTCTTATTCTGAAAATTCTTTTTGTTTCCCATGTCTGTTTAACTTACCATTAAAATGCTGCATTCTTCTTGTTTATGCATATTCTGGCGAAAACCAGGTGGTTTTGTGATAATATTGAGGTGAAACTATGGTAGGTAGTTGAAATAAGACGAACGAAGTAGTCACTAACAAGAATAGCGCTTTTATTATAAAAGTTTCTCCCTCTTGAGTGTAATTTTCACGATATATAGTCTATTTTACAAATACGCGCGGGAATATTATCGCGGGAATTGATGCAACGGAGTTAGACCGAAGGTTTATTACGAATGTTCTCAGCTGTTCCAAGGCTAGGTCAAGCATTCCATTTATTCAGGTAAACCTTTGCCGAAATTATACCTTAATTCACTTTACTTACTTTACTTTAAACATATTTATTTTACATCGATTGAGAAACAAGTTCTTACAACTTATACTAATCTCTCTCGATTCTGCTTCCTGGGAACTTCACCAGTACTCGCGCCGATTGTGTGGGCCAATGAAAAATCTCAAGTTGATACCTGCTCCCGGGTATCGATCTCGGGACCTTATGGTTACAAGGCCGTCGCTCTTCCCCACAACCACGGACACCACACTAATAAATTCATGAAATAATGTAAATTGGGCATAAAACCGGCAATTCTCCATCATAAACTGGTACCCGTTGTATCAGGGCCATCATGGCCCTCTTGTTTAAGCAATAGTATTTGTTCTCAGATAGGTAGAAAAATCACGTGAATAGGAGAAAATACTGGTTACCAGCCTTTTCTCTTTTTTCCCACAATGTTTTCATAAGCCTTCTTTCTCAGGGTCGTTAAAACTGGGGATTGTGTGGTAAAGGGTTAAAAGATTTTATTTAAAAATGTTAATATAACAATAGCTACCGAATGTAAACAAAGGGGATGTTGAAATGCTTTTAAATTTATATCATGCCACTTTAAGGTATTGCTACCCTGAAGTGGAACATCTATTTCCACTGTAATTTTACTCCGGAAAATATGAAATCATTAAAAATCATCACTATTGTAGCATCTTAACCGAAGTACTTTTGGAGGTTTTGCCTTCATAAAATTATCATTTTCAGTTCTAAAATCACTATATCCTCAATAGAGGTATGAACAGAAACTTTTTAGATAGATATTTAAAGAAATTCCGGGCGGTTAAAAGTGTTTAGAATTATTGAATCACTATGAATTCTCAATAAATTGTCATCTTCATATTATTTTCCATACTTTTAAATTGTATGATTCAAATTTAAATGCACTGATCTTTTGACTGCTATTGAGCCTTTAAGTGCTTGATTTCAACTTGACCTATTCTCAATTTCAGATTGAGGACGCAACGCAAGAAAATATTTCTGAGGTGTACTCAGAAACTATGTCAGTACTGCAAGAAACTGGATACAGTCAGGTTTTGACTTACTCCCAACAAAGGCCAAGCTGTCCAGGCTTTTAAAAGGACACTACCAGTTGTACCGTGGAATGGCATCAATAAACCAGTTCATGTAAGGTAGATATTTTTTCATGCCCTGGCCCTATGTGGCTGCATGCAATTATTGTGTTCATCTATTTGTATAACCATAATATATCTCTGCCATTGCGATTCACTGTTGTTTAAACACAGATACAATTAACAGTTGGAACATGTATAAAGGATTATGACCGATTAATAATGCTTATAATGTATGGAGAATGTGTGTAAAAATTCAGCATTTACAGGTTGTATGTGTGTAGAAGTCTTGGATTTATTTGGAGTGTCACTGTGTAAAGTTTTATCCGTTATATTGCAATTTTGCCTGAGACTAAAAGGGCTGAGGCTCAAAGGTTTGCAAGACAGATTTTGACAATAACGGGGTTGGGGGTGGGGGGGGGGGGGGTAAGATTGTGATCAAAATTTGCAAAGGCTTCTGGAACTCTTTATTGATATCTGAATTCTTTGAATACATATTGGTACAAATGGCAGTTTTATAAAATAATCAATGGGTAATTGTTGACATTCATGTAATACTCAACTACTAAGTAAAAACAACAAAGAAATTCATCTGTTGTAAGATTCCTATTTTCACTTTCGTAGCCCTCTGATTACAAACTAATTACAATTACATATTGTTCTTGTTTTTCTATATATAGGTCCTAAACTTCATAACTGTCTACAACTCGAGCAGCTTCATGCAAAAGAGACTGGTGCATACCTATGTGAGGACATCCACCCAACAGCAGATGAGGTTGCGTCCTTTTTCAAACCTATCTTCTCTGAGGATGCTGACCAGAAGGCTTCAGAAGAAGTCATCATGTATAACTGGCATAAATTTTTGAAGAAAATTGAAAGTGAGTATAATTAGTATTGGCTTGCACACTTTTTAGCTCACCTGAGCACAAAGTGCTCAAGGTGAGCTTTTGTGATCGTACTGTGTATCGTCTGCTGTTCCTCTTCAAGGCCTCAATTCTAGAGCCCACATTTTCTGTCCAATACTCATAAAACATGGTCAAAATGTTTCTCTTGATAATATCTTGGACACCAGGTCAGTCTGTTTCTTCAGTTGGAACGATGATAGTCATTGCATTGGTATTCATTCCTCTCTCACCGCTGTCCATTGTTTCGATGATGGTTATGTGGGAAAGCAGCCAGTGACTGCGGTAGAATTTTGTGCAAAGCACTGGTCAAAAAAATTACGGGAAAACATAGGTAGATGCACTGGCCACTGCAATTTAACTGAAATAATGTTGAAAACGGCTATAGATACCATACAATCACAATATTTTCACGATTGAAATTGGGTCATATCAGGCTAAAAAGTATCTGACATGGACAGTATGATACACATGAAAATTGGTCAGTGTTTGACCTGCAAATTTCTCAAACAAGTTCAAAATCGGCCACAATAGGTCAAAATGTAGGTCACGTAGCAACATCCTAGAAAAATACTGTGTGCACATTAGAGGCCACAGTTTCAGTCTGATACTAATGACACTTGGTCAGGAAAATCGTTTTGATAATATCTTGGGTAAGTTCGAAATTGAGTCACATTGGGTAACATAGCAGGACACTGAAACAAATTTGTTACAATCATCACAAGGTGTTCAACTTCATCATTCCTATATTTAGATCACTTTACTCAGGTGAGTGTTAAAGGGCCAATGCCCCTCAATTGCTCCTAACAAAGGCTTTCAGCTTTGATAAACTTTGTGGTAAACTGTTGGCAATTTGTTCTGGAATAACTAGAGTATCTGCAGGGCTTTTTTTTACCTTCTATAATAGAGGCCGATATTCGATGACTTCCCAACAGCAAAAAGCATCTTTTTTTCCCCAATTTTGGTGAAAGAATTTTCCAATTTTGGTGAAAGAATTTCCCATAATAGATCTACGATGCCGAAATTCCCAATAAGTTAAAATATAAATATCTCGAAAGCTGTTTCACATGATCAGACATAAAACTTTCATTATTTAGCAGCGATTGGAACCGAAAGCAGGCTTTTTCCTGCTTTGTACCGAAATGACTCAGCTGACTGCGCTGCAGTATGGCCGAGATGTTGCGATTTCTTGGCGCCATTTGGTTTGTTTAAAGTCTCAGTAAAGTCCAAATGTTAAAAGGCCTGTTTACAAAATAAAAGTAAATTTCATTTTTACCATGTCAAAATATGGCGATTGTTATGACTTGCACGATATGTAAAGGTGCAGTTTGTAAAAGTTCCAGTCAATGGCAGAAAAAAGAATTTTGAAACTAGAACAATTCCTACCATGCCGCATTATCTGTTTGTTTACATGGATGATCGCTGACGATTAGCCGACTTTTCGTTGTAAATGTCCGTGTAAATGTCCGCAGTGACGTGATAGTGACGTAAACACCACGTGATCATTCAAGGCGTCGAAACAAACCCTTCATTCACTTGATCTTTTTGTCCCCATTCTAATGTAAGATTATCGACATTGTAAACAAAACGACGACACAGGCTGATAATCGCTTATTCATTTATCATCAATACAGGAAGAGTTTACTACATCTACATAAGAAAACAGGTTCAGAATGAGCAATCTTACTCTCCAATGACGTACTATTGGAAGTGTAATCAGTAGTCCTGTGTAGTACTAATGAGATGCAATGGTATCACCTGACGTTCTCGAAGGCCTAGTTCGAATATACACGAACGATAACGAAGGTTGTCTCGATCAATGGCGTCCCTGAAACCGACGGGCTTCTCCATGCATTTTCGCACCCGTATTTCACGGCAACCAGTGCAGTAACTGACACGTTCGAGTTTTCTCCGATCTTATATATGTGTGTTGTGATGGGTTATCCGATATATTTTCGAGTTATAAACGGTGAAAATTACCTATGTTTGGACTTTACAGGGGCTTTAATGGAGGCAACCAAAACCGAACCGAGTTATTTTTTTGCGCATTATAACACGGTCACCGCACGTAGACTTGTAGCTGTTGTCATTTTCCTATCATTCAGTATTAAATCCTTTGACATGTTATACAATTGTGTGTCTTTTATAAAATCTTACTGCTGACAAAAGAATTTTTCTTAATTTAACACTGTGGAACATATTCTTACTCGATTGCAGGAAACGTATTTGAAAAAAAATCACGCTGTATCCAATTAAAACATGTCAAGAAACGGGAAACATTATAACAACTTTGTTAAAAGGGCTGCAGACGATAAAGGCCAGCGCAGCCTTTTTACTTTAGGCGTGAAACTTTCAAATTATTTGCCGATCGATCTACAGGTAATCAAATCTCCGCATACTGAGTCTCATTCTGAAGTGCTGGGTCCGTCGGACATCGCCGATCTCCCGTTGTCTGAAGACCAGACAGTTACTACCACTGCACATGATGCAAATCCACATACCCAGACATAATACGCAAGCCTAGCCCTGTAACTTACACAGATAAAATGATTCCCTTGTATCATGTGATGGCTGGAAAGCAGTTCTGCTTAAGTATTAACTCCGGCACCCATTGGTGTACCGCAGACTCAGTAGTGTTAAAAAGGGTAATAAGCCTATATGTACAAATACTGTGAGATATTTGGCCATGGTTAAGCAGTTATAGTGTAACTGTTCAATTTGTTTCAATTATCAAATTGTTGCAACTTTCTACTTACTGTATGTATGTACACTGCCAATAATTTGTTTATTGATGTACATGTACCTTTAAACTTGAAAGTCAGTCTGCTTTTTCCCAATTTGGGCAAAATCACTCTTGAATTTCCCGAAATGAAAGGCTAAGGCCCCTTCCCAATTTTTGGAGAAAAAGGTCTGATCTGGTACACATACTGAATTTACTTCAGTCAGTCCAACTTCCTCAGCATCTACTCTATAGCTTTTTACCTATGAGAAATACAGGCATACATTTATTATTAAAGTAACACCAGAGCTTACATTGGGCATAATGTCTTTGTAGCAAGCCCTTTACCCTATAAGCTACCACTGAAAAATTCTTACAAATCTTCTTGTTCAAAACTTGAATGATCCTCGACAAGAACAGTAATCTGGTGACCTTCTACTAAATTTGCTTTAACAATGTTGGTATCTCTAAATAGATGGCTGCCAGAAGTGGGGCTAATTTCACTTTAACAAAAGTTGCCAACAAATTTAGATCTAAATAATAGTTGACCAGTCACTACACAATCCTTACTTTTAACAATCCTAAGAAAAAAGCCTTTTGAAATCATTGTCGGAAAAGGAGAAATGCTGGTAACCAGCATTTTCCCCTTTTTCCACATTGTTTTCTACCTTTCCCAAAACAAATTTCATTTTTTCAGTAACATTTATTTTGTCGTCTGCAAATGCTTTCTATTTGTTAGACTAGTCTGAAATCTTGTTTGATAAAGAGTTACAAAAAAATAGTCCTCTGTTCACCCTGGACCAGAATTATTCAATTATATTGACAGCTCAAAAAACATGCAGTGGTGAGCTAATTTTCCTTTAAAGAAAAGAAAAAATAATACCTTTTATAATTTTCCCTCAAAAAACCATTGGCTAAATTTGAATGATATTAATCAGAAGGGGTCTTTGAATGACTGTCTATCTTCACTGCTATTAATAGCTCAAAGATAATTTTCCTTAAATGTCTCAATAGAAAACTGAAAATCTTGATCTGCTATACCAGTGATCAAATTTGAAATAATGGCTGCCAGGGGAAATGGAGGCTATTTTTCCTTGTGTCTATAGATACAGAAAACTTTTGCGTATCTCTACTGGTGACTTATGGTGAATAATACAGGACCATCACCCTCTTTTTTGATTTACCCTCTCTTTGATATTTGGAAACTAGAGTTGAGTAATGAATGTATTTTAAGAAATTTCGACAATTTCCTTCCAGTAGTTTTAGAGAATATGTTATGTTAAGCAAAAAAATAACAACGAAGAAAGGGCTTATATGAAAAAGAGACCCTAATAGATCAATTTAAGCCTCATCTCAATTGCAAAAAAAATTATATCACTTTTACTAGTTTTTCAAAGCACATCATTTTAAGTCTTAACCACACAACAAAATTTTAGTTTTGTCCAATACAGAAGCATTTGTAGAGTACAATTTAGTTGTGGATCAATTAATGGACTTTTTTTTTTTAAAATGTCAGGAAATATTGTGGGAAAAGCATAAATTGCTGGTTACCAGCATTTTCCTCTCTTCGAAAATTTTTTTAAAAAATCTTTGGTTCTCAGGTCTATAAAACTCATGATTATTTGGTAAAGGGTTAATAGAGCGTCAGCCAAGAAACATTCCGGCCTAATAATACTTAAGTATGCTGAGCTTTTTTTTCATAAAATTTGCTTGATAGTTAGATTGAGAATAAAGTTAAGTAAATGTACAATAAACAGTAACTCTCCTTTTAACACTTTCCGAAACGACAAATTTTAGACTCTTTCAATTTCAACACATTTGCAGACAACAAATTCAACGTTGGTACAAATGAGCTTTAGTACTCTGATAGGGTAGAAAACATTATGGCAGAAGGAGAAAATGCTGGTTACCAGCATTTTCTCCTTTTCCCACAATGTTTTCAAAGGCACTCTTTCCCAGGGTTGTGGAATCCAGGGATTGTTTGGTAAGGGTTAATATACGTTTGTAGGAAAAAACCAATTAAGACAAAATTTCAAAATTCGTAATTACTGTACATCAAGTTTGATTGAATAGTAATTCACTGTAGAGAAAACATGTCTGCAAGTGTGTTGTGAAGGATGGGCAGACAATATTCAACTATCATGTACAAAAAGTTGGGGATAAGTCTGCTGGTGAAATCCGTGAGAGTTGTTGCACATGTCTGTTCCTTGCTATATACATGTATATCTTTCAATTCTGAACCAAAATATTAAAACTGGAATTTGGGTAAGATTTCCTAAATTCATTACAACCATACTTAATTAGCAAATTAAAGAAGCATGTTGTTGTTGCTAAAATACATCACTGTCTAAATCCCATACAGCCTATCGACCAATCTATCATCTTATTACGGACAACTTTGTTACCTGTGTAAATAACTTACTTCTACATTTGGTTTAAAATCTTCATCTTTAAGCCGACAACCTAACCAAAGTTGCATAGGAGTTCTATTATTTTCAGTTCGAAGAAGGTGTCTCTGCATTGCAGCACAAAATCTGTCTAAATGGTCTTGTATCATTGGTAGGTATACCAAATGCAAAATCTGCAGATGTAGTTCATTGTCTATCTGTAAAATTTCCTGGTCCTCCATGAAGTAAAATAGATTGTAGAATGTCACATTCACACCATTCCATAGTTCTCTCGATAGTCGCTCAATCCTATTAAAAAAAAATACATAGTTTTCACATCAAGATCATTATATAAATTCAGATGTTATCATTATTTATCCCGAGTTTTTCATTTTTGCTTAATAACCCCTTGCTTTGTAAAAGCAATCTTTGAATCCTGAATATGATATTTCCAGAATGTGTTCATTTATTTTTCCTTTTTACACAAAGGCAATTTCAAAACTAGGATTTGTTGAAATTTATCTCAAATTTCGTAATGTTACAAAAACAAGCATACACTGCATGGATTTTGAATGAAAAAAATAAAAAAAACTTTGCATTTCCTGTTGAGGTGACTAACAAGAGCACCACATGTGGGTGCCAACACTGGACTGCAGTTGCTTGATTTTCAGTGAATATTTGAAGCTGAAGAAGGGGCATAATTTTGTAAAAAAATATTTTGAGTTGTCTGCTTTGATGGCATATGTTCCTCTTTTGATAGTCATCAACTATTCCCAGTTTCAAGTAAATACCTTGGAATACTCACAGAGATACTACAGAGATACTACATAATGTCAAAAATTTTACATGGCACTGACAACGACAAGGCTATAACAATGCCTCAGGTTTTCTCCAAAAACAGCCAAGCGAGAAATGTTAAAGTCTTTTTAGCTCCATGTGCCAAAGACCAGTCTCCGTTGTGCTTCCGTCGTGGGTGTGGCCATCCGTCCATGCATTAACTTTTATTTCGAACATCTTCTCTGAAACAACTCATCCAATTTTGAACAAACC
This sequence comes from Hippopus hippopus, assembly GCA_946811185.2. NCBI lineage: Eukaryota > Metazoa > Mollusca > Bivalvia > Cardiida > Cardiidae > Hippopus > Hippopus hippopus. The sequence goes on along the minus strand of OX328103.1, from coordinate 15,188,252 downwards.
TCACAAAAATGATCATACCTAGTTCCTCATAATTTTTTTTAAAAACAAAAATAGGTTCTTTTAAAACTTCTGGTTGCCATGGCAATAAAACTGAAAAATATTTAAAATCTTTGAAAATCTTCTTGTTTAAATCATAAAGGCTATGAAATTTGGCGTGTAGCTTCATCTCATGGGCCCCCACCAAGATTTTTCAAATTACAGCCCTGGGATCAAAATTGGTACTGCCCCTCGGCTAACTAGTTTTTCATTGGCTTATATAGTGTAAACTTTAAACATCTTGTTCTTAACCATAAGGCCTAAGGCTACCAAATAATGGACTTCTACTCAGATAAAGGGTACTGCGTGGCCTAGTGGTAAAGTGTAGGACTCGTGACCTGGAGGTCCCAGGTTTGAGCCTCACTGGATCCACTGGGTTTTCGTGGGAGTGTCCTTGGGCAAGACACTTCAGAGCCCTAGCCTAGTACTGGTGTAATCCAGGAAAACATGAATAATGTGATCTGTTGCCGTGATATGACTGAAATAATATTAAAAGCGGCGTAAAACACCATTCAATCAATCAATCTACTCAGATAACCCAAATTATAGCCCTTTGGTCAAATCTGGCCCTGCCCTAGCAGTCATATGTTTTACATGGTCTATATAGTGAAAACTGTAAAAATTTTCTGATTCCTTAACAGAGGACCTAAGGCTACCAAAATCCTAAGGCTATCGATTTTGGATCACTTCTGAAACTATTAGAAAATCAGCCCTGGGATTGAAATTAATACCACCTCAGGGGTCTCATGTTTTACAGAGGCTTTCAATGGGGGAAACATTGAAAATCTTGTTAATAACTATATGGTCCAGCCATGTATTAATCAGCATGTACCTTTGTCTTGTTGACCTCTACCAAGGATCAAGTAAGTATAGCTCTGTGGTCAAAAATGGCTTTGCCCTGAGATCACAACTTTCATATGAGCTTTTATAGAGAAACATTTTTAAGTCTTCTTTTAGAAACCATTTTGCCTGGAATTGTAATGTTTAGTAAGTATGCTTTATATTTATTAGCCAGTGGAGTGATAAAGGACCATCATTACCCTCTTGTTATATTTCCGCACCAAATGTTTATCAATACTGGCTAATAACTTACATTTGTAAACAAATACGCACCTTTGATTGTGTACACTGGGCCCTGCAATGAATGGCTTGTTCTTGATTCCCCTCATTCTAAGCATATATTCTGCCACAAGCACATTTTCACCACCTTTATCAGATCGAACTCTATGTGGCAAACCGTAAGTCTGTACAGCCTCCAGGAAAGCATTAAGGACAGTCTGTGCTTTGCTATTGTTGCTCACTTTTAAATAGACTGGCATTCTTGAGAAGCCATCTATTCCTCCATGAATAACCATCCGCCATCTGAAATCAAAATACATCTGATTCTACTTTATGAAAGAACTTGTTTAGCTGAAAGTGGAAAATATGTTTGTTGACAAGTACATACCTCTATAAACTCTTTGCTTCATGTGTAAATTTTTACTCTTCCAGGGCATTACAAGCTTTTCTTTATTCCCACTTACGAATTTTTTAAGCTGCATGTGTTGAATTTTGTTTATATTACTCCGCTGATTTGAAAACAATGCAGGAATAGTTCAGACTGCTGAAATGTATGAGCAATCTTTACACCTAGTACTGTTTTTAAATGCCTTTACTGAGTGCTGGAATATGTGGTGTTATGGAACAAAACATTAAACTCACATCCACATCATGGACATTCGCAACTCTGCAGAAAAATAAAGATCTAATTTGCTATTAAAAATAAATTGAGCCAAGCCCTATAACATATTGTCACGGAGAGAGGTTTGATATATAAGCACTTCAAACCTGTATTTCTCTCCGTGATAGTTATGCAACGTATGTTGAGTTAGTGCCTGGATGGGTGACCAGGCCTTTGCATGTTACAATATAAAGCTAAAAACATTGCCAAAAAGTATTGAGTAGGATTATCTCTGTTTAGCTCATCTGATCACAAGGTGCCTAAGGGGAGCCTGTGTCTGTTGCCCATTGGTCATCAATTACTATAGAATCATCTCCCCGACTCCAAGGCCAATATCAACCAATATTTGCAGAAATGTACCTCTGGAGGTCCTCTTCAAGACGTTGTTCACAGAATTTTATTCCATGAAAAACTCTACGTTTCAAAGAAGTTATCTTTAAAATCTTACCTGAAACCACTGTATGAACTTATGAATGACCTTCTCCACAAATTGTTCACTAAATTTCAATGTCTGTCAAATGGCCAGGGCTTGGGTGGGGGAGGGGGGGGGAAGAGCTAATTGTTCTTAAAGTTTTGACAAGTCAAAAGATATGGGCATGGTGGTGGGGAGAGGCAGGGTGACTAAGTGGACTTGGCCGTGTTGGGGGAGGGGGCTTATCTGTACAACATGGACCTGAAGAAGACCTTTAAAAAAAAAACTTCTCTGAAATCAATGGACAAATTTTGAATTAATTTTTACAAGAATAGTTAGGAGGAAATATAGTTGTTATGGGATGTTGTAAAATGTTATAGGAGACGGAAAAAATATTGGCACTCGTCCCCTCGCCCAGTAGAAAAAGAGCTGGGTGAGCCGAAAATGCCGGCCAGGGGCCCTGGTGGCGATCCCGAAAAATAGGACCATTTTTCATACTCATCAAATTTTCAAACAGAATAGTGTCCAAATTCAAGTTCCTGTCTAGTTCATATCCCTATTCCATGAGATTCACGTATTTCTGAACAAAACATAGTACCATTTACGGTAAAATTCCGACTGTCCTAATTCTTAACGGATGTTTACTCGCATTTAGCCGGTTCTCAATTATTGCGCTTATTTTACAGAGAATAAAGGATAACTCACACACACGTCTGGAACAGAAATCTATCGTATAGATCTATGTGATTTTTACCCTTGGTATATACTTTTATATTTATACTGAGGGTAAAATTCAATTATAGATATACGTTCCAGACACCAGTGAACTCGCCCAGAGACATATCGCCCAAAAGTTACAGGACAACTCGCCCCATGAAACTAAACTTGCTTAAATTAACAACAAAATCTGACTCGCCCATAGATTGGGAAAACATCTTGCCCATAATTCAAATCTTTAATCTATTCCATTCTCGCTTTGGTAAGCTGGGCCCAAGATTTTGGGCTGGGCTACTGGATTTTTTAGTTAGGGTCCCAGGTGATTACTAGAGGAAACAAGTAATTTCGTTGATATGATATACCCCGCCGAAAAAGACCTTTTTTGATACAAACATACTAGAGGCCTTGTGTTTTGCATGTACATGTGGCCTTTTTATTATTGGTCCATGATAAAATTACAAATTAAGCCCCCTTTTTCCATGGCACAGCATTTCATTAAATAAAAAATTTATAAGAGGTCCATAATGAGATTATACATTAAGTCCCTTTTTTCCATGACATGGAATTTCATTAAATGAAAACAAATAATGTAAATATACATTAAGCCCCCTTTTTGCATGACATGTCATTATATATAGAAGAAAAGTGTATCAACGGACTATCCAAAGGAAGACATGCATGAAGTTTCATCAATTTTCGTCAAGGACTTAATAATAATAATAATAATAATAATAATAATAATAATAATATCTTTATTTTGTGAAGGTTAAAACATTAAGACAATAATAATAATGATAATACATGTAATAATAATAATGAATAATGAATACTAATCATTCATAACATTGTCCTGTAGTTAAAGAGATATTGGTCCATAATGAAAATATACATCAAGCCCCCTTTTTCCATGACACGGCATTTAAAAAAATAGGGTATATAACTGTGGTGTTGCATGGTCAATCTAGGTGAAACTTTTTTTTCCTGCATTTCCAAATGGTGCTTGATAGATGTGACAAGTTCGGTGTAAAAACTCTGTATAGTTTTCAAGATAAGACTCAAAACATCAAAAATTTACTCGACCGCGTAACTTAAAATCGCTCCCAGTCGAAACAAAAAAAAGGGTATCGGTGGAATGGGTAATTGTACAATTAAAGAATAGAAAATGATTTACAATAGTGTTACTTGTCATGTTTACCTCATTAAGTTCTGATTTCCATCAATATGCTATAATGCCTAACGCACACTGTATGTCCTGCGCTGTAAACGAGAATTAGCCAAGAGCCAAGAATAGTCTTCTAAAAAGCACTCCTTCTGGATCTGCATTTCTTATTCTGCATTCCTGAATACGCTGTCCTTCAGCCATCATCATACTGGAAACTGTTCGTTAGCCAATATTGGGATAATCTTCCACTATATTTTTAACCCTTTCATCAAGTTCACTGTCTGAAATTTCACTGTACGTGTTCCGAATGTTAAAATTGTGATCATCGAGGCCGTCTGTCAATAGTCCGTTTACTGACTCCTAACATACTGGCCATATCCTTTACCTTGAAATTATTTGTAAGGAAAAACTCCAAAGTCTCCACAGGAATAACAAATGCTGGTCGGCCCACACATCCTTGCTTGGACGTTGGCGGTAAAGTTACCTGTCTTTTACATGTATTTGACTAAGTGATCGGTCTGATTCTGGTAATCCAGCGATTCGTCTACGTTTGTAAGCTGAGACAACTGCACAAGCATTGATGTAACTGTTGTTAAATCATTCGAAACATTTAAAATCCTACCATTCTCCATGCACTCTGCAATGTGAAACAATTTACGACGTGCCAAGTCTTTCATTTCAGAAATAAGCGCCATTTTTACATCGAAAGAAGAAGGCTAATTCTACCTAGACACCGGCTACCTCAAAATTGAAGAGTAGCAACTCGGGGGATCCATCATTTTTTAACTTGATTATCAATAGAATTGTAAACAGGACACAGTTATCTCCCTTGCCTAAGAATATCATATTGTCCGCTATCCGCCAAAATTCAATATTGGTCTGGAGGAAATTTAATTTCTCACAAACATGCAGCAAGCGCTTGGGAAAACATCAAATTCGATGACGCAGTAGGAAATAACCAGGATGAATCAATAATTCATAATCAACGCAAACACAGTAGTAAGTATCAAGTTGCAATAATCATGCATGTAATAGAAAGACAGAAACATGGAATTGTCACCAAACAGTATGCACTAGCAATAATGACACATTAAATATAATATGCATACAAAGATGTAAGAAAGAAAACAAATGAGCTTGTACTGTTCACAAATAAGAATGTCATGTAGACCAATAGAATTTTGGCGGATATCTCCCTCCATACTTCCCCGCATCGATTACGGATTACCCGAGTCTTAGCCGAATCCGTACGATTTTGGCGATGAAAGGCGATGTTACACGAATTCCATCAGGGTGCCCTATCCTTTATAATTATTATCTGTTAATGGCTTAAGAAGCAAAGGAGAAGAAAGAAAACAGCATATGAATATTTTGACAGTATCAATTTCGTATTTATCTTTGGCTTGGCTTTTATCAAAGAAAACATCAAGGTATTTTCATAGTCCTGTCGTTGTCTACATCATTGTTGTCATTCGAAAAAACTTTGACATTTTCAAATATCTCAGCCTCTGCTGAAGAAATTTACTTCAAATTTGGCACAGTTGCTGACTGAAAAAAGGAACCTATACTATTAAGTCAGGTAAATCTTGATGTATGTTTGATAGAGTTATGTCCCTTTATAGCTCGACTAGTTTTCGAAGTATTGTCAAAGCCCTGTCGGCGTCGGCTGCATCTGCATCATGCAAAAACTTTGACATTTCGTGATATCTCTGGTATTATTTAAGATACATGTATTTACTTGAAACTTGGATTAGTTGTTCACTGTCAAACCATACAACCAAAGCAGATAACTCTCAGTATATTTTGATAGAGTTATGCACCATTCTCGAATTACAATTTTATCTCACAATCATGCACCCGCAGTGTGGTATTTAGGTATCTTTCATCGATATGCATCTGCCTTTTAACTCTTAACATGAAAACTTAATGTGAGAACTCACATTTGAACTTAACATTTGCTTGTTACTCCAAAAGCACTTAAGTTAAATGGTCATATTTGATATGTAAATACCTTTCATTGATAAAATTTGACCTTCAGCAGATGCATATGTCAAATTTTAACTCTAACAAGAAAATTAAACTTGAGAACTAAACATTTAAGTTGCCTGTTACTCCAAACGTCTTTCAGTTAAAGAGCTCATATATGTTGTGTAGGTACCTTTAATCGATCCGCATCTACTGAACGTCAAATGTTTAATTTTAACCCTCAACATGAAATCTTAATGTTAGAACTTCATCTGATAATTTAGCATTTGCCTATTGTTTCAAAGGTATTTCAGTCAAAATATTTGACATGTTTTTACCTTTCATTGATACACATCTGCTGCTGACAATAGCAATGTCATCCAACAAGGTCAAGGTCAAATATCAAGGTCACATTGCCGAAAACTTGATGTTACAGGAGCATTAGTGTTTCAATAACACATCTTGTTCAACTTTTCACTCACTAAGAACCTGCGGCCGAGCGTTGGCGCTTCATGCGCTGCTGTTGTTTTACAAGATTTGACTATATCTTAAGTTTGTGCATTTGTTCCATACATTTCATATTGCACTGCTTACATAGCAATAAGAAAACAGGTTCAGAATGAGCAATCTTACTCTCCGATGACAGTGTTGGAATTGTAAACAAAAGTCCTGTCTACTACGTCATAGCACTAATGAGATGCAATTTTATCATGTGACGTTCTCGAAAACCTAGTTCGAATATACACGAACGATAACGACGGTTGTCTCGATCAATGGCGTCCCTGAAATCGACGGGCTTCTCCATGCATTTTCGCACGCGTATATCATGGCAACCAATGCAGTAACTGACACGTTCAGGTTTTCTCCGATCTTATATATGTGTGTTGTAATGGGTAATCCGTTACATTTTCGAGTTTTAAACAGTGAAAATTACCTGTTCTTTGGCTTTACTGAGGCTTTAATTAATGTTTATCATCTTGAATTTTGCATGATTTACTCTTTTTGGTTAATTCATCATTTAAAACTCATGCAATGCTCACAATACAAACTTTTTCGCTTCACAGAGGACAACCAAATTTGTTCTTTCCTTATGTAGATAAAGTCATATATATTGTAAGAATTTATGTGTCAGAATTTACAAAAAATAATAAATGTATCATTATGACAGTAACAGTAACAAATTTTCTCAAATCATTGTTTTGACATTTTTTAAAAATTGTTGTTATATCTATTGTGCTCACCTGAGCACATGATGCTCGGGTCGGCTATTGTGTTCGGTGACTGACCATCTGTCAACAATTTCTTTTACAGACTTCTCTTTCTAAACTTACCAGCAGATTTTAACCAAACACTACAGAAATGATTCTTAGGTGATGCTCTTTCAAAGGACTTCAAATAATTGAATTCCATGTACTCTGGTTGCTATTTTATCCAAAAGAAAACAATAAGGCATATAGAGCTTTCATGCATGGCGGGTAGCATTGGCCAATTTGAATACTTCAAATCATGACCCTGGGATCGAAATTGGCCCTATGTTGATATAGCAATACAGAAGGTAATCTTTAAAAAGTATTCTGATAAAACACATCTTTCTTGTTTGGGTTCTATATATGACACTAGCAATACATCGAGTTGCCATAGAAAGTTGTTGAAAAACTTCACATGGTACTCAGGTGAGCTATCCAGAACCATCATAGCCCTCTATATTTATAGTGTTACTGTTTTTGCTTCTTCTTTAGTCCACCAAGATTTTTGTCCTTGGCCACTTAGTTTGTTCATTCTTCCTTCCATTAAGGGTAAGGGTTGGCATTGATGTTTAGACTAATCATTTTAATTTCTTTTGTTTTTATTACAGTTTCCACATTCCTGTTTACTGTATTTACTTTGACTTACGAGTACATATCCCTGTGTACTGTACATGTATCTGAGTTCTAGCTCACCTGTGACATCATGAGAAAATAATCACCTGTGATTCCATTTTGTCTGCTAAAGTCATGTTTGCCTGTCCTATGATAAAAGTTCTATGTTGGGGGACTTGGCATCGCGTGTAACTCAATCTTACAATTTACAAGAAATAATATTATACTGGCAATAACTATATATGATTATGACTTCAATACAGCCAAATTTTGCAGTGCCGATCTTCATATCTAGTATTGTAATTATTGTGATGTTATACTTGTATTATGAAATCCACTTGTTAGCTGACCTGAGCATAAGGTATTCATGGTGAGCTGTAATGATCGTTCAATGTCTGTGCATCGTTTATCATTTGACCTCAACAATCCCTTGAAACATGTTATCCCTCTAAACTAGTTGGCCAATCTTGATTAAACTTGGGATGTTCCTTGGATAAAACTTTACCAATTTGTCTAAAAAAAAATAATTCCAGAAGTCTGAGTGCCTTTGCCACAGAACTGAGGAAATAAGCAAAATCTTTTAACATACTTTTGTGCCAAAACGTAAGGCCCAGAGCTTTGACATTTGCTATGCAGCGTCATCTAGTGGGCCTCTACCAAAGCTGTTAATATTATGCAGCTTTCATGAAAATCCGACCAGAAATGCGGACTTTATCGTGCAAATAAGAAATGAAATCTGACCAGAAATGCAGACTCCGATGTATAAAAAAGAAATTAAAATTTTCGACTTTAAACGGATACTTTTTCCATACTAATTGCCAGATTTTTCCCCCGAAATCAAAAGGGTTCAAGCTAATAATGATATAAAAAAAGGTGAAAGTTTCATGAAAATCTGATACTTTATCGCGTAAACAAGAAAGAGACAAACTGACGGACACACGGACGGTGGAAACCATGCCATGACATTAGCTCTAACGGGCTGAAAGCCAGTAGAGCTAAAACTTCGGCAATCCCACAAGTCAAATTTGTAGTGCAATCTCTGGAATTTTTCTTGTAATAAACTAGAAAGCCTACAATTTGATATTCGGTATGTAACATCATCATGTACTTGACTTTTAACAAACTATTTTTTTTAATTTTAAAATCCTTCAGAATTGTCTGGAATACACGTATACAGACAAACTAGTACCCGAACAAACAAATTTATGCAGAAAGCGTCAAGAAGTCTGTGACAGTGACGAGGTTTTCAAGGTTTACAGTTAGTAATTAAAATTGAAACGTTTGCTAAACTATAATATTACACCTCTGTCCAAACAGGGACAATAACAGTGAAGTAGGAATAGCGACAAGAAAACTGAATAGGCGACACTAATGTCCAAGTCCCATTGGAGAATAATCAAAGACAATATCCAAACAGATTACTTTTCTCCCGATGGCCCCTGATGATTGCGCCAAAAATTTAAGACTTCGTTTGAAAATACGGCATTTTTGTATGAATAGAGCACAATAGTAAAAAAGAAAACACTAAAAGGGAAGAAATGACATCAATTAAGGAAAAAGGCCATGAAGGGTCTGTATCGCCCCACTTTCTTAAAGATAAATAGACCATAATTGGCCTAATCTCATCTCTGATCTGTTAGAAGCCTGTATTGCTATAAAATTGCATAGAGAAAGCAAAGCCCAAAAAGGACACATGCCAAAATATCAATGGATCCATAAAAGGTCGGTCTATACACGGGCTATTTAAATAATATCTTAATGAATTCTGACAAATAGCTTTTATACAAGATTTAAAACACTTTGCTGCAGAAGACATAATTTTTTGGCATTAATGGTAAAATTATGGTACAAAAACAAATTAGAATGATGATACAAATCATGCTTCATGTCGAGTGTGAAACACATCGGGCAAAACCTGAAACAAGAAAATCAGATGCTTTGTTTTCGTCAAAACAGATGTTTTTCAACCTTTGACCCCTCCCCCCTTTAATGGACCCTTAACACGTGACTGCGACCCTGATCTTGCAAAGTGTAACTGGTATAACAAGTCCCCCGCTCTGCACGTAGCCTCATAAAAGTGAACATGTATTTTTTAAAATAAATTTCAAAATCTAAAAACGAGTTCAAGAGCTTACACACTTTAAGTGCGTGTAATCGTTGCAGCTTGACCTTCGATACCCCACTATCCGACGGAGGGGTCATGAACCAAAATTTCTCACTGGTCTCGGCATATTCAATACACATGGATTTCGTACCATACACATACATATTTCAAATTCAATAGGTCATTTAAAAAAAAAAAAAGTATAAATAACCAAATGTCATAACAATACATGAGAAAGAAAATAGGAAAGAAAGCCGGAAAAGTGGAGAATGAGCTTGGACAATTTAGGTATTTAGTCACTGTATAGTATCGTATACGTTTTCTTTGCAGATGGCAATCGTTAGACTTGCTTCCGGATTGACCATATTGTCAATTACAAAGGCAACTCCATCGACCAGCCATATTACTATATAGTGTGGAAATTTTTGGTTAAACACTTAACCCCTTACCAAACAGTCCAGTGTTCGAATGACCCCGAACAAGCGGAATTTTGAAACCATTGTGTGACGTTGTCTGCGCATGTCATGTTCTTCGAAGATTCGACCTGTCTGCTATGACGCATCACCCATCCCCGTATACCTGGGAAAAGTAGGGCTCATACCGAAGCTATTAGCCTATTACCCAAGTATGTAGGGGCTGTTTTAATAAATGGCCGATGCATAGGTTACATGCTAGCCGATCATAGCTGAATGAATCGCACCAGGTAGCGTTTTACTGAGTAAACGTTTATTTCATTTTGAAATTCAAAGTAACGGTTGTTGTTTTGAAAAGTAGTCCGGTTCTGTACCCAGAATGCCCAAATTAGATAGATGTGTATTTGTAGAATGCCATCTAGAGGGACATAATGCATTGTGTGAAATGGAGAGAATAAAAAAAAACGGTGACAAGTATTCTCTCCCCTTTCCACAGTGCTCGTCGCTCCTTCAAAGACCATGACTCACTTGCTCACTTGCTGAGGCACAATTTGAGAGGAGACGACGTTGATAATGGATAAACGGCGCTTTACAGCTTCGTTAACAACATAGCAAAGATTTAAAATTGTTCGTTTGTTACAATTAGTGAACAGTTGTATAAATCTGTACATACTTGGTTTTTTTAAATAATATTTTTTAATACATTTTTCATAATAAATAGCATAATCGCTATGCACTGGTTATGGGTGTAAATAATCAACTAGGATGCTATTCACTACGAGTGAGTGAGAGAGCGAGTGCTTCTTTGAATTTCTATCGAAAAGAGGTACATTCTCATGATATAAAAATGTATTTATCATAAAAGAAAATTTAAAGCAAGGCATACAAAGAAAATGTGGCTCCGTTAAGTTTATTTAAAAATACACGAGAACATCATCTTAACTGTATAGACAAACTGTTCTTCGTTCACTACTACTTTTACCATAAAACAAGTGAGCTGTGGTCTGTCAAAAAGGGGTTAAATGCATCTCCGTAATAAACCATGCCGAGAAAGTCATTGATCAGATAACTATGGATCCATAAAATCTACTTTTTCGACTGTATCACGAGGTAGTGGGCATGGCTCGCACAGTCTTAAAAAGTGGTTACTTTTGAGTCTCTTTCTCATAAAGTGCTTAAATATGAAAAAAAAGAGTCCTTAAAAATCCTTGATTTTGGTCACTCTCTTAATCAAAGGACGGAAAGTCCTAAAAAGCGGATTTGTTGAACAGTTTTAAGCTATGATTTGATGTTATGAAAATTAATTTTTTTTATCACATGTAACACGTGTATAATATGTAAATAATTAGTAGAGTAAGCAAGGGCAATGGGAGTCGAAGTTGTTCTACCGAGTGTGCTGCGCAGTAACTGTTATTTTACTACTTATTAGAGTATTAATTTGATCCAACAATTTGATTTTTTTTTCTGCTAGTATTATATTTAGGACTGTTAACACGCATAGGACTGGACAAAAAAACAAAGATGGATTTATAAGTGAGTTATTTGACATATATATATAGAACACTTCAGTTGAGCTGAGCTTTATTTGGCTGCACTAAAAATCAAGGGTTTTCAGAAGGACTAGTGATGGTGGTTTTTGTCTGAGATTATGCTTTAAGTCAGATTGAAAATATCAACAGCTCACCCTAGGATTTGTACACATGTGAGCTTAAATAAATACACTAAACATGATGACTATATTTTACTTTACCATAGCATTTTAAGCATTTCTAAAATCATGATTAATCATCATAATGCAAGACTCTTTTGAAATATTGAAACTTCTACACTCAGATATCAAGGTTTTGATTTTCAAGACAGCATTTTACAAACCTAGTCAGACTATAAACACAACACTTTCTAAACTTTCATATAGTGGGTATAATCATATAGACTGCAAACAATTCGAATCTAAAATAGTGTGCCTATAGGAGTGGGATTTTACTATGTTAGGTGGTCTGATCTTAATCTACTCTTACTACAAAGGAAACAAACTGTCCTCATTCTGAAGTACAGGGTGTTTCATAATATCTGTCCTAATTTTACTCACATATAAATTCAATAAGACTTATCCTTGATTAATTTGAGTTACATAATTCAATAGATGTATGGGAGTTTTGTTTGGTGTATATAACCGGTATATTAGTGGAGTACCTTTCATTTCAGAACACATTTTCCATATTCTCAATTTTACAGCACATGCTCCAAATTACGTCCTTTCTGTGCAATTACGACGTTGAGTCTTTTTTTGAAATTGTTAATCACTGCAGTGCACGTTTCTCTGTTAATGATACGGATTTACCTCTTAATGGCAGTTTTCAATTCATCTGTTGTTTTTGGACTACGGTTATACACTCTGTCTTTTAGATATCCCCACAGGAAAAAATCTAAGGGGCTCAAATCAGGTGAGTGAGGTGGCCATTCAAAATCAGTCTTTAAAGAAATAATCCTTCGACCGAACGTCTGCTGTAACCATGTGATTACTTCCCCGGCTGTATGCGGAGTTGCCCCATCTTGCTGAAACCTACTCCCGATTCGGGGTCTAGCTCCGATGTTATTTTTGTGATTGTTTCTCCGCTAGACTCCCGCAGCAGCCTTCTTTAAAAGTATCTGGAATGAATACGATTTTACCGGCATCTTTTCAAACGGCTCTATGCGACAAAATTTCCAATGACAGCTAATAAAATGGGCATGGATTATTAGATAAATGATTAATCTTTACAAAAAAACTGATGTTAGTTAATATCTAAATCTTACCTTCGTGCAAATCTGTACTTTTCAACGTAAATAACCGTTGACCTACTTCACCAGAAATCAAAACATGGTGATATCATCAATGCGCAGTATCTCTGATACGCTACAGGACGGTTCATTTGGGAATTCCACTGTTGACAAAGGCACCTTGTACGAAAATGGTTGTTAGGGTTAGAGAACCAGACTGTACAAAATTCAAATTCCGTTGAGTGCGCATGTCTGTTTAACGGAAGTCGCCATGTAAGTTGTTTACAAATTTCACTGGATTTATTTACGTTGGGAAAAAAGGTAAATTTCCATTGATTTAATTGGTATTTTGCAGCACAGCTTGTGTGATAATAAAGATTAATCATTTATCTAACAATCCATGCTCATTCTATTAGCTGTCATTGGAAATTTTGTCGCATAGAGCCGTTTGAAAAGATGCCGATAAAATCGTATTCATTCCAGATACTTTTAAAGAAGGCTGCTGCGGGAGTCTAGCGGAGAAACAATCACAAAAATAACATCGGAGCTAGACCCCGAATCGGGAGTAGCTGAAACCAAATGCTGTCTAAATTAACACTCCGTCTTCTCAATGCTGGCACAAATTTCTTTCACAGGAGACTTAAGTATTGGTCCTTGTTTACCGTTTCAACTGTTCCCTCATCATCTTCAAAGAAGAAAGGACCAATTATCCTATTTACACTAATCGCCGCCCAAGCTGTAACTTTTTCACCATGTAATGGCTTTTCAATATAGAAATTAGGTTTCTCCGATCCCCAATATCTACAATTTTTCTTGTTTACTTGTGCATTTAAGTAGAAATGTGCCTCGTCCGAGAACCAAATGTTATCAATGATATTCATATTGGCTATCATCCAATTAGCAAATGATATTCTACCCCCAATATCTGTAGCTTTTAAATGTTGCATAATGGAAATAGTACTGGTTCGCTACCAGTGGCGGCCAGTCCTGTGATATCGCGTTTGTGCGTACATTAGTATATCAAAGCTCTTGGTCATGTTAAAGAAGAAGAAATGGTGTGTCAAATAACCAGTAAAAGTTGAAATTTGACGCAGTGTAAGTAAAAATATAAACAAGTATCCCCTGTCACCCCCCCATGTGTCAAAAAATCACTTCCGGGGGACTGGCCTCTATCATTTCTTTCGCCAATTTAAGCCTTAAATAATCTAACAGAACAATGTTTCAGTATCAAAGAAGTCACGTATACGGTGATTTTTCACTTACCTCATTAATTATTCCATTATTTATGTATTTAAGTATTAAATCCTACATATTCACGAGAGACACAAATCACGCTATGCTTGCAGAAGGCAAGCGTTAAATGCCGTCATGCGGGGCATAGCTATCCAGTTCAGTCAGTAATTATACTCTTTTTCATGAACTCTGTATTGCTTACCAGGTTCCCTTGGATGGTGGGACAAAAATAATATAAATGAGTACTATTCTAGATTATTATATAATTTTAGTTTGTTCTATTTTTATATTCTTATTTAGATCTAGACTATCAATAAAAAAATTACTATGTAAATCTGCGACATGAATTGTATTCCTGAATGACTGGTGAAAAAAGGTATAAAATGAAGTTTTTCGATTTTTTAACAGATGCCTGCAATATCCTATTTAACGGCAAAATTTTAAATGGCTTTATCTGGCCCATAACTGTTGGATAAGTGACAAGAAATTTTATAGGCCTACTCTATTTCAAGGATAACAGTCAACATGGGGGGGGGGGGTGTATAAATGACACTCAAGTTTGACTCAGCATGTCGGAGAGTGCGGTTATAATTCTACAATTGAATTTTAGTCTTGTCCATATTAAAAGCATGTGCAGATGGCATTACAATGTGTTTCCAATTAAAAAAAAGTTTAGAGTGAAGAAAACATAGTAGGAAAACATGACAACGCTGATAGCATACATTTTCTTCTTTTTCACAATGTTTCTGAAAGCTTTTTCTGTTTCTTAATTTTCACCTTTTTCAAATTAATGAGCTGATTTAAAAAATAAAACAAAAAATAGTTCAAGCAACAAAACTGTTGTTTTTTCTTTCAAAGCAAAACTCACCTATACTCAAGCTGAAGTTTTCAGTGATGGCTGCAAGGCTGGGTTTTATTGATAAACAAAGCCAAGTTTCCTGCAGTTTGAAACCACACAATGGACTAAGAAGTGTGAAATCCTGGTCAACAGAGATTCCATTTACATATCACATGTAACTCCATCATGGGTGATATACAATCCTCTTCAGCATTTCTCTTTTCTTACAGCCTCTTGTGAACTCATGTTATCACTGTTTCCTACAAATTCAGGAACCCCAAATAGATATAGTGTTAATTTGACATGTACACCTTTGTATGTACATGTTTTTTTTCCCTGGTATAATTTTCTATGGTCTGGTAAATTAAATTGAAATCGATATTATGAATGTTTTAATATGTGAACATGTTTGAATATTGCTTAATAACTGTTTATTATTTCATATTTAGATGAGAGAAGTACAATAGTTTTATAATAAAAGCTTTAAAAATTGTAACAGAGAATTTCATCTTGTATTTTCAGATTTGGCTGGAGCTGGTGAAAATACATGTGACAAGGATTCTGGAATCAGGCCCTTCTTTAAAAGAGGATTGACTGAAAAGTGCAAACTGGCCAACCAAATTGAACCTTTCTTTGCTGCAGTTGTATGTCTAAATATTTCTTCTGCAGTTGGTGCCCTCTGTTCTTCAGATCTGTCTCTACAATTGTATATCAGCCATGATGGAGTTACATGTGATATGTAAATGGAATCTCTGTTGACCAGGATTTCACACTTCTTAGTCCATTGTGTGGTTTCAAACTGCAGGAAACTTGGCTTTGTTGATGATAGTATTTTTATCAATAAAACCCAGCCTTGCAGCCATCACTGAAAACTTCAGCTTGAGTATAGGTGAGTTTTGCTTTGAAAGAAAAAACAACAGTTTTGTTGCTTGAACTATTTTTTTCTTTTATTTTTTAAATCAGCTCATTAATTTGAAAAAGGTGAAAATTAAGAAAAAGAAAAAGCTTTCAGAAACATTGTGAAAAAGCAGAAAGAAAGTAGGAGGGTAGAAAAGAAAAGAAGCATTACATGTGTAACATCTGAATGCACTAAAAGGCTACTAAATCAAAAACAGAAAAACAGTAGTCTTACACTGTTTTAGATGATGTAGTCTGATAAGTGTGTTTACAATTCTGTGTTTCCAGACTGTGAACAGCTTGCAGTGAACTGGAGTAGAAACTTGTAGTTTCACCAAAAGAGTGTGGGTTATCCATGTTCTGGATAAAAGATATTTTGTCTCTAGTAATTGTTGTCAGTGAGAGAGTTTTGCTGTAAAAGAAATACATCTATTTTACAATTAAGATCTTTATGTGAAATATGATAATTCATCATTTTGCACCATTTTTATTTTCTGCACCTAATCACATGGTGCCATCAGCTAACAGAAGTCACATTACACCTTTCCTCTAAAAAAGGCTTTTGTGATTGTGAAATAATAAAATTTGTGATTATGAAATAACAAAATATACTTTTAATCTGTTCAATGGATCAGTTTCAACATTGATCAGAATTTTTTATAAACTGCATGTTAATGAAATAATTGGCTTTTTCTAAAATCCTTACTGAAATAATTTTGCAGTATTTTACCATCGCAACTAAGTATATCAACAAATGAAATGCTATTAGAAAACGAAATTTCTGAAGCTTGCTCTTTTGACGTCAAAGTTTTCCCGTACTTTTATATTACCTAAAAACTCCCACAATTCTTCATTATTTTGATATATGATAACTTAAAATACCTTTCAAAATGATTAAGTTATGTTGATTTGAGACTGGGACAGATATTATGAAACACCCTGTATAAAGCATGTATTGTTTTGAAACTAGTATGATATATTTAAACCCTTACAAAACAATCCCGACTTTAAACGACCCTGAGGAATAAGGCTTTTAAAAAGAATTTAGGAATATGAGAAAATGCTGGTAACCAGCATTTTTCCTTTTCCCACAATGTCTTAATACCTTCCAAAAATAAAATTCATATGTTGAGTCACATTGATTCTGTTATCAGCAAATGCTTTCCATTTGGACAAGTCTCAAATTTTGTTGTGTGGTAAAGAGTTAAAAAAAAAAACACTGGAGTCCTCTCAGGGAAATAGAAACAATGGCTTTTTGTATGTAATTTCTTACTGAAAGCACATTGTCCTTTCCATGACTCGAACACCTAGGAATCCCTTCAAGGGTTCTTCCTTATTACTATACAACTTGAAACTATTAATTTGTAAATGAAATATAAAATCAAACTAGACACAACAATTTGATTGTTCAGATACAATGATTTCTTCTTTCTTTTAAAAAGAAAATTCTTCACTTTATTCCTGACTTAAAAAAATGTTATGTAATAGTATGAAAGGTGAAAACTAAACGGTGTGTTTAGTATTTTCTAAGATTTAGGCCATGTGTAATTCACGAGTATTGAATATACCTTCCTTCTGTTACATAAATGAAAATTCACCTTGCATCATCATAAAGACACAAGTCAAGAAATAATGATTTCACAAAAGAAAAGTCGCGCACTGGCACAAAACATGAAATTGGTTGTAACTACATGTACCTTCAAGAATAATTTGATGTTTGACTGATTTCTGGTGGTTACATTAGTTTCAACACTGTTTCAGCCTTACAGTGACAACAACCCATTTATTTGTGTACGGCTTGGGTTTTTACTAGGGCTAGGCTGATTCTACGCAGTGTCTTGTCTATAGGCACTCCTACAAAATCCTGGCAACTAGGTGAGGATAAAATCTGGGATAACTCAACCGACACCTTCAGCCAGTCTCACAGAATCTCACTAAATAAATGAACAGGATTATGTCATTTCACCGCTATATTGGTGCAAATATATATATAAAAAAAAACATAGGCTGTATAGGTTCAAGCTTAGACATCATTTTCTGCACAGTCTGAACTTAGATTATCATTCACAGTTTCAAAATAAAAACAAAAAAAAAAAAAACGGTGTTACACTTAACTATAAAAATGGACTAGATCTAATACTTAATAATTTCAAGTTCATTTTATGAGTATCACATAAAAGATAAAGAGACCTACATGTAATATGAATATGCAAACTCACATTCTTGGGTCCATTTCTATTCAGTCAAAAAATGCAGGTGTGAATAAGTACAATGTAAAAAGTGGAATTTAGTCTCACATGTAATGAAAGTTACAGTTAAAGTGTGATGGGATTTTGAAATTTTGTCATTGATTATGTAAGTTTTATTCATTTACATATAGATGTAGATTCCTTTTTGAAGTTTTGATCCACGTCTTTGTGAATTTGAGTCATATTACATAATTGAACCACTGCAGGGACATGTGCAAAAAAAAAAAATTGATGTAGCATGATGAGATACTTGAAATTCAATATTAACACTGATAAATAGGCTGTTCATTACTTCCAATGCAGTTTTGAGTAAATCCATTTTCATGGTCTGAAGAAAAGAATTAAAATCATCACTCATCACTTGGAAGAACATAGTCCAGATATTATTTGCTTTTTGATATCTGAAAATCCCTGCCCTGGGTACAGCTTTAGCTGCCAGAATGGACCAAGATCGCACTCAGTGTGACAAGTTGCCATGCAAAGTAAAAATTGACCTTTACGTAAATAAAGTGAAACATTCAAGTCGATAGTACAAATCCAAATATTTCTATTTCAAAGTTATTTTTGGGGGAAAATACCTCCTTACCAGGCAGTATAGATTAAAGATCAGACTGCACGTTTCGTGCAATCTGATCTTGATCTACACTGTCTGCAAAAGGTCCTTGAGTAGGACTTAGCAGCCTAAGGGTTAAAGGAATTGGTCCCTCTATAAAACTTTAAAAACTATAGGCATACTTTCATTCTGAGGTTTGAATTACTTGCTGTTTACATGAAGCACAGTTACCGTCTCTAGAATGGGTTGAGCAGCAGTTCATCATAAATATGTACTTTATTCTTCAATCTCCAAGCATGAAAAAATATATCAAAGAATTTAAATCTACATGTCCAAATTGTAAGACGTATAGATCTAAACTAAGATGTATTCCTGTGGACCCTTTAGTAAACACCTGTCTGAAAATTTTGGATTCTTAATTCTTTTGCATGAAAGGTAACAAAATAAAATTCAAGCATGTTAGAAGGACTATGAATGGACTTTTACACCTTGAAGATAATTGAGTATCTGAGGCTTAAAGTCAGGGATGTTAGGTTAAGTTAGTGGATGTCCAGTTCACTGAGAAGGACACGATTTCCCATCGAAAATTCTCAGTATAAATTCACGTCACGGGTTCGTACTAGACCGGGGCCGTTTGTGAACGAAAGATTTTTTTATGTCCCATCGATAACTGGAGAGAAATTTTGGAAGCAGTCTTGCATAAATCAAACGTCGATTTTTTTAAATAGACTACACGATCTTTATTCTTTTTAAACGTTTCACAGAAATGTTTCAAACAATTCGGAAATTCATCGATAGTGTGGTACCTAACGAGGTGCCAAATTGACTTTATGGGTTCTGTGTATTCGTTATCGAATGGGTTTTAAACTATTTACGGCCAAATTCTAGCTAGCTATCTGAACAGTTAAAGATATTTGATATAATACAGAGTTTAAAAATGTTACTTTATTAAGAAATTATTGCTTAATCTCCTTGTTTATTTCGACAGCTGACGACACAAGTTGTGAATGAACATTTCTTGAACGAAAATGGGAGCAGTCTGTGTAAACAATGTTCATACGCATATGGCAATATTTAATATAAAAAAAAAGAACAAACTTTGTTTAAGTATTTAGAATATTTCAAACTGACAATTTTTGTAGTTTGACGAAATTTCGATAAAGAAATCAAACATAATTTGTATGATTTGTTCAAAGTCAGAGCTGTATATCATTTGTAGATCTGTGTTGTTCGTCCCTACAACTGAAAGTGAGCGCGCATGCGTCGTTACGCATGATGTATTTGGTTCCAGCCAAAACGATCACAGTAAGCGGATTTGTTATAGCAAATCCGCTAAAAAGTGCTTATTTTTGTCTGAAAACGTGCTTAAAATGAGCGATGGACAAAATGTCTCGTACAAAGAGGTCAGTTTCATGAAACGATCCCAAATTCATAGGTCAAAAACCCGTTATTTTTTCTCGGCGTAATTGTATAGCGACGTAATCACAATTGGATCGATCTAGTTTGGAACGGAAAGGCTGTAATTGCGTCCCTTAGTTGAATTGTTTACGTAGCATCAAGTTTAAAAAGTGGCATCGGTAAAGTCCATTTTCAAAAAGAAAAAGGTGTTTACGTATCTTTGTGTTATTGTTTCTGACGCTAAGAGAGATACAGTGTCGCACATGCGAGAAAATAATTGACATTGGTAATATGGGAGAAACAGAGGGTTGTCGTTTGACCCGGAACTCTGGGTTTTGACGGTTGCAAATTTGAAATGAATTGTTTTTGACGCTGAAAAATATATGCCTAAGCGTTTTAAGATTATCGGCTAAAGCTCCATATAAATTATCTCGCGTGCTTCCGGAAAAAATATTGGCTTTAATAAACACAATCAGTATCAATGTGAAGGACGTACATGTACTTGGCTCTGTTTATCACATCTAATCAAGCTGGCGAGTCATTGATGAAAACACATTGATCTCTTTGACAATGCACATGATTTTCAAATTAGTCTGAACGCCTTCAACAATTACTGTGACGAATGGAATCTTAGGGTAAACCTTAAAACTAAAGTAGTTATTTTTGGAGCTCGTAATCTAACTAGGTAGAGTTTATGTCTAGGGACCACCCTATCGAAATTAAAACCACATATCACTACCTAGGTGTAACATTTTTTGCCAATGGATCATTGCTCCAAGTACGTAAACGCGTATCCCAACAAGCTCGTAAAACCACTTACCTTCTATTTGCAAAAGCTAGTAATGCTAATCTCCCGATTGATTTAACTCTCAAGCTATTTGATCACACTGTTCTTCCGATATTAACGTATGGATCTGAACTATTTGGATATGAAAACTTAGATATCATTGAAAAAGTTCATAACGAATTTCTTAGGAAATTGTTGAAAGTAAGGAAAAGCACACAATTATATATGCTGTACGGTGAATTGGGCAGGTACCCGATCCCTATTACCATCAAATGTAGAATGATACACTTCTTGAGTAAACTTTTAGCCAACAGAAACAAAATTTCGTTTAATACTTACTCATATTTGTTGAACCAGCAGTTAGGCACGTCAAAATGGTTATCCTAAATTAAATCTATCCTCGATAAGGTCGGACTGTCTCAATTTTGGCCCTAAGATGTATTTTTTTCCCCCTAATCTTCATAAACTAGTGAAGCAAATTCTTATCGACCAATACCACCAGGAATGGAATGCACAATTGAACTCTTCAAATAAGGGTAAAATCTATCAACTTAGTAAACAGAATTTGGAATTCGAATCATACCTTAAAATCTTACCTCTTAATGACGCTATGAACCTTTTTAGATTTACACCGGTCGCCTGGCTACTATAGCGGTGAAAAGGCGCTTTAAAACGTCACGTGTATTTTTGTAAAAAAAAACAAAACAACAACTTTATGCAATATAGATCTACTTACCCGAAAACTGACAATGATAATGGCAAAATTTAATCAACTAGTATTCCACTTACCATTTATAGCTTTTTTTCCCCCACGCTTCCATAGTTAGTGAATCTAGTGGTAGTATAGCTGTTATTCGTAAAGCGAAGTGGTATTCACGTGCAATGTCACCCCTGCGCCATTTTTTTTTTTTTCTTTTTTTTTTTTATCTTGTTCGCAAAATCCTTGTCCAGGATCGAGTAGTACTAATAGACATTGTCGGATTAAGCGAACTAGGACTGCGGACATCGGATGACGGACTGAGGCCGGTTGTTTTACAGGGGAGATCTCAAACTTTTCTATATGTGCCATTTTCACATGAGAACCATGGTAGTAAAGCAGAATGTTTATTCTTAAGCAAGTGTGGTTAAAAAGATTGATTGTTTGAATGGTGTTTTACGCCGCTTTCAACATTATGGTTGTGATTGAATGGTGTTTTACGCCGTTTTCAAAATTATTTCAGGCGACATCACATGCAAATAAATGAGTTTAAACAAGTGCCGCTTTATATAGAAGAGCACGCCACAGTATAACTGAAAACCTACAAAGCTACAAATGCAAGTTGGCGCCACCAACGACATTTATTGCCATCGGTAGTTGTCATCTGTACAGAATACGTTTGCCGCTGAAGAGTTAAACCTAACGTTTTACTAAGAGGGCAGCATTGCTCAACATTGACCTCAGTTGTGACAAGAAAATATTGATGCATAACATCAATGGCGCCGCAAACCAGTTGTTTCTGAAATATGGCACATTACAGCGGGTTAATTTTTTACGCCAAGGGCATTACTTGAACAAACTTCGTAAGGGTCCACGTGGTGATACTACATGACAAATATTTAAACTCTGGGCCATCTGGGATACAATCTGGTTTTTATCGATCTGGCAATGAAAGTACGGTATTTTACATGTTAAAAAAAAAAACCCAAAAAAACAGTCCAAATAGAAAAACAAAGTTGGTACGGGCTCGATCTGGTAATGAAAGTACCGAAATTTTACACGTATGTTAAAAAAAAAAACTGAGCCGGTCCGTATAGTAAACAATATGGGGTGACTGGACATTTCATATAAAGCCAATCAATCAACACACAGACTGATAGCCGGACAGATAGGAGCATGCAAGCTGACAGACAAACATGAAAGAAAACATTCAAGTGTCGTTCAATTGGTATTAAGAGTATGGGCCGAATTGTAATGGGCCGAAATTGTATTGGACCGAAATTGTTATGGGCCGAAATGTCCCGAAATCCAATATGGCTACCTCTAAGGCACTTTTCAAAAGCGAATTGAAAAATATATTGCCGCCGCTCATGCGACGCCACAAGAAGGGTATATCAATAAATAGGCTACCTTGTTCTTTTAAACCACCACTGGTTTTTTCGTTGGAGTGTCCTTGGGCAAGACAATTCAGAATCATAGCCTAGTACTGTTGAAACCCAAGAAGTATATGAATATGTGAACTGTCGCCGTGATATGACTGAAACAATGTTGAAAGCGGCGTAAAACACATTCAGTCACAATCATATTTAATAAAGCATTAAAACTATTCACGTTTTTCACGAGTAACGGCCTGGGTGTAAATATTTGGACGATAGTTTCTGCATAGTAGTTTGAGCTCAAAAAAGAGAATTCTTTGGGAAAATGATTTGACGCGCCGTAGCTTTTATTTTCACGCTGAACTTTCTTTTTCGACCCCTAATTAATAAAGTGATCGACTAAGTTTTTTTTATGAACTGATTTTATATAACTTTTGTCTGCTGTAAAGTTTGTGCCACTTTTTATGTAAAGACATGCCCATGTTACCATATGATCATATAAACACGGCCAAAACACGTGTGACCCCTTTTTTTGGTGTTCCTTTACACAAATTGTAGTCATTACATGTCAGTAAAATGATCATTTTGAATGATTAAGCCTAATGCTTAACACAGTCTGTAAAATCCGAATTTCTTCAATATAATATAAACTAAAAGAGCTTTTTCTTTTTCAAAATGCCTTTGAAATAGAATTATACAGTAGTTCAATGCACAACTTTAGTCATTTTTTAACAAACGTCCAAGAGTCTGTGTTCTACAGAAGCCTTTACGCACCACATTTTTTTCTTTTTTGTTTTCAACATAGATATGCTGAAATAAAAACGAGTGTCGAAAGTGCTTTTTTTTTCTTATCCATTAAATGTTGAAAACATAACAACAAAGGTCTGTAAAAAAGATAGACGGGGTTAAAAGCACCGGAATATGACTACTGAAAGTCTTCTATGATTCAAAATGAAGACAACAAATGGAAAGTTACTGTGATAGCAATTGCCGCTTTTTTTCTTTAACATTTTTTGCATATTGTGTAAATTCGAAATTATAAGAGGTTAATCCAACTTATCATCAGTAAATAGTAAAATACCCTATCCGGCTCATTTGAACACAAATCGTAAATGAGCCAGACACTCAATAAAATGAGCCAGCTAATTCCTTAATCACCCCCACACAAATTCCTTAACTAACTAGTTAACCAGGCAAACCGACTAACTAGTTAACCATGAATCCAAGGCTAACTTAAACTCCAAAAAAATTTTATTTTTTATTTTTGAAACTTTTTTTTTAAATCAAAATTTGTTTCAATTTTTTTTTTTTTGATCAATCACATATGTCAGTCCAAAAAATTTTTGAATTTTCCATCTTTTTACTGCAAACGAATTGTAGTATATAGTGATAGAACCTATATACGACATCAAAATCATGGAAAGCATACAGCAAATCCAACACATATACTACAACGAGGAAGACCCATACGAGGCATACCTCCTAGAACAAGTGACCTACTGCGCCCTTGAAGAAGCCGAACTCATAGAACAAAAATGCCAAGATGAGATCGAACTACAAAACCTATATATAGATTACCAACGCACCCGCCTATAACAACAACTACCATGCCCAGCAGAATTAGAAGACACATTCGAAATACACATGTTAGACCGAATACAATTTTGGGAGGATTGTATACAAAAACCAAACACAAATACCTCCACATCTTGAAGATGAAATGGTATAACTAGACAACCAAATCATAAACCTCAATAACCACATCAAATACCTAGAACATTACTACTACTACTAAAAAAAACATATAAATTCCTAATATTACTTGCTAATATTACGAATTCTAAACCACACATTTAGTACAGGAAGATATATCCTCTACAATTTTTTTTTTAAATCAACAAAAATTTTTTTTTTTTTTTTGTCCCAAAAATTTTTGAATTTTTTCTATTTTTACATAAACAAATTTGTCAAACAATAAACATGGAACCATTAAAAGAGTTTCTCGAAGAGATAAATTTAAACGATGAAGGTTTACTAAAGTCAATAGAAAACATGAAAGAAAATTTAGTAAATGTTGATATAGCTAAAGATAAATTCAAAATTGTGATTTCAGATTTTCCAAAAGAATTCCAAAAGCTATATTCAGCTAGATATGCTAAACTTTTAGGTAACTACGTAAACTCTATTTTAGATAGTATAGATGAAAGGATAAGACAACATTTACCAACTAGAGCAGCATTATGGAAGGATTTATATATTTTTAGTAATATATCTAAGAAAGAGATAGTATCTCAAGCGAATAAACGGATTGGAATAAAAATAAAAAAGAAGGGAAAGACAAGAAATGAAATAGTATTTGAAATGGTAGAAGATTTTTCATTAATAGATGAACATAATCATTTATCAACCATCAAAAAGATAAGAAGATTAAGAGGAAGCGGTGCTAAACTTGTAAATCCATCAAGGAAATTATCAAATAATATAGCAAGCAACATTACAGATATATAACTTACAATGATAAGTTATATATTACAACTTAACATTTTCATAAATTTATTTCTTAAAGTTATATTTTATAATGCCCCCAAGCTAGTGTGTCAATCTTGTTTTTCAAGACAAACCTTTTATCATCACTTGATCCTAACGCTTTTTTGTTTAACTCTTCAGTATACATATTATGACCCCTACTTCTTAAAACAGTCATCTTTCTATACTGATCCTTTTCTGTAAGCAAACACTCTTTGTAATTATCAAAATTTATCTCTTTCTTGATAACCGCTTTTTTAACACCTTCACATCTTTTGTCTTCCTCGACATCTAAAGTTTTATAAGCATACATTTTTGCTCCTAAACCAACAAACTCAGTCATAGTCTCACCACCTAACTCATCTTTAAACTTTCCAACTACTCTTGCATTACAAGCATTTTTTAAGAAATGATCTTTAGGATAATTGCTTGTATCAAACATTTCAAACACATCTTTTTCCATATCCTTATACAAATTTTTAGTTTCTATTTCAAGAATAACACTATCTGTATCAGTATAACACAATCTAACCTTTTCACCATACTTAGCTTTAAAATAGTTATAATAAGTTTTTTTTGCATATGTGTTTTACTGATGTCTAAGATGCTTAATCCTGAGTAAATAGGTTTAATATATTTTAAATCAGTTTTTTTCATGTGTACCGCTGTTAGGTTTTCATCAAATATTGTTGTGTGGCTATAGTTTGGTTTTGCTACCAATTTCCTATAACGCTCCTCACTAGAAACCAGGTGTATCGTTACTCTATTTCTCAGGTTTTCCATAGTCTTACCAAAAACTGAATTATTCATCAACTTAAAAAAATCTTTCTCAAAATTATTTTTAGCTGCTTTTCTTAGTTCAATGTTTGTATTAATGTATGATTTAAGCCATGCACTTTCCTCAAACTTAATTCCTCGATGTTTTTAAAGCTTCATGATGAATAACATAATTCTTTTTATTATTTAAGTTTGGAATAAGTTTTTCCACTTTTTCTATCTTTAAATGTTCAGGTGCTAAAGGAAAGTTATTGTGTAAATCATGTAATTCTTTAGGATATTCTAAATCTACTTCTAATACACATGGGATTTTTTTGCCAAATTTCTAATTCTTTATTTTTCATCCATTTAAAACCGTGAGTAGGAAGAGGACGACTCATTGCCCAAGGGTAAAGACTGTTTGCATCTATATATAATAAATATTTTGATGGCTTACTAGGATCATATAATTCACCCATATCCTCATTATTTGCTTTTGCATATCTTTTACTGCACATACTAACACCTCCTCTACCATCAAAAGCATATCAGGATCAGATAAAAGCTCTAGGTTTACTTTTGTTATTTTCAATGCTGCATTCCAAGCTAAACCAGGAGCAGTATAATACCAACTAGGATCTAAACCATAGTTTTCATAACAAACATCTCTAAAGTTTTCGAAAACATCTGCTAAAAGCAATACATCTATTTTGTTGTAAAGTTCTAAGTAATCCTTAAACATTTTCATATTAAAAGCTTTCCAAACCTTTTGCGCATGAGCATAATTTTCATCTGTAATTCCTTCTTTGTTCAAATTCGAGTAAAATGCTTCTTTGGGTGGTAGTTTTTCTTCTTTAAGTTTATCAAATGAATCTAGGTACTCATAAGGAAAAACTCCTTTTCTCCTAACCAAAGGTAGTTGTTCTTTCCTCTAAGTTGCTTGAAAGTTTACCCAAACTTAAAGCTATCAAGGAATCTAATCTTATGGTTTATATTTTCTCCAACCCAAATGTCTTTACTAAAACTAATATATTTCTCTTCATTATTTGGAATACAGTCAATCTTCCCATCAGATTTACCAAGACATTTAATAAAAAGATGAGCATCATATCCACTAAGATTATGAAGGTATACAGGTGTGAAGTTAGGATTTTTAGCTTTTAGGTTGCATTTATTATGTGCGGCGCCTCTACATTTACCTGTAAAATGACAATGATCTCTTACTCTTTAAACGAAACAGGATACTTTATTCCCTCCATGTTTACACTACTTTCCTTTGCTTGCAAATCCTTGTCAATTCTTTCTGCATTATGCTCTTTAGAGTTTAACGCTCTTAAAACACACCATAAAAAGCACTTGTCATCTTTATTTTTCATATTGATAACTGCTTTTTTGTTAGCAATCCATTTTGGCAAAGGTAAGTGACCATTAGCTCTTAAAGGAACATAAACAGCTGTATGTAGTTCTAACCGCACTATACTTCCAAATGTCCAATCACTACCTTCTCTTTGAAAATTAGCTAAATTTTCTAAAACTTCACCTATCATTCTATTCTATTTTTACCTTTGTTTGTAAATTATTTTGAAGAGTATTTATATAAGAGACATCCATGTTTCTGCGAAAAATCTTTGTGGGTCATAATTT
Source organism: Hippopus hippopus (assembly GCA_946811185.2). NCBI lineage: Eukaryota > Metazoa > Mollusca > Bivalvia > Cardiida > Cardiidae > Hippopus > Hippopus hippopus. The sequence continues at coordinate 15,160,150 of OX328103.1, read as the reverse complement.
TCTCTACCCTCTATAACATGTTGTGTAGTATACCCTCTAAATGTTGATTGAGAAGCTCTAATCTCAAACGGTTGCCTTGGAGGGTAATTTTCTCTAACATATTCAACAATTTCATCTAACACTTGTGGTATTTGTCTTGTCTCCACATTACCGGTTAGCCAATTAGTAAAATCATATAACCCCCTTTGTACGAAATCTGGTACAACAGCTGAGGCTAGTCGTCTTGTTCCAGAATAAACATTAGACGCAGTTCGTCTTGCTCCTGAGTAAACATTAGACGCAAAGCGACTACCCATGTTCATATATCTATTAAACAAACTCATTTTTATATAACAAATGTAATTTCTTAAGCAATTACAATTTTTTTATTTTTTTTTTTCAAGAAATTTTATTATAACAATAATGTCATAATAAAATTACTGAATGCAAATTTTATATTTATTTTTCCAAACCCTTCCATTCCGGTTCATAATTGTTTGAGGACAATGATCTATAAATTTACCCGCCTTATAAATTGATGGAAAGGTTTTTATTTCACCAGTTTCAACATCCTCTAAACTAACTTCTTTAGGATTATGCATAATAGTTTTTAATCTATCAAATCTAGGGTCCTTACTTTTTTCTTTTTTAGGCAACATGGGAGACTCCTCTGGTAACAAACCATGTTCTTTTACCAACCTAACTAACCGCTCTTTATCCCAGTAAGAGCAGAAATTTATATTATTCTCTTTCAGAATTTTCTTTAAATCTGTAGTCTTTATCATTTTTATATAAGAAAAGAATATCTTAATACACCACACTCATTTTATTTCCATCAGACTGGAAGTTAATTAGCTTATCACTAATAACAACAGCATATGCCTCTGTGTTTGCAGGTACATTTTCACTAAAATTTGCCTTGATATGGATATCGTTGACTGAGTATTTTAATCTCACTCTGTTTGGAAACGTCAAACACAAACAAAGGATACAAGGTTCTATAATCTGGGGGAGTAATGTTAGGGTTTGACACCATTTCATCCATGTTATAAAACTTAGATCTAAATAGAGCAGCATCACCGTACACTCTACTAAATTGATGCGCAACGAATGAAAGATTATAGTCAACCGCAGGATATCTAACAGTATTTAATGTAACATAGATATTGTTAACGTTTACATGATTAAATGTTGCTGGATTTTGTTGTTGATCGCTACTTTTACCAGTCTGAAAGCCAACAATGATAAAACGTGGCACCTCAGGTGATGATTTGGTAGAAAGTCTCCAAGTAAATGATGTTGTCTAAGGAACTGCAATAGAGTCACACTGTCTCATTCTATATCCAACCGGTAATTTTTCTTTTTTCTCGATAATGTTATAAAGTACCATCTTTTCTCCATCTGCAGGTAGCACGTGTGGCATAAACCAAGATACTGAAATTACATTAATTCTACCATCAGCCGGAGCAGCACCATCTCGAAAGATTGCATCATTATCATCATTTCTTGTTAAGGTGAGAGTTTGCTTCATTCCATACAATATTCTATTATAATCATCACAAAAACCAAATATATATTTTAATGGAACTCTAAAGCTAAAGGTGCCTCTTGGAAGGGCATCCCTAATAATATACCTTCTTCTTACTTCAAAACCAGTGTTTCCAACAGCTGCAGCATTTGTTGTATCCTTATACCACAATTGGTTTAACCCTTGTGATTTTTAGAAGTCATCCGGGTATTTTAACAACCCAAGCATTGTAGTAGCCTGACCAGGATTCAATATGGATTCAATCTCCATACCTGAAAGTTGATACTTAATATTTTTAAAAAGATACATGAGACCATTGTTTGTTAAAGAAATATTGGTGTTTGCATCGTAAGCTGCTCCATCATCACTTCTTACTAATTCGCCTATAATAAGTAAATAGCTCTCACTAGGATGTGTAAAAATATCTTGAGTTTCAATGTTAATCCTAATTTCTCCTCCAGAGTTGTTGAGATGTGTACCTGTGATCGGTTCATACTCATGGTGTTTATACTCATCAATAGTAGTATCTTTTAAAATTGGTTCGGTTACTTTTAAAATGTCCATTTATTATTGCAATTATAATTTTTAAATAAAAATTATAATCGTATACTTTACTCTAACCAAAGCTGAGCAAAAGACTTATTTTCATCATTAACAAACACACCTTTAAGTTTAATGCTTTTTGCAGTATCTATTTTAGTTTTAAGATAAACTCTATTACCATATACAAGTGTTATTTGGGGTATATTCCACTTTTGTAAACGTTCATTCACCTTTTCCTCAATTTCTTTCATTTCAATTACCTTTTCAGGAGATAACTTCACAGTAGCTTTTTTATAACCATATCCTGTGTTATTAATTTCAAAGATTTCACAATCTTCTAGTTTTAACAATGCGCCTACTATAGTAATACAACTAGTATTGTAATTTTTATAATATACACGATTAAATTTTAATTTTAACATTTTCTTTTTTAAGTAATGTTTTTTTCTTTAACTTATTTTTATTTTTTCTTCATACTACTTTAATACCTGCTCCGCTGTTTAATTTTTTAACTAAATCTTGAATAGCAATAGCACTTCCTTCTATTAAGGTATTAATGTCTTGCGTTTTAGGTGTATCAACGTGTTTAGGTGGTGTATTATATTTTTGTAAAGTTTTCTTTGATTTTCGTGTCAAAGCTTTTGCAACCAATTTTTTCCCTGTTTCTACAACAGCACTTTTTCCAACCTCTAAAGCTTTCTTTGCTCCTTCCTTTGCTGCACTCTTTCCCACATCAAGGGTAGAAGATGCAATTTGTTTAGCTGCACTACTTGTAAAAAGCCTCGCTAAAAAGTTTGCAATACTATCAAAGATTCCGGAACCACCATATGAATATCTTCTTTTAAATCCGTGTTTTTTATTGATAATCATTTTTATAGTATAGACATTAAATTTTTATAAGTGTTTGTATTTAAAACACCTTGTCTTTTTAATTCATCACAAATGCTCACTAACTCCTTTCTTACACCTGTGTTACCTGCTTGCCATCAACAGGTCTAGTCTTTTTATTAATGCGTTAGGGTTACATGGAATAACAATTCCTTCTCCAAAGTATCTATCACTATCCCAAAGTTTGGAAAGAATGTTTCTCCATTTATATGATTTACCGCTTTTTGGAGATTTAGATTTTGGGTCATTATTACGATAGATGGTATTGCTGTGTATCATTATGTCCTTGTAATTTCCTAAATCCTCATCATTATAAATATCTTTGTCTGGTTTTCTAGATACGATTAATTCCCATAAACCAGGTGTACCTTCATAATACCTATCATCGACTAAAAGATCATCGTCTAAAATGCTGACTGGTGTGTTACCAATATAAAATGTGCCATTTTTGTCATATAACCCATACGTTGTATCAGTATCATACAACGGAGAAGTGAACCTTCTTAGGTACTTCTCTGCGAGTGGCCCAACAAAAACTGGATAGTACTCTTCTTCTTTTCTCATTTCTTTTTGATATCGTTTAATCTCAGCAATTTCTTCATCTGTCAGTCCTTCTGGTTTTTCATAAGCTTTGATAGATGGAAATACTGGAAAAGTAATAGCTTCTGGTAATTTTTCTACACCTTCTTTAATAGGATAAGCCCTTCTGTAATCTCCTTTATTGTAGCTTTTTGTGTTTCTGTAATAGGTTTAAAAAACTTTGAAAGATCTGTTTGAAGTTGTCGTTCACCTGTTCTCTCTGCTAGTAGATTATCCCGAATCCTCTTTTTTGTTTCAAGATATTCTTTTACAATTAAGTCCCTTTTTGCAGGATCAGTGATTTTTAAAAAAGACATTTTTTAAATTACTAAAATAATTTTTTATCCTAGTCTTTATCCCAGTTTTTATCATAGTTTCTTAACGCGTTTCATAACTAAAACTGCATGAAAACTTTATTTTTGGTCTTTTAATATCCAAGCGGCCCACCGTGATTTTTCTCAACCAACCACCGAAAGGACTCTCTTTGCTCACGCCTACCTCTCTCAATTAAACTTTCTTCATTTTCGGTAGATTATCTTTTTCTTAGTCTTTGTTCTTATTTCATCCTTCATCTTCTTATACTTCTCTAGTTCTTCCATGATAAGTTTAAACTCTTCATCTGATATACAATCATCAACTAAAGCTTTAGATATATGTGAAGCAATTGTATCAAGCTTAGCATCAGCTATCATTCTAATCTTTTGATGTTTTTCTCCATTTGTTTTTGAATTCCTTACTACATACTTACCTACCATTGAGAGTAATCCGGTTGTTGCACTTGTAATTTCTAAACCCAATGCTATTGGTACCGCTACAACTTTACCCAATAATACGGCTCCTCCAACACCAGAAGCCATTGTTAACCCGATCAATGCTGTATCAATATACCATCAACAATTCTTGCGACTCTAAAATATTTCTTAGCTGAAGAAACTTCTGTACTTTGGATATCTTTTGTAAACGGTAAGAATGTCCTTTGTCATTTCCTATTGTGTGCATCTCAATAGGTGGAGCGCTTGCAGTATTTCTTTCTTTAGGTAGTGAAGGATAAACTTTATTAGGGTGTTCTTGATCTGTATCTGCCATTTTTATTAAAATGATAATTTTTTATATCAAGATTGTAGATACTTTAGATAGCAGAATAACTCACCCTCAGGTATTTTAATTGGGTTTTCTGAGAAATTATAAATGTAGACTAAGATATCATTAGTCTCATTATCAAGATGTATTCCATTAAGAATGGTTAAACTACCTTTCCATTTATTACTAACAGATGCTACTACAACTCCTCGTGTAGTTATATAACCAAATTCTAACGAAAGTTTCATACCATCACGAGGAGGAATTTTGATATCTACTTGCGAGTATATTTTCCACTTTAGAGGATCTTGCTTTAAGGGAGGATATCTTACTCCATCTAAATGAGGTTTCCAAAATATAGTTTTATGTTGATTAGTAATATTAGGTTTTATACCAAATTTGTGTACATTCATCTTTTGTTATAAATAATATTTAAATATTATTATTTGTAACATTACAATATAGCTCCTAAGATAGGTATATTAGCAAATGGACTATTAGGTCCAAGTAAAAGTCCTTTTCCATCATAATTTTTTCCTCCTTGCTTTAAATACAAACCATCACCAGCAGACTCTAATCCTTTACCTTTGTATGGTTTTAAGTATAATCCAGAACCATCAGTTTCCACTTGACAAACGCATCCACCTTTTTTAAGATAGAGACCTGACCCCATTGCTTTTTGTACCCCTGTTTGAGCTAATCCAGAGAGAGCACCAACACCTAAAGCTGGTAAAACATCGGTAAAGCCCGAGCAGCTAACCCAGCTAACATTCCAAGAAAACCTCCCTCTATTTTCATATTATGTTTAAGTTGTTTCGCAGACATTCTAATAGTTATACCCACCACTCTCATAAGCTTTAGCTATTTTCTTTGCTTGTGAATTGATTAATGCTAAAACATCATTACCTTGTAAATCTTCATAACCTAAACGAATACTTACCGGACACCTATCTTTAACAGCATGTTGAAGCTTTTCCTTTTGCCCTTCAGATATATTTACTTTAACATTAGTGTAATGTCATTTTTATATATAATTCTTTTTTTTATTTTATCTCGCTTCTCTAATATGAAATCTAATTGTTCAATTTTCACCTCTAAGATTTAGTAAATTACCATCTTGATCCGTAATATTTACCTCTAAGCTATGTATTTCATGTAATGTTATTGGCAAGTATACTAAATTAAGTGGCGACTCAATTATCTTATATCCAGGTGCAACATCTGGAAAAAAAGAGTAAATAGAATTTTTTGTTGAACCATTAACATAACTTCCTGAAATAATATCTATGTTAACAAGCAAACTATTTATATTAAGAATGTTCACTACATTCTCTGACTCGTAAAATCCTTGTGTATATTTAGCGCAAGTAAATCCTAATACTTTGGCAATAGTGTTAGGTTGATTAAAATCTACTTGATAACCATTTTCCAGAGTAAGAACAGACTTTAGGGTACTGGTGTTTGCAGAAATGTTAATATAATAACCTTCATTAACTTCATCGTAATGACCCTTTTTTCTCATTTCCTGGTGAATGGTATCATTAATGTCAACAAGGTCATAACTTCCTTTAGGTATTTTTATTTTAATCCATGTGGTACCATTGTCTGGAGAATAAACGAATATGTTGTTTGTTGCATCAATATTTGGGAAAGAGTAGTAAGTTTCAAGGTTTACTAAAGCTATTTCATATACTTTATCCTTTTCCAGTTGAATAGGAGGATTAAACCTTGTTCTGAAACGTGTTTTGTTGTCGCTTACTATAATCTGAAATGATGTTTTGTGTTCCGTATTTTTTACAATTTGTTCTAAAAGTTTTTCCATTTTTTAAAAAAGCAAAAATATTTTTGTCCGCGATCTTTTTGATCACCCCACGTACCTAAAAAGTTCAATACAGTACAATACTGATCAATTACAACAAGCTGGACAAGCATTTTGTGGGCATTTATGTTTATACATTCTAAAGGAGTTAAGCCTGGGTAAAAAGTTTCAGACAGTGATAAATAAACCTTTTTAATAATAAAAAATGCCGGTTGACAAATTTGGTGTGTCTGATGGTGTGTCACTCGCTTACATAAATAATAATTTTTTACGTAAAGATGGAACAACTGTTGTTTCTGGTTCTATAGACATGAATGGTAATACATTAACGAGGGTTAGTAATCCTGTAAATCCCCAAGATGTTGCTACAAAACATTATGTTGATGGAAATTCTGGTGGGTTATTAAAAGAAAATGGTGGATACCAAGCCCTTGGATTTATAAATATGGGTTTCAATGAAATAAGAAATGTTAAGGAGCCTACAGAACCTAACGAAGCTGCTACTAAAAAATATGTGGATAGGAGTGGTAAAGCTATAGTAGAGAACCAAGACGGCACTTTTTCCGCTATTGCAAATATAGATATGAAAGGATATAGTTTAACTAATGTTTTGGATCCCGCAGATGCCCAAGATGCAGCAACTAAAAGATATGTAGACAGCGCAAATAAAGCTTTTGTTTATGGAGCTGGTAGGTATATGGCAGTTTCTGACGTTTCTATGGGAGGACGAAGAATTAACAATGTTGGAAGTCCTTTAGAAAATGATCAAGCTGTAAATAAGTTTTATGTGGATACCGTTGTTGAGGTAGCTACTGCAGGTGAAAAAGCTTTGACTAAAAAACAAGATGGATCCTATTCAATTGCTGGGAAATTAGATATGAATGATAACCTGATTACTGGATTACCTAATCCTACATCACGTGATACTGCTGCCAATAAAAATTATGTTGATAATGGTGGAGCTATCGTAAAAAATCCAAATGGAAGTTTCACAGTGGTGGTTGACATAGATCTCCAAGGTTTTACTATAAAAAACGCTGCACCCCCGGTAGAAGAGAGAGATTTAGCAACAAAATCCTACGTAGATAGAAAAGTATCCCTTCCTTCTCTCATAGGCCCTAAACCTATTATAACTGTGTGGGCTGAAGAAAATGGACCAATTGGAGATGGTAATTATGAGTTTTCATTCGGTAATGGTAATTCAGGCAAAAAGCATGCTTTAGGGGGTTACTGCATGAGTGCATCAGGTAGAATTATAAGAGGAAGTTTAACAATTGTTAAAGATGATCCTTATGTACCAGAAGAAGAGGTAAAAGTTAATATAGCGGTAAACGGATTGGAGCAGGTTGATTACTCTGTTATTAAAAAAGCGAATGAAATTTGTAGCTGTACAGTTTTTCCGAGGGCGTTGGAGGTAAAACAATGCGACATCGTAAACTTTATCTCAAGATCAGACAACCGTAATGTATATATATCTATTTTGATAGAATTAGACTTGTAAAAATATAACTTCTCTTTGGAAGTTATATTTTACGTTTGATTGTGCTTTTTGTCTTTCAGATTGGACAACTGGTAAAGTTACCGTTTGTTTTACAACCATCACAAAATAACATATTAGGATCTATAGAGATAAACCTAACGCTTTGTTCTCTATAGTTGAAACTATGGGAGATAGGTCTCGAATGATGTAGGTTGATTTCTTACAAACTGGGCAATGTATTTCGTCTTCCATTCTTTCCGAACATTTGGTACAGATTGCTATGTGACCACAAGTGCCGAATAGTATGGTTGGTTTTTCGGATAGACAGATTACGCAGGATTCCAATGGAAACACTTTGTATTCGTTGATGGGCTCTATTTTTCCAAATGTTTTTTCTATGGCTACTTGTGCTATTATAATGTTGTGTTCTCGTCTGGTTAGTCTTTGATTAGGAGCTGCTCCTATAATGATGACCTCGCCCATTGGTTCGAAAGTGGATTCTTTGCAAGTGCCACAGTGGTAGCATTCGCATTTTCTATGCTGACCTAATGTTGCTATGGTTATAGATATAGAAAAAGGGTATTGTTCTGTTCTACATTCTGTGATCGCGTCTTGCTTGTAGTTCAATGCTCTTTCTAAAGCTAGAAAGATATCGTAGCCGAGTGTGTATTTTTCTAGATATTGGGTGGTTAGTATTTCATATCCTTCGGAGGATTCAAACCATATCATGCCTATAACATTGTTTTCTTGTTCTTTCGTCATTTTGGAGATATAGTAGTATAGTATAGGTCTCAAATCTAGGAGAATTCCGAAATAGGTGTGGTCTTTGGTTATATTATCGAAATCATAAATAGTCCTACCATTCCATTGTGTTGCATGGGTAGGGAGTATACCTAAATTTGTTCTGTAATAGGGGTTCTAAAATAGACCCGATAGCTGCTATGTGGTTAGCCATTATATTGATATTTCTCACCCTATAAAAACCACAATTTTTTTTTTTAATCTAAAATTTTTCTTTTCCAGATAAAACTAAAAATGTTTGAAATTTATAAAGGTATATTATTAGACCATAGTCTAACTGGCGCTATTTCAGAACATGGTTTAGATTTGCTTCGTAAATACTATTTGTTAGATGGGGGGACCCCACAACATGCATTTGCTAGAGCTAGTCTTGCGTATTGTGGTGGAGATTTAGCTTTCGCTCGTAGGATATATGGGTATGTTTCTACCCGTAAGTTTATGTTCTCTTCTCCTATCCTTTCTAATGCTCCTATGCCTGGTAGTAGTGGTCAAAAGAACCTATTTCATGTTTTCTATCCTATGTACCGGATAAGATAGAAGGTATTATAGATAGGGGTGTAACGATACATTGGACTATTGATGGATCGCGATGGCGAGCGTGTCGATGCTACTGCATCGATTGTTCAGTTGAAAATCGATAACTATCGCCGATAGTTACCTCAAATATCGATAGTTTCGATAGTTTCACTGACAAGGAAGAGAGAGAAAATACTGCTATTCGCTAATGTATTCGGACGCCCTCAAATATCGATAGTTTCGATAGTTTCACTGACAAGGAAGAGAGAGAAAATACTGCTATTCGCTAATGTATTCGGACGCCCTAAAAGTTCGGACACGTTGAATTACTTACAAAAATAATCTATTTTTAATCCTTTCTCTGAAACACTTCCAAAAGCGAGTTTTCCTAAATATACGGACATTCTGTAACGTTAATTTCCCAAAATAATTGACAGGTAATTTTTTTGAACCTATTTCATGTTTTCTATCCTATGTACCGGATAAGATAGAAGGTATTATAGATAGGGGTGTAACGATACATTGGACTATTGATGGATCGCGATGGCGAGCGTGTCGATGCTACTGCATCGATTGTTCAGTTGAAAATCGATAACTATCGCCGATAGTTACCTCAAATATCGATAGTTTCGATAGTTTCACTGACAAGGAAGAGAGAGAAAATACTGCTATTCGCTAATGTATTCGGACGCCCTCAAATATCGATAGTTTCGATAGTTTCACTGACAAGGAAGAGAGAGAAAATACTGCTATTCGCTAATGTATTCGGACGCCCTAAAAGTTCGGACACGTTGAATTACTTACAAAAATAATCTATTTTTAATCCTTTCTCTGAAACACTTCCAAAAGCGAGTTTTCCTAAATATACGGACATTCTGTAACGTTAATTTCCCAAAATAATTGACAGGTAATTTTTTTGAACCTATTTCATGTTTTCTATCCTATGTACCGGATAAGATAGAAGGTATTATAGATAGGGGTGTAACGATACATTGGACTATTGATGGATCGCGATGGCGAGCGTGTCGATGCTACTGCATCGATTGTTCAGTTGAAAATCGATAACTATCGCCGATAGTTACCTCAAATATCGATAGTTTCGATAGTTTCACTGACAAGGAAGAGAGAGAAAATACTGCTATTCGCTAATGTATTCGGACGCCCTCAAATATCGATAGTTTCGATAGTTTCACTGACAAGGAAGAGAGAGAAAATACTGCTATTCGCTAATGTATTCGGACGCCCTAAAAGTTCGGACACGTTGAATTACTTACAAAAATAATCTATTTTTAATCCTTTCTCTGAAACACTTCCAAAAGCGAGTTTTCCTAAATATACGGACATTCTGTAACGTTAATTTCCCAAAATAATTGACAGGTAATTTTTTTGAACCTATTTCATGTTTTCTATCCTATGTACCGGATAAGATAGAAGGTATTATAGATAGGGGTGTAACGATACATTGGACTATTGATGGATCGCGATGGCGAGCGTGTCGATGCTACTGCATCGATTGTTCAGTTGAAAATCGATAACTATCGCCGATAGTTACCTCAAATATCGATAGTTTCGATAGTTTCACTGACAAGGAAGAGAGAGAAAATACTGCTATTCGCTAATGTATTCGGACGCCCTCAAATATCGATAGTTTCGATAGTTTCACTGACAAGGAAGAGAGAGAAAATACTGCTATTCGCTAATGTATTCGGACGCCCTAAAAGTTCGGACACGTTGAATTACTTACAAAAATAATCTATTTTTAATCCTTTCTCTGAAACACTTCCAAAAGCGAGTTTTCCTAAATATACGGACATTCTGTAACGTTAATTTCCCAAAATAATTGACAGGTAATTTTTTTGAAATATGTTTTCAATAATGATCGGCTGCAAAATATTCATTTCTGCATGGCAATGTTCATCGTTACGAAAACGAATCCTTCGAGAGCTGACTAACTCAGCGGTAATTTTAAGTCATGAAATTAGACCAAAATGATTCCAACATTAAGGGTGTTTTTGCTAAAAACTTCAAACGAAAGCGAATAGTGTGGATTTAGATCAAAGATCAGACCAAACAGTCTGCCTACAGTCTAATCTTAATCTACACAGGCCGCCAAAACAGCTAAAAACCATAACCATGCGTGTTGTCCCTCCATAAGCAATAAATAAATCAACTATGAAAAATGAATACTAGACCTCGTTCTTTCTTTTCTTTATTTATCAATAATCCATTTCGAATGCATTCCTTTTATGTCGGCTGCAAGGAATTATTTTTAGAAAACAGCCGGACTTTTTTATGCCGACTACACAAAACATGTGACACGACTGGGATGTTCTTGAAACAGCTATATTACTAAATGCAAAAAGGCACTATCAGCTGGTGTAAATCGTGCATGAAATAGGCTTATTGCGTGGTCACTTTGAATTGATTGGAGGTCGACCTGCAGCCAGATATAGGTTTCTTGGAGCAGACCAGTTTAAGTGTGTATATTGAACAGGTGCGTTACAACTCTGTCGCTTCGAATGATTTGCATGTTACGTCATAGCCCTTATCCAAGTTTTACTTCAAACATTTGTGTACCCACGACAGGCCTACAGGCATCTTGTAGACAGATGGCTTGTAATATAGATCTACATTTATGGTCTTTCTAATTTACTCTACTGATGGCAAGATGGCGATTTTCAAAGCGTTGTCGGATGGTGTAGATAGACATCAGACTACACAGAACATGCTGTCTGATCTTGGATCTATACCATCCACTTCTGTACTATGACTTAACTCGTATTAGAAAGCTACTTCTTTCTCGGGCTAAAAAAGGTAAAATGATGTTTAACAGTGTTCCCACTCGCGCAAATTATTGCGTAAATCACGTTATAGAATTGAAATTCACGTAACAAATTCTGGTTACACCCGAGACTTCACGCAAGAAAATGTATGGACAAAAAAGGCCATTATTTGCTTTTCTTGTGTAAAATGACAGGTTTTGAAGTTACTTGTTACCCTTATTGACAATTTTTTTGTCAAATCATGTGGAAATACCTATATCCAGAAATTAACAGACATGAAAAACTGATCGGTGTAAAAAACACGGAAACCCATGACACAACAAAATGTCTGTTTGACATTGTCCGACCAGAGTCACTTCAGATCGTCTTTTTAATGATTTTAAGCAGTAGATTTATACAAATATCTTAATATAACACACTTTTTTGTTGCCAATCATCAATATAGAATGCTTTACGTTTTGTTGGGAACCATTACTGTCATACCCTCTAATATGGAATCTTACCCCCAAATTCACAGCTCAGGGGGTAAGTGTACCCTTGAAATAGAAAGCTTGAGGGAACACTGGTTTAAAACATGTGTATTTCAATATTAAAAAGATAGCGAAACTATATGTATAGGTCTACTACAGTTTTGACTCCTTCATCGGTACTGTAAATAGATCTAAATTTGTCGGATTTCATCCTTATCGTTTTGGATACACATACAACAAGGTAAAACCTATTATTTCGGCCACCCCCTTTTTTTCAAAGATTTGGAGGCTAAACAAAAAAAAAAAATTTTTTCTGTCTGAATATATATGCGCCAATTATGGGTAAATCTAGATAAATTCTATCAACTCAAAAAAAAAAAAAAAAAAAACTTAAGGATTCCTATTAAAAAGGTGACTTCTTTAAAAGTTTAAAGTTGCTTTACAATTACCTTTTTATTAGGTGTGTTTATGAACCATCAGCATTTGTTGGCATTTTGTGCTTTGTATGCTGTTGTATATCAATCAGACTTAAAAGTTGACTTCTTCAAAAGTTTAGAGTAATTAGGTATGTTAAATTGTTTGTGAACCATCTGCATTTAGAAAAAATAGTCCTTGAAATTTATTGAACATCATGCATTTAACTCTATTTTCCCCTTTATTTGCTATTCAAAACATGTACTCAAGTAGAATTTAAACAACTCAGAGAAAGTATTAGTATAAAACTTCGTTTCAAGATGTCATTTGGTGAAATTCATCTCTTGCAATTCATCCAATAGTATTGCAATAGTATTGCAATAGTAACAGGCAATATCAATACTATTGCAATAGTATTTTGTCCAATGTCAATACTATCGCAATAGTAGATTTTGGCCTCAATAGTCAACCCTAATTATAGATCATCTCAAGGATATGTGTTGGTTTACTGTTGTTGGTGGTGGTGTTGGTGCAGATTGGAGTTCTATTAGAGCTATGGATAGTAAATCACCTGGGGCTATAGCATTTATGACCCCGGTAAATGCTGCTATCAATTCTTACAAACAGGGTAAAACTAGAAAGGGTAGCTATGCCGCTTACCTAGATGTAACCCATCCAGAGATATTGGAGTTTATATCTATGCGGATTCCTACTGGTGGAGATATCAATCGAAAAAATTTAAATCTTTTTAATGGTGTAAATATCACCAACAAGTTTATGGAGGCTGTTCGAGATGGTAGAAATTACGATTTGGTAGATCCTAAAACTAAAACTAAGACTCCTACCAATGCTAGAAGGATTTGGGAAACTATCCTAGAGTCTAGAAGTAGAGTAGGTACTCCATATCTAAACTTTATAGATACTATCAACCAGGATTTACCCCAGTCAATGAAATATCAAGGTTTGGTGGTGCATAGTAGTAACCTGTGTAACGAGATTCATCTGCCTACAGACGCTACTACAGATGCTGTTTGTTGTATATCTTCCGTAAATCTGGAGTTCTATAGAGATTGGGATGAACAATTCATCCGGGATATTATTCGATTTTTGGACAACGTGTTGGAGGCTTTTATAAGAGAACGCTCCGGATATTGTTTCTAAAGCTAAAAAGGGTGCTTTTAGAGATCGTCCTATAGGATTGGGTGTAATGGGTTTGGGGTCTTTATTCCAAAAAGAGGGTATCGCTTTCGAATCTGACGAAGCTAGATACTTGAATATTGAAATATTTCAAAAGCTAAAAAAGTATGCTTTATTGGAAACTATGCAATTGGCAAGAGAAAGAGGGGAATGTCCATCTATGGTAGGTACTGGAAGAAGGAATTCTCATTTACTTGCGGTTGCTCCTACATCTAATAGTTCTCTCATAGTGGATTGTAGTGCTTCTATAGAGCCCCAAGTAGCTAATGCTTACGTTTTAAAGACGAGAGCTGGTTCATTTTTGTGGAAAAATAAATATTTGAAAAAGGAGCTTGCCCAATTGGGATTGGATACTAAAGAAATTTGGGATTCTATCATAAAAAATATAGGTTCTGTCTCTCATTTAGCATTATCTGATGATATAAAAAAAGTTTATAAAACAGCTAAGGAGATCGATCAATTTAAAATTATAGAGTATGCTGCAGATAGGCAAAAATATATCTGTCAAGGTCAATCTCTAAATGTTTTCATCCCTGCTGGAGCATCAAAGAAGTATGTACATGATATACACTTTAAGGCTTGGGAAATGGGTTGTAAAGGGTTGTACTACTATAGAGGAGAAGCAGTAGACAAGGCGGAAGATGTATCTTCTTGTACTAAATGTGTGGTTTAAAATTTTTTTGATTTTTCGAAAATTTTAAATTTGTAATACTATTGGATAGTATTAGAAATTTATATGCGGTATTGTTGGTTGGTTTAGTAGTAGTAGTTGTATTCTAGGTATTTGATGTGGTTATTGAGGTTTATGATTTGGTTGTCTAGGTATACCATTTCATCTACGAGATGTGGAGGTATTGGTTTTCTGTACACTCCTCCCAAAATTGTATTCGGTCTAACATCTGTATTTCGAATGTGTCTTCTAATTCTGCTGGACATGGTAGTCGTTGTTGTAGTATTTGTAGGCGGGTGCGTTGGTAATCTATATATAGGTTTTGTATTTCGATCTCCTCTTGGCATCCTTGTTCTATGAGTTCGGCTTCTTCAAGGGCGCGGTAGGTCACTTGTTCTAGGAGGTATGCCTCGTATGGGTCTTCCTCGTTGTAGTATATGGGTTGGATTTGCTGTATGCTTTCCATGATTTTGATGTCGTATATAGGTTCTATCACTATATACTACAATTCGTTTGCAGTAAAAAGATGGAAAATTCAAAAAATTTTTGGACTGACATATGTGATTGATAGAAAAAAAATTTGAAAAAAATTTTGATTTAAAAAAAAGTTTCAAAAATAAAAAATAAATTTTTTTTGGAGTTTAAGTTAGCCTTGGATTCATGGACTGACATATGTGATTGATCAAAAAAAAATTTGAAAAAAATTTTGATTTAAAAAAAAGTTTCAAAAATAAAAAATAAAAATTGTTTGGAGTTTAAGTTAGCCTTGGATTCATGGTTAACTAGTTAGTCGGTTTGCCTGGTTAACTAGTTAGTTGGTTAAGGAATTTGTGTGGGGGTGATTAAGGAATTAGCTGGCTCATTTTATTGAGTGTCTGGCTCATTTACGATTTGTGTCCAAATGAGCCGGATAGGGTATTTTACTATCTACTATCATCGAAAAGGCAGCAGTATCTGCTACAAATAATGTGTCTGAAATTACATGTAGATTGAAAAGTAGTGAGTTTTAAGGTAACACATGAAAAGAACAAATTACCATTGATTCCTAGATAAGGATCAGCCCTTATCAAATCTATTTTCTGTGGTGTGAATAAGCACCATAGGCTTTCAATTAAAGGTAGCAACCCTTGTTTATTAGAACCATAAATGGGCCTACATATAGGCCGGCAGAATAGAAATGTCCACATTTTTTACAAGATTGCATTTTTTTTAATTCTCTTATTCGATACTTACCCCAAGAAATGGGCAAAAAGCCAGCTTAAACAGCTGCACAATTACACGAGTTCCCCCCTCCGCCCACGCCCCGCACAATATCTTTATTGACAATTAAGGAGGAGCTGGAACAATTTGTACATGTGGAACGGCTGTTTTTCTTTGTGACAAGCGAAGTTTTATGCCGTTTCTAGAAATTCTCGCCAAATACTGGTCTCTGATTGTACGAAAAACTATGTCGATCCCGAATTTCTTGTTACAGAAGAAGTGGACGCCATTTCTCAATTATAGATGCGACTTGTGCAGATCACTACATTGAAGATCCGCCCCCGTCATCTGCTAGTGGATCTGATTTCCTAGAAGCTGCCTTATTAGAAACGTTCTCAGATTCTTATGAAGAGTCCATGTATGCAGGAAGTAGACAGACCGAGACGCCGCGGAAATCTGTACTGCTGTCCGTTCTAGCCACTTCTGCTCGTAAAGGACTGGAGCATGACATCGTCTATGCTAAAGTAGCCAATCCCGTCCGTAAAGTGTCCCGGAAGAGGCCGCTCATGGATCTAGTTCGTGAAAACCAGCTTCAATATAGTTTTTTTTCACAAAGAAGGTACCCAAGCCTCACAGGCAACTTGGTACTGGCTCGGAAGAATAATTTTTTTTAGGGAATAAAGTTTATGAAATGATTCAGTATTTTCTTAAAACACTTAATAATTATTCATTGGCCTTATATAAGTTTACAAAGAATATCATGACAGGTTTGAGATAACCCCCACCTGCAGTCCGTTTTTCACTGTTCACTTATCGAAGGCTACAGTATCTATTACCAATATAACAGATAGTAGTGCACAGCTGTTTCCAGCTAACATGAAAAAAATCTTGAATACCACGATTTGTCAGATGATTTCTATGGAAAATTTTACTTTGTCGGACGGTGCTTACTGGGTAGAATGCACTTTCTCTACAATGTAATCCTGGTTTACACTACCCGCAAAAGTTAGGATGGGAAGTGCTTTGACGCCCAAGAGTTAAACTGTGTCCTGCCACATGTTTTCTTTTGGACTGTCAAATTCGGGATACCTCGGGTGATGGGAGCCATCAAGTTTGATGTAGGTACGGAATCGGCCGAGTTGTGACGAGTAGGATTATCAATTTCCACGTGCAGTGTTATTTGAACACCTTTTTTTTTTTTTTAAATCTACATGTATGTAGCCTTTGTTCAGGGTCGATAAGCTGACTGCGTTTTCGATGAAAAATCTCTTGTCCTAGTACGTTACTGCAGTACAAATACGTGTTCTCTCCTTCGTGGTCATTCTTTGTCAATCGCACAGGTCGCTCCTTTCGCATCGGAACAGACCTTTTTCTTTACCCCCTCCCTCCCTTCTCTCAGAAAAAGTTTAACAGCTCCCCTTCTAACTCTTAACTTATGTTCCTTACTTTTTCTTTCTTTTTTGAAATCTCCCCTACCTACGACCCCCCGAGTTTAACTTTTTTTTTACCAATGCTTTTCTTCTTCTTATTTCTTAGTAATAATCGCTTGCATTGTATTGATGTTTCGCCAAACTACTATATAGTTATGTCATATCCTCATGTTTGATGTACATATCACTGGGAGAATAAATGGTATTGTTGTTGTTGTATTTATATTGTGTAGAATGACGTTTTAAAGTTGCCTACTAACCTTATTGACAAATTCTTGTCAAATCATGCGGTAAGACTTCTCCAAAAATTAAAAAACATGAAAATATCGATCGCTGAATAAAACGCGAAAACCCATGACACAACAAAGGTCAGTTTGACATCCTCCTAGCAGATGCATTTCAAACGGTTATTTCATCTTTGATAAAGAATTTAAACAGTGAATCTGCACGAAACTCTGTATAAAACAATATCTGGGTGCTAAAAGCGAGGAAAAAACTTCGTTTTTTTAATGAAATTAAAGTAGGTCTATATAACAACCTACAAAATAGAAGGGGAATGAGGCGAGGTTCTAGTCTTACACTGGAACAAGAAGAAGGCATCTGACATTCATGCAATGGAAGAGGACTAGAATTAAAAAAAAAGCCTTTCATGGATGTGACCTTTATTATCTCCCTTTTCCACGATGTTCTAGGCCATGAAAGAAAAATCCGATCATTTGAGCCCCATCTGAATTGTCGTCTGCAAATGCTTTAAATATGAACGAGTCTTAAAGTTTTCAATACTTTGACTTTTTTTAAGTTTGTTAGTCACTGGTGCCAAGTGATACATGTACAACAAAAAGTGCATGAAAAAAGGGAGAGTGTGCTTAAAAATTGCTTAAATTTTGTCAATGAATACCTGTATAAACCCTGAATGGTACTTTGATATGCAGAAAATTTACCAAAAGCAAAAAAGTATCAACCCAGGTCAGCCTGCATGGACTGTGCAGGCTGACCTGGGTCGATACTTTTTGCAGATGCAATAAAGAAGTTTTCACAGAACATGGCTCAAGTATTTAAAAAAAAACATCATATTGTAACATATCTGTAAGAAGACATTGAAACATGCATATTAATTTATATACAAAGACACTGATTTCTTTGCTTGCCAACCAACATGCATCTGAAAATTCATGTTTATTAACAGGAATCAACTTCATGCGATATAATACTATTATTCAATGTGGGAAAGTGAATTGTGTGACGTTAGAGCATGGCCATCTGGAAAACCCGAGAGCCGTTTGGCTTTCTTGTGACCAGCGCCAATGCTTTGTCGTTTGAAACATTCGAATATCGGGTTGCGTGTGGGGGGATGTGAGTTCGGTCATAATTTATCTTTCAAAATTAATAGAGGTCATACTTTCACCGAGTGCAAGAGCCTGTGACAAAAAATTCCTGGAATCAATACTGTTTCCGATTCCACCTTGGAACTACATGGGGTATTTCCCGCGGGCCACGTATTGCTTCTTGAATCAAAGCCCTGACGTGATTTCTTCGAAATTCTTTACCCCTTGTTTACAAAGACTGTTGTATCTAGCTCGCTCTCTCTCTCTTTTCTCTCTCCCTCTTTCTCTCGCTCGTTCGTCCGCTCTAGCGACACTTGCTCCAAAATTTATCGAAGAGTTTTGTTTGAATTGAAAAACTCCACATTCGGAACTAGTTCTCTGATACTTTTTTGCACCCCTTCTCTAAGCTGTCTTGCCTTATGACGATAGTAAGTATAGAACCACGTGTGATAGGTGTAGGCTTTGTCACTAACATTTCTCTTATCCCTTCCTCTTCTAATCCAGTTCCTACATATTTCCCGACTTCATTCGTGTCTGAGCTTTATAAACGGTTCAACACAATGTTCTTTGAGGTTTGTATGAGCCGACTCAGCTACCATATCCTCAAAATATTCATAATTTTCTACTATCGGTAAATCACTTGATTTGCTGGTTGCGTTCAATTGTTCATAATGCTTTGATATAAAACCAGGACCAATGCATGAAATAGCATCTTTGCAACTAGATGGTTGGTTCTGCAATAGCTCGATAATGTGCAATATGAACCAGTTGGAGGGTGAACACAAAATTGCTGAATTTGTGATTAGTAAAACGGGTTTGGGTCTATCAGTGTTAAACACGTGCTCTGGAGGGTCGGTAACCAGCGAGCAGTCATGTGACTCTACGTACGAATCCAAAGGCTTCACGCTGATGGTGTCAAGGTCGAAGTACACGCCTCCATAGCTGTACAGAACTGCAAGGCGAAGAATGTCTGCTTTCTGTAGATAGGCTATGGTTAAAAAAAAAAAAACTTTATTAACAACAACAGCAATGGCGTCTTTTTCACCTATGTACTGATAAAAAAGGGGGCGTCAACGTTTTGGACCTAAGTAGAATAACTTAAGCAAAAGCACTCTTGAAAAAGTCGGCATAAGAGATCCCAACACGAATACTGAAAATTCTTAGTGGATCAATGCAAAGAGAAATAAAGAGAGTAAATGGCTGTTGTCTTAGACTGGGAAAGTTTATCAGGTAAGGCGTAGGAATTTTCTCCGGTGAGCCGATAAAGAATCCAAGACACCAACCATCTATTCTATTTAACCGGTTTCTCATTTGTAAACCATATCCAACTGAATTGAATATTCTGCTGGAAATAACTCATATGTTAGCATCATTCTCACTATGAAAAAAATGAAGAGCTTTAAGTGGCCTTCTTGATTCGCACGTGCAATAACGACGACGGGAATGATATTGACTGTATCATAAACGTGACATTAACCCGCGGAAAAACATTGTAGCGAAGAAGACAATATTTCTCTGTATTTTTGTTTTTTAACATAACAAAGAACGAAGAAAGCAGGTTCATATGTTGAAACTATTTACATGGAATTAACTTTCAGCTTCAGTTTTCGCTGATAATACTTTTATTCACTTATTGAGATGCTTATTTCAAAGTAGTCCCAGTTGGCAGGTGTGTACTACTACGGCCACGTTACCAACTAACGAATAACATGGAAAGTATCAAGCACCTTGTTATCTGATCGAAATTATTGCAAGTGATAGGATAAAATGAAAAGTAAAAACACGCCAGTAGGTTGAATGCCTCTTTTTTCTTGCTGTGTTTCGTATTGTTTGCAGGTGAAATTTTCTATTGCATCAGGGATCTTATATACAGGGATAGGAAACGCGGTATAACTTCCGGTTATTCACTGTCTTCTTTCGAATTGACCGCAAAGGAAAAAACGGCGGCCATCTTAAATTTCGGCATACGACGGTCACTGTTTTAATCAACGTTTTGCTTGGTTATCCCATACGTCCTTCTCAACAGGTAAGTTTCCGAATATCTACATGCTTAGAATATATGTAACATCAATTTTTTCGGAGATTCTGTTTTATATGCTTATTTTGGCGTTAAAAATTCATGGCCTAATCATGTTTGCCCCGTAGGGGATGTTCGGCAGAAGGATTTAGTGACGTGCAAAAAAGTACATAAAGTAGTGTCCAAATAGCAACATGTTGGTAAAGATCACGAGATAGAGTACATCTCCTTGTATTAAAGCCAATTTTGTACTGATTTTCGATTCCTAAGTTAGATAATTATGGGCTCAAAACTGGGCTATTTTCGGTTATTTCATCACAAAATGGCGGACCAATGTGGTGAATTTGGCGGGACCCTAGTGATAGTTGTTGCATTCTCAATTTATTTTTAGAAATAAATTTGTTCAGATTTTGACATATTTATAAGCAGTAAGTATTTCCGTTTGTTTTTAAATCAAATCTAGTGATTTTCGATGCCAAGGTTAGACTGTGGGCTCAAAAACTTGGCTACTTTCGGTCTTAATTGCAAGATGGCGGCCCAATATGGTGAATTTGCTGAGACCCTGGTGATAAATGTAGCATTCTGACTCCATCTTTTGAATTAATTGTGTTCAGATATTACCATATTTATAAGCAGTAAGTATTTCGTTTTGCGCTAAAATCAAATATAAGCTGTTTATCGAATCCTAGGTAAATAAAAGTGCAGCCTAAAAAGGGGTTATTTCAGTAAAGGTGGAAGCGCAGTACCACACATTAGTCAAAAATGATTGGATCTCTGATAGTTGGCCATATCCTGAACAAATTCTCATTATAGTCTAACCATGTGAAAATAAAACCATATTTTGCAACGTAACTGAAGAATTAAAATGTTACATTTTGTAAAAAGGAGAAATTTGAAATTCAGTTGGTTCTCTATTTTTTTTCCAGATATGTATTGTGACAGCACAAACACTTCAAAACATGATTTCAAGAGCTGTCAACATACTGTTGTGATGCAACCTGTGAACAGAAGAATGACATTGAAGATGGTTTTGTAATTCTGCATAAAGTGTGCTAGTATGAAACTGAAGCTGGGCTTGAAAACTTGGAATATTAAAGACCAAATCAGCTGTGAACTGTACAAACCTGCAAGAAAAATGCTAAAGTGAAATTAATGTATTTGAATATGAAAGCTGTGAGCTTCTTCTACCATCAAAGTATATTTAGTATGTATAGCTCAATAAGCCACTAAAAGTATGGAGTTATTTAATTATCTGTGACAAATGCTAGTATTCCTGAATCCTAAGTTTTCACTAACCTGGGGAATATCCATACTTCCGAAAACATTGTGAAAAAAGAAGAAACTACCGGTAAGTACATGTCACATTTTCTCATTTCCCCAGGAAAAACAGGTCTCCTCATTTCAGTTGCATTTCATTTGTCGTCTGCAAATGCTTTCAAATTAGACATGTCCAAAATTTTGTAATCTGGCAAAAAGTTAAAGATGGAACCTTGCTCAATTTGCAATGTTTCACAACATTTTAGTTGTATCATAGCAGCCATAATACTTATCTACTTGTTTTTGGAATTTGCACAACTGTCTGCACAAGCTGCGTGTTGCTTTCCCTCATCAACATATTTTTTGAGGGAGAGAAGTATGTATCTGTGTTGTGCAAAATTCTCTGAGAATCATGATGTTGGTTTCCCACTACTCACACTATTGTCATAAAACACTAAAAGTACATGTATTAAATTTGACATACTTTTGGTTTCTTCAAACAACACAGTACATTCAGTATCTAGTCATATAAGCCACTTGAGGTAAGGAGTTATCTAATAATCTGTGTCAAATGCCAGTATTCCTGAATCCTAAGTTTTCACTACCATGGGAAATATTTCCACATCTGAAAACATTGTGGGAAAAGAAGAAAATGTTGGTTAGCATGTTCTCATTTTCTCAGCAAAGACACAAGTGACACATTTCATTTCTTGTCTGCAAATAATTCCAAATCAGACAAGTCTCAAATTTTGTTGTCTGGCAGAGTGTTCCTGAAGGTTGGTTGCTTTCAACATTTTGCAATTGTATCACAGCAAACAATGCAGCTATCCATATTCCATGTGTTACTAGAGTTGGGAATGTTTCTACTTGAAAATCTCTGTTGAGGGAGAGAAGTATATTTTGGGCGTTTGTATGACATACACCAAGATTATAATGATAGTTTAATATACCAATAATATCTCATATACACAATACTTTTACCATCATCATTAACTGCAACTTGCCACAGTGAAAAAGTTTTAGGAGATAAAAGTCTACATTCAACGAAAAGAACATTTGCGGAAGCAAGCAACCATTTGCATGTTACACTTTATCGCAAAAAGATTGGTCCTTGTGTCATACTGTTTTCCAAAGATTTCTACCGTGGATTTATGTAAAATCAAATTTATTAGGCATTAAGTTAAAACTTGCTAAAGGAACACATTTTTCAGCACCATTTAATTTTGTAACACACATGTAGCTCAATATTCATGGCTGCCTTGAGGTTTTCAGTGATAAATTTTAAAATATCAATTTCAACATAAACTTTCTGTGTACAGTGTGAATTTTTTTGAAAATTTAAAAAATGAAAAACATTTGAAGGAAAGGCAAAAACATAATTTTTTTAATAGCACAGAAATCATTTTGAAAAGAATTGATCACTGGCTGCAACTGGTCTTTTACAAATGTTTTCCAATGCTGTCCACTGTATGAGGAGTGAAAAGTCAAATTTGTACAAAGTCCTACACAACTTATACTGTTTTCAAACTGGTTCAAAATCAAAGCATTCAAAGTTATTAGATAAGCTTAAGTTCTCAGACACAGAATAAAAAACCATTATTAAAGAAGGAAAAATTGCTTGTCAAAAGCAACTTTTACTTTGCCACACTGTAAACTCTTTTTGAAACAACACAGAAGTAGACTTGTACAAAGTGAGAGCATTTACAGACAACAATTGAAATGCGACTCAATTATGGAATTTGTCAATGATATAATTGAAAGCATTTGGGGAAAAGGAGAGAATGTTGGTAACCAGCATTTTCTCCTTTTCCTGCAATGTTCCAAAAGGCTTCTTTCTCTTGGTCATCAGAACTCGGGGTTGTGTGGCAAAGGGATAATTGCAGATTCGTCTTTTTTCTTTTCTAATAATTATGCTACTGACTATTTTTTTTAACCAAAGAACAATTTTTGGAGGGCCTTTGGAATCCCCAATTGAAAGTATTAGCAAACGACAACTGAACGTAGATTCAAACGATTGGATTTTTTTTGCATGGTATTGAACATTGCGGATAAAAATGCTGAAAACAGGTACATGTGCTAGGCTAGCATTTTGTTCTTTTCCCACAATATTTTCAAAAAGCTTTAAATATTCCGAAGTCATCAAACACACAAGGTTGTAAGGTACACAGGTTAATTCGAAATGATGCAATTGTGAAGACCACTGGTGTATGTAATTGATTCCAATGTATAAAAGTAGGAACAGAGTTGCAGACAGGTCCTCACACTTCACCAGCCTACTTTTTCAGAAAGTTCACTAATTCTTTCCATTTTACAGGAAATTCTCCTTTTTTTTCTGTCAAAGACAGTGATTTAAAAGTAGCTGCAAGCTGAACTGAAAATGTACTGGAAGGTCCATTTAATGGGCAGTGAAGGCAATTTTCTAGTTCTATGTGCCTTCTGTGTTTACGGGCCTAATACATTGTACTACATACAAGTAAAATGTTTGTCACTCCTAATAACATGAGAAGCTTTTGACCTGACCAAATTGAAACATTTGGAGAAGAAAATCAGAAAATAAATATTTAATTTCAATGATATGTATTGTCTATAAACAGAAGAGGACACTAGATGTGTCATGACAGATACACAACTTGATATATCCCACTTGTGATAATGTCAAATACAGGGAGTGGACAAAAGCTGCCCACTTCCGAAACGTTAGACGGACTTAATCCTTCAACAGGCGATGAGTGCTTTTCCCGAATTGTTTGCAATAGATATCCACTGCAGAAATATTAAAATATTTTAAGTTACTACGAAAAAGAGGGTTGTTTCGGTAATGGGTCGTTTTGGCACCGGGCCGTTTTGATCTCCATTCACAATTTACACTTCGTGTGAAATCAAGACTGACAACATGACCTGTATATCTGAAACGCCCAATTAGTCGACACTTTAAATTTTCCAGATAAAAAAAATAACACTTTAACTGAAAAAAAAAAAACAATAATACAAAAACATTGACATAAACATTTAGGCGCATTTCATACTAAACGCTTCTTTGGCGGATATAAAAATTGTCGGAATCGGCAAGGAATCATATTATCTGAAAGGAAGATAATAACTCGCTAGGAACGACAACGGATTATTGGACGCCGTACAGGTAAGTCAGTGAAAAATCGATAATTGGTCTTAACTCCAGTTGCGTTGCCTATCCCTGTGTATATACGATGCCTGATTGCATATACCTTAAAGATTAGATGGAAAATCGTAGGAAAAGGGGCAGTTGCTTGAAAGTCGTAGGAAAAGGGGCAGTTGCTGCAAATAAATAATGTGTCTAAAACACATCTAGACTGTAGTTATGGGTTATAGGGTACCAAATAGTACAAGAATATTACTATCCACTATCATATCCATTTGTTAAGAAGTATCGATTAACGATAGCAAACCTTGCATATTGGTTTCCCAGATAGACACAGAAATACACCCGAAGAATAAACATGAGCCCATTTTTTTCATAAACACAAAATACTTTTTTTTAACTGAAGCACTTACGCTCAAACCATAAACGTGTTTGGACGTATGTAGAAAAACAGCTGTGTAAACGCCTATCTGCGCCTGTGTGAAGTACGAAAAATACATCAGGACTTGTGCAAAGTGAGCACTGAGCGACAGTTTTAAGATGTTGATATTTTGCTGTATGCTGTAAAGGGTTCCGAGTAGTTTCGCCCCAAAACCATTTCCTCCCCTAGTGGTTTCGCCCCCAGGACGTTTCCTCCTTGGTCGTTTCCCCCCTAGTGGTTTCGCCCCCACTGGTCGTTTCGCCCACCTAGTTGCTTACCCCTTAGTCGTTTCGCCCCCCTACCCAATAAAACTGTATTTTAGAACTTTTAGTCATCTTTAACAGGACAATGGTGCGTTTGATTCTGTTAAAATTAGTGTTAAATTAAAGATAGATATAAGCCTTTCATATGATATGAAATACAATGTGATCAATAAAATATATTTTGAAATATTGTCAATCAAAATAAGGTAAGAAATTCTTATTTTCTTCCAGGTATTTCATGAATTACACAAATCAGGCTCCATTGCTATCCCCAAGTCTGAACTCTTTTGCAGTCGTTCAGTTGGTAGTATTTTCCTTTGAAAATAGAAATCAATGTTGCCAAAGAAGAAAATTCTGGCTACCTGCATTTTCTCCTTTCTGCACAATGTCATCAAAAGCCGTCTTCCTCAAGGTCGTTAGAATTCGTTTTCATGGGGTTAAAGGTTAAAAGTTATTTTGATTTAAATGAAAGTAAAAAGATTTTATTAATGAATCCCCGTACTGCACCTCTCTCTCTCTCTCCTTGTAAGCGCGCACACGCACCTATGATATCAGTCTACCCTGTTCCCAACGAATCTCAGAAGAATAAATGACTAATCAAGCCATTTCAAATCTTATTATACATTTGTTTTTCTACATAAACATATACAAACGCATCTATGGCTTTTGATAGAATTTGATGCGCACATCAAGGTTTTGCTAAAAAAAGCACTTAACCTGTTATGTATCTTCAAAATACTGTACAAAAACTGAGAGCAATGCATAATTCGAGAAAGGTTTGGCGTAATGAACAACGCAGCTTCACAGTAGCACTGCCGAAATGGCATAGATTGCGTAATACGTAATTAACGTATTACGATAATTGGGTGTAATTTAGCATTATGACGACACGTGTTGAAAATTTATCTGACTGGCAACACATTTGGACTCTTTTGACCAGAGAACAATTTCAGATGTCATGTAGTTTTTAAAAGATAACGTTTTAGTTAAAAGAGACGTTAATACAAAAACGTACAGCCGTCGAATGGCGTCGCCCATTTACTTCATTCTGAAATGCAACGCACGAAAGAGAATTTTCCGCGTTAGTTAGTATACTTTGAACAGGGATCGACAATAAAAGATTTACTCGAAACAAAAGATAAACCAATTTGACAGGTTAACCCTTTACCGCCGTTGATCGTCGACATTGTTGATCCCGGCTCGGCCAAATTCTTTCCTAGGATTAATGATAGTCACTGCGACAGGATTAATTCCTCTCTCACCACTGATCATTGTTTCAAATATGGTTATGTGGGAAAATAGCCAGAGGCTTGGAAAGAATAGTGTGCGGAGAACTGGTGAAAGAAAATCCAGGAAAGTATCGATAGGTGCACTGGCCGCCGCGATACAACTGAAACAATGTTTTAAACGGCATTAAACACCAAACAATCAATCAATCGTCGACACTGTTAATTCTTATCCTGCTAAATAAGTCAAATTAAACTTGAGCTGAAACTCAAATATTGTTATTTCAAAGGTAATTTTTGGGGAACAATATGTCTTTAACGGACAGTGCAGATCAAAGATCAGACTGCACGTTCTTTGCAGTCTGATATTGATCTGCACTATCATCTAAAGGTCAGTGAGTCACGCTTAGCGGACTAAAGGTTAAAGAACCAACTGACCAATCTAAAACACTTAACTGGTAAAGGTGCTAGGGAAATAATTAAAGACGTTTAATTTTACACTGAGCGAGTGTTTTCACACCTTGCCACTAATCGCATTAATAGCGTGAACATCGAGTGTTTAATGACTCATACTCAATACACAAGGCGCTCAACGGTATTAATCAAAACATGTTTTTTAGCATGCTAATAAAGTTAATTGCGCATATATAAGTGATAAAGCAAACACTAACCCTGTTAGGGGTGAAAAATAGGGGCGAAACGACCAGGGGCGAATCGACCAGGGTGAAACGTCTTGGGGGGCGAAACGTCTTGTTACCCTGTAAAGCTATACTCTACAAGATGAATACCGTATAAATGAACTAAATAGTAGTCGTCCCGGGAACTCTGTCACAGAGTAAATCAAGTTCTTGCAGTCAGTAAGTGAGTCAGTCCTACAATCAACATGACATAGACAGTTTCGTCAATATATATATGTACACAAAGTTAGACCGAACGACAAGCAGCATTTATTGATCAGTGGAGCGACAGGTTGACTGACTAACCGACAGGGAGGTGCAGACGGTTGAAGGGACAGACGGACGGACAGACAGAGAAAGGAACTCACATGTTTTCATATAGCGCTGAAGAAGCTTTGGAAATGTTTCCCTTATGAACTGCTCACTGGTCTGAAGTGTCCAAAAAAAGTATTTCCAATCTGGGGGCTTATTATGGCCAGCTAAACCTATGATGTTGTCGTGAAATACCGCTGGAATGACGTCAGTATTCCATATCTGGTGAATTATTTTCGGAATACCATTGCCTGATGTACTTCCATTTCTATTTTGGATCTCTTTTATTTTGTTTCTCGGTGTTTGATAGAATTGTAACATCCAGTTAGAAGTCAGTTTAACAGGCTGTGAGGGATAGATTATCACCGTCCAGCCAACAACTGAACCACACAACACCATGATTCCAAATACCATTGATTTCCTGATATTAAAAACTAAAAACAAAAATACCTATGGAATAATAAAGTGTATTAATTTTCAAAGGCTTGTAAAAGCTCTCTCGCGAGATTGAAAGTCGCACCTAGTGAGAAGCTAAAGCTTGCCCATAGAAGATATTATTTCTTTCATTATATTAACTAACAAAATATGCTATTACGGACAATTAGTGTCCAATTTTATGCGCGTGCGATGCATGTACATGGGCTGGAAGATTTATGAGTATAACAATAAATACATCTACATTTATTAATGCAGTTTTTTTTTTCAATAACTTTAGTAAACCGAATTTCTTTACTCGAAGAAATTAGGACTGTACCCTATTTTCAGAATGGCATACTGATTATATCAGACCTACTTTCTGAACGGTGATGGTATAAATTATACCCAATGTCCATTTCCCTCATTTATTACATAGCTCTGTAAACATTGCAAGAAACTGATTCACAGATTTTTTTATGTAAATATTTGACGACTGTACTTTGATTATTATAGATCCATGCATTGTAATATCCCTGTTGCTACTATTTCAAATTTTGTTCAAACTTTTTTTTTTATTAATATCCTTATTCTCTCTTTTTTTTTTCATGGTGGTAAGGAGAGTGTGGTGATTTTGATTGATTAGATTTAAAGTAGAACTGTAAGGTATTACAATTTATGTAGTTTTAGACGCGTGTTGTGCTGCTACATGTTGTTCCTCTACTTTGTATGTGCTGTAACATGGTGGGATGTAGATTGTAAAGGTATATAATGTATATGTAGCCAGCCAACCTACTTCACATTCACTTGACCATAGCACAACTTTTATACTTCCAATTCTAAGTATTGCCAATTAGTCATTTTGAGCTCATTTGAATATAAAATAATCTGCATCTCTGACACAATTTGTGGTAAATCATAACACAAAAAGGCTACTGGTCAGCAACCGCCGTGTAGGGAACGTAAAATTTTGTAGAAATATGTTATACCCAATTGTTTACAGCTTGTTAATTTTGTCAGCAATTATTCTAGTTTAAAAATATTTTATTCATCAATTAATTACAAGAATTCAATGACAAATCAATAGAATAACAAAAATAACTGACCAAATGGATTACGGAACGAAAGTTAACCCTAGGTTCTTCTCCAAGATCCAGGTACACAGTTAATGGTTAGTTATAATAGATAACGTAAGAAAAATAATAATGGAAATTTGATAGATCTAGGTGCTGAGGGAAAACCGTGGAAAAAAATATAACAAAAAAAAAAAAGAGCAGATTGGTGTGTAGCGTTTTTTAACTGGAGGACTAAAACTGGAGGTATTTTTTACAAGCTATTGTCTTCCTCCATGACCATCACAGATCACTAGATGTTGGATGCTATTAATAAAAGAACGTGTAGTAACTTACTGAGATATAAGCAGCTCTGTCATTTAGACCGAGTTTTGGAAGCCAGGAATTCACAGCCAAAGACAGAAAACGACGTAATTATACTAAGTAAATCTTCTGCTTTGACTAGTATAAGTATGAAATGCTGCGAATATTTTTTCGTTATCAGGTAGATTAAGATCTTCATCACCATATAAAATGACTTGAAACGTAACTCTTGTAATTGTACTTATACTATTGTTTAAACTAACTCTTACGTCTCGGTAAAATGGGCATTCAAAGAAGTAATGCTGAGTTGGTTCAACGGAGCCGCATCTACAAAGGGGCGACTGGACTTTATTTTTCAAATACAAATGCACATAAAGGCAACTACACCTATTACGTAACCTAGCATGTATGATCTGAATTTTTCTATCTCAAAGAAATAGTTAAAAGCTTGTTTGGGCTCGGTTTGTCCATGTTTAAGCGATATTTAAAAGCAGACAACGTTCCGACGTTTTTCGTTTCATCTGATAAACAGTTCCAATCATTGATCACTGACGGCAAGAATGGGTTTTTGTACAAGCTGGTTCTGCAAGCAATGGTTCGCAAGTTATTTGGTTTTGGAAGATTGTATGATGATGACTCCCAAACTTTCTGAGGAACAAGAACATTAAGATAGTTGGGAGACAGTCCGTTGAACATTTTATAAAAGAGAATCAGTTTGTGTTTTCGCCTCCTTTGGCTTAAAGTTTCCCACCCACTTTCTTGGTATAAATCACGGATAGCAACCAGTTTGATGCAGCCTGTTACTATGCGAGCCGCTTCATTTTGAACTTTATCCAGTTGATCTTTCAGACCCTGAGAAAAATAGTCCCATACAACATCACCATATTCAAGGATAGGCCTGATAAATGAAAAGTAAATAATTTGGAGAGAAAGACGATCGAGACGCGTTTTTAGATGCTGCATGATTCCAATCCTTTTCCAGGCTTTTTCAATAGATTTACTAACATGAATATCCCAAGAACCATCATTGGAGAGAAAGAATCCCAAGTGTTTACGGCTGGTAACAGATGGTAATTCTGTATCTGACATGGAAAGACCTGGATGATAATGCTTGGAACCTTTACGAGATATTACTAAAGATTCAGACTTAGATGGATTAAACTTGACCAACCACTTCTGAGCCCATTGATTAATTTTGTCGATGTCTGATTGTAAAACTATTCCTGCTTCATTCGCATCACCTACAACCATTGATAAGCTGATATCATCTGCAAACAGGTTAATATTAGCCTGAACGTCATCTACTAAATCATTTATGTAAACTAAAAACAAGATAGGTCCGAGTATAGAACCTTGAGGGACACCAGCTTGTGCAGGAAACACCGCCAGGCAAAGTAACCCTTTGAAAACGATTAGAAAGATAATCAGAAAACCAAGATAATAACTTTCCACGAATCCCTGCTCTCTCTAGCTTAAAGAGTAAACCGTCATGCTAAATTTTGTCAAATGCTTTACTTATATCGAAAAAATAATATTCTGAATTCCAAACCATCATCCAAAGCTTTACAAATGTGATTATAGAGACAAGCAACTTAGTTAAGGGTTGAGTCACCTGGCATGTACGAAATCCTGATGGGGCCACCCAAAATCTCGCATGTCTAGACATGCGACAATTTGAGTTTTTGTCACATTCTCGCATGTCACTAAAGTCATATACATACGAGGTTTTACAATCCTCGCGAGATAACAGGGGCGAGATTTTACTTTCTAAACCCTCGCCTGTGTTTTCTTAAATCTCGCATCGTGAATCGATGTTCAGTCATCCAGAACACAGAGACATGCGAGATTTTTCTAAAACCTCGCTCTGTCGCCCGGTGTGTCAGTATATATTACCCCGTTGAATAGGTGTACATGCGAGATTTTAGAAGTTTTAGATCCTCGTGTTGTCGCCCGGTATACAAGTAAATAAAACAAATGGAGAATGGTGAATTCTTTTCCAACATTCGGCAAATCTCGGAATGTATTTTCGGAATCAGCCGAGTTGTAACGAGTTTCACGGAAATAAATCTAAGAGGCAGGCTACTAGATCTAGCACAGACTTACGAGAAACATATGAATATACGTCTTAGACACGAAAAAGAGTCCTTTTCGCGACAAGTCTACATTTTTGTCATGTGGCCAAGAGTTTAGAATTGTCTGGCATAAATTGTTTTAGGATGTAATGAGTTCAAGCCAATAGATTTGAGCCATGCTCTGGCAAAAAGGGGCTTAATGTATCTGCGCAAAGTATCGATTCAGGTCAGCCTGGGCCGAAAATTTTCGCTATTGGTATTCTTTTTGTATATTCAAAGGTCAGTCTACCTCATGAACAAGTCGGTTGTTAAAATAACGTGGCTATTTTGGATCCATTATTATGTAATGGCTTGCTTGTTATTATGCATGTTTCACGGAGATGCATTAAGCCCCCTTTTGCCAGAGCATGGCTCATTTATCTTTTCATACAGACATGAATTTTGTTTCATGCTGCTTCTCGTACAGAAACATTTTATTTTCAAATTGAAGCCATCGACAGTGCAGATCTGAAAGTCTGATATTGTAAAAGTCTCTACCATACGACAATCTGAAGGCATTTCCAAATGACGAAGTTGACTCAAAAATTATGATATTCATTCATGGAGAGTAGAAAACATTGTTGGTAAAGAAGAAAAATCTGGTTACCAACTTTTTCTCCTTTTTCCGCAGTTTATTTTCAATAGGCCTTTTAGGGGGAAGAGTTAAAGCCTGTGATTGTTCGGCAAAGGGTTAAAGCTTATATTTCCTGTACAATTTTAACTAGGCTGTGTAGATCTGAGACAAGAATCTCTCATCTGGTTGAATACCATGTTTAAATACCTTGTGGAGACTCGCCTGTAACAAGCAATTTCTCTTTTACCACAATGTTTTCATATGCCGTTTGTATTTTATATTTTCTTTAACGTTTTACCAAATCTGAGTTTTAACGATCCTGAGGAAAAGGGTTTCTGAAAACACTGTAGGAAAAGGAGAAACTGCTGATAGCAAGCATATTTTCCTTTTCCCACACTGTTTTCTAACCTTTCAGAACCATATACTGTTGTTTGAGTTATACTTGATTTGTTGTCTGCAAATGCTTTCAGTTAGGACAAACTTTGATTTAAATTTCTTTCGTTTGGTAAAGAGTTAATAAGGATGGTTTCTAAGTGGTCTGGTGCAGGCGGTTATGAGGTCATCAAGGCTATCTCTATCCCTCCCCGTAACTTACTGGTGCATGTTGTTTGTAAATACATGTACTGGTAAATGTGAGCTGCATTTTGGCAAAAGGGGGTTTAATGCATCTCCATGGTGCATTATACTAAACAAGTCATCACACTTATGGATCCATCGGATACAATGTCTTACAATCAACTTAATCATGATGTAGAATGGTCCTTAGCTATACAGAAACCTTACAAAAAGTTTCGACTTAGGTCAGCCTGCGCAGGCTGATATGGGTCTTTTTTTTTGCAACAATCATGTTGCTCGCCGGTCAAGGTCTTGCTGAATTTGATTTCAAACTCACAACCTCTTGATTACAAACCCTGTCTGCAACTGACTTACACATTAGGACTGCCTCTGCAGGAAACAAAAGTAGAATTGGCCTGTGATCTCAACTGTTGTGCAGAGGTCCAACCTTTAATCCAACACGGTCAATTCCTTTAAAGCTTATATGGCTGACAGATTATTAAAGCATTGGAGCAAAATGAGCACTGACATGCTAACCCTTTACCGCATAACTTGAAGTTTTAACGACCCTGAAGAGGGCTATTGAAAACATTGTGGGACGAGGAGAAAATGCTGCCAAACAGTATTTTCTTCTCTTCCCACAATGCTTTTCAAAAGCCTTCTCAGGGTCACTGGAACTTGGGACTGTTTGATTACAGAATATCTCAAGCCAGGAAACACATGTGCGTCACCAGCCGCCATGGTATGACCATAGCTGTTAAAGTGGCGTTAAACCCCAATACAACCAACCAACCAACAGAATATTTCAATTATTTGGTAAAGGGCAAATGTAGACTTTCTAGAGAAAAACAAAAATCCATAGTTATCTCCATAACATTTTTATTTAACTTCTCATATAAAATTAGGCTTTTATCTCATAAATAAATGTATGTATTAGGTACCTCTATGTCTATGTTTGTTGGGTAGTAAAATTCATACAAAAAACTTTCACACTCTTGTTTCAACCATGATTAAAGGTATATACATAACAAAACAACTGACAAGCATTAGAGCACATGTGATCATAATTTTTCACCATGAATATGAGCCATGCCCTTTGACATGGGGGGCTAAATGCATCTACAAAAAGGATCAACCCATGTCAGCCTTGCGCAGACTGTGGAGGCTGACATGGGCAAAATCTTTTTGCTGTGTTCAAATTTTCTGCACGTTAAAGGACCATTCTACTGCCTCATTCAGTTGGTTGTGAAAGAAAACGGATTTTATGGATCCATTTTTATGGCTTGACTTGCTTGATATCATACATTACAGAAATGCATTAAGATCCCCTTTTGCCAGAGCATGGCTTATATACATTAAACACCTTTTTGATCTTTTGAGACTGAATGGGAAAAGGAAGGAATAGGAGAAAATGCTGCTTATCAACTTTCCTTGTGTTGTTAAAACTTGAAATTTGTTTGGTAAAGGGTTAACTCTTTACAAGGCTACAAAATTCGATATTTGTCCAACTTGGAAGTGTTTGCAGACAACAAATGAAACTTATCATGTGATGGGATTTGTCATAGAATGGGTAGAAAACTTTGTGGGAAAAGAAATATCAGCTGGTTACCAACATTTTCTCCTTTTACCACTATCTTTTCAGTGTGGGTCTTTAGATATGCATAAATTGAGATTGCTTGGTAAAGGCTTTTACTATGTATGTTGCAAAAAGGATTAACACAGAAATGAATGATTTTATAGGCAAACCAAATGGAACTGATTCTTAATGGAAACAAGAATGAATATTTATGAAGCTTATGTAAATATGTGAATCATCCGCTTTTCGGTTCCCAAAGTATATGAATTGCTGAGTTGGTACTGAAAGACCAAGGTAGTAGAGTTCTAGGTTTTTTGTCACATTATCTTGATAACAATTAAACAGTGTAGATGCAAGATCAGACAACTCATTCTGACCTGCATCTAAACTGTCTCACTCTACAACAGCAACTAAGATGAATATAAGCTTTAATATAAGCTCTAGTGATCAAGTACACAGTAGAATTTTGTTAGTTTGCATGTTGCTGGTTTGCAGATATTGTGTTGGATTGTATGCTATCTCTGGTCACGATATTTATGAAATTATCCATTTTTACTACTGTGTAATTCCTGCGGATACTTCACATAGCTTTGGTATAAGCCCTACTCTTCCCCTTTATGAGATGGGCGATGCGTCATAGCAGACAGGTTGAGTCTTCGAAGAATACGACATGCGCAGACAATGATGTAAAGTTCTCCCCAAAAACCCTGACCCTTGGGCTACACACTACCAAATTTTTTTTGTATGACAAATTTTCACTGAGTATTGCCTTGTATCAAAATAATGTAACCTTTCAAGCATTGGGCACAACAGTTACTTAATGGTGTAGATTAAGATCAGACTATAAACATACCATTGTTCAGTGGTTGTTTTGTTTACATAACAAGTATGCTCACTGGATGCTTAATAGACTGCTTATCATTACTAAGCCATATTTGACAATACAAAAATAATGCTAGTTACAAATGAAAAATACAAAAGATCCGATCTGAAAAAATACAGGGATTCAATTTTACACACAGTAACAAAAGATTTACTGTAAATTTCAACATCAGTAGAAAAGTAAGCACCAATAGTTACGCTTGAGGAAAAAAAGGTTAACAAACACTGTCTGTTGTGATAAAAACAGCTAAACTCATTACAATACAATCCTAATTTTAAAACCCAGGAGAAGACTTTTGGAAACATTTTGGAAAAAGGAGAAAATGCTGGTAATCCGCATCTTCTCCTTTTCCCATATTGTTTCAAAGTTATCAAAGACAGAAATCATCACTAAAGCTACCTGTAATTTGTTGTCTGCAAATATTTTCAATTTGGTGGAGTACAAAATTTTGGTTTTTTGTAATGAGTAAGGTCTAGGTTATTTCTTGTTTTATGCTTTACCAAACAAAAACATTTTAGACATATCCATTCAAAGCATTTGCAAGGCAACATACTAATTATGGATAAATTATGGCATTTGTGTCTATAAGGGTATAAAACATTGTGGGCAAAAACGCTGGATACTGGAGTAAAAACCAACAGTGAATAACAGTAACATTTTCAATAGTTCTTCAGTTATGTCATGACAGCTTGTGTACTAGTCCATTTTTTTCTTTTACTGCTTTTAAGAACATTGGACAAGGACAAAACACTTGAACTTGGATTATTTCTTTTACTGTAAATATTTTCTACACTTCTGGAGACAAATTCCATCATTTGTGCCACATTTGTCGCATGCAAATGCTTTCATTTCGAGAAAGACTAAAATTTGTCTTACCTTAAAATGTTACTTCATGTAATATTTGGACTTCATTTATTTGAGGACTTCTGGAGAGAAAGTTAGTTCACACAACCAGATGGAGATAAGAAGTATATGATTTCGAAAACAGTGAAAATGGGAAAATTACCTACATCTTTACCAAACAACAAAATTTAAAACTTTTCCAAAATGAAAGCATTTGCAGACAAAAACTTCAATATGGCTGAAATGACAGAATTTGTCTTTGAATAGGTGGAAAACACTTTGGGAAAAGCAAATATTCTGGTTACCAGCATTTTGAGCTTTTCCCAAAATGTTTTCAAAGCCTTTTTCTTCCTCATAGTCCCTAAAACTAAGTATTGTGTGGTAAAAGATTCAGAAAAATAATGAAGCAGTGGCAGACCAACTTTCCTCTTCTAATAATCACACTGCTACTACACAATCTTACCAATTTTCCTATTTGTCATTTTTTTAAATATAATTTCTTGCACTGTGAAGGTGTTTAAGGAGTGTTTCATGCTAGCAATAGTTCAATATACAGTAATAAAAAGTGACTGAAATTGCTATCTGCTCTGATCAAGGTACAGGTAATTCTGCTAACCACACAATAAAATTTTAAACTCGTCCATATTGGAAGCATCTGTACAGGAGAAATTAAACATGTATCAGATGATGATATTTGTTTTCAGCTCTACTGGCTGAAAGCCAGCAGAGCTTATGTCATGGCGTGGTTTCCGTCGTCCGTCCGCCCTATTGATTTTGAAAAAAGTCCAACAAACAGTATGGGAAAAGTAGCCATTTCAAGTTGAAAATTTCTGTTTCTTGTTTATGCCATAAAGTCTGCATTTGTAGTCAGATTTTCGTGAAACTTGCACAGTTTGTTTATCCCATCAATAGCTTCAACCCTATTGATTTTGAAAAAAATCCAACAAACAGTATGGGAAAAGTAGCCATTTCAAGTTGAAAATTTCTATTTCTTGTTTACGCGATAAAGTTTGCATTTGTGGTCAGATTTTCGTGAAACTTTCACAGTTTGTTTATCCCATCAACAGCTTGAACCCTATTGATTTTGAAAAAAATCCAACAAACAGTATGGAAAAAGTAGCCATTTCAAGTTGAAAATTTAAATTTCTTGTTTACGTGATAAAGTCTGCATTTGTGGTCAGATTTCCGTGAAACTTGCACAGTTTGTTTATCTTATCAATAGCTTCAACCTATTGATTTTGAAAAAAAATCCAACAAACAGTATGGGAAAAGTAGCCATTTCAAGTTGAAAATTTCAATTTCTTGTTTACGCGATAAAGTCTGCATTTGTTGTCAGATTTCCGTGAAACTTGCACAGTTTGTTTATCTTATCAATAGCTTCAGCCCTATTGATTTTGAAAAAAATCCAACAAACAATACGGGAAAAGTAGCCATTTCAAGTTGAAAATTTCTATTTCTTGTTTACATGATAAAGTCTGCATTTGTGGTCAAATTTCCGTGAAACTTGCACAGTTTGTTTATCTTATCGATAGCATCAACCCTATTGATTTTGAAACAAATCTAACAAACAGTATTGGAAAAGTGGCCATTTCAAATTGAAAAGTTCCATTGCTTGTTTACGCGATAAAATCTGCATTTGTGGTCAAATTTCCGTGAAACTTGCTTAGTTTGTTTATCTTATCAATAGTTTCTACCCTCTTGATTTTGAAAATAATCCAACAAACAATATGGGAAAAGTAGCCATTTTAAGTTGAAAATTTCCATTTCTT
Source organism: Hippopus hippopus (assembly GCA_946811185.2). NCBI lineage: Eukaryota > Metazoa > Mollusca > Bivalvia > Cardiida > Cardiidae > Hippopus > Hippopus hippopus. The sequence continues at coordinate 15,122,056 of OX328103.1, read as the reverse complement.
GCTTACATGATTAAGTCTGCATTTGTAATCAGATTTTTGTGAAACTTGCACAGTTATTTTGCATCATAAACAGCTTGAACCCTATTGATGTTGAAAAAAATCTGACAATCAATGTGGGAAAAGTAGCCATTTAAAGTTGAAAAGTTCCATTTCTAGGCAATGAAGTCCACAGTGTTGATCCAATTTTTTTGAAAAAGATTATTTGGTTCATCAAGGGATTGAACTTTATTAAAAGTGAAGAAAATTTAGTAAACCGTTCAGTAAAAGCAGCCATTTGATGACTTAGTATCGTTTACTCAACAAAGTCCACATCATCAGTCACATTTCTTTGGCTGGATTCCAAACAATTATTTTTGAGAATTGCACTTCCTTTTTTTTCACTGTTAGTTCAATTCACTATGCCTACTCATGCTGTGTAATTGGGTTCGAGCCCAGTTGCAAGAACACATTTTTGTGTTTTTTTTTGTGTGTTTTTTTTTTTTTTCTTTTTGCATCATGAATTCATAATGTATGCTAGCAAAAAAGCAAAATCACTGCCAGTAGAGCGATTTCAGGCCCTCAAGGGCCTCTAGTTATCTAAGTAGAAAACCATGTTGGAAAAGGAGAAAATACCCTTTACCAGCACTTTTCTCCTTTTCCCACAAAGTTTTCAAAAACCTCTTCCTCAGGGTTGTTAAAACATTGTATGCTAAAGGTTTAACTCTTAACCAAGCAAGACCAGTCCAAGACCACAGCTTTTGCACAGATGATTGGATTTACCATTGAAAAGGACGATTGTTTGGGAAAGCAAAAAATGCTGGTTCCCAGCATTTTCCTCTTTTCTCAGTTTTTTGAAAAGCGTTCTTCTTCAGGGTTAAAATAAGGATCATTAAGTGAAAGTTTAACCATATTAAGGCAAGTTTGCATAAGAATTGATTAACTGATTGATTGATTGATTGATTGATTGATTATTGAATGGTGTTTTACATCACTTTTAGCATAATTTCAGTCAATTTCAACAACAGCTCACATATTCATGTATGCCCTGGGTTTCACCAGTAAAAGACTAGGACTTTGAAGCATCTTGAAGCATCTTACCCACAGACGTTCCCATGCCAGTACCACAGTGCTTCCGGTAAAGCTTGAACCACCAGATTACAAGTCCTACCTCCACTATGGAGAAACATTAAAAGGAAAGGAAAATACTTTCTTTGTTTTGTATTACACTAGAATGAAAATCAAACAAAAGAAGAAATTATTGCTTATACCACTTTTTCCACAATGATTTCAATAGCTTGCAACTGTTTTTTTTTATTGTGATAGGTTTACCCTTTGCACAACCTGTATAGAAACAGATCTTTAACCCTTTACAACTCAATCCCAAGTTTCTAATGACCTGAGAAAAAAGCTTTTAAAAACACTGTGGTAAAAGGAGAAAATGCTGGAAACCATGCTACGAAAATCATCATCAGAAGCTCTATTGCAGACAATGTAGATTGAGACCCAACTGCATGTGTCGTTTCATCTTAAATCTACACTGTCTGATACTGTGAGTGATTTTATAGCTGTATTTTTGTCTCTTGTCCAACAAAGGCCCTTTTTGCCTACAAACCCTTTAACAACCCTTATGAAAAAATGAGAAGAAAAAAAAAAATGCTGGGTTACAGTTTCCACCATTTTAACAACTAGTCCCATCATATGAGCCTTACTTATTTTGATGTTTGAATCTGCTTTTCATTTGGACAAGTCTACAATTCAGTTGTCCTTAGGCCTAAGTGATCAAAAGTAACTTAATTGAAATAAGAAAATGACAGTACAAAATGAACTGAGCTATGCTCTGGCAAAAGGTTGTTTAACACATTTCCGTTATACATTGTACCAAGCAAGACATCACATACTTAGGGATCTACAAAATCCACTTTGCCTAACTACAACAGAATCAGGAGGTAGAATGGACCATGGACATGCAGAAAATTGACGAATAGCAGAAAGTCTTGGCTCTGGTCAGCCTGCACAAACTGATGAATGAAGCCCCCTTTTCACAGAGCATGGCTCAATTGTCTTTTATGTCTGATACAATCCCCACAGATTATTTCACGTGGTCTCCTGGACGCCCTTGCCAATGTTGTCACCTTTGAAAACGGTTCCTCCTGAAAGTTCCAGCTTAACTTGTCTTAGCCTGTAGAAATCACTACTGTCTATATGGGATTTTTATTCACCACACCATATGAAATTAAAACAGATTTAAATGCCTTGTAGTCTAGTCCTTTATATGTTGGGAATGACCTGAAAAAGATAAAGTGAAACACCAGTTTTATGTATTTAATCTTTTACCAAACAATTCTACATTTCTCCAACCCTGTGGAACAGGGCTTCCAAAAAAATTGTATATAGTGGAGGAAATGCTGGTCAACAGCTTTTTCTCCTTCTCCCCTAATGTATTCTACACTTTTCTATTGAAGTTTTCTACTCTTTAAAAGATGGCTCCTTTAAGTTTAGCCCCATTTAAGTTGTTTGCATGTGCTTTTAATTTGGACAGGTCCAAATTTTAGTAAAGCATTTCTATTGAATATCAAATGCCCCTGTCCTATAATGACTCATATTATTTGCCAATTCCTTGAGCCTTGCATTGATGGAATTATTGGTTCCATGTAAATAAAAATGATATTTTCATGAAAAAAAAAGGCCTACACATTGTTGCCCTTGTATCACAAAAAATATCCAATGTAGACCTAGGATTCGGCTGAATTTCTGTTTAATTTTATCTAGACACTCTCTGAGCAGCAACTGAAATACGGTACTTATTATTGCCATTCAGATATCAATCTCTCTGTAAGCACTCTTGTGCATCTTTGGTAAGAAAACTAACAAGTCACATGAGACAACTTATCATTAGGACATACACAGTGCCCGTACAAGACATTAACTAACCCATAATGAGAATAACAATGAAACAGAAATGCCTGAATATACTTAATAAACACTGCATTGCAAAGAAATGTGCCTCTCTAGGTAAACAAAGTTGCATATCATTGTATTTGTATATTTTGCTATTGATTTTTGTTTACGCATGGTCCAGGTAGTGGGCCTAAACATGTCTTTAACATGAACAGCTCCAGTAATAGAAATATGAAGTATTGAGCTAAAAGCTCTTGGTAAGATTCTTTAAAATATGTAAGTGAGGCTAATGGTAAAATGTGACTTACAAAATTTCTGTGAGACACACTTGCCAAGGCATTACACCTAGTAGAGACTATTCATCCAAACCTCACCATCAAATCTGGATCATCTGGATGGTGTAATTTGTATGAAATTTAGGAAAGACTCTATTACCATCCTATTGTTATGTACATGTCAGTATGCCGGTTATTTAACTTTAGATTATACAATCCCATGTTAAATGATCAAGAAGGCTTTTGAACACAATGTGGGAAAAGGAGGACAAGCTGATTGCCATCATTTTTCCCTTCTCCTATCATGTTTTCCACCCTTTCAAGGACAAATTTCATAACATAAGATACACTGAGATGCCATACAAATGTTCTATTTCGACTAGAGATAGTAAAAAGTAAACATTTGTTTTAAGACATTTCAGAAAACGTAATTTTGTCCATCCCACATTATATCAATGGCAGCATGTTACTAGTATAGGTTTTCAAACTGAATTTCAGGTAAAATTTTGAACATCTCCTGTATAGAATTCTATAATAAGTCCAGCTGCTAAAGAAATAGGGATGTGTGTCATTTCTGTTTTCAATAACAAGGAACGGAAACTTTCTTCTTCTAACCTTTCATATAACCACTGTTAACCTATAATGTGCCCTTTAAAACTAGTTGGTTTTGCGACCAGTGCAGCAAAGATCAGGCCAAGCCCGGTAGCTCAGCAAGTGCCTTGAGAAGAATATTTTGAGAAGTACTGGTAACAAAAACTCCAGGAAAGCATAGATAAGTTGCACTGGTCACTGTTATTGTGTCATATAACAGAAATAATGCTGAAAATGGTTTCAGACACAATACAGACAATATCAGGCCACATACATGTAATATGTAGTCTAATCTTGAATCTACGCTGTTCAAAAGATTCAGATATTTTGGCAAAAACAACTTTGGTATTTATGCCAAACTGAAAATTTCATTTGTGGGACTTGGCTCTCCAAGGTTTAAAGTAAACACCGAACATGAATATCACAAAAGTGATAATATTCTAGTCTCTGAATGCACAATCATTTGATTTGTGTTTGCACATTTTGTGTACTTCTTGGAAACTTTTCAGGGTTTTTTTTTCAAATTTAGTGAATGATACAATACACTAATTCAGAGTTTTTACATCCCAGCAAAAGACGGCTTGAAAATCTTTTGGAAAAAGAAGATTGCTTCTTACAATCAATTGCATCTTTTCCCATAATCTTTAGCATTTATGATAATTAACATATTTTGCTGGAACCACTCTTTGGTGTCTCTAGACATAACCTATACATTAACCCTATATCAAACCACAAAATTTTAGAGTTGTCAAAATTTAAAGCTTTTGTAAACAACAAATTGTATGTGGCTTAAACTGTGGGATCAGTCACAGGCTAGGAAACATTGTGGAAAAAGGAATGAAAGTGCTGGTTATCAGCATTTTCTTCTTTTCCAACACCAATTTCAAAGGCTTTCTTTTTCATGTTTCTTAAAACTAAGAATAGGGGGTTAAAGGGTTAACCGGTCAACCCTTAGAGCACTGGATAGACCCAACAGTCACTTTCAGTCAAGAAATAAGATCCAAATACATGCAACTTCATGGTTGCTCTAGTCCAGAACGTCTCGGCAAAACAGACAGTGTATGTCAAAGATTAGACTGCACATACTGTGTACTGATCTATACTGTTCACAAAAGCAACTCTTGTTATAAAAGGCATATTACTCTTTAACAAACAATCCCAAAATTTAACAAACCTTTGGAAGAGGGATTTTGAAAACATTTTGGGAAAAAGAGAAAATACCAGTACCAGTATTTTCTTCTTTTCCCATAATATTTTCCAGCCTATTATAAAAGATTTCTATCATTTAAGGCAAATTTAAAACAAGACTTTTGAAAACATTTATAAATGGAAAAGGAGAAATTGCTTATCCCACAGTGTTTTCTAGTCTTCTAAAAACAAATTTCAATTTTTGAGTCAAATTATTTGGTCGTCTGCAAATGCTTTCAATTTGTACTGGTCTAAAATTTTGTTGTTTGGTTAATACAGGTTTATCAATACAAAGATACTCCAATGGCTTTGCTATGTTTAAAATTTTAAGAAGATAAAAACATGTAAAGGTAAATTTTACAGTTTCATATTCTTCTTTAAGCTAAAGCAGAAAAATAAGATGGGCTACAAGTAAAGTTAAAACAAATAAACTTTAATTAAAGTGACTTATCTACTGACCACTATGTCTCACATTTGATAAAGTGAGAAAATGAGCAACAAGTAAAACAATAGTTTCTAATCCAGTTTATGTTGATACACATGAGATGTAGTCTTGTTAAATAGCCTTCAAAGGAAATGGAACATTTATGTCTAATATATGTACAAATGGAGTTGAATATGCAGCATTTGACACCTGATGGGTCAATTACAGGGTTCCTACAAATACTGAACCACATCCCTGTTTATCAGACATACTTTGACATTCTAAGTCCAAATTGGTGGCTTCAATGGTTCAAACAAAATTTTAAACGCTCCTAGTTCACAATGATTTTATTTTAACATTTTTAAGACTAAAATTTCATCTTGCTGAGATACAGTCTAAAACAATACCTTTAAGAATATCTTGACAGAGTTGCTTCAGCATGGCTCTATCTCCATTATTTCTACACCTAGAACTGCACATTCATCTGTGGCCAATATATCGAACTCTTTGGGTCAAACCTACAACAGCAAGAGGCTAAAAGGTCCCATACAGTTTGAATGAAATACATTTATAAAATATAGCACCTAAAGATTTTTAGAAAAAATTTCCTTATCTAAGTTTTACAAAAAAAATATATGACCAGCGGACAGGGCAATCTTTTAACACTTTGCCACACAATCCCAAGTTTTAACGACCCTGAGAAAGAAGCCTTTTAAAAACATTGTGGGAAAAGGAGATTATGCTGGTAACCAGCATTTTCTCCTGTTCTCACAATGTTTTCTGTGCCAACCGAGAGAAATGTCATCAGTTGAGCCATATTTTAATTGCTGCCTAGAAATGCTTTCAATTTGAAAAGGTCTAAAAATTTGTTGTGTGGTAAAGAGTTAATCCATGGGCTGTAATTTAAAAACCTTGGACAAGGTATCTCCCATCATGTGAAATGCCAAACATTAAACTCTATGGCTTTGGCCATATTTTTTGCAGTTTTTCCTCCATGACAGTCAAGTTGTATTATCGAATTAATACCATCTCTGTATCACAGCCAACCCATGTTTGATAACAATTTGTTTATCAGAAAGGGTAGAAAACATTGTGGAAAAGGGAAGAAATTGTTACCAGCATTTTCTCTTTTTCCCAAAGTGTTTTCTAAAGCCAGTTTAAAAAGGATTGTTAAAAACTGTTGATTACATAGGTTGACTGTGCTTGGTAATGTAAAAAACAAAAGGGCCATGATGGCCCTGTATCACTCCACTGGCTAATAAGTAAAACCACTACATGCCAAACTTTACAATACTTTGCAAATTGGTTTTGAACATGAGACCCCTGAAACAGGACTAAAATTGGTAGCCCTAAGTCTTATGGTCAGTAACAAGAAGATTTCTAAAGTTTTCACTATATAAGCCCATGTAAAACTTCTGACCCCTGGGGCAGGATCAAATTCAACCCTATGGCTATAATTTGGGCACTCTTGGTAGAGGCCAACTAGATATAGCTACATGCAAAATTTGGTAGCCCTAGGCTTTATGACCAAGTACAGGGTGATTTCTAAAGTTTTCACCATATATGCCCATGTAAAACTTGTGATCCCCGGGGTGGGGCCAAATTCAACCCCAGGGCTATAATTTGGGCACTCTTGGTAGGGGCCCACTAGATAAAGCCACATGCAAAATTTGGTAGCCCTACGCCTTATGGCTAGGTGCAGGGAGACTTCTAAAGATTACTCTACATAAGCCCATGTAAAATTTGTGACCCCCGAGGTGGGGTCAAATTTTACCCCAGGGCTATAATTTGGGCACTCTTGGTAGGGGCCCGCTAGATAAAGCCACATGCAAAATTTGGTAGCCCTAGGCCTTATGGCTAGGTGCAGGGAGACTTCTAAAGTTTTCTCTATAGAAGCCCATGTAAAACTTGTGACCCCCTGGGCCAGGCCAATTTTGACCCCAGGGCTATAATTTGAAGACACTTGACAGAGGTCTACTAGATAAAGCTACACGCCAAATTTGGTAGCCCTAGGCCTTATGGTTTCAGACAAGAAGATTTTCAAAGATTTCCAATATTTTTAAGTTTTGTTGCCATGGCAACCAGAGTTTTTGAAGGAATCAAATTCTTTAAAGAAATTCCTAAAGAGGACCATGGCAGGATCATTTCTATGAAGTTTCATCAAAATTGGATGGGTAGTTTCAGAGAAGATGATGTTTGAAATAAAAGTTAACGCACGGACGGACGGACGGACGGACGGACGGACGGACGCACGACGGACACCGGGCCATGACATTAGCCCGCTAGCCTTCGGCCAGTGGAGCTAAAAATTGGATTGATTATGCTGAACTGCTTTCATTTAAAACATAAATTGACTAACCTATTAATTGTAAACTTTTAGGAAAAAAGCAAAAAAAGATATGAAATAGTATGAAACAGTTTGTTCCAGAGTATGTAAATTATCTTTTTATGCAAGTAATACTATTAAAAGCAGTTATACTACAACACAAATTACTTGTTTGTAATGTTTAGCCCTGATTAAAAAAAAAAAACACTACCCATCATTGTATGGTAGATCTGTTTGACATTTGATTAGGGGTTGAAGACATGGTTCTATTTAAAGTATTACAACAAACAGCTGACTAGAAGAATAAGGACACACATGTACATCTGACTGAAGTTGACCACTAAGATTTTGAAATTTCCAGAAGCTTTTAATGAATGCCTGCTGTTAAAGTGAGCAGAGAACAATCACAAAAATAACATTGGAGCAACAAAGCACTTGTAAGCCTTCACTTCAAGTTCAGACTGAAGCCTTAGTGAAGGTGGTGGATAGGGGCTCTGGGCTTGTTTGTCCCAAAACCAGTTCCTCCCTGGGCTTATTCGCCCCTGGGGCTTGTTCGTCCAGGCTTGTTCGTTCCACATTACCTTATCGTATTGAATATGTACAGTGGATAAAATTTATCAATGCTCTGATTTTGCCCTTCTCTTGGTCATATTTTGAACTATAGTCTATTCTCGAAGATACACTGGAAAGTTTATTGCCGTTTGCTGGTAAAATATCATTTACTATGGGCTTGTATAAACATGTGATTGTATGCCAAAAGCTACTATGATAGGGAGCTAGCACAGAGTTTTGTTTGGTCACTTGTTTCTCTTGTTTGGCACCGTATTTAACGTCGTTTTTTCAACATTATTGCAGTTTTTTAGCGGCAGTCATTACTACACTGCCTATTGCTTATGGCTTAGGACTGCAATACACTATAAATTGAAGGTCCATGTCCATGAATATTTTTCTTTTACTTTGATAGCTTCTCGAAATGAAACGTTGGAAATGACTATTTTTGCACAGTATTTTTAGGTTGAGTAAAATGGTCGGATATTGTATTTTTCATACCTGTCAAAATCAGTGAAGTATCCACTATTAACACCTTTGAATGGCAGATCTATAAACATGTATACAAATCTGATCGAGAGCCTAACTGTCAGTTCATTGGAGATGATATATAATTCATCGTATACAATGATTATTATTACATTTTTTTGTTTTATTTTTGTGTTCTCTCATACTGAAAGAAGGAAAACAACACTAGGACTGCAATAACAAGTTGGGACGAACAAGTCCGGACCAAGGAGAAATCAGTTCGGACCACAGGGGCTCGGCACATGATAATTTGTGCTTAAAGACAACATTTCGATAAAAAATCTGACTATCAGTATATAAATATCTACAAGGGATGGAACTTCACGAAGGTCAATTTGCATACCGACCTCTTTCAAACCGGGTTTTCTCACAAAGTTGCAGAGATATTTTCAAACTGTAAAGCCCTGGCAGAACCTAAGTCAATATGCTCAACGTTAAACACGGGTTCATATTCTTTAGAGCAAACCCCCCGTAATATCGTAAACGAAATCGCAAAATTATTGCTAAAAATGCTTAGTCGGACACGACCTCGTAACCAGCCATTTCATCAGTAAAATACAACAAACGGACTTACCGAGCGAAAATAAACGGTCTGGTTCAGTCGTTCATAATTTTCTTAAACACTTGCAATCGGTTGTTTTGTTCGCAGCGATCTCTTAGAAGCACAACAAGCGATCGTTTATGGAACTGTCAGAATTTCAAACGGGCGACGCCATTGTTACGCACCGAAATGGGTTTGCTACGAGCTATTTCATTGGCCAGCTGTTGCGGGTAGGTGGTATCTATTTTCTCTGCGCATTGTTTAAAAGCCGGGCTCAAGCTAACGTAAACAAAACCCTTTTGATGGAAATTTAATAAGCCTAGCAGATTCAATATTCAAACCACTGGTAGTAAAAAAAATATTGTTATTTGGTAAGCTTTATTACGGACGAAATTAAGATGGATTCGGTAAATAATTATGATTGTTCGTCCAACCGGAAAAGTGTAAAACACTGTGAGAAAATGTTCGCTACCAGAATTTTTTTTCTCCACGGTGTTTTCTAAACCCTCCTTATGTTTAATTGTTAAATTTTATTTTGGAACAAAATTTCCTGAAGTGAAAGTAATTGCAGACGACAAATTGACATTTACGTCAGTCCAAATCGAAAGTACAGCTACTGTAAGCAGACGACAAATTGAATAATTCATGCACGAAATTGTTCTGTCATATTGTGAACTTAAATACAATGTCGAAAAGGGAGGCCATGTTAAAACAGCATTTTCCCACCATTAGGGGGCCTGCTGTTTTCTGCGAAAAGGGCGCTTCATGTTTTTTTTTGAAAAGCTATATCTACTTCCTGACCAAAGTTGGCGAAACTTCACAAATGCATTTCCTTTCATACATAAAATTACTTTGATGATTTATTCTTAATGATTCGAAGCTGTATTATGTGGAAAGGCGTGTCTTTGTTCTTGCTTTTGGTTTGAATTTTGCGACAGCCAATCAAATGCCTTGTTGCATAAATGAAAATAACAACAACAAAAGCAATGGCGTCGCCCGTTTGAAATTCTGACAGTTCCATAAACGATCGCTTGTTGTGCTTCTAAGAGATCGCTGCGGACAAAACAACCGATTGCAAGTGTTTAAGAAAATTATGAACGACTGAACCAGACCGTTTATTTTCGCTCGGTAAGTCCGTTTGTTGTATTTTACTGATGAAATGGCTGGTTACGAGGTCGTGTCCGACTAAGCAGTTTTAGCAATAACTTTGCGATTTCGTTTACGATATCACAGAGGGATTTGCTCTAAAGAATATGAACCCGTGTTTAACGTTTAGCATATTGACTTAGGTTCTGCCAGGGCTTTACAGTTTGAAAATATCTCTGCAACTTTGTGAGAAAACCCGGTTTGAAAGAGGTCGGTATGCAAATTGACCTTCGTGAAGTTCCATCCCTTGTAGATATTTATATACTGATAGTCAGATTTTTTATCGAAATGTTGTCTTTAAGCACAAATTAGCACAAATTATCATGTGCCGAGCCCCTGTGGTTCGGACGAGCAAGCCTGAACGAACGAGTCCGTACAAACCACAGGTGCCTGACATGTTTGGTATCATACAACCCCTCTATATTGATATAATAAATATTATATCTATATAGAGGGGTTGTATGATACCAGACATGTCAGGCACCTGTGGTACAAACAAGCTCTGGGACGAAAAAGCCTGTTACGGTGTTTAGTACTCCCGATTCGGGGTCTAGCTCCGATGTTATTTTTGTGATTGTTTCTCCGCTAGACTCCCGCAGCAGCCTTCTTTAAAAGTATCTGGAATGAATACGATTTTACCGGCATCTTTTCAAACGGCTCTATGCGACAAAATTTCCAATGACAGCTAATAAAATGGGCATGGATTGTTAGATAAATGATTAATCTTTACATAAAAACTGATGTTAGTTAATATCTAAATCTTACCTTCGTGCAAATCTGTACTTTTCAACGTAAATTACCGTTGACCTACTTCACCAGAAAAACAAACCATGGATTAGTTACATACAGTACATATTGTATATTATTCTACTGTTGAATTCAAGGGATCTTACCACGAATATTATTTCCATTTGGATTATAGTTGTATTTGCAATTATCTTTTCTGTTGTGCGGATAGTTGCACCAACATGTTTTGTTTAATTCTCTCTCTCTCCTCTCTAATTCTCTCTCTTTCTCTCTCTCTCTCTCCCTCCTCTCCCCCCCCCCCCTCTCTCTCTCTTTCTCTCTCTCTCTCTCTCTCTCTCTCTCTCTCTCTTAGAATTTGAAATTATAGCTCTGTTTAGTTCATCACATGTATACATTTTTGAATACTAATAACTGACCTATGAGTATGCATACAACACTTATCCCAAGTTTGAAACGTAATATTAATCAGTAATATCTGGTTTTCACAACATGCTGTGTTTTGAAACCGGCATGTTTAATCATCAAAGTGGTTTATCCCAATGACAGAAAAAGTTACAATTATTTTACTGGCTCATAGCTTTTGATCGTTTCATTGGCTAAAAAACTCACTCAAATTTTTAAATGTACTTATAAAAACCCAATGACGCCATTTTTTGTATTGTTTGTCAAAATGCATTGTTTCTCACAGTTTCCATTATTTTTTCTTTATTTTTGTTTCCTTGATACCTTTTCTTCTTGTGATTGTGCAGAGTGTCAGCTTATTCATGACAGATATATATATCTGTGGGTTGAAATCAGAGTTTACTTGTTCAACGTATTGGAATGTTTTGGACAAATGTCGTGCTTTTGCATATTTCTTTATTTACTGAATGGTATAACTTGAAAAATATTGTATAGAAATCGCTAAGCCGACATATCGTCCAAATTTTCCTTTTTGTATTATAATAAGTCTGACATTTCTTTATGCAGTACATTTATCTCCCCTGTATCTTTTTTCTGTGCAGTGGAATTTTAGACACTCATCCACCATGTTTCGGTTAATTGAATTTCATAACAAACGAAGAATATTGCTCAATCAGAAACATTCTCAAAATGTTGCATTTTCTCTTTCCCTTTTGAGGAATTTTGTATTTCTGGATATTGCATACATTTTAACTGTGTTAATATCTTTGCTATATTTGTCTGGTGATGTCCATCTAAATCCTGGTCCTCATTCAGATACTTCATCGACCTCTTTTTGTACCGGTGACCTTTACAGTTTCCTGAATCTCCCGAATCATCTGTCTATAGTTCATTATAATGTGCAAAGTATTTCCAATAAGTTGGATATTTTGATTTCGGAGTTCTCTTACTTCGACATACTGTCCTTTACAGAAACGTGGTTACATAGTAATGTTGCATCAAATGATCTTCTTTTCTCAAATTTTCATCCACCAGAACGTAAAGATAGAGACGGGGACAGGTACGGTGGTGTGATTCTATACGTTAAAGATAACATTGTGTATAAACGTAGACTTGACTTGGAACCAAATAGTTTAGAATGTATTTGGGTTGAGATAAAACTTAGTAAAAGTAGAAATGTTTTATATGGTGTCTTTTATCGACCACCTAATTCATCTGCGGTGTATACCTCTTTACTTAAGGACTCTATCGGTCTCGCGGTCGATACGAATATCACCGACATTATTATAATGGGTGATTTCAACCTAAACACAATGGACCAGTGTCATTATAGAAAAATTGATACTATCTGCAAACATTTCAATCTCACTCAGTGTATTGAGGAACCTACACATTTCACTGAAAATTCAATGTCAGTAATTGACCTTCTTTTTGTGAAAAATAGAGAATCTATTCTAACTTCAGGAGTGGGGGAGCCATGCCTGAATTTGAACGTTCGTTATCATTGTCCTATTTTTGGTGTTTTCAACTTCTTAAAACCAAAATATAACTCATATAAACGCAAAATCTGGAAGTATGAAAACGGTGATTATTGTAAGCTTCGAAGTAGTTTATCAGAAGTGGATTGGAATTCTGTTTATAATGACGATCTGGACATATACACTCAAAATATTTCGAACATCATAATTGAAAAGGCATCCCAATCAATTCCAAATAAAACGGTCACCATAAAACCGCATGACTCGCCTTGGATAACATCGGAAATAAAAAGAAAAATTCGCAGGAGAAAAAGATACTACAAGAAAGCAAAGAAAACCAACTCTGACCAGCATTGGTTGAAGTTTAGACGTTTAAGGAATGAAGTGATTTCAAGTATTCGACTTGCAAAAAATGACTATTTTAACAATATGGCACTTAAATTAAGATCTGGCAATCTAGGTTCACGTGACTGGTGGAAAATCCTTAAGTCGTTTATAAGTCCGACCGCTAGTTCAAGGTCAACATTGCCGCCTATTTTTGACTCTGTTGGTGACAGATTTGCAGTAGATGATTATGAAAAGGCAAATGTTTTGAATTCGTTCTTCTGCAGTCAGTCAGAGATTGACGATTCTTTAAACACTCTTCCCCGTGACCATCCGCAATTTTTCGGTGAAAAAATCAATAATATTACCACAACGCCCCAAGAGGTTTTCGATGTATTGCAAACTCTTCGTATCGCAAAGGCATCTGGTCCAGACGGCATCAATAACAAAATATTGGTAGAATCAGCGTTTCAAATTTCATCTCCTCTTTGTCGATTATATAATCTATGTCTTGATAAGTGTGTTCTTCCATCTGCTTGGAAAACATCCCTTGTGTGTCCTATCTTTAAAAGTGGTGATCGTTCTATACCATCTAATTATAGACCTGTATCGCTTTTAAACACGATGGAGAAGGTTCTAGAAAAAATTATATACAAACATATATTCAACCTCTTACAAAGAAATAACTTTTTCACGCCATGTCAGTCTGGATTCCTTCCTGGGGATTCAACAGTCAACCAGTTGACTTATTTGTATAATAGGATTTGTAGTGCTTTGGATAATGGCCGTGAAATAAGGATGGTATTTTTTGATATTAGTAAGGCATTTGACAAGGTGTGGCACAAAGGTCTCATTTTTAAATTACATGCTGCAGGTATAGATGGTAAAGTTTTATCTTTCCTACGGGATTATCTGTCTAACAGAACTCAGAAAGTGGTTCTTCCTGGAGGATCTTCTAATTTATTATCTGTACGAGCTGGAGTTCCACAGGGGTCAGTATTAGGTCCATTGATGTTTTTGGTTTACATAAATGATATTGTGGACGACCTTGAATCCGTAATCAATTTGTTTGCTGACGATACAAGTCTTTCCATAGAAATCGATACTCCAAATATATCCGGAGCTATTCTGCAGTCGGACATTGAAAAAATTAGCAACTGGGCGGATAGATGGCTGGTTAAGTTTAATCCCTCGAAATCGAAATCACTGTTAATATCTCGCAAACGTAACAAACCTGATCACCCAGTCCTTACTATGTCAAATATTGCTATTCCGTCGGTCCAGTTTCATAAACACCTCGGTATCTATCTATCTTGTGATGGATCCTGGGACCATCAAATTCAATCTATTGTTGAGAAGGCATGGAAAAGAATAGGTGTTTTACGCCGTTTAAAATTTCTGCTTGATCGCCTCTCTCTGCAGACTATATACTTTTCATTCATCAGACCTATTCTTGAATATGGAGATACCGTTTGGGACAATATGCATGAATACCATAAGGAAGAACTCGATAAGATCCAAAATGAGGCAGCCAGGATAGTAACAGGATGCACAAAACTGGTGTCTCTTTCAGACCTTTCTAGAGAATCTGGCTGGGAGACATTAAGAGAACGCAGAAACAAACACAAACTCATTCTTTTTTTCAAAATGGTTAATGGTCTAGTTCCAAACTACCTATGCTCTCTTGTTCCGTCCACTATTGGAAGTAACACAACGTACAATCTCCGTAGTTCTAATGACTTGGCAAACATAGTATGTAGAACTAGCCTTTATATGAATTCTTTTCTGCCATCAGCTGTAAACGCATGGAACTCTTTGCCACAAGCTCCAAGAGAAACTGACTCTCTCTCATCGTTTAAACGTTTGCTGAACATAGACAAACCCACTCCTTGTAAACTGTATTTTTATGGGGAAAGAAAAATGCAAATTATTCATACTCGACTTAGAAATAATTGTAGCGATCTAAAACAACATCTCTTCTGGAAAAATATTGTGGCTTCTCCTCTTTGTCGTTGCGGGGAAGTTGAATCTAATACACACTATTTCTTTGAATGCAGATTTTATCATAACATTAGAACAACACTCAGACAACATATTAGCGCAAAATCTGCTTTTAATATTGATACTGTTCTTTTTGGAGACACTGAACTCTCCCTTGTCGAAAACGAACAGATCTTCCATGCGGTTCATGATTACATTGGTAAAAGCAAGAGATTCTCTTAGTCTTAATCCACTCAAAGGTTAGATCCGCTGCTCCTCTTTTCTGACAATGTACTGTCGCGAACATATATACAAGTATAACTTTGTATCTTTTGTTGCCGCTCTGCTCAATCACTCAATCACGAATCACATTTCCTTTTTTCTTTTTACTTTTTCAGAAAATGAAGCCTTTTTGTTCTTTACAATCATTACTATCTGTTTCTTGTGATGATCTTTTCTCTTCTTGATACTATTTGATATTATTGGCGTATCACGTGATTCAAGTTGGGGAGAGGAACTATATAAGCAACATGCTTTCGTTCCGATCCTTTTCACATTTATTTCTTGTATTGTATATGTAAATGTCAATGTATATTGAATAAAATATGTTTAAACTAAACCATGGTGATATCATCAATGCGCATGTCTCGGCAGAAATCGCAGTATCTCTGACACGCTACAGGACGGTTCATTTGGGAATTCCACTGTTGACAAAGGCACCTTATACGAAAATGGTTGTTAGGGTTAGAGAACCAGACTGTACAAAATTCAAATTCCGTTGAGTGCGCATGTCTGTTTAACGGAAGTCGCCATGTAAGTTGTTTACAAATTTCACTGGATTTATTTACGTTGGGAAAAAGGTAAATTTCCATTGATTTAATTGGTATTTTGCAGCACAGCTTGTGTGATAATAAAGATTAATCATTTATCTAACAATCCATGCCCATTTCATTAGCTGTCTTTGGAAATTTTGTCGCATAGAGCCGTTTGAAAGGATGCCGGTATTAAAATCGTATTCATTCCAGATACTTTTAAAGAAGGCTGCTGCGGGAGTCTAGCGGAGAAACAATCACAAAAATAACATCGGAGCTATACCCCGAATCGGGAGTAGGTGTTTTGGTACTTCAAAACATTTAGGCCGTAATATCAGTAATGCCACATCCTGAAAACATGATTCGCGGGTCAAATAAATAAAGTAAAGCGACTAAAATCAACGATAAGAGTACAAGTTGCGCTACAATGCACAATGTTTAAATATTTACCTTCATCGAGGTTCATCACACTCTCTGTTGCTACCATGTTTAACGGTGGTACTGTAAAAATTACCAGTAACACCTCGGTCGATTCCGTAACTCCATCAACGGATCGCACGTAGTATGCCGAATGGGGATATTTTTCCCCGGCATCTGTATAACTATAGCACCGGGCGACAATACGACAACACGAGGTTTTATAAAATCTCGCATGTTTGTAAGTTAGGACCAAGTTAGATACATGCGAGGACTTAGAAAAGACATGCGAGGGTTAAGAAATAAAACCTCGCCCCTGTTACCTCGCGAGGATTGTAAAATCTCGCATGTATATAAGTTGACTGACATGCCAGAATGTGAGAAAATCTCAAAACCTCGCATGTCCAAACATGCAAGATTTTGGGTGGCCCCATTAGGATTCCGTAGGGATGAAACCAGATTGCCAAGGTGTAAAGAAATCGATATCCTATAGATAGTTGTAAACATGTTTCAATATAATTCATTTTAAAGCCATTTCAATATTATTAAAAAATGAAACAGGCCTGTAGTTGGAAGGAAGAGATCAATCACCAGATTTAAATATAGGACATACATTGGATATTTTTCATGAGGATGGGACAGAACTAGTATTTAAAGATTGATTAAACAGATCACAGAGGTGAGGTGCTAGCTGACCAGCAGCTTCGATTAAAATCCTGTTATTTATGCCTTACCAAGCTTAAGTGTTTTAAGAACATCTAGTACATGTACTTTAGACGGCATGACATTGACTGAATCTAAAGGATTGTGTATAAATTCATGACTTTCATCTGGAATAATACTTAAGGAATCATCTATGCATGACTGGTTGGCAAAGTAAGAATTGAGTAAATTTGCTTTCTCTTCTTCTTCGATAGAGTCGTTGGAAGTATCATACAAAGGGGAGGGATAGATGTTGAAGAATGAGAACACATGAGCGTTTTTAGTGTTTTCCACCAACCACGCGATGACAGAGTTCCAGATTTTAATTGTGAAGACAGCCGCTCGAAATGTTGTACTTTACTTTGTCGGATCAATGCAATTACTTCATTTCTAGCAGACCTAAAATTTGACCAGTGACTAACATCGTTTGACATCTTTGCTTTTCTATATAATCTTTTAAGGCGGCGTATTTTCTTTTTAATCTCACAGGTCAACCTCGGAGGTTCTTTGGGACTGACATTAACATTTTTACTGGGAATGGACTTACGTGCGTTTTCAGTAATGACATCCGCAAAATTATGAGCATAAATATCAATATTACTATTATGCGCAGATCTCCAATTAAAAATTGCGAGGTTATGTCTGAGCTGATTATAATTGCCTTGGTCATATTTCCAAATTGTTCGCTTTATATTCTTAACCTTAGTTTTAGAAAATTAAAGACACCAAAGACAGGACACTGATACCGCACTGTAAGATCCAGAAAAGTTCACCAACGCCCGTTGTTAGGATTGAGTCTTTATTAGTAATAAAAAAGAAGATCAATTACAGAGTGAGAATTTTCTGTGAAATGTGTTGGTTCGTCTATACATTGAGTCATATTAAATTGGTTACAGAGGGCCTCCACTTTACGAAATTGGGTTTGATTCATCAGAGATATTCGAATCAATAGCAAGACCAATAGAATCTTCTATTAGTGAGCTGTAAACTGAGTCAGAGTTTGTTGATCTATAGAATACACCGTACAGGATATTCCTGTTATTACTAGACTTAATCTGAACCCAAATGAACCCAAATGCACTTAAGTTTATTGAGCTCGAGATCGTGTCTTCGGATGTAAGACAAATTATTCTTGACATATAGAATACCGCCCGCCGCCCCCCCCCCCCCCCCCATCTATTATCAGCTCAATCTTTTCGTTCGGGTGGATGGAAAGAAGGAAAAGGTATTTCAGTTGAAGAAACTTCATCATGCAACCAACTCTCGGAAAACGACACAATATCAAAATATGAAAACTCAGCAATCAAAGTATCAAGCTTGTTAGCTATACTTTGGACATTATAATGGATAGTTGAGAGGTGATTAGCAAGGTTGAGAAAATTATACAGATCAAATGAGCTGGACCAACTGTCTGAGCTCTCGCTAGGTGGTGGACCAGGATTTGGATGGACGTCACCTGATTTTAATATCGAAAGTAGAATCACGACAGACAATAACCTTTTCCTGCTATAGTGTATAATGTATTCGGTCGAAGTTTCCGACTGTTTAATGTTAGTTAAAACTGAATATGAAAGAACAATACTATCTAATAACGGGAATAGAAAAAACAGTGTAATAGTCATGTGGAAGTGAAGATGTGAACAGTGTGTTGGCTGGCTACATGCAAACTTTATTACCTCCTAAATATAAATCCTTTTGTTTCTTTTTACGTATCAAAGATAGCATGAATTATCGCAGAACATTATTAAAGTAACGTTTATCCCCTCATCAAGTTTAAAAATCTGTGAACAATACTGATAATTGACCCACTGGTGTTCCTCATGTAATACAGTTGGACACGTTGTCTAATATATTATGTTATAGAGCGAGAAGTTCGTCAAAAACCAAGCGCCTGTGGTTTCAGCCCATACGATGGCAAGTCTTCGAACAATATTTGACAGACAGACAGACAGACAGATAATCAATCTTCTCGTAATCCACACAGACAAAGCTAGCAAGATAAACCAAACAATAATTAGCAAGATACACCAAAGTACTGCTAGTTAAAGGGTATTCTGCCAAAATAATTCACGAAATAGCCTACAATGTAGATTCAAGATCGGACTGAATGCTGTGCATAATCCGATTCCGATATACACTTTTTATTCAGAAAGATCGACCAAGACATCTCTAGCAAAAGGGTATTTTACAAAAACATGAAGGAAAAACAAATCACAAAATAGCCGACAGTGCAGATCCAAGATCGGACTGAATGCTGTGCGCATTCCAGTTTTGAAATAAACTTTTCTATTTTATTTTTATAATATAATAGATAGACCAAGACACCTCCAGCAAAAGGGTACTTTGCCAAAATAATTCACAAAATAATCTACAGTGTAGATCAAAGATCTGACCGAATGCTTTGCACAAGACCAAGACACTGCAAGGATATTTTGTCAAAATGCTTCTCATAGTAGCCTACAGTGTAGATTCAAATCAGACCGAATGCTGTGCACAATTCGATTTCGATATACACTAAAAAAAATCAGTCTTCTTGCGATCTATCCAAAACCAAGTGATGGTAAGCGGTTTGAGAATTAGCAATTATCCCACTTGCCACTCAACTTACAGTCTATTAAAACCCTTTACCGCAGAATGCCGGTCTTTTGATAACATTGACGGAAAAGGAGAAAATGCTGCTAGCTAACACTTCTCTTTTTCCCAAAATGTTCTCTACCCTAACAAAGAAAGATTGCATCATTTGAGCCACATTAAAATCGTCGTCTGCAAATGCTTTCAATTTGTCGTCTGGTAAAGGATTAGACAATCACAAGATCGACAGACTTGCAAACATTCAGTCGTGATACTTTTACAAAAATTACGCCTATATAAAGAAGCAGCAACACTATCATTATAGAATGGTTCAGAACAACAAATCTCCCTTGTAATCTCTGATTTTTAAAGAAAACGAAACATGAAACTATAAGTCATGACACGGAGCTAGATCAAAACTGTATACATGTAGAAAAACAAAATTCGATTAATTCCCCTGCCATAAATGCATTCATACATTTCAGAATCGTACACCAAAATACTGTAAACTCTTTGCCCCCCAAATAAAGTCAGTGGGTGTATTAAGCGGAGTGCCGACGAGTTCATCAGACTGCACTTGTGTGCCGTATGATCCCAGCCGGCACCATGCACACACCAATGCTGATATCAGTCAAATAATGCCGATTGAATAGAAATAAAAGAAATCCATACTTGTGATAGTTGAAAATATGCATTCAACTGGACAAGAATCAGTTCTTTCATACACACACACACACATACACACACTGGTGAAAAAAGAAAAGCTGTCATGTCTTAACTCGATAATAAGTAACATATGAATAATGGAACTGTGAATACGAAGTAAATATATCTAGAATATGAATTTGACTTTGCAATATCACTCATAATGAGACGACGTTCCCTCTCCCACTCGGCTCCACAACCAGCAAACAAAATATATTTCTCCTCCTTACCAGACCTTCTGAATGATTAATATGATAAAAAAAAAAAAATCCTTAAGGAAAGGAAACTCCCACACAGCAATTTCAAATGAATACCATTGACAAAGGTACTAACCTGGCATTGGGTTGTGTAGTTCCAAGATCAGACCGCATATTGTGTGCAGTCCGATCCGGGTCTACACACTCCTCGAAGTAAAAAATTAATGATTGAAGTGTTGAATTTAATGAGTCTTGAAATATCCAAGAGTATCACTTATCAGTCCAATAACACTACAATATTATGCAGAGACATGCATCGAGGACTTAAGCCGTTCGAGGTCTCGGTGTGACTCCAGCCGATGAATGTTCAATTGTTTATCTTTCACAATGATAGTACCATCACTTGTCCAAGCGCTGTGAATAAGTTTGTCTTTTACTAGCTTTCTCGTTTGAAAGAAAATGTCTCTTGTAGCTGTTAAGTTCTCATTCACGTACACGTTACTAAAGCCAATGGCTCTCAGCTTTGACTTGTTCTTCAACACTTTCTGTCTTGTAAGCCATATAGCTTATAAATTTAATGATTATATCACGCGGTCTGGACGTCTGGTTACCAGTTCTCTTGGTCTACCCAGTCTATGACAGCGGTCTATATCACATAATGATATGTCACTTCCAATAGCTGTGGCCACCTGTATCACTTTCTCGTCCACAGACTTGCTGTCAGTCTCGGAAATGCCTGACATGCGGAGACAGTTGCGCCTGCTATATTGCTCAGCTCTGTCAACTTTCAACTCCATTTCTTCAACCCGGCGCCTCAGCTTAGTATTTTCACCCGAAAGTGAAGCAATTTTCTGATTAAGACTACTGACAACGCCTTCCACAATGTCAGATAGTAATGCTGGTAGCTGATTTTTAAAAGAGCTCCTCAATAAACTACTTATTTGTGTCAAGTTTTCCTCACTAAGAGTGATGCTGCCAGCTTCAAGTTTCCCAGGAGTAGGGAAGCTCGAACCATCAGCCTCAATTATCGGTTTTGTTTTCTTAAGATCAGTTTGATCCGCTGGCGAAGACGATGTGCGTTTCTTTTTTGGATTGGTCTGTGGGGTCGATTTGTTATCAATCATTGTGCCTTTAACAACTTTGGACAGTATACTTTGAAGTTTTTCAACAGGCGCCTGCGGCAGTGCAGTGTCCACAGGTAATGATTCTCTTACTGATAATACTAACAGGTGACGATTACCCGAATCCTGTGCCGCAACCTAGGGAATCCTCAAGTAGTTTGTCTAGTACAGATTTGTACAATTTTCTTAATCTTCCCAAGTATAGCTAATAAGCTGGATACTTTGATTGCAAAGCTTTTGTTCTTCGACTGATGTTTCATTCTCTGAGACTTTGTTGAACAATGAATACTAATCGAACGAACTAGTGTTCGCTTCTTTCTATCCACCTGAACGAAAAGACTGAGTTAGAGACAGATATGGACGTGTTATTTTGTATGTTAAAAAAACTCTGTCTCACATTGGAAGACATTATCTCGAAGCTAACAGACTTGAGTGTATCTGGACACAAATCAAGACTAGCAATAATATAAATATTTTGTACGGTGTATTTTATAGACCACCAGAATCTGACTCCGCATACTACTCACTTATCGAAGATTCCACTTGGCGTTGCGATGGACTCGAGCTTTTATGATATAATCATTATCGTAACTGGAGATTTCAAACTAAATGTCACGAAACGAAACGAGTTTTGTAAAGTTGAATCTCTGTGTAATGAATACAACATGACTTAAGGTATAGAAGAATCCACTCATTTTATAGAAAATTCTAGGTCTACTATTGGCCTACATTTCATTACCAATAAAGGTTCAATCTTAACAACAGGCTTTGGTGAACCTTGTCTCGGTCTTACAATGCGTTATCACTGCCCGGTTTTTGGCCTTTTTAATTTCCTTAAATCCAAGTTCAAAATATATCCAACGAACAATTTGGAAATATGACCTAGGAATTTACAAAGAGCTAACAAATAGTTTTGCAAATTTTAGTCGGAATCTTTATATGACAGTAACATTAATATGCTAAAAACTGAGCGTATGCCATTAACGTGAGAACTAGTCACGTGATATCAGGAGCGTCGGTCATGATTTTTGCGCTCTGATATTTTGTTTAAAATACACGCAAAATAGTGATTTATTGATGGATTTTTTGCAATGGTGACAAAAGGGACTATTGATGGATATTTAAAAGAAGTGAAAATAGTGACAGGATTTTTTGTGATTTTGGACTTATTCTGATTTTTGTACATCTGCCTTTGTCTCGAGAAGTGGAAAATGGGTTATAAATAGAATCACATAGTGAGATCTTATTCAACAACTAACGGTAAGAACCCTCCCACTATAAAAACAACTAGGTGAAATCAGTTTAATCATTCATCCCACTCTAAGTGTAAACAAATATGTCGGCAAAAAGCGTGAGCAATAGATCCACAAAGGGTAAGAATAAAAAAGCGGATGAAATGAATGAATCAGAAATAGAGGTGGGAAGAGACAAAGATCAGATCCAACATCAGGTAGAGACTATTTCAAATGATATAAAGGAAATAAAGAGTGACTTGAAAGAAACTTTGAAAAAAGCAGATATCCAAGAACTGATTTCTAAGACGGTAAACGAGGTAATATCATCTCTCGAGCAAAGGATGAAAGAAGAGATAGAAAAGCGTATAAATGAAAGGTGTGAAAAAAATGCAGGAAGAGTTGAATTTTCTTCAGTTTGAGAACGCAGAATTAAAGGATAAACTCAAAAAGCAAGAGGACAAATTTAAAGAAAAGTCAGTTGAACTTACAAAAAGAATGGAGGAAAATGAAGAAAAAACAAAGCAAGCCATCAAACTAGGTAATCAAAACGAGCAGTACTCGCGCAAGAACAATGTGAAAATAATGAAATTACCAGAAAACCCTTCAGAAACAGTGGATCAGTTATCCCAGAAAGTTCTATCTGTCCTCAACGCCCAGGGAGTAGAAATAAAGAAAGAAGATATTTTAGCAATCCATAGAATCCCATCCAAAAAGCAATCCATACGGCCAGTGATTTTGAAAACTGTAAATAACAGTGTTAAGTCCAATGTCATGAAGAAGCGCCAGAAAATGAAGACAGCGGGATACAGGTTAGCTGATGATGTTACTCGTCTTAACTCTGGTCTCATAAATAGACTGAACAACAACGATCAGATCCAAAGTGCTTGGTTTTTTAACGGAAATGTGTTTGCAAGAACACACTGTGGAAAGAGAATTAAGTTCGAACTTTTTGATGACATAAGCAAAAAGATTACAAGCAAACAGTAACTTTTTCCTGAAAAGGTTTTTGTACAGATAAACTGCATACACTGTGACACTTGCGACTTTTTCCGACCTTACAATATAAAGCTACTTAATTCGGACCAGTAGATAACTTGTTCGAGAGATACGAATCAGACTCTGACAATACGTGTTTTTCTGTGAGGACCGATTGCTGGACTACATTCATCGCCAAATTGTTTATTATTAACCCTTTGCCAAATGATTAAAATGTTAGCCTTGTCCAAACTGAAAGCATTTGCAGACAACAATTTCAATGTGGTTCAAATGGTGCAACCTTGCTTTGATAGGGCGGAAAGGATTGTGCAAAAGGGAGAAAATGTTGGTTACCAGAGTTTTCTCCTTTTCCCACAATATTTTGAAAAGGCCTCTTCTACAGGGTCTTGAAAACCCGGGATTGTTTGGTAAAGGGTTAAAGAAACTGTATTATTTTGCTCCACCAGCCTATTCAGGAATATAGTGTCAGAGAGTTTATTTTTCGGTGAATGTGGATACAGACAGTGCTGCATTTTTCAGTGTGGTCCGGTCTGGAGCTACATCCACCGATTTGTGATACATATAACCAAAGAAATCCCTTATTTGGCCTCTTTCAGCGTTTTTCAACGCTTTAAAACCAGAAAGTAACACTTTCGAGGGAGGCGGGTCCAGATTAGGCTGCATAGTTCTGTGCGGTCTGAACTGGAGCAGCTTCAACCGACATATAGCTTATGCAATAAAAGATACCCCTTTATTCTATTTATTCAGCGTATCTAGTGTTAAAATGTCAGAAAATAATTCTTCGGTTTATGCTGACCAGGATCAAGCTGCATATGTCTATGCTGTTTGGCCTGTGGCAGCATCAACCGATATGCAGTCTTTATATAAATAAAAAACGTACCTTTTTAAATGTTTTGATGCCTTCTCTCAGCGCATTCAGTGCAATAGAATCAAAGGCTGGTTTTTACGGGGGATGCAAAACCAGATCGGGCTGCATATCTTGTGTGCAGGCTGATCTCGGACAACATCCACCGACATGTAGTTTCTACATATTAGAGGAAAGCTTTGACTCACATCCATCAACAAGTTAAGGGCTATAGAACAGCATAGTAACTTTTCAGGTGATTAGGATTCACACCAGACTGAATGTTTCTATGCTATCTGGACTGAATCAACATCCACAGACATATAGTATATACATGTAGTTATAAAAACACTTATATTTCACCGTATTCTGGTTTATATAAGCATAGAGTAAGATTGCTGGGGGATGTGAGCTTAGATCAGACTGCATGTTTCTATGCGGTCTGATCTGAAGCTACATCCATCGACATGTTATCACTTATAAGTAAAGAAACTCTTTTATTTGCTGTCTTCGGCGTATCATTTTTAATCAAGTAGAAAGTAACAATTCCGGGGTATGTGGGTCCTGATCAGAATGCATGTTGGCATTGTATGACCTGGAGCTACATCATCCGACATGTTAATCAAATATAATCAAAGAAACCTTTTTATTTGCATCTTCCTGCGTACAAGGTGCTGTACAAGCAGAAAGTAACATTTTCGGTGGATGTGGGTCCGATTCAGATTGCATATGCCTGTGCGGTCAGAGATGGAGCAACATCCACCGATATATAGTTTATTAAAATTACAGAAATTACAGTCGCTTCTTTCACCGAAGTCGGAGCTTTAGATTCAGAAAGAAATATTTTCGAGGGATGCTGGTCCGGATCAGAATGCATATTTCTATGCGGTCTGATCATGGAACAACATCCAATGACAAGTGAAGTAACATATTTGGGGAATGCGTTACCAGATCTTGGAGCATAATTCTGTGCGGGCTGATATTGAGCAACATCCACTGATATGTAGATCATAAACTTAAAGAAACATATTTAGTCGCTCGTTTCAGTATTTCAGTGCTTTAGGATCACAAATTAATGTTTTCGGTGGATGTCGGTCCAGATCAGACTGCATGTGTCTGTGCGGTTTGATATGGAGCGGCATCCACTGACTATTATAACTATAGATTTATTTTTAGTCACTTCTTTCAACGTATTCAGTGCTATAGAATTTGAAAGTAACTTCTTCGGCGGATGTTGGTCTAGATCAGACTGAATGTTTCTGTGCGAACCCACCCAACATGACGCTTTTAAACGCATATCTTTTTTTAATTGAAGGAAAAGGTTTGAAAATTGACTGTTCTTATTTTGTTTTGTTTATTTAACGCTAGTCACAACAACAAAGGACGATCGTTCGTAACTATGATTGACAGCCTTACTTTGCTACGTTTCATTGTGAATGTATGTTTGTTTGATTACTTTTCAACTCACTGCCCATGTCAAATGACCATAAAGCAATTTGCAACATGCATTGACCTTGGTCGAGCTGTGAAATCAGTATGGTCAGAGCTAAGATTGCTTTCTTTTTTTTATATTATCTGTGCATATCGTTGGTTACTTCAAGAATCTCGCAACTACAGTTTTGTTTCAAACTGTGGTTGTGGGATCCTTGAAGTAAAATGCCTCGAGTGGGAATGGTATTATCTTCTTTTTATATGTATACTTTTAGACTTTTTTTCTTTGTTTTGTTTTTTCTATATTCCCTTATATATCATTCTCTACATCTGAATCACATTCAAGAACATACTTTTTGTCGTTTGGTCTGTCGGGAAATCTCAGCTATTTCCTATTCACGCAGGAGATGTGTCTTTTTCTTTTTTAGGGAGGGGGCACCGCAGGAGAGGTGTTTTTTTTTTTTGTCGAAGGCCAAGCCTTCCTTTGCGGATGGTGGAGGACTGGCCAATAAGGTTATTGATATAGTTTATCTGTAAAATGAATGCATGATAATGTTTTTCCCCCCCACTCAAACATATTGTGTGTCATTGTAATCAATAAATGAAAAATATTTTAATATTCAGCCCTTTAACGCACAATCCTGATTTTTAACGACCCTGAAAAAGAAGTTTGTGGGAAAGGGAGAAAGTGCTGGTATCCAGCAATTTCCCCTTTTCACACAATGTTTTTTCTTTTTTCTTCCCTGTCAAAGACAAAAATCATATTTCAGCAACCCTTAATTTGTCGTCTGCTAATACTTCAATTTTGTCCAGTCCACTTTTTTGTTTTTTTGTCTTTCTGATTAAAGTTTTAAACCGAAGGTCAAACTCGTCCTTGAGTGGAGGCCCGGTTTAAAATATACTCGTAAAATTATAAGAAAAAAAAAAAAAAAATGAATCTTTGACTTTATATTTCTTAGGAATTTTGTTTTTAATTGTCTGTATAACTAGCATCGACATAAATCGCAATGCTGACAAAATCTTTAAAATATTATAAAACCTTACCATCTACAACAAAATATAAGGCGTGTATATAATTGAATTCTACAAGGATAGTACACCGCACCAATAATTCACATTTTTTCTTTTCACAATATACACAAATTATTTTAGATCAGATCCATACATTGAAACATGATCAACAACTTATACCTCACAAAAGATTTGCTGAAGTGTCCATTATCGATAAGTGGCACTACTTATTAACCGGTCTTCACGGATAGTCTAAAAATTTGTTCCTACAATTGTCGTGGATTAAATAATACAAAAAAACGCGTTGACCTATTCAATCTTTTTAAGGAAAAAAATGTTGATATACTATGCTTACAAGAAACTCATTTCGTTGAAATGATAGAAAACAGAATTTATTCGGAATGGGATGGGCAATGTTATTTCAGTAATGGTACCCATAATTGTAGAGGAGTAGCAATTTTGCTTCAAAAGAATGTTGATATCAAAATTGTTGAAAGCAAAAGAGACAACAATGGTCAATTTATCGCACTGAACTTATTGTACAATAATACACCATTTATTCTCGCAAACATATACGCACCAAATACAGACAACCCTAATTTTTTCGAAAATATCTTTCAACAAATAGATTCTTTCGATAACATTGATGAGTATATCATTTGTGGGGACTTCAACTTAGTTCTTGACCCAAACATTGACTATGAGAATTACAAATCATCCAATCATAATGTAAAATCTAGACAACTTTTGATATCAATTATAAGTGATAGAAACTTAACCGACCCTTTTAGACATTTAAATGGAAATTCCAGAAAATATACATGGAAAAGATTCAATCCTTTACAAAAAGGGAGACTAGATTTCTTCTTACTAACGCAAAATTTAATATAATTCCTAAGATTCTGTGATATCGACATAAGTTATAAATCTGACCATTCTATTATAGTACTTGAGCTAAAACTTTCTAACCAGACTCATGGGAAGAGTTATTGGAAATTTAACAACTCCCTCTTAAACGACATAGAATATATAAATTGTATAAATTCAAAAATTGATAATATTATTAAACAATATTGTTTGCCTATTTATAATATCGAAAATGTGCTTCAAATTGATCGATCCGAGATTCAATTTGTAATTGAGGATCAACTTTTTTTGGAAACTCTTTTAATGGAAATTCGAGGTGAAACAATATCTTTTTCTAGCCATAAGAATAAATTAAAAGACTCCAGAGAAAACTATCTTCTTAACGAAATCAAAAAACTAGAATTAATCTTAGATGAAACTAATAAGGCCCAAGTGATTGAGTTAAAAAATGAACTAGAGGACTTACGAAATAACAAAATGAAGGGTTTTTTCATTAGATCTAGAGCAAATTGGGTTGACAACGGTGAAAAAATTACCAAATATTTTTGCAACCTAGAAAAACAACACATTGCATCAAAGTCAATCCCTTTCGTAGAAAAAGAAGACGGTTCCCACATTTTTGGCCAAAGTGAAATACTTAATGAATTAAAAACATATTGCAAAAATCTATACTCTGAACAAGCTTGTGATAATGATTCTAATCTACAAAATGACTTAATGAATTGTAACACAATTAAACTAAACGAAGCTCAAAAAGATAGGCTTATTACAATATCACAAAGTAGCAAATACTTTGAAAAATATGAAAAATGATAAAAGCCCTGGCATTGATGGTTTTACGACAGATTTTTATAAGGTATTTTGGGGTAAAATAGGAAAGTTTGTTGTAAGAGCTTTAAATCATGCTTTTTTAAATAACTCCTTTTCTAAAAATATATAATTAGGAACAATCATATGTATACCTAAGGAAAATAAACCAAAACAGTTTTTAAAAAATCTGAAACCTATTACTCTCTTGAACGTATTATACAAACTTGCTTCAGGCAGCATTGCAAATAGATTAAAGTCAGTTTTAAATCAAATCATATCAAAAGAACAAACTGGCTTTCTAAAAGATAGATTTATAGGCGAGAATACTAGATTAGTGTATGATATTATGCATTACTGTGATGAAAGAAATAAACCTAGTCTTTTAATGTTGATAGATTTTGAAAAAGCCTTTGATTCAATTTCTTTCAAGTTCATAGAAAAGACTAGAGTTTTTTAATTTCGGTGAAACTTTTAAAAGATGGATTAAATTATTTTTATACAATACCGACGTTTGTGTACAATTAAATGGCTTTTTGTCAGAATATTTCACCGTAAAGAGAGGTTGTCGTCAAGGTGATCCAATTTCCGCGTATCTATTTATTCTATGCACGGAAATTCTAAATATCAAATTAAAAAATAATGAAAATATCAAAGGTATACAAATACAAAATAAAGAATACTTAATCTCACAATTCGCTGACGATACGAGACTCTTCCTAGACGGCTCACAAAAGACGCTGAACAGTACTTTAGATTTATTACTAAATTTTTCACACATTTCAGGCCTTAAAATTAACTTTGACAAAACAAAACTGATTTGGATTGGTAATATGAAGTATAGTACTCGCTCAATAAAAACTAAATGGAAATTATTATGGGGAGAAACCCAATTCAAGTTACTCGGTATTTTATTTCACGTTGATCTAAAAGAAATGGTAAAATTAAACTTTGAACCAAAAGTACAAAGCATGAGTAACTGTATACGATATTGGAAAAAAAGAAAATTAACACCTTTTTGGAAAAATAGCTGTAGTAAAAAGCATTCTAGTACCCATCTTAACTCACTTATTCATAAGTATTCCGTTTCCATCAAATAACTATTTAAAAAAAATTAGTGACATGTTATATAACTTTGTATGGGACGGAACGTGTAATAAAATTAAACAAAAAGTGCTAATTAAAGATTATGAAGAAGGCGGCTTAAAGATGATTGACTTACTTAATTACAACCTGAATATGAAAATTAAATGGATAAAAAAACTCATTTCCTATGGTAACAAAGACTGGTACGAATTTACCAACAATATTTTCGATATTAATAAACTATTCAATTCTGGCAGAAAGTATTGTGAACAGCTCTGCAAAATAATAAAAATTGAATTCTGGAAAGACGTTTTATACTCACTTATGACGTATATGTCAAAATGTTATTTTACAAATTGGATAGAACTAATCAATATGCCTCTATTCTATAATGAAAACTTAATGATTGGCTCTAAGCACTTTTTTAATCACATTCTGTACAGTGGTGGAATAAGGTATGTTAAAGACATGTTAAATGAAGATGGTAGCTTTAAAATCTTGAATGACATGAAAAATACCATTAATAACGGAATCAACTTTTTAGATTTTTATAGCATTATCAGCGCTATTAAAGCCCTGCTTGCAAAACATAAGATCACTAACAAGAATAAGTCATTACAAGGTTTTCATAACCCAAATATAATTGCTATTTTTATCAAATAATTATTAAGTCTTGTAGTAACAAATTCACATATAACGTTCTGATAAAGAATAACGAAAAACCTACATGTCATAGTAAGTGGAACAGCACTTTTCCAAACTCTAATATTAATTGGAATGTTATACACTATAATGTTTTTAAATGTTCAAGTGACAGATACTCCTAATGGTTTCAAACAAGAATAATACACAGAATTCTTCCAACAAACTCGCTTCTTTTTAAAATGAACTTGGTCGAAACAAATATGTGTTCTTTTTGTAACAGATGTGAAGAAACTATAGCACATTTATTTTATGAATGTCAAAATATTAAACCTATTTGGGAGCGCATTTCAATACTTGTTAATAATTTAGATCAGTTGATGTCAATAAGCAAACAGAACGTGCTTTTGGGTTCAAATGAAACAAATCTGAAGCTAGACAGATTACTTCTTGAAACAAAAAAATATATTTACAAATGTAAAAACAAAGATATTAAACCATCTTTATTAGGCCTGAAAAGTAGTCTCTTCTATAATCTTAGCATCATTAGAAGCTCAAAGAATTATGAAAATGAACGAAGGCTTACGACAATTGTAGAATACATCAGTCGAAACCTCCCATAAACCAAAAGCATTTTTTTTCCCATGCACACGAACAATGCTGCAGTGCTGAAGCCTCAGAAGAGTACCTACCTTATGTTACGTTTCCTTTTTGCTTTTGACGTTTCAGTACTGTACATTGAACCAAGATCAAAGTAACACTTTATCAACACAATCACTTTCACACTCACGCAACTCTCACACAATTTTTTTTTTAACACATTTATACATAAAAATAAGCTTTTTTGTCCACATATTAAAAAAAAAAAAAAAAAAACTGTAACAAAAAAGAAAATTAAACCTGTTATTAGTCATTATTGTTAAAATCTTCATATTTTAGTAGCCATATCAATATAGTAGTACAATAGTAGCTGTAAAAAATCTGGAATCTGTAATTACGACTTTTGTTTCTATTTTAATGTTTAATTACTAACACAGAATACTAACAACGATCTGTAAGGTGCATTGAGGGATGGCCACGACCCTCAAGTGCCATAAAGACGTGGACAATAAAGTTAAAAAAAAAAAAAAAGAGCGTATGCCATTAACGAAAACGCACTTAAAGTTAATTTCTAGCAAAAAAGTGATTGTCAATCCGCAAGAACCGACCTGGGTGAATTGTACTATTAAAAAGGAAATCCGTCCTCGTAAAAGGTTACATAGAAAAGCTAAACTATCAAACAATGCTAGTAACTTGGCAAAATTTAAGTCTTTAAGAAACCGTGTAATTTCATTATTTTGACTGATAGAGAGCTACTAGTATATTACGAAAGCTTGTCTTCGAAGTTGGAACTTGGTTCCCTATCTTTGCGTGATATGTGGAAAACCCTCCAGTCAATCGCATCTTCACATTCCGTAATATCTATTCCATTCCTTTTTTGATATTTCCACTGATTGGTTATCGATAATCATGGGAAAGCAAAAATATTGAATATTTATTTTGTAAATCAATTACTGTATTTTGCGGACAATAAGCCGCTGCACTGTATAGGTCGCACCCTTTCATTTTAATCATTTAAAAAAAAAAAATCGTAAAGGCCGTTCCTGTACATAGGCCGCGGCCCATACGCTTGGTTAATGTACAATGTCATCCATCTATAGATATACAGTATATACCGGTATTCATTATAATAAACACATGAAACAAATTTGTCCGTTGTTTTTGCATTTTTTCATTCCATTAGAATGATTTCCCTTCTGGAGACCAAATCACTCAGTGGGTTTGAGACCATTAGCATTCGTTTATCCCTTGCCGAATTTCGAAATTGTCCAACTGTCATTTCGATTGATTGATTGATTGACGGTACACACCAAGCAACGCCTTTGGTTACATTCGCAGTTAAGAAATGATTGGTACCCACTGACATTATCAATCAGCAGGTGTGAAAAATCAAGGTCGGTCACGAGTTTTAATACATTTGTCAGTTTGCAAGTGGATTAATTTCTCTACCGACTAAAGTTAGGTATAAGTGTATATATAACTTATTTCAACTAGCCTTAGTTCCAAATTTGAGAAAATTATTAAAGCTTTACGTCATATGTGAAAGTGACAAATAGTTCAAAAATGTCTGATTTTTTCGATGTTTAAAACGGCTTCCAATGAGAACCCCTCTCGCTAATTTTATTTGTTGTATTTGTGAATGATATAAACGACGCATTTGACATCAACAGTCTTAATGATGATGATCTTGATATTTTATCTATATACCTTTTTATGTTTGCAGATGACATGTTGTTTTTACCACTGATAAAAGTTCGTTACTATTTCAGCTTAATAGTTTATATGATTATACCGAGAAATGGGGTCTGAAAATAAATGTAAAGAAAAGCAACGTCTGCATTTTTGAAAAACGTAAAACTAATTGTAACTTCGATTGGACTATTGCTGGAGAAACACTAGAAATTGTTGAAGGATTTTGTTATATAGGTTTTAAATTGTTCAGAACAGGTAGAACGCAAAATGCAGTTAATGAGGTAAATGATCAAGCTTTAAAAGAAATGAATAGTCTTCTATCTTTATTTAAAAAAGTCCCAACATATATTAAAACAAAATTGCTTCTTTTGATAGAATGGTATCTTCAATTTTGCTGTATGCAGCGGAAGCTTGGGGGTTTATAACTTAAAATCTATTGATAAAAATACACATGAAATTTTTAAAGAAAATCCTTGGCGTAAGTCCTCAAACCCCAAACTTCGCTGTGTATGGTGAATATCACTGTTGGCGCTCGAAAAATCAATTAAAATATTATTTAAAGATTAAAAATAATAGAACGTCACTTATTCATACAATATTTAATTAAAATTGCAATACTCAATTTGCAAGTAGAATTAGTTTTAACTGGTCTGCAAAAATTAAGGAAACTTTAGATAAAGCTGGATTTTTCATATATTTGGACAAGAAATAACATAGGTAATTTTAATTTTGTATTAAGAAATAGTCAAAGAAGACTTCGTGATAATTTTATACAAGAATGGTAAAATTCGACAGGCAGTTGTTTCAAATTAGAGCATAATTATAATTTCAAGGGGAATTTTGAATTATGTTAATTTATTCTAATTATTTAACGAACATAAGGGATGAAAAAACACGCTTAGACTTGCCTCCCATAAGCTTGCTATAGAAACTGGAAGAGTCCAAAATATTCACTCACAGAATCGACTTTGTAGAATATGGAACGACAATAGAATAGAATCAGAATATCACTGTTTATGTATTTGTCCAAAATATTTCTAATTGAGATCAAAATACTTAAATATCCATTGGTTTACAATTGCTAAATTTAATAGAATAATGTCATCAAAAAAAAAAAAAGTCCAATTAAATACTGCAAAATTGATCAAAAGGGCACTAGATTTACAAGACAGCTTTTTAAATAATCTTTAATATTATTATTCCCTACCCTGCTAAATAAGATAAATGAAACTTTCAAGCCGATAGTAAAAACCCGAATGATGCTATTTCAATTTTATTTTTTTTGAAGAAAAAATACCAGACAGTGTAGAAAAATATCAGACAATGTAGATCCAAGATCAGACTGCGCGTTCTGTGCTGTCTGATCTACAATGACCGAAAAAGGTCAGTGAGTCGCGCTTAGTAGTCTAAGGGTTAACACTGCTGTAAGTTGCGATTAATCAACTGTTTTCTGATTTTTCTAGATTGTATATGTACATGTTTAAGCTATATTTCGAAATCAAAAAACTGAAATAGGAAATAGAAGTGGTCTGTTTTTATTTGACAGATTTCAAAAAACGATTTGTTCTATTGATTTGATTGCAAAGACCTCTCCAATAATCGAAATTTTTCATTAAACACATAAATTTAAGCAAAAACAAAAAGAAAAGATTTTCGTTAACAAAGAGAAAGACTACCACAGGGAAAGATCACGCGACTTAAAAAAAAGCGGGAAGAAGGTCATATGACTTTCATGTAATGCATAGGAGGCTTTTTACGCAGCGGTTTTATAAAGATTAAGGGTGAATGTTTATTTACGACTGTTCCAAGGTTACTTTGCTATCGTAGTTGTTTTCAAAAGGGCATCGCTTCCCCAAGAATCGTTGGATTTCTTTGGGCAAGGGTTCAATGTACAATCATAGCTTTAGTGGCTTAAATGTTTGTTTCCCAAAATCGACATCATGAAATTGAGAATGGATTAGAATGGTCATCGCCAATCAAAGATGGAAGTGTCAGAGATGGAAGTATAATTTTTGAGACCGAGTTATTCTGACTTCTCGCAACCCTGTTCCTACATATGTGTCAGTAAAGTTTGAAATGTAATTAAAAAATTCCGAAGAACATATCATATAATCGACGATGCTAGCACCTTCATTTGTGATACATGTAAAGTGGCCTGCCGTGTCACTTGGAAAGCGACCGTTTAATATATGGATGTTGTAAGTACAACACAACTCATTTAATGACAATCCAAAATGATTATATGCAGGATCCATCGACCTTCTAGATTGTCTAAAATAATCGGATGGATACTGTATATCATCACTAAAAATATGGGAAACATCATCGTGAGGTATATAACCGATGAAATCTTTAACCCTTGCATTCAAATCTCCAGCAATGAATAAATAAGCATCTGGATAAGTTGAAACGACCACCTGCAACTTTTGAGATAAAAATTCGATACCATTTCCATCATTATGACTGTATATAGATGAATATTCTGGAGAAACATATGTAAAAAATATAATTAAATCGTGTGAAATGCGATATGTAGATTTACATGAAAAAATACAGAACAACACAATCACTAAATTTTCAAATATGCAGAAGAAACGACCAGAACTTAAAAGCTCATCCTTTACAAAAAGTCAAACACCACCTGAGGCTCTTTTAGCCCCTTTTCTCTTAGGTCTGATACAGTTAAAGGTCGAATACCCTGGTAGAAAATTTGAAAAATCTTTTAAATTAACCCCCAATGTTTCACAAAAACTAACGATGTTAAACTTGAAACAAAATGATTTAAGAAAACTGTCATGGTCATATTTTTCAAGGCTCTGAATGTTCCAATTGCATTATCTAAAGTATATGACACTGATTTAGTCTTAGGAATTGGGCTTTGGCCTTCACCCTATCCCCGTTCAGGAAAAGGTACCAAATTTTTTTTAGTATCATCATAAATGAATGTCTGACCATCAATGCACAACTTATCATGCCTCAAGTATGCACTTTTTCGCTGTTTTCTGACGCGTTCCGTAAAATCCTCACCCACGCGAATACCATTCGTCGAGTTTGATGCGCTAGATCGGACTGATCTCATTACTTCTCGATATTTGTGTTTGTGTTGGGCTAAATTTGTTTGTTGATTTACTATAAATATAGCACGTTTGAATTAGGTAAGAAATGTAAAAAGGAAAAGGGTTTAACCCCTTTACCACACAATGCCGACTTTCAACGACCCCGAGGAAGAAATCTTTTGAGAGCATTGTGGGAAAAGGAGAATATGCTGATAATAGCATTTTCTCATTTTCCCACAATGGTTTCTAGTCAAGCAACGAAAATTTGCTTCATTTTAGCCACACTGACATTTTCGTCTACAAATGCTCGCAATTTGGATGGTCTAAAGTTTTGTCATGTGGGAAAAAGGGTTAACAAACCACTTTTGTATGTAAATGTCTTATTTGTAAATAATAGCCACACCCATTTATCTCTTCTTGTTATTTCGTTTCGAACAAGAGAGAAATAAGTGGATACTTTTATTTATGTAGTTATATAGCAATACAACAACTAGAATGAGTAGATATGACTGAAACAAAAAAAAGTTATGATAGTGTTGGTAAAAGAAAAACGGTTGAAAACAACAGTTCTTCTTTTACTAACACATATTCCTCTCAAAAATAATTCCTCTCAAAAATAATACCTATCAATAATATTAAACTGTTCTTTAAAACATTTATCGAAAATAACAATGGTCTTGAAAACATCTTTGGAAGTAACTATGCATACCCTTCTCTCGTATAACCTTAAAGTGAAAGGGAGATAATCAGTAATTAACTAAAATTATTTTTCTTCAGAGTTACTCCTCTTTATCAAGTTTTTTTTTTCCACCATTGACATGTAAAACTTCGTAAATATATATTGTGTGGTGTGATAGGCAATATTGCCTTTTTCCTTAATAAAGTTATTAGTATAATAAAGCACTCGCTCTTTTTCTTTGTAAAAAGAGAATTTTACAATTACTGCTCAGGGTTTAAATTTGCCTGGAAGCCTTTGTGCTCGCTCTATCGATAGTGAACCGCTGTCTAATCCCAAATCATTCTGTATGTAATCTCGTACTTTCTTCTCTGTTTGCTCCCAAGTTTCTCCAACTGATTCACTTATATTATAAAACTTTAAATTTTGTCTCCTAGATTGACCTTCAAGATTGTCCAGCCTGTTTAACAAATCACCATAACATTTATTCAGCTCTTCCACTTGAGTGAACTAACGCTATCAACCAATTGACCATTTTGTTTTTTCAATTCCTCGTTTTCTTTCTTTAAATCTTTCATATTTTTCTCCATCTTGTCAAGTCTTTTTTCTACTCTTTTAACACTCTTCTGTATGTCCAGTAAAATCTCTAGAGGTATGCTTGAAGTAGCTGTTCCAGGGGTATTTCCTTCATTACTTGTTTGAAAATCCATGTCGCAGTCGCTTTCAAATTCAGTTTCATACTCATGCTCACTTTTTTTTTCATTGTAGTGGGTTTTTGAGTTTTCTCACTGTTTCTAGCCAATGTTGACTGAGATGTTGTCTGAGATGAAGCGGTTAAATACTGACTAATAGTTGGCTGCTCTATATTTTCTCGCTGATTTCGACTGCTAATGTCTAAAGATTCAATAGTTTCGCTGTTTTCTACATTGGGAACATCTGATAATTCTAGACCCCTTCCTCCACCTTTTACGCGTGTAGCTCGGCTAGGTCTGTCATCGTTATTACCTCCCTTTGTCTTGGGACCAGGGTTAATTTCAACCCCCTCTACAGTCAGTAGTAGAAACAGGAATAATCTTAAGCTTAATGACACAGAAAAAGAGTATAATCCATGCTTTGATGAAAATGGATTGCTGAGCTTTCTGGTTTGGATAATGATAATTCAGATCATTTTCCAATAACTTGCAGCATAACGTTACAAGCTGAAACCGAAAACATTGTGGCAAATAGCGATAAAATGAAATGGGTTATTTCCCTTTAAGCATTTCAAATGGAAACCTGAACACTTAGACAAATTCAAAGCTAGGTTTCACCAACTTTTTAACAATTTTTGTCACAATTTACCTGACAGTACAACTGTTCTACCACTTCTTGATGCTTTTAATGGTATATATGAATCTGCTGCTGATGTTATGAATACTACTACTACTACTACTACTATTACAAGTTTTAATAGTTTCAATTCTGTATACAAGAGATCACAATGGTGGGATCGGGACTGTTCAACTGCAAAACGTTTGAAAAAGAATTCCTTGAAAAGATATAGGTTAACAGGTTATAGAATCGATCTAGATTTGCATAAGAACCACAGAAATAGTTATAGACATGTGTGTAGAGCCAAAAAATTGCAAGCAATGAACAAAAGAAGAGCAGAACTTATTGGCTGTCGAAATGACAGCCACTGGTCACTGTTAAAATCAGTAAATAATGCATCAAGAGGTTAGATCCCGGTTCCCGCAGTTGTTTTTCTAGATCATTTCAAATCACTTCTGAACCTTATTTCTTTAGGGGAAATTCCCGATTCTTCTTTTTTCAATGAAATTGCAATTCTAAAAGTAATCTTTATACCTGACTGGATAAGTTCATTTCTTTAGCAGTCTTATGGTTGGATTATCTATAAGTGGTTTCAGTTCTTTATGAAAACAGAAGTCTTTGTATTTGTAGTTAACTGTTTATTCTAACACGACACGCGAATTCGGCTCTATAAACACAGTGCAAGGAAAGCGTGGTAAAATCTGCGACATTCCATGCAGAGTGACGTCATTCTGTATAAAGTAAGTTAGTGAGTTATTCAATAGAACATAGTCTTCATCCGCGTTTTTACTCTAAGGATGAACTTGTTTTCCTTTCATAAAGAATTGGTCATGTTAGAATCGAAATAATCTTCTTTCTATCGTGGTTTATCGTTCAATAAACCACGTTGTGAGTTATGAGGCGCAATGAATAAACCACTCGGGCTATCGCCCTCGTGGATTATTTATTGTGCCTCATAACTCACAACTGTGGTTTATTGAACGATAAACCACGATAGAAAGAAAATTATTTCTTAATTCCATTATTTTGTATTTGTCATTCCTGGTGTTTTTTTGTAATTTCTATATGTATTGTTCATTTCTTTAGCAGTCTTATGGTTGGATTATCTGTAAGTGGTTTCAGTTCTTTATGAAAACAAAAGTCTTTGTATCTGTAGTTTATTCCATTTTTTGTATTTGTCATTCCAGGCGTTTTTTTTTTTGTAATTTCTATATGTATTGTGTATTGGGCCGGATGCCTTTGATTTTATTTTGTTATGGCTACACGTCTTTATATATAGGCCTACATAGTTTATGCTAAGTGTAGTCGTTGTGTCACTCCAAATGCTTTGTATACATCCAAATGTAAAGTATTATGGGCCGGAGGCCTTTGATATTGAATAAAATTATTGTATTGTATTGTATTGTCACAAAACGAAATTCCAAATTAAGTTATGGGGCAACACTTTCAGTGTGACTGCACAGGACGAAATGTTTTATGGTATTGTTGGACAGGCAGGGTCTAACGAGGCATATTGTTACATGTGCATTTACACCAGCAACAACAAACAAGTATTGTTTCCTCATTTATTTAATGCCTTACTAGTCTATTTATATGTACCAAAATATATTGAAATTAAAAGCCGATAAACTATTTGAAAACATAGATGCTGACTTCTAGCTCCTTTTTTAAAGAGGCCAACTTGAATTTAAGGATGTTTTAACCATCAAAATAATTCAACTTCTTTACACCTTATCAGTCTAGTTTCATGCCTAATGATTCCACTGTTAATCAAGTAACTAGTCAATTTAAGTAAGGCTTTGGATGATGGTTTGGAATTTAGCTCTGCATTTTTTTTTTTTTTTTATATCAGCAAAGCATTTGACAAAGTCTGGCACAAAGGCTAATTGTTTAAGTTGAGAAGAATAGGGATTAGTGGAAAATTATTTAACTGGTTTTCTGATTATCATTCTAACCTTTTTCAAAGAGTTGTTTTGCCAGGTGGTGTTTCAACCTTACGCCATGTATAAGCCGGTATACCTCAGGGAGCTATATTAAGACAGGTTTTGTTTCTGCAGATTACACAGGAGCCCGGTTTTCACGACATTCTAATATCCTGATTTGACACTATGTTTCAGACCCATCTAAGCAAATTAAATGGAATTAACAGACTTAAGTCCATTATTTCAATTGGTTGAGTCTGAAAAGTTGTCAACTTTGGATTTGAGAATGTTCCACAAGTCTGTTAATATTAGTGAAATGCGTCTGGAATAATGTCAAACTCAACTGCAGTCGGAAAATAAGTCTGGTTGGAAATTTAAGTCTCATATTATAAGAGACTTCTGTTTTTTTTTTTGAGAAAGCGGGCCCGGTTGTACTTAATTATACTAAAATTGTTGCTATCGTTGATCTTTATCGACAGGCTGGTTGGGAATCTCTAAGCCAAAGAAGGCACAATCACAAGCTCATTCTCTTCTATAAAATTGTAAATGGACTTACTCCAACTTATTTCAATAATCTTGTTCCATCCACGTTTGGCACATCTTCAACTTACAACCTTCGAAGACCAAATAATCTGAGAACGTTGCTTGTAGATTCAGCTTGTATAGCAATTCATTTTTACCAGCTGCAATTAATAATTAGAGTAATCTACCAGATGAAAGCAATAACGCAGAATCATTGTCTTCCTTTAAATACCGTTTAAATGTAGACAGATTTATTCCACGAAGGACTTACTTTTCCAGAGTTAGGAAAATTCAAGTCATACGTGCCAGGTTACGTAACA
The DNA here is from genome assembly GCA_946811185.2 of Hippopus hippopus. Classification (NCBI taxonomy): domain Eukaryota; kingdom Metazoa; phylum Mollusca; class Bivalvia; order Cardiida; family Cardiidae; genus Hippopus; species Hippopus hippopus. Next base: position 15,081,137 of record OX328103.1, on the reverse strand, counting down.
GATGCAGCAGCCTAAATGAACATTTGTACCCTAAAAAATTGGTACAGTAACCTCTCTGTAGATGCGGCGCTGTGGAATCGACTAAAGATTTCATGAACAAAATACGACAACTTCCCCAGTTACCTAAAGATAGCTACCTTGTTACCTTTGATGTCAGTTCACTATATACAGTAACATTCCTCACAAAGAGGATATTGAGGCATGCCGGTATTTCATGAAGGATGGTGGCAAATCAAAAACGTCCATCCAGCACATTTTTTATTTAATTGACCTCATTTTAACCAAAAACCATTTTCAATTTAATGAAAAGAACTACGTACAAAAACTAGGCACTGCCATGGGGACACGGATGGCCCCTTCTTATGCTTCGTTTTTCATGGGAAAGTTTGAGAAGGAATTTCTGGATTCTTCTAACTTGCAGCCATTATTGTGGTTAAGCTTTCTGGATGATATTTTTATGATCTGGGATGACAGTGAAGAGCAACTATTTTAAGTTTCTAGATACGCTTAATCAGTATCATGAAACCATCAAATTTACGTACATTTACTCCAAAACAGGGGCTGTTTTTCTGGATGTCAAACTTGAAAAAATCTGATGACGGGATCTTGAAAACTAGCGTATATGAAAAGGATGCTTACAGTGTATTGAGTTCTCATCCAGTCACCCCATGTCTTGTAAGAAAGGCATACCATTTAGCAAGCTAAACGGTATCATCGTATTACTTCAAATGATGACTACTTTAAACAAAATTTTGAAAGACTTAAAACCTATTTTCAAAAGCGTAACTACCCTACTGATATTTTATCTGAGGCACTTCAAAATGCATCAACTCTGACTATTGATGGAGCCCTAAAATCTAAGACCGCTGAAAGTCAGGATATTATCCTATTTGTCTGTACATACAACCCATCTTTTCCTAACATAGGAAAGATTATCAATCAGTATTGGGGTTTACTCAAGATATCAGCCAGTGCGCCATTTACATGAATCTAAGCCTATAGTTGCTTACAAAAGACCAGCTAATATTCATGATATGCTAGTTCACTCTAAAATGAATAAATCTGTAGTCTCATATAATGTAACCAAATGCAACAGACACCGTTGTTCAGATTGTTTCACTGTTCATGAGTCTGATTGTTTTACAAGCAGTACTACATTATGTGTGCATAAAATAAAGCAAAACCTATCTTGCATTTCCACTGATGTAATATATTTAATTACATGTAAGAAATGTAAAGCTCAGCATGTAGGACAAACCCAGCAGAAATGTGCCAATCGCATGAATAATCATAAATTTAACATTGTACATTTTCCTAATATGGTTACAAATGTTTCAGAACATTTCAATTCCCCTGGACAAAGCATTCATGATTTTTCATTTATGCCTATCGAAAAAGTTTCAAATAATTGGAAAAGACTTTTGAAGGAAACATCTTGGATGCACATTCTTGGTACTATTGCTGCACATGGAATGAATTCGAAAATATTACTTGAATTCTTTAGCAGACAAAGAATCTACTGTTTCGTCTATAATGAAGGTGTTAGCTGTCATTGTATTAAATGTGTATTAAATATGGCTTAGGTGATGGAATTCGTATTTAAAGGGGTTGGGGACATTGTGCGGAAAGTAGCATATGTGGGTTACTAGCCTTTTCTCCTTTTCCCACAATGTTTTCATATCCCCCCTTTTTTATTGGGTTATTAGAACATGCGGTTGTTTGGTAACAGTTTAATTATCATTAGTGCTAATTTGAATCTGACAATGTGATTGACGACTTTAATTTAAGATACATAATATGAAAAAGGCAAAGCCTCAATACGAGCGACATGAATGGTTTGTGGAACAAATATCTAATAATTCCAATGACGAGCTAGATTCTAAATCTTGAAATCAAGGGGTCTTGAGTTCAAATTGCCGCTTTGACAAAACTAATTTTGAGCGTTGTTAAAATTAGAAAGCATGCTTCTTTCGTGGATGTATGTATCTATATGTGAAACAGGGCGAACGATCCCGGATTCCCTTAACAAAACTAAGACAGTTCCTCTGCAATTTTGTTAATTTATATCCAGAAAAAAATTTCACTTTTTAGCGGATTTGCTATATAGCAAATCCGCTTACTGTGATCGTTTTGACCGGAACCAAATACATCATGCGTAACGACGCATGCGCGCTCACTTTTAGTTTTGCATGACTGGCATGGGACAAACAACGCAGATCTACAAATGATATTCAGCTCTGACCCTGAACAAATCATACAAATAAGGTTTCATTTCTCTATCGAAATTTCGTCAAATCTAAAACATTTGTCAGTTTGAAATACTATAAAGACCTAAACAAAGTTTGTTGTTTTTCTTTTTAATATGGCCATATGCGTATGAACATTGTTTACACAGACTGCCCTCGTTTTCATTCAAGAATCGTTCATTCATAACTTGTATCGTTCGCTGCCAAAATAAACAATGAGATTAAGCAGTATTTTCTCAGTAAAATTACATTTTAAACTATAGTATCATATCAGATATCTTTTACTGTTCAGACAGCTAGCTAAAATTTGGCCGTAAATAATTTAAAGCCCTTTCGAGAACGAAAACACAGTACGAGGGGTGATCAGAAAGAACATGGACCAGTGCCGGTATCTGAATATTGTTATAAAAACAACTTGGAGTGTTCACTATTTTTGAAAGTAACCTCCTTTGAGTTCTATGCATGTATTCATTCTTGATTTCGACGCGCGAAGCACGTGTGGGAGCGCGTCACGTGACGTTACTATGAAGGACCCGGTCGTAGCGAGGGTTAGCTCCTCTCTGCTCTCGTAGTGTATGCCACATAGAAAATCTTTCAAAACAGGAACCAGTCAGAAGTCACATGGAGTCAAGACTAAATTATAAGGAGCGTTGGCAAGTGTTTCTTTGTTTAGTTTTTGCAAAGTTTCCAGTACAAGTGTGGCTTGGGCTAGGGCGTTATCTTGGTGTAAATTGACGTCACTCCGCAGGACTTATGGCTGTGTTTTTCGTATGGTGTTCGTGAAATTTATTTGAATAATGTGGGCATAAAACTCAGAATTGACTGTAGTATGTAAAGATACAACATGATTTAGAAGAAAAACAGGAGAACAGAAATACTTGATGTAGATAACTTTACCAAGTGACTTAGAAAGGTTGGCTTTACTAGCGGAAGGCGATGTTGGATGTTTCAATACGCTGCTTTGTTGTTTAGATTCAGTGTCGGTAAAGTGTACCTATGTTTCATCGCATGTTACAATACGATCAGTAAAGTTTGACCCCTCTACCCTATTGCGTTCTGAAATTTCTTAACAGATTTCGACCCTAACCCCCATTTTCTTTAGTTTAGTTTAGTTTAAGCATATTTTATTGTATATATAAACATACAAATGGATTGGGACGAAAGCTGATAAGAGCTTATAGAGTCCCTTTCCAAAGCAACAACATCCACATGACAGAAATAAAGAAAATAAGAGAGAAAAAAAAAAAAAAAAAAAACATATACATACAAAAATTGGTGAGCAAACTGGAGAAAGAGAGACAGAGAGAGAGAGAGAAAGAAAGAGAGAGAGAGAGAGAGAGAGAGAGAGAGAGAGAGAGGTAGAGGTGGACCCTTTTGATAATCATTCGTTAAAACGCTTACTTTCCCTTATATACGATTGAACTTTCAAAAAGATTTCTTCATTTTCCTGAAAAGTAAGAAAATCATTTCCAAAAAGGAGTGTTTGAAGGTCTATAGTAATTTCGTAATACGATATGGAGCGAATGAACTTATTTCTTATAGTTTCATAAAGTGGACATTCAAAGAAATAGTGTGCATTTGTCTCTATAGCACCACATACACAGTTAGGAGAGTCAACTACATTTCTTAAGTACAGATGGTGCTTTAGGGAACTGCAATTATTTCGTAACCTAGTATGCAAAATTTGAAGGCGTCTATGTCCTATAAAAAACAATTTATTTGGATATGGCCTATTAATGTCCAGATACCTTTTAAAACATGACAAGGAATTCAAATTTCTGATATCTTGAGGAATTGAGTTCCATTCTTCCACAGCGGATGGAAGAAAGGAAATTTTTTATAGAGATTTGTTCTACAAGCAATGGTTCGAATATTGTTAGAATTGCGCAAGTTGTAATTGTTAAGGTTGCTATTCAAATCAGGGACAAGATTACTCAGGTAGGAAGGAACGAGGCATTTAGTCATTTTAAAGAACAATACAAGTTTGTGTTTACGCCTGCGGTCGCCAAGTGACTCCCAACCACATTCACTTTTTAGTTCATCCAAGGAAACTAGTTTGCTACAACCTGTTACTATTCTGGCAGCTTCATTTTGGATTTTGTCTAGATCATTTTTCAGGTATTGAGGGATATTGTCCCAAACGACGTCTCCGTATTCTATAATAGGTCTAATGAACGTAAAATATATGACTTGAAGAGATTTCCTATCAAGACATATCTTAAGACGACGCATTATATTTATCCTTTTCCATGCTTTCTCAATAGAATTTTTAATATGAAGATCCCATGATCCGTCGTTTGAGAAGTGAAAACCTAAATGTTTATGTGACTGGACATTTTCAATGTTTATATTTGACATACAGAAATCGGGGTGAGAATTTTGAGCATTTTTACGTGTGATGATAAGTGATTCAGATTTTGAAGGATTAAATTTAACCAGCCAGGTTTCTGCCCATTTATTAATTTTTTCAATATCTCTCTGAAGAATTCGTCCCGCATCGTTTGGGTTACGGATAATTAATGATAGACTAGTGTCGTCTGCAAATAGGTTGATACCCGATTCAATGTTTTCGACAATATCGTTAATAAATACCAGAAAAAGAAGCGGGCCGAGTATCGATCCTTGTGGGACACCAGCATTTATGTGTTGGGCATTAGACTGGCCACCAGGCAGGATAACTTTTTGACGCCTGTTAGAGAGGTAATTAGAAAGCCAATCAAGTAGTCTACCATTTATTCCTGCATGTCTTAGTTTGAATATCAGACCCTTATGCCATACTTTATCGAAAGCCTTACTTATATCAAAAAATATCAATCTAATTTCAAGGCCTTCGTCTAAAGCATTGCATATTTTATTATAAAGGAATGTTACTTGGTTAACTGTAGAGTCGCCAGGCAAAAACCCTGATTGATACGGTGTAAAAAAACTATTTTCATTTAAATAATTAAAAATATGTTTATAAAGTATCCGTTCAAAAACCTTTTCCATGGTATTAAGAAGAGAGATCGGTCTATAGTTGGACGGCAGAGAAGGATCACCATTCTTAAAAACTAGACAGACATTAGACATCTTCCATGAAAGGGGTAGTTTACTAGTCTCCAAGCTGAAGTTAAAGAATTGACATAAGGGATTAGCCAACTGGTTCGCTGACTCGCGTAAAATAATGTTATTGATACCGTCAGGTCCTGGAGCTTTTCCAACATTTAGATTTATAAGCACGTCCCTGACTTCCAAAGAATCAATGAATACTGAAGTTAAAGAATACTGATCATTTCCTAAGAGTTCAGTTGGTAAGGCTTGATCGTTTTCTCGGGCGTCAGTTGCCGAGGTACCCACATTGTGCAAACGCGCGACATTCCAAGACTCTCAGTCAAAATCTCCTGAGTACTTATATATGAAATGTCAAATGTGTCAGCTATTTTCCTGACAGCATCTCGGCGATCTTGTTTTACATGCTGCTGTACATCCGTTATGATTTTGTCTGTGACTGATGTTGATGGACGGCCAGATTTAGGGTCATCTTTAACAGTATCGCACCCTTGTCTAAACCGGTCCGATCCATGTACGAATATCAGATTCCTTGAGTGCAGAGTCCCCTTAAACTGTTTCTAAATCGGTTTCGATTTCCGATAAATACTTTCCGAGTTTGACGCAAAACTTTATGATTACTCTCGTCTCAAAAAAACGTCGTCCGATATTTTGAACCACTTAGTTTAAACATATTTTATTGCCATTATTGGTACATAATCATATTTTATGACGTACAACCACAGAAATACTGGGCAAAGGGGTCTGGCCACAAGTTCTAACAACTTAGGTTCGGCCATTCCCTTATGATTTCTTACACAGGTTAATACCTTCTAGGTAGTGCGTATATACAGTCATATATCCAAGAATTCGTTTAAAGGTATAGAAGGTATTGATATTCCGGTCATGAGATACTTCTTACGAAATGGCGTCTAATGAAAAGTGTAGAAAAAATTTTAAAATGCCATCAGCCTGGTGTCAAAGTAGAGGCGCTGTTCCTCGGGCATACCAGCCCTGAAGATCGAATGAAAATAGATGAGTGCAGCTAGACATTATTTAAACCTATTTGACTCTTTTATATAGAGTTGCACTGATGTAAATATGAAAGAGTTATCTTCGAGATTAAAAGTCTCCGATCCAAAAAGTAATATATTTTCGTTCAGAGGGTGAAACCGTCGTAATTGATGGAAAAGTTTAGATCTAATTCTGGCAGTAATGTAAAGAGGGCACTGAAATAAATAGTGTTCGGCATTTTCTACGGGATGTCCGCATCTACAGATTGTGTCTGGAGAGAGATGGTTGGAAAAGAGGTCAAATTTCAGGTCGCTACAATTGTTACGCATTCTAGCTTTGGACCACTAATGCAGTATATGACGTCATTAAAATGACGTCATACTTTACTACTTTAATATGACAACATTTGAAAGCGTGAGTCAGTTACTAGATAATTAATGCTCATCTATGCAAATTTGTGTAATCCTAAGTGTAGTAGTTTTCAAAATAACGAGGTGGTCCACGATCTTTCTGATCACCCCACGTACCATAAAGTCGACTCGGCACCTTGTTACTGCCCTTCGTATATAACGCTATCGGTGAATTTCCGAATTGTTTGAAACATTTCTGCGAAACGTTTGAAGGAATGGAGAACATGCAGTCTATCCAAAAAAAATATTTGATGTTTGATTTATGCAAGACTGCGTTGGTAAAGCTTCCAAGATTTCTCTCTAGTTATCGAAGGGTTATTAAGAACTCCTTCGTTTACAAACGGCCCCGATCAAACCGGGACATGAATTTATACTGAGGATTTTTGATGGGAAATCGTGTCCTTCTCAGTGAACTAGACATCCACTAACTTGAAGCCTCAGAGACTCAAACAAGCTTACTATTTGTCTTCAAGGTGTAGAAGTCCATTTATACTCCTTCTGATACATTGAATTTTATTTTTTTACGTTTCATGCAACAAAAAAGAATGCAGAATTTGCAGATAGATTTATGATAAAGGATCCACAGGAATGCATCTATACGTCTTTCTATTTAGACATGTACATTTAAATTCTTTGATATATTTTTGATGCTTTGAAATAGAAGTGCATATACAGAGCAAGTTGAACATAGTTGTACTTTACTTATAGAGTAAATTTTTATGATGAACTGCTGCTGCTGCTGCTCAACCCATATTTAAGACGGTGACTGTGGTTTATGAAAACAGCAAGTAATTTAAACCTTAGAATGAAAGTATGCCTATAGTTTTTTTAAAGTTTTATAGAGGGACCCAATTTTTTTAACCATTAGGCTACTAAGTGCTACTCAAGGACCTTTTGCAGACAGTGATGATTAAGATCAGATTGCACAGAAAATGCAGTCTGATCTTCAATCTGTACTGCCCGGTATTTTTCCCCCAAAATAGCTTTAAAATAGCAATAATTGGAAATGTACATTCGACTTGAAAGTTTCATTTTGTTTATGTAAAGGTTATTTTTTACTTTGCATGGCAACTTGTCACACTGAGTCTGATCTTGATCCATTCTGGCTACTAAAGTACCTTCATCTGTACCGAAGGCAGGGATTTACACATGAAAAAAAGGACTATGTTCTGCCAGGTGATGAGTGATGATTTCATTTCTTTTTTTTAAGACCATGAAAATGGATTCACTCAAAGCTGCATTGGATGTAATGAATAACCTTTTTACCAGTGTAAATATTGAATTTCAAGTACCTCATAATGCTACATCAGGTATTTTTTGCACATGTCCCTGCAATTGTTCAGTTATGTAGTATGCAAGGTCGGCAAAAAGCAGGTTAATATGAGAATTGACCAGACCGGCTGTTTTACAAGTGGTCAATACTGGTCACAGGTAGTCGATTGGTGGTTGATTGAAGTGGTCGATTGGGATGATTTAATCACTGGCTTACATACCCGTCTGGTTTCTAAATTAATATCAAAAGCTCTCCTCTTACATCCTGTACATGAAGGTTTATTACATATTATCATCAGTATCATAGTTTTTATCAATAAGGTCCTTTTTTATTTGATCATAATTCAAAAGACACTATTGCTGGTCAACTGAAGAGGTTGTTGGATTGACTTTCCTTATTGAACTTACATAGATGTCGGTTCTTTTCAACCAAATAATTTTTATCTATCATCATTCCTTATAGAGAATGTAGATAATGTTTATAGTTCTACACTCTCTCTCTCTCTCACCACAAACACACTTGGATTTTAAAAATATAGATAATTTAACATAGTCTATGGTCATAAAAGTTCAGAGGTAGCATCATAAAGCAGCTAATATATAATTTACAAGTGAAATTGCAGAAAAAACTGTCACACATAGGCAAACGTGTGAAATATAATTGTCACTAATCTATATACATATTGAGGTACACATGAAGAAGGCTCTAAATGATTAAATAAACAATGGTTAAGGATACATTAATCTATTTGAAGTATATTTAAGTGTCTACTTACATCTTTGAATTGCTGTCAAAACACATTGAATGGTGTAGAAGTTGCCTCTTTTTAACCCAGTGGGTGTGGCTTAAATCAATTACCAACGGGACAAATCATGTGTCCCTATTTGGGGTATTATACTTGACACCAGGCTTTATTCCTAAAGTGTGAAATATTGATTTATATGCAATCATGATAATATCTTATTATAAAGCAATTACGTAAGGTGTCAAACATGAAACCTGGGGACCTTATTTGGAACTTCTACACAGTTTTGGAAAAGTTGCAAAGGCCAGCTGATGAGTACCCTTTGCAGGGACAAAACAGTTTTTCCACTCAAATCAACTCTTGCATATTGATGAATTCAACACAAATCGTCCACTAAATAGCATAACTGTCCTGTTAAACCTCATCTGACCATTAAAGTTTCAAAATGACCTCTACAAATATTCAATCGACCACTATTGACCACTTTTTGAGTATTGACCGGGGCGGTTTGAACCGGTTAAAACTGCCGCTTAAAACTGCCTCTGGTTTCGACTGCTCAACCTTGGTAGTATGACTAAAATTCACAAAGACAAGGCTCAAAATTTCATAAAGAAAACTTGATCTATATAGACACTGCAGAGAACCAGCCAAGCCCTAGTAAAACCAGAGAGGTACACAAATAAATAAGTTGTTGTCACTGTAAGACTGAAACATTGTTGAAACTAATGTAACCACCAGAAATCAGTCATCCATCAAATTATTTTTGAAGGTAGTTACAATCAATTTCATGTTTTGTGGCACTGTATGAGTTGACCTTACTTTTCTTTTGTTAAATCATTATTTTCTTGACTTGTTTCTTTATGAAGATACTGGTAAATTTTCATTTATGTAATAGAAGGAAGGTACATTCAATATTCATGAATTACACATGGCCTAAATCTTCGAAAATACTAAACACACCACTTAGTTTTCACCTTTCAGACTATTACCTAACAATTTTGAGTTCAGGAATGAAACCAAGAACATTCTTTTGAAAGGAAAGAAGAAATCATTGTACCTGAACAATCAAATTATTGTTTCTTGTTTGATTTTGTATTTCATTTTGAAATCAATAGTTTGAAGTTTTGTAGTAATTAGGAAGAACCACTGAAGGGATTCCTAGGTGTTAGAGTTATGGAAAGGACAATGTGCTTTCAGTAAGAACTGACATACACAATGCCACTGTTTCTATTTCCCTGAGAGGACTCTTGTGTTGTTTTTTCTAAACTAAACCGTTTCAAAACAATGCATGCTTTATACCTCAGAATGAGGACAGTTTGTATGCTATGTAACAAGAGTAGATTAAGATCAGACTGCCTAACATAGTAAAATTCCATTCTTATAGGCACACTATTTTAGATTTGAATTGTTTACAGTCTATATGATTATACCAACTATATAAAAGTTTAGAAAGTGTTGTGTTTATAGCCTGACTAGATTTGTAAAATGCTGTTGTAAAAATAAAAAAAACTTGATGTCTGAGTACAGAAGTTTCAATATTTCAAAAGAGTCTTGCATAATGATGAATAATGATGATTTTAGAAATGCTTAAAACGCTATAAAAAAAGAAAAATATAGTCATCATGTTTAGTGTAGCTATGTAAGCTCACATGTTTACAAACCCTAGGGTGAGCTGTTAATATTTTCAATCTTGTTTAAAGCGAAGTCTCAGACAAAAACCACCTTCACTAGTTCTTCTGAAAACCCTTGATTTTTAGTTTAGCTAAAATTGCTAAATAAAGCTCAGCCAATTGGATAAGCTGTTTCAAAATTTTTTCTGAACATCCTTCAAAATGGGATAATATAGCCACACTTACCTAAGTTAAAACACATTGTATCCTTTATGGTGTTATGGGATGAGGAAAAACTACTTTAGTATGAATGAAAATTGAAAAACCTGTTGGTCTACCAATGTTTTCAAAAACTTAAGAGCCACATTTTGTGTGGCTGACAGAAATGTTAGATTAAGGTTAACCTTGCAGGCCAATTTTAGATCATTTGATTAATTGAATGGTGTTTAATGCCACTTTCAACATTATTTCAGTCATTTAACTGCTACAGCTAGCTTATTCATGTAATTTTTAAGGGGTTTTAGCAGTACTAGGCTAGGGCTTTGAAGTGTCTTGCCTAAGGACACTCTCACAGAAAACCATGGTGCTTAAGGAGAGGCTAGAACCCAGGCCATCAGGTAACAAGTCCTACGCTTTACTGATGAGCCATGCAGGACCCCATATCCATATTTAGAGGGTAGTTAATTTTTATTGTTCAGATTAGTCTATGTCCACCATCTATGCATAAGTTACTTTTTGTTTTTTAAATCAAAACTGGTAATCAAATGGATGCCATTTCATTATTTATTCCTTCCCCATATGACAAGTTTTAGGCACTTTAAAAGCATCTGCAGACAACAGTTCAGAAATTGATACAAATGAACTCATATGATTGAAAACACTGTTGAAACAGGAGAAAATACTGCTTACCAGAATTTTGTCTTTGTCCCATAATGCTTTCAATTGCCTATTTCCTTCAGTATTATTAACACAGAGTGTTTGGTATTTACTCTTTAAAGTGTTAAAATAAACCAAAAAATCAAAATTTTCTCCAGATCCAGTTGTCAGATGCCATGACCTGACATGGATATGTTGTATACTGGTCTATCCCACAGATTGATGTAAATGTATAGCTTGTGTTTTTATAAGGGGACACTTATACTGTCTTGCTATAGAGCTAGCTTTTGTAGCAATGTGGTACAGTGTTCGCCTTGGGACCTGAAGGTTCTGGGTTCAATCCCAGCCTTGGAAGGCTATTTAACAGAACTATTACAAATACATATAATCAGTATTCGGAATACTTTATGGTTTGTCCAAACATGACCTATATATTTGACCCTTTAATTTTGAATTTTGTGTCATACAAAGTTAAATAGGGAGAATTTTTTTGAGGATTTTTCTTTTTTTAGCCCTTTAACACACGATAAATCCCATGTTTTATGAGTCCTGTGTAAAAGGGCTTATTAAAACATTGTTGGAAAACAAGACATCAGTATTTCTTTTCTTTCTTTTATCCTAGAATTTGTTGTACCCTATTCAAATAAAAACCACATAATCTGAGCCATATTTATTGAATTGTTTGTTAATGCTCTAAATATGGAGCCATTTAGTTTTATATCACAAATCAATTTATTTTAAAAGGCCAATAAATACTACTAGATATATTTCCTTTAATATAAAGTGTATGGTTAAATTCAGTTAATAATGCAATTTTGGGCGTTTGATAGTGAAAATTTACTTTAGCAATAGGTAACTCTGTTTATTTTTATCACATCAGATATAATGTCCTGATACTTATTTGAATATGAGTCATTGTTGACGACGCATGTTATTGATTATGTACCATTCTCACAAGGTTTTCCAAAACTGTGGCATGAAATCTAATAATAACCATAGAGGCTATGCAGCCTATTAAGGAAATACCAATTAAGATATTTTTTTTTCTTAATCTTAGCTTTCTTCTGTAGTAATGACTTTCCAGCCATAATTCAGTGATAAGTCATTTTTGAGTTTGGTGAGAGTATGAAAATCTGAATAGTTGGTTTTAATTTGGGAGAGTCAAAAATTTTGTCCTCTTGTAAAGTGTTCAACAAGAAGGTGCAAAAATTTCATATTGCATACATGTGTAAGTAGCAATATATTGCACTCTTTGATCAAATTTGATAATGATTGCTGAAACTGATTGACAGTTGTAGACCTTAAAACTTTGTTTTTACAGAATTATCATTATATATCATTGTCACTGGAGCAAAAAATTTCCTGTTTTGTGTATTTTTTTTTAATCTTACTCACCAACAACTGAAGTATTCTATATTTTTGTCAAATAATTTTCACTTATATAAATCCACCTTGGTTTGTTTCTGCATGTTTGTACTTTCTAGTATGTTTACATGTAGCTTCACTACACCATTCTGCTACAAAAAATGTTAAATGTTTGAATGATTTTGAAAGCTTTAGAAAGGTCTTAGAATTCCTATGAAATAAACAAGTGCAAATTGTACAGCTCTTTTATAAAGAGCCATAATTATCTCTAAAACTTCTTCAGTTTATGCTGATATTAGCCTTGAAAAATATTCTTTTTTCAAGACCGTACAATGTTATAAGTTTGACCTGAACCAGATACTGTCATGTTTGCGCACTAACCATCCTACTTTAAGTTTTAGCTAGTACACCACAATCTCACTTTTTTAAACACAGTGTATAGAGTCCTACGCATATTTACAGTCCTGAATTGAATACTAGCATAAAATCATGTCAGATTGTTGGATCAAATTACTACTGTAATAAAGTAGTAAAATAACAGTTGCTGCACAGCACACTTGGTAAACAACTTTGACTCCCATTGTCCTTGCTTACTCTATTTATTACTTACATATTATAGATCTTAATGTATTACATGTGATAAAAGATTTCAATTTTCATTACATCAAAACATAGCTTAAAAATGTTCAACAAATCCGCTTTTCAGGACTTTTCAGTCCTTTGATTATAGATTTGTATCATTCCGCAGAACACTGCTGTCTTTCTGCCATACCACCAGTGGCTTGATCGCCGGGGAATCCTGTGACCGCCACATTTTGAAGCGTTTAGTTGGTGATCAAGGTCAACTGGATTGTTTTCACCGCTACCCAGGCGCTACTGCAGCGACATCTGATCATTCTCAGATCCTGATTCACATCATGATCTCTCCATCTTTGGAGCATCATGATATTTTTTTCGACTGTGATTTTTAACACTTTATTAAAGTTAAAGTTTAACACTTCGACATTATTTCACTTGCAGATCTGTCATTGGCGGCATGTTTTTCCTTGAGTTTCTTTAACATGAAAGTGCGTAGATCGCCAAAATCAGATTATTTGTAGCTTTCCTTTTTCATCCCATCTGCTTTCCTACACGTCCATCGTTGAAACAGTGATCAGTGTAGAGAGAGGAATGAATTCTGTCGCAATGACTAGATCTATCACCAATCCTAGACTAGAAATTTGCTGAGTTATCGGATAGATATCCAACTTTTGGTAAAAAAAAAACCCAAACTTTTAGATCTATCAACAAGCCACTACTGTTACAACATTTGAATAATTATATTTGAGCCATGTTGCGGTAGAAGAGGGATTAATGCATCTTCGTGATGCATGATACCAAGAAAGTCATCACATAATTATAGATCCATATAATCCATTTTGTATGATAACTGACTGAATCACGAGGCATGCATACTAGTCCATTGACTTGCAGAAAATTGATCAATAGATCTAGTATAGAGTTTTGATCCAGGTCAGCTTGCGCGGACTGCACAGGCAGACCTGGGTCGATAGTTTTTGCAGATGAGTTAAGTCCCCTTTTCACGGATCATAAATCCGACTCTCTCTGTAAATGGTATTTTGAAACAGTCAAAAAAACTAGTTGCCGAGCCCTGGTAGCGCAGTCGGTAGCGTATAGGACTCAAGAACAGGGGGTAGCTGGTTCGATCCCCGGCTCGGCCAATTTCTTTCCGAGGATTAATGATAGTCATTGCGACAGGATTCATTCCTCTCTCACCGCTGATCATTGTTTTGACGATGGTTATGTGGAAAAGCAGCAAGTGGCTTGGAAAGAAAATTGTGCAGAGTACTGGTAAAAGAAACCACAGGAAAGCATGTATAGGTGCACTGGACGCCGTGATATAACTGAAATAATGTTGAAAACGGCGTTAAACACCATAAAATCAGTCAATCATCAATCAAAAAACTAGTTTAGTCATGATTTCTTCGACACAATATTTTCCGCGAAAAACCGGCTCGTGCATGACGTTAAAATATTATGATTAATGACGTAATCATTTGCTAGCATAGATCGTTGCGTATATTTATACGGGCGGAAAGGCCGCGAAGCGGCCTTGGAGCCCGTCTATAGGTAACACGTATGTGTACCAGTCTACAAAATCGCATTATGCTAGGGAAAAAAAAAATTCCGAGAAGTTGCAAAAACGTACAGGGAATACTTCGGCTTTCTAGGTGCGGTTACAATGGTAGAGTCCACGTGCAAATTCTCGTCGAAAAGGTGGGGGTGGGGGGGGGGGCCCGTAAACATCACTCGGGAAATATCGGCGATTTGGTTTACACATATTGGAGGTGTCTGGGATCTCTTGCATATTCGAATATCTGTCCCCAAATCAATGTAAATTTGCGTCACAACAGTCATTTGTCATTAACAACGGATAGAGAAATTTGTTTTGCCGATTTTAATGAAGTTTTCTGTAAAGTCAATTAACAGAATAGGTACTCGAGAGATTCCGGACAGCAAATCAAATCTAACCGGTTCAGGTTACGGAAATGGCCGAGTGACGAGACTGTTTACAAACATACCGGTGGATAAGGGATTTCCCAGAGCTTTCTATACACTAATTTTTTAGGCGCTTTCAGAGCTCCCCAAACGTATTTAGGATTATTGAAATCGTTTTACTGCTGAATAGATGGCGTCATCATTTCACTGGAAAGAAGTTTTATTCCTTAAAGATCTTCCGAGGGCTGAAATTACGAACTTCAACCGAGCGAAATTTGCGAAGCGGACAAACCCCATACCGGCATTGCACTACAGTAGCCCTTGGCCTTACATAGGTAAGATAAGAATGTCGGTGTTTTATCTTTTATCTTTTTAAATGTTAATTTTTGCCATCATTCCTTTCAAGAACGATACGCGCCTTCAAACTTGCAAATAAATATGTAAAGGGGTGGGGGTTGCAGAAGGGAAGCGACTCTACGCAACTTATAACGACCACCATTTTCTTACACGGTATGTATTTTCTTATGTTGTTGCAATAACACGCTAGATTTGTGTAATTTCTGTAATCAGAAAAAGTGTAACACGATTATTGCAGTTATTGCACTGTTTGCATAGGTACTGAAGAAAGCCAAGAGTTGATGGCGATATTAAAATTGGTTTTCGTGCACCATGAAACACTGCGCAGGTCACTAGCATTTTCTCCTTTACCCACAATGTTTTCATAAGCCTTCTCTCATAGGGTTATTTAAAGTCAGGATTGTGTGGTGAAGGGTTAAGAGTTGACATCTACACCAATCTGAATGTCGACAAGTAAAAACATAGTGACAAGTACAGATACTATCTTCTCCTTTGTCACAATGTTTTCAATAGGGAAACAGAGGTAGGAAAAAAAAGCTTGAATTTTGTTGAATTCCAAATAATTTTATAACTAGCCCAGATTGATAAAATGATCTTTTTAGATTTTCAATATCATCCCAAACTTCAATATCTCATGACTGAATAAAGATCTAGTATGACTTTTTTTAACAGTGTTTTATGCCATTTTCAACATTATTTCAGACATATAATGGCAACAGCTAACACATTGGAATTTAGCATGGTATTAGTTTGTAATTTTAACTATTGATTAATATGAAAGAGAAGTATGACAGAATTTATGGAATTGTATTTCCATAAAGATACATTCTTGCAGCCAAAGAGACAAAAATGCTGTTGAAAGTTGACAGAGGTAAGAATGGTTCAGAAGTAAGTCATGTAAACATAGATAAAACACCAATATATTGTCGGTTTACTTCCAAAACCTCGTAACTACAGCTTGTTACAAGCTGTAGTTACGAGGTTTTGGAAGTAAACCGACGATATATTGTTGTAAGGGATGAGGGATTTGTCTTTGATTTAAAACCAGAGATGACAACAGTCGTTTCTTTGAAGACCGCAAGAAAATGACATGCATTTTCTATCCGACGTAATCTCTGCAACCTTCAAACCGTTTGGGACAACATTTAGTATGAAAATACAAGTATAGTTTCATAAAATAAATATGAAATGGGTTTAAAAAAAAAAATGGCTGAAAAATGAGTGTAGATGCGTGTTTACTCGTTTCCTAGAATCAGATTGGTTCAATTTGAAAGCATTTGCAGGTGACAAATGTGCCTCAAACAATTGGTTTTGTCATTGAAAGGATAGAAAGAATTTATTGTCAGCAAATTAATTCAATTTTGACGAATCTCAAATTTTGTCATAAATTGTAGTGAAGAATTTACCATAGAAATAATTTGCAAAGGCCTGTGGGGATGTCACATGATCAATTTTATATGTCGATTATGTGGGATCACATTCACATAGTTACAGTGACGTTATTTCCTATCTCATGAAGATAGACAGATTTCACGACTGCAAAATGACTGTCCCCTTATTCAACCTTTGAAGGGCAACACTCAGATTGAATTGCTAATGCAGACAGTTCAAAATGAGCAGTTTTATCTTGAATCCACAATTTGCTTCTTTGCCAAATATTATGGAAAAACAGCTTTGAAATCACAGTATATGCAGCTTTAGTTCAGACTTAGAATATCCATTTCATTTGTTTAGCACTATCAGTGTTCCACAAGTAATTCCCACTTGCAGTAGAAAATTTAAATACTAGTGTGCACTGAGCTGCTAGGTTTTGGCAGTACATGTATTTCTTATACTTTACCATAGTATTTTAACCATGCTGTCTGGAAAGGGGGCATAATGCATCTGCAAAAAGTATTGAACGAGGTCAGCCTACACAGTCAGTGCAGTCCGTGCAGGCTGACCTGGGTTGAAACATTTTGCTATTAGTCTATTTTCAGCATATCAACGGACCATTCTGCCATCTGATTTATTCAGTTGTTAGACAAAATTGGTTTTATGGATCCATAATTATGATATGACTTGTTTGGTAAAAAGGATCACAGAGAAGCGTTAATCCTTCATCAAACAATCCCTGGTTTTAATGACCCTGGGCAAGAAAGTCTTTGAAGACATTGTAGGTAAAGGAGAACCGCTTGTTACAATTAATTTCTTCATTACCACAACATTTTTTACACTATCAAGGAACTTTAGCTCATTGGTATCATTTTTAAATTTGTCATCTAAAGATGCTTTCAACTTGGATATGTGCAAATCTTTTCACTTGGGACAGTGTTTCTTTTGCCTGAACGATACATTTATTACAAACTATGCCTTGAAAAAATGTTCCTCAGACATTTTTATTTAGAAAATCCAGTCTTACTGGAATTTTCTTTGACCAAAGTAAAAAGAAAAATAAAGGTGAAGAAATCTTTATCTCTGGAAATAGAATATTGCTCACTGTTGTGAAATATCTAATGAGATATATGTATACCAGAAAAACTTTAATTTTTTTTCTGTAAGCAGGTAAACATAAGGAAAAGCTCACAGACAACCACAAGCTTTACACAATTACATGCTGCTTCTCTAATATTTCAATATTTTTATTTCTTTCAGGTGCTTGCATAAAATTACAAGTTTGTAGCATTCAGGAGGCCAGAAAAGAACTAGAGAAGTATTGGTAGCTAGGTAAAGAAACAGTCAACTACCAGAGAGTTTGAGCAGTGAAAGTGATATGGACTAATTAGCCACTAACCATACCATTAGTGCTGATGCATATTGACAGCTTGAATTGGACCTTCTTTTAGAACCCTAATCAAAACTGTATGATAAAAGGCGTATTTGCTTGAATATACATTAAAAAGAATACACTGTAGTCCCTTTTCTCACAAATACTTTTGTTAGCTGTGTTGCAAATCACTCTTGCAAGATGCTTCATTTCACAATTATAGCTTAACTCTTTACCATATGAAAAATTATAGTCTTGTTCAAATTGAAACCAATTGCAAACATCAAAATGAATTAAACTCAACAACTGGAATTTGTTTTGGGAAGGGCAGAGAACATTGTAAGAAAAGGAGAAAATGCTGGTTACCAGCATTTTCTTCTTTTCCCACAATGTTTTCAAGAGCCATCTTCCTTAGGGATTTTGCTAAAGGGTTAATAGACTTCAGCTGTAGAACATGGTAAAAATGCTGCAAAAGGAGGTACATATAATGTATTTTTTCAAAAGCAACTGCTCCTTTTCCAACGTTTATGCAAATAGAATCATTGCAGATTATTTCTCACATGTGGTGAAAAATCTAGTTTATGATGCATCTTAGCCCATTGTGAGTGGTAGCTCTGTATTTCACCTGTAAAGTGTGTACATTAATGAGTTAAACTGTAATAACTGGAAACGAATTGGTCTGCATAATTTTATGTATTATTTAAGAACAAAAAATTGCAATCTATGAAAAAGAAAGTTGGCTAATAAATTTTTATCTTAAACATGTCTTATTAATTTTTCAACCTTGCCCTTACCTGTTTGACTCAAAGTCCCATGTTGGCACAATCCTGAAAGTATCTGAAAACATTGTGTCCTGGTTCAAAAGTAAATTACTTTAGAAGGCACATAGATATGGATGGTCAAAAAGACAAATTTACAATATTGCCATCATGTGAATCTAAAACCAAAAGGATTTGTCATAACCCAAATACAGTTTTACATGATCACAGCTACTCATGTATCAAAAACAGAAAATTACCATGAGTGGTGCATTTAATTTCTGTTCTCCAGACTTTCTCAATTTGGTTTAGTCCAAAATTTTGTTGTTTGGGAAAGGGTTAAACAGTGCTTTTCCTTTTCCAACAATGTTTTCTACTGCATCAATATCAAGTTATTGGAGCCACTTAACTGTTAATGCTTTCGGTTTTGACCAGTCTAACATTTAGTTATTTTGTAAAAGGTTAGTGCGGAGTTTGTTGTTTTTTTTTCATTAGTAAATGAATTGTAAAGCAGCAGGGGTTTGAATTACCATAAGATATCATAGTGATCTATACAAAATAATTGTTTTTGAATAATGTAAATATAAATCCCATACAAATTGATTTCATTTTGCAAAATGGAAGTTGTTTTCAGTTTGCAACATGGAAATTTTTTGGCAGTATGATCATGATTTGTAATATTTTAGTGTTACTAGTTTCAAGTCATTGTAACATATATATTTTTGTGATACAGTATTTGAATTTTAAAAATTGCTGTTAAAGTGTAGAATCTAAAAAGGTAATTTTGCTTTGCCTTTCCGCCCGTATTTAGGCTTTGCCTATTTTCATATTAAAAAAAAAATAGACGTTTATTACGCTTAAAGTAAGGAGGAAATTAGATAATCTGTATTCATTAAACTGACGATGATTTTTAAGTTATCATCCTATCGGTAGATAATTATTGTCATTTTTTTGACCAATCAGGTAATTGTGCGAAAGATTGTGATACGTGTGACGCCCTGAGACCAACCGGAAGACTCTCAATTTTTAGTCATCCCCTTCTAGATTTAGACTAAAACCCAGAACGAATTCGGAGTTTTATTTTTAAAAATCTAGAACGGTGTTACCGCAAAAAGAGCTTCGCTCGTTACGGGCTTTGCCCGTAACTCGCTGTCGCTCGTTATTACTCGGATCAGCCTGCTCTACTGCATTGTCTGATCCTGCCTTATTGCGCACTCTATAACGGCTGCTAAGGTAGCTTTATTTCTTCATGTAACCTATAAAGCTTTAGTAACCTTTCCATTGCTGTTGTGTTTCTTTTTTTTTTTTATATAATACTGGGTCTATTTGTGTTCTTAACTCTTTGCCACAGTTTTCAGGATTTTAACAGCTGTACGTGAAGAGCATCTTTGGGCATTGTGACAGAGGGAGAAAATGCTAGAAACCAGCATTTTTTCCTTTTCTAACAATATTTTCTACTCTTTCAGGGATGGAGTCAATGATTTAAGCAAACTGAATTTATCACCTACAAATGCTTTTAATTTGTGAAAACTTTTCAAGAGCCAGGTAAAGAGTTCAAAGTATTGGTGTCATACAGCATTTTCATTTCACATGATAGTTATTACAGGCATGTTTAATATTAAGCGTTAAATTTGCATTTTTCCTATAATTTTGCATCTTCTTGGATCCTGTTTGTGTTAAATATACTAAAGCTCTGTGTGTGTGTGGGTGGGTGGGTGTGGGGGTGTGTGTGGGTGTACCAAAGTCATTGCCATTTTTTGCGTCGTTGCCATTAACGTCATGTGACGTTAATGTCACCAGCTTTTAATGATAAACAATATGTCCCTTGATAAAGGTTTGAAACAACCGAAACTAGTCGGGATTAAAATTTTTTTTTTCAAAATGACACTTGGAGTTTGATCTCTTATATTCATTTATTTCCAATAGATTTACTACGTTGGAACTGTTTAGCGTTCCTTGGTTTTCATCGTTGATTTCTTTGCACTATACAGACGTGTTTCCGTGTTGATATAGCCAGATAAGATTGTTATTCAAATTTATGTACTAGTATATGCATTTCTTCGATGATTGAGTACCGACTTTAATTAAGATATAATCTTCTATATATCGTAATTTATCGTTCAATAAACCACGGTTGTGAGTTATGAGGCACAATAAATAATCCACGAGGGCGATAGCCCGAGTTATTTATTCATTGCGCCTTATAACTCTCAACGTGGTTTATTGAACGATATAAACCGTGATAGGAAGAAGATTATTTCGATTCTAAAACGAACAACTCTTAATCAAAGAAAAACAAGTTCATACTTAGTGTAAAAACGCGGATGCGGATTATATTCCATTGAATAAACCACGGCTGTTACACTTACCAAAACAAAACCCCACTGCTCAGTCGGTAAATATGAAAAGTATCAAAATCACAATAAAACCTTAGGCATCAAACATAACATAAAAAACGCCCCGTTTTAATGTTATATTTTCTCCTTTTCAAATGACAAAGAAGAATGAATGTATTGACAAGCATTAGAGTCGTAGTTGCTTCGAATCTTCTGAATATTACTCCACCTCCTCCAAGTCTCATTTCCAATGCAACACCGGTCAATTTTGAACTAGCCTTCAACTTGAAAAGACACTTGATTTACATATGTTTACTGGTAACATTTCATATAGTTCCATCGTGGTCAATTTTTATTAAGACAGTTAATATTGGTAAATCCTTGAGGAGTTTCCTTCCTCCTTGGTCGAGAAGCAGAAATTGACGATTTGTTTACATCAGATGACCTTCATTAATAAAATATTGGAGGGCGAAGACATGGAACAGCCACAGGCGACTTACTTTATACAGAATGACGTCGCTCTATATAGAATGAGGTAGATTTTACCACGCTTTCGTTGCGTTGTGTTTATAGAGCCGAATTCACGTGTCATGTTAGAATTTTGAATAACATAAGGACATAACATATATACATGTATCATAGATTAAACTATATTTATTGCAACATCCCCCACCGATTCAACAATACACACAGAGAAATACAGGTAACAAGACCAATCTGTTATTTGGTTATCTTTTGTCTTATCCGGCAAGGGGGATAATTTGATTTACAGTGATGACACCCATTTAATTTTATTTCTATCCCGCGGTAAGAAGACTTCTTAGGAATGAGAGTTTCTATCATAGCAAGTCATTTGGACAAGGGATAATTTGAGACGCTCTGGCAAAAAGGGGTTTAATGCATCTCTGTGACTCATTATACCAAGCAAAATATGTAAGTATAAATCCATATCGTCGTTTTTTCTGTTTTTTCTAACAACTAAGTGAATCATGACGTAAAATGGCCCTTTCACCTGCAGAAAATTGACCACTAGTAAAATGTTTCGACCAATGTCAGCCTGTGCAGACCGTGCAAACTGTACAGACAGACCTGAGTTGATATTTTTTGCAGAAGTATTAAACTGTCTTTGCACAGAGCATGGCTCATTTTGCATTCATTTTACCTTAATGAAGATTGAAATGACCGGGTTCTGAATATTACAGTTTCGCCAACTACAACAGTTTATCTTTTTTTAAATTAATGCATAATTGTTTTACATCAATTGAAAGACAACCTTTTTGCAACTTACATTAATCTTTCTTGATTCTGCTTCCTGGGAACCACACCTTTACTCGCTACGAATTTTTGAGCTAATGATCAGTCCAAAGTTTGACACCCTGTCCCGGGTTTTGAACTCCGGACCTTACAGTTTCGAGGCCTTCATGACCACGAACAGTCTACTAACAGGGGGGAACACTAAAATGAACTTTTAGTTCGGCCTTCTTTGAAGAAAGCCTAAGGTATTGTGATAGCCCACTCATCACAACTCGGCTGATTCCGTAACCACATCTAACCTACTCCGTATCAGGGACGTTTCCATTTTGAAGTATTATCAATCATATGATCTTAAACATGGCGGTGCCCATGTTAATCGATTAGCAGCGACATCAACAACTACGGTGAATTCATTCACATTTACCAATCTGTCGGTGGAAACTACCCACAGAATTGATAGACTACGTTACGAATTGAATATACAAGCTGTTTGTCAACGAAAATGTACTTTAAAAGATTCCGATAGAACATTGTGAGTCGTGTTTTCTTCTGTTTGCGGAACCTTATAATTTTAAGAACGGTAAAGCAGTGTATTTCCGGCGAACAAATATAGACTACAGGTGCATATCACCTATCGTAAGCAGCCGAAGTATTTTTGATCATTGTCTACCGCTAGAAGGCATTCTAAAAATACACATCTATCTGATTTGGGCATTCTGGGTAAGATAAACGTTTACTCAATAAAACGCTACCTAATACTAAAAAATCCCAGGCAAAACGATTTGGTTTGAGTTAAATATGCATGGGCTATGCCTGTTAAAGCCGTCTTTTTGATATGCCACTCAATCTTTTAAGAAAAACGGAGGTGTCGTTTTTCATTCTCGTTTTCTTCTCTTATATGATTTGACAAAAATATCAATAAAAGATTGAAACAACATGAAACAAAAGAACAAGAAAAACGAACTTCTGGATTTTATTCTTAATATGGCTTATCAGCATCTAAAATCAAATAAACAAGAAAATTATTGAGCTATTTTGTCTGGTAAGAATGTAAGTTGGTGGTTTTCAGAGCACAAAGACTGAGTGTTAAGCAAAATGAAAGATTTGAATTTAGGTATAATTTGTGTGTTCCTTTAATTCTCTTGAGTAGTGTATGTAAGATGCTAATATGCTAATTTCAGTAACGATGTCCGATGATCGGGAAATGAAAAGTTCGGTGTTTCATGATAGACTGATGGAGCTTCAAAGGCCTGTGTTCAAACTGTGCTTTAAGCATTGACTCAGACTAGCTGCAAGTCTCGTCTCTATCTTTTTTCTGATTCTTTAAAATGCATGTTTGCCGACAGAATAACACTGTACATATAGACTATGAGCCAGCAGGGTGTTTGCTCCTCATCCCGGAGGAATTTTCGGGACTATTATTTTCTTAAACACTATATCTCATGAGTACATTTCCAAAGTCTACCTTCTGGCGACTGGGGCTTTTTGCAAGTTGTAGGGGTCAAAGGTCATCAGGTGCACCTGTAACCCTAACCATATTAGTTGATTGGCAATAAACAATTCTTAGGTAATTTTAGTCCTTGTGAAAGTACAAATGATCTCAGGTAATGCACTAAGCTCATATTTAGATATTTCTACATATATCTTTCAATGTACAAGAATATTTAATGCAAATCAAAGCACTGACAGCACTGAACTGTTACATTTTAAACTTTTATAAAATCATAATCTGAGAATCTACGGGGATTTTTTTTCAGGTGAAACACGTTTTCTTGATTACAGATACTTTGAACGCATCCTAGAAGCAACTCACATGGCATTTTCAGATTTAAGTTACATCAATTTGTCATATTCATGAATAAAACGGAAGTAATAATAACCAAAGTTCATCAAATATACTTTTGAATGTTTTATACCAGTTGCTGAGAATTCAACTGTTATCTATTTCACTTCTTTATTTTACATAAAAAATCATATACTAAGGTTTACTGGTATGCTTATTTTCATGGTCTTAATGTATTCTTTACAGTTAACAGAAACTTTACGTGTAATTCAAAGAACTGCAGTTACTGATACATTATGTACCATTTAACCCTTGCATCTAAAAAACGGAAAACAAAATGTTTGAAAGTAAAATATATCTTGATCTTATTTACAAAGAAGACATTGTAAATGCTATCTACAGTGCCTTCTCTCGTTACTTTATCAATTTAGTTCTCTCAGTCAATGATATCAAAGTGCTAAAAATTGAACTTGCCAGGACGAAGTACGAAAGGTATGACCTACAGCCATAACCACCTTTTTTGCTAAATACATGATACATATGCATGTTTATAACTGCCCAAATTCAGATGTACATGTATGTTATTCCAATTTAATGTTGTTGCAGAGGGCAATAGTGACATAGGGAATGAGAGCTCATTCATGCTTGTATTTGCTCAGTAAAACCATCACCATCATCACACTCATGCATGCCAGCCATATTTGTGGCTGTACGATTTTGTTATGAAAACTGCGGTTGTTGTTTTTCCATCGTTACCTGTTAAGAATTATGTCAGGTTTACTGTTTTGCATCATGAAACAAGGAAATAATATGAAGTATTATGCCATGACTGTAAAACAAGGTCAAATATAAATGTTGCAAATGAGATAACTTGGTGTGATACAGAATATACTCGAGTCTTAAAATATGCCTATTTTTTTTATTTATTTATTCATTTTTTGTCCATTCTGTTCCATTTTGCTTCCCTTTTATGTTAACTTTGAAATGAAAGCCATTTTGTGTGTTACCATGTACTGTTCATTTTCTTGTCATTATTATATCTTTAGGTGTAAAGTCATGCAAAGTATTATCGTTCATGTGGCAATCCTTTTCTTTCTCAGATTATCTTGTTTTTATATAATGTATAACTTCTTATTTTCTGCTTGCATAGCTTCAAGACTATGTCTTCTTTTACTCATTTCCATTGTATTTTTGTGATTTTTTGATAGACAATTAGCGAATCTCCTTATTTCTACTATGGGCAAAAAGTCTGTGCATGGGCTTTCTTTTACTCTCTTTCAATCAAACATGCATATGAAGGTACCTGTCATAATTCAGAAAGGTATATATATAGGATATTGTTTCCCATATAAAAAGGGTAGGTTGCATTTTACTGTGCTATTCCATGTAAGTCATGCACCAATAATTGCCCATCTGTAGAAGAAATGATCAGTGATTTGATGAAGTACGATTCCTTCTTTTCTAACCTGCTTTCTGATTTGCAAACTCTATATTGTGAAGGGAAGTCTCTGTAGTTTGACTTAAGTAAATCTTAATCTTGACTTAAGTTTAACTTAAGTAAATCCTGTTTTGCAAAATGCTACCTTGGAATTATTGAGAGAATAATAAGCCCAGAGTGTTTCAAGAATGGTTTAACGCAAGCCCTCTTTGTGTGCATTTTGATATTTTTCAGCTGTAGTAAAAATTGTGATAATATGAACAATCATTTCAATAAAAGACAACTTCATATTGGTCTCAAACTCTGTGAAGGGCAACGAAAAGATTTAAAAAGAACTTCATTTACAGGGTTTAATACAATACCAATCTATGCAGTAAATTGCTGTTGACCATAAAAGTGACAAATACAACCCTGACTTCAATGAGTTCTTATTGGTCAACAGCCAGAGTATCTTTTATTCCTGCAAATGTCATTAGATTTCCAAAAAAGTTCAACATTTGTCACTGTTATTACTCTTATTTTCTTGGCTGAAACAGCTTATAGATAGCGTAAATTCTAATGAAAAGGCACTATATTTGTCATAACATCTCTTTCAGGTCACTTAGATCAGAATTGATGATGTTGTATACTTTGGACACGTTTCTGGGTATCAGCCATTTTAGACTCACATAAATGACCAAGTGCAGTTCTTTCAGTTCTTTGATTCAAACAAAATTGTTTCCATTTCTGTAAAACAGTTGTTATGGCTATAGATATGAGTGTATTAACCCATCTAAAAATGTTTCTAACAAATCAAAAGTAAAAACATGAAATGAAAATGTTACCTGAATGGAGATTAATTAATACAATGTCTGCAACAGTGACCTTTGACCTCTATAACTCGCAAAAGCCAGGCTCGCGAGATGGCAGGCTTTGACAAAGTGCTCAAGAGACGGAGACGTTAGAATTTCAGAAAATAATAGTGTCGAAATTTCGCAAAACGGGGGGGGGGGGGGGGGGGGGCTATAGGTGGTTCACGGTCTAATAATTAAAATCCAGCGTAGTCAGCTACGCCGAAAATCAAAGTACTGAAAGTACTAACAGAAGGTGATGGTAGAAACTTGCTAGCCAATAGGTTTTAACAGTGGACTATTTCATTAAGAATTTATTCATCTGACGCTTACAACATTAGCTTCCAAGATTGATACAATTATCTCATGACTATTTTCCGTAAAATCGTGTATCTAAGCGGTTTCATGCGGTTGTAGGTGTTTGGAAAGTGGTTTGGGATGTGAGTGTTGTAATTGTAGTGGTTTTGTGTGTTTTCCTGGTAGTTTTGGGTTTTTTTCGGTGTTTCTAACTAATCTTGCTTAAAAGATGAGACTTATTTAACCTTTTACCAAACAATTCTTAGTTTCAATGACCCTGAGGAGGAAGCTTTTTGTAAAACACTATGGGAAAAGAAAGTGGTGGTAATCAACCATTTCTTCTTTTTCATATGACATTTAGTTTTCGTCCATGACAGAAATCGTTTTTCGAGCGACACTGAATATTTCGTCTGCAAAAGCTTTCGCTTTGGTCTGGTTTAGACTTTTGTCGACTGGTAAAGGTTAGTATGGTGGAAAACACTGTGGGGAAGGAGAAACTGCTGGTAACTAGTATTTTCTCGTTTTGCCATCAAGTTTTCATCCTCAGGGTCGTTGAAACTCGAGATAGTGTGGTAAAGGGTTAACTTTATCGAAAGCCAGAATGAGATTGATAGATGGAAGGGCATTTTATGGCACTTTCAACATCATATCAGTCATATCACAGCGACAGCCCGTTTATTCATGTATGTCTGTGGTTTCACCAGTACTAGGCTAGGGAGTTAAAGTAAGGACACTTACACGAAAAAACCAGTGCTTCCAGGGATGCCCGAACCCGGGGCCTCCAGGTTACGAGTCCTACTCTTTAGCACCGAGTCATGCAGGACCCCCGCATAGTCACATATTGGGTTTTGTGTATAAAAATATGAGCCATGCACTGACAGAAGAGGGTTAAATACATCTCCGTGATGCATTATACGAAGAAAGTCATCGCATAATTATGGACCTAAATAAAATCCTTTTTGTCTAACAAATGACTAAATCTGGAGGAAGAACGGTTCTTGGACATGCAATGGTCCTTGGACGTGCGACTTTTGATCCATGTTGACCAGCGTGCGCGGACTGCGCAGGCTGACATTGGTCATTTTTTTTCCAGATGCATTAAACACACTTTTCACATTGCATGGCTCAGATAAACAATTTGAAAGAAAAAAAAAAAGCTACTTAACATTTCATTTTTCCCTGTATACTACATGCCACTTGGGAAAAAAAGAATACCATCGAATCCAGGGTAGTACACGAATGATAGCTTTTTGGTCATGTGTTGTACACACTGGTATCTATGGTGGCCTTGAAAGGCCACCACATCAGATAATAAAGTCGGAATATTTCCCCGAAAGTTATGGCGTTATTTCAAAGCTATCGCGATAAACTTTATTTTATCACGGTACCATATAACCTTTTACAAGCAATCCAGAATTTTTAACAATCTTGAGGAAGAAGGCCTTTGAAATCATAGTGGGAAAAGGAGAACATGCTGGTAAACTGCATCTTCTCCTTTTCCCATAATGTTTTCTACCCTTTCAAAGTCAGATCCCAAGTTATGAACCACATTTTATTTATCGTATGCAAATGGTTTGGATTTGGACAAGTCCAAAATGTTGTCGTTTTGGTAAAGAGATACACAACCGAACACATTATTTTCACCATTAACCAGTCTTGAACTGCTACTATTTACTATACGAGGGCCAATCAATAATTTCGAGAACTCTGCTCACTTTTTAATAGCTTCTGAACGAACCATAATGAGATTTGGTATGGTCAAACATCAAACATTTTCCAATTAGTACGATGTACGTGGAAACTTTTGACGTCACGTTTAGCGACGTCGTAGCAATATTCTGACGTCACGTTTAGCGCGTTTGTTCGAAAATGGCGTCAACCAGTGTAAACGAGCAACGCGTTGTGTTAAAATTTTATACGTTACTCGGGAAGTCTTTCGCCAACGTTCGTGACGATTTGCGTAGAGTTCATCGAGATTCTTGTGTATCAAATAGTGCTATTTCGAAATGGATGAATCGCTTTAGGGAAGGAAGAGAATCTACCAAAGATGACACTCATACTGGCAGACCCGTGACGGTAAAACGCGAAGAAGAAATAGCGGAAATTCAGAAATATATTTTTGAAGATAGAAGAGTAACAGTTGAAAATGTTGCAGGACATTTTGGTATTTCATACGGCACAGCTCAGGACATTATGACCAATAAGCTCGGAATGCGACGTGTTTCTGCAAGGTGGGTACCACGTTTGTTGCTTCCGGAGCAAATGGCGGTAAGGGTCAAAAGTTGCCGTGAATATTGTCAACAGTACAACGACGAGGGCGAGTCTTTTCTTAACCGTGTCGTGACATGTGATGAAACGTGGATACACTTTTTTGAGCCGGAAAGTAAACAACAGAGTACAGTTTGGAAGCATCCAAGTTCGCCTTCACCGACAAAAGTACTGATTTCCAAGTCTGCTGGTAAAGTTATGGCCTTAATATTTTGTGATATTCAAGGAATACTTTTAAATAACTTTGTTCCACAGAAAACAACAATTACTGGATGTTACTATGCAACAGTTATTAAGAATGAACTACTGTCGGCTATAAAGAGAAAGCGCCCACAACTTGAGGTCTGGCACGTTACTTCACCACGATAACGCGCCAAGCCATAGCAGTCGTGTTGTATCTGACACTCTTCAAGAACTGGGTATAGAACTGTTACCGCACCCACTCTACAGCCCAGATTTGGCAATTTGCGACTTTTGGCTGTTTCCAACTTTGAAAAACAAGTTACGTGGTCAGAAATATGAGTCCCGTGAAGAGTTGAGGTGTGCCGTAAACAGACATCTGAGGGACATGTCACGTGACGGCCTGCAGCACGTGTTTCGTTCGTGGGTCGAACGATGGGATAAGTGCAAACGATGGAAGGGACGTTACTTTGAGAAGGAATGGAAGTCAAAGATATGTTACATCAAGCATATTCTTATTAAAGACAGAGTTCTCGAAATTATTGATGGGCCCTCGTATGAATATAGCGGATAAAACGCTATGAATACAACTAATCCAAAGTACGTCGCAACTACTTTAGCTTCTTTATCTATTTGGAACACCTCGGTCGATTGTACAAATCAATTGTCTTTTGGTCAAGAGTGGCTGAGCCGTTCCGAGTGATTATCACGTAAATCAACAGCACTACAGGGGCGCCGGTTTACTGTAAAAACCGGAAATAACTCAAGTGCTTTTCATTATGTTTGTTGAGTGGGGATTGACGTCATAGCGTCCCCATGCGCGGGGAGCATTTTTCGCAGATGACGTAGACAATGTATATGTATGATGAGAACAGTAGACTTTACTGTCAATTGACATCATAGCGTCCCCACGTGCGGGGGTCATTGTTCTTAGATGACGTAGACAATGTATATGTACTAGAACAATAGACTAGATCAATCGATACGAGAACAATGCCTCTCGAATTTATATGGAAAAATCGAAGGAAAATAACGGTTATTTCAAATTCGAAAAACAAGATAAAGTATACGACCGTTATTTCAAATGCGGACCAATAGCGAGCCAACACGTACGATACTATGGAATTACGTTTTTACGTTCAAGTATACAACGTATGCGGTATAAAATATCACTCCACCGCAATATACTGATTGGTTGTTGGTTGGTTGGTTGTTGTTTAGTAGGTTGGTTGGTTGGTTGGTTGTTGTTGGTTGGTTTTTGGTTGGTTGGTTAGTTGTTGCTGTCGGTAGGTTGGTTATTGTTGGTTGATGTTGTTGGTTGGTTGTTGTTGGTTGGTTGTTGTTGTTGGTTGATTGGTTTGTTGGTTGCTTGCGGCTTTTATGTGGTTGATTATTGTTGTTGGTCCTTATCGAAAAAAGAAAAAATGTTCCATAGACAAATATGCAGTTGCACTTAGTTGACATTTTAAGAAGAAAATTGCTCTTTCGTTAAAGTTAAGAAGCCCCGAAAAGGGCAGTTTGGCCTTAAAACTGCGTTTTTTTAGGCACAATCTCCAACTTTTCCACAGGCTGAGCAGCTGCTTGCTGCCCGCCTCCTTAACCTCTTCAACTCCTGGGCATCAAGGTCGAAGTGTAGTGTGAATGATGGCTCATCATCGTCATCCCAGCACTCCGTCTCAGGAATGACAAAGCGTTCCTTCTTGTCGTTGTTTTTTTCTAACATTGGTTGGTTCAGCTGATCGCTCGCCAAACGAAGTTGTGATGAGAGCGTGTCAGCCATCCTCGTGATTTCTTCTATGGAATTCTGTAGCTCTTCCATATCTGGTTAATTTTGGAATGTTCACTGTCTTTCATAGGTTTGCGGGCGGATTGACCTAGTTTAAAGAAAAAAGACGAATATTATCCACACCCCTAAAAAAAAAGTAAGACTTATCTTTACGCCTGACGTTCATTATTCTCACTCAGTTTTTACAAGTCTACAAACGAGTGAACAAGTGAAAGCATTGTCTCGAGATAATCATACATTTATAAATATATAAAAAAAGTCGGACGTGAAAGATCGATCGCTGATAAAAAACAAGAGGGCCATGATGGCCCTGTATCGCTCCACTGGCTATTAAGTAAAAACGCTACAAGCCAAACGTTTTTTGACGGATCAAAATTTTACGAACAGTTTTTGAAAAGGGTCACCCAAGGAACAATCCTGTGAAATTATTTCGAAATCTGACCAGCGGTTTCAGAGAAGAAGAATTTTGAAGAATTCCTTCATTTCTATATGGTGCAAGAAGCCCCCATTCACCAGAGCCACATTTTTTGACGGATCAAAATTTTACGAACAATTTTTAAAAAGGGTCACCCAAGGAGCATATCTGTGAAATTATTTCAAAATCTGACCCGTGGTTTCAGAGGAGAAGATTTTTAAAGAATTCCCTAAAAAATTCCATTTGGTTGCAATGGCAACCAGAGTTTTTGATGGAATCAAATTCTGTGAACAGTTTTTAAAGAGGACCTTCCAAGGAACATTCCAGCCAAGTTTGGTCCAAATCCGCCCAGTGGTTTAGGAGGAGTTGATGTTTAAAGAATTGTTGACGACACACGACGCACGACGGACACTAGGTGATCCTAAAAGCTCCCCTTGAGCACGTTGTGCTCAAGTGAGCTAAAAAGTTAACATACGGATGGACGCACAACGGACAACGGGCCATAACGTAAGCCTGCTGGCCTTCGGCCAGTGGAGCTAAAAAACTTGTCTAGCACCAATCATGTATCACTGCAGCTTGATGATCAAGGGAGGTAAATAGTAACGAACTTTATCTTTCATAAAAAAAGTTATTTCCCTTGATTAATGTTTAAATTGAAGTGACAATATTTTGAAGCCCATGTTAAACTTGCGATCCCTGGAATGAAGGCAATTTTGACCCCAGACCTACAGTATGAAACTAGAATGTGTGGTTATAAACAAAAAGATTTTTTAATCTTGCCCAATAAAAAGTCATGTAAAACAAGTTTGCTGAATAAAAGGCCCTGTAAAATATGTGATCCATGACACAGGTTTATCAAGTTTTCACTATAAAAGCCAATGTAAAACTTGTGACCCCTGGTGTGGAGTCAAACTTGACCCCCAAAGTTAAAATTTGGGCCCTCTTGGTAGAGGCCCATTATATAAAGTTACATGCAAAATTTGGTAGCCCTAGGCCTAAATATGGCTATGTACAAGTAGATTATTAAAGTTTCCTTATATAAGACCATGTAGAACTTGTGACCCCCTGGGGTGGGGCTACATTTGACCCCCTGGGCTATAATTTGGGCACCCTTGATAGAGACCCCCTAGATAAAGCTAAATGCAAAATTTGATATCCCTAGACCTTATAGCTAGATGCGAAAGATTTTCCTATATAAGCCCGCCCATGTAAAACATGTTACCCCCCGGGGCGAAGTCAAATTTGACCCTCGGCTATAATTTGGACACCCTTTGTACAGGTCCACTAGATAAAGCTACATGCCAAATTTGGTCGCCCTAGGCCCCATGGCTACGTCAAAGAAGAATTTTAAAGTTCTTCCTATATAAGCCCATGTAAAACTTGTTATATAAGCCCATGTAAAACTTGTTACCCCCGGGCAGGGCCTAATTTGACCCCAGGGCTATAATTTGAACAATCTTGGCAGAGGTCCACTAGATAAAGCTACATGCCAAATTTGGTAGCTCTAGGCCCTATGGCTAGGTAGAAGAGGAATTTTAAAGTTCTCCCTAAATAAGCCCATGTAAAACTTGTGACCCCCGGGGCGGGGCCAATTTTGACCCCAGGGCTATAAATTGAAGAAACTTGGTAGAGGTCCACTAGATAAAGCTACATGCCAAATTTGGTAGCCCTTGGCCTTACGGTTTCAGACAAGAAGATTTTCAAAGATTTTCAAAATTTTTCAGTTTTGTTGCCATGGCAACCAGAGTTTTTGAAGGAATTAAATTCTTTCAAGAAATTCTGAAGAGGACCATGGCAGGATCATTTCTGTGAAGTTTCATCAAAATTGGATGGGTAGTTTCAGAGAAGAAGACGTTTTAAAAAAAAGTTAACGCACGGACGGACGGACGGACGGACGCACGGACGGACGCACGGACGGACGCACGACGGACAACAGGCCATGACATAAGCCCGCTGGCCTTCGGCCAGTGGAGCTAAAAATGTAAAATTTGTTTGTATTGGAGTTTAACGCCGATTTTACAGATAAGGTCATATTACGGCGGGCAGTGCACCTATGCATGTGTTTCCTGATTTTTCTCACACCCGTCCTAAGACAGACAGACAGGCAGACAGACAGACATTGAAAGAGCGAGAGAGAGACACACTCAGAGAGACAGACAGACAAACAGACAGAGAAAGAGCGAGACAGACAGACAGACAGACAGAAAGAGACACAGACAGATTAACGGACAGACAGACAGACGGATGGACGGACAGAGAAAGAAAGAAAGAGATAGATACGTTTCTAATTTAATAGGCTGGAGGATTGCACGCTTTCTTTTGGAGAGAAGGGTTACGAAGGAACGTTTCTGCAATCTAACATCGTAGGTATTTTCGGCCCACTGAACTATTTAAGTCGAGCCGTCTCGGGCTTTATGGGCCCTGTGGGACAGAATTTAGCGACTTCTTTACCTCGTACAAAAACTTGGTCCGCAGGTGTCTGCGACATGTTTCGATTCGAATCGGGGATAACGCTCGAAAACGAAAGAGTAATGGAACACGATGTTTTGGTTTCAATCAATAAACTCGTCCACTGGCGCGTAGGTCTGGTCTATTTACTATAAATCGGTGTTACGGTGAAAACCGGATTTAGAAACAGGATGCCTTTGTTCTCGAGAAGTAGACTCGTCCACTGGCTCGAAGGGAGAGTTTATTCGACCAAAATGGGAAACTATATACTTTATGATATATGACCCTTTTTCTAAAAAAAATCGTCAATTAAGGTATTTGCGCGTAACCGATTTCGGTTTAAACTAATCGTTGTAAGATTTGATAGAAAACGTAATTCTCCTGAAGTCCTTCAATAACTGTTCGCTATCGCGCGAAGTTGGTCGACTTAAAGCATTGCGTCTTTCTTCTGTCGCATAAACTTTTCTTTTTTCCGACAAACGACAAAACTTCTCGATCGGCAGCGTTGATATACATGCATTGTGATCCATTTAACGAACCTACCTTGAGTTGATTCCTTATCCAGTCACCACACGCTGTGTTAGAAGTATTGCGGTGGAGTGATATTTTATACCGCATACGTTGTATACTTGAACGTAAAAACGTAATTCCATAGTATCGTACGTGTTGGCTCGCTATTGGTCCGCATTTGAAATAACGGTCGTATACTTTATCTTGTTTTTCGAATTTGAAATAACCGTTATTTTCCTTCGATTTTTCCATATAAATTCGAGAGGCATTGTTCTCGTATCGATTGATCTAGTCTATCGTTCTAGTACATACATTGTCTACGTCATCTAAGAACAATGACCCCCGCACGTGGGGACGCTATGACGTCAATTGACAGTAAAGTCTACTGTTCTCATCATACATACACATTGTCTACGTCATCAAAGAACAATGCCCCCCGCGCGTGGGGACGCTATTACGTCAATTGACAGTAAAGTCTATTGTTCTCATCATACGTATACATTGTCTACGTCATCTGCGAAAAATGCTCCCCGCGCGTGGGGACGCTATGACGTCAATCCCCACTCAACAAACATAATGAAAAGCACTTGCGTTATTTCGGGTTTTTAAGTGGTTTTTTACAGTAAAGCGGCGCCCCTGTAGTAACAGCACGTGTTTAAAAACTTTCGTGAATGTATATTTAGTGGTCATTGAGAAGGGGTTAAGTGCATTTGCAAAAGCTATCTACCCAAGTCAGCCTACGCAGTTCTCGCAGGCTGGACTTGGTTGAAACTTTTGCTTTTGGTCAATCGTCTACATGTCCAAGGACCAGTTTACGTCAAGATTCAGTCGATTTTTGACAAAATGGATTTTATGGGTCCATAATAATGTGATGACTTTTGATATCATGCATCACGGAGATGCCCCCATGCCTCGAGAGCATGGCTCTGGTATACTATGTATTATGGTGGCATATTTCTGCCGCGAGATACGAGATAGCTATCATGATAATTTAACAGAATTATCGTGATAAAACAAAAAAATTCACGATAAAAATATCGCAATAATGCTAACTCTTATCATGATTTTTTTTGCTTTCGTGCCCACAACTGACATTCATGATATCTATAATTAGATACGGTTTCGGAATACCTTCGTATACAACCTTATGAATTCTCCTTTTCCCTGTACGGTTTCAAAGTTGTTCGTAGGAGGCATTTCGAGTCGTCTTTGTGATTTTACAGACCTCTGTCATTCGGGCATTGTCAAAATTTACCAATTAAGCTACAATTGTTAATTTATGATTCGAAATTTTACTGACTGCAATCTAATTAAAGGCTAACTCCACACCAAAATTTTCATTTCAAAATCGGATAAAACGACACTAGAGTATGTTAACAAAAATCTTGTTAGCGTTCTGTGATGTTTACTCCACGAGATATAGAGGTTTAAACTTTCGGATTTTCACCTGTGTGAAAGTCGCTAATTGAAAAAACCGTGACTTCCGGTAGTTTGCCGTGATCTCACAAGTGTGAGAAGATAATTATAGTCGCTATATATGAACTAACACAGAAAATTGAGAAAATTGCATGATATTTATAAAGATATAAATCGCTATTTCACGTTTCAATCACTTGTGTACTGCAGAGTTTCAATCTCTACAGACCTGTCACACCAAACTAGGTCTTACAACGTCTTAACCCGTCCTGACATAATCGGAAAACGGTTTACGGTCGGGGATGAACGTATAATTTTGGTCTGATAATGGCTGAAGCCCCTATCTCACCAAACCTATTCCCAGAAAGTCTTAACCCGGTCAACAAAATCGAAAAACTGGCTGGGATAGGACATGTAATTTCAGTCGGTAAAATGCAAACGCACTGCAGGTTATTGCCCGACCGCACTGCGTCTCTAATAGGATCGAAGTACAGCAGTTCCGTTCGTAGTACGTCCATCTCGCTTTAAGTACGTTGTTACACCGTCTAATCACAGGACGGGATGGATGGCAAAAAATTTTGAGCAGGCGCAAAGTTCTGGAGCACCCTTCGTAAAAGGATACTAATACGCCCACTTCGTCTGAAGACAGTTTCAGTCCGATCAGCAAAAAAATTTGGAACAGAGTGAGAACGAGTTTGGCGTGACGGGGGTATATCGCTCTTACATCTACAATCATAGGAAAGAAATTTTGAATGAATTAGCTTAGTGGAGAAAGTACTTATAAAAAAGTGAATAGTTATTCTTCTGGTAACGAACATAAATATTTTGAAATTTATTTCTTGATGTTATTTCAATTGTACCACTACCTAATGAACGAGTTGTAATAGATAAATATAA
Source organism: Hippopus hippopus (assembly GCA_946811185.2). NCBI lineage: Eukaryota > Metazoa > Mollusca > Bivalvia > Cardiida > Cardiidae > Hippopus > Hippopus hippopus. Next base: position 15,044,353 of record OX328103.1, on the reverse strand, counting down.
AAAAAGAAATAATAAATCGAGATATTTGAATCATGCCAAAATTCTCCTCTACTAGGTCGTAGAAGGAAGAAGGAACATTGCAATGTGAAAAGGAAATCATTCGAGTTAATTTCTAAGGCTGTTTCTACCAAATATAGGACACCGTCGATCATTTAACGGTCTACGAATCCTGCGCAGTCTGATCTGGATCTACACCATCAGTGTCAGCATTTTACATGTCTCCTTCAGCTTGGAAAGGATTAAAAGCCTTGATCTGCCTTAGAAATCTTATCCTCTCTTTAACATTCACGAACAACATTAAATCCAGCACACATCCTGAATTTGCTGTTAAAGTTTAAAAAAAAAGAATTTTTTTCACTCGATCTTCATTTATTTTCCTACGTGCTTTTATTTTTCATAATCTCAAATTTGTTTCTTTCATCAACAACAACGTTAAAAGATTGTCTGAATTGCCTCCTGCCTTCCTGTCCTCCATATCATGCAGTAAACATTTTTGATCGTCTGCAAAATACAGGGTCAGTCCATTTCCTAAATACTGAGACATGTAAGGCGTACAATTTAAAAGGAAATACCAACGTGGACAAAAACTGTTTAACTGTCTTCTCCCGTGTTTCTCCCTGTAATCATATACGAGATAAGAGATGCTGACCATGAAAATGCAGCGTAAATTAAAAATTTATAACTGCGTACAAACTTTACACAAAATTTTAGTGCGCCAACCTTTTATTTTGAGAAAAGAATTGTGTGTTCCATCCATGTACAAGGACAAAAGGTTAATTCGGTGCCTCTTTTGTGATGATATCGCACCGTTGTGGTCTGACATATTTTTTTTTTTTACCCGGCTTGCAGCTTGATTGGTTGGTTGGTTGGTTATATTGGGGTTTAACGCTACTTTAACAGCTAAGGTCATATCATGGCGGTCGGTGACGCACATGTGTTTCCTGGCTTTCTCACACCAGTACTAACACAACTTTCTTTCCAAAGCCACCGACTACTTTTCTCACATGCTTCAGCAGAGGTGAGAGGCGAAAATACGCCGGAAAGAAAGTTCGCCTCAACCGGGTATCGAACTCACAACCACCAGGTCATGAGTCCGACACGCTCATCACTGAGCCACCCGGGCGGGACGCCTTGCAGCCTGAGGTTAACAAGCACTTTTCATAAACATGTCATGTACAAAGTTACTCTTTTGTTTTCACGACCATATTGAACCCTTTTTCGTAAATAATGTAAATGGAATTTGGAATTTTACACAGGTTAAATGGGTAAGTCGAACGTCATAACTTTTGTATTTTCCTCATTCATACGATCTTAAATTAAAAAAAAAAAAAAACGCATAATCTGCTTGTCGAATTTCTTTTCTAACTACTCTCTCTCTCTCTCTCTCTCTCTCTCTCTCTCTCTCTCTCTCTCTCTCTCTCTCTCTCTCTCTCTCTCTCATGAAAGAGATGGATAATCAACAGTGAATTTACCGTTTATTATTTGCCTCATTTAAATTTCTGTGGGGCCCCAAGGCTGCTGAGCGCGACTCAATGACCTTTTGCGAACAGTGTATATTAAGATCAGACTGCACAGAACATGCAATCTGATCTTATGTACAGTGTCCAATGCGGAAACATCTATTTTTATTTCTTCAAAAACTAGCACTATTCAAAATTTTGCAATCGGCATGAAGGTTTATTTAACCTTTTGAGGATTAATGGTAGATCTGATATTAAGCCATGTCATTTAGTTCAGACAGACAGACAGACAGCAGACTGATAAATAAATAGTTATCTCCTGGCTCGAAATAGGGCTTAAACTCGGCACCCGGCATACGATAGGGATTTTTGTGACGAAAAAAGTCGCCTCCTGACATGAGGGAGGATAAGGCTGAGAAAAAAAAAGTACACAGAAGCCGAAATAAGAGTGGCATCACATCCGGTTTATCGAACATTTTACAAACTCGCACAGGTGTGCAAACCACATCTTCGCTTAAAACTCTCTTTCTACGATAGACATCGAAATGCGGTTTTTCTATTTTAAGATGGTTTTCATTTAAGGATTCATATATCCAAAAAAGAGATTTTGGCTGTAGTTGCCCTTTAAGTCAAAACTACCGAATTCATCCAAATGATGAATTTTCTATTTATAGATATCGAGAAACGGATAAAACTATCACAATAATTTTATCTCGCATGTCAGCTCCGAGCACGGTGGAGAAATTTTGCGATAAAATATTAAGTTTATCGTGATATTTTTATCATGAAACTTTTCACGATCTTGATAAGATTTCCAGGAAACTTTTAATTTATCGCGATAATTTACCAAAATTATCATGATAGCTATCTCGTATCTCGTGGCAGAAATATGCCACCATAATGTATAGTTAGTGTATTTTATCATGATAAGTACTAAATAAATATCTTAACACATTTTTTCCCTGTTAGTGCTCGTGTATTGTAAGCAATAATGGAGGGTTTCGCGTAAATTTTAATGTATCAAATTAACTGTTCGCCGTGTTAAGATAGAGTTAACTGCAAAATAGTCAAGACTTCAGGATACCAACATCTGAAGACAGAGTCAATGCGCGTAATGCATGTACATGTATATACATGTATAGACCGTTTTGCATAAAAGGATTCCAAAGTATGCTGCAGCTGTTTTTATCTTTGTTGACCGTTCGGAGCACGTCGGCTAATTGTATTGATCAATACTTTTTTGCAATGATATACATACATATACCGATGTACACAAAAAGATTCCATAGTATGCTGCCTTTGAAAATGTAGAAAACATTGTGGAAAAAATGAGAAAATGCTGTTCACCGGCATTTTCTCTTTCTCACACAATGTTTTTAAAAGGCTTATTCCTCAAGGTCGTTAAAACTCGGGTTTTTTTTTTTAAGTTCTTACCAAACTTTATTTAGAGGATAATCAAGTGGTTGTGTGTAATATGAAAAATCTGTCACTAGAATGGGGTGTGATGCGGTTGAAAAAACGAGTCATTGTTAATCACTGCATGGCTTCAAGTAAAAGATTGCCGAGCCGGGCCCGGCAGCTCGGTTAATAACATAAAGGGCGTGAAAGCAAGAAGTCCTTGGTTCGACTCCCAAGCTCGGCCCATATTCATGTATAGGATATCGACCGAGTACGAGGTCTTTCCGTATAAAAAATATCTGGGCACGAGCTTCACATACAACCGAGATCGCGAAGCTTTGGTGAAGCCTGAGCCCTGGTCTTTCTTATACGGAAAGGCCGATAGACGAGATCAAGATCCGACGTACAAACCTGCCACCACCAGTATTGAATGGACGACAAACCCATTTTGTCGCAAGCTTTTGGACCTGTTCCAGGAAAACCGAGGCGTGTAACATGTTTTTATCGCAAATAACTCTGGTAAATTTATTTTACTCACTTGAATATTAATGAATCATAGCTAAAAATTGATTTTCTATAATCATAGACCATTTTTCTACTTTTTTTAGGTTTGTTTTATGCCACCAAGTGATTGCAACATTCAGTAAAGTTTTAAATCGATTGATTAAAATATTCATGAATTTTAGCTTTAGCCAGAAATTCTCCTGTAGTTTCAAATTTTACCGTCGGTCCTCGGACCTTTTGCACTCATTCATCCAGTTACATGGGGCTGTAAGTCAGTGGTCAATGGTAGGTAGTTATATTACAGCAGCTACTTTAACCAGTGTTCGGGCAACAATATGTTTTACATACTAGATCAATGCTCGGAATACGTGCTGTGTCAAAGAGCACACCATTGTGGTCGACCCGACTTGAATTCAAACCGTTCAGCTACGTGGGGTGAGGGAACCGTTCATTTTTCATTTCATTTATTTATTTATATTTTAGGTTAAATGACCTGTGTCAGTCTCCGAGCCCCAGAAGCGCAGTTGGTACCAGTAGCGTACAGGACTTGAGAACAGGAGATCGCTGGTTCGAATTCCCTAGGTTGGCTAATTTCTTTCCGAGGAATGGTGATAATATCTGCGACAGGATTCATTCCTCTCTTACCGATGATCATTGTTTTGACGATGCATGGTTATGTGGGAAAGTAGCCAGTGGCTTCGGACGATTATTGTGCGAAGAACTGGTAAAAGAAAGTCTAGCAAATTAATAGGCATGGATGGGTGATTGGCCGCCGCGACTATAACTGAATCGATGTTGAAGACAACGTTTAACACCATACAATCAAGAATTAATCAAATCCTGCGTCAGTCCAAGAAGGATAGTGCTTCTATGTTTTCTTGACGTTCTCGCACTAAGACAAAAACAAGGGAGCCACTTGCTAAATAAAATGCGTTATCACGGGCAAGCGAATAATTGTAGGAAATATGGTGCATGGAAATGAAGTAGGCTACATGTATAACGATTTTGCAGACATATTTTAGAACATGCATCGGTGATTAAATCTTTCTCACTTTTGCTGTTTCAAACGAATGAAACCAGAATAATATTAAAAATGTGATGGTTTTATGTATAAATGATCATAATTGTAATAACAGAAATTAAAGGTGTTGTATCAACTTTTGTATAAACAAAAGGTGACATTAGGTGAGCAGGTGCATTATGCAAATGCATGTTTCCAACCATGTTTATTTATTTCGGGTTTGATAGCATATGTTTTATAATTAGGAGGGATGTATTTTTCAACATTTTTTAGAAAGTATAAAACAGTTGCCGAGTTAATCAACAAGAAAAATCATGTTAATACATGTATCTATTAGTCCAGAAACAAACTGGCAAGATTCTTCCTATTAAAGGCCCTGTAGCTGCTAAAAGTAAACAGCGGAGTGGTAAAACACATTTAAATTCAAATAATACACTTTATAAGCTTGGAAGTTATTGTGAAAATGACAATCTGTCATACAAGTACGGTGGCTCTAAGGGTTAGTCTCTTGCAGAAAAAATGAATTTTCAACTCGGGTAAAAAGTAAACAAAAGATATGGCAACTTGGCAACTCCAAACTTTGTATTAGATTTCATTTTTCTGCCAGCGACTAATTTAACACATATGGACAGACTATGCAATAACAGATTTTCATCTTCACGACAATTTACATATATCTTTTTTTAAATGGTATGATTTTTATAAGTCTAAATGCATTTTAATACCCACATTGTTTACATTTGGCAACTACATAGCGCCTTAATTCAACTGTGATATTTTTAAACATAATATCCGTCTGTAAATCCGTATTCACCAACCATTCTTAAGTAAATTGCTAGTCTTATTCACAAGAGATTTTTCGTTTTGAAAGTAATACAACTTCTGATTGGCTAAACCAAATGGTTTAGCCGATCAAAAGTTGTGTTACATTCCAAATCTAGATCTTAGACCAAGAATATTCTTAAGAATGTTTGATGAATTCATACGGACTGGCCCACACAAAAGAGCCGGTGTGTTAATTAAGAAACCAAATGGTCTATAAAAGAGGCTGCAGTAAAGCAATGGTTGGTCCTCTATCCGCGCGGCGATATTGCTGAGTACCGTTGAATACGGGTCAACACTTTACCACCCAACAGAAGTTAGACTTGTCCAAATAAAAAGCATTTGCAGACGATAAGTAATGAGTAACTCAAATGAAAGGATATGTCTTTGAAAGGGCAGAAAACAATGTGGGAAAAGAAGAAAATGCTGTTTACGAGCATTTGCTTCTTTTCCCATAAAGCTTTCAAAAGCTTTCTCTTGACGGGATTGTTTGGTATCCTACAGGGAAAAAACACCAAAAGAGCAACTAACAAACAAGAATACAATATCTCCATGTACCTCACTGAGGCGCTTTTATGTAACCATTTGCCAGACGACAAAATTTTAGACTTGTCCAAATCAAAAGCATGTGTAGGCTACAATTTAAATGTGGATCAAATGGTGCGTTTTTGTTTTTAAAAGGTGGAAAAAATTGTGGGTAAAGAGAAAGTGCTTTTTTTAAAACATACTGTCACGGTTATTACACGGCGTTAAGTAACCTATTCTATGTTTTTGCCTGGAGTTTCTTTTCCATTAGACTACTTCCAACAATATTCTTTCCAACTTTTGAAGCTGCAGGCTGCATTCCTACCTAAACGTTGTTGTAACAATGTTCAGCTGTGAGAGGAACGTATAATACATGGATCCGTGCTGAAAAGATAAACCGACTTCCTTGGTTACTGTTGCCAAGGGCTCCCCAACAACCGCTGTAAATACATATACAGTATAGGAGATAGCCTACATAAATCGTGCTGTCATGACTATTTATCTCGATAAAATTGCGTAAAAAATATTTTTATCATATGTTTCTGCCAATGATGAATTCTCGATAAGTAATTTAAAGATGCTTGAACTAATTTCTACAAGGATGTGTACAAAAAGGGTGAATTACGGGGGCTACGAACAATGTAACAGATCTCCTTGTTTTACCAAAATTTTGAACTTCAATGAGAAAGAATAAAACACATCAACAAAACTCAGTTTTGCCACAGAAAAATAGAATTAAAGATACTTATTGTTTTCGTAAGGCTATTAAAGTCATCTTAAACATCATACCCAATTAAATAACACTGAATTACAAGCATTTCGAAACATTTATAGATTGTCTGATTCTACAGAGAGGTGTAAGTTTATGAAAAATTTCAATTTCAAGTTTAGAGAAAAAGGGTTGCCTGATGATTTTATAATGCGTTAAGTGTGTCGTCAATTAGCAAACTTGTTAATATCATTGACGGTAGTTTGTTTTATCTTATGATATACTGAAGACAACGGGTGGTCAAGTTGATTAGAGCGGCAAATTGGTTTGCAATCAAACACACTTCCTATCAATTAACAGTTTACCGACACACCCTTTGACATGACAGATGTGCTAATCCACTTTAACTCTTCACCAAATAACAAAATTTTAGAACAATACAAACTCAAACCAATTGCAGACAACAAAATAAATGATTCATCAATTGAAATTATTTTTTTTAAAGAGCACAAAACACTGTGAGAAAAAGGAGAAAATGAATGTTACCAGCATTTTCTCCTTTTTCCGCACGGCTTTCAAAAGCTGTCTTTCTCAGGGTCGTTAAAACTCGGGCTTATGTGGTAAATGGTTAAAACGGCTAAGTCAAAAGAAAAATTTACAAGTTGCCTATTGAGCTGAACTTCCACAAGTTCAGAAGTTAGAATTTTTCATAAATGAAATCTACTCTTAGTGAGGACAGGGATGGTATATAAGATCCCTGATGAGGAAGACAGTAAGAGCTACACGTTAATGTGCTCATTGTAAATACTAGATAGTTTAAACCCAAGACTTCACTGCATGTAATTTGTAATCTGATCTATATCTACACATTCAGCATATCTTTATGCACCAAGGGTTAAGATTAACGTCAAACTGAAACACTGATGACAAGTGCCACTTTTTGGATGTGCATAGGTTATTGAACAAGGTTAGATATTCAGGTAAAAGTATTGTCTTTTTATTTGTATTTCATATACAGTAGATCTATTTATACCTTTGTTTTCCAGTTTAAAACATTTGTGTCTCTTTCAGAGGGGAAAAACTATAGCATTAATTAATCCATTGTGTAATGTAGCGCTGATCAGAACTCTTTAAATATGTCCCATTTTCAGTCATTATCATAATTCAAACTTGTCTACAGCCGCTGCGTGATCGCACGTCAGCGGTACACGTTCGAAAAGCACATATTTTAAACTTTTTCTTAAATTCAAACGTTTAAAACACAAAATAAATAAACACTATCGCACCCCTCAAACGTTAACAGTCGTTTGTTTGGGAGCCGAAATAGCAGACAACAAGGCTGCACGTCGGGTAAAATAGATGCGATGACCTGATTGGTCAAATATCGATTTCCATGTATCCTATCGGAATGGCTGTAATCAGTCCTCTGACATAAACTAACCCAGAGGAATTCGAACCACCAATCAAACTCGGGCCTATGGGGAAGGGAGGGGTTCTATATATACACATACGTGAACCATGCCCCGGTAGAGCGTAAGACTCGTGATTATGAGGGTGTGGGTTCGTTTCCCACGGCTGGCCATCTAAAATTACTAATAGTCTTTCGGATGAGACGTTAAACCGAGGTCCAGTGTGACGGTGCTATACACCGAGCACGTTAAAGAACCAGGCGTAACTTAGGATGGGTTTCGTCCTGTATCCGCACTATCCCCCGTAACAATACTAACAGCCTTCAGGGGGCGTCGCCCATATGGGAAACCGGTGGCGACGATAAATAAACGCAAATTCAATCAATGCCCCGTTATACATGTATCGATTATACCTGTGCAAGTCATCACACGAATAAGGAGGTAGAATGGTCCTTTGACAGGCAGACAATTTACTAAAAGCAAAAAGTTTCGACCCAGATCAGCCTGCACGGACTGCGCAGGCTGACCTGAGTCGATACTTTGTTTTTGCAGACCTATGCATTGATCCCGCAAGCTTATTCTTTAGAGCACTTGGCTTTTGACTAATTAAAGTCATTCTCGAGACAACACTCAGGGTTCATTTCGCGAAGGAATGGCTTCCGGTATAATCAGACGCACTTTACAACTTAGTTTGGTTGTGATTTCACGAAGACAAAATGGGTTATTCGCAAACAATTTTGGTCACAGAAAAATAAATTCATCAGTATTATCTTTACGTAAGTTGAGAGCTTATCACAAGTGTGAAAGGAACTAACGTTACTGCGTTAATCACTATGAAGCCTTGAAGGACATTGGGGATAGTTAGAGTGATTTCCCTTAGACTTTGAACTCGTACCGTCGTGTCCGGTAATCTTGCGCGTCCGGTAATCTTGCGCACTTCGGTAGATTCCTGTTTCGCGAGTTTGTTTGATGAATTCTACCCGTTTCTGCAGTTTTTCTTAGACCATAGGAATTTGGAATAACAGAGAAACCTTCAGAAAGTAACTATAGCTAAATTTTGCACCTGAGAGTGTCTATAGTTTGTCTATTACATCATCCTGACTAATTATTCATAAACACGCCCTATGACCCAATTCCCGACGAGGCTGGCTGTAACACTTTTTACCTGTCAGTTAAACGAGCAATTTATGTCTCATCATAAAAAGGAATCAATTAAACACATATTTTACAACTTTATAAGATATTAAGGAACAGTTTTAACATTATTTTGCTTATTTACGTGCAACCTTTATCAGACGACAAATTCATTTCCTATTTGCTGGCATTTTGTCAAAGTTCTGAATCAAAGGCCCAAATCGAGCGTAATTATTTCTTTTCTACAATTATTCTTTGTATGGGCCACAAATACTTTAGAAATCCTTTGCATTGACGTCATTTATCGAAGTTCGCAAGATCACCGGACAGTTGTATGCCGGATAAAACCTCACGGTGATAGTTTACTTTTTAAAAGTTTGTGTTGTTCGGGGAATCTTTTTATAACTATCTTGAGTTATAATCTAGATGAAATATTTCTATAAATAGATAAATAGCTGTGGGGATCTAGCTATTCATTTTAGTGTCATAAGTAAACAGTTGTTTGCTTAGGTGCGCAAGATTACCGGACAGCATCGTATATGTTACAAAATTGCTACTGTAACATTACATTATATTTCTAAACTGTACCGGTATCCGTGTTTTAATCAAGCTCGATTGTCTGGTGGGAACAGTCGGCCCTCTCTATCTGTCTGAAGGTCTCTGTGTGTATCTTCTCGTCTTCCTCTCCCCTCCACCTGTGCATAATCTTACCAGCAACTCGGGGCAGTTCAGATTTTCATTTACTTTTGGCAGTGTCTACAGGTATGGCACTATATCCTGAGACCCTAGTGATAGGGACATGGTATCAGTGGTTTTTCTCCTTGAACGGGTCCGTAGTCCGTAAAATGGACCCGTTCCCAATCCAAAAATGCTACCATTTTTTCTAGAATCACCAATGAAAAATTCCCAAAAACAAATGTTGTTTCTCGCTGCATAATGGACCCATTCAAATGCAAGGCCCGGGTGTCAGTTTTCAAAATGACTTTGTAATGGATTGAAATTTGTATCGTGGATTTCCCCCTGGCAAATTCAGGGCTTCTCCTGCAAGTTTTAATTTTTGCGCCATCAAATTCGCCAGCTCATAAAAATTGGGGCCAGTAGGAGCCAACTGAGGTAGCCACATGGTACACTGGACACTTCAGTTTATTGGCCCATGTTAAAGCTACTAAATCCGTTGCTCAGTAATACTGGATATGCTTACTTTTTCCCCAAGGGTTTTCAAGGTTGTAAAATGCAGGGACATAGAAGTTGTATTTGAACAGTAATACAATGCTGTAATTCTAAAAGTGTAAACCTGTTAGAATTCCTTGAGTTTTAATGAAATTAAAGAAAAAGTTTGGATTGTGTGGTAAAGGGTTATCATTTCTTTTTATCTTGAAAAATACTAAAGGTTACATTTGTTAAAGGGTCCTTTTATTCTGGTATTTTCTCTCTGTAGGAGTGTCCTATACCTTCTCTGACACTTGTTCCAGTGCTATCACTGTAAGACAAAGTGGCCTACAAAGTGCCTAACCCCCCCCCCCCCCCCCCCCCATTATTCAACATTTTTGTCATAAAATCACTTTAGTTTTTTACTCATTAATGGACAGATATTTTAGCACCCATTTATAGTTATAGACATATATTTGTGTAAATTACTGTTTGAAGTCATTATCAAAGCTAGAAAGACAGTCTGAAGTGCTTCTGATAGTACATCAAACTGACATTTTTTTGTGTCATGGGTTTTCACGTTTTTTGCGATGATCCTTTTTTCATGTCAGTTAATTTTCAGAAAAGTATTTCCGCATGATTTGATATAAAATTTTCATAAAGGGTAGCAGCTAACTTCAAAATCTGTCATTTTACGCTAGATAAGCGGATCAATACCATTATCACGTTTTTCATTAATGACATCGCTAAATACACACAATGAAATGCTAGCCAGTGAGAGAATGCTCACCAGGTATGGCAGAATCAATGCGTGGCTTTAGAAATTATGGGCGGTGACTAAATCTTGTATCTGATTTCTGATTGGTTCGCAGTAGATATTGTGTGAAAATTCTATGTGCACAACGGGGCGTGGCAAAATCGACATTTGATTGATTAGCATTGTGTGGTATGTATGCAAGTATGCTGTGTAATTAGACAAAACCGTTAAAGAGAGTCAGCTTGATTAGGTGTGATAAACAGTAACACGGGCATCCTTCACACTTGATACATGTTGTTTTTGTCGGAGTTAAGATCTTTTAGGAATTATTTATAGGCATTTACTTGTCACCAGTACATTTGCCAGTGCTTCATTTTTAGTGCCATTTTTTCTTAATTTTCGCATTTGTCCCCACTGGCGATCAACAGCTGGAGCCCTGCAAATTGTTCAGAATACGTAACATAAACAATCCAAATATCAGGAATTTCATTGGTCAAAAAAAGGAGTTTTCCAAAGTAGTAATCGACCAAATAAAAAAACCTGTGACCGTGTGACGTCTGTCAACAGGTTATTTTGGTACACTGGTCCTAGTCTTTGATAACCAAATTCAAGTCTTTATTGGATAGAGGCCGGCGTTCAGTGTATGTACCCTTCCAAAGACAAGTTTGAATTTATGTGTAACATTTGTTATCAGCAGATTTGGACAAGTCTGTCATTTTGTTGTTGGGGAAAGGGTAAACATCTGAGCATGTCCTGTGTCAAAAAGACAAACAGGAAAACAAGAAAATCCAGGAAAGCAAGAACAGGTGCATCGGCTGCCGCGATATAACTGAAATAATGTTGATAGCGGCATTAAACACCATACAATCAATCAATCAACATTTGTTAGCAGTGGTAGGATAATTTAACCGAAGCTGGAATGGAGTTGCCTTCCCCTGTGATCTTTCCCACATTTATTTGTGTGTAATATGTCTTGGAGTCAAGCCTTTTTGTAGGAGAAAGTAATGTCAGGGAAAGCAGTTTGGTATATTGCCCTTAACACTTTACCAGACAATAAAATTTTAAACTGGTATAAATAATAGATAAAATAAATGAAACTCAAATATTGAAATTTGTGAAAAGGTAGTAAAAACATTTTGTAAAAGGAGAAAATTCTTGTTGCCAGCATTTTTGTTTTCTGTTTTTTACACAAAATTCTTGTTCTTAAGGGTCTTCAAAACTTAGGATTGTGTAGTAAAGGTTATAGTAAGCTTTGCTTTTGATTGAGCTTTCAAAGCAACACAGATTAATGCACATCTGCTTGTCATGGTTATGGAACATGTAATTGTTAGTGCCTGGATGGGTGACAAGGCTTTAGGTAGTGCGGTTGGCATGTTAAGTTACAGTGGAACGTATGGGCATCCCCTGTATATTGCCTTATTATGAACAATGTAGAGGAAATATAATGTGCTATTTCTAGTAGCAGTGACAGTGTCAGGTGATTGAGCCATGGAAATTCCAGTATTCTGTGATAGACTAATGGAGTTTCAGTTGCCTATTGGGATGACTCGAAATGGACCTTTATGAAGTGGAGTAAAAGGCAAAATTGATATTGAGAAACAAGAATTTTTTATTCTTTTGTATTTTGTAGAGAAGTATTTTTCTGAAAAGCATGAGTGGTTAGACATTCCAGATGGGAGCTCAGAGGGAACAGTTGGTATCACAGACTATGCTCAGGTAAACTGATCCATTTGACACTGTTCAACCCTCCACCACACAAAAGCCGAGTTTATAAGGGGCTCATGAAAACATTGTGGGAAAAAGGAGAAAATGCTGATAACCAGCATTTTCTCTTCTTCCCACAATCTTTTCTCCCCTCTCAAGGACAAATACCATTATTTTGAGCTACTCGTCTGCAAATAATTTCAATATGGATGAGTGTAAATTATTGTTTTCTGGTAAAGAGTTGCCTGTATACCAGACCCCAGAATTTTAGACTGGTCCATATTGAGAGCATTTGTAGACCACAAAGATATTATTGTGACAGAAATCATGGACTTTGTTTGAGAAAGGGCAGAAAACATTCTTGGAAAAGGAGAAAGTGATTGATTGATTGATTGTATGGTGTTTAACGCCGTTTTCAACATTGTTTCAGTTATATCGTGGCGGCCAGTGCACCTATCCATGCTTTCCTGGAGTTTCTTTTACCAGTACTCCGCACAATATTCTTTCCAAGCCACTGGCTGCTTTCCCACATAACCATCGTCGAAACAACGATCAGCGGTGAGAGAGGAATGAATCCTGTCGCAATAACTATCACCAATCCTCGGAAAGAGATTGGCCGAGCCGGGGATCGAACTCACGACCCCCTGTTCTCAAGTCCGGTACGCTACCAACTGAGCTACTGGGGCTCAGCAAAAGGAGAAAGTGCTTGTTACCTAAATGTTTTTCAAAGGCCTTCTTTCTGAGGGTTGTCAAAATTGGGGCTTATTTGGTAAAGGGTTTACTAGTTACTGCTCAAATCCTATTTTAAAGCGCTGTTGAAAACATTAAGGGAAAAGGAGAAAATGCTGGTAACCAGCATCATCTGTTTTCCCACAGCTTTTCTACCCTTTCAAAGACAAATATAATCATTTAGGCCACTGTAGATTTATCTTCTGTAAATGCTTTCAAATCAGACAAGTCAAAATTTTTGTTGTGTGGTAAAGAGTAAACAGAAACCTGTTTAACAGATGTCAAATTTTTGACTGGTCCACATTGATAGCATTTTCAAGATGGACAAGTTGAATGTGACTCAAATCATGAGATGGTTTTTTTTTGAAGTGCAGGAAACCTAGTGGGAAAAAGAGAAAAATTTTTTGGCCACCTTTTCATTATTTCCCGGAATGTTTTCAAAAGCCCACTTCCTCAGGGTCGTTAAAACATGCAATTATTTGATAAAGGGTTTCTCATTTATAATAGAATTTTTGCTTTAGTGTCTCATACGAAAAAGGCTTGTAAAAACCCAGAGGGAGATGCTGAAAATGATAAGAACTGGAATTTATCCCTTTTCCTACATCAGAGATGGATCGGATCATCCATCTTCTGAGCCTTATGCAAATGCTTTCAATATGGACAAGTCTTATATTTCTTTATCTTGTAAAGAGCTAACATGTTTCTGAAGACAGTATTGATGGAAATCAGACTGAAAGGTGAGCAAGGAATGTGCAGCCTGGGTCTGACTCAGCAGTGTCTAATATTCCAGTGTTATGGCTACAGCGCACTTATTCATGAATGTCCAGGGTCTGGCTTGTGCTAGGCAAGGGCCCTGAAGTACCCCTTGTTTTCAAAGAAAACAGCCAGATATCGTCATGGCTTTGTTGTCGTCTGCGTCATCGTGATGGAAATCTGTGACATTTTTAAAATATCTCAATCACAAATGAACATAATTATTTGCTTCTAACTCGGACTAGTTGTCTTCTTTGAAAAAGGGAGCACATACCAGAAAAGCCAGCAACTCTCAAAATGTTTTTGACACAGTTATGCAGGGGTGTAAAATAATTTTTTTATCTTCTCGCTCAGTAGGGCGAGTGGGTGTAAAAAGTTACTCGCCCTGCAGTGTTTTCACTCGCCCTTCTCTTTTTGTGAAATATTTGTCTGATATAGTTTAAAGTCATGTAATTTATTATTCTAGATCTGACACGTAGATCTAATTTTGAAGCAAATAAATGTCAAAAAATGTAATCAAGTCTGGTGTCAGTTTCTGTATTGAACTGCCTGTTCATCATCATCATGCAAAGAGAAGAATTCATTTTCTGTTAAAGGTAAATGTAAACAAACAGATAGTGTTCCCACTTGTCAAAACTCAGCCGATTTCGTACACGTGCACATCTTCATTAACTTGATCATCATTTGCCGAATGATGTTGTATCCGTGCACTGCTACTTAAAACAGATCATCTATACCATAGGCCTCTGAAAGTCCATTGGTCTATCAAGGAGTAACGAAATTTTCATTATTGGATACTGTTACTATAAATAGCACATTGGGGATTCCCTCTGTATCGTATATAGTAAGAGTATATACAATATAGAGGGAGTCACCAATGTGCTATCTATAGAAACAGTGTTGATGAACATTTGAATATATATTCCGTGATATACAGGCGATGCACCAATGTGCTATAAGTGTTCGATGATTGACCAAGGTCAATTTTAGTGTTCCGTGATAGACCAATAGAGCTTCAAAGGCCTGTGATCTATGCCATCACATTTTCTGATCAATTGACTTAACGTTTGAGTGCAAAAATCAACCTAATTTGTTTACGTGATTATCTTCTTAAATGCATAAACTTCTTTGTAATGCATCTGTAGTGATTAAATAAATTTTAATGAAAAATAGGTCTTGTCACTTCTTCAGAATATTACTAGAAATCCACTGAATTAGTTCGGAATTCCCTGGTGTGATAAAAATGGACAGAATTACCTTTAGCAAAATGAGCATACGGTTATTTAAACACCCAAAACTGCACCTTTGTACTGAATGTAATCATACGGTACCTATGCTATGCAAAGGAATATTGTATCTAGTTTTGTAATATACCAGTAAATTTTCCGGCTGTAATATACATGTAGATAGATAGAATAACACGCTCGACAGAAAGAAAATACGTATCTACACACTGTGAAATACAGTTCCAAATAAGGTATGATGACGTATCTCGCGCACAGACTATGCATGCATTGACTTGCAATTAGTCAAAATGTTACACTGTAATATCAATCTGCCATTCATGAAAACAGAGTTACTACCTTCCACACTATTAATTGTCACATTTTGTTTACCGTTTTCGTTGAAAGATGTAGGTACATGTATATGTTGTAGTCCAAACTGGAATCTAGTCAGATCCGGAAAATGCCTAGACCAAATTGGAATTCTATTTTGGAATAGACCAAATTAGAACTCTACTTTGGTCTAGACAGATTCCAGATCCGCCTAGACCAAATTAGAATTCCAGTTTGGCTAGGCAGATCCAGAATCTGCCTAGACCAAATTGGAATAGTTTCTAGTTAGATATAGTGTGACTACATATAAATCATATGATTTAATTTAAACCCCAAAATAAAAGTGGCTTCAACCAGAAATTTGGAGTAAGAATACATTTTGAATGTTTTGTACTTTAGCAGAAAACAAATTGTGGGAAACAGAGCAATTGTGGGGAAAAAAAAAAGAAATTGCTTTGAAAATAGCTCTTGATTCTAAACATATATGGATTTATATGATTAAAAAAAAGTCAGGATTCTAATTTGGTCTAGGCAGATTCCGGATCTGCCTAGATTCCAATCTGGTCTACAACATATATGATAAAAGGGATATTATGTTGTAGTATCTTTCCTGGTGCATGTATTTACTTCTTGCTATGTAAGAAAATTTTGACATCTTGCTCGACCTCCTGTCTCGTGTGATACCTAATTTTCACACTGCTCGAATTAAATACACGCACCAGGAAAGTTTCTACAACATAATATTCCGTATGTATTTACCAGTGTTTTACAGTAAATTTTCTTTCTGATAAATTTCCATTAAATATTACACTAGAAAAACTTTTCTTTGCAATGGTATAAATGTATGGTTACATTCTGTACAATGTAACTTTTGGATGCTTAAAGGGTAACTCCAGACCAAAATTTTTATTTCAAAATCGGATAAAACTATACTAGAGTATATTAACAAAAAAAATTTAGCGTTCTGTGATGCTTACTTCACGAGATATAGAGGTATAAACTTCGGATTTTCACCTGCCTGAAAGTTGCTAATTGAAAAAATCGTGACTTTTGGTAGTTTGCCGTGACGTCACAGGTGTGAGAAGATATGGTCGCTATATATGAACTAACGCAGAAAACTGAGAAAACTGCCTGATGTTTGTAAATATATATATCGATTTATCACGTTTCAGTCTCTTGTGTACTGCAGAATTTCAATCTCTATCGCTCTTACATCTTACTACAATCATAGGAAAGAAATTTTGAATGAATTAGCCTAGTGGAGATAGTACTTATGAAAAGGAAAAGTTATTCTTGTAGTGGGGAACAAAACTATTTTGAAATTTATTTCTGGAAGTTATTTCAATTATACCACTGCCTAATCAACAAATTTTAATAGATGAATATATAAAAAAAAAAGAAATGAATAGTTGAAACAAGCCAAAAGTCTCTTCTACTAAGTGTTTGAAGGAAGAAGGAACATTGCAATGTGTAAAGGAAATCATTCGAGCATAGTTCTAAGGCTGTTTCTACCAGATATAGGACACGGTTGATCATGGAACGGTCTACAAATCCTGCGCAGTCAGATCTTGATCTACACCATCAATGTCAGCATTTTACATGTCTCCTTCAGCTTGGGAAGAATTAAAAGCCTTGATCTACCTTAGAAATCGTATCCTCTCTTTAACATTCACAAACAACATTAAATCCAGCACACATCCTAAATTTGCCGTTAAAGTTAAATCCATTTTCTTTTTCACTTGATCTTCATTTATTTTCCTACATGTTATTTTCACAATTTCAAATTTGTTTCTTTCATCAACAACAACGTTAAAAGATTGTCTGAATTGCCTCCTGCCTTCCTGCCCTCCATATCATGCAGTAAACGTTTTTGATCGTCTGCAAAATACAGGGTCAGTCCATTTCCTAAATACTGAGACATGTTCGGCGTAAAATTTAAATGGAAATACCAACGTGGACAAAAATTATTTAACTTTCTTCTTCCGTATTTCTCGCTGTAATTATGTGCGAGATAACAGATGCTGACCATAAAAATGCAGCGTTTAAAAATTTATAACTGCGTACAAACTTTACACAAAAGTTTAGTGCGCCAACCTTTTATTTTGAGAAAAGAAGAAAGTGACTATTTACCCGACCGTCGTGTACGCACTGAAGAAAATTCATATTGCGAGTACGACTGTCGTGTACTCAATGAAGGAAAACTTCTTGGGTGCCCGACTGTCGTGTACTCAATGAAGGAAAACTCGTTGGGTGCCCGACGGTCGTGCACGGACTGATGAAATTTCGTCTTGGGGGCACGATGACGTGCCCGCTATTTCCGATTTCTTCATTCAGTACACGATGTGGTCGTGTACGCACTGAAGAACTGGAGTCTTACGTACACGTATTAATGGATTGGACCAAAACGCAGACTGCTATGTGAACCAGCACGGCGTAAACCGTCTCAGTGGAGCAATAGTCATTTATACAGGGTGTCATGCAAACACACACAAAACAACTATTAACATATTCTTGTCACTGCAAATTTAACTAGTTATTTCCCACAGCACATATAGTATATGTAGCTGAATTTCAATTGTATCTGCTTTAAATACTTTTTGGGATACCCCTATCTAGGTAACTCTTTGAATACATGTAGGCCTACTCAAATGAATTAGTAATACTTTTTATCTACAATTTGTTGCTAAAAAAAATTGTGGGTCGAATTGACCAAAATATGGGTCGATACGACCAAAAAGTTTCGAACTGACTCGGTGTAGAAATGACTTGGTGCCGAAACGACTGAATACCATTGTGGCAAATTTCAAATAGATCTAATTCCGATGGAAACTGTAGGAGGAGTTGCGCACACAAGAAATTCCAAACGGACGGACGGACGACCGGGTGTACAGTATGAGGTAATACGAGCCTTCGGACGTATAAAAAGGATGCCAGCTACGCTTGTGCATGCATTTGTTCTGTAACACGCTGTATAAATGACTATTGCCGTGTGCTCCAATGAGACTGTCTACGCCGTGCCGATTCACGTAAAAGTCTGCGTTTTGGCCCAACCCATTTACACGTGTACGTAAGACTCCAGTTCTTCAGTGCGTACACGACCGCGTCGTGTACTCAATGAAGAAATCGGAAATTGCGGGCACGTAATCGTGCCCCCAAGACGAAATTTCATCAGTCCGTGCACGACCGTCGGGCACCCAACGAGTTTTCCTTCATTGAGTACACGACAGTCGGACTCGCAGTATGAAATTTCTTCAGTGTGTACACGACTGTCGGGTAAATATCATCGGCCAGAAAAGAATTGTGTGTTCCATCAATGTACAGGGGCAAAGGGTTAATTCGGCGCCTCTTTGATGTTGGTATCGCACCGTCGTGGTCTGACATATTTTTTTTTACCAGGCTTGCAGCTGGAGGTTAACAAGCACGTGTCATAAACATGTCATGTACAAAGTTACTCTTTTCACGACCATATTGAACCCTTTTTCTTATAAAATCTAAATGGAATTTGGAATTTCACACAGCTTAAATGGGTAAGTCGAACGTCATAACTTTTGTATTTTCCTCATTCATATGATCTTAAATAAAAAAAAAAATCCCATAATCTGCTTGTCGAATTTCTATTCTAACTACCCTCCAACTCTCTCTCGCTCTCTCAGTAATATGAAAGAGATGGATAATCAACAGTGAATTTACCATTGATTTCTTGCCTCATTTAAATTTCTGTGTGGCCCCAAGGCTGCTGAGCGCGACTCAATGACCTTTTGCGAACAGAGTATATTGAGATCAGACTGCACAGAACGTGCAATCTGATCTTATGTACAGTGTCCGATACGGAGATATCTATTTTTTTATCTCCAAAAACCAGCAATATTCGAAATTTTGCAATCGGCATGAAGGTTTATTTAACCTGTTGAGGATTAAGCCACGTCATTCGGTTCAGACAGACAGACAGCAGACTGACGAATAAATAGTCATCTCCTGGCTCGAAATAGTGCTTAAACTTGGCACCCGGCATACGATAGGGATTTTTGTGACGAAAAAAATCGTCTCCCGACATGAGGGAGGATAAGGCTGTGAGAAAAAAAGTCAGTATCAGAGCAAATTAACAGTACACAGAAGCAGAAATAAATGTGTGGGTCACACTTCCTACACCACATCCGGTTTATCGAAGATTTCACAAACTCGCACAGGTGTGCAAACCACATTTTCGCTTATAACTCTCTTATTACAAAAGACATTGAAATATGGTTTTCAGTTTTAAGGTTGTTTTCATTTAAGGATTCATATATCCAAAATAGCTTTGGTCTGGAGTTACCCTTTAAATAAAGAGATGGTTGCTTTGCAATCAGTAACATTGTCTATTTTTAATATATCAGATATATGGCCAACATACTGATTTAAATACGAATCCTCATAATTAATGTCTGTTATTAATCATGTGACATTTGCACAAGTCTTTGCCAAACCCTGACACAAAATCTAAACACACCTTAAGGGCCTATGTATGGAAATACCACTGAAACATTTCATTTTTTACTCACCTGAGCACAAGTGCTCAAGGTGAGCTTTTGTGATCATGCTGTGTCCGGCGTCCGTTGTGTGTCGTGCGTCGTCCATTGTCAACTTTTACCTTGTGTGCGCTCTAGAGGCCACATTTTCAGTCTGATACTCATGAAACTTGATCAGGATGTTTGTCTTGATAATATCTCGGATAAGTTTGAAAACGGGTCATGTGGGTCAAAAACTAGGTCACTAGGTCAAATCTTAGAAAAACCTAAACCTTATGAACACTTTAGAGGCTATATTTTCAGTCCAATACTCTTGAAAAATGGTCAGAATATTTGTCTTGATGAAATCTTTGATAATTTTGTAAATGGGTCACATCTTTGAAAAACCTTGTGTACACTCTAGAGGTCAAATTTTCAGTCCGATACTCACGTAACTGGGTCAAAATCTTTGTCTTGATTATATCTCGAATGAGTGTGAAAATGGGTCATGTCAGGTCAAAAACTAGGTTACTAGGTCAGATCTTAGGAAAACCTTGTGTAGACTGTAGAAGCCACATTTTCAGTCCAATACTTGGTCAGAATATTTGTCTTGATGATATCTCGGATAAGTTTGAAAATGATTCACAATAGGTCAAAAACTAGGTAACCAGGTCAAATCTTCGAAAAATCACGTGTACGAACAAGAGGCCGCATTTTCAGTCAGATAATTTGAAACTTGGTCAGAATATTTGTCTTGATAATATCTTGGACAAGTGTGAAAATAGATTATGTTGGGTCAAAAACTAGGTCACTAGGTCAAATCTTCGAAAAACCTTGAGTACACACTCTAGAGGTCACATTTTGAATCCAATACTCATGAAACTTGGTCAGGATGTTTGTCTTGATGATATCATGGACAGGTTTGAAAATGGGTCATGTTGGGTCAAGAACTAAGTCACTAGGTCAAATCTTACAAAAATTTTGTGTACCTTCCAGAGGCCACATTTTCGGTCCAATACTCTGGAGAGTTGGTCAGAATATTTACCTAGATAATAGCTTTGACAAGGTCGAAAATAAGTCACATCAGGTAAAAAACTAGGTTACTTGGTCAAATTTTTGAAAACTTTGTGTACGCTCTAGACGCTGCATTTTAAGTCTGATAATCTTGAAACTTGGTCAGAAACTTGGTCAGAATGTTTGTCTTGATGATATCCTCGATGAGTTTAAAAATGGGTCACTTTGGGTCAAAAACTAGGTCACTACGTCAATTCTTAGATAAAACATTATGTACACTCTAGAGGCCATATTTTAAATCCAATACTTATGAAAATTTTTCAGATTATTTGTCATTATATTTTGGAAGAGATTAGGAATGGTCGTGTATGGTTTAAAGGCTCAGTTTAGCAACTTCAAGGCCGTCATGGCCCTCTTCTTTTTTCTCTAGTGATGATTTGCCAGCTTTCACTTAACTTAATTCAGTGATGAATTCATTTTAAGTTTGGTGAGATAATAAAAATCTGATTAGTACCCTTTAGCCCTTTATCAAAGGATAAAATTTTGAACTCAACTTTGGACTTCAAGGGTAGAAAACATTTTGAGAAATGGAGAAAATGCTGGTTACCAGTATTTTCTTCTTGTCCTACAATGTTTTCAAATGCCTTCTCTTTCAGGATTGTCAAAACGTGGGATTGTGTGGTAAAGATTTTAAGTATGTTTTGCAGGATAAACTTGGAGAAGTGGTCTTTGTCCAGTTACCTGAAGTTGGACAAGCCGTAGAAAAAGATGGTAAGTGTTGGCAAATGGAGAGAGTAAAAATACAAAACTTTAGACTGGTCCAAATTGAAAGCACTTACAGACAATAAATTAAATCTGGCTCAAATGATAAAATTTGTCAATGAATGCATGGGACTGATTTAGGGAAACAGAGAAAATGCTGATTACCAGCATATCTCCATTTCCCACAATGTTTCCAAAAGCCTTTTTCCTTAGGCTTGTTAAACCACAGGATTGTTTGGTAAAGGAACAATTGTATGGGGCAATTATTTCATCTTTTTTGACACCATGTTTTCTTAAGTATTGAATTTTAAATATGCCCAGCTCTGTAGCTCAGTTGGTGACGTATAGGGCTTGAAACCAGGGGATCACTGGTTTGATTCTCCAGCTCAGTCAATTTCTTTCTGAGGATTGATGATAGTCATTGTGACAGGATTCATTCCTCTCTCACTGCTGGGAATACAGCATGGGAAGAATATTGAGCAAAATACTGGTAAAAGAAACTCCAGGAAAGCATGGATAGCTGCAGCAGTATAATTCAAATAATCTTGGAGACTGCATTTAGTTTGTTTAAACCTATTTTTTTTTTTTCACTGATTATAAAACTAGTTTTCACGACTTCTATTAATCTCACTTGATGAGTACTTCATGGAAACGTTTACCAGTTCTTAAGCTATGATATGAGTAGTTCCAAAGGTTGACCCCCCTCATCACAGGATTCAAACCTGGAATGTTTGGTGTGAGGGGCAGATGCTCTACCTCTACGCTACTGTGGCCCATGTTGACTTGTCAGTTTAGTGTATTGGGCGCTCTCAGGTAGAAAAAAAGGTCATTTTCAGAGCAGTCTGCTGCAGACTATATTTGTTTCAGGAGGAAAAAAATACTATCTTCTATGCTGTTTTCAAAAGAAACTGAAGATACTGACATAGCCCTGTCCCATGGGTTTTGTATTAGAGAGGCTAGAAAATGTTGCAGGAAATGAAGGATAAATTATGTTGGTTTTCTGCATTTTCTCGTTTTACCACACTGTTTCCCCTACCACGAGGTCATTTAAACCCAGGAGGGTGTGGTAAAGTGTTAAGGTTGCTGTGTTGAAAAAGTATTCTATTAAAGTTTTAGCAATACAGTACTTTTTCATTTACAACCTATTGTTAACACTTTGCAGATGAAGAAAATTTTAGACTAGTCCAAATTAACCACTATCCCAAACAATCCCAGGTTTTTACGACCCTGGGGAAGAGGCCTTTTGAAAACATTGTGGGAAAAGGAGAAAATGCTGGTTACCAGCATTTTCTCCTTTTTCCACAATGTTTTCTGCCTTATCAAAGACAGAAATCATCATTTTTGGTACATTTAATTTGTTGTCTGCAGACACTTTGAATTTGGTCTTGTCCAGAATTTTGTAGTTTGGGAAAGGGTTAAAAGGGTTTGCAGATAACAATTTAAATGCGGCTCAAACGATAGTATTCATTTCTAGAAGAGTAGAAAACACTGTAGGAAAAGGAGAAAATGCTGGCTATTAGGATATTCTCCAATTACCACAATGTTTTCAAATGCCTTCCTTTCTCTGTGTAGTTTAAAAGGATTATTTGTTATAAGGTTATGATATACAAAAGGATTATTTGTTAAAAGGGTATTGTATCGATATATATTTTTATCTCACAATTGCCTTAGTTTTCAAAGTAATATAACCTTTACAAATTTTCTTATCCTACACTTGTTTGAGGTAAACAGTGTGTGACGTCATATATGACATCATTTAATACTTCTGTCAGAGAAGTGAATTGGGATTTATACATGGAAATTGCCTTGTGTGCATGTACGGTTTTGTACATTCTTACAGATAGTTTATGAAATTTCATTATGTGATAAAAAGAATCAGACATATGCTGGCTTTTTAGATGCAGTTTTTCTAAACTTGTCCACAAACATTTTATTAAGCTTGCCAGAGGCCTGTGCAATAAAATTTTTTTAGGTTTACTCATTTAGACCTGTACCAAATGACAAAATTTTAGACTAATCCAAACTGAAAGCATTTGCAGATGACAAATTTAAAGTGACTCTAAAATTTATACTTGTTATGAGAAGGATGGAAAACATTGTGGGAAATGGAGAAAATGCTGGTTACCAGCTTTTTCTCCATTTCCCACAGTGTTTTTCAAAGGGTTTCTTTCTCAGGGTTGTAAAATGTAGGGATCATGTGGTAATGGGTGAATAAGATTTTATCGCAAATGCCAACTTATGTTACATCATATATACATGTATATACCTTTAAGGTGAAGCTGGCGTGTTGGAAAGTGTGAAGGCTGCCAGTGATGTGTATAGTCCAGTATCAGGGGAGGTCACTGAGATCAATGGCCAGCTCAATGACAATCCAAGTCTTATTAATAGTAGTCCCTATGGTGAAGGTACGGTAATCTCCTTTGTATTTTGATGTTGCTTTTAAAAGAGGCCTAGTAAGACCTTTTGGCCGTGCATCGAAATTTTCTGTGAAACACTTATGGTATGACCAAAAAATGTAGACTTGTCCAAATTGAAAGCATTTGCATATGGCTTAAATGATGGTATTTATATTTGGTAAGGTAGAAAATATTGTGGGAAACGGAGAAATACTGGTTTTTTTCCTTCACAAAATTATTTGATGAAGAGTTAAGCATTTATCAAATAATCCTGTTTTAACTACCCCAACAAAAGTTTTTCTAAAATATTTTGGGAAAAAGAGAAAATGCAGGTGACCAGGAGAAAATGTTCGTAACCAACACTTACTGCTTTTCCCACAATGTTTTTTGGACCTTATAAACAACAATTCTCATCTTTAAAGCTGCATTTAAATTGTCATCTGCTTCACCACATAATCCTGTGACAAAAGTTTCTGAAAATATTTTGGTAAAAGTAGAAAATGCTGATAAACAGCATTTTTTCCATCTCTAGAAATGTTTTCTGACCTTTCAATAACAACTCATGTCATTTAACCTTCTACTACACAACAAAATTTTAAACTCATCCTGGGGTCCTGTGTGGTTCAATGGTAAAGCGTAGGACTCTTAACATGGAGGCCTTGGCTTTGAGCTTCACTGGATGCACTGGGTTTTTAATGAAAGTGTCTTTGGATAAGACACCCCAGAGCCCTAGCCTAGTACTAGTGAAACCCAGGACATACATGAATATGGGTGCTGTTGCTGTGATATGACTGAAATAATGTTGAAGGCGGTATTAAACACACATTAAATCAATCTCATTTACTCAGAATGTGTCCTGACTTTTCAAGAAGTCCCATCATTTAAGTTTCATTTGATTTGTCATCTGCTAATGCTTTCAATTCAGGGTAGTCCAAAGGGTTTATATGTTTTTATTATTTTTATCTTACAGGATGGTTATACAAGATGACAATTTCTGATACAGCAGAACTGGAAGATTTGATGAATGAAGATGCTTATAAAGATTTTCTGAAATCTGAAGCAGAATAGAGAAAGCGACATTTTGTAAACCGGACCAAACATGGGTGATAAAGACATTCTGTGTGAAATCTGTTTTTGACATTGTTGTGCTGTGTTATTACAGACTTTGACTGTTAAGGAAGAGAATGGTTGTAACTGTCTGTTGTTGATTGGTAGAATGCCCTATTTAATACTGGTTTTGTTTATATTGGCTTGCTCATAGCTTTCTATCACTTAGACTAGTATATTAATTTGATATAGTTATATGTTAATTTGACTAAATGGTATGCATTTACCAATTTCAAACATGTGCACATTAGAGGCATTTGCAAATGATAAATTTGGCTTAAGTATTTGTACATAATATTTGTCCTTAAAGGGAAAAAACATGGTGGGAAAGAGAGAAAATTCTGGTTTTCAGTCTTTTTCCCATGTTTTAATTCCTTTTCCCTCGGGGTTCTTAAAACTAGGAATTGTTTTGTTAAGGATTATAAATTAACTCCTGTAACACTTGACCTTTTACCACACAATCCCAAGTTTTAACCACCCTGATAAAGAAGCCTTTGAAAACTTTATGGGAAAAGGAGAAAATGCTGGTTACCATTATGTAATGTTTTTACCATTTCAAAGACGGAAATCATCATTTGGGCCACATTTATAGTGCTGTCTGCAAACAGTTTCAATTTTGAGAAGTGTAAAATTTTTTCGTTTGGTAAAGAGTTGGTAAATACTAAAGACATGCTCAATTGTGTTATATTTTTTTTTTTTATTTTTAGACTGTATTTGGGAAAAAGCTATCTCAATATAGTCAAAAGTATTGCATTGTTATTCTTTATACCCTCCACAACACATGGCAATGAGCGGATTAAGCCTATACCAAAGAATTTCTTGTGTTGATTACCTGAAGAAAGAAGGCTTTTGAAAACATCATGGGAAAAGGACCTGCATTTTCACCCGTTCCAACATTTTTTTAAACATTTCAAAAACAGTTTGCATCATGTCAGTCACATTTAATTTGTCGTCAGCAAATGCTTTTGATCTTGACAGGTATAGAACTATGTTGTCTGAGAAAGAGAACTCTTTACAAACAATAAAATGCTAGGCTTGTCCAAATTGGACAGCATTTGCAAACAATATACCAAATGATATCATAGGATTTGTCTTTGCTAGGACAGAAAACATAGTGAAAAAAGAATATGCTGGTTTCTTTTTTTCCCATAGTGCTTTCAAAAGCTTTCACCTTCAGGGCTGTTAAACTCATATTAAGTGGTTAAACCATGTAAACTGTATGGTAAAAGGTTAATCCTTTACTGCACAATCCAGCGTTTTAACAGCCCTGTAGAAGAAAAGCTTTTGGGAAAAGGAGAAAATGTACTACTTTTGACTATTTTGAGATAGTTTTTTTGCCTCTGTGTTTTCAAAATGAACTCTTGGTTCAGCGCTACCAGGGCAGATTAACCCTGGAAGCGACTTTCACAACTAAGGTTGCTTTAATAACTATAGACTGCATCCATCATAATAGCGCAATTATTTGGGTCTTATTTCTAACCTGAAAATGTCTGTTGGGCTTATTCGGCACGCCAAGGGTTTTGTACTGCTTTAGTTCCACTGCATGTTTTCTAGTCATTTATTTTACCAGATATCTCCACATTTTGAAATTCCATTGTAGCTATTGCCAGTGGCAGTCTTTATCCCTTAGAGTGCTAAGACCAGTTTTAGGCACTTGTGCAAACAGTGTAGATCAAGATCAGATGGCAAATTCTGTGCAGGCTGATCTGGTATTTACACTGTCCTCTACTTTATTAGTTGTACGGTCAGGTGGCAGGGGACTTGGAAACTTGTTCACGCCAGTGGTGAATCATGTCGCCCCGAGCCGAAGGCGAGGTGGCAACATGATTCACCACAGCCGTGAACAAGTTTCCAAGTCCCCTGCCACCTGACCGTGGCGACATGATTCACCACAGGCGTGAACAAGTTTCCAAGTCCCCTGCCACCTGACCGTACAACGATTTTATTAAACTGCAAAGTTTTACCATTCCAACGTTTGTTAAGCGAATTTTACCTGTTTTTTGGTTTAAAAAATTGAGTACGCTGATGAAGTAGAATTTCCCTTCTGAGTGCCCCAATTCAATGAAAACTGACGTCACTGGGAACTGACTTCACTGAAACCTTGGTAATACGTGCTAAAACGTGAAGCTTGGTGCATAATCTTGATGTTAATCTTGATCGATGCCGCCATTTTGGATGTTGTGTTGATAGTGTAGTCATGTCTACAGGGCTCCCGAAAGGGAAACTGCTTTTATGTTGGTTTTGCCAGTGTACATGATATATATGTTCGGGGCAGATTATCCAATCAGATCACTAGAAATTTCTTTGCAGTATAATAATGTTATATGTTCCAGTAGATGAAATCATGAAATGGCAATATTTTGGCTGTTTTTCAGAATTTAGAAGGTATAATTTGTAATTCTTTACCAAACAACAAATTTCAAGATATGTCAGATTTGAAGTCATTTAGATACATCAAATTAAATCAAGTGAAGTGTATATGGTGTTTTACACTGTTTTTAATATTATTTCTGTCATCTCACGTCAACAGCTGACTCAATGTACACATGTATATCCTGGGTTTCACAAGTACCTGGCTAGGGTCCTGTAGTATCTTACCCAAGGATACTCCAATCAAACTTTCAGTGCTTCCAGTTAGGTTCGAAGCTGGGACCTTTCGGTTAGAAGTCCTAACAAACTAATTGAAGTTCAAAAGACGTGATTTGTTGTTGGAATGATATTTGTTGTTGGAATGTCATTGGAAAGACAAAAAATAGTGTAGAAAAAGGAGGTAATGCTGTTAACCATCATCCTCTTCTGTTCCTACAATGTTATCGAAAGTTTTCTCCCTCAGATTCATTAAAACTTGGGAATGTTTGGTAAAGGCTTAATTCAGCCCTATAAGGATTAACCCTTTACTACACAATCCTGAGTTTTAACCACCCTAAGAAAAAAAGGCTTTTCAAAATATGGTGGGAAAAAGGAGAAAATGTGAGTAACCAGCATTTTTGTAAAACAGTATTTAAACCTGTATGTTTTATTGATCTCTGCCAGTATAAAGAAACTGGACCATTACATTCAGGGGTGCAGTTTTGACATAGCAATAATTAGATCTTTGTTTGCCAATTGGTATCTCTACCTATTTTCATGAGATCAAATATGACATCATTGTACTGATTTGAATAAGATCCAACCTAATCTATGTGTTTTATTGACCACATGAAATTCCCGTAAGTCTTCCCAAAATTTTGGTGCGAAATAAGAAGATTATCTTAATTCAGCACTTACCAAACAATCCCCGGTTTTAACGATCCTAGGCAAGAAGCCTTTTGAAAACATTGTGGGAAACCAGCATTTTCTCCTTTTCCCATTATGTTTTCTAACATTTCAAAAACATATCCAATAATGTGAGCCATTTGGCCTCCGCAAATGCTTCAATTTTGACCAGTCTAAAATTTTATGGTTTGGTAAAGAGTTAAGAGGGTATGAATCCCATTCAGCAAATATTGTTAGTAATCTTTTAGTCCCTTGTATTCAGTGGTAGGTTTACTAGCTGTTGGGTCACAAACTGCAACAGTTTTTTTTTTTAAAGATTGGTTTGATTACAAAAATATGATTCAGTGTTCTGGAAGAAAACAAGCAAGGTATTGTACCCTTGTCGTTGTCTGCATCTGCATCGTCGTGCAAAAGCTTTGACACATTTTAATATCTCTGTTATTATTGAAGATATTTACGTAAAATTACACTAGGTTTTAACTATCAAAAGGGAAACCCATACAACAAGGGCAGGTAACTATCAAAGTATATTTGACACACTTATGCCCCATTTTTCTTCCGAGATTTGTCACTGAAAATCAAGCAATTGCAGCAGAGCGTTGGCTCCACCATGTGGTGTTCTTGTTCCTTAACCTAATGTCTCTATATTTTTACGACTCTGAGGATGAAGGCTATTGAAAACAGTGTTTTGACCTTTCAGAGACAAACTACATGCCGAGCCCCGGTAGCTCAGTCGGTAGCGTGCAGGACTTGAGAACAAGGGGTCGTGGGTTCGATCCCTGGCTTGGCCAATTTCTTTCCGAGGATTGATGATAGTCATTGCGACAGGATTCATTCCTCTCCCACTGCTGACCATTGTTTCGATGATGGTTATGTGGGTAAGCAGCCAGTGGCTTGGGAAGAAAATTGTGTGGAGTACTGGTAAAAGAGACTCCAGGAAAGCATGGATAGGTGCATGCGATATAACTGAAATAATGTTGAAAACGGCGTTAAACACCATACAATCAATCTATCAAAACAAACTACATCTTTTGAACCGAATTTGTCATCTGTGAATGCTTTTGATTTAGACAAGGCTTAGAACTTTGTTGTTTGGTAAAAGGTTGGAACATATTTGTGAAATACGGATAATCATTATAGAATAAAGGGAAACATTATTACAATAGGCGAAACTGTTACAGACTTTTTTGCCTTTTTTTAGAAATGAGTTGGTGCAGGATGAAATAGATTCATCTGCAATTAGTAATTTGTTACTGTTATTTGATAGATAGCAAATACAGTCCACATTGTTTTAAGCTAACCCCTAAAGAACACTCAAATTGTGCTTGTTTAAGACTAGTGCCTGCTTGGTACAGGTTTATTTAGCTCCGTCGCTTTTGTGGACAGTGGAGATCAAGATCAGACTGCACAAAACATGCAGTCTGATCTTAGATCTACACTGTCTGCTTCATGATGCTAAACTATGATCACAAACCATTTTGGATTGCCATGGTATTCTACTTTTAGACATCAAATTTGTTTACATTGAAATTGGAATGAAAAAACATAAACTGAATGTCTCAACTGGAAAGTGCAAAATATACTTGCCTAAGCCTTTCCCAAACAACAAATATTTTCACTTTCCTAAATGTAAAGCAGTTGCAGATGAAAATGTCGTTCATATGGTAAAAATTGTCTTTGAAAGGGTAGAAAACATTTGTGAGAAAAGAAGAAAATGCGGGCTATCAGCATTTACTCATTTGCTCAATTTTAAGCTATTGTGATCACTCACCGTCTGTTGTCGTCCGTTGTCCGTCCGTCCGTCGTCCGTCCGTCCGTCGTCCGTCCATCCGTTCACATTTTTAGCTCACCTGAGCACTTCGTGCTCAGGATGAGCTATTGTGATCACTCACCATCCGTCGGCGTCCGTCGTCCGTCCGTCCGTTCACATTTTTTTGTTTACACTCTAGCATCTACAAATATTAACCAATCACCACCAAACTTGGTCAAAATATATATGACCATAAGATCTCGGATGAGTTTGATTATGGGTGTAATCGGACCAGAACAACTGGAGTTATTTGCCCTTGAATTAGAAAAAATGCTATATTTGACTGTTTACACTCTAGCATCTACAATTTATCACCAATCAGCACCAAACTTGGTCAAAATATATATGACCATAAGATCTTGGATGAGTTCGATAATGGGTGTAATCGGACCAGAATGACTGGAGTTATTTGCCCTTGAATTAGAAAAATTGCTATATTTGACTTTGTTTACACTCTAGCATCTACAATTTTTCACCAATCAGCACCAAATTTGGTCAAAATATATATGACCATAAGATCTCGGATGAGTTCGATAATGGGTGTAATCGGACCAGAACGACTGGAGTTATTTGCCCTTGAATTAGAAAAATTGCTATATTTGACTTTGTTTACACTCTAGCATCTACAATTTTTCACCAATCAGCACCAAACTTGGTCAAAATATATATGACTATAAGATCTCGGATGAGTGTGATTATGGGTCTAATCGGACCAGAACAACTGGAGTTATTTGCCCTTGAATAAGAAAAATTGCTATATTTGACTTTGTTTACTCTCTAGCATCTACAATTTTTAACCAATCAGCATCAAACTTGGTCAAAATACTTATGACCGTAAGATCTCGGATGAGTTCGATTATGGGTCTAATCGGACCAGAACAACTGGTTATTTGCCCTTGAATTAGAAAGTTCTATAGAATAGTTCTTTGTCCAGAGCATAACTTTCTCATCTCCAGTCCGATTGACTTGAAACTTGGCATTTGTGTTTGTTGCAATAATACGGAGTGCGGTGTGAAAGAACTATAACTCTACCTTGTACTGTCTATGAGTTATTTCCCTTTGATCATCATTTTTACAGCATTTTCTGCTTGTCCGGAATATAACTTTGTCATCTCTAGCCTGAACATCTTCAAATTTGGTATGCATGATTGTTGAAAAATTACGGAGTGCAGTGCACAAAAACCATAACTCTTCCTAGCACGAATTTTGAGTTATTCCCCCTTTGACATTCATTTTTATAGCATTTCTTGCTTGTCCGGAGCAAAACTTTGTCATCTTAAGTAGGAATGACTTGAAATATGGTATGCTTATTTGTTGCAATATTTGGAAGTGCAGTGCACAAGAATTGTAACTCTACCTCGCGCTGTCTTTGAGTTATTTCCCTTTGATCGTCATTTTTACAGCATTAAGTGCTTCTCCGGAATATAACTTTGTCATCTCAAGTCAGAACGATTTCAAACTTGGTATGCATGTTTGTTGCAATATTACCGAGTACTGTGCGCAAGAACAATAACTCTACCTAGCGCGGATTTTGAGTAATTCCACTTTGATCTTCATTTTTACAGTATTTCTTGCTTGTCCGGAATGGAACTTTGAAGTCTCATGTCAAATTGACTTGAGACTTGGTAAACATGTTTGTTGCATTACCTGCCCTTTGCAATTATTATACCTCCTCGACAACTGGCGGTGGGATGGGCATATCTTGCTACAATTTGCCGCTCTTGTTTCATTATCATTTGGCCTTGAACCTCAATATTTGGTATTTATCTTCATTGTAGACCTTTACTGTTTAGTACTCAGGTGAGCGATATAGGACCATCATGGTCCTCTTGTTTTTGTTTACACTCTAGCATCTACAAATATAAACCATTCAGCACCAAACTTGATCAAAATGTATATAACAATAAGATCTCGGATGAGTTCGATTATGGGTCAGATCTGACCACAATGACTGGAGTTATCTGCACTTGAATTAGAAAAATTGCTATATTGGACTTTGTTTACACTCCAGCATCTACAAATATTAACCAGTCAGCACTAAACTTGGTCAAAATATATATGACCATAAGATTTCGGATGAGTTCGATTATGGGTCTAATCGGACCAGAACAACCGGAGTTATCTGCCCTTGTATTAGAAAAATTGCTATATTTGACTTTGTTTACGCTCTGGAAGCCACATTTTCTGTCTGGTACTCATGACACTTGGTCCAAATGTTTGTCTTGATGATATCTCGGACGAGTTAGAAAATTGGTCAGGTTAGGTCAAAAACTAGGTCACTAGGTCAAATCTTCGAAAAACCTTGTGTATGCTCTAGAGGCCACATTTTCAGTCCAATACTCGTGAGAGTTGGTCAGAATGTTTGTCTTGATGATATCTCGGACGAGTTCGAAAATGGGCCATTTCGGGTCAAAAACTAGGTCACCATGTCAAATCTTAGAAAAACCTTGTGTACGCTCTAAAGGCCACATCTTCAGTCTAAAACTCTTGAAAGTTGGTCAGAATGTTTGTCTTGATGATATCTCAGATGAGATTGAAAATGGGCCATGTCAGGTCAAAAACTAGGTCACTAGGTCAAATCTTAGAAAAACCTTGTGTACACTCCAGAAGGCCACATTTTCAGTCCAATGCTCTTGAAAGTGAGTCAGAATGCTTGTCATGATGATAGCTTGGACAAGTATGAAAATGGGTCATGTCTGGTAAAAAACTAGGTCACTGGGTGAAATCTTAGAAAAACCATGTGTAGGCTCTAGAGGCCACATTTTCAGTCCAGTACTCTTGAAATTCGGTCAGAATGTTTGTTTTGATAATATCTTAGACTAATATGAAAATGGGTCATGTTGGATGAAAACTAGGTCACTAGGTCAAATCTCGGAAAACCTTTCATACACACTAGAGGTTACATTTTCAGTCCAATATTCTTTAAACTTGGTCAGAATGTTTTTCTTGATGATACATGTATCTTGCATGAGTTTGAAAATGGGTCTCGTGGAATCAAAAACTAGGTCACCATGTTTAATCCTTGAAAAACCTTGTGTACGCTGTAGAGGCCACATTTTCAGTCCAATAATCTTGAAATTTACTTAGAATGTTTGTCTTGATAATATCTTAGACTAGTATGAGTATGGGTCATGTTGGATAAAAAACTAGGTCACTAGATCAAATCTCGGAAAAACCTTTTGTACACCCTACAGGCCACATTTTCTTTCAAATATTCATGAAAGTTTGTCAGAATGTTTGTCTGGATAATTTCTACATGTCTAGTAGGCCGCTTAGACAAATTCTAGAAAAAGCTTTTGTGCACTCTAGAGGCTATATTATTAAAGTCCAATACTAATGAGTGTTTGTCAGAATGTTTGTCTTAATATCTCTGAAGAGATTGGAAATGGGTCATGTTTGATCAAAAGGCTCAGGTGAGCGAATTTAGGGCTATCATGGCCCTCTTGTTTTTAGCTCACCTGAGCACAACGTGATCAAGGTGAACTATTGTGATCACCCTATGTCCGTCGTCCGTCAACAATTTCTTTAAACATCTTCTTCTCCTAAACCACTGGGCCAATCTTGATGAAACTTGGCAGGGATGTTCCTTGGGTGAAGCTCTACCAAAGTTGTTCAAAGAATTGAATTCAACCCTTAACTCTGGTTGCCATGGCAACAAAAAGGAAAAAAATACAAAATCTTTGAAAATCTTCTCCTGAAACTAGATGGCGTAGAGCTTTGATATTTGGTATGTAGCATCTCCTAGTGGACCTCTATCAAGTTTGTTCATATGATGCCCCTGGGGTCAAAACTGGCCCCTTCCCGGGGGTCACAAGTTCAAACATAGGAACAAAGAAGGAAAACTTTAAAATTCTTCTTCTCTGAAACTGGAAGTCGTAGAGCTTTGATATTTGGTATGTAGCATCTCCTAGTGGACCTCTACCAAGTTTGTTCATATGATGTACCTAGGGTCAAAACTTGCCCAGCCCCGGGGGTCACAAGTTCGAACATAGGAACAAAGAAGGAAAACTATAAAATTCTTCTCCTCTGAAACTGGAAGGCGTAGAGCTTTGATATTTGGTATGTAGCATCTCTTAGTGGACCTCTACCAAGTTTGTTTATACAATGCCCCTGGGGTCAGAATTGGCTCCGCCGCGGGTCACAAGTTTAAACATGGGAACAAAGAAGGAAAAACTTTAAAATTCTTCTTCTCTAAAACGGGAAGGTGTAGAGCTTTGATATTTGGTATGTAGCATCTCCTAGTGGACCTCTACCAACTTTGTTCATACGCTGCCTCTGGGGTCAAAACTGGCCCAGCCCCGGGGGTCACAAGTTTGAACATAGGAACAAAGAAGGAAAACTTTAAAATTCTTCTTCTCTAAAATGGGAAGGTGTAGAGCTTTGATATTTGGTATGTAGCATCTCCTAGTGGACCTCTACCAAGTTTGTTCAAATGATGCCGCTGGGGTCAAAACTGGCCCAGCCCTGGTGGTCACAAATTCGAACATAGGAACAAAGAAGGAAAACTTTAAAAGTCTTCTTTTCTGAAACTGGAAGGCGTAGAGCTTTGATATTTGGTATGTAGTGAACCTGTTCTAAGTTTGTTAGCCCACCTGAGCACAACATGTTCAGTGAGTTCAAAATTGGGTCACCTTGTGGGCACTCTAGAGGCTACATTTATTGCTCAAATGACCTGAAATTTGGTCAGAATGTTTGTCTTGATGAAATCTCGGATGAGTTTGGATTTGGGTCACCTGGGATCATAAACTAGGTTTCTAGGTCAAATTAAAGAAATACCTTTAGGGCACTCTAGAGGCCACATTTTTTGCTCAATTGACTTGAAAATTGGTCAGAATGTTTGTCTTGATAAAATCTCACATGAAGCTGAATTTGGGTCAACTGGGATCATAAACTAGGTCACAAGTTCAAATTAAAGGAATACCTTTAGGGTACTCTAGAGGCCACATTTATTGTTCAATTGATTTGAAAATTGGTTAAAATGTTTCTCTTGATGAAATCTAAGATGAGTTCAAAATTGGGTCACCTGGGGTCATAATCTAGGTCACTAGGTCAAATTAAAGAAATACCGTAAGGGCACTCTAGAGGCCACATTTCTTGCCCAATTGACTTCAAAATTGGTCAGAATGTTTGTCTTGATAAAATATCGGATGAGTTTGGATTTGGGTCAACTGGGATCATAAACTAGGTCACTAGGTCAAATGAAAGAAATACCTTTAGGGCACTCTAGAGGCCACATTTTTTGCTCAATTGACTTGAAAATTGGTCAGAATGTTTGTCTTGATAAAATCTCACGTGAATCTGAGTTTGGGTCAACTCAGGTCATAAACTAGGTCACTAGATCAAATTAAAGAAATACCTTTAGGGCTCTCTAGAGGCCACATTTATTGTTCAATTGATTTGAAAATTGGTTAAAATGTTTCTCTTGATGAAATCAGAGATGAGTTCAAAATTGGGTCACCTGGGGTCATAATCTAGGTCACTAGATCAAAATAAAGAAATACCTTTAGGGCACTCTAAGGGCCACATTTCTTGCCCAATTGACTTCAAAATTGGTTAGAATGTTTGACTTGATGAAGTCTAAGATGAGTTCAAAATTGGGTCACCTGGGATCATAAAATAGGTCACTAGGTCAAATGAAAGAAATACCTTTAGGGCACTCTAGAGGCCACATTTTTTGCTCAATTAACTTGAACATTGGTCAGAATGTTTGTCTTGATGAAATATTGGATGAGTTTGAAATTGGGTCAACTCAGGTCATAAACTAGGTCACTAGATCAAATTAAAGAAATACCTTTAGGGCTCTCTAGAGGCCACATTTCTTGCTCATTTGATTTGAAAATTGATTGAAATGTTTCTCCTGATGAAATCTAAGATGAGTTCAAAACTGGTTCACCTGGGGTCATAATCTAGGTCACTAGGTCAAATTAAAGAAATACCTTTAGGGCATCTAGAGGCCACATTTATTTCTCAGTTAACTTGAAAACTGTTCAGAATGTTTGTCTTGATAAATATTTTGATGAGTTCTAAATTGGGTCACGTATGGTGATAAAGTAGGTCACTAGGTCAAGTTACGGAAATTTCTTGTGGATGCTCTAGATGCCACATTTTAAGCTCAATTGACCTGACAATTGGTCAGAAATCGAATTTTGCACGTGGAGTGAAATTTCGCCTATTGACTCAGGTGAGCGATCCAGGGTCATCGTGGCCCTCTTGTTTTTTTTTTTTGTAAAGGCCTTCTTCTTCAAGATCCTTAAAATGCAGGATTTTGTGGTACAGAGTTCATACTGGTTTTTTGTATGATAAAGATGGCCAATGAGACAGGTTTTGCTGTCAATGATATTTCATGAATTCTGCTCCAGATATTACTTTATGATTAAAATAAATAGTGTTTTCTTAAAACTTGAGAGATTCTCTTTTAATTACCTGAGCATGCCATACTCAAGGTTAGATTTTGTCTTAGCTCACCATCTACTATCTGTCCAGGGGATTGTCAACAATTTCAGAGATTTTCTTCTCAAAGACTAGGCTGTTTATTGAATCGGGCACTGATTTCATGTGTATTCTTCCTAGGTCATAAGTGAAAATTCTTTAGGTCACATGGGAATATTCGTGAGACCATGGGAGCAATGTTACTGCCAGTGCTAAAAGAAAAAAAGTCCATAAAAATTCTTTCTCCAAGAGCTGGAGGTCAGGTAACATTGAGACTTGGCATGAATTATCAGTATCAGGTGTTCCACAAACTGTGTTCTAAAAGTTAAAAAGTTACCTGGGTTGACCTTTGACACACTTTGGATGGGTCAAATTAGGGCCTTCTGTGTTTCAGAGAAATACATGTAGATATTAAAACCTCTCATGATTTTCTTCTATTGAATTGCAAGTGACCCTGCAGGGGTTTAAGGTCACAGAGTTACAAAGACAAAAAGAAGATGACCTGTTAGACCGAGCAACAGGACCTGACCTTTGATAATTATGATTTTGTGTGAAAAATCAGCTATTAGTCCTTTGACAAAGCTTTTCAAATTTTAGCCCTGGTGGCAACAGGAGGCACTATCATCAAATAAGATAATATATGTGTTTAATTCCATGTTAACGAGCACCGTGATGCCTTTCTGGTCCCTTTGTTTGTCTCTGTCTCTCGTTATCTTTGTGTTAACCTTTAAATTAAAAACCTAAATAAATATAAAAATGAAAAGCTCCAGCCAGTAGTTAAAAGCAATCTCAGAATCCTTTTCTCCGAAAAGATTTCACAGTATCGGACCGTGTAGATTCAAGGTCATACAGCACATTCTTTGTAGTCTTACTGTCTGATTTTGATCTACAATACGTACCATATAACTTTGATTCACACTTAGCAGCCTTAGGGTTAAAGATATTTCTTACCAGCCAATTTGACCTTTTTATGCCGCTGAAAAAGTTTTAGGGTCATATAGTTTTTGTTGGGTATGTCAGTTATTGATATTTTGGGGTCTGGACCATAACTTTTTACCTATTAATTTCAGAATAACTGGGTACTACTTTTGACAACCTGAAAACGATGTGTCTAGAAAAGGTGTCTTGTCCGTAGGTAAAGGGGTGGATGTACGTTTGTGTTTAAATCTGGCCTATAACTTCTTTAATTATGGACGAGTTTCAGTTCCAACTAAGCAGAAATGTCCACCATATAAAGAAAATGAGAATGTAAGAATCATATCCGTAGGTCAAAGGTCAAGGCGAGGTCAAATGTGTTTTAAAAATGGTAACCCTGAGTGGGAAGGCTCTTGAAAACATCGTAGGATAGGAGAAAATACTGGTATTAGCTTTTTTTCCCCCTTTTCCCACAATGTTGTCTCTCCTATCAAGGACAAATTTCGTCATAGAGGCCACCTTTAATATGTTGTTTGCAAATGCTTTTAATTTGGACCAGTTTAATATTTTGTCGTTTGGTGAATAACTGATTAGCCGAAAAAAATTCAGTACAACTGTGCATGAATATCAACCACATAAGGACGATGTGCGATTTGCAAGAATCATGTCCGTAGGTCAATAGTCAAGGTCACAACAAAGAACGACTTAACTCTTAAATCTCAACTCTTCAGAAATGTAACCAACACAAAGACGATGTGTCATGTGCAATGATTATCTCCGTAGGTCAAGATCGTGGCAAAGTCAAATGTGTAAAATAATGAAATGGTTTTTTTTATACGTGTCCGGCCAGTAACTTTATGAGATTGTAAGTGAATTTCAGTGTAAGTACGAAGAAATGTTAACCACATAAAGACAATACGTCGCACGGAATAATCATGACCGTAGTTTAAATGTCAAGGTCGTGGCAACGTGAAATGCATTTAGAATAAGAAATTTTGTAGGGACTATGTTCATGTCTGGTTTAAAGCTTTTTGAAATTCTGAACGAGTTTCAATATGACTTTAGGAAATTTTAACCACATAAACATGATGTGTCACGTTGAACGATCATGTCTATAGGTCAAAGGTCAAGGTCACAAGAAGGTCGAAGATTATATTTAAATGTGGGGCATCAGCCACTCCTAGGTTTGACCAGCCCGCATAGCTCAGTTGGTAGAGCGTAAGACTCGTGATCATGAGGGTGTGGGTTCGATTCCAACGGCTGGCCATCTAAAATTACTAATAGTCTTTCGGATGAGACGTTAAACCGAGGTCCCGTGTGACGGTGCTATACACCGAGCACGTTAAAGAACCAGGCGTAACTTAGGATGGATTTCGTCCTGTATCTGCACTATCCCCCGTAACAATACTAACAGCCTTCAGGGGGCGTCGCCCATATGGGAAACCGGTGGCGACGATAAATAAACGCAAATTCAATCAATCACTCCTAGGTAGACCAGCCCGCATAGCTCAATTGCTCAATTGGTAGAGCGCAGGACTCGTGAACGTGATGTTTTGGGTCACTTGAGGGTGTGGGTTTGATTCCCACGGCTGGCCATCTAAAATTACTAATAGTCTTTCGGATGAGACATTAAACCGAGGTCCCGTGTGACGGTGCTTTACATCGAGCTCGTTAAGGAACCAGGCGTAACTTAGAATCGGTTTCATCCTGTATCTGCACTATCCCCCATAACAATGCTAACGGCCTTCAGGGGGCGTCGCCCATATGGACAACCGGTGGCGATGATAAACGCGAATTCAATCAATCACTTGTACGTGACACGTCTTGTTTCTGTCCCTACTGTTAGTCTTAGCCATATGGGAATATCTTTCTACAAAGCACTTTAGTGCCCAAGCCTGTGACTGAAATAAACCTGAGATCGCTGTAAAACATTTTTTTTTTTTTGCAACACAAGTACAATTTTCCAATGGGTAAAAAAGACACCAATGTTGGGATCTGTAAGAACTGTTATGGCAAGGTCATCGTAAGAAAAAACATCTGATATTGTAAATCCTGGTCGTATAATGGACCGAATTTAAACCGTGGTCACACCATACGTAGTTGACCGTAGTGGGGAATGACCATAGTTGGCCGTCGAATGTATTAAACATAGTTACGCGCAGATAACCGTAGTTCAACGTAGTAATGAACGTAGTTTGAACTTATGATTTGCCCGTAGTAAGTACATAATTTTTACGGTCACGTTCGTAGTTGTTCGTAGTTCATTTCAAACGTAGTCTGCCGTAGTGTTACTACGGTCAACCAGGTTGTAGTCAAAGTAGGTTCAAACTTGGCAATAAGAGAAAATATGGAAAGTCTAAGTAGGTTGAACTACGTGTAGGTACTGCTAACTACATTCAACTGCGAGCAAAGTGGCTAGGGTTAACTAGAGTATCACTACGTCTAACTACGATTAACTACGTTACTCTACGTATAAACTACGGTTAATTAAGGTCAACTGCGTTAAGCAACGAGAAACCATTATGGTTGCGCCTGACCAGTAAGGGTATGCTAAAGTCAGTGTACTTTAACTGCAGTGACTTGTTACATAGTTGAACGCAGTGGGAAATGACCGTAATTGGCCGTAGTTGAACGTAATAAACACTACGGTTAAGTAGGGTCAATCACGTTTAACTACGGTCCACTACGTTCAAACGACGGTCACAGTAGGGTCACAACATCGTAGTTAAGCGTAACAAATTTTTGAACATGTTAAAAAATTATGCGCTTACTACGGGCAAATCATAAGTTCAAACGACGTTCATTACTACATTGAGCTACGGTAATCTACGTGTAACAACGGTCAACTACGTTTAATACGTTCAACTACGGCAATCTACGGTCATTCCCCACTACGGTCAACTACGTAAGGTGTGACTTCGGCTTTTATCGCTTTCACATCTTACATAGTTGACCGTAGTGGGGAATTATCGTAATTGGCCGTAGTTGAACGTATTAAACACACTACGGTTAAGTAGAGTCAATTACGGTTTACTACGGTCCACTACGTTCAAACTACGGTCACAGTTGGGTCACAATATCGTAGTTAACCGTAACAAATGTTTGAACATGTGAAAAAAAAAATTATGAGCTTACTACGGGCAAATTATATGTTCAAACTACGTTCATTACTACGTTGAACTACGGTTATCTACATGTAACAACGTTCAACTACGTTTTAACATTCAACTACGGCCATCTACGGTCATACACCCCTACGGTCAACTACGTAAGGTGTGACCACGGCTTTAGACCGTCTATAGTTTCTCTTTTTAACAATCTTGAACTACTTCGAACCTACTTCAACCTAGTAGACCGTAGTAACACTACGACAGACTACGTTTGAAATGAACTACGGACAACTAATGTGACCATGGCCTTTTAGGGAAAATAATGACCAACCTTGTTGTTTCGTCTCTCTTTCCTCTTTCTCTGTCTCTCGTTTTCTGTCTCTCTCTGTCTCTCCTCTCTCTCTCTCGGTGTCTCTCGTTCTGTTTATCTGTGTCTCCTTTTCAGTGTCTGTCTTTCTTTCTGTCTCTCTCACACACACACAATCCCCCCCACCCTCCCATACACTTTCGATTTGTGCTTATGTCAGGGTAATGTTAACAGAATTAAAGGCTATAGGCCCATGTTGTTATTTACTTTCCATTCATTTGTTTCTTCGTTGCGTCTTTCTGAGCCATAGACTGGCTCACTCACTCTTTCGATATGTGCTTGTCAGAGAGAGAGAAAACTAAATATCACGCGTCAGAGGGTACATTTTCTCTAAAATGCGTACTCGCGAAACTTGCAAACGCAGCTCAGGTAAGCAAGCATCAAGTCTGAAAACATGTTAAACTAAACTGCATAATTTCACGATTTGAGTAAATATTTTCACAACTTTACGCCAGATCATACCTTTGGTTAAAGCAGGGATCGTATGTGTGTTTATGTATATTCAATAAAAAAATGCGTAAATCTACGCAGTTTACCGAAAGGCATATCAGTAGTTATGAACTTGTCTTCATTTGTTGCCACCTCTTACCCCACTTTCTCATTCTGTCACCCATTCACCTGTTTATTCTACCACTCACTAATGTGTTTGTTAGTATTGGAGTTTAACGCCGTCTTAACCCTTATCCTGTTGTATAAGTTAAATGATACCTCCAAGTCGATACTAAAAACCCAGAGGTT
This sequence comes from Hippopus hippopus, assembly GCA_946811185.2. Lineage (NCBI taxonomy): Eukaryota > Metazoa > Mollusca > Bivalvia > Cardiida > Cardiidae > Hippopus > Hippopus hippopus. The sequence goes on along the minus strand of OX328103.1, from coordinate 15,002,336 downwards.
GTTCTTTCAAATTTATTTTTAGGAGGAGAAATAACTCCTTATCGGACAGTGTAGATTAAAGATCAGACCGAAAGTTCTATGCAGTCCGATCTTGATCCACACAGTCGGTAAAAGGTCAGTGAGTCGCGCTTAGCAGCCTAAGGGTTAACAGGTTTGGTCATATCACGGCGGTCAGTGCACCTACGCATGTCTTTCCTGGCCTACACCAGTACTGACACAACTTTCAAATCACTGATTATTTGTATCACATGCATCAGAGGAATAAGAGGCGAAAAGTCGCCGGAAAGAAAGTTTGCCTCTACCGGGTATCGAACTCGCAGCCTTCAGGTCACAAGATACGCTAACCTCTGAGCTACCCGGAAAACGTACTCACTAATTCATTCAATAAGTTTTGGTCCCAAGGAAAGGGTAACAGAATTAAAGACTATCAGTCCAGTAGTTATTTACTTTCCATTCATAGCGTATTGACCTTCTGCAACCCTTTACCAAGCAGTCACATGATTTAATGGCCCTTGGGAAGAAATCTTTTGAAATCATTGTCGGAAAAGAAGAAAATGCTGATAACCAGCATTTTCTCCTTTTTCCACGATGTTTTCTATGCTTCCAAGTCAAGTCCTAGTTTTTAGCAATACTTGATTTGGCGTCTTCAAGTACTTTCAATTTGGACTTATCAAAAAGTTTCCTCGTTTGGTAAAGGGTTAGATAATAGACTTGAATGATTTGTGGAACTACACTTTACCCGGGTACCTTTCACCTTTTAAGACTTTACTTCTGAATTAAACAAGCTGTTTTATGTAGATCGAGCCCGGTAGCTCAGTCGTTAACGTACAAGAGCTTGAAACCTTTGGGGGGGGGGGGTCGCCGGTTCGAATTCCTAGCTATGCCAATTTCTTTCCGAGGATTGGTGAAAGTAATTACGTATACCGTGGAACTGTTGACAATATTGTAGGAAAAGGAGGATATGCTGGTAACCAACATTACTTCCTTTCCCTAAAAAGTTTTCTTCTTTTTGCCTGCAATTAATTTCTCGTCTGCATACGCTTATAGAAAAGACGAGTTGAAAGCTTTTTCATATCATAAAGGGTCAACTCTTTACCAAACGACAAAATTTTGGACTTGTCTAAATTTAAATCATTAGCAGACGACAAATGAAATGCAGCTCACATTGTTGAATTTGTTTTTGAAAGGGTAGACAACATTATGGGAAAAGGAGAAATGATTTAACTTTATTGCCATCTATGTTCGCGAGTGAATATCAGCAGTCTTTCTTAAGATTTTCTAAAAAAAAAAAACCACTGTGGTTTAATGACCCTTTGAATGGTAGGAAACATTGTGGAAAAAAAAAAAAGATAAAATGCTGGTAACTAGCATTTTCTTCCTTTCCAACAATGTTTTCGAAAGCTTTGTTTTTCAGTGTCGTTAAAACACGGGATTATATGATGATGGATTAACTACATATAAACTATTTTACAAATAATACAGAAAAAAAGGTGATTGCTGTATAGGGTTAGAGATATATTTTATGTACATAAACCAAACTTGGAAATTCTATAGCTGTTTGGCTTTGTATGCATAGTTCTTGTAGTGAAACGTGAAAAGGCGGAATAACAATTCGTTAAAAATCCACTTCTCGAAATTTAACGATCGGTCTTTTTTGGAATTTAGATATTTGTTAATTTAGGTAAGCCTTTTTTCACCAACTTTTTCGTAGCAGTTTCAATTATTAATCATAATTAGGTTTTTCATAAAAGGACTTTTAAACTGTCTGATATCTTATGCCTTTTAATTTTGAAGGGATTTGCTTTAGAAATACGATATCATATATTTGAAAAGTGTTTGAAATTTGACCCCTTTTTTCATTGTTGTCAATTCAGACGGGCAGGATTTTTGACAGTGTCATAAGTTGTGTTGCCAACCGGAATTGAAACTTTGTTGAACTGTCACCAAGCTCGAAGATACCATGTAGATAATTTTTGAGCTGTTGGGATATTTTATGCAAAGAGACAGAAGGTCAGAGAGAGAGAGAGAGCGAGTCAGAGAGTCAGAGTGTGTGTGTCAGAGGAAGGGACAGATTCAGAGAGCGAGCGAGAGAGAGTCAAAATACCTACAAATTTGTCATAGTCACATTACCCATGACGGGCAGACAGACAGACAGACAGAAAGGCAGACAGTAAGGCATGTAGACAGACAGATGGACAGACAGACAGAAAGGCATGCAGACAGACAGACAGACAGACAGACATGTCCCAAAATTAGATAATTGAGCAATGCTCTGGCCAAAGGGGGCTTAATGCATCGCGATGATACATTTTACCAATCAAGTTATCACATACATGTATTAGGGATCCATAAAATCCTAGTAATTTAGTCTCGTGAATGACTGAATCTGGAGGAAGAGTGGTCCTTGGACACAAAGAAAATTGACCGATAGTGAAAAGTTTCGCTCGAGGTCAGCCTGCGGGGACTGTGCAGGCTGACCTGGGTCGATATTTTTCGCTGCTGCACTAAGCCCCCTTTTGACAGAAAATGGCTCATATGTATTTTTACACATAGAGAGACAAAGACAGGGAGGCAGAAAGAGATAGAGGAGACAGAGAAAGAAAATCTTCGGAAGGATTTGTGAGGATAACGTGCGATTCTTTTTTACCGTCATTCGTTTTGTTGTTCAAACTAAATACCTAATCCCCCACACTTTGAACTTCTTAATCCTGTACCAATCATGTGATTTACCGACCCTAAGGAAGTGGTCTTTTGAAAACATTATTGCACAAAGTGAAAATTCTGCTGTTTTCCATGCTTTTTAGTATAAGAAATTTCTCCTTATGCCGCAGTGTTTTCTCGCCTGTGTCATCTCAATTACTTTTACCATCTGCTCAAAGGTTTAGTGGTGGGATTTGTTACTTAGAAATACGGGTTTGATCTTCGCTGGTGATTTTGTTCACGAAGGAATTTTCTTTGTCAAGGCTTTTTAAAGCCCTTACCTGGTAAGACCCAGAAAAAAAAAAAAGTAAATAAATAAATAAGTAAATAAACTTGCGTGAGGCTTGTGGCCACTTGCACACTGGACAACAGCTTAAAGTATTCTAAAACATTAATTCCGACTTCAAGATAAGCCCGACTTGACCTCGGTGTGAAACCGACTTCCAGGGTCCTGCGTGGCTCAGTGGTAAAGTGTAGGACTTGTTACAGCGGACCGTCCTGCAACACATTAGCAGACTTATAATGATATCCAAACTTTTTGAATGGTATCAATTAAATGTTGCAGCATTTTGACTCTGGATTTGTTTACTTTTGGCCGCCAGTGGGTCTATAAGAATTAACTGTCACATATAGGAAGTGTTTTCTTTATTTGTAGATAGGCAAGTTAAAGTGTATGAGAGAAAAATTTTACGGATCGGTATCACTTATATATAAAGTATTGAAAATAACAGCTCTTCAGTAAGATGGGAGTCGTCATCTAGTATATAATTGGGTTTTTTTACCCTTATCCTGCTGAGTAACTTTTAAAAATGAAACTTTCAAGCCGATAGCAAAGACTCGAGTAATGCTACTTCAAACTATTTTTTTTTGAGAAAAAATACCTCCTTATCGGACAGAGCGGATTCAAGATCAGACTGCACATTCTGTGCAGTCTGATCTTGATCTACTCTGTCCGCAAAAGGTCAGTGAGTCGCGCTTAGCAGCCTAAGGGTTAAAGGTAAATAGAAACCAGTCCATCCTATGGTATCCTAAGGGATTCTGGGAAATGGGCTTGCTTAATTCTCTACCAGATGACAGGCAAAATTGTAGACTGGTCCAAATTCAAGGCTGTTACAGACGATTATTTTCAACGTTGCTAAAATGATGATCTTTGAACGAGTAGAAAGTATTGTAGGAATAGGTGAAAATGCTGGTAACCAGCATTTTCTCCTTTTCCCACAATATTTTCAACAGCCTTCTTCAGAGTCGTTAAAACACAGGGTTGTGTGGTGAAAGATTTAACTGTCACATGTAGGAAGTGTTTTCTTAAATTGTAAACGGGTCAGTTAAGGTGTATGAAGAAAAGCTATACGGATCAATGTCGCTTATTTAAGGTATTGGAAAAATACAACAGCTCAATATGATAAAAATCGTCATTTTTACAGGGACATATAGGATCTGATATGAGTTGGCTTTGAGATAAAACTTTAATATGAAAAAGGCAAAGCCTCAATACGAGCGACGTGAATGATTTCTGGTACAAATATCTATTAATTCGAATGACGAGCTATATTCTACATCTTGAAATCAAAGGGGTTTGAGTTTGAATTCCGGCTTTGCCATAACTAATTTTGAGCGTTGTCAAAAGTAGAAAGCATTTTTCTTTCGTAAATTTATACATGTGAAATAGGACGAACTGTCCCTGATTTCCTTAACAAAAGAATAACAGTTCTTGGACAATTTCGTTAATTCATGTCCAGAAAAATAACTTAGAATGATTATTGGTTCACACACTTGTAAAGACCATTTTACGGGAACATTTCCTCACTGCATGTACATGTAGATCTAGATCTATATCAGAGAGACTTTGATTTTTACGAGGAATCGGTCAGTAGGTTGAGAAGAATGTTGAACCGAGTACTGGTAAAAGGAACTTCAGGAACGCGTGGTAGGTGCACTTGCCACCGCAATGAATATACACACAAAAGGAAAAAAACAAAACAAACAAAAACAGAATCTTTCTTTCATTTCTTCTATAGTGCACAGGTCTACCCATATTTTACCTGGACTTTCTTTAAAATCAGAGTGTGTAGATCGCTGTTTAAAATAAGATTATATGTAGCGTTCCTTTTTCATCCCATCTGCTTTCCTACACGTCCATCATTGAAACAGTGATCAGTGCAGAGACAGGAATGAAATCTGTCGCAATGACTAGGTCTAGATCTATCATCAATCCTAGGAAAGAAATTTGCCGAGTTATCGGATAGATATCCAACTTATGGCAAAAAAAAACAGCCAAACTTTTAGGTCTATCAACAAGCTTTCGTAGCATTAAACAAATTATATTTGAGCCATGTTGCGGTAAAAGAGGGTTTAATGCATCTCCGTGATGCATGATACCAAGCAAGTCATCACATAATTATACATCCATATTGTATGATAACTGACTGAATCAAAAGGCATGCAAACTGGTACTTTGATATGCAGAACGTTGAAAAATAGATCTAGCAAAGAGTTTTGATCCAGGTTAGCTTGCGCGGATGGGTCGATAGTTTTTGCAGATGCATTAAGGCCCTTTTTTACAGATCATAAATCCGGCTTTCTCTGTAAATGGTATTTTGAGACAGTCAAAAAGCTAGTTTAGTCATGATTTCTTCGACACAATTTTTTCCGCGAAAAAACGGCTCGTGCATGACGTAAGAATAGTATGATTAATGACGTCATTATTTGCTAGTATAGATCATTGCGTTTGTTTATACACAAAAAGACGTTTAATACGCTGAAAGTAAGTAAGGAATTAGATAATCTGTACTCATTAAACTGATAATGATTTTTAAGTACTCATTCGATCCGTAGATAATTATTGTCATTTTTGACCAATCAGGTACTTGTGCGGAAGATAGTCATACGTGTGACGCTGTGCGACTAACCGGAAGACACTCAATTTTTAGTCATCCCTATTTAGATTTAGACTAAAACCCAGAACGAAGTCGGAATTTTATCTTTAAAAATCTAGAACGGTGAGCTTCGCTCGTTACGGGCTTCGCGCGTAACTCGCTGTCGCTCGTTATTAAACGAGTCTAGGGAAATGTTATTAAGCGAGCCTTTGGCGAGCTTAATAACAATTTTCCTTGACGAGTTTAATAAAATTTTATCTCAAACGCCAACGAACGTCAGATTCTTTTTATCATAATTGGCTTGCAACACGCGAAAAGGGGCATTCGGACATTTGCGAAAGGTGTCGTTTCAGATCAGCCTGCGCAGTCCGAGCAGGCTAATCCGAGACGACACTATACGAATACATTAGATTTTGTGCTACAGTAGACTTGTGCAAAACAGAACATTGGATAAGAACTAAAAGTGTCGTTTCGGATTATCCTGCGCGGACTGCGCAGGCTGATCCGAAACGACACTTTTCGCATATGTCCGACTGTTCCTTTTCGTGTGTTGCAGGCCATATAACGATATTTCACGAAATATAGATCAGATAATGTACAAAACCATTTATACATGCACCCGCGGTAATATTCGTAAAACCCGTTCACTTCAATATAATTCGTACAAAATGACGTCAAAAAATGACGTCACATATACGAGGGTCGTTCGAATATTATCAGGATTAAGTTTATAAATTTTTAATGAGTCGTCGTAATGCGACAAAAATCCACGCATCGTAAAACGACATTCATTATGTACAAAAGTGCAAAATATTTCAACAATCGAACAATACATGTTGATTTTACACGCAATCAAACATGCATAGGTACCAGGAACCGGCGCACGAAACGCTACAATATACGACGTCATCAACGTCGTCGGAAAGTTATCAGGCAACGTTAGATATTCTTTCTCAAAGTACTCGCCCCCATGCTCTATGCATCGTCGGTAACGGCGTACCCACTGGCTGTACACATCCCTGTACCAGTGTCCGTGTGACCGAATTATTCCCTTTCGCCATGATAACTTTTTTGTATGTGTTTGTCCGAGTTTCTCCTAGCTGCTGGCCAAATTTTAATATGGACCTGATTTCCAGACGGTCAGTTGACGCCATCTTTAACGTTCAAAACTTTTACCCCAACTGTATTTAAACTCGATTTTCTGAAGCATTTAACCGTCAAATGAAGTCAAAATTACCCACGATGTGAGTAGGGCCAAAATCTTGTATTCTGAGTAAATTTCATTACGTAATCAGTTACAAGATAAACAATATGTAGAAGAGAAGGGCGAGTATAGATACAATATTTTGCGCTGCGCCAGGAACACGTTCCCATGGCATTTTCGATGGCAATGCGAGCGCTTTTTATGAAAGAAGTATATAAGATAAGCATAGACAAGCGTGGATTGAATTCCGATAGAGAATGATGCAAAATTTAGCACGATTGCTTCGCAAATAATTTTTTAAAAGGCAAAATCCGGATAATTTTGGAACAACCCTCGTACATATGTAATATGAAAAAGGCAAAGCCTCAATACGAGCGACGTGAATGGTTTGTGGAACAAATATCTATTAATTCGAATGACGACTTAGTTCTATAGATCTTAAAATCAAAGGGTTCTGAGTTCGAATTCCGTCTTTGCCAAAACTAATTTTGAGCATTGTCAAAAAGAGAAAGCATTTTTCTTTCGTAGATATATACATGTGAAATAGGGCGAACTGTTCCTGATTTCCTGAACAAAATAAAGACAGTTCCTTGACAATTTCGTTAATTTATGTCCAGAAAAATATCTTGGAATGATTATTGGTTCACACACTTGTAAAGACCATTTTACGGGAACATTTCCTCACTGCATGTAGATCTAGATCTATATTTATAAGAGACACTTTGATTTTTACGAGGAATCAGTCAGTAGGTTGGGAAGGATACTAGTATTAAGCAATGTACTGGTAAAAGGAACTTCAGGAACGCATGGTAGGTGCACTTGCCGCCGCAATGAGTATACACACACACACAAAAAAAACAAAATCTTTCTTTCATTTCTTCGTTAGTGCGCAGGTCTACCGACGTTTTACCTGGAGTTTCTTTAAAATCAGAGTGCTTAGATCGCTAAAATCAGATTATAGATGATGTGGCTTTGCTTTTTCATCCCATCTGCTTTCCTACACATACATCGTTGAAACAGTGATCAGTGCAGAGACAGGAATGATTTCTGTCGCAATGACTAGATCTAGATCTATCATCAATCCTAGGAAAGAAATTTGCCGAGTTTTCGGATAGATATCCAACTTATGGCAAAAAAACGCCAAACTTTTCGATCTATTAACAAGCTTTCGTAACATTAAATGAATATATTTGAGCCATGTTGCGGTAAAAGAGGGTTTAATGCATCTCCGTGATGCATGATACCAAGCAAGTCATCACATAATTATACATCCATATTGTATGATAACTGACTGAATCAAAAGGCATGCAAACTGGTCCTTTGACATGTAGAACGTTGAAAAATAGATCTAGCAAAGAGTTTTGACCCAGGCTAGCTTGCGCGGATTGCAAAGGCCGACCTGGGTCGATAGTTTTTGCAAATGGTTAAAGGCCCTTTTTTACAGATCATAAATCCGGCTTTCTCTGTAAATGGTATTTTGAGACAGTCAAAAAACTAGTTTAGTCATGATTTCTTCGACACAATGTTTTTTCCGCGAAAAACGGCTCGTGCATGACGTAAGAATAGTATGATTAATGACGTCATTATTTGCTAGCATAGATCATTGCGTATGTTTATACACAAATAGACGCAAGCTTAATAATTATCTGATCGGTGGATAATTTTTTGTCATTTTTGACCAATCAGGTACTTGTGCGAAAGATTGTAATACGTGTGACGCTGTGCGACTAACCGGAAGACACTCAATTTTTTAGTCATCCCTATTTAGATTTAGACTAAAACCCAGAACGAAGTCGGAATTTCATTTTTGAAAATCTAGAACGGTGTTACCGCAAAACGAGCTTCGCTCGTTATAAGATAAGAAAATTCGTAATGGGTATATTACACCGAAAACAAGGGAGGTTATGTGATAAAAGTGTATTATTGGAAAACGCGGCGTGAAAGAAATCGTTATACCTTAATTAAGCAAACATCCAAGGGACACCCAAAATGTGCTTGCTTTTGACAAATGCTTGATTAAAGGTCTAATATCGGCCATAAATAAACGTTGCGGGTACTAGTATGTCTTTAAAATTAAATCATACCGTTTCAAAGTATGAAAACTATTGTGAAGATGACAATCTGTTATTGTACGGTCGGTCAAAGTGTTAGTATCAAACAAAAAAAAATGAATTATAAAACCAGGTAAAAAGTAAATAAAAGAGCGACTTGACAACTCTTTTCCACTAGATTAAGTTTATTTGGCCACTGGGCCTATGAAATTGATTGATTGATTGATTGATTGATTGATTGATTGATCGATCGATCGATCGATCGATCGACCGACCGACCGACCGACCGATTGATTGATTGACCGATTGGTTGGTAGGTCAGTCGGTCGGTCGGTCGATTGATTGATTTATGTTTTACATCGCTTTTAACATTATTTCAGTTATATCACAGCGGCAGCTCACAATTCATATATGTCCTAGAGTTTACTATTTAGCACTAGCCTAGAAGTGTCTTACCAAAGGACGCCCACACGAAAAACCTCTTGCTCCGTGTGAAGCTCGAACCCGGGGCCTCCAGGTTACGATCCCTACACTTTATCACTAAGCTGCATGGGACCCCTGTATCAACCGAAGAGATACCGGGAATGGGAAGTGCTTGCCTCACTCTCCACCAGACAATACAATTGTAGACCGATCCAAATAGAGAGCACGAAACATTACACGTGGCTCAGATGATCGGGGTTTTCTTAAAGACGGGGCTAGAAAATATTGTTGGAAAATGAGAAAATGCTGGTTACCATATTTTTTCCTCTTCCCACGATGTTTTCAAATGCTGTTTTTGCAGGGTTCTTCTTGTTTGGTACAGGGTTACCACATGTCATCCAGGATTGTTAGGAAGAGGGTTAATACGGGATTTGATCTAAAAAAAAAAAAGATTTGAAAACATTGTGGGGAAATGAGATAATGTTGGTTAGCAGCGTTTTCTCCTGTATCAACACTGTTTTCAAAAGCCTCTTCCTTCAGGAAATTGAAAGAATACGGGATTGTTTGAGTGAAGGTTCAGTCTGATAAAATCTTATTGTGTACAAGGAATGCTTTTGTTAATTTGTTTGTTTCAATGGTGTTTAACACCGTTTTCAACATTATTTCAGTTAAATTGCGACGGCCAGTACACCTATCCATACTTTTCTGGAGTCTTTCTTACCATTGCTTCGCACAATGTTCCTCCCAAGCAACTAGCTGTTTTTCCAACATAACCATCGTCGAAACAATTATAAGCGGTGAGAGAGGAATGAATCATGTCGCAATGATAACTATCATTCCACGGAATGTAATTGGCCTAGCTGGGAATTCGAACCAGCCACCCCCGGTCTCAAGTCCTCCGCGCTACCGACTGCTCTACCAGGCTCGGTGCCTTTTTTTTTTAACCCTTTACCTCACAATCCCGAATTTTAGCGACCATGTGAAAGAGACTTTTTTGGAAAAAAAGGAGAAGATGCTGGTTACCAGCATTGTCTTCTTTCCCCCCCCAATGTTTTCTACCCTTTCAGACACTAATCCTATCATTTGAGCAACATGAATGTTGTCGTATGTAAATGCTTTCAATTTTGACAAGTAACGTTATAACATTTTGTCGTTTGGTTAAGTGTTAATTATTATTTAAAGATATCAGTTTTTATGAATAAGAGAGCCGGCTTTTGACACAAATTACCCAGGGTTGTTACACTATATGTTACTGAGGACAATCCGACCGACCCTAACCCCCAATCAGACAAACCCGAGTATTTAAAGACCATAAAGAAGAATGCTTTTGAAAACATTGTGATAAAAGGAGAAAATGGTGGTAATCACCATTTTTTCTTTTTCCCTTGCAAAGAGAACCCATGGATTCTCGTCACATCTGTCATCTACTGCTTGAAGCCGAGCCCGGTAACGCAGTAGATGGCGTGCAGGACTTGAGAACGGGGGATCGCTGATTCGATCCCCGGCTTGGCCAATTTCTTTCCGAGGACTGACGATAGTCATTGCGACAGGATTCATTCCTCTCTCACCGCTGGCCATTGCTTCGGCGATAATTATGTGGGAAAGTAGCCAGTGGCTTGGAAAGAATATTATGAAGAGAACTGGTAAAAGATATTCAAGGAAAGCATGGATAGGTGCACTGGCCGCCACGATATAACTTAAATGATGTTGAAAACACCATACACTGCATCAGTCATTCGCCATGCCCGCGAGCTCGGTCGAGAACACACAAGCTTCAAACCCAGTGGTCGCTAGTTCTATTCCCCAGCTCGGCCAATTTTTTCCCGAGGATTTATGATAGTCATTGCCACGGGTTTCATTCTTCTCTCACCACAGAACATTGTTTCGATGATGAATGTGGGAAAAGCAGTCAGTGGCTTTGAAAACATATAAAGCTGAGAAATGGTAACATAAATCTTAGGAAAGAATGGTGTACTGGCCGCCGCCTTATAGCTGAAACAACGTTGAAAACGGCCTTAAACACCATACAAACGAACAAACTAGCAAATATTTGAGCGAAATAAATTCAATGATGCGATAGAAAACAGACTGCCGTTGTGAATAGCGCAGAACAAGATCAAACTTCACAAGACGTGACTTTCAATCTTTTGCCCACTGCATGGTTAGAAATTTTGAACGGTTTACTAGATAATGAAGAGGAGATTTGTCTTTTTCTCCGACTAGTTGATAACGGCCATGACATTTGTTTTGTAATTACTTTATAAGTAAAACAAAAAATGCTGTACAAATATATTTTCGAAATTATAGAACGGATCAGGACAGGAGAGGCAGATTTTATTTTAGGAAAGGAAGAAAGAAAGAAAGAAAGAAAATGAAGGCGGGAAGGAAGGAAAGAAGGAAGGAAGGAAGGAAGCTAGCAAGTAAGTAAACAAGTAAGCAAGTAAACAAGCAAGCAAGCAAGTAAGGAAGCAAGCAAGAAAGCAAACAAGCAAGGAAGCAAGCAAGCTAGGTAAAACCAGATGACAAAATGTTAGACTCGGCCAAATTCAAAGCATTTGCAGACGACATATCAAATTTTATTTAAATGATGATCTTTGTGTTTAAAGGGTGTAGAAAACATTGTGGGAAAGGAGAAAATGTTGGTGACCAGTATTTTCTCCTTTCTTGCAATGTTTTCAAGAGTTTTCTTCGTCAGGGGTCTATAACCCGGGATTGTGTGGTACAGGGTTAGGGCAGGGTTAAGGGTATTGATTAAAGAATTTATCTTTGAACCACCTATACAAGTTTTTTTTTTTCCCTAAATATTTTCGAGCGAAATGCTAATAAACTCGAAGAAGAATGTATTGAAAATCTGTGATTGACACCCGTTTTTCCAATAAAGTATTATCATCCAATTCTTGTGTTTTAATTTAAAGAAAGATCAAATAAACAAAACCCAAACCTAAAATTCATGGCATGTATATGAGCCATGCTCTGTGAAAAAGGGGCTTAATGCATCTGCGAAAGGTATCGCAGGCTGACCTGAGCCGAAACTTTTCGCTATTGGTCATTTTTTATGTCCAAGGACCAGTCTATGTCATGATAAAGTTGGTTGTTAAATAAAGTGGGTATTACAGATCCATAAATATGTGATGGCTTGCTTGTAACCATGAATTACGAAGAAGTGTTAAGCCCCCTTTTGCCGGAGCTTGGCTCATATATTTTTGGGTCAACTCTTTGCTAGACGACAAAATTTTAGACTTACCCAAGTTGGAAACATTTGCAGACGAAAAACTTTCGACTTACCCAAATTTAAAGCATTTGCAGACGACAATAGTTTCCAATTACTCAAGTTGAAAGCATTTGCAGACGATAAATTCTTTACAGTGCTGATCATCGGCATTTTCTCGTTTTTCCACAATGCTATCAAAGGTCTTCTTACTAAGGCTATTCGAATATCGAGATGTTTTGGTACAGGGTGATATGAGGGGATTTGCCTTTGAAAGGAGAAAATACTAGTTATCAGCATTTTGCCCATTTCCCACAATTGTTGTTTTCTTTTCATAAAATGTTTGCCTCAGGGTCTTTAAAACTATGAATTATTTGTTAAAGTGTTGTATGTCTGGATTTGTCTTTGAAAAGATAGAACACTTTGGAAGTAAGCGAGCAATTACCGCTTATCAGTATTTCTCCTTTTCTCACCTTTTTTTTTTCAAAAGCCTCTCCTTCCCTCAGGGCCTTAAAGTTAACCCTTTACTACACAATCCAAGTTTTAACGCTCTTGAGGAAAATTGACCTTTGAAAGCATTGTATGAAAAGGAGAAAATGCTGGTTATCCGCATTTTCTCCTTTCTCCACAATGTTTTTTACCCTTCCAAATGCAATTCTTTTTGGGGGAGGGGGCACAAAAAAATTTTAATTTGTCTTCTGCAAATACTTTTAATTTGGAAAAGTAAAATTTTGTAGTTTGTTAAAGAGTTTAAACACGAGATCGTTTTGTTAATGGGTGCATTTGTCGTTTGTAAGTGTTTTCTGTTGGAAGAGTCTAAATTTTTGTCGTTGGGAAGGAGTACAGGCAAGATCCCGTGGAATTTCAATTATTGACGATTACAAAAAGAAGTTCAAACAAAATATTTCGTTAAGGTTATTGGCATTGGATTGGGTTCACACGACCAAAAGTACTGATAGAGCAACATATAGTGTAGGGCAAGATCAGACTGCACGTATGTGTAGGCTGATCTTGCCTTACACTCTCCGCAAAGTCTATCCATGATCGCGAACGGTGAAGGGAGGAGGGTTAACTATTTAGATCTATCACTGTCAGCGTGAACATTATTCATTATATTTTCAACCTAACGTCGCTATGTACGGTCGCTCCGGATCTAATCGATATCGAACACAAATCACTTGATCCTTAAAGCCAAGCTACCCTTACACCCCCTATAATAACCTTTCTACATCATCCTTTTCTATCATACATGTATGTTCCTTGTATCATTTATATCTTTAAAGCATAAAGAAATCTACAGTATGTATATAAATACACACGCTGAGAATCGATTCAGCGCGGAAAGAAAATACAGTTAGAGAAAAAAAACCCACATTATTCCGATAATATTTCGGCCAAAGGACTCCATCAAGAAAGAAAACGTAATTTTACGTTTTTCTTTTTCGATAAAGGCTCCTGGCCGAAACACTGAGGATGGGGGAATAAATGTTTTTATTTTTCTGTGTTTTGTAATTCAGACTCATCCAATTGAAGTTTTGTGATTTTTTTTTCATTATTAACGTTAGTATTATTATTCGTTCTTGAACATAGGAAATACATGTATTTGACAGGTTTTAATACTAATGGAAGCAAAAATGAAAGTTACTCCCAAGATAAATAAATAATAAAGCAATTAAGCTGAGACTATGCTCTGGTAATTGAAATGAAAACTATTAAAACCGTTGAATGTTTCAGCACGACTAAAAGCGCTGATGGAGACAGTGTAGATTAAGATCAGACTGCGCGTTATGTGCAGTCTGATCTTGGATCCAAACTGTCTGATAGGGTAAGATATGATTTAACCTTTTAACTTTTTTGTGTAGACGACAGAATTTCAGACTGGTCCAAACTGAAGCCTATTCGCTTCTTTGACACGTGTGTTTATAACGGAAAAAAATAATTCAGAAGAAAATCGCATATTTCTTTTGTTTTGAATCTAAAGATCACTAAATTCACAGCTTTGTCACAATCAATTGAAGAAATAATTTCAAATAGAAATCTTTGTCAGCAATATTTTAGAAATGAGGCGTATGGTTACAGAGCTTTTACCAAATACGGAACTATTTGCTTATCTCAAACGTGTGTAAGATAAGAAAATTCGTAATGGTTATATTGCACTGAAAGTAAGGATATTTACGTGATCAGATGATGATAACCAACAATTTCTCTTTTACTCTCGATGTATTTTGTTCATTTCAGAAAAGTCTTATCCACATCTCGTCTGCAAATGCTTTCAAAATTGGACGATTCTAAAATTCAATCGTCAGGTAAACAGTTGAAATATCTATTTTAATACCGCAGTCTATGTGTTAACGAAAGCGACCAAGGAAAACGTAAATGAATACATTTTAACCCTTTACCACACAATTCCGAGTTTTAACACCCCCATGTGAGAGAAAGCTTTTGAAACCATTGTTGGAAAAAAGAGAAAATGCTGGTAACCAGAATTTTTCTCCTTTTACCACAATGTTTTCTACTCTTTCCAAAACAAATTTCAGTGTTTGAGTCACATTTATTTTGTCGTCTGCAAATGCTTTTAATTTGGTTCAGTCTGAAATTTTGTCGTTTGGTAAAGAGTTAAAAGATAGAGAAATATGTTTACATCGCCAAGGCGTCAAACATAATACATGCATGCATCGTAGAACTGATGTGAATTGAAATCTATAAACCCATTGAAATGCGGTTTATTTATATATACTCATCCTCCAGTTTTTAGATTCATGTGGTTATCTCAGGTGTTTCGACTTGAATGGAGATTGATTTTAAAGAAACGTCTGTGATTGATTTGGTTGTGTGTTGGTGACAATTTTGTTTATTTATTTACGTATAATCTATGTACATGTATAGTATACCGTTTTCGATCGGAGCAATTTTATCTTTTCATTTTCTTTTCAAATTGTTTATTCTTGTATGTACTTTTGGATTTATGATTGTTCGGTTATTTATTCTTTCTTTTGTCGTACAATTTTGTGAGTGTCTATTCCAAAGATCAACTTCGAAATTTAGTAAAATACAAATAGGTCAATCTAATTAAACTGAGCAAAAAAGAATGAAAGACGCCAAAAAGAACACACATTGATGGCTCTTGGCTAGTCATCATTTTCGTGTGCAGACATTTTTTTTCTTTTTACATTTTGAATGCTTTCATGTGTATACGTGTTATAACTAATATTTCATGTATTTAAAGGTAGATTACTTTATATTCAATGGTTGAAAAAAAAAAAAAAAAAAAAAAAAAGGAAAAGGAGCTCGTGACCAAAGGTGTCAATTTTTGCCATAATATTTAAAAAAAAACGAGTCTACTTACAAAATCATACATTTATTCGAGATGCCTATCAAAGTTTGTCAAATGCGGTAGATTTGTTCTGGAGGAAATTGGTTAACTCTTACAGCGCTAAAATATATGTGATATGCTGTGTGAAAAGAGGTTTAATGCATCTGAAAAAGTATCGACCCTGAACAGCCTGTGCAGTCCGCTATTGCTAACTTTTCTACTTGTCAAATGATCATTCTACATTATGATTCATTCTGTTGTAAGACAAAAATGGATTTAATGAATCTTTAATTACGCGGCGACTTTTTTTTTTGGTATAATACATCACGAAGATGCATTAAACCCTGTTTTGCCAGAAGACGGCTCATACCAACTTGACCTCTTTTAACGGTTGAAAATACAATCCACTAAAACTCAAAGATTTGAGTCTTGCTCTGTGAACAGGGGGCTTAATGCATCTGCGAAAAGTATCGATCCAGGTCAGCCTGCGCAGGCTGACCTGGGCCGAAACTTTTAGATATTGGTCAATGTTCTGTATGTCCAAGGACCACTCTACCTCATGATTCCATTGGTTGTTAGACAAAATGGACTTTATGGATCCATGTGATGGCTTGTTTGGTATAATGCATCACGGAAAGACATTAAGTCCCCTTTCGCCAGAGCATGGCTCATTTTTATATGTCAGGTTTGACAAGACAAGCGGATAATATAGATCAAAGATCAGACTTCACGTTCTCTGCAATCTGATCTTTATCCAGCTCACCCACAAAACCTCTGTTTTCTACTGTGGCACTGAAGGGGTTCAAGCAAGTGTTTTAAAAATTAAAAAAAAGTGTAACTTTGCAGACCTGATTTAAAAAAGTGAAAAACAAAAATGTCGGTGAATGGGGAGGAGATAAAAAGAACTGGCCTGTCTTCACCAGAAAGGTAGTTTTGTCTAATTCCGTCTTTATTTGCATCGATCGTTACCTAGTACTTTGATCGCCCTATGTCACTGCCAGCGTCAAATCAGATAGCTTTGGCGGACGACGTAGATCGAAATCAAACTGCATAGCTTTGGCGGACAGCGGAGATCAAAATCAAACTGCATAGAACGTGCAGTCTGATCTTTGATCTACACAGTACGGTACTCGATACTAAACTATTAAATAAATGTAAAACTATATTTATTTGCTATGGAAATTTTTTTTAGACTTCGACAAAAAATAACTCGTACAATAATTAGTTGTCACCTATGCACCTTGAGCTGATTAACGTTTTAAATGGCCCATAGGATAAAAATTTAGACTTTCCATATTTGAAAGCAATTGCTGACGACAAGTTAAAGGAGGTATAAATGCTAGAATTTTTTACTGTAAGAGGGCAGGATGTTGGTTGACAACATTTTGTCCCTTTCCCTCAATGTTTTCAGAAGCTTTCTATACCAAGATCATTAAAACATTCGATTGGATTGGAAAGGGCTAATATTGCTCGCATGAAGAATTTATTCAGTTATTTATTGGTTCCGCGATAATGCCTTATCAAAACTTTCGGCCAGTGAATTGACATGTTACAAATCACTCATAACAATTAATATTTCTGGGTCCGTATTCACCAACCAGTCTTAAGAACATTCTTAGTCTTATTCTCCAGATTTTTCTATATTTGAAAGTAACACAACTTCTGATTAGCTAAACCATTTGGTTTAGCCAATCAGAAGCTGTGTTACTTTCAAATATAGAAAATCTTAATAGGTAATACGGGCGAAAGCCCGCGCCGATAGTGCGGTCTGAAGACCGCCTATAGGATACACGTACGAATAAAACTCAAAATTATAAAATTTCATAATTCAAATTACAAACCCCATAAGACTTTTTTCTGCCATTTTGAATTTTTGATGATTTTTCGTCCACTGGAGCTCAGCTTCCGGTGACAGACTGGACCATACCAGAATTTCTTCAAAAGAGCAAAGCACATTCATTTACTGACAAATTCCGTGAGCACAGTCAGCAGTATGTTAAGAATTTTTCTAATAACAAGATTAAACATAAATCACATGTATAGATTTTGGGAATGGTTGAATAAAAGCGTCTTTCGAGTATATTTGTTTTTGCAAAAAAAAAAATGACGTAATTACTGTATGTGTTCTACGTCACGCGCACTGAGTTTAGCAACTTAGGTTTGTAAACATACCGATCGTTCAAGAAAAAAAGTCGTGTCGGACTTTAAATATAAGACGATGTAGACTATGTATGTCTTAAAATGCAATATATCTACAACACTTTTTCTTTGTCCGCGTATCATAACAAAAATATTGGAAAAAAATATTAATATAATTGTTAGTTTCGATGACGTATGAACTACGCAGTGCGACATTCTTGCTTTGACGTCATTTCTTGATGTCGGCCTTGATCCCGTTCGTCCTTTTGCAGTTCGCCTTATTTCGTGTTCGCTCTGGTTTCTTCAACACCCTTACCTACGACTTGTGTTTTTAACTCTTTGTTCACAAGGCCATTAAAAAAAAAAAACTTCCCAGTTGTTATTTAATGAAGAAAAAGAGTAATGTAAATATTGTTGATTAATTGTATAGTGTTTAATGCCGTTTTGAACATTATTTCAGTTATATCGGGGCGGCCAGTGCACCCATCCATGCTTTCCTGGAGTTTCTTTTACTAGTACTCCTCACAATATTCTTACCAAGCGACTTGCTTCGAAACAATGATCAGCGGTGAGAGAGGAATAAGTCCTGTCGCAGTGAATATCATCAATCCTCAGAAAGAAATTTGCTGTGCCGCTGTTTCCAAGTCCCGTACGCTACTGACTGAGCTACCGAGAGAATAAGTTTAGAATGGATACATAGATAGGTATAAAGATATATAGATCAATAAGAAGGGTTTAAAAAAAGTTTTGGCATCAATATATGCAGATTACTAGATTTAAGAAATAATCCAAGCTGTCAAAATTATGTTGATCAAGATCTACTCCGAGTTTATCGTATAAATTTATTAAAGTAATTCAGAGGTAGACAAGCAAAAATCATGGCACATTCTTGCAAGTAGTAAGCAGAGCTAGAGAAAAACAATGTATACACATATACACATATTCTTGCATTATCAGAGGTGCGAAGGGGGCTGATGTTGAATGTACATCCTGGACCTCGCTGGAAGGAGTACTGTAGCCTACATACATAAGCCCCCAATCTCTGAGCTGGCCAGGATGACCAGCCCGCAAAGCTCAGTTGGTAGTGTAACAATCGTGAAGGTGATGTTTTGGGTCAATTGAGGGTGTGGGTTTGATTCCCACGGCTGGTCATCTAAAACTACTAATATTCTTTCGGATGAGACGTTAAACTGAGGTCACGTGTGACGGTGCTATACACTGAGCACGTTAAAGAACCGGGTATAACTTAGAAAGGGTTCGTCGTGTATCTGCACTGTCCCCTGTACCAATACAAACAGCCTACAGGGTGGGGGTGGTGCACGATAAACGCAAATTCAATCAATCAGCTGGTCAGAGGTGAGAAGATGAAGGTACTTTTTGGTAGTACCTGGTGAGCATCCTTTTAGTTTTGACTTTTTTTTTCCACGGAACTGATTGTGATGGCTTTTGGCCTGCTATTGACCTGGTTTTGACCCTTATAACCCATAAGGAATTGTATGCCTGTCGGACTTTATTTTCAGACACGCTAATTTTAGGAGGAACTTCTCCTTTTCCAAACATGGTTTGGATTCATATCTAATCTTGAAAAATATATCAAGATCTATAATTTGAATCTTTCATGGCTTTTCATAGGTATGCAAAGCAGGAGAAAGAGACAATTTCTTGCAATTTTACTTTTCATTATTTCTCTTCATATTGAATCCCCAAAGAATTTTGACAATATTCATATTCAAGTGCCTGAAAATTACGCCGTCTACATTACATGCTAACGATATTTCTTGTTTATCTATGTACAACGTACAGAGCTAGATGTTAGATCTAAAAAGTTCCTTTTTTTTGCAGATAGGTTTCTACACCCCTATGTTGCGAAATGAAAATGATCAGAAATAATATATTTCTTAAGGTACACAGAGCCATAAAAAATACGGGTATTTGTATGTTTATTCGGCCACTTTCAAGATTACTTCAGTTATTTATCGTGGCAGCCAGTGCACCTATCCTTGTTTTCCTAGTGTGCCTTTAATCAGGATAACTTCTTTCCAGCCCAGTGGCTGCTTTCCCACCTTACATTTACCCAAACATTGATCAGCGATGACAGGTGGATGAATTCTGTCGCAATGATTATCATTGATTCTTGGAAAAAAAAAACTAGTCAAGCTGGGATTAGCGTCTCCTGATAATTTGGGGCCAAATTTCTTCGCAAGTTAACCCTTTACTACCCGATCCCGAGTTCAAACGGTCCTGAAGGAGAAGGATTCTGGGAACATTGTGGGAAAAGGATAAAATGCCGGCAAAATGCTACCCTGTTGAGGACTTTTGTTATATTTGTATCACTTTCGAATTTGTTGTCTGCAGATATCTACTGCCATCAAAAGTTTGCTGGGCAGGGTCAAATGAACATATCTGCACCAATCAGTTATTATACCGATTATGTTTTTCATATGTCTGAGGAAAAAGTCTCTTTCGCCCGTTTCTAGGCTTTGCCTATTTTCATATTATTGATAATGGGATGAAAACAGACCCTGGTCCATTTTTAGGGAAAAAAATCTGCGATTCTATGTCATGGTAAAACTCTATGTTGAAAAAGTTTTAAAATCAAAACTGTACTTTGGTTAGTTGATCAGTCGCTTTTTTATGTACGTCCATGATTGTTGACGAAAACGAGGCTTTTGGTGATCAAATGCAGGGGCATGTAGATTGTCAATTTTTGTACAGACAATATTTAAAAACTTTCTGAAGCGAAGTCTTATTGCAGATAGCTTATAAGCAATAAGTGTGGATTTCAAAATCAAAACATAGAACTAATCTGGTGTTCACCACTAGACCTTCACGATGGATCGATCTTGTGTCTTGCATGGCTCAGTGTTAAAGGTTTAGGATTCATAACTCCGGAGACCCTGGGTGTGATCCTCTCTCTTTCCCCTTTTTCTGATCCCTAACCTTGTTTGGGTGAAATCTAGGACATACGTATATGAGCAAAGATGCTCTCGCCGTGACATGACTGAAATAATGTGGAAAGCAGCGTAAAACATCATTCAATTAATCAGTGTATCGATCCATAAAGTATTCTTATGGCTAAAAGGAAAAAGCCCACATATATTCAATTATGCAATGAAGGCACGTACAATTATAAGAAAATCCATTTTAGCTCTTGGTTTTGAGTTCTCATGTGGCGTTGCACCGATATTTAGCCATTAATTGCAAAATGATGAATACTTTAGATGTAGGTAAAGTTAGCTACTAGTAGCCAGCTACTAGTAGCCAGCTACTTGTTCAGGTAAAGTTAGCTACTAGTAGCCAGCTACTAGTACCCAGCTACTTGAGCTGGTAAAATTGGTTATTTGTAGCCAGCTACTGGTAGCCACCTTCTAGTAAGCAGTCACTTGTAAAGGAAAATCTGGCAATTCGTACCCAGCGACCAATCTATAGGTAATTAAAATGGACGTTTTTATTAGTTTCCTCAAGATACAAGTAGCTGGCGAACCAAATGTCGACGCCTTAAACGAAATGTTTTTTTTCCCATCCAGCATACTTTATAAATGCATCAGAAAACTCAAACTCAAATAATTTCCTGTATTAAAGGGTCAAGCTAGGAAATCTGTCCATAGGAATTTTTTTCACATTTGTTTTTAATTAGGGATTCAAAATGTACATGTAACTGACGAGATTAAGACAGACATTTCAAAATATTTCAAAGAATCTTATTCACTGTACTATGGAGAAATTGAAAATATCATTTTCAATTCATTTTTAATTAGTAAAGGGGCCAGCTACTCGTCATGAAAATTGGGACATTTTTCAATTTCACTTAGAAAGGAATTCAAAGGTACAAGTAGCTGGCGAGTCTAACAGCTGTTTTTGTAATTAAGTGCTTGTTTTGAATAAAGTAGACTATAAATGTGTCAGAAAACTCAAAATTGAATCATTTCCAGTTATTAAAGGGGCCAGCTACTTGATATGAAAACGGGACAATTTTGCACTTTTGCGAAATGATGATTTAAAATGTACAAATAGCTGGCTAGACTGAGAGAGATTTTTCAAAATATTTTAACGAATCATATTGAGGATTCTAAGGAGAAATTAAAGATATCAAAATCAATCCATTTTATTCATTAAAAGGGGCAGCTACTTGTCAGGAAAATGCGGATATTTTTTAATTATACTTACTGTGAAATCAAAAGATACAAGCAGCTGGCGAGCCTAAGAGTGAATTATGAAATTAAATGCTTGTTTTGAATAACAGAGACTATGAATGTATGAGAAAACTAAAAACTGAATCATTTCCGATTATTAAAGGGGCTAGCTACTTGATTTAAAAAAGGGACAACTTTGCTGTTTTTCGAAGTTATGATTTCAAATGTACAAGTAGCTGGCTAGATTTAGAGAGATTTTTCAAAATATTTCAACAAATCATATTGAGGATATTTAGGGGAAATTACAGGTATCAAAATCAATCCATTCTTACGATTTAAAGGACCAAGCTACTCGTTAGGAAAATGCGGATATTTTTCAATTTTAGTTAGAGTGAGATCAAAAGGTACAAGTAGCTGGCGAGCGTAAGAGCGAATTTTGAAATTGAATGCCTGTTTTGAATAACAGATACTATGAATGTATAAGTAAACTCAAAATTTAAGCATTTCCAGCTATTAAAGGGGCCAGCTACTGATTTGAAAATGGAAAAACTTTCCACTTTTGCGAAGTAATGATTTCAAAGTGCTAGCGAGTTTAAAAGAGATTTTTCAAAATATTTTAACAAATCATTTTGAGGACACTTAGGAGAAATTAAAAAAAAAAAAAAAAAAAAATCAAAATCAATCCATTCTTATCCATTTAAGGGGCCAGCTACTCGTCATGAAAATGTGGATAATCTTTCAATTTTACTTAGAGTGAAATCAAAAGATACAAGTAGCTGGCGAGCCCAAGAGCGATTTTTGAAATTGAATGCTTGTTTTGAATAAAAGAGAGTATAAATGCACGAGAAAACTCTAAATCGAAACATTTCCGGTTATTAAAGGGGCCAGCTACTTGATCTGAAAATGGGACACCTTTCCACTTTTGCGAAATAATTATTAAAAGCGTACAAGTAGCTGGCTAAATTTAGACAGATATATTTTAAACTAATTCGGGCCTAAGAGGGATTTTAGTAATTAAATGCTTGTTTTAAATAGAGTAGACTATAAATGCGTCAGAAAACTCAAAATTGAAGCATTTCCGGTTATTAAAGGGGCAGCTACTTGATATGAAAACGGGACAATTTTGAACTTTTGCGAAATGATGATTTAAAATGTACAAGTAGCTGGCTAGATTTAGATAGATTTTTCAAAATATTTCAACAAATCATATTGAAGATACTTAGGAGAAATTAAAGATATCAAAATCAATCCATTTTTATTCATTAAAGGGGGCAGTTACTTGTCATGAAAATGCGGATATTTTTCAATTTTACTTAGAGTAAAATCAAAAGGTACAAGTAGCTAGCGGGCCAATGAGTAATTTTTGATATAAATTGCCTACCTTTCATATGGGGGTCGAATGATAATTCGACACTGGCTTACGCTATTGTGGGTCTGTGAAACTTTCACTTTGAAAGCTAGGTCTGTTCGATACAATCAGAATTTGCCGGAAGTTGTCGTTCATGGTCGCTTCTCATTCGGAACCCTTCTGTGTTTGACAAACTGCTGTCGTTTATGGAGTGACACCACTGCGAACTCCTTCCGGGTCGTAGTATCAAAAGTAGTCCCATTTGAAAATTTGACAGCAAGCACTTCTGCTGCATTGTTTTATCAGAGAAAATGAAAGGACATGTCTAAAATGTGTTTCTGTTGTTAATTTGATGATTCCTGTGGAAACTGAGTGCAAGTTTGTTATTTCATGGGGAACTATTTTGTGTCCGTGTCCACGTAAAGGAACATGGTCTACACCAGGAAGGGCCTTTTTTCACTGTGACTTTTCAAGGGTAGTTGTGTTTGAGGTGGAATAGCAAAAAACGCAATCGGTTGAGGTGCAATTTTTGGTAGATGAAAGACGTTTAAAAAAATGTAAAAGAAAAATTACTAGTATTATCATCTCCCGTCTACGATTTTGTCATTGCCTATCATTCGCTAAAAACTTTTGAAATATCTATCTTAACCCTTTACTACACAATGCCGACATTTCACGACCCTGGGAAAGAAGCCTTTTGAAAACATAGTGGAAAAAAGGAGAAAATGCTGGTAACCAGCATTTTCTCCTTTTCCCACAATGTTTTCTACCTAATCAAAGAAAGTTTGCACCATTTGAGCCACATTTAAATTGTCGTCTGCAAATGCTTTGAATTTGGACAAGTCTACATTTTTGTTGTTTGGTAAAGAGTTAATATCGCCAGTTACTTGTACATTTTGAATCATTATTTCGCAAAACTGCTAAATTGTCCCGTTTGCAGATCAAGTAGCCGGCCCCTTTAATAACCGGAAATACTTTAATTTTGAGTTTTCTGGCGCCTTTCTAGTCTTCTTCATTCAAAACAAGCATTTAATTTAAACAATCGCTCTTAGGCTTGAAAAATAACCGCATTTCCATGACGAGTTGCAGGCCCCTTAAATGAATAAGAATGGATTGATTTTGATATCTTTAATTTCTCCTACGTATCCTCAATATAATTTGTTGAAATATTTTGAAATATCTCTCTAAATTTAGTCAGCTGCTTGTACATTTTAAATCATGATTTCGCAAAAATGAAAAGTTGTCCCATTTTCAGATCAAGTAGCTGGCCCCTTTGATAACTGGAGATGTTTCAATTTCGAGTTTTCTCGTGCATTTATAGTCTCTTTTATTCAATACGAGCATTCAATTTCAAAAATCGCTCTTAAGCTCGCCAGCTGCTTGTACCTTTTGATTTCACTCTAAGTAAAATTGAAAAATATCCGCATTTTCCTGACGAGTAGCTGGGCCCTTCAAATGATAAGAATGGAATGATTTTGATATCTTGAATTTTCCCTAAATATCCTCAATATGACTCTTTGAAATATTTTGAAAAATCTCTTTTATTCTCGCTAGCTACTTGTACATTTGAAATCATTACTTCGAAAACAGCAAAGTTGTCCCATTTTTAAATCAAGTAGCTGGCCCCTTTAATAATCGGAAATTATTCAGTTTTTAGTTTTTCATACATTCATAGTCTCTGTTATTCAAAACAAGCATTTAATTTCAAAAGTCGCTCTTAGGTTCGCCAGCTTCTTGTACCTTTTGATTTCACACTAAGTAAAATGGAAAAATATCCGCATTTACCTGACGAGTAGCTGGGCCCTTTAAATGATAAAAATGGATTGATTTTGATACCTTTAATTTCCCCTAAATATTCTCAATATGATTCGTTGAAATATTTTAAAATATCTCTCTAAATCTAGCCAGCTACTTGTACATTTAAAATCATGATTTCGAACGAGTGCAAAGTTGTCCCATTTTCAGATCAAGTAGCTGGCCCCTTTAATAACTAGAAATGATTCAGTTTTTAGTTTTCTCATGCCTTTATAGTCTCTTTTATTCAAAACAAGCATTCAGTTTCAAAAATCGCTCTTAGGCTCGACAGCTACTTGTACCTTTTGATTTCACTTGAAGTAAAATTGAAAAATATCCGCATTTTTTATGACGAGTAGCTGACCCCTTAAATGAATAAGAATGGATTGATTTTGATATCTTTAATTTCTCCTACGTATCCTCAATATAAATTGTTGAAATATTTTGAAAAATTTCTCTAAATCTAGCCAGCTACTTGTACATTTTAAATCATGATTTCGCAAAAGTGCAAAGTTGTCCCATTTTCAGATCAAGTAGCTGGCCTCTTTAATAACTAGAAATGATTCAATTTCGAGTTTTCTCGTGCATTTATAGTCTCTTTTATTCAAAACGAGTATTCAATTTCAAAATTCGCTCTTAGGCTCGCCAGCTACTTGTACCTTTTGATTTCACTCCAAGTAAAATTGAAAAATATCCGCATTTTCAGGACGAGTAGCTGGACCCTTTAATGAATAAGAATGGATTGGTTTTAATATATTTAATTTCTCCTAAGTTTCCCTAATATCATTTGTTATATTAGTTTAAAATATATATGTCTAAATTTAGCCAGCTACTTGTACGTTTTTAATAATTATTTGGCAAAAGTGGAAAGGTGTCCCATTTTCAGATCAAGTAGCTGGCCCCTTTGATAACTGGAAATGTTTTAATTTAGAGTTTTCTCGTGCATTTATATTCTGTTTTATTCAAAACAAGCATTCAAATTAAAAAATCGCTCTTGGGCTCGCCAGCTACTTGTACCTTTTGATTTCACTCTAAGTAAAATTGAAAAATATATGCATTTTTTATGACGAGTAGCTGGCCCCTTTAATGAATAAAAATGGATTGATTCTGATATCTTGCAAAAATGTCCCGTTTTCATATCAAGTAGCTGGCCCCTTTAATAACTGGAAATGATTCAATTTTGAGTTTTCTGACACATTTATAGTCTACTTTATTCAAAACAAGCACTTAATTACGAAAACAGCTCCTAGATTCGCCAGCTACTTGTACCTTTGAATTCCTTTCTAAGTGAAATTGAAAAATGTCCCAATTTTCATGATGAGTAGCTGGCCCCTTTACTAATTAAAAATGAATTGAAAATGATATTTTCAATTTCTCCGTAGTACAGTGTATAAGATCCTTTGAAATATTTTGAAATGTCTGTCTTAATCTCGTCAGTTACTTGTACATTTTGAATCCCTAATTAAAAACAAATGTGAAAAAAATTCCTATGGACAGATTTCGTAGCTTGACCCTTTAATACAGGAAATTATTTGAGTTTGAGTTTTCTGATGCATTTATATAATATTCTGGATGGAAGAAAAACATTTCGTTTAAGCCGTGGTCACACCTTACGTAGTTAACCGTAGTGGAGAATGACCGTAGATGGCCGTAGTTTGCCGTATTAAACGTAGTTGATCGTAGTTACACGTAGAAAGCCGTAGTTCAACGTCGTAATGAACGTAGTTTAAACATACGGTTTGCCTGTAGTAAGCGCGTAATTTTTGAACATGTCCAAAAATTTGTTACGGTTAACTACGATGTTCTGACCCTACTGTGACCGTAGTTTGAACGTAGTTGACCGTAGTTAACCGTACTTGACCCTACTTAAGTGTAGTGTGTTTAATACGTTCAACTACGTCCAACTACGGTAATTCCCCATTACGGTCAACTACGTAAGGTGTGACAGCGGTTAAAATACAATGACTGCAGCTTACCCGTACTGAGCAGACACAATTACAGCGTTTTACCGTAGCTGAACGCAGTTGACCTTCATTTACCGTAGTTGTGCGTATGTAGGACGTAGTTTATACGTAGTTTAACGTAGTTAATCGTAGTTTGACGTAGTAATACCCTAGTTAACCCTAGCCACTTTGCACGCAGTTGAATGTAGTTAACCGTACTTACACGTAGTTCAACCTACTTAGACTTTCTATATTGCCAAGTTTGAACCTACTTTGAACGTACTTCAACGTAGTTGACTGTAGTAGCACTACGACAGACTACGTTTGAAATGAACTACGGACAACTACGTGCATGACCGTAAATGTGACCATGGCTTTAAGGCGTCGACATTTGGTTCGCCAGCTACTTGTACCTTTAGGAAACTAATAAAAACCTCCATTTTAATTACCTATACATTGGTCACTGGGTACGAATTGTCGGATTTTCCTTTACAGGTGACTGCTTACTAGAAGGTGGCTACCAGTAGCTGGCTACAAATAACTAATTTTACCAGCTCAAGTAGCCGGCTACTAGTAGATGGCTACTAGAAGCTAACTTTACCTGAACAAGCAGCTGTCTACTAGTAGCTAACTTTACCTGAATAAGTAGCTGGCTACTAGTAGCTAACTTTACCTACCTTAAAGCTTTAGGGATTTTGCTTGAGGTCTAGAAATACGACAAAAAATCGACGGCAAGTGAAAAGAGATTTCAAATTCAAGGACGGGGCGGTTAAAACTAAAGATCAGCTTGCACATTCTGTACAGAATGATCTTTTATCTACGCCGTATACAAGATGCACCTTTGTCATTCACGCTGTAAGTAAACTACCAAGTTTTTTGTGTGTGTGTGTTTAGCGCCATTTGCAACATCAGTTCAATGATATCATAACGCCTGGTGCACCTTACCACGCGTTTCCGGGCTTTCTCTTACCAGTGAATTGAGCAAGACTCAATCCAAACTGGTTGCTACTTTCCCACATAAAAATATCGTCGATTAAAAGTTCAGCGATTAGAGAGTAGTAAATCCTTTTACAACGACTCACATCAGTTCCTCGAAAAAGCTTTGTCCGGCTTGTTGATTCGAGGTCAAGTTTCAAGGAAAACTAAACCATTATAAAGGAAAAACAGCCAGGATCTTTAGCCATCATCAACTCTTGATGCTGTCCTAATTATAAATTTTAAGACTAGACATCTGATTAGCTGGGAACCGGACGTCTTGGTATCGTTACGCGGTAAAGTGCAGGATACAGGACGCAACCCATTCTAAGTTACGTATGGTTCCTCGACTTGCTCGGTTTATAGTACCGTATTGGTATACTAGGTGGCCAGCAGTGGGGATCGAACTAACGCCCACAAATGGTCTGAGATTTGACGTTCACAAGTCTCATAGTGTACCACGTGAGCTATTCGGGATGGTCAAAATTACTCGTATCGCATTCTGATAGACATCTTAAACACTTTAAGAAACAATGCGGTGAATTTACAACCCTGGGGAAAAATATTTAAAACAGACACTGGTTTAGTGGGTGATAACTTAGTTCGTGAACGGTGGAAAATATTATGACGTTAAATTTTGACCAATTAAATCAGAAACAAAGCTGAAAAAAGTCCGCATGAGGTTACATCATCATACTATATTTGGGACCGTCTTTGACACTGTGAAGACACAGATTATCAGAGTTTTCTTTTCCATCGTGTCTGATTTTATCCACGTGCGGTGCATGTCTTGCAAGCCGAAAAATTTATAGGTAAAATAAATGATCCCTGCTCTGTGAAAAGGGCGCTTAATGCATCTGCGAAAAGTATCGACCCAGGTCAGCCTGCGCAGTCCGCGCAGGCTGACCTGGGCCGAAATCTTTCGTTATTGGTCAATTTTCTGTATGTTCAAGGACCACTCTACCTCATGATTAGGTCGGTTGTTAAAAGAAGCGGCTATTATGGATCAATAAGTATTTGATGGCTTGCTTGGTACCATGGATCACGGAGATGCATTAAGCCCCCTTTTGCCGGATTATGGCTCTTATCTAATTATTTGATCAGCCCAGAGCAACATGACGACATTACGTCGTATGTATTACTAACTTCATTGCTTTGTTTCCACTGTTTTAGACGAAAAAGTCCGGAGAGAAGATACGGCCTGTATCAAAAGAACAGAAACCTCAGGCAGGGAGACAGATTCATACCCGATACCTCAAACTATACAGTCGACAGACAAACAAGCACAACAGACTTTTATCTGTATTCTAGGGCTTTAAGGGACGGAAACCAAGACATGTCAAACGTAAGTGTAAATAAATGAGCCATGCTCTGGCAAAAGGGGTTTAATGCATCTCTGTAATGCACTTCACCAAGCAACACATAACCTAATTATGGATTAAAAAAATCCTATTTTTCTTCTAATTAACTCAATCATCAGGTAGAATATTCCTCCGATGTGCAGAAAATTGACCAATAAAAAAATCGACCAGGGACAGGTACTCTGCAGGCTGACCTTGGTCGATACTTTAGAGGCCCAGTAAAGACCAAAATAACAAAGAAGGTGTCATAATACATTTAAATTTAAGTCATGCCATTTAAAGGTATGGAAAATATTGTGGAGATGACAGTCTGTATTGTTTGGTCGGGCCATATATTAGTCGCTGGCAGAAAAAAAGAATTTTAAAATCAGGCAAAAAGTAAACAAAAGACACAGCTACCTAGTAGGTTTTAACCTAGTTTTGAAATTAATTTCTCTGTCAGCGACTAACACTTGGACCGACCGTACAATGACAGATTGTCATCTTCACAATAATTTCCATACTTTTAAATGGTTCATTCAAATGCATTTAAACACCCGCTTTGTTTACATTTGGCTTTTACTGTTACTTTAAAACATATGCATTAAAACCCCCCTTTTCACATAGCATGGCTCAAAAACTATGCGTTTTTTTTTTTTCAAAAACCGTCGTGTTTTCTTTGCTTCGATCTTGTAGATACTTTTTTGTAGCCTAGAATGGTGAAGACTTTACGGTCTTTGCAATTAGATCGGACTGCACAGGATATGCAGTCTCATCTTGGATTTAACTGTATATATAATATCTTGTGAAAAAAAATGTGCAACAGATGCGCGAAATGCATTGTTTGATATTTATTTACATGTACCTAACAATCTCATAGTTAAACGACCCTGTTGGAAAAGGTGTTTGAAAATATATATTTTGAGAAGGGAGAAAATGCTAGTAAGCGGCATTTTTCTTCTTTTTTTTTTTCAATGTTTTCCGCCCTGTCAACGAACTTTTGGTTCATTTGTATCACTTTCGAATTTGCCCTCTGCAGATACGTTCAAGTTGGAAGAGTCGAAGCTTTGCTAAAGGGTTAATGACTGAACTTGACCTTTTGTAGTTCCCACAAAAAGTTAAAACTTAAAATACAGGATTCCACGTAATTGTCGTACTTATGACACAGGTTTCAACGTTATAGTCGTACTTATGACACAGGATTCAAGGTAATTGTCGTAACGTTACTTATGACACAGAATTCCACGTAACTGTCGTACTTATGACACAGAATTCTACGTAATTGTCGTACTTATGATACAGAATTCCACATTATTTTTGTAATTATGACACAGGATTCCACGTAATTGTCGTACTTATGACACAAGATTCCACGTAATTGTCATACTTATGACATAGGATTCCTCGTAATTATCGTACTTATGACACAAGATTTCAGTAATGGTCGTACTTTTGACACAGGATTCCTCGTAATTGTTGGCGTAATGTTTTCCTATCTCCCTTCATTTTCTGCAGTCCTACTGGCGATTCTTATCTGAACTATATACTGGACAAGAAAATCCAGTTTTTATCCATATCCAAAAAAGAAATATTGTTTTCATTTTCCTCTGATGGTCTGCTGCAAATTTGTAGGGGGTCGGATTTGATAAGACACACCGTATTTCGTGTTCTGAGTCTGTATTCACCAAACTTTAAACAAAATTCTTATTCTTATTGTTAGGAATTTTCTACATTTGAAAAGTAACACAACTTCTGATTGGCTTAACTTCCTAAATCTAAACTAAGACTAAGAATGAAATTGAGAATGGTTGGTGAATACGAAACCAACAAGCTTTAGTTTGGCATTACATTCTGTGCTCTGACGTGGCATTCTTGGTTTGGTTTTGCGCTTACCGTAATTAACCCTTATCCTGCTAAATAACTAAAATGAAATTTTCAATTCGACAGTACAAACCCAAATATTGCTATTTCAGAGTTATGGTTTGGGGTATAATTTCTCCTTATCGGACAGTGTAGATCCAAGATCAGACTGCACGTTTTGTGCAGTCTGATCTTGGATCTACACTGTCCACAAAAGGTCAGTGAGTCGCGCTTAGCAGCCTAAGGGTTAAATTGCTTCTGGCTTCAATCGTACATGCATGTTGTCTTTAATGAAGACAATAATAATATTGTAGGTTTGGAGATAACGCCGAAAGCGCTGTGTCTGATCCAGAAAACGTTTCGTAACACATGCGCGGAAAATGAATATGGATAAGTAATTCTATTTTTTTTTAAAGGGAGCTTTTTAGATATTTTCTAATCTTTCTAAACGTCAAAAATGAATTGTCACAAAAATTAATTGGGGCAATAGCTACGGAATACCGTTAGGGCCATCGCCTATGAATTTGTTGATTTTAAATGCGATGCTCGATAGAACGATGGTGATAACGCGAAATCACGATACTACGATGGTGATAACGCGATAGTACGATGATGATAATGCAATATGATATCGCGTTATCATCATCATACTATCGCGTTATCGTCATTGTACTATCGCGTTATCACCATCGTACTATCGAGCATCGCGTTTAAAATCAACAAATTCATAGGCGATGGCTCTAACGGTATTCCGTAAATAGCCAGTTTATCATCAGTAAAGAAAGGCAAAAGAATGAAAGGAAGAAAAAGATGGCGTTTTCCATAATGCATTTTTAGATTTCGCCCCTGAATAGGCCCCTATAAGTAAAACCATAGTAGATCTGTGACTCTTAACACTTTAAACGTGACCCTCTTACAGTTTTATAAGGATTTGAGGCGATATAAGGAGTTTAGCTGAACGACGTTGTTCAAGAACAGACTCAAAAGAATGCACAGTCTGATCTTAGATCCATGCCCTTCGCCACTTGCAAATTAGACAAATTAAACCAGAACATTAGCGAACAAAGTGTTTTAGTATTAAGTAATTGGTCTGTTTATTTCTAGGTTCATACAAATTCACAACCTTTCAATTCAATGATGTTGGAAAAAACATATGGAAGATATCTTGCTGAGTACACTGATATCTTCTCCCTTTGAGGACACATTTATAGGTGAACTGTTTGTCAAACCTTTACCAAACAATCTTGTGTTTTAACGATCCTCAAGAAGAGGGCTTTTGATAACATTGTTGAAAAAGAAGGCCATTTTGATAACAAACATTTATTTATAACATTTTTCCCAACACGTTTTGTACCCTTCAAAAGCCATACTCCATCATTTGAGCCACACTTAATAAGACGTTTGTAAATGCTTTAAATTTGGATAAGGAAAAAAATATTGTCTGTTAAACAGATATTGATGGAAGGTATATAAAGCAGTACTACTACTAGACTGTTTGCTAAGATACAATTCTTATAAAAATGCCTCGAATCGAATGTTAAATACGTTGAACATCATATTTTCAGGTCGCAAGAAAAAAGTATGTTCAGTTCTGAAGTAATTACAAAACAAAAAAAAAAAATGTCTCATCCAATTTGAAAACTATCGCAGACGACAGATCAAATGTAACTCAAATGCTGGAATTTTTTATTTGAAAGGATTGAAACCGTTGTGGGAAAGGAGAAAATGCTTTCTTCTTTACCCACACTGTTTTCGAAGACTCTATCCTAAACACTCGTTAAAACTCGAGGTTGTGTTGTAAAGCGTTAACTAATCAACCGTTCATAGATATTTATTGATTTCTACCAGCCGAAGTTTTTCCGCGTGATTTGAAATTGTTCAAAAGCGGCGTTAACAGAATTATAGATTTATAATCTTTCATCCCAGGCGACCAGCTTCCTTTGAAAGTTGTTAAAAAACACACCTATACTTCATTTAATCCAATACACTACGAATTAACTCTTTGCCACCTAATCCCGAGTTTTAACGACCTTGTTGGAGAACACTTTTGAAAACATTGTGGGAAAAGGAGAAAATGCTAATTACTAGCATTTTCTCCTTTTAACAAATTGTTTTTTGCACTTCCAATTTTTTGTACCATATCAAGAATAAATTTGGCCTCGCGGAGAAGACATTTGAAAACTTTGTACCTGGTTACCATCATTTTCTCCGTTTCCCACAGTGTTTTCTGTCTTATCAAAGACACATTTTGTCATTTTAGCCACCTTTTGTTTGTCTTCCGCAAATGCTTTCAGTTAGGACTAGTGTAAAATTTTTTCTTTCGGTAAAGAGTTAAAAATAGTGATTCCATTAGACCTGACCAAAATGTAAGCACTTGCGGATTGCAAGGAAAAAATGTAGCTCATATGATGGGATTTTTGTTCGTTTGTTTGATAAGGTCGAAGGCTCGGCCGAATTCTTTCCGGGGCTTGATGATAGTCATTGCGATAGTCATTCTTCTCCCACCGCTGACCATTATCTCGACAATGGTTATGTGGGAAAGCAGCCAGTGGCTTGGAAAGAAAATTGTGCAAAGTACTGGTAAAAGAGACTCCAGGAAAGTATGAATAGGTGCACTGGCCGCCGCGATATAACTGAAATAATGTTAAAAAAGGCGTTAAATACCATAAAATCAATCAATCAATTGATAAGGTCGAAAGCATTGTGGAGAAAATAGGAAAATGCTGGTAGCCAATATTTTCTCCTTTTACTGCGATGCTTTTCCAAGCCTCATTCCTGAGGGAAGTGAAACATGGGATTTTTTGAGAAGGTTAAATTCGTGAAAATACATGGTAAGGGAGTCATACGGTGCTTTTGCGATGAATGCAGATCAAGATCAGACTGCACAGAACCTGCGGTTTGTTTAAGATCTACACTGTCCGACATTCAGATAGTAAGTTACAGCATCGAATTCTTTACAATAGGAGTTTCGCGTAACAACTGAAAGTCATACTTAATTTACCGATCAAAAAACAGTCCACTGAAACTCAGTAGGACTTTTTCATCTTAATTATGGATTGTAATGACTTAGCGGTCGGTAAAGATTTAAGATCAAACTGCACGTTCTGTGCAAGGAAAAAAAAAAAAGGCGCCATAAAAAGGGCTCGGAAAAGAAGGGTGCCAGCAGCTTGTTCCAGTAATTCCTGGATCTCAAGCCTAATAGACTTCACGACTGGGCAAATGGACCTTCAGACCCATCAAAATACATTTGAGCCATGCTTTGGAAAAAGGGGTCTTAATGCATCTCCGTGAGGCATGATACCTAGCAAGTCATCACATGATCGTGGATCCATAAAGTCGATTTTCTGAAACAACTGACTAAAGCATGAGGTACACTGATCCCTACGCATGCAGAAAATTGGCCAATAGCAAAGGGTATCGACTCAGGTCAGCCTGCGCAATCCGCGATACTTTCTGCAGATGCTTTAAGCCCCTTTTTACAGAGTATGGCACAATTACTTTGACCTTAAAAAGATTATCGGGCCTAATCTACATTAATTTATATATTACTTAAGTAGGTGAAACATTAATTGATTAAACACTTAAAGTTTTAATCCCCAATTTTTTTTTAAGGTGACACTCAATTTTCCTTAACGCCACTTTAATTCTTTCCAAGGATTCATTCCTCTCTCAACGCTGGTCATTGTCTCAAAATATCATAACGAAAAGCAGCCAATGGCTTGACGAGCATATTGTGAGTTGTACTGGTACATGAAACCCCAGGAAAGCAGAGATAGCCACACTTGCTGCCGGAATGTTACAAAAATAATGTTTAAAACGGCGAAAAACACAAAAAATACAAACAAGATCTTTTTCCTTATGTCCTCATGCCCTCATACCATGTTCAGAGAGAGAGAGAGAGAGAGAGAGAGAGAGAGAGAGAGAGAGAGAGAGAGAGGCGTGGAGGGAAGACTGAAAGAGGCCTAGCAGAGAGGGACCTAACAGAGAGAGAGAGAGAGAGAGAAAGAAAGAGACGGACAGACAGACAGACAGACGAGTGGACAGATAGATAGATAGATCGGCGGACGGACGGACAGAACGGGACTAAGAGAGATAGGGTAGGGAGAAAGAGAGAAAGAAGTGGAAGGGGCATAGAGGTAACTAAAGTATTCCTTTTTGCCACAGGAGATTTGAACTCACTTACTGGGAACAAAAGGTAAAATCTTTCAAGATCCATATAAAGCAAACGTACAAGGACAAAAGTTTAAGGATAAATATTTTTGTTTGAAGTAATCCAAACATGGTAAAATGCTAACAATTCACAACTACACCTAAGCCCTTTACCAAATCAAAGCGTTGAAAACACTGGTATGGCATTTATCAAGGAAGCCATTGTGTGGAATTAATTATTGGAAAAAAAAAAAAAGAGAAATATTATTCAAATATTAGCTTGAAAGTCATCTTACTAAGCAAATTAAATCCTTTTTGGTTGAAGGGAGAGTACTCATGGTAAAGTTTGGATTCTTTGTGTAATGGTGGTCTCCCTTTGATCATTCAGGAGGAGTCAGGAGTAATGTCCCTTGATGGTAGGATGCATAATGGATAGATAGGGAAACCGTGTAAATTTATCGAATAGAATTAAGTCTTTACGATAAAACTATGATTTTGAGATATCTTTGGCCGCCAAGATCTAATTCCCAACATTACAATCAATTATTCCGATCTGTAAATATTCATGCACAATCACATGGAGTAGCGTGCAATCATGGGACGAACAAGCCCATGGACGAACCAGTTTTGGAACGAACAAGCCCAGAACCAAGCGATCAGTAGACAAATTTTGTGTAAATCACAGCGCCAAAAGGAGGTTATGAGCACGTGAAGCTATTTTCAATCAAAAAGAAAGCTTTCCACGATCGACGGTCTTATCCAGCTTAGTTTAATACGCCATTTCCAATTACATCTGAGTGCTATCGAACACTCATTTGTCTGATATATATTGAGTTAAATTGAGTTTATTTCCCTTGGTTTTGCACAATTTACGATATATGGTCTTCAAAATTTAATATTGAACTCTATGGTGGCATATTTCTGCCGCGAGATACGAGATAGCTATCATGATAATTTAAGAGAAGTATCGTGATAAAACAAAAATTTTCGTGATAAAAATATCGCGATAATTCTAACTCTTATCATGATTTTTTCTGCTTTCGTGCCTACAACTGACATTCATGGTACCTATAATTAGATACGGTTTCGGAACACCTTCGTCTACAACCTTATGAATTCTCCTTTTCCCTGGATGGTTTTAAAGTTGTTCGTAGGAGGCATTTCGAGTCGTCTTTGTGATTTTACAGACCTCTGTTCATTTCGAGTCTTGTCAAAATTTACCAATTAAGGTACAAAAAAAATTGTTAATGATTCGAAATTTTACTTACTGCAATCTTATTAAAGGGTAACTCCAGACCAAAATTTTCATTTCCAAATCCTATAAAACTATACTGGAGTATGTTAACTGGAGTATGTTAACAAACTTTTTTTTTTTAGCGTTCTGTGATGCTTACTTCACGAGATATAGAGGTTTAAACTTCGGATTTTCACCTGTCTGACAGTCGCTAATTGAAAAAATCGTGACTTCCGGCAGTTTGCCGTGACGTTACAAGTATGAGAAGATATGGTCGCTATATATGAACTAACGCAGAAAACTGAGAAAACTGCATGAAATTTGTAAAGATATAAATCGCTTTATCACGTTTCAATCACTTGTGTACTGCAGAATTTTCACCTCTATCGCTCTTACATCTTACTACAATCATAGGAAAGAAATTTTGAATGAATTAGCCTAGTGGAGATAGTACTTATGAAAAGGAAAAGTTATTCTTCTGGTGGGAAACAAAACTATTTTGAAATTTATTTCTTGAAGTTATTTCAATTATACCACTGCCTAATCAACGAATTTTAATAGATAAAAATAAAAAAGAAATAATAACTCAAGATAGTTGAAACATGCCAAAAGTCTCTTCTACTAGGTGGTAGAAGGAAGAAGGAACGTTGCAATGAGTAAAGTAAGTCATTCGAGTACAGTTCTAAGGCTGTTTCTACAAAATATAGGACACCGTCGATCATTGAACGGTCTACGAATCCTGCGCAGTCTGATCTTGATCTACACCATCAGTGTCAGCATTTTACATATCTCCTTCAGCTTGGGAAGAATTAAAAGCCTTAATCTACCTCAGAAATCGTATCTTCTCTTTAACATTCACGAACAATGTCAAATCCAGCACACATCCTGAATTTGCTGTTAAAGTTAAATCCATTTTTTATTTTTTCACTTGATCTTCATTTATTTTCCTACGTTTTTTTTTTTCACAATTTCAAATTTGTTTCTTTCATCAACAACAACTTTAAAAGATTGTCTGAATTGCCTCCTGCCTTCCTGCCTTCCTGCCCTCCATATCATGCAGTAAACGTTTTTGATTGTCTGCAAAATACAGGGTCAGTCCATTTCCTACTTACTGAGACATGTAAGGCGTAAAATTTAAATGGAAATACCAATGTGGACAAAAATTATTTAACTTTCTTCTTCCGTATTTCTCGCTGTAATCAATGTACGAGGTAACAGATGCAGATTGCTGACCACAAAAATGCAGCGTAAATTAAAACTTTATAACTGCATACAAACTTTACACAAAATTTTAGTGCGCCAACTTTTTTTTTTGCGAAAAGAATTGTGTGTTCCATCAATTCAGAGGGGCAAAGGATTAATTCGGCGCCTCTTTGATGTTGGTATCGCACCGTTGTGGTCTCACATATTTTTTTTGCCCGGCTTGCAGCTGGAGGTTAACAAGCACTTGTCCTAAACATGTCATGTACAAAGTTACTCTTTTGTTTTCACGACCATATTGAGCCCTTTTTCTTATAAAATGTGAATGGAATTTGGAATTTTACACAGGTTAAATGGGTAAGTCGAACGGCATAACTTTTGTATTTTCCTCATTCATACGATCTTAAATAAAAAAAAAATCCCATAATCTGCTTGTCGAATTTCTATTCTAACTACCCTCCAACTCTCTCTATCTCTCTCTCTCTCTCTCTCTCTCTCTGTCTCTCTCTCTCTCTGTGTCTCTCTCTCTGTCTCTCTCTCTCGCTCTCATATGAAAGAGATGGATAATCAACAGTGAATTTACCATTGATTTCTTGCCTCATTTAAATTTCTGTGGGGCCCCTAGGCTGCTGAGCGCGACTCAATGACCTTTTCCGAACAGTGTATATTAAGATCAGACTGCACAGAACGTGCAATCTGATCTTATGTACAGTGTCCAATGCGGAGATATCTATTTTTGTATCTCCAAAAACTAGCACTATTCGAAATTTTGCAATCGGCATGAAGGTTTATTTAACCTGTTGAGGATTAATGGTAAATCTGATATTAAGCCACGTCATTCGGTTCAGACAGACAGACAGCAGACTAACGAATAAATAGTCATCTCCTGGCTCGAAATAGTGCTTAAACTCGGCACCCGGCATACAATAGGGATTTGTGTGACGAAAACAGTCGTCTCCCGACATGAGGGAAGATAAGGCTGTGAGAAAAAAAGTCAGTATCAGAGCAAATTAATAGTACACAGAAGCCGAAATAAGTGTGGCGTCACATCCGGTTTATCGCAGATTTCACAAACTCGCACAGGTGTGCAAACCTCATTTTCGCTTATAACATTGAAATACGGTTTTCAATTTTAAGATTGTTTTCATTAAAGGATTCATATATCCAAAATGAGATTTTGGCTGTAGTTGCCCTTTAAGTCAAAACTACCGAGTTCATCCAAAATGATGCATTTTCTATTTATAGATATCGAGAAACGGGTAGAACTATCACAATAGTTTTATCTCGCATGTCAGCTTCGAGCACGGATGAGAAATTTTGCGATAAAATATTAGTTTATCGTGATACTTTTATCAGGAAATTTTTCACTTTCTTGATAAGATTTCCAGGAAACTTTTAATTTATCGCGATAGTTTACTAAAATTATCATGATAGCTATCTCGTATCTCGTGGCAGAAATATGCCACCATAGAACTCATAGTGGCATTGTCTTCGACAAACGACCCCGAAGAATAAGACTTGAAAACATAATGGGAAAAGAAGACAATGCTGGCAAGCAGCTTTTTCTTCTTTTTCCACAATGTTTTCTACCCTTTCAGCGACAATATCATCATTGGGCCACTCTTTTTTATGCTGCCCGAAGGGGGAGTATATAGTCGCCGCTTCGTCTGTCCGCCCGTCTGTCTGCCCGTCTGTCCGTCCTTCCGTCCGTCCTTCCGTCCTTCCGTCCGTCCGTCCGTCCAAAGCCATTTTTCCACAACCCCTGGACCAAATTGGATGAAACTTCATATATGAACTCCTTAGGATATTGCGCCGATGTAATTTTCCCGGTTTTCCAATTTGACGCTGTGTCTTGGAAAAAGGGGGTTTCTTGTAAAATTCCAATTTTCACTAATATCTCCATCAGTTTTCGTCAAAATTTCATGAAACTTCACATTTATATTGTTCGTTAAAAGTTTCACCATGTGCCCTTGTTTTTTTTAATCTATGCAAAACCATGTTACTGGAAAAGGGTGCTTAATGTCTTATAACTTTAGGTTATGTTTTTTTGGACTCTGAAATTAAACATTTTCCAGTTTCTTCAAGACTATTCAACATATATGTTGCTGATCAAAAGCCCCAGACCATGATTTCATTCTTTCCTATTTATACTAAGCTGTGTTATTATGCTCCCCGAAGGGTGAGCATATAGTCGCCGCTTAGTCTGTCCGTCCGTCTGTCCGTCCGTCCGTCCTTCCGTCTGTCCGTCCGTCCTTCCAAAGCCATTCTTCCACAACCCCTGGACCAAATTGGATGAAACTTCATATATGAACTCCTTAGGATATTGCGCCAATGCAGTTTTCCCGGTTTTCCAATTTGAAGCTGTGTCTTGGAAAAAGGTGTTTTTTTTTTTGTAAAATTCCTATTTTTACTCATATCTCCTTCAGTTTTCGTCAAAATTTCATGAAACTTCACATTTATATTGTTGTTAAAAGTTTCACCATGTGCCCTTGTTTTTTTTATCTATGCAAAACCATGTTACGGGAAAAGGGTGCTTAATGTTATAACTTTAGGTTTTTTTTTTGGACTCTGAAATTAAACATTTTCCAGTTTCTTCAGGACTATTCAACATATATGTTGCTGATCAAAAGCCTCAGACCATGATTTCATTCTTTCCTATTTATACTAAGCTGTGTTATAGAAAAAGAGGGCTTAATGACAAACTCAAACACGAAGTTTATAAATGTTTAATCTGATTTTTTTCAGACAATTTTGCCATTACTATAATAGTAATGTTTGATTTACAGATTGTTCACATTGACAGGAAGTATTACTCCACTGTTCCAAGAGTTATGCCCCTTCTTTATTTAATTATTTGAACATTGGCGAATGCAGTTTGGCAGACGGGACCAAACACAAGTAGCCTGTTTCACCCCCACCCTCCTCTCCCGTAACCAACCATTTACCGACAGCCTTCTCTTTCCTAAAAAGAGACCTGTTCGGGGATTATAACCCGTCTACGACGGCTCTTGTTTTCAATAGTTAATGCTTTGAATTTGAATGAGTCTAAAATTTTGTAATTTCACACAGAGTTATACCTTATTTTATCAACTATCAAACATCATTGCATTTAAATTACGATTCGTTCAATACCAAATGACAATCTCTGCCAATATCAGCCAATTTGGCCGATTCGAGAAAAACTCGGCCAATATCAAATACAAAATGGACTACGATTCCTGGCCGTTTACTAATAAAAATTGTCAAAGTCATTTCGTATTATACGAGTTGCAGGTCCGAGGTCCACGGTATAAGCCCTCGGCCAAGCTTAGTTAGGGGCTAATACCGCTAATCTCGGACCTGTAACTCGGCTAATATGAAATTACTTGAATTGTATATAAGATAGCAATAACAGGTATTTAGCCAGGAATGTATATTTAACAAAGATGAAGCACCACGTATTCGGCAATGTCATTTGACCCCCTTTCCCCCCCTAGAAAGGGCATACTCGCTAAAACCGGCTGACTTGGAGCCTGTCATTTCAACAATTAACTTCTTTGAAGATTTTCTGTTGCATATTTTACCTAGTCCATTGCAATTCAAAGTTTTCATATGGTACATTACCCGTGATCTTTTTCGACGAAGGGTTGGTTGATTGATTGATTGATATAACTTATGGTGTTTAACACCGTTTTAAACATTATTTCAGTTATGACGCAGCGGCCAGTGAACCTTTCCATGTTTTCATGGAGTGTTTGTTACAAGTACGTCGCACAATATTTTCCCCAACCCACTGGCTGCTTTACCACATAACCATCGTCGAAACAATGATCAGCAGTGAGAGAGGAATGAAACCTGTCGCAATGACTGTCATTAATCCTCGAAAAAGAAAATGGTCCAGTTGGGGATTCGAACCAGAGACACCCTGTTCTCGAATCCCGTACGCAAGGGACTGCGATACCGGGGCTCATAGAAGTTATTCAAGAAATTGTTCTCTTAAATTTAGATACATACCTAGATGTTACTTCAATAGAGTGTAATCCAATCTTTGAGCTTCAGAAACGGATTTTTCATTTCATAAAATAAACGAATTATTCATTTCAGACAACGAAAACCCTTAAATTTGAAATAATGTATAATGTAATAACTGAAACCACCTTTTCCCCTATTTATTTAGGGCTGGGTAAACTAAAATGAAAGATAAGATTGTTCCTCCAAAAATTAAACTGATTTTGAATTCATACTTGTTCGTAAAGTGGGTTTTTACAATCGATGATCCGCAGTGCAAATAGCAACATTTCATTGCGTATTCATTGACCTTGCTACCTTTCTGTTCATACGTAACTCTTATCCGAGCCCTGTAGCACACAGGGCTTAGAACCGCGATGCGTATTCTCCAACCATTCTAAATCGCAATCCAAGTGTAACTCTAGATTAAAAAAGTTACACATAGCTTGAGAAAGTAACACAATTTCTGATTGGCTAAACCAAATGGTTTAACCAATCAAAGGTTGTGCTGCCCACAAAGTTCGAAAATTCTTAATAATGAGACAAAGAATGTTCTTAGGAATGGTTTTTGAATACGGGCCCAGGATGGAGGGGTGGGGGGAGCTGTTTCGAAACCTCAGCTCGGCGCAAATTTCTTCCCGAAGATTGATAATTGTCAATGTGACAGGCTTCATTCCGCTCTCACCGCTGATCGTTGTTTCTACAATGATTATGTTAGAAAGCAACCAGAATATTTTGCGAAGAACAGGTAAAATGAAACTCCAGTACCCGTATTCACACACCATTCTTAAGAACATTCGTAGTCTTATTCTCAAATATTTTCTAAATTTGAAAGTTACACAGCTTCTGGTTGACCAGATGGGTCTAGCAAATGAGAAATTGCGTTACTTTCTTAAATCTAGAATTGGACTTTGACTGAAATTAGGAATAGCTGGTGAACACAGACCTAGGAAAGCAGGGATAGGTGCACTGGCTGCCGCTGTATAACTGCAATAATGTTGAAAACGGCGCTAAGTGCCATACAAACTGACATAGCCCTGAGAGTACTTAGTGTATCCAATGATTTTATCAGCCAATTGAAGACACAAACATTTCAATTTCATAAGCCCTGTTGGTAGAATTTTCGTGTAAAAACGGACAAGGTAGATTCAAGATCAGATTGCACGTTCTGTGCAGTCTGATCTTGATCTACTATTTCCGCAAATGTCAGTCTAATCTCTGTCTATGTTGTTCACCAAAACAACCTAACTAGTGCTTAACTCTATATCAAACGACAAAATTCTAGACCGGTTCAATTTGAAAGCATTTGCAACAAATTAAATGAGGCGCTAACAATGAGATTTGTCTCTGAAAGGGTAGAAAACCTTTTGAGAAGGAAGAAAATGATAGTAATCTTTTACCACAGTGTTTTCAAAACCTTTTTTAAGTGTCGTTAAAACAATGCATAGTTTGGCAAAGGGTTTAATTCTAGTTATCAGCATTTTCTTTTCCTACAATGTTTCCAAAGCCTTTTCCTTCGGGTCATTAAAGGTGTGGTAAAGGGTAAGCGTTCCAAGGGTTAAATTCTTATCCAAGAACAGGAACTGTTCACATGGAATAATGTAACTGGGTCCACTTCGGCGACGTGGTTAAAATGTCTTGTTTTGAAATATTTATAAGGAACGGTGTTTTGTTTCTGGAAGCTGGCGTGTCCGTTCTGTTTGTAAGGTCCAAATGCTGTTCGGTAGCTCATTTCTCCTTTTCCCACTATGTTTTCAAAACCAGTCTTTTTCAAGATCGGTATTATTCGCGATTATTTGGGAGTGAGTTAAAGCCTATTTTGTCGGTATCTGACTTAATTTATCACTGCACAAATACCATCACTTCAGGCTCGATGGCTTTTGAAAACCACGAGAAAAGCAGCAACTATTTGTAAAAAAAAAAAAAAAAATCTTTTCAAGTCATACAATCATTTGTTTTCAAAAAAAATATATTCAGAAAAAAGTAGTTGCTAAATAATCCCGTGCTTAACGACCCTGACAGAGATAGCTTTTGAAAACATTATGGAAAAAAAGAAAATGCTGATAAACCAATCAAATGCCTAGTCACGGATTTACCAGCGGTCGGTGAATATGTGATGTTATATGGATGTAGCATTTGACTTGGATCGAGCCGAAAATTCTTCAACAAGGAATAACCATCTGCCACCTTAACGTCTGCTCACATGGCATGTTGCTGAGAGTGTTACACTTTTTAACCCTGACCAAACAACCCAAAGTTTTAGTAATCCTGAGAAAGGGGGCTTTATTTTTCTCCTGTCCTGCAACGTTTTCTACCCTTTGGGAAATATTTTGTTCGTCTTCCGTAAAAGCTCATAATTTGGACAAGTCTAACAATGCGATGTTAGGTAAAGAGATAGATAGGAAGTCACAATTCGTACAGACACAAATGAATTCTGTAGTAAAGATCTCAATCATTATTTAACTACGTGAAATCGTGTTTGAAACATACATGTATGTCACATTGAGAGAAAAACAAAAAAGACAGGCCGGGGCTCCAAACCAGGATCTTTCGCATACTCTGCAAGTATTTGTTCATTTTCCCACTATATTTTATCCCATTTACAGAGGAATTACATCATTTAAGCTATATCAAATATGTAGTCTGAAAATGCTGCCAGTTTGGACAAATCTATTTTTTTCTCCTGATTAAGAAGATCACTTAGTTTATTTACATTAGATTTGAGATGTCATAAATTAAGGTACGTTGAAAAATATTGATTTTGTATTTCGAGTTCTGCAATCAATACAGAAGTCTTCAAAATTGCTTAGTAATAAAAGTATTCTATTAAAGTAGAGGGATTAACCATTATCCGGCTTGATAAGTGGAATGAAACTTTATATCAGAGAGTAAAATCCCAAATTTTGCTCTTTCGCGGGAGGCAAGGGAGGGTGGGGGGTGGGGGTGGGGAATAGAAGATATCTCCTTATCGAACATTGTAGATCCAAGATCAGCCTTTACGTTCTGTGCAGTCTGATCTTGATCTACATTGTCCGCATAAGATCCTTGTATCGCGCTCAGCAGCCTATGGGTAAAGTTATTTATGTCACAATGTAAACATTTCCAAATTTACTTCACT
Organism: Hippopus hippopus; assembly: GCA_946811185.2. Classification (NCBI taxonomy): domain Eukaryota; kingdom Metazoa; phylum Mollusca; class Bivalvia; order Cardiida; family Cardiidae; genus Hippopus; species Hippopus hippopus. The sequence continues at coordinate 14,957,341 of OX328103.1, read as the reverse complement.
GCTTTAACACGACAAATTAATCAATCCTTCCCTCATTCCATGTTAACTTTGTTTCCGTGGTTTTAATAGAAGATACCAGAGCTTGTTAGTTAACAAACTGCGTAAATGCATTTATATCATGAAAAAGGTCCGTTCAATACCAAACGACGAATCCGGCCAATATCAGCAAAGTGGTCCGATTCACGCAAAACTAAGCCAACGTGAGAAAAGCTCGCCCGGTATGACTCGGCCGATATAAAATCCAAATTGCCGATAATTCCCGGTCATTAATCAAGTAACTTTGTATTGGCTCAGTTACAGATCCTTGGTCAGTGGTATTAGTCCCAGACTCGGGGCTAATACCGCAGACCGAGGACCTTTACCTCTGCAAATACGAAATAACTTGATAAATAACATTGTACTATTGTTGCCATTGACTATTTATAGGTGCACAGTGAAGACTTGAATAATTATGCAAATTATGCACTTCTGATTTTTTTTTTACCTCCAAGCCCTAACTTACTGATTTACTTTTAATCGCCACAATACATGTATTTATATCTGTGGGTGGTAACGCATCTCTCCATTTTCAGTCCAAAACTGTGACAATTACAAAAGAAAATATCCCAAAAAGACGTCCAGTACAGTAGTAGATCAAATAGTGCCATACTCTGTGAAAAGTTGGTTGAATGCATCTACAAAATATATCGATTCAGGTCAGCCAGCGCAGTCCGTGCAGGTTGAGATGGGTGAAAAATGTTTGCTATTAGAAAACTTTCTGCATGTCCAAGGGCCATTGTACCGTAGCATTCAGTCGGATTTTACGGATCCATTATTATGTGATGACCTGCCTTGTATAATGCACTACGGAGATACATTTAACCCTATTTCACGGCCGCTTATCTCCTAAATCACAACATTCGGTTGTGTATAAAAATATGTTGAGGGGATGTCCGGTTGCAGTTGACGGGAAGCGACAATTCGGCGGGTGAAAGGTGAGTGTCATCGTTAAATCGAGATTTTTTTGTTTCTAGCCCAAAAATCAAAAATCGGAGAATGTGCTGCAACCCTTTATTCATTTTCACTTATATGTGAGCCCCATCCAAAGCCGGATTCCCAGAGATTGGACGGAAATCTAATTTCTCCCTGAGCAAGGGTAGCCAAAATAATGACATTTCGACTATTCTGATGTGCGTTTGTGGAGTTTGTGTGTGCGAATGGTCCTAAATCTTTGTGTATGAAAAAAATTGTATGTAAATTACAACTTACAAACAATATTTTGTTAACTTACTGTCGATCTTCGAAGAAATTGAATATTTACGGTCAGTTTGTGCTTGAGGAGATAGGTTGTGATTAAAGGGATAGGTTGCGATTTAGGGGACAGAATGTACTCATTGCATTTAATGCCACTTGTCATTTTAAAGGCGGATTCAGCCTAACGAAAATCACTCTTAGTGACCAGACTTACATAAAGACTAAACCCTTACTTCTCTTAATAATGACTTCTTCATCCCGATTCTTAGTGAAAACGCCGATATTCATAAGTTATGATCAGAGGTGCGTTTTTTAGAGCGAGATTTTTTTTTTTAAAGAATTTGTGACCCATCACGCGAAAAGGGACCATCTGGGAAGTGCGAAAAGTAGTGACCCTGGTCAGACTGCGCGGATTGTGCAGCCTGACCAGGGTCGAAACTTTTCACTGTTGGCAGATTTTTTGAATCTAGAATGATCATTCTAAGTTCCTATATAATTATTTTCGAAATGCGACCACCGGTTGAACTCTGCTGGATCCAATCTCTTTTTCAAATATTTATTTTACGGAGTTCCCCGATGGTCCCTTTTCGCGTGACGGGTCACATTTATTTAAGAATTTTAAGATAAAGCGTTTTTTAGAGTGAGATTTTTAAGCCGCTAAATAAGAATCTTAAGAAATGTAAATGAGGAAACGAAGCTTGCTTAGCATTGGCTTAAACGAGTAGCCTTGACGACAGCGAACGTTTTCACTCAAAGTATCGAAAATCGTTCTTTAGAACATCTTAAAAATCTCATTGAACGGGATTTTTCATCTCGCTCTAAAAAGCGCACCTCTATTTACGCCGTCTTCATTATTTACAAAGCGGTTTGAAATAAACAACGTTAGATTTGTTCATTCTAAAGTGCATCAAATTTAACTCGAGACAAATTAATTATCGTCGGCAATCCCCGTTAGTTGAGCGGCTTAAGAAAACATCCACGAAGTGGGGTCATTGCATATGTAATTGTCGCGGGTTAAATTTGATGGACTATAACAGGTTATATATCTGCATGTAAGCTATTAACAAATGAAAAAGATTGAGTCCACAGGTCCTAATAAATAATGACATTCAATGAGTCGTCATGAAACACGGAATTTATTTAACGAGTCATTTATCAACATATAAAAACGAGTCTTTGTCGAGTTTTTATTTATTTTATATGACGAGTTTAATGAATTCGGTATTTCATGACCACTCATTGAAAGTCACTCTTTTTCGCCTAAAGTTAGGCTAGCACTGATTCTCCTGAGTACTGGAGTATGTGTACCTGTTAATCTGGTACCATTGAGAAACCGTACTTGGCATGATTTAATCCATGTATACATACGACGTGCGAATTCCCGCTACCACTGAAAGAAACATTACATACACAGGAATTATTTTTGTCTCTTGGTGTCATTCTGATATGACCTACCTTTTTTTTATACACAAGTTATATTTAAAAGAGCCGACGTTTTCCACAGGATTTGATAATTGTTTCTCAGGGTATGTTATACACGTGTATTGTTGTGTAACCATGGTTTAAGAAACTATAATCTATTTGAAATTTGCACAATGTATATTATACTTAGATCATGAACCCTTAAACACTACAAAAATGTCAACATACATAAAAATGATTTTGTAAATCGCTCGTCTACCATCCCATTTAAATAATTTATTCAAATCTTACAAAAATTCCGCAATCTAATTTACATCCATCAAAATCAGCGATTCCATTTGCTTAACTTGGATATGGTAGTGTTTGATTGGTCCAAATCGATATAAAATCTATTCATAAAATATTTAAAGGGGGTGGTAATATGTGAACTGACGGTGGGCTAGCAAAACATCGTAACTACAGATTATTGAAACTGTAGTTACGAGGTTTTTATAGCCCATCAACAGTATTTTTCAAATCCCTACATAATTTCAAATCGCAAAATCTTTTGTTATCATCGTTCATATACTGAGAGGTACATATTTCATTGCAGGCGAAAACTTTGCACTAAGAGCGGTTATAGTTTCATGTTTTCGTTTCTCTCGTTTGCAACTTTTATTCAAATGGTTGGAAAATATTGTTACATCTTTACAGTTGTTTTTGGTCGAAAGTTCCATGTTCAACCCCATGATATTATTAGAACATTACAAAAACATGCATCAAATGACAAAAATCATAAAGGTAATTTGCTCAGCTTTTGAATGATATACAATTTATATTTTGAAGTACTGCAAAAAGAAAAACTGATTATTTCAAGTACGCGATGAGGCTAAAACCAAAATAGCCACAACTTTTGACTTTACGTCTTTAATTTAAATCATGATAAGCGAGAAATGACTTTGGAAACAGTTTAGAAACGTATACGGTTCGCCAGACTCGAGATGCATGCTTCCCTCAGGAAAAGGACAAGATGATAATATAAATTTGTAATATTTTTATGAAAATCTGTGGTAGAAAAACGTTAACTCGTTTACTAGCTGTTAAACTTACGTGCGTGTAGGTTTCTTTTACGCCATTTTGAACAATCTTTCAGCTATGTCACGGCGAAGTTCACTTATTCATGTGCTTCTTGAGTGTCATCAGCACTAAGCTTGGGATCTACATGCCTTTCCCAAGGACATACGCACGTGTCCAGCGGCGCGGCCGGGACTCGAACCCGCAACCCTCGACACCTCTCAGATTACGCAACCCTCACCACTGAGCCACGCAGGAACCTGCATTTAGATTTGTAGTTGTGGACAGGTCCAAATACAAATTTTATAAGGACTTTACCGTATTCGATGTCAACTTGTTGAAACGTTTTTTTTGTTTGTTTGTTTGGTTTTTTTCCAAAATCCTGTAATGTTTCAAACTTCCTCTATAAGCCATAATCTTCGACGGAGTATTGTCTCAAATTAAGAAACGACCTCTGTCTGCCGATAAACAGACACAACCTTTTCCTTAAGGTAGGTCAGATCACTGAGAGTGATTTTCGTTAGGCTGAATCCGCCTTTAAAATGACAAGTGGCATTAAATGCAATGAGTACATTCTGTCCCCTAAATCGCAACCTATCCCTTTAATCACAACTATCTCCTCAAGCACAAACTGACCGTAAATATTCAATTTCTTCGAAGATCAACAGTAAGTTAACAAAATATTGTTTGTAAGTTGTAATTTACATACAATTTTTTTCATACACAAAGATTTAGGACCATTCTTACACACAAACTCCACAAACGCACATCAGAATAGTCGAAATGTCATTATTTTGGCTACCCTTGCTTAGGGAGAAATTAGATTTCCGTCCAATCTCTGGGAATCCGGCTTTGGATGGGGCTCACATATAAGTGAAAATGAATAAAGGGTTGCAGCACATTCCCCGATTTTTGATTTTTGGGCTAGAAACAAAAAAATCTCGATTTAACGATGACACTCACCTTTCACCCGCCGAATTGTCGCTTCCCGTCAACTGCAACCGGACATCCCCTCAACATATTTTTATACACAACCGAATGTTGTGATTTAGGAGATAAGCGGCCGTGTATTTTGCCTGCGCATGGTTCATTTGTGAGTGGTAACGCGTCCCCCACTCTAGGTCAAAAACTGGTCACCAGAACAGGAGCAAATATCCAAAACAGACGTCGAATTTAGTAGCTGACCAAATAATTAGGAGCCATGATTTTGCAAAATGGGGATTAATGGATCACCATGATGTATTACACCATGCAAGCCATCACATAATTATGGATCCATAAAATCCATTTTGGCTAACAACCAGCTGAATCCAGAAGAACAATGGTCCTTTGACATGCAGAAAATTTATTAATAGCTAAATGTTTCGACCCATGTCACGCTGTGCGGACTGTGTAGGCTAACATGAATCGATGCTTTCTGCAGATGCGTTAAATTCCCTTTTCACAGAGGATGTGATGCGACGATAATGATTGCCTATTTCAGCCTTATTTGGATAAAGGCTATACAATGCCTTACCAGATATCACAAAACCGGTACAAGGAGGTAAGACTTGCAAGGTGTTAGAGGTAGTTAGACCCTTTACCAAACAATCCCGAGTTTTAACGACCCTGAGAAGGATGCCTTTTGAAAACATCGTGGGAAAAGGAGAAAATGCTGGTAACCAGCATTTTCTCCTTTTTCCCACATTTTTTTTTTCTACCCTAGTAAGAAAAAAAAAAAAAAAAAAAAATAATCGTCTGTAAATGCTTTCAATTTGAGGAAGTCTAACATTTTGCTGTTTGGTAAAAAGTTAAACTTATGGTTTTTATCAGGGTAACGTTATTTCTTGTAGCGTCTTTTTGTACCTTCTAGCATGCTAAAAAAGAACAAAAGGTGCTTCGTGGACTGTTACAACCAAGGCGATGTTAACCCTTAGGCTGCTAAGCGCTACTCACTGACCTTTGGCGGACAGTGTAGATCAAAATCAAAATCAGACTGCACAGAACATGCAGTCTAATCTTTGATCTACACTGTTCGATAAGGATACATCCCCCCCCCCCCAATAAAACCTTTGAAATTGCAAAATTTGGGTTTTAATTGACTTTTTTAGCAGAATAAGGGTTAAACTTACATGGCTTGTTTGTCTGGTGATTGATGCCGTTTTTTAAAAAAATATTTAAGTTATATATCGTGGCGGCAAGCATACTTTTATCCTTGCATACGGTGACTTTCTTATTCCTTTTTTCTTTACAAAATATTCTTTCCAAGTCACTGGCTGCTTTCCAACATAAACGTCTGGCAGACAATGTTCAGCGGTCAAAGATGAGCGAATGTTGTACATAGCAATGACCATCGTCAATCCTCGAAAGAATGTGAAGTTATATCTAACCAGCGAACCCCTTGTTTCAAGCCGTGTACGTTATCGACATCGCTTGCCAACACGTTACTGAATAGTAATTACGAGTGTGTCGATTTCAACAGTGTCATATCACGGCCATAGCTTTCATGTCTATGTCTTACCTTGGTTTTATTTGCGCTATGTTGGGGCTCTATTGTGCCGCGCCATTTTAAAGTGATCAATGCCACCAGCGGGTTTCGAGCCAAATATTTCGACGCCAAATTCAGCGACAAGTATGAATCGATTTTCTCTGCCTACCAGCATTATCATATTCACCAACAATATCAAATATTGTTTTAATACCAAATTCGAAGATGCCATCTTATGGGCTGAAACCACAGGAGCTTGGTTCTCGACAAACTCACCCTTTATAACCTATTATATAAGACAACGTGTCCAACTGTATTACATGAGGAACACTGCTTGAGTCTATTGTCAGTATTTTTCACAGATTTTTAAGCTTGAATAGGGGAAAACACGTTATTTTCATCATGTTCTGCGATAATTCATGTTTTTTTTTTTGGTACAAACAAAAGGATTAATATGTAGGAAGTAATAACGGTTGAAACTTTTGAAAATGACTAGTTGTTTTTTTCCTCCACCAATGAGATGAAAGTTTTAATACCGCAATGAATATATAGCACAAATCTGGTTGGTCAATAAAATGTAAATATTAGCTGTATAAAACGGCATGATGCTGAAAATATTTTTGTCTAATCAATGTTTTCACTGCTGTGTTGAAATTTCCATCTCCCGGTGGGAAGATATAAAAACCTCCACCTTCAAAGTTTCGACCTAATATACTCGTTTAACCCTTAAGCTACTAAGGGCGACTCAAGGACCTTTTGCGAACAGAATGTGCAGTCTGATCTTTGATCTACATTGTCCGATAACGAGATATTTTTTTTTCTCCAAAGAATAACTTTGAAATAGCAACATTCAGGTTTTTACTATCGGCTTGAAAGTTTCATTCATCTTATTTAGCAGGTTAAGGGTTAATATTTATTCTTTTGTTCTTTTGCATGTATTGGACAGAAGATAAATTACTATTAAATTAAAGACCTTTTTCATCAAAATTTAGAAATTTATGTTATATATAACGACATATAATGGGGGTCATGTACGGAGTTGATATAGTTGGACACCTACATGTAGTCTTATATACAAGATTGTAGAAGGCGAAGTGTGTCGAAAACCAGGTGCGTTTGGCTGAGTCAGGCATTAAGAAGGCCAGTCTTAAAATTAAGGCTTAGATTAGAAATTGAAATTGTTGTTGAAGACTGTCCTTGTACTGTTTTGTCACCCATATACTACATAGATTAAACTCTTTACCAGACCAAAAAATTCTAAACCTGACCAAATTCAAAGCATTGCAGGTGGCAAATTAAATGATAAGATTTGTCTCTGAAAGGTTAGGTTGTGGCAATTTAAATGATAAGATTTGACTCTGAAAGGTTAGGTTTGTCTCTACAACGGTAGAACATTGTGGGAAAAGGAGAAAATGCTGGTTACCAGCATTTTCTCCTTTTACCGCAATGTTTTCAAGGCTTCTTTCTTTAGAGTATGGAAAAGGGATTATACAAATTACTGTTTTCTATCCCATACGGCTTGGGACTATATTTGCTTCATTATTTTTATGTTTTGATCTTTTTCGAACACCTTGCTATTCCTATTCTACATTTATAGCTTTTCATTATTTTTCTATTTCGATCTATCGTCAATCCATTGCTTGTTCCTTTTTCAGACTTTTTTTTATGAAAGCAAAAACAAAGTGCATTTATAAGTATTATACAGGAAAAAATGTTTTGAAACAATCAGTCAAATAATGGTTTCTGCTGTCTAGAAATAAAGGCAATAGGCTGATCTTATTTTTCATATTGATAACGTGGAATAGGTGAGTCGCAACAAAAAACCCTTGTCAGTGAATTAACAACAAAATAGTCGTTTTCAAGCAAATTTGATGAAGTATATATGGAGAAATAAAAAAAAAAAAACCAAGCAAAACAGCAAATAGGGGAAAACACCCGACCACAAAATAAGTATTTCTTTTTTTTCATTTAAACTACTTTTTTGTGACAATCTCTGCGATCTTGTTGTTTGGTTTAAGCGTTTACCAAACAATCCAGAAAGTTCAATGACCCTCAGTACTGTTGAATACAATATGAGAAAATGACAAAATGCTGCTAACCTGCATAATTTCTTATTCCCGCAGTGTTTCCTACCTTTTAGAAGACAAATTCCTTTTGAGCTTTTTTTTTTTCCATTCTTTTCTTCTGTGTTCATTTTATTATTACAGTATAATGCTTGCCATTTCGGCGGAAAAACTATAAAATAACACTAAATTGTTTTTTTGTTTTATTTGCCTTGCATATATATCGAAGAGACTCGTGACAGTAAGACGTAAATTGCATATTATTCCATCACATATTCTCCCTCGCTTCCAATGTTATATATACCCATTAGGAATTTTCTTATCTTACACACGTTTGAAATAGGCATAGCGTGGCGTAATATCTGACATCATTTTCATACTATTCTCAAAGGAGTGAATTGGATTTTATTCATGAAATTACTTCGTGTAAATGTATAGTTTTGCACATTCTCACCTAAAATGCGAGAAATATCGTTATGTGATAAAAAAGGAATATGACATTAGTTTTGGGGATAAAATTTCATTAAACACGTCTACAAAAAACGTTATGACGCTCTCCAGAGGCTCGCTCAGTAACAGTTTTCAAATCTCGTCTTATAAGATTTTATCTCAAATACCAAAACATGTCACATCCTATGAAATATAACCATTGTTTTTACCAGTAAGATATTAATTTCAGTATACTGTCGTGACTCTAGCAGACTGTTTTCCATAATTTTCATTTTTTTTATTTATTTATTTTATTTATTTATTTTCTTGTTTTTTTTTTCATGTAAAAAGAAAACCTTTGCAATAGATTTCAGCTACACACGTTAATAATATGATGAATTTTGCTTGAACTTGTGCCAATTACATATGACCAATGCTCTGTGAAAATGGGGTTAAATGGATCTGTAAAAAATATCGATCCACGTCAGCCAGCGCAGGCCGACCTGGGCCGAAACTCTTTTCTATATTTTAAATTCTATTTTTAAATTTCATGCAGGTCCAAAGCACATTTAGATACCTCCATATCAAGTCGGTTTTCAGAATAAATGCTCTTTATGGGTTCCTAATTATTTGATGTCTTGCTTTCGTATAGTGGATCACGGAGATGTATTACATCCTCTTTTCACAGAGCATGCCTCATACACATGTAGAGTAGAAAGTTTACTCCTTTTTTTTTGTGTGTGGTGTGTTTTGGTGACCATAGATTGAACGCTCGTTATTTGTTTTAAAGCTTGTTTGAAACGCACATTTTTTTTTTTTACCAATATCCGAATAAGAGATGCCGGTCTTTTACGACTGAAAGGTTAAAAAACATTGTCGGAGAAGGAGAAAATGCTGGTTGCACTTCCTTCTTTTCTCGCAACGTTTTCAAAAGGTTTCATCGTCTGGGACGTTAAAACTCAGGATTGCGTGGAAAAGGTTTAATAGCCGGTTGGTTTACTTACATGTATGTATTGATTGAGACAGGATACAAATACTTAAATATTGCGATCCCCACGAGTTACCTCCCTTACAAAAACTATACGGCCACTACTTAGGTGCTTTTGAGTGATGAAGATCAAGATGAAACTGCATGGAGTGTCTTCTATGTGAAAAATTCTAGGTTCATAGTTCTGGCTTCGGCACAACGTCACTTCGACAGAACGTCGTGTTCGGCGGAATGTCGCTTCTGTAAAGTAGGTATTCGACGAAATAGTTTTTTGACGAAAATGTTTACGAGGAAACTTCATTGATCCAGCTTGAATACCAATGAAATAACAACCTTTTACTATTGTTAGCTTCATTTAATTTGGAAGCCAAGAATGAAAAAAATCATCAACGGGTATGGGTCAGGGTCATGACGCTTTCAACGACCCACAGATTGTGGCGCTTGTTTCACGGATCACTTTAAAGATACCCGTTTATTCATTTTCAGCCAAATATAACCAATTTCGTCGATATTTTATCAAACTATAGTCATTCTTGTGGCTTCATGACGCATATTACACCTGGCAGTTGCGAGATTGCATAGATTACGACGGATACAAGTGTAATTTTGAACTTAGCTCCTATCCACTCGTTCATTTAAGGATACCGCATGATGCTTGTCACGTGACTGTGTACGACCTTCACCTTGCATATTCATGTAATTGGCACGAAAGTGCTGTGGAATGATTTTAAAGACAATAGAAATGTAAATTTCGTATGTGCACATTAATATTTAGCGTTTTTGGATTGCTGAAAGAAGGCGGAAAGCCATGATCCTACAAACAGACGAGTGCGCCATTTCCCGTGTTGAAACAACAAGTAGTCTAGCTTTCTATTTTCAGATGGGGGTTATGTAAATGACTCTAGTGATACACTACCCCGTTTACTATTTTGACCTGACGTAATTTTCTCCCGACCAAGATTCATTAAAAAAACAAACAAACAAACAAAATTAAAACTTCTTTTCATTCTTTGGGACCATAGATATTTCTAATTTATTGATTTAAACACATTTCTACACTCGGCCAAAATTAGTAAATGGATATCTTTAACTTATGCTCTGATTATCAATCCCAAGACTAGCTATATTATCGATCGAAATGTCACCTGCTTTCCGATAAGATTTCTCATCAAATTTAGGATTGATGGTGGAAAGATGCAGGGTATACATAGTAGTTATTGCTTCTGTTATTGGTCCATGTGATCACTTTGTTGTCTTTCAGCACGTGCTCGGGTCACGTTACGAGAATTACAACCAGCAGAGACCGGAGGCACTGGACGGATATGTAAGTTAGAAATAGCCTAACTGTCTGCCCCGTCACTACTGATTATCAAATTATTCTTAGTCAGATTCCTAATTATGCTTACCTTAGAGTCTGTTGCTTTTAAGTCAGTTAATAGCATTAACCTAATGTCATATTACAGATTTTACATACTTAAGCGTCATTTTTCAAAACAAATGTTTTCCTTGAGAGAGAGAGAGAGAGAGAGAGAGAGGAGGGAGAGAAGGGGAGAGAAGAGGATAGAGGAGGGGACAGAGAGAAAGAGAGAGAGAGAGAGTGAGTGGGTAGGACGGAAAGACAGACAGACAGATAGACAGACAGACAGACAGACAGAGAAAAAGATGGAGACATAGACAGACAGACAAAGAGAGTGGGGAGGAATTTGGCGAACAGGAAAGGTTATCTTTGTTCTTCTTGCTTTTGACAGAATTTGTTACGTAAAAAGTTTCCGTTTATCATGTCGGAAGTAAGTACACGGATCTATAGTGACGATTTCTTCCCGAAATCACAGAGTTCCCTGTTATTGTTGCTTTTATTTTGAAAATGGAGGCCATTGGCGACTTTAAAAGCATTGCAGACTGTGTAGATCTAGGTCAGACTGCGTAGAGATTAAGTCTGATCTTTAATCTACACCGAAGACTGTGATGCTGGAAGTTCACTGTATACCGTGGTAGAATTGCTGTAGTTATAAATTTTAACCAGTATTTACATGACTTTCACTACTATAGCAGTTTTTCCGGTCAGTGTAAGTCAAGATCAGAGTACAGAAAACGTGCTGTCTGCTCTTAGATCTACACTGTCCGCATTGATAAGATATGCTGGACGAGGGCAGCATTGAGACTGTTCTTGTTAAGGTCTTTTTTTTATAATGAAAATGCCCGTTCGATGTATTCGGTGCTCTAAGGGTGAATTTTGTGGTATGATGTAGAATGGGTGCACGGTTGTATTTGTAAAACTTTTACCAAACAACCCCGAGTTTTAACGGTCTTAAAGAAGAAGCAGGCCTCGAGACAATTGTGGGAGAAGGAGAAAATGCTGGTCAGCATCATTTTCTACTTTTCCTGCAATGTTTTATACCCATTTCAAGAGATATCCAATATTTTGAGCCACATTTATTCTACCGTCTGCAAATGCTTTTAATTTGTCTTAATATTAAATTTTATCGTTTTGGTAAAATGTTAACACACAACAAAATTTCAGACATGCCAAATTGAAAGCAATTTCAGACGACAACTTAAATATTGCTCAAGTGATGAGATTTGCCGTCGAAAGAGTAGGAAATGTTATGGAAAAAGGGAAAAAATGATGTTTATAAGCATTTTCTCCTTTTACCGCAATGTTTTTAAGAACTTTCTTTCCCAGGCTCTATAAGACTCGGAACTGTGTAGTAAATGGTTAAGGCGCTAGAGCTCGAAGGTACACTTACATAAAGAGAGGTTGAAAGTGAATCGACGTGCAGTAGAGATAATATTGCTTGGAAAAGGTGTTTTCAGTAAAGTTCATGTAGTCGTCTGTGTCGTCGTGGTGCAAAAAAATGACATTTTGTCAAATCTCTGCCTAACAGCAAATGAGACTGTGCGCTGACACCCGCATGTTGTGAGCATATTTGCTCATCATCGGCTCTTGTTGCTTTTTTATAGATACATCTATATTGTATTTATCAATATTCTTTTTAATATCTGCATAGCTAGGTAGGAGATCCGCAAGATTATTAGAGTCATAATGCGTGTGATAGACTCAGCACCCAGCTGTTGGCTTCTGAAAACTGTTCAAGCTCCTTGATACTAAATTATGAGGAAAAATGACTAAAAATTTTTTATCAGTCAAATCAGTTACACGTTGCTGTTTAATCTAAGATGGGGGAAGAGGGTTAAAAAACACAAGAAATGCCACAAAATGTATTTCTTACTTCTAGGATTCGGATCTTCGACCTAAAAAAAAAAAACTCTATCGATGCCACCGACTTGGATGCCTGCGCAACTGTTTAACTGATGTGTTTGAATTGTATTTTTTCCATTGTTTTGCAATCAAGGCCATTCCCTGGCAATAAAGATAAGAAAGTCTAGAGAAAAATACAGATAATGAAAAAGTGGGAGATTCCTCATGTTTTCTACAAAAACTTCTGTCTCAGCTTTGAACTTTGCCATACAATTCTGAGTTCTAACGACGCCGAGAGGGAAGGCTTTTTGAGACATCGTGAGTAAAGGATGAAATGCTGGTGACCAGCATTTTCTCCTTTTCCCACAATGTTTTCGACCCTACCAAAGACAAAACCTATATTAATTGTCTGCAAATGCTTTAAATATAGACACGTATATGATTTCGTCCTTTTGTGAAGAGTTAAAGCCATCTTTGCAGGCGAATAAGAATTATCGATTATGTAAATAATATATATCAGAAAGAGATGCAGCGCCATTTCGAGTTGATAAGTGACCCCCTGGACAAGCAATATCTACATATACATGTTGTTCACCTGATAGATCAGAATAGAACAGTTCTGTTTTAATTAATACACTCTGCTTTAAGTTCGATGTGTAGATATTAATTTCGACTACGTAGGCCATCATATTATGTAGGAGATTTATCCCTAGTTGAAAATGTGGTTTTGCCATTTGATTTATCAGTTATACTATGATTGTTATTGAACTTGGTGTCAACAATTCTTGAAACTGCAACAAATTTAGATTGCTCAGTTGAATGAAAATTTTGTAGTGCCTGCATGCTTAAAACCTGCACCAATATGGTTAAGTCAAAAATATATATACATTCTACACTACATGTTTAAGGAAAAAAAAAATCTCACTTCCCGTTGGTTGCCAAATAATTTGTTGGTAAATCAAAAGTTGGTTGCCAAATAATTTCTTGGTAAATCGGAAGTCTTGCTTTGAAATTCAGAACTGCATTCTTAGCAGATATGATTGTGGGTCCTTTTTAATTAAGGATATAAAATTAGGAGAGACAAAAACTGTCATTTAAATACCAAGTAATATGCCGGTTACAGTGATTTAAAGTATCTTGTGTTGTATGAGTATATGTAAACAAATAGTGTTAAGTTATAGTTGTTCGTTTGCAGCCGAAAGAAAGACCTCGAAGTTTACCGCCCGCGATTCCAGAAGTAAGTTTGTGCACTGGGTTGGAGGCACTTGATTGTAAAACTGATATAAAATTTGGGCTTGAATTAGATTAGAATCTTTTTAAGGGGAAATCAGCTCCAAAGGTTTGTAGGCACGCAAGATCCAACACAAATATCGAAGTCGTTTTTGATAATTAAAGTTACAATTAGCGGGATTCGAAATATACGGTTTTACTAAACACATTGCATAACCATTTTTGCCTTTTCTATAGTTACACCAAACTTTCGACTCACATGTTTTAGTAAGAATATGTACCAGCAGGTACTCGGCAACATGAAACTTGTCAATTGAATCGGTTACTCTTTCGGGTCTCCTTTTGATTTTGAATGGATCTTATAAGAAACAAAAACAACGAATGAAGCAAAGGAACTATGTACAGGTGAGGCTTAACAGAAACTTGAATAAAGGGCATCAGTGATCGCAGGGTGCAAAATTACCTTATGAAAATGACATAATGCTTAAACCGACCTGTAATAAGTTATATTGTAAGGCTTTCTGAATATTTTAATCATTTTATGGCTAAGGTGCAATCTTAGACAAGTGAAAATACATGTACTTAGATTAAGAATGCGATATCTTCTGCTAGTTTGACATAGCTTAACTATTTGGAAAATTTGGCGAAATTTTGAAAGATTTGAATATCAAGTCTAATTGATGATAAGTTCGTTTCTACTCTAAATTTTCAACCAATTTTCTTTAAATTCTACAGAGACTTTTTTCTTTATTTGAAAGAACAGTTACAAGTATGACTTATTAAATTAAAACATTTTCTCGATAAAATTATTACCCTTAATTGTCAAAGTTATATGCTTTATCTGATGATATCATTTCATTAATAACTTCAACAAAACTTAAAGTATGGTCAAAATCAGGCAAATTGTATGGTTTTGCATTGTTTTGGAAATACCTCCTTTTTGCAGTCCAATCGAGTATTCCACAATTGGCCAATAGGAGCACACCCTCTAGAAGTGGTAATTATGTTTGTGTTTTTGTCTCACCCTTTCTCCACTACTTTTGTACACAACATCATGGGTGACCTTCATCTACACGAACAGCATACTTGTCATTCATTAGTAAGTCACGGCACCGAAACTTGCTTTTTCAACAGAAGAATCATTGCTATTCACGTGATCTAACGTTTTTCAGTTAAATTGCCTGTTAAAATGCATATTACCTCTTTTAGTGCTAAATATATCTACTCGACCTCTTTCGAGGTAAAAAAAAACTTAGAAAGATCCTTTTCTTAGAGGCTTGACCAAACAAGCGGACGGTTTGGGTCCAAGATCAAACTGCACGTTTTGTCAAGTCTGATCGTGACCTATGCCGTCAGCAAAAAAATGTCTTTTTTTTGCGCAGAAAGGATTAATAAGCCATATTACTAGCGTTTTTGGTCAGCACAATGTTCAGAGCGATTTTGTTTCTTTTTGGCCACATATATTGTTAAGACATTCTGACCCGATTTGTATTGAAATTCTTACAGTTAGTACTTTTATTCTAATGATAAAGTATCTGTGCGAGTTGTTATGCAGCCTCGGACGGAGTAACGCAGCAGTTTGGCAATGGCAAAGTTTTATTTGAAACGAGGAACCTTTATATGTTCTTATATTTTGGTGTTCAGTTTCCCTAGCCTTTCACTGGTGTTAAGTGCTTCAGAATACAGAAATTTTGGTGATGGGTCGTGTAACCTTATTAAAAATTGGTATCAAAATAATAATGGCACAGTCCACGGTCTGATTAAAAAAAAAAAAAAAATAGCCTATCTTAAATATATGCATTAACAAAAGCTACCACCAAAGCTCTAACAGGCAGAATTCTACCAATTTTGAAAGGTTCATCGCCAGAGGTTGCAAGACTCGCATATTAATTTAATTGTAGTGTTGCATTTTAATGCACAAATACTTCCACTGTCTCAACATATTGCATTATTTTATGCGTTTGGCATACAAAACAGAAATGTCCCGAACAGGATCATTTTAGTAGAAATTTTCACAAAGCCAAATTTAAGTTTTTTCAAATTTTCTTTAATTCTCTACAACTGTGCTTTGTATTACAGGCTCAAGAGAGGCGTCAAAACCGTCAACCACAGTACATGGAATCCCCAAGATACAACGCTGAACCCAGGGTAACGGTCAATTAAAGTTTTATTTATTATATACCTAACAGTGACAAAGGTCTACTGGGATCTATCAGTTTTTTTTTTAATTTTTAAATTTTGTGACTGCCATAGTTAACTCACTAGACTAAAGATTTTTACCGGAAGTCAGGAACTATTTTTGCGCTTTCATAACAATTTTACTAATGATTCGTAAATTTTTTCGTACAAATTACTGTAGCTTTAAGCCTGCATTCAGATTTTTGAAATTCGTAAATCTGTTTTACTAAACTTTCGTCATGTGAATTTGTGTATTTATGTAATCTGCACCCAAGGTAGACACAGGGAGTCGCGTGCACTTGTTACCTAGGTAAATGGCACGTGACTTTCAAACAGGACAAATGACGTAATATACGCGCAATTACGCTGCAATTCACAAATTTTACGTCATCTAACACGTCAGCTGCTTCTGCAAAAAATAAGAAAAAAATGTACGTGTAAAGAAATGATTATTCGTCTTTTTGTACCGTACTTGATAATCTATGGCAAACAAATGTGGTTCAATTCACCTCGTCGTTGGGACTTCTTTTTCAACTGAATCACGTTCCATTCTTGTGACAGATTCTTAATACCACACACTTGTTGATCATGCTCTATTTATCTAGACTGCACAGTAAACTCACGTAGTTCCTTGATATAGCTTGGTATAATTGAACTTAGACACAGCAAACTCCAGTAGGTACTTTTCGTCCATTTTACCGAAATACCGTTTTATGTGGTTTTTACCAGAGTCGGATAGGATAACAGTTATACATGTAGTTAACATGTCGGTTTGGAACGTCGAAATACGAGCCTAACTGAAGTAGGATTCACGGAATATGAAGATGTCTCAGTTCAACCAATATACAGTGTGTCCCAAAATATATGTTACACTTTTAATCACGAACTGTCTGCACTTAATCTCAAGGAAAATGTTAGTGAATTACATCATTCAAAAGATGAGTCTTCAAAGTTTTTGTTCAATAGCGCCAAAGCGTCAGGCGACGTCAAAGTAACGTCTAATGACGTCATCAATTACGTCATTTATTCTGCCCTTGTTTTGAAATGGCTGATCAAGCTAATATAGTTCAGCTTTATTTTGAACATGGGAAATCAGCCACGGCTTAAAATTCGATTCATGAGAAAACATTACTCTGCTGAGGAAATACCATCTAGACAACAAATTTTATGTTTAGTAAGAAAATTCCAGGTATATGGGACTTTATTAGACAGGAGAAGCCACAATACAGGCCGACCACGTGCAGCCCGCTCAGAAGACGTTGTAAAAAAGGTGCGAAAAGCAGTCGAAGAAACACCAAGAAATTCCATCAGAAAGGTTCTAAAGGATGTTTCTAATGTAACTCAAGTTAGTAAGTCAAGTGTTCACAGAATTTTGCGATTTGATTTGAACTTTTATCCCTACAAAATACAGTTGATGCAACATTTGAAAGAAACAGACATCACCTCTCGTTTGGCCTTTGCAGAATGGACATTAGCTAATGAGACTGTTCTAGACATGGTATGGTTTACAGACGAGGCCCATTTTTCCCTGCATGGTTATGTTAATAAGCAGAATGTCCGATACTGGTGAACTGAAATGAAAAGCCAGACCTCTACGATGTAAAGCCGCTGCACAGTGAAAAGGTCACCGTTTGGGCTGCCTTAAGCAGATCAGGCATCATCGGGCCTTTCTTTTTCCAGGAAGAAGATCAAACTGTTACAGTTACCTCTGAGCGCTACCTTGCTCTATTACGTTCAAAATTTTTACCTGCATTAGCAAGAAAAGGTATAGACTTGAAAAAGTGTTGGTTTCAACAAGATGGGGCTGCACCCCACACCAGTAATGCAGTATTAGACTTTCTGATAACCACCTTTGGAACACGGTTGATATCCCTGAAGACAACAGTGGAATGGCCGCCACATTCGCCAGATTTAAACCCACTTGACTTTTTCCTTTAGGGACACCTAAAGGACAGAGAGTGTATGATGAGAAACCCGAGTGTCTAAATGATCTTAAGACACCCATTCGCACCCATTCGCAGAGAGATGAAGAAAATAACTGATGAGACACGTCGAAACGTCATAGAAAATTTCCGACGTCGAATGATACTACTGAGGGAAAAAAAGGGTGGACATTAGGAACATCAATTATGAAGCAGATGTGGTAACTACATTGTTAAAATTGATGTGTTCAAAATATTGTTGATCAAGCAATGTCGAAGTTTAAATGCAGTGTGAAAAGGATAAAGCATATTTCAAAGGGTTTAAAAGTGTAACATGTATTTTGGGACACCTGTACATTGAATTATTATGGTTTCAGTTTGCATTAGTTCAGTAACAAAAAATAAACAAAAGTTCAATTGTATTTCTTATAGAAACGTCACTCATTATAGTATATTTTGTAACTGAATATGGACCAGGAGCCTAAATATTTGAATAAAGATATTAGTGTTAGTAATCATCAAGTAAGAATTTGCCAAGTCAGTGTGCTCTTTATGGGACAAAAGACAGGGACTACTTAAAGAGAAGCATTGGTCTGATCTTGATTATAATTCCCATCCAGAGGCGGAGGAATATAGTTTTTGCGTCGTCCGTCCGTCTGTCCGTTCGTCCGTCGGTCCGTTCATCCGTCCGGATAGATATCTTCTAAAGTCCTTGAAGAAAATTAATTAAACTTCACACATATGTTTCTTATGATAGTCCGCCGATTACACGTTTTTATGTTTTTTTTCGCCCGATTTAATTTCGTGTCACAGAAAAAGGGGGCTTGATGTATATTTTCATTATGGAACAATTATCTCTATGAGACATATTTATATTGTTTATCACACGCCACAGACAATCGATATTTGTTTTTACTTAATGAAATGCCATGTTACGGAAAAGGGGGCTTTATATTGTTGGCCGAACGCGAAACGGTTGTAACTATGATTTTTCATAAAAATCACTTTTTTGCATATTTGAATTAACTAATAATCAACACATGTACTGAAAAAATTTCAAGTTAAACAAACCAATATTTATACCCTAAAAAGGTAATTTGTCCAAAAGTTGTTACTTTTTTTACAAAAAAATGTCGGGGTGAAAAGGATGTAACTCAAGTTACAGCTCTTTCACACGAAAAACTTTACAAATACACAGATTATTCAGGGATGTAACTCAAGTGAAAATGATGACATTTATGACACTCTCTTAGTAAATTGCAATCCTGACTTACACTGTTCCATATATATATTTTTTTTTTTTTTTTCATTTCTTACATTGACCAACTTGAATGCAGTCAGTGGCATTTATCATGATGTAATTCATAGACATTGTTTCTCTGAAGCTGCCATGTAGAATAAAGTGAATTAATGCCACTTACAGAGGTCTTTCAGTACTTGAAAATGTTAGTTACATTTCAAGAAAATAGGAAATTTAGCTGTTTGGTTCATATCTTTTCCTATTATGTCTCTATTCATTAAAGAAATTTCATCGGCAAAGAAATGACATCCATAGCACAATACACAAAAAATGGGGACAGCTGAATTTTTTCATCACATTTTTAGAACAACTCCATCTTCAAAGCCTAGAACTGCTAAAAAAATGAACATTTCCAACTGACAGAAAGATAAAGATTGCAATTTCATCCTATTTCTTTTAAATGTAATATTCGACTGTACCAGACAATATAAATCAAGATCAGACTGAAAATTCTGTACAGTCTGATCTTATTTTACACCGTCTGCAAAACAGCACCATATCAGGGTTAGCAGTCTAAAGGTGAAGTAGCAGTTTCGGTTTGGAATACATAATGATTCTGAATCCTTAGTTATGTTTAAAGCTTATTCAATCACCATTGCTTCTTCCAAGAAACCTTTTATAGTTTGTGAATTAGTAATTCAACATTGTGACATTTATTGAATTGAATATTACTTTTAATCTCATATTTTTCGTGATGTAAAGCCCATTAAAGCTGTTTTAAAGCAGACTCCGAAACACATACACATTTAAAAGTGTTCTTTTTTTTTTATACCTTGTTACATAATTAAGGCTACCCAGTGACTAAATGGTGTTGGAAATTTCATAGAGAAAGATAAAAAAGTACTGTCAAAGTAAAACTCCTTAAACAGACTCACTGAACTGGAAGACAGCATCAATTAATTTGACTGAATTAAAAGCCCTTATTGTGCAAAAGTTCACAGAAAATTTACATGCAAATTAGGGCATTTGAAGTATGTACTGCCTATTACTATGAACACTGTCTTTCAAAATCTACAAATTCTGTCGGCAAATACATGTAGATACATGTAGTATCTTTTAGAGATACATGTATATATTTTTTCTCTTTTCAAATGTGCCAATTATGAAATCTTGAAACTAAATAATGTCTATGTCTGATAGTCAAATGCACCCAAAAAATAACAAGAGACTATGACAAGCTCTCATAAAACTTACACCAAGAATAAGCAGCTTGCTCCTTTTCAGAAAGCAAATGATAAGTAATTTACAAAATCAATCCAAAGTAGTATGCTGCTTCAAAAAACTATTTTAAATGTCATCGATACTACAAAAGAAAACTAAATACCTTATCTCAATTATTGTTGAGTTAAGATCCTCTGAGAATGAAGTATTTCTTTGTTTCAAATTACGGGTGAAACTACATTATGTTTGATGCATTTCTTGCCAGGTAGGCATTGCAAGGAAAAGTGACTTCTCAATTTACTGTGACAAGTTTTAACTCTTACAATAACTAGGGGTTTTTTTTAGCTTTATATTGGTTATGACATTTTAGCTCCATTCACTGACACAAAGTTACCCAGGAAAAATGTATACCAAAAATTAAATGAATGAGATGAAATTCATGCTGATATTTAAAGGCTTCAAAGTCTATTTATACAATATATTAAACATCTGAATGGGTTGCAGGGGATACAATTAAGACCCTCTACATCCAGTCATAGTCGATGAGCTAAACAATTTTGAGTTCCTGCATTCAAGGAATTGGTGTGGAAATTAAAATCTTTGATATCAATATCAGAAAACAGAAAACAGGAAAGTTTACTGGCAGTGACACATGGTAAGATAGAGGGAGTGAGTCTAAACTAGTTTGAATATTAGATTAATCATGTTGGTAAAACTTTTAATGTGGGCCACTTTAAAAACAAAAGGTTTTGTAAGGTTCCTTGCTATAGTGTGGTTGCTCTTATACAACTAGATAATGATAAAGGACAAAAGTTACCTTGTGAAAAGTTCATAGATTTTTCTAAAACTCTGCAAAAAAAAACTTACACCAAAGCTTCTATTAAATTTGCAGTTGCCAAATGAGAAAAAGAACACAAGGTTGCACAAGTAACAATTAAGGTTTCACTGGTATTTTTGTCTTTCAATGCATTTACAGTTGTTTCCGAACACTTTAAGTCCATGTTTTTCTCTTGGGAAATTTGAATGACAATATGTTTCAGTCAACTGTTGATGTATTTCTTGCACATGTAAATATAGAAAATATTTTAAAAGTAATGAGAAAATGTACTTGTGGATTTGTCAGTCTCTTTTATTATCTGGAAAGGGTTTTAAAATGATAATCTGAAAGGTCAAAGACAGGAAATTCTATAATTTTAGATTTACTCTTTCTCCACAACTTTTTTAGGTAAAAAAAGTTGCATTACCCTGCAAAAGTGTCTTTAAATTTAAGGCCCCATTCACATGCACAAAATTTACTTCTGTGAAATATTCAGCAATATACTGTAAATGTATACCCATTAGAAAAAGTACACTTACATGCTAATAGAAGAAAAATACAATGCAAATTCTTTTTGCTTCTTTCAGGCCAGTTTGTTTTTTTAAAAAAAACTTTACAGGTGATAAGTATTTACACAATTCTTCTAAAGTTCATGATAAGGGCCACACATCGCAGGTTTCTTTTCTGTACTTTACCTTGCTTTCAGTCTTTTTCTTGCAAACATTTTTAGTGGATATCCTTTTGCAAATGACATGCAAAGTTGTCAGAATAATGGCATTGTATAATCTGTTATTGATGGATTCCTACAAAATTCTTGGAGTTAAGAAACCTAAATCTTGGCACAAGATGGGGTCTGTTCACATGACATACTTTGCTGATGACAAAACGGGGTCTATTCATCTGACATACTTTGCTGATGACAAAAAGGATCTGTTCACATGACATACTTTTCTGATGACACAATGGAGTCTATTCATCTGAAATACTTTGCTTATGACAAGATAGGGAGGGTGTCTATTCTCAATGACATACTTTGCATATGACAAGATCTGTTCACATGACATGCACTGCTTATAAAAATCAACTACTTCTAAGAAAGTATACTTTTGCATAGCCTTCTCAGGTGGTGCAGAAATACTTTTACTTACTGTATTTACAGTAGGAGTGTATAAGTAAATGTCACATGGCATCCAAGCTAAATTTACTAACACAGTATTCTTACTTACGTAAAGAAATTTTACACGTGTATTGGACAGAAACATACATGTATAATTGTAAAAAAAAAATGAGGAGAATCCTAATTTCTTTCTGTAAAATGTCTTACTCAATGTTTATCTTAGGATAGCTGTTATTGCATAACAAGGGATAAATACATTTCAAACTGATATGAAAATGAGATTCTAGGATAACTTAGTAGCTGGACTATGGTTTTGAAGGTCCCTGGTCCAAATCCCAGAAATGGTAAATATCTTTTATGTTTTGTATGCGTATTCATGCTGAACCAGTAGGAAACAGTCACATCCTAATGCTTTTTCCTTGCCAAATATCAACCTCTTCAAAAAAGGATTTGGGGTCAAATTCTGGTTTGTGCAGCTTTAAGAATGACATGTTACAGAAATTACTAACTGAGTTTTTTCCATCATTTTTTTAACCAGTGGTATCACAGTGGTTCAATATTCATTGAATTCTAACAATGATCAAGCTAATTATATGAAAACAGAATATTTTATAACCAAATACTTAATATGCAGAAAGAAGAAGACTACTTTTTTTCATAGGTTTCTTGAAAACAACACTTGAAAAAATCTTAAAAAAGAGTTTATAAGCACTTAGAAAGGTTATTCCACCGTAAAAGGTAGTTATGCTAAGAGACTGGTAGTAATTTTTAAACAAAACTCAGTGCGAAATGGTTGTACATGTATCTCAAGTTACAACTGTTTCACACTGAAATCTTTTCACAAGGTTTACCTTATTTGAGAGAGAAAAGGGCTGTAACTCATTTTTTCTTCAAAATAACTTTTTCCAATAAACATTCTTGAGTGTTGATTTCATACAAATGTTTTAACTTGAATGACACGGTTCATAGTGTTTTTGACAGCTTTAAAATAAAAAATGAAAATATTATTCAGTTTTTTGTCTCTCCTGAAAAATTGTGTAAAACCTAGTTACAACCGTTTCGCGCTCAGCCAACGATATATAATTTCATTATAGACCAATAACAAAGAGGCCACATATATATGTGAAACACAATAGGTTTCTGTCAAAAAGGTCTTTTTCGGTTGGGATATATCATTTCAACGAAATCTCTTTTTGTTTTGGTTATCATTATTTCTATTATTGTTATTATCCTTCTAGCAGATCGGTTTTAAAATCGTCGGAAAGTAAAGCAGTTATTTATTATAGCATTTTACTATTTGACCGAACCTCTGCAGCTCAGTCGGTAAAGCAAATAGTATTTGTAGTGAAAAGGATGCGAGCGAAAACCACGTTTCTGCCAAAATTCACAGAACGTGCTGTCTGAACTTGTATCTACCTATTTTGTTACGGGGACATCCCATTCATTGACTTAATTGGAGGAAATCTGTCTTTCTTGCAGCCTTTCCAAGCACAAGAAAGGATACCACCACGCCCACAATACTACGGTGACTCTCCACGACGGGAATACGAAGAAAGGGTACTTCTTTAAGAATTGTTTGATATTTTGCTTGTTTAGTCGGTTGGTTTTTCCTAGATTCCAGTTATATCAAAGCCAGTAATCAACATTTCAGTTATATAACCCTGGACAGAGCACCTATTCACGTACTCCTGAAGTCTGTTCAACAGTCTTTGCAAGTTACTAACTGCTCAGCGCTAACAGAGAAAGAATACCCGTTAGTGTCCCTGCGCACTATATCTGAATTGACGAGGCACGACATTTTATACAGGGTGAATTAAACTGAAAAACTAGACACGACACGGACTTGGTTTTTGATCCCCTGGTTTTTGTTAGAAACACTCTTGTAACAAAACGCCTGAATGTAAATAAATAAAGTAGTTAAAACAGCGCTGTGCATATCATTATTTCAAAGTCACGAACTCCTTTGCCGGTGGATGGTATTAGGAAAAGAGTTAAATCTTAATGCAATAGGTTTTTATAAAAAAAAAAAAAAAAAAAAATACGGGGAAAATATACTGTAAGTAAAAATTTAAGTTTAAAATGTCCTATACTGCTGATCATCTGATTTTCCTTTCTACTAAATAGGCTTCAAATGAATTTGGCCTTTCGACTGAGTGGGTTGATATACCAAATTAAATGTAGATTCACGATAGATTTCCACGCATGTGCCTGATCTTGATCTGCCTTGCCCGCAAAAGCCCCCGAAAGACTGCAAAAATTAATTCTACTATGTGTACTCTTTTATAGTCATATAGAGCCGGAAGACCAGATATAGGTGTGCAGAGGGAAACATATGTTCCGGTAAGTCCGCTCTCATTTAAAGCCAAGATTTTCTGAGTGACTACTTATATAGAACGTATAGCCAGACTTTAAAGCCAACCTTTTAGTTCCAAAAAGTGAGGCATATTACTTATCCTGTATTAACAAATAACCTGCCTTAAGCAAGCAGTACTGCTCAAGCATGTTTTTTTTGTTTATATCACGGCGGCCAGTGCACCTACAAGTGTTCATACTTCCTAGAGTTTCCTCATCTACCTTGCACAATATTCTGTCAGAGCCACTGGTTTCTTTTCCCAATAAACATCTTCGAAACAGTGTTCCTTGATGAATGAATCCCGTCGCAATTACTACTATTTATATATTTATACTAATTTTCAAGTCCCAGAAAAAATTGGCCGAGCTTAGGAATTGAACCAACTATCACTGATTGCTTAATTACAGAGTTGACCGTATAGTGATCGTTTTTAATACAGTTTCATAAGGCTTTTAGTTAAATCGCAACCACGGTGTGCATATATAAGCCCCTCATCTACCGAGACAAGTACCAGGAAAAATACCATACTCCAAGGCCTGAATGTAGATATTACTCGTAATTGTTTGTAACAGCATAAGTTCGGTTAAATTGCAGCGACACATACAGGTCAAAATTTTGGAGGCGGACTAAAACCGGAAAACGCGTCATTCTTCACATGTTGATACATAATCGTACAACGCAACAAAAGCGTGTTCTGTTTCATTTACGTTGTGGGATATGTAAAAAAATACCGAATAATGACCACTTGTGGTGTTTGGTATGGGATACCGATTTATGACCACCTGTGGTGTATGATAGGAAATAGAGTTTTAAGCCTCGTCTTAGATACATCATTTTATAGAAGGCGACGTTTGTCACAAAACCATCCCGTGTGGATCCTGAGGTACAAAGATTTTGAAAACGTGGTGGGTAAAGGAGAAAAATACCTTTTCCACACTGTTTCCTACTCTTAGAAAGGAACTTCTCATTATTGTAGTCGCATTTTATTTGGCGTCTGCAAATGCTTTAAATTATGATCAGTCTAAAATTTTGTCGTGTGTTAAACTGTTAAGACGAATGGCCGTTTAAAACAAACCTTTCTTAATTGATAGCAGCAGTGACATAAGGACGTCATGTTCCCTTCTAGATGTCCCCGTACAGTCGCCAGCATGGATGACCTCGACCACTGCAATCTTGAGTGTCCTCAATTAGCCAAGACCTGCATCTTTCGATACGTCCGTGCCCCTTCAATTCTCACAATCCAATTACTTTCCCTGTCACAATTAAGCGAATATAAATGCAGCCAAGTTCGACGGAGGTGGGTATAACGGGGTTGAAAATGAGCACTGGGCATGTACGTGACGCTTATTGGAGAGGTCATCAGACCTCTCCAACAGTGGTGAGTTTAAAAGGCAGACTGCCACATAATTTGCAGTTTAAATCCATTTTTCTTGCGAAACTGTTCTGATACACAGTCTGTTTCGTCATGGTTTTGTAAATAAAGCGAAATCAAAAAACCGAAACAGGAAATAGACGTGGTTTATTTTTGTATAACGAATTTCAGGAAAGATTTGTTATATTAATTTGCCATGGTTGCAAATGACCTCTCAAATAATTGTAATTTTTCATTAAGCAAATAAATCTAAGCAGAAGAAAAAATAAGAAGAATTTCGTTAAAAAAAGAGAAAGAAGACCACTGGACAAGATCATGCGACTTGAAAACGCGGAAAAAAGGTCAAATGACCGTCATGTAAACCATAAGAGGTTTCTACGCGGCGCCTTTTTTACTTGTTTGTTTACATGTACCAAAATATATTGAAATTAAAAGCTAATAAACTATTTGAAAACATGGATGCTGACCTCTCCTGGCTTCTTTTGTAAAGAAGCCAACTTGTACAAGAGAGTGTTGGCTGATTTAGGACATCCAAGATGGCAACGGTCAAGGTCACCCAAGTTGGCATTTTCACAGGACAAGCATGAAGGGAACCTGACGCCCTAATATCACTACTGGGCACCCTATTTAAGGTACTGTAAAAGGTGGTGCTCAAATCAGGCGATTGATGAGCACAATTGTTGGCAGTACCAAATTTGACTGAATATGAGAAATTCAGTTTGACCGTTGAGAATATTTCTCACGAAAAAGAACAATAGTGATACTATGTACACTGCTTCCAAAGTTATGTCTTTTCCAGCCAGTATTCGATGTACGAATTTGAAAACACCGGAATTTTCAAATAATCGATATTTCAAGGTACCTTACCAATAGCAGACTTAATCCTATGTACATGTATAAGCCTGCATTTTCTGAAAATCTAGAAATCACCAAGCTGTCAATGCCACATGTGTTTGTGATATTTATAAAACCTTTTTGCTTCAAGGCACTGAGTATTTCAGTGCAGGAACAAACATCTGAGTATCATAAGTAGGAGCGCAGCTTGGCATTAAACAAAGATGATGCCGACTTAATCTTTTTTTTTCCCTTCTTTTTCTTCTTTCTTTCGCTGACCATCCTCGAGCAACTCTACGTTAACACTTACATTTGTCGTTTCTGTGGTCAATAAAGATCAACATGAGACGGCAATTTGAAGACGACTTTGCGGAAAATGCGGTCCAATATATTTCATACACTGCTGTTGTTCCAAATAATTATTCTGGCAAAAGAAATGATTGAACTTGAAGTGATTGGACACCAACCATTCCAAAGAACATTCTTACTCATATTCTCAAGAATTTTCTAAACTTAAAAGTACACAACTTCTGAATGGTTAAACCAAATTGTCTAGCCAGTCAGAAGTTGTGTTAATTTTAAATCTATAAGCTAAGGAAAAATTTAAAAATAGTTAGTGAATGCAGATCCCGTTTTCCGTATTTATAAAGGGCTTTTATTTACTTTGCGTTTCAACAGTAATATGGCTTACAACACGCGAAAAGGGACATTCGGACATTTGCGTAAAGTGTCGTCTCGGATCAGCTTGCACAGGCTAATCCGAAACGACACTTTCCGTTTTTTTTTTTTGTAATTTTCTGTTTTGCGCAAGTCTACTGTAGCACAAAATCTAATGTAGTCGTAAAGTGCCGTCTCGGATTAGCCTGCGCGGACTGCGCAGGCTGATTCGAGACGACACTTTACGTAAATGTCCGAATACCCCTTTTTGCGTGTTGCAAGCCATATTGAAGCCAAAACTTTCTTGTTTCCCCCTGGCTGGCACATGATCTTGATTCTGAAATTGTAGTTCTTAACCCTTAACCAAACTATTCTGTATTTTAACGACCCTGGAAAAGAAAACGTTTGTAAACGTTTTTGAAATGGGAGAAAATACTTGTGATCAGCATTTTTCCCTTTCAAACAATGTGTTTTAGCCTTTCTAGGACAAATTCCAACATTTGATCCACATTTTGTTTTTCTCGTTTGTAAATGCTCTCAAATTGGATTAACAGTCTAAAATTGTGTTGTCTGGTAACGAGTTAGAGTCCTTAATCCCTTCAAATATGGGGATAGGAAAAAAATTGTACATAGGAATATAGGATTCTATATATACTTGCAGTATCCACAGGAACCTGTTCGAAGATCGAGACATGACTATGAACAACCTCCCGATATCGGCGTAAGTTTTTTTTTTTCAAACGTTATCAATTCATTTAACTTTTCAGCGTCATGGCCTAAACCAGGGTCTTTCACGGACGACATAGATCAGATCAGACTGCACTAAACATGTACTCTGATTTTGGGTCTAAACCATCCGCTTGCATAGTAATGCCTTTAAGATAAGAACTGTTAGTGATTCGTTAATTCTTTCTTTTTCATATTTACCATCACAATCATCATTTTCACCATCATTCCATGTTTCAGTAGTATGGAAGGCAAAGAGTATTTTTCGAGTTTGCATTTCTGATTTGGAAATGTGCCTTGATGATTTACATTTACAAAATACAGACATGTAGGATCTGACAGAAGGTGGCGTTTGAGATTGAGCTTTATTGAAGAGTCAAGAAAAGTGTTATCAACCGAGCCTTTTGCAATATTGATAACATTTTTTCTTGAAGAATTAAAGAAATTTCATCGAAAACGCCAACGATTGTGAGATTCTTTTTATCACAACTCTATCTCAAGAATTAAGGGAAAAATCGATGGATCTCTATAAAAACCTAAACATTCATGAATGAGTCCGATTCATTGCTTTGAAAAATGTGTACTTTCAGATCTTAAAATAGTTCCAAGAATGCTGACATGAAATCACTTGATCGTAAATCTGAAAATGATATAAGCTCATCATTCCCACATTCATCAATTTCACAGTTTAATTGACAGATAAATTTGTTACTGGCCTTGCTTCTGGAATTAACAGGCAAAGTATAATGTTTTGAAGAGTAACGTCACATAACTTTCTTTTGTGACATCACAAAATCTTATCTCAAACGTGTGTTGGATTGAAAAATTGGCAATAGCTATATTACACATAAAAAAAATGGAAGTTATGTGATACATTATTATTATCTACCTACGTGTTCTTTATGTACTCTATAGGATATTTTCAGTAATAGAAGAAATTATGTCTATTTTTCTCCTTAAGCTTTATCTATGGACATTTAGTTTAACTGAAATCAATTCTAAATGTAGGGCTTAACAATGAGAATACGTATGTTAGATCCTTTTTGTAATAAAACACCATTTTGTAATATAAGGGGCATTTTATTACGAAATGATTCTAGCACGTACATTTTATACGGGAGTTTGCTTTGAACATGTACATCATGGATATACATGTAGTGCAAAGCTGCACAGAATGTGCTATTTGGTCGTCATGGGAATTTTTTTGGTAAAAGAAAAAGGCCTAAAATTGAACTCTATGGATCTTTTACCAAAATAAGATAAGTGTATCCAGTTCTATTTTGATGCTGAAAAGGGAACCTTATGTATCAACTTTAATTCTATTTTAGCGTTGCTTTGGACCTTATCATGACGGCTGGGGTTGGCATTACGTTGTAAATATCACTCTTGTCATACCGCTTACCGCTTATATGAACCCTTTACCAGGCAACAAAATTTCAGGCTTTTCCATACTGAATTCATTTGCAAACGACATGTTATCTTTGGCCTAAACTATGAGATTTGGTTTTGTGAATGAAGAAAACATTGTGGTAAAATATTACCAGAGTATTTTCTCGATTTCCCACATACTTTCTTTTACGGGGTCTCGAAAACAAGGGATTATTTGACGAAGCTTTTAATCATAATAATTGTTTTAGCGGCACAGTTCGCATCGCAATAACGTTTGAGCCATGCTCTGTAAAAAGGGGCTTAAATTAGAGCTATTGAGATTATGATCTCACCAAAGTTAAAACAAAAAATGTGTACCACTTAAGTAAGCCGATGGCTTGCAAATAATCAATAAAGAAGAAACAATTAAGAAAAAATTATCGAAAGTATTATCTAAATTGGCGACGTAGCCTCTTCAGGTATTTTTAGATTTCGTGCAATAGTTTCGCAAAAACTTTTTGGAATGTCACATCACCAAAAGCACGTGTAGATTACAAGAATCCGCATTTGAAATAGTAAGTGATGTAATAAAAATCGGCAGAGTTACCACCAAATACAAGACGACCATCCCTGATATATTAAGGACGTTTTCGGTAGTTCTATTTGGGCAACCTAGTGTGCATGAGAACGGGCTTTTTTCGTCCCTGGGCTTGTATAACCGGACTTATTTGTCCGGCCTCGTTCGTCCGTGCTTGTTCGTGCCTTTGAATGACCTTACTTCTTTTCAAATTAAATCTGGGGCACTAAGAAGGCATTTCTGTATAAAGGACGATATTTGACTCTCCACGAAGGAAATAGTTGATTAGTACCCGGAAAGTTTAACCAAGGACTCTCGTCAAGTGACTTTCATGTATAAAATATCCAGCCCGTAACAGCGACTTACACGGGCGACTTACTTTATATAGTATGACGTCACTATAATATAGAATGACGTCGATTTTTACCACACTTGCGTGGCAATGTGTTTATAGAACTGAATTCATGTCATGTTAGAATTATACATGACTATGCTTGTATGTTTTCAGCAGAATTTTGCTTTGTCGGTTTTAGGTAAACTAGAAACTTTTGTGTAGAAATGTGTTGTGGTTGCCATGGAAACTATTTTTGTAATTTTGTAAATATCTGAACACGTCAACCCTTTTTTTTTTGTAAAACTTGAATAGAAAATACTATAATGATTTTATGCAGTAAAAATGGATAAGATCTATGGAAGGGTAGTTTTGATAACTCAGTTTTACTTGCAGAACTCTTATTTTTTCGGCCTTTTTGTGAATACAAAATTGGGGATAAACGACCCTGTCTTCAAAATTTTATATGAAAATTCAAATTCAATCTCGTGGCAGCCAGTGAATTTCTATGGAATAATTTAACTCCGAAAATTGCATCGTTTTACTGAATGTAACCGTGCAGTTTACCCGTTATCAGGACATCTCGTACATCTACTTATGTCTATAAGTGTTTTACAAAAAAAAAAAAAGAGAAAAATGAGTCTACTTTATGTGATGCTTTGTTTGGGATAGTGCATCACGAAAATGCATGAAGCCCCATTTTCCTAGAGCATGTTTTTTTTTTCAATGAATTGAAACACAAATCTCGAACCCTTTACGAAGTTGTGTTTAAGAGGGCCTTTGAAAACATCTTGGTAAAATAAGAAACTGCAAGCAAGCAATTTCTCTGCTTTTCTTACCCTTTTTATTTACACCTACACAGACAAATTCCATCGTTTGGGGCACATCTTATTTTGACAGCAAATGCTTTCAATATTGACAAGTTTGAAATTTGTTTTGTCTGGCAAAGAGTTGATAAGATTAGTTGTCCGTTGCTTGTTAAATGCTTTCTGATGTTAACTAACAAATTGCTTTCTTTCGTATTATATATAGATTTGTGAATGTATTACACATAAAAAAAAAAAATGATGAGAAATCATGAACGAAAAAAAAAAAAAAGAAAAATGATAATGATAATATGCAGTTTGTGCACTTAATGCAGCCAAAC
Source organism: Hippopus hippopus (assembly GCA_946811185.2). Classification (NCBI taxonomy): domain Eukaryota; kingdom Metazoa; phylum Mollusca; class Bivalvia; order Cardiida; family Cardiidae; genus Hippopus; species Hippopus hippopus. The sequence continues at coordinate 14,925,397 of OX328103.1, read as the reverse complement.
AGAATAATACATTCGACATTTCATTACAAATTATTAGAAAATTCGTTAGAAAAGTCTTAAACTCCTATACAAGCACTCCAGCATTTTGACTGAAACCTATATTATTTTCATTAACCTCGGGAGAGTAACTGTGCTAGCCCTAGCTGTATCAAACTTTAGATTTAGACTGACATGTAGTATATTATTTATAATGGTTAGTACATGTAGGTACAAGCCCGGGGCTTAACATGGAGTTGTTGGTTAGCCGTTCTCACCAACCATGCTTATTTACATTCTTAGTCTCAATATAGATATATAAGTAATAGAATTTCTGGTTATAGCCCTTGATCAAAATTTCAAATACATATGCATCTATTGTATAAACTTTAAAATTTTTCAAGTTTCTAACGATATATTCTACTGCTACAAAATTTTAGCATGTAGCCTCATCTATTGGAGCCGAGCCCCGGTAGCTCAGTCGGTAGCGTGCAGGACTTGAGAACACGGGGTCCAGGGTTCGATCCCTGGCTACGACCCCTGGCTCGGCCCATTTCTTTCCGAGGATTGATGATAGTCACTGCGACAGGATTCATTCCTCTCCCACCGCTGACCATTGTTTCGACAATGATTATGTGGGAAAGCAGCTAGTGGCTTGGAAAGAAAATTGTGCGGAGTACTGGTAAAAGAGACTCCAGGAAAGCATGGATAGGTGCACTGGCCGCCGCGATATAACTGAAATAATGTTGAAAACGGCGTTAAAACACCATACAATCATCTATTGGATCACCACAAGTTTGTTAAAAAAATAGCACTTGGGTCAAACTTGGCCCTACACTGGGTATCAAATCTTTACGGGGAGGGGTGGCTTTACATCGTGGAAACTTTAAAGATCTTCTTGTTTATGACTATTTAGCCTAGACCTGAATTGTTATGATGTAGCTTCATTTAGTAGACTTATCAACTGATCAACTGATTGTAGCCATTAGTCAAAAGTCGCCGCACCATAGGACACTCACAACCCTCATATAGGCATTTATAGAGAAAACTTTTTTTCTTGTTCCAAATAATTTGGCCCAGAATTATAATGTTCGATATGTAGTATGATATCGAGGACCGCTACTGAGGTTGTTCAAATTATTACCATTAGTGTCAAATTTTGTCTCAATGGAAGAGTTTGGGTATCACAAAGTGTTCTCTGGATATATCAAAATCATTTTGGCGGCATACGAAAAAGACTTGACTCTTTGGGGAACTATTACTGCATTACAGATTTCTGACAGTCTGATGACTATGCCAAAAACGTTTATGGCACATAAACTAATAAGGTAGTTGAGCGATACAGGGCTATCATGGTCCTCGTGTTATTACCATTATCAGTATATTTACTATTATCATTATTACTATCATCATTATCATTTTATTAACAGTTTCCAACAGACTTGCAAGTTGTAGACCCTCTTGATCGCAACGATTATAGATATTTGTTCATTTAGATTAAATTTCAAAAGCTTTTTACATTTAACTTCATCACCTAAATTCAAAGAGACTCATCAACATACTAAGATCAAGCCCGGCCGGGTAGCTCAGTGGTTAGCGTATCTGACTCGTGACCTGGTGGTTGACGCAAACTTTTTTCGGGCGATTTTTTGCCTCTCGTCCTGGTGCATATGAGAAAAGAAGTCAGTGGCTTGGAAACAAAGTAATGTCATGACTGGTGTGAGAAAAGCAGGAAACACATGTTTATGTGCACCGACCGACATGTTATGATTTAAACTGTTAGAACGGCGTTAAACTCCATACAAATAAAGATAAAAACATTTTTTTTATTTTCCACAAGCATGGGTGTGCCTCACATATTTCTAGTGAAGAGCTTATATTAAAAGATGAACGAATTATCAGCCAAACCCTGTTAAACTGCTTCTAAAAAGCAAAGTAGAATGTATAAACAGTTTTGTGAAGTTAAGTTTGTTTTACCCTATTTCTCAACCGCCTTCTTTATTTCTAGCCATTGCATAGAGTAGATCTAGTAATAAAAAAGTGGTTAAAATCAAATTATCAAAGAACATGACCCACACATTTTCGTGCACTATATATGCATATATCTGATTTATGCAATTCAATAATAAATTCATATTCACTTCTTTCATTCCAGTTTGATCCATACAAGGACGAAGCAAAATCAAAGGTAAGTCTTTTGATCAACACTCCCTAGTGTTAAATGTTGATTGATTGTATGGTGTTTAACGCCGTTTTCAACATTAATTCAGTTATATCGCGGCGGCCAGTGCACCTATCCATGCGTTCCTAGGGTCTCTTTTTACCACTACTCCGCACAATTTTCTTTCTAAGCCACTGGCTGCTTTCCCACATAACCATCGTCGAAACAATGGTCAGAGGTGAGAGAGGAATGAATCCTGTCGCAATGACTATCATCAATCCTCGGAAAGAAATTGGCTGAGCCAGGGATCTGTGTTAATTGTAATATAGTCATTACGGAAGTTCCTAACTTAAACATGTTTTTAAAAGATAAGATTTTGTAACGTCATAGGAAGACTATGTGACGTCACTTGTTAATGCAAATACATGTACGTACCTATGCATGTCTGCCCTGTAAGTCCAAAATACGTCAGGCACAATTTTCTGGTCAGTTCTACCGGCGAGAAACTGATTGTGGTGACGCCAGGCTTTGTTAGAAGTAAGATGTTCTGTCATCTTCTTTATAACTATTCTTACCACGAATGTACACTTCTGTCCAAAAAATGGGTAGATCTAGATCTCATTCCTAAATTTGTAGATTTCGCGTATGAAGATCTATGGATTGAACATGCAATTCATTGCAAATAGTTATGTAGTAAAAAAGTTCAATGTTGCATAATCGTAGTTTAACAAAATATTATCTAAAACGCCAACATAATGGGGGTATCTTTCATGCTAATAGGTCTGTTTCACTGTGTGCCTGTTACACTCTGTGGGATAGTGGACAACTGTCCGCTTTTGGTTAGAACAAAAAGGTTAATCTTTTATTGTATACAGTACGATTGCTCCTCAAAGGTCTCAACCTAACCGGCCATTGTTTGGGATTGACCTGTCGATACTTTAACAGTTGAACTGGTATCCAAAATAGTAAAATAACCTTGAAGTCTTATCTTGGTGTGCGCCTTTCATATAAGATACCAGAGATCGCAGTCAGCAGGTTAGGTGTACACTTATCATGGAAAGAGTAAATACTCAATAGAAAATACAAATGACAATTTTTATTGTTGTTCGTATTTCATTATAACATCTTCATGATTTCAATTTACTGTCCGTATTGACATTTGAACCGTCTTGGACAATCCAGGTTATCTTTTTAAACAAACATGTTCTCTCCTCGTTATGGACAATGTCTTTAGAACTTTACTGATTATCATCTCTAGACATTTTTTTCACTATCATCATAATTAATATTACTCAAGGAGAAAGATCAACTTTATTCTTAAAAAAACACTGAGTCAAATTCATAGACAACGTTCATTACGATAAAGTTTACCTTGAGAACAATGTTCACCTGACCTTTATACCCCCTAGTATGGAGAATCAGAAGAGGGCAGCGAGGGAGGAGTAAGTATAAGAAAGTATTTTTTGGGTGGTGTATGGCTCAAATAGTGTGGAAGTAGTTCAGACGTGTGTGCTATAAATATACACGAAAACATTTATTATCAGTACCATCTAGGAACAGCCAGCCAATCTCGTTAGCATATTGGTAAGACGACTTGTTTTCAAGGGGTTATGATTTGGATTTGAGACCATGTTGAACTTCTTTCCAAGGACTAATGATAGACAGAGCGATAAAATGTTTTCCTCCATTATCGCTAGGCATTATTTTGACTCTGTGGGAAAGTGTATATGCTTCAATGAAAATCTGAACTAAAAAGAAAAAAAATATATATTTAAGTAACTACCCAAATACTTGTTTGAAGAAATTTTAATGACTGTCTAAACTGATCAAATTTTCATAATTTTCGAGCATTTAAAGTTCGTGATGGGCTGAATTTTTGCAGCAAAATAATATTTGGCTGTCTAAGAATATGCAAAATATATTCTACCTGAAGGAAAACTATATTGAACAATGTTAAACGACTGCAAGAATCATATAGCAGTTTTTTTGTAACGTACACAGAACATGTGCAATGGTCATTGAAGACATATACATTTTGTTATCTAATTAAAAGCATAATTCATAAACCCTTCTGATTTTCATTTTTTTTTCGAAGGTTGCCGTTTATGATCAATACTTTCAAGATTTCTTTTTGCACTCCATGATTTCATTTATACTTTATTCATTGATTATTCGTTTGCATATTTAAAAAATCAGGTTTTTTTTTTTTTGTTTAAAAATCTATTATGTAGATGAATGGTAAACAACAATCATGGCATTAGTTGCTGTAATTATTTCTTTTTACAAGCACAATCTATGCCGTGTTGATTTTTATGTTTTGTTTGTACTTCAAATTCCACTTTGTCTGTCTGCCTCATAGCCAACTTTCGCGGACATGTAAAAATCGATATCTGCCTATTTTACCTGTATTTTTTCATACAGAATTATGAAGGGCCTAGGTAGATAAACGCTTATAACTTCATCAATTTTTACAATTGAAAATTATCTCAAGTGAGGTAAGAAAATTCAATTTATCCTCTTTCAAATGAACTAAGTTTTATAAATTTCGTAAAAGAAACTTTTGGTCTTTTTTTAACTTGAAAATTGTAGGTATGGTTTATATAGAATAAAGAGGAAAAATACATTTTCCGAAGTTAAAAACTGACATATTTGCTGAATTTTCTTTCTATGTGTTGAAAAGTCAAAATTATCTCAAGTGAAGTCATAAAGCTTATTCATTGCTCTTTAAATTGGTATAAGTTTGAGTAATTTAAAAAAATAAACTTTTGGTCCTTTTTACAGTTTTTTAATGCCCCTATCCTATTTTTTTTTTTTTCTTTTTCCGTGATCGTTCGGATTGTGCTGGAATTTTCCGATGACGGCCGAGTCTAAATGTTAGGTAAGCCGCCCGGGTATCTTTGCTGTGTTACGTAATGTTATATTGACAAACGGACCCCCTGCTACGTTTATGATATACATGTATCCACATGATTATGAATTGGAATTTATACCCGGGTTGTTTGATCATGACAGTGTCCCTAAGATATTTTATTATGTATCTAATGAGGGCCATTCCTCTAAATTAAATTGTCTCCCTTGCCAGATAAAGACTAAGGGTAACCAAATAACAGATTGGTCCTTTCACCTGTATTCCTTTGTTTTTATCCTTGGTTCCATTGGGGATGTTGCGATAGATATAATAATGATTTATGATATGTGTGTAAGGCCCCCCATATAATTCAAATCAAATTTTGTTCTTAATCATCTGGAACTACGTATATATCGATTTGTAAAACAATTTAACTAGATTTACTTGAAATATTATCTCAAAAACAAAGCTGTACAGTGCAAGAAAATCATGGATAAAATCCAAGTAATCCCCTTTTTAGGACCAATGTAGTAGTGGAGAGGAATCAGGGGAAATAACTGAAGAATGGCCCTCATAGATCTAATAAAAGACCAAAATGTGATATTTATGATATTTTTATCCAAAGATTTGAAATTACAAAATGTACATTTGCTATTTTTTCCACTCTCCAGCTTTTAGATATTAATGCCGTATCAAAAGTATTTTCTGGCGACAGCTCACAAATTCATATTTACTTGCAATTTTCAAACGTGTTCTTGACCGGTCACATCATAATTATAGAAGGCTTTTAAAAACATTGAAGAAAAAGATTCATATGCTGTTTTGTTATTTTCTCGCAATGTTTTTAACTCTTTGAAAGAGAAAGTCCATCCTTTGAGTAATGTTTTATTTGTTTTTTGAAAATGACTTTGAATAGAACAAGTATGAAAATTCGACTTTTGGTAAAGATTTAAATAACAAATACTGTACAAATACGACTTCTAACGACCCTGCGGTTGATTGTTTATGATAAAATATGGAAACAGGCGCAATAACTTTTTACAAGTTATCTCCTACTTTTCAAAAAAAAAAAAAAAAAATATATATATTTTCTACATCACTCAATCAGTTTCTCCTGCAAAGATTAATAACCGTAAAAAGAATGACAATACTAGATCTAATAGATTAAAATTGACACAGACTATGAATATAGTGGGAAAAGGGAGTAGAACAAGCGAAATTTCTTTTACCAGTGACTTACAAAGTTAGCTGCTGCTGCATTATTATTTACGTGTAAGCCCTTGTAGACTCATGAAAAATCCCGCAGAAATAGCATCGTTTTGAAATTGCTCTGTGGGGAAAGGTAAAATTTAATCCTGTACCACACAGTCCCGAGATTTAACGAACCTGTGGTAGAAACCTTTTGAAAACAACTTGTAAAAAGTTATTACATCTACTCCTTTTCTCACACTGATTTTGATCCTTTCAGAGACAAACTTCATCGTCTGAGTCACCTTTTATTGTCTTAAGGAAAAAAAAAAAAATAATAATCTAAATTTGGACAAGTCTAAAATTTTGTCGTTTGGTGGAGAGTTAAGTGTGCCTCGGTCTGCACTTTTTTCTCCGGAAACGAAAAGAAAAATGGAGTCCTTTTTTTATGACTGATTTTATATTTATCTTTTGAACATGTCAGTAGGTAGGAATATGGGCATTCTGGGACATTTTTTTCTAATTTTTTAATTTTTTGATTTTTTTTTTATAAAATTGTCCCAGAATGCCCATATGATTTTGTATGAAAATAGATTTTCCCCTTAATTCTTTTTTGGTCAAGTGATAAAACAACCTGCCAACATACCCCACAAACAACATACCAACTTGAACCCTCCAAACAACAATCCAACTTGCTAACATAACAACCAGATAATCTACCAACATAACCCCTTAACCCCTAACCAACAAAACAACAATCCAACTACCCAACGATCCCCCTTAAGCGCGCGCGCACGTAACGAGAAAAAATTGTAATATGTTACGATGATGTAAATGTAACGACCGAATAATGTGATGATATGACATATAATATATAAATGGTTGGTATATATTATATGTGTAACCTTATTAGATAGGGGTTAACCAGATAAATTCAAAAATAAAGAAGTGAAAAATTTTTTTTGAATTTCTAAAATTTTAAATTATAAATTAATTCAAGATGGAACCGTTAAAAGAGTTTTTAAAGGAGTTAAACTTAGATAAAAATAAAAGTTTAATGAAGTCTATAAATAACATGGAAGAAAATTTGTTAAATATGGATATAGCTAAAGATAAATTTAAAAATTTAATTTCAGATAAAGAACTATTAGCAAGATTTGCTATACTTCTCGCTAACTATTTTGCTATACTTCTCGCTAACTATGTGAATAGTATTTTTGATTCTATAGACCCTGAAATTAACCAATCTATAAATTTAAAGGTTGCATTTTTTTCTGAATTGTATGAAAAAAGAAATCTATCTAAAAAAGATTTAAGACAATTAATTAATAAATGTTTTGGAATTAAATCTAATAAAAAATTAACTAGAAACCAAATATTTCACAACTTTGCGTTGTTTATTTCTAATATACCTGAAAAAAGATTACCTCCACGTATTAAAGAGATATTTAAAAATAAAGTAGCACCTTTAGAAGAGTCATATTATGGTATAACAAATAAGGTAGTTGAAGATCTTAAGTTTTTAAGCTAAGAAAGTTTTTTATAAATATAATTTAATCCGTAAAATTAAATTATATTTTATGATGCCCCCAAGCTAAAGTATCAATCTTGTCTTCCAAAACAAACCTTTTATCATCACTTGACCCTAACGCTTTTTTGTTTAACTCTTCAGTATACATATTATGACCCGTACTTCTTAAAACAGTCATCTTTCTATACTGGTCCTTTTCTGTAAGTAAACACTCTTTGTAATTATTAAAGTTTATTTCTTTCTTAATAACCACTTTTTTAACACCTTTACATCTTTTATCTTCCTCACCATCTAAAGTTTTATAAGCATACATTTTTGCTCCTAGACCAACAAACTCAGTCATAATTTTACCACCTAACTCATCTTTAAACATTCCAACTACTCTAGCATTACAATCATTTTTTAAGAAATGGTCTTTAGGATAATTGCTTGTATCAAACATTTCAACCACATCTTTCTCCATATCCTTATACAAATTTTCAGTTTCTATCTCAAGGATAAAACTATCTGTATCAGTATAACACATTCTAACCTTTTCACCATACTTAGCTTTAAAGTAATTATAATAAGTTTTTTGCATATGCGTTTTACTAACATCTAAGATGCTTAATCCTGAGTAAATAGGTTTATTATATTTTAAAACAGTGTTTTTCATGTGTACCGCTGTTAGGTTTTCATCGAATATTGTTGTGTGGTTATAGTTTGGTTTTGCTACTAATTTTTTATAACGCTCTTCACTAGAAACCAGTTCTATCGTTACTCTGTTTCTCAAGTTTTCCATAGTCTTACCAAAGACTGAATTATTCATCAACTTAAAAAAATCTTTTTCGAAATTATTTTTAGCCGCTTTTCTTAGTTCAATGTTTGTATCAATATATGATTTTAACCATGAGCTTTCCTCAAACTTAATTCCTCGATGTATTTTAGTAATTTTTAAACCTAAATCAACGCATGTTTTTAAAGTTTCATGATGAATAATGTAATTTTCTTTATTATTTAAGTTTGGAATAAGTTTTTCTACTTTTTCTATTTTTAAACGTTCAGGTGCTAAAGGGAAATCATTATGTAAATCGTATAATTCTTTTGGATATTCTAAATCTACTTCTAATATACACGGGATTTTTTGCCAAATTTCTAATTCTTTATTTGTTATCCATTTAAAACCATGTGTAGGAAGAGGGCGACTCATTGCCCAAGGATAAAGACTGTTTGCATCTATATATAATAAATATTTTGATGGTTTACTTGAATCATATAATTCACCCATATACTTATTATTTGCTTTTGCATATCTTTTACTACACATACTAACACCACCTCTGATACCATTTTCAACCATTAAGAGCATATCAGGATCAGATAAAAGCTCTAGGTTTACTTTCGTTATTTTTAATGCTGCATCCCAAGCTAAACCAGGAGCTGTATAATACCAACTAGGGTCTAAATTATAGTTTTCACGACAAACATCTCTAAAGTTCTCAAAAACATCCGCTAAAAGCAATACATCTATTTCATTGTAAAGTTTTAAGTAATCCTTCAACGTTTTCATGTTAAAAGTTTTCCAAACCTTTTGTGCATGAGCATAATCTTCATCACTAATTCCTTCTTTGTTTAAACTAGAGTAAAATGCTTCTTTAGGTGGTAATTTCTCTTCTTTAAGTTTATCAAATGAATCTAGGTACTCATAAGGAAAGACTCCTTTTCTCCTAACCAATGGTAGGAGATTCTTAGTGAAATATCTCGATAAAATTTTTAATTGACTTTCTTCTAAGTTACTCGAAAGCTTATCTAAACTAGAACTCATAAACTTAAAACTATCAAGAAATCTAATTTTATGTTTTATATATGTTCCAACCCAAATATCTTTACTAAAACTAATATATTTCTCTTCATTGTTTGGGATACAATCAATCTTCCCTTCAGATTTACCAAGACATTTAATAAAAAGATGAGCGTCATATCCACTAAGATTATGAAGGTATACAGGTGTGAAGTTAGGATTTTTACCCTTTAGATTGCATTCATTGTGTGCGGCACCTCTATATTTACCCGTAAAATGACAATGGTCTCTTACTCTATAATTAGCATGATTAAACTTTCCACCACAAATCCAACAGTGTGTTTGTTGTCTATGTTTCATTTCTTCCCCTATTGTAATTTCAATAGGTGTTGGTTTTTGGTGATACCATTGATGAATTTCTTGTATATCATCTTTCAACCAGTTTATAAAAACTTCCTCAGCATTTTCTCCAACATAACTTCTTTTTATAGGAGCACACACAGCATCGTCAAAACATTTTATAATATAGTAAAAACTACAAGGTACATGCTTTTGACGTTGTATAGTATAACTTTTTTCTGGGTTTGGTTGGCATGTGTGTATTGGTTTCAAAACACTTTCAAAATCAGCGTATACAACAAAGGGAACCTCAAGTTTTCTAGAATGGTTTTCAAAAGCTAACATGGTACCTGGTTTTGGCATTTCTAAAGTAATAGGTTCGTGTTCGTTACAGTATTTTTTATGTTTTTCCAAAAGTTCTTTACTACCAAAATGATTCAGACATCGTTTACAACATTCTATATTTCCATTATGAGTACTCGTTATTTGTTTTTTAACTAATTTATTAAAGTTTTTTATGAGAGCGTAGTGCATGTTTTTCTCATTTTTAATAAAAAGAAGGTCAACATGTTTACTTTTTTCACATTTTGTAAGCCTAAGCGGATAAATATATTCCTGGTACCCATATACGTTTACACTAATTTCAGGATTTTGTTTTTCAAACTTATCGATATCCTTAAACGAAACAGGATACTTTATTCCCTCCATATTTAAACTACTTTCCTTTTCTTTCAAAGCCTTGTCAACTATTTCTGGATGATTGCCTACAGGGTTTAACGCTCTTAAAACACACCATAAAAAGCATTTATCATCTTTATTTTTCATATTGATAACTGCTTTTTTGTTAGCAATCCACTTTGGCAAAGGTAACCAACCATTAGCTCTTAAAGGAACATAAGTAGCTATATGTAGTTCTAACCGCACTATACTTTCAAAAGTCCAACCACTACCTTCTCTTTGGAACTTAGCTAAATTTTCTAAAACTTCATCTATCATTGTATTCAATAAATCCTCTATTTCTTCACTGTTTAAATTTAAATGTTGATTGCTATGAAAAGCACGTTCCACGGGATCCATGTCAATCTCTGTTATTAACCTTAATTTACACCTAAGTACAAGTTTTACCTTTGTTCGTAAATTATTTCGAAGAGTATTTATAAGAGGCATCCACGTTTCTGCGAAAAATCTTTGCGGGTTATAATTTTCTCTACCCTCTATAACATATTGACTAGCATACTCTCTAAATGCTGAGCGCTCTATTCTAATCTCAAACGGTTGTCTTGGTGGATAATTTTCTCTAACATTCTGAACAATTTCATCAAAAACTTGCGGTAATTGGTCTTCTTCCACATTACCAGTTAACCAATTAGTAAAATTATTGATTCTACGTTGGATTGATTGAGGTATAACATTTGATGCAGCTCTTCTAACTATATTAGAAATTCTATTAAACCAACTCATTTTTATTTATATATATATTTACTATAAAATCATTTTTTGAAAAAATATATATATTAATCGCATTAATATATATATAAAATGGACGATAAAATAGAATTTATGAAAAGATATACTAGAGCTGAATTAGTAAAATTATGTGAAAAACAAAAGGTATTCAGAATACATGGTGAACCTAAGGTAACTTTTATACCTAAATATGAGATAGTTGAAAGACTTGTTCGTAGTGGTATCAAACCAGATTTAAATAAAAAAACAATGAGAAAACAAGATTGGCAACTTTGGAAATTAAAAGGATATAGATAATTTAAATCTTAATACACTACACTCATTTTATTTCCATCAGACTGGAAGTTAATTAACCTATCACTAATAATAACGGCATATGCCTCTGTATTCGCAAGCACATTTTCAGTAAAATGTGTTTTGATTTGGATATCAGTGACAGAGTATTTCAATCTCTCACTCTGTTTGGAAACATCAAACAAAAACAAAGGATAAAGGGTTTTATAATCTGAGGGAGTAATGTTAGGGTTTGACACCATTTCATTCATGTTATAAAACTTAGACCTAAATAGAGAAGCGTCACCATACACTCTACTAAATTGGTTTGCGGTAAAACTGAGATTATAATCAACAGCGGGATATCTAGTAGAATTTAACGTAACATAAATGTTTTGAACGTTTCTATGGTCAAATATAGCTGGATTTTGTTGTTGGTCACCGCTTTTACCAGTCTGAAAACCAACAATGATAAAACGTGGCACTTCAGGTGATGATTTGACAGCAAGTCTCCAGGTAAATGATGTTGACTCGGGAACCGCGATAGAGTCGCACTGCCTCATTCTATATCCAACCGGTATTTTTTCTTTTTTCTCGATAATTTTATAAAGTTGCATTTTCTCTTCATCTGCGGGTAACACATGAGGTACAAACCAAGATACTCTAAGTAAATTAATTCTACCATCAGCAGGAGCAACACCATCTCTAAAAATTGCATCATTATCATTATTTCTCGTTAATGTGAGAGTTTGCTTCATTCCATACAATATCTTATCATAATCATCACAAAAACCAAATATATGTTTTAATGGAACTCTAAAGCTAAAGGTACCTCTTGGAAGAGGGTCATTAATAATATAATTTCTTCTTACAATAAAACCAGTGTTTCCGGCACCCGCGTTAGCTGCTGTATCTTTATACCACAATTGATTTAACCCTTGTGATTTAGAGAAATCATCCGGGTATTTTAACAAACCAAGCATTGTAGTAGCCTGACCAGGATTCAATACAGATTCAATCTCCATACCCGAAAGTTGATACTTAATATTTTTAAAAAGATACATGAGACCATTGTTTGTTAAAGAAATATTAGTGTTAGCATCATAAGCTGCTCCATTATCACTTCTTACTAATTCGCCTACAATAAGTAAATAACTCTCACTAGGATGAGTAAAAATATCTTGAGTCTCAATGTTAATCCTAATGTCTGCTCCTGAGCTGTTGAGATTGGTACCAGTGATTGGTTCATACTCATGGTGTTCATACTCAACAATACTATCATCTTTTAAAATTGGTTCGGTGATTTTTAAAATATCCATTTTATAATAGTGATTATAATTTTTAAATGAAATAAAAATTATAATTGTTCAAACCAAAGCTGGGGAAAAGACTTATTATTATTATTAACAAAAACACCTCGAAGTTTAATGCTTTTTGCGGTATCCAGTATAGCTTTAGGATAAACTTTATTACCATATACAAGTTTTATTTCAGGTATACCCCATTTTTTTAAATATTTATTCACTTTTTCCTCAATCTCTTTCATCTTGGTTACCTTTTCAGGAGATAACTTCACAACAGCTTTTTTATAACTATATTTCGTTTTATCAATTTCTAGGATTTCACAATCTTCTATGTTTAAAGAAGCGCCTACTATATTAATAGTAGCACTATTGTATTTTTTATGATCTACACGATTAAAATTTAACATTCTTTTTTATATATATATATATTTTTTATACTGTTTTAATACCCGCTCCACTGTTTAATTTTTTAACTAAGTCTTGAATAGCAATGGCACTTCCATCTATTAATGTGCTAATGTTTTGCGTTTTAGGAGTATCATTAGGTTTTGGTGTTGTGTTATATTTTTGTAAAATTTGCTTCGATTTTGGTGTCAAAGCTTTCGTAACTAATTTTTTTCCCGCTTCTACAGCCGCACTTTTTCCAACCTCTAAAGCTTTCTTTGCACCTTCCTTCGCTACACTCTTTCCTACATCAAGGGCAGAAGACGCAATTTGTTTAGCTGCACTACTAGTAAAAAGCCCCGCTAAAAAGTTAGCAATACTATCAAAGATTCCTGCACCACCGTATGAATACCTTTTTTTAAATCCATGTTTCTTAGTGATTATCATCTTTTTTATAGTATAGACATTAAATTTTTATAAGCGTTTGAATTTAAAACACCTTGTCTTTTTAATTCATCACAAATGCTTACTACCTCATTTCTTACACCTGTATTACCTGCTTCTTTACTTGCCATCAACAGGTCTAGTCTTTCTAGTAATGCGTTAGGGTCAGATGGGATAACAATTCCTTTTCCTTCACTCTTTTTCAACCTAATCCAAAGAGGTTTAAGAATTTTAGCCCATTTTTCCCCTTTAGAACTTTTAGGATATCGTTCATCTGGGTCATTATTACGATAAAGAGTGTTGGTTCGTTTCATTACATCATAATATTTCATTAAATCCTCATCTGTAAAAATTAATCTTGGGGTTTTAGCAACAATTAGCTCCCAAAAACCAGGTGTCCCCATATATGTATCTGTACCAATAAGAATATCATCATGCTCAATTATGACAGTTCTGTTACCAATAACAAATTTACCACCTTCATCACGTATTCCAAATGTTTTATCAATATCATTACCACGATATTTTGTTAGATACTCTGTTGCAAGTGGTCCAATGTCAAATGTGCCTCTATGTTCTTTTAATTCCTCTTTCTCAATAATTGGTTTTTCTCCAGAGGGATAAGCTTCTATTGTTGGAAATTCTGGTAGTTTAATAGCTTGTGGTAACTGTTCGATACCTTCTTTAATAGGTTTAAGCCCCTCTGTAATCTCCTTTGTTGTAGCTTTTTGCGTTTCCGTTATAGGTCTAAAAAACTTTGACAGGTCGGTTTGCAATTCTTTTTCCCCCGTTCTCTCTGCTAATAGATTATCTCGAATCTTTTTTTTCGTTTCGAGATACTCTTTTACAATTAAGTCTCTTTTTGCAGGGTCAGTTATTTTTAGAAATGACATTTTTAATTAGCAACATATTTTTTTAACGTGATTTTATCATAGATTTTCATCCCCTATTTCACACATACACTTACACCTAAATTTTAACTTAGGAAACTTAATAGGGAAGTTATCCACCATTGCTCTTTTCAACGAGCCTCCGAAAGGACTCATGAGCTTCTTGCCTCCCTTTCTCAATCAAACTTTCCTTTTCTTCGAGCGTTACCTTCTTCTTAAACTTACTTCTTATTTCACTTTTCATATCTTCATATTTATTCATTTCATCCATTATCAACTTAAACTCATCATCAGATATATGATTATCCATTAAAGCTTTTGATACATGATTATCTATAGTATTAAGCTTAGCAGCAGCGAGAGTTTGAATTTTTAAATGCTTTTCAGCTTTAGCAGTAGTTTTCCTAACAAATACTTTACTAACCAATGAAGAAAGACCGATTACACCAGCAGCAGCTTCCAAACCTACAGCAATGGGTGCCGCTGCAACAGTTGAAAGCAAAACAACACCAACACCACCTAACGCTAATGAAACAACAACCAATCCACCTTCAACATTATCAACTACTTTAGCCATTCTAGCATACTTCTTATTCAATCTTTCCCTTTCATTTATTTCCTTCTTGAGAAAATTTTGTACTTCCGATATTTTTTGAAGCCTATAAGAATGACCGTTATCCATTTCAATAGGTGGAGCGCTTGCGGTAGGTAATATAGGATATATTTTATTAGGGTGTTCCTGATTTGTATCTGCCATTTTATTAATATAATAAATTTTTTATGGCAAATATTTTAGATAGCAGAATAACTCTCCCTCAGGTATTTCGATTGGTTTTTGCGAGAAATTATAAATGTAGACTAAGATATCATTAACATCATTATCAAGATGTATACCATTAGAAATGGTTAAACTATCTTTCCATTTATTACTAATAGATATCACTACAACTCCTCGTGTAGTTATATAACCAAATCCTAACGGAACTCTCCTACCATCATTAGGAGGAATCTTGATAATTAGTTGCGAATATATTTTCCATTTTAGAGAATCTTGCTTTAAGGGAGGATATCTTACTCCGTGTAAATGAGGTTTCCAAAATATAGTTTTATGTTGGGTAGTAATATTAGGTTTTATACCAAATTTATGTATATCCATTTTTATTTATTGCAAATAATATTTATAATATAGCTCCTAGGATAGGGATATTAGCAAATGGACTATTAGGCCCGAGTAAAAGTCCTTTTCCATCATACATTTTTCCTCCTTGCTTTAAATACAACCCATCACCAACGGAAGCTAATCCTTTACCTTTGTATGGTTTTAAGTATAATCCACTTCCATCAGTTTCAACTTGACAAACACATCCTCCTTTTTTAAGGTAAAGACCTGACCCCATAGCTTTTTGAACACCTGTTTGAGCTAATCCAGAAAGAGCACCAACACCTAAAGCTGGTAAAACGGTTTTTGCAAGCATCGGTAAAGCTCTAGCAGCCAACCCAGCTAACATTCCGAGGAAACCCCCTTCTATTTTCATGTTATGTTTAAGTTGTTTCGCAGTCATTTTAATAGTTATACCCACACCATCCTCATAAGCTTTAGCCATTTTCTTCGCTTGTGAATTGGTAATTGCTAAAACATCATTACCTCGTAAATCTTCATGACCTAAACGAATACTTACTGGGCAACTAGCTTTAACAGCATGTTGAAGTTTTTGCTTTTGCCCTTCAGATATATTTACTTTAACATTAGTGTAACTCGTCATTTTATATACGAGTATTTTTTTATTTAGCTCATCTCGCTTCTCTAATATGAAACCTAATCGTTAAATTTTCGCCTCTAAGATTTAGTAAATTGTAATTTTGGTCAGTAATATTTACCTCTAGGTTATGTATTTCATCTAACGTTATTGGTAAGTATACTAAATTAATTGGTGACTCAATTATCTTATATCCAGGTGCAACACCCGGGAAAAAAGAGTAAATAGTGTTTTTTGTTGAACCATTAACATAACTTCCTGAAATAATATCTATGTTAACGAGCAAACTATTTATGCTAAGAATGTTCACTACATTCTCTGACTCGTGAAATCCTTGCGTATATTTAGCTCGAGTAAATCCTAATACTTTAGCGATGGAACCTGGTTGATTAAAATCTACTTGATAACCAGCTTCTAAGGTAATAATAGACTTTAGAGTATTGGTGTTTGCAGAAATGTTAATAGGATACTCTTCATTAACTCTATCGTAATGACCCTTTTTTCTCATTTCCTGTTGAATAGTATCATTAATGTCAACGAGGTCATAACTTCCTACGGGTAATTTTATTTTAACCCATGAATTACCATTGTCTGGAGAATAAACGAATGCGTTGTTCGTTTCATCAATGTTTGGGAAAGAGTAGTAAGTTTCAAGGTTTACCAGAGCTATTTCATATACTTTATCCTTTTCCAGTTGAATTGGGGGATTAAACCTTGTTCTAAAACGTGTTTTGTTGTCGCTTACTATGATTTGAAATGATGTTTTATGGTTCGTATTTTTTACAATTTGTTCTAAAAGTTTTTCCATTTTATAATATTTAAATATTTTTTATACCGACTTAGGTATGTAGAAGTTATCAAAACCGTTTCTATACTTCCCATCATGTTTTTTACTGGTTAAGTCAATGATAGCAAAACCATGCGGTCTTCCCCACGCCTTTTGACAAAACTTTCTAAACTCCTCCTTAGACATATCTTCACCTATGTGGTCACTATAAATATGATTAAGGTTTTTTAGGTCTTGTCGAAATAGACAAATAAAATTAGCGTTTTCTCTAATAGTTTGCCTTGGTAGTCTAAAATAATTCTGTGAGAGGTAAAAGCAGTCAACATTACTATGCCTTCCTCGAATGTAGTAACACTCACATTTATTTTGCTTTTCTAAAAGTAAATCATCGAAAATCATTAAATTTTTATTTCCTGAGTTTAACTCTCTCGGGTCAGGTACATCACTAGCATTTTCAAAGAAGTTACAATTTATATCCGATTTGTTTTTAATCGTTTTAATCCATTCTTCAACTAAAGCTGTTGGTGGAATGTTTAGTTCTTGTATGTCATCACGCATGTTAAACAATCTTAAGATACATTCTTTTGGTAGTTTTTCTTCAAAAGCCTTTTTTAGTATTCGGTATTCCGGTTGAAAAAGGCTTTTTCCAAAAACGTTTAAATCGTTGTAGTCAAGCCAATCTGGTCTGAGTAAAAGGTTTAACAATAAAGTAGTTTTACCACATCCTGATTTACCTATAATTAAACCCCTAATACTTCTCGGTAAAAGGGGGTGATTAAATCTCTTTGATACTACTTCATTCCATGATAAGTTTATAATATCCATTTTTATTTAAATATTTTTATTTTTTATATATAAAATAAAATGTATTGCGTTAAATGTAAAAAACATACAGATACGAATGATATAAAATATTCTGTTTCTAAAAATGGAAGAAATATGATGCAGGGGAAATGTGTTATTTGTGGAATAACTAAATCGCAATTTATAAAAAAAAAACTACCGGGAGTAGTATATTAAATAAATTTATAAATAATTTACCCGTTGAAATGCATCTACCAGGGCACAACTTTACAGGACCAGGTACCAAACTAAATAAAAGACTTAATCCAGATTTAACACCGAAGGAATGGAGTAAACCTATAAACCGTGTTGATAAAGCCGCTTATAATCATGATGTTTGCTATCTTCAACACAATGATACTGCTACAAGAAACGCAGTGTGTGATAAGAATATGTTAACGGAGTTAGAAGGGATTTACAATCCTAGCATTAGAGAAAAAATGGAAAGAGGTTTGGTAAGTAGACTCATTGGAACTAAGATGAAATTTGGAATGGGAGTAAAAAAAAAAATTTAGCGGAAGAATTACATAAACCCGTAAAAAGAAATTTTAAGAAAAGGAGAGTTAGAGTAAACGGTATAGATAGGATATGGGCTGCGGATTTAGTAGACATGCAAGCATTTTCTAAGTTTAATCGTGGTGTTAAATACCTTCTCGCTGTCATTGACATCTTTTCTAAATATGGATATCTGGTGCCATTAAAAGACAAAACAGGAAAATCTGTTGCTATAGCATTAAAAAGTATTTTTAAGGAGAGAAAACCCGAAAAAATGTGGGTGGATAAGGGTAAAGAGTTTTATAACAAAGATGTAAAAGACTCGGTTGAATTATATTCTACCGAAAATGAGGAAAAATCAAGTGTGGTTGAGAGATGGATTAGAACAATGAAAGAAAAAATGTGGAAGTATTTTTCCGCTAACTCTACAAACGTTTACATTAATGTGCTACCGGATTTGGTTAAAAAATATAACAACACGAGGCATTCATCTATTAAGATGACTCCGGTAGACGCTAGTAAAAAAGAAAATGAAACGAGAGTTTGGAGAAATCTTTACCCCGATAATCTTGAAATAAGAGACTCTAATCCTAATTTTTCCGTTGGAGATAAAGTAAGGATAACTAAAAAGAAAAAGACTTTTGAAAAAGGTTATACAACAAGATGGACTGAGGAGGTTTTTACAGTTTCTGAAGTAAAACTTACATCACCTATAACATATAAAATTAAAGATTTTAATGGAGACGAAATACAAGGTACCTTTTATGAACCTGAACTGCAGAAAACCAGTCAAGAGCTGTATAGGATAGAAAAGGTTATTAAAAAAGGAAAAAAGAAATCTCTCGTAAAGTGGAAAGGTTATCCTGATGAATTTAATTCGTGGGTTGATAATAAAAATATTAGAAATATTTAACTATTAAAAAAAAATGGAAAATATTTCGATCGAAAACGTAATTTTACCGAATAAACCGTTGAACAATTTCGAATTAGAGGGTGCCGTTAAAAGATTAAAGATTCCTTATTTTAGAGGAGTTTTTTTACTAGATACATTACCGAGAAAACCGAGTAAAACAGAATGTGGTATAGTAAACTTTGATAAAAGTGGTGGACCTGGTACACATTGGGTCGCTTGGTATAAAAATGGTAAAACTAAAATTTATTTTGATAGTTATGGCATACAACCACCTATTGAAATTCGAGATTATTTAAAAAGTCCAATACAATACAATACTGACCAATTACAACAAGCTGGGCAAGTATTTTGCGGCCATTTATGTTTGTACATTCTAAAAGAGTTATCTAGAGGTAACCAGTTCCAAAATGTTTTAAATAAACTTTTTTAGTACTATATAAAAAAATGCCTGTTGATAAATTTGGAAGAATGGAAGATGATAAAACGAGTGGTGATGGTGTGTCACTCGCTTACATAAATAATAATTTTTTACGCAAAGATGGAACAACTGTTGTTACTGGTTCTATAAACATGAATGGTAATACATTAACGAGGGTTAGTAATCCAGTAAATTCTCATGATGTTGCAACTAAGGATTATGTTGACGCCAACTCAGGGTTGTTGAATGAAAACGGAGGATATCATGTTACTGGATATTTAAATATGGGTTTTAATCCGATAAGAAATGTTAAGGACCCAACAGAATCTAACGAAGCTGCTACTAAAAATTATGTGGATAATGTTGATAGAGCTTTCGTTTATAAAGATGGAAGGTGGTATGAGGCAGATGATGCAATCTCAATGGGAGGACGAGTAATTAACAATCTCGGAATCCCCACGAGACACGACCAAGCCTCTAATAAGTTTTACGTGGATACCGCTATTGAGACGGCTACCGCGGGTGAAAAAGCTTTAACGAGAAAACAAGATGGTTCTTTTTTAATGGCTGGTGGAATAGATATGAATGGTAACTCGATTACTGGGTTGCCTAATCCTGTATCCCGTGACTCTGTTGTCAATAAAAATTATGTTGATAACGGTGGAGCTATTATAAAAAATCCGGATGGGAGTTTCACGGTGGTGACTGACATAGACCTTCAAGGTTTTTCTATAAAAAACGCGGCAGCTCCGGTAGAAGAGAGAGATTTAGCGACAAAATCCTACGTGGATAGAAAAGTATCTCTTCCTTCTCTCATAGGTCCTAAACCTATTATAACCGTGTGGGCTGAAGAACAGGGACCAATTGGAAACGATAATTACGAGTTTTCATTCGGTAATGGTAATACAGGTAAAAGACACGGTTTAGGGGGTTATTGTATGAGTGCATCGGGTAGAATCATAAGAGGAAGTTTAACAATCGTTAAAAAGAATCGTAATGTACCAGAAGAAGTAAAAGTTAATATAACGGTAAACGGAAATGAACAGGTTGATTACTCTATTATTAAAAAAGCGGACGAAATTTGTAGCTGTACGATTTTTCCAAGGGCGCTGGAGGTAAAGCAATGCGACATAATAAACTTTATTTCGAGAACAGATAACCGAGATGTAACACACGCTTACATATCTATTTTGATAGAATTGGACTTGTAAATATATATAATATATTATAAAAAAAAAAATATATTATATATTTATTTAGTCATTTCTATTTTTATAATTCAAAAATTTTATTGGCGACATATCGGACATTTATTTAAAGGATATATATCATCACATGAGTCGCATATACATAAATGACCGCATCCAAATGTTACGTTAGGTTTGTTGGTGGCGCATATGCAACACGTTTCTTCTATAAATATTTTTTGTTTTTTCTTTTCCATTATCATAATTGTTGGTTTTAAAAACTCTATATTCCAATAATCTGTTTCTGTGATTCTGAAAAAAGAACTACTAAAATCGCTTTTATTAATAAATTTTACATCACCCGCACCGTGAGAAATTTTAACGAGTGTGGCTTCATCTCTGTTACATGTAGTATAATTAGGTAATTCTATATTTTTTAATAATTCATCTATACGTTTTAACGCTTCATTTGCTCTAGGATCTCCAAATAAATTGTCAAATGTATCGCTATATTCTATAAGAGGTGAAAGACAACTTAAAGTTATATTATCATCTTCACCATATGTTAAATTATCAAAACCAAGATCGGGGTCATATAAACAATAATTTAATTTTCTCCAGTATACTTCGAAAAAATTTTGTGTATCCGCTTTAACAAAAAACCAATAAGTACCTATTCTTTTTAGTTTTCTATTATCAAAAAGACCAACCCATATATTTGTTTCACTCCCGATAGTATAGTGTGCTCTTTTATAGCTAATAATATAGTATATAACATTTGCCGCTTTTTCGAAAGCATCATACCGTTTATTATCATCGTAAATATTAGGGAAATACGGTTTTGTTATTCGATCATCATAAATAGGTGTTTCGTTATATTTCGTTTTGATATGTTCTTCTAAGTTTTGTAATTCATCGGGGGTAAGTTTATTAAAAACGTTTGGTGTATGTAAGTTATCCATCTTGAATTAATTTATAATTTAAAATTTTAAAAAAATCAAAAAAATTTTTACTGACGACATATTGGGCACTTATCTAACGGATACATATCATCACATTCGTCACATACACAGAGATGGCCGCAACCAAATGCTATGTTAGGTTCATTAACGGTACAAATACAACATATCTTCTCTAAAAATATTCTTTTTTTCTCTTTTGGTTTAGGTTTGAAATAGTATATTCTATAACCTTTTGTTTTTAGAGTCCAATCGAAAGACTTATCAAAGTCAGTTTTATTATTAAATATTATTTCACCACATCTACTAACAGTTTTAACAATTGTGGCTTCATCTTTTTTACATCTAACATAACCAGATAATGTAATATTGTTTGCTGCTTTTTTTATTTTTTCTAATGCTTCATTTACTTCAGGGTCACCATATAAATTATTAAATTTACCACTAAATTCTATAAGAGGTGAAAGATGGTTAAAATCTTCATCTATATCTTCACCTACATCATACATACGTGATGATAATCTTGCAGGACTATGTTCAAAAACATACTTCTCACAGAAATTTATTTCACTTCGATAAGGAGCTAGATGTATTCCAATTCCTGGACTAGTATTAAACCAATAAGGACCAACTCTTTTTCTTTCTTCAGTTTTATTATCATAAAGACCAACCCACATAGATAAATTATGTGTACCATATCGCTGCATTTCTTTACTAAAAAAATAATATATAACAGCTGCTGCTTTTCTTAAAGCATTAGAATAATTAGTTTCATGGATATTTGGAAAATATATTTTTCTTTCTTGACTAGAAATAATAGGTATTTCGTTATATTTCGTTTCGATATGTTCTTCTAAATTATGCAATTCACCAATGGTAAGTTTATTAAAAACGTTTGGTGTATGTGGTATTGTATCAACTACATCATAAAAAACTTCATTTGCATGTAAGTTATCCATCTTGAATTAATTTATAATTTAAAATTTTAGAAATTCAAAAAAAATTGTTCACATATAATATATACCAACCATTTATATATTATATGTCATATCATCACATTATTCGGTCGTTACATTTACATCATCGTAACATATTACAATTTTTTCTCGTTACGTGCGCGCGCGCTTAAGGGGGATCGTTGGGTAGTTGGATTGTTGTTTTGTTGGTTAGGGGTTAAGGGGTTATGTTGGTAGATTATCTGGTTGTTATGTTAGCAAGTTGGATTGTTGTTTGGAGGGTTCAAGTTGGTATGTTGTTTGTGGGGTATGTTGGCAGGTTGTTTTATCACTTGACCAAAAAAGAATTAAGGGGAAAATCTATTTTCATACAAAATCATATGGGCATTCTGGGACAATTTTATAAAAAAAAATCAAAAAATTAAAAAATTAGAAAAAAATGTCCCAGAATGCCCATATTCCTACCTACTCATGTCATTTGTGAGGTTACATTTTTGATTGTAATTCTTATTTTAGCCTATTATCTTACACGTATGTTTATACATATATTTGATTTTTTACGGTAATTTTACGCTTATATAAGCATTATTTTCATCTTGCCCTTCATCAAGCCATTTTACATTTCTTTCGACTCTAGAATGACCTTTGTAATATAAATCCGCATGTCATGTAGCATAGACGTTCCCTTGTACGAATGCCGATTGATAAGTTGTGAGCCTCATATGTGAGGGTTTGACTTTTGGCAGGCAAATTGCATTATTTTTCATCAAAATCCCCTTCAGTATCTATTCACTTTTTCCAGCGATGCCTCAATGCCACTGTAAAGAAGTCATTTACTTGAATGTTCAGAAAGTCCCCTGCTGCATATATGGGTCCTCATCTGACCATCTTTAGAGATAAAGTTTACCTAGAATCACTGCACTTTTAGTGATTTTTGTTCATTTTGCAAAAGTCTCTTGCTTTGTTTACTTTCGAGTACTGAATCTTTGACATAAACTGACCAAGTGACACCAATGTTCTTGTACACAGTCAGTGCAAGGCTCACAACTTTTCAATAAACCCTCGTGGTTGTATGTTGTACGTTGCATACCAGGCATGACGATAATATATAAATACATATTCAGAGCAAAAACCATTGCATGTCTATTTCAGCCTCACCCAGGCTGGATATTGCTCTTGAGATTTAACAAGCAAGGCGAAGATCAAGTTCGAAAGGCCCTTACTTTTGCCGGTCAAATCAGCAAAGACGGCGGGGCAGTGTTGGGTATCGCCAGACCATACGGGGTAACAAATCTTATTATGTAGTATCATTCCTTTCTATACGCATGTATACAGAATTGATTTCCATGCAAATGCTCGTGTCAACCACTAGCAATGGCTTTTTGTCTTTTTTTTGAGCTGTCGTAGAATGTGAATAAGAACCCACAACTCTTTATATATTATCTCCTTTCAAAGTTTCGAACTAAATACCCAAATACCCAAACCAAATGGTTTGAGAGCGGAGACAGATTATCAAACCAAACAAGAGGTGTACGTAGAGAAATGTCTTAGTCCAAGAGATCATTTTTCAATACTTAAAAGTGAACGCCCGTAAAATAAAATGTCTCTGTACACTCTTTGATATATAAGTCGTTCTCTGCGAAAAAAGGGTTTAATGCATCTGCAATCGGACAATTTTCTGCATTTCAAAGGACCGGTCTATCTCATGATTAAGTTGATTGTTAGACATAATGGATTTTATGGATGCATTATTATTAGATTACTTGCTGGATTTAATGTATCACGGAGACGCATTATACCCTCTATTCCTACAGCGCGGCTGATATATATTTGTACGGTTTTCTAAGCATTATCTCCCGCTAGATGGCATTCTACAAATACACATCTATCTAATATGGGCATTCTAGGTACAGAACCGGATTTTTCAAAACAACAACGGTTACTTTGAATTTCAAAATCAAATAAACGTTTTCTCAATAAAACGCTACCTGGTACGATTCATTCAGCTATGATCAGCTAGCATATAACCTATGCACCGGCCATTCATTAATACAGCCCCTACAGGCTTGGGTAATAGCTTCGGTATAAGCCCTACTTTTCCCTAGTATATGGGATCGGTGATGCGTCATAGCAGACAGGTCGAATCTTCGAAGAATATGACATGCGCAGACAACGGTTTTCTAACAGGATAATTCAGAGGCCAATATGAAAGAGTTGTAATTCCTTTGGTGTATGTTGCAATGCATAATGTATTTATTTCTTAGAAAAAATGATTGAAATTGTTTCGATCAAAATTCACAAAATGATTTTCTTTGTGTGTCTGTGAAGTTTTGATAAGTTTGATATAACTAGGGATTATCAACTGTCAGAGCTGTTTCCTAGTAACGAACAGAGCTGTGGTATCGGTACAGTAATATGTAGATGCAATTTCGGACAGGATAGTTTCCGGATAGTATATAGATTTCCAGTAAGTCTATTACTGTTATTGATATTTCGCTAGAACCTTGACTTCGCGAAGAGAAAACTCGCGAATATTAGCGACAGTTAAGTTCTCCTGAAAACAAAAAGTGATTTATAGTAATCACTGTAAAAACCCAAAATAACTCAGTCATGAAACAAGAAATCAACTTTGTGAGTAAATCGTCTTTGTACACAGTGCACTAAAAGTAACCCAGTGGCCTCGATTTCATAGAAATGGACCTCTGACGTATTAAATGATGTCACTGATGACACTCGGTACCGTGCTGTACCGAACCAGGTTTCCCAATACGTTAACGAAACACGTCATTACTGTTTCAGTATTCCTCAATGAGCGTGAGAAGCACAAATAATACCTGAAATATAAAACAATTTTTACGGAGGTGTCCTGACTGTAGGCACACTGAACGTTGGCTTCTCAACGTCCCAAAATCAAGGGATTCCATTTTATGTGCTAGTCGGCAAATCCGTAATGGCGATCTGGGTCAAAATGTTCGAAGCCAGCAAAAATCAAGGGATGAATTAATGATTTAGAGTGTCACAAAATGTTTGTAAAATCATTACGCACGTTTACGCACGATTTTCATTCTGGCACATTCCTTACTCATCGCATTTCCATTTCATTCCCCATTTTTACACAAATAAGTCGTAGATGACATAATAAATACGATAATGGAACTGTCTGGATATATCGATGTTTTCTGGCTCGGCAGGGAGAAATTATTATGACTCGACAGAGCCTCGTCATATTAATTTCTCCCAACCTCACCAGACAGCATTAATATTTAGAGACAGTACCATATTATTCTATATATAATGCCTTTATTCTGACGGATGGAAGGTAAAATAATGAAAATTAGACAGTGTTAAGTTCGTAAGTAAGCCTAATGGATGCCAAATAAAGATTGCGACTATCTATTATGGCCGCTTGTACCTGAAAACAAATATACTAGATCGACAAAAATGGGGAAGAAAAATTTGGCAATCAATGATGACCTCTTGTGTCTGAATAAACAATAGAAACAGCATTGCAGTCAAGTACAGTACGTCATATTACGGAATCTTTGTTTGCTCCCCCCGAGGAGGTGTCATTACTACTTTCGTGCTTTGTCTATTTCAGATTAGTATAAAAGAAGGCGGAGATGGCTGGCTGACATTTGGACGAATGATATACTACCAAGGGGGTCGCAGGGAGATACAACAAGCCCCACTTCGAGAGGACACCAACTATTGTGTGCTAGCCATATACTACCCATCATTACGTAAAGCTCAAGAATGGTTTGACAGGTATGTCACATATTTATTGTTAACCCTTATCCTGATAAATAAAAATAATGAAACTTTCAAGCGGATTGTAAAAAAACCAAATTTTCCGAATTCAAAGGTATTTTTGGAGGAAAGATATCTCCATATCGGACAGTTAGATCCAAGATCAGACTGCACGTTCTGTGCAGCCTGATCTTGATCTACGCTGTCCGCAAAAGGTCACTGAGTCGCGCTTAGCAGCCTAAGGGTTAAAATCTTGAAAAACCTATTGATAGTTGACAGATCTACATTGTAGAATATGATTGTTTGTGTTCAGATGAATATATTACTAATTAAAAAAGATAAAAAGTTTTGGTGATTTTAGGAAAAAGCGTCATGACCAAAAGTGTAATAAGTAGGTAACTTATCTAGGTACCGCTAGATTTTGTGACTCGGATGCGATGTCATTTGCATATCCCCATCTGAAAAAAGAAGTCTGCTTGCGATAACTACGGACAAAAATTGTCGTAGGCCTACGTATCCTGTTAAGTAGCCTATTAGTTCCCTATTTTTCTTTAACGATTCTTTCCATTTCATTATCCCATGTTTACGCACGTAAACCATTTTTGTCTATGTAAGGATCTCTCTGCACTCTCCATTTTCAATTCCGACACCTTCGGTAGATTCAGCAATAAAATCTTGTCAACTCGATTGTAACTGCTGCGATACCATAAGTATAATCCTTTAATAGTTGAGTAATTCGACTCCTGTGTTCTCCTTTTTTATATGAAAAGTGAATGGCATACATAGTCACATGACAAGCAGCATGTGATATCCAATGGCATACAAAAAATGACGGAAATCCTCTGTCAAATATCCGGAAATAACAGTTGCCGCTTTCTAAAAGATAATGCGTTTGCCATTCTTTGTAATTTATACAACCCTGCAGCTGCCAGGGTTACATTCAGCATAAACCCACAATAGTTTAATATTTCAAGCAGTAATGATACATATTGTTACGCAATAACACCAACACTTTTGATAAGAAAAAAGGCTTGTATTAACTTCGATAAAACCGGCCGTATTTTAGATAAAAATCACTCTACAATCATTTCTGAATGCAGTCAAGCTGTCTAATTAACTTGGACGGATTGTCTAACCCGACTGTATGGCAAGTATTGCAGTTAAGAATTTGGATTAAAATGAAGCAGTGTAGGTAAGTACAGTCGTATGTTTATTTTCAGAGATTCCTGGTTTAAACAGAAAGATTTTCCGTATCCCTATGCTACCGACTGTATTGCTTTGCCCCTCAGTACAACCATTGATCCTCGTGAGTAATGCTAGTTTAACGTGCTAATATTAGTTTTCAAATCCTTTCCAAAGATCATAACTTTAGACTGATTAATTTTAAAAGCAGCTTCAGACGACAAATTCAGTCTGGCTAAAATGATAGAATCTGACATCAAAAGGGTGGAAAACAGTGTAAAGAAAACAAGTAAATGCTGGTTAGCAATATTTCCTCTTTTTCCATATTTTCGAAAACTCTATTCTCTAGGGTCTTTTAAACATTGCAGCGTTTTTAAAGGGTTAAACTGCTACACAAGTTGAACAAAATTTCTCAGCTAACAGTACAACCCAATATATGAGCCGTGCTCTGGCAAAGGGGCTTGAATGCACCTCCGTCATGCATTTTACCGAGCAATTCATTACATAATTATAGATCGAAAATAATCATTTTATCCAACAACCGGCAGAATTCTGAGGTAGAATCTCCTAGGACATGCAGAAATTTGAACAACAGCAAAAGGTTTCAACCTAGATCAGCCTGTGGGAACTGCGCAGGTTGACCTGATCGATACATGTACGTCTGGCTGATGCATTAAACCCCTTTTCATTTGGCAATGTTCTGCCAAAGGAGGGTTTGATGCAACTCTGTGGTGCATTATTTGGCTTGCAACACACGAAAAGGGGCATTCAGACATTTGAGTAAAGTGTCGTCTCGGATCAGCCTGCGCAGTCCCCGCAGGCTAATCCGAGACGGCACTCTACGACTACATTAGATTTTGTTCTACAGCAGACTTGCACAAAACAGAAAATTACATAAAAACGGAAAGTGTCGTTTCGGATTAGCCTGCTCGGACAGCGCAGGCTGATCCGAGACGACACTTTACGCAAATGTCCGAATATCCCGTTTCGCGTGTTGCAGGCCATTTCATAATGAGGGATTCATAAAATTCATTTAGTCTGACAATTGACTGAATATGGTGCTTGAACATGCATAAAATTTACAGCTAGCAAAATGTTTCTACCTATGTCAGCCCGCGCGGACTGTGGATACTTTTTTTAAAATACGTCTAAAACCCCCTTTTGATAGAGTATGGGTAATTTATATATTACACTGTTTCAAAAGTTTTATGATAGTTTAATGAATTCTGTACTTAATTAAATACGTGTATTTCAAAGCCAGTGAAATGAAGTTTTGTCCTTCTAAAAAGTATTATTTAGAACCAACAACAAAATATTAATAGTGGGAAACTGTGATAAATCCCATACATTTTGGATGTTAATCCCATTATAACAACCCAAATCTCAGTGCAAGCACTTAAAGGCTTTGATGGATCGATTATCGAGAATTGACAGTAGGCCTATTAGCTTAAGAAAGTTGAAAGACAAAACAAGTGCTACCATGACAGAATTAATCCCGAAAGCGCCTTTCACAGCAGTAGTTGCCTTTGCGGCCAGTGTGGATCAAGATCAGACTGCACAATACGTGGAGTCTGATCTATGATCCACTCTGTCCGCTTTTCTGAACCACAGTAGACAAAGCAACCACCAAATTGCAATTAATTGGTTTTTATCCCCAGACTGAAAATGTCTATGGTGTTTATGCGGCGCTGTAAGGGTCAAGATACAAAAGAAAAACCAGTACTGAATCTTGTAAACTCTGTCTAGATACTGGCATAGTATGTTTGGTTATTGGGCACACAAATATTTGAGCCATGCTCTGTTAAAAGGGGGCTTAATGCATCTCCGTGATGCCATGATACCAAGCAAGTCATCACATAACTATGGATCCATAAAGTCCATTTTGTCTAACACCGACTGAATCATGAGGTACACTGGTCCTTCAACTTGCAGAAAATTGACCAATAGCAAAAAGTTTCGGCCCAGGACAGTCTGCGCGGACGACGCAGGCTGACCTGGGTCGATACGTTTTGCAGATGCATTAAGCCCCCTTTTCACAGAGCATGGCTCATTTTGTTATCCATGTTTACAGGACACGCCAAGACTTTAGCAATGACAGAGTACCCAAAGATCTCAGATCCTGAAAGGTTCCGGGAGAATTTCTCTGTACCAACCGAGAACTTGATGCGCTCAAAATTTAGAGCAACACCATACTGTGTTAAAGGTGGGTTGAACCAAAAATATAAGTATTCTATAAAGCTTAGACCTAAAAAGTGACACGTGATTTTTTTTTTCTTTACGTCACTGGTTTTTTTTTAGTTGTTTTGTTTTGCATGAAGCTGTCAAATTGAAATGTACAAATTCAGTCAATGTGTAAGGCATTCGATTTCTAATCCTCAGGGCATGGTTTCGACTACTGCGCTTTTGCGACTGTAGAACCTCGTTTTCATTATACCAATACCATACAGGAATTGATATGAGTAAGCAAAGTGTTGCTGTTATAATTTTATGGTAGATTTGGCCGACATAGAACTACCTTACAAGAGTTCAGATGGAGTGGAATCTAGATTCGACTCTATTACAGGCGCACTCAGTTTTTACCCAATCATAATGTACATGTCGACACGATTAAAATACCGAAAGAAATATTTTATAATTTTTTGCAGCATTCTCCATAGCAACCGATGATCCAAATCAGCGAGTAGCACGTCATTTCCGGGGATGCTGGATCAAGCGCAATAGTATAATAACACTGAGTGCTTTTGAATCCTTGGCCGACTGCCAACGCTATTTTAAGGACGGTAATATTTTATTGTTTACCGTTCATATCGTCATCAGAGACCAACTTTCAGCAAGGAGCAACACCACTTTTCCCTTTCTAATAGCATCTTTCAAAGACAGAGTTGTATGTGTTCGCTTGTCAGCCAATTACGAGACCGGCTAATTTTGACGTACATAATATTATAGATAATATTATGCAAAGTGGTGTAAACTGTCTCTTGAAAAAAAAAAATATTAACTTTCAACTTAGTGTCCTGCGTGCCTCAGCGGTAAAGTGTGACTTTGGTGTAATCCTCACTCGAAGCACTAGGGCAAGATACTTCAGAGCTCTTAGTTAGAAGTAGTGAAAGACAGTACATAAATGAATATGTGAGCTGTTGCCGTGGTCTGACTGAACTGATGTTAAAAACGACGTAAAGCACAATTCAGTTCATCAAATATTTCAACATAATGTCGTCAGATTATACTTCTAGTAATCTGCCTTTCCTTCTTTTATAAATGAACTTGGCTGAACACTTGGAAGGTCCTGCGTGGTTGTAGTGTCCTTGGGCAAGGCAATACAGGACTCTGCTATCAGGAAGCCTAGTATTGGTGATACCCAGGACACACATGAAGAAGCGAGCTATCGCGATAATTTGCATGATAAGCTGTTGAGATTAAAGTACAAGACACGTCTTCAAACAAATTGTGAAGTGTTGAGCAGATCAGTGCTTTTTTCCTCTTCTTTTCCAGGCGAATACCTCCGGTATAAAGCAGCTCAAGACCAGGTGTCTGCCCCAACGACCGTCATATTTGATTTAGAACCTGCGGGACATTATTAAAGACTTTGGTGTAAGTTGATCGTATTCCGGAAAGTGCCTTTACCGCCAATATCTATTCTGAGAGGTTTTTCGGTTTCGTAGCGGGAACAAATACAGTGCATGGTTATAGTCGACCTATAATGTAGGTACTTTTTTGACGAAAAGGCGCTTCCTTTCTTATGTTATTTTTATACTTTTAAGGACAGTTCAATAGTTTTAGCAGAATTTCATTAGTCGTCAGCTAATGTTTTCAAAACTGACAAGCCGGAAACCCAGCCCACTTGACCTGGGATATGCGACAAACAGTGCCGTTTGCAAAGAGAGCAGCGAAAGCTCAGGCTGCACATTCATGCAGTCTTATCCTGATCTGCTGTCTTCGATACCAATTTATTTTCATTTTACATGTATTTACAAAAAAATTGAATAAGTTTATCTAACACGACTGCACATGTAGATAAGACCAATCATTGACAAGTAAGCATACTTATTTTCGGAACAAGATATTTCCTGTTGGAATGTAGATCTATGTGCCTAACTTATAGATCTTTTTTATAATTGTATAACAATTGTTCATTGTTAATATATATATGTTTACGTGGACATTTATTGACATACCTAATACTAAATGAATAAAAGGGGATGCAGGAATGTATGTTAAGCATAATCAAATCTTAGCTCATTATAACACAATAATTCAAACTTTTCAGTTCATTTGAAGTACCGTACCCAAGTGGAAATGTCTTTAGAAAACCGTGAAGCAACAGTAATGATACTAGAAATAAGAACTGCTGCTGCTTTTTTTGCCTTATGAAAGATTTCATTTAGAATTGCTTTGATCGCTAGTATAGTGCTACATAAGATATTACACTCTTTTGTATGTCGTTGTAACAGACATAGCTGTTACCAGTTCTTTACCTTAATATAAGCGATTACAAGGATATTCTTATAACTGCATGTAATAACTCTCAATGAATGTATATTTTTTTCAAATGAAGCGTATCATTTCTCACTACGCAAGGAAATTGTTATTGAGTATTACGTGTATAAGCCAGGGTTTCAGCAACTCCTTTAAAACTCCTTCAATGTGTCCTGCATGACTATGCATCAACCTTTTGTACTGACGTTCTGATCATGTGACTTTTCAGAACGTGGTAAAAGTAAAGTTAACATACAGAATTTATACCTCCTACTTTACTCCTGGTTATATCTGTAGTTACACTTTTTTTTTTCCATTTCCTATCGACTAGGCTTTTTAAAAACCTTTGTTGGAAGGACCGTAGTCTAAGGCCTTTGGCTCAATTCTTATCATGTTTTTTTTTTCAATGCATATACTTGAACTGATGCTGTATAATCTCTGTTTAAACACTAGTTCAGTTTTTGACGAGTACCTTTGACTCAGCAGCATGCAAGCTATCAGATTCAGACGCTATGCTGGTCGCCAGTTAGATTTTGTAGGTATTGCTGAATCCTGGCTTGTTCAAGACTTTTCAGTGATTTCTATATGTGCCAAACGGTTGGTTTGTTGCTTGTGTTGTTTTCTTTTTTTTTTCGTTCACTATCTCTGAATGACTGGAACCTGAAATAAACATAACCTTAAATACTCTGCAAACAAACAAAGCCTATGAAAAGCATTGTGAATCACACTTAACCCTTGTCCTGCTATATAAGTGAAATGAAACTTTCAAGTCGTAGCAAAAACCGAAATTTTGCTATTTCAAAGGTATTTTGGGGCAAAGACATCTTCTTATAGACAGTGTAGATTCAGGATCAGACTACACATTCTGTGCAATCTGACTTTCATCTACGCTTTCCACCACATGTCCTTCAGTAGCGCTTAGCAGCTTAAGGATTAAAAGATTTCAATTAATTAGTTATACTCAGATAGTAATTTTCTATGAACGAAGATACTGCTATAGCTGTAGACCTAATGTTCTGGTCCGAATATTTTTAACCAAGTGTAGTCGCGGCAAATCGATGTATAAATCGTCCGGTTTTGGGAAGTACTGTCGTGATAACAGAAACGTGGTTTTCAAGCAAAATATCACGGACCATAATTTTTGGGATTTACTATACACAGTGTTATTGGAAGCCGCTCGAAAGCGGCTTCCAGTAGGAATGTACCTAAACTATTTACCATGTAGATGATCAGTAATTATTCGATTAGTCATTATTTTTGTAAAATTTCTAATAATGTTGTGTTGTTGTGACGGAATTACTCCACAAGCCTCTTTCTTAAATATTCCAAGAGACCTACATGAAATTCAAGCCTGGTTTTCTTGCAATATATAGTTCATTCCCAAATAACAATAAAAAATACAGAAAGATAAACATCCTTTAATTGGATAGTCCCCCGAAGTTTTCAAACATATAGGATTCCTTCTATTTTCCCAAACGAAGTTGTTATGCTTTCCGTTTATCACAAGCTTTCCCACTTCTCAATGGTTTTCGCATTTGTCTACTTTTTTATAAAACAAAATGATGATGATTATGATATAGAGACCATCTTAGAATATGATAATCAGAAGCAATTTTATGTACACGTTTTTCGTCCAAATTTTAATCTGTAAAGGATAAAACGGCTGTTAACTTTTGATCAAGGTATAGACTGGTTACCTCCCTACACAAGAGGCGTCTACGTCAGCTATTTATAGAATACTTGCGGAAAGATAACCCTTTTTCTTCCCTTCGTCGACACTTTAGCCGAATGGATTTTTGTTACACGGAACATCTACCATATGAGACCTGTGAAATTTAGCATTTACTATATTGTGTGTCGAAGCTGTTATGATCAGACTGTACGTACTGTACGGTATGGTCCTGATCTACAAAACCCATGAAACATGATGTATGGATC
This sequence comes from Hippopus hippopus, assembly GCA_946811185.2. Classification (NCBI taxonomy): domain Eukaryota; kingdom Metazoa; phylum Mollusca; class Bivalvia; order Cardiida; family Cardiidae; genus Hippopus; species Hippopus hippopus. The sequence continues at coordinate 14,891,154 of OX328103.1, read as the reverse complement.
GTGATGTACATTGACTACAGTAATTATCATGGGGGTGCCTGGTGCTCTAAGGTTTGAACCTGCTCGAAAATGACGGAAATAGATGAAGATCAGACAACACATAGCCCGTGTAATTTTTTTTTAATATTCCATAAGATATTTCGTAAACATAAGAAAAAATATTGTTTGTTTTCGTTATTCAGTGTATCTATTTCGTTATGTAGTCGAAGGGTTAAAGTTATTACAAAACCTATTACTGTGAATATACAACTTTTTACGTCGCTGCTGGTCAAAGGTTTAGAATAGCTCTTGAAATTTACATCAGAAGTTTTACACTAGGTTTGTACAAGGCCTATGCAAAAAATGTTTAGTAAACGAAATATGTATAGTAATAGTTATTATGTTGTGATTGAATAGATCCAGATCTTTAAAGACTTAAAAGCTGGGTTTGTGTGTGTGTGTGGCTGCCATTCAGGAATAATAGAAACGTGGTTTGTGCCAACTGTACAGACTTTGATCAGAATAACTTTGGAGATGCCATGCAAAAGTTTTTTGTTTCTACAATAGAAGCGTAAAGATTCACTGAGTTACAAGCATGCTAAGATACTTTTTGACAAGCAAGAAGATCATCTTTTAGAAAAAGTTAACTTAATTTTTTTGAAAAATGAAACACAAAGAAGAGATCACTGATAAAAATTGTAAATACATGTAAACAACATATGTGAATAACAATCTTAATATCGCTTTGAATAATTGGTAACTTAAATAATTCCGTAGTATTGCCTTTGATGCCGCTACAGGTTTCCTTTCTAAAATCATTTGATAAATGGAAAATGGTGTATTTGAATGCACAATTTCTCCATTTTCAAATTTTGAGTAGAAACTTAAAAATTCCGATGCTTTTACGTTTTTTTTTTTTTAAATATAATAACAAGATTATTTAAGATTCCTCTCTAAACTTATTCTTTTTATTTTTTTATAGAATTAGAATACATGTACATATTATTTTCTTTTTGTTTTTTCCTTGCATTTTAGTACCATTTGTCATGATTTTCCGTTGGTGGGGGGTGGGGGTAAAAACAGATACAAAAAATGTAATCACAATTTGTCAAGAGAGTCAATATTTCTGAAATTGTCCACCAAAAGATTGCGGCTTCTATGATGCTATGCATCATAAATTTGTCTTGTCTATATTGTTTCAAAGACTGTTTGTTTTCATGCAAAACCGATGTAGAAAGGAAAGCAAAAAAGTCAGGGTGGGGAATTGCGTGGGTTTCGTTTTGATACACTGCATGGAAAATAGCGAAAATTGACCAAATGCCAAGGTAGTGTGTGTGTGTGTGTGTATGTGTGTGTGTGTTTCCTTTCATCGATTGAACATTGCATCACATTCCAGCAAACTTATTTTCAGATTTTCTGATACCATAATAGTGTTATAAAAATTCATATTATTTATATCTTTCCGTAATTTATCGGGAAATAATAGTGGATTATAAGGTTTGATAATTCATGGCCAGTTAAATTGACCGATTTCATCAACCAGTACGGAATTTCATAGATTCTTACACCATGTTTATAATTTTGCCCTTTCAAACGCATCAGATATACTTCAGACAGTGATTAAATCCGATAATCTGAAAAGAATCCCAAATTTCAAAATATTTTTTAATCCTGTTAAATTCAGGTTTTTGATTTTTGTTCTTTGTTGTGTCCTTTCGAATGTAAATAAATGGCTGACACTAATGACTTTAACGCGGAAGGATAAATTTCGCAAAATCGGAAGATTAAAGATGAAAAAAATGTCAAATTAAAAATGGATTTTTATCTTTTAAAAATAATTCACTGCACGTTATTTTCTTTCAAATTGATTAAAGCAAAATTCTATCATAATTCTGTCCTATACCAACGAAGTGTTTTCTTTGTGAACTGGTAAATACATTCTTAATGTGTTATGTTGGGGTGGGGGGGGGGGGGATACGCCACGGCGAATTACCGAAAGCAACTGCACTGGATTTTGATGAAAGTCCCAACAAAAACTGGGGTTAGAAGCATGAAATAGATGATTTTTTTTTTTCGGTGAACGATCCAATTTTATTTCATCTCGTAACATCATCGCTAATGTTTTCACGAGTGTCGATCTTTTACTGAAAAAAAAAAAACAGAAAACAAGTATCCTCTATCTCTTTGAAAATACCTTGTCGTAAGATGTTGAGTATCGCCTAAAACCATTATGACGGGGTCAAACAGTTGAAACAGGACTGCAAACAAAACATACTTTGATATCACTGTTACGGCATCATGAAATCCGGACATAAGTTCGCTGGAATATGATTTGTAACTCAATCGGTAAGATAAAGCAAAACAGAAAAAGCTATTTACTTTGGTTTTTTGTCGAACTGGTGGTCCCCATACCTGAAAGTGCTTTTATATTCCAAAGAGAACAAAGTTGTCAAATAACTGATTTTTTAGGGCTGTTTAACTTGTACTATCGGATCTAAAAGTATCCATGTAGATTCATCTCCTTTTCAATAACAACAACAAAAAGAAAAGGAAAAAAAGAAAACTCTCAAAAGTAACAACTAGTTTCTGATAGGCAGTGGTGTGTAAACGATCGAGAAATCCATGTTCTTGTTGCATTTGAATAAAAGAGAACTACTTCGTATTGTAAAGAAAGTGAGATGGAGTTACATGTGCAGTTTTCTTTGTTATTATCCATTTCATGTACACTTTTTTTTGTACATTCTTGTGTATTTTTAGATTTTGAATATGATCATTATCAAATGTATTTGTCGTAGTCCAAATTGGAATTCTATTTTGGTCTAGACCAAATAAGAATTCTACTTTGGCCTAGACAGATTTCAGATCTGCCTAGACCAAATTAGGATTCCAGTTTGGCTAGGCAGATCCAGAATCTGCCTAGACCAAACTGGAATATTTTCTCATTAAGTATAGTGTGACTACATATTATAAACTATCTGATTCAATTTAAACCCCAAAATAAAAGAGGTTTCTATTAGAAATTCAGAGTAAGAATAAATTTTGAATGTTTTGCACTTTAGTTGGAAAAAAATGTGGGAAACAGAGCAAGTATGAAGGAAAAAAATGTTTTAATTAAAAATACCTCACAGTTGTAAACATATGTATTAAAAAATCAGGAAAATCATCCAATAATTAAGTAGTAAGCATTGCAGAAAAATGAAGAAAATGTTTCAATTTCCAAAGAATTCTACCTCAGAGTTGTAAACCCCCCCTTTTTTTAAGTAGGATTGATATGATTATGATATGAGAATGAGAAAAACGATTCATAAATCAAGTAGAAAGTATTGTGGGAAAAGGAGAGGTGTTCATACTGTATATTCTTTAATTTGTTTTCCAATACATGATAATTAATAGACATTGACATACTTTATTACGTATACATATATATGTATCTTGTAATATAAAAAATGATTTTACCATACCTGTGGTCATGTGACGTGTACAATAACAACCCCATAGAATCTAACAAAAGCAAATTTCTACGGTTTTACAAAAATATTGAGAGCAAAAGGAGATACTACATATACGATAATTAATGAGTAACCCCAACTTATATAAAACATGAACAGCAGACCTTGAGGGGGTGGTCTTTGAGCGTGAAACGGACACTGTAATTTGTCATTTTGAACTTTACCTTTGAAAACATCTGAAATAATGGAACAGAATTAGAATATGGATAGGATGGAGAACGAGACATAAAATTGCTCGAAAACAGTGCTGAGCAAGACAAATACAATGCATAATATAAAACGACTTACAACATTCCGTTGCTAGCTTATAGGCACTAGTCAAATTACTCAGTTTGAAACAATGCAACTTTAAATGTTCCGCAATGAAACATACAACTTAAAATATACGTATTTTAAAACAGTGTGGGGTAGGGCGAATACAATGCGTAATATTAGACAACTTGCAGCGATCAGTTGCTAGTTTAGAGATACTAACACTGACAAATAATACTTAACCCCTGGGCTGCTATGCGCGACTTCAGCACCTTAGGGACACCGTAGATCAAGACCAAACAGCACATAATGTGCAGTCTGATCTTGGATCCATACTGCCAGATAAGGAGGTATTTCCCCATTAGAATACCTTTGAAAGAACAACAAGTGTGATTATCACTATCGGCTTGACACTTTGATTTCACTTATTTAGCAGGCCACGGGTTAGTATGTAATCGGGAAGAAAAGACCGCCAAACAGTCTAATAAAGACATAGTTGGTCTATAAGAGAAGGTAGAGAATGCCGTTATTGACATTCAATTAAGAAATAATCTTCTTTCTATCGTGGTTTATCGTTCAATGAACCACAGTTGTGAATTATGAAGCGCAATAAATAATCCACAAGGGCGATAGCCCGAGTGGTTTATTCATTGCGCCTCATAACTCACAACGTGGTTTTTTGAACGATAAACCACGATAGCAAGAAGATTATTTCGATTCTAACATGACAATCTCTTAATCAAAGGGAAACAAGTTCATACTAAGAGTAAAAACGCGGATGCAAATTATATTTACATTGAATAACTTACTTACTTTATACAGAATGACGTCACTCTATATAGAATGACGTCACTCTACATAGTGTTACGGGAGGCCACTCCTTCATGCATAACTTCATCCCGATTTAAATACAATACCTAACGACTGCGTTAGGGAGAATTCTCTTTGGCTCAGTGGTTATGGTGTTGGCCTTTCGTCCGGACGTTCTAGGTTCGAATCCTGCCCGGCCACTATATTTCTGCCATTCATTTGTTTCTTTGTTGCAGACTTTGTTCGTAAGATGGAGGCTCGTCCGGGATAGGCCATTGAGCCATTAATCCCGTTTGTTGTCCAAAAACGGACTTTCTGCCTAATAAGGCTTTGAGTCATCAATAAATGATGACTTCAAGAGGGGGTGTGTTACGGGAGACCACTCCTTCATGCATGGCTTCATCCCGATTTAAATACAATACCTAATAGCTGCGTTAGGGAGAATTCTCTGTGGCTCAGTGGTTATGGTGTTGGCCTTTCGTCCGGGCGTTCTAGGTTCGAATCCTGCCTGGCCCCTATATTTCTGCCATGCATTTGTTCATTTGTTTCTTTGTTACGGACTTTGTTCGTAACAATAGAATAACGTAGATTTTACTACGCTTTCGTTGCACCGTGTTTATAGAGCCGAATACACGTGTCATGTTAGAATGAACAATATCTTACTTCTTTCTACAACGTGATATCCATACGTGATATCCAAACATATACATATATACAACTAGTAGAAAGGCAATGTATAAATGACAATAGCTACACATTTGTATTCAATCTCTGTGTTGTTGCACAGGTAATAAAACGGGAAAGGTTTAATAAGATTCTTACATTACTTGAATTAAGTGGCTGTAACAACTTAAACATACTCGGTCGGACGCGGAAATATTTCCTTATGTAGTTTTTACGAAAGTCACTATATGCTGAACAAATTAGAATAAAATGGTACTCATCTTCAATCTCTCCAGAATTACATACTGTACAAACTCTATCAAACCTTTCAATTCTTTGTCTACCATACCTGCCTGATTCAATACGTAAATTGTGGGAGGAAATTCGAATTTTTGTAAGCGCGCTCCTGTTTTGTTTAGTGTTCAAAATTCTAATATAATTTTCTAATCCCCAATTTGGCTTGATATATTGATAATATGTAAAGGGTCGAATTGCCCACCCGGCACAAATAATGTGTGGAGACAAATGAAAGTTGTGATTGCCAAAATATTGTTAATTGTCATGAAGGTGTGAATGTGTGATATATTTTTGACCAATCACACATAGAGGGCCCATATAGGAACCCTCTAAATGAAATAAAAGAGATCACAGCCAGTGTAGGTATATCTGGATTGACCGTTTTCAAATGGCTGTTTAGTTAAGTAGATAACCGTTAAACTCACAGAAAATAAACCGGAAGTGAAATTTCAATCTTGGTCAGCCTATGCAGTCAGTGCAGTCTGACCAGTGTCGATACTTATCGCAGTGTCAGGATGATCCTCTTTTACATGAAGGGTCACATTTACTAAAATGTGCTTTTTTGAATATTTAGTTGCAATTAATTACATGTACATTGTTCATGAATAATAAATGATCCAATCATTATAGAAACAGTAATAGAATCAAAGCGTTGAGAACGTTGATGTGGCATTTGTCAAGGAAGCCACTGTGTAAATTTAATAATTTGAAATCAGGAGGGCCATGATGGCTCTGGATCGCTCACCTGAGTCAATAGGCGAAATTCACTCCACGCGCGTAATTCAATTTCTGACCAATTGTCTGGTCAATTGAGCTTAAAATGTGGCCTCTGGAGCGTCCACAAGGAATTTCCTGAAGTTGACCTAGTGACCTAATTTATCACCCGATGTGACCCAATTTAGAACTCGTCAAAACATTTATCAAGACAAACATTCTGAACAGTTTTCAAGTTAATTCAGCAATAAATGTGGTCTCTAGAGTGCCCACAAGGTATTTCTTAAATTTACCAAGTGGCCTAGTTCATGACCCCAGGTGACCCAATTCCAAACTCACCCAATATTTCATCAAGACAAACATTCTGACCAATTTTCAAGTCAATTGAGCAAAAAATATGGCCTCTAGAGTGCCCACAAAGTATTAGTTTAATTTAATCTTGAGACCTAGTTTATGACCCCAGGTGACCCAATTTTGAACTGACTGAACACGTTGTGCTCAGGTGGGCTAACAAACTTAGAACAGGTTCACTACATACCAAATAACAAAGCTGTATGCTTTCCAGTTTTAGAAAAGAAGAATTTTAAAGTTTTCCTTCTTTGTTCCTTTGTTCGAACTTGTGACCCCCGGGGCAGGACCAGTTTTGACCCCAGCGGCATCATTGAACAAACTTGGTAGAGGTCCACTAGGACTTGCTACATACCAAATATCAAAGCTCCACACCTTCCAGTTTTAGGGAAGAAGAAGTTTTCCTTCTTTGTTCCTATGTTCGAAATTGTGACCCCTGGGGCGGGGCCAGTATTGACCCCAGGGGCATCATATGAACAAAATTGGTAGAGGTCCACTAGGAGATGCTAGATGCCAAATATCACAGCTCCATGCCTTCCAGTTTCAGAGAAGAAGAATTTTAAAGTTTTCTTTCTTTGTTCCTATTTTCGAACTTGTGACTCCCGGGGCGGGGCCAGTTTTAACCCCAGGGGCATCATATGAACAAACTTGGTAGAGGTCCACTAGGAGATGCTACATACCAAATATCAAAGCTCTACGCTTTTTAATGTCAGAGAAGAAGATTTTCAAAGATTTTGCTATTTTTTTCCTTTCTGTTGCCATAGCAACCAGAGTTAAGGGTGGAATTCAATCTCTTGAACAACTTTGGTAGTACTTCACCCAAAGAACATCCCTGCCAAATTTCACCAAGATTGGCCCAGCGGTTTAGGAGGAGAAGATGTTTAAAGGAATTGTGGACAGACGGACAGATGGACGCCGGACAATGACCGATCACAATACCTCACCTTAGCACTTCGTGCTCAGGTGAGCTAAAAAAAAAAAGAAGAGAAATATTATTTAAATATTAACTTGAAAATCAACCTCCTAAGCAAATTAATACGTCTCTTTGGTTAAAGGGAGATTACTGGTGCCTAAGTTTGCATTATTTGTGTATTGGTGGTCTCCCTTTGATCTTTCAAGAGGAGTCAGGAGAAACGTCCCTTGACGGAAGGATGCACGATGGGTAGAGAGAGAAGCCATGTAAATATATTGAATTCAATTAAGTTTATACCTGAATACTATGATTTTGAAATATCTTTGGCCGTCAGGACCTAATTCCCAACATTACAATAAAGTTTTCTTCCTGTAAATATTCATGCACAATCAAATGAGTAGCGTGCAATCATGGGACGAACAAGCCCTGGGACGAACTGGTTTTGGAACGAACAACCCCGGAAGCAAAGCGGTCAGAAGACAAATTTTGTGCATATCATTGCGCCAATAGAAGGCTATGAAGAGGTGAAGCTATTTTTACTCAAAAAGAAGTATTTCCATGATCGATAGCCTTTTGCAGTTTATTTCAATACGCCATTTCCAATTATATATCTGAGTGCTATTGAAAAACTCATTTGTCTTGAAAAATTGAGTTTAATTGGGTTTACTTCCTTCGGTTTTGGACAAAACACCATACATGGTCTTCAAAATTCAATATTGAACATTTATTATTGATCTCATAGTGGCATTGTCTTCGACAAATGCCACAAAAATGAAAATGAAAATTTAACCAAAGGCCAAACTGTAATGATGTGCATGCTGATCTTTGTCTACACCACCTGCACAATATGATTTAAGTTGGGAACTGTAGAAAATATGAAGAATACGGATAAATTCATAGCTTACAACTTTTTTCATTTATTTTAAGATGTGTTTATTTAATGTTACATGTAGATCTACGGTAAAAAGTTTCAAATATTAAAATTCAAATGATATAATTTGCCTTTTTATTAATAAAATGGATATCCATTTTTATTAAAATGGATATCCACTGAAAAGACTGTAAAAAAAAAAAAAAAAAAAAAAAAAAAAGATTCCAGTTTGGTCTAGGCAGATCCTGTATCTGCTTAGGCAAATTGGAATTCTAATTTGGTCCAGGCAGATCTAGAATCTGCCCAGACCAAACAAGAATTCTATTTTGGTCTAGACCAAATTAGAATTTTAATTTGGTCTAGGCAGATTCCGGATCTGCCTAGATTCCAATCTGGCCTACGACATATTCATATGTTCAAGTAATTTAGATCTTTTCATATATTTACTGATTTTAATCTTTATTAGGCTGTTAAAAGTTCATGTATATATAGTTTCACTTTTCGATTCAAGATGTGTGTTTATACAGGGAAAACACTTAAGAAATTAGTTAGGGATAACTTTTCTATTTTTGACTGATATATAAATAAAGCTTACATTTGCTTGTCGAGTTTCTGTTACTATTGTACCCTATCCGTTTATTTTCCCATCATGCTTGAAGACTTGTTCATCACCTTACAAGATGTTCTCATTACTATATAACATAAAAGAGAAATGACAAGAGACAAATTGTAATATCATTTCTCCTTTATGTTATATATATTTTTTTTTCTGTATACTTCTTTTTATAACAACTATATTCCTTTTTATTGTTACAACCAGAAAGTCGACACAATGAGTAAGTGTGACAATCGGACAAAACACGGTGAATTCGCCTAGCTAGGCACCTAATACAGACAAACAAATAAGGGGATTCAACGTTTCGATAAAGTTGTTACAGCCTCTGCTGATATAGCCGAACAAGCACCGAAATACTTTACACAGCCTATCGAATTTGCATTTATGAAAGGGAGGTAATAATGATTGCCATAGCATTGTCTGTTCATTATCTAATTTAAAAAAAGGAGACCACTTTGTTAGTACCCTTGTAAAGGAAGAATAATTCTACAAGAAGAATTTAGATCCAGTACAAGGACAAAAGCATGTTATAACATTTTGGTAGATGGGGACATTAGGAGCGATTTCTCTATTTGCAGTTTTATTCAAAAGTGGTAAGCTTTAATACCTTAAAAGTGCCTGGACCTTGCAATGTAATAGATACAATAAAAATATGGGTCATGCCACGGTGTAGGACCGGAAGTAGGTATTGTATGTGCTTTAGGATGGTGTACAGTGACGGTCTGTCACTTGGGTGTTAAAATTGTGTGCACCCGATAAGTTAAGCTGGTGCTTTTTTCTTTTCTTTTATTTATTTATTTATTTTGGTAGTTATCATAAAATAATCATATCCAGTAATTTGTTTATTATGTATAGACCATATCAGGGATACGTATTTGCGCTGTGAACTTTCCATTGAGCAATGAAGATGCCTTGATCAGTTGACCGTGCTAAAAATACAGATGATTTTGTCTTAAATCAATGCCGTTTTTATTCGATTACCCAGCGTTAAAAACCTATTTTCTCAACGGAAAGTGTATAAACAGTTTCTTTATTCATGTTTTTGTGAAAAAAGTCAGGGTTTGGTGACATAATCGATTACAATTCCTTATCCTTCGTTTAAATTGGCACGTTGAGGAACTTACGGTTGTACATATTTCTTTTCTCAACGTGCCATTTAAGGAAGGATAAGATCGTAGTCGACTTTATTACTAAACCTTGCCATCTTTTCACATAAATATAAATAAAGAAACTGTTTACACAATTTCTGTTGAGAAAACAGGTCCTTCAAGCTGAGTAATCGAATAAAAACAGCATTGTTTTGGGAAAAAATCATCTGTACTTTTAGCACGGTCAAATGATCAAAGCATCCTCATTGCTCAATGGAAAGTTCACAGCACACATACGTGATATAGTCTGTACATAACAAACAAGTAACTGGGTATGACTATTTTATAATAGCTATCAAAATAAATGAAAAAGGACAGGCTTGACTTACTGTGTCAACATAGTTTTTCACCTCCAAGTGACATACCGTCACTGTACACAATCCCAAGTCACATACAATGCGTACTTCCGGTCCTACACTATGCATGCTCTTTTATAAGGGGGTAAATGCATCTGTAAAAAGTATCGATTCGTGTCAGCCTGATTCGAAACTTTTTAGCACTATTGGTCAGTTTTCCAAAAGACCATTGCATTTTATGATTCAGTCGATTGTCTGAAAAAATGGATTTTATGCATCCATTGTTATTAGATGACGTGTTTGTTATAATGCATCACGGAAATACGTGTTTAAAACCCCTTTTGGCAGAACACGGCTCATGGAGTTGACTATTGAGGCCAAAATCTACTATTGCGATAGTATTGACATTGGACAAAATACTATTGCAATAGTATTGATATTGCCTGTTGCTATTGCAATACTATTGCAATACTATTGGATGAATTACAAGAGATGAAATTTCACCAAATTACATCTTGAAACCATGTTTTACTAACACTTTCTCTGAGTAGTTTAAATTCTACCTGACTACATGTTTTGAATGACAAAAAAAAAGAAGGAGAAAATAGAGTTAAATACAAGATGCTCATTAAATTTCAAGAACTATTTTTCTAAATGCAGATGGTTCACAAACAATTAAACTTACCTAATTAATTACTCTAATCTTTTGAAGAAGTCAACCTTTAAGTCCGATTGATAATACAACAAAATGAAAAGCACAAAATGCTGACAAATGCAGATGGTTCATAGACACACCTAATAAAACAGTAATTATAAAGTAACTCCAAAATTTCTAAACTTTTAAAGAAGTCAATTTTTGAATGTGATGGAAAGCCCGTCAGCTATTGAGTTGTTATAATTCATTTAGATTTACCCGTAAATTGCCAGTATATTCAGACAGAAAAACAATTTTTTTTTTTTAGTGTCAGAATCTGTAGCAAATTATCATTCTGAAAAAAAAAAGGGGATGGCCGAAATAATAGGTTTTACCTTGTTGTACGAATGTGTATCCGAAATAATGAGGGTAAAATCGAACAAATTTAGATTTATTTACAGTACCGGTGAAGGGTCAAAACTGTAGTAGTCCTAAAGTATCGGCGTGTTTTCAATCTTGAAATACATGTACATGCGTTTTAAACATTTTCTTACCTTTTTAGCCAGAAATAGAAGTAGCTTTCGAGCACGAGTTAAATCGTAGTTCAGACGTGGATGGTACAGATCCAAGCTAAGACAGCGCGTTCTGTCTGATGTCTATCTACACTATCAGCCAACGCTTTGAAAATCGCCATCTTGCCATCAGCACAGTAAATTAGAACGACCATAAATCACACTGGAGAGACCTTACGTACTTGCTCCAGGTCAACGTTACTGCTCCTGTCGATTCAACGTACCCGCTCCAGTAAAAAACATGGCTGCGCCCATAAGATTCCACAAGGTAAGCACAAAAACATACTTTTTTTACATGTTATTGAACAGATATGCAGTTGCAGGTTGTCGCACGGAATGTCTGGGATGTCAGTGCACGTTAATCTGTAGTTCTTTTGGTGGTTAATCGTTTGTTGAAGACGTTTAATCCGATAAAGTTCCGTCGGCGACTACGATTTCTGGAAAAACACTACTTGGAATCTCCAAAAACCTTTGTAAAACATACACACTCGATATTCTGAAGTGTGTGCCGTGTCAGATGACCAATATAATGATTATCCTCACAACTATAAACGGAAAAAAATCGAATTGCAGTTATTAAATGATATTTTGCCATTTTTGCATTACAACGTAACATGCTCCTAAATTCAATACAACGATCCAGCTCCTGAGCTGAAAATACGGAAGCGTATGGGTTCGTGTTACAGTAAACAATTTTGTCATTTTGGTCAAGATTCTATATTAATTATCGTAGTCACAGTCATAGGTTCGTTAATAATAGCAATAATCATCATTATGCACGACCGATTGTATATTCAAATCAGCTGAACATCTATAGACATCGGTTTATGTAATTAGAGGCTAAATAGTAAATTCTACAGGAATATAATACACCCAAAAGAACAAGTGCAGTGTCTGTTTTAACCCTGTACCAAATATTGAACCTAATTTGAATAAACTGATGTAGAATGCTAAGCAAAACATTAGGCATGTTTTCCTTTCCTCACATTGTATTCTATCAATGAGATAAGTATCTTTCAGTTAAGTCACAATTTAAACTGTTTTCTGCAACTAGATCCCTGTCGATATAGATCGATTCAGATGTGTAGTTTGATAAATATTGAATGGCAGTACAATTCTAAAACACGTTGAACTTTTTTTTTCTATCAATAGGCCTAATCTTATTGGGCATGTATTCAGGCGATCTCGGGTTCTCTGTTTCTCTCCCCAATTTTATTAAGCTGGCAGAATCAGACACTCATCGTGAAAAAATGGAGAGAGAGAGAGAAAGAGAGAGGGAGAGAGAGAGGGGGGAAGGAAGGAAGGGAGAGAAAGGGAGAGGGGGGAGGGAGGAAGGAAGGAAGAGAGAGAGAGAAAGAGAGAGCGTGGGCGGATTTGTCTAATAGGCCTTGATGTCTTCTCAATTTGTTTCAGAAAGTAACGATATTAAGTTGTTTGTAACAATTTTATGTACACAGTTGTGTATGAATGTGGTTAATCCTGAATACATTCATTTCATACATTATTAGCACTCACTTGAAAGTCGCATATACTTTACTTTAAAAAACATAGAAATGTGAAAGCGAAAACGATTTCGGAAAATGATCACTTTGTTACGAAAGCCTACATACGAAAGCCTACAAGGGTCAAAATGTAGGTAAAATATTTTTATCAAAAACACGTAATAACGTGAATTCAAAACACATTATAACGCAAAAAGAAAGTCGCACTAAGGCGAAAAATCTCGTAATAACGTGTTTTAAAACACGTTATAACGTGAATTTAAAACATATAATAACCTGAAAAAAAAAAAGAAGAAAAACCTCATGATCAGACACTGCCAGCTTCGGTAGAGCTGATCCGGAACTGCATTATCTGCCTATGTCGTTTTCTTGTGCCAAAAGATTTAAGGATTTACCGGATCTGTTTTCGTGCAAAAAAAAAAAAAAAATATGCATCTAAATAGTATTTTTCACAAAAACGGCTTGTTAATTTGAGACAAAATAGTGATTCGTAAGCTACGTTAAGGTCTAATTAGCTGTAGGGTCTACTGTTTTGCAAAGGTGTGAAAAGATTTATACATTGGAGCCATGCTCTGTGAAAAGAGGACTTAATGCATCTGCGTGATTCATGGTACCAGGCAACCCATCGCATACTTATGGATCCATAATAAACACCTTTAAAAAAAAAAAAAAAAACTAATTCCTGAGGTAGACTGGTCCTTGAACACACAGAAAATTGACCTATAGCGAAAAGTCTCGGCTCAGGTCTGCCTGCGCGGACTGCGCAGGCTGACCTGAGCAGATACTTTTCGTAGATGCATTAAGCCCCCTTTTCACAGAGTATGGCTCATATTTAAATCATAGTATTAGATATAACTAGATACTTTTAGGTGTGCAGCTGACAAGGCATATGAATGGTTGTTCGTTGATGATCATTATTATTAATTTATATTAACGAAGAGGAGTCTTGTGATGACGATATCGAAGATGATAGTTACAATAGTTATGGATCTTCTGCATGATAGTTATGATAGTTATCCACCCTTTGCATGATACTGTCTGTCATCAAGATCTTCATGTATTTAATGACGTTTCATTTCAAAAGCATCAAAAGGACAATAAACCTGACGGACAGAAAAACCGAAAGACGGACAAATAGACAGTTATACATATTGATCAAAAAAGAAAAATTGATTAAACTCGTACACAATCGCATATAATATCGTTCTCTGTTTCAACTCAGGAGCTGGATCGTTTTATTGAGTTCTGGAGCGTGGAGCGTTGCCTACAAAAATTGACAGAAAGTTGCTCTTTAATGAATGTCGTATAGTTTTTGTTTAGAACTGTGGTGAATAAAGCATATATGAATCACTTGGCAAAGCACAAACTTCAGATTATTGTGTTTGTATGTTTAACAAAGCTTTTTGCTGACTCCCGCGTGTTGATTATTCAGAAATTATAGTCGCTGACGGAAGTTTGTTGGATTAAACGTCTTTAACAAATAACCAACCACCAAAAGAACAATACAGAAATATGCACTGACATCCCAGACATTGCGTGAGACAACCGTCTACTGCACATCTATTCATCTGATTGTTATAGAAGTATGTTTTGGTGCTTACCTAGCAAAATTCTTGGGCGCAGCCATGTTTTTTACTGGAGCGGGTACGTTGAAGTGACAGGAGCAGTAACGTTGACCTAGAGCAAGTACGTAAGGTCTCCCCAGTGTGATAAATGTTGATCGATATTACAAGCCATCTGTCAACAAGATGCCTGTCGTCACACTGGAGAGACCTTACGTACTTGCTCCAGATCAACGTTACTGCTCCTGTCAATTCAACGTACCCGCTCCAGTAAAAAACATGGCTGCGCCCATAAGATTCCACAAGGTAAGCACAAAAACATATTTTTTTTTTTACATGTTATTGAACAGATATGCAGTTGCAGGTTGTCGCACGGAATGTCTGGGATGTCAGTGCACGTTAATCTGTAGTTCTTTTGGTGGTTAATCGTTTGTTGAAGACGTTTAATCCGATAAAGTTCCGTCGGCGACTACGATTTCTGGAAAAACACTACTTGGAATCTCCAAAAACCTTTGTAAAACATGTACACTCGATATTCTGAAGTGTGTGCCGTGTCAGATGACCAATATAATGATTATCCTCACAACTATAAACCGAAAAAAATCGAATTGCAGTTATTAAATGATATTTTGCCATTTTCACATTACAACGTAACATGCTCCTAAATTCAATACAACAATCCAGCTCCTGAGCTGAAAATACAGTAAGCGTATGGGTTCGTGTTACAGTAAACAATTTTGTCATTTTGGTCAAGATTCTATATTAATTATCGTAGTCACAGTCATAGGTTCGTCATCGTTAATAATAGCAATAATCATCATTATGCACGACCGATTGTATATTCAAATCAGCTGAACATCTATAGACATCGGTTTATGTAATTAGAGGCTAAATAGTAAATTCTACAGGAATATAATACACCCTGTTTTAACCCTGTACCAAATATTGAACCTAATTTGAATAAACTGATGTAGAATGCTAAGCAAAACATTAGGCATGTTTTCCTTTCCTCACATTGTATTCTATCAATGAGATAAGTATCTTTCAGTTAAGTCACAATTTAAACTGTTTTCTGCAACTAGATCCCTGTCGATATAGATCGATTCAGATGTGTAGTTTGATAAATATTGAATGGCAGTACAATTCTAAAACACGTTGAACTTTTTTTTTTCTATCAATAGGCCTAATCTTATTGGGCATGTATTCAGGCGATCTCGGGTTCTCTGTTTCTCTCCCCAATTTTATTAAGCTGGCAGAATCAGACACTCATCGTGAAAAAATGGAGAGAGAGAGAGAGAAAGAGAGAGAGAGAGAGAGGGGGGGAAGGAAGGAAGGGAGAGAAAGGGAGAGGGGGAGGGAGGAAGAAAGGAAGAGAGAGAGAGAAAGAGAGAGCGTGGGCGGATTTGTCTAATAGGCCTTGATGTCTTCTCAATTTGTTTCAGAAAGTAACGATATTAAGTTGTTTGTAACAATTTTATGTACACTGTTGTGTATGAAAGTGGTCAATCCTGAATACATTCATTTCATACATTATTAACACTCACTTGAAAGTTGCATATACTTTACTTTAAAAAACATAGAAATATGAAAGCGAAAACGATTTCGGAAAATGATCACTTTTTTACGAAAGCCTACATACGAAAGCCTACAAGGGTCAAAATGTAGGTAAAATATTTTTATCAAAAACACGTAATAACGTGAATTCAAAACACATTATAACGCAAAAAGAAAGTCGCACTAAGGCGAAAAATCTCGTAATAACGTGTTTTAAAACACGTTATAACGTGAATTTAAAACATATAATAACCTAAAAAAAGTTGCACTAACTCGAAAAATCTCATGATCAGACACTGCCAGCTTCGGTAGAGGCTGATCCGGAACTGCATTATTTGCCTATGTCGTTTTCTTGTGCCAAAAGATTTAAGGATTTACCGGATCTGTTTTCGTGCAAAAAAAAAAAAAAAACTATGCATCTAAATAGTATTTTTCACAAAAATGGCTCGTTAATTTGAAACAAATTCGTGATTCGTAAGCTACTTTAAGGTCTAATTAGCTATAGGGTCTACTGTTTTGCAAAGGTGTGAAAAGATTTATACATTGGAGCCATGCTCTGTGAAAAAAGGAATTAATGCATTTGCGTGTTTCATGGTACTAAACAACCCATCACATACTTATGGATCCATAATAAACACCTTTTTTTTAGAAAACCAACTCAATCCTGAGGTAGACTGGTCCTTGAACACACAGAAAATTGACCTATAGCGAAAAGTCTCGGCCAAGGTCAGCCTGCGCAGGCTGACCTGGGCAGATACTTTTCGTAGATGCATTAAGCGCCCTTTTCACAGAGTATGGCTCATATTTAAATCATAGTATTAGATATAACTAGATACTTTTAGGTGTGAAGCTGACAAGGCATATGGATAGTTGTTCGTTGATGATCATTATTATTAATTTATATTAACGAAGAGGAGTCTTGTGATGACGATATCGAAGATGATAGTTATAATAGTTATGGATGCAAAATTCTTGGGCGCAGCCATGTTTTTTACTGGAGCGGGTACGTTGAATTGACAGGAGCAGTAACGTTGACCTGGAGCAAGTACGTAAGGTCTCTCCAGTGTGGTCGTGGGTACAAAAATGTTTGCAGTAAAATTTGGATAAGGGGTATGACGTAACATGCAAATACTTCGAAGCGACAGGGTTGTAACGCACCTGTTTATTGTACACACTTACAACTGTTCTGCTCCAAGAAACTTATACCTGGCTGCAGGCCGACCTCCGATCGATTCAAAATTACCACGCAGTAAGCCTTTATCATGCACGCTTTACACCAGCTGATAGTGCATTTTGCATTTAGTAATATAGCTGTTCAAGAACCCCAGTCTTGTCACATGTTTAAAAGCAGTCAGCAAAATAAAATCGGCTGTTTTCTAAAAATAATTCCTTGCAGTCGAAATAAAAAGGAATGCATTCGATAATTAATGCATTAGTTTTAAATATAAATGGATTATTGATAAATAAAGAAAAAAAAAAAAAAAAAACGAGGGTTAGAATTCATTCTTTTATAGTAGATCTATTTATTGTTTATAGAGGGACAACACAGTTATGGTTTTTAGTTGCTTTGGCGGCCCGTGTAGATCAAGATAATAAACTCGAAGGAACGGCTGTATTGTACAATTTGGTTACGCACAGTATTTTGACCGTATACGCAGTAAGTGTTTAAGGATACAGCTGGCTAAAATACGTTTATCTTCTCACTCTTTGAGAATCGAATCTGGTAGATACGAAAGAAACCGTCTTGATAGATCTTGATACGTACATGTCAAATTTGTAACTCCGGAGATATTGAGGACGAGTACCTTATCTGTAACCAGTATTTAGACATACGGGTTAAATATATCAAGAAATTTTACTACAAAAAACCAAGTATGTTTAAGCTAATTTCCCTACTGCAATCAACTAACCACAGAACATTGTTCAATCTGTCTCTATTTTTAAAAGAGGCTTTCCACAGAAGAGCATCAATCCGAGTTGCATTTAGCGGCCTAAACGAAAGTTGTTAACATTTGTTACTTACGCTTTCGTAAATTAAATCGTTAATATTTTACCCATCCTCTAACGTTACTTCTGTCTAACGTTTTAATTTCAATTTTTCATGCAATATCTAATTTCAGTATTTCTCCCCAACTGCATACGTTACCTTAAATGTCAGATTCGTTTGATAAAAAAATTGAAATTTTACATTAACTATACTGATAATGAGTTCAACTATTCTTATATCCAACTGATAGTGTGATAGGTTATTTTTTGTAAGATGTACGTGAGAGATTGTGAGTGTGTCACGTGTCATTTACATTCTTTGTATTATTATGTTGTATTACGAAATTCATTCATTCATTCATTCACTATTATCAATCTTCGGAAGTAATTGGCCGAGCCGGGGATTCGAATAAGTGACCCGTTGTCTCATGTATAAATTCCGGAGAGTAACCTTTCTTTTGAAATCATTTTGACACGGGTTTTGTTTAAATCTATACCAGATGGAAAAAAATCGGACTTTTCTAAATTGAAAGCATGTGCAGACGACCAGTCAGATGCGCTTTGACACAGAAGCTGAAATTTGTCCATGGAAGGACAGAAAACATTGTGGGAAAAGGAGAAAATGCTGCTGGCTACCCGTGTTATCTCCTATTTCCACAATGTTTTCAAAAGCCTGCTACTCTGGGATCATTAAAACTCGGGATTATTTGTTTAAGAATTGAACCGAGTAACCAAACCAAACAACAAAAATTTACACCTTTTCAAATTCAAGCACTTGCAGACGACAATTTAAATGTGGTTAAAATTGTGGGATTTGTCTCTGAAAGTGCAGATAATATTGTGGGAAAAAGGATTAAATATAGGCAGGTTATCAGCAGAGTTCTCCTTTTGCCTCAATGTTTTCTATAGCCTTCTCCATCAGGGTCTTTAAAACACTGGATTGTCTGATAAAGAGATAAACCACCTCTCTTTTCTCTTTTTTTATTTTCTTCATAATTATGTTCACAGTGACACTTCACCCTCTACCTCCAATGACAAACAATAACTAATTAAGGAAGAGTAAACTTGATATAACAGTATCTTGAGGGATATATGAGCCATGCTCTGGCACAAGGGGACTTAATGCATCTCCGGGATGCATTATACGCATCAAGTCATTATAATTTTGTCCCGTAAAAACAATTTTGTTTAACAACCGACTGAATCATGGGCTAGGCTAGTCCTTTGACTTGAAGAAAGTTGACCAATAGCAAAAAGTTTCGACTCATGTCAGCCTGCGCGGACCGCGCAGGCTGATATGAGTCGATACTTTTTGCATATGCATTGAGCCCCCTTTTCACAGAGTAATGCCTCATATATAGTTTGGTTTTGATATTTTTCTTTAAAGCAAACTTTTAAATAAACCGAATTTTCTTCATTCTTTTGCATTAATTTAAAAGTTTTTATTAGGAAAAACGTGTCCTTAAACTGATTTGTTTTTTAGAAAAGCCTTACAATGCCGGGTGTACACGTACTTTATTTAATTAACGAAAACAATCAATCAGTTTTTTTTTATTTAAATTAGATGAGGACTGTTGAATATCTCTTATTTAGAAGAACAAAGTTTAGACCAAAATCAGAATTCACATAATTATGTGCTGACTGATCTTGGTCTGCACTCTCTTTAAACATGTACTCATAGTCGCAGGTTAATGGTTAAGCTTTCAAAAGCTAAATAAATGACATTAGCCATGCTATATGAAAAGGAGACTTAGTGCATTTGGAAAACGTTTCGACTCATGGCAGCCTGCGCAGTCCGGTCTGACTAACAAGGTTGAAACTTTTTATCATCTAAAAATTTTCTCCATGTCAAAGGACCATACCAACTCATGATCTAATTAGTTGTTAGAAAAAATGGATTTTTATGAAACCATAATTATGTGTTGACTTGCTTGGTACGTTGGATCATGGAGATTCATTAAACCCCATTTTTCCAAAGCACGGCTCAAATCTATTTTCACAGTTTTTCTCTAAAAAAGCACAGTCGATATAATTTCGCGGCAGTTTTTCAAAGAATCAGTCTCACAATGATGATTCATTATTAGACTGCACTCATTTTGCACTGTGATCTTGCTCCGAACCATCCCAAAAAAATACTTAATCATGGTAACTTTTCACTACAAGAGGTCTTCTGAGATAAAGAGAAAATGGATAGTTCTTCTGTTATATATGCTAGGGAAGGGAGAATATTCCTCAGCATGAAAAGTGTACATGAGCAAATTGTAGTTTCCTATCAGTTTATTATATACGATTTACAATTACATACCCATTCCTTGAAACTCGAGCTGCGGACATACATACATACATACATACACTTTACGTTCGTAGGTATACATACATACACACATACATACACACAAACCCCCCACACACACATTCATACATACACACATACATACATACATACATATGAGTGGCGCTCTGGCAATTGTGGGGTTTAATGCATATCCGTGATGCATTACACCAAGCAAGTCTTCACATCATAATGGATCCATAAAATCTATTTTGTGTAACAACCGACTGAAGCTGGAAGTAGAATGGTCCTTGGACATGCAGAAAATTTACAAATTGCAAAACGTTTCTACACATGTCAGCCTTCACCGTGCAGGCTGACATGTGTCGATAGTATTTGCATTATGCATGAAACCTCCTTTTCCCATAGCATGACTCAAAAAATGTTGATTTAAAACCAATAAATGATTAATTACAATGCACTAAAAACGTTACGCTCGGTGACCCTGCACATTCTTTAACCAAACTTGTGCGTCATTCTGACTCTTCGAGTCTGCACTTCGAATTTTCGTCGCGTATTTTCGAAGACAAAAGAAACCACCAGAAAGGAAGGATCTTTGACGTCATAGAAGGTAATGGAGTTGAGGACGGTAAAGATTGGAAATAAGGTTATTTGCAGACTGATCTTGATCTAGCCATCCGTAAATGCTGCATATATATAAGCAACCCTTTGCATACAGCAGTGAATGGGCTAAAATGAACAACTTTCTACACATTAATAGATAATATGACCTGCAACACGCGAAAAGGGGTATTCGGACATTTGCGTAAAATGTCGTCTCGGATCAGCCTGCACAGTCCGCGCAGGCTAATCCGAAACGACACTTTCCGTTTTTATGTAATTTTCTGTTTTGCCCACGTCTACTGCAGCACCAAATCCAATGTAGTCGTAAAGTGCCGTTTCGGATTAGCCTGCGCGGACTGCGCAGGCTGATCCGAGACGACATTTTACGCAAATGTCCGAATGCTCCTTTTCGCGTGTTGTAAGCCATATTATACCGTTCATTCCGTACCAATTCCTAGCTTATTGCGCAATCAAACATATCTGATTCATTTGTAAATTTCTAAACGCTTTAATCTTTATTGGATATAATCCATAGTTCCAGTTCTTTTCGATACGTGTTAAACCCCTTTGCAAACAACCCCATGCTTTAAAAACTTTGAGGAAAAGAATTTGAAAACATTTTGGTAAAAGGAGAAAATATTGTTTACCAGCTTTTTCTCCTTTTCACACGACGTTTTTCTACCATATCAAATCATCATTGGAGCCTTATATTAATTGTCATCTGCAAAATGTTTGAAAAATCAATTTCGTTCAGTCTAAAATTTTGTCGTTCGGTTAAAAAGAGTTAAAAGTATTCGGATTATGAAATGGCTGCCAAGACGCGTAACTCTACATTCCAAGAGTCGTAATCAGCATTCAATTTTCTAGTGAGTTTTCCTCTAAATCTAAGTTCATCAACTTGGAATCTGCTGGGCAGACAGAACGCAGATGACTTGCCTCAGATTAATAGTTAACTGAAACAAAAAAAAAAGATATGTAAACAAATAGACGCCATACGAGGTAGTTGAATATATAGTTTAAAACTCTTTTGTGGTTCAATATGGAGAAAATAATGAAAAGTAAACACGTAAGCGAGTGCCTCTTTTTTTCCTCACTGTTTTGCATACTATCGAAAAATGATTTCCTGTGCTAGATATATTTTTTCGAGACCAGATGCTAGTCTAACTTATCTAAATTACCAGTAAGTACAAAAAGGGAGATTATTCCCTAAGATATCCATTTGATAAGGTATGAATAAGTGCCGCAGGGTATCTATTAATAAACATTAAGCCCACAAATAGGTCCGCAGAGGCCCAACAGAATAAAGATGTCCCACCAGTCGCAAATTACTTCTTCCTATCGTGGTTTATCGTTTAATATTAAATAATAATATATTATACAATAATATATTCATTGCGCCTCAAAACTCACAACCGTGGTTTATTGAATGATAAACCACGATAGAAAGTAGACTTTCGATTCTAACTTGACCAACTCTTGAACAAAGGATACAAGTTCATACTTAGTGTAAAAGTAGACTTTCGATTCTAACTTGACCAACTCTTGAACAAAGGATACAAGTTCATACTTAGTGTAAAAGTAGACTTTCGATTCTAACTTGACCAACTCTTGAACAAAGGATACAAGTTCATACTTAGTGTAAAAGTAGACTTTCGATTCTAACTTGACCAACTCTTGAACAAAGGATACAAGTTCATACTTAGTGTAAAAGTAGACTTTCGATTCTAACTTGACCAACTCTTGAACAAAGGATACAAGTTCATACTTAGTGTAAAAGAGCCGCTGCAGATTATAATCCCTTGAATAAACCATGGCTGTTCCAGTTACTAACCAAAACGAAAGCACACTGCCCAGTCGGTAAATATGAAAAGAAAAAAATGTCAATAAAACCTTAGGCATCAAACACAACGTTAAAAAAGCACCGTTCTACTATTATATTTTCTCCCTTTCAAATGACAAAGAAGAATGAATGGATCGTCAAGCAATAGAGTCGCAGTCGCTTTGAATGCTCTGAATATTACTCCAACCACTTTCAGTTCCATTTCCAATGCAACGATGGCCAATTTTGAACTAACCTTCAACATGAAAAGACTCTTGATTTATATATGTTTACTGATAACATTTCAGATAGTTCCATCGTTGTTAATATTAATAAACAAGAGCGGCAAATTTTCGCAAGATACGCCCGTCCCACCGCCAGTTGTCGAGGGGGGATAGTAATTGTAAAGGGCAGGTAGAGGAAAATAGTAGTGCAGCAGAAATCATGTAAGTGATTGAAATAGGCATGAATGTCTCCTCTAATGTTAAGGAAACATGCATATAAAGTTTCAGGTCATTCCAACATGAAAAGAAAAAGTTATATTGTAGAGAAGCATGAAAAGCTGTAAAAAAAAATAATGAATAGGGAATAATTCCAAAAGGGCATTAGGTAAGGTTACGGCTCCAGTGCATTGCACTTTTCGTAACTGCAACAAACATGTTTACCAAGTCTCAAGTCAATTTGACTTGAGGTGACAAAGTTCCGTTCTGGACAAGCAAGAAATACTGAAAAAAGGAAGAACAAAGTGGAATTACTCAAAATCCGCGCTAGGTAGAGTTATTGTTCTTGTGCACTGTTCTCCGTAATATTGCAACAAACATGCATACCAAGTTTGAAGTCGTTCTGACGTGAGATGACAAAGTTATATTCCGGACAAACACTAAATGCTGTAAAAATGACGATCAAAGGGAAATAACTCAAAGACAGCATGAGGTAGATATACAATTCTTGCGCACTGCACTTCCAAATATTGCAATAAATAAGCATACCATATTTCAAGTCATTCCTACTTAAGATGACAAAGTTATGCTCCGGACAAGCAAGAAATATTATAAAAATGAAGATCTAAGGGGGAATAACTCAAAATTCTTGCTAGGAAGAGTTATGGTTCTTGTGCACTGCAATCCGTAATTTTTCAACAATCATGCATACCAAATTTGAAGATGTTCAGACTAGAGATGACAAAGTTATGTTCCGGACAAGCAGAAAATGCTGTAAAAATGATGATCAAAGGGAAATAACTCAAAGACAGCACGAGGTAGAGTTATGGTTCTTTCGCACTGCACTCCGTATTATTGCCACAAACACAAATGCCAAGTTTCAAGTCAATCGGACTGGAGATGACAGTTAAGCTGCGGACAAAGAAATGGATTGTAAAAATGAAGATCAAAGTGCAATTACTCAAAATCCGCGCTAGGTAGAGTTATTGTTCTTGTGCACTGTTCTCCGTAATATTGCAACAAACATGTATGCCAAGTTTGAAGTCGTTCTGACTTGAGATGACAAAGTTATATTCCGGACAAGCACTAAATGCTGTAAAAATGACGATCAAAGGGAAATAACTCAAAGACAGCATGAGGTAGATATACAATTCTTGCGCACTGCACTTCCAAATATTGCAACAAATAAGCATACCACATTTCAAGTCATTCCTACATAAGATGACAAAGTTATGCTCCGGACAAGCAAGAAATATTATAAAAATGAAGATCTAAGGGGGAATAACTCAAAATTCTTGCTAGGAAGAGTTATGGTTCTTGTGCACTGCACTCCGTAATTTATCAACAATCATGCATACCAAATTTGAAGATGTTCAGACTAGAGATGACAAAGTTATGTTCCAGACAAGCAGAAAATGCTGTAAAAATGACGATCAAAGGGAAATAACTCAGACAGCACGAGGTAGAGTTATGGATCTTTCGCACTGCACTCCGTATTATTGCAACAAACACAAATGCCTAGTTTCAAGTCAATCGGACTGGAGATGACTAAGTTATGCTCCGGACAAAGAACCGGACGCCCGTTCGCCATGGGTGATCCCATGATACGTCCCGTCTTCGGCGGGCGTATAAAAACAGTTAATATCGGTAAATCTTTGAGTTTTTCCTTCCTCTTTGGTTAAGTAGCGGAAAATGACGATTTGCGTAAACGTCAAGTAACTCACTGATAAAATATCGGAGTGCAGAGACACGAAACAGCCACGAGCGACTTACTTTACAAAGAATGACGTCACTCTATACAGAATGACATCTATTTTACCACGCTTTTGTCATAGAGTGAAAAGTATATATATTAAAATTGCCATAAAATTTCTCAGTGTTATTATTTTTTATTTTCAAACCCTTTTATTACAATGTTTACGTTACTACTTTTGGCAAAGCTATTCCTTTAGGACTGTTCTACTGTTTGATTTACTCTCCATGTTTACTAAAACTAACCATTCAGTTATCATAATCGATTGCACCTATCACGTGACCCCGCCATTTTTTTGTTTCTGCATGACATGTTGTCTATTTCAAATCATCGTATTTGTACATCAATATAAATACAGAAAAAAATCATCATATTACATAGACATAGCTAGGAACATTCTGTTGTCGTTGTTTGTTACCCCTCTGCCAACTTATCGAACTGGCTGGCCGGCGACAGTGGCGCCCAACGTAAAAGGTACTAGCTCGTCTACAGATGGATTGTGACATATTTGTGAACAGCAAAGGAGTACGGACTTAGATGAGATCTTCTCAACGTCAATACTTCATGTGCACTGGTTATTCTTTCCAAACGTGAGTTGTGAGTGAAGCTTCCCCTTTTGATTAAATAAGGCCTTACTAACTATTACTTCTAGCTAGAATACATATCTGTAGTGTTTTCCATACGTGATCCTCCACAGAACACTTTCAAGAACTTTCTGGAACCAACTGGATTCATCGGTGGAAAGGAACTGTACTTTCTTACAGATTTATTTAAATGTCATAATATGTTTATGCATTTGTAATTGTAATTGTTTTTGTCACAGTATTTAGAATATTTGCATGTTTCTTGATTTCCAGGATATTATACATGTATGAAAACATTGTGATGTGTTGATACCCCTTTAACGTTATTGATAGATTCCCATCAATATATTTATCCATTTGCCACTTTGTTTTCCACAACATAAAGAATTTATGCTTGTTTTTTTTTATTTTCAGGTAAGAATTATACACGTATGAAAACATTGTGATGTGTTGATACTACCAATAGCATTACTGATAAATTTCCGTCAATAGATTTATCCACTTGCCATACTGTATATTTCTTATATTACTCCATCATTTTCATCCCATCACCTACGTTTCATAGCACCACTCTCAAACTAAAATTCACCACGTTTTTGATTTCTAACACGTCCTAAATAATTTGTGTTGATATACAGTAGTTCTCCCTACCTCAAAACAAAAGTGTGTGAAGTTATGACAGTTATTGCTCACTAATTACCCAAATACCCATCCGCCCCACCTAAAAAGAGTGCACTCACCCGAGAACAAGAAATCAAGATATATTCCACCATACAATAAGATGCGATAGCGCGATCTCATAGCGTAGGGGTTACGGTCGTGCGTTACGGTACCAGAATTCCGGAGCTCGCGCCGCGACGAAGGAGGAATTTTTTTTCATTACGAAAGATTTTTTTTTCTCTTTCTTTTCACTCAGATATGTTGTTTACCCTCTTTTGTCTCTTTTTTTTCCCCCCAAATGATTTCTTTTCTCTCTTTCTCTCGTGCTTTTGTTTCGTCACACTGATTATGATTTGTGAGGTGGTTGTTCACATTTTTTTTTTTTAAGATAACTTGAACCTACCAGAATTGCATTTTTTTATGAGTGTATCTATCTGGCTATAAATTTCTACTGTGTCTGACTTGTCCCATCAAATTTTGAAAAAGTCTGCCCATCGGGAATAAGCGGAAGAGTGTTCGCCACGTGTTTGCTATTTCTATGCAGTAAAGCTATTACTAAGTCACGAGAGCCAGTAGTGTAGTGGTTTCCATTCCGGATTTGGGTGTAGAAGTTCATAGGTTCAAGACGTGCCAATGACTATATATTTTTTTCTCGTTGATTTTTTTTTTTTCTTTCTCTTTTTGTGTGTGTGGTTTTTTTTGTGCGACTTTTAATTGATTTCCACAATTGGTATACCGTATTCTATACTTTGATATCATGTAAATTGCCTTTTATGTGTGTCTGGTTTTGACCTTCTTTTGTGATTGGTTTGCGTTGACTATTTTGTATTCTATTGGTTGGCTACATCTATGCAGTTGAACTTGGCTTTATTTGATAAGTATCTGGATATCGTTTTGTGATTTGAGTGCTTTGGTGTGTCTTTCCTGAAGGAAATATCAGCAATTCTCTACAAGCTTCATAGTGTAAAATGTGATAAATTGGACACTTACCTTGACTTGAAAAGTGCTTTAGTGTGACAAGGACCAAGCTATCCAGAGCAGTACTTAGCAAAGGTGATTGAAATATTTCGTGATAAGGAAGCAGATATGGATGACTACATATCAGAGAGAGAATATAGGGAACTGAGGAGAGATGCAATAAGAGAACATCAGTTTGAAAGATATGAACGGGAGTTAATGTCGGAGGATCCATATGATCGTGAATATGAAAGCACTCTCTCACATCATAAAAAGTTAAGTGGTGATGAACCTCTAGACGAGAAAGGTGATGCAAACAGGTTTAGGAGTACTATTGGAAATAGTCAGACGGATAAAAATGGTTCATTGGACGACAAAGATAGAAATTTAAACCTCGGAGCGAGACCAAAGACATCACTAACTGATGAAAAAGTGCCTTTTAGAGAGGATCGAAAGGATAGCTTTCGCACGGTGGATATCACTGGAAGCGTCGATATTTCAAAAGATATATTGGAATTAGATAGAAAGCTGGATGCCTTGAAACAGAGGAATATCGATGTTTTGCATAATAAAAGCGTTTTTGATATGACACATACACCTTGGAAAATCCTCAGAGAGGTGATGATCAGTTAAGGTCAAGCATAGATACAAAAGCAAACTATGAGATATTAAGAGAAAATATAAAGCCACGAGCTTTCAATGATCCTCTTCCAATAGATAGCAGAATAGAGGCCACAAAAAGAGAATTGTTAAGAGAAAAAGAGCTTCTACAAGATCTGGCCGAACAGAGAAGCAGATTGGAACAGGAAGAAAAGTTCAAAGAAGAGGAGGAGAGACGAATTGAAGAAAGGATACTTAGTTTAAGAATAGCAGAAGACGAGTTAGAGAACCATAGAATTGCTAGAGCGAGACTAGAGGAAGAAATCAGGAAAAGGAAAGAGATTAATATTAGAAGAAGTGATAAATTGTCTTTGCTTAGACAAAAAGAAGACGAGTTAAAAGAAATGATGGAATCAGAAATGATAAGAAAGAGATACAGAGAGGTACCCTCAAAGATTCAGATAGTGGATGAAAAAGATATTTTACCTACCTCTGTCCCTGCTCCTTACGCTTATGAGAGTCCAGCTTTTCCACCATTTATTGGATTTGATTTCGTTATATGGATGATTCAAGTAGAAGGAATAATCAAAAGTGGATTATATCCTGAATGCCTTGTAGTACAGGGACTGAGGAATGCATTGAGAGGTGATTGCAAAAAGGTTTTACTTACACTTGACCCAATGGCAAGTTCTATTGAGATTCTCCGGAAGTTGGAAGATATCTATGGGACAACCAAATCAGCCGATTCTATAATGCAGGACTTCTTTAATGCTAAACAAGAAGCAAATGAATCATCATCAGATTGGGCCCTTAGGCTTGTAGCAAATTATGTATTTGGCTGTGGAAGCTGGGGAAATACCAGAACATAAATGATCTGCTCAAGCACAGATTTTGGAAAGGATTAAAAAGTGAGAAGCTCCGCAATAACACACGAGTAACATACGAGTCGCTCTCAACTACTTTTGAGTCATTAAGGAGGAAGACTAGAATGGAAGAAGATGAATTAAAGAGGTCAACTCATGATCAGCATCAAGTATGTAGCAAAAACCTTCTTGATCCGGGTAACATACCTGTGCAATTGGCCGCAAATAAGGAAGTTCATCTTCAATATGTCGACCTTAGAGCGAATGAAGAACAAACAGACAAGCAAACGGCTCTGATGAAAACGCTTATGGAAAAACTTAATCAACTAGAGAAGGACTTGGCTGAACTGAAGAAGGAAAGGAGTTCTAATTACGGCCGAATTCAAAGATACAGAAATAGATACCGTAACAAAGGAAACTATCAAAGTGGTAGCGACAACAACAAAAAAGATTGTGACAAGAAGGAGGACACATCTAAAAAGAGCAGTGAACATAAACAACAAAGTTCGGATGAAAGGAATCCTTTAAACAAGTAGATGCTTCTATTACATTGCATGATGGAAGCATTCGTAAAACAAATGGCCCTAAAGAAAATATTTTGAATAAACTTATTGGATCACCAAATGAAACGAATGTGAAAATAGAAGGTGTAAACGTCAAAGCACTCCTAGACAGTGGTTCCATGATAAGTTCAATATCAGAATCCTTCTACAATACTCTCCAAAACAAACCTATCTTGCGGGGTCTGGATGACTTTGATTCGGACATCATTACAGCAAATGGTTCACACATTCCATATCTAGGTTACATCGAAGCAAAGCTTGATTTCCAGTCATTAGACCAAGTTGCTTTATCAACTCTTCTTTTAGTTGTCCCAACCACAGAGTATCATAAAAGTGTACCATTACTACTTGGAATGAATGTCATCCGACAAGTTGAAGATATTCATCAAGACGATCATGTTGTACCGTCAGAATGGAAATTTGCGTTTGTGTCTTTGGGATCTGCTTCAGTTGGCACTGTCTATACCACACAGCCAATAAGTCTCAAACCTATGGAAACAAGGACAGTTAGTGGTTTCGTACGCAAACTACGGAATACAGATGCTGCTGTCACGGAACACTGTGAAGACAGCTATAAATCTTCTCCTTTAGTGTGCCCTCGTGTTGTAAATTTGTCTAATCCCGGAAAAACAGCACGTGTTCCTGTCAAGCTGTGCAACATTTCTGCAAAAGTTGTTCGGATTCCAGCAAAGTCTGAGATTTGTCAACTAAACGAAGTTACTATTTTGAGACATGCTGAGGTATCAGAACCCCTTGGACCTGAAAAGAGAAAAACAGAAGTCTCAATAAACAGTGTATCAATGGAAAATAATTACTTACCTCCTATGGACGAATCATCACCTGAAAAGGAAAAAAGAGAAGGATCGTCACCTGAAAGAGAAAAGAAAGAAGGATCAACTAATGATATAAATATCAAAGATGACTTTGGTGTGGACATTGACGAATCAGACCTCACAGAGGAACAGAAGTTCAAAATACACAGTGTATTCAAAAAGTGGGAATCTTTATTTCCGAAGGGCCTTCATGATTTGGGATGTACATCTGCTGTCAAGCACAGGATCAGTCTTACAGACAACACTCCTTTTAAAGAGCCATATAGAAGAGTTCCGCCTTCGGTTTATAATGAAGTCCGTGAGCATTTGAAAGAAATGGTCAACATCGGTGCAATAAGAGAATCAAAGAGTCCTTGGTCTTCTAACATCGTTGTTGTCAAGAAGAAAGATGGATCAATAAGATTTTGCATAGACTATAGGAAGCTAAACAATAGAACCAAAAAGGATGCCTATGCAATGCCAAGGATCGATGACACCCTACATCTTCTCGCTGGATCAAAGTTCTTTTCTAAGCTTGATCTTAAATCAGGCTATTGGCAGGTTGAAATGGAAGAGGCTGACAAAGAGAAAACTGCTTTTCAAGTTTGGGGCCTTGGTTTCTATGAGTGCAAAAGGATGCCTTTCGGACTTTGTAACGCTCCGGCGACATTTCAGCGTTTGATGGAACGTTGCATGGGAGATCTGAACTTGAAGGACTGCCTCATATATCTAGATGACATTGTAATATTCTCAAAGGATATTGAGTCCCACGTTGGGCGCCACTGTCGCCGGCCAGCCAGTTCGATAAGTTGGCAGAGGGGTAACAAACAACGACAACAGAATGTTCCTAGCTACGTCTATGTAATATATGATGATCTTTTTCTGTAAATAAATATAAACGATCATAAGAACACGTACAAAACCCTCAATACATACCTGATTCTCAAAATTTAAAGGACAAACTTACAAACAGCTCCTTTTGCCAGAAAATCTAAGGATGGAAGTTTTTAGGGCATTACATGATGACCTTGGCCATCAAGGACGTGACAGGACAGTCTCTCTCTTCAAACAGAGATTCTTTTGGTCTGGAATGGATGCCTTCACTGAGGATAAGATACATAAATGCCAAAGATGTATTGCAAGGAAAACAAGTCCTGCTGTAGCGTCACTTGTACCCATATCGTCAACAGCTCCTATGGAAATCATCTGTTTGGATTTCCTTAATCTTGAGCAATCCAAAGGAGGATATGAGAATATTCTAGTGATAACCGATCACTTTACAAGATACGCTCAGGCATACCCCACCAAAAATCAGACAGCAAGAACGACTGCAAAAATTTGATTTGACCAGTTCATAGTACATTATGGCTTTCCAGCAAAAATACATAGTGACCAAGGACCAAACTTCGAGTCTTCACTTATACAGGAACTGTGTAATTTAGCACAGGTGAGCAAATCTCACACAACCCCTTACCACGCCATGGGTAATGGAATGACCGAGAGGTTCAATCAGACTTTGTTAAAGATGCTCGGTACTCTTGAGTATGACAAGAAGTCTGATTGGAAGAGCTATGTTGGTCCTTTAGTGCATGCCTATAATATTACTATACACGAAGGCACTGGTTTTTCGCCGTACTATCTAATGTTTGGAAGAGAGCCGAAATTAGCCATTGATGCACTCCTTGGTCTGACGTTTGACGAAGCTCATTCAAAAAGTCGAAATGAGTACGTTCAGAAGCTAAAAGAGCGACTTACTTTTGCTTATAACAAAGCAAAACAAACAGCAGACGGCTCTCACCAACAAGTCTTACTACGATAAGAAAGCGAAAGCAGCTGTTCTGAAACCAGATGATATTGTTTTAGTAAGAATATATCGCAAAGGGGTAAACAGAAGGTTGCCGACAAGTGGGAAACAGATCCATATATTGTAGTCGAACAGCCAAACATGGAAACTCCAGTCTGCATTCTTAGGAAAAAGGATTCATCATCCAGAAAAACCAAGACGCTGCACAGGAACCTATTGCTCCCAATCAGAACAGCTGCACTAGATGAGGACAAGAAGGCCGTTCCGTCTAAG
The DNA here is from genome assembly GCA_946811185.2 of Hippopus hippopus. NCBI lineage: Eukaryota > Metazoa > Mollusca > Bivalvia > Cardiida > Cardiidae > Hippopus > Hippopus hippopus. The sequence goes on along the minus strand of OX328103.1, from coordinate 14,858,904 downwards.
GAAAAATATGTGATTCCACAGAAAAGAAATATTACCAAGGAGTCTGATAACGACGCAGCAGATAAAGGTCCAAGACCAAAGAGACACAGACGTCCACCGAGTTGGCAAAGTTCACATGAGTGGGTCATGAAATAACATCTCCTTTTAAGTCACCAGTTGTATTATAACAGTTGTGTTATATATCATATCTGTATATATCTGGATCCAGGTTCATACTTACCTCATTATTTGTACGTTGTTTTCATTGTTTACTTACCTTATTTCCAGATTTGAATTTGTATATACTTACCTCGATTATTGTTGCATCTATTACGGATGTTGTTGCTTCTTTCAATCGCTTAAGTAAGTATTATTGTACCTTTTTGTTATCAAAAGTTATAAGAAACTTTTTAGGTAAGTAAAAATAAAATGATGCTTTGACAATTCTCTGTATGTTTCAGGAGACTTACCTTCTGGATTGAAGAGCAGATCCACGGAGCTCTATTATCTTTATTACAGATGACATTCTGCAGCATACAGTAAACAAGTACCGTGTGAACGTCTGTTCCATTCATTTGTATTATAATTCGTGTATTTGATTTATTGTGTATAGATGTGTTTATTTCATATTTATATCATTCATCACCGTTATCAGTGCTTTCGATTTACGTATTTGTACATCAATATAAATACAGGTAACTTTTCAATCATTCTTGTCACATTATCATGTCTATAAGTATTCGTTTTTGTAAAAATTATGAGAATTAGGTATGTATTGAGGGTTGCACTGTGTTTATAGTGTCGAATTCACGTGTCATGTTAGAAAATTATTTCATTCGTGACTAATACCATAAAGTAGGTCAAAAACCAGCTAAACACCTACACCGACAAGTAATCAGTTATATGATGGCAACAGTATACGTATTTACATTCCCTGTACCTCTCTATAATCCTGTTTTTAAAGAGGCAATAGTTGCAACATCGTGACGAAAGGAAACACTTCTCATGATGAGGTAACTTTTTCCGCCATGTTTCTACACCTATATGGAAATCAGCCATAAATTCCTCATAATATTCATACGTCGATGTTTACGGATTCATCTGGTACAAACTTCTTTCGGAAAGAAATAAGCTTTCGAACCAATAAATGCTGCAGCACCTACAGCACTTCGACTTTTCCCCTGCCTCCTTCTTTTTGCGACCTTCTAGCCCAGAAGTTCAATTATCTGTGGCGATAAGGATCCCATGAGATTATAAAATTAAAGGCCCAGTAATGGCCAAAATATCAAAGCAGGTGTCATAATACATTTAAATTTAAATCATACCATGTAAAAGCATGAAAAATATTGTTGAGATGACAGTCTGTTATCGTGTGGTCAGGCCATATGTTAGACGCTGGGAGAAAAAAGAATTTTAAAATCAGGCAAAAATGTAAACAAAAGACACAAATACCTGGCAGGTTTTAATCTAGTTTTGAAATTAATTTCTCTGTCAGCAATTAACACTTGGACCGACCGTACAATGACAGATTGTCATCTTCACAATAATTTCTATACTTTTAAATGGTATGATATAAATTCAAAGACCCGCTTTGTTTAATTTTGGGCTTTATTGTTACTTTAAGGTAGGTGTTGGGTTTGTTGCAGGTAAATCCTGAGATTGAATGCCACTCACAGCCCTGATCAAGGCACTGCAGAGACCCGAGACAGACGTGAATATTTGGACTGAACATGACGCAAGCTCAATCCCTTCTGAATATATCTTTTACTGAATACATAATAGTCTGAATACTTTAAAGTAGTTACACGATCCTCTTATGTTATTTTTACCTAATTTGGGTGTTAATTCGTGGTTAAGTGGTATTCATTTGGATTAAAATTTAAAGGGAAACGCGCTATATCAACACTCAATGTGCTTGTCTTCATTCAATTAATTTATAGAGAAAGAGAGAGCCTGTTTCCCTTGTACGCTTGCAACTGATGTTCTATATGGGTGTGTGAAGTTGGCAGCAAGTTCGATAATCGGAGTTCGATATTCAATATCGAAATGAATATGCAGATGAGTTGAATTTCATGCCGCAGTAAATTCGCTTTTTTTTCAAACTCAAGGGATAGTTACGAAAATTAATGAATCCCGATTTGAATATCGAAATGAATTTCATGCTAGCAGCAGATTCGCGGTTTTTTTTTTTTATGTAGGGGCATATGGATGGTGTATGAAATCGAATGTCGATTTGAATATCGAAATGAATTTCATGCTAGCAGCAGATTCGTCTGTTTTTATGTATGGGCATATGGATGGTGTATGAAATCGAATATCGATTTGAATATTGAAACGAATATCATGCTAGCAGCAAATTCGCATTTTTTCATGTATGGGCATAAGGATGGTGTATGAAATCGAATGTCGATTTGAATATCGAAATGAATTTCATGCCAGCAGCAGATTCGCGTTTTTTCCTGTATAGACATATGGATGGTGTATGAAATCGAATGTAGATTTGAATATCGAAATGAATTTCATGCTAGCAGCAGATTCGCGTTTTTTTCCCGTATGGGCATAAGGATAGTGTATGAAATCGAATGTCGATTTGAATATCGAAATGAATATCATGCTAGCAGCAGATTCGCGTTTTTTCATCTATGCGCATAAGGGTGGTGTATAAAATCGAATGTCGATTTGAATATCGAAATGAATATCATGCCAGCAGCAGATTCGCGTTTTTTTATGAATTTTTATATAAGGATAATTTATGAAATCGAATGTCGATTTGAATATCGAAATGAATATCATGCCAGCAGCAGATTCGCGTTTTTTTATGTATGGGCATAAGGATGGTGTATGAAATCGAATGTCGATTTGAATATCGAAATGAATATCATGCCAGCAGCAGATTCGCGTTTTTTCCTGTATAGGTATATGGATGGTCTATGAAATCGAATGTCGATTTGAATATCGAAATGAATATCATGCTAGCAGCAGATTCGTGTTTTTTCCTGTATGGGCATAAGGATGGTGTATGAAATCGAATGTCGATTTGAATATCGAAATGAATTTCATGCTAGCAGCAGATTCGCGTTTTTTTATGTATGGGCATAAGGATGGTGTATGAAATCGAATGTAGATTTGAATATCGAAATGAATTTCATGCTAGCAGCAAATTCGCGTTTTTTTATGTATAGGCATAAGGATAGAGTAGGAAGTCGAATGTCGATTTGAATATCGAAATGAATATCACGCCAGCAGCAGATTCGCGTTTTTTCCTGTATAGGCATATGGATGGTCTATGAAATCGAATGTATATTTGAATATCGAAATGAATATCATGCCAGCAGCAGATTCGCGTTTTTTCCTGTATAGGTATATGGATGGTGTATGAAATCGAATGTAGATTTGAATATCGAAATAAATTTCATGCCAGCAGCAGATTCGTGTTTTTTCCTGTATGGGCATAAGGATGGTGTATGAAATCGAATGTCGATTTGAATATCGAAATAAATATCATGCCAGCAGCAGATACGCGTTTTTTCATCTATGGGCATAAGGATGGTGTATGAAATCGAATGTCGATTTGAATATCGAAATGAATATCATGCTAGCAGCAAATTCGCATTTTTTCATGTATGGGCCTAAGGATGGTTTATGAAATCGAATGTCGATTTGAATATCGAAATGAATATCATGCTAGCAGCAAATTCGCATTTTTTCATGTATGGGCCTAAGGATGGTTTATGAAATCGAATGTCGATTTGAATATCGAAATGAATATCATGCCAGCAGCAGATTCGCGTTTTTTCCTGTATAAGCATATGGATGGTCTATGAAATCGAATGTAGATTTGAATATCGAAATGTATTTCATGCCAACAGCAGATTCGCGTTTTTTTTATGTATGGGCATAAGGATGGTGTATGAAATCGAATGTCGATTTGAATATCGAAATGAATATCATGCCAGCAGCAGATTCGCGTTTTTTCCTGTATAGGTATATGGATGGTCTATGAAATCGAATGTCGATTTGACTATCGAAATGAATTTCATGCCAGCAGCAGATTCGCGTTTTTTCCTGTATGGGCATAAGGATGGTGTATGAAATCGAATGTCGATTTGAATATCGAAATTAATATCGTGCTAGTAGCAGATTCGCGTTTTTTTATGGATGGTGTATGAAACCGAATGTAGATTTGAATATCGAAATGAATTTCATGCCAGCAGCAGATTCGCGTTTTTTATCATGTATGGGCATATGGATGGTGTATGAAATCGAATGTCGATTTGAATATTGAAATGAATATCATGCCAGCAGCAAATTCGCGTTTTATCATGTATGGGCCTAAGGATGGTGTATGAAATCGAATGTCGATTTGAATATCGAAATGAATATCATGCCAGCAGCAGATTCGCGTTTTTTCCTGTATAAGCATATGGATGGTCTATGAAATCGAATGTAGATGTGAATATCGAAATGAATTTGATGCCAGCAGCAGATTCGCGTTTTTTCCTGTATGGGCATAAAGATGGTGTATGGAATCGAATGTCGATTTGAATATCGAAATAAATATCATGCCAGCAGTAGATACGCGTTTTTTCATCTATGGGCATAAGGATGGTGTATGAAATCGAATGTCGATCTGAATATCGAAATGAATATCATGCTAGCAGCAAATTCGCATTTTTTCATGTATGGGCCTAAGGATGGTTTATGAAATCGAATGTCGATTTGAATATCGAAATAAATATCATGCCAACAGCAGATTCGCGTTTTTTAATGTATGGGCATAAGGATGGTGTATGAAACCGAATGTAGATTTGAAAGTCGAAATGAATATCATGGCAGCAGCAGATTCCCCTTTTTTTTATGTATGAGCATATCGATGGTGTATGAAATCGAATGTCAATTCGAATACCGAAATGAATATCATGCCAGCAGCAGATTCGCGTATTTTTATGTAGGGGCATACGTAAAAATTTAATGTCGGTTTGAATATCGAACTGAATTTCATGTTAGCAGAAGATTCCCGTATTTTTATGTGTTGGCATTTTGATTCTATTTGAAAGCAAATGTAGATTTGAAAGTCGAACTGAATTTCACGCTAGCAGCAGATTCGCTTAAATTTCTGTACTGGCATAACGACTATGTATGCAATCGAATGTAGGGTTGAATATCGAACTGAATTTCATGCTAGCAGCAGAATCACTGAAATTTCTTTACTAGCAATAGATAATGCATGAAATCGAATGTAGGTATGACTATCGAACTGAAATTCATGCTAGCAGCAAATTTGCTAAATTATCTGTACGGGCATAAACACTGTGCATGAAATATAATGTAGATTTGAATATCGAACCGAATTTCATGCTAACAATTTAGAACAATTTGTCACCTAAATATGCCTAAGTACTTATTGTTGTCAGATAGGCTGTTTATTCAAGATGATTGTGAATTTCTTAAAACGCATGGGAAAAGTCGTCTATTGCACAAGATACGTAATTTCTTGTATGCATGTACACAAAAATAGCATTCACCTCACGCGGCTACTTAAAAAGTCCAAACTGGGTCTTAATTTTTACTCATGTGAGCTAAAAAAAACTCTATCTGTCATAAAACTGTACGTATAACCGACTCAGGTTTGCTTTCAGAGAGTAGAATCTTTAAGGCACAATAATAACAGATAAGAACTTACCATCACGACGACACTTTTATTTTACAACTTGACTCGTCTTCTAGAATTCTGAAGCAATGAATTACAGGGTACTATTTTCACAACTTGCTGCTTGTTTTTGTCGATCTGCTGCTGACATGAGATTTAAATCGCTGATGAAATCTTTATTCGACTTCATAAACAATTTACATGCTCAAATCGAAAGTTTCGCGAATCAGTTGCCGCCATGAAACTAGTATCACTTGTCGGATGCAGGACAACTCGCCCCACAAAAAATTCACAACTCGCCCCAAATTCTGAGACAACTTGCCCCATTTTTATTACTATCAACTGTAGGTAATACCCACGTCACACCAAACTCGTTCTCACTCCGTTCCGAAATTAGTTGCAAAACGGACTTAAACTGTTTTGGAACGGAGTGAACGTATAAGCAACCTTTCACGATCTGTTTACGAACTTAATGGACGGGTATGGACGGGAAAGGTGCTCCAGAACTTTAAGCCTGCTCAATTTTTTTGCCGTCTAACCCTTCCTGTAATTAGACGGAGTGACAACGTACTTAAAACGACATTGACATACTACAAACGGAACTGCCATACTTCGATCCTGTAGCGGTGTAGTCGGGCATCAAATGGCAGTGCGTTTGCATTTTACCGACAGAAATTACACGTCCTATCCCGACCGCAGCCCGATTTTTGTTGACCGGGTTAAGACTTTCTATGAACAGGTTTGGTGAGACAGGGGCTTCAGGCATTATCAGGCAAAAATTACACGTTCTACCCGCAACCCGTTTTCCGATTATGTCAGGGCGGGGTAAGACGATTTTGTCAGGGAGGGGTAAGACGTTCTAAGAACTAGTTTGGTGTGACGGGGGCCTAAATAAGATAGAGGTCTACAACTGTTATGATTTTTATTCAGTTTTTATATTCAAATGTGTGGTGATTAATGCCATGCCAAATGTGTTTAACGGCGACAATTCACATATTCATGGTTCCTTACTATCTAAAACCCGTTTTTGGATCTGCAGGCAAGCTGTTTCGCCTTCATTTCAACTGAAATCATCGAGAAAGCGCTAGTAAGCCTTTGTAGACTCATAAAACATCGTGGTGAAAAACATCGTTTTGAGATTGCTCCGTGGGGAGAGGTATACATGTACTATGTAATTAACCTTTAACCACATAATTCCGAATTTGACGATCCTGAGGTAGACGGCTTTTGTGGGAAAATGTGAAAATGTTGGTAACCGGGACTTTCTCCTTTTCCCACAATGTTTCTGACCCATTAAAGACAAATCTAATAATTTGAGTTCAAAATCAAATTTTACCTACTTCTGTACAAATACGACTTCTTACGACCCTGCAGTTGGTCGCATTTGAAAAATCATGGGAACATGCGCAGTAATTATTTTTTTACAAGTCAGGGCTGTTGTCGGCTTGTTAAAAGTGGTACGGCTATGGAATGCAATGCAATGGAATGCATTTGGGGTTCCCTGACAGCCGAAGGCACAAGTGTGTATGTGTGTGGGGGGGGGAGCAAGACAGGGGATATCCCCTCTAGTGACGGATGTTTCGGGGCCTACTTCTTGAAGACTTGTTATTTTGTTACAGGGCATATTGCAGGATACAGAACGAAACCCACACTGAGTTGAGCCTGTTTCTGTCAGTGTAAAGTACTGCCACACGGGACCTCGATTTAACGTCTCATCCGAAAGACTATTAGTATTTTTAGACAGCCAGCCATGGGGCTCGAACCCACACCCTCAAGTAACCCAAGACTTGATGCTTACACGTCCTACGCTCTACCAGTTGAGCTTTGCCGGCTGGTCAACTGAGAAAGATTGACTGAATTTGCGTTTATTTATTGTCACCACCGGTTTCCCATATGGGCGACGCCCCCTGAAGACTGTTAGTTTTGTTCCGAGGGATAGTGCAACATACAGGTTACAACCACCCTAAGTTACGCCCTGTTCTTTAACGTGCTCGGTTTATGGCACCGTCACACGGGAAATCGGTTTAACGTCACATCCGAAAGACTATTGGTAATTATAGATGGTCAGCCGTGAGGCTTGAACTCTCACCCTATAATAACCAAAGAATTGACGTTTACAATTCAGGTACGCTCTGACACCTGAGCAATGCGGGCTGGTACAATTCAGAAAGGCAGTTTGTCAAAAACTTTATACTTGATCTTGCCGTCGGCATGTTGTTTGATTTCATTTCATATCTAGTTTGTTTGGTGAAATCACTTGTCTAAATATATTCGATTGCATACACCATCTGTATGCCCGCGTTGAAATTTTTGTGTATCATACTGCAGTATGAAATTCATTTTGATATTCAAATCGTTATTCGACTTTATACACCATTTGCATGTATATATGCAAATACAATGTCGTTTGGAAATCTGCTGCTCGCATGAAACTCGCGTCAGTATTAGATTGTACACACTTTATACATGAGCATTCATTTATTGATATCCATTATTGTCATTTTTATTGTTTTTCCTCCAAATCGGTGAACATTTTAACAACAGTAATGAAATATATAAAACAGAAAAGAAGGGAAAAAAAAAAGAAGTATTCAGCAAAAACGGTTAGAATGAGAAACATTGCACAACTAAATTACAACCTGAAAATGGCACTTGCAAAAAATATGAAAATCAAGTTTTGGAACTTTGCAATGATAACGAAATGCAAGGTCAAAAAATGGACCAAACAAAAATATGGAACAAAAGAATAAATGGACAAATGAACAGACGCCTAGAATAAATGCATTAAGTGAGCAAGTTAATATATATTTATAAAATAAATAATCACTCAATCACTCGATCAATCAATCAATCAATCGAGCGATCGATCAGTCACTACCAATGGAAGTGCTCTAGTTAGCGACCCCCTATAAGACACTACAAAATTTCATGTAAGGCAGGGTAATATGTTCACAAATTAATGTTGGTTTTTACCGAACTGCTTCTGACATAATATTCAAATCGATGGTGAAATCTTTATTCAATTTCATAAACTGTTTACATGCTCAAATTTAAAGATTTCATGGATCAGCTGCCGACATGAAACTCGTATAAATTATCAATTCTATATTTGATTTCATAGACCATTTTCATGTCCGCAGAGAAATTATTCCGAACCATATTCTAGTATGACATTCAAAATCGTTATTCGGTGTTAAACCCCATCTATATACACCTTGCCTATGACCATATGGAAATTTCGCAAATCCGTTGTTTGCATAAAATTCATATCTATATTCAAATAGATATTTAATTTCTTATAAGAATTATAAGTACGGGTAATTTTTCTGTAAAGAATCTAATGCCGTCATGAAATCATACCAATATTTAAATGCCAATGTTGGTATTTTTGCGAATCGGCTTCTTGCATGAAATTCAGATAGTTATTTCAAATGATATTTGATTCCAAATATCATTCATATGTCCATATGGATATTTTTGCAAATCTACAAATATTTTTGCTTATCCAAAACCTGCTCTTCATTTAAAACGCCATCTTCGTGCCTAAATTAACATTCGATTTCATTCATTATCTACATCCTCATATTGACTTTTTTTGCGATTCTGCTGCAAACAGAAAATTCACTTCGATATTCAAACCTACATTTGATTGCATAAACAATCAATATGTCCATATAGATTTTTTTCCGAATCTGCTGCTAGCATGAACTTCACTTCAACATTCAAATCTACATTCGATTCATTAAATCATCTACGGGCCCATGCAGAAATTTTGGCGAATCTGCTGCTAGCATGAAATTAAGTTTGATATTCAAACCTACATTCGATTTCATACATCATCTACAGCCCGTGAAGAAATATTAGGGAATCCGCTACTAGCCTAAGATTCAGTTCGATATTCAACTCTATATTCAATTCCATACAAAATCCCAATGCCCATACAAACATTTAACAAATCTGCCGCTAGCATAAAATTCAGTTCGATATTGAAATCTACTTTGGATTTCATACTGTATCCGCATAACATACACATTTTTTTTTTTCGTATCTGCTGCTAGCATGAACTTCAGTTCCAAATTAAAATCTTAATTCGACTGAATAATCCATCTACATGACCATTTAAAAATTTAACCGAATCTTCTGCTAGCATGAAATTCAGTTCCAAATTGAAATCTCAATTCGGATTAATAATCCATCTACATGACCGTATAGAAAGATTACCGTATGAAATTCAGTTCAACATTCAAATCTACATTCACTTGCATACACAGTCTTTATGCCCGTTCAAAAAATCTAGCGAATCTGCTGCTAGCATGAAATTCAGTTCAACATTCAAATAAACATTCGGTTTCATGCATTATTTTCACGCCAGTACAGAAATTTTAGCGAATCTGCTGCTAGCATGAAATTCAGTTCGATTTTCAAATCCACAAACGATTTCATTCATCACTTTCATGGCCCTACAAAGTATTTTCGTATCTGATGCTTGCATGAAATTAAGTTCGATATTCAAATCTATATTCTTTTTCATATATCATCATACGCGTACAGAAACTTTAGCGAATTTGCTGCCAGCATGAAATTCATTTCGATATTCAAATCTACATTCGATTTCATAGACCATCCATATGCCTATACAGGAAAAAACGCGAATCTGCTGCTGGCATGAAATTCATTTCGATATTCAAATCGACATTCGACTTAATACTCTATCCTTATGCCCATACATAAAAAAACGTGAATCTGCTGCTACCATGAAATTCATTTCGATATTCAAATCGACATTCGATTTTATACACCACCCTTATGCCCATAGATGAAAAAACGCGAATCTGCTGCTAGCATGATATTCATATCGATATTCAAATCCACATTCGATTTCATACACCATCTTTATGCCCATACAGGAAAAAAACGCGAATCTGCTGCTAGCATGAAATTCATTTCGATATTAAAATCGACATTCGATTTCATACACCATGCATATGCCTATACATGAAAAAACGCAGATCTGCTGCTGGCATGAAATTCATTTCGATATTCAAATCGACATTCGATTTCATACACCATCCTTAGGCCCATACATGAAAAAATGCGAATTTGGTGCTGGCATGATATTCATTTCGATATTCAAATCGACATTCGATTTCGTACACCATCCTTATGCCCATACATAAAAAAAACGCGAATCTGCTGCTAGCATGAAATTCATTTCGGTATTCAAATGTACATTCGATTTCATAGACCACCCATATGCCTAGACAGGAAAAAACGCAAATCTGCTACTGGCATGATATTCATTCCGATATTCAAATCGACATTCGATTTCATACTCTATCCTTATGCCCATACATAAAAAAACGCGAATTTGCTGCTAGCATGAAATTCACTTCGATATTCAAATCGACATTCGATTTCATACACCATCCTTATGCCCATACAGGAAAAAACACGAATCTGCTGCTGGCATGAAATTCATTTCGATATGCAAATCGACATTCGATTTCATACACAATCCATATACCTATATAGGAAAAAACGCGAATCTGCTGCTGGCATGATATTCATTTCGATATTCAAATCGGCATTCGAGTTCATACACCATGCATATGCCCATACATGAAAAAATGCGAATCTGCTGCTGGCATGAAATTCATTTCGATATTCAAATCGACATTCGATTTCATACACCATCCTTCGGCCCATACATGAAAAAATGCGAATTTGGTGCTGGCATGATATTCATTTCGATATTCAAATCGACATTCGATTTCATACACCATCCTTATGCCCATACATAAAAAAACGCGAATCTGCTGCTAGCATGAAATTCATTTCGATATTCAAATATACATTCGATTTCATAGACCATCCATATGCCTATACAGGAAAAAACGCGAATCTGCTGCTGGCATGAAATTCATTTCGATATTCAAATCGACATTCGATTTCATACTCTATCCTTATGCCCATACATAAAAAAACGCGAATTTGCTGCTAGCATGAAATTCATTTCGATATTCAAATCGACATTCGATTTCATACACCATCCTTATGCCCATACATAAAAAAACGCGAATCTGCTGCTAGCATGAAATTCATTTCGATATTCAAATCGACATTCGATTTCATACACCATCCTTATGCCCATACAGGAAAAAACACGAATCTGCTGCTGGCATGATATTCATTTCGATATTCAAATCGACATTCGATTTCATACACCATCCATATACCTATACAGGAAAAAACGCGAATCTGCTGCTGGCATGAAATTCATTCGATATTCAAATCGACATTCGATTTCGTACACCATCCTTATGCCCATACATAAAAAAACGCGAATCTGCTGCTACCATGATATTCATTTCGATATTCAAATCGACATTCGATTTTATACACCACCCTTATGCCCAAAGATAAAAAAAAAACACGAATCTGCTGCTAGCATGATATTCATTTCGATATTCAAATCGACATTCGGTTTCATACACCATCCTTATGCCCATACAGGAAAAAACACGACTTTGCTGCTAGCATGAAATTCATTTCGATATTCAAATCGACATTCGATTTCATACACCATCCATATACTTATACAGGAAAAAACGCGAATCTGCTGCTGGCATGAAATTCATTTCGATATTCAAATCGACATTCGATTTCATACACAATCCATATACCTATACAGGAAAAAACGCGAATCTGCTGCTGGCATGATATTCATTTCGATATTCAAATCGGCATTCGAGTTCATACACCATGCATATGCCCATACATGAAAAAACGCGAATCTGCTGCTGGCATGAAATTCATTTCGATATTCAAATCGACATTCGATTTCATACACCATCCTTCGGCCCATATATGAAAAAATGCGAATTTGGTGCTGGCATGATATTCATTTCGATATTCAAATCGACATTCGATTTCATACACCATCCTTATGCCCATACATAAAAAAACGCGAATCTGCTGCTAGCATGAAATTCATTTCGATATTCAAATCGACATTCGATTTCATAGACCATCCATATGCCTATACAGGAAAAAACGCGAATCTGCTGCTGGCATGAAATTCATTTCGATATTCAAATCGACATTCGACTTCATACTCTATCCTGACGCCCATACATAAAAAAACGCGAATTTGCTGCTAGCATGAAATTCATTTCGATATTCAAATCGACATTCGATTTCATACACCATCCTTATGCCCATACATAAAAAAACGCGAATCTGCTGCTAGCATGATATTCATTTCGATATTCAAATCGACATTCGATTTCATACACCATCCTTATGCCCATACAGGAAAAAACACGAATCTACTGCTGGCATGAAATTCATTTCGATATTCAAATCGACATTCGATTTCATACACCATCCATATACCTATACAGGAAAAAACGCGAATCTGCTGCTAGCATGATATTCATTTCGATATTCAAATCGACATTCGATTTCATACACCATCCTTATGCCCATACATAAAAAAACGCGAATCTGCTGCTGGCATGAAATTCATTTCGATATTCAAATCGACATTCGATTTTATACACCACCCTAATGCCCAAAGATAAAAAAAAAACACGAATCTGCTGCTAGCATGATATTCATTTCGATATTCAAATCGAAATTCGGTTTCATACACCATCCTTATGCCCATACAGGAAAAAACACGAATCTGCTGCTAGCATGAAATTCATTTCGATATTCAAATCGACATTCGATTTCATACACCATCCATATACATATACAGGAAAAAACACGAATCTGCTGCTGGCATGATATTCATTTCGATATTCAAATCGACATTCGATTTCATACACCATCCTTATGCCCATAAATGAAAAAACGCGAATCTGCTGCTAGCATGAAATTCATTTCGATATTCAAATCGACATTCGATTTCAAACACCATCCATATACCTTTACAGGAAAAAACGCGAATCTGCTGCTGGCATGATATTCATTTCGATATTCAAATCGGCATTCGATTTCATACACCATCCTTATGCCCATATATAAAAAAACGCAAATCTGCTGCTGGCATGAAATTCATTTCGATATTCAAATCGATATTCGATTTTTTACACCATCCTTATGCCCATAAATGAAAAAACGCGAATCTGCTGCTGGCATGATATTCATTTCGATATTCAAATCGACATTCGATTCCATACACCATCCATATGCCCCTACATAAAAAAAAACCGCGAATCTGCTGCTAGCATGAAATTCATTTCGATATTCAAATCGGGATTCATTGATTTTCGTAACTATCCCTTGAGTTTGAAAAAAAAGCGAATTTACTGCGGCATGAAATTCAACTCATCCGCATATTCATTTCGATACTGAATATCGAACTCCGATTATCGAACTTACTGCCAACTTCACACACCCGTTCTATATTCCCTATATGGTTGGGACTGATGTTCTATCTCCTCACCTTCTGTATACCTTAAGACTAGTGTTCTGTTCCTTCTGTATGCTTGAGACTGGTGTTCTGTTCCTTCTGTATACCTTAAGACTGGTGTTCTGTTCCTTCTATATGCTTGACTGATGTTTCTATATTCTCTGTAGACAAATGTTCTGTTTTCCACTATATGCTTATAAATAGTGTTTCGTTTCCCCCGTTTGCTTACGACTGATGTTTTATATTCCCTATATGGTTGGGACTGATGTTCTCCCCCCGCTCCCGTCCTGTATACTTAAGACAGATGTTCTGTTTTCCCTGTACGTATAGGACAGATGTTCTATTTTCCCTGTACTTTTAGGACAGGTGTTCTGTTTCCCCTGTACGTTTAGGATAGGTGTTGTTTCCCCTGTACGTTTAGGACAGATGTTCTGTTTTCCCTGTACGTTTAGGACAGATGTTCTGTTTTCCCTGTACGTTTATGACAGATGTTCTGTTTTCCCTGTACGTTTAGGACAGGTGTTCTGCTTTCCCTGTATGCTTACGACCGATGCTCAATTTTCCCATTTCTTTTACTAGAGAAGTTTTGTTTTCCTTGGATTTTTTCAAATGATGTTTTGACGGTTTTTCTATATTAATTTAGTTAAGTTTACAACTTATATTCTGCTTTCCTCTGTATGCTTACAAGTGATATTTTTCCCTAATGCATAAAATTTCTTTCCAATGATTCCTGTATTTAAAAACGTTGATGTTTTGTTTTCGCTGTTTGCTCACGGGTCATGATATGTTTCCCTGTAAGCTAACCAATCATGCACAGTTTCCCTATATCCTTTCCAATCAAGTACCGTTTTCTGTGCATACATGTACTTACATGGCTGGTTTATATAAAGGTACGATTGAAGTTTGGTTTCTTCTACGATACCTACGAATTATGTTCTTTTTCATATACGTGTTTTCGAGTCATATTTAGTTTTTTCCTAAAAGCAAATGAGTCATGTTCTGTTAACCCGATATGCTTAAGAGGCATACTCTGTTTCTTATGTTCTCGAATGCTTATGTGTCATGTTTTGTTAACCCCACATAATTACGATGCATTTTCTGTTTTTGAAAAGTTCTCCTACGCTAAAAAGGCATGTACTGTTAACATCACATGCTTACGAGGCATTTTCTGTTTTTTAAAAGTTCTCCTACGCTAAGAAGGCATGTACTAGTGACATCACATGCTTACGAGGCATACTCTGTTTTTCATGTCCTAGAACGCTCACGAGTCATGTTCTGTTAACCCGACATGCTTACGAGGCATGTTCTGTTTCCTATGTTCTCGAGTGCTACGAGCCATGTACTGTTAACCCCACATGCCTACGAGGCATGCTCTGTTCAAGTATTCTTCTTCGCTAACGAGGCATGTACTTTTACCCTCACATGCTTACTACACATGTTTTTTTTTTTTCAAATGTTTTCCTACGCTTACAAGGAATGTACTATTAACCATACATGCTTGTAAACGAGGCAATTCTTTTCACATGTTAACTACTTATGTTTACGAGTCATGTGCTTTTGACCCCATAGGCGTATAAGACATGTTCTATTATCCCGATTTTCCAAAAAATATATGTTCTGATTTCCCTGTTTGATTGTGAAATATACAGTATCTATTCTATTCTACCCGTATGCTTATAGGTGATTTTTTTCATCTTCTTCACCCTAGTATGCTATGAATCTTTATTCCATAATTAAGTGGTAAATTTGTTCATGATCTTAATTAAAGTAGTGGACTTTGATCTTAATTAAAGTAGTGGACAGTGTAGATCAGATATCAGACTGCACGTTCTGTGCAGTCTGATCTTGATCAACGCTGTCCACAAAAGCTTCTGGTGTCGTCTACAGTAAGGAAAGAGTTAAACTGTCTGTCTTTCTAAATTTGATCAGCTGTAAGTCCATAAGCTAAAAAGAATGTAAGGGATTTATCGGCAAGAAGAATAGGAACTTACTATGTAAAGTTCAATAACAAATGATTAGCGTCTATTATTGTTTTGTTTAAGTACCTACCTATGTTTAAAATACTTATATAGATATAATTCCCCTTGGCTTTGAGTTTTTGTTACTATACATAGTTGACTTGCTTAAATGTGGAAAGTGTTATTTGTTGTGTTGTAGCTAAAATTTGCATCGTTTTGGTTTATATAAAATTGAATAAACTGTGCTTATTTCATACGCTGTGATAGACCTGCAAGGTACATTTTTGAGAAAAAGAAAAAATACGTTTGTTGTTGGGTTATTAATTGGTTACAAAGCCAAGGGCTTTTATTCAAGACCAAAGCTTTTAGTGTAGTATGAAATAAATCTTATGCGATAATCAAGTAAGTCGGTTCTGTCTTTTCCTGATCTTCTTTCTTTTTTCCGATGAAGATGCATAACTATTCTGCATAAAAACCGTTGTCAGCCTGCTAATGGAAACATCGATAATTAATTTTGCATGAACACCTCCTTTGTTTCTGGACGTTTCTTCATTCTTAGACCAAGTAAACATTTTCTCGCAATAGTTCAGTACTCTTTTGCTTTTTGATTGATTGATTGTATGGTGTTTAGTGCCGTTTTCAACATTATTTCAGTCATATCGCGGCAGCTAGTGCCATGCTTTCCTAGAGATTCTGTTGACCATTGGCTGCTTTTCCACATACCCATCGTCGAAACAATAATCAGCGGTGAGAAAGGAAAGAAACCTGTCGCAATATCATCTGTCCTCGGAAAGAAATTTGCTGAACTAGGGACTCGAACCAGAAACCCTCTGTTCTCTAGTCCTGTACCCTACCGACTGCCATACTGGGGCTCGGCCTCTCTGGCTCCTAAAACGTTTTAATTCTCTGGTTCAATTCAATTTAATTAGAAACTGAATTGAATTGGTTTGGAAAGTTGTTTTGTCACTTTCTACACAGTTTCTAAAAACGTTCATTTGGACCTCAGGAGGTCATTCATTCATTGACACAGAGTTGGTATGATTTTTTAACCTTAGTTTTTAGCATAGACAGCCTTTATTATATCATATTTGATACTGTATTTGCTTTGACATTTCATTATTTCGCTTTGTCATGCATATATGATTTTTTTTTTACTTCCAAAAACTGTATAATTAAATCCTGTATCTTGACTTTGAACCCTTTACCAAACAATTCTGCGTCACGACCTTGAAAAAGAACATTTTTGAAAACATTGTTAGAAAATGCGAAAATGCTGGTGACCAGCATTTTTCCTTTCTTCACAATTTTTCTATTCTTTCAAAGATAAATCTCATTTTTTGAGACGCATTACGGCGGCCAGAACACCTAGCCATGCTTTCCTGGGGTTTCTTTTATCAGTACCTCACTCAAACATCTTTCGAAGCCAATGACTGCTTTATAGACATCGTTGAAACAATGCTCAACGTTTAAAGAGAAATGAAGCATATCGCAATGATGATCAGCAATTCTCTTGACCGTTAAAGCCATGGAACTGACTTGTTTCCAAATTTAAAAAAGGGTCAACTCATTAATTTAGGGGTTAAAGAATTTGACTCAGTTTGGACACGAACCAGCGACTACATGTACTTGGTTTGAATCCGTATACGTTACCGACTGGGCCACAGGGCTCAACCAATTTGCTTATCAATTATCTAGCACCGGTAAGTTAACTATCTCAGCGCCAAATATATGTGAGCCATGCTCTGTGAAAAGGAACTTAAACACATTTGCAAAGAGTATCAACAAAGGTTAGCCTGAGCTGATTGAGCTGGCTGACCTAGGCCGAAACTTTTTCTTACTGGTCAATGTTCATGTTTGCATGTCAATGGGCCAATCTACCGCATGATTCAGTCCGTTTTCAGACAAAGTGGATGTTATGGATCCATTATAGTATGACTTGATTGGTATATGTATCGCGGAGATGCATTTAACCCCCTTTAGCCAGAGCTCATCTTTCGCTGCCGAAAAAAACACCTTATACAAGAAAGATTTCTATCTTCAAGGCTTGACTAAATAAGAGGACGGTGTAGATCAAAGATCAGACTGCACGTTCTGTGCAGTCTGATCTTCATCTATGCCGTCCACAAAAGTCCCTTTTCTTCACCCATGGCGCTGAAATGGTTAAAGGACGACATGTATTGTTTTACAAATGATCATTGAATAAATCCTGGCGGAATATTTTCTATTGTCTAAACTAACATTTAACAATACCCTTGTATTTTACAAACCTTATACCGCTAGGTAAATTTACTGTTTACCGGACAACAAAATATTTAAGACTCATCCAATTTGAAACCATCTGAAAAACCTACACATAAAATGCGGTTCAAATAATTGGACTTGTCTATGGAACTTCAAAGGGCTGAAAACATTGTGGGGGAAAAAAGAAATGTTGGTAACCAGCATTTTTTTCCTATATACATAATCCTCTCAAAATCCTTCATCATCAGGGCCATTTAAACTCGAAATTGACAGGTGAAGTGGTAAACAAAACATTCTACTTCACTCCAAAAAAAAAATATGCAAACACTGCAATTTAAAGGCTTTCAAACTTTCCGACAAAGTACCATACATAGTAGATCCAAGATCAGACTGCACGTACTGTACAGTATAATCCTGACTACGCTATCTGCAAAACAAACTCAAGCCTGTTTCAGCGCGTTGAGGTTTCAATTCTTTAGCAATTTCTATCGATAAAAGATAAAATGGTCGCTATTTCAAAGCCGTTTTGGCATACCTTATAAAAAAATGGTCAGTTTACATCTATTATCAGATACGTGCAGTCTGATCTTGATTTACCCTACCCGCAAACGCACCTGAAATTCCCGAAAACATGCGAAGGGTAAGCAAATTAACCGAATCAGCTCTATTGTTTATCGTGTCATTCTTCCGCCGTGCTTTCAACACTCGATACCTTATACTTCAACAGTAAATTGATATGAACCTCACTCTGTGAAAAGGGAGCTTAATGCATCTGCGAATTGTATCGGTCCAGGTCAGCCTGCACAGTCCGCGCAAGCTGACATGGGCCGAAACTTTTTCGCTATTGGTCAGTCATCTGTATGTCAAAGGATTGGACTTACATGATCATACACTCGGTTGTTGGACTTCATGAATTTTATGGATACCTAACTGTGTGATGTTTTACTTGGTTTTGTGCCTCACGGAGATGTATTAAACTCCTTTTTGTTAGAACATGGCTCAATCATTATTTTTGAATGCCTTTGTAATTTCTGACCCTTTTCTAAACTGAGTGGTTGAATAGTGTTTGGCGTTTTAAGTCGTATTAAAGAGTTATATCATCGCAGACAGTGTACCTATCTAGATGTATGTATCCCATGGTCCGTATTAATCAAGCATTCTTGATAACAAAAGTTTAATTCCCAAAAAATTTCTAAATTTCAAAGAAATGCTTTGACAAGTTTTTTTTTTTTTTTTTTTTAAACTTTGTAGGGAAAAAAAAAAAAAAAAAAAATATATTGGTCAAACTTTTTTTTCCAAGTCGACTTTGTTTGATAATCGCATTAAAAGCTTAACCGGTATGAAATGATTATTAATAAAATGAAATAGTATGAAGCTTGAAAGACAGAAAGGAAATCGTGGATACCTTAACTAATGAGCAAATATTCCCGAGTTTTAACGAAATAGAGCAACTCTATAGCAAAACATCATTGGCAAAGGAGAAAAGCTACTTACCAGCATTTTCTCCTATACCCACAATGTTTTCAAAAGCCTCTGATCTCATGGTCGTAAAAAGATGGGATTGTTTGTTAAAGGATTAACTCTTTACCAAACCACAAAATTTTGGACTAGACCAAATTAAAAGCATGTGCAGACAACGAATAAAGAAAATGCTGGTTACCAGCATTTTCTCCTTTTCCCATAATGTTTTCAAAAGTTTTCTTGTACAGGGTCGTTAAAACTCGGAAATGTGTGGCAAAGCGTTAACCGGTATGAAATATACTACAGCACTTTGGAAAACCCACAGAAAATGTCAGAATAATCCGTCGATGGCCTAATATTATGCAAAGTCAGCCTGCATTACATTTGAATCTTCACTGGTCAACTGTGGCACAGTGACCCTGGCGTTGTGTTTGTAATTAGGAAGCCCTAGTTCGATCCCCCGCTGGTCGAGTTAGCCTCGAGGAAGAGTCCATAGGAAAGGCACTGGAGAGCCAATCTTAATGACATTTTTCGTCTAAATCTAGATTTCTACAGTTGTGTCTTCCGAGTTGTGTTACTTTAAAATTAAGAAAATTCTTGACTTGTAATTTTGTTTCGGTGAACACAGATCCCTAGCAAAGATTTGGTGAATCTCAGAAAAGACAAGAATAGCGGAACTTTTTTATACGACCAAAAATATTTTCGAAAGCGGCTTAAACCGCTTTAAACGTGATTCACCACAGGTCACCACAGATACCATCAATTCATGACTTATCTTTCTTTCTGGTGTAGTCGATCCCGGTGGTTCAGTCGGTAACATTCAAGGCATGAAACTCAAAGTCGATGGTTCAAATCCACAGCTCGGCGAATTTCTTCCCGACGATGGGTTATTACGCCAGATTCATTCCTCTCTCACCGCTGATCACTGTTTCGACGATGGTTATGTGGAAATGCAGCATGTGTCTTTTTAGTCCCCTACCGGCGAAGCCGAAGGGGACTTTAGGTTTGCACTCCGACCGTCCGTCTGTCCGTCAGTCCGCACGCAAATCAGTTTTCCCGACTTTTTTTCCAAACGCTGGCAGATATTGAGCTGATTTTTGGTGTGTAAGTCAACCACTATGAGTTACAGATCAAGTTTGAGTTTCGTTACGGTCCACTGATTTTTGACGAAATTACTGGCCTTGGACTTAGAAAATTTCACCGAAAAAACAGTTTTCCGGACTTTTTTTTCCTAAACGCTGGAAGATATTGAGCTGATTTTTGGTGTGCAAGTCAACTACCATGAGTTACAGATCAAGTTCGAGTTTCGTTCCGGTCCACTGATTCTTGACGAAATTACGGGCCTTGGACTTCGAAATTTTCACACACACAAAAAAAAAAACAGTTTTCCGGACTTTTTTTCTAAACGCTGGCAGATATTGAGCTGATTTTGGGTGTGAAGTCAACCACCATGAGTTACAGATAAAAGTTCGAGTTTCGTTCCGGTCCACTGATTTTTGACGAAATTATGGGCCTTGGACTTGGAAAATTTCACTGAAAAAAACAGTTTTCCCGACCTTTTTACTTACAATACTCATGTTTGGTATGTAGGTACCTGTCATCGATACCAATCTTCTGTGCGTTATATGTCCAAGGTCAAGGTAAAAAATTTTAACCCTTATCATGAAAACTTATGCTCAAAACTTTTCATAGTCATTTCTCTGTATATTCAAAGTACTTAAGTTATAACACTTATACATGGTAAGATGGTACCTCTCATTGGTACACACCTGCTGATGATAAGGTCAAGGTCATCTCACAAGGTAAAGGTCATATTTCTGAAAATTTGCTTTAACGGGGGCATTAGTGTTTCACAAACACATCCTGTCTTAGTAAAACTTCTTCAGTGAACTTACTTTAACAAGGAAAATGCATATACATCTGACTTTCATTAAAGCATTGCATACAAAGACAGACACGATGCTTATAATTCTGAAAGAAGGTCAAATACGTTCTTTCTTCTCCACAGAGTTTCAAAAACTATACCTGCCAGTGATATATACGGCCGGTAGGGGACTCGGTATTGCTATGCAATACTATCAGAATGCTTGTTAATTATATTATGCGAAGAACTGAAGAAAGGAACTCCAGGGATGGATAGGTACTCTGGCTGCCACGATGAACAATGTAACTGAAACAATGTTGAAGACGGTAAAATACCAAACAAGAAAACAAATCCATTGTATCATAGAACTGCTGTTTGATGAAGGGTTGACCGTCCGGTCTCGTTCTGTTCATTTCATTATTGTCTTGTTTTCTTTCAGCGCTGTAAAATCGACCAAAGATGAGCTACGTAAGTGAATTTAAAATATTTACTATCAGTTCTGTTAAAGGATATAATTCGGTCTGTTTAGCTGTGCGTTTGTTGTTAAAATGGATATCTTTTACAGTAAATATGATGTATCTTATTAGAATTGATTCAGTTGAACCTAGCACAATGCCTCATGCATTAAAAGCAATCACGAATATTGAAAAAAAAAAGATATATAAATAAATAAATAAAGCTAATAATGATGCATGTAATAAAACTTCAATTCCGAAGTGACTGTATGGATCTACCCTCAGATTGACTGTATATGAACACACGATATCTGGCTTGAAAAACAAATGAGCAACGCTCTGGGAAAAGGGGGTTAAATCCATGTCCGTGGTGCCTTATAGAATTGAATTGAATTCATCGTCGCCACCGGTTGCGACGCCCCCTGAAGGCTGTTAGTATTGTTACGGGAGGTAGTGCAGATACAGGACAAAACCCATCGCAAGTTATGCCTGGTTCTTTAACGTGCTCCGTGTATAGCACCGTCACACAGGACCTCGGTTTAACGTCTCATCCGAAAGACTATTAGTAGTTTTAGATGGCCAGCCGTGGGAATCGAACCCACACCCTCAAGTGACCCGAAACACGAGTCCTACGCTCCACCAATTGAGCTATGCGGGCTGGTCGCCTTATACGAAGCAAGTCATCACATAATTATGGCTCCATAAAGTCCAGTCTTACAACCGACTGAATCATGAGGTAGAATGTTCTTTTGACAAGTGGAAAATTCATGGCTACCTGTTAATGCTTTGCCAGACGAAAAACATTTCTAGACTTTTCCATAGATCTATTGAAACACTTGCAGAAGACAAATTGAATTGTCAAAATGGTGGAAATTTTCCTTAATTGGATAGAAAACATTCTGGGAAAAGGAGAAAATGCTAGCTTACTAGCTTCTCCACCAAGGTCCTTAATTAAAACGCGGCATTGTCAGATAAAAGTTTAGTCATTAGTTCTTACGAGTTACTGTCTTTCTGTTTTAATTTCAATGTCGCTTTTTTTTTGTATTTGTTATACTGCTATAGGGAAGGGGAGAACGAGAGCCCCCACCGCCTCTTTACTCTTTGTTACCACAACCTATATATACTCCACCGGAACACGTGAGTTGATGATGTCATCATATAACGTCATCACAGCCATTTCAGTATCACAAGAAACTAACATGCGGTCGCAGAACCATAGGTGGCGTTATTCATACAATGATTCAAAGCATACCTTCCACACTGGTGGCTTACCCATATGGGTAGCTAGTCTTGTCAGAAATTGGGTTATATTGAAATATAGAACATTCTTTCTAATTAGACTAAGAATGTTAATAAAGGAATGGTTCGTTTATACTGGCCCAGAGAAAACTATGTCCTGTACCTTTATAATTATATAGTTTCCGGTCAGTAGGGGTACAAAATTTCCGTACAATGACAGAAAACTCAAGAAAGGAACTCGCCGCACAAAATACAATGCTATGAGCATTACGTTGGCAAATGTCTGAGGAGGTAAACGTAAGAGCGAACAGACAGGCGGATTTCAGTATAGGCCTACCCTCGGAAACAGTCGGTTTATTTTTTTTTTAGTGGGTGTAAAAAAACACTACCAAGTATACAACGATTGTATAGAGTTTAAATAGACAGCCGCCTATGGTTTCGCAAAACATTGGATAAATTTCAAAGAAGAAATATCTGCAAGTATTTTCTAACATTTGGTCAACCAGGCATATCAAACCTAACTTACTCTCTTCATATTCTACAAAAATCAAAGCGACCTAAACCGCTAAACGTTTTTTTTTTCTTCTCTTTTTTTGTGTGTAAATTCTTTAAAATCATCTTTTGAACTATTCTAACCATGTTGGTTTAACTTAGTTGTTCACCTCTTTAAAATGTTTTCTTTTTTTTCTAATTTCTTTAATTTTCTCTAAAATCCTAACCTAGATTTTAATTTTAGTTTATCAGATTGTGACCCTTTTGTGTGTGTGTGTATATATATATACATGGGGGGAGGGGAAATCGGGGGAGATTGTTAGAAAGTTGATATCTTGAAATGAAAAATTATGGACTACCGTAAAATTGGGACAAATGCTGAGAAAAAATGCCTCCAATGGGGCCAGACTGTATGGTTTTTAACGCCGTTTTCCACATTATTTCAGTTATATCGCGGTGGCACTGGGACCCGAACACACGACCTTCAAAATCAGAATTGGCAATTCTACCCGTTGAGCTATCATGCCAACTGAAAGTGGGCTGTGTTTAAAAAATATTTATCACATAAAACCTCAACCGGCAGTGAATTAAACCCATGACTTTTTTCGATAATACACTAGTGTATTATCTTTTGTTGGGTCCCAGTTCTTTTTTTTACGTATGAGCACGTGAAGGCGGCGGAATCAATCACGGCACGTGTCAGAATTTGTGCTACTTCGCGATTTCGCGAGAAAATGCCGTCATTGTTGCTAGGACGTATACGTGCGGAAAATGTTATGATTTTCATGTAGAATAAAACAACAATGCAGCAAAAGTTATCAAAAGTCAACAAAATTTATTGAAATATTTCTGTTTACCCCCTCTATAGACTGATTCATTCTAGATTCGATGTACATGTCACGGAACTATCTTCTTGTGCATGTACACATTTCTTACCAAACTACATCTGTAAACATGGACCCGTGAACGGTACATACATGTAGGTTGAAGGAGATGATGCAGTATATCTGTTTGTCTGTCATTCGTTTTATGTGATAAATACAATCTTGAATCGAGTTTATGTATTATCATTTTATCAAACTTGTTGACTAAAATGTATATGACGCTCCCCAAGGCTCGCGTCATATAATTTTAGTGAACTCGTTTGATAAAAATGATAATACATAAACACTCATGTAAGATACTCTATTTATTCCTTGTTATGCAGTAACGGTTATACCGTTAATAATAATATTGGAAAATTTTACTGTAAAAATGCAGTCAGCTCGGAAATTCTTTGTGTGTTCTACATGTTTATCTTTCTGTGTTTTAATTTAAAAGTCATCTTTGCACACGAAGGATTTGTTTCTAAAATACTTGCAAAATGAAATCTGGTTCGCTGTTCCTTAAAATTCTTTTACATTCTTCAAACATAGCGTCACTTCAACCAATTTTAACACTGTAAGACTGATAGTACAGGGTGTCCCATACTATCTGTTACAATTTAAATCCAACAAAATTACTGAAATTATCCGATATAGCCCCTCTAGAAACTGTTTCATTCTACTTTCGCTGTAAATGCCAAAGAGCTATCTTCTTCTGCATTTGCACATTTCGAACCGAACTACATCTGTAAACATTGACCCGTGAACGATATATAAGGTAAAGGTGATGATGCAGCTTATTTTCTTTTTTGTCTGCCATTCGTTTTATGTGATAAATAAAATCTTACATTCGTGTTTATGTATTATCATTTTTATCAAACTCGTTGACTAAAATGTATTTGACCTCGCCAAAGCTCGCCAACTCGTTTGATAAAAATCATAATAAATAAACACTCATGTAAGATTCTAAATTTCCATAAGAAGAAGAAAAGAGTCGAGTAGCGATAGATTACTCGTAAAACGAGTTTTGAAACCTTTGGGTCGTCAGTTCGAGACTCGACCTGTCAAAAATTCTTTTTCTCTGATTCTGATAAAATTCACTGCAACAGAATTCAGCTCTCTTTATTTAAAATATTGGCGAAAATTATAATAATGAGTAGTACAGCAAAAATAATTATGAAGTAATGTGATGCTTTGATTCATTGTTTCAGTATAATTGTTATTCAGTTCCTTTGCATTCCATGTCTTTCGGTATCATTAGGATTTTTGTTATTATTGTTCAAATTGAAGTTACCCTCGTCAAAAATTTAACTTTAGATCAGATTTTTGTACACTTACCTGCTAAGTTAGGCATGAACAATAGAATTAGAAAGCACTAAAGTTTCGTATTGTATTGTATTGTTTTGTATTTGTATTTGATAATCGTGATTATAATCAAGGCTCAAATTTAAAAAAAAATACAATAGAAAATTTTCTTTCATCTGTGCATTTTTATTTCCACTTAGAAAAAGGTAAACTATAATAAGTACCGTTTTCTCAAGGATATAATCACATAAGTGACGAAAGATTGAAATTTATTTAAAAAACGTGTTCGAAAAAAAAACCTGAATATAAACTTTTTTTTTTCACTTTTCCAGTACAATCAAAAGAAACTGTATGAGCCAAGATACGAGGTAATAAAATATGAGTCATGTTCTCTGAAAAGAGGGTTAGATGGATCTGCAATAAGTATGAATCCACGCCAGCCTGCGTAGTCCGCGAAGTCAGACCTGGGTCGAAACTTTTTTGCTATTTGTAAATTTGCTGTCTGTCATTTGTCCAAAGACCATTCTAGCTCATGATTCAGTCGGTTGTTAGGCAAAATGGATTTTATAGATTCATAACTATGTGTGGACTTGCTTGATATTATATATATTAAGGAGACGCATTAAACCCCCTTTTCCCAGAGCGCAGCTCATATAATAATGAGTCATGATCTGACAAAAGGGGGCTTAATGCATCTTCGTGATACATGATATCAAGCAAGTCATCACATGGTCATGGATCCATAGAATCCATTTTGTCTAACAACCGACTGAATCATAAGGTAAACTGGTCCTTGGACATACAGAAAATTGACCAAAAGCAAAAGTTTCGGCCCAGGTCAGCCTGCGCGGATTGTGCAGGCTGGCCTGGGTCGATACTTTTCGCAGATGCATTAGGCCTCCTTTTCACAGAGCACGGCTCATATATATTTCTTCAGTGTATTCCTATTCTTATGTGCCATTACTTGAAAAAAGAAAAGAACTAATTGTTGTTTTGCACCGCTTTCAAAACTATTTCAGTCATTTCACGGCGACAGCTCACATATTCATGTATGGGGGCGTCACCGATCAGAAAGAATGTGGACCACCTCGTGATTTTGAAAACTGCTTCACGTACAATTACAAAAAAATTAAATTGCATAGATAAGCATTAATTATCTGGTAACTGACTCAAGCTTTCAAATGTAGTCAAATTCAAGTAGGTAAAATGTGACGTCATTTTAATGACGTCTTTACTGCATAAGCGGTCGAATGAGCCGAGAGTAATCATTAGGTTTTAAGTCATACTCGGAGAGTATTTATCGGAAATCAAAACCGATGTACAAGAAGCTTCAGGGGACTCTGCACTCAAGAAATCTGATATTCGTAAATGGATCGGACTTATTTAGAGAAGGGTGCGATACTGTTAAAAATTACCCCAAATCCGGCCGTCCATCAACATCAGTCACAGACAAAATTATCACGTATGTAGAGCAGCATGTAAGACAAGATCGCCGAGATACTGTCAGGAAAATAGCTGGCAGATTTAGCATTTCATACGAAAATGCCCAGGAGATTTTAACAGACAGTCTTTGAATGTTTGCGCAAGGTGGGTACCTCATTTTTGACGCCAGAGCAAAAGGGGGTTAGGGTCGAAATCTGCTAAAAATTTTCAGAAGGCATTAGGGTAGAGGGGTCAAACTTTACTGGTCGTATTTTAACATGCGATAAAACATTGGCACACTTTAACGAGACTGAATCTAACCAACAAAGCAGTGTATGAAAAAAAAAATCCAACCTCGCCCTCTGATGTTAAAGCCACATTTTCTGAGTCAGTTGGTAAAGTTATGTGTATCATGTTTTTCTTTTCTCCTTTCTTTCTTCTAAGTCGTCTTATGCCCATACATACTACAGTCAATGCTGAGTTTTATGCTCACATTGTTCAAATAAATTTCACAAACACCACGCGAAAAAACAGCCAGAAGTCTTGCAGAGTGACGTCACATTACACCAAGATAACGCTCTAGCTCACAAAATCACACTTGTACAGGAAAATTTGCAAAAACTAAACATAGAAACACTAGCCAACCCTCCCTATAATTCAGTCTTGACCCCGTGTGACCTCTGGCTAGTTCCTATTTTTAAAAGATTTTCTATGTGGCATACACTACGAGAGCAGAGAGGAGCTTACCCTCGCTATGACCGGGTCCTTGAGAGTAATGTCACGTGACGTGCTGGCGCACGTGTTTCGTACATGGGAATCAAGAATGGATAGGTGGATACAATTCAAAGGAGGTTACTTTCAAAACAGTTAACACTCCCAAGTTTTTTCTATAACAATATTCCGATACAGACACCGGTCACAGCACCGGTCCACGTTCTTTCTGATCACCCCTCGTATGTCCTGGGTTTCACCAGTATTAAGCTTGGGCTCTAAAAATCTTGTTTAAGGATATTTCCACGAAAGACCTAGTTTTTCCAGTGAGGCTCGAACCTTGGTTGTCCAGATAACGAGTCCAACACTTTACAACTAAGCAACTCAGGACCCCTCTCCGATGATTGATGAAAATTATCGAATATACTGAATATGATCCCATCTTTGTTTATACAGGAAAGTTTTGAAAAGAATTTTAGTCTAGTACTGGTTAAGAAATTTCTGAGATCCAATAGTAGGTGCACTGGCTACCATAATAAGACTAAAATACATGTACTGTTTAAAAGACCTTTTAAACAGGTGGGCACGAACTGTGTTTGTTTGTGTGGTGTTAAACCCTGTTTTCAACACTATTTCAGTTATATCGCAGCGGCTAGTGCATGCTCTTCTAGAGTTTCTTTTTATCAGTACTAGGCACAATATTCTTCAAAAGCCACTACTGCTTTACCATATAACCATCGTTGAAAGAATGATCAGCGGCGAGAGTGGAATGAATCCTGTCACGGTGACATTAATCCTCAGAAAGAAACTGGCCGAGCTGGGGTTTCGAACAAGCGAACACCTCGTTTAAAGTCCTTTAGGCTACCGACTGCGCTACCTGGCTTGGCAGGACACGGTATCACGGACCGGCATTAATGAGCGATTTTTGCCTCACTGTTCAAATATTTGGTAGTGTCCAAGTAGACAACAGACATGATGTTTTCTAGAATCGTTGTAAGGTCAAGTTAAATTCTGAATATCAAGAGTAGACTGTTTGGTGAATGATTGCTGATTTTGTTTTGAGCTTAGCCCCTACAGCGCTTCCGAAATACAATAATTTCATGTTTCTTTTAGCCAGAAGATATAGTGAAGTAGCGGACAGTGTAGATCAAAGATCAGACTGCACGTTCTGTGCAGTCTGATCTTGATCTACGCTGTCCACAAAAACAACTGAAGTCGGTTCCAGCACTTTAAGGGTTTAAACATAAAAGTAATTTTTCCTTACTTTTGCAACGCCAAATATATAAACTCGATCTCATTCGACGGCTAGAAATACATTCTACCGAAACCCAGCAAGTTATTTTCCTTACAAGCTTGACTAAGCAAGCGGACGGTGTAGATTAAAGATCAGACGGCACGTTCTGTGTAGTCTAATCTTGATCTATGCCGGTCACAAAAGCCTCTGTTTTCGCCTATGGCACTGATAGGGTTAATAGAGACCTCTACCGACCAAAGGATCTTTTGAAATCCGAAATTAGTTCTCTTTTGTGTCTTTCCAGCAAAGGAGATACGACGAGAGTGACAATGTAAGTAAAACTTAAAACTTCCTGACGTCCCGTTTCGTTACAGTTTGTTTATTAGGTGTTTAGTGCATTGTTATTGTTGTTGTCGTCGTCTTTAGGAGAGGTTTGATGCAGCCGATTATATAATAGTTACGATTGAGAGGATTGAGGTACAAAAACGACGTATATTCTAAAATATTCCGGACCTCGTTGCTAAACTGGTATAGAACTTAATTTATGCCATGGTATCATTCATTTTTTTGGCTCCCGGAACAAACTTTGCAGAACATGTTGTACAAAATGGGGAATCAACATGAATGCAAATGTAACACATAAGTGCATGTGAAACGATCGTGGTTAAAGAAAGCAAGAGCACCGCATTGTTAGATCCACTTTTGTAATAAAACGGATGTTTGTAATAAAATTTACAACTTCGCTATATTCCTTTAGTATTCACCCATGTACTTCAAAATGGATATATATGGATAATTTTTATCCAAAACTTTACAGAAGCATGATGAAAGATGGAAAAAATGCATTTGAAAACTGTTTTTCAAAAGGCCGTTTCATGTGGAAATTTGTAATAAAATTAAACAAGAATGCGGATATTTGCAACAAAAATTTTCAACTTTGCTATATTCCTTTAGTATTCACCCATCTACTCCAAAATGGATAAATATAGATGATTTTATCAAAACATTTACAGAAACATAAAAGTAGTAATAGCGTCTCTTTGCTTGTAAACAAAGATGCTAGGTTGTTATAGAAACATACATGTTGAAACTTGTTTCACCATGAAGACTAACCTACTGTGTAGTATACGGGTTATTATGATGTCATCTATTTGAATTGTTTTTCAATAGCGCCACTCGTCTTTAAGTGCTTTTCAAATATTGGTGATTGGTACTTAATCCGCCTAAAGATACTTTGAGGTATATGAAGACTGATTAAAGATGTAATTTGATTGTGTCTTTAAAGTGAAGACAATGTATACATTATTTGAAAAACCTTATTGGTACGAAATTTGAAGCTCTGATAAATGGTAAAAACATTGTGGGAAAAAAGATGGTTGGACGAGGTATTGAGATAAAACCCACCACCTTTTAATTATTATAAACCTATTGGCTGGTAAGCGCGACTAACTGACCTTTTATGGACGATGTAGATCGAGCTTAGACTGTACAGGATATGCAGTTTGATCTTTGTTAAGGACAGTGTAGATCAAGATCAGACTACACAGAACATGCTGAGCGACCTTCTAATTATAATTAACCCTTTATGTAGATGAAGATCAGACTGCACAGAACATTCAGTTTGATCTTTGTTGCGGCTAGTGTAGATCAAGATTAGACTGCGCAGAACATGCGGCGCGAGCCCCCCAATTATTATTAACCCTTTAGCTGTTGCGCGCGACTCACTGACCTTTTACGGGCACTGTAGATCAAAGTCTGACTGCAGAAGAACATGCGCTCTAATGTTTGTTGCGGACAGTGTAGATCAAGATCAGACTACAAAGAACATGCAGCCGTCCAATTATTATTAATCCTTTAGCTGTTGCGCGCGACTCACTGACCTTTTACAGGCACTGTAGATCAAAGTCTGACTGCAGAAGAACATGCGCTTTAATGTTTGTTGCGGACAGTGTAGATCAATATTTCGGTTATTGATGTCGAATTGAAAATTTAAGTGTAGATCAAGATCATACTACACAGAACACGATAAGGTAATATTATTTCCCCCTAAATCATAACTTTGAAACAGCAATATTTGGGTTATTGGAGGTTATTGATGTAAAGGATGTGAGCAGTACGTTTAATCTCGTTCAAACGTGTCCAGTCAAGTTTCTTTTTGTCGGTTATTTCATTATATAAATTTTACTACGATGTCTTTAAACAATTATTGACTTTCCGCCCCAAATTATTATTAACCCTTTTAATTGCCAAGCGCCACTCACTGACCTTTTGAGGACAGTGTAGATCAAGATCAGACTACAAAGAACATGCAGCCGTCCAATTATTATTGTTAAGTTTCTTTTTGTCAGTTATTGCGTTATATAAATTTTACTGCGATGTCTTTAAACATTTACTGAGAGCATAACTTTCTGCCCCAAATTATTATTTAACCCTTTGACCGGTCGCGACTCGCGGACTTTTTACCGACAGTGTAGATCAAGATTAGACGGAGCGACCCACCAATTGTTATTAGCCCTTTGGCAGCTAATCGCGACTCACTGACCTTTTGCGGCCAATGTAGATCAAGATCAGACTGCACAGAACATACACTTTAATTTTTGTTGCCGACAGTGTATATCAAGATTAGACTGCGCAGAACATGCGGCGCGAGCCCCCCAATTATTATTAACCCTTTAGCTGTTGCGCGCGACTCACTGACCTTTTACGGGCACTGTAGATCAAAGTCTGACTGCAGAAGAACATGCGCTCTAATGTTTGTTGCGGACAGTGTAGATCAAGATCAGACTACAAAGAACATGCAGCCGTCCAATTATTATTAATCCTTTAGCTGTTGCGCGCGACTCACTGACCTTTTACAGGCACTGTAGATCAAAGTCTGACTGCAGAAGAACATGCGCTTTAATGTTTGTTGCGGACAGTGTAGATCAATATTTCGGTTATTGATGTCGAATTGAAAATTTAAGTGTAGATCAAGATCATACTACACAGAACACGATAAGGTAATATTATTTCCCCCTAAATCATAACTTTGAAACAGCAATATTTGGGTTATTGGAGGTTATTGATGTAAAGGATGTGAGCAGTACGTTTAATCTCGTTCAAACGTGTCCAGTCAAGTTTCTTTTTGTCGGTTATTTCATTATATAAATTTTACTACGATGTCTTTAAACAATTATTGACTTTCCGCCCCAAATTAATATTAACCCTTTTAATTGCCAAGCGCCACTCACTGACCTTTTGAGGACAGTGTAGATCAAGATCAGACTACAAAGAACATGCAGCCGTCCAATTATTATTGTTAAGTTTCTTTTTGTCAGTTATTGCGTTATATAAATTTTACTGCGATGTCTTTAAACATTTACTGAGAGCATAACTTTCTGCCCCAAATTATTATTTAACCCTTTGACCGGTCGCGACTCGCGGACTTTTTACCGACAGTGTAGATCAAGATTAGACGGCGCGACCCACCAATTGTTATTAGCCCTTTGGCTGCTAATCGCGACTCACTGACCTTTTGTGGACGATGTAGATCAGATTAGACTTCACAGAACATGCAGCGCGACCCCCCCCGCCCCCACCTTTCCCCAATATCATACCGTTAAAGTCGTTTATTCCAGGACCAAATACAAAATTTGCGTAGTAACAGTTTACCCTGTGGCAAAAAGTACAAGAAGCGTGTCCAGACAAGAAATGTATCATTAAAGTACACTATGAAAGAAGTTAACAAAATTCAGTGCTAACTTTTATTCAAAATTGTGATAGAGGTACTGATGCAGTAAAAACATTGTGGGGAAAAGAGATACTGATGCAGTAAAAACATTGTGGGAAAAAGAGAAATTACTCAAACTTTATTCGTGAAAGACACCGTCTGATAACTATGATCAAATTACTCGATTTAATGTATGATTCGGAAAACACTGTGGGAAAAAGAAAACGTATTATCCTTATATTTTAAACATGATTAAAGCACACTCGTAGTATCTATTTGTTAAAGTAATTGAGATTTATAGTTAGTAAACAAATTTGAAATTTTAAAGGAGATGAGATCGGAAAATGTCGTATTTCGTTTTACGTTATGTTTATCAACACTTAAGGTGAAAAGAGCCTTCATAAATGAAGGAACAAAGTTACTTGTATTAAGAGCGGGTTTAACATCGTTTTTCAATTACATTTAATTATGTACGTATAACCAGAGTTAGTGTTCTAGTATTTCTTTTCCGGTACAAACTTTTTTTATTATCGTCCCTAAACCCCTGATTGTTATTTAACACTGACTAATGAACTTGTCCGCTGGTACGGGACGAGTCCGCGACCCCGTATAACTATTCAGCCATGCTAATGAGACTCGGTTTTGGCGCGATTTATATGTCATATACACCCTTAAACACACACCCACACACCATGTTGAGGTGGAACAAGAACATTGCGAAAAAAGAAAAGTCATTTATCAAACGAGAAATATTTTATCAAAATATTTTACAAGCTTTAAAAGATAAATTCCCCATTCACTACGTCTTCAGTTTTTTTTTTCTTTCTTTTTCGAGCGGTGTAAACTAATATCAAATTGCACAATTCACTTATTATGTAATTCATTCTCACTAATCAGTTACACTATAAAATGAGTTTTGTGGTAGTAAGTATTGTATTGTATTCGAGTTTAACACCGCTTTAACAGCATATGTCATATTACGGAGGTCAGTGGACCTATCTGTGTGTTTCCTTTTCTTACACCAGTACAAACACAACTTTCTTTCCAAGCCATTGGCAACTTTCTCACATGCATCAGAGGTGGGAGGCCTGAAACTCAAATAGGGATCCAACCCGCAACTCTCTGATCACGAGCTACCTGAGCTACCCGATTGGGTTTCGGGTAATAAGCGTTTCTGCATGTATGTATATCTTTAAACTTGTAAAGTACGTACATGCATGCGTTCATGTTTATGTGTCTGTGTGTTTAATATGTTGTTTTTTGTTGACTTTCCCAAGGAAAGCTTTTTATACTTTGAGTCAAAGAATGAAAACCGATCCGATTTGTTAGGTTTCCAACAGGATAGGCTGTTACAATGGGGAAAAATCTTGCTATTAAATACGCTCTGATAAAGCAAAACCGTAAAAAGAGCATACGACTTTGCAGCAATAAATTGGTTCTTTATTAGTGCCTGTGCCAATGACATAGGGAGATTTTCTCTCAAAAATCATCCTATTTCCTGAATGTGTTACGACATTATATTGTTCGATGGTAGTTCTCACAATGTTTTACGTTAAGAAAATATACAATGACTCACAATATATTTACATTTTACAATGACACGACTCGATTTCTTGTTCATTATTGTTTATATTTCACAATATCGCACCCCAATTCGTCGCTTATCCCTATTTAGACTTTACAATGTCACGCCCCTTCCCTTTAACCCGTTCTGGTAAATCAAACCCGTAAAAAAGAGCCTACGACTTTGCAGCAATAAACTGGTTCTTTATTACATGGTCACTTGTATCGCTCTTTCCAAAATATTTTTAGCAAAAAATTTCTCACTGTATCGGACAGAGTAGACTCAAGATCTGGTAGCTCGTTCTGTGCAGTCTCGCAGGCTCCTGGATCTTCACTGGGTGTAAAACCACATAAAGCCCCGCAAAGCAGCCTATGGATTAATGTCTAGTACCTATTTATATCATTGATTATGATGCAAATGACAAAAAAAATCAAGTCGTTTCCCTTTAAATTAAAAAAATTAAATGACTCAAATAAGATTGGACAAGACGCATCATCCTTTTAAAGTCCAGTACCCATTTATATGTCAATGTTTTTGACTTGAAATCGGATTAAGGTAACTTATAAAGAGAGCCGGTTAATGTTTACATAAATATTATTAATAACCCTAGTAATGGATTAGATTTAGCAAAAATGTAAGATATTGGTCGAAAGTTATAGAAGTTGTTTCTTTCAGCAATGGAATGATTTTTTCTTGACAACCCAACCTTCTAGCAAGTGAATTCGTGTACTGATAAGTTTAATTCTAGGAAATGTAGGCAAAGGCACCACATTTTAGAAAAACAAAGCAAAGAAATCGGTATTCAACCCTTTCTTTCAATTTCTGGCAGTTTCTATTCATGAAATTTGAGAAAACCCTGACAAATGATACGTGACGCTTTACTCTTTCCTTTTGACCTGCGTATTTGTCGTTCAATTCCCAGCCGTTTTAGAGCCGATACTCCTTTTCCTAGAAAAATCGACTTTTTTATTTGCAGTCAGATCGAATCAATATAGGTATCATTGGAATGGCCTTGTCACACGGACTAAGAAAGTGTATAGTTTTGTGGGTGTCACTTAAATGACAACGGATATACAGGGGTTAAAGCTGTGGGTGATACGCGCTTTTGACATCCACTGACACTAAATGACTCCAATCTGTATTTACTGACCGACTTTTACGTTCTTGGTGTCTGTCCACGATAATTTTTCGCTTGGAATTCAAATTGGAAGTCAAAATTTACCTAAAGATCATAGTGAGATCGTAACGTTGCCTGAAAGATTTTAGATACGCTATTAATACAGTAACTTAAACAAAAAGTGGCTAAAAATCGTTTGTTATGAACCGAATTGCGTGATCTTTGTGTCCACTTGTATTAACTTTCGCTCAGAAATCCATTTATGGGGGGTAACGAATACATTCTGGTGAGATGGCGGTTAAAAATGACCTCATTTTCTATAAAAATTACCATAGAAGATCAGCACAAGACAAAAACAAAAACAAATCTTTGTATATGTTATTATACGCACTGGCATTAGCATTAAGAAAAAAAAACAGGTAAAATCCTTTGAAATAACCCTCGTAGTTTATGAGAAGAAGTTGTTCGAAAATTGAGACAATGGGCGGACACAGGCATACACGCACGATAGACATAGGGCCATTACATAAGCTTGCTGACCTTTGGCCAGTGGAACTAAAACTTTCGTTGTGTAAATGATACGTAGGTTGAATATATTCTTCAAGATACTGGCATACCAGACTGTTACTGTAACCATTAGATGAAATAGATAAAACTTACCCATATAATGTTCACATTCCCCACTCCATATCAAAACTTTCCTTTTATTAGAAATATTCATAAACGTTAACACTGTTGGTCTCTAACCACGATAAGTCACTTTTGAACTCGGAATTCACCTAGAGATTAAAGTGATATCGTAATATTACCTGAAATATTTCAGATAGGCTATTAATGCAGTAACTCTAACAAAAAAATGCTAAAATCATTGTTCATGAATCGATATTCATGATCTTGGTACCTATTTGTATTAACTTTTGCTAAGAACTCCATTTACGAAGGTAAGAAATACATTTTTGAGGAGTCGGAGGCCGGAAATGACGCCATTTTCTATAAAGATTACTATAAAAGAACACCAAAAGGTAAAAGTAGCTTTATATATGTTATAACGCATACTGGTATTAGTGTATGGTTTAACACGTTTGCATTTGACTAAATTTAAATCGTCCTTGATTGGATAATAAAGTAGGCCGTCATTTATTAAGTTCATTAAGCCCTGCGGTGTTCCATTTACTTTATTATCGTTAAGAACTTCAGTATAAAACTTTCATTTCACATTTTCGACTTCTATCATCACAAAGCACTTTTAAACATGTAATTTAAGTGCCTTTGTAATTTTCAACAAACGAGTCATGCATAGTGTAATACAAAAGTGATTAAACCATACTGACACAGAGAAATGGTGTGGCAAACGCTTCAAAATGACCCAAACGTTCAATTATGATATCTGACATTGAGAATTTTATAAACCGAGTAACAAGCTGGAAATGATATTTACCAGGACAAGAAATGGCATCAGATTGTTTTAACTACTTATCCTGTTGTCTAGTTAATAAACTGACAAACATGATTGGACACGTTATCTATGTTTAGATCATGACGAAAATGACCTGTTAAGAAATCAGACAGTCGTTCTAAAATTAGACAACCAATTAACTGCAAAAGGAAGTGGACTAATCAGAAGAGATTCTGATCCGTAAAATACATTGTAAAGAGTGTGTATGTCAAAAAAAGTTCCCATACTGAAACATTTCAACCATTAAGTGCTTAACCATTCATGAGTCTGATTGTTTTACAAGCAGTACTACATCATGCATGCATTAAATAAAGCAAGACCTTTCCTGCATTTCTACTGATGTAATATATATAAATACATATAATATATTTAATTACATGTAAGAAATGTAAATTTCAGTATGTTGGACAAACCCACCAGAAATGTGCCAATCGCATAAATAAACATAAATTTGACATTCTACATTTCCCTGATATGATTACAAATGTTTCAGAACATTTCAGTTCCCCTGGACATATCATTCATGATTTTACATTTATGTCTATTGAGAAAGTTTCAAATAACAGGAAAAGACTATTGAAAGAAACATCTTGGATGCACATTCTTGGTACTATTACTCCACATGGAATGAATTCTAAAGTATTATTTGAATTCTTTAGTAAGGAGCTTACTATTCTATATATATATATCTAACCTTTTACCGCACAATCCCTACTTCTAAAAACCCTACGAAAGAAGCCCTTTGAGAGCATAGTGGAAAAAGGGGAGAATGATGGTAAAAGGAGAAAATGCTTGTAACCAGCATTTTCTCCTTTTCCTACAACATTTTCTACTTTTCCCACAATGTTTTCTACTGTTCCCAAAACAAATTTCAATTTCTAAGTCACATTTGATTTGTCGTCTGCAAAGAAATAATACTTTCATTTCAGTCAAGTCCACGATTTTGTCGTCTGGTAAAGAGTTAAAGTAATTAGAAGTAGTTGTATTGAATATGTATCTCCGGTAGATATGGTCTGAGTGATAGAAATCATCTTTAAAGGGATTGGGACAGTGTGAGGAAAGCAGCATTTGCGGGCTACTGGATTTTCTCACAGTGTTTTCATATTCCCGTTTTTTCCAATAGGGATTTTTGAAACAGGGTTGTTTGGTAACAGTTTATTTATCATTGGTGTTAATTTGAATCGGAGACAAGATGACTGATGACTTCAATTTACATGTTACTCAGGTCAGCCTGCTCTACTGCATTGTCTGATCTTGCCTCAATGCACACTCTCTATTACGATTATTAGGTAGCTTTATAAGCTACAGTAACTTTTGCATTGCTGTTTTTTTTTCCAACAGTTGTACGTAAAGAGCATGTGGGAGCATTGTGGGTGGGGGAGAAAATGCTGGTAACCAGCATTTTCTCCTTTTCTCACGATATTTTCGACTCCTTCAGAGATGGAGTCAATCATTTAAGCAAAAAAGCTAAATTGCTTTGAATATCTGAAAATTTTCCTAGTGGTAAAAAATTCAAAGTATTGGTGTCATACAGCTTTTATTTTCTTTTAACACGACAGTTTTTACATGCATTTTTCACATTAAGCTTTAAATTTGCATTTTTCCTATAATTTTTGCATCTTCTTAGATCATGTTTGTGTTAAATATACTAAAGCTGTGTTTCCCCCCCCCCCCCAAAAAAAAAGCTTAATTAGAACGCGTTGGAGGAACCTGGTAAATCAAATAGAGAACGTTGACGATTTCTTGCTTGTTTCATTAACTCAAAACACAAAGGGAAATTCATTCTTAATATCTTTTTATTTACAAGCAATACAATCATGATACAATAAGATGAACAACAGATGAGTAACACTTTTAAGAAAATGAATGACATTCTTAAGAAAATGATAGACACTTTTGAAAAATGAGTAACTCTTTTAAGAAAATGAATGACACTTTTTAGAAAATGAGTGTCACTTTTTGAAAAATGAGTGACACTTTTTTGAAACGGACCCTACGGGAATTACGTTTAAAAGTACAAAAACGTAGAAGGTAGTGACCTTTTTGAAAAATGAGTGACACTTTTTTGAAACGGACCCTACGGGAATTTACGTTTAAAAGTACAAAAACGTAGAGGGTAGTGACCTTTTTGAAAAATGAGTGATACTTTTAAGAAAATGAGTGATACTTTTTAATATTTGTGTGACAGTTTTTAGTATCTGTCTGACACATTTTTTTGAAAATTGAGTGACACTTTCTTTTTCTTTTTGAGAATTGAGTGACAATGAAGAAATATCTTACAGGTTTATATATAAATGTCGTAATATCGTTGAAAGCAAATTTGACAGTGGTCGACCATCAAAACCCGTATGGCTCTGTATCAAAGAGGTCTACTTTTCGTCTTTTTGTATAAACCATTTGATAACTTTTTTGTTCTTCTCTATTATACAATTTTCTTTTCTTTTTATCCCTACAAATTTTACTAGGATTGGTCACAGTGATATTTGAACTACTTTGAGGGTCTGTGACTATATCTTTCACGCTATGAAAATTAATGAGTTGACTGTTTTTATAATTTAGGGTAAATCCCCTCACTTTACAAGTTTCGTTGTTTTCATTCGTTTTGTAAGCATAATTTTTTGGCCCCCCAGACACAAACTCCACAATGTACTCTCCATTCTGAAGCTCATTCGTCAGTTCACCCAAGTAATCACCTAGAGGTGGATCATACTCATTTGGACGACTCACGTATATCACACTGTCCGTATCGTAATACAAGACTCTTCTGTTTAATGCCTCAAGTACACTGTAAAGTTTAAGTCTGGCCCAGCACGTTGTAAATGTTGCCAAATATATATTGGTTTTGTTATCTTCGGGTTGACAATCGTCCTTATACTGCCATTCGACTTGTATCGTATCATTAGACAATATATGAAAATCGATGGGTTGCTTCAATGGATCGGAAAAAAGTTGAAAAAACATGTTGGCCTGACTTTCGTGAAAAATTCCGTTTGTCGCATATTAAGTCTCTGACCAAACTTTCCCCAAAAGCTATTGAGACACAGTTTTGCCAAAGCTCTAAGTCCTGGGTTCTGTCGAATATTTTTTCGATCCAATGAGAACCCTTCTTTTTCCACATATTGCCCGATGTACTTATTCATATCATCGTAACATTTAATCCATTTGGGAGGGCCGCTTGCTTCTTGTTTAAATTTCAAAAATGTGTTAATATATTGAGCAAACAGTCCTCCTTCATGGGTTTTGGGGTCATATTGAGTGCTTTCTTCCCAGTGGTATACTTCATAAATTTTTGTGATTTTATACCCTAATCTGACAGCCGTTTCTATTTCGGGGGTGCACCACGTACCAGTCAAAACTCTCTCGTCGTCCAAACAGGTGCAGGGGTCAAGATTTTAGGGTGACCCACGGGATACCGACAATACTTATTCACCCAAGAATACAAGCTCGTGAAATCCACGTACTTGATCCTTTCCTGTTCTTCCGTTTTACGATAGAGTTGACTCGCATTGGTACGCCCGCCGAAGAAGCTCTCTCTAGGGTCCAATCTCTCTGTCATGTCTAACTGTTTGATGAAGGTTCTCAATTCTGAATATTGATGTCGTTCTTTTTGAAATTCATGGTCCCAAATGCACACGTATTTCATGCCTAATTGTTCTAAATAAGCTTTCTTTTTCATAGTCAGGGCATACAATTCATCCAGTGACTGGTGGGTTAGGGGGTGACTCTTTTCTTCTCTATTATCTGAGAAACACACAGGGCAGCCATGAAACACGCAGCCGTGGTACTTGTACGCCGTGTGTGTTTCTGCGCAGTACCCATCAAACTTGTATCGAGTTCCAGGGATGGTCTTTTACCCTTCATTCAATGCATGTTGAATATGTACCTTGTCTTCCATTGACGGTGCCGAGTTCTGTTTTTAAGCATGTATCTAAATAGTTTATGCTCTAAGGTCTTTATAAATCTTTCTGCAAAGTTTGCTTTGGTTTCTGTGTTCAGGGCGTAAAGGTGGTGAATGTTTTGACCGCGTAAATATTTATTGACTTTCTTACTTCGAAACTCCATGACTCTGTCAGTGCGTACAGTGTTGGGTTTCCTCTCCCCCGACAATATATGTGTCAGAGCGTACGTGACATCGATCCCCTTTTTACTTGGCATCAGTTGGGCATGTGCAAATCGAGAAAAAATATCTATGCAAACAATGACATACTTGAACCCTTCATTATATTTGGACAAGTCCATCATATCCATCATGTCTATATCCCATTGACTGTCTACACCGTTCACAATAACTCTGGACCGTTTAAACCGGCGTCTGGCCCCTCTCGTTAAGGAATAGGACTCTTGATCTTGTAACCATTTTCTTATTCTGTGTCTACCAATGGTGTTTTTTCCTTGGGCCTTTACATACTGATATAATTTCTCTGGACCTAAATGACTAGCAGGGGACTTTGGGTCGAAATAAAGAGTGGACAAATAGGTGTTCCAGTCTGACATCTTTTATTAATTTATACAAGCATAATGCATTCTTACAACAAAATAACTATAATACAACAGAATATAAAGGACGTCTATTTTCCTCTAAATACAAATTTAAAATATCAATAAGTCTCTCAGCACCCTCTCTGGCTTCTCGTCTTAATTGTCTACATCTCCACCACCACTCAAAGTCATTTATCAACATCACCGCCACAAAAACAAGTCCGAACATGTCTATCGTCTCACAAATAAATTGGCTCCAGTGTTACTATTTGACCCAAATCCAAAGGATGGGATATTTCCACCGTTTTGTCCAAATGAAGGGGTGAATCCTGACGCTGTCTGATTGTTCTTGCTCGCTGTCTCAAATCTAAAGTCACCTACAGGTTGCACCAAGTTCTTGTTTTCGCTTTTATAGCCAGTCATTTTTAAGTAAATACACGTTGGAGACCATTTTTCGTGTTCTACCCAAGGGTCGTCCGTCGATTCCCGGGATATAACGTTGACTGAACAAGCGAAGCAAGTAACCTTGTCGCTACTTCCAGTGTAATAAAAGCCGGCTTTCGATAAGGAAACGCGATCTGGAGTTATCTGCTTTGACCAGTCTTGAAACGTTCTTAATCTATCTTCATAAAACATCATATTTGGCTTGGAAAACTGGTTCACTTGTACCGAATCACTCTGCGTAAACAGATCCATGTTCATAGTTCAAAGTACTTTTCAGAACTGACAACTGGAAGAAAGCAGAGCCCAATTTATATAAAGTGCCTGTCGCTGATTGGTTGTTATTTTTAGAAATTCTCCATTGTCTTCTGTCCCGTCTGTTACTTCTGGAGAGTTGAAAGGGGTATTGTCCTGATATCCTGCTTAAGTCAGACACTCTGACGACTTGCAAAGGGATTACCTTGGGGAGTTGAAAGGGGTATTGTCCTGATATCCGGTCTTATATCATTAGAATCCAGACTGAGGGCAATGGGTCAAACCATAAAGCATCGAGTACAATTCATATTTTATTTCATCATACAATTCAATAGAATCACATGACATACATACATTAGTATATACAGTACATTCATGTCATACATGATCAACTTCACAAATATATACAAATAAATTTGAGTCTGTTTTTTGGTGTGCTTTTCTTGCCTTTTAGATAAGAGTGATTTCCGATTGGTACGCTATATTTAGTAACAGTTTCTGATTGGTCCGCTATATTTAGTAACAGTCTCTGATTGGTTACCAGTTTGTACAGTCATTGGGGTTACATTCCGGGCACTGTAGCATCCCTATCTGGTTCATATGGTCCGACTGTAAGTAACACGGGACCACTGCGTCTAGTTCGGGTAGGGTCTTTCCAATCTCAGGTATCAGGTCTTTGAGGCGTTGATATTCTAGTGGTCGTAAACACAACCCCTTTTTTGTGGGTACTACTTTTTCTTTCGGTTTCCAATATTGTCTCATGTCCACACATTTGCTGCCTTCAGTTATTGTACAATATACATTGCCTCCCAAGTGACAGTTGTAGTCCGTTTTATCTGTCAATGCCTGATCCACGTATTCTATAGTGTCGACCCAGTTTTTCCAACGCATCAGGGTTAAACTGATACCTTTCTTGGTGGGTTTTTCGTCTTGCCATTCTCTTAAGTCCACTCGCCTCACCCCCTTCCATTCTGTCACCTCTACTACACGTCCATTACCCAAGTTTCCTCTGAAAATAGACATGTTGTCAGTTGTAATTCTGAAATCAGAATGAAGGATAAGGGCTGTTTTTCTTATTTATACACATTCTGATCTAGGTTCATTTCATTGGTCTCTCATTTGATTGGTCCGCTATATTTAGATATGTGATCATCAACTATATTTAGAGTCATTACATCACTGATCTCTGTTCTTATTGGTCCGCTTTATTTAGAAGAATTATGTCATACCTATATTTAGATGTAGGAAAACCTTAAGAGTAATATCTTTCACTATGTATAAGTCATTGTGGTTCAATGGGTAGTGGAAAGCTCTAATGATCTAGTTCCACACTGGTTAAAAATCGAACCGTGAACCTAGGGTTCAAATGATAGCTGAGGATCTGTTCTAACGTTTGAGGTGGTTTATAAAAAAGTGGCAGTGTAAACAGTTGTCCTAGAAGCTAAAAACGATTGCGTGGTTTAACAGTTTTATTTGGTTTTCAAAGGCCTTTAATATTTAAGAAAAGTAGCCTGAATACAGTGTATCCCCAGATGATGAACCCAGACTGGACCCAGACAACTTCTGAGATGGAATCGTCGAAAGAAACGAGAACTAAAACTTCGGTAGATCCCTCAAAATACTACCTACCATCGAGCTATAAGTTGCAGCAATTTAGGGGAATTTTTCCGATATTTTAAAGATCTTGTAAAAACATTGTCCCACGTTCTTTTCAAAATGAAATTAAGCCTAATCCAAGTCCACCAATATTGACGTATAGGGCGCAACAGCCCTGAAAGACTCCTTTTCATGTAAGCACTTGATAAAACTTGTTCATTCTTGCTTTAGCTACAGACAAGAACAGATCTATTTTAAATTTTTTCTCAAAATGGATTTCAAGACCATATTTACCGGAATTAGCGCACTATATTTCTATATTGAAGTGTGTATTGGGGAATTAAATGTCTTTTTGCAGGTTGGATTTGGAAGTTATCGATTTGGTAAATATTTTTATTATTTAATTATTTCCGTAAAATTTAGAGGCTGTGATTTTGTCATTTGAATGTATGCAGAACAAGAAGGATATTAGGTAAAAAATCTGAAATTTAAAAGTGTACTTATTTATCATGTATAAAATTCGTAATTGCATACTAATTGACCAGTTGAGATGAAAAATTATATTTCATGTTATATTCACCTGCATTTTGTCTAAAGTCTTACCTTAACATGTAAAACAGATACTGAAAGTGAATCTCAATAGGCCATT
This sequence comes from Hippopus hippopus, assembly GCA_946811185.2. Lineage (NCBI taxonomy): Eukaryota > Metazoa > Mollusca > Bivalvia > Cardiida > Cardiidae > Hippopus > Hippopus hippopus. Next base: position 14,814,345 of record OX328103.1, on the reverse strand, counting down.
GTCCGTACTTCCGTCCCTAAATAAACAAAAATCAGACAGTGTGTCGACATTAACAATAGCTTATAAAACGTGTTTAGACACGTATGTGGATTGACGCATGCGCGCGAGTCATATCGGAAATACTCCTTTGTCATTTGAGTTCAGGACGTTGAAGAGACAACATCGAAGGTACCGTTTTTTTTTCTACCGAATTTTTGTAATTCTTTGTGAGAAACTTCAAAGAGCATGGATGTGTCGTTAGACCGACTTAACCTTATAGACTTGACCGAGAGTCGTAGTAAGGTTAGGAATCGGCTCTTTGACTTGGTGTGGCGTTAAAGATGAGTCTAAGCGGGAAAATCTCCGTCTCGTAAAAGGGCCTGACCCTCAATGCCCGCGATCATTACTAGATAGAGTATACAAGTCAGCTCTGTATACTGTTAGGGTACTCGCTTATACGACTCATTTTTAAAGCTATTTCTCTCCAAATTTATACCCAAAAGAAAAATCAATATTGTGCCAAAAGCACATTTAAATAAATGGTCGTTTAAAAAAGAAAATAGGTCATCCAAAATGGCTACTGGTCTAAAATAAAAATTAGGTCATCCAAAATGGCTGTCCAAAAAGCACGTCAAATTCTGCCAAAAAAAAATAGGTCATCTGAGATGGCCGCTGGTCTAAACATCCTTATATGTAAATGAGTTACTAAAAATAGTAACTAGGTCATCCAAGATGGCGCCCGTTTGTTTACAAGCAAAGAGACGCTATTACTACTCATAAAAGATGGAAAAAATCGCACTTGAAAACTTTATTTCAAAAGGCCGTTTCTTGCAGAAATTTGTGATAAAATTAAACAAGAATGCGGATATTTGTAACAAAAATTTTCAACTTTGCTATATTCCTTTAGTATTCACCCATCTACTTCAAAATGGATAAATATAGATGATTTTATCAAAACATTTGCAGAAACATCATAAAAGATGGAAAAAATCGCACTTGAAAACTTTATTTCAAAAGGCCGTTCCTTGCGGAAATTTGTGATAAAATTAAACAAGAATTCGGATATTTGTAATAAAATTTTCATCTTCGCTTTATTCCTCTAGTATTCACCCCCGTACTTCAAAATGGATATACATGTACATAGATGATTTTTATCCAAAACCTTCCAGAAACATCATGAAAAATGGAAAAAAAAAATCGCACTTGAAAACTTTCTGTCAAAAGGCCGTTTCATGTGGAAATTTGTGATAAAATTAAACAAGATGCGGATATTTGTAACAGAATTTTCAACTTTGCTATTTTCCTTTAGTATTCACCCATCTACTTCAAAATGGATACATATGGATGATTTTTATCAAAAACTTTACAGAAACATCATAAAAGATGGAAAAAATCGCATTTGGAAATTTTATTTCAAAAGGCCGTTTGATACGGATATTTGTAATAAAATTAAACAAAAATGCGGATATTTGTAACAAATTTTTCAACTTCGCTATATTCCTTTAGTATTCACCCATGTATTTCAAAATGGATACATATGGATGGTTGTATCCAAGACTTTACAGAAACACCACGAAAGCTGGAAAAAATCGCATTTGGAAAAAAAAAAAAAAAAAAACTGATTTTTTCGACAAAATTTTCAACCTTGCTATATTACATTAGTATTCACCCATGTACTTCAAAATGGAAAAAGTTGGATGATTTGAATATAAAACTTCATAGAAACATCATTCAAGGTGGAAAAAATTGCATCTGAAAATTTTAGTTCAAAAGGCCGTTTCTAACAAAAGTGATTGTAACGAACAATAGCATTTTAAAGAAAAAGCGACTTTTTGTAACAAACGCTTCAACCCAATTTATTCCTTTTATATCCTTCAAAATGGAGTTATATGTTTAGTTTGAACCCTAAAAATAAGAGACACGTCGTTAACGGAGGAAAAAATCACTTCGAAGATTTTCCGCAGGTTATAGCAAAATTTGATGGAAAGGAGAGGTCACAAGAAACGACTCAGGAATAGGGTGTGATCCTGGGCTCGGATAAATATTTTTCATCTATAATGGTCGAGAAGAAAAACGTCTTTTAGTTTTTATGGGACAGTTGCAATAACATTGCCCTTTGTGATATATTCTTTAGAATGTAATATAAAGAAGCCAGGATATTGCACAATGTCGGAAAATGTCCAGAATCGAATCTCAGACTAGTCCCGTGTAGAAAACACGCGTTTTATGAAAACATTTTTCACATCAGTCACTCATTTATCCGAGGAAAAAAAAAATGCAATAGCCAATTAGAATTTGCCAAAACGGAAATATGCCGAACCCGAAAAGGCGGCAAGCATTGTGAGAAAAAGAAATTGTCGTATGTTTGAACGATATGATGTTTGATTTTTAAGCCGTTGCATCCAGTTTGAAAAGAAAAATAGATATGAAGGTAGACTTATCCCGAGATAATTAGAAATATTGAAATAATTATGAACAAGAGGGTGGTGACTGTATAGAAAAGCAGTGATGCAGTAATAATGTAAATCAGATAGATATAGACATATATAGGCTGTCTGGAGTTATTTCGGAGTTGAAGGAGAATTAAAAAAAACAAAACAAAAAAAAAAACGATCCTTAAAGTAACAATAAAGGCCAAAAGTAAACAGTAAACAAGGCGGGTGTTTAAATGCATTTAATTTTATATCATACCATTTGAAAGGTTGGTCCAAGTGTTAGTCGCTGACAGAGAAATTGATTTCAAAACTAGATTAAGCGCTGCCAGGTAGCTGTGTCTTTTGTTTACTTTTTGCCTGGTTTTAAAACTCTTCATTTCTACCAGCGACTAACACATGGCCCGACCACACAATAACATACTGTCATCTTCACAATATTTTCCATACTTTTGAATGGTATGATTTAAATTTAAATGTATTATGACACCTACTTTGATATATTGGCCTTTACTTGGCCTTTAACACAGAATTAATACTAAAGATTTGTCTAATTTTGGTAATATCTTACTAATTTCAAATGCTAGTAAACTATAATAGCGGCAGCAAGAAGGAGCCGAGCTCAGATGAAAGCTATTGTCACACTTTTCGGATATAATTAATTCTCACATTGGCGATTGATTGATTGTATGGTGTTCAACGCCGTTTTCAACATTATTTCAGTTATGTCGCGGCGGGTAGTGCACCTATCCATGCTTTCCTGGAGCCTTTTTTACCAGTACTCCGCACAATATTCTTTCCAAGCCACTGGCTGCTTTCCCACATAACCATCGTCGAAGCAATGGTCAGCGGTGAGAGAGGAATGAATCCTGTCGCAATGACTATCACCAATTCTTGGAAATTGGCCGAGCCAGGGATCGAACCCACTATCCCCTGTTCTCAAGCCCTGCACGCTACTGACTGAGCTGCCGGAGCTCGGCTCCTCACATGGGCGAAATCGGAAAATGATGTTAAAGGAAAGAGAAGACTGCAGTTATTAAACTAATTAAACAAGATGGTGATTGGTTTTGTTCATGAATTGGATGAGACAGTCCAGTCAATATTACAGTTAGGTACATGTAAAAACACCCGAACTATACGTCTTTCTTTCTTCGTAAATGTGACGGTTGACGTCACCCTGTTTGTTCATTGGCTGTCAAGGTTGGGCGGTCGATACGAGGGGCGGTTTTAACCGGCGGTTTTAACTGGTTAAAATCGCCCCGGTCAATACTCCGAAAGTGGTCAATACTGGTCAATAGTGGTCGATTGAATATTTGTACTGATCATTTGGAAATTTTAATGGTCAGATGAGTTTTAAGAGGACAGTTATGCTATTTAGTGGATGATTTATCATGGTTTTTTTTTTTTGTTCTAAGTTTGGTTGAATTCAATATAAAAGAGTTGACTTGAGTGGAAAAAGTGTTATGTCCCTGCCAGGGGTGCTCATCAGCTGGCTTTTGCCAGTTTTCTAAACTCTATAGAAGTTCCAAATCAAGTCTTTAGGTTTTATTTTTGACCCCTTAAGTAATTGCATGATGATAAGATATTGTCTTGATTGCATATAAGTCAATATTTCACTCTTAAGGAATAAGGCCTGGTGTCAAATATATTACCCCAAATAGGGACACCTGACTGGTCCCTTTTGTAATTTAAGCCACACCCACTGGGGTAGAAAGGTGCAACTTTTACACCTTTAAATGTGATTTGACAGCAATTTAAAGGTGCAGGTAAACACTTTAATATGCTTCAGACATTAATTTATCCCTAACCATTGTTTAGTTAATCAGTTACAGCCTCCTACATGTGTATCTCAATAATCCTATAGATTAATGACAGGTGTATTTCACATGTTTGCCTGTGGGTGACACTTTTTTCTGCAATTTTACATTGAAAATTATGTATTAACTGCTTTTTGATGCTACCAAAGGCTATGTTAAATAATCTATATTTTTTAAAACCTAAGTGTGTTTGTGGTAGGAGGGGGGAGGAGAGAGAGAGATGTAGAACTATAAACAATTATTTCACCTATAAGGAATGATGATAGATAAAAATTCTTTGGTTGGAAAGAACTGACCTGTACGTAAGTTCAGTAAGGAAAGTCAATCCAATTAACCTGTTCTGTTGACCAGCAATAATGTCTTTTGAATTATGATCAAATAAAAAAAAAGGACATTATTGATAAAAACTATAATACTGATGATAATATGTAATATACCTTCAGTACAGGATGTAGGAGGAGAGCTTTTAAGACTAATTTAGAAACAGGACAGGTATGTAAGTCAGTAATTTAATTGACCCAATCAACCACTTCAATCGACCATCAATCGACCACTTTTGACCAGTATTGACCGGTTATAACCGGTTAAAACCGCCGGCCTGGTCATTACTCATATTGACCGGCTTTTTGCCAACCTTGTTGGCTGTAGAAAAAACACCTGGCAACTTCGAACAATGCCCCGGCGACACGCCTTAGATATCTCTCCTATTGGTTACCGAACAAACAAGTAACACCCCTTTTATGCATATATGAGTAATGTGGCGGCCAAAATCATGTATCTACTTTCGATTTGTTGTATCTTGTAAAGAAGGACCAATCACCAAACAGAATCATTCTCATGTTTATGCTAATTATAGTCCTCTTAACAAGGAGGAATTATGAGGCTCTCATGATTGTTCCAGACGACAAAATTCTTTCTTATATTCGTTCTACATTAATCTGATTCAGTATTATTTGCAATATTTGTCTGTCTCTCTTTTACTCTATCGGTCGTCGGTCGATCCATTGGTCTGTCTGTCTGTCCCCCCTCTCTCTGTCTGCGTTTCCGACTGTCTGTCTGTTTGCTTCTCTCTCTCTCTCTCTTTCTCCCTCCGTTTTAAAATTAACTTTAAGGATTAACTGTAAAGATATAGGCCCGTGTAAAATATTTGACAACCTACCCCCTCTACAGCTGGAACCGTCATTGACCTCAGGTACATATTTTTTTAGAGGACGAGATAATGCTTTATAAAAGATATTTATACACGTATATAGTCAAAGGCAAGAAGATTTTTGAAAAGCTGCAAATAGTAATGTAAGTAAAATATTCGACCCATACTCTATGAAAAGGGGACATAATGCATTTGTAAAAAGTATCGACCCATTCCAGCCTGCGCAGGTTGACACGGGTCGAAATTTTTTCCTACATATATTTGTTTATTGCAAGTCCAAGGACCTTAGGAATCAGTTGTTGGACCAGATAGGTTTTATGGAGCCATATGATAATGATGTGATGACATACATAATATAATGCTTAACGGTGATGCATTAAGCCCCCTTTTGCCAAAGCATGGCTCATATATTATTGCCTTCACCGAAAGGAATGTACCTCTCCGTTATAAACTGTTACCTTTCTAAAATTTAATTTCAACTGTACATAATGAATCGTTTGAGTTATTAATATCGTTTATATGCAAGCCCAAATGCTTTCCATTGTATGTATTTGCCTTCATTCCGAACCATTTTATACTTATATGATATACATGTACTACCTTTATATAATGGAATGATATCTGATTGTCAGGCCATTTTGCATTATCGAAATGTAATGAATCTCGGATACATGAAACTCTGTAATATGCTAGTTCCTTTACACTTTTCTCGGATTGAAAGTAAGATGGCTGACTGCCGGCTGTTCTGAATTTTCAATATCTACTTCTTCATCAGTTTTGATCTATTTTTTCATCACCATTCTTTCGAATGTAATGAAACTTCCAGCATGCATGAGCCTCGGTAACATGCTGATTCCTGTTAAATCTCCTTCTGATCGGATCCAAAATGGCCAACCAGAGGTCATTTTGAATTGAAGATACATCTTTACTCGTTTCCTTATGTCGTTTCCGGTTTTGAATCAAAGCTAAATTCCTAGAGTTTCTTTATCTTTTACACCATATTATGTATTAGTTATCTGTATTTTCACAGCTGACCAATATCTGAACCATTCTACACACTTTAAAGTTTTAACAACTTCTCTCCCTCTCTCTTTCTCTCTCTCTCTCACTCATGTCTTCTTCATATGTACTGTATTTCTTTGTCTGACCGTATCTCTGTCTCTGTTTTTTTTCTCTCCCCTGTCCCCTCCTCTTTGTCTCTCTTCCTCTCTTATTCTCTGTTCTCCCCCTCACCCCCTCTCGCTGTGTGTGTGTCATCTACATAGGTCCTTTTTTTCCTTTGTGTCTCTCTCTCCCTCTCTCCCTTCCTCCTTGATGGTTTACGTTCAATCCAAGTTTATCCATTCCAGATTTTTGGGATCTACGTCAGTCTTTCTAAGGTCCAATAAGCCTTGAACAAACGATTATGGGACCCTAAAAAGACTGACGTAGATCCGAAATACCTGAAATGGATCTATTCTTGAAAAATGAAAAACCTGAATGAACGTTAACCATCAGGGAGGAAGGGAGAGAGAGAGAGAACCCTTTAACAAACGATCCTGACCGGTTAGCTCAGTGGTAAGTGTATCTGACTCGTGACCTTGTAGTTGCATGTTCGATACCCGGTTGAGGCAAACTTTCTTTACGGCGGTTTTTAGACTCTCCTCTGATGCATGTGAGAAAAGTAGTCAGTGACTTGGAAAGAAAATTGTGTCAGTACTGGTGCGAGAAAGCCAGGAAACACATGGGTAGGTGCTCTGACCGCCGTGATATGACCTAAGCTGTAAAAACGACTTTAGACTCCAATACAAACAAAGTTTACAAACGAAAAAGTGCTTATTCTGAAAACAACTGCGGAAAACTACAGTGCTGGTAACCAGCATTATCTCCTTTCCCAAGTATGTTTTCTAAATCTTCTGAAGAGGATTCCCGCCATTAAGTCATATTTGATATAATTATTTATCTAATTTGTCGTTTGTAAAAGCATTCTATATAGACAAGTCCAAAAAATTGTTGTCTGGTTAAACAGTTTAAGTCTATTTCTATGAATTCCCGTCCATTCATTCTTTCACTCCGAAAATATCAACTCGACTTCTGTCGTTGTTTGAAAATAGATTCCACTGAAATTAATATTTTTATCTTACAGGCTTGACTAAACAAACAGACAGTAGAGATCTAAGATCAGAATGCAGGTTATGTGTTGTCTAATCTTGATCTATGCCGTTCGCGAGAGCTCCTGTTTTAGTCTTAAGTGCCGACAAGGTTAACTCTTTCGCTACTAATTTAACCCAGGTCAGCCCATGCAGTCCGCGTAGGCTGACCTGGGTCGAAACATTTTGCTACTGGTCAATTTCCTACATGTCAAAAGACCAGTCTACATCATGATTCAGTCTGTCGTTCAGCATAATGGATTTTATGGATCCTTAATTATGTGATGTCTTGCTTGGTACAAAGCATTACGTAGATGCATCAAGACCCCTTTTTACAGAGCATGGCTCATCAAACGAATACGGTTCATTAAATGTGATATGTTCGTGTTGCTTAAGTTTTTATATGCGCACTGAAACGAGTATGTTACACCAACAAAATGAACACACACACACAAAAAAGAAAAAGGCAACGAATACATCACATTTGTTAATTGTTAGATTTATGTTTTTGAAAAAAAAAAAAAAATGAAAAAAAAAAAAAGTTTTTTTTAACAATCACATGTTATTGAAATGTTATTTATGCCTCAATTTTATGGCTAATCATCATCATCATCATCATCATCACGATCATCATCATCATCATAATCAAATGATATTATATTGATTATTTTACTGTGTATATTTCGACATATAAGGTACCATAGGCAGTCATTATATTTGATTATTTTAGTAGCGTGTTTATGACAGTGAATGGTAAAGAAATACAGTGCGGTTAAAATTTTATTACATATTTCCATTTCTTTTTTATAAATCCAGTTGTTCGTTCCAACCAATTTAATAGGAAACGGCCTTTTGAAATAAAGTTTTCAAGTGCGATGTTTTCCATCTTTCATGATGTTTCTGTAAAGTTTTGGATAAAAATCATCCGTATATATCCATTTTGAAGTAGGGGGGGGGGATACTAAAGGAAAATAGCCAAGTTGAAAATTTTGTTACAAATATCCGAAATATCCGCATTCTTGTTTAATTTTATCACAAATTTCCACAAGAAATGGCCTTTTGAAATAAAATTTTCAAATGCAATTTTTTTTCCATCTTTCATGATGTTTCTGTATAGTTGTGGATATAAATCATCCAGATGTATCCATTTTAAAGTACATTAGTAAATACTAAAGGAATATAGCGAAGTTGAAAAATTTGTTACAAATATCCGCATTCTTGTTTAATTTTATTTCAAATATCCACATGAAACGGCGAAATCATCCATATGTATCCATTTTGAAATACATGGGTGAATACTAAAGGAATATAGCGAAGTTGAAAATTTTGTTACAAATATTCGCATTCTTGTTTAATTTTATTACAAATATCCTCATGAAACGGCCTTTTGAAAAAAAAATCCAGATGCGATTTTTTTTCCATCTTTCATGATGTTTTTGAAAAGTTTTGAATAAAAGTCATCCATATGTATCCATTTTGAAGTACATGGACGAATACTAAAGGAAAATAGCAAAGTTGAAAATTTTGTTACAAATATCCGCATTCTTGTTTAATTTTATCACAAGTTTCCACATGAAACGGCCTTTTGACATAAAGTTTTCAAGTGCGATTTTTTTTCCATCTTTATTGATGTTCATGCAAGGTTTTGGATAAAAATCATTTATATATATCCATTTTGAAGTACAGGGGTGAATACTAAAGGAATAAAGCGAAGATGAAAATTTTATTACAAATATCCGAATTCTTGTTTAATTTCATCATAAATTTCCGCAAGAAACGGCCTTTTGAAATAAAGTTTTCAAGTGCGATTTTTTCCATCTTTTATGATGTTTCTGTAAATGTTTTGATAAAATCATCTATATTTATCCATTTTGAAGTAGATGGGTGAGTACTAAAGGAATATAGCAAAGTTGAAAATTTTTGTTGCAAATATCCGCATTCTTGTTTAATTTTATTACAAATTTCCACATGAAACGGCCTTTTGAAATAAAATTTTCAAATGCGATTTTTTCCATCTTTCATGATGTTTCTGTAAAGTTTTGATAAAAATCATCCATATGTTTCCATTTTGAAGTACATTGGTGAATACTAAAGGAATATAGCGAAGTTGAAATTTTGTTACAAATATCCGCATTCTTGTTTAATTTTATTACTAATTTCCACATGAAACGGTCTTTTGAAATAAAATTTTCAAATGCGATTTTTTCAATCTTTCATGATGTTTCTGTAAAGTTTTGGATAAAAATCATCCACATGTATCCATTTTGAAGTACATGGGTGAATACTAAAGGAATATAGCGGAGTTGAAAATTTATTACAAATATCCGTTTTGTTACAAAAGTGGTTCTAACACCGCATACAGGTGCAAACGCTCGACTGAAGTTGCTATCAGAAATAGATTGATTTTCATTGAAAATACTAAGTCGAAAAAGAGTTATAATTGTGTGAAAAATATTTTGATGGTCACCTGCTCCGGTTGCATCGGTTTCCCTTTTGATACTTAAAAACTAAAGTGAGTTTGAAGTAAATATATTCAGTAACTAGAGGCGCTTGAGCGCCTGTAGCGCTCCACAGGCCTGATATTTCTATAATGGCGAAAGGAAGTTTTTAACAATTATCATTCAATCCTGCATTTTAGCTCACTGAAGAAACAATTTGGTAGACAACCACCATAGGAACTTACCTGCAAAACAACAATGAAATCCAATGAATAGTTTTAGAGAAGAAATTTTTCAAAGATTTTACTTTATACCATAAAAGGAAAATGAGTCTCCCATAAAAGCCATGTTTTTTGACAGATCTTTTTTTTTTTAAGGAATTCTGTAAACCTGTATCTAAGGAACATTCCTGCAAAATAATAATGCTATACAAATAGCGGTTTGGGAGGAGAAGATTTTTAAAGGTTTTTTACTTTGGTTGCCATGGCAACCAGAATTCTTCATGGAACACAATTATTTGAAGGAATTTGAAAGAGGACCACCAAAGGAACATTCCTGTGAAATTTGGTAAAAATCCAGTCAATAGTTTCTGAGGAGAAGTTTTTTAAAGAAAAAGTTTACGGACGCACGCACGGACGAACGGACGGACGGACGGACGCACGACGGACACAACGCCATGACAATAGCTCTCTGGCCTTCGGCCAGTGGAGCTAAAAACAGGTATTATAAAATCTCACAATTTTGCACGACGACGACGATAGTACAGGCTATGACAATATCTCGACGTTTTCTTCGAAACAGCCGCTAAAATACTTCTCACAAAATTAAAGATACATCTATACTCGTTTTCATGCGGTTTTCTGCCAGTTTTTAACCCATTTCATCCTTATTTTCTGAAACTATAATTATTCATGTATCTTCATGCCAAATTTTGCCCCTGGTGGCTGCAACATTGCACAGATTAAGACGGATAGAAAATGCATTTCATGTTTTTGAGGCCTTCAAAACAATCGCTGTTATCGTTTCCGGTTCTAAATGAGGACAAATCCCAAGCGTTTTTCAATCACTTACATCATATATATATTAGTAATTTGTCTATGTTTAAACAGCTGAGCCATTCTACATACTTTCAAGTCGTAACAGCGTTTTTTTCTCGCTAACTGTAAGGATGTAGCTTTAATGCTATTAAATATAGAAATCTATGATTATTTAGCAAGCTTTTAAATCTCAGATTGTGATTATTGGTAATTTTGTTTCCATGGATATCATAGTACATGTATTTAAATAAAACGCTCTGATCATTCAACGATTTATGTTTGGTATCCATATATCTGACTCATGCCTTTTGAAAAGGGGGCTTAATGCATCTGCAAAAAGAATCGACCAAGGTCAGCCTGCACAGTCCGCGCAGGCTGGGCTGTGCCGAAACGATTTGATATTTGGTCAATTTTCTACATGTTAAATGATCAGTCTGCCTCAGAATTCAGTCGGTTACTTGACAATCTGGATTTCATGTGAATGTAGTCATGTGATGACTTACTGGTTATCATGCATCATGGAAATGTTGTAAGCCCCAATTTGTCAGAGCATGGCTCAAATTTATTTTATTTTATTTTTCTCTTTCTATTTCAGCAGAGACGACTATATGGGGTAATTTTCATTTTATCCGTTGTTTCTGTTTTTTTTTTCTCAGACCCGTTGATATAAATTGATATGCTCTGTGAAAAAGAGGGCTTAATACATCCGCAAAAAGTATCGAACCATGTCAGCCTGGGCAGTCCCCGCAGGCTGACATGGGTCGATACTTTTTGCTATTGGTCAATTTTCTGTATTTCAAAAGACTAGTGGCCCTGGGCCCCGTTTTACTAAGGAAGTTACGAACAAAATTTGCGTAAGTTTTACGTAACTATAGTATGGTGGCATATTTCTGCCACGAGATACGAGATAACTATCATGATTATTTTAGAAAACTATTGCGATAAATCAAAGTTTCCATGAAATTTTATCTAGATAAAATGAAAATATGAAATTTCCAGGAAACTTTGATTTATCGCAATAGTTTTCTAAAATAATCATGACAGTTATCTGGTATCTCCTGGCAGAAATATGCCACAATACTATAGTTACGTAAAACTTCCGCAGATTTTGTTCGTAACTACCTTAGTAAATCGGGGCCCTGATGATCTAGTCAGTTGTTACACATAATGGTTTGTATAGACCCATAATACTTTGATGATATGCTTGGTATCATGGATCATGGAGAGGAATGAAGCCCCTTTTTGCCAGAGCACGGCTCCAATTGAAATGCACCGCACTCAGTCTCCATTCTAAATCAAGTCTTTATTTTCAATTCCAAGACTAGCCCTCTGACTGACTCAGTAGAATGTCTCAGCCAATCAGAATGACAAGTCACTGGTATATCGGAAATAAAACAATGTCAGAAATTAATAATAAGTGAAAATGGTCCCAATTTTGCACATCATTTTTTAATGTTGTTGGCTTCTTCGCAGCAAATTGATAAAAAGAATAAAGGTTACGTCCACGATTCCACTGCAAAATTTTGTTGTCCGATAAAAAGATTCTTCCTAAATAAAGTTTACCTTTTAAAGACAATATGCCACTTTATAAAAAAACGTTTGATTTGTTGTCTGCAAATGTTGTCAATTAAGACGCTGAGAGCTGTATAGTTAATTGTCTGGAAGAATATTGAATTATTCTTTTGTAAGCAATACATGGAAATAGTGATCTAAGTGTTAATTAATTATCCATGTACTAAAGCGTTGCAATTTAAATTTTACATTGTTTTATAAACTGATTACTATAACGCAGGAGTACGAACAATATCGAGATTTTTACGACCGTGACCCCGGTAACGAGCGACTTCTGCAAACACCAGTCTTCGACTATTACCATCAAGATCCATACGGGGAAATATATGACGTGAGCGAATCGAAATATTAGTGATTGTATGAGGCTAATTTGTCTAATGCTTTGAACGTTTCCTCAGCGTGTGTATTTGCCTTAATAACGCTAAATCCTTGGCATTTATCAAGTTTAATCAACATTGAAAGTAAGGACTTTGCACACGGAAGATGGTCGTGTTGTGGATTTAAAAACTTTCTTGTGCAAAGAAAGAACAATAATATTTGTTAGAGGTCATTGTATATAAAGTCAAAAGTCTGAAATTCTACACATGTAACTTGTAGAGTCTGAATTTGAATCAACACTGTAGTATAACCCAGTTGGGTATCCACTGACCTCACTCATTACATCTTGGAAAGAACTTTTCTTCTCGAAGCAGACCATTGTCAAATAAAGGAATTGCTCCTGACAAGCAATTTATTCTTTTGTCCAATTTTGTTTCACATGTTTCACATATTAAACATTATTCTATTTCGATTATGCCAAACTTGAGATGCTGCTTTCAAATTCGTTTGTGGCTTTGTTTCCGGGTGTTATGAGTTGATTCATTTATAAGGTAACATTCATCATGAAGCGATCAAAGAATAATCTAATATTCTAGCATTTTCCCTTTTGTGTTAGTATCTTGTTCTGCTGAAAGAAACTCCCATCAGTCAAATTTGTTTTTCACTTCTTATTTTCATTTAAGGAACTATTCAAGTTAAAGGCACGTTTAGACCTATTACACGGTCCACGCGTAAACAAAAACTAATGGCATCATATATAAAATATACTGACGTCCATAAAAAACGCCTCATCTCCCTCTGTTGCGTCATATTTCATGAATTAAATATCGAATGCACGATTTTGTAATTTAAAAATGGACTTTGTCAGTATTTCTACACACATCACATGACACAAGCGTTTAGCTAAATATTACACAAAATTAACAGCCATTTCAACAAACTCACCCCTTTAATTTCATCAATACCGTGTATGGCCTCCTTGACTTGCTATCAGTGCCGGCAGTCGCCGTCCCATGGACCCACACAGATTACGCAGGAGGTAGCGTGGAATGCGATCCCACTCTTCACGAAGAGCATTTGTCAATTCTTGGACGTTTTGCGGCTGTGGGTTACGTCGACGTAAACGACGTCCAAGGATGTCCCACATGTGTTCGATTGGGTTACAACCAGGAGAGTTAGAGGCCATGGCAGCACGGCAATATTATTGGCCATGAGAAAGTTTCTGGTAAATCTGGCCGTGTGGGGGCGCGCATTGTCATGTTGAAATGTACGGCTACGGCGTTGCTGAAACATGGGAACGACCACAGGACGAAAAACTTGGTTTACATACCGTCTGGCATTTAAATTACCGTTAATAACCACTAGGTCAGTTCTAAATGCGTGGTTTATTTCTGCCCAAACCATTACACCACCACCACCAAAACGGTTGTGCTCCAGAACACAACTTTGGGTGTACCGTTCATTACGTCGACGGTAAACGCGGACTCGTCCGTCGGCACAGGAGAGGTTAAAACGGGATTCGTCACTGAAGACCACATCACGCCAACGTCTTCCAATGTTGTTTTGAGCCCATTGCCGACGTTCCCGACGGTGGCGGTCAGTTAGCACAACACCACGGTACGGCCGCCTGCACAATATTCCATGCTTCCGAAGACGTCGCCTTGCTGTATTCTGTCTTACATGTCTTCCACGATTCCCTATAACCATCGACGTTGTGGATTGCGCTGTGACAAAACGGTTTCGCATGTGACGTTGACGGATGAAATTGTCTTGTCGTACAGACGTCATACGCGGAGCAGCAGGTGGGGGTCTATCAGACAAGCTCCCTGTTTTGTTTACCAGTCGAACAAGACGCACTATTGTTGATCTTGCAACGTTAAAGCGTCTTGCAACGTGACTTTGAGGAAGACCGCTTTCAAGCATGCCCAAAATACGTGCTCTTTCTTCATTATTTTGTCTTGGCATTTTCGAAATTGATGTTTTCAAAATATTGCTTAGAGTACTTAATTGTAAATCAATTACTGTATACACATGCGTAATTTTGACCGACACAACCACGTGGGGAAAATGCATGGGGCGCCTGGGCAAAAGGGTGCCATGAGCCATGGTTGAAGAAAACATAATAGACTGGCACGAAATTTCATGCTTCAGTAGATTAGAGAAGTGAATATTCTATGGTAGGCAAAAAGTTACATATATATTCTAGGTATGTACAAAGCTATCGCACCTTTTCGATGAGGCGTTTTTTATGGACGTCAGTTTTATATTCAAACGCAGCCATCTATACTAACGGAGGTACATTTCATGCCGTGTCTTAAAGGTGTTATAAGGCTTTCATTTCTCATGTTCTCTGCCCGTTTTAGGTAAGTAGATGGTTTGTGTACGCTACTGGCACCGTGTATATATATATATACACTACTCAAAATTTGCTAGGGATCACCATTTTAGATTCAGTTGGTATGTGTTCCATGTATCAGGCATTGTTTTTCAGTATGTTGCATTGCAACACTGATGAAGTAAACCATCTGTGGAAATAGATGTTTTTAATGCAAAACTATACTGATGCATCATGTACCTGTATTGAAAAATCTAAATGATCCCTATCAAAATGTGAGGAGTAGTAGTAGTAGTAGTAGTAGTAGTAGTGTGTGTGTGTGTGTGTGTGTGTGTATAATAATAATAATAAAAAAAAAAGAGAAATACTACAAATAGTATTTTCAACGTGCCAACCGGTTTCGCTTTCGCTCATCGGGGCAACGCTTTAATGAAACATCGTAACTAACGTCATTTTGACGTCATAGAACAACGGTTAAATACAGTTTAATTTTGGACGAAAAATGTTTATGAAATATTTTTCCTTTGTTACTCTAGCTGAAACGTCGGGTGATTTGGATTTAAAAAATGGAAAAATTGAAAATTTTGGATCTGTTTTACAACAACTATCTAAATGATAACTCAATGGTATTTGTCTTGTTGAAGGGTCCCTAATCTGTTGATTATGTATTGTAATTCTATTCCTAAGTTTATCTCCTGTTTGACCAATATAAAACTCTTGGCAGCCATTGCATACTAAAAGATACAAACAGTTGGAAACTTTACAATCCATATCTCCTTTGACAGTAAATGTTTTATCCTTGATTTTGAATTCATTTCCTTCGATAATATGTTTACAGAGTCCACAGCGGGACTCATTACATTTTTTCACAGAAGATTTTGAAGTTGTGTCTTTGAATTCTGATTTAATCAAAATTCGTTTTAGATTTGGAAGTTGTCTCTTACATTTAATTAATTTGGTGTTTCTTAGTATTTGTGAGATTGTTTGATCATTCTCCAAACTTTCAAAATTATTCTTAATAATTCCAAATAACTCTCTGTTTTTAAGATTAAATGTCGAAATATATGTCATGATATTGTCATCATTTTTAACCTTTACCTGTAAAAGAGTACGTCTTGGAATATTAAGAGCTTTACTTATTCCTGCTAAGATTACTGCTTTAGGGTATTTTCTTTCAGTTAAAATGTTTTCAAGTTCACGTAATCTTAACTGTAGAATTTTTCTGTCAGATACTGTTGTGCAGATCCTTCGAGCTAGGGAGAACGGCATATTGGTCTTGTTATGTTTTGGGTGGCATGACCTGAAATTCAAATATTGCTTAGAATCTGTAATTTTGAAATAAATATCAGTGACAATTGTACAACCATTTTTTATCACTAACACGTCAAGAAAAGGCATTTTGTATAAGTTCATATCCATCTTAAATTTTATATCTTTATGTAATGAGTTAAGTATGTCATTAAAAACTGATAAATCATTAATTGAGTATGTCCAGAAAATAAAACAATCATCAAGATATCTTTTCCAATGTTTGTATATATAATCTGAGAAGTTTTCGTCTTTGAGTTGTCTTATTTTTTCATATAGTATCTCCTCTAACAATCCTAAAACTAATGTTGCATATGTTGGGGCAACTTTAGTTCCAATGGCTGTTCCTTTACATTGATTGAAAAATACGGAATTAAAGGAGAAATTGTTATTTTCCAGTACTATTTTCAAACCTTCCAATATAAAAATTTGGTCAAATCTGTTATGAATAAGATTTGGATATCTATTCATCCAGTAAGAAATTGCTTCATATCCTAAGCTGTGTGGAATATTTGTATACAAACTTACTACATCAAATGATAGTAAAAAGGTGTTAATGGGAACTGTTTCTGGAAGAAAATTAAGGAAATCTATTTTATCTCTAAGATAGCTTTGGACCTTAGATACAAAAGGTTTTAAAAGTTTATCTAAAAAACAACTTAATCGACTTGTTTCACAGTTAGGTCCTGCCACAATTGGTCTCATTCGAAGATCAATTGGATCTAAAGTTTCAATATACTCTTCATTAATGACGTCACAAATATTTTGAATTATTTTGCTTTTATGAATTTTCGGAAGACCATAAAAAGTACTGGTCTTGTAATCAAACTTTGATAAAAAATCTGCTTCTTGTTAAGTGATTGTTTAATTTTTGTAAATTAACCTTTTAATAGAGTCAAATATCTGTGTTGTATTGGCATGTGGAATAGGTTTATAATAGGACATATCAGAGAGCATTTCTGTGATTTTATTTTTATAAAAATATTTATTCATAATTACTATTCCACCGTCTTTGTCAGCTTCTTTTATAATAATAGAAGAATCATCTGCTAGTGATTTTATAGATTTTCTTTGATTAAGAGATATGTTATGTTTTACAGGGTTGGTATTATTCTAAACATTAAAACATAATGACTTGGTTGTTGAAATATATTCATCTAGTTTTTTATTTCTCCCTGAAGGAGGATTAAAAGAAGATTTGTTTCTCATTAAACTATTGTTAAATTCTGCACTTTGTGAAAAGTATTCTTGTAATCTAAGCTTTCTAAAGAAATCATTTAAATCGATTTCAAGTTCACAGGGATTATTTTTTAAAGGTGTGGGTGTGAATTTTAGACCCATCAACAAGACATTCTTTTCATTGTTTGTTAATTTCCGATTAGAAAGATTGTAAATTTTTGTAGATTTTTTAAAAGGTGCCGATAATATCGCACTGTCTCACGAGACATGTTAATTTTCTTATCATATGGCTTGCAACACGCGAAAAGGGGCATTCGGACAATTGCGTAAAGTGTCGTCTCGGATCAGCCTGCGCAGTCCGCGCAGGCTAATCCGAGACGGCACTTTACGACTACATTATATTTTGTCCTTCATAGACTTGCGCAAAACAGAAAATTACATAAAAACGGAGTGTCGTCTCGGATTAGCCTGCGCGGACCGCGCAGGCTGATCCGAGACGACACTTTACGCAAACGTCCGAATGCCCCCTTTCGCGTGTTGCAGGCCAATTATATGTACACGAGTGCTCAAAGAGATATAATTCTATCGGACTGTCGGTAATAAGTATTACAGAAGTTTGTCAGGTTCATGTAAAATTTGTAAAATAACAGCTTGGTCTTGAAGGCATTAAATAAACTAAAATTGTAAAGCGCTCTTGCAAAAGAGGATATTTAATGAATATTCGTAAGGTATTATACCAAGGCAGGCTTGTATGAAATCCATTTTGTTTTAAAACCGACTGAATCATTAGGTTGAAGAGTCCTTTGACATGCAGCAAATTTGCCAATAGAAAAGAAAAAGATGCTTCGACCCAGGTCAGCCTGCACGGACAGCATTAAACCCGTTTTCACAGAACATGGCCAAATTATGATATTCGGATGCATGTACGTTCACTACATATTTGAAAAGAATTTCGTTAAATCACATGAAATGAGTAATAAGCAAAACGTCTTAAGTTTGCCGGGAAATGATATCGCAAGTGTTAGCAATATTTTTCACGTCGGTTTCGCGTTTATTTTGGAGGAAATTTGAGATGTTGTCTCCATTCTGTTGAAATTTATCGTGTTAGAAGAACTAAGAAGGGTTATACTGGTTTCTTCAGGGTGACGCTCTGTCTCCAATAGTGTTTTACTAAAACTTACACATGCGTGTGTAAATTTGTAAAGCTATAACACAAAGCTTTGGCTGATTAATTGTAGTTGCTGTTCTTGTTGTTATCATCGTTGTTGTTTTTTATCACTGTTCATGCCTCACTTATCAACACAGTGTCGGTGTATTGTTCCCCTGTCTACATTCAACTAAAAAAAAAACAACAAACCTTTTCTTCTATATGAATAGAACTTAACTGCCGTAAGATTTTAGAATGAAATTCTTCGCTTTGTTGCTTTGCAAAATTTGCGACAGTACAACCTAATCTTTTAGCATGACATTACCGGGTCCCTAGTAGCTAGACTTTGTCGATGCATTCTGGCAAACAATGACAGTAACCTACTCGACTGGCCGCCCTACAGTCTAGGTTTGTTCCCAATCGAAGATCTTTAGGGTGAATTTTACAGGAGAGTAGTAGGCGTCAAATCACCCCGCTACTCTTGACGAAGTAAGAACTGCTTTGTTGAAAGAGTGGAATATAAATATTCTCATGAGAAGGATAAATGAACTAAGGAACTCCATGCATAGGAGAATCAGGGCTGCGAAGAATTCGCGAGGGAGGCATATTATATATTTAAGAGTTGGCCGATTTCATTTTGTGATTTAGCATGGTACTATCAAATATGCTCGCAAATAACCGTAATTGTTAAACGGATATGAAATTTTCTATACAGCATTCAAATATGTTTAAATAATAGACCAAGAAAGTTCATCCAGCGTTTTTTTTTTGACAAAGTATATTCATACAGCATTTTTTTTTTTGACAGAGTATATTCATACAGCGTTTTTTTTGTGACAGAGTATATTCATACAGCGTTTTTTTTTTGACAGAGTATATTCATACAGCGTTTTTTTTTTTTGACAGAGTATATTCATACAGCGTTTTTTTTTTTTTGACAGAATATATTCATACAGCGTTTTTTTTTTTTGACAGAGTATATTCATACAGCGTTTTTCTTTTTTTTGACAGAGTATATTCATACAGCGTTTTTTTTTTGGACAGACTATATTCATCGTTCTATTTTTATTAAAATCCTCTTGGAACTTTATTTAAATAAAGATTGTCTTTGCATGTTGCAATAATTAAATAAATAAATAAAAATGAAGAAAAAGAATTTTCATGTCTTACTTAAAGTTTCTAAAATTACTCTTGTCTTCATTAACTGTATGTAAACTTTGCCACATAAAAATCAATTATGCAATAAAACATGTGTCTAGAGGGACAAGAAAGCATTGTGACAAATAGAGAAATTGGTCGTACTGATCATTTTCTATATTTCTCACAATGTTTTCAAAAGCCATATTAGATTTTTGTCAAGAGGAAATTGAAAAAAAAAGTTTTGTTTTTTTTCATTTCAGAGGGACACATACAAAGATCCAGCGTTTGACTATCAGAAAAGTGTAAGTTATAAAACATGTACTTGGGATTTTCAATAAATTCGTGGAATTTCGTTGTAAAAATAAACGCAGGAGACGTATTAACATAATACTTAGCATACATAAGGAAATGACGATATGATGTAATTTGACCGTACGTACAATTGTCGCCAATTTTACACAATTTTGAATATTCATTTTACACGAAATAACATAATTCAAATAGGAAGAAAGTTGCAGCCCGGCAATGCATATTAAATGGGTTACTATAGTTACACATATTTTATGTTTAATTTTTCTCCTAAAACTGCAAAATTTGTACATCATGTTTATAATATGTTCATGCTATTATAGACAAATTTATCATAATAATAATCACCATGATAACAACGTGATTAGGAAGGAATAAACAGCAGTTTACCTTTTTTCACAGACTCGTTACGAAGCAAGAGAGCAATATCCGGTAAGACCATCCATTTTTTCCACGGCTTCAATTGATCACCAATAGCTTCATGTTGTCACCAATTACTTCATGTAATAACCAACTGTATCATTCTGAAAACCAATAGCTTCACTTGCTCATAATCATAAGTAGCGTCGTGTAATCTCAGATACCTTCATGTGCTCATTGATATCTCTATAAGACCATCCAATCACTCCATGTGTTTAACCAACTGCTTCATGTGATTGCCACAGCGTTCATCAGATCACCAACAGCTTCACGTGGTTACAATACAGCTTCATGTGGTTGCCAATAATTTCATCAAATCATCAGTACCGTCATGTGTTTACAATAGATTCATCAGATCACCAAAAGCTGTATGTGACTCTCCATCAGATCACCAATAGCATGTGTTTACAATATCGGCGGATCCAGCAGTGGGAAGGGGGGTGGGGGTCAGGACTCCACTCCCCAAGTATTTTTTCAAAGTAACCGCTGTCTGCCTGAAATTTTGAGCAAGTATGAATGTAGCAGTAGATTCTAGATCTGCGCCAAAACATAATTCAGATTCCAATCCACTAAGAACTACTTCTAACAACTTGAAAATGTGTTTAAAGATAGTGTTAAAAGTATTAAACAAGATGCGTCCCATATGTAACAAATGCTCTAGGCTATGATAGCACATGACATTCTGCACAGTACTAGGCAATGTTTGACACTAAACGGCTAACATCCACATACGGGTTATATGAATTATTCAAAGAACATTTCTATGCATAGGTTTTCTAGGAATATTGTTCACATGTATACTATTATACCGGTATACACACTGACGGGAAATACAAACATTTCATGCAGTAGCATAATTGAGTATGTAATGATCTACATGTACTTGATATTCTGGAAACACCCCGCCACACACACATACACACAAACACACGCCCGGAACAATATCCTGGATCCGCCCCTGTACAATATCTTCATGTAATCACCAATAGCTTCATTTGATTTCCCGTAGCTTTCTGGGTTTGCCAATAAGATTTAAATCAAATGTAAACCTTAGATTTTTGTAAAAATCATTGAAGAGTCATTGGATTAATTCTTGATAAGAACCATTTATGTTCGATTGAATGTTCTAAAAACAAATAACTTCTGCCTTTCCTACTCTATTTCCACATGTATTCGAATTGTGCACCGTTATTCTTATCGATTATCCCTTTTTCACACGGAGGTTTGCCAAGCAAATTGTAATAATCTGATGCAAGACAAAAGATCTGTAATGGGAGGTTCTTTCTATGCATAATTCAGAAAACATAGCTGCAAAAGAGTGTTATTTATTTATCTGTTTATTTATTTATTTATTTATCTATCTATTTGTCTGTTTATTTATCTATTTCATAGTGGGATCAGCCACGAGCACAACAACAGGGATACTATCGTGTAAGTCTAATACAAAGGATTTGTTTTCTGACCCCTTTAGCACCAAAGGCGAAGACAGGGAGTTTTAGAGACGGCATAAATAGATCAGAGAACGTCCGGTCTGATGTTGGATCTATACCGTCAACTTGTTTAGTGCAGCCTTTAGATGAAACTGAGTCTTAGTTTTAGTGGATTTTCGGCCGTCGAAAGAGGTCCCAGTTTATATATTTTTGGCCCTAAGAAAGTCAACTCTTTAACAAGCAGTACCTTGTTTTAACTGCCATGAGCTGAAAACTTTCGAAACTGGCAACTATCATTTTCTCTTCTTTCCCAAGCATTTTTGTCCTTTCAAAGAAAATTATCCTCTCATGAGCATTGTTAGATTTGTCACCGTCAAATTCTTTCAAAATTGCAAACCTTCGAATTCTGTTGTAAAATCCAAAAATTGTGTCGTTTGGAAAAGAGTTATCTCTGTACAAACGACAAGATTTTAGACCTGTCTTATTGAAAAGCATACGCAAATGACAAATTACTTGTGGCTAAAATTATCGAGTTTATTTTTTAGAGTTTGTTTTGTAGATGGTAGAAAATACTCAGGGAAAAGGAGGAAAGGCTAGTTTCCAGCAATTTCTTTTTTAACTGCAATATTTTCAAAAGCTCTCTTTCTAAGAGTCTTTCAAACACGTGAGTGTGTGGTAAAGGGTTAAAGCGACGTTTTGTGTGATTCGTAATTCAAACATTTGTCGCAGAAGATAACAGGTGGACAGAAAAGTCATTATTGGTGCTCCCAAAACAACCCTTGCTCCAATCAGTGTGACGTCTGCAAATGTTTTGCATTTGCATATGGTCTTGTTTTCAATCTTGTCGTCTGGTACAGCTTTAGGGACCAAAGACACTCCTCTATAGAAGACGTGATGCAGAACAACCTAATGCAAAAAAATCCACCTTTGAGCTACAATTAATGACATCTAGAAATATTTGTCCCATGAGGTAATGTGTTGACATAAAAGTTATTATTGATACTTCTAAATCAATCCTTGCCACAATTAATGAGACGTCTGTAAACCTTTTCAATATGAACATGTCTACAATGTTGTCGTCTGGTAAAGCGTTAGGGCGCCAACAGACCCTCTTTTTCAAAGACAGATTCAGAACAACCACATGCAAAAAAAAAAAATCCATTATTTAGGCTACAATTAATGTGACATCTTCACATACATGTACTTTCAATTTAGACGAATGTAAAATTTTATCGTCTGCTAAAGCGTTAGGGCGCAAACAGGTTTTTTCCCTTTAAAATGATTCAGAACTTCCATAATTATGAAAGAGAAAGCCTCGATTTGAATGCCCAAGTGACACCCAATTAAAATATAGCATTTTTATTCCATTAATAGATGATAATACGACTTCATTAAAAAATTCATTTTCTAAATCTATCGTTATCTTTATAAGCCAAATTTCACCCCTGTATTGACTAAATAAGCGTTTGTATCTTAATTTGCGGTGCTACAACACGGGCCTGTCGATCTTTCTAACTTTAATTCTAAGTCTGCATTTCAGGACTAGCCATCTTGATTGGCTGTGACGGAACATGCTGACCAATAGCATGTCTTCAAATTTAGAATTCGAAGAATACTTAGACGATATTTCAACGTCAACGTCATTCTGTTTTTTGTTTTTATTATTTTAGTATTATTATAATCATTATCATTATTATATAATTACCATCATCATCATCGTTATTATCATTAACAGGATGAGGGGTACTACCAGAGCCCTAGGAGGGTAGCCGATGATTACTTCTGGGTAAGTATCATTTAAATCTATTAATTATATAAAACCTCCTTCAGCAGTGACTTATTTTTGATAATATACTTGTGCATTATCGTTTTTGGGGCCCCGGCTCTGATAATAGTTTAGTCATGAGCGTGTGAGGCCGGCGAAACCAACCACAGCACATGCCGGAATTTGTACTACTTCGCCACGTTGCGGGAAAGTGCCTTCATTTTTGCTAAGACGAATAAGCGAGGAAAGTTAGATGATTTTCATTTTAAATTAAACGACAAGAATTGTAATGAAAGTTATCTTAAGTCAACAAAATTGCGGAAATAATTCGACTTACCTCCTCTAGAAACTGCTTCTATCATCCTTCGGCGTAAAATTCACAGATCTATTTGATTGTGTGGGTACACATTTCAAACTGAACTACATCTGTAAACGTGGACCAGTGAACGGTATATATGCTTATGGTGATGATGCAAGATACTTGTTTGTCTGTTTTTTCGTGTTATGCGGTAAATAGAATCTCACATAAGTGTTTTTCTATAATCATCTTTGTAAAACGTCGTTGACTATTTTAGTCAATTCGTTTGATAAAAATTGATAATACATAAACGCTCATCTAAGATCCTCTATTTCTCAAACAAATTCATAGTGTTTATAGTGTTTGTCCGTGCCTCTGCGTCCCTTTGTTCTCTCTCTCTCTCTCTCTCTCTCTCTCTCTCTCTCTCTCTCTCTCTTTCACACAATGTATAATCATATTTAGAATTATGACGAAGAGTTGATTAAATGTGTTGACCCTTAACTGTGCATATATACGCCATGCTCTGTGAAATAAAGGGCTTAATCCATCTGCGAAAAGTATCGGCCCAGGTCAGTCTGCGTAGTTCGTGCAGGCTGACCTGGGCCGAAACTTTTTGTTACTGGTCAACTTTCTGCAGCTCAAGGGACCAGTGTAACGGATAATTCAGTCAGTTATTATACAAATGAATTTTGTGGATCCATAATACAGTAATAACTTACTTGGTATCATGCATCACGGAGATGCATTTAGCCCCCTTTTGCTGGAACATGGCTCATATTAATTGTTGTGGGTGCAAGCTTTACTATGTTTAATCGGTCGGCGTGAGCCGGACGATTAGAGAGACCACAAATTTCGGAAATCCGTCTGCTGAGGGCAAACTGATCTAACTGCAACTCGTGACAGCTTTTACCTACAGTCTAATAACACTAATACTAGCTGTTGTGACCTTATTACGTTGAACTTTTAACCCTGATAAGGAATGGTGTCGGTGATAAAGCAACAACTTATGAATGAAACAAGAGCGAATACAGGAATATCGGTTTATGTAAGCACACCTTGTGTTGAAAAGATGATAGGTCATTTGGCCTCGAGCAAGGATAAACTTGCAGTGAAACGGAATATGTAAGGAAACATTGCTTTAAAAGAATTTGAAAATTTAGATTGGTTTGCCTTAGAGCAAACTGATGTACATGCTGGTGGTAAAGGCTGTTTAAAAAAAGTAATCTGCAGTTGGTAGTTTAATGTAAGCGAGGTGAAGCGTGTGAAGCAGTGTGGGACAAAGGATGTAGAGTTGTTTAAGAGTTATTACCCTAGTGGAGAAGCCATTACGTAAACATTTTCAGAATGGTCTGGTTATCCCACGCTTTCAACCTTAGAAACCAGACTGTCCATTCACAATACTGACCAGCATATATTTGATTATGCATCTTTCAGCTTAGGATGTATTAAACCTTGGGCTACTAAGAGCGAATTTATGACCTTTTCCGGACATTGTAGATCAAGATCAGACTGTATACTACATGCTGTCTGATTTTGTATCTTTAATGTCCGACAAGAAGACTTTTTTTCCAAAAAAAAATACCTTTGAAATAGTAAAGAACTGGGTTTTTACTGTCAGCTTGAAAGTTTCATTTCACTTATTTAGCAGGTTAAGGGTTAAATTGTTTTCATAACCCCTATTCCTCTCCCTAAAGCTACGGCTCTACCATTTTACACGCTCACTAACATGTTTCTTTTTGATGACATTCTTAAGACTGGAATCAGTCTATTAACTGTTGGCCACACAATCTTGTCGGGCTTTAAAAATGTAGTGGGAAAAACAGCATACATGTATTAACCATGTTCTCTTTTTCCTCTCAGCGTTTTTTCATCATTTGAAAGATTTTCAACATTTTGTCATTTGGTAGAGTTAAACAGAGCATTTTCTTAGATGGAAAAAACCCTGAATCTGCAACACAAAAAACTCACTTAACGTCATATTCTCCATGTCTGAATCAACTGACCAGGGAAAAAGCCTCTTCGGAGAGCGCAGATTCAGACCAGATGCAGACCAGACTGCACAGAACGTGCAGTCACTGAAATTTTGGATCTGCTATTCCTATTTCTTGAGATATCGTGGTCAAGACAGCAATGACCCTGCAATAATTAGGCTGCTTTTCCACGCTTATCAGATCTATTTCATTAATTAAGCGCTTTAGTGTAAAACTCTCAGTAACATGTTTGTCTCATCAGCATATTGGTTGACTCTCATCCTCTCCATATTTCAGATTAAAAGCACAAGGTTTACTGTAGTAATGCTCTTGCTCATTACAATGATTCAATACAATGGCCCATGTTCTCCAGTGACATGTATAGTCGCTTTTGAAGACAAAAAAGATCAAGATCAGACTGTCCTTTGAATGCAATGCAGTATCACAGACATACATATTGAATATCTTAATTGTCTGTTTATGTATAATTCATATGGAAAAAAAAAAACTCGACACTGAAATTGTAATGTTTGGATATTGTTTTTCTGACTATAAAAGGCCATAACTGAGTGTTTTCACCAAACTTTCCCGTTCCTGATGACCCCGAGGAAGAAGGCTGTTAAAAACATTGTGGAAAAATGCAAATAACCGTTGTTTTCTCCTTTTCTCACAATGTTTTTTTTACCATTTCAACGATTCAAATCATCATTAATTTGGTCTACATTTCATTCGTCATGTGCAAATGCTTTCGTTTTGGACAAGTCTAAAATTACATCATTTGGTAAAGGGTTGAGGGTTTGGTAGATACTACATGCTTTGAAAGTAATGTGGGAGAAATTGGCCAGCCGATGTTTTGGACAGAACAATCTTGCCAAGGGCAATTTAGCCAGCCGAAAAACGTACGGTAGGACAATTTGTCAAGATAAACGCGAGCAGCCAAAAGTAATCACTTTGATAGTCATAATACAGGCACATTCTATACGATTTATTCATCATATCCATCATTCAATATGGATATTATTGATATTATCTGACAATATGTTACAGTATAGTTTCAAAAGTTGCAAAAGTTACAGAAAAGAATACATGTATTTATATTTTCTTAATCTTTTATAAAAGGTTGGTAGGTACTGTTATTTATGATGAGTGATATCTAAAGCTTGAAAATCGGTATTACTGGTCAGAATAGTCACTTACATTCTACGTTTTATTGCTGTCGACTGGCAGACATATATCTTTAGCATTCCGTTAAACTACTAATTTGTAAGGGACGGAGAGTTCCTACGTGACTCAGTTATAAAATGTCTATCCCATACATAGTTCAAACAACTGCCATTTGATTTGTGATTTTAAACCACTGTAGTTATTCAGTGTCGACCGATTACAGTGCTGACAGCACTTTGATTTTACTATGTTAGTATATTGTATTGTAGTTCAGCCATGACGGGAGAGACGATCAAAGAGGTCAACCGCAGGTCAGTACTCTGTCTCTCTCTCCCTCTCCATGCATCTATCTGTCTGTCTATCTATCTATCTATAGTATCATTCCATCCCAGCATTTTATTTTCCTTAATACAACATTTTCTCTGTCTCGACTGAGAATGAAAAAGCTTCACAGTGAAACAGACAGACGGGAGAGAAAGAGGGCACAAAGAAATAAATGACATTTCATAACCTGTTAACCAAGATAAAGCCACAGAGCTGAACACAAACCAATTATTTCGATGGAATGACGTCGAATCTGTCGTCATTTTAACCCTTAGGTTGCTGAGCGCAATACAAAAAGCTTTTGCAAACAGTGCAGATTAATCTTTTATTTATGTGATCGTCACTGTTTAGCAGAAATCTTAAAACGTTGTACCGGTACTCTGTGTTTCAACATATCTCTTAATACAAACTCAAAGCCAGTTAAAGAGAATTTGTCACCCTGTATTTTACCACCCATGTTTATTTTTTCCTTGCATCCAGTTTGTCATAGTTTCTTGAACTATGGTTTATAGACAGACAATCAAAGAAACCAGTTAAATTGTCTTTCTATAGAGACAAGACATACATACATCCAACTTTCCGGCTAACCGTGGAGCAAGGGTTTATTCGGTAGTTCTTTGATATCGGTAGGTTCCACCAAAAGCGTTCGGTACTGTTCTACTTTTAAACCTACACACACGTGTCATATAAGTCTTACCTATTGTGTGTGACCTCCTATAAACCTTTTTTTAGCTTTTGTGATAGTGCTGCGTCCATCGTGTGTCGTCCGTCGCCCGTCGTCAACTTTTACCTTGTGTTCGCTCTAGAGGGCACATTTTCGATTCAATACTCTTGAAAGTTGGTCAGAATAATTGTCTTGGTACTATCTCGAACGAGTTAAAAAGTGGGTCATGTCGGGTCTAAAACTAGGTCACTAAGTCAAATCTTAGAAAAACCTTATGTACGCTCTAGAGGCCACATTTTCAGTCCAATACTCTTTAAAGTTGTCAGAATGTTTGTTTTGATGATGTCTCTGATGAATTTGAAAATGAGTCACGTTGGGTCAAAAACTAGGTCACTAGGTCAAATCTTAGGAAAACCTTGTGTACACTCTAGGGGCCACATTTTTAGTCACATACTCTTGAAAGTTTGTCAGGATGCTTGCCTTTTGAAAATATTGGAGTTTGAAAATGGGTAACATCAAGTCAAAAACTAGGTCACTGGGACCAATCTTTGAAAAAAATTTGTGTACGCTCTAGAGGTCACATTTTCACTCCTCTACTTATGAAAGTTGGTGAGAATTTTTTTCTAGATAACATCTTGGGTGAGTTTGAGAATGGGTCACGTCAGATCAGTAACTAGGTCAAATCTTTGGAAAACCTTGTGAACGCTATAGAGGCTACATTTTTAGTCCAATACTCATGAAACTTGGTCAGAATGTTTGTCTTGATGACATCTTAAACGAGTTTGAAAATGGGTCAGGTCGGGTAAAAAACTAGGACACTAGGTCAAAATATAAGAAAAGCCTTGTGTACAATCTAGAGGCCACAATTTAAGTTCATTACTCATGAAACTTGGTCAAAATGTTTGTCTTGATGACATCTTGGATGAGTCCAGAAAAAGCTTGTGTACAAGCTAGAGGCCAAATTTTCAGTCCAATAATTATGAAAGCTTGTTAGAATGTTTGTCATAATATCTCGAAAGAGATGTAAAATGGATCATATTTGGTCAAAAGGCTCAGGTGAGCGACTTCAGGGCCATCATGGCTCTCTTGTTTCTTTTAAGACATTGACTTTCTGATTTTATAATACATATTCACTTGGTAAATCTATATATCTTCTTTTTATCACGCTAACAGATTAATAAGCGGTAGCAGCCAATACTTAAAAATACATATCTACAATCTTTTACTATTATCTATTACTTATGGGCACAGTCAATTCTAATCGAACATGAACATCAAACAAATATACGCACTGAATTACAGCTGATGAAATTTTGTATCTTACAAATGTTTCACGAGCGTTGGTATCGTTGGATTAACAACTCATTGCGACTCGAGTGTTGTTCTCTTTTTAAACACTCTCTTTTGAATTTGAGTAATATCTGAACATGACAAAAATCATAATTCAGAATAGCCTTGACAAGATTTTCTGCTCATAATCTAGCCATAGAACAAGGACGATATATTGAACAACCTAGGAATCTACGCCTCTGTGAAAACTGCTTTCAAAACATATTGCAGATGAATTTTATTTCTTGCTAATTTGCCCAAAATGTATCCATCTGCGATAACAGTACTATAAACGTTACGATTATCCATGGTCGACCGAACACAAATTCATTAACCTTTTAACAGAATCATCAACGTCAGTTATTAACAACTAATAAAGTAAATTTACATACTATGCAACTTTATTAAGAACCCAGGTTGTACTCATTGCATGTACTTGTATCAGTTTTTCTGCTTGTATACTATTACTGTTCCTCCATATATGTACATGTACTTTTATTAATATTACCAGATACTTCATGAAAATCCATGTTCTTCCTATTGCATTGTCATATCTCCCATAAACGTGTAATTGTTTCAAACAATAAAATTTTAAGTTGAATTGAATCTTTATTCTTATCGTCATTTTCCCCCTTCTATCGGAAAAGTGAATGTGATAATCTATGAGATGTTTTTGTATCAGTTAATGAAAAATCAAATGTTCGAGAATGATTTTTCCGCTATTTATATCCTTTTCGGTAAAAGCCCCGGGAATGTTGTGAAATTATTGGGTCACATATCTAGGGACTGAAATATGAAAAAAGATCTCTGAAAGTGTAGTTTGAATTTTGAAAAAGATCATTTTTGTCGTGTAACAAAGACAGATTATATTAGCACACCTGTGATTTAAGAGATGTATATGGAGTTTGATTTATTACATTCCCAAATCTGAGAGATGTAAGGCGGCATTTTACAACTGATTTTCGCAAAGACCAACCTTTAGTTCAATATTTATATCTATAACTTCGAAAAACCTAAACCTAAAGACGTAAAAAAAAAACCTGTTTTTACTGAAATTATTCCCTTGCATATTTCATCTAAGATAATGATTTCATTTGTTATATATTTTTTTGTAGCTTGCATAAATATATAAGCAGCAAGGGATAATGCCATACTGTTTGTCTGAGGTTTTTGTTTTGCTAAACTCGTGACATCGGTGGACGGAACGATCTATTATCTATTATTAATAAAATTATGTTCTATTATCTGTCCTTTGGTCAATACTACCCAATCTCGTTATAGTTATTATAATATGTACACACATGTAAACAGTCCCACATTTAATACCAACAGGAAACCGGACCAAATTGACGCCCTGATCAATCAGTCACCTAGATCAATTAATTACTCATTTATGGGCAAATCTATAACAGATAAACCTACTAGGATGTCGATTTTTTGACACCTCTCATCACGAGATTCGAACTCGGAACCTTTAAATGTGTGAGACAGACGTTCTACCCCAAGACCCTCGTTTCCAGTGCTTGTTTTGTCAAGTAATTTCACACATATATACACACATACCACACGCAATTCCTCCCCACCTGTACATCAAATCCACATTTCCGGACTTTCAGTCCTTTCATTCCCATTTTAAGCGTCATTTTTGTCTTTATACGTTATGAGCGTTAAATGGCCAATGTGTCATAAAAGAACATTAGGTAATTAATTAATTCATTTATTCATTCATTCATATCTATTCATTTATTCATTCATTCATATCTATTTCTACTAGGTTAGATACCCCGTTCCGGTAGAAAAGCATCCATTGGCGGACAATCAGGTAAGAAACTTTGTTAACTTTTTTATTTTCTGATTATTTCACAGCTCTTGACCAGACGACAAAAATTTAGAAGACATTTGCAGACGACAAATCAAAAGTGGCCTAAATTATTGGATTAAAGGATAGAAAACATCGTGGGAAAAATGAGATAATACTGGTTACCAACGCTTTCTCCTTTTTCCAAATTTTTTTTTCAATAACCCTTTTCTTCAGGGTTCTTAAAACGTAGGAATTGTTTGGTAAAGGATTAAGTGTTCATGAAACATTCTTATATTTCCACGACCCGCTGGAATAACGCTTTTGAGAACATTTTGGAAAAAAGAGAAAAAACTGGTAACCCGCAGAAGAAAGGGGTGCTAACGAGCTATGATAAAGGGAATATAAATTATTTTCAACCAGGCCCTGTGAAAAGAGGGCTTAATGCATCCGCGATAAGTATCAACCTAGGTCATTCTACGCAGTCTGCCATGGGTCGAAAGTTTTCGCTATTGGTCAATTTTCTGCATGTCAAAGGACCAGTGCACCTGAGGATCCAGCCGATTGTTACACAAAATGAATTTAATAAATCCATAATTGTATGATGATCTGTTTGGTATAACGCATCAAGGAGATGCATTTAGCCCCCTTTTGTCAGTGTATGGCTCTATATTTCCATTGTGAGGTATTGTACAGACGACCCACAAAAATAGATGTACCATTTCACTTTTCAAATAATTACTCTGTCACCATGCGACAGATACTTTCAGCGTTATTGTCACTCAATCCATTTTTGTTATCGATTGAAAAGAGTTTTTTTGCCTTTATCATCAGAAATGCAGCTTTCTAGAAATACGTGAATAATGATTTTTAAGAAGCTTCAAATGGTGCTGTTTATAGCGACTCAGATTTTTTTGCCTGTTTGAATCTTTTTCAGACAATATTCTATATATGTTGGCGAATCCTAGAGGTGCTTAAGTCGGTTTTGACATTTTGAAATCATGTCAGGTGATCTTTATTTCATGTGATGTTTATTTCATGTGATATTTATTTCATGTGATACCTAGCGAGACGATTGGCGAGAAAGCGGTGGTTATGACGTATGTATACTTTTGCTTTAATGTTATTTTTTCCTAGCACACCCGATTTCCAGTAACAAACCCAAAGTGAAGTTAGTTTTACCACTCGGAAAATTGCTTCTAAAGCATTTATTTTTTGTCTCTAGCCATAATACCTTCAGAGTCTCTTCACCGACTAGATTCGTTGCTAAAATCATGTCTCTTTTTTTTTTAATAATGAATTCTTAGACAAGCTGCTAAATTCTTTACCAAACGACAATATTTAACATTTGTACAAACTGAAAGCAGTTGCAGACGACACATAAAATATGGCTCAAATCAAAGTATTTTTTCTCTGATAGGGTTGAAAACATTGAGGGAAAGGGAGAAAATGCTAGTTACAAGCATTTCCTCCTGTCGTATACAATGTTTTCAAAAGATTTCTTTCTCGGGGTCGTTGAACACGGTATTGTTGGTAAAGGTTTAATTGATTTGCACAGAACGTCTCAGCCAATCAAGTGGCTAGACTTTGTTGTAAGAAATAGACCACCACAGAACGTCTCAGCCAATCAAGTGGCTAGACTTTGTTGTAAGAAGTAGACCACCGCAGAACGTCTCAGCCAATCAAGTGGCTAGACTTTGATGTAAGAAATAGACCACCACAGAACGTCTCAGCCAATCAAGTGGCTAGACTTTGTTGTAAGAAGTAGACCACCGCAGAACGTCTCAGCCAATCAAGTGGCTAGACTTTGATGTAAGAAGTAGACCACCGCAGCGGTGAAGAAGACTCTGATGCATAAATACCTATCTTTTTTGGGGAATCTGTGGAGATGATGTATATTGGCAGGGGTGTAGCCAGGCGGATGCCTTGAAGCCCTGGCTTCAAAATCAATTTTTGCATGTAGGCCATTTTGAGAAAAGAAAAGAACAACGAAATAACAATACTTGGAAGTTCGGAACAGGGTCAATATTCACCAACCATCCTTAAAAACAACCTTAGTCTTATTCTCCAAGATTTTCTAAATTTGATTTAAAGACCGGTTTAGCCAATCAGAATTTGTATATATATAACTTTCAAATAAATTTTGGAGAGTAAAAACGAGAAAATTCTTAAGAATGGTTTGTGAATGGGAACCCAGGTCTTGGTAATTGACTTCATCTTTGCAACTCTTCTGGCTACACCCCTAACTGGGACAGCAAAGTCAAGCTTATTATTATTATTATTATTATTGTTAAAAGAAATAGTAACATTAAATATTGATTATTCATTTAACCCTTTACTAAACAACAAAATTTTGGATTTATCCAAATTGAAAACATTTGCAGGCGACAAATTAAATGTAACTCAAAAGGGAAAAGTTGTCTGAGAAAGAGTAGATAACATTTTTGGGAATTGAGAAAATGCTGGTTACCAGCATTGTCTCCTTTTCCCACATTTTTTTTCAAAAGCCTTCTTCCTCGGGTGTCGTTAAAACTTGAGATTGTGTGGCAAAGGGTTAAAGATAAAATTAATTATCAATACTAATTTCACTCTCAGTCTAACAACTTTCGGGCACTCTTTTTCACTTTTCTCCAGATTTGTAGTTTGCTTAGCACCTGGTGACACTGACTTTTTCATTTCTAATTTAACCCTCCGTTACCATACAACAAAATTTAAGACTTTCCATATTGAAAGCATTTTTCAGGCGACATATCGGACTTATCTCATTTCATGTATTTTTGTGCTAAGCCCGGTAGCGCAGTCGATAGCCTATAGGACTTTAAACCAGGAGTTGCTGATTCGAATCCTCTGCTCGGCTAATTTTCTTTCCGATGATTGACGCGAGTCATTGCGACACGATTCATTCCTCTCTGCTGATCATTATTTTGACGATGGTTATGTAGGAAAGCAGCCTTTATCCTCGGAAAGATATTGCCCGAGCTGGGAATTCGAAACAGCGTCTCCTTGGTCTCAAGTCCTGTACGCTAACAACTGCGCTACCGGGTTTGGCGCAGTATGGATTCAGTAGTGAATGGGTTATTCTTAAATAGTTATTGTTTGCTTCTATATAGACGCTGAAGCCTGCTGGTTTAGCAAATAAATACGACGTAAGGATTACAGATCTACTCACCTCTATCATGGACAAATCAGTACCTGAAATGACAGTTCAACAAATGATGGAGGCAGGTTTTATTCAGGCTGATAATGTATGGCTACCATGAATTACCTCCCCTTAATAAATGCAAATGTGATAGGCTTGGCACAATTTTTGGGATGCTTGAACAGATATAACATTTGAAGCTGAAGCGTTCTAGTTGTGTCTTGAATTTCAAAATCTTTCTGTCTGTCTGACTGACTGGTTTAGATGCCTTTGCTAGGTACCTTCGCCGCATGTGTTTGCCTTTTCTCACTTGTTCTTTGTTGCGAGATATTGGTCGTAACAAGACTAGCATTGCACGCACTCTCAATAGTATGAACAACCTTTCGTTGCTTCCAAAATGAGATTATGTCCGAATTCATAATCGCCGTAAATACATGGTGGCATGGAACTGCCACCACTAGAATAGGACAACGAAAACTTAACTGACATTAATGACGGATGTTTTCTTGAAAATTATGTCTGTTCTCATATTATTCAAAAAGAATCATTATAATTTTAATACTGATATGTTCTGTTGGACCCTTTAACTCCCATCATGAGATAACAAAAATATCTGTAAAAAGGGTAGACGGCGTAAATCTGCCCTCAAATAGGCAGGGGCCTGTGAAATAAACATCTCTACATTTTTTACCAATAACAAGTTTCTATTCATTCATTTGTTATCGGTACCAAAATGTAGGTCAAAACCAAGCCCATTCAGCTGCGCCGAAAAATATGTATCTTGAATATTCTTTGTCGATAGAAAGTCAATGAGAAACAGACAAAATTTTATGATATCAGAAAGACTCGGTGTGTGGAATGAATCGTTTGTAACTTTTTGAAAAGGATGAATATATATCGATATGTCCAAAAGGATTTCGAAGTGTGTCGCATGGAGTAAATAGCGATAGTTTAGAGCAGTATTAGAAAAAAAGAAAACAGCCATACTTGGTTACCTATCTAGTGTTACGGTGAAATGAAGAAAAAAAATTTAAAAATCACGCGAAATCCAACGTGATTTTGAGAAAATATCTGCGATAATTATCTTGTAAGTGATGGCAGTTTTTTGCCACCATACAAATGTTATTCAAATTTAGAATTCCTAAAATTACTATCTGTCCCAGTTATCTAGGTTAAAACTGAAACTTGATTAAGACTAAAAGTGGAGACAAAGTCGGAAATTAAATTTTGAAAATCTAAAACGGTATGACGGCCAAACGGGCTTCGCCTGTAGCTTGCAGTCGCAAATTATGAAGGAAATTAAACAAGCGATGCCATTTTATTTAACTGTGATACAAGTTTGAAGTTAAGGTGGGTCAAATACATGTTCCGTATGCATAATGGATGCTATGGATTCCAATCTTGGTCGACATTTAGGTAGTTGTATAAACACAGGGGAAGATTCTAGCTGATGGTAACAGTACTTCAGGCGGGTACCTATGCAAAAAATATACATGATCATGCATTTGTTACTTAGGAAATATGATTTTTCTATGCAAACATCTAGAAGCAGCGATGGAAGTGAAACTACTCGTACAACGGGGTAGGACAAAGAGTATCAAGATTCTGCAATGGTTTCTATTATTATTATTTTCTTCGCAAAATAGTAGAATGTTTAATAGATCAAGTGTTTAGGTAAATACATTCACTATCTATTCAAATCAAAAGAGAGTAAGTAATGATCAGAGAAACCTAATACATGTACATGTAATAACGTTGCCCTCTTTTTAATTCATACAAAAATGAAGTTCCAACAAAAGGTGATACCGTTACCCTGAAAGTGATATCGTTACAGCTGACGATTTTAACTTTAGCAGGTCCAGAAATCAAATATTGATTAAACATTGTAAACAATGGGTAGGTATTTAATGAAAGTCTTTGTTCAAAATAGATGATACGAGATGAAACTAATATTCCTGGTACATCTTCATTTATGAAAATCCATGTGTTTTAACGAGCTTAAGGAAAAAGCCGTTTGAAAAACAGTGTAGGAAAAATGGAGGAAATCCTGCTACTAGCATTATCTCCTTATTCTACAGCGTTTTCGATTCTTTCAAAGACAAAGCACATGTAATCTGTTGTCTGCAAATGCTTTCAAGTTTGACAAAATTTTGTCGTTTAGTGAAAAGTTAACTGTTAACATCACACACCATAAATTTCATATCAAGTTTTGCTACTTTATGATTACGCACTTAGAATATGTTAATTTTTTTCCCACTGAAATACCAAATAAATCTGCAATACTAGTGGTTTAGAGTGAGTTTTGCACCAAGTACACTAAAATTCAGTAGCACTGCAGTGGAATGGTATTGCCAACTTCACTAATCACGTAGTTTATCCAAACGTGTAGTCTCATCTTTTATCTAATCTGTCCGATATAGTTACAATATTCTGACAAAAAAAAAAGAAACTTCAAAAACGCAATTTTAGGGTACATAAATGAATTTGGCTGGAACTTTTCAGTGTACTCAATCATTACTTAAGGTTTAAATCAGAACAAATCAGTATCAGTTTCAAGGGTTGTCTGGTCAAAATAAAAAATATCGGTCAATGTTAATGAAAGTTCAGATTGCATTTATGTTTGACAGATTTCTATAAAATTAAAAAGGCCCATTTCCTGGAAAATTTCCGAGAATGTTTCACATTTTAAAAAGTGAGCAATGTTCTGTGAAAAGGGGCATAATGCATATGCAAAAAGTTTTCGATTCATGTCATCCTGCGCAGTCCGCACAGGCCGACAAGGGTAGAAACTTTCTGCTATTTGTGAATTTTCTGCATGTCAAAGGACTATACTACCTCATTATGCAATTGATTGTTAGACAAAATGCATTTTATGGATTCGTAGTTGTATGATGACTTGCTTAGTATCATGCATCACAGAGATGTATTAAATCCCCTACATTGCCAGAGCATTTCTTACTTCAAGTGGAATTTATTTGAGAAGTTTTTCATTATTTGTTTTCACAGGAAAATAAAGGTTATATCGTGCTCCTTCGGTTCAACAGAAGTGAAATGCCGACTGTTGTCAATGCCTTCCAGTGTACTAAAGGTATCCTCTCAGCATCATATGAAGGCTACGTCATTGGGTTCGCCGAGTCACAAGATGTAAGTCATCTTTGGTGTGTGATTTCTTCAATGGTCTTAATTAGGTCGGGGTCTATAACCCCAGTCAAACATTAACTAATCAGGCTAATCTTAAAATCAGTGTTTGACCTAGACATAGAAATCTACAGGGGGACGGGGTATGTAAATAGAACATCCAACATCAAAACGATGAGCAAGGTTCTATTATATTTAGAACACATGCATTGAAACATTCTGTTGCTTTTTCTTTTCTGAGAATTCGGCCTAAATCTTTATCAAGAAAGAAAGACATAACTGATCAGCATAGAGTTTGGAAAAATTACATTTTTATCATTCTGATAAAAAGCTGTTTACCGAACAGTGAAAAAAAAAGTTTTAATTTATGTTTTTGACCATAGCTTATTCCCTACAGTATTATTTCTCAGTAGCCTAACCGTAACGCATTTGTGTTTATACGTTGTGCTGCCGTAAATGTAACCATGCGCTGGCGTGAATTCGCTGAACAAAGTTGAATAAAAAGCAGAAGAATTCTAGGCCTGCCATTATTGAAACCCGATTTCAAAAGTCTTTTCGTTAGAAAAGTCTCACCTTACAGAAAGGTCCAGATACGTATGGAATATTACAACAGTCTGCATTTCTGTGTTGTCGGATGACGTCGAGTTGCGTGTGTAAAGAGGTGCTATATCGGATGGTCTCATGTGATGTGCACCACTTTACACACGCAACGAGACATGATCCGACCACGCAGTAATGCAGACTGTGTAAATATTCCTTTTATTATATACCTCACGGTCACCATTATAAGTGTAAAGAAACATGACAAAAATCAGCACGAGTTACCAAATAAATCAGAGAACTACATTTTATTGTACACATATTTACACTACTCATGAATGGCGGATGAATGTACATAGATAACGGTAAGTCTGCATAGAGCAGTATGCATTTAAAATTGGCGGTTGCTGTCCCCGAGCCGCTACAAGAAAAAAAAAACATCTGTGGCTTAAAAACTATTTCTTAAACACGGCAAAGGGCAGTCAGTGGCTGTTACTCACTGTCACTTTCAAGAACAGTACACTTCTTTTTCGTTTTAACACAGGAAGCGAGTCAAGCTTCTGATTATTAATCGCGATGCTGAATTTCACGAGTATACTGTACAGTAGCATTTGGAAATGCCCTTTCGAAACAAGACTTATTATATTGCAATGAAGTTTTTCGCGATCAGGATCTGATTGGATAATATGCTCAGAACATAGATTGTAGTACACTGGCAAAATCCACGGAAAAGCAGTTTCCCTTTTGGGGGCCCCGTATACTTCACTACACTTTCAACGCAAAATCAAAGATGGCGGCGACGGTCGAAACGAGCGGCCCACAAGACAAATATGCTTAGTCCACCATATTGTTACTAGTTTCCGTTTTGTTGGTGTCATTAAAGCGAAAGGAATGGATAACTTTTTTTCAAAATAAATGAATGTAGTTACATATATTATCGTTTGTTGTCACTTTAAAACAAATACACGAAGTTGAAACCAGCTATATGAAGTGGCAAAAGTCATACATTGAAACGTTAATAAATAAAACTAATAGTCTTTTGAGGAAACTAGTTTTGCCAACAAATCATAAAATGAACAGTTGCGTGTACTTACATTGTTGTTTAAATCCACGTTTAGATAAAGATACCTGGAATGTCTATCGCAGTGACTTCATTATGCAACAAACTGCACGTTTTACCAAGGTTTTAGTGACGTCAATTTTCACTGAGACTGTTTTCAGTGTGTTGGGACACTCAGAGGGGAAATTCGATTTTGTCAGCGTACTCATTCAATGTGCACAGAAAGTGCAGTCTGATATTTCATATTGGATCCAGACCATTCTGTAAGATCTTAATTTACATTTGCCCGCAAAAGCGGGCTGTGAGTAGCAATCAGTGGCCTAAAGGTTGAATTTGTTTTCCTGACAGATAACAGTCTCATCTTTGAGTAACGACGGCCGTGCTCACACAGATTCATGGTTCATTGGGCCTCGTTATGCAGCTTGTTGCCTCTGGTTCAAACACGTGAAGAGAGCTAAGGAGTTTTTTGAGGGCGTAAACCCTTTCAAGCAGCATGACTTCCCGAGCTCCGACAAACTTCAAGTGATTGCAGTACCACTGACCTATGGTAGAAACCCAGAACCTTTACCATTTGATCCTGAAAGTGAGTATCAAAGCCCAAAAAGAATATTGGTAACCTGGGCCTGCTTTCTCAAAAAAATTTCGTCGCTTAGTTTACTCAAATCCGCTAATGGACTTATTTTCCGACTTAAGTTGAGTTCGTTATTTGAGACGCATTTCACTAACATTAAGAAACGTTCTAAAATCCTTAGCTGACAGAACGTTTTAGACTTAATTCAGTAAAATGATGGACCTAAGTCTGTCATCTGAGTTTATTCTTACTAGTTTTGCTTAGTTGAGTCGGAAACGTTGCGTCAACTCAGGATTTCAGAACGTTACTACAGTTTGTTAGTATTTGTGAAATGCATCTCAAATAATGAACTCAACTTGAGTCAGAACCTGAGACCGTAACTAAAGGACTTAAATAAGTTTTTGCGTGAAACTGGGCCCTGTTCATCACAGAATTCAAACCCAGAACCTTTAATGTGACAGGCCGGCGCTGAACCGCAATACAAAGGTCAACCGGCTGAAACATTAAACCAGAATTATACACTATAAGTTCTCAATACACCTTTGTTCTGTGTATGGGTACCCATTTTAGTAATTTGAGCACTTGTGAATTATGTTGAACGCCACTTTTAACAATGTCTGATTTGTATCAAGGTGACCGCTCACTGTTTCATGTTTTTCTGATTTTCGTCAGTATCCAGGCATGGGTATTGCAATGCCCTGCCCATCAATACTGCCAGGAAAATCTTGGTCATATGTGAAGATCGAATCCGATCTCTGCATTGAAAACCCACTAACTTAATCCCTGAACCACACACGACCTCTCCATATGAGTTCTAGATATCGCCGAAATTGGAATGAAATATAAAAAGATAGCGAATTGCGAGAGGGGGCACTTCCTTTTCTGAACTTCGTGTTCATTGTCAGTGTCTCTTACGTAGTTCTTTGCTGTCTCTACACCTATTCTGTTGTATTTTTGCACATGTACTCACATAAATGACTTTTCGGTAGTAGGAGTAATGTGGTTTACTTTCATTTCAGACTCTCATTCTAGATGAGACTATTTAACCTTTCGAAAGTACCTATAGCGAGTACAGATAAGTTTATCTGGCAACAATCACTTACAATTATTCTATATGTATAGCTTGATAGTCTTGTGTAATATTTGATGTTAAATTGATGTTAAAAAGTCGATGTAACAGAAAAGAAGAGTGACACTAGGAACAAAAGAAAACATGACTTTGTATTGCTTTTAACCCTTTACCAGACGACAGAATTTTAGCCTTATCCAAATTGAAAGCATTTGCAGACGACAATTTCAATGTGGCTCAAATGGTGCAAATTCTCTTTGATAGGGTAGAAAACATCGTGGGAAAAGGAGAAAATGCTGGTTACCAGCATTTTCTCCTTTCCACACAACTATTTTCAAAAGGCTTCTTTCCCGGGTCGTTGAAAGTCGGCATTGTGCGGTGAATATGCGGTGCTTTTGGGAAGTTAACCTTCACAATGTAACGGCATAAAATGGGCGACCATATTGAGAAACCCATATAAGCTTTTTGTGTATCAAAAGAATGTATAGAGGACTGTTTGGAGGGTAAAAATAGATGACGCAACCGACGGCCATATTGTTACTAGTTTTAGGAACTCATTTCTATATATGCACCCATGTTACTTATATACGTAATGTACTTACAGAATGTCCGCCATTTATATCATCTCTGTTTGGTCCTGAATTGGCCCCATAGCACTTCGGACAGTTTTTATTCATTATTATATTTTACGTTAAATGCAGTCTGGTCTTGATAGACACTTTCAGAAAGATTCCTGTTTAGCAGCCTAAAAGTTTGTTTGTTTTTCTTTTTGTTTAATTGTCTTTCAGCGAGGGAAACAACTCTACTTTGGTCTGAGTTTCCGACTATTTCCGAAAGAGGCCCTGGTGACTTCTTGTATAACTACTCGGAACCAGTCAGGCAGCTAATTAGAGAATATGGTGGACATCCAAATGTGACAATCTGTATGTGATTTTATTGTTTAATTCAACAATCACGTGACTACACGTAATTGGTAATCGTACGAGCAAATGTAAAAAAAGAATGACAAGGATGATTTGTTATAAGAACAGTAAAGCTGTCGACCGGACTGCACTGAACGTGAAATCTAACCGTAGATTTACATTTTCCTATACTTCGTAAAGTACGGTACTCTGGCCATAGCAGTTAAACGTTAAACAAAATACCAGACGATCCTGTGGTCCTTGTCGAACAACAAAATTTCATACTTGTCCAAAATGGAAGCATTTTCAGATTGTATGTGTCCAAAAAGATGTGTTCTGTCTATGATACGGTAGGAAACATTGTGGAAAAATGAGAACATGCTGATTACAAAAAATTATTCAACCGTTATCATTCACTCTTTTGCTTCTGGATATGGTTTATGTGTATGTATTGTTACGGGAGACCACTCCTTCATGCATGGCTTCATCCCGATTTAAATACAACACCTAACAACTGCGTTAGGGAAAATTCTCTTTAGCTCAGTGGTTATGGTGCTGGCCTTTCGTCCGGGCGTTCTAGGTTCGAATCCTGCCCGGTCCCTGTATTTCTGCTATGTATTTGCTCATTTGTTTCTTTGTTACGGATTTTGTTCGTAAGAGTATGTATGTACATGTATGTATGTATTTATGTATGTATGTATGTATGTATGTAAAAACAAAGCTAATATTGTATTGAAGACTTAATATAAAGTGAATTTACAATCTCATACATAAAATATGTGAGAACGAATGCCCTGACGCTAAAAATGGCCCGTTTATAGACATTTGTCACGGAGTGTTAGGTCAGCCTTCGTGTATGAACGGTGCTTTGGCCAAAAGCGGGTTTGATGCATCTTTGTAATACATTGTTTATAGTGAATCGTCGCATATTTTGCATTTAGTTTGTCAAAAAGAGAATCAGAAAAGTTACCTTTAACAGCTTCGACTCAGGACTGGGCCGGCTGACATGGGTCGATATTATTTGCTGATGTACTAAACCCGCTTTTTACAGAACATGAGTCGTATATTAGTTTCGAAATCATCAATGGCCTGCAACACGCGAAAAGGGGCATTCGGACATTTGCGTAAAGTGTCCTCTCGGATCAGCCTGCGCAGTCCGCGCAGGCTAAATCCGAAACGACACTTTCCGTTTTTATGTATTTTTTCTGTTTTGTGCAAGTCTACTGAAGAACAGAATCTGATGTAGTCGTAAAGTGCAGTCTCGGATTAGCCTGCGCGGACTGCGCAGGCTGATCCGAGACGACACTTTACGCAAATGTCCGAATGCCCCTTTTCGCGTGTTTCAAGCCAATTTTACTATTATCCTCGCCAAGATCCGTAGCTCAAACGGTAACGTACATGGCTTAGAACCTACGGGTCACTGGTCTGCATCCACAGTTCTGCTATTTCATCCCGGAGGATTGATGATAGTCATTGCGACAGGATTCAGACCTCTTTCACCCCTTATATATTTGTTTCGACAATGCTAATGTAGGAAAGCTGTCAGAAGCTAGGAAAAAAGGATATTTTGCGATGTACTGGTAGAAGAAACGCCAGGAAAGCATGGATAAGTGCATTGTCCGCCACGATATCAATGCATCAACGTTTAAAACATAAAACAAACAAATCATTAAACTCAGTGAATTTTCATGGTACAGGTAAGGTGAAGCTGGCGTGGCCTCAAGACCTGAACAAATTCGGCCAGGAACGCTACAGAATGACAAAAGTACATGTGGAGAGAGTGGGGCGAAATATACGCAATGGCTGGCTAACACCTGATTCCTTCGTCACTGTAAGCGCTTTCAGAAGTAAGGACCAACTGTTTAGGTTGTTTTCTGACCGTAAGTTTGTATTCTTCCGTATTTTTGTATGTGTGATTTTGCATAAAAGTACATGTCCGTCCGTCTC
This sequence comes from Hippopus hippopus, assembly GCA_946811185.2. NCBI lineage: Eukaryota > Metazoa > Mollusca > Bivalvia > Cardiida > Cardiidae > Hippopus > Hippopus hippopus. The sequence goes on along the minus strand of OX328103.1, from coordinate 14,770,527 downwards.
TCTCTCTCCCTCTCTCTCTCTCTCTCTCAGAGAAAAAGCACTAGAATTTTCTGCCTAAAAGATTCAGCATGTCATGTATTTTCCTTCAGTCTTTCAACGGTCCAACTGTTCAATATTCTCTTTAATTAATTCAAAGCAAACGGGTTTTTGAATAAAAGATAATTTATTAATTTCAGCACGTTTTGGAGAAAAGCGAACCATGTTACAGCGCTACACAGGACCCACCATGTTGGGTATTACCCTCAGAAAGGTCAGAGGCACCGGGACGGAAAACTTTTCAAACTGAGAGAGAAGTTCATTTCTGGTTCAACTGGTGGAGAGACGTTTGCTTCAGTATACTGGGGAGGGATGGGGGAATATTTCATGTTAAATTGTACATTTGTTATAGATGAGAGCTAACTTTTACCCTAAACTATATTTATTTCTATGCAAAATTTTATTCAGACTCGTCAAATATGAAAGTGTATGTGCAGACGACACATCAATTGTGGTTTAACCGAAGGGACTTGTTTTTAATAGGGTAAAAGGTATTTTTGGAAATGGAAAGAATACTGGTTACCATTATTTTTCTCCTTTTCCCACAATCTTTTCAAAAAACTTTCCTCCACGGGACCATTAAAACTGTGAATTGCTCGGTAAGGGGTGAGCTGCTAAGTGCTACACAGTATTATCGATCCATAAATTCCCTTTTGTCTAACAACCTACTGAATCATGAGGTACAGTGATCCTTGGGCATGCAGAAAATTTTCCAAAAGCAAAAGTTTTCGGCCCAGGTCAGCCTGCCAGACTGCTCAGGCTTGTCTGGGTCGATGCTTTTTGAAAATACATCAAGCCTCTTTTTAGCAGAGCACGGCTCAACTAGAAAAAAAAGTTACAGAATGAAAGAAAAAGGTGGAAAAAATGGTCCAAGAAGAAAAGTAACTAGACAAGGACATTACATGAAAAAAAGTAGCCGAAGAGATAATACAGAGTAAAAAACAACAGGTTACTGGAAAAACAGTACTGGAAAAAACGTAACACTGTACAAATACATGTCAAAATATCAGGACAGCACAGAAGGGATCAGTTAATTCAGCAGAGACACTTTCAGATATATCTTTATCACAAAACTCTTCTTATTTTCATTATAATTGGCTTGCAACACGCGAAAAAGGGCATTCGGACATTTGCGTAAAATGTCGTCTCGGACCAGCCTGCGCAGTTTGCGCAGGCTAATCCAAGACGGCACTTTACGACAACATTAGATTTTGTTCTTCAATAGACTTGTGCAAAACAGAAAATTTCATAAAAACGGAACGTGTCGTTTAGGATTAGCCTGCGCGGACTGCGCAGGCTGATCCGAGACGACACTTTACGCAAATGTCCGAATGCCCCTTTTTGCGTCTTGCAGGCAATATAATAGAGCCATTACGAATTTTCTTGTCTTACACAAGTTTGAGATAAGCAAATAGTATGTGATAAAAGCTCTGTAATCACACGCCTCACTTCTAAAACAGTTCTGATCCAGAATTCTCTGTGAAATTGTCTGTCACAATTGATGGGCGTTACAAAGTTGAAAATTTTATCACCTCTAGATTCAAAACAAAGTCAATACAAGATTATTTGGAACTAACTTTCTTAAGTGATGTACACAGTCTGTCAAAGAAGTAAAAAGGCTTCATGCACTTTCCAATACATATATACATGGGCGCCTGTATTTCAACACATCAAAAAGCATAATTCTTGAGAGGCAATTATGAGATAAAAACGAATCTGATATTTTCTGGAATTTGATGTGAAATTTTATCAAACTGGTCGACGACAAATGTTATTAGGCTTGCCATAGGCTCGCTAAATAACATTTTTTTTTTCTGGATTCGTTCAGTAAAATTTTATCTCAAATCCAACTCATATCAGATGCTATATGTCCTTTACTTTCGCCGTGTTTTTCTCAGCTTCTTTTTTCCCAAACAAATACATAACTATTTGTTATCATTACTACAACGGTCGACACAAAGTATTAGATCGAGTTTCTTACCTTAACATTATTAGAGTCTGTTATATAAATAGCATTATATCACAGCATGTATGTTGAATAAAAAACGCTTTACCACTCAAACCCGAGTTTTAACGACCCTAAGGAAAGAGCCTTTAAAAACATTGCGTGAAAGGGAGAAAATGCTGGTGGTAACAAGCATTTTCTCCTTTTCCTACAATGTTTTCTATCCTGTAAAAAAACAAATCCAATCATGTTAGATACATTTGATTTGCCGTCTGCAAAAGTTTTCAATTTGGACATGTCAAAAACTTTTACGTTTGGTAGAGAGTTAAGTTTTTAACTACAGTTGTATTAACTAGCAGATGACAAATCTTTATACTTGCCCAAATTGAAAGCATGTACAGACGTCAAAGTGTATGTGTCCTTTATGATATGGCCTGTCTTTGAAATAGTAGAAAACGTTTTGGGAAAAGGAGAAAATTCTACTGGTTACCAGCATTTTTTCCTTGTCACATAATGTTTCAAAAGCCTCTCTCATCAGGGTCGTTAAAAACGGGTACTATTTGGTAAATGGTAAATGGTGATGATGAAGAAATATGCTTAGGTGTAAAAATGTTACATTTGTCCTACTTCTGTCTATTTCATTTCTTGATTTCCATTTTCAGCAGTGACTTGTCAGACTTTTCAAAACGAATTTGCGGCTTAAAGAAAGAAATAAAATCTTATGAGTTTCAAAAGAAATATGGACATGTAAATGAATATATTTAGATTTTCATGTTATGAATCCAAATACAATTTTTTTTCTAATTTTGATAACAAGGTTTGTCTAGAACTATTACATGGTTTTAAAGGTTTTTGAAAACATGTGCCTGAAAATGAAAGGTCTCTTTTAAATATTGTTACATGTTTCTTGTAGGTTTACTTTTCTTTTAAAAAACATTTACACTCTCTCTCTTAATCGCGATCTTTGGCAGAGCTTATCTTTTTATCGCTTCCATGACTATTTCCGCCTGGGGACATTCGAAGGTCTCCCTATGATCATGCATTGTGCAGATAATCTAACCACAGGCCTTTGAAGCTCTATTGGTCTATCACGGAACACTAAAATTGTCCTTGGTCGATCATCGAACACTTATAGCACATTGGTGCATCGCCTGTATATCACGGAATACACATTCAAATTTTCATTAAAACACTGTTTCTATAAATAGCACATTGGCGACTCCCTCCTTATCGAATATAGAAGGACAAGGTGTGCAATGAAATCGAACAAAAAATTGACGCCCGTCCCCTTTCAGGGATAACATTTGACAGAAAATGGAAAAATAAACATAGTTGCCGGTGGAGATATGTTCACAAATGATTTTTCTTCTGTACCCTGACCCTCGAAAGTTCCAAACGGCTCATGCCATCAAGCAATAGCTCTCATCTCAAAAAAAAGCTTCCACATTTTCCGGATCGCCATGCGCTGACGTCACACAATTCGTTATGACGCAGCGAATTATAGCTCACGTGAATTTGCTATCAAAAGACGCGCCAAAGCTTTTGACCAATGAACGGTAAAAACGCATTTGAAAATATGCGAAATGGGAGATGAAAATCGTGAAACTGGATTAGTTGAAAAAATAAATTACATCAGACGAAATTTTAATTTAATAATTTCATTAATACACAAAAAAAAAAAAAAAAAAAAAAAATCAATCTATTTTTGAAAAAAAGAATTTAATTCTTATTCACTGCAGGATTACAAATCGTTTGATGTCAGCGCATGGCGATCCGGAAAATATTGAAGCTTTGAGATGAGAGCTATTGCTTGATGGCAAGAACCGTTTGGAACTTTGGAAGGTCAGGGTACAGAAGAAATATTATTAATAAACCCATCTGCAACGGTAGCTAGGTTCATTTATCCGTTTTCGTTTAAATATTACCTCTGAAAGGGGACGGGGGTAAAATTTTCTTCGATTTCGTTGCACACCTTGTCTTACTATTTTAAGATACAGAGGGAATTCCCAATGTGCTATTTATAGTAACAGTGTCCGATAATGAAAATTTTGTTATCCCTAGATAGATCAATGGAGTTTCAGAGGCCTATGATCTAACTTTAGATTCGTGTATCCCGTGACGTCACAAAGATGAAAACGATTGATTCGCGCACTTTTAGACCAATTCAAATACAACGGGGATGATTTCATATGCGAGTGGCTTTCCCGAACCGGTCTGCGCAATCAAAAATACATCGTGATCTTCAACAAGACTTATTATTGTTAAACTATCCAACAAAGTCATTGTGAATAACGTGTTTGAAACTTTGTACTCAATATTTTCAAACATGGTTCACAAACAGGAAGTGAGAAAACCGAGGTTTTTGGAATTTCGGTATCTATTTTTAGTCATTTACGTTAGAAAATCGATTTCAGCGACATCTACTTTACCCCACTGTTTGGATGGAATACAGTAGATGTCGCTTCGATCGATTTTCGAATGTTCACAGGCCGTCATTTTTGACAATGTAACGTCCGAATGATAGAAATGGAAAAAATGAAAGGACTGGAACCCAGGCTAACATTAATCTAAGAAAAAAATTACCAGCTAACAGTAAGGCTTTTATAATTTCTTCTTCTTCTTCTTCTCACCATCATCAGTATTATTATTTCTTTTTTATTATTTATTGATATTATTAATAGTATAATAGTATTATATCAAACACTTCTATTTATTAGACTTACATCAGGAAATCATTGTAAATTATGAATAACTGTGTATAGATAGTAATAATTTTTATCAGTGTAAATTTATCGTGTAGATAGACAAATGTAAAGGTCTTTTATATTAAACAAATATATATCATTCTTTTCTTTGCTTTTAATAAGACCTTTTTTTTTATTTTATACAAAGACACGATAGACAACAACCTAAGAGAACGGGTGGCATGTTTTGTCTGAACTAAAAAAAAAAAAAGACTGCCCCCACCCCACACACACACAACAAAAAGCATTAGTCTCTTAATGTTGCAGGCCGAAGAACGCCCTATACAGATTGCCTCGTCACTGGATCAGAAAAAAAAAGCCATTACTCCACTATCTTTAACCACCAATCATAATGAAAATTGCAGATGGGGAGAGAGTTTCCATGAAAACTTCTGCCAACTTGGCTGAAACTGTAGGTGAAGAAGACACAAAATATTACAACTACGGACGGATAGACAAACGGACAATCTGATTCTAGTATATTCTCCTTCACTTCCTTGTATGGGTTATAGTAAATCAAGCCAGGATCAAAGCCAAAGAAAAACCACAGAAAATCACAAATCCAGAGTCTTGCGAACAAAACCGCGGAGGACCAAGAACTGATATGATCGTATTACGTTTTATGTTGTTTTGACCAGTGAAAATACCGATTTTTATATTCTAACTCTTCAATTGAAGGCGAAACAGATGTTCCCGCGCACTAGTTACCTAGGTAAAATGCGCGTGCCCCACAACCAGATTGAAATATGACGTAATTTACCAAACACATTTCTCGCGTTCGACGTAATATTGTAATGCGTTGCTATGTGGAGGGGGTACACCATGGGGAATAACCGAAAAGAACTGTACTGGATTTTGATTAAGTTCCCCCCAGAAAGGGATAAAAGCATGAAATAAATAGAATAATTTCGATCTTTCATCGTGAAAAACAAATATCCTCTATTTCATTACCAGATCGAGCCCGTACCAACTTTGTTTTTCTATTTGGACGGATTTTTAGCTCACCTGAGCATGAAGTGCTCATGGTGAGCTATTGTGATCGTGTTGTGTCCTGCGTCCGTCGTGCGTCGTCCGTCGTGCGTCGTTCGTCGTCCGTCGTCAACTTTTTACCTTGTGTACGCTCTAGAGGCCACATTTTCAGTCCGATACTCATGAAACTTGGTCAGAATGTTTGCCTTGATGATATTGAAGCGAGCCGGACTGTGTTACGCCTACCATCGCTAAAGTGACTTTACTATTCCCCCTTTTATCACGTTTATTCTACATTTAACAGTTTGACATTTACATTTTGACCCGTTAAATTCATGTTTGTTCGTTATTTATTAACCTCGAGTCATTCATTTCTCCTATGCATCATTTATTGCTGCGTAGTTATTGATTTATCGGCATTCGACTTTCTTTTCTACCTCAGCGTCAGCCATATTTGTTGTCACTTTCCGTATGCATTCTGGGATAGAATTGATGACGTCATTGACTTACGTATCAATTCTACCCCCTTTGCAATATAGCGCCAACTTTGAATCGCCGACAAATCAGAAACTACATTTCAAATTCCTTATTTAGGTAAAGATGACAAGTGTTTGCATCCATTGGTCCGTACCATGCAGTTTCGTTCTTTTAGAGTCGTTTTACCCAGGATTCTTAGTACCTACAGCATCTCGCGCATTGATTTTCCAACGAATTTTCTTGTTGGAATTATTTCCCACAGATTTTTCTGTTGGAAACCCAACCAGAAAAATTTTTGGAACCGCCACTATAAAAAGCCGTGTTCCGACACTTTCTGGGACTTCAGATTTGATTTTTTCGTAGGAAACCTCCCTTATTATTTCATTTGAATTTTTCTTATTTCAATATTAGCCTAAGTTAAATTTTACTTTATGTAAGCTGAGATTTTACATTTGGTTAATTCTTAGATCAGTTCGGGTGATTTATTTATTTTTTGAAGGGCGTAAAACCTGTCATTTTGTGACGGTTTCACTCAGGTCATTTTTTGGTTTTTCGCATTAGAAATTATTTATTAATTTCTTCTTTTGTCTTTGGCTACATTGAATTCATTTATCTATATTAAGTTTCGTTAACTATAGGGCTTTTATTTTTAGCATCTTGAAAAACACTGTCATCTTAATACTCATTCTTATTGGTCATATACATCATCACTGTTATTGTTAAGGTATTAGATCCAACTGATATTTGTTAAAGCATTAAATCTAATTCATTCATTAGAGCATATCTCATTATTTGATACATAAAACTCATGTGGATCTTTTAACTTAATTAAATTATCATTGATTAAGTGAATTTCTGGAATTTGTTCATTATTTTATTTTCCTAAAAGTAATATTTTTGTCTGAAGTCCATCCCCCCCTTTATTCCCACCTGTGCGCCCTTTCTACCTGTGCGAAGAAGTTCGGTGACAAGTGGCTCGCAACATATTCCTTGGTGTCAGAAGTGGGATTCACAGCATACATTGACAGTGAATCCAGAGATTCGAACTTGCGACCTGGAAGCATACAGTAACAGTGAAGGGTAGAAGAAAAGGCGCACCTGAACAGACAGAGCAACAGTCAAATGATGGAGCCTGTCACAGTCAGATACCGTATACAGCCAATAATAATAAGAATTGTACAGAATACGCACGACTTGAAGTCAACTCGCTTGATGGTGAAAGACAACCAGAGGACGTGAGCACTACTGGCTACACGACCGGTCGACAACCCTCTTCACCCTACAGCCAGATACCGCAAAGAGAGACAGAAACCGCAGGCGGAGATGTGTTGTCGAGCAAGCATTTTTGGGGAGAACCTGATACCAATAAGAGACCCAGTTTTAACTGCATTACTACAGCAGCACCACCCCAGGGTTTCACAGAGCAAATTACCTGTACAATAGCCAGGCTTTCTATACATTCAAACATACAAGCACCCTTTGAACAGAATACAGAAGATAGTAACTTACACAACAGATATGACCATACCAACCAAACTAGAAATGGTGACAGACCACCCACGAAACAAGAGAGAGGCTATCATACACATACAATGAGGGCACCCACCTCCCCAAGAAATGACTATCAAACTGGGCTTTCCATTATCAATGAAAGACAAAGGCATAATATGGATCGAATATCACCTCCACAGGCACGTAGGTTTTGCAACCAGTACAATCAACCAGATTACCAACCACCTAGGCCACAAAGACAAACTAACTATGATGACATAAAGATACCACCTTTCACTGGAAAGGAGGATTGGTCAGTATGGATTAACCGCTTCGAGGTGATTGCAGAGAGAAACCGATGGGACGAAGATGAAATGATTGACCAGATCCTACCAAGATTGCAGGGACCTGCAGGTGAATTTGTCTATACTCAGCTTCCTAGATGGAAACTATTCGACTATGCAGAATTAACGGCAGAATTGACAAACCAGTTCAGAGTAATAGAGACACACCAGTCGTATGCTGCGAAGTTCAGCAAGCGTGATCAGAGAAATGGAGAGACGGCTGAAGAATATGCCGCAGAACTTAAAAGACTTTACTCAAAAGCCTACAAATCAAGAGGGAACCAAGTCAGACAAGAAGATTTGGTGAGACGTTTTTTAGACGGGCTCAAAGACCACGATGCCAGATTTGAGGTCGAATATAACAAAGATCCGAAAACAAAAGACGAAGCTGTGTTTCATGTAATGAGATTTACCCACGTAAGACAAACCAAAGAAAGAGACCCCTATAGCAAGAGAAAAATGAAGCGGTTCACCAGACAGATCTATCAAGAAAGTGAGTCTGAGGAAGATTCTGAATCTGACTTCGACACACCAGAAAGGACAGAAGCAAGGGTATGCCGAAATAAAAAGATCTTCGAAAAACAAGCAAAAGATGCGAGACAAGATGAAAAGATTGACAACGCATCCAACCCCATCCATGCAGCACTGCTCGAGGTGATTTCAAAGCTTAATAAGATTGTTGACCTAGATGGAAGGAAAGAAAAAAAAAGAGAATGCCTGTTTCGCATGTGGTAAAGAAGGGCATTTTATAAGAGACTGTCCTCAAAGAGGTAAACAGCAAAAGCAGAGCCAAGATAAGAAAGATGCAAGCCACAGTGCAAGACAGCAGAACAAACCAAGTCAGAACCATTTAAACTGCTAGAGGCCGAGCCTTGTGGTCGAGGCGAGGCCCAAAATTTTAATGGCCACACACAGACAACACATGGGAATGAATTTAGCAGACGACAGCGACCCGGGTATAACAGTCTGTATGTAAAAGGACTCATAGCAGGAAACCCAGTACTCTTTACTGCTGATACTGGAGCCACTAAAACAGTAATATCAGACAAAGTATACCGCAGAATAGACCCTGAAAGCAGACCGCAGCTGAAACGATCAAACAATCTAGTGAATGCAAATGGAACCCCAATAAAAGATCTATTCGAAATCCACCTGGGACCAGTTAAACTACAGAAAGAGATAATAGTTGCACAAATAGAGGATGACGGCTTGCTGGGGATGGATATCCTACAAAATGACGAGAGCGGCCCAGCAGTCATTATAATGAGCGAAGGGATTATAAAGCTCAAGGGCCACGAAGTACCATGTATAGACATGAGCACCACAGAAGGTAGCAGATAAGTCACATTAGCAGACAACTACACTATTCCAGGACACAGTGAAGCACTGGTGGATGTTTTCATCGATAGGACCGAGGTAGATGACATTCTAAACCTCAATGAGTTCATCGTTGAGCCAACTGAAAACTTCAGAGACACATACCCACTACAGATGGCGGCTACTCTGGTTGACAACCAGACTAATGTGACCAGCAAAATTCGTATTTTGAACCCTTTCCAAAACGAGGTAGAACTCAGACAGAATTCAGTGGTAGGTCATGCCGAGCCGATATTCGAAGAGCCATTGGTCATTATGAATGAAGAGGATCCTAGTGAGCACGACAACACAGACATTCGTAGAATAAAGCTACAGAAGGAGGAAACTCAGCAATACGTTTCGGGCTGCCAGTCAGAAGCTTTGCCAATGCCAAGCATACCGGACCACTTTAAAGAACTATTCGAGAAGTCCACAAGAGATTGCATGGATAGAGACAAGATTGCGATAGCGAACCTATTGCAGAAATACCAGGATGTCTTTTCGAAAGATGAATGGGATCTTGGCTGCACACACCTAACAGAGCATTCAATTGATACTGGTGACGCCCCACCTATAAAGCAACCCCCAAGAAGAGTACCAATGGCCTATGCGGATGAAGAGCGAAAAGCTATAGACAAGTTACTGCAACAAAAAGTGGCACGGAAGAGTACATCTCCTTGGTCGTCACCTTTATGCCTGGTTAAGAAGAAGTCGGGTGGAATTAGGCCATGCATAGATTATCGAAAGTTAAACAAGCTAGTGACACCAGACGCCTTCCCTTTACCAAGAATTCAGGATTGCCTAGATGCCGTTTCAGGATCAAGCCTCTTCAGCACATTCGACCTGACCAGCGGTTACTTCCAGATCCCAGTGAAGGAAGAAGATATACCGAAAACCGCTTTCGCATGCAAGTTTGGGCAATTCGAAATGACAAAAATGCCATTTGGCATGAATAATTCTGCCAGCAGTTTCCAAAGGACCATGGAACTTGCCCTACAAGGCCTACAATGGCAGACCTGCATCATCTACATTGACGATATAATCATATTCGCCAGAAATATACAAGAGCATCTCAGCAGAGTGGAACAGGTCCTTATCAGATTGAGACAGGCTGGTTTAAAACTAAAGCCAGAGAAATGTGAGATGCTGCAGAAGGAAGTTACGTTTTTAGGACACGGCGTATCCTCAGACGGTATCAAGCCAAGCCCAACGAACATCGCCAAAATTGTTGAATGGCCCGCCCCGAAATCCCCCAAACAAGTAAAACAGTTTGTTGCTATGTGTTCCTACTTTCGCAGGTTCATAAAAGACTTTGCAAAAAAAGCAAGACCTATGGTGGATCTAACCAAGAAGGGGATACAGTTTATCTGAACCCGAAGTTGTCAAGATTCCTTTGACAGTCTAAAGGCTGCTTTGATCAGCCCAGAAGTAATGGGATACCCACTGAATGATGGTGGCGAGTTCATACTAGACACCGATTCATCGGACTTTGCGATTGGGTCGGTTTTATTGTAGGTACAAGATGACAGAGAGAGAGTCATAGCCTATGCCAGCAGGTCCATGAACAAAGCTGAGCGCAACTACAGCATAACAGAGAAAGAGCTACTGGCAGTTAGGTATTTTATTGAGTATTTCAGGCAATATCTTTTAGGGCGAAGATTCTTGGTAAGAACAGATCACCAAGCACTTGTCTGGTTGTTTAGCCTGAAGGAACCCCGAAGTAAAATAGCCCGCTGGATAGAGATCCTGTCCCAGTATGACTTCGCCATGCAGTACCGCCCAGGCAGAAAGCAAGCTCACTGCGATGCATTATCTCGATGCGAAAATCCGCAAGAATGTGACTGCCCAGAGGCTGATATGAGTGAGCAGCTCAAATGCAGACCCTGCAAGAAGTGCGTTAAGAGAGCCCAAGATATGATGCTGAGTGACAAATACCGTAAGATGATGTATCCCACCAGTGCAGGCAACACCGAAGCAGCCCCAAGAAGCCAACAGCCACCTAAGCCTAGTACCAGTAAACCAGCAAAGACTACTAGCCAAGAAGAGTGCAGAATCCCAGAGTCCCTGAAATTTCAAAACATTGATCGACCGGATCAAGCTTGTGTAAGCGCCCCAGTCCAGTCTGCCAGAAGAACGATTAATAGTCAAATAGGGCCGAAAAGTTGTGATCAGCCAGAGTATAAGCAAGAAATTGCTGCGAACAGCAAATCAAGAGCTCCTGGTACCAATAAAACGGCAAACACTACCCAAATTAGCCTACAAACACTACAAGATGGGACCTTTGACACTACAGAGCAGCTCTTACCAGCCAAACTGAGAAGATTAATGAGCACACCTGGTACCAGCAAACCAGCAGATTTAGAACCTAAGAGACAAAATCAGAAGAGCCAACCAGTGCTAGAAATAACCAGGTCAACCAATCCTGAATGTATTATAACAGTTGATGTTACGAAGCAGGATCAACCCCTATCGTACCATACTGACAGATTTGCAAGTAGAACAGTTACACAGGTCAGAGCCGTAACCAAGACTAGTACCAGCTTACCAGCAAAAACTGCTAGTGACGATGCATACCAGAATACCACAATAAACACCGACCAAACATTTACAAAAACCCATGAAACAGCCAGAACCTTAACCATAGAACCTGGTACCAGCCAACCAGCCAAAAACTACCAGCAGGGACCAGCTAGGTTGGCAATGGACCGGAGGAATTTCCAAAACAAATTTAAAGGCAGCACAAGAGGCAAATGAAGAAATTAGTTTCATTTACCAAGCATTGAAGACAAAGGCTAAACCAAACTGGCAAGACGTCCAGACCAGAAGTCCAGCAACACGACATTATCGGCTTATATGGGATTGTCTCGAGCTTGTTGACAACTTACTGTTCAAGAGGTTTACCAAGAAAGACAATTCTGGTTCTTGCCTGCAGTTTCTGGTCCCTAGATCAAGGAAAGAAGATGTATTGAAGCAAATGCATGACTGCATCTTATCGGGTCACTTAGGTGTGAAGAAAACTAAAGAAAAGACAAGCCAAAGATTTTTCTGGTATAATATGAAAGAGGACATTGTCGCTTATATACGGTCCTGTAGAATCTGTGCAGCCAGCAAGAAACCATCCAAATCACCGAAAGCACCCCTAGGTCACATCAAGGTTGGAGCCCCATGGGATGTGCTAGCCATTGACTACATAGGGCCACTACCACTGACGCCTAGAGGTAACCGGCACATACTGGTTTTGACAGATTTGTTCACAAAGTATGTCGAAGTCATCCCCGTCAGAGATCTGACAGCCGAGGAATGTGCCAGACAAATCCTAAATAACTTTGTTGCTCGATGGGGATGTCCATTGTCTATACACAACGATCAGGGACGCACTTTTGAAAGCGAAGTCTTTCGACAACTGACCAGGATGCTCGAGATCCACAAGACAAGGACCTCTCTGCGCGAAACCCAAAATGCAACGGACAGTGCGAAAGATTTAATAGGACACTGTTAGGCATGATACGCGCATACCTACGTGATGAGCAGACCGATTGGAATCTATATTTGGGTTGCCTGGCCGGAGCCTACAGAGCGACACCTTGTGAGTCTACATACCTGACTCCCAACTTGATGGCGATTGGACGAGAAGTGCGACTCCCAGTCGAGCTAATTTTTGGTGGTACAACAGTACGTGACCAAGACATTACTACATACGGAGAATACATCAACGTCCTGAAAAAGAAGATGCAGCGAGCTCATGACATAGCGCGTCGACACCTTGCAGCCAATGCCAAGCGCCAGAAAAGTACCTACAACATAAAGCTGCAAGTGAACAACTATAAAGCTGGTGACATGGTTTGGCTCTTACACTAAAAGGAAAGTGGGAGTAAACCAGAAATTGGAGAAGCTTTATGACGGACCATTCTTGGTGAAAAGGAAGATAACTGATGTAAATTTTCTTCTTCAGCTTGACCGAAAGGGTTTGGAGAGAGTTGTCCACCATGACAAGATAAAGCTTTATGAGGCCAGAGATGTCCCTATGTGGATCAAGAAAGCAAGAGAAAAACTGACTCAGTAATTTATTATTTATCAGATGATCATACAGTTTTGAATAATTGTAACATTGTTTACGCACTTAATGATTCTTCTTGATGATTGTTGATATGGCCATCCATATAGTAAATTGTATATTCTATGTTGAAACTTATTTTTACAAATGAACACAAGTACAGCCTGTTGAGTGAAACCAGTCACAAGTACTTTTCTCAAGCACAGTTAAATTTCGAGCTAGGATCCAGTATTTTTAGCCGAAAGTCATATGCTTGATCCTTGTTTGATGTCTTGTGGGTAGTTGGTATACGGAGTAAAGAGAGTTCCCAAGAGTTTAAGTACAAGGAGGGATAGATTGTCGGCTACACTTGGGGTGGGAGCGCGGCCAGATTGGCAAGTGGGAAGGGATAGGTGTAAACGAAGTTGAAAGTACAAGGTCAGCATGACTCAGCAAAAATTTGGAGTTGATGAGTATGACAAAGAGTTATAGTTCTTGCAAAATCCAGTCGGTTCATAATCTGTAATAAAAAGAAATTTATATTATGGTATTAGCAGGCAAGTTTTTTGTTCATGAAACATGCATACAATGGAAATCAAGGTCATTGTCATGTTAATTTTTTTGAAAAATTATCACAGCTAGGTTTATCACAGTGTTGTATATCAGTGGTCCAATAAATCAAAGTGCAGAGGAGAGCCAGCTCCAGTGTATATTGCAAAATGTAAACGGCATATTGCTAGTAAAGGAGTATAAAAAAAAAAAAAAAAAAAATGAAGCATTAATATAGTAAACTCAGAAAAACTGCTCTGCAGCTTTTCTTATATTACAGTTGCGCTAGCGGTGCAGCGTCGCCTTTCAGGGTTGTGTTATTTCTACTTCGCAGGAGCTTTAGTCTTACATTCTACAATGGCAACGAACATGGCAGACGCTACTACACCAGTTGTAATGACACCATCAGTCCAGGAAGACATCGCCAAGGCAGCACGAAAACGGGGAAGGACCTATAGATGTCTTCGGTGTTTCCACAGGGATGGGAAGAACTTCATTGAAGTAAAGTGTCGGAAAGAGGCCCATATCCTACGAGATCACCTGGCCAGGGATGAGGTGCCGCATTATTGTTCGCTCTGTTAGTTCCGGTGCATGAGGAGGGAGGAGCTAGAGGATCATGTGGTGAAGTACCGTCGGCATAGGGTACTAGCGCAGCAGTCTGGAGTAAACCCCGAAGAGACGAGTTGCCTAAAGTCCAACCTTAACCCCTACAGAATTGACGAGAAGGATTTTGCAGTTCTTGACCGAGAGGCGTCCTTTCAACATTGGAGAACAGAAAGAAGGCACAGGACCCCTTAGACCAAGCTGTGATGGAAATCTTTCCGGGAGGCATCCCTGACTTGGAATTTCAAGAAGGGGAGGAGGAAGAGCCTCTACAACAGAGACCAACTACCAGCCAACTAGCGCCACAGACAGTTGTCTCTCTGGATGGGAACTCCCTGAAGGCAATCCCTACCCCTCTCCTGGAAAAGCTGTCAGCTATAGTGAACCCGGCAACCTTGAGGGCATTGTTGATGGACCATGACAAGGAACGAGTGGAAGAGGTCATACAGGAAAAGGGAGAACAGGCAGGAGTTAAAGAAGCAGAAAAAGAGGAGACACGAGAAAAGAGGGAGGCAGCAGCAGGGGAGAAGGAGGCAATGGTGGAGGAGAAGGAGGCAATGGTTAAGGAGAAGGAGGTTGAAGAGAGGATAACAGTAGAGAACATAATACCGCAGCTATTGCCTAAGGAGGACCAAGCACTCACTCCCAAGAGGAACCTCCCTGGAACCCTGATACCAAACAAGAGAGTGAGGTCAAGGTCCCCGTCTCCAAACCTGTCCGAGGACTCCTACAGTTCGTCAGAGTCCAGCTGCGACGAAGAAGAACCCATCGAGAAGGACAAGGACTTACGAGCTGTAATCAAGGGAATGAGAGAAGCCGTACAGAGAAACACGCAGGCCCTGATGTCATTAGAACAATCAGTTTTGACTCTGGCAAGCGCCATGACTGCTGTGGCGAAGACAAAGAGGGAGGAGCACAGCGAGATTAAGTCAGATAATAGAGTGAAGGACAAAAATACTAGTACAGAAGTGACAGCTGAGCCGGACTGTGTTACGCCTACGATCGCTAAAGTGACTACTATTCCCCCTTTTTTCACGTTTATTGTACATTTAACAGTTTGACATTTACATTTTGACCCGTTAAATTCATGTTTGTTCGTTATTTATTAACCTCGAGTCGTTCATTTTTCCTATGCATTTATTGCTGCGTAGTTATTGATTTATCGGCATTCGACTTTCTTTTCTACCTCAGCGTCAGCCATATTTGTTGTCACTTTCCGTATGTATTCTGGGATAGAATTGATGACGTCATTGACTTACGTATCAATTCTACCCCCTTTGCAGTATAGCGCCAACTTTGAATCGCCGACAAATCAGAAACTACATTTCAAATTCCTTATTTAGGTAAAGATGACAAGTGTTTGCATCCATTGGTCCGTACCATGCAGTTTCGTTCTTTTAGAGTCGTTTTACCCAGGATTCTTAGTACCTACAGCATCTCGCGCATTGATTTTCCAACAAATTTTCTTGTTGGAATTATTTCCCACAGATTTTTCTGTTGGAAACCCAACCAGAAAAAATTTTGGAACCGCCACTATAAAAAGCCGTGTTCCGACACTTTCTAGGACTTCAGATTTGATTTTTTCGTAGGAAACCTCCCTTGTTATTTCATTTGAATTTTTCTTATTTTGATATTAGACTAAGTTAAATTTTACCATATTTAAGCTGAGATTTTACATTTGGTTAATTCTTAGATCAGTTCGGGTGATTTATTTATTTTTTGAAGGGCGTAAAACCTGTCATTTTGTGACGGTTTCACTCAGGTCATTTTTTGGTTTTTCGCATTAGAAATTATTTATTAATTTCTTCTTTTGTCTTTGGCTACATTGAATTCATTTATCTATATTAAGTTTCGTTAACTATAGGGCTTTTATTTTTAGCATCTTGAAAAACACTGTCATCTTAATACTCATTCTTATTGGTCATATACATCATCACTGTTATTGTTAAGGTATTAGATCCAACTGATATTTGTTAAGGCATTAAATCTGATTCATTCATTAGAGCATATCTCATTATTTGATACATAAAACTCATGTGGATCTTTTAACTTAATCAAATTATCATTGATTAAGTGAATTTCTGGAATTTGTTCATTATTTCATTTTCCTAAAAGTAATATTTTTGTCTGAAGTCCACTCCCCCCTGTATTCCCACCTGTGCGCCCTTTCTACCTGTGCGAAGAAGTTCGGTGACAAGTGGCTCGCAACAATATCTCGGACGAGTTCAAAAATGGGCCATGTCGGGTCAAAAACTGGGTCACCAGGTCAAATCTTAGAAAAACCTTGTGTACGCTCTATAGACCACATTTTAAGTCCGATACTCATGAAACATGGTCGGAATGTTTGCCTTGATGATATCTCGGACAAGTTTGAAAATAGGTAATATCGGGTCAAAAACTAGGTCACTAGGTCAAATCTTAGAAAAACCTTGTGTACGCTCTAGAGGCCACATTTTCTGTCCAATACTCCTGAAAGTTGGTCAGAATGTTTGTCTTAATGATATCTCAAACGAGTTTGAAAATGGGCCATGTCGGGTCAAAAACTAGGTCACCAGATCAAATCTTAGAAAAACCTTGTGTACGCTCTAGAGGCCATATTTTCTGTCCAATACTCCTGAAAGTTGGTCAGAATGTTTATCTTGGTGATATCTCGGATGAGGTTGAAAATGGGCCATGTCGGGTCAAAAACTAGGTCACCAGGTCAAATCTTAGAAAAACCTTGTGTACGCTCTAGAGGCCACATTTTCAGTCCAAAACTCTTGAAAGTTAGTCAGAATGTTTGTCTCGATGATATCTCGAACAAGTTTGAAAGTTGGCCATGTCGGGTCAAAAACTAGGACATCAGCTCAAAGCTTAGAAAAACATTGTGTACGCTCTAGAGGCCACATTTTCAGTCCAATACTCTTGAAAGTTGGTCAGAATGTTAGTCTTGATGATATTGAAGCGAGCCATGTTATTGAAACTGGCCATGTTGGGTCAAAAACTAGGTCACTACGTCAAATATTAAAAAAACCTTGTATATGCTCCAGAAGCCACACTTTCTGTCCAATACTCTTGAAATTTGGTCAGAATGTTTGTTTTGATAATATCGCAGATGAGTTCAAAAGTAGGTTCGATATCTCGAACAAGTTTGAAAGTTGGCCATGTCGGGTCAAAAACTAGGTCATCAGCTCAAAGCTTAGAAAAACATTGTGTACGCTCTAGAGGCCACATTTTCAGTCCAATACTCTTGAAAGTTGGTCAGAATGTTAGTCTTGATGATATTGAAGCGAGCCATGATATTGAAACTGGCCATGTTGGGTCAAAAACTAGGTCACTACGTTAAATATTAAAAAAAACCTTGTATATGCTCCAGAAGCCACATTTTCTGTCCAATACTCTTGAAATTTGGTCAGAATGTTTGTTTTGATAATATCGCAGACGAGTTCAAAAGTGGGTCATGTGGGGTCAAAAACTAGGTCACTAGGTCAAATCTTTGAAAAACCTTGTGTACGCTCCAGAAGCCACATTTTCAGTCCAATGTTCTTTAAAGTTGGTCAGAATGTTTGTCATGATGATAGCTTGGATGAGATTGAAAATGGGTCATGTCAGGTCAAAAACTAGGTCACCAGGTCAAATCTTAGAAAAACCTTATGTAAGCTCTAGAGGCCACATTTTCAGTCCAATAATCTTGAAATTCGGTCGGAATGTTTGTCTTGATAATTTCTTAGACTAGTATGAAAATGGGTCATGTTGGATAAAAAAAACTAGGTCACAAGGTCAAATCTCGGAAAAACCTGTTGTACTATAATTACAGTCCAATATTCTTTAAACTTTTGTTAGAATGTTTGTCTTGATGATATCTTACATGAGTTTGAAAATGGGTCACATGGAATAAAAACTAGGCCACCAAGTTTCATCCTTGAAAAACTCTGTGTACGCTATAGAGGCCACATTTTCAGTCCAATAATCTTGAAATTTGCTTTGAATGTTTGTCTTGATGATATCTTAGACTAGTATAAATATGGGTCATGTTGGATGAAAAATTAGGTCACTAGGTCAAATCTCGGAAAAACCTTTTGTACACCCTACAGGCCACATTTTCTCTCAAATACTCATGAAAGTTTGTCGGAATGTATGTCTTGATAATTTCTACATGTCAAGTAGGCCGCTGAGACAAATTCTAGAAAAAGCTTGTGTGCACTCTAGAGGCCATATTTGTAAGCCCAATACTAATGAGTGTTTGTCAGAGTGTTTGTCTTAATATCTCTGAAGAGATTGGAAATGGGTCATGTTTGATCAAAAGGCTCAGGTGAGCGACTTCAGGGCCATCATGGCCCTCTTGTTTGTTTTTTAACATGTAAAATACCGTACTTTCATTGCCAGATCGATAAAAACCAGATCGTATTCCAGATGGACCAGAGTTTAAATATTTGTCATGTAGTATCACCATGTGGATCTCTACGAAGTTTGTTCAAGTGCCTTGGCGTAAAAAATGAACCCGCTGTAATGTGCCCTATTTCAGAAACAACTGATTTGTGGCGCCATTGATGTTATGCATCAATATTTTCTTGTAAATCCTGTTAAATTCAGATTTTTGAGTTTTGTTGATTTGTTGTGTCACTTCGAATGTAAATAAATGGCGGACACTAATGGCATTAACGCGGAAGGATACATTTGGCATTTGAAAGATTAAAGATGAAAAAAATTTAATATGAACATAGATTTTTTTGTCTATTTTAAATAATTCACTTTACGCGATTTTCTCCGAAATTGATTAAAACACAATTCTGGTCTATACCATCGAACAGTTTTCTTTGTGAACTGGTAATACTTACTTACTGCGTTCTTATATTGGAGTGGGGGGGGGGGTACCCCACGGGGAATTACTGAAAACAACTGTACTGGATTTTGATGAAAGTCTAAACAAAAAATGGGCTTAGAGGCATGAAATGAATAGATTTTTTTTCAGTTCTTTTTTTTCCCTTCAGTGAAAGATCGAAATTTATTTCATCGACTGAACATCATCGGCAATATTTTCACGAGTGGCTGCTACACCAACATGCCTTGGGAAAACCGAGTGGCAAAACCTCGTTCTCATTTTGTAAACGGTCATTTGGAAATAATTATTTATATCATTATATCATCATCATCATCAACATCATCGTCGTCGTCGTTGCTGTTGTTGTTGTTGTTCATTATTATTATTATTACTAAAATGGACTGTTTAGTCAACAAATATCAGGTAGGAAATATTACAAAAGGTTTAATCATTGTTTAGAGCGATAATTTTATGTTATCAAAGGCAGGTGTACTTTCAATGTGAAAGTGTGATACCAGACCCGACCACAAAAGCAACACAAATACTAAAGTTCAGTTTTTGATAAAGGTTTCAAGCAACTATGGAAATATTTGCTTTAATAACTGTGTTTTCGTCTTTTCTTTCGGTTACGCAATGCCAGTGTTTCTATACAGGTAAGTATACCTACTTTCTTCACGCAATAAGATATCTAATTTATAACCTATACTATACCGAATTTCTTATTTCTTCCCCGAGTGAAGGTTATAAATTTGTACATGTGAAAAACACAGTGTGAATCAGCACATACAGAGAAAACGCCAATCAAATACATATTAAGAAACGAAATTAGTACGTCTCCTGGTACATAAACAATATCGAATATAATCAAGTGTCTTTAAATTGTACATCTATCAAAATATCCAAAACTAAACGAAAAACGAAACCAAGCAAAGCAAAAAAGGGTTCAATAGGATTGAAATGTTTAATGTTTGCAGACGATTTTGCTAATTATTCAGATACCGTCGTTAATTTGCAAAAAAAAAAAAAAACTGAATATTATACAGGAAATTTGTTTAGATACGGGAATGGAAGTTAATTTAGATAAAACTGAAATCACTGTATTTAGAAATGGAGGACCTTTACGATCAAATGAAAAATGGTATTTCGGAAATAAGCAAGTGTCAGTAACTTCTTGCTATAAATATATGGGCCTCCTCTTTACCCCAATGTTATCATGGACTTCAGCCCAAGAGAAATTAGCATCAAAGGCCAGAAAAGCAATTTTTTCTATTGATAGATATCAGAAATCGTTTGGTTATTTTAATTGTATTGACCTATTCAAATTGTTTGATTCAATGATCAAACCAATTCTGTGCCATGGAGCCCAGATATGGGGACATACATACTCGCCTGTTTTAGAGTCAGTTCATTTGGAATTTTGTAAAAAACAATTACCTTGTTTTGCATAGTTCAACAAATAACAAATTAGCTTTAGGCGAATGTGGTCGTTATCCGCTGTATATTAATTATCAGTTATCTTGTGTTAAATATTGGTGTAAACTGTTACAAATGTCAAGCCATAGACACCCTCGAAATTGTTTCTTATTGCTTAAGAATTTAGACGACGCGGGACGCAGAACCTGGGCTTCAAATGTTAAAAAATTGCTATACATGTATGGTTTTGGAATAATCTGGATAAGTCAAGAAAAAGGAAATACGAGTCACTTCCTAAAGACATTCAAACAACGACTCGTAGATTGCGCGAATCAAAACTGGCATGAATCCATTAATGCACCCAGCCATTGTTATCATCATAAGCATTATAAACCCATATTAAAGGTAGAAAAATACTTACAACTGGATATCCCAATTAAACACAGAATTGCGCTTTCAAAATTTGTATGCTCGAACCACAAATTTGGAATTGAAACAGTTAGACATAATAATGTTCAGCGAGATAAAAGAATTTGTCTTTATTGCTTAAGTAATTATGAGATAAAAGTTATAGAATGTGAATATCATGTATTTTTTGAATGTGAAAAATATACAGAAATAAGAGCAAACTTTCTATATAACTGGTATACTTCTAGTTGTAGTGAAGCTAAGTTTTACCATTTACTTCAATCTAGAAATCCAAAATCATTAGATATCTATCCCATTATATATATATACATGCTTATGAAATAATTTACATGTAAATGGATCATTTTAGATCTTTTATTATTATCATTTTCCCCAGTGATTTAAAATACATGTACTGTCAAACGTGGTTACACAAGTTAAAAGATGTAGTCTTATTGAAATCATATACTAATGATGGTTTAAATGATGGATTTGTCTCGGAAAGGATAGAGATTATTGCTGGAAAAGGGGAAAATGCTGTTGTCCGCGTGTTGTCTTTTTCTCTCAGTGTTTTCAAGTCTTCTTCTTCAAGGTCGTTAAAACTAAGTTTTTATGGTAAATGTTGCCATTTTGACGTTCATATAAACGGTCGTTTTCCAATGTAAATACTGAGTGTTAGAACAGTACTCGATTTGAACCCTTTTACTGCTAAACGCTGCTCTCAGATCCTTGCGGACAGTGTGGATCAAGATCGTGCAGTCTGATCTTAGATCTACACTGTCCGATAAGGATAAATATTTCTTCAATAAGTACCTATGAAATAGCAAAATTAGCATACCTACTACTAGTTTGAAAGTTTCACTTTACTAATTTAGCTTTAATGGTTAATATGATAATGAAATGGGACGTAACTCCTCTATTATGTATAATGTTTGTCTTTAAATGTATTTTCTTGTATTATGGGCCGGTGGCCTTGTTATTTTGAATACAATTATTATCATTGTCATTGTCATTGAAATATACAAAACAAAAAGAGACAGGGATAGACAGTTACCGCTCATGAATAGCCAGCGTCTACATAGGCCTATAGCACGTGATGTTTAAGCGTTATAGCTAGCATGATAACCTCACTTTAAAGAATGCAAATAAGACGAGCTGTCTTAAAGTAATGGTGTATATGTGTTGATATATCAACTACGACTGACGTCGAAAATTTGCCCGCATAGCTCAAGGGATAGAGCGTAGGACTTGGAAACGACAAGACCCTGGCCACCCTGAGGCGCAAGCTCGCGCCCAACGGATGGCCATACAAAATATCCAACATAATCCCTCGGGTAAGACACCACACCGATGCCCCGCGTGATGGCTCCATACACCGAGTACGATAGAGAACCAGGCGAAACTTACGACGGATAATTGTCCCGTATCTTGCACCAACCTCCGAAACGCAACCATCAGTCTTCAGAGGTTGTTGCCCATATGGGTAATCGGTGAAGAACGCAAGCTGACATGAGTAGATACTTTTTGCAGATGCATTAAGAACCCTTTTTCACAGAGCATGTCTCATTTCTACTACTGTATGATAATAATTAGCCAATACAATGACAAAACCACCATCACGAGCGATTATACTCGTACAGTATTTCATTGGCGAACCCTCTCTCAAAAACGTGATTCCAGATAATTACCGTCCATTTAAGCCGTTAATAAAAATGCCGGAAAAGGAAAAAAAATGCTGGTGATCAGATTTTCTCTTTTTTCCCACAACGTTTTCTAGCCTTTGAAAGAAAAACTGAAAATTTTCAAGTTTAGGGTAGATGCAATTTTTCGTCTACAAAAGATTTCAATTTGTGCAAATCGTTTTAAAGTTAATGGCCATCTTTGGACACTGAGTTCATTTTCCTTACACTCAGCCCTGGAACCCCAATTATCCAAAAATTAGATTACATAGATATACAACGTTTATTTTAGGCACTTGTTACACCGTGCAAGACAAAGGGTTATCATATCGAGGACATGCAAACATCTCGCACTCCGGCCGGGAATGTGTGCCGTGGGATCGTCACCTTCATTACGTCACTACTGGTCGATATCCATACGATAACCTCGACAGAAACTTCTGCCGTAACCCCAGAGAAATTAGGTCATCTCCATGGTGTTATACGTCAGCTTCCGGTACTGAAGATAAGTCCTGGGAGCTTTGTGACATACCAGTGTGTGGTAAGCTATTTCTTAATAGTTTTGGGGCGTACATGTGTATATATGTGTGTGTGTGTGTGTGTGTGTGTGTGTGTGTGTGTGTGTGTCACACCATATAATATACATATACTCTACATGGATGAAATTACCATTGAATTTTTTGGTCTCAAAATATATACTCACACCCAAAAGAAACTGTGCACAGAATTTTAGGCTATATAATTTTCCAGGGGATCCATGCATGAAAGTAGGCTATATAAGTTTGGTACCAATTTTAGCTTATCTAATTTCCTACAGGGTGGTGAAACTTTTTTTTCAAATAGAGATACATGTACGTATGTATAGACGTGTGTTAATCATTAAAGCGCAGTAGGGGTCAAAATTATGGTGCCATGTTTCTGCCATGAGATACGAGATAGCTGTTGCGATAATTTAAGAAAACTATCGCGATAAAACAAACTTTCCTGGAAATATTTTCTAGATAATAAAAAGTTTCACGAAAATTTCATGAAAAATATCGCGATCATTCTCACTTTTATCATGTTTTTTTTTTCGTGCCCACAACTGACATTCACTGTATCCATCAATAGATACGGTTTCGGAACATCTTCATCTCCAACCTTATGCTGTAAATGAATTCTCCTTTTCCCTGAATGGTTTTATGGTTTTAAAGTCGTTCATAAGAGGCATTTTCAGTCGTCTTTGTGTTTAACAGACTTCAGTTCATTTCCTATGTGTATCCAAAATTTACCAATTATGCTACAGTTGTAAATAATTCGAAATTTAACTTACCGCCATCTTGTTAAGTCATAAACTACCGAGTTTATCCAAATGGTGAATTTTTCTATTTGTAGATATCGATAAATGTGTAGAACTATCGCAATTATTTTATCTCGAAGTCAGCTTCGTGCATGAACGAGAAATTTTGCGTTAAAATATTTACATATCAATGTAAAGTTTTCTAGATAAAAAAGTTTATCCTGATACTTTTTTTTCCAGAAAACTGTCTACTATCTAGATAAATTGTCCAGGAAAAATTCATTTATTGCTATAGATTTCTAAAATTGTCATGATAGTTATCTCGTTAGGCCTATCTTGTGGCAGAAATATGCCACCATACGAAATGAAAAATACAGTGATATTGGTGTAATTGTAAGTAAAATTGAGGTTAAAGACTCTCCTAATGGTGTAGTTGTGATAATTTCATTAATATCGGGTATGACCTCCATTTTGGTTTATTACCTGTACAATACGCAGTCCCATGTAATCACGTAACGTTGTACGGCGTGCGGAGGAATATTCCATTCAACCTGCAGAGCATGCTCTAGCTCCTGCAAATCGTTAACATGATGCCTTGAGCTTACTTTACGACCAAGAAGATCCCACATATGCTCAATGGGATTTAGGTCTGGAAACCGCAGGCCAAGGCAAGACGTGAACACCATTTGCATACAGATATTGTCTTGTAATGCGAGCCGTATGTAGGCGCTCATTGTCATGCATCAATGTGGCAGGAGCATGCTGGCGAACGAATGGAACAGCTACAGGTCTCAACATTTATGTATCCAGCAGCAGTGAGATTGCCATTCACAATTACCAGGTCGGTTTTCTTATTCCCCTTTCTTCCACCCTACACCATCACGCTGCCCCCACCAAACCTGTTTCTTTCAACAACGCAGACACTAGTAAATCGCTCGCCTCTCCTTCTAAAAACCCACATTCTACCATCATGGTAACTAAGGTTAAACTGGATTCGTCCGAGAAAACAATTTCATTCCACTGACGCCTTTGCCAACGGAGATGGTGTCGTGCCCAGTTCAAACGAGCAACACGATTCGACGTCTGGTGTTCGTCAGTTCCAAGCGGCGGTCGAACCTGGCGTCAGTAATGCGAGGCCGGCCGCTCCGAGGCCGTTCTGCAACTGTGCCTGTTTGCTGGAACCTTGCTCTCAGATTACTGGTATGTTTCTGTGGCAATTAAAGGCCCGCATAACATTATCAATAGAGTCGCCTCTATTTAGCATCATCAATGCCTCAATTCGGTGACGTTCAGATAGTCTTGGCATTGCGAGTTTTGATTTTTCTGTAATCATTGTGTGTTTTTCTTACTCCTTGGATTCGCAAGAAAGAAATGAGAGTTCATCTGACCGATTTTGCATTTGACAAGCAGTTGCAAGGGCCAAATCTTGCGGTTTGCGTCTTTTGGGACGTTACTAAAGATTTAACCCGATACTGATCGGATGTGTCCAGTGTTTGACAAAGTGACGCACGTGTTTCACATGTTACAATCAAAGTGCTGTCAGCACTGTAATCGGTCGACACTGAATAACCACACTGTTTTGAAAATCACAAATCAAATGGTAGTTGTTTAAACTGTGTATGGGAGTAAGAACCCCATATTATATTGCCTTTTATTCTGGATTAGAACCTTGATACTGGATAAAGAAATCCATTCATATTCTTGCAAAGGACTATGTGGAAATTATCGTAATTCAGTAATGAATTGGTTGATTGATTGGCTGTTTTGTGTTTTTGGCCGCTTTCATCATTATTTCAGTCATATCGCGGCGACAGTCTACTTTTCATGTATGTCATGGATTTCACGCGTACTAGGCAAGGGCTCTGAGGTATCCTACCCGATGACACTCCCACGAAAAACACAGGTGTCGAATCCTACACCATACAACTGAGCCACCTAGGAACTTTTTTTTTTAATCTATCTTTTACAAATTAGTAGTTTAACTGAATGTTTTAAGTAGATATTTGCCAGCCGTCAGCAATAGAGGGAAAAGATACGGGATTCTAATCAGCAATACCTATTATCAAGCTTTAGTCGTCACTCTTACAAGATTATAGACAGACTGTTCTGTAACACATTGTCAGACTTTTAATAATATCCATACTTTTAAATAGTATGAATAAATCGTATAAAATGTGTTTGCATTTTGACTCCCAAATTGTTTATTTTTAGCCGCTAGTGGGCTATCGATTTCTCCATTTTTAACAAGCCATCATATTTATCTAGATAAATTGTCCTACCTAATATTTTGGCTGGCTAAATCGTCCTGGGCCGAATCACCCAGGCCAAAACGTCTGCTTGCCAAATTTCCCTACCGTACTTCCAAAGAATGTAGCTAACAGTGGCAACTACGTAACCGTCAACTCTTCACCAACCAAAAAACTTTAGACTTGTCAAAATCGAAAGCATTTGTACATTACGAATTGAATTTGACTGTAGCCCAAATGATGAGTTGAATCGTTGAAAGGGTAGAAAACATCGTGGTAAAAGGAGAAAATGATGGTTATCAGCATTTCCCCCTTTTCCACAATGTTTTCAACGGCCTTTTCCCTCAAGGTTGTTCAAAATGGGATTGTGTGGTGTAAAGAGTTAAAACTCTGAGTTAACCTACTGGCCTTTTCCAGTCAGAAACCAATATCCAAACATCGCAATTTCATGGTCGTTTTTTTTCTTCATGTAGATCTATATCCTACGTGAACATAACGTTATGATCCAAGATGTGTGTAATATTGATCTTCACTGCACTCAATGAACAGTCTAATCTTGATTTTTTATTATCTGTAAAAGCAACTTTTCTTAATCTTGACCAATACAGGTCATGTATTTGATTCATTCTAATAAGCGAGGAGTAAATCTTGTGCTCTTTATCTGTAAAACAGGACCTTGTGGAAAAGATGAGAATCAACTAATATGAAGTATCCGAGGAGACATACATGTTGTTGAGAGTTTTATCTTAAGACCCTGAATTGATAAAAGAGACATGTCAAGCTTGGAAAAGCACCCTGATTATTGAAGGATAATTGCTGTCTTGACTAGAATATCTCATAGAAAAGCTGGCATAACGGATATCTTAAGTGAGCGTATTTATGTTGCAGTTTCAGGCCCCCCCCCTCCCATGAAAATGCTCTATTTAAGTCAACCAAATGACAAAATTTTATTTTGAAAACTTTCATATGGTTAAGAAAATGTTGTTAGAAAAAGACATAATGCTGGTTACAAGCATTTTCTCTCTTTTCAGCTAATTTTTCAAAGCCCCACAGGATTGTTTTGTCAAGGGTCAGCAGACTAATTCCAGTCTAAGCTCATCAAGAAGAAACACGTCAGTGACCGTACAAAATGGTAGTGCCGTGTCTGTAAGAGGCTATAAAAATTAACACATCTGACGCTGAAAGATGCGTAATCAGGTATATATGCGTCAGTATTGTGAATGGGCAGTCTGGCTAGTTAAGTTGCAGGCGTGGGATCGCCAGTTCATTCTGAAAATGCGTACCTATTGACCTCCCCGCTACTGAGAAGTTAGAGGTCATAACCCTTACACAACTTTACATCCATTACCCTTACAGCTTCACACCTTTTTGCCTCATTAGCGTTAAACAACCCACGGCCAATCACTATTTTAAACGTGCGCCTGTTACGAGTTCACTTTGCTCTAAAGCAGTACAATCCAAATTCTTACATTCTTTAAAGCAATATTCCTTACAAACTCCCTTCTGTGGTGATTTCATCTTTGCTCCAACCCTAGATGACCCATAAACTTTTCAACACCTGCAACATATACGGACAACACTCGTCACAACTCGGCCGATTCCGTAACCACGTATGTAGGTAATCAACGACCCACTCGAAGTTTGCCGAATAAGATGGACAGTAGACGAGTACAGAATAAATTTACATAACGGGATACACTTGATTCGCTCTCGTTTCATTCATAAATTACTCTTTATCACTGACCCCCATTTAGAACTGATACCTGTTTTGAAAGTAAACTGCTGCGAGTTTTTCAATTCCTGTTCGCTAGACATTTTGATTATGTTGGTAATATGACAAAATTCAACGCTGAACAAGTTGTAATCGCCGTTTATTGCATAATTGAAAAGTTGACAACGGGATTACTTGATGCCTCCTTACTAGGACTGTTTACTCATTCTTGCGCTCAACCGAAAGTAGTAAACATAATAAGGTCAAGACAGGCTTGTTAATCGTTGTAATGTTGTAAGTGAATGCTGTTACGAGTTGCGGTTACACCAGTTTGCCCTCAGCGGACGGCTTTTCGAAATTTGTGGTCTCTCTAATCGTCCAGCTCACGCCGACCGATTAATCAAAGCGCTAACGCACTGAAGGCAGCGGATTTCTTTCTGGCTCCGAATACATGCTACTAATTGGTGTGTTCTATGATTTTTTTCCTCGTAAACTAAGATAAATCAAAACGGAAAGTTCTCCAGATAACTCTTAACCTTGAGATTAGGGTACGAGTTCACCAGGGTCCGAGTTCTCCAGCAACGAGGTATGTTATTGTATAAATGTGCCAGATGGAGGAGAGGTGTTAAACACGGCACCCGGTTTTTGTTTTATTTAAGCTGAAAATCTTTTGTTATCTTAAATTAAAAAGACAACTGAAACATGATCTTTTAATTTTTTCACAGAACATACAGTATCAAATTGGATTGCTTTGTTTGGATATGAATGGCGCAATTATTTTGTTAGTGTACGAAACTGGTTTTGTTTACACGCGTATCCACAATCTCCGAGCAGAGTTGTCGTTCGTTACTCTCACCATACATCTCTGCAATGGGCTAAATGACAAGAATCTTGTCAAACCGAGGAAAACATGTTTTGTTACTGTTTAACTGTTTCATGTGTAACACTATAAAGTAGACAAAGGAAATATGATTCTGGATACATTATAGGTGCATTCAAACTGATGAATTTACCTGTATACAATGGAACTATTTTTTCGAGCTTCTTTACTGATCAGAATCTTACGCCAATTGTAGCGAAAATGGCTGCGCCCATGAATGATGACAACAGTTTTGACACACCGATGGATCTAAGCTTGTAAGATTAAAAAACAAATTATCGTCCTTTAAAAGACATCTAAGCTTTTCAGAAAATCACTCTTTTTCACATTTCCTACCACTAAGTCTGATTGGCCGTATGCTGTTTGAACAGCACACAAAACAATCGATATTGGTCTTTCTTTCACCGGCGTTTGTGTCGCCATTTTGAATTATGGTCATGATGAAAATATCACGTAATGACGGACTACTTTCTGAGCCAACTACAGAGGTAAATGGGAATGATCCGTAGTGCAAGAGAGTGGCGTATCCAGGCAAAACCTGCCGGAAGCAAAAATCTGACCTAGATAAAGATAGTAGGCTCCAAAAATCAGTATATACATGCACACGTGATGTGGGAACTATGACAGCGGGGTAAACCCGCTGCCAAAAATGAAATGCCTATGACCGATATAACTATAGTTATCCAAACTTGAAACGGCACAGTTTCTTTTGCGTGCGAGTATACACTGTTGGTGGTTGCCATAGTAACAGAGAACTCGTAGGCTACAACCAAGATAATAGGCTAGATCTTAATTTGATGACAAGTTATTTTTGAATAGCTGACAGAAGTCTGTCATACGGTCCACGATAAAGTGTAATCTGTTACCTGCATATAATTTCGTAGCAGTGTGTGCATGTTTTTTTACTGTTTTAAACTTCTCGGGCTCTAAATGAGAGTAGTCTCAATAATGAGACGCTACGGTGATTTTTTTCATGTTTGGACATTTATTGTACACCGTACCGTCTCAAGTCCATCGTAAATTTTCCGGTAGCAAAGATAGAGCGCTATATTGAGCTTCTGCTTCGTCGGTTTATCCTGCACTGCAGCGAAATGCGATTAACTTTTAGTAACAAACATGACCAAAGACAAATTATTAAACCCTTCATTACATAAAGAGCTTGTAGAAGTCGTTTTATAACATGGAAATCTCGGAAAAATCACTGACGAAATTTTCTTGCGAGGCGGCCATTTTGTGTGTTTTCGGGAACGTAAACAACTCGAGTAACAGATGAAATCTCTTATGTTCAGTGTTTAAATTGAAAATATTTGTATTTCAAACGAAGGGTTATTAAATACACAAGCAACAGGTATGTATAAATCCTAGTTTTGCGCTCTAATTTGCGAAATTATGAGTTCAAACTTGCGCACAAAATCTGTGCGGAGCTTTCAACAGCTTTTGTCTTGATCGTCTCTGTACCCAGAGGCGACCAGTCAAAAAGTAACATGGCCTTTGGGGACAGTTATCTGTACTATAAATGGAGGTTGCACGTCTCAAAACTTGTCCAAATAATTCAAGTGAAAACTTTGATTCCTGTCATAAATCTACATTATTTTAGACGGCTGCCTATTCCGAGGTTTGAGCATGAGAGAAGGGGACAGATTTCACGACGGATGTTCGTTGTGTATTTGTGGCACAGCCGGTCTCAAATGTCTCGAGTAAGTTATGATTGAGTGATGCTCTGTCAACAGAGAGTTTAATGCATTTGCAAAAGGTATCGACTCACGTCAGCCCTCGCAGCTGACTTGGGTTGAAACTTTTTGCCACTGGTAAATTTTCTGCGTGTCAAAGGATACATCTACTTTATGTTTTGGCCAGCTTTAGGCCAACTGTATCCATATTATATGTCGGTAAAACGCAGAGTGAAGATACATTAAACCCCCTTTTCCCAAAGAGCCACTTATTTGTGTTCAGTTAATGCCGTGGCACAAGTATGCTGGATCTCAATACAGAGTTTAACGCTTTACCACACAATCCCGAGTTTTAACGACCCAGAGGAATAAGCCTTTTGAAAACATTGTGGGAAAAGGAAAAAATGCTGGTAGCCAGCATTTTCTCCTTTTTCCATTATGTTTTCTACCCTATCATAGATATAAATCATCATTTTAGCTACATTCAATATGTCGTCTGCTAATGCTTTGAATTTGGTCTCTATGCTGGTCTGTAGTCTATGATCGGTACTGCTTGTGATCACCAAACTCCGATCACCTGCATCCAAATCAAGGACTTTAACCAGTACACCAGTTGCAGTTTACATGCATATGTAGTTACATATATTTATTAACTTCTTTAAGATGTTCTGTGAACTATATGAATTTGAACAATACAATTACTTCTGGTCATTCATGTAATCGAGATGATTACAGTTACGTCAACGCTTCTCAGAGTTACGTTGGACACATACCCCCCCCCCCCCCCCGACTTGTTCTTTTGGTACACATGTCATTCTCTTGTGCAGATCAAGTCTAAACCCAGTGTCGAAAAGGCCAACATTCCCGAATAAACATTGTTCCGATGACGTTTATGTGAGACAGCAGTCAGTGGAAATAATGTCGTGCAAAGTGCTTGTAAAACAAGTTCCTGGAAAGGATGGAAGGGTGCACTGGCAGCTTTAATGTCACTATTTTAAAACAGTGTTTAAACACCAGACAAGCTCTTATTTCGTACAACACCCTTACCTAGATTTGTTTCTAGACTCTGAAGCAGTAATACGATATTTTTGTCAAATATTTGTCAGCAAATATTATTCGGGAAAGTAATTGAGTTGACATACCCATACACATGGACTTGATGTCTAAATATGGACATTACAAGAGTATGGTGGCATATTTCTGCCGCGAGATACGAGATAGCTATCATGATAATTTAAGAGAAATATCGTGATAAAACAAAATTTTTCATGATAAAAATATCGCGATAATACGGAACCCCTAAAGTGACATGCTCGACTTTTTTTTAATATGCAAATTTCTCAAGTTATTTCGTTTTTACGAAATAATATTTCGTATTTACGAAATAATATTTCGTTTTTACGAAATAATATTTCGTTTTTACGAAATATTATTTCGTATATACGAAATAATATTTCGTTTTTACGAAATAGTATTTCGTAATTACGAAATAATTATTTCGATAAAACGAAATAGTATTTCGTCAAAACGAAATAATTATTTCGTAAATACGAAATAATCTGATAATTTGAAATACAGGCATCCTCGGTTCGACTCGGGGTCGAGGCACTTGGACTGCCTTGCGATAGGGCTGCATTGTAGGGTTGATTTACAGGCTCTCACATCATAGGCTATAGATTTGAATTCCGAGTTGAGCTGTCTTATTCCTGAATTGCCTACACCATGTTCGAATTTGGATTCTGTTTCAAGGGAGCTATCATCTAGAGTCATTGACCTAAGTTGTGCTTTTCCAGAATCGATGTCAAATAAATAAGCTTAATATCGGTACATTAGACAAAAGGGGACAAGCATAAGTAATATGACTGGTAAACTCAAATCTATTCATTCAGTCGGTCAATCAGAAAGTCAGTCAGTCAGTCCCTCGTCTATCTGTCCGCCTGTTATTTCTTCTATTTATGAATTGTGTACGCACAATTGTCATTGATAATTAAAAGTAAGTTACAATATTCAGTTTGTTTGGAGCACGGTTGAGGATCCGATTCCCAGCCGAGTCATTTTTCAGATTTAATATTTAGAATTTATGGCTCTCTTTCTTATCACTGGGGTGCAGGAATCACAACAGGCTCTTAATTGTGAAGGTGGGGGACTTGTAGAGTACGGAAGTGGTTGATAAATTGATAACAGGCTAAATAATTATCAATCATAATGACGAATAGCACTAATTTATGTATTCTTAGGTTTCACCAGTAGCCGGATGCGGCTCTGATGTGCTTTGCCGAAGAACTGACGCTCAAACAGCCCCGCCAGTGGGATTCTAACCCAGAACTTCTTTGTTATAAATATGGTGCCTTGACCTCCGTATATAAGAGGACTCGTAATGTTCAGGCATCCACAAATGCGTCTTAAAGATGGACAAATCAGCGTCGATGTATTTTCGAGTAGATATGCAGCCTGTTGACTTTCATTCCTTTTGTATAGAATATAGTGCACACCAAAGCATTGCTATTTCGAGAGCTTTTACCGCTTCTTTAGCCGGGTGGTTAGGCTGTCCTACTTGAGAATGGGAGGTAGCGGGGTCGATCCCCTGCAAATCCATTTTTAAGACTAATGAAATGGTAATAATAGCGCGTTCCTTATTCCTTTCCTTCTTTGCACTTGGAAAGACGGGATAACATTACGACTGTCGCTTAAGTATCAGGGTAAGAGATTTGTAGAGTGATGATTAAGAGAGAGAGAGAGACAAGAGACAGAGAGACAGAGACAGACAGACAGACAGACAGAGAGCAAAGGTAATATCACGGTGGTTAGCGATGCAACCATGTGTTTCCTGGCTTTCTCACACCAGTACTGACAGAACTTTCTTTTCAAAGCTAAGAGAGGGAGACCAGCCTCTTTAGAAACCGCCTCGGAGGTGGAGAACAGCGAGAGGTAACGTTAGTGTTTTCGTGCTCATACAAACAAATTCTAATATGGTAGTAATGGAATTCCTTCCTTGGTACTCAGGGTCTCTAGGACAGCACAACGACTGCCTCACCAGTGTTAGGATTATGGGACTTTTCAAGTGCTAGCTGGTGATGATAGCCCAGGAAAAATGTTTTGTGAACTTTTGTCCTGAAAATACTGAAATAAAAGATTGATGCGACGTTAAACGCGAAGTAGTCAGACATGATTGAGCCGTACTCTATGAAAAGGGGGCTTAATGCATCTTCGTGATCCATGGTACCAAGCAAGACATCACCTGATTATGCATCGGCGGATCAGCGGGGGGTCAAGGGGGTCCGGGACCCCCACCTCCTCTACAATTTTCAAAGTAACCGCTGTCTGCCTGAAATTTTTACCAAGTATGAAAGTGTCATGCAAATTCTAGATCTATGCGAAGACATAAGTCAAATCCACAAAGACCTTCTTCTAACTAGCTGAATTGCGTCAAGGAATAATGTTTAAAGCTGTACGCAGTAGCAAATTTGAAATTGAGCCATGCTCTGACAAAAGGAGGCTAAATGAATCTCCGTGATCCATGACACCAAGCAAGCCATCACATACTGATGGATCCATAGTAGATCTATCCATTTTTTGTAACAGCCGACGGAATCATATGGTAGTTCTAGTCCTTTGACATACAGAAAATTTACTGATAGCGAACAGTTTCGGCCCAGGTCATCCTGCGCAATCCGTGCAGGCTGGCCTGGGTTGATACTTTTCGCAAATGCATTAAGCGCCTTTTTCACAGAGCATGTCTCATACATGATGATCTATTCTGGACCCCCCCCCCCTCGGAAAATATCCTGGATCCGCCCTTGATATGGATCCATAAAAATCCATTTTGTCTTATGAGCGACCGAATTATGAGTTCGAATATCCCTTTGACATGCAGAAAGTTGGAAGATCATATTGAAAGAGTATCGGCCCATGTCAGCCTGCACAGACTGCGCCGGCTGGTATGTGTCGATTTTTTTCTCAAATGCAAAAAGCACCCTTTTCAATGAGCACGGTTCATTATGTATGTCTTTGCCTAGATATAGATGGAAAAATGATGACAGCGGCGTAAACACCAGTCAATAATGGAATTCAAGGCTACGTGGCCTTATTGAATATACAGACTGGTAAAATTATTTCGTAATTACGAAATAATTATTTCGTAATTACGAAATAATTATTTCGTAATTACGAAATATTTATTTCGTAATTACGAAATATTATTTCGTATTTACGAAATAATTATTTCGTAATTACGAAATAATTATTTCGTTTTTACGAAATAATTTTACCATTCAAAAAGGCCACGTAGCCTTGAATTCCATTATTGACGGGTATTAACGCCGCTATCATCATTATTCTATCTATGTCTAGGCGAAATCATAATGAACCGTGCTCTGTGAAAAGGGTGCTTAATGCATTTGAGAAAAGAATTGAACAATGTCGGCCAGCGCAGTCCGCGCAGGCTGACATGGGCCGAAACTTTTCGAAATCTTCAAATTTTATGCATGTCAAAGGGCTATTCGAACTTATCATTCGATCGCTCATAAGACAAAATGGATTGGATCCATAACAAGGGCGGATCCAGGATTTTTTTTTTCGAGAGGGGGTCCAGAATAGATCATTATATATGAGAAATGCCCTGTGAAAAAGGGGCTTAATGCATATGCATTTAATGCAATCCGCGCAGGCTGACCTGGGCCGAAACTTTTTGAAATCTTCAAATTTTCTGCATGTCAAAGTGCTATTCGAACTTATCATTCCATCGCTCATAAGACAAAATGGATTGGATCCGTAACAAGGGCGGTTCAGGATTTTCTTCGAGAGAGGGTCCAGAATAGATCATTATATATGAGACATGCTCTGTGAAAAAGGGGCTTAATGCATATGCATTTAATGTAATCCACGTAGGCTGACCTGGGCCAAACTTTTCGCCATCAGTAAATTTTCAGTATGTCAAAGGACTAGAACTACCATATGATTCCGTCTACCGTTAGATAAAGTGGATAGATCTACTATGGATCCATCAGTATGTGATTGCTTGCTTGGTGTCATGGATCACGGAGATTCATTTAGCCTCCTTTTGTCAGAGCATGGCTCAGTTTCAAATTTGCTACTGCGTACAACTTTAAACATTATTCCTTGACGCAATTCAGCTAGTTAGAAGAAGTTCTTTGTGGATTTGACTTATATTTGGCATAGATTTAGAATTTGTATGACCCTTTCATACTTGGTCAAAATTTCCGGCAGACAGCGATTACTTTGAAAATTGTAGAGGAGGTGGGGACCCCCCCCCCCCCCCCGGACTCCCCGCTGATCCGCCGATGCATAATCAGGTGATGTCTTACTTGGTACCATGGATCACGAAGATGCATTAAGCCCCCTTTTCATAGAGTACGGCTCAATCATGTCTGATTGCTTCGCATTTAACGTTGCATCAATCTTTTATTTCAGTGTTTTCACGACAATAGTTCACAAAACATTTTTCCTGGGCTATCATCACCAGCTAGCACTTGAAAAGTCCCATAATCCTAACACTGGTGAGGCAGTCGTTGTGCTGTCCTAGAGACCCTGAGTACCAAGGAAGGAATTCCATTACTACCATATTAGAATTTGTTTGTATGAGCACGAAAACACTAACGTTACCCCTCGCTGTTCTCCACCTCCGAGGCGGTCTCTTAAGAATCTGGTCTCCCTCTCTTAGCTTTGAAAAGAAAGTTCTGTCAGCACTGGTGTGAGAAAGCTAGGAAACACATGGTTGCATCGCTAACCACCGTGATATTACCTTAGCTCTCTATCAGTCTGTCTGTCTGTCTGTCTCTCTCTCTCTCTCCCTCTCTCTCTCTCTTAATCATCACTCTACAAATCTCTTACCCTGATACTTAAGCGACAGTCGAAATATTATCCCGTCTTTCCAAGTGCAAAGAAGGAAAGAAGTAAGGAACGCGCTATTATGGCCATTATATTAGTCTTAGAAATGGATCTGCAGGGGATCGACCCCGCTACCTCGCATTCTCAAGTGGGACAGCCCAACCACTCGGCTAAATAAGCGGTTAAAGCTCTCGATATAGCAATGCTTATTATGTGCACTATATTAAAGATCTGTATTTTTATACAAAAGGAATGAAAGTCAACAGGCTGCTTATCTACTCGAAAATACATCGACGCTGATTTGTCCATCTTTTAAGACGCATTTGTGGATGCCTGAACATTACCAGTCCTCTTATATATGGAGGTTAACCCTTTACTAAACAATACCTGGTTTTTACGACCCAGAGGAAGACGCCTTCTGAAAACATTGTAGGAAAAGGAGAAAATGCTGGTAACCAGCATTTCCTCCTTTTCCCACAATGTTTTCTACTCTTCTAAAGTCAGGTTTCAATTTTTCAATCACGTTTACTAGTATTTTGTCGTCTGCATTTGCTTTCAATTTGGACAAGTCTAAAATTTTGTTGTTTGGTAAAGAGTTAAGGCACCGTATTTATAAGAAAGAGGTTCTGGGTTAGAATCCCACTGGCGGGGCTGTTTGAGTCTCAATTCTATGGCAAGGCACATCAGAGCCGCATCCGGCTACTGGTGAAAGCTAAGAATACATGAATAAGTGCTATTCGTCATTATGATTGAAAATTATTTAGCCCGACATCAATCAATCAACCACTTCCCTACTCTGCATGTACCCTACCATCACAATTAAGAGCCTGTAGTGATTCCTGCACCCGAGTGATAAGAAAGAGAGCCATAAATTCTAATTCTTAAATCTGATGAATGAATCACAGCGGGAGATCCATAGAAGATCTATCCACTTTTTGTAACAGTCTACTGAATCATATGGTAGTTCTAGTCCTTTGACATACTGAAAATTTGCTGATAGCGAAAAGTTTTACCAATCTGCGCAGGCTGGCCTGGGTCGATACTTTTCACAAATGCATTAAGCCCTTTTTTCACAGAGCATATCTCATATATAATGATCTATTCTGGTCCCCCTCTCGAAAAAAAATCCTGGGTCCGCCCTTGTAATGGATCCATAAAATCCATTTTGTCTTATGTGCGATCGAATGATGAGCTCGATAGCTTCTTGACATGCAGAAAATTTGAAGAACTCGAAAAGTTTCGGCCCATGTCAGCCTGCGCGGACTGCGCCAGCTGACACGGATCGATTCTTTTCTTAAATGCTTTAAGCACCCTTTTCACAGAGCACGGTCCATTATGTTTTGGCCTAGATATAGAAAGAATAATGATGACATCGGCGTTAACACGATCAATAATGGAATTCAAGGCTACGTGGCCAATTTGAATATATAAACTGGTAAAATTATTTCGTAAAAACGAAATAATTATTTCGTAATTACGAAATAATTATTTCGTAAATACGAAATAATTATTTCGTTTTTACGAAATAATATTTCGTTTTAATGAAATAGTATTTCGTAAATACGAAATAATATTTCGTAAATACGAAATAATATTTCGTAAAAACGAAATATTATTTCGTAAAAACGAAATATTATTTCGTAAAAACGAAATAATTTGTGAAATTTGCATACTAAAAAAAATCGAGCATGTCACTTTAGGGGTTCCGTACGATAATTCTAACTCTTATCATGATTTTTTCTGCTTTCGTGCCTACAACTGACATTCATGGTACCTATAATTAGATACGGTTTCGGAACACCTTCGTCTACAACCTTATGAATTCTCCTTTTCCCTGGATGGTTTTAAACTTGTTCGTAGGAGGCATTTCGAGTCGTCTTTGTGATTTTACAGACCTTTGTTCATTTCGATTATTGTCAAAATTTACCAATTAAGGTACAAAAAATTTTGTTAATGATTCGAAATTTTACTCACTGCAATCGTTTTAAAGGGTAACTCCAGACCAAAATTTTCATTTCAAAATCGGATAAAACTATACTAGAGTATGTTAACAAAAATTTTTTTTAGCGTTCTGTGATGCTTACTTCACGAGATATAGAGGTTTAAACTTCGGATTTTCACCTGTCTGAAAGTCGCTAATTAAAAAAATCGTGATTTCCGGCAGTTTGCCGTGACGTTACAAGTGTGAGAAGATATGATCGCTATATATGAACTAACGCAGAAAACTGAGAAAACTGCATGATATTTGTAAAGATATAAATCGCTTTGTCACGTTTCAATCACTTGTGTACTGCAGAATTTTCACCTCTATCGCTCTTAAATCTTACTACAATCATAGGAAAGAAATTTTGAATGAATTAGCCTAGTGGAGATAGTACTTATGAAAAGGAAAAGTTATTCTTCTGGTGGGAAACAAATCTATTTTGAAGTAATTTCAATTATACCACTGCCTAATCAATGAATTTTTATAGATAAAAATAAAAAAAGAAATAATAACTCAAGATAGCTGAAACATGTCAAAAGTCTCTTCTACTAGGTGGTAGAAGGAAGAAGGAACGTTGCAATGTGTAAAGTAAGTCATTCGAGTACAGTTCTAAGGCTGTTTCTACCAAATATAGGACACCGTCGATCATTGAACGGTCTGCAAATCCTGTGCAGTCTGATCTTGATCTACACCATCAATGTCAGCATTTTACATGTCTCCTTCAGCTTGGAAAGAATTAAAAGCCTTAATCTACCTTAGAAATCGTACCCTCTCTTTAACATTCACGAACAATATGAAATCCAGCACACATCCTGAATTTGCCGTTAAAGTTAAATCCATTTTTTCCTAAGTGGTTTTTTTTTTTTCACAATTTCAAATTTGTGTCTTTCATCAACAACAACGTTAAAAGATTGACTGAACTGCCTCCTGCCTTCCTGCCCTCCATATCATGCAGTAAACGTTTTTGATCGTCCGCAAAATACATGGTCAGTCCATTTCCTACATACTGAGACATGTAAGGCGTAAAATTTAAGTGGAAATACCAACGTGGACAAAAATCATTTAACTTTCTTCTTCCGTACCTCTCGCTGTAATCATGTACGAGATAACAGATGCAGATTGCTGACCATAAAAATGCAGCGTACATTAAAAATTTATTACTGCATACAACCTTTACACAAAATTTAAGTGCACCAATCTTTTATTTTGCGAAAAGAATTGTGTGTTTCATCAATGTAAAGGGGCAAAGGATTAATTCGGCGCCTCTTTGATGTTGGTATCGCAACGTTGTGGTCTCACATATTTTTTTTACCCGGCTTGCAGCTGGAGGTTAACAAGCACTTGTCATAAACATGCCATGTACAAAGTTACTCTTTTGTTTTCACGACCATATTGAGCCCTTTTTCTTATAAAATGTGAATGGAATTTGGAATTTTACACAGGTTAAATGGGTAAGTCGAACGTCATAACTTTTGTATTTTCTTCATTCATTTCTTGCCTCATCTAAATTTCTGTGGGGCCCCAAGGCTGCTGAACGCGACTCAATAGCCTAAAATTGCGAACAGTGTATATTAAGATCAGATTGCACAGAACGTGCAATCTGATCTTATGTACAGTGTCCAATACGGAGATTTCTATTTTTGTATCCCCAAAAACTAGCACTATTCGAAATTTTGCAATCGGCATGAAGGTTTATTTAACCTGTTGAGGATTAATGGTAAATCTGATATAAAGCCACGTCATTCGGTTCAGACGGACAGACAGCAGACTGACGAATAAATAGTCATCTCCTGGCTCGAAATAGTGCTTAAACTCGGCACCCGGCATACGATAGGGATTTTTGTGACGAAAAAAGTCGTCTCCCGACATGAGGGAAGATAATGCTGTGAGAAAAAAAGTCAGTATCAGAGCAAATTAATAGTACACAGAAGCCGAAATAAATGTGGCGTCACATCCGGTTTATCGCAGATTTCACAAACTCGCACAGGTGTGCAAACCACATTTTCGCTTTTAACTCTCTTTTTACGATAGACATTGAAATACGGTTTTCAATTTTAAGATTGTTTTCATTTAAGGATTCATATATCCAAAATGAGATTTTGGCCGTAGTTGCCCTTTGAGTCAAAACTACCGAGTTCATCCAAATGACGAATTTTCTATTTATAGATATATAGAAACGGGTAGAACTATCACAATAATTTTATCTCGCATGTCAGCTTCGAGCACGGTTGAGAAATTTTGCGATAAAATACAAAGTTTATCGTGATACTTTTATCAGGAAACTTTTCACTATCTTGATAAGATTTCCAGGAAACTTTTAATTTATCGCGATAGTTTACTAAAATTATCATGATAGCTATCTCGTATCTCGTGGCAGAAATATGCCACCATACAAGAGAGTGTATTATTTCGCAACTGGCAAAACAACAGGTCAAGGTTGCTCAATCAGCAAATCAATCACGTGTTATCTCAAGGTCGTGGCACCTCTTAGCTATTGACCAAACAAAAATATTTTAGACTCGTCAAAATTCAAAGCTGTTACAGATGAAAAATTGAACGTCTCAAATGATAGCTGAATGGAGAGCGTAAAAAATGATGTGGGAAAGGGCGAAAATGCTGGTCACCATCATTTTCTCCTTTTCTCATTGTGTATCTTCACATGCTTCAGGGTCCCTAAAGCACGTGATTGTAAGGCAATGGGTTAATTGACCCAGTCACACACTCTCAACTCTAGAAACTTGTAACGAGCGATATTTCATGTTTGTTTGGTCTCAATGTCATTCTAACAGGTGCCCGGAAGCTCCAATGACTGACAAAATAGGCTGTTATATAAAGTATGACAATAACGAAGGGTTTCCGAAATGTTGTCCTAGTGAGGTGTGCCATGGTAGAGATGCGGGTTTCGACATTCAGCAATATTTCAACTACCTGAGGGCAGTATTAGAGGTGGAAAACTACGACTTTGACAAGAATAATGGTCACACTTCGACTAGTCTGGTGCCTTCCAATGCCACACAAGCAAGCAGTCGGATCATTCTACCGTAAACATGTTGTATGCCTTGGAAATCAAAATAAATTCTTTACCAGACGGGATCTGCGAAAACTTCGTTCGTCGAAAACGATCCTTAGCCCTGACCCTTATCCTAACCCAGACGAATTGTCCCTTAACCCTTTACCAAATAACAAATATTTAGACTTATTTAAATTGATAGTATTTGCAGACGACAAAAAAAAAAAGCGACTCAAAAAAATGGAATTTATTTGTGGAGGGGTAAAAAACATCATGAATCTTGGTCACCAGCATTTTCTCTTTTTCCCACAATGTTTTCAAAAGCTTTACCTCTCAGGGGCCTGAAAACACTGGATTGTATAGTAAAGAGTTAAATGTTCATCCCAGATAGAGCTTTTCTTGAAATAAATCCAGGAATTTAACGATCGGTATTAAAACACATACAAGTACATCGATTTCGACGAAACACATTTTCGACGAAATGTCGTGCCACGTACCAGGGATCTGCGAAATTTCGTCGTACCAGACGACAAATTTAAACAGTTATCAATATTTAAAGCATCTGCAGACAAAAGATCATGTGATTGGCAGTTCAAATGGAAACGACCGTTATACGGCCGTTGTTAGATGTAGGTACGGAATCGGCCGAGTTGTGACGAGTGAAGTTTTCTCTATATAAGCCCATGTAAAACTTGTGACCCCCGTGGCAGGGTCAAATTTGACCCCAGGGCTATAATTTGGGCACTCTTTGTTGAGGCCTACTAGATAAAGCCACATGTAAAATTTGGTAGCCCTAGGTCTAATGGCTAGGTACAGGAAGATTTCTAAAGTTTTATCTACATAAGCCCATGTAAAACTTGTGACCCCTAGGGCAGGGCCAATTTTGACCCCAGGGCTATAATTTAAAGAAACTTGATAGAGCTACATACCAAATTTGGTAGCCCTAGGCCTTATGGTTTCAGACAAGAAGATTTTCAAAGATTTCTAGTATTTTCAAGTTTTGTTGCCATGGCAACCAGAGATTTTGAAGGAATCAAATTCTTTCAAGAAATTCTGAATAGGACCATGGCAGGATCATTTCTGTGAAGTTTCATGAAAATTGGATGGGTAGTTTCAGAGAAGATGTTTAAAATAAATGTTCACGCACGCACGCACGGAAGGACGCACAACGGACACCGGGCCATGACATAAGCCCGCTGGCCTTCGGCCAGTGGAGCTAAAAATCAGTTTACTAGTAAAAAATACAATGTAACGTCATTTTCATGGAAGGCAATGAAAGTATATACAAGCATTTTTTCCTTTTCTCTCAATGTTTCCAAAAGCTCACTTTCTTAGGATTGTGAAAAGGTTGATGGATTGATTGATTGATTTACACAGCTTTCAACATTATTTCAGCTATATCATAGCGACAGCTCACATGTCCTTTCACCTGCACTAGGCTACGGCTTTGACGTGTCTTGCCCAAGTGCTTCCAACAAGGGTCGAACCCAAGGCCTCCAGATAACTATTCCTACATTGTACCACAGATAACATGCAGAACCTTTCAGGGTTGTAAAACATGGTTTGGTTACAGATTAAATGACAACTGAACTTAAAGAGCAATATGTTTTTTTTATTTCTTTCAATAACAAAACAGCATTAAAGGTTCGTTTCATTCTTTTGACAATATTCTTTCAAGTTGAGGGTCACTCTACAGAGGATTGATTGATTAATTGGTGTTTTAGCTGGGCCTTGGACATTTCTGTATTTCAATTATATCATAATGACAGGTGACTTACTCTCTGTATGTGCTGGGTTTCACCAGTACGAGGGTTTTACCAGTACAAGGGTTTAACCAGTACGAAGCTAGGTCTCTAAAATGTCTTGCCCAAGGACATTTCCATGAAAAAACCTCGGACTGGAGCGAGGATCGAACCATGGGCCTCCCAGATATAAATCCTACATCTTACCATTGAGCCACATAGCTCTGAACTCTTTATCAAACGACAAAATTTTATACCTGAGCAAAATGAAATCATTTGCAGACAACAATTTAAATGTAGCTAAAAATGGTGATTTCTGTTTTTGATAGGGTAGAAAACATTGTGGGAAAAGGAGAAAATGCTGGTTACCAGCATTTTCTCCTTTTCCAACAATGTTTTCAAAGGCTTTCTTCCTCAGGGTCGTTAAAACTCAGGATTGTGTGGTGAAGGGTTAAGGGCAAGTAGTGCTGGTGAACAACAGTTGAGCCATGCTCTAGCAAAAGGGGGCTTAATGCATCTTTGTAATCCATCATACCAAGCAATTCATCACATAATTATGGATCCATAACAGCCACTTTTTTAACAAGTGACTTAATCATGAGACAGACTGGTCCTTGCACAGATAAAAGATTGACCAATAGCGAAAAGTTTTGGCCCAGGTCAGCCTGCACAGTCTGCGCAGCTAAGCTAGGTCGATACGTTTTGCTGATGCATTAAGCCCCCTTTTCACAGAGCATGTCTCATTCATAAAGAGGTCTCTGGCTGTCATGATGTAATCAAGTTAAAGTTAAAAACAGTTACCAAACAATCATGTATTTAAAAACTCTAAGGACAAAAGCTTGTAAAAACATTTTGAAAAAAGGATATAACAGAAACCAGCATTTTTCCCCCTTTTTTTCATGTTTTCTTCCCTTCCTTAGGCAATTTCCATTGTTTAAAATACATTTGAGCCATGCTCTGGCAAAAGGGGGATTGATGCATCTCCGTGATCCTGATACCGGGCAAGTAATCATATGATTATGGATCCATAAAATCTATTTTGTCTAACAATCAACTAAATCATGCGATACATTGGTCCTTTGCTATGCAGAAAATTTACCAAAAACAAAAAGTTTCTGTCCATGTCAGCCTGAGTGGACTGCGCAGGCTGACCTGGGTAGAAACTTTTTGCAGATACATTAAGCCCCCTTTTCACAGAGCACAGCTCATTTTATATTAGTATGTGCAAATGCTTTCAATATGTAAAGAGGCAGCACACAGATATGAAGTAGAACTTTGGTAGTCTTACACAGCAGTGTAGACAATTATGTCTAGTTTGATCTTTGATCCTATCTGTCCATTGTATTGTGCCATATTGTGACCATTTGCAAGATCTTGGTCTTTTCTACCAACTGAAAATGTCTATTTCGCTTTGGCACTAAGTTTGACTGTCCAGCATTTTCAACCTTGACCTCTACTTTTGACTTGCACTTTGTACTGCATATACAACCCTATACGGATGTTTTTCCTGG
This sequence comes from Hippopus hippopus, assembly GCA_946811185.2. Taxonomy (NCBI): domain Eukaryota; kingdom Metazoa; phylum Mollusca; class Bivalvia; order Cardiida; family Cardiidae; genus Hippopus; species Hippopus hippopus. The sequence goes on along the minus strand of OX328103.1, from coordinate 14,725,799 downwards.
ACTAATTCTGTTTTCTCTCATCTTTTTGGATCTCTGTCTCTACTTTTGTCTTTTGGAGGCTCCAAACAATTCCCATCAGGGTATTTTTCTCGAAAGTGCTGAACTATTTCTGGATCAACAAGGCGGACCCCTTCCAGTTGATTGCCAAGGGTAATCCTACAAGAAATAAGTGCATTAGCAATAAGCAAATTACAGGCCTCTGTCTCAACCAACTCAGCATCACTCAATGCAATGCTACTTGAATACATAGAGCCTTTTTTCCTTCTTTAATCCTTTATCACAAGATCCAAAGTTTTAAATACCCTGATATAAGGCTTTTTAAAACATTGCAGGAAAATAAGAAAATGCTGGTACCCAGCATTTTCTCCTTTTCTCACAATGTTTTCTACCCTGTCAGAGGATAACAGCTCATTTGCCTTAATTCAAAATTTGTTTTCTGCAGTTACTTTCAACAATATGTTGTTTTGGAAAGAGTTAAGCGCTAACTAGCTTGGTCTGTTTTCTTGAAAATAGATGTCTTAACCCTTTACCAAACAATCCCTGGTTTTTACGACCCTGAGGAAGAAGCCTTCTGAAAACATTGTGGGAAAAGGAGAAAATGCTGGTAACCAGCATTTTCTCCTATTCCAGCAATGTTTTCTACTCTTCTAAAGTCAAGTTTCAATTTTTGAGTCACGTTTATTTTGTTGTCTGCAAATGCTTTCAATTTGGACAAGTCTAAAATTTTGTCGTTTGGTAAAGAGTTAATAAATGGACAACACATTGTGCCACATGAAATAATGTTTAAGTTCCAAGAATTTTAGGTGAATTACATCGGACTAAAAACCTTTTTAAATAAGCGTTTTGTGTTAAGCGTACAATTAGTTCTATGAATTAAATTGCTTGATTGGTTTTGACATTTCCTAAAAATTGCTCTATTCTGCTAAACAATAATGAAACCGTCTCTCTATTTTAGAGGGACTTTAAACCAGATTTTGTTTTGAAGATTCATCCCAAAATCTTGACAAAGACAGCTAATTTTCATATGTGTGCAAAGATAGCTATAAAATTAAATTATGGATAGAAATACATGTAGAAAACACGAGGAATTTAAGTCTTTTAATTTTTTTATATTTTTGATGTGAAGTTTCCTATTCCGTTAGTAACAAATTAGCCGTTATTGCATAACAAGGGATAAATACATATTTAGCACAGGAAAATGTTAGATGGCTTCATAGCCGACTGGTAGAGTGGCAGCTTTAAGTTCTGAAGGTTGTGGGTTCATGTCCCAATGTAGGATTTTTATAAACATTTTTTCCCCAAGTAAAGGTAAATAGTCAGGTCCTAATGATTTTTCCAGACAAAATATCAACTTTCTACTCGCAAATACTTTTTTGGGTCAAAATCTGGTTTAATGCCCCTTTAAAATCATTTTGAGGTCAGATATTCTGTAACCAGCTGGTTTTTTGAAACAGGAGAGCAAACAATTATGTTTTTGCATAGCTTACAGAACAAAATTAACTTATTATTACACAATCCTAAGTTTTACGATCCTAAGAAAGATAATTCTAGACAACATTGTGGGGAAAAAAAGAAAATGCTGGTAACCAGCATTTTGCTGGTAACCAGCATTTTCTTCTTTTCCCACAACATTTTCTATCCCTTCTGTCACAAATCCATTCATTCGAGTCACATTATACATTTTTCCAAATGTTTTGAATCTGGACCAATCTAAAATTTTGTTGTTTGGTATAGGGTTAAACTTGACAGCATAAAGAAAAACTAAAACTGTCACAAAAGTGCCGCATACCCCCACACAGTGCCTTGTCACAGAACATGTGTCATTTTATAGAAAAAAATGTCATCAAAGTGCCTTAACTGGGTGAAAAATCATTACATTGTAACAAAAGTTTCAAGCCAATCATATTTATACTTTTGAAGATATGCTAGAGACAAAAATTGAAATTTAAAATTTACAAAGTGCAGTAACTCTAACACTAGAGGGAAAATAGTTATGGTTCTTGTACACTGCACTTCTCGTTAATGTGGTCTATCTGTATATGAAGTCTGAAGTCACTAACTTTTATACTTTGGAAGTTATGCCCAAGACAAAAATCCAAAAGTAAAATTTACAAAGGGCCATAACTCTAAATGTAGTGGGAATAGAGTTATGGTTCTTGCACAGTGCACTTTGCTTTAATTTGATCTAAGTGTATATGAAGTTTGAAGTTACTAGCTTTTATACTTTGCAAGTTATGCCCCAGATAAAAATTCACAGTTAAAATTTACAAAGGGCAATAACTCTAAATTTATTGGGAATAGAGTTATGGCTCTTGTACACTGTACTTCTCGTTAATATGGTCTATCTGTATATGAAGTTTGAAGTTACTAGCTTTAATACTTGGAAAGTTATGCCCCAGACAAAAATCCAATGTTAAAATTTACAAAGGGAAATAACTCAAAAAAATTGTGGGAATAGAGTTATGGTTCTTTCACAGTATACTTTGTTCATGGTGATCTAATTGTATACAAGACAAATTTATGATGCATAGCATCATAGAAGCCGCAATCTTTTGGTGGACAATTTCAGAAATATTGACTCTATTGAGTAATTGTGATTACATTTTTTGTATCTGTTTTTACCCCCAACCCCCACCAGCGGAAAATCATGACAAATGGTACTAAAATGCAAGGAAAAAAGGAACAGAAAATAATACATACATGTATTCTAATTCTTAAAAAAAAAAAAAGAAGTTTAGAGAGGAATCTTAAATAATCTTGTTATTACATTATTATTATAAAGTGATGTTTATTTGGAAAAAAAAAAAAACACGTAAAAGCATCAGAATTTTTAAATTTCTACTCGAAATTTGAAAATGGAGAAATTGCGCATTCAAATACAGCATTTTCCATTTATTTAATGATTTTAGAAAGGAAACTTCTATAGCGGCATTAAAGGCAATACTACAGAATTATTTAAGTTACCAATTATTCAAAGTGATATTAAGATCGTTATTCATGTATGATGTTTACATGTATTTACAATTTTTATCAGTGATCTCTTCCTTGTGTTTCTTTTTTTTTTTACAACAAAAAAGAAAAAAAGAAAAAGAAAAAGAAAAAAAAGAAAATATTCAACAACTTTTTTCTAAAAGATGATCTTCTTGCTTGTCAAAAGTATCTTAGCATGCTTGTAACATAGTGAATCTTTACATTTCTACTCTAAAACAAAAACTTTTGCATGGCATCTCCAAAATTATTCTGATCATAGCCTGCACAGTTGGCACAAACCACGTTTCTTTTATTCCTGAAATGGCAGCCACACATACAAACATTTTTTTTTTTTAAGTCTTTAAAGATCTGGATCTATTCAATCACAACATAATAACTATTACTATACATACCGTATAAGTACTTTTTTCTGCGGGGTCCAAATTCTACGGATTTTCAAAAAAAACAGGGGGTTTAATATTCTGCGTACCTATTTTCTGCGCCAGTGAGTCTGATAAAAAAAATGGATTTTATTATTGCGGTTTATTTTGACGACGTACCGGTAACAGCTTCTGTTTTGGACATGTATACTCTATACACGTATTTCGGTTGTTATCGTCTTCAATTAAAAGGACTTATTCATGTAGTTAAAAAAAAACAAGAGGACCATGATGGTCCTATATTGCTCACCTGAGTATATTTGTAACTTATATGGTTTATCAAGGGCAGGCTATTTTTTTTCAAATAAGGCATACCCTGGTTTTGAGCCGATGAAATTTTTGGTTTTTTACACAACTGCCGGTAGGTTATACTGAACACTTGTATGAAATTATATCAAAATCATCCTAACATATTCAGAGATTTCATCTGGAATCGGAAAAGCAGATGAACAGAGAGACAGACAGACTGTGCTGCCAAAAACAACAGCGGGGAGACATAATTTTAAGTTTTGGATAATTGGACAGACATAATGCTCTGAATCCATCAATGTGGGGGCATACGAGACACAAGAGCACCGCATGCGGGTGCCTACGCCGAGAATGCCAACAATGTGGATACTTTAATAAATTTTGTAGACTGTTTCAGTTTAAAGGTAGTCTTCAGAAGAATTTCTTCAAATTTTTAGAAAATGTAATAATCATCTTTTTAAGCAGTATATGTTTGACCTTTCACTAGAAAATCATGCATTTTCCATTTTGTGAGCAAGAAATATTCTTAAATTGCAACCAAAGTTTTGAATTTATATGAAATAAGAAGCTATCGGGTGATGCTACCCATCAGATTTCAGTCCTATTGAAGCCAATTTTTCATAATCAAAAAAATTATTTTCAATTCCAATTGATGCCATTCTTTCATTTTTGTGCACCTCTAGTCAAACAAGTTTAAAATTTGTGAATTGAAGAAAAAAAATTTTTTTTTCAAAATCTGCTGAGGACTACCTTTAATGCTACATTGCAAATGATAAAGCTTTAGGCCTCATGGTTTGTCACAACAAGATCTTCACATATTTCCCTGTTTATTTGTTTATTCTTCTCTCTTTCTTTTTTTTCCTTTTTGTAAAATGGTTTCAGCCTGTTTGACTCATGATTTATGACGAGAAGATTTTTAAGGAAATTGTGAACAGGCAGCTTTGGTATAGGCTCAAGACAATGATGCTATATACCACATACAAATAATAGTATATCAAAGCCAGAAGCCATTCTTTTTTGATAAGACATACCCGGGGGAGGGGAAGAAAGCCACAATGTGACCCCAATAAGAATTACTCTAACAACTTTTGGCAGAGGGTCACCAGAACTTTGCTACAAACAAAACATGAAAGTTTTAGTCTCTCACTTGTCACATGTAATTTTCTTCCTTTTCAATGTTAAATAGGGTGCGCCCGGGCAGAGCCCAAACTCCAAGTTTTGGTAGAAAGTCTCAAGATGATGTTACATACAAATTAAGAATGCTCTAGCCCTTATGATTTGTCAGAACAAGAGTTTTAAAAGATTTTCTTCTTTGTTTCTATGTAAAATTGGGTGCACCCAAGCAGAGCCCGAATATGACCCCAAAGAGATAATTTTAACAATTTTTATAAAGAGTCACCAGATGATGCTACATGCAAAATATGAATGCTTTAGCCCTTATGGTTTGTCACAAGAAGATTTTACAAGATTTTCTTCTTTAATTCTATGTAAAATAGTGTGCACCCTGGCAGAGCCCAAATATGACCCCAAGGGGGTAATTTTAACAATTTTTATAAAGGGTCACTAGATGATGCTACATGCAAAATATGAATGCTCTAGCCCTTATGTTTTGTCACAAGAAGATTTTAAAAGATTTCCTTCTTTGTTTCCATGTAAAATAGGGTGCGCCCTGGCAGAGCCCAAATATGACCACAGAAATATAATTTTCACAATTTTGGTAGAGGATCATCAGATAATGCTACAAACCAAATATGAATGCTCTAGCCATTATGGTTTGTCAGAAGAAGATTTTTTAAAGATTTCCTTCTTTGTTATTATGTAAAATAGGGTGTGCCCGGGCAAAGCCCAAATATGACCCTATGGGAATAATTTTAACACTTTTGGTAAAGGGTCACCCAATGATGCTTCATACAAAATATGAATGCTCTCGGCCTTATGGTTTGTCACAAGAAGATTTTTAAAGATTTTTTCCATTTTCAGCCGGCATTATGGTTTGTCAGAAGAAGATTTTTTAAAGATTTCCTTCTTTGTTATTATGTAAAATAGGGTGTGCCCGGGCAAAGCCCAAATATGACCCTATGGGAATAATTTTAACACTTTTGGTAAAGGGTCACCCAATGATGCTTCATACAAAATATGAATGCTCTCGGCCTTATGGTTTGTCACAAGAAGATTTTTAAAGATTTTTTCCATTTTCAGCCATTTTGTTGCCATGGCAACCAGGGTTTTTCATGGAATTACATTCTTTTAACAAATTTCGTAGAGCTTCATCCAAGGAACATTCCTGCCAAGTTTTATCAAGATTGGCCATCTGGTTTTGGAGGAGAAGATTTTTAAAGAAATTGTTAACGGACGGACGGACAGATGGACGGACGGATGACGGACGATGACCGATCACAATAGCTCACCCAGAGCACTTCGTGCTCAGGTGAGCTAAAAAAACCACATACACATTTTTTTAATGTAAACTAATAACTATTTTATTCATTGCAATGCCATATTTATTTCTGTATCAAACCCAGAGTCACCTGTGAAGGAAAGGACAGCATTGTGAGAAAGGAAACATTGGGGAAAACGGCGATTATGGCTGAAATGGGATAGTCTTGAAATAATATTAGGGGGAAAGGGTTTAAATGGTTCGACGTGTGAAATTAACAATAGTATAACCTTTGTTTTCTACCCTTAGGCGATGTCATAACGGAATGCAAATATCGTAAAGCGCGAATAATAGGTCGCACCTACCAAACTGTAAATTAACTGTACAGTTAACATTAACCAAATCGTTCTCAACTAACTTAAATAATAAAGGAGACGAAAAATAGTGAACGATAATCATATTGTGTTAATACAGTACAGGTGGTGAAAGCTATTAGGTATAGAGAGTAGGTAACGGTAAAAAACGATAATAATATGCCGAGTTTGATAATACACATGTAATTTACACATGACCCCCAAAACAACAACAACAACAAGTAAAAGAACAACAACAACGACGACGATAGAAAAATTCTTTTTATTTGGACTAAATTTTCGCGTCTTTTAAATCTGCGCTCCTGCATGTCCCCGCAGATAAAGCAGAAATAAAGTCACCGCAGAAAAAAGTGCTTATACAGTATTTCGTTTAATAAACAGTAGTTTGAACCATTTTCTGCATAGGCCTTGTACATACCTAGTGTAAAACTTCTAATGTAAATTTCAAGAACCTTTGACCAGCAGGGACATAAAAAGTTATATATTCACAGTAATAGGTTCTGTAATAAATTTAACCCTTCGACTACAGCCCCGCCCGGGTGGCTCAGTGGTGAGCGTGTCGGGACTCATGACCTGGTGGTTGTGAGTTCGATACCCGGTTGGGGCGAACTTTCTTTCCGGCGTATTTTCGCCTCTCACCTCTGCTGAAGCATGTGAGAAAAGTAGTCGGTGGCTTTGGAAAGAAAACTGTGTTAGTACTGGTGTGAGAAAGCCAGGAAACACATGTGCATCACCGACCGCCATGATATGACCTTAGCTGTTAAAGCGGCGTTAAACCCCAATACAAACAACCAACCAACCTTCGACTACACAACGAAATAAATATACTGAGTAAGGAAAACAAACAAGATTTTCTTTTATGTTTACGAAATATCTTATAGAATATTAAACAAATATTACACGGGCTATGTGCTGTCTGATCTTCATCTATTTGCATCATTTTCGAGCAGCTTCAACCCTTAGAGCACCAGGCACCACCATGATAATTACTGTACATAGTCAATGTACATCACGATCCATACATCATGTTTCAAGGGTTTTGTAGATCAGGACCATACCGTACAGCACGTACAGTCTGATCATAACAGCTTCGACACACAATACAGTAAATGCTAAATTTTACAGGTCTCATAAGGTAGATGTTCTGTGTAACAAAAATCCATTCGGCTAAATTGTAGACGAAGGGAAGAAAAAAAGGGTTATCTTTTCGCAAGTATTCTATAAATAGCTAATGTAGACGCCTCTTGTGTAGGGAGGTAACCAGTCTATACCTTGATCAAATGTTAACCGCTGTTTCATCCTTTACAAATTAAGATTGGATGAAAAACTTGTACATAAAATTGCTTCTGATTATCATATTCTAAGATGCTCTCTATATCATAATCATCATTATTTTGTTTTGTAAAAAAGTAGACAATTGCGAAAACCATTGAGAGATGGAAAAGCTTGTGATAAACGGAAAGCATAACAACTTCGTTTGGGAAAATAGACAGAATCCTATATGTTTGAAAACTTCGGGGGACTAGCCAATTAAAGGATGTTTATATTTCTGTATTTTTGATTGTTATTTGGGAATGAACTATATATTGCAAGAAAACCAGGTTTGAATTTCATGTAGGTCTGTTGGAATACTTAAGAAAGATTTGTGTGGAGTAATTCTGTCACAACAACACAACATTATTAGAAATTTTACAAAAATTATGACCTATCGAATAATTACTGATCATCTACATGGTAAATAGTTTAGGTACATTCCTACTGGAAGCCGCTTTCGAGCGGCTTCCAATAAAGTTTCAAGTTACTAGCTTTTGTATTTTGCAAGTTATGCCCCAGATAAAAATTCAAAGTTAAAATTTACAAAGGACAATAACTCTAAAAATGGTGGGAATAAGAGTTATGGTTCCTGTACACTGCACTTCTTGTTAATGTGGCCTATCTGTATATGAAGTTTGAAGTTACTAGCTTTTTTACTTTGGAAGTTATGCACCTGACAAAAATTCAAAGTTAAAATTTATAAAGCACAATAACCCCAAAAATAGTTTGAATAGAGTTATGATTCTTGTACATTGCACTTCTCCTTATTGTTATCTATCTGTGTGTGAAGTTTGAAATAACTAGCTTCTATACTTTCGAAGTTATGCCCCGGACAAAAATCCAAAGTTAAAAATTTAGAAGGGGTAATAACTCTGAATATACTACAGACAGAGTTATGGTTCTTGTACACTGCACTTCTCGTTAATGTGACCTACCTGTATATGAAGTTTGAAGTCACTAGCTTTTATACTTTGGAAGTTATGCCCCGGACAAGCTTTTTGTCTTTTTGTGACGCACGGACAAGGTGACTCCAGTTCACACCCCCCCCCCCCCCCCAACTTCATTTGTGGGGTATAATAATACGAGGAATACTGACCAATTAGGCTGAACATTATGTGGACGTCCAAACAGTTCCACTTTTCTGGTGCCCGGAGACAGTCGCTCTATTATCCCATATATCTCATCTGGTTTATGACTGGTAGCTCTGACTTCTGCCACAATGACATCACAGTCTAACCCTTTATTGACCCCTTTAGGGTTCCCCTTAACCCCAACCTGTAAAATGTTGTTTAACTCTTTACCAGACAAGAAAAGTTCAGACTTGTCCATATCATTACCATTTACAGACCACAAACAAAAATGTGGCCTAAGTGATGGTATTTGTCTCTTACAGGGTAAAAAGCATTGTGGAAAATGACAATAATACAGATTACGAGCATTTTTTCTTTTTCCCACAATATTTTGTAAAGCCCTTTTTCCTTGGAACCATCAAAGCACTGGATTGTTTGGTAAAGGGTTAACAATTCTTTATCATATTTTATTCTATACTATCTATTTCAAACTCATTTATCTATATACACCACAATAAAATTTCTAACAAGTCCACATTTAAAGCTTTAGAGGCAACAAATAAAAATATGATTACTTTACTTTTCTCATTAACAGTGCGTTAAAATTTGTATTCAACTTTCGAATGTGAACTATCACAGAAATGTATTGGATTAACTCTTTACCACACAAGTGCAAGTTTTACAGCCTTAAAAGAGAAAGCTTTTGAACACATTATGGGAAAACAAGAACCTTTTACCACAATGTTTTCTAACCTTTCACAGGCAAATAAAATCATGTGAATGAAACTGAGTTTGTCTTCTGCAAGTGCTTTCAATTTGGACAAATATAAATATTGTTATCTCGTAAAAATTTGTTTAAATGGTGTTTTTTCAACATCATTTCGGTTACATTGCTGCAGCCAGTGCACCTATCCATGCTTTCCTGAAGCATCGGGTATAGAGTTGAGGTATTCCTGCATATAAAAGATTTCCTTGTTAACTCATTGCCTAATGAAAAAATACGTAACACACAATTTTAAAAATATTCTCAATAATTATGGACAAGATCTGTGATTTAAGGTAAAATATATGAATGCCAGAATAGCAGAAAGTGTTATTGCTCCATAACAGTGATTTCTCCTTTTGCCACAATATTTGTGTACATAGTCTGCTGCAAAGACAGTCACAATACCCCTCCGCAATTGACTTGTTGCTGGGTGAGGAAAAGAATTTGAAAGGCTGTATCTCCAGTAATAGTTTATCAATGATGATAAAAATGACATGTATAAGTTCCCACTGTAGGTGGACTTCCATTAAAATGTAAACCAAAGTGGTTGAAAGCTGTTGGATGAGAAGAGGAAACTAAAATGTCTGCAGGACTAATGATCATTTGTTCACAAAGAGAAAATATTGCCCAAACTTACCAGACTAAGTTCATTGCTATGATTCAGCCATATTAAAAGCATTTACAGACCACAAATTCACTGTGGCTAAATTGATGAAAATTATCTTTTTAAATGTAGAAAACAATGTGGGAAAAGAATTTAAGAGCACCACATGCAAGTGCCAAGGCTTGCCTACAGTTGCTTGATTTTCAGTGAAAGTTTTAAGTCAAAAAAGGGGCATAACTGTGTCAAAAACACTTTGATAGTTACCTGCCCTTGTTGTATAGGTTTCCTTAATGAGACAGTTGACAACTTGTTTGAGTTTGAAGTAAGTGTCTTCGGTTGTCACAGAGATATAATAAAATGTCAAATGTCAAAGTATTTGCATAACAGACAATGCAGATGATGCAGACGCCCAGCAAAAAATGCTTGGTAACAGCATTTTCTCCTCTTCTGAAAATCTTCCATGAGGTCTCAAAAACACAGAACTGTTTTGTAAAGGGGTAACACAGAGAAACAAAGTCCAAACTTACCAAACAGTGTTCTTTGCCATGATTCAGCCAATGGCCTGTCCGACCAGTCCTGATAATCCTCTGTAACTGGTTAGTCTTTACCCAGATTATCTCATCTATTCTTTTATAGCTGCATCAAAGTAAAAGTTCATTCCTTAGTTGTAAGACATTTAATACTGGAACATGAGACACTAATCAGTAAAGAAAATCAGAAATTTGCATGTGTCTGGTTTTATCTTATGCTCTCTTGTATTTGTCATTTTTTTTGAGTTCCATCTGATGACTTTTGAAAACATTGTGGCAAAAGGATGGATTTCCTGTAATGAATACTTTCACCTGTTGCAATTATTTTTTTCACTTTAAAGTATGTATTAGACCCTATTCATGTTAATAATTACATGAGTTGTTTTCCAACAGTAGACACACATGAGAAATTCTACATGGAATGATATAAAACCCATTGCTGAAAAAGAAGATACTGCTAGTTACAAACTTATCATATACCAGTGTGAGAGACAATGGTTTATACACATCACTGGGCTATCACATCACAGGTTCTTTGATTGAATCCCTTGATAAGCAGGGTCAACTTTTGGAACTACCCACATAACAGTGCAAGTACTGGTTAGGTTTCCAAGAACAGGGCTTGAACATTTTTTCAAGACCAAATCATCCTGTTAGACAATAGAATTGAAGTATTAGCTTATCCTTCATTGGAGAAGAAGCAGGCAACTATATCTTCACAAGTTACAGTGATTTCATTTTGACAATCAGAAGACTATGGAAAACCACACAGTATAAGAACACTTAAAATTTTGGAAACCACTCTGGAAAAAAAAGAAAAAGCTCTGTAAGTCCAACATTTATTTGAAGATGTGCAGACAAAGTGGACATGACTAAAATGTAGACAAAAGGTAGCAACTGAATGACTGGTCTCTGACATCGAAAAAGTATTAGGAGATTTTACTTAATGCATGGAAAACATTTTTTCCATTGTTTAAAAACTACCACTTTTCAATAGGAACAAATTATTGTTATGTTCTTTTATTTTAACTGCATTTTAGGCATGTATTAAATTGTGTACCATAACATCCGAGATTTATAAAAAAAAAAACCCAGATATGCATCTGAATCTTTAAGGCATTTATCTGTACAGTGTCCATGCATAACAGCTGATTATAATATACATGTAGAAATTTTTCTGTCACAACTGATGAGAGGGTAATGTTTGATTTTAATAATTGTTTAATTTGCCTTTGCCTTTTCATCACTTTTCATTTGCAGACGACATATTAAATATCAACCAAATCATTGGTCATTGAACAGGTAGAAAATACTGTGGAGAAAGGAGAAAATGCTGGTTACCAGCATTTTCTCCTTTTTCCATAATGTTTTCAACAGCCTTTTTCCTCTAGTTGTAAAAACTTGGGATTGTGAGGTAAAGATTTAAACTGCACATATTTGATACATACCCCCATAGATCTAAACATTCCCGTCCTAGTTCCATAGCCCTGAAATATCAAAGAAGATGAATAAAATGATGAATTTACAATCCACTGAAGGAATGGCTTTGCTTCTTACAACAGTCTGATAAAAGTTAAGGTTTCTGGAAAATCAAACCATTTACTTACTGTCTGCCAAAGAATTTAATGAATACTTTGTTGCTTTCTTTGAAAGCAGCTGTCGGAGCTAAAATTGTTATTACTGGTATTAAGGTCTACAACCCCTAAAGGAAAACAGCTACTTTCACTATAATATTATCCTACAAAATTTGCTATGGTTAAAAATGAATATTATTGTGCTATTTCAACCGAGCCACTTTTTCCGTTTTTTCCTCTCAGAATTATCATTTACAAATCTAAAACCACTATATTCTCATTACAAAGGGAGATAATAATTACCTCCCTTTCCATGAAACTAACCAAAGTATCAACCAATAATGTCAAGATAGACATCAAGGGAATTTCTGGTCGGTTAAAAATGTACAAAACTATTATATCAGTATAAATCCTTCTTTATCAACTGACAAGAAATTTTAATTCATGTTGCACTAGAAGCATTAAGGGTCATAGACCTTAAAGTGAAAAGAAATTTCTCCCAATCTAATTAGATAATATGCTTTACATATATATTGCTGTCCACTGGCAAGCTCTTGAGAAACCCACAGACTTGACTTATGCACTTCAATGCTAAATCCAAGATGGAAGAGTCAAACAGAAGCGAGTTGCACACAAGACAAATAAACCTTATCACTTGTATCCCTTGATGGTTGTCATTAAAGCCAAAAGAATGAATTGTTTTTAAAAATAAATGAAAATGGTTAGATACATTATTGTTTGCTGTCATTCTAATCAAATACACAGAGTTTAAACCAGTCATCCCTTTTTCAAGAAGACAAACTGTGAAGTGTCGAATGTCATATATTGTAACTTTAAAAAAAATTCACTAGCGGTTAAAAACAACTAATAGTCATTTACTTTTGCCAACAAATCATAAAATGAGTAGTTACCTACCTTAAAGTTGTTTAAATCCATCATTTATGTTTCAACGAAAGTACCTCAAATCACAGTGACTTCATGCACTAGACTGGATATTTTACACAGTTTTCAGTGGCATAGTTTTCAGTGCATCAGGGCACTCAGAAAGGAAATCTGATTTCTTAAGTGTACTTGATTCAAGAGACCATAAAACAGAAAAAATTCACTTGAATACAACTTGGAATGGTAAAATTTGCAGTATAATAAATGTGTTGTATGGTCAGGAGGCAGAGCACTTGGAAACTTGTTCATGGCTGTGGTGGGTCATGTCGCCACCTTGTCTTCAGCTCGAGGCGACATGCCACAGCTGTAACAAGTTTCCAAGTGACCTGTCTCCTTACCATACAATTAACAATGTTAAGGTAGAACATCACACATACGCACCTTCCTGTGACCCATAAGAAAATAAAGCCCTCATCTTGTAGAAGCGGGACAGGCATCTGTCTCATCTCATCATCACTCATGGTCCCGTACGGAAGCTCCATGTGGATATCCCACGGAGGATCAGCCATTATCACAGCACATTTACCCAGTACAGTCATATCTATGAATCTTATATCACACTGGATCCACTAGAATCAACATGCAAAAATATGGTCTTAGGTAGAAAAAAAATGTCATTCTGTAACAAACAGTCCCATGCTTTCACAGCTTTAGGAAAGAAGTCTTTGAAAACCATGTCAGAGGAGGAGAAAATGCTGGGAACCTACATTTCCTCCATTTCCTTCACAGAAAATTGGATCTTTTCAGTCACATTTACTTCCGTATTTGCACATACTTTCAATTAGGACAGGGCTAAAATTTGGAAAGAGTTAAAGCCCAAGTAGTAGCCAAAAATAAACAATAATGGGTGTTTAGATGCATTTAAATTAAAATCGTACCGTTTAAAAGTATGGAAATTATTGAGAGGATGATAATCTGTTATTGTAAAGTAGGTCCAAGATTTAGTCCCTAGCAGAAAACTGAGATCTAAAACCAGGTAAAGAGTAAACAAAAGATAGAATGACCTGGCAACTTCTGACCCAGTTTTGATTTTTTTTTTTTTCTTTTTTTTTTTCTGCACTTGGACAAACTGTACAAAATCAGATTATTATCTTCACAATAATTTGAATACTTTTAAATGGTATGATATAAATTTAAATACAATTTAACATCTGCACTGTTTACTTTTGGCCACCACTGCACCTTTAACTTGAATAGTGCTTAAGGTTTGTTTACTTTTTTGATATTTCTCTCATATCCGGCCTACCAGTGTACCTATAGCTTTGTCAGTACTACGCATATTGCACAATCAAAGCAACTGTGAAAGTAAAGCAAAAGCAGTAGACCATTTTCAAAAACACTATGCGAAAAAGACAGCTTTAATGCTAGCAGTGTTTCATTTTACCACAATGATTTTATGAGTTTTCACAATATTTGCCTTTTCATTTAGCCAAAACCTTTGAGCAGTTTTTCAAATATATGTATAAAAACTTTCCTCATGTTGATTATTACTATTTTACAGAGCTACAATGTTGTCTGCTGCAATGTTTTGTGAAGTAGGTATCATGCGTCAGTTTTAAATGATTTGATTTTAATGTTTTATGTCATTTTCAACATCAATTCAATTATATCGTAATGCATAATGGACCTTTCCTGGATTTTCAGTTTATAGTACATCGCACAATTTTCTACCCCAGCCACTGGCTGCTTTCCCAGATAACCATCACCAAGACAATAATCAGTAGTAAGAGAGGAACAAATCCTGTTGCAATGACCATCATCAATGCTCAGACAGATATTAGCCAGGCTGGGGATATCAACCAGTGGCTCCCTGTTCTCATATCATGTTTGCTACTGACTGGGCTATCGGGGCTCGGCCTGAAAACTTTGAAGGAATAGTACTACATACCTGCGGGGGAAACATGTTCACTTGCTCTGAAGAGTCACTAGATTTCGGGACTGTAGGCATGGCATCTTTTTTGGCTACCTGTGTTTTAGGTGCATCCTCTGGATAATCTATTTGGTAATGCACATACTGCAAAAAGAAACAATCCAATTGAATTATATGAGCCATGCTCTAGCAAAGGGGGTTTAACGCATCTCCATGATCCATTATACCAAGCAAGTCATCATGTGATTGTGGATCCATAAAATCCATTTTGTCAAACAAATGGCTGAATCCTGAGGCAGACAGGTCCTTGGACATGCAGAAAAATTACCAAAAGCAAAAGTTTTAACCATGATTAGCCTGTGTGGACTGCACAGGCTGACCTCGGTCAATACTTTTAGCAGATGCATTCACTAAGCATGGCTGGTATAGGTTATAATCTAAGTTCAATTCTTATTTAAAAGTGCAGAGTATTATTATGAATCTGATGATGTGTTACAGTGAAATCGGTCACAGTCTCAGTAGTTTGAAAAGTTGCCTGGGATTCACAATTTACAGGTCTCACTCACTACCACTTGAGTTATTCAGGCTGGTCAATTTAACCTTTTCAACTGACTAAATAGTTCTATTTTTCTCATTTTACACTCAAAGTGTCAATAACTCTTTCCTGCACATTCCTCAGTTTTAACCACTATGATGAAGAGCTATAAAAACATTGTGGGCAAAGGAGAGAATGCAGGACCAGCATTTTCTCCTTTGTCAATAATGTTCTCTATCTTTTCCATGACAAATCCTTTCACCTTAGTAATATCTAACTTGTCGTCTGCAAATGTGTTTTAAATTTGGGCAAGTCTAAAATTTTGTCATAAGGTAAAAAAGTTAAAGGCCCAATAGTGACCAAAAGTAAACCAAGTGGGTGTTTAAATGCATTTACATTTAAAGCATACCATTTAAAAGTATGAGAATTGTTGTGAAGATGACAAGCTGTTATTATATAGTCAGTAAAAGAGTTAGTCGCTGGCAGATAAATGAATTTTAAAACTAGGTAAAAAGTTGCTGTTGTTTACTTGTTACCTGGATATAAATCTCATTTTTCTGCCAGCGACTAACACTTGGACCGACCATACAATAACAGATTGTCATCTTATACAATAATTTCCAAATTTCTTAATGGTATCATTCAAATTCAAAGACATTTTAACACCCACTTTGTTTACTTTTGGCTATTATTGGGCCTTCAGAAGAAAATTTACATGAAATTCAAGCCTACTTACTTTACAGGTATCCATATGGAAACATGTGTTTAAAAAGGAACAATCTCCAAGAGATTCTGAAAGAAAGTACAGGCAGAAAAGATAACAGACTATCAAAATTATCTCCCTCTATGACACTGTTTTTGTCTGGGTAAACTAAGATCACTTTCTCTTCACTTTTCATAATGTTCACTCGGTTGGAAAGCAGCCTGAAGGTTAAAACTTAGGACCATGTGGTAAAAAGCAAAGGCTTTAGCAGAAAATCCTTTCTCCATCTCTCTCAAATTGATAACCATGAGCACAAAGTCATAATTATCAAATACTGATCAAATTATGGAACTTGTCTTTAACAAGAGGACCATGATGGCCCTGAAGTCGCTCACCTGAGCCTTTTGATCAAACATGGCCCATTTCCAATCTCTTCAGAGATATTAAGACAAACACTCTGACAAACACTCATTAGTATTGGGCTTACAAATATGGCCTCTAGAGTGCACACAAGCTTTTTCTAGAATTTGTCTCAGAGGCCTACTTGACATGTAGAAATTATCCAGACATACATTCAGACAAACTTTCATGAGTATTTGAGAGAAAATGTGGCCTGTAGGGTGTATAAAAGGTTTTTCCGAGATTTGACCTAGTGACCTAGTTTTTTATCCAGCATGACCCATATTCATACTAGTCTAAGATATTATCAAGACAAACTTTCTGACCGAATTTCAAGATTATTGGACTGAAAATGTGGCCTCTAGAACGTACACACGGTTTTTTTCAAGGATGAAACTTTGGTGACCTTAAATTTATTTAACGTGACTCATTTTCAAACTCATGCAAGATATCATCAAGACAAACATTCTAACAAAAGTTTAAAGAATATTGGACTGTAATTATAGTACAAAAGGTTTTTCCGAGATTTGACCTTGTGACCTAGTTTTTTATCCAACATGACCCATTTTCATACTAGTCTGAGAAATTATCAAGACAAACATTCTGACTGAATTTCAAGATTATTGGACTGAAAATGTGGCCTCTAGAGCTTACATATGGATTTTCTAAGATTTGACCTGGTGACCTAGTTTTTTACCTGACATGACCCATTTTCAAACTCATCCAAGCTATCATCATGACAAACATTCTGACCAACTTTAAAGAACATTGGACTGAAAATGTGGCTTCTGGAGCGTACACAAGGTTTTTCAAAGATTTGACCTAGTGACCTAGTTTTTGACCCCACATGGCCCACTTTCGAACTCGTCTGCGACCTAGTGACCTAGTTTTTGACCCAACATGGCCCGTTTTCAAATTTGTCAGAGATATCATCATGACAAACATTCTGACCAACTTTCAAGAGTTTTGGACTGAAAATGTGGCCTCTAGAGCGAACACAAGGTTTTTCTAAGATTTGACCTGGTGACCTAGTTTTTGACCCGACATGGCCCATTTTCAACCTCATCTGAGATATCATTAAGACAAACATTCTGACCAACTTTCAGGAGTATTGGACAGAAAATGTGGCCTCTAGAGCGTACACAAGGTTTTTCTAAGATTTGACCTAGTGACCTAGTTTTTGACCCAACGTGACCCAATTTTAAACTCATCCGAGATATCAAGGCAAACATTCTGACCAAATTTCATGAGTATCAGACTGAAAATGTGGCCTCTAGAGCGTACACAAGGTTTTTCTAAGATTTGACCTAGTGACCTAGTTTTTGACCCGACATGACTCATTTTCGAACTCGTCTGAGATATCATCAAGACAAATATTCTGACCAAGTTTCACAAGTATCGGACTGAAAATGTGGCCTCTAGAGTGTACACAAGGTAAAAGTTGACGACGCACGACGGACACAGCACGATCACAATAGCTCACCATGAGCACTTCGTGCTCAGGTGAGCTAAAAAGGCTAAAACATTGTGGGAAAGGAAGAAAATGCAGGTTATCTCTTTACTAGACAATCCAGTGTTTAAACATCCCTAAGGAAAAAAGATTTGAAAAACAATGTAGAAAAAGGAGAAAATGCTAGTTACCAGCATTTTCTCTCTTTCCCACCCCTTCAAAGACAAATCCAATTATCTGAGGCACATCAAGTTTGATGTCAGCCAATGGCTTGCATTTGGAACAGTTCAAAGTTCTGTCATCTCATAAAAAGTTAAAAGAATTCTCTTTCTTTTCAGTAATGTTTCCAAAAGTTTTCTTTATCAATTGAAATTTGTTTGTATAGTTTTTAGGCCATTTTCAACATCATTTCCATCATATTGTGGCAGCAAGTGCACATACCTATGATTATCTGGAGTTTCTTTAACAGGACAATATTAGTTCCCAAGCCACTGGCTGCTTTCCACAGAAGATAATCGACATAATGATCAGATGTGAGTAAGGAATGAATCTTATCACAATGCCTATCATCAATCCTAGGAAAGCAATCAGCTGAGCTGAGGATTCAAATCAGCAACCCCTGGTTTTAAGTCCAGTATGCTACCGACTGCACTACCTGGTTCAGCTCAAGGTTGTTAAAACACAAGACTGTTTGGTAAAGAGTAAAGCAGGTTCAATGTTCATCACAAAAAATCCAGCAAACCTTTACTTACCATCTGTGTGTTTGTGTATGATTTTTCTGAAATGGAGTTTTTTACAGGGACTTGTTGTCTGTCCAACTTTCACACATTCTTCCTTTGTGCCAAATGGACAAAACTCTTGTAGCTGTGCCCCTGAAATTAAATAAAAATAAGACTTGTAAGATGTATAGGATCTGACATGAGTTAGCATTTGAGATAAAATTCTATAAATCAAGTCTACACAGATTTAGGTTATTCATCAATCCCTTTTTCTATGTTGACAATTTTACTAATATTTTACCTTGAAAGCCAACAAATGTCCAATTCCTCTCATTGCATAACTGTATCTCAAAAATTATTGTTCATTATTTGTAAAAACATAGGCCTACATGTAAATGTTTATTGAAATCTGCATGAACCTTCCTTGACAGGTGTGTAGATAACAGAAAACAATTGTTCCAAAGAAACTTGTATATAATGATTTTGTTTTCAATCTGAAGACAATAAAATTTGCAGATTTGTTGTGATCATCAACTTTGACAGTGAATTTCACAGAGAGATCTGGATCAGCAATTTTTTCTAAAAATGAAGCATTACAGCATTTTGACCAAATAGAGCACTATTTGCTTCTCAAACATGTGTAAAATAAGCAAATTAGTAAAGGCTAAATTACACTGAAAAGAAGGGTAGCAATAAAAGTGATATTACCTGTACAATCTTATAGCATTTTCTGTTCTAAAATGTCAAATATTACTGACACTAAAATATACTCTTTTTGTTTGCTTGCCACAAGGAAGAAAATTGAAACACAAAAACTGATGTACACAAAATTCCAGGTGTAGAAAAGAAATACAAGAAATGGCTCCTTTTTCTTTAATGCTTTCACAAGGATTTTCATGACGCACAAATCCTGCATCAATGACGCAATTTTATATCCCAAATTAAATAAAAGCGTGTCATCAGTGACGCAACTTTCCAAAATCTATATCATCTAGGAAATTGAATAAATCATCATTAATCATAGTCTATTCTTGCTACACAATGTGTCAATATAAGATGATTGATTGTATTGCTTGTATGGTGCTCAACGCCATTTTCAAAATTATTTCAGTTATATCATGGCGGCCAGTGCACCTATCCATGCTTTCCTGGATTTTCTTTTACCAGTACTCCTACAGTATTTTTTCCAAGCCATGGGCTGCTTTCCCACATAACCATCATCAAAACAATGTTCAGCAGTGAGAGAGGAATGAATCCTGTCACAATGACTATCATCAATCCTCGGAAACAAATTGGCCGAGCCAGGGATCAAACCAGTGACCCCCTGGTCTCAAGTCCTGTTTACTGCCGGCTGGGCTGGGCCAATATAAGTCGAACACCATTCTTTTCTTTTACTACAGGGTTTATTTAAGATTAAAGTGGTTTTCCAGTAATTTATCTATAGAATAAGAATGGTTTACTCATCATTACAGTAAAAGACAGCAGACTGTTGTAGTAAATATGAGCCTGTCAAATTCTCAGTCTTCTCTGTATTTTACAGCGCATTTAAATGGACTTCCCATAAATAAATGAACACACTGCCAGTCTGTTCTGTTTGTGGAATAAATCTCAAAACAGAGTAAAGAGCAGCATTGTTGATCATGCCACATCAAGCAGTGATTCGGACGAGAATGTACAATGTGCCAAAAAACAAAGTTGAGGTATCCATCAGACATAGCTTTACTTGGTTGGGAGTTTAAAGAACGTGAAATATATTGTAATCCGTGCTTGAAGAAGAATCTGGACCCCTATTCTAGCAGTTGTGCAAGCATTCGGTCGTCCTCTATAAAATTTCGTTCATACAAACCCATTTATGTTGACCCCCAAAGTTAAAGAAATTACCCTAAATCATGCTCGTAAACAAGATTTTTCTCCTTTTCCCACAATGTTTCAAAGCTCTCTTCCCTCTGATTGTTTGGAACTGTTTGGTAAATAGTCAAATCTTTGACTTGTCCAAATTGAAAACATTTGCAGACAACAGCGGTCTATTCCCTCAGGGTTGTAAAGACTTGGATTGTTTGGTAACGGATTAAAGAACAATACAAATAAAAACCTACCTCCTTGAGATTTAAACCTTTCTAACAAACTTTGTTCCTTGGCTGTAGGTATACTTAATAACTGTAAAATCTCCTCAGTCATCTTCTTGCTCTCTCTTTCCTTTGATGTCTGGGCAGCCAACAGACTCTGTAAGATTAATGATTTGGTATTTAACACCTCACAACACAATCCCAAGTTTCAATAACCCATTGCAGCATGAATACTGGTTAAAGTTTCCAGCATGCAATCATCGAGAAGAATTAATGTAAGTTGTAAGTCTAAACTGATGTAAAAACAATTGATTTTACATTAAAATAGACCCTTAATATGAAAGCTTTTAAATACATTTTGGGAAAATCATTGTAATTACGTAAGTTTCTTTGGAACTTTTTTTTTCTGTGATGTAAATACCTGTCAAAGAACCAAATACGCTTTATGTAAATTTTAATACACATACACACATAGGCCTATGTTTTAATATATCATCAACTATCATTCTTCAGATATGGTTATGGGATAAAAAGAATCTAATATTCTTTAGCTCTTTCGATAAGATTTTATCAAACTTGTTACAAAAACTGTTACTAAGCTTGCCAAACGCTTGCTTAATAACATATTTTGCCAGACTCATTTAATAAAAAATGTTATCTCAAATGCAAACTTACATCAGATCCTTTAACATGTCTGTATGATATACAGTAACATGATAAAACACAAGAGTCAACCCTATAAATACCAAAAGTACCTGTAGCTGCTTTTGTAGACAAGATCAGGTAGTCAAACAAACTGAATCTGGAGCTACACTGTCTTGTATTATCAGATATTCTTGTAAAAACAGCCTTAATCCTTTACCACACATTTCTAAGTTTTAACACCTAATAGAAAATAGCTTTTGAAAACATTGTTGGAATAGGAAAAAATGCTAATAACCAGTAAACCTCTGAGTAACAGAGGGCCATATCTCAGATCACCAAAATGTCCTCATTTTCTCACAATATTTTCTACCCTTTGACAGAAAAATCCAATTCTTTTACCACAATTTAACTTGTCATCTGCAAATAATTTCAGTATATGTAGATGAATCTAACATTTTGTCATCTACAAGAGTTGAGCCGTAGTAAGTTTTTTCCAACTCTTCAAGGTAATATAATTATTTTTCCACTCAATGTATCTGAACTTATTCATATTATAAAATCTTACCATACTGTTTGAGCCTAGATATTTTTGTTAGATATTTTTGGCTGAGACTGTAAAGCAAGATCAGCCGGCACATATCAGCAGCCTGATTTTGCTCTACACTATACACTGTTCTATCATTAGTTTTGGTCATATAAATAGCCATTTAATGAAAACAAATTTAATGAAGTCTATTTGTGTATTCGTCAATAAATTAAATTCAGTATGATACCTGTTAACCTCTTTACCAAAGGAATGAGTTTTAGACCAGTCCAATCTGAAAGCATTTGCAGTTAATAACTCAAATGTGGTTCAAATGAAACAACTTGTATTTGGAAGGACAGAAAATGTTATAGTGTTATAGGAAACACAGAAAATGATGATTATGTGCATTTCTCCTTTTCCCACAATGGTTTCAAAAGCCTTTTCCCTCAGGATTGTTAAAAGCTCAGGACTGTTTATGAACACTTAAGCAGCTTAAGGGGTCCTACATGGCTCAGTGGTATGGTGTGGGATTCAAAACCTGGAGGCCCCAACTACATCTGCACTCAAAGCCTTGGATATCTAATGGGAGTGTCCTTGGACACGACACTTCCGAGCCCTAGTCTTGCACTTACAAAAGCCAAGAGATACATGAACAAGTGAGCTGTAATCATGGTATGAATGAAATAAAGTCGAAAGTGGCTTTTAACACAAATGAATCAAGTCTATTTAATGATATTACCTCAAGATTTAAACTGCCATCTGGTATATTTGAGAGTTTGGACTGTTTGTTTGACGGCTGTGTGGAATCTGTTTCCTCTGGTCTAGATCGGTAAGAGAGAATAATTTAGATAACTGAGCTTGAATCCCGGACCTACTAGTGCTGAAAACACAGAGGAACTACCCCTACAACACATATAGTTTGATCTTCCTAACTCCAGACAGTTGTAAAAAGTATTGTTATGCCCCATAAATGTGAGTGTCATTATTAGTTAGCACTCTTAATGGAAGCATTTTGGGATCTTTAAAATTGACCTGATTGGTTATTTTTAAGTTTCCATCTTATTTTCATAGCCATTATGTCATCTGCGACTGTTTTGTCTTTGATGCAAATGCAATAGACTGAAAATCTAACCTTGACAATACAGTTACTAATTTAGGAACCTGTTTCCTCTGTATGTGAAACATATTTCTTGTCTTTTGATGTTATGATGGTAAAACTAGCATAAGCACTTATATATGCAGCTGACGTAGTGAATAATACATGCCAGCATACACATAAATGCGATTAAGCTTGCAAATCTTAGTCGTCTCAGTACGAAATTCTCTTGATGTGGATAGTACTTTGATCCACATTACGTGAATTTCCCCTCGTTTAGCTGCAAATTCGTTTCAGATTGTAATTTTACTTCGCCGATGTTTCAGACTTGTTGTTAACTTCGTATTTAAGCCGCTGTCATTATTGTTTGTGGTTATTATTAGTCGAAATCGTCTTTACTTTCTTCGACAACGTGATTTGTTTACTGAAGGCGGCCATATTGATTGTTGTTGTTGCGGAGCATGATGGGATTAAGTTGCTAAGATACGGTCTCGCGTGAATGCAGCTCAACTGTCGTTCGGAATATTTGTTGTTAGTATTGTTTTTGTAATTCATTGCATAATTTTTCATCTTCTAGCTAGAAAAAGCTTTTAATTTGAATCTTTACCGATAGGTATTGTTGATTAATCATTTTAGTCACCGTATGCAATGTTTCTCGGTAACTTTTCATTCAAGTATAGGGATGGTTGTAGAAATAACATTTGTTTACATTTTGCTTTCCCGAAAAGCGCGTGCAATTTTCCCGACGGTTTTGATGCTGGAATTCTCGCAGAGCGTTCTGTGGGAACAACAGTATAAAAACTGCTGTTTTCTTGAAATTCGAGGACTCCATTCTGAAACTTCACCTGGTAAACATTTGCATTATTTCTGCATTTTTGTTTTCTTTATTTCTATTTATTTTTATTTTTATTTAAATTGTCATTGTTGAAATACGACAAGCAGACATGAATTAGAATGCAAGGATTTGTGAACTAGAAAGCTGAGGTTTAGGATTGAGATTTAAAACTTTATTATTCCAGAAGAACTTTGAGAAGTTTAACATGCATTCTGACTTAGAATTTTTTTAACTTTGATTAGATAATTTTTGTTGATTCAAGAATTCAACTTTATTCTATTTTTGCATTGACTTACCACTGTCAATCATCCCCCCCCCCCCCCTCTACCAAACCCCATGAAAACTTGTAGAAGGCTATGCCTGGATTTATCTAACTATGCAATTTGGATTTTATTTTTTTTTTTTTTGGAGTCGGCTTTAGTTTAATTTTTATTTCGGAGTCCTACTTTGGTCCGTACCGGTAACTGTTGCGAAAGATCTACACACTTGAGCTCGCGACAGTATTTTCAGTTTAGTCCTGTAGAAATGTTTTTCAAATAGAGGGCTCAAAACCTTGGGGTTGGGTCCCTGGTTTTAATTCTAACTCTGCAAAGTTCTCTCCGAGGATTGATAATAGTCATTGCAACAGGACACATTCCTTTCTCACTGCTGAACATAGTGGCTTGGAAAGAATCTTGTAGAAAGAACTGGTGAATGAAACTCAGGAAAGCACTGAAAGGTATGTTGGCTATCAAGACTTCATGAGAAAAGGAGAAAATGACACTTATCAGCATTTTCTGTTTACCATTGTAACTAATCTCTCTTTATCAAAATTTCTTCAAAAGCCTTTTTTCAGGGTTATTTATCCATGCATTCTGATCTCATTTATACTCTCTGATGCTAGTCTTGGTTATGTACATTCCATTCAATGTTCAACAATGTAACAAAGTTTACTTTTGTCATCATCAACAATTGAGATTTGGCAGGTTTAGGGTTGGAAAAAAATGGATGATTTTTGCAAAAGATTGAATAAACTTACTCTTCTCTTTTCCTTTTCTTTGTATCGGGCCCATCCTCTTCTTTCCGATCCTCTATCATGGCTGAGAGCTATAGAATTAACAAGTATGGACCCATTACTCTCCTGTTTTGTTTATTGGTTTTTAACCATTTAAAACACAATCCCAAATTTTAACCATCCTGAGGAGGAAGCCTTCTAAAAACATTATGGGAAAAGGAGAAGATGCTGGTAACCAGCATTTTCTCCTGTTCCCATAATGTTTTCTACCTTATCAAAGACAAGTTACATCAATTGAGCCACATTTAAGTTGTTGTCTGCAAATGCTTTCAAGTTGGACAAGTCTACATTTTCATCATTTGGTAAAGGGTTAACACCATTTCCAACATTGTTTCATTTGTATTGCTGTGGTCATTGCACCTATCCATGCTTTCCGCAGATTCTTTTACCAGTACTTCACATAGCATTCTTGCCAAGCAACTAGCTACTTATCAAGAAATTTCTAGTGAGTTCCCACAGCACAGGTACATTGATGAACTTACAGTTCCAAATATTGCAACAAATAAGCATACCATATTTTGAGTCATTCCTACTTAAGATGACAAAGTTATGCTCCAGACAAGCAAGAAATACTATAAAAATGAAGGTCAAAGGGGGAATAACTCAAAATTCGTACTAGGAAGAGTTATGGTTCTTGTGCACTGCACTCCGTAATTTTTCAACAATCATGCATACCAAATTTGAAGATGTTCAGGCTAGAGATGACAAAGTTATACTCCGGACAAGCAGAAAATGCTGTAAAAATGATGATCAAAGGGAAATAACTCATAGTACGAGGTAGAGTTATGGTTCTTTCATACTGCACTCCGTATTATTGCAACAAACACAAATGCCAAGTTTCAAGTCCATCGGACTGGAGATGACAAAGTTATGCTCCGGACAAAGAACTATTCTAAAGAACTTTCTAATTCAAGGGCAAATAACAGTTGTTCTGGTCCGATTAGACCCATAATTGAACTCATCCGTGATCTAATGGTCATAAGTATTTTGACCAAGTTTGATGCTGATTGGTTAATAATTGTAGATGCTAGAGTGTAAACAAAGTCCAATATAGCAATTTTTCTAATTCAAGGGCAAATAACTACAGTTGTTCTGGTATGATTAGACCCATTATCAAACTCATTGGAGATCTTATGGTCATATATATTTTGACCAAGTTTGGTGCTGATTGGTTGATATTTGTAGATGCTAGAGTGTAAACAAACTCAAATATAGCAATTTTTCTAATTCAAGGGCAAGTAACTCCAGTTGTTCTGGTCCGATTAGACCCATTATCGAACTCATATAAGATCTTATGGTCATATATATTTTGACCAAGTTTGGTGCTGATTGGTTGATATTTGTAGATGCTAGAGTGTAAACAAACTCAAATATAGCAATTTTTCTAATTCAAGGGCAAATAACTCCAGTTGTTCTGGTCCAATTAGACCCATAATCAAACTAATCCGAGATCTTATGGTCATGTATATTTTGACCAAGTTTGGTGCTGATTGGTTGATATTTGTAGATGCTAGAGTGTAAACAAAAAAATGTGAACGGACGGACGGACGATCGACGGACGGCGAGTGATCACAATAGCTCATCCTCAGCACTTCGTACTCAGGTGAGCTAAAAACAAAGCTCTATGTCTTCCAGTTTTAGAAAAGAAGAATTTTAAAGTTTTCCTTCTTTGTTCCTATGTTAGAACTTGTGACCCCAAGGGCTGGGCCAGTTTTGACCCTAAAGGCATCATATGAACAAACTTGGTAGAGGTCCACTAAGAGATACTACACATCAAATATCAAAGCTCTACGCCTTCCAGTTTTAGAGAAGAAGAATTTCGAAATTTTCCTTCTTTGTTCCTATGTTCAATCTTGTGACCCCCGGGGCGGGGCCAGTTTTGATCCCAGGGGCATCATATGAACAAACTTGGTAGAGGTCCACTAGGAGATGCTACATACCAAATATCAAAGCTCTAGGCCTTCTAGTTTCAGAGAAGAAGATTTTCAAAGATTTTGCTATTTTTTGCCTTTTTGTTGCCATGGCAACCAGAGTTATGGGTGGAATTCAATCTCTTGAACAACTTTGGTAGAGCTTCACCCAAGGAACATCCCTGCCAAGTTTCATCAAGATTGGCGAGCTAAAAAACCTATCCCTAATCTATACATCTTCAACCCTCCATTAAATAATTACCTGTTTAAGCTACCCTGTGGAAGAAAACTTTTCTGTAGAACTTAGGGAGAAGGACAAAATGCTGCTAACAACATTCTTTCCTTTTCCCACAGTGTTTCAACTCTTTCAGTCATATATCTTATTACTTGAGCCTCATCAAATTTTTTACCTGCATATGCCTTCAATTCCAACAAGTCTGAAATTTCAGTGTCTTATAAGGGCTAACCACATATGAAACAGTCAGGGAGATGACTTTTGAAGACATTGCCAAAATGGAGCTAGTAAGCAGCATTTTTCTCCTTTTCCCACACAGTTTTCTGGAGTTAAGAAGAAAATCTGGTGAAGCATTACCATGTACATCTATAAAATAAATTAACCAAATCACCATTACCTTTGATAGGTCAATAGACTGAATGATAAGCAGTCCTTTCCTTGATTTCTTGTCATCATCTGTGATGCTGAAATATTTTTAAAGGTCCATCTTTATTAACTCTTTACCACAAGACAACAATTTAGGATTGTTGAAATTGAGAGCATTTGCAGACAACAAATCAAAGGTAGCTAAAATGATGATTTCTTTACCAGAAAAGTTTGAAAACACTTTGAGGTAAGGAGAAAATGCTTTTTACCAGCATTTTCTCCTTTTTCCCACAATGTTTTAAAAGGCCTTCTTCAGGATCTTTAAAACTCATGACTGTGTGGTGAAGGGCTAACTACTTGGCTCCTTGCAGGTAATTTCCTTTGTCTTAACCAGGACAACTTCTGAAAACAATGTGACAAAAGGAGCTAAATCTTTTACTACAATGTATTCATGTGAACTGTAATAAAACTTTAATTCATGTTGATTATCCAAATTAGAAATAAGTTTTCAAAGTCATCTACATATGCTAGTATTGCACACTGTTTCAGTAGCAGGGCTCTCACAGCTTTTTCAGACAAGGGGTTTTTGTCAACCCCAAGATTATTCTAAATTACATAATGGATGATAAGCAATCTTATTGAATGAGAAGTCTGTCTCTTCCAATCAATTGAGTCATTTAGATCTAGAATTTTATTTAATTTTACAATACAGGCCAAGATTGATACAAACATGTTTGTTTCATAAAAGAACCAACGTTTTTTAACTCATTATTAAACGGAAATTTTAGCTTCCGTTAATTGTTTTATACAGAGATTTGTGTAAATTCACTGTTTAAATTCATTATTTATGATAAATGATAAAAAAACAGTTTGAAGTGCCTCTGATTGGATAATGTCAACTGACCTTTGTTGTGTCATGGGTATTTGCTTTTTTCAGCAATCTATTTTTTAATTCATTTGATTTCTGGAGAAGTGTTACAGCAAGATTTGATATGAATTTGTCAATTAGGGTAGCATGAAACTTTAAAACCTGTCGTTTTACATTAGAAAAGTGGATTAACACCTTTAACACCTTTTCATACTTGACTCGCCAGCTTGATAAGCTGTGATAAACAGAGCTGTGTGCGCCCATCTAATTTGATACTGATTGTGTTTATTAGAGCCCATATTTCTGCCAGACACACACATGGTAACTTATATGAAACTTTAGCCAATAATCTATGCATCAGATTGAGGCATATGTTTTTTATTTCAAACTCGGGTCATTTCCAATTTCCAAACGTCAAATCCCGGGTCAATGAAAACCATGACCCTCTTGCTTGAACTACAAGTCTTATTTCAGGTTATTAATGTTTATTCGACTGTTGTGTAAGGATTAAATTTAATGGAATTAAAACTTCACTGGAATAAATTTTTGAAATATCATATGGCAATGTTTACGATGTTTGTGTGCTGCAGTTTCAAGTGAATGAAAAGCCCACGAAATTACTGATGTGGTACCGCATGGCAATATTTAATTTAGGAGTTTGCACATAAACGAAAAACCCTGCAAAATTATTGAGGCCATACAGACTTTCATGTTTTGTACTTGATTCACTCACATATGTAAGTGAATGGGAACCTTGCAGTAAGTAACACGTTAATGACTGATTGTATGGTGTTTAACGCCATTTTTCAACATTATTTCAGTTATGTTGCGGCCACCAGCACACCTATCCATGCTTTCCTGGAGTTTCTTTTACCAGTACTCCATACAATTTTCTTTCCAAGCCACTGGCTGCTTTCCTACACAGCCATTGGCGAAACAATGGTCAGCAGTGGAAGAGAAATGAATCCTGTCTCAATGACTATCATCAATCCTTGGAATGAAATTGGCCAAGCCAGGGATCGAACCCACGACCCCCTGTTCTCAAGTCCTGCACGCTACCGACTGAGCTGCCGGGGCTCAGCAGGTAAAAAGTCAAACAAAAACAGTTATACAAAAGATTTAATAAATAATTAGCAAATTCTGGCACTAAATCTATAGATACCTAAAATCTTCTACCAAACAATCTGAAGTTTTAACAGCCCAGCTGGAGATGGCTTTTAAAGCATTGTGGAAAAAGGATAAAATGCTGCTGACCAGCATTTTCTCCTTTTCCCATCATGACCCTCTCAGACAAAATTCATCATTTGAGCCACATTTAATCAGTTGTCCACAAATGCATGGAATTTGCAGGAGTCTAAAATTTATTCCTCTGGAAGAGAATAGTGAGGCTAGATGTCCCTTTGAGGATATACCATTGGTCTTTTTCTCCTTTCACTTCTCTACCCTATTCAATGATAATTAACCCTTTACCAAACAATCCCTGGTTTTTACGACCCTGAGATAGAAGCCTTTTGAAAACATTGTGGGAAAAGGAGAAAATGCTGGTAATCAGCATTTTCTCCTTTCCTCACAATGTTTTCTACTCTGCTGGAAACAAATTTCAATTTTTGAGTTAGGTTTATTTTGTCGTCTGCAAGTGCTTTCAATTTGGACCAGTCTAAAATTTTGTCGTTTGGTAAAGAGTTAATCAACAATTGCCCCTCTAAATTCAGTTAAAAGACAGTTTTTATTACAAAAATCTGAGTAGGCCTCTTAATCCTTTATCACGAAGTCTTGTTAAACAGCATTTTATCCTTTTTCCATGATGGTTTCATCCAGTAAAAGGCAAGTTCCACAATTTGAGCCACATGTATTATATCGTCTATAAATTCTTTGTAAAGTCTATAATTTTGTAAGGGTTAACATATATTAGAAAATCTCACTAACACAATGATCTGTTGTGCTGCAAATTTCTGAAGAAGGTTTTCCACCATGCTGATATCAGCAGGTCTGCCGAGGGACTTCGATGTTTTGTCAGCAACACTGTCTGAACTACATGGGATTTCCAAGTCAACTTCATCAAGAACTTGTAAGAGATGATGTTCTACCTCGGGGTCATGTTTAATTAGCTCTGGCTGGATGACAACTGGAGATGCTTTACTAGCTACACTAGAACTTTGGATCTTTGATGAGTCTCCCTGGGTACCTTACAAAAAAGGAAAAAAAGAATGTAAATAAATATAAGCATGCTCTGACAAAAAAGGGTTTAATGCATCTCCTTGATGCATCATACCAAAGAGTTAAATCATCACATAATTATGTTTCCATAAAATCCACTTAGTCTCACAATTGATTGGATCTGGAGGTAGAATAGTCCTTTGACATGCAGTAATTTTATAAATAGCAAAGAGTTTCGACCCAAGTCAGCTTGCATAGACTGCACAGGATGACCCGAGTCGAAACTTTTTGCAGATACATTATGTCCCCTTTTCACTGAGCATGTCTCGTATATAAATGCAAGTGACCAATATTGGGTGAAAAAATGGCTTTTGAGCCAATATGAAGTAATATTTAAAAAAGGAAATATTGCAGATTAGTCAATTATAGTGGGTAAAAGCCTACTAACTCCAAACCATTCACTGTATCACCTTTTTTTTAATAGAAATTTTCATTTACTACGAATTCACAAGACTCGCGTTTTCAACCGTAACATCCTATCCAAGCAAGGTACAACTTAGATAACACTAATTCTTTATTAAACAACAAAGTTTTAGACTTGTTTAAATTGAAAACATTTGTAGACTATGTTGTAATTGATGTTGGGTTGACTCACGACCAGACGCCCAGACTAGCTCAATTGGTAGAGCTGCGGTACTAGTGTTCTGGGGGTCGTGGGTTTCAGTCCCATGTCAGGCACTTTTCTCCCTTGATTTACTTCACTGGCGACGAGGTAAATTGGTGAGCATGGTAGGGCGGCACCGGTGGTCTGTTGGTACAGGAGGGGGAGTTGATGACTCCCTGAATATCAAGAGGGGGAGGAGTGTTGTAATTGACGTTAGGTAGACTAACGACCAGATGCCCAGCTTGATCAGTTGGTAGAGCTGTGTTACTAGTGTTCCGGGTTTTGTGTGTTCGAGTCCCACATTGGGATTACTGTTCTCAACGAAATAAATTTTACCCAAAAACTGAAATTTCCTTTGAGAAGGCATGTTAACCAGCATTTTCTCCTTTTCAAATGATGTTCTTTTTTCTCAGGGTTGTTAAAACTCAGGACTTCAGGGTCAAAGGAGATAGTGTCTTAAGTAGTACAGATAAATGTCCCCAAGGGCGATGTTACTTTTTGACTGGTCACCTCTGGGTACAGAGACGATCAAGACAAAATCAGTTGAAATCTCTGCACAGATTTTGTGCGCAAGTTTAAACTCTCATAATTTCACAAATAGAGCACAAAACTAGGATTTAAACATAACTATTGCTTGCGTAATCAATAATCCTTCATTTGAAATACAAATATTTTCAATTTAAAAGCTGAAAATAAGAAAAAAACAGTTCGTTTCACCTGTTACTTGAGTAATTTACGTTCCCGAAAACAAACAAAATGGCTGCCATGCACGATGGATTTCGTCAGTTTTTTTCCAAGATTTAAATGTTATAAATGACTTCTACAAGCCCTTTAAGTAATGACAGGTTTGATAATTTGTCTTTGGTCATGTTTGTTACTATAAGTTAATTGCATTTCGCTGCAATACAGATTAAACCGACGAAACAGAAAGTCAGTATAGCGCTCTATCTTTGCTACCAGAAAATTTACGATGGACTTGAGATGGTACGGTGCACAATAAATGTCCAAATATGAAAACAAAAAAATCACCATAGCGTCTCATTATTGAGACTAGTGTCTTAGGCTGATTTATCTGAAGATCTACCCTCGACAAACTGAAAATCGCGATATTAAGCTTCGGCGTTTATTAACTTAAGTTATAGGCAGGGTTGTCAAAATGTTTTAAACTAACAGATCAAAACTGAATTCTAACAAATCAGGCCGGGGGTCAATGGGGCCACCTAGGCCCCCTTGTGGGTCCAGGGCAACGCCCTGGTAGGGGGACCAGGGGGGCAAAGCCCCCCTGGCCGAAAACGAATTTCGGCAATTCTAAACACCTTGGAAGCAATCTCCTTGCATGCAAATCCCTTTATTCTTCTTTCTTAGTCTTTGCCAAAATACATTATATTTGCTCTTTGGAGAAAATAATATTAAACTTTTTTTAATAAAATAGATCATTTGTAATATATTCTTAAGATTTTTGCACTGGGAAAAAGTGGATTTTTAGAGAAAAATACTGCCATTCGATATAAAATACATGTGAAAGAATTTTTATTATTGAGTGTTGTTTAAATATTATCTGTTTATAAACTCTACTTTTGTCATTAATTTGCATTTCTGTTGTGTAGTGTCTTTCATCTTTGTTGTTATAAATGTGTATTCTCGTGCCGACGTTGTATGTATAGAAAAAAAAAATCAGAATCACCCTTGAGGTTATAAAATATACATGTACTTTGTCAAGCTTTACTACCGCCGAGATCTAACTGGGTAAGAAATGTATCGGTGCGGTTATATATGCCTTGAAATGAGTTGTATATTTGTGCAATTCATTCCTTGTTTTTTGCATCTGTTTGTGAAAAAATTAAGCAACCTTTAAATTTCTGACAACATACATGTACCTGAGTCATAACAATCCACTGTAAAGCTGAAATTCAGCAAATTCATTGCCTTTCCAGGGTTTAACACTAACTTTTTTTCTTTGGGATCCAGCAGGAATCCCTAACTTTATTATCTGGGTGCCCTCCTGATTACCAGGGATCCCTCCGAAGTTACAAAAAAGTAAGTTTTGATTGATCAACTTGATTTTGATATATCATTTGATTTTTATTGAATAAATTAGATTCATCAGCATTTTGTATACTTTGTTTTGTAGAATGGCTACATCATGAGCCAACAGATCATCATCCTGCTCCTCTGCATCAATAATCTATTGTACTTTTAAAAAAAATTTGGATGCAGATCCTGCGAATACGACCCAGATATTTATGGATTTTTTTTTGTGTGTGAAACAATCAAAAATGACTAAATACAGATTGGCTATCAGCAAAGTAGGTATGTATACATGTGAAAAGAAAAGAGATTTAGGCCTGTGTCACAAGAAATTCAGTGCTGTGTCACAAGAAATTCAGTGCTGAAAACTGTACAAGTAACGTGTAGTGCAATGGCAACTTTTCCTACAAAGCGCTCAAAACATCTGCCAAGCATGTAAGACACATATCATAGGTCAGGGGTCTAAAGTCTCAGTATTTCTCCCACCTCTTATACACCAAAATTTATGACAAAGGTAACAACTGAGCAGCTATAGGAATAGTAGAAATACAGTTTATCATGTATATCAGTTTTTTAATAGCATGTACATAGTTTTAAGTTACTTCATCAATCCATTGACGAAGGGGCCTGATGATTGAAAATTCGTCATAAAGTATCCTTTAGAAATCGTCCTTCCAATTTTGCTGACAGGGGCACTGGCGCTTTGTTTCATACATGCTTTGTGTTTCAAGACGCTCTTCAGGTGTATTCTTTCTTTTTTCAGCAGACTGAGATATGTTCTAAAAATAAGAAAAAATCCGCGCCGCGAAAACTCAAGACAATTATCGGCCAAAACCGTAACAACTAGACGCTTGACAAAGTAATTTGATTTTAAAGAGTGTCTCAATGACTTAGTAGGTTACAAGACGTTGCGATTGTGATACAAGCAACATTTATTTTTAGACTGGTTTTTCCGAAGAATGTTCAAGGGCACGAGATGTAAAGGAGGTTTCTTGTTAAGTTTGCATTTGTTATAAAACGTCTTAAAAATTCAAGGATCCTAGCGGAATCAAAACGAATATAAAGAAACCAGGCGGTTAAAAAAAAACTAACCTCGCATCGACGGCAAAACTAACCGATCCAAACGCAATTTTAAGCGATGATTTCGATCGCCAATCGGCTTATTTTGACAACACTGTTATAGGGGTAAAAATGAAATTCCACTTAGCTGTATGTGTTATTCAATTATTGTCCTTCAAGTACACAAGACATACCTGACTTATTTCAAATATTCACAAAATTTATTCAGCGAGCATGACACAGCAGCCATCTTTTCATGCATGTATAATCGTGGAAAGTCTGCAAAAACCAGTAATTTAAAAATAGACTGACCTTTGATCTCCACCGCTAACATGGTCACGTAACACCCATTAACAGCAAAACATCGTGGAAGTATGATAATTTTCAAATGTGGTTCTGTCTTTGAATAATTTGTAGTTTTTAAGGAATGGGATCTTTGCACTAATGAAATTACCTTTTCTGAAAATGAGATTTTCCAAGTGGCCAATTTGCCGACTTAAACCTCATTTTTCTGCGATTTTTACACATGATAACAAAATCAACAACTGGTATGACCTCACCAGCCTCCATTTCCATAAAGTATCATGTGACTTATTCTAAAATCAAAATGGTCGCGAACTTCCATGTTCCGCGATTTTAGATGATGCGACGATATACAAAAATGCTAGCTTTTAATTCCTGTCAAATAGGTAAACGGTTCTAAATTTCATTCAAGCCAAGTTTGACTGAGATACTTAAACTGGTACCACTTAAACTTTGGTCCGCCTTACCCTCTGTAGTTTCACTCGCAGTACGACCAGGAGAGGGGACGTTTGAGCTTTGCGTCCCAGCTTTTGTTATTTCAGCGACAATTCCTTCACGTTCTTTTCGCCTGGCAGCAAGTTTAGCTCTAAGGTTGCTCTGCTTAGATTTAAGAGCTTGAATTTCGTTCCACGCATCTGATGACATGGTTAGAACGTCACTGAAAACAGCTAATAAAGATTTTTTTCGACCGTATGTAAATCAACTCAAACAGACGTGAGTGCGGCCATATTTGTCGGTGTCAGGAGAAATCGTCCCCTGCAGAAATCGTCCCCTCGAGAAATCGCCCTCAAACTGCTTGGGGACGATTTCTCTGGAGAAATCGTCCCCTGGGGAAGAATTCTCTGGAGATATCGTCCCCAAATTAAATTTTGGAGATATCGTCCCCATCCCCATATTCAAAATTCATATAATCATATTGTTGTTAAAGTTGTCTTTGAAAAACATTTTTGAAGGTTTTTTTTTTTTTGCTTCAGTATTTACTTTGTGTAACGATTTTCTTCAGTCAAGAGCTATTTTAGACTAATCTAATTGAAAGCATTTTCAGGCAACATATTACACTTGGCCCACATGACAAAGTTTGTCTCTGAAAAAAACAGAAAAAAAATTGTTGGGAAAGGAGAAAACGCTGGTTATCAGCATTTTGTCTTTTTTCCACATTGTTTTCAAAAGGCTTTTTCCTCAGGTTGTTGAATTTTTTAATAAAGGGTTAACAAATATAACTTGGTAAAGATTCACAATTTTCAAATCTCTACTTTTCCGAAAAAAAAAAAAAATCCTTTGTCACAATAAATTTTCCATTTCTTTAACGA
This sequence comes from Hippopus hippopus, assembly GCA_946811185.2. NCBI lineage: Eukaryota > Metazoa > Mollusca > Bivalvia > Cardiida > Cardiidae > Hippopus > Hippopus hippopus. Next base: position 14,689,791 of record OX328103.1, on the reverse strand, counting down.
TAATTTGAGTGTCAAATAAACCAAGTGCATTTACGGGGAACCTGGCATAGAGAATACATACTCTGAAGGCCCAGTAGCAGCCTAGAGTAAAAACTGCAGTTGTTGAAATACATTAATTTGAATCTAAATCATATCAAGGGTGTAGCCCCCTTTACGCACATTACGCACATGGATATAAAAATATCTGCGACCAAAGTTGTAAATCACAGTGTCGTATGCATGTATTGATTTTTGTGCTAGATCTGTGCACCTTTTCAAACTAAACAGATCTAGATGGGTTCAATTGTTGCACTGATGACTAGGGAACTCCTCTATGTTTTACAATAAATGGACACTTCTCTGTCTCCCTTACCATCGGCACTTGATGCCTCCATTAGATATAGCTCATATGCTGTAATTTGTCTCTTAATAGGATAGAAAACATGCTGGTTATCAGCATTTTCTCCTTTTCCCACAATATTTTTAAAAAGTATTTTCCTTAGGGTTGTTAAAACCCGGGATAGTGTGGTAGAGAAATAACTCGTTTAAATTAAAAATATCTCAGAAGACAATTGAACTGTGGCTTAACTTCTGAGATTTGGCTGTGAAAGAGAAGAATACATGGTGGTTACCAGCATTTTCTCCTTTCCCCAACATGTTTTCAAAAGCTGTTGTCAAAATTTGGGATTATGTGGTAAAAGTTTTAGCGCCAGCAAACTTATGTGAAGACCTAAACACACCTAAAGTTTTGGTTTTGCATTTTCCCCCATAATCAAAGACATTTTCTGGTGTGTCTGAATTGGGCAGCAGCTTAAACCTTTACTAAGCGACAACAAGAGTGGCAAATTGCCGCAAGATATGCCCGTCACACCGCCAGTTGTCGAGGGGGGATAATAATCGTAAAGGGCAGGTAGAGGAAAATAGTAGTGCAGCAGAAATCATGTAAGTGATTGAAATAGGCATGAATGTCTCCTCTAATGTTAAGGAAACATGCATATAAAGTTTCAGGTCATTCCAACATGAAAAGACAAAGTTATATTGTAGAGAAGCATGAAAAGCTGTAAAAAAAAAATAATGAATAGGGAATAATTCGAAAAGGGCATAAGGTAAGGTTACGGCTCCAGTGCACTGCACTTTTCGTAACTGCAATAAACATGTTTACCAAGTCTCAAGTCAATTTGACTTGAGGTGACAGTTCCGTTCCAGACAAGCAAGAAATACTGTAAAAATGAAGATCGAAGTGGAATTACTCAAAATCCATGCTAGGTAGAGTTATTGTTCTTGCACACTGTACTCCATAATATTGCAACAAACATGCATATCAAGTTTGAAGTCGTTCTGACTTGAGATGACAAAGTTATATTCCGGACAAGCACTAAATGCTGTGAAAATGACGATCAAAGGGAAATAACTCAAAGACAGCATGAGGTAGAGTTACAACTCTTGCTCACTGCACTTCCAAATATTGCAAGAAATAAGCATACCATATTTCAAGTCATTCCTACTTAAGATGACAAAGTTATGCTCCGGACAAGCAAGAAATGCTATAAAAATGAAGATCAAAGGGGGAATAACTCAAAATTCGTGCTAGGAAGAGTTATGGTTCTTGTACTCTGCACTCCATAATTTTTCAACAATCATGCATACCAAATTTGAAGATGTTCAGACTAGAGATGACAAAGTTATATTCCGGACAAGCAGAAAATGCTGTAAAAATGAAGATCAAAGGGAAATAACTCATAGACAGCACGAGGCAGTTATGGTTCTTTCGCACTGCACTCCGTATTATTGCAACAAACACAAATGCCAAGTTTCAAGTCAATCGGACTGGAGATGAAAAAGTTATGCTCCGGACAAAGAACTGGACGCCGCCCACCCGCCCGTACGCCATGGGTGATCCCATAATACGTCCCGTCTTCGACGAGCGTATAAAAATGTGGGCTTGTGCAAATTGAAAGCATTTGCAGATGACAATCAAGTATGGCTCAAATGATGGAAGTTCTCTTTAATAGGGTAGAAGACATTCTGGGAAAAGGAGAAAATGCTGGTTACAAGCATTTTCTCTTTTTCCAATAATCTTTTCGTAAGTTTTTCGCTGGGGTTGCTAAAACCCCTGATTAGTTGGTAAAGGGTTGAAATAACATCACAAAATTGTTGAAATTTCGTAAAACCAGGAATTTCTTCATTTGCAATGTTTCTTGGACTATGAGTCGGGGTTTACACTCATTATCCATCTATGAGATTGCAGGCCACATTGATTTCCCTGGCTGGCTATAAGGTAAAGATAAAGACTTGGCTTAATCCAGTACCAAAATATCCCAAGTTTTAACCAACCTTGAGAAAAAAGACTATTGAAAGCATTGTAGGAAAAGGATGCGTAGAAAATGTTATGTTTGCGCAATGTTTTCTATCTTTTTCAAGACAAATTTATGATTATTTGAGTGACTTGTAATTTTACATCTAAAATTCTTTCAATTTGGACTAGCCTAAAATATTGTCATCTGGTAAAGAGTTGAGTATTAAATTACACACAGAATTTAGAACACAGTTTAACTCTTTACCAAACAACAAAATTTAAGACTTGTCCAAATTCAAAGCATTTGTAGACGACAAAAATAAATGCGACTCAAATGTTGAAATTTGTCTTGGAAAAGGTAGAAAACATTGTGGGAAAAAGAGAAAATGCTGGTTACCAGCATTTTCTCCTTTTCCCACAATTTTTTCAAAAGCTTTCTTTCTTAGGGTCATTTAAAGTCAGGATTGTGCGGTAAAGTGTTAAAATAACCCACTTGAGACGGTATAACAAATAAAGGCTCCAAGTCTTGTTTTGAATCCTAGGTGACAATGTTTATGTCCATAATTTTGCTTACATAGCAATAAGGTCTCTATTTCCCTTCTGTATGTAATTTTAACTGAATGATTGAATGGTGTTTTACACTGTTAAGTGCTTTCAACATTACATCAGCCATATCACGGCAAAAAATTGCTTATTCCTGTATTTCAGCGGTACTATGTTAGGGCTCTGAAGTGTCTTACCCAAGGATTGTCCAAGGAAAAGCTCAGTGCTTCCAGTGGACTTGAACCCGGGCCTCCATGTTACAAGTCCAACACTTTACCACAGGATGCCTTACATAACTTTACCAGATTACTAAATTTTACATAGGTCAATATCACAAGATTTTGCAGACGACAAATCCAATGTTGCTCAAGTGATGAAATTTGACAAAGGATGCATAGAAAATGTTATCTATGGTCAGTAAAGTTGAAGAGATCCTGGTTTTAATGATGTATTTAGCACATGAGTGTAAGTGACCTACTTTTTGACCAACTTGACCTACTTTTGAACTTGTCTGAGATATATCAATACAACATTCTGATAATGTTTCATGAGTATCAGACTGAAATTGTGGCCTCTAGACTGCACACAAGGTTTTTCAAAGATTTGGCACATGACCTACTTTTTGATCTGTTGTGACTCAATTTCAGACTTGTCGGAAATATCAAGACAACCTTTCTGACCGTGTTTCATGAGTTTCTGGCTGAAAATGTGGCCTCTAGAGTGCACACAAGGTTTTTCTAAGATTTGATTCAGTGACCTACTTTTTGACCTGAAATGACCCATTTTCAGCTCAGAGACCTACTTTTTGACTTGACATGACTATATTTCAAACTTGTCTAATATATCATCAAGACAAACATTCTGACCATGTACAATAAGTATCAGGCTGAAAATGTGGCCTCTATAGTGCACACAAGGATTTTCTAAGATATAGCCCAGTTATCAACTTTTTGACCTGACTTGACCCAATTTCAAACTTGTACGAGATTTTATCAAGACAAACATTCTGACCAAATTTCATGTGTATTTCACTGAAAAGGTGGCCTCTAGAGTGCACACACAATAAATGTTGACAACTGCATGACTGACAAGGGACACAGCACAATCACAAAAGCTCACTTTGTGCTCAGATGAGCTAAAAATGATGGTTACTAGGATTTTTCTCCTTTATCTTCAATCTTATTAAAAGCCCTTTGTTTCAGGCTCTTTAACCCCTTACCAAACAATCCCAGGTTTTCACGAACCTGGCAAAGAAGGCTTTTGAAAACATTGTGGGAAAAGGAGAAAATACTGGTAACCAGCATTTTCTCCTATTCCCAAAATGTTTTCTGTCCTATCACAGACAAATCTTTCCACTTAATCAACATTTTATATGTTGTCTGCAAATGCTTTCAATTTGGACCGGTCTAAAATTTTGTTGTGTGGTAAAGAGTTAAATGGTATTGTTACAAAACAGGTTTAATGTGCTTTTGTGGATTTAGCAGTTCAAGATTAGTTCAAGATCACTTTATGCAACATCTATATGTACTAGAACTAAAAACTCCCTTTCTTTAGTTTGTTTGGTTGTTTTCTTTGGTATTTAACACAATTTTCAAGATTAGTCAAATAAGGGCAAAAAAGTGTGCCTACCCATGCATTCCTTGCGTTTCTTTTTATGACCACTTTGCACAACACTCCAAGCCACTGGCTGCTTTTCAAAATCTCATTTATTTTGTAGTCTAGTGATTCATTCTTGTCTGTTATATGACTAAAGTAAAATTGCACTGTTATATGACTAAAGTTTACTCTGGCTTGTACTGTTGAATTAATCTCAGAACCATAAATTGACCTTTTCAATTTATAGGTAGCAGTCCCAACTTTGCCAAATCCTTGAAAAAGATATGAAGAACATATTTCAAACTAGTACAACAATTTTATTGGAAATATAATACTTATTGACAGGCTGAAAGATTTCACTGGATTAATTACTGACTGATGATAAGCGATTTCATTCACAATCAGTCTGCAAAAACAACATTTCGTTCACAAACTAAAGCAAAAACATGACACAAAAACAAAATAAGTTTTAAAACTCTATGTAACAATATACATGTAATTGTAGGCACTATATAACGATCACACATTAAAGATGCTGTTACAAAATATCTATAAATATCAACAACGTATGATTGGTCAAGGTAAGCTGGTGTCTTAAATTCTTCATTGGCTTCCTACAGTATGTGTATGTTGGAGCCATACTCAATGAACCATGAATTAGGCTGGGTCCAAAAAGTAGTCCCAAAGGTATGTGACACAGTTGTCATACTCAGTACTTATCTGAATTCACACCAGGGCCCCGTTTTACTAAGGTAGTTACGAACAAAATTTGAGTAAGTTTTACGTAACTATAGTATAGTGGCATTAATCTGCTACGAGATACATGATAACTATCATGATTATATTAGAAAACTATTGCGATAAATCGAAATTTCCTGGAAATTTTATCTACATAAAATGAAAAGATAAAATTTCCATGAAACTTTGATTTATCGCAATAGTTTTCTTGAGTAATCATGATAGTTATCATGTATCTCGTGGCAGATTAATGCCACTATACTATAGTTACGTAAAACTTACCCAAATTTTGTTCGTAACTACTTTAGTAAAACGGGGCCCTCTGGGAAAAAAAAGAAAATAAAAGAGGAAAAATGCCGGTAACCAGCGTTTTTCCCTTTTCCTACTATTCTATCCTAAGCGATCAACAACTAATTCCGGGTTTTTACGCCTCATTCACTTTGCTATCTGCAAATCCTTTCAATGTGAAAAAGTTCATAATTTTGCTATCTGATATAGATTTTAAGTTTCTACATTATATCAAAGCAAGCAAGTTACCATTTTCATACAAATATATACGCTTATTTTACTAGTAAATACTCTTTTTTTCCTAAAACTGTCTCTAAATGAGACAAAAACATTTTCCTTTCTCTTAAATATTTCTTTTTTGCCTCACCTATATTTGTTTGTGGTATGTCTTAAAATGACCTGTACACGAAGGTTTCTCTCCTAATAGACTTTGGTGATAGATGAAGACTAAAAATAGACTGTATAGCAATGGACTAACTCTTTACAAGACAAAAACAATTTGGGCTCGTCCAAACTAAAAGTATAATTATGAATAATAACATTAGATGTACCCTAAAATAATTGGAGTAGTCTGTGAAACAGTAGAAAAAATTGTGGGGAAAGGAGAAAATGCTGGCAATAGCAGCATTTTCTTCTTTTCCCACTATGTTTTCAAAACCTACTTTACCAGAGTTGTAAAAACACATGGGATTATTTGGTTATTTGAGGTTAAAGAATTAACAGTGCAAACATTTTAAAAACTATCTAAAAAATCTCACTAAATCTAACATGAAAATAAGACATGAAATCAAGAAGCACTAATTGCTCACACCAACAGTTCTATACATAATAATAAAGTAGCTTCTATAGCTGATTATTTTTTTCATCTTACAGCAGGCAACTGTTTAGAACATTGTAGTACTGAGAGAAAATGTTCTTAACCAGCCATACCTTATGTGGCCACAGTGTTTCATATGCATTCATCTACTGCAACATGGTTTTGTTGATTATCTCTACTTAATGTCTCTTTCTAACTCTTTACCAAACATTCAAATTATAGACTCAACTATATTTAAAGCACTTGCTGAAGACAAGTCAAACTTGGCTCAATTGATGGAATTTGTCTTTAACCCTTTACCAGACCACAAAATTTCAGCCTTGTCCAAATTGAAAGCATAAGCAGATGATAATTTCAATGTGGCTCAAATGGTGCAATTTTTCTTTGATTGGAAAGAAAACATTGTGGGAAAAGGAAAAAATGCTGGTTACACCAGCATTTTTTCCTTTTCCTACAATGTTTTCAAAAGGTTTCTTTTCCAGGGTCGTTAAAAGTCTGCATTGTGCGGTGAAGGGTTAAAAAAGTAGGAAACATGTGGGAAAAGGAGCAAATGCTGGTTACCAGCATTTTCTCCTTTTACCACATTTTTTAAATTAATTTTTTCAACAGTTTTCTTCCTCAAGGTTGTCGAAACATGTGGTTGTTTTTCAAGATTTTTCTTAGTTTAATATTAGTAACAGGTAAATCAGTTCAAATATACATACAGAATTTCACTACAGTCATGTACCTATGATTTTATGCTCCTTTATACACTTATACAGCTATGTTTTAGACATCTGCTCTTGTGTCCTTGTATCAACCATCACATTCTACTATCAGGCATCTTTTTATAATGATAATCAAGCCTGCAACAAGCTGCCAATGTCATTTTGAACATGTTTAACCCTTTTCCAAACATTCCGATGTTTTATAGATCCTGAAAAGAAGGCATTTGAAAAAATACAAACGTAGTTGGGAGAAGGAGGAAATGCTGGCAGCCACTTGACAGTCTCTCAATGTTTTCTGCTGAACTCTTCACCAAACAACACAATTTTAGACTTCTAAAAATTGAAAGCAGGCGACAAACCAAAGTTGGCTCAAATAATAAAACTTGTCTTTTATAAAAAAAGAAAACGCGGGAAACATAAAAAACATGGTTACCAGTATCTTTTTTTCTACAATGTTTTTAAAGGTTCTTATTTTCTCAGGGTTGTTCAGACACAGGATTGTGTGGTTAAACAGGGTTAAACAGCCCTGCTAAAAAATCACTTGTAGCAGGCAAGGAGAAAACATTGCAAGAAGGAACAGATTTGAGTTTCACTACATTCAAAGCACAAAAACACACATTTTACTGTAATTTGTAGCAATATATACCTACCATAAATATGATAAATATACAGACTGATGATTATTAACAAGTGAATGTATAAAAATAACAAGTTTGGGCAGAAAAAAAATTACTTGTTTGACAGCAAAATGTTAGACGTGTCCACATCAAACCGACTGACAGGCATTTCAAATGTTTTCCAGCAGTGTCTGTCCTTGAATAGACAGAGAACACTGTGAGAAAAAGAGAAAATGCTAGTTACCAGAAATTTCTCCACTTCCCAGTGTTTTCAAAAGCTTTCTTTCACAGGAATGTTAAAACTCTGGAATTAAGTGGTAAAGGATTAACACATGACACAATTTTTAACTATCATGCATTGAAGATATTTACAGATGACAACCTAAATGTGGCTCAATTGACAGAATTTGTCTTTGAAAGGGTAGAAACCTTTTTGGGAAAAGGAGAAAATGTTGATGACCAGCGTTTTTTCCTTAATGTTTTCCAAAAGCATTCTTTCTTAATGTTGTTAAAACTCGGCATTGTTTATTTAAAAAATAATCTTCTTTCTATTGTGGTTTATCGTTCAATAAACCACAGTTGTGAGTGATGAGGCACAATAAATTATCCATGAGGGCGATAGCCCGAGTGGTTTATTCATTGCGCCTCATAACTCACAACGTGGTTTATTGAACGATAATTATTTTTATTTTTTTGATTCTAACATGACCAACTCTTAATCAAAGGAAAACAAGTTCATACTTAAGAGTAAAAACGCGGATGCAGATTATATTCCATTGAATAACTTACTTACTTTATACAGAATGATGTCATTCTATATAGAACGACATAGATTTTACCACGCCACTGTGTTTATAGAGCTGAATTCACGTGTCATGTTAGAATAAAGGCTTAACTGAAAAAGGTGTGTTTACTCGAAGCAAAAACATGCTCGCTTGGTTTGTGTACCTTCCATTGCAGTTTGTGACAGTGTTTAATTTATTTCATTTATTTATTTCATGATCAAAGCTCCTACATACTAGTCTGGACAGTAAACCTTGACTGAAAAATTACCACAAACAGATTTTTGTCTTCAGCAGAAACCACTTTTAAAACATTCAGATAAAGGGAGCAACAGTTACTGCTTGTAACAAATTTTCCTTTGACCACAATGTGTTCAAAGGTTTTCATGATTAAACTTTAATTCGAGTTGATTATCCATTCAACTTCTACAAGCATGATCTAAATGTTGCCGGCTGGAATCTCGAATCTTGCAAGTAATGAATTATTAATTTTCAATGCATGTGTGTAGCTGGCAATACACTAGTACACTCATAAGGGAGAAAATTTCACATTTCTACTTGTAACAGAGAACTCTTCTCCCATACTGTTTTGAATTGACTGTTTGTTAAAGCAGTTCTATGCCATTTTCAACATTACTTCAGCCATATTACTGAAATGGCTCGCTGATACATAGGTGTCCTGGAATTCACCAGAGGTGAGGATTGACATGGACCTCCAGATTACAAATCATATGCCTCCACCACCAAGAAATACAAGACCCAAAATTATTTTGAAGTTCATTGGAAAATTAGAAGCTACAGCCTAAGCAAATACAGAGAGATACATTAATTTTTGACGAGTAGGCTCCACGATAAGATAAATCTAAGCACTTTATTTTTAACTGGGATGGGAAAGTCACAAAAATTGGTAACCGAAACAAACAATATGTGAAATCATACACAAGTAACAGTACTCTTATCAAAACAACAAAAACAAAAGCATTTTAATATTAACCCTTTATCGAACGATCCTGTATTTTAACAAACATCAGGAAGAAAGGAGAAAATGCTGGTCACCAGCATTTTCTCCTTTTTCAACAAAGTTTTCTACTCATTCAAAAATAAAACCCGACATTTGAACAGCAGCTAATGTCGTCTACAAAATGCTTTTATTTTTAATCTGGTAAAGAGTAAATAAACTAGCAATTAATGATTGTTCATCATAAATCCTATAGTCTCATAGTCTCAAATTACTAATCTAATGTAAATGCTGGTCTTTGATACAGATTAAGATGGACAAATGATTGTGTAGATCAAAATCAGACTGCACATTGTGTGCACATTCTGTGCAGTCTGATCTTGATCTACACTATCCATAACCTTTCACCCACTGAAGCAAAAACAGGCTTTTGCTGGTGGCATAAATTAAGATCAGACTGCACAAAACATAGTCTTATCTTGGATCTATACCATAACCTTGTTTAATCAATCCCATAAGATACAAATCTGAGTTTTGTTGATTATAGTTTTGGCTGTCAAAGATTGACTTTATACGAGGGCTGTTCAACAAATTCGTGGAATTTTGTTGTTAAAACCACATTTCTTAATATTTTACGCTAAAAATTTGTCTATAACAGCATGAACAAATTATAAACTTGATATAAAAATTTTGCTGTTTTGAAAACATCTTAAAAGCAAAATATACATCACCATAGTAACCCATGCAATGCACATTGGCAGGCTTAAATTTCCTCTCAATTTGAAACATGTTATTTTGTGTAAAAGTCCAAATTGAAACATGTTATTTTGAGTAAAAGTAACATTTAGAAATCTGGAAAATGGTGCCAATTGTGCAGATTTCTATATGACATCATCGCTGTTGCACTGCCGGTTTCTGTAATAACATAGTTTTTGTCTCGTCAGTGCTAGGTAATTTTTGACGCAATGACATCTTCAAAGGATATTAAATAAAAAAGTTTTGTGTTGGACTCTGTAAAACATCAATACGGACCACAGAATTAATTAAAGAGTTGACAACTTTAAGTTCCAATAGTACTTCATTTGTATATAAGTGGCATGAGCGGTTCATGAATGGAAGAACATCGCTTGAAGATGACCTTGTGAAGGATGGCCAATTAGCATAACAGCATCAATTTTGGATACTGGGGATGACAAGATGAATCAACCGGTGGGTTACGGTGCATGTCAAAGCAGACGACAAGGGATGCCATCCGATCCTTTAACAGTGATTGATGTAGAGATGCATTTAGCATGTGGTTGTATAGGTACAGGAAATATTTGAATATTTGAGGGGATTATATAGAAAAAGTATGCCCATCTCATTACTTGTAATGATGTTGACATTGTTTTTTCACATCTGGAGCCCAGCAGTATACGTTTACATGTGTTTTGAAATTCTCTGCCAAAAATATAATTCTGCATGAATTTGTATCAAGTGGAGGATGTTTTGGATATAGATTGTTAAATATGCAAGGTTGCATCTAGAAATTTTCAAATAGGGGGGCTGTCCCCCATCACTTTCAGAAAAAAAGGGGGTGGGGGAATGTAAGGGGGGGGGGAAACAAATTTCATGGCAGTTCCCATAATGTGATAAGGGGCAATATATTATTTGTTTAAGTCTTAGGAAAAATAATAAAGATCACATCTATTACAGGGTTATTTTATTCTAGTCTTCTTTGTTTTTATGAATGTCTTGTACCTTCTTCTTTAACACTAGTTACAGTGCTGTCACTGTAAGACAAGAAGACCTAACCCCCATCCTACTGTATCCTACGTTGTTCAGTATTTTCATTTCATAAATTCAACGAAGTTTTTACATCAGTATTAGACAGAGATTTTAGCTTCCATGTTTTGTTTCATACAGATATTTATGTAAATTTACTGCTTAAATTCACTATCAAAGCTGAAAAGACAGTCTGAAGTGCCTCTGATGAGACGATATCAAATTGACATTTAATGGGTTTTCGCGGTTTTTGCAACAATATTTTTTTCATGTCAGTTAATTTTTCACCAGGTATTTCCGCACAATATTGCAAGAATTTGTCAATATGGGTAGCAGGTCACTTCAAAAAATGTCATTTTACACTAGAAAAGTTGATTGACATTATCATCACGCTTTTCATTACACACCAGCTTGTTAAGCTGAGATAAACGGTGACGCGTAGTTTGTCATACTTGATACTCACTGTTTATATCCGAGTTATGATCTTTCAAGAATTTTGTAGCCTGAAGACATCACTGTCGCCAGTGCCTAATTTTTGAAGACATTTTTCCTAAATTGTCGCATTTGGTGGCACCACTGGTGCTCGACAGCGTGATCCCTGCAGTAAGGCTATTCGTCTGCATAAAACGACGGCAAGCGTCTCTTGATATGATCAAAATAACCAACAGTCTACGGTTTAACAGTTTCGAATGGTTATTGTGGTGACCCATGCAAAATTTGTTACATCTTATTCCCCCGAAGTCGTTTTTTCTCTCTTTTTCCCCAATTATGGTGCGCACGATCATGCAAATTTTGCGGGCTATTTTGTTTTAGTGCGGGATTTGGTGCGCTAACAATTTTCGTTTTCGCGGAATTTTAGATTTTAATGCAGGATTTCGGCAATCCCGCACTCTAGATGCAACCCCAAATATGTATGCAAATATGATATTAATTGGTCCCCTAGTTTTATCTCATGTTTTAAGACCCTGCATGAAGAGACTTTTGAAAACATGTTCTCCTTTTCCCAGTGTTTTCTACCCTTTTACAGACAAATCACATCATCTGACCCACATTTAACCCTTTCCCACAAGGCAAAGTTCTTGACTTATCCAAAATGAAAGCGTTTCCAGTTAACAAACTCTATGCCAATTAAATTTTGGGATTTGTCTTTTGTGAATGTAGAAAACATTGTTGGAAAAAGACAAAATGCTGGTTTCCAGCATAACTTTCTTGCCCCACAATATTTTTAAAAGCCTTTTTCCTCAGGGTTGTTAACAAACCAATATAGAAAAGGGCTTATATGTCATCTGTCAATGTTTTCAATACATACTAGTTTAAAAGTTTGTCATCTGGAAAAAGCTAATGTCACCATATTGCATTGTTATAACTATCTACTCCAAACCACCAAATCAACAAAATCATATGCACAGCAAAGAGAAAACAACGAAAATACAATCTAACAGAAAGCTCAAGAAACATTAAGATAAATGAAGAAAAGACTGATTAACCCTTTACCAAACCTTTCTGAGTTTTAACGACTGAAAGACTTTTGAAAACACAAGAGAACTGCATGAATGTGCAAACACTCGGCTGCAGTTGCTTGATTTTCAGTTAAAATTCCAAGTCAAAAAAAGGGCATAAATGTGTCCAAAATACTTTGATGGTTACCTGCCCTTGTTGTATGAGCTCCCCTTTTCAATAATTAAGAACTTGTTCAAGTTTGAAGTAAATATCTTGAGTTATAACAGAGATATTACAAAATGTCGAAGTTTTTGCAAGACAATGACGTACACAAAACCAGGGATACCACAATTATGACATTCTCTTCGAAAACAGCAGAGCTAAAAAGGATAAAAAGGCTGGTAACCAGCATTTTCTCCTTTTCCAAAAATGATTTTTTTTAACTTTGTCAAAGATAAATCCAAACATTGTACACCAAACCCAATTGGTGGTTTGTAAATGTTCTCAGTTTTGACCCATCTTAGATTTTGACAATTGGTACCGAGTTAAACTAGTGCTATTTCTCTATTTGTCAATCTTTTCACTTTTAGTGAAAGCAGAAAAATACAACACTTTTATAAAACACACAACTACACAGCAATGCTTTTTATAGTATAATCTTAGCACAATATGATCAACATGTAAAAAATACCTCTATATAAAAGAAAGCACTGCTTTTGTTACAAAATATCAGACAAAGATATAGTTCAAACATTGAAGGGGCTGCATGAAATAAATATTACAGTAATCATTTCTATAACTAATCAGCTTTGCACATTTTCAACCCTTTACCAAACAATCATGAGCCTGAGGTACAAGGCTTTGGAAACCATTGTATGAAAAGGAGAAAATGCTGATAACCAGTATTTTCTCCTTTTCTTACAATATTTGCTACCCTTTCAAAGATAAGTTCCATCATTTGAGATACAGTTAATTTGTTGTCTGCAAATAATACAGGTGTCAACTTTCTCTGTGTGGGCAATTTCAGTGGAAATTTTTATTTGAAAAAGGGGCATAACCATGTCAGAAATATTTCAGAGTTACCTGCCCCTGTTGTAAGGGTTTCTCTTTTAAAACCTAACAACCGGCTCAAGTTTGAAGCAAATATCTTCATTAATGATAGACATATGTGAAAATGTTGGAGTTTTCACACTATGACAACTATGTCAATGTTGACGAGGGCAGGGCTCTGACAGTACCACTGTTTTTTTTTCTAAGAACAGCCCAGCAAAGAAGTGAATCTGAGTGTTTGTTGCAAAGACTCTTTATAGGAAGACTAAGAAGACCTAATTATGATATCATTAATAACAATAAGATCTTGTATTCTGTAAAATCTTGTACAGTGATTTTTCAGAAACATGTGACATTGTCAAAACAAGTTATGATCAAGATCAGATACCTATTCACTGCGAAATGTTAGGACCAGGAACTGTAAATCCTTTTCCAAAATGACAAATTTTGAACCCATTCAAATTTAGAGCATCAGCAGACAACAAATTTGAAATTGGTACAAATGAGCATAAGTTCAATAATAAGGTAGATAACATTGTGGGATATGGAGAAAATGCTGATTACCAGTACATGTATTTTCTTTTCCCCAATGTTTTCAAAGCTAGTGTATTCAGGGCTCTTTAAATTCCGGATTGTTTGGTTAACCTTATACCACACAGTCCTGAGTTTTAATGACCCCAAGGAAGACTAAGAAGACCTAATTATGATATCATTAATAACAATAAGATCTTGTATTCTGTAAAATCTTGTACAGTGATTTTTCAGAAACATGTGACATTGTCAAAACAAGTTATGATCAAGATCAGATACCTATTCACTGCGAAATGTTAGGACCAGGAACTGTAAATCCTTTTCCAAAATGACAAATTTTGAACCCATTCAAATTTAGAGCATCAGCAGACAACAAATTTGAAATTGGTACAAATGAGCATAAGTTCAATAATAAGGTAGATAACATTGTGGGATATGGAGAAAATGCTGATTACCAGTACATGTATTTTCTTTTCCCCAATGTTTTCAAAGCTAGTGTATTCAGGGCTCTTTAAATTCCGGATTGTTTGGTTAACCTTATACCACACAGTCCTGAGTTTTAATGACCCCAAGGAAGAAGGCTTTTGAAAACATTCTGAGAAAAGGAGAAAATGCTGGTCACCACCATTTTCTCTTTTTCCCAGAATGTTTCTATCCTTTCAAAGACACATTTCAACATATGAGCCAAATTCTAATTGTCGTCTGCAAATGGTTTCAATTCAGACAAGTCTAAAATTGTGTTGTTTGGTAAACAGTTAAGGGTTAACACTAGTTTTCTAATTTTCCACATGTAAGTTTTCAATCTTTCACCCTTAGAGCACCAAACTTGATAGACATTTTCAATCTAGAAGTATGACCAAAATAATAGCAATTGCTTTCGTTTAGAATGTCTAAGCAAACCTGACAGTGAAGATCAAAGATCAGACTGCATTTTTGTGCTGTCTGATCTTGATTTATAATGGTGTTAAAGGCAACATTTGTTGTAAAAGGTGCTTTCGGGGTTAAAATTAATAGTTTTACAAGATATACATTTTGTGACCTCAGGGCTACACACTTGTGATGCTATAAACTAGGTTAATGATTTTCTTGCTAAATTGCAAAAAAAGTAGGCTAAAGTTTTGAATCCCATCCCCCTCCCGGTTGTCCTGTCTCTGGATCAGAAAAAAAAAAAACAACAAAGGGCCATAATTCCTGTTACTATTCACAATCAGAATCAAATGTGTGGGTGCACAAGTTTCCATAGTACAAAAGCCTTCTATCAATGCTTTACCAAGCCATCCCAAGTTTCAAGACCCTGAAAAGCAAGGCTCTTGGTTACAGCATTTTTCTCCTTTTCCCACTTTGTTTTCTAGCAATTCAAGGACAAATACTATAATTTGAAAAAGCTTAGGACTGTCATTGGTAAATTCCTTCATTATGGACGAGTCTAAAATTTTGCCATTTTATAGAGGATTAACTCTTTACCACACAAAGTCGTCTTTTAACAACCTTGAGAAGGAAGACTTTTCAAAACATTGTGGGAAAAGGGAAAGGTAACCAGCATTTTCTCCTTTTCCTACAGTGTTTTCGACCCTATCAAAGAAACTTCAACCATTTTAGCCTCATTTAATTTTACCTCTGCATGTGTTTTTTTTTGAAAGACCTTGTCGTGTGGTAAAGGGTTCACATCATAGCCCAAATTAGACCAAAAAATGCAGAGGGAAATAAGGACACAAAATTGTGTCTCCAGATTGACAGGCAGACAAGGGAATGGAGAGACAACCCCATTCCAGTATATTCCCATCAACCCCCCTCCCCCAAATTTGTTATGAGGGAGGTATAATAATTACTTTCTTATAACTTGGCACATCATGTTTTAACATATTTTTCAACAAAAGGGACATAAATAACTAAAATATAGGCATAATGTATTTAACCCTTTACAACATGATCCTGAATTCAAACAACCTTTAAGTAGAAGGTTTTTTGAAAACATTCTTGGAATAGAACAATAATTATGCTGGTTGCCAAAATTTCTATCCTTTACCAACAATGTTTTCTACCCTTTCAAAGACAAGCTGAATCTTTTCAGCCACATTTAATTTGCTGCCTGCAAATGGTTTCAATTTAGTTAAGTCTAAACTTTTATTGTTTTGTAAAGTGTTAAACTCATTACCCTATTTTCTCATTTCTGAAGCCTATCAAACTCAAAATTGTTCTGTAATGAAAGAAAAATACATATGGACCATGCTCTGTTAAAGGGGGGGCTTACTGTATCTGCTAAAAGTATCGACCCAGGTCAGCCTGCGCAGTCCGTGAAGGCTAACCTGGGCCGAACCTTTTTGCTATTAGTCAATTTTCTATAGCTCAAAGGACCAGAGTAGATTATAATTCAGTCAGTTGTTACACAAAATGGATTTTATGTATCTATAATACTGTGATGACTTGCTTGGAATCATGGATCAAGGGGATGCATTAAGCCCCTTTTTGCCAGAAAATGGCTCATTTATGGATAATAAGCATAAACACAATCAAGGAACAACAGCACTGCTTTAAACACTATCCTAGTCATATCACTGCAAAAGCATAATCATTCATAATCTTTCCTATGTTTCACTATTATAAGGCTGGGAAATGGCAACAGTTTCTTTGTTTACATGGAGTTCCAATATTATTTCACTTATTGGCCACCTATCCATGAGTTTCTATTTTGCAGTACTTTGCACAATATTCTACCAGGCCACTAGAAGCTTTTCAACATAACTATTGTTGAAACTATGATCAATGGTGAGAGAGGAATGAATCCTGTCAAAATGACTTTCATCAATCCTCTAAATGATATTGGTTTAGCTGAGGAATCAAACCAGCTAGCCCCTGATTTAAAGTCTTTGGACTACCTCCTGAGCTACCAAGGTTGTCAGACATCTGACAAAGACTAAAATATTTTGGATGTTTTCAGTCTTATTGGTTCATACAGGTTTTCAATGGCAAAAATTGAAGCATTTTTTAAGCACTTTTTAAGCACATTCTCCCATTTTTCAAGCACCTTTTGATGTACATATATCACTTTGCATAAATGGCTAACAAACTTAAAAGCAGTTAACTCGTTCATATTCAAAGCACTTGCAGACGACAAATTCATATGTGGCTCTAATGACTGTATTTTTCTTTCATAGCTTAGAACATTGTGGAAAAGGGAGAAAACAACTGTCACATCCATTAAAGGGTCTTTTAGTCTAGCCTTCTTTCTTTGTATAAATATCCAATACCTTCATCTCTAATACTTGTTCCAGTGCTATCACAATAAGACAAGAAGGCCTAACCCCTCCCCCCTTTTGTCTTATTGTAGGCTGTTATATTATCTATTTTCAATTTACAAAACAACCAAAGTTTTTCCTTCATCATCAAACAGAGATTTTAGCCCCCACTTATTGTTTTATACAGAGATTTGTGTAAGTTTACCATTTTAAATTCACTATTAAAGATGAAAAGACACTTTGATGTGCCTCTGATTGGACAATGTCAAACTGACTTCATGTTTTTTTTCTTCAGTGATCTATTTTCATGTCTGTTAATTTTGCCAATTAGGGTAGAAGGTAACTTTAAAACCTGTCATTTTACACTAGATAAGTGGATTAAAACCTTATTTACATTTACATGAATGATTCCCAGCTTGATTTGATACTGAGTGTGTTTATTAACCCTTTACCACACAATGACGCCTTTTAACACCCCTGAAGAAAAGGCCTTTTGAAAACATTGTGGGGAAAGGAGAAAATGCTGGTAACCAGCATTTTCTCCTTTTCCCACAAAGTTTTCTACCCTATCAAAGAAAAGTTGCATCATTTGAGCCTCTATGAAATTGTCTTCTGCAAATGCTTTCAATTTGGACTGGTCTTACATTTTGCCGTGTGGTAAAGGGTTAAAGCCCATTTCTGTTGACACATGCAAGCTAATTTATATCATTTAGCAAATAACATCATGCATCAGATTGACGCTTCTAAAGGCTGATATTTTTGAGAGTCAAAAACAGGTCATCTCAAATTTCCAAGCATCAAAACCCGGTGTCCTGATGTAAGATCACGCTAAATGACTCGAAATTAAACACTTTTTAAGACTGTGCAAACTATTTTTTCAGGTAGCTCTACTTGTATGACTTGTATGATGTGCCCTCCCAGATACACATGACTGTAGTTACCTTTTACAACCAATAACAGTTCCTCAATCTAATGCTCAAAACAAATTTACAGCAGTTGTCTTTCAAAACATCCATGTAAACTGTGGAGAATCAACAAGAATTTAAGTTAAATACATAAAACGAAAACATTGTGTCAAAAGTGGAAATTGCTCGTTATGAGCAATATTCCGATTTGCCATGATGTTTTATATAGTTGTATACTGCCAGATGAAAAAAAGTCAGACATGAGTGGTTATGAGAGTAAGAATGATTATGGGATTTACTTGACAAATATGAAAAAATTACACTTGACATTGACAGAAATGGAAAATTAACACTTGACAGAAAATGAAAAATTTGCAACTAAACAGAACCCTGTGATTTTTTTTTTGTCTTTTTGTGCATTCAATCAATAACTTCAACACATATTTATATCCCTTTACATATAAACTTGTTCTTTAAGCTTTCATATTTGTTTGTGTGTACAGTAAATGTTGTCACTTGGAAAGAAAAATAAAATTTAAGCAAAAATATCCATCAAAACCTTCAGTCTATAACAAAATATTGAAAAAGTCATCTTCTTTTGTTGCTTAACCGTTTACCACACAATGCTGACTTTTAATGAACCTCAAAGAAAAGGCTTTTGAAAACATTTTAGGAAAAGGAGAAAATGCTGGTAACCAGCATTTTTCCCTTTTCCCACAATGTTTTATACCCTTCCCAAAACAAATTTCAATTCTCGAGTCACATTTATTGTGTCGTCTGCAAATACTTTCACTTTGTACTGGTCTAAACTTTTGTTGTTTGGTAAAGAGTTAACTCTATACAAGTTGACGAAATTTTAGATTTCTACATATTAAATGCATTTTCTTCAAAAGCCTTCTTCCTCAAAGCCATAAAAACATCTTTACCATTTGGAAATTACTGCATGTACAAAAAAATAGGAATCACAAGAAAGACTAAAAATAGCAAACATGCACACACTGAGAAACCCTATCCTCTAACAACATGTGTATTGACATGTTTTCACACTCCAGAAATGGGCTAATGCCGTATTTTGAATCTTTTTCTAAGTTTTATAACTTTGTGCAGTTCAAATGTATAATTTAGTCTATTTTTGGTTTGTTCAAATCTACATCTTTATTCAGACTAGACATGAAGCCAGGGTTATGATTTCTTTGCCCATTTCAAATCGTCCACTCTGGGTTTGATTCCAGTGAAATACTCAATAAGTCCTTCAATTTGTGTCCAAAAGCCGATCTTCTCTAACGGGAAATTCAACCATCCTGTTGTAATGCAGAAATACGTCTCATGTGGCGCCACATGGTGGATACGATGGTGCTTTCGGGGCAGGATAATATGGAGATCTTGTAGCGTGGTGATCCATTTTGGTAACCCAAAGTAGGTGTGGGACCATTTATGGAACTGAAAAATTCGTGAAAATACACATAAATGTTACAAAAAAATCTTGCATTAATTCATGGAACTAAAGAAACACACATGCTTATGAAAACAGTTTGGTGACTAAGCCTGAACAAGTTTTAGTTTTTGGAGTCAATTTATCTTGTCACATGCAAATGCTTTCAATATGGACAAGCCCAAAATTTGGTCCTTGGTAAGAGTTAAAGGCAGAAAACATTGTCAGGAAGGAGAAAACACTGGTTTTACCATCATGATCTCCTATTCCCAATGTTTTAAAAAGCTCTTTTCCTCAAGACTGTTAAAGGTGGGTATTTAAATTTTTCACATCTCACCAAATTGAAAAAAATATATATCACTGAAATTTATATGAAAAAACAATACAAATCATCAATAATTAAGAATCATAAAATTACAAAAAAAATTTTTTTTGATGGTGTTCCCTTAAAAGGCTACGTAGCTTCTTAAGGTATTTTTAGATTTCGCGCCAGAAATAAAAAAAAAGCATTGTGGGAATGTCAAGTGACTGGCACGTGACTAATGACACTAAAATTCCATAACATAACAAACATGTAATTATTTTCCATAATGTCTTCTTCGGACACTATGTTTGAAGCTTCGTCTGTGTATTTCCGGTATGTAAATGAGCGAGTTGCTCATGTAAAAATAGACCGTGTTTCCCGTCTGTGTCAACCTGGGCTGTAGTAAATCTGTAATTTCTCTTGTTGTCAGATGGTTTTCAACTACTGGAGTTTTATGAATGAAAATTAAAAGGCTTTGGGAGTATAAGAATGATTTTTTTGTATTTTTGTAAAATTTTCGTCCCAAAATCTGAAGGGCCACCTTTAAACCTCAGGATTGTAGGGTAAAGGGCTAAGCACACACACACACACACATACACACTTCAAATCAAAGACAAATAAAGACAGA
Source organism: Hippopus hippopus (assembly GCA_946811185.2). Classification (NCBI taxonomy): domain Eukaryota; kingdom Metazoa; phylum Mollusca; class Bivalvia; order Cardiida; family Cardiidae; genus Hippopus; species Hippopus hippopus. Next base: position 14,669,180 of record OX328103.1, on the reverse strand, counting down.
GAATTCACTCTTTACTTGAAGACAAAGTTTTGGATTAGTCCAAACTTAAAGCATTTGTAGACGACAAATTAAATGTGGCTCAAATAATTGGATTTTTCCTAAAAGAGTACAAAACATCATGTTAAAAAGACATAATGCTGTTCACTAGCATTTTCTCCTTTTCCAAAAATGTTTTCATAGGCCTAATCACCCAGATTCATTAAACTGAGGATTGTATGGTAAAGGGTTAAAACCTTTCTTCACCCCAAAAAATTTTTAGTACTGCAGCAAGATTTGAAAACATTGTGGAAAAAAGGACAAACTGATGATAATTTTGTGTGGTATAGGGGCCCATTTATTTGGCAGGCTAAGGATCACTATTGACATTCAATGTCCAAACCCTAAACTCTATGCAAACACTAAATATCAGTGACAGAGTAAATATAACCTTACGTTTACACCATGTTCCCGGCAGACACGGCAGCCCCATTTGTCTGAAACGTGGCATGCTGAGATTTGTTTGTTTTTTTCTTTCTTCATTTACCAAGTTTAGTTAAGTCTCTTTACGGTACCTCACAGTATCTGTGACAAGCCTTGAAGGGAATCCTACGTTTACACCATGTTCACGGCAGCCACGTTTCTGACAACCATGGACGAAACGGGATCGACGTAATACAACGCAGTAGAATGAGATGAGCAAACTTGTCAGACCTTGATCACCAGGGTTTCTGTGCCAGATTTTTTGACTGTCAAAAAATTTGCCATGGCAGTCCCGGTGCTGATGAGAAACCTAACAGACCGTCGCAGAACGGGTTGATCATTTCATTCTACTACAGCCTGATCGATACCTGTGAGAAAAGGGTTTCCAAGTCCAAAGTTTAACACGGATCGTCTCTGAGTCTTGTTACATGCTGGTAAGTTCTGATGCGATCAAGTCTGCTTATCCCATTCCTCTGCGTTGTATTACTTCAATCGCGTTTCGCCCACGGTTGTCAGAAATGGGGCTGTTGTCGCTGCCGGGAACATGGTGTAAACGTAGGGTAACACATGTACTTGCAGTTTATTCATTCATTATGACAAATTTGATTGTTTGGTAAAGGGTTATGGCAGACTGCATGTTCTATGCAGTCTGATCTTTATCTACATTGCACACAAATTTAGGTCTGATCTTGATCTTGTTAACTAAACTAACCGGCAATACCTGTGCTTGGAGCTGTAAGTTCTAACCTTTACAGAGGTAAATAAATGATATGAACATTCTCAGTCCATACTGAAGAATTCAGGTATAGCTATTCAAAGGCTGCAGAATGTTTGCCAAAGAAATGGACAGTGTAGATCCAAGATCAGACTGCAAGTTCTGCACAGTCTGATCTTGATGTACACTGTTTATAAAATAATTCAATCCTAATTAAGCAAGGGTTAAGTATGGATATAATTATTCCCATTCTAACTTAATCTGATTATACAATAAACTGAAAAAGGTTTTCTGATACAGTCAATATGAATCCTGCTTTTTTCAAAACGACATTTATATTATTTTTTGGTATTTATATCAGTTCCTATCCCTATACAAAACAGTTCTGTATTTGTAACAACCTTGAGAAAGAAGGCTTTTGAAAACAACACTGTGGAAAAGGAGAAACTGCTGGTTACCAGCATTTTCTCCATAATTTCCAACAATGTGCTCTACCCTTTCCAAGGTAAATCCAATCAACAGAGCCATTGTAGTTAGCTTCAAATGCTTTCAATATGGATGTGTCTACAATTTCGTCTTTAATGGTAAAGAGTTAACAATCCACAAAGCAAGGTCATTATGTTAATACTGTCTTAGCTCTTTCTTAATCACTAACCATAAATACAATTTTTTATGTAGTACGTAGGCCCAAATCTGAGGTAAAATAGAACAGTAGAGAATATAAATAGAAATTTTGGAATTTAATTTCAATGGAATATCAAAAGCAATGGCTCCTGTTCCCCACAATTTTTCCATGTAACAATGTGCAGAGGATATTTTCTCAACCTTTACAATGTTATGCCTTTGTGTCAAGATTTTTTGTCCTAGGTCCTATTTAGCCCTTTACAGTACCACAAAATTTTAGACTTCAAAATTTTAAGCATTTGTAGAATGATGACAAAATAAATATGGCTTGAGTGATGGTAGCTGTATATAAAAGGGTAGAAAACATAGTGGGAAATGGAGACAATGCAGATTACCAGCATTTTCTCCTTTCTCACTATGTTTTCAGAAACATTCTGTCCTAGGGTCATTTTAACATGAAATTGTTTATCACGTGTCAAAATTTTAGACCTGTCAAAAATAAAAGCTTTTGCAGATGAAATATTATTTGAGGCTCAGATTGTGGAATTAGACCCTGAAAGAAACATTGTGAGTGCAGGAGAAAATGCTGGTTACCAGTATTTTCTCCTTTTCCCACAAAGGTTTCTTCCTCCAGGTCATTAAAACTCCTGATTGTGTGGTAAAGGGTTAAATCATCCAATAAAATAATAGTTTTACAGCATTTTCATTCCTTCAACTGATCAACTAATAGATTTCCTTTCCATTTATTTATTGCTGTCCCTCTTTACACAACAAAAAAATTTTAGATGTGCATATCGAAAGCATTAAATTTTGCTGAGAGCATGGTGAAACCCATAATACCCACCTCAATTTTGTGTGTGTGTGTGGGGGGGGGGGGGGGTATAATGACTGAATTAGTCTTTGATGTGGGAAAAAACATTCTGGATAAAAGAGGTAATAACAGTTACCAGACTTTTCTCTGTTTCCCACAATGTTTTCAAAAATGTTATCGTTAAAACTTGGGATTGTGCGGTAATGGGTTCAGACACTTTCATGAAGAAAATGGCCTGGAATAATTATGTAGAAATATCTTTTACTGCCTTTGTCTGAATGTGAATTATTTTAATCATACCCTGTACTGTTCTCCTTTCCCAACAATATTTTCCACCCTTCCATAGACAAATCCAATTATTTTAACCACATTCTGTTTTGGCATCTACAAATACTTTCAGTCTGGACAAGTGAAAACATTGTTGGACAAGGAGAAATGCTGGTAACCATCTTTTACCCGTAACATTACCTACTTTTTCAAAGACAAATACTATAAATCAAGCAACATTTGATTTGTGGTCTGCAAATGAATGCTTTCATTTTGGTGGAGTCTAAATTTTGTCATCTGGTATATAGTTCAAAAGGTCAACAATATATTACATCCTTCAGCATTTGATATATGGTCTGCAACATGTGAAAAGGGGCTTTCGGACAGTTGCTAAAAGTGTCGTCTTGGATCAGCCTGCGCACACCGCGCAGGCTAACCCGAGACGGCACTTTACATCAACTTTAGATTTTGTCCTACAGCAGTTTTACGAGAAACAGAAAATCACACACGATCTGAAAGTGTTGTCTTGGATCAGCCTGCGCGGACTGTGCAGGCTGATCCGGTACAACACTTTAAGCAAATGTCTGAATGCCCATTTTTGCATGTTGCAGGCCAATTATAATTGTTGTTTGGGAAAGTATTAACCCTTTGCCACACAGTTACGAGTTTAAATGACCCTGAGAAAAAAACCTTTTGAAAACATTGTGATTATAACCAGCATTTTCTCCATTTCCCACAATATTTTTTGCTCAGTCAGTCAAGTCTTCCGTTATTTTTGCCCATTTAAAATATCGTCTGCAAACGCTTTCAATTTGGATCAGTCTAAAGTTTTGCCGTGTGGTAAAGAGTTAAGCATGGGTATTCGGAAAGGGTCATGATATTTAAGTTTAAACTTAAAAATATCATTTCAAAGGTTGGCATTGTGACAAAAGGTTTTGTAAAGACCTAAATAAAGTCTATGGAACAAAGGCACATTATGACCTTTACCAGACAACAAAATTTTAGACTTCTCTACCACAATAAACGCCGACTGGTAGTACAGTCGGAACTTGAGAACAGAGGGGGAGGGGCTGGCTCAAATACCTTGCTCAGAGAATTTCTTTCCAAGGATTACCGATAGTCACTGCGTAACTCTTTACCACACGACAAAATTTTAGACTTGTCCAAATTGAAAGCATTTACAGACGACAAAATAAATGTTACTCAAAAATTGAAATTCATTTTTGAAAGGTTAGAAAACATTGTGGGAAAAGGAGAAAATGCTGGTTACAAGCATTTTCTCCTTTTCCCACGATGTTTTCAAAAGGTTTCTTCCTCAGGGTCGTTAAAAGTCGGGGATTGTGTGGTAAAGGGTTAAGGACTCATTCCTCTCTGACTGCCAATCATTGTCTCACTGCTAGTTACCAGTGAAAGCAGCCAGTGGCTTATGGAAAGCCCTGTTTGAAGTATATGTAAAAGAAACTCCAGGATAGCATGGCTATGTGCATTAGCTTCCACCATATAACTGAAGAAATGTTGAAAACTGTGTTCAATACCATGTCAATTTCAAACATTAGCAGATGACAAAGTAGATGTTGCTCAAACTTTCAATTTCAATATCACTGAAAAGGGCAAAAACGGCATTTGCCAAAAAACAAAATGTGGACTCTTCCAAATCATCACTAACTGGAGACTATACAAATTTCACATTGAAATATTAAGTTTTAGTTCTACGATAGAAAATATTGTGGGAACAGAAAATAAATGCTCATTATAAAAAGTTTCCCTTTTCCTCCCACTATGTTTTCATTAACCTTCTTTCTCAATATCATTAAAACTCTGTATTGTTTTGTATATCGTTAATCTTTGACCCACAATCCCAAGTTTTCACAACTTGGATGAGAGAAGGCTTTAAAAAACATTGTGAAAAGGGAGAAAATACTGGTAACCAGCCTTTTCTCTATTCCCACAATTTTTTTTCTACCTTCACAGGCAACTTCCACTACATTTAACCACTTACCAAACAATCCCATCTTTTAACAAACCTTATGTAGAAGACTTTCAAAAACAATGTGGAATATCAAAGGGCTAAAAGTCCTGAAAAGCAGACTTGTGGAACAGTACTAAAGACCTAACAGTGGCAAAAAAAATGCACATGTTAAAATCGATCTTCGATATGAAGACCCTGCCAGGTGGGAAGTTTGACTGGGACAGTACATTTGTCCAATGGTAACGCAAGTGTCCTAAGGTGATCTCTGGGAGGATGGAAACCTCTCCTGGAGCAAAAGGGCGAAAGCTAACTTGGTCTTCCATGACGTAAAATAAGTAAATCTCAAGGTTCATTCTACTTCGAAATCATTGTGATAAAAAGTGTTATTTATTCTAACAAGATAATTCTTATTTTGCTACATTGTTTGCATTGTAGTGACCCTGGATACCAACTCAGTAGCCTGGAAACAGAAGTGATGGAAAAACATTGAGAGAACTTGTGGATCACTCTATCATATCATGTGCAGCAGCCTTGTATACACCATAGTGACAAAAAGTAAACAAAAAGATAGGGTGAACTGGCAACTTTTAACCTAGTTTTGAAGTTAATTTCTCTGCCAGTGACTAACATTTGGACAGACCATACAATTACAGATTGTCATTTTCACAACAATTTCAATACTTTAAAATGCTATGTTTCAAATTTAAATGAATTTTAAAACTCACTTTGTTCACTTTTGGCAGCTTTTGTTATTTGTAAGCTGTGACGCAGTGAAATGAAAAATAAAATTTCCATTAAATGTAATGCATGTACATATAATTATATGTAATTAGTTAGTAGAGTTAGCAAGCAGGACACCCAACAACTGTTATTTTGTTACTTATTAGGAGTAGCAATTTGATCCATCAATATGACGAGGTTTTCTGCTGGTGGTAAGATTTAGGACTGTATATACAAGTGCAGGACTGAATATACCGCCAAAAACACGGTCGGGATATGAAAGGCTAAAACTGTAAAGTAGGATGAGTAAAGCGAAAGCGTGTATGATAGTGCCTGGTTCAGGTCAAACCGATAAAATAGTTCAGACCAAGTGCGTATGCATGCATCATTAACACATCATGTATTTCACTACGGCCAGTTTGATCACAGTAAGCATATTTTCTATACAAATCCACTGCAATGGAGAAAATAATGGTAAGGAGCATTTTCTCCTTTTCCCATGTAGTTTGAGACTAAGGCAAATCTCATCATTGTCATCATTTGTGCCACATTTAATCAGTTGTCTGCAAAATTTTATACTTTGGATTCAGACAAGTGTAGAATTTTGTTGTTTGGTAAAGGGTAAATTGCCTATACATGTTACCTTCAAGAATAGGTTATTGTAGTACAGCATTCCATAACTACTAATTGCTAGTTATTACAGTGTAATGTATTATTAATCAGGGTAATCATTGACAAGATAATGAACTTAATCCTTTACCAGACAACAACATCGTAGACTTGCTCAAACTGAAAGCAGTTCCAGACAACAACTTAAATGTTGCTCGAATGATGAAATTTGCCCTTGAAAACGGAGAAAATCTTGTGGGAAAAGGAGAAGATACTGGTTACCAGCATTTCTCCTTTATCTACAGTGTTGTCAAAAGCTTACTCTGCAAGATCATTAACTCTTTACCAAACAAACCTATAATTGTTTAACAACTCTGTTGAAAGGAGTTTTAAAAACATTGTTTGAAAAGCAGAAAATGCTGGTAACCAAACTTTTCTCCATTTCCCACATTTTTTCAGTTTTTTAAGACAAATACCATTACTTGAGCCAAATCAATTTGTCATCTGCAAATGCCTTCAGTTTGGGTGCTTCTAAAATTTTTGTAGTCAGGCAAAGAGTTACAACACTAAGGATTGTGTGGTTTATGGTTTACCCCAATTAGGATATCCACCTTAAACTCCCACAGGCAGTATGAAATCAACACTGTTTTATGCAGTGGGACCTTACAACTTACGGGCTGCTTAATAAGTAACTAGAAGAGCCTAAGAAGACTGCGCTCAGACAATATTTCAAGCTAGCCTCAATGAAAATACAAAAAAACCTTCTTTGTAGACTGTACTAAAAATAGAAGCCAGTAAGAACAATCAAATCTTTTGGGCCCAAATTGTTTTGCCTTTTGCTTATGAAACTTGAAACTTTAGCTAGAGTATACCCTGAGTTTTTTAGAGAATTCAAATCTAAAACTAAAACTGTCAATGCTAAACAATTATGCCCCTCCCTCGGGCTGAGCCCTGTATTGCAATATATAAAGCACAGTCATGTTTAAAAATGATTAACAATGGTTAATGATATTCTCCCGCAAAAATGGACAAAAGTTGAGCATGGTCAACCACTGACATTAAACCATGATCAACTATTTAACATTTCATCAATTCGAAGCATTGCCAAAAAGCATGGTAGTGCTTTGAATGATGGTCAGGAAAGGTTTTGCTCTTGACTATGCAAGGCAATGCTGAAACATGCTTATTATATAAGTATATTTGAATTACTGCAGTCACAATGAAGCAAGACAATCTTAATGCATGAATTAAAACAAGTTGTTACAACATATCAAGTAAGACCATTGTCAATTGTTTTAGACGAGAAAATTACATGTAAGCCTGCAAAGTAAAGAGTCAAGCAATCATCATTATCTAATGTTCATTTTCTTTCAAACTTCTCCTACATGGAATGGCTTAATTAGTTTTATGTATTTTATCCCATTCCATTTCTTCTTTACTTTCCCTTTTGTGTTATGTCTGAAAAGTTGGCAACATTATAGGGCTTGAAACCAGGGGATCTTTGGTGCAAATCCCCAGCTCGGCAAATTTCTTTTTAAGTATTGATGTTAGTCATTGCTAAACAATTCCTTCCTCTTTCACTGCTGATCACTGTTTTGACAATGACTGTGTGGGAAAGCAGCCAAAGGCTTAGGAAGAATAGTTACGGAAGTACTGGTAAAAGAAACTGCAGGAAAGCATGGAAACATGCACTGGCCACAGTGATATAATTGAAATTATGTTGAACTGCTCTTCAACACCATACAAACAAATTATTATGTCTGAAAATAGTATTTAATCCTCAGAGGTGCTATTTTAAGCCCCACAGACATTTTCAATCTAGAAATTGAACTAACATAATTGAAAGGGCGCTTTTGTCTAGAATGTCTCAGCAAAGTGGAGAGAGAAGGTAACTAGCCTGACAATGCAGATAAAGATAAAAGTGCATGTCCTCTGCAATCTGATCTTGATCTAAATAGGCTCAAAAAGTAACAATGTAGAGTAAAAGGCTGTTAAAGTAACCAGCAAGAGCTTAAAGCACAGAATAAACTGAATGCACCTTACAAGTAAGCAAATAAAACCAAAAATATTGCCATATATCAATTGTTGATTTTGGCCCAAACATCTCAACAAACGCAACACAGTAGATTCAAGATCTGAGTGAGTTTAAATGGTTGGTAAAGTCTCAGATCTTGATCTACACTGTCTGCAAAAGCAAATAGACTAAATGTGCTTGATGCTGAACAGATAAACCCATTAACACAAAAACATAATGAGGAAAGAGGCTTTTGAAACCTTTGCAGGAAAAGCAGAAAATGCTTATGTATCTCTATCAAACAATAAAATTTAAGACTTGTCTCAAATTGAAAGTATTTGCAGATACCAAATTAAATGTTGCTGAAATGTGGGTAATGGTATGTGCAAGTGTAAAAACCTCGTGGAAAAAAGGAGAAAATGCTGGTTAACAGCATTTTCTCCTTTTCCCACAAGGTAAAATTAAAAAGGCCTATTCCTCAGGAATGTTAAAACTCCAAATTTTGCAATAAGAAGCTACCACCTCAGCCACCACTATCTCCTCTCAATGTTATCTACTTTTTCAAAGACAAATCTCATCATTTATGCCAAAAAAATGATTATGTACTGGAACTCTGCAGCTACTTTGAATTTTGACCTATCCAAAATTTTCTTTCCTGGCAAATCACTGAGAGCCTAATTTTCACAAGAACAGTTGCCTTTGCAGCCAGTGGGGAGGAAATAAAAATGCAGTCTTGTCTATGATCTACACTGTCGGCTTTGTTGAGGCATTCTGGAAATAAAGCAACCTTAAATGTGAAATTATTCAGGATTAATTTCATGACTAAAACTGATTTTTGTGCACACTACTGTTTAAGTGGAAATGTTTGCGACGTGGAAATTTTTGCGATTTCATGAACTTGAAAAATTCGCAAATTTTTCTGTTTGTGTATTTTAACACAAGTATACCACCAAATAACGAGTGTCTTGAATTTGCAAACATTTCCCATCGCAAACTGTCCATAATCAGTAATTTGCAAATTTTTCGACACTGTATCCATGTATACAGTAGTATTTAGTGGTGCCCGGCCGGGTAGCTCACTGATAAGCGTATCTCACTCTTGATCTAGTGGTTGCAGATTCTATACCCGATTGAGACAAACTTTCTTAGCAGCCATTTTTTGCCTCTCACCTCTGGTGCATGTGAGAAAAGCAGTCACTGGCTTGGAAAGAAAGTTCGGGTCTGTCCTGGTGTGAGAAAGCCAGGAAACATATGCATAGGTGCACTCACGGCCATGATATGACCTAAGCTGTTAAAACGGCATTACACTCCAAAATTATCCTAAAACAAACAAAACAAAGCATACTCAGTGCTCCTATCGGGATTAAGGGTATCTTTATGCACAGGTGGTGGATAATTATCACTAGATTGCTTTGTTAAACCTTTGGACCTGTCAGACAATTTTCATACTGGCAACTAATTGTGGACTTGTTTTTATTTTGTAGATGATGACTTCAATGCCTTCACTCTTTACTACACAAAAATTTTGGACTTGTCTAACTTGAAAGAATCTGGAAGAGACAAAATAAAAGAAACTCAAAAATTAAAACTGTATTGGGTTGTTTAGAGAACATGGTGGGAAAAGGAGAAAATGCTGGTTACTACAATTCCCACAATTGTTTTAAAAGGCATCTTTCCCACGGAACTGTGTGATAAAGGTTTCACTCTTTACCCGGTGACACATAAAATTCAAGACTTTTGCCTTTTGAAAGCATGTACTGCAACAAATGAACTCTTTACCAAATGATTGACTGACTGATTGATTTAATGGTATTTAATGCTGCTTTCAACATTATTTAAGTCATATCACAGCGATAGTTCACATATTCATGTACTTCCTGGGTTTAACAAGTAGGCTAAGTCTCTGAAGTGTCTTTCTTGCCCAGGGACACTTCCACGAAAAAACCCAGTGAATCCAGTGAAGCTCGGACCTGGGGCCTCTAGATCAAAGTCCTACACTTTACCACTGAGCCATGCAGGACCCCTTTTTACCAAATGATGAAAGTCTATACTTGTTCAATTTCAAAATATTTGTAGAAGACAAATATGCTTCATATGATAGAAATTGTCTTTGAAAAGGGAAAAAAAACATTGTTGAGAAAGGAGAAAATTCTTATTACCAGCACCTTCTACTCCCACCATGTTTTCAAAGTCTTTTTGCCAAAAGGTCCAGATTGTTAGGTAAAGAGTTGATGAAATTTTACACTTGTCCAAATAGAAAGCATTTACAGATGACAAATTCAATATTGATCAGATGGTAAGATAAATTATCTGTGATAGGATAGAAAATATTGTGGGAGAAGGAGAAAATGCTGGTTACCAGCATTTTCTCCTTTTCCCACAATGTTTTCAAAAATCCTTTTCCTTAAGGGTTGTTAAAACTCGGGATTGTGTGTTAAAGGGTTAATTACCACTGCAATGATGGAAATTGTTGTGAAAGATTCGGGATTGTGTCGTAATGGGCTGAACAGTCTGTCAACTCCTAACCTTTGGAGTGCCTCAAGTAGTGTTGGGCAATTGGTTAAAAATCACAATCGATTATCGCTTTATAATCGGAAGAGCAAACCAACCAGCTACTGGTTGTACAATCGGTTTCTCCGTTTAACTGAGAATGCCTCTTTGCTTTAAATATTATGACAATTTGTCTGCATGATATTAAGTTTATAAAGATGTTATGTTTTGTACTTTAAAAATCAAAGGAGATACATTACCATTAAATTCTTTGCTTTATTTAATACCATTTATTTTGGTCCTTAAATCTTAATTTCAAACCAGTTAAAAAAATTCAGGCATATTTCAGGCATTTGCAGTCATAAAACAACCATTTTTTCACTCATGAACAGAAATTTTAGCTTCCACTAATTGTTTTATTCAGAGATTTGTGTAAATTCACTGTTTAAATTCATCATTAAAGATGAGAAGATAAGTCGAAGTGCCTCTGATCGGACGATGCCACGCTGATCATTGTAGTGTCATGGGTTTTCACCTTTTTTTTCTGGCAATCTATTTTTCATGTTAATTAATTTTTGGAGAAGTATTTCTGCATGATGTGACATGAATTTGTCATTCTAAATAGCAGGTAACTTTAAAATCTGTCACTTTACACTAGATAAGAGGATTAACACCTTTATTATGTTTTCGTAAAAAACTCGCCAGCTTGATTACCTGTGATAAACAGAGCCGCACGTGTCCTTCGCATAAATTTGATACTGTTGGTGTTTATTAAAGCCCATATTTCTGTCGGATGCAAGCGAGATAAGTTATATGAAGCTTTAGACGATAATCAGACTGACATTTAGGCAGATATTCTTGAGCGTCCAAGACAGGTCAATACAAATTTCCAAGCGTCAAAACCCGGGGTCAGGGGTCAATTGAGAAGCTTTCCGAGTTGTCAAGTTTTGTCAAGACAATCATGGATAAAAATTGCTCTAATTTTTCCGGTCAGTTTTCGTGTTTGTCATCCACCCTGTTGAATCCAAGAGTGTGATTAATATTAGTCGCAAAACCAGGCGCTAAAAACCAGTATTCACCTTTCGGGACTGAGCGGGTTCCGGAACTGACTACAATCGATTTCAGGATTTCTCAATCGATTATCGCAATCGGAAGCCAAAACCAACTGACTTTCGACTATAGTCGATCATCAGCCCACCACTAGCCTCAAGCACATCTTGCATCATACTATCCACGCAATACCATGATTTTATCCAACCTGAGGTAGAGGGCTTTTGAAAACATCAGCAGAGGTGTGGAAATCCTATGTCTGAAAATTCGGCATCGAACAATTGACTTTTTTCAATCCTCTGGTACGCGGACCGCGGACAAGTTGAAAATAAGGGTAAAATTTTGAAACAAAGATCTGTTGTATACATAACACAGTTAAATACGAGGGTTGTTTGATATGTAATGTGTATTGTACGATATCTCAAAAGCATTCGACTCAAATAGTGAAATGAACATTACATCCCTTCAAAGTATTCTCCGCGGTTTGATATACATAATTTCAATTTCTGAATCCATTTCTGAAATGCGTCATGGTACGCTGATTTAGGTAGACCTCTGAGGCACTGACTGATGGCTGAGCCAAGGGCTTGTTGGGACTTGTAACGACGACCAGATAAGAACTTTTTAAGTTTTGGAAAAAGGAAAAAGTCGCATGGGGCTAGATCTGGAGAGTATGGTGGGTGTGGCAAGACGGTAACCTTCTCCGACTTAAAAAATTGCTTCACAAGCTCAGATGTATGTGATGGAGCATTATCATGAAGTAGACGAACATGCCTAAATCCTGACACAGGGCGTCGTTTAAGATATTATTTCTTGACCTTTTTTAGTATAACATCTCGGTAATACCGACCTGTAACACTTTCGCCCTTCAGCACCGGAATTTGTACGGCTATACCATCACATGAGAAGAATATGCAATAAAGAACCTTCTTTGTGCTTATGCTTCTTTTGGCAACTACAGGCCTTCTACCGTGTTGTGTTAGCCATATTTTGTTTCCAATTTTTCTTACTGGTTCGAAATAGTGAACCCATGTTTCATCACCAGTAACAATGTTTGCAAATTGTCTTTGATTGAATTTGGGAAACATTTTGAGCAATTGCTTAGCAGTTTGTACTCGTACCCGTTTTTGGTCATCTGTCAATATATGCGGTATCCATCTGGCAGAAATCTTTCGTACTTTCAAAATATGCTTCAAAATGAAATGCACCCGCGATAGCGATATGCCAACAGCGTTGGCAATATCACGAATCGTGTATCTGGCATCACTTTCAATCATTTCCCTGACTTTTGAGACATTTGCCTTGCCTGTTACAGTCACAGGTCGGCCAGATTTTGCAGCATCTTTGACGGACTCTGTGCCAGTCAGAAATTTCTTTCTCCACCTACGAACTGTCTCATAAGATACCTTATCAGACCCATAAACTTCCCCCAATTCAGTAAAAATCTGCATTACCGAATGACCGAGTTTTTAGCGAACTTTTATATAAGCTCTAATTTCTTCAATATTCTTAATCCATTTCCCAACCATTTTTACAACAGTGGTCAACGACTAGCTCTATTGAAATGACTAAAAGTTTAAAACCATGTGGAGTTGAAGGCTCGTGTTTATACCATTGGAAAGGTATTGAATAGAGCTATTCAAGCGTATCATCATCCACGAAATCGTTGAAAGCGTTATCGCGCTGTGGTACAATACACATTACATATCGAACAGCCCTCGTATAATTGTTCATCCTTCGTACGAAATGACATTTTGAATGAACAGCAACTTGAGATGATCCCTGATTTCTGAAAACCCAAAATATTTATTTGGTCTACCTCCACATTCACCACATACGACAAGATTGGTATAATATGGGGCTGTTTTTGCACGTTGCTTTTTTTGTTTTGAAAAAAGGCTGAATGTCTCAAGATCATCATTATCGATTAAAATACTTTTATCAATATTAATACCAAATTCAAAGATCTCTTACAACAATGTCGCACATGTGAATATTTTAGCCTGTAATCTGATGGTAGTACATGTATATAGCTTCGCTGTGAATGAACCGTGGTTTAGCCATTATCACCACTGCCAGATACCGTCTCAAACTGAAACAATTTTGCAACTGAGCGATCAATTGATGCTTTAAAGTGGAGAAAATGGATCGTTTTTTTAAATCAAATCTTTAAAGCAAACAGAACTGAGAAGTCTGAGACCTTGAAAGTATTCGACGGCTCCAAACGTAAATATAAAACAGATTGCGACGAGGAATGCGACAAAAGAGACAGAGTGTTTTTAAGCAGGCATGGCTGAAAGATTCCTGTGGTTGAATGCCATTTAAAACTGTTTTGTTCTGGACAAGTAAGCCACCAGCATTTTCTCCTTTTCACACAATGTTTTCTGCGTTTCCTTTATCGTCCACAAATGCTCCTAGTTTCGTCTAGTCCAAAGTTTGGTGTTTGGTAAAGAGATAAAACAAGAAATTTGTCAATAAAAGGGTAGATAACATTGCTGGAAAAGGAGAAAAAGCTGCTTACCAGCACTTACTCCTTTTTCCAAATTGTTTTCAGACAGTTTCTCCCTCAGGTTTGGTAAAAGTTGGAATCTTTAGGCAAAGGTTCATAAGCAAATTTTTCCCTTTTCCATAATTTTCTGTAACTTTACCAAGAGAGGACCCTGAGAGTATTTAGTTTTGTGCAGTCTAATCTTTGATCTACACTGTCAGCTTTACTAAGACATGCTGGAAAAAATAGTCTTAAATTACACTTTATTAGGTTTTATTTCAAAACTGAAAATATCCAGTAGTTTATGTCATCATTCTAAGGGTAAACCCTTCAACACATGACAAAATTTTACCATTTACCACACAATGTTGACTTTTAATGATCCTCAGAACAAAGGCTTTCGAAAACATTGAGGAAAAAGGAGAAAATGCTGGTAACCAGCATTTTCTCCTTTTCCCACCAAGTTTTCTACCCTATCAAAGACAGATATCATCATTCGATCAACATTTCTTTTGTCCTTTGCACTTGATTTCAATTTAGTCCAGTTAAAAATTTTTTGGTGATACTGTAAAGAGCTCAGACTTTATTGAAAGCATTTGTACAGAGGAAACTAAACATGACTCAAACAATGGCATTCACTCTTTATAATGAAGAAAACATTGTGGGAAAGGAGAAATTGCTGGCTATCAGCATTTTCTCCTTTTCCCACAAAGTTTTCAAAATCCCTCTTCCTCAGGACTAAAACCTGGACTTGTGTGGTAAAGAGTTATGGAAAGGCTAGGAAATGCAAAGCAACTGTTGCAAACATAGTATTAAAGATTTAAAAATATAAACAAGGCAAACATAGAAATTGCCATTTCTATGACGTGTTCCATTTGTCATCCTGTTATTTTTTTTTTTATCATTTGTCTGCTAATGATATTACATGTCACAAGCCAAGCCTACTCAAATATCAGAACAATTACCCATCTGTGCTGTTTAACCTTTTCCAAACAATCCCGATTTTTAACAATGCAGACAAAAATGGTTTTTAAAAATATTGTGGGAAAATTAGAAAATGCTGGTGACCAGCATTTTTTCCTTTTTTCTCCAACATTTTCTACCCTAGCTATAAACGACAATTTCCATCCTTTGAGCCACCTTAATTCGTAGTCTGCAAAATCTAACACTTTCAATTTGGACAAGTCTGAAGTTCTGTTGTCCAGTAAAGAGTAAACCCTTTACCAATCAATCTCAAGATCTAACAATCCTATGGAAGAAGACTTTTGAAAACATTGTGCGAAACAAAGCAAATGCTGGTAACCAGCATTGTTCTCTTTTTTTTTCAACCATGGTTTCTCCTTTTTCAAACCATATTTCATCAATTGATGAAGCTTCAATTTCTTGTATAGATCTACAAATGCTTTCAATATGTACAAGTCAAAAACCCTACCATCTGGTGAAGAGTTAATTGTTTACATTTGCAGACAACAAACTTTAAATGTGGCTAAAAAGTTGAAAACTGTCCTAGAAAGGGTACAAAACATTGTGGGAACCAACATTTTCTCCTTTTACCTCAATGTTTTAAAAAACCTTCTTCATTACCTTCATCACAACACAGAATCAGATAATTATGTGGTAAAGAGTTAACCCTCTACCGCACAATGCCGACTTTTGACAACCCTTGGAAAGAATGCCTTTGGAAAAAACATTGTGGGAAATGGAGAAAATGCTGGTAATCAGATAATTATGTGGTAAAGAGTTAACCCTTTACTGCACAGGGCCGACTTTTGACGACCCTTGGAAAGAATGCCTTTGAAAAAAAAATTGTGGGAAATGGAGAAAATGCTGGTAACCAGCATTTTCTCCTTTTCCCACAATGTTTTCTACCCTACCAATGAACAATTGCACCATATGAGCCACATGGAAATTGTCGTCTGCAAATGCTTTCAATTTGGACAAGGATAAAATTTTGTCGTCTGGTAAAGAGTTAAGTGGATCTAATTACTGCGCACTTACTGACAGCATCACTTACTGACAACATCGATACTTATAGTGAAATATTCAGCCTTTCCTTGACCTAACCCCACAAAAAAGACAACTTAGAGTGCCCCTGCAGTGCACAGAACACAGGGAAAAAAAGAAGTGATTTCTAAAAAGCAGAGCTTCTTCATGTATATGCATTATGTATCCTAATGACTGATTGATTGATTGTATGGTTTTTAACCCTGTTTTCAACCTTATCCCAGTTATATCGTGGCGGCCAGTGCACCTATCCATGCTTTCCTGGAGTCTCTTTTATCAGTACTCCACACAATTTTCTCTCCAAGCCACTGGCTGCTTTCCCACATAACCATCATCGAGACAACGGTCAGCAGTGGGAGAGGAATGAATCCTGTCTCAATGACTATCATCAATCCTCGGAAAGAAATTGGCCGAGCCAGGGAATGAACCCATGACCCACTGTTCTCAAGTCTTGCACACTACTGACTGAGCTACCGTGGCTCAGCATTTTGTATGCTAAATGTAGGGCATATAAAGCAGAATGAAATTACACTTTGATTAAAAATTTGTTTCTAAAGGAAATATAGAGTTGATATTTTGTAAGGATAAATCATAAGGATGTGACTGTGTACTCATAGTCTGGGGAAAACAAAAGAAAAACTGCAAAAAGTTTCTGCTTCTGCTGGGATTTGACCCCTGCATGTTGAAAATCATGACTTAGTGACCCTATTAATCCTTTACCAAACGATCCCTGGTTTTAATGACCCCAAGCAAGAAGCCTTTTGAAAACACTGTGGGGAAAGGAGAAAATGCTGGTAACCAGCATTTTCTCCTTTTCCCACAATGTTTTCTACTCTTCCAAAGTCAAGTTTCAATTTTTAAATCATGTTTATTTTGTCGTCTGCAAATGCTTTCAATTTGGACCAGTCTAAGATTTTGTTGTTTGGTAAAGAGTTAACTGAGCTATCCAGTCAACAGTTATTATTCCTTGTTTAGAATATATTTGAGCCATGCTCTGAGAAAATGGGGCTTACTGCATCTCCATGATGCAAGATTATAAGCAAGTCATCACAAAATTTTATGTCCATGAAATCCATTTTGTTAAACGACTGAATCATGAGGTATACTGGTCCTTTGACATGCAGTAAATTGACCAATGTCAAAAAGTTTCAACCTACATGTAGGTCAGTTTGTGTGAACTGCGCAGGCCGACCTGTGTCCATACTTTATGCAAATGCATTAAGTCCCCTTTCACAGAGCATGGCTCATTTACCACTTGTTACACAATACACTGCTACCCCGTATCAAACAGGATATGAATATTTACAGAAAAACTACCAAATACAAGCTAATTTCTTGTTTTCTACATGTTTCTTGGCCTATATTTTAGCCTAAAGCCATCTATGCAGGCAAATAAAACTATACAGTCTTTGGTAAGATTTTCTTAAAAACTTACAAACAAAAATCTGGTTGGATGCTACTTCAAAAACATAAAATATTAAATGTCTTTCCTTTAATTCTCAGCTTGCAGCTGCCATTAAAATATGACATACATGTAATTATTATGCACCTACACAGCTTCTGTAAACACTCTGGGAAAAAGAAGAGGCTGCTTTATACAGGCAATTTACTGCTTCTTTTCGCATACATTTTTCCCCATATCTTGAAAGCAGAGCATCTACTAACAGCATCTCGCCTTTACCTTCTACCTTGCTGGGAAAGTGTGACTTAGCATGCCCATACAGTACAGAGTTTCTATAAACAATCTAGGAAAAAGGAACAGCTACTTTTCATGAGTAATTTCTTTTTTTTTTGCAAATTTTTTTTATTTTGCCTTGTCAAAGTATGGCATGTACCAACATAAAGTGTTTTTTCTTTACCACCTAGCTTGCAATTAAAATGAATTAAAATGTGACTTGCTATGCTCCTATAGCAAACAGCTTCTAAAAGCCATCTAGGTAAATGGAGAAACTACTCTTAACAAACAACTGCTTCTTTTCACATAATATTTTCCACATCTTCAAAGAAAGTCATTTACCAAAGTCTATGTGACTTTTCCTTTAACTTTTAGCTTCAATCTTTTGCCATTGCTTTCAACTAGTCTGTCCAAGCCACTAGCTGCTTTTGCATATAAAGAAAGACATTCACTACAGTCCATGTGACTTTTTTTTTTTAGCTCTTAGCTTCAGTCTTTTTCCAGTGCTTCCAACAACTCGGTCCAAGCCACTAGCTTCTTTTGCATATAAGCATCATATCATCCAACAATGTCGGAAAGTATGAAAGAATAAATGACTATCATCAATCCATAGGGAGATTTTGGCTGAGCTGGGGATTGAACCAGTCACCTGCTGTGTTTCGAACCCTGTAATACCGACTGAGCTACCGGGTATCCCTTATAACTCTTTAACACAAAATATTGGACTTGTCTTAATTCAAAGCATTTACATACTACATATTCAAGGTGAGTAACAGTGTGCAAAATGTCTCCGAAAGAATAGATTACATTGTGGCAAAAGGAGAAATACCTGCTACCTTGTTGCTTACCTGCATTCTATCCTGTACAACAATGCTTTCAAAAGCAATCTCAATAGCAGCATGCAGACTTGGGGTTGTATGCCAAAGGTTTGATATCAAGAAACTATTAAGAATGTTAAAGGAACATTTTATTGCTTTTATCTCTTACCAAACAACAAAATTTTAGGCATACCTGAATTGAAAACATTTGCTTTCTACAAGATATATGTGACTCAAAAATTAAATTCTATTTGGGAAGGGTAGAAAAAATTGTGGCAAAGGAAAAAAAAGAGCATTTTCCCCTTTTCCCATTATGTTTTTAAAAGCTTTCTTTCTCAGGGTCATTTAAACCCTTTACCACACAACCCTGAGTTTTAACGACCCTGAGAAAGAATGCTTTTGAAAACATTGTGGTAACCAGCATTCTCTCCTTTTCCCACATTGTTTTCTACCTTACTCAAAACAAATTTTAGTATTTGAGTCATGTTCATTTTGTCCCCTGCAAATGCTTTCAATTTGGACTAGTCTAAAATTTTGTCATTTGGTAAAGTGTTAACTCAGGATTGTGTGGTAAAGGGTTACATGTAAGCACCTTTTCAGATTAAGATCAGGCAGTACAATTCTCTATAGTTTTATCTTGATCTGCAATGTTTGAAAAAAGCAATTATTGTAAATGGTCTGCTCTTTTATTGACATTTGAAAGACTCATTATGAGATCAGATAGTGCGTATTTATCTTTGGCAAATCAAAAAATCACTTTTAAAAGAATTAGATGCAACTCAACTCTATCAGATTTATCAGGTGACATTTTCATTTTCTGAAAATAGTTGCAGAAGACCCCATAAATGTGGCTCATACAATGGGATTTGATTTCAAAAGTATTATAGATTAGAAAACATTATTGGAAAAGGAGAAAATGCAGGTAACTTTTTCCATGTTTTAAAAAATATTCCTCCTTATTAAAACTCCAGGTTGTTTAGTACACGGTTACCTCTTTACCTGGTGTCATAACTTTAGACCTATTGACTTTGATCTAATTTGCAGACCTGAATGTCAAATGAGCCGATAATAATGGGATATTTCTTGAAAATATAGCTAACATTGTGGGAAAAGGGGAAAATGCTGCTTTAACCAATTTTTTCTCTTTTTCCCAAAATACATTTAAAAACCTTTTGTTTTTCCTAATTCTTGGATTTCTAACCCACGGATCTGTTTGTTAAAAGATTAAAACAATTTGGAAATATTGAAATATTGTCAATGTTTTTCAGATGAATATCACTCACTCATACTTAATCTTTGTTTCTGGCAAGGTCACACGCATTTTCTCTGCTATCCACAATGTTTTCAAAAGCCTTTACCCAAAGGTTTGCTTAACTAAGAGATTGTTTGGTGAAGCATTTAAACAATTTAAAATATCCAATCATTTTCAATGTAATGCAGACTTATACAATATATCACTCATTCATACTTTGTTCCTGCAAAAGTTACCAACATTTTGACCTACCGGTATACCTTCAATGTTTCCAAAAGCCTTTTCTCAAACGTTTGCAAAAACACACGATTGTTTGGTAATGGCTTAAAACAAACTCAAAATTATGAATTATCTTCACTATTTTTCAGATTGTTATAAAAAAACTATTCACTCAGACTTAATCTGTTCCTGCTGAGGTTACCAGCATTTTCTCCTCTACCCACAATGTTTTCAAAAGCCATTTTCTCTAAGAGCGCCTAAACATTAAATTTTTTCATAAGGGATGAACTCTTTACCAGACACCAAAATTGGAGATTGGTCCAAATTTGAAGCATTAGCAGACAAAAATTAAAGGTGCTTTAAATGATGGAAATTGGCATTTTCTCCACCTTATCCTAAAAGTTTTCAAAAGCACTCTTTTTCAGGGTCAACAAAACTCAGAGTTGTAAGGTAAAGGGTTAAATAATTTTGAAGTGTGGAGTTAACTGTTACAGAATGTATTACTCATTCATAATTCATGCCATGGTTAATTCTTTAGCCCCAAGACTGCCAAACTTTTATGCAAATGAAATTTACCAGATTATAAAATTAGGAAAATATTGAACTATATTTGGGCTACAGTACTATGATAAATTCATGAATAATCACAAGACAGTGCCAATCATAAGTCAAATTAGATTTTTTTGTGTTGTCTGATTTATGTATTATCTCTTTAACTCTTTACCAAACGACAAAATTTTAGACTTGTCCAAATCGAAAGCATTTGCAGACTATAATATGAGTATGATTAAAAAGTTAAAATTCGTTTTTGAAAGGGTTAAAAACATTGTAGAAAAATCAGAAAATGCTGGTTACCAGCATTTTTTCCTTTTCTCACAATATTTTCAAAAGCCTTCTTCCTCAGGGTTTTATAGAGTCAGGACTGTTTGGTAAAGTGTTAAATATTAGACTGAAAGCGTTTTCAGACAAAACAATGCAGTGTTAATGTAGTTCAAGTAATGACATTTGTCTCAGACAGAGTAGGAAACAATGTGGGCAAAAGGAGAAAATGCTGGTTACCAACATTACCAAATCAAGGGTCACCCTACAGTTATCATCTGAAATAAACCACTGAAGAACTGATAATTCTTACCCATGCTGAGTTTCAATAACATTTAATTTCTGGTTTGCAAAGAGAGGTTTGGAGTTTTTTTCCCCCCCAAAGTTTTTTTTCCCTATTTTTAGCAATGTTGGTCATCCTTTTATTCTAACCTATGGAGGCTGCAACTTTAACACTTTGGCTAACGATCAAGTTTTAACAATTCTGCAGAGAGAAGGGCTTTTGAAAAACATAAAAAGAAAGGGTGAAAAAATCTAGTCACCAGATTTTCTCCTTTTCCACCAGGTCTTTACCCTTTCAAGGACAAATTCCTTATTTAGCTTTATTTTGGCAGTCAATTGCAAATGTCTTTAATTTGGAAAAGTCTAAAATTTTGTTGCCCAGTAAAGTGTTAAGAACCTTGTATGATTAGTCAAGTAGTTTCTGAGATCAGGAAGTTAAAGGCGGACAGACTGAAAGATGACAATAGCTCACCGTCAGCAGTGCCTGCTTAAAGCCCATATCTAGCTGCCTTAACATTCCAGTGTTTGTATTCACCAATCTTTCTCACTTTTGTTCTGAGTTCAATTCTAAATTTAGAAAGTAACACAACTTCTGATAGGCTAAACCATTAGGGTGGTAACTTTGAAACTTAGAAAATTCAAGAGAATTAGACTTAAAAAGTTAAGAATTTCTGGTGAATACAGGCCCTGGTCTAATCTCAAGAACTTCTTCATAAGAAAAAACATTATTTCCGACAAGCTAAATCATTTGGCTAAATGGTTTACCCAATCAAAATATGGTTTAGCCACTCAGTAAAACATACGATTTTGCCATTCAGAAATTATTATTTTTCAAATATATAATAAGGATAAGAACTCAAGTTAAAATGGTTGGTGAATACAAGGCCCAGGTAAGCTAACATGAGCAAAGCATGAAGGTTCCAACACTCAACTGCAGTTCTTTTAAGTGAAAATTCTAAGTAAAAAAAGGTGCATAATTGTGTCAAAAAATATTTTGATAGTTACCTGCCCCTGTTGTATGGGTTCCCCTTTTGATAGTTAACAAGTCTGACACAAATATCTTCACTAACGATAGAGATATTATAAAATGTCAAAGATTTTGCACAAAGATGCAGTAGACGCCATGGCTATGATAATGTAAACTTCAAAAACAGCTGAGCTAAAAACAGATTACCAGTAGTATCCTACCTGATTGGTAAAGCTGACAAATATTGAGAGCAGGAATATATACATATGCCAGTTGTAGGACTCCTGGATTTCTGCATTACTTAGCATACAAAATCTATAAGCCATGTTGGCCAATGGCAGAATGATGACTGCAAAATTGTCTCCATTAGTC
Source organism: Hippopus hippopus (assembly GCA_946811185.2). Taxonomy (NCBI): domain Eukaryota; kingdom Metazoa; phylum Mollusca; class Bivalvia; order Cardiida; family Cardiidae; genus Hippopus; species Hippopus hippopus. Next base: position 14,646,556 of record OX328103.1, on the reverse strand, counting down.
TCGATAAAGTCATGTCGCGTAATGGAGGTTGGATCTATATGATGCTCTCTAAAGGGACGGATGAAGGCCTGAAATGAATTCAAAGTGGTGCAAGTTATATACATTGTCAAGGCAAGTGAAATACTCAACGAGCCACATCTTGAAACTAATCTTGCAGCTGACAATTTTGGAAATATCCTTGATTGATTGAATGGTATTTATACCACATTTTCAATACATGTACTAAATGACAAAATTTTGAACCTGTACAAACTGATAGCATTTGTCAACAAAAAAAGTTAATGCAGCTCAAGTAATGGTATATGTTAATAAAAATGATACATAACATTGTGGAAAAAGAAGAATATGCTGGTTACCAGCATTTTCTCCTTTCCCTAAATTGTTTTCAAAACCTCTCTTCCTTAGGACTGTAAAAGATGGTTAACCCTTTACCACATAATCCCAAGTTTTTAAAACCCTAAAGAAAAGAGCTTTTGAAAACATTGTGGGAACAGGAGAAAATGCTGGTAACCAGCATTTTCTCCTTTTTCCACAATGTTTTCTATTCTGAAACAAATCCCATCATGTGAACCACATTTAATTTGTTGTCTGCAAAATTAATGCCTTCAAATTGGACATGTCCAAAATTTTGTTGTCTGGTGAGGAGTTATCTGTTTCCCAGACCACAAAAGAGAACACTTGTCCAAATTGAAGGGATATGCAGACAACAACTTAAATGTTACTCAAATTATGGAACTCATCTTTAACTCTTATTCTGCTTTATGCGACCAAATATGTATTTGACCAAGAGTGTAGAGCAAGATCAGTCTGATCTTGCTCTACACTCTCTGCAGCTCTTGCAGCAGTTACAGTCCTCTAAACCCTATTCAGTACCACTAAATTTATTGGAATATATTTTTGAAATAGTCAATGATTCGGCAGAAAAAGAGTTAATTGGGTAGAAAACATTGTGGGAAAAGGAGAAAATGCTTGTTACCATTTCTCCCTTTCCCACAATGTTTTCACTGGTCCTTCTTCTCAGGGTGGTTAAAACTTGAGATTGTGTGGTAAAGGGTTAAAGCGTGTAGGTTGACAAGATTCTTTAACCCTTACAGTGTAAGATAAAGGAAATTGTGTATCTTATATCATGCAAAAAGCTGCATGAACTAAATATCAATTTAAATATAATTTCAAGGTTGTCTTATCTACATGTAATGGCCGTCACAAATATTTTGACTATGAAAATTCAAGACAGACTTCAAACTCCAAGCAGTCTGATCTTAACTCTTTACAACACAATCCCAAGTTTTAAGTACCTGTTGAATAAACCTTTTTAAAACATTGTGGGAAAAGGAGAAAATGCTGGTAAACATCATTTTCTCTATTTCCACGTTTTCAACCCTTCCCTAACCAAATTTCGTTTTTGAGTCATATTATTTTGTTGTCTGCAAATTCTTTCATTTTGGGCTGCTATTAAAATTCGCCATGTGGTAAAGAGTTAATCAACAATGTCAGCTAAATCTGCTTATATGTCCAACCGTGGTGAAGGGCTTGTTTTTCATTTTTGTATGTGTTTCATACTGTTTTCAATAGTTTTTTTTTTCCAGTTACATGTAGATAGTGGCCACCAGAGTACCCATCCATACTTTCCTAGGTTTTTTTTTAACCAGTACATTACACAATGTATATGCTTCCCAGGCCCCTGGCTTCCTTGTGATAGAACTAACATGGAAGCAATGACCTGCAGTGACTTAGATACAAATCCTTTAACAATGACTTTTATCAATCCTTAGACAGAAAGTAGCCAAGCATGGAATTTGAACCAGCAACTCTCTGGGTTTAAGCCCTGTAATACCGACTGATTGACCGAATGGTGTTAAATGCCGCTTTCAAAATTATTTCAGTCGTATCAAGGTGGTAGCTTATTCATGTCTGCCCTAGGTTTTACCAGTACTAGGCTGGGGCTCTTAAGTGTCTTGCTGAAGGACACTCCTACAAAGGCCCAGTGCTTTCAGTGAGGCTCGAACCTAGGGTCTCCAATGTTACTGAGTTACCAAGCTCTGCTCACAGTGGTGAAGGGATAAAGGGGAAAGTTAATCACTTTACAACACAACCCTGACTTTCAAGACCCTGAAAAATGAATTTTTTGAAAACATTCCGGGAAGGGTGGGGGGGGCGGGGGCCCAGCAGTTTTGGTGACCAGTATTTCCTGTTTCCGGAAATGTTTCATCCCCAGTCAAGGTCAAACTTTGTCAGTTGGGGCACCTTTAATTTGTCATCTGCAAATGATGTCAATATTGGCCAGTCTGAAATTTTCTTTACCATACGATAAAATCTTATACTTGTCCAAATTCAAAGCATTTGCAAAGGAGAAAGCTGGCTCAAACAACAATATTAAATTTTGTCCTTGATAGGGTAGGAAACATTGTGGTAAAAGAAGAAAATGCTGTTTCCAGCATTTTCTTCTTTTCCAGTAATGTTTTCAACAGCTTTCTTCATCCGGGGTCATTGAAAGTTGGGATAGTGTGGTAAAGAGTTAAGTTACAGCTTCAAAAACTTACTTTGCCAAACAGGCTATCCACAGAACCATAAGAATCAGCACCCCAGTGAACTAAACCACTTAGAAAATCTGCCGTCAATATACCTAGGACTGAAAATAGACCAGAAAAAACAGCAAATCAAGAAAGTTTTGGAGTGCATAGATGAAGGAAACTGACCATACTAACAGGCCCAATAGTGGCCATAAAAGTAAGCAATTCAGGTGGTAAGATGCATTTAAATTTGAATTATACCATTCAAAAGTATGGAAATTATTGTGAAGATAACAACTGGTTATTGTATAGTTGATCCAAGTGTTTGTCACTGGCAGAAAAATGGATCTTAAAAGTAGGTCAAAAGTTGCCAGTTCACTTCCTCTTTTGTTTGCTTTTTACTTGGTTTTGAAATTCATTTTTTTTGTCAGTGACTAAAATTTGGTCTGAAGGTACAATGACAGATTGTCATCTTCACAACAACTTCCGTAATTTGAAAGCACACAGGTCCCTAACACGAAAATGGATAATAAAAACAATGATAGCTTAACTCTTCACTTAGTAACATTATTTTTTACTCAATCAAATTGAAAGCTTTTGCAAATAAAAAAACTGAATGTAGCTCATAGATGATTTCTGTCTTTGAAATGGTAGAAAACATTGTTAGAATAGGAGAAAATGCTGGTTATCAGCAATTTCTCCCTTTCCCACAATGTTTACAAATGCCTTCTTCCAGCATTTTCTCCCTCTCCTACAATGTTTACAAATGCCTTCTTCTTTACGGTTGTTAAACCTCTAGATTATTTGGTATAGGGTTAGAACATGAATATGTCAAACTCATTGTATTAAAAAAAGTTTATAGCGTATTAAAAGCATTGTTTGCTTTTGCCATAATTTTTTTCAAACAAGAACACCACATGCGGGTGCCAAGGTTTGCATACAATTGGATAATTTTCAGTGAAAATTCAAAAATGAAAAATGGGCATAATTGTGTCAAAAACATTTAATGGTTATCTGCCCTTCTTGTACAGGTTCCTCCTTTGTCCAAGTTTGAGGTAACTATTTTCAGTAATAACAGAGACATTACAAATGTAAAAACTTTTGCATGACGACGCAGATGACAATGCTGGAGCTAGGGCAATGTGTCGTCCAACTAAAAGAGATCAGCTGCACTAAATTATGAAACATGAGCTTAGCAAGGCATGGCAATACATGTACATGTTATATGCCTCAAGGGCATGTCACTTATGACCCCTGGCTATGACCTTGACCCTGGCATCTAAAACCTCTGTTCTGCACATTGTCTTATCAAGGTGTGAATGAAATATTTTCAAAATCAGACCAAGAGATATGGAACAGACAGAACTCAATTAACAATCGTGTGTCCTTTAACTGCCTGCCATGACCTTGACCTTGGAAGCTAGCTTGGGAAACCTCCATCTCATTAAAGTGCATATATATATGTGTAATATTTTCAAATTCTGACATGGGGATAAAGAGATACAGACAGAACACAAAATAGCAACAGAGATGGATGGACAGTTGGCCAGGGGCATTACATAACACTTCCCTTTTGAAATAAAACAAGAGGGCCATGCTGGCCCTGTATCATTCCACTGGCTAATAAGTCAAAACACTACAAGCCAAACATTACAATACTTGACCAAACTAGAAGTAGAAGACATACAAAATTTTTCTGTAAAATCCTACGAGAAAGTTATGACCCCAGGGCAAAGCCATTTTTGACCACAAAGCTACAATTACTTGAATCCTGGTGGAGGTCCACAAGATAAAGCCCTATACTAAATAATACAGGTCTAGAATGTGTGGTTATAAACTAGAAGATTTTCAAAGTTTCCTCAATAAAAGGCCCTGTTAAACATGAGACCCCTGAGACAGGGCTAAATTTAGTAGCACTGGGTCTTATGGTTAGTAACAAGAAAATAAAGTTTTCATTATAAAACCCCATGTAAAACTTGTGACCCCTGGGGTGGGGCCAAACTTGACCTCAAGGCTATAATTTGGGCCCTCTTGGTAGAGGCCCACTAGATAATGCTACATGCAAAATTTGGTAGCCCTAGGCCTTATGGCTAGGTACAAGTAGATTTTTAAAGTTTTACGTATATAAGCCCATGTAAAACTTGTGACCCCCAGGGTGGGGCCAAATTTGATCCTAGGGCTATAATTTGGGTATCCTTCGCAGATGCCCACTAGATAAAGCTACATGCAAAATTTGGTAGACCTAGGCCTTATGGCTAGCTACGACTAGATTTTTTAAGTTTTCCCCATATAAGCCCAAATAAAACTTGTGATCCTCGGGGCAGGGCCAAATTTGACCCCAAGGCTATAATTTGGGCACTCTTGGTAGTTGCCCACTTGATAAAGCTACATGCAAAATGTGATAGCCCTAGGCCTTATGGCTAGGTACAAGAAGAATTTTAATGTTTTCTCTATATAAGCACATATAAAAATTGTGACCCCTGGGACAGGGCCAAATTTGACCCCAGGGCTATAATTTGAAGATACTTGGTAGAGGTCTACTCGATTAAGCTACATGCCAAATTTGGTAGCCCTAGGCCTTATTGTTTCAGACAAGAAGATTTTCAAAAATTTTCAATATTTTTTTCAGTTTTGTTGCCATGGCAACCAGAGTTTTTGAAGGAATCAAATTCTTTCAAGAAATTCTGAAGAGGACCATGGTAGGATCCCTTTCATCAAAATTGGATAGGTAGTTTCAAAGAAGATGTTTGAAATAAAAGTTAATGCACGCACGGACGGATGCACGGACGCACCAATGCACGACGGTCACCTGGCCATGACATAAGCTGGCTGGCCTTTGGCCAGTGGGGCTAAAAAAGGAATCAACTATATTTAGATTGAGTAACTTAACTTTTTACCAGACAGTCCAAAATTTTAACAACCCTGACAGAGAATGCTTTTGAAAATATTTTGGGAAAAGGACAAAATGCTGATAACCAGCATCTTCTTTTCCTGCAATTTTTTCTATAATTTGTGATACAAATCCAATCATTTGAGTATCATTTAGTTTGTAGTCTGCAAATACTTTCAATTTGGACAAATCTAAAATTTTACTTTTTAATAAAGAGTTAACTGGTATAGTAAACTTCCTTTTCCAGATTACATATTTTTTCAAACAAGTACCTTAATGGTCAACTATTCCTGAAACTTACCAACTACTTGTAGTGTTTTTTACCCTTGTGCAGAAGTGTAAAATGAGATCAGACTATGCAGAACTAATTATGATCTTTGACCTCTACTCTCTCCTATCCATTCTTTGAAATATTGAAGCAAAAAAAAAAAATTTAAGTTACATTGTTCAGGTTTTTTTTTCCTCTCATTTTCAAAAGTACATTTATTGTAATACTTGTCTTTTACTATAAGAGATATTTAAGACTTGACAAAATTGAAAGCACTTGCTGATGAGATTTTCAGTTTTAGCCAAAATGATAGGATTTGTCTCTAAAAGCTTTGAAAATATCATAGGCAAAAGAGAGCATGCTATAAACCAACATTTTCTCCTTTTCCCACATTGTTTTCAAAGCCCTTCTTCTCAAGGTTAAAGGGCTGCTAACATTTTCAAAGTGAAACCAAACTTCAATTTCTTTAACCCTTTGGCAAACAATCCCTGAGAGAGAAGCCTTTTAAAAACATTGTGGGAAAAGGAGAAAATGATGGTAACCAGCATTCTCTCCTTTTCCCACAATTTTTTCTACCCTATCAAATACAAATTCCAAGATTTTGAGTCACATTTGTTTTCTGCAAATGCTTTCATTTTGGACACGTTGGAACTTTGGTTCTATGGCAAAGAGTTAACCATACACCAGACAACAGAATCTTAGACTCTTCCACACTGAAAGCTTTTGGAGACAACACTTCTAGTGTTGCTTAATTTAATGGATTTAACTTTATAAGAGAAAACACTGTGGGAAATAGGGAAGATGCTACCACCAATTCTTCTTGTTTTCAAGGTCTTTGAAAGTTCTTCACCACTGAATTGTTAACATTCAGGACGATCATTTCAGTCATATAAAGTCAACTGCTTGCTTATTCATGTATGTCCTGGGTTTCACCAGAACTAGGCTGGGGCTCTGAAGTGTCTTGCCCAGGGACACTACCACAAATGCCAAGTGCTTTAAGCAGTGTTCTGCCGAGGCCGCATATTTGCGATTTTCTCGCTAAAAAATTCAAAATGTCGCAGAAAAAAATCGGTAAAAGTCGATTCCTGTCGCATATCAAAAATCACGGAATCAGCCACCTAACTATTACAATTTAGTGTTTTTCATGGGCGCCGAAGGTGCGTATATGCAAAAACGAAATTTGATTGGACGCAGATCAAAAACATCAACCAAGTATTGATCTTGTACTTTACTCTCATGACACAGTATATTCTGCAATCTCAGTCGGAAAATGGTTTCGTCGCCACGGCGAAAATGACAGGGATTATCCTAAGCTTCTATGGTCAGCCAAAACATACCAACAATCAGAGCTCAAGGTCTGATAATGTTCTAATGCCCAGTACCCCTCCCACTCAATCAACATCGTCGGAAGATAGTAAAAAATACCTGTACGACAGTTCTTAGTATTTAAATGAATGTTCTTCGTTGGAATATGATCGCGACCGCAACTTTATGAGTTGTAAAATGTGTTTAAAAAACCCCGAAAAGTACGCATTTACTGAAAAAAAATGTAAACTCAGAACTACTACTCTTATGTCAGACGTACATCTATAGAACGTCTATCGTACATCAGCCGTCATGGCCGAGTCTTTTCTGGGGGATTTTAAGAAAACTGCAGTATCTCTATGGTAGGGAAAGTCTCAATGAGAAATAATCAGCTGTGTTAGTTGCATTTAAATCCACATTTTGGCTAGTGAAAGAGAACATAGCAAATAACAAGTATGGCTACTGTGGAACTAATTTAAATTTCTTATTTTTAAACCATTTTAATGCATACTAAATTTTGTCCCCAAATTTTTAAAAATGTCTCAAACTTTTCTGGATGAGTGAGACATTTGTCTCCACTTTTTAAAATCCTTGGTAGAACACTGTTTAAGTGAAGCTCAAACTAGGGACCCCTAGGTCATAAGTCCTACACTTTACCAGCTTGGTTTTTATTGATTAAGTATGCATCATATTCGAGCTACCTTACATCCTGTCCTGATTTAATGATATCATAATAAAAATTCAAACTCTTCAAAGATGCTTTGTCATTTAATTTGAAAGGATGAGAATGGAAACTAAAATTTCAGATACTTATAATCGCTTTCAATTTCATGACAAGGTGTTTGGAAAGAGTATAAATTTGTATGACACCACTATAGTATAATTAAATCTGGACATACAGTTTGCTGGAATACAGTGTTTCTGCTAGCTCATAAATTTTAGGGATCATCTGTGACTCCCTGTTTAGAATTTTTGGAGTCATTCAGAAATTGTAGGGGTCATGGTCTTTAACATTTTATTTTTTTTTCACATTTTTTTTTTTCATTTGTAGATGTTGCATAATGCTTAAAGTTTTATATGACAGTGTAGTTTTAAAGTTAAAAATTAAAAACAATGACCTCATAGAAACTGTGTGGTCTGTCATCCCCATTTCTCCAGCGAGTCTTAGCATTTCATCAAAATTCCACCATCAACCCTTTTTAAAATGTTGTGGGTTAGGGAGAAAATGCTGGTAACCAGGATTTTCTCCTTTTCCCACAGTGTTTTCTACCATTTCAGAGTCACCTTTCATCAACTAAGCTACATTTAATTTGTCATCTACACCAGTTCTGAACTTTAGACAAGTGTCAAATTTTGTCATTCTGTACAGGACAGGATTAATGTGTGCCATACTTTGAAACAACTAGAGGCGCTTGAGCGCCTGTATCGCTCCACAGGCCTGATATTTCTATAATGGCGAAAGGAAGTTTTTAACAATTACCATTCAATCCTGCATTTTAGCTCACTGAAGAAAAAGGGTACGGACAAAACTTGTGAGAAAAGAAGAAAAAAATGGTTACCAGCCACGCACGGACGAACGGACGGACGAACGGACGGACGAACGAATGGACGGACGGACGGACGGACGGACGCAACAACCAGAATTCTTCATGGAACACAATTATTTGAAGGAATTTGAAAGAGGACCACCAAAGGAACATTCCTAAGAAATTTGGTAAAAATCCAGTCAATAGTTTCTGAGGAGAATTTTTTTAAAGAAAAAAATTACGGACGCACGCACGGACGAAGGGACGGACGAACGGATGGACGGACGGATGACGGACACAATGCCATGACAATAGCTCGCTTGTTAAAGTGGCGTTAAACTCCAATACATCCAACCAACCAATAATCATTCAGTGATGACCGATTACAGTGCTTACAGCACTTTGATTTTAAAAGGAATTTGGTAGACAACCACCATAGAAACAATTTGGTAGACAACCACCATAGGAACTTACCTGCAAAACAACAATGAAATCCAATGAATAGTTTTAGAGAAGAAATTTTTCAAAGATTTTACTTTATACCATAAAAGGAAAATGAGTCTCCCATAAAAGCCATGTTTTTTGACAGATCATTTTTTTTTAAGGAATTCTGTAAACCTGTATCTAAGGAACATTCCTGCAAAATAATAATGCTATCCAAATAGCGGTTTGGGAGGAGAAGATTTTTAAAGGTTTTTTACTTTGGTTGCCATGGCAACCAGAATTCTTCATGGAACACAATTATTTGAAGGAATTTGAAAGAGGACCACCAAAGGAACATTCCTGTGAAATTTGGTAAAAATCCAGTCAGTAGTTTCTGAGGAGAAGTTTTTTAAAGAAAAAGCTTACGGACGCACGCACGGACGCACGACGGACACAACGCCATGACAATAGCTCGCTGGCCTTCGGCCAGTGGAGCTAAAAACCATGTGATTGTTCCCGATTCTTACAACTTGGAATTACCTGTTAAAGGGTTAAAAAATAAGAAGCAGTACTGTACACAGTGGATACTCACATGCTGCAGAAAATATCACCATCCAATTCTCTGATTTGAAGTGCCATACTAACTGTGTGAGGTTGAATACCATTAAAAAGATGGTGACTATCACACACACTGTTTCTTGTAAGCGTTTACCTGAAATATTAAAAAAAAAAGTTATGAGCCATGCTCTGGGAAAAGGAGGCTTCATGCAGCTACAAAAAGTATTGACCCATGTCAGCTTGTGCAGTCCATGTAAAGGGTTGAAACTTTGCTTTTGATCAATCTTCTATATGTCAATGGCCCATAATTCTACCCCATGATTCAGTTGGTTATTAGACAAAATGGCTTTTATGGATCCATAATTATGTGGAGACTTGCTTGACATAATGTACCATAGCGGTGCATTAAACCTTATTTTGCCAGACAGCATGGCTCATATACATTTACCAGGCCTTACTGTGTTCAGTATTCAACTATTCTGCAATGGGGAAATTCACATGGACTATGTTCCACAGAAATGGAAAAATGTCCCATCATAGTGCACACATGTGGGACTTGGTCCTTATCAAATTTATTCAATCCCAAACAACAAAATTTCAGAATCAACTGTACAGAAAATACTTGCATGTATATGATATAGTTATTCTGATTCAAGATACTGGATTTGTTTGTAAAAGTGGAGAAAATAATTGCGGCTAGCTTTTAATACGGAAAGGTGGGACCTAAAAATCTCTGTCAAATAATGGGGGAAAAAAACTTCTGTGATTTTATGAATGAAAACATTGAACAACCTGCAATATAGACAAAAGGAGGAGGGGGATCCAGGATGCAATTTAAATGAATAAAAATGATAAATGAAATAATGTCTTCTCCTTAATCCTAATCTTTTTTTCATCGATGCATTTTTGGATTTCAAAAATGCTGAAAAAGGCATGGGAACACTGAAATAATGATTTCTTCCTTTGATAGGGTAGAAAACACTTTTGGAAAAGGGAAAATGCTGATTACCTTCTCCTTCTCCTTTTTCCACAATGTTTTCAAAAGCCTTTTCTTTCAACGTCGTCAAAACTCGAGATTGTGTAGTACAGATTGAACTCCTTACCAAATGGTAAAATTTTAGAGACCCGAGTCCTAAAAATTCAAAGCATTTGCAGACAACAAATCAACCATGGTTCCACACAGGACCACTCACAAGATTTGTCCTTGAAAGGGTAAAAAAAAGAGGGAAAAGGAGAAAATGATGGTCACCTACATAAATTTGCTCTTATTCCCATAAATGTTTTCAACAATTTCAATTTTTTAGTCACCATGAATTTTTTGTCTGCAGATGCTTTTGATTTGTACAAGTCTAAGATTTTGTTGTTTGGTAAAAAGTTAAGGGTCAGAACTTACTTAGAAAGTAAAGAGTTTGTATATTTTTATCCCATAGTCTCATGATAGAGTTTCAATACACCATTGAAGTTTTGATAACAACAGATCTATACTTGCAATGTACGTGACATGTTACACGCACAATATTTAGTCTATGATGTATGTAAGTGGTATGAACTACTGATAGAAGTTGGAACACACTACCATCGAGTGCACTACCACTTGTTGTTCCTCCTTTTGCCACAATAAAATTTTATACTGATGTATGAACCCTTTGAAACACAATCCTCTGTTTGCATGACCTGCAGGAGGAATGCATATAAAAATGTTATGGGAAAAGGAGAAAATGCTGGTAACCAGTAAACAGTCTGTATACTTGCTGTTCCTCCATGTGCCACAATCCAGTGTTCTGCCTAGGATTTTAAAAAATGGAGACCAATGTTTCACTCATCGAAAAAAGTTTGAGACATTTTTAAAAATTTGGGGACAAAATTTAGTATGCATTAAAATGGTTTAAAAATAAGAAATTGAAATTATTTCCCCAATACCCATACTTGTTGATTGTTATATTCTCTTTCACTAGCCAAAATGTGGATTTAAATGCAACTAACACGGCTGATTATTTCTCATTGAGACTTTTCTTAAAATCCCCCTGAAAAGACTCGGCCATGGCGGCTGATCTATGATAGTCGTTCTCTGCACGTCGTACATGAGAGTAGTAGTTCTGAGGTTACATTTTTTTTTTCAGTGAATGCGTGCTTTGTTTTTTTTAAACACCTTTTACAACCCATAAAGTCGCAGTCGCGATCATATTCTTTTAAATACTAAGAACTGTGGTACAGGTATTTTTTACTATCTTCCAACGATGTTGATTAAGTGGGAGGGGTACTGGGCATCAGAACGTTATCAGACTTTGAGCTCTGATTGTTGGTATGCTTTGGCTGACCAGAGAAGCTTAGGATAATACCTGGCTTTTTCGTCGTGGCGATGAAACCATTTTCCAAATGAGATTGCAGAAGATACTACGTCACGACAGTAAAGTACACAATCAATACCTGGTTGATGTTTTTGGGCTGCGTCCAATCAAATTTAATTTTGCATATACGCACCTTCGGCGCCCATGAAAAACACTAAATTGTATTAGTTACTTGGCTGATTCCGCGATTTTTGATTGATTAATTGCATGGTGTTTAAAGCCGTTTTCAACATTATTTCAGTTATATCGCAGTGGCCAGTGCACCTATCCATGCTTTCCTGGAGTCTCTTTTACCAGTATTCCACACAATTTTCTTTCCAAGCCACTGGCTGCTTTCCCACATAACCACCATCGAAACAATGGTCAGTGATGGGAGAGGTATGAATCCTGTCGCAATGACTATCATCAATCCTCGGAAAGAAATTGGCTGAGCCAAGGATCAAACCCACGATCCCGTTCTCAAGTCCTGCACACTACCGACTGAGCTACCAGGACTCGGCCTGCGATTTTTTATATGCGATAGGCATCATCTTTTACCAATTTTTTTCTGCGACATGTTGAATTTTTTAGCGAGAAAATCGCAAATACGCGGCCTCAGCAGAACAGTGCACAATCTAATATCTTGTAATGATGTGTGAACCTTTCAACACAAAATCCCATGTTTTCATATTCCTGAAGATGAAAGATTTTGAAAATCTAATGTAATTATAGAACAATGTTTTCTATTCAGTCAAAAGAAATTTTGTCATTTGCGCCAAAATTTTATATGTGGTCTACAATAGCTTCCAACATTATCAAGTCTTAAAGTCTCAAGTTGGGTAAACTGAAGAGTTACCCCTTTATTCTTACACTACCAATGACAACCTTAAATAGCTTTTGTGGATGGCGTAGATCAAGGTCAGGCTGCACAGAACATGCAGCCTGATTGTGAATCTATAGTAGTACACCATCCGCTACCTGATACTAGACTATGACCCAATCCATCTTCAAAAGCAAAGGTAATCTAGTGTTGGACCTTGGAAAATATTGATTGATTGATTATATGGTGTTGAACGCCGTTTTCAACATTATTTCAGTTATATCGCGGCCACCAGAGCACCTATGCATGCTTTCCTGGAGTCCCTGTTACCAGTACTCCGCACAATATTCTTTCCAAGCCACTGGCTGCTTTCCCACATAACCATCGTCGAAACAATAGTCAGTGGTGGGAGAGGAATGAATCCTGTCGCAATGACTATCATCAATCCTCGGAAAGAAATTGGCTGAGCCAGGAATCGAACCCACGACCCCCTGTTCTCAAGTCCTGCACGCTACCGACTGAGCTACCGGGGCTCGGCCCTTGGAAAAAAGTTTGATTTCTTGAGTTGTTAGTGAAAAAGTATATTCAAATTGAAAATCTATTTCACCAGGATGATTTGAATTGTAAGTAGCATTGTTGTTTGATGTTTCTGGGAATAAATACACTACCAGAAGACTGCTTAACCCTTTACCACACAATCCCGAGTTTTAACTACACTAACGCCTCAGCCAAGATCAGATGCCAATTTGTGTAACATTTTACTCAAATTTTCAAAGTATGTTTTTCGACTGTTTTTCATGTTTTTCTATTCCAGTATGGTTCAAGGTTTCATAATTTACATATTTTGTAAATAGAAACTTATTTGCTAAGAAGTTGCTTCTACAATTATTCTCAAAATTGGAGTAAAAATATGAAATACATATATGCTTTTTAAAGCTTTATTTTCAATGCTATTTAACAGAAACATAAAATTTTAAACTTTTAATTGAAAGAACTTGTATTTAACTGCCTTATTTACAAGGATTTAACGGTGAAAATCATTGAAAAAAATTTTTTTGCCCTGTTTTATTCCTTTTTTTTCATGAGATATTTTTTATCTTACTTCATATTGTTTGCAATATCTAAAATACAGTTAACATGAGTGGAAAATGATAGATTTTATGATAAACTATAAAAAAATACGATTCCAATGATATATAGTTTTCCAGTAATTGCTAATTATTCATGAACTTATGTGTTCATAAAATTTCACATAGAAACGAAACCAAATTTTCTACGGACAGGACATTTTGTATATATCATCATCAAACACATTTTAGCCCTTTGTTTTGCCATGTTTTTCCATGTTTGACAAACAAATGGAACAAATATGATTATGTAGAACAAGAAAACATTATTTGCACTCCAAAAATGTAAAGAATATGCAATTTCCAACAAGAAATGTAACAGGAATATATACAAAGAGCAACTGCAAACAGATATTATACCAAATACAGTGCTAGTTGTTAATCTTTATGCATTTGTGCATGTTTGCTATGCTGAATAATACATTTACACTTAAAATTTCACAGATTTTTATTCCTTAATGGAGTAAAATAATCAAGGTTAACAAAATCTACGGACAGGACATTTTTCTAGTTTTAAAAATAAATTTTAGAAAATGTCGAAGTTTTGCTACTTATTTAGTTTCTCAGTCTTACAAAACATGTTCAGTAATAATGAGTCATAATTCATTGTGCATTGTAAGAGCAATACAATCAGTCACAATGATAAGTAAATGTAAAACCCTTTCCAAAACAATGACGGGTTTTCATAACCCTAAGGTGGAAAGCTTTTGAAAACATTGAGGGAAAAGAAGAAAATGTTGCTAACCAGCATTTTCTCCTTTTCTCTCGATTTAAGTTACATTTATTTTGTTGTCTGCAATGGCTTTCAAATTGGACCAGTCTAAAATTTTGTTGTCTGTTTAAGGGTTGATATGAATGGAAATCAAATCAATAAACCCAGTGTGAGTAAATATCAATTGCAAACATGTAACATTGTTTGTCTTATGAATTTCAATGCACATCCCGATTCCATCAACCTGTATATTCAGTCCATTAACCCTTTCCCAAACAACAAAATTATACCAGTGTTCTCACTAGGATTTTGAAAGTTGGATTCCAGGAATCCAACTCAGGAAAAAACTGGATTCCAAACTGAAAAGTTGGATTCCAGCCTGCAGAAGTTGGATTCCATACAGTCAGGATGAATTTTCATACACAAGTAATAAACATCTGTATTTGTCGCCACTGTCCAATCCAGCACGAGATGGCCGTATGGATGAGAATACAAAGAATCTCATTACTGTTTTGGATGTGATAGACTTTTACTCGCAGTGAGCTCACTTACTCATTCGCATACTTACGTTTGTCCTGTCCGTAGATCATTTCTTTTGAGAATTCAAATACGCAATCCATTAACCAAAACCAAAAGAAATACTCTGCTTTACTTGTTTGTTTTTCACTGAACCCCAGTGAATATAAAAAGATGTAGAATGTGTCCATTTCATACGATACATCAAAAATTTCCAAAGTATGATTCAAATATTTTTCTTTTTTTCAATGTTAAAACGTTTTAAATCAAGTTGTACATTAAAATGAAATTTAAATGAAGTTTTTATGGTATACTGACATCGTAACAATTAAAATTCAAGTCAGAAATAAATGTTAACATGTCAAATTATGAATTAATATTGATATTTATAACAAAGATTAGAGATCTACGGACAAGACATCTTTCTACAGACAAGACATTTGGTACTTTTTGAGCTGTGAATTTTTGGAAAGCATTGTAAATTCAAAACCTGTTACATAGATTTGATCAGTAGACAGAGGTCTATTCAGGATAAAATGATTATATTGGTTTTAGATATTTATCCTAGAAAACAGGGTGGTCTACAGACAGGACAGATTTAGTGTGACGTTTTTCTCAGTATATAAAAATCGGTGTCAAGAAAATTTCCAAATGCAAGTTGGTTCCAGGTGGGTTTTATTCGTTCATAGTGGTGTTCAACTATTTATAACTGCAAAAATAACAAAGATTTATGTAAAACTAAATTTTATGGTGGTATCTTTAAATTTCAAATCACAAAAAGTACAAAACCTATAACGATTGGGTGGTTTCAGTATTTTATTTATTTCTCGTGTCATTGTTGATGGATTTTGCTCAAACAACCTTCAAAAGAAAAGGTACAAAATCATGCATACATTTAGCAAAGTATGAGTTATGTTAATCATATCTGAAAAGAGGAATTTCTAATTGAAAACCAACCCATTTTGAAATGTTACAGCATAACGCTATTTATTTGCCATTTTTTGACCACTTATACCATGACTGAAGAATTTCCGTGAAAGATATCATTGATTTTTTTTTTCGAAACATGTAACCATGACTTTAAGCTTTCACCAGCAAAAGTAATCTCTACTATATGGTTGAAAATATACCAGATACAGGTATATAACATAAGGCAGGGATAAAATTGGCATCTGATCTTGGCTGAGGCGCAAGAAGAAGGCCTTTTGAAAACACTGTGGGGAAACGAGAAAATGCTGGTAACCAGCATTTTCTCCTTTTCCCACAATATTTTCTAGACCATCTGATACAAATCTATCATTTGTGCCTTTTAGATTTTGTAGTCTGCAAGCCCTTTTAAACTGGACCTGTCTAAATTATTGTCGTTTGGGGAAGAGTTAGTTTAAAACCTTACCAGATTGATTTCATATTTTTACAACCCTAACAGGGAAGGCCAGTTTATAAAAAAAATCATGAGAAAATGTTTGGGACCAGTACTTGCTCTACTTAAAATTCTCAATGTTTTCAACACATTCAAAGACAAATTAGAGCCTCTGCAGTGATTAGCATTAGATTTATTTCTGCAAAAAAACCTATAAAATCAGTACATAGATTACGGAACAGCAAATAATAATATCCAGGTTTTAAGTACACTTACTTAATAATTTTGTAAAGAGCTCATGTTAAAATTTCATTGGCCATCTTCCAAGTAAATGCAGAAAAAAGCTGTTTTGGACAAGTACTGGTTAGTGTAGAACCTGAATATGCAGACTGTATGTCTTCAAAGTGCTTGATTGTGGAAAGAAATATGATTTTTTCCCTTCTACAAAAATTCTCTGCAAGTGATCTAAAATAGGATGTCTCGAAGGTAACCTAGTTTTCCGGAAGTGTCACTTATTACCTCCCTTTGTTGTTTTCAATGCAATTGTAATTGGTCTATGAAAATTTCGTACATTTTTCTTTGAGTTAATTAACCCTTTCCCGAACGACAAAATTTAGACTCTTCCAATTTCAGAGCATCCACAAGCAACAAATCTCAAAGTGGTACAAATGGACAGAAGTTGTTTCATAGGGTAGAAAATACTGGTTACCATCATTTTTCTCCATTTCTTACAGTGTTTTCAAAGGGCCTCTTCCCAAGGGTCCTGAAAACATTGGGTTGTTTGGTACAGGACTAAATGTTATCTTTTTTCCTCCCTCACTTCTTTTCTTTCCTTCAAAAATGTGTGTGCTTTGTTAGGCATGAGGCCCAGGAAAAAAAAGTTTTGTTTTGGGTCACCCGACCCTACCTGGAGATTTCCAGCAACCCTGATTATTTTCTATGTTTTTCAATTGAAAAAATATTAACCTTCCATTTCACCACATTACAGGATGCCTGTTTTAGCAAATATCAAACAAAAAATCACAGGTTCTCATACACAACTACATAAATGATTATGCATGAAAATTTCTCGGCCCGTACAAATATGAATAGCTAGAATGTACCTGATTAATTAACCTTGAAAACATAAAAATTTTCAAACGCAATATTGTGGGTTTTATGCATTTCTAAAAATACTTTCAGTCAAGCCGGGAGCTCAGACTTCTTTCCTGACTCGATACAGAAGTAACTTCCCTTCAGCATTAAACTGGTAGCCTGTTATCGATCTTCGTACTCTATCAGATAGCCTGGCATTCAGGCCCTGCATTTAAGTCATTCTAATAAACAAGGTACACAACTACAGCAAACTCACAGAAATATGTGTTGTTATTTGCCCTTCTTCTGAAACGTGTTAAATCAGACATTCAGAACATTGAGAACAAAGAGTATTTGTTTTGCAGTTTTACTTGATGATATTGTTTTAATGAAAATTCTCTATTTAACGGACTGACACCAGTCTATCTATCAGACGGTTACGGGAGATACAAAGGGAACCAGTTTACAACAAAGAATCATGCCCGAAATACTGCGGTTGAGTACAGACCAGACATGGGTCCAATTACTATTATGATTTAACTAATTGTAATTAATTACAATTTTTCTGTTAGTTGGAAGTAGTTAGTAATTGATATAAAAATCAATTATTTTGAAATGAAATTAATTAATTAATTAATTAAAAGAGTATTAAAAACTAAATAATTAACAACTTAATTCAATTACTTTTCAATCACATGTAGGAAACAGTGCAACAAATAAAACCTGGGCAAAGGACAGGTTTGTATGCTGTTGCTTTTTTTTACTTGGGAGTATAAATTTCACACTTGGTTCAGTTGGTTATCACCTAAAAAGGTGTAGCTAGACCATACATTACCCTTTAGGCGTAATAAAAAAAATAGTTTGTTTCGGTTAACCCGACCCTACCTGGAGATTTTGCCCCAACCCTATTTTTTTTTGGTCTTCCAATAAAAAAAAAATCAGCCTTTTATTTCACTGTGGTACAGAACGCCTGTTTCGGCAAATATTGCGCATTATATTATAGGTCTACAATCATGTACTACTACATACATAATTATGCATGGAAACTCCTACGCCTGTACAAAAGCTACCGTGTATTGGAGTATATTGAACAGACCTTAAAGGGCAAATCCTAAAATATTTTGACCAGACTGTTTTTTTTCCTTTAATTAGTTGCAAATGATGTCAGTTAAACATGTGTCCACCATTTCTCATAAATACCACCCTGTAACATGCCATAAACCACGGCCGAATTGTCACGCTTATATACGGCCCTAAAAATGGTACATGGCTTACTTCCCCTGATTCGCTTATCTCCCGTGCATGTGTGACGTCATTGTCGAGTTAGTCTGTGTATACCGTCAGTAGACATACAGTAGGAACGCGGATGATTGTATGCAGATATCTGGGTATTAACTGAGAATTGAGCCGAAAAAATGGTAAATTGTGCAGCCTATGGCTGCAACGTCGATTCGGGAACTCATAGAATTAATATCTTCAAATTTCCGAAGGAATTAAAAAGGAGGAAACTATGGATTTTGAAACATTTAAACCGTGGCCGGACAGTAGCGACAGATTTTTTGCCATCGGTTCATTCGAAATTGTGTCTGAAATACTTCGATGACAGTCAGTTCTTAATAAGTCCAAAACTCGCAAAAGAAGTTGGTTATAGGAATTTTAGGCAGCGGTTAAAACCTGAGGCTGTGCTGACATTATTCGAAACTCCGAGTCGAAAGGAGATAGGCCTTAAACCGAAACTCCGAAAGACAGACATTCCGCAATGGCAATTTCCAAAAAGAAAATCCAACATGAAGTAGGTAATTTCTTTTTTTCTTGAAACTGGAATACATGAATTGTTATTCGTACTATTTTACCCTTTTCTACATTATCACTTCATTCTGGACAAAGGAGAAATTGCTACCGTTTTCTCCCATTTCCAAATGATTTCAACATTTAACAAAATTATAGATTCATCCAAATTCATAACATAAATTTTGCAAATAACAAAGTCGACATTGTTCAAATGATGTAAACTTTCAAAGGATAATAATCATTCTTTGAACAGCAAACATCGTTTTCTTCCCACACTGTTTTTCAAACACTCTTTCTTTGGGTATTGGAAACTAGATCTAGGGTTTGTATGGTAAAGGGTTAAGTCAGTATCTGGCTACCCCTAGTCATGGTCATAAATGTTAATCCATCACCGACCAGTTGAAACAATACAGGAAATGGTTACATAACATTTGCATATCTCACCCCTTTACACTGTAATGTTTGTGCAATGCATTTTGAACAAATTTTGAATTATATATATACAATTTTGATTTGTGGATATTTCCTTGTTCCTATCCATATTATGTCTTCTAGACAGGCTACTGAGAAAAGTGTTTTGAACATGTCAGTATGAAAATTTTGAAATTGCACATTTGACACAGGTCATTTTCTCTGATAATCAGACAAAAGTGAGGAAATTAAAAATAACACATTTTTTTTTAAATTAAGAAACAGAATGTTTTTGACCAGGCTCACACACCAATTCTTTTACCTTTTACCTCAAAATTCTGACCTTCAACCACCCTAATGGAGAAGGCTTTTGAGGACAGGGTGAAAAAAGGAATAAGTCCTGATACCCAGAGTTATCTTCTTTTCCTACAATATTTTCTACCCTCAAACCTATTGTCAAGGCCACATTTGATCTGTGGTCTGCAAATACTTTCGGTGTGGAGTGGACAAGTCTAAAGTTCTGCCATCTGTGTAAGGAGCTTAACCCTAACCCAAATGATAAAAAAATTAGAATAATTCAAATCCACAGCATTTAACCCTTTACCACACGGCAAAATTTAAGACCTATCCAAATTGACAATTTCATAGTGGCTCAAATGACGCAACTTTTCTTTGATAGGGTAGAAAACTTTGTGGGAAAAGGAGAAAATGCTAGTTACCAGCATTTTCTCCTTTTCCCACAATGTTTTCAAAAGGCCTCTTTTTTAGGGGCGTCAAAAGGCGTCATTGTGTGGTAAAGGGTTAAATATGACCGATAAAATGTGATTGTTTATTGGAATTTAGTTTAACTTAGTTTAACCCTTTACCAAACAATCCTTTGTTTTAACAACCCTGGTGAAGAAAGAAAAACCTTTTGAAAACATTGTAGGTAAAGGAGAAAATGCTGGTAACCAGTATTTTCTCCTTTTTCTACAATGTTTTCTACCCCATTAAAGACAAGTCCAAACATGTGAGTAAAATTTAATTTGTTGACTCCAAATGCTTTCAATTCGGTTGAGTCAATAAATTTGACGTTTGGTAACAATTTAGACATGTATTTTACATCTCTTGAGAAACAAGTTCATACAACTCGTACTAATCTCTTCAGATACTGCTTCCTAGGAACTAAACCAGAACTCGTGCCCAATGTGCGGGATTTATATTTAACCCTTTACCAATCAATCCCTAGTCTGTACGACCCTGAGACAGAAGCCTTTTAAAAACATTGTAGGAAAAGGAGATAATGCTGGTAGCCAGCATTTTCTCCTTTTACCACAATGTTTTCTACTCTGCTGGAAACAAATTTCAATTTTTGAAATAGTTAACTTTATTTTGTCGTCTGCAAGTGATTTCAATTTGGACCTGTTTAATATTTTGTCGTTTGGTAAAGAGTTAAAAATAGAAAATATTGTGGATAAAGGACCAACTGATAGTTACCAGCTCTTTCTATGTTTATACAATGAATCTGAAGTCGTCTATACTGCAATTTGACCGGAATGTCAGTATTAACCGCTCAGTCCCTAGTAGACCAATTTGAGACTTACCCAAATTGAAACAATTTGCATAATACAAACAAGAAGTGAACAAATTTACACTATCCTTTCCCACGGTTTACAATACAGAGTTTAAGACTTTCACAGAGAAGCTCTATATGGAACATACAATAGCTATACATGTATGATAAATTTTTGTATTGAATGGATCATGTGGACAAGTTAAACACGAAAAAGTATTTCACACAGGTAGATCCCCTCTCCCTCTCTCTGATGTTCATGTATTTCTGTATGGTAAGAAATACAACCAAAATAATTTTCAAAATAATTTTGAGAATTAACTCTTAATAATCTCGGACCATGTTCTTTTATCAAATTTCATGCTGGTTAACAGCATTTCAAAATATTCTTATTCTCATGAAAATCGTGATTGATTGTGGAACCCTTCACCCATGAGAGAATAAACTTGTACCCGTCAATGTTTACAGAATTCTTTACAAGGTACAAATATCAACAAGGGCCCATTAACAAATAATTAGAACTAACATCTCACGATTATCAATCGTAAAAGTCAAGAAAAAGGTTATTTGACATGAAACTAAAGTGTCGGGGAACTGTCTTGTTGTGGAACTGTCTTGAAACCGTCCTTTTTTGTTGTTGTTTAATTCCACCCGTTAATCTACTGAAAATGCTTCACGTGAAACAAAGTTTATGCCAAACACTTAATTCTATCATGTATAGAATATCATTTCTGTAAGCGATGTTTGCCATTGCCCCGTAATAGACGTATTTCAATAGCGCGCGATACTCAACACGTTGAAAAGTCCGGCACAACATCGTCATTTACTTCAACAGTGGGCGAAAAGTTACTTTTATCCTCATCACCAGAAACTTAATAAGTTTCTTTAAAAATTGGCTCGTACATGTATGGCCTTACCGGCCCAGAATCGTCTACTTCTTCGTCTTCAATATCGCTCAGTTCACTATCGTAAACAACGTCCATATTGAAACAAGCTCTCCTATGACGTCACAAATCAAGGGACACAACAATAAGTAAGGGAGATAAGCGATGCAATAAAAATTAATAAGCAAAAATATGAATTGAAAAAAAGTACTTTTACTAATTTTTTTTTCTAATTACAACATTACCAGGTTACCATTTGATAAGTGTAGATTTGAAAATTAACCATATCTGAAACTTGTTGATTTGCCCTTTAAACACAAATTGTCAGACCCAATAACGTGGGTTTTCCATTTCTAAAAATACATACAGGCAAGTGGAGAGATTGGGCTTTTTCGCTAACTCCACACAGAAACTTCTGTTTATTGAACGTTCGTATCCTATCGCACGGTTCTGAAAGACAAACGGGTACCAGTTTTATCTTCTACAACAAATCACGCCCGAAATACTGTGGTTCAGTACAGACTGTGCAACAAACTTTTACGTGTGATTTTCGCTTTTCTTCGCGTAAAATATAGACAGGATCCCATCATCTCTGTTGTGATCACAGCATTTCCGGTTCTGTAGTGCATTGTCACTACTTTCGGTTTCATAGATTTCAGATTGAACAAGTTCTGTTAAATATCATTCGGCAAAAGTGCTAGCATGCTCCAAAACTACGAATAATTAAGGTGTTCAATGCAGGTATAACGTTTGAAAAATTTTAATGGAGGTTTCTCTTGCAACTTATCTGACAGGACTGACTGTGGACTAAACTAGATGACGGCAACGATAGAAGTTTAGATTTGTATCAAGCATCGATAGGTCTTCTTATTAAACAGGTATTTTCATATTTTTTTCTATCTTTGTCACAATGAGGCAACAATGATTTCTTTTGGAAAATATAAATCTACCCAAACTTGCCTTGTTCTAACTCTACCCGCCCCCGCCCCCCTTTTCACTCAGCTTAAATTACCCTACCTGGTCTCAGAGAAAAACATGAAACTGCCTAAGCTAGGAGCCGCTATGCCAAAATTTTCCAAGGCTTTCTAATCTCTCCTACACTTCCAGCAAGTGATGCCACTTAAGTTTCCAGGTAAAATGTGTCTGATCTATATAAAATTGAGGAGCAGCAGCACTCCTCCCACATTTCTTGACGGATTTGGATAAAATTTTCACAGAATGTTTCTCATCATGTGACCTTGCGCATATTGTCAAGGTTTTGCAATTCATAGCTGCGTCATGGAAAAAGGGGGCTTCATGTTATATTTCATTAATACTGGGCATATCTCAACGGGTTTGGATGAAATTTTCACAGATCATGTGACCTAGCGCATATTGTCAGGGTTTTGAAATTTATTGCTGTGTCATGGGAAAAGGGGGCTTCGTGTCAAATTTAAACTGCGTCTGTCCTTAAGTACGTCCATTTCTTGTGAACGCAACTCCTCCCACATTTCTTGACCAATTTGGATAAAATTTCATAGACTGTTTCTCTCATCATGTGACCTAGCGCAGATTGTCAAGGTTTTGCGATTTATAGTTGCGTCATGGAAAAAGGGGTCTTCATGTTATATTTCATTTTTCACCAATATCTCTTGAATTACTGGACATATCTCAACAGATTTGGATGAAATTTTCACAGATCATGTGACCTAGCGCATATTGTCAGGGTTTTGGAATTTATTGCTGTGTCATGGAAAAAGGGGGCTTCATGTCAAATTTAATTTTTCATCAATGTATCTCCAACTACTGGACATAATTTCATGAAACTTAATATTTTTATTGCTTAATCAAAGCCAATGACCAATGAGTCCATTGTGCGTCCGTCTGTCCATCCATCAGTCCATCTGTAAATCTTTTAGATCACAAGTAGCACAACATATCCATTTAGCTACCCAGGCAGGTGCTAGAAATTCCAACACTTTAGTCTCTAAAGCTAGCTGCATGAAAGAGCAGCCATGTGGCGGCGTATATTGTGATTATGGCACTCTTGTTTCACTTAATAACTCTGAAAGACAACAAAAGTGGATAATTGTAATTTTAAAGTTGTGTCAAGAATGTGTGTTCTAGAAAAAAAAAAACCCTGCACATCCTTTTTAAACCCAACTTTTCTTAAGATAAAATGTTTACTTTAAATCAGTATGTTATATAGTCCTCTAAAGTGTTCTGGAGGGGGAGGGTATTAAACATAAAAACAAATGAAACATTCTAGTATTTATTCAGTTTATTTAGAAACTTGCAAATAAATGTTTTTCACTTTTTAAGCAGTTTTAGCTCTTTACCACACAATCCACAGTTTTAACAATCCTTTAAAAAAAACTTTTGAAAACATTGTAGGAAAATTGTGGGAAAAGGAGAAAATGCTATAAATCAACATTTTCTTTGTTTCCCATAATGTTTTCTACCCTTCCCAAAACAAATTTCAATTTGTGAGTCACATTTGCTTTGTCATCTGCAAATACTTTTAATTTGGACAAGTCTAAAATATTTTAATTCAGAAAAGAGTTCAACAGAAGTGGACAGCATTCAATGGGGAAAAAAAGATGCAAATATAGAAGTATAGTGTAGATAGAATTTGACCATTTACCACACATGAATCAGAAAGTTAGTGACAGACTGGAGGTCTTTTGAACACATAATGAGAAAAGGACTCCGAGCTGGTAGTCACCATTTTCTCTTTTTTCCTCAAGGTTTTTTCCATTTTCAAAAGCAAATACCACCATTTGATCCATATTTGTTGTCTACAAATGCTTTAGGTTTGGACAAGTCTACATTTTTTCATGTGGTTGATAGTTCAAGCTCTTTCAAAATGCTTTATGGGGGGGGGGGGTTAAAAAAAAATAAAAAAAAATCATCCTCCCTACCCTACCTAACATTTTTGGAGACGTTACCCTAAACAAACTATTTTTTTTTTTAGGCCTTATCAATATTGTAGACTGGTCCAAGATAAAGAATTTGCAGAGGACAAATTAAAAGTAGCTCAAAAGCTGTATTTGTCTGTGAAAGGATAGAAAACATATGAGAAAAGGGAAAAGACCAGCATCTTCTCCTTCTCCCACAATATTTTCAAAAAGAGTGTATTTTTCATTAAGTCTGTACATAAGATACGGTATTTTCTAACTTAAGATTTAGCCCAATTTTTCTCTAGACTTTGGTTTCTTTGTGATACTATAGGAGCGTAAGCGAATTTCGCTAGTAATCGAATTTCGCCAACTATCTTCTCGGGCAATATTTTCGTATCTGTGACCCCATCCATTCATGGAAATGATTGATATCTTAGCAGCAAAGGTGTTTTGAACTGTCATTTGAATCTCATGACAGAAAAATACCTATCAATAGGAAAAAAGTTCATAAGCGACCTCTCAAATGCTTTTCCCCGCCATTTTATTATAACTTTTCAGGTGTCTTCTTTATATGCAGATTTTTTAAGATACTTTTAGCTTAAAACTTTTTTGTGTCGTTTATTTTCGGTTTAACAGGTTATCTTTTGAACTTTAATAGCCGAAGTTTCGTATGGGGCACCTAAAGGGAAATATATCCATATGAATGACAGAGGGGTCCTTATTCATTTTTTTCCTAAGAAAATAGACTGAATCAGGTACAAAAATCACTACATAGACAAGAAAATAGCTTTTTCTGTGAGCTACAAAAGGTTATCTTTTTTAGATTTACAGCCTCTTTATCCTCAACACTGTCATCCTGAGTTAGATTGTAATATTTCAGTGCTACAGCAGAAATAATTACACGAAAAATCACATAATTGTCAATTTTGTTTTCTGACAGCTGCGTTTTATGTCCTTCAGGTTTTCTCGTAAGAAGTAAATGTAGAGATAATATGCAAGGGAGGCAATGAATATTGCTGAAATGATGCTGTGAATTTTTTATTTCATCTTACCCTCTCTGGGGCCTCTAATTTTTGGAAAACCAGAGTTGTCGAAATTGGCTTACTCTTTTTATAGATGGTGACTTTGTACTGTCTCACTTCTAACGATGTTTTGACAGATAAATTGAGATGTTTAAGTGGTAAAAATTACTTTTACAAAAGTATTTGAATACAAGTGCATAGATATTTAACCATAAAGAAAATTACTATTGTTTTGTGCAATCCCCAAGAGCAGTTATACATTTTGTCTTCTGTTAGGGAGTTGCGGGTTTTTTTTTACTACTTTCCCATGTGAGTCATCCTACTTCGCATGTACATCGTAGTTTAACAAAATCAATGAAGAAACTGCAATTTTTCTTCGCAGTAAGAGAAAGTCAACAGCATGGAATTGTTTCGGTAAAACCACAGTCTATACATAGCTTAAATGATTCAAATTAATTTTGCAATGCATAGAAAAGGTTAAAGAACCGCAATCGGAATAGAGACCCATAGGGGTGATTGCATAAAATCCGTCGACTGCACCCAGTCCGTTGACAAGTGCCCTTAACTACAAAAAGTCAAACTCACCGGCTGTGTATTGACTCGCCAATTCCTTTGCACCAGCATGCTGTGGACCCCATCGGGGCTTAAACTCCTTCGGACTATATTCATTATTCGAATTTTCCTCTCCTTCTGGCATGGAGTTCTTTAATATATCCTCACTGAATTCTTTTTCCATGATCTTTTTTTTACGATCACTCTACTTCATGAACTACATTTATTTACTGCAGATTGATAGTCAGACGAAAGCAATCCCGCATTTAATGAGATTATGGGTTATGACTGAATCAAATTATCGTACTTTATATAGATAAAATGATAGAAATAAATTCTATACTACATACTAATAAATAATTTATTTTTTTCCTTAAAAATTTCTATATTTATAAAGTAACGAATCGTAAACTTTTGAGACGTAGATTTCGTGATATTGACCTTGACATTGAACGGTAATGAAAGTAACTTTGGGCGTGATTTACATACACGAGATATATACTCACGTGGTTTAAAGTTTTTTACCGTTTTCTGTTTAAGAAATCAAATGTTAAGTCAACTTCAACTAAGATAGTATGTCATTTCCTTTGATCTACGACACGCCATTCGAACTGCAGTTATCAACACACAGAAAAATTCTTAACAAGAGAAATAATCAACAAAAGAGTACTTACGATTTGTGTTGATTACCTCCCTTGTAAAACAATATACCTGACAAAGTGTTACCTTCAAAGCTCATATCACCAACTTAAGTTGCTATTGCAGACAGTGTAGATCAAGATCAGACTGCACTGAACGTGCAGATCTACACCATCATCCACTTGCTTAGGTATTCTGGTGGGAAGAAACATGCTGCATGTCCCGATTGAAAAACATGGAAACTGATTAGCGAATTAAGTTCTAGGATGGAATTTGTCCATAAAAGCATAATAACGTTGCGGAAAACGCTGGTTAATATCATTTTTGTCCTTTTCCCGTATTTTTTTTTCGAAAGCCATCTTACTCGGGATTCATAAAGCCTGGAATTGCTTGATAAAGGGCTAAGCCTGGGCCGGTTGCTTGGGACCTGAGTGCAGTGGACTGGTAGGGGCTACTCTAACTATTTTGATGTAGTGAAAATCTAATTTGCTTCCCTACTTTCCCATGTCTGCAATTTTTCACTAGATCTATCTTTTTCACAAAAACTGTTTTTTTTTCTGGAAATCTATTTAACTCTTTACCGTACTCTTATGCTCTACGTTAACCGTGTTAGCGCATTGAACAAAAATAAAAACTTTTGTGGACGGCATAGATCAAGATCAGACTGCACAGAACGTGCAGTCTGATCTTAGATCTCCTCCATCCTCTTATAAGGTCAAACCTATAAGATAAGATAAAGATTAAACTAGAGGCCCTTGAGGGCCTGAAATCGCTGTACTGGCAGTGATTTGGCTTTTTTGCTGGCTTACATTATGAATTCATGATGCAAAAAACAAACAAAAAACATAAAAATGTGTTCTTGCAACAGGGCTTGAACCCACTAAGACAGCAGAAGTAGGCATAGTGAATTGAACGAGCAGTGAAAAAAAACAATGAAGTGCAATTTCTCAAAACTAAATGTTTGCAATCTAGCCAAATTTGATAGGGTTTCAGTACACCGTGTATTACACAATCCTAGCAAATTTCAAAGAGATGTAACTAATAATGTGGACTTTGTTGAGTAAAGGATACTAAGTCATCAAGTGGCTGCTTTTCCTGAACGGTTTACCAGATTTTCGTCACTTTTAATAGAGTTCAATCCCTTGATGAATCAAATAATCTTTGCAAATTTCAAAAGAATTGGATCAACACTTACTTCATTGCCTAAACAAGAATTGAAAATTTTCAATTTTGAATGGCTACTTTTCCCATACTGATTGTCAGGCTTTTTTTTAAAATCAATAGGGTTCAAGCTGTTTATGATACAAAGCAATTGTGCAAGTTTCATGAAAATCCGACCACAAATGCCGACTTCATCGCGTAAACAAGAAATGGAAATTTTGAACTTTAAAATGGCTACTTTTCCCATACTGTCTGTTGGATTTTTTTCAAAATCAATAGGGTTCAAGCTATTGATGAGATAAACAAACTGTGAAAGTTTCACAAAAATCTGATGACAACTGCAGACTTTATCATGTAAACAAGGAATGGAAATTTTCAACTTGAAATGGCTACTTTTCCCATATCGTTTGTTGGATTTTTTTCAAAATCAATAGGGTTCAAGCTATTGATAAGATAAACAAACTGCGCAAGTTTCACGGAAATCTGACCACAAATGCAGACTTTATCGCTTAAACTAGAAATGAACATTTTTAACTTTAAATGGCTACTTTTCCGATACTGTTTGTTGGATTTTTTTTCAAAATCAATAGGGTTCAAGCCTTTGATAAGATAAACAAACTGCGCAAGTTTCATGGAAATCTGACCACAAATGCAGACTTTATCGCGTAAACAAGAAATGGAAATTTTTAACTTGAAATGGCTACTTTTCCCATACTGTTTGTTGGATTTTTTTTTCAAAATAAATAGGCTTCAAGCTATTGATGAGATAAACAAACTGTGCAAGTTTCACGAAAATCTGTCCACAAATGCAGACTTTATCGCGTAAACAAGAAAAAGACTAACGGACGGACGGGCAGACGGATAGACAGACGGACGGACGCACGCAGGAAACCACGCCATGACATAAGCTCAGCTGGCCTTCAGCCAGTAGAGCTAAAAAAATCATAGTTAACTCATCATCAGCAAGAAATTACTTGTTTTTATGAATCTTTTGGAAAGCCATGGGAAAAAAAAAATAATAATTTCTGTTGAAAGAAATTGATCCTTGTTCCACAATATTTTTCAATGTTTCAGTATTTGAATAGTCTAAATTTGGCAAAATGACGAACTGAACTTCCGAAGGACATGCAGCCCGGGAAACGAGCAAAGAAGAAGTAACAGTCCAATGTAAGGAATTACTGATTTTCCCTTTATTTTCCCTTTGAATGTTCACAACATTTAGAAATTTGTCGTCTACATTATTGCTCTTGATATGAGAGACTCGTATTTTTTTTTTGTTTGTTTTGTCATGAAATGGATATTTTAGGTCCCTTGCCAGACGACAAATTCTTAGACTGGTTGAAATTGAAAGCATTTGCAGACGACACATTAAAATATGGCTCACTTTATGGGATTTGCCTGTGAACGGACAGAAAAGACTGTGATAAAGGAGAATATGCAAGTTATCAGCTTTTTCTCCTTTTCCCACAGTCTTTTCAATAGACATTTTCCTCGGGGTCTTTAAAACCCAGGGTTGCATAAAAACTACACAAGCGCATGGTATAGATACAAGATCAGACTGCACGAACGTGCAGTCTGATCTTGATCTATGCCATCCTCGTTTTCGTTCATGGCACTGACAGGATTAGAGTGGAGCATAAGATCAATCAACTGTACAAGGGGACGGTAGGTATAGATTCATGTGCAGACTGCACGTTCTATGTAGTCTGATCTTGATCTAGACCGTCAGCAAAAATCTTTTTCGTTCATGGAGAATAAGATCATAAAACAATTATGATAGGTTGAAACAAAAGTCATACAAGGCTTATCATATCTTACGCAAGATAACCCGTCATATGAGGTCTCGACACGATATTAAATACGTTTAACTCTTTACCAAACGACAAAATTTTGTACTCTATCAAATTGAAAGATTGTGCAGACGACAAACTAAATATAGCTCAGATGGCGATTTCTGCTTTCGATAGGGTAGAAAACGATGCGGAAAATGGAGAAAATACTGGTTACCAGCATTTTCTCCTTTTCCCACAATGTTTTCAAAAGGTTTCTTTTCAGGGTCGTTAAAAGTAGGGATTGTGTGGTAAATGATTAAAATAAAGGTGTCCTCACGTAACTTTGCTTCAGTTCCTATACTGGTACGGACGTACACACTAGAATTAGCTTCATCTTACTCTTAGGAGTTGGCTGTTGGAATAGTGTGGCAGCAGGACCATTGTCGGGGTAAAGTTTTTGGAATGAATTACATGTACTTACAGGAGAACCTTTAACGTTCTTTTGGCTTGATAACATTGTAACATAAATGGTATTTTTGACGCCCAACAAAAGACAGGATTTGAATACCCTGTAAAGAGGAACTGCTCCTTTTCCTGACTCCCCCTTACCATAAAAAAAATCGTTTTCTTTAATTCTTAGGATGCTAAGCGCGAGCCATTTTGCGGCCAGTGCGGATCAAGATCAGACTGCACAGAACGTGCAGTCTGATCTTGGATCTACACTGTCGCATATGAAAATATTTTTCCCTGGAAAATAACTTCGAAAATGCAATATTTGGGTTTTTTTTACTGTTGGCTGGAAAGTTTCTTTGAACTTATTTAGCAGGAGAAGGGTGAAATACTCCTACTTGTTAAATCAACGATCTTTTTCATTTAGACACGTTCGCATTTAAAAGTATTTCTAGGTAAGGAATGGATATTTACCGCTAAAATACTGGGCTCGATCTCTCAAACAGTAAAATCATTAAAGGAATGGGGGGGGGGGGGGGGGGAACTGCTGATTAGCAGTATTTTCCGATTTTCCAATACTGTTTTAATCCTTATCCTGCTGAATAAATGAAACTTTTCAAGCCGTTAGTAAAAACTTCAATTAATGCTATTTCAAACGCATTTTTTTGCAGAAAAATATCTCCTTGTCGGACAGTGTAGATCCAAGATCAGACTGCACGTTCTGTGCAGTCTGATCTTGATCTACACTGTCCGCAAAAGGTCAGCGAGTCGCAATTAGCAGCCTAATGGTTAAAAAACCCGTTCAAGCTTGTAATATAAATATCGCAGCTCTAGGTGAATGGTTCAATTTATTGTTTTGTTTGTATGGAGTTGAATGCCGTTTTCATTATTATTCCTTTTATTTATCTTTCCTTGGGGTTTCTTTTACAAGTACTTCGCACAATTTGCTACTAAGCCACCGGCCGCTTTCCACATAACCATCGTCACAACAATGATTCTATTTGATATGACTATCATCGGCCGATCAGGGGATTCGAACCAGTGACCTCTGGTTTCAAGTACCGCACTAACGGCTCGGCAGGGTTAAGCATGACCTAATGTCATCCCCAATGCCTTACAAATAAGGAGTAAATTGGTTCGGTGTTTAAGACCGTTTGCAGCGGCCAGCGCACATATCCATGCTTTCCTGTAGATTCTTTTATCAGTGCTTCGTACAACATTCTTCCCAAGCCTCTAGCATAAACATAGCCAACTTTCGCGGACATGTAAAAATCGATATCAGCCCATTTTACCTGTATTTTTTTTTACATAGAATTACTGAAGGGCCTTGGTAGATAAACGCTTACAACTTCATCAATTTTCAGAATCGAAAATTATCTCAAGTGAGGTAAGAAAATTCATTTTATTCTCTTTCAAATGAACTAAGTTTTATAAATTTCGTAAATGAAACTTTTGGTCCTTTTTTAACTTTAAAATTATAGGTATGGTTTATATAGAATACCTTTTCCGAAGATAAAAACTGACATATTTGTTGAATTTCCTCTCTTTTTGTTGAAAAGTCAAAATTATCTCAAGTGAGGTCATAAAGCTTATTCATTGCTCTTTAAATTGGTATAAGTTTGAGTCATTTAAAAAAATAAACTTCTGGTCCTTTTTACAGTTTTATAGCCCCTATCCTATTTTTTTGCTTTTTCCGTAATCGCTCGGATTGTGCCGGATTTTGCCGATGATGGCCGAGTCTAACTGTAAGATAAGCCGCCCGGGTATCTTTGCTGTGTTACGTAATGTTATATTGACAAACAGACCCCCTGCTATGTTTATGATTAACATGTATCCACATGATTATGAACTCGAATTTTTACCCGGGTTGTTTGATCATGACAGAATCCCTAAGATTTTTTATTATGTATCTTATAGATCTAATAAAAGACTAGAATTTGATTTTTATGAGATTATTCCCATGGATTTACAATCACTAAGATTAAGATTTGAAATTAGAAAATGTACGTTTGCTATTTTTTCCATTCTACAGCCATTTTTTCCATTCTTAGATATTAATGCTGTATCAAAAGTATTTTTCTCGCGACAGTTTATAAATTCATGTTTCCTTGCCATTTTCAAACCGGTCCTTGACCTATCACATCATATAGAAGGCTTTTGAAAACATTGAAGAAAGGGTTACGTGATTAGTAACACATAGCCAACTTTCACGGACATTCTATATCAGCAGTCTCGCATATCAACAAATCGATGAAAATAACCGATATTATACGTAAAGGTTCGGAATTTTCCGGAGTTTGGCAAACATAAACCGCGTATAATCTATTCATAATCGATAGTCCGCAGCTGTAAAAGATAAGAATAACGTAACATTACGTAACAGGATAACAGTAGCCCTGCTTCAAATTTACAATCCTTGCCTAGACCGACTTTTTGTTTTCGGGTTTCCACCTTAACTGTTTGTCTGCTAAAAGCCATTGTGGCCCCTGTAGATCAGTATCAGACAGCACAGAATGTGCACCCTCATCAGACTACACATAATCTTAGACTTACACCATCAGATGCTGCGAGATTTTTCTTTGGAAAGAACATTGCTATATTTGGGCTTTGTTTGACGGTTCATACTTCATTCATTCTTCGGTTTAAGGGTTGAGTTTTGATGCTCTTAAATTAAAGTTCTGATCCTTGCTGTTCGGCCGTTTGTGCGACTAAGTGCACTTTTAGCTGACAATGTAGACCAGTAATAAACTTCACAAAAAGCAGTCTAATCTTGAAACCTAATTCGTCTAAATTCAATTTTGCTGACAGTGTAGATTAATAACAGGCTGCACAAAACAAGCAGACTGATCTTGGATCTGATCGACTCTATACATCTATTTTTTTCTTAAATTCTTGATACCGAAATATCACCAGGTTGCTGAATTCAGCAGAAAATTCGAAGCTTTTAGAGTACCGGTTTAATCCTTTACCATACACTCCCGAGTTTTAACGTTCTGTGCAGTCTGATTTTGATCTAAACTGTCCGCAAAAGATCCCTGAGTCGCGTTTAACAGCCTACAGGTTAGAACATGTCATAGTTCAACCAACGGCAGATGTCGGTTGAGATAGCGAGGAGGGATCGGCATCAGACTGAACGGACGTACTCTGGTAGGCCTATTGATCTTCTCCGATACCTGGTAATGTTTAACAGCCTTGAATTCATCCATTTACAGCTATTACCAAACAATCTTCCTAGTTTTGAACGAACGAACAAACGAACGAACGTTTGAACGTTTGAAAGAAAGAAAGAATACAAAGTGGCGATAACTGAAAGTTGTGAACGACTAAAAGGTAAAAACGAAAGAAGACGGTAAAATAGAAGGTTTTTTTCCCCTGATCCCTGGCCTGTCTGACCGGAAACCGCCTGCACTTTTCAATATTAAGGAATTCTTTACAGCCGAAAAAAAAAAGTTTCCTTTCATATGAAGCCATAGATGTTTATTCTTTACTAAACGATTCAAATTTAGTCTCTTTTAGATGGAATTCATATACTGATATAATTTTTATCTTTAAATGACCATGTTTCCAACTTGACCTGTAAGACCAGGGATCGTATATAATATATACGATCCCTGGTAAGACCTGATTGCCAGTGACTTGCATGAGGGACTGCATTCACAAACCGTTCTAAATACTGCTGTGTTGAAACACTAGCTGTACCATCTTGCAAATAAAGGGCATCGTATAATGATGAAGTAAAGGGATGAAAAAAGAGCGAAATCGTTTATAAAAAAACCGATTTTTTCTCCCAAACAATATTATATAGAAAATATCAAGAAAAAATTGTCAACCTACGAAGAAACAAGCCCTTTCACGTGTCCTATCGGTCAATGGTGAACACAATTGTAAACTTTGCAGTGGATAAATTCCTATGTGGCCTGAAACACGCGAAGAGGGGGCATTCGGACATTTGCGTAAAGTGTCGTCTCGTATCAGCTTGCGCAGTCCGCGCAGACTAATCCGAAACGACTTTCCGCCTTTTATGTAATTTTCTTTTTTTGCGCGTCTACTGAAGAACAAATTCTAATGTACCGGTACTCGTAAAGTGCTGTCTCGGATTAGCCTGCGTGGACTGATCCGAGACAACAGTTTAGGCAAATGTCCGAATGCCCCTTTTCGTGTGATGCTCGCCATTTACATGTATGTACAAACAAAAGTAAAAAAAGAAATGAATCTAGAAATCCAAAGACATGTTATTGGTACAATTCCAAGTTCATCTATAAATAAGTGACTTGTTGGTTACCCGAGAGCTCCGAATAAACCTTGAGAAAAGACAATGCCAGTCTAGAAATAAGGCCTAAATAATTGCAAGTTTAAGGTTGCTCTTGGCCAGATTATCTCAACAAAACGGACATTGTAGATCAAAGATCAGAATGCCTTTTTTCAGTCTGATATCAATCTTTAGTGGCCGCATTTAGGCGGCTTTAGTTGTGAAGGCGATTGAGGGTCGATAAAGGCTTCTGTTCCCGTCTGTTCTGGTTGGTTTTTAGGCTGACCCCGATCACGTGATTAATCAACCGCGCACGAGATTGCTCAGTGAGTAGTCAACGTTTGCGTGGGCAGCATGGTGTTTCGCAGAGAGACCCAGACAACTTGATCCGGGAAAAATGAAGTAAGTGTCTTATTTATTTGAAATTTGTAGATATTTTTCATAAATAATCAAAGTATGTGTAAATCTAGATCTAGCATGGTACACATGGTTGCAAATTGCGATTGTTGTATTTTCTCGCAAATTATCGCCGGCGTCTTCAGTAGTGCTGATCCAAGATAGAAAATTTTGTGGAAAAGGCAGCAAATTCTAGTTGCAGCGTTCTTTTTTTTCAAAATGTTTTTGAAAGCCGTCTTTGTCAGAATCATTCAAGTATGGGAATGTTTGGAGGAATTTTCTCTAGCCTATTTTCAACAGTGAATTAAACATTTTAGGGTAGAAAAATTCCAATTACAGTATACTGAGGCAAGTCAAAGAGTATCCTTAAAATGATGAACTCTTTACCAAAGGATGAAATTTTGGTCTTGGCCAAATTGAAATCATTTGCAGACAACAACAACAACAAAAATATAGCTCAAAAGATGACTGCTGTCTTTGACAGGGTAGAAAACATTGTTGGAAAAGGAGAAAATGCTGGTAACCAGCATTTCCTCCTTTTCCCATAATGTTTTCAAATGACTTCTTCCTTGTGGTAAAAGGATAACATAATTAATATTGATGTATTTATTAACTTTTAGTTTGTATTGGAGTTTAACGCCATTTTAACAGCTTAGGTCATATCATGGCGGTCAGTGACACACCCATGTGTTTCCTGGCTTTCCCACACCGGTACTGACA
This sequence comes from Hippopus hippopus, assembly GCA_946811185.2. NCBI lineage: Eukaryota > Metazoa > Mollusca > Bivalvia > Cardiida > Cardiidae > Hippopus > Hippopus hippopus. The sequence goes on along the minus strand of OX328103.1, from coordinate 14,610,662 downwards.
CAAAGCCACTGACTACTTTTCTCACATGCATCAGAGGTGAGGGGCGAAAATTCGCCTGAAAGAAAGTTCGTCGCAACCGGGTATCGAACCTGCAACCTCCAGGTCACGAGTTAGATAGGCTAACCACTGAGCAACCCTGCCAGGCTTTATTACCCTTCACCAGAAGACAACATTACTTACCAGTCCAAACTGCAAGCCTTTCAAGATGAAAAATTTAATGTGACTCAAATGATGAAACTTGTTTTTGAAGGACTAGAAAACATGGTTAAAGAGAAAATGCTGGTTATCAGCATTTTCTCCTTTTCCGTCAATGTTTTCAAACATCTTTTCCTCAGAGTCATTAAAACTGAATATGGGATAAATGGTTAAAAATATACACTTACAAAGAAATAGAATTTTTTACGTTGTTTGTTAATGACTATACAAAACTTGGATTTTATTTTTTTTCTTTGTAGATTTACAATATGACCAGATTTGGACTTTGTTGAGGTAAGAATCACTTTACATGAGGTAATTAAAAGTCAATTTGAGCACATATAAAATCATAAAAAATCTGTCCATGTAATGATGGATAACTTATCAACAATTTCTAAAATTCTGGAATACAATATTTATAATTTGAGACATTGAGGTATGACTTTGATATACATGTAAAATCAGAATTTAAATATAACCTGGTAGTTTTAAACTGATTGTCCACCATGGTGTCAAGCGTATATGACAATATTGTTGCCATATATTGTTGAAGGGTAGCAAACTTCGAAAGTTTGGAAAAAAAATGAGATGCACTCAAACTGTGCCATTTCACTAAGATGCCACACACTACCTTCAAATTACAACATCCTGCCTTAATTTATGAGGCCATCCCCTGGAGTCAGCCACTAATAAATGAAAAAGAAAACAGTATCATGAATATTAATCTTACTCTGTCGACAGACCTACATATTTTGTGTTTGTGTGTGTGTGTGTGTGTGTGTGTGTGTGTGTGCTGGTGTTTTTTTTTTTTTAAATAATTTCAATTATACCAAATAAATCAATACCGATTAATACTTAACCAAAAAACCCAAAATGGCCAACAAATATTGTCTTGCTAAACCTTAAGATTGCCATGTTGATGAAACATACATTATCAGTCTCTAAGACAAACCATTTTAAAGCAGTTCCAGATATATTCTGACCCTCATGACATCAGTTTATACATATTCTTACATTATGTCTCTTATATCCTGTAACACCCTTTATGGTTCTAAGACTAAGTAGATCTACTTCTTGTGAAAACTTGATGATGCTCCTTGACCACCCCCTTCTTGCTACAACCCAACCACCAAAAAAACTCACTGCACATAAATGTCAATATGACTAGCATTATTTGCAAAGACGCTTCAATAAAATAGGAAATTAACTATCAATCATCTGACACTATCATAGATAAGTCACGTTACATCGATCATGTAGATCAGTCAACAGTTATTTATAGGTCTCACTATATTGCATGTTAAAACTCTAAAGTGGTTGTCTTTGTACTAAATATATATGTTTTTACACATGATTGTCTAAAAATTCATCTAAAAGTAGGGTATTGTGGATGGGACAACCACAATAATTTAGCAGTTACTACATTACACACATTACTGCATCATTTATGATTTTACATAGATTATTGAGGCTAAACTTTGTTGATTTTTATGAATCACAAATACTTAATTGTCACTTTATGTAGAAATGATTAGATCTAGACCAATTACAGTCAGGTATACTCATGAATATGATTTAGATTTTCTGCGAGAAACAGATCAGTAAAGGATATGTTTCTTAACCCAAGTGACAGTATGGACCAACTGCTGGTGAACAAGTGGCCTTCTATTGACTAAAAAACATCTATTTTATTAATTATGAATTACATAATTATTGTCCTCAAAATAATAGTGACTTAGCACCAAATTTTATTCAATGTTTAACAGCTACATACAAATAATAAGGATGTAATGTGTCAACAATTTGCATGAAAGCCTTTGTATTGGGCATGACTCCTTAAATTATAGTTCTGACTCTTACTATTATTTTGCTCAAATGACTCTTAAAGTTTTGGCTAATACAATGTTCATCAATGGCTTTTGAGTTACCGAGTAGAGCAGAATAGCCTCTTGTAGAAGAACTGTGTCCAAGTTTTTAAAGTTTTAAGTTTGTGGCCAATGTATTCAAAGTATTTCATTAGTTGACAGGTAACAGAAGACATAAAAGTTTACAACAGATGAATCTTTTAAATCAACACCATGTTTATGAAACTGATAGGTCTGATACATTTTGAGGTATCCTAACATGATGTGTGTCTGTAAGACATGTTTGAGAGTTAGTAAACCAAAGGGATTTGTAATAGCCACCAAGGTATTGTCAGCATACCTTATTATATGTTAAGGATTTTAACTCCTAAAAATGAAAGTGCATGTAATTTCTTACTACTCTTAGTGTGTTTTTCTGATTTATTATTATATGCCTTGTTTAACCCTTTACCAAATGATCCTGCTTCATTGTAATCCTAAAGAAATATTAAGACTTTTAAAAACATTGTGAGAAAAAAAGGAACAACATTTTTTTGTTTATTCACAGTGTTTTGCTACCTACAAAGATAATTTGCAGCATTTGAGCCACATGTAATATGTCATCTGCAATGTTTCCAAGTAGACAAATCCAATTTATCATTTGGTAAAGATCTTTTTCTGCAGGGTTCATTTTAGTTTTTGTCTGAGGTGGGCTCTTGGCTCCTAAATCATTTTTGCATGGGCCAAGCTAATTGAGGTAAAATACTTTTAAGGAAACTGACCAAAACATGGAAAGACAGTTTCAATCAAAATTAAAGATTTGTAAATATGAGCGAATAAAAATAAAAATCACACTTTCAATGTTGACCAAATACTGCAAAAATTTAATTTTAGAGAAACTGGAGATCAACAGGCAAATAACTGTTATTGCACCTGATTACCCTTTTTGTGGCCCACCCTGCCAACCATTAACTTCTTTTTGCATTGATTTTATACCATCTTTTTTTGTACAGAAACTTGTTCTGAAATGAACACTGCATTTCTTTTTACCCAAGTCCCAAGCAATTCCTGTGTTGCTAAGGATCTTAGAAATATTAATTCTTTATCTCATACAATTTTTGATGTAGAGGATCTTAGATCCAGAAGTAAACAAGAAATAATTCATTAGCTCACACAGTTTTTGATGTTAAGGATCTTAAATCCAACTTTGATAAGACTGATCATGAAAAAAAAAAGCAGAATTTGAATGATAGCTTGATAAATGAGTAAAATCTGTTCATGTAAATTCTGAAAATGGCTTGTATTAGGTATACTTATCTTTTTTTGAAAAAATAAGTTACAAATTAGAATACATGAAACAAAATTAGTTTTATACTTCATTGCTCAGAAAGGTTGTCCTTGCCCAATTGATGATTACCTTGGACTGGTTAGAATCCAGGAAACACAGCAGAGAGATACATGTAGTCAGGACAGAGTTGATTACTGGGTGGCATCCAGGAAAAATTTGTCTTTTGACCAAGATTTTTTTATCATAAATGACCAAAAATATAGAGATAAACTGTCACCAATGACGGATCAAGGCAAGTCAGAAAGGTTTGTCAGTCTATTCAGGGGCAGCAAGATTTTTTAATCATGAACAAACAAAAATATAGAGATAAACTGTCACCAATGATAGATCAAGGCAAGTCAGAAAGGTTTGTCGGTCTATTCAGGGGCAGCAGCTGTGTTTCATTTGCAAAGTTAACCTTATATGAGCCTTTTATCAAAACCAAAGTACATGTCACTGAAAAACAATTTTATCAGTGAAAAAAAAGATCCATTTTCACAAGTTATGTGAATGCATTTATCTTACCTTTAGACTGACGAAGACAATATATAGATTTTTGGCCTTTCATATTTAATATTAGACTTATCTCTGTACCAAACAACAAAATTGCAGACTTTTCAAAATTAAAAGCCTTTGCAGACATCATCACTAATATAGCACAAAAGATAAGACCTGTCCTTGAAAGGGTGGAAAACATTGAGGGAAAAGGAGAAAATTCTGGTTACTAGCATTTTCGTCTTTTCCCACACTGTTTGCAAAAGCCTTCCTTTTGGGCTTTAAAACTTATGATTGTTTGGCACTGGGTTTAAAAGACCACACAGTTTTTGTGTGTGTGTGTCAATGTATAAGGTTCATGTAATTTGGAATGAAAAGGATCTTAACCTGTCAAGTGCCTTTCACAACTTTAGATTTTTTCAGGCTAGTGCAGATCAGAATCAGACTGTATAATGTAGCCTGCTCTTAGATCTGCTCTACCTAATGAGTAAAGTTCAGCATTAAAATGACATTTTTTCTGGCCTCTGTTCCATGTCTACATAGTTTGTTTGGCACTTGAAGGGTATATAAAATAGATATGTAGAGCTTAATGGTACTGTACATTTATCTTTATACATGTATTTATATTAGATCTACATTAATGTACTTATATTTATTTTTTCTTTTGAAATTTTCCTTGATCAAATTATCTTATTATCATTGTCCTAAATTTTTCATTTATTTATTCATTCATTCATTCATTCATTTCCTTTCTTTCACATTTGATTTAACCCTTTACCACACAATGCCATCTTTTAACGACCCTCAGGAAGAAGCCTTATGAAAACATAGAGGAAAAAGGAGAAAATGCTGTTAACCAGCATTTTCTCCTTTTCCCACATTTTTTTCTACCCTATCAAACAAAAATCACATCATTTTAGCAATATTGAAATCATCTGCCGCAAAAGCTTTCAATTTGGAATGGTACAATTTTTTGTTGTGTGGTAAAGGGTTAAAATAGCAAAGCTTTTCTATTCCTCAGTATGGTACATGTAAGTTTCAATTTTATGTGATCTGACTGTCTATAAATGCATCTCTTGCTGACCTTTGTAATAAAGAGGATATTTTTATTTATCATTATTAGGTTAGGTTGTATTGTGTATTTAACCCTTTACCACATAATCCTGAGTTTTAACGACCCCGAAGAGGAAGAATTTTGAAACCATTGTGGACAAAGGAGAAAATGCTGATAATCAGCATTTTTTCCTTTGTCCACAAGGTTTTCTAGCCTTATAGGGAAAAGTTCCGTGTTATAGTCACATTTGATTTCTCGTCTGACACTGCTTTCAATTTGGACAAGTCTAAGATTTTGTCGTTTAGTAAAGAGTTAATATATTGAGAAGTAAAGTCATGCTTTCTATGTGAATGTAATCTCTGTTGGTTTAAAAACATTTCAAAGATGTTTTCTATAAAAAGATTTTGGATCAAACTGGGGAATCAATATCAAATAGATATTGGGGACAATCAAAGACTTGGTGCTTTTAAAAGATTCATTGGCTGGTCTATATATAAATGCATTGACATTGTCTGATTTCAATGTAGTAACACATACAGACCAGCTGTTGGAATACCTTGAATACCAAAACCAGCCACACCATGAAAACTTTATAACAAACTTTTCTATGTAATGTATTAAATTATACTTTATGCTACAGCTGTTGCAACTTATGCATGCAAATTTTTACTATTTCATTTTAGGGGCTTTTCTTAAAAAGTATTTGCATAAAGGTTATTTAAGAAAACAAATAGACAACAGCAATACATTACATTTATGATGTTTGAGTTACTATTTTTTTCTGTTAAATCAAAACAGTAAAGGAAAACATCTATTTTGAATTTGCAGTGGTTCAGATCATAAATGCTAGGCTGGTTTCAAACACTTTACCAGCCAAGAAATTTACCATCCAAGTCCAAGTTCATATAGACCTAATTGTTAAAGAAACTTGTCATATACTATATTTCCAGTCCGTGTTGCTAGATTATTCAAAGTTCAAATGCAAAAATGAGGATAATGATGTTTTGTCTTGGTTTCAACAATTTTGGCAAGCCTAGGAACACTTGTTAATCATTGGAACATTTCTTAATAACTAATGAACTGCCAGCTTAGATGATCCCAGTACACTACACATTTAATGTGTCAACAATATTTGCATACCGGTAATAGCATAATTCAAGCACACTTCAATAAATATCTTGTAAATAACATATTTGCAACTTTCAATATCAACTATGTAATGGGTAAATCATGGGTAGTTATTTCCATTCATCCTATGGAGATTTGTGGGATTGATTGAATGGAGTATCGGTCATAGTGGATCATGAACACTGATAATTTATCTGGATGCTTCATTGAAAACAGATTTTTAAAGTAGCAAAAACACACAAAGCGAAACAGATCTGTCTCAGCTGTAAGTATGTAAGTAATCAGTGTCCGATCCCCTATGTGTCTGAGCTAATGGTTTTCCACACCAAATAGGGACATTTACACAAATGAACCAAAACAAAGGATAGGAATACAGGAAAATATAGGAATATTATAATTATCATAAAACAAAAACACTGAACCAAAAAAAAAAAAGAATATCTAAATACAGAAAAGAATAGACATCCATAAAACTAAACTAGAAAAAAAATATAAATATATTATTATAAATGACCAAAAAAAAAAGGTAATAATAATGCAAAACATCTTATTAAAAAAAACTTGTGAAAAATGAAAAACTTGAAAAGGAATGAAATAAAATAACATGAAGTAAAAGAAAATAAAAATTAAAGAAACATGACAAGAAAACAATAAAAATAATTAGAAAAAAATAAGTTACAAAAAAGAAAATAAAAACAAGAATAAAATGGTAACAGGGAAAAAAATTATACAAGAATATATGAATAAAAAAAAACAATATTGGGGATAAAAAAGGTATAGAAATACAAGAACTGCTGTTTTAAATTCTAACACAAAAAATGGAGTTACAATACAAAAAAATGACATTGCCAAGTTCAAACAAACAGTTAGCTTTATACATAAAGCAACAACTTAATTTTTACTCACAAATGCAAAAAAAAGGGTGTAATCTTAAGTACCGTAGATTAATATTGAACCGTTTACCAGATAATCCTGAGTTTCAAAGGCCCTGAGGATCAAGGCTTAAATTGAAAACACTGCTATCAGCATTTTCTCTATTTGCCAACATATTTTATGAGCTTGTTAAAGACTAATACAACCATATGAGCCACATACCAATATATAGTCTACAAATGCTTTCGATTTGGACAAAATGAAATGGTCATTTGGAAAAAAGTTAGGAATATGATTTTACTCACCATTACCATTAAAGTAAACCTTAATGTTCATTTTCTATTTATACAAGTTGTTTTTCTGTAGGTTAAACAAATAATCACATCTGTGCAGTGTACTTGAATTATTTATAGGCAAAGTTGTACATGCAGTACTTAAAAAAAGTCATTATTGTTTTTTTTCTTTAGAGGTTTTCAATGGGAATATGTTTGTTTCTGATACCCCCTGTCCCTGGCAAAAGTATTGCAGAAAGTATCAGAAGCAAGCATTATCCATAATCCCTTTTTTTTAAGTAATGACAGGAATTTGCATACATAAACAATTTTCAGCTTGAACTAAAACATACACATTTGTAAAATGCGAAGGAAACATCAGGAGAGGTTACCTTAGATACAAACTTAAAAACCAAAGAATATTTAAATTGTTGATCAACAGTCATGAAATATGATACAGATAATAAACCTAAAATTTTCAGTGTTTTCTTATTGAGGAATCTTTGATTGAAAAATAGAAATATTGACATATAAGAAACAGAGTTTACTCTATGTTTCAAGAAAACATAAAGGAATAAATATAAAGTTACAGTACAAAAGTGTGATTAACAAGTTAGATATGCATATAGATTTCAACAGCAGCAGGTCACAAGCACATGCGAGCAATAAAGTCTTTTGAATAGTAAGTTTAAGATTGATTCCTTTGCAAGAGCAAAGAAATCAAGATTACATGTATATATTCATATTAAGATGAAATTAAATTGAAAAACAAAAACAAAAAAAAAAAAGAAACAAATAAGGGTGTGGTTTATTAACTCTTTATAATATACAATTCTGTGTTTTAATTACTGTTAGAAATAAGACTTTTGCAAACACTGAGGAAAAAGGAAAAAATGCTGGTTACCAGCATTTTATCCTTTTTCCACAATGTTTTCTTCCCATTCAAAGACAAACTTTCTTATTTGAGTGCCATTTACTTTGTCATCTGCAATTGCTTTCAATTTGGACCATCTTAAAACCTGTTATCAGAAAGAAAAATTGATTAAATGAATACTAAAAAGTACCTCCAGCTTGAAGATAAAAATGAATAAAGCTGCATTAACAGTACAAAAATAAAATGTTCACACTGAGAATGCATACAGTCAGCTTTCTACAGCAGCAGGTCATTTCTCACTTACAAACACAGGTTTGAGCAAGAAAAATTGAATTGTGAGTCACATAAGTTAGGGTTTACTTACAATAGAAATACAGTTTAACCAAAAATAGTCATAATGATTTAAAACAATCTAAAATGTATAAATCAGAAAAGAAACAAAAAAAGCAAAATAAAGTTACACGAAACAACTTTTCCTACAACTAGCCCACTCCCATCCCCACCCCCATAGAAAAAAGGAACCAGAGGTTTTTTTTTTGTTTTCAATTTAAGATCCCACGGCTTTGAAGTGGTAATACATGTACTTGAAAAAGATGACAGACACTTTGCCTAAGGCCATAATGAGAAAAATCTACAAGTAGCAGTGTATCTACATGGTAAGTTAAAAGCTATACAGGTAGATTAAGATCAGGCTAAATAGACTATGCATTGTAATCTTAAACAAACTGTTTTTTTTTTCACAGATATTCTTTCCAAAACAACAATTTGGAAAGAAAAATAGTCAAAATTGTCCTATAACTCTTTACCAACCGACAAAATTCTAAGTCATTGCAAATTGAAAGCATTTGCAAACGACAAAATCAGTATGACTGAAAAATTAAAACATGTCTTGAGAAAGGTAGAAAACATTGTGGGAAAAGGAGAAAATGCTGGTTACCAGCATTTTCTCCTTTTCCCACAATGTTTTCAAAAGGCTTCTTTTACAGGATTGTTAAAGCTCGGGATGGTGTGGTGAAGGGTTAATCCCTCCAACAAACAATCCTGTGTTTTAAAGACCCTGGGAAAAAACCTTTGAAAACATTGTGGGAAAAGAAAAAAATGCTAGTTACCAACATTATTTCCTTTTCCTGCTGTGTTTTTTATCTTTTCGCAGACAAATTCCATCATTTGAATGATATTAGTCATCTGGAAAATCTTCCACTCTGGACCAGTCGGGGTCCTGCATGGCTCGGTGGTAAAGTGGTGTGGGACTCTTTACCTGGAGGCCCTGGGTTCGAGCAGCACTAGATCCACTGGGCCTTTCGTGGGAGTGTCCTTGGGCAAGACACTTCAGAGCTCTAGCCTAGTACAGGTAAAATCCACGAAACACATGAATATATGAACTGTTGCTGTGATATGACTGAAATAATGTTGAAAGAGGCATAAAATACCATTCAATAACAGTCAAATTCTGTTGTTTTGTATTCTAGCCTTTCCCCAACAATCCTGTGTTTTCATGACCTTGATAAAGACCCCTTCTGAAAACATTGTGGAAAAGGTAGGAAATACTGGTAACCAGCATTTTCTCCTTTTCCCACAATGTTTTAATTCTACCTTATAAAATACAGATTCCATCAATTCAACCACACATAAACTGCTGTCTGCAGAAACTTACAATTTGAACAAGTCTACATTTTGCTTGTGTGGTAAAGAGATAAATGAAACAAGCAAAGATTTGAAAAAACAGAAAAGTAAAAAATAACAACACAAAGTAACTTTATAAACTGCCTCACAACAATTCCCCACTCCCATCTCCCTAACCCTCCTCCAAGATAAAATACAGAGGTTTTCTTTTATTTTTTTTTAGGGTTTTCAATTCAAAATTGTTTCAAAAAGATGCTTGGAAAAGATGGCAGACACTTTGTCACCAGCAGTTATGAGAACAATCTACAACTCAGCAGGGCATCTGTATGGGAAGTTGAACACAGATCAGGTATTTAACCCTTTACCACACAATCCCAGGTTTTAACAACCCTATGGAATAAGGCTTTTGAAAACATTATGGGAAAAGGAAAAAATGCTGGTAACCAGCATTTCTCCTTTTCCCATAATGTTTTCTGCCCTTTTAAAGACCAGGGTTCATCATTTGGTCCATATTTATCTGGTCATTTTTAAATGCTTTTAATTTGGACTAATCTAGAATTTTATTGTGTGGTAAAGGGTTAACCCTAGCTTTACCAACAGCAAAACTTTTGGATGTGACCAAATTAAAACCATCTACAGACAACAAAATAAATGTGACTCAAAATTTGAAATTTGTGTTGTGTAGGGTAGAAAACATTGTGGGAAAAGAAGAAAATGCTGGTTACCAGCATTTTCTCATTTTCCCACAATGTTTTCTAAAGGTCTCTTTATCAGGGTTGTTAAAGGTTGGGATTGTGTGGTATGATCAGACTGAACAAAATATGCAATCTGATCCGAGATCTACATTATGATTATCTGTACAGATATTCTCTCAACATGACATGAAATTGTAATACATGTATCTTGACAGTCTTTTAAGTCATTACCAAATGAAATTTTTAGACTTGTACTAATTGAAAGTATATGTAGACAACAAATTTAAGGTCTACGGCCCCTAACTCATTGGTAAATATTGACATTTTTGTAAAGGCTATTCAGCCAATATTGGCAGCTTCCGCCTTTTAACATGAGAGTTAGGGGCTGTAGAGTTACTTACTCATTGGTAAATATTGTGTAACATTGAGGTTTTCATAAGGGCTATTTGGCCAATCTTGGTAGCTTCCATCTTTTAATATGTGAGTTAGGGGCTGTAGACGGTAAATATATGGCTCAAAAGATGGGTTTGCCTTTGAAGAGATAAAAAACATGTTTTTGAAACTTAAGAATGTGTGGTAAAAGTGTAAACTAATGGAAAATATCCACTTAGTTTATTTAGCAACCTGCTGAGTAAATTTGCTGCAGGTATCTTTGATAGGCATTTTCAATATTCATTTTAAGGACTACGACCCCCTAATTCATCAGTAAACATCGTGTAACATCGATGTTGATGTTAAGGCTATTCAGCCAATCTTGGAAGCTTCCATCTTTTAATATGAGAGTTAGGAGCAGTAGACTCACTAACACATCGGTAAATATCGTGCAACATCGACATTTTCGTACAGGCTATTCGGTCAATCTCGGAGGCTTCCGTCTTTTAATATGAGAGATAGTGGCCATAGAACTCAATTTGAATATGCCAATATGTGGAAAAATGAGGAATATGCCTTTTGCCACAGTATTTTCTAATGTACATGTATTCTTCAGTATTACTTAAATGTATCTAACTCTTCCTAATGACAAATTTTTAGACTTGCCATTTGCAGATGACAAATATATCTCTTTGTATGAAATTGTCCTTGAAAGGGTAAAAAACCTCGTTGGAAGAGGGGAAAATGCTAGTATCCTGCATTTTCTCCTTTACCAAAATGTTTTCAAAAGCTGTCTTACTCAAGGACTTTAATCCTTAGGCTGCTAAGCATGACTCACTGACCTTTTGCAGACAGTGTGGATCAAGATAAGACTGCACAGAATTTCCGGTCTGAACTTGGATCTACACTGTCCGAGAAGGATTTATTATTTCCCCAAATAAAACTTTGAACTAGCAATATTTGGGTTTGTTCTATCGAAATGAAAATTTCATACCAGTTTTTTAGCAGGGTTAAAACTTGGGCGTGTGGTAAAGGGTTAAAGACCTAGATGCCAATGCCTTGCTGAATCGCCATTCATTCATTCATTCATTCATTGTGGTACATGCTGAGCCCCAGTAGCTCAGTCAGTAGCATGCAGGACTTGAGAACAGGGGGTCATGGGTTCAATCCCTTGCTCGGCCAATTTCTTTCAGAGGATTGATGATAGTCATTGCGACAGGATTCATTCCTCTCACTGCTGACCATTGTCCTTATGATCGTTATGTGGGAAAGCAGCCAGTGGCTTGGAAAGAGTATTGTGCGGAGAAAACATTGATCGGTGCGATATAACCAAAATGATGTTGAAAACAGCATTAAACACTATACAATCAATCAATGATTGTGGTACATGTACGTGTCTTTTACGTAGGTGTTGATTTTATGCTAAAATTATGTATATGTAGAATGATAAATTTTGTTTAAAGTTTATTATTATTCCTTTGAAATCTGTTGCAGGGAGGGAATGAACTTGACTATATTGAAATTTTGGGGTGATTGTGGACTCGAGGTAGGTCAAAGTTGTCAGTCAGTTTTTAGCTGTACTATTGTTAAAGTTTTCTAAATTCACATGTATTTGGCTCAACAAAACTTTTGTTAGTAGAACTTAGAAGGTTTTGGTGTATTTTTTGTTTCATCATTTTGTGCATAAAATCCCTGTCTGTAATGCACTTCATCTTATCGGTATGGGCACAATAGGAGGAACACTGGGTGCAAGACATTCATACTTGTCCTGTTTATACAAAGTTTTGCTAGGTTTGAGTTTCCATATAACATCTTTATATTTTCAAGTATCTTTCTTTCTGAATATTTATGACAGACTATAGGTTAAGTCTTAAACACACAATCCAAACTTTCAAAAACCCTACCGCAAAAAAGGCTTTTGAAAACATGGTGGTGAAAGAAGAAAATGCTGGTAACCATATTTTCAAACTAAGCACTAAAAGTTCTTTTGATGACTGAGAATGCTTTACCTTAGTATAAAGTTAATATAAACAAGTGAAGCTCAGTTAACTGATGGTAGGAATTTCCATTATATACATTGTGACCAGGGACAGAGGTTAAAATGAGAAATGGAAGTTTCAACTATCAGGTTGCTGGCAAAACTTCAATTGTAAAGAGGTAGAAAATATTTATTAATTATCCAGTAAAAAGTTCTTAAATATAAGCTTTAACTCAAGAAGACCTACAGACTGCAAAATCTAGCTGCTGACAATATCTTCCTTAAACTATATGTAAACTGTTAGGTTAAATAGGCATTATGGCATAAAGTAACAAATTTAGTGAAAATTTGATTGAAGCTCCTGGAAAACCTAATTTTAGCGTAATGGTTAAAAATAAATCAGAGTATTAGACTAAAAGTTCATAAACAAAACATCTTACATTGGGTTCGTATAGGCAAGTGAGGGTCGGCAGACTGACAGTTGGAATTTCCATTACAGGTACATATGCATTGTGGCCAGGGACAGGGTTTTATAAAACAAATGGAAGTTTCAACTATCAGGTTGCTGTCAAAAACATTTTCAAATTATATGTAACTACATCAAATATACATAAAGTATGAAAGTGTAAAGTTCATTTCAAGGTCAGACATAACAAAGCATCAAAAAAGAGATCACTTATACAACTTCTGTACATAAATTTCACTTCGAAAACAAGAAATTTCTGAGCTATCAGGTTGTTCAAAATAACATTTATCTTTTTTTTTGTAAATAGGTCAAATGCACATCATGGAATAAAAAAAAAAAAAATCTTTCCTGTAGTTGAATCAGGATGCTGGCAAATAATCTATATTTTTAAACAGCATTTTCTCTTTTTTCCCCACAATATTTTCTTTTGAGAAGGTTTTTAAAGAAAACAGTCATCATACATGCTTCATTTAATTTGTTGTCTGCAGGTGCTTTCATTATGGAAGAGTCTGAGACTAAAGATTTAACCCATTTCCACATAATCCGGAATTTTAACAACCCTCACAAAGAAGGCTTTCGAAAACATAGTAGGATAAGAAGAAAATGCTGGTAACAAACATTTTTTCCTTTTCCTACTATGCATTCTACCCTTTCAAAAACAAATTCTGCCATAATAGCTGCATTTAAGTTGCTGTCTGCAAATGCTTTGAATTTGGACAAGCAAAATTTTGGTCGTTTGGTAAAGTACTACTTAAGGTCTTTATCAGCAAATCAAACTTTGTACACTTGAAGCCAATGCTGCGAATGTCTTGCATCTCTGTTCTTATACATCTGGATTGTTGGTTCTTCATGCTGTGTTGTATCAAAATGAATGAAAAAACAAGTACCAGAAAACCTCTTCATAACAAACTCTAATAATTTTCTAAAATTTTGTAAATTCAAAATTATTTTTGTTTGTATATTTTTCATGCTTATTTCATACTTTAGAGGAACTTTTGTGGACAGTCCTATCCCCACATTGATAACCTAGGTACCGGCCTGCAAAAGTGTACCTGATATGGCCAATGTACAGAGAGGATATAGGGCCTTATGCCTTTTCTGTTGCAAAGTATTTGCAGGTAAAGATAGTACTGTCATGGAGTGTGTTGGGTACCCTGGTGCAGAGATCATCTATAGAGATTATAGGATTGCTGCCTAGTCTCATTAAAACCTCAACCCAACTAATTTACTTTACATATTTGCGCCCGTATCTCATGTAAGACTGTCGGGCCAAGGCATGTCCGAAAACATTGTAATATAACCCCATAGTGACATCAACATGGACATTTACATGCTGACACCCACAATGTATGGAGCAAGGAAGAAAATGGCCATCGACATGCCTAGAGAAAAAGCTCCTCCCTATATTGGCCACACCGCGCTAGGTGGACAGTCTTGTCTGATGTCTGGAGTGTATAAAATAAATATTATATATTGTGTCAGCATATAAAGTAATGGTTTCTACTTATTCCCATACAGGGTTTTTGGTTTTGGTCTTTGAGAAAAAAGGACACAGCAGAGAGTAGAATGGTCATTACAAAGCTGACACCAAAATGAGCATTTGTTTTGAAAAAAAAATGACCATGAACATGCCTGTAATATATTCGCTAAAATATTAGCCACACTGTGCTATGTGAACGGTCTTGTCTGGTTGAATGGTTGTAATGCAGAATTACGTCAGCTTAAAGGGAAAGGAATTAAATAAATTCTACATTAATGAAGTTATTTCTTATCATCAAAACATAATTCTTTGAGAACTACAGGCTAAATCAAATGACCACTTTGGCCTACTTGGGGATGTGGATGTAGTTCCTTACCTCTGTTTTTGTTTAATTTTAGGTAAAGTACAGATCTGGAGCAAAACAGACAGACCATGGAAGGCAAAACTGAGATGATATTTGAAAGTTGAACCATTTGGTGATACACAATATACAAGTGTAAAAGATACAGTCCCAGCGATTACCACAACATTCTTCACATCCCTACTGTAGACAGATTAACTCTTTACCAAATACCAAAAAATCTGTCACTCAAATGCAGTGTGATGTGGTTTTCTAACTGCATCACACCCCATTTGAGTGACAGATCTTAAATATCAAACACAACCAGTTGGTCATCCTCTGTGTACTTTGAATTCATTCAAGTTATTTGAAAATATGTTGGCGACGGTGACACATGTACAGCCCTAGGGTATACAAGCAAATGCTGTATCTGAAATTAGCCAGTATGGTTATGTGTTAAGATGTTTTACAAATTGATACCACATTATGAATCAAAGCGTTGAAAACACTGATGTGGCATTTGTCAAGGAAGCCATTGTGTGGAATTAATAATTCGAAAAAAAAAGAAATATTATTAAAATATTAACTTGAAAGTCAACGTACTAAGCAAATAAATACTTCTTTTTTGGTTAAATGGAGAGTACTGGTGCCAAAGTTTGGACTATTTGTGTATTGATGGTCTCCCTTTGATCATTCACAAAAGGAGTCCTGAGTAATGTCCCTTGACAGTAGGATAGATGATGGGTGGAGAAAGAAACCATGTATATATATCGACTAAAATTAAGTTTATACCTGAAAACTATGATTTTGAGATATCTTTGGCCGTCAAGATTTAATTCCCAACATTACAATCAATTATTTCGATCTGTAAATATTCATGCACAATCAAATGGAGTAGCGTGCAACCATGGGACGAACAAGCCCTGGGACGAACTGGTTTTGGAACGAACAAGCCCGGAACCAAAGCAGTGTCAGTAGACAAATTTTGTGTATATCATTGCGCCAATAGAAGGCTATGAGCGGGTGAAGCTATTTTCAATCAAAAAGAAGTATTTCCACGATCGATGGCCTCACCCAGTGTATTTTAATATGCCACTTCCAATTACACATCAGAGTGCTATCGGAAAAATCATTTGTTTGAGAAAAATTGAATTTAATTGGGTTTATTTCCTTCGGTTGTGCGCAAAATACGATACATGGTCTTCAAAATTCAATATTGAACATTCAATATTGAACTCATAGTGGCATTGTCTTCGACAGATGCCACAAAAATGAAGTACATGTTATCTTTAAACGTTAAACAGAATAACATCTTACAGTATATGAAAGACATAGATTTTTATAATAAAATGTAGAATTTTTAAATTTAGGACATAAATATAGAACACGCTGGATGACTCTGCAATGAGGATTGCCTCGTTGCTAAGTCTACTAGCACTTACAATCATATAATAGATATATTCCACATTTTTCTGCTTTAATTTTTAATTCTTGTTCATGAAGTATTACGCTGCTCAAAAAAATTAAAGGATCACATGTCCTCAAATTCGATCGCGAGATAATTTTTTCAGTCCAGGACAATGCAAATAATTTTCTGCTCATAAGTTCATTCAGTCTTAACACTGTAAAATCTCAGAGCAGGCAAAACAGTTTGGTTTGCACAAAAGATGTATGGGCTATTCTTGTCAAAGCCGTTTTTTTGATATGTCACACAGGCTTTTAAGAGAATCGGAGGTGTCATTATTTCATCTCGTCCTCTTCTTTCATTAGATTTGACAAGAATATGAACAAAACATTGGAATAATATGAGCTGTTTAACAAAACAACAAGGAAAACAAATTTCTTGATTTTCTTCTTAAAATGGCTTATCAGCATTTAAAATGAGACAAACAAGAAAACTATTTAGCCATTTTGTCTAGTAAGAATGTAAGCTGATGGTTTTCAGAACACAGAGACCGAGTGTTTAGCAGAGTGAAAGATTTGAATTTTAGTATTTGTGTGATCCTTTAATACTTTTGAGCAGTTTATTAACTTTTAAATTACCACTTAGTTCTTACAACTATTGATAATACATTACCTTTCAAGCACGCTAAATGACAGATGTCGATGCGCCATTAAACACCATTTGACCCTTTACAGCATAATGCAGACTTTTAATGACCATGAGAAGAAAGCCTTTTGAAAACATTGTGGGAAAAGGAGAAAAGGCTGTTAACCAGGTCTTCTCAAAGAAAAATCGAAACATTTGAGCTATACTGAAATTGTCGTTTCAAATTGGACAAGGCTAAAATTTTGTCGTCTAGTAAAGGGTTAAAAAAAAAAAAAGAAATGAAGTACATTTACATGTAGTTTGTTTTTGAATTAACCCATTACCAAAAACCCAAATTTTAGATTTGTCCAATTTGTAAACGTTTTCAGAAGAAAAATGTGGTTTTGAAAGTATGAAAAACATTATAAGAAAAGGAGTAAATTATGTTTACCTGCATTTTCTCTTTTCCTAGAATGTTTTGAGAAGTCATCTACCTGAAGTTCAATAAATCTTGCAATTGTTTGTTACAGGGGTTTGAACCAAAGTTGATTTTCCTACACTGAACATTTTCTATTTGTTTTTATACTGGCTATTCCCTACATTACATAGATTGACCTTCACCCTTTATTAGACGACAAATTTGCAGATGACAACGTATATGTGGCTCAAATGATGGAATTTGGAAAAAAAACACTGGGGAAAAGGAGAAAATGCTGGTAACCAACGTTTTCTCCTTTTCCCACAATGTTCATAAAAAATCTTTTAACTAGGGGCCATTTAAACATAGGATTGTGTGGTATACGGTTAATTTTCAGCTCTGTCCGTATTGTGTGATGGAACTATTCTTTTAAAAAGTGTTTGAAAACATTTTGGGAAAAGAAACAAATGCTAGCTTACCTAGCTAAACTTTTTACCAGGTATAAAAAAAAAAAAAATCAGACTTGTCCAAATTAAAAGACTTTGCAGATGATATAATGCGCCAAACATGGCTAAAATAGTGTGGGGGGGGGGGAAGGAGGAGGAAAGAGAAGGGTAAAATAACTGAGTAAATGAAAGTACATGTAGCATTTTCTTCTTTTCCTACAATGTTTTAAAGAGTCCACCGACTCAGGGTCATAAAAACATGTTTAACTCTCACTGCCAAAGTCGCCTTGGATAAGTTTTGCGGATGGCGTAGATCAAGATCAGACTGCACAAAATGTGCAGATTGATTTTTGATCTACACCTTCCGCTTTTACTAGAGTCAGCTCCAAACGCAACGTAAATTTATTTAAAGCCTTCGAAAAAAAGTAGAATGTATTTGAACCATGCTCTGGGAATAGGGGGCCTAATGCATTTGCGAAAAGTATCGACCCAAGTCAGCCTGCACAGTCCGTGCAGGCTGACATGGGCCGAAACTTTATGCTATCTTTAAATTTTCTGCGTGTCCAAGGATCATTCTACCTCATGATTCAGTCGGTTGTTTCAAAAAATGGATTTTATAGATCCATAATTATGTAATTTGCTTGGTATAATGGATGGCAGAGATGCATTAGCCCCCTTTTGCCAGAGCATGGCTCATTTAATTGGTAGTGAGAGAGTTAACCCTTCGCTTGCTAAATAACTGAAATACAACTTTTAAGCTGATAGTAAAAACACAAATTTTGCTATTTCAAAGTTTTTTTTTTTTAAGGAAAATATATCCTTATCGGACAATGTAGATCAAAGATCAGACTGCACGTTCTGTGCAGTCTGATCTTGATCTACACTGTCCGCAAAAGGTCAATAAGTCGCGCACAGCAGCCAAAGTGTTAATAGATAAAGGATTCAGTTGTAAGGGAATGTAGTGGAGCGAAATGAAGCATATCAGCCAATCAAAACGCAGTATAGCGCATAGATGATATTTGTGCTGTCAAATGACACAGATTGTCTTGAAAGCAAGATTTAGTTGTTTTGTGTTTGATCCATTTTCCATCATTATTTCAGTCTTATCATAGCAATCAACCCACTAATCCGTGCACTCCTGGAGTTTCTATAACCAGTACTTGGCACAATATTCCTCCCAAGCTACTGTCTGCCTTTTCTCGTAACCACCGTTTAAACAACGTTGAAACTAGTGGTAAGAGTGGCATACATCGTGTAGCAATGACTATTATCAATCTTCTGAAAGTAATTGGCCGAGCTGGGGACTGCAATCGGCCATCTCCAGTGTCAAGCCCTGTACGCCACGGCCTGAGGTATTGGGCCATAGCTACTTACAAACTCAGTTGAAAAAAAAAGTTTAGCCATGAGAGATAAATGGCTAATCTCAATACTCTAAAAAGAGTTTTACACAACCACAAAGTCCCAAGATTTAATGATCCTGAGGTAGAAGGCTTTTCAAGGTTGTGTTGACCAGACCAAAGTAGCGGAGATCAGACTGCTTAGTGTTATCTTGATCGGCACTGTCTTAGCAACTATAGCTGAACCTAGCGTTTTAGCCATTAACCAATCAATTCCGAATTTTTACAACCCCCGAGCCAGAAAGCTTTTGAAAACGTTTTAGGAAAAGGAGAAAATGCTGGTAACCAGCATTTTAACCGAGAATGTTTTTGACCCTTTCAAAGACAAATCCACAGATTTTCTCCTTTTCTCACAATGTTTTAACTTTTTAAAAGACAAATTCCTTCGTTTGGGTCATGTCTCATTTTTTTTTTAAAATGACTTCAAATAGAACAAATCTGAAAATTTGTCTTTTGGTAAAGATTTAAATAACAACTTTAACCTATTGCTGTACAAATACGGTTGATTGTTTAGGATAAAATATGGAAACGAGTGCAGTAACTTTTTACAAGTTATCTTCTTTTCAAAAAAATATTTTTTACACCACTCAATCAGTTTCTGCTTCAAAGAGTATTAACAGTAAAAAGAATGACAGTACTAGATCCAATATATTAAAATTGACATAGACTATGAGTATTGTGGAAAAGGGGAGTAAAACAAACGAATATTCCTTTACAAATGACTTAAAAAGTTAGCTTCTCCATAATTATCATTTACGTATACACTCATGAAAACCCCAGAGAAATCGCCTCTTCTAAAACTGCTCTCTGGGAAAAGGTAATATTTAACCCTGTACCACACAGTCCCGAGATTTAACGAACCTGTAGTAGAAAGCTTTTGAAAACAACTTGTAAAAAGTTATTGCATCTACTGCTTTTCTTGCACTGATTTTGATCCTTTTAGAGACAGATTTCATCGTTTGAGTCACCTTTTATTTGTCTTAAAAAAAAACACAACTAAATTTAGACAAGTCTAAAATTTTGTCGTTTGGTGAAGAATTAAATTACAAATTTAACCTATTGTTGTATAAAATACGACTTCTAAAGACCATGCAGTTGATCTCTAACTTTTTCAAACAACTCTTTTTTTTTTAAAATCAATCAAATCAATCAAACAGTTTCTTTCATCTTCCAAATATTACCCTTATAACAACTTTCATATATTCACTGTTCATTGGTAAGAATTAGTCTAAACAGTGAGGGGCTAATTGTTGATTCTTCCATATTTAAAACGACGCAACCTGCAAAAAGCATAACCGCGAAAAGGTTGTACCCATCTTTATGTATCAAAATATAGTTCAATGCATGGATAGAACTATTAATAGTAGTAGACATTGTGAGAAAAGGCGACATCGCTCATTAAGCAAAAGTATTACCGAATAGAAATCGGCGCCACACGGTCTATGAAATATTCGGAACAAAACATTTTCTCCTTTTTGTTCGATCAAAACCAACTTTAAATGGATGCTTTCTTATATGCTGAATCTGTAACTTTTCGTGTGCATAAAACAATGTAACGTTACATTTACTCTGACGGTTCTGAGCAGTATTCAAAATTAATGTGCTATAAATCGGTTTTTTTTCTCCTTCTCCCCTACTTTTTTTTTTATTTCTTTAATCGTACGAAGTGGAAATTATACAAATCAAAACAATCAAACCACACACACAAAATACAATTTGTAAATTCTGACTTAATTACCCCATCAAGATATAACCTTTAGCTTTTTACTAAACGACTAAATTCTAGGTTTTAATTTTTTCAAGTTGGAAACATTTGCAGATGACAAATGAGGCACAGAATGAAACTTGCTTTTGAAAGGGTAGAAAACATTGTAGGAAAATGGGAACTAGTCGATCACAAAGATTTTCACCTTTCCGTGTGTTTTCAAAAGCCTTCTTTATCAGGGTCGTAAAACCATGGAATTATTTGCTAAGGTACTAGTATTTAACTGCATATAGCACATTTTCCCGTCAAAAGTTGAACTCGTTACCAAATGACGAAATTTCGGACTCGATCAAGTTAAAATCATTTGCAGACAACAAATTAAATGCAACTCAAATTATAATGCCTGTCTTTGAAACAGGAGAAAATGCTGGTTACCAGAATTTTCTCCCTTTCCCACAAAGTTTTCAAAAGGCTTTTCTTTCAGGTCCGTTAGACTCGAAAGTGTATGATGAATTTAGTGTTAAACCGGAATCCCAAAATGCCGAATTTTTTGCTGGATGCAGCAACCTGTTGATATAGTAATATCAAGGATTTTTAAAAATCGACGCACAGAATCGATCAGGTCCAAGATCAGACTATTTGTTTTGTGCAGCTTGTTATAAATCTACACTGTCAACAAAAGTGCATTTGGACGAGTTAGAATTCAAGATGAGACTACTTTTTTTGCAGTTATTAATTATATTGGTCTACATTGTCAGCAAAAAGTGCATTTAGACGCACAGAGCAGTTTAAGGGCCGAACAGCAGGGATCAGTAATGTTTCAGAGAATCCAAACTTGACCCTTAAACAGAGGAATGAATTCATTTACAAACTGACAAAGCTTAAATACAACAATTTCAATGGTCTTTTCCAAAGAAAAATCTTGCTGTATCTGATGACCAATGTAAATCAAATTTTCTGAGCACTCTGATATGGGTGCACATTCTGTGCAGCCATATATTATTCTTCAAGGAGACAAAGGGTTTAGGTTGAAATCCGAAAAAAAAAAAAAAAAAACCGCCAGGACAGATATACAGTCTAGGCAAGGATTGTAAATTTGATGTAGGCTATTGTGGGACTCCCTAAAACGCTGAATTTTCTGCTGAATTCAGCAACCTGCTGATCAGCTGAAATACACTAAAACACTGAACTGCTGAATTACTGATAAAATAAATATATGGTATTTATAAACTTTATTTTGCATTAAAATGTCTTTTTTTTTTAGAATTTATATAATCATATTATTGATTTTTAGGAGGATATTGTTGTATTTATTTAATTTGATTTCTGGATCAATGAAAGTTGAATTAGGTATTACGTTGCTGAATTGCAGATAAGAATGAACATATGGTTTTAAATGCTTCCTTAAGCAAAAAAACGTAGTATTACCTTCTGATTAATATTTGTGAGAATAAAACTACCCTATATGTGATTTTTGGTCATTTTACGAGAGAAAAAAAAAGTTTGAGCAAGGTTTTGTTGCTGAATTATTAATAGAATGAATCTTTATTTTCAAATGCTTTCTAATGCATTAACATTTCACAATTATCATCATCATCATGAGTAGTAGTAGTAGTTTTTAATACACGAGATTTGTTACAAGATAACACATTTTTAAAAAGTGTTTTGTTTCGTGTGCTTTCGATAATTATAAGCAAAAAAAGAAATAAAGCCACAAGGTTCTTGTATCTGTAATCTTATCAAGGTAAATATGTGACTTTTGAATATATGTTTTGGGGGATTTCTATGCATTTATATATACAAGTCACAACAACAAAAAAAGAATTTAACTAATTTGTCGTGACAAAACCAACGAAGTGTTCTGGCTCCAGTTGAGGACTAGGACCAGAATGTGTATCTGACAATTCTGATCGGGCATCAACGTAAATTTGAGGGAAGCTAGGTACATAAGCTACGAGTCAAGTCCACAATGAAGACCCATACCAGTCTGGGCGGCTTATGTCCATTCTTATCTGGGTCCTTGCTAAGTGATCATTCCACTTTGTTGGTGTAGTCATGGTGTGAGTAGGCATGTGCTCATGTCCCCTCTTTAGAACATTTACGTGGCTGACCAAAATTTATTCAGTTTTTTAGAAATTTTATTAAGGTAATGATAATCTTTTTTGAGACAATACACTCAGAGGTGCAAACAGTTACTCCTCAATGTGATTTTCCTGTCGTTATTTGGTTTTGAAGGACTAAACGACGTTAGCTGCTAAAATCTTTAACAGAAGCCGAATCAGCTTACCTAATAACCCAATTCTTACGGTAGCACTGGTATACAATGTTACCACCTGCATCGGAATTATACATTGGTATTCAGTAGCGACATGTCATATTTTGCCTCTCAAACATTCAACGATAAGAGACAGTCCACACTGACTAATTGTAATTAGTGAATTTAATTATTGTGTCAATATTGTTAGACTTCTTTAAATTATGCATACTGTTTGAAAATGGAAAGTGTTAACTGGAAACCAATTTGTGCTACTTGAAAAATCTATTATCGTAGTATGCTAAGTCCCTCCACTACTGTTTATCACACTGATTGGATTATCTTTCCAATACAGGGGTCCTGCGTGGCTCAGTTGTAAAGAAATATAGGGTTCGTGGCCTGAAGGCCTCTAGTTCGAGTCTCGCTGGATCCGCCGGATTTTTCATGGGAGTGTCTTTAGGCAAAACACTTCAGAGCCCCAGCCTAGTTCTGGAGAAATCTAGGAAATACATGAATATTGTGAGCTGTCCCTCTTATATAACTGAAAAAATGCTGAAAGTGGTGTAAAACACCATTCAATCAGTTAATCAATCAATTAATCAATCAGTCTTTCCAGTACTGTTTTTATTCTGTTAAGTCGACATACTGTTGAAGGTAGGAAGTGTATTTAAGTCTTTTGTACACAATCCTGATTTTTAATAACCCTGTAGGAGAGGGCTTTTGAAAACTTTGTGGGTAAAGGAGAAAATGCTGGTTACAAGCATATTCTCCTTTTACCGCAATGTGTCGTACGCTTGCAAAAAACTTCAGTTTATTTGGATCATTTTCGACATTGTTGTATGCAGGAGCCTTCAATATTGGAAGAGTCTAGAAATTGTGTTTTGGCAAAGGGTTAACTCTATACTGCAAAATAACTAAATTGAAACTTTCAAGCTCATAGTAAAAATCCAAATTTTGCTATTTCAAAAGTATTTTCAGGGGAAAGATATCTCCTTATCGGTCAATGTACATCCAAGATCAGACTGCACGGTCTGTGCAATCTGATCTTGATCTACACTGTCCATACAAGGTCCTACAGACGCGCTTAGCATTCTAAGGGTTAACTGGAAATCTGATAGTTGTGATACTTGGAGAATCTCTTATCTCTTATTCTCCAATTTAGAATTGCCTTACTAAAAACACAGAGTCTCAGAGCCGTATTCATACTTCATATTTCATATATTTCAAACACAAGTTTAGGTTGATTATATAATCTTTGTGTATGTTTATATATAATGCCTATGTGTGTGTATGATTTAGATATTGTTCGCCAATTCAGGTTCATTTTATCATATGTGATTTTCTTAAGTCGTCTGCTGCATATTAGTTTTCAAGTCTGCATTTCTCATATACCAATTTACATTTTTGATGACTACTGCATATTTGTTTCAGAGTAACAAGAAAGTAATTTCATACAATTTCCATTTATATGTGCATGTACATTCATTGAATAGAGTGAACTTACATGCATATATAAATGGAAATTGAATTCTAAAACCTCCTAATTAATTTTTGCGTTACTTCCGCAAATCAAACCAGATCAAAGTTACTATCAGTTGGTCCTTTATCCACAATATTTTCTGTTTTTAACTCTTTACCAAACTACAAAATATTATACAGGTCCAAATTTAAATCACTTGCAGACGACAAGATAAAGTTAAATATTTCAAAAACTGAACGTCAAATTTATTGACTCAACCGAATTGAAAGCATTTGGAGTCAACAAAATAAATTTTACTCACATGTTTGGACTTGTCTTTGATGGGGTAGAAAACATTGTAGAAAAAGGAGAAAATACTGGTTACCATAATTTCTCCTTTACCTACAATGTTTTCAAAAGGTTTTTCTTTCTTCACAAGGGTCGTTAAAACAAAGGATTGTTTGGTAAAGGGTTAAACTAAGTTAAACTAAATTCCAATAAACAATCACATTTTATCGGTCATATTTATATGCTGTGGATTTGAATTATTCTAATTTTTTATCATTTGGGTTAGGGTTAGGCTCCTTACACAGATGGCAAAACTTTAGACTTGTCCACTCCACACCGAAAGTATTTGCAGACCACAGATCAAATGTGGCCTTGACAATAGGTTTGAGGGTAGAAAATATTGTAGGAAAAGAAGATTACTCTGGGTATCAGGATTTATTCCTTTTTTCACCCTGTCCTCAAAAGCCTTCTCCATTAGGGTGGTTGAAGATCAGAATTTTGAGGTAAAAGAATTGGTGTGTGAGACTGGTCAAAAACATTGTTTCCTAATTAAAAAAAAATGTGTTATTTTTAATTTTCTCACTTTTGTCTGATTATCAGAGAAAATGACTTGTGTCAAATGTGCATTTTCAATAGTTTCATACTGACATGTTCAAAACATTTTTCTCAGTAGCCTGTCTAGAAGACATAATATGGATAGGAAAAGGAAATATCCACAAATCAAAATTGTATTGATATAATTCAAAATTTGTTCAAAATGCATGTAAGTTGTCAAATAATTTTTAAGAGTGAAATGTCAAAGAGAAGTAGTGTATGGGATAAAAGCTGTAACATGGGTTTACTGTCACAAACAAACATTACAGTGTAAAGAGATGAGATATGCAAATGTTATATAATCATTTCCTGTATTGTTTCAACTGGTTTGTGATGGATTAACATTTATGACCGTGACTTGGGGTAGCCAGATACTGACTTCACCCTTTACCATACAAACCCTAGATCTAGTTTCCAATACGCAAAGAAAGAGTGTTTGAAAAACAGTGTGGGAAGAAAATGATGTTTGCTGTTCAAAGAATGATTATTATCCCTTGAAAGTTTACATCATTTGAACAATGTCGACTTTGTTATTTGCAAAATTTATGTTATGATTTTGGATGAATCTATAATTTGGTAAGTATCTCCTTTCGACTCGGAGTTTCGAATAATGTCGGCACAGCGTCAGGTTTTAACCGCAGCCTAAAATTCCTATAACCAACTTCTTTTGCGAGTTTTGGACTTATTAAGAACTGACTGTCATCGAAGTATTTCAGACACAATTTCGAATGAACCGAGGGCAAAAAATCCGTCGCTACTGTCCGGCCCCGGTTTAAACGTTGAATCCATAGTTTCCTCCTTATTAATTCCTTCGGAAATTTGAAAATACTAATTCTATGAGTTCCCGAATCGACGTTGCAGCCATAGGCTGCACAATTTACCATTTTTCGGCTGAATTCTCAGTTAATACTCAGATATCTGCATACAATCATCCGCGTTCCTACTTTATGTCTATTGACGGTATACAAAGAGTGACTCGACAATGACGTCACACATGCACGGGAGATAAGCGAATCAGGGGAAGTAAGCCATGTACCATTTTTAGGGCCGTATGTCAGCGTGACAATTCGGTCGTGGTTTATGGCATGTTGCAGGGTGGTATTTATGAAAAATGACGGACACATGTTTAACTGACATCATTTGCAGCTGATTAAAGGAAAAAACAGTCTGGTCAAAATATTTTAGGATTTGCCCTTTAAATCCCAACATTTCAGATAAAACAAACATTATCAAAAATCTGTTTTTTTTTTCCCCCCAAATTTATTATGTCATTGTTGCATGTATGCTTTATTGTTTACTGTTTTTTATATATAACGATGAACTGCTATGTAGTTCAAGTTGAAACAATAAAGTTCTGTTCTGTTCTGTTCTGTAACTTATGATACGACAGGTCTGTTAATTGGTATATCACTGATTGGATTATATTGTCGTCAGTTGTTTGAAACAATTTAAGTCAGAATACTGTTTGAAAGAAGGAAGTGTGCTTAGCTAAACACCAAGTTGTGCTACTTGTTAAATCTATCACCGTAGTATATTAAGCCATTCAACTACTGTTTATTGATATCACCTTTATCTTTCTAATATTGTTTTAATCCTGTTAAGTCGGCATACTGTTTAAGGTAGACAGAGCATTAACCCTTTACCACACAGCCCTTATTTTAACAACAAGTCTTTTAATTTTTATCACCCTCCCTGTAATTAAATTATCTTGCAAATGATGTTAGGATTTGAATCCTGTAAATTCTACGTATCGCTTCTACATACCGCTAAAAAGTAGTAAATGTTATTCACTGGAAATGAATTAGTGACGCTTGCAAAGTCTCTTCTTTTTCTTTATTATGAGATGACAATCCTGTTCTTTGATAGCAATTGTTAGCACCCTTAACTTTATGTTTGACCAGGGATCGTATATACACAGAGATAGGCAACGCAACTGGAGTTAAGACCAATTATCGATTTTTCACTGACTCACCTGTACGGCGTCCAATAATCCGTTGTCGTTCCTTGCGAGTCATTATCTTCCTTTCAGATGATATAATTTCTTGCCGATTAAGGCAATTTTTACATCCGCCAAAGAAGCGTTTAATATGAAATGTTTTTCAGTTGTTTATGTCAATGTTTTTCTATTATTGTTTGTTTTCAGTTTAAGTGTTATTTTTTTATATGGAAAATTTAAAGTATCGACTAACAAGTCATGTTGTCAGTCTTGATTTAACACGAATTGTGAATGGAGATCAAAACGGCCCGGTGCCGAAACGACCCATTACCGAAACAACCCTCTTTTTCGTAGTAACTTAAAATATTTTAACATGTCTGCAGTAGATCTATTGCAAACAATTCGGAAAAAGCAGACATCGCCTGTTGAAGGATTAAGTCCGTCCAACGTTTTGGAAGTGGGCTGCTTTTGGCCATTCCCTATATTTTACATGATCACAAGTGGGATATATCAAGTTGTGTATCTGTCAAGACACATTCAGTATCCTCTTCTTTTTCATAGACAATACGCATCCTTGAAATTGAGCATTTATTTTCTGATTTTCTTCTCCAGATGTTTCAATTTGGTCAAGTCAAAAGCTTGTCATGTTACCAGGAGTGAAAAGCATTTCACTTGTATGTAGTAATATTAGATCTATTAATAGCTATTTACCCATTTTTCAATAGCAAACTACAAAAAAGGCATATAAAACCAGAAAAGTGCCTTCACTGCCCATTAAATAGACCTTCCAGTACATTTTCAATTCAACTTGCTGCTACTCTTAAATCAATGTAATTGACAGAAAAAAAAAGGAGAATTTTCTGCAAAATGGAAAGCAATACGTGACCTTTCTGGAAAAGTATGCTGGTGAAGTGTGAGCACCTGTCTGCAACAAAATGCTAGCCTCGCACATGTACCTGTTTTCAGCATTTTTACCAGCAATGTTTAATACCATGCGAAAAAAAAAAAAATAATAAAATCGTTTGAATCTACTTTAATTTGTCGTCTGCTAATACTTTCAATTGGGGATTCCAAAGGCACCCCAAAAATTGTTCTTTGGTAAAAAATAGTCAATAG
The DNA here is from genome assembly GCA_946811185.2 of Hippopus hippopus. Lineage (NCBI taxonomy): Eukaryota > Metazoa > Mollusca > Bivalvia > Cardiida > Cardiidae > Hippopus > Hippopus hippopus. Next base: position 14,582,004 of record OX328103.1, on the reverse strand, counting down.
CAGAATTACTAGGGAAAAAAAACATTTTCTCCTTTTTCCCCAATGCTTTCTATCATATCAATGACAAATTCCATAATTTGAGCCACATTTTAATTGTTGTCTGCAAATGCTCTCACTTTGTACAATTCTACTTCTGTGTTGTGTGAAAAAGAGTTAACAGTGTGGCAAAGGAAAAGTTGCTTGTGACAAGCAATTTTTCCTTCTTCAACAATGGTTTTTTTATTCAGTGTTAGAGAACTTAAGCTTGTCTACTAACTTTGAATGCTTTGACTTTGGACCAATTTGAAAACAGTATAAGTTGTGTAAGACTTTGTACAAATTTTACTTTTCACTCCTCATACAATGGACAGCGTTGGAAAACATTCGTAAAACATCAATTGCAGCCAGTGATCAATTCTTTTCAAAATGATTTTCGTGCTATTTAAAAAATTATGTTTTTGTCTTTGTAATATATGGAATATGGATAGCTGCATTGTTTGCTGTGATACAATTGCAAAATGTTGAAAGCAACCAACCTGAACACTTTGCCAGATAACACAATTTTAGACTTGTCTAATTTGGAATTATTTGCATCCAAGAAATAAAATGTGTGACTTGTGTCTTTGCTGAGAAAATGAGAACATGCTTGCCAACATTTTCTCCTTTTGCCACAATATTTTCAGATATGTAAATATTTCCCATGGGAGTGATAACTTAGGATTCGGGAATACTGTCATTTGTCACAGATTATGAAATAACTCCTTACTTCAAGTGGCTTATTAGGCTGTAGATACTGAATGTACTGTGTTGTTTGAAGAAAATAAAAGTATTTCAAATTTAATACATGTACATGTACTTCTAATGTTTTATTACAATAGTGTGAGTATTGGGAAACCAACATCATGATTCTCAGAGAATTTTGCACAAAACAGATATATACTTCTCTCCCTCAAAAAATATGTTGATGAGGAAACGCAACATGCAGCTTGTGAAGACTGTTGTGCAAATTCAAAAAACAAATGGATAAGTATAATGGTAGCTATGATACAACTGAAAGTGTTGTGAAACATTGCAAATAGAGCAATTAAAAGGTTCCATCCTTAACTTTTTGCCAGATTACAAAATTTTGGACATGTCTAATTTGAAAGCATTTGCAGACGACAAATGAAATGCGAGTGAAATGAGGAGACTTGTTTTTCCTGAGGAAATGAGAAATTGTGACATGTACTTACCGGTGGTTTCTTCTTTTTTCGCAATGTTTTTGGAAGTATGGATATTCCCCAGGTTAGTGAAAACTTAGGATTCAGGAATACTAGCATTTGTCACAGATAATTAAATATTTAACTCCATACTTCTATTGGCTTATTGAGCTGTACTAAATATACTTTGATGGTAGAAGAAGCTCACAGCTTTCATATTCAAATACATGTAAATTCACTTTAGCATTTTTCTTGCAGGTTTGTACAGTTCAAAGCTGATTTGGCCTGTATTAGTCCAAGTTTTCAAGCCCAGCTTCAGTTTTATACTGGCACACTTTATGCAAAATTACAAAACCATCTTCAATGTCATTCTTCTGTCCACAGGATGCATCACAACAGCATGTTGACAGCTCTTGAAACCATGTTTTGAAGTGTTTGTACTGTCACAATATATACTGAACCAAAAAAGAAACTTCCCCTGTGTTTAAGTGCAGATATACACAAATATGAAAATCAGGATTAAACTAGATTTATATGCATTGAAAGAGTATTTTATTGCGACTTTGTGTGAAAAAAATTATTGCTGAGGGTTTATCCAAAAGTAGTGAAATGGTAGTTAAAATGCTGAAGGGGTCGCTCACCAAAATCACAAATTAATACCGGGTATGACCACCTTCAGCATGAAGGACTGCCTGGCATCGTTGGCGCATAGAACGGATAAGTGTATTGATTTCGGCTTGTGGAATGTTGTTCCATTCCTGAATTAAGGCTTGTCTTAGCTGAATGACGTTTGACGGTGGAATAGGGCGACGTCTAACACGCTGGTCCAAATTATCCCAAAGGTGTTCAATGGGATTCAGATCAGGACTTTTAACAGGCCAGTCATTAATAAATGCAATGTTTTTCGCCCTGAGGAAATTCACATTGTCCCTAGCTGTATGGCTTGTGGCATTATCATGCTGATATTGGCATTATTTTGAAACAGTGGGATAACGTGCCTCGCAAGAATTTCATCTCGGTAGCGTTGGGCATTCAAATTCCCTTCGATAACGACGAGATTAGTGCGAAAGCCATGTGCAATGCCCGCCCAGACCAAGACAGAACCCCCACCCCCAAAACGATCTCGTTTAAGTACGCAACAGTCGGCATAACGTTCATTTCTCCTACGGTATACTCGAACCCTGCCATCACCTCGATGAATGGAAAACCTGGACTCGTCAGAGAAAAGAACCCTATTCCATTGTTGTCTAAGCCAGCGTTGGTGTGTACGTGCCCAATTAACACGATTTACGCGGTGACGTCGCGTCAAAACACAACCAACGTATGGACGACGTGCACGTAGTCCACCCTCGCACAAGCGATTGCGCACAGTTTGGGTAGATATACGGTTGTTATGTGTACCAGGGGTGTTAGCAGCAGTGGCTGTGGCAGTTTGGAAGCGATTGCGCAGGTGGTGTTCCGAATATAGCGGTCTTGGCCGCGCGTCGTGACGCGAGGACGTCCACTACGTGGTCGATCTTCCGTACGCCCTGTTGCTTGAAAACGTTGCCTAAGGTGTCGAATAGCACGAGTAGAACATCCAATATTCATAGCAACAGCATTCATCGTCATACCAGCATTAAGCATGCCAATGGCACGTTCGTGTAAATCTTGCGGAATTCTAGGCATGTCAAAAATAAAGAAAACTAAAAAGAATTTAATTTTTTTCAACGTCTTTTTCTTATTGACATGAAAGTCTTTAAAATTAGACTGAAAGGTTTCAAAAAAATATACACGAATTATACTGGTCCGTGCATACACGTGAAAATCGCTTTCAGCGGGTTTCTTCTGCAAAATGCTTTCAATCGAGTTAAAATTTGTTTTATCGGACACATAATCGTTCGCCCGAATATATGTAGGCCATCTGATATTTTGATTTTTTTAAATAACATTGCATTTGCACTTAAACAGAGGGGAAGTTTCTTTTTTGGTTCAGTATATATCTGGAAAAAATAGAGAACCAATTGAATTTCAATTTTCTCTTTTTTACAAAAAGTAACATTTTAATTCTTCAGTTACGTTGCTAAATATGGTTTTATTTTCACATGGTTAGACTATAATGAGAATTTGTTCAGGATATCGCCAACTATCACAGATCCAATCTACGCTTCCACCTTTACTGAAATAACCCCTTTTTAGGCTGCACTTTTCTTTACCTAGGATTCGATTAACAGCTTAGATTTGATTTTAATGCAAAACGATATACTTACTGCTTATAAATATGGTAATATCTGAACACAATTACATCTAAAAATGAAATCAGAATGCGACAACTAGAACTAGGGTCTCGACATATTGGGCCGCCATCTTGCAAAAAAGACTGAAAATAGCTTAGTTCTGAGCCCAAAATTATCTAACCTAGGATTATAAAATCAGTAGATTTGACTTTAAATAAAAACGAAATACTTACTGTTTATAAATATGCCAATATTTGAACGCATTTATTTCTAAAAATGAATTTAGAAAGTTACAACTATCAGTAGGGTACCGCCAAATTCACCGCGTTGGTCCGCCATTTTGTGATGTAATTTCGAAAATAGCCCAGTTTTGAGCCCACAATTATCTACCTTAGGAATCCAAAATCAGTACGAAATTGGCTTTAATAGAAGGAGATGTACTGTATCTCGTGATTTTTACCAGCATGTTGCTATTTGGACGCTACTTTATGTACTTAAAATTGATTTCTATTGCACATCACAAGCTCCTCTTTTAGCCGAACATCCGCTTCGAGGCAAACATGATTAGGCCATGAATTTTAAACGCCAAGATGCGCATATAAAACAAAATCTACGATATAATAATAGATGTTACAGATATTCTAAACATGTAAAGATTCGGAAACTTACCTGTTTAGAAGGACATATGCCAGAACCACGCGAAACGTTGATTAGAAAGTGACCGTCGTATGCCGAAATGTGTTATGGCCGCCGTTTTTTCCTTTGCGGTCTATTCGAAGGAAGTCAGTGAATAACCGGAAGTTATACCGCGTTGCCTATCCCTGTATATACAGGATCCCTGGTTTGACTCGATCATTCTGTGATTTATGTTAATATCGATATAAAGCAACGAAAAAGATGTCCTGGTTTCTTTGATACCGTAAACTCAATTTCTGCCAATTATAAATAATAAGATGGCATGTACAAATGTTTCATGTTATATGACGGAAACTGAGATTTCCGTATATCCGTTTTAAGCTTGGTGCTTGAAAATAAGAATCTGACTGATCAGCTAACAAAGGGTCCGTCTTTTACATTATCTCAAAGCTATTTTTGGAGACCTATTAGTAAAACTCTGAAAATGCTGAAAAATGGTAAAAAAAAAAATGTTGGCCTTTCTCTTCGGACAGCCGAAACACGTCATTCTGATGTCCGATTCTGTTACTTGTTCGTTTTTAACAAAAAGAAAAAAAATGTCTCTTGTGAATTCATGGAAACAAACCCAAGACGTGTGCATTAAGGTCTTTAAATGGACAAGGGAGCTAGAGATATTTTGGTGCGTTTAGTTTGATGTCAATTAACAGGTATATTCATACTTTTTACAAGTTTTCAAAACGAACTCACAGAATGACCGAGTCAAATATTAAGTTAAGGGAGTAAAATTTGCTTCAAAAGTGCTGTCTCAATAAACATACTTATCATCTCAATAATAACAGAGTTGGGAGATTTTTCAAGAAGCACAACTTGGTTTTTAGTTAAGCACACTTCCTTCTTTCAAACAGTATACTGACTTAAATTGTTTCAAACAACTGACAATATAATCCAATCAGGGATTTACCAATTAACAGCGGCCAATTAACTAGAGGCCTTCAGGCCACGAACCCTTCACTTTACCAGTGAGCCACGCAGGACCCCAGTATTAGAAAGATAATCCAATCAGTGTGATAAACAGTAGTGGAGGGACTTAGTATACTACGATAATAGATTTTTCAAGTAGCACAAATTGGTTTCCAGTTAAACACACTTTCCATTTTCAAACAGTATGCATAATTTAAAGAATTCTAACAATATTGACACAATAATTAAATTTACTGATTACAATTAGTCAATGTGGACTGTCTCTTATCGTTGAATGTCTGAGAGGCAAAATATGACTTATGTCGCAACTAAATACCAATGTATAATTCCGATGCACGTGGTAACATTGTATACCAGTGCTACCGAAAGAATTGGGTTATTAGGTAAGCTGATTCGGCTTCTGTTAAAGATTTTAGCAGCTAACGTCGTTTAGTCCTTCAAAACCAAATAACGACAGGAAAATCACATTGAGGAGTAACTGTTTGCACCTCTGAGTGTATTGTCTCAAAAAAGATTATCATTACCTTAATAAAATTTCTAAAAAACTGAATAAATTTTGGTCAGCCACGTAAATGTTCTAAAGAGGGGACATGAGCACATGCCTACTCACACCATGACTACACCAACAAAGTGGAATGATCACTTAGCAAGGACCCAGATAAGAATGGACATAAGCCGCCCAGACTGGTATGGGTCTTCATTGTGGACTTGACTCGTAGCTTATGTACCTAGCTTCCCTCAAATTTACGTTGATGCCCGATCAGAATTGTCAGATACACATTCTGGTCCTAGTCCTCAACTGGAGCCAGAACACTTCGTTGGTTTTGTCACGACAAATTAGTTAAATTCTTTTTTTGTTGTTGTGACTTGTATATATAAATGCATAGAAATCCCCCAAAACATATATTCAAAAGTCACATATTTACCTTGATAAGATTACAGATACAAGGACCTTGTGGCTTTATTTCTTTTTTTGCTTATAATTATCGAAAGCACACGAAACAAAACACTTTTTAAAAATGTGTTATCTTGTAACAAATCTCATGTGTTAAAACTACTACTACTTCTACTATTACTAATGATGATTATGATATGTTAATGTATTAGAAAGCATTTACAATTAAAGATTCATTTTATCAACAACTCAGCAACAAAACCTTGCTCAAACTTACTTTCACGTAAAATGGCCCAAATATCACCCATCTATAAAATAGTTTTATTTTCAATAATATCAATCAGAAAATAATGCTGCGGTTTTTGCTTAAGATTTAAAATCATATAGACTATTTATTCTTATCAGCAATTCAGCAACTAAATACATGTACCTAATTCAACTTTCATTTCTCGAGAAATCAAATTAAATAAAACAATATCCCCCTAAAATCAATGATATGATTATATAAATTCTAAAAAAAAGACATTAATGCAAAATAAAGTTTATAAATACCATATATTTATTTTATCAGTAATTCAGCAGTTCAGCGTTTTAGTGTATTTCAGCTGATCAGCAGGTTGCTGAATTCAGCAGAAAATTCAGCGTTTTAGGGAGTCCCGGCTACTGTTACGTAATGTTACGCTTCTCTTATCTTTTATAGCTGCGGGATATCAAATATGGATTACTAGTATATACACGGTTTAAGTTCGCCAAACTCCGGAAACTCCCGAACCTTTACGTATGATATCGATTATTCTCATCGATTTCTTGGTATGCGAGACTGCTGATAAGGCATATCCGTGAAAGTTGGCTATGCAGAACCTAGACGACGGAATGTACTCTATCGTAACGACTATCATTAATGTTCGGAAAGAATTTGGCCGAACTTGGAATAAAATCAGCGACATATGGGTTTCAAGCCCTGTATGTCAGCGACTGAGCAACCAGGCTCTGCTCCTGGGTACTTATCGGTATTAAAGATACATCCGTACAGCCATAAAAAAAAAAAAACCACTGCAACCATTTCATAGACTGTAGCATGGTTCAAATTAGTCATCCGTGTAAACATTGATAAATGACCGATATATTGAGTATACGGAATGCAATATTGCAACCGTCGGGCGCAACATTTGGCATGAAGATACAAGAATGATTTTAGTTTGATAAAATAAAGATGAAATCGGTTAAAAACTGGCTGAAAATGATTATAGATGTACCTTTAAGCCTCGGCTCTTTCCAATGCCAAAGAGCACCAGGATGGTGAGGGGCGTCGCTAGGGTATAAAATGCACTAAAACTCGACCAAACAACCCCGTTTTTTAGCGACCCAGAGGCAGGAGCTTTTGAAAACATCATGGGAAAAGGAAAAGATGCTGGAAACCAGCATTTTCTCCTTTTCCCACAACGTTTTTCACTCGTTCATGTCCCTATCTTATCACCTGAGTCTAACATGATTTGTCGTCTGCAAAAACTTGCAATTTAAAAAGGTCGAAAATCCTATCGTTTGGTTTGAGTTCTATGGGGCTTTAAAATGCCACAACAAATTGTTACACGATGGTTTAATCATCACAATGAAGTCTACTTCATCTTTTTGATAGTTTAAATATACATTTCTAAATTACTACTACTACTACCACTACTACTCATATTGCAGACGACATCAAACACTTCCATTTTGCACAGAGGACAACAAAAACATAGAACAGGGTCCGTATTCTCCAACCATTCTTAAGAACGTTCTTAGTCTTATTCTTCAAGATTTTCTGACTGTGAAAGTAACAGAACTTCTGATTGGCTAAACCAAATGGTTTAGCCAGTCAGAAGTTCTGTTACTTTCACATTGACAAAATTCTAGAGAATAAAACTAAGAATGTTCTTAAGAATGGTTGGTGAATACGGACCCAGGTCTGCATTACTGTGAAAAGATTTCGACAAAGGAGAAATTGCTCGTCACAAGCTATATCCTCTTTGCCCCAATGTTTTCAAAATTGGTCATCTAGAAGAAAAACGTCGTCCTTTATTGGTGCATGTGTCATCCACGATTTTCATATTTTTTTATTCATTTTAGACACGGGGTCGTGAGGGTGTTTCCAAGCTCCACAGAGGCTATGAATCGGCTAATTGGATATCTCTACAACTCGACGGTAACTGTCAGGTTCTCGCATACTACCCTATTGTGGGTTCACGTACACTGGATATAGGTTTTTGATTGAAAAAAAAAAAAATGGTTCTAAGGTCAGTTAACATACCGTTTACCCGAATTTGAGTCTATGAAAAAGCTGACATGATATGAACTCTGCGGTGACTGTCAAATTCCTCAAGCCTAATCACTTAATTTTAAATACATGTATTGCTAATATATCATGAGCTGGTATCAAACGAAACCTCGACCAGGAGTGTGAATAGTCCTGCACGGTAGCATAGTCGATAGCGTACTGGATTTGAGATAAGGAGGTGGGGGGGGGGCGCTGGTTCGAATCCCCAGCTCGGCCAATTTTTCTCCGGGGATTGATGAAAGTCATTAGGATAGGATTCATTACTCTCTCAACGCTAATCATTGTTTCGACGATGGTTATGTGGGAAAGCATCCAGTGGTTTTGGAAGAATATAGGAGAGTAAGCGAATTTCGCTAGTAATCGAATTTCGCCAACTCTGTTCTCAGGCGATATTTTAGTATCTGTGACATCATCCATTCAGGAAAAGGATTGATATCTTCGCAGCAAAGCTGTTTTGAACTGTCATTTGAATCTAATGATAGAAAAATACCTATCAATAGGGAAAAAGTTCATAAGCGACCTATCACAAGCTTTTCTCCGCCATTTTAATATCACTTTACAGGTGTCTCCTCTATATACAAATTTTAAAAGATTTTCTTAGCTTAAAACTCATTTGTGTTGTCTATTTTCGGTTTGACAAGTCATCTTTTGAACTTTAACAGCCGAAGTTTCGTATGGGGCACCTTAAGGGAAATATATTCATATGAATGACAGAGGGGTCCTTATTAATTTTTTCCTAAGAAAACAGATCGAATCAGGTACAAAAATTACTACAAAAACAGGAAGATACCTTTTTCTGTGAGTTACAAAAGGTTATCTTTTTGGAATCACAGCCTCTTTATCCCCAACACTGTCATCCTGATTTAGATTGCAATATTTCAGTGCCACAGAAGAAATAATTATAGGAAAAATCAGACAACAGTCGTCGATTTTGTTTTCTGGGAGTTTTGTTTTTGTTTTATTTTCTTCGGGTTTTCTCATAGAAAGTAAATGTAGATTTAATATCCCAGGGAGGCGATGAATATTGTTGAAATGATGCTGTGAATTTTTTATTTCATTTTACCCTCTCTGGGGCCTCTAATTTTCGGAAATTCAGAGTTGTCAAAATTGGCTTAGGCCCTACTCTTTTTATAGATGGCGACTTTGTAAAGTCTCAATTCTAAACGGATGTTTTGACAGATAAATTTAGATTTTTAAGTGGTAAAGATTATTTTTACAAAAGGATTTGGATACAAGTTCATAGATATTTATCCAGAAGGAAAATTACTATTGTTTTGTTGAATTTGCAAGAGCAGTTTCCCTTGCGTTGGCGAAATTTGATTACACCAGTATATTGTTCGAAGTACTGGTACAAAGAACTAAAATATTCATGGTTGTGCTAAACGGGTTTAGTAGCCTATCAATTAACGATAAACTTATTTTCTGTATGTTTTCTTCAGGCCATTGACGTCTGGCGTTATCCAAGTAACTTTGATAACTCAGCCGATATTCGACTTCATCCAAATGAATTCGACAAGACAGTTACCTCCCTTAGGGAAGCCGGATATGACGTCACCATTCTAATAGAAGACATTCAACACCTTGTGACTTCACAGAAAATGATGTGGAAGAGTTTACAATCAAATGCAGCCGATTTTGAGTATTCCGAATATCACACTCTGGATGAGGTTACTTTTCTTTTACAATTTACGCCTGAGTCCAGCAGACGACATAGTTTTAGATTTGTTCTTGAGTTGCTCGTTTGAAGGGGTAGAAAACATCGCAGAAACTGACTGTCGCTGCGGCGATGGTATTTGTCATTGAAAAGTGGAAAATCAATTTGGTTTAAGAGGAAAATGCTGGTAACCAGCAATCTTCTCCTTTTTCCCCAAAACGTTTTGGACTTAATTGTGGATCTATTTTATCAGGAGGCTACACCCCAGGACCCTACATAATATTGCAACTTTCAAATACAGTGTGCAAAAGTTATAATATACTAGTAAACCGCCACCTCATTTCGAAAAATTACGATAATACCGTCAAAGTCAAAATTTTTTAACAGATAGGTTTTTATCACATAACCTCCCTTGTTTTCAGTGTAATATACCCATTACGAATTTTCTTATCTCATACACGTGTAATATCACAATTGAGTGACGTCATTTTTGACGTCATTTTTTACGTATTACATAGAAGTGAATGGGTTTTATGGATATTTCCGCGTGTGCATCTATAGATGGTTTTACATCTTCTAACCTATGATTTGTGAAATAGAGCATGCTCTATTGTCATGTGATAAAAAGAATCTGACATTCGTTGGCACATGAAATAAAAATTTTATTAAACTCGTCAAGAAAAAATGTTATTAAGCTCTCCAAAAGCTCGCTTAATGACATTTTCCCTAGACTCGTTTAATAAAATTTTATCTCAACGACAACTCATATCAGATCCTATATATCAGTTTTGTTTTAACACCTATCCTGCTAATGAAGTAAAATGAAACTTTCAAGCCAATGGTAAAAACCAAAACTTTGATATTTCAACTGTATTTTTAAGGGAAGATATCTCCTTATCGGATAGTGTGGATCCAAAATCAGACTGCTTGTTCTGTGCGGTCTGATCTCTGATCTTAAACTACACTATCCGCAAAATGACCTTGAGTCGCGCCTAGCAGCCTAGGGATTAAAAATTTACAAAATTTATCAGGTTTGTACACGATTTGTTGAAATATCAACATAGGGCTATAAAATGTACCATCCACCCCCGTATGGTGGCGGTTTATCAAGTTTGTTACACGATTTGTTAAAATATCAACACAGGGCTATAAAATGTACCATCTACACACGTATGGTGGCGGTTTATCAAGTTTGTACACGATTTGTTGAAATATCAACATAGGGCTATGAAATGTACCATCCACCCCCGTATGATGGCGGTTTATCAAGTTTGTTACACGATTTGTTAAAATATCAACACAGGGCTATAAAATGTACCATCCACACACGTATGGTGGCGGTTTATCAAGTTTGTACACGATTTGTTGAAATATCAACACAGGGCTATCAAATGCACCATCCACACACGTATGGTGGCGATTTATCAAGTTCGTACACGATTTGTTGAAATATCAACATAGGGCTATCAAATCCACCATCCACCCCCGTATGGTGGCAGTTTATCAAGTTCGTACACGATTTGTTGAAATATCAACATAGGGCTATCAAATGCACCATCCACACCCGTATGGTGGCGGTTTATCAAGTTCGTACACGATTTGTTGAAATATCAACATAGGGCTATCAAATGCACCATCCACACCCGTATGGTGGCGGCTTATCAAGTTCGTACACGATTTGTTGAAATATCAACATAGGGCTATCAAATGCACCACCCACACCCGTATGGTGGCGGTTTATCAGGTTTGTAAAGAATATTTAATGAAATAATCGGCCGTGTGACCCCAAATCAGTCTACTTGTTCTACGCCTTCTGACCCTTATCTACGTTGTCGTAAAATATATACATGATATAAAGGAGGCGGAAGGGGAGGAGGAGGATGTAGAGGGGAAGAAAAAGAAGAAGAAAAAGAAGAAGTGCCGAAATCGTCAAAAATATTATTGTCCTATTATTCTTTTTTCTTTAGATTTATAACTGGTTGGAAAACAAGACAGAATTCTATCCAGATAAATGCAGTATTGTTGAAGTTACAATTTCCTACGAAAATAGACCATTGAAAGCTCTGGAGGTATTCTTCTGACTACTTTCATTCTTAAATGTAATTTTAAAACAATCTAAGTATTCAAAGGATAGTTTCAATATTAATTTCAGAGCCTCGCTAGCGTATTCAGTAGCGCACAGGACTAGAGAACAGTTCCGCCAATTTCTTTCCAAGGATTAATGATAGTCATTCCAACAGGATTCAGTCCTCTCTTACCACTGATCGTTGTTTCGATGATGGTTATGCTGCCTTGGTTTGGGAATAAAACTAGTATTGTGCGAGGTACAGGTAGAAATTCCAGGAAGGTATGGATGGGCGCACTGGCCGCAGCGATGTAACTGAAATACACGTAGTGTTGAAAATGGCGTTAGATATCATATTATCATTTCAGTATTCGTTTTGTCATGCATTTTTGCAGAGAATCTTAAAAGTTTCATAAAAAAAACATAATACATAAAAAAGAATATTAGATTCTTTCTTTAACGTACACCAAACAACCTTGAATACCATTTGCGGGTCCGTGTTTAGAGGTGTTGTTTGGTGTGAAACACAAGAAGATAGTTCTATGACATTTACACCAAAAGTAGAATGAATCAGTTCCTTCAGGTAGCAAAGAGGATTATTGCTATTAGGCTTTTGACTCAAGATAACATCGCAACACTCCATGTTGATACTTAACGTGCAAAATTATAAAAAAAAAAAAGGAAACTCCACCCGTACACGTCATTGGTATAGAGATAAACAAGTAATTTCGTTGAAATGAAATCTCCCGCCGAAAAAGACATTTAAATTTTTGATAGAAACAAATACTGTAAGAGGTATTGTGTTTTGCATATACATGTGGCCTTTTTTTTATTACTCCATAATGAAATTACATGTATACACTAAGACCCCCCGCCTTTTTCCATGATACGGCATTTCATAAAACAAATTATTATTGTCTCTGGCTTATGATAAACAATATATATATGAAGTTTCATAAAATTTTGTCCAGTATTTAAAGAGATATTGGTCCATAATGGAAATATACATCAAGCGCCATTTTTACCATGACACGGTATTAAATAATGGTAATAATAATGAAAAACTATATGGGCGGATTATCATAAGCAACACATGTATGAAGTTTCATCAATATTCATCAAGGATTTTAGAAGATATCTGTCTAGGCGGACGGACGAAAGGACAGCGCAAAAACGGAGGATAATAACGTCTCTTTTCCCTCTATATGGCTTGTGACTTGTGTGGGTATATCAGCCGAGTCTGAAACATTTGAGCAGCGCTCGGAGAAAAGGAGGTTTAATGCGTCTTCATGATGCATTATACCGAGCAAACCTTCACATAAACTTGTATGGATCCATCATATCCATATTTGTCCAACGTAGAATTTGACGTAGAATGGTACTTTGACATGCAGAAAATTTACAAAGAGCATAAAGTTTCAACCTATGTCAACCTGCACGGATTTTGCTGGCTGACATGGGTCGATACTTTTTGCAGATGCGCTAAACGCCCTTTTCAAAGAGCATGTCTCATTTGTATAGAAATGTTGGATGTCGTGCAGTCTTATTTATAGTTGGCCTGCAACACGGGAAAAGAGGCATTTGCGTAAAGTGTCGTCTCGGATCAGCCTGCGCAGTCCGCGCATTTTACGACTACATTAGATTTTTTGCTACAGTAGACTTACGCAAAACAGAAAATTCCATAAAAAAACCGGAAAGTGTCGTTTCGCATTAGCCTGCGCGGACAGCGCAGGCTGATCCGAGACGACACTTTACGCAAATGTCTGAATGCCCCTTTTCGCATGTTGCAGGCCAGTTTGCGTTAGGTGTCCCAGCTGGGCGTCTTCACCGTGTTTACCTGGGTTGTATCATTTGCTCTTTGTTGCGCCTTACTGACCCGTCACAATATTCAAAATCGTTTGACATTATCTTCCGCAAGGTGACATTTTTCAACTAGACCTGCCGAGCCCCGGTAGCGCAGTAGGTAGTGTACAGGACTCAGGCAGGGGGTCGCTGGTTCGATCCCCGGCTCGGCCAATTTCTTTCCGATAATTGATAATGGTCATTGCGACAGGATGCATTCCTCTGTCACTGCTGATCATTGTTTCGACGATGTGGTAAAGCAGCCAGTGGCTTGGAAAGAATATTGTGCGGAGTACTAGTAAAAGGAACTCCAGGAAAGCATCGATAGGTGCGCTGTCCGCCGCAATATTACTGAAACGATGTTGAAAATGGAGTTAAACACCATACAATCAATCAATCAATCAGTCAATAAAATACAGACCTATCTGATTTAGGCATCCTGGGTACAGAACTGGACTACTTTTCAAGACTGTAATCGATGCAGTTAATTTCAAAATAAAACAAACGTTTACTCAATAAAATGCAACCTGGTACGATTTGTCTAGGAACTGTTAGGTAAAAGATAACCCATGCATCACGCATAGATAAACAAAGCCGCTATAAGCTTGAGAAGTAGCCCTGGTATAAGTCCGGCATTGGTGGATTCATTATTTTTGTTGTCTAAATCTGTTGCAGAAATCCCGGTTTTCCCCATGTCTACATTTAAAATTATAGTATTTTTAAGAAACTACGAGCGAAAAATAGGCTTGATTTTTTCCACAGACGAATTATAAATTGCCATTTTCCGCTTGCTACTTTTTTAGCGGCAGAGTTTTTGTGGTATTTGTCGAAGACAATACCACCATGAGTTCAGTATTGAATTTTGAAGACCATGTATCGTATTTTGTGCAAAGCCAAAGGAAATAAACCCAATTAAACTCAATTTTTCTCATGCAAATGAGTTTTTCGGTAGCACTCAGATATGTAATTGGAAATGGCATGTTAAAATACACTGGGTGAGGCCATCGATCGTGGAAATACTAATTTTTGATTGAAAATAGCCTCACTCGCTAACAGCCTTCTATTGGCGCAATGATACAAAATTTGTCTACCGATCGCTTGGTCCTGGGCTTTTCGTTCCAAAACCAGTTCATCCCATGGCTTGTTCATCCCACGATTGCACGCTACTCCATTTGATTGGGCATGAATATTTATAGATCGGAATAATTGATTGTAATGTTGGGAATTAAATGTTAACGGCCAAAGATATTTCAAAATCATATTTTTCAGGTACAAACTTAATTTTATTCGATATAATCACTTGGTTTCTCTCTCTATCCATCATGCATCCTACTGTCAAGGGACGTTTCTCCTGACTCCTCCTAATGATCAAAGGGAGACCACCAATACACAAATAATCCTAACTTTGTCATGAGTACTCTCACTTTAACCAAAAAGGTATTCATTTGCTTAGTACGTTGACTTTCAAGCAAATATTTGAATACTATTTCTCTTTTTCTTTCAAATTATTAATTCCACACAATGGCTTCCTTGACAAATACCACTTCAGCGTTCTCAACGCTTTGATTAGTTTACGCACTGCGTATTAACATGTATCCTGTACAGAATAGTGATGCGTTATAGCAGACAGATCAATCTTCGAAGGATAAGACATGCGTAGACAATGAATCGTTTGATATTAAGTTCTTCAATGGGACAATTTTTGCTGCATTCTAAAACAAAGTCCTAATCCCTTTACTTCATACTTTGATTTCTATTACAGATTAGTACGCCATCCTCTGCATCTAAGAGACCTGCGCTATGGATACAAGGTGGAATCCATGCACGTGAGTGGATAACCCCTGCAACGGTGATCTACATGGCGGGAAAGGTGTAGTTATATTTCAGGCTATCCGCTATGTCTTATATGGCCTTCACAATGTCTCAAATACGAGATAATAATGCTGTCTAGTGTTGGATACGCGTACCTAACGGCGATATTGTGTCACCTATTTGGAAACAAAAGTCCAGCAGACGAAAACGGAATTTGGTTTTATAAAATTCGAAATATTTGTATGATGAAAATACATCTTTTCTTAGATTTGTTAAGAGTAATTTAAAATTTTAATACCTGCTCTATCTGAAGCTCATTTGATTTTAATCTTTCTAGATGATGCACCACTAGCGTTAACTATAACATACATTTTGTCCACCGACACTAGTTTTGCTAATTTCAAAACTAAAACGTTATTAAATGCTCTTTAGATGTTGGACTACTACAGTCTCGATTTGGAGCTTACGAAGACTGTAGATAAGTTCGAATGGTACTTCCTTCCGGTTACAAATCCTGATGGCTACAGGTATACTTGGATTGGTGATGAGGTTTGTCAAAACAACTGCTCTAATATCTCTCACTCACCAGCGGTCTGATCTGTTGAGTGTTAGGTACACTTATACATGGATTGGCCATGATACATGTCAAAACACTTGTTTAATTTCTCTCACTCACCTATGATCTGTGTTGTTGAGCCAGGATCGGTGATGATGTGTATTATGAGACTGACATAGATCTCACCTATATTTTATTCTTTACAGCCTGGTAAACATGAATGAGAACAAAGCAATGTGAGAGATGTTGTGATTTTGATATCAAAATCAAAAGATCTCTCACATGACTTCATTCTAGTCTGTCGAAACTTAGTAGCTCAGTCACTAGCGCACAGCATTTGTGATCTAGTTAGTCACAAGTTCGATTAAAATCACAGCAAAACTGTTCCCGAGATTTGATGACAGTCATTGCTACATGATTTATTCCTCTCTCACATTTGCTGCATATTCTTTCAATGATGTTTCTGTCAGCGAATTGTAAAAAGTGTAGCGCCAAGTGCACCCGGATGTCTGCAAGTACAATGTAGTAAACAGGCTAAAAGTAATCCCGCGCTGAACTTTTGAATTATGCACTAAATGGCGGCTACAAAAGTTGATCGTTGTTTTGTAAGGAACGGCTGTGGAGAAAAACTAGGTCGCCCTAAGCTGACGGTTGTATCGGTGTGGACCCAAACAGAAACTGGGATTTCGAATGGTGCGGTAAGAGTTACCCTTTTATGTTTTGGTAAAGTTGACGTCTGACAAATCTAACTCTTTACAAGATGACCGTGAAAATATTAGGACTGTTCAGCAGAGAACACATCAGATATGGCTCAACTACTGGGATTTATCTTTGAAAGGGTAAAAAATACTGTGGCAAAAGAAGAAAAATGCTGGTGTTCAGCGTTTTCTTCTTTTCCTGCGTTTGTTTGTTTGTTTGTTTGTTTTTTCCTTACCACCTTGAGGTCGTTAAAACACAAGATTGTTTGGTAAATAGGTTAATCAACCGATCAAATACATGATTATGTTCTTAAAAAAAAAGTGCAGTAACAGCTCTAGGTGTTCGAGTCAGGAACCAGAATTGCTGCTCTAAACTATTTGTCGACCTGTGATGGAAACGGACGTGGAATGTAAAACCAAAATCCATCTATGGTATAGCTGATTAGACAGAGCTACCCGGTTTCTTCAAAATTTCATAAAAATTGCAGCCCGGAATTTTTGCTGACTCTCTCCTGATTGATTTCGTGAATTTCAGTTACAACCAACATATGTAGAGATATGCCATATAATACTCCACTATAACTAGAATTCGCCTATATGCCGCAACCAGTAATTTAAGTGCTAAATTTTAGGGAAAAGTGCGTGTTCTAGTCCAGGTTATTTGCATGCCAATCTACCGACAATAAACGACAATAATGAGGGCTTAAGTACCACTAGAAACAAACCAATCATCTGGATCTTTGTGAAAAGGGTTGTCTCTTTATATCACAGCTCTGCCTCATAAGCAACTGTATATATGTAAATGCAATGTCTGTTCACACCAAAACTTTGAATTGACGTCTATTCAGAGATCCAAATAATCGCAGCTACACAATGTTTCAATCTGGTAATGAGACATCAAAACCAAGACAAACAATGGAAGTGATTTTTTTTTTCTGGGAGAAGACATACTGACGTTTTATTCGAATGTTTACAGAAAAGGGCGCAAGTTCTGATCCTTGCTCCGAGACATATTGTGGCGAGTCAGCGTTTTCCGAGCCCGAAACAAAAGGAGTGTCTGACTACATTTTAAGAAAAATCGACAACCTTACAGGTTTTATCGACGTTCACAGCTATTCCCAGCTCTGGATGTCTCCATGGGGCTATACTGAAGAATTTCCAGAGGACTACCAGCTACAGGTTCGTAAACAACATTATTGTTCAGTGAACTCACCATCTCCTGAACCAAAGTTACTATAGACGACTCCCAGAACATCAGTATAAAATAACCATTTGTCGAGATGAATTACTGAGGGTTTATTTGCGTGAACATGCGCACAGTTATTAGGATAAATGCACATAATAACTGTGATAAATGCATATAATTATTAAGATAAATACACATACACATAGTTGTTAGGATAAATGTACGTACATAGTTATAAGGATAAATACACGTATGCAAAGTTGTTAGGATAAATGAACACGTACATACACACAGCTGTTAAGATGACAGCACATACAAGTATATAGTTATTAGGATAATGCATATACATGTATATAAAGTTATTTGGATAAGTGTACATAGTTTTTAGGTTGATTGATTTATGCATTGAACGTGTTTTACGCTGCTTTCAACATTATCATAGCCATAGCTCGGCGACAGCTCGCTTATCCATGTATGTCATTGGTTCCACCAGTACTAGGCTGGGACTCTGAATTGTCTTGCCTAAGGACACTCCAACGAAAAACCAAGTGCTTTCAGAGAGGCTCGAATCCAGGGTTTTCAGGTTTTAAGTCTTACATTTTATCACTGATCTTCACAGGACCCCCATAGCTATCAAAATAAATGCACATATAGATAGATGCGTACAGTTTTTAGGATGAGTACAAAAACTTATGTTAGGTATAAAAATCAATGCTACGAGCATTGGAATAACGAGTGCACATAGTTGGTTGGATAAGTGTGCATAGTTATTAGGATAAATCGTATGATAATTAGGATAAAGCACATGGTTTCTAGGATACGTAATATGTAATACTTTCACATAATTCACCAGAACGACGGTTCCAGACAGGCAGTCAAGGCTATAGAGAACGTTTACGGCACTTCGTACGAATATGGACCGATCGCAACAACCATTTGTAAGCTTCTATTTTTTTTTTGTCGTTTCTTTTATTCTCCATTGAGTATGTCATAGCTTGATTATGCTTCAAGTTGATAATGCCAGATTTATCTGTAGAAAAACCATACGATAAATGTTTCGGGACTGAATGGGTTTATGTCAGTGTCAACAGTAATTCAGTTGTATTCTGGAAACAGCCCGTTTATTCATACTTATTAAATTACTGTAAATGATATGACTAAACTAAGGACGCCATCTAAAACACATACAACAGACTAGAATACGATTTTCGTATCACGCATGTACTCTGTGTAGGATTTTCCGTATCACGCACATAGGCTACTCTGTGTTGAACATCATTGTGTTCATGGACTAGTTATTTGTATTCACTTTCGGTTCTTTCCGTCAAATCCCAAAAATCTGCGGCTGTCTGGGTTTTTTCTTTTTTGTTATGAAATTCATTTATTGAGGTTTTTCTAAACAGTTATACAGGGAAGTTATACAATAGTTCTATTAAAAAGAAATATTACTACAAACTGTCTTTTTGAGTGGCTGAATCAGGCTTCGTATTCACCGACCGTATTTAAGAACGTTCTTAGTCTTATTCTCCAAGATTTTCTAAATTTGAAAGTAACACAATATCTGATTGGTTAAACCAAATGGTTCAGCTAATCATATTTTGTGTTACTTTTAAAATTAGAAAATTCTGGTGGATAAGACTGGATAAGACTAAGCATGTTTTTAAGAATGGTTTGTGAATACGGACCCAAGTCTCGCTGTGTGTGTAAGGAGATTCGCATCGGATCCAACCTTCGGTCTCATTTTATACACACCTCTTTACACGCGACCTGATCCGACCACTCAGAAATGCATACTATTGTAATATTACATTTATATCATGTCTTTCCTTTTCAAATTTACCATAATAGATCTGTCAAGCGGTTGTAGTACCGACTGGGCGTATGGCAGGGCCGGGATCAAGTATTCCTACACGATAGAACTGCGCGATCCCGGAGTTTTTGGTTTTCTACGCCCGAAAGAGCAAATCATTCCAACAGGGAAGGAAACTCTGGAGGGTCTTCGTGTAATGGCCAATTTCGTCAGCGAGAATTAACCAATGCTGTATCAAGCGGCTTAACGAGTTTTGGGAAGACAGCACATGCAAATATTTAGTTTTATTTTGTAAAGGTAGAAAACATTGTGAGAAAAGAAGAAAAAGCTGTTTAACAGTATTTTGTCCTTTTCCCTAAATGCTTTCAACCTTTTAAAAACGTTTCCCTTCATTTCAGCCGCATTTGATGAGTCGCGTACAAATGCTTTAACTTTGGACAAGTCTAAAATTTTGTTTTCTAGTAAAAGATGTTATTCACAGAAGTACAGCCTAGCAGAATACGTTCGAAAAATAGACTTAAGGCACACAAAAAAATTAATGCAGAGGGCATAAAGTTTTTACAAATTTAAAAACTGTTTGACTTTCTGTCCAATCCCAGTGACGCAAAAGGTGAAAGTGTAAGTCAACACGTGATCGCCCCATGACAGATAGTGCAGTTCTACATATACCCTTACCAAACAATACAGAGCTTAAACGACCATAAAGGAGATTTTTGCAAACATTATGAGATAAAAGAGAAAATGGTGGTTACCAGGATTTTCTCCTTTTCCCACAATGTCTTCTACCCATACTAAAATGAATTTTAACTTCTGTGTAACACTGATTTTGTCTTACTGCCGATGCTTTTAGTTGGGACAAAGTACGGACTGACCAACTCTGTCGGTGACATTTCTTTTTTAAATTTCGATAGCTTTTATTGATTAATTTTATAGTGATTAACATCTTTTTCAACATTATTTCAGTTATATTGCAGCGGCCAGTGCACCTATCCATGCTTTCCTGGAATTTCTTTTACCAGTACTCCGCACAATATTATTTCCAAGCCACTGACTACTTTCTCACATAACTATTGTCGAAATAATGTTCAGCGGTGGGAAAGGGTATGAATCCAGTTTAGCAATGACTATTATCAATGCTCGGAAAGAAATTGGCCGAGCCGGGGATCGAACCAGCGACCCCCCGTTCTCAAGTCCTGTACGCTACCGACTGAGCTATACCGGGGCTCGGCAAATTTCAAGCGCCGGATCTGTTCAAGTGCTAAATGAATATTTCCACGGCATTGCTTTTTTTTTGACTCAATGAAAATATTGACCTCTTTATTATGCTCATCGAAAAAATTACCTCTTTATTGCGCTGATTGAAAATATCGACCTGTTTATTATGCTCAATGAAAATATAGGCCTCTTTATTATGCTTTTAAAGAATATCGATCTCTTTATTATGCTCCCTACAATGAATTAAGTGATGGATTCGTCATTCCACTTCTACGTCCGTAGATTCAGTTCTTTGTCTTCTTCTCCTCCTAGTTTTCAATCAGTTTGACCGGAGGTTAGGAGGAAATCTCTCTTCCACTGTTCAACGTGTGTACCTGCAGTTTTTATTATTACTGCTTGACTATTAAAGGAGTAAAGGACATCTGATTTTTTTCCTGATCAAGTGGCAATTGCAACCGGTGTTTGCAAAGGGGATGGGAGAACTGTGACAGTTCACAGTTCTAGTTTATTAGCACCAAGATTTGCTTTTGTTATAACGTTTTTTTATTGGAGGGGGCGAGTTCAAGTTGGTCAAGAGAACACTGATCGATTGATTGATTGGTGTTAAAGGCCGCTTTCAACACAATTTTACTCAATCGGAGACAGTGCACATATTCATGTATGTCCTTGGTTTCACTAGCACTAGGTAAGGGTTCAAGTGATAACAACGGACAATTTCAGAAAGAAAAGTGATTTTATTCAAATATAAAAGAAAACGAATGTGAACATGTGAAGATATCTGTGCGTTTAAAGGTAAATGATCTGAAACCCTCTAGCCAACTATTCCCAGTTCATTCACGATACTAAATCTTAGAAACAGACATCGAACTGGCTGATAAAACGTGCAGGCTGATGTAGGTCAAAACTCTTTTCTATGGGTAAATTTTCTGCATGTCAAAAGACCATTCTTTCTCATGATTCAGCCGGTTTGTAGTCAAACGGATCTAAATTGCGACGACTTGCGTTGTATAATGCACAAACCCCTTTTCCCAGAGCCCCGCTCATTTATTTCGCATACTAAGAGTTATAGTTATGATCTTCGTCTTCGTGAAACAACGTCCAAAGACCATCTACATCTATATAAAAACCAAAAATAGTGCCACATACATACTAGAAAACCTTATAAAACGAGATACGTATTTAAACCGCATACACTGTTCAAAACCAATTATTTTGTAAAAATTGCCTCATCATGTATTAGATTTTGACAGCTTTGGAATTTCATGTGGGAAAATTTTTTAGAAAAAATAAAAGAGAGAGAGAGAAAAAAAAATAGAGCATTGGCATGTAAAGAGCAACAGCTATTTTTCCCAAAATGTTTTCCCTATACTTATTGAAAGGAATCTTTTTCTTTTTTGTTTAACATGTACATTCTTTGTATTTCTTTTAATCGTTTTACACCGTTTTCCATAAGGTTTTCTACCCTTTGAAAAACAAATTTATATTTTTAAATCACACTTCATAAGTTGTCTTCAAATGCTCCAAATTTTAACAAGAGTAAAATTTATCGTCTGGTAAAGAGTAAAATGGCTTGAACAGTAAAGGGTTCAACAAGAAAGGTTCCACATACCAAAACACTTTACAAAATGGAACACATACATGTATTTTGACCACAGACTTCGTTTATATTCTTGTCTCAGCATTTCTATCGTCCGAACCAACGCTTTCCGTATCTCCCCTCTCTGTGTCGTATCTATCCGCGGGTAGGGTGAGCGGTCGACCCTCGGGATATGTCTGTGAGAGCCGTCGCTCTCTGTCCTGCGAGTAGTGGGTAGAAAGCTGCCGTAAATAGGGGATGGGATCGTGTTCGGAAAAGAAGGCTGCCTGATCCCTCGGGCTCGTTGCGAAACTCATTCGTGGACTTCTATCGAAAGACTGACGACGACTCATTGGTACGGGGCTGATGTCTAGTAGATCGTTGTCAACGCCAAACAATGTTGGACTTTGAACCCTCTCTTCTGGGGGCTGGCCATACATCAGGGGGTCTGTGTCGTCATCATACCTTGATGTACTGGATCTTCGGAACAGCATGTCTCGTGGATCAATGGGACTTACACTTCGTCGTCGCCTGTACTTGTCATGGCGGTTAGGTGGACCTGTCTGGTATCCCGTTGGTGTTGAGCCAAGACCCAAACTTGACCTTCGACCTCCAGTCAGACTAGGGCGTCGTGAGAAGTTCGGTGAAATCGTGGCTGGTGGACTCTCGACAGACAATTGGTGGTGGGGCTCCTGATGCGGCGGTTGTTGGGTGTCTTCAAAGGGGGCCGGGGACAAGGCCTCTGCCGAGGAAGATCTTGCAGGGAGTTTAGCCTTCCTACGGAATGAGCCAAGGCGATGTTTCTGTTCCCATACTTTTTGTCGCATTCTTTCTTCTCGACGTTTCTTTTCAAGTTCCTAGTTGAGAAGAAAACATTCAATCTAGATGATTGGTATTCTAGATATTTACGAATTTCAAAAGAAGTACCCTAAACAATTGCGAATGGA
Organism: Hippopus hippopus; assembly: GCA_946811185.2. Lineage (NCBI taxonomy): Eukaryota > Metazoa > Mollusca > Bivalvia > Cardiida > Cardiidae > Hippopus > Hippopus hippopus. Next base: position 14,558,423 of record OX328103.1, on the reverse strand, counting down.
ATATTGCATTTTATCTTATGGAGAAAAATAGGGTAAAGTTGCATCGCTGAAAAAAATTCTTTTTTTCCAATCGTATAATACCTCAACAGGAACTTCTGCTCGTTGTGAAGTATCCTCCTTCCAAACTTCGTAACTTTACTTTATTGAAACTTGTAAGATCTAATAATTTGTAGCGAGTAATAAATACCTCAACAAATGTCAAAACGCGATATACACTGTTATGGCTACCGATTAAAAAAAATATATATATATATATCTTTTAAGACATTTCCATGTAGGCTACTTTTAAGCAAACTTTTAAGCAATGAGAGCAATAAAAAGAGCTATATCCGAGGCAAGAACACGTTTGAATTATGTGAAAACACTATAGGAAAAGAGCAGTTACACTTCTTCAATATAATGTTTTCAAAGCCTGTCAAAACAGAAAACATTTATATGGTAATCGGTTATGGGCCTATTTTTCGCTACCATAATAGTTGAGTGCTCTACTGTCAATTTTTCAGCGCAGCTAAATGCGCTGGCTTTTGACTTACTTCCTGGTATTGATATATTCGAATGAATAAACTGAAGTTTGCGATTGATCGAAAACCTGGACATGTTTACTCTGCGGGGCCCTGCTTGCCTATCTGTGGGCAAATTTACGCCGTCAATTTTTTTTCTAAAGATATTTCTTTTTTTTCTGAAACACTGTACGAAAAGCTATAGGTGTATGTTTGCAGTCAGTAAAAAAATGTGTTGGTTACCTCACGTTTTTGTTTCTCGACAATCGACGACACCTGGAAAAGTAAATCGTCAATTTTCGTTTCCGTCGAGTCCTGACCCATAGAAGCCAGCGACAGGGCACGGTCGAGTGGGAAAAAGTCGTAGTTTTCCTTCGTCAGCTGAAAATTGAGAATTATATGTTTATTTGAAGTATGCTCTGTGAAAAGGGGGCTTAATGCAGCTGCAAAAAGTATCGACAACGGTCAGCATGCCCTGTCCACGCAGGCTGACCCGGGTCAAAACTTTTTGCTGTAAATTTTCTGCATGGCAAAGGACAACTCTACCCCTAGATTCAGTCGATTGTTAGACTCAATGAATTTTATGGATGCATTATTATTTGATGACTTGCGCAAGACCGAATGTCGAGCGAAATGTCAAAATTTTCTTACACTGCGAGATGCAAATACAGGCACCAGGAAAGTTACTACAACATAATATTCCTTTTATTATATACCTACAACTTTCAGCGACGAAATTTTGCAATTGTTCACATTCTTTTCGAAAATAGTATTCACAGTAAAACAAATAATGGATAAGTTGGTAATAACTTCGTTTTTATGAATGGCAGATGAAAATCATAGCATAACAATTTGACAAATCAAAGCGCGAACCGATGCATGCGTCTTCTGTGCAAGAGATACGTCATCATACCATATTTGGAACCATATTTGACACTGTATAGATACGGCTTTTTTTCTGCCGTGAATGTTATTTTATCCGTGTGCGACGTATTTATTTTCGCCGGAAAATTATAGGTATATGTCTTGATAGAAACATAAAGATATTGATTGACAGGTGACTCTGCGCAGTCCGCGCAGCCTGCTTTATGGTCGAAACTTTTTGCTATTTGTAAACTTTCTGCATGTCAAAAGACCAGTCTATCTCATGATTTAGATCGTTGTTATACAAAATGGGTTTTATGCATCCATAATCATGTGATAACTCGCTTTTTTTTTTCATGTGATAACTCGCTTGGTATAATGTATCCCAGAGCATAGCTCTTGAAATGTCACAAAAAGTGTAGCAGAGTTGGATTTCAAAACTTGCATTATAACTACTCTGTCTGTTAACCCTTAGGCTGCTAAGCGCGACTCACTGACCTTTTGCGGAAAGCGTAGATCAAGATCTGACTGCACAGAACGTGCAGTCTGATCTTGGATCTACACTGTCCGATAAGGAGATATCTTTGCTCCAAAAATACCTTTCATACAGCAACAATTGGGTTTTTACCATCGGTCGAAAGTTTTATTCCTTTTATTTATCAGGATAAGGGTTAAGTTGTGAGATATTCCGTCAAAACTTTGAACTTAAAATATTTTTTCCTCTCCAACTGAATGCGAATATCAGTTTTATTTATTTAGCAGACTGTGGATAAAGCCCATTCATTGTAAAGTATCCTGTTTGATTGTTCGAGAGGTTGGTATTTAAAGCCGTCTCAACATTATTTTACTTATAAACAGCCCAGATAGCTGAGGTGACAGAGCGTAGGATTTATAAACGTCAAGTCTCGAGCCACTTGGGGATGTGGTTCGAGCCCCACGGCTGGCCATTTTAAAATAATTGATAGTCGTCGAGGTCCCATGTGACGATGCTATACACCGAGCAGTTTAAAGAATCAGACGTTACTAATTATGGATTTCGTCCTGCATCTTGCACTATCCCCCGTTACATTACTAACAACAATCTGAGGGCGTCGCCCATTTGGACAACCGGTGGTGACGATAAACAAATGGCAAATTATTCATTTTAGTAACATCGCAGCGGCCAGTGGACGAATCTGTGCGTTCATTGAATTTCTTTTAACCAGTATAACGCTTTTTAAACCACTTTGCTCTGCTACAAAAACATCGTGGAAAATATGAATGAGCCCTTTTTTAATCAATATCCTCAATCCTCAAGAAGGACCTTGCCGGGCTGGAATTCGATCTAAAGACCTTTGGTATATGCACGTTACGACTAAGCTTCTTGGATCGTTTTTAACCGCGAAAACAATAATCAACTGCTTATCTGCCCGTTGTTGTGTTGAGATGAGATCAGACAAGTTTGAGAAATAAATTGACTGTCGCAGAGAGCAGACAATGCTCAGATCACCCGGACTTCCTGTCTTATATTAGTTTACTCTCCCTTGAAAGGACAATACTCAGGATATTTTGAACAAACAAATAAACAAACAAAATGCACTATAACTTACCAGCTTATACACATACATTTCCAGGGCAGTGTAGTCGTTCACTTTAGTTCCATTAAGATGAATGAAAAAGAAAATATAGCCCCACATGTTGTGTTCCTGTCGCACGTGATGTTCGAAGCCCTAGAAAATTAGAATTCAAAACGTCGTTTTTATTGTATGTTTACCCTTAGTCTGTTGAATACTAGATACTATCCTGGATCAATTAATTACGTCACCCTTTACCACACAATCCCGAGTTTTAAAGACCCTGAGAAAGAAGCATTTTGAAGACATTGTGAGAAAAGGAGAAAATGCTAGTAACCAGCATTTTCTCCGTTTCCCACAATGTTTTGTACCATATCAAAGATAAAAATTCCATCGTTTGAACCAATTTTGAATTCGTACCTCTAAACGTTTTCAATTTGGACCACTCTACATTTTCGTTCTGTAGTAAAGAGTTCAGAAGAGGATAGAAAAACTTAAACCTGAAATTTGTCCCACTAAATGTTCACATGTAACTAAATACTGTAATAGCCTCTTAATTAAACGATAATATTAAGATCGTTACAAATTGCATGCTGGCTGTTTACATTCAAAAAGAGCACTGTACTACTTTTTAAACCGGTCTGCTTTTCTGAAAATTGGCAGCGATAGAAAGCAAAAGAGTAGCCGAGATAAGCAATATGTGAGAGCGTATATTGTTTATAATCTGTGTATAGAAATGCTGTGACAATACATGTAAAAATTAGTCATTTCGGGATTTTATTCCGAATCAAAGAAACCCGGACAAAGTCAGGGATTGAGAATGTTTGTCTTCTCTGGACTGATAGTAAATCCATCAGGGCAGTTGATAAGCTATCCCGTAACCACACGACTGATTGATTGTATTGGAGTTTAATGCCGTTTTAACAGCTCAGGTCACATCACGGCGGTCAGTGCACGTACGCATGTGTTTCCTGGATTTCTCACACCTGTACTGACACAACTTTCTTTCCAAGTCACTGACTACTTTTCTCACATGCATCAGAGGTGAGAGGCAAAAAATGACCGAAAAGTTTGCCTCAACCGGGTATCGAACTCACTACCGCAAGGTCGTGAGTCAGATACGCTAACCACTGAGACACCTGGCCGGGCCCCGTAAGCACAAGCTTTAAATCTTCTGCATGTATTTATTGGGAATCACATCCTTACTTCGCAAAAATGCCAACAGACTTGCTTATCATTAACTCTTTCGGCGAAAATCAAATGAGCCGTGCTCCGACAAAAGGGGGCTTAATGCATCTCTGCCATTGATGATATACCGAGTAAGTCATGACAGTATTATGGATCCATATAATTAATTGTGTAGTACCAACCAACTGAATTGTGAAGCACACTGGTCCTTTGAGCTGCAGAAAATCGAGGCTGACCTGGGTCGATACTTTTTACAGAAGCATTCTTTTCACAGAACATGTCTCAAAAATTCGACCGTTTTCGGCTACTGATGATATAATCTGCTGAAACTGAGAAACACTTAATAGACAGGCTTAATTGAACACGCGGGCGGTTTAGATCAATGATCAGACTGCACGTTCTATGCAGTCTGATCTTGATCTATGTCGTCTGCAGAAGTCCCCTTTTTCTCTTACTGCTATGAACAGGTTAAGCAATGCTTCATTCAAGATGGCTTACCTTCCCGTGATGCTCGAAGTCGTAACTGTTCCTGCTGCAGATAAAACAGGTATCTCGCATATCAGATTCGGCTGTCCACTGTAAAAAGAACAGATTTTCCATTCTTTAGAATTTCTGACGTACTTTGGTTGAAATGTAATTGAAGCTCTACATATACCTAATGACCCGGAAGACGATCAGAGACTGCGGTCCGATCTAATATCTACAATGTTAGTTATATGAGAAAGTCAGTCTTAATTTCTGACCATTACAAATCCGTGAAATTAGACCATCCTGTCTGCATATGTTTATTATTATATATGCGCATGAACATTCACATGTCTATCATAATCCCTAGTGCACCTGTATATTTTTTTGTATCTTATATCCTGTGGCGAACTTACTGTCTCATATCGGTCAGGTGTTCAGTTCGGGATATTTATACAAGCTGACTACCCTAAATCATTTTTCCATCAATCTTGTTAACATGCAACGATATTAGTAGCTAGTAAATATGCATTGTTTGTTGACATTTGATAGCAAATTGAGTTGTACATGTTTGTCTATTCATTCTGTGTTTGAAACAAGTATAAATTTATATTTTTTACATGTGGAGGAAAACAAAAAAACACACAGTTAAAGATGAATTTGATCGTAGTCTAGCATCAGGTCATCATGGAAATAAATACATAAATATTCGATGCGATGACAAACCGATTAATATGAAACATTGTACACAGTTAGAAAATTTAAATTTCAAACAAATTTGAAAAAGCTATTATAACATTTGTGGCTCTTCTCCCGTGCCACTAATATTACAATAAAGACAGGAGAAGTACTTTCTTTTTAGATCAAATAAAACTTAAACATGAAATAAAGATATTTTTGTTTAGCCTTATTAGCCACGTCCATAGGTATGTGAGCAACGTGACCATCCCTTATAATACCTTACAATTAAATAAAAAAGTATCCCTATTCAAACAATCATACATACATACATACAAAATCAATGGTTCTTTATTTCAAAATCTTATCTTAGTCAATGTTTTGACGTAATAGTTCTATGATCAAACAACTCGGAGCCTGCACAAGCAGCGTTTGCCGATCTTTTCACAAAAAACTTCAGAGATCACTGAATATTTTTTTCAGAATGGTTGGTGAAAACAGGCTCTGCAGAAACTCTCAAAGTGAAAGATTTCATTTTGGAAGTTGTTTTAAAAAATAAGCCATGCTCTGTGAAAAGTATCGACTCAGGTCAGCCTGCACAGTCCGCGGGTTGAACTTCTTGCTATTGGTCAAATTTTTGCATGTCAAAGGACCATTTTACTCATGATTCATTCGGTCATTAGACAACATGGATTTTATGAATCCATTTTTTGATGCCCTCCTTTGTATAATGCATCAGTGGGGGGGAGGGAGGGGGGTCAATAAACCCCCGATTCACAAGGCGTGGCTCATTTAATGTATTACAACAGGTTAAAACTGGTCTTACCTTCAGATCACGAAGTTCAGAAAACGTGTCCACGATGATACCAAAGATGATATTCAGACCGATAGTCGTAATGAAGATGAAGAAGGACACGTGGTATAACACGACAAATCCGAACATCGTGAAGTCTTTCTCAGAGGAATGTGCTCTCATATTCTGTAAAATTTTGTTAAAAAAATATAGATGAGCCATGCACTGTGGGAATGGCGTTTAATGCATCTGTAAAAAATATCGATCCATGTCAACCTGCGCAGTCAGCGTAGGCTGACATGGGTGGATAATTTTTGCTGTTTGTAAATTTTCTGCGGGGCAAAGGACAAGTTTATCTCATGATTTAGTGGGTTATGCAAATTGCATTTTATAGCTCCACAATTACGTGATGATTTGCTTGGTATAGTAAGTCACAGGAATCCCGGATTAAACTCCCTTTAGCCAAAGCGCCGCTCAAATATTCTTCGTTTGTTTGGTGTCTAATACTAAAAGCGGTTTTCATGTCGGACATTCCACTTACTGATGCGTTTCAAACAGGATCTTAACTGCAGTGAAACTTTTGTTTGACGTCTCGCAAACTGTCGAATTTCTTTATTCAGAAGTGAAAGAGTAAAACTGGAAATCCCCAGTGTATGTAACACCATGTTCACAAAAAGCGTATGATGTAAACGCGGGTAATTGCAATAAGTAACGTTACGTGTGGTGATCACAAAGATCGCGGACCACCTCGTTATTTTGAAAACTACTTCACGTAGGATTACAAAAAAATGCACAGATGAGCATTAGTTATCTGCACCTGATTGTATAAACGTTGGTTAAATTAACCCAGGGTTAAACTCTAACCTTTTAACCAGTTTGGTTAACTAACCAAACTGGTTAAACACTTGTATAAAACAGATAACCAAACTGGTTACTTAACTAGAATGGTTAAATTAACCAAAAGTTAACCCAACAAATATATCCCGTCATGCAGTTCTCTTTCCAAGTTTTCACGCGCGATACGTCACAAATGTATCCCCTCACGCACATTTTACCGCTCATACAACACAAAGAGAGTGCTTTTGATAATTGATTATAAAAATGTATTTTTATACTAATACCGCTGTTATTTTGGGTTTAAACACATATTTTAGTTTTTGTATAGTCTCCGAAGTCTACACATGTAATTCAGACAAAAATCTGAGATGTCCGGTCGTATTACGATAAAATAAAGGCTGTCGAAGTGGTTTTGTCCGTACCGAGTGTATCTCTTCCTGCTTGAAAACAGCGATGACCTCATATTCAGATGCAACGATCTATACATCGGTTTTAAAGACAAATATGATGACTACATACAAGAATATGTCTTAGGTAAGGTTCGTGTGTTTTATATATGCAATAGGACTTTCTATCGCAATATTTCTTTCGGCACTTTGAATGACCCGGAAGTTGTGTCATCGGTAACTATTCAGTAAAAGTTTTGTTTGTAACAACTGTCTTTTCGTACATTATCCGCCAATATTTGAACAGAAAATGGGTAAATAAGTCCGTAATCCCACACTCCCACCTTCAGTACGATTCTACATAAAATGATCGTGTATCAAGACAATGTTTTTGGTCAGTGATTGAGAACAACATAACGGTTGTCACGGGTGAAAAACTACCCAACTTTCGAAAACAAACTTGATCCAGAATCCCATGTTGCATCTCATGTTAACTTGACTAAAAGTTGAAAGATTTAGAGTAACATGACGAATATGCTTGATGTTGAAAGTTATCATTATTTGCCAATTTGTAATCTTGCCTCAGTTTGGCTTGTTTTTGTACCATTTAATAATAAACGAACTGAGGCTGGGAGCTCTATGCAAACAGACATATATAGCTATATACATGTAGAAAGTAGCAATCATTCTTAAGTAATTTGTCAGACGATCAGATAACTAGTTGATTTCTGATTATCAGATAGTGATTGGATTTTTAAAACGTATATGGTAGATCTATATCCTTCAGTATATTCCACTGAGCACCCACAACATGGGTTTCATCTTGTTTTCATTATGTGTTTTTGTTTTATTCTGATCAATACAAAACTTTCATTACTGTCATTCTCATCCTAGGTAAATAAACACATATTTGAATGATGATGGTAAAGTGGTAAAGGGGTGGTGTAATTTATTTAGCATGGTAGAGCATTATGTCTGATTTTCAAGAACTTGAGTTCAGCATTCTTGGAAAATGACAGGTATGTGTTGTTCAACAATCTAGTTGGTTGAATGTTACCTGTAACTTTTTTGCCGCCAAAATGAAAAATAATAATAAATTCAGCTTATTTCAAAGCCTGAAAGTAGATTACTCTTGTACTGTAAGATGGTTTTGCTAAAAGAAAAACAGCATCAGGTAGCAAATTGCACTTTCTGATCTTGATCCATAGTCTCGGCTCTCCAAAAGCTATTTTAATCCCCACTGGCAGTGGAAGAGGTAAGAGAAATTAGGTACTGGAAAAATATCTTTCATAGAGATATTTTTGCACCTAATTCAGTTTATGGTAAAAGAAGTGATAGACATACCAGTGTTTTACAGACTTCAAGCAGTTTAAAATTAACTGCTACCTTACTCATATCTTGTATACAACTGACATATATTTACAAACATGAACACCAAAAAATATATAGCCTTTGAAGCAGTTACTAGTTGTACATCAATGAGTTGTAAAAAGAGAGTGTGAAATCATTTTTAGATCCACTGTGGTAAAAAGATCTACTATCAACAGAAAAAAAAAATATTGTCATAAATCTACTTCATTGTAGAGACTTTTAACAGGTCTTTGTATTTTTTTTTTTGCCAAAGATATTTTCTTTTGTTCTTAGAAATCGAAAGGTGAACAATGTCAGAAAAAAGGGTTATTGTTGCTTTCATCCAGTAGGTATCAGAGTTAGTAAACATTACAAGTACCAGCAGTCAAGTTAAAAACAGAAATCTGTGTCAGTCATAATACACTTTGAAAGGAAATTTCAGTACAAGTCTATACATTTTATTATATCACTTTCAATCAGTCATTTTCAGTAGATTTTTTTTTTTTGTGTGGTAAATTTCTCATAAAAGGAGTGAAAGGTTTAGACTGAAATTTGATTGCTTGTAGAAAGGCTGCATAAACATGTAGACTGATTTTGGTGTGCGATGGTAGAATTTTACTCATGATAGGTAGCATCAAAGTTACAAAGTGGGCTGGATAGATCTTTGCAATTGTCATTTAGAGATGACATCCATCACATAACAACTCTGTACCAAATAAAAAAAAATTTGCACTGGTCTGGATTTAAAACATTTGCAGACAACAAATTAAAGTGTGGTTAAATGATGAAATAGTTGAAAAGGTATAAAACATTGTGGTTAATGGAAAAAATGTTGATTACTGGCATTTTTCCATTTTCTCACAATGTTTACCAAGTCTTTTCTATGGTTGCTAAGACAGAATTGTTTGGTAAAGGGTTAACACAATGAATTTCACTCCTTTAAAGATTGAATTTCTACTTTAAATAGGTAAAAACACAGACATTCAGTACAGAATGATAGTGCCTGGACAATGCTGTACCAAGTTTACACCAGGCAGATGTTTTAGTGTTATGAGAGATTCAAATGGAGAGCCATACATTCAATCAGTCAAACTTTTGAGTAATTTAAGTGTCCTCAGTGTGTCACAATGTGCAAAAGATACTTGAACATGTCACTTGTTCAACCACTCTTTTTCATTTAAACCAAAGCTATTTGAACCACTTAAAATAGCACATAAAAATGTAACACCATTTCCTATCTGACTACCTTTTACAGACAATTTAGATCAAGACCAGACTGCAAAGAATGTGCAGTATGATCTTTGATCTATACCTTTCTTTTGTGTTAACAATATTATGGTAGATACTTGTGAAATTATATTGCTATTTTCACTTTTTTTCCCAGACTGGAAAAAGTCCATTTAACTCTTTACCAAAAGACAAAATTGTAGACTGCAAATTGAAATTATTTGCAAACAACAAATTAACTGTTGATCAAATGATGATTTTTCTCTTTTTAGAAAACATTTAGGAAAAAGTAAAAAAACTGGTTACCAACATTTTCTCATTTTTCAGCAATTTTTTTCTTGGGATCAGTGAATCATGTGGTAGAAGGTTAAATTGAATTCTAGGGATTATACGAATTTGTGTATTTCAGTACATGTTTTTTTTGACAATTTTGGATATTTAATCAGTTTATTATATAAACTTTAGATGGGTATAACATTAGTCATGACATGTTACAGGAATAAATAACTTAAAATGATAAAACTGTTTTTGTTGCTGTCCCACATTCAGGCTTGTATTGACATCACTCTCCAACTGTAGATAAAAACAACTTTTTATGCCCCTGAAGCTGATAGCTTCAAAAAGGAGAAAGTGCTTGTAAAAGTTGATTGTATATCAACCCATTACATTTTTGATGCTGCTGAAAAAGCACATTATCCTCTTCTATAAGTATACATCTTAAATGTAAGGTGAAATGGGGTTTGGAAAATCTAAAAATAGCTGGTTAAGTATAGGTTTTATTTGTTTGTGGAAGAAAGACAAAGGTTTATGAAAGGAATACACAGATTATGTTCCATTTGTATGGTTGTATGGTGTTTCACATCATTATCATTATTATAAGTTTCAGTTTTATCATGGCGGCCAGTGCACCTATCCATGCTTTCCTGGAATTTTTGTTACCAGTACTCACCACAATATTCTTTCCGAGCCACTGGCTGCTTTCCCACATAACCATCATCAAAACAATGATCAGCGGTGAGAGAGGAATGAATCCTGTCACAATGACTATCACCAATCCTCGGAAAGAAATTGGTCGAGCCGCGGATCAAACTAGTGACCTCCTGTTCTCAAGTCTTGTACACTACCGACTGAGCTACCGGGGCTTGGCAGATTATGCTCTAGACATGTAGTCGTATCAAATTATGGGAAAAACTGAAAAAGCCATTTTTTTTTGTCGTAAGACCCCTTTCTGCAGTCACTGGCACAAATTTATTTAAGTCAAAGGCACGTATTATGTATTTATTGAAGTCAAAAGCCAAAGTTCTTGATCCAATTTAAATTTCTAACTACATGAATGTGAAAAAAAAAATGGAAAGAGTACAGAAAATCCCTTGGTGAAAATAGGTAAAACATATCTGATTTGAACCCTGAACTCCTTTTCCAGAGACAGATGCCATATCCATTAGGCCATCGAATTCACATTCCTATATGAGCGTAGATTATCATAATTAAATATAGCATGCATTCCCTGGTGCATAAATTAGATATTATCTTTGTTTTTAAAGAAAATAGGATGTTATATTATGGGGAAAATCAATTAGACTTCACTATTTGCTCTTATTTGTAAGTCACTTTCAACATTCAGGGTACAGTCCCGACAGGGGAGACTACACACTGTTTTATCACCCAGGAAAGTTGCAAAATCGCAGGTTTCCTGCACACTTTTATCCGTTAATGAAGGCCGCTCCATATTCAGACGGACATAAAATTTCAATGTGGGTGCCATCAACGCATCCCACAACTCCAGAAAAAAACTGCCGATCTCGTAAAACCCATGTCGTGTGGTCCCTCGTTTGTCCCCGGTCGTCGTGAATTTTATGTAGGCCTACCGGTAGACCTAGATCTACGTCTTTCAAAGTAAACAGTGTCTTTTGAGCCTAACCCTTGCGATGGTTCTGGGCAAATTACGGATATCTACCCCAAATGTGTCCACAAAATCAACCACGAAAAGCTTTAGGACAATACTATGCCTAGCTAGGCTAGATCTTGATGTCAATGTAAGTTACGATTCGTCCCGTGTTGAAGTCGATCCCCTAAAAGTTTTTCTAGTCTGTCTATACAGGAATCGAACATATACAATCTCTTGTCTAAATTTGCCGCTTCAAACCTAGATCTACATCGTCGTCGAAGTTTTTTGTCGTCGAATTCGTAAGTTTGCACATTTAATCGTCGAGATTGCCTCGGTTGTCTAGCTACCGGTGTAACAAGGGCGGCCATGTTGTTTTTTGGTTAAATGGTTAACCGGTATAGTGGAGGTGGGTTAAATTTAACCGGAATTTGATTCTGGTTAAAGTTAACCAGATCTTTATACAATCGCTAACCAATAATTTAACCCAAACTCTCTCCTGACCAAACTTTTAACCCAGTGGTTAAATTTAACCAACGTTTATACAGTCGGGTGCTGGTAACCGACTTAAGCTTTCAAATGTCGTCTTATTCAAGTAGGTAAAGTGTGACGTCATTTTAATGACGTCATATACCTCATTAGTGGTTCAAAATGTCGGACGACGTTTTATTCGAGCCGAGAGTAATCATAAAGTTTTACTTCAAACTCGGAATGTATTTATCAGAAATCAAAACCGATTTAGAAAAAGATTAAGGGGGATCTGCACTCAAGAAATCTGATATGCGTAAATGGATCAGAACGGTTTAGACATGAGTGCAATACTGTTAAAGATGACACTAAATCTGGCCGTCCATCAACATCAGTCATTGACAAAATCATCACAGATGTAGAGCAGCATGTAAAACAAGATCGCCGAGATACTGTGAAGAAAATAGCTGACAAATTTAGCATTTTATATAAAAGTGCCAATGAGATTTAGACTGACAACCTTGGAATGTCGCGTGTTTGCACAAGGTGGGTAGCTAGCCTATTGACGCCCGAGCCAATGGGGCTTAGGGTCGAAATCTGTTAAGAAATTTCAGAACGCATTAGGGTAGAGGGATCAAACTTTACAGATCGTATTATAACATGCGATGAAACGTAAGTACACTTTACCGACACTGAAACTAAACAACAAAGCCGTGTACAGAAACATTGATCATCGCCTTGAGTCGCTAAAGCCAAATTTTCTAAGTCAGTCGGTAAAGTTATGTGCATCATAACAGTCAATGCTGAGTTTTATGCCCACATTATTTAAAGAAATTCCACAAACACCATACGAAAACAACAGCCGGAAGTCCTGCGCAGTGACGTCACTTTACACCAAGATAACGTCCTAGCTCACAACGCGACCCTTCTACAGAAAACTCTGCAAAAACTAAACACAGAAACACTAGCCAACCCTCCCTATAATTCAGTCCTGATCCCTTATGACCTTTAGCTAGTTCATGTTTTGGAAGATTCTCTATGAAGCAGGCACTACGATAGCAGAGAGGAACCAACCCTAACTTTGACCGGGTCCTTGAGAGTAATGTCACGTGACGCGCTTGTGCACGTGTTTCGCGCATGGGAATCAAGAATAGATAAGTGCATAGAATTCGATGGAGGTTATTTTCATAAAAAGTAGACATTCCAAGCTGTTTTTTATAACAATATTCCAATACAGGCACTGGTCCACGTTATTTCTGATCACCCCTCGTACAAGTGTCAAATCGGCAAAAAATACACGTAGTTTTTTTACGCGTTGAACTTCCACAGCTGATCAAATAGCTTTTTTGTTGTTAAATGTTTTGTTACTTGAAATAAAGAAATAACGGGGGCTCCTTAACAAGTTCAAATTCAAATATTTATCGGCAAATTTACGGAAAAGCTAGTTCCCTTTGGCCGTTTACATAATTGTACGTAAATATGGGAAGAACATGTAATAAAAGAAGAAGTCTAAATTAAAGAAAAGAACAGCACGGGATATAAAACAAAACAAGAAATGGATGACTGCAACACACCGCTTAAATTTTGTACATTGGGTTATACTAAGCTATGTATTTATCTGTCTCCTAAAGATTGATTTCTTACTTCCATCGCGCTTTTTTACAAAGTTCATGAGATTTAATAACTTTTCTCTATTTTTAGTAGTCATGATAGTTTTAAATGTGTTAATTGTTGTCCGTGAATGGTTAATCTTGTATTTTCTTCACAGGTGAAGGTATTTTTGACAAATCAATAAAAAAAGAAATTCGCTCTCTACTGTGGACGAGTTACATAGAATACAAAGTCTTTCGTTCTTGTTTAGCTGCAAATGCCTACCACATGTCTACCCTTTTCAATGTTTAAGTGGTGAGCCGATAGTCGAAATCTAGCAAACTGCATTTATAAATTGTTATTTTTGGTGACAGTAAGATATGTTTCCATGTCAAAGTTCGTTTTAAAAATCCGATAATAATATAATTTGTTAGAGTCATGTATTTTTTGCGTTCCATGTCTGAATATATTGGTCTCGAATTCTTTGTAATAACAAAGGTCTATAATTGATTTCTATATTGAAATTAAGTAAAACATTACCATGGCCCTAACTTTCCAATAATCTAGCAACTCGTCCTGGCCCAGACTTTATTATCCAAAAACCCTAATTATTCAGAGTACGCATTGTATATTAATGGGTTTTGATGTGATATGATTTTTAACCAATAATTTATGGATCTTTATTTAGCAATATGTGTTAGCGGGTACTGCCCGAGTTTACCATATATGGCCGCGTTTCTCGTTTGTTTGTTAACCCCAAGTACAGATTTATAAAATTTCATTTTTAGACTATTAATTTCGTCGTATTCGTATATTCCAAAAGCATCGGCCCCGTACAGCATGATTGGTGTTACCATAGTTTCTAACAGTTTTGATCTGGTCTGTATGTCTAACTGAATTTTATCAAATAATGTAAGAAAATTGTGATAGGCCTTGTTGGCTTTCTCTACTACACATTTAACGGAATATCTAAAATTGCCAGTGTAATGAAAATTTACTCCCAAACAACAGAAAGATGATACTACTTCAAGTTGTTGGTTATCTATAGTCCAAGAGTAACTTTTGTTTGATTTTCTTCTTCAAAATATACATATTTTTGTTTTCTTGATGTTGACTTTTAAGCCTACCCTTTTTAGAATAATTGTTGATATTGTTTTAATGTATCTGTAAACTATCAGGAGATGTTGAAAAAGGAGCAATGTCGTCTGCAAATAATAACATGTAAAACGACAAAACATCGAAATTTGTCTCGTATAAATTCTCAAAATTTAAGCTACCGCTTATGTCATTTACGAAAAATAAAAATAGTATTGTAGATAATGGATGACCTTGCTTCAAAACCAATAGTAACTTCTAAAAGTTTGAATACTTGTTTTCATTCGTTAATCGTATGCAAGATTTGACATTACAGGATACATAAATCTAAGCGTGTTTACCATATTACAACTTATTACTAATATGATAAATTTGTCCCATAAAATATGTCTGTTTACTGAATTGAATGCTTTCTCATAATCTAAGAAAGCGCAATACAATTTACGTTTGTTAAGAAAAACCTTCTGTATAACAGAATGTAATAAGAAAATACAGTTGACTGTGCTACATTTGTCTCTAAAACCAAATTGAGAACTGTTAAAAAGATTTTCATTTTCGCTCCATAAGTTTAGCCTATTACTAAGAGCGGGTGAAAACAATTTACCTAATAGATCTATTAATGTAATGCAGCGATAGTTTGCCGGATTTGTTTTCTCACCTTTTTTGTGTATGGGGACGATTATATCCGAAGCCCATAGAGAGGGGTAAATACCCATTTCAAGTATTTTATATTGAAATATATTGTTAAGTATGGGGCTAAGAATGAACAGCCATCTACCAGAAAATCGGCAACATTTCTAGTAAAAATCAGGACTTTTATTTCTATTTAGACATTTTATTGTTTTTGTTAATTCCTCTACTGTAAAGGGTCGATCTAACTCTTCTACAATTATAGTAGAATCCCTTTGCGTACTTTCATGATTTTGGTTGGAAGAGTTATCTCAACTACATGAGCCATGCTTTGTGAAAACGGGGCTTAATGCATCTGCGAAAATTATCGACCTAGGTCAAGACCTGAGCCGAAACTTTTCGCAATTGGTCAATTTTCTGTATGTCCAAGGACTAGTCTACCTCGTGATTAAGTCGGTTGTTAAACAAAGTGGATATTTTGGATCCTTTTATGTAATGACTTGCTTGGTACCATGGATCATGGGGATGCATGAAGCCCCCTTTTGCCAGAGCATGGCTCAATTATCGTTTTACAATAATCGATGAACTTGTGAATCAACATTACTAGGTTCAGATCTTTCACTAAGCAACAAATGATATCTTGTTTACTCAAAACTGAAAATTACGACACCAAAAGATTAACCACTTTATTTTTTATCATACATGTAACTTGGAATTAAATATCGCACAGTGTAGGTCAAAGACAAGACTGCATGTTCTGCATGAATGAAAACACCTACCTCAAATAGATCGCCGATAAGCCCATATCGGACGACGGTGATGGTACACTGCCATAAGGAGTCACAATACAGATAATCTTCTGGATTAAACATACTCCTCATTAAGGCAAAACTGATAATTGCGTACAAGTAGAACACGACCATACCCAGCACGCCGACCCATACCAGAGAACGACCTGCGGTATAAAACAGCGACCGTCACAATTTACCCATTTTTTGACCAGCCCGAATATCTCAAGTGGTAGAGCGTGTGCCTTGAAAACGTCAAGTCTAGGGCAAATTCAGTGTGTGGGCTGGCCATCCAAAATCATTAATAGTCTTTCGGATGAGACCTTGCACAACTACAAACCGAGCACTGGACGTAACTTAACGTTAACAAACTCACTATTTTAAGATACCTTGCTTAGATGTAAATGTGACACATTGCGAAAATAATTCAAGGAAAGAAAAATAGATTTCTTTCAACAAAATAAAAAACGTTTTGAAAAAGAAAAGAATAATAATCGTGTTTTCTAAAGTTCAACGATACTTACTTCCATGTGAAAATATAATTGAACATTGAACATGGTATGTCAATTTCGCCTGAGCTAAATTGTATTTTTTATATTTGGGCCATTTTCTGTGAGAAGGCGTAAAATGCAACGGCAAAAAATATCGACCCACGGGCTGACCTGGGTCGAAAATTTTTCGCTATCGGTCAATTTTGTGCAAGCAACAGGAACAGCCTAATTAATGATTCAGTCGGTAAAACTACACAAAATGGATTTTATGGATCCATAATTATGTGAAGACTTGCTTGATATAATGTATTATGAAGATGCATTAAACGTCGCTCATTTGTATACTATTAGTACTATTATTCACTGAAAGTAAAGTTTATTGATAGTCACTGTAACCTTGATATTTGATCAATTAAGAATTAGTAACAATATGTAACAAATATCTTTATATCGGTTGAAAAGAAATGTAATCTAAGTCAAAGCAGGTTCCTATTCATGCCAATATGGTTTAGTGTATTTAACGCCACTGTAATCTTGTCATTTAACTTTTGACAATGAAGTCAAAAGAAACTTTTTACAACTCACGTTGAAGTAGCATGTTTCTCTCCCAAGAAGGAAGAGCGCACAAATGATCCAACTTCAAAATGCGAAAAGCTACATAAACAACTAAAGTATGCTCTGGAGAAAGGAGTTTTTAATTAATGCATCTCCGTGATCCATTATACCAAGTAAGTCATCTCACAATTATAGATCTATAAAATCCAACAAAGTCCAATAACCAACTGAATCATGAAATGTAGAAATGTAGAAACTTTACAAATAGCACAAAGTAATGACCCATGTCAGCCATCGCGGACTGCGCAGGCTGACATGGATCGATACTTTTTGCAGCAGTATTAAACCCGCTCGTCAAAGAGCATTGCCCGATTCCAATTTTACCGTTTTGTGTGACAGCCTTGATGACGCCACTCAGCAGCTGGTTGTTATTGACGATGTTGAGAAGATGGAACGCAAAGAAATAGCCATGGTATATTGTACCACCGATGGACAAGCCTAGGAAAGCCTAAAAATATAAATTCACAAATAAAAAACGCAAAACAAGAAACCTTTTTTTTTTTTAAGAGACATTTTTTTTTTATTCCATTAATATTTTAATTCCCGAAACAAGTTTTTGTCTGGCAGAAGACTAATTTAAAATAGTAGCATAAATTATTGAAGGCCCACTGGCGGCCAAAAGTAAACAATGTGGGTGCTAAAATGCGTTTAGATTTAAACCATACCATTTAAAAGTACGGGAATGTTTTGAGGTTGACAATCTGTTATTGTACAATGGGTCTAAATGTTAGTCGCCGGTAGAAAAATTATTTTTAAAAAGTATGTAAAAGGTTGCTTAGTCGATCTATCTTTCGTTTACTTTTACCTGGCTTTGAAATTCATTTTTCTGCCATCCACTAACACTAACAGAATCATCTTCAAAAAATGTCGATACTTTGAAATGGTATGATTCTAATTCAAATGCATTTTAGAAGCCGCACTGTTTATTTATGGCCGCCGCTGGGCCTGTAAAAATGGATAACTTTAGTCTGAAAAAGAGTCACAGATTGAACGATTTTCATTTTATTAGGCCACATTTCCTTATATATAACTAACACACTAGATTTATCAGTTCAGCGCCATGGGCGAAAACATGGGCTTTAGTGGACGTCATGGTATAAGATCAGACTGCACAGAACGTGCAGTCTGATTATGGATCTAAACCGCCCACTTGTTTGGTCAAAAGTATAAGGTAAGAGTCTCTCTAAGTTTCAGTAAACAGTCTTTTCGGTCGTTTTTAGAGTCGAGTGAAAATATTGGGCGCTGAAAGAGTAAAATATCAGATTGCAGGTTCTACCCAGGTTCGCTTGACCTACATGTACATTGTTCTCCAAGACACAATGTGAAAGACACTACCAAAGGTGAACAGCTTTGGCATGAAGTCCGTTTCATTTGCAGACTGGAGCCACTGGTAAAAATTATCTCCTGAAATTAGAGCTATCCCTAATCTTTATACAATCACGAGAGCAGTAAAAAGAACATTTTTTTTGGTCGTAGTTAATGTAGATATTATGTCAGACAGTAAAACTCAAGATCTGTGCCGGTATGTGCAACCTGTTTTTGAATCTAAAATGTCTACTTAGTTTAAAACATTAATTATTTGTGGTTTTCAAGTCCAAGAATGTGATACTCAAATCTTAACTGTGATATGAACAAGCATTTCTATGATTTGTCTTTTTCCTAAAATAGTATTCAGCCTTCCTGTGATTTACTAAAGCGCTTAGCATAGATCAAAATGTTTGTCTTTTGAAATATTTCATTCTCATGTCTCTCCATGTCAGACCGTCAACACTTCAGGTCCGCAATGGAAATAAGGGATTCTTTCCCTTTTTTGTGATATCCTTGGTGCTGATGTGCCTAATTTGGCTCTATGCATTTCCATCATATTTGACTTTTTATTTCAATCTGTTGTGTGCTACTGTTAAAACCATATTATGTACATTCAGTGCCAGATAAATGATAATAATAAATCAAAAAAAAAAAAAAAAAAAACAGTGTCGTAAGCGCGTTATTCTCTGATCACGAAATAAATTTCTCGAAGCAGGTTTTCAGTTTGACAAATTCATGTGGCGTTGGCTAGATTAAAGCATAGACCGTAGACTACCTATAACTTCATGTACTCAGTTTGCTAAACGTATGAATTAAATACTTGGGTTAGTATAGTTTGTGTTTTAACAAGAGGACCATGATGGTCCTATATCGCTCACCTGAGTACTAAGCAGTAAAGGTCTACAATGAAGACAAATACCAAATATCGAGGTTCAAGGCAAAATGATAATGAAACAAGAGCGGCAAATTGTCGCAAGATATGCCCGTCCCACTGCCAGTTGTCAAGGAGGTATAATAATCGCAAAGGGCAGGTAATGCAATAAACATGTTTACCAAGTCTCAAGTCAATTTGACTTGAGACTTCAAAGTTCCGTTCCGGACAAGCAAGAAATACTGTAAAAAAAATGAAGATCAAAGTGGAATTACTTAAAATCAGTGCTAGGTAGAATTATTGTTCTTGCGCACTGTACTCGATAATATTGCAACAAACATGCATACCAAGTTTGAAGTCGTTCTGACTTGAGATGACAAAGTTATACTCCAGACAAGTACTAAATGCTGTAAAAATGACGATCAAAGGGAAATAACTCAAAGACAGCACGAGGTAGAGTTACATTTCTTGTGCACTGCACTTCCAAATATTTCAACAAATAAGCATATCATATTTCAAGTCATTCCTACTTAAGATGACAAAGTTTTGCTCTGGACAAGCAAGAAATGCTATAACAATGAAGGTCAAAGGGGGAATAACTCAAAATTCGTGCTAGGAAGAGTTATGGTTCTTGTGCATAATTTTTCAACAATCATGGATACCAAATTTGAAGATGTTCAGGCTAGAGATGACAAAGTTATATTCCTGACAAGCAGAAAATGCTGTAAAAATGACAATCAAAGGGAAATAACTCATAGACAGTACGAGGTAGAGTTATGGTTCTTTCACACTGCACTCCGTATTATTGCAACAAACACAAATGCCAAGGTTCAAGTCAATCGGACTGGAGATGACAAAGTTATGCTCCGGACAAAGAAATATTCTAAAGAAGTTTCTAATTCAAGTGCAAATAACTCCAGTTGTTCTGGTCCGATTAGACCCATAATCAAACTCATCTGAGATCTTATGGTCATATATATTTTGACTTAGTTTGGTGCTGATTGGTTGATATTTGTAGATGCTAGAGTGTAAACAAAGTCAAATATAGCAATTTTTCTAATTCAAGGGCAAATAGCTCCAGTTGTTCTGGTCCGATTAGACCCATAATCGAACTCATCCGAGATCTTATGGTCATATATATTTTGACCAAGTTTGGTGCCGATTGGTTGATATTTGTAGATGCTAGAGTGTAAACAAAGTCAAATATAGCAATTTTTCTAATTCAAGGGCAAATAACTCCAGTTTTTCTGGTCCGATTAGACCCATAATCGAACTCATCCGAGATCTTATGGTCATATATATTTTGACCAAGTTTGGTGCTGATTGGTTTATATTTGTAGATGCTAGAGTGTAAACAAAGAAATGTGAACGGACGAACGGACGGACGGACGACGGACGGACGACGGACGCCGACGGACGGTGAGTGATCACAATAGCTTATCCTGAGCACTTCGTCCTCAGGCAGGTGAGCTAAAAAATTTCCTTCGTTATCTCTATGTAAAATCTGGGAATCCACAACATAGGGCTCATTATGACACTATGATTATAATTTGAAGTCTTTTAGAAGGGGTCCACCAGACAATGCTACATGCCAAATATGAAAGCTGTAGCCCTAAGGATTTAGAACAAGAAGATTTTTAAAGATTTTCTTCTTAATCTCTATGTGAAATCCGAGACCCATCAACATAGGGCCAATTTCCACACCAGGGCCATAATTTGAAGTGTTTTGGTAGAGGGTCACTAGATGATGCTACATGCCATATATGAAAGTTCTAGCCCTTACAGTTTGGGACAAGAAGATTTTTAAAGTTTTTTCTTTCGGTTGCCATGGCAACCAGAGTTCTTCATGGAATTCAAATCTTTGAAGTATTCTGAAAGTACATCACCTAAGGATCATATCTGTGAAGTTTCATTGAAATCTGTTCGCCGGTTTCAGAGGAGAAGATTTTTTAAGTAATTGTTCACGGACGGACGGACGGACGCCGGACGGTGATCGATCACAATAGCTCACGCTGAGCACTACGTGCTCAGGTGAGCTAACAATAGAAATGAGCCAAGCTCTGTGAAAAGAGAGATGAACGCACCTGCGAAAAGTATCGACCCAGGCTGACCTGGGCCGAAACTTTTCGCTATTGGTGAATTTTCTGTATGTCCAAGGATCAGTGTACCTCATGAATAAAACAAAAGTGGCTACTATGGATCTATGATTATGTGATGGCTTGCTTGGTATATTGTATCACGGAGATGAATTCAGAAAAATTACTGAAAGCAAACAGTTTCAACACAGGTCAGCCTGCGTGGACTACCCAGTCTGACCTGGGTCGATGCAGTTGCATTAAACCCCATTTTCACAGAGTATAGCTCATATGTATACAATCAATTAAGGTAGAAAAAAATAATTACCATGTAGTAAAACGTTGTAAAGCTCAAGAACTTGGCGTCCATTTTGGATACGTGTGTCTGCTTTTTGTCATCGTCAATTTCTTCCTCTTTCTTCTTTCTTGACGCACAGAACTTTCTATAAGAATGGGACAAAATATAATTGGGTTGCCATTGTAGTAAAACACATGTCAACCTCCAACCATGTTCAGGATCCACCTGCATTTCAAGCTCTTCCAGCATGATCATTATATAAAAGAGTCCGCGTTGAACTGTCTTAATGCTAAATATAACTGACTCATGCTGTGGGAAAAAGGGGATAAGTACATCTCCGTGATGTATTATACTGAGCAAGTCATCATGTAACTATGGATACATAAACACCACTTTGTCTGACAGTCTCAATCCTGAGGTAGACCTGTCCTTTGAAATGCAGAAAATTCACCAATTGTAAAAACTTTCAACCCAGGTCAACTTTGCAATGACTGAGCACGCTCACCAGGGTCAAAAGCTTTTACAGGTACATTAAACCCTATTTTCACAAAGCATGGCTCAGTTATTAACTCGACCTCTGTCGACGGCTGAGAAAACAATCCACTGAAACTCACAAGAATTATTTCCTATAGGCTTGACGTAAAAACTTTGTGGTGTTGATCAAACATGAAACTGCATGTTTTGTGGCTCAAAAAGAGGGTAATAAATAGAGGATATTTTTTTTTCAGGGAAAGATCGAAACTTAATTCCATCGAGTGAACATCATCAGTAATAATTTCAAGAGTGGCACAGCCACGAGTGAAAATATTACCGATGATGTTCACGAGCTGAAATAACTTTCGATCTTTCACTGAAAAAAACAACACATATTCTTTATCTATTTCATGCTTCTAACCCTTTGGGGGGGACTTACATCGAAATCCACTACAGTTGTTTTCGGTAATTCCACGTGAAGTACCCTCTCCGCATAATAACGCATTACAATAAATATTACGTTAAGCGCGAGAAATGTAGGGTAAATTATGTCATATTTCCATCTGGTTGAGTGGCACGCGCATTTTACCTAGGTAACTAGTGCGCGGGAACTACTGTTTCCGCCTTCAGTTGAAGAGTTACGAGGGTTGTCCCACAACTCCGTGACAAATTTCATAAACGAGCCATTTTTAGCGTCAGGACATTCATTTTCACACATTTCATCCATGAAGATGTTATTTCATTTTCTATTAAGTCTCCAATTAAGTATTACCTTTATTTTTACTTTAAATTCACAAAAGTGATAAGGAGGTGTCATTTCCCGGCGCACGCCATTTTCTCCATATACGTTTTTGTATGGTCTCCAATCATGCACGAATATTTTCGATATTTGATATTATTTCTGCTTCATATTACATGGACGTCTTCTGAATTTTTTGATGTCATCACAGAAAATTTGAATGTGATCGAGTAAACATCAGACGGTATACAAACAACCCTCGTAGAAGATAAAATCGGTATTTTTCACTGGTAGTAACCATGAAATATCGAAAAATATTTCACCGTTATTTCTCGATAAACTACTGGAAAGCATGAAATAACCAGTTTTCTTTAGAAGTTAGTCGTATATATTTTTTTATTTGGCTTCAGTTATGTCATATTTTTGTTGCAAGTGGTGGTTTTTACTTTTTGTTTTAAACATATCCTAAATATCTTAATATGAAAATAGGCAAAGCCTAGAAACGGGCGAAAGAGACTTTTTTCTCAGACATATTAAAACAAACGACCCAACCAACCCAAAACAAAACCCAAAACAATGCAACAAGCACCCTTCCTGTCCCAAATCTCCTAAAATATCTTTATCCAATCCTCTACATGTATGTAGTACTTACCCAACTATCTATCCCTAGTCCTCTTGTCAGCTTTCTCAAAATCAACAATATTTACAGTACTCTTTTTCTTCATTAAATAACAATTCGAGGAGTAATTTTGTTCATTAGCCTTGTGAACATAGTGTTAAAAAACACAAGATGTAGGTAAGGGTTTTGAAGAAACCAAGGGGAACACGAAATAACTAAGGGAACTGCAAAAGGACGAACGGGATCAAGGCCGACATTAGAAAATGACGTCAAAGCAAGAATGTCGCACTGCGTAGTTCATACGTCATTGAAACTAACAATATTGATATTTTTTTCCAATATTTTTGTTATGATACGCGAACAAAAGGAAATGTTGTAGAAAGATTACATTATAAGAAATTTTAGTAAAAATTAATTAAATTTAATCTTGTGGATTTAGTCTCACTGTGTTGAATTCTTCTTGTAATAAACCAACCTTCTAGTTGTCAAGGAAGTTGAAGTACGTACACAATCCAACTTTTTGTCCATATGGAGAAATTCAAAATGGCCGAAAAATTGTTCTTCAGGGTTGAGATATGATTAAAATACGTGTAACCTATATGGGGTCTTCAGACCGCACCTTTGGCGCGGTCTTTCGCCCGATTATTATTATTTTTTTTTTTTTAGTTAAGCCAAAATAGACCTGAAGAAATCTACAGAGGGTTTCAATTAAATGCATAGAATCAGGTTCAAAAGCAAAAAAGCGGGGCCAATCCTCGAAGATACTAGTACCATAAATTGGTCAGGTCTCCAGAAATCAATTGTCCAAACTGTTTGATAATTGAGTCAGAACATCTTTAACAATTGATGTTGATTTCACGACGTATTTCACAATTTTTTTCTGACGGACAGAGCATGGTAAATGTACAAATATGCACGTCGTACAATCGACCATTGAGTTAAAAAGGGAGATAATTTGACAGAATTAAGCGTTAATCTTTAATAAATTCATACTTTCTAACGGACAGATTTTTCTTAAAATTTCCACACTTACAGTATTTATAATTCTAAACAATAAGAAAAAATAAATAAAAATGGCAATCCGTGCTTTTTTCGTCTGAAAACAAGGATGAAGGTCACTGCAAAAGTAATTTTTTTTCAAGGAAAAAATAGGATAAAAGCTCAGCAGACACAGTGGGAAAAGGAAAAAATGCTCATTAGGAGCGATTTCTCCTTTTCCCACAACCATTTTCAAAGTGGAAGCAGCAATACTTCTAAAGCGTTAAAAATCCTGCTTTTCTTTGCTTGTTTGGTGTGTAACGCGGTGTCACCAGTATTTTAATTATTTGACGGCAACAGTTCACCGAACCATTTTTTTTCTTTCTCTTTACTAATACTACCCGAAGAAAGTGCTACTTGTTTCAGTGCACTAATAGGAGCACCATATGTGCGAAAAATACATAGGTGCACTTTTGATTCACTGTCCGTGACAAAAACACATGCGCAGTAGGATGCGCGCGAACATTTGTGATATACGTCGTTAACCGATTATGTTTAGACAATAATATAGTTTACCTTTCCCCAGTCGGGAAAAAAAGTCGGATAAGACAATTTCATTGCTGTTTACTCGGCAAGAATATTTCATTTCATTGGAAGCTACAGAGTCACAATCTATACCGACTCTTATTGGTGGATTTAAACATAGCTCTTTTTACTGCACTTTTAACCGTAAAATTAATAAATTTTCTTTTAAGCATTTCAGTGGTTTATAGACATTTAACAGTGAATGACAACCTTATGAAATCATCAGCGAATTTGATAATTCACCGGGGAATTTTATAACTTTTTTTTGCCGGAACTACTTTTTCACCCTGTTGCTTATCTCCCTTACTGATGTAAACATAATTAACTCCATTTGAAAAAGATACATCTGCTCGCCTTTGCCCTTTCGAATTGTTGTTTCTCAGAAAAATTCTCATTTTAATAAGGTATTCAATATTCCCAGTGATAGCATAAAAGAAAAAGGTTTAGTATTTGCTTTAGTATATGATCGATTTTTTTTTTCTTATCGTGAAATGTAAGAGCTGTATTTTCAATGGTGAAAATATAGTCCTTGCTTTTCACTGGATGAAAGCAATAGAGGATATTTCTTTATTTCGGTGAAAGATGGAAATTTATTTCATCGAGTGAACATCATCGATAATATTTTCACGAGTGGCACAGCCAAGAGTGAAAATATTACCGATGATGTCCACGAGATGAAATAAATTTCGATCTTTCACCGAAACAAATAAATATTCAATTTATTTCATGTTTCTAACTCTTTTTTTTTTGAGGGGTGATTTACCTCAAAATCCAGTACAGACTGTTGTTTTCGGTAATTCCCCGTGGGGTACCCCCTCCACGTAGCAGCGCAATACAATATAAGTAAAGCGCGACAAATGTAGCGTAAATTACGAGGGGTGATCATAAAGATCCTGGACCACCTCGTTATTTTGAAAACTACTTCACGTTGGATTACGAAAAATTGCACAGACGAGCATAAATTATCTGGTAACTGACTTAAGCTTTCAAATGTCGTATTCCTGAAATATGTAAAATGTGGCGTCATTTTAATGATGCCATATACTGCATTTGTGGTCCGAACTGTCGGATGACGTTTTATTTGAACCGAGAGTAATCATGAAGTTTTACTTCAAAATCGGAAAGTATTTATCAGAAATCAAAACCGATTTAGAAAAAGATTAAGAGGAATCTACACTCAAGAAATTTGATATGCCTCAATGGATCGAACCGGTTTAGTTATGAGTGCGATACTGTGAAAGATGACCCTAAATCTGCCCTTCCATCAAAATCAGTCATTGATAAAATCATCACAGATGTAGAGCAGCATGCAAAACAAGATCGCCGAGATAGTGTGAGGAAAATCGCTGACACATTTAGCATTTTACATCAAATTGCCAAGGAGATTTTGACTGACAATCTTGGAATATCGCGTGTATGCACAAGGTGGGTACCTTGACTATTGACGTCCGAGCCAATTGGGGTTAGGATCGAAATATGTTAAAAAATTTGAGAACGCATTAGGGTAGAGGGTTCAATCTTCACTGTTCGTATTGTAACATGCGATGAAACGTAGGTACGCTTTAACGAGACTGAAACTAAACAAAGTAGTGTACAGAAACATTCAACATCGCCTTCAGCCGTTAAAGCCAAAAATTCTAAGTCAGTCGGTAAAGTTATGTGCATCATAATTTTCTATTCTTCTTTTTTCTTCTAAATCATGTTGTACCTGTACATACTACAGTCAATGCTGAGTTTTATGTCCACATTATTCAAAGAAATTTTACAAACACCATACGAAAAAAACAGCCAGAAATTCTGCGGAGTGACGTCACTTTACACTAAGATAACGCCCTAGCTCACACAGCTACACTTGTACAGAAAATTCTGCAAAAACTAAACACAGAAACACTAGCCAACCCTTCCCATAATTCAGTCCTGACCCCTTGTGACCTTTAGGAAGTTCATGTTTTGAAAGATTCTCTATGTGGCACGCACTACGGGAGCAGAGAGGAACTAACCCTCACTATGACCGGGTCCTTGAGAGTAATGTCACGTGACGCGCATGTGAATCGAGAATAAATAAGTGCACAGAATGCGAATGAGGCTATTTTCAAAAAAAGTAGACATTTCAAGTTGTTTTTTATAACAATATTCCAATTCAGGCACTGGTCCACGTTCTTTCTGATCACCCTTCGTACATCATATTTCCGTCTTGTTGATTGGCACGCGCTGTTTTACCTAGGTAAATTGAGCCCGGAAACTACTGTTTTCACCTTCAATTGAAGAGTTAGAAAATAAAATCAGAATTTTCCACTGGTCGCAACCATGAAATATCAAACAATATTCCACCGTTATTTCACTATAAATTACTGGAAAGCATGAAAACAATTTTGATCACAAACTAAAACAAACAATTATCTTCTATATAATGATGATAAACTCTCTTACTTGATTGATTCGAACATGGCTTTTGGATTCGGTAGCCGAGGATGGTTCCCGACAAAATAACTCACAAACACCAACAAACTGAAGAAATTATGTAATCCTCCCAGGATATAGATGGCCATTGTATACTGGTCTTTACTGATCCTGGTGATTACTGGTTCTGGACTGGAAGACATATTAGCCATGGTCTGTGAAAAGGGGGCTTAGTGCATTTACAAAAACTATCGACTCAGGTCAGCCTGCGCAGTCCGTGCAGGCTGACCTTACTCGAAACTTTTTGCTGTTGGTCAATTTTTCGCATGCCTAAATACCATTCTACCTTAGGATTCAGACGTTTCTTCAACAATATGGATTTTACGTATCTATTATAATTTAATGACTTGTTTGTTACAAAGCATCAACGAGATGCATTAAACCCCTTTTCGACAGAGAGCCGCTTAAGTATTTTTCGTTACGATAGATTTTACTAGAACACAAGGGTGCAATAAGGTAAAATATTTTTGACAAGATAAACTAAAGTAAATATGAATGAGTTGGATATAGAGAGGTATATTTTTTTAAAGTTGAAAATCGGCATTAAAGGTCCATAAGCAGCCAAAAGTAAACAATGTTGGTGTTAAAATGTATCGAAATTTAAATCAACAATTCAAAAATATAGAAACTATTGTTAAGATGGCAATCAGTTTTTGTACGGTCGGTCCAGGTGTTCGATACTAGCAGAAAAACTAAATTCAAAATTACGTAAAAAGTAAACAAAAGATAGAGTGACTTGTCAACTCGTTTTAACAGTAATTTTTCTGCCAGTGGATAACACTTGGACTGACCGTACAATAACAGATTGTAATCTTTACAATAATTTCCATACTTTTAAATCGTATGATAAAAATAAAAAGCTTTGTTTTCCTTTTGATTGCTACTGGGCATTTAAATTACTAATACGAATATGCAAATGAGCAGAACTTCATGTAAATACATAATTTAGATATTTTCTTTCAAGCACTTTTTCACCTTGAAGGTGGTGATGACGATGATGGTGATGATACCGTCCACGGTTTTAAGGCTTCATTTTGTTCAATCACATTACTTTTTCTTTCATTAGATAAATAAATAAATAAATAAATAAATAAATAAATAAATAGCAGTTTTAGTTAACTCGCGTTTCAAGTCGACCAAACTATTAGGAGTAGCTTTTTTCAGCTTTTTTAAAGCTATTTAAATCCTTGAAGGAGATACATGTAAGTGTTCATGTTAATAGACGAAAGATAGACTTATGGAAAAGCGTTAGGAAGACAAAAATGAAGAGAACTTACAAACTGTAACTTACTCTCTGATTTCTAAGGGAATTTCTGTAGTATTCTTCATGATTCCAGGAGTGGAAAGCGACATTTTAGCGTTCCATGTTAGCAGCATCAATATGTTCAAGGCGAATGATAAAACAGTCACCAGATGGTTCCACACCAGCCTTAAATAACAACTTTGTGATATGGGCCATGCTGTGACAAAGGGCGGATGAATACATCTCCATGATATATTATACCAAGCAAGTAATCACATAATATTATTATGTATCCATAAAATCCATTTTATCTAACAACCAACTGAATCATAGGGTAGAATGGCCCTTTGACAAGCAGAAAATTGACCAATAGCAAAAAGTTTTAATCCAGGTCAGCTTGCGCGGACTGCGGAGGCTGACCAGAGTCGACACTTTTTGCAGTTGCATTACTTCCCCTTTCCACAGAGCATCGCTCAATTGTAGTTTAGCACCGATTTTAAGCAGGTTTTAAGTAAACAGTGACTGATGTATTTGTCATTATCGGGTCTTCCGTGGTTAAACTCTTTACCATACGACAAATCTTTACACACGTCCATATCAAAAGCATTTGCAAAGTAAACTGTATCTAATATTAGTCGATCTGTCTTTGAAACGGCGGAAAACATTGTGGAAGAAGGAGAAAATGCTGGTTACCAGCATTTTCTCCTTTACCCACAATGTTTTGAAAAAATTCTTCCACAAAACTTTTCCCATAATGTTTCCAAAAACTTCTTTATCTGGGTCATTAAAAGTCGGAATCGTATGGCAGAAGGTTTAAGATATTGCATATGTAATGTGGAAGCTCCGGATTCGATCCCCACAGGTGGGATTGAACTCGTGGACCTTTGACAAGATACTAGTACCTCATGTATCTCAGGTCCTCTACTAGTAAAACCAGCGAAACTTGAATAAGTACGTGGATATTTTTGAAATACTGTTGAAAGCGGCTCACAAGCAACATTCAGACACAAAAACACAAACAATCAAAACACACAAAAAAGGCTACCTCTGTTAGCACCACCTTTGTAATAAACAGCTACTTTTTATTACAAATAGCCGTTTTATTACAAAAGTGGTTCTAACAAACATCTCTACTCCTGATGTGGTCAAAACACTTCAGGTCTTATTTTCATTGGCTTGTTCAATGACTCGGACCCAAAATCCATCAAATAATGCAAAATAAATCTATCACTCAATTAATATTCTGCTTTAATGTTTTTTTTACAAGAGAGAATTCTACATTTAAAAATGGACAACATGTTTATCTTTACAATACCATAACACTGTAACTGTATATGATGTATATGATGTATACGAGTTTATGGTGTGTTTGACTCTAAGATAAGTAATACTGATATAACTGCACATTGAGGAACGAAGTAGACCTGTTTTTAACCCTTTACCACACTATGCTGATTTTTCTCTATGCTGAGAAAGAAAGCTGTATGAAAACAAGATGGGAAAAGGAGCAAATACTGGAAACCAGCATTTTCTCCTTTTCAAACACTGTCGTCAAACCTTTCTGAGAGAAATCCAACAATCTGATCCACATGTAATTTGTTGTCTGACAATGTTTTTAATTTCGTACAGAGCTAAATTGATTTCTCTGATTAATCGAGATACAGATAACAACATTAAAAAATTCGGAATTCAGGAAGACCGAATGAGAGCGGCCGTCGTGAAGTCTTCCATTTGTAGATCATGTAGTTCAGTCTGTTTGCTGACATGTCTATATAGCTTGATTGAATGATTGAATGGTGTTTTACGCCGCTTTAAACATTATTTCAGTCATATCACGGCGTATAGCTCACACATTCATGTATTTCCTGGGTTTCACCAGTACTAGACAGGGCTCTGAAGTGGTTGCCCAAGGACACCCCCATGAAAAGCCCGGTGGATCCACAGAGGCTCGAGCCTGGGTCCTCCAGATTACAAGTCCTACAGTTTACCACTGAGCCAAGCAGGACCCCTTTATATAGCTTGACTATTCTTAAAACATACCATCCTTTCGTTAGAACAATTGCAAGAGGGTTACTCAAAATCCGCCTCTGATATTCGATATCTTTCATGATGTCCTTAGACCACTCCATAAGGTCCCGAATTTTGTTGCTAGGCGACGACCGGTCGACATTCCACTTTAACATTTCCTTTACCTCCTCTCGAAGAACTCGCTGAAATATATAACATATTCATAACTGAGGAATGCTCTGTGAAAAGGTGAATGTAATGCATCAGCAAAAAGTATCGACCAAGGTCAGCCTGCGCAATCCGTGCTTTAGGTAAATTTTCTGTTTGTCCCAGGATATTTTACCTTGTGATTACGTCGGTTGTTGGACAAATGTTGTGGGCGATTCTTTAGTTATTTCCCTTGATTCTTCTCCAGTACTACATTGGTCCTGATAAGGCGATTACTTGGACTTTATCCTTGATTTTCTTGCACTGAACAGCTATGTTCTTGAGACAATATTTTAAGTAAATCCAGTTAGATTGTTTTACAAATCGATATAATTATACTTAGCTACTGTTGATTAAATTTATGGCAACATCCCCAAGGGAACCAAGGATAAAAACAAAGAAATACATACGAAAGTACGAATCTGTTATTTGGTAACCTTTAGTCTTTATCTGACAAGGAAGATAATTTAATTTACAACAATGGTTCCCTATAGATCTCTAGATATGATAATTTGCTTGGTGTAAGACCTCACGGAGATGCATTCAATTCCCTTTTGCAAGAGCATGGCTTATATGTAAGATTTAAACCAGTTTACTTCAAACGATTGTGAAATATTAACAATTTTTATCAACCACTGCGGTCCGTAAACTAAATCAGTTCTTGCGCCAAGATGTAGCCTGGGTTCAAGTCCGTTCTTTTTTTTTTCTTTTTTTTCTCATTCAGACGTTTCTTTGTCAAAAATGACGGCCAAGGGACATTCGGAAACCGATCGCAGCGACATCTAGTTTACCACATCTCACAGTGAGTTAAGGTAGACGTCACTGCAATGGTTTTCGAATGTAAATGACTAAAAATAGACACAGAAATTCCAATAGCTTCGGTTTGATCAATTCCTGTTTGTGCGCCGTCTTTGAAAATATTGACAACAAAATTGCAAACGGGTATTCACAATGACTTTGAAGGATAGTTTAATAACAGCTGCTGATCGTTTCGTCTGTTTGACTCTGAAAGCTTTTCAAAAAGATGCTTTTACAAGTTTTGTTAAGGTCACGATGATTTTTTGATAAAACAACAGGTTCGGAAAAATCACTCGTCCCCAATGTACTTGAATTAGTCGAAAAATGCACCAATCCGTCATTATCAACATTGTGACGTCGGGCGATAAACAAATCTATAATTAGATTATCGGCACAATTCATAATCATCGGGAGACCCTCGAATGTCCCCAGGCGGTAATAATAACGGATAGCTGCCAAAGATCGGCAGCAGACTGCGATCAGGAGAGTTTGATACAAAGTTATTAATAACTTATTACCGCCTGGACCCAGGCTAGTCAATATGTGGAGAACTTCAAAAGTTAAATTTTTTCATCATGAGTTTGTTTTACGAACCTTTAGCTAGTGTTTAAAAACAAACAAACTAACAAACAAATGAGTACGATCTCATGCTGAATGAGCAATTTGTACTGAAGCTTGAGTCTTACTGAAAAAACCCCGACAACAATAAAGTAATGTGGGCCATGCTCTGTAAAATGGGGGCTTAATGCACCACCGCGATGCATGATATCAAACAAGTCATCACATAACAATGGATCCATAAAATCCATATTTTTTTCAAACAACTGACTGAATCATGAGGTAGAATTTTTTGACATGCAAAAAATTTAAAGATAGCGAAAAGTTTCTGCCATGTCAGCCTGCGCGAACTGCGTAAGCTGACATGGGTCGATACTTTATGCACATGCATGAAGCCCCCTTAGCACAGAGCATGGCACATATAAAGAAAACTGAGTCTGAGTTTGTGCTAAATCTTAACTGAAAGAAAGTTTATTATGTATTAGTCTCATGAAACACTACCCTTTAAATGACTTGTGTTTATGTAGGAGATAACTGTAAGACACTTTATCTTTCCTTCTTTTCTGTTGCGAAATCTATAAAGATGAATTAACAAAATGATGTCTACGAAACGAAGATAAAATGTCTTTTATTTCGAAACCAAGCCTTACAGATAACTGAGAAATACAATACTGAAATAATCTTGTACCTTGCTTTTGACTCTAAAGTTCACTTTCTGCAGTTCGTCGTCCTTGACTATTTCAATTGACTGGCAGTTCTTCTTGTAGAAATTGAACGCTTTCTGTTGAAGTAACGTCAGTTTCACTAGAAAGTAAGAAACATATTTGATCCATGTCCTATGAAAAGGGGGCTAAGTGCGATTGCAAATATATCGACCCAGGTTATTCTGCGCAGACCGCACAGGCTAACCTGGGTTGAAACTTTGCTATTCGTCATTTTTCTTCAGCAAAAGAACCATTCTACCTTATATTTCAGCCAGTATCAGACAAACTGTATCCAGTGACTATTTGTTGGATGTAATGCATCACAAAGATGCCTTCAACCTTATTTTTCGAGAGCGTTACTAATTTGATATTGTCCTGAATCATAAACTTGTAATCACCAATGAATTGTTTTTTGAATACTTGGCAACAGATAAATAAAAAAAAAACAACGCATGTGGGTTCTAAGGCTCGGTTGCCGTTGCATTTGGTAATAGATAGAGTCTAGGTGAGAATTCTAAGTCGAAAAAGGGACATAACTGTTTAAAAGTGGTTACTTGCCCCTGTTGTATGAGTCCCCTTTTTACAGTTAACATCTAGTCCAAGTTTAAAGTAAATATCTTCAGTAAAAACAAAGATATAGAATGTCACAGTTTTCGCAATGACGACGACGCTACATGTATGACGAAACTTTGAAGTTTTTCACGAAAAAGCCGAGCTATAAATAAGAATGTATACTCATTACCAACCAACTTTTTCCAAATGGAGCTTCAATTAAGCTGTGGGACTAGTAGCTTATGAACTTATGATTCAATCAAAAATAAAGAAAATTGTCCTGTGTACGAACTTTAACTGAAAGACCCTCAGTGAAAATACTCCTAGATATTTATAAATAAGCTATGCTCTATGAAAAGGGGGCTTAATGTATCTGCAAAAAGTATAGACCCATGTCTATTCGCGCAGGCTGACCTCGGCAAAAACATTTTGCTTTTGGTCAATTTTCTGCATGTCCAAGGACCATTCTACCTCAGGATTTAGTAATTTTTCAGAAAAAAAAATGCATGTAATGGATCCAAAATAATAGTTTAATGCATTACGGAGATGCATAAAGCTCCCTTTGGTCAGAGCATGGCTCACATGTTGATACTGTAGTCTTTAATCTCTCTCCTCATACAGTTACGGTGTGAGAAAAAGAGATTCAGTGCTACAATTCTGAAACATGCACGGCGAAATCATGGTAAAAATTATCAATGAGAAATTTAGGATATTTTTCGGAAAATTCAAAATTCGAGTATCTGGGAAGGCTTAATAGTCAGGTTTCTGTTACAAAATCAAGTTACAGTTTTACTTACTGTTGTCTAGAAGTCGAGGATCTACATCTATCATCCGAGACAATATAAGGTACAGTCTAAATCCAACATCCATGTATTCCTCCGCAAACTGATTCATCTCCTTTTTCTGATCAAGTGGAAAAAGTTAGATGACTTGGAATAGCATAAAAATATGAATTGATAATGGAATAATACAAACACAAAGAAAGAAAGTTATTTTCAAAACTCATCAGCAAAGTGAACGTTATAGATGATGTTACCAGTGCCGTTTCTGAATTGTAATTATACTATGTGAGACTCGGTGCTTTCTTAAGCTTGAGACGTTTATATAAACAACTGTAAATGGCTCCAAAACAGATCCCGGTCCGTATAAAGTAACGATACGTATGAATGTTCTTAGTCTAATTCTCAAAAATGTTCTAATTTTGCAAGTAACACAACTTCTGATTGGCTAAACCAAATGAGCCATGCTATGGCAAAAGGGGGCTTAATGCATCTTTGTGATGCATAATACCATGCAAGTCATCACATAAATATGGATCGATAAATTCCATTTTGCTTGAAAACCTACTGATTCATGAGGTAGCCAGTCCTTTGACAGGAAGAAAATTGACTAAAAGCAAAAAAGTTTAGGCTCAGGCCAGCCTACGTGAACTACGTAGGCTGACCTGGGTCGGTACGTTTTGCAGATGCGCCCAGCCCCTTTTCACAAAGTATGTCGCATTAATAGTTTAGCTAATCTAAAGTTGTGGCACTTTCTTAGTCTAAAATAAGAATGCAAATTTACTAGTTGGTGAATACCCTGGTTTACAAATAGACTTTTGAATCTTCAAGTTTTCTGTATACATAGTCAAAATTTTCAATGATATTTTATTGCAGGACACACATACGACTTCACAGTAAAAAGATTGTTCGTGGGACCACCTTACGTAGGCGACATACACATGGGACCACGAGGTAGTTAAACCAGAAGTTTCATTGTAAAAAGAAAGTGTGATATAGTGTAAGAGCCCCTTTGCAAAGAAATTTCATCAGAAGGAATAATAAGTCGCGAATATAAATCGAGGCAGTCCGATCTGACTGAAGAAAACGAGTTCATTGACTTCATCGTGAACGTATAACTCTACATTATCAAAGTTTGACTTAAAAACCCAAGCATCATTTTAAGGTTTAAAATAAATAAAACATGCTATGTGAAAAGGGGATCTAATGCATCAGTATAAAGTATCGATTCATGTCAGTCTGCACAGACTGCACAGGCTTACATGAGTCGCAACTTCTTGCTATTTGTAAATGTCTTGCATGGCAAAGGACTGTTCTACCTCCAGATCCACCTGATTGTCAGACTAAATGGATTTTATTGATCCATGATAATGTGATGAATTGTTTTGATTGATGAATTACGGAGATGCATTAAACCACAGGCCTTTGAATCTCCTTTGGTCCATAACGGAACTAAAATTTTCCTTGGTCGATCATCGAACACTTACAGCACATTGGTGCATCGCTTGTATATCACGGAATATACTCATATTTTCATTAACACCGTTACTATTTATAAAAATAGGCGACTCTCTCTATAGTGTATATAATACGACAAGGTGTGCAACGAAATCGAAGAAAATTTGACCCCCTGTTCCCTTTCAGAGTTAATATTTAACCGAAAATGGAAAAAATAAACCTAGTTCCCGATGCAGATGGGTTCCCAAATTATTTTTCTTGTGTACCCTGACATTCGAAAGTTCAATACGGCTCTTGCTATCAAGCAATGGCTCTCACGCTGACGTCACACAATTTATTATGACGCAGCGAATTTTAACTCACGTGAATTTACTATCAAAAGACGAGCCAAAGTTTTTGACCAATGAACGGTAAAAACGCATCTGAAAATATACGAAATGGGAGATGAAAATCGTGATTCTGGATGAGATGAAAAGATAAATCATAATAGACGAAATACTAACTTTTCAATTTTATCAACTTTGTTTGGGAAAAAATAGGATTGTAAATCGTAAGACGTCAGCGCAGGGTGATCCGGAAAATATGAAAGCTTTTGAAATCTTTCTTGATGAGAGCACTGATAGCAAGAGCCGTTTGGAACTTTTGAAGGTCAGGGTACACAAGAATAATCATTTGTGAAGCCACTTGCATCGGTAACTAGGTTTATTTTTCCATTTCGGTTAAATGTTATCTCTGAAAGGGGACAGGGGGGTCAATTTTTTTTCGATTTCGTTGCACACTGTGTCTTACTATGTACGATACAGAGGGAATCCCCAATGTGCTATTTATGGTAACAGAGTCCGATAATGAAAATTTCATTATCCCGTGATAGACCAAAGGAGTTTCAGAGGCCTATGATTAAATCCAATTTGCCAGAGTATGGCCCAAAAATTTTTCATAGTCATTACATTGCTACTCTGACTAGCAACTGTATCTTTTGAAAGAGTAAGAAACGGGTTGCAACAATACCCGGAACCCTTTCAGAAGTTTATCCTTTGCGTTAGAAAGACTTTGCTGTTTTGATGGCGGCATGGCTCCATCCATGGAAATATACTTTAGTTCTTCCAGCTTCTTCTTGTCAACTTGGTGATTTTCGTAACACTCTGTCATCAAAGCAAACACAGCCTTTTTGTCTAGTGTATCTTTTACTTCCTGAAACGATATAGACGGGAGCCATGTTTTGGAAAAAGAAAGTCTAATCCATCACCGTGATCAGTTATACCAAGCATTACATTATTATGCATCAATATACAATGTAATCCATTTTGTAAAACAATCGACTGAGTCATTAGGTAGACTGGTCATTCGTTATGCAGAAAATAGACGTATAGCAAAAAGTTTCGACCAATGTCAGCCTGCGCGGAGTGCACAGGCTGACACTAGTCGATACTTTTTGGCAGATGCATTAAACCTCCTTTTCACACAGCATGACTTACGTACCTTTTTTATACACAAATCTCCCAGTTTATATACACTAAATGTTGTTCAGACGGCGAAATTATTAAACCCATGACATGTTTAGGAAACCTTTTAATGTTTTTACCGACATTGTCGGTCAACGTATAGGGCTGGAGAAAGTATTCAAGCATATCTAGAATCTATAATCTCATTTACTTTGCAAGACACTTTTTGAAAGCCAAAACAGTCATACACTTTCAATTACACTTTTACTGGCAACTGAAACTATTCAACTGTTTGATCTAGCAATGACAGGAAAACCAATTGTAAAAACTGCAATTAAATATCTTGCTGAGAGTGGTGACATATAAAGCCTAAGTAATTAATTTGAGCCTTGCTGTGGCAAAAGGGGGCTTAATGTATCTCCGTGATGCATTGTACCAAGCATTTTATTACTTAATCATGGATCCACAAAATTTATTTTGTCTAACAATCGACTGAATCATGAGGTACAGTGGCCCTTTAACACGCAGAAAATTGACCAACAGCGAAAGTTTCGGTCAGGTCAGCCTGCGCGCATTGCACAGTCTGACCTGGGTCGATACTTTTTGTAGATGCGTAAAGCCCCCTATTGACAGAGCATATCTCATTTGTTTGTATGTTGGGTTTTTGCCATTTTCAACATTATTTCAGTCATATCGCTGCGGCCACTGCACCTATCCCTGCTTTCCTTTGAGTTTCTTTTTGTCGGTATTTTGCTCAACGTTCTTCAATAGCCACTGGCTGTTTTCCGTCATAACCATCGTCGAAACAATGATCAGCGCTAAGAGAGGAATAAATCTTGTCGCAATGACTATCATCAATCCTCGCAAAGAAAATTGGCTGAACCAGGATTTCGAACAAGCGACCCCTTCGTCTCAAGCCCTGTGCTCTACCAACTGTGTTACAGGGCTCGGCCCATATGTGGTTAAACACAAATACGGGTTTTGTATCACGAAAGAATGCGGTGATTTCTTTCGTGTGAAAATAAAAACAGACCCCGTTTATTCAAGAGTCACATTACGATCTAAAATTCCATTTACATAAGTGTCACTTAAATCATTAACCCTTTACTAGATGACAAAATTTATCCATACTGAAAACATTTACAGTCGACAAATTACAGATGGCTGGAATATTGGGCTTTGTCTTTGATAGGCTACAAAACACTGTGGGAAAAGAAAAAAAAAAACACTGTGAGAAAAGAAGAAAACCCCGCTTAATAGCATTTTCCCCTTTTTCCGAATTTTTTTCCCTAAACCTTCTGCCCAATGGACGTAAAAACGTCGGTCCTTTGTTGTAAATAGTTAATAAGATGGATTTCACACCAGCATATCCGGAGAAGCTAATTAAAAAAACATTACTTTTTAATAATGTCTTAATTTCTCGTGACTGTGCCCTGTTAGCACTGTCGGTATAGCGTACAGGACTTATGACCAAGAGGGCTTGCTGACTCAGATCCCCTGCTCGGGCTGTTTCTTTCGAAGAATTGGTGATAGTCATTGCGACAAGATTAATCCTCTCTCACAGCTGATCGCTGTGTCGGCGATGGTTACGAGGGACAGCAGCCAGTGACTTGGGAAGAAGACTGTGCGAAGTACTGGCTATAGAAACCCCAGGAGAGCACAGAAAGGTGCTCTGACCGCCGTGATATGACTGAAATAAATATAAACGGCGTTAAATACAAATAAAAACAAATAAACAATAATTTCACATAAAAATCATAACAACTTTTGTCATACCAAAGCCACTTGTGTCTTTCCTGGACCATTTTCCTCCACCAGGGACAACACCAAATTCGATATGCTCTCTCTTAAGGACAAGATCTGTAGAAAAGAAAATGCGTATCATCTCATTGTTGAGTGCCTTTCAAAGTTCATAGTAGAAGTAATAACGTGGTTTTATGGTAACATATGTATATTAATCCATTACTAAATAATGCCGAATGATGACAACCTTGTGAAAAACCATTTTTAAAAACATCGAGGGAAAAAGAGGAAATGCTGGTGTCCAGTATTTTCTCCTTTTCCAGATCTTTTTTTTTTTTTGTAATCTTTCAAAGACAAATTCTATTTTTTGAGACACAGTTAATTTGTCGTCTGCAAATGCTTTCAAATCAAACATGTCTACAAATTCGATTTATGGTAAAGATTTAACTGTTATGTACAGTCAACATCATAATCTTTTTTTGCTTTGATTAATTAAATAATTTTAACACAGAATTTGCTGTAGTTTTGTAATATAGTCAGTTCGTTATCTATATATTTATACGTTTGCAATGAAAGATAAAGTAGACTTGTAAGATTATATATTACGAGATATTTGGGTAAACTCTGAATGGAACATCCTTGCATTGTCTTGCTTAACACAACATATGATAATTCCCTCTCAATTCTTCTAGCTGATTTTGCGTCAGTTGTAGATTGTCTTTGATAATTTTAAGTACCCAGTTTCGATCACTCTTGAAATTCCAATATCTAAGTCTTTTCCAAAGTCTACAAAAGTTAGTTTTATTACCCCGACTATTTTTGAAGAAAACATCAAGGTGTCATAGCCCTGTCGACGTTTGCATTCTCGCCGTCTGCGTTGTTGTCGTGCAAAACTTTGGCATTTCATAATATCTGTCATTACTAAATATATTTACTTCAAACTCGTACTAGTTGTTAACTATCATAAGGGGATCCCTTACCAGTACCACAGGTAACCATCAAAATATTTTGACACACTTATGCCCCGTTTTCGATTTATAATTTTCACTGAAAATCAATCTATTTCTAAGCGCAACTACACCCAAGCGTTGGCTTTAGCATGCTGCGCTCTTATTTACTCTAGTCTCTACTCTGGTGTTTTTTGTTGATACTCTGCCTGCATGAAATATCGCTGTCTTGTATGGTGTTTGAAACTAGATAACCGTGATTGAAACCAGTCAACACTATACAAGGCATCCCTTTACAACACAATCCCGAGTTTTAACGATACTGAGAAAGAAAGCTTTTGAAGACATCGTGGGAAAAAGAGAAAATGTAGGTAACCAGCATTTCCTCCTTTTTCTACAATATTTTCTACTCCTTCTTGCTAAATTTTATAACTCTAGTCACATACATTGTCGTCTGCAATTGCTTTCAATTTAGACGACTCATTGTTTTCGGTTTGGTAAGAAGTAATGGATTAGGCAGACTACATATTTATGACGTTCAGTACCAGCAGTGCCAAGACTTAGAACACACAAAATAGAGATGAGAGAAATACTTGAAGTGCATTCGTAGGAAGAGATATTATAAAAACCTTAAAGAAAAACCCAAACCTTTTCAGTTGGACAATCCTCAAAATCTCCCGCTCTCATGATGAAGTTGATGTAATCAATAATTTTGTTGTCGTAAATAACTATCCGATTTTCCTGGTTACCCTAGGTGAAAATACTCAGTATTGTTAGAAACATCACGTATCGTAATATAGTTAAAGAAACTCGGAAGTAACATACGCTTGTATAATAAAAATAATAACAATTAGAGCTTTGAAAACTTTTGAAGTATACTTATCTCGTACTATACTTTTACTTAAACTATAGAATTAATACTTGTTTCGTAAAGGTACTTATAGTTTGTTTGAAATCTAATATATTGAAATTTCAATGAATATATTATATAGTATACTCAGTCTAAAACGTACATGTACCTCGTTTCCACCCGTCCTAAATCAGTAAAAAAAAATAAGCTTTTCAGAGAAATACAATGACATAAGCTATAAGTTTCATATTTTCTACGAAACACGTTGTAAGCTTTACATTTAAGGACATATGCCACAGTTTCTTCCTATGGACAGATTTCTTTATTTTCGCTCAGATGATTTTATTGTATATGCAGAGTAAAAAAAATGATAAGAAAATCATCTAATGCCGAGTAAAGTACAAAGATACAGTTCTTCAAAGGGGATAACTCTTGTCAACATTACAGAAAATGGAATTCAAACCTAAAAAAAAAAGGTTCTTAAAGTAACAAATACAAATGAATGACTTTTCTAAGAAATGTGATGTTTGTCAATGGTAAAAAGGATTAATCGAAAGAATTAAGGTACTAGACAGATCACAGTAGCAATTAAAAATGTTCTAACGTGTCGTCAAAGGCCTATTTTCCAACCAGTTTTCTGCAATAAAAAAAAAGTCAATTGACAATTTTTTTTTTAATTTTGCACAAAAAAAGTGCTCTCTAATATCTTGTTAAAGAATGAAAAAAAACTGGAGAAAAGCATATCAAGCGGGGCATTTTAAGAGATACGGTGCATTTTTAAGACTTATTGACCAAATGAATTACGTCCCTTTGTGATAAACGTCTATTTTGGCGTGATTTGGCATTTCTGTCATTTCTAAATCTCCCATTTTTCTTCCAAGTCTGTGATTTCCAGACACTAAAAGGCAACCGACATATTACTGATAGAAACATTCTATTTCACTGTCATACTAGTCCAGTGGAATACAATAGAATTTACAAAAAGGAAACATGCGCAGACTGGTGGGTAGAGAAAACTGTGGCATACGTTCTTAGTGTTTCAGTAGAATTACAGATGCCTAGTGCTCTAAAATCAATGATACGAAACTGCGAGAACATACAATCCAATGTAAGTCATGTTTATTGAGTCGTATATGACAAGAAGGGGCACTTTCAAGAAAGTCTCATTTTTTTGCATTCCAAACAAATGTCGAACAAAAGAGCTTAATTTTCAGAAGAATTCTTATAAAATCATGTGAGCCATGCTCTGTGAAAAGGGGATTTAATGCATCAGCAAAAAGTATAAAACCCATGTCAGCCTGCGCAGTCCGCGCAGGTTGACATGGGTCGAAACCTTTTGCTATTGGTCAATTTTCTGCATGTCAAAGGACCAGTCTACCTCACGATTCAGTCAGTTGTTATATAAAATGGATTTTATTAAGCCCCCTTTTGCCAGAGCATGGCTCATATGAATTGTAAAGTGAAGTGGAGGTAATATGAAATACCTATGCCCAGAGAAAATTGACTTTCTTACCTTTCAATCCTAAGGACTAGAGAAAAGTAATTTCAGGGTATATTTAATGTAATTAGTTCTGTATTGCTATTATTATTTGGTTCCCAGTCGCGAAAAAATTCACATATGTTTTAATCATTTCAACAAAAAATAAGAAAAATGATAATAGGATCTACAAAAATGATAATTCAAGAAAGAAAAGTTAACAGCATCATCAACAGACAAGTCTCTCATTGCATTAGTCCAAGAGTTTAGAGAATGCTTGTTTAGAAGTTATAACGTATATCTTGTCTTATTTTGGCTTGTAGTTGCAGGCATTTGGTACAAATGTTTGAATAGGAATACAGGAATGACAATATTCAATTCGATACTGTACCATACATTAAAATGAAAATGGAAATTTCAATGAAGCGTAGATATTTTATTTCCTACAATGAAAGAAATTTTAGCCAAATATGCCAAATACACTCTTTATGCTCAACCCAAAGTCAATCACAATGGCTGCGTTGTGTGGGTGCAACATTTCTTGTATAAAATAAATGTTTTAAGAACTTCCATATGTTTTTAAAGTTCTTCGGAAGAAATTGTGGTATGTATGAAGTGCTTCTTTCGAGTATAATAGTTTTCTTCTTTACTTGTTTTATTCATGTGGTGTATGGTATCAAGTGAAATTTATATGTTGTTCATCTCTCACTCTCTCACGATATCTCTATCATACTTATAATCGTGTAAGTCGTTTACTTATTTTCATGTATCTTTTGTACCTGTACGTCTTTTTTTATGGCGGAAATAAAGAGTAATGATGGTAACTTTTATATTCAAAGTACTGTGTTCGAATAAAGTAAAGCTAATGGATGAATGAACGATAAAAAGAAAGAAGTAGAAGATTATTACTACACAACACTTACAGCTGTAAATTCATTCATGGACTCGAAAAGCTGGATAACCAGATCTATACTTTTGGCTGTTATGTTTGAATAGATCACATTTAGAAATTGTGTGACCTCCCCAATAATGTTGAAGGACTTCACATTGTCCGGCTGCTCCCTAAGATAATCCTGGATTAGGAAAAGATAAATAGAAAGGTCGTGAAACATTCTAAGACCAAGAAAGTTATCGTACTTACAGCCGTGAACTCATTTATACACTCAAAGAGCCGTATTACCAAATCTATATTTTGTGCTGTAACATTGGAGTACAGCACATTGACAAACTGGGCCGTCTCCATAACGATGTTGAACGTCTTCAAGTTGTCCGGTTGAGCTCTCAGGTAGTCCTATGTCAGAGAATCGAAACAACAAATAAATAGGTAAGACATCATGCATTAAGTCTATTGGTGAAGTTTCTACTATTAGTTAAAATCATACGTGATCCGTTGATATTAGGGGGACACATTTACTCTAACTAAACTCAACATATTCATTAATATTCACTTATACCTTTGTTTTCTACAGTAAGCTCTGTATAAAGT
The DNA here is from genome assembly GCA_946811185.2 of Hippopus hippopus. NCBI lineage: Eukaryota > Metazoa > Mollusca > Bivalvia > Cardiida > Cardiidae > Hippopus > Hippopus hippopus. The sequence continues at coordinate 14,514,362 of OX328103.1, read as the reverse complement.
ATTGCTAACACAATTTATAATTAAACAACGATTGTGGTCAAATTCAGAGACGAAGTACCTAGATTTTGATAAATGAATTGTATAAGTAACTTGATTATCTTGCGCACCAACAGCACATACGAGTACATGTTTATGCAAGACAAGTGAGACAAATTTTAGACGCGTTCATCATGAGATTTATGCTGCTCGAATACTCTTCCTTTTGTTAAGGGAGACCACTCCTTCATGCATGGCTTCGTCCCGATTTAAATACAATACCTAACAACTGCGTTAGGGAGAATTCTCTTTAGCTCAGTGGTTATGGTGTTGGCCTTTCGTTCGGACGTTCTAGGTTCGAATCCTGCCCGGTCCCTGTATTTCTGCTATGCATTTGTTTCTTTGTTACGGACTTTGTTCGTTGTTGTCAGTTCTTGGACAAGTGAAGGTGTGGTCTCCCGTAACATCGTAAGATGGGGGCTCGTCCGGGATTGGCCATTGAGCCATTTGTTGTCTAATTAATAGACTTACTGCCTAATTAGGCTTTTTGTCATCAAGATGATGACATTTAAGAGGGGGTGTGTTACGGGAGATCACTCCTTCCCATATAAAATCAATACCTGACAACTGCGTTAGGGAGAATTCTCTTTGGCTCAGTGGTTATGGTGTTGGTCTTTTAAACCTCGAAAAACGAGGATACTTGTCCACATGAGTTCGAATCCCGCCAGGTGCGGTTTGTATTTGAGCTATGCATTTGTTGCGAACTTTCATGTTCGTAAGATGGGGGCTCGTCCGGGATTGGCCATTGAGCCATTAATCCCATTTGTTGTCCAAAAACGGACTTTCTGCCAAATAAGCTTTTGAGTCATCAATAAATGATGACTTTAAGAGGGGGGGTGTTACGGGAGACCACTCCTTCATGCATGGCTTCATCCCGATTTAAATACAATACCTAACAACTGCGTTTGGGAGAATTCCCTTTAACTCAGTGGTTATGGTGTTGGCCTTTCGTCCGGGTCTTCTAGGTTCGAATCCTGTCCGGTCCCTGTATTTCTGCTATGCATTTGTTCATTTGTTTCTTTGATACGGACTTTGTTCGTAAGACTTTTTTGAATTTACTTCCTTTTTTCCCGAACCTAGTCAAAGGTTAAATCAGCCTACGCTTACAACAAATATAATTTACAGCATTTTTTTTTTGGTCAATCTTGAATAGTGTCATCTTATACCATGATAATAGTTACATTCTTGATATTCAGAGTTCATACATTTTTACTTTTGTTCTTGCTACTTTTGTAGAACAGTCTACACAACAGTTTTAAATAATATTTTTCAAAATATGGAATTTTGTATAGAAACTTTTCAATCGAAATTTGCGAGGGTTATGATGTTAAAATTATGTTCGAACATACGTATGTTTCTGGCATTAGAATACAACTACATCTAAACCTCTCAGATTATTGCTACAAAATTTGTTCTGTAAAATGAAAATGGTGATGAATTAAACTCTTTCTCCAGAAAGCTAAATGCACCTAATATTCCTTTTTTTTTTTACTTTACTTCACCCATGTAAAATTCTGCTTCTCTAAAAAGTCATACAAGAGAGACAAAACAAGGACTTTATAGCACGATAATATCCAAACTCAAACTTGTCAAATAGATAAGATTTCTAACTTTTCTTTGTTTTATGTTAAAGAATCGATTTTCAACTTCTCCAAAATATCTTACAAAGTGTTACGAGAAATTAAAATATCAATTCATGCAAACAAATCAGGCCTCATCCAACTATTACTCCTAATAAACATGTATTCCTCTATGAAAGCTAGCGTATATAAAAAAAAGGACTAATAGGAGCAATCCGTCCAAAAAGAATGCAAACTGAATTTTTTTATTATCAAAAACATTATGAAAATTGATATCAGTTGCAGTTACGTGTTTTTTTCTCCCCTATCTAAATTTAAAAAATAAAAAGAGATTTTATTTCTTGTTTATCTGCTCAGTTACATAAAGTACGATGAAAGGAGAACAAGGGAGAGAAGCAAGCAGCCATGTTTCGCATGTTCACTATCACAGATGTTACCAGGACAACACTGGAAAACATTCATGGATATTCCTAGATACACAAATGATTATATTCGTACAGGATTAAACTTATACATAACACATGAACTATGTTATTATTAGACAGATATATGAAAAAAAGGGCGAACTTGCTTTGAAATAATCTCACGACAGTGATAGACTACTGAAAGAAATACTGGTCCAGTAGTCTTGTTCTGTGCGGACGTTTCCGTGAGATATTCCATTCAGTAACGAATGTAAGTAGGTACAAATTTATCATATTTCCTTAATCTAAATTTTAAACGGTCAATACCCAAATGAATCGTACAGGCAATAATAAGTCAGATTACGTAATTTGGGGGTCTAGGAGAAAGAGAGAGGAATAAGCTATTACTGGTCACAAATTTCACAATCACAGTCGCACCAACACAACATCGGCAATCATCGATGATTTGGGTGGTTAGCCTGCAGTATAATCACAACAAACAGAGTGAATAATAGGTACATAATATAAGGATAACTATAAGTTCAGAGAGTATGATAATAGTTGCTGGTGATATAATATACATAAGCATTTTGTGATATTTTGTTTATTTGTTACAACTCACGAAAGTAAATATTAAACACTTTCACAGTATTAAGATGAGTTGGTACATGTATCTCCGAGACAACATCGTGTTTAGATGGTTTGTTTCGGAGATATCCCGTGATTTTCGTATAGATGGTTTTGTTTCACACCTAATTTTTTCGTTTTCAACTCAAAATGTATAAACTGCTCTGGTTCAAAGGCATCCCTTTTTTATAATTTCTTAGACGAAAATTTGATGAAATATAACTGAAATATCTCTAAACTAAGTAGGAGAATGACAGATAAAGTCATTTCGCTGTTAATGTTGTACATGAAAATAGACAAAATATCACAACAGATAGGACAAATCACAAGTTAAACGTTTAACGGCATCATCTAAAAAAATGTTAATTAAATAGTATAGTTGTTAAAGCCGATAATGATTCTTTCATTTGTACAACAAAAGATTAACTGAAAACTTTTGAAACTGAAATGAGCAGTTTTTTTTATCTATTTGTGAGTAAATTATTCAACTTAAGTCTCAGATTCAGGTAGGTGATTATGCCTGCTTTTACGGTCAATATAAACCAAGATGAGACTGACAGCATGATCTGTTCTTAGTGTTATTGACTGTCCAGTGTATCTTAAGATATATACCTTTCTGCAACATGGAAATATCTAATTTCTTCTTTTTTCCAACTTAAAGCTGGCTAAATTATTTGTGTAGATTCTAAAAACCGCATGGTTTTATTACTATTTTGGCGGGAAGAATTCGTACTTTGCTTCTTTCTATTGGGCATCTGCAAAGGGTAACCATGATTATTCTGCATGCTACGATTTGAATTAAGTGGTTTTTTCATGAATCTTTGCTATAACGGACACTACTGAAGAAGTGTTTTAGTAGGTCTCATTACTGATAAGAGCAACCAAACCTGCCGTCGCTTTTTATACTTATCTTTTTTAAACGTACTTGACTTATAGATACCTATTCAAGTTTCGCTTGAAATTTTCAACGATTCTCATATACCTGTAATTCGAACGAGTTCTTTTGTCTCTTAGCGAATACAAGGTATATTATTAGTTGTCCGATCAGGTGGCAAGGCACTTGGAAACTTGTTCACGGTTGTGGCGAATCATGTCGGCCCAAGCCCAACGCGAGGTGGCGACATGATTCGTGATTCGCCACAGCCGTGAATAGGTTTCCAAGTACCTTGCCACCTGACCGGACAACGAATTTAATATACTGCAAAATTTTACAATTCCAACGAGTATTCAGGTGAAATTTCCCTGTTTTATGGTCTAAGAAATCGAGTACGCGCACGTAACTATTCATTTTATGATTAGCTGGCAAAAATAAACGACCATTACTTGCTTCGAACGACCATTAGATTAATTTTAACGTTACGTACAATGTATGAACTTTGACACCTCACAATTTGTTTACGTGACGGAGAGATAGCTTTTTTTGTCCCCGTGTATTCGTTTTAGAATGACAAAAACGATGATATTTAATTCGTCTATTTTCAAAAGCAATCCTTTCTTTCCCCTTAGTTGACAACCACCAAGGGAAAAGATGACGTGTTTGTATTGTGGGCGACTTGTATAATACAAAATGTTTATAATGATGCGTATGGTGATTATCTTAAAGGGAAGAAAAAATGGGTTTCAGACTTTAAGAGTATTTTTGACGATTTTGGTTTTTCTGAAGTTTTTATTAATCCAACATTTGATGTAAAGGAATTTGTGCCTCTTTTAAAGGAACGCATAATAGATTGCATTAAGCAAGAGTGGTTTGCAAAAATCAGTAACAGTACCATGCTTACCCTTTACAAACATATTAAGTCAAATTTTGAAAGCGAAGAGTACTTAGACAAATTGCCTCTTTTATCCCGTTCATATATTTGTAAATTAAGGATTTCAGCCCATTCCCTCCAGATTCAGACTGGAAGATTTTCTAGAAATAATATACCGAGAAATGAAAGGCTATGCCAAATTTGCCAAAGCGGCGAAATTGAGGACGAGTTTCATTTCTCGCTAGTGTGCCCGAAATACAAACACTTACGTCGGAAGTACCTAGATAAGTATTTTTATATCAGACCTAGAATGTTTAAACTTATCTCTTTACTGTCGAGTAACGACCTAAATGTATTGTCTATGTTCGGTAATTATCTGACATCAGCTTTTTCGCTACGATTTAACACACTTTACAGTTAGTATCATTATTATTTTTTTTTCTCCAAACGAGGTTTACAGATACACTATATTCATATATCATCATCCTCAGTTGATTCCTTATACTTGTTGTAATTATTAAATTAGCATTTTTTGTTCAATACAGTTTACATGACTTGAGCAGAGTGAAAGAAAGAGATAGCGTGCGAGGGAGCGAAAGGGAGGGAGATAGAGAGAAGGACGCGAGAGAGAGAGAGACAGACAGAGACACAGAGAGAGAGAGAGAGAGAGAGAGAGAGCAAAAGAGGTTGACCTTGGAATTTATGTGACTTTTGATGTAAATATGACTATGTACTGTGTACACGTCAAATAAAATGTTGTTCTGTTCTGTTCTGTTCTGTATTGACCGTCATCGCCATCTTGGATTTCTTTGCGTTCAAAGTGTAGTCAAGTCTACGAGGCTCCCGGCAGGGAAACTGTTTTTTCGTGGCGCTTACCAATGTACAGCGAGTATGTACTCGGAGCATATTATCCAATCAGATCGCGAAATTTCTTTGCAGTATAATAATACTTATCGAGTTTTGCTACAATTCGACAATAACACAAGTTTGACAATATCGTACAACTGGAACCACATTGGGTTAGGAGATAGGATTTTAATTCAGGTTCAGCTTTTCACAGATACATTAATATGACAAAAGCGTGACGCACCGATAGGTACACAGTGAATGAATATACCATATTTTGTCACCCAGAGACACTTTTGCGTTTTCTCCAGTATCTTTCTTGCACATGTTTTACTCCAGTACAGAGACTGCCGTGGAAATGTATCTTTTACATATTCAGTTGCACTTCTTATTTAAACATTTCTTTGTACTGAATACAAATACAGAATCCGATATCCATTTCAACTGACAAATTTGCTGGTTGAGATATCACCCTGTTAGAAGTGCTTTATTTTTGTGGAAAAAAAAGAAGAAATCCCAATCTACATGTTGATCAAAATATACACGTACAAATTGTAAAAATGTCTCTAGATTTCAATTACACGCCATTTTTAGCGTTTAGGTTAAACTTTGAAAGCTTACCTGGAGCTGGTGATTCTGTCCATCACACATTCTGGCCATGACCTTAAGCACAAGTTCTATGTAACCGTCATTTCTGTACTCAGCGGCGCTGTCTGACTCCTCAACTTCTTGACTTTCGTCACTTGACTATATCATAACATACGTAGAATAATCATAATAAATATATGAACATCTTAATCGATTCGCTTTCAGATAACAAAATGACTGCACACTAAATTTTAACCGTGTATGAAAGTTGTCATTAGTTACAGTAATAGGGTTATCACTGAAAACACAAAATCAGTAACAGGCACTGAATGATGAAACATGAAAGTAAACATTTGAAAAAATATAAGAACGTACAGAATCAAGTAAATCCTCCCAATTATAAATTTAACATTTGCATACAAAGCAATCTGCCCACTCGAGCAGTTCTATGTATCTTGTAAATATCGTAAGTCTTTGATTTATACAAACAAACACGACTTATAAAAGAGTTCCAATTTCTTTCTCTGATGACAAATGTAACAAAGTAAGATGCATATCACAATTTCCTCATTTGAAAGCTATTAGAAATCAGCTACGGAATAAAACATACTCTAACTCATCTTAGCCTCAATAATGAACATCTTTAAAAAAAGTATATTAAGTGATAAAATAATGATATCGTTATGGGAGCACCGTTTTTTTTTCTAACTGCCAATAACATAATCTAATGGTGGAAATACTTTGCAAACACCTTGCAGTGTCATATCAGGGTCTACAAGTTCCATCATTCTATATCTCAAGACAACAGGCATTAATAGTATAGGAAAAAGAATACAACCAAAGATAACTGACGGTGGATAATTGCCAAAAAGACCCAAGCGGTTAACCACGAGAAGCTAGGGTCAATGTTTCTCATGCATACATCGTTGGCGAGAGAAAGATTTATTTACAACGAAAGCTTTGCTGCTATAGAATAATTTCTGAAGCGAGAAATAATAGTGCGCAAAAGGTGAAAAAAAAAACAAAAAAAAACTAGAGACCCTTGATGGCCTGAATCACTCTTCTGGCAGTAATTGTGCTTATTTTCTAGCATACATCATTAATTCATGATGCAAAGAGGAAAAGACAAACACACAAAAAAGGGGAGGGAGTTAACTGGGCTCTAACCTAATAAGTAGGCATGGTGAATTGAACAAATAGTGAAATAATCTAAGTACAATTTCTCAAAATTACTTGTTTGGAATCTAGTCAAATTTGATAAGGTTTTAGTGCAAATTAAAATAAAAAAATCCCTGCAAAATTTAAAAGAAATGTAACCAACAATGTGAACTTTGAAGTGTAAAAAAGGTATAACCATTAAATGGCTGCTTTTCGTAAACTGATTGCTGGATTTTCTTTATTTTTAATAGGGTTTAATCCCTTGATGATACACATGATCTGTTTAAGTTTCAAAAGGACTGGACCAAAACTGCTGACTAAATTGCTTAAACAAGAAATGCAGATGTTCAACTTTAAATGACTACGTTTCCCTAACTAATTGTTAGATTTTTTTATAAATCAATAAAGTTCAAGCTATTGATGATATGATCTGTGCAAGTTTCACGAAAATCTGATCACAAATGCAGACTTTATTGTGTAAACTAGATAATTATGCAAATGTTCACCTTTAAAATAGCTATATTTGCCTTACTAATTGTTGGATTTTCATGCATATGTTCAATTTAAATGCCATTTTTTTTCAAAATTAAGTGGATTCAAGAGATTGATGATATAAAGAACTTGTGCAAGTTTCGCGATAATCTGATCACATATGTGGATTTTATCGCGTAAACAAGAAATGTGAATTGAAAAATATGAATTTTCAACTTTAAATGGCTACTTTTTCTTACTTATTGTCGGGTATGTTTCAAAATAAATACGGTTCAAGCTATTGCAGATTGCAGACTTCGAAATAATTATGTAAAGAACACATGGAAATATTTAACTTTAAATGGCTATTTTTCCCTTACTTGGATTTTCTTTTTTTCAAATTTAATAGGATTCAAGCGATTGATAAAGTACAGGAACTCTAAAAGTTTCATAAAAATCTGACCCTAAGTGTGGACTTTATTGCGTAAACAAGAAATGTGAATGTTACCCTCTAAATAGCTACTTTCCCCATAATTATTGTCGCATACGTTTCAAAATCAATAAGGTTCAAGCTAAATGGCTAAAACTAATTGTTGCATTTTTTCAAAATCAATAGGATTCAAGCGATTGATGATATAAGTTTAACGAAAATCCCACGACAAATGTAGACTTTATCGCGTAAACAAGAAAAAGACTAACGGACGGGGACAGACGGACGGAAACCACGCCATGACATAAGCTGTGCTGGCCTTTGGCCAGTAGAGCTAAAGTTAGAATTTAATTCTCTTTTTCCTTAACCCTTAAGCTGCTACGGCGCTTTTGAGGCCAGTGTAGATTAAAATCAGAATGCACAGAACGTGCAGTCTGATCTTTGATCTACACTGTCCGATAGGGAAATATTTTCCCCAATAGTTAACTTTGAATTGCAATATTTTGGTGTTCTACTATCGGCTGGCAAGTACGTGTATATAACAGGCTAAGAGTTAATCTCCTCTTGAATGAAACAATTTTCCTGTCATTTGTTTCCATTCGAATTGAGATTACTACAGTAGTCAAAATATTAGTGAAAGATGTACGAACTGACTGTGCTTACAAAATGAAAAATCTTCCAAAAGAATCCCTGCAATGTAGTTTTTCTCTTCGTTTATAAAATTTTAGTATGATTTTTCATGTCATTACATATTTCACACATAATTACAACAAAGCTGACTTATCAACTAATAAAATATCTATAATACAAACATAACACTCTATCTATAAAGTAAAAAGAATTTCTAGACTAACACAAACACTAGATTATCATACATTACCAGAGTTACGACATTGCTATTTTATCTCATTGACACACATCAGACAGAGATATCAGTAGGTAACAGTACGTTAAGGTAACAAAAGGTGAAATGCACGAGAGTAGACAAAGATGGATACAGATTCTAAGATATTTTAAGTAGACAGAACTTGTGCGTAGTCTAAAGTCATGTTAGCCACAACTCTCTTGTCAAACTAAAATATTCAAAGAAAACATTACAGACAAAGAGGTAATTTAATTTCGGAGGGATAAATTATGTGATTATGAATTACCTACAAGACTGATAGTTTGATTTGGAGATGCTTGTCTTGTTCCACAGCCATCATTAAATTGTCGGTAATAGTTACATAATTATACGATATTAAAGTGTATGTTGAGAGTTTAGATGCTTTACACAAGTGCATTGCTCTTCAACAACAGATATTCCCAAAAGCATCCTGCTGTGTTAACTCTTATTTATAGAAAGTAACACATTAAGTAAAGTGCATGGTATTTTATGCCAATTGCAACAGTGTTTAAGTTGTTACAGTGCGAAGGGTGAAAGTGAACTACTACTATTACGAATAAGACCGAACCGTAAGTGGTATTTCCTTAATTTTAGTAGCAATCTAGGTATTAGTAAGACTTATAAAGTGATTTGTGAAGAGATCGACAACAATGGTTACGTGATACTTTGTACAAGTATACAAACAGGAATGTTGTTGTGAAAACATGAAAGGCAGTGCCGAAAATCGACATAAGAATTGAGGTTATGTGAGAGACGTGTTTTGCTAATGTAACATTGATATTGATATCCACCTCTTCTTGCTCTTCGTCTTCAATGTTAACAGGTGTTTCTGGTACCTCTACTTTAATCTCTGTCATTTCAGTTGTGTCCTCAAAAGCAGCGTTATCCATCAGAGCAGCGTCCTCTTTAGAGGTACCATTTGGGATTTTAATTGTAGTAACCTTGTTTTTCTTGTCCAGTTTCACCTTTGTAGTCAGTTTTGTCTTCTTTCTCTTCTTTCCCTTTGGCGCCTTCTGTTTCTTTGCACGCTTCAACAAACAATAGAAACATATAAGGGCTTCAAGAAATTAAAGTATGAGATTCCATACTTTCACATCGACATCAATCATTTAGCACATTTCGACTTTTCAAACACCATTAAAAGAATATTTCTACAATAAAAGTGTACAATGCAAATTTGGCATCATTTGCTTCCTCTGAAATCACTTTAGTTTTTCGAGGTGAAAAAATAAACCAATTTTTGTTATATGCTTAAGGGTTGATTGGCGTATACCTTATGAAATATTTCCGTGACCATTCGGGACATATGCCGAGCGATGCCGAGGGTAAAATAGAATATTATTTTATGTAAATGATTTTGACCTGGGTCAGGTTAAATGAAGTAGATAATAGTAGAGCTGAAACAAGCTCTAGGATTGACTAGTGCAAACTAACGTCATAAGTTACCCTCTGGTTCGTATATGAATCATTCCTTTATTACTTTTAATATATGTGATAATAGTAAAGTTACTATATCTGGTATCCGAGTCTGGACTTTATCATTTGAACACTATTTCTTTCCAATATTCTAAGAATTTCGTCTTTGAACTTTGAATTAGTTTGAATTTGCGGCTTTGCAGAGGAGTTGTTAGGTCAATGCAGGCGGAAGGACAGATTAACGGTCGGCGAGTGATCAAGGCAGTCTATCGAGAGCACTTCACGCTCAAGTAACCTGATAAAACAGGAAAACAATAACTGTCAAAGCTTTGACCCTTATCCTGCTGAGCACGACTCATTGACCTTTTGCGGACAGCGTAGATCAAGATCAGACTGCACAGAACGTGCAGTCTGATCTTGGATCTCTGTTGTCCGATAAGGAGTTTTTTTCCTCAAAATAGTAAAGTTGAGATAGCATCAATCGAGTTTATAATCTCGGCTTGAAAGTTTCATTTGATTTATATAGCAGGACAAGGGTTATAGAATATCCTGACATACCCATCCGCTCAACCTCTGCTGCTTCAATGCATCTTCGTAGGCTTGAATTTGCTGAAGAATAAATTTAAAGCGAAATCTTCATTCTGCTATCTTTATAGTTTCACACAAAGTTGTGCTGTTTTCTAGCTAACGTTATCAAATGTTGGCCTTTCGTAGTGTAATTCTGTATTTGGCTTACACAGTACAACATCTAGGGAGAAATCAACATTAGGGAGGGTCCTACAAATAGCCACTACTGCGTGTGAAATCTTATTAGACCGATACAACAATATTCCGCTGTGCTAATTTTTTAAATTTTGTTTTTTAATCTTGCTTAGGCCTGAAGCTAATTAGAATGCCTGTCTACTGCATATGAGCTATTCTCTAGCAAAAGGGTGTTTAAAAACATTTCCGTGATGCATTACACCAAGCAAATCATTACATATACATGGATCCATTAAAAATATTTTTCTTTCTAACAATCGACTAGATCTGAAGGTAGAATGGTCGTTTTGCCATGTATAAAATTGACCAGGCTTGCGCAGGTTGACATGGGTCGATACTTTTTGCAGATGCATTTACAGCCCTTTCACGTTCATGGTTCATATATATCTAATTATATATATTTAAACTATTAACCTATGACATCTAAGTCGTTTGGGATCACATAAACATATAGAAATCGACGTGGACCATAAAAAAAAATGAGAAAATAATGCTATTCAAAACAGTAAAAAAAAAGAAAATTTTTCCGTCATGCCAGTAAATGATAGATTTTTACTTACTTTTAAGGCATTAACAGACACTGCAAACGTATGTTTTGCTTGCTTCATTGTGGACTTCGAAGAATCCTTCTTCTTTTGAGCCTCTACTTGCGTCTGCAAGGATCGCCTGTTGGAGGATATAGAAGGCTGTCTTAACGATTCAACTTTCTCAATATCACAATCTAATTCATTTTTCTTTGCTATAATCGGCTAAGTGTTAATTCATCTCTTCAACTAAGAACAGACACGATGAAATGATCTCTATCTACAAACTCAAGAGGACAAAAAGTAAATTATTTTTATAGAAAGTTAAATTGGTACGATCGGCAAACGCCACCAAAATGATAGATTCAGAATTAATTGTTAGACACACAGACAAAGATAATGTCAATATCATCTTGCTAATAAGCTTTATACGAATAGTGAGGGTTGCTTAAAAGTAAAAAAAAAGGTAGTTGATAAAATCACAATTTTAAGAATAGCTGTAAGAATTAACATCATCTGCGCTTATTCACCATTACTTGCATAAATAGTTTGCACGCCAACTTTACGTATTTCAATATTCCAAAATGTTCTCTTAGATGCAAAATATTGTGGACAAGAAGATTGATTGAAAAACCTGTTCGGTCAAGTCTTAGCCTATAAATAACTATATGTAGATTTTTTATTCAATGAAATACTGAAAAAATATACAAAAAGAGAATTATTTACTTTTCTTTAATTGTGTTCGTTGATAGTGCCATTCTGTCACGTACTGCCATGAAAAATACCTCTTCACGTGTGGACAGAAAGTAGTCCAACATAGATTGCTGAAATATTTCATAAAACGTAATATAGTATCATTACTTCTCCAAGTGAAACACAAAATGAAATGTACTAATTTTACGCCAATTTACAAGAAATGGGTTCTTGGAAAAAAAAAACAACCGACTTGCTGTGGCCGAAAGAAAAACTAAAACTGTAACGAAAAAGCGACTCAATATCCATGCCATAATTATGCTTTGATAGAAAATACACGTTCTGACCGAACGCACTTTAGGCACTGTACAAAAGTTATCAACTTTGAGGAGATATTCTCCTGGGTTTGTATTCACCAACTATTCTTAAGAACATTCTTAGTCTTTTTCTCTAAGCCAAATGGTATAGCCAATCATAAGTTGTGTTACGTTTGAAGTCCGAAAATTCTGGAGAACGAGGCTAAAAACGTGCTTCAGAATGGTTTGTGAATACGTGCCCGGTTTACTACCATGGTCCATATTCACAAACCATTCTTAAGAATATTATTGCCTTATTCTCTAGAATTTTCTAAATTTGAAAGTAACAAATGGTTTAGCCAATCAGACGTCGTGTTACTTTCAACTTTACAAAAGTTGGAGAAAAAGACAAAGCATAGTCTTAAGATAGATCAGTGAATACGGGCCCAATATCTAAATTATACTACATAAGAATTATACCTGAACTGTGCTGTTTGCATTAAACAACATGATACACAAGAAGCCCAGAACCTCTCGAGCAACGTCCTCATTTCTGGTCGCTAGGTGGGGTAATATCTTCTTCATGGCCCCTCGAGAGTCGTAAAAGTTCTGGGTAAAATGGATATGCTTTAATGTCCTGAAACAAATACAACACGGTATGCATGAACTATTTACCTGTAAGAGTCTTCTGCTTTTGAAATTTAACTTCATCATTCAAAATGACTTAAAGACTATTCACTAAAATTGTAGCATTTGCTAAATAACTGTAATTTCAGCACTTTTTTGGGTTTGAAATCGCCAGGGAAATATTAAGCTTTGTAGATTCAAGATCATTCAATACATCTGTGCTATGTCGATGCTTATCTTCACCGTGAGCAAAAGGGCCCAAAGTTCCCTTTGCAAGCTTTGATGGAGAAATTTAACAAGACTTTTTTATCATTTAAAAAAAGAAATCACACTTATGAATTTGTCTAAAAAAGATGAAGCCAAAATGTTGAACACGTTAATTTTTTATGCTAGCATGACTGGTTAAGCCAACTTCATAATTTATGTCTAGTAAATTTGAAACAAGAGGACCATGATGGTCCTATATTGCTCACCTGAGTACTAAGCAGTAAAGGTCTACAATGAAGATAAATACCAAATATCGAGGTTCAAGGCCAAATGATCATGAAACAAGAGCGGCAAATTGTCGCAAGATAAGCCCGTCCCACCGCCAATTGTCAAGGAGGTATAATAATCGCAAAGGGCAGGTAATGCAATAAACATGTTTACCAAGTCTCAAGTCAATTTGACTTGAGACTTCAAAGTTCCATTCCAGACAAGCAAGAAATACTGTAAAAATGATGATCAAAGTGGAATTACTCAAAATCTGCGCTAGGCAGAGTTATTGTTCTTGAGCACTGTACTCGGTAATATTGCAACAAACATGCATACCAAGTTTGAAGTCGTTCTGACTTGAGATGACAAAGTTATATTCCGGACAAGCACTAAATGCTGTAAAAATGACGATCAAAGGGAAATAACTCAAAGACAGCACGAGGTAGAGTTACAATTCTGTGCACTGCACTTCCACAGATTGCAACAAATAAGCATACCATATTTCAAGTCATTCCTACTTAAGATGATAAAGTTTTGCTCCAGACAAGCAAGAAATGCTATAAAAATGAAGGTCAAAGGGAAATAACTCAAAATTCGTGCTAGGAAGAGTTATGGTTCTTGTGCATTGCACTCCGTAATTTTTCAACAATCCTGCATACCGAATTTGAAGATGTTCAGGCTTGAGATGACAAAGTTATATTCCAGACAAGCAGAAAATGCTGTAAAAATGACGATCAAAGGGAAATAACTCATAGACAGTACGAGGTAGAGTTATAGTTTTTTCACACTGTACTCCGTATTATTGCAACAACTACAAATGCCAAGTTTCAAGTCAATCAGACTGGAGATGACAAAGTTATGCTCCGGACAAAGAACTATTCTACAGAACTTTCTAATTCAAGGGCAAATAACTCCAGTCGTTCCGGTCCGATTACATCCATAATTGAAGTCATCCGAGATCTTATGGTCATATATATTTTGACCAAGTTTGATGCTGATTGGTTAAAAATTGTAGATGCTAGAGTGTAAACAAAGTCAAATATAGTAATTTTTCTAATTCAAGGGCAAATAACTTCAATTGTTCTGGTCCGATTAGACCCATAATCGAACTCATCCGAGATCTTATAGTCATATATATTTTGACCAAGTTTGGTGCTGATTGGTTGATATTTGTAGATGCTAGAGTGAAAAACAAAGTCAAATATAGCAATTTTTCTAATTCAAGGGCAAATAACTCCAGTTGTTCTGGTCCGATTAGACCCATAATCGAACTCATCCGAGATCTTGTGGTCATATATATTTTGAACAAGTTTGGTGCTGATTGGTTAATATTTGTAGATGCTAGAGTGTAAACAAAGAAATGTGAACGGACGGACGGACGGACGACGGACGCCGACGGACGGTGAGTGATCACAATAGTTCATCCTGAGTACTTCGTGCTCAGGTGAGCTAAAAAACAACGGAAAAGAAATGGCTATTTGTATCCTTTTATATATAGCAAATCCGCTTACTGTGATCGTTTTGGCCGGAACCAAATACATCATGCGTAACGACGCATGCGCGCTCACTTTCAGTTTTGCATGGCTGGCGTAGGGACGAACAACACAGATCTACAAATGATATTCAGCTCTGACTTTGAACAAATCATACAAATTATGTTTGATTTCTTTATCGAAATTTCGTCAAAACTATAAAAATTGTCAGTTTGAAATACTCTAACTACTTAAACAAAGTTTGTTCTTTTTTTTTTTATTAAATATTGCCATATGCGTATGAACATTGTTTACACAGACTGCCCCCATTTTCTTTCAAGAAATGTTCATTTACAACTTGTGTCGTCCGTTGTCGAAATAAACAAGGAGATTAAGCAATAATTTCTTAGTGAAATTACATTTTTAAACTCTGTATTATATTAAATATCTTTAACTATTCAGATAGCTAGCTAGAATTTGGCCGTAAATGATTTAAAACCATCTCGATAACGAATACACAGAACCGATAAAGTCGATTCGGCACCTTGTTAGGTACCGACCTTCGTATAGCACTATCGATGAATTTCCGCATTCTTTAAAACATTCCGTGAAACGTTTAAACAAATGAAGATCGTGTAGTCTTTTAAAAAAAAATATTTGACAATGATATATGCAAGACTGCTTCCAAAATTTCTCTCCAGTTATCGATAGGACATAAAGAAATCCTGAGTTCACAAACGGCCCAGATCAAGTACTAACCCGTGACATGAATTTATACTGAGGATTTTCGATGGGAAATCGTGTCCTTCTCAGTGAACTGGACATCCACTAACTTAACCTAACATCCTGGACTTTAAGCCTCAGATACTAAATTATCTTCAAGGTGTAAAAGTCCATTCATAGTCCTTCTAATATGCTTGAATTTTATTTTGTTACCTTTCATGCAAAAGAATTAAGAATGCAGAATTTTCAGACAGATGTTTGATAAAGGGTCCACAGGAATACATGTACATCTTAGTCTAGATCTATACGTCTTACTATTTGGACATGTAGATTTAAATTCTTTGACATATTTTTTTATGCTTGGAGATTGAAGTATATGTACTTTGTTTAATAAAGTACATATTTATGATGAACTGCTGCTCAACCCATACTAGAGACGGTAACTGTGCTTCATGTAAACATCAAGTAATTCAAGCCTCAGAATGAAAGTATGCCTATAGTTTTATAGAGGGACCAATTCCTTTAACCCTTAGGCTGCTAAGTGCTACTCAAGGACCTTTTGCAGATAGTGTAGATCAAAATCAGATTGCACCCAACGTGCAGTCTGATCTTTGATCTATACTACCCGGTAAGGAGGTATTTTTCCCCCCAAAATAACTTTGAAATAGAAATATTTGGATTTGTACTCTCGACTTGAAAGTTTCATTTTAGTTAAAGGTCAATTTATACTTTGCACGGCAACTTGTCACACTGAGACTGATCTTGGTCAGTTCTGGCCACTTCAGCTGTACCCAGGGCAGGGATTTGCAGATATCAAAAAGCAGATAATATCTGGACTATGTTCTTCCAGGTGATGAGTGATGATTTTGATTCTTTTCTTCAGACCATGAAAATGGATTCACTCAAAACTGCATTGGAAGTAATGAATAGCCGTTTTACCAGTGTTAACATTGAATTTCAAGTATCTCATCATGCTACATCATGTTTTTTTTTGCACATGTCCCTGCAGTGGTTCAATTAGGTAATATGACTCGAATTCACAAAAACGTGGCTCGAAACTTCAAAAAGGAATCTACATCTATATGTAAATGAATAAAACTTACATAATCACTGACAAAATGTCAAAATCCCATCACACTTTAACTGTAACTTTCATTACATGTGAGACTAAATTTCACTTTTTACATTGTACTTATTCACACCTGCATTTTTTGACTGAATAGAAATGGACCCAAGAATGTGAGTTTGCATATTACATGTAGGTCTCATATGTTTTATGTGATACTCATAAAATGAACTTGAAATTACTAAGTATTAGTCCATTTTTTATAGTTAAGTGTAACACCGGTTTTCTTTTTTTGAAACTGCATGATAATCTAAGTTCAGACTGTGCAGAATATGAGGTCTAAGCTTGAACCCATACAGCTGATATTTTTTTTTACATTTGCACCAATGTAGCGGTGAAATGACATAATCCTGTTCATTTATTCAGTGAGGTTCTGTGAGACTGGCTGATTGGTGAAGGTGTTGGATGAGTTATCCCGGATTTTTTATCCTCACCTAGTTGCCAGGATTTTGTAGGAGTGCCTTTAGACGAGACACTGTGTAGAATCAGCCTAGCCCTAGTAAAACCCAAGCCGTACACAAATAAATGGGTTGTTGTCAATGTAAGACTGAAACAGTGTTGAAACTAATGTAACCACCAGAAATCAGTCAAACATCAAATTATTCTCGAAGGTAGTTACAATCAATTTCATGTTTTGTGCCAGTGCATGTGTTAACCTTACTCTTCTTTTGTGAAATCATTATTTCTTGACTTGTGTTTTTATGATGATACAAGGTGAATTTTCATTTATGTTACAGAAGGAAGGTATATTCAATACTCATGAATTACACATGGCCTAAATCTTAGAAAATACTAAACAGACCATTTAGTTTTCATCTTTCAGACTATTACATAGCATTTTTTTAGGTCAGGAATAAAACCAAGAGTTTTCTTTTTAAAAGAAAGAAGAAATCATTGTATCTGAACAGTCAAATTGTTTTGTCTAGTTTAATTTTGTATTTCATTTTGAAATTAATAGTTTCAAAAGTTGTGTAGCAATAAGGAAGAACCCTTGAAGGGATTCATAGGTGTTAGAGTCATGGAAAGGACAATGTGCTTTCAGTAAGAAATTACATACAAAAAACCATTGAAGGACTCCAGTGTTTTTTTATTTTAACTCTTTACCACACAACAAAATTTGAGACTTGGCCAAATGGAAAGCATTTGCTGATAACAGAATCAATGTGACTCAAAATATGAATTTTATTTTTGGAAGGTCTGAAGACATTGTGGGAAAAGGAAAAATGCTGGTTAGCAGCATTTTCTCATATTCCCAAATTCTTTTTAAAAGCCTTCTTCCTCAGGGTCGTTCAAAGTCAGAATTGTTTTGTAAGGGTTTAAACTAAATCATACTAGTTTCAAAACAATACATGCTTTATACTTCAGAATGAGGACAGTTTGTTTCCTTTGTAGCAAGAGTAGATTAAGATCAGACCACCTAACATAGTAAAATCCCACTCCTATAGGCACACTATTTTAGATTTGAATTGTTTGCAGTCTGTATGATTATACCCACTATATGAAAGTTTAGAAAGTGTTGTGTTTATAGTCTGACTAGGATTGTAAAATGCTGTTTTAAAAATCAAAACCTTGATATCTGAGTACAGAAGTTTCAATATTTCAAAAGAGTCTTGCATAATGATGATTAATAATGATTTTAGAAATGCTTAAAATGCTACGGTAAAGGAAAATATAGTCATCATGTTTAGTGTATTTGTTTAAGCTCACATTTTTACAAACCCTAGGGTGAGCTGTTGATATTTTCAATCTGACTTAAAGCATAATCTCGGACAAAAACCACCATCACTAGTCCTTCTGAAAACCTTTGATTTTAGTACAGCCAAATAAAGCTCAGCCAACTGGATAAGTTGTTTCAAAAGTTTTTCTGAACATCCTTCAAAATGGAATAATATAGCCACATTTACCTCAGTTAAAACACATTGTATCCTTCATGGTGTTATGGAATGGGGAAAAATGACTTTGGTAAGAATGAAAAAAAAAAAATCTGTTTGTCTACCAATGTTTTCAAAAACTTGAGAGCTATATTTTGTGAGGCTGACAGAAATGTCAGATAAAGGTTAACCTTGCAAGAGGCCAATGTTAGATCCACATTTGATTAATTGAATGGCGTTTAATGTCGCTTTCAACATTATTTCAGTCATATAACTGCTACAACTAGCTTACTTATGTATGTCTGGGTTTCAGCAGTACTAGGCAAGGGCTCTGAAGTGTTTTGCCTAAGGACACTCCCACAGAAAAACCTATGGCCATCAGGTAACAAGTCCTAAACTTTACCAGTAAGCCATGCAGGACCCCAGTACATTTAGAGGGAAGTTAATTTTTGTAAGATTGTTCAGATTAATCTATGTCCACCATCTATGCATAAATTACTTTTTGTTTTTAAATTAAAAACGGTAATTAAATGGATGCTATTTCGTTATTCATTCCTTTCCCGTATGACAAGGTTTAGGCTCTTTAAATGTATCTGCAGACAACAATTCAGAATGATACAAATGAGCTGGAGTTCACTCTTATGATTGAAAACAATGTTGGAACAGGAGAAAATATTGTCTACCAGAATTTTGTCCTTGTCCCATGATGCTTTCAATTGCCTATTTTCTTCGGGGTTATTAACCCTTGTCCTGCTGAATAACTCAAATGATACCTTCAAGTCGATAGTAAAATCCCAAAGGTTGCTATTTCAAGGTACTTTTGAGGATGATAAATATCTCCTTATCGGACAGTGTAGATCAAAGATCAGACTGCATGTTCCATGCAGTCAGATCTTGATCTACACTGTCTGCAAAAGGTCAGTGAGTCGCGCTTAGCAGCCTAAGGGTTAACATGAGTGTTCAGTAAAGCGTTAAAATAAACCCCAATCAAAATTTTCTCCAGATCCAGTAGTCAGATGCCAAAGAAACCTGACATGGATCCATATGTTGTATACTGGTCTATCTCACAGATTGATATAAATGTATAGCTTGTGTTTGTGTAAGGGTACAGTTATCTGTCTTGCTATAGAGGTAGCTTTTGTAGCAATGCGGTAGAGCGTTTGCCTACAGAGTTTGGACCTGAAGGTTCTAGGTTCAATCCCAGCCTTTGGAGCTATTCAGCAGAACTGTTACAGATACAGGTAATCAGTATTCAAAATACCTTATGGTTTGTCAAACATGGCCCATATTTGACCCTTGAATTTTATGTCATACAAAGTTAAATTGGAAGAATTTTTGAGGATTTTTCTTTTTTTTTAGCCCTTTAACACACAATAAATCCTATGTTTTATGAGTCCTGCGTAATAGGGCTTATGGAAACAGTGTTGGAAAACAAGACATCAGTATTTCTTTTTTTTTTCTTCTTCCAGAATTTTTTCTACCCTTTACAAATACAAACCACATAATCTGAGGGCCCCATATCTAGTGAATTGTTTATTTATGCTCTAAACAGCAAACTATTTGATTTTTTTGCCACAAATTAAATTATTTCGTAAAAGGCCAATAAATACTACCAGATATAAATCTCTTTTTAATAAAGTGTATGGTTAAATTCAGTAAAATGATGCAATTTTGGGCGTTTGATAATGGAATCGTACGCTACTTTAGCAATATGTCACTCTGTTTATTCTTATTACACCAGATATAATGTCTTGATACTGATTTGATATATAAATCCTTGTTGATGGTGCATGTTATTGATTAAGTACCATTCCCTCAAAGCTTTCCAAAACTGTGGCATGAAATCTAATAATACCCAAAGAGGCTGAGTTGCGCATTAAGGAAATACCAGTTCAGATATTTTTTTTCTAAATCTTATCTTTCTTCTTCACTAATGATTTTCCAGCTATGATTCAGTAAGTCATTTTTGAGTTTGTTGAGGGTATGAAAATCTGAATAGTTGGTTTTAATTTGGGGGAGTCAAAAATCTTGTCCTCTGGTAAGAAGTTCAACAAGAAGGCACAAAAATTTCATATTGCATACATGTGTAAGAAGCAATATATTGTACTCTTTGATCAAATTTGCTCATGATTGCTGAAACTGATTAACAGCTGTAGACCTTAACAATGCGTTTTTACAGAAATATCATTATATATCATCATCTTATTTTCATAGTTTTTTTAAGTCTTACTCATCAACAAATCAACAACTGAAGTGTTCTATATATTTGTCAAATAACTTTCACTTATAAATCTATCTTGGTTTTTTTTCCCAGTCCGATGCTTGTTTACAGTCCTAAATATAATACTAGCAGAAAAAAAAACATCAAATTGTTGGATCAAATTAATACGCTAATAAGTAGTAAAATAACAGCTGCTGGGCAGCACACTTGGTAGAACAACTTTGACTCCCATTGCCCTTGCTTACTCTACTAATTATTTACATATTATACATGTATTACAACTGATAAAAAAAAAGAAATAAAATAATTTTCATTACATCAAATCATAGCTTAAAACTGTTCAACAAATCCGCTTTTCAGGACTTTCAGTCCTTTGATTGCATTGTTATCAGCAACATCGTAGATTATTTTCATTGTTGACGAAAAACAGTATTGCATTAATATATGTTTTATTTCTATATTTTTTTACATAACTATCGTCCTGAAAACCTTACTTGGCTATCTTAGGTTCTGTTGTTCTTGTCGCCCAATCTTCCGGCAGTTTACGCTCCTCATTATGTACAACTGCGCGCAGAATCTGTAGCGATTTGATGTTTAATTCGTCCATCTCCATTCTGGCATGTTCGTTCAGTCTTTTCTGTTCCATGCAGATACTGCGAAAAAGTGTTTAATATATTTGAGCCGCGCTCTGTGAAAAGGGGGCTTAACGCATCTGCAAAAAAAGGATCGACCCATATCAGCCTGCTCAGTCTGCGCAGGCTGACATGGGCCGAAATCTTTTGCTTTCTTTAAATTTTCTACATAGAAACATTCTATCGTGTAATTCAGTCGGTTGTTTGACAAAATGGATTTTAAGGGAACTATTTTTATGTGATGACTTGTTTTGTATAATGCGTCACGGAGATGCATAAAGACCCCCCCCCCCCCCCCTTTTTGGCAGAGCTCGGCTTATTTCGTTATGCAGGTAAATTCTATATTGTCACGGATCGAGACCGATAACTTAAAATCGATATTCAATCTGTTAGACAGTAAAATAACTTGTCATAATAATTCTGTATAGGCAGTAACATAAGAAGTTGTACATTTTCGTTTTTTTCTTTTCAGCGAAACTTCATCATAAAAAGCTAGCATATTGCTATGATTTTATCGGTTTTCATTGCCATAAATTTCATGGGTACCACATTATACATATCAAACGAGAAAAATAGCTGTCACTTTCCAGTTCTGAAAAATGTCGAAAGCGATTAAGTGAACAGATATTCCTCTAGGATGAGTAACTGTTTCTTCAAGACGAACCTGTTTCAAGGATCAAGAGAATATAGACAAGAATATGATCTTACTAAAGCTGTTCTATCAGTTTAGCTGCCCATTCGTATCGTTTCTCCGGCTTCTTTTCCGACAGTGTAATAAACACTTTCACAAGACTTTGAAATTCTTCACCCAATGGCAGTTCTTCATCACCACCTAGCTCTGTGTAGTCTGTTTGTATAAGATCCAGTTTAATAGCAATATGAACAAGAGAGCGAGAGAGAGAGAGGGAGAGAGAAAGAGAGCATCTAGCTCTGTGTAGTCTGTTTGTATAACATCCAGTTTATTAGCAATATGAACTAAAACTGTCACAAAAGTTCCGCATACCCCCACACAGCACTTTGTCACAGAACAGGTGTCATTTTATAGAAAAAAAATATCATCAAAATGCTTTAACTGGGTGAAAAATCATTACATTGTAACAAAAGTTTCAAGCCAATCATATTTATACTTTTGAAGATATGCTGGAGACAACGAGTGCCACATACCCCCAAACAGTGCTTTGTTACAAAATGGGTGGTTTTAGGAGTAAGGGTTTCAGATGTCAGACAGATGTTGGCTGAGCTGGGATCGAAATAGCACTACTGCGTTTACAAGTCTAAGACATTACTGACTGTAATCCCAATACAAAGTTGTCAGTATGAAGGGAAATGTTTTTCAGAATTTTTAATGAAGAATTAAAACACCAAAGTACAAAGGGCAATAACTCCAAAAATAATGAAGAAAAAGTAATGGTTCTTGCACAATGCACTTCCCCTTAATGTGATCTATCTATAACGTAAGTTTGAAGTTACTAGCTTTTATACTCTGAAGTTATGCTCCAGACAAAAATCGAAATTTAAAATTTACAAAGTGCAATAACTCTTAAACTAGTGGGAATAGAGTTATGGTTCTTGTACAATGCACTTCTCGTTAATGTGGTCTATCTGTATATGAAGTTGGAAGTCACTAGCTTTTATACTTTGGAAGTTATACCCGGACAAGCTTTTCGTGACGCTAGGACGGACGGAAGGACAAACGGACGGACGGACAAGGTGATTCCAGTATACCCCCCCTCCACTTCGTTTGTGGGGGTATAACGAAAAAGAGAGAGAGAGATAGAGAGAGAGATACAGAGAGCATCTAGCTCTGTGTAGTCTGTTTGCATAACATCCAGTTGAATAGCAATATGAACAAGAGAATAAGAGAGAGAGAGAGAGAGAGAGAGAGAGAGAGAGAGAGAGAGCCAAACCAATATTACTTTAATTCTACAATTGTCGTTATATTTGTAACGAAGATAGTTATAACTAGAGCTGTCACTGAATGTGACTTAATACCCCCGCCAGCGCTTTGACAGAAAAGAGTGTCAAGTTCAAGGGGAGATAATTCCTCAACCTGGAAGAGTTGACACTTGAAAATTGCGTCTTGCAAATCTTCAATATATGATCAGTATACGAGCGTATGTGCAAAGTTTCAATACAATTGAAGGAAAACTGTAGGAGGAGTTCGCGACACAATATTACTAGTATTTTGTACACAGACGGACACACGGACGGACACACGGACCGACGGACACACGGACAGACAGGCTGATTCATGTATATCCCCGAAAACATTCGTTTTGCGGGGGTATAATAAAGGGATGAGTATAATTATGAGCCGTGTTCTGTAAAAAGGGGAGTTTGTGTACCTGCAAAAAGTAACGATCCATGTCACTCTGCGCAGTCCGTGCAGGCTGACACGAGTCGAAACTTTTTGCTACTGGTCAATTTTCTGCATGTCCGAGGACCACTCTTACTCCAGACTCAGTCAATCGTTAGACTAAATGGATTTTTGAGGCTCCATAATCGTATGATGACTTGCTTTGTATAATGAATAATGGAGATGCATTAAGCCTCCTTTTGTCAGAGCATGAGATAAAACTTTTGGCTAGTGGTCGTTTTTCTGCACGTCCAAGGATCTTTCTGTCTCCAGATCCAGTCGATTGTTAGTCAAAATGGATTTTATGGATCCACAATCATGCAATGACTTACTTGGTATAATGAATCACGGAGAAGCATTAAACCCCATAGCCAAACCATGGCTTAAACTAATGTCAAGAGGATTTACAGATTAACAGTTATATTACTGAATTCATCCTTTGAGCTACATTCTCTATGTCGTGTGCATATGCTTTCAATCAGGTTGAGACTAGTTCCATTGCAACATACCCTCACAGCATTAATGAAGTGGGTACTTTTACGTTGGGTGCAAGTGTTTCAGCTCTGATTAATAACCTCCCAGGGCGGAAATTAAACACAGGACCCCTAGATCCCAAGACAAACGCTCTACCACATGGTTATAAAAGCCAACTCTGTGTCGAGGCAGCACCCTTATACATACACAAGATATATGATTATAAATATATTTTTGGGATAGACCAGTATACCACATACAAAATTTTGTCGCTTGGTAAAGAGTTAAAACATTGTTTCAATGTTTATAACCATAACTCATGATGTAAATCCATATCTCAGTTTTGAAGTTTATCGGTTTCAATTTTTAGGGAGTTACGAGTTTACAAACATGATATTGACCTCTTTTCGACTTGAGTCTGAGTTGTGCTTCCACTGTATTGTGTCCCGCAAACACGATCGAGCAGTTTCTGGTGAAAGTTCTAAATTTGGCATTGATCTCCACCTCGTCTGCGTAGTACTCAATGTTGCCCTGGAAAACAGTAGAAAGAGCACCTTGGTGTTATATGTTTTGGTAAATAACCTCAAAGCATTAATAGTGGCCAAAATTAAAAACTCTGGATGTTAAAATGCATTTAAATTTAAATCATACAATTTAAAACTATCGAAATTATTATGAAGATGATAGGTTGTCATTGTATGATCGGTCTAAGTGTTAGTCGCTGGCAGAAAAATGAGCTGAGCTGCCTGCGCAGGCTGACCTTGGTCGATACTTCTCGCAGATATATTAAATCCCCTTTTCACAGAAGATGGCTTATGTATATCTTTTGTTAACTATTGATGCTGATAATAAAAATAAGAAGAATTTGAAAACCTATGTCGCATTACCCTTCTTATCGCCGAGGAATTGTCTTCAACTGTGATACCTGTAGAAAACCTGTCCAGCACATGTTCTAGATTCTGTGAAAAAAAAGCTTTGTAGTAGTAACATTCTTTGACAAATTAGAATACCAATATTCAAAACACATTTTGAAAGATTCATGCAATGCTTAAGTTGGATTGATATAATCAAAAAGATGGGATTTAAAGACCTTTTCTTCTTTTTTGTGTCTTTGAAAGAACATGAATTGCAGGCTTGAGAAATAAAGATTTTGCTTTTGAAACTGCAGAGACGATTTAATCGTGTACCATATGACAGAATTTCAGACTCATTTGCGGATGACGAAGTTGAAATACATGTAGTACTAATTTGCTAAATTTCTTTCAAAGTGTAGAAAACATTAGAGAAAAGGAGAAAATGCTGGTTACCAGCATTTTTTTCCTTTTCCCATAATGTTTTCAAAGGGCTTCTTCCTCAGGGTGATTAAAACTCAGAATATATGTGGTAAAGGGTATGAAGTGATATGATTCATTTACTAATGCAAAAACCAATGTGGATTTATAACAAAAATATATACATATTTTGTGTCCGTGTCTAAATTCGATTCTGACTTTTTAAAACTGTTTTGTTTCGTTTTTTTTTTTCTTTTTCAGAAAAGAACATAATAATGACGTTAATTATATATGAACTAATGTACCATTTTCTGATCTTGTATTCCAACGGCCCTTAAATTGTCACATAATTGGTACTAAGGCTAGTTGTTGCTAAAATCATTTGAGACATGCTCTGTGAAAAGAGAGTGTAATGTATCTGCAAAAAGTATCAATCCAGGTCCGCGCAGGCCGCGCAGGCTGATCTGGGTCAAAACATTTTGCTATTATTAAATTTTCTGCATATTAAAGGACTATTATACCTCATAATTCTGTCGGTTTACAGACAAATTGGATTTTATGGATCTGTAATTATTATGATGACAAGGAGATGCAATGAACCCCGTTAAGCCATAGTGCCGCTCATTTTTTGAATCAGGAAAGCATCATCATGCCACAGAGAAAGATAGGGCAGCTTGACTTACCGAATTCGGCATATTCGAAATTGGAACTATAACAGTTATAGAGTTGACTAGGTTTTTCATGTGCTGTGGTTTGTATAAAAGTGGACCTAGTATCTCCCCAAACATCTGCAAGAAAGTTTTAAAAGAAAAAGTCTAGTTCCCTTTCAGAATCATCGCTAACTCCTAGAGTTCTAGATGAATCTTATCAAACAAATACTTGTGTCAAATTTGATCATTATCTTATCCGTCTGCAAATGTATCTTGTGAACGTAAGATATTTTCGGCGTTGCTGTATGATCTCACTTTTGACCTACTTTTAGTACTAGGAGGAAATGAATTGTTACTCATTTTGTGATTGGCCAAATACATGTATATGTAAATTACGCAAAAAAATAAAGGTCACAGTAGAAATTTACCGACATTGGCTAAAAGTGTTAATGACTGAAAAATCAGGTAATGATCATATTTACCTATGTAAAGTTGTACTTTATGGCCATACAGATGTTAAACTCTTGCAAAACATCCATAATCTTAATCAAATGGATAAACTAATAGCGATGAGTATTGGCGAGTTTTCTATTTTGTTTAGTGTAAAAAGACTTGGTACCCCTTTTTCCTCGCGTAAAACGGAATACGAACTGCGATGGCAGGCTACCGCTCTATTGTCTTACACGAAAACGGGTTGTAAAACAACTTATTTCGTTTCTTGCTACAATGAAAACAGATGTTATATCTTGAATTTGGTGATTCAATTCGCAACGTGAATAACTTTGCCTACCTAGGGGAACAATCGGTTTTATTGCGTTGTTAGTGAAGAAAATGGGTTCCTACTAAAATACTCCTAGTAAGAGTAGGTGGGTGTGGTTAAGCATTGAGAGTGGTGATAAAACCCCGCCTTCTGATAACGACAAATCGTCGATGTTTGAAAGGTGCTTCATTTTAGTACAAAAACATGCTTCCCCATTCTTAAATGTTATTGATAACTCCGCTTTCAACCATATGCAAAACAATTTAAAAGAGGCTACTTCAGAACTGTTTTCATCATTTCTCCTCATATTATAGATCAACTACAAACTAATTTAACTGTATTCATATCCAAGTCCCTCTTACGCCGTCCATCTTTTTTTAAAGATATTTCTTGTTTCATATCGATGTAAAACACATGCCAAGTTTTTTTCTTCATAATTTAATTTGTGATACTCTAGAATGAGAACATTCCATTTAGCAGTTCTTAATTAACTATGACAAATGTAGCAGATTTATATTAAGTTATAGTTACGTGAACACATGCTTTCATTTCATTGGTCTACTTCAGTATGACCCAGTTTTCCTAAACTTATCCTGTTTGTTTACGATTCAAGGTGTAATACACTAACAGAATATGTCAGCTGCTTATATTTGAGCAAGAAGTCTATTCTTGGACCTACACCGATTAATTATATTGCTATCTGCCACTCCGTTTGTCTCCA
The DNA here is from genome assembly GCA_946811185.2 of Hippopus hippopus. Lineage (NCBI taxonomy): Eukaryota > Metazoa > Mollusca > Bivalvia > Cardiida > Cardiidae > Hippopus > Hippopus hippopus. Next base: position 14,486,519 of record OX328103.1, on the reverse strand, counting down.
AATCTGTTTCACTTTATATACATAATTCAATTTCTATGAAAAAACAAAAACTCACAACTATGGCTTTGGCAATGTGGTCTGTTTCATCCATCTCGTTAGGATGGGTCTCGTCAGGAAAGTAAAAATCTCTGTAGAAAGCCTCCAGGAACGGCAACACACCTTCCAGAAAGTAAAGCAGTGTGCCGTAAGCCGAGGATTCGAAATCAGGAGCTGCTGCCATGCTACTGTAAACATAGGATAAAATCACACTTTACAGACTCAAAAGAAATGAGCCATGCTCTGTGAAAATGGGACTTATTGCATCTGCAAAAAGGATTGACCAAGGTCAGCCTGCGCAGTCTGAGCAGGCTGACCTGGGCCGAAGCTTTTTGATATCGGTCAATTTCTGCATGTCTGAGGATCACTTTATTCATGATTCAGTCCGTTAATAAACAAAATGGAGTTTATGGACCCATAGTTATGTAATGACTTGCTAGGTATCATGCATCATGAAGATGCATTAAGCATGCACTTTTGCAAGAGCTTGGCTCATTAATGTATATGACTCCAATACGATAATTTAATAAAAGACTGTAGCAACAGTTGTGTGAATTTGGGAAGTTAGGGCACTAAACAGTAGTAGATAAATCTTCATATGCATAATTTCACATGTACTAACACATGTAATAGTTACCGGTACAAAAAAAAACCATTGGGGGCTAAGTTGATAAATGTTATTTATTATGCTGCAAAGAAATTTCTCGTGATCTGATTGGATAATATGTCCCGAACATACATATCATGTACACTGTCAAAACCAACGTAAAAGCAGTTTCCCTTTCGGGAGCCCCGTATACATGACTACACTTTCAACACAACATCCAAAATGGCGGCGTCGATCAAGATTAACGTCAAGATTATGCACCAAACTGCACGTTTTTCCAAGGTTTCAGTGACGTCAGTTCCCAGTGACGTCAGTTTTCATTGAATTGAGACACTAAGAAGGGAAATTCTACTTCATCAGCGTACTCAATTTTTGAAACCAAAAAACAGGTAAATTTCGCTTAACACACGTTGGAATGGTAAAACTTTGCAGTATAATAAATTCGTTGTACGGTCAGGTGGCAGGGGACTCGGAAACTTGTTCACAGCTGTGGTGAATAATGTTGCCACCTCGATTCCGGCTCGGGGCGACATGATTCACCACAGCCGTGAACAGATTTCCAAGTCCCCTGCCACCTGGCCGTACAACTAATAAAGTATCCAGCCGTTCTATGAGCTATGATGTAGAACTATATGGCCAGCAGCACGTGAAAAGGGGCATTCGGACATTTGCGTAAAGTGTCATCCCGGATCAGACTGCGCAGTCCGCGCAGGCTAATCCGAGACGACACTTTCCATTCTTTAGCAATTTTCTCTTTCGCACAAGTCTACTGTAGTACAAAATCGAAACAAGTCGTAAAGTATCGTCTCGGATAAGTCTGCGCGGACTGCGAAGGCTGATCCGCGACGACACTTTACGCAAATGTCCAAATGCCCTTTGTCGCGTGTTGCAGGCCAATTTATCATTATTATGTACCACGAGTCACAAATCTAAATACTTGTCTTGCGTTGCGATCCTGAACCGTCTCGGAGAGGAAAAGATCTTAACATCTTTTTTGCCAGTAAATGTTTTTAATAATCAAGGTTAGTTATTTGGCGTATTTATTTGGCGTAGTTTGGCTGGTTATTGACCCAGTTCTACGCACTGGTATATTCAAACGAATCTTTAAGTAATTTCCGATTTGTCAAAAACCGGGAACTGATTATTCGGCGGGTCCCTGCAGGCTAATTTACAGGTACATATATGATAACAATATACAAGCATTGCTACCGCTAATCGATACTATGGGGTGACAATTTAGACCATAGCAAATGAATATGAATACAGGATAATTTTTTTTCATTTAGTTTGTACCTTAATATTTCCCAAGCGTTACTCTACTACCCATCACTGTATGTCTGCATCTATTTTTAGACACATTATTTTAAGAAGCAACTCTCCCTTTTCCAACGATGATTTCGAGTAACATCTTATCTTGACAAATATATCTAAATATCAATTTCCCTTTTCAATAATATACAAATAAGGCGAACACACACTTTCTGGAGGGGTTACTTTTCAATGCTTCTCTTCAAGTTGAACCACAAAAGGGATTAAATGTTCAAATTCAAGTACTTCCCACGCCGTCTACCGTTTTTAAAGACATTTCTTGTTTTTATTTTTTGTAAGTTCTTACCTTTTCTCTGGTGCTGTTTTGATATAGACAGCAATTTTGTCAGGATCTTCTTTCACACTGTCTGTCAGTCTGTTCATCTCTACCGATACATTCGACATATACTCCCATAAATCACTTAAACGACAAAACAAGGTATGTTATAGATCAGATGTATTTTAGTATTTTTAGGACATAGACAGATCACAATTCATTATGCTTTGCGTCACCGTGCCATCAACTGTCCTGATGTTCAGATATCTTTTTAACCCTTAACCTGCTAAATAACTAAAATAAAATTTTAAGTTCGACGGTAAAAACCCAAATATTGCTATTTCAAAGTTATGTTTTGGGGAATAATATCTCCTTAGTTTAAACATATTTATTTTACATCGATTGAGAAACAAGTTCTTACAACTTAGACTAATCTCTCTCGATTCTGCTTCCTGGAAACTACACCAGTACTCGCACCGAATGTGTGGGCCAATGAAAAATCCCAAAGTTGATACCCGCGCCCGCGTATCGAACTCGGGACCTTATGGTTACGAGGCCGATGCTCTACATCAGGACCACGGACACCACGATATCTCGTTATTGGACAGTGTTGATCAAAGATAAATAAGACTGTACATTCTGTGCAGTCTGATCTTGATCTACACTGTCCGCAAAAGGTCAGTGAGTCGCGTTTGGTAGCCTAAGAGTTAATTAAAGCAGCGACGTTTCACATTATAGTCACACTGAAGAGTCTGCAGGAAAATTGTAAGAACAACTGCAACTTGTCATTTCTGTCAAGTTCAACTTTTATCCTAAAAACTTAATAGTCAAGGGGACTTACTCTTGTCTTGGCTATTTCAAGAAACTAATAATGTGAAAAAAAGGAAATTATCTGCAACAAGTAATTACCATTTTCCCTCCATGGCTTCGAAATCTTTCTTTTTTTTGTGTGTGTGTGTGTGGGGGGGGGGGGGGGGAAAGGGGGAGATAGATGTGTGCAGCAATTATAACACACATGAACGGCAACATCCTATTGTTTTTTACAATCGACAAAGGCCAGGCATTTCAGAATGGTTGCGATTACTGAAAATACCATAAACTTTATAATAATGACTATATTGATAGTATCATAATAATAAGGAGCTATCTTTAACATTCATTCCCACTGAGGCCATAAGAAAGCTCAGATTCCTCTTGCATAATGAATCTTAAGGCATTACTATACAGAGCCCAATTAACCCTTAGGCTGCTTAACAAAAGAAATGAAACTTTGAAGCCGATAGGAAAAATCAAAATTTTCCAATTTCAAAGGTCCTTATGGTGGAAATATAATTATGTCCTTATCGGACAGTGTAGATCCAAGATCAGACTTTAGGTTCTGTGCAGTCTGATCTTGATCTACGCTGTCCGCAAATGGTCAGTGAGTCGCGCTTAGCAGCTAAAGGGTTAATTTACGGTATACGGGATTGATTGAATTTGCGTTTATTTATCGTCGCCACCGGTTGCCCATATGGGCGACGCCCCCTGAATACTGTTAGTATTGTTACGGGGGATAGTGCAGATACAGGACGAAACCCATCCTAAGTTTCGCCTGGTTCTTTAACGTGCTCGGTGTATAGCAACGTCACATGGGACCTCGGTTTAACGTCTCATCCGAAAGACCATTAGTAATTTTAGATGGCCAGCCGTGGGAATCGAACCCACACCCTCATGATCACGAGTCCTACGCTCTACCAACTGAGTTATGCGGGCTGGTCACGGTATACCGGTTGATTGGAAACCATTTCAAAGGACACATCTGTAGAAAACATTGTAGCGGTTCTGGTTGCCCATAACAGCAATTCAAACTCAAATGCGTGGTTTATGATCAAAATGCAGGTAGAATTATGCACAGGTAAATACAAGAATGTATTTTCTATTCACATTCAGAATCAACAAATACCTGGGCAAACATCCTTTATAGATACTAGACACCATCTGCCGTACAGAACAAAATTAATTACACATAATATGATTATGTTATATACATTTTTACACCTCTAAGTACAATATGAAGCAATTACATGTATGTATGAACCATGCTCTGTGGGAAGGGACTTTCTGCAAAAAGTATCGACCCATGTCAGCCTACGTAGTCCGCGGTGAAACCTTTTGCTATTTGCAAATTTTCTTCCTGTACAAGGACCAGGCAAACTTCATGATTCAGTCGATTGTTAGAAAAATGGACTTTATGCACCCATAATTATATGATAACTTGCTTGGTACAATGCATCAAGATGCATGAAACCACTTTTCCCAGAGCATGGCCCATATTTATTCACATCTAGCCGAGCTGGTTATACACCAAATAATACCATAACAAAGCCAACCGACTAAAACTGCATACTGAAACAGTAAACTTGAACAGTTGAAAAAGGCACCGTTAAACGTACACAATCTTTGACAAAGTTAAGTACCAGTAAATATATCTAATTTCGTTTATTATAATATGCAACACAGATATAGTCTTTATACAGTCTTAATATGCATTTCTTGAATCGTGCACGAGTTTTTTTTCCTAGTTACCAATTAGAGGTCTCTTCTGCTCTATTATGTTATACAAATGTTGCTAGTACATAACCGTTAAAATGTACACCTATACCTAAATGATGCATTGTTATATACTCAGTTCCATAAATAAGTGTGCACTTAATTTTCTTTTATTTCTCATCGCATGTTTTACTGAAGACCAACAAATTTGGTATCATACTTTAGTTCAGAGTCTGTAGAAAATGCCAGGATAATCAGATTTTGACTAACAGAAAGTTTAAGTTAGGTTTTTGCAGTTTAAATGAAGGTGGTACTAGAACCAAAGTTGCAAAAGTACTCAAAGACTAAGGTAACATTAAAGTTAGGTTTTTCTTAAAGTTCTTGTAATTTTTCAATCAATATCTTGTATGGCCACCTCTGCTGTCGATACAGGCAATTATTTGACGTCGCACAGACCTTACATAACGTAACATCACTGCATCAGGAATGTTATTCCATTCCTGAACGAGAGTGGTGGCCAAAACCTAACTTTAATTTTACCTTAGTAACCTTCATTTAAACTGCAAAAACCTAACTTAAACTTTCTGTTAGTCAAAATCTGATTAGCCTGGCATTTTCTACAGACTCTGAACTAAAGTATGATACCAAATTTGTTGGTCTTCAGTAAAACATGCGACGAGAAATAAAAGAAAATTAAGTGCACACTTATTTATGGAACTGAGTATATATGCGTAAGGCTTATCTTGGGTTCGAAGCATGAGGACCAGCATTAGGGTGAAAATTTCGATTGACAATAAAATCTTATCAAACAAAAGATTTCCATCATTAGGTTGGCCAATTTCGTGAACGTTTTCTTTCGATTACAAGAATAAGGGCTTCCTTTCATAATCAGTGTTTTATTCAATTATCTACGACCTTGTTTTGCTTCTAAAAATACACATACTTTTATTGTTTAGAGTTTATGAACATACCACGACACTGAAATACATGACATAATTTAAAAACAAGAGGGCCATGATGGCCCTGTATCGCTCCACTGGCTATTAAGTAAAAACACTACAAGCCAAACATTACAATATTCAGCAAATTGATTTCAAACACGAGGACATGCAAACATTTTTCTATCTAATCCTACGAGAAAGTTGTGATCCATGGGCAAAGCCAATTTTGATCGCAAAGCTATTAATTATTTGAATCCTGGTGGAGGTCCACAATATAAAGCCAGTGGAGCTAAAAAAACTTGTCTAGCACCAATCATGTATCACTGCAGCTTGATAATCAAGGGAGGTAAATAGTAACGAACTTTATCTTTCATAAAAAGAGTTATTTCCCTTGATTAATGTTTAAATTGAAGTGACAATATTTTGAAGCCCATGTTAAACTTGCGATCCCTGGAATGAAGGCAATTTTGACCCCAGACCTACAATATGAAACTAGAATGTGTGGTTATAAACAAAAAGATTTTTTAATCTTGCCCAATAAAAAGTCATGTAAAACAAGTTTGCTGAATAAAAGGCCCTGTAAAATATGTGATCCATGACACAGGTTTATCAAGTTTTCACTATAAAAGCCAATGTAAAACTTGTGACCCCTGGTGTGGAGTCAAACTTGACCCCCAAAGTTAAAATTTGGGCCCCTTGGTAGAGGCCTATTATATAAAGTTACATGCAAAATTTGGTAGCCCTAGGCCTAAATATGGCTATGTACAAGTAGATTATTAAAGTTTCCTTATATAAGACCATGTAGAACTTGTGACCCCCTGGGGTGGTGCTACATTTGACCCCCTGGGCTATAATTTGGGCACCCTTGATAGAGACCCCCTAGATAAAGCTAAATGCAAAATTTGATAGCCCTAGCCCTTATAGCTAGATGCGAAAGATTTTCCTATATAAGCCCGCCTATGTAAAACATGTTACCCCCCGGGGCGAAGTCAAATTTGACCCTCGGCTATAATTTGGACACCCTTGGTACAGGTCCACTAGATAAAGCTACATGCCAAATTTGGTCGCCCTAGGCCCCATGGCTAGGTCAAAGAAGAATTTTAAAGTTCTCCCTATATAAGCCCATGTAAAACTTGTTATATAAGCCCATGTAAAACTTGTTACCCCCGGGCAGGGCCTAATTTGACCCCAGGGCTATAATTTGAACAATCTTGGCAGAGGTCCACTAGATAAAGCTACATGCCAAATTTGGTAGCTCTAGGCCCTATGGCTAGGTAGAAGAGGAATTTTAAAGTTCTCCCTAAATAAGCCCATGTAAAACTTGTGACCCCCGGGGCGGGATTAATTTTGACCCCAGGGCTATAAATTGAAGAAACTTGGTAGAGGTCCACTAGATAAAGCTACATGCCAAATTTGGTAGCCCTTGGCCTTACGGTTTCAGACAAGAAGATTTTCAAAAATTTTCAAAATTTTTCAGTTTTGTTGCCATGGCAACCAGAGTTTTTGAAGGAATTAAATTCTTTCAAGAAATTCTGAAGAGGACCATGGCAGGATCATTTCTGTGAAGTTTCATCAAAATTGGATGGGTAGTTTCAGAGAAGAAGACGTTTTAAAAAAAAGTTAACGCACGGACGGACGGACGGACGGACGCACGGACGGACGGATGGACGGACGGAAGGACGGACGGACGGACTGACGGACGGACGGACGGACGGACGGACGCACGACGGACAACAGGCCATGACATAAGCCCGCTGGCCTTCGGCCAGTGGAGCTAACAAGTAGTGCTTATAATCACAACTTGTGTATTCAAACTGCAATATTTGCTCTTTTTATTCGAATGTCGAAATATATTTTGGCAGAGTGGGTCTATGATTGAGTGAGCACGAGGTTATAATAAAAATGATTAATGTTTATCTTGAACTAAAGTAAATATTTCGTCAGAACTACAGTAAATTTTGAACATTTAAGTATCACAAATTATTCACGAAACATTAATATAAAACATTGCCATGAACTACTGCAAAATTCACTGTTAGTAAATTTCTTTATGTGTCTATTTCACATACTCAAACACATTTGTTAGTAAAGACCATGCTGAAACATACAAACAATATTATCTGTCTATAGAACAATATATTTCACATTGTAACAAGATTACCCTGTCATGAGTTGACAACGCCTTCTTGAGATCACACTGAAGTATAATTTGTTCATCACAAAATTATATACAAATCAAGCTTTATGCTATACAAGATAACTTGGCAAAATAACAGTATTCATCGTATTTGGTGATAAATGGAGTCTGAGTAATTCTCAACTGAATCCGATCTCGACTAATTTGTATTTTGCTTTTGAAGCATAGAACCTTGGCCCTGAAAATCACGTTCTCGAATGGTTCACGATAGTGTTTTTTCCGCTATTTTTTATGGCATCAATAGAAATTGGAAACATAAGAAGGATCTGTAAGAAATCTTAACTCTAAAATTTGTAAACCATGTAACTCCTATAACTTGAAAGCAATAAATCTCTATAAATTTAAAAGTATACTGTTTGTACCTAAAGGGCAAATCAACAAGTTTCAGATATGGTTAATTTTCAAATCTACACTTATCAAATTGTAACCTGGTAATATTGTAATTAGAAAAAAAAAAAAAAATTAGTAAAAGTACTTTTTTTCAATTCATATTTCTGCTTATTAATTTTTATTGCATCGCTTATCTCCCTTACTTATTGTTGCGTCCCTTGATTTGTGACGTCATAGGAGAGCTTGTTTCATTATGGATGTTGTTTACGATAGTGAACTGAGCGATATTGAAGACGAAGAAATAGACGATTCTGGGCCGGTTAGGCCGTACATGTACGAGCCAATTCTTAAAGAAACTTATAAAGTTTCTGATGATGAGGATAAAAGTAACTTTTCGCCCATTGATGACGAAAATGACGATGTTGTGCCGGACTTTTCAACGTGTTGAGTATTGCGCGCTATTGAAATACGTCTATTACGGGGCGAACATCGCTTACAGAAATATTATTCTATACATGATAAAATTAAGTGTATGGCATAAACTTTGTTTCACGTGAAGCATTTTCAGTAGATTAACGGGCGGAATTAAACAACAACAAAAAAATACGGTTTCAAGACAGTTCCACGACAAGACAGTTCCCCGACACTTTTGAAGACATTTCCCTGACACTTTAGTTTCAAGTCAAATAACCCTTTTCTTGACTTTTACGATTAATAATCGTGAGATGTTAGTTCTAACTATTTGTTGATGGGTTCTTGTTCATATTTGTACCTTGTAAAGAATTCTGTAAACATTGACGGGTACAAGTTTATTCTCTCGTGGGTGAAGGGTTACACAATAAATCACGATTTTCATGAGAATAAGAATATTTTGAAATGCTGTTGACCAGCTTGAAATTTGATAAAAGAATATGTTCCGAGATTATTAAGACTTAATTCTCAAAATTATTTTGAAAATTATTTTAGTTGTTTTTCTTACCATACAGAAATACATGAACATCAGAGAGAGGGAGAGGGGATCTACCTGTGTGAAATACTTTTTTGCTGTTTACCTTGTCCACATGATCCATTCAATGCAAAAATTTATCACACATGTATAGCTATTGTATGTTCCATATAGAGCTTCTCTGTGAAAGTCTTAAACTCTGAATTGTAATTTGTTCAGTTCTTGTTTGTCTTATGCAAATTGTTTCAATTTGGGCAAGTCTCAAATTGGTCTACCGTCTACTAGGGACTGAGCGGTTAATACTGACATTCCGGTCAAATTGCAGTATAGACGACTTCAGATTCACTGTAAAAACATAGAAAGAGCTGGTAACTATCAATTGGTCCTTTATCCACAATATTTTCTATTTTTAACTCTTTACCAAACGACAAAATATTAAACAGGTCCAAACTGAAATCACTTGCAGACGACAAAATAAAGATAAATATTTCAAAAATTGAAATTTGTTTCCAGCAGAGTAGAAAACATTGTGGTTAAAGGAGAAAATGCTAGCTAACAGCATTATCTCCTTTTCCTACAATGTTTTTAAAAGGCTTCTGTCTCAGGGTCGTAAAAACTAGGGATTGATTGGTAAAGGGTTCAATATAAATCCCACACATTGGGCACGAGTTTTGTTTTGGTTCCCAGGAAGCAGTATCCGAAGAGATTAGTACGAGTTGTATGAACTTGTTTCTCAAAAGGTGTAAAATACAAGTTTAAATTGTTACCAAACATCAAATTTATTGTCTCAACCGAATTGAAAGCATTTGGAGTCAACAAATTAAATTTTACTCACATGTTTGGACTTGTCTTTGATGGGGTAGAAAACATTGTAGAAAAAGGAGAAAATACTGGTTACCATCATTTTCTCCTTTACCTACAATGTTTTCAAAAGGTTTTTCTTTCTTCACAAGGGTCGTTAAAACAAAGGATTGTTTGGTAAAGGGTTAAACTAAGTTAAACTAAATTCCAATAAACAATCGCATTTTATCGGTCATATTTAAATGCTGTGGATTTGAAATATTCTAATTTTTTATCATTTGGGTAAGGGTTAGGCTAACAAAATTATAGATTCATCCAAATTCATAACATAAATTTTGCAAATAACATAGTCGACATTGTTCAAATGATGTAAACTTTCAAGGGATAATAATCATTCTTTGAACAGCAAACATCATTTTCTTCCCACACTGTTTTTCAAACACTCTTTCTTTGGGTATTGGAAACTAGATATAGGGTTTGTATGGTAAAGGGTGAAATCAGTATCTGGCTACCCCTAATCATGGTCATAAATGTAAATCCATCACCGACCAGTTGAAACAATACAGGAAATGGTTACATAACATTTGCATATCTCACCCCTTTACACTGTAATGTTTGTTGGTGACAGTAAACCCATGTTACAGCTTTTATCCCATACACTACTTCTCTTTGACATTTCACTCTTAAAAATGATTCGACAACTTACATGCATTTTGAACAAATTTTGAATTATATCTATACAATTTTGATTTGTGGATATTTCCTTTTCCTATCCATATTATGTCTTCTAGACAGGCTACTGAGAAAAATGTTTTGAACATGTCAGTATGAAAATTTTGAAAATGCATATAATTTGACACAAGTCATTTTCTCTGATAATCAGACAAAAGTGAGAAAATTAAAATAACACATTTTTTTTTTAAATTAAGAAACAGAATGTTTTTGACCAGGCTCACACACCAATTCTTTTACCTTTTATCTCAAAATTCTGATCTTCAACCACCCTAATGGAGAAGGCTTTTGAGGACAGGGTGAAAAAAGGAATAAGTCCTGATTCCCAGAGTTATCTTCTTTTCCTACAATATTTTCTATCCTCAAACCTATTGTCAAGGCCACATTTGATCTGTGATCTGCAAATACTTTCGGTATTCCAATTTCAAGAAAAAAGAAATTACCTACTTCATGTTGGATTTTCTTTTTGGAAATTGCCGTTGCGGAATGTCTGTCTTTCGGAGTTTCGGTTTAAGGCCTATCTCCTTTCGACTCGGAGTTTCGAATAATGTCGGCACAGCGTCAGGTTTTAACTGCAGCCTAAAATTCCTATAACCAACTTCTTTTGCGAGTTTTGGACTTATTAAGAACTGACTGTCATCGAAGAATTTCAGACACAATTTCGAATGAACCGATGGCAAAAAATCCGTCGCTACTGTCCGGCCACGGTTTAAACGTTGAATCCATAGTTTCCTCCTTTTTAATTCCTTCGGAAATTTGAAAATACTACTTCTTTGAGTTCCCTAATCGACGTTGCAGCCATAGGCTGCATAATTTACCATTTTTTCGGCTCAATTCTCAGTTAATACTCAGATATCTGCATACAATCATCCGCGTTCCTACTTAATGTCTACTGACGGTATACACAGAGTGACTCGACAATGACGTCACACATGCACGGGAGATAAGCGAATCAGGGGAAGTAAGCCATGTACCATTTTTAAGGCCGTGTATCAGCGTGACAATTCGGCCGTGGTTTATGGCATGTTACAGGGTGGTATTTATGAAAAATCACGGACACATGTTTAACTGACATCATTTGCAGCTGATTAAAGGAAAGAAACAGTCTGGTCAAAATATTTTAGGATTTGCCCTTTAAAGCATGCATCAGTCCGGAGGAACTTGTAGGCATCAATAATTGAGGGAGACCGAGAGAGAGAGAGAGAGAGATGCTCAGCCCTTTTGTCTTCAGCTTCGTCTGTTTGGTCGATAGTTATCCAAACATGGACATTTACTATCGTCTACTACACCTCAGATATACCAACTATAACACGACCTTCAGATTTCTATTTCGAAATACAAAAAGGGGGTACCAACCCAAAATGTGACATCTCACTGGCTCCCGATTCCACCACTGAGTCTCCACTTTTCATATAGACGTGGTGTAGACACTTGAGGAAAGGTTTCTTGTATACATTGTCTATCTTGTCGTTGTTCAGTACCCAGAGCAAGTCATCGATGGGTAAAATTGTCTGGCACAAAGATTCTATAAACATGTTCTCACCCTGTAGTAAAAACATCCATTTGAGACATACTCTAGGAAAAAATGATTTAATGCATTTCCGTGTTGCATTAAACCATGCAAGTCATAACAATAATTACAGTTCTATAAAATCCAATCACAAGCACCCACGCACGCACGCACAGACACCGAGTCGACATCGTGACAACTATGTCTCGCTTTCCTTTAACGTGTATATTATTTTCATCTTTTATCTTTTCCCATCTAGATTTCATACAATGCTTATATTATTCATCTATTGCGAATAAGAATGTAAAGAATAGTGTTTTAAAAATGGACAAGCTCAGTAAACGTTGTCACGATTTGGTAAGAATTCAAAATAAAATAATACAAATGAAATAACAAACCTCAGCACAAGCTGCAAGAAGATCTAACAAACTGATATAGTAGCGTAAAGTGGAGATTTCTCCTGGATCCGTCAGAATCTTCAGCCTTGTCGTAAAGGAAAAGACAACGAAAATTTAAAAGATTTACCCTTAGGGCGCTAAGCATGAGCCATTGACCTTTTGCGGACAGCGTAGATCAAGATCAGACTGCATAGAACGTGCGGTCTGATCTTGGATCTACACTGTCCGATAGGAAGATATCTTTCCTCAAAAAAAAAAATACCTTTCAAACAGCAATATATGGGGTTTTTACTATCTGCTTGATAGTTTCATTTCTTTTATTTATCAGGATAACGGTTTATATGTTTTCAAATCTTTCCTTGCCGTAACTCCATTGCCCAGTCATACAGTACGACACAGTCTGACCAACTTCTTCCACTCACTATATAACTACTACCAATTAACCAAAAATTATCTCTTCATCATACAACATAAGGCTAGACTTGTCCAAATCAAAGGCATTTGCAAACGAAAAATTAAAATGTGACTCAAAGATTAACCCTTATCAAGCTAAATAAAAGAAATGAAACTTTCAAGCCAACAATAAAAGCATGAATATTGCTATTTGAAAGGTATTTTTGTAGGAAAGTTATCTCCTTACCAGACAGTGTAGATCCAAGATCAGACTGTACGTTTTGTGCAGTCTAATCTTGATCTACGCTGTCCGCAACAGCTACGCTGTCAGTGAGCTGCGCTTAGCAGCCTAAGGGTTGAAATTTATTTGGAAAGGGTAGAAAACACTGTGGGGAAAGAGGAAAATAGTAGTTATCTTTTTCCATATTTTCAAACGCTTTCTTCTCAGGATCGTTAAAAGTCGAGATTCAGTGAGATTCAGTGATTAATCGTTCAGGGAGGCGTTTTTAGAGTAGGCCTACTACATGTATTTTAGGGGCGTTTTGAATTCAGATTCAGACATCTGACTTACTGAAAGAAATAATGGTAAGTATTGTAAATCATCCAGACTTGCGAAAATGAATTCAAAATATTTTTCTGCAAATTTCTTTCACTAGGTAACAAGACATTTCTATCACCTACAAGGCAGGCATATGCATTTATTTTGCATAGTAGGAACTATTGCACTATAAGGTCAATGAAACAAGCTTGTGAATAGCTACGTCAATTTATTTTATACCCATAAACTTCTTAGTTTCAAATATGTACAACACTCACGGATATAAACCAGGCATGAGGGGAAAATATCCATATCTATACAGTGCTAAATATGGTACCAAAAATGAGTCATACTCTGGCAAAAGGGCGTTTAACGTATCTCCGTGATGCATTATACCAAGCAAGTCTTCACATAGTCATGGATCTTTAAAATCCATATTGTCTAACAACCGGTTGATTTCTGAGGTAGAATGGTCCTTGGACATGCAGCAAATTTACCAAAAGCAAAATAATCGACTTAGGTCAACCTGCGTGGACTGCACAGGCTGACCTAGGTCGATACTTTTTGCAGATACATTAAACTCCCTTTTCACAGAGCATGACTTAATTATATTGACTTGACCTGCGTTAAGACTGCTTTCAGCTTGGTTTCTGATTCAACTGGTCAAATTGTTACGAAATAGAGGATATTTGTTTTATTCAGTGAAAGACCAAAATTTATTCAACCGAGTGAACATCATCGATAATATTCTCACGAGTGGCGGCGCACTCGATGCAATAAATTTCGATCTTTCACCGAAGAAAACAAATATTCAATTTATTTCATGCTTCTAACCTCTGTTTTGTTGGGACTTTCGTCAAAATCAAGTACAGTTGTTTTCGGTAATTCCCCGTGGCGTGCCCACCCGCACATAACAAAGAATTGCAATATTACGTTAAGTACGAGAAATATAGGGCAGATGCACGTAAATTACTTCGGCCCAGTTCACGACGAAACTCTAGGGCAGATATCCGAAAACTCGGTAAACTGATGAGCATGCGCACCTATTATGTTCTCCTGAACGGCTAACTAGAGTCTAGAGTCAAAACAAACATGGCTGGCACGGGGTAGGACGACTTTGTGGAATCACCGAAATCACTGGAATCACCACGTGATTTCGTGGAATCACTATTTTGTTAGTGAATAACTACTTGAATTACATTATATATGATATTTACAATCTGGTTTATACAATCTGGAGGACATTTAAGCAGAAAATTACCGACATTTCAATAAAATCTTTAGTTTCCACTTGATTTTGAAATCACCCGTTAGCTCAAATAGCGAAATCACTTAAAAGAATAGTAAAATCACCATTTAATCCAGATAAAACAACAAGTTTTTCTTTTTTTTTGTTAATTAAAAGGTGATTTCGCTCATTCAAGGGATGATGTGGACCGATCTGAGGCTCAGTGACGGGTGATTTCACAGATTAACAAAAAATGCACGAAAAGGAGATGACTTCTAAATTTTACTCAATAAATTTTTATAGAATTAGATAACTTTATCCCTACATTCATAACCCTGTCAAAAAAACAGTTATTTTATCTGGATTGACTGGTTATTTCACTATTCTGTTGGGTGATTTCGCTATTTCAGCTCACGGGTTATTCAAAATCAAGTACAAATTTAAGATTTTATTGAAATGTCGGTAATTTTCTGCTTAAATGTCCTCCAACTTGTATAAACCAGATTGTAAATATCATATATAATGTACTTCAAGTAGTTATTCACTAATAAAATGGTGATTCCACAAAATCACGTGGTGATTCCAGTGATTTCGGTGATTCCACAAAGTCGTCCTACCCGTTTTCCGCCATTTTGGAACTCGAGAAACTGTCGGCTGCAGCAGGGTTGATAAGAGTCGAGTTCAAAAGGTCAAATTACGTCATTCGAGCGGAAACTCTACCCGTTCAGGATAAACTCCACTGACTATAGTCGAAATCCGAGACCGTCGTGAACTAGGCCCTCGTATTTCCCTTTGGTTGAAATGCACGCACTGTTTACTTAGGTAACTTTTGCGCTGGAACCATTGTTTCCGCCTTCAATTAAAGAGTTGGAAAATACAAAATCAGTATTCACTGGCTGTAACCATGAAATATCAAAACTTATTTCATGCATTTCGGTAGTTTATCGAGAAATAATGACGGATTACGGTTTGATATTTCATAGTTACGACCAGTGAAAAAATACCGATTTCATATTTTCTAACTCTTCAATTGAAGGGAGAAACAGAAGTCCCCGCGCTATTTGCGTAGGTAAACAGTGCTTGCCATTCAACTATCTAGGGAAATATAAGGTCATTTAGACTACCCTACATTATTAACGCTTTATAAAATACTATAATGCGTTATGTTGGGGAAAGTACGCCACGGGGAATTACCAAAAACACCTGTACTGGAGTTTGATGAACGTCCCCACAAAAAAGGGCTAGAAGCATGAAATGAATAGATTATTTGTTTTTTTCGTGAGAACATCATCAGTGATAATTTCTCGAGTGGCTGCGCGAAAAAAAAATCAAATATCCTTTAAGTAATCCACCATTTTTTCTCGATAAACTACCGAAAAGCATGAAATAAATAACTGTTATTCGTCAAAACAAAATTGTTACCCACTAAACCAGAGCAATATCTGTTTTAAATTCAACCTGTTTCGAATAGATTGCAATTTTTTTCCATGTTGAAAGTTTTATGTATATAATTGGAAGCCGCTAGAAAGCGGCTTCCAGTAGGAATGTACCTAAACTATTTACCATGTAGATGATCAGTAATAATTCGATTGGTTATTATTTTTGGAAATTTTCTATAAATAACGTGTTAGTGTTACAAAATTACTCCACATGGCTCTTTCTTAAATATTCAATCAGACCTACATGAACATCAAGTCTGGTTTTCTTGCACTATAAGTTCATTCCCAAATAACAACGAAAATACAGAAAACTAAACTTCCTTTTACTGGCTAGTCCTCCGAACTTTTCCAACTTAAAGGATTCCTTCCTTGTTCCCAAACGAAATTGTAATGCTTTCCGTCTGTCACAGGCTTTCCCACCTCCAAACGGTTTTCGCATTTGTCTACTTTTTTACAAGACAAAATAATGATAATTGTGAGATGGAGAGCATCTTAGAATATGATAATCAGAAGCAGTTTTATGTACAAGTGTTTCGTCCAGTTTTAATCTGTACAGATAATAGGGCGGTTAACCTTTGATCAAGTTATAGACTGGTTACCTCCCTACACAGTTTAATCGTATTACAAAGAGCAGTCTACTTCAGCTATTTATAGAAAACCCTTTTTTCTTCCCTTTGTCGACACTTTAGCGGAATGGAAATTGTTACATGGACGATCTACCTTATGAGCCCTTTAAAATTTAGCATTTAATGTACGTATTGTGTGTCGAAGCTGTTATGATCAGACTGTAAGTTCTGTACAGTATGGTCCTTATCTACTATACCCGTGAAAAATGTATGGATCGTGATGTAAGTTGTCCACAAAAATTACCAAAGTGGTGCATAGTGCTCAGGGTTGAAACTGTTCGAAAATGACAGAAATAGACCAAGATCAGACAATACATAGTCTGTGTAATATTTTTTAGATATTTTATAAGACACTGTAAACGCAAAAACTTCTTGTTTCTTTTTCCTTACTCAGTATATTAATTTCATTCGGTGTAGTTGAAAGGATAAAGTTATTACAGAACCTACCTCTGTGCATATACAACTTTTTTTTTTTACGTCGCTGCTGGTCAACGGTTTGAATATGGCTCTTGAAGTTTACATTAGAAGTTTTATAGGTTTGTACAAGGCCTATGCAGAAAATGGTTTAAACTAATTTTTATTGAACGGTTTACGAGTACAAGCGTATATATAGTAATAGTTACTATGTTGTTGTTGAACAGATTCAGATCCTTAAAGACTTAAAAAAATAATTTCTTTTTTTAGTGGTTCGCGCCAACTGTGAAGGCTATGATCAGAAGACTTTTGGAGATACTATGCAAAAGTCTCTAATTCTGGAGTAGAAATGTAAACATTCACTTTGTTACAAGCAGGCTAAGATACTTTTTAACAAGCAAAAAGAAAATGTTTTAGAAGAAAGTTTTTTAATATTTTTTTCTTTTTTCTTTTTGTAAAAAATGAAACACAAATAACATATCATCTAAAAATTGTAAATACACGTAGATCTACGTGAATAACGATCTAAATATCACTTTGAATAATTACTAACTTACATAATTCCGCAGTGTCGCCTTTTATCCACCTACAGAAGTTTGCTTTTTAAAACCATTTAACAATGAAAAATGCTGTACTTGAATGCGCAATTTCTCCATTTTCAAGCTTTTAGTAAAAATTTGAAAATTCCATTGCTTTTACATGTTTTCTCACATACGCATTATCACTTTAAATGATAATGATGATTATGATGATAATAATGGTACAAGATAATTTAAGATTCCTCTCTTAACTCCTGCCTTTTTTCCTGCATTTTAGTATCATTTGTCATGATCTTCCGTTTGTGGGGGGAAAAACAGATACAAAAATGTCATCACATTTTTTCTAGAAAGTCAATATTTCTGAAATTGTCCACCAAAAGATTGCGGCTTCTATGATGCCATGCATCATAAATTTGTCTTGTAATATTATTTATATAATGAGAGGAGTTTTAGGTTGTAGCACATTTCCTGTTGCTTGTATTTGCTTCTCGTTGAGTACGAAAATTTTGACATCTCGCGAGATCCTGGATCACGCTAGATATCAAGTTATACCACGCACCTCGAAGAAATTAAGACCACCAGGAAACATACTACACTACAGCATACTATTCCGTGTTTACATACCTGTCTTCATTCGTCATATCGAGGACGAATGCCACTTTCTTGTAGTTTTGCATGATGTACTTCATTACATACGCCTGATTTCTCTTCAGAGTAAGGTTCGTGCCTACAACTTTGACAATCATTCCAAGCAGATCGAGGAACTCTGGAGCCCGTTGTTGAAGGTCTGCAGCACGATTCACGATTTTCTGTATTTGTCTGGGAGATATTTTCAAACACGTTGCTTGGTTACCACAGAAAACCTAAAATTAATGAGTTTAATCCCTTAACTCGTTACCAGATCAAAAAATAGATTTGTATGATTTCAAAAAATTAGAAAACGACAAAATCAAGATGTGTCTAAAATGATTGGATTTGTCTTTAAGGGGGTAGAAAACATTGTGGGAAATGGGGAAAATGCTGGATACCAACATTTTCTTCTCTACCCACAATGTTTTCAAAAGCTTTTTCCCTCGTGGTCGTTAAAACAACGGATAGTTTAGTAAAGGGTTGCGTGTAAAGCACAAATTAAAGTGGGTTTCTGGACAACGTAAATCAAGATTACACGTATGCTTTATTTTTAGCCGAATCACATTTCTTTTCTTTTTACTAACTCGAATGGAGATGTTACCTCTTTAAGAGCAATGGCTAGGTCAGACTCCACGACTCGAACATCCAACATGATGTCAAGTCGGTCCATAATGTGATGTTGTACACGATGGTTCTCTCGAGCCAAAAGTTTCAGCAGGTAAAAAGCCTTCTTGAAGATGTCTGTCATGCCACCATAAATTTTCTACCAATGAAAAGAATAGACATACCAAAATTGAACCCTTTTCCACACAATGACGACTTTGCCGTTGACGGCCTTGAGAAAGAGGACTTTTGGAAACATTGTGGGAAAAGGAGAAAATGCTGGTAACCAGCGTTTTCTCCTTTTCCCACAATGTTTTCTACCCTATCAAAGACAACAAATTTAGCTGTTTTAATTTGGCGTCTGCATATGCTTTGGGTTTGGACAAGTCTATAATTTGGTCGTGTACTAAAGGATTAATTAGCTATATCCACATGAAAATTGACTGATGGATGGATTGTATCTGTTAAAAGACGTTTTTAACATTATTTTCAGTCATATGGCGACGTCCAGTGCACCTATCCACGTTTTCCTTGATTTTCGGTTAACAATACTTCGTGCAATATTCTTTCTAAGCCTCTGCCTGCTTTCCCACATAATCATCGTCGAAACAATGATCAGCAGTGAGAGAGGAATGAATCTAGTCGCAATGACTATCATCAATCCTCGGAAAGGAATTGGCCGAGCTGGGGATTCGAATCAGCGACCCCTCTGTTATCCAGTCCTGTACGCTACCGACTGAGACATCGGGGCTCGGCATCCACATGAAAAAGGAAATCTTGAGACTTAAACATTTAAAGTAGGATGTCTTTTGCGCCAGTGGATTTACTTTTACGGACAACGTGGATCAAAATCAGACTGCATAAAACGCGCAGTTTGATCTTGGATCCATGCTGTCAAATATTTTAGGAGATCCTCTGGCCAACGCTTTTGGATTGCAATATGTGAGCACTTTATTTCAGTGGCTGGACATATCTAATCTAGATAAGCCTTGCTCTGGCAAAAGGGCGTTTGGTGTATTTGTAAATTAATGCATTTTATCTTTCAACTAACCGAATATCCATGCAATAACACCTATGTGATATATTTTTGTGATATACCACAGATATTTATACAACAGTTTTTGATATGCGACGGATATTTATCGATAATAAATGAATTTTCTGCAGGTAAACGTCACGTTTTATGACGTAGTCAACATCATTCGTCATTATTACAGCTAATCTATACTCATTCCATCTGCAAATATCGCTAAATTCGTGTTTTTCATTGTCAGAAATAATAAAAAACAAACAAGACGTTAAAAGATAACTAGAATACGTACATAGTGTTTTTGGATATCAAAAATATCTAACTCGGTTGTGAGAAATGCTCGACAATTATCAATTCTCCCAACCTCGTTAGATATTTTACATATAAGACAACACTAAGTGTGTGTTCTCTATATACCAAGTAAGTCATCACATAAAGAAGGATCCATAAGATCAATTTAGTCTAACAACCGATCGGATCTAGAGGTCCTTTAACATGCAGAAAATTTACTAAGAACGAAAACTTTCGATCTACGTCAGCCTGCGTGAACTGTGTTGGCTGACATGGGACGATACTTTTTTGCAGATGCATTAAGCCCGCTTTCCACTTAGCATGACTCAAATATTCGACACTTTTAAAGCCTTGATCTTTATCTTTTCAAGTTCTTACTCGACGGTCTCCTTAGGCTTATGTAAAAAGGTGAGTATGGTGGGGACTGACTACACGCCATAAGCGATCACCATAGCTCTTCTAAACAGCTGTGTTTTTTTGCAAAACGAATCTCCGTGATACATTATGCCAAGCAAGTTATTACATAACTATGGATCCTTAACACGCATAACTTCAACCAATGGAAAAAGATTCGACCCATGTTAGCCTGAGCGGACATGGATCGATACTATTTGCAGATTCATTAAATCCCCATTTCACAGAGCATGGTTCAATCCTACCTCCGATTCATAGACCAAGGAAAACTAAAACTTACTTACCAATAGCTTTGTGTCTATATCCTGTACTATGATGTCAAAAAGTACATTTAGAATTCCTGAAATTGATATAAAAAAATAGATTGTGACTAATTTTTTTGTTTTGTTTTTTAATACCGTGACAAAGAAATATATCGCTAATGCAAACTTTTAGTCGTTGTACATTAACTCTAAATTAAGGTGGGAGACAGTGGTGTAGGGGTAGGACGTGGGCCTCTCACATCGAAGGTTACGGGTTTGAATCCCGTGATGTGTGGGAACAACCTTTGTAAGTACCCACATAATGGCGCGAGTACTGGTAAAGTTTTCCAGGAAGCAGTCATCTAGAGTGATTGATATAAGTTAAAAGAACTTGTTTCGCAATTGATGTCAAATAAATAATTATGCTTAAACCTAAACTCACGTCAACTCTGAGAGTGTCAAAAACCCAACAAGTGTTTTAGGTCTACAAACAAGACCCAAATACTTGCAACTTAAAGGATGCTTTTGTCTGTTGTGTTTCAGCAAAGCAGACAATGTAGATCAAAGATTAGACTGTACAGCGTGCAGTCTGATCTTTATCTAACCTGTCTGCAAAGGCAACTATAGTTTTGAAAAGCACTTTGTAAAGGTAAAATACCTATTTTTGTAAGGAAGGTTTTAAAATTGTCCGATAGAACAATTACAAGTTACACTTATGATGCTTCGACAAAGGACTCTTTGGATTTCACATTTTGTTTAATCTGATCTTGGTCTACCCTGTCCAACAAACAACAGCAGCGCAGACTGCACAGACTGACCTGGGTCCATATTCATAAGAGATATTCTTAAGAGCTTCCTTTGTCTTATACTCTAGGATTTTCAAAATTTGAAAGTAACACAACTTCTGATTGGCTGAACCAAATGGGTTTAAATTCAAAAAGAATCTGGAGAACAAGACTGAAAACATTTTTAAGAATGGTTAGTGAGTACGGATCCCGTTTGGATACGTTTTGCAGATGCATACCGCCCCTTTTATTTTCAAAACATGACTCAATCGTTATTTACTGATGTACATACCGTTGCTGATCATAATGTTCTGATTCATCGGATGAGGCTCATCTGGGGTCATGGGAAGGTGACAGAATCTGAAAACGATCAGAAAATTTTTGTTTTGTTTCATTTTTTTCCTCATTCTCAATGACAGTCGTTCAGACTGAGATAAACAGAATCTATTATATACTTCTGTGTCTTGATATGTATGTCTTCGAAACCCAAAGAGGAGAGAAAGAAGAAAGAAAGACAAAAAGAAAACAAATATGGGGAAAAAAAATTAAAAAATCAAGCATAAGATCAAACAATAGGGAAAAAGATCAAATAATTTATACATGTATAGATTGCTGCATAGATCTGCGAAAATAGTTGAGTATTGCTGCAAAACTATTAATGTGTAATCCTCGATAGTATAGTGATAAGTATCCCCGCCTTTCACGCGGGAGACCGGGGTTCGATTCCCCGTTGGAAGGATATTTATTTTGCCATATTCTAGACTGAGAAAAACAAGCTCACGGAAAATCTTTCGGAAAAGAACATAAAAAATCTCTTTGTTTAAATTTCTTTTTGATTTCCGACCGAGAAAATATGAAAAACTGTAGCTTTTTTCTCTCACTACATGTACTCGTATCTGACGCCCTTCAATTTTTTTCCTTGTAAGGTATGAAAATGATCCAGCTTCTTTCGTTCCAGACAATTTCATTCCCTGTCACAATGTTTTCAAGAAGCACATTTAACCTTTTATTGTAGATTTTTTACATCCATGCTGAACACTACTTTTGAGTGATTGATTGTATGGTGTTTAACGCCGTTTTCAACATTATTTCAGTTATATCGCGGCGGCCAGTACACCTATCCATGCTTTCCTGGAGTCTCTTTTCCCAGTACTCTGCACAATTTTCTTTCCCACATAACCATCGTCGAAACAATGGTGAGCGGTGGGAGAGGAATGAATCCTGTCGCAATGACTATCATCAATCCTCGGAAAGAAATTGGCCGAGCCAGGGATCGAACCCACGACCCCCTGTTCTCAAGTCCTGCACTCTACCAACTGAGCTACCGGGGCTCGGCAAGACTACTTTTGAAGACATGGTAGGAAAAAGAGCAAATACATGGCACAAGTAATCGCTCTTTTCCCAACAACGTTCTGCATGTCATTTAAGAAAAAAATATCACTTTATGTTTCATTTTGTCCAGTTTGCAAACGATGTAAGACGCTGCAAAATAGCCCCCAGTCAATCAATACATAGCACCTCTGGGAAAATGGGGTATAATGCATCTCCGTGATCCATCATACCAAGCAAGTCATTACATCATGATTATAAATCTATAAAATCAAATTTTTCAAACAACCAATTGATTTGTGTGCTAAACTGGTTATTTGACATGCAGAAAATTGACTAATAGCAAAAAGTATCGACCCAGGTCAGCCGGCGCGGACAGCGCAGGCTGACCTGGGTCGATACTTTTTGCTGATGCTTTCAATCCCCTATTCACAGAGCCTGACTATTTTACATATTTCGAACAGTTTGAGAACGTACTCTGCTAGATCATCTAGGATATTTCCCATCAGTTTGACCTGCTGGTCGTCCAGCTTGGCCCGGGACAGCCGCCGTAAAATGGGCATGTTCTTTAACACCTCTCTGTGAACACGGGCTGAGTCCTGGGTCAGTAATATCTGAAAAAAATTTGTTGTTGGCTTTATAAGCCGTTTTAAACGCGCCTTTGTTACAGCGTGTCTTGTAATGTATTTGCGAACAGTGTAGAACAAGATCAGACTGCACTGTACTTGCAGTCTGATCTTACATCTACACCGTCTGCTTTGCTGAGTAAGTTTGGACAAGAATAACACTTAAATTATAATTAGATCTGAAAATGCCCGCTGAGTTTATTCTGCGTTCGAAGAATTAACACCAAAACTGTTAAGCGTGACTTGCAAGTCTTTTGCGAACAGTGTTGATCAAGACCAGACTGCACAGAACGTGAATTCTGATCTTAGATCCATACTGACCCATCTTTGTGCGGTATTCGGCCAAAAGCAGTTTCGGAGTAAAATGTCAGGATTTTTTTTATTTCGATTTGAAAATAATCCCTATTATTTGTTATCGACGGCGCTTGTTGCATGGGATTTCCTTAGGCAATACACGACAGACGGCCTCAGTATAGCCAAAAAATTATAAATTAGGTCAGCCTAATTTACATTTATTTATCTTCGCCATCGGTTGCCTATGTGGGTGACGCCCCCAGGAGACTCTTAGTTTTGTTATGGGGGATAGTGCAAGATACAGGACAAAACCCATCCCAAGTTACGCCTAGTTCTTTAACATGCTCAGTGAAAAGCAACGTCACGCGGGACCCGGGTTTAACGTCACATACGAGCTACGCGTAAGAAATTCAAGGTGATCAGCCGTGGGGATCGAATCCACACCCTCAAGTAAACGTTCACACGTGTCATGCTCTACCACGTGAGCTATTAGGTTAAAAGCAGGTCAAGCCCAGAAGTACAAAAAAATAATTAGGTGTCATCGTGTTAAAAGTGAACAAAGCGTCATGAAACAATAGTAAAACTTCAACCGTTTATCACACAGTGCCGAGTTTCAACGACTTTGAAAGTAAAGGCTTTTGAAAATATTTTCGGAAAGGCTAGATAACCAGCACTTTATCCTTTTTCAACGTTATTTTCTATCCTTTGGACGACAAACCCCTACCTATCAGTCATACTTTCTTCATGGTAATCAGGATTTTCTCCTTTTTCCAAATTGTTTTCTAACCTGTCAGAGCTGAATTCAAATACTTGAGCCACATTTCGTTTGTCCTCTGTAAATGCTTCCGATTTAGACAAATCTAAAATTTTGTCGTTTGGTAAAGCGTTAAAATATATGAACAGCACTCTGGCAAAAGGGTGTTTAATGCATCTCCGTAATGCATCAAAACAAGCAAGTCATTACATAACTATGGATCTAGAAAATCCATTTTGCCCCCAAACCGACTTATTCATGGGGTATCCGGTCTTTTGACATGCCGAAAATTTACTAATAGCAAAAAGTTTCGACTCACAGTCCGCGCAGGCTGACTTGGGTCGATGCTTTTTGCAGATGCATTAAACCCTCTTTTCACAGAGCAGGGCTCATTTTGAATTACCTGGGCTTTACTTGCAAGATTAAACATGTTCATCTTTGAGGAGTAGATCTTGTTTAGAATGTTCAGAGATTTCATGATCATTTTGTTGTACTTGTAGTTCGATAGATCCTGAAATATGTAAAGAACAAAATAACTTTACAGGTTCTCCTTTTGTCACAGTGTATTCACAATCCTACAAAGACGTTTCAAAGTCATATATTGTATTTTTGTATAAAAACTCTATAGCGGCCAAAAAACAATGGGGGTTTTTAAAATATCAAAAGTATGGAAAATATTGTGAAGATGACAATCTGTTATTGTGTAGTCGATCCAAGTGTTAGTTGCTGGCAGAAAAATGAATTTTAAAATCAAGAAGTAAACAACAGATAGTGACCTTGGAACTTTTGACCTAGTTTTAAAATTCATTTTCCTGCTAGTGACTAACACTTGGACTGATCGTGCAAAAACAGATTGTCATCTTCATTTTAATTTCCATACTTTAAAATGGTACTATTTAAATTCAAATGCATTTTACCACCCCCTTTGTTTACTTTTGGTTGCTATTTGGCCTTTAACCCTTTACCACACAATCCCGAATTTTAAAGATTCAAAGGAAGAAGCCTTTAGAAAACATTGTGGGAAAAGGAGAAAATGCTGGTAACTAGCATTTTCTCCTTTTTCCACAGTGTTCTCTACCCTTTCAGAAACAAATTCTGCAATTGTATAATTTGTCGTCTGCAAAAGCTTTCAATTTCTAAAATTTCGTCGTTTGGTAAAGAGTTAAGGAAGTATTTATCTCTCTTCTGTTCTACTGACTCTTTACCAAACAATCCCGAGTTTTAACGACGATGACAAGTAAGTATTTTGAAAACATTGTGGGGGGGGGGGGGGAGGAAATTTATAGCAAACAACATTTTTACCTCTTCCACGGTATTTTCTGTCCTTTCAAAGAAAAGTTTCATCATGTAAACAACATTTGATTTGTCCTCTGCAAATGCTTTCAATTCAAAAGAGTCAAAATTTGTCATCTGTTAACTTTTAACATACGACAAAATTTAGGACTCGACCAAATTGAAAGCATGTGCATACGACAAAGTAAACGTAGTTCAAATGATGTTTTCTGAGTTTGATAGGGTAGGAATTATTATGGGAAAAAGAAACAATGCTGGTAACCAGCATTTTCTCCTTTTCCTACAATATTTTCATAAACCCTCTTTCTTCAGGGTCTTTAAAACGCGGTATTGTGTAGTAAAAGGTTAAAGAACCTGTCGAGTTAAACACCAAAATGCACGACTTCACAACTTTTGGCAGAAATAGGACCAATTGCCACAGTTGTCACTCAGTTCATTTGCGGCCCCAAATGATGGAATTGGTCTTTGTTAGGGTGAAAAACTTTGTTGTTACCAGCATTTACTCCTTTTCCCACAATATTATCAATAACCGTCTTCTTCAGGGTCGTTAAAACATGTTTGTATGTAAAAGCTTAAGCTACTTTATCAAAAGGATCTATCAATTCCTAGTTAACTTTTCAAGACACAAACCATGTTTTTGATTAAGTTTTTATCGTAATGTTTTGCTATTCAAATGATTTCAGAGTTTAAATGCATATATAGTTTGAAAACTAACTTGTATAGCAAAAATAAAAAAAAAAGCTCCCCGACGGGGAATCGAACCCCGGTCTCCCGCGTGACAGGCGGGGATACTTACCACTATACTATCGAGGACAACTGCATTCATACGATGTTACTGTACTTTCATAAATATAAAACCGGATAAGAAGCTTAAAACTTTTGACAATCCTGCGGTTTTTTTACGTATGGTTTACGTGTGGTTTACCACTTCTATTTACGGAAACCGAAAAGGAAGATTAAATGCTTAGCGACAGTAAACACTTTATGAAATAATCCTGCGTTTTAATGACCCCAAAGAAGGGTATTTTTGAAAACATTGTGGGAAAAGGACAAAATGCTGGTAATCAGCATTTTCTCCTTTTCCTACAGTGTTTTCTACTCGCTCAGAAAGCGATCCGATTATTTGAGCCATATCTTAATTTGTCGAGGGCAAATGCTTTAAACTCGGACTATTCCAAGAATCTGCCGTCTAGTACAAAGTTAGTGATCCGAGCAGCTCATTAAGTTTAAGTGATGATTCATACTACTTGTAACAGAACTGAGTTATTTCAAAGCGAAAGCGCACACATTCATGTGCTTCCTTGGCTTCACTGATTAACTAACGGATGGATGGATGGATAGATGAATGGATGGATGGGCAAATGGATGGATGGATGAGCAAAATCATACGCACCATGAGAACTTTTGTCAGAAAATCTACGTCGAATATTGCTGACACATTAAACATATCCTTCAGCTCCCGGTTCACCTTTTTCTGTACCCCAAGTCCTTTCCTACAAACACAATTATACACGGTACAACATACAGGTAAACCATGCTCTTTGAATAAGGGGTTTAATACATTTGAAAAAAGTATCGAACCAGGTCAGCCTGCACAGTCCGCGCCTGGTTCAAAACTTTTTGCTATTGGTTAATTTTCTGCACGTCAAAGGACCGGTCTACCCCATGATTCACTTCGTTTTCAGAAAAAATAACGATTTCATGGATCACTAACTATATAATGACTTGTTTGGTATCATGAATGCATTATGGGGGATGGATTAAACCCCCCCCTTTTTTTTTTGCCAAAGTATAGCTCATGTACATTGTAACACTGTAACACAGCAATGTGGTAGGTAGTGAGTTCCTCGTAACAAAGAGAGATTTTGTATGTCTTCTGTTAAACGCCGAACTCAACATTAATTTAGTTAAATCTTGGTCGCCGGTGCAAGTTTCTATGTCTTCCTGGAGTTTTTGTTGCCAGTTTTTCGTGTAACCTTCTTTCCAAGCTGCTGGCTGCTTTCCAATGAATCGTCGAATCAATTTTCCGCTGTGAGAAAGTTATGAATCCCTTCGCAGTGACTACCACCAAGCCTCAAAAATAAATGTGTCAGTTGTTTGTTTGTATGTGTGTAACGCCGCTTTCAACATTGCTTCAGTTATATCGCAGCCGCCAGTGCGGCTTCCCAGGAAGGAAATTCAAGGAGTTGAGGATTCGAATGGAATCAAACCATTCAAAAAAAAATCTGAATAAGACCATGGGGGGATCATATATGGCCTGCAACACGCGAAAAGGGGCATTCGGACATTTGCGTAAATTGTCGTCTCGGATCAGCCTGCGCAGTTCGCGCAGGCTAATCCGAGACTACACTTTCCGTTTTTATGTAATTTTCTGTTTTGCGCAAGTACAATGTAGCACAAAATCTAACGTAGCCGTAAAGTGTCGTCTCGGATTAGCCTGCGCGGACTGCGCAGGCTGATCCGAGACGACAATTTACGCAAATGTCCGAATGCCCCTTTTTGCGTGTTGTAAGCCAATTATGTAAAGTGTGGTCAAATTTGGTTCAGCGTTTTCAGAACAGAAGATATTTAAGTTAATGAACGTCTGACAGACACCTAGCTTACACACAGGGGTCCTTGCCTTCGACAAGTGAACATCAAAACCAAGTAATTAAACTTATAAAATTCAAATAATGTCCCTGCTATGAGAGTATTTGTTTCAGAACCGTTATGTCATAGGGATTAATAGTCTGTCACAAACCCAAATTGTTCCAGCATCATTTAACTTTCTTGTTTTTTTTTTCTTATCAAATACGGTGTCAAATATGGCAAGATGACGTCACCTGCGAGTGGACTACTTTCAGCTCAATTTCTGATTTGACTTGTCAAAATTTTACGTCAAGCACGAGAGCAATATTATTGTTTTCAACAAGTATCTGTCATAATTTTTTAAGGTTTTTGGATAAAATTTTCTACTATTGCAATATTTTTTGTTTAACTTTGTACGTATATATAAAACAAATAAATTATGCTGCAGTAACTTTCCTGGGGCTTCTACATGCTTTTCGCTACGTGAGATAAATCTGATATCTCTCGCTATCTTCAGTCTAGCGAGAAATCAAATTTCTCCACGCAGCTCGAAGCCAACACAAGCACCAGAAAAGTTACTCCAACACTCCGTATGTATTTACTCACTTGGACTGGTCGTGTGGATTGAAGTCATCATAAAGTAGGTGATTGATCACGGACTGGTATCTACCTTGTGCCGCAGCCTGTTCCGCTATCTTGTACTTAGACACAAAACTCTGTAATAGAATGTTTTTTTTTAATTTTGTTTTGTTTTTGTTTTGTTTTGCTTAAGGTGTTTAACGCCGTTTTCAACATTACCTAAGTTATATCCCAAAAAAGAGAGCATCTATAAATGCAGTCCTGTCCATCACCAGTATTTCGCACTTTCTTTTCAAGCCACTGGCTGCTTCAAACAGAAACATCTTCCAAAGAATGCTCAGTGGTGAGAGAGGAGGGAATCCTGTCGCAAAGAAAATCAATCCTCCGATAGAATTTGGCCGAGCTGGGAATCGAACTAAAGACTACTGGGTTTCAAGACCTGCACATTACCCACTGAGCCACCGAGCCCGACTTTTTCTCATTTAAGTCCAATCCACTTTGCCACATAAAAGTTGTCGTCTGGAAATACTTTTAATTTGAACATGTCTAAAATATTGTCAATTGGTAAAGAGTTAAGACTTTTTTTTTTTATCTATTTTCAGTAAATTTTCAGTGATAACTGTCCACCAAATAATTCTGAGCTTAACCCTTTACCACACAATCCCGAGTTTTGACGACCCTGAAGAGAAAGCCTCTTGAAAACATTGTGGGAAAAGGAGAAAATGCTGGTAACCAGCATTTTCTCCTTTTCCCACAATGTTTTCTATCCATTAACAGACAAATAGCACCATTTTTAGGCACAATTAATCTGTCGTCTGCAAATCCTTTCAATTTGGCTGGTATAATATTTTTTCGTTTGGTGTAAAGTTAAACGAATGTTTTTTAGCTGATCTTCTGTGGAAAAATTCCATCATTTGTGCAACATTTCATTTGTCGTCTGCAAATGCTATCAACATTGTTAAGTCCAAACTTTTGTCGTCTGGTAAAGTATTAAAGTAAACTATTTAGAATTTTATTATCTCACCAAATTCAAAATTGATCCATATTCTGTATAAAGGGGGTTTAATGCATCCCCAAAATGTATCGACCACGTCTGCCTGCGCCATTATACTGTTGGTAAACTTTCTACATGTTAAAGGACCAGTTTCTCTCATGATTCAGTCGGTTTTTAGACAAAATGGATCTTATGGATCAACTTGATGACTTGCTCAGTATATGACGCATAAAGGACATGCATTATTATTTCATGCTTTCCGGTAGTTTATCGAGAAATATCAGTGAAATATTTTTCGATATTTCATGGTTACGACGTGAAAAATACCGATTTCTGTATTCTAAATCAATTGAAGGCGAAAACAGTTGTTCCCGCGCACTAGTTACCTAGGTAAAATGCGCGTGCCTCTCAACCAGATGGAAATATGACGTCATTTACCTTACATTTCTCGCGCTTGACGTAATATTGTAATGCGTTGCTATGCGGAGGGGGTACGCCACGGGGAATAACCGAAAAAGAACTGTACTGGATTAAGTTCCCCCCCTCCCCCCAGAAAGGGTTAAAAGCATGAAATAAAAAGAATATTTGGTTTTTTTTTCGGTGCGCCACTCGTGAAAATATTACCGATTATGTTCACTTGATGAAATAAATTTCGATGTTTCACCATAAAAAACAAATATTCTCTATACCCTCCTTTTGCCAAAGTAGGGGTCAAATGATTTATCACTGAATGAATCTGGGCGAATCATCAATAAAACAGAAAGAAAAAATGGGTTTCGTAGCCTCTAAAGGTATTTTAACACTTATCCTGCTAAATAAGTTGATTTCAACTTTCATGCCGATAGTAAAACCCAGAAAAATTTTATTTCAAACTTCTATTTGTACAAA
Organism: Hippopus hippopus; assembly: GCA_946811185.2. Classification (NCBI taxonomy): domain Eukaryota; kingdom Metazoa; phylum Mollusca; class Bivalvia; order Cardiida; family Cardiidae; genus Hippopus; species Hippopus hippopus. The sequence goes on along the minus strand of OX328103.1, from coordinate 14,455,410 downwards.
AATATCTCCTTATCGGACAGTATAGATCCAAGATCAGACTGCACGTTCTGTGCAGTCTGATCTTGATCTACACTGTCCGCAAAAGGCCAGTGATTCGCGCTTAGCAGCCTAATGGTTTCGGGCCAAATTTTCGCCATGACTTGTGACATATGATCAATATAATATGAGTTGATTACGAGAATTTGTATTCAAATATGTGTAATGACCTCACATGTGATGTAATACAGCAAAAACGGAGCCACCGATTTCAAAAGGACCATACCTTTATTCGAACGTCCATAATTGCACCTTTTTCTACAGAATGAAATCGTACACTTTTAACAATTGTAAAGGAAAATATATCTAGTAGTATTCATAGTTGTTTTACAAGAAATTAATTTTGATTACGGAATAAGAAACCAAATAGGCCCCTTTAACCCTTTACCACACAATCTCGAGTTTTCACAGCCCTAAGGAAGTAGACATTTGTAAACATTGTAGGAAAAGGAGAAAATCCTTGTTAACTGCATTTTCATCTTTTCCCATGATGTTTTTCATCCTTCCAAAGGAAAGTCTGTATTTTTATAAATATTTTTTTCCCGTCTGAAAAAACCCTTAGGCTGCTAAGCGCGACTCACTGACCTTTTGCTGACGACGTAGATCAAAATCAGACTGCACAAAACGTGCAGTCTGTTCTTGGATCTACACTGTCCGGTGAGGAGATATTATTCTCCAAAACATACCTTTGAAATAGCAATATTTAGGTTTTTACTGTCGAATTGTAAATTTCATTTTAGTTATTTAGCAGGATAAAGATGAAAGCTCCATGAGGTTGGATGTTAGTTACAAACCTGTAATCGTGAATTTCGTTGATATGTCAAAAGCAAATCCAGAACTTCTAAAACCCTGAAAATATACAATACAGAAACCTTTAACCCTTTCAATACAATAGACGAAAACATGACTTTTGCAGACGGCATAGATCAAGATCAGACTGCACAAAACGTACAGTCTGATCTTGGATCTATGCCGTCCGCTTATTTACTTAAGTCTGTAAGATTCTACTCTGAGTTACAGTGGATTGTATTTTCAGGTGTCCAAACAGGCCGAGATGACATATTTAGTGCTGAAAGTATTTGAGACAGATGTTTTTTGTACAGCTTATGTTAGAAATATGTAGAGAAACGTGTGAAATATTTTCATGGTGAAATATACGTTTCTCTTTAAAAAGTTGCAATAGAAAACTCTAAATGTATATACATGTATTCTCAAAGCACAACATACGTTTGTGTGTAAAAACACACGACGGATGACTGACACAGTACGGTCACAAAAGTTTACCTTGAGTACTTTGTGCTCAGGTGAGCTAAAAAAAAAAAAGAAAGCTTCCCGACGGGGAATCGAACCCCGGTCTCCCGCGTGACAGGCGGGGATACTTACCACTATACTATCGAGGACTACATTCTTCAATGTTTCCAAAATAATTGAGCATTTATATAGACGTTATCAAGCTTATGTATAGGGCACCCTAACGGGATTCGTGTAAGATCGCCTTTCACCGCCGAAAAAATGTACGGATTCGGCTAAGATTCGGGTAATCCATAATCCATCGGCCGATAGACACTGCTTCCCCGCATCGATTACGGATTACCCGAATCTTAGCCGAATCCGAACGATTTTGGCGATGAAGGGCGACGTTATACGAATCCCATTAGGGTGCCCTATCCTTAAGTTGTACAACTGAAGAGGTGACCGAATTTGCGTTCGTGCCCAACCACGACACAAGTAAATGACAATAAAAAGAAACACACAAGAACTATTACAGGTTTTAAAAGACATACTCTGTGAAAAGGGGGTTTAATGCATCTGCATAGTTATCTAGCCAGTTCAACCTGGGCAGACTTGGGTCGAATCTTTTTGCTATTTCTAAATTTTCTGCAAGTCAAAGGAACATTTTACCTCATGATTTCGTCGGTTGTTGAAAAAAATTGATTTATGGGTCCATAATTATGTGATTGCCTGCCTGGTATAACACATCACGGAGATGCATTAAACGCCCTTTTCCCAGAGCACTGCATATGTAATTTGATTAAAATAATGAGGATGATAACGGAATCTCTTAAACTTATCGACGAAATATCAAATTGGTTCTAGGGACAGATTGACATTTAAAACAATTTTCACAGCGAAACACTACATAATCATTAGCCTTGTCAGCCTAAATTATACTGCATAAGAATTCAAAATTAATGAAAAAAAAAAATAAAAACTAAAAATATTCCTGGCAGCGGTGGGATTCGAACCCACGCCTCCGAAGAGACTGGTGCCTAAAACCAGCGCCTTAGACCGCTCGGCCACGCTACCTGATGGTCACATCTAGTAATGTATGGTTATTGATAATTTTTTGGCTACTAGGTAACCTGATTTTAATACGTTACACTCAAGTTGATGACGTATTATATTGATTATAAAGTGTAATTTCTCAACATTTGATCAGAGTTGCTAAAGACCTATCAACATCTAGATTAATAAAACAGTTTTTACCGAATCAACCCCCTCTCTCTTTCTCTGTCTGTCTCTCTCTGTCTCTGTCTGTCTGTCTGTTTCTCTTTCTCTGTCTCTCTCTGTCTGTTTTTCTCTCTCTCTCTCTCTCTCTCTTTTCTTCCCTTTTCCCCCTCTCAATCTTTTTTCCTCCCTCTCTTTCCATCTCTTGTTTTCTCTCTCTCCATCCTTCCTTATAGTAGACAACTTTTAAAAAACATTATGGCAACAATATAATATTTAGTTCATTGACTCAATTTACTTTTTACTTTCGATATTGACGGGTCTAATATTTTGTCGAATGCCAATGGATCAAGTTTAAAAAAAACAGGCGAAAGCATTTGCAGACGACAAATTCAGTGTCGCTTTGTTAATGGCAATCTCATTTAAAAGGACAGAAAGCAATTTGGGAAAAGGAGAAAAAGCTGCTAACTAGCATTTTCTCCTTTTCTCACAATGTTTTCAAAACCTTCATATTCGAAAATAAAGAGGGTCGATAAAGCAGGTGGTTGTCTGATAAAAGGTTTAAAGCGGAAAGTGTAAGCCAGAAATAGGACAACATAATTATTCTTTTATGCTGTCTGATCCAGATCTAGTCGTTTCCTTGTAACTAACTTAAGTCGGGAGAGGCATTCTTAATCATCAACGTCCCCAAAAGCTATTTGATGTAGGTCAGGTTAGTAAGCGTAAAAATAGGTAACCCTTAGGCTGCTAAGCGCGACTCACTGACCTTTTGCAGACAGTGAAGATCAAGATCAGACTGCACAAAACGTGCAGTCTGATCTTTGATCTACACTGTCTGATAAGGACATGTTTGCCCTCAAAAAATACCTTTGAAATAGCAAACTTTGGGTTTTTGCAATCGGCTTAAAGTTTCTTTCACTTATTTAGCTGGATAAGAGTTAAATACTAAAATTAGCTGATAAAAGTGATTTATGCTGAACGAATTTAAGGAAAAACACCCAACTATTTGATAAAAAAAAAAAGTCGTGACAAAATAAAGAGTGGCAGCGGTGGGATTCGAACCCACGCCTCCGAAGAGACTGGTGCCTTAAACCAGCGCCTTAGACCGCTCGGCCACGCTACCTGTCTACTTACATCATCTACCTATAACTTACTCATACTAATAACTTGAGTAAAGTAGCTTACAAGTCTTATGTAACAAGCTACTTGATCGTGAATATACTAAGGAAAACACCCTTTACATTTCCCAACAATGATTCACTTTTACTCCACTTTCCGTTATGCACAGGTGTTTGAAAACTAATTGACCGTGAAATTAATTTTTCTGGCATTGAGCATTTCCTCAACCCTTATAATAAATTATATGAGCCATGCTCCGGAAAAAGGGAGCTTAATACATCTCCGTGATCCATTGTACCAAGCGATCATCACATACTAATGGATCTATAATAGCCACTTTTTTTAACAGCCGACTTAATCACGAGGTAGACTGGTCCTTAGACATACAAAAAATTGATTAACAGCAAAAAGTTCCGGCCCAGGTCAGCCTGCGCGGACTGTGCGTGGACTGCGCAGGCTGACCTGGGTCGATACTTTTCGCAGATGCAATAATCCCCTTTTTCACAGAACAAAACTCATAAAATATTAAATTAAAACAATTAAGCAACGTGCTGGGAAAGGATGTACAATAGATCGTCGTGTAGCGTTACACCAAGCAGGCCGCCGCATGATATAAACCCACGGTGTCTATAAGCAGAGTGAATAACGAAGTAGAACATGGCATGCAGAAAATTTACCGATGTAAAAAAGGATCGACTCAGATCAGCCTGCGCGAACTGCGCAGGCGGACTTTGGCCGATCTTTTTATGCATAAAACCACCGTTTCACAGAGTAAGACTCAACATCAATTTTGTCAATGTTTGTCTCAAACTGTCATTTTTTCTATATTTCTACCTGGAAACTTTTAATCTTTGGCTGCTGAACGAAATTCAACGTGATTTTAATGCGGACAGTACAGATCAAGATCTGACTGCACGTTCTGTGTAGTCTGATCTTGGATAGACACTGTTTGATACGGTGAGATTTTGCCTACGACATGAAATGTCAAATTGCAGTATTCGTGTTTTTCATTAACTGTTATCCTGCTGGAAAAGTTAACTAAAACTTTCAAGTCGATAGAAAAAATACCAATAATGTCATTTTAAACTTATTTTTGGGAGAAAAAATATCTCCTTATCGGACAGTGTAGATTCAAGATCATACTGCATTTTTTGTGCAGTCTGATCTTGATCTGCACTGTCCGCAGTAGGTCAGTGAGTCGCGCTGAGCAGCTTAAGGGTTAATGGTTTCTATAATGTCCGTGGTTGAGTAAAGTGTAGAACCAGGAAGTGGTCAATGAGGTCCATGATCTGGCTGTATCGGCATTCATTCACATTTACTGCCCCATGTTTGCTATCTTATCGCGCTCTCCCTTGTGTTCATAGGAAGGGCATACTAATGGTAAGACTTGTTAACATTTTTTTCCAAAATCGCTATAAAGGATATTACGTTCTACCATTGCTAGGGTTCAGTTGAATCCAAGAAGTTGCGAATACACCGGATGTTACATTACGCGAAAATCACGAATTCTTTGCAGGCATTGTTATGGATTTACCTTTAAAAGATGTTCTCCAAACAAACTGTGTTACGCCTATGACGTTCGATCCCCAGTGGTGGCACTATTAGAATGGTAGTGACCTTGGGCATGGTGCTTTCGGAGCCACAGCCTAGTACCACCGAAACTGAGAGAGAACAAATAAGTATGAGCTATACTCGGTGAACAGAGGGTTTAATGCAGTCCGCGCAGGCTGACCTGTGTAGAAACGTTTTGCTTTTGGTGAATTGTCCGCATGTCCAAGAACCATTCTACCTCAGAATTCAGTCGATTGTTTGACAAAGTGGATTTTATGGACCCTTGATTATGTGATGACATCACGGAGATGGATTACGCCCCCTTTTGCTATGTGATCTATCACCCTTATACGGCCGAACTATTATTAAACGCGCTGTAAAGGAAATTTTTTGTATCACACATTCTAAAAACCAGACGACACAATTTTGTAAAGGGTGAAGGCCCACGGATTGAAGTGATTGTGAGGGACTTATATTACCCTTAACTCTGTCTCAGATACAGTTGAAATGTATACATGTATTGAGTCATTCAAAAAAGCCAAAAGTGTTGATTTAATAACGAAATTGCCTCATTTTCCTAATTATCTTGCCATACTGTTGAAAAGTGAAATTTTCAATTAGATCTATTTGTCAAGATTAGATGTTTAATCCAACTCATCGTAGGACAAGGATCAGATACAAGTAAAATTGATGTGTCTGAGAGTTAATTGGTTAATGGGAAACGCAAAAAAAATATTAGTGATAGCTACGTTTGTATAAAGCTGTCTTAAATTTGTCCGCAAACAGGCCTACAAGAACCTGTAGAATAAACATGATCACATTTTTTAACCAATCGCAATTTACTATTTCTTCATTCCTGTATATCTATACATGTACCAAGAATAGGCCTATGTAAAAAGCCAGCGTTGTAAGCTACGCCAAAAGAAAGAAAGAAAATAAAAACTCGGGAGTTACTTACTGGAATTTAGCGTTAACGATCGCGGCGGTTTCCTTGTTGACGTCATATCTCTCCGTGGCTTGGTACGTCTGTACTTTCTTCATCATCTCTTTTGAGTAACCTGAAAGAAGTAGTTCGGCATTTAACCCGAATTAAATAAAGCCTCGTGTAACTCTTTACTATACGACAAAATGGTAAACTTGTCCAAATTGAAAGCACTTGCAGACAAAAAATAAGATGCAGCTAAAGTGGTGTGACTTGTCTCTCAAGGGGTAGTAAATATTGTGGGAAAAGGAGAAAATGCTTGTTACCAGCCAAAGTTACCGTTGGTCGAGGTGCAGTGCCTTTGGTAAGATCATAATTATGACAGTTCACAGGTACGAACCGGCGATATTTCGACAGAAAGCGTGCTTAACATTTAGTGGATGAAAGATCGTGGTGAAACTGTTCTTTAATTATTTACTTTGTGTGACTTTTTTTCGTTAAAGGTCATTAAACCAGATATTTAGCCAATTATTTTTGAGGGAAGAAAGTCGATATTTTGAAAGGAAAAAACCATAACGACGTGTGACTCTTTACTCTTTCTTCGTGGGGGTGGGGGGGGGGGGAAGGAAAGGAAATGCTGAAAAAAACCACCTTTTTCGTACTCGGCGACTTTACCCATTCGGCTATAGAAACAACCGATATTTTATCGTGTTAGAAATGTATTTAATCCCTTCTTTGCGATAAGTGATATACTGTTACTAAGTAATAGGAAATTTTACTATTAAAATAGGGGCCTACATAAAAAAACGGTAATATCTCATACTTACTACACCAGTTCTATCTGTGCCATCTTTGCACACGAATGACAATTAGTATTCTCTAATAAGATTTTCTAGAATACTTGTGAAAACAAAATCTGGTTTAATGTCCCTTTAACCCTTAAGCTGCTAAGCGCGACTCACTGACCTTTTGCGAACAGTGTAGATCAAGATCAGACTGCACAGAACGTGCAGTCTGATCTTTGATCTACACTGTCCGATAACGAGATATTATCCCCCAAAAGATACCTTTGAAATAGCAAATTTGGGTTTTTATTAACGGCTCAAAATTTTATTTCACTTATTTAGTAGAATAAGAGTTAAGATATTTGTGAAGGTAGGTTATCAGTCGTGTCGAAATAGAATGAGGATATTTAGCCAGACTGTAAATATGGAAAAATAAAATATGGATAAATTTGTACCTTTTTCTTTGTCCTTCGGTGCGGGAAAGTCATGGCGTCCGTCCAAAAGATTCAGCAAAGGCGGTAAAAGATTCTCAACGTCCTCGGCGTCCATGTAATATCCAAATTTTACCAAATGATAGAGCAGACGGACGACCTAAGGACAGAAATATAACCATTTACAGTAAATAATTCATCAAACATGTAGGACGAAAGGAAGAAACCAAACTGACGACCATCCGAAATGTCCGAGTGATGTCCATACTTAAGAAATGATAATGTAGACGAAGGAGCTATTGACATATCATCATCATCATAAACTTGTGAATATTTAGTAGATCGACGGGTAAAAACAAGTGATAACTTAGCACGTACCCAACAAAGTACAACTTTAGATACTTTTCCGAACACTGTAGACCAAGCTCCCCAAAACAGACTTGAAATAAGATACATAGATCTATATCTGGTGCTTTTTTTTCTGATTGAAAATGGACATTTCATTCATAATTACGTGTACCGGTATGTACCTAACACATTAAAAGTTACAAATATGGAGAACTTACTGAAGATGGAATTCCGTTAAATAGCTCAGGAACTCGCTCTAGGAGAATTCGATACAACTAGCGTAGAATTTTGCAACAATCAAACATGATCTTTTACTACAACATAATTTTCATTACCTTCTGCTCTCAAAATTCATGATCTTTTACCAGAGTATATAAAAATTTGCTTTTTATGAATTTTGAAATGAAAATATCCATTCTGCTTCCGATTTTTTTTTTCGGCTTTTACTAGAGTATATAATCCTATATGTACTGTTTTGCAAATTCAAGACCGTTTAACGGATTATATTCGTAAATATTTCTGTGTCGAAAATTCATGAGCTTTCCCAAGAATGTATATATTCAATTTCACTTCCAGGATTCGTAAGTTTTTTCCAGAATATATTCAATTCCGGTTATTGACATCTGTAAGTTTTAACCAGAATATACTCAATTCCGTATCGAGAATTCGTGAGCGTTGGTCGTAATACATTAGACTCTGCTTCGAGAAATCGATATCTATCACCAAAATAATCATATGAGTCACACACTGGCAAAAGGAGGCTTAATGCATCTCCGTGATGCATAATACCAAGCAAGATAGCACATGATTATGGATCCATAATAGCCACTTTTTTTAACAACCGACTAGAACATGGGGTAGATTCGTCCTTTGACATACATAAAATTGACAAATAGCGAAAAGATTCGGCACAGGTCAGCGCAGTCCGCGCAGGCTGACCTGGTTGGATACTTTTTGTAGATGCATTAAGCCCTTTTTCACAGAGCATGGCTCATATCAAAGTCCGCTTCCAGGTTTCGCGAGCTTTTACTCAAGTATATCATTCAATTGCGCTTTGAAAATTGGCGAGATTTTACCAGAAAATATTCTTTTCGGTTATGAGCCGTTGTCGGAAATCTAATTTCACTTCAAATCTTCACACAATCAATTGCAAAACCATAATTATTGAAAAATATTTCCATTATTTATTACACAAAACACAAATAATTAGATTTAAGCCATGCACTGTGAAAAGGGGGCTTAATGCATCTACAAAAAGTATCGGCCCATGTCAGCCTGCGCAGTCCGCGCAGGCTGAAGTGGGTCGAAACTCCTTTGCTATTTGTCAATTTTATGCATGTCTAGGGACTATTCTACCCCTGTATCGAGTCAATTGTGGGACTAAATGGATTTTACGGATCTAAACTTATGCAATGTCTTGCTTTGTGTAATGCATTACGGAGATACATTAAGCCCCCTTTTTTCGAAGAGCATGACATATTTGTCTTTACAATCGGTATTTTACCTGTTCGATAAGCATGTTATGACCAATATCGGACGCTATCATACATTTGTTTTCCGACAAGAACTCTGCAATCCAGTCTCGTAACACAGGAAATATGGCCACCAGTTCCTTCACTATCTGTGTAGAAAAATCAACGCGGCCACTTTAACATATTTTGTTTTTCGCGTCGAGAATTCTTTGGTGGTCTATGGTATGAGTGGAGCATAACAGTTTATGCGGCAAAAAATTAATAGAAATAAACAGTTAAAAAGTTAAAAACATGTTTAATGTTAAATATATGATATGACTACTTTTTCACAAAAATGATGCAAGAGTTAACTTATGTAGATTTCCAGAAATTACACTGAGAGTCGTTAATGTTGTTGTCGATCTCTAACGTGATCGTAACAACATGTAAGAAAAAGAGACGGTTGATGTCTATTGGCAATGCCTAACAACTGCGTTAGGAGAATTCTCTTTAGCTCAGTGGTTAAGGTGTTGGTCTTTTAAACCTCGAAAAACTAGGTTCGAATCCCGCCTGGTGCGGTTTGTATTTCAGCTATGCATTTGTTGCAAACTTTCATGTTCGAAGACTAGATTACTTACAAAGTCTCCCTGGCGTTCGAAGACTAGATTACTTACAAAGTCTCCCTGGCTTTTCTCTTCGTCTTTAGAGCCCACATAGTCATACACGAAACAGATGTTTGGGTGTGCCAGTACGGAGTAGTTGTTACCTATGTCTACAAACAAACCTGCAGGAAAAAAGAAATAATCAGTAAGACAGTCGAGTAGTATCGGGGTGTTTAGTTGTCACTTTCACGGTGATTTTACTTAAAACCCTGGAAATGTTATGGGCCGTAACTGATATTAGAATATAGGTTCATGTGTGTTTTACTTGAAAATTTTTCCGAGGAGCAAAGGACAAAATTATGCCAGGCAGCCGTGTAAATATCCAATCGTCGCCTATGCTTACGACGTTTTAATAAATTAGAAAAACAATTAAGATTGATTTGTTGAATGGCACTGAATGAACAGAACTACTTGCTTTATCCTGGGTTGACTATTAACCCATAGGCTGCTTAGAGCGACTCAGTGACCTTTCGCAGACAATGTAGATCAAGATCAGACTGCACAGAACGTGCAGTCTGATCTTTGATCTACAGTGTCATGTAAAGAATATTTTTCTCCAAAAAATAAGTTTGAAATAGCATTATCAGGGATTTTATTATCAGCTTGAAAGTTTCATTCAATTTATTTAGCAGGATAAGGGTGCAATTCTATTTCGGGTATGTTACATAATTTTGTTTTAAACTATGTATTAAATGCACAAATGATCCCGACGTATAAGGTAAAAAATTGCCATCTTGTACATTCATGTGCCATCCGAGCAACTGGTCTTCCCGCCATTATTTTTCTTCTATTTTGAAAGCATTCTTCATGAAAAATCGACAGAAACTCGATGGATTGTCGCTTTCTTATGGTCGCAATCGCATATATCAAAATGAACTTTCTTTTTCTTCCACATGAGAAAATGAAAACAAGATCCCAAATCAAACTTGGCTCAGATCTGGCTGAAAGCTTTAGCTATACAATATTTACGTTATAGTTCTATGGACTGAAACCCCAAGTTTTGTTTATAATTCAGCACGATAAGTGTGTAGTCAATAATAAAGTTTAACAGAACAATATATATGAGCCATGCTTAGTGAAAAAGGGCCTTTAATGCATCTGCAAAAAAGTATCCACACATGTCGGCCTGTACAGTCTGCACAGGCTGACATGGGTCGAAGCCTTTTGTTATTTGTGAATTCTATGTATGTCTAAGGGCAACAGTACCAGTCAGTTATAATACAAAATGTTCTTATGGGTCCATAATTGTTTGGTATCATACATTCCGGAAATGCATTAAACCCCTTTTGCCAGAGCATGGTTTATATCATTTCTTACTTGTTGTAATGTCGCAATACTTGGCTCTGATGGCGTCAGGTAGAATGTCTGATCGAAGGGCCAAAAAGGTCTCCTCCCAGGTCAGATATCGCAACTCTTTTGTGATGACGTTAATGGCGTAATCATTTCTACCCTACAACAATTTATATGGGAAGGTTATAGTGATCACTATACCCTATAACAATTTACAAGAGGACCATGATGATCCTATATCGCTCACCTGACGACTAAGCAGTAAAGGTTTACAGTGAAGATAAATACCAAAAATTGAGGTTCAAGGCCAAATGATAATGAAACAAGAGCGGCAAATTGTCTCAAGAAATGCCCGTCCCACCGCCAGTTGTCGAGGAGGTATAATAATCGCAAAGGGCAGGTAATGCAACAAACATGTTTACCAAGTCTCAAGTCAATTTGACATGAGACTTCAAAGTTCCGTTCCGGACAAGCAAGAAATACTGTAAAAATGAAGATCAAAGTGGAATTACTCAAAATCCGCACTAGGTAGAGTTATTGTTCTTGCACACTGTACTCGGTAATATTGCAACAAACATGCATACCAAGTTTGAAGTCGTTCTGACTTGAGATGACAAAGTTATATTCCGGACAAGCACTAAATGCTGTAAAAATGACTATCAAAGGGAAATAACTCAAAGACAGCACGAGGTAGAGTAACTTACAATTCTTATGCACTGCACTTCCAAATATTTCAACAAATAAGCATACCATATTTCGAGTCATTCCTACTTAAGGTGACAAAGTTATGCTCTGGACAAGCAAGAAATACTATAAAAATGAAGGTCAAAGGGGGAATAACTCAAAATTCGTACTAGGAAGAGTTATGGTTCTTGTGCACTGCACTCCGTAATTTTTCAACAATCATGCACACCAAATTTGAAGATGTTCAGGCTAGAGATGACAAAGTTATACTCCGGACAAGCAGAAAATGCTGTAAAAATGATGATCAAAGGGAAATAACTCATAGACAGTACGAGGTAGAGTTATGGTTCTTTCATACTGCACTCCGTATTATTGCAACAAACACAAATGCCAAGTTTCAAGTCGATCGGACTGGAGATGAAAAAGTTATGTTCGGGACAAAGAACTATTCTAAAGAACTTTCTAATTCAAGGGCAAATAACTCCAGTTGTTCTGGTCCGATTAGACCCATAATCGAACTCATCCGTGATCTTATGGTCATAAGTATTTTGACCAAGTTTGATGCTGATTGATTAAAAATTGTTGATGCTAGAGTGTAAACAAAGTCAAATATAGCAATTTTTCTAATTCAAGGGCAAATAACTCCAGTTGTTCTGGTACGATTAGACCCATTATCAAACTCAACGGAGATCTTATGGTCACATATATTTTGATGAAGTTTGGTGCTGATTGGTTAATAATTGTAGATGCTAGAGTGTAAACAAAGTCAAATATAGCAATTTTTCTAATTCAAGGGCAAATAACTCCAGTTGTTCTAGTACGATTAGACCCATTATCGAACTCAGTGGAGATCTGATGGTCATATATATTTTGACTAAGTTTGGTGCTGATTGGTTAATATTTGTAGATGCTAGAGTGTAAACAAAGTCCAATATAGCAATTTTTCTAATTAAAGGGCAAGTAACTCCAGTTGTTCTGGTCCGATTAGACCCATTATCGAACTCATTGGAGATCTGATGGTCATATATATTTTGACCAAGTTTGGTGCTGATTGATTGATATTTGTAGATGCTAGAGTGTAAACAAAGTCAAATATAGCAATTTTTCTAATTCAAGGGCAAATAACTCCAGTTGTTCCGGTCCGATTAGACCCATAATCAAACTCATACGAGATCTTATGGTCATATATATTTTGACCAAGTTTGGTGCTGATTGGTTAATATTTGTAGATGCTAGAGTGTAAACAAAAAAATGTGAACGGACGACGGACGGACGGATGACGGACGGACGGACGGACGGACGACGGACGGACGACGGACGCCGACGGACGGTGAGTGATCACAATAGCTCATCCTGAGCACTTGGTGCTCAGGTGAACTAAAAACAAAGCTCTATGTCTCCCAGTTTTACAAAAGAAGAATTGTAAAGTTTTCCTTCTTTGTTCCTATGTTAGAACTTGTGACCCCCGGGGCGGGGCCAGTTTTGACCCCAGCGGTATCATTTGAACAAACTTGGTAGAGGTCCACTAGGAGATGCTACATACCAAATATCAAAGCTCTACTCCTTCCAGTTTTAGAGAAGAAGAATTTTAAAGTTTTCCTTCTTTGTTCCTATGTTAGAACTTGTGACCCCAAGGGCTGGGCCAGTTTTGACCCCAGGGGGATCATATGAACAAACTTGGTAGAGGTCCACTAAGAGATACTACATACCAAATATCAAAGCTCTACGCCTCCCAGTTTTAGAGAAGAAGAATTTCGAAGTTTTCCTTCTTTGTTCCTATGTTCAATCTTGTGACCCCCGGGGCGCGGCCAGTTTTGACCCTAAGGGCATCATATGAACAAACTTGGTAGAGGTCCACTAGGAGATGCTACATACCAAATATCAAAGCTGTATGCCTTCCAGTTTTAGAGAAGAAGAATTTTAAAGTTTTCCTTCTTTGTTCCTATGTTCAAACTTGTGACCCCCGGGGCAGGGCCAGTTTTGACCCCAGGGAACAAACTTGGTAGAAGTCCACTAGGAGATGCTAGATGCCAAATATCAAAGCCCTATGCCTTCAAGTTTCAGAGAAGAAGAATTTTAAAGTTTTCCTTCTTTGTTCCTATGTTGGAACTTGTGACCCCCGGGGCATGGGCCAGTTTTGACCCCAGGGGCATCATATGAACAAACTTGGAAGAGGTCCACTAGGAGATGGTAGATGCCAAATATCAAAGCTCCACGCCCTCCAGTTTCAGAGAAGAAGAATTTTAAAGTTTTCCTTCTTTGTTCCTATGTTAGAACTTGTGACCCCCGGGGCGAGGCCAGTTTTGACCCCAGGGGCATCATATGAACAAGTTTGGTAGAGGTCCACTAGGAGATGCTACATACCAAATATCAAAGCTCTACGCCTTCTAGTTTCAGAGAAGAAGATTTTCAAAGATTTTGCTATTTTTTCCCTTTTTATTGCCATGGCAACCAGAGTTATGGGTGGAATTCAATCTCTTGAACAACTTTGGTAGAACTTCACCCAAGGAACATCCCTGCCAAGTTTCATCAAGATTGGCCAAGCGGTTTAGAAGGAGAAGATGTTTAAAGGAATTGTGGACAGACGGACAGACGGACAGACGGACGCCGGACAACGACCGGTCACAATACCTCCCCTTCGTGCTCAGGCGAGCTAACAAGGGAAGGTTATAGTGATCACTATCATGTACCAATTTACAAGGGAAGGTTATAGTGATCACTATACCCTATAACAATTTACAAGGGAACGTTACAGTGATCACTATATCCTGTACCAATTTACAAGGGAAGGTTATAGTGATCACTATACCCTATAACAATTTACAAGAGAGGGTTATAGTTATCACTATACCCTATGACATTAACATGAGAAAATAACATACAATCATTGCCTCCCATAAGAAAGACAAGACAACTGTAGCGATCGTTTCAACATAAAAGTAATCACGGGAGACGATTACAGTGTGCACATCTGTCCTATATCATTTAACAAGGGACAATTTAACTGATCTTTTTTGCTATTTAAAACTTTAAAAAGATAAGCAAACGGGTCTATTCTGTGCAATTATAATTTCAGGAGGAAATTCCACACTGATCTTGTCTACCTGTAAGATAAACATGTTATTTCGTTGAAATGATATCGCCCGCCGAAAAAGACCTTTTTTGATAGAAACATAGAAGATGGTACTTGTGTTTTGCACGTATAAGTGAACTTTTTGTTATTAGTCTATAACGAAGTTATACTTTAAGTCCCCCTTTTCCATGAGATGGCATTTCATTAGATAAGTGATAAAAGAAATAATGATTGTTTTTAGCTTATGATAAACAATACAAATACGAAGTTTCATAAAAATTTGTCCAGTGATTAAAGAGATATTGGTCCAATATGGAAATGTACATCAAGCCCACTTTTTCCATGCTCGGCAGTGAATTTAAAAAAAAAAAACATATCGGCGGACAAATGCTATCTGTCCCTGGAGACGGACAGACGAACGGTCGGACGGACGGACGAACAAATGGACGGACAAACGGACGGGCAACGCAAAAACTATAATCCCTCACCCCTGAAATTCGGCGCGGGATAACAAATCGACAGAACCAACGGGTGACCACCAATGATCTGCTTTAGTCTCCGCATTTTTTGTTTCTACAAATTGAACATATGCCATAAAAACAGAGGTGACCGACGTATCAGAATGACAAAAACACAATAGATACGTACCCTACAAAGTGCTATGTACAGGTCCAACTGGTGAAGCAGAAAGTCATGTTTATCCTTGTCATAAGAGGGATGCTGTTCCTGGAATGACAGAATTTTTTTTCCTTTTTTATATATTTTTATTTCACGCTTTTCGGTAGTTTATCGAGGAATAATAGCGGATTATGGTTTGATATTTCATGGTACGACCGGTGAAAAATACCGATTTCATATTTTCTAACTCTCCAATCGAAGGCGAAACAGCAGTTCCCGCGCACAAGTTACTAGTACCTAGGTAAACAGCGCGTGCCATTCAACCAGAGGGAAATATGAAGTAATTTATGTGCATCTACTCTATATTTCTCGCGCCTCACGTAATATTGTAATTCGTTGTTATGTGAGGGGGGTACGTCACAGGGAATTACCGAAAACAACTGTACTGGATTTTGACCAAAGGTCCAACAAAACAGGGGTCAGAAGCATGAAATAAATAGAATATTTGTTTTTTTCGTTGAAAGATCGAAATTTCATCGAGTGAACATCATTGGTAATATTTTGGCTGATCGTGAAAATATTACCAATGATGTTCATTCGACGAAATGTTTCGATCTTTCACCGAAAAAAAGAAACAAATATCTTCTATGTATTCTTATATTTAATTCCTTTTATTCAGGCTCCTTGTTTTCTTATTCTTTTTTACTGTATTTTCTTTTTCTTTATTCTCTGTTTTCTTTCATTATTTCATATTTCTCGAATACATAAAAATATAAAATCAGTTTACAATTGTTTTTCATACCTTTCTTAATGGAAAAAATAATAAGTAGATCTACATGTATCATATGTTATTAACTTACTATAATACTTTCCGAATTTTTCCAAATTTCTCTAAACAATTGTAAAGTAGTTTCATACAAGCACTTTCTTTTCAGGCAATGCTATCCTATTGCTAGTAGATATAGAAAAGCCAGGTGCAAGGCAGTGACCATTCCTCCGAAATGTCAATATACAAAATTGTCTTGTAAAGAATCAATGTTAGAAACACTTACATCTACAAATTCATGTAGAGCATGCCAGTTCCTCCCTCCATCAGTAGATATATAGAGAATGTTGGGCTGTCTGTTTATATCTTGTCCCCGCGCAGTCAAATATATCCCTTTCTGTCAACGATACAGCAAATATACATATGAGCCATGCTTTGTGAAAAGGGGTTTTAATGCATCTGCAAAAAATATCGACCCATGTCAGACTGCACAGTCTGCGCAGACTGACCTGGGTCGAAACTTTTTGCTATTTGTCAATTTTCTGCATGTCCAAGGATCAATCTACCTCATAATTCAGTCGGTTGTTAGACAAAATAGATTTTATAGAGCCATTGTTATAATATGAAATACATGGTATAATGTATTACGGAGATGTAATTAACTCCCTTTAGTTGAAGCATGGCTCATATACCTGTAATTGGTACTTGAAAGAAATTATTTCATATGTGTCTTTGTATAATGTCAATCTTTATATCTGGCTTTCAAATATATACCTTTAGAACTGCGAACGGTAACGTTATACAATAGCTATACTAAAAGTTACTTGGATTTATTTTTGTATGATGTTTTACATGAATAGTGCGCAGTACTACTGTGCGCATGGTTGTTAATATTTTGCTTCCCGGCTGCCCTTTATGTTGGCGATAACACTGTACAATAGAAATATCTGAACATTATTCTTTGTCAACTTTTTTTTTTTTAACCAAAACCGTTAATTCATCATACAATAAAGATAAAATAGGACTTTGCTGCTCACTGTTAATCACTGAATTACTTTGTCTGTTATCTTCCTTATTTCTCATACGGAAGAAAATTGTTTATGTACGACACCTATTCTTTCTTTCTTTCTTTCTTAATTTCTTTCTTTCTTTCTTCCTTTCTGTCCTTCTTTCTCTCTTTCTCTCTTTCTTTGTTACTTTCTTTCTTTCTGTCCTTCTTTCTCTCTCTCTCTCTTTCTTCCTTTCTTTCTTCCTTCACTCCCTTCCTTCATTCATTCATTCATTCATTCATTCCTTGTTTTCTTTTTTTTTCTTCCTTTCTTTCTTTCTTTCTTTCTTTCTTTCTTTCTTTCAAGAGTTCCTGCAAGGGTTAGAGGTAAAGGTGTAGGATTCTAAAAGAACAATACATATCCAATTAAGATAGTAATTATATGATCGGAGTTCTAGCAAAAGGGGGTTTGATACATATCAGTGATACATTAAACCAAACAAGTTATCATAATTTTAATCACGTATCCATGAGATCCGTTTTTTCTAACAACCGACTGAACCATGATATAGAATAGTCCTTGGACAAGCTAGAAAAAATATAAATAGAGAAAAGCTTCGACCCATGTCAGCCTGCGCGGACTGTGCAGGCTGACATGGGTCAATACTTTTTGCAGATGTATTGAACCCTCTTTTCAAAGAACTTGAGTCATATTTAGCATCGGAAAACTTAGACGGACCATTCCTGGTGCGAAGATGTTGGACCAGGGTCCGTATTCAGCAGCCATTCTTAAGAACGTTCTCAGTCTTATCCTCCAGATTTTTCCTGATTTGAAAGAAACTCTCCTTGAAGAAGTTGTGTTACTTTGAAACTTGGAAAAAAATGTTCTTAAGAATGGTTGATGAATACGGATCCAGTACATGGAAAATACATTGTCTGCCATGTTTGTGTATCAGGAAGTGGTTTACTCAATGTGCACACACTTTACAGCATCAACAAATCTACAGGTAACTGACCTTCCAGGAAAAGCTAAGTTTTGATTGGATAATACTCTAATACAAATCTTAGGAAATAGAGCATTGCTCTAAACCTAATACAGTTTCATGAAACTCCAGAAAATTCTATAATACATGTATCTGGAATGTACAGACAGTAAGATTTGTCTGAGATTAAAAAATCTCTGAAACTAATCTTTCTGTGTGTACCGAGCTTAAAAAGTCTTACTCTTGTGGTAGGTTGTGTTGATAACAGAAAGTAAAAAAAAATAAAATATACCTGTTCACACTGCATCCATCGTTCTACGATATAGGATTGGTTGTTTGGTATAGCAATGTCGTCACAAACACACAGCACGTGAAGAAGGTCAAGAAATCGGTAGTTCTGCAGAGGAAACAACCGACAGATTATCTAACAGATTCCACAGATTTTGTAGTCCTAATTCATCACCTTGTGAAATAAGTTTGCAGGAGGGGACAGTGAAACATCGTGGTAAAGTATTGATAATCTACATGACTTATAAACCCAGTGGCTGCCAAAAGTAAACAACGTAGGTGTGAAATGCATCTAAATTTAATCCATACCATTTAAAAGTATGTAAATGATCGTTCAGATGACAACCTGTTATTGTACGGTCGGTCAAAGTGTTAGTTGCTGGCAGATAAGTGAATTTTAAAACCATGTAAAATTTAAACAAAAGACGGGGCTTTTGCAACTTTTTACCCAGTTTTGAGATTCATTTTTCTGCCAGCGACTAACACTTGGACCGATTTTACAATAGAATACTTTAAACTTCACATTGATTTTGATACTTCTAAACTGTATGATTCAAATTCATTTAAAACCCTGCATTCTTTACTCTTCGCCGCCACTGGCTCTCTGAGGTTAAAGGTCCAATAACGGCCAAATGTAGACAATTCTGTGTATAAAATACAAGTAAATTTCATTCATATCATTTATAAGTATGGCATGTATTGTAAGTCTAGCGATCTATTAAAGTATTACTCGAACAAATTGACCTGAAATTGACCTTTATGCAAAGAATAATTAAAGAGTGAATATTTTTATCCTAGGGTATAATCGGGTGGCACGGAAATTCTGTCAACGGTAAATGTCGGGTTTGACCCTTACATTGCCATAGTCAAAATTTTAGAGCTTTTGCTGATGACATTGATCAAGATCAGACTGCACAGACAGCGCATCTTAGATCTATGTCACCCGCCACGTATTACCAATTTCAAATCATCTTTATTTCAGGTATTTTCACTATTCTTTAAAGACACGATAAATCTATTAGCTGCATAAAGAGTTGAAAATCGTTTACATATGCATAGTTCTGCATGCAGACGATATTAGCCGAAGCTAAGTTTGGACAATAATTCAAGCGAGTAGTATATGGTAATAGAGGTCATTTATTTCATGTCTATTTGTTCCAGTAATACATTTTATCAAGGTTGCAGTCACTGGCAGAACAATGACCATTATAGCTAGAATTAATGTTAGCGACATTAACTTTAGTTATAATAATTTTATTTTTCTGCCAGTGACCCTCGACCAACCGTAATTCAGCCGATCGTCAGACTTACAATATTCGATATACCTTTACTTAGTATGACTTAAATTAACACGCATTTTACATATAGAGCTGCTCACAGATGGCAGCTGCTGTACCTTCAGGTAAATGAAGACAAGTGAAAACATTATGGTGAAAGGAGATATCGCCACGGCATTTTCAAAAGAAATATGCTGCAAGACAAACAGGTACCCGAACGAGGAAATAAGTTAGACCAACAGTTACATTCACTGAAAAATATGTATCAGAACAATGGGGTAACCCTTTCCTGCTAAATAACTAATATGAAATTTTCATCCGATAGTTAAAACCTAAATATTGCTATTTCAAATTTATGTTTTAGGGAATAATATCTCCTTATCGGACAGTGTAGATCAAGATCAGACTGCACAGAATTTGCAGTCTGATCTTTGATCTACACTGTCCGCAAAAGGTAAGTGAGTCGCGCTTAGCAGCCTAAGGGTTAAATATTTACAGCCAATGATTTTATAGGCAATATTTTATGTATACTATACCTGACTGGACTGTAACAGGGTAACAAACTCGTCTATCTGAGAATGGGATATTCTGTCCACGATCTTTCTTTTATCTCGAATCAGTTCAACTATCATCTGGGCGACATTGAGCCCAATACCACCCTGTGATAAGAGAGAAAAGTTTGAAGGTGTCACGTACAGAGAAGCTTAACTTTTTTCATGAATTTATAAATACTTAGGTAGCCGTTAATCTTAAAACATTACAATAAAGAAGTTCAAATAGTTCTTTTTGTTGCGAGTTGTGTCTGAGTATCAGTTAAATCTGCTGTTTCAAAAAATTGATGATACTGTGCAACGGCTTTTTCTTGATATTGGAATTAAACCAGGGGGTGCTTGTCAGAACGGCGCATCGAAAAAAAATCGAAAGATTTGAAACCGATCTTATTAAAACAGCGATTCAGTAATCGTTGTTTTAAAAAATACTTTGACAGATGATGAGTACGGACAATTATAATGCTGTGTCGTTTTTTATTTTGACTGTGCAAGATATATTCTAATCCGAAACGACACTTTCCGTTTTTATGTAATTTTCTGTTTTGCGCAAGTGTACTGAAAAACAAAATCTATTGTATTCGTAAAGTGCCGTCTCGGATTAGCCTGCGCGGACTGTGCAGGCTGATCCGAGATGACACTTTACGCAAATGTCCGAATGCCCCTTTTCGCGTGTTGCAAGCCATATCAGAGCATGCCTAGACATGATTAGAATTACTGTAAATGGCTATCTCTGGTGATATGAAATTCTTTAGACTGCGTCCTGACCTGGTGGGGATTAACAAGGACTGGACTCTGACATGCTAGAAATTACGTTAGACTTCTTAAAGATACATCTGTACTCGTTTTCAGCCAGTTTTCAGCCAGTTTTTAACCCATTAACTCATTCTTGTGTCTTCATGTCAAATATTGTCCCCCGACGTCTGCAAGGTTACGACGGACAGAAAATGCATTTTGTGTTTTGGAGGCGTTTCAAGCTTTCGCTTTTGTCGTTTCTGGTTTTATATGAGGACAAATCTCTTGGGTTTCTTATCCCGTACACCATATTTATCGATTATTTATCTATGTTTACACAGCCGACCAATATCTGAATCATTACACACATTATAAAGTTTTAACTTCGTTTTTTTTTCTCTCAGGCTAAAGTATGTATCCTGATATGCTAGAGACTACTTCACACTGAATTACTGAATTCCGATACAATTGAAATGACTTTTTTCTGCGCTCTGAGAATTACTTTTGACTGTAATCTGACGAGATACCTAACACTTTAGACTGCATCCTAATGTGATATAAATTTCTTTAGACTGCACTCTGACTTCATCTTGTTCTGGCAGTGCACTCAGAACACAATATTACTTTACACTTAACTTATATAAATACCTGCATCTTTGGCTGATAGGGATTACTTTACACTGCATCCTGAGAATTACGTTAGACTAAGGTAACAAAGACTACTTTTGATTGCGCCCTGAGGGGATATACTCGTATTTTAACTAGCCTGCACCCTTACATTTTTGTAGACTGTACGTGTAGGTGTCATAGTTATATATGTTAAGTGTCAATATTTGATATATGAAAAAGGGGAAAAAAAGTACAATTTACCAGAACAGTACTATACCGAAAAAGTTATTGCGAAAAGGTCTACAGAAAAGGAGTAGAATTCCTTTCGAGTTAAGGCTGCAGTCTATTGGCTCAATGCATGATGAAAATAAAGATTATGCAACGTTTCACGTCAAGGGTACAATTTGCAGTATTCAAGCAAGATCATGCGATATAAAACAAAGCGCAAGTTGAGAAACACCAGACGTCGATCTCTATCTGCATTGACCGCTTACATACTTGAAAACGCCTTTGAACTCATATTAGTCAAATGATGCCTTCGGCTTTGATCAAAATGATTTTGAGACTGAGGTTGCGAGACTGGGGTCTGTATGAGAGACCCAAGATATCATTGTATATAAAGGAGCCCTGCCTTGGTAAGGGGGCTTAATGCATCTCTGAGATGCATTATGCTAAACAAATTCTTACATAATTATGGATCCATAAATCCATTTTGTCTAACAACCGACTGGATCATGAGGTAGTATGGCCCTTGGACATGCAAAGAAGTTACATAAAGCAAAAAGTTTCAACCCATGTCAGCCTGCGCTGTTGGCGCAGGCTGACATGGGTTGAAACTTTTTGCAGATGCATTGAACTGCCTTTTCACAAAATATGGCTCGAAGAATATACAACTATCAGATGATCACAGCGATTTGTACCTACCTTTTGCGTGAATTGTGTCTGGAAAAACTCTATGTACTTGGCAAAGTATAAGGCGTTCTTTCTACTTTTACCAATCATGTAAGTGTACAGGATCTCATACGCCTCTTTGAATATTAGAATAATGTTCTGCTCATCCGGTACGCCATTTAGCGGGAACTGTAAGGTCTTCACTAATAGGTCGATAACCTGTAAACAAAAAATAAATTTGAATACTGCATTTATTGGTGGTCGTTCATGTTGGGGATGGATATTTACTTATTTCAAGTCCCAACAATAATTCTTATTGATTTATCTTGTCTTTGACTACTTTTTTCACTAGAGCTCTGTGGTGCATTACCCAAAGTATACTCCAACGTGAAAAGGGGAAATCGAACCAGGATTCTAAGGAATTATAATCAACAACACAACCTTTACATGGAAAATCCACATGGAAATCACCAAAAAGATGTATGATATCAGAAATACCAACAAGATTTACCTCAAATCACGAAATATCTTAACAAAACCAAGAATCTTACCCTCAAATTTCTCATTAGCTTCTGTCTGTTTTTGTTTGGCTGGTTTTTTATCATCATAAACTTTCTTAGTTCTTCCATTGCCTAAGACGTAAAAAAGTAAACATGTCTATTCATTGATCAGTATTCCATGAATTATATATTACATTTTTAACTCACTTGATTTATTTCATGAATGCATCGAATGATGTTACTTTAATAACCTAAACCATGTAACGCTTTTACCCTTTCCCAAACAACAAATTTTTAGACTCTTCCATTTCTATAACATTCAGCAAATGACAAATCTGAATGTGGTAAAAATAAACTGAAGTTCTTTGTACTGCTTTGCTAAAAAGACATTCCCACATGACTAGCTCCGCCTACTCGAATCAAATTGGGATCAAATTAGGATCTCCGAGCTAAAAATTCAAGGACTTGACCACTGAGCCACGCAGAACGAAATTAAAGAATAAAAAAAATGAAGGAATCTACTCACTGTGATAATCTGATGTGTTTTCTTTGCATTCAGAAGAATTCCTGTTTCCCTCTGAAATGAAGTAAAGACTGCATCAAGAATATTTAAGTACCAATTTTGTGTTTGTATGTCTTATCTCGTCACTCGTTGTAAAATAAAAATGGCAATACCGCATTGATAGATAGAACGAAAGAAAGAATAGAACGTTTTCTAAAACTGGAATGCATTTATACATCGATTTACGGAGTAAGACAATAACTGCAGCACAGACAGACAGACGGACAGACGGACAGACAGAGTAGGTAATGGTATGCTGACAATAAAACCAATAGAAATACAGGTACAAATATCATTTGACACGAGAAAGAATCCAAATCTTGCTTTATGTTTTTCATCTAAAAAATTTACGAGATCTGCACATCGTGTTATTTATTTATATTGTCAACAAAAGTACCTAAGTTCTCTGTAGCACGTTAAAAGATATTGTTTCCTATTTAGAGAAACTAGGCCAGGGGTACTTTTCCTTAAACTACGTAGTTTTACGCAATTTTTTCGGGCGATTAAATACACACATATGATTCCTGCTTTGCCAAAAGTTAGGGTCTGGGGTAATGTCATGCAGATATTTACTCAAATCGTGAAGTTATGCACTTCAGTGAAACTTTCTTTCAGATTTGATGCTTGCTTACTTAAACTGCGTAAGCAATTTTCGTACGTATGCAGTTATGAGAGATGCAGCCCAGATACGTTACGTCGTTTGTAAGGACACACAACACCCTATGTATTCAAAACAAGTAATTTACATCAAATGACCTTACATCGCTATATATATCCTTCACTAACTAATTGTATGTTTTAAAGACCCTGAGTTAGATCCAGAAGCCTCTGAAAAACAATGTGGAACAAGGAGCGAATGTTGGTAAACAACATTTTCTCCCTACTGCCACAATGTTTTCTTCCCTATCAGAGAACTTCTTGTATGTGTACCGAGTTCTAATTTGTCGCAAGCAATTTTGTAGAGTAAAGAAAAATTGTGTTTTGGGTGAAGGGTTTACCTTGATTGCGGACATCGTAGCTTGAGAACAGACTGCAAAAAACTGATCTTGGATCTACCATGCCCGACATTATTGCCAAAGCAATTCTGAAACTGCTATACTTTAGTCAATACTTGCGAAGAACAGCTAATTTATATGTCCTTTCTACACTAGGAACTTACATCATGTATAAGGTTGTGAAGAAACGGTACAAATCCAGCCACATAGTTGAATTCATTGACATGAATGTCTTCCACATTTTGTATTGTAAATGCATCGTCATACTGGCTCTCTCCGCTTGCGGAAACCTAGAAAGTACATAGTTCAAAATGTAAAAAGATATAGTTTAGCTGACAATAATATAGATTGTCACTGTTGTAGTGCAATCATGTGATCAATATACGTATTTAGTGATGGTTCCTCGGATCATGTAATAAATTCTGTAAGTGCAAAGTGTTGTTTTACGACACCTTGTGTTTACTTTCTTCTCTTTTTCTACGAGAGCTTATTAGAATGTTCTAATGAATTTTTCAAAATAATCTTTACTGCTATGTTGATTTCGTAGGTATTATATATAAATGTACACTCATATATATTTTCAATTATCTATTTACTAAGTTCGACCAGGAAATGCCAGATTAAATGAAACGTTTCATTGCAATAGAATTTAATTCACTATAAGACAAGGAAAAAGACAAGATAATTTATGGAAAATCAGATAAAACATTTTAATATATTTGGATCCTTTTTTACTTTGTTTCTAATGTCTGAATCATAACACAAATATAAATAAAACCGTGATGCATACTGCCAATATCACATGCCAAGTAGTCGATTAGATGGGACTACCAGCATTTTAAACATTCCTTTGCAATGAGATGTTTTGCCTCCTTTGCAATGAGATGTTTTGCCGAATTATATCTAATTGGTCAGATGAAAATGAGCTATAGCAAACATCTCGGGTTTTGCAGTGTGTACTCAGCTTAAAGACACTCCCCTCGCTTCTAAGGTGCGCCTCTTTAAAGTTAAATAATTTAGGGGAAAAGAATCTTAGAGTCGAGTTTCTACGGTAAAGACGTATTTCGTACTAGCCTTACCGGAACGATTTGATTGCTACAGATAAGGGTTTAACTACCTCCTGGAAATATACTTATCAGCTGAACTTGTTCAAAAACAGCTGTCTCTTTACTTTAATGCTCTGTCTCTTGAGCTTCTTGCATATATCTATCCAGCAATCAGAATGATGCTACATAATTCACTCATATAACTCACTGAACTGCAAATGTATAACAAATGCCATGCCGTTCCTTAAACCGACTTGAGCTGTTTGGCAATCAAACAAAACAAAATAACATACGTACACATGCACATGCCTATATAATATGATAATATTCCATGTTTATATAAAAGCAAAAATAAAATCAATCATTGATAAATAGTATAGCATTGTCATTCGGGGGAACTAAAGTTTACTCATCATGAAAAGAGCCCCGATTCATAGTTACTGGAATACAACTGCGAAACACGTTCAGGATATGACTCGTCATTCTTGTTCAGATGTCAAAAAAATGTAGTTGATTGTTTACATCAGCATATTAGATCAAAGAAAACATAATCAGTTTCGATTTGATGAAATAGGCTGTTCGTGGATGGTACCGGTATTGTTCTCCAAAAGCTATTGGAATCACCTCAACTTCATACAAGTCCATGCAGCGCTGGCAGGCAAGCAATTAATATGGCAATATAAGTAATTATCAAAAAGAGATGAAAAACATCAAATGAACTTAACATACTATAACTCTTCAGACATAAATAACACATTTCATTATTGTTTATCAACTATCGTTTCAATTCTGCGTTCGATCAGACAGCGAATTTCAGTATGTTTAGTACTTTGATTTGAAACAAAATGGCACCCATGCATAATTCTGAATAAATGTAAAAATCCTCTTGAACATCGTAAAAGTAAGTCGAAAAAGAAAATACATTTACATGGCTGCCATGACAACTAACCTTTACACATGGGTCCTTAACATGAAAGATATTAATATTCAATTTTAATTGAAGACGAAAAATTCCCATTTGACATATTTATTGTAGTGAACAATTCCTTTGATATTGGATCATTTTATATACTTAAGGCGATCACAATTATACGCTATACGATTGGCATTTCTAAATTTTTTTTCTGTTAAATCAATACATTCCTTACGGGCCCTACAGTGGCCAAATGTAAAATTTTCTGTGTACAATTACAGGTAAATTTGATTCATACTATATGTAATGAACATTAAAACTAGAACTAGCGTTGGCAAGGTTACTTGAACGGATCGTCTGACATAGGATAATCGCTATGCTTTTTATTAGTATAACGAAATTTACCTGTATTTTATACACAGAATTGTTCACATAGGCCGCTATTGGGCGTCAAATGTTAATTCACTTACATTGCTTGCTCTCTCTCTCTCTCTCTCTCTCTCTCTCTCTCTCTACTTTAATTGAAATATAAAAAAATTCAAGTTTAAAAGCAAAATCTTTCCATAACGATATCTTTTGCACTGTAACCAGACGACTATCCCTATACTGCTCAATAGATAAATTGAATTTTTTCAACCGATAGTAAAAGTACAAATATGGCGACTACAAATTTCCTGTCACCTGGTAATTCTCAACGAAATGGACAATGTAAATCAGATTCAGACTGCACATTCTGTATAGTTTGATCTCAAATAAACACAGGCCACAAAAGCAGCTTGAGTCACGCTTGTAAGCCTAATGGTGAACTTTGACCAAGAACTACATGCCTGAGATTGCAGGAAGAGGCAGAATT
Organism: Hippopus hippopus; assembly: GCA_946811185.2. Taxonomy (NCBI): domain Eukaryota; kingdom Metazoa; phylum Mollusca; class Bivalvia; order Cardiida; family Cardiidae; genus Hippopus; species Hippopus hippopus. The sequence goes on along the minus strand of OX328103.1, from coordinate 14,428,038 downwards.
GTCTTACAAATTTTGCAAAAGCTAACTACCTCCCGTTGGTAATAAAAACAGAAAACCCTCGCAATGGAAAAACTGTCCCGCTTCGGCCAAATTAGTCACGGTATCTTTAGAACATCCTGTATATTAAGAAATACTACAAAAGAGAATGATAAACAAGACTCTACCTGGCGCACCATGGCGCTGTCCCATCTTAAACCTCTCAAAGTTTGATCGTTTACATTCTCAACGTCTCGGAACTTCTTTCGAATGTAGTCTTCATCTGCAGAAAACAAATCAATGTTAAAAATTCAAATGATATTTATATGTTTTAAATAGAGTCAAGAAACTTACCACTTGGTTTGGGAATCACGTGTTTCTTTGTTTTCATACACTGCATAGAAAATGTTTAAATTTGACGATGTTTTGGACTTTTTCGATCGAATTATACATCACATTCAAACAAACTCATATCCGGATTTAATAATACGATAATAGTGTCATAAAAATCAAACTCTTTACAAACATCTTGTCATCAAATTTTAAGCAATAAGAATCAAATTAAAAGTTTTGTGTTAATTTGTTTGCAAACAGAATAAGCCCGTAGGCAAAGGAGTTTCCAGCTTAGGGAAATTCCAAGTCTTTTTCTAGGACCCCCGGGTTTTTTTTTTTTTTTTCCCTCCATTTTCAAAGAGCTATCACGATTTGAAAATAGTCTCTCTTTTTTTCCCAACTTATAGTATAGTCTGATCTTCTATCTGTACTACCTCAAGGTTTTTATGAAAGTTTGATTAAAAACAATGTTGGTGATAATCTGGTAAAAAAAAATAATGTTTGAATTGTAATAGAGTTCTAGTCTTTTAACTCTTTACCACACGAAAATGTTATACCACAGTTCAAATTAAAAGTATATACAGACGAAAAATTAGTATTAAACATTACTCTAAGCATACAATTTTTCTTTCATGTGGTAAAAAAACATTTGGGGAATGGAAGAAAATACAGGTTACCAGCATTTTCTTCTTCTCTCACAACGTTTTTAAAAGCCTTCTTTCTCAGGGGTGTTGAATTATTGTGTCACGTGACTTCCGGTATGGCGGACGGAAAATTTTTGAGCTCCGTGGATTATCGTTAAACAGTGGTATTTAAGTTGATGAGTCCACTTTTAGATGGAAATTTGTGATAGGAGTAGCTTCTTGGATTGATGGACAATTGATATGTGATATAAATTCGGACTCTGAACAGTAAATGACTGTTTTTTAACGTGCTCTGGATTTTTTTTGTTCTTGTGATTTCGAATGGGCGGTAAAAAGAGAAGCAAGTCCGAATCTTCTCCCAATTCGGTGAGTTATAACTGTACAAAAAAGCCAAGCCATATTCAGAGTGGGAGAAAAATGACCAGTTCTCAGACCGACACGTCAAAAAAATCGAAAGACTCAGACTCAAACAGTAAAGTTAATATAAACAATCAGTCTAGCCAGTCAAATACGGTCAGTCCGGTCAGTTCGTCCAAATCTCAGTCAAAACGACTGTCGAATATACAGTTCAGTCAGTCAGAGCCAGATCAAAGTCAACAAAAGCCCTATGAAAAGATATCGTTCAGCCAAAATACAGAATCTCCATTATCCCAGTCGCAGAGTCTTTTGCATCAGATACCACCAATTCTACAACCAATGGGAAGTTTTTACCCGTACCCACAATCTCCGTACCCACAAACCATGACCCAAACATCCCCACAGCAAGCAGAGACTCAGTCAAAATTCCAGCATTCCGTTTTGGAAAAGCTAGAGACCATCGGCAATCAGTTAAATTCTATGTCACAGAAAATGACCTCTCTTGACAATCGTGCGCCGTGTTTAGAACGGACTGCTCAAGAAAATTCTAAAAAACTGACTGAAATTGAAGCCAGTCGAGCTTATGATTCGCAAGTTTGTAAAGAGTTTGTGTCGAAACAATCTGCTATTGAAAAGGCATTAAAAATACAAAATGACAGTGTTTCCGAAATGTCGAAAGCATATGAAAAGTTAAAAAAGGAAAACTCATGTCTAAATGATATAATAATTGACCTTTAAGCGCGTTCCATGCGAGATAATTTGTTGTTTCTCGGCATTGAGGAATGTCCCACTGCCCAAAGGCGTATTGAAGAAGATTGTACTTCTAAAATTCTTCAGTTTTGAAATGACAAAGTATGTATAATTGATGCTGGAGGGAATATCAAAATCGATCGCTCACATCGAATTGGACGGAACAAAGTCGGGTCAGCTCGTCCAATAGTTGCAAAGTTCTCCTTTTTCCAAGATAAATTAAGTGTCAAAAGAACAGCTTTCGACAAATTGAAAAATACCCCTTTTCGAGTGAGCGATCAATTTCCACAGGCAGTGCGTGAAAATATGTCATTACTGAAACCCTATCTTGATAAAGCCAAAAAGGATGGGAAAAGCGCCACTTTATCATTTGATAAGCTTATCATTAACGGTAAAAGCTATTCAGTTGACATAATTTCAAAATATGCGGAAAATGCATAGGATTTAATCTTGGGACAACTGTCTTGTTTATTGTGGAATGTTCGAGGTATTTCTACAAAGCTAAGAGATTCTGATTTTCTTTCATTTATTTCGAAGTACGACGTATTGATATTCACGGAAACGTGGGCATCAGCTACGTTGCATCTTGAAATAAAGGGATACAACTGTTTTAATTTTCCAAAGCCTAAATATAATTCTAGTGCTAAACGCAACAGTGGCGGAATCATTGTTTACTATAAAGATAAATATTGTAGTCGCAAATCACTATCAAAGTCAGACTGTAAGGGATTGATGTGGTGTACATTTGATAAGGAATTATTTAATTTAGAAAATTATGTTTATTTATGCATTTGGTATGTTTCTCCAGAAGATTCTAGTCTATATACCAACCCTAAATCCGATTAATACCAATTTGATTTTTACGAATATATATCAGAGGAAATTAGAAATCACGTGGGCGTCGGTCACGTGTTATTATTTGGCGATTTTAATGCTCGCACGGGACATGAACGAGACTATGTAAGCTATGTTAACCTTGACCGTTTCGTTGATCTCACGTGCGAAGAATTATCTAACGTTTCTTTACCTTTGCGCATTAGCGATGATTTAGTTGTGAATAATTTTGGGCACAAGCTATTGACTCTTTGCAAAGAGAATGGTTGTTACATTTTAAATGGCCGCTTGGAGCGTGGAAAATGTACATATCACTCTCTAATAAAAAATAAACCTGTTTGTAGCCTTGTAGATTATCTGATCCCTGATCGTGATTGCTTACCTTTAATATCTAGTATGGAGGTAATGGAAATTTCCGAGTTCTCGGACCACTGTCCAATAAATTTTAATTTTACCTGTTCACAGATTTCGATGTTAATCACCAAGATAATGTATATGAGAAACTTTTTTGGGACTCTTCTGACTTGAGCCAATTTTATCTTTTAATTAGTGAAAAAGAAGCAGATTTTAATCTTCTGTCTGAAAATTTGATATCATATGGCATCAGCACTGATGAATATATTTCCAGTTTTACAAATATGGTACGAGATATTTCATTCAAATGCTTTGGTAAAAAAAGTTAAGGTTCCACAAAAAATAAACTCTACTCATAGTAAAAAAAGCGAATGGTTTAATGATGAATGTAAAGAGGCAAAAAAATATTTTTTATAGCAAAAAAGAGATATCTTAAAAAAAAAAACAGTAGAAAACAAAGTTTTCTTTCTGGAATCAAGAAGTTTTTACAACAAAGTTAAACGTAAGGCAAAATTTAATTTCTACAATGCTGAAAAAGCCAAAATATACAATCTAAGCAAAAGTAATCATAGAAAATTCTGGTCACATGTAAACAAATACAGGCGTAAAAAGGTTAACATGCAAGATGAAGTAATGATGAACGATTGAATCAAACATTTTTGTACGGCCGCGAAAAGTCATGATAAAGACGATAGCACGGAAGCAGTCCCTGTTTCACGTGAATCGCCGTTATTCATTGACCATTCATTTACCTGTTAGACATACCTGTCACAGATGATGAAGTAAAGAAAACTGTATTAACTTTAAAAAGAAACAAAAGTCCAGATCTTGAAAACATTGTTGCAGATTTTTTCATTGATTCATCAAGCTTCATTACTCCAAATTTGACAGTTCTATTTAATCGAATATTTGAATCTGGTGTCTACCCAGAATCGTGCTTAAAAGGTGCGATTATTCCAATTTATAAGAAAGGTGACCCGTCTAGCCCCACAAATTATAGGGGAATAACTATTGTTAACACCCTGTCTAAAATAATTATTGTCTCTGCTTCTTAGAAATAGGTTAAATAAATGAGTTGAAAATGAAGCTTGCTTGAATGACGATCAATTCGGATTGCGTGATAGTCGTTTACCGCTGACGCTTAATTCATTTTACATTCATATATACAAAAGGTTCTTTTCAAAAAAAAAAACAACATAAACTATGGTGCGTCTTTATTGACTTTGAGTGGACATTCGATACCGCTAGTAGAAAGCATTATGGTATAAATTCGTTGAGTGTAGCGTTAGCTGTAAAATAATCACCATGATAAAATCCATGTATCAAAATGTGAAATCGTGCGTCAACTTTGGTAATGCAATGGAATTATCAGATTTTTTCGACGTGACTCTTGGGCTTAAACAGGGAGAGCCGTTATCTCCCCTTTTGTTCATTCTTTTCATCAATGATATTGTAAATGTGATTGATAGTAAAAATTTAGATGAAAATGATTTAAACTCTTTTATCCATTTATTTGCTTCTCTTTCAAATGATATCGTATTATTTACAACCAATTCTGCCACATTTCAAGTCCAAATAAACAATATTTGTAGATATTCCAATTAATGGGGATTAAAGATTAATATATCTAAAACGAAATTTTGTGTTTTTCGGTCGGGTAGTGAACCCATTTATTCAAACATTACTATCAATGGAGAGGCCATTGAACAAGTTGATAACTTTATATATTTAGGAGTTGATTTTCACTGCAATGGAATGATGAATTCAGCTGTTACAACATTACATGACCAAGCTCTTAAAGCATATCATAATCTGTTGATCTTATTCGATAAGATAAATCTTGACATCAAGTATAAATTGTCTCTTTTTGATTCGATGATAGTTCCTATTATCCTACACGGTTCAGAAGTTTGGGAATTTGTAATTTTAAAGCTGTCGAAAAGCTACACTTTCGATTTTGTAGTAAAAAATACTTGGGGTGAGACAGCAGACTCCAAACTATTCTACGGAGAGCTTGGGCGTTTTCCTTTATACATTCTTGCGAAAGAAAGATAGATTGGTTTTTATCTTAAAATACTGAAAAACCCAGAATCATTACTTTTTAAACCATTTCATGAACAGATACGTAATAATGGTAGACACGGATGGGCGTATAAAATGAAAAAAAAAAACTGTTGTTCCTTTAGGGTTTAATTATTTGACCCATCCTTATGTTCTTAATGATAATACGAACATTTTACCTCCTTTCAAATTATTTCGAAACCGCGTAAGAGACCATTTCATTCAAGACTGACCGCGTTTTCCCTCTTTTTGAAAAAGAGGTGCCTTCTGTCGGCAAAATCACTACTTTTTTCATTTCAATAACATGTCTAACGTTACGATATATGTTTGACTATGTTTTTATTTACCTGACAATTACTTTGCTAAATTTACAGGAAAAACAAAAGTGGCCGGTTAGAAGTTTTGCTGAGTGTATGTATGTTAAAACACGGGATTGTTTGGTATTTGGTTGAACATACACAAATTGTTTTATGTACTTGGCACGCTGGATGTTTCTACATAATGCGTTAAGCTATTACCATATACAAAATTTTCGACTTATCCAAAGCAGCTACAGGCCACAAAATAATTGAGGCTCAAATTGTTAAAATTGTTTTCAAAAGTCCTCTTCCTTATGATTGTGTAGACTCGGGATTGAGTGTAAAGCGTTAATTGTTTGTTGTTTGTTTGTTTGTTTTGGAGTTTAATGCCGTTTTAATAGGTCAGGTCACATCACGGTGGTCAGTGCATACATGTGTTTCCTGGTTTTCTCACACCAGTACTAACACAACTTTCTATCCAAGCTACTGACAACTTTTCTCACATGCATCACAGGTGAGAGGCGAAAAGTCGCTATCCCTCGAAAGAAGAATGAGGTCGTCAACCGGAAGAAATATATTAAGCATTTCTGTCTTACCTTTGAGAGCATGCAACCAGAACCCCGTTAAGACATGTTCAATTCTGCAGTAGCTTTCAAAGCGTATCTCGTCTCTTTCCTGTAAAATAGAAATCGTTATAACCATAATGTATATACGTATGTAGAAATGGTTGTAAAAGTATATATTTATAAAGTTAAAACTTTAAAATACTATTGATTGTCTTTTCACCTTTACATACGAGTGACAACAGTTTAACATTCTGTGTATGGACTTTGCGCGATGTACCTCAAAATCCGTAAAATGGGGTAAGTTTGGTTTGGGGTAAAAAAAGGGGGTAGAACAAAGACAGGGCGAATCGAGGAGCAATTTATTGTCACCGAAAGAGGTTAGATAGGTTAGATATATAATCACTTAAAAACTGCCCTTCTGTTACACAGCAATGCGGTTTGGTGTTTTTTCTCTCCGTTCAAGTTAAACAAGGCCATTTGGTTGCAGCGGTGGGATTATGACAACTGCCGGACTGGAGTTGAATTACCCTCTTATATTCCCCTAATTTATGAACTACAGATAGCTGGCAATTGTGCTTATTTAGGAACACACTAGTGTACGTACTTGCAGATCCTCAGACTTGCAACGTATGCCCAGAGTGAGGGACTCATTCAATTTCTCCCGGTTTGAACAGTTGCCAAGCTTATATATAGCCTTATGTGTCTCGAGGTCGAGACTTCTTGAAGGGACGAGTAATGTCACGGAGAGAGGTTAGATATATAAGCACTTCAAACCTGCTGCGCTGTAGAGCTAGCTGTACAGCGATGCGATTTGGTGTATTTCTCTTCGTGATAGTTAAGCAACGTGCGATGTAGTTAGTGCCTGGATGGTTAACCAGGTTGTGGCATGTTACATTATCTTTTTCCATCAATCTGGTATTGTTAAAAAATCAACTTTGAAGGGTTAATGTTTAAAACTCTACCCTAACTATTCATTTTTATCAGAATGAGACATTGGAAGTACTTTTTTTTTAAGTGCCACAAGATAATGTCGCCCAACTGCCCCGCTAAAATGTTGGTGCCAAATCAAAACTAGGTCAATCAATGTGGCTGCATGTTCTTAAAATAGCAAACATTCTTATATACATTGGAGATACAATATATGTAGCCGCTCATTATGTCATCTTTGTTGGACTCCATAGAGACCCCTATACTACTTTTAAAGATGCCCGTCTACAGCCGGTGAGCAAAAACGCTGTTAAATTTCAAACAATTTAGAATCGTACAGAAATCAGTCCTTTGTGTAAATATGGATAAATTACTGACATATATGGTGTAATTGAAAAAAAGAAACACGGAGATTTGTATTAGAAACCGAACATTGGTCAGAAGAAAACTGGCTGACGATCGAAGCTGTAAACAATGGCGGTGTGTCACGGAAATTTATCGTTGGTTTCCGCCTAGAGTCGGATACGGTGTAATTTGCATATAGGCCGCGACCTCCGTCTGAAAATCGAGGCTGCAACAGAGAAGCCTCCATTTTCCTTTGTTTACCTTATTAGACGCAGGGCGAAGGTCAAATATAGTCACGTGACAGAATGCATGACCATCATACGAATCTACCCGAGTGTATAACGGATATATCGAAATCTTCGATTCAAAAACCGGAAACGACGAGTCTGTTTACATGGAAGGCCGCAACTCAGCGAAATGCATTTTCTATAGACCGTAATCTAAGCAACCTTGCAACCGTCAGGCGCAATATTTGGCATGAAGATATGAGAATGACTATAGTTTGATAAAAGAAAGACAAAATGAATTAAAACTGGCTGAAAATGAGTATAAGGGCCTCTTTAAAGTTTCAAATGTCAGTGATATGGGGTGCATTTTATCCACCTCCGTGCGCTCACGCGCTTATAAATGGGATTATCATCGCCTATATTGCGCGTGTGTTACATACGCATTCTTAAAAAATTGTGCAATTTTCTCTTTTTGTGCGGTATCATTAGTAAAAGCAGGCGTAATGCAATATGGTAATATTTAGAGGATAAAAAGTGTGTGATATGATTTTCATTGTCATGCGTCCGTAGTGAAAGACACCTAAGGTGTACCGTCCATTAGCAAGAATAGGATTCTGAACTCTTCATCTCAAATGCAAAAAGTATTGGGCGTTTCAATATTTACCCGAGTTAAACTGGTAAATTTATGTGAGCCATGCTCTGTGAAAAGAGGGGTTAATGCATCTGCAAAAAAGTATCGACACACGTCAGTCTGCGCAGTCCGCACAGGCTGACATGGGTCGAAATGTTTTGCTTTTGTCTGCATTTCCAAGGACTATTCTCATCATGAATAAGTCGGTTGTTGGACAAAGTTGGACATTACAGGTCCATAATTATGTGATGACTTGCAGACTTGCATGGTATAATGCACCACGGAGACACATTAAACCCTCTATTCCCAGAGTACCGCTCACGTATTTAAAAAAAATGACTTTTTAATCAGGGAATCCTAGTTCAATCTCACGTTGGCGGCGCGTGTCACATGTGAGTATCCTTTGATAAGGCATAGCAGAGTCCGCCCTTGTATTGATGTAACCTAAGGAATACATGTACATGTACATATAAGCCATGCTCTGTGAAAAGGGGGATTGATGCATCTGCGAAAAGGAACGACCCAAATCAGCCTGCACAGTCCGCGCAGGCTGACCTGGGCCGAAACTTTTCGCTATTGGTCAATTATCTGTATGTTAAAGGACCGGTCTATCTCATGATCCAGTCGGTTGTTAGACAAAGTGGACTTTATGGATCCTTGATCATGTGATAACGTGCTTGGTATTATGCATCACAGAAATGCATTAAGCCCCCTTTTCACAGATTATGGCTTATATAAGTTAGCTCTGACATGACAACAGATCAAACTTTTTTTCGGCATAGCCGAATATGCTGGCTTTTGCCCTACTTCTTGGTACTGATTATTCGACTGGATAAATAGTAACTTGCGATTGGTTAAAATGTGGACATGTGTTTTCGGCGTTTTACACCATACCATCAAACAATGCATTTAAGAGCTGTAATATTCGTTTACCAATATTGTTGCTCTAGATTACGACATTTAACGACATTGATAGAGCAGTTTCCGGTAGCCTCGCCCCCAAGCCGTTCCATCATTTGAGTTAATCATCAATTGATTTCCTTTCTCAAGAATTAATCACTAAACGCGGTCCTGACCCTGTCAGAAAACACCGCTTCCCCGTTAATCTTTTACCAAACTAGCATTCGTTTTTCCGACATTGTCATACAGGATGAGGGCTTTTGAAATTATTGTGAGAAGAAGAGACATTGTTTACAACTATATCCACCGACCATTCTAAAGAGCAGTCTTATTTTCAAGTATTTTCTATATTTGGAAGAAACACAATTGGTTTAGCAAATCAAAGTTGTGTTACTTTCTAAAACTATAATAAGACAAAGAATGAAAACTAAAAGCAGTTGGTGAGTACAGACCAAGGATTTCCTCCTTTTCCCAAAATACCGGTACTTTCAATAGTCTTTCTATTCCTTGAAGTAATGTTATTCTTCAACAGCGACACCCTCTGTGTACAGCCGCTAAAGCTATCAAAGAGGTACTCAACATGTTGCTTCGACTTTGGTTTAATCCTCGGATAGAGTTTTGCCGCGCCCGAACTCAAAAAACATAATACGAACTTGTTTTCACTTGAAACATTTGTACAGGACTTGAAATCAGGGGAACACTGGTTCGAGTCCAAAGCTAGGCAAATTTCTTTACGAGAACTGATGATATAGTCAGAGCGACCTCTCTCAACGCCGATCATTGTTTTGACGATGGTTATGTGGGAAAGTAGCCAGTGGCTTGAAAAGGATATCGTGCTAAGTGTTGGTAAAAGAAACTCCAGGATGAAATGGACAGGTGTACTTGCCGGCGCTATATACCTAAAATAATATTGAAAAAGGGCGTTAAATCCTATATAAACTGTTTATCGTCCAAAAACAAAGCAGCCTGTCCGTGATAACTTCATTATATATTTACGTTTCTTAATTCCATTTGTAAAGGTCACATTTAATACGCAAAGGACGTGACCTTTCACCCCAATGATAAGGCAGCACAGTGGACGTACAATTTAGGTAAGTAAAGTATTCCCACAGATATCTATAAATCATACGTCACATATTTTCTCATAAAGACCTACATAGTCAGGCATAGTAATTGATCAAACGCTTTTTAGTTTTTCGCTATCATATTTCATCCTTCAATTTTCGCCCAGATGAGCATTGTTAGCTCTTTAAACCAAACAAATAAAGTTGCTCTAGTCCCAACTAAAAGCATTTGCATGACGACAAATTAAATGCGGTTAAATGATGGAATCTGTCTGTAAAATAGTAGGAAAATTGTGAAAAAAAAGGAGAAAATGCAGGTTACCGGCATTTTCTCCTTTTTCCAGAATGATTTCAAAGAATGTTAAAACTCCGGATTATTTGGTAAAGGATTAATCTGTCATGAAAGAACAAAATTCATCGATAGGCCAGGGAAGGTATGTCTGGAATTTGAGTCTGATTGACCCAACTTTTTTTGCGAAAAAGACTTTTGAAATGATCGATTCTCAAAACTATTCTTAGCACTTGTTCCCTATTCATGAAATGTTTCAGAAAATATGAACCAGTACCAACAAAGAATCAACTGCGTGCAGTTTAACTGAAATTGGCCAAGTAGTCTGGGAGAAGATGGTGGTAATGTTAGTTAACAAAGAACTTGCGACAAAACGGCGCACTCTCCGAGACTGACAACGGAACTTTGGCCGACCTAAAAGCTTACAATGAGTAATTTTTGGTCAGCTGAGTAAAAGACTACTATAACTGAGGACAAAAAATACGTAAAACTCACGCTGATAACCGAGTGAAGCCGAAATACTGTTCGGGGATCTTCGTTTCCCTCTGCAAGGGAAATTTCCCGGGTAGCGTCAATACAGAGGTATTTCCTCGTCGTCATGTGACGTAATCGAATCTGTTGTTCCCATTGAAGGATTTCACCTAAAAACCGAAAATGATATAAAGTTTGAATTTCAAGAATGAAAAATTAATTGCAGGTGATAGAACATAATTCTTACAATTTAGAAATGAAGTAGAATATATGGCCTACAACACGCGAAAAGGGGCATTCGGACATTTGTGTAAAGTGTCGTCTCGGATCAGCCTGCGCACTCCGACAGTTTCCGTTTTTATGTAATTTTCTTTTTTGCACAAGTCTACTGTAGCACAAAATCTAATGTAGTCGTAAAGTGCCGTCTCGGATTAGCCTGCGGGAACTGCGCAGGCTGATCCGAGACGACACTTTACGGAGATGTCCGAATGCCCCTTTTCGCGTGTTCCAAGCCAATTATATGATTCTGCTTTATCAAAACTGATATGGAGTCTTTCTTTGTGAAAAGACGGCTTAATTCATCTGTTAAAAGTATCGAGCAATGTCAACTTGCGCTATCGTTTCAGGCTGAAAAGGGTCGAAACTTTTTGCTTTCTGTAAATTATTTGCATGTCCAAGGACCATTCTACCTCATAACTCAGTCGGTTGTTAGTTAAATGGATTATATGGATCCCTGATTATGTGCTGTTAATATTGCTTGCCATAATGCATCACAAAAAGCATTAAATCCCCTTTTTATAGAGCATGACTCATATACTACATACCATTGAATATTCCATTTTCCGCCTCGATGACCCAGAAAGTATTACCGGAAGTGGGTGGGGAAAGCGTCCTTGGTTTATGTTGATCCATCACACGTATCCGGAAATGGACTGTTGGAAAAGATCAAAGTTGGGTGAAAGTGTCAAAGCTATGGGAATATAGCCGGTAAAATATTCCTGTAAAAGACTTAAAACCGTTATTTTTTCTCCAGAATCTCTCATGAAATTAATCAGATTACGAAAGATCTTTTACATGAAGACACTAACAAACTAAAGACAAGGGTGTTATAAAAAAATATATGGTTCTTGGTAGAATTTTCCATCGTCCAGGTGCGATATGAAAACTTCAGATAAAACTTTGGTGGCTTCACTTCTGTTTTCGTCAACATTTAGTTTGAGCGTGGGTTAATAGTGCGTGCTTTTTTCTCTATAGTCAGGTACAACAAGGCTTTTTATTGCAAGATCTGATCTGTCTAACCATAATTACTTCAGATGTAATCGCTGACTGTGAGTGTCAACATCAGACTGTACAAAACATGCAGTCTGATCTACACTAGTAGCCGAGAAAGGTAGTCCTGAAATTGGGACATCGAGTAACCGTTCTAAATTGCGTTCTTAGTCTTATTCTAGATTTACAAAGTAACACAGTTCTGATTTACTAGACCATTTGGTATAACCAATCAGAAATTGCGTTACTTTTAAACATCTTCAGAGTGAGACTAAAAATGCTATTAAATACATGTACATGTATGATATAATTGATGTATATAGACCCCAGGACCGTATTCATCAACCATTCTAAACTGCATTCGTAGTCTAATTCCATGTTTAGAAAGTTACACACTTTATGATTGGCCAGACCATTTCGTCTAGCCAATCAGATATTGCGTTACTTTCAAATCTAGAAAATTCTAGATAATTAGATTACGGATATTACTAAAATTGGTTTATGAATACGGGCCTATATCGTCTTATTTGACAGAGATTGCCAATTATAGTCGTTCGACGCTGAAAGATATTCGGAAAAAGTCCATCTCTTTCTGAATTTGATAAAATAGTTAACAGTACCGTCTTCTGTGACCTCCTCGTCAAACAGTCCCTCTGCCACCATGTAGGCTTCGAGTTCTTTGTGGAACAAACGGATGATACTTCCTCCCTACAGTGGATAAACTGTATCGTTAATTTTTACAAAACTATTGTCCTTATTGGATCCTGGTGAACAAGAACATTAAGAATTATTTTCTCAAAAGAGAAAATTCTGATTAGCAACATTAAATCTTTTTACCAATAATGTTTTCTACCCTTACACGGACACGTCCCATCTGGTCATCAATCTAGTGCTATTTAAATTGTCGTCTGCGATTGCTATTGGATTTGACAGTGTCTTTTTTGTTGTTAAATAAAGAGTTAACACCAATTGGTTGATTGATTGTATGGTGTTTAACGCCGTTTTTAACATTATAGCAGTTATATCGCGGCGGCCATTGTACCAATACATACTTTCCTTTTACCGGTACATCGCAAAATATTCTTCCCAAGCCACTGGGTGCTTTTCCACATAACTAACCATCGTCGAAACAGTGATCAGTTGTGAAAGAGGAATGAATCCTGTCGCACTGACAATTATAAATTCTAGGAAAAATATTCATCGAGCTTGGGATTCGAACCAGTAATCCTGGGTTGGGAATTTTGTAAAGTTGAGGATGGCACCTTCTGTTGACCTTTCTATCACACTATTTAAAACCTGATCTCATTGAGGCCGTAAGCAGATCTGCTGAAATTGGTGTTGATCTGATATTTACATAGAACGCTGGACCAACCTTACTTTTTAACAACTTCTGTGTTTAGCCGAGCTGCAATTCTAATTACAACTCAGCAAATGATAAAAGTTGTTTAAACGGATTTTTAAACAAGAAATGAGCCATCTTCTGGCAAAAGGGGATTAAATGCATCTTCGAGATGCATTATACCGAGCAAGTCATCACATAATCATTGATCCATAAAATCCATTTTTGTTCGACAACCGGCTGAATCTTGAGGTAGAATGGCCTTTGGACATGCAGATATATTTACCAAAAGAAAAAAAAATGCCCCAGATCAGCCTGCGCGGATTGCGCAGGCTGATCTGAATGGATACTTTTTGCAGATGTAACTTCTTTTTACAGAGTATGACCATAGGCCTCTGAAACTCCATTGGTCTATCAAGGGATAACGAAATTTTCATTATCGGACACTGTTACTATAAATAGCATATTGGGGATTCCCTCTGTATCGTATATACTAAGACAAGGTGTGCAACGAAATCGAAGAAAATTTTACCCTCGTCCCCTTTCAGAGATAATATTTAAACGAAAACGGATAAATGAACCTAGTTACCGGTGCAGATGGGTTCATTTATGATTTTTCTTCTGTACCCTGACCCTCGAAAGTTCCAAACGGTTCTTGCCATCAAGCAATAGCGCTCATCTCAAAAAAATTAAAAAGCTTCCATATTTTCCGGATCGCCATGCGCCGACGTCACACGATTTGAAATCCTGCGGCGAATAAAAATTAAATTCTTTTTTTCAAACATAGATCGAAAAAATTTTTGTTGGTGTATTGATGAAATTATTAAATTAATATTTCGGCTGATATAATATATCTTTTCATCTAATCCAGTTTCATGATTTTCATCTCCCATTTCGCATATTTTCAAATGCGTTTTTACCGTTCATTGGTCAAAAGCTTTGGCGCGTCTTTTGATAGCAAATTCTCGTGAGTTATAATTCGCTGCGTGATAACGGATTATGTGACATCAGCGCATGGCGATCCGGAAAATATGGAAGCTTTTTAATTTTTTTGAGATGAGAGCTATTGCTTGATGGCAAGAACCGTTTGGAACTTTGGAGGGTCAGAGTACAGAAGAAAAATCATTTGTAAACCCATCTGCACCGTTAACTAGGTTTATTTTTCCATTTTCTGTTAAATATTATCTCTGAAAGGGGACGAGGTCAATTTCTTTTCGATTTCGTTGCACACCTTGTCTTACTATATACACTGTACGATATAGAAGGAGTCGCCAATGTGCTATTTATAGAAACAGTGTTAATGAAAATTTGAATATATACAGGCGATGCACCAATGTGCTATAAGTGTTCGATCGATGATCGACCAAGGACAATTTTAGTGTTCCGTGATAGACCAATAGAGTTTCAAAAGCCTGTGGTATGACTTAAATGACTTAAAGAGAGGCCGTTGTCAGAACTACCATTACAACTTACATACCCTTACAAAAAGCTCGGTCTCGGTGGCTGCTTGTTTCCGGAATCTGACCAGAGTGAAACCGGATCTTTCCACTCCTAAGTTTACTTCGGACCTGTAGTAGTAGTCAAAACAAGAAGACAAGAAGACAGATCAGTGGAGATATTACGTCGAATAGACCAAACGGTTGCCCAGTTGCTGGATCAGGAAAAATATCAAAGGGCCTTAACTCCTGTACTAGTCGATCGATCATAATTAAAATTGCGTGAACAAAACTTGCCCTGGTAGGAGGGCTTCCATTTAAATTCTAACCAAATAGGTTTAAACCTGTGGGAGGATGAGGGGGCACAAAATTGTGTCTACGGACGGACAGACTGACAACCTGACACCAGATTGCCCATAACTTTGTTTTGGTGGTGTGAAGTTACAAAGGTGTATAAGTAAGTATTTGTTCATCGGCTAAAGGTGCTTAGTCAGTGAAAAACGGCTTATTCAACCCTTAGGCTGCTAAGCACGACTCACTGACCTTTGGCAGACAGTGTACATCAAGATCAGACTCCACAGAACGTGCAGTCTGATCTTGGATCTACACTGTCCACTAAGAAGATATTATTCCCCAAAACATACCTTTGAAAAAGCATTGTTTGGGTTTTTACTATCGAATTGAAAATTTCATTTTAGTTAATTAGCAGGATAAGGGTTAATTTAATACGTAGTGCATGGCTCATCTTTGAGACATGCATAATTTGATGTAAACTGGAATTACGTGTGCCGTAAAAAATACAAAAATATCTACATTTATATGTTATTCTTTATTTATCAAGACTGCCTATCTGATAAGCCAGTACACTGTCTCAGCCAATGCGATGGTTATCTCTTAACCAAACGACAAAACAATAGACTTCCAAAATGAAAGCATTTGCATAAGACAATTGAAATTTAACTAAAGTGATGGAATTTGTCTGGTTACCAGACTGGTTACCAGCATTTTCTCCTCTTCCCACAGTGTTTTCAAAAAGGTTTTCTTCTAGGATCGTTAAATTCGGCATTGAGTGGTACAGGGTGTCACATAAATCAATGACATTATACATGAAGTTCTATCAAATGCAACCATCTTTACTCACGGAGGTACATTTCAGTGTGACGTAATGTCTAATAAGTACTCGTATATAAAAGCTTTCAGTTCCCATTTGTTATTCTCGTTATAGGATACTTGATAGTTTGTCTACGTTAAGGGTACCATGAATGTCCTGGGTTCGTACTCATCATCCATTCTTAAGAACATTCTTTGTCTTATTCTCCAAGATTTTTTAACTTTGAAGTAAAACAACTCCTGATTTGCTACAAAAAATATGCATATTTTAGTCTAACCGAAGGGAAGGGAGGGATGAATGCTGTTGTAGCGGGGAGTCAGCGGTGAAAGAGGAATGAATCCTGTCGCAAAACCTATAATAAATTCTCGAAAAGAAATTTTGGCGAAACATGAATCGAACCCAAGACCCCCTAGGATTCAGCCTTGTAAGTTACCGGCTGAGCTTCCAAATAGCAATGATCATCACTTAATAAATTTTGTTGCTGGTTATCTTGTTGATTTCCTTTTTTATAAAAAGTCTTTCACATGTTTTTTTAATTCATTTAAAAAGACATACCCAAAGGTGAACTGGTCTATCTGGTAGCCGGTGCTCGCATGCAGAAAGTGGCCTGGAGACTTGATGCTCTCAAACACTATTTGGTCAAATATCTGAACCTGTGGAGAGATACAACCAACCACTATATTTCACAGTTAGAATAACAGACCCCCCATGATTGTAAGACGGAGAGAAAATAAGACTTAGAAAACATTGTGGCAAAAGGAGAAAATGCTGATTAACCAGCATTTTCTCCTTTTTCCACAATGTTTTAAAATCTTTCAAGTACAAACTCCCATCATTTTCAATCATCTCTCTAAAAATGATTTTTATAAAGTCGTGTTCCCTTGGATCGTAAAAGCACGTAATCGTTCAAGAAAGAATTTCTACACGGAATATTATTGTTCACGCTATATTCAAAGTTTCACATTTTCTTGAAGTTTCATTTGCAAGACTACATGTATTTATTCTATCCTGCACGGAGGTGCAAGCTGCTGATTGCCATAAGCAGGTAACGGGTTAAAGGGAAAAATTAACTGGAGAGTTTTCACAGCAAAACCTCTTTAAACAAAGATTTCAAAAACTTTTCTATGAATTCCTGTGACAATTTGACAACCAATTTCGAGTTTGAAAGACTTTGAGGTTGAAACCTTTTGAAAATATTGTTGGAAAAAGAAAAGATGTAAGTAACCAACATCTTCTCCTTTTCCCACAATAGTTTCCAAAATCTTCACAAGCAACCCACATTATAAGGGCGGTATTTAATGTGTTGTCTGCAAACGCTTTCAATTGGGAAAAGTCTGAAAACTTATTCTGTGGTAAAGAGTTAACCCTTAAGCTGCTAAGCGCGACTCACTGACCTTTTCCGGACAGTGTAGATCAAGATCAGACTGCACAAAACGTGCAGTCTGATCTTGGATCTACGCTGTCCGATAAGGAGATATTTTTCTCCAAGAAATAAGTTTGAAATAATTTTTGGGGGTATTTACTATCACCTTGAAAGTTTTATATAACTTTTTCAGCTGGATAAGAGTTAACCCTTTACCAAACAATCCCTGGTTTTTACGACTCTGAAATAGAAGCCTTTTGAAAACATTGTGGGAAAAGGAGAAAATGCTGGTAACCAGCATTTTCTCCTTTTCCCACAACGTTTTCTACCCTGCTGGAAACAAATTTCAATTTTTGAGTTACGTTTATTTTGTCGTCTGCAAGTGCTTTCAATTTGGATCAGTCTAAAATTTTGTCGTTTGGTAAAGAGTTAAGAAATAAATTGTGTGATAGGGTTTATTGGTAGTGAGTGCTTCTGTCTACACAGTTACACTTGATCATCTTTCTGGTGTCATTATCATCACTTAAAACTTGACATTAATTAACATGTTTGGAAACTGGAGGCGGGGGCCAAATCGAACTGGGGCTGTATTACCTAGGTATCCTCATTCCTCAATGCCCTACTGATTCTAAATTCTAAGACCAGCGATATGATTGGCTAAGAACGACTTCCTAGCCAATCAGATGGCTAGCTTTGCAATCTAGAATTTCAAGACATATCTTGAATGGTCGGTGAATACGATCCCGAGATACGATGAGCCTTTTGTTCCTACTTTATTCTTAAAAAGTACCGAGACCTATGAAAATTTATCCTCTCCCCCTCCCCTCTCGAGTAACAGTCCCATTTTCTAATCCGTGGCATGAAATCAAACACTGAATGATAAAAAACGACCTCGAGAGTAAAGGGTCGTTTCATCCTACTCCACTCTTAGAAGTTACGATGACCTATGAAAAACATTCCTTCCCTCCCCTCTCGAACAATGATCCGATTATTATTTATTTTTCTACCCCTGCCCCCTCCCCCTGAAAAAAAAAGCCTGACATCAAACGATGAATCCTATTCAATTACAGGACTAATTCATATTGAAGCTGAAATGAACATGGTCGTGTCGGGTTCATTTCATGCTGAAATTAGATTTGTGACAGCTATCAAATTTGAATCAATCTAGAAAAGACTTTTAAGAAATCGGTCGACTTTTTCTTGTGGTTTATTTTAAGCTTACTTAATATTTTTTTTTTTATATATATGAGCCATTCTCTGTGAAAAAGGGGCTTCATGCTTTGAAAAAAGTATCGACCTATGCCAGACTGCGCGGACTGCTGCGCGGGCTGACCTGGTTCGTACCTTTTTGCTTTTGGTCAATGTTCAATACGTCAAAGACCAGTCTATCTCATGGTTCGGTTGTTTGTTATAGAGAATGGATTTTATGGCTATATAGTAATGTGATGACTTGCTTAGTATCCTGCATCACGGATATGCATTAAAGACGATCGCTACAGTTTCACCATTTTTTGAAAACATTCAGAATTTTATGAAACTTTGTTTCGTGATAGTTTATTATCTGATCTACAAAAATAGGAGATAAAAAGAGGGGGTCACCAGCTTTGGGAAAATTCTATGACTATTTCTTTTAGTACACCCTGCATTGCGGCAGTTCAAGATGAAATTTCACCTATGAAAACTAAGTCTATGTATATTTTTTTATATGACAACAATTATAAGCAAATTTTGTGTCATTGTATTGGTGAAACATAAAATTTAATGAAAAAAATAATTTAGAGTATACTGAGTATCAATCTTTAAAAAAAACTTATGGCTAAAACACATTTATTTTGGAAAAAAACAAAACAAAAAAAAAAAAACAAAAACAAAGAGTATCTTTTAAAGTTATTTTTTTAAATGTTCTAACATTTTTCTTATTTTTTTCTATAAATAATATTCAGGTACTAAACTAAAAGAATCAGGCTTAAAACAAATAGGTCACCAGCTTTATTTTTTCAGAAAATACATTTTAAGTTTGTGGGTGGGGCACTAACTAGTGAGTAAATGTAGTGTTTGTCAAAGACAAAGACATTATATGAAGTAAATTATCTCAATTTTTTCAATAATACAACAATATTTATAAGAATCAAGTTTGTTGGTCATAATAAATCAATCCATAGCATATAAACGTAATACTGATGTTAGCATTTAACCCATTTCCAAACGACTAATTTTAGACTCTTCTAAATTTGACGCGTTTGCAGTCGCTAAACCAAAACCTGGTATTCATGTATCACAGTTCTTTGATGGGTCAGAAATCTCTGTGGGAAAAGGAGAAATCAATCATTTGGGGTAATTTCTCCTTTTGACTTAATGTTTTCATCAATGTTGTCTGCTGCAGACCCATCAAGCTAAGGGATAAAGACTTATGTACAGCCCCTCGTTTTCTGCAAGTCTTTACCAAGTGACATAATTTTGGACTAGACCAAACTGAAAGCATCTGCACCTGAAAATATGTTTTAGCTCAACGATACGTCTGCCAGATAGAGCGGTAGTAGTAGCATCTGTGTTCACATTTCCGTTGTTAGGTGACGTAGTTAAGTGATTCACTTTGACTTTCAGTCCGATCTTTTGAAAGCGTAATTTTAGATTCTTGCCTCGCATATAATGACTAGTATTTGGCTTGATTCAAATACTTTTTACTTCATTTTGCTAACGTGAAACGACCCGTTTTAGTTCTTGGTTTATCCATTCTGCAGCCATTGACAGGTGTGGCAAGATCAATTGTGTTAGGTGCTCACCGTTTTTCGAGTAAAAGGTGAGCGTGATAGTTACACGAAGCGTGAAAATGGAAACTGTCGCGAACGTCGTTAAGATCCCCCTTTCCCCGATCATGGCGCATGTACGTATATAATATGAAAATAGGCAAAGCCTAGAAACGAGCGAAAGGGACTTTTTTCCTCAGATATATTCAATTATAATCTGTACAACAACGAATCTGTGCAGATATGTTTATTTGACACTTTCCAGCAAATTTTTTATGGCAGTAGATATCTACTGCCTTAACTCTACCAAACGACAAATTCTACACTCTTCTAAATTGAAAACTTCTGCAGAAAACATTTGAGTTCCTCCTAAAATTACTGGTGTAATTGAAACAATGTTGAAAACAGCGTTAAACACCATAAAATCATACATCCACCCCTCAATCCATTAATCCAACTAGAGGCCCTTGAGGGCCTGAAATTGCTCTAATGGTCGTAATTTTCCTTTTTTGCTAGCATACATTATGAATTCATGATGCAAAAAGAAAACACACACACACACAAAAAAAAAAAACATGGGGGAGAGGTGTTCTTGCAACTGGGCTTGAACCCACCAAGACAGCATAAGTGGCATGGTGAATTGAGCAAACAGTGAAAAAAAAAAAGTGCAATTTCTCAAAACTAACTGTTTGGAATCCAGCCAGATTTGATAGGGTTTCAGTATGCTTTGTATAAAACACTCCTAGCAAATTTCAAAGAAATGTGACTAATAATGTGGACTTTGCTGAGTAAACAATACAAATTGATCAAGTGGCTGCTTTTCCTGAATGGATTACTAGATTTTCTTCACTTTTAACAGAGTTCAATCCCTTGATGCACCAAATAATCTTTGCAAGTTTCAAGAGAATTGGATCAAAACTGTAGACTTCATTGCATAAACATTTACAAGAAATGGAAACTTTCGACTTTAAATGGCTACTTTTCCCATACTGATGGTTGGATTTTTTTTCCAAATTAATAGGGTTCAAGCTGTTGATGACCAAAGCAACTCTGCAAGTTTCATGAGAATCTGCCCGCAAATGCAGACTTCATTGCGTAAACAAGAAATGGAAATTTCCAACTTTAAATGGTTACTGTTTGTTGGATTTTTTTCAGAATCAGTAGGGTTCAAGCTGTTGATGAAATAAAAAAAAACTGTGCAAGTTTCACAAAAATCTGATGACAAATACAGCTTTATCCTGCAAACAAGAAACAGAAATTTTTTAACTTGAAATGGCTACTCTTCCTATACTCTTTGTTGGATTTTTTTTCGAAATCATTAGGGTTCAAGCTATTGTTAAAATAAACAAACTGTGCAAGTTTCACGAAAATCTGACCACAAATGCAGACTTTATCGCGTAAACAACAAAAGACAAACAGACGGACGGACAGACGAACGGACGAGGGAAAGCATACCACGGCTCTGCTGGCTTTCAGCCAGTAGAGCTAATAAACGACTTGGGTCAACAGAAATCAATGCATCAAGCATCTCTTCTCTTTCTGTCATCAAAAATCCCAGAAATATCTTTTATCCAATCCTCTACATGTATATATTTCCCAACTATCTATCCCTCGTCATCATGTCAGCTTTCTGAAAATCAACAATATTTACAATACTTTTTTTTTAATTAAATAACCACTAGAGAAGTAATCTTTTCATGAGCCTTGTGAACGAAGTGTGAAAATAACACAAAACATTGGTGAGGGTGTTGAATAAGTCAAAACGAACACGATATAGAGCGAACTGCAAAAGGACGAACGGGATAAAGGTCGAACACCAGAAAAATGACGTCAAAGCAAGAATGTCGAACTGCGCAGTTCATACGTATGTATGGTGGCATATTTCTGCCACGAGCTACGAGATAGCTATCATGATAATTTTAGTAAACTATCGCGATAAATTAAAAGTTTCCTGGAAATCTTATCAAGATAGTGAAAAGTTTCCTGATAAAAGTATCACGATAAACTAATATTTTATCGCAAAATTTCTCAACCGTGCTCGAAGCTGACATGCGAGATAAAACTATTGTGATAGTTCTACCCGTTTCTCGATATCTATAAATAGAAAATGCATCATTTGGATGAACTCGGTAGTTTTGACTTAAAGGGCAACTACAGCCAAAATCTCATTTTGGATATATGAATCCTTAAATGAAAACATTCTTAAAATTGAAAACCGTATTTCATTGTCTATCGTAAAAAGAGAGTTATAAGCGAAAATGTTGTTTGCACAGCTGTGCGAGTTTCTGAAATCTGCGATAAACCGGATGTGACGCCACACTTATTTCGGCCTCTGTGTACTATTAATTTGCTCTGATACTGACTTTTTTTCTCACAGCCTTATCTTCCCTCATGTCGGGAGACGACCTTTTTCGTCACAAAAATCCCTATCGTATGCCGGGTGCCGACTTTAAGCACTATTTCGAGCCAGGAGATGACTATTTATTCGTCAGTCTGCTGTCTGTCTGTCTGAACCGAATGACGTGGCTTAATATCAGATTTACCATTAATCCTCAACAGGTTAAATAAACCTTCATGCCGATTGCAAAATTTCGAATAGTGCTAGTTTTTCTAGTTTTTGGAGATACAAAAATAGATATCTCCGTATTGGACACTGTACATAAGATCAGATTGCACGTTCTGTGCAGTCTGATCTTAATATACACTGTTCGGAAAAGGTCATTGAGTCGCGCTCAGCAGCCTTGGGGCCCCACAGAAATTTAAATGAGGCAAGAAATCAATGGTAAATTCACTGTTGATTATCCATCTCTTTCATATGAGAGCGAGAGAGAGAGAGAGAGAGAGAGAGTTGGAGGGTAGTTAGAATAGAAATTCGACAAGCAGATTATGGGATTTTTTTTTATTTAAGATCGTATGAATGAGGAAAATACAAAAGTTATGACGTTCGACTTACCCATTTAACCTGTGTAAAATTCCAAATTCCATTCACATTTTATAAGAAAAAGGGCTCAATATGATCGTGAAAACAAAAGAGTAACTTTGTACATGACATGTTTATGACAAGTGCTTGTTAACCTCCAGCTGCAAGCCGGGTAAAAAAAATATGTGAGACCACAACGGTGCGATACCAACATCAAAGAGGCGCCGAATTAACCCTTTGCCCCTTTGCATTGATGGAACACACAATTCTTTTCGCAAAATAAAAAGTTGGCGCACTAAAATTTTGTGTAAAGTTTGTATGCAGTTGTAAATTTTTAATTTACGCTGCATTTTTATGGTCAGCAATCTGCATCTGTTATCTTTTACATGATTACAGCGAGAAATACGGAAGAAGAAAGTTAAACAATTTTTGTCCACGTTGGTATTTCCACTTAAATTTTACGCCTTACATGTCTCAGTATGTAGGAAATGGACTGACCCTGTATTTTGAAGACGATCAAAAACGTTTACTGCATGATATGGAGGACAGAAGGCAGTAGGCAATTCAGACAATCTTTTAACGTTGTTGTTGATGAAAGAAACAAATTTGAAATTGTGAAAAAACAACACGTAGGAAAATAAATGAAGATCAAGTGAAAAAATAAAAAATGGATTTAACTTTAACAGCAAATTCAGGATATGTGCTGGATTTGATATTGTTCGTGAATGTTAAAGAGAGGATACGATTTCTGAGGTAGATTAAGGCTTTTAATTCTTCCCAAGCTGAAGGAGACATGTAAAATGCTGACACTGATGGTGTAGATCAAGATCAGACTGCGCAGGATTTGTAGACCGTTCAATGATCGACGGTGTCCTATATTTGGTAGAAACAGCCTTAGAACTGTACTCAAATGACTTACTTTACACATTGCAACGTTCCTTCTTCCTTCTACCATCTAGTAGAAGAGACTTTTGGCATGTTTCAACCATCTTGAGTTATTATTTCTTTTTTATTTTTATCTATTAAAATTCGTTGATTAGGCAGTGGTATAATTGAAATAACTTTAAGAAATAAATTTCAAAATAGTTTTGTTTCCCACCAGAAGAATAACTTTTCCTTTTCATAAGTACTATCTCCACTAGGCTAATTCATTCAAAATTTCTTTCCTATGATTGTAGTAAGATGTAAGAGCGATAGAGGTGAAACTTCTGCAGTACACAAGTGATTGAAACGTGATAAAGTGATTTACAAATTTCATGCAGTTTTCTCAGTTTTCTGCGTTAGTTCATATATAGCGACCACATCTTCTCACACTTGTAACGTCACGGCAAACTGCCGGAAGTCACGATTTTTTCAATTAGCGACTGTCAGGCAGGTGAAAATCCGAAGTTTAAACCTCTATATCTCGTGAAGTAAGCATCACAGAACGCTGAAAAAAATTTTTGTTAACATACTCTAGTATAGTTTTATCCGATTTGGAAATGAAAATTTTGGTCTGGAGTTACCTTTTAATAAGATTGCAGTAAGTAAAATTTCGAATCATTCACAATTTTTTTTTACCTTAATTGGTAAATTTTGACAATACTCGAAATGAACAGAGGTCTGTAAAATCACAAAGACGACTCGAAATGCCTCCTACGAACAACTTTAAAACCATCCGGGGAAAAGGAGAATTCATAAGGTTGTAGACGAAGGTGTTCCGAAACCGTATCTAATTATAGGTACCATGAATGTCAGTTGTGGGCACGAAAGCAGAAAAAATCATGATAAGAGTTACAATTATCGCGATAGTTTTATCATGAAAATTTTTGTTTTATCACGATACTTCTCTTAAATTATCATGATAGCTATCTCGTATCTCGCGGCAGAAAATGCCACCATACATACGTCATTGAAATTAACAATATTGATAATTTTTCCAATATTTTTGTCATGATACGCGAACAAGTGGGAAATGTTGTACACAGATCTTCATCTACATTTTAAGAAATTTTAACAAAAAAGTAATCTATTTCATTCTTGTGGATTTAGTCTGACTGTGTTGAATTCTTCTTGTATTAAATCAACCCTATGGTTGTCAAGGAAGTTACTGATACAGTCCAACTTTTTCTCCATATGGAGCAATTCAAAATGGCCGAAAAATTGTTCTTCAGGGTTGAGAATGAGGTAATACGTGTAACCTATAGGCGGTCTTCAGACCGTATAAAAATTTGTGGCAAAAAGAGACATTAATTTTCTTGTAAAGAACAATTCTAGATCTATACTACAGACCACTGAGATTGTTTTTCGATCCTCTCCACATCATTACCAGAACCAACGGTACCTGGCGATCTTTTCTTCTATAGAGTTTCTTTATAGAACTTCCATGACACCTTATCACGCGATTCCGAGTTTTAACGACCCTGAGGGAGAAGCCTTTTGAAAACATTGTGGTTACAGGAGAAAATGCTGGTAACCAGCATTTTCACCTTTTCCCACAACGTTTTCTACCCCTTCAAAAGCCAATTTCTGTTTTTGAGTCACATTTATTTCGTGGTGTGCAAATGTTAACAATTTGGACTAGTGTACAATTTTGTTGTTTGGTAAAGACTTAACACCTTATCACGCAATTCCGAGTTTTAACTCGGACCCTGAGGGAGGAGCCTTTTGAAAACGTTGTGGGAACAGAAGAAAATGCTGATAACCAGCATTTTCTCCTTTTTCCACAATGTTTTCTATCCTTCCCAAATCAAATTTTAATTTTAGATTCACATTTATTTTGTTTTCTACAAATGCTCTCAATTTGGAAAAGTCTACATTTTTGCCGTATGGTAATACCCCTGTCACACCAAACTCGTTCTCACTCCTTTCCGGAAATTTTTGCCAAACGGACTTGAAATTTGTGTTCAGACGAAGTGGACGTATTAGCAACCTTCTACGATCTGTTTACGAACTTAATGGACGGGTTAGGACGGGAGGGGTGCTCCAGAACTTTGAGCCTGCTCAAATTTTTTTGCCGTCCATCCCGTCCTGTAATTAGACGGAGTAACAACGTACCTAAAACGAGATGGGCGTACTTCAAACGGAACTGCCGTACTTCGATCCTATTAGAGACGCGGTGCAGTCCGGCATCAACTGGCAGTGCGTTTGCATTTTACCGACCGAAATTACACGTCCTTTCCCGACCGCAGCCCGTTTTTTGATTTTGTTGACTGGGGTAAGACTTTCTAGGAACAGGTTTGGTCAGACAGGGGCTTCAGGCATTATCAGGCCAAACTTACACGTTCAACCCCGACCGTAACCCGTTTTCCGTTTATATCAGGACGGGGTAAGACTAAGAACTAGTTTGGTGTCACGGGGGCTTAGAGAGTTAACTTTTTACGAGATAATAAAATTTTAGACACAACAACATTGAATGCATTTGAAGGCGAAAGAAATTAAGTATGACTCATATGACTTTATTTGCCTTTGATTTGGTTGAAAACATTGTGGAAAAAAAGAAGAAAGAAATGCGGGGATATGTTTGAATAAAAAGAGAAATACAAATTACCAAAGAAAGTTCAACTATCAGAGACAAACTGCCTCTTAAAAAATCGCTTTCAATACAGTTACACGTTAAATATCGCGATTTATAGACCGATAGCGCTGAACTAGACAGATATATTGTTCGAAAAGGCCAGGGGAACCGCAAGCATTGACAAGTCAAGTTTTGCAATATTTATGACACAAAAGGTTATTTCAGACGAAACAAATTATGAGGAGGGGGAATATCGATGTATCTTTATGGTCCCATGTCGGAAATAAGGTTGGCAAAATTTCAGTTTAACTATCTTGTTTCCCTTCATAACCTGTACAAGGTTTATGTTGTTTCACGTTAAGTCAACCTTTGCCCAGCTTAACCCTTTACGTGTTTAAACGACCATGGGGGAAGAGGTATTTAAAAATATTATAAGAAATAAGAGGAAATTGCTGGTTTTCAAAAGTCTTCTTCCTTAGGGTGGTTCAATCATAGGATTTTTTCTGGTGAGGAGTTAACACATTTTATTCTTAAATTCTGATATTTCTTTTCTTTTCGATTACTATAAAAATGCATTCGATACGTTTTCGGTTGTCGTGAAATGATCCAAAACGAATCAGAGGCGATTTCGTTTGTCGT
This sequence comes from Hippopus hippopus, assembly GCA_946811185.2. Classification (NCBI taxonomy): domain Eukaryota; kingdom Metazoa; phylum Mollusca; class Bivalvia; order Cardiida; family Cardiidae; genus Hippopus; species Hippopus hippopus. Next base: position 14,400,690 of record OX328103.1, on the reverse strand, counting down.
GAAATATAAAATTCCATCACTGGCGTTTTATTTTTTCATAAACTGATGCAACTGTATCAGACTTGTTTTCAGTTGTCGTAAAATGATCCTAAATACATCGACAGCGTTTTCTTTGTCGTAAAATGATCTATATGCATCAAACTCGTTTTTTGCTTGTCGTAAAATGATACAAATTGCATCAAAGGTGTTTTGATTAATCGTCAAATAATCCAAATCGCATGAAAGACGTTATCCTTTGTCGCAAGGAATTGCATCTAAAGCGTTTCGTTTGTCGCAAAATGGTTCAAGTTACATCACAAGCGTTTACGGTTACCATTAAATGATCAAAACTGTATTGAAGGCATTTTCGGTTTTTAAAAAGATACCCTACCTACATCACAGGCATTTAAGTATGTCGCAAAATGATGTCAATCGCATCAAAGGCATTTTCGTTCGTCTAAAAATAACCAAAATTGCACCAAATTGCTTTGTTACTTCGAAAAATGATCAAAACTGTATCAAAGGCCTTTTCGGTTGTCGTAAAATGATCCAAATTGCATCAAAGGTATTTTCGTTTGTCGAAAACTAACCAAAATTGTACAAGCAAAAGCGATACTTTTATTATCATGACACGTCAATAGTTTTGCGCTATTTATGACACAAAAATTTATTGGGAACAAGGCAAGCGAGAGTAATGATGTACCGAGAAAGTCCCATGTCGGAAATTCGGAAATAAAGCTGGCTAAAGTTCAAGTTTTTATATCAGAATTCCAATATCTATCGATCCTTAACCTTTTTCATACAACCCGGTCCTTTAGACTCTGAGAAAAAGGCCTTTGTAAACATTGTGGAAAAAGACAAAACTGCTGGTAACCGGCATTTTTTTTTTTTTTTTCGTTTTTCCACATTGTTTCAGAGACAAAACCGACTATTTCAGCAACACTTTAATTTTCGCGTCTGAAATTCTTTCAGGTTGGGCGCGTGTAAAGCTTTGCTGTCTGGTAAAGAGATGAGTAAATATTTTGCGACAGGTTGACCAGGTACAAATGGCCGCAAGATAAATAGCTATAAGCAAAGGTGAATACAGAAAAGAAGCCTGTAAAAATGTTATCAACATTTCCTCCATTATTCAACCATGTTTTTCACCTTTTTCGATGACAATTTCCATTATTTTAGCCATCTGATTTACAAAGAAAAAGTTTGTCATCTACAAATGCTTTAATTGTGTCATCTTTTAAAGAGTTTCTTTAACCTGTTTGCTTGTTTGGTTTGTTTATTTGAATGGTGTTTAACGCCCTTTTCAATATTATTTCAGTAATACCATTGGGGCCAGTGCATCTATCCATGCCTACCTGGAGTTTCTTTTACCAGTACTACGCACAATATTCTTTCCAAACCACTTCCTGCTTTCCCAAAAAACCATCGTCGAAACAATAATGATCAGCAGTGAGAGAGAAATGAATCCTGTCGAAATGACTATTATAAATCTTTTCCTAGGGAAGGAATTTGCGGAGTTCGGGATTCGATTCAGCGACCTGCAGGTTTAAGGTTCTTTATCTAGCGACTACGCTACCAGGCTCAGCAAGTTTCTTTAACCCTTATCCTGCTAAACAACTAAGTTGAACTTTTTAATTCGATGGTAAAAACCCAAATATTGCTATTTCATAATATTAAATAATATCTCCATATCGGACAGTGTAGATCCAAGATCAGACTGCACGTTCTGTGCAGTCTGATCTTGATCTACACTGTCCGCAAAAGGTCAGTGAGTCGCGCTTAGCAGCCGAAGGGTTAAACGATAAACGCATAAATAACTAAACATGTCTGTCGTCAAAAAGGACAAACTAGCCTAAATCATGGCGTCATTACTTCATGTGTACACACGCGGGTAAATTTTGTGCATGTTGATGGGGTCTAATTTAGTATCGTCTATGTAATGGTTAGAGCTCAAAACAGACAATTCTTCGAGAAAATAAAAGCGCAAGGCGCCTTTGCTTTTAGTTTTCTCGAAGAATTCTCCTTATTGAGCTTTACCTAATTAAGTGATCCACTAACCTTTTATATAAACCGATTTTATTAAAAAAAAAAAAATTATCCGCTATTAGGTTTGAGTAGATAGAAAATGAGAGAGCTGACTCACCACAAATCCAACCACAAAATTTTCCCCGGGGAGACCACAAAATCGACCACCCAACCACACCACAAATCCAACCACCCAACAAGAAAAAGAGCACACCACAAATCCAACCACCCAACAAGAAATACCACCCACCACAAATCGACCACCCTACAAGAAAAAGAGCACACCACAAAATCGACCAACCAACAAGAAAAAGAGCACACCACAAAATCGACCACCCAACAAGAAAAAGATCACACCACAAAACCGACCACCCAACAGGAAAAAGAGCACACCACAAATCCAACCACCCAACAAGAATAAGAGCACACCACAAAATCGACCACCCAACAAGAAAAAGAGCACACCACAAATCCAACCACCCAACAAGAAAAAGAGCACACCACAAAACCAACCACCCAACAACAAATTCACCCACCACACAATCCAACCACAAAATTTTTCCTAGAGAGAGAAATAAAATCACTCTCCAGGAAAAAAATTTCTCCTAGAGAGAGAAATAAAATCACTCTCCAGGAAAAAAATTTCTCCTAGAGAGAGAAATAAAATCACACCCCCAGCGCGCAGCGCACCCCCAAAATCGATTTTCCCTTGCCGGGGGCGGCTTCGCCAACCAATCCCATCCCGACCCACCCCACCCCAACCCAACCCAATCCACCCCAACCCACCCCAACCCAACCCAGTCCAACCCAACCCAGTCCAACCCATCCCAATCCACCCCATCCCAACCCATCGCGACGCATCCCGACCCACCCCAAACCACTCCCGCGACATCCATATAGCCATACGAGCGAAATCCCCACTCCCGCAACAACCGAGAGTCTCCGTGTAGCTACACGAGCGGAATTCGATCGTGTCCCCAAGACAACGTATCGATTTTGTTCTCGAGGATATAGAGTTTGTCGTCGTTTCCGCTTAAGGCGATTTTAACATATCGTTTCCGCTTAAGGCTATTCTAACGTATTTTTTTTGTAAAAAAATTTTAAGTTAAGCGTTTAAGTTTTTTTTATAAAAAATGAGTTACATCAAAAGCGGTGAACTTAATAAAGAAAACCTTTCTATAAATTACGCGAGTAAATATAGAAGCAAAGAATTCGGTTTCGTTAAGATTCCGATAGAGTATAAATATTCTAACGGTAAAAATGGTTCGTTGTTTATACGTACTCCCGTTCTGTTTTCGTACGGCGTTAATACGGGATTTGGAAATGATCTAAAAGATTGCACCTTGGTTTTAATATGTTATAACGATAAAAAGCCTACGAAAAAGGAAACAGCTTTTAAAGAAGATCTGGAAAATCTAACGGATTTCTTCCGAGAGCGTGGAATGGACGAGGAACTAAAAGAAGATAAGATTAAAAATCCCGACAATGTTAATTCTTTAAGATATAATCAGAATGGAACGGCTATGTTATACCCGAAGCTTTACGAAAACAAACAAGATAAGACTCGCTTTTACGACGAAAACAACGAAGAGGTGGACCCTCTTTCGTAAAAGAAAATTGCTAGTAAGTTGTTTTGTATTTTAAAAGTAGAAGGAATATTTAAAAATAAAACCGTCGAAAAGATTCAGATTAAAGTTATGTCGGTAAAAATAATGGAAAAGAATGTGCAATTACCTGGAAAGGAAAAGGAAATTGTACCTAATCTTTTAGACGAATATCCGAGTTCTGACGAAGACGAGGATAACTAAAACGATCGAACGTAAAATATAACTCTTATTATAAACCGAGTTATATTTTATGCATCTCTAACTCTATCAAAATAGATACATAAGCGTGCGTTACATTACGGCTGTCTGATTTCGAGATAAAGTTTATGACGTCGCACGTTCTTAACTCCAACGGATACTGAAAACCTATACAGCTACAAGTTTCGTCCGCTTTTTTAATAATAGAGTAATCATCATACTCTGTTCCGTTTATCACTATATTAACTTTTATCTCTTCTCCCGGAACATCAGGATCAGTTTTAACGATCGTTAAACTTCCTCTTGTAATTCTACCCGGCACACTCATGCAGTAACCACCTAAACCATGTTTTTTACCCGAATTACCGTTACCGAATGAAAATTCGAAATTACCGTCTCCAATTGGTCCGTTTTCTTCAGCCCATACGGTTATAATAGGTTTAATAGTCGATGCACGAGCGTCTACGTATAGCCTATTAGCAGCCTCATTAGGATCTGAAGGGTATTGTAAATTAGTAATCCTGTTATAATTCATATCTAATCCAGCGGATATTAAAAAATCTCCATCTTGTTTTTTAGTCAAAGCTTTTTCACCCGCGGTAGCCGCCTCAACGGTGGTATCTACGTAAAACTTATTAGCGGCTTGATCGTGTCTCGTAGGGATTCCGAGATTGTTAATTATTCGTCCTCCCATAGAGATTGCATCGACTGCCTCATACCACCTTCCATCTATATAAACGAAGGCTCGATTGAAATTATCTACGTATTTTTTAGTAGCAGATTCACTCGGTTCTGTTGGTTCCTTAACGTTTCTTATTTCGTTGAAACCCATATTTATAAATCCGAGGGCTTGGTATCCACCGTTTTCTTTTAATAAACCCCCGCCAGAAGTTCCATCCACGTAATCCTTAGTTGCCGCGTCATGAGGATTTACCGGATTACTAACCCTCGTTAACGTATTACCGTTCATGTCTATAGAACCAGTAACGGCGGTCGTTCCGTCTATACGTAAAAAATTATTATTCACGTAAGCGAGCGACACGCCGTCACCGCCGCCGCTCGCTTCATCGCCTTTCATTCTTCCGAATTTGTCAACGGGCATTTTTTAATATACTAAAAAAGTTTATTTAAAACGTCTCGGAATTTATTCCCCGCGCCTAACTCTTTTAGAACGTACAAACATAGATGACAGCAAAATACTTGCCCCGCTCGTTGTAATTGATCGGTATTGTACCGTATCGGGCTTTTCAGATACTCTCGAACCTCGATAGGCGGCTGTATTCCGTAACTGTCGAAATAAATTTTAGTTTCGTCGTTTTTATACCAAGCGACCCAATGCGTACCGGGTCCAACGATTTTATCGAAGTTTACTATACCGCATTCTTTTTTATTCGGTTTTTTCGGTAACGTATCTAATAAAAAGACTCCCCTAAAAGAAGGAATCTTTAATCGTCTCGCCGCATCTTCCAATTCGAAATTGTTCAACGGTTTATTCGGTAAAATTACGTTTCTCGCGATCTCGATATCCGCCATTTTAGAATCGTTCGATATTCTTATTATCGACCCAAGAATTAAATTCGTCGGGATAACCCACCCACTTCACTAGAGATTTATCTTTCCCTTTTTTAATAACCTTTTCTATCCTAAACGTCTCTTGGGTAGTTTTCTGAAGTTCGGGTTCGTAAAATGTACCTCGTATTTCTTCCCCGTTAAGATCCTTAATTCTATACGTTATAGGCGATATACGTTTTACCTCGGAAATCGTAAAAACCTCTTCCGTCCATCTCGTCGTATAACCTTTCTCGAAAGTCTTTTTCTTTTTAGATATCCTCACTCTATCTCCGACGGAAAACTTGGGAGTTTCTTTTATCTCGGGAACATGGGGATAAAGATTTCTCGAAACTCTCGTTTCGTTTTCTTTTTTACTCGCGTTTACCTGAGTCATCTTAATGGACGAATGCCTCGCGTTATTATATTCTTTAACGAGATCGGGTAACGCGTCGATGTAAACGTACGTGTTGTTAGCGGAAAAATACTTCCACATCTTTTCTTTCATCGTTCTAATCCATCTGTCAACGATGCTAGATTTCTCCTCGTTTTGGGTAGAATATATTTCGACCAACGCTTTTACGTCTTTGTTATAAAACTCTCTACCCTCATCCACCCACATTTTTTCGGGTTTCCTCTCCTTAAAAATACTCTCAAACGCTATAGCGGTAGATTTCCCCGATTTGTCTTTTAATGGCGTTAGCCACCCGTATTTGGAAAAGATGTCGATAGCGGCGAGAAGGTAATTTACGCCACGATTATATTTAGAAAAAGCCCGCATGTCTACTAAATCCGCGGCCCATATCTTATCTATACCGTTTACTATAACTCTCCTTTTCTTAAATTTTCTTTTCACGGGTTTATGCAATTCCTTCGCTAATTTCGTCATCTCGGAAGTTTTTTTTCCACTCCCATTCCAAATTGCATTTTCGTTCCGATGAGTTTACTTACCAAACCCCTTTCCATCTTTTCCCTAATAGTAGGATTGTAAATACCTTCTAACTCCGTTAACATATTCTTATCGCACACCGCGTTTCTCGTGGCAGTGTCATCGTGCTTAAGATAGCAAACATCTTGATGATAAGCGGCTTTATCGACGCGGTTTATCGGTTTACTCCACTTCTTCGGCGTTAAATCCGGATTGAGTCTTTCATTTAATTTAGTGCCGGGCCCCGTAAAATTATGACAGGGGAGATGCATTTCGAAAGGCATGTTGTTTATAACTTTATTTAGTATCGATCCGCCTCTCGCTGCCTTAACAAACTGGGTTTTAGTCGTTCCGCAAACCACGCATACTCCGCGTTTCATATTCCTGTTATTTTTACTAACGACGCGAGTTATATTAATCGTATGAGTAGGTTTTTTACATTTAACGCAATACATTTTATATAAAAAATAAAAAAAAAAAAATCTTATATAAAATGGATATTATAAACTTATCGTGGAATGAAGGACTATCGAGGAGATTTAATCACTCCCTTTTACCGAGAAGTATTAGAGGTTTAATTATAGGCAAATCGGGATGCAGTAAAACTACTTTATTGTTAAACCTTTTACTTAGACCGGGTTGGCTCGACTACAACGATTTGAGCGTCTTCGGAAAAAGTCTTTTTCAACCCGAATACCGAATACTAAAAAAGGCCTTCGAAGAAAGACTACCGAAAGAATGTATCTTAAGGTTGTTTAACGCGCGTAATGAGATACAAGAACTAGACGTTGAACCAACGGCTTTAGTCGAAGAATGGACTAAAACGATTAAAAATAAATCGGATATAGATTGCAACTTCTTCGAAAATGCGAGCGATGTGCCCGATCCGAAAGAGTTAAAATCGGAAAATAAAAATTTGATGATTTTTGACGATTTACTTTTAGAAAGGCAAAATAAATGAGAGTGTTATTACGTTCGAGGAAGGCATAGTAATGTCGACTGTTTTTACCTCTCGCAAAATTATTTTAGACTACCGAGACAAACTATTAGAGAAAACGCTAATTTTATTTGCCTTTTCCGACAAGACCTAAAAAACGTTAATCATATCTATAACGATCACGTAGGCGATGATATGTCGAAAGACGAATTTAGAGAATTTTGTAAAAAGACGTGGGAAAGACCGCACGGTTTCGCTATCATCGATTTAACCAGTAAAAAACATAATGGGAAGTATAGAAACGGTTTTGACAATTTTTACGTGCCTAAATCGGTCTCGAGCATTTTGATTTAAAAATATAAAATATTTATAAAATGGAAAAACTTTAAAAAGAATCGTAAAAAATACGGAACACAAAACGTCGTTTCAAATTATAGTAAGCGACAACGAGACGCGCTTTAGAACAAGGTTTAATCCTCCCATTCAGCTGGAAAAGGATAAAGTGTACGAAATAGCTTTAGTAAACCTCGAAACTTACTACTCTTTTCCAAATATCGATGAAACGAACAACGTATTCGTTTATTCTCCGGACGACGGTAATTCGTGGGTTAAAATAAAAATACCCGAAGGAAGTTACGACCTCGCTGACATTAATGATACCATTCATCAGGAAATGAGAAAAAGGGGCCATTACGACGAAGTTAACGAAGGGTACTATATTAATATTTCCGCGAACACCAATACCTTAAAGTCCGTTCTTACTCTGGAAAACGGCTATCGAGTAGATTTCAATCAACCGGGCTCCATCGCCAAAGTATTAGGATTTACTAGCGCTAAATATATACGAGGATTTCACGAGTCGGAGAACGTAGTGAACATTCTTAGTATAAACAGTTTGCTCGTTAGCGTAGATATTATTTCGGGAAGTTACCTTAATGGTACGACGAAAAACGTTATTTATTCTTTTTTCCCGGATGTTGCGCCCGGATATAAGATAATCGAGTCGCCAGTTAATTTAGTATACCTACCGATAACGTTAGACGAAATACATAACCTAGAGGTAAGTATTACGGATCAAGACGGTAATTTACTAAATCTTAGAGGCGAAAATTTAACGATTAGGTTTCATATTAGAGAAGCGAGATAAATAAAAAAAAAATAATTATATAAAATGAGTTATAGTACTAACGTTAAAGTAAATATATCGGAAGGACAAAAGCAAAAGCTTCAATACGCCGTTAAAGCCGGTTGCCCGGTAAGTATTCGTTTAGGCCACGAAGATTTACGAGGTAATGACGTTTTAGCATTAACCGATTCTCAAGCGAGAAAAATAGCTAAAGCCTATGAGGACGGTAAGGGTATCACGATTAAAATGTCCGCGAAACAACTTAAATATAACGTGAAAATAGAGGGAGGTTTTCTCGGAATGTTGGCCGGGTTGGCCGCTAGAGCTTTGCCGATGCTCGCAAAAACTTTTACCGGCTTTAGGCGTCGGTGCTCTTTCCGGATTAGCTCAAACGGGCGTACAAAAAGCGATGGGGTCGGGCCCTTATCTTAAAAAAGGAGGAAACGTTTGTCAAGTTGAAACCGATGGATGCGGATTATACTTAAAGCCGCATAAAGGTAAAGGATTAAACTCTTTCGGTGATGGTTTGTATTTAAAGCGAGGAGGGAAGATTTATGACGGAAGAGGACTTTTGTTCGGACCTAATAGTCCATTCGCTAATATCCCTATATTAGGCGCTATATTATAAAAAATTTTTTAATTTAAAAAAAAATATTTACTATATAAAAATGTTAAGCAAAGCTAATATTTTAAAAGAAAATAAAACTACGAATATTACGATAATTATAATATAATAAAAAATGGATATTCATAAATTTGGTATAAAACCTAATATTGCTACTCGACATAAAACTATATTTTGGAAACCTCATTCGGTAAGGTATCCTCCCTTAAAACGAGATCCTCTAAAATGGAAAATATACTCGCAAGTAACTATCATGATTCCTCCTCGTGATGGCGTGAGACTTTCGCTAGGATTCGGCTTTATAACTACGCGAGGAGTTATAGCGATATCCGTTAGTAATAAATGGAAAGACAGTTTAACCATTCTTAATGGAATGCATATCGATAATAAGGTCGACGATATCTTAGTCTATATTTATAATTTCTCCGGGAAACCTATCGAAATACCCGAGGGCGAGTTATTTTGCTACCTAAAATATCTGGCGTAAAAAAATATTTCTATAAAAAAAATGATAGAAACGGATCAAGAACACCCTTCTAAAAAATTATATCCTCCTCTGGATGACGGGGGTCACTCCTACCGTTTACGAGAAATATCCGAAGTACGAGAGTTTCTCGAGAACGAAATTCGGGAAAGGGACGCCTTACCTAAAAAATATTTTAGAGCCGCGAGAATCGTTGACAACGTCGACACGGTTTTGGTCACGACAACCATGGCTTCGGGAGTAGGCGGAATCGGTTTACTATCTACCGTCGTAGCTATTCCGGCCGTCATAGCGTTAGAAGTTGTAGCGGGGATAAGCGGGCTTCTTTCGATAGTAGGTAAATACGCAGTAAGAAAATCGACGACCAAGGTGGAAAAACATCGAAAGATTCGAATGGCGGCTGATGCTAAGCTCGATACAATCGCTTCGCACGTATCTAAAGCTTTAATCGACAATTACCTGTCGGATGAAGAATTTTAACTTATCATGGAAGAACGAGATAAGTATAAGAAAATGAAGGAAGAGATAAGAACGAAAATTAAGAAATCTACCGAAAACGAAGAAAGTTTAATCGAGAGAGGGAGGCAAGAAGCGCGTGAGTCCTTTCGGAGGTTGGTGGAAAAGAATCGTGCCTAGAAAAATAAATTTTTCGTGCAAATTTAGTTACGAAACGAGTTGAGAAATATATATTCTGTTTAAAAAGAATATATATTTTGTGCATATAGGACTACGTCAGTCATCGACGTTTACTTGGAGACTTTCCGTTAAATCATCGCCCGAGGTACCGCGTTTTATTATCGTCGGTTTTCAGACCGGTAAAACTGGTAATCAAGAACAAAATCCGGCCATATTCGATCATAGAAACGTTAATAATATGTACGTTATGTTAAATTCTACTAGATATCCCGCGGCTGACTATAATCTTTCGTTCCCCGCGAACCAATTTAGTACAGCGTACGGCGACGCCGCTTTATTTAGATCTAAGTTTTATAACATGGATGAATTGGTGTCAAACCCTAACATCAACCCCTCAGATTATAAAACCCTTTATCCTTTGTTTTTATTCGACGTTTCCAAACAGAGCGAGAGATTAAAATACTCGGTCACCGATATCCAAATCAAAGTAAAGACCCTAAGTACGATAGATTAAAAACTTTTATGGCTAATCCTAAGAAAGTTAGTATAGAGGATGTTGAAACTGGCGAAATAAAAACCTTTCCATCGCTTTATAAGGCGGGTAGATTTATAGATCGCTGCCCGCAAATAATTAAGAACTTTAATGGGAAAATTTGGAATGATAAATATAAAATTAAGATCCTAACGGATTGACCGCTGCGATAGAAAATATATATATTTTCTTAAAAGAAAATATATATTTAACGCTATGTTAAAAAATTTTTAAGTTAAGCATTAAAATTACATATTTTAAATGGGTACGAATTATAACGCGTACACCGTAAGAGGTTTAAAAAATTTAGCTAGGTCTAGGGGAATCCGGGGATTCTCTACGCTTAGAAGAGCCGAATTAGACGATCTTCTAAGTAATCCTCCGGTCGATCTATTCAGGGAGCTTACGGTAGGAGACTTAAAACGGGAATCTAGGTCTTTAGGAATTCGAGGATACTCTACGCTTAAAAGAGCCGAATTAATCGATCTTCTAAGTAATCCTCTGCCTATTAGTCTAGCCGCTCTATTTCGGGGGCTTACGGTAAGAGACTTAAAACGGGAATCTAAGTCTTTAGGAATTGGAGGATACTCTAGACTTAGAAGAGCCGGATTAATCGATCTTCTATGTAATCCTCCGACCGATCGATTCAGGGGGCTTACGGTAAGAGACTTAAAACGGGAATCTAAGTCTTTAGGAATTCGTGGATACTCTACGCTTAAAAGAGGCGAATTAATCGATCTTCTAAGTAGTCGGGGAGGGGATATCAGAGCCCCGGTATCGCAACCAACGCCACTACCTAAAGCCGCGATCAAGAAGTTGATGGAATATTTAGATAGCAAAACCCCGAGAAAAATATCGCCTGAGATAAAAGCTTTAAAAGGAAAGATAGATGATAAGTTATTTACGGATGAAATAGAGATTGAAGAAGGGCCATCGGCACTTAAGGGATTTACCAAAGAATATCTTATAAGAGGTAAAAAATCTTATACGCCGGAAGAATTCCTCGATTTAGCGAAAGATAATTTAACCGACGTTATGAGAAGGAATCGTCAAACGAAAGTTAAACTCATTATGATCTGTATGATGAAACACTCCGGAACTAAAGAACTAAAATCTATGAATTTCCATTCCGGATTTCCGATCGTTGATTTAGACGGGGATGATGTCGACGAAATATACGCGGTAATGGCAGAACAGGTATTAGTTAATATAGCGAATAAGGAAATGCAAGCGGATTATTGGAGAGTCATTTACATAATCGATTTAAGATTACACACGGTATCGTTTAACCCGATAAAGGGTAATTCTTGGATCCCAACTCCTCCTAAGATAGCGAAAACAAAAAGCGTTATTAATCCGAAAAATAAAAACGATGATATGTGTTTCGCGTATTGTATTCTTATAGCTTTGAACCCCCCGGATCGTAATCCCGAAAGAATCGAAAGACTAATACCCTCGTTAAACTCATTAAATATGGAAGGGATTAATTACCCCGTTTCCGTTCAAGATAGGAGTAAATTTGAGAAACAAAATCCTTCGATATCCGTATCGATACACGCGTATAACGATTCATCTACTGGTGTCTACCCGCTTAGTATAAGTAAAGAAGTTTATAAAAGAGAACATCACGTTAATCTTTTACTTATTGAGAAGGATGGTAAAAAGCATTATTGTTTAATCAAAGACATGAGATATCTAAACAAATATCCGATCATAACGGTAAAACTTATATTTGCGAAAGATGTTTAAATCATTTCACAAGAGAAGAAACTTTAAATACGCATTTAGAGTATTGCGGCGAAAAAGATGCCTGTAGAATAGACTTACCCGAAAAGGGTACCGATATATCTTTTAAGCATTTCTATAAACAACAGAGACACCCTTTTACGATTTATGCGGATATGGAGTCTACGTTAGAAAAGAAATACGAAAAAAGGGGGAACAGTACGAAAGTAATTCACGCGCATAAAATCTCGGGGTATTGTTTTTTCGTTAAATCGCTTTACGAAGATGTTTATTCTTCGAAAATTTTCCGATATTCCGGCGAAAACGCGTCTGAGAAATTCGTAAAGAAACTAGAAAAAGTTATAAAAAAAATAGAAAGTATACCCGAGAGGGAAATGATTTTTACGGCCGAGGATAAAAAAAGGTTTTACGGAGCGAGAGATTGTTGGATATGCGGGGAGCAATTTAATTCTACGTCTTCTCAGACGAGAAAGGTGAGAGACCATTGCCATTATACCGGGAGATTTAGGGGGGCCGCGCACAATTTGTGTAATTTAAAATATAGAAAACCTACTTTTACTCCCGTATTCTTTCATAATTTTAGTAGGTACGACGCTCATTTATTTATAAAAGATTTAATGAGTACACCGGGCGAAACGAGTTGTATACCTTGGAACAAGGAAACGTACATAAGCGTGTCTAAAAAGGTGCCGATAGAATGCGAGACGGGGAAAACTAGAACGCACGAGATTAGATTCCTCGATAGTTTAAAATTTCTAGCTAGAAGTTTAGACGAATTAGCTAGGGCTCTAACTAAGGAGGACAAGATTAATCTCGCGAAATATTTCGAGGGGGAAAAGCTCGAATTGGTCTCTCAAAAGGGTATATTCCCGTACGAATGGTTCGATAGCCTCGGTAAATTAGAGGAAACGAAATTACCCGCGCGAAAAGCATTTTATTCGAAGCTTAAATTTGCCGGAATAAATAAAAAGGATTATAAACACGCGCGAAATGTATGGAAAACGTTCGAGATGAAAACTTTTAAAAATTGTCACGACTTATATAATAAGGTCGACGTTTTACTGTTGGCGGACGTTTTCGAAAATTTCAGGAACGTTTGCTTCGATAATTACGGACTAGACCCGTCTTGGTTTTATACGGCGCCCGGATTGGCTTGGGAGGCGATGTTAAAAACTACTAAGGTAAAATTGGAATTATTATCCGACCCCGACATGATTTTGTTTATCGAAAACGGAATAAGAGGAGGTGTCTCGACCATTTTTAAACGATACGCGAAAGTGAATAATAGTTATATGGGCGAAAAATACGATCCGAAAGAACCCTCGAAATTTATTACTTATTTGGACGCGAATAATCTCTACGGTTTGGGGATGATTCAAAAACTTCCTACCGGTAATTTTAAATGGATGGACGATTTAGAAAATTGGCGAAATCAACCTTGTATATTGGAGGTCGATTTGGAATATCCTAAGGAATTGCAAGACTGGCATAACGATTTCCCGTTAGCCCCAGAAAGATTTTTGGCCGATAAAGTCGAAAAACTTATACCTAATTTATTCGATAAACATAAATACGTACTACATCGCGAAAATTTAGAGTTGTATTTGAGTTTGGGTCTAAAGCTTACAAAGATTCATAGGGGGTTAACTTTCGATGAGAGCGAATGCTTAAAACCTTATATCGATAAAAATACTAACCTAAGGGCGAAAGCTAAAACCGCGTTTGAAAAGGACTTCTTCAAACTCATGAACAATTCCGTATTCGGTAAGACTATGGAAAATATTAGGAATAGAGTGGATGTAAGTTTAGTTAGTACCAGGGAAAAGGCGGAGAAATTAGCCGCTAAACCGAACTATTACGATATAGAAGTCCTCGACGAAAATTTATGTATCATTCAAATGAAAAAACCGCGTTTATATTTTAATAAGCCCATTTACGTCGGGATGTGTATTTTAGATTTAAGTAAGGTATTGATGTATAAATTTCATTATAATTATATTAAAAATAAATACGGCGAAAAAGCTAAACTTCTTTTCACCGATACGGATAGTTTAATGTACGAAATAGAAACGAAAGATTTTTATAAAGATATTAGCGACGACGTCAAGGATTGGTTCGATACGAGCGAATATCCGTCCGATCATCCTTCCGGTATTCCCTTGGGATTGAATAAGAAAGTCGTGGGCACGTTTAAAGATGAGACGAGCGGTAAGATTATCGAGGAGTTTGTGGGCCTCAGGTCTAAACTGTATTCTTATAAAATGTGCGATGACGAGGAGGAGCATAAAAAATGTAAGGGAATTACGAGGCACGTAGTAAAAGCGTTTATTAAACACGAACATTATAAAGAGTGTTTGTTCGAAAATAAGACGCAATTAAGGAAAATGGTAGTTATTAGGAGTCGTAATCACGAGTTGTATACCGAAGAGATTAATAAAATCGCCTTAAGCGGAAACGACGACAAACGCTATATCCTCGAGAACAAAATCGATACGTTGTCTTGGGGACACGATCGAATTCCGCTCGTGTAGCTACACGGAGACTCTCGGTTGTTGCGGGAGTGGGGATTTCGCTCGTATGGCTATATGGATGTCGCGGGGGTGGGTTGGGGTGGGTCGGGATGCGTCGCGATGTGTTGGGATGGGGTGGATTGGGATGGGTTGGACTGGGTTGGGTTGGACTGGGTTGGGTTGGGGTGGGTTGGGGTGGATTGGGTTGGGTTGGGGTGGGGTGGGTCGGGATGGGATGGGTTGGCGAAGCCGCCCCCGGCAAGGGAAAATCGATTTTGGGGGTGCGCTGCGCGCTGGGGGTGTGATTTTATTTCTCTCTCTAGGAGAAATTTTTTACCTGGAGAGTGATTTTATTTCTCTCTCTAGGAAAAATTTTGTGGTTGGATTGTGTGGTGGGTGAATTTGTTGTTGGGTGGTTGGTTTTGTGGTGTGCTCTTTTTCTTGTTGGGTGGTTGGATTTGTGGTGTGCTCTTTTTCTTGTTGGGTGGTCGATTTTGTGGTGTGCTCTTTTTCTTGTTGGGTGGTTGGATTTGTGGTGTGCTCTTTTTCTTGTTGGGTGGTCGATTTTGTGGTGTGCTCTTTTTCTTGTTGGGTGGTCGATTTTGTGGTGTGCTCTTTTTCTTGTTGGGTGGTCGATTTTGTGGTGTGCTCTTTTTCTTGTTGGGTGGTTGGATTTGTGGTGTGCTCTTTTTCTTGTTGGGTGGTCGATTTTGTGGTGTGCTCTTTTTCTTGTTGGGTGGTCGATTTTGTGGTGTGCTCTTTTTCTTGTTGGGTGGTCGATTTTGTGGTGGGTGGTATTTCTTGTTGGGTGGTTGGATTTGTGGTGTGCTCTTTTTCTTGTTGGGTGGTTGGATTTGTGGTGTGGTTGGGTGGTCGATTTTGTGGTCTCCCCGGGGAAAATTTTGTGGTTGGATTTGTGGTGAGTCAGCTCTCTCATTTTCTATCTACTGGTTTGTCCCACTTATTATGCAAAGACATGCCCATGTTATCATGAGACCAAATAAACACACACACCACACGCTACTCTTTTTTCATGTCCTTTACACAAATTGCAGTCATAACATGTTGGTAAGTTACATTTTATCTTTATGAATGACTAAGCCTTATACTAAATACTATCGCTAAAATCCGAATTCTTGCTATATAATACGTTAAAGTTAATCAGAAAACATTTTTTTGTTGTTGTTGTTGGTGTTTTCTTTTTCAATAAAATAGAAGAATTATACAAAAAATTCAATATCACAAACCCTACGTTTACACCATGTTCCCGGCAGCCACGGCAGCCCCGTTTCTGACAACCGAGGACAAAACGGTCAGTAACATGGGTGCCGTGGCTTCCGGGAACATGTTGTAAACGTAGGGTTCCCTCCACGGCTTGTCACGGATACCGTGAGGTACCGCAAAGAGACTTAACTAAACTTGGTATGTGGAGAAAAAAATGTACAAAATCGCACTGCACACCACGTTTCGGACAAACGGGGCTGTCGTGGCTGCCGGGAACATGGTGTAAACGTAGGGTTAAAAAGGCCAACGGTTTGATTTCTTCAAAAGTTGTCCCAGGGCCACACTTTTCTTCTTTTGTTTTCACAATGAAGTTGGCTAAAAAAAAAACGAGAGTCGACATGTTTCTCGTAAAAGTTGAATTAAAGGTTTATGTAACTGTATTAAAAATTGACAGGATGTTAGTAAATTTTGCGTGTGTTTTAAGGTAGTAGACCCCTAACGCTTCTAGTGCAACATGGAATAAAATTTCTTGTTAAATAAAGTTTTATACTGATATAATACTTTTGCACATTTTTAACCGACCAGAAATTCCTTTCATGTCTATCTTGAAATTATTTGTTGATACTTTTGTTAGTTTCCTGAAAAGGGAGGTAATTATTATCTCCCTTTGTAATGAGAGTATAGTGGTTTCAGATTTATAAATGATAATTCTAAGAAGGAATAAAAAGAAAAAGTGGCTCGGTTAAAGTAGTACGATAATACTCATTTTTAATCATAGCAAATTGTGTAGGATAATGTTATAGTGGAAATAGCTGTTTTCCATTAGAGGTCTACTACCTTAAGAAGAGCATATTTACCTAACTTTTGCTCGTTGATTGATTTCTGATATTTTACACATGAACTATCTTACTGACAAATTTAATTAAGTGTTGAATTTGGTAAAACAAAATACAGCCATTGTGCAGAAGGTAGGATGGACAGACAAAACACATGGAAATAACAGCCAGATTTATCGATATTCTTTTGCGATATTGATGAATAATGTAGGACATTGCCCTGAGTCTTGAAGAAAAAAAAAATGTAGCTGTCAGTTATTTCCTTTCTTTTCTTATTCATTAAATGTTGAAAATAAGAAACGAAAATGATCTTAAAAAAAGACAGACGGCACAAGAGGTATTAGGATATGTATTTCGAAACTCTTTTATGATTCATGATGAAGAGGGGGAAAAAAATGGAAAGTAAGCGTGCCAGCATTTGCCTTTTTTCATTCGCATATTGATTAACAGCGAAAATGCAAAAGGTTTATCCAAATCATCGCCAGAAAAGGAGAAGTTGCTGCTAAAAATGATGTATCTAAAGCAATGGGTTTTCAGATAAGACATAAAACAAGAGGGCCATGATGGCCCTGTATCACTCCACTGGCTAATAAGTAAAACCACTACATGCCAAACTTGACAATACTTGGCAAATTGGTTTTGAACATGAGACCCCTGAAACAGGACTAAAATCGGTAACCCTAAGTCTTATGGTTGGTAACAAGAAGATTTCTAAAGTTTTCACTATATAAGCCCATGTAAACTTTTGACTCCTGGGGTGGGATCAAATTCGACCCTAGGGCTTTAATTTGGGCACTCTTGGTAAAGACCCACTAGATAAAGCTACATGCAACATTTGGTAACCCTAGGCTTCATAACAAAGTACAGGGAGATTTCTAAAGTTTTCACCATATTTGCTCACGTAAAACTTGTGACCCCGGGGCAGAGCCAAATTTGACCCCGGGGCTATAATTTGGGCACTCTTGGTAGGGGCCCACTAGATAAAGCCACATGCAAAATTTGGTAGCCCTAGGCCTTATGGCTAGGTGCAGGGAGACTTCTAAAGTTTTCTCTATATAAGCCCATGTAAAATTTCTGACCCCCGGGGCAGGGTCATAATTGAATGCAGGGCTATAATTTGGGCACTCTTGGTAGTGGCCCACTAGATAAAGCCACATGCAAAATTTGGTAGCCCTAGGCCTTATGGCTAGGTGAAGGGAGACTTCTAAAGTTTTCTCCATATATGCCCATGTAAAACTTGTGACCCCGGGGTGGGGTCAAATTTGACCCCAGGGCTATAATTTGGGCACTCTTGGTAGGGGCCCACTAGATAAAGCCACATGCAAAATTTGGTAGCCCTAGGCCTTATGGCTAGGTGCAAGGAGACTTCTAAAGTTTTCTCTATATAAGCCCATGTAAAACTTCTGACCCCCCGGGGCGGGGTCATATTTGACTCCAGGGCTATAATTTGAAGAAACTTGATAGAGGTCTACTAGATAAAGCTACACGCCAAATTTGGTAGCCCTAGGCCTTATGGTTTCAGACAAGAAGATTTTCAAAGATTTCCAATATTTTTAAGTTTTGTTGCCATGGCAACCAGAGTTTTTGAAGGAATCAAACTCTTTCAAGAAATTCTGAAGAGGACCATGGCAGGATCATTTCTGTGAAAAATTGGATAAGTAGTTTCAGAGAAGAAGATGTTTGAAATAAAAGTTAACGCACGCACGGACGGACGCACGCACGGACGGACGCACGACGGACACCGGACCATGACATAAGCCCGCTGGCCTTCGGCCAGTGGAGCTAAAAATTAAGGGGTAACCCCTATCAAATCTATTTGTTAAGGTGAATACGCGCCGCAGGGTAAATATTATGTAAAAAAAAAAACCACCATTGTGTATGAAGGTAAAAAAAAAGGGGGCCATCAAAAAGGCCCGCAGACTAAACATGTCCACATTTTCATCAATAGAAAATTGCTATTTTCATTCGATAGTAAATCCAAGAATCGGGCAATAGCTAGCTTTTACAGCTACGCCGAAAAATATTGCCCAGTATAGTTCTTGCATGTTTAGTTTTATGCACGACTGGAACAATTTCATAAGCTTTCCCCTAAGCACGATACCTTTATGACAAATTTGGAGGAACTGGTACAATTCATATATGCGGAACAGCTGTTTTTTTTTTTTTCGGACAAAGTTTTATGGGGCTTATAGAAAATCTCGCCAAATACTGGTCTCTGATTGGACGAAAAACTAGGTCCATCAATAAGCTTTGAAAGTAAAAGCATATCATACTCTTAGTGAACTTTCTTAACTCTTATCCTACCGTTGTCGAATGTGGATGTATTTAGCGGAGAGTGTAAACAAAGATCAGCTTGCACATCCAAGCAGTCTGATCTTACTCTACTCTCTCAATTGCTTTATCAGTGGTTTCTGTTCCATAAACCCAATCCAATGCTGATAAACATTTGGAAATGTATTAGTCACAAATTCAAAATCGGCAGGATAAGGAAGGGTTAATTGTTTTTATAAGCCATATATTTCTACCTTGTTAAAACCGGTCCCTTCACTTTTTATCTAGGTGTTGGGTGGGTCACACAGACATGACATTGTATGAGCACTGCCTTTTCAAGAAAACTGGCCGAAATAGTTGGTATGTTAACATTACAGCTGTGACGTTTTTCTAGCCTGAGCACGAAGTCCTCAATGTGAGCTTTTGTGATCATACTGTGTCCTTCGTCCGTCGCCGTGGTGCGTTGTGCATCGTCTGAGTTAACTTGGGGCCACATCTTCAGTCTGATACTCATGAAACTCGGTCAGAATGTTTGTCCTGATATTATCTCGGATGAGTTTGAAAATGGGTCATGTCAGATCAAAAACTAGGTCCCAATGTCAAATCTTAGAAAAACCTTGTGTACACTCTAAAAACAACATTTTAAGTCTGACACTTTTGTTAGTTAGTCAGAATGTTTGTCTTGATGGTATCTTGGTTTAAACATTGGTCACATCGGGTCAAAAACTAGATCAATGGGTTAAATCTTTGAAAATCTTTGAAGAACCTATTGTACGCTCCAGAACCGGCATTTTTCAGTACAATACTCTTGAAAATTGGTCAGAATATTTTTTAGCTCACCTGAGCACAAAGTGCTCAAGGTGAGCTTTTGTGATTGCGTTGTGTCCGTCGTGTGTCGTGCGTCGTCAACTTTTACCTCGTATACACTCTAGAGGCCACATTTTCAGTCCGATACTCATGAAACTTAGTCAGAATATTTTTCTTGATAATATGTAAGACTATTTTGAAGAAGGTCACATCGGGTCAAAAAGTAGGTCACCAGGTCAAATCTTTGAAAAACCTTGTGTACGCTCTAGAGGCCATATTTTGAGCCCAATACTCATGAAACCTGGTCAGAATGTTTGTCTTCATAATATCTCGCAGGAGTTGAGTTTGAAAATGGGTCATGTCAGGTCAATAACTAGGTCAATAAGTCACGTCTTAGAAAACCTTGTTTACATTTTAGAGGCCATATTTCTTAAGTTCAGTACTTTTTAAACTTGGTAAGAATCTTTGTCCTGATGATATCTTGGACGAGTTTGAAAATGGGTCATGTAGGGTCAAAACTAGGTCACCAGGTCATATCTAAGAAAACTTTGTGTTCTCTCTAGAGGCCACATTTTCAGTCCAATACTCTTGAAAATTGGTCAGAATAATTGTCTTAATAATATCCTTGGCGACTTTGAAAATGGGTCATATCGGGTCAATAACTAGGTCACTACATCAAATCTATGAAAAACCTTGTGTACGCTCTAGAGGCCACATTTTCAGTCCAATACTTACGTAGCTTGGTCACTATGTTTGTCTTGATAGTATCTCGGAAAGGATTGAAAACGGGTCAGGTCGGTTCAAAAACCAGGTCACAAGGTCAAATCTTAAAAATAAAAACTTATGTACACTCTAGATACCTTATTTTTTCAGTACAGTGCTCCCGTACATTGGTCAGAATATTTGTCTTGAAGATGCCTTGAATGATTTTGAAAATTGGTCACACTAGGTCAAAAACTAGGTAAAGAGGTCATCTTTGAAAAACCTTTTGTAAGCTCTACAGGCCACACTTTCAGTCCAATAGCAATTAAGGTTTATCAGAATGTTTATCTTGATGATATCTTAGACGAATTTGAAAATGGATAATGTTGGATTGAAAACTAGGTCGCCTGTTTTCCTTGATAATATCTTGGACAAGTCTGAAAATGGGTCTTGCCAGGGCAAAAAGTAGGTCAGTAGGTCCAATCTTTTAAAAACCTTATGTACACTTTAGTGGCCATATAATCAGTACAATACTCTTGAAAATTGAAAATTGAAAATCAGGATGTTTCTCTTGTTAGTATCTTGGATGAATTTAAAAATGGGTCACACCGGTTCAAAAACTAGGTCACCAGATTTAATCTTTGAAAAACCTTGTGAACGCTCTAGAGGCCACTTTTTCAATCTGATAATCTTGAAACTTCGTCAGAATGTTTGTCTTGATGATATCTTAGACTAGTTTGAAAATTGGTTATTTTTTGGATAAAAAACTAGGTCACTAGGTCAAATCTTTGAAAAACTTCTGTACACCCTACAAGCCACATTTTCTCTCAAATACTCATGAAAGGTGGTCAGAATGTTTGTCTGGATAATTTCTACAAGTTTGAAAATAGGCAATATTGAGCTTAAAAGTAGGTCACTGAGACAAATTCTAGAGCCTGTGTACACTCTAGAGGCCATATTAAGTCCATACTAATGAACGTTTGTCAGAGTGTTTGTCATTATATCTCGGAAGGGATTGGAAATATGTCATGTATGGCCAAAAGGCTCAGGTGAGCGACTTCAGGGCTATCGTGACCCTTTTTTTTATATGATATCTTAGATGATTTTGAAAAATGGGTCTGATGGGGGAAAAACAAGTTCGTCAGTTATGCTCAATTTAGGTCAGGGAATCAGGCTGGCAATAAAGAACATAGGACTGGCTGACACAAAACGTTGTGTACGCTCTAGAGGTAACATTTTTAGTATAATGCCAATGAAAGTTTTTAAGAATGTCTGTCTTGATAATATCTTGGACAAGTATGAAAATGGGTCATGTCGGGTTAAAAGGTACATGTAGGTCACTAGGTCAAATCTTAGAAAAACCTTATGTACACTCTTAAGGCAACATTTTCGGCACAATACCTTTGAAAATTGGGCAGAATGTTTGCCTTGATAATATCTTATACAAATTTGAAAATAGGTCACTTCGGGTCAAAAACTAGGTCATCAGGTCAAAGCTTTAAAAAAACTTTTGTACGCTCTATAGGCCACATTTTCCGTCTGATAATCTTTAAACTTGGTCAGAACCTGGTGTACACTCTACAGGCCATATTTTTTCTCCAATACTCATGAAAGGTGGCCAGAATGTTTGTCTGGATAATTTCTACAAGTTTGAAAATGGGCCATGTTGAGCCAAAACGTAGTTCACCGAGATAAATTCCAGAAAAAGCTTGTGTACAATCTAGAGGCCATATTTTCTGTCTAATACTCATGAAAGTTTGTCAAAATGTGTGTCATTATGTCTCGGAAGAGATTAAAATAGGTTCAGGTGAGCGACTTCAGGGCCATCATGGCCCTCTTGTTTTAATTATGACTTTTTTCTTTACCGTTTACCAAATAAGTCCGAGTTTTAACGACTCTGTAGAAGGAAGCTTTTGAAAACATTGTGGAAAAAGGTTTTTCCACAATATTTTTTACCCTGTCAAAGACAGCAGTCACCTTTTGAGCGACAATTATTTTGTCGTTTGCAAATCATTTCAATCTCGTCGAGTGCAAACTTTTGTTGTTTGGTAAAAAAGTCATTGCATTACATTTGCATTATGTAGCTATACCAGTTATATCAAAAACGACCTTCACTACTTGTCACAATGTTTGAGGAGTGTCTCTTTCGAATGTTGAAATTCAATTCTATAGAATTTTGGAATGAAACCTCGTTTTAGAATATCCAGTTAGTCAGTTACATATTTACAAGAATTAGATTACAAACAAGCTGCCTTGCTGTCATAACGTTTTATTAAATTCTGTAGAACTGTGTGGTGAGACATCGTTTAACTGTATCCCTCTTCCACAATAGTTCTAAAAACCGTTTCTTTTAGGATCGCAGTTACAGGTCGCAGTTGTCTTTGAAAGTAAAAAACGTTGCTGGAAAAGGAGAAAACGCTGGTTACCAGCACTTTCTCCTTTTCCGACAATGTTTTCCGAAGCCGTCTTTATCAGGGCTGTAGTTGTCTTTGAGACTGGAAGCAACTGTGGAAAAGGAGACAACATTTTCCTTTTTTTCCTCAATGTTTTCACCTCTCTCGGTGTGGCATGTGATGGTTTGAAACTGGAAAACATCGTTGGAAAAGGGAAAAATCTGCTAGTTTCCAGTAAATGATGTCCAAAAATACGTACCACTTCTCCCTCCGATTTCACTTTGTACTGGGGCAAAATTCGAAATTGAGCGTTCTTTGCGTTGAATTCTTGCAGCATAATCTGAAAGATAAAAACAGAAAATATGATGTATCACATTTTATGGCAAGATGTAGAGTTTATTTCTAATAAATCGTATCCCTTTTGATGCCAATCAATGACATCGTCTGTAAAACTCTGATTGATGTGCACCAAGAAAATTTTACCCTTCTATCCTTTAACCCTTTACCACATAATCCCAACTTTTAACGACCCTGAGGAAACAGCCTTTTGAAAACCTTATGGGAAAAGGAGAAAATGCTGGTCACCAACATTTTCTCCTTTTCCCTCAAGGTTTTCAATCCTTTCAAAGACACAGTTCATCATTTGCTCCACAATTCTTTTATTGTCTGCATAGTTTTCAATTTGGACAAGTTTAGAATATTGCCGCGTGGCAAAGGGTTAAAAAGTTGGAAATGGTAACCTTTTACTCTGAAACAATCGACTTTTGAGTGGTGTTTTACGCCGCTTTCAAATAAATTTCAGCAATATCGCGATGACAACTCGTTTATTAATCTGTTTCGGAGGCTGTGACGATAGAAGATTTGGACTTTGCTGTGTCTCTCTCAAGAACATCCCACATGACTATAGTCCATTCGAACGGTAACATAATATTGAACAGAATAGTACGGAAGGGGAAAAAGTTTATTTCTTTAACAGACGAACAAAAAAGTCGAATTGTTCAGATTGAAAGCATTTGTAGACGACAATTAAAATGTGGCTCAAATAATGGACTTTGTTTTTCATAGGATAGAAAACATCGCGGGAAAAGAAGATAATACTGGTTACCAGCGGTTTTTTTTCCCCCAACAATGTTTTCAAAAGGCCTTTTCATCAAGGTCATTAAAACTTGAGACTATGTGGTAAAGGGTTAAAGATGTGCATTCGAGTTCTGTTTTTTTAAGCATTTTAGCAAAGATTTAGAGAGATATTTCAATTGGTTTATTAATACAGAAATTACAAATTGTTTTCATTAAAATGTTTTAAATTGTAGTGAAGGATTGTTACGCAAGAAGAGTGTCGCTTTAAACTGAGAGATGTAGATCTACCTCTTGTGCATTGATTAACTGATAGATTGCACTGTGTTTTCAAAACGCCGTTTTCAACATTATTTCACTTATATCGCGGCGGTCAGAGCAACCCTCCATGCTTCTCTGGAGTTTCTTTTTACCAGTACTTCGCACAATATTCTTTCCAAGCTCTACCACGTAACCACTGTCGAAAAAAAAAATGATCAACGAAGAGAGAGGAATAAATCCTGCAGCAATAACTTTATCAATCCTCGGAAATTTAAGAAATTGGACGAGCGACCCCCGGTCTCAAATCCTGTACACTATCGACTGCACTACTGGGGCACAGCACCTCTTGTGAAATATTTAACCCTTATCCTGCTAAATAAGTTAAATGAAACTCTAAAACCGATAGTAAAAATCTGAATAATGCTATTTCGAACATACTTTTGATGAAAAAAAAAATCACTTAATCGGACAGTGTAGATTCAAGATCAGACTGCACCTTCTGTGCAGTCTGATCTTGATCTACCCTGTCCGCAAAAGGTCAGTGAGTCGTGCTTAGAAAGTTTAAAATGCGACCTTCTGAAAATCTTTTACAAAATTAATAAGGTGATTGTTGGTGACTTTATGTAAATAATCATTTTTGAAAACTTTTCCCCAGTGTTTTCCTTGTCATAAAGTCTCAGAGATGGATTAAAAAGAATCTGGTTAATGGATCATTATATAAAGTAGAACAGAACATCTGATCAATTCTGAATTAAATTCTCGTTGAAGAAATTTTGCGCCGAACGACTTCCACTTTTAGACCACTGACTTCATGAGATAGATTATTTACAGACATTTTTAAGGAAATAACAGATTTACTGCAATTACAAATGCAAAAAAAATATGAGCAGCACTCTGGCAAAAGAGGGTTTAATGCGTCCCCGTGATGTACTTTACCAAGCAAGTCATCGTATAGTTACTGATCAATGATTTCTATTTTGTCTTACAAGAGAATAAATCATGAGGTAGTATGGTCCTTAAACATGAAAAAATAATGCCGAATATAGCAAAAGATTTCGACCCAGGTCAGGCTGTGCGGACTACGCAGGCTGACCTGGGTCGATATTTTTGCAGATGCATTAAACCCCAATTTCACATAGCATAACTCATAACTTAAAACATTGGACGCTGCAGGTACAAGATCGGACTGCACATTCTATACAATCTGATCTCGTGCATACACCGTTCGCAAAATGCAACTGAAATTACCCGAAGTTTCCACAGGATTAAATAGGGCACGAAAGGGTAATTTATAAAGATAAAAATATTAAATTACAAAGCTAGGCCATAAATCAATGACGTTGTTTTCATGATTCTGCTCTTATTCTGGATTTATATCTAATTTATACCCGATTTGAAAGAAAACAACATTGTTAGGTTTATTGCATTGCGTTTTATGGTACATTTATTTCGAGTTGAACCTATATTTATCACAGAAAAGTTTTTTGAATAGAACATTCGATCCATGGTTTGCGTCCTTTGCTATGGTTAGTGTCACGTGGTTAGCTCGAGCCCGCCTGTCCGATCGGCATGCCACAGGGGTTGTGATCAAGAAATACGAATCCTGGGTTGGACAAACTTCTCTCCGAAGAAAGATAAAACAATTTAACATGGGATTCATTCACTTCAAAACTATATTGCCGAGCCCCGGTAACGAAGTCGGTAGAGTTCAGGACTTGAAACCAAAGAACCGCTGGCTCGAATCCCCTGCTCGGCCAATTTATTTCAGAGTATTGATGATAGTCATTGGGACAGGATTCATACCTCTCTCACCGCTGATGATTGTTTCGACGATAGCTATGTGGGAAAGCAGCCATTGGCTTACAAGGAAGAATGTGCGAACTGATGATTAAAGAACTATAGTGAAGCAGTGATTGGTACACATGCCGCCGTGAATAAATGAAATAATTATGAAAACTGTGAGAAACACCACACAATTCGTCAGTAACGAATATTCAGATTGATTAAATCATTTGAGCTATGCTCTATAAGAAGAAGGTTCAATGCATCTGCAAAACGTATCGACATAGGTCAGCCTGCGCTGTCTGTGCAGGCTGACCTGTGTCGAAACCTTTTGGCTTTTGGTCAATTTTCTGTTTGTCCAATGGCAGCTCTTCCTCAGGAATCAGCCGGTTGTAAAACAAAATGTATTTCATGGGTCCAAAATTATGTGATGACTTGTTTGCTTTTGATGCCTCATGGAGATACATTAGACCCCTTTTTGCAACAGTATGGCTTATTTGAATGTCAAGTGTACGTTTAACGTGTCCCAGTCGATGTTTGTCGACCGCTGGACTGGAAGCGCACCTCGTTTCTTTGGGCTTATACTAGGACTTTTCAGATCGCGCCGCGAGCTGACTGTGCGTTCACCACGTTCTCACTACCCTTGTCGTGGTCTTATAAACTCAAGACTGTGCGTTTTCCACGTTCTCACTACGCTCTTCGTGGTCTTATAAACCCAAGTCCTCGTCCTCCTATTCGTTCTGTAACTTTTCTTGTGTGAGTAGTGCAACCTTACCGTCTATGTCTAACTTTGTATTACGTCAATGAAGACCACAATTGGGCCTACTTGAGTTATGCACTGTGAAAAGGGGGCTTCGTGTATCTGCGAAAAGTATTGACCCAGGTCAGCCTGCGCAGTCCGCGCAGGCTAACCTGGGTCGAAACTTTTTGCCTTTTGTAAGTTTTGTGCATGTCAAAGGTCTATTGTACATCATGATTAAGTCAGTTGTTATACAAAAACGATTTTATGCACCAGTAATACTATGATGACTTGCTTGTTACGATGCAAAACTGAGATTCACTGAACCCACTTTTTCCAGAGCACGATCAATCTGTTTTATGCAGCTGACACTATATCCATGGCATTTTTCCGTGGCCTTATAGAACCCTCACAACGTTCTGATTCGATCATGTACATAGCTACGTTGTTTTCAAAATGTTCAAAATTTATCCAAATCAGCCAAGACCATAAAAAAGTCTGCATCACGTCCTTATCAGTTTCTGCTGAAACTGCCATATTTATACATCGAACAAGTTCGGACTGCATCGGACCGGCTTTGAATTGACCTAGTGGGAACTTAATATATCGTTACTGCACTCGACACAATTCAGCCGATACCGTACCTACGTCTACCCTCGTCCGTATAAAGAGGTTTCCATTATGAAATACTGTCAGTCACATGATCTTAAACATGGCTGCGCCCTTGAAAATTGATTAGAAATGACTACAACAACCACGGTAATATAATTTACATCTATCAATCTGTCGGTGAAAGCTGCGAACGGAATTCATAGACTATATCAAAAAATACAAAAAATACACTGCTTTTTGTCAATACGGCAATGTATTTAAAAAATGCATATTTCGATAGAAAATTGTGAGTCTCCTTTTATTGTAGTCTTGCGATTTTTAGAATGGTAAAGCGGTCTGTTAACGTCGAAGAAATGTAGTGTAGGTCCAGTACACCCGTCTTAACCCTTATCCTGCTAAATAACTGAAATGAAATTTTCAATTCGATAGTAAAACCCCAAATATTGCTATTTCAAAGTTATGTTTTGGGGAATAATATCGCCTTATCGGACAGTGTAGATCCAAGATCAGACTGCACGTTCTGTGCAGTCTGATCTTGATCTACACTGTCCGCGAAAGGTCAGTAAGTCGCGCTTAGCAGCCTAAGGGTTAATACAGCTGAGGGATTTGATCAATGGATCAGCCGACGTTTGCCGATTGCCGTGACTCGGACTGAAAGCAACTCTCTGCTTGCGGATAGCAGACTGGTGCATGTGTTCAAAAAACTATTCAGGGCAATGGCAGATCAAATATAGATGATCCGTGAAACCAGTCAGTTGATAATGATAGAATGGTATTCAAATTGGCAGGCCTAACACGAAATAACTCTTTGCGAGACGACAAAAGTTTAGACCCATCTATATACGAAAGCACTTGCAGACGACAAATTACATGTGACCCTAATTAAAGGATTTGTGTTCGAAAGGGTTGTGAATATTTAGAGGAATAAAAAAAATGGTAACTAGTATTTTCTCCTTTTTCCCGCGCAGTGTTTCAAAAGCCTTCTTCATCAACGTCGTAAACACGAGGTTCGTCTGGTAAAGGTTTGAACATACCAGACAATGGTTTGGGAATTACTGGTATTATCCAGAATTTAATTTATCTTCTTTACTATGTATCGTGACCTTTAACGTCCAATGCGAAAAGAACAGTTCAAGATCAGACTGCACCTCCGTCGAAAATAAAGCCAAGAGCACCGCATGCAGGTGCCAACGCTCGACTGCAGTTGCTTGATTTTCAGTGAGAATTGTAAGTTGAAAAAGAGGCATAACCATGTTAAGATACTTTGATGGTTACCTGTCCTTGTTTTATGGGCTACCTTTTTGATAAGTTAACTATTTGTCAAAGTTTGATGTAACAGAGATATCGAAAAATGTCAAAGTTTTTGCACCACGACGACGAAGAAGACGCAGACGCCGACCGGGCTATCACAACTATTTTTTGTCCGAAACAGCCGGGCTAACGAGGGTGATAGTTTCATAAAATTTTCAAAGTTTGCCCTGACTCTACTTTCTTCAACGAGCTCTGATTTACTTAGTGTCAGTGTCAGCGAACTGATTTATGCATCAATATGTAGTTTAACAGTTAAAGTATGCAACAATATAAAGTTTACAGTTATATAAAAAAGAACAGTATGGCAAAAGAGGAAACAAATAAGGTAGAGTATAAGAATTTTCTGAAATTTCTTGAAGTGAGCCCGAGCCAACTTCTTTTCACGAGCTCTACTTTTTTTGAATGATTTAATATGTAGCTTAACACTTAATGTATACCTCAATACTACTTTTAAATTTATGAATAAGCCATGCTCTGTGAAAAGGGAGCTTAATGTATCTGTTAAAAAAAAAAAATCGATCCATTTTCGCAGTCTGTGCATGCTGACATGGATTGAAACTTTTAGCTATTTGTTAATTTTCTGCATGCCCAAAGACCATTATACCTCATGATTCAGTCGGTTGTAAGACAAAATGGATTTTATGGATCCATAATGATGTGATGGCTTGCTTGGTATAATACATCCTACATTTAAACACCTTTTGACAGAGCGTGGCTCAACTAAAAGATCAGTATGACAAAAGAGGAGACACATGAGGCCGTGCAGGAGACTTTTGTGGAAATTCATTCGGAAATGAACGACAATAATATTTCAACCTTGTTCCAATCATGGATCAATAAAATACATTTTGTCTGACAATTGACTAATTCATTGGCTAGAATGGTCCTCGGGCATGCAGAAAATTTAGAAATAGCAAAAAAGTTTAGACCCATGTCGGACTGCTCAGGGTCGATACTTTTTGCATATGCATTAAATTCCCTTTTCACAGAGTACGGCTCACATTAATTTGCTCTTGTGCTTTAGTGTACCAAACTGTGAAGGTATACCCCTGCTATGGACTATATTTTAATAGATACAACCACCACTGCAGAAAGCCAACCGGCCAAAGAGAATAGCCGAAAAAGAAATGCCAAATACACGCTTTGTACCTACACAGGATCAGTAAAATACCAGAAGTATCTTTTCCGAGTTTTCCAAGCTTTCGAGAAAGCAAAGGCCGATTGTAAAGCTTCACCGCAGAAAGCAAAGGCCTATGGATTAGACACCCGAGAAGAATCGCAAGTAAATAGTTTCTTCAACCTCCTTGGCCTTACATGTGGCAACCGACCTCTGGTGTTCAAGAACAGTGAAGTCAAACGTTTACAAAATAGCTAGGAAAAAACCCCCAAAATAGTCACCGACTGAATTAATTATTATTATTTTGCAACAGCCGGACACAAGAGCGGAGCGAAGTACGTAGCGTTTATCTATTTGACAGAGGAGTTGATGAAAATCCTGCAGGATTATTACAGACGTATTGGAGAGTCCCTTTCCTCCGATAAAGAGATCAATATCTCCGTGATATGACTGAAACAACGATGAAAGCCGCGTAAAACACCGTTCAATCAAAAAAGAGGAATGAATTCTGTTCCTGTCAGAATGACTACCTTTAATCTTGGGAAAGAAATTAGCCGAGCCGAGGATTCAAACCAGAGACCCCATGGTATAAAGCCCTGGACCGTAACCGAATGAGCCATAGGACTTGACGTGTTAAGAGAGAGAGGAATGAATCCTGTCGCAATGACTATCGTAAAATCCTTGGGAAAGAAATTTCTTGAGCTTGGGATTCAAACCACCGACCCCCCCTAGTCTCGGGTCCTGTACTGTAACCAACTGAGCTACAAGGCTGTGTAAAGAGATAGTGGTATGAATCCTGTCGCAATGACTATCGTAAAATCCCCGGAAAAAAAAATTGTCGAGCTGGAGACTCGCACCAGCCACCCCCTGGTTTCAAACCCAGCACTTAACTGACTGAGCTACCGGTCTTGGAGTCTAATTATGTAAATAAAGGCGCTCACGCTCACGAGCAGACGTCCCGACGCTCCCTAATAATCACTTCGTAATCATCAGATATGCCTTGTGGCATGTCGTCTGGTTTTCGGATAAGATCAAGACGGCCCTTGCTTACCCTAAATGAGCCTTTCACAAACGAGAGTTTACTTTTGCAGCAAGTGTAGATCAAGGATCAGACTGCACAAAACGTGCAGTCTGATTTTTAGTCTACACTGTCCGATTGCTTAAGTACCATAGACAAAACTAACAATGAAATTGCATTTTTTCTAATCTCATTTCTTGATTGAACATGTCTGTTTGGTTAATCCGGTGCTTTAAGGGTAAACTTTTCCGTCATAACGACAGGCGTTTTAAGCACATACATTTGATGCCTTTAAAAAAAGATTAATAACCGATCAAGTTCCTCATTTTGAACGTTTCCTCCTCTTGTTGCAATGCCCTCTGATTCTCCTCTGTATAATGATGTATAAATTTACCAAATGTCTTAAACTTATCTTCATGTTTAACATTTGGAACTGTCTATAAGAGTTGCATAGCAAATTATGGATTGAAAAATCCCCAGGGAAAAGTCCAGATCTGTGTAAAAGTAAATTCACGCCTGGGTTAATTTCATCATGAAATAGAACCATCATCGAACAAAAAAAAAAAACTCTCAAATTAGGTATGGCTTTTCAGGAAAATGAAAATCTAAGGCATTCTACTGATTGGTTTATCTAGTTTCAAAACATTTTTTACTCTCTCTCTCTCTCTCTCTCTCCCTTTCTCTCTCTCTCTCTTCCATAAAGGCCGGGTTTTATTTTGTTATCAATTTTTTTTTTTGGCAATTGTTTCTCGGTAAAATTCGTATGGTCTTTCATGTCTTTAAAATTAAATAAATATCCTCTTCTACAAAGACCTTCTTTGCAGCTAACATTACAATGTACAGCACAATAATTATTAAACTTACGCTCCAAGCAGTAAGTCGCTTTACCGTCGAAGGCTGAAAAAGAACCTTAAACCGAAACATACTCGTCGGCTTTGTGTGTATAAATCATGTAATCACAGAGTAGAACGACCAATCAAATTGATTTGTGATTCGTAAACCCCTACCAAGCCGACAAAATTAGGGCTCGTCCTAAGAATGTTATGGTGAGAGCTGCTAAACGCACACCAGGAAGGTATGGGTAGGTGCACATGCCCCGCGATATCATTGAAATGAAGTTGAATACGACATTAAAACAAAAAGTCAAAAATAGACAGCGAAAGAGATCAATGTCATCATTATCAGACATAAAGCAACTTCACTCACTTCCATAGATATGTCCATTACTGCGAACGGCGCCATTTTTTGAAAAGGGGGTGGTTTAAGGAATGAGAACATTTGGTAGAAAAATCAAATGACTTTTCAGTATTTTTTTCAACTCGATACGTGCCCAATTTAAACTCTCTAACATTTAATCGTAACCATGAAAAATTTCCGACTTGTGACATAGTGTTGATGCCAAAAAGTCATGTGACCATACTGGAATAATGTGACAGAATTCCGATCTTTATATTAGGTTAGAGAATTTCGTGACCTATTTCGTTCAGTCACTTATTACTAAACATTTTTTCCAGAACTTTCGTTGCTACTGAGAGTAGATTTTTCCAACCCTTATTTTAAGAGACTCAATATTTTCAGATGCTCTATGATAACAATCTGTCTAAAAACAATTCCCAATCTGTCCTCAAAGGTGCATAGAAAGAAGAGACCAAAATGATCTTGAATTTTGCTGTTCTGGTAGTCGGGTGCTGCTGCATTGTCTGCGCATGTCATATTCTTCGAAGATTCGACCTGTCAGCTATGACGCATCTCTATCCTGTACAGGATAAATATCAATACGCGGTATGTAAACTAAAACTCGCCACTAGTATAGTAGCAATGGAGAAAATGGCTATAAAGAATACATCTGTGAAAAAATATAGCCCAAATTTCGCTCCAAATTTCTTAAAAATCTAATTATTTCAAACGGGAAAAAAATAGGTTTTACAAAAACTATTGTTTTACTGCACATCTTTGAATACAGTTTTAAAAATAGACTTTAGGTAAAGCAGGATTTGTGCCGGGTTTTTCACAGACTTATCAACATGAAGTTTCTAGGCTTATACCGAAGCTTTTATCCAAGCCTGTACGGGCTTTTTTTTAAATAAATGACTGGTGCATAGGTTACATGCTGACCATAGCTTAATGAATAGTACCAGGTAGCGTTTTATTGAGTAAACGTTTATTTTATTTTGAAATTCGAAATAACGGTTTTCGTTTTGAAAAGTAGTAGTGTGAATTTTAAAAAGAAATTACCAAGTCTGAATAAAAAATAAGAAACAACTTAACTATGCATGTTCAACTTTATGTGTTTGTTTTTTGCAATTTTTTTGGTAGTCGTGCCGTCTAATAAGCCCCTGGAGGGTTCATGATCGTAGAATTCTCAAAATCGTGATTTTTTTTTGTATGTCTTTATTGTGTTCTTTAAAACCCTTTGTGTCCTCCCAAAACGCTTTTACAAACCTTTCCGGTACCTCGGGGTCAAATCGGGATCGAAAAACCTTCGACACCAAAACTTCATTATCAGCTTTTATAGATAATTTGGACTCGCATAGAATGGCTGGCTGATAAGCCATCAGTAGACATTAGTGACATTCGGAAAACCCAACTGTATTCAATCCGCATCTAAGGCGTCATCCTGCTTATTTGATAACGATTCAACATAACCGACGTGTGCCATTGATCATGTGACATACCCACAATTCTATGCCGTACTGGCGCTAAAAATAAAAGTATATCAAGACGCTACGTAGCCAATTAACAGAATACCGTCCAATAGAGTTTTTCTCGTACTTTTCAATCTCATTTATCAATGATTTACTGGCTATTACCATACTAAATTCAATAATAAAACGTTTAAGAAGTTTTGTTTGATTATGGAAATCTCACTGGCTCCCTTTTAGACATTCTCCGATATGAACCTTCGGAAGAAAAGAGGTTTAGCATGAAAACTACAGGCAGAAAATGAAAACACAAGTTTTGATGAAGCTGTAAATCTTATCCATCGGTCAAAGCTAGGGAGAACATTTTTTAAACAATCTTGAAGGGATGTCCCCACAAAGTCTCAGTCGTTGTCGTCATCACCGCCTATTAAAATAGCAAAAAAAAAAACGATCCCGGAACTGTTAGAATACGTCAGCGACGCTTTCGGCTTCGGCGTTCATGTGCCGAACAAGCTCGATGTCAAAGTTTTCAAACAGACGAGACTTAACAGCTTAAGTAACGCACCATTAGTTACAGTAATAACATTTGGCAACCCACATGCTAAATAAACACTACTGGAACCCGATTTGCGTTATCTACGTTATTTCCTGTCTCTCCTGACAAGCAATCGTTGGCGTCTGATAGATCACGTGACACTCTAAAACAAACAGCTTACATCACAAACAATCGGTTAATCTTGTCTAATAAAAAGCAATCAGTTTCCGCGTATTCAGACCATTCTAATCGTCCTGTTGTTATTGGACAGCGGATTGTGTTCCCTTAACACTGAACTCTTGACCAACCGACAAAATTTCGGGTTTGTCTTATTTCAAGGCATTTGCAGACGACTAATTATATGTTGCTCAAATGATGGAATCTGTGAGTGAAAGGACAATAACATTGTTGGAAAAGGAGATAATGCTGGTTACCTGCATTTTCTCCTTTTTTCGAAATGTTTTCCGAAGCCTTCCCTGTTAGGTTTGTTAAAATTCGGGATTATGTGGTAAGGGTTAAGACACCAACGGCGATTTCAGCTTCTTTTGTGAACAGTCTAGATCAAGATCGGATAGCATAGGTACTGCAGCCTATTCATGAATCTATTCCACCCTGTTTTCATATAAAAATACTGAGCAAAAGTGTCAAAATATCTGGAATTGTTTTTGCTGACTCAATAAACAAGAACCCCAAATTGCGTACTTACAGTTTTAACCCTCTACCAAACAGTCACGTCTTTTAAGTCTTTGCCGAACCACAAAATTTGAAAGTATTGTAAACGAAAAATTAAATGTAACTCAAATGATGATTTCTATCTTTGATAGGGAAGAAAACATTGTGGGAAAAGGAGGTGATGCATTTTCTCCTTTTCCCACATTTTTTTTTTTTCAAAAACCTTCTTTCTTCGGGGTCGTTAAAAGTCGGGATTCTGTGGCAAAGGGTAAACTATTCCGAGTCAAGAGGTTATGGAAAACATTGTGGAAAAAGGAGAAAATGATGGCCACCTGGGCCCCGTATTTACAAATCATTCTAACTTGCATTTTTAATGTAAATCTAAATCTTCAAAGTAACGCAATTACTGATTGGCTGAAACCAAATTCCATTTGGTTTAGCCAATCAAAAATTACGTTACTTTGAAGTTTATAAAATTCTAGAGAATTAGACTATGAGTGATGTTTAAAATGTTTTCTACATTTTTATAGACGTGTGAGCCTAGTTTGGATTTGACGTCCGTAAATGTTTTCAATATGGATGTGTCTAAAATTTTGTCGTCTGCTAAAGGGTTAAGTGTTCAAGATAGGAAAATGATACAGAATTGTTGTAATTAACTTCGTACACCAGTTCCGTGTGGAAAGTTTATCTTGTCAAAATAGGCATTAATCAAACTGTGCGATGCTTTTTCTTAATATGCCACACGCGATCATCAAATGTAATGTGCGGAGAGTGTATATCAGGATCAGACAGTACATAAGTGCAGTCTGATCTTAGTCCAATCTCTCCGTTTCTTTCTGAAACTGGTCCCAGTCATACGACTAATTCCCATAGGATGCTGATAAACATAACGGGGTCTGTGATAGTCCTATTCTGCTGAATATTCGTTTACCCATACATCGCCGATTGAACCAAACTGACATTGTTAGTCAAGAAACACGTCCGTTCAAATGTAATTTCAACGTCAGTTTCGTTTTTTTCCTGCATTTCTACGCAAGGCAAACACTTTTAATAAGAGATCATACCGAAAGTTTTGTACAGCCTGATCTTGATCTTCAAGGCAACTGCGTGTATACTTAGTAAGAGACGTCACTGGGGTTAATTCAGTGGTGGTACGCGTGTTACAAATCAATGCCCTTTTTAGGGCAATGAACTGTTTAGCTAAACGTTACCATTTTCCTAACAGGAATTTGGCGTGCTTTGAAGCTCAGTCGGTAACATGCAAGGCTTAAAACCAGTGTGGTCACGGGTTCAAATCCGCAGCTCGGCCAAATTCTGTCTGAGAACTGGTGACAGTCATTGGGACAGGATTCATTCCTCTTCTAGCGCTTATCATCGTTTCGACGATGGTTTTATATATATATATATATGTTTGAAGCAGCAAATCGCTTGGGAAGAATATTATGCAAAGTAATGGTGACAGAAACTCCTGGAAAGCATGTACAGGTGAGCTGACCGCTGCGATATAAAAGCAATATTGAAAACGGGGGTAAATATTATATAATACAAACATCTACAAAGGATATTAATCAGCTCTTGAACACAGAAATGTCTAAAAAAAATTGAATTTTATGTAAATAAGGTTGATACTAAACTTACCATCATGTTATTTTTGTCGATTTGCGACGTCTGGGATGTACACATGTGTACAAACTTGTTGGTAAATACGTGCTTGAGCTGAAAGAAATAATAATCTGGCATTGGTATGTAACTAGAATAATTCTAGCTTTTACCAAAAGATCCCACGTTTTTAACCGATTACCTGCTCAATTAGAGAAATGAAATCGCCAAGTACACAAATGTTGCTATTTCAAAGTTACTTTGGGGAAATATCTCCTCAACGAACAGTGTAGATCCAAGATCAGACCGCACATTCTGTGCGGTCTGATCTTGATCTACATTGTTCGTGAAAGGTCACTGAGTCGCGCTTACCAGCCTTAGGAATAACGCCCCTAAAAAAGGCACTGTCGCAATAGGAAAAAAATATGGTAACTAGCATTTTTTCCCTTTTCGCACAATGATGTCTATATTTTTAATGGCAAAATCCATCATTCGAGCAACATTTTATATGTCGTCAGTAAACTGTCAAAAACTAATCGGAGGGAAAATATCAAAAGAAAATGAAATGCTGTTTTTTCGCAGCATGAAAAGCAGTGTGGGAAAATAGCTGTGCAAAACTATTTAACAACTGCAATGCACTAATATTCGAATTTGTTGCAAAACGATGTCGATTTGGACGTGTGATTTGTAACGAGTCATTGCACTGGTTCAAAGTTCCGGCATACTGTCACCACGGAACCAATAACATACTTCATTCATTATAATATGAGAGCGAGCAGCCCAAACGGGTCAGAAATAATGCGTTACTCAAACAAAATACAGCGCAGTAGCCAACCACCAAATGACCCCAGATTTTTACAACTCTTAGGAAGGAGGTTTTCGAAAATATAGTGGAAAAAGGAAAAAAATGTTGGTAGCCAGCATTTTATCTTTTTCCCTCAACGTTTCCAATCACAATAAAGATAAATTTTATCATATGAGCCACATCACTGTTGTGGTCTACAAATGCTTTCAATTTGAATAAGTCTAAAATCATGTTTGACGCCTGATACAGGTTTAAACAATGACGTGTAAGGACCTTACCTGTATAATTTCGCCATATCGGACACGTTTGCCCATCTGTCTTTTCTGTTCTTGTGCATTGTCTGTGTCTTCTGCTTCAGCAGCCAGCTGCAAAATAGATAGATAATGCCTTACGGTACTAAATCAGCGGGCTCATTAAACGGATGTTGTAGATTAAGCTCAGTGCCCGTAATCATCAACCGTACCGAAATGTATTCTGAACTGTTTTTCTAGATTGGAAAAAAAGTAACGTAGTCTGCGCAGAAATTGTGTTAATCTAAAATCATTGGGAATAAGTCTAAGACTGTTCTTAATCCTTTAGCTGCTAAATAAATGAAACGAAAGTTTACAGTCATTGCTATTTCAAAGTTGATTTCACCGGAAAGAAAAATATTGTATGGGACAGTGTAGATCCAAGATCAGAGTGAAGGTTTAGTACAGTCTGATCTTAATCTACACTGTCCACAAAAGTGTCCCCGAGTCGCGCTTAGCAGCCTTAAAGTTAAGAATGGTTGGTGAATACGAACTGAAATTACACTGTACATGTAGTAGTAGTACATGTAGTTACTTGACTGTTCTTATTGTCCGGAATTTTCACGAAAGTTTCAGTGCTTATCATCGGCTAAATACGGGGTTGTAAAGTGATCCTAAAATACGAAGCTAATACGTGAACTTTCAAAATATAGGGGAAAAAATGCATGGTTCATAAATGAGTGACCATTAGCATACAATGTCATAGGAAGAGTCCATAATATTGACTGTTTCTACAGATAACGCAGCCAGTGACCCAAGAAAGAACCTGTCAACTTTATCCTTTCAATCAATCGATTTTTCTGTATTCTTCTATAAAGAATCGATAGCAGATAAAAATATATTTATTCCGAAAAGCAAAACTGTTGGCCAACATTCACCAACCGTTCTTTACTTAAGTTAGATTTAACTCAGAGTTCCAAATATACAGCCATTTTATTTGCGAAAACTTAATCTATTCGGCGAAGCAGAATATGCTGCAGTTTGACCTGCTTCTTAGTTTTGCTATACCCGAATGAATGAATAGTATTTTGCGATTGGTTAAAAGTATGGACATATTCATTCAGCGGACCCCTGCAGGCCTGTTTGCGGGCACATTTATTACACCACATAACTTAACAGTAGTTCTTTATCTGAGCTTGAAAAACAGAATATATATTAACGTATATAATTGAAAATTTTACCCTTCACCAGTATACAAAACTATGAGGAGAAAGAGAAAATAGATTGCGAGATATTTTTTTTATTATTTCTATTCATATTAAACCACCAAAAGAGTTTTAATATACGCCGTCTATCTTGTTTTTAATACGACTGTCTCTGTCATTACTGAGGACGTTTACTTCAAACTTAGGTTATTCGTTTACTATCAAAAGGGCAACTCATACCAGAAGTATCGGTAACCCTTAAAGTATGTTGACATGGAACCTTATGTTCCTTGTTCCATTTCGATATTCTAAAAGCGACTGTAACCGAGCGCTGGTACCCGCGTGCGGGGTTCTTGTATGGCGAATAAAGTAAAGTGAGTCATGATCTGTAAAAAGAATACTTTATAGTGCATCTGCAAAAACTATCGACCCAGGTCAGCCTGCGCATGCTGATCTGGGCCGAAACTTTTCGCTATTTATTTGTGAATTTCCTGCATGATTCATCCGGTCTTTAAATAAACTGAACCCATTCTGTGCAACGACTCGCTGTTTTAAGCACCACTCATTATATTTTTGCAGAACTTCTCAGCCAATTAAATGGCTGGTCTCGGAATTACGACAACACTTAAATGTTTTATGAACTTGGAGCCCGAGATCACGTGATGGACAAATTAAATTGAAAGTTTCCAGCTAATTTAGACGGGAGTCTGGTACATGAAATTATAACGCACCGTAATTGTACAGAAGCTTCCATTGCATTAATACCCTACCAAGCAATCGGGGGCGTTCAACCGACTGCGATAAAAAAAAGCTTTTGAAATCATAGTGGAAAAAGGAGAAAATGCTGGTCACCAGCATTTTCTCCTTTTCTCACAATGTTTTGTACATTTTCACAGACAGATTTCCCCGTTTGATACAGATCTAATATGTTGTCTGCGAAAGCTTTCAAATTGGACAAGTCTAAAATTTTGTCGTCTGGGAGATAATCAACAGATAAAACAGTACTGGTATGAATTACCTATGTCACGGAACACTTCTAGCAATAAATTTATCAGTTTCTGCCTTTTATATAAAAAAAGAACACGCAAGTGTTAAATAAAACACGATCCCGTCAAAGGCCATATCGTGGGATAGGGAGTAAACGCCGTTTCACTTTTAAGGGAAACATTCTCGCATTTTGCTACAGTGTTTTCCATTTTCCCAAATGAAAAATCCTTTCAATTGAGCCACAATCAAATTCTCGTCTGAAAATAATTGCAAATTTAGACGAGTCTAAAAATTTGTCGATTAATACAGTTCAAACGTGACCATACAAGAGTTTTGTAAAACTGGGTCGCACACATGATCGTGTCGATGTTGCATGCGGGGCTGTTCTGTTAAGAAAAAGCATAAGTCTTTTTCACGGGTCTCGGTACAGGCGTTAGATATGCTGCATGAGTCGGCCAGGATTCAGTTCTTGCCTGTGTATGTTAAAACTGGATTGCATTTTTAAAATTAAAAAACTCCTCAAGTTTGTCATTTTAAGCTCAACCTTTTGACACATTTCTTTTACATCGACTGAGAAACAAGTTTTTCCAATTTATACAAATCTTTCTCGATTCTGCTTGCTGGGAACTACACCAGTAGTCGTGCAGAATGTGTGGGCAAATGAACCAAAGAAAAGTTTACACCCGTTCCAGGGAATCGAACTCGGGACCTTATGGTTGCGAGGCCGACGCTCTACCTTACGTACACAGACACCTTTAGCGCTGAGAGAGTGGAATGAAATCAGACTGCACAGTACGTAATTAGAACTGAAATTGCAATATGTCACACATCATTTCTAGCCAGGTGACGATCACTACATTGCTCCATTCACCCTCGGCTGATCGAGTCGAAATTTGTAATCCCCGCAATAAGCCGCCTACTGGATTTTGATAGTTATCACCCCTAGAATTACATCAACGGAAACCAATCATCTGCCACGAAATATAACCCTTTCGGCTAAATCCACACACGTATGTTAACAGTCCATAATGTGGTGTTGGAATGTATAATTAATCTTCATTTAACTGGTTTGTAACAGTGAATATTGATATAAGCGTTGTTCTATATATTTTTGGTACTGATTCCCAGCATTCCCGACTATTCTCTCCTGTGGTCGCTATTTTTTTTAGGTGGGGTGCGAAGCGTAGCGAAGCATCCCACCTCAGAATTACCAATGTGGATTCTGAATTGAGAAAGTCTGATTCTGGGATACCTAACATCGCAAAATCAGTGCCTGGCAAAATGGTACCTTTAAATACTGCAACACTGCAATCAGTTAGGCATCAAAACAAAGTTAACAATCGGGAAACTAATATGAACTGCACGATCTATACATAAACAAATACACCATTATCACAAAAGTGACAAATAATTAAAACTGAGAGTGAGAACAGCTTACATTAAAGGAGAAAAGAAGCAACCGTAGTAATATGCATGTATGTATCGGTTCCTCTATTAGCGACAGAAAGCGTCAAGAAGTGCCAGGGAAAGACTACGGCTGCTCCCTTTCGATAAAGAAGGAATGCACATATTTTGCATTAGTATTTTCGTAGGCGGGCATCCAGTCTGAAAGCCTGTTCCGCTAAACGGAAAAAAAATTATGCAGTTTCCGTACATTTCAGCGTCACTATGCGCTTGGTACAGTCAGTAACTTTGTGTTCACAATTAGTAAGGGAAAAGTAGCTGTTTAAAGTTGAACAATTGCATTTCTTGTTTACACAATAAAGACTGCATATGGTGTTAGATTTTTGTGCAATTTGCACAGATAATTATCACCAATAGCTTGAGCTCCATTGATTTCAAGATAAAACAGACAATTAGTAACAGAAAAGTAGCTGTTTTAAGTTGAACATTTGCATTTTTTGTTTACACAATTTGGTCTGGAAATTACAGCCACATTTATTGTCCAATTTTCATGAAACTTGCACAGTTTCTTCATGTCATCAATAGCTTGGACCTTGTTTTGATTTTGAAAAAGAAAATCCGACTTTTAATAAGGGAAAAGTAGCCAATCAAGTTAAAGATGTACATTTCTTGTTTATGCGATAAAGTCCACATTTGTTGTCCGATTTTCGTGAAACTTTCACAGATTCTTGAAATTATCAAAAGCTTTAACTCAATTGATTTTGAAAAAAATGCCGACGATTAGTAAATGAAAAGTAGCCATTCAAATTTGAAAATATAAATTTCTTGTTTACGCGATAAAGTCCACATTTGTTGTCCGGTTTTCGTGAAACTTGCACAGTTCCTTTATATCATTAATTGCTTGAACCCTATTTTTTTTTTTTTTTTTTTTTTTTTTTTTAAATCCTACAATAAGTAAGGGAAAAGTAGCCCTTCAAAGTTGAATATGTACATTTCTTGTTACGCGATAAAGTCCACATTTGTTGTCCGATTCAAGTTCGTGAAACTTACACAATTTTTAATGTCATTAATAGTTTGAACCCTATTGATTTTGAAAAAAAAATCCGACTATTAGTAAGGGAAAAGTAGCCATTCAAAGTTAAAAATGTACATTTCTTGTTTACATGATAAAGTCCACATTTGTTGTTCGATTTCCGTGAAACTTGCATAGATTCTTTAAATCATCAATAGCCTGAACCCTATTGATTTTGAAAAAATTCCAACAATTAGTAAGAGAAAAGTAATCCTTCAAAGTTGAAAATATACATTTCTTGTTACGCGATAAAGTCCACATTTGTTGTCCGATTTCCATGAAACTTACACAGTTTCTTTATATATCATAAATAGCTTGAATCATATTAGTTTTGAAGAAATTCTGACCATTACTAAGGGAAAAGTAGCTATTCAAAGTTGAAAATGTACATTTCTTGTTACACAATAAAGTCCACATTTGTTGTTCGATTTTCGTGAAACTTGCACAGTTTCATTATATCATCAATAGCTTGAACCCTATTGATTTTGAAAAAAAAGTCCATTAACTAGTAAGGATAAGTTGAAAGAATTTCTCATTTGATGTAAAATAAATATGTTTAAACTAACTAACAAAATCCAGTTTCATGTTGAGGTATTAAACTGCATCTTGCCGTTTATGACCACAGGGTTATTTTTTGGAGACTGTATAACAAGATCAGCCTTGCATATATGTGCAGTCAGCTCTTACTTCACCCTCTCCACTTCATTATGAGTAGTTTCAGAATAATAATACGCATTTATTGCTATTAAACTGAGCAAAATCATCAACAATTTCAACTGAAAAGGATAGAGGTTAATACAAGCTGTGGTTAGCTGTGCGACTGAATATGGCCAACATGTACAGCTGTTCTCACAATATGAAAAATCGGAATGTTTGATAAAGGCTGTTAAACTCACAGCTTTGTATAGAAGTTTTTTTGTTATAAACAGTAGTTACTGCTTATTCTATAAACTTTTATCTTATTTCAAGCTAGTAAAATAACTATCAAATAAAGTTGGTTGTTGACAAGGATTTTATAATTTGTAATAAACTGTTTATTTTTATAAACGTTTACGTTATTTCAAGATAGTAAAATAACTATCAAATAAAGTTGTTTGTTTAGATATCAGTTTGTATCCTTCTTTTTGTGATCACAGGTTTATTTTCTTGAGAAGTGCAAAGCAAGATCAGCACGTACATAACGGTCACAATAATAAGGGTCCAGCCTGGCTCAGTGGTAAAGTGTAGGACACGTGACCTAGAGACCCGAGGTTCAAACCTTACTTGATTCACTTGGTTTTTCATGGGAGTGTCC
Organism: Hippopus hippopus; assembly: GCA_946811185.2. Taxonomy (NCBI): domain Eukaryota; kingdom Metazoa; phylum Mollusca; class Bivalvia; order Cardiida; family Cardiidae; genus Hippopus; species Hippopus hippopus. Next base: position 14,357,220 of record OX328103.1, on the reverse strand, counting down.
TTGAGCAAGACACTTCAGAGCCATAGCATACTAATGTTGAAATCAAGGAAATACATATATATGTGAGCTGTCACCCTGATATGACTGACATAATGTTGAAAGTACATTAAAATACCATTCATTCAGACATAATAATACCCATTCAGTGCCATAAGCATAACAAAATCTATTCGGATAACACCCTACAAATTAAACTGAGATCGATAGAAGTTAAACAAGCAACTATTTAGTTCTGAAACTGAATATGGCCAACATTGACTATCTGTTAAATTTTCAGCAAGTACAAGATGGGTTACAACGAAACTTTCAGGAAATCTCCCTATCAAGACAACATAATTTATGCATAATGTCAGCGTGGCTTTATTGCAGTTATGGGCCTTTACATTTTTAGCTTGGCTGTTTCGAAGAAGACAAGATAGATAGATTTATACAAATACATGTATCTCGTCATATACAATATTATATTCATGATAAACATAAACAACCGGTTTTTGCCATAGCCCTGTTAGTGTCATCGTGGTGAAAACTTTCACATTTTACCTCAAACCCGTTCACATCTTTATTTTTGCCCTACTATTTCTTGGCAAATATAGCATGAAATTGAATGAAACTTCATAGTAAACTTCCATATTAGGGCTACGTGCACATACTGTCGGCATGTTCTTCTTGAGTAATGAAGTCTGTAGTAACAGCCCTTTAAACTTCTAGGGGTCGTATGTGGCTCAGTGGTAGAGTGTAGGGCTCATAACCTGGAGGCCCCGGACTCGAGCCTTACTGAAGGCACTGGGTTTTTCATGGGAGTGTCAAATGCCTCAAAGACGCACAAGTTTTAAATTACCATATCTGGTTAAGACGTGACTTATGTGTAATATGTGTAATTCTCTAATTTATAGGTAAAGCTAATGGTCTTCAAACATCTGTTTGCTTCGTTTCAATTATTTCTGGCAATTATATAGCAATACTTGTTTGTCATGTGGTATAACAGTTAAATTTCAACTTCATTGAGATGAAACTCACCCCACCTCAGCAGTGCTTTCAGTGCTCTGATTATTTACGGCGGCAAATGTTTGACTGGTGTTTTTTGGAACCGACTTTAACTAATGATTACGCGTATCTCGAGGATTACAAGTTTCAACTAGATCAGCCCATGGTGAAAAGAGCTACATAGTGATCGTCACCCTTGGCTAGCGAAGATGCATCCTACATAATTATACACTGCTAGAAAAAAAAAGAAAAACGCATGTCCTCGATTTTGAACACAAAACAATTCTTTCATGGGACAATGTAAATAATTTTCTACTCGTAAGTTTAAACAGTCTTAACACTATAAAATCTAAAAATAGGCAAAACGATCTGGTTTGCACAAAAGATGTATGGGCTATGCCTGTAAAAGACTCTTTTTGATATGTCACACAGGCTTTTAAGAGAAGTATGATTTTTTATTCTCTTTTTTTTTTCTTTCACATGATTTGACAAAAATATCAACAAAAGATTGGGATAATATGAGTTGTTTAACAAAATAACAAGGAAAACAAATTTCTTGCTTTTCTTCTTAACGTGGTTTATCAGCATCTAAAAGCAAACAAAAATAAAAGTACTGAGCCTTTTGTCTGTTAAGAATGTAAGTTGATGTTTTTTCGAGCACAAAGACTGAGTGTTTAGCAATATCAAAAATTTGAATTTCGGTATTTGCGTGTTCCTTAAATGCTTTTGAGCAGTGTATATTATTTATCTGAAAAAATCGCAGGCAATATCAATTTAGACTGTTTGTCAGATGTCAGACTCCGTTTAGCCCTTCAGCAAAGCGTTTTTAACGACCCTTTCGAAGAAAGCTATGGAAAACATTGTGGGAAAGGCGAAAATGCAACATTAATTTCTATCATTTTTACAGACAAAACCTATCATTTAGATACAATGTACATTTGTAATACAACTGCAAAACACATCGACCTGTCAGTGTGTGCAGTCCTCGAAGGCTGACATGTGCCGAAACATTTTATTATCTTCGAACCTCATTATTCAGTCTGTTGTTAAACAAAATGGATTTAATGGGATCCATAATTATGTGATGACTAGCTTAGTACATGTATATAATGCATCGCTGAGATTCGTTAGAAACCCCTTTATCCAGGGCATGGCTCAAATATTTTCACTATAAACAAGCCTAAAGTTTTGTTTTCGTCTGGTAAAGAATTAATCCTTAGCCTACTGAGTGCGACTCAAGGACCTTTTCGGACAGTATAGATCAAGATCAGACTGCGCAGAATGTGCAGTCTGATCTTTGATCTACATCGTCCGATAAGGAGATATCCCTCTCTCCCCAAAATGACTTTGAAATAGCATTAATTGGATTTTTATCATCGGCTTGAAAAGTTTCATTTAACTTATTTAGTAGGTTAAGGTTTAATCCAATTAGTAAGGCAAGAAAAAACACGTGGAACTAATTTCATGCTGTCTGGCTGCATATTGTTATATATCAGCTAAGTGGTTCTGTCTGAAAGCATTTCATTCACTGTCCCGCCAGTCTGATCCTTGGGTCACACAACACATTGTTACACCATTTAGTCAATTACATACACATGCAACTTTCTATAGTTCTACAATCAACCTTTTTGTAAAAGCAATTTGGAAATAAGAGCAACTGTAACAGCCTGCATCTTGCAACGTCATTCTTGACTAAGTTGCTTGTCGTGAACAATTTCTTCTTCTTTTCTCAGTATGTTTTCCACCATATCAGAAATAGATAATTTATTCGTACAGAGTGGCTCTATGGTAAACTGTAGAGCTCCTAACCTAGAGGCGTTGGGTTTGAGCCTTACTGGAAGCACCGGTTTTTCATCGGAGTGTCCATAGGCAAGACATTTCAGATGAAACCCAAGACATACATGAAACAGCGATCTGTAACCGTGATATGACTGATACAATATTAAAAGCGGTGTAAACACCATTCAGTCAATCGACCAAATTGCTTAGACACGACCAACTTCTCCTTTTCTTACTATGTTTCCCAGCATATCAATAAATTAAATTTATGCGTACCTATTCCTATTTTGAATTTGTCGTCTGTAGATGTTTACAATTTGGAACAGTCTATAGTTTATTGTTCAGGAAAAGGTTCGAATTAATCTTCACGGGCAAATGGAATCACTCTTGGTGTACGATAAAATGAAAAAAAAAAAACAATAAAGGGGGGGGGGGGGGCTCTGTGCAGAAATAGCCTTTGTACCCTGTCCATCCACGAGAGCTATTTTGGAGGAGGTTGTTTGCTCCTCTTGTTATGCTCAATCGTTGAGTTCTGTGTCGAAGTAACTGACGATTGTAACAGGAATTTCTTAAACATTTCATAGAATCAAAAACTAGTACATGTAGTGATTGCTGACGAGTTGAAACTAGTGCGACAATATTTCTAACGGAAAATTACGTTCTTTTTACAAAAGAGACAAACTTTACATAAAAACTATTCATAACTTCTTAAACTTTTTCAGAGTCAAATTTATAAATCCGACCTTTTTCGACAGCTGACAATACAATACAATGAGACTCAGAAAGTCTTACAGGCCTGACAAAACAAGCGGACGATAATTATAGTTCCAAGATCAGACGGCACGTTCTCATATTGATCTATGCCGTCCTCAAATATCCCTTTGTTCGTATATGATGCTAAAAGGGTTCAATCCAATAACTTCGAGATTTTACGGCAATAACATACAATTTCTCGTTCTTACAGCATTAGATACAACATCAATTTTTTTTTAATTCGTAGAAATTCGTCTGGTTTTGATTTTTTTAAACATGTTTGCATTTTTCAGGCTGTACAATGATAACCTAAAAAAAATTCAAATCACATACTTCAGGCTTTTGGTAAGGTAGACACAAGTGGTTATATTCTAAATTCGTTTATATTCTGTCGGGCTCGGTAGCGCAGTTGGTTAAAGAATATTATGTCAAATTACTCTGATAACAAAGGGGAAAATTTAGATCCAATATTAGACTTTTCTTCAAAGTAGCATGATCTTGAATTTTCATTTTTTTGTCATTATCAACCGATGTTGAGTTACTATGGTTTGTACATTGTTTAATGCCGTTTTCAACATTGTTTTAGTTATTTCGCGGCGGCCAGTGCACCTATTCATGCTTTCCTGGAGTTTCTTTTACGTGGTAACTAGTACTTCGTAAAAAATACAGCCCAAGCCAGTGGCTGCTCTCCCACGTAACCATCGCCGAAACAATGATCAGCGGTGGGAAAGGAATGAGTCTTGTTGTAATGACTATTATCAATCCTCTAAAAGAAATTAGCAGGGCTTTGAATTGGAACCAGCAAACCCATGGTTTCAAGCCCAACTGACTGAACTAGCCGGCTCGAAAGTTTTGTGGTTACCAGCATTTTCTCAATTTCCAGCGTTTTCAAATCATTCAGTTTTCAGCTGTATTTAATTGTCTGCAAATGTTTTCAATCTGGACATGTGTAAAATTCTATAGTCTGGTAAAGACTTAAACATACGTATCCGTTAAAAGTCGGGGGAAAAAAAACGTTTTCTACTCTATTCAAATTTTCATTTCACAAATGTTCTTTGAAGTAAAAACTCGAACTTGGAATGGCATAGTACGATTACTTCTTGTTTATTGGCTGGATATTTCTTAAATTGAGCTGCTCAGATTTTAATAATCTTTCCAAATAAAAAAAAAAAAAATGATTTATGAAGGAATTAAGTAAGCCGATAGCTGGCAAATTATCAGTAAAGAAGAAATACAAAATGAGAAAAAATGTACATTTTAATTGTATTGCCATAATGGGCTACCAATCCTCTTTAGGTAGTTTTAGATTTCACGCCAGAGTTCGCAAAGACTTGTGGAAATGCCACACCATCAATATCACTCGTAGATCGTAAGGATTCGCACTCGTCACAACTCGGTCGATTCCGTAACTGCATCTAATCTCGTCCGTATCAAGAAGGTTGCCATTTTGAACTGCCAATCACATGATCTTAAACATGAAGGCGCCCAAGGAATTGATGAAACACTTCAAAGAAGAAATATCCTTAAAAAAGACAGACGTCGCAAGGGATACTGGAATATGAACATTGAAACTTTTTTTGTAGCTAAATATAACGTAAAATAATGAAAAGTAACCTCGCGAGCAATTGCTTCTTTTTCTTCACCATTTTTCCTTTTGCTGAAAATTAGCATTGGTTTATTGAATGACGCTTATGAAAATATTAATTACCCAAATAGAATAAGAAAAGTTTCACTCTCTATTACATTAATTTACTATGGTATGAATTAAAGCCCCGGGGTATTGATGAGCGGTAGCAACGCTTGTAAATAGTGGTTTCATGACTGTAGGAGCAAATATGGCAGCAGGGGCCCGCCGAATAAACATGAGCACATTTTCTACCAATCGCATATTACCGTCAATTCATTCTTAATAAGTACCAAGAAGAAGGCCAAAAGCAAACGCATTCGGCTAGGCCGAAAAATTGAATGTACAAACTGTTTGTCAACCGAAATACATTTAGAACGATTTCGATAGAAAATTGGGATTCATGGTTCTTATTTTTAGTGGAGCCTTATAATTGTAAGAAGGGTAAAATGGAGTATTTTCGGAAAAGAAATGTACTGTGTAGGTACATATCAAGCTACGTGATACAGCCGAGGAACTTGATCAACTGATCACCAGAGGTCTGCCGAATGAAATAGAGGATATTTGTTTCTTACGGTGAAAGATCGAAATTTATTTCATCGAGTGAACATCATCAGTAATATTTTCACGAGTGGCGCAGCCACGAGTGAAAATATAACCGATGATGTTCACGAGATGAAATAAATTTCGATCTTTCGCCGAAAAAAACAAATATTCTATTTATTTCGTGCTTTTAACCCTTTTTGGGGGGAACTTACATCAAAATCCAGTACAGTTCTTTTCGGTTATTCCCCGTGGCGTACCCCCTCCGCATAGCAATGCATTACAATATTACGTCAAGCGCGAGAAATGTAGGGTAAATTACATCATATTTCCATCTGGTTGAGAGGCACGCGCATTTTACCTAGGTTACTATTGCGCGGGAACAACTGTTTCCGCCTTCAATTGAAGAGTTAGAGTATAAAAATCGGTATTTTTCACTGGTCGTAACAATGAAATATCGAAAAATATTTCACCGTTATTTCTCGATAACCTACCGGAAAGCATGAAATAAGGATTCGTATTCAAATCTGACGTAACAAAAATAAACTAATTTACCGATTGCACGACCATCCCGTTATTTAACTCTTTACCACACACCAAATATGTAGACCTGTCCATATTAAAAGCATTTTCAGAAGGCAATTTAAATGAGGTTCAAATGATAGAATCCACCTTTGACAGGGTAAAAAAAAAACATTTTGGGAAAAGGAGAAAATGCTTATTACCAGCATTTTCCCCTTTTCCCAAAATGTTTTCAAAAAGCTCCTGCCTTCAGGGTCGTTTAAACTCGGAATTGTGCGTTTAAGGATTAACCGCCCAAAATTGCACCTTTTTATTAAATGTAACAGTTCAGTTGATATAAAAGAAAAGAAAACAGTATATGAGCGGTGCTCTGGCAAAAAGGGGGTTTAGTGCATCTTTCGTGATGCACTTTTCCAAGCAAGTCATCACATAATTATGAATCCGAATAAAACCATTTTGTCTTACAACAGACTGAATCATGAGGCATACTGGGGTATCCTTTGACATGCAAAAAATCGATCAAAAGCAAAAAGTGTCGACCAAGGTCAGCCAACGCAGGCTGACCCGATTCAATACATTTTGCAGATACATTAATCCCCTTTATGGAGCATGGCTCCGATCTAGTTGTATTTATCGGTATTTTGATTTACGTCATAAAAACTAAATAGCCCCTTTAATATAGAATCCATAGTAATTGATTACAGTTTATTACTGTGCATATTTGTTTAAGCCGTGCAATTATTTGTTTACGCTATGATTGAATTGTTTTCATGGATCCTTTCGAATTTTTCTGTTACAGACCAAATACGACTTTCTGAGCATCTTTAGTTAAGATAGCCTTAACTCTTTCCCAAACGACAAAATTTTAGAACTGTCAAAATTGCAAGTATTTGCAGACGACAAAATAAATGCATATCAAAATTAAAATTTGTCTTTAGAACAATGGAAAACTTTGTGGGAAAAGTAGAAAAGGTTGGTCACCAGCAGTTTCTCCTTTTCATACAATTTTTCCAAAAGCCTTTTTCGTCAGGGTCGTTAACAGTCGGAACTGTCTGGTGAAGCTTAATGCACTGCAGAAAAAACACGGTTACGCTTTGAAATAAACCTTTTACCAAAAAAAGTAGTTCAGGCCATTTCGAAAGCTTTGGCAGATAGAAAGTCAGACGGGGAAAAGACGATTAAAATTTGTCTTTTGAAAGGCAGAACACATTGTGTGGTTACCAGTATTTTCTTCTTTTCTCACGATATTTCAAATATCTCTTTTCCTATGGGTCGATTTAACGGAGTATTCTTTCGTTAGAGTTTAAGTAGCATAATAGTCTCTTTTCCTAACTGTTTTCCAAAATTCGAAAAACTTACATTGAGCAAAGAAAAAAAAAAAAAAAAATCAAGTAGACAAGTGCAAGCAGAAAACACTGACTGACCGACTGACAGACTGACTGACTGACTGACTGACTGACTCGACTCGACTCGACTCGACCCGACCCGACCCGACCCGACCCGACCCGACCCGACTCGATTCGATTCGACTCGAATCGACCTGTCCCGACCCGACCCGACCTGATCGATCAATCGATCCATTGATTGATTGATTGTTTGACCGATTGAACGATCGAATGATCAATAAATAGAATGATTTTTTATTTTGTAATTCAGTTATGTCACGACGATTGCTCACATATTTTTGCCTAAGGACACTCCCACGAAAAGCCATTGCTTTCAGTGAGGTTTGAATTCGGGGCCTCCATGTTACGGATCCTACAATTTACCAATGAGCCACTCAGGACCCCTAGACATTGTTAACACGGGTTCTTTCGTGGTTCAGTGCTGAAGTTGCAGAATTCGCAATCACGGGTTCGATCCTCATTTGAATCGCCGTTTTTTTTTCCCCCGCTGGAATGTCTTTGTACAAAACGCTTCAGAGTCCTAGCCCTGCACTGGTGAAATCCAGTGCATACATGGAAAGGTAAACTGTCGCCGTTATTTGACTAAAGTAATAATGAAACGTCTTCAATACCACTCAATCCATCATTGTACAACGCTGTTCTATAAAGCAACTAATAATTGTGTGTGGAATTTTAGGGTCTAACCCTTTTCAACGCAAAGAGGAGAAACAGGCGCTTTTTGCAGACGGCATAGATCCACTATCAGTCTGCACAGGACGTGCAGTCTGATCTTTGTTCTTTATCGTCCGGTTGTTCAGTCAAGCCTATAAGATAAAAATCTTTCTGGGTTTCAGTGTTTGTACTTTCAGAACTCACAAGAGGTCAGGTTTATCTGTATTGAGCTGAAAGAGTTAAATATTCCATTCTAGCGTGACAGAGCGATCAACAATGCACTCAACACTGATTTATTACGAAATAATTCAGCATACGGCCAGTACCACACGCAACCACAGGTATCACAAAGCATTTTGTTTTGTCTCTATTGTAATTAGATGATAAAGGACCTATCGTCCGGGGTCACGTAATGTCGCTCCGAAATTTTTCTAAGCCTGTATTCACCAACTATTCGTGCTGAAAAATTTAGTCTAGTTCTCAAGAATTTTCCGAATTCAAAAGTAATGCCATTTGTGATTGGTTAAACCATAGGCCGCTGAAATTTCAATTGTCTATAACGGAATACCGCAATTTTCCTTGGTTGATTATCTGACACCGTTACTTAAAATAGCACATTGACGCAGTGCATCTATATCGTATATAACAAGTTGGCTTCTTTACAAAAGAAGCCAGGAGAGGTCAGCATCATTGTTTTCAAATAATTTTTTGGCTTTTAATTTCAATATATTTTGATACATATAAACAAACAAGTAAAAAAGCCGCCGCGTAGAAACCCTGTATGCTTTACATGACTCTCATTTGGCCTTCTTGCCGCGTTTTCAAGTCGCATGATCTTGTCCAGCGGTCTTCTTTCTCTTTTTTTAACGAAATTCTTCTTATTTTTTCGTCTGCTTAGATTTATTTGCTTAATGAAAAATTACAATTATTTGAGAGGTCATTTGCAGCCATGGCAAATTAATATAACAAATATTTTCTGAAATTCGTCATATGAAAATAAACCACGTCTATTTCCTGTTTCGATTTTTTGATTTCGCTTTATTTACAAAACCATGACGAAACAGACTGTGTATCAGTACAATTTCGCAAGAAAAATGGATTTAGACAGCAAATTCTGTTGCAGTCTGCCTTTTCAACTCACCACTGTTGGAGAGGTCTGATGACCTCTCCAATAACACAAAGTGTGCAATGAAATCGGAGAAAATTTGACCCGAAATAAAAATTTTTCTTTCTTTATTATTCTGCATTAACTCTTAGACTGCTAAGTGGGGCTCAAGGACCTTTTGCGGACGGTGTAGATCAAGATCAGACAGCACAGAACGTGCAGTCTGATCATGGATCTACACTGTCCGATACGGAGATATTTTTCCCTAAAATATACCTTTAAAATACCAAAATTTGAGTTTTTACTGTCGGGTTGAAAATTTCATTTCATTTATTTAGCAGGATGATGCTTATGATTGAGAATGCAATTAAGAATAATAGCTGAATACGGGTCTGGGCTGTCTTACACTAAACTACGTAGTCTTTAGCAAATTATGTGGGATTGTATTTACATACATCCGATCCCTGCTTTACCGAAAGGTACGAATCGTCGTTATGATTTGTAAATAATAATTAAAAAAAAATCGTAAAGTTATGAAGTTAAGTAAAACTTGTTTTCAAACTTAATGCCCGCTTACCTAAACTGCTTACGCAAATTTCCTTCGTAAGTAGATAGAAACGGCCGATTCTGGGCCACCATCTTTTCGGCCATCCCTCCCTCCTCCCATTTCGACCACCTAACTCCGACCCGATCGCAATTCGTCCTACCACCCATTTCGACCACCTAACTCCGACCCGATCGGATTGTCTCGCCTGGTGGCTCGCCACCATGTCTGGGCCACCACCCTATTCGACCACCTAACTCCGACTCGTTTTTGAAGAAATCTACCGTTAAATTACCTTGAAACTATTGTCTTTAGTATGGATGAACTAAAAGCGTACATGGATGAATGTGGGATACCTCGTGAGATGATCCGTTCGTTAGTTGAAGTAACCACACGAGCTCATACCCACGACTCTGATTCGGAGGAGGAAATAGCTCATGAAGTGACCGTTGCTATCGATTGGTTTGAAGGATTTGTCAACAATCGAGTTGATGAAAAGGTTAAAAAGTTTATCGAATTATTAGATATCTGGGATATAGATGAAATAGAAAGGCATTTGATCGATTGCAAGGTACCTAGAGAGGAGATTATGCCTCTAGTTGAATCATTGGATGGAACGAGTAAGATGAGATCCGACACTATCAATCGTTTTAAACAGTTATACGGTCGTTTAACCGAAGAAATGGTTAAGAAGTTTTTTCGCATGGTTTACAGAGTGGATCCTCCTACGAGTCTAGAATAGAGATCCCTGCTGATCCTCGGACACCCGGACGCTCGCCTCCCGAGACTCGGCGAGGGAGAGCCGGGCGAGTCAGTCCCTCGGACGACGACCGCAGGGAAGCATACGAAGGATGATCTAGGGTTGAGTCACCCAACGCGTGGAAAATATAACTTGCTTGAAGTTATATTTTTATAAATCTAATTCTATCAAGATAGATATATAAGAGAGTGATACATTACTACTGTCTGACCTCGAGATAAAGTTTATGATGTCGCATTCCTCTACCTCTAACGGGTTCGGAAAAACGGTACAGCTACAATTTTCGTTCGCTTTTTTTATAATAGAGTAGTAATCAAGCTGCTCTTTACCGTTTACCGTTATATTAATTTTAACCTCTTCTCCAGGTGCTTTACGATCGTTCTTTACGACCGCTAAACTTCCCCTTATGATTCTTCCCTTCGCACTCATACAATAACCACCCAAACCATGCCTTCTACCAGAATTACCATTACCGAAGGAAAATTCGAAATTACCGTTTGCGATCGGTCCGTTTTCTTCGCCCCACACGGTTATAACGTGTCGCCTTAAAAGAATATCCCCTAATACCTCCTGTTTCGTTTGATCCACATAGGATTTGGTTACTAAATAATCTCCCCATAAAGGACGTCCAGCGTTTCTTATAATATAACCCTGAAGATCAATTTCAGCCGCTGCCGTGAATCTTCCATCCGGATTTTTTATGATGGCTCCTCCATAGTCTACATAGTTTTTATTCGCAGCGGCATCGAGGGATGGGGGGTTGGGTAACCCGGTAATCGTGTTACCATCCATAAGGATATAGGCTGTAGCGGTAAAAGATCCATCAGGGTTTATAGTGAAAGCTTTTACACCCGCAGTAGCCTTATCTACGGTGGTATCTACGTAAAACTTACTAGCAGCCTGATCGTGTCTCGAAGGGGGTCCGAGATTGTTAATTACCCGTCCCGCCATAGAGATTTCATCAACTGCCTGGTACCACCTTCCATCTTTATTAACGAAGGCTCGATCGAAGTTGTCAACATACTTCTTAGTAGCAACTTCATCAGGTTCTTTAGGTTCCTTAACATTTCGTATCTCGTTGAAACCCATATTTATGAATCCGAGTGCCTGATACCCCCCGTTTTCTTTTACCCACCCCCCACTCGAAGTTCCATCCACGTAATCTTTAGTCGCCACGTCGTGCGAATTTACCGGGTTACTAACCCTCGTTAATGTATTACCATTCATGTCTATAGAACCGGTAACAACGGTCGTTCCATCCACGCGTAAAAAGTTATTGTTCACGTAAGCGAGTGACACACCATCACCGCCCTCCTCCGTTTTATCGCCTTTCATCCGTCCGAATTTGTCTACGGGCATATTTTTTAATACTAAAATAAACTATTTAAAACGTCTTGAAATGGTGTCCCCGAAGCTAATTCTTTTAGAACGTACAAGCATAAGTGTCCGCAAAATACCTGTCCTGCGGGCTGTATTTGATCGGAATTATAGTATATCGGACTCTTTAGATACTCTCGAATTTCGTTAGGTGGTTGTATTCCGTAACTATCGAAATAAATCTTAGTCTGACCGTTTTTATACCATGCGACCCAGTGTGTACCAGGACCTCCGCTTTTATCGAAGTTCAGTATACCACACTCCTTTATAGTCGGTTTTCTCGGTAATGTATCTAGTAAGAAAACGCCCTTGAAAGAAGGGATCCCTAGTCGTTCCGCCGCATCTTCCAACTCTAAATTGCTTAACGGTTTATTCGGCAATATCACCCTCGTCATTTTAATTCTACAATATTCTTGTTATCTATCCACGAGTTGAATTCGTTGGAGTAGCCTTTCCACTTTACGAGAGACTTCTTTTTTAGCTTCCTAATAACCTTTTCTATCCTATACACCTCTTGACTAGTTTTCTGTAGTTCAGCTTCGTAAAACGCGCCTTCCACTTGTTCACCATTAAGATCCGTAATTTTATAGGTTACGGGTGAAGTATCCTTCACCTCCGAAATCGTGAAAACCTCTTCCGTCCACCTCGTGGTATAACCCTTCTCAAAGGTCCTTTTGTTTTTTGCTAACCTTACCCTTTCACCCACGGAAAACTTAGGCGCTTTTTCTTCAACACTATGGGGGTAAAGGTTTCTCCAAACCGTGGTTTCATTCTCTTTCTTACTAGCCTCTACCGGCGTCATTTTAATAGAGGAATGGATAGTATTATTATACTCCTTAACGAGATCTTGCAAGACATCGATGTAAACGTTCGTAGAGTTGGCGGAGAAATACTTCCACATCTTCTCCTTCATCGTTCTAATCCATCGTTCAACGACGCTAGATTTCTCTTCGTTTTGCGTGGAATACAATTGTACCAACGCTTTTACGTCTTTGTTGTAAAACTCCCGACCTTCATCGACCCACAATTTCTTCGGCTTTCTTTCCTTAAAAATACCTTTAAACGCTTCAGCCGTCACCTTGCCCGTCTTGTTTTTCAACGGGACCAACCAACCGTACTTCGAAAAGATGTCGATCACAGCGAGAAGATAATTATTGCCTCGATTATACTTAGAAAAAGCGCGCATGTCGACTAAATCCGCGGCCCATATACTATCGATACCGTTCACTATAACCCTCCTCTTCTTAAACCTTCGTCTTACGGGTTTGTGCAATTCCTCCGCTAGAGTTGTCATTTTCGGGTTTTTTTTGACTCGCCCTGCTCGTCAGGGACGACTCCCATTCCGAACTGCATCTTCGTACCTATGAGTCTACTTACCAAATCCCGTTCCATCTTTTCTCTAATAGAAGGGTTGTAAATACCATCCAATTCCTTCAACATATTCTTGTCACACACCGCGTTTCTCGTGGCTGTGTCATTGTGCTTAAGATAACAAACATCGTGGTTGTAAGCGGCCTTATCGACGCGGTTGATCGGTTTGCTCCACTTCTTCGGCGTTAAATCCGGGTTGAGTCTTTTCTTCAGCTTAGTACCGGGTCCCGTGAAATTATGGCCGGGTAGATGCATTTCGAAAGGCATGTTGTTTATGACTTTGTTTAGCAAGGATCCCCCCGTCGCCGTTCCTGGTACAAATTGGGTTTTAGTTATCCCGCAAACCGCGCATTTCCCGCGTTTCATATTCCTGTTATTTTTACTAACCGCGTAGCTTAAATCTTTCGTATCTGTACGTCTCTTACACTTAACGCAGTACATTTTATATAATAAATAAAAAATCTTATATAAAATGGACATCATGAATCTATCGTGGAATGAAGACGCATCGAGGTCTAACCACCCTCTTTTTCCTAGGAGTATCAGAGGTTTAATCATAGGCAAGTCGGGATGCGGAAAAACGACCCTATTGTTAAACCTTTTACTGAGACCCGGTTGGCTCGACTACAACGATTTAAGCGTTTTTGGAAAAAGTCTTTTTCAACCGGAATATCGATTACTAAAAAAGGCCTTCGAAGAAAGACTACCCAAGGACTGCATCCTGCGTGACGAGATACGAGAATCGGGTGTACCCCCTACTGCTTTGCTCGACGAATGGAGCAAAACGACCAAGATCAAATCGGATATAGATTGCAACTTCTTCGAGAACGCGGGCGATGTGCCCGATCCGAAAGAGCTAAACTCGCAAAATAAAAACCTGATCATCTTCGACGACCTGCTTTTAGAGAGGCAGAATAAATGCGAGTGTTATTACGTTCGAGGAAGGCATAGCAACGTGGACTGTTTTTACCTCTCACAAAATTACTTTAGACTGCCGAGGCAAACCATCAGAGAGAACGCAAATTTTATCTGCCTCTTTCCGCAAGACTTAAAGAACGTTAACCACATTTATAACGATCATGTGGGTGATGATATGCCTAAGGACGAGTTTAGAAGATTCTGTCAGAAGTCGTGGGAGAAACCGCACGGTTTTGCCATCATCGATCTTACCAGTAAAAAACACGGAGGGAAGTATAGAAACGGTATCGATAGTTTCTACCTGCCAAATTCGGTACAATAAATGAAATAGCTTAAGAAAGAAATATTAATTATGGTTATAAAATGGCGAGAAATAAAATAGAGATTGCTATGAACATAACTTTTTGTATAACGGATAAGTTCATGGAGGAATACGGTCTTAGCAGTTTTGACTTTAGGGGTTTAGTGTTTGGCAATGAAGTAGAGGAATTAGAGAGACTCGAAGAGGCCGATGATGATGAAAGCGATATACCTTGGCCATTGGTAATGAAATTGAGGGGTTTATATGACGCGATGATTAAATTAGAACGAGATTTAACTAACACGGCTGAGGTGCGTCGTTTATTTGATGAACTAATAGAAGGAACTACCACAAAAACTTATCTAGTATGCGCTTTTTACGATATACTAGAAGGTATTATCGATGACATAAAAGGAAATATTTAACTATTATAAAATGACAGAAGACCTTTTAAGGCAAATCGCTAGAAACACGGAGCACAAGACATCGTTTCAAATTATAGTAAGCGATAACAAAACGCGTTTCAGAACGAGGTTTAATCCTCCCATTATGCTGGATAAGAGTAAAGTGTACGAAATAGCTTTAGTAAACCTCGAAACTTACTACTCCTTTCCGAATATCGATGATACGAACAACACATTCGTTTATTCTCCGGACGATGGCAACTCGTGGGTCAAAATCAAAATACCGGAGGGTAGTTACGATCTCGTCGACATTAATGATACCATTCACCAGGAAATGAGAAAGAAGGGGCATTACGACGCAGTAAATAAAGTGCATTATATTAACATTTCCGCGAACACCAACACCCTAAAGTCCGTCCTTACTTTAGAAGAGGGATACCAAGTAGATTTTAATCAACCGGCGTCCCTCGCTAGAGTATTAGGATTTACTCGCGCTAAATATACGCGAGGCTTTCACGAGTCGGAAAACGTGGTCAACATTCTTAGCATAAACAGTTTGCTCGTCAACGTGGATATTGTTTCGGGTAGTTACCTTAACGGCACGACGAAAAACGTTATTTATTCCTTCTTCCCGGATGTGGCGCCGGGATATAAGATAATCGAATCGCCAATTAACCTGGTATACCTACCGATAACGCTAGACGAAATACATAACCTAGACGTAAGCATCACGGATCAGGACGGTAATTTACTGAATCTTAGGGGTGAAAATTTAACCATTCGCTTTCATATCAGGGAAGCGAGGTAACTCATGACTCGACCGGGTCCATAAATATATATTAGAAAAAATATATATTTATATTAAAATGGCAAATAGTTATAGCACTAAGGTCAAAGTAAATATCTCGGATGGGCAAAAGGAAAAGCTTCAGCACGCCGTAAATGCCGGTTGTCCGGTAAGTATACGATTAGCTCACGAAGATTTAGAAGGAGAAGACGTTTTAGCCATTACCGATTCTCAAGCGAGTTAAATGGCTAAAGCCTATAACGAAGGCAAGGGTGTCACGATTAAAATGACCGCTAGGCAACTGAAGTACAACACGCGAGTCGAGGGAGGTTTTCTAGGTATGTTGGCCGGGTTGGCAGCTAGAGCTTTACCGATGCTCGCAAGGACTGTTTTACCGGCACTAGGCGTCGGTGCCCTTTCGGGACTGGCACAGACGGGCGTACAGAAAGCCTTAGGGTTGGGCACGGGCTCGGGTTCGGGCCTTTTCCTTAAAAAAGGGGGATGCCTTTGTCGAGTTGAAACCGATGGATGCGGATTATACTTAAAGCCGCATAAAGGTAAAGGGCTCGATTCCTACGGTGACGGGTTGTATTTAAAGCGGGGAGGTAAGATTTATGATGGACGAGGGCTTTTACTCGGACCAAATAGTCCGTTCGCTAATATCTCTATCTTAGGGGCTATATTATAAATAATTCTATATTAAAATGGAGGTTCATAAGTTCGGTAAAAAACCGCACAAGACCGTCAAGGCAGCTAAGGAGGTATTTTGGAAGCCCCTCCCGGTAAAATATCCTCCGAGAAAGCGAGACCCTCTAAGATGGGAAATATACTCGCAAGTAGCTATCAAGGTTCCTCCGCGCGATGGCCTGAAACTTTCGTTAGGGTTTGGATATGTAACCACGCGAGGCGTTGTGCTGATATCCGTTTGCGATAAATGGAAAGGTAGTTTAACCTTCTTTAATGGAATACATCTCGATAATGAGGTTGATGATATCTTAGTCTATATTTATAACTTCTCCAAGCAACCGATCGAGATACCAGCGGCTGATAAGATCTGTTTCGTAAAATTTTTAGTCTAGCCTTATAAAATGATAGCGGATCAAGAGTATACGAAAATTTATCCAAACGCGCCACCTTTAGAGGACGGAGGACATTCCTACCGACTACAAAAGATATCCGAGGCAAGAAGCGCGCGAGTCCTTTCGGAGGTTGGTTGAGAAGAATCGTGTCACGTCCTAGGGACCGACGGGTGAAAATAAATTTTTCGTGCGGCTTTAGTTTTGAATCATGATATTTGCTCATATAGTAACAAGGGCAAAATTGCGTCGAAAATCGCGTTAAAAATCGCGTTAAAAATCGCGTCGAAAATCGCGTTAAAAATCGCGTTAAAAATCGCGTCGAAAATCGCGTCGAAAATCGCGTTTAAAATCGCGTTAAAAATCGCACATATAGTGATACGAGTGACGTGTATATGGAGGTCACAACCACATATATATTAGTAATAACTAATATATATAGGTAATAAAATGTCTTTTTTAAAGATCGTTGATCCGAAGAAAAGGGACTTAGTCGTAAAAGACTACCTCGAAACGAGAAGGAGGATTCGCGACAATTTCCTGGCGGAGAGAACGGGTGAACAACAAGCTGATCTCTCTAAGTTCTTTAAACCTATTACGGAAGGACAAAAAGCTACAGCGAGGGAGATTACGGAAGAACTAAAACCTATTCGAGAGGGCATCGAACAACTCCCTATTACCTTTCCAGCCTTTCCTTCTATCGAGGAGGAGGAGCCACTAGTTCTCGGAGAGATAGCGGAAAGCTATTTAAGAAGGTTTACTTCTAAAGAAGGAGCCGATAAAACGTACGGAACATATGACAGTAAGGGTAAGTTCTTTATCGGGAACAAACGAGTCGTTATTCGAGACAATGATATTATCACGGAGGATGAGGAATATAGAGGTACCCCCGGCCTATGGGAGTTAATCGTTTCTAAAGATCCAGATAGAAATATCTATAATGAAGAGGATTTAAGGAATTACGCGAAGTTGATGGTTAAAACCAACTCCATTTATAGTCGCAACAATCCAGCTAGTACTCGTCCTAAGTCTTCTAGTGGTAGGAAATGGATAGGTGTACTAAAAAATATATGGAAAGATAGAAAGCTTTATCACGGAAAGGGCATCGTTTATATTCCCTCCGATCCTAACGCGTTACTAGAAAGACTAGACCTATTACTAGCGAGTAAAGAGGCAGGCAACACGGGAGTATCCAGGAACGAGCTAGTAAGCATTTGCGATGAATTAAAGAGACAAGGCATCTTGAAGTCGTCAGCTTATAAAAATATAATGTCTACATTATAAAATATGATCGTAAAACGAGGATTTAAAAGAAGCTATTCGTACGGAGGGTCTGGAATCTTCGATACTTTAGCCAGTTTCCTAGCTAGGCTTTTCTCCAGTAGTGCGGCGAAACAACTGGCGAGTTCTGCCATTGATGTGGGAAAGAGTGTAGCTAAGGAAGGAGCAAAGAAAGCTTTGGAGGTTGGAAAAAGCGCGGCTATAGAAACAGGGAAAAAGCTGGTTACGAAAGCGTTGGGAAAGCGGACTGAGGATCGTCCCCAGCTGACACCAAAGTCGAAGGAGATCTTAGAGAAGTATAGTTCTCCGCAAAACATTAGTACATTGATAGAAGGGTCTGCGACTCCTTCTCCTCACCGAGCCTCGGAGGTGATCGCTATTCAAGATCTAGTTAAAAGATTATCTAACGGCTCGGGCGTAAAAGTAATTTAAGTTAAGCGTTTTGGGCGCTATTAAAAAAAAAGAATGTTAGCATTCGAACGCGTATATTATAAAACATACGGTACCAGTTGCATTAATATACGAGGCGCGTGTATAAATATGAAAGATTGCCAAATCCTCGAGGTTAAAGATACGATGTACGGTTATAAGAAATGTACGGTTATGTTATCTCCCGAAAAAATAACTAAGATAAAAGAGATAGAGGAAGAGGTAAATAAACGTTTAGAAAGGTGGGGTGTACCTCGAGTAACGATCGTATACGGTAACAAAGTTTATCCTAAATGTAAACAAGGGCCTACGTTAATTTTCCTTAAAGGTGTGTTTATTAATGCTCAAGGTAAATCTTTTCCTCAGCTTTACGCCGCCTAACTCGCACCGATCACGCAATTATAATTTTCATTCAAAATTATAATTGCATTATAAAATGGAGATATTAAAGATCACCGAACCGATTTTAAAGGATGAAAGCATAGATGAGTATGAACACCATGAGTACCTACCAATCACCGGTACAAACCTCAACAACTCGGGAGGAGAAATAAGGATAGACATCGAGACTCAAGATATCTTTACGCATCCTTGCGAAAGTTATTTGCTTTTTGTAGGCGAATTAGTAAGGAGCGATACTGGAGCAGTTTATGATGCTAACACCGGTATTTCTTTAACGAACAATGGCCTTATGTATCTCTTTAAGAATATCAAGTATCAACTTTCTGGTACGGAGATCGAATCTATAATGTACCCCGGTCAGGCTACCACGATGCTCGGCTTGTTAAAATACCCCGATGATTTTTCTAAGTCGGTAGGGTTGAACCAGTGTTGGTATAAAGATACATCAGTGGCTGCGGCTGTTGGGAACACCGGCTTTATCGTGAGAAGAAATTATATCATTAACGACCCTCTTCCGAGAGGTACCTTTAGCTTCAGGGTTCCATTAAAGCATATATTCGGTTTCTGCGACGATTACGATAAGATATTGTACGGCATGAAACAAACACTCACATTAACGAGAAGCGATGATAACGACGCGATCTTTCGAGATAATGCCGCTCCCGTTGATGGTAGAATTAACTTACTTAAAATATCATGGTTCATACCACACGTTTTGCCCGCTGATGATGAGAAAATGGCACTCTACAAGATCATCGAGAAGAAAGAGAAAATAGCGGTCGGATATAGAATGCGACAATGCGACTCTATCGCGGTACCTCAGTCACTATCGTTTTCCTGGAGACTAGGTGTTAGGTCGTCTCCCGAAGTGCCGCGTTTTATTATCGTCGGTTTTCAGTCTGGTAAAAGCGGGGATCAGGAACAAAATCCGGCTATATTCGACCATAGAAACGTAAACAACATGTACGTTATGTTAAACTCTAGAAGATATCCCGTAGCGGACTATAACCTTTCGTTCGTGGCGAATCAATTTAGTAGGGTGTATGGTGACGCTGCTTTATTCAGGTCTAAGTTTTATCACATGGATGAATTGGTGTCAAACCCTAACATTACCCCCTCCGATTATAAGAGCCTTTATCCTCTGTTTTTATTCGACGTTTCGAAGCATAGCGAAAGACTGAAATACTCCGTCACCGATATCCAAATCAAAGCGAGGTTTACCGAAAACCCGCCCGCGGACACGGAGGCGTTCGCCGTTATTATTTGCGATAGGTTAATTAACTTTCAGTCTGACGGAAATAAGATGAGCGTAGTGATTTAAGTTAAGCAATTATTTTTTATATATAAAATGAAGAAGATCGAGGATATAAGGAGAGTTCTTAGGCAGAACGATATAAAGTTCTTCGGGTACTGGAAGAAGGAAAGGTTGGAGGCACTGGCGAAAAAACACGGTTTGTACGATAAGATACCCGATAAAATAAAGAGAAGCGAGGTCAAAACAGAAAGAAGTAAAGGCCCAAAATACGATAGATTGAGGACGGCTGCGGTTAACCCCAGGAAGGTTCGTATGGAGGATGTAAAAACTGGCGAAATAAGAACCTTTCCTTTGCTTTATAAGGCGGGTAAATTCATAGATCGCTGCGCGCAAGCAATTAGTAATCATAATGGAAAGGTTTGGAACGGTAAATATTGGATAGAGGTCCTGACGGAAGCATAAAATGTAATATATATGTCCGAAGATTTAAACGGACATATATATTTAACGCCGCGCGAAAAAAATTTTACGCGCGAAAAAAAAAATTAGCTTAAGTAATTTTTGCGCTATTATAAAATGAGCGCGATTTACAACGCGTACACCGTAAGAGGTTTAAGAAATTTAGCTAGGATAAGGAGGATCCGGGGATTCTCTTCGCTGAGAAGAGACGAATTAATCGAGCGTCTAGGTGTCCCACCTAGGCTGTCTCTGGGCGACGATCCTTACAGGGGACACACGGTAAGAGACTTAAAACGAGAGTCTAAAGCTTTAGGGATCGGAGGATACTCTAGACTTAGAAGAGACGAATTAATCGAGCGTCTACGTAATCCTCCCCCTATTAATCTTACCAGTCAATTATACGAGGGACACACGGTAAGAGACTTAAAACGAGAGTCTAAAGCTTTAGGGATGCGAGGATACTCTAGACTTAGAAGAGGCGAATTAATCGAGCGTCTATGTACTCGAGGTGGGAGGTTGTTAGATTCCAGGATCAAGGGTTTTGACGCGGAGATGTTGCAACCGACGCCCTACGAGCCTCCTCCTCCACCCGCGTCAGTGCCTAAGGCCGCGATCAAGAAGCTGATGAAGTATTTAGATAGCGAGATCCCGATAAAAATAACGCCGGAGATAGAAGCTTTAAAAAGAAGGATAGACAGGATATATAAGGATGAGGATGAAATGACGGTAGAAGAAGGGGAATCGGCATTTAAAGGATTTACCAAGCAGTATTTTATAAGAGGTAAAGAGTCTTATACTCCGAAAGAGTTCCTCGATTTAGCGAAGAGTAGAATAACCTCCATTATAAGTCAGAATCGTCAAACGAAAGTTAAACTCATTATGATCTGTATGATGAAACACTCTGGAACCAGCCAACTGATGGAAATGAACTTCCATTCCGGATTTCCGATCGTCAATTTAAAGGGGGAAGATGCGAAGGAAATATACGATGCGATGAAGGAACAGGTTCTGGTTTATATTGCGGAAAAGGAAATGCAAACGGATTACTGGAGAGTCACACACGTAATCGATTTAAGATTGCACACGGTTTCGTATAACCCGGTAAGGGGCAGTACATGGTTCCCAACTCCTCCTAGGATAGCGAACACGAAAAGCGTTATTAATCCGAGAAATACGGAGGATGATATGTGCTTCGCGTATTGTATTCTTATAGCTTTGAACCCGACAACTAATCATCCGGAAAGAATCGAAAGACTAAAACCTTTGTTAAGCACTATAAATATGGAAGGGATTAGCTACCCCGTTTCCATTCATGATAGAAGTAAATTTGAGAGACAGAATCCTTCCATATCCGTATCGATACACTCGTATGAGGAGGGTGTAGGTTTCTACCCGCTTAGTGTAAGTAAAGAAGCTTATAAAAGAGAACATCACGTTAATCTCTTACTGCTTGAGGGAGAAGATATTGTCGAAGATTCCCCGACGGGCGAGACAGTCACAACAAAGCATTATTGCTTGATTAAAAACATGAGTAGATTGTTATCTAAACAAACAAGCAATCATGGTCACAGAACTTATATTTGCGAAAGGTGTTTAAATCGCTTCCAAAAAGAAGATACTTTAAATAACCATTTGAAGTATTGCTGCAAGAAAGATGCCTGTGCAATAGAATTACCCAAAGAGGGTACTACGATATCTTTCCAGAATTTCTTAAAACAGCAGAGACACCCGTTTACGATTTATGCGGATATGGAGTCTACGTTAGAAAAGCAATATGAAAAGAGGGGGAACAAAACGAAGGTTATTCACACCCATAAAATCTCGGGGTATTCTTTCTTCGTTAAATCGCTTTACCAAGACCTCTTCCCTTCGGAAATCTACCAATACTCCGGTAAAAACGCGTCTGCGGAATTCGTAGAGGAACTAGAAGAGGTTATAAGAGCGATAAGCAATATACCCGACAGGGAAATGATTTTTACAGCCGAGGATAGTAGAAGGTATTACAGCGCGAAAGTGTGTTGGATATGTAATGAACCATTTAAGAAAGAAGATAAAAAGGTGAGAGACCACTGTCATTACACCGGGGCATTTAGGGGTACCGCGCACAACTCGTGTAATTTAAAGTATAGGAAGCCTACTTTTACCCCCGTATTCTTCCATAACTTTAGTAAGTACGACAGTCACTTATTTATAAAGGATTTAATGAGAACACCGGGTGAGACGAGTTGTATACCTTCAAACAAGGAAACGTACGTAAGCGTGTCTAAAACGCTAGAGGTAGAGCGCGATGTATTTGATCCAGTATCAGAAGAATATATAAAGGTGACTAAAAAGCATGAGATTAGATTCCTCGATAGTTTTAAGTTTCTAGCCAGAAGTTTAGACGAACTCGCCAGGTCACTAACCGAGGAGGATAAGGTTAATCTCTCGAAATACTTTGAGGGGAAAGAGCTCGAATTGGTCTCTCAGAAGGGCATATTCCCGTACGAATGGTTCGATAGCCTTAACAGACTCGAAGAAACGAAGCTACCTGAACGAAGGAGGTTTTACTCAAAGCTTAAATATAGCGGAATTGATAAGGAGGATTATCAACACGCGTTAAATGTATGGAAGACATTCAAGATGGAAACTTTTAAGGATTATCATGACCTATATAACAAGGTTGACGTTTTACTGCTAGCTGATGTTTTCGAGAACTTCAGGAACGTTTGCTTCGAGAATTATGGTCTGGACCCATCTTGGTTTTATACAGCGCCTGGTCTTGCTTGGGAAGCGATGTTAAAAACCACAGGGGTAAAGTTAGAACTACTATCCGACCCAGATATGGTTTTATTTATCGAAAACGGAATAAGAGGAGGCACCTCGACCATTTTTAAACGATACGCGAAAGCGAATAATAAATATATGGGGGAAAAATATGATCCGAGCAAATCATCTAAATTTATTACTTACTTGGACGCGAACAACCTTTACGGTTGGGGGATGATTCAAAAACTTCCCTACGCTAATTTTAAATGGATGGATGATTTGGATAATTGGGAAAATCAACCGTGTATATTGGAAGTCGACTTGGAATATCCTAAGGAATTGCAGGACTGGCATAACGACTTTCCATTAGCTCCTGAAAGATTGATGGTCAACAAAGTCGAGAAACTTATACCTAACTTACGTGATAAAGAAAGGTACATTTTACATCGAGAAAATTTAAAGCTATATTTAAGCTTAGGTCTAAAGCTTAAAAAGATTCACAGAGGGTTAACTTTCGATGAGAGTGAATGGTTAAAACCTTATATCGATAAGAATACTAACCTGAGAACGAAAGCTAAAACGGCGTTTGAAAAGGACTTCTTCAAACTCATGAACAATTCCGTGTTCGGTAAGACCATGGAAAATTTAAGAAACAGAGTTGATGTAAGGCTAGTTAGTAGCAAGGGACATGCGGAAAAACTAACCGCTAGACCGAACTATTACGATGTGAAAATCCTTGACGAAGATTTATGCCTAATTCAAATGAAGAAAACGCGTTTGCGCTTTAATAAACCCATTTACGTTGGGATGTGTATATTAGACTTAAGTAAGGTACTGATGTACAGGTTTCATTACAACTTCATTAAGGATAAATACGGAGAACGAGCGGAACTTCTTTTCACCGATACGGATAGCTTAATGTACGAGGTAGATACGGAAGACTTTTATAAGGATATTAGTGACGACGTTAAGAACTGGTTTGATACTAGCGAATATCCGCCTGACCATCCTTCCGGTATTCCTACAGGATTGAATAAGAAGATCGTGGGTATGTTTAAGGATGAGGTGAGCGGCAGGGTTATCGAGGAGTTCGTGGGTCTCAGGTCTAAACTATACTCCTATAAAATGTGTGATGAAGAGGAGAATAAGAAATGCAAGGGAATTTCGAAGCGGGTAGTAAAAGCGTTTATCAAGCACGAACATTACAAAGAGTGTTTGTTCGAAAAGAAGACGCAAATAAGGAGAATGGTAGTTATTAGGAATCGCAATCACGAGTTGTTTACCGAAGAGATCACTAAAATCGCCTTAAACGGAAACGACGACAAACGCTTTGTCCTCGAAAACAGAATCAATACGTTAGCCTGGGGACACGATCGAATTTCGGAGGCGCGCGTGGACGAATTGGATGGTGGCCCAGACATGGTGGCGAGCCACCAGGCAAGACAATGAAAACGGGTTGGAGTTAGGTGGTCGAATAGGGTGGGGGGACAAATCGGGGACGGGATGGACTTAAGTGGTCGAATTGGGTGGGGGGGACAAATCGGGGACGGGATGGACTTAAGTGGCCGAATTGGGTGGTAGGACGAACATGGTGGCAAGCCACCAGGCGAGACATCGCGATCGGGTCGGAGTTAGGTGGTCGAAATGGGTGGAGGCCCGGAATCCGATCGAGTCGGAGTTAGGTGGTCGAATAGGGTGGTGGCCCAGACATGGTGGCGAGCCACCAGGCGAGACAATCCGATCGGGTCGGAGTTAGGTGGTCGAAATGGGTGGTAGGACGAATTGCGATCGGGTCGGAGTTAGGTGGTCGAAATGGGAGGAGGGAGGGATGGCCGAAAAGATGGTGGCCCAGAATCGGCCGTTTCTATCTACTTTCGTACGTAGTTTAGTGAAAGGCAGTCCGGATCTTAAAACGGAGAAATACCGGGTTCGAGGTTCTTCTGTGATTACACCCATAGCAACAATCTTTCTGTAAGTCGTAAAACAACTAAACTTTTCCGTGGGATTGATTTGCACGATGTTGATTAGTATTTTAACAACATATTAGTGCCGTTCCGGCAGCCAGTGCATCTATTTTGTGCTTACCCAGGAGTTTCTCTCTCCACCAATCCGTGGCACTAATCAGCGAAGAGATAGGTATGAATCCTTTAACAGTGTATAAGTCAGCGAAAACAATTTTGGCCGTAGGGTCTACTTTTTGTCTTATTGTGTGTTCAGAAGTTGCATTCCTTGGTGCTGTCGAGATTTCTCAATTAGCTTGTACATTATGGTTGCGAGTGTAATACGTGTTATTTCTTTTGATTCACAATTAGCATTTAATCCAAGCGCTTCTTTCTGGTATATCATTTATACTATAAGAATGCAATTAGAATGCTGGGTGGAAAAAGGGCGCAATGGCCTGATTAACCCTTTACCGCACGATGCCGACTTTTAACGACCCTGGAAAAGAAGCCTTTTGAAAACATTGTGTGAAAAGGAGAAAATGCTGGTAACCAGTATTTTCTCCTTTTCACACAATATTTTCTACCCTATCAAAGAAAAATTGCACCTTTTGAGCCACACTGAAATTGCCCTCTGCAAATGCTTTCAATTTGGACTGGTAAAGGAATAAGGACACAAAAAAACATGTTTCTGGTCAATATGTGGAAACAAAAATTGAAAACATGGTTTTCAAATGTCTTCTTTCTTCTTAGGCAAGTAAAATAAAGGGCCGTATTGACTAACCATCCTAAGTTACATTACTCGTCTTATTCTATATTAAGAAAGTAACGCCATTTTGACTGACATACGATTTAGCCAATCAGAAAACGCGTCACTTCCGAATTTAGAAAATTTTCGAAAATTAAACATAGAATGTTATTTTGTTAGAATGATTGGTGAATACGAACACATGGTATTTGAATGAAAAACGGAAAAAAATGAGCTAAAGATGTGAGCAGAGCCTACTGCTTAAAAGAGGCATAAATATTGATTTTCTGTGGTGCCATCAAAAATTTCCTCGAAAAGGTCAACGTTAAATGCAAATTATGATAGACCGAATATCGACAGCCCATTAATCAAATTATGGGTATGAACCCTTTCTATAAATATCGGATAAAATTATATAGGAACGTTTCCATAGATAGAAAAACGTATAATTATCCCAAAATTGAGTAAAATGCATGGAGATGAGATCACCTAAAGTCATCAGTTTTAAGACTATATGGACCATGTATGGAAATCAAATCGCGACAAAATGCACTCGACCCGTTAGCACAAATGGAATGTATAATTTCGGTCCATATATAAACCATTTTCAAAAAAATATCAGAGGCAAACTCAGAGTTTATACTGGACGAGTCTGATCAGTCAATATTGTACATGGCTTAGAAAACATGTCGCTGGTTCAAATCAGTCAGTCAGTCAGCCAGCCAGGCACCCAACCAGCCAGCCAGGCGGTCACTCAGTCAGTCAGTCAAATCCCGAGCTCGGCAAATTTCTATCCAAGAACTGATGGACGTTATTGCAACAGGATTAAATCCTTTCTCATCGCTCAACATTATTTCCAATGGTCAAATGGGAAAGACTAAAAACTGTTAAAAGAAACTCCAGGAAAGCATTGTTCGAGGTACCGCCAATGCTGATATAGCTTAACGACGTATATGACAAATGTTTGCGCGCATCCTACTGCGCACGTATTTTTGTCGTGGATATTGAACAAAAGTGCACCTATGTAATTTTTGCACATAATGGTAATACTATTGGTGTACAGAAGCAAGTAGCACTTTCTTCGGGTAGTATTGGTGAAGAGAAAAAAATGGATCTTTGAACTGTCACAGTGAAATGATTAAAATGCTGCTGACACGGCGTTACACACCAAACAAGGTAACAAAGACAGGAAATTTAAAGCTGTGGAAGTATAGCTGTTTACACTTTGAAAATTAGAGTTGGAAAAGGAGAAATCGCTCCTATTGACCAATTTCTCCTTTTCCCACCATGTCTGCTGTGCTTTTATATTTTTTTCCTTGAAAAAATAACTTCCACAGTGAGCTTCAACCTTGTTTTCTGACGAAATAAGCACGGATAGGTGCCATTTTTATTTTTTCTTATTGTTTAGAATTATAAATACTATAAGTGTGGAAAGTTTAAGAAAAATCTGTGCGTTAAAAAGTATGTATTTTTTTAAGATTAAGTCTTAATTCGATCAAATTATCTCCCTTTTTAACTCAATGGTCTATATAACATGCATATTTGTACATTTACCATGCTCAAAACCAGTCTTTCATATATTTTTTGCGCAAAAATATATGAATTGTCATTAAAATGATGTAAATTTTTTTTATTTTTTCTGTAATTTTCCTGGGTAACTGACTATTAAAGAGAGGCGTTTTCAATCCAATATAAGCTGAATTTTGGAACTGTATATACCTTTTTCAAAGGCAAATTTCTCAGAAACGAGCACGGTGACCCACATCTTTTTTTACTGTAATCTCCTATAGACATGATGAGCTTTGTATGTGCAAAGTTTTAAAAAAAAATTGTCCGTTAGAAAAATTTGTCATATAAGTCGTTAAGTAATATTAAAAACGGCAACGGCGTTAAACTCCATAAAAACAAACCAGATATCTTGTTTTACATTAAGAAGTGTTTTGCACAATTGGTTTTCCGGCATAATTATTGTTCTATTAATTGAGAAAAATGTCCCACCATTTTGCACGCAGGTTTGACTTTGTCCTTTTCAAATTTATGTCAGAATTGGACTTGCGTACATCTATCTCACTTATTTAGAACATTTTCCCTTTACTGCAAGTTTATGAGACAATCCTACCCTCCCTTAACTCTTTAACAGACAACAAAATTTTAGACTTATCCAAATTGAAAACATTTGCAGACGACATCTCAAATGAGGCTCATGTTAAAGAATTTATCTTTGATAGGATAGAAAACCTTGTGGAAAATGCTGGTTATCCGCATTTTCTCCTTTTCTCACAAGGTTTAAAAAACCTTCTTCATCAGGGTCGTTAAAACTCCGAAATGTGTGGTAAAGCGTTAATAATCCTTTGCAGAACCCTGAATAAGGCAAAATTCGTGTACATAATAGAATTATGTTCTGTGAAAAGAAGATTCAATGTATCCGAAAAAAGTATCGAAACAGATCAGCCTGAGCAGTCCGTGCATGCTGACTTGGGTCGCATTTTTTTTGCTGTCGGTAAATTTTCTGCGGGTCGACGGACCATTGTACGTCATGATTCAGCCTGTTTTCAGACAACATTGATCAATATTATGGGACGACTTGCTTAGGTATAAACAGATAGACGGCGTAAGAGCTAAAGGAAAAGGAGCAGTTGCTTCTAAAACTGTTGTGTCTGAAAATACATGAAGACAAAGGACCTATATATGTACAGTAAAGAGTTCTAGGGTAATGCAGAAAAGGATTACCCTCTACACGGGTAGGAAACTTAATATTCAGAGCGCCATTGGCTCTAACGAGAAAATGGTTTGTTGGTCTTCCGGTTCTAATAGTATCGGCTCCAAAACAACTGAAAAACAGCTAAGCTTGTCATTTTTTGTACTAATGTGTTCTTGTATCTTTGAATTTCGAAAAAAGGAGAATTTCATGCAATGTTCTGGTCTTTAAACGTGTTTTCTACACCATGGAAAATTGTAAAATGCGTTGTCTGAATTAATTGTTTCGTGGATTGACCGTAGCCGAAATAATACGTCAAGGACCTAATTTCAGACTGATATTGCCATTAAATTAGCAAATAAGAGAGAGTTTTGCTGCCCCAAAAGCGTGAATTATTGTGTTGAACTTTTCTGTTCGCTGCTGGCAAAGAATTGATAAGAATTAACACAAAACTGACATAAAATAAACAAAGGCTCCGATGATGTGAACCAGTTCTGAATATGTAGACCGGCTCTGAATGTGTTGATCGGTACTGATCGATTAGGCTGAAAAGCCAGCGCATTCAGCTTAACCGGAAAAAGAGAACAGTTTACCTTGTGCTGTGATAGAAGACCCTTGTCTTCAAGCAGGTCCCCGCTCGAGTTCGTCTGTGAGAGAAATTTTCGGTACTTCTTGTTGAGTTTGTACCGGTTCTGTATGGAGACCTGGAACACGGCCCCTGAAAGATAGAAAGAAAGGCTTTCAGGACGCTGAAGGCCAGTTTCGGGTCCTTTTGCGGACAGTGTAGATCAAGGTCAGACTGTACATACCGTGCAGTCTGATCCTTGATCTTCACCACCCGATATTTTGGTATGTCTTGTCCAGTTTGTATCGGAAACTTGGAACACAGCCCTTGAAAGATACGTTAGGTTTCAAGACGGTAAAGGCAAATTGACAGAGCTTTTGCAGACAGTGCAGATCAAGATCAGATTGCACAGAACTTGTAGTCTGGTCTCGTACCTACAGTGTCCGGTTTGTATTGAGATTCATGTTAATTAGGCCTTTTGCCAAATCTACCTTAAATGTGCATAAAAGGATTTTTGTAAGAATATCAATTTGCTGTACTTGGACAATGTTCAGTTGCCTCTGATCTGTATCAACCACTTTAAAACATGCAAAATAGAATCTTTATTCAGCATGTAATTATCACATAAACTCCGCGATCTTTAGTGTGATATACCCATTACGATTTTTCTAATCTTATATACGTTTGAGATGAGCATTAAATGAGGTCACATGCGACTTCATTTATACATTTTTGAAGGAAGTGAATCTGGTGTAATTCCTAGAATTACACATTTTGTTTATATTCAGACCAATAATTCGCGAGATACCGTTATGGGATAAGAAGGATTTGACATTCGTTGGCTTTTGGCGTAAAATTTTATGAAATTCGACCACACAAATGTTATTAAGCTCGCCACATGTTCGCTTACTAACATTTTGTAGACTCGTTTAACACAATTTTATCTAAGATGCCAGTCAATGTCAGACCCCATATATCTCAAATACCAACTAATGTCAGATCCAAAATATCCGAGTCATACTCTGTGAAAAGGGGTTTTAATGCATCTGCAAAAAGTATCAATCAAGGTCAGCCTGTGTCCGTGCAGGCTGTTCTGAGTGGAAACATTTTGCCATTGGTCAACTTTGTGCATGTTTAAGGACCATCCTACTTCATGATTCAGTCGTTTGTTTGACAAAATGGATTTTATGGATCCATAATTATGTGGTACCTTAGTTGACGTAATGAATCACAAAGATGCTGTCCCGCAAGAGCATGGCTCATAGAGGAAAACATGAAGGTTACGTATAATAATTTTTCGGTTCATTGTACACTACAAACCCCATAACTTTTATCTCTGGAGAAGTCACTGCTGAGACGTTTTGTCTGGCGGACTTGCTGAATGAAAACCAAATTGATTTATTAATGTAATTAACACAATGTTGGAATATTGCATTTTAAAGTTTTGACAAAAGTCTGAATGTCTCCTTAAAGAGTTGCTGTCTTCAAGGTTTTTTCCCCTCCGACTTAAAAGTCTATTTCATACACGATGCACCCCCAAGCGTTAGTTGAAAATATTCAACAACAATTCCAAACATTTCGAAGAAGTATCTTGGAACAAATGTTCAAACCGTGAACACAATTTGTAATTTTCATAATGTTCCCGAAATCTCTCAGTTTATCCACTGTCATTTATACCTCTTCAATTTCATCTTAGGTTTTAGCTGACAGAATTCGAATTATTTCTTTTCTCCCTTGGGATATGACTGTAATTCTAGAACTTTATTTAAGTCATCTTTCTGCTTGTTTTCGCTGCCATCAATACACGGTGTTTAAGATTTTTAATTTAGAAATTTTTGCAGCATATTTCTATCAACGCTGGGTCTTGCGTGGCTTGGTGGTAAAGTTCATGACCCATAACCTGGAGGTCCCAGGTTCGAGCCTCATTGGAAGCACTGTGTTTTTCATAGAAGTGTATTTGGGCATGCCACCTGTGACTTCAGAGCCAATGCCTTGTACTTGCGAAACCAAGGATATAAATGAATATGTGAGCTGTCGCCGTGATATGATTGAAATGATTTTGAAAGCGGCTTAAAACACCATTCAAACATTAAATCTAGAGGGAAAAATGAAATATGCCCTCATTTGTTGGACTGGAAAACTGGAGATCTATGTTTTTCTCTAGAAATCTCGATATATGGATATCCATGTAATACAAAGAATACCAAGTAAACGAAATTAAAAAACAAGAGCACCGTTGTGGTTGCCAATGCTTGGCTGCAGTTGCTTTTAGTGGAAATCCTATGTCGAAAAGGGGACATAACCGTGTCAAAATTATTTTGATGGCTACTTGCCCCTGTTGTATGGGTTCATCATTTGAAAGTTAACAGCTAGTCCGAGTTTGAAGTGAATACCTTCAGTAATGACGGAGATATTATAAAATGTGCCATGGCTATGACGAGTGCTCGACCATTTTCTTCGAAAACAGCCGAGCTAAAAAGCCGAAAAATAAACCCAAGTACTGAAGTGTATTGAACTCTATTGTTTTACAAACAGTATACATTTATTTCTAGAATACTGTGTCAATCACAATTACACTGCACTTCGATCTTGATCTATACTCTGTAAGAAAAAAACGGTTGAATTTGAGATTGGCGCTCTGAGAACTTAGTCAGCACAACTTAGATTCGACTTTGACCTGATTTTGGCTTGTACTTAACAACGTACGGAAAGGCTAGTGATCACTACATATAGATGAGCTTCGCTCCGGCAGAGAGGGCCTTAAGTGATGCATGATGCCAAGCAAGTCATCGCAAATGAATCCATAAAAACAATTTTGTCTATTAACTGACTAAACAATTAAGTAAAATGGTCGTTGGACATGCAGAAAATTTACCATTTGCAAATAATTTCGACCCAGGACTGCGCAGTCTGATATAGGTCGATACTTTTTGTAGATGCAGTAAACCCGCTTTTCATAGAGCGTGACCGTATGTGATTTTTCGAGAGAAAAATAAAAGAAAATTATCAAAAGTAATTTAGCGCAGGAGAAAGATATGAACCATGCTCTGGCAAAAGGGGTCTTAATGCATCTCCGTGATGCATTATACTAAGCAAGACATCACCTAGTCATAGATACATATAATCAATTTTGTCAAACAACCGACTGAATCTTGAGGTAGAATTATCCTTTGAAATGCAGAAAATTTAAAGATAGCGAAAAGTTTCGGCCCGTGTCAGCCTGCGCGGACTGCGCAGGCTGACATGGGTCGTTACTTTTCGCAAATGCATTAAACCCCCTTTTCACAGAGCATGACTCAATTATGAAGCGGCCAAATAACCCCAAAACATGATAAATTAACCGAAAACATGAGTTTGTTTAACATGTTCATTAAATGCTAATGAATCAACAATATCCGACAGAATGTCAATACAAACAGTTCATGGTTCTTTACTCTTTACCTGAACACAGAATTTTAGACTCGTCCAAATTCAAAGCATTTGTAGACAACAAATGGAATGTGTTTTGGATGAGAATAATGCGATTTGTCTTTAAAAGGGTAGAAAAAACTTTTGGTAGAAGAAGGAAATGTCATGTTCTTCTGTTTTCCACAATGTTTTCAAGGGCTTTATGACTAAGACTCATAAAAATTTGGGATCGTTTAGTACATGTATAACTATCTAGGGATCTTCTATAGATATATAGGAAACCTGGTCTAACCCTTATCCTGCTAGATAACTAACATGAAACTCTCAAGCCGATAGTAAAAAAAGAACAAATTTTGCTATTCCACAGGTATTTTGGGGTAGAAAGATATCTCTTATCGGACAGTGTAGATCCAAGATCAGACTGCACGTTCTGTGCAGTCTGATCTTGATCTACACTGTCCGCAAAAGGTCTGTGAGTCGCTCTTAGCAACCAAAGGGTTAAAACTTTTTTTTTTTCTTCATATTTAGTAACAGTGACCTTGACTTTTATTATAACCGTAAAACTATCAAGACCTATCACCGTAGAAGGTTTCAGAAAAATTGCTCATACATTGATGAAGTTACTGCAAATTACTTATTTGCTATTTTCGGTAACAGTGAGTTTAAAGATACCCGTTTACTCATTTTAAGCCAAATTTAACCAATTTCTTCAATATTTTATCAAACTATAGTCATTCTTGTGGCTTCATGACAAATATTACTCCTGGCTGTTACGAGATTGCATAGACTACGATGGATAGAAAATGTAATTTTGGATTTGGCTCATATCCACTCGTTCAATCGAGGATACCACATTATGTTTGTCCCGTGACTGTGTACGACCTTGGCCTTGCATTCATGTAACTGGTAAGAAAGTGGAGCCGAGATACACTACACAGGTCTACTGCCGCAACAATCTATGTCACAAGAACCCAACAGCAGTTTACTCAAGGATGTCGGAATTTTATATCGAGAGTGCAGTGGAATGATTTTAAAGACACTAGAAATGTATATTTCGTATGTGCACATTAATATTTAGCGATTTTGGATTGCTGAAAGAAGGAGGAAAACCCATGATCCTACAAATAGACGAGTGCGCCATTTCCCGTGTTGAAACAACAAGTAGTCTAGCTTTCTATTTTTAGATGGGGGTGTGTAAATGACTGTAGTGATACACTCCCCCATTGTTTACAATTTTGACCCGACGTAATTTTCTCCCGACCAAAATCTATTTCAAAAAACACAACTGAAACTTCTTTTCATTCTTTTGGGCTATAGATATTGCTAATTTATTGATTTAAACACATTTCTACGTTCGGCCAAAATGAGTAAATGGGTATCTTTAACTTTTACTGTAGCTATACAAGGATAATATGTGCATAATATGTATATGTAGATTTAGAAATTTTATATATACTCAGCGTCAATGAAAAGTCACCAGGTACTAAAGTTGAATAATTTTCACCTTGCCACAAGAGAGAAATTTTCAATTATGTTGAACGTTATTATACTGATTTCCCGACCCGTATCTGACAAATTTCACATGCTTGCACATCTGAGTAGTTCATCTTTATTTGCACGTGCAAAAATGAATTCTAATCAATTTTCTGAAGGCAAACTATCCAAGGTTCATTTTCTTTTCGTCGTTCGGAAGTGCAACACAGTTCCAACAAAAATGCAGATTTTGTGTTCCCATAACAGTGAATATGGGATGTTTAAATGAAGTTCAACGTCACCGTGCGTTAGGAATGGTTGATGGCGGACTATCATACCCCGAAGTAGGCCGAAGAATGGGTTGTTCGCATAAAACCATTATGAAACTCGTTCAAAGGAACGAAAGGATAGGCGCTGTGAATGACAGACAACGCCTGGGACGCCATAGGGTTACGTCGCGTCGTCAGGACCGTCAGATAGTATTGTGTCATCTTCGGGATCGGTTCAGAACATCCGTCCTAACGGCTCGGGAAACTATTGGAATAACTAATCAGCGCATTAGTGCATCCACAGTTAGA
Source organism: Hippopus hippopus (assembly GCA_946811185.2). NCBI lineage: Eukaryota > Metazoa > Mollusca > Bivalvia > Cardiida > Cardiidae > Hippopus > Hippopus hippopus. Next base: position 14,322,331 of record OX328103.1, on the reverse strand, counting down.
CGGCGCTTACGCGACAGTGACATTAGGAGCTACAAGGCGTACAGTGGTAATGTTCTGACGCCAGTGCGAAGACAAAACCGCTACAATTGGTGCATGCAGCATCTGCGACGGACACAACATCAGTGGCAAGGTGTTTTGTTCACAGATGAGTCTAGATTCTGCATAGACATGAACGACGGTCGTGCAAGGGTATGGCGACGTCGTGGCGAACGCTATGCAAATTGTTGTGTACGAGAGGCTTCACGTTGGGCAGGAGGAAGTGTGATGGTGTGGGCCGGTATTTTTTGGCGCTACAGGACACGTCTTGTGGTAATTGATGGAAATCTGAATGCCAGACGTTATATTGATGAGGTATTGCAGCCAGTGGTATTGCCTTTCTTAAGAAACCACGCCGATGTTACGCTTTTTCAACAAGATAACGCTAGACCTCATGCAGCAAGATTGACAACAAACTTTCAACAAAATAATGTGCAAGTTTTACCCTGGCCTGCTTTCTCCCCTGATTTGAGTCCCATAGAACATTTATGGGACCAGCTAGGACGTTGCGTGTTTGACGGCAGACGACGTATTCATAACTGCCAGCAGCTGATTCAGGCACTAACCAGAGAGTGGGAGGCGATCCATCAGTACAGAATCCAACGTTTGATTCGCAGTATGAGGCGCAGATGTCAAGCAACTCTGGATGTTAATGGAGGACACACGCGATACTGATATTTGTAATATTTCATTTAAAGGTACGTCATTTACCAACTTAAATTTTTGACATGAGAATGCCCCTATGCCTTTGTGCTTCACGTTGAAACTGTAATATTGTGCTAGAAAAAAATATAGCTATTTCAGGAATTATGCCCTTTCATCAATCCAGAGTAAAGTTTGATCGACTACCTGGTGACTTTTCATTGACGCTGAGTATAAATTGTCATATAAAGGTATTATAGATTCCACGTTTCTCTGGCCCATCCCCCACTTCCCTGTTTAGGTAAGTGACCCTGACCTTCGTCTCAGTCGTAAATGCCGGGGCGGGCATACTGTAAATATCAAATGATCATAGCAGTTATCATTAAACCAACTCTAAGTTTGTTGTCCTTAGAACTTATTGCAGATTTTTTTCTTTCCAAATCAACCTTTAGATACAATGACCTTGACATAAAGTTGGGGTATCAAGTAAGAAGCCTTACACCGTTTAACTTATCGCAGGACCAGGATTTAGCTGACCCGAAACACGGAAGGACGAAAAGCCAGATGGTCGAAAAGACGGACAGACAGACGAGGCCAAACCTGTCATCCCTATCAGTAAAACAGGATACCAAAAGTAGAAATATAGTCATCAAGATCAGCGATAAAAACGGTAACTCAGTCTGATATGGGTCGAAATTTTTTTAATTTTGTAATTTTTTTTCATGTCTAAGGACCATTCTAACTCATAATTCAGTCGGTTGTAAAACAAAATGGATTTATAGTCCCATGATTACGATTAATTATGAGATGTCTTGCTTAGTACAATGCATCACGGAGATGCATCAAACTTCCTGTTGCCAGAGCATAGCTCATTTATTGATAACACGTAAAACCTTTTGCTGTCACCCTCCGTAAAAAATACTAAAAATAGAAATAGTCACAAGTGAAACGATAAAAACTATACTATATTTAGAGATAAAACATAAAAACTTTTGCCGTCACCGTGTCTGATTGTACTGATATAAAACAACAAGTATCCCAGGATAAAAGATGTCCCAGAGGGAGGAAGCTTGTCGTTATCACTTCATTACTGTATTGAGTTTTAATCAAATGATTCTATTTGCGCTGTAATGTACCACTTAATGGAATTAGACCGGCACTGAGGGGGTATGGTCACACGCTGTGTTAACTCACTACCCTTATGTACATTGTTACTTTTTATAGGTTCCTCAAAAGAAGTTTCTTTTGAAAACTGAAAATAGAAAATGCCTTATTTTTATGAGGAATAAAAAGGCAAATGACAAAGAGTTGCGACAAATAGAGAAATTGCTCTAAATAGGCAATTTCTCCATTTGTGACAATGCTTTGACAAGTCGTTTTATTTTGATCTCTTTTATTGGTTTTGTGTGGAAGAAAGGGTGTAACGAAAATTGGCTAGAAACGAGAAAAAAATTTAACGTATATATTTTTCATCGACATTTTTACAGTGCCAACTATACGCCAATTATGTTTGACGATGCCTGTCCAATTATTCTGGAATTACTTTCTCAACACTCTTAACAGCGCTTTCAACATTATTAGTTTATTTGAAAGATACTTTTTTTTAATATTGGAAAGCAGCCAGTGGCTTGGTAAAAATAGTGCACGATGTACTGGTTAAAGGGAACCCCAGAAATGTATGGATAGGTGCACTTGCTGCTGAGATATAACTGAACTAGTGTTGAAAATAGCTTTAACACTAGCAACAAACTTTTATTTTTCTTATTGTCTTTAAAACACAATCCTTTAAAAAAATATATCGTCCACCACTGGCCAGCTTGTACACTCTCTTTCAGTCTTTCTGTTCGGTCCAAGCAGTTTGTTTGACCAATCAAATTTTGTGTCATATTTATTGTATGACAGTTGTCCTTTCATTGGTCAATTGTCATTTGTACAATAGCGGTGTTATCATGCCAATACTTTAGCGTCTAGAAGTACGGATAACGTTATATACAGCTTCAGTCGCAGGATGCCAGCGTAACATTTACTCGTACAATAGTAGATTTAGTTTTTCCTTTGGAACTTGTATTATTTTTTATGTTTACAACAATCTGTTATCTCAGGATAATTTGACTGGTAATTATATATCGGCTACATATGATGTGGTTGTTGTAGGCTGTACAAAATTTTCGGCCAGTAGAATTCATGCGTCCCCCACCACATGTCCATGGTAACAGTAGTGGCATTCACTTTAGTTAACTCTTTAATAAACAACACAATTTTATTTTTTTTTAATTGTTTAAAACCGTTTACAACATTGTTTCAGTTATATCGTAGCGGGCAGTGCTCCTTTCCATGCGTTTCTGGAGTTTCTTATACCAGTACAATATTCTTCCCAACCACTGGCTGCTCTCCCACTTAACCATCGTCGAAACAATGATCAGCGTTGAGAGAGGCATGAATCCTATTGTAATGACTATCATCAGTCCTTGGAAAGAAATTGGTCGAACCGGCGTTTCTAACCAGCAAGCTCAGGTCTCAAGTACTGTTCGCCACCGACTGCGCTACCTGACCCGGCAACAAAATTTTAGATTTGTCCAGTTGTCGAATTATTAAATGCAGCTTGAATGTTTGAATTTAAGTTTTGTTTAAAATTGAGAAAACAATTTGTAAAAAGGAGAAAATTTCGGTTACTATCATTTTATCTTTTCCCTTTAGGTTTTAAAAAGGCTTCTTCCTAGGGGTCTTTAAAACTCGGAATTGTGTGGATAATGGAAAAGGTACGACATTGATTGATTTTGTCGTGACAAAAAAAAAACACGGTTGCTCTACGAGTGATGGTGCAAGGTAGCCGAACGATGTCCTTAGTATAGCTGACCAAGGTAGCCGCAATGACGATGTGCAGCGTAAGAAAGGCGGGGATTGAACCATTCGAAGGTGTTCGAATGAAAGAGATATGGAAGTATATTACAGAAGCTTACCTTGAGCACAAGGCACCTTTGTAGGCTTGTCTTTGTCCTGGTTCCTCCATATGTTTAACTGGCTGTGCACGGAACTGAAAGTTGCGAACAGAAAAAATAAACAACTCATGAATATATTCATTTTCATTTTTATAGATATCTTTTGACGCCATTAGGGTTACCTTTTTGCTTGTGCCAAAAAATGCAGATCAAAATTAGACTGCATGTATAGCGCAGTCTGATTTTGAAACAACAGTTAAAATTTTTTTCAGCGATATTCTCAAAAATAGACCTAGAATAAAGACCTTGAAATTTAAATAGTAATATTCAAGTCGTTTCTTATTACTTCAAAAATATCCAGATATCCAGAGGACTCTTTGAAGTGTTTTCCTAGCCATGTTTTACACAGACAAAGAGTCGGAATTTCAAAGTAGATTAATAACATCAACCAAGTGTTCATCCTCTAGAGACTTTCTATAGTGTAGAAAAATATCATAACACAACTCTAGGTAATATATTTCATAGCTGGATTGATGAACAGACGGACGGAAGTGGCGGACGAGCAGACAGACGGACAGACATTATCCACACACGACAATAAAGGTCATGATACGTGGACGGACACGGTGCCCCCGTTGATCAATTTGCATTTGATATAACTATTGAATAAGCTAGGTCCTAGGGATATATACTAATCGGTTTACTAAGGTCATTTGTTGCATATTCAACCATTTTATAGTATAATAATCTGTGATTATCATTATTTATCTTTCGGATAGACTCAAGTCATCTGATACCTTTTTCGTTCATTTTCGGATTCTGATAATAACGCTACTTGCTGCCAACTCGATCTCGCGATCTTTGTATTTGAATAGCAATCGTCTTATCAAATCGACCATTTTGAAAGTACATTACATTACATAGATCTATTTTGTTTTCAGTAGGCAGGTAAATACATGTATACGTATATGTATCCGAACTACACAAGCGGAAAATAATTTCTGCTCGGGTCAACCCGAAAGATCATTCGGTACGAGTAAACCTCGGATGATCTAGTGATAAAGTCCCTCGGCTGTATCAATCAGCATGATATGCACCTACACGGTACATTTTTTCGTCGGAAGTACACTATGTTAAAATTGTAAGGCTCCTCTTAGAAAAGAAAATATGAGTCACAATTTTTCTATCGACATCTTTCAAAGAATATTTCAGTTGTGCATTCAATTTTTAGCGTGGTTTAGCAATTCTGTTGGAAGCTTTCATCGACAGATCGATAGATGTGAATAACTTCAACGTTGTTGTTCATGCCGTTACTAATCGATTTACAGGGCGCCGCCATGTTTAGCATCATGTGACTGGCAGTATTTCAAAATAAAAACCCCTTCATAGGGACGAGGTTAGATGTAGGTATGGAATCGGCCGAGTTGTGACGTGTGGAAGGTGATATGTACCTTCCACTCGTCAGAAATCGGCCGATTTGGTACCTACATCTAACCTCGTCCGTATCAAGGGGGTTTCCATTTTGAAATACTGCCAGTCACATGATGTTAAACATGGCGGCGCCCTGTAAATCGATTAGTAACGACAACAACACCCACGGTGATACGTAACCTATCGCTAAAAAAATGCCAACGTAATTGATAGACCGAGATAGAAAATAAGAGTACAAACTGATTGAAATGAGAAATGTACTTAGAAAGATTCATGCGGAAAATTGTGAGTAGTGTTTGCTTCCTAAGTGGAGTGTCACGAGTTTAAGAACGGTGAAGCGGTATACTTCCGACGAAGAAATGTACCATGTAGGTGCATATCAAGCTACGTGATACAGCCGAGGGACTTGATCAACGAATCACCCGAGTTTTGCCGGATGATTACTTACACGATAAATTTCTTTGCCGGAGAAACAACGTTTTACCATTCTTAAAAGTTTAAGGCTCCGCTTTTAAAAGAAAGAAAGCAAAAATCACAAATGTGGTCTATCAATTCCGTTGGAAGATTTCAAAGGCAGGTTCATAGATGTGAATAACTTCACACACATAACACAGTTGACGTGGTTGTTGATGTTGCTGCAAATCGATTTACAAGGGTGCCACCATGTTTAAGATCATGTGACTGACAGTAATTTAAAAGGATCCTTGATACGGAGGACGTTCGATGTAGTTATGGAATCGGCCGAGTTGTGACGAGTGCCCGAAAGATATATACCATTTCATTTGTAACTGTTGGTGTTTCGCTAGCTTATTATCTTCGGAAACCAATATACAGTCCAAAACTTTTGAAAACATCCTTGTAAAATATTGATAATCAAAGTAAATTAAGTTGTTACTTTTTTCTTTCAAATAGCGACGTAAATTACGAGTAGCTATTCGGACGGCGTAGATGAAGATCAGACTGCACAGAATATACCGTCTGATCTTATGTGTGAGCTAATGCATGATAAAAAACTAGAGGCGCTTGAGCGCCTGTATCGCTCCACAGGCCTGATATTTCTATAATGGCGAAAGGAAGTTTTTAACAATTATCATTCAATCCTGCATTTTAGCTCACTGAAGAAACAGTTTGGTAGACAACCACCATAGGAACTTACCTGCAAAACAACAATGAAATCCAGTGAATAGTTTTAGAGAAGAAATTTTTCAAAGATTTTACTTTATACCATAAAAGGAAAATGAGTCTCCCATAAAAGCCATGTTTTTTGACAGATCATTTTTTTTTTTTTTTTTTAAGGAATTCTGTAAACCTGTATCTAAGGAACATTCCTGCAAAATAATAATGCTATCCAAATAGCGGTTTGGGAGGAGAAGATTTTTAAAGGTTTTTTACTTTGGTTGCCATGGCAACCAGAATTCTTCATGGAACACAATTATTTGAAGGAATTTGAAAGAGGACCACCAAAGGAACATTCCTGTGAAATTTGGTAAAAATCCAGTCAATAGTTTCTGAGGAGAAGTTTTTTAAAGAAAAAGTTTACGGACGCACGCACGGACGAACGGACGAACGAACGGACGGACGGACGGACGACGGACACAACGCCATGACAATAGCTCGCTGGCCTTCGGCCAGTGGAGCTAACAACAGCAACGGTAGCAGAAATCTACATTCAGCTTCCCCCCTTCCCCCCCCCCCCCCCCGAAATAAATGTCGACTTGATATTTGGTTGGCATCGATAGAGTTAAAATGTGGAAATTTTAAAAAAGTTATCATCGATCGGATAACGGTCTAAAATAATTCTATCAAACAGCGTGGTCCATTATAACAACTTTAAAAGGGTCTTTAAATAACGTCGAAGGGAATGGTATTTTCTCAAATATTGCCACTAACAATGTTCCAAGAAAAAATATGGCAGATATAATTCATTGTTTAACTTTTCATATAAATCCTCGACTGCGCTAAGACGTTAAGTTAGGCTTGAGAAACCACCTAGTGCTGTCCGGCAGTCTAATGCCTTTTTACCAAAAGATATGCTAATAATCAAAGCGCTGACGCACTGAGTGAAAAAAAAAATCAAATTGAAAACACACAAAAGGCAATGTACTGTGTTTTGTCTATGTGGTTTGCTACTACGTTTAGAGTTTAGTACTATAAATGAAAACAAAACTTAAAGCTGGACAGCTTTATTTACATATCTCAGTTGCTATGTTACCTGTCACCAAATATTTTAAACCAATATCTGCTGGATATTCATTAACTATTTCTTCAAGTTCTAATCAATCTGAGAGCATTTAGGTCGTGGTTTTAAATCTTGCGACTGTGTTATGTGTGTGTAGGGGGTGTCTTTAGGTGTAAGTACACAAATACTGGATATATTTTATATCAGAGTTAAAGTTAAATCAATGGTCGATAACATCAAGTATCGTGATTCAAGGTCTTTTGTTTATTTTCGTCTCTATTGCAAAACTCGCATCATATGCCTTTCACACTAGGCGGAAACTCTCCAACATTCATTGAGTTATTCTGTTCTTGTGACACAAGCACTGTACGAGGCTCCTTTCATACAAGTTTGTGCTTTTGAAGAGAAAAAAAAAAAAAAATGTGCCGTTACAATCCTATAGGGAAATCATATATAGGATAAAAGTGTTTTTCTATTATCATTATTTGTGAATTATATAAGGTGCTCCGATATCAACCTGACCTATATATTATTTTTTGTTATTATTTATTTCTAAATGTTAGTAAAGACACCTTCTATGAAATCAAAGGCTTTGAAATACTCTCAATATTTTTGAGAGAACAAACAGTGTATACGTTCTTAGAGTTTTGGAAAGTCCATGGTTAATCTCGCTTTACAGTTATCTACATACTGTTTTAAACTTAACTCTTTACCAATTGACAAAATTCTAGACTCGATCAAATTGAAAACATTTGCAGATGACAAATTTAATGTGGCTTAGATGATCGGATTCGTCTTTGAAAGTGTAGAAAACATTGTGTGAAAAGGATGAAATCCTGGTTACAAGCATTTTCTCTTTTACCTACAATGTTTTCAAAAGCCTTTTTCTGGTGGATTGTTAAAACACGAGGTTGTTATGTAAAGGGTTAACCTGAAAGGGTTTCTTTGACTCAAATTTACAAATAGCTGAACATTAACGTCGTGATTCGAATCCGCTTCAAATAGAGGCCTGATGAGTGTTTGACACAACTGTCGGGATTTGCTTAGCTTAGATATCGTTCTTTCAGTCAGTGGTTTACAGTTAAATTCTTGGTCGTCAAGTAAATATAAAAATATCAATTTGAAAACAAATTGGTTTTATATACCTTTGTCAAACAATCCAATATTTTAAAGACCAGCTAGGAAACAAATTGTTAGCAGTTTACAAGTGTATTATGAATAATGACAACCATAGTTTCAATGTCTCTGGGACATTTCTACATCCTGCCCCATTCAAAATTCAGCACAGATCCTACGAGTCCTTTGATTGATCAAAAATGAAATAATAATAATAATAAAATGATACGTAGCGTGTGGTGTAGATTCAAGACCAAGCTGCTCATTCTGCGCAGTCTGGTCTTGATCCACGCCGTCCGCAAAAGCTACCTGTGTCGACTGTCGATTAAAAAGGATTAAAAGTGGAAATATAACTGCTGCTGCTTCTACTACTGCTTCTGATGTATGGTTCATTTTGGTACCGAAAGGAAAACTGATTGTGCGAGTCTTTAATACCATTGACATAATTCTCGTGAGATTTCAATTAAATAACACACAACAATTCTTCCAATTGCCCGCACTGAAGACATAACCTACGGTAAAAAGAGTGAGACGTATGTCAAATGTGACGGCCGGCAGCAAACTTTGGACTTTTCCTTCATTTTTGCAAATTTTAAAAGACTCCGGTGGTCAAAACTTAGAACATAAGTGTGATACATGATTTTGTGTTACCATTTTTTACGAAAGCTGTTCAAAAAATAGGTGTAAAAGTGCCGTTATTCTCTCAATTATTGCTTGAATATAGCGAAATTGATACATACTATAGAAAAATTAATGTTTTGTTGAAAGTATAAATTTAAAAGTAAATACTTTTAACACCTTAAAAAAAATGTGGTAGTTATGGCAACGTCATGTTCCAGAACCCGACCCAAAACGCAATAAAACGAAAGCATTTGCCCGTCGGAATACAACGTGTCTCTTTTGTGTCTGTTCAACAAAATTTGTCACAATTTGGCGCCAATTCTTGGTATGACTTTCCTTAAGTCACATTAACGTTTGAGCGTTTGGCAGCACTATTATGTTATTCACGTGTGTCAACATGAGTATCGGACAGAGAACTGGGGTTAAATTTTGTGTCTTAAATGGAAAATCAAGAAAAGTAACAATGGAAATATCAATCAAGGCATACGACGATTCAGTAATCAGGAAAACGTCTTTAATTCAAATGTATCAGCTATAAGTGGGTCATGAAAGTGTGATAGATGACCAGAGGAGCGGACGGCCGACGTCGATAACACAACGTAAAGGAAATCAAGGAACTTTTGGACATGGATAGACGCATTATTGTAATAGAAATAAGTGAGCTAGTGGACTGTAGTATTGGAACTGTACATCACATTATTCATGACACTTTAAATATGCGGAGACTTTCTATTCCCAACATTGAAACAGCATCTGCGAGGACGACAGTTCGCTAGATTCGACGATCTGCTGAATGCAGTACAGTCCGCGGTTGCTTCCGTTCAGTCTGCCTACAGGAAAACATTCTATTCATGGGCAAAACGATGCAAAAAGTGTATTACATTTTGAGGAGATTATTTGAGAAAAAGATGAAACTCTTTCGACAGTTACCTCACCTAGGTATGTGAAAGAAACACTTTATAAGTAATGAAAGTAATTCGACGTAAAATTAACGCTGGATTACGTTGGGCAGATTTTGAGCCATGGCTATATCTATAAAAGTTGTGGAGATATTGACATGAAATTTATACTGTCAATATTTTGCTGTACTTAAGCAATATTTGAGAGAATGGTAGTACCTTTCCGTGTATTTTTAACAGCCCTCGTAGTTATTTTATGTATCAGCGACCTTGACGTTAGAACGCTCACTAGTAGACGTCAAGGGCATGACTTTAAACTTAAGTCGAGTCATATCGACCAAATTTCAGGCTTGCCCATATTGAAAATATTTGCATATTAGATGTGGCTCAATTGATGTGACGTGACTTAAAATGGTAGGAAATATCATAGGAAAGGTTGAAAATACTGGTCACCAGAATATCTTCTATTCCCACATTGTTTCCAAAACTTTTATGTCCCAGGATCGTGTAAATGCAAGATTGCTTGATAAAGGTTTACAAATAATAGAAACGTTTTATCACTCATATGACAGTGGATAGTGTCTGGGGGTGTAAATTTTGGCAATTATGGTTGTTTGTTTGTTGTTAAGGATAGGGCACTTATTCGTGTAACATTGCCTCCATCGCAGAAGAAACGTACGGATTCGGCTAAGACTCGGGTAATCCGTAATCAATCGGCCGTAATTGATCGTTCCCCGCCTCGATTACGGATTACCCAAGTCTTAGCCGAATCGGTACGATTTTGGCCATGAAAAGCGATGTAACACGAATGTTACATGAATCCCATTAGGGTTCCCTATCCTTAAACAGCGGTTTCACGATACTTCGGTTTTGTCGCGGCGGCTAGCGCACATATTAAAGGCACTTGTTTTTTGACGAACGTCGCCCTCTTTAACGTTATACATGTATATGTATATATAACTAGGTGTCCAACCGTAATTGCCTGCCCAACACAACTTCAAGTATTTTGTTAGTATTTATATGAGCCATGCTCTGTAAAAAGGGGGGTTAATGCATCTCCGTGACGCTTAATACCAAGCAACCCATCACGTTATTATTGACCCATAATAGCCACCTATTTAACAAGTGACTTTCTCATAAGGTAGACTGGTCCTTGGGCATATAGAAAATTGACCAACAGTGAAAAGTTTCGGCCCAGGTCAGCCTACGCGAATTGCGCAGGCTGACCTGGGTCAATGCTTTTCGCAGATGCATTAAGCCCCCTTTTTACAGAGCATAGCTCATATATTCAAACTGGAATCTAAAACTTCGTTGCCTTCTTATGATCTGCGGTTATATTATCCTGCAATCTGGTATATAGGACAGAAAAGATAGATAAATACATGTATTAATGGAGTTTTAAAGTCGAAATTTTGGAGATAAACAATTTTTTTCACTTTCACCGTGAAATGGAAATTATAATACCATGGTAAATATTTTGAACGAATCTGCTTGGTCGATCGACGAACAATACCAAAGTGGAGTTCACGGACTATGCAGGATCTCCCAATTAAATATCGTAATCTATATCTATATTTTATGCAGATGTTTCATTGTCGTATGCAGAATATTTTCTTCAGGAGTGAAGAGTTAAAGATTTAAGAAAACGCTATCGGAAGGTTTTGTGGAATTCATGAAAAATAAAAATAATGGTTGGGTTGCACCGAAAATGACGTTGAGTTTTCATTTCAAGCCAGAATGATCCATCTAAAACTGAAATTTCATTACGGAATGAATGCCCTTAGGGCAATGACAACAAGAAGTCATTAAGCATGTTTCTCATTTTCAAAATGCCTCTAGAACTGATCCTTCATATCTTTTTTTGTCAGATGGCAAATGATTTGTAAATCGATCATTAAAAGTTCTCTAATAACGCTGGATTTTATAGTTTAATCTAAAGCCGAATTAAAACCAGTATTCTTGCGGGGAGACCAGCAGGGTGTACATCCAAGCCCCCACCCCTCTTTCCAAAAATTAGTTTTGTAAAATTTGGACTTTCCAAAAAAGATATCAAATATGCTTCCCTCTTAATCATAATCCTGTTTTTTGGCTTTGCTCTCCGTGTTTACCTATAAGTACAGACAAGTGGAGAAAAAGAATAATGAGCATGTCAAACTTTATCTCAGTTCCATTGTTTTGACTTAATATTATATTTAATGTCATACCGAAAATTATTACAAGTGACATAATGGAAAAAAAAAACATTTGAAGGAAAGAAATTTCCTTTTTTAAATGATGTAGAAAACGTAATGGAAAAGGAGCACTTGTGTGTTACAGAAGTAGGAAAGTTTGCAATCTTGAGTGTTAGACTTATTTTTACGTCAGCCGCACAGACTGACATAGGTCGAAACTTCTGCTATTTGTAAATTTTCAACAGGGTAAAGGACTGTTCTAACACAGGAATCAATTGGTTGTTAGACAAAATGGGTTTTATTGATCTATAAATATCTGATGACTTGCTTGGTAGTTTTCGTCACGGAGATATATTAAAACCCCTATTGTCAGAGTATGGCTCAATTGTTAGTGAAGGAGAAACTGGGACATAGTTCAGATAGCTCCCCTCTCATATCCACGAAGATCAAAACTAATAAGGATGAGACCATGACCCTGCAGCCTCATTTCTTCTACACTATAAATACCGATTCAACAGGCTGTGAGTTGCAACCAAGAAATGGACAAAAGTGATCACGTAACCCATAAGAAAAAACATAAGTTTTGGAAGAATACATTTGAATCCATGATGATCTGAGTGCATGTAAATTCCGTGTAATAAACATCGTGTTGAACAAAATTGATGGATGGATGCCCTCTAGCAATCTAACCGCTGCGGTCTTACATCTCTGGTACCAGAAACCGTTTTTAGTTATGATAGAGTTGTCTCAATCGAGACAAATTGGCCACAATCACTGCGATGATTCCTCCCCCCCCCCTCTCTCTCTCTCTCTCTCTCTTTCTCTCTATCTCTCTCTCTCATTTTTCGGTACCATTTTATGAGTTATTTATCAATGTATTCATAGAAGAAAGATCATGTCAAACAAAAATGCCTTTTAGACAAGGTAGACGGCGTAATTTTGCTCGCAAATAAGCTTGCAGGGGCCTTTTGAATAAACATGTTCAAAATTTCTACCAATCGCAAATTTCTGTGTATTCATTCGAATATATCAATACCAAGAAGTAGGTCAAAACCCAACGAATTCAGCTACACCAGGTTTTTTTTTTTTAGATTTTTATTTGCCACGTCAACTGGTATGATGGTAGTCGTGGCCATCTCCCATCATACCTTACAATTCAATGTTAGTAGGTTTGTTAGTAATGCGTAAGTAATGTATTTATGCTAATGACACTAATGATGTTAAAGATAATAGTGCTTAATAATATATTTTTAGCACTCTTATACAAAAGATGTTTCATATGACTAACAAAGATTGTATTTTTCATAAAGTTGTTCCATCACTTGAATGTGGCTTTATTGAGAGAGAGAGAAAGAGAGAGAGAGAGAAAGAGAGAGAAAGAGAGAGAGAGAGAGAGAGAGAGATAAAAACAATCAGAAATCAGAATGAAAAATACATAAAATAGGTGCAAGTATGTGTGTGTTTGGGTGAGTAGGTGTGTGGATATGGAGTAAAGAAACTAGAATCTTTGTTTAAAAAATGATATAGATATTCGTTAATATGTGTATCTGTACACTATACTGGCAATAGGAGACTTTGAAAAACATGCTCCACAATTGTCATGTGACATTTGTCAACTTCATTTGTTTTTGTGCAATTATGAATATTCAAGGTAAAATTTAAAGTATTCTTTAAACCGATCATAGAGGGTAATTTTTGTTTATTCCTACAGTAATAAATATATTTCTTAGATTCTAAAAGTAGCCTGTCCAATGGTACGTTTGGTGTATATGTGCCTAAAAGTAAAGTTCGACTATCAATTTGTAGAGTATGGTCAAAAGTACTTAATATTGTTGCAATATTATTAATCAATAATTTGGTGTGTTCACAGTCATGGAATAAATGTAGAATAGTTTCTTCATATCGTTTACAAAATGTACATAAGTTAGTATCTATCAATTTCATTTTAAAAAGCAGAGTATTTGTTGGAATTATTCTATGTATTATTCTTGTTTGAAGACCCAACGAATTCAGCTACACCAGGTTAAATCAAAGTACTGAAACTACTAATAGAAGGTGACGGTTGAAATTTGCTAGCAAATAGGTTTTCCCACTGGATAAACTTATTGAAAATTCATTCATCTGAGACAACATTTTTTCCTAAGATTGATAGCATTACTTTATGACTACTTTCCATAAAATCATGTATCTAAGCGTTTTGCGTGCGGTTTTAGGTGTTGGGAAAGTTGTTTGGATAAATGACAGAGGTTTAGGTGTTTTCGGGTGGTTAGGGTGTTTTTGGGGTGTTTCTCTTCCATAATTATCCGCCATATGGAATCACACTCGTCACAACTCGCCCGATTCCGTACCTACATCTAACCTCGTCTGTATAACGGTCGTTTGCATTTGATTTGTCAATCACGCGATCTTTTACATGGCAGCGCCACTGTCAGTCGTTTATCAAAGACATAACCAACCTCAATGAAGTTATTCACATCTATATATCTGTCGGTGAAAACTTCAATCACAATTGATAAACTACGTTAAAAATGAATGTACGAACTGTTTGTCAACTGAAATATAGTTAGAAAGATTTCGATAGAAAATTGAGACTCAAGTTTTCTTTTTTACGAGGAGCTTTACAATTTTCAGAACGGTAAACCGGCGTATTTCCGGCGATGAAATGTACCGTGTAGGTGTATATCAAGCTACCAGATACAGCCGACGGATTTGATGGCTCCCATCACCCGAGGTATGCCGAATGATGGAATCACTGACCTAGGTCATGTAAAAGCTGCAAAACGAGGCTAACTTCAAATCTAGAGCTAATTCTATGACATTTAACTCTAAGTTCATTGTTTGTGTAATTGGCTTGCACAGATTTCCAATCTGCATGTTATTTTCACAATGATCTATGAGGAACTATTTTTCTTGAAATAGAGGAGTGATTCGTCCTCACGGGACTTCAGTCTGAAGGTCATTACCTTCTAAAAAGAACACAGTGCTGATAAATTGTATCTACGGATGCAATTCATAAGGTCAATATCTGAACCCTACGCAACCTGTCTAGTATGAATAACGTTACTGTCCCATTTAGATTCCATTAATGTAACAACTGCTCTATTGCTACTATATCATTAGTTGTAGTCTTTAAACTGCTTAATTCAGATGATAATCGGCTTTGGACCAAACTATTGACCTGAAATGTGTATATAATAATGTTTACCACACAGTCCCGCGTTTTAACGACCCTGGGGAAAAGGCCTTTTTAAAACACTGTGGGAAAAAGAGAAAATGCTGGTGAACTGTATTTTCTCCTTTTCCCACAACGTTTTCAACCCTTTCAAAAATAAATTACATCGTCTGAGTTCTACTTCATCAGTTTATGTACTATTTGCAGCATTTGATTAAATATGTCCAAGGCCAATGTCACAGTTGAAGGTCAAACGATAAAAGTACCAAAATAGATCTTGCCTGAGCCATAACTTCTACATTTATGGACGAATTTCAAAGTAAATTTGCATAACTGTTCTCCTTCATACATAGATGTGCCATATGAAATATTTGTTCAGGTAGGCCGAAGTCCAAGGTCACATTTGCTGGTCAAATGACAAAATTTTCGACATCATTTCTTATTACCTATTAGTAAGCGTCTCATAATTACTCACTTTAGTAGTTTCAATGTCAAGGTCAAACATGACTCAGACTCTACTTGTTTAGACATATGGAAGATTCCTTTCCATATGTGAATTTAAAAACAGATGGTTTTGAAATAAGATAGATGTGCATTGAGTGATTGGTTACTTTTTTTCCAAGTGCAGCTTATGAGGTTCTGCACAATTTCTCCCACAGCGGGATGGACATGTTGCCCTAGGCAATCTTCTAGTTTTTATTTCTTGCCTACGAGAGAATTTACCCGTTATCGCATTATTTCGAGCGAATATTGTGCGAAGTAATTGTAAAAGAAACCCCAGGAAGCCATGGGAGCACCGACCGCTGCGGTATACTCAAATAATGTTGAAGAAGGCTCTACACACGAAACAAGTAAACCTCTTTATATCGCGTTGTCTGCGCATGTCATATTCTTCGAAGATTCGACCTGTCTGCTATGACGCATCACTCCCCCCAGTTTTGGGAGGATTGCAGTATTACGCGCTATAAAGTAGCAATGAAGAAAATGCCTTTTATCAATACGTTTGAGGAGAAACCAGGCCTGTTTTAGCTCCAGATTTCTCTAAACTGCTGATCATAGCTGAATGAATCGCACCAGGTAGCGTTTTACTGAGTAAACGTTTATTTTAGTTTGAAATTCAAAGTAACGGTTGTCGCGTAGAAAAGTAATCCGGTTCTGTACCCAGAATGCCCATAGGGGTCCGTAGTTTGACTCCTGTCACCCATAGACTAAAACAAGGGATTTAACTGTATGCAGCCCGTTACTCGCCCCCGGTTACAAAAAAACAACGTATCTTTTCTACCCCATCAGTTATTCTCCTAATTTTTACTACAGCTGAGAGCTAAAACATTTTTCTACCAGAAAAACACAACTGTTTGTCAGTGGCTAATGCAGTCTGGCTGATACATTCACTTCAACTTGTAAACTCGCTCAAAAATCTTCGCCATTGACACGGGTTCGTACATTCGATACTGACATTCGCGCATATAAACCAATGAAATTTCTAGTTCCAAACAGTGTCACCGTACTGTCACGTGACAAAAAGGTGTGAGCAGCTGTACGAAATTTCACTGGTTGAATTCACGACTGTTAGTACATATCAACCGATGAAATTTCTCGTTCCAAACAATGTCACATGACAGAAGATGGCTGCAGCTGTTCGAAATAAGAACGTGGATCACAAATTCAACGAATTCTGAGGCGTTTCGTCGTTATTGAAGGTAAAGACTATAGGTCAGTAGTATTTTTAAACATGTTTAAAGGGTGGGTGCCGCTAATGCTCCGTTTCATTGGATCTAAAGTGCATTTTATATCTTGAAAACGGATGTACGAACCCGTGTCAATGGCGCAGATTTTTGAGCGAGTTTACAAGTTCGAGCGAATGTATCAGCCAGACTGCATTAGCCACTGACAAGCAGTTGTGTTTTTCTGGTAGAAAAATGTTTTAGCTCTCAGCTGTAGAAAAAAATAGAAGAATAACTGATGGGGTAGAAAAGATACGTTGTTTTTTGTAACCGGGGCGAGTAACGGACTGCATACAGTTAAATCCCTTGTTTATAATATATAGTCTATGGGTGCCAGGAATCAAACTACGGACCCCTATGAGAATGCCCATATTAGATAGATGTGTATTTGTAGAATGCCATCTAGCGGGAGATAATGCTTTATATCGTGTTCCGACGAGCTGATCATCTTATGAAAACAAAGGAATCACGCTCTACGAAAACGTGGCTTAATGCGTCTGCAAAAAGGCATGGACCTATGTC
Organism: Hippopus hippopus; assembly: GCA_946811185.2. NCBI lineage: Eukaryota > Metazoa > Mollusca > Bivalvia > Cardiida > Cardiidae > Hippopus > Hippopus hippopus. The sequence goes on along the minus strand of OX328103.1, from coordinate 14,304,879 downwards.
AGCCTATACAGCCCCTGCAGGTTGACATTGATCAATCTTTCTGCCATCGGTAAATTTTCTTTATGGCAAAGGACCGCTCTTCCTTCAGTCGGTTTATAGACAAAGCGGACCCATATTATGTAATAAGTTGCTTCGAATAACGATTTACAGATACATTAATTTCCTTTTTCTTAGAGAGCCCCTCAAATTTCATTAAGCCGCTCCTTTTCTTTGGCTAATCATTTCTTGGCCTTTTTCCACGTTTGTCCCTTCTGTGCTTCCCTATAATATATATGAACCATGCACTAGCAAAAGGGGAAATAATGTAATTTTTATGATGCATTGTACCAAGCAAGACATCACATTATTATGGTTCCTTAGATGCCATTTTGTCTACCAACCGACTGAATCATGAAATAGACTAGTCCCTGAACATGCACAAAATTTACCGAAATTCAAAAAGTTTCGGCCCAGGTCAGCCTGCGCGGACTGCGCAGGCTGACCTAGGTCGATACGTTTTGTAGATTCATTGAGCGTCCTTTTTACAGAGCATGGCCCATATACAACTTTTTAACGATTCGTGTAAAGAAAATCAACCTACCTAGATTGTAGACTGTACACGTAGCCTTCAGTTTCTACAGAATACAGGCATATATAATCCCCGACACACAGATACTCGCCGGCAATGTTTTGGCCGAGCATCTTGTGTAAGTCACGTGTTCAGTCTTCTACAGACGTTTACGTCATCATATGATCACGAGACCGTTTTGTCTCTGACAGTTTCACCTGGAAAGAAAAAAAAAAATGCACATGAATTCCGTAATGTCTTTACCAGAAAACATAATTCTAGACTTACTCAAATCGAAAAAGTTGCAGACAAAAAATCAAAAATGATTCAAAACCATGAAAAAGTACAAAAAAATAGAAAAAGTAAACTAGTTACCACCTTTTTTTCTCTTTAACATGTTTCCAAAAGCATTTTTCCTTCAGACCTAAGAAAGACAAGATTTTTTGATAGAAATGGTTAGTGGTATACACAGTACCGTATTTCGACATGTAATTTGAAAGGCACCATCGTGCGAAGACCAATTCAAACTCATAATTTATTTTGCGTTTACCCACAGGGGGTGGGTATTGAGTATTAGAAAGGTAGTAGGCTGCGGCAATGGAACCGCAATGGCACGAATGGGGTAGGCGCGAGAAAGTAGGCCTCCCCTGAGCAACTTTTGGATTTTAAGACGTCTATAAATGCATTTTGAGACGATATTTGCTTGTACAACAATAAGGAAGGATAAAATTATAAAATATTCTGTACAGCCGATACCGTATTCGACCGACAAAAAATGGTACGGCCATTGTCGGACCGTCGACGATTGCCTGACCAATAAATTTATGCGGACATACTGGAGACGATATAGAAAATCGCATTTAATGAGAAATATATTTGAATGATGAGGAAGATCATACTGCACCTTCTGTGTAAATAAGATTGAAGTGCACTTTACAGAGCTTTGACATTGTCTTGTGGGATAGTTGATATTTTTGTATGATATTTTATATGATATAGATCTACTCAATGTTTTTTGAGATATTCTGTATTTTTGAGATTTTATGATTGTGATTTTGAGATATTCTGTTTCGTGATATATTCTATACTCTGTGGGATATTCTCGTATGTTTTGTGAGATATTTGTTTCTTTATGAATTATTCTATATTTTGTGAATGAGATACTCTATAGTTTGTGAGATGTTCGATATTTTGTGATATTTTGTATTTTGTAAGATAATCAGGGAAACACAATCTTGACTTTACTATATTTTTCATCAGCTTAAAATAGGCCCATTCAATTCTCGCAAGTCTAGAGTTAACACTTCACCAAATATGTTTTCTCACAACGACGATTCCAGTCATTCGATACACATTTGATTAATTGTCTAGAAATGTTTTCAATTTGAATATGTCGAAAATTCTGTCGTCTGGTAAAGAATTGATAGATCTATATCAAATATATCCAATATGTCCCACTGACTTTTTGAGACCTACACGGAGGTGCAGACTGATCTTGGTCTACACCCTTAGTAGATGAACTTGCGAGACTCCAGGCTTGTATTCATTATTCTTAGTCTAAACTCTCAAAAACATGTACTTCCGAAATTTCAAAGTAACGCAGCTTCTGATTGGCTAAACCGTTTCGACTTACTAAACCAAATGGTTAAGCAAATCCAAAGTTACTTTCTAAATCTAAAGTAAAACTACGAATGTAATTTAGAATGGTAATGAATACGAGCTCTGACATGAGGGATATGGTTAAGGAAACAAACATGACAAATGGCTTGGCCTGACGTAACTTATCCTTATTGAAAACCACAGGACCATGATTTTACAATATAAAATCTATTATTGCTTCCTATAGCTGAATGACTTTCAACGGTGAATGGGTCATTGTCTGTTAATATTTCATTTCTTCTGTATAGCATGAACTTTGCAGAAGCATTGTCATTTTTCCAGGTCTGATGACAATTTTGCAAGTCGGCGAGGGTTGGAGTCCTGCGTGGCTAAGTGCTGAAGGTGTAGAATTCAAAAGCAGGGCCCGGTTTCAATTAAATAAATCCAAGTATCCTATTTTGCTCAAATCCGTTAACAGACAAATTTTCTGGCTTAATTTGAGTTCTTTATTCGAGACTAATTTTACTAACATCAATAGACTTTATGGGTAACGTTCTCAATTTCTAAGTTGGCAGAACGTTTAGACTGATCTAAGCAAAATGAATCGACTTTACCAAGGCAACTTTATTTTCGGGATAGGACTTATCTTCTCAGAGTAAACCCGAAAACGATAAATCTACCTGTTTTTTTTTTTGACGTGTCTAATTTAGTGTCATGTTTATTTCATGGTTTGGGTACAGTTTATGGACACAGTTCTACATATTTGGCCGGGTATTATGAAATACACAGGAACCTACTAAGTACTTTAAATATCATGAAGCATTTTTTCAGCGATCACTACAGGTTAGATGTAAACGTAAAACATAGGAAACAGTCTGAAAGTCTATATTTTGATACAAGAAAATAGATCTTCCTTTAAACCTACGAGCTACTTAAAGTACATGTGAGTTTGAACACCAAAACCTTTTTTTAGTACTTCACAAAATTATATTTTTCAATTTATTAATTTATTTAGCCTCGAGTGCCCCTCCTCCGCGACGGTAACGAAACAACAAAATGGAAATAAAACATGTGATTAGAGAGTCCTTGCCTTCATTAAAAAACTCCTTTCTGATTATTTTCATGTAAAGGTTATGGCTTAAAAAAAAAGAGTTTGTGTCGATAGTATTCAACTCTCTAAGGCTTTAACCGTTTACCTGACAACAAAATTTTATACTTGAGCTTATTCAAAATTTTTGCAGACGACATATAAAACATGACTCGAATGATGTTATATGTCTTTAAAAGTGAAGAAAACTTTGTGAGAAAAAGGAGAAAATACTTGTAACCAGCATTTTCCTCTTTTCTCACAATGTTTTCAAAGCCTCCTTCCTCGTAAAAACTGGGGACTGTTAGGTGAAGAGTTCAAGATATATCCTTACAGCTAGAGAGGAAACGCCGTTAAAACTTGAAAATGTGTAGAATGGCTCAGCTGTAAAAGCATAGACCAATTACCAATACATGTCTATATGGTGTAAGGGATTGAAAAAACAAGAGATTTGTCCTGATTTATAACAGGAAACGACAATAGTGATTGCTTTGAAGGCCTCCAAAACATGAAATGCATTTTCTATCCGTCGTAATCTGTGCAATATTGCAGCCATCAGGGGCAACAACTTTGCATGAAGATACAAGAATGATTATAGATTTATAAAATGAGGATGAAATGGGGTTAAAACTGGCTAAAAAGATGTACACTATATCGACCCCACGGCTGAATACACGTTGTCACACCAAATGTTCTTGACTTACATCATTTATTTTCCCTTAGATACCACAGAACCATTTTACTTAAAGCTAGTTCGTTTATCTATTTATTTATTTATTTATTTTTGTTATTTGATTATTTAAGGAGCATAAAGAGCTTCTCTTTACAGAAAATAAATGTCTGAGTCAATTTGTTTACAAATCTGTCAAGTACTTTCAGCCAAATATTTCCATACAACAGTCTCACTAACTTCTCTAGACTCAATAACGGTCTAGGTCTGGCCAGAATTCTACTGTTGTATTAGAAGGGTTTTTCTTTCTCATGTCTTTTATGACTTACTTACCGCCTTATCACACAGTCCTGGTTTACCTTTTCTTGCAATTTTTTAAAAATTTTTTATACGACATCCAGTCAGTTTAGCCACATTTATTTTTCTTCTGCAAATGCTTTCAACTCGAAAAAGTGTTAATTTGTGTCTTCTGTTAAACCCATATAAGTATAAAAAGACTTTTTTTTCGCATTTTTCCCACAAGTGGTGGGGTTTGGGATGAATTTTTACATGTTACATGTACTAAATTTTTTTATCGTGAAGAAAAACAATGCCTTAATCATTTGTAGGTACTTAGTGAAAAGATCTGAACGCGTATTTATAAAATAGGTCTTAGGCACAAACTTAAAGGATTCAAATTAAATTCTATATTTGGAAGTAGGTTATATCTAAGATAAATCATAGAAATGAAAACTGCCGAAGAAATCATAGAAAAATTATTCATCAAGATTTGGTACAAATATAAATGAACCATGCTCTGGCAAAAGGGGGTTTAATACATCATGGTGATGCATGATACCAAGCATATCATCACATTATTATGGATCCATTTTGTATAACAACTGACTGAATCACGAGGTAGACTTCTTCTTTGACATGTAGAAAATTGATGAAAGGCAAAGAGTTTCGGCTCAGGTCAGCCTGCGCAGACTGCTAAGGTTGACCTGGGTCGATACTTTTTGCAGATGCATTAAGCCCCTTTTTCACAAAGTATGGCTCATATGATCAGCTCTTCGTTTAGAAAATAAGATTTTGAAATAACTTGAATGCGTTTCTGAACTAATTTCGGAAAAATAGTTCAAATGGATCGAAATGTTCGGTAAAAAATGCGTTCTTTCATTTTTTTTTTTTTTTGGTAAAAGTATTATAACTAGCTTCAGCGAAAGGCCTAGATCAAGATCAGACTGAATTGTACCGTGAAGTCAAATGTTGGATGTATTGTCCCAGATTTTGATTGATTGATTGATTGATCGATTGGATGGTGTTTCACGCCACTTTTAACTTTATTTCATTCATATCACCGACAGTTAACAAATTCATATATACCCTGGATTTTATCAGTACTAGGCAAGGACTCTGAAGTGTCTTGCCGAAGCGCACTCCCACGGAAAACAGAGAACCAGTAAGGCTCAGCCCGGGCCTTTAGGTTACGAGTCCTCCATATATATCCCATGATCAGACTTAAAATAACATACAGTTTGATATATGGCTTGCAATTCGCGAAAAGGGGCATTCGGACATTTGCGTAAAGTGTCGTCTCGGATCAGCCTGCGCAATCCGCGCAGGCTAATCCGAGACGGCACTTTTCGACTACATTAGATTTTGTGCTACAGTAGACTTGCGCAAAACAGAAAATTATATAAAAACGGAAAGTGTCTTTTCGGATTAGCCTGCGCGAACTGCGCAGGCTGATCCGAGACGACACTTTACGCAAATGTCCGAATGCTTCTTTTCACGTGTTGCAGGCCATATCGTCTCCTTATCTAGTCGCGCCTATGAGATAGAAATCTACGAGTTGTAGTGGTTTGTAATTGCAGCTGTCAAAAAAATGTCGGGTTCGTACAATTGAGCGGCGTTCTGGAAAAATAGGGTTTAATGCATCTCCGTGAGGCATTATATCAAACATGTCTTCATATACATGTAACTAGAGATCCGTTAAATCCATTTTGTCTCAAAATCGACTGAATCTGGAGGTTGAATAGTCCTTGGACATGCAGAAAATTAACCAACAGCAAAAAGTTTCAATTCATGTCAGCCTGTGCGGACTGCTCAGTCTGACATGGGTCGACACTTTTTGCAGATGCATTAAACCCCCTTTTTCACAGAGCATGACTCGTTCGTTATCGCCGTTGAAAGAATGAAATTTAAATAGTAATTGCTTCTGTCTCCCTCTTTGGCGCCGACTACAACTTAAGTTGCCTTTGCAGACAGAGTGGAGGTTCTGCGTAGCTCAGTGGTAAGGTATAGGATTCGAAACCTGGAAGCCCCGGATTCTAACCTCACTGGCAGTATGGTGCCTTTTGTGTGGATGTCCTTTGGCAAGACACTTCACAGCCCTAGCCTAGTAGTGGTAAAACCCAGGACATACATGAATAAGCGAGCAGTCGCCCTAATATGATTGAAACAATGTTGAAAGTAGCGTAAAATATCAATCAATCAATAAATCAATCAATCGATCGAACGATCGATCGATCAATCGATCGATCACTCAATCAATCAAGCAAGCAGACAGAATAGATGGTGAAGATCAGACTGCGCAGAGCGTTTAGTCTTTTCTTAACTTTGAACTGTTCGATAAGAAATAGTGCAATACTTAGGTAGTTTTCATCCCTAACTGAAAGTGTCGTATGAGGATATATAGCGCTTTAACCCTTTGAGTACCATAGGCGAAAACTTGGGCTTTTGCGGCCGGCATAGATCAAGATCAGACTGCACAGAACGTGTGGTCTTTTCTTGATTTTTAACTTTTCGATATAATTATTGCCTGATCATCGCAATACTAAGATAGTTTTTTCCCCCGACTGAATTTATTGATTGATTGTGTGTGTTTAACTCCGTTTTCAACATTATTTCAGTTATATCACAGCGGTCAGTGCACCTATCCACGCTTTCCTGTCGTTTCTTTCACCAGTACTCCGCACAATATTCTCACCAAGCCACTTGGCTGCTTTCCAACATAACCATTGTCGAAAGAATGGTCAGCGATGAGAGATGAATTAATCTTTTTGCAATGACTGTCATCAGTCCTCGGATTTTGTGATTTGTCGCTTTAATCCTTTCGGCAACATAGGCGAAATCGTGGAGTTTTGCGGACGGCATAGGTCAAAGATCAGACGGCTCAAACGTGCCGTCTGATCTTTGATCTATGCCGTCCGCTTGTTTAGTCAAGCTATTGGATCAGAATCTTTCTGAGCTTCTTTGGATTAAAAATTCAGGTCGACTGTATATAATGGTCTAGAAAAAGACAGTTTAAAAACCATCTTCGTAATGCATTATGCCAAGCAAGTCATCACATAGGTATGGATCCATAAAATCTTTTTATATAACAACCGAATGCATCATGATTTAGAATAGTCCTTTGACATGCAGAAAATTTCACAAAAGCAAAAATGTTTCTAAGCAGGCCTGAATTGATACTTTTTAAAAATGCATTACACCCCCTTTTCAAAGAGCATGGTTCAAACACTTGGCGCTTGAAATACAAATATAAGAGTTTTAATTACAAATATGTGACTTTCAAACTGGTTGTCGGAGCAAATTCTAAATTACTACTACTGCTTCCTTAAGTTTTTTTTTAATTCAGTCGAGCCTGGCTATTTACTAATGTGGACTAGAATCCAAGTTCATCCGTGTCGTTTTCCTTCTTTTTAGGTAAAGTATATTTTACGAAAAATAAATGCTTTTGATTTCGTCTCAATTAAAGAGACATTTAAAAAAGATACTTACATTTCAGCACAGTACAATCATCTTGTAATTATTTTCACAATGGAATCACTGACACAATGAATTCTGTTCCAAAATGTATCCTTTCAATTCCTCAAATCTCGTCAAACCTTATTTTTTATGAAATTTTATGTCGTAGAACAAAATTTCATATAATATAGAATTGTTCAGTCACAAAAGTAAGAAGAAGGCATCAGACTAATAAGAAGTTTCCTTCCTCATAGACTTAAGATTTTATTTTCTATTTTGAACCCCAAAAATTTTTACAACATCGCATAACATCCTACTCAATGAATTGTACTGAATCAAAACTGGCCGATAATATTCACCCTGCATTATTACCAAAACGCAGATGTTGTTATTTTTGGGGGAAATCGTAAAACTCAATACAGTGCTTGGACTTGTAAATATAGCTGGATAAACATCTTCAATCAATCAAAATTGTGTATGTAATGAGACTGGTAATCGATTTTTTCCAATGATCCAATCAAATTTATTTCCAATGATATCTGGGACGTTTCAGCGCCTGTCAATCTAGCTAATTATGGGCGTGGTGGCTGCGGATAGATTGGAAATTAGCCGTGCTCTGGCAAAAGGGGGGTATGCATCTCCCTGGTGCAATATACCTAGCAATTCATCACATAATCATCCATTGAATCCACTTTGTTTGAAAACTATTTGAATTCTGAGGTAGAAGCGTCCTTGGGCATGCAGAAAATTCTCCTAAAGCAAAAAGTTTTGACCCATGTCAGCCTGCGCGTACTGCGCAGGCTGACATGGGTCGATACTTTTTGCAAATGCATAAAACCCCCTTTTCACAGAACATGGCCCAAATACAATAGACTGGCTCTCTAGTTATTAGTGTAATTGGTGTGGGACTCTATCAATTGATGACATTACTATACATCATGTTTCTCTGATCTTACCGTGTTCCTGTCCCATTGGAACATAAGTACATGTGATATAACCCTTAACTAAATAATGCTGGTAACCAGCATTTTCTCTCTTTTTTTCCACTACCGTTTTTAATCGTATCTCAATCAAATCCATTTCTTCTTAACCACAAATATGCGAGACTTATTAAGCAAAGGTTTTATGCATCTTCAAAAAGTATTGACCCATGTGGCACCTGGGCCAAAAGTATTTGCTGTTTGTCAATTTTCTGCATTTAAAAGGACCATTCTACCTCAAGATTCCGTTATTTGTTGAACAAAACCGATTTTATGTATCCACAATCATGTGATGACTTATTTGGTAATATGGATTACGGAGATATTTTAAAGCCCCTTTTCCCAGATTTCCGTTAATTTTATTGGATGCAAATCCTTTCTAATTTGGATCGGTCTAAATGTTTGTCGTATAGTAAAGGGTTAATACCTTTCGGAGTTTCCCGTTGGAGGGTCCTGACTGGTTTAGCAGTGAATGTGTAGGATTCGTAACCTGAAAGCCCTGGTATCAATCTTCACTCTAGGTGCTGTGTTTATCCTGATATTTTCCTTGCGGTAAGGACACTACAATGCCCTGGGCTTGTCCTGGTGAAGCCTAGGTCATACATAAATAAAATAAGCTATCGCTGTGGTATACGTGTGACTGAAGTAATGTTGAAAGCGGTTTAAAACTTCATTCAACCAATTTTTCTCATAGAGCCTTAAGCCCGTATTCACCAAGCATTCTTAATGCATTCTTACTCTAACTTTATATCTAGAAAACAACACAACTACTGATTAGCTAAACCATTAAATTTTGGTTAAGCCAATCAGAAGTTTCGTTACTTTCAAATTTAGAAAACCCTTGAGAATAAGACTAAGAATATCCATTAAGAATGGTTGTTGAATACGGACCCAGTATTCCAGTCGGCAACGTACAGCATTTGAAACCCGAGGGCGGCTGGTTCGGTGTACAGTCCTGTCATATTCTTTTCGGTGTTTAACGATAGTCATTGGGACAGGATTCATATTCTCTCACCGCAGTGCATTGTGGTTGGAACAAGGTTCATGCTTCTTTCACCGCAATGCATTATTTCAACGATGTTAATTGGGGAATACAGCCAGTGGTTTGGAAAGAATGCTGTGGGAAGTAGTAACAAATATAATTACCAAACAATACCGAGTTTTGACGACCCTAAAGAAAAAAGATTTTTAAAATATAGTGCGGAAAGGATAAAATGCTGGTAACCAGCATTTTATCCTTTTCACACAATTTGTCATGCCCTTCTAAACACAAATCCCATCATTTTAGCCGGATCTGATATGTAAATTGCAAATGCTATCAAACTGGAGAAGTCGTTTAAAGCTTTTTTACTGGATTAGATAATGATATCGTATTGAACAATATTTTTTCCATTTATCGGATTTCAGAACATTGGTCACATAGGTCGTCTTTGGCTTTAAGACCGATGCTCAAACGGTTGATAGCAACGGACCACATGAGGTTTTCGGTCCAAATACCGCCAACATCACCAACCATATTTACCAGAACTTCTGATAGCTATTACCATGAGCAGAAAAGGTCCCGCCGAAAAAACGTTGAATGAATTTCAGGCCTCTTTTGTGAAATTCAAGTAGAAATTACTGTCTTACAGTGACAGCAATGTACCAACTCGACTGTGAAAAGGTTCGTAATTAGATCATTCCAGAAACTTTCGACACTAAAGTGTTCAGGAACATAATGAATGTGAAGGTGCATCGGTTGCGTTTTCTTTTCACAATAAATATCTAGAAAAATATATTACAATGAAGAGGAAGTACCAAAGTAAAAATACAATTCAAAGGTTGATCGGGAAGTTCGTAGACTGTTCGTAAAACGTCTTTATCATATGTCGTATTTCTATGAAACTTACAATAATCTAAAATCAAACCTTTCATACAAGCGTGCAGTCGGAAAACATAAGAATCTTTAAGTATAAGTTGAATTATGGGTGTCGATAGCAACAGACACCAGTATACCCGGAGCGCGTAAAATATACCGACTTTTGAACAAACCCTACATAGATCACTACTGCTTTTGCATGCCTTTTCCTTTTTCCAGAAATTTTGACTTTTTCAAACTTCCGTTTTTTAGGAAATTAGTTATTTTCCAGGCGTTGTCACCGACCAAAATTTCAAAATTATGACGTCAAATGGCGACGTAGAGTTAAGGGCAGCATTAAATTCTGCGTGAAATTAGACAAAACACCTACTGATACTTTAAAGTTGTTGCAAAGTTCGAGTGCGATAAAAGAAATGTAGCAAGGCGCTTGTATTTAAGTGACATCGACGATTTCGTGAAGGAAGTAGTTCTTTAGAGGACGACAATCGAGCTGGACGTCCGTCTAAGGTAGAGTGTTCGATAGCAGAGAAAGTGAAGGACTTGGTTTACATGGATAGACGACATACGTTCAGAAGTTTGGCTTCAGAAATGGATGTTTAAAGTTCTACTGCACATGACATTTCAAAACTGAGTGAGAAATGTCTAAAGTGTGCGCGCGCTTTGTGTTGCGATTCGACAAGGTAGAGTTTTCGATAGCACAGAAAGTGAAGGGCATGGTTTACAATAATAGACGACATACGTTCAGAAGTTTGGCCTCAGAAATGGGTGTTTCAAGTTCTACAGCACATGACATTTCAAAACTGAGTAAGGAGTGTCCAAAGTGTGCGCGCGCTTTGTGCCGCGACTCCTCAATGATAACAAGCGGGAACGTAAGGTTAACTGCTCAAGAGAGTTTGTCCGTTGGTCTGAACGTGAAGGTGAAACTTTCCTCAACCGCATAGCCGAAGAGACATTGTTATGGCACTTTGACCCGGAGATCAACTTGCTTGGCTTCGAGATTCTCCAGTATCCACCCTACAGTCCTGACCTACAGTCTTGAACTCGTCCCAACGGTTTTGTGAGTTCTCCGTGAGGTCAAGGAAGTGCTAAGAGTTGTGTGATTTTGTGCGCTAGTAAACTCCGCTTGTGTACACAAAATGTTGTTTGTCATACAACCGTAGCTGGTACAATGATTCACAGGCCTATGTTACAAAGACACAGAAAATGTACTGGAAATTTGGAACCCAAGGAGATTACATTGAGAAATGTGATTCAATCTTTTACACTGTCACAACGTTGCTAGTTCTACGCTGGCATGCTCCGGGTACTTTTTACTGCCTTATTGTTGGATGATGTAACTGTTTTCGGCGTAGCTCAATGTGCTGGCTTCTGACCTACTTTTAGGCATTATGAATAAATAAAAAAAAAAAAGATTGTGATTGGTAAAAAATGTAGACATGTTTATTTTAAAGGTCCCTGCCTATTTGTGGGCAAAGTTACGCCGTCTATCTTTTTTAAAGATATTTCTTGTTTTTGTTAAAATACACATGAAAAAAAAAAAAAAACTATTACAGATTAGGTCTTTTATTTTCTAGCAACCCGATCAACCCTCATAAGGTAGGCATGAGTTCAGGAGCTGCAGCTCTATGCAACACGTTACCCTTTCCCACGCAATCACGTGTTTTAACGACCCTAAGGTAGAAGGCTTTTGAAAATGTGGCAAAAGGAGAAAATGCTGGTAACCAGCATTTCCCCATTTCCAGAGATATTTTCTATGCTTCCATAGACATATTCATAATTTGACCAATATTCTATTTGTCGTCTGCAAGTGCTTTCAATTCGACAGATCCGAATTTTGTCGTTTGGAAAAGCAGTAATTATTTGATACTTTGTATGATACGAATGAGAGCTACGTTATAACTTTATATATAGATTTCCTTTACTTAGAACATACAACACAAGCTAACTCTCGGCCTTGAACATAAGGTGGACATGGTATACCACCTTGAGAACCACACTGAATTTCAACAACATCTACAACATGTTCGTCATCGTTCGCAGCTCCATGAGGAACAGGATCAACGTTCGAATCTAGACAAATGAACTCGCTGCTACCTTGCCACCCTTCTTCGCCTGGTGCTACAACGTAACCTTGATACTCCATTGTCCAGCCATCATAACAAGTGGCTCTACCTGGTATCATCAATATCTTCCTCCGCGATGTTTCACATACAGCACAAGAAATGTCCTGGTTGTTTATATCAGATCCAAATAGCAAAGCCAGCAGCTCAGGGTGTCCAGCATGTTCAATTTCTGTACCATGGATTTTACTACCGCTTGCAGCACCATCCAAGTATTTGGCCCAGCTTGGGTCAGCAGGTAAACACAGGGGATTTGCACCGCCACCATAACTATTCCATTGGTTCCCCGCCATATAGCCGTTGTAGACAGTGTCAGAGCCGTTTCCAGGACAACTCGTCCTGCCCCATCTTGTATACGTATTACCAGAGTTTGGAGGCACCCGTGAAGACTCCAGCACGGCAACTTTGTTCAGCAGAGTTTGCACCGCTACGAGGAGATCTTCATCCGTATTTAGTACCAGTCGTTTAGACGATTCTGGCGCTAACGCGCCGATTACAGTAACAGCCGAATAGAAGGCAAAAGCTGATTTTATGTCCCGATTAATTCCCGTCATATCTCTTGTATAAATAACAGATGCCTTTCTGCATGTGTACCTTAATATGTTCGTTATCTTGATTTTTATAAACCAAGCGATTACTATTAGCCTGCCTTATCTCCAAGAAAAAAACTTTTTTCTTTATATAGCTGTGTAACTGTCTAAGACAGGTCGCGATGTCTCGAACCATGGGCAATCAAAATCATTTAAGCCTTGCTTTGTAAACAGGGTGCTTAATGCATCTGCAAAAAGGTATCGACCCAGGTCAGCCTGTGCAGTCCGTGCAGTGTAGGACCGGAAGTGTACAGTGTTTGGGACTGTATGTAACTTGGGAAGTCTGTACAGTGACGGTCTTGTCACTTGGATGTGAAAATTGTGTTAACACGGTAAGTCAAGCCGTCGATTTTTCCATTTATTTTGATAGTTTTAATAAAATCTTTATATCCAGTTTGTTTATTATGTATAGACCATATCAGGAACACGTATGTGAGCTGTCAATCTTTCTTAGAGCTATGGGGATGCCTTGATCATTTGATCGTCCTAAAATACAGATGATTTTGCCCCTAAACAATGCCGTTTTTATCCGATTACTCAGCATTAAAACTTTGTTTTTCTGAACGGAAAATATGTAAACAGTTCCTTTATTCATATTTTCGTAAAAACATGTCAAGGTTTGGTAACAAAGTCGACCACAATCTTCCTTATCCTCGTTTACAATGGCACGTTGAGAAGAGGGATATCATTTCTTTAAAAGGGGTCCCTATAAAGTATGAAACGGAACCTAAACGCAACGCAACGAAACGAACGAAACGCAACGAAACGAAACGAAACAAAATGAAACGGAATAGAACGAAACGAAATGAAACGAAATGTAATAGAACGAAACGAAACGGGATGGTACAAAATCAAGCAGAAGGAAAACCTACATTTTTTTTTTTTCAATTACCTTACTTCTGACCGCAGTAAGTGTAACAAAGTAAGAATTAAAATTTAATAACGGCTGTGCGCACGATGATCCTGCTACTTTTGTGAATCTTGAAAATAATGAAGACGTTTTATTTTATTGTTCTTTTAATGAACTTCTATTGTTTACTGTGTTATGCCATAAATCACCAATAAAATGTTGTTCATGTTTCCGGCAGCCATCAGTACTGCTAATACGTCACAACACGGTTGATATTTTTCGTATTGCAAATACTATGACTGAAAAAACATGTCCAAATACAGCAAAGTATTGATAATTGATGATGATTGATTAATTGATTGTACGGTGTTAGACACCGTTTCAAACATTGTTTCAGTTATATCGCGGCGGCCATTGCACCTATCCATGCTTTCCTGAAATTTCTTATACAAGTATCCAACACAATATTGTTTCCAAGCCACTGGCTGCTTTCCCACATAACTCTCGCCGAGGCAACGGCCTGTGGTGAAAGAGGAATGAAACCTGCTGCAATGACTATCATCAATCCTCGAAAAGAAACTGGCAGAGCAGGGAATCGAACCAGCGACCATCTGTTCTCAAGTCCTGCACGCTACTGACTGAGCTGCCGAGGCTCGACCTTTTGATAATACCTACTCACGGTAATGAAACCAGTTTGGATTCTAATAAGATGGGATAGAATAATCCATTTTATGTCGTGCGAAATAGAATGTTTATTCACCCAACAGTGGTCGGATTATTATATACCATTTTTAAATGTGACTGGCATGATTGGTTTGGGAAAATCTTTTAAGTCAGATTTCAGAAGCCCTTGCATTAAAGTCTAAAATGTCTTTATTCATATTTTGTACATTTATGCCGATATCCTTTTTCTTCATGAAATGTCTGTCTTTAAATCACTTTGATTTCTCTCTGCAAATAGAGGCCTCGAAGACATTTTGTCACTGACCATGGCTAATTATATTCTTTTCGCGTGAAATAGATATACATAAAAAATCTGCTGTCCCAGCCGAAATAGAAAATGTGCTTATCTAATCAGCATGGACGATATTTTTCCTGGATCTTATATCTAAAAGGGTCCAGGGGTGTCATTTCTAATGTTGATATAACCGAGTATGTACTCGAGTCCACGGTAGTGCAGCTTGGATGCTCGATCAGTAAATGCTAGATACTGGGAATTTCTTTGCTGAAATATTCCTGTTACGTTTAAGGCCCAATAGCGACCAAAAATAAACAAACGGATGTTGAAATGCAGTTAGATTTAAACCATACCTTTAAAAATGTGGAAAATATTGTGATTGACTGATTGATTGATTCTAGATTGAATGGTGTTTTACGCCGCTTTCAATATTTTTTCAGTTATATCACGGCGACAGCTCACAAATTCATGTATTTCTTGGGTTCCACCAGTACTAGGCTAGGTCTCTGAATTGTCTTGCCTAAGGACACCTCCACGAAAAACCCAGTAGATCCAGTGAGGCTCGAACCCGGGGCCTCCAGGTCACGAGCCCTACACTTTACCACTGAGCCACGCAGAACCCTGGAAAATATTGTGAAGAGGTCAATTTGTCATTGTGTGGCCGGTCCAAGTGTTTGTCGCTGGCAGAAAAATAAATTCTAAAGTCAGATAAAAAGTAAACAAAAAGAACGAGCGACCTGGTAACTTTTAACCTAGGTTTGAAATTAATTTTTCTACTTGCGACTAAGAGCGATAAGAAGACCATTTCTTTCAGACGAGATTATTTCCCCGGCATGTGTACCAATTCATTTTAAGGTTTCTGGGTACATCAAAAGATGTATTTGTGCATTATTATGGGGGAAGCAACCTTCCAGTTTGCTCTCTGCTATTTGAATTTATTTTAAATAGAGGTTTCTAAATATTCTAAATAGAGGTTTCTTAAAAGTACGGAAAGAAATTGTTACTAACAGTAGCCCCAAAAGACGACTTTAAAATAAGTTAACTTACAGTCAGATCCTGAGCAAATTTTCTGTTTCATTTATATTACTCATACTGTACATTTAATGGTAATAAGATATTGGCTTATCTTTGAAACTGCGGATGATTTCTTCTAGACTGGATTTATCTCCCTCTGCATGTGTATCCATCCACCTTAAACAAGAAATATCTTCAATAAAGAAAGACGGCGTAAGAGATACTTGAATATGAATATTGAAACTCTTTAGTGGCTTGATATGAAATGATAATGAAAAGTAACCTCACGAGCTGTCTCTTTTTCCTTACTATTTTTCATTTTGGTGAAAAGTAGTATTGGGTTAATGAATAACACTTATGAAGATATGTACACATTTTTTCACCAATTGCAAAATACTATCTATTCATTCTTTATTAGTCCCAAGCCAGCGCATTCATTTTCGTCGAAAAATACTGATACACCAACGTTAATAAAATGCCCACGAAATACGTGCCCTTAAAAGCGCACATTATCTAGTGAAAAGTAAGCTTACTCTCCATGGGTATACATGTATTTGAGAAATTAACTGTGGTCATCATTGAACGATTTGAGCTACTTGTATGTTGTGCTGGTGTGTATAAAGATTCCATAAAGATGAGAGCATTGTGAGGGCTTTTGCAACTGGTACAGTGAAGCCTCATCAAGTCAATACATCTATGCAATAAAATGCTTTCTTTCATGTTTAATGGTAATTTCTCATCCAAATTTAGATTTTGGAGCTGATAGAACCGCCTCATTCAGGCGGTTCTAAAGTGTAGTCCTACCGTTTTCTCTTTTCAGACCCGAAATCATCTCTTTATCAAACAGATTATGCCTGGACGTTCATTAAAGTGACTTATTAAAGCTAAAAATAGAACACAAAATATACAATGAGCCATTCTCTGGCAAAAGGGGGCTTAATATATCTCCGTGATGCATGATACCAAGTAAGTCCTCGCACAATTATAGATTCATAAAATCTGTTTTGTATAACAACCCACCGTATCATGAAGTACTCTGGTCCTTTGACATGCAGAAAATTGACCAGTAGCGAAAGGTTTCGGCTCAGGTCAGCCTGCGGGGACTGTGCAGGCTGACCTGGGTCGATACTTTTTACGGATTCATTAAGCTCCCTTTTACAGAACATGGTTCAAATTAAGAAATAAAAATCTGGGAGAAAACCATACTCGCAAGGTTCAGCTATAAGCATATTGAAGGCATACTTAAGGGTATTGAAGGCGAGTTTCATTCGAAATATTCCGGCGCTTGATTGTATTGATTGATTGTATAGTGTTAACGCCATTTTCAACATTATTTCAGTTGTATCGCTGCACTGCAGAAGAAAAAAGGGTCAGCCAGCGCAATCCGCACAGGCTGACCTGGGTTGAAAATGTTTGCTATTTAGTCAATATTCTACTTGTCAAAGGACCAGTGTACCTCGTGATTCAGTCGGTTGTCATACAAAGAGGGAAATTATGCATCCATGATGATATGATGACTTGCTTGGTATCATGCATTACGGAGAGGTATTAAACCCCCTTTTGCCAGAGCATGGCTCATATCTATTTGAAATTTTCATTTTTCAACAATATGCCCAACAACGAGGAAAGAGAGGCAATTGCTTGTGTGATAAAACCAATAAAAAAAGTCAACAAAGTCAGTCAATGCTGGCATAGAATTGAAATCGTATTGAAAGTGGTTTAAAACACCTGAAACCCAAAGGGCTGCAAAAAAATTGTGAAGCTGTGCGGAGACAAAGACGATCATAGCCCTGCCGAGATTAGGATTCGAACCTCGGTAGTACTAACCACTAAACGATCACGGCTCTCTCTGCTGGACTGATATGATTTCAGTCTTCGAAACTATTTAAACATGAAAGAAATAAACCCTTTGCTACATAATCCCGAGTTTCACCGCCCCTAAAGGAGAAGACATTTGAAAACGTTGTAAGAAAAGGAGACGATGCTGGTAATCAGCATTTTCTCCCTTTCCAACAATGTCTAAAGGTTTAACGCCCTTTTCAACATTATTCCAGTTGTATCGCTGCATTGAGCCCGGCCGGGTAGCTCAGTGGTTAGCGTATCTGACTCGTGACCTGGAGGTTGTGGGTTCGATACCCGGTTGCGGAGAACTTTCTTTCCGGCGATTTTTCGCCTCTCACCTCTGATGCATGTCAGAAAAGTAGTCAGTGGCTTTGGAAAGAAAGTTGTGTCAGTACTGGTATGAGAAAGATATGGGTGCGTCACTCACCGCCATGACATGACGTTAAACTCCAATACAAACCAAACAAAAGTCGCTGCATTGCACCTATCTGTATTTTCCTGCAGCTCCTTTACCAGCACTTTGCATAACATTCTTCCCAAGCCACTGGCTGCTTTCCATTGCAAACCATCGGTGATCAGCGGTGAGAGAGGAATGAATTCTGTCGCACTGACTATCATCAATCCTGTTCGCTACCGACTGTGCTACCGAGGCTTGGCATATTCCGGCGCCCTGTGATAGTGATATGATACCACAATGACAGAAGAACAGAAAAGAAGAAAATAAAATTTCCCCTAAAATCTTTAAAATTGCACCAAATATGTTAAATTTTTGTGCAACTTCCAACGCCAAAGGTCCTGGTAGAGGGTTACCGTTTCAAGTCCTTAATCTTGACAGATTTTCAAGCCATGAGATAATCGCAAAAATTCAGCAACATATTCCTATTGTGCCCTACATAAAACGTGGGATAAACAATAAGAAACGGTACAACAGCAAAACGATAAATTGAGACAAAAAGAGGTGTGTGAAGTTGGCAGTAAGTTCGATAATCGGAGTTCGATGTTCAATATCGAAAGGAATATGCGGATGAGCTGAATTTCATGCCGCAGTAAATTCGCTTTTTTTTCAAACTCAAGGGATAGTTACGAAAATCAATGAATCCTGATTTGAATATCGAAATGAATATCATGCCAGTAGCAGATTCGCGTTTTTTTTTTATGTATGGGCATATGGATGGTATATGAAATCGAATGTAGATTTGAAAATCGAAATGAATTTCATGCCAGCAGCAGATTCGTCTGTTTTTATGTATAGGCATACGGATGGTGTATGAAATCGAATGTCGATTTAATTATCGAAATGAATATCATGCCAGCAGCAAATTAGCGGTTTTTTTTATGTATGGACATATGGATGGTGTATGAAATCGAATGTCGATTTGAATATCGAAATGAATTTCATGCTAGCAGCAGATTCGAGTTTTTTCCTGTATAGGCATATGGATGGTCTATGAAATCGAATGTAGATTTAAATATCGAAGTGAATTTCATGCTAGCAGAAGGTTTGCGTTTCTTTATGTATGGGCATAAGGATGGTGTATGAAATCGAATGTCGATTTGAATATCGAAATGAATATCATGCCAGCAGCAGATTTGCGGTTTTTTTTTATGTATGGGCATATGGATGGTGTATGAAATCGAATGTCGGTTTGAAAATCGAAATGAATATCATGCCAGCAGCAAATTCGCGTTTTTTCCTCTATGGGCATAAGGATGGTGTATGAAATCGAATGTCGATTTCAATATCGAAATGAATTTCATGCTAGCAGCAAACTCGCATTTTTTCATGTATGGGCATATTAATGGTGTATGAAATCGAATGTCGATTTGAATATCGAAATGATTGTCATGCTAGCAGAAGATTTGCGTTTCTTTATGTATGAGCATAAGGATGGTCTATGAAATCGAATGTAGATTTGAATCTCGAAATGAATGTCATGCCAGCAGCAGATTCCCGTTTTTTCGTGCATAGGCATATGGATGGTGTATGAAATCGATTGTCGATTTGAATATCGAAATGAATGTCATGCCAGCAGCAGATTCGCGTTTTTTCCTGTATAGGCATATGGGTGGTGTATGAAATCGAATGTCGTTTTGAATATCGAAATGAATTTCATGCCAGCAGCAGATTCGCTTGTTTTTATGTAGAGGCATATAGATGGTCTATGAAATCGAATGTCGATTTGAATATCGAAATGAATTTCATGCTACCAGCAGATTCGCGGTTTTTTTTATGTATGAGCATATGGATGGTGTATGAAACCGATTGTCGATTTGAATGTCGAAATGAATATCATGCCAGCAGTAGATTCGCGTTCTTTCCTGTATAGGCATATGGATGGTCTATGAAATAGAATGTAGATTTGAATATCGAAATGAATTTCATGCTAGCAGCAGATTCGCGTTTTTTATTTATATATGGCATAAGGATTGTGTATAAAATCGAATTCGATTTGAATATCGAAATGAATATCATGCCAGCATTTTGGCATTTTTTTATTTATGGGCATAAAGATGGTGTATGAAACCGAATGTCGATTTGAATATCGAAATGAATGTCATGCTAGCAGCAGATTCTTGTTTTTTTTTTATGTATGGGGATATGGATGGTGTATGAAATCGAATGTCGATTTAAATAAGAAAATGATTATCATGCCAGCAGGAGATTCGCGTTTTTTCTTGTATGGGCATAAATATGGTGTATGAAATCGAATGTCGATTTGAATATCGAAATGAATGTCATGCCAGCAGCAGATTCGCATTTTTTTCTTGTATGGACATAAAGATGATGTATGAAATCGAATGTCGATTTAAATATCGAATTGAATATCGTGCCAGCAGCAGATTCACGTTTTTTATGTATGGGCATAAGGATGGTGTATGAAATCGAATGTCGATTTGAATTTCGAAATGAATATCATGCCAGCAACAGATTCGCCTGTTTTTATGTATGGGCATATGGATGGTCTATGAAATCGAATGTCGATTTGAATATCAAAATGAATTTCATGCCAGTAGCAGATCCGCGTTTTTTTCATGTATGGGCATATGGATGGTGTATGAAATCGAATGTAGATTTAAATATCGAATTGAATATCATGCCAGCAGCAGATTCACGTCTTTTATGTATGGGCATAAGGATGGTGTATGAAATCGAATGTCGATTTGAATATCGAAATGAATATCATGTCAGCAGCGGATTCGTCTGTTTTTATGAAAAGGCATATTGATGGTCTATGAAATCGAATGTCGATTTGAATATCGAAATGAATGTCATGCCAGCAGCAGATTCGCGTTTTTTCATGTATAGGCCTATGGATGGTCTATAAAATCGAATGTAGATTTGAATATCGAAATGAATTTCATGCTAGCAGCAGATTAGCGTTTTTTTCATGTATGGGGATATAGATGGTGTATGAAATCGAATGTAGATTTGAATATCGAAATGAATTTCATGCCAGTAGCAAATTCGCGTTTTTTCATGTATGGGGATAAGGATGGTGTATGAAATCGAATGTAGATTTGAATATCGAAATGAATATAATGCCAGCAGCAGATTCGCGTTTTTTCATGTATTGGCATAAGGATGGTGTATGAAATCGAATGTAGATTTGAACGTCGAAATGAATATCATGGCATCAGCAAATTCACCTGTTTTTATGTATGAGCATATCGATGGTGTATAAAATCGAATGTCAGTTCAAATACCGAAATGAATATTATGCCAGCAGCAGATTTGCGTATTTTTATGTAGGGGCATACGGAGGATATGTAAAAATTTGACATCGGTTTGAATATCGAACTGAATTTCATGCTAGCCGCAGATTCCCGTATTTTTATGTGTTGGCATTTTTATTCTATATGAAATCAAATGTAGATTTGAAAATCGAACTGAATTTCACGCCAGCAGCAGATTCGCTTAAATTTCTGTACTGGCATAACGACTGTGTATGTTATCGAATGTAGGGTTGAATATCGAACTGAATTTCATGCTAGCAGCAGAATCGTTAAAATTTCTTTACTAGCAATAAATGATGCATGAAATCGAATGTAGGTATGACTATCGAACTGAAATTCATGCTAGCAGCAAATTTGCTAAAATATCTGTACGGGCATAAAGACTGTGCATGAAATATAATGTAGATTTGAATATCGAACCGAATTTCATGCTAGCAGCATGGTCGAGGAAAAGCAGCATTACATAAAATGCTCGCTCTCTCTCTCTCTCTCTCTCTCTCTCTCTCTCTCTGCAACCCATCTGTTCTGTTCGGTTATTAAATTTTAACAGTATAAATTTGCTATCAATTGTAGAAAAGAATTAGTCGACAAAAAAAAAAGAAAACACGACTTCAGAACTGACACTTTGCATTTATAAAATCAATAAAACTAAAATTAACTCGTTTGAACTTCCTCCATACTTATCAATGCTGATTGTCACTGGTTTGATTCTTAGTTCAGTCAAATTCTTTCCAAGGAATGATTGATGTTATTGCGACAATATTCATTGATTGCTCACTACGTTGTTTTGCACGTATTTATTTAAAAATAGCCAGGAGCTTTGAAGAAATGTGGTGCAAAATTAAATTACAAGCTGCAAGCAAGCATCGATATGTGCACTGGCCGATTCAATGCAAGTAACATACTTTTTGTCACGGCGTGGGCTTTTTTGGCCCTTCTATCGCTAAACTTAACTTAGTAAGCGTCGCTAACGAGTATTTTTTACTGTTTACATACACTATTTTATTGACTTCTGTTTCAGTACTTCACAGTATCACTTTTGATCGTTATATATGCACCCAATATGACCTTCGCTGTCCACGGGCCGTTAAATTCCATTCATTCATTCACTCATTCATTCAATCATTTATTCATTCACTTGTAATGGCATAAAAAAAAAGAAAACATCAAACAAAATCATTCCCCTTTTTTGGATTAGAGAAATGATAACTTTTCAAGTCTTGTTATGCAAATCAGTTCTAGTTCATAAACAAAAAATAAGGAACTCTGTAGCAATTATTTTTTATTAATTTAATAAGATGTCTTCGGTGAATGTGGATTCCAATTCTAAATTGCTGAAGTATTAGTAAAGAGCCCTGTCACTGTTGCTGGACAAAATCAGGTAAATGAAATTAGAAACAAAGTAACCGTGGATTACAGTATAGGGTAGCCTTCCGGGAAAATATGCTACACCATATTAAACACATCATAATAACTCAAGAAGGAATAACTGAAACGATAAACATGTTCCACATTTAAAAAGACCAACACTGGACAAAAGACAATGGAAAAAAGATGAATGAAAACAAAAGAAAAGAGGGCCATGATGGCATCGAAGTCGCTGACCTAGCATTTTGACCATACATGACCCATTTCCAATCTCTTCCGAGACATATTGAAAAACATTCTGACAATTTTTTATTAGTTAGGGACTCTTGTCTACACAAGCGTTTTCTAGAATTTGTCTCAATGACCTAATTTAAAGTTCAACATTGTTTTTTTAAAACTTGTAGAAATCATCCAGACAAACATTCTGACCACCTTTCATGAGTATTTGAGAGAAATATGGCCCGTAGAGTGTACACATTTTTTTTTCGAGATTGACCAGGTAACCTAGTTTTTTAACCCAACATGACGCCTTTTCAACCTCGTCTAAGTTATCATCAAGGCAAACATTCTGACCAAGTTTCAAGATTACCGGACTGAAAATGAGGCCTCTTGAGCCTACACAAGGTTTTCAAAGATTAAACCTGGTTACCTATTTTTTGACCCAATGTGACTAATATCAAACTCATTCAAGATATCATCAAGACAAATTTCCTAACCAATTTTCAAGAGTATTGTACCAAAAGCGTACACAATGACTTAGTTTTTGACCCGACATAACCCATTTTCAAAGTTGTCAAAGATATTATAAAGACAAACATTTTGACCATTTTTCAAGACTATTCTACAGAAAATGTGGCCTACAGAGTGTATTTTTTTTAATGAAATTTGACCTGGTGACCTAGTTTTTTACCCAACGTGACCAATTTCCAAACTCGTCCAAGATATCACCAAGACAAAGATCCTAACCAACTTTCATTTGTTATGGTCTGAAAATATGCCCTCTATAGTGTACACAAGGTTGATCAAAGATTTGAGGTAGTGACCTAGTTTCTGACTCCACATAATTCATTTTCGATCTTGCTTCTAGAGTGCACACAAGGAAACTTTTGACAGTAGGCGACGCTCGACAGACGACGGACAGAGCACGATCACGTAAGGTCATATTGAGCACTTCGTGTTCATATGAGCTAAAAATAATGATAATAATGAAACATTAAAATGACATCTGTTGCTAACTACTTTGAACGAATATAATGATTTCTCTCGCTGATATTGCTGGCTGAACAGCAGACAGTAACTTTCCAACTTAAAGACGGAGTTCATAGAAACAAAAGGAAATTATAAAGGCAATGGGAATTGCAAAAGTCATGTTTTCTTTTTACTCCCCTTAACTCTTTATCAGTCAGCAAAGTTTTATACTGGCCCAAATTCAAATTATTTGAAGACATAAATCAATGGTGGCCCAACTGACGAAATATGACCTTGATGGGGTAGAAAAAATTGTGGTGAAGGAGAAAATGCAGATTACCACCATTTTCTCCTTTTCCCACAATATTTTCAAAAAGCTTTCTTCCTCAGGGTCATTGTGATTGTGTTGTAAAGGGTTAACTCCTCGAGTTTTGAATAACCCAGCGGTCAGTCTAGGAATTATAGCAATATACATGTAATTTCACGGTTGATTTTGACCAGATTGCAGGTCTGGCTTTTCTGCTCTTGATCTACACTAGCCGCAAAGGAATATAGAGCTGTGAGAGGCACTCTAAGGGTTCTAGAACCATTATTGTATTGGAACTTGTCAAAATCAGAGAGATGTTAGTGCTGAATTGCTTCCTTAAACTGAAACTGAAACGGTCCCAATTTTTACTGAGAATGTCTCTCTCATTTGAACCATGTCCTGGAAAAATGGGACTTAATGCAGCTGCAAAAAGTATCAACCGGTGTTAGCCCACGCAGTCTGCGCAGGTTGAAATGTGTTGGAACCTTTTGCAATAGGTCAATTTCCTGCATGACAAAGGACCATTCTATCTCCAGATCCAGTCATTTGTTAGACACGGTGTATTTTATAGGTCCATAATTATATGACAACTTGCTTGGTATTATGCATCACAGAAATGCATCAAGCCCCCTTATGCCAGAACTCAGCTCCTTTATGGTAATTCTGTGAGAAAAGCCCGTTCTGTAAAGTATATGAATGAATATAGAAAATAAAACAAGTGTGACCAAACAATATATAAATTGACCAATACTACAACAGCAAAATGAAGTACCAGTTATCTTCAGAACATTAAAATAAAGATAACCAAAATGCTAATAAGAAATAAAGAGGAGAAAAGTTCCATTACCGAAAGTAAAAATTGACATGATTACGACTACAAATAAAGCATAAACAAGAGGGCCAAGATGGCCCTGGATCGCTCACCTGAACTTTCGAGAGGACCATAGCCAGTATTTTTTGAACTATTGAAATTTTGGAAACAAATCATTATTTTACCAAGCAATTTTGAAAACATCACCTGTAAAAATCATTTCAAAATCTGTCACCACCCCTACAACCATCACCAAAGCCATGTTTTTGACGAATGAGAATTCTGCAAATAAATTTTGGCATAGGTCACCCAAGGACCGTTACTTGAACAAGAGCACATGCCCGGTAGTGGCTAAAAATATTAAGACGAACAAAAGCACTGTATGCGGGCGCCAACGATTTACTGTTGGGTGCTGGATAGTAAGTTAAAATTCTAACTCGAAAAAGGGGCATAATTTGGACAAAATGATTTTAGAGTTATCTGTTCGTGTTGTATGGGTTGCTCTTTTACTAGTGAACAATTATTCCAAGCTTCAAGTACATGTGTTGAGTGGAAGTCGAGATATAACAAAATGTCAAAGTTTTTGCACAGCGACAACGACAACAACACAGACGACGACAATAGGGCTATGAGAATACCTCGATTTTTTTCTTAAAAAAAACAGCCGACCTAAAAAAGGGGCATAATATAAGGATAATTTCTGTGAAATTATTTCAAAATCTGAACAGTGGTTTCAGGGAAGAAGAATTTTTAGGAATTTCTTCATGTCCATATAGTGCAAATGCCCCCCCCCCCCTTCCACCACCACAGCCATGTTTCTTGACGGATCAAAATTTCGCGCACTTTTTTTCAAAAGGGGCACCCAAGGAACATTTCTGTGAAATTATTTCAAAATCTGAGGAGAGGTTTAAGAGAAAAAGAATTTCAAAGAATTTCTTTAAGTCCATACAGTGCAAAGAGCCTCTCCCCCACGGCCATGTTTTTTGACGGATCAAAATTTCGTGAACAATTTTTGAAAAGGGTTACCCAAAGAACATTTCTGTGAAATTATTTCAAAATCTTACCAGCGGTTTCAACAGAGAAGATTTTTTAAGAATTTCTTAGAAAAGTCCATTTGGTTGCAATTGCAACCAGAGTTTTTGATCGAATCGAATTCTGTGAACAATTTAAAGATGACTTCCCGAGGAATATTCCAGCCAAGTTTGGCCTAAATTGGCCCAGCGGTTAAGGAGGAAAAGATGTTTAAAGAATTGTTTACACCGCACGACCCACTGCAAATAGCCCGCCATCACCACAGCCATGTTTCTTGACGGATCAAAATTTCGCGAACAAGTTTTCATAAGGAACACCCAAGGAACATTTCTGTGAAAATATTTCAAAATCTGATGAGTGGTTTAAGAGAAGAAGAATTTCAAAGAATTTCTTTAAGTCCATACAGTGCAAAGAGCCCCCCATTCCCCACGGCCATGTTTTTCGACGGATCAAAGTTTCGCGATCTCTATTTGAAAAGGGTCACCCAAAGAACATTTCTGTGAAATTATTTCAAAATCTTACCAGCGGTTTCATCAGAGAAGATTTTTAAAGAATTTCTTATAAAATTATATTTGGTTGCCATGGCAACCAGAGTTTTTGATGGAATCAAATTCTGTGAACATCTGTTAAAGAGGACCTCCCAAGGAACATTCCAGCCAAGTTTGGTCCAAATTTGCCAAGCGGTTTAGGAGAAGATGTATAAAGAATTGTTGACGCCTCACGACGGACGACGCACGACAGACCCAACGTGATCCTAAAAGCTACCCTTGAGTACGTTGTGCTCAGGTAAGCTAAAAAATGAGAGGGTAATCGGCCCTAAAGCGCTCACCTGAGTAAAGTCGTGTAGGATTGATAAAGCTCAAGGAATCCTGGTTTCATACACCATCCATATGCCTATACATGAAAACAGGCGAATTTGCTGCTGGCATGACATTCATTTCGATATTCAAATCGACATTTGATTTCATACGTCATGCTTATGCCTTAACATAAAAACAGGCGAATCTGCAGCTGGCATGGAATTCATTTCGATATTCAAATCAACATTCAATTTCAAACACTCTCCTTATGCCCAAACAAAAAAAAAAAAAACCAAAAAAAAAAACGCGAATCTGCTGCTGGCATGATATTCATTTCGATATTCAAATCGACATTCGATTTCATTGCCCATCCTTATGTCAATACATAAAAACCTCGAATCTGCTGCTGGCATGAAATTCATTTTGAATTTTAAATCAACATTCGATTTAATACACCATCCATCTTCCCATACATTAAAAGAAATGACATATATAAAAAAACGCGAATCTGCTGCTATCATTATATTCATTTCGATATTCAAATCGACATTCGATTTCATACACCATCCATATGCCCATACACGAAAAAACACGAATCTGCTGCTAGCATGATATTCTTTTCGATATTCAAATCGATTTTCGATTTCATAGAACATCCATATGCCTATACAGGAAAAAACACGAATCTGCTGCTGGCATGATATTTATTTCGATATTCAAATCGACATTCGATTTCATACACCATCCTTATGCCCAAACATGAAAAAACGCGAATCTGCCGCTGGCATGATATTCATTCCGATATCCAAATCTACATTCGATTTCATACACCATCCTCATGCCCATACATGAAAAAAAGCAAATTTGCTGCTGGCATGATATTCATTTCGATATTCAAATCGACATTCGATTTCATAGACCATCCATATGCCTATTCATAAAAACAGACGAATCTGCTGCTGGCATGATATTCATTTCGATATTCAAATCGACATTCGATTTCATACACCATCCTCGTGCCCATACATGAAAAAATGCAAATTTGCTGCTGGCATGATATTCATTTCGATATTCAAATCGACATTCGATTTCATAAACCATCCATATGTCCATACAGGAAAAAAAAACGCGAATCTGCAGCTGGTATGATATTCATTTCGATATTCAAATCGACATTCGATTTCATACACCATCCTTATGCTCATACATAAAAAAATGCGAATCTGCTGCTAGCATGATATTCATTTCGATATTCAAATCGACATTCGATTTCATAGACCATCAATATGCCCATACTGGAAAAAACACGAATCTGCTGCTGGCATGATATTCATTTCGATATTCAAATCGACATTCGATTTCATACACCATCCTTATGCCCATACAGGAAAAAACGCGAATCTGCTGCTGGCATGATATTCATTTCGATATTCAAATCGACATTCGATTTCATAGACCATCCATATGCCTATTCATAAAAACAGACGAATCTGCTGCTGGCATGATATTCATTTCGATATTCAAATCGACATTCGATTTCATACACCATCCTCATGCCCATACATGAAAAAATGCAAATTTGCTGCTGGCATGATATTCATTTCGATATTCAAATCGACATTCGATTTCATAAACCATCCATATGTCCATACAGGAAAAAAAAAACGCGAATCTGCAGGTGGTATGATATTCATTTCGATATTCAAATCGACATTTGACTTCATACACCATCCTTATGCTCATACATAAAAAAATGCGAATCTGCTGCTAGCATGATATTCATTTCGATATTCAAATCGACATTCGATTTCATAGACCATCCATATGTCCATACAGGAAAAAACGCGAATCTGCTGTTGGCATGATATTCATTTCGATATTCAAATCAACATTCGATTTCATACGCCATCCATATGCCCATACAGGAAAAAACGCGAATCTGCTGTTGGCATGATATTCATTTCGATATTCAAATCGACATTCGATTTCATACGCCATCCATATGCCCATACAGGAAAAAAACACGAATCTGCTGTTGGCATGAAATTCATTTCGATATTCAAATCGACATTCGATTTCATACGCCATCCATATGCCCATACATCAAAAAACGCGAATTTGCTGCTTGCATGATATTCATTTCGATATTCAAATCGACATTCGATTTCATAAGCCATCCATATGCCCATACATAAAAAAACGCGAATCTGCTGCTATCATGAAATTCATTTCGATATTCAAATCGACATTTGATTTCATAGACCATCCATATGCCCAAAAATGAAAAAACGCGAATCTGCTGCTAGCGTGAAATTCATTTCGATATTCAAATCGACATTCGATTTCATAGACCATCCATATGCCTATTCATAAAAACAGACGAATCTGCTGCTGGCATGATATTCATTTCGATATTCAAATCGACGTTCGATTTCATACACCATCCTCATGCCCATACATGAAAAAATGCAAATTTGCTGCTGGCATGATATTCATTTCGATATTCAAATCGACATTCGATTTCATAAACCATCCTTATGTCTATTCATAAAAACAGATAAATCTGCTGCTGGCATGATATTCATTTCGATATTCAAATCGACATTGGATTTCATAAACCATCCATATGCCCATACAGGAAAAAAAACGCGAATCTGCAGCTGGCATGATATTCATTTCGATATTCATATCGACATTCGACTTCATACACCGTCCTTATGCACATACATAAAAAAATGCGAATCTGCTGCTGGCATGAAATTCATTTCGATATTCAAATCTACATTCGATTTCATAGACCATCCATATGCCCATACAGGAAAAAACACGAATATGCTGCTGGCATGATATTCATTTCGATATTCAAATCGACATTTGATTTCATACACCATCCATATGCCCATACATGAAAAAACGCGAATCTGCTGCTAGCGTGAAATTCATTTCGATATTCAAATCGATATTCGATTTCATACACCATCCATATGTCCATACATAAAAAAAACCCCGCAAATCTGCTGCTAGCATGAAATTCATTTCGATATTCAAATCAGGATTCATCAATTTTCGTAATTATCCCTTGAGTTTGAAAAAAAAAAGCGAATTTACTGCGGCATGAAATTCAACTCATCCGCATATTCATTTCGATATTGAATATCGAACTCGGATTATCGAACTTGCTGCCAACTTCACACACCCACAAAAGATAAGTTTAAATAAAATCACTCTGCTAGACTTCGTCTCATTTCGATTCGTTCTATTTGGTTTCGTTCCGTTCCGTTTCGTTCTCCTTTTATTCCGTTTCTGTTTCGTTCTCCTTTTATTCCGTTTCCGTTTCGTTTCGTTGCGGTTCGTTCCGTTCGTTGCGTTGCGTTTCGTTTCGGTTTCGTTTCCTACATTATAGGGACCCCTTTAAAAGCTGTTATGCAGTCATTTGAGATCTACGATATTACTAGTTGTACGGTCAGGTGGCAGGGGACTTGGAAACTTGTTCACGGCTGTGGCGAATCATGTCGCCCCGAGCCGTGGCGACATGATTCGCCGCAGCCGTCAAAAGGTTTCCAAGTCCCCTGCTACCTGACCGTACAAAGACTGCAAAAGTTTACCATTCCAACGTGTATTCGGAGAAATTTTCCTTTTTTATCGTCTCCCGAACTGAATACGCTAACGAAATAGTTTTTTCCCTCTGAGTGCCCCAATTCAATGAAAACAGACGTCACTGAGAACTGACGTCAGTAAAACCTTGGTAAAACGCGCAGTTTAGTACATGAACTTGATGATGTCATCGTGATAGACATTTGACGTATTTTATCTAAATATGGATTTAGAATACTTCAAGGTAAGTGCAAAAATAAACGACCATTACTTGCCTCAAACGACTATTACGTTATCCTTTTAACGTTACATTGTATGAGTTTTGACACTTCACAATTTGCTTACCTTAGGAAAGAATGGCTCGTTTTAACTTCGATCGTGTAGTTGTTGTAGAATGACAACAAACGATATTATGTAACTATATTCATTTATTTTCAAAAATAATCCATTCTTTCCGCTTTAATAACAACCCTAAAGGGACTTTTAGTAATAATTTGGTGCAGGCTACTCAGTGTGTTTGTCTTGCGGGCGGCTCGTATCGATCGACGCCGCAATTTTAGATGTTGTGTTGAAAGTATAGTTATGTATACGGTGCTTCCGAAAAGAAAACTGCTTTTACGTAGATTTTGTCATTGTACAGGTGTGGTAATGTATGAATGTATAGTCTAAGGGAGATAACTAATTGTTAGAGTTATTGTTCATAAGATAGGAAATGATTCTTTCGGATATGTTTTGTTCTATTCTAATACACATGTCAACTGGAAGCAGAAATAAATAGCTGAACTGTAGATAATGATCTTAGTTCTATTGAAACATCCCAAAGACATCACAATTGGCGACGAGGTAGTTAGTACTCCCGGGTATTATCTGTATAAGGATACAGTACATTAAAATGGTATCGTATGGACATATCGGCGAATATCTCGAAGGCGAAGACTGGGGCCAGTACATGGGAAGGTTAGGAAACTATTTCGCTGCAAATGACATTGACAATGCCGATAAGCAGATGGCAATATTTCTTTCAGTATGTGGTGGTAAGATTTATAAACTGATGTGTGACTTATTAGCACCAAATAAGTCCGGTGACAAATCGTTTCAGCAGCTGTCAGATTTGGTTAAAAACCATCTACACCCAAAACCTTCTGAAATTGTTCAGAGGTATAAGTTTTATAGCTGTTTTAGAAAGAATGGAGAAATAGTAGCGGACTATGTAGTTTTTTACGCCATCTTGCCGTTGATTGTAATTTTGGTGACACATTAGAACTCATGATACGAGATAGGCTGGTTTTGTGGTGTAAACGATGATCGAATACAACGACGTTTGTTGGCCAAGAGAGATTTAACTTTCCAGAAAGCTTTAGAAATAGCACAGACTATGGAACAGGCAGCCAAGAATGCAGTTGATCTGAAAAAAGAAGATAATAGTACTGTAAATATTGTGAAACACACAGATCGCAAAAAACATGACTCCAAGCAGAAAGAATGTTGGAGATACGGAGAAAAAAAAATCTATGCATTATGACTGTTATTTCAAAGATTCTGAATGTTACAAGTGTAAGAAGAAAAGTCACTTACAGAAAAAGTGCAGGCAAACTCAAGAAAACAAGTCTTCTGCAAAGGATGGTAAAACACAGAATGAAAAACACAAGTCTCACAAGAAATCAAGGAATAAACAAAATATTTTGGATGAAAGGGAAGAAGATAGCTCTCACAGTGAAAATGAATATTCATTTTATAAAGTTGGATCTCAAAAGGAGAAACCATTAATTATAAAACTGACATTAAATGGGAAATCTATTCCTATGAAAGTAGATACTAAAGCTTCAAAAACCATAATTTCGTTCCAAACATTGAAAAAAAAAAAAAAAAAAAAAACGAGGGTAAAGTAGAACCAACACAAATCAAATTGAGAACCTATACAGGTGAAGAGATTAAAATTTTAGGAGGAAACTATGGTACACGTTTCAAGTGAAAAAGAGAAAAAAAAACATGTTTCGGCAATGGTAGTGGAAGGCAACGGTCCAAATCTTATTGTGAGAGATTGGTTAAAGGAAATAAAATTCAATTGGCATGAAATTTTTCAAATGATGGAAAATAATGCTGAAAATGAATAAGTACAAGGGCATGAGAAAATTTCAATGGTAAACGTGGTACTTACAAAGGAGTAAAAGCCAAAATAATTGTTAAAGAAGGAGCAAAACCAAAATACAGAAAGTGCAATATTCTGAATGGGCAGCTCCGATCGTACCAATAGTGAAAGAAGATGGAAAAATAAGAATATGTGGTGACTACAAAGTAACCATCAATCCAGTTTCACAATTAGACAATTATCCAATTAAAAGAGAGGATTTTTCGCAAATTTGAAAGGCAAATATTTTTCAAAGTTAGACCTCCGTAATGCGTATCAGCAAATTGAATTAGAAGAAAATTCAAAACAATACACTACGATCAATACTCACAAAGGTCTGTACCAGTATAATAGACTTTGTTACGGAATTTCTTCAAGTTCAGGAATATTTCACAGAGTCATGGACAGTATTCTAGAAGGGTTAGAAGGAGTACGGGTCAGAGTAGACGACATTTTGGTGGCTGGTAATACAGTACTAGAACACAATACTCGAGTACGTGAAGTTTTTGAACGATTTCAAGAAGCTGTAATGAAGCTGAAGAAAAGCAAAAGTGTATTTAGGAGTAAAGAAGTTACTTATCTTAGAAACAAAATTTCGGAAGCTGGTGTAGAACCATTAAAAGAGAAAATACAGGCAATAGAAGAAATGACAAGGCCTACAGATAAACTATTACTCAAGATTTCTGCCTAATATATCTACTGTGTTAGCACCTCTATATTCTTTATAAGAAAAGGGAAAAGAATTTAGATGGG
This sequence comes from Hippopus hippopus, assembly GCA_946811185.2. NCBI lineage: Eukaryota > Metazoa > Mollusca > Bivalvia > Cardiida > Cardiidae > Hippopus > Hippopus hippopus. Next base: position 14,271,316 of record OX328103.1, on the reverse strand, counting down.
GTAAAATTCAAGAAGAAGCATGGTTGAAATCGAAGGAACTTTTGGTAGAATCAGATGTACTTGTTCATTATGACAAAAGTAAAGACATAATTATGACATGTGATGCTTCTCAACATGGTGTAGGGGCAGTTCTTGCACATAAAATGGAGGACGTAGCCTGGGTTTAGGCGATAATAATTTATTAAATACTTTGTATCACACTCTTCTAGTCTCGGTCTGCTGGCGATCTTTGGCAGCTATTCGTTATAATTATCGCCTGGGGACATTCGAGGGTGTCCCTATGCCTATGAATTGTGACGATAATCTAATTAGAGACATGTTTATCGCTTGACGTCACAATGTTGATAACGATGAATTGTCGCATTTTTCGACTAATTCGAGTACAACGGGGACGAGTAATTTTCCCGAACCTGTTGTTTTATCAAAAAATCATGGCGAACTTCGACAAAACTAGTAAAAGCATCCTTTTGAAAAGCTTTCAGTGTCAAACAGACGAAACGATTAGCAGCTATTGTTAAACTATCCACCAAAGTCATTGTGAATACCGTTTGAAATTTTGTTGTCAATATTTTCAAAGACAATCTACGAACAGGAAGTGACCAAACCGAAGCTTATGGAATTTCTTTATATATTTTTAGTCATTTACATTCGAAATCGATTGCAGCGACATCTACTTTACCCCACTGTGAGATGGGGTAAACTAGATGTCGCTGCGATCGTTTGTCGAATATCCCCAGGCCGTCATTTTTGACAAAGTAACGTTCGAATGATAGAAAAGGAAAAAAATGAACAGAATGGAACCCAGGCTTTGGAAGACGGAACAGAACGACCTATTGTTTTTGCATCTAGAACTTTGACAAAAAGTGAAAAGAACTATAGTCAGATAGAAAAGGAAGGATTAGCAATAGTATTTGGGGTTAAAAAATTCCATCAGTACCTGTATGTAAACAATAAACCTTTTTTATTGTGACAGACCATAAACCACTTTTAGGACTATTCAAGGAGGGCAAAGGTACTTTCATGATGACGTCAGCTAGAATTGTTAGATGGTCATTAATTTTGAGTGCATACAATTACATACTAGTGCATAAACAAGGACCATGCATAAGTCATGCAGACAGTTTTAGTAGATTTCTAATGAAAAGTGATAGGCAGGAACCACAAATCCCAGGAGAAACTACACTTTTGATAAACTTCCTTAATAAAATAAGTCCTGTAACGGCAAAACAAGTAAGCCGTTGGACATGTAATGATCCAATTTTAAAGCCCCTGTAAAGTCAAAACTAGGTAATTTTCACCGTTTAAAACTCGAAGATATATTGGATAACCCATCACAACACACATATATAAGATGGGAGAAAACTCGAACGTGTCAGTTACTGCATTGGTTGCCATGATATACGTGTGCGAAAATGCATGGAGAAGCCTGTCGATTTCAGGGATGCCATTGATCGAGACAACCTTCGTTATCGTTCGTGTATATTCGAACTAGGTCTTCGAGAACGTCACGTGATAACATTGCATCTCATTAGTGCTATGACGTAGTGGATAGGACTAAATTGTTTACAATTTCAATATTATGTCATCGGAGAGTAAGATTGTTCATTCTGAACCTGTTTTCTTATTTAGATGTAGTAAACTCTTCCTGTATTGATGATAAATGAAAAAACGATGATCAGCCTGTGTCGTTGTTTCTGTTTACGATGTCGATAAACTTAGGTTTTTCAAGCCTAGAATGGGGACAAAACGGTCAAGTGAATGAAGGGTTTGTTTCGACGCCTTGAATGATCACGTGGTGTTTACGTCACTATCACGTCACTGCGGACATTTACGACGAAAAGTCGGCTAATCGTCGGCGATCATCGATGTAAACAAGCAGATAATGCGGCATGGTAGGATCTGTTCTAGTTTCAAAATTCTTTGTTCTGCCACTGACTGAAACTTTTGCGAACTGCACCTTTACATATCGTGAAAGTCAAAATAATCGCCATATTTTTACATGTTAAAAGTGAAATTTACTTTTATTTTATAAACAGGCCTTTTTACATTTGGACTTTACTAAGACTTTAAGTAAGGTGAAAAGGTTCATTTTACAGGGATGGCCAAACAGTGTGGATGATGACATTTTAAAGCCATACTTTAACCACCAAAGCGAGTTTAGTGTAGTAAGTGATTGTGTGCTGTGAGGAACCAGAGTAATATTGTACCACCTCAAGGTCAAAAGTCAATTTTAGATCAGTTACACGAAAGCCACGTTGGTATGAATAAGATGAAAACATTGGGACGTTCATATGTATGGTGGCCAAATATGGACAAGGACATTGAAATGACTTAAAAAATGCCACAATTGTCAAGTCAGTAGTCAAAAATCCGATAATTCACCATTACATTCATGGGAATGGCCAAGAAGACCATGATCTAGGATTCACATCGACTACGCAGGACCTTTTATGGGAAAGATGTTTCTCATTATGATAGATGCTTATTCAAAATTGATGGAAGTTTTTCCGACATCGAAATCAACCACCGAAGCAACTATAGAATTGTTACGACAATCATTTTCAGTTCATGGATTACCAGACGTTATCGTATCAGATAATGGAACATGTTTCATCAGTGACGACTTCAAGAAAATCATGTCATTTAACGGTATTAAGCATGTGACATCGGCACCTTACCATCCAGCATCGAACGGGTTAGCAGAAAGAGCAGTCCAAACTTTCAAAACTGGTATGAGGAAGCAAGCTCAGGGTTCGATCAAGACAAAAGTATCCAGATTTTTGTTGAGTTACAGAACAACACATCAATCTACAACAGGACGAACACCTGCTGAATTACTGATGAATCGACAATGGGAGACAAAAGAAAGTTGCTTCCCTTGATAGCTCTCCACTACTAACTAGGTCCTGAATAAGGTATTACTTGGTTTTTATCCTTGATATCCTTTGCACTATTTAGGAATGTTTAGGGTTAAATATCTCCTTCAAAATTTATCAAACCACAATTTCGATCTATTTGATGCATTAAGATGGTAATAGTGAGTGAAATTCAATTTGCAAATATCATGAAGACCTTACATATATATCATCAGTCAAATAATAATAATCGCAACATCTCCTAGTAAAGCAAGGATAAAACAAAGGAAATCAAACAAAAGGACCTGGTTGCAATTGGGTTACCTTGGTTTTTATCTAACAAGGGATATAATTTGGATTTCACTTTTGTCTCCCATTGAAAACACGTTTAGATTTAGTTCGGCCCAACATTAGAGAAAAAGCAAGTTCAGCAACAGATTAATCATCCGTGCAAGAAAAAGTGTGATTTTGAAGAGGGTGATATGGTCTATGTGAAAAATTATAGCAAAAGTGACGAAAAGTGGTTCAAAGGTTGTGTTATAAAAAATTAGGGCCTGTTTTATACAACGAGAAAATAAGTAGTCAGTGTGTTGTAAAGAGGCATAGAGATCAAATGAAAAAGTGTTATAAAAAAGAGAAGATTCCGTTATAGCCTATAGTGTTTGAAAATGAGTTTGAAAAGGAAAGTGTTTCATATCAAATAGGTGAAGAATTTTGAAAAAGTATTCCTAGTTCAGTTGGTGAAAGTAGATCAGAACATGTACCAGAAATAGTCTAAAGGAGATAACTAATTGTTAGAGTTACTGTTCATAAGATAGGAAATGATTCTTTCGGATATGTTTTGTTCTATTCTAATACACATGTCATCTGGAACCAGAAATAAAAAGCTTAGTTCTATTGAATCATCCCAAAAGACATCACAACAGGAATATAATTATGTTCGGTGCATATTATACAAACAGATCGTCAGAAATTTCTTTGTAGTGTAATAATTTATTTTGTACAGTGACTTGAAAAGCCTGTCCTTTATTACGTAGAATGAAAACGGAGACTAGACACAAAGTTGTTTATTTGAAAGGATATGAGACTCTGACCTGTTTGACTAAATCTTTAGAAGATGGCGTTGAGAGTTTTCCCTGAAATGTTGGTTTCAGTTGTTAAATTCGAATCTTTATTAGATACTGAAAATTCTTGTAAGGTTATATTTCAAGGCAATACCAGAAGCAAATTTCGAGTTCTTTAAGTGACTGATGCCGTTGGGTGAACACATGTATCTTGCTACATAATTCACATTGTGAATTATATGGTTCCACTGTGTCATAATGAAATTAACATGAAAGCTTTCACCTAAATACATAAATCATTGCGTTAATGCATCCATTCAAAACCTGACCTTCAGCCATGGCTATATAGATAACACCCTGTTCCAAAGATAGTATAATTTCATGGCTTTAGAAACTACGTATTTCAAAGTAAAAACCTTTATTTTTCCATTTTATTAATTCAACCATAGATTGTGGGTACTTGCTAGCACAACTTTGGTGCGGATGTTCCCACGAGCATCTAAATCTATGGTCCAAGTGGTTTAAAGAATATAATTCATATCTCTGAAACTCATATTTTACCTAATAAAGTGGGACGCCCACAATCCAATGCTATAGAAAAGAGAGAGAGGGAGGGTGGGGGAGAGAGAAGAACAATAATAAATGAGGTGTACCCCTGCAAACACCGCAGGGGCCTAAAGGTGTGGTACATGAAGCTTTAGAAAGCTTACGGATCATTTGGCTGTGCATTCGTGGCCCATAACCTATTTTGACATCTTTAGTGGAATATTTACAGTTAAACTATTCAGCAGGAACTGGATCATCTGGTTTATCAAACCACAAAAACTTGGCCTTATCTAAATTGAAAGCATTTGCGGACGACACAGTAGATGTGGCTTGAATTGTCCCTTTTTGGCTAGAAAAGCATATAAAACTTTGCGGGAAAAGGAGAAAATGCTGACTACATGTACCAGCATTTTCTTTTTCCACAATGTTTTCAAGATTTCTTTGTCAGGGTTTTTAAAACCCGGGATTGTGTTGTCAAAGCTTAAAAAGTGAACAGAGACTATATGAATACTGAAGATGTGCACTGTTTCCATCCCCACCCGCCCGTTTTGTTGTAGCCTCCGTGTAACGTTTTTTTTTTTTTGTAGAAAGTGTCTTATTTCAAAGCATGTTAATTTGCTATATTTTATTTTTTCTGCTGGAGGGCAGATAGGCTATGAAGTTCTAACATCAGGCTATGCAACTGTCACTATGCTTGATAGTGTAAGAGGAAACGGACTAAGCTTTTTGTTTACAGCAAAGTAGAATTTCCAGACAATGCTACACTTGTAATGTTATTATACTGCAATGTTTTTATTATTTAACATTCTGAAATATTTGAGAAGATGTTCCATTAAGAGAACAAAAGTCGAAACTGACTTACTCTTTATAGTTTTGAAATTGGCAAAAGTGGTGAATGAGAAACATTAACAATGCTGATTTAATTGATATTACCAATGAAATTGAGTGGAAACCTGATATTGACTTCGCAATGTTTTTCTGGGAAAAAAAAAGACATTTTCCATCCACATTGCCTTCAAAATGCATGATTCCCATCTCAGGAAGAATCATACACCGATGAAATATACTACAAGTAGCTTTTAATGTCACCCTCTTGATTTCTTTAAAAAATATATTACTCATCAAAACAAGAGTGCCGTTGTCACAAAATACGCCACCACATGGCTGCTATTTCAAGCAGCTAGCTTTAGAGACTAAAGTGTTGGAATTTCTAGCACCTGTCTGGGTAGCTCAATGGATATATTGTGTTACTTGTGATCTAAAAGGTTTACGCACGGACTGATGGATGGACAGACGGACGCACGACGGACTCATTGTCATAAGCTTTGATTAACCAATAAAAATATGATGTTTCATGAAATTATGTCCATTAGTTGGAGATACATCGATGAAAAATTGAATTTGACACAGCAATAAATTCCAAAACCCTGACAATATGCGCTAGGTCACATGATCTGTGAAAATTTCATCCAAATCCGTTGAGATATGTCCAGTAATTAAAGAGATATTGGTGAAAAATGAAATATAACATGAAGACCCCTTTTTCCATGACGCAGCTATAAATCACAAAACCTTGACAATATGTGTTAGGTCACATGATGAGAAACATTCTGTGAAAATTTTATCCAAATCCGTCAAAAAATGTGGGTGGAGTTGCGTTCACAGTAAATGAACGTACGTACGTACGGACGCAGTTTAAATTTGACATGAAACCCCCTTTTTCCATGACACAGCAATAAATTCCAAAACCCTGACAATTTGCGCTAGGTCGGATAATCTGTGAAAATCTCATCCAAATCCGTTGAGACATGTCCAGTAATTAAAGAGATATTGGTTAAAAATGAAATATAACATGAAGACCCCTTTTTCCATGACACAGCTATGAATCGCAAAACCTTGACAATATGCGCTAGATCGCATGATGAGAAACATTCTGTGAAAATTTTATCCAAATCCGTCAAGAAATGTGGGAGGAGTTGCGTTCACAAGAAATGAAATGAAATATAACATGAAACCCCCTTTTTCCATGACGCAGCTACAAATCGCAAAACCTTGACAATATGCAATAGGTCACATGATAAGAAACATTCTGTGAAAATTTTATCCAAATCCGTCAAGAAATGTGGGAGGAGTTGCGTTCACAAGAAATGGACGTTCGTACGGACGGACGAAGGGACGGACGGAAGGACGGACAGACGGAGAAGATGACCCCAATATATGTCGCCACCCGGCGGCCTATAAAAAATAGACTTAAATATATTTTTGCATTTGCAGAAGACAAATAGAATTTGGTTCAAAAGATGGGTTTTAGATAGTAAAAGTAGAGTACGGGTAGAAAACATTTTTGTACACGGAAAAAATGCTGGTAGTCAGGATTTTCTTATCCCACAATGTTTCTTAAACCTTTTTTCTCAGGATCTTTAAAACACTGAATTAATTGGTAAAGGATTAAAATAGCAAAAAACCAAACTTTCTTAAAACTGAAATGCTATATGTGTGCAATGTGTGCAGGAAGACACTCAAGCTTCGATATAATTTCGGTCTGATATAGATTAAACGAAAGGGGTGTCCTTAAAAATTCCACCCATATTTCAAGTTTAACAAGATTTTATAATTTCAGATGCTTTTGTTCATTTCCAGTGTTACAGAGAATTGGACATGTAAACTACCTTACTGTTTGGGTAGCCACATGTTTTAAGATCAGAGAATGAGCTATTTCAGCAAGCATTACCTGATGGCAAGGACTATAACTTGGCAACTAGATTTAACAGCTTTAGAACAAACGTATCAACCATACATAATACCTGCGTCAATGCGGCAGAAAAATGTTTTAAACATGAGTATATGCTATAGAAGCTGTTGGTACTTCAAGCCTGTGAAATGCAAGGACTGTTAAAAGAGCAATGTATATTTTAGTTCTGACGGCCCAAAGAGCAAATGGATGTAAGAGAAGTTAATCAGGATGTACTGTCAGATATGACTTTAACAAACAGTTTGTGTTTTAATGGTTCTAAGGAGAAAATCGCTGGAAAATATTTAGAGAAAAAGTTCAAATGCTGAAAAAACCCTATTCCATATCACGGTCTCAACCAACAGCTGACTAAACTACAAACTATGTGACAATCCTTCTTAGCATAGCGAACCTATATAGTCTTACTATAGCAAACTAGGTACAACCGCCACTCAGGGTAAGCAGAATAGGGACTCAGGGGAAGTCAGATAGGGCCTGACCAATCTCTGCAACAGCTCACAAGGGGACCGAGTAAGCGATAAAATCCGAGAATCCGCATGAAAATGTTATTATAAATAGAACATGGGGGTAGGATATTTGCAATAAAAGGCTAAAGTATCGCCCAAAAATGACACAAAAGTGCCCCATTCTGCCACCCCAGTGCCCCATTTACTGTCAGGATAGCAGAATGGGGCACTCAGGGGTAGTCACATGGGGCAAAATCGTCTATTTTGCCCCAAGTGACTACCCTATACTACTACTGCCTTGTGACCATGCAAAAATGGCCGTCTTTACTGGTTGAGAATTGTCAAGTTTCTGATGAAAAATTGGGCTATTTCCTTCATCCACGCCCGAAACACCTGTCAGCGAGGCCCGGCAGAACCGCCTGAATGAGGCAACAAAAACCTAAACCCAGATCATAAAAAGATAAAGTTATATCCCTTCAAACCGCACCTAACACTATACAAAGTGGGTCTACAGTAATCCTTAATGTATGGATATGTTAACGTAATTGATAATACTGAATAGTATTGAAAAGCAAAGACCCAGACCTACCTGTGTATCCGCTCAGCCCAGTCTTGGTCCCCGCCAGTTGCTATTTACTATGCAAAAAATTGTCAAATTCTTCCAAGAGCAGACGACAGACGACACAGCTCTACTAGAACTTAGCTATTTAATGCAGCTCCCAACAGGAAAGAAAAGTAAAAATAAAAACAAAAAAAATGTGTCCATCATGCGGGTCAAAACATTTGGTCAATGCAAGAAAGATTTTGTTGTAAATCGTCGAAATTCCTTTTATAAGAACAAAATAAATTTTAACCTATGCAAATTACAGTACAAAGTCGTCTCTTTGGCGACTGTACAAATCTAAAACATTGCTTCTCCATGTGACTGTACATATTTCTTTTCTCAACGTGCCATTTTAAACGAAGAATGAGGAATAAGTCGACTTTGTTAGCAAACCTTGAGAGTTTTTTTTCACAAAAATATGAATAAAAAACTATGTACATTTTCCGTTCAGAAAACAGGTTTAACTGATGAGTAATCGGATAAAAAACGGCATTTTGCCGGGACAAAATCATCTGAATTTTTAGCACGGTCAAATGATCAAGGCATCCCAATTGCTCTAAGGAAGATTCAAAGCGCACGTACGTGCTCCTGATATGGTTTAAACATAGCAAACAAATAACTTGATGTGTAGATTTTATAATTACTATCAAAATAAATGAAAAAAAAAAACACCAGCTTGACTTACCGTATTAACACAATTTTCACATCCAAGTGACAAGACCGTCACTGTACAGACTTCCACGTCACGTGCAATCTCAAACACTTTACACTTCCGGTCCTACACTGTGGACCTGGGCCGAAACTTTATTGCTTTTGGTCAATTTTCTGCCATGCCAAAGGACTAGTGGACCTCGAGGTTCAGTCGATTGTTACAGAAAATGGATTTTTTGGAGCCACAATTATACCAATGACTTGCTTGGCATCATGGATTACGAAGATAAATTAAGCCTCCTTTTGCAAGAACATGGCTTATTTCTAGTTCGAGATTCCAAGAGTAGCCATAAGATTGGATGAGACAGACCGTCCCAATAAAACAGCTGACTAGTCTTGAAATTTAAGATAAGACAAGATTTAAAGCCGTTTTTGCAAAGGCTACGGCTCAAGAAAAAGTCGAACAAATCACCAAAGGATTATTATTATTATTATTTAATTTTTTTCCATAAAAATATTGAGCTTAAAGGTTTGAACAGTATAAAAAGGGGACAGGAAAACCTCGATACTTAGGACCTGGGTGGTATCGGGAAACCGATTCAAGTTATCAGGGTGAAATCTATCAAACAGTTGACTGTAACGTTATTATTTTAAACGGTCCATTTAGATTCATTTGTTGTGAATCAAACTTTTTAATGAATCACTTATAAAATGCTAATCAAATATATATATATATGAGCTATACACTGGCGAAATGGGGTTCACTGCATTTTCGTGATGCCTTATAAAAAGCAGGTCGTTACACAATACTTGGTCCATAAAGTCAATTTTATTTTACAACCAACTAAATCATTATGTCAACTGGTCATTTGAGCTGCAGAAAATTGACCCATAGCAAAAAATTTTGACATTGGTCAGCTTGTGCAGGCTGACCCAGGTCGATACTTTTTGAGGATACTTTTTGCCGTCTGTCGTCTGCTCTGGACTCATATTGTTTCCTTGGGATTTAAGTTGTTTTTGTCGCAGAATTTAGTTGGAGTCATACATTCAGTGAAAAGAGATGGCTTGAATCGTATTTCCTACAGATAGCTGCTCTATCCGTGTTGTCGTAACGAAACATCACGAATCTGCAAAGGCAGACAATAAGAAAATACTTATTAAAGGAGTTATCATGATCAATTTCCAAGAAATGTCAGAATTTACAAAACACAAATGATCAAGACAGATCCATCCATCTTTATATACGGGTCATGCTCTAGCAAATGGGGTTTTAATGCAAGTCATCATATAATTATGGATTCATAAAATGCACGTTGTCTAACAATGGACTGGATCTGGAGGTAGAATGGTCCTTTGCCATGCAGAAAATTTACAAATAGCAAGAAGTTTCGACCTAAGTCAGACTGAGCAGACCAGTTTGTACCGATCATGATTCATTTGGTTCAAAGCCAAATCTGACCCTATAGATCCATAATTATGTGATGACTTGCTTGGTATAATGGTTCATGAGATTCACTTAACTCCCATTTACCAGAGTGTCGTTCGTTTTATTGTCTGCAAATGCTTTTAAATTTGGACAGGTCCAAAATTCTGTCGTATGGTAAAGGCTTAGCATATCCCCCGTCGTACGGTCCCGGCTGGTCTGGCGGAGCATGTGTTGGATTCGCAACCTGAAGACCCTTACCATGTTGAGGCGATTGGTTTTTCGTGGTATTTTCCTTGCAGGAAAGACAATTTGAATAGAGCCCTGGGCTTGTCCCGGTGAAGCCTAGGACATACATGAATAAATGAGCTATCGCTGTGATAGATCTACATGTGACTAAACTTGAAAGCCGCTTAAAATACCATCCAATCATTTTTTCCCCCACAGAGCCCAGCGTCCGTATTCACCAATTCTTAATTACATTCTTAGTCTTTTTCTAGATTTAGAAAGGAACATTTGGTTTAGCCAATCAGTACTTGTGTTACTTTCAAATGTAGAAAATTCTTGAAAATAAGACTGCATATTTGTTAAGAATGGTTGTTGAATACGGACCTAGTATTTTAGTCGGCAACGTATAGGGTTTGACACCCGAGGGCGGCTGGTTCAGTGTACAGCTCCGGCATATTCTTTTCGATGTTTGATGATAGTCATTAGGACAAGGTTCATGCCTCTCTAACCGCAGTGCATTGTTTCAACGATGTCTATGGGGGAATGCAGCCAGTGGCTTGGTAAGAATTTTATGCGAAGTAATGAAAAACAATGAATAATATGTACCAAACAATCCGAAATTTTAACGAACATGGAAAAAAGGGCATTTGGAAGGATTGTGGGAAAAGAAGAAAATCCTGGTAACCAATGTTTTCTACCCTTCCAAACCCAAATCTCACCATTTTAGCCATATCTAATATGTACATGTAGTTTGTAAATGCTTTCAAAATTGGAGAAGTCTAAAAAAATTTGGTCATACATCATTTTATAGACTTTTTTTATTGGATTTGGCAGTGATATCGTATTACACTTTGTACGTTTTATTCAATTTGAGAACACATGATCCATGTATCTAATTACGTTTAGCAGCAATTTGTCAATACACGTAACAAAACATACGTCGTCTTTGACTAGAAATTTCGACATAAGTGACGATAAGCCAAAAACCTGATGAAAGTGCCTGTTGAAAATTGGGTTGAATAAACTGTAGGCCCCTTTTGTGAAATTCGAATGGAATTTCCACTCTCTCACAGTGTATCGAGTGGACCAACTCGCCAACTGTGAAAATTTTCGTATGAAGATCATCTCAGAAACTTTCCTAGCTAAATATTTCAGGATTTACAGAAGATTTACGGACGGGGATGAAAGTATAATAGACAAACACTGCCGTTGATTTTGCACTGTTTCCCAGTCTAGAACAAGATTTGAGAGGAGTCAGCTATAATACTGTACAAGAACTTTGGATGGCTGTAAGATCAGCAACCGAAGCATACCTCATATAATGGTGTAGAGACATACTCAAACAGTTTGTTACAAGGCACAAGAAATGTGTAGATGCTGGTGGAGAGTACTTTAAGAAACTTTAATTTGACGTTGCACTAAACTACGTTGACGTCGTCGATCTACTTCGTGTTGAATTACCATAGTATGTAATGTGCTTGTAGTTATAAATTGGCTCCTCCATTTTCAATGAAATTCTCCAAACATAGTCATCAAATGTGCTTGTTATTAGATCAAAATTCTGGATAATATCAGACGTGCAGATTTCATTTTAATAAAGCAGTTTAAAAACTTTCAGGACAACCCCCGTATTTTATCACACCATAATATTAGCGTCTTCCTTGCAACATTCGAAAAATGCTTTGTCATTTTATCTCTATTTATCGCCCACGGGGCGTGTTTGGAAAAAACGTAATTAAAAAAAAAAAATTTCCGATCTACCAACCCTTATTCTCAAAAGTATGTAATCGGAACCACGCATATATTTTGTTTTGGCCTTACGTGATTTAAAAATACGTAATAAAACAAAAAAAGTCGCACTAACGCGTAAAACCTCGTAATAATGTGCTTTAAAACACGTGATAACGCGTTTAAAAGTCGTAGTAACGCGAATCGAAAACTCACAGTAACGTTTTTATGCCCCTGAAAATTTTTTAGGGGGCATATAGCTTTTAGTCTGTCCATCCGTTTGTACGTCTGTCTGTCCATTTTCGTATCCAGGCCATAACCTTTTTCCCTGTGAAACAATTTCAAAATAAGTTTGCACAAATGTTAACCACATTAAGACGATGTGTCATGCGCAGGAGTCATGTCCGTAGTTTAAAGGTCAATGTCACAGCAAGATCAAACGTGTGGGATAGTATTTGTCTCCAGCCTATAACTTTTTTTAATTATTTATGAATTTCAGTATAACTTTTTCAAATTATCAATGAATTTCAATAACGTTACAACTATATAGAATTGTCAACCACATAAAGAAAATGTGCCGCCGGCAGGAATCATGTCCACAGGTCAAGGTCAAGACAAGGTCAAATGTCCGTTTCTGTGTCTGGGCCTTAACTTTTTTCTCTATTTCTTAATTTCACAATGCTTTTGCACAAAACATATAAAGTTGATGTGCCCTGTGCAGAATCATGTCTGTAGGTTAAAGGTCAAGGTTACAGAAATTCAAATATGTTTTTTGGGGGTAGTGTTTGTGTCGGGCCTGTAACTTTTTTAATTATGAAATAAGGCAATGTTCATGTGAACAGCTTATAGGAAAAGGGTACTATTTTCGGGGGCATCAGTCATTCTTCACTGACACGTCTTGTTTTCTTCTGTTTTCGTTATGACTAAGTTTCATGACATCCAGTCAATCTCCCAATACAGATTTGTGTGTTCGGATGGTGCATTACCCCGCTTTCAATGACAATTAAATTACATCAAAGCTTTAACTCTTTAATTCCTGACCTTACTCGGATCCATTTATATAAGTCTGCAGCTTCTCTTTACCTAGGTATCAGACGTGACAAACGCCGGTGTAATGCAGAGAAATGGCCCTCCCCTACAAAATGACCCATAGGTCATTTCACTACGTAGAGAAATGACCCATGGGTCATTTTGTACGGGAGGGTCATTTCTCTGCATTACACCGGCAGCGCTGATCGAAACAGGATTTCTCAGTACAAGCTAATAATCCTGACCACTAAACCACGGAAGATTATCCTATGAAAGCTACATTTTGAAACAAACAGTGCGACTTCCACAATGTCTGAGTGTTATTTGTTTGATTCGATTTTACTCCGTTTTCATCTGTGTTTTAATAATCGCAAATGCATAATTTCTTGCTGATTTTCCCGTAATGAATACCGACTCGATGAACATCTGGTCCAAATCTCGCTTAGCTCGGTGGGTAAGTTTGTGACATACAAGGCTTGAAACCCAGGGGCCGATGGCTCTATTCAACAGCTCAGTCAAATTCTTTGTGGAGATTGATTATCATGAACGCGAAAGGTTTCATTCCTCTTTCACTGCTTATCATATTTCGAAGATGTTGATGTAAAATAGCAGCCAGTCGCCTGGAAATAACGTTGTGCGAATTACAGGTAATTACTGGCGAGTTATTGGTAAAACAACCCAGCAAAGTATGGATAAGTGCACTCCCGCCGCTAAATAACTACAACAATGTTAGAAAGGATGTGAAGCATCAATTAATCAAACATTTTCAACAATCTTGTCAAGATAAAGGAAAGTGATTGTGAAAATTCCACTGTCATTGCTGTCATTGCCGTGGTGTCACCGATGTGACTGAAGTACCGCTGAAACCAACAAAAAACACAACCAACACGATCAAATCTCTATTGGGATATTCGAATGCATGTAAATGAAGTTATAAATTGCAAATACATGTAAACTGCTCTCGTGTAAAGTTGATAATGTGGAAAAAAAAATCGTCACTACTACTTTTAAACGCGTTATATGTTTTAAAACACGGTATTACGAGAATGTTCGCGTTGGTGCGGTTTTTTTTTTTTTTTTTCGTTATTACGAGTTTGAATGCACGCTAAAACGAGATATTTCACGTAACTACGACTTTTAAACGCTTTATTATGAGTTTTAAACGCGTTATTACGACAATGTTCGCGTTAGTGCGTTTTTCCCCGTTATTACGATTTTTGAATTCACGCTATAGCGAGATTTTTCGCGTTACTACGACTTTAAAACGTGTTATTACGTGCTTTTAAACACTTAATTACGAGGTTTTTGCGTTAATGCGATTTTTTTGGCGTAATTACCTGTTTTAAATTCACGTTATTACGAATGTTTTGGGGGGAAAAACCTTCATTTTGATCCTTGTGGACTTTCGTAGATTAAATAGGTAAGTGATCCTTAACATGACACAAATGAGAGCTACAATTTGATTTTATAGATTCTCCTTACTTAGAACATACAACACAAGCTAACTCTCGGCCTTGAACATAAGGTGGACATGGTATACCACCCTGAGAACCACACTGGATTTCAACAACGTATAATATATGTTCATCGTCGTTTGCAGCTCCATGAGGAACAGGATCAATGTTCGAATCTAGACAAACGAACTCACTGCTACCTTGATATGATTCACTTGACGTCACAACCTAACCTTGATACTCCAGTGTCCAGCCATCATAGCATGTTGCTCTACCTGGTATCATCAATATCTTTTTTCGCGATGTTTCACACACAGCACAAGAGATGTTCTGGTTGATAATATCGGATCCAAACAGCAAAGTCAGCAATTGCGGATGGTTGTTATTTTCAAATTCTGTTCCATGGATTATACCGCCGCTTGCAGCGCTCTCAGAGAATTTGGCCCAGCTTGGGTCGTCAGGTAAACACAGGTGATTTGTACCTCCACCGTAACTATTCCATTGGTTCCCCGCCATATAACCGTTATAAACAAGATCAGAGCCGTTTCCAGGACAACTCGTTTTACCCCATCTTGTGTACGTGGAACCAGAATTTAAAGGCTGTGGCAAAGACTCCAACGAGGCAAGTTTGGTTTCAAGCTCTTTGACTTTATTCTGCAAAGTTTGAATCGCTAAGATCTGGTCTTCATCAGTATGTAGTAACAGACGCTTAGACGATTCTGGAGCTATCGCATCAACTACAGTTACAACCATACAGAAAACACAAATTAATTTGGTGTTGCTAAACTCAGTTCTCATCATGTTCCTCGTCGAAATAACAAGTTCGTTATGCATGTACCTTAATGTGCTTCTTATCTTGATTTTTAAGTCCGCAGAGTATTCTTACCACACCTTATCGCCAAGCACACAAACAAGCGATCTTTATATGGACGTGGAGATCGGTATATGTAAATTTTTTTAGATAAGTCACGATATTTCAAACTTAAGGAGGCTAAGGTCAATTTTTATTTTAGATTCCATGAAAAGCCAGCTTTAGCTGGCTGAAGCTAAAATTCACTGTTAGCAAGTTGTCTGGTTGGGACAGAACGTCTCAGACAGAACGTCTCAGACAGAATGTCTCAGACAGAAAGTCTCAGAGCGTCTCAGGCAACGTCTCAGAACGTCTCAGACAGAAAGTCTCAGACAGAAAGTATCATACAGAACGTCTCAGACAAAGTCTCAGACAGAACCTCTCAGACAAACAGATGGTTTGACATTATTCACAGATAGAATACGAGGAGTTTCAGGGTGAAAACTGAAAAAGGAGCAATCTAGATAAATAAGATATGAGTCGGATCAAACAACCGGTTCAAGTCATGTGATTCAACGGGTTATTCAAGTCTGTAAAACTTAGATTTCAATACGCTGGTATTCAAGGGGCATGTTTAGATTTTTCCTTTTCGTAAAATTGAAATCTCTAGTGAAACGCTGAAAATCAGTATTAAACATAGTTTTAAGCCAGCATACAGAAACCGGGCGTTTGTAACAATGAAGTGAAAATGTGCGATGTTTGCGTTTGCGTAAATGTATGGTCATTTTGCAATCGAATACTGTCTTTATTGTGCAAGAAATGACGTCATCATACCTACTTGAAAACGATTTCACAAACTGGACAGGTGTCATTTATACTTTGTGATTCCCACGAGTCCCTGCAAAATTCAAGCACCAAATTCATATTTAACGGGCATGATTAGTGTCAAGACATATGATGACGATGAACGGGTCTGTTTCTCAGGTGACAGTGTCTTACTAGGGAATATGTACAGTTCTGGTGATATACAGAATTTTCCTCAGGCTATCAGGCCTCAATTGATTTGAAACTAAAAACACAAAAAGTATCAAACTACCGTCTTGACAGATTATCCGTCGGACGCCAAACGACTGTCTTATACAGTCTATGGAGACAAAGTGTCAAGCTCAAACTTCTGTCTTTCGTTTAAAACGGACAGAGTATGAACGTTGCTTCAAATCGTCGTTCGTGTCTTGGCTTCAAAAACCCCCTCAGTCTTGTTCGGCTTCAAAAGTTTTCAATCAAGTCCCTGTGAAGCACTTCAAGTCTTCCTGAAGCTGGCCAGAAACGGTGTTGTGCTGAACCGTTGTCGGTCTGTGTTTCAGACTATTTGTTCAACCCTCATTGTACTTCGAACTACTTGGAACGGGTCCGTTTGAGGCTGGGTCTGTATGGGACGTGTTGAAACAACTCCCCAAGTGAATCTGTTGTGTTTGGTATGAGTGTGAACCTCTTTGAAGCCGGTCCGTTTGGAACGTGTACGACCGTCGCTTAATCCTCAGCATCGGATAATGGAGACGAATGTTGACCCACTGTCGATCTTGCTCTGTACTAGTCGATCTGCTCAGACCTGTCCTGCTCATATCCGCAGCATGCTACAGGCGACTTCTCACTACAAGGTTATGGGGAGAAGCTGCTATCACAAGATATTGATGCAACAGCACGGCTAAGTACAGAGTTTGGCACTATTTATATTCATCAATTATAAGTCGACTAAACAGGGTCAGAATGGTGTGTTTCTTAAAGTGTCATGATTTCTTGACCTCGATAATCTACCAAGACTTTAAACGTGAAATTCATAATGTACATTTGATAACACATGGTACATTTAGACATTTGATAAATGGGTTGAGCATCACAAAAACTGTGTGAGAGTCGCTAGAGACTACGTGGAAAAGTGATGACGTAGTGCATACGTCGTAACTTTGTGACGGTGAGCGTGCCCCGTGAAGTGTTAACTGTGTTGTTTATATTGGATTTTTTTGTTACTTGTTATAATTGATGTATTCGTATTCTTATACTATTTATTGTATGCATAAAATATGTGGAAAATAATTATTTTTTCTGTTTAGGAATTGAATTACTAACCAATTATACGGAATTCGTACATATTGCAGAGTGTAACAAAACAAAAATGCATATTATTTAACACAATATAAACACTTATTGAAATTAAAATCTATGATTTATTCAAAAAGAAAAAAACATATTCCAAAAACAGTACCAAAGAATCAAATGATCAAAGTACTCCCGTTACGCACAATGATAGACACTAAACTGTATACATGTATACAACATACAGTACTGCCTGTACCTTACAGATTATTTCTGGTAATTAGTTTTTATTCTGTAAATTAAAAGTTCTTTTAAAATTCCGATAAATACAGCAAGATATATTTTTCTTTACAATCGTATAAACTGTTCGGTTACGTTCTGCAGAAAGGTGCAACTTTAAGGTGTTCAAATAAAGGGGTGGTCGTTCTGCTATCGGTCACTCCGTCTATCTCTATTACATCAGATTTGACATCATCATACTGATTTGAATACGAATTATCGTTATCGACACGCGTTATTGTTCATGTGACATCCCCGAGAGTCTTCGCAAAAGTCTGGCGGGAAATCTAAATCTTAAGAGGCTACGTAGCCCATTAAGGAAGTACCACTGAAAATATTTTTTCTCCTACATACCTTTCTTATTTACTGGTGGTATTTTCCTTGCAGGTATATAGGACACTTCAGAGCCCTGGGCTTGTCCTGGTGAAGCCTACGACATACATGAATAAATGAGCTACCGCTGTGATAGATCTACATGTGACTAAACTTGAAAGCCGCTTAAAATACCATCCAATCATTTTTTTTTTTTTTCCCTACAGAGCCCAGCGTCCATATTCACCAACCATTCTTAATTACATTCTTAGTCTTTTTCTAGATTTAGAAAGGAACATTTGGTTTAGCCAATCAGAACTTGTGTTACTTTCAAATTTAGAAAATTCTTGAAAATAAGACTATGCATATTTGTTAAGAATGGTTGTGGAATACGGACCTAGTATTTTAGTCGGCAACGTATAAGGTTTGACATCCGAGGGCCGCTGGTTCAGTGTACAGCTCCGGCATATTCTTTTCGATGTTTAATGATAGTCATTCGTGACAAAGGTCGAGCGTCTCTCACTTCAGCAAATTGTTTCGACGAGGTTCATGTGGGAATGTACCCAGTGGCTTACAATGAATTTTGTGCGGAGTAATGACAGAGTCCGTGATATTTACTTAAAGATTCCGAGTTTTAACGACCCTGAAGAGAAAGGCTTTTGAAAAGATGGTGGGAAAAGGAGAAAATATATGTTACCAGCATTTTCTCTATTTCCCACAATGTTTCCTACCCTTCAAAACACAAATCCCATCATCAGATCTAATAAAATTGATAATGCTTTCAAATCGGGTAAGTAATTTTGGGGAATTCGTCAACGGCTTATTTACTAGATTGCGCTTTTATATCGTATTTAACGATATTGTCCTTCATTGAATTTCAGAACATTGGTCCATGTATCCAATGATGTGTAAGAGCAATTTGTCCACACACTTCACAAAAAAAAAAAACACAGACCGCGTACATGTATTTGGCTTTAAGACCGATGCTCAAATGGTTGATAGCAACAGACCACACGAGGTTTTCAGTGCAAATTTCGCCAACATCACCAACGATATTCACTATAACTTCTGATAGCTATTACCATGAGCCGAAAAGGTCCTGCCAAAAAAAACAATGAAGAAATTTCAAGCCTCTTTTGTGAACTTCAAATAGAAATTGAACTGTCTCACAGTGATTGCAATGTACCAACTGGACTGTGAGAATGTGAGAAGGTTCGTATTTAGATCATTCCAGAAACTTTCGATACCAAAGTATTCAGGTACATAACGAATGTAAAGGTATATCGATTGCGTTTTCTTTTTATAATAAATATCTAGAAAAAATATTACAATGAAGAAGTAGTACCAAAGTAAAAATACAATACCAGGGTTGATCGGGAAGTTCGTAGACTGTTCGTATAACGTCTTTATCATAGGTCTTTATAACGTCCTTATCATAGGTCGTCTTTCCATGAAACTTATAGGGATGGGAACGAATACTAGAATAGATATTCGAATATTCGTTTTTGATATTCGAATATATTCAAATATTTGTTTTTATCAAGTTTATAAAGTTGGTAACCATGTATCCGAATATAGGGTACGTCCGGGTACCGGTACCTCATTCACTTATTTGATTTTACGAGCTTCGCCCGAAATTTCGTGTTTTGTTAGACTGTTTTCGTAATCTCAATTCATTTCTATCTGCAGAAAAAGAAAGAAAAAATAAACATTACTGTTCACTTTTCTTTTGTGATGATACCTTGTTTGATGATGATCGACTTCATATGTTTATTGTGAGAGAATCAAAGTACATTATCGATTGTGCAGTCTGATCTTTGATCTACACTGTGCATTATTTTATTATCTTTTGTGCAGTCTGATCTTTGATCTACACTGTCCATTATTTCATTATTGTCTGTATAGTCTGATCTTTGATCTACACTGTGCATTATTTTATTATCGATTGTGCAGTCTGATCTTTGCTCTACACTGTGCATTATTTTATTATCGATTGTGCAGTCTGATCTGTGCTCTACACTGTGCATTATTTCATTTTCTTCTGTGCAGCCTGCTTTTTGAACTACACCGTCCATTATTTCATTATCGTCTGTGCAGTCTGATCTTTGATCTACACTGTGCATTATTTATCATCGTTTGTGCAGTCTGATCTTTGATCTACAATGTCCATTATTTCACTATCATTTGTGCAGTCTGATCTTTGATCTACACTGTGCATTATTTTCTACTGTACAGCTTGCTTGTTGATCTACACTGTACATTATTTCATTATCTTTTGTGCAGTCTGTCTTTGATGTACACTGTCCATTGTTTCATCATTGTCTGTGCAGTCTGATCTTTAATCTACACTGTGCATTATTTCATTATTTACTGTACAGCCTGCTTTTTGATCTACACCGTCCATTATTTCATTATGGTCTGTGCTGTCTGATCTTTGATCTACACTGTCCATTATTTCATTATCGTTTGTGCAGTCTGATCTTTGATTTACACTGTGCATTATTTCATTATCTACTGTATAGCCTGCTTTTTGATCTACACTGTCCATTGTTTCATTATCTACTGTACAGCCTGATCTTTGGTCTACACTGTGCATTATTTCATTATCTTTTGTGCGGTCTGATCTTTGATCTACACTATGCATTATTTCATTATCTTCTGTGCGGGCTGATCTTTGATCTACACTGTGCATTATTTCATTATCTACTGTACAGCCTGCTTTTTGATCTACATTGTCCATTATTTCATTATTGTCTGTGCAGTCTGATCTTTGATCTACACTGTCCACTATTTCATTGTTTTCTGTGCAGTTTGATCTGTGATCTACGCTGTCCATTATTTCATTATCGTTTGTGCAGTCTGATCTCTGATCTACACTGTACATTATTTCATTATTTTCTGTGCAGTTTGATCTTTGATCTACACTATCCATTGTTTCATTATCGTTTGTGCAGTCTGATCTGTGATCTACACTGTCCATTATTTCATTATTGTCTGTGCAGTCTGATCTCTGATCTACACTGTCCATTATTTCATTATTTTCTGTGCAGTTTGATCTCTGATCTACACTATCCGTTGTTTCATTACCTTTTGTGCAGTCCGATCTGTGATCTACACTGTCCATTATTTCATCTTAACAAACATGGAGAAGGTGCCTTTGCAAACAATGTGGGAAAGGGAAAAAATGCTGGTTACCTGCATTTTCTCCTTTACCCCCAAAGTTTTCTAACGTGTCAACGACAAAATTTGTTGATTTAATTACGGTATTTCCTTTTTATTGTATTGCTTGTTGTTGTTGTTGTTATTGTCAAGATGTATACTTTAATTGCATATGAAACTTAAAACGAAATATAATCTTTAACCCATTTCCAAACGACAAATGTAGACCCTTCAAAATCAAATATTGTCATTATATAATCCAAACCAAGTTTGATATAGAGATAAGTCAATCTACCCTAATAACAGCTCTATGTTTCGTTTCGATAGAGAGTTATAATGGGTACCATATATTCCAACACTGACCATTCTGTTTACTATTGTGTGAGAACTACATTGTATTTGTTAACCCTTTTAAATACTTAAAACCAAAATCTACGAAATAACCCATCTCAAATATCTCTTTTTCCCTCCTTAAATCGCATGTTTGTGAACAGAATAATTATGTTATCATTGTATATATGTTATTTGTTTCTCATGTCTTTTACATCTTTTTGTCTCTGATGGTGCCTCTGTGAATTATGCTTGTTATGACTAAGGCCTGATGGATGTTCTGCGCAGAGGGATTATTTTGCTTCCTGATGGGTAATGATCTGAATGCATGGAGAGCATCCATCGGTCTGTTTCATGGCAAATTAATGTCCTTTACAAAGTACTTAAGCAGCATATCCGACTGAATCTGTACACCTTACTATCATATATTCTCATAAAATCGGTTAAGGGCGTGAATCTGATCTTATCCACAGCAAGCTGTCTCATGACATACAACATTTTTTCGACATATTGTATTTTTATTTGGCTAATCATTCTTCAAGCTGGGGACGTCGAACTCAACCCAGGGCCTGTTACATCTGAAAAAAAGTTTTTGCTATCATTGTTACATTGTAACATAAGAAGTATAAGAAACAAGTTAAGCTTTATAAGAGATAATTTTCTAGATTTTAATATACTATGTTTTACAGAAACCCATCTGAATGATATAATTACAGACGACTTTCTGTGTTTATCTGACTCATTTGACATACCTTACAGAAAAGATAGAACAAATCACGGCGGTGGGATTCTTGTATATTTAAATAAGGACCTTATACATTCCAGAGTTACTGATCTTGAAGGATATTGCAATGAATCGATATGGGTAAAAATTTCTCTCAACTCTGAAATTATATTGATTGGAACTTTCTATAGCCCCAAAACTGCAGATGACGACTTTTTTACAAACCTTCATTTGAACATCGAGGCGGCTTTTAACATTTCAAAAAATGTAATTATATTAGGCGACTTGAACGAGGACTTATTAAATGACAATTTTCATAATTTACAGGATATACTGATACTGAACTCTATGATTAATGTAATCAATACACCAACACGTCAAAATGCTCTTCTTGATCCTATTTTAATTTCTAATGACATGGAATATTCAGACAGTGGTACTATCGTAATGCCCCCTGAGGTCAGTGATCACTCTGCTACCTATGTGTCTATACCCTTTACATATCAGATCCAACCGTGTTACAAAAGAAATGTTTGGTTATACAGTAAAGCTAATTATGAACTGCTTAATCACAAAATATTAAGCTTTAATTGGAATATTTTATACAACGATTCTGTTGATGAATCATGCGACGTATTTACCAAAATCTTTACTGAGCTTGCTAAGCAGTGTATTCCGTGGAAAACAGTGTGTATTCGTCCCGACGACCAACCCTGGTACGATAGTGCAGTAAGAAGGTTATCGCGAAAAAGAGATAGAATGAAAAACATTGCCAAATACTCATGCAAATCGACCGATTGGCAAAAATATAAGAATTTACGTAATACTGTTAATAATATGAAAAAACATGCGAAAGAAATATTTTTCAGAAATTTGGAAACAACATTGACAGAACTACAAAGTAATGATAAAAAAAAGTTTTTGGAAAATTATTAGGCACTTTCTAAAAAAACAAAATTCTAAATCATGCTTTCCACCTTTGAGTGAAATTCAACCTAATGGAGATAAAATTTGGTTCACATCTTCCCAAGAAAAAGCAAATTGCTTAAACAACTATTTTGCATCCATTTCAACGGTTGATGACAAAAACAACATATTACCTAACTGTCAACTCAAAACTTTAAATAAACTGGTAATTGACGAAGTTACAATTTCGGAAAGTAAGGATGCCATTCATTCTATCAATATTAACAAGGCCAGCGGTCCAGACGATATAAGTCATAGAATGCTCAAAGGATGCATCAACTCGATCTGTAACCCACTGCACATCATATTCAATCGATCATTGTCAGAAGGGGTTTTCCCTGAATCTTAGAAAAAAGCAATTGTTACACCTATTTACAAAAAAGGAAACAAGTCCTTACCTTCTAACTACAGACCTGTCTCGTTATTAAGTTGTTGTGGAAAACTTCTCGAACGAATTATTTTTAAACATATGTATAATTTCCTTATGTCCAACGACCTCATATATAAATATCAATCTGGTTTTTTACCAAAACATTCTACCACTTACCAGGTAATAGACATATATCACCATATATGCCAAGCTATTGATCATGGCCAACTCTCTTGTATTGTATTCTGTGATATTTCAAAAGCATTTGACAGTGTGGCACAAAGGTCTTTTGTTTAAACTTAAAGAACATGGCATTAGTGATAGTCTTCTTACTTGGCTGACTAGTTATCTCAAAAATAGAAAGCAGAATGTAGTAATCCAAGCCACAGAATCTAATCTTCTACCCCTAAGAGCAGGAGTACCACACGGCTCTGTTCTAGGGCCTCTTTTGTTCCTAATCTATGTTAACGATATTGCTGAATCTCTTTTGAGTCTTACGAGATTGTACGCCGATGACAACTCTTTATATTATTCCGCTTCTTCGGTACGTGATATAGAGGGTATAATTAACTATGACCTAAGAAACGTTTCAATATGGGCAAAACAGTGGTTAGTTGATTTCAACCCAGAAAAAAACTGAAGCTGTTATATTTTCAACGAAAAAAGACCACGGCAAACCAGCTTTTTTTTTGATAATACTAAAATTAAAATTGTAGATCAACATAAACATCTGGGTTTAACTTTTCGTAGTTAAGGCCAATGGAACGATCACATCAATAATAATTTGGAGGCTGCATCCAAAATAATCCAAATTATGCGGAGACTTCAGTTTATTCTTACTCGCGCAGCATTAAATCAAATTTATTTATCATATGTGAGACCTATTCTCGAATATTCATCTACTGTATGGGACGGTTGCTCCATTTCATGTTCGGATTCCATTGAAAAATTACAAAATGAAGCTGCACGTATTGTAACAGGCCTCACAAGATCAGTATCTCTGGAAAATTTTTACAAAGAATGTGGATGGGAAACCTTATCATCTAGAAGGAAAAATTCTAAGCTCTATTTTATGTATAAAGTGTCAAACAATATTGTTCCTCATTACATAGAAGAATTAATTCCTCCATTAGTTAGAAATATATCTCAATACCAATTGAGAGACAGCCAAA
This sequence comes from Hippopus hippopus, assembly GCA_946811185.2. NCBI lineage: Eukaryota > Metazoa > Mollusca > Bivalvia > Cardiida > Cardiidae > Hippopus > Hippopus hippopus. Next base: position 14,246,340 of record OX328103.1, on the reverse strand, counting down.
ATTATGAAAACGTCCACACCAGAACAAGTTTGTTACAAAAGTCATGTATCCCATCCTCAATTTCTCTATGGAATAATCTCGAACAAGAAATACGATGTAGTGCAACATACCATTCTTTTAAATCAAAATTAAGAATACATACCGGGCCCGCGAGAGTTTCAAGTCTCTACTGTATTGGTAATAGATATATATCAGTAATTCATGCTCGATTAAGGAACAATTGTAGTAATTTAAACGGGGATCTTTTTCAGAATCACTTAAAACCAGACCCTACATGTGACTGTGGTAATGGCATTGAAAATGCTGAACATTATTTTTTCAAGTGCTCTCGCTTTACAGATATAAAAATCTCACTTTTCCTTGCAACAAGAGTATTTCATCCTCTAAATACTATAAAACTTCTTTTCGGCAGTGCTGACCTAAGTCACGACCAAAATTGTTTACTAAGCATTTCAGTTGTACATTAATGAATCAAAACGTTTTTCGTAATTTTCAGTCTATTTTTGTAAATGTTAATGACAACTTTATAAAATTTTAGGCAATCACAGAGAACACCATCTTTTTTTTTTTTTTTTTTTTTCCTGTTTTGAACTTTTCTTTTTTGTTTCTTTTTTGTTATTCTTTGTAATCTTTCTATTTCAACTCTTAGCTCTCACTTACTGCGTTTCTTTTCTTTCTCATACTTCAATGTTGTATTTGTACATACCGTTGTTAGAACTGCAGTGCTCGCGCTGCCAATCGACATTATCGACAATTGTCGATTAATTAATTAAGCTGTCGATTAATTTTTCGAATTGTCGATAAAAATTGTCGATTAATTTACTCCCAAAAAAGTTGGGTAAAATTCCCTTTACTTGCCTTGATCACGAGCTAATTTGCACCGGAAATGTGTGGTAATCGCTTGTTTCACACCTCGGCGGACGCAACCTTAGGTAATCGACAGGTCACAGTTGGTTTGTATATATGACAAGTTATACATAGACGGAAAAGTTTACACTGTTGATAACATTACGAGCTCAGGTTTTGCTTAGGGGTGTATAAATGAACACCTTCAGTTTGCTGTATGGAATGTACAGGGTTTAAAATCAAAATTAGATGATCAAAGTTTCAATTATCTCATTTCGTCTTATGATGTCTTATTGTTTACTGAGACGTGGTATTCAAAAGTCACAAATTTATCTCTTGAAGGGTTTGAATACATTAGCTGCCCTCGTCCGAAGTTTAATAAGCGAGCAAAGCGGGACAGTGGAGGAATTGTAGTTTACTTTAAAAAAAGTCTCAGTAATATATCGAACCTGTGGAAGTGAACAGTAACGGTATAATTTGGTTCAAATTGTTGAAAGCTGTTACTTTTTTAGACAAAGATTTATATTTTTGTTTATGTTACATTCCGCCTGAGGACTCGCAAGTTTACAAAAACAGTAGATCAGCATTATTTCAGTGTGATTTTTATGACATTTTGGATAACGGTATAAGGAAATACTGTGACTTCGGGCATATATTCTTAACTGGCGATTTCAATGCGCGCACGGGAGAAGATTTAGATTTTATTCCGAGTGCGGGTTTAGATCGCTTTGTTGATTTGCCGTTCTCCGTGGATAATCACTTACCTGGTCGCAGGAATTGTGACAAAATTGTAAATACTTTCGGGCGTAAGCTTTTATCTCTTTGTAAAGAAAATAGTTTATTTATAGTTAATGGCAGGTTAGAAAAGGGAGAGTATACATTTCATGGTACTCATAGAAATAGATCTATAAATAGTACTGTCGATTATCTTATAACAAGCGAATCTGATTTTCAATTTGTTGACAATTTTCGAGTAATTCCATTGACAGAATTCTCCGATCATAGTCCTTTAAATTTTGAGTTACGTACTAAAGTTGATTATGCTATTAGTACTGATAACCAAACTTGTGTTGACAAAATTGTATGGAATAGTTCCAAAAAGGAAGAACTTCTCCGCTATTTAAATGAAAACTGCTTTCTGTTTGACAATCTAACGGAGCGCCTTTTAACAAATGAAACTGATTTAAATCAATGTATGACTGAATTTTCACAATTAGTGTATGATACTTCATTCGCTTTTTGTGGAAAGACGGTACATACTGTTTCACATAAAAAACATTATAAACAACAATCATCATGGTTTAATCATGAATGTAAAAATGCAAAATCTAAATTTTATACAGCTAAAAGAAATTGTTTGAAAAATCCTACGGATGAAAACAAACACTTATTTTTAAAAAGTAGATCAGATTTCATAAAAATCAAAAGAGATACAAAGCGTAAATTTGATTTTAGAGAGAAATGTAGGCTTAGTAATTTGAGCAAAGAATCTCCACGGCAATTTTGGAAATATATTAATAAGTATAAAAGATCGGGCTCTGCAATGCCCGAATTATCAGCAGATGACTTTGCAGCATATTTTTCAAATTTGTCTGATGCAGTGCGAACGGATAACGTTTTCAATGAAAACGAGATCCGCTCGCATTGCATTGATGAGTTGGACAGACATATAACTGTGTATGAAATTGATAAGGTGATTTCTTCTATGAACAGGAACAAGAGTTGTGATCTTGAACATAATGTCGCTGATTTCTTTATTGAATGTAAAAGTTTTATATCACCTTATCTTTGCACTATTTTTAATCATATTTTTGATACATGTTCCTACCCTGATGCATGGACTAAGGGAGTAATTGTTCCCTTATATAAAAAAGGTGATCCTCAACAACCTGATAACTACAGAGGCATAACTCTTATGAATATAACTGCAAAAATTTTTTCTTTAATTCTTAGAAATCGCATTAACTCATGGTGCGAAGGACAGCAAATTTTCACTGAAAATCAGTTTGGATTCCGTGATGGCCATTCCACTGTCGATGCTATTTTTATTTTACATTCTTTAATTCAAAAGGTTTTATCAAAAAACCGTAAGCTTTGGTGTATTTTTATAGATTATAAACGTGCATTCGATACAGTGGACAGGGATCTCCTTTGGTATAAACTTTTACAAACTGGTATCAGTAGTAAAATGTTAAATATGATCAGATGTATATATCAAAAAGTCCAATCTTGCGTAAAACTATCAGAAAAGTCTGATTTATCTTACTTCTTTGATGTTTCGATAGGCTTGAAACAAGGAGAGCCTCTCTCACCTATTCTCTTCATACTTTTCATTAACGATATTGTAGAAAATATAGATTTGGAATCGTTAACAGACACGGATTTAGAGTTTTTAACGAAGTATATGATTCTTTTCGCTGATGATCTTGTTTTATTTACCACTAGTCCAGTTAGTTTACAAGCTCAGGTTAACAGTATTTTGCGTTACTCTGAAAAATGGGGATTAACTATTAATGTTGATAAGACTAAAGTATGTGTCTTTGAGAAAAGAAAGTCAAAACATGATTGTGATATTTTTATTAATGGTAGAACTGTTGAAATAGTTGACAGTTTCACTTATTTAGGCCTCAAATTTTATTATACAGGCAGTTTTATACATGCAGTCCGTGCTCTGAATGAACAAGCACAAAAAGCCTATCATACTTTACTTAAAGTTTTTGATAAAGTTTCATTAGACATAAAGACAAAAGTTTCGCTTTTTGACTCTTTGGTTTTACCAATCTTATTATATGGAGCAGAGGTTTGGGGAGTATATAGTTTTAAAGACATTGATAAGTTACATGTCAGATTTCTGAAGTACCTTTTAGGTGTAAAACAGCAAACACCAAACTTTGCAGTTTTAGGTGAATTTGGTAGACTTCCTCTTTCCGTTCTATGTAAGCAACGAACACTTAAATTCTGGTCTAAAATTATGTCAAACGATCAGTCACCTATACATGATATATATCTAGATCAATGTAATAATGTTGCTGGTAATTGTTGGTCAAAAAGACTCCATTCAATCATTGATCACTTAGGATATACTAATATTAGATTAAATTTTAATCGAGAGCTGAATAATTTTTCTGCCTTGAAATTACGATTAAATGACCAATTTGTTCAAGAGTGGCACCATATCATTAATAATTTACCAAAACTTTCATGTTACCGTTCATTCAAACGGAAATTTTGTTTCGAGGCTTATCTTGACAAAATCCAAAATCAGAAACTGTTGAAGACTTTTGCTAAATTTAGATTAAGTTCACATGAGTTAGAAATCGAAACAGGACGCTTCAGTAATATTCCACGTGACGAGAGATTTTGTAAAATGTGTAATAGTGGCTACATAGAAACCGAATTTCACTTTCTTTTATGCTGTCCAACATACAATGATATGAGGAGGGAATATTTTGGTAACAACTGCCGGCCAACTCAATCTAAATTTATAAGTTTAATGTCATGCAATAGTAAAAAGATAATTCTTAATATTTCCAAGTATATTTCAACTTGCTTAGATTTTCGCGAAGCGATCTATAATTCTGGTGAATCGTAACGTTTTTTTATATAATATTTGTGTTCAACAAAATAGCCCCTACTTTCCTATTGTATTAGAATGTGTACTTCTTATATTTCCAATAAGCTACATGATCATCCTTTTTTCTCGCACATTGTATTTTATAACTGAACTGATATTGTTACTTTCATTTGCCTTTGCCATATTTCGTTTATTTGTAAATGGCCAAAGACATGTGATGTGTCGATAATGCCAATAAATGAAATGAAATGAAATATATTCCACAACGCATGTCATGTTACCGGTTGTTATTCTAATCCGTTAATTGGAGAACAGTTGGCGATTATTGTTTATTTCACGTTAAATTTTGATTGACTGTTTTAATCGACGCAGTGATAGAATGTCTTCGATTTCGATACCGCCAGAAACGGCGATGGCGACTAATGGAAACCAATTAGATATCATAAATTCGTTTACATTGCTAACGTAAACCGGCGCTGTTTAAATGTCGACGAACAAAAAGAAAACAATAATTCATAATTGAATTTAACTGACATGTTGACATTATTCTAATAAATCTCGTTCTTGTACCCCCAAAAGCTTGTCATTCTTCACTTACACGTCAATATGGGTCGTCCTAAATGAAAACTATCGCCAATAAAAAAAGATAACAAACTAAGGAAAATTAAACCGCATTTACAGTATTGGATTTAGCAGTGATTACCAGTGAATAGCAGTATGAAAATTCAAATGAAATTTAAAGGCTTGGGTTGATAACCTTCGTCCACTTCACTGTTTAGGTGCTATCGAGTGAATGACTTTATTTAAGACATCTTACCCTCCTCATTGACCTTATTTGAAAATAATTAAGGTCAACAGATAATAAAGGGAGGTAATTCGTCATGTAATAGAAAATTTTCTCCTTTACTTGTGCACATCATTTATTACAATACAAAGAAAATTGTTGTTTGGTAAAGAAGTAACCATTCATCAAAAGAAACTAGGACTTAATTGTCTGCATTTCTTTTATGCAAATAATGTGGGAAAAGGAGCACTATCCTTAGGAAATGTTGTAGAACAAATTTTCCTTTTCCTACAATATGTTCTACAATGTAAGATTAAAATAAAATTTTGTCTTTTGGTAAAGGAGTAACCATTCATCAAAAGAAACTAGGACCTTAAAGCCTTTATGCTTTTATGTAAATATTGTGGGAAAAGGGGCACTATTCCAGGAAATGGTATAGAGCAAATTCTCCTTTCCCACAATATTTTCTACAAGGTAAGATTAAATATATATGACAGTTTTTTTCTTTTGTTTATTATTGTAGTGGAAATGACTATGTGAATGAAAGTTTGAAACTATGAGTAAAAAATAAAGTTAATGCCACATGTGCATGTCTTTTCTTTCAAACCAAACTTCGCGCGCTTCATTTGTCTATTATTTTTTTCAAGAAAAAGTTGTTGGCCATTATTTTACTTGGGCCAGAGCTAGCACTGGAACTGTATAATTTGTGCTGTAGGGGAAGGGCCAATTCTAAGTTGTGAGAACTTGTGGCCCAACCCCATTTCAACTTATGAAATAAAATATGTTTAAACTAAAACTATCAAAGTACATCAAGTACGAAAAACTTATCTAATAAATGGCCTTCACTGCCTCCACCAAAACAAACCAATCCTAATTTTTGTATTTCGACCTGTATGGCATTCCAAGTTTTTTTCTTTTATCATTTCACCAAACCACAATGTCAAGATAAGAAATTGCTATTCGGAAAAATTATCATCTTGGGATTGTGTTCTGATTTCACACTGTCAGTCAGCTGTGCAAGTCGGTGGGTTAGGGACAAGCGCGAAAGAATCAAAGAAAATGAAAACAAATAAAATAAGAACAACGTGTAACTATTTAATAAAAAAAAAAACATTTTTTTTTCAAATGTCGCAAAATGTGATTGGCTGACATAACATAAAATTTTAAATAATGATTGGTCAATAAAAGAGTAATCGTTAATGACAGTTTGGAGCGTCATTTTAACACGTGCAGTATGAAAACCTTGTTTAATCTTACAGGTGCTAAAATTAACGGATTAATATTGGTTAATTTGCAAAGTGTGAGACAAATCGGCAGCAATTATTATAAAACGCTGAATTGAAAACTGTCATAAACAGTTGTTGCCCTGCACTGCCTTGACAGGTGTTATCAATTAGCGTAAGGATTACACATTGAAAGTTAATATGTGCCTATCGGTATACGAAAGTATGCAACCTTTCCTCACATTCTTTAAAAGTTTTTTTTTTTTTTTCTAAAATTTAAGATTAATGATTTTTTCCTCATAAAAAAAAAAAAGAATATTCGAATGCCGATTTCGAATTCGAATATTCGCGGATAAACCGAATATTCGAATATTCGTTCCCATCCCTAGAAACTTACAATAATCTAAATTCAAACCTTTCATACAAGCGTGCAATCGGAAAACATAAGAATCTTTAAGTGTAAGTTGAATTATGGGTGTCCATAGCAACACTCACCAGTATACCCGGAGCACGTACAAATATACCGACTTTTGAACAAACCCTAAACATATCACTACTGCTTTTGCATGCCTTTTCCTCTTGCAGACAACTCTGAGAAGTTGTCTGCTGTATGATGAAGTTTCTAACATCGTTTCCAGAAATTTTGACTTTTTCAAACTTCCGTTTTTTAAAGATGTTAGCAATTTTCGAGGCGTTATTACCGACCAAATTTCAAAATCACGACGTCAAATGGCGACGTCGAGTTAAGGGCAGCAATTAATTCCTGCGTTTGATTAGACAAAACACCTACTGATACTTTAAAATTGTTACCAAGTTCGAGTACAATAAAAGAGATGTAGCTGGGCGCTTGTATTTAAGTGACATGGACGATTTTGTGAAGGAAGCAGTTCTTTAGAAGACAGCAATCGAGCTGGACGTCCGCCTAAGGTGAATTGTTGAATAACAGAGAAAGTGAAGGATATGGTTTACAATAATAGACATACGTTGAGAAGTTTGGCTTCAGAAATGGGTGTTTAAAGTTCTACTGCACATGACATTTCAAAACTGAGTAAGGAGTGTCTAAAGTGTGCGTGCGCTTTGTGCCGTGACTCCTCAACGATAACGAGCGGGAACGTAGGGTTGAATGCTCAAGAGATTTTTGTCTGTTAATTAGAGCGTGAAGGTGAGACTTTCCTCAACCGCATAGTTACAGCTGAAGAGACATTTTTATGGCACTTTCACCGGGAAATCAACTTGCTTGGCTTCGAAATTCTCCAGTATCTACCCTACAGTCCTAACCTCGCCCCAACAGATTTTTGGAGTTCTTTCTGAGGTCAACGCAGTGCTAAGAGTTGTGTGATTTTTAGGGCGCTAGTAAACTCCGCTTGTGTACACAAAGCGTTGTTTTGTCACACGACCGTAGCTGTTACAATGATACATAAGCCTATGATAAATGCTTACAAAGATACAGAAAATGTATTGGAAATTTGGAACGCAGGGAGATTACATTGTCACAACGTTGCTAATTGTACGCTGGCGTGCTCTGGGTACTTGTCACTGTCTTATTGTTGGGTGCTGTAAAAATAAAGATGAAAAACACGATCACAGATTAAGGTTTTTATTTCCTAGCAGCAGTATACGAAAGTCCCAATCAAGCAGGGTTTTCCCTCAACTTTGATAATTGAGGGTCATTGTGACCCTTTGCCTCATTAGTTGAGGGTCATTTCTTTAACTTTGGAGGTCAAAATAAATGGGTCTCTTTGTCGTCAAGCACGGATTACAATGCGTTTCACCTTTAAACTCCAAGAAAGTAATGCCTGTAAGTCATTTCTAACGGTAAGCTTGATTTCAATTTTTGATAGACGAAACATTCTTGCCTGAATCGCTGCTTGAGGTGGCTTGATCGGCAGCTGTAGGAAGCAGACGACAAAAAAGAATGCTACAGTTTAATTCGTCGTGACATTATTTTCCGCGAACAGAACAGACGGGTAATGTGTAATTTTGTTTACCGGAAGTCACGTAAATAAGCTGTAAAATACACAGAACTCAACCAAGACTTTGACTGGGCCCGTATTTATGACACATTTCCATTGTACTTTTCGGCAATAATGCGTAAACCAGTCTTTTCTATAAATAAATTATCGGAAAACCTCTTTCATCTAAAACTAGAGCTGTCACTGAATGTGACTTAATACCCCCGCCAGCGCTTTGACAGAAAAGAGTATCAAGTTCAAGGGGAGATAATTCCTCAACCAGGAAGAGTTGACACTTGAAAATTGCGTCTTGCAAATCTTCAATATATGATCAGTATATTTGCAAAGTTTCAATACAATTGAAGGAAAACTGTAGGAGGAGTTCGCGACACGAAATTACTAGTATTTTGTACACAGACGGACACACGGACGCACGGACACACGGACGGACGGACACACGGACAGACAGGCTGATTCCAGTATACCCCCGAAAACATTCGTTTTGCGGGTGTATAATAATCCCTGTTATTAAAAAAAAGAATGGTGTTTGTCTGATATTGAAGCAAGAACAGACTTGGATTCATGACGATTTATTCAGTCTCCTAGATGATTTAGATTCTGGAAAGTTGCGTCATTGATGACGCACTGTTACTTATTTTGGGGGTTATTTGAGTTAAAATTGCGTCATTGACGCAGGATTTGTACGTCATGGAAAATCCTGCAATCAAGCCTCGTAAATAGGCACAAATTTTCAGTAGTTGCGGCTCTATGCAATGCGTTACCCTTTACCATACAGTCACGTGTTTTAACGACCCTAAGGTCGAAGGCTTTTGAAAACATTGTGGGAAAAGGAGAAAATGCTGGTAACCAACATTTTTCCCCCATTTCCGCTATATTTTTATCCTTCCATAGACAAATTCATAATTTAAGAAATATTTTATTTTTCGTCTGCAAGTGCTTTCAATTCGACAAATCTGAATTTTATCGTTTGGAAAAGAGGTAATTAATTGATACTTTGTATGATACAAACGAGAGCTACAATGTAACTTGTTATAGATTCCCCTTACTTAGAACATACAACACAAGCTAACTCTCGGCCTTGAACATAAGGCGGACATGGTATACCACCCTGAGAACCACACTGGATTTCAACAACGTATAATATATGTTCATCGTCGTTTGAAGCTCCATGAGGAACAGGATCAATGTTCGAATCTAGACAAACGAACTCACTGCTACCTTGATATGATTCACCTTACGCCACAACATAATCTTGATACTCCATTGCCCAGCCATCATAGCATGTGGCTCTACCTGGTAACATCAATATCTTTTTCCGCGATGTTTCACATACAGCACAAGAAATGTCCTGGTTGTCTAAATTAGATCCAAATAGCAAAGCCAGCAGCTCAGGGTGTCCAGCATGTTCAATTTCTGTACCATGGATTTTACTACCGCTTGCAGTGCCATCCAAGTATTTGGCCCAACTTGGGTCAGCAGGTAAACACAGGGGATTTGCACCGCCACCATAACTATTCCATTGGTTCCCCGCCATATAGCCGTTGTAGACAGTGTCAGAGCCGTTTCCAGGACAACTCATCTAATCCATCTTGTTTACTTGGAACCGAGATTTGAAGGCACCTGTAAAGACTCCAGCTTGGCAACCTTGGTTTTAACTCCTTTGACTTATTCTGCAGAGCTTGAATCGCTAAGAGGAGGTCTTGATCGTTATGTAATAACAGTCGCTTTGCTGATTCTGGAACTATTGCATCAATTACAGTTACAACCATAAAAGTAGTATAGGACGACTCTTTGAACGTCTGACAGGCCTGGTCAGACGTTCAAAGAGACGTCCCTGTAGTCCCTACGCTACCTACCTTACAGAGAGTTTGTCCCCAGTTTGCCTACCCTGAAAGAATTTACATTATTTATAAACCCAGTTTGCCTACCCCGAGGGGGAATTTATCTGCAGTTAAAGGCTAAGTGACGGCCAAAAATGACACATTTTCTATTGTCAATCTTCTTTTCTCTCTAAAAGCCTGAACATTGAGTTGGACTTAGTTTTTTCACCTTATGGATGATTTCTCTCTCTCTAAAAAGACTGAGCACTGAGTTGGACTTAGTTTTTTTTACCCATATGCTATTAGGATTGCTTTATTGTTTACTTCTATCCACTACTTGGCCATTAAGTGGTTTCTCTCTAAAAGCCTAACCATTTAGTTGGACTTAGTTTTTTCTGCATCTAGGTATGATTTTCTCTCTCTAAAAGCCTGAGCACTGAGTTGGACTTAGTCTTTTTCTGAGTTTTTTTACTCTCTGGAGTGTGACTCTTTGGAATGTAACTCTTTGGAGTGTAACTCTTCTAAAAGAAAGAAGTTTGACAATTTGAAGAAATGACAATTTGGAGAAAGATAGAACTTTCATGGTAAATGGTTAGTCCTGAAAAGGACTGTTGGGTTAGCTCTGAAAAGAGCTGTGACAATTTGAAGAAATGACAACTTGAAGATAGAACTTTCGTCTGACAACTTGAAGATAGAACTTTCGTCTGACAATTTGAAGAAATGACAATTTGAAGAAAAGATAGTACTTACGTCTGACAATTTGAAGAAAGATAGAACTTTCGTGGTAGATGGTTAGCCCTGAAAAGGGCTGTTGGGTGGCCCTAAAAGGACCTGGTTTGGAGGTTGTGTTTTTAAGCACAACCTCCAACCTTTCTGCAGGCTGGGCAGCTACTCGCCGCCCGCCTCTTCAATCTCTTCAGCTCTTGTGCGTCTAGGTTGAACTTCAGTGTGAACGGTGGCTCGTTATCACTGCTCCAATCTTCCGTCTGTGGTACAACAAACTCCTTTTTCTCCTTCTTTTTGGTGGGTAGAAGCGCAAGCTCCCAAAAATCCATTTCTCTAAGTACACATTCCATCTCGCATTGACTTGAAGAAAATGAACGATGTGCGGGAAATAACGCTGGGTTTTATAGCTTTTCAGACGGATTGAACTAGTTGACCTATGACGTCATTTTCTCCTATGTTTTTCCCGCGTCGGCGTTTCATGCTGTTCTGGCTCCAAATTAATGTTGTCCAATCAGAATCACCGTTTTATTTCTAATACTAAATGTTTTATTGTTGACCAACCCGTGGTTTTATTACATTTTTTCTTGTTCGGGTTAGAAAAAACTAGAGTTTGACTATCCTATGACTTTTTTGATTATGAGTCTTCTGACAAAATGAAAAGAAAGATGTTTCATTGAAGATAGCTAGCCCTGAAAAGGGCTGTTTTTGTGCAGAATACACTTTTTATCCTCCCCTCTTTCTTTCGATTGATTCCATTTTATCTAGCATTTGCATCAGATGCTCAATTTCATACCTGATATATCTGAAACGTTCTCTTTCTTCTAACCAGAAGAGCAATGAGAGAAAAAATGTCAATCCAAACATTGCAGGATACTGACTCAGCTTTTACGAAAGTTAATGGTGAATGAGAAAAAATAATCAAGAGTTTAGTGTTTTATATATGCAATGGGTCACTTTTTTAGGTTTTTTTTTTTATTTTATCCCTATATCACTGAGTTGGACTTAGTTTTTTCATCCTATGAATGATTTTTTTCTCTAAAAGCTTGAGCACTGAGTTGAACTTAGACTTTTTTTCTGCATCTATGAATGATTTTTTCTCTCTAAAAGCCTGAACACTGAGTTGAACTTAGTTTTTCTGCATCTATGGATGATTTCTCTTTTAAATGTCTGACCATTGAGTTGAACTTAGTTTTTTCTGCATCTATGGATGATTTCTCTTTCTAAAAAGCCTGACCACTGAGTTGAACTTAGTTTTTTCTGCATCTATGAATGATTTTTCTCTCTCTAAAAGCCTGAATACTGAGTTGGACTTAGACTTTTTTCTACATCTATGAATGATTTTTTCTCTCTAAAAGACTGAGTACTGAGTTGTACTTAGTCTTTTTCTGAGTTTTTTTTTACTCTCTGGAGTGTAACTCTTTCGAATGTAACTCTTTGGAGTGTAACTCTTCTAAAAGAAAGAAGTTTGACAATTTGAAGAAATGACAATTTGAAGAAAGATAGATCTTTCGTGGTAAATGGTTAGCCCTGAAAAGGGCTGTTTTTTAGAGAAGGACTGATTTTTAAAAATGTTTATTCAGTATCAGCATCGGTCGATTCGCTGTCTGACTCACTCCTTTCAGCGGCGATTTGCTCGCGGAAAAGACGGTTTACCTGCTCGGTTTTTGAAATAACATACTGAAAATACATTTCAAGCATGCCCTCAATAATGAGTTCCTTCATCCGAAGGTTATAACAGAACACCCTGTTATTAGCAAGCTCAGCCCTCTCATAACGCTTTCTTACTCCAACTAAGCGTTGTTTAAGTAAAACGATTTGCCTCCTTGCTCTTGTTAACTTTCGCTCAGCATCCATCCAAGTGACGAGGAGTGATGGTCTTGAAGCCATTGTGAAAAATGAAATGTATGAAAATATATCGCAGAGATTTATAGCTTTTCAGACGGATTGAACTAGTTGACCCATGACGTCATTTTCTCCTATGTTTTTCCTGCGTCGGCGTTTCATGCTGTTTTGGCTCCAAATTAATGTTGTCCAATCAGAATCACCGTTTTATTTCTAATACTAAATGTTTTATTGTTGACCAACCCGTGGTTTTGTTACATTTTTTCTTGTTCGGGTTAGAAAAAAACTAGAGTTTGACTATTCTATGACTTTTTTTGATTGTAAATCTTTTGAGTTTTGACAATTTTGAAGAAATGACAATTTGAAAAAAGATAGAACTTTCATGGTAGATGGGTAGCCCTGAAAAGGGCTGTTTTGTTTTGGAGGCTGTGTTTTTTTCGTCTCACGTTGTTTTTCCACTTCTAATGACAGCACCCGAAATTCACTTGACAAATGGGACATGCTTCAACTCTTTTTCTGATTACCATTGCTCCATTATCGAAAGTAATCTTCCTCCCAAATTCGATATCAACCAAAATGACATCCGGTGTTGTCTTTAAGAATAGTTGAACTAATCTCTCGCCGAGATCTTTGTATGGCTGTGTTATACGTTGTAGTTGGTTTTGTTCCTCCTCTCCTACGAAATGAGTGTTTATTTGTAATAACTGTTGACCTGCATTTAGATATTCTTGGAGAGCCTCACGTAGTTGATGATTTATCTCCTCCATATTGATATTGCTTCCGAATATTGATACTGATTTTGAAGTGATCGTTAGCTGAGAGCCAAAGAAATGGTGATTGTATGAAAATAACGCTGGGCTTTATACGTTTACAGAGGATTGAAAATTTTTAAAGAGCACGGACCTGGCGGAAAGCACATACATTTTTTCCCATGCTACGTTTCATGCTAATATAGCAAAAAAGTTATGAGCCGATGTATGGGAAAAAATGTAGACAGAACAAGTATTGGGGAAAAACAAAATGAAGAGCTCTATTGTTTTTGAACTTTTATTTATTGAACAGAACTAAACAATGAAACATTTTTTGCAATGCATCATAAAAATTTTCTTGACAATGAAAAAAATTTCTTGACAATGAAAAAATTCACAAGGAAACATTTTTTTTACAATACAGCATAAAAACATTTTCTTAACAATGAAAAAATTCACACTGAAATATTTTTTACAATACAGCATAAAAAACATTTTCTTGACAATGAAAAAAATCACACTGAAATATTTTTTACAATGAATTATTCACAATGAAAAAAATCACACTGAAATATTTTTTCACAATGAATTATTTACAATGAATTGTTCGCAATTAATTTTTTACAATGCAAATTCGCAAATACCACGAGTTTCACATTTGTCTTCATATTCCGTAATGTCTTTATGCAATTGGTCATATCCCAAAAACATTGTATACTCACTGTCCATATCGTCGAAATCTCGTAGTCCTATGAATGGAGCAACATGTCTATAAGCGTCTTTTGTTGAAAGAGCTGAATTCACTACTTTTTCTGTAACATCTCTATCAAATAGAATATACCCTGATATGGTTTCCATTGTTTCTCCGTAGGAATGAACAGATCCTTTTTTGTAGCGTAAGTAAAAGTCAAATAGAACTGATTTCATTTTCAGAACGTTAAGAAAACTTTCTTCTGTTGTTCCTATGATAAAAAATGTCCATCGACTTGTGGATCGAAACAGTTTACTAATAACATTGTCTTTCAAACAGCTATCTGCTAAATAAGTCTTGAGATCGAGATCCAACCCCGAATCGTCCACCATCATCGCAATAAAGTTGATTATACCATACACTTTGTAGGACTTTTCTCCTTTTGCAATCCACTTAAACATTTTTTCGATCCAAATTTTCACACAGAAACATTTAATGTTAACCTGTGTTCGTTCATCAAGTGTATGCTGTCGAACAAATTCTCCATAATTTTTTTCACGTAGATCTATTGGTAACGGTAACATGATTGTTATTTTTTGACCAACGGCTAATATTTTTCCCGACTTACTTTGACTGATTGCTACACAACAATGTGATATAAAATTATTTTCTCAAACTTTTATAACCATAGGGTACAGTGTCAGTACCATTTACAATAACTCTCTTGGTGTATACAGAGCGAAACGTTTTTGTTTGTGGTTCACTGGTAACCGTTCTATCTCTGTGTCTTTTAATTCTACAATCATACTGAATTTTGATTTCTATTGTGCGATCCAAAGCACATTTTGAATATGTATCAAAATTCAGCACCTGTTTTGTATTGTAATCCAGAGTAATCCCCTTTACTTTACATTTGCTTATCTCTTCTCCATTTTTTGTTTTCATTTTGTAAGCATAATTATTAGGTCCAAGCCCTCTGAATTGAGTAATTTTACAAGCAGGCTCTTCATCAGTCCATTTTCCTAGCCGGCTGTTAATAATAGGAGGATTCCATAATTCAGGGTCGTGAATGTACATACAACTATCTGTATCGAAATACAGAACTCTATCTTTTAACTTTTCAAGAACGCTGTACAATTCCAACCTTGCATAAGCTGTTACGTAAGACCCTACTACCACATTGGCTGTAGCGTGGGTGTCAATATGTTCCAACTTTGATTCATAGTTAACCAAGATGAATGGACAGTCCTCGTCAAAGATTTCTACATGCTTTACAATGAAATTGGGATTGGTGACTAATTCAAAATATTTAGACGGATCACTGATGTATTCCGTCTTGGACATTTTTTCACGCTGAGCTAATTGTCCCCAAAGACAGTTCAACATAATCTTAGCAAATGATCTTCTCCCAGGATTTCTTTGAATACAACTTGGATCAAGACGAACACCTTCCGCCTTCTCATATTCACAAACGAACTGATCTTTTTCTGAGTCTGATTGACACCAATCTGGATAACCACTGGCTTCTTGCTTAATTTTCAAGAAATTGTCCACATAATGTTTAAAGAACTGATCCGATACAGAATTGAAATGCCAAATTTCATACACTTGCAATAATCGATAACCACAGTCAAGAGCCTTGAATAATTCAAAAGTAACCCAAGTTCCGACCAAAGCCCTCTCTTCTTTACCATGCCTACAAATGCTTGAACTTTCTTCTGCACATTTCATACAGAGTGGAAACATCATTTTGTTGTTACAGTGAACTGGGAGAACGGGGTGAAACAAATCAGTTGGAGGTAAAACTTTACATTTGATTAACCCCTCATATTGTCGAATATTGTTCATGTCAATATTCTCAGCAGACAAAATTTCTGGCTGACCTACAGGATAGGATTTGTGTTTACAAACATAAGGGTACAGAGAACAGATATCGATGTACTTGATTTCCTTCTTGCTTTTTTCATCAACATCATAGCCAATTTTTATTGCATTACATCTTCCCCCAGACAAACCATCCCTCGGATCGATAGTGTCCAAATGTGGATATAACTTTTCAATGAGTTTTTTGTACTCTTTATCCTTCATCTTAGCATCGAAATCGTGCTCCCAAATGTACACTACATTATAACCCATTTTTCCGATATCTGCTATACGTTCAAAAGTACGTTCGTACAATTCAGACATGGATTTCCCATTAATAGGATTGATCTGTTTTTGATCTGTATAGCATACAGGACAACCATGATACAAATCCCCAAGAAATTCATAAACAGTGTTTGATTGACGGTGAAAACCATCTACACTATATCTCCCGATTTGAACTTCCCCACCATTTTTTGCATGCCGAATATTAATACCTTTTTCCCGAGCTACGCTTTGAACCCACCGTATCGCTTTCATAGAAAAGCGACGTCTGGATGAGTCTTTGCTTGAAATGATAGCTATTTGATTTTCTGGCAAATATTTGCTTCGCCAGACCTTGTTACAAGCATCTGCAATGGTAATCGCCTCTAAAAATGGACAAATACCACCCTGTTCGATAAACAGCTTTCTGAATTCAGCACATCCTCGTCTAAGGATATCAACATCTGACCTACAGTACAATTCCATCTCCTTCTGAGAATTGAATTCCTCACCCTTTTGAACTTTGTCATTATACCAAACCATGAATTTTGACCTAGCCTCTTCAGGCATTGAGTCGGGTTTGTAATAAGACATATCCAAGTAAGGTCCAATGTAACTCCAAAATTCATCTGTATTTGCCCAGTGAGGAAAGTAACCTTTTTTCATTTCTTGAAGACCAAATGTGGCTGGAAATTTTGCCAAACCAAAGCTCATAAAATTGAAAGAATCGATCAGACGCACACCATTCACCTCTAACTTCATAATATTGTTTCCGTTCATGATCAATTTTGGAAGATTTAACCCAACTTTGACAGTATGGCCAAGAATGAACTGACCCTCATAACCTTTGAAATTATGGGCAATAGCCGTGACTCCTTTATGATGTTTTGAAAAGAGCCACTTGCAAAATTGACTCAAAGTTTCTTCACCTTGAAAAATAACTTCCCTACCCTCTTCAAATTCACTGCATGTAGAACAATGAAAATCAAGTGATTTATCGATACATTCATCGCATGCTCTGTGTGCAATACAATAATTCGGGATGTGTACCCCTGTGTCTTGTTTGCATTCAAAATCAAAGAAAATAAACTGTGGTTTTTTGACTACAGAAGAACTCGTCTCGTCATCGCTGTCATGGTTCAACTTACTTTGGTAAGGCTGAATATAGCATCGAGGAGAAAAGTTAACAATTCTCTTACAGATATGACACCTTTTCTTTCCATTGCAAACATGATTTTTCTTTCTGACAATATATTGTGCACCACATTTCGAACAGAGTTTCACTAATTCACAAATGGATTTCTTTTCTTTACCTTGAACAAATCTCTGATTTTCAAAGCATTCAGCACTAAAAAATCGTCTACTACAATCACTGCAAACATATTCTTTAAATTCTGATGGACATTTTCCTTTGCGCCAACAACCTTTGCAGATATTTGAACAAGCATGACTTTCCCGGTGAGAGCAACCCACATCACAGAACTCGCAATAATATGCACAACAAAAAAAACCTTTGATAGATTTGATGTAGTCATAATGGTTTTGATGAAAGTACAAATGTATGATCTTACTATTGGTTTTCACTTCTGGATGTTCAAATATTTTTTCCACTTTTGAATGTTGTTGATGAACTTTAATGACATAGCCTTTTTCATACAAGAATGTTTGAATTTTTTTGTATTCATCAATTCCTACAGGCTGTGTTGGTGAAACTCCAGTTTCATTCAACAATTTCTCAGCTTCAGTCTTTTGAAGAGGAGAGTTTGAACGACGAATACGACGCCATTTTCTATTCCATGCTCCGGTGTTTTCACGTTCACTGTAGCAAATTCCAACAACAATGGCTCTTGCAAAACATAGTTGGTCATGATTGTCAATTTGAATAATGGATTTTTTCTTCTGGACAAAAAACTTTGAATCTAATTCAGATGATGATCTATATTTTCCGCTACCACTTGGAGGTATTGTATGTGTAATATCAAATGTCATGAATCCATCGTTCAAGACGAAATCTGTATTCGATTGTAAAACTCGTTCAATTTCATTCAACATAGTTTCACCTTGCAACTGTTCTGTGGTTAAAAAGGGAATATGGATCCCCATATCCAACGAAGGATGATTGATGGTAATTCTAATCATGTCCGTCGGGTTAGCATTTAACTTTCGAATGATTTCATGGGTAACATCGTCAAATAATCCAAGTAGTCTCTGAGGTGTTAATTCTTTAAATTTCTTAAAACTCAGCATCAGCACATGTGATTCTGTTTTAAATTTTCTTGACTTCTTATTACCCCTTTCTGTTAAATCATATAGACTTTTCATGTCTAAGCTAGAGTTGATACTTTCATCGTCACTGTCAATTTCTTCTTTCAACGGTCTAGTTTTTTTCTTTTTTGTTGGTGAAAATATCTCATCGTCACTGTCACTTTCTTCTTTCAACGGTCTAGTTTTTTTCTTTTTTGTTGGTGGAAATACCTCATCGTCACTTTGGCTGTCTGAATAGGTTATTATTCTTTTTCTTTTACCCATCGTTTTAGCTCTGAGTGAAAAGACAATAATGCAGGAAGTGAGAAAAACTAACAATTTGTATAACCTCTCCATTGCAACAGTGTATAAATAGAGACGACAGTTGTGAAAATCTAATCATTCTACTGCTCAATCTCAGACAGTACAGTTGATAAAAGAATATGAGCGAGTTCAAGTTGCAAAGTACATCACCACTTAGAAAGAGGATGCATCTGTATGTTAATCCATACACCCACGATTACGAGATCAGCAATGTTCCGTCAAAGTATCAAGTTCAACATATCGGAAACTACGTGGGATCATTATTATCCCACCAACATTTAGAAGAAAAAGATGTTTACCGTATTACCAGATACAGAGTTTTGGATCAAGCGACGATCGACAAACGATATGGGGTGAATGGTGAGAGAACAAATATTTGTTTTACATGCAACGAAGCAGGACATTGGGCCAAAGAATGTCCAGAAAAAGAAAATCAGATAGGAACAGTCGTTTTTGTCTACGTGGATCCACACAGTCATGACATGGAAATTTCACCAACAATGAAACTGGGTGCTGAATTTCAGCACATGAAATTCGTCGGTGTTCTGAAATCATTCTGCGACGAAAATAAATGGAAAAAAAGTTCACCAGAAGCTACATCATCGTCGGTTGAAACTCAGACCGTAGACATGCAGAGCGACACAACGGCTATCACCGAATCAGAAATCTGCAAAATAACAGAACAGGTAGAGAAAAAAATATCTACAAATGATAATCTAAGAAAACAACAAACTTTGGATCTAAAAAACGATTTTTCTGCAGAACTGGGTTGTTCGTACGGAGAGGAAAAACAGCAAAACAACGAAAAGAAGAAAAAACGAGTAACAAAGAACTGTTTCTTTTGCAAATCAACAAAACCCGAGGGTAAAATCTGTCCAGATATGGTATTAAAAAACAACGAAAGGAAAAGAAAACGTAAAACCAAATGTGAATCTGACATTCCGAAGAAAAAAAGAAAACATACTGAGTGAAAAAAGATTTCAACACAATATTGAATTTAAACAAAAAAAGACTGACTTGATTTTTCATTCATTTTTTGTCTTTACACTTCATTCATTTTTTGTCTTTACAGTTCATGACTTGATTTTTTCATTGTACATAAGTTCTTTTGAAAATAAAAAACATGAAAATAATTACTTCTTACTTTTAACTTTTTCTAGTTTTGACTATAAGTCTTTTTACTTTTGACAATTTTGAGAAAGAAAGATCTTTTCTTGGAGATGGTTAGCCCTGAAAAGGGCTTTTTAAAAGGATTTCACGACAACATCGAGCTCTACGACTCCTCCGACCGATCCGCTGGGGTGACTTCACACCCACAGTGTTCACAGCAAGTCGATGAACCTTCATCATCATCGTAAAATCCTTCATCTGTATCTGGACAGTTATGTTTCTGTCCAAGATACTCAAGTATGGCAAAACATTTTCCACACTCTATCTGACATCTGCTTGCACAGTGAGGGCACATAAGAATTCGAACCATCCTGCAACAAATATGTTTTTATGTAAAATATCGCTGGGTTTTATAGCTTTACAGGAGGATTGAACCAGTTGACCCATGACGTCATTTTCTCCTATGTTTTTCCCGCGTCGGCGTTTCATTAACATTGTGCAATCAAATCGATGGTTATATCGGTGTTTTTTCACCACTCCTGAATCAGTGTCACACAGTACAATCCTGGTGTTTCCCGCCAGGTCCGCGCTCTTAAATTTTCAATCCTCTGTAAACGTATAAAAACACAGCGTTATTTTCATACAATCACCATTTCTTTGACTCTCAGCTAACGATCACTTCGAAAGCAATAGCAATATTCGGAAGCAGTTTCAATATGAAGCACAACTTAGATGAAATCAACTTGGACGATTTCCCACCAGTGGAAAACAATGGAGACATTCTTTCATCAGTTATAAATTCGACAATTATCAACCCACCGACGGTGTTGGACAACATTTGTGAAGAGATGAAACAGTTAAATTCAAAACAAGATGCCATGATGACTCGGATCTTAAATCAACTGGAGACTTTAAACAGGCATTTGGAGGAAATTAAAACTTTAAACACAAACACCGAGCAGCTCAGTAAAAATATCGAGGTACTACGCCGACAGGGTCAGTGCATTTCAACAGCTCCTGTGAAGATCCCTGTAGAGTTTGACTTTGATAAAACCAATCTTCACAAGTTAGTGGACTCTATCGTAAGTGTTGTGAAGAAAAATCAACCAAAGAAAAAACAACCAGAGGAAAAACAACCAAGAAAAACAACAAAACGGAAATCTGAGGAAGACGATAGCCATCTCCACAAGAAACAGCGAGTTGATCAAAAGTCAACTACACCAATAATGACAGGCCAGGGCAAATACGGGAAAAACATTAATAATCACGTTCATTTCAAGATCCCAAAAAAAGCCAAAGACAGAGGAAAAACAACCAAGAAAAACAACAAAACGGAAATCTGAGGAAGACGATAGTCATCTCCACAAGAAACAGCGAGTTGATCAAAAGCCAACACACCAATAATGACAGGCCAGGGCAAATACGGGAAAAACATTGATAATCACGTTGATTTCAAGATCCCGAAAAAGCCAAAGAAAAGCTGTCGGTAGAGAAAAAACACAGCCTCCAAAACAGTCCTTTTCAGGGCTAACCCAACAGTTCTTTTTAGAGCTAACCCAACAGTCCTTTTCAGGACTAACCATCTACCACGAAAGATCTATCTTCAAATTGTCATTTCTTCAAATTGTCAAACTTCTTTCTTTTAGAAGAGTTACATTCCAAAGAGTCACACTCCAGAGAGTAAAAAAACTCAGAAAAAGACTAAGTCCAACTCAGTGCTCAGGCTTTTAGAGAGAGAAAATCATACCTAGATGCAAAAAAACTAAGTCCAACTCAATGGTTAGGCTTTTAGAAAGAGACCACTTAAAGACCAAGTAGTGGATAGAAGTAAACAATAAAGCAATCCTAATAGCATATGGCTAAAAAAACTAAGTCCAACTCAGTGCTCAGGCTTTTAGAAAGAGAAATCATTCATACGTGAAGAAAAAAACTAAGTTCAACTCAATAATTAGGCATTTAGAAAGAAATCATTCATAGATGCAGAAAAACTAAGTCCAACTCAGTACTCAGTCTTTTATAGAGAAAAAATCATTCATAGATGCAGAAAAAAATCTAAGTTCAACTCAGTGGTCAGGTATTTTTTAGAGAGAAATCATTCATAGGATGAAAAAACTAAGTCCAACTCAGTGATATAGGGATAAAATAAAAAAAAACCTAAAAAGTGACCCATTGCACATATAAAACACTAAACTCTTGATTATTTTTTCTCATTCACCATTAACTTTCGTAAAAGCTGAGTCAGTATCCTGCAATGTTTGGATTGACATTTTTTCTCTCATTGCTCTTCTGGTTAGAAGAAAGAGAACGTTTCAGATATATCAGGTATGAAATTGAGCATCTGATGCAAATGCTAGATAAAATGGAATCAATCGAAAGAAAGAGGGGAGGATAAAAAGTGTATTCTGCACAAAAACAGCCCTTTTCGGGCTAGCTATCTTCAATGAAACATCTTTCTTTTCATTTTGTCAGAAGACTCATAATCAAAAAAAGTCATAGGATAGTCAAACTCTAGTTTTTTCTAACCCGAACAAGAAAATGTAACAAAACTATAGATTGGTCAACAATAAAACATTTACCATTAGAAAAACAACGATAATTCTGATTGGACAACATTAATTTGGATCCAAAACAGCATGAAACGCCGACGCGGGAAAAACATAGGAGAAAATGACGTCATGGGTCAACTAGTTCAATCCGTCTGAAAAGCTATAAAACCCAGCGTTATTTCCCGCACATCGTTCATTTCTTCGAGTCGATACAATGGAGGTTGCGCTTAAAGACATGGATTTCTGGCAGATTGCAGAACTTTCGGTAAAGAAGAAGAAGGAGTTTGTTGTGCCACAATCTGAAAGTTGGGACGATGACAACGAGCCACCGTTCACACTGCGATTTAATCTTGATGCACAGCAGCTGAAAAGATTGAAGAGGCGGGCGGCGAGTAGCTGCCCAGCCTGCAGAAAGGTTGGAGGTTGTGCTTAAAAACACAACCTCCAAACCAGGTCCTTTTTAGGACACCCAAACAGCCCTTTTCAGGGCTAACCATCTACCACGAAAGTTCTATCTTTCTTCAAATTGTCAGACGTAAGTTCTATCTTTTCTTAAAATTGTCATTTCTTCAAATTGTCAGACGAAAGTTCTATCTTCAAGTTGTCAGACGAAAGTTCTATCTTCAAGTTGTCATTTCTTCAAATTGTCACAGCTCTTTTCAGAGCTAACCCAACAGTCCTTTTCAGGACTAACCATTACCACGAAAGATCTATCTTCAAGATGGTAGACGAAAGTTCTATCTTCAAGTTGTCATTTCTTCAAATTGTCACAGCTCTTTTCAGAGCTAACCCAACAGTCCTTTTCAGGACTAACCATTTACCACGAAAGATCTATCTTCAAGATGGCAGACGAAAGTTCTATCTTCAAGTTGTCAGACGAAAATTCTATCTTCAAGTTGTCATTTCTTCAAATTGTCACAGCTCTTTTCAGAGCTAACCCAACAGTCCTTTTCAGGACTAACCATTACCACGAAAGATCTATCTTCAAGATGGTAGACGAAAGTTCTATCTTCAAGTTGTCATTTCTTCAAATTGTCACAGCTCTTTTCAGAGCTAACCCAACAGTCCTTTTCAGGACTAACCATTTACCATGAAAGTTCTATCTTTCTTCAAATTGTCATTTCTTCAAATTGTCAAACTTCTTTCTTTTAGAAGAGTTACACTCCAAAGAGTTACATTCCAAAGAGTCACACTCCAGAGAGTAAAAAAAACTCAGAAAAAGACTAAGTCCAACTCAGTGCTCAGGCTTTTAGAGAGAGAAAATCATACCTAGATGCAGAAAAAACTAAGTCCAACTCAATGGTTAGGCTTTTAGAGAGAAACCACTTAAAGGCCAAGTAGTGGATAGAAGTAAACAATAAAGCAATCCTAATAGCATATGGGTAAAAAAAACTAAGTCCAACTCAGTGCTCAGTCTTTTTAGAGAGAGAGAAATCATCCATAAGGTGAAAAAACTAAGTCCAACTCAATGTTCAGGCTTTTAGAGAGAAAAGAAGATTGACAATAGAAAATGTGTCATTTTTGGCCGTCACTTAGCCTTTAACTGCAGATAAATTCCCCTCAGGGTAGGCAAACTGGGTATTATAAATAATGTAAATTCTTTCAGGGTAGGCAAACTGGGGACAAACTCTCTGTAAGGTAGGTAGCGTAGGGACTACAGGGACGTCTCTTTGAACGTCTGACCAGGCCTGTCAGACGTTCAAAGAGTCGTCCTATACTACTCATAAAGAAAACACTAACTGATTTCGTGTTGCTGAGTTTAATGTCCATCATGTTTCTGAAGAAATACTAGATGTCTTTATGCAGTATCTCAATTTTCTTTTTATCTGGATTTAAGTTCGACGGTTATTCTTATCAAGCCTCATCGCCAAGCAAACCGACAAGCGTTCTTTATATGGACGTGAAAGTCGGGGCATGTGAATTGTCTAAGATAAGTCACGGTGTCACAACCATTTGACGGCTCAATTCAGTAATTACTCCTATTGGAGATTCCAAGACTAAACATCTGATTGGCTGAGACAGAAGTTATATATAATATTATATAGTCAAACAGCTGGCTAGTCTTGAAATTTAAGATGAGACAATATACTAATAGTATCAAACGTCATTGAAGACGGCTCAAGAAGTAATGAAAAGAATGAAAAATATATGTCCGATTTTTAATAATCATTCAAAGATTGAGAAAATGGGTTTGAACACAGTAAAAAGGGGACATCAGAACCTCGATAAATAGGAGATGAGCGGAATCAAGAAACCGGGACAAGTCATCGGAGTAAACGGATTATTGAGAAATATATAAGAACAATTCACTGGGAGTTAAATACGTTTTGAAAAGGTTTATTTAGGTTTATTCGTCGCAAATTAGACTTGCTTTTGAATCACTTATAAATGCTACTTAATCATGTATGAGAAACTCTTTGGAAAAAGGTATAAATGTATCTCCGTGATGCATTATAGCAAGCAAGTTCATCACATAATTCTTGCTCCATAAAACCAATAACCTATCTAACAACCAACTGTATATCAGTAGGTAAACTTGTCCTTTGAGCTGCGGAAATTTGACCAATAGCGAAAGTTCGACCTAGGTCAGCCTGCGCGGACTGAGCACCCGGGGTTACTTTAACTTAACTGCGTAGATTTACGCCATTTTTTTTGGGGGGGGGGGGGGGGGGGGAGGGCTTGAATTTTCACACGCACGATCCCTGCTTTACCCAAAGGTATGAAGCGGCGTAAAGTTTTGCAAATACCTAATCAACTCGTTAAGTTATGCAGTTCAGTGAAACTTGTTTCCAGACTTATTGCTTGCTTACAAAAACTGCGTATGCAAATTTCCTGAGTACGTAGTTTAGTGAAAGATACCCTTGATCGATACTTTTTGCGGATGCATTGAGTCTCCTTTTCACAGAGCATGGCTCAATTATTTGTTTGGACTTTTCGTCGCAGAATTTCGGATAGGGTTGTCTATTCGGTAGAAAGAAAAGGCATTCGTCCATTTTTTTACCAACGGCGTCTTTTTTTTGAAATTTCAATGGCAAAACATCACGAATCGCTAAAGGTAGGCAAAAGGAAAATACTCGTTAAAGGAATTAATCATGATCAATTTCCTGGAAATGTCTTCCCTGTCAGAATTTACAAAACACAAATTATCATGCCAGATCCATCTCTTTATATATACAAAATGACCAATGCCTGTCTTGGGAAATCATGTGTATTGCTGAATATTTCACCTAAATGAATATCGTCGTGGTTCATCTTATGACCTTTAACCCTTTCCGAAACGACAAATTTTGAATTACCAAATTAAAAACGTTGGCACACGATAAATTTGAAATTGTTACAAATAAGCTTTGGTTAACTGGTAGGGTAGAATTTTTTTTTCCCCGGCAAGCGACACTGGTTGTTATCTTCACAGTAATTTCCTTATTTTTAAACGTTATGATTTTAATTCAAAAGCATGTTATAACCCGCATTGTTTGGGCTACTTTTGGCTACTGTTGAGCCTTTGAGTTCCCTCACAGGGCCGTAAACAAAACATGTTCTAGCTAGGCATATTTATGAAATAGATATACGGACAATGATATTGAAATATGTACGTAAAATCAATAATAAGGGAACCATTAAGTAGAACTATTTCATCTTGAGGTTTGTTATTATTATACTTATTATTTTACCTAAAACACAAGAGCCAGGCTCTGGCAAAAGGGGGCTTATTGTACTTTCGTGAAGCATGATAAGTACGTAAGTAAGTCATCACATAACTATGGATCCATAAAATCTATCTTTTCTAACAATCAACTGGATCTGGAGGTAGACAGGTCCTGTGCCATGCAAAAGTATGATCGATGGCAAAAAGTTTCGATTCATGTCAGCCTGCGCGAAGTGCGCAGGCTGACATGAGTCGATACTTTTTGCAGATGCATTAAGCCCTTTTTTGACAGAGCATAGCTCAATCATACAACAGACTGGAAGTGAAAGTACCTCTTAGAGTTAAGTTCAATATTTTCAGGGGGTAAGGTGTACGACTCGTACATGCCTTGGAGGCCCCGGGTTCGTGCCTCACTGGAAGCTTCAAGCTTTGGTGGGAGTGTCCTTGGGCAAGGTACTTCGGAACCCGAGCCTATTACTGGTGAAACCAGGGATATACATGTAGATCTATATGAATATACTGTCGCTGTAAAATGACTGAAACATTATTAACTCTTACCCTGCTAAATAAGCGGAAAGAAACTTTTAAGTCTATAGGAAAAACCTAAATTTTGCTGTTCCAAAGCTAATGGGGGGAGGGGGGGGGGAATGTCCTTATCGGACAGTCTAGATCAAAGATCGGACTGCACGTTCTGTGCAGTCTGATTTTGATCTACAATGTCCGCAAAAGGTCAGTGAGTCGCGCTCAGCAGCCTAAAAGTTAAAACACCATTTAGACAATTTTTAAACCTTTTCTGTTTTAATGGAAGAAATCAAATAGATCTACATGTATAGGCGTACTGTTAAACGTACGCTTACTTAATAGATCTACAAGAAAGACTTTCTATTTAGGCCTACAAACGAAACGATAACATAACCAGCCTAGGCTACTCATCAGTTGGTTATCCGCGAGAACAGTAAAACTGTACGTACGGCCCTCCTGATTACGGCTACAATTAAGGGACTAACATTATAGACAAATCTATTAGATTGTTGATCACAAATTTGTCAATTTTGTTTCCGTTGCAATTTTGATCACATGTTGAACGTTAAAAAAACACATCTGATAGCAAGATCTAGTCCTTTTGGTTGAAATTAGACCCAGATTGTCACAAACACGGTACTTACAGTCGCTTTCATTTCCACTTCAAATATGGCTCAAGTGAGGATTTTCATAGGGAGTACGGTTAAAGTCTCAGTAGCGTCCAACTGAATAAACAACTTGTTTATAAAATAAAAGTAAATTTCATTTTTACCATGCAAAAGTATGGCGATTATTATGACTTTCACGATATGTAAAGGTGCAGTTCGCAAAAGTTCCAGTCAGTGGCAGCAAAAAGAATTTTGAAACTAGAACAGTTCCTACCATGCCGCATTATCTGTTTGTTTACATCGATGATCGCCGACGATTAGCCGAGTTTTCGTTGTTTAAAGACTCATTCTCGATTTGTTTGACCATTCAATGTCGCCATACTTTTACTGAAAAATAAAAAAGATTCATGACCTCCACGGGATTATGGTAAGTGAAATTACCAACTATAACATGCAACGACAAAATTTAGATGTATCTTGCCCTTCCTGAGGCCGTCCAATCAACACCCATGCACATTATGTGTAGCTTGGTCACTGAAATCGTCATGTCGCCAACAAATAATCATTATTGATGTAGACTAATGCCACCAATTAAAACAAGTATTTCGTGGTAAAAAACCTTTTTACGCAAAATTTTGATGGAAGCCTTGCAACATTTAACAAAAAATCTAACATAATATAAGGAAGGCTAAAATGATAACGAGACTCAGTTGTGACGCCGATTCTCTATAATCAACGGGACAATCTCAATAAGTCCCCCAGATTTGGTAGAAGAATCCAATTTTGTTCCATTTGATATAACAGATAGATCCCTTAAAGACTTGTATTTAACACCATTACCATTTTTTAAACACAAGTGCACCTCGTAAGATGGGAAAAAGACGAAGAATTCACTTAAGTGGAACCGTAATAATTATGTGTGCGGGGGTAGGGGGAGTGTCTACGGTGAATTCAAGTGGTGTATTTCTTTTTTATTAAAAACATATTACATATACTTAGGATCGATATTCCTTCGCCAATAATAATCGAAATGTACAAAGATACTGCAGATTAACCTCAAAGATTTACTATAAGGTGTCCGAAAGTGGTGAAAACATGATATTTCAGCAGTGGAAAAAGGTTAAGCTGTGAAATAATAAAGAGATGTAGAAAAAAAGATGTCACTGGATCCAATGATGATCGTATTTGAACAAACAACGAAACTGGGTCAAATTTTCAAAGTTCAAGATGACGTTTTGAAAAGTTACCGATTTAAAGATTTTTATAAGTGTTCATAACGTTAACACTCAAAGTGTAATAAACGGGACAAAGGATTAAGTCAACAAATATGATCCTTGTTCACTCTTCATAGCTGTATGTCGAAATGGTTTTTGGTTATTGACTCTGTTAGATTTCCTCATAAATTCAGGTAAATTGCGTTGAATTAGCCTTCATTTAGGTTTTTATAGACACTCTAATGGAGGGGACAATCATAAACGGGACAGTGGGAAAAGGTCTAATATAATTTTCAGTATTCATTTGAGGATGAAAAAATTTCGGCTATAATGAGTAAACATGTTTACTGTATGAAAGTATAGGAATCTTGAAAATTATTTCACCTTTGACATATTTTATGAAAACAAATAGAATAGTTTTCAAGCATATATACTACATCATTTTCATAGAAATATATTTTTCAAGCCCAGCATAGTGCATATTTTTCATGGTAACATACACATATTATATACCAGTCGACGGGAAATTTTATCAAAATTACGACAAAAACATTCAAAATTGTCCAAAGTTGATTAAGCTTGGAAAGCAGCATCTATTCTGTGCAACGGTAGTTCTTAAAATCATGCAGGGTTGATAATGCATGTATATACATAAACATAAATGAAAATTCCTAGAAGTTAGTTCAAGGCTGGTGAAATTCAAAATTTGGTAGCTTTAAACATGGAACTACCTGGCGAAATGTAGCAAAGCATTAAAATACAACATAAAAAATTCCGGATTTTTATATGCTCAATGGCCATGTTTTGTGAGAATGAGTCCGTAAATGTCCGCAGTGGCGTGTTAGTGACGTAAACACCACGTGATCATTCAAAGCATCGAAACGAACCCTTCATTCACTTGACCGTTTTGTCCCCATTCTAGGCTTGAAAAACGTAAGTTTATCGACATCGTAAACAGAAACAACGACACAGGCTGATCATCGCTTATTCATTTATCATCAATACAGGAAGAGTTTACTACATCTAAATAAGAAAACAGGTTCAGAATGAGCAATCTTACTCTCCGATGAAATAGTGTTGGAATTGTAAACAATAGTCCTGTCTACTACGTCATAGCACTAATGAGATGCAATTTTATCACGTGACGTTCTCGAAGACCTAGTTCGAATATACACGAACGATAACGACGGTTGCCTCGATCAATGGCGTCCCTGAAATCGACGGGCTTCTCCATGCATTTTCGCACGCGTATATCATGGCAACCAATGCAGTAACTGACGCGTTCAGGTATTCTCCGATCTTATATATGTGTGTTGTGATGTGTTATCCGTTATATTTTCTAGTTTTAAACAGAGAAAATTACCTGTTCTTTGGCTATACCAGGGACCGTATATACACATGTATATATACTGAACCAAAAAAGAAACTTCCCCTGCGTTTAAGTGCAGATATACACAAATATGAAAATCAGGATTAAACAAGATTTATATGCATTGAAAGAGTATTTTATTGCGACTTTGTGTGAAAAAAATTATTGCTGAGGGTTTATCCAAAAGTAGTGAAATGGTAGTTAAAATGCGGAAGGGGTCGCTCACGAAAATCACAAATTAATACCGGGTATGACTACCTTCAGCATGAAGGACTGCCTGGCATCGTTGGCGCATAGAACGGATAAGTGTATTGATTTCGGCTTGTGGAATGTTGTTCCATTCCTGAATTAAGGCTTGTCTTAGCTGAATGACGTTTGACGGTGGAATAGGGCGACGTCTAACACGCTGGTCCAAATTATCCCAAAGGTTTTCAATGGGATTCAGATCAGGGCTTTTGGCAGGCCAGTCATTAATAAATGCAATGTTATTCGCCCGGAGGAAATTCACATTGTCCCTAGCTGTATGGCTTGTGGCATTATCATGCTGAAAAAGAGTGATATTGGCATTATTTTGAAACAGTGGGATAACGTGCCTCGCAAGAATTTCATCTCGGTAGCGTTGGGCATTCAAATTCCCTTCGATAACGACGAGATTAGTGCGAAAGCCATGTGCAATGCCCGCCCAGACCAAGACAGAATCCCAACCTCCAAAACGATCTCGTTCAAGTACACAACAGTCGGCATAACGTTCATTTCTCCTACGGTATACTCGAACCCTGCCATCACCTCTATGAATGGAAAACCTCGACACGATTTCCGCGGTGACGTCGCGTCAAAACACAACCAACGTATGGACGACGTGCACGTAGCCCACCCTCGCGCAAGCCATTGCGCACAGTTTGGGCAGATATACGGTTGTTTTGTGTACCAGGGGTGTTAGCAGCAGTGGCTGTGGCAGTTTGGAAGCGATTGCGCAGGTGGGTGTTCCGAATATAGCGGTCTTGGCCGCGCGTCGTGACGCGAGGACGTCCACTACGTGGTCGATCTTCCGTATGCCCTGTTGCTTGAAAACGTTGCCTAAGGTGTCGAATAGCACGAGTAGAACATCCAATATTCATAGCAACAGCATTCATCGTCATACCAGCATTAAGCATGCCAATGGCACGTTCGCGTAAATTTTGCGGAATTCTAGGCATATCAGAAATAAAGAAAACTAAAAAGAATTTAATTTTTTTCAACGTCTTTTTCTTATTGACATGAAAGTCTAAAAAATTATACTGAAAGGTTTCAAAAAATATACACGAATTATACTGGTCCGTGCATGCACCTGAAAATCGCTTTCAGCGGGTTTCTTCTGCAAAATGCTTTCAATCGAGTTAAAATTTGTTTTATCGGACACATAATCGTTCGCCCGAATATATGTAGGTCATCTGACATTTTGATTTTTTTTAATAACATTGCATTTGCACTTAAACACAGGGGAAGTTTCTTTTTTGGTTCAGTATATAAGATCCCTGGCTTTACTGAGGCTTTAAAATATACCACTACTTAAAATATAGATTCTACATGTAGTCAGGGATCGTATATAAGATCCCTGATGTAGTTAAGCGTGGCCTCTCTTTCTTCCTACAATCCTCTAACGGTCATTACGGGTCAAAACTAGCAGAGTCGTATTTTTATTTCGAACCGGACTTTGTCTTGAAACGCATTAGATCTACAGAATAGAAATAATTCGTAGTTTCTCTGGTTCCTGATAGATTTGATAGATCTACTTAAGTAAACTCACGCATTAAATTGAAACTCTAGGCCAATGTACTCAGAATTTTCCTATAAGTTCCTGTTTAAAGTCCTCGGTTTTCTGAGATTCTTGCAGACGACAATGTCAACGGCTCGTTTCAATTTTAATATAACAACATCATGCTCAAATTTTCGATAAAGACTCACTTGATTCACAAGTAAGAAAAACAAAAACCTGGCTGTATGGTGGCATATTTCTGCCGCAATATATGAGATAGCTATTGCGATAATTTAAGAGAACTATCGTGATAAAACAAAGTTTCCTGGAAATATTATCTAGATAATAAAAATTTTCACGATAAAAATATCGCGATAATTCTAACTGTTATCATGATTTTTTTTGCTTTCGTGCACACAACTGACATTCACGGAATCTATAATTAGATACGGTTTCGGAACATCTTCGTCTACAACGTTATGAATTTGCCTTTTCCCTGAATGGTTTAAAAGTTGTTCGTAAGAGGCGTTTCAAGTCGTCTTTGTGATTTTACAGACTTCTGTTTAATTCGGGTATTGTCAAAATTTACCAGTTGAGCTACAACTGATAATAATTCGAATTTCTACTGCAATCTTGTGAAGTCAAAAACTACTGAGCTCCTCCAAATGGTGAATGTTGTATTTATAGATGTCGAAAAACGGATAGAACTATTACAATAATTTTAGCTCGAATGTCAGCTTCGCGCACAATTAAGAAATTTTGAGTTAAAATATTAAGTTTATCGTGATATTTTTTTCAGGAGACTTTTCACTATCTCGATAAAATTTTCAGGAAACTTTAAGTTATCGCGATAATTTTCTAAAATTATCATGATAGCTATCACGTATCTTGTGGCAGAAATATGCCACCATATGGCTGCAAAATTCATTAACTTGAAATCGTCTTTGAATGATTTGACATGTACGGTACAGTACGTGTGCGATGTACTTATTAAATCGCATGACGTCATGAATGACGTAGGAAGTATGGCTACTTTTACTGGCTGTTGTGATTTGTTATTTTGAGAATCAAGTGAAGTGTCTTTTACCACGACATCGGATCTACATCTAATCTTTAAAGAGTTAAAATATTCTTCAAACCTGCCTTAGAACGAGTAACGTTAGTCCTTTTTATGAGCAAAGTTATTCTCATGTTTCACCGTAATGTTAAAAGCAATCAATAACAAGAGAATCACGCTACTTTCAGTTTGGAAATCTGAAAGAAAAATGTCAGTAAGAGCATTTAAGAAAGGTGATATTGAAGGTGAAGTGATTCGATCCTTCCTTGATCTTGAAAAATTGGATCCAAACATTTTCA
Source organism: Hippopus hippopus (assembly GCA_946811185.2). NCBI lineage: Eukaryota > Metazoa > Mollusca > Bivalvia > Cardiida > Cardiidae > Hippopus > Hippopus hippopus. Next base: position 14,213,311 of record OX328103.1, on the reverse strand, counting down.
AGTAAGAATTTCATTCATCAATTTACTGTTACGAATGTGATTAATTTAACTTAAATTGCCTTCATCACACACAAAAGACTGCACAACAACTTCTTACGACTATGTTGTGCCAATCAAGTGCTTTTGTGAATAAAAAATTATATCAAAGTTTCTGGTGACAGTTGGGTTTCGAAAGCCATTGTTTAAACCTCGAGTTAATAGAGCCGTTTGGCTTGCTGTTGAGCACTAGCAGGTCACAAATTAGGACGCTTACCCGTCTGGGGTCAAATAAATGGATTACTTCAAATTCTGAAAGTTCACATTGATTTCAAAATTTGTGCATTTAATTTACAGTTGTAAAGGGGATTCAATATTGCTCTCATATCAGAGGTCCTGGATTTTTATCTTGTAATGGAGCAGGTCAATCTTTGGAACTACCCACATTACGGTGGGGCATGTGCTGATTAAATCTCCAGAAAGCAGTTCTAGAGAGTGATTAAACTGGTACTAACAAATCCGAAAGAAGGCCATTGAAAACATTGTCAAGTGTTTATCAAACAATCCCTTATTTTCGCGACCCTGGTAAAGAAGGCTTTCGAAAACATTGTGGGAAAAGGAGAAATGCTGCCCGGTAACCATCATTTTCTCCTTTTCCCACAATGTCTTCTACCCGATCAGAGAGCTCATGTTAATTTGCAAAATTTTGAATCTGTTGTCTGCAGATATTTATGAAATAGAGTCTAAAATTTGATATGTAGGAAAAGGTTAACTAGCATTTTCTCCTTTTCCGACAGTGGTTTCTACCCTTCCAAAAATTGCTTTCAGTGCTTGGAGTCACATTTATTTTATCATCTGCAAATGCTTTCAATATTCGGTCAAGTCTAAATTTTTGTGATTTGGTAAAGAATTGGAGAAATTGTTTCACAAGTAATGTAAAATATACTGAACCAAAAAAGAAACTTCCCCTGTGTTTAAGTGCAAATGCAATGTTATTAAAAAAAATCAAAATATCAGATGACCTACATATATTCAGGCGAACGATTATGTGTCTGATAAAACAAATTTTAACTCGATTGAAAGCATTTTGCAGAAGAAACCGGCTGAAAGCAATTTTCATGTGCATGCACGGACCAGTATAATTCGTCTATATTTTTTGAAACCTTTCAGTATAATTTTATAGACTTTCATGTCAATAAGAAAAAGATGTTGAAAAAAATTAAATTCTTCTTAGTTTTCTTTATTTTTGATATGCCTAGAATTCCGCAAAATTTATGCGAACGTGCCATTGGCATGCTTAATGCTGGTATGACGATGAATGCTGTTGCTATGAATATTGGATGTTCTACTCGTGCTATTCGACACCTTAGGCAACGTTTTCAAGCAACAGGGCATACGGAAGATCGACCACGTAGTGAACGTCCTCGCGTCACGACGCGCGGCCAAGACCGCTATATTCGGAACACCCACCTGCGCAATTGCTTCCAAACTGCCACAGCCACTGCTGCTAACACCCCTGGTACACATAACAAACATATATCTGCCCAAACTGTGCGCAATGGCTTGCGCGAGTGTGGGCTACGTGCACGTCGTCCATACGTTGGTTGTGTTTTGACGCGACGTCACCGCGTAAATCGTGTTAATTGGGCACATACACACCAACGCTGGCTTAGACAACAATGGAATAGCATTCTTTTCTCTGACGAGTCGAGGTTTTCCATTCATCGAGGTGATGGCAGGGTTCGAGTATACCGTAGGAGAAATGAACGTTATGCCGACTGTTGCGTACTTGAACGAGATCGTTTTGGGGGTGGGGGTTCTGTCTTGGTCTGGGCGGGCATTGCACATGGCTTTCACACTAATCTCGTCGTTATCGAAGGGAGTTTGAATGCCAAATGCTACCGAGATGAAATTCTTGCGAGGCACGTTATCCCACTGTTTCAAAATAATGCCAATATCACTCTTTTTCAGCATGATAATGCCAAAAGCCATACAGCTAGGGACAATGTGAATTTCCTCAGGGCGAATAACATTGCATTTATTAATGACTGGCCTGCCAAAAGCCCTGATCTGAATCCCATTGAACACCTTTGGGATAATTTGGACCAGCGTGTTAGACGTCGCCCTATTCCACCGTCAAACGTCATTCAGCTAAGACAAGCCTTAATTCAGGAATGGAACAACATTCCACAAGCCGAAATCAATACACTTATCCGTTCTATGCGCCAACGATGCCAGGCAGTCCTTCATGCTGAAGGTGGTCATACCCGGTATTAATTTGTGATTTTCGTGAGCGACCCCTTCCGCATTTTAACTACCATTTCACTACTTTTGGATAAACCCTCATCAATAATTTTTTTCACACAAAGTCGCAATAAAAAACTCTTTCAATGCATATAAATCTTGTTTAATCCTGATTTTCATATTTGTGTATATCTGCACTTAAACACAGGGGGAGTTTCGTTTTTGGTTCAGTATATATGGTACAGGGTTAACTCTTTATATACCACACAACAAAAATCTAAGTGTGGCTCAAATGGTGGAATTTGTCTTTGATCGTGTAGAAAACATGGCCGAAACAGGATCAAATACTGTCTGCTTAATAGCATTTTGTCCTTTTCCCTCAATGTTTTCAAAAGGATTCTATTTTAAACTCACAATAGTGTTGTAGAGGGTTAAACTTGAATCATAAAACCAGATGAAACATAATTATTGGAGTGGTGAGATCTGATTCTGTGTATTGTGATCAGTGATGATGACACCCTTATAGGCCTTTCTGATAACTTGGTTACTTCCCTTGATTATCTCCCGTGTGGAAACCCCCATAACAGGGGACTATGATAATAACAATGGCAGATCGAAAAAAAGAAATCATTCGTGATTTTTGTTATGCGGTTAACTTTCCAAAATCTCAATAACTCGAATCTAGAAATTATTACTCGGTGATAAGTAAGACGTCTGACCTGCTGCTCTTTATGGCACACTGTTGGCAAACGTTAGATTTGTCCATTTAAATTCTGTTGAATTTCTCGGACAGTGGTGAACGAGGTCATTTCCTCAGGTCATTTGGTAATGAGTTATGGACCTTTCTTCTGTCATAGGTGACATGTGAACAAGTAGTCTGCATTATGGAATGAAAATACGATTTTTTTTTCTTATCTTGACAGAGCCCCAACAGAATACCTATGGCGTCCTAAGAACAGCCGTTTTATTTTTGGTGGACAAGTTGTGGGTCAGGCACTAGTGGCAGCCTGTAATACAGTATCCGCAGATCATCATGTACACAGCTTACACTGCTATTTCTTACGTGGGGGTATGTATGATTTTTGTGGTATTTGTCGAAGACAATGCCACTATGAGATCAATAATAAATGTTCAATATTGAATTTTGAAGACCATGTATGGTATTTTGTCCAAAACCGAAGGAAGTAAACCCAAGTAAACTCAATTTTTCAAGACAAATGAGTTTTTCAATAGCACTCAGATATATAATTGGAAATGGCGTATTGAAATAAACTGCAAAAGGCCATCGATCGTGGAAATACTTCTTTTTGAGTAAAAATAGCTTCACCTCTTCATAGCCTTCTATTGGCGCAGTGATATGCACAAAATTTGTCTTCTGACCGCTTTGCTTCCGGGGTTGTTCATTCCAAAACCAGTTCGTCCCTGGGCTTGTTCGTCCCAGGGCTTGTTCGTCCCATGATTGCACGCTACTCATTTGATTGTGCATGAATATTTACAGGAAGAAAACTTTATTGTAATGTTGGGAATTAGGTCCTGACGGCCAAAGATATCTCAAAATCATAGTATTCAGGTATAAACTTAATTGAATTCAATATATTTACATGGCTTCTCTCTCTACCCATCGTGTATCCTTCCGTCAAGGGACGTTACTCCTGACTCCTCTTGAAAGATCAAAGGTAGACCACCAATACACAAAAAACGCAAACTTAGGCACCAGTAATCTCCCTTTAACCAAAGAGACGTATTAATGTGCTTAGGAGGTTGATTTTCAAGTTAATATTTAAATAATATTTCTCTTTTTTTTTAGCTCACCTGAGCACGAAGTGCTAAGGTGAGGTATTGTGATCGGCCGTTGTCCGGCGTCCATCTGTCGGTCTGTCCACAATTCCTTTAAACATCTTCTCCTCCTAAACTGCTAGGCCAATCTTGGTGAAATTTGGCAGGGATGTTCCTTGGGTGAAGCTCTACCAAACTTGTTCAAGAGATTGAAATCCACCCTTAACTCTGGTTGCTATGGCAACAGAAAGGAAAAAAATAGCAAAATCTTTGAAAATCTTCTTCTCTGACATTAGAAGGCGTAGAGCTTTGATATTTGGTATGTAGCATCTCCTAGTGGACCTCTACCAAGTTTGTTCATATGATGACCCTGGGGTTAAAACTGGCCCCGCCCCGGGGGTCACAAGTTCGAACATAGGAACAAAGAAAGAAAACTTTAAAATTCTTCTTCTCTGAAACTGGAAGGCATGGAGCTGTGATATTTGGCATCTAGCATCTCCTAGTGGACCTCTACCAATTTTGTCCATATGATGCCCCTGGGGTCAAAACTGGCCCCGCCCCAGGGGTCACAATTTCGAACATAGGAACAAAGAAGGAAAACTTTAAAATTCTTCTTCCCTAAAACTGGAAGGTGTGGAGCTTTGATATTTGGTATGTAGCAATTCCTAGTGGACCTCTACCAAGTTTGTTCAATGATGCCGCTGGGGTCAAAACTGGCCCTGCCCCAGGGGTCACAAGTTCGAACAAAGGAACAAAGAATGAAAACTTTAAAATTCTTCTAAAACTGGAAAGCATAGAGCTTTGTTATTTGGTATGTAATGAACCTGTTCTAAGTTTGTTAGCCCACCTGAGTACAACGTGTTCCGTTAGTTCAAAATTGGGTCACCTGGGGTCATAAACTAGGTTTCAAGGTTAAATTAAACTAATACTTTATGGGCACTCTAGAGGCCATATTTTTTGCTCAATTGACTTGAAAATTGGTCAGAATGTTTGTCTTGATGAAATATTGGGTGAGTTTGGAATTGGGTCACCTGGGGTCATGAACTAGGTCACTTGGTCAAATTTAAGAAATACCTTGTGGGCACTCTAGAGGCCACATTTATTGCTGAATTAACTTGAAAACTGTTCAGAATGTTTGTCTTGATAAATGTTTTGACGAGTTCTAAATTGGGTCACATCGGGTGATAAATTAGGTCACTAGGCCAACTTCAGGAAATTCCTTGTGGACGCTCCAGAGGCCACATTTTAAGCTCAATTGACCAGACAATTGGTCAGAAATTGAATTACGCACGTGGAGTGAATTTCGCCTATTGACTCAAGTAAGCGATCCAGGGCCATCATGGCCCTCCTGTTTTCAAATCATTAATTCTAGACAGTGGCTTCCTTGACAAATGCCACATCAGCGTTCTCAACGCTTTGATTTTTTTCAGGGATAAACAGGCTGTTTGGTTATCGAGAATATTGCTGGCTTACTCAAAGGACAGTGTTACCTGTAGGTGTTTGAAAGAAGTGTGGATCTGGACAAAAATGTTGTTTTGGATCTACTCTATATTTTGAGTTACTCTGGCCAGTTAATCTGTTTATTTTGTCAAAACAATCTCCAAATAGCAACACAAATGCTTTTTAAATTAAATGACACTTTATTTAAAATTTAACTTTTTGATTAAAAAATGAGGCATGGTAAATAAGACAGACTTAATTCTGAAAACCCAGTGGCTTATCTCTTTAATCCTTAACCCTTAACACAAGGCAAAGTTTTAGACTTACACAAATTGAAAAAATGTTCAGATGTCAATTTACATATGGATCAAGTCCTAGAATTTGCCTCTGAAATTTAATAGAAAAAACATTGAAAGAAAAGGAGAAAATGCTAGTTACCAGCATTTACTCCTTTTCCCACAATGTTTTCAAAAGCTTTCTCTCTCAGGGCTGTTAAAAATCAGGAAAGTTTATTAAAGGGTTAACAAACTGCAAGATTTTAGGCTTGCCTGTCTTAAAATCATGCGGAAATGATAAACATTACTCAATGTTAGGATTTGTCTTATGAAGGATAGAAAACAATGTGGTAAATGGAAAAAATGCTGGTTTCCAGCATTTTCTCCATTTCCCTCAATGTTTTCAAAGCTACCTCCCTTCAATCAAATTCATTGGTTCACCAAATAATCCTGTGTTTTAATGACTATTGTGAATAAGGCTTTGAGGAACAATGAGGGAAAAGGAGAAAATGCTGATAACTAAATGCATGGTACAGGGCTGCCAAAACATAAGAGATGTGTGGTGAAGGATTAAACACTTTATTTAGTAGTTCATTCCTCAGCTACATGATACTTATTTGGAAGTTCAGTCCTCAGCTACATGATACTTATCTGGAAGTTCAGTCCTCAGCTACATGATACTTATGTGGAAGTTCAGTCCTCAGCTACATGATACTTATCTGGAAGTTCAGTCCTCAGCTACATGATACTTATCTGGAAGTTCAGTCCTCAGCTACTTAATACTTATCTGGAAGTTCATTCCTCAGCTACTTAATACTTATTTGGAAGTTCAGTCCTCAGCTACCTAATACTTATTTGGAAGTTCAGTCCTCAGCTACTTGGTACTTATTTGGAAGTTCAGTCCTCAGCTACTTGGTACTTATTTGGAAGTTCATTCCTCAGCTACATGGTACTTATTTAGTAGTTAATTCCTCAGCTACATGGTACTTATCTGGAAGTTCAGTCCTCAGCTACATAATACTTATTTGGAAGTTCAGTCCTCAGCTACATGATACTTATTTAGTAGTTCAGTCCTCAGCTACATGATACTTATTTGGAAGTTCAGTCCTCAGCTACTTAATACTCATTTGGAAGTTCAGTCCTTAGCTACTTAATACTTATTTAGAAGTTCAGTTCTCAGCTACATAATACTTACTTAGAAGTTCAGTCCTCAGCTGCATAATACTTATTCAGAAGTTCAGTTCTCAGCTACTTAATACTTATTCAGAAGTTCATTTCTCAGCTACCTAAAACGACAAGGTAAATTTAAATGCTTTAAAGAATCAAATTCATTGGTTCACCAAATAATCCTGTGTTTTAATGACTATTGTGAATAAGGCTTTGAGGAACAATGAGGGAAAAGGAGAAAATGCTGATAACTAAATGCATGGTACAGTGTTTTATACTCTTTCTAAGATGAATTATATCAAGAGAATAATTTTCAAATTGTTGTCTACAAGTGCTTTCAATTTGGACAAGTTTAAAATCATTGTCTGTTAAAGAGTTAAGAAAGATCAGAGCAGAAGATGGAGGGGAGGGGGTTGTCCTCAGATGTTTTTTTTTTTTTCATTTTCAATGACTGATTCCATTTTTTTAGCCACATATTAATTAGTCACCTGGAAATGCTTCCAATGTTGATAAGCTTAAAATTTTCTCATCAGGTAGAAAGAATTCATACTACATGTATATTATCTTATTTTTTTCTTGCTAGGCAACTCAAATTGGCCAATACTGTACCATGTGGACAGAACACGCGATGGGGAGACCTTTGCCAGCAGGTCAGTCAAAGCTACACAGGATGGGAAGGCAATATTTACCATGCAGTCATCATTTAAATTAGACGAGCCACAAGGTTACTCCTTCCAGATGGAAATGCCAAAAGTAAAAGGGCCAGAAAATTTCATTGATTCACATGAATTATTACGTATTAGATTACAGTAAGTTGTGATTTCAGTGTTTATAAATGTATATCACATAAAACTTACCCCACCAGTGTATTAAACCTATGATTCATTTTGATAATGCTCTATCTTATTATTGTTTTTTTTTTATTTTAGTTTATATACCATACCAAAAAACCGTAACTTATTATGGCTATTTATCATATAAAACCTCCCCAACCAGTGTAGTAAACCTATGGCTTAATTTTGTTAATACTGTGACACTATAGACTTGAAAAACACTGACAGAGTTTAAAACATTATTAAATATTAACAATTTCAGTCCCAGGTTCTAAACAATACTATTAGACCTAATGCCTAATAGGAGCAAATACCAGAGCTAGCTGTATAGTGCAAGAGTAAAAGGGTGCAAGAAATAAGTCAAACATTAACTGCTGTTGACAGAAAACAGCTTCATATTTATAGCCCAACACCAAGAGGTCTTGTCAATCATCTCTAGCAGAGACAGACGCATGGCATGTTAAAAGTCACGAGCTTACTATGACATACACAGTTTTGTATGTATAACAGTGCTCCAGTATGGGCATTGCTTAACAGATACATGGAATTAAAGTTACTCTGTACATCAAAGCATGCAGAAATACAACATTTACAAGATATATCTGTTTTAAGTAACCACCACCAAGGTCTAATTGAGAATTCTAATTCAGGACTAATTATTATAAAAAAGTACATACAATGTTCATTAGGAATACATGCAGGTACATGTATACTGCATTTCAAGTAAACAATATTGAGGCCCTAACTGTAACTATTTAGTGAGGCCCCCCCCCCCCCCCCCCCCCCATTGTAACAAGACACTAGTGTGTTATTGTTTTTTGCACCCCAGTTCTGGTTAATTTGTAGTTATGAGAGGGTGTGGACGGGAAAACCAACCACTGCATGTGCTGGAACTTGCCATTTTGCAAAAAAAGTATGTTACTATTGCTAAGACATATAGGTGTGGAAAGTTGTATGATTTTTGTGTTTAATAACAACAAGAAATGCAGCAAAAGATATTTAAAGTTAACAAAATCATGGAAATATTTCAATTTACTCCTTCTATACTTCTATAGACTGTTTCATTCTACTTTTGATGTAAATGTAACAGAGCTATCTTCTTGAGTACATATACATTTTGAATGGTACAGCACCTACAAACATGGACCTGTAAACAGTATATACTGGTAGGCTAAAGGTGATGATGCATGATGTTTTTTTGTCTGTCATTTGTTTTATGTGATAAACAGAAACTCACATTCGGCTATATGCATTATCATTTTTTTCATACTTGTTGACTAGATGTATATGATGCCAAGGCTTGTGTCACATAAGTTAAATCAGCTTGTCTGATAAAAATGATAATGAAGGTTACCAGTATTTTCTCCTTTTCCCTCAAAGACATTGCCCACTTTATGAGCCATGTTTTTCTTCTCATCTGCAGTATTTTTCAGTTTTATCACTCCAAAATTTTGTTTTTTGGTTAATTGATTTCTTCAGAGAGGAAGACATATCAGACAGAGAAAGAGATTTCATAAACAGAACCATCTCAGATGACATTCCTGTACTTATACGACCACTTGACCCGGAACGATACTACCGACTGAAGCCTGGAGATCCAGTCAGAATGCAGTGGATGAAAGCTAATGGATATATAGGTATCATTTTTAAAAAGACTTTTTAACTCTTTACAACACAATCCCTAGTTTTGATGAATTTGAGGAAGAGGGCTTTTGAAAACATTCTTGGAGAAAGGAGAAATTGCTGGTCATAGGCATAGCCAGGATTAAAATATTTATAACACAGTGAGGCAGGAAGGGAGGGATTGGAAGGGGTATAACATTGTGGAATTCTCTAGTCATCATTTCATCAGTTTAACCCATCTGTTTAGTTTAAAAAGGTGCTCAGATCTAGAGGGAAATCAATACATGCATTTAATATTGCGATTTACAACTTTGGTCATGGACTGTTTTATATGCACATGCGTATTGTGCATTATGGGCACTATGCCCTTGCTGGTAACCAGTATTTTCTCCCAAAACTTTTACTACCCTTTCACCTACAAATTCCATTATTGAGCCATGTTTAATATTTTGTTTGCAAAATGCTTTCAATTTGGACAAGCCTGTAATTGTGTAGTTTGGTGAAGAGTTAATTGTTTATTCTTATGAAGAAGCAGAGCCCAGCACCACAGTCAGTAGTGCACAGGACATAAGGCAAGGGGGTTGCTGGTATGAATCCTTATTAGTTGAATTTCTTTCCAGGGTTTGATAATAGTCATTATGACAAGATTAATCATTGTTTGGGCGATGGTTAAGTGTGTAAGCAGCCAGAAGAATGTTGTACAAAGCACTGGTAAAGGAAATGAGGATAAAATTGAGAAAGTAGGTGTACTGGCTGCCGGGATATAACTGAAATAGTGTTGAAGATGGCATTGATCCTTTACCAAACAATCCAGGATTTTAACATCCCTGAGGAAGAATGGGCATTTGAAAACATGGTGTAGAAAGGAGAAATGCTGGTAACCAACATTTTCTCCTTTTCCCACAATGTTTTCTACCCTTTCAGAGACTAATATTTTAATTTGAACCGCAATTAATTTGATGTCCGCAGATGCTTTGAATTTGGACCGGTCTACATTTTTGTTGTTTAGTAAAGATTAAGACACCCTGCCAAAGAAACATCTTATGAAGAATTTAACAATCTTGATTTTGTTCATAACTAATCAGCTTTGCAGATGACTTTCTTTTTCAGTTGACCACTTTTGAAAATATTATGGTAAAAGAAGAAATTTCTCCTTTTGCGACAGTGAATGTTTCCATGTGTATTAAGATGTTAACCTCAGCCCTATTCCATACAACAAAATGTTAATTTCTTCCAAGTTGAAAGCATTTGTGGATGACAAATGGGGCTCAAATGAGGGGCTTTTTCTCTGAAAGGAAAGAAAACATTGTGGCAAAAAGAAAAAATGCTTATTACCAGTATTTTCTCCTTTTCCAACAGCGTTTTCAAAAGCTTTTTTCCTATGAGTTATTAAAACACTAGGTTATATGATTAACTCTATACCAAACAAAAAAATTTAAGACTAGTCCAAATTGAGAGCATTTGCAGACGACAAAGTAAATGTGCCTCAAACTTCACATTGTTTTGGGAAGGGTAGAAAACATTGTGGGAAAAGGAGAAAATGCTGGTTACCAGCATTTTCTCCTTTTCCCACAGTGTTTTCAAAAGGCTTCTTTTTCAGGGTTGTTAAAAGTCAAGATTGTGTGGTAAAGAGTTAAGGGTAAATTCATGCTAAGTGTCCAATTTACATGGCTGTTTCAAATTCTGTAGCTGCAGATTTGTTTCAGGAGGGAAAGACTGGATACACATCAACCCTATACCACACCGTCCCAAGTTTTTAGGACTGTGAAGAAGAAAGGATTTTGAAAACACTGTAGGGAAAAAGGAGAATTGCTGATAACCAGCATTTTCTCTTTTCACCGCAAATTTCATAAAAAGTCTTACTACTCTTTACCTGATGATGAAGTTTTTGACTTGACCAAATTGAAAGCATATGCAGATAACAAATTCAGTTTGGCTCAAATGATGGCACTTGTCTTTAAAAGGTAAGTAAACATTATGAGAAAAGGAGAAAATGCTAGTTACCAATGTTTCCTCATTTTCACATGTTTTCAAAGGCATTCTTGCTTCAGGGTAAAGGGTAAAGTCTTTACCGGATGACAAAATTTTATTCTTGTCCATTTTGAGAGCAATTGCGGACAACAAGTTCATTGTGGCTCGAATGATGAGACTTGTCTTTTAAAGTGAAGAAAATATTATGAGAAAAAAGAAAATGCAGGTAACCAGCGTTATCTTTTTTTCCCACAATGTTTTCAATGGCTTTCTTCCTTAGGGTGGTTAAAACTTGGCACTGTATGGTTTAGGTTAACTCTTTACCACACAATTCCGACTTTTAACGACCTTGAAAAAGAAGCTTTTGGAAAACATTGTGGGAAAAGGAGAAAATGCTGGTAACCAGCATTTTCTCCTTTTCCCACAATGTTTTCTACCCTTTCAAAAACAAATTTAAATTTTTTTTCAGTCACATTTAAAATGTCGTCTGCAAATGCTTTCAATTTCATTTGGTAAAGAGTTTTACAATAACACTCTAATTTCAGGGGATGATAACAAACTGCATCAGTGTGTAGCTGCATACATGTCAGACTTTTCACTGCTTGGCACAGCCTTACAGCCAGGCGGTAACGAGTACGAAATAAAGTTCATGACCTCATTAGATCACACAATCTGGTTTCACAACACATTTCGAGCCGATGAGTGGATGTTGTTTGAAAGTTTTAGTCCAGCATGTGGTAATATGAACCCTTAATCAACCAACTTCTATGCAGATACTTTCTTTAACTCTTTACTATATGACAAAAATTTAGACTCATTCAATTTGAAAGCATTTGCAGACAACAAATGAAAGGTGGCTGAAATGGTGGTGCTTGCTGTGATAAGGTAGAAAACATTGATAATATGGGAAAAGGAGAAAATGCTGGTTTCAAGCATTTTCTCCTTTTCCTACAATGTTTTTCATAAGTCTCCTTTCTCAAGGTCATTAAAAGTCAGGATTGTGTAGTACCTGGCTCAGTCAAAGTGGCAGCTCTGGAAGAAAAAAGGGGGATGGGAAAAGCAGCAATTGCTTGTGACAAGGAATAGCTGCTTTTCCAACAATGTGTCTTATTTCAATCAAAAGAGCGTATTCTTCCCATTCAAATTTTGTCTTGTGGATTTGTGCAAGGGTTTGGTACGTACATGCATAATACGATAAAATTTTAGACTTGTTCAAACTGAAAGTATTTGCAGGCAAAAAAACAGGCTTGGTTAAAGGAACTGGCTGCAATATTCATCAGCCATTCATAAAAACCAAGTTACTGCCTACTACACCATTATTTGTTTTATTTTGTTTACCGTTTTCGAATAATATACATGTACCATAATCAATATTTTGTCTTTGAAAGGTGTAGGTATATAATCAAAGGAATACTATGCTGTAGTAACTTTTCTGGTGCTAGTATTTGCGTCTTGCTAAGCAAGGAAATTTTGACATCTCGCTTGACCTTCGGTCTTGCGGGATATGGAATTTTCTCACGCTGCTCGAATCGCTGACCCTCTGTCTCCTGCAATATCAAATTTTTCTGACACTGCTTGAAGCAAATACAAGCACCAGGAAAGTCACTACAACATAATATTTTGTATGTTTTAAAACTTATGATAGTGAATATACAAAGTATTACGTTGTAGTAACTTACCACATGCTTGTATTTGCTTCAAGCAGTGTCAGAAAAATTTGATATTGCAGAAGACAGAGGGTCAAACAAGATGTCAAATTTTTCTTATGCAGTGAGAAGCAAATACAAGCTCCAGAAAAGTTACAACATAATATTCCGTTTATTATATACCTACAACTTTCAACAACAATATACTGCAATTATTTACATTTTTTTCGAAACTTCATTTCTATGAGTGGTGAATGAATATTGTAGGATAACATTTTACCCAATCAAATTGCAAACCAATGTACATACCGGTATACCTGTTTTGCACACAGGATACAACATCACACCATATTTGGAACTGTATTTGACATTGTGTAGATACAGATTATTTTTTTCTATGGGGTGTGACTGATTTTATCCATGTCCAGTGCATGTCTTTTAGCTGGAAAGTAAATATGTATGTAATAAAAGTGAAAATGATTACATTTTTTAGGAAACTTAATTTGTGGTCAAGAGGTGTAAGGGTTCAATATCAGCTGGTGATGCTGATCAAATGCGAGTTTTTTTTTTTTTTTTTTTTTTGCAAGGGATTGCACAGCCCAACTGTATTGCTAGTGCAACCCAGGAAAGATGTGAATAGTTAAGGGCAGGTTTGCTAGCCTGAATCTCCAGCTTGGCCAATATCTCTCCTAGGATTGATGGTAGTTAGTGCAACAGACTTGGTTCCTGTCTCACAACCGATCATTGTTTAGATTATGTGGGAAAACAGCCAGAGGCTTCTGAAAAATATTTTGCAGCATATTGGTAAAACAAACACCAGAACAGCATGCATAGGTGCACTGGCCATAGCAATATAACTTAAATAACATTAAAAATACTGTTAAACATCTTACAGACAAACAAAGGTAAGGACAGAAAAAGTTGTAGTTATACAGTAATGGTTTAGAACATTTATATGGCATCATTCTATTCCCAGGATACGGAAAAGCACTATGCACAGGTCGGGTATGGAAACAGGATGGAACTCTTGCGATGTCTATCTCACAAGAAGGGGTGATAAGAACTCAACCAATCCATAAACTCTAGTCTTTAATCTGATAATAAATGAAGCCCATTGACCCTGAGGAATATATCCTTTACTGAACAATCCCTGGGAAAGGAAACTTTTGAAAACTGAGTGAGAAAAATAGAAATACTGGGAACCAGTGTTAATATTTCTCCTTTTCCCACAATGTGTCCTACCCCTTCAGAGATAAAATCAATAATTCTGAAGACATGTAATTCGTTATCAGAAAATGTTTCAATTTGGACAAGTCTAAAATTTTGTCTTGTGGACTTAATAATAGCTCAATAGCCCAACAACTCAGTGGAGAATGTGCAGAGCTTGAAGCCAGGTGGTTGCTGGTTCAAATCCTTAGCTTGGCCTATTTCTTCCTGGGGGTTGATGGCAGTCATTGCAACAAGAAACATTCCTCTCTCATTGGTGAATTTAATTAAGCCCGTGGTTATGTTGGATAGCAGCCAGTGGCTTGGGAAGAATTTTCAATTGTGTAAAGTGCTGGTTACAGAAATTGCAGGAAAGCATGTATAGGTGCACTGGCAAGCAAGATATAGCTTTAACTAAAGAAAAGCATGAACAGGTGCACTGGCCACCAAGATATAACTGAAGTAATATTTAAAATAGCAGTAAACACCATACAAACAAATTAGCTTTACCCAACGTGCACTAAGTCTTGTATATTACCAATACGTAAAAACTGATAAGACAGCATGTAGTTTAATCACAGGACTTTGAAGCTCCACTGGTCCTTCACAGGACACTAAAATTTTCCTTAGTTGATCACTGAACACTTATTAAATAGCACCTATTGCTATCACATAATTCATTATGATGCAGCGAATTATTACTCATGTTTACTATCAAAAGACATGCCAAAATTGTGTACTAATAAACGGTAAATACGCATTTGAAGAGATGCAAAATGGAAGATGAAATTTATGATACTGGATTAGATGAAAAGATAAAACACAACAAACAAAATATTAATTAAATAATTTCATCAATACATCAACAAATTCACTGCAGGATTATAAATAGCATGGCAATCCGGAAAATGTGGAAGCTTTTCACAAGAAAAAGCATTTGTAAAACCATCTGCACCAGTAACTAAGTTTATTTTTCTGTTTTCAGTTGAATATTGTCACTGAAAGGGGATGAGGTTTAAATTTTCCTCGATTTCATTGCACACCTTCTCTTACTTTATACAATATAGAGACCGTCACAAATGTGCTATTTATAGTGAAGGTGTCCAATATTAAGATATTTTGGTATCCTGTTATAGACCAGTGGAGTTTTAGTGGTCTCTGGTTTGATGTACATGTTTATAAAATTCACCGATGAAAAGATTATATGATAAATTACTGCTACCTTTTTACAATTGAATAAGAAGTGAGAAATGTGTATTTTTTTATGTTTATGCAAATTAAACCTTTACCAAACAATTCTGTGTTTTAGCAACCCTAAGGAATGAAACCTGTGAAAATAATGCGTGAAAAGGAGAAAATGCTGGTAACTAGCACTTTGTCCTTTTACGACAATATTTCCAACCCTTTTCATGGACAATTTCATTATTTGAGCCAGAAATAATGTGTTGTCTTGGCATGCTTTCAATTTGGAGAAGTCTGAAGTGTTGTCATATGGTAGAGAGTTAAGTAATTTATATTTAAAGCATTACCTCATTTTATTGTTAAATGATCTTGTTGAATTTTAATCTATGATTTTTATTCAGTAAAACTGTGTTAAAGAAAAACATTTACATGTAAGTTTGCTTTTTACTTCTAACTTTAAATCTTTACCCAACAATCCTATGGTTATAAGATCCTACGGAGGAAATCTTTAACCCATTACCACACAATCCCAAGTTTTGACGCCCCTGTAGGAGAAGGCTTTTGAAAACATTGTGGGAAAAGGAGAAAATGCTGGTAACCAGCATTTTCTCCTTTTCCCACAATGTTTTCTTCCCCATCCAAAACAAAAATCATCATTTCAGTTACATTTAATTTGTCGTCTGCAAATCCTATCAATTTGGACCAGTCTAATTTTTTGTCGTGTGGTAAAGAGTTAAGACATATTTGGGAAAAGGGGAAAACAGTGCTAGTAACCAGCATTTCCTCCTTTTCCACAATATTTTCTACCCATGGAAAGGCAAATTCCATCATTTATTTTGGTATCATCAATTATTGATGTCTTCAGTGCTTCTAACCCTTTACTACACAATACTGAGTTTTAACAATCATTTAGAGAAGGACTTCAGAAAACATTGTGGAAGATGGAGAAACCAGCATTTTCTCCTTTTCCCACAATATTTTCTGCCCTGTCACAGACAAATCAAATAACTTGAGCAATTTTTGTTGTCATCTAACGATTCTAATTTGGACAAGTCTACAATTTGGTACAGAGATAATTTGGATAGTTCAAAAACTATCTTCTCCTTTGAGCACCACAGAGTTTGTAATCTTTAACCCTTTACCACACAGCAGAATTTAAGATTCATCCATTTTGAAGGAATTTCCAAACACCAATGCAATTGTTTTCTTCAAATGATGGTATTTGATGGTATTTGTCCTTGAATAGGTACAAAACATTGTGTGATAAGAAGAAATGCTGATCACCAGCATTTTCTCCCTTTCCAGCTATGTTTTCAAGAGCCTTCTTCTTCAGGTTCGTTAAAACTTGGGATTGTGGACAGACGATAGATCGCTCCTCCCACTGATGTCACGTGGTCCGCAAATCAAGATACCTAGACAAACAACCTAGACACTACGGCTTGGCCAGGAGATATGCGCAAGTTACCCGGAGATGTTTCTACCAAACAAATAATTATTCTAGATAAAATAAGCAGGGGAACAATTTAAGAAAAGGCACTTACATCATCTGGATAACGTTTTTCGAATTTATAGAGTGAGAAAATTGAAATGGAGGCTGGTAAATCTAGAAGTTAGTTGAAAAACACAATTTTACAACTCTTACATTTGATAATGTAATACATTTAACCCATAGTTCCTATACATGTCCTAAAATCATTGATCTGCTAATACAATTAATCTTTTATCTTGACAAAAATAAGTTTTTATCAAAGTTCAAACTTCCCTTACACAGATTTTTTTCATTATTTTGTCTGCAATATGTTCCTCAATAATTTAACCAGAATCGCAAGCTTTAAAATTACCAAGTGGTATATACATGTATTTAGCAGGGTAAAATGATTTCCCGATGTTTGACTTGACATTGGAAGATCTATACAAAAACAAATAATAGGTTACCAAATAGATTTTTTTTCCTTTTTTCTTCTTTTTTGAGACAAAATAAACCGAGGAGAAGAATAAAAAGAAAAGACATATGAACATATTTCTAAGCATTTGCCTCTGTGTACTATTCTGTAAGAGTAACAGAAAAAAAAATTAACCTGACTTACACACTGAACATGTATAATCCAAATTTGAATCACTAATAATCAAAGAAGGTCATGAAGAGTCAGACTAATTATATGACACATTCATTTAATTTTACAAGTAGGACAGTACCGGACGCTTGTGGCTTGGCATCAAAGGATATTTACCACATAAACCCTTGCTCCACTTTATGGCAACATGTGTAACAGATCCTGTCCTAAAAGGAAGACAGCTTGATTGGTTTCCCTTTGATTTTCGATAAATATATTAAATGATAGTTTAAGGAAGATTAATTAAAACATTGAAAGCAAAGAGGAGGGTGCTATTTTATCCTGTCACCTTCTACAATTTCAACCCGATAACAGGGTGCCGTATATTTTTTTTGTTATCTGTCAGTTGGTCACGTGACCGCTAAGTGCGCACCTGCTAACTGGGACTATTTTCAACCAAGCGTCTTACTGCCGTAATGAATGAATCAATCACTAGCGAATACTTTTGTTCGTTTAATTAATAGTCTTTTATGTTTTTGAAACACATTGTCTTCTTCGCCACAACATTTTTCTGTGGATTTACGTCACATTTAATAATTATAACGTAACCAATATCATTCATGACGTCATTATTGCAGCTGCATATCCAGAGGGTTTTGTAAACACGGTTCATTTTTTGAAGTTTCTCACAGATTAGATCTAGTGAGAAAGATGTCAATATGTGCCTTATTTCGAGCAAAATGTGCAATTTAGTCAGATTTTGGATTATAATTGAGAAAAAGGATAAATAAAATAGACGGTTGGTGTCTTGGATTGGAAAAGTCGAACAGGCTCAGCTCCGGAAATTTATTAAAGGTATGGTCTTTATCAATTTTTTTTTCCCGTTTGTTTGTTTTGTTTTATTCCGTTACAGTGAGTGACAGGATAAATAGAATAAATGGTTGGTGTCTTGGATGGGTTAAGTTTATCGGGCTCGGCTCTGAAATTTATCTTGTTCGCCTTCGGCTCACCAGATAAATTCCTCTGTCTTGCCCGATGAACTTAACCCATCCAAGACACCAACCATCTATTCTCTATATACAGGGTGGCATATCGTCTTTGACTGGCTTTAAGATTACATTGATAAAGAGGTTAAAATACAGAGACCAATGCGAACAACATTTTTAATGTTTTACTAATCCAGGAAGATGACATTGAATTTTGTCTTTAATTTAAAGAAACGTCTAAAATGTGCCTATATAGCATTTTATTTTAAAAGCAGGGGGCTGTTAAGATTTTACTTTTCAAGAAGCCCATGGATAGGAATAACATTTTTGAGAAAATTATTTTGATCTGAATTTTTTAAGTATTAACATTTTCTTTAAGAATTATTTGGGTAAAAAATCCACAAAACAGATATAACAAGCATTCAAAATTGCAAGTTAACTCGATTTGAGAAGAAATTGAATTAAAAAGTATATAATCATATACAAAACTATAACTTGTTTTTCTACAAAAAAACAGGTGTCTCCCCCATTTTTGGTGTCAGAAGGATTGATATGTCACCAAGGCAATTTCTAACTGAAATAATGGGCATTTTTAGAGCAAACAATCTAGTTGACACAAAAGGCATTGTATGAAGTTTCATCAAAATATCTCTAATGGTTTTTAAGTTATAGAGCGGACACGAAATTGTATGGAAAACGATCAAAGGGAAATAACTAAAAAAATATACAAACCAGTTATGTTTCTTGTGCATGACACATCGTCTCATTGTGGTTCAAAAATATATGAAGTTTCATCAAAATAACTCAAACGATTTTCAAGTTACAGAGTGGCCACTTAATTGTATGGAAAATGATCAAAGGGAAATAACTCAATAAATATACAAGCCAGAGTTATGGTTCTTATGCATGACACATCATATCATTGTGCTTTACAAATGTGTGAAACTTCATCAAGATATCTCTAATGGTTTTTGAGTTATACAGCAGACATGAAATTATACGTAAAATGAGTAAGGAAAATAATCAAGGGAAATAACTCAAAAAATATACATACCAGAGTTATGTTTCTTGTGCATGACACATTTTCTCGTGGTGGTTCAGAAATGTATGAAGTTTCATCAAAATATCTCAAATAGTTTTCAAGTTATAGAGCGGCCACTTAATTGTATGCAAAATGATCAAAGGAAAATAACTTAAAGAATATACAAGCCAGAGTTATGGTTCTTGTGCATGACACATCATGTCATTGTGCTTTACAAATGTATGAAGCTTTATTAAGATATATCTAACGCTTTTCCAGTTATAGAGCAGACACGAAATTGTATGTAAAATGAGCAAGGAAAATAATCAAAGGGAAATAACTCGAAAAATATACAAGCCAGAATTATGGTTCTTGTGCATGACGCTTCGTCTCATGGTGCTTTACAAATGTGTGAAGTTTTATCAAAATATCTTAACAGGTTTTTGAATAGAGCTGACACGATTTGTGACGGACAGGCAGATGGACGTACGGGGAAAAACAATATGTCTCCCGACCCCGACAGGGGAGACATGATAAGATAAAGGAAAAAAATAAATGATCTTAATGAAATCCAATCAGTAGTTTAAAATATGAACTATGAGTATCTGAGTATTTATTTCTTTTAGTAAAGAAACAGGTATCTATAGCTCAGACTGAAATTCTCGAAACTTTATGACTATATAAAAGCATGTTTACAAACATGACTCTTTTTTTTTTTTCAATTGAAGTTGTCATCTGCATCAATAGTTTTATCTGATACAACTCTATTTTGAAATTGTGGATCTAAGGATTAATGATGGATATCAGTTTCAAGGTAATTCATCAGGTTTTTTTTTTAAATTATGCCTACTATACATTCATACATAATTTTAACTCTTAATGATTCAGAATATCTAGGTTTGATAACGGCAAGACGGCTTCCGCTCTGAATGAGAAAAATGCTCACCCTTCGCTGACTGGCTTATTGGTTTTTGATTGACAGCTCTTGTCGCTTGGTCAATTATCATGATTTGGACGAGTCTAAAATTTTGAGGAGTTATCACATTGTATTAGCAATTAACTGAACCCTTTTCTACTGATTCATTTATTTAATCTAGACAAAAAATATGGAACATCATCAAAATATAAAACATAATTACACATTAGCTACAATGTATATAATTCTTATGAACACAGACTCGATAAATCATCACAACATGCAATAAACAGGTACAAGTGTATATAATGAATAAAATACACCCATCAACTGTTGGAAAAAAGTTTTGAATTTATCCAAACTCATGGACATCTGAGAAATAAACCAGAAAGACTGGTTAACATTTTACCACATGACAAAAATTTGGACTTGTCCCAATTCAAAGCATATGCAGACAACAAGGTGATTTTGCTTTAATGATGTGTTTTGTCTTCTGAATGGCAGAAAACATTGTGAGAAAGGAGAAAATGCTACCAGCATTCTCTCCATTTCCCATAATGTTTTAAAAAGTCTTTTCCTCAACATTAGTAAAACCCTGGGTTGTTTGGTAAAGAGTACACCATTACCACACATCAAGGTTTTGGACTTGCCTAGATTGATAACATGTGTTGACAAAAACAATGTGTGGCTAAAATGACTGGATCTCTATTCTAAAAGGTAGTAAAATTAGCGAGGATGAGAGACAATGCTGGTTATCAGGGTGTTCCACATTTCCATCAATGTTTTCAAAAGCTTTATATCCCAGGGTCGTAAAAAGTGGATTGATAAATATGTGAGCGCATTGTGGGAAATGCAGATAGGTCTTTAAAAAGAAAAAAAAAAACGTGAAAACATTGCAGCAAAAGGAGAAATTTATCCTGGAACAATATTTTCAAAACTTGTTCACACAAAGTGAAATGTGATTAAGAGGACTGAATCTTCTCTATAATGGGTGGTAAACATTGCTGGAAAAGGAGAAAATAATCAAACTTTAATGTTTTCAAAAGCTTTCTTTCTCAAAGTCATTAAAATCATGGGATCACATGGTAAAGGAAGACCTACAGAACACCACTTCTAAGTCACTTTAGGAAATGAGGCAGCTGCTTGTGTTTAACCCTTACCACACAACAAAATTTTTGACTTGTAAAAGTTGAAAGCCTTTAAAGATAATAGAAATGAGTGGCTCATATCATGGGTTGTCATTTTAAAAGGTAGAAAAAGAAATGGGAAAAGAAAAAAATCTTGGTTATCAGCACTTTCTCCTTTTCCAACAATGTTTTCAAAGGCCTTTTTTCTCAGTGTTGTAAAAAAACACGAGCTATTGGTAAAAGACTAGACACCCGCAAATCACATCTGTTGAAAGCATTAGAATACGTGGATCTGTTGTGATATGACAAACCGACTTCCTTGGTTACTGTTACTAAGGGCTCCAAAACAACCAAAGTAAATACACATTCAGTACAGCAGATAGGCTACTTAGATCGTACTGTCGTGACTGTTTCTCTTGATAAAATTTTGGAAAAATATTTCTATCATATGTTTCTGCCGATGATCAATTCTTGGTAAAGAAATTTAGAAATGCTTGAACTGATTTACAAAAGGATATGTAAAAAAAAAATAATGAATTTGTTTTAACAAAGTTTTGAACTTCAATCAGAAAGAATGAAACACCTTAAAAACACACTCCGTTTTTCCACATAATAATAGAATTAAAGATACTTTCGTACAGCTAGTTAAGTCGTCTCAACATCACACACAATAATAAATAACTATAAATTACAAGCAGTTCGAAATATTCAGAGAATGTCTTATTCTACAGAGTAGAAGATTAGGAAAAATTCCAATTTCAGGTTAAAGGAAAAAGGGTTGTCTTATGATTTTAAGATGCGTTCAGTATGCTGTCAATTAAAAAACTTGTTAATATCATGGAAGGTAGTCTGTTTTATCTTATGATATACTGAAGACAACGGGTGGTCAAGTTGATGAGAGCGGCAGTTTGGTTTGCAATCAAACACACTTCCTATCAATAAACAGTTTACCGACACACCCTTTGTAGTGGCAGATATGCTAATCCACTTTAATACAACAAAGTCAAAAGTTTATTTAATTAACATAAGTTGCGTTTTGAGCTGAACTTCCACCAGTACAAAACATAAGTAAGAATTTTTCATGATTGAAATCTACTCTTTGTGAAGAATACAGTGAAGAATTCATGTCAATATGCTTATTATAAATAGCAGACAGTTTAAATCCAAGATTGAACTGTATGTTATTTGCAATCTGATCTATTTCTACACATTCAGCATATTATTCATGCATCAAGGGTTAAGATTAACGTCAAACTGACACTGATGACAAGTGCCACTTTTTGGATGTGCAGAGGTTATGAACCAAGGTTAGATATTCAAGTGAAAGTATTTTCTTTTTATTAGTATTTTATATAGATCTAATTTTACCTTTGTTTCCACTTTTAAACATTTTGTGTCCCTTTCAGACGGGAAAAAAACTTATAGCACTAACTAACCCATTGTGTAATTTAGTGGTGATCAGAACTCTTTATCCAATTGTCAGTTATAATGCAAACTTGTTTACAGCCTCTGCACGTCAGCGGTACACGTTGGCAAAACACATATTTTAAACTTTTTCTTAAATTCAAGCATTTAAAATGCAAAAGAAGCAAACACCAGTGCATCCTTCCAACATTAACAGTCGTTTATTTGGTAGCCGAAATAGCAGACAGCAAGGTTGCACATCAGGTAAAATAAATGAGATGACCTGATTGGTCAAATATCGGTTTCCACGGATCCATGTATTGGAAGTGACTGCTTGTGCCTGACAATTGCTCCTATCCCCCATAATTCACTAATTTCAGACGAGACTCTATCTTTTGCTTCAAACGTTAGTCATGGGTTATAGCTAATAGAATGAGCCAGTGGCAAAAAATAAATCACAGTTTATAAATGAACACATACTTGTTTGTAGAAGAAGAGTCTAACTCTATCACAGTAAAGAGCTAAAATGAAAATAGAGTTCTAATTGTTTACATGCTTGCATGGAGTTTTGCTTAGATTTCAACACTTATTTAGTCACAGCACAGCAACAGCTCATTTATATGTGACTCTTATAGAAGTACTTTGGTGTGGCATCACATTGCTGTACTAAATGGCACTCCCATGATATAATTTTGAGACTGACTTTTCTGCAAGTTTCCGTTATATTCCTAAAGGGAGCCACTTAAAATTTGAAAGAAAATTAGATTGAATAAACTTGCATTTCAGAGAAGGGGATCATTATTTTAGTTAACTGTCAGATATAATACAAACAATGTTTTGGATATCAACATGTAAATACTATACTCAGACCTACAAAAACATGTGTCAGATCTGCAAGATACAATGCATAACTGGTCAAAATAAAGCTAAAAACTCTGGAATATAGCAAAATGAAAAGCATAAAAGCATGCATTATGTGCATAAAACCTACAGCTAACTTAACAAGAGGGCCATGATGGCCCTGTAATGCTCTACTGCTCTATAAATCAATGTGCCATACTCTTAATTGGCATCAAAAGAGATATAAAGCAAACAGAAGTCTGTATTGCAATAAAATTCTTGTATTAAATAAGCTTAGTCCCCTCCTCCACCTGCCCTTCTGGTATTAATTCTTCTTTAAACTGTTGACAACTAGCCTAAGTTTGAAAAAAAAAATCTTCAGTCATAACAGAGATATCAGAACATGTCACAAGGTTGCAAGACATCTGACAACACCTTTACATTTTCTTCAAAAAAAGTCAAGCTAAAATATGCACTCATTATATGATATCCTAATCCATATTATACCAACATAAGAGCAACAAAAGGAACTAAAATTAGAAGCACTATCCATAAGGGTTGATTGATTGATTGTATGGTGTTTAACACTGTTTTCAACATTATTTCAGTTATATCATGGCTGCCAGTGCACCTATCCATACTTTGCTTTCCCTGGAGTTTCTGTTACCAGTACTCTGCACAATATTCTTTCCAAGCCACTGGCTGCTTTCCCACATAACCATCATCAAAACAATGATCAGAGGTGAGACAGGAATGAATCCTGTCGCAATGACTATCATCAATCCTCGGAGAGAAATTGGCCGCGCCGGGGATCAAACCCACATCCCCCTTTTCTCAAGTCCTGTACGCTACCAACTGAGCTACCCGAGCTCTGCCTATCCATAAGGGCTTACAACTTCCAAACCCAAGTGCCGTATGACCGTTGAAAAATTTTGGTATCAACCCTTACCAAAAGACGTTGACCTCTGACCTACTTAAAACAAATATGGACCTTTCTGTAGCCATACTCAATATATTGTTCAACATCTTGTCCCATAAGACTTCTAGCTTACAAAACAGTAACCAGTACATCTACCAACTACAGTTACTGTTTTGCTATAATAACTTATTACAAACAAAGTCCGTAACAAAGAAACAAATGAATAAATGCATGGCTGAAATACAAACTGCATCTGGCGGGATTCGAACCCACGGCGGACAAGATCCTCATTTTTCGAAGTTTAAAAGATCAATACCATAATCACTGAGCCAAAGAGATATCTCCCTAACGCAGTTGTTAGGTACTGTATTTAAATCAGGACGAAGCCATGCATGAAGGAGTGGTATCCCGTACCAAACTCTTTACCAAACATCAAAATTTTAGACTTGTCCAAATTCAAAGCATTCGCAGATGACAAATCAGAGGTAGCTCAAATGATGGAAACTGCCTTCGATTGAGCGGGTAACCAACATTTTCTCCTTTTCCCTCAATGTTGTTTCTAGAGGTAGTTAATAGTTGGAATTGTGTGGTAAACAGTTAATCCATTACCACTTACTGAAGACCCTTATAGCTAGCAGCCGGCCACTTATAACAAATTTGTGAGAAATTATAACAGGCAAAATCTTATGTTTACAACACTATTTGCATGTATGTTTTCATTTGGTAGACCTTACTCCATGTTGATGAGCCATCTTTAACTCTTTACCAGGTGCAGAAATTTTGGACTAATGCAAGGAAGGAAATGCTGGTTATCGGTATTTTCTCCTTTACTAATAATGTTTTCAAAAGTCTTCTTCCTCAAGGTTGTGAAACCCAGAATCATTTGGTAAAAGGGGTCCTGCATGGCTTAGTGGTTTGAGCCTCAGTGGAAGCACTTGCCTTTTCATGGGAGTGTCCATGGGCAAGACACCTTAGAGCCCTAGCCCAGTACTGGTGAACCCAATGACATAAAATTTAATGAATATGCAAGCTGTTGCTGTAATATGACTGAGACAATGTTAAAAGTGGCATTAACACCATTCAATCAATCAATCAACAAATGTTTGGTAAAAGGTAAACAAATATAGCTGCAAATAGTCACAAAAGTAATAGGATACATTCCTCAGTTGTAGCAAATGTCCACTTGTCACAATACTTCAATTCTTGATTACATGTTGCTGAATTGGTAGATTTGTCTACAAAAGGCAAGAAAACATGGTCGGAAATGGAGAAAACGCTAGTTAGCAGCACTTTCTTCTTTTTCCACAATGTATTCAAAAGCCTTCTACCCTTTGTTAAAAGGTTAAAAAGACAAAAAGTTTCAAAAAGCATCTGCTTCAGTCTCAATATTTTAAGCAACATTATGGCATGCACAAGTTATTGAGAAAACTCATTCCTGTACAAATAAAACAACCTTTCTTTTTGCAGCTTAAAAAAATGTTGTCAAAAGGAGCTATTGCTTGGTGAAAAAAGGTGAACAATGGCTTCTTTTCCATTATGTTTTCCATACAAGCTGAAATCTGGGACAAGTACCTTCCTTTCAAAAGCTTGTCAAATAAGTAATCGTAATCTATGTAGTCAGATCTGAAATCAGCCTGTACATGGGTTAATCCTATACCAAACAATACTGTATTGAAAGAGGCTTATAAAAACATTGTGGGACAGAGAGAACATGCTGGCTACCAGCATTTTTTTCTTTTTCGACAACTGGTTTCTAGCCTTTAATCAATTAAGTCTCATTTTATGTGTTTTACAAATGCTCTCAATATGGACAAATCTAAAATACTATAGAGCTATATCAATAATCTACCATGTTTCTCATTCATCAACTATTTAACTTTTTGTATGTATAATAGCTAGCTCCAATCAGCACACCAATTCCAATCCCTCCAGCAAGATACGGGGATACAGTCTTGAAATTCTCCCAGATAAGAGTCATCCTCAAATTAGCGATTTCTTTTTCAATCTTAAGAAAAGCCCGGCGTTTTTTGACTTGCATGTAATACTGACATATACATTGACACTTATCAATAGGGAAGTAACGCCTGTCTAGTCCAAGAAGAGTAAGTCTGTTGAGTAAAACTGACAAGCTTATATCTGCCGCCGTAAACATTGGACCAAACAGCCAGAGTTCATCTGATATATCACTCCCTACTGGGAAAAAAAAAAATAACAATGAAATTCATGATAAAACACAGAAGTCAAGAGAGTCACCAACTATATCTACTATTTAAAAGTTACCTCTTTACCAGAAACAAAATGTTAGAATTATCCAAATTGACAACATTTGTAAATAACTAATTACATGCAACTCACATCAAAGGATTGGGCTCTTTTTGGGTAGGAAAAGTGTGGGAAAATTTTATCCAAAACATGCTCAAACTTACTGTGAAGTGCTCAGATAAATAGGAGGAGAACAAATCCACTTCATTCACATGAATTTTTGTCAACAGTACAGTCAGACTTTGTACACATGTATTTTCTCCTTCTCTCATAATGTTTTCAAAAGCATTTTTTTAAGACAGGTTCGTTTGGAAATCTTATCAAAATAAGACAATAAATAAACCTGTTGCAGGCCAAAGAAACCCTGGAGCCCTAACTGGTAGCAATGTCACCAGATCAGGACTGTGAAATAAATTCAAAGGACCATAACTCCTGTGATGATTGACTAATTGTTATAAAAAACACAGGTGTAAAAGTTTCAATGGTAGGATGGCTTCCATTACAATTTCAGCTGAATTGCATCAATGGACAGACAGAGAAACCAACAACCTGATTCCAGAACAGCCCCTTAATTTTGTCGAGAGGGGTATAACTCTTAACCAAATGACACAATTTTAGACCGGTCCAGATTTAACCCTTTACTACACAATCATGACTTTTAACGACCCTGAGAAAGAAGCCCTTTGAAAACATTGTGGGAAAAGGAGAAAATGCTGGTAACCAGCATTTTCTCCTTTTCCCACAATGTTTTCTATCCTTCACAAAACAAATTTCAAATTTTCAGTCACTTTTATTTTGTCATCTGCAAATGCTTTCAATTTGGACCGGTCTATAATTTTGTCGTTGTAGACAACTAATTAGATGTGACTCAAATAATGGAATTTGCCTCTGAGAGGTCAGAAAAAGATTGTATAAAAAGGAGAAAATGCTGCTTACCACCATTTCCTCCTTTTCCCAAAATGTTCTTAAAAAGTCTTTCCCGTCAAGGTCCTCAAAACTAAGGATTGTGTGGTGAAAAATTATAAAACTAACCCCTTTTTTCTATAGTCCTCGCTTACCTTCTTTGATTTTCCTCAACTGCTCTTCGATCTCAACAAACAGGGGTGTCAGATCTTCTAGCCGGGATCTTACTTGTGTCTCATCAGATATACTGTCAAAACTGTGAGCTGCTGTCTGACTTTTGGCCAGGTATCCGTCACGAAGGTCTGGATGTTTTGTTGCAAGCTCAGTCAGTAAACTTAATCTTTTCGCAAAGTTTTCTTTAAAAAAATCAATAATAACTTTATCACATTACCAAACAATCCCGTGTTTTCATGACTCCAATGAAGAGGCCTTTTGAAAACATTTCGGAAAAAAGAGAAAATGCTGGTAACAAGCATTTTCTCCTTTTCCCACAATGATTTCTACAATGTCAAAGAACTTAAGTTCATTTGTAACACTGTCAGATATGTCACCTGCAGAATTTGGAAGTGGCTAGAATTTGTCATTTTGGGAAGAGTTAAACAGCCAAACAACACTTTTACCCAAAGAATTCTAAATAGAGGATCTCACATGAGTGTTTATGCATTATCATTTTTATCAAACGAGTTGACTAAAATTGTATGACACAAGTCATGGCGAGTGTCAGATACATTTTAGTCAACAAGTTTGATAAAAATGATAATACATAATGACAAATATGAATGTGAGATTCTATTTATCACATAAAACAAATGACAGACAAACAATATCCTGCCTCATCACCTTTTGCCCATGTCTCATTACCAGACGACAAAATTTTAGGTTTGTCCAAATCGAAAGCATTTGCAGACGACAAAATAAAAGTGACTGAAAATTTGAAATTTGTTTTGTGATGGGTAGAAAACATTGCGGGAAAAGGAGAAAATGCTGGTAACCAGCATTTTCTCCTTTTCCCACAATGTTTTCTAAAGGCTTCCTTCTCAGGGTCGTCAAAAGTAGGGATTGTGTGGTAATGGGATATACCATTTACAGGCCCATGTTTATTGTAGTTCAGTTTCAAATGTGTGCATACACAAGTAGATAGCTCCATGACATTTACACCAAAAGTAGAATAAAACAGTCTCTAGAGAGGTAAGTGCAACTACTTCAGCAATTTTGTTGTTTTTAAAAAGCTTTCGCTGCATTTTTTTCTTTTTATTATACATGAAAATCAAAAACTGTCCACGCACATACACCTAAGCAATAATTTTTCCAGGAAACGGCATACTAGTACAAAGTCCGGCATTTACTATGGTTGGTTTCTCAAGCTTCACACGCTCCTGACTGAAACTTGATCAGAACCGGGACCCAACAAACAATAATACACTAGTGTATTATCAAAAATAAGTCATGGGTTTAATACACTGCCGGGTGAGGTTTTATATGATAAATAAATACAAAGTATAATAACAATAGGGTGACATTCACCTGGCTCTCTGATCTGAAAAATTGTAATTAAGAGAAAAACACTGCCTTTTGAGGTCCGTCTTCTTGCCTGAAATGTTAACTATGCCAGATTTTGCTGAATTTTTTCTAATCTTTTAATTTTCTGCCACACAACTACCACACAACAGACTTGCACAAGCTGAAAGCATTGGCAGATGAGGAATTCAATGCGACTTAAATGCTAGATTTGTCTTTGATAGGGTAGAAAACAGTGTGGGAAAAGGAGAACATGCTAGGTATCAGCATTTACTCTTTTTCCCACAATGTTTTTCAAAAGTCTTTCCCACAGGCTTGTTAGCTGAGGACTGTAGAGAATGATAATGCTTACTTTATTGGTATACAACTTAATTTCTTTTTTTGGTCCCAATAACATTTTTTCAGCATTCTTCATACTTACACTGACAAATAACTATCATCAATTTAAGACATCCATATTTTGAACTACCTTTACAGGTCATGTGATACGAATTCAATTCAGTTCAAAATACTCATGACTGCATACAGAAAAATATTCTCAAAATACTTCTGTTGCTGTTTGCTTGCACCAATCCACAACAGAATGTATGTTTCAATCTTCATTGGTAAACAGTCTGTGTCACACATTAGAGCATAAACAGTTCGTTATTCTTTATACCCTGTTTTGAAATCCTGCCGTCACATAGCCTAGACACAACGCTGATCTTTACATTAAATTTTATCAACTTTCAAAACTTTCCAGTCTCCTTACCTTTCATACTTCGTTGTACAGCCCCAGGGATAAGACAGCCCGAGGGTGACAGGTGTGGGTGATAAATGACCCCATATGTTAGAATATCAACTGGAATACTGTCCAATTTCTCTCTCAGTTCTTTCACATTCTTTCCAAGTTCTGAATTCAGACTGGGCACCAGAGGATGACCCCCTATAGTTAGAAAAAAAAAAGACAATACAATGTGTATTCAATGAAATATAATTCTCACAAATATACTTAATTTCGAGGGTAGTGTGGATCCAGATCAGACTGTACAGAATGTGTATTCTTACCTTTGATCTACACTGTCTACTCTGCTGATACACTCCACAAAAATGCAGCTTCAAAAACAATAGAGATCAAGATCAGGCTTTACATTCAGTCTGATATAAGATCTACAACATCCATAATTTTATTACATAATTTTTGCCAAAAAAAGCCTGCAAAAATGCTTTCTTTGGAAAATACATCAATTGGATCTAGATATCAGAATTAAAAACCTATTGTATAATTTGGAAATCTGAGGATTACAGTGTAGTTCAAATACATTTTGACTGGTACGGCTGATAACTCAGTTATCCAGAATTGACATTACTAACTACAGCAATTACAACCTGTTGACTACATTTTTAGTGCAATAGCAGCCAATGCACCTTTTAAAACATTGTTGTATAATGAGCAATTCATCCCCTTGCTTCAATGTTTTCACATTCATTCATACTGGTTATCTATAATTTACAAGGATAATATAATTCAAAGCCATCCATTGCATATTTGTATCAAGCAGTTAGATGTAAACCTTAACCCTATATGGCGCAATGCCGACTTTTAAAGACCCTGAGAAAGCAGCCTTATGAAAACATTGTGGGAAACGGAGAAAATGCTGGTAACCAGCATTTTCTCCTTTCCTCACATTTTTTACCCTATCAAAGAAAAATTGCACAATTTGAGCCACAATGAAATTGTTGTCTGCAAATGTTTTAAATTTGGACAAGACCAAATTCTGGTCATCGGGTAAAGAGTTAACAAGCCTTAAACAACTACAGTTGCCTTTGTGGCCAGTGTAAGTCAACGATCAGACTGCAAAAAGCTTTAACTGAAACTCTATACATGAAAGCAACCTTGAAATTAAACTTAAGTGGTTCTTATTTCTAGACTAAAATTATCTGTTGAGTTTTTTTTGGCACTCTGATGTTAACATGATTAACAGTTCAAATGAAAATCAGATTTTGACATAACTCTTTCAAATTCAAGACAAGAATTATACTAACCCGATGCCTCAGCCACACTGCTCACATAATCTATAATCTCTTGAGGTTCCTTGATGATTTTGTCACCATTTTTCAGAACAGGGATGTGGTTTCCATCTGGATTCAATTTGACATACCACGGTTCATTGTGCTGGCCGGAAAACAGGCTTACAAGTTTGGGTTTAAATTTAATGTCTTTTTCATACAGGGCAAACATGACCTGTAAACAGAAACGGTGCTGCATTGCTGCTGTCATGTCTATATCAAATGTTGCCTAAGCTCTATCAGATGACAAAACTTTGGACTTGTCCAATTTGAAAGTATTAGCAGTCAACAAAGTAAATGTGACTCAAGAACTGTAATTTGCCTTTTTGAAAATTTGAAGGGATGAAACCACTGTGGGAAAAGAAGACAATGCCAGTTTCCAGCATATTTTCTCTTTTTTCCCACAATGTTTTCAAAAGCCTTCTTATTCAGGTTAGATAACCTCTGGACTGTTTGGTAAAGAGTAAAATGATCTGCATGCACTTACAAGAGAACAAACCTATCAGGACATCTGTACCACATTATAAAATATATAGAATACCCAAATTATATGAAATCAGATTTGAATGCTTACTTTTTTTTGCATTTTCTCAGTATTTCCCTGACTCCCTCTGTCTCTGAATTTGGAACACCCCACCCTTCCCAATTTTTTAAATGGCCCAAGAAATTAAGAGATGTTTGCTTTTTTTTTATTCATTTAAAGGGGGTCAATACCACATTTTGAGAAAGTTCGGGATAAGCCCTGTGTTCCCATTTTGTATGTCATGGTATAAACAATATTTTAATTGAATAATGATTTCTTTGTATGGTATTTCAACCCTGTTTTAAACATTATTTCAGTTATGTTGTATTATG
Source organism: Hippopus hippopus (assembly GCA_946811185.2). NCBI lineage: Eukaryota > Metazoa > Mollusca > Bivalvia > Cardiida > Cardiidae > Hippopus > Hippopus hippopus. The sequence goes on along the minus strand of OX328103.1, from coordinate 14,181,118 downwards.
CACCTGTTCATGCTTTCCTGGCATTTTTATCACCAGTACTTTGCACAATATTCTTTCCAAGCAACTGGCTGCTTTCTCGTGTGACTTTTATTGAAACAATAATTAGCAGCAAGAGAGGAATGGATTGTTGCAACTACTATCATCAATCCTTGGAAAGAATTGGCCTAGCTGGGAACTCTAACTAGCAACCCCCCTGGACTCTCCAAGCTTGTACACTACAGAATGAGATTTCAGGGTTGCTTTTGGCAATCATTCTTCAGCAAAGCCAACAGTGTGGAGCAAAGATCAGACCGCACATTTTGTGCAATCTGATCTTGATCTATATTGGCTTGATAGGCAATAATAGTGAAAGGCAGTTTAAGGGTTAAGTCTTCACCACACAATAAAACTTTAGGCTTGACAGAATTAAAAGCATTTGCAGACCAGAAATTAAATGAGTCTCAAGACGGTATTTATTTGAGAGAGGGTAGAATAGAAAATGTAGGAAAAGGAGAAAATGCTGGTTTCGACATTCTTTTTATTTTGTTTTCTTTCTCGGGGCCATTAAAACTCTGGAATGTGTAGTAAAGGGCTATGCAAAGGGTATCAAGCAAAACTCAATTCTGATAAATTTTGAAAAACTACAGTAGCTAATTTTTCCTGATTTAACCCTTTTCCACACACTCTCAATAGCAGCAAATAGAGCAGATCTATGCAATTACCAGCATTTTCTCCTTTTCCCACTATGTCCTCAAAAGCCATCTTTCAACCCAGATTAAGTAAATTGTTTGGTAAAGGGTTAAATGATGTCATGCTAACACAGTACCAAGTATACTACTATTGTTTATCAGTACATGATATGCTTTTGGCCACAAGGTATGAAGTACTAGCCACTGGCCAGAGTAAGTCAGGGCCTTGACCAGCCCAAATAGCTCAAATGGTACAGCATGAAACTTATAAACATCAAGTTTTCAGCCACTTGAGGGTGTGGGTTCAAGCCCCATGGCTGGCCATTTAAAATAACTAAAAGTCTTTCAGGTAAGATGTTAAACTGAGGTCCCATGTGATGGTGCTATACACTGAGCATGTTTTAGAATCAAGCATAACTTAGGATGAGTTTCATCTTGTATCATGTACTATCCCCTGTTACATAACTAACTGTTTGTTTGTATTTGAGTTTAATACCGTTTTACCAGGTTATGTCATATCATAGAAGCCACTGTACCTACTGATGTTTTTCCTGGCTTTCTCAAACCAGTTCTGACAAAACTTTCTTTCAAAGCCACTGACTACTTATCTCACATGCATCAGAGAAGAGAGGCAAAAGATCGCTGAAAAGAAAGTTTGCTGCAAACGGATATCGAACCCACAAAAACCGGGTCACAAGTCAGATATGCTAACCACTGAGCTACCCAGCTAGGCCGTGACTAACAGATGCCAGTTGGCATTGCCGATATGGGCAGCTGGAGGCCACAATAAATATACAGAAAATCAATCAATCTGTCATGGCCACAAGATATTCATGCTATGCTCCACCAATTTGCAGATGACAAATTTAAAGTTTTTAGAGTGACTTGAAATGGTGGGATTTGTTTTTGACACAAAAAGGGCTCCAGAGCACCTGTAGCTCAGTCAGTAGCATAAAGGATTTGAGAATTGGGGGTCACTCGTTCGATACCCGGCTTGATCAATTTCTTTCCAGGGATTGATGATAGTCATTACAACAGGATTCATTCCTTGCTCACTGCTGATCATTGTTTCGCCAATGGTTATGTAGGAAAGCAGCCAGTGGCTAGGAAAGAATATTGTGCAGAGTACAGGTGAAAAGAAACTCCAGGAAAGCATGGATAGGTGCACTAGCTGCCACAATACAACTGAAATAATATTGAAAACAGTGTTAAAAAACATACGATCAATCAATCATTTTATGAAACAAAAGGGTCGAAAACCCTAAGGGAAAAGGAGAAAATGCTGGTGTCAAAATTGTACTCAAACTTTCTCAAAACTGCAACAATGTGTATTCATTTTGTGAAGAAATAATTCATTTATGCTTTCTTTCTTAACTTCTTACCAGACAATGAAAATACAGACTTGTCAAAGTTTGCACCACTTGTAGTCAACAATTTACCTCAAACAATGGAATTTTGTCTTCATTTGTTAACCGTAAGGCCGCTCAGCCATACTCAAGCTTTTCTGGCCAGTGTAGTTCAAGATCAGACTGCACAGAATGAGCATTCTGATCTTGGATCTACACTGTCTGAAAAAAATATTTTCCACATATCATAACTTAGAAATTGCAATTTTTTGGGTTTTACTTTTAACTAGAAAGTTCCATTAAACCTATTCAGCAGGTTAACCCTTATCCTGCTAAGTAAGTGAAATGAAATATTAAAGCAAATATTAAAAACCAAAATTTTGCTATTTCAAAAGTATTTCTGGGAGGATTGGTATATCTCTATATCGGACAGCAGTGGCGTAGCTGGAGCCTAAATGACAGTACACACATTGGAAGGGGGGTTTGGGGGTCCTCCCCCAACGGGGTTAAGGGGGCAGAGCTCCTTATGGGGGGCTAAGGGGGGCAAAGCCCCCCCGGACGAAAATTAAAAACAATATAGAGGTGAAAAAATGAGCTCTCCGAAGCCGTTTTTAAGTACTTAAACTCATACTTGCGGCTCCAATGTGTACGCACGTGCGTATGTGCATACATGGCAGCTACGCCACTGGACAGTGTAGATCAAAGATCAGATTGCATGTTTTGTGCAGTCTGATCTTAATCTACACTGTCTGCTAAAGGCCAGTGAGTCGCTAAGCAGCCAAAGGGTTAAAGAGGCATTGTGGAAAAGAGAGAAAATGTTGGATTAAAGTTATCTTTTTCCCACAATGTATTCAAAAGGCATTTACCTCTGAGTAGTTAAAGGCGGACTTATATGGTCGTCTAGAGCGAATCTGCCATAATGTGCCCGATGTCATGACCAATCTCACCGGACTCATCTAAAGTCTACTGTAGACTTTCGCGGCAGTCGCCTGAAGGTCATTTCAGAGTATATGTATCGGGATATAATCTTACCTTTTGGGAAGAAAAAGAAGTCGGAAAATAGTAAAGAACGAATTCATCTTTCTTATCAACGGACATTTCATTCATAAATGCAGGGTGTTTGCGTGTTGCAACAGCCGTCTGACCAGTGTACACTTTACCCGCTATCTGTCAATATTCAAGGTAGTAAGAAGATGGGATCCGGTAAACCGCTCTGCGTCATTTCTATGAATATGCATAGTAAATTGCTCGAGTGAATATATTAGCCTAATTGTCGGAGTCATTTTGTTGTTGTTGTTGTGTTTCCGAAAGTGGGCTGCAAAAACGATAACGCTACACAATACACATTTGCATCGCTTTGACAGTAAGCTGTACCTGCACATGTTTCTAATCTACAAGAATTACAGTAACCATCCATGGACTGTAACTTTTTGCGTTGTGGAGAGCGTTTAATTGATTTGTGTTATTTATGCAGGGTTGCATACTGCGATTGCGGAAGAATCGCTCCCCAGTACGCCCCCTTTGTGATAATTTCTGATTTCAACAGTATTTGCCCTCGGCCACAGTGCACCTATTTAATCACCCTATAAGTATTTTGAACAAACATGTTGCACAACACAGCGTACTCCAAGCCACTGGCTGCTTTTCCCAAGTAGAAAAAAAAAAAAAGATTTATTATGCAGTGAGGGAGGAATGAATCCTGTTGATTGTTCTATGCTACTTTCAAAAATTCAGCTGCCGTTGTGTCCGGTAATCTTGGCACTTCGGTAGATTTTTGTTTCGCGAGTTTGTTTGATGAATTCTACCCGTTTCTGCCGTGTTTCTTAGACCATAGGAATTTTGAATAACGGAGAAATCTTCAGAAAGTAACTATAGCTAAATTTTGTACCTGAGAGTGTCTAAAGTTTGTCTATGACATCATCCCGACTAATTATTCATAAACACGCCCTATGACCCAATTCCTGATGAGGATGGCTGTAACACCTTTTATCTGTCAGTTAAATGAGCAATTTATCTCATCACAAAAACGAATCAATTTAGCACGTATTTTACAACTTTAGAAGATACTAAGGAACAGTTTTAAGATTATTTTCTTTATTTACATGCAACTTTAACAGACGACAAATTCACGTTCTATTTGCCGCCATTTTGTCAAGGTTCTGAATCAAAGGCTCAAATCGAGCATAATTATTTCTTTTCTACAATTATTCTTTGTATGGGCCACAAATATTTAGAAATCTATTGCATTGACGTCATTTAATATAAGTGCGCAAGATTACCGGACAGTTGTATGTCGGATAAAACCTCATGGTTACAGTTTACTTCTTAAAAGTTTGTGTTTTTCGGGGAATTTTTCTATAGAACTATCTTGAGTCATAATCTAGATGAAATATTTCTAGAAATAGATAAATAGCTGTGGGGATCTAGCAATTCCTTTTAGTGTCATAAGTAAATAGATCTAGTCATTTGCTTAGGTGCGCAAGATTACCGGACAGCATCGTATGTCGGAGTAACAGTTTATTGGAAGCCGCTCGAAAGCGGCTTCCAGTAGGAATGTACCTAAACTATTTACCATGTAGATGATCGGTAATTATTCGACTGGTTATTATTTTTGGAAATTTCCTAATAATGTCGTGTTAGTGTTACAAAATTACTCCACATGACTCTTTCTCAAATATTCAATCCGACCTACCTGAACATCAAGTCTGGTTTCCTAGCAATATAAGTTCATTTTCAAATAACAATGAAAATACAGAAAAATAAACTTCCTTTTATTGGCTAGTCCCCCGAACTTTTCCAACTTAAAGGATTCCTTCCTTGTTCCCAAACGAAATTATAATGCTTTCCGTTTATCATAGGCTCTCCCACCTCTATAACGGTTTTCGCATTTGTCTACTTTTTTGCAAAACAAACTAATGATAATTATGAGATGGACAGCATCTTAGAATATGATAATCAGAAGCAGTTTTATGTACAAGTGTTTCGTCCAGTTTTAATCTGTAAAGATAATAGGGCGGTTAACCTTTGATCAAGGTATAGATTGGTTACCTCCCTACACAGTAAGAGCTGACATCAGCTATTTATAGAATAGACCTACTTGTGAAGATATAACCCTTTTTCTTCCCTTCGTCGACACTTTGGCCTCATGGAATTTTGTAACATGGACGATCTACCTTATGAGCCCTGTAAAAGTTAGCATTTAATGTATTGTGTGTCGAAGCTGTTATGATCAGACTGTATGTAAGTTCTGTACAGTAAGGTCCTGATTTACAATACCCGTGAAAAATGTATGGATCGTGATGTAAGTTGTCCACAAAAAATATCAAAGTGGTGCATAGTGCTCTAAGGGTTGAAACTGTTTGAAAATGACAGAAATAGATCAAGATCAGACAGTACATAAGCCTGTGTAGTATTTTTTAAATATTTTATAAGATATTGTAAACGTAAAAATTTCTTGTTTCATTTTCCATACTCAGTATATTAATTTCATTCGGTGTAGTTGAAAGGATAAAGTTATTACCAAACCTATCACTGTGCATATACAACTTGTTACGTCGCTGCTGGTCAAGGATTTGGGATGGTTCTTGAAGTTTACATTAGAAGTTTTATAGGTTTGTACAAGGCATTTGCAGAAAATGGTTCAAATTAATTTTTATTAAACGAAATATATAGAGTAGTAGTTACTATGTTGTTGTTGAATATATCCAGATCCTTAAAGACTTAAAAGAATAATTTTGTTTTTTTTTTAGTGGTTTGCGCCAACTGTGAAGGCTATGAACAGATAAATTTTGGAAATACTATGCAAAAGTCTCTAATTCTGGAGTAGAAATGTAAAGATTCACTTTGTTACAAGCAGGCTAAGATTCTTTTTGACAAGCAAAATGATAATGATTTAGAACGAAGTTGTTGAATTTTTTTTGTAAAAAAATGAAACACAAAGAAAATATCACTAAAAAACTGTAAATACATGTAGATCTACATGTACGTGAATAACGATCTAAATATCACTTTGAATAATTACTAACTTACATAATTCTGCAGTGTCGCCTTTGATGCCCCTACAGAAGTCTGCTTCTTAAAATCATTTAATAACGAAAAATTCTGTACTTGAATTCATGCGCAATTTCTCCATTTTCAAACTTTTAGTAGAAATTTGAAAATTCCAATGCTTTTACATGTTTTCTCACATACGCATCATTACTTTAAATGATAATGATGATTGTGATGATAATAATGGTACAAGATAATTTAAGATTCCTCTCTTAACTTCTGCCTTTTTTAGCCTGCATTTTAGTATCATTTGTCTTGATCTTCTGTTTGTGTGTGTGTGTGGGGGGGGGGGGGGAAACAGATACAAAAATGTCATCACATTTTTCTAGAAAGTCACCATTTCTGAAATTGTCCACCAAAAGATTGCGGCTTCTATGATGCCATGCATTCACTCTTTTATTCCATAATTTTCACATGTGCTGGGTTGGGGTTTGTGAATGCCTTGCCCAAGGACACTCATGACAAACTGATCACCTGAGCTGAGGATCAAACTCTGGACTCCTGGGTATCTACTTTCTCGCCCTATCCACTTGGCCATGCAGGATTGATTGATTTTGCATTAATTTATAGATCTAGCTGGCACCATAAGGCAACTCTCCTCCTCCCCGTTAGAAGGCTATTGGTTATGTTGTGGGGGATAGAGCAGGATATAAGACACAACCCACCCTAATTTACACAGGTCTGGGCCCCGTTTTACTAAGGTAGTTACAAACAAATATTGCGCGGGTTTTACGTAACTATAGTATGGTGGCATATTTCTGCCACGAGATACGCGATAACTAGATCTATTATGATAAATCAAAGTTTCCTGGAAATTTTATCTTTTCATTTTATCTAGATAAAATTTCCTGGAAACTTTGATTTATCGCAATAGTTTTTTCAAAAATAATCAAGATAGTTATCTTGTATCTCGTATATATATACTATGCATGTGTGTGTATTTTCTGATAAAGACACTTAACATTTTACTCAGCTATTTTATCTTTTTCAGATAACAATTATGAATGAAAATAAAACTGACAGAAACAGAATTACCTAGTTCATTCAGCTGAATGAAAAACAGCAAAAAATGTGTAGTGGTTATTGAGTGGACAGAGTCTGATGTCACCATATGAAGCAACTGGCAGGATGACACAGTAAATTTTCTTTTTTATAGCTGAATGAATGTTGTTTTTGTTCACATACATGTAATCGTGCTTTCGGGGCTACCGGTATATTAAACTATTTTGAAGCAAGTCACATTATGATTCTCAGTAGATAGCTCAATGTTTATGCTAAAACAGACACAGTAGATACATAATTCAAAAAGCCATTACGTTGGTTTGTTGTGTAGTATTTGCCTGTTCATTATGACCTGAATAGGGATCAAATCAGTGATCCAGGGCAGACAGTGTAACACCTGTCCCATGCAGCAAGTAGACAACATGATTAAGGCAATGACATCACCATACTCAAAGTGGCAATGTGAGTTTATGGTATTTTCAAAATTCATTAAATGTATCAATTCAAGACACTTAGAATACTGGCTTCTTTCTATTGAAGGCTTGTTGAATTACAAAATAATGATAGCAAAAAGGTAAAATGCGTTACAGGACCAAAGGAACAGAGTTGTAGAAATTTTTGAAAGCTTATGAACTGGCTAGATAACCAAACCTTTTTCCCTGTTCTAGCCACGACTCTAAAAAGTGAATAAGTAAACAAAAATAAAGTAGCAAAATTAAACCAGCCTATCCATTGTTCTTAGTTGGTCTCAAGCCCAGGAAAAAGGGGTTTATAAACATTATACCAGATTGATATTGCATATTTTTCTTTAACACCCCCACTTTTGAAAATACTTCTTTCTTGGTTGTAGATCATTGCTGCACTCTGAACAGACAAGAAGAAAATAGTAATTTGCACCGTGCCATCATATAAAGTTGTACTCTGGGATGTGAATAAAGTTTGAGGACATAGTTGGTTCAAAAGGAAGGTATAAAATGCTTGTACTTTGGACTCAACATTTAGCCTTTATAAGTTTTTTAAGCTGCAATGGCTAGATATTTCTTTTGGTGTGGGGAACACACAAGATGATTTTATGTGGATCATGGTGTGTGTTTGTTAATTTTCTTTCTTTCAAAACTAATATTTACATTTACATTTGTTTACATCATTACTGTATATCATGTATGAGTAACAATGCAGAGTACTCAACTAAACTTCTGGTTTTATCTCTATTTCGCTAAAGGCCTAAATATCTTGTGTCATGTTGTAGTTTCTGGTATATGTCTGTTTATTTTTTTTTGCCTGTTTGTGTTTTTCTTGTTTATACAGTTATTTCAGCATTTCTTGTCAGTATTTCATGTCTGTTCAGTCTGTTCATATCATCAATAGCTTGAATGCTATTGAATTTGTAGGACAGTTGGACTATCTAGTATCAACAATGCAAAAGTAGCCATTTATTTGAAGTTGAAAATTAACACTTTTAATTTAACCAGTTTAGTCAGCATTTATCTTTTTTTTTTTAAACTTGCTGAGATCATTTATATCATAAGAGGCTGAAGCGTATGAAGTATGGAAAAAATCCAATTATTGGTTAACTCTTTACCAAACAACAAAATTTTAGCATAGTCCAAATTCAAAGCATCTGCAGATGACAAAAGAAATGTGGCTAAAAAACTGAAATTTTTTGTTTTGGGAAAGGTAGAAAACATTGAGAGAAAAGGAGAGAAAATGCTGGTTACCAGCATTTTCTCCTTTTCCCAAAATGTTTTCTAAAGGCTTCCTTATCAGGGTCGTTAAAAGTTGGGATTGTGTGGTGAAGACTTAAGGAATCTATCTGTTTGTTCAATTCATGGCATGTTGTCATAATGCTGTCACCCTGACAGGCATGGATTCAAGCCCACCTCAAATTCCCCACCGTGATCCCCAAACCATCTTGATCAAGCCTAAGCCATATAATGCCTAATAGTGTGACACAAAGAATGGTAGAACTTGGGATAATGAGGATCTCTTCATAAATAGTATTCCAGTAACAAGATATAGTGTTTCCATTAATGGACTACCTTCAACTAGTGAAGAAAAATTAATATTAAAACTTAGTAACTTAAATTCTATTTAGATGGCAAAAAAAAGTCTGCCAGAAAATTGATCTGCATGATGGAAATAGCTTCTTGGTAATGAGAAGGAAAATTTCAAAGCATGTGATTTGTTAAAAAGACGAAAATGATCCTGAAATTGGCCTTCTGTATAATTTGATACTTTCCTACTTGTAAACTTTTGATACCAGATATTCCTGAGCTTTAACGATGGAGAATGCTTCTGAAAATAGTGTGGGAAAAGGAATTTTCTAACCAGATTTCCAATCATATATTTTCAGGTTGTAAACAAAATCAACAAATGGAAACCTCTTTATAGCAGCCAAATGAAGAACTGTGTACACATATTTATTCACCACCCTTTGGAACCCATTGGTGGAGAAACAAGCAATCTGAGAAACTTGTTTTCCTTTACTTCTTTGACAGTTCTGACTGTGGAACAATACCTGTATAACAGTGTGAGATTAGTGGATCCCAGTGATATATAGGACATGTTCATCACCAGTGTAGTTTAAATGGGTATCTTGGTGTTCTACTGCTATTCCATGAATTGTGTATGTGAAAGGTTTTTGCTGTTTTATAGACTTTAAACTAGAACTGTTGGTATATGAATAATTCAATAATTCAAATAAAAGATCATGGAAGTAAAACAGTCACTTTTTCCGTAGATTTCTAATTCTTCCAAAGCTTTGTTTCAAATTCATAACATTTGATAGAAAATTGGTCAAAATGATTCTTAAGTTGGCCTAGGCACAAAAAACTCTTTACTAAACAACAAAATTTTAGATCTGTCTAAATTGAAAGAATGGCAGATGGCAAAATACATGTGACTGAAACATTGGAATTTGTTTCAAGAAGGGTAGAAAACCTTGTGAAAAAAGGAGAAATTGCTGGTTACCAACATTTTCTCCTTTTTCCACAAGGTTTTCTAAAGGCTATTTTCTCAAGATTGTTAGAAGTCAGGGTCGTGTTGTAAAGAGGTGGGGGGGCCGCTATTGTGATCAACCAATACCTTTGCCAATCTTCCTGAACTTTTGCTTGATTTTGACTTCGCCAGAACAATTTCACAGAAATGCTGCTTGGCTTATTCTGCACAAAATGGATCATACTCAGAACTACTCTGCTCTGTAGAACAAGATGATCACCAGAGCAAAGTACAAGTATACCTACAAAAAGTAGAAACAAGTTCTGGATGCAGAGGGATAGAGAAATATTTTCAGAGAGGTGTTCCTTTGGTGTTTCTGTACCAAAATTACTCAAAGTCTTCTGTCAATCTGAACAAAAATATCATAATGTACCTAATATTAACTACATGTACCTTATATTAACTATCATAGAAACTTAACTTTTTATGCCCCTGAAAAAAAAATTCCCAGGGCATATATTCTTTGTTTAGTCCATTTGTAGGTCCGTTTTCTTGTCTGTGGATTAACTTTTCAGCTCACCTGAGCACAATGTGCTCAAGGGCAGCTTTTAGGTTCACCCTGTGTCCGTCGTGCGTCGGTCGTCGTGCGTCATCAACAATTCTTTAAACATCATCTCCTCCTAAACCAGTGGGCCAATTTGGACCAAACTTGGCTGAAATGTTCCTTTGGAGGTCCTCTTTAAAAAGTGTTCACAGAATCTGATTCCATCAAAAACTCTGGTTGCCATGGCAACCAAATGGAATTTTCTAAGAAATTCTTTAAAAATCTTCTCCTCTTAAACCGCTGGTCAGATTTTGAAATAATTTAACAGAAATGTTCCTTGGGTGACCCTTTTCAAAAAATGTTCGCGAAATTTTGATCCGTCAAAAAACATGGCCGTGGGGGGCTCTTTGCACTGTATGGACTTAAAGAAATTCTTTGGAATTCTTCTTCTCTTAAACCACTCGTCAGATTTTAAAATAATTTCACGGAAATGTCCCTTGGATGCCCCTTTTAAAAAGTTGTTCGCAAAATTTTGATCCGTCAAGAAACATGGCTGTGGTGGTGGGGGGGCTATTTGCACTATACGGACATGAAGAAATTCTTAAAAATTCTTCTTCTATGAAACCACTGGTCAGATTCTGAAATAATTTCACAGAGATGATCCTATGGTGCCGAATTATGCCCCTTTTTCGACTTAGAATTTTAACTTACTATCCAGCACCCGACAGCCAATCGTTGACACCCGCATGCGTCGCTCTTGTTTTTTTTTTTAGCTCACCTGAGCACAACTTGCTCAAGGGGAGCTTTTAGGATCACCCGGTGTCCGTTGTCCGTAGTGTGTCATCAACAATTCTTTAAACATCATCTCCTCCTATACCACTGGGCCATTGTCAACCAAACTTGACAGAAATTTTCCTTGGGAGGTCCTTTTTAAAAAGTGAAATTTTGATCCGTTGAAAAACATGGCCGTGGTGGGGGGGGGGGGGGCTCTTTGCACTCGTGGGGTGTCAACAATTCTTTAAACATCTTCTCCTTCTAAACCGCTGGGCCATTTTTGACCAAACTTGGCTTAAATGTTCTTTGGGAGGTCCTCTTTAAAAAATGTCCACAGAATTTAATTCCATCAAAAACTCTGGTTGCCATGGCAACCAAATGGAATTTTCTAAGAAATTCTTCAAAAATCTTCTCCTCTGAAACCGCTGGTCAGATTTTGAAATAATTTAACAGAAATGTTCCTTGGGTGACCCTTTTCAAAAATTGTTCGCGAAATTTTCATCCGTCAAAAAACATGGCCGTGGTGGGGGGGGGGGGCTCTTTGCACTGTATGGACTTAAAGAAATTCTTTGCAAATCTTCTCTGATGAAACCGCTGGTCAGATTTTGAAATAATTTCACAGAAATGTCCCTTGGATTCCCCTTTTGAAAAACTGTTTGCGAAATTTTGATCCGTCAAGAAACAAGGCTGTGGTGGTGGGGGGCTATTCGCACTATATGGACATGAAGAAATTCTTAAAAATTCTTCTATGAAACCACTGGTCAGATTTTGAAATAATTTCACAGAAATGATCCTATGGTGCCAAATTATGCCCCTTTTTCGACTTAGAATTTTAACTCACTATCGAGCACCCAACAGCCAATCGTTGGCACCCGTTGGTCTTGTTTTTTTTATTGAAGTTATTGAAGAAAAAGTTTTGGAATAAAAAAAAAATGGGCTATGGTCCTCTCAAAAATTCAGGTGAGCGATCCAGGGCTATCTTGGCCCTCTTGTTTTTTAAATTGTGAATGAATTTCATTATAACTGCAGAATGGTTGACCACATAAAGACAGTCTGTTGTGTGCAAGAAACATATTCTTAGGTCAACAGTCAAGGTCACAGTAAGGTCAAATATCTGTTTTCTTGTCTGGGCGATTACTTTTTTCCTCAAGATGATGTGTCATGTGCAAGAGTCATATCTGTAGGTTAAAAGTAAAGGTCACGGCAAGGTCAAATGTGTTTTCAAAAGAGGAGGAGAGTGAGAGGAGGGGGATGTAGTGTTTCTGTCAGGTCTGTAACTTTTTTAATTATGAATCAAATTTAATATGACTTTGCAGAATTGTCAGCAACATATAAATGATGTCAGGGCACAAGAACCATGTCAGTAGGTCAAATTTCAAGGTCACAGCAAGGTTAAATATGTTTAAAAAGAGAAATTTAGGGGGTTATGTTCTTGTCCAGTCTGTAACTGTATTAGTTCCGAGTGAATTATAACATGACTGCTGAATGGTCAACCACATAAAGATATGTCGTATGCAAGAACCATATCCAAAGATCAAGGTCACAGATAGGTTAAATGTTCATTCTTGTGTCCAGGCCATAAATTTTTTCCTATCCCTTAAATTCAAAGTAACTTTGTACAAATGTTAACCAAATCAAGATGGCCTGTCATGCGCAAGTTAAATGTTCACAGAAATTTGAACCTGCTTTGGAATTTTTTATATTTTTCAACCTTATTGTTTTTCTAAACCTTTTCCATGCAAATATGTCTATAACACCCTCAGGAACAAGGGTTTTGCAAACACTGAGGTAAAGGGAGAAACTGCGAAACTGCTAAATCTTCATTTACTTTGTTTCCTGTAACCCTTTCAATGACAAATCCCATAATTTGATCCAAATTGAAATTGTCTGAATCTGGAAAAGGAAAAAAGTGTCATACAGTATAGAGTTTAAGAGGCAAGTACTGGAGCCAATATGTACTGTTCAGTTAAATGGTTTCAAGAGATCCTAGTTAATTTTGATGACTTGAGTAACAACATTGTCTTTAAACATCTGTGTTGTACTGTCCCTGTGTAGTATTCGTTTTATTTATTTCTTTGCTGCATCACACAAAATTAAACAATAGTCTTACAAGCTCATGAATACCAATCAATAAATTTTGTTGAAGTTTTTCAATGCATGGAGACCCAAAATATATTACCCTGACTGAAAGATCTGATCATTCATGGTTATTGGCTCTACTGGCTGAAAGCCAGCAGAGCTTATGTCATGGCATGGTTTCCATTGTCTGTCCGTCTGTATTTTCCTTGTTTATGCAATAAAGTCAGCATTGGTGGTTTAATTTTCATGAAACTGGCACAGTTTGTTTATATCATCAATACCTCAAACCCTATTCATTTGAAAAAAAATCTGACAATCAGTAAGGGAAAAGTAACCATTTAAAGTTGAAAATTTATATTTTGTGTTTACGCGGTTAAGTTTACATTTGTGGTTGGATTTTCGTGAAACTCAAATGGTTTCTTTATATTATCAATAGCTTGAACCCTATAGATTTTGAAAAAAAAGTCTGACAATCAGTATGGAAAAGGTAAGCCGTTTAAAGTTGAAAATTTACATACCTTGATTATGCAATTTAGTCCACATTTTTAATCCAATTCTTTGGAACTTGCACAGATCATTGGTATCATCAAGGGATTGAGCCCTCTTAACAATGAAGAAAATCCAGCAATCAGTTTAGGAAAAGCAGCCATTTGATGACTTAGGCTTGCAACTGTTTACTCAACACAGTCAACATTAGTTGTCATATTTCTTTGAAACTTGCAGGGATTGTTAACTTCAATGATCACTGAAACACTATCAAATTTGGCAGGATTCCAAAGAATTGGATTTAAGAAATTTTACTTCATTTTCTTTCACTATTTGTTCAGTTCAACATGTCTACATAATGATATATGCAAGAAAAAAAGCAAAATCACTGCCAGTAGAGTGATTCAGGCCCTCAAGGGCCTCTAGTATGAGATATTTTGTTTGGTTTACTCCTGTAAAAAGGGTTAGTGGAAAACTGTAGATCTAGATCAATGCCGTGAAAGTTACACATCTGATGAGTGTCCACTGTGCCATTAGAGTAGAGCTATTTTCCTGCAGCATGAACTTTTGGAAGTAAAGAATAGCGAATGTCTCAATGATTGTAGTCTCAGTGACTTTTGAAGGAAGTGTTATCATTCAGTCTGGAATGGGTGAGAGAAAGCATAAAATAGTCACTATTTAGCGCTGTGCATGTATGAGGTATGAAGTGGGCAATTTATACTTTGAATCATGTTGTCTCCTGCCGAAGACAATGAAAATGATAATCTTTTCTATTGGATTTACTCAATAAAGTGTGCTGTTTTCTCCAGAAAATGTTTTTGCAATAATGAATACCCCTATAGAAAACCATGAATTCAGCAAGAGGATTATATTCTAAGTGAAACCCAGAAAATACATGAATAGGTGAGCTGTCGCAGTGATATTGCTGAAATAAAGTTGAAAGCGGCATAACACACCTTTCAATCAGTATATATATGTATACTCTAAACTGTATACTAGTATCAAAGTGAATAGTTGAATGAAACAAGGTCTAGAAAGGATAGTAAATGGAAAGTAATGAAATTGTCGGTGGAATCTGATACAGGGGCTCATGGTATAAAAAAAAGTGCTGAAAACGTTATGGTGGCCAAACATATAGTACATCTTAGCACATTTAATGAAAATTTTGAGGGCGCTTATAAAAGTTGTAGGCACCTTGTCCACCCATCTGACATCTACAGTTTTGTTTCTGCGCTATTCCTCAGCAAGGGCAGGATGGATTTCAACAATTTAATTCGTTTCTTATTAAAATATGAACGAGCAAATGGTAACACATGTAGAGAGGGTACATCCTTCACCTCAGCTGTTTGTTTTGTGACAAAAACTCATCCAGGAGGCCTCAGAAGGCTGTTACCTTGATCTAGTGGATGTGATTGGTGAGAATCTATTGCCTCTTTATCCAAAAGTTTTGAACCACACATACACAATAACGCATGTGAAGAGGTAGGGAGTCTCAGAAGGCTCTTATTTTGATCTAGTTGATCTGATTGGTGACAGTCTTCTGCCCCTTCATCCAAGATGTTTAAACTACACATACATGTACACAAATGTGTTCGGTTGAATGTTAACCCATGGGAAAAGAGTACATCCTACACCACATGTTTTTATTTTGTGACATAAACACATTCAAGGAGCAACACCTGTCTCAGAAGGCTCTTTTTTTGATCCAGTTAATGTGATTAGTGACTGTCATTTTCCTCTTCATCCAAGATTTTTTAACTACACAACCTACTTTCACAGCTATCAACGCATATACCTACATACACACCTACCTACACACACATCTTCCTACCTGCATACATACACCTACCTACACAGCTATCTACACAACTAACTTCCAACACACCTACCTACTGACCTGGGGATCCTGTGTGGCTCCGTGGTAAATTCTTAGACTTGTAACCGCCCCAGCTTCACTGAAAGTGCAGGGTTTTTACATCTACCTTCACACTGACCTACACACCTACATAAAAACATATTTACACACCTGGGTATTTACCTACCTACACACACACCTACCTACAAACCTTCCCATACATATCTTCTATACACCTACCTACACACCTGCCTACATACACATACACCTAACTACAAACCTTCCCATACATATCTTCTATACACCTACCTACACACCTATCTATACACCCAAATACAGACCTACCTGCACACCTACCTACACACGTACCTATACACCTTACTACTAACCTACCTATCAACCTACTTTCATATCTACCAATACACATACATATGTACCCCCTAGATACACACCTACCTTCTTACCTACACAGCTACCTCCATACACACCTTTGTGCACACCTACCTACACACCGTCCTATACATCTACCTACACACTGTCCTTCACACCTACCTGTGCACCTACCTACACACCTTCCTATAAACATACCTACACACCTTTACACACTACTACACACCAACCTGCTAACCTACCTATGTATGTAGCTATTAAGTAACTTATACACCTACCTAAAGAATTATATCCTCATTTACCTATACACCAACCCATCTACTGTGCATAAACGCCTTCCTCCTTATTTACTCACCTACCTCCTTCATACACACCATATACACCTACCTTTATACCTACACACACTTACCTACACACCAATGAATACACCTAGCTACACACCACACTAAACACCTTTCTACCAACACACCTGCACGTTGCACACCTCCCTACTAAACACCTTCCTACTGACACACCTGCACTTTGCACACCTACCTAGACAAAACCTACACACTTACAGACCTACCTATGCATCTACCTTCACACCTACCGCCTTATTAACACATCTCCATCCTTATTCATTTACACATCTACCTCCCTTCATGCACACCTTCATACACCCCTACATACTAACCTCACAGGTTGTGACATACTTTTCTTCACACAAACCTATACATTTACCTACATACCTACCTACATACCTACATATACACCTTCCTTCACACTTACATAAACATCAGCCTTCTCACCTACCTACACACCTACCAATACACCAACCTTTACACCTACCAAGTTACACACTATCCTAGACCCCTATAAACCCACACCACTTCTTCCCGACACACCTACATTGTACCTGCGGACCTAGAAACGCATCTAGCTACATGGTTATATACCTACCTACCTGACCACCTACCTCAATTCCTATGTTACTAGTCTAATGACCTATTCACCTACCTTACTACTCTCTAACCTACATACACCCCTACCCACACAGCTTCCTGCATACCTACATATCGACACACCTACAAACCTACTTACACACCTATTAACACATCTACCTACCTTTGGCCTACCTATACACTTACCTTCACACACATCCACAAATCTACACATCTGCATGCAAACCCACCAAACCTACACACCTATTATGCCTACCTACATATTTAAATACCTGCAAAAGTACATTCCTTCACACCTCTCTTCACACCTCTCCACCTACTGCCTTCTCATTTGTATGTAACCAGCCTGCCTACCTGTTTGCCTTCACACATTCACTTACCTTCCTTCACCTACCTACCTTCACACCTATCGACCTTTTTACCCATCCACATATCCGCCTGCCTACCTACATGTACCTACCTACTTGCCTGCCTTCCTACCTAGGTAGGTCTCTGCCTACCTACCTACCTACCCACCTCCCCAGCTTCCTTCCCACTCACAACCTATCTACTCAACCGTTTACCTACCTAGCAAACTACCTACATACCAAACTATCCGACTACACACCTACCTACTACCTATCTACCTAACTACCTACACACCTACATGTACTATCCTACACACCTACCTCCCTACCTAAACGCCAGCCTAAACACTTTACTACCTTCACACCTACCTAGTTATCTACACACACAGACACACATATACACTGTCCTTCCTACCGACCTACCTACATACCTTCATAACTACCTTCTCACCTACTTACCTACATATATACCTACCTACACGTCTAGCTTTGTTCAACCTAGCTACACACGTACCTATATAAACACCTTTGTCCTTACATGATTACCTACATGTACGACAAGACCTACCTATCTAACCTCCCACAACTTATCTACCTATCTAATCATCCACCCGCCTACCTACTTAACTACCCACGCACTTACCTATCCAACCACCTACCTACCGACCAACCGTCCTAGCTACTTACTAATCTACTTACATACCCTTCAATCTACCCTAATATGTACCTAGGAATCTACCCTACCTACTGACCCTACCACCGATTCACCCACCTATCAATCCACCTACCAATCCACCCTACCTGCCTGCTTGCCTGGCTGCGCACCTACCCAAGCATCTACCTACCCTCCTACATGCCATGCTTCCTATTCACCAACCCACCTACCTACCTACGCATTTACCTATCTACGTACCTACCTACCTACCTGCCTGTCTACCTGCCAGCTTTCCTACCTACCTATCTACCTACCTTCCTACCTACCTGCCTGCCTGTCTGTCTGTCTGTCTGCCTGCAAACCTGCCCGCCTGTCTGCTTGCCTACCTACCAACCAAGCTACCTAATTACCCGACCTACTCACCCACCCACCGATTTACCCACCTATCCATCCGCCTACCAATCCAACCTACCTGCCTGGCTACGCACCTACCCAGGCATCTAACTACCTTCATACCTGTCGTGCTACCTATATACCAACATACCTACCTACCTAACTGCCCACCTACCTACCTACCTACTTTTTACCTACATGTACCTTCGTACCCACCTACATACCTGCCTGCCTGCCTACCATCCTACCTAGCTACCTACCTACATGTACCTTCCTGCCTGCCTGCCTACTTGCCTACCTTCCTACCTACATGTACCTACCTTCCTATCTACCTATCTGCCTGCCTGCCTGCCCGCCTGCGAACCTGCCTGCCTGCCTGCTTGCCTACCTACCTACGAACCAACCTACCTAACCAAACACCCAACCCTCCATTCACCTACCTACCTACCTACCTACCTACCAACTTGACTGCCTGCTTACCTTCCTATCCTACGTGCCTTCCTATCTACCTACCGACCTACCCGCCCCCGATCGCCTGCCTGCCTGCCTGCCTGCCTACCTACCTACCTACCTACCTACCTACCTACCTACTTACCTGCCTTCTTACCTACCTACCTGCCTGCCTTCCCTCTTTTCCTACCTACGTGCCTACCTGCATGCCTGTCTGCCTGCCTGCCTACCTGTCTTCCTACCTACCTACCTGCTTGCCTGTCTGTCTCCCTGCAAACCTTCCTGCGTGCCTGATTGCCTACCTACCTACCAACCAACCTACCTACCCAACCTTCCATTCACCTACCGACCTACCTACCTACATACCTACCCACCTACCTACCTACCCACCCATCCATCTTCCTACCTACCTACCTACCTACTGACCTCCAGCCGACCGACAGACTGACTGACCAGCTGACATACCAACCGACCACTGATTCAATTGAAAGATTTGTCCTTGGATTAGGAGCATTGATTTAAAAAAAAAGCATATCTGATCCCATTGCATGTGTTACATTATACGTTCAAGTAGATCAATTACCTTAAAATGCATGGAATGACAGGGGATGGGGGGGGGGACCAATTTGTGCACTTGTCTTTTTTTGTTGTTTGAGCTTAATAGTTTGTCAGGGAACTAAGTAAAGTTCACGGTGCGGTCTAAAACAACATTGCTGGTCCAATTTCATAGGAAAAGCTATATATGAACAAGTACTTCAGTAACGTAAAAGGGATAGTTAGGCAGGTGGTCAAATAAAACAGTGTCCCGTAAATCCCTCTTGATTTTTCTTACCATTGACTTGAAAAAGTATGTCTAAGACTCACAAACGTTCACTTTAGGGTCTTTTCATGTATCTTACCTGACCCTCTTGCATGGATTAAAATCTAAAAACAAGAAATTCTAGGTTTACAATACAAGGGGACAGTAAAGCGATATCGGGTCCAGTTACATGTAATTGTCAATGTACTCATTCATTTTTTCGGCTGAGTGAGTTTGTCGGGAGCTAAGTTCTCTAATTCATAATGGTTCCATGAGTTAGGACATACGGTGAGTTTCTTAGTGTCTTGATTTAAGTTATTGATAGGTGAGGTGTCCAGCAAAAAGACCTGGGGTCTAGTAAACCGCCTCTACCTCTGTTCTTTGTTTCATTTAAATTAGTCTGTCGACGGTCTTGGAGCGTTGAAATAGGGTCCAAATCGGGATATGACCATTTGCAAATTACGAACAAGTGCTTAAGTTACATTAAAGTGGTAGTAAGACAATGACGGGGACAAATAATAATAATAATTACTCAAATGGGATCTGAAATAGCATTATCATTGATTGCATTCCGTGGGTAAGATTATATACATGTATAAACAACTACTTTAGTTACGTTAGATGGATAGTAAGACGGATGCGAGTCCAGTAAAGCAACGAAATAGCATGTCTTACCCATTTGCATTAGTAATGCAAGTAAAATGGTAGATAGAAAGGGGGGTCATGAAACGACCATAGGGGTCCAGTAAACCGCCTTTATCTCCTTTTCATAGTCTAAGTCAAGTAAGATTATAAGCGGGCTCTCGCATTGAATAAGCCCGAAACAGCATACATGTATCTTACAATTTACTTTGGCTAGATATATAAGCAATTAATAGAGTGAACAGAAGGTAAGGCGGGCGCCCAGTAAAACGACCTGGGGTATTCAATAAACAACCTTGTTATTTTTCATCGTTTCAATCGAGGTTACATACTAATTGTTAGCAGGCTAATAGAGTTGACCATCATGGCTTTTAAAATGCATGTAACATTTTAACTTATTTGCATTGGTTTAGATAAATAACAAAGAACATGTCCAGTAAAACGAGCAGGGGATCCAGTAAACCGCCCATGTCTTTAATCATTGTTTCAGTTGAACTGAATAAGTTTTTTAGAGGTCTAATAGCATTTGCCCTCGTGGCCCAAATGTCATATTTGACCTCTCTCAATTGGTTTACATTATTATATAAACAACAGGGGCGTAACCAAGAGGTTCAGATTCATTACGCACTCCGAATCGGGAGTGCTATTTCAATCTTAGGCTGCGAAGCGACGCAGTGCGCTTTAAAATGGTGGACGTGTAAATCAAGATCAGAGACACCACACAAAACGTGCAGTCTGATTTTGATGTACACTGTCAGATGCAGTGAGATTTTCAATCGAAAAGAAATAGGATGAAACTCGCAAAATTTGGCTTTTTAGACTAGGTTGGAATTTTCATTTTTTAGCGGTTTTACGCTTAACTATATGAAGGAGTTGTTCTCAAACATGATAAAAGTATTTCGCCTGTTCCCATTACACTACACACTTGTGTGTGATGGAAGCTACAACTATGAACAAGAACTTTAGTTGTATGTAAAAATTAGAAAGACGGGGTATCCAAAAGACCAGGAGGATCCAGTAAACCGCCCAGGTCTTTATTCTTTGTCTAGGTTGAGTTAGTTTGTCAGCTGGGTAAGAGAGTTGCTCAGACTCCAGACGTAGGTTATTTGGTCAAATATAGCATTTCAGACACATTTGCATTGGATAAGATATAAAATCGAATAATTTTAAGTTAAGTATATTTTAACACTAGGGATCCATTGAAACGACCCGGGCGATCCAGTAAACTGCTCTTGTCTTAATTCATTGTCGTACCTAGATATTTTTTTATATATATAAACAAGCACCTCAGTTATGTCAATAAGTTGGTAAGGGAGGAAATCCAGAAAAACGACTGCAAACCTCCCTTGTCTTTATACATGCACATTGTCTTGGTGGACTTAATGCGACAGCAGACTCCGGACGTAAGTCATTCGGTCAAAAATAGCATTTCAGACACATTTGCATTGGTTTAGATATAATAAACAAGTATTTCAGTTATGTCAAATAGACGGTAAGGTAGGGTATCCAGTAAAACGACCTTGGGGATCCAGTAAACCGCCCTTGTCTTTATATATTGTATGGTGGAGTTACTTTTTCTGTAGACTCTGGGCGTAGTGTGGTCGGTCCAAAATAAAAAATGTAACCCATTTGCGTTGCTAAAGATATAAAGTTAAGTAGGGGTACTTTGAAGGTAAGACGGGGGAACCTGTAAACCACCCTTGTATTTTTCATTGTCTCAGTTGAGTTAGTTCGACAGCAGACTCCGGGCGTAGATTATTCTGTCAAAAATAGCATTTCAGACGCATTTGCATTGGTTGAGATATAAAATCGAGTATTTTTAAGTTATGTTCAGTAGATTTCAAGACTAGGGATCCAGTAAAACGACCTTGGGGATCAAGTAAACCACCTATGTCTTTATTCATTGTCGCACTTGAATTAGTTTGTCAGACGACTGAGAGTGTGATCTGTTGGGTCCAAAATAACATATATGATTCATTTGCATTAAGAAAGACGAATAAACAAGTACTTCAGTAAAGTAAGGTAGACGGTAAGACAGGGTATCCAGTAAAACCACCTGGAGGATCCGGTAAACCGCCCTCGTCTTTCTCCATTGTCGCATTTGAATTAGCTTGTCAGACGACTGGGAGTGTGGTGTATTGGGTATAAAATAGCAGATGTGTCACATTTGCATTGGTTTAGATATATAAACAAGTATTTCAGTTTTGTCAAACAGATGGTAAGGCGGAGTATTCAGTAAAACGACCTGGGGGATCCAGTAAACCGCCCTTGTCTTTATATAATGTTTAAATGGAGTTAGTTTGTCAGCAGACCCAGATTGTGATTTATTTGGGCCCACAATAGTATATTAGACACATTTGCATTGGTTTAGATATAGGAACAGTTCTATACAGTTTGCATACAAATATAGTAAAACGGGGGGAATCCAGTAAAACGACCTGGGGGATCCAGTGAACCGCCCTTGTCTTTATTCATTGTCACACTTGAACTAGTTTGTCAGACGTCTCTGAGTGTGGTCTGTTAGGTCCAAAATAGCATATATCGTCAATGTATCTAAAGTCGCGATGTATGTAGATTCGCGGACTATCGTTATCTCCATTTCGTCTCGCGAGATTTTCCGTGCACCTGCAGGGCTGTGACGTAATATTTACTACTGAAGTTACTCTAGCGTATCGTCTGACACACTTGTGAAAAAATGAGATTTAAACAGGTATTTGATCCATTTTCTTTTGCTTATGCTAAAATCTTATCATTTTCTTAATGCTTAAAATATAACCATAGCAACAAGTCAGTTTTATAGCTTAAAAACAAACCTTGTAAAATTTGCCCCTCTATCCGGTGTCTTCTGTCAATGGAGGTCACGTGACCACTCAGGAATTTTTACTATTAAGGCCAAACAAATTTTCATGAACATTTTACAGTACCCTTTTTCTTAATAGAGAAAACTAAATTCGTTGCATTTTCATTTCTGTTTTAGGCAACTCCACAACCTATCAGACAGAAATACAGGTTTTATTCACCATCTGCCCTAACTGCTGCTAATAAATATGTGAAAGAAGATGGCCCGTCAGTTTTGAGAGCCTCTAAAATGTTCAGAGTGCCTGAAAATACTTTGCGAGACAGGGTTTAGGAAAGGTGGACCCAGAAACTGTTACAATGGGCAAACTTCCTCTTTTTGACCAATTTCAGGAAGCTAAAATTGTTGAACATTTCAAGACCATGGCTGATTTGGGATACGGGTATACTCAACAGGAGTGTATTAGTGTTGCTTCTCAGTATGCTTTTCAACTGGGTTTGCGTTTTAATGACAGACCTTTATCTATGATGTGGATGAAAGGCTTTCTTGGACGTTGGCCAGAAATGAGGGTAATTAAGCCTAGGGCTTTGGAACATGTAAGAGCTAAGTTAGCTAAAGAAAGTGTAGTTATGTCTTACTTTGACAACCTTGAAAAGTGTCTCAGGAAACATGATCTTCTAAATAAACCTCACCTGATTTACAATATTGACGAAAAAGGTGTATCCATAGAACACAAACCACCCTTCATTGTAGCTGGTTCCGGTCATCCCACTCAGGCTGTAACCTCTGGAAAGGGTAAGACAGTGACTATTATAGGTGCTGGTAGTGCAAGTGGAGCTGCTGTCCCTGCATACTTTGTATTCCCTGGGAAAAGGATGAATTTTGATTTGTTACAAGGAGCAACATCTGGGGCAAGTGGGACTGTATCAGATAATGGATGGTCAAATATTGCAGTATTTCATCGTTACCTCACAGAACACTTCATTCAGTTTGTGCCTGGTAGAGGCAGTTCATTGCTTCTGTTGCTGAATGGTCACAAGTCACATGTGTCCCTAACTCTTGCTGACTGGGCCAAGAAAAATAATATAGTGATGTTTATACTTCCAGCACACACAAGCCACATTCTTCAGCCTCTTGATGTTGCGTGTTATGGGCCCTTTCAGAGGATGTATTATGCTCAGTGCCATAAAGTCATGTGTCAGGTGTCAGCAACTATCACTAAGTATAACGTTTGTGATATAGCATGTAAAGTGTACTCCAAAGCTCTCAGTTCAGAGAATTTGCAGTCTTGTTTTATGAGAACTGGGATCTTCCCTACTGACAGAACTGCAGTTCCCAAACATAGCATGATTCCTTCTCAGGTGTTTGAATCAGATGACATCAGTTGTAGTCAATGTAGTGAATCTACTGTAGAAGGTGGTATTGTTGCAGAAACAGAGGACAGATTAGATATTTTTGTGGAGAGAGAAAATGATCTGAGGTCAGTGAAAGTTGAAGGTTCTAAGGCCAAGAAACAGAGGAATACAGTCAGTAAACATGTGTCTGGAAAAGAGTTCACTAGTGAAGAAGTAATGAGTGCAGTAAAACAGCATGAGAATAGCCAGAAAAAGGCAACAAAGAAGATTAAACCATCAAAAAACGGTAAAGAAAAAGTCAGGGGTAGTGTTAAATCTACTGTAAAATCCAAAGGTAAAGAAAATGTTATGAGAAATATTCATTCTAAAACTTTAAAATCCAGTCCTGTACCCGGTCCTTCTCATATCAATTTAGCTCTTGACAGTTCTAGCAGCAGTGATGAAATGGAGTTAGAGGATAGTGATGTATGCTGTGTCTGTGGACTCTTTCAGCCAAAAGAGCTTGCTAACTGTGTGTCCCTTACATTTGTAAAGTGGGCAGCTTGTGATGGTAAGAAAAATGGGGTGCCTTGTCAGCATTGGACCCACTTGCAGTTCTGCTCACCAGTGAGGTTTATAAGGAGAGGTGATAGATTCCTCTGTCATCACTATAAGAGTAACGAAGAATAGACAACCTAGATAATAACAACCTGTAAATATGTTATTCCAGTTGAAATTTAAGATTTAATTGTTAATGTTTTTTTTTTTTTTCTTCTTGTGCAAGTTACACTAAAACCCACTATATGAACTGTTTTGGCCTTATTACCAGACCGATTTACTGCATTTGTATTCATCCGCGAATCAACATCTATTTTCAATATGGCTGACCCATTTTCACATACTGCATTTGGTGACCTAGTTTTAGCTTGGATATGTTGTTGACGGGAGTTTTATCATGGAATATCAAGGAAAATAGATTAAACTATTGATAAAGGTAAGTGAAACATTTATTTTCTTTGTTTTTATTGCTCTACGTTTCAAAGAAAGCTTAACCTCGCGAATCTACATACATCGAGGGTATGACCAATTTGCATTAATAAACAAGTGCTTCAGACTTGTTAAGTAGATTCTAAGGTAGGCTGTCCAGTAAAACGACCTGGGGGATCCAGTAAACCGCCCCTTTCTTTACATAATTGTCTTGGTGCAGTTTGTTTGTTAGAAGACTAAGGGTTGGATTTATTGGGTCCAAAAATAGAGAATAGATGGTTGGTGTCTTGGATGGGTTAAGTTTATCGGGCAAGGCAGAGGAATTTATCTGGTGAGCCGAAGGCGAACCGGAAAATTTCAGAGCCGAGCCCGATAAACTTAACCCATCCAAGACACCAACCATCTATTCTATTTATCCTGTGACTTACTGTAACGGAACAAAACAAAATAAACAAACGGGAAAAAAAACATTGATAAAGACCGTATACTGGTGTAATCAAATTTCGCCAACGCAAGGGAAACTGCTCTTGCGGATTGCACAAAACAATAGTAATTTTCTTTGCGGTTAAATATCTATGCACTTGTATTCAAATACTTTTTTAAAAATAAGTTTTACCACTTAAACATCTAAATTTATCTGTCAAAAACATCGTTAGAAGTGAGACAGTACAAAGTCGCCATCTATAAAAAGAGTAAGCCAATTTCGACAACTCTGGTTTTCCAAAAATTAGAGGCCCCAGAGAGGGTAAAATGAAATAAAAAAAATTCACAGCATCATTTCAGCAATATTCATTGCATCCCTTGGATATTAACTTTACATTTACTTTCTACGAGAAAACCTGAAGGACATAAAACAAAACGCAGCTCTCAGAAAACAAAATCGACAGTTATGTGATTTTTCGTGTAATTATTTCTACTGTGGCACTGAAATATTACAATCTAACTTAGTATGACAGTGTTGGGGATAAAGAGGCTGTAAATCTAAAACAGATAACCTTTTATAGCTCACAGAAAAGGCTATTTTCTTGTCTTTGTAGTGATTTTTATACCTGATTCAGTCTATTTTATTAGGAAAAAATGAATAAGGACCCCTCTGTCTTTCATATGGATATATTTCCCTTTAGGTGCCCCATACGAAACTTCGGCTATTAAAGTTCAAAAGATAACCTTTCAAACCGAAAATAGACGAAACAAAAAAAGTTTTAAGCTAAAAGTATCTTTTAAAATTTGCATATAAAGGAGACACCTGAAAAGTGATAATAAAATGGCGGGGAAAAGCATGTGAGAGGTCGCTTATGAACTTTTTTCCTATTGATAGGTATTTTTCTGTCATTAGATTTAAATGACAGTTCAAAACACCTTTGCTGCTAAGATATCAATCATTTCCGTGAATGGATGATGTCACAGATACGAAAATATTGCCCGAGAACATAGTTGGCGAAATTCGATTACTAGCGAAATTCGTTTACGCTCCTATACCTTTAATAAATTTCCGGAGCCGAGCCTGATCGACTTTCCCAATCCAAGACACCAACCGTCTATTTTATTTATCCTTTTTCTTAGTTATAATCCAAAATCCGACTAAATTGCACATTTCGCTCGAAATAAGGCACATATTGACATCTTTCTCACTAGATCTATGAGAAACTTTAAAAAATGAAGAACGTGTTTAGAAAACCCTTTCGATATGCAGGTGCAATAATGACGTCATGAATGATATTGGCTACGTCATAATTATTAAACGTGACGTATATCCGCAGAAAAAAAGACAATGTGTTTTAACATAACAGACTATTAATTAAACGAGCAAAAGTATTCGCTAGTAATTGATTCATTCATTACGGCAGTAAGACGCTTGGTTGAAAATAGTCCCAATTAGCAGGTGCGCACTTAGCGGTCACGTGACCAACTGACGGATAACAAAAAAAGTATACGGCACCCTGTTATCGGGTCGAAATTGTAGAAGGTGACAGGACAATGTTATATAAGATCCATTTGCATGGGTTGAGACACAGAAACTAATACCATATTGTTAGCATAAATGTATAAGAAATCGGGGGATCCAGTAAAACGACCTGGGGGATCCAGTAAACCGCCCTAGTATCTTTTATTGTTTCAGGTGAATTATTTGTTTGAAGACTAAGAAACTCTCAAAGCATATTTGACCAAATTTCACTGGTTAGGATGTATTTAAACAGGCATGCATATTCGTCATGTTAGCAGCAAGGGGGTCCGGTGAACCCTGAATATCTGTGTCCTTTACAACATATTAGTCGAAATAGTTTCTTATGGGACTTAGAATTGCTTACTATGGGTTCTAAATAAGCATATCTAAACCTTAAGTAAATCAGCATTTCAGTCTCAAAAGTTTAAAGGTTAAAGGAAACAAGCTATACATTTCAGTTTTTATTAATCCATTCCGGTGATTGATATCGTTTACTTTCATTTGAAGTTCATTACAGATAATCTCTTGCAATAAAACGACAAATAATAAAGGTTTAAAAAAAAAAACACCGAATTATATGCATGTTCGCATGTATTTTTTATGATTCTATGAAAATCGCCCAAACTGTCTGTTCTATTCATGCATTTGGCGGATTTCAGGCTGCAGTTTTGGAGACTGTGTTCAGTGACGGAAAATGCCGATCTTAAATTTACATATTCATAACTTTGAGTACGTCATCAACTGAATGACGTAGGGCGGTTTACCGGATCCCATCTTCCAGTTACCGAAATGAACCTGGAGAGTTGTCTCGAGAATGACTTTAATTAGTCAAAAGCCAAGTGCTCTAAAGAATAAGCTTTCGGGATCAATGCATAGGTCTGCAAAAACAAAGTATCGACTCAGGTCAGCCTGCGCAGTCCGCGAAGCTGATCTGGGTCGAAACTTTTTGCTTTTAGTAAATTGTCTGCCTGTCAAAGGACCATTCTACCTCCTTATTCATGTGATGACTTGCACGGTATAATCGATACATCACGGGGCATGGCTCATGTATTTGTATAAAGAAGCCCTCCCTTCCCCATAGGCCCGAGTTTAGTCTTGGTTGGTGATTCGAATTCCTGGGTCAGTTTATGTCCGAGGACTGATTACAGTCAATGCGATAGGATTATACATTCCTCTCACAGCTGAACATTGTTACAACGATGTTTAGGTAGGAAAGCAGCCTGCAGCTTCAAAAGTTGGAAAGAATATTGTGGGAAGTACTCTAATGCAAAAGAAACTCCAGGCAAAAACATAGAATAGGTTACTTAACGCCGTCTCATAATCGTACGAGTATGTTTTAAAAAAAAAGCACTTTCTCTTTACCCACAATTTTTTCCACCTTTTAAAAACAAAAACGCACCATTTGATCCACATTTAAATTGTAGCCTGCACATGCTTTTGATTTGGACAAGTCTAAAATTTTGTCGTCTGGCAAATGGTTACATAAAAGCGCCTCAGTAAGGTACATGGAGATATTGTATTCTTGTTTGTTAGTTGCTCTTTTGGTGTTTTTTCCCTGTAGGATACCAAACAATCCCCTCAAGAGAAAGCTTATGAAAACCGATTATGGGAAAAGAAGCAAATGCTCGTAAACAGCATTTTCTTCTTTTCCCACATTGTTTTCTGCCCTTTCAAAGACATATCCTTTCATTTGAGTTACTCATTACTTATCGTCTGCAAATGCTTTTCATTTGGACAAGTCTAACTTCTGTTGGGTGGTAAAGTGTTGACGCCGTATTCAACGGTACTCAGCAATATCGCCGCGCGGATAAAGGACCTATCATTGCTTTCCTGCAGCCTCTTTTACAGACCATTTGGTTTCTTAACACACCGGCTCTTTTGTGTGGACCAGTCCGTATGAATTCATCAGCCATTCTTAAGAATATTCTTGGTCTAAGATCTAGATTTGGAAAGTAACACAACTTTTGATCGGCTAAACCAAATGGTTTAGCCAATTAGAAGTTGTATTACTTTCAAAACGAAAAAATTCTTGTGAATAAGACTAGCAATGTACTTAAGAATGGTTGGTGAATACGGTTTTACAGACGGAAATTATGTTTAAAAATATCACAGTTGAATTAAGGCGCTATGTAGCTGCCAAATGTAAACATTGTGGTTATTAAAATTCATTTAGACTTTAAAAATCATACCATTTAAAAAAAAGATATATGTAAATTTTCGTGAAGATGAACATCTGTTATTGCACAGTCGGTCCATACGTGTTAAATTAGTCGCTGACAGAAAAATGAAATCTAAAAAAAAGTTTGGCGTTGCCAAGTTGCCCTATCTTTTGTTTACCGACCCGAGTTGAAAATTTATTTTTCTGCCAGAGACCAACCCTTAGAGCGACCGTACCTGTATGACAGTTTGTCATTTTCACAATAATTTCCAAACTTATAAAGTGTATTATTTAAATTTAAATGTATTTTACCACTCCACTGTTTACTTTTAGCAGCTACATGTATAAGGCCTTTAATAGGAAGAATCTTGCCAGTTTATTTCTGGACTGATAGATACTAACATGATTTTTCTTGTTGATGAACTCAGCAAATGTTTTACACTTTCTAAAAAAATGATGAAAAATACATCCCTCCCTATTTAAAACATATGCTATCAAACCCAAAATATATAAACATGATCGGAAACGTGCATTTGCATAATGCACCTGCGCACATAATGTCACCTTTGGTTGATACAAAAGTTGATATAACACCTTAAAAGACGATCGCTACAGTTTCACTATTTTTTGAAAACATTCAGAATTTCATGAAACTTTGTTTGGTGATAATTTTTTATCTGATCTACAAAAATAGGAGATAAAAAGAGGGGCGGTCACCAGCTTTGGGAAAATTCTATGAATACTTCTTTTAGTACACCCTGCATTGCGGCAGTTCAGGATGAAATTTCACCTATGAAAACTAAGTCTATGTATATTTTTTTAAATGACAACAATTATAAGCAAACTTTATGTCATTGTAATGATGAAACATCAAATTTAACGAAAAAAATAATTTAGAGTATACTGAGTATCAATCTTTAAAAAAAAAAAAAACCTTATGACTAAAACACCTTTATTTTGGAAACCCCCCCCCCCCCAAAAAAAAGGATATCTTTTAAAGTTATTTTTTTTTTAATGTTCTAACACTCAGATTTTTCTTATTTTTTCTATAAAAAATATTCAGATATTAAACTAAAAGAATCAGGCTTAAAACAAATAGGTCACCGGCCTTATATTTTAAGAAAATACATTTTAATTTTGTGGGTGGGGCACTAACTTATGAGTAAATGTAGGATTTGTCAACGATAAAGACATTACATGAAGTAAATTATCTCAATTTTTTTCAATAATACAACAGTATTTATAAGAATCAAGTTTGTTGGTCATAATAAACCAATTCATAGCATATAAATGTAATACTGATGTAAGCATTTAACCCATTTCCAAATGACTAATTTTAGACTCTTCTAAATTTGACGTGTTTGCAGACGCTAAACCAAAACCTGGTATTCATGTATCACAGTTCTTTGATGGGTCAGACTCAGAAATCATTGTGCAAAAAGGAGAAATCAATCATTAGGAACAATTTCTCCTTTTGACATCAATGTTTTCTAATGTTGTCTGCTGCAGACTCATCAAGCTAAGGCATAACCTGGTAAAGGAGAAAGAGTTATGTACAGCCCCCCGTTTTCTGCAAGTCTTTACCAAGTGACATAATTTTGGACTAGACCAAACTGAAAGCATCTGCATCTGAAAAGATGTTTTAGCTCGACGAAACGTCTGCAAGATAGAGCGCTAGTAGTAGCATCTGTGTCCATATTTCCGTTGTTAGGTGACGTAGTTATGTGATTCACTTTGACTTTCAGTCCGATCTTTTGGAAAATGGAAACTGTCGCGAACGTCGTTAATTTCTGTTATTACAGTTATGATCATTTATACAGAAAACCGTCACATTTTTAGTATTATTCTGGTTTCATTCGTTTGAAATAGCAAAAGTGAGAAAGATTTAATCACCCATGCATGTTCTAAAACATGTCTGCAAAATCGTTGTACATATAGCCTACTTCATTTCCATGCACCATATTTCCTACAATTATTCGCTTGCCCGTGATAACGCATTTTATTTAGCAAGTGGCTCCCTTGTTTTTGTCTTAGTGCGAGAACGTCAAGAAAACATAGAAGCACTATCCTTCTTGGACTGACGCAGGATTTGATTAATTCTTGATTGTATGGTGTTAAACGTTGTCTTCAACATCGATTCAGTTATAGTCGCGGTGGCCAATCACCCATCCATGCCTATCTATTTGCTGGACTTTCTTTTACCAGTTCTTCGCACAATAATCGTCCGAAGCCACTGGCTACTTTCCCACATTACCATGCATCGTCAAAACCATGATCATCTGTAGGAGAGGAATGAATCCTGTCGCAGATATTATCACCATTCCTCGGAAAGAAATTAACCAACCTAGGGAATTCGAAGCAGCCATCTCCTGTTCTCAAGTCCTGTATGCTTCTGGTACCAACTGCGCTTCTGGGGCTCGGAGACTGACACAGGTCATTTAACCTAAAAAAAATAAAATAAAATGAAAAATGAACGGTCCCCTCACCCCACTTAGCTGAACGATTAGAATTCAAGTCGGGTCGACCACAATGGTGTGCTCTTTGACACAGCACGTCTTCCAAGCATTGATCTAGTTTGTAAAACATATTGTAGCCCGACCCCTCGTTAAAGTAGCTGCTGTAATGTAACTACGTACCATTGACCACTGACTTGTAAACAGCCCCATGTAACTGGATGAATGAGTGCGAAAGGTCCGAGGACAGACGGTAAAATTTGAAACTACAGGAGAATTTCTGGCTAAAGCTAAAATTCATGAATATTCTAATCAATCGATTTAAACCTTTCCTGAACGTTGCAATCATTTGGTGGCATAAAACAAACCTAAAAAATTGAAAAAAAGGGTCTATGATTATAGAAAATCAATTTTTAGCTATGATTCATTAATATTCAAGTGAGTAAAATAAATTTACCAGAGAGTTATTTGCGACAAAAACATGTTACACGCCTCGTTTTTCCTAGAACAGTTCCAAAAGCTTGCGACAAAATGGGTTTGTCGTCCATTCAATACTGGCGGTGGCAGGTTTGTACGTCGGATCTTGATTTCGTCTATCGGCCTTTCCGTATAAGAAAGACCAGGGCTCAGGCTTCACCAAAGCTTCGCGATCTCGGTTGTATGTGAAGCTCGTGTCCAAATATTTATTACACGGAAAAACCTCGTACTCGGTCGATATCCTATACATAAATATGGGTCGAGCTTGGGAGTCGAACCAAGGAGTCCTTGCTTTCACTCCCTTTAGTTATTAACAGAGCTACTTGGCCCGGCTCGGCAATCTTTTACTTGAAGCCATGCAGTGATTAACAATGACTCGTTTTTTCAACCGCATCACACCCCATTTGAGTGACAAATTTTTCATATCACACACAGTTAGTTGATTATCCTCTAAATAAAGTTTGGTAAGAACATAAAAAAAAAACTCTTTAATCCTTTAATATACAATCCCGAGTTTGACGACCTTGAGGAATAAACCTTTTAAAAACATTGTGTGAGAAAGAGAAAATGCCGGTGAACAGCATTTTCTCATTTTTTCCACAATGTTTTCTACATTTTCAAAGGCAACTTTCACAGTTTAAACCACATTTAATTTGTCGTCTGCAATTGCTTTGACATTGGAAAAGTATTAAGTTCTGGGGTCTGGTAAATGGCTCTAGCAATAGAAAGCAGTAGAACAGTAGTAGATGTTGGATAAAAGCAAATATTTCTGTTTTTTTCCTTACCTTTGTCTATCTTCTTTTCCGATGATTTGCAAGCTATCGGCTTGTAAACTTAATTCACTGATAAATGATTTATGAAGTTTGGTGATATTTAAAAAATCTGAATAGTCCCCTTTAAACAGAGGTTAAGAAAAAGCTCACACCCATTACATGACTGTATCACCAAGTTTCTTGTGTCCCGCCTATTCGGAAGCCTTATCTCAGGTTGCGTTGCCCAGCCCTTTATGTATACCATTCCTGACCTTGTACAAGAAGATCATTAACTCGGCAAGCTGATCAATCCGTACGGTGGCATAGAACTATACGTCTTCAGGCCTAATGTGTTGCAGTTCACAAGATTATATTGGCGGATAATTTTGCGAAAATTACCACAGATTTATTAGTCGCCGCACAGAAGCGCGCGACTCATTTTTAATAGTTTTTCGAGTTAGGACATGGGCAATGGGATTTCTTTTTTATAGGGGTGTTAAGGTTAACAAGGAATCTTTCTACTTCGCCTAAAACTGGCTTTTTAATTCATTCTTAAAGTACGAAGTGTACAATACTGATACTATTTTTGTTCTGTTAATACTTACAACATCAAAAAATCTGCCCAATTAATACTTTTATTTTCGCTATTCGTGAGAAATGGACTCATCCAAATAAATGCCTTGTTTCCATTGGTCGAGGCTCTGTCAACACAATGCAATCGCAACTTTTTAGCGTATGTTACACTTGATTATGCAATCTCAGGTACCTCCATTTTGTGTATGGAATAAAGCCCAGAGACAGGTAATGTCATTATTTTCATAAAAACTTTGGTTTTTCTTACATAATGTATCTTGAATTCTAAGGCAGTGGTGTCTTGTGGTACAACTGAAGGCCGCATTCGATTTCAGTGAGCACTTTGGTAGGGACTGTGTAGAAAATCAAGTAAGACATGTGCTTATATTCGGATTGTTTGTAATTCTTCCTGGTAGACAAAATTTGTTAGCAGACGCAGAAAAATTACTTCTGTACAATCTTTAACGTGACAAGGTGGCGTAATACCGGAAAACGCCCCGCCGATATATGACTCCATGCAAACATAAGATGTTGTTTTCCGAGTGAAAAGAAGAATTTAATGAAATATTCAGCCTCATTCCGTTCATAAATAATGTAGTTGATGCATACGGAATGAATTCGTAAAAGAAATGCAATTATTTTGACATATTATTTCGATTTTCATGGGTTTTCGCGATTTATCGGTATCATGCCGACAAGGTAATGTCAATGGTTACTTTTTTGGGGCAGTAATTGCTTTCTGAATATTATAGAAAATGGAACTAGTCAAATGTTTTTTATCCTTTTTTTAGCTTGCTTGTTTTAGAAAAAAACAAAAACAAAAACAATACAATAACAAGGTATTGTCATACTTAGTGTATAGTCTGTTCCTGCTTGTAAACATTTTGACATGGTTAATATCTGTCATCAGTCAATACGGAAGGAATAAACTTTAAACTTTTACTATTTGTTCATCATCAAAAGGAGAACTACACCACAAGGGCTGGAAACTCACAGACTTATAGCCTCTTTTTCAATGTTGGTATCTAATTCAGGGTAGCAGCCGAGCGTTGGCATCACCATAATTTTTATTCTTTTGTTTACTGTGCACGATTACTTTATAGTCATAATATGTGCTGAAAAAAGTCTTCCCCAGCCTGTACTGATGTGATGTAGTGATGCCATAATGGCCCTCCGGCCCTCTTGTTAAAGTATCTATGCCTTACCATTGCAAACTTACGTCCCCTTGAATCATACTTTCTTAGGACAGCAACATTTTAGTAACTTAGCCCTGTTTTTAACACTTTCCCAAGCAAACACGAGTTATCACATGTGTGCTGTCAAATTCTTTTGGAAAAACATGTTGGATAAGGAGAAATTGCTCGTTATGAGCAATTTCTCCTTTATCAAATATTTTTTCCACACTACTAGCGAATTTTCCACCATTTTTGCAGCTTTTTAAATTGTCGTCTGCCAACTTTTTGAATTTGGAAGAGTCTGATATTTGTCGTTTGGG
The DNA here is from genome assembly GCA_946811185.2 of Hippopus hippopus. Classification (NCBI taxonomy): domain Eukaryota; kingdom Metazoa; phylum Mollusca; class Bivalvia; order Cardiida; family Cardiidae; genus Hippopus; species Hippopus hippopus. Next base: position 14,145,789 of record OX328103.1, on the reverse strand, counting down.
AAAGGGCTAAGAGAGCGCTGTGCGAGGGTATTAGGTACTTTGTGACACAAGTTTCTATTGTTTTCTTTGAAATCCCATTTTTGATTTATTCTTACTGAAAATTATCACTTTATTTTTGTAATGAAAATGAAACATGCTCTTGTTCTACTTTTACATGCATAAAAAATTGAACCTCTTGTTATGCTCTTGTTCTAATGTTTCATTAATTTGAACCTATACACAAAACACCCCAACTTTTACCAGTACAACCCTGTGATTGATATCAAAACGGTTTTGGAGGCCTGTGTTGATTGCAAGCATTCTTTCCTTTTACCCAGAGCTTTCGTAGTTTATTGGTACAGTTTCCTCTTATTCCACTTTTCAGTTATGTTCAAAACTGTAACAGAAGACAAGTTTTGATATAGATTCACAGTCACATCAATTTCATAATGTGTTAAAAAATCTGCTGATGAGAACTGACATTTACTTACTTGTCCTGGATTTCTTGAAGCATTAAACAAAATTTTTTGCGGCGACTTTGATGCTTTGCATCAACTTTTTCTTGTAGTTATTTGAAATGCTCATGATACTATGGTGGCATAGAACTACAATAATGGCGGGTATTTTTGCGAGAATCGTGGCGGATTTCACCTTGAACAAAAACTATCATGATATTTTTTGTTTTTCGTAAAACCAGACAGATCTAAATACCTTAACATGATTTTTTTCTGTTACTGATGTAAACTCCCGCTTCTTATAAGTTTCCGTTGTAATTATTCGGAATGTGTCGACCACGCTTTAGCAAAAATGGTAGATTCATACAATCAGCCGAGTTTGTTCCAAATGGTTAACAAATTTAAAGATAACTGCAGCATACTATAGGCCTTTCCGGAAACTAGGTAGCCTCCCCTTGAGTACTCTTCGATTACGCATGCTCACAAGCGTAATTTCTACTTCCGAGGACTACACAAGCACGGCAGCAATATCTGGAAGTAGAGACTAAGAATGAACTTACCCGTTGTAACTTGTGTTAAATTCCGAATCTATCCACAAATGAACAACATAACGGTGAATTGAGATCAAAAACTATGGAAAGCTATGGAAAGCCATGGCTGTCTTATATCGTTCTTTTACAGTTCATTGCACCGTTATTGTAATATATGGTTTTATTACAACTATAAATGCATTAACATAAACAGTTTGGTTCCATATAAACATATTTTCATTACATACACTGTATATAGTTGTAATGAAACCATATATTACAATAACGGTGCAATGAACTGTAAAAGAATGATATAAGACAGCGATGGCTTTCCGTAAAAAACAGTTAGAAGAGTCTGTTTAATCCTTTACCAGACAATCCCCGGGTTTTAACGACCCCGAGGAATATGGCTTGCGGAATTACAAGGGAAAAAAGAAAAAATGCTGATGACCAAACTTTTCTCCCATTCCCAAAATGTTTCTACCTTTTCAAAAAAAAAAAAAAAAAAATCCATCATTCGAGCAACATTACCTTATTGTTGGAAAATGCTTTCAGTATACACTAGCTTAAAATTTTGTCGTTTGGTAAAGGATTAATGTGACACGTGCGCGTTAATTTGTACATTACGGCTCTTCGATCGCCCATCCGGCAGTGCGATACCGAGATCAAAGGAACACACCGAATTAACCCTTCACACATTTAAATGAAGAATAATTTTGACGTATGTCTTTTTAACTCAAAAAGATGATGGAATATAAGTATTTTGTGAAGGGAGACTGAAAGATTTAAAATTTGAACTAAAGCTACATTTGTTATGTTCATGATCTAAACTAATAGTTATGATATTTGTCTGAAGGAACATGATAATTTTTTGAGATCAGGATTTTCTTGACAATTCAAGGTATACATGTAGTGCTGTAATTTCGGTAAATGGACTGTTCCTGCCTCTTTAGAGACACTTATTACCCTTCTACCAACCAAACAATCCGGAGTTCTAACGACCCTGGGAAAGAAGGCGTCTTGAAAAATATTTGAAAAGGAGGAAATGCTTGTAACCAGCATTTTCTCATTCCCCGCAATATTTTCCACCTTTTCAAAGGCACTTTCCACCATTTGATCCACGTTTAACATGTCGGATTCAAATGCTTTGGATTTGGACTAATCCAAAGTTATGCCGTTTACCGAACCCGGTCGCTAACGTACATGGTTTGAAACACTGGGATCATTGGTTCGATTTATTTATATAATATGTTGAAAGTGATAATATTTTGTAGTCTAAAAAAGAGAAATGGTTAGTCCGTTTATTTAAATCTGAAACCCCATATAGTTCGAATTTATTAAAAAAATCCATAACCCCTCCCCCCCCCAAAAAAAATGTCTAAATGCTTTTTTGTCATCCTCCTGTTTGAACTACCAAATATAGGACTTTTACAACAAGGTCAATTCAAATTTCAAACCTTCCATTTCTCCTGCAAAAAAGGTAATTCCAGCTTCATTATGAGTGGCGAAATATGTGCTGTAATTGCTTTCGTTAAGAAGCTGGTAAAGGGTTAGCTGGGTGCTCTTTTCTCTCGGTATTTCACGGACAAAGTGGGTGACCTGCAGAAGCGTTTCGGTACACATGCTAGGCGCAGATTAACACAGACGTGTCATATTAAAGTCTCCTTCCTTTTCAATCTTATGTTGATCATTTGTAAATATAGGATTTGGAAGTATTAAAAAAAAAAAAGTTACAGAGGGTAAGTCCATTTCAAATTCGACGCCAAATGATGTATGTTTCCTGTCCGAACACATTCTGATCTTATATGCAATGTTATAGGTCACTGTTTTAACTGCATGTCGGAATTCATTTTGTTTGTTTGTTTTCTTTTTTAATTCCTTGTCCTGTAATACCAGGGATCGTGTATTTTATGATCCATGGTAAAACCAAGGCAGTCAGCGAAAAATCTGTTATTTCTATCGCGGGGCTTCGTTTTGGTCAATAATAAAACTTTTTGTGTCTTTCGAAAGTGATAGTTGATGCAACTACCGACATTGCAGATTTTTTGGCATGTAAATGACGTTATCTTAACTGCAATAAGTTGAGGCGTCTTTTTCACCATTGTCCGAGAAATTCAACAGAATTTAATTGAACAAATCCGTTACGTTTGCAAACAGTGTGCGATACAGAGCAGCAGGTCAGACGTGTTATTTAGCCCCGAGTAGTAATTTTTAGGAGTGAGGTATTGCGATTTTGGAAAGCTAACTGGATGACGAATATCACGAATGATTTTTTTTTGTTCGGCCGTTGTTATCACAGGGACTCGGCACATGATAATTTGTGTTTAAAGACAACATTTCGATAAAAAAAAAATCGGAATATCTGCATATTAATATTTATATACAGATATTCGGATTTTTTTTTTTTTTTTTATTTTATTGAAATGTTCTCTTTAAGCACAAAATAGCACAATCATCATGTGCCGAGCCCCTATGATTGTTATGATCGTAGTCCCCGGAAGTGGGGATTTCCACAAGGGAGATAATCTTCGAAGGGAAGTAACCGAGTTTCCGAAAAGGCCTATTGAATCTTTTTGTGCACATCGATATACATGTATGTACATATCATTGCAAAAAAGTATTGATCAATACAATTAGCCGACGTGCTCCGAACGGTCGACAAAGATAAAAACAGCTGCAGCATACTTTGGAATCCTTTTATGCAAATCGGTCTATACATGTATATACACGCATTACGCGCATTGACTTTGTCTTCAGATGTTGGTTTCCTGAAGTCTTGTCTATTTTGCAGTTAACTCTATCTTAACACGGCGAACAGTTAACCCTCCATTATTGCTGGCAGTACACGAGCACTAACAGGGAAACAATGTGTTAAGATATTTATTTAATACTTATCATGACAAAATACACTAACTATACATAGTATACCAGAGCCATGCTCTGGAGGCATGGGGCATCTCCGTGATGCATGATATCAAAAGTCATCACATTATTATGGAACCATAAAATCCATTTTGCCAAAAATCGACTGAATCTTGACGTGAACTGGTCCTTGGACATGCAGACAATTGACCAAAAGCAAAAGTTTCAACCGAGTCCAGTCCGCGAGAACTGCCTAGGCTGACGTGGGTAGATAGTGTAACGTGTACCGAGCGGGTGTTAAACAGTTTCGCTTGGTCAGTGTGAAACAGTGACCAGTTTGTACTAAAAGAGTATGTCTGAGCAGATAAGATAACACTATTATAATATCAACCAGCTTATACGGGCCGGGATACTTTCTCCTGTTATGTGAATTGAAAAATCATTGCATTTCTGACTGAATGCATCATCATCATCATCACTGGTCTTCTTTACCCTCGCCATGCGGCATAAAGCCATGTGGCGAGCAGCTATTGGTTTTTTATCTATATATTTTAGAGACAGTTGGGTTTAAATACAATTTTGTATCTTTTAATTTGATGGCAGCGCTCCCCGATTTAAAAAGAGGAGGTAGAATAAAAAGGGATATATAAAAAAAGTAACCGGCTAGCCGAAAACGACCCTTCCAGGACCACCTTATAAAAAAACAAGATAAAAATTTATTATTTACAACATGTACATTACCGTTGAGCTTTGCCTGTCTAACTGTACAGTTTTAGACTCATCCATATGTTTTATTACCTATTTATTGGATTCTACAGTGTTGGCATATCCTAGTCTTATTGAACAAAAGGTCATTACGTACTTTACTATAATTAAACATTGATTTGTCATTTACTAAATTCGGGGAAGGAAAAAATGGAAGAAATGGACGGAGTCGAGGCCAACATGTTTCAGAGAGCTCTCAAAAAGGTAGGACCAAACAAAAATGTACACTTTAAGAGCTGCGAAGCGACTGTCAGTCCTGCCTGCTGTGCAGGGCGATCAGGACGACACCACTCAGTAGGGGCATAAAGCCAAGACTACTGGGGTGCTAGATCTTTCCCTGCCGCCCTAACCACAGCAGGTCCCAAAATGGGTAAAAATTGCCATAAGAACGTGAAATAAACTTTGACAAAAAATACAACCCTATGGAGCAGGACTACGGGGGCTCAGAGCGACATAATAAAAGCCCCCGTGTCAATAAGAAATAGTATAAAAAATCCAATATCGACCCGGATCAGATCCGGGGCGAACTGAATGACGATCACTTCTCAGCAGTATATTTAAATCAAGAAAGATTAAATTGAAACTTATTTTAAAAAAGATTCATATACCTGGCCAACATAATCCTGCATGAGTTGAGTAGAAAAGGTTAAAAATCCCTTGTAAATAGGGGAGCACCCATGTTTGGCTTGGTGACCTGTAAACCCCGCCATATACTTAGTACATGAGGGGTATAATATTCATTTTAAAAGAAAATTCATATGAGAGTTACTGTAAGATTTAGTACAATGTACTTGATCGATAGGGGCTATTTAAAAAAAAAAAAACATATAAAAGGAAGAAGGTAACGGTTCCTATACTGGTAAAAAAAAGAAAAAAAAAGGGGCGGGGGGGGGGGGGAAACAAGAGAGCTGTCTGAGATTCCAAGTACGAATTATAAGAGGAAAAACAAATTAGGTCTTAGAACTGGGGCGGATTTAAAGGACACGCCTAGGCCTGCTATAATAATACGAACAGAAAAGAGTTGACATACTGAATCACTTAACCTGACCTGAATTTGCGTTTATTTATCGTCGCCACCGGTTGCCCATATGGGCGACGCCCCCTGAAGGCTGTTAGTATTGTTACGGGGGATAGTGCAGATACAGGACGAAACCCATCTTAAGTTACGCCTGGTTCTCTTACGTGCTCGGTGTATAGCACCGTCACACGGGACCTCGGTTTAACGTCTCATCCGAAAGACTATTAGTAATTTTAGATGGCCAGCCGTGGGGATCGAACCCACACCCTCAAGTGACTCGAAACATCATGTTCACGAGTCCTACGCTCTACCTATTGAGCTATGCGGGCTGGTCTGATTGAATGCGAGAGGAACACCTGCTTTTATACCCACTCAAACCCACATGACCAATCAGCCGGCTTACTCGGACACTTTCCCTTGCAACAATATTAGCACCGACCTTTCAACTACTTTTATTGAGCGTCCAGTGACATGATCAACTAACCCTTTTTCAACACTTCGAAATACGCAATTTGGGAAGAATGCGTGTCTAAAAATGGCCCAAACAGAAATAAAATTTGACTCTAAAGCCTTTCTGCATACACATATGGTGATATTGTTGCCTACGGCCTGTAACTTTAAGTATTACCCTGCCGGTATCGATCGTCACCCTAAAACGCTTGGAGGACCATGAAATTACTGAAAAGAATGAAAACTACCGAAAAGAACTGAAAATTATAACAAATAGACATAACAGAACTAATCAATCACATCACAATAGCTTTTTCAAATGCACTTAACCCCTTCTCAATAAGCACAAAAATATACATTCACGAAAGTTTTTAAACACATGCTGTTGATTTTCGTGATAATCACTCGGAACGCCTCAGCCACTCTTGACCAAAAGACAATTGATTCGTACAATCGACCAAGGTATTCCAAATGGATAAAGAAGCTGAAGTAGTACTTTGGATTAGTTGTATTCATAGCGTTTTATCCGCTATATTCATACAGTAAATAGTAGCAGTTCAAGACCACTAATTAATAGTGAAAATAATGTGTTCGGTTGTGTACCTCTTTACCAAAACGACAACATGTTGGACTTGTCCAAATCCAAACCATTTGCATACGATAAGTAAGATGTGGTTCATAACTTGGGATCTGACTTTGAAAGGGTAGAAAACATTATGGGAAAAGGAGAAGATGCAGGTTACCAGCATGTTCTACTTTTCCGACAATGATTTCAAAGGCCTTCTTCCTCAAGATTGTTAAAAATTCTGGATTGCTTGTAAAAGGTTACCTGGTACCGTTATAAAATAAAGTTTATCACGATAGCTTTGAAATAACGTCATAACTTTCGCGGAAATATTCCGACTTTATTATCTGATGTGGTGGCCGTTCAAGGCCACCATAGATACCAGTGTGTACAACACATGACCAAAAAGCTATCATTCGTGTACTACCCTGGATTCAATGGTACTGTTTTTTTCCAAGTGACATGGACACGAGTAGGAAACTTCATATTCAGAGCCAATGGCTCCGACGAGAAAATGTTATGTTGGTCTTCCGTTTCTGAAGATGTCGGCTGAAAAACAACCAAAAAACAGGTAAACTTGTCATTATTTGTAATCATGTGTTCTTATATCTTTGAAAGTCCAAAAAAGGAGAATGTCATGCAATGCTCTGGTCTTTCAACGTGTTTTCTACACTACGGAAAGTTGTAACAAGTGTACGGTGTTGTCTGAATCATTTGTGGCGTTGGTTGACCTTAGCTAAAATAATACGTCACGGACCTAAATTCAGTCTATTACTGCCATATAATTGGCAATCAAAAGAGAGTCTTGCTGTCCCAAAAACGTGAATTAATGTCTTGAAATGTTACATTCACTGCTGGTAAAGAATTGAAAAGAAATAGCACAAAAATGGTGAAAATAAAGAAGGGCTCCGATTATGTGGGCCGGCTCTGAATATGTAAGTCGGCACCAATTGATGAGGGCTTCATTTCAAAACTAGTTTTTTGTAAAAAATTACTTAGGAAGTAGACTTTGTTTTTCCGTAACACCTTTCAGTCCAAAATATAGCACTATTGTTGGATGGAACATGACCGAATTTATGAACATACAAAGGACTTGTTTTGTCACGACTGAAAAAATCCTGTCGAACATTAGTCTATCTAAATTTTGAAAATACTTTTATGTAGCTTTTGATTAACAGAATGGTCTATACATGTATATAGTATTTGTCATGCTTTCGTCGTAAGTGCAGCCCACACGTAAGCAAAAATAATGAAAAAATATTTGGCATCTTTGGAAGGCTCTTTGGTCTTAAAACAGTCATTAAAACGCTAGATGGAAAATGTACCGACCGTAGCAGAGATTATGAATAGAAAAAAAAAAAAACCTTTTACAAAACGTGAGAAATACAATTGATCTATTCGCAATACACGCCTCAGGGTATATGTGTGAACCCTCTTAACTCTTTTTAAATAATACTTAACACTACACAACAGTATGTCAGGTGGGTGGGGTATATACAAGTCTTTAACAACGAAAAAGAATCTATTTCACAAGCACGTCAAGACCAAAGATGTTCATAGATCCCTGATTCTGATAGTACTTACTCAGATCTTTCAATGTTCAATTAACCAGATGCATATTAGATCAGAAAATGTCACTTATCAGTTATCTTTAAGCCGATGACAAACAAGTATTCATCCAAACAAACAAACGATCACGTTTTGTACAGTCTAATATTGATCTATACTGGCTGCAGAACCAACTTAAGTTGTGACAGGCACTTTAAGGGTTCATAATGAATAGCTTTGAGTTATTTATTTTTCTTTTTCCGTCCTAGATATTTGTATGAATGTCCTAAACATTGTCGTTTGCACTTGTTTCAGAAATCTCACACCAACCCCTCCCCATTTCTAATGTAATCATTAGAAATCATTCACTTTACGCTGTAATTAGATTGAGATTGCAGCTCCAATATCATGATTTTCTGATTGTGTATGCAATTAGCTGTTTTGAGTCATTATTTAGGATAAAAGGTTTATAAAATAACTAATCTTACGAACAAAGTCCGCAACAAAGAAACAAATGAACAAATGTATGGCAGAAATATATATGACGTGATGTGGTTTTGAGATTACGTTATGTGGTCTTTATATTACGTGATGGTGTTTTTAGATTACGTTATGGTGTTAAATTGTTATGTCATATAGTTTCCTCATTACCTTATGTAGTATTCTTATTATGTTGTGGAGATATGATATGTCGTGATGTGGTATTGAGATTACATTATGGTGTTTTCCTTTATCATGATGATGTCTTTTTAATATATTATGTTATTAAATTGTTATGTCATATAGTTTCCTCATTACCTTATGTAGTCTTCTTATTACGTTATGAGGATATTATATGACGTGATGTGGCATTGAGATTACGTTATGGTGTTTTCCTTTATCATAGTGATGTCTTTTTAATACACCATGTTTTCGAAAAGAGGAACTAAAGTTCCATGGCCCAACTCCCGTAGGATTGTATGGTGGCATATTTCTGCCGCGAGATGTGAGATAGCTATTGCGATAACTTAAGAGAAGTATCGTGATAAAACAAAAATTTTCATGATAAAAATATCACGATAATTGTAACTGTTATCGTGATTTTCTTTTTTTTGCTTTCGAACTCATAACTGACATTCATGGTACCTATAAATAGATACGGTTTCGGAACACTTTCGTCTACAACCTTAAGAATTCTCCTTTTCCCTGAATTGTTTAAAAGTTGTTCGTTGGAGGCATTTCGAGTCGTCTTTTTGCGATTTTACAGACCTCTGTTCATTTCGAGTATTGTCAAAATTTACCAATTAAGCTACAATAATCGTTAATGATTCGAAATTTTACTTACTGCAATCTTATTAAAGGGTAACTCCAGACTAAAATTTAAATTTCAAAATCGGATAAAACTATGCTAGAGTACGTTAGTTAAATTTTATTTTAGCGCTCTGTGATGCTTACTTCACGAGATATGGAGGGCTTAAACTTCGGATTTTCGCCTGTCTGAAAGTCGTTTATTGAAATCAACGGACTGAAAGTCCTGAAAAGCGGATTTGTTGAACAGTTTTAAGCTATGATTTGATGTAATGAAAATTAATTTTCTTTTTTATCACACGTAAAACATGTATAATATGTAAGTAATTAATAGGGTATGCAAGGGCAATGGAGTCGAAGTTGTTCTAACAAGTGTGCTGTGCAGCTACTGTTATTTTACTACTTTTTAGAGTATAAATTTGATCCAACAATTTGATGTTTTTTATTGCTAGTATTATATTTAGGACTGTTAACACGCATCGGACTGGAAAAAAAAAAAACCAAGATGGATTTATAAGTGAAAGTTATTTGACAAATATATAGAACACTTTAGTAGCTGATTTGTTGATGAGTAAGACTTAATAAACTGTATAAAATAGGATGATGATATATAATGATAATTCTGTAAAAACACATTGTTAAGGTCTACAGTTGTCAATCAGTTTCAGCAATCATGGGCAAATTTGATCAAAGAGTACAATATATTGCTACTTGCACATGTATTCAATATGAAATTTTTGTGCCTTTTTGTTGAACTTCTTACCAGAGGACAAGATTTTTGACTCTCCCAAATTAAAACCAACTATTTAGATTTCCATACCCTCAACAAACTCAAAAATGACTTAATGAATTATAGATGGAAAATCATTAGTAAAGAAGAAAGATAAGATTTAGAAAAAAATATCTGAACTAGTATTTCCTTAAGTGCTACTCAGCCTCTTTGGGTATTATTAGATTTCAAGCCACAGTTCCGGAAAGCTTTGAGGGAATAGTACTTAATCAATAAGATGCGCCATTAACAAGGATTTATGTGTTCAAATCAGTATCAAGACATCATCAATACATCTGGTGTAATAAGAATAAACAGAATGACCTATTGCTAAAGTAGCCTACAATTCCATTATCAAATGCACAAAATTGCATCATTTTACTGAATTTAACCATACACTTTATATGAAAAGAAATATATATCTGGTAGTATATGTATTTATTGGCCTTTTACGAAATAATTTGATTTGTGGCTTAAAAACTAAATAGCTTGCTATTTAGAGCATAAACAAACAATTCAATAGATATGGAGCCCTCAGATTATGAGGTTTGTATTTGTAACCGGTAGAAAAAAATTCTCGAAGAAAAAAAGAAAAGAAATACTGATGTCTTGTTTTCAAACACCGTTTTCATAAGCCTCATTACAAAGGACTCATAAAACATAGGATTTATTGTGTGTTAAAGGGCTAAGAAAAGAAAGATCCTCAAAAACTCTCCCAATTTAACTTTGTATGACATAAAATTCAAGGGTCAAATATAGGCCATGTTTGGACAAACCATAAGGTATTCTGAATACTGATTACATGTTCATGTATCTGTAACAGTTCTGTTAAATAGCCCCAAAGGCTGTGATTGAACCTAGAACCTTCAGGTCCAAACTCTGTAGGCAAATGTTTTACCACATTGCTACAAAAACTAGCTCTATAGCAAGACAGGTAAGTGTATCTTTATACAAACAAAAGCTATACATTTATATCAGTCTGTGGGATAGACCAGTATACAACATAATTATGAATCCATGTCGGGTTTCCTTAGCATCTGACAACTGGATTTGGAGGAAATTTTGATTGGTATTTATTTTAACACTTTACTGAACACTCATGTTTACCCTTGGGCTACTCTGCGCGACTCACTGACCTTTTGCTGACAGTGTAGATCAAGATCAGACTGCAGTCTGATCTTTGGTCTACACCGTCCGTTAAAGAGATGTTTATCGTCCTCAAAATTACCTTGAAATAGCAACTTTTGTGATTTTACTAACAACATGAAGTATCATTTGAGTTATTAAGCTGGACAAGGGTTAATAACCCTGAAGAAAATAGGCAATTAAAAGCATCATGGGACAAGGACAAAATTCTGGTAGACAGTATTTTCTTCTGTTTGAACATTGTTTTCAATCATAAGAGTGAACTTCAGCTCATTTGTATAAGTTTCTGAATTGTTGTCTGCAGATACATTTAAAGAGCCTAAACCTTATAATGTGGAGAAGAAATGAATAATGAAATAGCATCCATTTAATTACCATTTTTGATTAAAAAAAAAAAAAAAAAGTAATTAATGCATAGATGGTGGACATAGACTAATCTGAAAATTCTTACAAAAATTAACTCTCCTCTAAATTTGGATCTGGGGTTCTGCATGGTTTAGGACTTGTTACCTGGTGGCCATTATGTTTTTCTGTAGGAGTGTCCTTAGGCAAGACACTTCAGAGCCCTAGCCTAGTACTGCTGAAACCCAGACATACATAAATAAGCTAGTTGTAGCACTTATATGACTGAAATAATGTTGAAAGCGACATTAAACGCCATTCAATTAATCAAGTGTGGTTTTAACATTGGCCTCCGGCCAGGGTAACCTTTATCTGACATTTCTGTCAGCCTCACAAAATTTAGCTCTGAAGTTTTTGCAAACATCAGTTGAAAAACAAATTTTTTTGTCATTCTTACCAAATTCATTTTTTCCCCATTCCTTAACACCACAAACTTGCACAAAAGATACAGTGTGTTTTAACTAAGGCAAGTGTTGCTGTATTATCCCATTTTGAAGGATGTTCAGAAAAACTTTTGAAACAACTTATCAAATTTGCTGAGCTTTACTTGGCTGTACTAAAAATCAAGGGTTTTCAGAAGGACTAGTGATAGCGTTTTTTGTCTGAGATCATTTTGAAAATATCAACAGCTCACCCTAGGGTTTGTAAACACGTGAGCTTAAATAAATACACTAACATGATGGCTATATTTTCCTTTACCATAGCATTGTAAGTATTTCTAAAATCATCATTAATCATCATAATGCAAGACTCTTTTGAAATATTGAAGCTTCTGTACTCAGATATCAAAGTTTTGATTTTCAAAACAGCATTTTACAAACCTAGTCAGACAATAAACACAACACTTTCTAAACTTTCATGTAGTGGGTATAATCATATAGACTGCAAACAATTCAAACTAAAATAGTGTGCCTATAGGAGTGGGACTTTACTATGTTAGGTGGTCTGATCTTAATCTACTCTTGCTACAAAGGAAACAAACTGTCCTCATTCTGAAGTACATGTATAAAGCATGTACTGTTTTGAAACTAGTATGATTTAGTTTAAACCCCTACAAAACAATCCAACTTTAAACAACCCTGAGGAAGAAGGCTTTTAAAACGAATTTGGGACTGTGAGCAATGCTAGTAACCAGCAGTTTTACTTTTCCCACAATGTCTTTAGACCTTCCAAAATAATATTCATATTTTGAGTCACACTGATTCTGTCATAAGCAAATGCTTTCCATTTGGACAAGTCTAAAATTTTTTGTTATGTGGTAAAGGGTAAAAAAAACAAAAAAACAAAAACAAAAAAACCAAAAAAAAAAAAAAAAAGATCTGGAGTCCTCCCAGGGAAATAGAAACAATGGCTTTTTTGAATGTAATTTCCTACTGAAAGCACATTGTCCTTTCCATGACTCTAACACCTAGGAATTCCTTCAAGGCTTCTTCCTTATTGCTACACAACTTGAAACTATTAATTTCCAAATGAAATACAAAATCTAACTAGACACAACAATTTGATTGCTCAGATCCAATGATTTCTTCTTTCTTTTAAAAAGAAAATTCTTGGTTTTATTCCTTATCTAAAAAAATGTTATGTAATAGTCTGAAAGGTGAAAACTAAATGGTGTATTTAGTATTTTCTAAGATTTAGGCCATGTGGAATTCATGAGTATTGAATATACTTTCCTTCTGTTACATAAATGAAAATTCATCTTGTATCATCATGAAGACACAAGTCAAGAAATAATGATTTCACAAAAGAAAAGTAAGGTTAACTCATGCACTGGCACAAACATGAAATTGATTGTAACTACCTTCAAGAATAATTTGATGATTGACTCATTTCTGGTGGTTACATTAATTTCAACACTATTTCAGTCTTACAGTGACAACAACTCATTTGTGTACCTCTCTGGTTGTACTAGGGCTAGGCTGGTTCTCAGCAGTGTCTTTTCTATAGGCACTCCTACAAAATCTTGCCACCTAGGTGAGGATAAAACCCTGGATAATCCATCCTACACCTTCACTAATCAACCACAGTCTCAAAGCACCACACTAAATAAATGAATGAGATTATGTAATTTCACCGCTATTTTGGAACAACTTCAAAAAAGAAAAAAAAAAAAAAAAAAACTTAGGCCTTGTAGATTCAAGCTCAGACCTCATATTCTGTGCAGTCTGAAATTAGATTATAATACAGTTTCAAAAAAAAAAAACAAAAAAAAAAACTGGTGTTACACTTAACTAGACTATAAAACAAGAGGGCCAAGATGGCCCTGGATCGCTCACCTGAGTTTTTGAGAGGACCATAGCCATTTTTTTTTTGAGGTATTGAAACCTTGGAAACAAAATCATTATTTTTCCAAGCAATTTTGAAAAGGTCACCATTGAAAGTCATTTCAAAATTTGTCACCACCCCTACAATCATCACCACAGCAATGACTTTGATGAATCAGAATTCTGCAAATAAATTTTTGGATAGATCACCCAAGGACAATTTCTTGAAGAAGAGCACATGCTCGATAGTGACTAAAAACATAAGTCGAACAAGAGAACCACATGCAGGTGCCAACAATTGGCTGTTGTTTTTCGACGGATAAAAATTTCCCTAACAATTTTTGAAAAGGGTCGACCTAGGAACATTTCTGTGTAATTATTTCAGAATCTGACCAGCTGTTCCAGAGAAGAAGAATTAAGAAATTCCTCTTCATGTCCCAGTAGTGCAAATAGCCCCCACCATCAGAGCCATGTTTCTTGACAGATCACAATTTCGTGAACTATTTTTGAAAAGAGCCACCCAAGGAACATTGCTGTGAAATTATTTCAAAATCTGACCAGCAGTTTCAGAGAAGAAGAATTTTTAAGAATTTCTTCATGTCCGTATAGTGTAAATAGCCCACAGCCATCAGAGCCATGTTTCTTGATGGATCAAAATTTCTCGAACAAGTTGCAAAAAGGGTCACCCAAGAAACATTTCTGTGAAATTATTTCAAAATCTGACCAGCCGTTTCAGAGAAGAAGAATTTTTAAGATTTCTTCATGTCCATATAGTGCAAGTGCCCCCCCCCACCAATCAGAGCCATGTTTCTTGACGAATCAGCATTTTGCGAACAATTTATGAAAAGGGTCACTAAAGGAACATTTCTGTGAAATTACTTCAAATTCTGACCAGCGGTTTCAGAGAAGAAGAATTTTTAAGAATTTCTTCATTTCTGTGTAGTGCAAGTAGCCCCTATTCACCAGGGCCATGTTTCTTGACGGATCAAAATTTCGCGAACATTTTTTGAAAAGGGTCACCCAAACAACATCTCTGTGAAATTATTTTAAAATCTGACCAGCGGTTTCAGAGAAGAAGAATTTTTAAGAATTTCTTCATTTCTGTATAGTGCAAGTAGCCCCCATTCACCAGAGCCATGTTTCTTGACGGAACAAAATTTCGCGAACAATTTTTGAAAAGGGTCACCCAAACAACATCTCTGTGAAATTATTTTAAAATCTGACCAGCGGTTTCAGAGAAGAAGAATTTTTAAGAATTTCTTCATTTCTATATAGTGCAAGTAGCCCCCATTCACCAGAGCCATGTTTCTTGACGGAACAAAATTTCGCGAACACTTTTTGAAAACGGTCACCCAAGGAACACCTCTGTGAAATTATTTTAAAATCTGACCAGCGCTTTCAGAGAAGAAGATTTTTATAGAATTTCTTAGAAAATTCGATTTAGTTGCCATGGCAACCAGAGTTTTTGATGGAATCAAATTCTGTGAACAGTGTTCAAAGAAGACCTCCCAAGGAACATTCCAGCCAAGTTTGGTCCAAATTGGCCCAGCGGTTTAGGAGGAGTTGATGTTTAAAGAATTGTTGACGACGCACGACGCACTGACGCACGACGGACGACAACACCGGGTGATCCTAAAAGCTCCCCTTGAGCACGTTGTGCTCAGGTGAGCTAAAAAGCAGCTGTCATAATACATTCAAATTTAAACAAGATGCCTGTTTGTAAAACAGTCATGTCCCCCTACTGCCACATTGATACAGGAAGTGGCACAGTTCATAAACTGATATCAAAAGAATTGATTGGGAAATATCGATGTCATCTTTTTGATTTATAGCCCACTTAATTTGTTAAACACGATAATCTGTCAACAGTTCGCATAATTATACACACCGCCGTGTGTATACATACAAGATTGTAAACAGTCGCCGATACACAGACTGGGTTATCGATTTTCTTTTCGACACGCGCGTTCGACTTCCGCTTTTTCCCAGTCGACTTCGATGCTTACTAAGTCCCCGCGAATAAAATGTTGGAGCCACAAGTTCAGCCACATATGATGATTTTTGAGACACTTTAATTTTTTTTTAGCAAATGGCTCAAGTGACGAACGGCAGCGGGGCCCTGAATCATCTGTGGGTCACTGTGACCTTGACCTTTCACGGATTAACCTTAAAATCGATAGGGATCATTTACACTCCAAGATGAATATCTGTGCAGAATTTGAAGGACCTAGGTCAATTCTGTGTGTAGTTATCATCTGGACAAGGTTTGGTCTATATATCATTAAGTTGAAGGCCACTGTGACCTTGACCTTTGATGGATTAATCTCAAAATCGATAGGGATCATTTACATTCCGAGATAAATATCTGTACAGAATTTGAAGAACCTATGTCAATTCTGTGTCTAGTTATCATCCGGACAAGTTTTGGTCTATATATCAACATGTTGACGGTCGCTGTGACCTTGACCTTTGACTGATTAATTCCAAAATCAATAGGGATTATCTACACTCCACGACGCATGTCTGTGCCAAATTTGACGAACCTAGGTCAATTCTGTGTCTAGTTATCATCCGGACAAGGTTTGGTCTATATATCAACATGTTGACGGTCACTGTGACCTTGACCTTTGACCGATTGACCTCAAAATCAATAGGGATCATCTACACTCCAAGACGCATGTCTGTGCCAAATTTGACGAACCTAGGTTGATTCTGTGTCTAGTTATCATCCGGACAAGGTTTGGTCTATATATCAACATGTTGACGGTCGCTGTGACCTTGACATTTGACCGATTGACCTCAAAATCAATACGAATCATCTACACTCCAAGACGCATGTTTGTGCCAAATTTGACGAAACTAGGACAATTCTGTATCTAGTTATCATCCGGACAAGGTAAGGTCTACCGACGGACCGACCGACTGACCGACGGACCGACCGACATTAGCAAAGCAATATACCCCCACTTCGTTGAAGGGGGGCATAATAATACCATTTTAAAGAATGGAAAATATTGTGGAGATGACAGTATGTGATCTTTTGGTCTGGTCTTATGTTAGTCACTGGAAGAAAAAAAAAAAGAATTTTAAAATCAGGCAAAAAGTAATCAAAAGACACAGCTACCAGGCAGGTTTTAACCTAGTTTTGAAATTAATTTCTCTGTCAGCGATTAAGACTTGGACAGACCGTACAATGACAGATTGTCATCTTCATAACAATTTCCATACTTTTAAATTGTATGATATAAATTGAAATGCATTTAAAAATCCGCTGTGTTTATATTTGACCTTTATTGTTACTTTAATAACTTCAAGTTCTTTTTATGAGTATCACATAAAACATAACAGACCTACATATAATATGCAAACTCGGACTTCACATTCTTAGGTCTATTTCTATTCAGTCAAAAAATGCAGGTGTGAATAAGCACAATGTGAAAAGTAGACTTTAGTCTCACATAATTATATTGAAAGAAACAGTTGTAGTATGATGGGAGTTTGAAATTTTGTCTGATAATGTAAGTTTTCTTCAAATATATAGATCTAGATTTGTTTTTGAAGTTTTGAGCCATGTCCTAATGACTTTGACAGTCATACATGTACTACATAATTGAGCCATTGCATGGACATGTGCAGAAAAAAAAAAATGATGTAGCATTATGAGATACTTGAAATTCAATATTAACACTGGTAAAAAGGCAATTCATTACAGTCCAATGCAGTTTTGGGTGTATCCAATTTCAGTGTGCAAAGAAAAGAATTAAAATCATCACTTATAACCTGGCAGAACATAGTCCAGATTTTTTTTCTTCCCCCAAAAATGAATCAAGGTACACACAGTGTGACAAGCATAGTAAAAACTGATTTTTACTTAACCAAAATGAAACGTTCACGTCGCTAGTAAAAATCCAAATATTGCTATTTCAAAGTTATTTTTTTGGGGGGGAAAAATACCTCCTTACCGGGCAGTATCTAGATCCAAGATCAGACTGCATGTTCTGTGCAATCTGATCCTAATCTACACTGTCTGCAAAATGTCGTTGAGTAGCACTTAGCAGCTTAAGGATTAAAGGAATTCTGTGCCTCTATAAAACTTTAAAAACTATAGGCATACTTTCATTCTAAGGTTTGAAATACTAGCTGCTTACATGAAGCACAGTTTCTAATTTGGGTTGAGCAGCAGCAGTTCATCATAAACATTTATTTTATTAAATAAAGTGTAAATATTCTAAATTTGCTCTGTACATGTACTTCAAATTGCATTCATCAATAATATATCAGGGAATTTAGTAAATCTACATGTCCAAACAGTAAAACGTATAGATGAGTTCCTGTGGACTCTTTATCATAAATCTACCTGCAAATTTCATTCTATGGTTTGAATTACTAGTTGTTTACATGAAGCACAGTTTCTAATTTGGGTTGAGCAGCAGCAGTTCATCATAAACATTTATTTTATTAAATAAAGTGTAAATATTCTAAATTTGCTCTGTACATGTACTTCAAACTGAAGTCATCAATAATATATCAGGGAATTTAAATCAACATGTCCAAACAGTTAAACGTATAGATGAGTTCCTGTGGACTCTTTATCATAAATCTACCTGCAAATTCTGCATTCCTAATCTTAATTATTCTGTTGCATAAAAGGTAACGAAGTAAAATTCAAGTGTGTTAGAAGGACTTTTACACCTGGATGACAATTGTAAGTCTCTGAGTCTTAAAGTCCAGGATATTAGGTTAAGTTAGTGGATGTCTAGTTCACTGAGAAGGACACGAATCTTCAGTATAAATTCATGTCACGGGTTCGTACTTGATCGGGGCCGTTTGTTCATGTTCATGTTCATTCGATAAATGGAGAGAAATCTTGCAATCTTACATACATCAAACGTCAAATAAATTTCTGTTAATAGACCACATGATCTCCATTTCTTTAAACGTTTCACAGAAATGTTTTAAACAATTCGGAAATTCATCGATATACGAAGGGCGGTAACAAGGTGCCGAATTGACTTTATGGGTTATCGAAATGGTTTTAAATTATTTACGGTCAAATTCTAGCTAGCTATCTGAACACAAAAAGATATTTGATATGATACATAGTTGAAAATGTTCAAAAGTTGAGTGCTTAAAATCTCCTTGTTTATTTTGACAGTGGACTGCACAAGTAGTGAATGAATGTTTCTTGAATGAAAACGAGGGCAGTCTGTGTAAACAATGTTGATACGCATATGGCAATATTAAAAAAAAAAAAAAAAAAAAAACTTTGTTTAAGTATCTATAGTATTTAAAAGTGATAGATTTTTAGTTCTAATGAAATTTCGATAAAGAATTCATACATAATTTGTATGAATTGTTTAAAGTCAGAGCTGAATATCATTTGTAGATCTGTCCCGTTCATCAGCCATGCAAAACTGAAAGTGAGCGCGCATGCGTCGATATGCATGATGTATTTGGTTCCGGTCTAAACGATCACAGTAAGCAGATTTGCTATATAGCAAATCCGCTAAAAATCGTGACTTCCAGTAGTTTGCCGTGACATCACAAGTGTGAGACGATATATGAGCTTACGCAGAAACCTGAGAAACTGCATGATATTTGTAAAGATATAAATCGCTTTATCACATTTCAGTCACTTGTGTAGAGCAGAATTCCAATCTCTATCTCTCTTACATCTTTCTACAATCATAGGAAAGAAATCTTGAATGAATTAGCCTAATAGAGGTAGTACTTATGAATAGGAAAAGTTATTCTTCTGGTAGGGAACAAAACTATTTTGATCTTTTTTTTCTTGAAGTTATTTCAATTAAACACTGCCTCATCAACGAATTTTAATAAATAAATATTAACAAAAAAGAAAGAATAATTCAAGATAGTTGAAACATACCAAAAGTCTCTTCTTCTAGGTGGTAGAAGAAAGAAGGAACGTTGCAATGTGTAAAGGAAATCATTCGAGTACAGTTCTTAGGCTGTTTCTACTAAATACAGGACACTGTCGATCATTGAACGGTCTACAAATTCTGCGCAGTCTGATCTTGATATACACTATCAGTGTCAGCATTTTACATGTCTCCTTCAGCTTGGGAAGAATTAAAAGCCTTGATCTACCTTAGAAATTGTATCCTCTTTTTAACTTTCACGAACAACATTAAAGGTGGCCCTTCAGATTTTGGGACGAAAGTTTTACAAAAATACAAAAAAAATCATCCTTATACTCCCAAAGCCTTTTAATTTTCATTCATAAAACCCCAGTAGTCGAAAACCATCCGACAACAAGAGAAATTAGAGATTTACTACGGCCCAGGTCGACACCGACGGGAAACACGGTCCATTTTTACATGAGCAACTCGCTCATTTACATACCGGAAATACACAGACGAAGCTTCAAACATAGCGTCCGAAGAAGACATTATGGAAAATAATTACATGCTTGTTATGTTATGGAATTTAAACGTCATTAGTCACGTGCCATCACTTGAAATTCCCACAATGCTTTTTTGATTTCTGGTGCGAAATCTAAAAATACCTTAAGAGGCCACGTAGCCTTTTAAGGGAACATCATCAAAAAAAATTTTTTTTTGTGATTTTATGATTCTTAATTATTGATGATTTGTATTGTTTTTTCATATAAATTTCAGTGATATATATATTTTTTTAATTTGGTGAGATGTGAAAAATCTAAATACCCACCTTTAAATCCAGTATACATCCTGAATTTGCCGTTAAAGTTACATCCATTTTTTTTTTCACTTGAACTTCTTTTCTTTTCCCTTTGTTTTTTTCACAGTTTCAAATTTATTTCTTTCATCAACAACAACGTTAAAAGATTGTCTGAATTGCCTCCTGCCTTCCTGCTCTCTATATCATGCAGTAAACGTTTTTGATCGTCTGCAAAATACAGGGTCAGTCCATTTCCTAATTACTGAGACATGTAAGGCGTAAAATTTAAAAGGAAATACCAACGTGAACAAAACCTATTTAACTTTCTTCTCCAGTATTTCTCGCTGTAATCATGTACGAGATAACAGATGCTGACCATAAAATTGCTGCGTAAATTAAAGATTTATAACTGCGTACAAACTTTACACAAAATTTTATTGCACCAACCTTTTATTTTGAGAAATGGAATTTGGAATTTTACACAGATTAAATGGGTAGGTCGAACGTCATAACTTTTGTATTTTCCTCATTCATTCGATCATAAGATCTCGGATGAGTTCGATTATGGGTCTAATCGGACCAGAACAACTGGAGTTATTTGCCCTTGAATAAGAAAAATTGCTATATTTGACTTTGTTTACACTCTAGCATCTACAATTTTTAACCAATCAGCACCAAACTTGGTCAAAATATATATGACTATAAGACCTCGGATGAGTTCGATAATGGGTCTAATCGGACCAGAACGACTGGAGTTATTTGCTCTTGAATTAGAAAAATTGCTATATTTGACTTTGTTTACACTCTAGCATCTACAAATATCAACCAATCAGCACCAAACTTGGTCAAGATATATATGACCAGAAGATCTGGGATGAGTTCGATTATGGGTCTAATCGGACAAGAACAACTGGAGTTATTTGCCCTTGAATAAGAAAAATTGCTATATTTGACTATGTGTACACTCTAGCATCTACAATTTGTAACCAATCAGCATCAAACTTGGTCAAAATATTTATGACCATAAGATCTCGGATGTGTTTGATTATGGGTCTAATCGGACCAGAACGACTGGAGTTATTTGCCCTTGAATTAGAAAGTTCTATAGAATAGTTCTTTGTCTGGAGCATAACTTTGTCATCTCCAGTCCGATTGACTTGAAACTTGGCATTTGTGTTTGTTGCAAAAATAATACTGAGTGCAGTGTGAAAGAACCATAACTCTACCTCGTACTGTCTATGAGTTATTTCCCTTTGATCGACATTTTTACAGCATTTTCTGCTTTTCCGGAAGATAACTTTGTCATCTCTAGCCTGAACATCTTCAAATTTGGTATGCATGATTGTTGAAAAATTAGGGAGTGCTGTGCACAAGAACCATAACTCTTCCTAGTACGAATTTTGAGTTATTCCCCCTTTGACCTTCATTTTTACAGCATTTCTTGCTTGTCCGGAGCATAACTTTGTCATCTTAAGTAGGAATGACTTGAAATATGGTATGCTTATTTATTGCAATATTTGGAAGTGCAGTGCTCAAGAATTGTAACTCTACCTTGTGCTGTCTATGAGTTATTTCCTTTTGATCGTCATTTTTACAGCATTTAGTGCTTGTCCGGAATATAACTTTGTCATCTCAAGTAAGAACGACTTCAAACTTGGTATGCATGTTTGTTGCAATATTACGGAGTACATTGCGCAAGAAAAATAACTCTACCTAGCGCGGATTTTGAGTAATTCCACTTTGATCTTCATTTTTATACGCTCGTCGAAGAAGGGACGTATTATGGGATTACCCATGGCGTACGGGCGGGCGAACGTCCAGGCGTGCGGGCGGCATCCAGTTCTTTGTCCGAAGCATAACTTTGTCATCTCCGGTCCAATTGACTTGAAACTTGGCATTTGTGTTTGTTGCAATAATACGGAGTGCAGTGCAAAAGAACCATAACTCTCCTTCATGCTGTCTCTGAGTCATTTCCCATTGATCGTCATTTTTACAGCATTTTCTGCTTTTCCGGAATATAACTTTGTCATTTTTAGTCTGAACATCTTCAAATTAGGTATGCATGATTGTTGAAAAATCATGGAGTGCAGTGCACAAGAACCATAACTCTTCCTAGCACGAATTTTGAGTTATTCCCCTTTTGATCTTCATTTTTATAGCATTTCTTGCTTGTGCAGAGCATAACTTTGTCATCTTAAGTATGAATGACTTGAAATATTGTATGCTTATTTGTTGCAATATTTTGAAGTTCTGTGCACAAGAATTGTAACTCTACCTCGTGCTGTCTTTGAGTTATTTCCCTTTGATCGTCATTTTTACAGCACTTAGTGCTTGTTCGGAATATAACTTTGTCATCTCAAGTCAGAACAACTTCAAACTTGGTATGCATGTTTGTTGCAATATTACGGAGTACAGTGCACAAGAACAATAACTCTACCTAGCGCGGATTTTGAGTAATTTACTTTGATTTATATTTTTACAGTATTTCTTGCTCGTCCGGAACGGAACTTTGTCAAATTGACTTGAGACTTGGTAAACATGTTTGTTGCAGTTATGAAAAATGCAATGCACTGGAGCCGTAACCTTACCTAATGCCCTTTTGGAATTATTCCCTATTCATTATTTTTTTTCCCAGCTTTTCATGCTTCTCTACAATATAACTTTGTCTTTTCATGTTGGAATGACCTGAAACTTTATATTCATGTTTCCTTCACATTAGAGGAGACATTCATGCCTATTTCAATCACTTACATGATTTCTGCTGCACTAATATTTTCCTGCCCTTTATGATTATTATCCCCCCTGGACAACTGGCGGTGGGACGGGCGTATCTTGCGACAATTTGCCGCTCTTGTTACAGTATTTCTTGCTTGTCCGGAATGGAACTTTGAAGTCTCAAGTCACATTGACTTGAGACTTAGTAAACATGTTTGTTGCATTACCAGCCCTTTGCAATTATTATACCTCCTCGACAACTGGCGGTGGGATGGGCATATTTTGTGACAATTTGCCGCTCTTGTTTCATTATCATTTGGCCTTGAACCTCAATATTTGGTATTTATCTTCATTCTAGACCTTTACTTTTAGTACTCAGGTGAGCGATATAGGACCATCATGGTCCTCTTGTTACGATAGACACCGAAACACGGTTTCCAATTTTAAGATTGTTTTCATTTAAGGATTCATATATTCAAAAAGAGCTTTTAGCTGTAGTTGCCCTTTAAGTCAAAACAACCGAGTTCATCCAAATGATTAATTTTCTATTTATAGATATCGAGAAACGGATAGAACTATCACGATAATTTTATCTCGATGTCAGCTTCGAGCACGGTTGAGAAATTTTGCAATAAAATATTAAGTTTATCGTGATACTTTTATCAGGAAACTTTTCACTATTCTGATAAGATTTCCAGGAAACTTAATTTATGGCCATAGTTTACATGATAGCTATCTCGTATCTCGTGGCAGAAATATGCCACCATAGGATTGCTTCCAGTGATTTTGCCATTTCTGAAGTTGAAGGACGATTGAAGTGACGTAAGCGGTGTCACATTTCCGTACATAGCCGAACGATTAGTCCTCACCTTAACTAAATAGAGTATTTGAAATCAATAATTGAGTCTGAGATGAAAACACAATGTGAAGTTTCCCCAAGGGCGGATAGAGGATTTTTTGCCCGGGGGGGGGGGATTCGGGAAAATCCGAAATGAATTTATGAACTGAAACTAAACGCAATCAGCCTTGCCTGAGAGACCGCCTCTATAATGCAGAAACCTTCATTAAGCGACCGAGAGTCAATTGATATTCCAGTAAGATTAAAAAAAAGACAAGAGACAACATAGTATATCGCTCGATTTTTTTTCAGCTAATTCTATGTTGTTGGTACTTGGTAAATTTTCCTAGCAGACAAGCTGGATCATGTTGATGAAGCCATTTCCAACGTAATAATGTTAGTTAAGGTATAGATGCGTTATTTATTAAACTCTTTCCTTAATGTTGACGACACAAGGAGCTTTTGTGGACAGTGTAGATCAAGATCAGACTGCACAGAACGTGAAGTCTGAACTCTGATCCACTTTGTCCACACTTTCATTCTAGGTTATAAATGAACTGTTTCTTCATCTTGCAATGGAAGTGTATTTTTAGCCAGAGAACAAATATAATTTATTTATACGGTAGTGAAAGAGTTAATATGGTGTTCTAAACTGGGCTGTAAGGGGTATAGATAATAACGGCTGCATGTGAAAATCATTTGGATTGGTTTCAACTTTTTGTCATTTTTTGTCGGACTTAACCAAACAGAATAATACACATAGAGTTCCGTCGGATAGCTATCGATTATATATTAAATGTCTCTATTCTTTGATATATTAACCCATTACCAAACGACAAAATTTCAGACCTGTCCAAAATAAAGTTTCAAAACCACATCACGTAATATAATAACAACACAACGTAATGCGAAGACTACCGAACGTACTGCGAAAACTACATGACATAACAATTTAATAACATGGTGTATTTAAAAGGCATCATCATGAAAAAGGAAAACACCATGACGTAATCTCAATGCCACATCACGTCATATGATATCCCCACGACGTAATAAAAAGACTACATAAGGTAATGAGGAAACTATATGACATAACAATTTATTAACATAATGTACTAAAAAGACATCATCATGATAAAGGAAAACACCATAACGTAATCTCAATACCACATCACGTCATATCATATCTCCACAACGTAATAAGAAGACTACATAAGGTAATGAGGAAACTACATGACATAACAATTTAATACCATAACGTAATCTAAAAACACCATCACGTAGTATAAAGACCACATAACGTAATCTCAATACCACATCACGTCATATAATATCCCCACAACGTAATAAGAAGACTACATAAGGTAATGAGGAAACTACATGACATAACAATTTAACACCATAACGTAATCTAAAAACACCATCACGTAATATAAAGACCACATAACGTAATCTCAAAACCACATCACGTCATATAATATCCCCACAACGTAATAAGAAGACTACATATGGTTATGAGGAAACTACATGACATAACAATTTAACACCATAACGTAATCTAAAAACACCATCACATAATATAAAGACAACATAACGTAATGCAAAGACCACACCTCGTAACGCATATATGAAATAATGGAATAAAAAAAACGACTAGACGATCTAAAATATATAAAGAAATGTTTTAGGACAACATAAGACAGTTATGGCATTCCATAGTTTTGTGTATAAAAATATGAACCATGCACTCACAGAAGAGGGTTAAATACATCTCCGTGATGCATTATACGAAGAAAGTCACCGCATAATTATGTACCTTTTGTCTAACAAATGACTAAATCTGGAAGAAGAACGGTTCTTGGACATGCAATGGTCCTTGGACGTGCAAATTTTGATCCATGTTGACCAGCGTGCGCGGACTGCGCAGGTTGACATAGGTCATTTTTTTCCCCAGATGCATTTAACCCCTTTTTCACATTGCATGGCTCAGATAAACAATTTGAAAGAAAACAAAAAGCTACTTAACATTTCATATTCCCCTGTGTACTCCACACGGGTAGGCCATGGAACTTTAGTTCCTCTTTTCGAAAACATGGTGTATTAAAAAGACATCACCATGATAAAGGAAAACACCATAACGTAATCTCAATGCCACATCACGTCATATAATATCTTCATAACGTAATAAGAAGACTACATAAGGTAATGAGGAAACTATATGACATAACAATTTAATAACATAATATATTAAAAAGACATCATCATGATAAAGGAAAACACCATAATGTAATCTCAATACCACATCACGACATATCATATCCCCACAACATAATAAGAATACTACATAAGGTAATGAGGAAACTATATGACATAACAATTTAACACCATAACGTAATCTAAAAACACCATCACGTAATATAAAGACCACATAACGTAATCTCAAAACCACATCACGTCATATAATACCCCCACAACGTAATAAGAAGACTACATAAGGTAATGAGGAAACTACATGACATAACAATTTAACACCATAACGTAATCTAAAAACACCATCACGTAATATAAAGACCACATCACGTAATCTCAAAACCACATCACGTCATATAATATCCCCACAACGTAATAAGAAGACTACATAAGGTAATGAGGAAACTACATGACACAACAATTTAACACCATAACGTAATCTAAAAACACCATCACGTAATATAAAGACCACATAACGTAATGCAAAGACCACATCTTGTAACGCATATATGAAATAATGGAATAAAAAAACGACTAGACGATCTAAAATATCACATAAAGAAATGTTTTAGGACAACATAAGACAGTTATGGCGTTCCATACAAAACCCAATATGTGACTACGCGGGGGTCCTGCATGACTCGGTGCTAAAGTGTAGGACTCGTAACCTGGAGGCCCCGGGTTGGGCATCCCTGGAAACACTGGTTCTTTTCGTGTAAGTGTCCTTACTTTTACTCCCTAGCCTAGTACTGGTGAAACCACAGACATACATGAATAAACGGGCTGTCGCTGTGATATGACTGAAATAA
Source organism: Hippopus hippopus (assembly GCA_946811185.2). Taxonomy (NCBI): domain Eukaryota; kingdom Metazoa; phylum Mollusca; class Bivalvia; order Cardiida; family Cardiidae; genus Hippopus; species Hippopus hippopus. Next base: position 14,118,477 of record OX328103.1, on the reverse strand, counting down.
TGTTGAAAGCGCCATAAAATACCATTCCATCTACCAATATCATTCTGGCTTTCGATACAGTTAACCCTTTACCATACTATCTCGAGTTTCAACGACCTTGAGGATGAAAACTTTATGGCAAAACGAGAAAATACTAGTAACCAGCAGTTTCTCCTTCCCCACAGTGTTTTCCACCATACTAACCTTTACCAAACGACAAAAGTCTAAACCAGACCAAAGCGAAAGCTTTTGTAGACAAAATATTCAGTGTCGCTCGAAAAACGATTTCTGTCATGGACGAAAACTAAATGTCATATGAAAAAGAAGAAATGGTTGATTACCACCACTTACTTTTCCCATAGTGTTTTACAAAAAGCTTCCTCCTCAGGGTCATTGAAACTAAGGATTGTTTGGTAAAAGGTTAAATAAGTCTCATCTTTTAAGATTAGTTAGAAACACCCAAAAACATCCAAAACTACTAAGAAAACAAAAAACCACTACAATTACAACAGTCATACCCCAAAGCACTTTCCATACACCTACAACCGCATGCAAACCGCTTAGATACACGATTTTATGGAAAATAGTCACGAGATAATTATATCAATCTTAGAAGCTAATATTGTAAAGCGTCAGATTAATAAATCCTTAATGAAATAGTCCACTATTAAAACCTGGCTAGCAAGTTTCTACCATCACCTTCTATTAATACTTTCAGTACTTTGATTTTCAGCATAGCTGACTACGCTGGATTTTAATTATTAGACCGTGAACCACCTATACCCCTCCCTTTTGCGAAATTTCGACACAATTATTTTCTGAAACTCTAACGTCTCCGTCTCTTGAGCACTTTGTCAAAGTCTGCCACCTCGCGAGCCTGGCTTTTGCGAGTTATAGAGGTCAAAGGTCACCCTTGCAGACATTGTATTAATGAATCTCCATTCAGGTAACATTTTCATTTCATTTTTTACTTTTGATTTGTCAGAAACATTTTTAGATGGGTTAATACACTCATATCTATAGCCATAACAACTGTTTTACAAAAATGGAAACAATTTTGTTTGAATCACAGAATTGAAAGAACTGCACTTGGTCATTTATGTGAGCCTAAAATGGCTGATACCCAGAAACGTGTCCAAAGTATACAACATCATCAATTCTGACCCAAAAGAGATGTTATGACAAACATAGTGCCTTTTCATTAGAATTTACCCTATCAGAGTAATAACAGTGACAAATGTTGAACTTTTTTGGAAATCTAATGACATTTGCAGGAATAAAAGATACTCTGGCTGTTGACCCATAAGAACTCATTGAAGTCAGGATTGTATTTGTCACTTTTATGGTCAACAGCAATTTACTGCATACATTGGTATTGTATTAAACCCTGTAAATGAAGTTCTTTTTAAATCTTTTCGTTGCCCTTCATAGAGTTTGAGACTAATATGAAGTTGTCTTTTATTGAAATGATAACAATGACGCTTACAATAGATCGTTCCATGCTATATGAAAGTCTATCCATTACACTGTTCCCACTAGCAACTACCTAGCATATATTGTAAAAATTCAATAAGGTTTTGATTGTTCATATTATGACATTTTTTACTACAGCTGAAAAAAATCAAAATGCACATAATGAGGGCTTGCGCAAAACCATTCTTGAAACACTCTGGGCTTGTTATTCTCTCAAAACTTCCAAGGCAGCATTTTGCAAAACAGGATTTACTTAAGTCAAACTTATATCAAGATTAAGATTAACTTAAGTCAAACTACAGAGACTTCCCTTCACAATATAGAGTTTGCGAATCAGAAAGCAGGTTAGAAAAGAAGGAATCGTACTTCATCAAATCACTGATCATTTCTTCTACAGATGGGCAATTATTGGTGCATGACTTACATGGAACAGCACAGTAAAACGCAATCTACCCTTTTTATATGGGAAACAATATCCTGGATATATACCTTTTTGAAATATGACAGGTACCTTCATATGCATGTGTGATAGAAAGAAAGTAAAAGAAAGCCCATGCACAGAACTTTTGCCCTTAGTAAAAATCAGGAGAGTCGCTAATCACAAATATACAATGTAAATGAGTAAAAGAAGACATAGTCTTGAAGCTATGAAAGCAGAAAGCAAGAAATTATACATTATATAAAAACAAGATAATATGAGTAAGAAAAGGATTGCCACATTAACGATAATACTTTGCATGTTTTTACACCTAAAAATGTAATAATGACAAGAAAATGAACAGTACATGGTAACATACAAAATGGCTTTCATTTCAAAATTAACATAAAAGGGAAGCAAAATGGAACAAAATGGATAAAAAATGAATAAATAAATAAATAAATAAATAAATAAATAAATAATAATAATAATGATAACAAAAAAAAAAAAAAAAAGGCTCTTCCTTGCATATTTTTTGACTTGAGTATATTCTGTATCAAACCAAGTTATCTCATTTGCAACATTTATATTTGACCTTGTTTTACAGTCATGGCATAATACTTCATATTATTTCCTTGTTTCATGATGCAACACAGTTAACCTGACATAATTCTAAACCGGTAACAATGGAAAAACAACAACCGCAGTTTTCATAACAAAATCGTACAGCCACAAATATAGCTGGCATGCATGAATGTGATGATGGTGATGGTTTTACTGAGCAAATACAAGCATGAATGAACTCTCATTCCCTATGTCACTATTGCCCTCTGCAACAACATTAAATTGGAATAATATATATCTGAATTTGGGCAGTTATAAACATGCATATATATCATGTATTTAACTAAAAAGGTGTTATGGCTTAGGTCATACCTTTCGTACTTCGTCCTGGCAAGTTCAATTTTTAGCACTTTCATATCATTGACTGAGAGAACTAAATTGATAAAGTAACGAAAGAAGGCACTGTAGATAGTATATACAATGTCTTTTTTGTAAATAAGAGCAAGATATAGTTTACTTTCAAACATTTTGTTTTCCGTTTTTCAGATGCAAGAGTTAAATGGTAAGTAACTACAGTTCTTTGAATTACACGTACAGTTTCTGTTAATTGTAAAGAATACATTAAGACCATGAAAATAAGCATACCAATAAACCTATGTGTGTGTGTGTGTGTGTGTGTGTGTGTGTGTGTTTTGTAAAATAAAGAAGTGAAATAGATAACAGTTGAATTATCAGCAACTGATATAAAACATTCAAAAGTATATTTGATGAACTTCGGTTATTATTTCTTGCGTTTTATTCATGAATATGACAAATTGATGTTACGTAAATCTGAAAATGCCATGTGGGTTGCTTCTAGGATGCATTCAAAGTATCTGTAATCAAGAAAACGTGTTTCACCTGAAAAAAATCCGTGTAGTTTCTCAGATTATGATTTTATAAAAGTTTAAAATGTAACAGTTCAGTGCTGTCAGAGCTTTGATTTGCATTAAATATTCTTTTACTTTGAAAGATATATATAGAAATATCTAAATATGAGCTTAGTGCATTACCTGGGATCATTTGTACTTTCACAAGGACTAAAATTACCTAAGAACTGTTTATTGCCAATCAACTAATATGGTTAGGGTTACAGATGCACCTGATGACCTTTGACCCGTACAACTTGCAAAAAGCCCCAGTCTCCAGAAGGTAGACTTTGGAAATGTACTCATGAGATATAGTGTTTAAGAAAATAATAGTCCCGAAAATTTCTCCGGGGATGAGGAGCAAACACCCTGCTGGCTCATAGTCTATATGTACAGTGTTATTCTGTCGGCAAACAAGCATTTTAAAGAATCAGAAAAAGATAGAGACGAGACTTGCAGATAGTCTGAGCCAATGCTTAAAGCACAGTTTGAACACAGGCCTTTGAAGCTCTATCGGTCTATAATGAAACACCGAACTTTTCATTTCCCGATCATCGGACATCGTTATTGAAATTAGCATATTAGCATTTTACATACACTACTCAAGAGAATTAAAGGGACACACAAATTTACATTCTTACCAGACAAAATGGCTCAATAATTTTCTTATTTATTTGATTTAAGAGGCTGATAAGCCATATTAAGAATAAACCCAAGAAATTCGTTTTTCTTGTTCTTTTGTTTCATGTTGTTTCAATCTTTTATTGATATTTTTGTCAAACCATATGAGAGAAGAAAACGAGAATGAAAAATGACAACTCCGTTTCTCCTAAAAGACTGAGTGGCATATCAAAAAGACGGCTTTAACAGGCATAGCCCATACATATTTTATTCAAACCAAATCGTTTTGCCTGTTCTGTCATTTTATAGTATTAGGATTGAATGAACATACGAGCAGAAAACTATTTGTATTTTCTTGCTCTGAAAGAATTATCTTATGATCAAAATCGAGTACATTAAATTTTTTTAGCAGTGTAGTATTATTATAAACGATATAGAGGTGATTTGCCAGCGCGCTAATTTCAGCAACGATGTCTAATGATAGAGCAATGAAATTTTTGGTGTTCCGTGATAGACCAATGGAAATTCAGTGGCTTGTGTTTTGAGGCAGCTCACGCTCTCTTCGTCAGAAAACTGTGTAAGGTCAGACAGCCAGACAATAGGTTCAGAATTAGCCGGTGTGGAGTTAAACTTGTCAGTATGGTAAATATAGCCTCTCATGTACTATTTAATTCTTCCCATGTTAAATTTTGCTTCCTTTTGCATTTCTTGAATAAACAAAAACGAATAAAGTGAGTCACATGGTACTAAAATTTCCGTTTCCGTGCCAGATAATCTGACAAAAACAGACTTGTAATTGCAATACCGTATCGGCATTTTAGCACTGACATATGAGACTATTTCATTCATTTAGCACTGTAATTACAAGTTAGTCCTTTTACCACACGGCCCGAGTTTTAACGACGCTGAGGTGAAAGGTTTGGGGGAAGGGGGGGGGGTCAAAATGGTCCACTTTCGAAACGACCCGGTACCAAAACGGTCCACTTTCGAAACGACCGTTTACAAAAACAGCCCATTAATTTGTAATGCCTTGTATATTATTGAAGTTCTCATTTTATCAGTCATCAAATTGGTCAAGGGTCCGTTTTACTATGCTGTTTGTCATGGTTTGTACTATTTGCATTGTTAATCCAATGGCTTATTTCTCAACCTACAACAATAATTGCTCGCCAGTGTCACTGTGCTAAATTAGTTGACTGAAACTGAAATTTCATTGGTTGATGTTGTACTTAAACTAAAATTTCATTGGTTAATATCGCTTAAATCTAAAATGGTATAAGATGTGTCCATTCAGGAACAAGGCTTACGTTACATGACTTTTGGCTGACAAAGAATAAATTTATGGAACGGACATTTTATTGTATTTAGGTAAGTTAATACTTAAAGCAGGGATCTGTATATATAGGATCCCTGCTTAAAGGGACATGAAACTATTTTGGCGAAAAAACCTGTGGTACATTAATATTTTTTCTTTCTCGAGGACATCATTACATAGTGACACTAATCACAATCACGAATGCAAGAAAAAATGTATTTATGGGGTGGAAAAACACTTTTCATTCTCGAGTCGAAGCCGATTCTGTTTTTAAACAGAGCGGGGTTCTATGTAATTATTACATGATCAAATAACTTCATCGGTATGTCTACGAGGTCACGTGATCGTAGGAAAAGATGGCATCCAAACAAACAAAATGACGGACTCGCGTAGTTAAAGTGTCGAGGTAAGTGATTGCACGATTTTTCCTTGTTAATTTCCACGGTTAAAATTCACTATGTCGTGCACCTAACCATAATTAAACACATCATAGCCATCTATGGACATAAGTAGATTACTTTCGGTCTTTATTGCCGTATAATGCAATGAGTAGTAGGTGGCGGGGTCGTCTGAAACACTTTATAATTGAGCCATGCTCTGGCAAAAAGAGGCTTAAAAATGCATCTCCGTGATACATCATACTAGCAAGCCATCATACATTTATCGATCCGTAAAAATCCATTTTGTATAACAAACGCTTGAATCCTGGGGTACACTTCTCCTTCGTGACAAGCATAAAATTTACGAATAGCGAAAAGTTTCGGCCGGGGTCAGCCTGCGCAGACTGCAGGCTGACCTGAGTCTATACTTTTCGCAGATGCATATTAAGCTCCCTTTTCACAGTGCCTGGCTCAGTTATATTGTCGAGTGAAATTCTGAACTCTAAACAATTCCGTTTACTCAATGTAAATTTATAATCGGATCTTGCTCCTTGTCTATTCAATTTATATTGAAGGTTAACATATATGCATACATGAATGATTGAAATGTCAACGTGATATAACTGGTATGGAATTATGGTGCAAGTTGTGTAAAGCACTTCAATAATCACTCAGTTATGTAACAAAGTAATTCAGTTTGAGAAAACAGTGAGATCAGTTCTCTGCAGCTAAACCACATTTGTTATCAACATGACATGTTGTAATTGCAGCAACCACATGAGGACCCAGAACTAGGCCTGGCACAAGCTGCGACAAGTTGGTGCATATGTCCAAGAATTGACAGAGATGAAGATAGGCTGTATTGTGGAATGGAACCTAACTTCAATGTCTGCTTAAGACCAGTAAGTAAAAAGAAAAAGTTACCAAAAGTGCCTGCTTGAAAATTGCTCATCACAATTGTTGATTTAAATATAAACACAGTTTAAGTGTTTTTGTTAGAAAGAATGTTTATACTCTTTACCAAACATTTAAGTGTTTAATATTCAGGAGAAAAAGGTGCTGAAAACATTGCTAGTCAAAGAAAACATGTTGGTAACCAAGATATTGCCCCTTTTCACCACAATGTACCCTTTACATCTAATTTGTTGTTTGCAAATAACTGCAACTGGGACAAATCTAAAAGCTCACTCTCTAATGAAGAGCTAGGCACATGTACATGTGCCAAAATGAACAGTTAGTATAGTTCTAAAGACTAGTTCTAGAGACAAATGAATAGATTTTTCACGATAGTTTCATACAATTTGAATATAAAAGAAATTAGCATTCTAGGTGGTAAAGTGTATGACTCGAAACCTGAAGGCTCTAGGTTTAGTTCTCACTTAAAGCGCCATGTTATTTATTGGAATCTTGTTTGGAAAGTAACTGAGTCTAGAACTTGTTGAGATGGTGGAAATCAAGACATACCAGTACAAGAATATATGAGCTGTGAATATATGAGCTGTGAAAGTGAAATGAGTGAAATTTATGTAGAATATCATTCATTCAATCAAAGGAACAAAGAAAATATATGACCATATAAAACAATGTTAGGTTGCTGTTTATTTTATCTCAGTTTTGTAGTTTTGAATGTTTTGAACAGCATTTTATTTATAACATGTTGGCCAGTTTACCTATCCATACATGTGTTATTTAACCATTTACTACAAAGTCCCAAGAGAAAGATGTTTTTTAAAAACATTGTGGGAAAAGGAGAAAAAGCTGGTTGCCAGCATTGTCTTCTTTTCCCATAATGTTTTCTAACTTTCAAACACAAATCTTAATTTTTGAGTTACACTTATTTTATTGTCTGCAAATGCTTCCAATTTGGCCAAGTCTAAAATTGTGTTGTTTGATAAAGAGTTAACAAGCGCTATACACAACTTTCTTCAGTATAAGAGACATATAGGATCTGACATGAGTTGGCTTTTGAGATAAAACTTTATGAAACGAATCTATGGAAAATATTATTGAGCGAGCCTTTGGCGAGCTTAATAACATTTTTCCTTGACGAGTTTGATAAAATTTTATCTCAAACGGCAACGAATGTCAGATTCTTTTTATCACGTAACGATATTTTACAAAATATAGATTACATTATGTAAAACCATTTATCCATAAAACCCATTCACTTCTATGAAATACGAACAAAATGACGTCAAAAATCACGTCACACAATTGTAATATCAAACGTGTATAAGATAAGAAAATTCGTAATGGGTATATTACACTGAAAACAAAGGTGGTTATGTGATAAAAATGAATCATGCTGTAAAGACTATCACAACTTGTCAGAGATTTAGCAGGGCCATGATACAAATTCCCAAGGTTACCTCTTTTGAATTACAAACACAATGTATAATCCTAGAAGCTTTGTGAAATAACATGTTGGGTCACAACCCTTGGTATGTTGTTTTCTCAAACATGAATGATTGCGGAGAAAAGCTAACATCTTGGGGAAATAGCTTGAATTGAACCAGAATATGCCAGCTATTTTCCATATAATAATATGGTATTTAGACATATTTTGGTGTTTTTTAAACTTTTTTTATTTTTCAGAAAATAGTTTATGTTAAAGGACATGCTGACTCGACACATTCAACAGACATTAAGGAATAATGCATTTGCCCATCAGACAGAAAAAGTGGAGGACACCAAGAATTTTGGCTTGCTGTCTATAAAGAGTTTGTTTTATGAAGGAATGGCAGGCTAGAAAGGATAGACAGATGGACTGTGCCAGCCTGTCGTGTAAAAATTGTAAGGGGCAAGTTTTCCTGCCCAAGTAAACGTAACACTGGATATATCCCAGAAAGACAAGGCTTTTGCTGGCAGCTTATTAGAAAGAGTTACCAATGATATAACTTTCATCCTTTAACTTTTCAACAAGAAATGTCTTTTTAATGCTATACCAGATGACAAAATTTTAGAATCCTCCATATTCATAGCGATTACTCATGACAAATGTGATTCAAAAGATCGGATTTTGTACGAGGGGACAGAAAACATTGTGGGAAAAGGAGAAGATGCTGACTGCAAGAATTTTCTCCCTTTCCCACAATTTTTTCTGAAGCTTCCTTCCTTAGAGTCTCTAAAACTCAGGATTGTTTGGTAAATGGTTAAAGCAGCCAAGATTTCTTTTTTACTATATTTTGTAATGTTCTAAAACTAGTCAACTTAATGGTTCTGTTGCAATGTCAACACAAGTTGTTAAAAAAATTAACAAACATTATGAATATAATTTTCTATTATTTATTAGCAAAATAAGTGCATTGCAAATATAACAGTTTCAATTCATAAACAAGTGGTTTGATGTAGGTTTGTTTTCACAGCTCCTAAGGAGAAAGTGATTTATGTAGTATGGAAGGGAAATATTGAAGAGATTGTGGCAGGAGGAGTAATCGCTAGTTCCTTGCAAAAGCTTCTATTCCTGTATTTTTTCACATCCTGTCATTTGCTTTCAAGAGTATGAAAAGTTGTATCACTTCCCTACGTGTTAACCCTTTATCAAACTATCCCTAGTCTTAACGACCCTTACAGAGAAGGCTGTTGAAAATATTGTGGGAAAAGGAGAAAATGCTGGTAACTAAAATGCTTTCTACCCTTCGAAGGAGTAATTTCAGTTTACATAGTCACATTTAATCTGTTGTCTGCATATGCTTTTGATCTGGACCAGTCTAAACTTCTGTCCATTGGTAAAGGGTTAAACTGCTAAATAAACAGAATGAAGATTTCCAGCCAGTAGGATAAACCACAAAATTGCAATTACAAAGTATTTGTTGCTAGGATAAAATTACTGTATCAGACAGTGTAGATCCACGATCAGACAGCGAATTGTATGCAGTCTTATGTTGATATTCACTCTCTGCAAAAGAGTATTTAGTCACACTTAGTAGCCTAAGGGTTAATGTTTTACCATACAAAACTTAATACATTTGGAAGCAAGTGCATAGCACAAACTATAAAAAACAAGCTATTAACTATGGAACTCATTCGAACCTTTGGTAAAGAGTTCATGGGTAGAATACATTGTGGAAAAACAAGATAATGCTCGCTACCAAAGTTTTCTCCTTTTTCCACAACACTTAAAAACCTTCCTTACCAGGTACTGTAAAACAAAAGGCTTGTTTGATAAAGCTTTGTAAAACGCTATTCAAATTTGAATATCAGATGAAACTGACCTAGCTTATGTAAAAAGTGTGGCAGCAACTCTTACCCATCTAAGTAGAAAATTTATATGCTTCCACACCGTTTTCAATCAGAGAAAATAATCTATAAATATGTATCAATAAAGAGAATAATCTATAAATATGCTTATCTTTTTTTTTGTTTGTGTGTGTCTGTGTGTTTCACGCCATTTATTCAACCTTATGTAAGTTGTATCGCAACCAGTGCACCTATCGATGCTTTCCCAGAGTTTCTGTAACCAGTTCTTTGCATTACATTATTTCCAAGCCACTGGAAGCTTGCCCACCCTAGTATCATCAAGGGCTGACAAAGGAATGAACCGCGTCAAAATTACTGTCATGAGTCTTTGGAGAAGAACTTGACTGAGCATCCATGTATCAACCTGACATCTTATGGATTTCAAGTCCTGTATGTTACTAAGTTATCAAACTCTTTACCAAGAATTCCAACTCTTAATGAACTTGAGGGGGAGTACTTTTGAAAACATTGTGGGAAAGTAAGAAAATGCTGGTAACCACCATTCTCTCCTTTTCCTACAATGTTTTCTACCCTATCAAAGACAGAAGAAATAGTTTGAGCTTTAATTAGTCTGTTGTCTGCAAATGCTTTCAATTTGGTCGAATCCAAAATATTAAAGCCTTTCTTTCTCAAGGGTCTTTAGAATAAAGGCTTGTTTGGTCAACCCTTTATGTCAAGCAAACCTCGCCAGAAAACATTGATGCACATGGAGAAGTTGCTCGTAATCAACAATTTCTACTTCTGCAGCAATGTTTTTCTTTGTACATGAATAAAATTAAACCAATTCCTGTCGTTCATTAGCAATTTTTCAAGTCGAGTACAACAAATTATATTTCAAGGTGTAATAAGTTGATAATGTGCAACTCCTGAAACACTAATAAGTGAATTAAATGGTGAAGCACACGGGTACTTTCCATAATCAGAATATACTGATAATTAAACTCTTTACCAAGCAACATGTCCAATTTGGAAGCATTTGCAGATAACAAATAAAACGTTTTTAAGATGTTGGAATTAGTAATTGAAAGATAAGAAAACCTAGTGGGAAAAGAAGAAAATGATGGTTACCAGCATTTTCTCCTTTTCTCACGTTCTCAAAAGCCTTCTTCCTCAGGGCCGTTAAAACATGGGAATGTTTAGTAAAGGGACAAACTGGTCACATAAAGGATGATCCTCCACTGCTTACCATTGTAAGAGAATTGGACACTAAAAGATATTTAGACTATAGGGATGGTTGTCTCTAGATCCAACGCTGCATGTAACTTTCACTGAAATCTTTTTAATCCTTTACCACACAATCCCAAGTATTAAACACCCTGAGTAGACACCTTTTGAAAACGTGAGAAAAGGAGAAAACACCAGTAACACTGGTAACCAGCATTTTCTCCTAATCCCAAAATGTTGTTACCCTTCCACAAACAAATTTCAATTTTTGACTCATATTTATGTTGTCGTCTGCAAATGCTTTGAATTTGGACAAGTCCAAAGTTTTATCGTTTGGTAAAGAGTTAACTTGTGATCATAAGGATGTTCAAATGACAAACACCTATGCTCTAGAAGTATAATGTCTAAGAAAACTGATTGTAACACTGATTGCAATATAAAGTCATGCCGTTTCCAGTACAATAATCAAGACAGTCAGTCATCCACAATCACTTTTCCCTTCCCTCTTGGCATTTGTTTCGCTCTTAATTCTGCAGTTTGTGGTGGTTGCGGTGCAGTAGTAAGGGCAATTCTCTTTGGGCGGCTTGCTTCCGTCTGAACCTTTGAAGTTAATGTTTTCTCACCTGTTACATACTCCATTGCAATCCCAATTAGCTGGAAAAAAGGCATATTTCTTTGGCTCCTTTATAGGTCTAACACAGCAGTAACTCACAGTTTTTAAAAATACCTGATTGTTAAAATTTTCTAAATAACTATATAAAATTTCTGGTCCAGGATATCAAGTTTTAGTGGGATGACTTTCATCTGCTTTTGCACTCATTTGGCATAGTACTTTCCCTCTAATTACTCCTCTTTCTGTTGACCAGCCCGCATAGCTCAATTGGTAGAGCGAAGGACTTTTAAACATCACGTTTCGGATCAGTTGAGGGTGTGAGTTAGATTCCCATGGCTGGCCGTCTGAAATTACAAATAATCTTTGGCTGAGACATTAAACCGAGGTCCCATGTGACGGTGCTATACACTAAGCACCTTAAAGAACCAGGCGTAACCTAAGGTGGGTTTCATCCTGTATTTGCACTATCCCCTGTAACAATACTAACAGCCCTCATGGGGTGTTGCCCATATCGGCAACCGGTGATGACCAGTGGCGACGACAGATAAATGCCAATTTAATCAATCAATCCTCTTTTTACCCTAGCCCTGGTAGTGCATTCAGTAGCGTTCAGGACTTGACAGCAGGGGGGACACAGCTCGGCCATTCTGTTTTTGAGGATTGATTATAGTCATTGCGGCAGGATTCATTCCTCTTTCACTGCTGACCATTGTCTTGACGATGGCTATGGGGGAAAGCAGCAAGTGGCTTGGGTAGAACATTATACAAATTACCAGTAGAAGAACTTCCAGGAAAGCATGCATAGGCGCACTGACCACCACGATGTAACTGAAACAATTGTTGAAAAAGGCGTCAAACACCATATGATCAATCAAGTTATCTTTTTACAAATTTATTAAATTATCATGATGGCTATGATATGACTGATTAACATGTAACTAAAAAATTTGACCCCAGAAGAACGTCCTCTCTCTCTTTCCTGAATTCTTTACCACATGATAAAATTTTGGGCCCAACTAAACTGAAAGCTTTTGCAAAAAACAAATTAAATGCAGCTCAAATGATGATTTTTGATTTTGATAGGGTAGAAAACATTGTAGGAATGGAGGAAATGCTGGTTCCAAGCATTTTTTCATTTTTCCACAATATTTTCAAAAGCTTTCCCTTTCAGGGTTGTTAAAACTTAGGATTGTGTGGAATAGGGTTAAACACTATAGGGATGTATTAGGCTGGCTAAAAATACAGGGTAGTGAAAGTAACCACTGCTTCCATTATCAATAAAAAAGAATGGTATAAAACTTAAGATTTCGACCGCTCCATTATGAAAAGGGTAGGGTTACCTTCATTATCAGCCAACTGCTTTGACTTCAAATGCTCTAAGTTGTAAACAGCTGACTGCCATACCGAAATTACAGCACTACATGCATACCTTGAATTGTCCAGAAAATCCTGATCTCAAAAAACTATCATGTTCCTTCAGACAAATATTACTATTAGTCTAGATCATAAACATATCAAATGTAGCTTTAGTTCAAATTGTAAATCTTCCAGTCTCCCTTCACAAAATACTTATATTCCATCATCTTTTTGAGGTAAAAAGACATATGTCAAAATAATTCTTCATCTAAATATGTGAACGGTTAATACGGTGTGTTCCTTTGATCTCGGTATCGCACTGCCGGGTGGGGTTCAGGGACGTTTCGCCCCAAAACCATTTCCTCCCCTAGTCGTTTCGCCCCCAAGTCGTTTCCCCCTAAGTCGTTTCCTCCCTGGTCGTTTCGCCCCCACTGGTCGTTTCGCCCCCCTGGTTGTTTCCCCCCAAGTCGTTTCGCCCCCTATACAAGGTAAAACTGAATTGCACCTTAGAACTTTTATAAATTTTTATAGCAGGATAATGGTGATATGTGGAAAAAAAATTAGAATATGGTCATGTATATTTTTTCAAACTTTAAACAGGTAAGTCAACATAGTTCGCAATTTCCTTTTTGGCATTTGCATAATTAAGACAATGAGACCCTTATCAAAAATCAAATTCTTATTCGTGTGGTAAAAGGTTAAAAGTTATTACATTTAAAAGAAAGCAAAAAGATTCTATTAATGAAAGAAACTTATCACCCTAGCTTTACAACGACCAGTTTTTCGGTTAACAGACAAAAAACAAGAAAGTATCCAAAAATGCTCAAATTATGATAATATTGTCTGAATGGTCGAACACTATGAAAAGAGGGAGAAATACTGGCAACCAGTATTTACTCTGTAGTAAAACTGCTGCCAATGTTCTGCTACTTTCCTACTTCGATTATTGTATGCAATTGGAGACAAAAGTAATCTCAGTCTTACCCCGTACTGCACCTCTCTCTTCCACTCTCTCTCTCTCCCTCCCCCCTAAAAGCGCACCCACGTTTCAGGAAAAATGCAAAATCTAGATCAAAGTTCACAACTTTTCTGTTTGATATCAATCAACCCTTTTTCCAATGAACCTCAGAAGTATAAATGATAAGACAGTATATCTCTTTACACATTTGTATTTCTACATAAAGATATATAAACGCATCTATGCCTTTTGATAAAGATTAGTGCAGACATCAATGTTTTGTTTTAAAAAAATGGTATGTATCCTCAAAATACTGAAAGTAATGCATAATGTGACAAAGGGTTGCGTATATCAATTACGAGACTTCACAGTTACAAAGTCAAAATGACATAGATTGCGTAATACGTAATTAACGACTTGATAATAGGGCCTAATAGGATTATGACGGCACGTGATCTAAAGCCTTTTGACCAGCAACACGGTGGACTCTTTCAACCAGAGAATAATTTCGGATGACATTAATCCTTTAAAAGATAACCGTGAAGGTGAAAGAGAGGTATAGACCAAGATCAGATCGGCGTCATGTGTTGTATCAACTTTATCTACTATAGGTGATCAGCATCGTGACAAAAGGAGATACAGTTTTTCCTCAATGTTTTTTTCCGTTACTGAACTTTAATCTTAATCAAGGATTGACTAGATCTATAGATTAAAAAAAAAAACTATGGACCGATATTCACGTTGTTTTCAAATCTTAGCTTTACGAGTACTTTTTTCGGTCGGTAAACATGCAGCGCCTGAAGCAGAGTACAATGGCGAAAAACAAGCTATCAAACTATATAACACAAAACCAATGCTGCCATCCCTTACATCCATCATAAAAAATAGAATGGCGGCGGCCATTTACTTCTTCCTTACATGAAATGCACAAAACTGACATAGTTCCGATCTAGTATTTTATACAACGTACAACATTTTCAAAGATGAATGATGATGAGCCCTTTCGTTGGTGTATAAAAGATTTTCTTGAAAAAAAAGATATACCAATTATGAAAACTTTACCTTTTTCAATCATTGCTCATCGACACTGTAAAAGAACCAACCGACCGATTTAAAATACTTACCTGGTAAAGGTGCTAATGATATAATTAAAGACGTTTAATTTTGCAGGAAGGATGCGTTTTCACACCTCAGCATAAATCGCATTAATTGCGTGAACATCGTGTGATTAATAACTCAAACCAAATTAACAAGGTGATCAACGGTATCGATCAAAAACAGTAATACTTCAGTTTATCATATTAAAAGACTACAAAGGACATTGACATCGGTAAATATATTTATATATATATATTCTTACTTCATTTTATAAAAGTGTAATTAAAATTATTGTAATAATTCTTAACATACACTGTCATTCTAGATACTTTGAACCATTATTCTCTAAAGGTGCTCTCTCTCTCTCTCTCTCTCTCTCTCTCTCTCTCTCTCTCTCTCTTTGGGGGCGAAACGACTAGGGGAGAAAATGGTTTGGGGGCGAAACGACTAGGGTTCGGGGGCGAAACGACTAGGGATGAAAAATAGAGGCGAAACGACCAGGGGGGAAACGACCGGGGGGGGGAACGTCTTTGGGGCGAAACGTCTTGTTACCCCGGGTGGGCGACCGAAAAGCCATAACGTACAAATTAACGCGCACGTGTCACATTAACCCTTTACCAAATGACAAAATTTTAAGCTAGTGTATACTGAATGCATTCAACAACAATGAGATAATGTTACTCGAATTATGGATTTTTTTTTTTTTTTTTTCTTTGAAAAGGTAGAAACATTATGGGAAAGGGAGTATAGTATGTTCATCAGCATGAGTGTTTTTCTTTTTTCTCTTATATTTCCGAAAGCCATCTTCCTCGGGGGTCGTTAAAACCCGGGGAGTGTTTGGTAAAGGATTAAACAGACTCTTCTGAACTGTTTTTGACCTCAATTCACGGTTATGTTGTTCATTTGTGGATAGATTTGGAATTTAACACACATTACAGATGGTAAGTTCATTCGTAGTCTCTACTTCCATATATTGCTTCCGTGCTTGTGTAGTCCTCGGAAGTAGAAGTTGCGCTTGTGCACATGCGTAATCGGAGAGTACTCAAGGGGAGGCTACCTAGTTTCCGGAAAGGCCTATACTGAATAACTGAAGTGGACAAAGAAAATATCATTTTACCAAATATGAAAAAAAAGACACTACTTGATGTGTAAAAGTATTCTGTCCTTCACATGCAAAATATGAAAGCATGTGATACAAATTTTCTGACTTTGTAAGTTTTAACGACCCTGAGGAAGGAAAATTTCAAAAACATTGTGGGAAAGTAGAAAATGCTGGTAACCAGCATTTTCTTTTTTCCCCCACAATGTTTTCCACAGTGTTAAAGAACTCCTGTTAATTAGTTCCATTGCTGAATTTGTTGTCTGATGAGGTTTTCAAATCTGAAAAGTTTAAATTTGGGAATTTAGAAAGGGCCTAGGTTAATTAAAAAACAAAATCTCACCTTGAGAATTGCTCAACTGAGATAAAATATATTTTGTACTGATTCTTTCATGCACTTTCCTTATGATCTACCGTATTTTCCGGACAATAGGCCGCGGCCTATCTGTAAAAAAGGTGAAATTTTCCAGGGTGCAGCCTATAAAATGAAGCGGCTTATCCGTTAATTTTATTTTTCTAAATGACTTGTTAGTGCGGCCTGTGAAACTAAAAATTGAGGAAAACCAGTGTAACACTTATACCTTTGTTTGGTGGTAGATAAATTAATCCGCTTGCAAACTTGTGAATGTGTTAAAATTCGTGACCATCCTAGATTTTCACACCTTTGTTTGATGATATCTATTGGTACCAATCAGCGGTTAACTGCGAATGTAATTAGGGGCGTTGTTTGGTGTGTACCATCAATTGAAGTAACAATTTGACAACTTCGAAATTCATTAAATTATTCGGCAATGGATGAACGAATGATAACGGTCTCTAGAGTTCTGAGTGATTTGATCTGCAGAAGGGGAAATCGCTCCAATGGAATGAAAAAACAACCGATATCAGATATCACTTATAACTTTTCAGAGAGAGCGAGACGAAGGAGGGAGGGAGTGGAAGAAAGGGAAAGAGAGACAAAGATAGAGAGAGCCTTTGTGGATGCAGTATCCTTATGAAAACTGCAAACACAATGACACTCCGTGTATTTATGGGGGATAGGATGATATAGATTCAATAAACCTTTTTGGTAGCGAAAACGGGATTTATATCTACTGCAACGTGGACCTTGAACATTTGGAGAAATAAACTTGGAAATCTACGAAATAATGCGGATATTCGTTTCTGCAATAGCTTTCCTAACAAAGATCAAAATGAAGCATCAAAGACCCGCTCTAAGTATCGCTCCAATGGAATGAAAAAACAACCGATAAATTTGTTTCGTGTCTTAAATATGTATAATACATACATCTATACCGCTACAAATACATGTACATGTATCTAAAGAGGGATTACACTGTTCAGTAACCTAGCGTGTCGGCTGCGGCTTTTGTGCCAGTGCGGTCTATACAATATTTATTATTTCTAAAATGGTTGAAATGGAAGGGTGCGGCCTATACAGTGAAGCGGCCTATTGTCCGGAAAATACGGTAACTGAACTTTATTTATGCCACATTCTTGATTGTTCTACATGTGAAGCTGTCATTGTGGTTAATAAGGATTTCTGAAGTACCTGTCAACTCTGTGTAAGTAAAAGTGTAACAGAATCATGGACAGATGAATTGACAAAACCAAAACGATATCTATGTGCCTTTCAAACTGGTGCTGGAGAAAATTGTTGCAAACATGGCTTCTTTTAACACTGAATCTTCTCTACAAATTTACATATGATTTGGAAAAACACATGTACATAAAGGGAAATAGCTTTAAAACATACACAAGTGAAGTGTTTTAGTCCTAAGGATGGCATGTTGGATCGTCTGGGTCATAATCAAAGTAATAAAAATCTTCCAGGTCTTATGTTTCGTTTCAAATATACTGAGTTCAATACCATTCTCTATGCAGTGCACTCAGATTACAAATTCTAAACAGTCACCACCGGGCCATAAGAAGAGTATACAGCTCTAATTTCAGATACATGGAACATCTTCAAAAAAGTGACCCTTACATAGAATTTGTTGCCAAAAAGTTATTTTACTTGCTATGTAATTTTATGCCATAAAGCTAGTGGAAGATCTGGCAGGGAAGGAGAAATGATTACACTATTCCTATGGAGGAAAAATTAACCAACAGTATGCTGATGCAAACATACACTTTACTGTCACAACAAAAATTTAAGTCTATCAATAGATCTACTAATGATATGTTTTTGAAAATCAAGACAGACGCAGAACGTGTAGACCATGATCGGACTGCATGTAACTGCTAGCCAATCTTGATCTCCGCTCTCAACGACTTTCATTTTTAACTCATGTACGGGAGGAAAATGTAAATAACGTGCTCAATTTACAAAATACGTAGGGTATTTGGTCCCCGTAAGTTCAAACTCGGTTTCAAATAAAAAGTTTTGTTTCGATGTACGTTGGATACATTCAACACTTTTGAAAAAAAACCCTCGACATACTCACTAATCAGTAGTTCAAAGCACGGTCTCTTTCTGCACGTATTTCTTCTTGCCAACGTTCGACTTGATCTTCCAGGTTGTTTTGGTTAAATAATTTAACCGAAATCTTCGTTATTTTGCAATCACAGTGCGATTTTTTCGTGTTTTAAACTGCTTTTCTTCAGTGCCATTTCCTCCACAATAAAGATGGCGTCCAGTTTGTTTTAACATACGGTTCACTTACGGTCTTCGGACCGATGGGAGGGATCGTATGTAATTTATGATCGCTGCCGATTGTAAACATCTTGATTTTGAAGGTCCCCCTGTTTCTTATTGTTGTTTGCATGTTGCTGACGCGTAGCACCTCGGGGCGAATTTGTGCTTTGAATCAGTATGTACGCGTGCGCGAAAAATCAGGTGCGTGCTCCTAATTTAGATCTATAGCGTTACTAAACGCTATAGAAATCAAAGCGTTGAGAACGCTTAAGTGGTATTTGTCAAGGAAGCCATTGTGTGGAATTAATAATTTGAAAGAAAAAGAGAAATATTATTCAAACATTGGTTTGAAAGTCAACCTACTAAGCAAATGAATACCTTTTTGCTTGAAGGGAGAGTACTCATAACAAAGTTAGGATTATTTATGTATTGGTGGTCTCCCTTTGATCATAAGGAGGAGTCAGGAGTAACGTCCCTTGACATTAGGATGCATGATGGATAGAGAGAGAAACCGTGTGAATATATCGAATATATTTAAGTTTGTACCTGAAAACTATGATTTTGAAATATCTTTGGCCGTTAACATTTAATTCCCAACATTACAATCAATTATTTCGATCTATAAATATTCATGCCCAATCAAATGGAACAGCGCGCAATCATGGGATGAACAAGCCATGGGACGAACTGGTTTTAGAACGAAAAAGCCCAGGATCAAGCGATCAGTAGACAAATTTTGTATCATTGCGCCAACAGAAGGCTATGAGCGAGTGAAGCTATTTTCAATCAAAAATTCGTATTTCCACGATCGATGGCCTCACCCAGTGTATTTTGACATGTCATTTCCAATAACATATCTGAGTGCTACAGAAAAACTCATTTGTCTGAAAAAAGGGAGTTTAATTGGGTTTATTTCCTTCGGCTTTGCACAAAATACGATACATGGTCTTCAAAATTCAATATTGAACTCATAGTGGTATTATCTTCGACAAATATCACAAAAATTAAGGAACAGAACAGAACATATCTTTTATTTTCACCTAGGTATAGCAAATACACAACAAGGGCAATATGAAATAATAAACATGGCTGTGCCCTTTATCCCAACTGTGTATATTGTTGCATTAATCAAAAAAATTATCTGTAGATCTAGTCGGATTAAATAACAGTGCAGTTGGAACAAAGAGCTATTAATTGTATATACAAATGACTTCCAGATATCATTTATAACTTTTCAGAGAGAGCGAGACGAAGGAGGGAGGGAGTGGAAGAAAGGGAAAGAGAGACAAAGATAGAGAGAGCCTTTGTGGATGCAGTATCCTTATGAAAACTGCAAACACAATGACACTCCGTGTATTTATGGGGGATAGGATGATATAGATTCAATAAACCTTTTTGGTAGCGAAAACGGGATTTATATCTACTGCAACGTGGACCTTGAACATTTGGAGAAATAAACTTGGAAATCTACGAAATAATGCGGATATTCGTTTCTGCAATAGCTTTCCTAACAAAGATCAAAATGAAGCATCAAAGACCCGCTCTAAGTATTTTCACATCAATTGCTGCACGCCGGTGCCACACACTAGAGCCATTACATAGGTTTAATTCAAAGCAGGGAAGAGGGAGCAAAAAAGTAGGGCAACAGTAAAATGAGAACTTGTTGATCAATTGCCGGATAGAGCGTTCATCAAAAAGTATATTCTTTGTGGTAACTACATATGCTGGGTCAGTTAGTTCAAATAAATCTCATGAACATTGCTTAACCGTTAAGTAAACCATTCACGCGCGATTAAGTCAGTTGAAACAGTCAGGACATTACGTGGACTGGTCTGTGACCGACCAATCGTGCGAAATTACCCATCCGATATGTACGGGACGTCTGTGTCAACACGCTCGGTCTATGAATGCATGTGTAACCCGTTATTTATGTCTGGCTGTGAAACAGTTTGTCAATGGAAAGTTATTTAACAAAGGTAAGTTGGAAATGTTATTTTCAGCCTATGTTAAATTTTCTGGCTAAAAGGGAAAAAAAAAAAAAGAAATTCGAACATGATCCCACAGTTTTGTCTAAGAGTTACATTTTCAAAACTGGATAGGTCCAGGGGGTAAGTGCAAAACCGTCGCAAGTGCATATGCACTGTACTTACTGTTACGACTGTCTTGCACCACCCGAGATATAGACATGATTTAACGATATAAAACATTATATGAAAAGGACAAAGGGAGACATCAGATGTCGATTATCTCGTGAAGTTCTGCATAATGCAGTTAACGTACTGGCATAAATGTTTGAGTTTCACAACTGATTTGAGGTTGAATATATCTTTGACGTTTAATTCATGTCGGTTGAAATCATTTAACAAGAAAATTTCAAGTTTATCGTTGAAAAAGGAGCAATCGAAAAGACTGTATTTCAGAACCAACAGCGTTTGAGTTACATAGAGTGCATGTTCTATCTTCCAAAGGAGTACCGTCATAACGCCCGGTCTCGATCGGCAGTAAGTGATTTGCTGTTCTAAATTTGAAAAAGTTGTAGGTACTCGCGTCGGTTTAGTTGTGTCAAATAGTTTTCGAATTCATGAGTCATTTTAAAATTATTATATATTTTACCTTTATTAGATTGTTGTAATTGATCGTGCCAGGTTTGTTTAAACTGATCGATTAAAATTTGCTTAACGCCCTTGTGTATGTTTTTTGTTCGATTAGAAACTGGTATACCCATAGATCAAGTCTTCCGACCGAGGTAAGGATTTCTTTAATTTCATCAAGCCATTTGAAGCTTCCTTGGGGTAATGATAACATATACTTATATATTTTTAAGGAATATTTCTCACTCTTACCAATTAATATGCGATTCCAGAAAGAGATCATTCGGGATTTTATAACGATAGAGATTGGGTATCGCCCTAGTTCACCGTAAAGAAAATGTAGTGGAGTAGATTTCCTACTGTTCGTAATTTTCCTAAGAAAGTTGGTGTGTACTTTTTCAAGAATTTCTAGGTTTTCAAATCCGAACACTTCGGAACCGTATGTTAGAATCGGTAAGACTGTATGATCAAATAATTTTAGTACTAAATCAAGAGGAAGGTCAGAGTTATTTATTTTTGTGTATAGAAAATGCATTGCTTTATTTGCTTGTTCCACTGTATGTTTACGTGCATGCAAGAAGGAACCATTGTTAGAAAACGTAACGCCCAAATAATGATATTTGCTGGTTATTTCAAGTGAACTTTCTCCAAGTTTGAAATTATAATGATTTGTTCTTCTTGCTCCGAATACAATTACTTTTGTTTCATTAATATCAACCTTGAGATGCCAATTGTTACAGTAGTTATTGAAAGTATTTAAACTGTTTTGAAAGTCGGTCTCATTATCGGATAAAATAACGGTATCGTCCGCGTATAGCAATAATATGAAAATAGGCGAAGCCTAAATACGGGCGGAAAGGCAAAGCAAAATTACCTTTTTAGATTCTACACTTTAACAGCAATTTTTAAAATTCAAATACTGTATCACAAAAATATATATGTTACAAAGACTTGAAACTAGTAACACTAAAATGTTACAAATCATGATCATACTGCCAAAAATTTCCATGTTGCAAACTGAAAACAACTTCCATTTTGCAAAATGAAATCAATTTGCATGGGATTTATATTTACATTATTCAAAAACAATTATTTTGTACAGATCACTATGATATCTTATGGCACTTCAAACCCCTGCTGCTTTACAATTCATTTACTAATGAAAAAAGAAAAAACTCTGCACTAACCTTTTACAAAATAACTAAATGTTAGACTGGTCAAAACCGAAAGCATTAACAGTTAAGTGGCTCCAATAACTTGATATTGATGCAGTAGAAAACATTGTTGGAAAAGGAAAAGCACTGTTTAACCCTTTCCCAAACAACAAAATTTTGGACTAAACCAAATTGAGAAGGTCTGGAGAACAGAAATTAAATGCACCACTCATGGTAATATTGTCTGTTTTTGATACATGAGTAGCTGTGATCATGTAAAACTGTATTTGGGTTATGATAAATCCTTTTGGTTTTAAATTCACATGATGGCAATATTTTAAATTTGTCTTTTTGACCATCCATGTCTATGTGCCTTCTAAAGTAATTTACTTTTGAACCAGGACACAATGTTTTCAGATACCTTCAGGGTTGTGCCAACATGGGACTTTGAGTCAAGCAGGTATGGGCAAGGTTGAAAAAGTAATAAGACATGTTTAAGATAAAAATTTATTAGCCAACTTTCTTTTTTTTTTTCATAGATTGCAATTTTTTGTTCTTAAATAATACATAGAATTATGCAGACCAATTCGTTTCCAGTTATTACAGTTTAACTCATTAATGTACACACTGTACAGGTGAAATACAGAGCTACCACTCACAATGGGCTAAGATGAATGACAAACTAGATTTTTTAGCACATGTGAGAAATAATCTGCAATGATTCTTTTAGCATAAACGTTGGAAAAGGAGCAGTTGCTTTTGACAAATACATTCTATGTACCTCCTTTTGCAGCATTTTTACCATGTTCTATGGCTGAAGTCTATTAACCCTTTAGCAAAATCCCTAAGGAAGATGGCTCTTGAAAACATTGTGGGAAAAGAAGAAAATGCTGGTAGCCAGCATTTTCTCCTTTTCTTACAATGTTCTCTGCCTTCCCAAAACAAATTCCAGTTGTTGAGTTTAATTCATTTTGATGTTTGCAATTGGTTTCAATTTGAACAAGACTATAATTTTTCATATGGTAAAGAGTTAAGCTATAATTGTGAAATGAAGCATCTTGCAAGAGTGATTTGCAACACAGCTAACAAAAGTATTTGTGAGAAAAGGGACTACAGTGTGTTCTTTTTAATGTTTATTCAAGCAAATGCGCCTTTTATCATACAGTTTTGATTAGGGTTCTAAAAGAAGGTCCAATTCAAGCTGTCAATATCAGCAATAATGGTATGGCTAGTGGCTAATTAGTCCATATCACTTTCACTGCTCAAACTCTCTGGTAGTTGACTGTTTCTTTATCTAGCTACCAATACTTCTCTAGCTCTTTTCTGGCCTCCTGAATGCTACAAACTTGTAATTTTATGCAAGCACCTGAAAGAAATAAAAATATTGACATATTAGAAAAGCAGCACGTAATTGGGTAAAGCTTGTGGTTGTCTGTGAGCTTTTCCTTACGTTTACCTGCTTACAGAAAAAAAATAAAGTTTTTCTGGTATACATATATCTCATTAGATATTTCACATAAGTGAGCAATATTCTATTTCCAGAGATAAAGATTTTTTCACCTTTATTTTTCTTTTTACTTTGGTCAAAGAAAATTCCAGTAAGACTGGATTTTCTAAATAAAAATGTCTGAGGAACATTTTTTCAAGGCATAGTTTGTAATAAATGTGTCGTTCCGGCAAAAGAAACACTGTCCCAAGTGAAAAGATTTGCACATATCCAAGTTGAAAGCATCTTTAGATGACAAATTTAAATTCGATACCAATGAGCTAAAGTTCCTTGATAGTGTAAAAAATGTTGTGGTAATGGAGAAATTAATCGTAACAAACGATTCTCCTTTACCTACAATGTCTTCAAAGACTTTCTTGCCCAGGGTCATTAAAACCAGGGATTGTTTGATGAAGGATTAATGCTTCTCTGTGATCCTTTTTACCAAACAAGTCATATCATAATTATGGATCCATAAAACCAATTTTGTCTAACAACTGAATAAATCAGATGGCAGAATGGTCCGTTGATATGCTGAAAATAGACTAATAGCAAAACGTTTCAACCCAGGTTAGCCTGCACGGACTGCACAGACTGTGTAGGCTGACCTCGGTCGATACTTTTTGCAGATGCATTAAGCCCCCTTTTCAGACAGCATGGTTAAAATACTATGGTAAAGTATAAGAAATACATGTACTGCCAAAACATAGCAGCTCAGTGCATACTAGTATTTAAATTTCTACTGCAAGTGGGAATTACTTGTGGAACACCGATAGTGCTAAACAAATGAAATGGATATTTTAAGTCTGAACTAAAGCTGCATATACTGTGGTTTCAAAGCTGTTTTTCCATAATATTTGGCAAAGAAGCAAATTGTGGATTCAAGATAAAACTGCTCATTTTGAACTGTCTGCATTAGCAATTCAATCTGAGTGTTGCCCTTCAAAGGTTGAATAAAGGGACAGTCATTTTGCAGTCGTGAAATCTGTCTATCTTCATGAGATAGGAAATGACGTCACTGTAACTATTTGAATGTGATCCCACATAATCGACATATAAAATTGATCATGTGACATCCCCACAGGCCTTTGCAAATCATTTCTATGGTAAATTCTTCACTACAATTTATGACAAAATTGGAGATTTGTCGAAATTGAATTAATTTGCTGACAATAAATTTTTTTCTATCCTTTCAATGACAAAACCAATTGTTTGAGGCACATTTGTCACCTGCAAATGCTTTCAAATTGAACCAATCTGATTCTAGGAAAGGAGTAAACACGCATCTACACTCATTTTTCAGCCATTTTTTTTTAAAACCCATTTCATATTTATTTTATGAAACTATACTTGTATTTTTATACTAAATGTTGTCCCAAACGGTTTGAAGGATGCACAGATTACGTCGGATAGAAAATGCTTGTCATTTTCTTGCGGTCTTCAAAGAAACGACTGCTGTTATCTCTGGTTTTAAATCAAAGAAAATCCCTCATCCCTTACAACAATATATCGTCGATTTACTTCCAAAACCTCGTAACTACAGCTAGTAACAAGCTGTAGTTACGAGGTTTTGGAAGTAAACCGACGATATATTGGTGTTTTATCTATGTTTACATGACTTAGTTCTGAACCATTCTTACCTCTGTCAACTTTCAACAGCATTTTTGTCTCTTTGGCTGCAAGAATGTATCTTTATGGAAATACAGTTCCATAAATTTTGTCATACTTCTCTTTATACTAATCAATAGTTAAAATTACAAACTAATACCATGCTAAATTCCAATGAGTTAGCTGTTGCCATTATATGTCTGAAATAATGTTGAAAATGGCATAAAACACTGTTAAAAAAAGTCATACTAGATCTATATTCAGTCATGAGATATTGAAGTTTGGGATGATATTGAAAATCTAAAAAGATCATTTTATCAACCTGGGCTAGTTATAAAATTATTTGGAGTTCAACAAAATTCAAGCTTTTTTTTCCTACCTCTGCTTCCCTATTGAAAACATTGTGACAAAGGAGAAAATAGTATCTGTACTAAAAAAACGCGATAATTGTGGCCTTTGTTTACAAACACTGGATCAGTTCAAAACATTCAAATAGGGAATACCAGGGACGAAGCAGTTACTTATTAGTAAATTTCAACTAGAACGTGCGAATAGCGCTGTGGTAGTGTGGTCATAGCGACTATGCTACCGCCCATGCAGATTGAGTTCGAGTCACAGGAAAAGGTGTTTTTTTTTTTCAATCAAGCAGTTTTTTTGTTTTTAAGCTAAGTCCATGGTTACATTATTTTTTTATGATGTCATAGTGAATATTTGTACTTGTAACTAGTAGTCTCATTAATTTTTAATTGATATCACACGACATTGCACATTGATCCTTGTGGAATTTGGGAAAAATGAACCGAGACATTTCTTGGACAGGAATTGATGCTAGAAAATAGCTTTGTGTTTTAGACTTCTAAGATGACTAAAGCCACAAATTTCTGGATACTAGTTTTCTTCCTGTTTCATGGCTTTGACGGGAGAGACATGTCTACTCACTTTTCCCTACAGTTTGGAACTTAAGCATCTCGGAAGCTTGTCTGGACAAGGATTTAATTTGAAGCACCAGTGGAACGGAACGGCTTGAGAACTACAACAATCTGATTGGAAAAGTTACTGCAGACGTACGGTCTTAGAAGAATAAATATTTTTTTAAAGCCGACTTTGTAGTTCAAGAAGCCAGTGAGCAGTGAATAATTGCGGTCAGCGACGAAGAAGCAACAGATACTGAATATTAAGAGGCTTGGGGTACCGATAAGGCCAGTGAAAATAAAGCGAGTACCGATACCGCCAGTGCACGGGATGAGAGTTGCGCACTTATCATTGTATTGTTGTATCAATCATATCATGTGCTTTTAAACAAGAAGAATAAAATGAATTAGAATAAAATGTAATGATAACAAAAGAATATTAATGACAAAAAGATGTACACGTCTAAAAAAAGAAGAAGAAAGGAAAAAGGAATAAAAAACACGAAAAGGGAATCAAACAAGGAGAAAAACAGAAAGGAGAAAACCGAAAAAATATATAACTTTCTTCCGAAAAAGGTGGATTTATCGGCTCGAACCAGGATAGCCGGCTTGAGAGGCAGGGACTATATCCATTACACCACTGCTCGCTTAGTAGAATTGGAAGGTTGTAAAAGTTTTAACCCTTTTTAATGTACATGTTAACTAGAAATTATCGGATAATTTACCTGTTCTTCCCGTATACAAAGATAGAATCCTCTGAATTATTGTAAACAAGGGCCACGGTTATCGCGTTCCGTTAATACTTGTAACTATGTTTTTACTTGTCGACATTCAGATTGGTGTAGATGTCAACTCTTAACCCTTCACCACACAATCCTGACTTTAAATAATCCTATGAGAGAACGCTTATGAAAACATTGTGGGTAAAGGAGAAAATGCTAGTGACCTGTGCAGTGTTTCATGGTGCACGAAAACCAATTTCAATATCGTCATCAACTCTAGGCTTTCTTCAGTACCTATGCAAACAGTGCAATAACTGCAATAATCGTGTTACACTTTTTCTGCTTACAGAAATTACACAAATCCAGCGTGTTATTGCAACAACATAAGAAAATACATACCGTGTAAGAAAATGGTGTCGTTATAAGTTGCGTAGAGTCGCTTCCCTTCTGCAACCCCGCCCCCCTCCCCCTTTACATATTTATTTGCAAGTTTGAAGGCGCGTATCGTTCTTGAAAGGGATGATGGCAAAAATTAACATTTAGAAAGTTAAAAGATAAAACACCGACATTCTTATCTTACCTATGTAAGGCCAAGGGCTACTGTAGTGCAATGCCGGTATGGGGTTTGTCCGCTTCGCAAATTTCGCTCGGTTGAAGTTCGTAATTTCAGCCCTCGGAAGATCTTTAAGGAATAAAACTTCTTTCCAGTGAAATGATGACGCCATCTGTTCAGCAGTAAAACGATTTCAATAATCCTAAATAGGTTTGGGGAGCTCTGAAAGCGCCTAAAAAATTAGTGTATGGAAAGCTCTGGGAAATCCCTTATCCACCGGTATGTTTGTAAACACTCTCGTCACTCGGCCATTTCCGTAACCTGAACCGGTTAGATTTGATTTGCTCTCCGGAATCTCTCGAGTACCTATTCTGTTAATTGACTTTACAGAAAACTTCATTAAAATCGGCAAAACAAATTTTTCTATCCGTTGTTGATGACAAATGACTGTTGTGACGCAAATTTACATTGATTTGGGGACAGATATTCGAATATGCAAGAGATCCCAGACACCTCCAATATGTCTAAACCAAATCGCCGATATTTCCCGAGTGATGTTTACGCCCCCCCCCCACCTTTTCGACACGAATTTGCACGTGGACTCTACCATTGTAACCGCACCTAGAAAGCCGAAGTATTCCCTGTACGTTTTTGCAACTTCTCGGAATTTTTTTTCCCTAGCATTGTGCGATTTTGTAGACTGGTACACATACGTGTTACCTATAGACGGGGCTCCAAGGCCGCTTCGCGGCCTTTCCGCCCGTATTAATAGTTTTAGCCATACTGTACTATCAACAGGTTCATTTAACTCTACACCGACGGCACCGTTAGATCTCATGTGTGTTTCTAAATCATTAAGAAAGAGAGAGAATAAGATAGGTGACAGATTTTCCCCTTGTCGCACGCCCATTTCTGACACAAAATTTAGATCTATAGCGTTACTAAACGCTATAGAAAAAATTAAGGGAATTCTCTTGAAAAAGGGTATATTTTTCCTGTTTTTTAATCTGATTTTTTTCACAGATATGTCAAATAACTTCATCCATCCGAACAAAATCAAGTTTACTGCCGAATTCGAACATTTTCTTAAATTTTTGCATTTGGAAATATAGTTTCATGTCCCTTTAATATGTTTTGAAATTATGAACTGTTCCATGATTTTTCACCAAGAATGGTAATTATTTAGAGGTAATTAAATTTGATTTATATTCATTATTATGTTTATATTCGAAATTTAATCAATTTTGAATTCGTTGTTTGTGATCACTGGTATATGCAGACGAAATCATTGAAAATTGAAAACATCGTGGCAAAAATGGAATGGCTTAAAACTAAGCTTGGGTCCATAATAACTGGTATGTGGCTTTGAAATCACTCTCGCCTCAACCGGGTATCGAACTCACAACCACCAGGTCATGAGTCCGACACGCTCACCACTGAGCCACCCGGGCGGGGCAAAGATATTCAGTTGAAAGATATTACTATGTATTGTTTGTACCTTTTAGTCCTTGATGAATTGTATGTTAGAATGAAAAACATTGCGACAAAAGTATTTATTTTGATAATGTGTTTTTGATCTGAATTGAAGTATAATTTGAATGTATCGTAACAAAAGAAATAACAGATTAATTGTAACTGTTTAAGTTTAAAGAGAATTACATCATAAGCGGAAAAGATTGTGACGCATGGAAAATATTACTTTATAATTCTCTTTTTTTCCGTTTCCGTTTCCGGTTATGAGAAGGTAAATATTTTAATCTGAGGTAAAAAAAGGCAGTTTTTGTAAATCAGACTACGCAAATCGTGTTGAAAATTGGAAGAGAATTGGAACATTATACACCACATCTATCCATATCAGAACTTTTGGATTTAGTTCATCATTTTTTAACTTATTTGCTAGTAACAGAGTGAACACTATTGTTATCGTCCGTAACGGTTGATTACACTTAATAACGTTAAAGTAAAGGGAAACACTGTTCACCAGTATACCTGTCCTGTTCAATTAAAATAATTAAAATAATCTTTCAAAATGACACTTGGAGTTTGATCTCTTTTTATTCATTTATTGTCCTGTTCAATGAAATAAGAGGTATACTGTCCGAAATTAAAAAGGCATGAGCGTTTGTTCTACCCCTGGACCAAGTCAGGATATAGATAAAGACAGTAAAAAGAGACCACTATCTTCACCAACTGATTTACTTACATTAAAAAAGAGCAAACCAATAGAACAAGCGAACGTTGAAGAACAAGCGAACGTTAAAGAAAGCAAGATGGCACAGTCCATGCAATCAGATAAGCTGCCTGAACACCCCGCCTCAGTTATTACACTAACTGAGGATCAGTTACTTCAGATGACGGCTGTTGTCGCAGGTTCCATCAGAACTGAAATGGCAGTTTTGGTGAAAAGCATAGTAAACGGTGTATTGGATGGACTAACTGCCAAAATCTCCAGTCTTGAAGAGGAGAATAACAGCCTGAAGCAAAGGATCTCCGTCTTGGAAGGGAAAGCAGACAAGGCGGAGCAGTACAGCAGGAGGAATTGTATTCGTCTCTCTGGCATAAAAGAAGAAGAAGGCTAATCGGTTGAAGACAAGATTATGCATGTAGCCGATGCAATAAACGCTGACCTGACTCTGGAAGAAATAGACAGGGCTCATTGGTTAGGAAAGCCAAAGAATAAAAAGGAGACAGCAAGACCACGTGATATTATTATCAAATTTGTCAGTTATAGATCGCGACAGAAACTTCTTCTTAACAAAAGAAAGCTGAAAGAGAATGGATTTGAACATGTATTTCTCAACGAGGACCTCACCATGAGAAGAGACAAAATTTATTTTCAAACAAGAAAACTGGCTAAGGAAAAGGTTATCAACAGCACATGGACAAAGGACGGTGTGATCTTCGTTAAGGACAAGCACCTAAAACTATACCGTGTGGAAACCCTATCTGATCTCGATGACCTGAAGTCTAGCGTTGCCTCCACTTAACTTTTATGTACAGTATATAGCTTACCCGTGTTAACCCTTATCATGCCGATCTCAGCTAAGGTAGTTTTTGAAGGTAGTATAGACCAAGATCGGTCTGCACGGTCGTACGGTCTGATCTTGGCCTTCTTTGTCTGCTCTAAAGACTACATTTACTGACAAGCTTCCGATGAAATCGCCCTAAACTACTTTGACCTTCAACATGTAATGACCATTCAAGGATTGTCAGCAGGGCAAGGGTTAAATACCTGTTTTAGGTAACCAGTATTACCAGTGTACCGTGACCATTAATTGCCTGCACGTATCGAGGGGTGCGAGCGGGACTGTCGTAGGTGCATGTAAAATGTATTGCTTGAGGTAGTATTGTACCAGTCCGTCGATGCTACTAATTTGGAGATAAACCTTTTTAAGATTCATAGCGTTCTTGTTTCCTGAGCCGCTTATAGGTCGCATGGATGGACGTTCTATTGCTCGCCACGGCGATGTATTGTTTTTCTCTGATTTATTTATTTATCATTATTATTACTAAAGGCAGAGCGATGTAAATTAGTATTTGTTTTAACCCTTATTCTGCCGAATCTAAATTGTTGACGATTTTACAAAGCAATTTCAACTGGTTAATTGGCACTGGATGGCGTCTCGTCGACAGAAATTACTGATAGAAAAACAGGGAGTGCAGAGCAAGATCAGATTACACCTACGTGCGGGCTGATCTTGCTCTTCACTCCCCGCACAATAAATCTATGGTAGCGAACGGTAGAATAGAGGTTAAAGGGGAATCGAGTGTACTATTTAATTTACGCCCAAGTTCCGCTCACTTCAAGAAGGACTAGTTATTTTGGTTCAAAGAAGACATTGTGGAAATTGCAGACATTACTCATACGAGTTATGTCTGGATTATCCTATTTTTGTTTTTCTTATACATTTTTTCTGGGTAAAGTTACTGGTATATTTACAGATTATGAAAAATATAATGCACTTATAAATTTTCAGTTCCTACTTGATTTTGGTTTAATATCTGTTAGCACATATTTTAAAATTCACTTCGTGTGAAGATAATCACTGCTTGACCGGGCGATGTTCTTGTTTTTTCTTGTAGAGCAAACTCTATATATATAAATGTTAGCTGTGAAAATGTATATTCAAACCAAAGGTAACCATCGTCGTGCTGTTCCCGATTATCCAACCATTCACTTGCAGTGTGGACCAGGATCAGTCTGCACGAACGTGTGCTCTGATCTTGCCCCACACTGACTGTTCTCCAATAGATTTACAAATTGAAACATTGAGATGCTTCCTTTGAGAATAGAGGTCAATTTTTATCCAGCGAACATCTATCTTCTGTCCTTTTCTAAACTTAATAGATGCAAGCCAAATCTTATTCCATGTATCTTACCACATCAACATCAGAATGGTTTAACTAGAATTGACATAATTAATACACGTGTTCTGCTTTTACATTCAGCTCTATTTAACTCTTACAGAGCAGTTCTTTACTCTGTTTGAAGTCGCGCTGTTAGAACGATTGCGAAACTTATTGTAGATTCTTTTAAAAGATTTATTCTGGCCAATGTTCAGAACACTTTATTTACACTTCAGATATATCCGCAAAATTCATCAAAGTACATAAATTGTAGGGGAATCTGACAATATTCTTTATGTTACTTTATGTATAAATGCTTGGCACATGTACATACACAACTTTGTAACTGTGATACTTATGTGTAGATAAGTGCTTATCTACATATGTATATAAGCGTATATATCGTGTATAAGTGCGTGCATTTGTATGTATGTAATGTGCGTATGTAGGTACGTATGTAAATAAGTGCTTATATGCATATGTATATAAGTGTATATTTCGTGTCTAAGTGCGTGCATTTGTATGTATGTAATGTGCGTATGTACGTATGTATATATGTATGTATGTATGTATGTATGTATGTATGTAGTATGTACGTATTAATGTCTGCGTGTATGTGCGTGTGTATGTGACTATGGATGTGCGTATTTATGTAAGTATTTATGTGCGTGTGTGTATGTAAGTATGTATGTATGTATGTATGTATGTAAGTTCGCTCACATGTACATTTGCCCAGAAAACCTGTAAACATACAGTATTTCTACAACACACAGAAATTCTGCTTTTCAGGATTTTTTTTTTTTTTTTTTTCAACCACGAATTTTGCAATATAAGATATTTACTCCTACATCAAACAAATACCCTAGAATTTAATATGCTTAGATTGAGTCTCAAATTATTGTTTGAAACTCACTCACACTTTCACCTGATCTTTTTAACTTTTATATATCCTATATTCAGATTTTCATTACTCATGTGTCTTTCAGTCTGGTGTCACCGTGGATCCGATGTTGTTCGGGCAGTTTGGTCTTGCTTATTCGAATACATGTTTAGGCGCTTTTCTAGGCTGGCGCGTCTTACAAAAAGCAAAACATTTGACCCACCATAGGTAATGATATTGACGTTTGGCGCGCAAGCATAGGAAACTTTTATGCTAGTACACACGGCTGCAGTAGACATTATCGTTACCTCTTAAAAGTTTTCTACTATCTTTGGTTATCTCCTTAAAGCTTCGAAAAAGCTAATTTTATTTCTGAACTGCCTAAGGCCAATTCTTTTTCGCAGTTTCTTTTTGCTATTGTTATTAATTTTATCTGGCGATATCGAGACAAATCCTGGTCCTCACCCAGATGCTCTCTCAAGTAATGACACTATTTCCATTGTTCATTTAAATATTCGCAGTATACGTGTATACGTAATAAAATCAATTATATATCTGATTGTCTGACAGACTTTGACATTATGTGTTTTACAGAAACTCACCTAGACTGTAATATCGAAGACTCAGACCTGACAATTGAACCAGACGACAGAACTATGTACAGACAAGACCGTACTTCACACTCCGGTGGACCTCTGACACAGATATCGAATTCTCTTTTTTCAAAAAGAAGATTCGAATTAGAGCAACCAACAATTCATGCTATCTGGATCGAGGTCAAATATCGCTCAATATCATTTTTCTTCTGTAACATTTACAGATCTTCTGGCACACCTGTGGCTTTCTGGAACAGTTTTAACATATCTATCGAAAAAGCCTACGAGTCAAATCAAAACCTAATAATAGTTGGCGATCTTAACCAAGACTTACTGGACAAAAATGAGAATCACCTCTTTAACATTATTTCTCTTAACACTTTGACCAACGTCATCGCAAAACCGACTCGAATTACAAGAAACTCTGCTACACTGATTGATCCTTTATTGGTCATCGATCCCATAAAAGTCAAATATGCAGACATCTTGGACGTCGATAACGACATAAGCGATCATAAAGCCACATCTGTCTTAATAAACTTTAGTTATAAGCCCAAAATATGCTCTAAAAGAAAAGTGTGGTACTATGATCGCGCTGACTTTGTTCAACTTAACAATCGAATATTCACTGAAGATTGGAGCTTCATTAACAACACGGACATCAATGACGCGTGCGAACGATTTACGAACAAACTTTTAGAAATGATGACACAATTTATTCCAGCAAAAGAGGTTACCATTCGACCTAATGACAAACCAAGGTACGATTCAGAAATAAGACGACTAGGCAGACATCGCGACAGACAAAAGGCAATTGTGATAGCCCGGGGACGTAACTCCGACTGGGAAAAATACAAAGTCCTGAGAAACAAGATTAACAACCGTATCAAATATGCAAAACAGCGGTATTTCAGTTATCTAGATGAGAATTTATGTAACGTTCGCACAGAAAGTCCTCAAAAATATTGGAAGCATCTTCGGAATTTGATCAATTCAAATAAAAAGTCTGAATCGATACCTATTATTTGTACAACTGACGGTAACACTGCCGAGACATTTCACTGTACTGACTTTGAAAAAGCAGAATGTCTAAATGAATATTTTGCATCGATCTCAAACATAGACGACTCGAAGACTGACCTACCCAATTTTGAAGCAAAAACCAATAATAAGCTGGAAAGTATTTCAATAACAATTCCAGAAACTGAAAACATCATTAGTTCATTAGGTGTTAATAAAGCAGTCGGTCCAGATCTAATAAGCCATAAACTGCTCAAAAATGTCAAAAACAGTATCTCATGTCCATTATCACTGTTATTTAACAATCTTTAAAGGATCAAAAATTTCCAGTGAAATGGAAGGAATCAATTGTAAACCCCTTGTTTAAAAAAGGAGATAAATCTATTGCTACTAATTATCGACCGATATCCCTCCTTAGTTGCTTAGGTAAAGTTATGGAAATATGTATTTACAAACATGTGTATAATTACCTTCACTGTAACAATTTGATATACGAAAAACAGTCTGGATTCCTTAGTGGCCATTCGACTGTTCATCAATTGCTTGAGATATATCACCAAATCGTTTCGGCTTTAGATGCTAAACAGAACCTTTGCATGGTATTTTGCGATATATCAAAAGCTTTTGATAGAGTATGGCACAAAGGTTTACTTTTTAAATTACGACAACTCGGAATTTCAGAACCCCTCATCAATTGGTTTGCAGACTATCTTAGTGGTCGAAAACAGTCTGTAACTGTAAACACTGTAATGTCAAGGTCAAGTTCAATAAACGCCGGTGTACCCCAAGGCTCGGTTCTCAGTCCTTTGCTATTTTTAGTGTATGTTAATGATATTTCAGAAAATCTGTTAAGTATTTCTCTTCTCTTTGCTGACGACACATCTCTTTCCTGCTCTGCAACACATACGCAGACATTCAAGGTATCTTAAATCACGACCTCATTATAATCTCTCAGTGGGCCAAACAATGGTTGGTAACATTTAATCCCTCAAAGACAGTAGCAATGTTATTCAGTAATAAGAATGTTCAACCCTCAGATTTACTCTTTGATAATGTCGAAATTCAATTTGTAGATAATCACAAACATCTTGGTTTAACTTTTAGTAGCAATGGAAAATGGCATGATCACATAAAAAACCTATCTAAGTCTGCTTCTAAATTACTTGTATTGATGAGAAGCCTGAAATTCAGATTAAGGAGGGAGTCCCTAAATCAAATATATATATCGTTCTTACGTCATATTTTAGAATATGCGTCATCAGTATGGGACAATTGCACTGCGACAGAAAAAGAAACACTAGAAAAAGTCCAAATTGAGGCCGCCAGAATAGTTTCAGGCGTAACTCGATCTATTACACTGAACAAGTTATATAAAGAGATCGGCTGGTTAACTCTTGACGACAGAAGAAAATATCAAAAATTAATTCTTATCTATAAAATTGTTAATGGTCTTGCCCCACCATATCTCAATAATATATTTCCTTTACCGGTTAATTCCAGAACCGATTACGCTTTGAGGAATGCGAACCAAATTGACTTAGTAGTTTGTCGCACTGACCTGTATGCAAAATCGTTTATCCCGTCTGCGGTATCACTATGGAATGAGATCCCCGATAATTTGAAATCTTCACCATCTTTATCACTGTTGAAGTCCCGTATTCTACAGACTTTTTCCATCTCGCAAGTACCAAGACATTATTTTGTTCGGGAGCGTAAATTCTCCGTTTTGCAAGCAAGAATGCATAACAATTGTAGCGACCTGAAATTTGACCTTTTTTCCAATTGTATCTCTCCAGACACAATCTGTAGATGCGGACATCCCGTAGAAAACGCCGAACATTATTTATTTCAGTGCCCTCTTTACATTGCTGCCAGAATTAAACTTTTCCATCAATTACGACGGTTTCACCCTCTGAACGAAAATATGTTACTTTTTGGATCGGAGACTTTTAATCTCGAAGATAACTCTTTCATATTTACATCAGTGCAACTCTATATAAAAGAGTCAAATAGGTTTAAATAATGTCTAGCTGCACTCATCTATTTTCATTCGATCTTCAGGGCTGGTATGCCCGAGGAACGGCGCCTCTACTTTGACACCAGGCTGATGGCATTTTAAATTTTTTTTCTATACTTTTCATTGGACGCCATTTCGTAAGAAGTATCTCATGACCGGAATATCAATACCTTCTATACCTTTAAACGAATTTTTTGGATGTATGACTGTATATACGCACTACCTAGAAGGTATTAGCTTGTGTAAGAAACCATAAGGGAATGGCCGAACCTAAGTTGTTAGAACTTGTGGCCAGACCCCTTTGCCCAGTATTTCTGTGGTTGTACGTCATAAAATATGATTATGTACCAATAATGGCAATAAAATATGTTTAAACTAAACTAATAATTCTCTGTAATGACTTGCATTGCCACCTTGGAAACATTGTGACAAAATATTCGTTTAATTTCATTTGCAGTGTCAATAGTCTGTGAAGATATATTACAGCCAGAAACACTATGACAGAAGCTTTTATTGTCTACATTGAGTTGTTATGCATATCATTATATTATTTGGTTTTTTGCTCTACACTTTTGCTATTCTCTCCATTGTTGTAAAAAGAAAGAAATATACGTTACACGACTTTTGGCTGAAAAGAATAAATTGATGGAACGGATATTTTATTATCTTTACACTTACAGAAAAAAAAACTCCTATAACCTAGCAGATAAAACAATGCATAACAAGATGAACAAATGAAAACAAGTTAACATCAAACAGGAACATAAATGCAAAGTACAACCCACACAAATACATCCCTGAAAGGAAGTCAAAACGCTAGTTATTAATCTCTTTTTTTTTTTTAAGGAGAGAAGAAAAGGAAGTTATTCAACTGATTGTGCTGATATATGGCTTGCAACACGCGAAAAGGGGCATTCGGACATTTGCGTAAAGTGTCGTCTCGGATCAGCCTGCGCTGTCCGCGCAGGCTAATCCGAGACGGCACTTTACGACTACATTAGATTTTGTGCTACAGTAGACTTGCGCAAAACAGAAAATTACATAAAAACGGAAAGTGTCGTTTCGGATTAGCCTGTGCGGACTGCGCAGGCTGATCCGAGACGACACTTTACGCAAATGTCCGAATACCCTTTTTCGTGTGTTGCAGGCCAATTATAAGAAATAACAGTAAGTCGTATTTCAAAAGTGTACCTTTTCGGTACCTATATTTGAGCCATGTTCTGGGAAAAGCGGGTTTAATGTATCTCTGCGATGCTTTATACAAGCAAGTCATCACATATTTCTTTATCTATAAAATTCATTTCGTCTAACAACCAACTGAGTCATAGAGTAAACTGATCCTTTGAGCTGCTGAAAATTGACTGATAGCAAACAATGTCGACCCAGGTCAGCATGCGACATTGGTCGTTTTGATAAATTAGACCGTTTGACCCACTGTCGAGGTCCTTTGAAAACATGGATGGCAAAGCAGAAAATGCTGGTAATCAGCATTGTCGTCTGTTCTCACATTGTTTTCTACCACATTTAAGACAAGTCCAATCTTTAATCCACTTCGAAATTGTCGTCTGCAATTACTTTCAAAGTGGAAAAGTCTAAATGTTTGTTTATTTTGTCATTGTCATGTTTTAACAACATTTCTGATTACTCTCCCGTTCCAGGCTTTAACTCAGTGACGACAATAAGTTGAGACTCATTCAGATTGAAGGCATTTACAAACGACAAGTTAAATATGGCTCAAATAATGTGATTTGTCATTGAAAGAGTGAAAAACGTTGTGGAAAAGAAGAAAATGCAGGAAACCAGCGTTTTCTCATTTTTCCACAATTTTTTTACAATTGTTCTCTGTCAAGGTCGTTAAAATTTGCGACTGTGAAGTAAAGAGTTAATATTTCTATTATTAGAATTATCTGTACATGTATTTTTAAGTAGGATCACGATATGGCTTGCAACACGCGAAAAGGGGCATTCGGACATTTGCGTAAAGTGTCGTCTCGGATCAGCCTGCGCAGTCCGCACAGGCTAATCCGAGACGGCACTTTACGGCTACAATACATTTTGTTCTTCAGTAGATTTGCGCAAAACAGAAAATTACATAAAAACAGAGTTTCGTTTCGGATTAGCCTGCGCGGACTGCGCAGGCTGATCCGAGACAACACTTAACGCAAATGTCCGAATGTCCCTATTCACGTGTTGCATGCCGTATAGGTTTATCGGAAAACATGTAAGTTATTTCGGAAAACATCTGCATAATTATGGAACGCCTAAGCTGTCTGATACAATGAGATTTTCGTGACATTCAGTTATCATTCTATTACATAAAGGTACAATTTCATCATATAAACATAACATGGTTTGGGATGAAGGCAAATGTTTACAATGTGCGGCATTTGGTCTGTATGTGCAGAAATGAGACCGTTGTTGAAACATTACTTCTTCATTTATAAACATATACCACTATTACATAAACTGTTATATCTCCTACGTGTACATAAAGAATATGTCGATAAGGCAAACAATTAATTACGTACAGTTAAAATTGAATTTTCAAAAGGTAAGAGCCTATGACGTAACTTAGGCACGTTCCTTTGGATGAAGGCAATAACGTATTATAGGCCGAAATATGGGAATGATATAAGAATGTAATAGCTTTATACAAAGGTTGTCTTCAGAATAATTACTATAAGATTAAACAAGATACATGTTGACATCGCCATAGCCCGCCGAATGCTTGCTCAAATGAAGACGAGTGTCTTGTAGGTTGGTTTAAAGGCTAAAATAGCTAGATTTTCTGGCAATGCTAAATACAACGTACAATGATAAACTTCAACAAGATACACTTTTCTTATATAGCTGTCAAGTGTAAACACATATGAAATCAGACAGGAAAAAAAAGAAAAATAACAAAGAGCAATAAATAAAGTAATATGGAAGGCAGAGTTATCATTCTTGCATACTATGCTCCTTCTCAGAGACAACTATCCAGCTGTGAAGTTAATACAGCTCGAGTTATGCTACAAAAAAGCTTGAGACACAAAAATTAACAAAGGGACATAACTCCAAAAATCATGGTTCTGCACTTCTCCTCAATAAGATCTGCCTACATCTGAAGTCTAACATTGATACCTTTTACAATTTTGGAGTTATGCTCCGGACAAGATTTAAGTATTAAAACTAACGAAGGGCAAAAAACTCCTATATTATAGCACTGAATGTTATGGTTCTTGTACACTGCACTTCTCCTCAATGTCATCTATCAACCTGTGAAGTTTCATCTTTATATAACATGCAGTTTTCAAGTTAAGCTCTGGACAAAATTAAAGGAAGAGAAAAATAACAAAAGTCAATAACTCCTTAACTATGCATCCAAGAGTTAAAGTTCTTTGCACTACACTTCTCCTCAATGTGATCTATGCAACTATGAAGTATAATGTTTACACCTCTAATAATTTTATAGTTATGCTCCGGACAAAATTTAAGTCAGAAAAATATCAAAGGGAAATAACTCCTAAACTATAGGCCTGATAATTATGGTTCTTGTGAAATGAACTTGTCATCAATGTCATCTATCAGCCTGTGAAGTTTCATGTTTATATCTCATGTAGTTTTCAGGTTATGCTATGGACAAAATTTAAGTAAAAACAATAACAAAGAACAATGACTCCTAAATTATACAATCAAGAGTTATGGTTCTTGTGCACTGCACTTCTCTTCGATAAAATCTATCCACCTGTGAAGTATCATATTTACACCTGTAATACTTCTTGAGTTATGCTCCGGACAAAATTTTAAAAAAGGCAATAACTCCTTAATTATGGCACTGAAAGTTGTGGTTCTTAAACACTGCACTTCTCCTCAATGTCATTTATCAACTTGTGCAGTTTTATGTTTATACCTCATGTAGTTTTCAAGTTATGCTCTGGACAAAATTTAAGTAAGAAAAAAAAAGCAATAACTCATAAATTATGCAATCAAGAGTTATGGTTCTTGTGCACTGCATTTCTCCCTGATAAGCTCTATCTACTTATGAAGTTTCATGTTTACAACTCTAATACTTTTTGAGATAAGCTCCAGAAAAGAAAGTGGGACGGAAGGACGGAAGGACGGAATGACGGAAGGACGGAATGACGGACGGCTTCCATATCCCCCGCCGCCTTTCAGCGGGTGATAATGAACAACCGTCAACGATATGGATTGATTGATTGTATAGGCTTTAACGCCGTTTTCAACATTATTTCAGATAAACCACGGCGACCAGTGCACCTATCTATGCTTTCCTGGAGTTTCTTTTACAAGTACTCCGCACAATATTCTTTCCAAGGCACAGGCTGCTTCCCACATAACCACCGCCAAAACAATGCTCAGCGGTGAAAAAGGAATGAATCCTGTCGCAATGACTATCATCAATCCTCGGAAAGAAATTAGATCGAACTAGCGACCCCCTGTTCTTGAGTAGTGTACACTACCGACTGCGCTACCGGGGCTCGGCGTGTCATTAATATGAACAAGCTTGTTAAGGACGTATATGACAAATTTTTCTAACGGACACTTTTTTCTAAAACTTTGCACATACAAAGCTCATCATGTCTCTAGGAGAATACAATAAAAAATTAGAGGCCCTTGAGGGCCTGAAATCGCTCTACTAGCAGTGATTTTGCTTTTATGCTAACATACTGTACATTATGAATTCATGATGAAAAAAGAAAAAAAGACAAAAAACACAAAAAAAGTGTTCTTGCAACTGGGCTTGAACCCACTAAGACAGCGTAAGTAGGCATGGTGAATTGAACAAACAGTGAAAAAAATGAAGTGCAATTTCTCAAAACTAAATGTTTGAATCCAGCCGAATTTGATAGGGTTTCAGTACGCCTTGTATTAATCAATCCTAGCAAATTTCAAAGAAATGTGACTGATAATGAGGACTTTGTTAAGTAAACGATACTAAGTCATCAAATGGCTGCTTTTCCTGAACGGTTTACTAGATTCTCTTCACTTTTAATAAAGTTCAGTTCCTTGATGAACCAAACAATCTTTGCACGTTTCAAAAGAATTGGATCAACACTGTGAACTTCACTGCCTAAACAAGATATTGAAATTTTCAACTTTGAATGGCTACTTTTCGCATACTGATTGTCAGATTTTTTTCAAAATCAATAGGGTTCAAGCTGTTTATGATACAAAGCAACTGTGCAAGTTTCATGAAAATCCGACCACAAATGCTGACTTCATCGCGTAAACAAGAAATGGAAATTTTCAACTTTAAATGGCTACTTTTCCCATACTGTTTGATGGATATTTTTCAAAATCAATAGGGTCCAAGCTGTTGATGAAACAAAGCAACTGTGCAAGTTTCATAAAAATCTGACCACAAATTTTGACTTCATCGCATACACAAGAATGGAAATTTTTAACTTGAAATGGCTACTTTTCCAAAACTGTTTGTTGGATTTTTTTCGAAACCAAAAGGGTTCAAGCTATTGATGAGATAAACAAACTGTGCAAGTTTCAGAAAAATCTGGTTACAAATGCAGACTTTATCATGTAAACAAGAAATGGAAATTTTCAACTTGAAATGGCTACTTTTCCCATACTGTTTGTTGGAATTTTTTCAAAATCAATAGGGTTGAAGCTATTGATGTGATAAATAAACTGTGCAAGTTTCACGAAAATCTGACAACAAATGCAGACTTTATCACGTCAACAAGAAAAGGACTAACGGACGGACGGACAGACAGACGGACGGACGGACGGACAGACGGACGGACGGACGACTGAAACCCCGCCATGACATAAGTTCTGCTGGCTTTTAGCCAGTAGAGCTAAAAAAAAAAGATGTGAGTCACCGTGCTCATTTCTGAGAAATTTGCCTTTTGAAAAAGGGATATACAGTTCCAAAATTCATTGGAAGCCGCTCGAAAGCGGCTTCCTGTAGGAATGTACCTAAACTATTTAACATGTAGATGATCAGTAATTATTCGACTGGTTATTATTTTTGGAAATTTCCTAATAATGTCGTGTTAGTGTTACAAAATTACTCCACATAACTCTTTCTCAAATATTCAATCAGACCTACATGAACATCAAGTCTGGTTTTCTTGCAATATATGTTCATTCTCAAATAACAATGAAAATACAGAAAAATAGACTTCCTTTTATTGGCTAGTCCCTCGAACTTTTCCAACTTAAAGGATTCCTTCCTTGTTCCCAAACGAAATTATAATGCTTTCCGTTTATCATAGGCTCTCCCACCTCTAAACGGTTTTCGCATTTGTCTACTTTTTTGCAAAACAACTAATAACAATTATGAGATGGAAAGCATCTTAGAATATGATAATCAGAAGCAGTTTTATGTACAAGTATTTCGTCCAGTTTTAATCTGTAAAGATAATAGGGCGGTTAACCTTTGATCAAGGTATAGATTGGTTACCTCCCTACACAGTAAGAGCTGACATCATCTATTTATAGAATAGGCCTACTTGTGAAGAGATAACCCTTTTTCTTCCCTTCGTAC
The DNA here is from genome assembly GCA_946811185.2 of Hippopus hippopus. NCBI lineage: Eukaryota > Metazoa > Mollusca > Bivalvia > Cardiida > Cardiidae > Hippopus > Hippopus hippopus. Next base: position 14,075,261 of record OX328103.1, on the reverse strand, counting down.
ACTTTAGCCTCATGGAATTTTGTAACATGGACGATCTACCTTATGAGCCCTGTAAAATTTAGCATTTAATGTAGTGTGTGTCGAAGCTGTTATGATCAGACTGTAAGTTCTGTACAGTAAGGTCCTGATCTACAATACCCGTGAAAAATGTATGGAGCGGGATTTACGTTGTCCACAAAAAATACCAAAGTGGTACATAGTGCTCTAAGGGTTGAAACTGTTCGAAAATGACAGAAATAGATCAAGATCAGACAGTACATAAGCCTGTGTAGTATTTTTCAAATATTTAAAAGATATTGTAAACGTAAAAAATTCTTGTTTCATTTTCCTTAATTACTCAGTATATTTATTTCATTCGGTGTACTTGAAAGGATAAAGTTATTACCAAACCTATCACTGCTTATACAACTTTTTACATCGCTTCTGGTCAAAGCTTTTGAATGGTTCTTGAAGTTTACATTAGAAGTTTTATAGGTTTGTACAAGGCATTTGCAGAAATTAGTTCAAACTAATTTTTATTAAACGATATATATATAGTAATAGTTACTATGTTGTTGTTGAATATATCCAGATCCTTAAAGATTTAAAAAATAATTTTGATTTTTTTTAGTGGTTTGCGCCAACTGTGAAGGCTATGATCAGAAGAATTTTGGAAATACTATGCAAAAGTCTCCAATTACGGTGTAGAAATGTAAAGATTCACTTTGTTACAAGCAGGCTAAGATTCTTTTTGACAAGCAAAATGATAATGTTTTAGAAGAAAGTTGTTGAATATTTTTTTTCTTTTTTCTATTTGTAAAAAAATGAAACACAAAGAAAATACCACTAAAAAATTGTAAATGCATGTAGATCTACGTGAATAACGATCTAAATGTCACTTTGAATAATTACTAACATAATTATGCAGTGTCGCCTTTGATGCCCATACAGAAGTTTGCTTTTTAAAATCATAATAATAATGAAAAATTCTGTACTTGAATTCATGCGCAATTTCTCCATTTTCAAACTTTGAGTAGAATTTTGAAAATTCCAATGCTTTTACTTGTTTTCTCACATACGCATCATCACTTTAAATGATAATGATGATTATGATGATAATAATGGTACAAGAGAATTTAAGATTCCTCTCTTAACTTCTGTCTTTTTTATCCTGCATTTTAGTATCATTTGTCATGATCTTCCGTTTGTGTGTGTGTGGGGGGGGGGGGGGGGAAACAGATACAAAAATGTCATCACATTTTTTTCTAGAAAGTCAATATTTCTGAAATTGTCCACCAAAAGATTGCGGCTTCTATGATGCCATGCATCATAAATGTCTTGTCTTATATTGGATTAAAGCGCCTTTTTTTAATAGTAAGTTAAACAGGAAAATTACAGGAAAAATATACAAATATACATCATTTTAATGAAAATTCATATATGGAGCGCAACATGGGAAAAGGGTCATTCGGACATATTTTATCGAAATTTATTTTTTCATCGATTCTGAAATCATGGACTTTTCTGAACTAAACGGTGTTTATTTTGTCCTTTAATCTTCAATATATGATGAGCTATGGCTTATTGTTTATGACAACATTTCGGATATTTAAGAAACGGCGACGTCAAATTGACGTTACTTAGCTGTAAACGTCATCTTCTGAACTATACATCGCCGTCTGCTCTTCACCGCTTTGTTTGAAACAAACATATACTCCTACCTCTGTTACCTACGTAGCTAATGATGTGCGAACATTTCATGAAAATTTAAATCTATTTAGTCTTGAAAAGTATCAAACATCAAAAGTATGATAAAACTTTCACATATTTATTTGACTTTTAATGATTGATGAAGTGTGAATGATTAAAAAACAATAAAGAAAATAAGTTTTAAAAAGTTCAAATTATGAAAACAACGGTTCTAAATTTCATTCGTAACGGCACACATTAGAGTTCCAATAAAGAGTCACAGAATTACTCTTCCGTAATGTCAGTGAGTGCGGGGCAGGTAATATCCTAGAAAGGTGCGCGCACAAAAGGTCGAACATTCTGAAACAAGTATTTCTGTCTTTCTCTGCTAAGACCTGCTGGCTGAAGTTGCTCTGGATATGACCCTACAGGTATATCATCAGTCGACTTCAACAGCTTTATCCTTCTTTCTTCTCCTGCCGGTCTCTCCTTTACAAACACAGACGTTTTGTCCGCGGCCGTCACTCTGAAAGAGTGAAATTTCTGGATACCGTTCAGAGGCCGAAAATATCGCTTTAAGTATGTCTTCCAATCGTACCTGAAAGAGAAGATTGATACTGTTGACTGAGTAAGTCCATTCATTCATGTGCACAAAATCAATTGCGGTAACATTAATTGCTTATATTTGGAAATTAGAATATGCATAAACCGTCTAATTAAACAAAATGGCGTACCAAATCCACTCCTGTTCTCCATTGGGCTTACTGAATAGCACTGGAAAGTTGTGTGTCGAAGATTTCTCAACTACTTCAGCAAACTGTTGCAGACAGTCACAGTCCGAACGTCAATTAAGCTTCTTTATCCTTCCGAAACAACCATCAATCAGACACCTGAAAAAAATACTTTGACAATCATCTCAGAACCTCTCAGTTCAACAATGAGCTTAAAGCGAAACGGGTAATTTATCGCTGCAAAAAGTAATTTCAAAGTTTATCTTACTTGCTCGATAAAATTACACATGACATCTAGGGTACTAAATTTGACTTACTTTGTATGACCAGGTATTGCCATTAACAAAACAATCTCTGTGTTCAAGCCCTTGTGTATCTTCCATAGCAAATATGCTATAACAGATCTCTTATTTTGAGCTGTAATAAAATGAAATATAATTTGTCTTGAAAAGTTTTGTGAACAAAGAAATTTAACTTTAAATAGATAGGGAGATGCACTTTGAAATCGTGTGGTTTTATTTCAAATGTACTTACGTGAGAGGCCATGGGTTCTAAAAGGTTGAAATAGTTAAGCAGTTTCGTAATTATAAATATACTCATAATACTTACATCCACAATTATCTGCGTGAAGCACACATCTCTTCTCCCCAAAGCTACATCTAAGGAGCCAATGGTGCACCATACTGATAACAGAGTTCGGCCCATGTGTTCCATTACCATCAGCATCTGGAACAAAATACATTTTGTGAGTTTGTGTATGTGTGAAATCTTACGTTGTTAAACCTTAAACTACCGAATAGATTTATTTTGCATCGCAAATAGTGAAAACCAAAATCAATAAATTTTAAAGTCCTTTTTTGCATAGAAAAAATTCACCGTATCGGACAGCGTAGATCTAAGATCAGACTGCACATTCTGTGCAGCCTAGTCTTCACCTTCACTTTCCGCAAAAGCAGGCTATTTTGAGCTTGATAGTCTCATGTTCAGCACACCACTTACATCACGGAACGAGTACTGGTTAAGTTTTCCAGGAAGCAATCATCGAGAATGGTTAATGTAAGTTGTAAGCACGTGTTTCACAATCTATGTTAAATAACTATGTTTAAATTAAATCTAGAGAAAAAAGTGTGTACGCAGACCTATTGACTGATCTTCGTCAATAATATAGTTGAATTGCTCACCAGTCGAGTCAATGCACACTCCAAAAAGTTGAAGCTTTCTAGCTGATACAAAGTAGAGTGGTCCCATCTGGTTACTATGGTTCGGAATCAACACGTTTTTGCTATAATCGAATGTGTAATGGACCTGAAAATATATAAGATGTCATGTAAGAATATTTTCTGTGCAATGTTATATTCTATGTGAACAAGAAGCACCAATTATGGCGATAAAAGGAAAAAAGACCGAGCCTCAAGTATAATTCATTTGCCCGCTTTAGCTTACCTTTCTCAATTCCGAGCTCAATGGTGGTATTGGGCCTGGCTGGCGGTCGTGATCACCCATTTCATTTCTTGCATCGGTTATTGATGATAAGTATTGCCTCCGTTCTGCTTGTGCATCCTGAAAAATCATGTAATCTATCTAATGTCGCGAAGTAATTACAAATAAATGGAGTACAAGCTATTTTATTCTGAAAGGCTAACTCGAAAAAAAAAAAAAAATGGTTTTATATTCTCATTTGGAAGACGAAAAGAGAGCAGTAGAAGATAACTACTTTTGTTTTTCTGTCGTATTTGTCAATTCTTAGTATTCCCCATCATTATATTACTTCTTTAAGATCTAAACATAGAAAGCCTTTGTGTTTTCGAAAATATGTATTTCGTAAGCCCGACTAAATATAAATATACCTGTATGTGTAAGGTGAGAGAGGTGGAAGCTTCCAATTTTTCTTGCTCTATAACAGCATCAGCTATTTTCTTACGTAAAAGTTCACACTTGTGACAGACGTCTTGTTTTGTTGTCATAATCTTGATGTGTGGAAGACACTGTGACCATACGTTTTTGAACGACGATACACTGAGCTGTCTTGTACCAAGCTCGTGACACGCTTGAAGATACATGGTATGCATTTCTTTTTTTGTCAGACAAGAATGTAAAAAAAACTGGCGCTTCGTCTCCTTGACCACGAGGTGCTGCAGGCATAGGTAAGCCATTACTATCGGTATACAATACTATCCAGTCAACACAGTACCGTGCCTCCTCGTACTTAATGGCATTGGCCGGTCTCCTTCCTGTATTACCATGAACACGTGGCACTGGTCCATTTAGAGCAAGGTGTTTTTGGATATTCCTTAGAGCTTTGTTACCAATATTATTTATGTACATAAAGGCCGGGCGACAAACAGGTTTATCTTCGCACATAAACTGATATCGAGTCCTCTTCCTCTTTCCTCCCCTAGTCTCCTCCTTTCCGTATTTCTTCAAACATCCCATTATGTACATGTCTCTTTCTGTTTTTTGTAATTCTGTCATTGCAAGTCTATGTTGTTGGAGTTCATGTTCGTCAAATTGAATGTAACAACTAACCTTACAGTTGACCGAATCTTCGCCACTCTCTCTTTCTTCAATATCTGAGTCACTATCATCACTTGTAAACTTAGCCACAAATTCGTCAACTTTCTTTGTCATCATTATTCCTTCTCTATCTGTTTCCTCTTCTTCCTCTTCACTCCATTCCTCCTCGTTTTCCCTCACATCTGTCCTTCTCTCTTCAGCCGCACTTGTTGGCACTTCACTGTCATTTCCAGGAATCCCAAGCTCTGAATAATTCGTCAAGCTCCTACAATGGAGGGTACAATACTTAAGTACACAAAATTAATCATCATAACTTTTTGGTTAAATATACCGTCTGACAAGTGGTGTATGAAGCTTTAAAACATAATTGTTATGTTCTGTGAAAAAGTGACACAATGCCTCTGAAAAAGTATCTACTCATACCAGCCTGCGCAGTCCATCCATATTAACATGGGTTTAACCCTTTACCACACAATGACGCCTTTTAACGCCGCTGAAGAAGAGGCCTTTTGAAAACATTATGGGAAAAGGAGAACATGCTGGTAACCAGCATTTTCTCCTTTTCCCACTAAGTTTTCTACCCTATCAAAGAAAAGTTGCGTCATTTGAGCCACTATGAAATTGTCGTCTGCAAATGCTTTCAATTTGGATAGGTATTAAATTTTGCCGTGTGGTAAAGGGTTAAACTTTTTGCTTTTTTCCTGTATGTCCAAAGACCATTCTACCTCATGATTCAGTCGGTTGTTAGACAAAATAGGTTTTATGGATCCGTTAAATTATGTGATAACTTGCTTGGCATAATGTATGACCGAGTTGAGTTGAAATAATATTGTCAGAGTATGGTTCATTATGCTGTTGTGCTTTATAGATATTTTTTAATAATTTTGTGGAAATTATTTGTAAAAAACAAGATTACCTATACAATAAAAAAAAAAAAATTATGTGTGGACATCCATGCTGATTCGATCTCTAGTCGCCAATTTGATGCTCCGACGACCTCACCACTCGACCCCCTCCCTACACCATCGTGAATCAGTTAGTACACACTATATATATAAATCTATTTATAGTGCGGCGCAAAAATTTATTGTCGTTTCGAAAGTATTATTTCCTAGAAATTGTCAATTTTTTGGCTTTTTTTTAAGGTAATACAAGATATTTTGAACCATAAAACCATGTCTTTCATTTCACTAATTTCATATGCAAGGGATACTCCTCAATGATTTTCTGCGCTTTGCAAAGTCCGACTCGCACACGACCTGTCATATTTTTGTTCTTTTTCATTGATTTTATCGAACAAAAACTTTTTATTTTATCACACATGAAAAGGCTTGAGTATTTTCCTCAAATGGGTCCATATTTTTGTTTTTCCTGAACCAAAAACTGCCGAAAATACACGTAGGTGCGAGGCTTGTAGATTTTTACATCTTGACAGCGAAAGCCTTCACTTTCCCGTACTTTTTTATCGGTGTTTAAAATTTGTCCGAATGACCCTTTTCGCATATCGCGCTCCATATTTTTGCACAAAAAATATACAAAAGCCTGGTTTTGAGCATGATAAATGTACAAATATGCATGTTATATTCGTGTATAGACCATTGAATTAAAAAGGGAGATAATTTGATCGAATTAAGGGTTAATCTTTAAAAAATAGATACTTTCTAACGGACAGATTTTTCTTAAACTCTCTACGCTTATAGTATTTATAAGTCTAAACAATAAGAAAAAATAAAAATGACACCTGTCCGTGCTTATTTCGTCAGAAAACAAGGTTGAATGTCACTGTGGAAGTTATTTTTTCAAGGAAAAAAATAGGAGAAAAGCTCAGCAGACATGGTGGGAAAAGGAGAAATTGCTCAACAGGAGCGATTTCTCCATTTCCAACAAGCATTTGCAAAGTGGAAACAGCTATACCTCCACAACTTTAAATTTCCTGCCTTTGTTTCCTTGTTTTGGTGTGTAACGCCGTGTCAGCAGCATTTTGATTATTTCACGGTGACAGTTCAAAGATCCATTTTTTCTCTTCACAAATACCACCCGAAGAAAGTGCAATTTGTTTCAGTGCACCAACAGTATTACCATTATATGCAAAAAATATATAGGAGCACTTTTGATTCAATATCCACGACAAAAATACATGCGCAGTAGGATGCTCGCAAACATTTGTCATATACGTCGTTAATTGAAAGCACACATAACGCATTTTAAGATCATCGGACAAACAATTTTTCAAGTGTGAGCTAGACGGGGGCAGAATGTTCGAGAAACTCTCTCTCTCTCTCTCTCTCTCTCTCTCTCTATTTCCTTTCTCTTCTCTTTCTTTCTCTCCCTCTCTCTCTCTCTCTCTCTCTCTCTCTCATCAAAAAATGTCCGTTAGATGAACTTTACACAGACTGATTTAATCATTACAGACTGGCAGCTCATTCCTTCATAAACTGAACTAGGGCTAACGGTCCTTTCATCTAGACGGGAAGGAATGTTTGAGAAACTCTGTCTGTCTGTCTTTCTGTCTTTCTGTCTGTCTGTCTGTCTGTCTCTCTCTCTCTCTTATTTTCTGAAACTCCAACGTCTCTTGAGCACTTTTTCAAAGTCTGCCACCTCGCGAGCCGAGAAAGGAAGTAGGGGAATGGAGAGAGGGAGAGAGAGAGAGAGAGAGTTTCTCGAACATTTCCCCCCCCCCCCCCCCGCTGTCTAGCTCACACTTGCAGGAAAGAGATCTGATAGCTTGCCCTTCCAACAGAGAGAAGGAGAGAAGGACTTTTCCCACCCTGTGCATGTATACATCAAACTATCGACTCTGGCAGAGAATAGATTATCGTCTGGATCCAAAATACCTTTTTCCACCATGTTTTTTCCACAGTGAATCCTTAGATTACCTATGTCAGGCATTCTTGAACTCCGCAGCTAACAATTGATTCCAAAAATTTACCTTCTCCCGTCTAGTTCAAACTTGTAGAAAAGATATCTGATTGCTTGTCCTTCCAACAGAGAGTTGAACTTTTCCCATCCTGTTTTTTTTAAAGTCATCTGTTACTATCGACCCTGTTGAAGAATAAATTATGTTCTGCTACCCAAATACCTTTTTCCACAATGTTCTACCACAACGAAGTGGACTACCATAGAATTCGTCTGCTAGAGACAATAACTATGTCACGCATTCATGACCCCCGCGGCTAAAATTAGACTTCAGAACTTGACTTTGAACACCAAGAATATTGCACATGTACTTGCACAGCTGGACACGCCCGAATAGTTCTAAAAATTGATTGCACCGGCTTGATGGCATCATTTATATAGACTACCACAGTTTTAGCAATCATAATTGGTCAAGTTGAATTATAAAAGATTCTGAAAATTTTTGTATTTTATGTCATACACTACCCCAAAAAAACATCAGTACCGTTAAGAATCGAAAAAATGATTTTAATCACTAAAAGAAAAACGTGTCTTTAGTCCTTACAGTTCTGTTTTATACAAATTTGGACGGATTAAATCATGCTTTATGATATCTTCTGTGGTAATGTTCATTTAAACATAGATGAGAAAGGAGAAATATGAAACAAACTTGCTTAGTTTTCTATAGGTTTTAAACGTTATATTTATTTGTAAATATATTTATACCAGCCGTAAGCATATCTTACACGGATAATGTTCATACAGAAATACTTTAATATTAATTGTTTTCATGAACATTGGCGAGTTCTGATTGGCTGATTTTTTTTTTTTTTTTTTTTCATAGCTCCATGAAAACTAAATAAATATATAAATAAATAAATAAATGAATGAATAAGCGGTGCCGGAACTATTTTTGCAGTCAAACTAAAAAAAAAAAACCTGTATACGAGATTTCATAGGGGTTTTTTTTTTTCTGATTTTAGATCTATGTCGAGTCCGAAGTTCAAACTGGTAGCTGAATTTATTTTCTTTGAATATTGAAAAAAAAATCCAACAGTACAATCAAAGAGAGAGCTGAAAACTCAATGTCACTTTTCTGAGTTCTAATAATCTTATTTTCAACTTAATTCTAGCATATTGAACTTCTAATTAAGAAATCTCCATCTCTCACAATGTCTTTAAAAGTTTTTATCCTCTGAACCATGTCATAGTTTAGTGAAGGGTTTAGTAATTTTTGCAGGTTTGGTCTATTCACTTCCTCCAGGTCTTCAGTTTTGTTTGTTTGTTTGTTTGTGTGGCTGGGTCTGGGTGTGTGTGTGTGTTTGTGTGTGTGTGTGGGTGGATGGGTGCGTGGGAGGGTGTGTGTGTGTTTTGTCTACAGAAGATAGACCCTATACAGAAAAGCCTTAATGAAAGCAAAACAAGAGGGCCATGATGGCCCTAAAATCGCCCACCTAAGTCTTTTGACCAAACATGTCCCATTTTCAATCTCTTTTGAAATATCATGACAAACAATCTACTAAGCTTTCATAATTATTGGACTGAAAATCTGAACTCGTCCGAGATATCATCAAGTCAAACATTCTGAAATTTGGACTGAAAATGTGACCTCTAGAGCGCACACAAGTTGTTTGTTTTTTTTTTTTTTTTAGATTTGACCTAATGACCTAGTTTTTTGCCCGACATGACCCATTTCAAACTCGTCCGAGATATCATCAAGGCAAACGTTCTGACTAAATTTCAAGAGTTTTGGACCAAAAGTGTGGCCTCTAGAGCGTACACAAGGTTTTTCTATGATATGACCTAGTGACCTACTTTTTGACCAGACATGATCCATTTTCGAACTCGCCCGAGATATCATAAAGACAAATATTCTTTCAAGAGTATTGGGCTAAAAATAAGGCTTCTAGAGTGTGCACAAAATTTTTCTAAAATTTGACCTAGTTGTTGACCCGACATGACCCATTTTCAAACTCGTCCCAGATATCATCAAGACAAACATTCTGACCAACTTTCATGAATATCTGACTGAAAATGTGCCCTCTAGAGTGAACACAAGGTTTTTGTGGTATTTGTCGAAGACAATACCACTATGAGTTCAAGATTGAATTTTGAAGACCATGTATTGTGTTTTGTCCAAAGCCGAAGGAAATAAACCCAAATAAACGCAATTTTTCTCAAACAAATGAGTTTTTCGGTAGCACTCATAAGTGTAATTGGAAATGGCATGTTAAAATACACTGGATGAGGCCATCGATAAAGGAAATACTATTTTTTCTATTGAAAATAGCTTCACTCATAGCCTTCTATTGGCGCAGTGATACTAAATTTGTCTGCTGATCGTTTGGTCCTGGGCTTTTTCGTTCCAAAACCAGTTCGTCCCATGGCTTGTTCATCCCATGTTTGCGCGCTACTCCATTTGATTCGGAATGAATATCTATATATCGAAATAATTGATTGTAATGTTGGGAATTAAACGTTAATCACCAAAGATATTTTAAAACCATGCTTTTTAGGTACAAACTTAAGGTTGCCCAACTGTAATGGGATCGTGAAACATCGGCCAATGTCGGTCAATATCGGTATTTTACGTACAACAATCAGACTGCATCGGTAAGCTACGGCAGGGATCGTATATACGATCCCTGGCTACGGAGAACTGTCGGGCATTCACGTCAACTGCCGGACATTGCATGATTAAACTATTTATCGCCTTTTTTTAAATATAAAATGATACTTTATTAATGATATAAGATTTTTATAGTTGTGTTGTCGATTAATGTGACTGATAAAAAATAAATACAAAAAATTACGAATTTTTCGGACACTTCCGGTGATGTTGTCATACAATTTCGCGACGCTGAAGGCCGATTCTCGCGGAACAGAAAAGAAAAGCTGCCAGGTATTGCCACAAGACTAATTTAGACTGCCATAACTATGCTTGTGGATCCTTTGCCTGAGGCTTGTGTTCATGTTGAAGATGCGATGACAAGTGATAGTTGGAAGGTTGGCCGACGGATGTTGAATTCGATGTTCTTTCGAAAAACCTGGGACTGAGAGCGTGTCAATCGTGTCTTCTTGGGCCCATTTCCTTCACTTACGACAGCGTTGTAGGAGAAATATAGAAAGGACTCAGTGGATATTTATATGTTAAATGTGAATTTCGTGATTTTATCATTAAGTGGCCTGCGGTAAGACTCACCACGTCAAATCAAGAGAATTCCATATTTTGTTGCTAGTACTAAACCGAGTTCAGGCAGAGACATACAATACACATCAATGTCTCTGGTTCAGGTAAGACCTGTCATAGTTTTTGTTTATCTTCAAAAATTTTGGTATACCTGAGGTGTTTGCTTAAAGTACAGTACATATGTCTCTGACTCTTTTTTTTTCTGCAGTGAAAAACATTGGTGAATGGACGGATACAGTACATGTATAAAAATGTATATAATCAAGTACAATGTAAGCCCTTCCTTGAAGCCCTTCCTCCTATGTATAGTCTCAATCAGAAGACTTTTAGGGTGCTTCCTTTCACATTTGGACATTGTTTTGTGCTTGGCATGGTCCAGGAGGCAATCGGTGAAAAACTGAAATAGCGATGGGATACAGTTATCGTACTACAGAACTCCAAAGTATTAAACTATGTAATACACAATGACCCAGAGTTCCCAATCACGCAAAATCGTACGTGAAACACGTACAAGTAAAATAAAAAACGTACAAAATAACAAACCTATATGTGAAATCGCGCACAAAAAATACAGACGAAGATCGAAATAAAAAGTAGGAAAGGCTTGCATAGAACGGCTCATGTAAAAGCAACTTTTTCGGAAAATATAAATCATCAGAAAAATTTGGGATTTCCAGCTTTCTATTTTTAGAACATTTACATGGTTGGCGTACTCCTGTCTTTATTGTCGTGATCAATAATTGCAGACTGGGACTTGTTTGTTTAAAAAATTATCCGTAATTCAGCTCTCCTTTCTTTAACGCAGTCTATGAAAAAGTGTTTTGTCGACGGCAATGTCTCTCGTCTGTAAACTAACATTGGTAATAGCTCAGAAATGCGGTAGGCCTACTTAAGAAGCTTTCGGATTTGGGTTCCCGTAAGCAAGCAAGGTATACTAGAAGAACCATTCAAGAAAACAGAATTCATATTGAGTACAGTAGTCACCAGCCAGACTTCGACAATGGCTCTGTTGAGTCTTATGCAAAAGGCACGTGAAAAGATGAGCATAAAGACTACTAGATCTAGTTATCACTTTGTCAAGTAATTATTTTACTATTTGTTACATCAGGGATCAAATATACGATCCCTGGTTACATGTAAAAATGTAAATTCGCTTTGTAGATCTATATGATTGTTCTTCACCTGAAAGAGGATGAGGCATTTAAGAAAACAATTAGAGTTGTAGGCATACTAATTTTTCTGAATTTGTACCCCCATTTTTTTTCTTATACCCCCATTTTTCAATGGTAGGGGGTATAAAACCTCCAAATAAAAATTTCAGTGGGAACACTGATGACCCTAGTCTCCAAAACATATTGGGCAGCATTCACGGCTTTAAATTCTAAAAGCTGAATCAGGCCCTTGTAAATTGCAGATACTCCTCAGAATTCCATCTACTTCTTGTTTGTTACTGTCAAATGTTTATATGAATTTTAAAATGTTCTACAACATACCAAATCAAAAAACCTGCCAGCTAAAGTTAGAAATGGCGACAAAACCTTTTCTATGAAAAAAAAAAATAATGGAATTTGGGTGGGAAAAAAAAAACCACAGAAAACGTCGAGGGAAGAGCAGAAATTGCTTGTAAAAAGCAACCTCTCAGCTTGCCAACAATATTTTCACAAGTATAAGCAATTAAAGAATTTCTTGGCAGACTGCTGGATCCTATATAATTTGTAATTTTCATTGTTTTTATGACTAGAGACTGTGAAGTTTCAAATTATTTCATTATACAGTAGGTATAACTTTAATACATGGTAAAGCAATGAACTGTATTCCTATGAAACATTTTTTTTTACAGTCATGATTGATAGCCTGGTTGGACTTTACAGAGTTAACAACTTTCTGGCTGCTTTTTGAAGCCGATTAGTGATGCAAATCTAACGAATATGGAAGAGCGATCTGGAGAAGCAATTGAATTACTGGCTGTGGAAACCACCCAACTAGCTGCTAAGCAGGCATACATAAGAAAAATACAGTAGGTTTTACATTTTTAAGCCTTTTTTTTTAATGAAAATAATAATTAATGCTGTCTCCTACAGAAACAGATAGGGAGGCAAAATGAAATTGAAATTCAAATTGATCAGCTATGCTTTGTGTTTTGGCTACGAGAAATTATTAGGTTGATTTTCTAAACCCTTGAATGGTGTAATTAGGAGCATGCTGCATATTTAAACCCTTTACCACACAATTCCATGTTTTAGGGACCTAGAGGAAGAAGCCTTCTTAAAATGCTATGGTAAAGGGAGAAGATGCTGGTTACCAGCATTTTCTCCTTTTTTCCACAATGGTTTTTACCCATTCGAAAGCAAATCATCATTTGAGCCAAGTTTAACATTTTTGTCTGCAAATGCTTTGAATTTGGAAAAGGCAAAAAATTTATCACCTGGTACAGGGTTAACTATTGCTTGATGCCAGGGGCACATTTTTTTCCTGATCTTGCCATGCATTTTGAAAATCTTCCAGTTTCGCGTTTGTACATATATGTCTATATTTTGGTTTTTGACTATCAGAAATGTCTTGTCAAAATTGGAAGCATTTGCAGACGACAATTTAAATATGGCTTATTTAAGGTAATATTTGCATAAAATTGCGTCAACTCTTGGTTATAAACACCTATTGACAGTGCTACTATTATCAAGTAACTTTGTGTCTGTACTAGTTGAAAATAAGTTTTGCCTTCTGTGCAATATCTGCAGGACATATGAATCAGTTTTGAAATGCCATAGGCTGATGATTTTACCTTTCATGGTATTTAAGTATTGTGGGAAAAAAGAGAAAGTGTCTTGCATAGCAAATTCCTGCTTTTTCCACAATTTTTTTAAAGTCATTTATATCAGGTATGCTTAAAGACAATGATTCTATGCAACTAGGGACATAACCTCTATTCTGAATATGTTGACCTTTCACATTAAGATGTGAAATCCTTTTTACTGTGCCAAAATGACCTTTCTGGACAATCAGAACTCGAATTTTGGTATTCAAATATTTTTTTTGAGTTAGACAAAGGGACACAGATCTGAAGCTCATGTTAAAGCATTGTGGAAAAGATAGCATATTATCCTACCTGCTTTGACTTCTTTTTCCACAATTTCAATATCTTTTTGTTGAGAATTTAATGCATAAAATCTGTATTAGAATGATTAGAATGAAACGGACAACCTTTTTTTTTTTCTTTTTTTTTTCAAATTTAATATTGCTCACTTCATTTAAGCTGATCTTGACCTTTATGCTGAATATAGAAGTAGGCATATAAATAGAACTCTGACTATTTTTTGGATAGTTATTTATACACGGGAAGGTATACAGGTAAGCAATTTAACCCTTAGCCTACAAAGCGCGACTTTAGGAGCTATTGGGATCAGCATGGATCAAGATCAGACTCACTGCACAGAAAGTGCAGTCTGATCTTAGATCTACACTATCCAGTGAGGAGATATTTCTCCCAGAAATAACTTTGAAGTTTCAATATTTCCTTTTTTTACTATTGACTGGAAAGTTTTCAACCAACATATTCAGTAGGTTGAGGGTTGATTGGCTTAAACCGTGCGTTACCATTCGGGACATAAGCTGAGCGATGCCGAGGATAAGAATAGAATATTAATCTATTAAATGATTTTGAACAGGGTCAGGTTAAACGAAGTAGATAATAACTAGCATTTTATTTTAAATTATGAAAATCATTAATATCATATACACTCAATGATTAATCTGGCAATGTGTCACCAAGTGGCATAAACGCACAGAGAGATAAATATTTATATATGGGCCATGCTGTATGAAAAAGGGACTTAATGCATCTCTGTGATGATCTATTATACCAAGCAAGGCATCATATGATTATGGGTCTATAAACTCCATTTTGTCTAACAACCAACTGAATCATGAGGTAGACTGGTCCATGGACATACAGAAAATCTTCAAACGGCAAACATTGTGGGCCCATGTAAGCCTGGGCGGACCCCACAGGCTGACCTGGGTCAATTCTTTTTGTAGTTGCAGCTCCCTTTTCATCGAGCATGGCTCAATTATATATACACATTCACAGGTATTGGTTATGAGCAACATGTGGATACCAAACAGATTCCAGCTGCTATTCAACGTGGCAATTTCAAACCTGACCATTTATCTGGAAATCCAGTTCTAGAAGAAACAGTTCCAAAAGTCTCTCTGTATTTTGATAAACTGTAACTTTTGATTTTTTTTATGTTTTTCAGACAATGTTTATGTGTTTTTTGTATTGTTACAATCATTTTGTCATAAGTATTTTAGATTTTCCTGAAATAGATAGGCATTAGAACATTCAGTATTGGATAGGCTTGAAAACATTTGAAAAAAGGGGAAAACGTAGGTACTGGACAACTATCCTTTTCCCTCAATCTTTTTGAAATATTAACTGCTACAGAGCTGTTGAAATACCTATTTGTTTGGAAAAGGTTGATATGGTTTAGAAACAGGATCAGGCTAAAAAGATCATACAAGGATCAGACTAAAAAGATGTGCAGAATGCTTTTTGTGGAATAGTATGTTTTATTAAACATATTTTATTGCCATTTTTGGTACAAAATCATATTTATAACGTACAAACACAGAACTATTTGGCAAAGGGGTTTGACCACAAGTTCTAACAACTTAAGTTCTGCCATTCCCTTGTGTTTCTGTTTTATTAGTATTTATAGATGGTACTATCTATATTCCAAAACATTTTTTAATTGTTGTCATATTATGAAATTATCCATTTGAAACAATACTTAGACTGCAATTAAGCATGGTTATTTTTCATATTTGTATACCCCACTTTTGTTGTATTTTACATTGTCGTAACTAGAGTGGGAAACATGGTAAAAAACATGCATTTGGTTGTCTGAGCAAATGGTTCTTTTTTCACAATGCTTTCATAAATGTTTCCAATTGGATATTGACTGTTTTCAGTCGTTTAATCTGTGGTTACCAGAGTATTCCAGTCATACTCCAGTGTGGTTCACTGGAGGCTTTGCTGTGCAAAAAGTGTTCATGAATGTTTGTGCGTAATACTTTAAAATTCTTTAACTGTTTACCAAATGACAAAATTTTGACTTTTCCAAATCCAAAGCATTTGCAGGTGACAAATTTGGCTCATTGAAAAAATTTGTTATTGGTATGATGGTATTGTGGGAAAATGAGGAAATTCTGATCACCAGAAATTTGATAACAGCATTTTCTCCTCTTCCCTCATTTTCAAATGCCTTTTTCTCAGGGTTGTTAAAACACCAGATTGTTTGGTAAAGGGTTCTTAAACATGGCTTTGTGACTTGACCACTAACTCTTTACCACATGACAAAATTTTATATTGGTCCAAATTGAAAGCTTTTGCAGACCACAAATCAAATGTGGCTTGAATGATTAGATTTCAGTTTGAAAGGTAAGAAAACATAGTGGGAAAAGTAGAAAATATGGTTACCTGCATTTTCTACTCTTCCCACTGTTTTCAAAAATTCTTGTTGTGTGGTAATTGGTTAAGCTACAGTAGCAAGCCCCCAGGATTCATTATGAAGATTTATGCAAAGTCTTTTGAAAATTCTCAAATGGTGGAACAACAGCTTTGATTAGACTCTTGACATTTGACCTCCTAGTGTGACTTTGACTGGGTGTGAAAAAAATGCTTGTTTCATCTTGTTGTTAATCTTAAGGCTAGTTTCTGCTCTTTGCCAGTAATTGATTTCTCTGTGCCTTATTATTACATGTACTAGGAACTTTCAGCCTGCCATTTATAAGCAAAAATGTTTGTCTCAGTTGAGAGTTATCTGCCCGTATTTACTTTTGCCTACTATGTGTGCTAGGAAATCAACTCAGCTTTGCATTGGTGTCTTGTTTAAAGCTTTATGCAGGTTTATAGATATTATGCATGAAGATTTATGATGTTAAAAGGTCTAAAAAACCATTTTACTATGTATTTCTTCTCAGCGATTTCAATATGCATCTTTCTTGACCGACATCCTTGTGTACCACAGTAAAATTAAAATCTTGTCATTTAATTGGTTTAAATTGTAAATCTAAATCTCTAAGCACTAATTATGATTAATTTATCAATAAGTAGTTCACAGAGATAGGAAGTGGTGTGTTTTGAACTTAAGAAAGAATTGAAGATCATTGATTTTAAGTAATGTTTTTTGTATATTTTTATGGAAACGTCAAAATAGTGGTGTGAATGTTCAAAATCAAATATTTTCAGTTACGTGCGGTGAAAGATGCTGAAAATCACATGTTGTTCCCAATAGGTTTTAGAAAAAAACTGTGTATGGTTTATCCATGCCCCATTCATTAAAGTATGATATTTCTGAAAATAACTTGGAGGGTTTGTCTCAGAAAAATGGAAAAAATAAAGAAAATCCTGTTATACTTCGTGTTAGTTTTGTCATATTTTCTCTGATTTTTATAATTTACAAGAGAATTATTAGTACTCCTGAAAGAATATTATGTGCCGAGTCTTCTAGTACCAAATTTGATACAAAATACCATAAATTTGAAAAAAATATTTACATTTTAATTCCTTAGGGGTGGTGTCAACTTTGTTGCGGAGTCTGGAATTGGGGTGGATTTTCAAAAATTCGTATAACGTTTCTTTTTATCGGGCAATGTTTCTGATTTTTCATATTCAAGACACTAAGACAATAACAAATAAGTTAATAATTATGATTTTTTCCTTCATTTTGACATATTGCCCATTACAGTTGGGCAACCTTGATTTTATTCCATATATTCACATGGTTTCTAGCTCTATTGCCGAGCCCTGGTAGCTCAGTCGGTAGCCTACAGGACTTGAGAACAGGGGGTCGTGAGTTCGATCCCCGGCTTGGCCAATTTCTTTCCGAGGATTGACGATAGTCATTGTCACAGGATTCATTCCTCTTTCACCGCTGATCGTTGTTTCGACGATGGTTATGTGGGAAAGCAGCCAGTGGCTTGGAAAGAATATTGTGCGGAGTACTGGTAACAGAAAACCCAGGAAAGCATGGATAGGTGCCCTGGCCGCCGCGATATAACTGAAATAATGTTGAAAAGAAAAGGCGTTAAACACCATTCAATCAATCAATCTTTCTCTATCCGTCATGCATTCTTCTGTCAAGGGACGTCACTCCTGACTCCTCCTAATGATGAAAGGGAGACCACCAATACACATATAATCCTAACTTTGTCATGAGTACTCTCCCTTCAACAAAAAAGGTATTCATTTGCTTAGTAGGTCGACTTTCAAGCCAAAATTTGAGTATAATTTCTCCCTTTCTTTTTTTCAAATTATTATTCCACCCAATGGCTTCCTTGACAAATACCACATCAGCGTTTTCAACGCTTTGATTCTATGATTTGACTTAGTGACTTGTTTTTGACCTGACATGACCCATTTTCGCACTCGTTCGAGATATCATCAAGACAAACATTCTGACCAAGTTTCATGAGTATCTGACTGAAAATGTGCCCTCTAGATTATACACAAGTTTTTTCTAAGATTTGACCTAGTGACCTAGTTTTTGGCCCGACATGACCCATTTTCAAACTCGTCCGAGATATCATCAAGACAAACATTCTGATCAACTTTCAAGAGTTTTGGACTGAAAATGTGGCCTCTAGAGCGTACACAAGGTTTTTCTAAGATTTGACCTAGTGACCTAGTTTTTGACCCGACCTGACCCATTTTCGAACTCGTCCGAGATATTATCAAGACAAACATTCTGGCCAAGTTTCATGAGTATCTGACTGAAAATGTGGCCTCTAGAGCGTACACTATGTAAAAGTTGACGACGGACGACGCACGACGGACGCCGGACACAGCACGATCACAAAAGCTCACCTTGAGCACTTCGTGCTCAGGTGAGCTAAAAAAGTAGATGGTTTGAGTTAATCTAGGTAAAGGGTGCTTGCATTATAGTGTGGGAGAATCTCTCTTTTTCATCAGAACAGAAGTTTATTGTAAGACAAGTACACAGTTGTACATAGTCACAAAAAGTAGCATTTATAAACATGAAGTAATACGAGATCTAGAGCGAGTATGACGGTGAAAATTACCAAGATTGTACAATGTATGTGTGCAGTACTTTCAGCAAGGTTAAAAGATATGTTTGAGATAATTTAACTTTTACTTGACAGTGCTACACACATAGTTGTCTACTGAACAGTAGGTATACAAAGCAAAATGATACAAAGCAAAACAAACAAACATAAGAAGGAAAGTAAATTGGACATGTAGGTTTAGGGTGTTTTTTCCGGATATCAAGGGCTCCTTTGATGAATCTTAGCGACAATAAACATGAAATGTTACAAGTTTTAGAGCGAGTATGCCGGAAAGAATGACTTTCAACAAAGTTCTACAATATGTTTCAAATAATTCAACTTTTAGCTGACAGCATTACACATATGAGTTGCCTAACGGAAAGAAGGGAAAAAAATAACATAATAAATCAGACATGTAGGTTTAGGGTGTTTTTACGAATATCAAGGGCATCTTTGATGAATCTTGACAAAATGTTGTTTGCCATCTTCGATATTCATCAGTTGGTTAAGTTTAAAAAACTGAAGGCCTTACGTGGTATTTTTTACCTAAATATTTTCTTCTTAATTTATCATAAGAGGGACAGATACAAATAAAATGAAACACGTCTTCAATATCATTTGTGTTACAACACTGACAAATGCGTTCACCTCTTGCGATCTTATTTCTGCCATAGCGGCCTGTTTGAATTCTTAAAGAATGTGAAGACAGTCTCATTCATCCAAGCCGCATATTTTGTGTTTCTCTGTGATATAACTGAAATAATGCTGATATCAGCCATTCAATCAATCAGTCAATCAATTATCACTATGGTAAATTAATATGAAACAGAGTTGTTTCTCTTAAAGGGTAACTTTAGACCAAAATTTTTATTTCAATATCGGATAAAATTATACTACAGTATATTAACAAATAAAAATCTTAGCGTTCTGCGATGCTTAATTCGCGAGATATAGAGGTTTAAACTTCGGATTTTCACCTATCTGAAAGTCGCTAATTAAAAAAATCATGACTTCCGGTAGTCTGCCGTGACGTCACAAGTGTGAGAAGATATGGTCGCTATATAAAGTGAGAAAACTGCATGAAATTTGTAAAGATATAAATCGCTTTATCACGTTTCAGTCACTTGTGTATTGCAAAATTTCAATCTCTATCGCTCTTGCATCTTACTACAATCATAGGAAAGAAATTTTTAATGAATTATATGTAGCCTAGTGGAGATAGTACTTATGAAAAGGAAAAGTTATTCTTCTAGTGGGGAACAAAGCTGTTTTTAAATTTATTTCTTGAAATATTTCAACTATACCACTGCCTCATTAATGAATTTTCATAGATAAATATAAAAAAAAATAAATAATAACTCAAGCTAGTGTTTAACCTCTTTTGCCGACCAATCAAATGGCCCCATATTTTGAAAAAATGTTCGTCTTATTTCTTAAACCTGGCTGCCTGAACAATTATTAATTAAGAGTTCGCCACTTAACGGTTAAGCGTTTAAGGTGCAGTGCGCATGCGCCAATGAATTGTGGAAACTCCGCCCTACTCTCCTGTCAGGCTTACATGTACTGTACTACATGTACCTATTTAACCTTTTCGGCGCCGCATTTGAAACATTAGACAGTTCCATTTTGATTATTGGACCATTTCATTTTTGTTTTATAGGGTTTAAGTATTATTTGTATATCTAAGCGGCAAACAATGCAGAATTCAAGTGAACCAACTCATCGTGCTGCCTCGCCTGAATCGGCACTGTTTACAAAAGTGTCAATATTGGTTTTGGAGGCGAAGGGTTAATAGACGTGGCATAATAAGCTGATACTGTAACTATTATTCAGTGGACGATCCCATTCATGTTCATTTTGTTATGGAAAAAAGAATTACCTTCGTTGCCTTCATTTTTTATACATAGTCCCTGCATTAGATCCTGGGTATTAATTCCCATTAACTGTGCACCACTTAGATTTCTGGGTGATATAAACGAAAGTTGTGATCTTAATGTGGATAACGATGCTGATGTTGATGACATTTCATTCCACTCGGTAGATACAGGTATTCCTTCTTCATCGTCACCAGTCTGCACTAAAAAGGGAAACACTGGAAAGCGAAAAGCCTCCCCGTTACTTAAAACAGCTGTTAAGAAGGTAACTCCATCCAGAAGATCGGCAACTGTTCGTCGCAATCAATCTCCCTCTGAATCATTTCTTGGAGCCTTCAATGACCCAGATTTTATAACTGCTGTAACTCCCATGCTGAAATCCATGATTGCCCCAACAATACAAGGTGCTATCAACCAGGCCGTTGAAACGGCGGTAGAGAAAATACGGTCAACTATCTTAAAAGAAATCAAAGATAGTAACAAAGAACTTGCGAATACTATAGAACAACAAAACAAGATAATAGCGGACCAGGCTGCACAACTGGACGAGAAAGCAAAAATCATCACTGATTTAGAGCTCAAACTAGAAAATGTGTCGGGTGAATTACACAAAGTTAGATCTTCTGTGAATGATCTTGAGCAGTACGGAAGGCGTAATTCTCTTCGATTTTCACATTTGCGTGTTAACTATAAACTTCCTGAACTTGAACTAATGTCGGAGGTTGCTGATCAGATTAATGAGCCTATGCTCACCTCTGGTCCGAAAATTACCACTCAGGATATAGAAAGATGCCATCCTGTAGGAAAGTCTAATTCTCCTCAGATCCTTGTGAAATTTCGGTCCTATCAAACCAAGCATCTTGTGTTCAGCGCCAAGTCTCGACTTAAGAACACTCCTATTTACGTAAGTGAAGACCTAACCAGATTGAATTACAGTGTCATTCAAAAGCTACAGCCCCTAAAGAAATCAGGGCAAATTCACAGTTATTGGACTACAAACGGCAGAGTTCTCGCTAAAAGGTACGAGAACAGTAGACCGACTCAAGTATACCACAACGACGAGGTGGACGAGCGCCTGCACATTAAACGGGCATAAAATTATATTATTCACCAACCGTTTACCTTGTTTATTAACTAATTTCCGGGTTTTCGAAAATGCTTGATCGGTCTGCATACGTGTGCTGGTTGATCTGAATCATTACGGGCTGGAAGTAAATTAATTTGTTCTTGATGTTTATGATCGGACTATGGATAAGTGCCGGTTGATATGTGTCATCGTGAGCAGTGACTAATCCATTAATAGTTATTAGTATATTGAAACCCTATTCTTTCCTCACGATGCTGCTCTTCATAAGTTTTAAATTGTTTGTCGTTGCTGCTTATTCTGATGATGATCAGGCTGCATATGTGTTCCGGTTGATCTGTGTCAGCTCAACCAGAGGATCAATCAGGAAATCTAATAATAGTTTACTGTTGTTCTATTTTGTCCACACTGTCGTTTAAAACTGCTTATTTTTTTTTTGTTGCAGTCTGCTGAAGTGTTGGTCGAACTGCGTTTATGTATCGGCTGATCTTATCACTGCAATTAAAGGCTCTATAGACAAATATTATATATATTAGTCTGTTGCTTCTTAATTCTCCTTAAGCTGCTTCTGATTATAAGCTCACCAACTTATTAGTTGTTCCTGCTTGTGCTGACGCAGATCTGGCTGTACATGTGTACAGGCTGATCTGTGTCAGCTCGAACAGTGGCTTAATCATGAAATCTAATAATAGTTTACTGCTGTTCCTTCTTTTTACACTGCTGTGTTTA
Organism: Hippopus hippopus; assembly: GCA_946811185.2. Lineage (NCBI taxonomy): Eukaryota > Metazoa > Mollusca > Bivalvia > Cardiida > Cardiidae > Hippopus > Hippopus hippopus. The sequence continues at coordinate 14,052,509 of OX328103.1, read as the reverse complement.
AATCCTTGTTTATCACTTGTTGTTGCTGTTTGTTGTGGTGTTGATCGAATTGCGCTTATGCGTAGGCCGATCTTTATCGCCACAATTATGGGCTCTACCTACAAATATTATATATATCAGTCTGCTGCTAATTTATCTTTTTAAGATTATGCTTATTATTTGCCTTCCAATTCATTAGCTGTCCCTGATTGTGCTGACGCTGATCAGGCTGCACATGTATGCTGGCTGATCTGTGTCAGACCAAACGGGGGCTTAATCAGGAAATCTAATACTAGTCTAATACTGCTGTTCTTTTTTTTTTTTCACATTATTGTGTTAAAAAATTTCGCTTATCATTTGTTGTTGCTGTTTGTTGTGGTATTCAACGAATTGCGCTTATGTGTAGGCTGATTTGTATACCCAAAATTACGGGCTTTATAGACAAACATTATATATATTAGTCTGTTGCAAATTTATCCTTCTTAAGTTGCTGCTGAGTATAAGCCTATCATTATTATTTTTTTCTCATTCTGCTGTGTTTGAATATTTGTTTATTATTTGTTGTTGTTGTTTGTTGTGGTGTTGATCGAATTGCGCTTTTGTATAGGCTGATCCATATCTCCACAAATAGGGGCTCTTTTTATAAATATTATATATATTAGTCTGTTGCATTTTTTTTTTTTTTTTTTTTTTTTTTCTTAAGCTGCTGCTGATTTATAAGCTTATCAACTTATTGGTTGTCCCTGCTTGTGCTGACGCTGATCAGCTTACACATGTATGCTGGCTGATCTGTGTCAGAGCAAGCAGAGGCCCATTTAATCAATAAATTTTCTTAGCAGTACTTTCATGCCCTACTTCACACATGTCGTTGTTGGCTGTTTGTGATGGTGCTGATCGGGCTGCGCACGTAAGCTGTCTGATCTGTACCATCACAGCAAGACCTTAATCTATAATACTTAGAGTGGTTCGATGCTGTTACGCCTTTTTCATGTTGTTGACGATTACAACTGTACCAATTATTCTTCACTGCTGTCTGTGATTGAGGGTTACAACTGTACCAGTTATTTTTATTGCTGTCTGTGACTTATATCAGAACAACAAGGGGCTTTATTGACAAATATTATGTATATTAGTCTGTTGCTATATTACTTTTCCAAAGCTACTGCAGATTATGAGTTTCATCAATTTATTTGTTGTTTGTGATCGGATTACGATGCTGCCCGTCATAGATTACAAATTGTTTGACGTTGCTGCTTGTGCTGACGCTGATCAGGCTACACATGTGTGTTGGCTGATCTGTATCATCACAGGCGGGAAGTAGATCGATTTTCTATTGGTGTTTGTGATCGGATTGCGATGCTGCTCGTTATAAATTACAAATTGTTTGACGTTGCTGCTTGTGTTGAGGCTGATCAGGCTGCACATGTATGCTGGCTGATCTGTGTCATCACGGGCGGGAAGTAATTCGGTTTGCACTTGGTGTTTGTCACCAAAATTACCTCTATAGACAAATATTATATATATTAGTCTGTTGCAAATTTATTCTTCTTAAGTTGCTGCTGAGTATAAGCCTGCCAATTTATTGGCTTTCCCTGCTTATGCTGGCGCAGATCTGGCTGCACATGTATGCAGGCTGATCTGTGTCAGCCCGAACAGTGGTTCAATCTTGAAAGCTAATAATAGTTCACTGCTGTTCTATTTTTCCCACTCTGCTGTGTTAAATATCTGTTTATTACTTGTTGTTGTTGTTTGCTGTGGTGTTGATCGAATTGCACATTTGTATAGGCTGATCCATATCTCCACAAATAGGGGCTCTATTTATAAATATTATATATATTAGTCTGTTGCATTTTTTTCTTAAGCTGCTGCTGATTTATAAGCTTATCAACTTATCGGTTGTCCCTGCTTGTGCTGGCGCTGATCAGGTTGCACATGTATGCTGGCTGATCTATGCCAGAGCAAACAGGGGCTCATTTAGTCAATAAATTTTCTTAGCAGTACGTTCATGCCCTACTTCACACATGTCGCTGTTGGCTGTTTGTGATGGTGCTGATCGGGCTGCGCACGTAAGCTGTCTGATCTGTACCATCTCAATAAGACCTTAATCTATAACACTTAGAGTGGTTTGATGCTGTCACGCCGTTTTCATGTTGTTGACGATTACATCTGTGCCAATTATTTTTCACTGCTGTCTGTGATTTATATCAGAACAATCCTATTGCTTCTCTACTTTATTCAATACTTCACCAACTACCTTCTGTAACTGTTTGCCATTGTGTTGATTAATAAATTGAGATACTTACTTAGACAAAAATTAATATTAATAAATTGAGACACCTACTTAGTGAAAAACAAATTAAAACTTATTTGATGTATATGTTGTCACTGATCAGTCTGCATTATGTGTGGACTGTTGTTTTTATTTTTTTTTTACATAATTGGAATACAAAGATCAATCAAGCTGGCTGTTAGATACCTTGACAACTCTCTATATTTCGTTTCAATAGAGAGTTTAAGGGGTTACCTACTCATAATTCGAAGTATTATAAGGAAATATCTCAATTATTATTAACCTCACACTCCAAATCGTCACATTTGTCAATAATTGTATAAATATTATTATGTACATACCTTTTCATTATTGCACTTTCTTATACACTCTATTCTCTATACTTCTAGATCTCCTTACTCTGTTTGGTATCTCTGCGATTCGCGCGTGCTATGTGATTACTCAAGCCCGGATGGAGGTTCTCCTGGTAATCAATATCCTATCTCCTAATGCATTGTGACTTGGGTGCCTGGAGGGCTTCCATCGGGCTTTTCCAAAACAGAATTTATACTGGTTCTAAGAAAAAGCGGCATACTTACCCAAATAATTTCTGTTTGCTCTCGCATTTCATTAAAATTCTCTCTATGTGGTCAAGGACCGTAGATTTGAACGCACGGAATATTATGAATAACAAATTTCAGTCCATTTCATTTTTCATATTGATCTGTGTAATCATTTTACAAGCTGGAGATATTGAAACCAACCCAGGGCCTGCTTTATCGGAAAATAATTTCTTATTATCAGTACTCCATTGTAACATACGAAGCATCAGAAATAAGATTGATTGTATAAAAGAAGAATTTTTAGATTTCAATATTTTATGTTTCACCGAAACCCATCTTAATGATTCAATTTCACAAGACAATTTGTTATTATCACAAGCATTTGATGAACCTTATAGGAGGGACAGAACTAACCACGGTGGGGGTATTCTTGTATATGTAAATAACGACTTGGCCCATTCTAGAGTTGCTGATCTTGAAGGATACTGTAATGAATCTATTTGGGTTAAAATTATAGTTAAATCCAAAATATATTTGTTTGGTGTTTTCTACAGTCCGAAAACTGCAGATAATATTTTTTTCAGAAACTTTGATATTAACATTGAAGCTGCCTTCCAAATAACTAGAAATGTAATTATATTGGGCGATCTTAACGGGGACCTAATGAATCAGTCGTTTCATAATCTCAAGGATATTCTACTTCTAAATTCTATGATAAATGTAATAAATGTCCCAACGAGACAAAATGCCTTACTTGATCCAATCTTAATCCCGAATGATATGGAGTATTCAAACTCTGGTACGCTCCCGCTACCACAAGTTATAAGTGATCACTGTGCTACATTTATATCTATTCCCTTCTCATATGAGCTCCAAAAGTGTTATGAAAGAAATATTTGGCTTTACAGTAGGGCCAACTTCGAGTCTCTTAATCAGAAAATAGAAAACTATGATTGGAGTATTTTGCATGCTGGTTCAGTTGATGATTGTTGTGAGACTTTTACTAGAACTTTTATTAAATTGATTAAAGAATGTATTCCACACAAAAGAGTGTGTGTCCGACCTGATGATCAACCTTGGTATGATAGTGCAATTAGACGGGTCTCCCGGAAAAGAGACAGAATGAAAAGTACTGCCAAGAAAACAGGAAAAATTAACGATTGGTCAAAATACAAAAACCTACGTAATACAGTAAATAATATGAAACACTATGCCAAAAAGGAATTCTTTAATAACTTAGAGACAAATTTAACTGAACTCCAATGCAACGACAAGAAAAGTTTTTGGAAAATTATTAAATATTTTTTAAAAAAAGATTCATCTGTATCGTGCTTCCCACCATTGTGCAAACCACATCCTAATGGGCAAACAGTGTGGTACACTTCCTCTCAAGATAAGGCAAACTGCCTAAATGATTATTTTACATCAATATCCATGGTAGTTGATACTAATACTATATTACCAGACATCCAATTGAAAACTGCAAACAAATTATCAATTGACGGAGTAACACAATCCGAAATAGAAGACATCATCAAAATTATTGAGATAAATAAAGCTAGCGGCCCCGATGACATAAGTCACAGAATGCTCAAAGGATGTATCCATGCAATAAGCAAACCACTGTACATTTTATTTAATCGTTCTCTTTCTGAGGGTGTTTTCCCTGAATTATGGAAAAGAGCAACTGTAACGCCCATATTTAAAAAAGGCGACAAGTCCTTGCCAGCTAACTATAGGCCTATCTCTCTTTTGAGCAGTTGTGGAAAAGTCCTTGAAAGAATAATTTTTAAACATGTATATAATTTCCTAAATACAAATAAGCTACTGTATAAATATCAATCTGGTTTTTTACCTAAACATTCAACCACCTACCAGCTTATAGATATATATCACCATATATGTCAAGCCATGGATCATGGTCAATTTTCTTGTATTGTTTTTTGTGATATATCTAAAGCATTTGATAGAGTATGGCACAGTGGTCTCTTATTCAAACTCCGAGAGCACGGCTTTAGTGACAGCCTCTTGACTTGGTTTAATAGTTATCTGAGAAATAGAAAACAGAAAGTTGTGATTCTATCAGCTGAATCAGACTATCTACCTTTAAGTGCTGGAGTACCTCAGGGTTCGGTTTTAGGACCATTATTATTTCTTATTTATGTAAATGACATTACAGACTCTTTACTAAGTCTTACTAGATTGTATGCCGACGACAGTTCCCTGTACTACTCGGCAACTTCTTTAAAAGACATAGAAGGTATAATTAATCAGGATCTGAAATCTGTATTGTCATGGGCAAAGCAATGGTTAGTAGACTTTAATCCAAATAAAACTGAGGCAGTCATTTTTTCAAATAAAAAAGATTTCGATGTACCACGATTACTTTTCGGAAATACACCAATAAAGGTTGTTGACCATCACAAACATTTGGGAATTACTTTAAGTAGCACCGGTCAATGGAGCAATCATATAAATGACATTTTAGAATCAGCATCGAAAATTCTGCAAATTATGCGCAGACTTCAATTTACTCTTACAAGGGCTGCATTAAACCAAATATACTTGTCGTACGTCCGACCAATTTTAGAGTACTCTTCTATAGTGTGGGATGGATGTTCTGTCTTTTCCTCCAACTCAATTGAGAAACTACAAAATGAAGCAGCCCGTATTGTAACAGGCCTTACAAGATCAGTATCTCTTGAAAATCTATACAAAGAGTGTGGGTGGGAGGCATTATCATTGAGACGGAAAAATTCGAAATTATGTTTTATGTATAAAGTATCAAATGGTCTTGTCCCACAATTCATAGAGGAACTAATACCCCCACTAGTTGGTAACAGGTCGCAGTATCAATTACGTAATAGCCAGAATTATGAACATGTACAAGCAAGAACGCGACTGTTTCAAAAGTCTTGTATACCTTCTTCCATACCGATATGGAATGACCTCGAACAAGATGTCAAAAATATCACGACATTTAATTCTTTTAAATCAAAACTCATTAGTATGACTAAACCCAAAAGAATACCCAATTTATATTTTTTCGGAAACCGACATCGGTCGATAATTCATGCTAGAATAAGGAACAATTGCAGTAATCTAAACAATGACCTGTTTTTAAATCATCTAAAATCAGACCCAATATGTGCTTGTGGAACTGGTGCTGAAGATGCGGAACACTTTTTTTTTAAATGCAATAGAAACTCGGATATAAGAACCATTCTTTTTCGATCGACAATAGCATTTCACCCTTTAAACACTAACAAATTGTTATTTGGCGATGAAAATTTAAATTACAACGATAACTGTTCGCTATTTGCATCAGTTCAGTTATTCATTCAACAATCCGGCCGCTTTACGTAATTTCGATTTCATCCCAATTGCACGCGTAGATCCCAGAGCATCTCAATCGAGTATTTACCTATCCTCTCTCACTCCTGCTTTTCGCATGTAACTTGATTTTCATCTTTGTCTTGTATGTTCATTACCGAAATTTCCTTTCTTCTTTTTTTTTCTCCTATTTTCATCCCTCTATTTCTTTTTCTTATATTCAGTTACCTTTTTTTGTGTCCCTAGTTTGTTGTTTTTTTTTTTTGCTTGTTGCCATAGAAAGATTATTTTGTTCTTTTCATTGTAGGGGACGGACCGATTCTAAGTTGGTAGAACTTGTGGTCCAACCCCATTTCATTTATTGAATAAAATATTTAAACTAAACTAATTTACCATAGATTTCTTGCACCACTTAGATTTCTGTGTGATATTTACATTGGTCCCAAGGCTGCGGAGCGCGACTCAATGACTTTTTGCGAACAATGTATATTAAGATCAGACTGCACGGAACGTGCAATCTGATCGTATGTACAGTGTCCGATGCGAAGATATCTATCTCCAAACACTAGCAATATTCGAATTTTTGCAATCGGCATGAGGATTAATGGTAAATCTGATATTAGGCCAGGTGATTCGGTTTAGACAGACAGACAGCAGACTGACGAATAAATAGTCATCTCCTGGCTCAAAAAAGTGCTTTAACTCGGCACCCGGCATACGATAGGATTTTTGTGACGAAAAAAAAATTGTCGCCCGACATAAGGGAGGATAAGGCTCTTAGAATAAAGTCAGTATCAGAGCAAATTAACAGTAAACAGAAGCCGAAAAAAATGTGTGGGTCACGCTTCCTACGTCACATCCGGTTTATCGAAGATTTCACAAACTCGCACAGGTGTGCAAACCACATTTTCGCTTATAACTCTCTTTGTACGAAAGACATTGAAATATGTTTTTCAATTTTAAGAGTGTTTTCATTTAAGGATTCCTATATCCAAAAATAGCTTTGGGCTGTAGTTGCCCTTTAAGTTTGCTTACCTAGCACTAATGAAGTATGGGAGATTACATGTGGCAGTCTTGCAAGTAGATGCTAAATACCCCTTATGGGACCCCAAAAAGTGCAGAAAAAATTGTTCTTGTACATTCGTGTCAATTATCAAAATCGAAAAACACCATGTGAACAACACTATCCATCTTAATTTATTAAGTATACAAAATCAATAATCTGTGTGTGCAAAAACCTGATAGAAAATGCATTTCATATTTTGGAGGCCTTCAAGGCAATCGCTGTTGTCGTTTCCGGTAATAAATGAGGACAAAACCCTTGAGTTTTCTATCACTGACACCATATATTGGTAATTTATCTCTTTTTTTTTTACACTGCTGAGCCATTCTACACACGTTCAATTTTTAATAGCGGTTTTCCTTCTAGCTGTAAGGATGTGTCTTTAACTTTATCAAATTATGACAGACTTGCCGTTCCCCATTATACCTAGGCCTTCATTTTTACTGTTTTGTGTCTATATTTAGGTCCGATCTGATTCACTGAAGAGTGTGACTGTTTTGTGGGATTTCGCAGACAAGCTCAGAGATGAAACGGCAATGCTGCTCTATGTAAGTTTTTATCTATTTTTTTTTTTTTATTATTTAATTGTCTATCTATTTATCTCAATCAGTATGTGTGTATGTGTGTTTAAGACAGTTTTCAATGGACTTGAAGTGATTTAACGACAGCAACAGCGCCTATACATGCAGCCTAATTACCGATCCGATTATCAACGATTCCTGTCTCAAGGTCTACCGTCAAGCCTTGGGAGCGATCGTATGTCGAGACGCATGTCCAACTCATAACCCCTCGACTACCATGTAAATGCAAGGCTGGACCACTGGATCTCAAAATTAAAATCATCTTGACATCAGTCTTTGGTTGGGAAGAATCATAGATATGGAAAATTGTCAAAGTTTTCACACAAAGTCGACAAAGCAGACGACGACATGGCAATCACAATACATTGGTCTGAAAAAAAGGCCAAACTAAAAAGTCATTTTAGTTTTCTTATTTATTAGACTGCTCGTGGTCGTGTGATACAGCGTTGTCCTTTCACCTGCAAGGTCCCGAATTCGATTCCCGGGAGAGGGCGTCAACTTTTGGACTGTCCATTGGCTCACACAACTGGCGCGAGTACTGGTGTGGTTTCCAGGAACCAGAATCAAGAAAGGTTTGTACACAAATAAGTTGCAAAAACTTGTTTCTCAATCGACGTGAAACAAAATTGCTTAGGTTTAATAAGAAATTATGTAACTGTAAGTGTGGGTGGTGGAACTGTCATATGAAAACAAAATTAGCTATGCACTGAGGAAAGAGGGTTTAATGTGTCTGCAAGAAGTATCCACCCAGTTCAGTCAAAGCAGTCCGCGCAGACTGAACTGGGTCGATATTTTTTGCTATTGGTCAATTATCCGCAGGACAAAGGACCATTTTACCTCATAATGCATTTGGTTATTGAACAAAGAGGATTTCATGGATCTTTAATTATACAATGACTTGATTGATATAATGCATCAATACTGCGCCACTCAAATTATCACTTGATCAAATGAGTTGCTATGATAGAAACTCTCATTCCTAAAAAGTATTCTTACCGCGAGGTAGAAATAATAATTGTGAAATGGGGATCATTTCTCTAAGTCAAATTATCCCCCTTACCGGATAAAGATTGAAGGTAAAAAATGGAGAGCTTGGTCTTGTTATCTATATATTTTGGTTTTAGGCGGCAGAACGAGGTCCTCAATTGCTTTCGACTCGGCCGACAACACCTGACACAGAAATTCTAATACAAAGGTCTAAAAATCAGTCTGAAATGACAAAAAGCATTTAAATGCAACAACATAGTCCAAAATGGTCAGTATTTAACGATAAATCACGTCCAACTTGTAACTTGTAAAATAGTGAAATCACTGATTTTATTCGATAAAGGGTACAGTCCCGAAAACACGACAAAATAAGCTTTTTTATCTATATTCCAAAATTCAAACAATCCAAATCCAGTGTACTAGCCTGAAAATGCCGAGCTAAATTGAAACTCGAAGAAACCGATACTCTCTGAATAAAATAACTCAAGCACTGAAGGTAGTTACGCACAAAATTTTCCGAAGTTTTTACGTAACTCTACTGAAAATGCGTAAGTGCGTTTTACTGAAAAAGTTTGTAACTGATTCGAGTGGAAGTTTTTGCGTAACTTTACGAAAAAAAAAACCTGCCGTAACTTTTGCGTAAGTGTTGCCAATATCAAGGGTTGGAACTAGTTAAAATAATTAAGTGAGAACCAGTTGAAATAAAAATACGGTTTGGCGAAGTACAGAATTCCGTTGAATAAGATATTCTGGATGCCATCCGACTATGAATAACGTGTTTTATGCAGCTTTCGAACACTATTTTCTCACTGTTGCATGAAGTTTACGGCAATTTTTATGGGTGTTTCAAGTGCTTCATCAGCACTAGGCTAGAAAACAACAATGTCTTGCGAAAGAAAATTCCACATTAACGGTGATTCCACTGATGATCGAACTAAGAAACTCTCCATTAAAAAAAGAACCCAGCAGTATTAATCACCGAGCCTTCGACGACGCTACCGATGTTGCTGGTCAACAGATAAATCATTTTACAAGATGAAAATAATTTTGTCCCCCGCATTTTAGTCCATACACATCATACCCATGTATGTCCTGCGGTTCACCAATACCAGGCCAGGGCTCTGAAACGTCCAAGGACACTCTCTCAAAGGACCCAGTACCTCGAGTTAGGATAGAACCCGAAACTTCCAGGCTACGGGATCTACACCCTACCACAAAGCCACCCAGGATCCCGAACATATTTGGAAAATTATTCTATAAATTAACGCTTATTTTCTAACCAGTTTCTTTGACAGGATAACAAATATTGCGGGAAAAGTATAAAATGTTGGTTATCAGCGTTTTCTACTTTTCACACAATGTTTTCAAAAGGGCTGTACCTCAGGGTCGTTAGAACTAGGGCTTGTGTGGTTTATGCATAAAGCCTGGGTGTCTGTTTAAAAATAGCCGATGGACCTAAGACAAAATATAAATTTGTAATTGAGGTGTCAGTTTCATAATTATATCATGTTCTGTATTATAATATCTGTGTCGTTTTTGGGTGAGTTTTAAGTCAGTTGTTTTGCTAATCTTTCTAACTTTGCGGTCACATTTGCAACAGTATTTACTATCTTGGAACAAAATTCATAAACATTTATTCATTAGATGGTAGCTTTATGACTCCTGTATTTACATGTCGATACCTATTATAAAAGAGCGACCATTGCCTGGACGAAAAATGGCTAAAGATGGAAAAAGGTGTTCTTTTTACAGTAATTCCATACATGCATTTAAATCATTAATGAAATACGGATAATGTAATTCCATTCTCAAGTCATGTCAAGCACTGTGTGTTCAGCTTTAGATAAAATTCCCTTCCAAATGACGCAAGCGAGAAATCGGAGTGTTTCATTTATTTACCTTTAATTGGAGAGTTACGAAAATCATTTACGAAAATACTTAGGCAAGCTTTTTATAACCCACGTAAGAATTTCGTAACTTCTGCGGAAGTGAAAAGTCATGAAAATTCTTATGCAAACGGGCCCCTTATCGAACGAATTAGGAAGATGAGGCCCAGGGGCCCGTTTCACTAAGATTTAAGAAGGTGAGCGCTTTAGTACCAATGGCCCTCTTGTCATTTCTTGCCATTGATGAATACAGTTTTGCATATTATGTTATTAAGTTTGTAAGAACATAATGAAAATACGTCGAAGTATATAGAGTTATTACACGGCTGATGAGGGCCGGAGAGTGATATCGGCCCGCCACCTTGATATCTGCCCCGAGGTCTTTAGCCCGAGGGCAGATTTCGAGGTGGCGGGCCGATATCACTCTCCGGCCCTCATCAGCCGTGTAATAACCTGTTTTTACTACATTCATGAATCATTTGCTCAATAATTTCGTTTTCTAACATGTTTAAAACAGAGAAATTCTTGTCTTCATTCGACAAAACTTTTTTCCGCGGGTAAACGTCACGTTCATGATGTAATCATGCATCATTCATCTTCACTATCGCAGTTGCATATCAGTATAAGGACGTTTTAAATAAACAGTTCTTCATCTTTATTCATAGTTAAAAATATGTCGATATGTTTTTTTTTTTCCCGAGCCAAATATTCAATTTGGTATGTAACGGATTATAAATGAGAAACAGGATAAATAGAAAAGATGGTTGGTGCCTTGGATTGGGAAACTTAATCAGGCTCGGTTCCCCCGGCTCAGCGGATAACATTCGTAGAACTATTAGCCTATAGACACTACGCCTTGCCCGATAAACTTTCCCAATCCAAGACAACAGCAATTTATTCTCTACTTATCATGCCGTTGCTGGTTTTACGATTAAATCAGTGTCTGCAGTTCTGAAGCCAATGACGGACTGATTCAGCCATTTTTTTTTTCAAATTTGATGTTTTAAGAAAGTTAGTTTAAGAGCGAGAATTCTGTTGCTATAGATTTAGAACAAGTATCTTGTCAACGGGCAGGATATCAGATATCAGCCCTTTGCCCCGCCATATCTGCCCTCGCGTGACACTGATATCACACCATTTTCAGTGGAAAATGTTACTATTATATTTAACAGAATGTAATAAATGTTTGTATGAGCTTCTCGCTGCGTTTGAGACCTTCGGTCTCGCGAGATATCAAATTATTCTATATTTTAGAAATCATACTTCTACTAAATATGACAACGTTTAACTAAACTACAAAATCGAACGTTAAAGATGAACTCTAACAGTGATAATCAAAGCGCTGAAGGCACTGATGGCTAGGGGCAGGTGGAAAGTGCATATATGCGTAAAGCAATTTGTATTCAACACAATATTTTTGTGTACTGCGGTACTTTTTTTTTTTTTTTTTTTTCTTTTTATTATTATTATTCATGTATATCCAAACGCTTAGAAGTTGTGAGTGGATGCATCCATATGCTGCATCCTCATAATGCGAAAATTCAAACAAGAACTACACTTATTACATTCTGTCACTAATAAATAGAGGTTAATACACGGCTGATGAGGGCCGGAGAGTGATATCGGCCCGCCACCTTGATATCTGCCCCGAGGGCTAGCAGCCGTGTAATAACCTGTTTATTACATTCATGGATCAATTGCTCGATTTTTTTGTTTTCTAACATGTTTAAACACTTATAATAGAGAAATTCTTGTCTTCATTGGACACAACTTTTTTCCGCGGGTAAACGTCACGTTCATGACGTAATCATGCGTCAATCATCATCACTATCGTAGAGCTGCATATATGCGCAATATAGGACGTTTTAAATAAACAGTTCTTCATTTTTATTCATAATTAAAAAGGTGTTGACATGAGTATTTCTCCGATCCAAATATTCAATTTAATGTAATGCGGATCACAACTGAGAAACAGGATAAATAGAATAGATGGCTGGTGCTTCGAAGTATGAAACTTGGTCAGGCTCATAGGCGCTCGGTTTCCTTGTCTTTTACTTTTATATCTTAGCTCTTCTATTTCTGCATATCTTAAATACTAGGTTTCGCAGCGGCCATATTTTAAAGCAACGGAAGTACTTGATCGGCTTTCGATTTACGCTGGCTCCCGAATCGTCAAATATTTTTCTATAAATAGAACGTTTTGTTTACATTATCCAGGTACCCGTATTTGCCAGCGCGTTAATGATGATTCGGGAGCCAGCGTAAATCGAAACCTTTGTTGGTTTAACGATTCAATCACTGACTGTAGTTCTGAAGATTTGTCCGCTAGCGATTGATGGACTGATTCAGCCATTTTCTTTTTTCAAAATGGATGTTTTTAGAACGTTAGTTTACGAGCGAGTGTTCTGTTGCTATAGATTTAGAACAATTATCTTGTCATCGGGCAGGATATCAGATATCAGCCCGTTGCCCCGCCATATCTGCCCTCGCGTGACACTGATATTACACCATTTTTAGTAGAAAATGTTAGTAACAGAATGTAATAGTAGTAACATTTTCTCCTGAAAATGGTGTAATATCAGTGTCATGCGAGGGCAGATATGACTGGCAACGGGCTGATATCTGATATCCTGCCCGTTGACAAGATATTTGTTCTAAATTTATAGCAACAGAACACTCGCTCGCAAACTAATGTTCTCAGAACATCCCGTTTGAAAAAGAAAATGGCTTAAACAGTCCGTCAACCGCTATCAGACAAATCTTAAGAACTACAGACATTCATTGAACTTCAATACTAGCAAAGACATGATAAATAGAAAATAGACTGTTGTTGTGTTGGATTGGGTAAGTTTATCGGGCAAGACGTAGTGTCTATAGGCTAGTAGATCTAAGAATTTTATCCGTTGAGCCTGTGGCACCGAGTCCGAGAAACTTTCCGAATTCAAAGCACCAACCATCTATTCTGTTTATCCTGTTTCTAATTTATAATCCGAATCATACTAAATTTGGCTCGGAAATACACAAATATCGGCACCTTTTAAACTGTGATTAAAGATGAAGAACTGTTTATTTAAAACATCTGGTATTGTATGCAGCTGCGATAATGATGATAAATGATGCATGATTACGTCATGAACGTGACGTTTACCCGCGGAAAATAGCTGTATCGAATGAAGACAAGAATTTCTCTGTATTAAGTTTTTAAATATGTTAGAAATAGGAAAAACTCGAGCAAATGATCCATGAATGTAATAAACAGGTTATTACAAGGCTGATGAGGGCCGGAGAGTGATATCGGGCCGCCAATAACCGCGTAATAACCTCTATATATCATTCTTTCCAAGCGCCATTTATGTAGTCCAAGTCCATAGCAGTACTAGTAATAGTTGAGAAACAGGTTGCAAAGATTTTCATCAGTCTTTAAAACTAGGAATTGACAAACAAAACTAATGTAGGTTTGAAAGACATTTTATATGAAGCAGAAAGCACAATTCTGTGTGAAAAAATAACACTGGTTTCACATCACATGAATAGCATGGATCACTATTAATAATTTTGATGATTTAACTTTGGTATGTGAAAAGTTGTGATTTTCCTTTTTCACATTCCATTTATTTATTCATTTATTTCATTTTATTCTATTTTTTTCTTTTTTTGATATAATCTTTTGCAAAAGAAGAAAAAGACTAGTGCACCGCATGTCGAAGCTAATGCTCGGCTGCAGGTGCTTTTTATGAAAGTTGTAAGTCAAAAAACTGGGCATTACTGTGTCAGAAATATTTAGATGGTAACCTGCCCCTTTTGTATAGGTTCCCCTTTCGATAGTTAAGAACTAGCCGATGTTTGAAGTAAATATATGGTTAAAAAATATTCCAAGTTTGAAATAATTGTCATCAGTAATGACAGAGATATTATAAAATGTCAAAATATATGAACATTTAAAGTCATAAAGGGGCATTTATAACTGTTTCAAAGATACTTTTATTGATATCTGCCCCTGGTCACATTGTTGATTTGACTTCCCTTTTTGATAGTTAACATCAGTCCGAGTTTGAGGTAAATATCTTCAGTAATGACAGAGATATTATAAAATGTCAAACGTTACGGAAAGTGAGATAACCAAAATGGGAATATAGAAGGAAGAGGGCTGATATGATGGAAACTTTAAAAATTATGAATAACATCGATAAAGTTGACAGACAAAGGCTATTTTTCATTAACAAAAATAATGCTGGAGGACATGAATATAAAATTTTCAAAAAACAAGGCTATTTTTCATTAACAAAAATAAAACTGGGGGACATGAATATAAAATTTTCAAAAAGCAATGTAGAACTAACATTAGAATGAAATCATTCTCACAGAGAGTTGTGGATACATGGAGCAGTCTGCCAGTTGAAATTGTCTCAGCCAGAGATGTAAATAGTTTTAAAGCACTTTTAAATAAGCACTGGAAGAATATTTAATTTAAATTTTCACCTTTGTATTTTGAACCGGAGGAGGAAATAGTTTCTTCATGTACAGATGGATCAGTATGCCTAACTGAAGATCCCTGAACAAGGTAAACAAGGTAGAGCTTTTGCATGACAACATAGACGACACAGACGACGCAGAAGGCGCCAGGACTATGAAAATGTTTTTCTCGAAAACAGTGGGGCTTAAGATTTAAGTTATTCCATAGAATGAAACCCTGCACTTTGACTGTCATGGGTATCTTTTGCAAACAGCATGCAAACAATGTGCAATAGGAGTGAAATTGGCAACACAGTAGGGAATAGAAAATTGTGCGGGAGAAACAGCATTTTCTTTGACAAGAAAAATATTCACTTTTTCGAAATTTTACTTGTACAACAAAACACTGTTGCATTATTAATTTTAATGATTGAAGACACAGGTAGTAATTGCCACCGTGTTCAGTGACAACGGTTTTACTGTAACTTACAATAACTTGAACCTGAGAACAGTTTATAGAGGCTTTGAGATACACCTCAAACTTAGAAATATTACTTGTTGCCTGCAAATTTGGACCTGTCACCCCCATCTGCATCCAGTGGTGTGCACACAGAATTTACTTACAATATTCACAGCAAACCAATAGGGAATCACCAACATGAATTAGTCGCAGCCCATAAGTTCTAAAGTCTCGCCTTGATTCCGCATTATCTGGTGTGCATCCTGTCAGAAATCTATGACTAGCATTATATGGTGTGTATTTAGCGACGACCCGAGGTAAACACGGGTGTTGGTTGCGTCATTCTCTGTATGCACATTTGGCGCATTTCACGGGAGGATTGTTATTATTATTTTCTGTTTTCAGCGTTCTCATTTAAAATTCGTCATGCGAACAAACACAGTTAAAAACTTTTGCTTTGATTATTTTCTTTAGCACTGCTCGGTATTTGTAGACAGCGAACCCCTCTTTCGATTTCTATTTTACATCGTAGATGACTAAGGTGTAAGGCGGTTTTAAAGGGTGTGCCGTTTCAAGCCAATCAGTTGCAGTTCCAGCAAATCAGAGAAAGCGAATAGCGCGCATTTATACATGATGTTCAGAGTGATTGCAGCTTTTGTGCAAAAGTCTGAAACGTGGTTACTAAGGCTAAGCGCCGTTGGCCCCTAGCCAAAAAGTAATATGTTTGTCAATTTCATTTTTCAATTAAAGATCAACAAAAAAATTTTTTCATGGCATTTCCTATTGTGACATTTAGATCGCTGTGAGCGATGGGTAAAGTCACCGGAAGGAACTGGATCGAACTTAATAACCGGACTTGGCCAGGCCGACCCGGAATATACTTAATAACCGGATCGGAGCCTGTCAGAAATCTATGACTAGCATTATATGGTGTGTATTTAGCGACGACCCCAAGTAAACACGGGTGTTGGTTGCGTCATTCTCTGTATGCACATTTGGCGCATTTCACGGGAGGATTATTATACCCCCGCAAAACGAAAGTTTTCGGGGGTATACTGGAATCAGCTTGTCTGTCCGTGCGTCCGTCCGTGTGTCCGACCGTGTGTCCGTCCGTGTGTCCGTCCGTGTGTCCGTCTGTGTACAAATAATTGCCTGTTTCTGTCAAAGCGCTGGCGGGGGTATTAAGTCACATTCAGTGGCAGCTCTAGTTATTATTATTTTCTGTTTTCAGCGTTCTCATTTAAAATTCGTCATGCGAACAAACACAGTTAAAAATTTTTGCTTTGAAAATATTTTCTTTGGCACTTCTCGGTATGTGTAGACAGCGAACCCCTCTTTCGATTTCTATTTTACATCGCAGATGAATAAGGTGTAAGGCGGTTTTAAAGGGTGTGCCGTTTCAAGCCAATCAGTTGCAGTTCCAGCAAATCAGAGAAAGCGAATAACGCGCATTTATACATGATGTTCAGAGTGATTGCAGCTTTTGTGCAAAAGTCTGAAACGTGGTTACTAAGACTAGGCGCCGTTGGCCCCTAGCCAAAAAGTAATAATTGTGTTTGTCAATTTCATTTTTCAATTAAAGATCAACAAACATTTTTTTTTCATGGCATTTCCTATTGTGACAATTAGATCGCTGTGAGCGGTGGGTAAAGTCATCGTAAGGAACTGGATCGAACTTAATAACCGGATTTGGCCAGGCCGACTCGGAATATACTTAATAACCGGATCGGACTTAATAACCGGATCGGACTCAATAACTGGATTTTTATTCAACCTTTTAATGGACCAACCGAGTTTTCATCTTTGCCACGGCTTTTTCCTTATTCGCTACTCTATCAGTACTTACATTAATTTGATTTTTATTACAGGAAATCCATGGTATTTGGATTCATGGTGTTGTGTGCTTCAATTGCTGTCTTTACAGTTGTAATTTATCCAACAACGCCTGTGAAAGTATCCTTTAACCGGATGTTACAGTTCTATCAAACGTTGAAAAACAACACAAAGGGGATCCTAAATAAAACCGAAAGTACATCAGGCAATGGTATTCCGAAAATAATTCACCAGATATGGAATACTGACGTCATTCCAGCGGTATTTCACGACAACATCATAGGTTTAGCTGGCCATAATAAGCCCCCAGATTGGAAATACTATTTTTGGACGCTTCAGACCGGTGAGCAGTTCATAAACAAAACATTCCCCAAGCTTCTTCAGCGCTATACGAAAGCATGTGAGTTCGTTTGTCTGTCTGTCTGTCTGTCTGTCTGTCTGTCTGTGGCGCGTCGATAGCGTAGTCAGTACCGTATATGACTTGAGAACAGGGGTCACTGGTTCAAATTCCTACCTTCTTTCCGGAGATAGATGATAGTAATTACGACAGGATTCATTCCTCTCTCATGGCTTAACATTGTTCTCACGTTCATTACGTGAGAAAGAAGCCGGTGTCACGGAAAGCATAGTTTGCGAAGAACTGGTGACAAAAACTCACGGAAAGTATAGATAAGTGCACTGGCCACCGCGATATATCTGAAAGAATGTTGAAAACGGTGTTAAACACGATAAGGTCTGTCTGTCTGTCTGTCTGTCTGGCTGTCTGTCTGTCTGTCTGTCTTTTCGACTGTCTACTACCTTGCTGTCGGTTGGTCAGTCTATCTGTCTCTCCACCAATCAATAATTACCAGTTGTCCTTGGGTCTAACTTTGTGTACATATTGACGAAACTGTCTATGTCAAGGTAATAAGTTGACTGACTGATCATTTGACCGACCGACCGACTAGCCGACTCTATAGCAAAGTTCCCTAACTGTCCACTAGTTTGTTCATTTATATGTCTGCTCTTCGTGTAGAGTGTCGCTCTATGTACAGCAGACGGCAAACTATGCGAAAAGTTAAAGTAAAATGTCGCCCACTGCTCTCTTTTACTTGGGGTAGACATGGGCAGATAGGCGCTTGCGCATTTAGTATTTTTACGTACGGCCAACACATTTATGGGAATAGAGCGTAAGTGCGTTAATATATTTTTAGACACACAATTTTTAGATTCAAATGCTCTTTTTCCAACAATGAGTAGAATGAACATTCAATCTTGAAACGTTCATGTATATCTAATTTTAAAGTTCACTTTTCAAAAATACGCAAAACGATGAAGAAAAAGAGGTATTTTGGCGTGGTTACATTTCATTGTCTGTCTCCATATTGATTCAATAAACAGCTTCAATGTTCATGCTCAAGTGTCTCCTGTTCTTCTTCGGTAAAAACGTTGACGGTCCCTTTTTTGTTCGTCAGTACTTCGATAAAATACACACCATTGCTGTTGTTGTTTATAATTTTTTCCCCTAGCTAATCTACTGAAAGCAGACATCCTTCGCCTTGCAGTTCTGTACAGCTATGGAGGCGTGTACTTCGACCTTGACACCATCAGCGTGAAGCCTTTGGATTCGTATGTAGAGTCACATGACTGCTCGCTGGTTACCGACCCTCCAGAGCACGTGTTTAACACTGATAGACCCAAACCCATTTTACTAATCACAAATTCAGCAATTTTGTGTTCACCCTCCAACTGGTTCATATTGCACGTTATCGAGCTATTGCAGAACCAACCATCTAGTTGCAAAGATGCTATTTCATGCACTGGTCCTGGTTTTATATCGAAGCATTATGAACAATTGAACGCAACCAGCAAATCAAGTGATTTACCGATAGTAGAAAATTATGAATATTTTGAGGATATGGTAGCTGAGTCGGCTCATACAAACCTCAAAGAACATTGCATTGAACCGTTTACAAAGCTCAGACACGACTGGAGTCGGGAAATATGTAGGAACTGGATCAGAAGAGGCCGGGATAAGAGAAATATTAGTGACAAAGCCTACACCTATCACACGTGGTTCCATACTTACTATCGTCAAAAGGCAAGACAGCTTAGAGAAGGGGTGCAAAAAAGTATCAGAGACCTAGTTCCGAATGTGGAGTTTTTTAATTCAAGTAAAAACCTTCAGTAAATTTTGGAGTAAATATCGGAAGAGAGAGAGAGAGAGAGAGAGAGAGGGGGGGGAGAATTATTCTCAAGAATTTTCTAAATTTGAAAGAAACACAACTTCCCATTAGCTAAGCTAAACGCTGTTACTCTCTAAATCTAGAATAAGACAAAGGATGAAACTCATGCTGTATTTACATAAACCACGATGTCCACGATGTCCACGATTTCAAAAGCATCGTGGAACTCCACGATTTATTGCATTAATTTTGCTTCCCCACGTTTTGTTCCGCTCCCAGTCCGTTTTTTTACGAGCTACAGTGATTTGTTACGAAACTAAAACGACTCTGGTCAAGATATGTCACGATTTTTATTACGATCTCTCAAGTTCTCCAATGTTCACTAATGATTTACACGATCTGCTTTCACGTTTTGCATGTTCCGTTCAGACCCTTCACGTTATCAAGTTCTGTTAAGCTCTGCTGCGACTATGACAATGATTTGATCGAGGTTGTGACGTTTTCCCCACGATTTGGAATATTATTAGATGGCATGAGTCATCCATCCATCGATGGTAACCATAGATAAAAGAAACTCAATCCATTCTCTCATCCTCTCCAGGGATTCAAAAAAAGACACGAGCTACGCTTACAACAGATGAAGAAGACGCGGAGTTGGCAAGGTATATCTTTATTAGAAATAGAATAGAAGAGAGAGAAAGAAGCAAATAAAGAAAGCACTAGACCTGCTAGGTGAGACCATGGGGCCTGCAACAAGCGAAAAGGGGCATTCGAACATTTGCGTAAAGTGTCGTCTCGGATCAGCCTGCGCAGTCCGCGCAGGCTAATCCGAAACGACACTTTCCGTTTTTATGTAATTTTCTGTTTTGCGCAAGTCTACTGTAGCACAAAATCTAATGTAATCGTAAAGTGTCGTCTCGGATTAGCCTGCGCGGCATGCGCAGGCTGATCCGAGACGACACTTTACGCAAATGTCCGAATGCCCCTTTTCGCGTGTTGCAAGCCATGGTGAAGCGTAAATAGAATGAAGCTACTGTTCTCTCATTCAAGATCTTTTACTACCAATATCAGTGCTCATATGACGAGGCAGGCATATTAGAAGGCATCAATAGCCATAATCTAAGAAAATTAGATTCTCAAAAACACGCCTCCTCAGTCAGTCTGAGAATTCTTGGTAACTGGGTTTTCACTCATAACGTTACACATGTTCCCGGCAGTCACGGAAGCCACATTTCTGCCTACCGTGAACAAAAAAGGATCGACGAATTACAACGCAGAGGAACGGGATAAGTAAACTTGTCAGACTGTGATTGCAGTGTTAGATTTTAAACTGTCTTTATTAGTAAATAAAGGCCACCGGCCGATAATACAACAAGGGATGCATATTTATACATCAATACATTAAGTTAAATCCCTCGGTTAATAAAAATGAAATAGAGATGAATTTTACAATGACAGTTTTGTACATCCACCCTTTAACACATATTGTTATTTTAAACACATTGGATAGATTATAATGGTAAAATAAGTCATAATACAAATAACCATATTGGACATTTAAAATTTGGACCTGTCCAAATTGAGAGCATTTGCGGACGACAGTTACGGGCTTGAATGATCGAATTTGTCTTTTGATAGGGTAAAAATATCGTGGTAAGTGGAAAAATTGTTAGATACGAGCACTTTCGTCTACTCTACAGTGCTACAGACATGTCCAAATTGAGAACATTTGCGGACGACAGTTACGGCTCGAATAATCAAGATTGTTTTTTGAAAGGCTAAAAACATTGTGAAAAATGGAGTAAATGTTGGATACCAGCATTTTCCTCTCATTCACATTGCTATACAAACATCAACGCATCGTACATTCATCCTTTACAACACGACAGAAAACTAAACTTATCAAGATTGAAAGCATTTTAAATAAAGACAATTTAAGTAAAATTCAAATGACTGGATTAGTTGTTAATGTCTATAAAACACTAGATAAGTGACGCTTTTGAAATACTAATCGTAATACAGATATAACCACATCCACCCTTTACCACATGACAGAAAAGTAGACTTTTCCAACTAAATAATTAAGTAGTTAAATCACAGACGACTTTTAAATGTTCATGATTGTGGATATATAAACAGCCACTTTTTTGACAATGACAATATTTTCACTTGATAACAACCTATAAAAGCTATTTATATCATTTCTACCCGAATACCATGAATACAGTAAAGTTTGCCTTTCAGCTAAGAATTGCTCACACTAAAAAAATGCGCGATATTTATTTTCTATATCCTTTGAAAATAAACAAAATGTACATAAACGGTTTTCTCGCTCAATATTAAACTGGCTTCCCCGTTTAATGTTAAATTTGTGACTAGAACCGAAATAAGGCCTTTCTTAGATAGAAGGATATAACTTAATGTATTCATGTATAAACGCTCACCACATTTCTCTCAAATCATGGGCATCGTGGCTTATGTAAACGCAGCATTACCGTCAAAAACTCTTTCAAAATCCTTACGATCATGCCGATAGTACCAATTTCCCTCAAGAACAACACGATTCGACCTAACGACCAGACATGCTCACCACGCTTCTTTCAAATCGTGAGCCTATGATTGTGGATAATGTACATGCAGCATAAGAATGGTTAGTGAATACGGGCCCTAATCAAACACCTTTACCAAAAATACCATTTTATGAGAATAGTATACAAAAGCGAATGTAAACAGTAGTGCATCGGTAAGTCCTTTTGAATTTTATAATTATTTTAAATCTCTTCTCTTTGGTAATACTGCTCCAGCGCTTATACATGATGAAATTGAAGATTCGGGTAAACCAAATGCTGATTGTCTAAACGATCCTATATGTTTGAGTGAAATTGAAAAAGCTATAACCAGTTTAACGAATGGTAAAAGCGCAGGTATTGACGGATTACCATCTGAATTTTACAAGGCAACTCTGCACGAAATCACTCCGATTTTACACAAACTTTTCAATACAGTAATGTCTACTGGAAATTTCCCTATTTCTTGGTCACAATCTATTATTTGTCCAATATATAAGTCATAAAGTATTAATGATTCGGCAAATTATCGTGGTATATCCATTAGTACATCTATGTATAAAATATTTTCAGGTATTATTAGTACAAGATTATGTAAATGGGCGGAGGATAATAATATAATTGACGAAGCACAGGCCGGATTTAGACGAAATTACTCTACCGTAGATAACTTGTTTTCGTTACAAGCTATAATACAAAAATAGTTATCAAAACAAGGAGGCCGTTTCTATTGTTTATATGTAGATTTTCGTAAAGCCTTTGATAAAATTAATCATTTAAAATTATTCCAATGTCTCAGAGGCCATGGTATTTATGGCAATTTTCTAAAAATATTAATATCCATGTACAAAAATTTGTCATCGTGTATAAAAACAGAAAATGGTTTGACAGATTTCTTTGAATGTAACATTGGCACCAGACAATGAGACAAAAGTGGTAGTATAATTTTTAATTTATTCAGCAACCAATTGTGTACTGCATTGCGGAATGATTGCAAAAACGGTATCTATATAAACGAAAATATACCGGATATTATTTGTCTAATGTTTGCCGATGATATTGCTAATTGTTCAGATACTGTTGTTAATTTGCAAAGACAATTGAATAATGTACAGGCGTTTTGTTTCAATACGGGAATGGAAGTCAATTTAGATAAAACTGAAATTATTGTATTTAGAAATGGAGGACCTTTACGGTCAAATGAAAAGTGGTATTTCAGAAATAAGCAAGTGTCAGTAACTTCTTGTTATAAATATATGGGCCTCCTCTTTACCCCAATGTTATCATGGACTTCAGCCCAAGAAAAATTGGCATCACAGGCCAGAAAAGCAATTTTTTCTATTTATAGATATCAGAAGTCGTTCGGTTATTTTAGTTGTACTGACCTATTCAAATTGTTTGATTCAATGGTCAAGCCAATTTTGTGCTATGGGGACATACATACTCACCTGTTTTAGAATCAGTTCATTTTGAATTTTGTAAAAAATACCTTGTTTTGAATAGTTCAACAAATAACACATTAGCTTTAGGTGAATGTGGGCGTTATCCGCTCTATATTGATTATCATTTATCTTGTTTTAAATACTGGTGTAAACTCTTACAAATGTCAAACCATAGATACCCTCGAAATTGTTATTTATAGCTTAAAAATTTAGACGACGCGGAACGCAGAACCTGGGCTTCAAATGTTAAAAATTTGCTATACATGTATGGTTTTGGAATAGTCTGGATAAGTCAAGAAATTGGAAATACGAGTATCTTCTTAAAGACTTTCAAACAACGACTCGTAGATTGTGCGAATCAAAATTGGCATGAATCCATTAATGCATCCAGCCGTTGTTATCATTATAAACATTATAAATCATTATTAAACGTAGAAAAATACTTACAACTGGATATTCCAATGAAACACAGAATTGCGCTTTCAAAATTTCGATGCTCGAACCACAAATTTGGAATTGAAACAGGTAGACATAATAATATCCCGCGATATAAAAGAATTTGCCTTTATTGTTACAGCAATTATGAGGTTAAAGTTATAGAATGTGAGTATCATGTATTTTTTGAATGTGAAAAATTTAAAGAAATAAGAACAAACTTTCTATATAACTGGTATACTTCTAGTTGTAGTGAAGTTAATTTTTACTATTTACTTCAATCTACAAATCCAATCATCATTAGATATCTAGCCCATTATATATACATGCTTATGAAATGACTTACATGTAAATGGACAAATTTAGAATTTTTATTATTATCTTTTTTTCCTAAGTGATTTAAAATACTAGCAAACTTGGTTACACAAGTTTAAAGATGCAATTCTATGGTAACGTATGCTACAAATTATGGCTTCAATTATGGATTAGCATCGGAAAGAATAAGGAATATCAATTGCTGTTGCCCACGTTTTGTCCTTTTCTCTAAATATTTTCAATTGTTCTTCTTCAAGGTCACTGATACTAAGTTTTTATGGTAAATGTTGTCATTTTGACGTTCTTGTAAGCGGTCGTTTTCCAATGTAAATACTGAGTGTTAGAACAATACTCGATTTTAACCCTTTTATTGCTAAGCGCCACTCTCAGACCCTTGCGGGCAGTGTGGATCAGGATCGTGCAGTCTGATCTTAGATCTACACTGTCTGATAGGGACAAATATTTCCCCAATAAGTACCTATGAAATAGCATAATTAGGGCACATACTATTAGTTTGAAAGGTTAACTGTATTTTTGATCAGGTTAATGGTTAGTATGGTAATAAAAGGGAAGTAACTCGTCTGTTATGTATAATATTTATCTTTAAATGTATTTTCTTGTATTATCGGCTGGTGGCCTTATTAATTTTAAATAGAGCCATTGTCATTGTTAGTTGACCCAGACTGTTTGACCCATTGATAGGACATTGATGGGAAGGGATTTGTCTCGGACAGGGTAGATTGTATTGCTGTAGGTGGAGAAAATACTGGTAACTTGCGTTTTCTAATTTTCTCATTGTATTTTTCAAGAGTCTTCTTCTTCAGGATCGCTACAACTCGGTATTATTTGGAAAAATGTTAAAAGGTGCAATTCTTAAATGTCAAGGTAGCGCCTTGCAATTAACATAAACTAATTGTTATAATTTTTTTTTTTGGATTTTAACATGATCAAGTATTGAACGTAACTCATCTACTCTGTATAATGTTTGTTTCTATATGTATTTTTTTGTATTATGGGCCGGTGGCCTTATTACTTATAATAAAGTCATTGTCATTGTCATAGCGTCACCGTTGTATTATACAAACAAGGTATGCAAAGAAATCGACGAAACTAGGAAATCTGTCTAAGTTTAAAAGATAATTTATGACCGCACACGAAAAAAAAAATCATAGTACTAAGAGTACTAATAGAAGGTGATGGTAGAAATTTGCTAGCAAGTAGGTTTAAACAGTATACCATTTCAGAGTGAGTGGCTACCAAGCTACAAGCATAAAGACAAGCCACAGCAATCAGACGATTCTTAAGTCAACTGTAAATAACCACTCCGTAATTTAAAAGATAATATGAAGTCCATTCATTCATTAATTCATTGTTCAGACGGTTGATAAGATTTTGAAGTTCACTGTTCGTGTAATTGGCTTTTACACTTTTTTTTTCAATCCGCATGCTATTTTTACATGTCACATGACACAGAAGCGACTTTTTATCTGTCCAGTTCAGAATGTATTTATCCATTGTGAAAGAATAACTTTACTAAGACATACTTTATTTTTCATTTTTTCATGCATGTTGGAAGGAAAAATTATGGTTATTTTTTCAAATGCAAGTCTTTCGTGTTCAAAATGTATTTATCAATTGTTAAACAATAACTTTATATTCTTAAGAAATCTACACTGCACGCTTGTGTGCCAAAAACTTTTGTCAAAACCGTTCAATATTTGCTTTATCTGGGCCCCTATTTACCAACTATTCTTATATTAATAGCATTGTCAGACTAATTTTGAATGAAGAAAGTAACGCAATTTCTGGTTGGCTTAAACCGTCTGGTCCAACCAGAAATCCCGATTCTTTTGAAATCTAGAAAATCTTACTAAAGAGACTAAGAATGCATTTTCGAAGGGTTGGTATTTTGAGGGCCTCGGGACTGACGCAGTGCAACACAAAGAAGCATAAAACCCATTTTTCCCTGAGAGCGACACTCATATATTTTCAGACCGAAATTTTAGCTCAGTAAAAGCAATTAACAAAATTTGACTGCATGATCAGAAACGACATAATTAATTTTCTTGCATACCGAAAAATGCATGTTAAAGGGATATGAAACTAGATTTCAAAGTGCAAAAATTTAAGAAAATGTTCGAATTCGGCAATAAACTTGATTTTGTTCGGATGGATAAAGTTATTTGACTTATCTGTGAAAGAATCAGATTAAAAACAGGAAAAATATAGTAGTATTACCCTTTTTCAAGAGAATTCCCTTAATTTTGTCTATAGCGTTAGTAACGCTATAGATCTAAATTAGGAGCACGCACCTGATTTTTCGCGCACGCGTACATACTGATTCAAAACACAAATTCGCCCCGAGGTGCTACGCGTCAGCAACATGCAAACAACAATAAGAAACAGGGGGACCTTCAAAATCAAGATGTTTACAATCGGCAGCGATCATAAATTACATACGATCCTTCCCATCGGTCCGGAGACCGTAAGTGAACCGTATGTTAAAACAAACTGGACGCCATCTTTATTGTAAAGGAAATGGCACTGAAGAAAAGCAGTTTAAAACACGAGTGCGCAAAAATCGCACTGTGATTGCAAAATAACGAAGATTTCGGTTAAATTATTTAACCAAAACAACCTGGAAGATCAAGTCGAACGTTGGCAAGAAGAAATACGTGCAGAAAGAGACCGTGCTTTGAAATACTGATTCGTGAGTATGTCGAGGGGGTTTCTCAAAAGTGTTGAATGTAGGTAAAGGTTAAACGTCCACCGAATAAATAGAGAATAGATGGTTGGTGTCTTGGATGGGTTAAGTTTATCGGGCAAGGCGGAGGAATTTATCTGGTGAGCCGAAGGCGAACCGGATAAATTTCGGAGCCGAGCCCGATAAACTTAACCCATCCAAGACACCAACCATCTATTCTATTTATCCTGTCACTCACTGTAACGGAACAAAACAAAACAAACAAACGGAAAAAAAACATTGATAAAGACCGTACCTTCAATAAATTTCCGGAGCCGAGCCTGATCGACTTTCTTAATCCAAGACACCAACCATCTATTTTATTTATCCTTTTTCTCAATTTTAATCCAAAAATCCGACTAAATTGAACATTTCGCTCGAAATAAGGCACATATTGACATCTTTCTCACTAGATCTATGAGAAACTTGAAATGAAGAACCGTGTTTACATAACCCTCTGGATATGCAGCTGTAATAATGACGTCATGAATGATATTGGCTACGTCATAATTATCAAACGTGACGTATCTCCGCAGGAAAATATTGTGGCGAAGAAGACAATGTGTTTTAACATAACAGACTATTAATTAAACGAGCAAAAGTATTCGCTAGCGATTGATTCATTCATTACGGCAGTAAGACGCTTGGTTGAAAATAGTCCCAGTCAGCAGGTGCGCACTTAGCGGTCATGTGACCAACTGACGGATAACAAAAAAAATATACGGCACCCTGTTATCCGTCAGGTAAACCCGGAAGTGACAGGATAAGTCTGTACACCGTTTAAGTCTGATGTCTATTTTTATCCGATACCGCCTATGGGCGGAGTCGGTCCTACTAAAACACGCCGTACCAGAAAAATACGCCGTACCATACGCCGTACGGATAAAAACACGCCGTACCAAAATGTGCAACATATTGCTTGCTTTTTTTTGTATTTTTATATTGAAAACCATATTATCTATCATACCTAGGGATATTAATGCCCAATTTTTCGTATTTGTCAAGTTATTTGCCAATTTCAGACATTCTTTCACGGGACCAACAGGTGCCCGTTACGCCGTACCAATTAACTTAGCGCCATACGAATTTTGAGGCACAAAACAACCAAATTAATAAGAATGTATGATACAATATGCAATTATCTACTTATTTACGAGTTTATGTTGTTTTATTTTATGTCTTACAGAGTTTGCAGGTACATGTCAAGCATCCAGCAGATATTTACAGAAGGGAAATTACTCTGTTGTACTACTGAAGTTTATACAGAGTTACGTTTCATCACTTTAAAAGTACATTATTTCACTGCGGAAGCTCACATATTCATTTAATTTCTGTTTGTTTTACCAGCACTAGCCCAGGGCCCTGAATTTTCTTGCCCCAGGAAATACCTGCGACAGAAACCGTTTTCGCGTCATTTTTTAATTATTGGGGATGGTGAAGGTAATGGAGGAATTAAGACGTCTTTTTCTGTTTACTTCAATGTGTTGGCACTGAGAAGGGGGACAATTTTAAGACAATTTTTCGCAAAGATAGATTTCTTTGAAATTGGTGGCCCTAACAAGGGCCGTTGGTATTTGGCCCTTACAAGGGCCGTTGTTGGTTGGCCCTTACAAGGGCCGTTTTTTTACAGTCACACATTTAAAGAAACATGGCTTTATTATACCCGATCTGTTTCCACATGCAGCGATGTTTCCATCTGCTAAGCGGAACAACTTCATCCCTTCTTGGAGGTATTTCTTAACATTAAGTGTGATGATGAATTGCGAGCCCTTCTTCAGTAGGGTCTTGGAAGCGGCAAAGT
The DNA here is from genome assembly GCA_946811185.2 of Hippopus hippopus. Taxonomy (NCBI): domain Eukaryota; kingdom Metazoa; phylum Mollusca; class Bivalvia; order Cardiida; family Cardiidae; genus Hippopus; species Hippopus hippopus. The sequence continues at coordinate 14,023,635 of OX328103.1, read as the reverse complement.
GAATGTACTGGCGATTCATTGTCTTAAAACCTTCTTCTTTTATGTATTGGTAGGCTTGTACTGTAATGCCATGACAGCAGTATTCAATGAAGGCTGGAACCTCAATTCTAGTTCCGATGCAGTTTAAATCAACCGGTATTGAGTGACCGGCTGCTGTCCATATGTAATGTTTACAGTCGGACAGGACGAGGCGTTGTTTGTCTGTTGGCTGCTGTATTGCTGATTCGAGGTGGTGGAAATCTATTCGAAAGTGCTGTAGAATGTGTGTGACTGGAACGCAGCCATTACAATTGACTGCAGCGGCTGGGTTTGTACAGTAACGGTGAATGTTAGCTTAGTGATTGTCAAAGAGTAGTTTTACACTGTCGGCATTTCTTTGAATAGATATGCAATTGATGTTTGTCACACTTGGCAAATTTCATTATTACTGTTTTACCTGTTAATTATAATTTCGGTCGGAAACTTTTGACCAGTAACATAATTAATTAAGTATGATTTCAATCAACGCGTATGTTATAACAGTTTTACAAACTACACCGACAGAATAAAAGCTTTAATTAAAGCTATAAAGTCATACAATAATAAAAATCGTCTGAGCAATAAGTGTCAGTAAGCTGTGTTTGTAACTGCAATTAGTTAGACCTGTATTTAAACCAGAATTTTCTGATGCCGCAGCAAAGTGATTCAACTTTGTGATAGTGGATTTAAGGCTAAGTATAATTTTCCTTAATATCGACATTTCTTCAAAATCTTTGTTTTCGCTGCACTTAATTCGCAATTTCATCTAAATTATTGTTTTCCCTGAACTTAATTTTTTAGCTCATTCAACTACTAAATAAGCACAACTGCGTTTGGTTGGGAAACATCACTAAAGTGCAAGAATGGCTAGATATCCATGTGGTGTATGTACCTCGAATTGCAATGGTAAGGGTGACATCGCCTGTGACATATGTAACAAGTGGTTTCATAAGAAATGTGAAAAGTTGACTAATGCACAATTCAAGGTCTTGGTTGAATCACCATTTGAGTACGTCTGTTCCATCTGCTCATCAAATCCGGACAAAACTTTCAATTTTGCCCTGTCTTTGGACAGACTATCAAAGGCAGCTAAGGATGGAAATTTAATGGAATATGTAAAGGTAGAGCAGGTTATTCTTAGGAATTATAAACTAGATATTTCAAAATTCAGCTTCCCCAGTGCATCCAAATCTGGTCTCTTTGTTGACCAAATTGCGAAATCTTTACTAGGTCCAAATAAGGATTTTGTCCCAATCACAACAACAGGCGATGGCAATTGTCTGTTCAATGCATTGTCTATTGCTGTAATTGGAAATGAATCTCTGTCAAAAGAGCTCAGGGTACGTACATGTATAGAAATTGCTTTGAATAAATCTTTCTATGTCAATGCTCACAAATCGGACAATTTGTGGAAGGCTTCAGAACCCATCGAAGAAGCTATTGTATCATGTGCTACCGATAAGGCTTTCTCGAGTGCATGGTCTATGCATGCTGCTGCAAGCGTTATCGGTAGGACTGTACGGTCTGTTTTCCCTGCACATACCTCGTTGCTTGATCAGGCCATAGGTATTCTAAATGTAGAGTTCAATCCCCAAACTAATGATGTCCAAAAAGACAAGACAAACCAAACTATTTACATCATGTGGTCTGGATCAGGCCCTTCTTTAAACCACTTCGTCCCTTTGTTAAGAAAGGACATGGGGCCCATTATTGATCTTACAGATATCAACGAGTTTCCGCCTCTAAGAGAATGTAAAATTGCCAAAAGCCTGTTCCGAAGACCCGCTAATAGACCTTAATATATCTGAATACCGGGATATCGACTTTTCAGAATTGTCATCTTTGCCGTCATTCTCAAATAGTGAATTAGATAATCTGTTTCAAAATTTACCATCGTGCGATAGCAAGACAGACAGTAAAAACTTTGAAAATGATGATTCCATAAATGATGAATCTGTTGAAGAAAAAATGCTTGAGAAAAATGTGACTTCAGTCAATGACAGTACTTTCAATGACAAAAATATGAACGGTAGAAAATTGTTAATGGAAGAACAAATAGTGGAAAGCAAAGTATTTAGTGTACATAATGAGTATGATGAAGAAACTTTAAAAGACAAGTCAATTCAAACAGAAACAAAAAATAGCATTGATCATTCTGAAATGGATGATGGAAGTACACTTCATATGACGCGAGATAATGCTTTAGTTGGCAAGAAATTTATGGAGGTAAATGATATTGTTAAAGTCTTGAACGAATCTCAGTCCATTCTGGAGACCGTCCCAAAGGGTACAAAAGAAAACGTTTTTTTTGTAGTTAATCGTCAAGAGGGGGTTTCATGTGTTGACGATTGTGGGGCGTGGCTTAAACCTTCCCTCAAAAAAGATGATTACATAGTTAATGAAAACGCAATACTAACTCGTATTTATAAAAAAAAATGGAGTCTATTGTATTTCATCCAAAAAGCAATTCGTTGCTCTTGTTAATCAACCAAACTTAGATGACATAATCACTTTAAGGAGGTATTATTCAAAATTGAAGAAAGATAATAAATACCAACGTAGGATATCTTGGTTTGAAAAACATGATGAAGTCCAAAATAGGCAACTTGTGGAATACATAGGTGAATTTCCTGGACATTCTTTTCATGGTAATTCACACTTAAAAACCAACGAATACATAAGGGTAACTAATGAACAAAAACGCATAATCCAAGAAGGGATTTCAAACAATATGAAACCTATTCAAATACAAAAGAATGTTAATACTGTGGACCCTGAGAATCCCGTAGGTTGTAAGACAATTCAAAATGCGAAATATAACAATGCTAAAAAAGAACGACCTCATTCGTACATAAAGAACACAGCTGATGAAGTGCAAACAGTTTTAAACCAGCTTCAAAGCAACCCATTCATCCGGTCTGTAATAGCGAATGATAACGGTAAACCCCCGGGTGTCGTCTGCTATACAAACGAACAGTTAGAATTATTAAAAAATGCTATTAATTCAGGAGCTGTAATTGGAATAGATAGAACATTTAACCCCGGAGCGTGTTATGTAACATCTCTGGTATTCCAAAACTTTAATTTATTAAGATCAGACGGTTCAACAAATCCTATTATTTTAGGACCAGTCTTTCTTCACTGGGATGGATGTTATCAGACATATTGTGACTTTCTATTCAAGGTCAGATCATCTCTCGGGTTTTCGTTTCCCACAGAAAAAATAATATTCGGCTCGGACGAAGAGCAAGCGCTTCTGAATGCAATCCGATCTGCATTCTCTGACTCCACTCAGGTTTTATGCACGCGACATTTGGAGGAAAACATGAAAAGGCACTTAAATAAAGCTCAGGTTTCAGAACAAATTCAGAAAATTTTAACAAATCAGTTATTTGGCATTAATGGGATACTCACTCTACCTAGCAGACTTGCTTTTATTGAAAGAAAACAAGAAATCGTTGAGCAATTCGCCAACATTGATAACGGTTATTTGAGTGAAAAATTAATACCCATTCTATTTCAATATGCATTTATACCAAGACTTGAAAATCCAAGTATACCCCTTTTTTGGAAGAACAACAACTGCGAGAGTATGAACCATAAAATTAAATTACTGGGTAACTGGCATATCTCGAAACTCCATGATCTAATCGCTCGATTACAAGACATTGAAATGTCTCAGATGTTGGACATTCGCGGGGCCCTACATGGCAGGGGTAATCTGCAATTATCAGCAAATGCTCTTGTACTAAAATCAAGTCATTCTTCCTGGTTAGATATGAATGAAAAAAGTCGACAGAAAATGGTCGAAAGATTCTTTAGATTCGTGCACAAAGACACTGATAAATTAGTGAATTCATCCGATATGATGTTAAGTATTCCCGTAACCTCAAAAATAGCCAAAAAACCAGGCCAGGTTAAGCGAGTTAGATCTGCTAAAACAACGAGTATTCAAAACAAAAAACATAAAGTTGAATAATGAGTAAAACATGATAGATAATATGGTTTTCAATATAAAAATACAAAAAAAAGCAAGCAATATGTTGCACATTTTGGTACGGCGTGTTTTTATCCGTACGGCGTATGGTACGGCGTATTTTTCTGGTACGGCGTGTTTTAGTAGGACCCGGCGGAGTTTATAGTTACACAAATCTAGTCAGCAACTGTGCATTAAGCGGGCGCCCAATTTGACATTTTACCGTTGAATGTATCCAACGTACATTGAAACAAAACTTTTTAATTGAAACCGAGTTTGAACTTACGGGGACCAAATACCCTACGTATTTTGTAAATTGAGCACGTTATTTACATTTTCCTCCCGTACATGAGTTAAAAATGAAAGTCGTTGAGAGCGGAGATCAAGATTGGCTAGCAGTTACATGCAGTCCGATCATGGTCTACACGTTCTGCGTCTGTCTTGATTTTCAAAAACATATCATTAGTAGATCTATTGATAGACTTAAATTTTTGTTGTGACAGTAAAGTGTATGTTTGCATCAGCATACTGTTGGTTAATTTTTCCTCCATAGGCATAGTGTAATCATTTCTTCCTCCCTGCCAGATCTTCCACTGGCTTTATGGCATAAAATTACATAGCAAGTAAAATAACCGATTTAGCAACAAATTCTATGTAAGGGTCACTTTTTAAAGATGTTTCATGTATCTGAAATTAGAGCTGTACAGTCTTCTTTATGGCCCAGTGGTGACTGTTTAGAATTTGTACCGGTAATCTGAGTGCACTGCATGGGTTTGAACCTCACCATACAAGGTCATGTACACGTGTTTATTGGGAGTGTCTTTGCAAGACACTGTAGAAAATACATTTATGTTACTTTCTCAGTTTAGAGAATGGTATTGAACTCGGTATATTTGATACGGAATATATTACGTCATATTTGCATATGTGAGAAGCATAACTTGGTTGAAACTGAAAGTATCTGCAGACAACAAACGAAATAATAAAATTATGTCTCGAGTGAATTGATTTTTTTCTTTGAATGAGTAGAAAACATTGTGTTACGAGAAAATGCTAGTTACCAGCATTTACTTTTTTACCAGAACGATTTCAAAATTTTCATTCCGAAGGATCTATAAAACACCATTTGATTGGTAAATGATTATGCTTTATTGTTCACATTTAATTTTAGAATAGAGTTTGATCTGATGTTTCAACATAAGACCTGGAAGATTTTTATTACTCTGATTATGACCCAGATGATCCAACATGCCATCCTTAGGACTAAAACACTTCACTTGTGTATGTTTTAAAGCTATTTCCCTTTATGTACATGTGTTTTTCCAAATCATATGTAAATTTGTAGAGAAGATTCAATGTTAAAAGAAGTCATGTTCGCAACAATTTTCTCCAGCACCAGTTTGAAAGGCACATAGATATCGTTTTAGTTTTGTCAATTCATCTGTCCATGATTCTGTTACACTTTTACTTACATAGAGTTGACAGGTACTTCAGAAATCCTTGTTAACCACAATGACAGCTTCACATGTACAACAATCAAGAATATGGCATAAAGTTCAGTTACGGTAGATCATAAGGAAAATGCATGAATGAATCAGTACAAAATATATTTTATCTCAGTTGAGCAATTCTCAAGGTGAGATTTTGTTATTCAATTAACCCAGGCCCTTTCCTAAATTCCCAAATTTAAATTTTTCAGATTGAAAACCCCATCAGACAACAAAATCAACTAATTAACACGAGTTCTTTAACAGTGTGGAAAACATTGTAGGGAAAAAAAGAAAATGCTGGTTACCAGCATTTTCTACTTTCCCACAATGTTTTTGAAATTTTCCTTCTTCAGGGTCGTTAAAACTTACAAAGTCAGAAAATTTGTATCACATGCCTTGATATTTTGCATGTGAAGGACAGAATACTTTTACACATCAAGTAGTATCATATTTTTTCATATATGGTAAAATGATATTTTCTTTGTCCAATTCAGTTATTCAGTATAGAAGTGTTGCAGTCAGCTGTTTACAACTTAGAGCATTTGAAATCAAAGCAGTTGGCTGATAATGAAGGTAACCCTACCCTTTTCATAATGCAGCAGTTGAAATCTTAAGTTTTATACCATTCTTTTTTATTGATAATGGAAGCAGTGGTTACTTTCACTACCCTGTATTTTTAGCCAGCCTAATACATCCTTATAGTGTTTAACCCTATTCCACACAATCCTAAGTTTTAACAACCCTGAAAGGGAAGGCTTTTGAAAATATTGTGGAAAAATGAAAAAATGCTTGGAACCAGCATTTCCTCCATTCCTACAATGTTTTCTACCTTATCAAAATCAAAAATCATCATTTGAGCTGCATTTAATTTGTTTTTTGCAAAAGCTTTGAATTTGGTCGGGCCCAAAATTTTATCATGTGGTAAAGAATTCAGGAAAGAGAGAGAGGACGTTCTTCTGGGGTCAAACTTCTTAGTTACATGTTAATCACTCATATCATAGCCATCATGATAATTTAATAAATTTGTTATTGATCATATGGTGTTTGACGCCTTTTTCAACAATTGTTTCAGTTACTTTGTGGTGGTCAGTGCGTCTATGCATGCTTTCCTGGAAGTTCTTCTACTAGTAATTTGCATAATGTTCTACCCAAGCCACTTGCTGCTTTCCCACATAGCCATCGCCAAGACAATGGTCAGCAGTGAAAGAGTAATGAATCCTGCCGCAATGACTATAATCAATCCTCAAAAACAGAATGGCCGAGCTGGGGATTTGAACCTGTGTCCCCCTGCTGTCAAGTCCTGAACGATACTGAATGCACTACCAGGGCTAGGGTAAAAAGAGGATTGATTGATTAAATTGGCATGTATCTGTCGTCGCCACTGGTCATCACCGGTTGCCGATATGGGCAACACCCCATGAGGGCTGTTAGTATTGTTACAGGGGATAGTGCAGATACAGGATGAAACCCACCCTAGGTTACGCCTGGTTCTTTAACGTGCTTAGTGTATAGCACCGTCACATGGGAACTCGGTTTAATGTCTCATCCAAAGATTATTTGTAATTTTAGACGGCCAGCCATGGGAATCTAATTCACACCCTCAGCTGATCCGAAACGTGATGTTTAAAAGTCCTTCGCTCTACCAATAGAGCTATGCGGACTGGTCAACAGAAAGAGGAGTAAATAGGGGAAAAGTACTATGCAAAAGCAGATGAAAGTCATTCCACTAGAACTTGATATCCTGGACCAAAAATTTTATATAGTTATTTAGAAAATTTTAACAATCAGGTATTGAAGAACTTTTTTAAAAGCTGTGAGTTACTGCTGTGTTAGACCTATAAAGGAGCCAAAGAAATACGCCTTTTTTCCAGCTAATTGGGATTGCAATGGAGTATGTAACAGGTGAGAAAACATTAACTTCAGACGGAAGCAAGCCGCCCGAAGAGAATTGCCCTTACTATTGCACCGCAACCACCACAAACTGCAGAATTAAGAGCGAAACAAATTCCAAGAGCAAAGGGAAAAGTGATTGTGGATGACTGACTGTCTTGATTATTGTACTGGAAACGGCAGGACTTTATATTGCAATGAGTGTTACAATCAGTTTTCTTAGACATTATACTTCTAGAGCATAGGTGTTTGTCATTTGAACATCCTAATGATCACAAGTTAACTATTTACCAAACGATAAAACTTTGGACTTGTCCAAATTCAAAGCATTAGCAGACGACAACATAAATATGAGTCAAAAATTGAAATTTGTTTGTGGAAGGGTAACAACATTTTAGGATTAGGAGAAAATGCTGGTTACCAGTGTTACTGGTGTTTTCTCCTTTTCTCACAATGTTTTCAAAAGGTGTCTACTCAGGGTGTTTAATACTTGGGATTGTGTGGTAAAGGATTAAAAAGATTTCAGTGAAAGTTACATGCAGCGTTGGATCTAGAGACAACCATCCCTATAGTCTAAATATCTTTTAGTGTCCAATTCTCTTACAATGGTAAGCAGTAGAGGATCATCCTTTATGTGACCAGTTTGTCCCTTTACCAAACATTCCCATGTTTTAACGGCCCTGAGGAAGAAGGCTTTTGAAAACGTGAGAAAAGGAGAAAATGCTGGTAACCATCATTTTCTTCTTTTCCCACTAGGTTTTCTTATCTTTCAATTACTAATTCCAACATCTTAAGAACATTTTATTTGTTATCTGCAAATGCTTCCAAATTGGACATGTTGATTGGTAAAGAGTTTAATTATCAGTATATTCTGATTATGGAAAGTACCCGTGTGCTTCACCATTTAATTCACTGATGAGTGTTTCAGGAGTTGCACATTATCAACTTATTACACCTTGAAATATAATTTGTTGTACACGACTTGAAAAATTGCTAATGAACGACAGGAATTGGTTTAATTTTATTCATGTACAAAGAAAATCATTGCTGCAGAAGTAGAAATTGTTGATTACGAGCAACTTCTCCATGTGCATCAATGTTTTCTGACGAGGTTTGCTTGACATAAAGGGTTGACCAAACAAGCCTTTATTCTAAAGACCCTTGAGAAAGAAAGGCTTTAATATTTTGGATTCGACCAAATTGAAAGCATTTGCAGACAACAGACTAATTAAACCTCAAACTATTTCTTCTGCCTTTGATTGGGTAGAAAACATTGTAGGATTAGGAGAGAATGGTGGTTACCAGCATTTTCTTACTTTCCCACAATGCTTTCAAAAGTACTCCCCCTCAGGTTCATTAAGAGTTGGAATTCTTGGTAAAGAGTTTGATAACTTAGTAACATACAGGACTTGAAATCCATAAGATGTCAGGTTGATACATGGATGCTCAGTCAAGTTCTTCTCCAAAGACTCATGACAGTAATTGTGACGAGATTCATTCCTTTGTCAGCCCTTGATGATGCTAGAGTGGGCAAGCTTCCAGCGGCTTGGAAATAATGTAATGCAAAGAACTGGTTACAGAAACTATGGGAAAGCATGGATAGGTGCACTGGTTGCGATACAACTTACATAAGGTAGAATAAGTGGCGTGAAACACACAGACACACACAAACAAAAAAAGATAAGCATATTGATAGATTATTTTCTTTATTGATATATATTTATAGATTATTTTCTCTAATTGAAAACGGTGTGGAAGCATATAAATTTTCTACTCAGATGGGTAAGAGTTGCTGCCACACTTTTTACATAAGCTAGGTCAGTTTCATCTGATATTCAAATTTGAGTAGATTTTACAAAGCTTTATCAAACAAGCCTTTTGTTTTACAGTACCTGGTAAGAAAGTTTTTTAAGTGTTGTGGAAAAAGGAAATAACTTTGGTAGCTAGCATTATCTTGTTTTTCCACAATGTTTTCTACCCATGGACTCTTTACCAAATGACACAATTTTGGACAGGATCAAATTAAAATCGTTTACAGATGACAAAAGAAATATAGCTCGAATGATTATTTCGTCCAAGATAGGGTCAAAAAAAATTGTGGGAAAAGGAGCAAATGCTGGTAACCAGAATTATCTTGATTTTCGAAAATGTTTTATACCCACTGTGAACTCTTTACCAAATAACAACGTTTGGGCGAGACCAACTTAAAAGTATTTTCAGATGACAAAGTAAATATCTATCATAGGATCAAAAACATTGTTGGAAAAGGAGAAAATGCTGAGAAAAACGCTGGTAGCCAGTACTATAATGTTTTTCCACAATCTTTTCTACCCACTGTGAACGCTTTACCAAATGACAAAATTTTGGAACAGATCAAATTGACAGCGTTTTCAGATGACAAAATAAATGAAGATGAAATGATTATTTCTGTAAAAGATAGGGTCAAAAACATTGTGGGAAAAGGAGAAAATGCTGGTAACCAGCATTATCTTGTTTTTCCACAATGTTTTTTACCCAGTGTGAACTCTTAACCAAATGACAAAACTGTGGATAAGATCAAATTGATTTTTTTTTTCAGAACACAAAATAAATGTAGCTCATTTCTGTCTACGGTAGGGTCAAAAACATGGTGGGAAAAGGAGAAAATGCTGGTAACCAGTATTATTTTGTTTTCAAACAATTTTATAAAAAGCCATCATATTAATGGTCATTAAAAGTCAGGATTGTTTGGTTAAAGGTTCAGATTAGTTCCATAGTTAATAGCTTGTTTTATATAGTTTGTGCTATACAGTTGCTTCCAAATGTCAAGTTTTGTTCGGTAAAAAATTAATCCTTAGGCTACTAAGTGTGACTAAATGCTCTTTTGCCAACAGTGAAAATCAACATAAGACTGCATACAACTCGCTGTCTGATCTTGGATCTACAGTGTCTGATACAGTAGTTTTATCCTAGCAATAAACACTTTGTAATTGAAATTTTGTGGTTTATTCTACTGGCTGGAAACCTTCATTCTGTTTATTTAGCAGTTTAACCCTTTACCATTGGACAGAAGTTTAGACTAGTCCAGATCAAAAGCATATGCAGACAACAGATTAAATGTGACTATGGAAACTGAAATTACTCCTTCAAAGGGTAGAAAGCATTTTAGTTACGAGCGTTTTCTCCTTTTCCCACAATATTTTCAACAGCCTTCTCTGTAAGGGTCGTTAAGACTAGGGATAGTTTGGTAAAGGGTTAACAAGTAGGGAAGTGATGCAATTTTTCATTGACTTGAATGCAAATGACAGGATGTGAAAAAATACAGGAATAGAAGCTTTTGCAAGGAACTAGCAATTACTCCTCCTGCCACAATCTCTTCAATATTTCCCTTCCATACTACATAAATCACTTTCTCCTTAGGAGCTGTGAAAACAAACCCACATCAAACCACTTGTTTATGAACTGAAACTGTTATATTTGCAATGCACTTATTTTGCTTATAAATAATAGAAAATTATATTCATAATGTTTGTTAATTTTTTTAACATTGCAACAGAACCATTAAGTTGACTAGTTTTAGAACATTACGAAATATAGTAAAAAAAAATCTTGGCTGCTTTAACCATTTACCAAACAATCCTGAGTTTTAGAGATTCTAAGGAAGAAAAAATTGTGGGAAAGGGAGAAAATTCTTGCAGTCAGCATCATCTCCTTTTCCCACAATGTTTTCTGTCCCCTCGAACAAAATCGAATCTTTTGAATCACATTTGTCATGAGTAATCGCTATGAATATGAGGGAGTCTAAAATTTTGTCATCTGGTATAGGATTAAAAAGAAATTTCTTGTTGAAAAGTTAAAGGATACAAGTTATATCATTGGTAACTCTTTCTAATAAGCTGCCAGCAAAAGCCTTGTCTTGCTGGGATATATCTAGTGTTACGTTTACTTAGGCAGGAAAACTTGCCCCTTACAATTTTTACACGACAGGCTGGCACAGTCCATCTGTCTATCCTTTCTAGCCTGCCATTCCTTCATAAAACAAACTGTTTATAGGCAGCAAGCCAAAATTCTTGGTGTCCTCCACTTTTTCTGTCTGATGGGCAAATGCATTATTCCTTAATGTCTGTTGAATGTGTCGAGTCAGCATGTCCTTTAACATAAACCATTTTCTGAAAAATAAAAAAAGGTTTAAAAAATACCAAAATACGTCTAAATACCGTATTATATTATATGGTAAATAGCTGGCATATTCTGGTTCAATTCAAGCTATTTCCCCAAGATGTTAGCTTTTCTTCGCAATCGTTCAAGTTTGAGAAAACAATATATCAGGGGTTGTGACCCAACATGTTATTTCACAAAGCTTCTAGGATTATACATGTACATTGTGTTTGTAATTCAAAAGAGGTAGCCTTGAGAATCTGTATCATGGCCCTACTAAATCTCTGGCAAGTTGTGATAGTCTTTACAGCATGATTCATTTTTATCACATAACCACCCTTGTTTTCAGTGTAATATGCGCATTACGAATTTTCTTATCTTATACACGTTTGATATCACAATTGTGTGACGTCATTTTTGACGCCATTTTGTTCGTATTTCATAGAAGTGAATGGGTTTTATGGATAAATGGTTTTACATAATGTAATCTATATTTTGTAAAATATCCTTATGTGATAAAAAAAATCTGACATTCGTTGCTGTTTGAGATAAAATTTTATCAAACTCGTCAAGGAAAAATGTTATTAAAGGTGGGTATTTAGATTTTTCACATCTCACCAAATTAAAAAATATATATGTCACTGAAATGTATATGAAAAAACAATACAAATCATCAATAATTAAGAATCATAAAATTACAAAAAAAAAAATTTTTTATGGTGTTCCCTTAAAAGGCTACGTAGCCTCTTAAGGTATTTTTAGATTTCGCGCCAGAAATCAAAAAAGCATTGTAGGAATGTCAAGTGACTGGCACGTGACTAATGACGCTTAAATTCCATAACATAACAAACATGTAATTATTTTCCATAATGTCTTCTTCGGAAGCTATGTTTGAAGCTTCGTCTGTGTATTTCCGGTATGCAAATGAGCGAGTTGCTCATGTAAAAATAGACCGTGTTTCCCGTCGGTGTCGACCTGGGCCGTAGTAAATCTCTTAATTTCTCTTGTTGTCGGATGGTTTTCGACTACTGGGGTTTTATGAATGAAAATTAAAAGGCTTTGGGAGTATAAGGATGATTTTTTTGTATTTTTGTAAAATTTTCGTCCCAAAATCTGAAGGGCCACCTTTAAGCTCGCCAAAGGCTTGCTCAATAATATTTTCCATAGATTCGTTTCATAAAGTTTTATCTCAAAAGCCAACTCATGTCAGATCCTATATGTCTCTTATACTGAAGAAAGTTGTGTATAGCGCTTGTTAACTCTTTATCAAACAACACAATTTTAGACTTGGCCAAACTGGAAGCATTTGCAGACAATAAAATAAGTGTAACTCAAAAATTAAGATTTGTGTTTGAAGGTTAGAAAACATTATGGGAAAAGAAGACAATGCTGGTAACCAGCTTTTTCTCCTTTTCCCACAATGTTTTCAAAAACATCTTTCTCAGGGTTATTAAAACTTGGGACTTTGTAGTAAATGGTTAAATAAACACATGTATGGATAGGTAAACTAGCCAACATGTTATAAATAAAATGCTATTTAAAACATTCAAAACTACAAAACTGAGATAAACAGCAACGAAACATTGTCTTATAAGGTCATATTTTTCTTTGTTCCTTTGATTGAATGAATGATATTCTACATAAATTTCACTCATTTCACTTCCACAGCTCATATATTCACAGCTCATATATTCGTGTACTGGTATGTCTTGATTTCCACCATCTCAACAAGTTCTAGGCTCAGTTACTTTCCAAACAAGACTCCAATAAATAACATGGCGCTTTAAGTGAGAACTAAACCTACAGCCTTCAGGTTTCGAGTCATACACTTTACCACCCAGAACGCTAATTTCTTTTATATTCAAATTGTATGAAACTATCGTGAAAAATCTATTCACTAGTCTCTAGAACTAGTCTTTAGAACTATAGTAACTGCTCATTTTGGCACATGTACATGTGCCTAGCTCTTCATTAGAGAGTGAGCTTTTAGATTTGTCCCAGTTGCAGTTATTTGCAAACAACAAATTAGATGTAAAGGGTACATTGTGGTGGAAAGGGGCAATATCTTGGTTACCAACATGTTATCTTTGACTAGCAATGTTTTCAGCACCTTTTTCCCCTGGATATTAAACACTTAAATGTTTGGTAAAGAGTATAAATATTCTTTCTAACAAGAACACTTAAACTGTGTTTATATCTAAACCAACAATTGTGATGAGCAATTTTCAAGCAGGCACTTTTGGTAAGTTTTTCTTTTTACTTACTGGTCTTCAGCAGACACTGGAGTTAGGTCCCATTCCACAATACAACCTGTCTTCATCCCTGTCAATTCTTGAACATATGCACCAACTTGTCGCAGCTTGTGCCAGGCCTAGTTCTGGGTCCTCACGTGGTTGCTGCAATTACAACATATCATGTTGATAACAAATGTGATTTAGTTCAGAATTTCACTCGACAATATAACTGAGCCAGACACTGCGAAAAGGGAGCTTAATATGCATCTGCGAAAAGCAAAGACTCAGGTCAACCTGCAGTCTGACCCCGGCCGAAACTGTTCGCTATTCGTAAATTTTATGCTTGTCATAGGAGAAGTGTACCCTAGGATTCAAGCGTTTGTTATACAAAATGGATTTTTACGGATCGATAAATGTATGATAGCTTGCTAGTATGATGTATCACGGTGATGCATTTTTAAGCCTCTTTTTGCCAGAGCATGGCTCAATTATAAAGTGTTTGAGACGACCCCGCCACCTACTACTCACTGCATTATATGGCAATAAAGACCGAAAGATGGCTATGATGTGTTTAATTGTGGTTAGATGCACGAGATATTGAATTTTAACTGTGAAATTAACAAGGAAAAACCGTGCAATCACTTACCTCGACACTTTATCTAGGCGAGTCCGTCATTTTGTTTGTTTGGATGCCATATTTTCCTACGATCACGTGACCTCGTAGACATACCGATGACGTTATTTGATCATGTGATAGATACAGAGAACCCCGCTCTATTTAAAAACAGAATCGGCTTCGACTCGAGAATGAAAAGTGTTTTCCACCCCATAAATACATTTTTTCTTGCGTTTCGTGATTGTGATTAGTGTCACTATGTAATGATGTCCTCGAGAAAGAAAAAATATTAATGTACCACAGGTTTTTTCGTCAAAATAGTTTCATGTCCCTTTAAGTCAATGGGAATTCGGACTTGAATGAAATATTTATGGCCATTTACTGCACGGTATTGCTCGCGTCCGGAGATAAACAATCTATTTTTTGTACCAGGGATTAACTAAATAAGTTTTCCAGCCAAAAGTAGAAACCTAAATTATCGGACAGTGTAGATTCAAGTTCACACTGAACGTTCTGTCCATAAAGGTCCTTGAGTCACGCTTGGGCTTTCCCTACCGGCAACGATTCGAGCTCATTTCAACGTACAACTCCTCTTTTGGTCTTTTTTTTTTTTCTACAAATGCAATTAAGTTCTTTGTTTGTATTCAAACCGACAAGTTACCCCCTTTTATTAGTTATATTGTAAATGTTTATCAAAATATACATGTAGTTAATCTGAGACTGGGTTATCATTTACACACATTTTTCTCCATACTTGACTCAAGTAACCCTTATTAATCACATCAAATTGTAACAAAATTATTCTATTGAAAAAATGTATCTTATCATGCTGTATTGAATTGTTAACAAATCTGGCTCAGATGTGGCTCAAATGATGGGATTTATCGGTTACGTTTTCTCCCATCCTGACAATGGTTTCAAATTACTTCTTTCTTAAGGATGTTAAGTCATGGGATCGTAATTGAACGAATGTAATCAATGGGCAAATGGCAAAAGGGGATTTAATGCATCTCCCTGATGCGTCGTACCGATACAATGAATACAATACTTTATTCAATACCAAGGCCATCAGCCCATTGTACAATGACATGAAATATACATATAGAGAGTGACAAATACAATTAAAATGAGGATTGTCATGACTAAATTATGAGGCTAGTAGATATTTCTCCTAGAAATATTTTGAAAATAGCATTACTGTTATTTTCTATCGAAAGTTACTATAAGTTATTTAGCAGGACAAAGGTGAACCTTTTTCACTAACAAATAGATAACGTCGACTCTTCTCACAGTTATAAAAGTATATTCCAAGTAAAACTGAATTCAACTTTGGTCAACATGTGGTGTCATATCTGGACAGTGTAGATTCAAGATTAGACTGCACGTTTTGTGCTGTCCGATCTACATATGCGGTGTCCGCAAAAGCTATCCAAGGCGGCATTGGCAGTGAAAGAGTTAAAGCACCTGCAGGTGATAATTCATAAAGTGGCTGATATAATTGATTTTTCCAAAAATAGTATGGCAAGCATTGTGGCGAAAAGAAAAAGTGCTGGTTACCAGCGTTTTCTTCTTTTCCCACAATGTTTTCGAAAGCCTTTTTTAGCTTAACTACAACTCGGACATGCTTGATAAAAGGTTACTTAAAGCATTTTCGATGTATCGTTAAGTTATTTGCCTGTCTCTATTCACTTTTAATTGCAAGAAAATACTATGTGCATTACTATGTGAAAAGGAGGCTTAATGCATTTGCGGAATGTCAGCGCTGGCTGACCTGGTCGAAACTTTTCGCTATCTTTACTTTGCTGCATGTTAAATAGTGTTGGCTGGGATCGGCATGTGAAACTAACATGTTGAACCGAGTCAACATTTTCTAAAATTTCTATTTTAATCTAGGATGGAAAAACAAGTTATGCGTAGCTCTCTTGCAGCTTTATAGGTATCCATGAAAATATTCAATTTGTTATATTTGATTATCGATTAGATCATTCCTACATTTGAAAGCTTGGACTAGGAAATTTGCTATTCTGAGTATTTCTTCTTCTTTTTCTGTTGAAATCATGCGATGAAAAATATCGATATTTTTGTTTCACAGCCAGGCTTGCTTGAAGTAAAGTTTTCTTAAATAATCGTACGTACCGCAATCATAGAAAAAATGAAATTCGTCTTCTACAATTGTAATGTTTTCCTGTAAACAGAAAGGACAGTATCTACATTCTCTGTCAATTCCTAGTTGTCTCCCTTTCTCGATCATTAGACTATAACACGAGCAGCGGAAATTTTTACAGAGCTTTACGAAATTTACAGCGTAAGTCAATCGATAAATATCTTTCTTCATTTAATAAGGACGAAAAGTGTTGAAAATGTCGGCCTTTTGGACTTTCAATGATGTCGCCGTTAATCTTTTGTAAGAAACAGTCGGCTAATCTATCTTTAAAAGTTCTAAGGAATTGATTATCATCACCTACGTCCTGAATAATCCACACATACCCAACACCATAAGTAAAAAGTTAATTTTTAACATGTGTTGCCCAAGTTTTTCTTCCTGCATAATCAAGTTGAAGTAAAAGATTGTAGCACTGCTTTGGATATCTACTTGGTTCTAGGTGAACAATTCGAAGCCAAAACTTAATACACTCAGTCATGTACGAGATACAAAGTGGTAGCCATCTACATTCACTAAGAGCAAAATTGTCTGCACAATTTTCGGGCAGTAAACAATACCTTTTGCAGAATTTCGCGTGGGGATAATCTTTTTATTATAGTTGTAGCACCATATCCTAGAGGCATAGCACAACATAGGATTGACCATGGAATCATAGATTTTGAACATATCCTTTGGTGCTAGAAGACCATATTTTTTTCTGATAGTGCAGAATTGTATTACTTGCTTTCATAGCTTGTAAATATAGTTTTTCAACAGTAAGGGACCATGACAATTTTGGTGTAAAATAAACGCCAAGATATTTGTAAAATGAAACGACTTCTATTCGTTTGCCCTCCAGGAACCATTTTTCTTAATGTGCCACCATTTCTAAAAACGATTATTTTTGTTTTTTCAGTATTAATTTTCATACTTAATTCGTTGCAATAGTTTGAGATTGAGTCTATTTGCCTTTGTAAGCGGCAGACTGTGTCTGCGAAACTGGACACATCGTCTGCGTACATTGAAGCATAAAGAGACGAAACATCTTCTGAGGTATAGACACCTTCCCCACAATTATGTTGTAGGTACTTGATTAGATCGTTATCAAGGAGACTGAATATTTTTGGACTCGTGACACAGCCTTGTCGGGTTCCAACCGAACACTTGAAATATTCCGTTAGCTTATTATTACATTTTACACAAGATTTAGTATTTTGATATAATGATTTCATTATTTCGCAAAATTTACCGTTAATATTGTTTCTTTCAAAGGATTTCCATATTTGCGAATGTTGCACGTTGTCAAAAGCCTTTTCAAAGTCAATGAATATACAATAAAAACGGTCTCCTTTTTTGGTAAGGTATTTTTGAATTATCAATGGTCATATATTTTTGTCGAAAGCCAGCTTGGCTTTCTTCTAGTACATTATTTTCCTCGTACCAGTTGTTAAGACGCGAAGATAGAATGCCCATGAATATTTTACATTATGAATCAATTAGGGAAATGACCCTGTAATTATTTGGGTCATTTCTAGACCCCTTTTTATATATTGGAGTAATGATACTTTTACACCAACTTTCAGGGATATTTCCCGAATCAAAAATTGTGTTAAATAGCTTATTGAGATATGGTAAAATAAGTACTAAAGTTTCTTTGTACATTTCTACGCTAATGCCATCGGGGCCTGGTGATTTATTATTTTTGGAACTTTTAATACTTTTAATTATTTCTTGATCTGAAATCTGTTTATTTGAAGTGCTACAATCAATATTGTTATTAATAAAACTAAATGTATTATTATTAAGGTTATCGGATGGGGTATTTTGGGATGCAAGTAAATGACTGTAGTAATCATACCACGCATCTGCAGAAATATTTGGACTGTTAATACATTTGTTTGAATTATCATCACGTAACAATTTCCAAAATTCTTTTGGACAATTTCTTGCCAAGGGCTTGCTTTTTACTGCGCATGTATGCTAGTTTCTTTTTCTTACATAAAGCTTTACATCTATTGCGTTTAGTAACATAGAGTTGACCATTCTGGTCAGTGTTTGTAGATCTAAAAAGTCTCAAGGCATTTAATTTTTCCCTTTTTAAAGTGCTACAATCTTCGTCCCACCATTCTGTGTGAGTAGATATTTTATGCTTACGATCTATGATATGCATATTTTTTTCTGGCTGTATGGTACAATCCAATGAATGAGGGAAGGGATTCAACAAGATTTAAATTGTTTTCAAGGTCTATTTCTTCGCTAAATTTATCATACATATCTGCGAATTTTGCGAGAAATTGGTCTTTCATTTCTTGTTTCCATTTCATCTTATTCCAATTTATCTGTTTATTTAATTCTGGGACAATATTGCACAAGTTTTCTTGTGGCTTATATCTAAATTCTACGGAGCAGGATAAGGGGAGGTGGTCAGAGAAGTCTATTTCTTCGACGCAGAAATCAATAATATGGCTATTAATCAAGTGTGTGGACGCAATCATGTAGTCGACTACACTGATTCCATTATTTGCAAAACATGTAAAATTACCTGGCTTGTCTTTAAAGAGCCTTCCATTCAAGATATGAATATTCAATGTGCAACACATTTCCACTAGGAATGTACCATAATTATTGATCTTGGTGTCGTTAGAACATCTTTCTAAATCAAAGGATAATCAATATTCTCATTGTTGAAAATGTAAGCAATGTCATCGCTTGGAACATAGTGTAGTAAATTGCCAACTTCTAGCATTTAAATCTCCAGCCAGAAAAATATCACTATCTGGAAAATCAGAAATAATGTTATTAACGGTATTTTGTAATAATTCCATTCCATTAAATTGACTAAAGGAGGTTTAATGCATCTCCCTGGTGTATCGTACCAAGCAATTTGTAATTACATAATCATGGGTGCAAAAAAAAATATTGTCGAATAACCGACTGGATCATGAGGTAGAATGGTCCTTGGACATGCACAAGGACCAAATAGCAAGAAGTTTCGACCCATGTCAGTCTGTGCAGACTGCGCAGGCTAACATGGGTCGATAATTTTTAGGTACATTAAGCTCCCTTTTCACAGAGCATGGCTAAGTTATTTCAAGATCAAACGAACAAGCGGTGGTTTTTTTTTTAATTCAAGGAAAAGAACTATTATCAAGAGATTTCTTTACTAAAGGTTATTCCCCTTGTTTTACTTTTCGTCCTCGTATTTCATATAATCATTCGAATGCCAGAAAAAAGTGGTATGAGCGCAGGACGAGAGTCTTTATGATGAATTAGAATTCTCTCATGCGCATTGCCAGGCGGAATCCTTGAAACCCTGGCTTCAGTATCAATTTTTGCAAGTAAGCCTTTTCGAGGAAATAAAAGGCAAAAGAAGAAGCAGCCGAATACGTGGGATCTCGGCTTAGACCTTTACGTGCTTTGTCTTTGCTATACTCTTGTCTACAAACTTGTAGCCTTCTCAAGCTAAATAAGGAAAATGAAATTTTCAAGCCGATAGTAGAAATACAAGTTATGTTATTTCAAAGGTAATTTTTGGTGGAAAAGTATGTCCGTATCGTACAATGTAGATCCAAGATCAGACTGCACGTTCTGTGCAGTCTGATCTTGGATCTACACTGCCCGCAAAAGATCAGTGAGTCGCGCTTAGCAGCCTAATGGTTAAAATGAATAGTTTATTGCTATTGCCACCTGCAACGGATTGCTTCTGTCCTGCGAACCATTTGTAACGAACAGTTTAATTCTTTTTCAGAATGATTTCAAATGTTTTCATGCATCAAACCTTTTCAGCATGCAGACGTTTTACAAATAATGGATTTTAACATTCACTTACTGTTTACATTATAATCATCATGAGAAAATAACAGATTCAGATCCGATGCTGCAAGGCGTCCAGTCTCTGATCCCACTTAATATTTGCCCTTGTCTGACAACATTAACCACACACATAGCCTGTAGCCGGGGCTGGTGGCTTAGTCGGTAATTCAGCGTGGATCGCTGACCCAAATTTCCAGGTCGGCTAGTTTTTTTTTTCCGATGATTGATGATAGTCTTTGTGGCAGGATCCACTCCTCTCTCACCGTTGTTCATTGTTTCGATAGTGGTTGTGTTGGAAAGCAGTCATTGGCTTGGGAAGAATTTTGCGAAGATTGGTAAAAGAAACTCAAGGAAATCATGGATTAGTTCACTTGCAGCAGCGATTTAACTAAAATAATGTTGAAAACGGTGTTAAACACCACAAAATAAACAAACAAACGCATGGGCAATAAAAGAACAGTAGTAATTATGGCACTATGCAGGTCAAATTGCCTGCGGCACTATAGGGGCCAGGCCTTTGTCTTTGACAGTTCAGACTATTGTTAGAGGCCTTTGTCTGTTGGAGGTCAGACTGTCTGTGGCAATATGACGTAATCTTGCATACCTTTTGTCTGGCTTTCGTTGCCTCCCACCTGCCGAGGCTAGATGACAATTCCAAGCGTGTTTTGGCGCGTTTTGACCGATCAGGCCGGCGCCCGATTGTATAGAACCGAAAATTCAGCCAAAGCATTCGCCATTGAAAATGCATGAGAACTTTCTCTCAAAGAGGTTGCTCTACTAAAAATGCTTTTGTCTGTGAACGCTTTTACCCCCCTTACCATTCAAAGTCTAGGTTTTGTATTGACTTTAATGAATAAAATCGTATGGTGTTTAACGCCGTTTTCAACATTTTTGTTGCACTTAAGTCGCTGCGGCCAGTGCACCTATACATGCTTTCCAGCAGTATCTTTTACCAGGGCATCATTTTCTTTCCAAGTCACTGACTGCTGTCTCACATAACCATTATTACGGTCAGCTGTGGTAGAGAAATAAATGGTTTCACAATTTTCAGTCCTCGACCTAGCCAGGGATCGAAGCCACGACCCATCTCAAGTCCTGCACGCTAGCTATTTAAGAGCTCAGCTTTTAGGTCCTCGCTTCTACATGGAAAAGTTTGCGAAAAACTTACTACGATCCCCAAATAGCGGTGGCATAATATAAAATTCCCTGTTGGTTTGATCATTAGCTTTCTTAGAAATTCTGATTTTTTTTTTATAATTCATGAGACCTTTCGATACTCTCCTGACAGAGTCGCATATCAAAATGATTTAATGTTTGAGAAATGTCGACACTCTTCCACGTGATGTCTGGCGCGATTGTATAATATCGTCTGCAAAAATTCAGACAAAGCATTCGCCTCTCATTAAAAATGCATGAGAAAATGTCGATATTCTTACAAAATAGGTCGCTTTCCGCTGATTAAAATGCGTGATGTCTGGCGCGATTGTATAATATCGTCTGCAAAAATTCAGACAAAGCGAATAATCAATTGGTCAGATGGAAAAAACAAACTGACCAATCAGAAGAGACTTTGTGACTATATTAGAAAGCTGAATTTCGTGTTTGGAGTCATAAGAGTTTTGGCACTCGAATCAGCAACATGGTTAGATGTAAATTTAGTCTCGGTAACGAACGCTACGTACAGGTCAGTGAATGGAGGGGTGAACTGAGAGTCGATATCAGGGAATGGCAGGAAGACATACCTACTAAGAAAGGCATTAGTCTTACGCTTATGAGATGGAAGAATTTGGTAGATGCCTCTGAGTTTGTTGATCAAGCATTACACGGTAAAAAAGCATACAGCGCTCACCTAGGAGGAAACGTTTATTGCAGTATCGGTGAAAACAGCGTTTGTGTAGATATAAGACAGTATTGGAAACCAGACAATGAAGTGGTACCGACCAAAAAGGGTATCTGCTTAAGACCCGCTGAATATAACTCTCTTAAAAAACACGTGTCAGAGATTGGTAGGAATCTACCCGAGTTGGACGCTGTCATTCCCTGTTACCTTCAAAGTGATCATATGAACCAGTTAGGGGCGTTGCGGTGTTCTGAATGTAACCCTAACGATAACGGAAACTGGTAAATAGGCGCGATTGACAGAATTAACATCACATTAATAAGCACCATGTTCAAAGATTCTACAAAAGTGACTGCATATTCGAAGCCAGCCTTGATGTTATGTGAAGATAGACTACAAACGTATGAGCACTGGTCGAAACAAATAAAGCCTGAGAAATGGTCATTAGCAAAAGCGGGCTTCTTTTACACCGGTACTGCGGATAAAGTGACGTGTTTTGCCTGTGGTGTCAACATAATGTCATGGGAGGAAAAGGACGATCCTTGGGAAGAGCACGAGAAATGGTCTCCGTCCTGTATATATTTGAAAATGACGGGATACACGAGTCAAATCACTTCAAGGTGTGATACACAACGAAACGCGTCTGTTACCAATGGAAGATTGTCCCGTGACGGTTCTACATATAACTGGAGTGCTTTGAATTCAGCCTTTTTCTAAAACCGATGTGAACATGTTCGGACTCATTCTTATATTTGTGACAACAATGAATGACTTCGAATTGTGGTTGAAATACAGACAATTGCGAAGAGACGCCGCGGAGGGTGTTGAAAGGCTCGTTGGCTTGTATATAGAAAACGAAAGAAACCTCTCTATTTACTATTTCTATTTGATGTAGTAAGAATGTATGGATGTCTATGTAATAAATAAACATGTCTGACTGGCAACAATATTTGTCTTCTTTGTATTTTGACTTAAAATCTCCCGCTAGCTATGGTGGTCCTGAAAAACTCTATCAACATGTTAAAGACGAGGGTAAATACAAAATTGGCAGGCACAGAATACGCCAATGGTTGCAGAATCAAGAAGCGTATTCTCTGACCAGGGGTGCTAGACGCCGCTTTAAACGTTCCAGGGTGATTGTAAATGGCATCGACAGTCAATGGGACATGGATCTTATGGACATGGCCAATTTACAGAAGCATAACGAAGGTGTGAAATACATTTTGATTGTTATCGATGTATTTTCTCGTTTTCTTTATGCTCAACCTGTTAAGAGTAAGCGAGGCGCTGATGTAGTCATGGCATTGAAACGTATACTGACAGGCCCCAAAAAGCCAAACACAATTCGTACGGACAGAGGAATGGAATTTAGAAGTAAAGAAGTAAATAAATATTTAAATAGTCAAAGTATACATCATATGTACGCATATAATACGGAAACAAAAGCAAATTACGCGGAAAGAGTTATTAAAACGCTAAAACACAAGATTTTTCGATACCTGCTCAAAAACAGAACTAGTAGATACATTGACATTTTACAGGATTTTGTACATAGTTACAATCACACTCACCACAGGAGTCTTGGAGAAAACCCAGCAGCAATTTCCGTGAAAAATGAAGGGGAAAGTCGTCTTCAACAGTATCTCATTAGAACCAAAGGAAGCAAAGGGGAAAAGCCCGTTATAAAAAAATTCAAATATAAAATCGGCCAGACTGTACGATTGTCACACATCAGGTCCGTATTTGACAGAGAATACTCGCAAAAATGGACAGGGGAGATTTTCAAAATCAGATCACGTTTCAAAAGACAAGGACTTCCAATTTACACGTTAGTAGACTGGGACAACGATGAAATTGATGGTACATTTTACGAACAAGAATTACAAGCCATAAACGTTGACGACGGTACCGACTTTAGCATCGAAAAAAATTTGAAAAGAAGGACACGCAATAAGAAACAGGAAGTCCTGGTGCGCTGGTTACACTGGCCAAAAAAGTATGACAGCTGGATACCGGAAACTGATATTAAGCAATACTCGTAAACAACCGAGAATATAAAAAGAGGCTGAAAACTAGCAATGTTCTATCATTTATGTCTAGACAGTCAAACGATCATGATCATCACAAACGTGCTTTACAGCGCTCAACTCAACTGTCCTATTGATTTAAGACAACTCTGCTCCAAAATAACGAATGTACGGTATGATCCAGCACGATTTCCCGGACTGATATGGCAACACAGAAAAGCTGGAGGAAACTGTTTAGTGTTTTCTAACGGTATTATCAACTGTAACGGCAAAGTTTCGAGTAAAAGAGAGGGGTACGAACGAATACGGAAATATGCGAGACTGATACAGAATTGTGGATATCCAGTGAATTTATCGGACGTGAAACTTTTAACCATGTCTATGAGCCATACCCTCAGTTCGGATTTGGATTTGAAGCGTTTGTCTGTCGATAAAGATGTCGTATACGAACCCCAGTTATTTCCCTCTCTTAACTTTAAAAGGGAAGGGGTGCATTTTTGTTGTTTTCATACAGGGAAAGTGGTCATAACGGGTGTAACCTCTTCACAAAAAGAGGACGAGATTGTTTGTCCCACACTAATTGAACTCGAACTCTATACGCGTAAGAAGGAATGAGTATTTTAACCGATTCAATCATGGAACACTCTACAGTCTATTTACAAATCGCTTATTTACTTCACCTACAAGAGACCGAAACAACGGTAAGGAAGAATTTACTGCAGAATTTAACGAATCGTCAACTAAAGGCTATCATCGAGGTGGCAAAACGTATACTTAATGGAGTCATTAATCCAATGAGAAGAGATGTTCAAGTTTTTGAAAGAAGGAGACTATTGTTACGCACACTATGCTCAAATAACGTTTCATCAACCCGTAAGAAGACTTTACTTCGACGATTTCATTCATTTATACCCATTTTATTACGCCCAGTTTATCTCATTCCTACTATACTAGACCAATTGAGAACAAGGAGAGAAGAATGACAGAGTTTTACTTGTATTTAAATTCCGCAGAATCTATCGATATACGTAAGAATAACGCAGATTTCTTGTTCCAGTTTTCTAAGGACTATATTTTAGAAGGAAGTTGGTTATGTGCTCTGGTAGAATCGTCATTGACCTGCGACTTTACACCTCAAAGTAAGCGGTTGTATTTGAATTGTGACATTATAGAGGAAACGTTTGTCAGGAATAAGTTACAACCCGTTCTCACCAATATAGAAATCGAAACAAGATACAAGAATTTTAAATTTACGGAATGTCTTCATCGACGTTATAGACCCGTGAGTGTCAAGAAATTTAACACTATTAGGCTGTCGTTAAAAGGCGAAGATTTAAAACCGATTGATTTGAATTCGAACGATTTTCACTGTGTCCTTCATTTCAAGAAATCATGGGTTCCATAGACGTCTTTGATTCAAAACTACAGAAGTGGGTTCCGTACAAAGAAGATGTGGAGTATTGGATTGATTATTTTAAACCGAAAGACCACATCCCAGATCAAATAAGGAATTTGGAGAAAATACTAGAAGAAAAGAATAAACTGCTGCGAGATATGGAAGAAAAACTTGAAAAAGTCAAAACTCCTCAGGTAAAAATGGTGAGCCCATTAGCCGAAGTAGTTGATAGGGCAAAATCTCAAATAAAACGTAAGAACGGTGTTGACGAAGATCGTAAGAATATCAAGCGTAAGAAGACTCACAAAACGTATCGCAAAGATCCCGACTGGGCGTTTTGAAAAATTAGCATGAATAGTAAAATTCAGCACAGTGAAGAATTATCGTTATTTAATCCGATCCCA
Organism: Hippopus hippopus; assembly: GCA_946811185.2. NCBI lineage: Eukaryota > Metazoa > Mollusca > Bivalvia > Cardiida > Cardiidae > Hippopus > Hippopus hippopus. Next base: position 13,997,651 of record OX328103.1, on the reverse strand, counting down.
AAAGATTCGTCCTTGTTATCGAAAGATTGGATCGAATTCCGACCCATTAATCCGGTAACCGATTCTTCATCGAGCTTGGAATTTAATATACCGCCACAGGCCAGCGCCTACATCAACTTGAAGGAATGTAAATTGAGGGTGAAATTGAGACTCGCTTTACAAGACGGTACACCCGTGTCAGAAGATGATACGCTGGGACTTATCAATTTACCTTTGCACACCATTTTCAGACAGCTGGACATTCATTTACAACAAAAACCACTCCCGAATAGCGGAACCACGCATCCGTATAAGACCTACATTGACACCTTATTAAATACCAATCAATCTATACAGGAAGCTTTTCTGACCAGTCAATTATTCTACAAGGATTATCGGAATCTGGACGATAGCGACCCCAAAACTGGATCAAATACCGGTTTATTCCAAAGATATGAAAAGACCAAGGGTGGTAAAATTATAGATCTGGAAGGAAGTATCCCGGTGGACTTGTTTCAACAACCCAAGTTGCTTATTAACGGAGTGCAAATGGGGCTTAAATTTTGGCAAGCATCCGATGCCTTTCGAATCATTACAGATGCGTTTACTCCGAATTACAAGGTGCAAATCGTTGACGCCCGTTTCAAGCTCTGTATTCAGCGGTTACAGAACGATTTGCTTCTGGCTCACGACAAAATGATTCAGGACACTCCCGCTATGTACCCATATTTCCGCTCAGAGATAAAAACAACCTCGATAGCGCAAGGACAATATAGTTTTCACGCAGACGATATATTTCAAGGTAGGGTGCCAAACAAAATCATCATAGGGACGGTTGCGAGCGTTTCATATAACGGAGACTACAAAACAAACCCATTCAACCTGAAACATTACGACTGCAGTTACCTCGGTTTCTTCGTTGATGGCCAATCCGTACCATCGCAACCTTTGCAACCTAATTTTGAAGGAAATCATTTCACCGACTGTTATCAGACCCTCACTTCCTGTAGAAATGATATCAACATCACATACAAAGAGTACAAGCAAGGATACTGCCTATATGTGCTGGATATCGATCCCTACTATTCTTTCAACACAAAAAGAAGAGGTCTTTGCCGTTTGGAAATCAAATTTGCTAAACCTTTACCAGAGAGTGTGACATTGTTGCTGTACGCTACCTTTCCAGAAATACTTACAATCGATAAAGCGAGAAATGTGTATATACAATAAATACGGAGGGAAATAATAAAAAAAAAACCACACACACACAATGACTCATGCCTTCTTTTATACTTTTATTGTATTATTCTGTTAATAAAAATATAAAATCATGAAATTGTCGAGTCGTTATTCAATAAGAAATCCAGTCTATATCTTTCTTTCGTTTCTTCTCTCTAAGTCCCGGAGGAAATAGTGTTAATTTCTTATTCTTCTTTTTCGAGGTATCTTCCCTTTCCTCTCTCTGCTGATCATCTTGTCTCCCAGATAGTTTTTTCAATCGCTCAAACTTTTCGAAAGGCACTAATACATATTTCTCCATTACTGTAATACGGGTTGTAAGTAGGCTGAAGCAATCTTCACCAATGTATGGATAATACGTTGTTTATGTTGGATAGCTTCCTTCTTTTTAACAAACCCCGTGTTACGATCTCCAAGCAAGTAAATAAAGCGTCTCTGCCTCTTTAAGGTGGCTTTTTCCGTAAGTGTCAATCTACCTTTGAACCGGATAATGTTGTACGCAATTTGACTAAGCGCCCTTAGCTGTTGACGGGTAATAGTTTTTAAAAGCGCTTTTCTCTGGTCGGCTGTAGTGTTGGCCACTAAATATAAAAAGTGACGTTGCTGTTTAATTAGTTCTACCATATTGTATTCTTATAAGCTATTTATTTCCATTCTTACGTCAAACGGTACACAATAGGATCTTCGTTGGGAAATATACGAGTCCTTAAACGGTACTTGTCGTCGGAGTAAGGGGACATGTCCACTATGAAATAACCGTGTCTCGTATTAAGGGCATCTTCGTAAGCCTTCATAAACACTCCGGATTTACCGGGATAAAGCTGCCGTCCTAGCACTCCTACTTGAGATATGTCACGAATATTTTTCATAAGCACCAGATACCATGTATTCAAAGCTATAGTTCTGGCATGTTTACCCCCAGGGTATAAGTTTTGTGTGATCATAATCACCGATACTTTTCTGTGATGGCAGCCTTGGGTGAACAGTAACTCCATTTCTTTACTCCGCATGACCTCGTGCATTAGGTCGTCTAAAATGATTAACTTGTGTTTTTTGTCTCTTGTGAAGTCATCCAATTCTTCTGCAGTAGGTAGTCCTTGCTTACTGTCAAAGTTTGGAATGGAACTCTCCATGACATCAAACAAGTCTTGGTGGATACCGTAGCAATAGAGAATATGAGAAGGGGGGTCCCGTCCGTACATGAGGTTTACTTGTTTCAAAAAGCGGTACACCCATTGGGTTTTACCACTACCAGTTTGTCCGCTAATACACATACTAGAACATGGTTCGAATGGAAGAGGGACGGCCATTATTTTTTAAGTCTAGGGTTAGGCAAAGCGTACCCGATACTGCTACTCAAGAGTGATACCCAAAGCTCGGTCGACCCGTTTTGCACTGATAGGTTAATGATGGACGTAATAATAATGATGTACACTATGATCATCTGACAAAAGTAGACAATCTCTGCTTGGGGGACACGGGTGCCCAGTAAATGCCACTTGTCACTATGGCTTTCTTCGTCAGGTTTAGGGAAACGTAAAAACGTTTCTTTTTCGGGAGTTTCTGTCATATTCTTACGTTAGATTAACTCAAAACACAAAAAGAAACTCATTCTTACAATTTTTTATTTATAAGCAATACAATTATCACGTTAACAAATAAAATAAACAACAGTTGGTATCTAGAAAAATAAGCGACACTTTTAAGAAAATGAGTGACACTTTTTTGAAAATGAGTGACACTTTTAGGAAAATGAGTGACACTTTTTGAAACAGACCCTATGGGAATTTACCTGTAAAAGTATAAAAACGTAAAAACGAGTGACACTTTTTGAAAAATGAGTGACACTTTTTGAAAAATGACTAACACCTTTTTTTGAAAAATGATTGACATTGAACAACCCACGAACAAAAAAAAAAATTACATCAGTCATATCCATATGGTACAGTGTCATAATTGTCTAGTTTCCTTCGCTTTGTATACACCATTTGATAACTTTTCTTTTCTTCTCTATTATACAATTTCCTCTTTCTTTTGTCTCTACATATTTTACATGGGTTGGTTACAACAATATTTGAACTACTTTTTGAATCTGTTACTATAGCTTTCACGGCTTCAAAATTGATTAGTTTGCTATTAGTGTAGTTCAAAGTAAACCCTCTGACCTTACATGTTTCCTCGTTGGTACTGGTCTTATATGCGTAATTCTTTGGACCTCCTGACACAAATTCTACAATATGCTCTCCTTGCTCCAGTTCATCCGTCAACTCACCCAAGTAGTCCCCTAAGGGAGGATCAAACTCTCCGGGTCTACTCACGTAAATGACAGAGTCCGTGTCGTAGTACAACACTCTTTTATTCAACTTTTCGAGCACACTGTACAATTTTAATCGGGCCCAACATGTTGTAAAGGTCGCCAAGTAAATGTTTGTTTCGTTGTCTTCGGGGTGAAAGTCATGTTTATAAATCCACTCTATTTGTATCATATCATTTGAGAGTATATGAAAGTTCAGAGGCTCTTTTGTAGGATCAGAAAATACTTGAAAAAATAAGTTTGCTTGACTCTCGTGATATATTTTGGTTTGACGCATATTGAGTCTCTGTCCAAACTTACCCCAAAAGCTATTGAGACAAAGTTTGGCCAGAGCTCTTTTGCCAGGGTTTTTTACAATGCTGTTTTGATCCAGCAATACACCCTCTTTTTTATGATAATCTTCCATGTATTTTGTCATGTCTTGTTTCGTTTTGACCCAATCAGGAGGGCCACTCGCCTCTTGCTTAAATTTCAAAAACGTGTTGATATACTTGGCGAATAACCCCCCATCACCCGTCTCAGGATTATACTGTGTTGTTTCCTCCCAGTGGTATACTTCATATATTTTTTCTAGTGTGTAACCCAGTCTTAGAGCCGTTTTTATCTCGGGGATGCACCACGTGCCAATTAAAACCCTGTCTTCAGAAGAACATGTACATGAATCTTGATTCTCGGTATCCGCACAGGTACGACATAGAGGAAATTTCAGTTTGCCATTTGATCTATAGGGGAGGACTGGATGATACAGCCCTCTCGGGGGTAATGTCTTTATTTTGGCAATACCAAAATACTCCTCAAGCTTCCCGAAGTCTTTGGTCAAGATTTTGGGGTGACCTACGGGATACCGACAATACTTGTTCACCCAAGGGTACAAACTTGTAAAGTCTACGTATTTGACCTGTTCATGTTCTTTGGTTTTGTAATAGAGTTGACTGGCATTAGTGCGCCCTCCGAAGAAACTCTCTCTTGGATCTAATCGGTCAGCTACATCTAATTGTGCAATGCATTCTTTGAGTTCTTCATTTTCGTCCTTTAATTTTTTGAAGTCATGGTCCCAAATACACACATACTTCATGCCTAATTGCTCGAGGTATGCTTTCTTTTTTAGAGTCAGAGCATACAATTCATTCAGTGATTGATTGGTGAGGGGGTGATACGTGTCCTCTCGTTTGTCTGGGAAACACACAGGGCATCCGTGAAACACACATCCGTGGTACTCGTATGCTGTGTGTGTTTCTTCACAATATCCATCTAATTTGTATCGTGTTCCTGGTATCTTTTTTTCACCTTCATTCAGTGCATGCTGAATGTGTACATGGTCTGTAAGCGCTCGCCACTCTAACCACTGAATTGACACCTTACTGTATTGTTCTTTGTATCCACTGGGAGGAATCTTTGCTATCGGGGTGCTTACAAATTCTTTACCCTTGACTTTCAATTTTGCTGCACTCACCCATTCATCTTTCACCAGTACATACAATACTCCCTCACATAGTTTGGCTGGGATCCATTCATCAGTGTCATACAATTGTACCTTCCACTTTTCTTCTAGAAATTTACTTCTAAACACATTCATGCATACTGATGCAATCGTAACACTGTCGAAAGGATCTACGGCCCCAAACCACCTTTTTTCAGTCTTTCCCTTTCCATTTATGACCTCTTTTTCTTCTCCCGTTGCATTCATTAACAAATATCTAAATTTCAAACATGCTTGTCTCAATATATCAACATCACTTCTACAATATTCTAACATCTCTTTTCTAAAATCAAAAACTTCACACTGTCTCTGTTTCAACCACTCTACTAACTCGCTTCTTTCTTTCTCACCCATGAAATCGTAACCATAATCTTTAGCATCAGGGTAGGGCCCAACATAATTTTGATTCTCTCTGGTATTAAAATAATGTGGGAACCACCCTTTTTTCAATTCATGTGAACCAAATGCTTTGGGTAATGCTGACAGTTTCATGGGTAAGAAGTTAAGACTGTCTATTACCTTGATATGTAAGTCTCGCTCTACTGTCATGTACATTATCTTGGACCCGTTGTAAATAATTTTGTCTGGCCGTAATGACTGATCAACGAGGTACTCTAGCAGAAAGTAACCGTCATAACCTTTCATGTTATGAGCAACCACCTTGCAGTACTCGTGTTGTTCCGTAAATAACCATTGCCCAAACTGTTCAGCAGTATCATGTCCCTGGAAAGTGACTTCTCTAAAGCCACATGTCCCTGGACAAGGTCCCAAATCTTTCTCATCCAGATTTTTTTGACATTTTTTACAACGGCTACCGCATCTCTTACATACTGATTTGGCAGTCAATTCATTGTCAATACATTTTGGGCATACCGAATGAGCTAAGACAAAGTTGGGACGATGCGTAGTTCTACCGCACCATGACGTGTTGCAGTTTTTACACTTAGAACAAGACTTACATACCTGTGATGGTTGACAATCTGCGCATTCTATTTTCTTTTGCGGTATGTATCCATTCTCGCACTCACTCATATCATCCTGACTACACTCAAAATCAAAAAATATATATTTAGGTATAAACTTGTCCTTACATTCTTTCGCTCTTAAATAACACTGATGATCGTCCAACACATACTTTTTACAAGTCTTACAAAAGTATTCCCCACACACATGGTCCTCCTTCTTCCTTATGTCCGTCCTTAGTACCTTGTAACACCTGAAACACCTCCACCACTTTTCACACTGGGAAGGCCCACTGGGTTGACCTTTTCTCCTTCCATTTTTGTGTAAGGGTACTTTCTTGTGTTGTTTGTAACAATCATCTGACCTACAGTCCATGTTACAATCTGTGCACCTCAGAGTCTTGTTCGTTTTAGGGCAGTGGTCCCTCTTGCACACTATACATTTTTCTGCACACTGGTGATATTCCCTATTACTATAGTGTTTGAGACATTTTTCACAAAAATAGGAGTCGCTAAAAAACCCAGTGATGTTTGTTATGGCATGAAAGTGGTCGTCGTCCACCAAGTACACGTAGATACAGGGACGCCCGTCACTGCTAGGACCAGTAATAAATTTATTGCCTAGGCGAGCGCTGATGACCATCACGCGTACTCCTAGGATTTCCTCAAATGCCTCCACATCGTTGAGACTAGCTGTTCGGTCTATGGGTACGCCTGCCATCTTACACAGAGCCCTTGCCAGCTGTCCTTGGTGTTTCTTCTTCTTTTTGACAAGGTCGTTATAGTAAGACAAGGGGACTTTTTGATATTCTAAAACCAACTCCAAGCTACTTTTTCCCTGTCTGTTTTTCGTTACCTCCTCCCATTCTTCCTTGGTACACCTCTTTAATTTTGCCCAGCTGACTCCAATGGCCCTTGCCATACACATTTTATCTTCATTCTCAATAGTCACTACCGAGCGTTTTAAATCCAATGAAGTGTTTTCACCTTTAATACGTATGATATGTTTTCGCTTGCCTCCTTTAGGTAGGTCAATGGTCCCTATTATTATATCAAAGGTCTCATCGATCGAAAGTTCCTGGTTACTATTGAGTACCTTTTCGAGGATCTCCATAACTCTATTAGCGTCAAGGGTATCCCACTTCTGTAAAGGGACGACAACAGGGTTGTGCAAAGCATCGTGATATATCACGACACGACCTAGATCATTCCCCTGTAGGTGTCCTCGGGCCTCGTTAAGGGCTGCCTGGATCATGTCATGAAGTCCCTGCCTCACGTCTATTAACCGCTGACCATTGTACCGCTCATCCAATTTTACTTGATATGTTGTATCTATTGCTGCATTTTTGGCATATGTGCGGGTGTCCTTCTTTCTCATTGTGTATTTCAGTTTGTTGTCGTTCTGTAGACCGGAGGGTCCCGCCCGTGGCTCTTCCCCTTCCCCTGTCTGAACAAATGGATCGTCCCAATCACCATCTTCCAAACACAACCTTGCTGTCTCGTTCATATCGTCATCAAAAAGATCGTTCTGTAGACCGGAGGGTCCCGCCCGTGGCTCTTCCCCTCCCCCTGTCTGAACAAATGGATCGTCCCAATCACCATCTTCCAAACACAACCTTGCTGTCTCGTTCATATCGTCATCAAAAAGAAGGGCTTTGACAGCTCCATCAATTTCCTCCTGTATTTGTACATACTCTAGCGATACGACCATGTCCTCCTCGTTAAAAGTAACCGGAGTCTGGATACGTCCACCTAGGGTTTGCAGCACCAAGTCCATTTGTTCTTCGATAAACTCATTATCATATTCCTGTTGTCTCAGCTGGAAAAGTCTAAGTCTTACAGACACGGAATCCTGGATCCCCATGGTCGTTGCAAAGTCCATAAGCTCATCCGGATCCGTATAAGAGTTTATCATAACGTCCATTATTTCAGCCACAGCGTCCATGTTGCTCGATTGAAATCTGAAAACAGAATAGGTATGTTACCGAGTGTGTCTTCTTATATACTCTCCATTAGCCTCGTTTTGAGAAAGAGCTATTTTTAGATATACTAATTTAATACAGGCATACAATATATGAAATCGGGGTAAAAGGCACCCTCTGAAGTCATTTCTTTAGTCAGAAAATGGATTTTATCGTGTTTTAAGTGAAATTTACTTTCGAATTTGATCATAGATGATAAGAACAGCCTCAATGACATTTTATCTAACAAGTTATCTCCAATACCTTCATACCTAATTTGAAAATTTTTATTTCTTGATTTAAAATGAAATATAGCGACAGTAGTATGTAATGTAATATATGAAATCGGGGTAAAAGACATCCGCTGATGTCATTTCTGTAGTCAGAAAATGGATTTTGTAGTGTTTTAAACGAAATTTACTTTCGAATTTGATCATAGATGATAAGAACAGGCTCAATGACATTTTATCTAACAAGTGATCTCCAATACCTTTATACCTAATTTGAATTTTTTTATTTCTTGATTTAAAATGAAATATAGCGACAGCAGTATGTAATGTAATATATGGAATCGGGGTAAAAGGCACCCGCTGAAGTCATTTCTGTAGTCAGAAAATGGATTTTGTCGTGTTTTAAACGAAATTCACTTTCGAATTTGATCATAGATGATAAGAACAGGCTCAATGACATTTTATCTGACAAGTGATCTCCAATACCTTTATACTTAATTTGAAAATTTTTATTTCTTGATTTAAAATGAAATATAGCGACAGCAGTATGTAATGTAATATATGGAATCGGGGTAAAAGAAATCAGCTGAAGTCATTTCTGTAGTCAGAAAATGGATTTTGTCGTGTTTTAAACGAAATTTACTTTCGAATTTGATCATAGATGATAAGAACAGGCTCAATGACATTTTATCTGACAAGTGATCTCCAATACCTTTATACCTAATTTGAATTTTTTTATTTCTTGATTTAAAATGAAATATAGCGACAGCAGTATGTAATGTAATATATGAAATCGGGGTAAAAGGCACCCGCTGAAGTCATTTCTGTAGTCAGAAAATGGATTTTGTCGTGTTTTAAACGAAATTCACTTTCGACTTTGATCATAGATGATAAGAACAGGCTCAATGACATTTTATCTGACAAGTGATCTCTAATACCTTTATACCTAATTTTTTTTTTCTTAATTTAAAATGACATACAGCAACACTTGTATGGAATGCAATATATGAAATCGGGGTAAAAGGCATCCGCTAAAGTCATTTCTTTGGTCAAAAAATGGATGTTTTTCTCGCTTTTTAAACGAAATTCATGTTAGAATTTGATCATAGATGATAAGAACATGCTCAATGACATTTTATCTGACAAATTATCTCATATAGAGATAAAAGTTGAAAATCGACGTTCGGCGTAAATTCAAAAAGATTTTATCACTCAAAACTTGATTGCAATTTGTAACATTAGGTAAACAATTGTTACAAATTAGACTTACACGTTCATATATATGCAAAAATTAAAAGCCAGGTGTTTTTCTGCAGATGTTTTAAATTTTTCAAAACGGAAAAGTCACTTTAGATTTAATATCAAACAGTGTCTGGTTGCACAAAAGTAGCACATTGTTAAATCGAGGATTTCGAAAAGAAAAATTGACGAAGTTTGTTTCAGCATATTTATTTCAATTTTGGGCACCTCTTCTTTTTACTGAAACTGAAGGATGGATATTCTAAATTTACTGGAAATTATAGTTATGTTTCATGCGATAGACATTAACCTTATAGAAGCTTTACGTTTTCTTTTAACAACAGGGATAGGACCATTCAAGTGCAAAGAGATGCGAGTCTCTTTATTTCACTTTTCAGGGTCACAATGGGTGAAAGAAGACATCACCTACCAACCACCCAAGTTCACTGATAAACGATGCCAAGTAATGATCTGTAGGGTTAATTCTTTTTTCGATGCTTTAATTGAACAGAACTCCTATGATGCGTTTGTAAAATATAGCAAAGAACTTATAGCTCAATTAATGTTCTGTCTACATACAAGAAGTACAGATAAAAAACAATTACACATTTATTTACACCCTGAAAAAGATTCGAATGATAATGGCTTCACAAAGTATGCTGGTCCTGAATTTAATGAAATACACATTTTTTGTGGCAATATGAACTCAAAAAGACAGTGTGCCGGAACAATTATACACGAGATGGGACATGCAATATTGCCAATTGGGAATGGACATAACAATTTTTGGTTCACAACAACCGCATGTCTCATGGCTGCTGCAAACTTATTTGTCACAAATAGATCAAAAGAAATGCCCGTGGTTTCAATCACGGGATCAAATATACAATAATTCAAGTGTAGGTCAAAATGTGAAATTGTGTTAATACATGTATGTATGTAAAAAGAAAATCCTGTAATTCGCTAAAATAGTGTTTATGTGTGTTTGTGTGGGTGTGTGTCGGGAAAACTGTGTATATGTTTTTATATTGTAAAAAGGAATAGATTACAACGCTTTAAAGGTAGGTCGATTCATATTTTACTATCATATTTACTGCAGATTTTCATTGTGCACATTGAGAACCTTTCTTCTTTTCCCCCTGTACGCTTTCATTTTCTCCCCGTTCCGGTTAAATTTTCAGTCTTTTACCTCACTACCGTAAAAACCAGGGTTTGTATGGTAACGAGTTATAAGCGTTTACAAACAAGTGAAGTAAAACGGACTTACCTTTCTATAATCGAGGTTCCAACATCAATGATCTGGAAACGCTGTTACAACAATGAACTTTGTGCCATTTCTAACGCACACAACTTTTACTTTATTACTTAATTGTTTATTGATACCTAGAACCCCTATGTAAAAACTAAATTGCTTTAGAAAATATACTCTTCTTCCAACAGTATATTGCCTGTCAGGAGAATCCAAACACAGCTGAACTGCATTAAGCAAGACAGTTTTACTGAAAAAAAAAGAAACTCCTGTATAGGATATGTTATACAAATGCTTTTCATAAGTATGATCTGATATTAAAATGTTCATTTTGAAAATAACTATCACATAACAGACTCTCACATTCCTCCGAAAATGTACATTCATCTACAAAACGTTTGCCTTTTATATAGTTAACAGACAAAAGCGTTTGATAAAGTGTTTATAAATTCCATGCATTTTTAATGAGAGGCGAATGCTTTGTCTGAATTTCTGCAGACGATTCTATACAATCGCGCTAGACATCACGCATTTTAATCAGCGGAAAGCGACCTATTTTGTAAGAATATCGACATTTTCTCATGCATTTTTAATGAGAGGCGAATGCTTTGTCTGAATTTTTGCAGACGATATTATACAATCGCGCCAGACAACACGCATTCTAATCAGCGGAAAGCGACCTATTTTGTAAGAATATCGACATTTTCTCATGCATTTTTAATGAGAGGCGAATGCTTTGTCTGAATTTTTGCAGACGATATTATACAATCGCGCCAGACATCACGTGGAAGAGTGTCGACATTTCTCAAACATTAAATCATTTTGATATGCGACTCTGTCAGGAGAGTATCGAAAGGTCTCATGAATTATAAAAAAAAAAAATCAGAATTTCTAAGAAAGCTAATGATCAAACCAACAGGGAATTTTATATTATGCCACCGCTATTTGGGGATCGTAGTAAGTTTTTCGCAAACTTTTCCATGTAGAAGCGAGGACCTAAAAGCTGAGCTCTTAAATAGCTAACGTGCAGGACTTGAGATGGGTCGTGGCTTCGATCCCTGGCTAGGTCGAGGACTGAAAATTGTGAAACCATTTATTTCTCTACCACAGCTGACCGTAATAATGGTTATGTGAGACAGCAGTCAGTGACTTGGAAAGAAAATGATGCCCTGGTAAAAGATACTGCTGGAAAGCATGTATAGGTGCACTGGCCGCAGCGACTTAAGTGCAACAAAAATGTTGAAAACGGCGTTAAACACCATACGATTTTATTCATTAAAGTCAATACAAAACCTAGACTTTGAATGGTAAGGGGGGTAAAAGCGTTCACAGACAAAAGCATTTTTAGTAGAGCAACCTCTTTGAGAGAAAGTTCTCATGCATTTTCAATGGCGAATGCTTTGGCTGAATTTTCGGTTCTATACAATCGGGCGCCGGCCTGATCGGTCAAAACGCGCCAAAACACGCTTGGAATTGTCATCTAGCCTCGGCAGGTGGGAGGCAACGAAAGCCAGACAAAAGGTATGCAAGATTACGTCATAGTGCCACAGACAGTCTGACCTCCAACAGACAAAGGCCTCTAACAATAGTCTGAACTGTCAAAGACAAAGGCCTGGCCCCTATAGTGCCGCAGGCAATTTGACCTGCATAGTGCCATAATTACTACTAAGAACATAGAATCGTGGGATGTTACTAATTGTTCTCTATCAAACGACAGCAAGTTTAAACTCGTCCAAACTGAAGCGGCTGCAGGTGAAACGATAGATGTGACACAAATGATAAGATTCCTCCAAGAAGAACTAAAATTAGAAATATAAATATTGGTCATGCTCCGGCAAAAGGGGACTTAAAGCATCTCCGTGATGGACTTTACCAAGCAAGTTATCATATAATTGTGGATCCATAAAATCCACCTTGTTTAGCAAGCGACTGAATCTTGTGGTAAAAGGATCCTTTGACATGCAGAAAATTTACAAACAGCAAAATGTTTCGACCAATGTCAGCCTGCGCAGGCTGACATGGGTCGATACTTTTAGCTGATGTATACAGCCCTTTTTTACAGAGCATGGTTCATGTATTATGGGAAAAAGAAGAACAGCTGGTTAAACCTGATTCTAGTTTAAGTTTTGATCAGATCACACTCATCATTTTGTTATTCGCAGATGACATGGTTATTTTTGGCAAGAGTCCAGATGAACTTCAAAAGAATATAAATTTGCTGTACGATTATTGTAGTAAATGGGGCTTAGAGGTAAACATAGAGAAAACAAAAACAATGGTATTTCGAAAACGAGGTAAATTGAAAGAAAATGAATCGTGGACATATAATGGTAGAAAAATTGAATCAGTTGATAATTTTAATTATCTCGGTACAGTAATCCATTACACAGGTAACTTTGCAGAGAATCAAGAATATATTGTAGGAAAATCAATGAAAGCTTTACATGCACTATTGGTTAACTGCTTTAAATTTAAATTGCCCACCAGTACGCTTTGTCAACTTTTCGATGCATTTGTTGGATCAATTCTAAGTTATGCCTGTGAAATATGGGGCTACAGTAAATCTAAAGTAATTGAGCGAATTCATCTAAAATTTTGCAAGCGTATACTGCAGTTTAAGTCTAGTACTAGCTCTATGGCTGTTTACGGAGAGCTTGGTTGATATCCCCTTTATATATCTAGGTACATGAAAATAATTAAGTATTGGTATAAGCTCTTGGATACTAAAAACATCATTTTAAAAACCATTTATGCACAGGCTTTTCAAGATTGTATAAAGGGAAAACGAAATTGGGTTTATAATGTTAAAAAAATATTTGAAGATTATGGTATGTCCGAAATATTCAATAACCATGCCACTCATAATTCTAATCAAATTTTGAAAGTTTTGAAACAAAGAATGATCGATTGTTTTCAACAAGAGTGGTTCTCAAAAATAGATTCTAGTTCAGTTTTAACTGTCTATAGAGGTATTAAAACCTCCTTTGCAAAAGAAGAATATCTAGATGCTTTACCGTTGAACGTTCGGGGATATATTTGTAAATTCAGAATATCAGCTCACTCACTAAATGTCCAAACCGGTAGATTTGCCAAAAATAGGATACCTAGGAACGAACGATTATGTAAACTATGCAACATGGAAGAAGTAGAAGATGAATATCGTTTTGTCCTTATTTGTCCAAAATATATGCCATTGCGTAAAAAGCTTATTAGTGATTTTTTTCTATACCAAACCTAGCATGTATAAATTGGTTACTTTAATGCGAATCAACAACAATGATACTTTAATTAAACTTGCCTCTTTTATAAGATCTGCATTAACTATTAGATTTGATAGTTTATATTCCAATGAGTAATAACATTTTATAACAGTTTGCTGTATTACCATTATATTTTTATATTTGAAACATGGTTATTCCATGTTATTCCCAGCTGAAGTTTAGTACTTGACGTATCTGTATGTGTGTGTGTGTGTGTGTGAGTGAGTGAAAGAGAGAGAGACAGAGAGAGAGAGAGAGACCTTGTTTATTATATACAATGTATGTAAACAAGACTATGTCCGAAGTACTTGTCTAATAAAGTATATGTTCTGTTCTGTTTTGTTCTGTTAACAGCAATTTCTTCTTTTCCAAACAATGTTTTCCAAAGCCATTTTTTTTCAGGGGTTGTAAACAAAATGCCCCGAATCGCTGACCTGAGCCTGTGTACCATTGAAAACATAAAGTATATTAAATGTTTTTCTCTTGAATGACCTAGTGACCTATGATCTTTTATTCGCCCGAAGGGTCGTATTATGTTACGGCCTCGGTCGTCCGTCCGTCCGTCCGTCCGTCTGTCTGTCTGTCCGTCCGTCCGTCCGTCTGTCCGTCCGTCCGTTAGCAATTTCTTGTGTGCGCAACTCCTCCTACAGTTTCCATTGGAATAAGTTCAAACTTACCACAATGAATCTCTATGATGTGTAGTTGTGCATGTGACTCTTTACATTTGGATCGCTTTAGGCGTTCTAGAGTTATTGCCCTTCGTTATTCTTTATACTTAAATTTTGTTAGGAGCATAACTCAAAAACTATTAGAGGTGTAAACATGATACTTCATAGGTAGATAGATCCCGTCAAGGAGAAGTGCAGTGCACAAGAAACATAACTCTTGATTGCATAATTTAGGAGTTATTGTCCTTTGTTATTTTTCTTACTTAAATTTTGTCTAGTGCATAACTTGAAAAATACATGAGATATAAACATGAAACTTCACAGATTGATAGATGCTATTAAGGAGAAGTGCAGTGTACAAGAACCATAACTTTTGGCCCCATAGTTTAGGAGTTATTGCTCTTTGTAATTTTTTACACTTTAATTTTGTCAGGACCATAACTCAAAACCTATTAGAGGTGTAAACATGATACTCCATAGGTGGATAGATCTCATCAAGGAGAAGTGCAGTGCACAGGAAACATAAATCTTGATTGCATAATTTAGGAGTTAATGCCCATTTTTTTTTTACTTACTCAAATTTTGTCTAGTGCATAACTTGAAAACTGCATGAGATATAAACCTGATTCTTCATAGGTTGATAGATGAATTTGAGGAGAAGTGCAGTGTAGAAGAACTATAACTTTTGGCCCCATAGTTTAGGAGTTATTGCCCTTTGATTTTTTTCTTACTTAAATTTTGTCAGGAGCATAACTCAAAAACTATTACAGGTGTAAAAATAATACTTTAGGTGCATAGATCACATTGAGGAGAAGTGCAGTGCACAAGAACGAATAACTCCATGGTCTCATATGTGATCCCTAACTGTCCAGTGTCTTGTTCTTTCACGGTACATCCTTCAGTTAACCCATTTCACTGACAAGCCCCTTCTGCTCTTGTTTTTTTATATCCTTGAGCTGACACATTTTTCAAAAACTGTAAAGGTATTATTATGGCAGAAATTCTTACCAGGTCTGGTGAGTAATGAACAGAAAAGCTTCTAAGATTTTCCCATGACTTTTATTTGACCAAACGTGAACCATTTCCCTGATCTCAAGACAGACATTCTAATCAACATCCAGGAGTATTGCACAGAAAATGTGGCCTTTAGAGTGTAAACAATATTTTTCTTCTCATATTTGTCCCACTGATCTCCTTTTGGCCTGACGTGACCCATTTTCAATTTGTACGAGATACCATCAAGACATCTCTGATCAACTTTCAGGTGTATTGGACGGAAAATGTGGCCTCTAGAGTGTAAACAAGATTTTTCTCCTTATATTTGTCCCACTGATCTCCTTTTGGCCTGACGTCACCCATTTCCAATTTGTATATACGAGCTACCATCAAGACAAAAATTCTAATCAACTTTCATGAGTTTTGAAATGATACTGTGGCCTCTAGAGCGTACACAAGGTGAGAGTTGACAACAGCCACACCACGATCACAAAAGCTCACCTTGACCACCTACGTCATTCTGGTGAGACCTTACGTTCTTGCTCCAGATCAATGTTACTACTCCTGTCATTTGAACGTACCCGCTCAAGGTAAAAACATGGCTACGTCTTAGAATTTTGCTAGGTAAGCACCAAAACATACTTCTTTGACAATCAGATGAATAGATATGCAGTAGACGGTTGTCGCACGGAATGTCTGGGATGTCAGTGCATATTTCTGTATTGTTCTTTTGGTGGTTGGTTGTTTGTTGAAGACGTTTAATCCGACAAACTTTCTCAGCGACTATGATTTCTGGAAAATCAACACACGGAAGTCAGCAAAAAGCTTTGTTAAACATACAAACACGATATTCTGAAGTTTGTGCTCTGCCAAGTGATCCATATATGCTTTATTCACCACAGTTTATAAAAAAATATACGATGTTCATTACCGAGCAACTTTCTGTCATTGTTTATAGGCAAAGCCCCACGCTCCATAAACTCAATAAAACGATCCAGCTCCTGAGTTGAAACAGAGTACAGTATTATAAGTGACTGTCAACAAGTTTAATCAAACAATTTCTTTTTTTTTTTTTTTTATCAATATGTATAACTGTTTGTCTGTCCGTCTTTTGGTCTTTCTGTCATTCAGGTTTCTTGTCCTGATTTTTTATGCTTTTGAAATGAACTGTCTTTATATACATGAAGAGCTTGATGACAGACAGTATCATGCACAAGATCCATAACTATCATAACTATCATGCACAAGATCCATAACTATTATAACTATCACCTTCGATATCGTCATCACAAGACTCCTCTTCGTTAATGTAAATTAATAATAATGATTATCAACGAACAACCAACCATATGCCTTGTCAGCTGCATACCTAAAATTAGTCTCAATAATGAGACGCTACGGTGGTTTTTTTCATATTTGGACATTTATTGTGCACCGTACCGTCTCAAGTCCATCGTAAATTTTTCGGTAGCAAAGATAGAGCGCCATACTGACTCTCTGTTTCTTCGGTTTAATCTGAATTGCAGCGAAATGTAATGAAATTTAAGTAACTAACATGACCAAAGACAAATTATTAAACCTTTCATTACCTAAAGAGCTTGTAGAAGTCGTTTATAACATGTAAATATCGGAAAAAAACAATGACGAAATTTATCGTGCGTGGCGGCCATTTTGTGTGTATTCGGGAACGTAACTAACTCGAGTAACAGATAAAATGCACGGTTTTCTCGTTTAAATTGAAAATATTTGTATTTCAAACGAAGGGTTATTAAATACGCAAGCAACAGGTATGTTTAAATCTTAGTTTTGTGCTCTATATGCAAAATTATGAGAGTTCAAACTTGGGCACAAAATCTGTGAGGAGCTTTCAACTGATTTTGTCTTGATCGTCTCTGTACCCAGAGGCGACCAGTCAGAAAGTAACATCGCCTTTGGGGACAGTTATCTGTACTAACCTAAAAGCATCTAGTTATATCTAATACTATGATTTAAATATGTATAGATCTTTCCACACCTTTGCAATACAGTAGACCCTAATTAGACCTTAAAGTAGCTTACGAATGTCGAATGACGAATTTGTTTCAAATTGACAAGCCATTTTTGTATGTGTGTGTGTGTGTGTGTGTGTGTGTGAAATACACTATATAGATGCGTAGTTTGAGATTTTTTGCCCGAAAACAGATTCGGTCAATTCTTAAATCTTTTGGCACCAGAAAACGACATAGGCAAATAATGCAGTCCCAGATCAGCCGCTACCGAAGCTGGCGGTGCCTGATAATGAGATTTCACTATTTGCGTGTCACTATTTGCGTGTAGTGTTACTATAGATAAGAGGTAAAAAACGAATTAATGTGATTATCTACGCCCTCTCTCTCTCTCTGCCTCCTCCCCCTCTCTCTCCCTTCCTTCTCCCCTCCCTCTCTCTCCCCCCCTCTCTCTCTACACATTTTTTTTTTGACGATGAGGGTCTGATTCTGCCAGCTTAATAAAATTTGGTGAAGAAACAAAGAACCCGAGATCACCTGAATACATGCTCAATAAGATTAGGCCTATTAATAGAAATAAAAAAATGTTCAACGTGTAGTATTGTACTGCCATTCAAGTATTTATCAAATTACACATTTGAACCAATCTATATCGACAGGGATCAAGTTGCAGAAAACAGTTTAAAATGTGACTAAACTGAAAGATCCCATTGGATATAATACAATGTGAGAAAAGGAAAAAAATGCCCATTGGTTTGCTTAGTATTCTACATCAGTTTATTTAAATTAGGAAATATTTGGTAATGGGTTAAAACATACAGGTTTTACAGTAGGTTGTGTAAAATATGTTCACTAAGCACAACACCAAATAAGGATGACAATGTAATCTTAGAGATATGGCTATGCCACGTTGTTGAACACCGCACTTGTTCTTTAGGGGTGTATTATATTCCTGTAGAATTTATTATTTATAGCCTCAAACTAATACATAAACCGATGTCTATAGATGTTCAGCTGATTTGGAATATATAGTTGGTCGTTCATAATGATAATTATTGCCATTATCAACGATGACGAACCTATGACTGTTGACCAAGATAATTAATATAGATTCTTGACTAAAGTGACAAAATTGTTGACTATAATACGAAGACTTACACATACCATGTTTCAACACAGGAACTGGATCGTCGTATTGAATTTAGGAGCATGTTACGTTGTAATGCAAAAATGGCAAAATATCGCTTTATAATTGTAATGCATTTTTTTTTTTTTCCCGGTTTATAGTTGTGAGGAATAATCATTATATACATGTAGGTCATATGACACGATACACACTTGAACAGAATATCGAGAGTATATTTTTACAAAGGTTTTTGGAGAAAGTAACGTTGATTTTCCAGAAATCGTAGTCGCCGACGGAAGTTTGTCGGATTAAACGTCTTCAACAAACGATTAACCACCAAAGAACTACAGATTAACGTGCACTGACATCCCAGACATTCCGTGCTACAACCTTCAATTGCATATCTATTCATTAACATGTCCAAAAATACTTTTTTGTGCTTACCTTGCAAAATCTTACGGGCGGGGCCATGTTTTTACCTTGAGCAGGTACGTTCAATTCGCAGGAGCAGTATTTAAAGTTGATCTGGATTAAGAACGTATTGTCTCTCCAGGGTGTAGGTGGGCTAAAATACCGTCATCGTATGGCATGGGGCCAAACAACGAGGTTATTAGTTGGACACTATAAAAATCGTTTATAAATACGTATATGTAAAATCAACTAATTTCGTAAAACGTTGACTTTTTCGACGCTGTCAAACAAAAACATATCGTATAACAAAAGTGATGAAATTTTAACGCAAACAAAAATGGTTTTAAAGTCGGGGTGTGGCTGTGCTTTTCAATTTCTTGTAAACAACATTGACAAAGGAAGCAGGTTTTTCTGGCTATTTACAAAAAAAACTTTTTAACTTTTCAGAAATCAAAATATTTACACCGGAATTGATTTTTAGCTACTAAAAAGAACAGAGTTGAATTTTACCTGGGATTTAAAAGTATGTCACTTCTGTACACCTGTCCCTTTATCAGACGATAAATTTCTAGCCAAGACTAAATTGAAAGCCGATTTGCAGACGACAAATTGACGGGACTAAAATGAGATGGTTTGTCTTTGAAAGAGTAGACGTTGAGAACATTTTGAGAAAAAGAAAAAAAAAATGATGCTTACCAGCATTTTCTACTTTTTCCACAATGTGAAAACACGGCCTCATTTGTATAAGGGGAACTTTTTTTAGAGTGCTTACTGTGTATTTATTATGATGTCAATAATTATATTACTTGTATTCACTGCTAGTTTTGTTTACAAAGCTTTTATTCATAAACTCTTTCTTCTGCGGACAACATAGTTCAAGCTCATACAGCAAAGAACAGACAGTCTGATCCTGGATATGCACAAGTCTACTTCAGACAGACAGACAGACAGACAGACATTGAGACAGAACGACAGACAGACAGACAGGATCTTTTGTATTACATGTAATATGGATAAAGTTGTATGCCTCTCTACAAGAATGTGCAATTTGGGAAGAAACGATTCGTTTTACTGTACATGCAATACGAGGTGAATCACCTATCAAGTGTTAAAATACGAATTGTTTTTAACTCTTTCGACAAGTCATACCAGACATAAACTTCATCTCTATGGAAGGTTGGAAATACATCATAACCAATATAACTGAGAAGGATTTTTTATCTTAAAGCCTCGTCTAAAAAGGCAAACAATGCAGTTCCAGCATCAGACTATACGTTCTGTGCAGTCTGATCTTGATCTATGCCGTCCGCAACAGTTCCTGTTTTCATCTTTGGTACTGATAATTTCAAGAAAGGATAGATAAAGAAAAACCTATATAGAAAACAGTTGTTTGACTTTCCCATGTCAGCTCACAGTTAATTCAAACCTGTACAATTACCAGTAGGTGGTTAATTCAACCTAACACTTAAGTCGATAATTCTAGTTACTTGTGAGAACGGTGTGGATTAGAATTAGACAGTATGGGAACGTTCAGTCTGATCAAGGGTTTATCGAGCCCCATATTTGTTCGATAGTCCCCTCCTTCTCCCAATATAACATTATTTGTCTCTAAATTATTAATAATAAAAAAAAACCTGGATCCTTTTCTTTTGTTGACTTTGTTTAATCTGTGTATATACAATTCGACTGTTTGTCGAACTAAGCTTGAAATGGGCATATTTATAAATACATGTACTTTGGTTACATAAAGCAAAAACATGCAATTTCGGCGTTTATAAAACGTGATGGTCGTTCTGCGGCAATCTACAAATACGATAATGGGGCTTCGTACATATATCGCTTTAAAGAAATGCCTTACCATCCCCCACCCCATAGAAAAAAATGAAAAATATTTTATACTCTTCTCTTTCTTATAAATCTTTTGATGATTTGCAAACTATTGGGTTACTCAATTCAGTGATAAAACATTACCCAAGTTAAGTACAAGTTTACAAATTCAAAAAGCCCCCCTTGAAAACTTGTCGTTTATAACTGATTTTGCTTTCTTTCCTTTAAACATGTCACAGGCATTGACCTTTCGGGCGATCAGGACTATTTGATATCATTTTTGCAGACAGTGTAGATGAAGATCACACTGCACAAAATGTGCAATCTGATTTTGGATCTGTACTGTCTTATAGACTGTGAACGATTGTGGCCTGGTATGATTTTTTTTTCGGGCAATGTAGATCAAGATCAGACTGCACAGATGTTTCAATCTGATCTAGGATCTGTCCAAAGTTTCGGGATATACTGGCCAAGTAGACAGAGAGATTATATTTTCTTAAATCTGAAAGTAAGCTTACAGCCGGCTAGCGGAGCAAAAGAAAACGAACTGGGAGTCTAGATGCAAACAATTTAATTCACACCAATTAAAAGTCTGGATACATGTCTACATACATCTCGTACATGTAAATCCGCCGATGTTTATCGTACAGTCGTTCTAAGTTTCAGTCGCTGGTAGAAAAATTAACCTTAATCAGGGAATTAAAGTTGGTAACTTTTATTCTAGTTTTACCGATCATTTTTCTGCTAGCGACCGGAACTTTGACAGACTGTAGGCAACACATTATCAAGCTCTTAAAGTGACAATAAAGGCCAAAAGTAAACAAAGCGGGTGTTTAAGTGCATTTTAATTTATATCATACCATTTAAATGTAGGGAAACTATTGTGAAGATGACAATCTGTCATTGTACTGTCGGTCCCAGTGTTAGTCGCTGACAGAGAAATTAATTTCACAACTAGGTAAAAACCTGCCAGGTAGCCGTGTTTTTTGTTTACTTTTTGCCTGATTTTAAAATTCTTCTTTTCTGCCACTGACTAACACATGGCCCGACCACCCAATAACAGACTAACATCTTCACAATATTTTCTATACTCTTAAATGGTATATTTAAATTTAAATGTATTATGACACCTGCTTTGATATTTTGGCCTCTACTGGGCCTTTAATAATATCCATACTTTTAACTATTTACCACACAATCCCGAGTTTTAACGTTCCAGAAGAAGGCTTATGAAAGCATTGTGGGAAAAGGAGAAAATGCTGGTAACCAGCATTTTCTCCTTTTCTCACAATTTTTTCTACTCTATCAAATACAGAAATCGTCATTTGAACTATGTTTAATTTATAGTCTGCAATTACTTTCATTTTGGTTGAGGCCAAAATTTTGTCGTTTGGTAAAGAGTTAAATAGTTTGAATTGAATTTGCCTGCATTTTGACTCCCGATTTGTTTACTTTTGGCCAGCAAGTCGACCTTTCATAAACCAGCGACCTTTTGACTTTCAGAGTTTCCGTTTGACTTTTATTTCAATGTTGTTGTATACTTTATAAATATAGCTTTTTGACGGCACACTGTTTACCTATCTATGTTATCCGGATGTTTAATCCAGATATAAACAGATTTTTATTTCATTAGACAAAAATTAAGCGTTAAATATTAATTTAACCCTTACCAAACAAGACAGTGTATAAACGATTCCGGGGAAGCCTTGGAAAGCATTGTGAGGAATGGAGAAAAAGCCGGTTCAGACCAGCATTTTCTTCTTTTTCCACCATACTTTCTATACGGCTTGCAACACGCGAAAAGGGGCATTGGGACATTTGCGTAAAGTGTCGCCTCAGATCAGCCTGCGCAGTCCGCGCAGGAATAATCCGAGACGACACTTTACGGCTTCATTAGATTTTGTCCTACAGTAGACTTGTGCAAAACAGAAAATTACATAAAAACTAAAAGTTTCGTTTCGGATTAGTCTGCGGGGACTGCGCAGGCTGATCCGAGACGACACTTTACGCAAATGTCCGAATGCCCCTTTCGCGTGTTGCAGGCCATAGGCCTACACTTCTTTAGACAAATCCCATTATTTGAGCCATACTTGACTTCTCGTCTGCAAATGCTTTCAGTTTGGACAGATCTAAAATTTGGTCGTTTGGTATGGAGTTTAACAAGAAGAGAAGTAGAAAGAACGTTGACAAATCGTGTTTTACGCAGTATCTAGTCCGAGAACTCGGGTTAGTCATATGCATAGGAGCAGGGAGCTGCGCCGGGGGTGGGGGAGGGGGTTATGGTTAAAAGGCAGCCGGGGCGTTTGATTTTTCCCCTTATTTTCTTCTGGGCTAGACATGGCTTTTTTTTCGCAATCACGAATAAACATGAAGAAATTTCTCTTTATGCTTTACTTCTAAAACTAGGGGAAAAAATGTTAAACGGTTTGGCAAGAAATGATTGCTTTTATTTATAATGTTGTAATGTGCATGGATGGACAAAAGACGTTTGTGACACACTAAACATTGTCTCAAACATATTCATGTGACATAGCAGAGTGCTATTCAGAAACGAAGCATTGTCTGTCTATCCAGAACACATGGGTCGGGGCAATGAACGGTGATAGGCCCTGTAGCTCACTCGGTAACTTCAAACCGATGGTCCCTAGTTCGACTCCTCAGCTCGGCCGATTTCTTTCAGAGACGATAATAGTCATTGCGACAAGATCAATCTCTCTCTCACGGCTTTGCTTCGTTTGGACGGTGTTTATGTGGAAATGCAGCCAATGGCTTGGATAGACAGCTACCCGAGGTACTGATAAAAGAAACCTATATGGAAAGCATTGATAGGTGCACAGGCCGCAGTGGTGTTACTGAAATAATTTTGAAAACGGTGTGAAACACCATTCAAAAAAAAAACAACAGACATTGAACAGCACATAAAATAGTGTAAAGTTTAACAGTGATCACATGGAAATCGTGTAAAACCGGGAAAGAAGGCCTTGGAGAACATTGTTGGAGAAGAAGAAATATTGGTAACCAGCATTTTCTCCATTTCCTATAATGTTTTCTACCATTAAATAGACTTACACACCGGCTCCTTTGTTTGGACCAGGTCTATCTTTTGCAGAACGACCCGTCTTAACAATAGATTGCACGAGCGTAGGTCTACCTTTGCATTTGCACAGGTTTTTCTGTAGATAGAAAACCTGCCCACGTGCGGGAAAGACCTGCTCCCGTGCGAGAAAGACCTGTCCACGTGCAGTGACGGACTTGAGTTCGTGCATACAGGGTCATGAAGGACATCGGTACTCTCGCAACATTGATTTTTTTCTAGAAATTTGTTAAATAATAGGAAGAATCTTGCAAATAAGTTTCTGGAAAGAGAGATTCTTATTGGTGATCAACTAAGCATTTTTAATGCTTTCTTTTAAAGCGATCAATTGAAAAATCTATCCCTTCCTATTTTAAAACATGTGCTGTCACATTTAGGCCACCATTTTAAACACTGTAGGAAAAGTGCATTTTCCTTAAGTTCTGTTATTACATAATTTATTCATACCTAAAATCAACTTATTTTTTGTTGTATTTTGGTTCCATGCACCCTGTCACCTATGTGACCAGCTGTTGGTTTATCCGTGTTAGCACACTTTATTGTATGGGGCGAAAAAGCCATGTAGAAAATGCATGAGCATGTTAGCTGTCGACGTTATATGACTGAAATAATGTTGAAAGCGGTGTAAAACACCAATCAATCAATGATCACTTACCTACTGCCCTATATAACTGGATCAATTAGTACCAACGGCTATTGGACAGACGGTAAAATTGAAAATACGTGAGTGTTTCCGGCTAAAACTGAAATGAATATTTCAATCAATCAATTCGAACCTTTACTGAGCACTAAATTCACTTGTGCAGCATCAACAAACCTACCAAAATAAAAAATCCAAGAGTCGATGTTCATGAGGTACCAATTTCATGCCACTGTTCATTAATGATCAAGTGAGAAAATAAAATTAATAAATAAATAAAAAATACCAATAAGCTGTGTGCCATAAAACATGTTATACGCTTCTTTTTTCGCCGAACAGTTCTGTCCATCCTTTCTGACATGATGGTTAAGTCGTCTACTCAATACTGATGGTGGCCAGTATGTAAGTCGGATATCGACCTCGTACATCGGCCTTTCCATATAAGAACGTTCTTATACGGAAAGACCTCGTACTCAGTCGATATCCTAAAAGCCCCTGTAAAGTCCTGTGATGTGATTGATTAGTTCTGTTGTGTCTATTTGTTATAATTTTCAGTTCGTTTCGCTAATTTTCATTCTTTTCAGTAATTCCATGGTCCTCCAAGCGTTTAAGGATGACGATCGATACCGGCAGGGTAATACTTACAGTTACAGGCTGCATGGAAACAATATCACTATATGCGTATGCAGAAAGGTTTTAGAGTCAAATGTTATTTCTGTTTGGACCATTTTTAGACATACATTCTTCCCAAAGTGTGCATTTCGAAGCGTTGAAAATAGCGTTAATTGATCATGTCACTAGACGCTCCATAAAAGTAGTTGAAAAGCCGATGCTAATATTTTTGCAAGGGGAAGTGTTTGAGTAAGCCGGCTGGTTGGTCACGTGGGTTTGACTGGGTATAAAAACAGGTGTTTCTCTCGCATTCAGTCAGAAATGCGATGGTCACAGACGACGCAAGTCATCAAATAACCAACAGCAATTTAATACGGTTAATTATTAGGAAAAATTCGACAGCTCTTGTAAGCAGTTGAAATTGCCACAGAGTTGCAGCCTCGAGCTCAGAGCTGCTGGCTTTTTCGACTCACATAAGAGAAGGTATCCCGGCCCGTATAAGCTGGTTGCTATTACCTTAGTACCTGCTCAGACGTATTCTGTTTGTGCAAACTGGTCAGTGTTTCACACTGACCAAGCGCAACTGTTTAAAACCCGCTCGGTACACGTTACAAATTTGGTGGCAGAGGTGGGATAGTATAAACGGTAGTAGGACTATTACCTTCCCACACTGTTTGCCTTGTTTGTACAATACAGCTTTGAGATGGCTGAAGCTAAGGATACGTCAAGCACGGTGCATGACGTGGCGGGCATGGATGACAAGTTGTCATCTATGCAGGATGTGAACGAACGTAGTTTCGTTCGTGCTGAGCAGGCGCTTTTAAAGCAGATAAAATACCTTCAGACTGAGAATGAATGTCCGAAAAGGGAGGTTGAGTCCATTAAAGCAAGAGATAGGACGCCGATGTTTAATACATCAACTCCTGCTATGACTGCTAAGGACTTGCGTATTGGTTCACCGTTTAAAAAACGGCTTTTACCAGATCTCCCAGAAACACCTCCTCCTACAGTGCATAGGAAGAATGAAAGTAGTATGGGAGGCGCCTTGGGTCCACACAAACAGAGTGAGGTAGTTTGTGATGATCCTGGTTCCGTTTATCCTTCTCATAAGGTCGGAGAAGAATTTGATTGATATGTTACACACCGTAAGCACAGACCAGTACAAAACTCTGTAAAGAGTACTGATGGTTTGAGACAGGGAAGTAATGTTTCTGTTAAGCCAGATAAGTATGATGGTAGTAGTTCATGGCAAGACTATATCTCTCATTTTGAGGTTTGTGCTACCATGCAAAATCTGCTTCTTCCATTCTGTCATTCCCCTCATGATGATTCATCAACAAAAGAATAGTTGTTTTTTCCGTACTATTTTCCATCTAGGACCGAGGGCCTGACCCTCAATGTCCACGACTACGTCCTAGATCGAGGTATACAAGTCAGCTCTGTATACATTTTCGGAAAAGTAGATCATTCAAAATGGCCACACAAACGACCATTAAAATTACCGCAAAAAAAAGTAGGTCAATGCTGCTTTGTTGAAAAAGTAGGTCATTCAAAATGGCTGCCGAAATAAAACAAAAAATACCGCCACAACATTAGGTCATCCAAGATGGCTGCTTGTCTAAACATCCTTATATGCAAATGAGTTACTATTTATAGTAACTTGGTCATCCAATATGGCGCCCGTTTGTTTGCAAGCAAAGTGGTGCTCATACTACTTGTGGAAGAAATTGGCCAGCCAATGTTTTGGACAGAACGATCTTGCCCAGATTAATTTAGCCTGTCAAAAAAATTAGGTAGGACAATTTGTCCAGATAAACACGATTGCTTATTGAAAATAGAAAAAGTTAAAGACCTACTTGCAGCAAAAAGTAAACAATTTGTGTTATAATACAGGCATATTTTATACGACTTATTCGTACCATTTTAAAGTATGGATATTACTGATGATATCTGACAATGTATTACCGTACAGTTGTCAAAGTTGCAAAAGTTACAGAAAAGAATATTTGTATATTGTTAAACTTATTTAAAAGGTTGATAGGTACTGTTGTTTAGGATGATTGATATCTAAAGCTTGATGATGGGTACTACTGATCAGAATTGTCACATATATTTAACATTCTATTGCTGTTAACCGGCAAACATATATATGTAGCATTCCATTAAACTACTAATTTGTAAAGGACTGTTAAAAAGGTGGTTCCTGCGTGGCTCTGTTACAAGGTATAGGATTTCTATCTCATACATACTTCAGACAACTGCCATTTGATTTGTGATTTCAAACCATTGCAGTTATTCAGTGTCGACCGATCACAGTGCTGACAGTACTTTGATATTTATATGTGAACAGTTTGGAAATTAGCTCGAGTTCGGTAATGAAAGAAACTCGCCGTTACCTGTGCTGTATCAAGTACTGGTAACACTGAGATTTTTCGCTACCGGCAGCTTTCAGCTATTGATAGATCTAATAGGTATCTCGGTTTACAGTCAAAACGTCCCACAGTCAAAACGTCCCACTTTTGGTTAAAACGTCCCCCCCCCCAATTTGGTTAAAACGTCCTACTGTTTCAAAAAAATGGTCAAAACGCCCCACTTCGAATTTTCTAGTTCTTATCAACAACTGATATATGTTGTAGCGGTTGATAGATTAAATCAATTTTGGTATGAATTATAAAGAATACAATTATTTCTTAAAAGGTTTTGTTGATTTTAATTGCAAGTGTGATAAATCGGATACAGGTGCAAAGGAAAACTCATTAAATGGTCGGCATATAATGACGAAATAATATGAATCAACTAGTTTTGAAACTTCCTTCTTGCCGAAAAGTTTTAATAATTATCACCGTTTGTCCAGCCTTACCCGATCTTGAAATTGTACAAGAGAAGTGTAAGGGACTTTTCATTAGTATTTATCGTGTAGTTTATCAAGTATCTTTTTCTTTTTTATTTTAAAAAAGAGACTGCCTTTGAAAACATTGTTGGACAATGAGAAAATACTAGTAACCAGCCTTTGCTCCTTTTTCTAATCATTTGAGCAAATGTAGTTGGTCGTGTATATAGAACTACAAATGCTTTCGATTGGTTTAGTCCAAAATTTCGTCGTTTTGTAAAGAGCTAGATCTAATAATCTAATGCCATACCACGAGGGAGGGGGAGAGGGGAGACGGTAAACAAGAAGCACGAAGTTTTTAGTTGCAGTAACTATCGTATACGTTTTCCTTGCACTTGGCAAATTTTAGATTTGCTACAGTATTGATCGAACGGTCAATTAACTTTTTCAGAAGCAACTCTATCGGTCAGCCATATTACTATTAAGTGTTAGACATTTGGTTTTAACACCTAACTCTTTACCTAGCCTGGGCTACAGTTCGATCAATCCCCCCCTTTTTTTTATATTCGAACTTTTTTTTGTCAGAAATGACGCCCATTTTTGACAAAGTAATGTCAGAATATAAAAAAGGAAAAAAAGTGATCAAACTGAACCCAGGCTACCCTTTACCAAAGGATCCCATGTTTTAACGACACTGATGAAATGGACTTTTGAGACCATTGTGTGTAAAAATAGGAAAAGCCGGTAACAAACGATCTCCCTCTCCTGTAATGCTTTCTTAGACCACATTCACCATTAGAGCAAAGCCGTGGTAAATTTGTCGTTTGCAGAGCTCTGCTTTTTATTTATGTCCGATTAACCCATTTAGGTACATCAGGGATCTTATAGGGTAGTGTGGGTTGAAATCGGCATGCTACGGAGTGGAGTCGAAGTTCACTGAACACTTACGGCAAGACATTTCGTATGGTTTATGGTATATGCTATAGGTTATAGACATGTTGGTGAAAGAGAGAGAGAGAGAGAGTTCCCTTGGCTTTGTATCATCTCCTTTTTCACCGGAATGTGTTCTATACTTTCTTACTCGGATCCTATTATCTATTCAACCACACTGTATTTATTATCTGCATATTTTTTTTACCCTTTACCAACCCTACTTTTAGAAAAGGTGATATCCCGGTTACCGGTGTGTTCTCCTTATCACACAATGCTTTTACACTCTCAATTCTCAATTTAACTAAACCTAACATAGTGGTTTTAAACATATTGGCACCGGAGATATTGCCAGATACCTACGCGTTCTCCATTTTCCACAGTTTTCTATCTTTTCAAAAGCGAATTTGAATTATAGAACAGAGCTCTGTTTTAAAATGTCTTTAATCGTGGACGAGTCCATTTTTTTGTTTTAAATTGGTGGGTTTTGTCTAGGACTGTCCTTCAATGCAGGAAAAAAAGACGTAAATAAAAATTAATACAATTCCACTAACATACGTTTTTTTACGGCCAACAAAAGAGCAGAGACTGAAACATTTTTGTAAAACACACCAGTGGCTCTTAAACAGTGATTGCTCTTTACCTTATTTGCTCCCAACAGAAAAATGTACTTCTCACGAAGCACTGGTGGAAAAGATTAAAATGCTGATTACTCGCATTTGTCTTTTTCTTACGGTGTTATGAAAATGTTTCATTCTCTTGGTCGTTAAGACTTCCAATTGTTAAATATATTGATAAGGGTTAAATGGAAACTGTACACACATAAGTTAGAACGCTGTACACAGGGAGGCGTTTGAGCGTGTCGAATAAACATTCATGTAGGGAGACAATATGGGCCTTAACCCTTAGCCTACATTATATAAGATCTTGATTCTGCTTAGCCTACATTAAACGGTGGACGGACGTTTTGGCCACGGACGTTTTGGCCAGGACGTTTTGGCCAGTATGTTTTGGCCACGGACGTTTTGGCCAGCTTAATGTGCAAAGTAGGACATTTTGGTCAAATGCTTTATAACATAGAAAAATACAATAAGTGAACTTTCTATTCTTTTAAGTAAACATTTTTAGAAGCAGAAAAGCATCTTCAGTTCTTTTTATGCATTTTCTTTTCTTTAAAATAACATTTGGCCAAAACACACTTTGACTTTGATGTGCAATCTTCTATAACAGTCTGTTTAGATTGTTAATACTTTGTTGCAAACTATTGTTGAAAATTTCAAGTTATTGTTCAATCATTATTAATTGGCAGAGTTGATAATTGGCTATTAAAGAAATCATCAAACACAGTTTTGTCCCTAGTTGAGTATAAAAGCAAAATACCACCTGAACGTCAGGAATTCTATTCAGAAACACCAAACAATTGAAAAATTAAAAACAATTAAAAATAAAGAAGTTAACTATTTGCAAGTTCAAAATTATTCAATTCAATTCAAAATTTTATTGCGTTAAACAAATACATGTTTACGGCAAATAAGACAAAATATTTAGAGAACATGGATTTACATGAAGAGCATAAAGTATGTGGAAAAAGCAAAAATTAATTCAAATATGTAGAAATAGCAATAGTATTCAACTAGAAGAACTGATACAGGTACATGCTATAAGCACAAACTAATTTCTTAATAAAGTGGCATAGTAAATAAATTTATTAAGGTTATTAATAATTGTTGATGAAGTTTCTGTTAAAAGGTTAATGAATTTGTGTTCATTCAGCCATGAATAATAGTAACGTTTAAGATACTGTTGTGGTAGATGAGTATATTTTGGGCAAATTAGCAAGAAATGGAATTCATTTTTAATTATATTTTGATTACAATTTTCACAGAAGCGTAGATTCCTTGGTTGTTCAATATATCGTCCTTGTTCTATGGCTAGATTATGAGCAGAAATTCTAAATCGTGTTAAGACTATTCTGAATTTAGGGACTTTTATTATGTTCAGATATTGTTCAAATTCAAAAGAGTGTTTAAAAAGAGAATAGCACTTGAGTCTTGGGGAGTTATTAATCGAATGATACCAACGCTCGTGATATATTTGTAGGATACGAAATTTTATCGGCTCCAACTCGATGCGTATATTTGTTTGATGTTCCCAGATAAACAAGACAAATTTATGATGCATAGCATCATAGAAGCCGCAATCTTTTGGTGGACAATTTCAGAAATATTGACTCTCTTGAGAAATTGTGATTACATTTTTTGGTATCTGTTTTTACCCCCACCCCCACCAACGGAAAATCATGACAGATGGTACTAAAATGCAAGGAAAAAAGTAACAGAAAATAATATGTACATGTATTCTAATTCTGAAAAAAAAAAGACAAAAGTTTAGAGAGGTATCTTAAATAATCTTGTTATTATATTATTATTATAAAGTGATAATGGTTATTTAAAAAAAAAAAAAAAAAAAAAACACGTAAAAGCATCGAAATTTTTAAATTTGTACTCGAAATTTGAAAATCGAGAAATTGCGCATTCTAATACATCATTTTCCATTTATTAAATGATTTTAGAAAGGAAACTCCTTAGCGGCATCAAAGGCAATACTAGGAATTATTTAAGTTACTAATTATTCAAAGTGATATTAAGATCGTTATTCACATACGATGTTTACATGTATTTACAATTTTTATCAGTGATCTCTTCTTTGTGTTTCATTTTTTTTTTTTTTTTTTTTAACAACAAAAAAGGGGAAAAAAATCAACAACTTTTTTCTATAGGATGGTCTTTTTGGTTGTAAAAAATTATCTTAGCATGCTTGTAACACAGTGAATGTTTACATTTCTACTCTAGAAACAAAAACTTTTGCATGGCATCTCCAAAATTATTCTGATCATAGTATGCACTGTTGGCACAAGCCGCGTTTCTTTTATTCCTGAAATGACAGCTACACACACACACACACACACACACACACAAAAATCCACATTTTTTAAGTCTTTAAAGATCTGGATCTATTCAACCGCAACATAATAACTGTTACTATACATATTTCGTTTAATAAACAGTAGTTTGAACCATTTTCTGCATAGGCCTTTTACAAACCTAGTGTAAAACTTCTAATGTAAATTTCAAGAGCTATTCTAAACCTTTGACCTGCAGCGACGTAAAAAGTTGTATATTCACAATAATAGGTTCTGTAATAACTTTAACCCTTTGACTACACAAAGAAATTAATAAACTGAGTAAGGAAAACAAACAAGATTTTTCTATGTTTACGAAATATAGAATACTAAAAAAATATTACACGGGCTATGTGCTGTCTGATCTTCATCTATTTCCGTCATTTTCGAGCAGCTTCAACCTTTAGAACACCAGGCAACACCATGATAATTACTGTAGTCAATGTACATCACGATCGATACATTTTTCACGGGGTCTGTAGATCAAGACCATACCTACAGTACGTACAGTCTGATCATAACAGCTTCGACACACAATACAGTAAATGGTAAATTTTACAGGTCTCATAAGGTAGATGTTCCGTGTAACAGAAATCCATTCGGCTAAATTGTCGACGAAGGGAAGAAAAAGGGTTATCTTTTCGCAAGTATTCTATAAATAGCTGACGTAGACGCCTCTTGTGTAGGAAGGTAACCAGTCTATACCTTGATCAAAGGTTAACCGCCGTTTTATCCTTTACAGATTAAGATTGGCCGAAAAACTTGTACATAAAATTGCTTCTGATTATCATATTCTAAGATGCTCTCTATATCATAATTATCATTATTTTGTTTTGTAAAAAAGAAGACAAATGCTAAAACCATTGAGAGGCGAGAAAGCTTGTGATAAACGAAAAGCATAACAACTTCGTTTGGGAAAATAGAAGGAATCCTATATGTTTGAAAACTTCGGGGGACTAGCCAATTAAAGGATGTTTATTTTTCTGTACTTTTTATTGTTATTTGGGAATGAACTATATATTGCAAGAAAACCAGGCTTGAATTTCGCGTAGGTCTGTTGGAATATTTAAGAAAGAGTTGTGTGGAGTAATTCTGTCACAACAACACAACATTATTAGAAATTTTCCAAAAATAATGACCAATCGAATAATTACTGATCATCTACATGGTAAATAGTTTAGGTACATTCCTACTGGAAGCCGCTTTCGAGCGGCTTCCAATGATAGATCGTGTTCAATTAGAATTTGCTTTATATTGTGTGCCCAATTATTTCCATTATAAGTTAGTCCATTTTCAGCGTCGTTTTTTAACATGATGTAAGTTTTATGTAAGAGACTATTTTTTGTTGATTTAATATTTTTATCCAGTATTTTAACATTGTTATTTTTCTATGAATGTACATTGGGACTCGTCCCAATTCTCCAAAGAGTGCGTCGCGATTGGTTGATTGTTTAACGTAAACTAAGTATTTTTCTACAAAATTTGGTGTGAATCAGTTCTATATCTGGGGCTATATGTGTGCCCCATACTTCGCTCGGGTAGTTTAATATTGAAGAAACTAAAGAATCAAATAATTGGATTTTTTGTTGAAATGGTAATTCAATTTGATTAAATATGATAAAAAGATTGTGAAGGGCCAATGATGCATGTTGAGCTAAGCGTTTTTGCGTACGGTTCCAAATTCCACTTTTGTAAAGAAACACGCCGAGATATTTAAAACTTTTTACAATTTCAATACGAGTATTATAAAGAAAGAAATCGTAATTCGTATGGCGGCCTTTTTCAAATATCATTATCTTTGTCGTAGCAACATTAAGACGAAGTTTATATTTATTACTATAAGTTTCTATATCGTTCAAAAGTAATTGTAGAGATACTGGGTCATGCGCGAATAAAGCTGCGTCATCAGCAAATTAAAGAAGGAAAATATTTATGCCGTCAATATTAATTATACCGTCTAATCTGCTATTTAAGTTATCTAGTATATCGTTTAGATAGAATAAACACAGTAAACTACTAGCAGGATCACCCTGTTTGACGCCTACAAATGAGTGAATAGGATCAGATTTTAAGTTTTCATAACGTATTGAACTTTTGACAGTATTGTACATTGATTTTAATGCAAGAATACACTTTGTGCTAATTTTATTGTTTAAGAGTTTTCTCCATAGTGTAAATCGATCGATTTTGTCAAACATTTTCTCCCAGTCGAGAAAAGCAACATATAATTTTTTACTGTTGGCAAGGGATTTTGAAATGAGTGCATGTAGGATGAAAATACAATCTATAGTTGATTTATGTTTTTGAAAGCCATACTGGTTATCTATTAGTGCTTCATGTTTTTCTCACCATTTTGTTAACGATTTACAAGTACTTTAGAATATATTTTTGATAAAATATTATTAAGTGTGATTCCTCTGAAGTTCTTCGGTTCATGATTACCTCCCTTGAAAATTGGTATCAATAAACCTTCGCACCATTGTTCTGGGAAGAAACCCTTGCTGAACAATTTATTAAATAGTGATTTGAGATAAGGCAATATAATGTCGATAGAAGATTTGAATATTTCGGCAATTAGACCGTTGTTTCCCGGACAAAAATAAATCTAAAAAAATTAACTCAATACTCCATGTATGTCAAATAATAGCAATTTCTCCTTTTCCTTAAATGTTATGTACAAATCTTGTTTTATGGGGCACAAATTCCCAAAATAAACATTTGGCCAAAACGTCCTACTTTGTATTTTTAGCTGGCCAAAACGTCCTTGGCCAAAACGTCCTGGCCAAAACGCCCTGGCCAAAACATCCGTGGCCAAAACGTCCTACATTCACATTAAACAACCTTGATTGTAATTAGCTAAAATCGCAAAAAAGGATCCATACGCACATGAGGGTGGTCTGGTATTGAAATACACAGTGACGATATCGAATAATGATTTTAATCGTATTAATTAAGCTGAATGTCATAAAAAAATATCGAAAATTAATGCTGTGCCTCTTAAAAACTATAAGTGCGGAAGGAAATGGGTAAAAATTCAATGACTTGTAACAATAAATGACAACATCATAATGTTTAACATCAAATATGTACTTTTTCTGAAATAATCAAAAGAACAAAATAATAACTTTAATAAAATATACGGGGACGTTTAAAGGGGACGTATTATGGTGACATTTTAACCAATCTGGAATGGAAATGGGGACGTTTTGACTGTGGGACGTTTTGACTGTGGGACGTTTTAACCGGATACCATACATACTAAATATACTTTGATTGTAGAAGAAGCTCACAGCTTTCATATTCAAATACATGTAAATTTACTTTAGCATTTTTCTTGCAGGTTTGTACAGTTCACAGCTGATTTGGCCTGTATTAGTCCAAGTTTTCAAGCCCAGCTTCTGTTTTATACTGGCACACTTTATGCAAAATTACAAAACCATCTTCAATGTCATTCTTCTGTTCAAAGGATGCATCACAACAGCATGTTGACAGCTCTTGAAACCATGTTTTGAAGTGTTTGTACTGTCACAATATATATCTGGAAAAAAAATAGAGTACCAATTGAATTTCAATTTTCTCTTTTTTACAAAAAGTAACATTTTAATTCTTCAGTTACGTTGCTAAATATGGTTTTATTTTCACATGGTTAGACTATAATGAGAATTTGTTCAGGATATCGCCAACTATCACAGATCCAATCATTTTTGACTAGTGTGTGGTACTACGCTTCCACCTTTACTGAAATAACCCCTTTTTAGGCTGCACTTTTCTTTACCTAGGATTCGATTAACAGCTTAGATTTGATTTTAATGCAAAACGATATACTTACTGCTTATAAATATGGTAATATCTGAACACAATTACATCTAAAAATGAAATCAGAATGCGACAACTATCACTTGGGTCTCGACATATTGGGCCGCCATCTTGCAAAAAAGACCGAAAATAGCCTAGTTTTGAGCCCAAAATTATCTAACCTAGGAATAAAAAATCAGAAGATTTGACTTTAAATCAAAACAAAATACTTACTGTTTATAAATATGCCAATATCTGAACACATTTATTTCTAAAAATGAATTTAGAAAGTTACAACTATCAGTAGGGTACCGCCAAATTCACCGCGTTGGTCCGCCATTTTGTGATGTAATTCCGAAAATAGCCCAGTTTTGAGCCCACAATTATCTAACTTAGAAATCCAAAATCAGTACGAAATTGGCTTTAATAGAAGGAGATGTATTCTATCTCGTGATTTTTACCAACATGTTGCTATTTGGACGCTACTTTATGTACTTAAAATTGATTTCTATTGCACATCACCAACTCCTCTTTTAGCCGAACATCCGCTTCGAGGCAAACATGATTAGGACATGAATTTTAAACGCCAAGATGCGCATATAAAACAAAATCTCCGATATAATAATTGATGTTACAGATATTCTAAACATGTAAAGATTCGGAAACTTACCTGATTAGAAGGACATATGCCAGAACCACGCAAAACGTTGATTAGAAAGTGACCGTCGTATGCCGAAATGTGTGATGGCTGCCGTTTTTTCCTTTGGAATGCTGGAGAAATCGTCCCCTGGAGAATTCGTCCCCAAATTGCTTGGGGACGATTTCTCTGAAGAAATCGTCCCGTGGGGACGAATTCTCTGGAGATATCGTCCCCAAATTAAATTTTGGAGATATCGTCCCCATCTTCAAAATTCAAATATATTGTTGTTTTAGTTGTCTTTGAAAATTATTTTTAAAGTTTTTTTTTTTTGCTTCAGTATTTACTTTGTGAAACGATTTTCTTTAGTCAAGAGCTGTTTGGTTACACAGTCATTGTTTATACGACAATTTTCACACTTACAAGTTGTTGTTCACACCTGTCACAGCTTTACACCTGAAAGATTTTTAAAAAGTTCTACTAGCTGATTTTGTTTTTAAAACAATTTAAAGGTATTTATGTTCTTAAAACAGTAGTTTTCGGTCGTTAAATGTGTTCCTATTCTAAAATTATGAGTCCTGCATCTCCCTCTACCTCTGCCCTCATTCGGCAAGGATAAATTTATGTAATGTATATGGGTTCCTGTCCAAACACCTGTCTGTCTGACTGTTTCTCTGTCTCTCTGCCTCTCTGCCTCTCTGTCTCTCTCATCAGTCGGCAAGACAAAATGATTATGCTTATTTGATTTTAGTGACTGTTACAAAGGTTCATCCTCTCATCGAAGAACTAAGTACATAAGTTATTTCCCTATTAATGAAAGGCTTATCAG
The DNA here is from genome assembly GCA_946811185.2 of Hippopus hippopus. Lineage (NCBI taxonomy): Eukaryota > Metazoa > Mollusca > Bivalvia > Cardiida > Cardiidae > Hippopus > Hippopus hippopus. Next base: position 13,960,396 of record OX328103.1, on the reverse strand, counting down.
TGTTCCCACTCACGCAAATTATTACTTAAATCACGTTATAGAATTGAATTCAATTAACGAATTTTGGTTACACGCGAGACCTCACGTATGAAAAAAAATGTTTAAAAAAAGGCATTATCCGCTTAACTTGTATAAATTGACAGGATTTGTAGTTAATTCTACCCGTATTGATAAATTATTGTCAAATCACGCGGAAATACCTATCCATAAATTAACACACGTGAAAAAAATGCTCGGTGCAAAAAACACGGAAACCCATGACACAACAAAATGTTCCTTTTGACATTGTCCGACCAGAGTCACTTCAGACAGTCTTTTCAGCTTTTTAATGACTTTAAGCAGTAAATTTCCACAGATATCTTAATATAACAGACGTTTGTGCTGTAAATCATCCATATTGATTGCTTTACCTCTAGTTGAGAGCCATTATTGTCATACCCTCTAATATGAAATCTTACCCCAGATTTACAGCTCGGGGGTAAGTGTGTACCCTTGAAATAAAAAGCTAGTGGGAACACTGCTTATAAAGATACCAATGGTCCTTAAAAAAATGAAAAAAAATCACCTCATACATAAACAGTACTAACGGGAAAAGTTGCACGGCAAGAAGAAAGTCACGATTGAAAGGCCGAAATGAACAAAAAACTGTAAAACATAAATCCCAGCTATTTAAAAAAAGGACTCAATACAAAAAAAAAATAGTAGCCCATGCACAGAGAGAGAGACACACACAGAGAGACAGAGACAGAGAGAGAGAGAGAGAGAGAGAGAGAGAGAGATCAACGGACGAAAAAAAAAATATTCAAAACAAATAAATTAACACCCTCATGTTGAATGATTGAGACACAAGAGGGGGAGATCTACGAAGATAAAGACAGATCCACGGTCGTATAATTAACATAAATAAAACAAAAATTAATGTTCCTTGCCAAGTGATGACAGAAGAGAGAGAGAGAGAGAGAGAGAGAAAAGAGAAAAGAGAAAAGAGAAGAGATACGGAGACAGAGACATACGGAGAGAGAATTCTACGCACTGACACCCATTATACATGAAAGACCCATGCCGATTGAGAGAAAGAGAGAGGGAGGGAGAGAGATATTGATTCCAATTAATGAAGCATGACTACTGTTTTATGAACATATATATTTCGTAATTGCTTTGGTTTAAAATCCATTGCAAACAAACAGGAAAAATTAAAAATCTTTCAGGTGTAAAGCTACCTGTGGAAGGCGTGACAGGTGTTAACAACAACTTGTAAGTGTGAAAATTGCTGTATAAACAATGACAGTGTAATCAAATAGCTCTTGACTGAAGAAAATCGTTACACAAAGTAAATACTGAAGCAAAAAGAAAACCTTCAAAAATGTTTTTCAAAGACAACTTTAACAACAATATGATTATATGAATTTTGAATATGGGGATGGGGACGATATCTCCAAAATTTAATTTGGGGACGATATCCTCAGAGAATTCGTCCCCAGGGGACGATTTCTCCAGAAATCGTCCCCAGGCAGTTTGAGGACGATTTCTCCAGGGGACGATTTCTCCAGGGAACGATTTCTCCTGACACCTTCCTTTGCGGTCTATTCGAAGGAAGTCGGTGAATAACCGGAAGTTACACCGCGTTGCCTATCCCTGTATATATAGGATCCCTGTCATAACTTAGAAATTGCATTTCTTGGGGTTTTATTTCTGGCTAGAAAGTTCCATTAAAATTTTAAGCTATTCAGCAGGTTAACCATTATCCTGCTAAGTAAGTGAAATGAAATTGAAGCCAATATTAAAAACCAGAATTTTGCTATTTCAAAAGTATTTCTGGGAGGATAGATATATCTCTATATCGGACAGTGTAGATCAAAGATCAGACTGTACGTTTTGTGCAGTCTGATCTTAATCTACACTGTCCGCAAAAGGTCTGTGAATCGCGCTTAGCAGCCAAAGGGTTATGGAAGCGTTGTGCAAAAGGGAAAAAATGTTGGATTACAATTGTTTATCCTTTTCCCACAATGTTTTCAAAAAACTTTAACTCTGAGTCGTTTTAGACAGAACTATGTTGTCGTCAAGAGCGAATCTTCCATTATAGATAACGTCGGACATCCGGGCATTTTCGGTGATCACGTGATAGCAACAAGGGCCGAGGTGAAAACAAACGATATCTTGAATATAGAACAGAACAGAACAGAACATATATTTTATTGGACAAGCACAAGTGTACATAGTCAAATATTGCATGATTCATATAACAAAGCATTTGTCAAGGCCTCTCTCTCTCCTTCCCTCTCTCTCTCTCTATCACACAATTTCTCTACTTCACTCTCTCTCTCTCTCTTTCTCTCTACCCCTCTCCCCCCGAAAAAACAAAAAACAAAAAAAAAAAAAAAAAAAAAAACTGCTTATAAGTGAGGATGACATACGAAAGGAGTTTCACTCAATTTGTAAAAGATGATGATTAATATGTTTATAAAAAGCTTATATTATACTAACACAATGATGATATAACCATTAGTTGTACAGAAAATGAAATCGCACTGATAATGCAGATTCGATATATTGTGCTACATTTGAAATTGTTCTTTTTTCTTGTTTGTTGAAAAGTTCAACCAACTTATACATACTTGGACTTCTAAAATAGAAACCATCTATGTACTGCCTGCGTAAAATACTATACTTTGGACATATAAACATAAAGTGAAATTCGTCCTCTACCTCGTTCATATTGCACAATAAACACACTCTTTCATTTCGCGGTGTTCTGTTACTAGAAAATCTGCCTGTTTGAATCCGAAGAGAGTGTGCTGAGATTCTAAGTCGACAAAGGTGGGAGCGAAGTGAAATAGGCAAAATGTTTAAATACTCTTCGAAACAAAGAGAAGATTTTATATTTTTGTATAGTATTAAAGAGCTACTGTCCCTGATATTTGAAAACCATTCTTGCTTGAAGCAATCTACCATTTTCTCCTTCAAAAGGCTCAAAATAAGTACTGGGTTATAAGAAGCGGGATTATTAAAAACATCCGAAAAACCATAAATATCTAAAATACTTTTAACGTTAAAAACCCAATTTTTCTTACCACATTTAACATCATGTAGTGACTGTAAATAAACACTTTTCAATATAATATTTTCTGTTTGCAGCACTTTGAACCAATACTTAATAATCTTATGATATCGTAGTATATACATCGGAAATCGACCGAGCTCTCCATAGACAGCCATCGTACTCGTACTTGTTCGTACTTGTAAAATACGTTTACAAAACTTAAGATGTATTCGTTCGATAGCTTTAGACTTACTGAATCCCCACGTTTCGCTCGAGTAATTTAGGATAGACCCGACGAATGCATCACATAACTGACACAAAATACTTGTCTTAAGTTTATATTTAAGGCAGTTATTCAATAATACATTTAGCGCTTTCAAGGCTTTACCTGATATATATTCTTGGTTTAAATTAAAAGTCCCCGTATAACTGAAAACTGTACCTAGATAGTTAAAATTATCAACTGATTCCAGAAATTGTCCATTAAATGTCCATCTCTCGTTATTTTTAAGCCCCCCTCTTTTTCTAAATACCATAGTTTTAGTCTTATTTACATTAACCTCCAGTCCCCATATATTACAGTAATCGTATAGTCTATCCAAGTTAACCTGCAGCTCTTCTGGCGTTTTACCAAAGATTACCATATCATCTGCAAAAAGGAGGATAATTATAGTCAACTGGTCCAATTTAATACCAGAGTCAGGATCCTGTTGTAAAAAGAGTTCCAAGTCCTCTAGGAAGAGTGATACCAAAATTGGTGAAATTGTCTCCCCCTGTCTCAGTCCAGATGAGAAATCAAAGAAGTCGGACGTTTCATTATGGCTCCGAACACAAGAACTGACTTTGCTATACATATCTCGGATAACACGGAGTAGTTTCCCCTGGATACCACTTTTATACAATTTATACCAAAGTGCGTGTCTGTTAATCGAATCGAAACATTTCTTTAGGTCGACAAAGGCACAATATAATCGTTTATTTTCGCTAAGAAAATTCTGGACAATATTCAGTAAAATAAAAATTGCATCAGATGTCGACAAACCCTTTTTGAAGCCAAACTGGGCGTCTGATATGACTGAGTGATCTTCACAAAACTTAGTAATTCTGTTATTAAGAATAGTTGTAAATAACTTAGATAAACAACTGAGAAGTGTAATCCCTCGGTAATTATTAACGTCATCTGTCGCACCTTTTTTGTGGATCGGGATTATAATACCTTCTGACCACTTGTCCGGGAAAACGCCCGAGTCCAAAATGCCGTTAAAAATGTCGCATATATGAGACGATAAAATGTCTATACTCTCAATTAAATATTCGTTCATGATTTCATCGCTACCCATAGACTTGCATCTTTTTAACGATTTTGTAGCTTTCAGTAATTCAGAGTAAGTGATCGGCGAATTAAGTTCATCAAAAGCACTGTCTTCAATAGTAAAATCATGTGTAGAACAGAAATCCTCAGCTTCCTGGTTAGATACATTGAAAACATCTGATCCAAGAGAAGAAAAATATTCTTTAAATTCTGAGATAGAGACTGGAGGGTTTTTATGTTGTTTCTTTTTAAAAAATTTCCAAAACTGCTTCGGATTACTCTTCTTCATATCACAAATTTGGGCGATTTTTATATTTTCATAATTCTTTCTCTTCTGTCTACACAGTTTTTTGTAATCTTTCTTCAATTTGCAAAACTGCTGTCGATTAAAATCTGATCTATTCCTATTAAATGAATTCAAAGCATTTTTGTATTGCTGACGTGCCTTACGGCAGTCATTGTCAAACCAATCTGAGTCTTTACATAGTTGTTTCTCTGAGAAGTCATTTGTGCATGACCGCTCAGAATAATCCTTCCGAAATAACGGCTTTGCTATTTCGGTAATAGTCGACGAGAACTGATTTACTATATGATTCACAGAAACTCTACTGTTGACATCAATGTTTGTAACTAGACTGTTAAAAAATGGTAACTTTTCGATCAGAGAAGACCGGAAAATATTCCGAAATTTGTCATCCCATTTGTAAACAGGTGTTTGAGAACCTTCACAAACATCCGATACAAAGGATCCCTTAAGTGTAAAAGATAAAAAAGCATGGTCACTGTACACATTAAATGACCCGACTGAAAAATCTTCAAGTATATAAAATGAATCTGGTTTTGACACCAAGTAATCGATTACAGACATACTGTTGCTTTTAACATAGGTAAATTGTCCGTGTAGATCATTGAAAAGCCGTCCGTTAACAATACGGAGTCCCGTGGACTTGCAAAGATCAAGCATGCGTGTACCGAAACCGTTACAAGCATGATCCATTGTGGACCGCGGCGTGTAAAGGTCTGGGGTATATTCATCATCATCAATACACGAGTTAAGTTTATCACACACAATAAAATCATTCTTACTCCCTACCCTACTATTCCAATCTCCCACTATGTACAATAAACCTTGGTTTTCAAACTCAAAAATGTCATTTTCTAACAAACTGAAAAGATCAATATTTACATATTTGTATGCAGGGGAGTCCTCACCCCAAATATATACGCCACCTATAAAAACGTCCTTCTCAAATCCGAAAAATTTGTGATCTAATCTGACCCAAATAACAGTATCATAATGGTTACGGACAAGTTCGATCCCGGGCTTCAGATGGTCTTTATAATAAAGCACTACTCCTCCACTGTTTCTTTTTGCTCGACGATTTTGGAATTTCCTATAAAAGTTGTGAGACGTGTAACCAGAAAAATCAACATCACTGTCTTTGTCAGTCCAAGTTTCAAACAGAAAAACAATATCATTTTGAGAAATAAAGGAACTAAATTCAGCCGACTGTTTTTTCTCAGATGTTAAACCATTCACATTCCATGAGAAGATCTTGATATCATCCCCTGCGCATCGTTAGTCTGTCTTCACCGGCTTGCCTTCAACGTACAGCGTATCATAGGATATCCATGCCCTCTTACCTTCCTTCTTGTACTCCTTCAGTTTTGGAATAAGCTTGCGCCTTTTACTAATAATCTCCTGAGGAAATTGCTTAGTCACAAAAAACTTTGTTCCCTGAAGTGTTTTCCACTGTTTGCGAACATACTCTCTGTCTTTAAAGGAAGCAAACTTGGCCACTATTGTCCTACACTTACGTTCTGATCTCTGTCCAATCCGATGTACCCTTTCAAACTTCATACTCTCAACTAAGTCTTTTGCTATTTTCATTTTATCAAGTAAAAATTGCCGAATAATTTCCTCTGAATCTTCAAACACGTGAGTGGCGGATTCCTCGATATTCCCAAAGATCAGATTGTTGCGCATAGATTGCGATTGTAAGTACGTGACGTCATTTTTTAAAGAGTCTCTTTCCTTCTCCAAGTCAATCAGTTTTTCGTTCACTACTCCATGGGAAAAATCAGTACTCTCGACCCGTTCTTCAATTTTGTTCAGTCTTTCATCTGTTTGTTTTCTACTTTCGTGCACTAGACAACAGAGTTTTTTCAAGTCATTTTCAAAATTATCCACTTTTTTCTCTAAAATGTCAATTTTCTTTAACTGCCCCTCAATGTTAGATAAGCGTGAGTTTATACTGTTTAAGCACTTCATAATGTCCGCGTTCGTGGGCATAACGGTAATTTCATTTTCATTCACCGGCTTGCTTGAAATTGGGCTATTTATGCTCACCTCGTTCTGGATGGTTTTTGACGAATCCATTTTTGAAAGTAAGGAGAATTCGGTGTTGTCGACTGTCGTATCCTGGCCTTTTTCTGAATCTTCAACACTTTTATCGTCCTCAAAAATCAAGGAAATGTCACACGCTGCGTCATCATCATATAAAACAGTATTTGTCTCATTCAAAATCTCTGAAACGCTAACCTGTTTTGGAGAAGTGAACCTTCCCGCCTTTTTCGTATTTCCATTGTCTTCACACTCATCACTCCTTTTCCTCCTTTTTTGTCTGTTTTTCTTTCCCATAAGCACTAATTTATAACCACTTATGAATCCTAACACAATTAAGTCACTTTTAATCCAAAGAAAATTACACTAGAACTTTAAATTACTTCAAAAATCAGTAAATCACCGAGAGCTAAAATTCGAGCGTCCACACACTCCCGACCTTGACCTATACCTATATACCCGTATAGTTATTTGGTCACATTTTAGAAATGAAATTCACCGTAAAAGCGATAAATATGTCGAAAATCGGCCGTGCCGAAGAGAAAAAAATGTCAATTTATCAATTGTCCGGTATCCTACAGAAAGAAGGGTTATAACACAAGCGCTGTCTCCTGTTGGGTGTTTTGATAAAAGCTTTCGTATGCAGACTACATCATTAACACCCGAGAAAGAAACAAGAAAAATTTATGATGCATAGCATCATAGAAGCCGCAATCTTTTGGTGGACAATTTCAGAAATATTGACTCTCTTGAGAAATTGTGATTTCATTTTTTGTATCTGTCTTTACCCACACCACCACCAAAGGAATATCATGACAAATGGTACTAAAATGCAAGGAAAAAAGAAACAGAAAATGATATGTACTTGTATCATCTAATTCTAAAAAAAAAGACAGAAGTTTAGCGAGGAATCTCAAATAATTTTGTTATTATATTATTATTATAAAGTGATACTGTTTATGGGGGGGGGGGGGGGGAAAGCATCGCGGAATTTTAAAATTTCTACTCGAAATTTGAAAATGGAGAAAATGCGCAGCAAGTACAGCATTGTCCATTTATTAAAATGATTTTAGAAAGGAAACTTCTGTACCGGCATCAAATCAATACTATGGAATTATTTAAGTTACTAATTATTCAAAGTGATATTAAGATCGTTATCCACATATGATGTTTACGTGTATTTACAATTTTTATCAGTGATCTCTTTTCTGTGTTTCATATTTTTTTTTTTTTTTTTACAACAAAAAAGAAAAAAAAAAAAATATTCAACGACTTTTTTCTAAAACATGATCTTCCTGCTTGTCAAAAAGTGTCTTAGCATGCTTGTAACAGTGAATCTTTACATTTCTACTCCTATATGTTTGAAAACTTCGGGGGACTAGCCAATTAAAGGATGTTTATTTTTCTGTATTTTTTATTGTTATTTGGGAATGAACTATATATTACAAGAAAGCCAGGCTTGACTTTCATGTAAGTCTGTTGGAATATTTAAGAAAGAGTTATGTGGAATAATTCTATCACAATAACACTACATTTTAGAAATTTTCCCAAAATAATGACCAATCGAATAATTACTGATCATCTACATGGTAAATAGTTTAGGTACATTCCTACTGGAAGCCGCTTTCGAGCGGCTTCCAATAATTAATTTCTAGGAAACTACCTTGGATTTACAAGGCAAGAATTAAAAAAAATTAATGAATTGCAATCTGCAGTCATATCAGGGCTCCATAATAATGCATTTGAAAACAAAAAGTGTTCGGACAGACAAATTTATGCATCGTTTGAGTTCAAAAAGTAGAATGGACTTACCCTAATGTAAAAATTTTTAATAATTCCAAATCCTATATTTTTACAAATGATCAACTGAAAATTGAACAGGACAGTATACACATTATTATGACACGTGTGTGTTAGTCTGTGCTTAGCAAAGACTATGTGTCACCCACTGCGGCAGTGATATACCGAGATCAAAGGAACACCTGGTCTGTCGCTGTGTCTTTGCACACAATAAAACTCTTTTTTCTTATTACAAAAAATTATCACCACTCTAACCCTTTACCAAAAAAAAAACTTCTCAAAGTTGAAAACATTTGCAGACTTCAATTTCATATGGCTCAACTAATGAAACTTACATTCAATTGAATAGAAAACATCTTGGGAAAAGGAGAAAATGCTGGTTATCAACACTTTCTCCTCTACCCACAATGTTTTCAAAAGATTTCTTTTTCTTTTCCTTTTTTTTTTTTTTTTTTTGTTAAACTAGGGATTGTATGGTAAAGGGTTAATAGTTTAAATAAATCGAACCAGCGATCCCCGGGTTTCAAGCCCTGTACTTTACCGACTTGGCAATATCAGACATGTGTTGAACAATCAGACCATCTATGGCACTTTTTATAAATTTATTCTTTACAGAACAACAAAATTTTGACTTGTCCAAAGTAGACGCATTTGCAGGCAACAAAAATAAATGTGACTCAAAAATTGAATTACGTTAAAAAAGGGTAGAAGACACTGTGGGAAAAGGAGAAAATGTTTATAACTAGAATTTTCTCCTTTTCCCACTATTTTTTCAAAAGCTATCTTCTCAGGGTCTTTAAAAGTCGGGATTTTAAAATTTGCTAAAAGGTTTTGAACAATTAAAGTAATGTCTTATTTGACTAAAAACTTTTACTAAATGGCAAAACTTAGGACCTATGAAAATCCTAAGCATTTGAAGCCGACAGTGGGTCATATGGTTGAAGTTTTTTTTTAAAAAGTAGAAAATATCGTGGGAAAAGGAGAAAATGTTGGTTCCAAGCATTTCCTCCTTTTACATTTTTTTTCAAGCACCTTCGTTCCCAGGGTTGTTAAAACTCGGTATTCCTTGGTAACGGGTTAAGAAGCTTTCCAGTGTCTTCAAAGAGACAGGGACAGTCCATTTACTGAAATTACAGCACTACAGGCATACTTTTTGAAATATTAAGAAAATTTCGATCTAAAAAAAAATGCCGAACTTTTTCATATTGCGCATTTAGTCATGTTCCTATTCGAAGACGAATAACTGTAATAGAGTTTAGTTCATGAACATAAGAAACATAGTTTTTTATCTTCCATCCCCATTCACAAAATATTTATATTCCAGCTTAAGTTTTTCAAGAGTTTATAAGAAATGCTTTGTACGTGTAATATGAATTTTCACAAAGTGGATGGAGGGTTTAACTCCGTGTTCCTTTGATCTCGGTATCGCACTGCAGGGTGGGCGACCCTAGAGCTGTACAATGTAACTGCTTGGTAAAAACAGGGATCGTCTATACGATCCCTGGTAAAAATTAACGCACACGTGTCACATTAAACTGACTCTTTTTGTCTGTTACTGATCTTAATTGACCCTTATGTTGATCATTTGTGATTAAGATTTGGAATTTTACGCAGGTTACAGAGGGTAAGATCATTCTTTAAACTATAGCATGTAATGTGTAAACTTTTCCAAATTAGAAATTTCGAACGAGACATACCAAAGCGATATTTGTCTTTGAAAGAGTAGCAAACATTGTGGAAAAAAGAAAGGATACTGATTAGATCTAGTATTTTCCTTTCACCGCAATATTTTCAAATTTCTTTCTCTTCAGGGTCGAAAAAACTCTGGATTTTTTTTTTTTTTTTTTTTGTACTGGGTTAGATCTAATTAAGTCTGTCTCGGGGCAATGTTTAAAAATAAAGTTTTATCAGACTGTTCTTTTTTCGGTCAAATATTAGACTATGTAAATGATCACCATCAAATACTAAGATATTTTACAAGTGTAGTAATCCTTTATGACGATACTTGAGTGGTTTTATAGCTTATCAGCCTTTGAAAATTCATGAAATCGCTTTGGTCAGAAAAAAAAACCCTCGGGAACCAATTCTTCGACCTTTCCTTTAATTTGATTACACTTTTTTTTTACGCTTGGACATGAAATAGACAAAAGAAAACACGGTACATAGACTGAGTTAAGAATATTCATTTCATGTCTGAAGAGTCTAGACCCACTTTAAATTTAAATGGTAGGTCTATTTGTGGTAGGCCCATTTGATGAAAATCGTCCAAAAGAAGAATTGACAACTCGTCATACTTATTCTTAAGTATATTTCTAACAGTTAGCTTAACTGATAATAGCTTTGATTCGTAAAAAACGTAGTTTTTCTCAACGATAATAATTGCGAACAGCACAAAAATATATGGTTGCTATGTTATCAATTTCACCTCCGAAAATGGCGGCAGCTTGTTGCTAGGGAAGTGACGTCATGCCGATGTACCCTATGTGCCCATGTCATGACCAATCTCAGCGGACTCATCTATAGGCCTTTACGGAAACTCGGTTACTTCCCCTGTGGAAATCCCCATTTCCGGGGACTACGATCATAACAATCATAAGGGCTCGGCACAAGATGATTGTGCTACTTTGTGCTTAAAGAGAATATTTCGATAAAAAAAAAAACAAATATCTGTTGATAAATATTTATATACAGATATTCGGATTTTTTTTTTTTTTTTTTTTTTCTTTTCGAAATGTTGTCTTTAAACACAAAGTATCCTGTGATAACAATGGCCGAACAAAAAAAAAAGAAATCATTCGTGATTTTCGTCATCCAGTTAACTTTCCAAAATCGCAATACCCCGCTCCTAAAAATTATTACTCGGAGATACACACGTCTGACCTGTTGCTCTGTATCGCACACTGTTGGCAAACGTAACAGATTTGTTCAATTAAATTCTTTGAATTTCTCGGACAATGGTGAAAAAGACGCCTAAACTTGTTGCAGATAAGATAACGTCATTTGTATGCCAAAAAATCTACAGTGTCGTTAGTTGCAGCAACTATCACTTTCGAAAGACACAAAATAATATTATTACTGACCAAAACAAAGCCCCGCGATAGAAATAACAGATTTTTCGCAGACTGCCTTGGTTTTACCATGGATCATGAAATATACGATCCCTGGTTTTATAGGACAAGGAATTAAAACAGAAAACAAAAACAATGAATTCCGACATGCAGTTAAAACAGTGACCTATAACATTGCATATGAGAACAGAATGTGTTCGGACAGGAAATATACATCATTTGGCGTCGAATTTAAAAGAGACTTATCATCATCATCATCGTTGGTCTTCTTTACCCTCGCCATGCGGCATAAAGCCATGTGGCGAGCAGCTATTGGTTTTTTATCTATATATTTTAGAGACAGTTGGGTTTAAATACAATTTTGTATCTTTTAATTAGATGGCAGCGCTCCCCGATTTAAAAAGAGGAGGTAGAATAAAAAAGGATATATAAAAAAAGTAACCGGCTAGCCGAAAACGACCCTTCCAGGACCACCTTATAAAAAAACAAGATAAAAATTTATTATTTACAACATGTACATTACCGTTGAGCTTTGCCTGTCTAATTGTACAGTTTTAGACTCATCCATGTTTTTTATTGCCTATTTATTGGATTCTACAGTGTTGGCATATCCTAGTCTTATTGAACAAAAGGTCATTACGTACTTTATTATAATCAGGGATCTTATATACAGGGATAGGAAACGCGGTATAACTTCCGGTTATTCACTGTCTTCTTTCGAATTGACCGCAAAGGAAAAAACGGCGGCCATCTTAAATTTCGGCATACGACGGTCACTGTTTTAATCAACGTTTTGCTTGGTTATCCCATACGTCCTTCTCAACAGGTAAGTTTCCGAATACTTACATGCTTAGAATATATGTAACATCAATTTTTTCGGGGATTTTGTTTTATATGTTTATTTTGGCGTTAAAAATTCATGGCCTAAGCATGTTTGCCCCGTAGGGGATGTTCGGCAGGAGGATTTAGTGACGTGCAAAAGAAATACTTTTTAAGTACATAAAGTAGCGTCCAAATAGCAACTAGTTGGTAAAAATCACGAGATAGAGTACATCTCCTTGTAGTAAAGCCAATTTTCTGCTGATTTTCGATTCCTAAGTTTGATAATTATGGGCTCAAAACTGGGCTATTTTCGGTATTTCATCAGAAAATGGCGGACCAATGTGGTGAATTTGGCGGGACCCAAGTGATAATTGTAGCATTCTCAGTTTATTTTTAGAAATAAATTTGTTCAGATTTTGACATATTTATAAGCAGTAAGTATTTCTTTTTGTTTTTAAATCAAATCTAGTGATTTTCGATGCAAAGGTTAGATAACTGTGGGCTCAAAAACTTGGCTATTTTCGGTCTTAATTGCAAGATGGCGGCCCAATATGGTGAATTTACTGAGACCCTGGTGGTAAATGTAGCATTCTGATTCCATCTTTTGAATTAATTGTGTTCAGATATTACCATATTTATAAGCAGTAAGTATTTCGTTTTGCACTAAAATCAAATATAAGCTGTTTATCGAATCCTAGGTAAATAAAAGTGCAGCCTAAAAAGGGGTTATTTCAGTAAAGGTGGAAGCGCAGTACTGCACATTAGTCAAAAATGATTGGATCTCTGATAGTTGGCCATATTTTGAACAAATTCTCATTATAGTCTAACCATGTGAAAATAAATCCATATTTTGCAACGTAACTGAAGAATTAAAATGTTACGTTTTGTAAAAAGGAGGAATTTGAAATTCAGTTGGTTCTATATTTTTTTTCCAGATATGTATTGTGACAGCACAAACACTTCAAAACAAGGTTTCAAGAGCTGTCAACATACTGTTGTGATGCATCCTGTGAACAGAAGAATGACATTGAAGATGGTTTTGTAATTCTGCATAAAGTGTACTAGTATGATACTGAAGCTGGGCTTGAAAACTTGGAATATCAAAGACCAAATCAGCTGTGAACTGTACAAACCTGCAAGAAAAATGCTAAAGTGAAATTAATGTATTTGAATATGAAAGCTGTGAGCTTCTTCTACCATCAAAGTATATTTAGTATGTATAGCTCAATAAGCCACTAGAAGTATGGAGTTATTTAATTATCTGTGACAAATGCTAGTATTCCTGAATCCTAAGTTTTCACTAACCTGGGGAATATCCATACTTCCGAAAACATTGTGAAAAAAGAAGAAACTACCGGTAAGTACATGTCACATTTTCTCATTTCCCTAGGAAAAACAAGTCTCCTCATTTCAGTTGCATTTCATTTGTCGTCTGCAAATGCTTTCGAATTAGAAATGTCCAAAATTTTGTAATCTGGCAAAAAGTTAAGGATGGAACCTTGCTCAATTTGCAATGTTTCACAACATTTTAGTTCTATCATAGCAGCCATTATACTTATCTATTTGTTTTTTGAATTTGCACAACTGTCTGCACAAGCTGCGTGTTGCTTTTCCTCATCAACATAATTTTTGAGGGAGAGAAGTATGTATCTGTGTTGTGCAAAATTCTCTGAGAATCATGATGTTTGTTTCCCACTACTCACACTATTGTCATAAAACACTAAAAGTACATGTATTAAATTTGACATACTTCTGGTTTCTTCAAACAATACAGTTCATTCAGTATCTACAGTCTTATAAGCCGCTTGAGGTAAGGAGCTATCTAATAATCTGTGACAAATGTCAGTATTCCCGAATCCTAAGTTTTCACTACCATGGGAAATATTTACACATCTGAATACACTGTGGGAAAAGAAGAAAATGTTGGCAAGCATGTTCTTATTTTCTCAGCAAAGACACAAGTGACACATTTCATTTCTTGTCTGCAAATAATTCCAAATCAGACAAGTCTCAAATTTTGTTGTCTGGCAAAGTGTTCCTGAAGGTTGGTTGCTTTCAACATTTTGCAATTGTATCACAGCAAACAATGCAGCTATCCATATTCCATGTATTACTAGAGTTGGGAATGTTTCTACTTGAAAATCTCTGTTGAGGGAGAGAAGTATATTTTGGGCGTTTGTATGACATACACCAGGATTATAATGATAGTTTAATATACCAATAATATCTCATATACACAATACTTTTACCATCATCATTAACTGCAACTTGCCACAGTGAAAAAGTTTTAGGAGATAAAAGTCTACATTCAATGAAAAGAGCATTTGCGGAAGCAACCAACCATTTGCATGTTACATTTTATCGCAAAAAGATTGGTCCTTGTGTCATACTGTTTTCCAAAGATTTCTACAGTGGATTTATGTAAAATCAAATTTATTAGGCATTAAGTTAAAACTTGCTAAAGGAACACATTTTTCAGCACCATTTAATTTTGTAACACACATGTAGCTCAATATTCATGGCTGCCTTGAGGTTTTCAGTGAGAAATTTTAAAATATCAATTTCAACATAAACTTTCTGTGTACAGTGTGATTTTTTTTTTTTTTTTTTTTTAATTTAAAAAATGAAAAACATTTGAAGGAAAGGCAAAAACATAATTTTTTTAATAGCACAGAAATCATTTTGAAAAGAAATGATCACTGGCTGCAACTGGTCTTTTACAAATGTTTTCCAATGCTGTCCACTGTATGAGGAGTGAAAAGTCAAATTTGTACAAAGTCCTACACAACTTATACTGTTTTCAAATTGGTCCAAAATCAAAGCATTCAAAGTTATTAGACACAGAATAAAAAACCATTATTAAAGAAGGAAAAATTGCTTGTCAAAAGCAACTTTTACTTTGCCACACTGTTAACTCTTTTTGAAACAACACAGAAGTAGACTTGTACAAAGTGAGAGCATTTACAGACAACAATTGAAATGCGACTCAAATTATGGAATTTGTCAATGATATATTTGAAAGCATTTGGGGAAAAGGAGAGAATGTTGGTAACCAGCATTTTCTCCTTTTCATGCATTGTTTCCAAAAGGATTCTTTCTCTTGGTCATCAGAACTCGGGGTTGTGTGGCAAAGGGATAATTCCAGATTTGTCTTTTTTATTTTTCTAATAATTATGCTACTGACTATTTTTTACCAAAGAACAATTTTTTGGGGGCCTTTGGAATCCCAAATTGAAAGTATTAGCAAACGACAACTGAAAGTAGATTCAAACGATTGGATTTTTTTTGCATGGTATTGAACAATGCGGATAAAAATGCTGAAAACAGGTACATGTGCTAGGCTAGCATTTTGTTCTTTTCCCACAATATTTTCAAAAAGCTTTAAATATTCCGAAGTCATCAAACACACAAGGTTGTAAGGTACACAGGTTAATTCGAAATGATGCAATTGTGAATGCCACTGGTGTATGTAATTGATTCCAATATATAAAAGTAGAAACAGAGTTGCAGACAGGTCCTCACACTTCACCAGCCTACTTTTTCAGAAATTTCACTAATTCTTTCCATTTTGCAGGAAATTCTCCCTTTTTTCTGTCAAAGACAGTGATTTAAGAGTAGCTGCAAGCTGAACTGAAAATATACTGGAAGGTCCATTTAATGGGCAGTGAAGGCAATTTTCTGGTTCTATATGCCCTTTGTGTAGTTTGCTATTGAAAAATGGGTATATAACTATTAACAGATCTCTGTGTTTACCGGCCTAATACATTGTACTACATACAAGTGAAATGTTTGTCACTCCTGATAACATGAGAAGCTTTTGACCTGACCAAATTGAAACATTTGGAGAAGAAAATCAGAAAATAAATATTCAATTTCAATGATGCGTATTGTCTATAAACAGAAGAGGACACTAGATGTGTCATGACAGATACACAACTTGATATATCCCACTTGTGATCATGTCAAATACAGGGAGTGGACAAAAGCAGCGCACTTCCGAAACGTTAGACGGACTTAATCCTTCAATAGGCGATGTGTGCTTTTCCCGAATTGTTTGCAATAGATATCCACTGCAGAAATATTAAAATATTTTAAGTTACTACGAAAAAGAGGGTTGTTTCGGTAATAGGTCGTTTTGGCACCGGGCCGTTTTGATCTCCATTCACAATTTACACTTCGTGTGAATTCAAGACTGACAACATGACCTGTATATCTGAAACGCCCAATTAGTCGACACTTTAAATTTTCCAGATAAAAAAAATAACACTTTAACTGGAAAAAAAAAAACAATAATAGAAAAACATTGACTAAACGCTTCTTTGGCAGATATAAAAATTGTCGGAATCGGCAAGGAATTATATTATCTGAAAGGATGATAATAACTCGCAAGGAACGACAACGGATTATTGGACGCCGTACAGGTAAGTCAGTGAAAAATCGATAATTGGTCTTAACTCCAGTTGCGTTGCCTATCCCTGTGTATATACGATCCCTGTTATAATTAAACATTGATTTGTCATTTACTAATTTAATTCGGGGAAGGAAAAAGTGGAAGAAATGGACGGAGTCGAGGCCAACATGTTTCAGAGAGCTCTCAAAAAAAATGACCAAACAAAAATGTACGCTGTAAGAGCTGCGAAGCGACCGTCAGTCCTGCCTGCTGTGCAGGGCGATCAGGACGACACCACTCAGTAGGGGCATAGAGCCAAAACCACTGGGGTGCTAGTTCTTTCCCTGCCGCCCTAACCACAGCCGGTCCCAAAATGGGTAAAAGCTGCCATAAGAACGTGAAATAAACTTTGACAAAAAATATAACCCTATGGGGCAGGACTACGGGGGCTCAGAGCGGCATAATAAAAGCCCCCGTGTCAATAAAAAGAGACTTACCCTCTGTAACAATTCTTAAATAATTCCAAATCCTATATTTACAAATGATCAACATAAGATTGAAAAGGAACGAGACTTTAATATGACACGTCTATGTTAATCTGCGCCTAGCGTGTGTGCCGAAACGCTTCTGTAGGTCACCCATTTTTGTCCGTGAAATACCGAGATCAAAGAACACCCAGCTAACCCTTTACCAGCTTCTCAACGAAAGCAATAACAGAACATATTTCGCCACTCATATCTGAAATTACCTTTTTTGGAGGAGGAATGGAAGGTTTGACATTTCAATTAACCTTGTTGTAAAAGTCATATATTTGGTAGCTCAAACAGGAGGATGACAAAAAGGCATTTAGACATTTTGATTTTTTTGGGGGGAGGGGAGGGGGTTATGGATTTTTTTTAATAACTTCAAACTATATGGGGTTTCAGAGTTAAATAAACGGACAAACGGACTATCCATTTCTCTTTTGTAGATTACAAAATATTATCAATTGCAACATTTTATATAAATAAATCAAACCAATGATCCCAGTGTTTCAAACCATATAAGTTAACGACTTAGATACCGGGTTCGGTAAACGGCAAAACTTTGGACTAGTCCAAATCCAAAGCATTTGAAACCGACAGGTTAAACGTGGGTCAAATGGTGGAAATTGCCTTTGAAAAAGTGGAAAATATTGCGAGGAATGAGAAAATGCTGGTTACAAGCATTTCCTTCTTTTCAAATATTTTTCAAGGCGCCTTCTTTCCCAGGGTCGTTAAAACTCCCGATTGTTTGGTTGGTAGAAGGGTAATAATCTCTAAAGAGGCAGGAACAGTCCATTTACCGAAATTACAGCACTACATGCATACCTTGAATTGTCAAAAAAAATCCTATCTCAAAAAATTATCATGTTGCTTCAGACAAATATCATAACTATTAGTCTAGATCATGAACATAACAAATGTAGCTTTAGTTCAAATTTTAAATCTTCCAGTCTCCCTTCACTAAATACCCATACTCCATCATTATGAATTAAAAAGACATACGTCAAAATTATTCTTCATTAAAATGTGTGAAGGGATAAATCGGTGTGTTCCTTTGATCTCGGTATCGCACTGCCGGGTGGGCGACCGAAGAGCCGTAATGTACAAATTAACGCGCACATGTCACATTAACCCTTTACAAAACGACAACATTTTAAGCTATTGTATACTGAATGGATTTACCAACAATTTGGTAATGTTGCTCGAATTATGGATTTTTTTTTTTTGAAAATGTAGAAACATCATGTGAAAAGTTTGTCCATCAGCATTTTTTCTTTTTCCCCTTATAATAGCGAGCAGCGCACAAGAGGCGTCGCGGAGCGACGCCTCGCGTAAGCGAGAGCTTATCGGTAGAGATAGTGTCAAAAATGTACATACCTTATGCCTCTGAAGAAGTGGTGGAGCGGAAGTAGATTTTTCAAATATGGTGGACGGAAGTGACGTAAAAGACTGGCACTAAGAGCGTTTCTGTCCTATTATTCCTTACACCCTTGACAATCACGTGATTTGAAACAGTGTTCCAGTCTACAAACGAGACCCTCGCGAGATCTGGTCAAATACGAAGGAACTTGGGCTTTTCCGTATCTGTCTGAGGCACGGAAAATTCCGAATACGGAAATAAACATTACGGGAATTAATAAAGCAGCTGAACCATTTCGGGTGAGCCAAACAATCTTTACTTTCAAGTTTTTTCGCGCTCCTGCTTTTGAAAACTTTGTTCATCTTTCATTCGGACGTTTTTCCCAATTCTTAAAGTCTTGTTCGGTAAAGAAAACGAAACAACTCGGCCACTAATTAACTCGTCCCCAAGTCAACACGGCCCGAGCAAACTCTTAAGATTTTTAATCTGTGTACGGTAGATATTGACGGATTGACGAGAGTGTCTTTCATTCTGAACAGAATGTAACAAAAAGCTATTCTCATCGAAATTTAGATTACAACAGCTTAAAAAGGTTTTTTTTTTTTTTCAGTTTAAAACAAAATTGTCCACTCGCAGCAGTGATTTTTTCTTCATTTTCTTTTAACAGAGGGAATTTGGTTTCTTTTTTTTTTGTTCTGAATTGGATCTAGATGCCAAAATAATCATTGCTGTAAAATCTAAATCTGATCAAATTCTGTCAGCATTCACTTTGATGTTTTTGACAGTATAGATCTAGATTTCACTTTGCATAGAATATAATTTTTTGTGCAACCTGTTGTTGTACCCACACACATAATATTTTCTAAAATTGGATCTACATTGTGGGAACTCCTCTGATGTTATTATGCCCCCCTTCAACAAAGTGGGGGTATATTGCTTTGCTAATGTCGGTCCGTCGGTCGGTCGGTCGGTAGACCGTACCTTGTCCGGATGATAACTAGACACAGAATTGACCTAGGCTCGTCAAATTTGGCACAGACATGCATCATGGAGTGTAGATGATCCCTATTGATTTTGAGGTCAATCGGTCAAAGGTCAAGGTCACATTGACCGTCAACATGTTGATATATAGACCAAACCTTGTCCGGATGATAACTACACACAGAATTGACCTAGGTTCG
The DNA here is from genome assembly GCA_946811185.2 of Hippopus hippopus. Classification (NCBI taxonomy): domain Eukaryota; kingdom Metazoa; phylum Mollusca; class Bivalvia; order Cardiida; family Cardiidae; genus Hippopus; species Hippopus hippopus. Next base: position 13,940,555 of record OX328103.1, on the reverse strand, counting down.
TCAAATTTGGCAGAGACATGCGTCTCTGAGTGTAGATGATCCCTATTGATTTTGAGGTCAATCGGTCAAAGGTCAAGGTCACAGTGACCGTCAACATGTTGATATATAGACCTAACCTTGTCCGGATGATAACTACACACAGAATTGACCTAGGTTCGTCAAATTTGGCGCAGACATGCGTCTCTGAGTGTAGATGATCCCTATTGATTTTGAGGTCAATCAGTCAAAGGTCAAGGTCACAGTGACCGTCAACATGTTGATATATAGACCAAACCTTGTCCAGATGATAACTAGACACAGTAATAGACCTAGGTTCGTCAAATTTGGCACAGACATTCGTCTTGGAGTGCAGATGATTCCTATCGATTTTGAGATTAATCCATCAAAGGTCAAGGTCACAGTGGCGTTCAACTTAATGATATATAGACCAAACCTTGTCCAGATGATAACTAGACACAGAATTGACCTAGGTTCGTCAAATTTGGCGCAGACATGCTTCTCTGAGTGTAGATGATCCCTATTGATTTTGAGGTCAATCAGTCAAAGGTCAAGGTCACAGCTACCGTCAACATGTTGATATATAGACCAAACCTTGTCCGGATGATAACTAGACACGGAATAGACCTAGGTTCGTCAAATTTGGCACAGACATTTGTCTTGGAGTGCAGATGATCCCTATCGATTTTGAGATTAATCCATCAAAGGTCAAGGTCACAGTGGCGTTCAACTTAATGATATATAGACCAAACCTTGTCCAGATGATAACTGGACACAGAATTGACATAGGTTCTTCAAATTCTGTACAGATATTCATCTCGGAGTGTAAATGATCCCTATCGATTTTGAGATTAATCCATCAAATGTCAAGGTCACAGTGGCGTTCAACTTAATGATATATAGACCAAACCTTGTCCAGATGATAAGTACACACAGAATTGACCTAGGTCCTTCAAATTCTGTACAGATATTCATCCTGGAGTGTAAATGATCCTTATCAATTTTAAGGTTAATCCGTGAAAGGTCAAGGTCACAGTGACCACCAGATGATTCAGGGCCCGCGCTGCCACTTGAGCCATTTGCTCAAAAAAAATTAAAGTGTCTCAAAAATCATCATATGTGGCTCAACTTGTGGCTCCAACATTTTATTTGCGTATTATCGGGGACGTAGTAAGCATCGAAGTAGACTGGGAAAAAGCGGAAGTCGAACGCGCGTGCCGAAAAGAAAATCGATAACCCAGTCTGTGTATCGGCGACTGTTTACAATCTTGTATGTATACACACGGCGGTGTGTATAATTATGCGAACTGTTGACAGATTATCACGTTTAACAATTGAAGTGGGCTATAAATCAAAAAGATGACATCGATATTTCCCAATCAATTCTTTTAATATCACTGTGCCACTTCCTGTATCAATGTGGCAGTAGGGGGGCATGACTGTTTTAAAAACAGACATCTTGTTTCTAAGAGATTTTTCACAGTTAAGATAAAGTTCTGTCTTTTCAACAGACCAAAACATTTTTTTAATGATGGAAAAAAAAGTGGATTCATGTATTCCCCTATGTATTTTCTCAGGAAATGCTATTTTGATCTAAAGGCTTCTTTTTGCAAAATGATATTGCTTACGATCAATTTTGTAGAGTTACTTTTGACTTTCCAAAACAAAATCAGGTATTATGCCTTTTTATTCACCCGTTTTAATCTGCTTTCAACAAATTTAAGCTTATTTCATCCAGGCAAATTCATCAGCTGCATAGTCATAAAAAAACATACCAGCTTGATGACCAGACTGTTAAGAGTAAATTTATGGTAAAGTAACGACAAAGACTTGGGAGTCACTGGAATAGCTTTTATGCAGATTTGTTTTTGTGGGTGGCTGTAATTATTCCTAGGTCAAGGCAAAGGGTTTGTTATCTTGAAATCCAGTTTCAAACCCTGATTGCCTTGTCAGTCATGTAGAAGTATCCTTAAGCAAGGCACACCATAGCCACAGGCTAGCACTGGTTGAAACATTACCAAGTAAAGATGTTACGTAAGCTGAATTGCAGTGGAAAGCAACATAAAATTCTGTTTAAACAAATAATTACAAAGATTTAGATCTACAAATCTAAATCTCTGAAAATTCTTAATCTTTCCTAGATCAATCTCCCTTTATCCATGCATGGCGTTTGTTGTTCATAACTTTAATTGAGAAAAACAAATACTGTGTTGTCAAACAATGACTAAATGTATATGAATTCAGTTTAAATGCCAATGTCAGATAATGATTTAAAAAAAGGACCGTGATATTTAACCAGCCTCGTTTAGCCTTATCCTTTTTGAAACTAGGGCTTTTTTGGATTGATCAATTAGTGTTGTACTCCACTTTCAAAGTCATTTCAGTCATATCAAGCTGACAACTCACTTCACTCCTTGGTTTTACAAGCAGTCAATGGGATGTGGCTTGCCTTACCCATAGAAGCCCAAATACAAGTAAAACATTATCTTGGATGAGAATCAAACCCAGAACCTTAGGATTACTGATTCAACACCTTAAGTACTAGGCCACCCAAGACAACTCAAAACTCTATGGAGGCTAATCCTACAATTCCTGGAAATTTTATTTAGATGGTGAAATTTTTTTTTTTTTTTAAAAATCATGATTAACTTCGGTATTATAGAAAATTTTACATTGATCAGATAATATTTTAACGCAAAATTTCTCATTTGTGCAAATGATGACATCCGAGATAAAATTGCCGTGATAGTTCTAAATGCTTCGCGACATCTATAAATACTAAATTCACCATCTGGATGAACTTAGTAGATTTTGCCTTCACAAGATGGTAGCAAGTTAAAATTCGAATGATTTACAATTTAAGTGTAATTGTTCAATTCTGACTACACATGAAATGAACTGAGGTCTGTTAAACACAAAGATGACTCGAAGTGCCTCTTACGAACAACTTTAAAACCATTCAGGGAAAAGGAGAATTCATAAGGTTTAAAACAAATATATTCTGAAACTGTATCTAATTATAAATACCATGAATGTCAGTTGTAGGCATGAATGTAAAAAAAATCGTGATACCAGTGAGAATTATCAGCTATTTTACCGTGAAAGTTTTCATGATTTAGATAATATTTCCAGGAAAGTTTGTTTTATTGAGGTAGTTCTCTTGAACTATCGCAATAGTTATCTTGTATCTTGTGGCAGAAATATGCCACCGTAGGTTAAATACAAGAAAAAGGTGCAAATTTTGTGTTCAAATAATAGATGTGATTAGCAATATGTTACTCTGTTTACTGTTATGCTATCAAATAGGACATCATCATACTAATTCGAATACGATCCCATACAATTGATGCGCATTATTGATCAATTCACATTCCTTAATACCTTTGCCCAATTCTGAAATGAAACCTGCCTGGCCAGGTAGCTCGGTGGTTCCTCATCGTTCATGTATCTGACTCATGACCTGGTGATTGTTGGTTCGATACAGAGTTGAGGCAAACTTTCTTTCCAGCAACTCAAAGTTTAGCCTCTCACATCTGATGCATTTGAGAAAAGTAGTCAATAGCTTGAAAGAAGGTTTTGTCAGTGCTGGTGTGAGAAAGTCAGGAAACACCCCAGCACTGGTACTTTTTTTTTGAGGGGGGTATTGGGGAGGGAATTCTTATTATTCTATTCATTTGTCTTTCTTTTTTTCTGGTGCTTTACCTGCAGTTGCTTTGCTTAATTATGAGATGAATTATTTTTTAACTTTAGTGAGATTATAAAAATCTGAGATAGATCTAGAATGTAGTAGATCTAGATTTACGCCTATATAATCAGTGTAGGCATTTGATTAGGAGATTTACGTCTATCAAAGTACATGTAGCAATCAATAGTAGCGCTGCTCGCCTTTAGGCTTTGCCTATATTCATATTACCGAAAGCCATCTTCCTCGGGGTCGTTAAAATCCGGGGATTGTTTGGTAAAGGATTAAACAGACTCTTGTGAACTGTTTTTAATTTCAATTCACCCTGACCTTGTTCATTTGTGGATAGATTTGGAATTTAACACAAGTTACAGAGGATAAGTTCATTCTTAGTCTCTACTTCCATATACTGCTTCCGTGCTTGTGTAGTTCTCGGAAGTAGAAGTTGCGCTTGTGCGCATGCGTAATCGAAGAGTACTCAAGGGGAGGCTACCTAGTTTCCGGAAAGGCCTATAGATAACGTCGGACATCCGGGCATTTTCGGTGATCACGTGATAGCAACAAGGGCCGAGGTGAAAACAAACGCTATCTTGAATAAACCCCGTATAATTATTTGGTCACGTTTTAGAAATGAAATTCACCGTGAAAGCGATAAATATGCCAAAAATTGGTCGTGCCGGTTGTTGCATTAATTATCACTTTCGAAGAGACAAAAAATGTGAATTTGTCAATTTTCCGGTATCTTACAGATAGAAGAGTTATAATACAAGCGTTGTCTCCTGTTGGGCGTTTTGATAAAAGCTTTCGAATGCAGACTACATTGTTCACCCCCGAGTAAAAAATAATTAATTTCTAGCAAACTGCCTTGGATTTACAAGGCAAGAATTAGAAAATTATATTAATTGCAATCTGCAGTGAAATAAGGTCTCTGTAATAATGCATTTGAAAAAAAAAAGTGTTCGGACAGACAAGTTGATGCATCTTTTGAGTTCAAAATTTAGAACAGACTTACCCTCTGTAGCAATTTTTAATAATTCCAAATCCTATATTTTCACAAATGATCAACTGAGAATGGAACAGGACAGACACGTTATTGTGACACGTGTGTGTTAGTCTGTGCTTAGCAAGTAATATGTGTCACCCACTACGGCAGTGATATACCGAGATCAAAGGAACACCCAGCTAACCCTTTACCAGCTTTTCGATGAAAATAGTTATAGCACATATTTTTCTCCTCAAAATGAAACTTGAACTACAATTTTTATAAGAAATGGAAGGTTTAAAATTGGAACTGACCTTCGTCGTTACGATATATTCATCGATTAACAGGGATGCAAGAAATGAAATTAAGAAGATTTGATATTTTCTGAGGTTGGGATTTTCACAAGAAACTCAAACTTTATGGTGTTCCTGCTTTCAGTAAATGGTCTGTCGCTGTCTCTTTGCACATAATGAAATTCTTTTTTCTTATTACAAAAAAAAAATATCACCACTCTAACCCCTACCACAAAAAAAGACTTCTCCTACTTGAAAACATTTGCAGACTTCAAATTCATATGGCTCAACTAATGAAACCTACATTCAATTGAGTAAAAAAACATCGTGGGAAAAGGAAAAAATGCTGGTTATCATCGCTTTCTCCTACCCCAAAATATTTTCAAAAGATTTCTTTCTTTCTTTTTTTTTAAAACTCTGGATTGTGTGGTAAAGGATTAATCGTTTAAATGAATTGAACCAACGATCCCCGGGTTTTAAGCCCTGTACGTTACCGACTTGGCTATGTCAAACATGTATTGAACAATCAGACCATCTATGGCACTTCAAATATCTTTTTCTCCTGTCTTCTTTTTTTACCAGTCTTTGGTTTTAACGACATTGAAACGTTATAAATTTATTCTTTACAGAACGACTTGCCCAAATTAAAAGAATTTGCAAACGACAAAAATAAGTGTGACTCAAAAATTGAAACTCGTTAAAAAAGGGTAGAAAACCACTGTGGGAAAAAGAGAAATTGTTTGTAACCAGAATTTTCTCCTTCTCCCACAAAATTTTAAGGGCTGTCTTTCTCAGGGTCTTAAAAAGTCGGGATTTTAAAAGTTTGCTAAAAGGTTTTGAAGAATTAAAGTAATGGCTTATTGACTAAAAACTTTTAGTAAATGGCAAAACTTAGGACCTATCAAAATCCAAAGCATTTGAAGCCGGCAGTTTAGACGTGGGTCAAATGGTTGAAAGTGTTTTTGAAAAAGTACAAAATACCGTGGGAAAAGGAGAAAATGCTGGTTCCAAGCATTTCCTCGTTTTACATTTTTTTTTTTTTTTTTTTAAGCACTGTTTTCCCAGGGTTGTTAAAACTCAGTATTGTTTGGTAAAGAGTTAAAAAGCTTCCCAGTGTCTTCAAAGAGACAGGGACAGTCCATTTACTGAAATTACAGCACCACAGGCATACTTTCAAATACTTAGAAAATCCCGATCTAAAAAATTACCTAACTTTTTGTGTTGCGCATTTAGTCATGTTCCTAAAGACGAATAACTGTAATAGAGTCTAGTTCATAAACATAAGAAACATAGCTTCACTTCAAATTTTCAATCTTCCATCCCCCCTCCACAAAATATTTATGTCTCAGCTTAAGTTTTCAAGAGTTAATAAGAAACACTTTGCACGTATTATATGAATTTTCACAAAATGGGTGAAGGGTTTAACTCCGTGTTCCTTGATCTCGGTATCGCACTGCAGGGTGTGCAACCCAAGAGCTGTAATATACATACTTGGTAAAAATTAACGTACACGTGTCACATTAAACTGACTCTTTTGTCTGTTACTGATCTTAATTCACCCTAGTGTTGATCATTTTTGATTAGGATTTGGAACTTTACACAGGTTACAGAGGGTAAGTTCGTTCTTTAAGTTTCTACCTCAAACTAACGTCTTTAAATCCAAATTAAAAAAGAATTTTCGAACGAGATATACCAAAGCGATATTTGTCTTTGAAACAGTAGCAAACATTTTGGAAAAAAAGAAAGGATGCTGATTAGTATTTTCCTTCCACCGCAATATTTTCAAAATTCTTTCTCTTCAGGGTCGAAAAAATCCTGGAGGTTTTTTTTTTCTGTGCTGGGTTAGATCTAATTAAGTCTGTCTCTGGGATAGTTTTAAAGATCTATTCTTTTTTTCGGGGTGCATGGAAATACCGAATAACATCTGATATACCTAGTAACACTGAATTACACTTTATAAAACCGAATTATATCTGCGAAACACTTATTAGGTAAATATTACATTAATTAGACTTGTTAAGATTAGTTCTATGTGGTTATATACAGTTTAATTCGGTAAAAAAAACAATACCGAATTACACCTTTAAACTGAATTCGGTTTCCCGGAGAACTCGGAGAAAGAATAATACCGAATAACACTTTATAATACCGAATTATACCCGCAAAGCACATGTATTAGATTCTTATGAGATCAATTAGACTTTTTGAAAACAATTTAGCGTTTTCAACAGTGTAATTCGGTACTAAAAAAAGTACCGAATTACACCTTCACGCTGACTAAAGTATCGCCGATAACTCGGAGAAATATACCGAATAACACCGAATTACACTTTATAATACCGAATTATACCCGCAAAACACGTATTAGATTATTATGAGATTAATTAGACTTTTTGAAAAAAGTTCAGCGTGGTCAACAATGTAATTCTGTACTAAAAAAAGTACCGAATTACACCTTCACACTGACACCGAATAACACCGAATTCCATTGCAAATTGAGTGAATAAAATGTCAAGGATTGGAGTCAAAACGGCCCGGTACCAAAACGGCCCAGTGCCGAAACGGCCCGGTACTAAAACGGCCCACTTTTTTTGTTATTAATTAAATGCCCATTGAAAAATCCGTCATTTGGATCACACAGTTAATTGTATAAAATTCGCTTATTTAGTTTCATAAAATTTACTTATAACCTGAATTTTGATCATGTGAATCGAGCGAGATGGTCTCCTGCCACGAATTTATTGAAACATGTACAGAAATGTATGCTTTCTAGAAAGTTTGGAGCTGTCGTTTTCAACATAAGTAATTTGTGCATAACTGAGGTAAAAAGATTGTAGGAAAGCAAACCAGAACGTATACATTTTTAGAAGAATTCCAGTTAATCATGAGAAAAGAACGGAAAGGGGGGGGAAGAGAGAAAGGCAAATGAACTCACATTATAACATCAGATAGGAATGCAGAATACGACCCACTTACACAAGTATGGAAAATCGAGGCCAAAGTTCCATAAATAAAATTCATTATTTGAAAATAGATAAGAGTAAAGAAAGTTATAAAATTCACTCTGTCAAAATTGGTGGAAATAAAACAGACGTAGTTCAAAAGTGGGCCGTTTTGGTACCCATAACATTGGGCCGTTTCGGTAAAGTGGGCCGTTTTGGACCGGGCCGTTTTGGAAGTGGGCCGTTTTGACCTTATCCCAAATGTCAGAGCCTGATGCAATTGAAATATCAAACTGCTCACAAACAACTGACAGCTTAAGACTAATTTGTAAGTTTTGTGAACCAGTCCATATAAATACATTGGTTAAAAGTGTAATTCGGTGTTACTCGGTTTATGAGGTGTTATTCGGTATATTTCTCCGAGTGATCTGGGATAGCTTAGTCAGCATGAAGGTGTAATTCGGTACATTTTTTTAGTACCGAATTACACTGTTGACCACGCTGACTGTTTTCAAAACGTCTAATTAATCTCATAATAATCTAATACGTGTTTGCGGATATAATTCGGTATTATAAAGTGTTATTCGGTGTAATTCGTCGTTATTCGATATATTTCTCCGAGGGATTGGCGATGCCTTAGCCAGCGTGAAGGTATAATTCGGTACTTTTTTTAGTACCGAATTACACTGTTGACCACTCTGAACTGTTTTCAGAAAGTCTAATTGATCTCATAATAATCCAATACATGTGTTTTGCGGGTATAATTCGGTATTATAAAGTGGTATTCGGTATTATTCGGTCTCCGAGTTCTCCGGGTCAAATATTAGACTATTTTAATGATCACCATTAAATACGAAGATATCTTACAGGTGTAGTAATTCCTTATAACAATATTTGAGTGGTTTTATAGCTTATCAGCCTTCGAAAATTCAGGAAACCGCTTTGGTCAGAGAAAAAAAAAAATCCTCGGGAAGCGATTCTCCGACCTTTCTTTTTATTTGATGAGCAACGTAGTGTAGATTACACTTTTTTTCCGAAATAGACAAAAGAAAACAAGGTAAATAGACTGAGTTTGGAATATTCATTTCACGTCTGAAGCGTCTAGACCCACTTTAAATTTAAATGGTAGGTCTATTTGTGGCAGGCCCATTTAATGAGAATCGTCTAAAAGAAGAATTAACAACTCGTCATACGTATTAAGTATATTACTAAAAGTTATCTCATCTGATAATAGGTTTGATTCGTAAAAAACTTATTTTTTCTCAACGACAATAATTGCGAACAGCACATAAATTGTTGGTTGCTAGGTTATCAATTTCACCTCCGAAAATGGCGGCCGCTCGTTGCTGGGGAAGTGACGTCACGCCGATGTACCCTATACTGTGGACATTCGCGGCAGTCGCCTGAAGGTTATTTCAGAGTCTCTGTTTTGGGGTATAATCTTACCTTTTTGGAAGAAAAAGAAGTCGAAAAATAGTAAAGAACGAATTCATCTTTCTTATCAACGGACATTTCATTTATAAATGCAGTGTGTGCGTGTTCACGGGTAGGAAACTTCATATTCAGAGCCAATGGCTCCGACGAGAAAATGTTGTGTTGGTCTTCCGTTTCTGAAGATGTCGGCTGAAAAACAAACAAAAAACAGGTAAGTTTGTCATTATTTGTAATCATGTGTTCTTATACCTTTGAAAGTCCAAAAAAGGAGAATGTCATGCAATGCTGGTCTTTCAACGTGTTTTCTACACTACGGAAAGTTGTAACAAGTGTACGATGTTGTCTGAATCATTTGTGGCGTGGATTGACCTTAGCTAAAATAATACGTCACGGACCTAAATTCAGTCTATTATTGCCATATAATTGGCAATCAAAAGAGAGTCTTGCTGTCCCAAAAGTGTGAATTAATGTCTTGAAATGTTACACTCACTGCTGGTAAAGAATTGAAAAGAAATAGCACAAAAATGATGAAAATAAAGAAGAGCTCCGATTATGTGGGCCGGCTCTGAATATGTAAGTCGGCACCGATTGATGAGGGCTTCCTTTCAGAAAGTTAGTTTTTTGTAAAAATTTACTTAGGAAGTAGGCTTTGTTTTTCTGTTAATACCTTTTAGTCCAAAATGTATTACTTTTGTTGGATGGAACATGACCGAATTTATGAACATACAAAGGACTGGTATTGTCAGGATTGAAAAATGCTGTCGAACATTAGTCTATCTAAATTTTAAAAATAGTTTTATGTAGCTTTTGATTAACAGAATGGTCTATACATGCATATAGCATTTGTCATGCTTTCGTCCACGTGTAAGCAAAAAAAAAAAGAAAAATATTTGGCACCTTAGGAAGACTATCTGGTCTTGAAACAGTCAGAATAATGACTCAAAACAGCTAATTGCATACACAATCAGTAAATCATGATATTGGAGCTGCGATCTCAACCAAATTACGGCGTAAGGTGACTGGTTTCTAATGATTACATTAGAAATGGGGAAGGGTCGGTGTGAGATTTCTGAAACAAGTGCAACCGACAATGTTTAGGACATTCATACAAATATCTAGGACGGAAAAAGAAAAATAATTAACTCAAAGCTATTCATTATGAACCCTTAAAGTGCCTGTCACAACTTAAGTTGGTTCTGCCGCCAGTATAGATCAATATCAGACTGTACAAAACGTGATCGTTTGTTTGGATGAATATTTGTTTACCATCGGCTTAAAGATAACTGATAAGTGACATTTTCTGATCTAATATGCAACTGGTTAATTGAACACTGAAAGATCTGAGTAAGTACTATCAGAATCAGGGATCTATGAACATTTTTGATCTGGACGTGCTTGTGAAAGAGATTCTTTTTCGTTGTTAAAGACTTGTATATACCCCACCCACCTGACATACTGTTGTATAGTGTTAAGTATTAAAAAGAGTTAAGAGTGTTCACACATATACCCTGAGGCGTGTACTGAGAATAGATCAATTGTATTTCTCACGTTTTGTATTTTTTTTTTTCATCATCTCTGCTACGGTCGGTACATTTTCCATCTAGCTTTTTAATGACTGTTTTAAGACCAAAGAGCCTTCCAAAGATGCCAAATATTTTTTTCATTATTTTTACTTACGTGTGGGCTGCACTTAAGATGAAAGCATCACAAATACTATATACATGTATAGACCATTCTGTTAATCAAAAGCTACACTAAAATATTTTCAAAATTTAGATAGACTAATGTTCGACAGGATTTTTTCAATCGTGACAATACCAGTCCTTTGTATGTTCATAAATTCGGTCATGTTCCATCCAACAATAGTGCTATATTTTGGACTGAAAGGTGTTAACGGAAAAACAAAGCCTACGTCCTAAGTAAATTTTTACAAAAAACTAAATTTCTGAAAGGAAGCCCTCATCAATCGGTGCCGACTTACATATTCAGAGCCGGCCTACATAATCGGAGCCCTTCTTTATTTTCATCATTTTTGTGCTATTTCCTCTCAATTCTTTACCAGCAGTGAATATAACATTTCAAGACATTAATTCACGCTTTTGGGACAGCAAGACCCTCTTTTAATTGCCAATTATATGGCAGTAATAGACTGAATTTAGGTCCATTACGTATTATTTTAGCTAAGGTCAATCCACGCCACAAATGATTCAGACAACATCGTACACTTGTTACAACTTTCCGTAGTGTAGAAAACACGTTGAAAGACCAGAGCATTGCATGACATTCTTCTTTTTTGGACTTTCAAAGGTATAAGAACACATGATTACAAATAATGACAAGCTTACCTGTTTTTTGGTTGTTTTTCAGCCGACATCTTCAGAAACGGAAGACCAACACAACATTTTCTCGTTGGAGCCATTGGCTCTGAATATGAAGTTTCCTGCCCGTGGTGTTGCAACGGCCGTCTGACCAGTGTACACTTTACCCGCTATCTGTCAATATTCAATCGATGTGGATGAGGTAGAAATTTTGATAATGGGTATTTTCATGTACTTCGTTGAATGCATTTATCAATCAATAAAAGTTCTTGTCTTTCTTGCCCAAATACTGTTTTTTTTTTATTTTGAAAACACCCTTTTCGCCAGATCTTGCAAAATGATGACCGGAATAGTTATACGAGGATTGAAAAATGTGCATAATTTTTGTACAGATCCCCATATTTTACAAATGAGCTCGTCCTGATCTTCAGTCAAGAAGGCGCGAATAACTTCCAATTTTTTCGTCACAATATGTCTCGTACTTCTACTGTTGGTATCATAAACCCAATGGTATGCATTTAGAGGACCATTTTAGAGGGCATCAGGAGAACTCGTACCCTGGAGAACTCGTACCCTGGAGAACCCGTACCCCAATCTCAAGGGTACGAGTTCTCCAGAGAAGTCGTACCCGGGGTACGAGTTCTCTGGAGAACTCGTAACCCACTAATATATATAATGATAGTTTACCACGATGTAGTCTAGTTTTATTTTTCAAAAGTGACTAGACTAACACTGTTTTTGTTTCAAACAAAATTCATACAGTATGCCTTTACTCTGATATAGATTTTATGAAAAATGTTTTTCTTTTTTGTTAATGTATTGGAAAGACATAAATAGATAAACTAAAGAAATATGTGTGTTTTCTCATGCAGTGTTTGTTGTATTTAATGTAAACATCGTAAGGAAGAACATTTAATGAAGGGTAAGAAATTTGTATTCCACTGAAACAATCAAGTAAATAGTATTAATTTTTGCTATATCAAATCCTTCGGGTAACGTTTACTTGCATTGAAGTTTTGAATTGACGATTGATGTTGGTTTGTGTGGGAACAGTTTAACAATTAATATTTGATTGGATTAGATATTTGTTAAATGGAAGGAGAGGGTAAAATTAACACATGATTAATCAAATTTTCACACCTAGTTAAAAAGGCAAAATTCTTAAACAAAGCGAGAAAGATGTGATTTTCACAACAGAGTAATCAAATTACCATAACATACTTGACAATATTCAATATCGAACGCTTAACCCTTTTAGCCAAACCTTTCAGAAAAATTCTTTTCTGAGTTTCAGTGAATCGTCGATAAGTCCACTGTATACATTTGGCGCCAAAAGAGTTGAGCACGTAGGATAATGATTGAAAAAGTAAGAAGCTCTGAAGATCATGATAGTTACTTCATTTCTCCACAATGTTTCAGTAATACAAAAGTGCCACTGTAGAATCGCTTGTAAAATGGAAAATTTCATATTAGCCGTCTGCAAAGGCTTTCAAAATGGACGAATTTAAAATTTGGTCGGATGTTAGAGATAGTGGTTTGTTCGAGAAAAGTAATGGGAATCTTTTATTATATCTACATATTGAAAAAAAAAAAGAGATAAATTACCAAGTACGGTATTATGACTGACCAAGTGGAGATATTTTTGACACGAAAATGAAAGATTATCAATATAATTTTTTGCTGTTAATTTCATTGAAAGATTTATTCATAATATCTGCTGATTGAACGAAATGCTATATTTTGTGTTTGAAAGGTGAGAACACGTGTGGAAAAAGGAGACCATGTTGGTTATCTGATTTTGCACCTTTTCCTACAATGCTTACAAAAGCTTTTTCGGGGTGGTTGAAACTCGAGATCGTGTAGTATACGGCTCAGAAAACATTGAGGAAGTCTATACAATGAAAATGAGAGACAGAGAGCAGAGTGAAAAATGCAGATATTGCCCTATATGAACTCACATTTTGGTCTCTTCAAAATTCTATACATCTGCAGATGACAAATTCATATTTGGTACAAATAGACTTTAGTTCTCTGAAAGGGTGGAAAACATTGTGGGAAAATGAGAAAATACTAGTTTTAAGAGTTTTTTCCCTCTCTTTTCCAACAATATTTTCAAAAGGTATCTCCCACAGGGTAGTATTTAACAACACAGGACTGTTTGGTAAAGGATAAAATAATGATCCATAAAGATTCATAGAGCTAGATTTCTTCTTTTAATGTTACATAAAAACGGTTATACTCGTTTTTTTTTTTTTTTTTCCCCTTTTCCAACAATGCTTTTAGAAGTCTTTTTCCTGGTTAAAACTTGATTGTTTGGTAAAGGATTAAAAGTGCTTGTAGTTCCTGTGCGCATGCCCAAGAATGGCGGTCATAAATTTTGCAGTGGAAGAGAAACTTGATGTTTATTCAGCTTAGTATAAATGTGGGCTTATTTTTTCAACACAGATTTCAGTGGAGATGTAGTTTAACATATTACTGACAGGTTTATTGGTGATTTAATGGGTGGTTGAACCAAGATACGCACTGCGGACGAGATTTCTCCGACGGACAAGAAGAACAAAGGTCAAAACAAACGGCAAACAAATATGGCGACCAGTAAAAACAAGAATACTTCTCAACAAGGTACGAACTTAACACAACAAACAGCCACACCAGCCCAGACCAGTAAGCTAAATCAGTCTAACCAGCCTAACCAGCCTAATTTAAACCCAAATGTAAACCCAGGGAGCCAGGCTATTCAGGCCAACCAGTCATATTCTCTGCCTCCCGTCTATCAGTACCAACAACCATATATGGCTATGGGTATGAATCCGATCTCGTCTGTCTTTTCCCAATCCACACCACAATTTACTAGCGTTACTTCAGGGAACGTTACTCCAGGGAACGACACATTTCAGACGATTTTGGCACGGCTTAAAAGCTTGGACAGTCGACTTGAGAATATGAATGGCAGACTAAATCAGCTTGATCAGATCACCACAAAAGTGAATTCTGTAACACGCAGATTGGATTCAATGGACAAAAAATTATGCGAACTTGAGTCTAGTCAAACCTATATAAGCAATCAGTATGATGATATGTCCAGTAATATGAAAGAAGTCACTCTAAGTGTAAAAAATCTGGAGTCTAAAATTTCTGAACTCGAGACTGAAAATTCCAAAATATCGCAGGAAAAGGAGTCATTGAAAGACGCTATTGTTGACCTTAAAGGCCGATCCATGAGGGACAACATCCTTTTTTTCGGCTTGTCCGAGCATAACGGTTTACCTATATCCACAACGCCTAGTGACAGTAGTGACAGCACTCTGGTGAATTCCGCTCAGTCACCGAACGCGTATATCCCTTCTGAAAACTGTGAGGAAAAAGTTCTACAGTTTTGTGAAAACGTTTTGAAAGTTGAAAATCCCAAACAAGTCATAGGAATTGATAGAGCTCATAGAATTGGCGGAAGAGTCCAGGGTAAAATCAGGCCCATAGTAGTAAAATTTAGAGACACGAGATCGAAAACCATTGTGAAAGATGCATTACGAAATGTAAACTTGAGAAACTCTCCATATAGCGTATCTGAGCAATTCCCTCCTGAGGTTCAGGAGAAGCGTAAGCAGCTGTTTCCAGTCATGTCTGATGCGCGTAAAAGTGGGAAAAGGGCAGTCTTAGTCCGAGATAAACTGTATATTAATAATAAGCTGTATGACCCGACCAAAAAAAGCGATTGATACATCCGAGAAAACCAGACGCTCAATATTGTTTCCCGGAATGTTGAGGGTTTACGCAACTGCTTGGACGATGTTGATTTCCTAAATATTGTGAATAGTAGCGATCTTGTTTTTTTTCTGTGAAACATGGCAAAGACAGAATGATGAATTTGAAATAAACGGATTTGATAGCGTTTTTGTACCAAGAACTGAAAGCGTGAACAATAATCTATGGAGAGGACATGGTGGAGTAGGGTTTTTGTATAAGTCGTCTTTAAAGCCAGGTTTAAACATTGTGGAAAAAGACAGCACTGGTTTCATTGTTGTGCAACTTAAACATGAATTTTTCGGCATGAATAATGATTTATATATTTGTTTTGCTTACATCCCTCCAAGCACCTCACGTTATTATGAATTACCCAATTCTGATTATTTTGATTTATTAGGGTCAAAACTTATCAAATATTCAGAAGATGGCGACTTCTGTATAATGGGTGATTTGAACGCTCGTTGTGGGGAAAGGTTGGATTATCTGAGTGAACAACCAGTTTTAGATCAGTTTTTTGAAAACAGTGAATTTTACATGTTGCCCGATGATACCATTCATAGATCAAGCTTGGACAAGTCAGTCAATAGTTCCGGTTTAAAGTTATTGCAGTTATGTAAAAGCAGTAATCTGAGGATCGTCAATGGGAGGGTTGGGGATGACGCGGCTGATGGTCAATTTACGTATATGTCTACGGCGGGCTGTAGTTTGATTGATTACGCCATTTTTCCGTGTAACCTGTTTTCCATCATCAGTAATTTTATTGTGCATGACTTCCATACTTCTTCGTCACATTCGCCAATCCAAGTATCTCTTGAAATGCATCCAATTAGTAACGATTCCGAAATTAATAATACACTTAACCCAAATATTGCCACGTCTCGCAGTGAAAGGTTTACTTGGAGAGGCGATCGTGCCGAAGGTTATCGAAGATTATTGCAGTCAAATATGCATACTGTTGAGAATTTGATCAATGGAATAACTCGAAATGAAACAGACTTGAATAGAGGCATAGATGAGTTGTCAGATATATTTTTGAATTGTGCAAGCACAGTTTTTGGTAATAATCGTAATGCACGCACTGGTCAAAATAGAGATGATCGTAAGTTAAAGAGTCCGTGGTTTAACGGTGAGTGCGAGATTGCTCGGCGTGAATTTCGTTCTGCGAGCCGGTCATACAGTAAATGTAAAACACAGCTTAATCGTGATTTAATGGTCGCATGTCAGAAACGGTACCGCACTGCTAAAAAGCGAGCAAAATGTAAATATAAAAATGCACAGAAACGTAAACTTCATGAATTGTCTGAATTAAATCCTTGCAAATTTTGGAGTGAAATTAAGAAATTTAAATCAAAAGATAAAAAGTGCAAAGTTGATACTGCTTCATTACTTAATCATTTCCGAACCCTTTTCTCGAATGAAAATGTTTTTGTTAATGAGGAGACAGAATTGTTCTTAAACGACGATAATAGGGAATCTGTTTCTATTTTAGAGCTAGACAATGATTTTGTTGTGGAAGAAGTAATTTCTGCCATTAATTGTCTTAAGCGTGGAAAAAGTGCAGGGATTGATTCACTGCTGCCTGAAATGTTCATCGAATGTAAAACGTTTTTAAGTCCTTTGCTATGCAAATTATTTAACTATATATACACTAACGGTTTGTACCCTGCAAGCTGGACGAAAGGAGTTATTGTTCCTGTACCTAAAACGGGCGATCTATCTGATGTTAATAACTATCGTGGAATAACCTTAACAAGCATTTTTTCCAAAATGTTTTCAATCTTATTGGACAACCGCCTGAGGAAATGGGCTGAGAATAACAATGTTTTACATGATTGTCAATATGGATTCCGTAAACAGAGAAGCACTGTTGATTGCATTTTCATCTTAAGTTGTATCATTGACAAGGCTGTTAAACGAGAGAAACGAAAGTTGTATTGCTCATTTGTAGATTTTAAAAAGGCCTTTGACCTTGTGTACCGTAATGGCATTTGGAAAAAACTGTTGGAATATGGCGCTTCGACCAAAATAGTTAAAATGCTACAGGCCATTTATGAAAAGGTACAGTCATGTGTACGCACAGAGGGAAATTTGTCAGACTCTTTCGAAAGTTACTCTGGCGTGAAACAGGGTGAACCCTTATCCCCCTTTTTATTTATTTTATTTATTAATGACATGTACGAGAATTTAATAGTAAACGACGGTGATGCATTTACGTTAAACGATCTGAAAATATTTATTTTACTTTTTGCAGACGATACAGTTTTAATATCGTATACCCCCGAAGGGCTCCAGAATTTAATTAACCAACTGCATAGGTATTGTTGTAAATGGGGCATAACAGTCAACACAGAAAAAACCGTAGTAATGGTATTTAAACAGGGGAACCGATCTGAGCAACTCAATATCTACAATAAGGGTAAACAGATAAATGTTGTCACAAAGTTTTCTTATTTGGGCGTAACCCTGTCTTGTAATGGAAATTTTTATCAGGCACAGAAGGCGGTATCCGAGCAGGGCAGTCGAGCACTTTTCTCCCTTTTTACTCTTTTTGATAAAATTGAGTTAGACATTAGAGATAAGCTTAAACTTTTTGATTCCATGATCAGTCCAATTTTAAACTATGGTTCAGAAATCTGGGGTTTCCATAAATCACCAGATGTTGAAAAAGTTCATGTTAGGTTTTTAAAAAGGGTTTTGAGTTTAAATCGAAATGTAACGAGTGCCTGGTTGTATGGCGAACTCGGTCGTTTTCCATTAAGCGTTTTAAGGAAGATTAGAATAATAAAATATTGGTTCAAGGTCTGTACTCAGACAGGCAGTCTTATGCATAAGTTTTTATGTGATTATTATTTAGCTGACTTAAACCACAGCAATTCGTGGTTTGCCAATGTAAAACAGTTGTTAAGCGACCTGGGTTTTCAAAACTTATGGAACAACCCTGATGTCAATACTAATCATATATCCGCTATAATCCAGCGAGTGTATGACCAGTATGTACAACAGTGTTTCAGTGAAATTGGTTCTTCTAGTAAATTATGTTTGTACTGTTCTTACAAGGATAGCTTTGTATTAGAAAATTATCTTATACATGTGAATAATGATAAATACAGACAGGCTTTAAGTAAACTTCGTTGTTCAGACCATAAATTATCTATTGAGATCGGACGTCATAATAATATACCACGTGATGAAAGGTTATGTCAGTTTTGTGATATGAACGTGGTAGAAGACGAATACCATTTTTTGTTAGTCTGTCCGAAATGTAGTATTCTGAGAAACGAAATTTTGCCAAAGTATTACTGCAGATGGCCAACTAAACGTAAATTTGTACAATTGATGGGTAGTTCGTCTGCAGTATTACTCAACAAAGTTGCCAAACTTGTTTATCTAGCGTTCGAACTCCGATCTACCTAAATAATTATTATTGTCCTCAATTATACGACATTAATATCGTCTTTCTGCTTTTCTCACATATTTATTTTTGTCGTTGGAATTTAATTCCTTCCTCTGATTTGTTTCGTCGTTGGAATTTAATTCCTCTCTCTCTCTCTCTCTCTCTCTCTCTCTCTCTGTGTACCTCCAAGAAATTTATATTCAGCCTATTGAAGGCAATGAAACATTGTAAAATGTTTTTCGTCAATAAACTACTTTGAACTTGAATATACGATACCGGTTTAATGTGCTGGTAAATGGCACGTGTGTACAATGGCGTTTATCACACCTGATATATATGACTTTATTGTACCCGACACCTTTGACAAGAATAAATTGGCATATTCCATTAACGTCCCATAAATATCTAAAAAAGCTACTTAAAAAATCATATCTTCGAAACATTCAATGTATCCAGATTATGTAGATCTACCTCATAATTTCATTTTCTAAAACTTACCTGCCCATTTACCTTACCTTCCTTTCCATTTAAATCTACCAAACATCTGGTGACAAAACTGATATTTTACTACAAATACCGTAAGTTATCAATGCTTGATTAATGTATATTTTATTCATTTCAAAAGAGGTAAAATGAAAATCATCAATTCACCAAAACCTGAATGATATATATAAATCTATCCCCAAAAATATCTGTAGGGTACGAGTTCTGTGGAGAATTCGTACCCAGGGTACGAGTTCTCCAGAGAACTCGTACCCTTCAGATTGGGGTACGAGTTCTCCAGAGTACGAGTTCTCCAGGGTACGAGTTCTCTAGCAACCTTTTAGAGTTTTGTTGCTGTTGTCGCAAATTAGAATTTTTTGTAAAACAATGATGAGAACTGCTAAAATTTTTTTAGAAAATTTGTGAGATTTCTCTCGTAGTAAAGTTTTGATAGCCCGAGTTGCCTTAGGGCGATTTATCTATAGGACGGTATGTCCTGATATGAACAACAACAACTATAAAACCGGCAAGGATCTATAGATGAACGGCTAATGAAAAAATAACTTGGTCATGATTGTGATGGTATTACGTTTTGTTTTTAAGTTAAAGTTCTCTTTCAGTTTGTGGCCTAGAGTATCGTTTTCTTTTGCAATTTAATGAAAAGTTCTAAAATGTATTGGGTTTTCGTGCACTTATGACCCTCGGCGACAACTCGCCCCACCCACGTGAACGGCGAGCGACAGTGTCTCAAATCATGTATTACACAATAAGATACTGAAAGTTAAACAACCCGTAATGCATTTTTAATACCCAAATCACGCATGTAACGCCGTGTACAAGTCATTATACTACCAATAGTGACATCCATAGTACCAACGGATAGCGGAAACATTCGACAAGAAAATCATATCACAATTTCAGACATTTTAAGTTACTGAGAAATATCTTACTTGAAACTGTCTAACAAATCAACTCCAAAGAGATCTGATTGCATTGATTCGCTTAAATTTATATGAGACTACCCCATGTAAACACGAAAGCTGTTCAATATCTGACAAGTAGCACTTCCGGTCCATCAATCTTAAACTGTATCAGCCTGAGACATTTAACAGTTTGCTGTGAATAGGCTGTACGCACCTTTTTTTCTATTGAGAAAACTGTCCAGTGTTCCAGCTTCCACCATTTTGACGTACCTCGGTTATTTTGAAAGGAAGTGTCTAGGGGTACAGATCCATACAGGCCTAGTCTCTCAGTCTAGAGATACATACCTGTATTTCTAGCCTCGTAGGCTAGAGGTACGGATTCACATCCCTAGCATATTCTATTTGGCCTGGCTGGAGGTATGATCATTACAAGGTTCGACCGAATCTTGGGTTTAATCATCCTGATTATTGTTGAGAAATACTACATAGAATTAGTTCTCAGTGTGCAAAAATGAGCCTTGCCATGTATTCGACGCCATTTTGCAGAGTGGAACAACTGTATTGTGGAGAGTTGCTAGTAAAGACAATACGAAATATGGGACAGGACAGTATTTTGTGACTAGATTACTGTATGAGTCAAAATGTGGCAAAAAGGGTTTAATGCATCTCTGAATAATGCATTCAGCACTTTGATGATTTCTACACCAAATATTTCTACACCAAATAACGTTATGTGGTGGAGGTAGAATACTTTTATATAGGGTGTTTCATCCCTATTAAAATTGAGCAATACTCTGGAAATGGAGGGTTTAATGCATCTCCATGATGCATTATAGTGATATCCCGCTAAAATGCCCCACAGTCACAACATCCAAGTTTTGGTTAAAACGTCCCCTACTCCTGAAAAGTTCCCGTATATTCTTTTCAAATCATTTGTTCAGTCTCCTACTGTCTTATTTTTTATATTTCTTACGAGATCTGCTACAGTTTATGTTCCATTTATTGATCCTGTCATTGAAGGTAATACTAAGTTAAAGCTTTTTAACCCATATCCTACCAAACTTCTGTTTTTTACCTGCACAAGAGGGATTTTCATTAAAGCTCATGTCATTTGCTTAATTAGTATGACTTGAAACAATCATTAGAATCAGTAACAGTGCATTTCAAGATCAGAATATGCAGGGTAAGTGTAAAGGTCCATTTTGTCTCCTTACATGATAATTTATCTATTTATTTATTTATCAGTTAAACAGTGTTTTAAGCTGCCTTCAACATTATTTCAGTCATATCACAGCGACAGCTCACACATTCAAGTGTCTCATGGGATTCATCGATACCACGGAAAGGCTTTGAAGTCTCTCACCCAATGACAGAAAGACCCAGTGCTTCCAGTGAGACTCAAATCCGGGGCCTCCAGGTTAAAGAGTCACACTTAATTAATACTACATTTACATAAACCACGAGCTTCAGCGATATGTTCCAAAATCTAAATTAATCTGGTCAGGATATGCTACAAATTCATTACATTCTCTCAACGTCCCGAAAGATTATTACAATCTGCTATCACGCTTTGTCAAGTTCCGTTCAGACCACTCACGTTATCATGTTCTGTTTGGCTCTGCTACGAATTTTGTCAACGATTTGATTGAGATTGTCATGTTTTGCCCGCTGGATTTGGGTACAATTAGGTCCATCCATAGGCGGCAACGATAAATAAAAGAAACTCAATCCATCATCTCATCCTCTCCAGAAATTCAATAGAGAAACAAACTATGCATCCAAGAGATGAAAAAGACATTGAGATGGCTGATATAACTTTATTACAATTTACAAGAGAAGAGAAGACTAAGAAAAAAAAAAAAAATCAGACCTGCTCGGTGAGACCATGGTGAAGTGTTAATCGATGGTTGGTTGGTTGTATTGGGGTTTAACGAAGGAAGCTTTTGAGACAATATTCTCAACTTTTTAACAGAGTACTGATGAGACATGAATTAGTAAAATTTACTGAATTGTATTTCAAGTTCATGACGATCACCTACCATGGACCATCAGGTCTGATGCGCCGGCTTACGGCCTGTTACGTTTTACTAACTTCTGCTGCAATTTCCCTGATCTACCACATTCCCTTAAGATTAACATTAAATTGGTATTGTCATAGAAAAAGTTTTTACTCAAAAATCCTGTCGTGATCCTTAGGGCCATCCGGATAGTATAAAGTTCCCTCGAGATCAGCGCGATCAGATACCACGACCCCAACCGCTCAATACGTTTCTCTCAAATCGTGGGCATTGTGGCTTATTAAACACAGCATAAATACTGAGCCACACAGAACCCTGATTTACAGTAGCTTCTGTAACAGACGAGTTTGGTAAAGAGGAATTAGATAGTAAATCGATTGGAGATTTCAATGTATATATGATCACTGATGTAATAAATAGATCTAGTTATTTGCACCGCGATGTTCCTTTTGCATTTTATACTTAACTCTTTCATTTCTGAACATATAAACTGAGAAAATATTAGAAAAATTGGATTCTACCTTTTAGGACTCTATAGCGGAGAAACAATCACAAGAATTGCATCGAAGTGGGTCACTTGAAAGACTGAAAAACACCTAATGACGGCCCACCGGTAAAAAGTCAATTTGCATATCAAACATTTGATATTATCTTGGAGGAGGGGGGAGGCAACGCTTAAACCCATGGAAACCAATCTACATTCACTGCCCTTTTCAGTCTTTTCCGACATACTTAGGTGTTTTTCTGCAGCTCAGTGGGACAAGTTTAGGTAATACGGTATTCAAAATATTAGTACTATATCTCCATCCACAATTTGCGCTGTTTGCGGTGGATGATCCTGTATTCAGGTGTTTTTCAGAGATACGATCACTAGAAGTACCGGTAGATGTGTCATCAATGCATGGCATTTTCCAGGGTATAAAAGTGTTCCTACAGCAGATAACGTATCCTCAATGGTGAATTCTGGCATAATTAGGTGGTTTAGGCAAGTAAAGGGTAACATCCTACCCCACTATCCCTAATGACCAGATAACCATAACCAAACGACACCCCTTCACCTATTTGCTATGCCTTTTTTTTGCATTTTAGTGATAGGCGATGGTTTTCAGGGATAAGATTGGAAAAGGATGGGGTAGCATTTGTGGTATTTTTTGGCGAATTAAAGTGGTTTTCGGTGAATGATGGTTGATAACTTCCTTCCTGAATACCCCTAGTTAACCCTACCCTTTTGACCCCCCCCCCTTCTGTATGTATTTTGCTATATATTGGATGTTTTCCGGCATTTTTCGGCATTTTCCTGCGTTTTCCGGTCATTGGATGTTTTTCCTGTCTTTCTAGTAATCGATCGGAGCTACCGTTCAAATCAAGAAACAAACCAAGCATTAAACCCCTACTTGCCACAGCTTGACTCATACATTAATCAAGTAACATAAAATTGCCATGTCCCACTATTTGAATTTGTATTTGCTTTAAACAGTGTTGAATACATGGCAGGGCTAATTTATCTATACAATAACAATTTCTGTTTCGTATTTCTATAAGATAATCAGGATGATTAAACCAAGATCCATCCTTGTAATAATCGTACCTCCAGCCTGGCCTAATTGGAAATGCTAGAGATACGGATCCATACCCCTAGCCTGAAGAGCTAGGGATAAGGATCCGTATCTCTAGAGTCTGAGGCTAGAGGTACGGAGCCGTACCCCTAGACACTTCCATTTTGAAACATGTATTTTCATCGGTTATCCACGGAGGTGTATCTGACCTCTACCAATGAGGAAACGCTGTACAAAATCTGCATAGAGCACCATAATGGATTAAAGTTTAGATGGCTTGATGTTTTCAGATGGAAAAAAGGTTCGTACTATTGAAACACACATTTATGTTCAAACTTTAGTGCATAGAGCATATAGTTTTAAGTTTGTGGACTTGAAGCGTACGTTGCATAAAAACAAAACTTTTGCGTTTTCAATGCTTTTTAGTCTTGAAAGTTTTTGCGAATCAATGCAATCAGATCTCTTCCGAGTTGGTTTATTTGACACTTTCAAGCTAGATATTTCTTAGCAATTTTTAAATGTCTGAAACTGTGATATGAATGTGTAGAATAATGTTTCCGCTATCCATTGGTACCATGGATGTCATTATTGGTAGTAAAATGACTTGTAACCGACATGACTAGGGTATTGAAAATGCATTACCAATTGTTTACCTTTCAGTGTATTAGTGTGTAATACATGATTTGAGACATCGTCGCACACTGTTCACCTGCGGCCCCACCAAACTTCAACAACACAGAATATTGTTCCCATACTTTTGCAACAATCCCCGAAATCGTCTCACTATCTTATTTAATATTTAACAACAACGAAAAAAGAAAAAATTCCGATGTACGGTAATGCAAATTTGAGGCTATGTAGGCATCTTTTTTCTATTACTGAGGGAGTGTTCTTTGGCAAGACACTACAGAACCCTGGCGTAATATTGGTGAATCAGGACATTACATTTCATGGCATAATACCTACAACTCCCCAGTACTATATCAGGAAAACCCACAAAAATCAAAATTGTGCATAAAAAAATGACTTTTTTTTTTTTAGCTAACCTGAGCACAAAATACCCAAGGTGAGCTTTTGTGATAGTGCTGTGTCTGTTGTTCATCATCAGTCGTGCATCAACAATTACCTTGTGTGCTCTCTACAGGCCACATTACAAACAAACAAATAAATAACCCTCTCAATGTTGTTTAAAACATGAGATTGTTTGGTAAACTATTTACAACAAACTACAGTGCAAGGTGTAGTTTTAGAGTGACTGGCTGCAGTTTAAAAGAATAATTACTTACCTCTTAACCCTGTACCACACAATCCTGAGTTTTAACAACCATGAAAAAGAAAGCCTTCGAAAACATTGTTGTAAAAGGAGAAAACATTTTTGTAAAAGGAGAAAATGCGGGTAAACCTTTTGAAATTTAATTTCAATTTTTGAGTGACACTTATTTTGTCATCTGCAAGTGCTCTAAATTTGGACATGCCTAAAATTCTGTCATAGAGTAAAGAGTTTACTTGGCCATTTGTAACCAGCATTTTCTCGTTTTCCTACAATGATAATGTTTTTTATCCTTTTAAAGACAGTAATGACCACTTGAGCTACAATTATTTTTTTAATGACCACTTGAGCTACAATTATTTTTTTGTCTTCAGATGCTTTCAGTTTGGTCTCGTCCAAAATTTTTTTGTTTGGTAAAGAGTTACTAGTAACCTAATACAAGAGAAGGTCTATATTAGGATATATTAGGTGAAATTGGTAAAATCCAACCTTTTTTTAAGTAAGATATAATTTTTCATCTGCTGATGCTTTCAATTTGGACAAGTCTAAAATTTTGTGGTCTGATAAAGCAATATATCACCTTTGATGATAGTTTTGGTCTGTTGTGGTCTTAAATCTCTTCCATTTGAAAAAGTTTTAGACTTACCTATATCGAAAGCATTTAGAGGACAGCAAAATAGTTAAAGGCCAAATGAAGGGAATCGTCTGTGAAAGGGAGGTATATTTCAGGTTTAACCTATACCTAGCCTGGGTCCAGGCAGTTATAGTCTTCTACCCTTTTACCAAACAATCCCAAATTAACAACCCTGAAGAGAAGCTTTTTTGAAAACATTGTGTGAAAAGGAGAAAATGCCACTAACCAGCATCTTCTCCTTTTCCCAGTGTTTTTAACCCTTTCAAACACAAAAATTATCTTCTGAGCTTTGCTTAATTTGCTGTGTGCAAATTTGATTTTGTCTAAAATTTTGTCATTTGGTAAAGTGTTAATCACTATTTATCGTGGCCTCCTTTCATGGTCTTTGGAAAAACTGTTAATTGGCTCCATAATTATTTGAATATACAAAATGGAAAAAAATGATCATACTTGAACCCAGACAGCCTATAACACAAAATCCAGTGTTGTAACAGCCCAGAGAATAAGAATTTTGAAAGCATTGCAGGAAAAGGAGAAAGTTTTGGAAACTAGCATTATTTTCCTTTTATCAACAATGTTTTCTACTCTTTCTCAGACAGTACCCTTCATTTGCGCTTCTTCTATTTAACCCTCTACTGCACAATCCTGAGTTATATCCACCCAGGTAAATAGGAACTTGGAAAACACTGGGAAAAGGAGAAAATGCTGATAACCAGTAGTTTTCCACACTGTTTTCTACCCTTTCCCAAAAAACAAATTTCAACTTTGAGTCATATTTATGATTTATTTTGATGTCTGCAAATGTTTCAGTTTGTACGAGTCTAAAATTTTGTATTTAGGTAAAATGTCAATTATTTTTAAACACATTTGAATCCTATTTTTCTTTTCTCAGTAATGCAAATAGACTAGAATGTATACAAGGAAGACAATACAGTGTCTGCGAGATCATCGGAAACTGACATACAGCTTGTATCAGGTAGCAAAACGGTATTGCAGAAGAGCATGTCAAAGTAATTTCAACATTCAACAACATAGTTTACATCGTAATTCAGTGTTTACATTAACTTTTACTCAAGCAGACCTCCATACAAGATGGTACTCTGCACAGCAGGTTTATTTTACACTTGAAAAATTTCTGCATACTACATGTTCTGAGTATGGGCCACATGAGGATTCAAATGCTGTTGTAAGTGAAAATACAAACATCATCGAAAATGAAACAGATTTTGAAGATTCTGATCAAATGTTAAATGTGGCTGTTGAGGAAAATAATTTAACTTGCAGCAACAATTATAAGATATATGATTTCAAAAGTACTCAGAGTGAAAATCTAATGAACACTGGGATAGATGAATGCTTGTCAGATGACACAGAGAGACCTATACATGTAAATGACTCAGAACTGAATAAGTTTCGGAAAAGTAGTGAATTTTTAGCAAACAATCTACCAAAATTTGAAAAAAAGACAGCAAGAAGGCTCAAAGAGAAATACCTAGAGAGGGTGCAAAGAATAAAACTTGCAGACGAGAGACCCTTGGGTGCTGATGATTATCTTTGGTCAAGTGTTTGGCCAAAATTTGTTGCTAAAAAAACAAAATTTGATGGGTCAGCTTTTCCAAGTAAGAAGTGGTCAGACAATTATACAGTGAGACATTTAGACAATTCAGATCTCACTGACTTTGGGAAAGATAGTGGTTTTCTGGTAAATAATACAACAAAATTTGAAAGAAAGAAGGCAAGAAGTCACAAGGAGAACTACCAAGAGAGGGTACATAGAAGCAATCAAGTCGTAAAGCTTGCTGATGAAAAAGCATTCAGCACTAATGATTACTGTAATTCAACTGTTCTGCCTCAAACTGTTGCTAAGGAGACAAAACTTGATATGTCATCTTTTCCTGTCGAAACTGGGCGCTTTAATTCAAGAGCATCAAGGGTGTTCAGAGGAGAAGGGGCAGGAAATGGACTTGTTCCTAGCAGAAATGAAATGCAGGCATATGGACACATATCAGGATATGAACATATATCAAATACAGTGCAATTGCCTTTGAAAATACCTATTCCAAAACTTCAGCAATTGGCTCCATTGGTGAATGATAGTGAACTGTTGAAGAGCCTTGTCCATGTAGGAGTGGATCTGTCCAAGTTGGAAAGAAGAAACATGGCTGGAAAAGTTCTTAAACTTGACTTTAATAGAGATGTGAAGCCTGTAATATTTTTTCTCCATGATATTGGAGTTGAGCGAGACAAAATTGGTCATGTGCTCTCTGTGTTTCCACAGATCATGTTGATGGACTTCAACAATGTGAAGGTGAGTATATGATCCAGAATTCGTTGTCAAGGAATTTTTGTTACATCTCGAATGGCATGGTGTCCAACATTTCAGGATCAGTAAAAAATCAAATTATGCATGGTAAAATGTATTGATATATCTCACCTACAATATTTGAAGAGGGCGAGATAAAATTTTTAAAAAACAACCATTTTATGAAAATTTTTGTTTGTGCTAAAATTGGAGATGTAACTGGGATATTACGTCAAAAGTCCACCATATATATAAACAAATGTAACATTTTCTGCTTACCAATATTTCTGTCAGTTATTACCTCCACTGGCCGAAGGCCAGCGGGTTTATGTCATGACCCGGTGTCTTTCGTGCGTCTGTCCGTGTGTGTGTGTGTCCATCTGTCCGTCCGTCCATCCATCCGTCTGTGCGTTAACTTTTTTTTCAAACTTCTTCTCTGAAACTACCCATCCAAATTTGATGAAACTTCACAGAAATGATCCTGCCATGGTCCTCTTTAGAATTTCTTGAAAGAATTTGATTCCTTCAAAAACTCTGGTTGCCATGGCAACAAAACTGAAAAATATTAAACATCTTTGAAAATCTTCTTGTCTGAAACCATAAGGCCCAGGGCTACCAAATTGGGCATGTAGCTTTATCTAATGGACCTCTATCCAATTCCTTCATATTATAGCCCTGGGGTCGAAATTGGCTCTGCCCTGGAGATCACAAGTTTAACATGGGCTTATATAGTGACTGTAATTTAAATAGTAATCAAGGGAAATAACTCCTGTTATACAAGATAGAGTTTGTTACTATTTACCTCCCTTGATTATCAGACTGCACTTGTACATTATTGGAGTTTGGTATTCAAGTTTTTTGGAGAGGAAATGTTCTGTTTTAAGGGAGAGTGATTTATTTTGATGCTAATGGTTATGCTCACATGAATGCAATGTTTAATTTAAAGTAAGGTTTCTATCACTCAAATTTTTTCAGAACTTTACCTTTCATGCTAATGAATAAACCTGCTTGTATTCACTGACATTATCTTTACATTTAAAAAGATATGACTGTTTTTGTTTGGAGGGCGGGGTGGAGGTTATGTTTTCAAAGTAAGTTTATTACCATACAGACTTTTTATGCTGTATGTCTCTGTCAGAACCAATTAAGCGCATAATACGTTAATTTTACTCTTTAAGAAATGACAATTTTTTTTTTACTGTACCAAGTGTAAAGCCATTGCAAAAAGACAAATTGAATATAGCTTAAATTACTATTTCCGTCTTTGATAGGTTAGGAAACGTTGTGGGAAAAGGAAAAAATACTGGCTGACAACATGTCCTTTTCTCACGATGTTTTTGAAAGCCTTCTCTTTCAGGGTCATTAACACTTTGATTTGTGTGGTAAAGGGTTAAAAAGCCAGTGGAGAGATACAGGCCCATCATGGCCCTCTTGTTTTTACAATTAACTACCAGTGAAGCTTATTTTTGAAACTTAAGACTGTTGAGTGCACTTAGGACTTTCTGCTCAAAGTATAGATGTAACTGGACACCAAATCATGACAATTTTTAATAATTTCTGATTTAAAGAGGATGATACTGTCATTTCCATTGATCATCTGGAGTGGCTGTTACTCATGATTGTTTTTTAAATTCATATCAGCATCTTAATCTGTCCACAGATACAACTGCAGAACAACTACTAACAATTTGGGTGTAACTGAGGACACCTTGTTTGTGTCTATGCTATTCAAGTGTTTTTTTCTTCATTCCAAGCTTTGATTTTTAATTCTTTTTTATCTATTATGGAAAAGAATGGGTTTGTCCCACAGCATTTAAACCAGATTCTTACACGGATCTCACTGCAAGAACATTTGCAGCAATTGGAGATTTAGACCACACAACACTCCTTAACACATTAGCTTTTACAACTTGCCAGGCTTTCCGACTAGTTACAATTCAATTAGACCAATCTATTCTCGGACAGGTAGATTAAACTATAGTACCTAGACCTTTAGTTATTGGACAGGTATAAGCTTGGTCACATTTTTTTCCTCAAATTTGTTTGACTGAAGGACAGACAATGGATTTCAAGATTCAGAAAGCTGATTGATTGATTGAATGGTGTTATATGCCGCTTTCAACATTATTTCAGTCATATCACAGCAACAGTTCACTTATTCATGTATTTCCTGGGTTTCACCAATACTTGGCTGGGGCTCTGAAGAGTCTTGCCAGGGGACACTCCAACGAAAAAACCCAGAGGATCCGGTGTGACTCGAACCTGGGGTCTCCAGGTTAAGAGTCATACGCTTTACCACTGAGCCACGCAGGACCCCTCAAGTTTCCGAAAGACTGAACTCACTGTTGATAAGCCTTCACAGATGCACAAGCTGTTTTGGCTTGGCACTAGTACATAGTACAGTTTATTATTTGGTTAACCCTTTACAAAACAATCCTGACTTTTAATTACCCTTGGGAAGAAGCCTTTTGAAAACAATGTGGGAAAAGGAGAAAATGGTGGTATTATTATTATTATTTTTCCTTTGCCTGCTTTGGTTGTATGTTATTCTTTTCTTCGTTTCCCACAGTGCTGACAGTGTACTTTAGTTAACACCTTCAAAAAGACAAACTGTGGGAAAAAAAACACCTCATTTACTGGATATGTATGTTTTTTCCCCCAGATTGATTGTCCAGTAAATATTTAACTGTATTTGAAAAGTCTGTTGTAGTACAAGAACCTGATGCATCATCAGGGTGCATCCATAATCCTTTAATAAATGACAAATTCCTTGATAACTATTAAATCCTAGTTCTTGCAGTTTTCTGCTGTAATATTGAAAACATTGTTTTCAAGAGAAGAAATTGCTAGTTACAAGCAATTTCTCCCATTTTAACAATATTTTCAAAATACATGTATTACAGGTTGTAAACTCAGGGTTAAAAGGTTTGTTTGTTAATGAGTTAATGGTAAGCCACATTAATAAAAAGAATCCCTTAACGTGCTTACTTAAAGGAAAGATGTATCTGAAACATGGAAAAGAAAGCAAAATTGCAAGCTTTGAGGCCAAACAGTTCAGAAGTAAAGAACAACCCTGGCCGTCTTTTTGTATCTAGTTGCCAAACAGGTTAAGCATGTTAATGGTTTATTTTTGGTGAGAACTAACTTCTTTGTTCCTTCTTTATGCACCTATTGGCTGTTAAACCATCCTCCGTAGCATGCTTATCTGCTTGTAACATAGTCTGCATGGTGAGTGGTATCTAGTACAATTAATCATTTTAGCCATCAGCCATTAGTACTATGCTAGTGCTAAGCAAGCTTGGGGTTCAGGTAACAGGAAGGATTTTAAAAATAAGGTTCGATTTCATCATCAAAACAGTTTCTTTATTCAAACTGAATCAGAACATGTTATAGTTCACAAAACCAGAACACTTATAGTTAAACTGAATCAGAACGCTAGTTTAGTTCGTTTCTTGAATCGCAGTCCTCTTCAAAACCCTATAAAGAAACAAATGGAAAAACAGGTTACAGAGATGACTTGAGACACTAACTAGGAAATTTAAGGATTGTACCAATATAGAATCGATTTTTCTCTATTGAACATGAAATAGATACCAAAAGGTAATGAATATTCCACAGGTCTTTCATCAGAAAAAGGGCCATAACTGAAAAGACCTAGAAGGTTGTCCAGGGACAACTTGTCGAGCCCGCATGACCTTGACCTTTGACCTACCTGAATGAAACTTTCAAATGGCACTTCTACTCATTAACTCTTTACCACACAATCCCAACTTCTAACGACCCTGAAAGAGAAAGCTTTAGAAAACATTGTTGGAAAAGGAGTAAATGCTGATCAGAGACAGAAGTTCTCATCTTAGCAACATTTTTTGTCTCCACATTACATCTTTGAAGGAAACAATGACTTCAAAGCTATAGTTCTTTATTGGCTTTTTAGTAAGTCAGACACACAAATTACATTGAAACATACAAAGATCACCCTTATTGCAGATAATGTCACACTAAACAATAATGCTTAAATTGCATTAAGACACAAGATGTAATATTGAGTTCAATATTTAATATTAAGTCTAACAAAGACATAGTTAAAGTTGTCAATGTTATGTCTCGATGCATATACATATTTAGAAAAATGTATTCATAACCAAGTATTTATAAGACATTGTTAGGCAAAGTATTTGAAAAAAAAAATAATAATCAAGTTTTGTCCAAATGACTTTGTTTGTTTTGCTTACCGAAAGAAAAAAAGATTTTTTTACATGAGATGTAACATTGACACCTCTTGCTATATATAAGAGAAACAAAGACACCATATGTGTCATCCAAGTTACATCTAAAATTGCTTTCTATTTTTCAAGGCTAAATACTGTAATGGTTTGTTTTTAATTGCAAAAAAAACTATATATCAGAATGAACACCAACATTTTTGAGCTTTTCATTCAGATACATGCATGATCAAAAAAAGGGACTAATGCATACATAGCGAAGATGTAACACTGACTTGGCTGTTTTATTATCCATAATCGTGTCTCTGTGATGTCTTTGCAAAAGAAGGCGTTACGAAGGTCAATACACCATTACACAATTTCTACAATCGATTTTAGTTTAGAAAACACATCCTATTGTGTTTATTAAACATAGTCTACGTTTTTTCCGTCACAAAGTTGCTTACGCAAGCCCCCTGACCTGAGACGTCACAAAGACTCGTTTCTATGATTCCACGACCTTAAACTAAAACGGATTTTTCTCACTGTTCAAAACTTCAAGGGCATTGTTTCTGGAAAGAAAGACAAGTTAATGAACGTTGTTAGTGATTGCATTTGATAACTGTGGTGTAAATGAATTCCAATCACCACAAAATACACTTTTTTTTAAGGTCACGCAAAGACTTTTTAGACGTAACATTTCTAAATACTCACCCCTTGCTGTTCTCCCCTGCCATATTTGTCGCCCAAGCTGACAAAGATGTGTACGCATATCGCTTACGCCATTAGCTTTTGTTAAAGGACACTCTCGATTCGCAAAACCAGTCGCCGTTGAGAGGTTAAGTTTCATAAATTATCGGAATTTTGAGACGTAACATTTTTGAAGCGAGAACAACCCTATAGACACTACGCCAGATTGTACTTTTATTCTTTATTACGTCAGAGCAAAGAACAATTTCCATACTTTCATTACCTTAAGCGGTCAGAATAATACTATAGTGGAGAAGAACTCATGTTCCAGATTCCTTGAAAACAGTAATTTTAAGACGTAACAAAAAATGACATGAAAAGTTACGTCTCGATCTTGATTTTAATATCCTAAATATATTTCAACTTCTTAAAAGAATATCTGCATGATTCTATTCATCAGCTAGAAAAATCATCATTTCACCTTAGCATACTTCAATTATCAAGAAACTCGTATCCCTATAACCCATATACTACGATTAGTTGAACTACCATTATTTTTTTTTTAAAAAAAGTCCACCAATTTCGATATAAAAGCCCTTTTTTCTTATCTTTACAACAAAGCTAGACTAAAAGCATAACTATGCATTATCTCTCGTCATTTTATTCTCTCCAATAAATAGTCTTTATCGAATATAAGACAAACAAGAAATTTATTATTCATGATTTTTTGAGACGTAACAAAAATTCCTTGACAAAGAATTCTGGATCATATAAATTTTTTTTATTGCCAATTTGAAAGACCTTAACCCTTTACCACACAATATCAGGTTTTCATGACTTTGGCAGAGAAATCTGTTGAAAACATTGTGGGTTAAAGGAGAATATTCTGGTCAACACAATATTCTCCTTTTACCACAATGTTTTCTACCCCATCAATGACATAAATTCCATTACTTGAACCACTTTTGTTGTCAGAAAATACTAAATCATTCTAGACCAGGTTAAATTTTGTTGTTTGGTAAAGAGTTAAGGATTAACTCTTTACCAAACAACAATGCTTTCCTAAAGTTTCTTTTTATCAGTACTTTATGCAATAATTTTCCCCAGCTACTTACTAATCATCGTTGAAACAATGATCAGCCATTAGAGGGGAATGAATCCTTGTCACAATGACTGCCATCAGTCCTATGAATGGAAAGGTCAGGCTAGTTTTTGTGGTATTTGTCGAAGACAATACCACTATGAGTTCAAAATTGAATTTTGAAGACCAAGTATCGTATTTTGTGCAAAGCCAAAGGAAATAAAGCCAATTAAACTCAATTTTTCTCAGACAAATGAGTTTTTCGGTAGCACTCAGATATGTACATTGTAATTGCAAATGGCATGTTAAAATACACTGGGTGAGGCTATCGATCATGGAAATATTAATTTTATTGAAAATAGCTTCACCCGCTCATAGCCTTATATTGGCGCAATGATATACACAAAATTTGTCTACGGATCGCTTGGTCCTGGGCTTTTTCGTTCCAAAACCATATATCTTGGCTTGTTCATCCCATGATTGCGCGCTACTCCATTTGATTGTGCATGAATATTTATAGATTGAAATAATTGATTGTAATGTTGGGAATAAAATCTTTACGGCTAAAGATATCTCAAAATCATAGTTTTCAGGTACAAACTTAATTTTATTCGATATATTTACATGGTTTCACTCTCTATCCATCATACATTCTACTGTCAAGGGACATTACTCCTGACGCCTCCTAATTATCAAAGGGAGACCACCAATACACAAATAATCCTAACTTTGTCATGAGTACTCTCCCTTCAACCAAAAAGGTATTCATTTGCTTAGTAGGTTGACTTTCATGCAAATATTTGAATAATATTTCTCTTTTTCTTTCAAATTATTAATTCCACACAATGGCTTCCTGGAAAAATACCACTCCAGCATTTTGAACGCTTTGATTCAATTGAAGTAGTCCTGTTGCTTGAAATCAAACTGTATTTCTTAACCTTCTACCACAGGGCAAAGTTTTAGACTGGTCTAAATTGAAGATGTTTGCTGAACACAAATGTGGCTCAAATAATGGAATAATGGAAGTTTTCTTTGAAAGGTTAAAAAACGTTGTTGGAAAAGGAGAAATGCTTGTTAGCAGCATTTTTTCCTTTTCCTGCAATATTTTCAAAAACGTATCTCCCAAAGACTGTTAAAACATATGACTGTCTGGGAAAGGGACCTTTACCTTCTAGACCTTTACCGTACAATCCACAGGACTGGCCACCTTACTAAAAAGAAGTTTTTTGGATGAGATAATTGACCAAGGTCCCATTTGGTGGTGCTATACACTGAGCATGTTAACTCTTTACCAAATGACAAAATTTTAGACTCCTCCAAATTCAAAGCATCCGCAGACGACAAAATAATAGTGGCTTAAAAAAAGAAATTTGTTTTGGGAACGTAGAAAATATTGTGGGAAATGGAGAAAGCATTTTCTCCTTTTCCCACAATGTTTTCAAAAGGCTTTTTGTTTTGGGTCGTTAAAAATCATGACTGTGTAGTAAAGGGTTAAAGAACCAGTCATAACTGTGGATGGGTTTTGCCCTGTATCTTGCTCTATCCCCCGTAACATAAAGAACAGTCATCTGGGGCATTGCCCAAATGAGCAGCCAGTGGCTATGATTATAAATGAAAAATAATCAATCAAAACACAACAAAAATATACTTTTCTAAACCAAAAGCATTTCCAGATGAAAAATTATTCTTGGTTCAGTTGGTGAAATTTCTCTTTTATAGGGTAGAAACATTGTGGGAAAAGGAGAAAAATAGAGAATAGATGGTTGGTGTCTTGGATGTGTAAGTTTATCGGGCAAGGCGGAGGAATTTATCTGGTGAGCAGAAGGCGAACCGGACAAATTTCGGAGCCGAGCCCGATAAACTTAACCCATCCAAGACACCAACCATCTATTTTATTTATCCTGTCACTCACTGTATCGGAACAAAACAAACGAGAAAAAAACATTGATAAAGACCGTACCTTTAATGAAATTCCGGAGCCGAGTCTGATCGACTTTCTGAATCCAAGACACCAACCGTCTATTTTATTTATTCTTTTTCTCAGTTACAATCCAAAATCCGACTAAATTGAACATTTTGCTCGAAATAAGGCACATATTGACATCTTTCTCACTAGATCTATGAGAAACTTTTAAAAAGGAAGAACCATGTTTACAACACCCTCTGGATATGCAGCTGCAATAATGACGTCATGAATGATATTGGCTACGTCATAATTATTAAACGTGACGTATATCCACAGAAAAATAATGTGGCGAAGAAGACAGTGTGTTTTAACATAACAGACTATTAATTAAACAAGCAAAAGTATTCGCTAGCGATTGATTCATGATTATGGCAGGAAGACACTTCGTTGAAAATAGTCCCAGTTAGCAGGTGTGCACTTAGCGGTCACGTGACCAACTGACGGATATCAAAAAAATACGGCACCCTGTTATCGGGTCAAAATTGTAGAAGGTGACCGGATAAAGCTATATAACAGTATTTTCTCCATTTCCTACAATGTTCTTGTAAAGTCTTCTTTCACACGGTCATTAAAAGTAAGGATTCTGTTGTAATGAGTTAAAGCAACTGCAGTTGGAACATAGGTACCTGCATCGGATGGGCTTGTTTGTCTTTTCAGGCTAGAATTAGATACCTTCGATCAAAAAAGTTCAGCAGAGAATCTATCAGTTGCATAGTTGTTGGGAATCCGAAATTTCTTCAGATGGAAACCATGGAACTTGACAGTGTCTTGGGATTCATACAGACAAAGCTTTTTCTAACAGGTAGATCATGACAGTTGATCCTTTTGCCAGAATGTTTTAAAAACATACATTTGGTAAGGTATAAACTCTCTATACGACAAATATGTAGACTTGTCCATGATGAGAGCAATAGCAGATGCCAAAATAAGACTTAAACTATGATATTTGTCTTTTATTGATTGTATGGTGTTTAATGCGGTTTTCACCAATATTTCAGTTGTACATATTGTGGCAACCAGTGCGTGTATCCATTCTTTTTCTTATGAGTTTTTAGCTCACCTGAGCACGAAGTGCTCATGATGAGCTTTTGTGATCGTGCTGTGTCAGGCATGCGTCGTTCGTCGTCAACTTTTACCTTGTGTACGCTCTGGAGGCCACATTTTCAGTCAGATACTCATGAAACTTGGTCAGAATGTTTGTCTTGATGATATCTTAGACGAGTTCGAAAATGGGTCAGGTCAGGTCAAAAACTAGGTCACTAGGTCAAATCTTTGAAAAACCTTGTGTACGCTCTAGAGGCCACATTTTCAGTCCAAAATCATGAAACTTGGTCAGAATGTTGTCTTGATAATATCTCGGACGAGTTCGAAAATGGGTCATGTCGAGTCAAAAACTAGGTCACTAGGCCAAGTCCTAGAAAAACCTTGTGTATGCTCTAGAGGCCACATTTTCAGGCCAAACCTCTTGAAAGTTGGTCAGAATGTTTGTCTTGATGATATCTCAAACTAGTTTGAAAATGAGTCATGTCAGGTTAAAAACTAGGTCACAAGGTCAAATCTTAGAAAAACCTTGTGTACGCTCTTGAGGCCACATTTTCAGTCCGATACTCATGAAACTTGGTCAGAATGTTTGTCTTGATGATATCTCGGACGAGTTCGAAAATGGGACATGTCGGGTCAAAAACTAGGTCACTAGGTCAAATCTTAGAAAAACCTTGTGCACACTCTAAAGGCCACATTTTCAGTCCAATACGCTTGAAAGTTGGTCAGAATGTTTGTCTTTATGATATCTCAGACGAGTTTGAAAGTGGGCCATGTCTGGTCAAAAAGTAGGTCAGTAGGTCATATCTTAGAAAAAACCTTGTGTATGCTCTAGAGGCCACATTTTTAGTTCAAAACTCATGAAACTTGGTCAGAATGTTTGTCTTGATGATATCTCAGACGAGTTTGAAAATGGGGGCATGTCGGGCAAAAAACTAGGTCACTATGTCAAATCTTATAAAAAACCTTGTACGCTCTAGAGGTCAAATTTTCAGTCTAAATTTCTTGAAAGTTGGTCAGAATGTTTGACTTGATGATATCTCGGACTAGTTCAAAAATGGTTCATGTTCGGTCAAAAACTAGGTCACTAGGTCAAATCTTAGAAAAACCTTGTGTATGCTCTAGAGGCCATATTTTCAGTCCAAAACTCATGAAACTTGGTCAGAATGTTTGTCTTGATGACATCTCAGACGACTTGGAAAATCGGTCATGTTGGGTCAGACACTAGGTCAGTAGTTTAAATCTTAGAAAAAGCCTGTGTATGCTCTATAGGCCACATTTTCTGTCCAATACTTATTAAATGTGGTCAGGATCTTTGTTTTGATAATATCTACAATGGAAAAATTGGTTATAGTTGGCTAAAAAGTAGGTCACTGAGAGAAATTCTAGAAAAAGCTTGTGCACATGCTAGAGGCCAAATTTTCAGTCCAATAATTATGAAAGCTTTGTAGACTGTTTGTCATGATATCTCAAAAGAGATTGAAAATGGGTCATGTTTGGTCAAAAGACTCAGGTGAGTGACTTTAGGGCCAACATGGCCCTCTTGTTATTTTACCAGTACTTTGCACAGTATTCTTCCCAAGTCACTGGCTACTTTCCAACATAACCATCATCAAAACAATGATCAGTGGTGAGATAGGAATGAAACCTGTTTAAATGACTACCATCAATCCTTGGAAAGAAATTCATCGAGCTGGGGTGTCAAACTGGCAACCCCCTGGTCTCAATTCCTGTATGCTACCAACCTCACTACCAGGGTTTGGCTATTTGTATTTGAAAGGAGAGAAAATATTGTGAGAAAAGGAGAAACTATACAGGTTCCAGACATTTTTCCTGATTCCTGATGTTTTCTAATGCCGTTTTCCTGAGGGTCTTTTAAATTTGGGATTGTTAAGTAAAGGGTATAACCTTTTACCAAATAACGAAATTTTAGACTAGCCCGAATTGAAAGAATTTACAGACAACAAATAAGATGTGTCTCAAATAATATGTCTCTGAAAGGCTTCCTACAGACAGCTGTCTCTGTCAATATCAGTTAGTGTCTGGCAGATTTATTGATAAGACAGTGAAGTAATACAGGGCCATTATTATCCTCTTGTCATGCACCCGAAGGGATATATTAGACTATGCCTGTGGTCATCCATCTCTCCATCTGTCAGCAATTTGTGTTCCCTCTAAATCTTATGAACCCCTTGTCTGATTTTGAAATTATTTCACATATGCCTACATCATGATGAAACAACATGCATAGAAAAAGTTTCAGACCCCAGCCTCCGAGGTAAAAGTCACAACAGGAAGCGTAATGTGACATGCTTTAGACAGCTGCCTGCATGCATATGTTGCCCAGTGTTTCAGAGCTATTGTCTTTATAAACATTGTGTCAACTTTTACTTTGAAAGACAATTGAAGAAGAGACCACTAGATAATAGTAATGATTATCTGGATGTAAAAATCACTGTTGCAGATAGAAAGCAAACAGCTGTTGTCCTGAAAAAATGTTGAAAAAATACACTTCCACTGGATCCAGAAAGTGAGATCAAATGGCCATTTTAGTAAGAGATAGGGAATGCTTTTCACTAATCTTAATTGGGTACATTAAGGCCTTTATTTCCCTGTTATGACTTCCATGTCTGATAATTATTTGTTTGCTCTGTCCTGTACAGGAGATGAGCTGAGACAGATGGTCACAACATTTCCAAAGATACTAACTTATGATCCCAATGTGATACAGGTACATGTATGCCGTTTTGCATCCCTGTCTGTCCTCTACTTGTCTCATTGGAGGGTACTTTATGAAATTTGCCATCCTTCTGTCCGTCCATTTTATGTATAGCATGTCACAAAATTATGCAGACTAGACAAACCAGATATATAAAACAAAATTAGCCAAATTGGGCACTTCTTGTAGTAAAACAGACTGACGCATGCATTTCTATTTTATATATTCTGTGGGCTATGAACCCACTTTATGTTCTAGTTAACCCCTACAAGATGATAAAACCTTCAAAAAGTCCAATTTGAAAGCATTTCCAAACAACAAATTAAATGTATCTCAGATGTTGGAATTCACCTTTGAAAGGGTTGAAAACATTTTGGGAAAATGAGAAAATATTGGTAATAAGCATTTTGTCATTTTCTCATACTGTTTTAAAAAGCCTCTTTCCTCAAGTTTGTTTTAAGTCAGTATTGTGTGGTAAAGGGTTACGAAAAGGCATGATTGTGTGGAAAAAATGAATAAAAAAAACATAGACTTACCATTACAGACATGCTGCATATAAGTCTAGAAATTACATAAAAAAGTGTGCTCAGACTACTTATGCATACCATCATTGTGTCGCTGCAGAACCGGTGACACTGTATTTTCATTAGCTTGGGAATTATGTTTAGTATCGCTGGACAATCTGTTTCAAGTTATCCTTGCAGAATGATGGTAGTCAATCCAATTTGCGACAAGTAGGTCCCAAGGTACATAATTCTATATGCAGCAAGTCATGTGATTTTCTCTCTTAACTTAGTGATTACATGACTTAAATCATCAATGAAAACTGAAAGAATTGTAAGAAACAAGTTATCACATGATTAATTCATCAATGAAAAACAAGCAATTATAATATCTATAAATAGGCACAATTCACCATCTTCGCTGAATACACCGTAAGGGCAGTTTAGGCACACTTTAATCAGGGCTGTGAAGTTTTTCAGTTTTACAGTTCACTGCAATCTTGATCATATGCATCAGTTTTAAATGATGAATATGTAAATGAAGCAAGTTGTGTATTATTTTGTTTTTTTGTCCAAAACAGTTGTATCATCCCTACCATGGAAAAAATATTTTTCTGCTACTACGTTTTTGGAAATCTTGTCAAAATACTGTTGTTTTAGAGTTACTGATTTTGGGTGTGAACAGTATGTGATTAGATATGCTTGTATTCATTAACATCATCTAGGCATGTAAAAAAGATAGGTCTTTTTTGACATAGGCTTTTAATCTCTATGAATTCTTTATTTAGAAAACAGGCTTCTCCCTGTTGATGCGAATTTATATGTATGACACATTTGTTTATAAGGAAGTGGAGCAGTACAGGGCCATCATAATTCTCTTGTTTCTTTTTTTTTCTTTGTTTCAGGCTAAAATTTATTTGTTTCAAGATGGGTTTGGTTTTACGAAAAGAGAGATGAAGAACATTTTTCTACGTTCTGTTTCTCTTTTAAAGTGCAGTAAGTATTTGTACAGTAAAACCTGTCTATTTGGCCACATCTATTAACTCTTTACCAAACAACAAAATTTTGGACTGGTCCAAATTCACAGCTGTTGCAGACCACAAATGAAATGCAGCTCAATTGATGAAATATGTCTCTGAAAGATCGAAGAACATTATGGGAAAAGGAGAAAATGCTGGTTACCAACATTTTTTGCTCACCTGAAAACTTAGTGCCCAAGGTGAGCTTTTGTGATCAAGCTCTGTCATTGTGGGTTGTTGTCATCAGCTTTTACCTTGTGTACGCTTATGATTGTCTTCTTGATATCTAGGATGAGATCGAAAATGGATCACATCAGGTCAAAAACTAGGTCACCAGGTGAAATCTTTGAAAAACCTTGTATACGCTCTAGAGGCCACATTTTCAGTCCAGTACCTATCAGAATTGGTCAGAATATTTGCCTTGATATTATCTCTGATGGTTGTGAAAATAGGTCACTATGGGCCAAGAAGTAGGTCACTTGGTCAAATCTTAGAAAAACCTTGTGTACACTCTACAGGGAACATGTTCCATCCAAATACTCATGAAAGTTGGTCAGAATGTTTGTTGTGATGATATCTCAAAAGAGTTTGAAAATGGGTCACTTCAGGAGAAAAACTAGGTCATCGGAGTAAATCTTTGAAAAACCTTGTGTACACTTTGGAGGGGACTTTTTGTGTCCAATACTGTTGAAAGTTGGGCAGGATATTTTGTCTTGAGGATACCTCAAATGAGTTTGAAAAGTGGTTACATTAGGTGAAAAAGTAGATCACCAGGTCAAATCACACTGGAGGCCACATTATCAGTCCAGTACTCATGAACATTGCTCAGAATGTTTGTTGACATTTAGGATGACTTTGAAAATGGGTCACATCAAGTCCAAAACTAGGTCACCAGGTCAGATCTTGAAAAACCTTTATTCAGCTCTAGAGGCAACACTATTAGTCCAATGCTCATGAACATTGGTTAGAGTGTATGTCTTGATGTTATCTCAGATGAGTTTGAAAGTGGGTCATGTAGGGTCAAAAACTAGGTCACCAGGTCAATCTTTAAAAATCTTGTGTGCACTTTCGATGCCACTATTGAATACCTTATTCATGAAAGTTGATCAGAATGTTAG
Source organism: Hippopus hippopus (assembly GCA_946811185.2). Lineage (NCBI taxonomy): Eukaryota > Metazoa > Mollusca > Bivalvia > Cardiida > Cardiidae > Hippopus > Hippopus hippopus. The sequence goes on along the minus strand of OX328103.1, from coordinate 13,898,244 downwards.
TCTGGATACTATTTCAGATGAGTTTGAAAATGGGTCATATCAGGTCAGAACACTAGATAACCAGGTGAAATCTTAGAAAAACTTTGTGTACACTCCAGAAGCCACATTTTATGAAAGTTGCTCAGAATATTTGTCTTGATGATGTCTCAAGTGAGATTGAGAATAGTTTATGTCAGTAAAAAACTAGGTCACTTGGTCAAATCTTTGTATCCAATACTGTTGAAAGTTTGGCAGAATGTTTGTCTAGATAATATTTACTGTGAGTTTGAAATTGGGTCATGTTAGACTGAAAAGTATGTCACAGCATCATAGTAAAAGCTTATAAATACCCTAGAGGCCACTATTTCAGTTCGATACACATGGTAAATTTGTAAGAACGTTTGTTATAATATCTCAGAAGGGATTGGAAATGGGTCATGATTGTAAAAAGGCTCAGGTGAGCAACTTCAGGGCCACCATGGCCCTCTTGTTTCCTTTTTCCGTAATGTTTTCAAAAGCTTCCTTTTTCTGGGTCGTTAAAACTCAGGACTGTGTGGTAAAGGTTTAAGTCTTTTCTGAATGGCAAAATCTTAGATGTGTCCAAATTGCAAGCATTTGCAGATGACAAATGTAGCCCAAATGATGATTTCTGTCCGTGATAGGGTAGAAAACATTACGGGTAAAAGAGAAAACTGGTAACCAGCATTTTCTCCTTTTCCCACTGTGTTTTTAAAAGCCTTCTGTTTCAGGGTTGTTATATCTATAGATTTTTTGGTAAAGGGTTAAGTATGCACAAGATAACAAAATCTTAAACGTGTCTAAATCAACAGCATTTACAGAATAAGAAATAAATGTGACTCAAAACCTGAAATTGGTTTTGGTAAGGGTAGGAAACATTGTCGAAATAATAATAAAAGAATATACTTGTTGCCAGCATTTCTTTTTTCTCGTACAGCATTTTCAAAAGGGTTTGTTAAAGGGTCAGAATCTTAGATTGTCAAAATTAAAAGCATTTGCAGACAACAAATTAAACATGACCCAGAAATTTGGATTTGCTTTTTGAAGAGTAGAAAACATTGTGGGTAAGGAGCAGTTGATAGTTACTAGCATTTTTAGCTCACTTGAGGACAAAGTGCTCAAGGTGAGCTTTTGTGATCGTGCTGCATCCGTTGTACGTCGTCAACTTTCACTTTGTGTACACTCTAGAGGCCATATTCAGTCTGATACTCATGAAACTTGGTCAGAATGTCTGCCTTGCTGATACCTCGGATGAGTTTGAAAATGGGTCATGTTGGGTCAAAAACTAGGTCAATAGGCAAAAACTTAGAAAAACCTTGTGCAAGCTCTAGAGGCCACATTTTCATTCCAGCACTCTTGAAAGTTGGTCAGAATGTTTGTCTTGATAATATCTAGGACAAATTTGAATATGGGTCATGTTGGGTCAAAATCTAGGTCACTAGGTCAAATCTTAGAAAAACCTTGTGTACGCTGTAGAGGCCACATTTTTGTTCCAATACTCTTGAAAGATGGTCAGAATGTTTGTCTTGATGATATCTTGGACGAGTTTGAAAATAGGTCATGTTGGGTCCAAAACTAGGTCACTAGGTCAAATCTTAAAAAAACCTTGTGTACACTCTAGAGGCCACATTTTTAGTCCAATACTCTTGAAAAATAGTCAGAATGTTTGTCTTGATGATTACTCAGATGAGTTTTACAATGGGTCATGTCGGATCAAAAACTAGGTCATAAGGTCAAATCTTAGAAAAACCTTATTTACACTCTAGAGACCACATTTTCAGTCAAATACTCTTGAAAATTGGTGAGAATGTTTGTCTTGATGACATCTCATTAGAGTTTAAAAATGGGTCCTTTTGGGTCAAAAACTAGGTCATTAGGTCATATCTTACAAAAAACCTTGTGTTCAGTCTTCAGGTTACATTTCAGTCCAATACTCATGAAACTTGGTCAGAATGTTTGCCCAGATAATATCTTCGATAAGTTCGAAAGTGGGTAATGTGGGGTCAAAAACTAGGTCACTAGGTCAAATCATAGAAAAACCTTATGTATGGTCTAGAGGCCACATTTTCAGTCCAATAATCTTTAAGGTGGTCAGAATGTTTGATTTGATGATGTCTCAGATGAGTTTGAAAATGGGTCACTTTGGGTCAAAAACTAGGGCATTAGGTCAGATCTTAAGAAAAAAGAAAACCTTGTGTACCCTCTAGAGGCCACATTTTAGTCAAATATTCATGAAAGTTTGTTGGATTGCTTGTCTTGATGTTATCTTGAAGGAGTTTGAACATGGGTCACGTCAAGTCAAAAGCTAGGTCACTGCGACCAATCTTTGAAAAACCTTGTGTACGCTCTAGAGGCCACATTTTCAGTCCAATACTCATGAAAGTTAGTCAGAATCTTTTTCATGATAACATCTTGGATGAGTTTTGAAAAGGGTCATGTTGGGTCAATAACTAGGTCACTTGGTCAAATCTATGAAAAAGCTTGTGTACACTTTAGAGGCCACATTTTCAGTCCAATACTCATGAAACTTGGTCAGAATGTTTGTCTTGATGACATCTTAGATGAGGTTGAAAATGGATCAGGTTGGATGAAAAACTAGCTCACCAGGTCAAATCTTAGAAAAACCTTTTGTACAGTCTAGAGGCCACAATTTAAGTTCAATACTCATGAAACTTGCTCAAAATATTTGTCTTGATGGCATCTTGGATGAGTCTAGGAAAAGCTTGAGTACAAGCTATAGGCCAAATTTTCAGTCCAATAATTATGAAAGCTTGTTAGAGTGTTTGTCATAATACCTCGAAAGAGATTTAAAACAGATCATGTTTGGTCAAAAGACTCAAGTGAGCGACTTAGGGCCATCATGGCCCTCTTGTTTCTTTTTCCAACAAAGTTTTCAAAAGTCCTTTTCTTTGGGCTTGTAACACTCAAGACTGTGTTATAAAGGGTTAATAGAAGTTGGATGGTATGTTGTCTTTTAAGTTTACTGATGAGTCAATTTTGTCATGATTACAGCCTTTCATATTTGGACAGCGCTATAAGTGCATCTGGCAGCGCATAGGCTTTGAGACCAGAGGGTTGCTGGTTTGAATCCCATGCTCAGCCAATCTCTTTCTGAGGATTCGTGATAGTCCTTGCAACATTCATTCTTGTCTCAACACCGATCATTGTCTTGACAACAGTTATGTCAGAGAGCAGCCAGTGGCTTAGGAAGAATATTGTGCTGTAATAAGTTACAGTTAAAGAAATGCCAGGAAAGCAAGAATAGGTGCACTGGCCAGTGCAATATAACTGAGATGATATTGAAAATGGGGTTTAACATCATACAAACAAAGATATTTGGATATTCTTCTTAACTATCCCATGTTTTTACAACCCTTTGGAAGAAAGCTGGGGAAAACATCTTGGTAAAAGGACAATTTAATGCAGCTGTACTTTAATTATTTTCACACATTTATTAAGTAAATTTTCATATCTTTTACTAGTACCATATTTATATTTTTACATTTATAATCCTCTCTGACTCAATAGCATCATTTTAGTATTCACTTCAGACTTAAATAATGGTATTACTGTTTTTCTGTGTTTGAGAATATATGAGTATCTATGATTTTATCCTTTGTCATTTCAGAAGATTATTTGATAACAATGTCGTTTAATTACCTACGTGAAGAAATGTCAATCACTCATAAACAGTTAGTGGAATGGCCAATGGTTTTACAGCGAGGAAAGAATTTCTTAGACTCCAGACACAAATTTCTTGTAAAGCAAGGGCGAGCCCAGTATAACCCAGAGTTGCCCAATTATGTGTCATTAAAAGCTCTTGTTGACTCCAAGGATGAGGAATTCAGCGTCGAGGTAGCAAAGGCATCGCTGGCAGAGTTTAACAAATTTCTTAGAACATTATAGTTACATTCCTTACAAGAAAGTGATTTGGTATTACTGGATTCAATCTGTCTGTGTGTCTATCTGTCTGGCCTTCTGTGATACTGTTGGCATCGACTCAATTATTTCCTTTGTTAAAGAGATTGGTATTTACCCAAAGTTATGATAACTCTCTTGCACTTACCTCCCCTCTTTGTCTTGACCCCCCCATATGTGTTATCTTTCTTTTACCCATATGAATCCCCTAGCTAACCCTGTTTGTCATTATGAGTCTGGTTAGCGTTGGCCTTTTTCGCTAGGAAAATAAGGCTTTCGGCATCTTATTGGTGACACAACCTCTTTAATGGGAGTGTTTTGATCCCATTGGAGGTCTCCACACTTTCTCAACTTTAAGCTCTTTATCTATATATCTTTAAGCTCAAAAATTCTACTTTACTCATCTTTTAATATGGATTTGGGCGCTAAATGACCAAAGCTGTCGATGTGCCATAAAACAACATTGATTATTCATTCATTCAGTCTGGCCTTCTGTAATGATGTAATGAACATTGACAGAATTTGAAGACACCAGTTTAGAAATCATTGTAACAAATGGGGAATTGTCTGACCTGTTTTTTTTTTTTTTTTTTAATTACGACTGAATTTCAGCATAACTTGGCTGAAATGTCAACCACATAAAGACAATGTTTTTAGCATGTAAGAATCAGTCTTAAGGTCAAAGGTCAAGGCAAGATCAAATGTGTTCTAAAAAAAAATGAAAATTTAGGGGGGTTTATATTTGTCTCTGAACTGTAACTTTTTTTGATTAGCCAAAAATTGCAGTATTACTCTTCAGAAATGTCAACCACATAAAAATGATGTGTCACATGCAAGAATCACTTCCATAGGTCAAAGGTCAAGGTCAAAGCAGTCATATGTGTTGAAAAAATAGTAATTTTGGGGGGTTATTTTGTCTCTGGGCTGTAACCTTTTTTATTGGAGAAAGAATCAGTGACACTTTCCCCTTCTACTCTATTTAACACAATGGGAAAAAAAGAGTATAATAATAATAAGAAAAAAGGAAAAACATTGTGGAAAGGGGTGAAATTGCTCATAAAGATTAATTTCACACTTTTCCGCACTGTTTTTTTTTTTTTTTTTTCTCCCTCCCATAAAATCAACAATTTACAATCATATTTCAGCTAGCTCGGAATTGTCGTCTGCAGGTTCCTTCAGTTTCAGACTGTCTCAAAATAGTATGTCAAAGACAATTGTCAAATCACTCACAACCTAGGGCTGCACATAAGATTGAACCACATAACCTTATCTGGATCTCTGAATAGTTCATGTATTTGATTAACTTTTATCCTGCAAATTGTCATCATAGCGAACAGTGAAATCCAAAATTAGTCTACACATCAGTACACTCGAATCTTGATCTGCACTGTTCGCAAAGTCACAAATTTCGATATAGTACACTTTTATTCGCATTAGGAAAAAAAAAAAACTTCAAATAGAGAAAATAGACTGTTTTAGACTTTTAGTTAGCAAGATAAGATGAAACAAGATGATTGATGAAAATAATGATTATTGTAAGGATAGAGGAAGGATGGCCACGACCTCCCCTATCCAATATATGTGGCTAATAAAGTTTGAAAAAAAGAATCAGTATAACTGTGCAGAAATGTCAACCACACAAAGAGGATGTGTCATGTGCAGGAATTATGATGAAAGATCAGAGGTCAAGGTCACAGCAAGGTCATAAATGTTTATAAGAGTTGTGTCCATAGTCAATGTTCAAATGTTCATGTTCGTAGCTCACAGGAAAGGGTGATATTAACTTCAGGCATCAGTCACTTCTTGGTTAAATTTCTTGCTTTTTTTTATCTTCAGCTCTGCTGTTCAAGAAGAAAATGTCAAGATTGATGTAGCCCAGGGGTCATTGTCTGTGCTGTTGTCTGCATCATTGTGCAAAACCTTTGACATTGTGTAATACATCTATATCTGTTATTACCAAGATATTTGCTTCAGACTTGGACAAGTTGTTATTTATTAAAAGGGAAACATAAAATCAAGGTCTGGTAACCATTATAGATTTTTTAATAGAGTTATGCCCCTTTTTTGACTTGGAATTTTCACTGAAACTCAAGCAACTGCAGCCAAGCTTTGGTATTCCTCCAATGCGATGCTCTTGTTTTGGTAGTCTTGATTATGTGGCAAACCATGGGGATACACAATGGTTATGGTTAACCCTTTTTCAAACAATACCGAGTTTTAATAGCCATGAGAAACTTTTTGACCAAAATTAATATACAACAGGTTTTTCCAAGATTTTTCCTCGTGACCTAGTTTTTGACCCCAAAATTTTCATGAGATACTATCAAGACAAACATTCTGACCAAGTTTCATTGGTATTAGACTAAAAATGCAGCCTCTAGAGCATACACAGGGTAAAATCTGACAACACATGCTGCACAACAGACACAGAATGATCACAAAAGCTCACTCTGTGCATAAGTGAGCTAAAAATGTTGATAACTAGCATTTTCTTCTTTTTTCCACACTATTTCCTTTAGTATCAGAGAAATACAATGTAATGCTTATGTGTACAAATATCAAATTATTAGACAGCTGTCACTTAGATTTGGCAAAGTCAACATGGGTCATGGTAGAGTCAAGATGTGGGAAAAAGTAATGTCTGTACCAATACAGACAACAAGTTGTGACTCATCTTTATCAAAGCATTTGACGGTGACAAATATGTGTGGTTCAAATGGTGGGTTTGTCTCTTTATGAGTAGACAACATAGTGGGAAAAATAGGAAATGCTGGTTACCAGCATTTTCTCCTTTGCTCCCCAACAAGGTTTTCAAAAGCCTACCTGCTTCATAGTAATTGCACCATTTGAGTAATTTAAAAGATTTGAAAACTGTGATTATACAAAATGTTAAATGCAATAAATTTCCCTTGTGAGGCAAATAATGTTGGTTTTTTTTTTTTATTATATTTATGTTTGCATAAAAGTGGCATAAAACAACAATCAATTAGGAAGTGATCCAATGTGAAATTTATATATCAGCCATACTCTGGCAAAAGGGGGCTTAATGCATCTCCATGATGCATCATACCAAGCAAGCCATTACATACTTACGGATCCATTATACCCAGTTTTTTTAACATTTGACTTTATTATGAGGTACACTAGTCCTGGGACATACAGAAAATTGACCAGTAGTGAAAAGTTTAGGCCCAGGTCAGCCTGCGTGGGTTGATACTTTTCACAGAGCTTGGCTCATTTATTTTTGATGTGAGGCAAATGAAGTTGTAAAATCATGTCATATGATTTCTCTCATTTATCCTGTATATGAAAAAAAAAATAACCTTCTACCACACAATCCCAGGTTTTAACAACTGTGGAAAAAGCGCCTGTTGAAAACCTTGTAGGAAAGGGAGAAAATGGTTTTTCCTTTTCCCACAATATTTTTATAAGCGGATAAAACACTGGATTGTTTGGTAAAGGTTTAATCATACAATTATGACCATTTGACCTGAAACTGATATGAATAAGGCAAGCCTCAGTTTGAGTGACATGACTATTTTATGTATTGATGTCTTTTGATTCATTAATAATTTGAAGAATAAATATGAGCCATACGCTATGAAAAGGGGCCTTAATGCATCCTGCGAAAAGTATCAACCCAGGTCAGCTTGTGCATTCCGTGCATGCTGACCTGGGCCTAAACTTTTTGCTATTGGTCAGTTTTCTGTATGTCCAAGGACCAGTTTACCGCATGGTTTAGCCATTTGTAAGACAAAATGGACTTTATGGATCCATAATCATGTGATGAGTTGCGTGGTATCATGCATCACAGAGATGCATTAAGCCCCCTTTTCACAGAGCATGGGTCATATGTATGAGTCATGCTCTGTGAAAATGTGTTTTAATGTCTCTGCAAAAAGTTTTGACTCATGTAAGCCTGCACAGGCCAACATGGATCTGTAATACTGTATGCTACTGGTTAAGTTTCTGTCTGTGAAAGGACCATTCTAGCTTATGATTCAGCTGGTTTTTGGACAAAAAGTGTTTATAGTATCCGATGACTTGATTTGTGTGATGCATTACAATGATTGTATTAAACGTCCTGTCCCCAGAGAGTCACTCATATAATTATGTCAGATGATAGGCTAATTATTAAGAGTTGTGAGTTATGGATTGAAAAAGCACTTGCGATAGGATTCATTCTTTCCTAACGGCTGATAGTAGATCAGGACAAGTATAAGTAAGGCCAAAAATACGTTTCAGGGGAATAAGGCCATTCTTCATCTAATCTAGTTCCCTAATTGGTTTGACAGTTACCTCCCTTTTTTGGAAAAAAAAATATTTGTTAAAACTTTGTTACATGATGCCAAATTCAAACTACCCTGATGGCCTTCGGTAACTAGCATTTTCTCCTTTTTCCACAATGTTTTCTCCTCAATCAATGACAGAAATCAATATTTGAGATAAATTTGTTTTGTCATCTGCAAGCGCCTTCAAATTTGTTGAGTCCACAACTTATTTGTTTGGTAAATAGCTAACCTTTGAGGAAAGAACCCTATGTTTCAGTGGGAAGGGAAGAAGGCCTTTATCGTAGGAAAACGAGAAAATGCTGGTTTCCATCTGTCTATCTGTACACATTACATTTTTATACATTTTGTGTTGTAAAATTCTCCATCAGTTCCGTCAAGCCTGGTAGCACAGTCAATAGCACACAGGACTGGTTCCAATCTCCAGCTTGGCCATTCTCTTTCTGAGAATTGATGATAGTCATTCATTCCTCCCCAACTGCTCATCATTGTTTGACAATGGTTATGTGGGAAAGCAGCCAGTGGCTTGTGAAGAATATGCAGAATACATGTACTGGTAATAGTAACACTTAGAAAGCATGGATAGGTGCACTGGCCAGAGGGATATAATGGAAATAATGCTGAAAACCAGTGTTAAACATCAGTCAAACAAACAAATCCATCAGTTCTGTTATCATTGTTTTGATCTTGGATGTACACCTTCGGCTTCTAAGTTGCAATGGGTGCATCTTAAGTACTTTTTGTCCATTACATTTATTTAGCACTGGAAGGGGTAATAGAAAGTCACCTTAACATCAGGGTTTTTTTTCCACACTATCCCATGTTTTTTTCCCTGTAACAGACGAGCCCAAAGATTTAAATACCCTGAGCTGGAGGGCTTCTGAAAACATTATGGGAAAAGGAGAAAATGCTGGTTAGCAGCATTTTCTTCTTTTCCCACAGTGTTTTCTACCATTTGAAAGACATTTCCATGAGTTTAGTAACATTTAATTTGTCTTTCAATTTGGACAAGTCTAAAATTTTGGTTTTTGGTAAAGATTTAATGACCTTGAGAACTTGTTACCTGGTTTGTTTCTTGAATAACACAACGTTCAACATTATCTCCGCTATATCGTTGCATCTAGTACACATATCTGTGTTTTCCAGAAGTTTCTATTATCAGGTCTTTGCACAACAATCTTTCAAAGCGAGTACCTGCTTTCCCACAATAGACATTTTCAAAACAATGTTCAGTGATGAGAGAGCAAGGAACCCTGTCAAACTCACCATGGTAAAGCCAGGTTAGGCCAGTCAGTAGAGATCAGGACTTTAGATAAGTGGGATCATTGGTTCAAACCCCAGCTTTGCCAATTTCTCTCAGAGGATTGATGATGTCATTTCAATAGGATTCATTCAGCTGATCATTGTTTCCCTGATAGTTATGTGGGAAAGCAGCCAGTTGCTTGGGAAGAAAATTGTGCAAAGTGCTGATAACAGAAACTCAAGTAAAGCATGGATAGGTGCACTGGCTGCCAAGATAAAACAGAAGCAATGTTGCAAATGGTGTTAAACACCATGAAATCAATCAGTCAACCAAATGACCATCATCTATCTGCAGAAAGAATAAGGCAAGGCTAGGAATCAAGCCATCAACCCCTGCCTTGAGTTCATGCTTAACCCTTTACCACACAATCCTGCATTTCCATGGGGGGGGGGGGGGGGGGGGGAAGGCTATAGAAAACATTGTGGGAAAAGGAGAAAATGCTGGTTACAGGCATTTTCTCCTTTTCCCACAATGTTTTCTTCCCAATCAGAGACCTTAATCTCATTTGCACCATTATTGAATTTGTTTTTTGCAGATGTTGTAAATTTGACAGAGTCTAAAATCTGTCGTTTGGTAAAGGGTTAACTGAGTTTGTGCTTAACCCTTACCAGACAATCCCAACATTTAACAACCTTGAAAAAGAAGACTTTTTGAAAACACTGTGGGAAAAGATGAAAATGCCGGTAACCAGCATTTTCTCCTTTTCTCACAATGTTTTCTACCCTTCCCAACACAATCTTTGAAATTTAAGTCACATTTATTTTGTTATCTGCTAATGCTTGCAATTTGGACTAGTCTTTGTCATTTGATAAAGGGTTAAACATTCAAATTCATTAACTCTTTCACTACCAAGTACAAGTATATAAATAACACTTTTTCATTGGCTATAAATTATGGTTCTACTGAAAGATGAAGAGACAAATCTGCCTTAATCTAAAATAAAGAAGTGGACAGTGTAGATCATAGATCAGACTGCACATTCTGTGCAGTCTGATCTTGATCTACACTGTCCACAAAAGCTTCTTTTTTCGTCTTCAGTTAGGAAAGAGTTAATGCATCTGCATGTACAACAGTAAGAAATAAAGACTTTCATATAAACTCTGTACAAAATGATAAAATTCTGGACCGGACCAAACTGAAAACAGTAGTAAACAACAAAATAAATGTAGCTTACTTGATGATTTCTGTCAGTGATAGGGTAGAAAACATTGTAGGAAAAGGAGTTTTAAAAGCCTTCTCTTTCAGCGTCATTAAAACTTGGGATCATATGATAAAAAGTTTATAAGAACAGGAAAAGAGAAGTTTAAAAAGAGTAATAAACTTGCTAGGTAAGATGTATCAAACTAATTCTGTATAGCGTATGAAATTCATGATCAGCATACTCATTTGAGCATGAAATTTAGTTGAGCATGAAAACAAGTTTTATAAGCATTGACCCTTGATTTCAAGCCCTATGCACTCCACTCCAAATTGATCTAAATGACTCAGGAGGACAGTGTAGATCCAAGATCAGGATAGTTTCATATAAATTTCTTTTTTATGCTCAACTCAGTTGAGAATTGATTCGATACTTGTCACAGAGCAACTATTCAACTTTTCAAACTGCTCTTTCCTTTGTCTTATTAATGAGACATCTTTACAGCCAGAGAGTAAACAAACGCTGTTAAAACTTGACAGTGTTGTAATCTAGTCAGCTGTGTAAACGTAGATTGAAAAATCAATATAAGGTGTATGGGGTTAAGAAAATGTAGAGATTTGTCTTCGATTTAAACCGGAAACTGTGGTTGTTATGTCTATGGCTAGCCACAACAGAATGAAATGCATTTTCTATCTGCGTAATCTGTGCAACCTTGCAACCATCAGGGGCAATATTTGGCATGAAGATACAAGAGTGATTATAGTTTCATAAAATAAAGAAAAGAATGGTTAAAAAAGTGGATGAAAACGAGTGAAGATGTATGTTTTAAAAAACAAAAGTCTTTATGTCTCATTGTTATACTTACAGAAGCAATAATAAAACTGAAAGTTTGAGCACAAACTCAGTTGAGCATGAATTAACTGTTTACCAGACAACAAAATTTTAGACTGGTAGAAATTGAATTTGTATTAAGAAGGGTGGAAAACATTGTGGTAAAAGGAGAAAATACTGGTTACCAGCATTTTCTCCTTTTCCAGCAAGATTTTCAAAAGGCTTCTTTCTCAGGGTCGTTAAAGTCGAGACTGTGTGGTAAAGGGGTAAAGTTATAAGCATGGTTCCAGACTGCACAAAATACCATGATATAATAGTAATAGATTCTAAACAGTTCACTGACTTTCTAAACAAGTGCATAATTATGGAGTTACTCGTCAGATTAGGCTAAGCTGTGTCAGAGAGGACTTAGTCTTTTACCCTATACCAGAAGATCCAGAGTGATAACAAACCGGCAAAAGAAAGCAGTTGAAAACATATTATAAAAAAGGAGAAAATACTGGTAACCAGCATTTTCTCCACCTTCCACATTGTTTCCTAAACTTTCAGAGAGAAATCCAATCATTTGAGCTACAATTAATTTGTCGTCTGTGAATGCTTTCAATTTAGACAAGTCAAAGACTGTCGTCTGGAACAGACTTAATTAAGTTAATTGATTTGCAAATCAGGACAGAAAGAATCAGTATTGTTGTTGTAGGAGTGTGCCATGCATGCTTGTTTGAAATTTGGCCTCGTGCCAAAAGTGCCTCGACCAATAGAGTTGATTTACAACGGTGTTCAGACTCATTACTGGATTAGTGGTTTAGATTTCCAATCAAGGACTTTTTTCAGTGTGTCTACAGATTAAGATGAAATCAGTGTGTCTGGTGGCTAATTAATATTACTTACACTCTCTGTTCAGGTATGATATTTAGACCATACTGTTGGTAGATATTTTAGTCTTAGTGCTGAACTTTTTTTAACAACACTGTGGCAAAATGAAATTTGTCAGCCCTTTAAAAAGGTATAACTCTTTCACTGCTGAGTAAATAAATTGCATTTTCTCAAAAGCTGAAAATACATTTCCTCTGCAAGATCAAGAGACAGTTTGGATATAATCTAGAATAAAGCAGTGAACTGTGTAGATCAGAGATCAGAATGCACTTTTTGTGCAGTCTAATCTTGATCTACACTGTCCACAAAAGCTTCTGGTGCCATCTGTGGTATAGAAAGAGTTAAAATAGATTTCATTTCAAAGATTATAAAGTCTCAACAAAGATGGATAAATTTGGTTTGCCTGCAAAGATTGATTTGAAATTAAAACACAAATAAGAATAAATGTAGAAAGCATGAGGAATTACCAAGATTTTTATATTTTAACTGTAAAACATCCTATACCTTTAGTAACAGTTTTACTGATATTGCATGACAATGGATAAATACATTTTAATCCTTTAATCCGAAATCTAACGACCCTGAGTAATTTTTCTCCTTTTCCCATACTGTTTTCTCCCTATTCAAGGACAAGTACTATTATTTGAACAATATATAAATTGTGGTCTGTAAATTTCTCCAATATGGACAAGTCTAAAATCATGCCATGGTATAGGGTTAACTCTTTACCAGACAACAAAAATGTAGGCTTGTCCAAATTGAAAGCATTTGCAGACGACAATCTAAATGTGGCTCAAATGATGGAATTTGTCTTTGACAGTGTAGAAAACATTGCGGGAAAAAGAGAAAATGCTGGTTACAAGCATTTTCTCCTTTTCCCACAATGTTTTCAAAAGGCTTCTTCCTCAGGGTCTTTAAAACTGAGGACTGTGTGGTAAAGAGTTAAACACATATAAACTGCAGTTGGCCAAATAGCTTAGTAAACTCGCCAACTCTGGTTTTAAAGGTCATTGATTTTAGTCATACCATGGGCAATTTTTTGCGGCATTTTTTTTTAGCTCACCTGAGCACAAAGTGCTCAAGGTGAGCTTTTGTGATCGCCCAATGTCCGTTGTGCGTCGTCCGTCGTCCGTCGTCCACAATTTCTTTAAACATCTTCTCCTCCTAAACCACAGGGCCAATCTTCATGAAACTTGGCAGGGATGTTCCTTGGGTGAAGCTCTACCAAAGTTGTTCAAGAGATTGAATTCCACCCATAACTCTCATTGCCATGGCAACCAAAAGGACATGAATAGCAAAATCTTTGAAAATCTTCTCCGACGAAACTAGAAGGCGTAGAGCTTTGATATTTGGTATGTAACATCTCCTAGTGGACCTCTACCAAGTTTGTTCATATGATGCCCCTGGGGTCAAAACTGGCCCCGCCCCGGGGGTCACAAGTTCGAACATAGGAACAAAGAAGGAAAACTTTAAAATTCTTCTTCTCTGAAACTGGAAGGCATAGAGCTTTGATATTTGGTATGTAGCATCTCCTAGTGGACCTCTACCAAGTTTGTTCATATGATGCCCCTGGGGTCAAAACTGGCCCCGCCCCGGGGGTCACAAGTTCGAACATAGGAACAAAAAAGGGAAAACTTTAAAACTCTTCTTCTCTGAAACTGGAAAGCTCTGATCTTTGATATTTGGTATGTAGCATCTCCTAGTGGACCTCTACCAAGGTTGTTCATATGATGCCCCTGGGGTCAAAACTAGCCCTGCCCCAGGGGTCACAAGTTTAAACATAGGAACAAAGAAGGAAAACTTTAAAATTCTTCTTCTCTGAAACTGGTAGGCATAGAGCTTTGATATTTGGTCTGTAGCATCTCCTAGTGGACCTCTAACAAGTTTGTTCATAGGCTGCCCTTGGGATCAAAACTGGCTCGGCCCCGGGGGTCACAAGTTACAACAAAGGAACAAAGAAGGAAAATTTTAAAATTCTTCTTCTCTAAAACTGGAAGGTGTAGAGCTTTGATATTTGGTATATAGCATCTCCCAATGGACCTCTACCAAGTTTGTTCATATGATGCCCCTTGGGTCAAAACTGGCCCTGCCCCAGGGGTCACAAGTTTGAACATAAGAACAAAAAAGGGAAAACTTTAAAATTCTTCTTCTTTGAAACTGGAAGGCTTGGAGCTTTGATATTTGGTATGTAGTGAACCTGTTCTGAGTTTGTTAGCCCACCTGAGCACAACATGTTCAGTGAGTTCAAAATTGGGTCACCTGGGGTCATAATCTAGGTCACTAGGTCAAATTAAAGAAATACCTTTAGGGCACTCTAGAGGCCACATTTTTTGCTCAATTGACTTGAAATTTGGTCAGAATGTTTGTCTTGATAAAATCTCACATGAATTTGGATTTGGGTCAACTGGGCTCATAAACTAGGACACTAGGTCAAATTAAAGAAATACCTTTAGGGCACTCTAGAGGCCACTTTTCTTACTCAATTGATTTGAAAATTGGTTAAAATGTTTCCCTTGATGAAATCCAAGATGAGTTCAAAATTGGGTCACCTGGGATCATAAACTAGGTCACCAGGTCAAGTTAAAGAAATACCTTTAGGGCACTCTAGAGGCCACAATTAATCCTCAATTAACTTGAAAACTGTTCAGAATGTTTGTCTTGATAAATATTTTGATGAGTTCTAAATTTGGTCACGTATGGTGATAAAGTAGGTCACTGGGTCAACTTACGGAAATTTCTTGTGAATGCCCTAGATGCCACATTTTAAGCTCAATTGACCTGACAATTGGTCAGAAATTGAATTTTGCACGTGGAGTGAAATTTCGCCTATTGACTCAGGTGAGCGATCCAGGGCCATCATGGCCCTCTTGTTTGTTTTTCCTCTGTCTAGGGGTTTAGTTTGGTTTGGTTTGTATTGGAGTTTAATGCCGTTTTAAAATCTTAGGTCATATCACGGCTGCTGATACACCGAGGCATGTGTTTTCTGGCTCCTGACACAACTTTCTTTCCAAGCCACTGACTACTTACTCAGAAGCATCAGAGGTGAGACGCCAAAAATCACTGTAAAGAAAGTTTGTCGCAAATGGGTGTTGAACCATCATGACTAGGTCATCAGTCAGAAACAGTAAACACTAGGCTACCTTGCTGGGCCTCCTGTCTTGGGGTAAACAGTCATGTCCTTACGAATTTTCCTTTAAAGATATAAATGTTGTACCCTCTATCAATGGGTCAAAATCTGGTTAAATGCCCCTATAGCTAAACAATTCTGACTTTTAATGACAAGTAGGAAGAAGGCTTTTGAAATATTGTGGGTAAAGGTGAAAAGGGCTGATAACCCATAAAGTATTTTTAGCTCACCTGAGCACAAAGTGCTCATGGTGAGCTTTTGTGATCATGCTGTGTCCAGCGTCCGTCGTCCATCATCAACTTTTACCTTGTGTACGCTCTAGAGGCCACATTTTCAGTCTGAAACCCATGAAACTTGGTCAGAATGTTTGTCTTGATGATATCTCGGACGAGTTCAAAAATGGGTCATGTTGAGTCAAAAACTGGATCACTAGGTCAAATCTTAGAAAAACCTTGTGTACACTCTAGAGGCCACATTTTCAGTCCAAAACTCCTGAAAGTTGGTCAGAATGTTTGTGTTGCTCAGAATGTTTGTCTTGATGATATCTCGGACGAGTTCAAAAATGGGTCATGTCAGGTCAAAAACTAGGTTACTAGGTCAAATCTTAGAAAAACCTTGTGTACGCTCTAGAGGCCATATTTTCAGTCCAGAACTCTTGAAAGTTGGTCAGAATGTTTGTCTTGATGATATCTCGAATGAGTTCGAAAATGGGTCATGTCAGGTCAAAAACTAGGTCACTAGGTCAAATCTTAGAAAAACCTTGTGTACGCTCTAGAGGCCATATTTTCAGTCCAGAACTCTTGAAAGTTGGTCAGAATGTTTGTCTTGATGATATCTCGAATGAGTTCGAAAATGGGTCATGTCAGGTCAAAAACTAGGTCACTAGGTCAAATCTTAGAAAAACCTTGTGTACGCTCTAGAGGCCATATTTTCTGTCCAAAACTCTTGAAAAGTGGTCAGAATGTTTGTCTTGATGATATCGCAGACGAGTTTTAAAAATGGGTCATATTGGGTCAAAAACTAGGACACTAGGTCAAATCTTAGGAAAAACTTGTGTACGCTCTAGAGGCCATATTTTCATTCCAATGCACTTGAAAGTTTGTCAGAATGTTTGTCTTGATGATATCTCGGATGAGTTTGAAAATGGGTCATGTCGGGTCAAAAACGAGGTCACAAGGTCAAATCTTAGAAAAAGCTTGTGTATGCTCTAGGGGCCATATTTTCATTCCATATCTCTTGAAAATTGGTCAGAATGTTTGTCTTGATATCTCAGACAAGTTTGAAAATGGGTCATGTCGGGTCAAAAACTAGGTCACTAGGGCAAATCTTAGAAAAACCTTGTGTACGCTCTAGAGGCCATATTTTCAGTCCAAAACTCTTGAAAGTGGGTCAGAATGTTTGTCTTGATGATATCTTGGATGAATTCCAAAATGGGTCATGTCGGGCCTTTTCTAGGTCACTAGGGCAAATCTTAGAAAAACCTTGTGTACGCTCTAGAGGCCATATTTTCAGTCCAAAACTCTTGAAAATTGGTCAGAATGTTTGTCTTGCTGACATGTGGGATGATTTAAAAAAAAGGGTCATGTCAGGTCAAAAGCTAGGTCACAAGGTCAAATCTTAGAAAAACCTTGTGTATACTCTAGAGGCCACATTTTCAGTCCAAAACTCTTGAAAGTTGGTCAGAGTGTTTTTCTTGATAATATCTCATATGAGTTTGAAAATGGGTTATGTCGGGTCAAAAACTATGTCACAAGGTCAAATCTTAGAAAAACCTTGTGTACGCTCTAGAGGTCACATTTTCTGTCCAATACTCTTGAAAATTGGTCAGAATGTTTGGCTTGATGATATCTCAGACGAGTTTGAAAATGGATCATGTTGTATCAAAAACTAGGTCACTAGGCCAAAACTTCAAAAAACCTTGTGTTTGCTCTAGAGGCCACATTTTTAGTCCAATACTCTTGAAAATTGGTCAGAATGTTTGTCTTGATGATATCTTGGATGAGTTTGAAAATTGGTCATGTTGGGTCAAAAACTACGTCACAAGGTCAAATCTTAGAAAAACCTTGTGTACACTTTTGAAAGAGATTTAGAATGGATCATGTTTGGTTAAAAGGCTCAGGTGAGCGACTTCAGGGCCATCATGGCCCTCTTGTTGAAATAGTTATGCCCTTTTTATGGGTTCAAAATTTTACACAGAAAAAAGCAGCTGGAGCAGAGTGTTGGCACCCACATAATTTTGGTGCTCTAATTTCAGACTTGCATTGGGTCTATAGCAGCCAACTTTGAAAACAGTCTTGTAAACCAGAGATCATAGATCATAGTTTACAAGGATGTTTTTAGGTCTGCTGCAGTTTTGTTTCAGGAAATGTTGTGTGAATGAAGTACCAGTACCTCATTGGCTAATTTCAGAAGAAGAATAAGGGCTAATGGATCAAATGATGAACATGAATAAAGTATGTGTATGTAGGGAGTGGGTGAGACTTACTTGGATTGTACAGAAAAAAAATAGCAGGAAATTGCAATGGTTGCTTGTCACAAGTAATGGCTGCTTTTTACTGAAACTTTTAGAAACTGTCTGCTGCATTTATATTTGGTTTTTGCCATGAGTCAGACGGTAGATAATTCAGAGTTTTAAAGACCCTGGAGAAGAGGCCCTTTGAAAACATTCTTGGAAAAGGAGAAAATGCTGGTAACCAGCATTTTGTCCTATCCCCACAATGTTTACAACCCTTCCAAAAACAACTTTTAATCTTTTAGTCAAATTTATTTTGTCGTCTACAAATGCTATCAATTTGGACAAGTCTAAAGTTTGGTTGTTTTGTTAAGAGTTAACAGACAACAAAATTTTAGACTTGTCCATATTAGAAATCCTTGCAGATCACAAGTTAGATGGGGCTTACCGTAATTATGTCTAATAATGGGTTAAAAACATAGTGGGGAAAGAAGAAAATGCTGGGTACTAGCATTTTCATGTTTTCCCATAAGGTTATTTGAAGACTACTTCCATAATTATGCTTGAAAATAAACCTCAGGATTGTTTGGAAACGGGTTAACTTTTTACCCAACAACAAAATTTTAGACTACTCCAAATTCAAAACATTTGCAGAGGAAAAAAGAAAGTTGACACAACTATTGGAATTTGTTTTGTGAAGGGTAGAAGACATTGTGGGAAAAGGAGAAAATGCTGGTTACCAGCATTTTCTCCTTTTCCCATAATGTTTTAATAAAAAAATTCAGGGTTGTTAAAACTGATTATTGTGTGGTAAAGGGTTAATTGAATTTAATTGTTGGTGAATGATAGCAGGATACACTTTAATTTTGGATGGATCATAAACCGTCATCACTCTTCCTTCATGTTCAACCGCTTTCGCTGATCTACAGCTGTGAACTGGCTAGATTCTGACATTATTATTATCTTTATTAGAGTCTCATTCATGTACAATAATATTTACAAATGATATAAAAGACAAGGGGGTACAAGTACATGTCCATTTGATACAGAATTATAAGAGACGATCATATCTACTTTAAAGACAATGCATAAACAGTCTACACATTCTAATTGAGTGGTAAGATTCATTTGCAGATTTTGCCATTTAACATGTAATTCTTAAAATGTATTTACAAAATTATAGTGTATAGCTAGTTTCATGTACTTTAAAAGGAGGGTTGCTCGGACCGTATTCTGTGGTTTTTAGCTCACCTGTGCACGAAGTGCTCAAGGTGAGCTTTTGTGATTGTGCTGTGTGTGTCGTCATCTTTTACCTTGTGTACGCTCTAGAGGCCACATTTTCAGTCTGATACTCATGAAACTTGGTCAGAATGTTTGTCCTGATGATATCTTGGACAAGTTCGAAAATGGGTCATGTTGGGTCAAAAACTAGGTCAGTAGGTCAAATCTTAGAAAAACCTTGTGTACGTACTAGAGGTCACATTTTCAGTCCGATACTCATGAAACTTGGTCAGAATGTTTGTCTTGATGATATCTCGAACAAGTTTGAAAATGGGTCACATCAGGTCGAAAACTAGGTCCTTAGGTCAAATCTTAGAAAATCCTTGTGTAAACTCTAGAGGCCACATTTTCAGGCTTAAACTCTTGAAAGTTGGTCAGAGTGTTTCTCTTGATGATATCTCAGATGAGTTCAAAAATGGGTCATGTCGGGTCAAAAACTAAGTCACTAGGTCAAATCTAAGAAAAACCGTGTGTACGCTCTAGAGGCCACATTTTCAGTCAGATACTCATGAAACTTGGTCAGAATGTTTGTCTTGATGACAGCTCAGACGACTTAGAAAATCGGTCATGTTGGGTCAAAAACTAGGTCAGTAGGTCAAATCTTAGAAAAACCCTGTGTATGCTCTATAGGCCTCATTTTCTGTCCAATACTTATGAAAGGTGGTCAGGATCTTTGTTTCGATAATATCTACAATGGGAAAAGTGGCTATGGTAGGCTAAAAAGTAGATCACTGAGAGAAATTCTAGAAAAAGCTTGTGTACATGCTAGAGGCCATATTTTCAGTCCAATAATTATGAAAGCTTAGTAGATTGTTTGTCATGGATATCTCAAAAGAGATTGAAAATGGGTCATGATTGGTCAAAAGACTCAGGTGAGCGACTTTAGGGCCATCATGGCCCTCTTGTTAGTATAAATTATAAGCTGAATCTTGTAAAGTTAAATTAAGAAATTAGCATTGAAATAAAAGTTTTATTATTAACATAATGAAAACATGCAACTTTGTACTTTCTTGTTATGGGTTAGAAGGTTAAACTCTGTACCAGATGACAAAACTTTACACTTGTCCATTTTTTGCAGTATTTGCAGACCACAGATCAAATGTGATGTTAACAATGGGATTCATCAATGGAAGGGTAGAAAAATAAACACTGTTGTTTGCAGGGATCGCCAGGGATTGCGAACAGTGTTATTGTCGACCCTTAATACTTTACCAAAAATTCCAAAGAATAACAACTATAAATTAGGCTTTTTGAAAACACTGGGAAACCAGCTTTTTCTCCTTTTCCCATGTTTTCTGCTCTTAAACCCTTTACCGCACAATGCCAACTTATAACAACCCTGGGAAAGGAGCTTTTTGAAACCATTGTGGAAAAAGGAGAAAATGATGGTAACCAGCATTTTCTCCTTTTCCCACAATGTTTTCTACCATATCAGAGAAAACTTGCACCATTTGAACCACATTGAAATTGTCATCTGCAAACGCTTTCAATTTGGACAAGTCTAAAATTTTGTCATCTACTAAAGGGTTAAGAGACAAACCCCATCATTTCAGCTGCATCTATAAAGTTTGTGATCAGCAAATGCTATGAATGCAGACAGGTAAACCAACATTTTTTCCTTGCCCAGAACTTTTGAACCCTTGGTAGATGAATTTCATGTTTGTTGTTACATATGATTTATTGTCTGCATATACTTTCAATTTAAAGTCTAAAGTTTGTCTCCAGGTACAGAGTTAACCACATGATCCCCAGTTTTAACAACCCTGCAAGAGAAGGGTTTTGAAAACATTGTGGGAAAAGGAAAAAATGCTGGTAACAAGAATTTTCTCCTTTTCCCACATTGTTTTCTAACCTTTGATAGAAAAGTCCAATCAGTTAAGTCACATTTTAAGTTTTGTCTGCAAATGCTTTCAATATAGACAAGTCTTAAGATTTTGTTGCCTGGTAAAGAGTGAAACAATGAACAATTGAATTTCCTGTTTCATGACATTTTCTTATCTAGTGAAATAAATGAGCCCAAGCTCTATGAAAAAGGAATTTCATGCATCTACAAAAGGTATGGACCTCGGTCAGGCTGATCTTGGTCAAAACTTTTTGCTATTGATCAATTTTCTGCATGTCAAAGGACCAGACAGCCTCACGATTCAGTCAGACAATGGACTTTATGGATCCATAGTTATGTGATGACTTGCATGGTAGGATTCATCACAGATATGCCTTAAACTCCCATTTGCTAGAGCATGGTTCACTTGTTTATTGTGCTTGAAAAATCCAAAACAACATTGCAGACAAGGTATTCTGAATTTCTTGATTATTGTATCTAGGAATATACTAGTAGTTTATCATAATTATGCCCCCTTTCAACGAAGTGGGGGTATATTGCTTTGCACATGTCGGTCCGTCGGTCGGTCCGTCGGTTGGTCGGTAGACCTTACCTTGTCCGGATGATAACTACACACAGAATTGACCTAGATTCGTCAAGTATGGCACAGACATGCGTCTCGGAGTGCAGATGATCCCTATTGATTTTGAGGTCAATCGGTTAAATGTCAAGGTCACAGTGACCGTCGACATGTTGATATATAGACCTTACCTTGTCCAGATGATAACTACACACAGAATTGACCTAGGTCTGTCAAATTTGGCACAGACATGCGTCTCGGAGTGTAGATGATCACTATTGATTTTGAGGTCAATCTGTCAAATGTCAAGGTCACAGTGACCGTCAATATGTTGATATAAAGACCAAACCTTGTCCGGATGATAACTATACACAGAATTGACCTAGGTTTGTCAAATTTGGCACAGAAGTGCGTCTTGGAGTGTAGATGATCACTATTGATTTTGAGGTCAATCGGTCAATATATAGACCAAACCTTGTCCGGATGATAACTAGACACAGAATTGACCTAGATTCGTCAAATATGGCACAGACATTTGTCTTGGAGTGCAGATAATCCTTATCAATTTTTAGATTAATCCATCAAAGTTCAAGGCCACAGTTGCCTTTAGCTTAATGATATATAGACCAAACCTTGTCCAGATGATAACTACACACAGAATTGACCTAGGTCCTTCAAATTCTGTACAGATATTCATCTTGGAGTGTAAATGATCCCTATTGATTTTAAGGTTAATCCGTGAAAGGTCAAGGTCACAGTGACCACCAGATGATTCAGGGCCCGCGCTGCCGTTCGCCACTTGAGCCATTTGCTCAAAAAAAATTAAAGTGTCTCAAAAATCATCATATGTGGCTCAACTTGTGGCTCCAACATTTTATTCGCGTATTATCAGGGACGTAGTAAGCATCGAAGTCGACTGGGAAAAAGCGGAAGTCGAATGCGCGTGCCGAAAAGAAAATCGATAACACAGTCTGTGTATCGGCGACTGTTTACAATCTTTTATGTATACACACGGCGGTGTGTATAATTCTGCGTACTGTTGACAGATTATCACGTTTAACAATTGAAGTGGGCTATAAATCAAAAAGATGACATCGATATTTCCCAATCAATTCTTTTGATATCAGTTTATGAACTGTGCCACTTCCTGTATCAATGTAGCAGTAGGGGGGACATGACTGTTTTACAAACAGACATCTTGTTAACATTTGTTTAAGTATGATTTTTATATTTTAATCCTTAATCTGCTAGGTAAGTGAAAAACAACTTTCAAGCAGACAGTAAAACCCATAATTCTGCTATTTCAAATTTTATTTTTTGGTGAAGTATATCTCTTTATCAGGCAGTGTAGATCCAAGATCAGACAGCACATCCTGTGCAATCTGATCTTGACCTACACTGTCCACAAAAAGTCCATGACTTGCACTTACTAGCCTCATGGTTAAATGGTAAACCATTTGGTTTACCCTTGCAAAGTACTGGAGACACTTGGCTTTTCGTAGGAGTGTCCTTGGGCAAGACACTTCAGAGCCTGAGCCTTGTACCGATGGAACCTAGGACACACATGAATTATGTGAGCTGTTGCAGTAATACGACTGGAATAGTGTTCAATGCGATGTGGGGATCACGCAGTGCTATTTACATGTAGATGTCTAAAGGCTATGTGCTTAGGATTTTTAGGTTACCTTAGCAAGAAGTGCTCTAGGTGAGCTTTTGTGATTGTGCTGTGTCAGTCGTCCGTCGTCAACTTTTACCTTATGTACATTCTAGAGGCCACATATTCAGTCCGATTCTCATGAAACTTGGTCAGGATGTTCGTCTTGATAATATCTCGGAAGAGTTTGAAATTGGGTCATGGGGAGTCAAAAACTAGGTCACTAGGTCAAATCTTATAAAAAACCTTGTGTACACTAAAGCAGCCACATTTTAAGTCCAAAACTCTTAAAAGTTGGTCAGAATGTTTTTTCTGATGATATCACAGATGAGTGTGAAAATAGGTCACGTTGGGTACTAGGACACTAGGTCATATCTTTGAAAAACATTGTACATTCTAGAGGCCACATTGTCAGGCCAATACTCATGAACATTTATCAGAATGTTTGTCTTGATGATATCTCGGATTAGTTTGAAAATTGGTCGTGTCCAGTCAAAAACTAGGTCAAATATTAGAAAAACCATGTGTACACTAAAGAGGCCAAATTTTCAGTCCAATACTTATTAAAGTTGATCAGAATGTATGTCCTGATGATATCTCGGACTACTTCGAAAATTAGTCATGTCCAGTCGAAAACTAGGTCTCTAGGTCATATCTTTGAAAAAAAAACACTCGTGTACACTCTGGAGGCCACATTTTCAGTGCAATACTCATGAAATTTGGTCAGAATGTTTGTGTTGATGATATCTGGGATAAGTTTGAGAATGGGTCAGATTTGGTAAAAAACTAGGTCACTAGGTCAAATCTTAGTGTAAACCTTGTGTATATTCTAGAGGCCTCATTGTCAGTCCAAAACTCTCAAGAGTTAGTCAGAATGTTTGTCTTGATAGTATCTATGACAGGTTTGAAAATGAGTCACATTGGGTCAAAACTAGGTCACTTGGTCAAATCTTTGAAAAACCTTGTGAACACTATAGAGGCCACATTTTCAGTCCACTCCTCGGGAAAAGTTGTCAGAATGTTTATCTTGATTTTATCTTGGATGAGATTGAGAATGGGTCACATTGGGTCATATTGGGTAAAAAACTAGGTCACTAGGTAAAATCTTAGAAAAACCTTTTGTGTGCTCTAAGGGCCTCATTTTCAGTCCAAAACTCTTGAAAGTTTGGTCAGAATGTTTGTCTTGAATATATCTCAGAAGAGATTGAAAATGGGTCATGTGGGATAAAAAACTAGGTGCATGACTAGAGGACACATTTTTAGATTGGAAATTGGTTATGTTTAGTCAAAAGGCATAAGTGAGCAACTCCAGGGCCATAATGGCTCTCTTGTTAAAATTTGTCATTGTACAGAGAAAAATGAAATCATAAAGGCTATGGCAACTGTGAAAATATATGATCATCATATGGCCACTGTACGGATTGAGGGATGTGGGTGTTGCACAGGGGCCACAAGCTGACCACAGTACAAATGTAAACTAGGCATAAATTCTTTAAATTTGGACGAGTCATGTTGTGTGGTTAAGAGTTAAACTGCTATATTTAAGTCTATTGTCACTGACATTAAATGTCAAATTTGTTTATTTTTGCAATCTAAAGCTAAGGTCAATACAGTCAGGGGTGTAGCTAGCCTATATTGAAGTATATGCAAAGATAATTCAAGGTACCAAGGTATTATCCGAGGCGAGAGGTGCTGTGAGGGGACAGACGGATTTCCCAGGAGGGTCTGGAGGGCCTACCTCAGAAAATGTTTGAATTGTAGAAGCTGTTTGGTGGCCTCGAGTGACCTTTTTTTGTTGTTCATTTTTTTTGGCAAAACAGTCTTTCTTTTCCAAAGGGTCATTAAAACTCGGGACTGTTTGCTAAATGGTTAATACATGTTTGTAATGTCAAGTAAGTTGTCACACAAATTGATTCATTTTTACTCAAAACAAGCTGAAACATTATAGAGAATGGTCCTTTCACATGCAGGAAATTTACCAAAAGCAAACGGTTCTGACCCAGGTCAGCCCATGCCCATTTTGCAGGTAGACCTGGGTCCATACATTTTTGCAGATGCATTAATCAACCTTTTCACAGAGCATACATCAAACTGTCAAACCATTAGCTATTTTTATCATGTAAAAATTGGCTTTTTTTCAGCCCATGCAGATTATGCAGGTAGACCTGGATCTACTTTTTTGCAGGTGCATTAAACAACCTGTTCAAAGAGCGTACAATAAACTGTCTAAACCATTGGCTACTTTTCTCATGTAAACATTGGCTTTTTTGCCTTCAAAGACAAAGATGATTGCTGGAAACCAACACTTTCTCCTTTTCCCATGATGTTTTCAAAAGTCCTTTTTCTCAGAATCATTAAAACACAAGAACATTGCAGTTAAAGAGTTACCTGACTCAGCGCCAAAACAAAACAACAGTCATTCATCTGTCTTGCAAAAAAGACCCAAATACTTGCAGCTTTTTGTCCAGAATGTTTAAGTAAAGCATATGGTGCAGAGCAAAGATCAGACTGCATGATTGTGCATCTGATCTTTATCTACACTGGCTGCAAAGGGAATTTTAATAATTGTGAAAGCTTCTGATGAGTTTAACTTTTACCAAAAGTTTTAGACTTGACCTTATTGAAAGCATTTGTAGATGACAAAATAAATGTGACTCAGAAATGGAAATTTGTTTTGGAAAGGTAGAAAACATTGTGGGAAAAAAGGAAAAAAAGCGGATAAGCAGCAATTTCTCCTATTCCCACATTGTTTTTACAAGCTTTCTTTTTAGGTTCGTTAAAGGCAGGATTGTGTGGTAAAGGGTAAAATCAAACAAATTGACAGATCTAGTTATTTCTGGTTGCAATATTCTGTTATGTGAGCTTTAATCCTTTACTACATAATCCTGGGTTTAATGACCCTCAGAAGGTCTTTTGAAAACATTTTGGGAAAAGAAGAAAATGCTGGTAAGCAGCATTTTCTCCTTTTCCCGCAATGTTTTCTACCTTTTCAAGGACAAATCATTTGAAAAATGTTTGAATTGTTGTGAGGCTGTAAATGCTTTTGATGCAGAGTAGTCTATTATTTTTCCATATGGTGAAGGGTATATTTTGAGTTTTCATGAATAAGAGAATTTCATCTCAAGTGTCGTAAAGAAGTGCAAACAGGAACTATTATCATATTTCTGAGAAATTGCATGACATCTATTGACCCTTTATCACACAATCCCGAGTTTTAACAACCCTGAAGAAGAAGCTTTTGGAAAATATTGTGGGAAAAGGAGAAAATGCTGGTAACCAGCATTTTCTCCTTTCCCCACAATGTTTTCTACCCTACCAAAGACAAATTTCATCAATTAAACCATATGTAAGCTTTCATCTGCAGATGCTTTCAATTTGCACATGTCTATATATCTGTTGTGTGGTAAAGATTTAAAGGGCATTAAAACAGATTTTGTTTGCTGTTTTTAGAAAATCTTAACAAAGACTGCTAAAATTTATTTGCGTGAAAAGACATCTTTCATCCTTTACCACACAATCTCAACTTTGAATGACCCTGAGAAAGAAGGCCTTTATGAAACATTGTTGGAAAAGGAGGAAAGGCATTCTACGATGCATTGAATGCTCGCTATGTTTTGATTTTAACACTTTTGGACTTGTTCAAATTGAAAATATTTTGCAGACGACAAAATAAATGTGACCAAAAAAATGAAATTTGGTTTAGGAAGGGTATAGAGCCTTGAAAACCCTGGAGAATAAAACTTTTGAAAACACTGTGGGAAAAGGAGAAACATATGAAATGACCAAGTTTTTTGTAATTTTACTGTAAAATTTCCTATTAACCCTTTCACCACACCGTCCTGACTTTCAACAACTCTAATATAGACAGCTTTTGAAAACATAGCAAAAAGAGAAAACACAAGTAAGTAGCATTTTCTCCATTTCCCGCTGTTTTCTACGCCATCAAAAACAAAATCCATAATTTGAGCCTTACTTAACCCTTTACCAAATGACAAAATTTTGCACACGACCAAATTGAAAGCATTTGCAGACGACAAAGTAAATGTAGCTCAAATGATGATTTTCGTCTTTGATAGAGTAGAAAACATTGTGGAAAAAGGAGAAAATGCTGGTTACCAGCATTTTCTCCTTTTCTCACAATGTTTTCAAAAGGCCTCTTCCTCAAGGTTGTTAAAACTCGGGATTGTGTGGTAAAGAGTTAAATTGTCGTCTGCACATGCATACAGTTTGGAGAAATCTACAACCTTGTTGTTTAAAGAGTTGAGTCAGGTAACCTTACAGCAGTCATTGCATAACAAGGTGAAAAGAAATTTTTAATTACAATAAATATTGGTTAGCCCAAGGCTCAGTTGGTAGAGTTGCTGCCTATGCTTTTGAAGATGGAGAGTTCAAATCCAACAGGAGGCAATATTTTTTTTAGCATTTGGTTTAGTTTAAACATATTTATTTTACATGAATTGAGAAACAAGCTCTTGCAACTTACACCAATCTCTCTTGATTCTGCTGCCTAGAAACTACACCAGTACTCACACTGAATGTGTGGGCCAATGAACAGTCCCAAAATTGACACATGCTCCCAGGTATTGAACTCTGGGACCTTACGGTTACAAGGCCTATGCTCTACCTCACAACCATGGACACCACATTTAGAATTTGTTTTGTAATTTTCCCTAAAAAAGGGTAAACAGTCACATCTTTATGATTTTTCCATACATAATATCAACTTTCACCTAAAAAAATGTCAAAATCTGGTTTACGGTAATTCCCCATTATAGCGTGACATAAACTTCCATAAATATTTAAGTTAAATACGAAGAAGACATACAATTATAGTAGCAGTTTCCTATTTTTCCAAGTGTTTTACTTCATATATCAAATTCTTTGTTTCATTAATAATGAAAGCATCAGATCTGCAGATGACAAATCAAAATGCAGTGCTCACATGGTGGAGTTTGCCTTCATTCCTTAGACTGCTTAGCACAACCCAGAAACCTTTTGCAGACGGTGTGGATCAAGATCAGACCACACAGAATGTGCAGTCTGATCTTTGATCTACACTACCCAATAAGGAGATACTTTTGCCCCCCCAAAAAGTTTGAAAGAGCAATATTTGGGTTGTTACTATCGGCTTGAAAGTTTCATCTAAGTTATTTAGTAGGTTCAGGGTTAATACTAGATATTGAAAAACGTTGAGGAAAAAGGACAAAATGGGGTGGTTTAAACAGGGGATTGTTTGATAAAGGGTAAAACAAGCTTTTCAAAGATCGTGACTTACTTATCACTTTACCAAACGACTAAATTCTTGACTTGTCCAAATTCTAAGCATTTACAGACAACAAAATAATTCCAACTAAAAAATTGATATTTCTTTTGGGACAGGTAGAAAACTTTGTCGGAAAAGGAGAAAATGCTGGATTCCAGCATTTTCTCCTTTTTGCACAATGTTTTCAAAAGCTTTCTTTCACAAGGCCCTAAGGAGTAGGAGTAGGGATTGTGTGGTAAAAAGGTTAAAGGAAGTGGTGAAAAGGAAGTCAACTGACAGAAAAGGACAATAAAATAAGTCTAAGAAAACAGGATGTGAACATTTTGAAAATATCGTAAGATCCAGGCCATTTAGTAGCTCAGACCATAAAGCACAGGGATTGAAACCAAGTGTTAGTCGTTTGAATCCCCATCTCGGGCAATTTCTTTCTGAGGATGGATGCTAGTCATTGTTACAATATTCATTTCTCTCTCACTTGTGATCGTTGTTTTGATCATGGCTATGAAAACAGCAAGCCAAACAACAAATTTTACTTTGGTCCAAATTGAAAGCATTTATAGACGACAAATTAAATGTGGCTCAAGAGGTGAAATTTCTGTCTCAAAGAGTAGAAAACATTTTGGTAAAGCGTGAAAATGCTGGTTACCAGCATTTTCTCCTTTTCCCAAAATGTTTTCAAAAGTTTTACTCTTCAGGGTCGTTAAAACTCAGGATTGTGTGGTAAAGAGGTAAGAAGAACATAATGCCAAGCAGTGGTTAAAGAAACTCCAGGAAAGCATAGATAAGTGCAATCGCTATTGCAATATACCTAAAATAATGTAAAGAATGGCTTCACGCCTTTATTACACAATCCAGATTTTTAACAACTTTACAAAACATTATGACAAAAGGAGAAATTAATGGTTGTCTAAATAGAAAGCATTTTCAGACCACAAATTAAATATGAATCAAATGATGAGATTTGTTTTTGAGAGGACAGAAAAATGGGTGAGAAAAGGTGGAACTGCTGGTTGTTAAATTTGAAAGCATTTACAGACAACAAACTAAATATGAATCAAATGCTAGCACTTGTTTTTGAGAAGATAGAAAACATGAGAAGCAAAATGCTGGGAAACACTGGTAACAAGCATTATCTCCATTTTCAAGATGCACGATAATTCTTAGAAACACAAATCCTATCATTTGTACCACATAATTGTTGCATTTGGTAATGATTTCAATAGTTAACATTTGTCTAAATTTTATTGTCCTTTAAAGAATTAACTTTTTCACTACTTACTAAATAAATTGTATTTTCAAAGGCTAAAAAATACATTTTCTCTGCAAGATCAAGAGAAGTTTGGTCATAGTCTAGAATACAGCAGTGGAAAGTGTAGGTCAGAAATCAGACTGCACATTCTGTGCAGTCTGATCTTGATCTACACTGTCCACAAAAGCTACTGGTGTCATCTATGGTATGGAAAGAGTTTGAATGTCGGTGAAAGTGTATTTGTTATCTCTTTACCAAACAATAAAATTTCAAACTGGTCTAAAACCAAAAGCATTTGTAGACAACATTAAATGTAAGGCAAGTGATAGTGTATGTATCTGAAGGAGCAGAAAACATTGTAGGAAAAGGAGAAAATGCTGGTTACTACCATTTTCTCCTTTTCCCACAATGGTATCAAAAAACCTTCTTCCAAAGGGTCATTGAAACATCAAATTGTGTGGTAAAGGGTTAACTCTATACCAACATGTTGTGTTTCCACAAGACCCAAAAAAATATAGCTTTTGAAACATTGTAAGAAAAGGAGGAAATGCTGGTAACCAGTATTTTCTCCTTTTCCCACAATGTTTATAACAGCCTTTTTTACTTAGGGTTGTTAATACAAGGGATTGTATGATAAAGGGTTCAGAGAAGGGACTTACTATGATGAGAGACAGATGTAAATTCATAATTATTTATCAGTTTCATAGATTCATTAAACTTCGCTGGATAGATTTCATTGACAAACAGAATAATTGATGGACTTTCTGTCTCTAATGGAAAATTTATTGCCTTGTGAATAATACTGACAGATTTTAAAATTCATTTTGTGTTTTAGATTTCATAGCTTGAATGAATTGTAACTAGTTTTTTTTTCACAAATGGTATGTATTGATTTTCTTCTTCTTTAACAATGTTTAGCTACAAATTTGATGGAAGTTTTCCATGACAGAAACTGATTTCTAAACTCTTTATTAAACCACAGGGTGCTAGACTCATCCATAAAGAATTTGTTCATATTGGAGCTTAACGCCATTTTAAATACATTATGTTTTCAAAAGTCTTACTTTCCAGGGTCATTAAAATTTGCAATTGTGTGGTAATGGGTTGATACATAAATATCTGAAAGTTTTGTTTTTTTCTATTTGCTTAATTCTTTAACTCTGTATGAGGTGACAATAGACTTGTCCAAATTAAAAGCATTTGCAGAGGAAAACTTAACCCTTTACCAAACAATCCCTGGTTTTTACGACCCAGAGGAAGAAACCTTCTGAAAACATTGTGGGAAAAGGAGAAAATGCTGGTAACCAGCATTTTCTCCTTTTCCCACAATGTTTTCTACTCTTCTAAAGTCAAGTTTCAATTTTTGAGTCAAGTTTATTTTGTCGTCTGTAAATGCTTTCAATTTGGACAAGTCTAAAATTTTGTCGTTTGGTAAAGGGTTAACTCAAAAACTGCAAGTTCTCACTGTAAGGTAGAAAAAATTTTTGGCAAAGAAGAAAATGATGGATACCTGTGAGAAAATGCTCGATACAAGCATTTTCTCCGTTTCTCGCAATCTTTTCTACAGCTTTTGTTCGAAGGTTCAGGACTGGTAAAACTCAGGGATGTGTGGTAAAGGATTAATGCATAACATTATTAGATTTTGCAAACACACTAGATCAAGCCGACCCAATGTCATTGCCCAGTGTGTCTGTTGCTTGAGCATGCTTGTATTGACTTTCATTTTAAAAATCTTCTCTGCAACTGCAGAACCAATTTTGACCAAATTGGATTCCATGAAAAATTTTTAGACACATTGCAAGAAAACAAAAAAAAATCTGTAAAATTCTTCATAACTACAGGATAGAATTTTCTGCAAATTAGCATGTACATATATAAATTCATCTTTGTGTGCACCTGTTTCAGTTCTCTTGATATAATTTTGATCTGTGGAAGAACAACCTTTTTTGTTTTTTGTGTGATATACCCATTACACTTTGGATAAGCATTGTGCAACGTCATAATGTGATGTCATCTTATGTTCTTTCAGTAAAGTGAATTGGGTAATACTCATGGAAATTACCCTTTGTGCATATATGATTTGTATATTATGACTTCAGAATTTGTAAGACTTTGTAATTTGATATGAAGAACGTGACATTTATTGGCTTTTGAGGTATAGTTTTATTTTTCGACTAACTGAATATCCATACAATAACACCTGTGCAATATTTTTTCAGCATAGCTGAATGTGCTGGCTTTTGATCTACTTTTTGGTACTGATAATTAAACAAAAAAATAAATAGAAATTTGTGATTGTTCAAAAATGTAGACATGTTTGTTCTCACGGCCCCTATGCTAAAACATGTAGACATGTTTATTCTAATATCATCATCTGTTGCTAAATTCTTGTTTTTTGTTGTAAGCAGTAAAACAACCCAACAAATCAGAATTTGAACTCTAATATGTACATAGTGTTGTCATACATAAAAAAATATCTAACGCAGGTGTGAGAACTGATAATTGTCTTGTGAAGGCTCAACATTTATCAATTCTTCCAACCTTGTCAGATTTTAACATTTATCAGTTCTTCCAACCTTGTCAGATATTTTGATTTACAACTTTATGTAGGTATGATATATTTATTAAACTCATATAAAAATGTTAACAAGCTCACCAGAGGCTTGCTAAATAACATTTTTTTGGACGAGTTTAACACTTCACCAAAAACAAAAGTTTGGACTGGTCCAAATTGAAAGCATTTGCAGACAGAAAATTTAGTCTGGCTCATATGATGAACTTTGTGTAAGGAAAGGAAACACTGTGGGGAAAGAAGAAAATGCTGGTTACCAGCATTTTCTCCTTTTCCCACAATGTTTTCAAAAGCTGCCTTTCTAGGGGTTGTTAAAACCCAGCTTTGTTTGTTAAGGGTTGATAAGATTTTATCTGGTATACCAACTTATGTCAGATCCTATATATCATGTATGTAACAGTCTATGGATTAGAAATCAATCAGTTAGATCAATCAGTTTGTCTTGCACTACTAAGGAGAAATATATAGGTCATCAAAGGCTGTATATATAAAAGAAAGTTACCTTTTTCCTAATTAGATGAGTTTTAGTGTTTAACGGCAGCTGGATAACAAGTACCCCTATACCAGACATGTCAAGATTTAGACTTGTCCAAATTCAAAGCATTTGCAGATAACAAATTCTGTGTGGTGCTAATTATGGGACTTGCTTTAATGGTAGAAAACATTGTTGGAAAGGATACAGTGCAGGCTATCAGCATTTTCTCCCTTTTCCACAGTTTGCAAAAGCCATCCTCCTCAGGGCCATTAAAACATATTTTACCAAACAGTTGTGAGCACTGATGAATCTGGGGAAAAAGGATTTTGAATACATTCAGGAAAAAGAGACAGTGCTCGTATCCATAATTTTCTCCTTTTCGCACAACACTTCCAATTCTATTAATGATAAAATTTACCATTTTACCCTCAACTTATTTGTTGTCTGTAAATGATTAGAATTTGGACAAGTCTACATACAATGTAGTTTACTACAGAGATAAATGTATTAAGAATATTGTAATATTTAACTTTAGTAGGTTCTTCTATCACCAGAATAATTTCTCCTTTTGCCAAAATGTTTTCAATAGTGATCAGCTACAAAAAGAAAAAGTTATCAACATGCAGCACTGAGCTAATCTGTTAAGACTCTTGCAGTAATGGCTCAAAGATTATGTTTCAATATCCGGTCTGGTCATAGAAGTGGAAGGCAAACAAAAGGCCAGGTTTTTTTTATTTGATTCATGCGATTTGCTCTATACAAATACAGCATATTGATGATGGCAGTAAAATTTTCATAGCAAGCTTTGATGTCACACAATTATTGCTTTTACTGGTATAGCTTTGAACCTCATTTCTCAGCCAGTCCACATGGTACAGAGGCTATGGCAGAGAGTTTATATTGGGGTAGTTAGTGCAGAGGTAGACGAAGAAAGTTTTGCAATGGAGTGCAGGCGGGGGAGGTTACTGAGAATTTTTTGCCCTTTACCAAACAAACAAGGGTATTAATTACCCTTAGAAAAAAAAAAAGCCTTAGAAAACAATGTGGGCAAAGAAGAAAATGTCCTTTGGAAAAGGAGAAAATGCTGTTACATAGTATGTTCACCTTTTCCAACAAGGTTTTCTACGAAGTCAAAGACAAATCCTCTCACTGGAGCTGTATAATGACACAAATACTACCGGTACTTTAACTTGTTTTCCTCACTGACAATATTTATTTAGGCTTTTGTGGATAGTATAGATCAAGATCAGACTGCAGAGAATATGCATAGAACTACACTGTCAGGATGATACATGTACTTTATTTCACTTACATAGATGTACAATACTTAACCCTTTACCGCACAAGGCCGACTTTTGACGACCCTGGAAAAGAGGCCTTTTGAAAACAATGTGAGAAAAGGAGAAAATCCTGGTAACCAGCATTTTCTCCTTTTCCCACAATGCTTTCTACCTTGTCATAGAAAGATTGCACCTTTTGAGCCACAATGAAATTGTCGTCTGCAAATGCTTTCAATTTGGACAGGACTAAAATTTTGTCATCTGGTAAAGGGTTAAACCATTACTGAACAGTCCTGAGGTTTAATCACCCTATGAAGAAAGCTTTTGAAAACATTGTGGGCAAAGGAGAAAATGATGGTAACCAGCAATTTATCTGTTTGCCACAATGTTTTCTGCCGTTTTTTAGCCAAATCCTATAATCACTTATTTAAAATATACGTGTTGTCTGGGAATGCTTTCAATTTTGACAAGTTTAAATTTTGTTTGCTTCAACAAACATCGTGTCACTTTAACCCTTTACCACACAATGACGACTTTTAATGCCCCTGAGGAAGAAGCCTTTTGAAAACATTGTGGGAAAAGGAGAAAATGCTGGTAACCAGCATTTTCTCCTTTTCCCACAAAGTTTTCTACCCTATCAAAGCAAAATTGCACCATTTCAGCCACTTTGAAATTTCGTCTGCAAGTGCCTTCAATTTGGATAGGTCTAAAATTTTGCTGTGTGGTAACGGGTTAAATAAAAGCTTGAAATCCCCACAGAAAAATATCTCTGTCAATGTACTTTTTACTAGGTTAAAAGCTTTATCATAAATAGATGCAAATAAAAAAACCCAATCATTATTTATTTCATTATAATCATTTTAAAATTGACAGAATGAACAACCTTCAGCAGCTACTTTGACATTGAAGCGTGCAGAAACAAGATCAGACTGCAAAGATGTGCAGTCACTCAAAGCAAACAACACCGCAGGTCACTCAATACAGGATGTGGGATTTACCAAGCAACTTCCTGATGTGATCACATGATGGGAGTAAATAAATAAAGTGTTGATTATTTATTGTTCCTCATGGGGCTCAATTAATGGATAGCTTTTGACTGTGCCTCTTCCCCCACTCAAAGATCAATGCTTTTTAAGCCTTGACCCACTCCCAGGCAATCTGATCCTGAATAAGGCTTTTAACATTGTTGGAGAAATTGAAAATGCTGGTAACCAGGATTTTATCCTTTTCCTTCTATGTTTTCTTACCTCTCACAGATTAATATCATCATTTGAGCTATATTTATTCATTTGCTGCAATTAGATCAGACAAGTCCATCATTTTGTCATCTAGTAAAGAGGTTACCCTTTTACCACACACTCTCGAATTTCAACAACATTGAAAAAGAAAGCCTTTAAAAATATTGTGGGAAAGGAGAAAATGTTGGTTTCCAGCATTTTCTTCTTTTTCCACAATGTTTTCTACCCTATTAAATACAGAAATATTCAATGTAGCAACATTCAATTCACAGTCTGCAAATGTTTTCAAGGTACGGTAGTCTAGTCTAACAACTTTGTCTGTTTGTAAAGAGTGAAAGCACTTCTATCATGATTTCACCAATGTTTAATGACAGAATTTTATGTTTGATACAGTATTATGAGCTCAATCAAGCAAGCTCATTAAGCCTTTACCAAACAGTCCCAAGTTTTAATGACCCAGGAGAATAAGGCTTTTGAAAACATCGTGGGAAAAGGAGAAAATGCTGGTAACCAGCATTTTCTCCATTTCCCACAATGTTTTCTACCCTATGAAAGACAGACATCATCATTTGAGCTACCTCTAATTTGTTGTCTGCAAATGCTTCAATTTGGCTCAGTACAAAATTATGTTGTTTGGTAAAGTATTAAGCCTGTACCATACAATCCTGTGTGTTAAGGGCCTTTACTTGAAGACAGCTTTCAAAAAAATTGTAGGAACTGGGGAAACATTGTCTCTTTTTCCCACATTGTTTTCTTCCATGTCAGACAAATCACTTGAGTCACATTCAATTTTGTTATCTGCAAATGCTTTCGATCTTGGTTGACCCAAACTGTTGTTGTCTGGTAAAGAGTTTGAAACCTTTTATTTCATAAAGATCTATAAAGATACTTATTTAAAGAGTGGATTAGATTTCAACGTCATTGTGTGGTCATTGTCCAGGCTATTATCTCCCTTTATGTATAGTTCAGTACAGCTGTATGCAAATAAGTTCAGTCAGTACAGAGTGTTCATGTATTTGGATGTATCTATAGCAGACAATTAAACACTTGCAAAAGTTGAAACCGTTTGCAGAGGATGTTGCCCAAGATTTTTTGAGATTCATCTCTAAAAAAAGGGTTGAAAACTTGTGGCGAAAGGAGAACATACTATACCAGGACAATCTTGTCCCATGTTGCTGCTTCCAAGTTTTTTGAGCTTTTAATTGATTTTTTGTGCTCTGCTCAAACTCAGTCTATTGACAGCTGAGAAATGAAAAAGCGCACATATAATATACTAAATCTATAGATAACCCCATGATCAACCCTCATCTAAAAATAAGTTTTAACCTTTAACCTTCTAAATAAGTGTGCTGACACTGATAAGCCACAGTAGAAACTCAAATTTTGCTATTTCAAAAGTTTTTTTTTTTTGGGGGGGGGGGGGGCTGAATATCTCCATATCGGACAGTGTAGATCTAAGTTCAGACTGCACATTCTGTGCAGTCTGATTTTGATCTGCACTGTCCACAAAAGGTCCTTGAGTCACACTCAGCAGCCTAAGGGTTAAGGAGTTGAGGAGTTTAACTGATAAGCCCTGAGATTTACTGCCTATGACAGTTTTATAACTAATGATGGATCTATATATCACAGAGATTATCACAAAGTACATAGACAAAAGACATTTTCCTCTCCCTCATTATCTTCTGACAAATTTTCAGGGATGATTTTGAAAACATCTGTGATAATCAACATAAGTCTAGGTTTTAACCCTGTACCACACAAAATATTGAGTTTTAACCCTTAGGCTGCTAAGCGCGACTCACTGACCTTTTCCGGACAGTATAGATCAAGATCAGACTGCACAGAACGTGCAGTCTGATTTTTGATCTACACTGTCCAATAAGGAAATATTATTCCCTAAAACATGATTTTAAAATAGCAATATTTCGGTTTTCTTATCAAATTTAAAATCTAATTTTAGCCCACCCGGGTGGCTCAGTGGTGAGCGTGTCGGACTCATGACCTGGTGGTTGTGAGTTCGATACCCGGTTGAGGCGAACTTTCTTTCCGGCGTATTTTTGCCTCTCACCTCTGCTGAAGCATGTGAGAAAAGTAGTCAGTGGCTTTGGAAAGAAAGTTGTGTTAGTACTGGTGTGTAAAAGCCAGGAAACACATGTGCATCACCGACCGCCATGATATGACCTTAGCTGTTAAAGTGGCGTTAAACCCCAATACAACCAACAACAATCTAATTTTAGTTATTTAGCAGGATAAGGGTTAACAACCCTGCAATAGAAGGCTTTTGAAAACACTTGGGAAAAGGAGAAAATGCTGGTTTGCAGCACTTAACTCTCCTTTTCCCGCAATGTTTTCTTCCTATTCAAGGACAAAGGCTATCATTTGAAAAATATTTGAATTGTCATCTGTAATTTCCTTCAATATGGTTGAGTCCAAAATTTTGCCATGTGGTAAAGTATTACAGTAAAACCTTTTGTTGTGGCCACCTCTAACAAAGGTCCAATAATGGCCAAAGAGAGGTGAAAACATACTGGTGGCATAAGGAGATTTTGAATATGAAAATTGAAACTCTTTTGTGGTTCAACATGAAAAGGAATAATGAAAACTAACCCAGTTAACAATAATGCCTCTTTTTTCCTACTCGGTGTTCTGCAAACTACTGAAGTGATTTTCAATTAGATGTATTTTTCAAGATTAGATACTAATTCAAATCAACACTGGGAAAGGAGCAGTTGCTGCTGAAAATGATGTGTCAGAAATATTCTGTAGACACAAAGTAATGGATTATTGGGTAATGTTTAACCCTTTACCACACAATACTTACTTTTAACGACCTTGAGAAAGAAAGCTGTTGAAAACATTGTGGGAAAAGGAGAAAATGCTGGTAACCAGCATTTTCTCCCCTTCCTGCAATGTTTTCTACCCTTCTCAAGAGAAATTTGATTATTTTAGTCAAATTTAATTTTTCTCTTGTAAATACTTTGGATTTCAAGAAGTCTAAAATTTTGTCATTTAGTAAAGGGTTAACAAATATTGAATCACCAATTAGTACAAAAAGAAGGATTATCTCTTATCATATTCACCTGCTTTGGAGTGAAAAAACGCCAAGGGTATCAATTATCGGTATTCAGCTGCATCAGAGGCAATCTTTTGAGCATGCTTCGACACTTATTTTTAGCTCTACTGGCTGAAAGCCAGCAGGGATTATGTCATGGTGTGGTTTCCATCATCTGTCCGTCTGCTTGTCCGTGCATTAGTGTTTTTCTTGTTTACACAATGAAGTCTGCATTTGTGGTCGGATTTCCGTAAAACTTGCCCAGTTTCTTTAAATCATCAATAGCTTGAAGCTATTGATTCTGAAAAAATTCCAACAGTAAGGGAAAAGTAGCCATTTCAAGTTGAACATTTTGTTACGCAATAAAGTCTGCATTAATTTTGTGGTTGGATTTTTTTGAAACTTGCACAATTTCTTTACATCATCAGTAGCTTGAACCCTAAAGATTATTTCACTATTTGTTCAACTCACGGTGCATACATAATGATGTATGCAAGTAAATAAGCAAAATCACTGCCAGTGGATCGATTCAGCCTCTGAAGGGCCTGTAGTTTAACCGTTAACAAGGCTATCACACATGAAATTTTGCAGCTAGAGTTGACCAAGATCAGACTGCAAAAGTGCAGTCTGATCTTGGGTCTAAACTGTCAGTTATGCTAAGACAGTCTGCCCAATAGCAGCTTGCAACATCAAAATTTAATGTTTTGGTGTTTATTTCCAGAATGAAAATTTCAAATTTGTTCATTTTGCATCGTAACGGGTTAAAAAAAAGAAATCCATTTTTTTATCTGACAAGGTCAGTTGGAATTTTCAGAAATAGAATAAATTTTGTTAAATTATGTCCTATTGTCTGAAACTGTGTAAAATACATGTGTAGATTAACTCTTTACCACACAACAAAATTTTAGACAGATTCAAATTAGAAGCATTTCCAAAGGACATAGTAAATGTGGCACAAGTAATGAGATTTGTCTGTAACAGATAAGAAAACATTGTGGGAAAAGGAGAAAATGCTGGTGACTAGCATTTTCTCCTATTCCCACAATGTTTTCAAAAGCTTTCCTTCTCAAGGTTGTTAAAATTCGGGATTGTGTGGTAAAGGGTTAAGGATTTATGGATTATCCATATGTTAATCCTTTACCAAACTGTCAAGTGTTTTGAAGGGAGAAACATGATTGAAAACATCATGGAGATATAAGCAAATGCTGGTAACCAGTATTTTTTACTTTTCTCAAAATATTTTGTGCTCTTTCATAGAAATACCCATCATATAACTCACATTTATCATTGGCAAATGATTTTGATACAGGTGGGTTCAAAATTTTATTGTCTGACTGGTAGAGTTAAACCATTGCATATGGCATGCCATCTTGGAGTCCTTCCTAATTGAAAATTACTGAAGAACAGATTACTAAAAACAAAAAAAAAAGCATGAAAAAAATAAACAGAAATTATAGTTACTCTGGTAAAGCACTTTTTGCTCAGTTTTGATATTTTCAACATTTGTCACATTTTTTGTTTTCCTTTCAAAAGTTTATATGTGAGTCAGGAGCTTATTCTCTGAGAGCAATCTATTACCAAACAATATTTTACTGAAGGTGGCAGTTTTTGTACATATCAATAAAAATAAACTGATGCTTTGAAATTAAACTGAAAGGATCCATGGTGGTTTTACACCAAAATTATAGCTATAGCTAACACAACATTGCATAACTAATTTGATATAAAGATCTACAACAATAATTCAGTTTCAGCTTAGTCTTTATTGTTTTGATTTATATGTATGCCTATTGCTCTCTGATTAATTGTATACCTATACATAGTTAAGAAAAAAGATAGAGGGGATTATTGTAAATTTTTTTTTGTAAGATACTAGCTCATAAGCATGTAATGTAAACATTGTAAACAAGCATGTTCATAAAAAAATTTTTTTGTAAAGTTTTGTACTTGGATATAACATTCCTCAGGTATGTTTTATAAGTAGTTTTACATTTTTATACGCCCGTCAAAGACGGGACATATTATGGGATCACCCATGGCGTACGGGCATCCAGGCAGGCGGGCGGCCGG
Source organism: Hippopus hippopus (assembly GCA_946811185.2). NCBI lineage: Eukaryota > Metazoa > Mollusca > Bivalvia > Cardiida > Cardiidae > Hippopus > Hippopus hippopus. The sequence continues at coordinate 13,857,780 of OX328103.1, read as the reverse complement.
GCGGCGTCCAGTTCTTTGTCCGGAGCATAACTTTGTCATCTTCAGTCCAATTGACTTGAAACTTGGCAGTTGTGTTTGTTGCAATAATACGTACTCTACCTCATGCTGTCTTTGAGTTACTTCCCTTTGATCGTCATTTTTACAGCATTTTCTGCTTGTCCGGAGCATAACTTATTCATCTCCAGTCCGATTGACTTGAAACTTGGCATTTGTATTTGTTGCAATAATACGGAGTGCAGTGCAAAAGAACCATAACTCTACCTCGTGCTGTCTTTGAGTTTTTTCCCTTTGATCGTCATTTTTACAGCATTTTCTGCTTGTCCAGAATATAACTTTGTCATTTTTAGTCTGAACATCTTTAAATTTGGTATGCATGATTGTTGAAAAATTACAGAGTGCAGTGCACAAGAACCATAACTCTTCCTAGCATGAATTTGGAGTTATTCCCCTTTAGATCTTCCTTTTTATAGCATTTCTTGCTTGTCCGGAGCATAACTTTGTCATCTTAAGTAGGAATGACTTGAAATATTGTATGCTTATTTGTTGCAATATTTGGAAGTGCAATGCGCAAGAATTGTAACTCTACCTCGTGCTGTCTTTGAGTTATTTCCCTTTGATCATCATTTTTACAGCATTTAGTGCTTGTCCGTAATATAACTTTGTCATCTCAAGTCAGAACAACTTCAAACTTTGTATGCATGTTTGTTGCAATATTACGGAGTACAGTGCAGAAGAACAATAACTCTACCTAGCGCGGAATTTTTTAGTAATTCCACTTTGATCTTCATTTTTACAGTCCAGTTCTTTGTCCGGAGCTTAACTTTGTCATCTCCAGTCCGACTGACTTGAAACGTGTCATTTGTGTTTGTTGCAATAATACGGAGTGCAGTGCAAAAGAACCATAACTCTACCTTGTGCTGTATTTGAGTTATTTTCCTTTGATCGTCATTTTTACAGCATTTTCTGCTTGTCCAGAATATAACTTTGTCATTTTTAGTCTGAACATCTTTAAATTTGGTATGCATGATTGTTGAAAAATTACAGAGTGCAGTGCACAAGAACCCTAACTCTTTCTAGCACAAATTTTGAGTTATTCCCCCTTAGATCTTCATTTCTATAGCATTTCTTGCTTGTCTGGAGCATAAATTTGTCATCTTAAGTGGGAATGACTTGAAATATGGTTTGCTTATTTGTTGCAATATTTGGAATTGCAGTGTGCAAGAATTGTAACTCTAACTCGTGCTGTCTTTGAGTTATTTCTTTTTGATCGTCATTTTTACAGCATTTAGTGCTTATCCGGAATATAACTTTGTCATCTCAAGTCAGAACAACTTCAAACTTGGTATGCATGTTTGTTGCAATATTACGGAGTACATTGTGCAAGAACAATAACTCTACCTAGCGCGGATTTTGAGTAATTCCACTTTGATCTTCATTTTTACAGTATTTCTTGCTTGTCCAGAAGGGAACTTTGTCACCTCAAGTCAAATTGACTTGAGACATGGTAAACATGTTTGTTGCAGTTACGAAAAGTGCAATGCACTGGAGCCGTAACCTTACCTAATGTCCTTTTGGAATTATTCCCTATTCATTATTTTTTTTTTTACAGCTTTTCATGCTTCTCTACAATATAACTTTGTATTTTCATGTTGGAATGACCTGAAACTTTATATGCATGTTTCCTTAACATTAGAGGAGACATTCATGCCTATTTCAAACACTTACATGATTTCTTCTGCACTACTATTTTCCTCTACCTGCCCTTTACAATTATTATTCCCCCTCAACAACTGGCGGTGGGACGGGCGTATCTTGCGACAATTTGCCGCTTTTGTTTAGTGTTGCTTTATAGCAAAAGACTATCAAAGAGCCATATAATTACACCTCAGACACCGCAGAAGTGTTATCAAGATCATGTGACATTAACTTTCTGTAACTGGGTTATCCAAAAAATTTTATATCAGACTTACCTCTTGTTCTGGTGGTTTTGTATTTTTATTAGTTGTCCACTAAAGGATGCCTGAACAAAAACTAGAGGCGCTTGAGCGCCTGTATCGCTCCACAGGCCTGATATTTCTATAATGGCGAAAGGAAGTTTTTAACAATTATCATTCAATCCTGCATTTTAGCTCACTGAAGAAACAATTTGGTAGACAACCACCATAGGAACTTACCTGCAAGACAACAATGAAATCCAATGAATAGTTTTAGAGAAGAAATTTTTCAAAGATTTTACTTTATACCATAAAAGGAAAATGAGTCTCCCATAAAAGCCATGTTTTTTGACAGATCTTTTTTTTTTTTAAGGAATTCTGTAAACCTGTATCTAAGGAACATTCCTGCAAAATAATAATGCTATCCAAATAGCGGTTTGGGAGGAGAAGATTTTTAAAGGTTTTTTACTTTGGTTGCCATGGCAACCAGAATTCTTCATGGAACACAATTATTTGAAGGAATTTGAAAGAGGACCACCAAAGGAACATTCCTGTGAAATTTGGTAAAAATCCAGTCAATAGTTTCTGAGGAGAAGTTTTTTAAAGAAAAAGTTCACGGACGCACACACAGACGGACGGACGCACGGACGGACGCACGACGGACACAACGTCATGACAATAGCTCGCTGGCCTTCGGCCAGTGGAGCTAAAAAACCTTGAAAGCAAGGTAAAGACAAAGAAAGATTTAGCCTTCAAATGGCTTCAGTTGTGATTTAGAAAAGAATTAGAATGTGTGCTTGAAGGTAAGAAGAAAAATCTATATGATTTTTTTGTCTGCTCTCAAAAAGAGACAAACTGGCCCATTAACCCATTACCCACATAATCCTCAGTTTAATGACCATGGAGGAGATTTTTCAAAACATAATAGGAAAAAAGGAGAATTCTGGTGACCAGCATATTTCTCTTTTCCAAGAATGTTAAATTCTACCCTGTTGACCTTTGGTTCTCTTGTATCACTTTAAAATTTGTTATTTGCAGATCAAAACTTTCATCTCACAGGAATCTATGATATGTCTTCCGTATAGAGTTCACAATACAAGTGTGAATTCTATTGGCACATGTTTCTGAAATAATATTCTTTTATCTCGAACCTTGTTAATGTATTTATTCCATGTTTAGCAAAATGCATACCGGTATAAATTCAGTTCATGTGAATGGGGCCTAGAATTACAGATTAAGAAGATTTGGATGACATAAATGTTACAAATTTTTGACAGATAAGTTTACACAACAGATTATGTTTTCTTTGGTGCAGAAGAAAATGAGTTTTAACCCTTTACAACACAGCATGAGTTTAGACTGGTCAAAATTAAAACCATCCACAGCTAACAGATTACATAGATTTTGTGTGATTTGTCTATTTAAGTCTAGAAAATGTTGTGGGAAATGGAGAAATTGCTGGTTTTCCGAATTTTCTCCTTTTTCCACAATGTTTTCAAAAAGTCATTTTCATCAGGGTTGTAAAAAATTGGATTGTTTGGTAAATGGTTAAATTTCACCCTTATATTCATACAGGAAGTTACTAACATACATTATTCCTGGGTCAAAAACGGAACATTTAGACCAAAAAATAGAAATTTGTATGGACTTACCATGTGACATTTTCATTACAATTGGTTTTCTGTATACTGGACAGAAATATAGTCCAGTATGGTTGCATCTTTGTAATCACTTTTTTGAAATAGTTTCCATCAGATTTGTGTGACAGGATTTGTTTTAATGGTTCAGAGGTGTGCAGGATTAGACATAGAAGTTTTGATAAAGTTGTTACATTTAGAAACAACTTTTACTTTCCTTACATAAATATCGTAGCATTAGATTTCAACTCTCTATCAAACAACAGAATTTTCTCCATTTCCCAGTGTTTTCAAAAACTGTCTTCTTTAAGGATGTTAAGACCTGGGATTGTTTGAAAAAGTGTTTAGGGTCAATGAAACCAGGATTATATGAAACCCTTTCCCAAACAACAAATTTTAGACTTTTCCAAATTGGAAACATCTGCAGATGACAAATTCAAAAGTTGAACAAATGAGTATTAGTTCAATTATAGGGTAGAAAACATTGTGGGAAAAAGAGAAAATGCTGGTTACCAGCGTTTCCTCCATTTCCCACCATGTTTTCAAAAGGCTTCTTTCTTGTTAAAACTAGGGACTGTGTAGTAAGGGGTTAAAGTGATGAACCTGATGGTGATGAATAATGGAAAATGCTTCATTGGTTACCGAAGTTGTTTTTTTTGTCCAGAGATGCTAGGGTTTGATTTCCGCTGGTGATGCTGGTAAATGAGAGTATCTTTTAGCAAGATAATGCAAAGATCCAGATGTTGGAGCCCTGGAAGTACATACATAGATCAGCTGTCTCCTTGACATAGATGATATCAAAAGCTGTGTAAAAAACTTCAAACAAACACATGAAAAAATATTTTCAGTTATTCAGTGTAAACAAACAGTTGTTATGTTATGCAATATATAACTCATTTTATTAGTCTTGTCAAAATTGGAAGCATTTGCAGACAACATATTTAAGCTTTATTCTACTAAATAACTAACATGAAATTTTCAATTCAATACTAAAAACCCAAATATTGCTATTTCAAAGTTATGTTTTGGGGGAATAATATCTCCTTATCGGACAGTGTAGATCCAAGATCAGACTGCACGTTCTGTGCAGTCTGATCTTGATCTACGCTGTCTGCAAAAGGTCAGTGAGTCGCACTCGGCAGCGTAAGGGTTAATGTTGTTTACATAATGGAATATGTCTTTGAATAGGGTAGAAAACTTTATGGAAAAAGGAGGAAATGCATGATACACATACTAGCATTTTCTTGTTTTTCCCCTCGCTGTTTCAACATTCTGTTTTGATTTTCCTTGATTATTTGGTTAAGAGTTTGAAAGTCAGAAAAAAAAAGCCGAGCTCCAGTGCTCAGTCAGTAGTGTACAGACTTGAAAACAGGAGGTCGCTGGTTAGATCCATGACTCAGCCGATTTCTTTCCGAGGATTGATGATAGTCATTGCGACAGGATTTATTCCTCTCTCTCCAATGACCATTGTTTGGGTGATGGTTATGTAGGTAAGCAGCCAGTGGCTTGGAAAGAGTATTGTGTGGAGTACTCTGGTAAAAGAGAATCCAGGAAAGCATGGATAGGTGCACTGGCCGTAATGATATAACTGAAATAATGTTAAAACAGCGTTAAACACCATACAATCATAAAATCAATCACAAAAAAACACAAAATAAAATGCTGTTGACATAAAAACAGCAAGCCCAATGGGCCTTTGAAACATTTGGAATTGAGTGAAATATTGTTTCATTTTTGCAAGAATACCAACACAGCTTTGAACAGTTGACCTCCAATCCAAGGCGGAAGCTGTAAACCACTTACAATGAAGATGGTCAGGAAGCAAAAAGTGTTTGTGTGCACCCATTACCACGCAACAGAATGTGAGGTTTGTCCATTTTGAAAGCATTTGAAGGCAAACAAACTAACTGTGGCACAAATGATGGGGTTTGTTTCTCAAAAGGAAGGAAAACTTTAGAGGAAAAGGAGAAAATGCTTGTTGCCAGCATTTGCTTCTTTTTTCAAAAGGTTTTAAATAACCATCTCCTTCAGTGTTGTTAACCCATTACCACACAATCCCGACTTTTAACGACCCTGATAAAGATAGCTTTGGAAAACTTAGTAGGAAATGAAGAAAATGCTGGTAACCAGCATTTTCTTCATTTCCCACAACATTTTTTATCCTTTCTGATACAAAATTCACGTATTTGTTCATATTTTATTTGTCGTCTGCATTCTCTTTGAATTTGGACCAGTCTAAAATTTTGTTGTCTGGTAATGGGTTAAAACATAGGATTGTATGGTGAAGTGTTTGAGGAGACAGGTCCTTCATTACTAAACCTTTATCACACAATCATGTGTGTTAAAGACCCTGAAGAGTAAAGCTTTTAAAAACATTGTTGGAAAAGGAGAAAATGCTGGATACTACATTTTCTGCTCCTCTAAAGATAAATTCCAACATTTAGACTGCAATTGATATATCATCTGCAAATGCTTTCAACTTGGACAGGTCTAACATTTTGTTGTCTTGTAAAGAGTCAATCATATGATGAAAGATGAAATGTCCAGCATGTATTAATTTGCAGTGTAGTCATGTATAGATGTATATTAATAAATTTCCTGAAAGTGATTCATTCACATATATCATTGTTTCACTTTAAAGGAAGTTTGAGAGTGGTAATTTTAGAAGAAGTGTGTCTATAATAACCCTTGGAATTAATACATTTAGTCCATTTATGAAACAGTTTGGATTATTGTCATAGTTTAAAACATGAAGAATTTTCAAAAATAGTGAGAACACACATAAGGAAAAGTTGATATTCTGATGCTGATTGAATTTCACAGAATTTAGATAAACAAAAGCAGTATAGGACAAGATATTATATTTTAGCTTATAAATCACTGTTTTGTAGGATTCTCATTGTGGAATTGCAGAAAAATTAGACCTTAATTTTGAGTTTGTGTGACTGCTGTTTTTCTCCATCTTTTTATAAATCTGAGGAATTTTCAAAATGGATGCTTATATCAGTTGTTTCCTGGAAGGTGAGAACAATTTTTTTTTATCAATTTGTGAAAAGGTAAATTTGTAAAAATTTAACAGAAGCAACTACTACTTGTAATTGTTATAGATCGAAATTCAAGGCAAGTCATATAATAAGACATTCTGTCTCAGCCAATCACATGTCTTGTCTTGGTATTAGTAGACTCACAACTGAATTAACAGTCATTGATTAATACGATTCCTGAAACAAATGAACAACTGAAATATCCTTACTTGAAAAAGGTGAATCAATGTGAATTAAAGTCCCAGTAGCAGTCTGCCCAGTGTTCCTATTTTTCCTATTTTTTCTGAGCTTCCTATATATTCCTGTATTTGGTGCCCATATCCTATATTTTTCATCAAAACTCCTATTTTTTTTCAAAATGCTGATGATGAAGTGCATTGATTTACAATACAGTTACATGTATTATGTTGAAATTAATGTCAATGCACTGAATATCTATAGCTATAGCTTTAATAAGTGTTATCTGCAATGAAGGAAGGATCCAGTGTGTCTTATCTGTGGTCATCCTTCTCAGTATTAAGTGTATATACTTTGATAATGCCATACATTTTTTCTATTCGTAGGTTTACAACAGATTTTAAGCACTACCTTAGATATAATGCCTGGTGGAAAGACCAAGTAAACATTCTTTAACCCTTTACCAGACGACAAAATTTTAGCCCCGTCCAAATTGAAAGCATTTGCAGACGACAATTTCAATGTGGCTCAAACGGTGCAATTGTGATTAGTGATAGGGTAGAAAACATTGTGGGAAAAGGAGAAAATGCTGGTTACCAGCATTTTCTCCTTTTCCCACAATGTTTTCAAAAGGCTTCTTTCCAAAGGTCGTCAAAAGTCGTCATTGTGTGGTAAAGGGTTAAAACACAACATGCCCTGAAGAATGTTTATTGAACTTCTCAGTCTAGCAGACAAGTATTTGTCACTTGTTGTAATGGTCAGAAATGACCACACTAACTGGGTTGTTCATGCATTCACTGGCTACAGTGTTTTTAATCGGTCGGCGTAAGCCGGACGATTAGAGAGACCACAAATTTCGGAAACCCGTCGGCTGAGGGCAAACTGATGTAACTGCAACTCGTAACAGCGTTCATTTACAGCATTACAACGCATAACAAGCCTGTCGTGACCTTATTACAAATACTACTTTCGGTTGAGCGCAAGAATGAATAAACAGTCCTGGTAAACAGGCGTCAAGTAATCCCGTTCTCAACTTTTCAATTATGCAATAAACGGTGATTACAACTTGTTTAGCATTGAATTTTGTCATATTACCAATGTAATCAAAATGTCTAGCGAGCAGAAATGGAAAAACTCGTAGCAGTTTACTTTCAAAACAGTTATCAGAAATGGGGTCAGAGGTAATGAGTAATTGTATGAATGAAACGAGAGCGAATCAATTGTATCGCGTGATGTAAACACACTCTGTAGCCGTCGACTGTCTATATTATTCGGCAAACTTCGAGTGGGTCGTTGGTCACTATATACGTATTTACGGGATCGGTCGAGTTGTGACGAGTGTTGTCCGTATATGTTGCAGGTGTTGAAAAGTTCACGGGTCATCTAGGGTTGGGGCAAAGATAAAATCGCTACAGAAAGGAGTTTGTAAGGAATATTGCTGTAAAGAATTTAGAAATTTAGATTGTACTGCTTTAGAGCAAAGTCATGTAAATGCAACTCGTAACAGGCGTAGGTTTAAAATAGTGATTGGCCGTGGGTTGTTTAACGCTAGTGAGGCAAAAAAGTGTGAAGCTGTGAGGGAAAGGGATGTAAACTTGTGTAAGGGTTATGACCTCTAACTTCTAAGTAGCGGAGAGGTCATTACGTAAGCATTTTCAGAATGGACTGGTGATCACACGCCTGCAACTTTACAAGCCAGACTGTCCATTCACAGTACTGACCAGCAGTATCTGATTACGCATTTTTTTAGCGTCAGATGTGTTAAATTTTCATAACCCCTTACAGACACGGCACTACCATTTTGTACGGTCACTGACATGTTTCTTCTTGATGAGCTTAGATTGGAATCAGTCTGTCAGTCTGCTGACCCTTGACAAAACAATCCTGTGGGGCATTGAAAATATAGTGGGAAAGAGAGAGAAATGCTTGTAACCACCATCATCTCTTTTTCCAACAGCATTTTCTTCACCATATGAACGATTTTCAAAATAAAATTTTGTCATTTGGTTGAGTTAAATAGAGCATTTTCTCCGGGGGGGGGGGGGGTGAAACTGCAACATAAATACTCTCACTTAAAATATAATTCTCCATGTCTGAATCAACGGACCAGGGAAAAGTTTAGGAGCATGTATTTTTTCCAAGGTATTTTTCTGTAGAGGGCTAAGCAAAACATGTTGCCTTTGCAGAGAGTGCAGATTCAGACCAGACTGTATAGAACATGCAGTCAGATCTTGGATCTGTCGTAACATTTTTTATATGAAATATTCTAGTCAAGACAGCAATGGCCCTTCAATAAATAGGCTGCTTTTCCAAGCTTGACATGTCTGTTTCGTTAATTCAGGGTCTTAAGGTAAAACTCTCGACAATATGTATGTCTCACCAGACACTTTAAATTAGTTGATTCTCATCCTTTCCACAAGGTCCAGTTTTTCAGATAACGAGCACAAGGTTTACTGTAGCTATGCTCCTCGCTTATTAGAATGAATCAAATACATAACCTGTATTGGTCAAGGTTAAGAAAAGTTGCTTTTGCAGACAATAAAAGATCGAGATTAGACTGTCCTTTGAGTGCAGTGCAGATCAATATAACACACGTAGATATCTTATATCATAATTGGATGTTCGCGTAGGATATAGATCTGTAAATGAAACTGTAATATTTGTACAGTGGTTTCTGACTGAAAACGGCCAGTAGATTAACTCAGAGTTTTAACTCTTTACCACACAATCCCAGTTTTAACAACCTTGGGGGAAAAGGCTGTTGAAAACATTGCAGAAAAGGGGGAAATGCTGATCCATCATTTTCTCCTTTTACCACGATGTTATCTACCTTTTCAACGATTCAACTCATCATTTGGGCTACAGTCAAATTCGATTCGTAATGTCCAAATGCTTTCGATTTTGACAAGTCTAAAATTTCGTTGGTTGGTGAAGAGATGACGGTTACGTAGATATTAGCTACATTCTTTAGAAGTACGGTTGGAAAATTTGGCAAGCAGACGTTGTGGCCAGGGTGATTCGGCCCAGGAAGATTTAGCCTGCCAAAAATATTAGAGAGGACAATTTATCTCGATAGATACGATGGCTTGTTAAAAATGGAGAAATAGATAGTCCACTAGCGGCCAAAAATAAACAATTCGGGAGTCAAAATGCAAACACATTTTATACGATTTATTCAAATTATTTAAAAGTAAAAAACTAAGGATATTATTAAGAGTCTGGCAATGTGCTACAGTACACTCTGTCTGTGTTCCAATAGTTGGTAGAAAAGTGAGTCTTGTAACTATATTAAAGTTACCAAAGTTGCTAAAGTTAGAATAATAAAGAATATCAAATTTTGTGTTTGTGTGTGTGTGTGTGTGTGTGTGTGTTTTTTTTTTTTTTTCTTTTTAGTAAAAGGCTGGTAGGTACTGTTAATCTTGTAAGAGTGATGTCTAAAGCTTGATAATAAGAATTGCTGATTAGAATTCCGTATCTTTTACGTTCTATTGCTGACGGCTGGTAAATCTCTACTTAGACCATTCCGTTAAACTACTAATTTGTAAAAGACAGGTTGAAAAAAAAAAAAAGGTTCCTAGGTGGTTCAGTTGTATGGTGTAGGATTCGACACTTGTGTTTTTCATGGGAGTGTCATCGGGTAGGATACCTCAGAGCCCTTGCCTAGTACAAGTGAAATCCTTGACAAATATGAATAAGAAGGCTGTCGCCGCGATATGACTGAAATAATGTTCAAAGCGACCAAAAACACAAAACAACCAATTACTCAACCAGTTTATTACTAAATTAGATGATTTCCACATAGTCCTTTGCAAGAATAAGAATGGATTTCTTTATCCATTGTCAAGGTTCTAATTTAGTATAAAAGGCAATATAACATGGGGTTCTTACTCCCATACACAGTTCAAACAACTACCATTTGATATGTGATTTTCAAAAACAGTGTGGTTATTCAGTGTCGACCGATTACAGTGCTGACAGCACTTTGATTGTTCCTGTATTCATTGATACAGACATGTGTTTTTGTCTTTTTTTTTTTTCAATTTGGCTAGGAACCTTGATCCTTTCTCAGAATTCCATGTGATATTTGCTTTACTTAAGCTGCTTTTCAGACTGAAAAGTTTTGTTATAATGCATCAAGTTGTTTATTTTTATTTGCCATCACAGAATACTTGGTATTGCTCAATAAGTTTTTATACGGGCCGTATTATGGGATCATCCATGGTGTACGGGCGGGCGGGCGGCGTCCAGTTCTTTGTCCGGAGCATAACTTTGTCATCTCCAGTCCGATTGACTTGAAACTTGGCAATTGTGTTTGTTGCGATAATACGGAGTGCAGTGCGAAAGAACCATAACTCTACCTCTACCTCTTGCTATCTTTGAGTTATTTCCCTTTGATCGTCATTTTTACAGCATTTTCTGCTTGTCCGGAGCATAACTTTGTCATCTCCAGTCCGATTGACTTGAAACTTGGCATTTGTGTTTGTTGTAATAATACGGAGTGCAGTGCGAAAGAACCATAACTCTACCTCGTGCTGTCTTTCAGTTATTTCCCTTTGATCATCATTTTTACAGCATTTTCTACTTGTCCGGAGCATAACTTTGTCATCTCCAGTCCGATTGACTTGAAACTTGGCATTTGTGTTTGTTGCAATAATACGGAGTACAGTGCGAAAGAAGCACAACTCTACCTCATGCTGTCTTTGAGTTATTTCCCTTTGATCGTCATTTTTACAGCATTTTCTGCTTGTCCGGAATATAACTTTGTCATTTTTAGTCTGAACATCTTCAAATTCGGTATGCATGATTGTTGAAAAATTACGGAGTGCAGTGCACAAGAACCATAACTCTTCATAGCACGAATTTTGAGTTATTCCCCCTTAGATCTTCATTTTTATAGCATTTTTTGCTTGTCTGGAGCATAACTTTGTCATCTTAAGTAGGAATGACTTGAAATATTGTATGCTTATTTGTTGCAATAATTGGAAGTGCAGTGCGCAAGAATTGTAACTCTACCTCATGCTGTCTGAGTTATTTCCCTTTGATCGTCATTTTTACAGCATTTAGTGCTTGTCTGGAATATAACTTTGTCATCTCAAGTCAGAACAACTTCAATTTTGGTATGCATGTTTGTTGCAATATTACGGAGTACAGTGCGCGAGAACAATAACACTACCTAGCGCGGATTTTGAGTAATTCCACTTTGATCTTCATTTTTACATCCCAGTTCTTTGTCCAGAGCTTAACTTTGTCATCTCCAGTCCGATTGACTTGAAACTTGGCATTTGTGTTTGTTGCAATAATACGGAGTGCTGTGCGAAAGAACCATAACTCTACCTCATGCTGTCTTTGAGTTATTTCCCTTTGATCGTCATTTTTACAGCATTTTCTGCTTGTCCGAAATATAACTTTGTCATTTTTAGTCTGAACATCTTCAAATTTGATATGCATGATTGTTGAAAAATTATGGAGTGCAGTGCACAAGAACCATAACTCTTCCTAGCACGAATTTTGAGTTATTCCCCTTAGATCTTCATTTTTAGCTCCACTGGCCAAAGGCCAGCTGGCTTATGTCATGGCCTGCTGTCCGTCGTGCGTCTGTCCGTCCGTGCGTTAACTTTTTTTTAAAACGTCTTCTTCTCTGAAACTACCCATCCAATTTTGATGAAACTTCACAGAAATGATCCTGCCATGGTCCTCTTCAGAATTTCTTGAAAGAATTTAATTCCTTCAAAAACTCTGGTTGCCATGGCAACAAAACTGAAAAATTTTGAAAATCTTTGAAAATCTTCTTGTCTGAAACCGTAAGGCCAAGGGCTACCAAATTTGGCATGTAGCTTTATCTAGTGGACCTCTACCAAGTTTCTTCAATTTATAGCCCTGGGGTCAAAATTGGCCCCGCCCCGGGGGTTACAAGTTATACATGGGCTTATTTAGGGAGAACTTTAAAATTCCTCTTCTACCTAGCCATAGGGCCTAGAGCTACCAAATTTGGCATGTAGCTTTATCTAGTGGACCTCTGCCAAGATTGTTCAAATTATAGCCCTGGGGTCAAATTAGGCCCTGCCCGGGGGTAACAAGTTTTACATGGGCTTATATAACAAGTTTTACATGGGCTTATATAGGGAGAACTTTAAAATTCTTCTTTGACCTAGCCATGGGGCCTAGGGCGACCAAATTTGGCATGTAGCTTTATCTAGTGGACCTGTACCAAGGGTGTCCAAATTATAGCCGAGGGTCAAATTTGACTTCGCTCCGGGGGGTAACATGTTTTACATGGGCGGGCTTATATAGGAAAATCTTTCGCATCTTGCTATAAGGGCTAGGGCTATCAAATTTTGCATTTAGCTTTATCTAGGGGGTCTCTATCAAGGGTGCCCAAATTGAGAAAAATTTGAAAATCTTCTTGTTTATAACATTCAAGAACTGAATTATTTGGTATGGAGCTTTATATTGTGGACCTCCACCAGGATTCAAATAATTATAGCTTTGCGATCAAAATTGGCTTTGCCCATGGATCACAACTTTCTCGTAGGATTAAATAGAAAAATGTTTGCATGTCCTCGTGTTTGAAATCAATTTGCTGAATATTGTAATGTTTGGCTTGTAGTGTTTTTACTTAATAGCCAGTGGAGCGATACAGGGCCATCATGGCCCTCTTGTTATAGCATTTCTTGCCTGTCCGCAGCATAACTTTTTATCTTAAGTAGGAATGACTTGAAATATGGTATGCTTATTTGTTGCAATATTTGGAAGTGCAGTGCGCAAGAATTGTAACTACCTCGTGCTGTCTTTGAGTTATTTCCCTTTGATCGTTATTTTTACAGCATTAAGTGCTTGTCTAGAATACTTTGTCATCTCAAGCCAGAACGACTTCAGACTTGGTATGCATGTTTGTTGCAATATTACGGAGTACAGTGCGCAAGAACAATAACTCTACCTAGCGCGGATTTTGAGTAATTCCACTTTGATCGTCAATTTTACAGTATTTCTTGCTTGTCCGGAAGGGAACTTTATCACCTCAAGTCAAATTGACTTGAGACTTGGTAAACATGTTTGTTGCAGTTATGAAAAGTGCAATGCACTGGAGCCGTAACCTTACCTAATGCCCTTTTGGAATTACTCCCTATTCATTTTTTTTTTACAGCTTTTCATGCTTCTCTACAATATAACTTTGTCTTTTCATGTTGGAATGACCTGAAACTTTATATGCATGTTTCCTTAACACTAGACATTCATGCCTATTTCAATCACTTACATGATTTCTGCTGCACTATTATTTTCCTCTACCTGCCCTTTACGATTATTTTTCCCCCTCGACAACTGGCGGTGGGACGGGCGTATCTTGCGACAATTTGCCGCTCTTGTTTTTTTTTTAAATCATCCACTTTTATGAGAAGAATAGTCTTTTCTGATTTTTGAGCAGGAGGTAACAGGTATATAAATATTAATTTCAAAACTTCGGATTGAGAAAATCTAGTGGACAAGTAGTTTTATGACTTGACCACAAAAATATTGTCATTATGTTCATGCAGATATCAGTTTAACATGTGTTACGGAGTTGGCTTAATTTTTGCTTTGTGTTTGGACACCACAAGTACCCATGATAACCTATCCAAAACAATATGTAACATGGTGGACATTAGGTCAACTGTTATCCTTTGATGTTCATTGAAAAACGGTGTTTTGCTTTCTCAAGATCTTCACAAAGCAAATGGTCTAGTCAGCTTGAGTATTATATTATTCTAGTCAGTAATTTAAATGACTTGTGCTGGTCAAACACATTTATTTGCTGACGTAAAGCAATAAAGGAAATGAAAAAAAAATTACATTAAATGAGATATTGATGTTGTAATGATAGAGATGGTGATTTAAAGGGCTGGCTGTAAGGGGAGGTGGAGGCCAGGGAGAATTCATCAGACTTTGGTAAAATTTGGATTTGCTTTATTGCTTTTAGTCTATTGCCTTTCAAGTTACTTTTAATGTTAACAGAAGTCCTTTGTAAGCCGATAATTTCCTATTTTACTTCTATATTTTTTACATTAATTTCCTATATTTTTAAGCCAAAAATATATATTTTGCACCAAAATGCACTGGGCAGCTTGCAGTAGTGGCCAAAAGTAAACAAAGGGGGTGTTAAAATACATTTAAACTTAACTCATACCATTTACAAGAATGGAAATTATTGTGAGGAGGACAATTTGTTATTGTCGGTCCAAGTTTCAGTCACTGACAGGAAAATTAATCTTAAAACTAGGTAAAAAGTTGCCAGGTCGCTATATCTTTTGCTTACTTTATACCTGGTTTTAAACTTCATTTTTCTGCCAGCAAATATCACTTTTACCATACAGTAAAAGTTTGTCATCTTCACAGTAACTTCCTTACCTTTAAAGTTACATCCTTAAAGCCTGACAAGAAAAAACATTGTTAAAATTTGATTTACTGTAGAATGGTTCAGAATTAAGTCAGTTGTGTAAACATAGCTAAATTACCAATGTATTATGATGTAAGGGGGGTAAATCAATATATCGGAAATCTTCGATTTGAAACCAGAAACGTCTCAACAGTGATTTCTTTGGTGGCCTCCAGAAAAGCTGATATGCATTTTCTATCTGTTGTAATCTATGCAACTCTTTTCTTTATTAATTCTTTACAAGACAAAATGAACTGACTCAAACAATGGAACCTGCTTTTGAAAGTAGAAAATGACTTTTTGTATGAGACTTCATAATATTTGACATTATCAAACAGATTTGAATAGGATCTAACATGGTAGATGTATGATTTTAATCATGTGACATTCCCACAATTCCTTGCAAAATTCTGGCACTAAATGTAAAATACACCCATCACAACACAATCCTGACTTTTAACAGTCCTGACAGAAAAGGCTTTTCAAAAAAATCAGTCCGAATTAATTGAGTAATTTCAGAGAACAAGATGTTTGAAATAGCAGTAAACATAATTATGGACCCACAACAGACACAGTGCCATGGCAAATTTAGCTCACTGGCCTTCAGTAGGATGGGCTAGAGGTTATCTTCAGGAGGTAAATTGTTAATCAAAAAGAGCCTTGAAGTGTTTATTTACAAAGCTTTTGACAGTTGTAATGAAACAATAATTTCTCTGTTTGGTCATTGACCCTTTACCAAACAATCCTGAGTTGTAACAAACCTGAGAAAGATCGCCTTTGAAACCATTGTGAGAAAAAAAGAGAATGCTGGTAACCAGCATTATCCTCTTTTTCCACAATGTTTTCTGTCCTTTCAAAGACAAACCCTACAGTCTGAGCCCAATTTTATTTGCCATCTGCAAGTGCTTTCAGATCGGAAAAGACTTATCTCCATGACTATCATCAATCCTCTAAAAGAATTTAACAAGGCTGGAAATCCTGCTCAGAAAGCATCCCTCCCTTCTTATGGTGGATACTTCAAGTGTAACCCAAGGAATGTCCTTGGCATGGTCAGTATGACTTATTCTGTACACTATTTCAGTTATTATCATTGCCACCACCTTTTTCCATGGATTTCTGGAGCTTCTTTCACCAGTACAAGGTGTCCCACAATGTCTGTTACCATCTCAAACATTTATAAGTCTATATCATAGTAACACCCTGTATACCTGTTTCATGCCAACATTGTTGTATACAAAAAGTTTTACTGGATGTGCTTTTTTTTTTTAAACTTTATTGGCCACATCTATATGGTATTTGAAGGTCGTGGCCATCCCTCGAAGCACCTTACAATTCGTTGTTAGTATTCAGTGTTAGTAATTGAACTTTTGAAAATACAAACAAAAAACGTAATTTACAGATTCCAGATTTTATACAGATACTATTGTGCTGCTATATTGACATGGCTACTAAAATATAGAGATTTTAACACTAATGACTTATAACAGGTTTACTTTCCTGAATTGGTACATTTTTTTTTTAAATATGTGGACGAAAAAGCTTATTTTTATATATAATTGTGTAAAAAAACAAAGTGTGTGAGAGTTGCGTGAGTGTGAAGGTGATTGTGTTGATAAAGTGTTACTTTGATCTTGGTTCAATGTACAGTACTGAAACATCAAAAGCAAAAAGGAAACGTAGCATAAGGTAGGTATTCTTTTGAGGCTTCAGCATTGCAGCATTGTTCATGTGCATGGTAAAAAAAATGCTTTTGGTTTATGGGAGGTTTTCAATGATATATTCTACAATTGTCGTAAGCCTTCGTTCATTTTCATAATTTTTTGAGCTTCTAATGATGCTAAGACTATAGGAGAGACTATTTTTCAGGCCTAATAAAGATGGTTTAATTTCTTTGTTTTTACATTTGCATAAATATTTTTTTGTTTCAATAAGTAATCTGTCTAGATTCAAATTGGTTTCATTTGAACCCAAAAGCGCAATTTGTTTACTTATTGACATCGACTGATCTAAATTATTAACAAATATTGAAATGCGCTCCCAAATAGGTTTAATATTTTGACATTCATAAAATAAATGTGCTATAGTTTCTTCGCATCTGTTACAGAAAGAACACGTATTTGTTTCGACCAAGTTCATTTTAAAAAGAAGCGAGTTTGTTGGAAGAATCCTGTGTATTATTCTTGTCTGAAACCATTGGGAGTATCTGTTACTTGAATATTTAAAAACATTCCTGTCAGGGACGTAGCCAGGATATTTGTAATGTTGAAGCCAACGCCATAGGCGTTGGGCGAGTGCCGAAGGCACGAGCAGGGGGGAGAGCATGAGAAGGGGGCAGAGCCCCCCTCTCATTAGAGGGGTTCGGGGGGTCTCCCCCAAGAAAATTTTGAAAACTTGGTGCGATTTGGTGGCATCTGGTGATATCTGAACGGGCGTGTTGCTATCAAAATTTTGAAGATTTTTAGATGATAATTTTGTGAAAACTGGAGGAGAAATTGATCAAGCCAGTAAATACTTGAATTCATGTATTAAGAAACGCAATCATGGTCACGGTTCATTCGCAGTTTATACCAGGCATTTCATATTCTGAATAAAAAGGCAAGACGCCTGGGCTTTCTATCCGCAAACACGTTTATCACCTCTTGTGTATCTATTTGCACATATTTATACACATGCATCAGAGCTAGTGAAGAGAGCCTTTCCGTTTTCATTGTCGCTCGTAAATAAGTTTTCACTCTCCGCATCACGCTGAAGGACCTTTCAGCTGTCGCAGTTGCAACTGGCATAGTTTTTCACGTTGACAAATGTTGTATTTTCACGTGTTTTGTACGTAAAACATTCATTTTAATGGAAATCAAATAAAAACATTAAAACCATTTGCAAAAACTTGATTGAAATGCGCGTCGAAAATCCTTCTAAAAGTAATGCGCCTACAGCACTAACGTTAATATGTCCAAGTAATATTTCTCCTTGGCATCACTGTGCTTCCATACTTTTAAAATCTGAGCATATTGTTATTAATGAAATGCACTTTTCTATTTTTTTTTTTTCTTTTTCTCTCTCTCTCTCGCTCTCTGATTTGGTTATACTTCATTACTTGGACTAATTAGAAAGTTCTGCATCGAATTACAGTGCAATATATATATATGTGTGTGTGTGTGTGTGTGTGTTGTGTGTGTGTGTGTGTGTGTGTGTGTGTGTGTGTGAAAAATATGATGCTTAATGATTGCCGCGAAAACTTGTCAATGTGACACCGATAAACGTCATGCTAGTTTTCTAGGAACCTTCCATTTCCAGGGTTGCTGCTTTGGCTGCGTAGTACAAAATAATTTAATGAAGATAAGGAAACGCCAAAAAGTGCTTACTTAGTTGTTCTATCACAGAAAAAGCGCAGAGAAAATCTTTGTTTGTATCTCGAAAGTCGCTGGTCTGTGAAATTGGTAACCGGAAGCGATTCCACGAGGTGAAAAATACTATCTACGGTAGAATCAAAAGGCCGCGAGAAAAAAAATATACAAATCAGATCTAAGTTAAAAATTTTATTTCTTCAGTTTTCTTTGTTAGTTTTTATTTTTGCTTTGTTTTCTTTTTCATTTTTATTTTCTTTGTTTTTCTTTCTTAAATTTTTCTCAGAAAGACCATACTTGAAAAAATTATATTGAAGCCCGGGCTTCCAGGCTTCCGCCTGGCTACGCGCCTGCCTGTGTATAACTTTCCAGTTGATATAAGAGTTTGGAAAAGTGCTGTTCCACTTACTGTGGCATGATGGTTTTTTACATTATTCTTTATCAGAATGTTATATGTGAATTTGTTACTACAAGACTTAATAATTATTTGGTAAAAAAAGCAGCTTATATTCGGGTTATGGAAACCTTGTAATGACTTATTCTTGTTAGTGATGTTATGTTCTTCAAACAGCGCTTTAATAGCGCTGATAATGCCATAAAAATCTAAAAAGTTGTTTCCGTTATTAATGGTATTTTTCATGTCATTCCACGTTTTAAAGCTACCATCTTCATTTAACATGTCTTTAACATACCTTATTCCACTATTGTACAGGACGTGATTAAAAAAGTGCTTAGAGCCAATCATTAAGTTTTCATAATAGAATAGAGGCATATTAATTTAGTTCTATCCAATTTGTAAAGTTACATTTTGACATATACGTCATAAGTGAGTTTAAAACGTCTTTCCAAAACTCATTTTTAGCTCCACTGGCCGAAGGCAAGCGAGCTATTGTCATGGCGTTGTGTCCGTCGTGCGTCCGTCCATCCGTCCGCCTGTCCGTTCGTTCGTCCGTTCGTCTGTGCATGCGTCCGTAAACTTTTTCTTTAAAAAACTTCTCCTCAGAAACTATTGACTGGATTTTTACCAAATTTCACAGGAATGTTCCTTTGGTGGTCCTCTTTCAAATTCCTTCAAATAATTGTGTTCCATGAAGAATTCTGGTTGCCATGGCAACCAAAGTAAAAAACCTTTAAAAATCTTCTCCTCCCAAACCGCTATTTGGATAGCATTATTATTTTGCCGGAATGTTCCTTAAATACAGGTTTACAGAATTCCTTAAAAAAAAAAAGATCTGTCAAAAAACATGGCTTTTATGGGAGACTCATTTTCCTTTTATGGTATAAAGTAAAATCTTTGAAAAATATCTTCTCTAAAACTATTCATTGGATTTCATTGTTGTTTTGCAGGTAAGTTCCTATGGTGGTTGTCTACCAAATTGTTTCTTCAGTGAGCTAAAATGCAGGATTGAATGATAATTGTTTAAAACTTCCTTTCGCCATTATAGAAATATCAGGCCTGTGGAGCGATACAGGCGCTCAAGCGCCTCTAGTTTATTATTTTGCAGAGCTGTTCACAATACTTTCTCCCAGAATTGAATAGTTTATTAATATCGAAAATATTGTTGGTAGACTCATAACAGTCTTTGTTACCATTGGAAATGAGTTTTTTTATCCATTTAATTTTCATATTTAGGTTGTGATTAAATAAGTCAGTCATCTTTAAGCCGCCTTCTTCATAATCTTTAATTAGCACTTTTTGTTTAATTTTATGACATGTTCCGTCCCATACAAAGTTATATAACATGTCACTTATTTTTCTTAAATTGTTATTTGATGGAGACGGAATACTTATGAATAAGTGAGTTAAGATGGGCACTAGAATGCTTTTTACTACAGCTATTTTTCCAAAAGGTGTTAATTTTCTTTTTTTCCAATATCGTATACAGTTACTCATGCTTTGTACTTTTGGTTCAAAGTTTAATTTTACTATTTCTTTTAGATCAATGTGAAATAAAATACCGAGTAACTTGAATTGGGTTTCTCCCCATGATAATTTCCATTTAGTTTTTATTGAGCGAGTACTGTACTTCATATTACCAATCCAAATCAGTTTTGTTTTGTCAAAGTTAATTTTAAGGCCTGAAATGTGTGAAAAATTTTGTAATAAATCTAAAGTAATGTTCAGCGTCTTTTGTGAGCCGTCTAGGAAGAGTGTCGTATCGTCAGTGAATTGTGAGATTAAGTATTCTTTATTTTGTATTTGTATACCTTTGATATTTTCATTATTTTATAATTTGATATTTAAAATTTCCGTGCATAGAATACTGGATGTGCTTATCACCACAAAATATACTACAAACTGTATAAAAGTAATATTTATGTATTACGTACATATTCCAGATAATGACCTTTTTCTTTGATTACGAAACAATCTGCTCTTGCAAGTTTCACTATTTATACATCCTTTTTGATTCCGTTGATCAGTAGTTTGTGTAATTTGTCTTTAAGATAAGAGCCATGCTCTGGGAACAGGGATCTTAATGCGTCTACAAAATATATCCAGTTCCAAAATAGATTTTGATAACTTTACTGTCAAAACTATTGTAGTTTAAAATGCCATCTTGGAAAACCAATGATGGCATATGATGCAAATTTTTCTAAAATTGTATTAAAAATATTCTTGTGTTTCTGCTATTCTAGTTAGAAGAAATCAATCCCTCTTTTTTCATTTGACATAATATGAAAAAGGCAAAGCCTCAATACGAGCGACATGAATGATCTGTGGAACATATATAGATGTATTAATTCGAATGACGAGCTAGATTCTAGATCTTGAAATCAAAGGGTGCGAGTTCGATTTCCAGCTTTGCCAAAACTAATTTTGAGCGTTGTCAAAAGTAGAAAGCATTTCTCTTTCGTAGATTTGTACATGTGAAATAAGGCGAATGTCCCTGATTTCCTTAACAAAAGAAAGACAGTTCCTTGACACTTTCGTTAATTTATGTCCAGAAAAATAACTTGGAATAATTATTAGTTCACACACTTGTAAAGACCATTCTATGGGAATATTTCCTCACTGCATGTAGATCTAGACCTATTTAAGAGAGACTTTGACTTTTACGAGGAATCGGTCAGTAGGTTGAGAAGAATATTGAGCAGAGTACTGGTAAAAGGAACTTCAGTCCTGAATGCATGGTAGGTGCACTTGCCGCCGCAATGAATATACACACAAAAGGAAAAAACAAACAAACAAAAATCTTGAGCCATGTTGCGGTAAAAGAGGGTTTAATGCATCTCCGTGATGTATGATACCAAGAAAGTCATCACATAATTATACATCCATATTGTATGATAACTGACTGAATCAAAAGGCATGCAAACTGGTCCTTTGACATGTAGAACGTTGAAAAATAGATCTAACAAAGAGTTTTGACACAGGTTAGACTACAAAGGCAGACCTGAGTCGAAAGTTTTGCAAATGCAATAAGACCCCTTTTTACAGATCATAAATCCGGCTTTCTCTCTAAATGGTATTTTGAAACAGTCAATAAACTAGTTTAGTCATGATTTCTACGACACAATATTTTCCGCAAAAAAACGGCTCGTGCATGACGTAAGAATAGTATGATTAATGATGTCATTATTTGCTAGCATAGATCATTACGTATGTTCATACACAAATAGACGTTTAATACGCTGAACATAAGTTATAAATTGGATAATCTTTACTCATTAAACTGATAATGATTTTTAAGTAATCATTAGATCGGTAGATATTTATTGTCATTTTTGACCAATGAGGTACTTGCGCGAAAGATTGTCATACGTGTGATGCTGTGCGACTAACCGGAAGACACTCAGTTTTTTAGTCATCCCTATTTAGATTTAGACTAAAACCCAGAACGAAGTCGGAATTTCATTTTTAAAAATCTAGAACGGTGTTACCGCAAAACGAGCTTCGCTCGTTATAAATTACTGAAATTTGCCAACAAATGATATAATGACATATTTGAAATTGTTAAGAAACATTAACCCTTAGGCTGCTAAGCACGACTCATTGACCTTTTGCAGACAATGTAGATTAAGATCAGACTGCACAGAATGTGCAGTCTGATCTTGGATCTACAATGTCTGATACGGAGATATCTCTCCCCCAAAAATAACTTAGAAATAGCAACCTTTAGGTTTTTGCTATCGGTTTGAAAGTTTCATTTAATATATTCAGCAGGATAAGGGTTAAAGATACCCTGTTCTTTGCACAACACACTTTCCAAGCCATTGACTGCTTTCCCACATAAACAGTGCTTGTCAAAACAATATTAGGCAGTGAGAAGGGCACTAAATCTTGCTGCAGTGACTACTATCAATAATTGGAGAGAATGTTTCCAAGCTAAGGCTCAAACCAGCTGATTCCCTGTGTTTTAGCCGGTTACCACACAACCCCAAATTTTAATGACATTTACATAGTGGGAAAAGGAGAAAATGCTGGTCACCAGTAAAGGAAAAAAAATTTTAAAAATTTTCTTTGTAAGTGTCATTAAAATGTGGGGTTGTGTGGTAAAGGACTACACACCAGCATTATCTCCTTTTCCCACAATATTTTCTACCCTTCCAAATATGAGTTTCAATTTTTCAGTCACATTTATTTCATAGTCTGCATGATTATAGTTTCAGTTTGACAGGGCTAATTTGCAAATTACTGATGATGGACATTTTGCGTAGGAAAATGTTTGCTAATTCAAGGCATTTCTTATTTTTTTGGTATACTAGTAATTGTTGTAAAATATGCAAACAGAAAAGTTTGCTAATTTTTCAATTTCGCGAAATCGTAAAAATTTCTACTAGCACAGTATCAATCCTGGGAATAGGTTTTTGATTAGAATTAACAGTTGATGTATTTCAAGCCCTGCAGGTTGCCATCTGAGCAGCTAAACCTTGCACCATTTGACTTGCATCATCCATGTTAGGTGTCACCCTCAGAGAATTTCCATGTACGTACTTTGCACTTTAAGCCATTACCACACAATCACAACTTTTAACGACCCTGTGAAAGAAGCCTTTTCAAAACATTGTGGGAAAAGGAGAAAATGCTGGTAACCAGCATTTTCTCCTTTTCCCACAATGTTTTCTATCCTTGCCAATACAACTTTTAATCTCTGATTCATATTTGTTTTGTTGTCTGCAAATGCTCTGAATTTTGACGTGTCTACATTTTTTTCATTTGGTAAAGAGTTAACTCTTATGAATGAGACAAATTGTTTAACTTTTTACCCAACAACAAAATTTTGACTTGTTGAAAGTCAAAGCATTTGCAAACGATAACATAAGGTGTTGCAAAATGATACTATGATGTTGTCATTAGATGGATAAAAATTATTGCAGGAACAGGATAAAATGTTGTTAATCAGTGTTTTCTCCTTTTCCTACGATGTTTTCAAAAGTCAGTTTGTCTCCTTCTGGATCATTAAAACATGGGATTGTTGGTCAAAGACTTAACTTTAGCAAACAACAAAATTTCAGACTTGACCAAGTTAAACCATTTGCATACTACAAATCAAATCTAGTACAACTAATGCAGGTTGTCCATGAAAGGGTAAAAAACACAATAGGAAATGGTGAAAATGCTGGTTACCAGCATTTTCACCTTTTCTCACAATGTTTTCAAAGGCTTTCTTTCTCAGGGTTGTTAAAATTTGGGATTGTATGGTAAAGGGTTAAATGTGTAAGTATGACATTGTTGATAAGCCATTTAAGGATGTTGATTGTTAAACTGAAGAAGATATTTCCTGATGACTGTGTCGCCTGTTCGATTGATTTGGAGGCGTGAGTCTAAATTTAGTGGGTAAAAATCAAAATGTTGGTTGCTGTAGCAGACAGTATAGATCAAGATGAAGGTTTGAGTTCTGATCTTGGATCTCCACTTTCTCACAGTGTTGGCTGTTTTTCGCTGAAACAACCTGTAACTCTTTAACAAACAACAAAATTTTAGACTGGTCCAAACTGAAAGCATTTGCAGATGACAAATTTGGCTCAAAAATTGGAATTTATCTGTGTCTGAAAGATGGATGTGTCTGAAAGAATAGAAAACATTTAGGGAACAGGTAAAAATGCTGTTAACCAGCATTTCTTCCTTTTCCAAAAAATGTTTTGAAAAGTTTTTTTCTATGTGGTTGTTAAAATTTGGAATTGTGTGGTACATAATTAAATAACAAACATTCTTTATTTTATTGCCAGTGATTGCACACTCACACATAAAATGCATATGACAAGAAGGATCATTACTTACAGGAAAAGAAAGTTGTTTTGGGATGGTTTCAGAAACTGTTATCTGAAATGAAACTGTTTGTGGGTTTCAAAGTACTACTTATGTTTATGTTTTAAGAATATTAAGATCTGGTCCACAATTTGCTAAGATTTTTTTTAGGGGGAATGTCCTTGGGCAAAGCACTTTCGAGACCTAGCCTAGTTCTTGTGAAACCCGGGGACATGCATGAATATGTCAGCTGTTGTTGTGATGTATCTGATATAATGTTGAAAGCTGCATAAAACACCATTCAATCCATCCATCCATGGATCGATCAAGCAAACAATCAAGCAGGCAATCAAGCAATCAATCAACCACAACTACATAGGCTAATTTGCCAGCTGTAAAATTGCCTAGGTAAAAGTATCTTGATGAGGAAATATTTTCAAATATTGCAAGAAAAAAACAAAACCTTGAATATTATTTCAAACATTTAGGAAAACGAGCAATTTGTTACGCTCCAATGATGATCTTGTTGTGCTGGTCACAATCCTGTTGCACCGTTGTTGCACTTCGATGGCGCTTGAGGTTTCTCCAAGACGCTTCTACTAGGCTTCACTACAGCACAGGATTTCAGGCTACGCTTGGTCTACACTTTACTACACAGCTAATATGACCTTGCTATGCCCTAAGCACAGGAGCTGTGCTTCTGTTGTTCTTTTGGAACGTTTCTATAGAATCCAGAAGAGTGACACCAACTTCAGGAAAGCACTTGAACCAGGTCTAAAGTTGGACAAATATTTCAACACTTTTGTTGTGCTTGCTGCATTCATGAATTTCTTGCTACATTTTTACTACACTTTCATGGCCCTTTGAGTCCATGGCTGTCCCATTATGTAAATTTTTAGCATGGTCAAAACAAGCGCTATGAAGTGGTGATCAAAAAGCTTCCGATACGTTTCCACTGCACTGTTGCGTTCATGCCACTATTCACTACATTTTGACAAAAATTTGAAGTGTAGCAGGATTGCCGCTCAGTTGAATGGGGGTTTAAGATTTTATGATGTCACAGGATCATCATAATTATGATGTCATTTGTAACAGCATTTGTATTCTTTTCGGTATTTCGAAAACATATCAGACACACATTCTTGGTAAGTTAAACTTAAAGAAGTGATGATTATGGGAAAGCTTGGGCTTTTTTTGATTTAAAGATCTGAAATCAAGAAGTGATGTATCGGTTTCTTTTTTAGTTTTATCCAGAGCGTAGTTTCTTCCCAAAACTGTGAGAAGGGTTTATTCCAGAATAATATGTACATTGAACTGATCCTTGCACATGTATGTGAGCCATGCTCTGTGAAAAGGGGGCTTAATACATTTCTAAAACGTATCAACCCATGTCAGTCTGAGCAGGCTGACATGGGCTGAAACTTTTTGCTATCTTCCAATTTTCTACATGTCCAAGGACTATTCTACCTCAGGGTTCAGGGGTTGTTTGAAAAAAGGATTTTATGGATTTGTACTTATGTAATAATTTGCTTGGTACAATTCATAATGCAGGAGAAAATGCTGGTAAATAACATTTTGACCTTTTTTCTCACACTGTTTTCTACCCATTTATATGCAAAATCAAACATTTGAGGCACATTTAAATTTTTGCTTGCTAATGCTTTCAATTTTGGCATTTGTGAAATTTTGTCGTCTTCTATAGAGTTGATAACATTTTTCTACACTAGACTAGTTTGATAGAAATTTAACAGCAAACAACAACAGTTTCTTATGTTGGATTATTTACATATGAGCCGTGCTCTGTGAAAAGGGGACTTCATGCATTTGCAAAAAGTATTGACCCATGTCAGCCTGCGCTATGCACGCAGGCTGACATGGGCCGAAACTTTTCGCTGTCTTTAAATTTTTTGCATGTCTAGGGATAATTCTACCTCATGATTTACTTGGTTGTTTGACAAAATGGATTTTATGGATCCATAATTGGGTGATGTCTTGCTTTGTATAATGCATCACAGAGATGCATTAAGCCTCCTTTTGCCAGAGCAGTCGGCTCATTACATGCTAAAGGGCTGTCAATTGACAGCTTGTTGACAGCTCTAAATACCTGTAGCAGGTCATTATTTCATCAGGTCAAAAAACAATTTACCTAGGGGCCTGACCGGTGTGACTTATTACTGACCACTACTTCCTTTATCTCCCTCATTATCAACCTTTCACCAAATGAAAATATTTTAGATACATCCAAATTAAAAAAATGTCTCGCGTGGTAAGACTCATCTTTGAAAGGGTAGAAACCATTGTTAGGAAGGGGAGAAAATGCTACTAACCTACATTTTCTCCTGTTCTCACAATGTTTTCGAAAGACTTCCTCAAGATCCTGAAAACATGGGATTGTTTAGTAAAGTATTAACATTTTAGGTCATACAGATGTGTTTTGTTGTATCTACAAACCATTTTATAGGATGCTTTGTAATACATTGTAGCATTTAACAAATGAGCAGTGTTTTCTTATTTTTCTTTTATTTATCTTTGATTTTAACTCTTCACAACACAGCTTATTTCTAGCTTTGCCCTGTTACTAAATTCTTGGAATTTGTCTTTCAAAGAGTAAAAAACATTGTGATGAAAAGGAGAAAATGCTGGTTACCAGCATCTTCTTCCTTTTCAGCGTGTTTTCAGCCCTACGGTTGTTAAAGGGATTGAAAAAAGAGTTTGCATCAGATTCCAGTGGACATCCTGATAAGAAATATGGATTATCAACACAAGTTAAGGTATAATATATGTCTATACAAATACTTGTGGCTAGAGGATAAACTGCTTGATATGAACATTTTCCTTTTGTTCAGTTTTTTTTTTCAAAAATGGTCTGCAGCAAGACCAAGAAGAGTGGATGCCAACACCCGGCCACAAACACTTGATTTACAGTGAAAATTCTGTCAAAAAAGGGACATAACTGTGTCAAAAATACCTACCCTTGTTACCTACCCTTGTTGTATAGGTTCCTCTTTTAATAGTTAACAACTTGTCTGAGTTTAATGTAAATATCTTAGTGATAAAAGAGATGTTACAAAATTTCCAATTTTTCGCATGACGATGCAGACGATGAGGACACTGGCATGGCTACAACAATACTATGACTTTTTCATTGAAAACAGCCAAGCTAAAAATGTAGACTTGTCCAAACTGAAAACATTTGCAGACCAACAATGAAATAACAGACTTTTTTTGAGAACATTGAGAAAGAATTGTGGGACGAGAAAATGCTGGTTGCCAGCAAGTGCTTCAAATTTGGACAAGTTTTTAATTTTGTCATCTGGAGATAAATCCTGACTGAAATCTGAAGCAAAAGATGCTTCTGTAAAAACTAAACTACTTTTTTGTTTTGTCTATTTTAATAGCATGTCTGTGGGTTTTTTTTTTAGAAAAAAGTGCATACTTCAAAGAAATGGAGGTACATTGTACACCTTATACCATGAGGCTTTCTTTTCTTTTTAAAGCTCCATGTACTCTTTGATGAAAAAAAAAAAAGACAAAGAATAAATAGTAAGCCCATAAAAAGGTAAACAATAGTTTCAGAAAAGAGTGCACAAGACTGTTTACTTCACCAAAGCTTTAAATGATCGGTTAATTATGGAAAACTCCCTTTACACATATTTTGAGAGAAGACCCAAAATAATAATGATGAGGTGTGAGGTATAATTTGTGTACAGCAGGTATGTAAAAAAAAAACCACAGAGAGGATGTACTTGAGTGATGCTCTGTGAAAAGGGGGCTTAAAGCATTTGCAAAAAGTATTGACCCACGTTAGCCTGGGCAGTCTGCGCAGGCTGACATGGGTTGAAACTTTTCGCTATCTTCACATTTTCTGCATGTCAAAGGATGATTCTACCCGCTGATTCAATAGGTTGTTTGAAAAAAAGGATTTTATGGAACCATAATTATGTGATGACTTGCTTGGTATCATACATCAGGGAGATTCATTAAGACCCCTTTTGTCAGAGCGTGGATCATTTATATAATACCTAGAAGTATCTAATTTGCTTGGTTCAATGCTTTTTGATATTTAGTTTACTTCCTGTTATGCACGGTGCATCTCTCCGCCTCATTTTCTATTTGTGGTGTGGGGTATTTTTAAGACAGAATCTTTGGGTTTGCTAAATATTACCAATTTCTACAATTTTTTTGGGCTTAGGCTTGATGATTTTTTTACCCTCTTTAACCCTTTACCAAACAGTCCTGGGTTTTCAACACTCTGAGTAAGAAGCCTTTTGAAAACATAGTGGGAAAAGGAGAAAATTCTGGTAACCAGCATTTTCTCCTTTTTTCCACTAATGTTTTCTACCCTTCCCTATACACATTTCAACTTTAAGTCGCATTAATTTTGTTCCCTGCAAATAATTTCAATTTGGGGGTGTGTAAAATTTTGTTGTTTGGTAAAGAGCTAAGAAAATGGGTGAAAAATGAAGAGGGGATGGGCTTTAAGGTCTACGGCCCCAAACTCTATTAAAAGAAGGAAACTGCCGAGATTGGCAGAATAGGCTTTGCAAAAACGTCAACGTTACACGGTATTTACCGATGAGTTAGGAGTCTTAATCCTTAAGTATGTGAAAAAGGCTCCGAAAAAAATTTTCAGGAGCATACCATCAGAATCAAATGACTTGTAACCCAGCCACTGAAAAGTAAAATTATAGGCATCAACAAAAACTTTGAGTTTCAAAGTTTCGAAAAGCAGACCTAAATTAAAAATCGTTTTGAAAGGTTAGTTGTATAGGTCAGAAAACACAACAAAAAGCCATTGCCCTTTACAATAACAGTAGATGTGGCTGTCTAATTTGAATATCATAGTTGAAAACAGAAATAGCGCTGGTTAACCCTTTAGCACACGATGCTGACTTTTTATGACACGCAGAAATCTTGGACACGAACACTATTGAAAGCGTTACAAGAAAAGAGGAAACTGCTGGTAACCATCATTTTTTCCATTTCCCACTATGTTTTCTACCCTTCCAAAGTGTACTTTTTCTACTTTTTGAACCGTGTTTAAATTGTTGTCTGCAAATGCTTTCAATTTGAACCAGTCTAAAATGTTGTCATTAGGTAAAGAGTTAACTCTACCACACAATCCCGACTTTTAATGACACTGAGAAAGAAGCCTTTGAAAGCATTGTGGGAAAAGGAGAAAATGCTGGTAACCAGCATTTTCTCGTTTTACCACAATGTTTTCTACCCTTCCCAAACCAAATATCAATTTTTCAGTCACATTTATTTTGTCGTCTGCAAATGCTTTCAATTTGGACCAGCCTAAATTTTTGTCGTTAGGTAAAGAGGAAAGAAAAAATGAGCCACAAGGAAGGGCCTGAAAAAACCTGTTTGTGCAACCCACCCAGTTGTCATGTCAACATTTTTTCTGTCACTTTGAACTGTTTTTGTGATTTATACTACATGGTTTGCTCATTTAACCCTTAAGCAGACAACAAAATTTTGTTCTGGACTAAATTGAAAGCATTTGCAGACAACAGTTTTAATCTTGCTAAAATTGTGATTTCTGTCTTTAACAGGGAAGAAAACATTGTGGGAAAAGGAGAAAATGCTGGTTACCAGCATTTTCTCCTTTTCCTACAATGCTTCAAAAGCCATCTTTTTCAGGGTCATTTAAACTTGGGATTGTGTGGTAAAGGGTTTAATGAGTCATTGGTCAATTAGTTAACCTTTTACAACACAATCCTCAGTTTTAACAGTCCTGACAGAGCAGGCATTTGAAAACATTGTGGAAAAGGAGAACACTGTTGAACAGCATTTTCTTCTTTTCACATGATGTCATCTACCTCTTTAGACCAATCCAATCATCTGAGCCCAATTTTATTTGTTGTATGCAAATGCTTCCATTTTTATGGTGGCATATTTCTGCCACGAGATACGAGATAGCTATGATGATAATTTTTAGAAAACTATCGCGATAAATTAAAGTTTCCTGAAAATTTTATCGAGATAGTGAAAAGTTTCCTGAAAAAAAGTATCATGATAAACTAAATTTCTCATTCATGCACGAAGCTGACATGCGAGATAAAATTATTTTGATAGTTCTATCCTTTTCTCAATATCTATAAATAGAAAATTCACCATTTGGATGAACTCGGTAGTTTTTTACTTCACAAGATTGCAGGTAGTAAAATTCGAATTATTAATAATTGTAGCTTAATTGGTAAATTTTGACAAGACTTGAAATTAACAAAAGTCTGTAAAATCACAAAGACGACCTGAAATGCCTCCTACGAACAACTTTACAACCATTCAGGGAAAAGGAAATTCATAAGGATGTAGACGAAGATATTCCAAAACAGTATCTTATTATAAATACTGTGAATGTCAGTTGTGGGCACTAAAGCAAAAAAAATCATGATAACAGTTAGAATTATTGCGATATTTTTATCGTGAAAATTTTTATTATCTAGATGATATTTCAAGGAAACTTTGTTTTATCACGATAGTTCTCTTAAATTATCACAACAGCTATCTTGTGTCTTGCGGCAGAAACATGCCACCATACATGTTGGACCAGCCTAAAAATTTGTTGTGTGGTAAATCTAATATAATTTTGTCATAGTAAAGGCACTTTAAAAGATAATCATGAGTTTTTAGGAGCCTGTGAAAGAAGGCTTTCAAAAACATTGTGGGAAGAGGAGAAAATGTTGGAAACCAGCAGTTTCTTCTTTTCTCACAATTTTTTCTACCATACACAAGACAAAGTTTTGAAACACATTTAGCATGTTGACTGCAAAGGCTTTTGATTTGGAAAAGTTTTAACGACCCAATGAAAGAAACCTTTCAAAAATATTGTGTGAATATGAGAAAATGCTGGTAAAAAGCACTTTGTACTTTCCCACAATTTTTTCTACCCTACAAGAGACGAAACACTGATTTGAGACACATATAGCATATCAACTACAAAGGTTTTCGATGTGGACAAATCAGAAATTTTGTTGTGTGGTCAAGAGTTAAATTAACAGTAACCAATGGTTATTGGCTTCTGGAATAAAAACATTAATAAATACATGTAATAAGTGATCAATAATTCTTAATGGAAAGACAATCATGAGCAAAAGTGGCTATAAAAAAAAAAAACTTAACTTTTTTGTGAGCATTTTCTTCATTTACAAACCTCTGTTCAAAAATCATCTGCTATAGAAAGCTACTTGTATGAGGAAATGGGCAGAAGGTTCATGTCAGTGATATTTACAATGTGATATATGTTGAACCTTCTTTTGGTTGACCAGTGCAATATGACATTAGTGTAAACTGTAACTATAGGATAATTGATTTATAATCAGGTAAAATTGATTATTTTTTAAAAAACATTAACTATTTACCACACAAAGAAATTTTGAACTTGTCCAAAATTGAAGAGTTTTGCAGAAAATAAATTAAAAGTGGCAAAACTTATGAAATTTGTGCATGTATTTGAAAAAGTAATGAACATTGTGCAAAATGATAATAAACACTGTTTACCACCATTTTCTCCATTTCCCTCAATGTTTTCAAAGGGATTCTTCTTTAGGGTCGTTAAAACTCGAGATAGTGTGGTAAAGGGTTAAGCAAAGCAAACAGAGTAGATCAAAGAAGGGACTGCATGTTTTGTGCAGTCTGATCTTAATCTATACTGTAGTTGTGAAAACTGCTTGATGGTTTAACCCTTTACCAAACAATCCCATGTTTTAATGACCCTGGAGAAGAGAGCTTTTTATAAAAACATTGTGGCAAAAGGAGAAAAGGATTGTAACCAACATTTTCTCCTTTTCTCACCATGTTTTCTACCCTTCCAAACATAGATTTAATGTTTTAGTCACATTTATAAATTTGTTTCCAAATGCTTTGGCTGTTTGGGTAAACCTAAAATGTTGTCTTTTGGTAAGGGGTTTAACTCTTACTAAACAACAAAATTTTGTAGTCAACCATATTGAAAGCATTTGCAAACAACAAATAAAGGTAGCTAAAATGATCATTTTTTTTTTTCTTTTCCCACAAAGTTTTCAAAATTAATCTTTCACTGAACAACCCTGACTTTTAACAACATTGTGAAAGAATGATTTTGAAAACACCACAGGAAAACAATAAGAGGTAGGTTACAAACATTTTCTCCTGTACATGCACACAAACTTATGTACCCTTTAATCTTTTATCTCATGGCAAAGTTTTAGACTTGTCCATATTGAAGGAATTTACAGACGACAATTCATATATTTTGCAAATTGTAGCACTTGTTTTTATATAGGTAGAAAACATTCTAGGAAAAGGAGAAAATGCTGGTAACCAGCATTTTCCCCTATTCCCACAATGTTTTCAAATGAAATCTCTTTCAGGGTTGTTAAATCTTGAGACTGTGTGGTAGAGGGTTGAAAGACAAATCCCATTATTTAATCAACATGTAGTATGTCATCGCAATTACTTTAAATTATGATGCATCAGAAATTTTGGTGACTGAAATATTGACCTGTTATTTAGACAAGCCTGTGTTTCAACAGACCTGAGAAAACATTGTGAGAAAAGGAGAAAATGCTGGTAGCCAACATTTTCTCCTTTTCTCACAGTGTTAGCTATCCTCACATATCCTATAATATTGTATGAACCACATATAATTTGTTGTCTACAAGTACTTTCAAATGTCACATAAATCAGTTTGAGCTGCAGTATTATATAATGGCTGAACTACGACCTTTTTCTCATTGCAGGTTTGGATTTAAACTGTGTCAGTGTTAAATGTGTAATTTTCTCCTATAATTATGGACAATACTTAGAGAAAAGCAGCCAGCAAAATGGAGGAGATGGAAGCCTATGTGAATGGTAAGTAAATCATGTTTTTTTGCTCACAGTAAAGGAGGCTGTCAGTGTTAGAAATTGATATATTCTGCAAGTAGCAAGAGAAATTGTACTTTCTGGCCTGAAAGAAGGTAGCAAAAGGAACCTATCTGGTAGCAAAAAGGGGCAGACAAAATATAATAGGGCTCTCCCTCCCACTCATTGAATGATGCCGGAATTACTACCTATGACTGTAAGTTGCTAGGTGGGAGTAAACAGCACATGTCTTTAAAGACGTGAGCATGGACACTGTTCTATTCTGTGACTGCAGTTTCACACGATTGTAGGAAAGAAAGTATCAGGAAAGAAAGTATCAGGAAAAAAAGAATCAAGATAAAAAGTATCAGAAAAAAAGTATCAGGAAAACAAGTATCAGTTGCCAAAAAGAAGCTTAATTAATATGGTATGTTATGTAATAATTTAGTTGATAGATTACAATGACTTTGGTAAAGGGAAAAAAATGTGACATTTGTAAATTTTTCTATTTAATTTTTCTGGCCTGAGGTTGGAAGAAATGTGCAAACACTCATGTTTAATTGTTGATACCTGCAAGAGATTGGGGCATAACAATAGTAATTAAAATGTTTTTGATTGGTGGTTTTTGTGTGTGTGTGTGTGTAATTTGCAATCTGTACAATCCCACAAAGGTCTAATTTTCACTTTGATTAAGTTATTGATATTGCAAAACTCTAAATAATATGTTGTCTTTAATTATCATTTTATTTCATTCAAACTTAAGAAGGTAGAAGACCTTTGAAAACATTGTAGGAAAAAGAGAAAATGTTTCTTTCCAGCATTTTTTGTGCACTTAAATGTCAGAAATTAATTACATAAAGTATCTAAACCATAATTATATGATTTAAAATAAATAATGATAAAGTATCACAACTTTGACAGAAACTGATTCTTTTTTTCCCGATACTTTCTTTCCTAGCAAAAATCGATACTTTTTTTCCGATACTTTTTTTCCTGATTCTTTCTTTCCGATTACCGTTTCACATGGCTCATTTATACTTGCATGATTTAGCCCATTGCTGATAATGCACACACACTCAACAGTTTTTAAATGGACATTAGGGAAGATTCACTAAAGTAGTTAAAAAATAGATGCTAAATATAAAGTCATCCTCAAAGTCAGACATGTTTATTTGTGTGATTCTTTAATGCTCGCATGTTTTTGTACCCATGCAGAGATTTGTAAAGATCATTCTAACACAGATTTTTAAAGTGGAAGTCTTATTTCTTAACGCTTTACCACACAATCCCGAGTTTTAATGACCCTAAGGTAATAGCCTTTTGAAAACCTTGTGGGAAAAAGATAAAATGCTGGTACCACCATTTCAGCTAAATTTGATATTTTGTCTAAAAATGCTTTCAGTTTGGACCAGTCTAAAATTTTGCTGTTTGGTAAAGAGTTAATCAGCAAAACATTTCAACCAGACAGAATTACCAGTTAGCAACTTTTTCCTACAAAGGTGGCTACTGCTTTTGTGCCAGGGTAGCGTACTATTTTTTCAGGTCGCAAATTTGCTACTTGCTAGTGCTACCTTTGAATCCTGGACTGTTAAGTTTTTATGCAATAAATAAAAAATTATTTTGAAATATAGCTAAATAGACTGTATACGTGGATATATACCCGTGTCGAAAAATTTGCTAATTACCTATTACGGACATTTTGCATTGAAAAATATTTGCGAATTCCAGACACTTGTTATTTTATTGTTATACTTGTTAAATACACAAACAGAAAAGTTTGCAAATTTTTCAAATTTGTGATATCGCAAAAAATTCCATGTCGCAAAAATTGCCACTTATACAGTATTTTTCTTTGCAATCGTATACACTTGATGATCAAATTCAATACAAAGGTGTAATTTTGGGCATTTAAATATAATTGGTTGGTCACTTTGCAATCAGTAACACTCTCTATTTCTAAAAGATCAAACATGACATCATAATTATACCCATTGTATTTAAAAACAATCTCACATAATCCGTGCATGTTACTGATCATATGACATTCCAGCAAACTTATGCAAAATTCTGGCATGAAATCTAAAAAAATACCGTAAGAGACTATGTAGCCCTTAACCCCTTATCACACAAAATCCTGTTTTTTATTGGCTCCAAAGGAGTCTTCTTAAAATTATTCTCGAAAACATTGAGGAAAAAAAAAACGTTGGTAACCAGTGTTTTCTACCCTTTCTAAGAAAAGTTTCCTCATTTATAAAACATTTGGTTTGTTGTCTGCAAATGCTTTCCAACTTGACCAGTCTAAATTTTTGTTGTTTGGTAAAGACTTAACCCTTTACCAAATGACAAAATTGTGGACCAGTCCAAATTCAAAGCATTTGCAGACGACAAAATAAATATGGCTCAAGAATTGAAAATTGTTTTGAGAAGGGTAGAAAACATTGTGGGAAAAGGAGAAAATGCTGGTAACCAGCATTTTATCCTTTTCCCACAATGTTTTCAAAAGGCTTCTTTCTCAGGGTCGTTAAAAGTCGGGATTGTGTGGTAAAGAGTTAAGGAAATATCATGGTTTCTTTTTTTATGTCTCTCCTCTTTACTGATGGTTTAGCTATCTCTTTCTTTAGTTCAGTGATAATAATTTTTGAAGATTTGTGAGATAAAATTCTGAATAGCCCTCTGAATAATCTAATGGTGACCAGCATTTTCCCCACAGTGTTTTCTACATTTTCCCAGACAAACCCTATTTTTCAAGCCAAATTTAATTTGAAGTCTGCCAGAGCTTTCAATTTGAACAAGTATGAAATTTTGTCCTCTTTACCAATCAACAAAATTTTGGACTGACCAAAGTAAAAGCATACGACAGATCCTGTATGGCTCAAAAGGTGACTTCTGTCTTGGGTAGGGTAGAAACCATTGTGGGAAATGGAGAATATACTAGTTACCAGCATTTTCTCCTTTTCCCATAAAGCTTTCAAAAGCCTTCATTAAAACTTGGGATTGTGTGGTAAAGGATTAAAGAGAAGGTGTGGTATTATTTATGATGATCACTAATTGTTAAACAGGGGAGTAAAAATGCCAGTATAAGTCACTTTTGTGGGCTTTTGTTTAAATATCTTCCATAAAGCTGTTTATATTATTCAACGTCACCGTGACATTCAGGCTACATGGGTCTGTATTCATCATTCTTAAAAACATTTTTGTCGTATTCTCTAAGATTTTTTTCAAAATCTGAAAATAACACAACTCTTAAATGGCTAAACCAAATGGTTCAGCCAATTAGAAGTTGTGTTACTTTTGAATTTAGGAAATTTTAGAGAATACAACTGAGAATATTCTTAAGAATATTTAGTTAATCCTCTACCACATGGCAAAATTTTAGACCTATCCAAATTGAAAGCATTTGCAGACGACAGTTTCATAGTGGCTCACATGATGCAATTTTCCTTCGATAGGGAAGAAAACTTTGTGGGAAAAGGATAAAATGCTGGTTACCAGCATTTTCTCCTTTTCCCACAATTTTTTCAAAAGGCTATTACCTCAGGGTCATTAAAACTCGTCATTGTGTGGTAAAGGGTTAATATGGGCCCTGAATATTTTCTCAACAATGCAGAAAGAAAGAACTTGTATGTCAACAATGATGTTGAACTTATTGTATATATACTGCCCTCATTTATCTGACTAGATCAGTAAGTTAATTGAAATGTGACACAGATGTCCCTGCCCTGACAATTTTGTTTGTTTGCCTGTATGGTTGTTAATCCTGTTTTCAACATTATTTCGGTATCCCGGTGGCCAGAGCACTTATCCATGCTTTCCTAGAGTTTTTTTTACCAGTACTTTACACAATATTCTTCACAAGCCCACTGGCTGCCTTCCCACTTAAGCATCATGGGAACAATGATGAGTTTTGAGAGAGGAATGAATCCTGCCACAAATTACTCATCAATCCTTGGAAAGAAGTTTGCCAAGCTAGGGATTCAAACCAGGAATCCCTGCTGTAAAGTCCTGTATGCTACCGACTATGCTCCTTGCCTGGGCTGCACAGATGTTTAACTTATATGTATATAATGACTTAATTTATTACACAAGATCAATTTGTCACAAGGACACAGATGTCCCCATCCAAGCAAAATCAAGAGGGCCAGTAAAGTCACCAACAGTTGATAAAGCTGAAGAGACCCTGGTTTTAATGATGTAAAACACATGTATGAGAGTATTTAGTGACCTTCATTTTGACCCAACATGGCCAAATTTCCAACTTGTCCAAAATATCATCAAGACAGACATTCTGACCAAGTTTCATACATGTGGCCTTTACGTGCACACAAGGTTTTTCTAAAATTTGGCCCACTGACCTCCTTTTTGACCCGATGTGACCCCATTTTAACCTTATCTGAGATATCATCAAGACAAACACTCTAACCAAGTTTCATGAGTATTAGGCTGAAAATGTGGTCTCTATCTTGTACACAAGGTTTTTTAAAGATCTGACCCTGTGACCTACTTTTTGACCAGACTTGACCCAATTTCAAATTTGTTTAAGATATTATCAAGACAAAAATTCTAACCAAGTTTAATGAGTATCAAGGTTGAAAATGTTGTCTCTAGCTTTTACACAAGGTTTTTCTAAAATTTGGCTCAGTATCCTACTTTAGACCTTTCATGGCCAAATTTCAAACTTGTTTGAGATATTATCAAGACAAACATTCTAGTTGGGTTTCATGAGTATCAGGCTGAAGATGTGACCTCTAGAGTGCTTACAAGGTTTTTCAAAGATTTGACCCTGTGACCTGCAATCTTCATGAGTATCAGCTAAAAATGTGGTTTATACCATGCACACAAGGTTTTTCTAAGATTTGGTGCAGTGACCTACTTCTTGACTCGACATGACCCAATTCCAAACTTCTGTGATATTTTATCAAGATAAATAATCTGACCTATCAGGCCAAAAATGTGGCCTCTAGAGTGCACACAAGATTTGTCGAAGATTTGGCTTATTGACCTACTTTTTGACCAGAAATGCCCCAATTTTGAAGTTGTCCTAGGTATCATCATGACAAACATTCTGACTAACTTTCATGAGTATAACCAGAAAATATGGCCTCTAGAGTGCACACAGGGCTTTTCTAAGATTGGCATGGTGATTTACTTTTGACCCAACTTGACCCAATTTCAAACTTGTCAGAGACCAGAAATGACCCAATTTTGAAGTTGTCCTAGGTATCATCAAAACAAACATTCTGGCAAAGTTTCAAGAGTTTCAGGCTGAAAATGTGGCCTCTAGAGTGCACACACAATGGCCTCTAGAGTGCACACACAGTGGCCTCTAGAGTGCACACAAGGTTTTTCTATGATATGGCCTGGTGACCTACTTTTTGACTCGATGTGACCAAATTTTAATCTTGTCCAAGATTTTACAAAGACAAAAATTCTGACAAAGTTTCAAGAGTATCTGACTGAAAATGTGGCCTCTGGAGTGCACACAAGGTAAATGTTGACAACTGCAAGCCGGATGCCTGACACAGCAAGATCACAAAAGCTCACCTTGAACACTTCGTGCTCAGGTGAGCTAAAAACAAGTTGGAAAAGCACCGTTATATATCGAACTCAAAAACTGATATGTGGATTTTTCCAAAAATTGAACTTGACCTGTATGTATTAATTTTATAATTTTGTGTAAAGAATTAATCCAATGCTCCAGTCTTTAAAAAAATCCACTTATGTGTCCAAAAGATATCCACTGGATACCATTATTTGTACTTTAACTCTTTACTAAACGACAAAATTGTAGACCTGTCCGAATTGAAAGCATTTGCAGACGAAGAAATAAATGTGACTGAAAATGGAAATTTGTCTTGGAAAGGGTAGAAAACATTGTGGAAAAAGGAGAAAATGCTGGTTACCAGCATTTTCTCCTTTTCCCTCAATGTTTTTAAAAGGCTTCTGTCTAGGGGTCGTTAAAAGTCGGGATTGTGTGGTAATGAGTTAAGGGGCAAATGTACAGACAGACATTCAAACAGTGATGATACTATAACTATAGCACTCAATCATTGCATATTAAGAATGATTTTGTCAGAAAATAAAACATAAAACCAGATCACTGCATGTCCAGAAAGATTTACAAGACAACAAAAATATGGCTCAATGGGTGATATTTTTCTTTGAAAGGGTAGAAAACATTGTGGGAAAAGGAGAAAATTCTGGTTACCAGCACTTTCTCTTTTTTCCCAGAATGTTTTCATTAAGCCTTCTACCTCCAGTTTGTTAAAACTGGAGATTGTGTGGTAAATGGTTAAGTTTTCAAATATTTTGGGAAAATTTATTGTGCATTTATGTGGATGAAAATTCCAAAATCCCTCATCATAAAAAAAAAATCTTTTTAGAGAGTGTAGATTCAAGATAATACTGGATTTTCTGTACAGTCTGATCTTGATCTAAAATATTTGCATAAATACATAAAGTTTCCTGGTCATAAAATAATTTTGTCTGTTTGGGGAATTTTCTGTCAGCAAAGGTCAAAAAGATGATTTTCTCGTGATGAAATTTTCAACATCCCTCATCCAAAAGTAATTTTAGTTTCTCCTGAACTAAATGATGACTTCTGTCACAGAGCGCCTTCAAAATTATGTGTGGTGTGCTATAAATTTTGTTAGCAGCCGACAAGAAAATACAGATATTAATGACTGTAGGATGAAAGATGACCTTGGTCTTTGATATGTGGCCAGAGGTCACGTGTAAGTTTGCTTTGAAAGATTCTTGACAGTCCTCCGTTCCTAGTAGCTTTTAACTTTTTACAAAATAACCAAATTTTAGACTTGTCCAAATTGAAAGCATTTGCAGAACACAAAATAAATATGACTCAAAAATCGAAATTTGTTTCAGGAAGGGTAGAAAGCATTGTGGGAAAAGGAGAAAATGCTGGTTACCAAGCTTAAATGACCTTAAAAAGAAGGCTTTTAAAACATTGTTGGAAAAGCAAAAAATGCTGGTAACCAGCATTTTCTCCTATTCCCACAATGTTTTTTAACCTTCTAAAAACAAATTTCTATTTTTAGGTCATATATTATTTTGTCATCTGCAAATGCTTTCAATTTAGATTTTTCTAAAATTTTGTAGTTTGGTACAGAGTTTCCGTAGCAAAGAGAAGCCTGAGGGTTATGATACTGATAATCATATAATATACAAAGATTATCTTTAATGCAGGAAATGAGTGTAAAATACTAGAATTCATGGACTAGTGAACTTTACTCTCCTATGACGACAGTAATTTAGTATTTACATATTTATTGTACACCTCACCTTCTCTCATAATCAGGTAGATTTTTCAGTTTTTGTCAAAAACCAACTGTATGATGTCATAGCGCAAAAGATACACCCAAAGTAAAAAAGTTGTAAACCAAGACATTGAAATGTGGATTTTTATTTGAAATGCACTGAGGTAAGAAAACAAACTGTAAAAATTTAATTGATTGATTGATTGATTGTGTGGTGTTTAATGCTGTTTTCAATATTATTTCATTTGTATCGCGGCAGCCAGTGCACCTATCCATAGTTTCCTGGAGTTTCTTTCACTGGTACTCTGCACAATATTCTTTCCAAGCCACTTGCTGCTTTCCCACATAACCGTTGTCGAAACAATGGTCAGCGGCGAGAGAGGAATGAATCCTGTTGCAATGACTATCATCAAGCCTCGGAAAGAAATTGGCTGAGCCGGGAATCAAACCAGCGACCCCCTGTTCTCGAGTCCTGCACACTACCGACTGAAGTACTGGGGCTCGGCATTAATTTTTTTATTACCCCATAAAACTCTTTCACAACTTAACTTGCCTTTGTAGCCAGTGTAGATCAAGATCAGACTGCATGATACATGCAGTCTGATCTTAGTCTACACTGTACACTTTACTGAGACATTTTTGGAAAAAGCATCCTTGAAATTCCAATCACTTGGATCTCATTTCTGCACTTAAAAATATTCCCAAGGTTTATTTGTTGCTCTGAGGGTTAAATATGCTACGGACATTGTAACATGGTTTGGTTGCCAGTGCAGATTAAGATCACACTTCACTGAAAATGTCAGTCTGATCTTGAGTCTACTCTATCTGATATGATCATTGATTTTCTTTCTGGACTAATATAACTTATATATCTCTACCAAATGAAGAAATTTTAGACCGATCCGAATCGAAAGCATTTGAAGACGACAAATTAAATGTACCTGAAAAACTGAAATTTCTCTCAGGAATGGTAGAAAATGCTCTGGAGAAAGGAGTAAATGCTGGCTACCTGATGGTCATTACAACTCGGGATTGTATGATAACAGGCTAACCCTTAGAATGCTGAATAGACCAACATACATTTTCAGTTTAGAAATAAGACCCAAATAACTGCAGTTTAAGTTACTTCTGTCAAGAACATCTCTGCATAGTGAACAGAATTTCCATCTGATTCCAAATGTTTCTAAGGTGTGGTGTCAGTGGCTGTGAGGTAGAGCATCGGCATCATAACCATACGGTTCCGAGTTCGATACCCGGGAGCGAGTATCAACTTTGGGATCTTTCATTGACCCACACATTCGGCATGAGTACTGGTGTAGTTCAAGGAAGCAGAATCAAGAGAGATTAATATAAGTTCTAAGAACTTGTTTCTCAATCAATGTAACATAAATATGTTTAAATGTTTCTGAGAGCTATCTGCAAGCACACTTATTGCCAAAAGTAAACACTTTTGTAAACAAAATGCAGATAATTTTAATTCATACCTTTTAAAGGTAACATATGGATTATGAGTCTGATAATGTCTTCCAGTGCCATTGGACAGAATTCCAGTCACTGGCAGAAATGTCTATTGTAAAACTAGAACTGAAGTTGGCAACATTTCTTCTAGTTCTACATTTACAATGTATAGACTCCCATCATTTCGGGTTTAACTCTTTCTCTGCTGAATAAATTGCAATTTCTCATAAGCTAAAAATACATTTCCTCCGCATGATCAAGAGATAGTTTGACATGATCTAGTATGTAGCAGTGGACAGTGCAGATCAGAGATCAGACTGCACGTTCTGTGCAGTCTGATCTTGATCTACACTGTCCACAAAAGCTCCTAGTGTCGTTTATAGTATGGAAAGAGTTGACAACCATGGCCAGATGATAAAATTTTTGATGCCACCATATTGAAAGCATTAAATGTGGCTAAAATACTGAAAATTGACTTCAAAAGACCAGAAAACATTGTGATAAGTGCTGGATACCTACATTTTCTCCTTTTCCCACAATGTTTTCAAAAGCTTTGGTCCTCAGGGTCATTAAAACTTGGTAATGTCTTGTAAAGAGTCAAAAATATGGTAAAATGGTATTGATAGCAATTACCCACAATTGTCATGGGAACTGTCAAGTAATTTCAAATAAAGTGAAATAGAGCTATCTCTATGTGAAATGCAAATCGACTCGATTCCCAATTTCATTTTGAAGTCTGATTTGTGGAATGCCTCCATTCTTGGGCTATCTTTTTCAAACATGGAAGCTTTTATAGTTTGTCTTGCTTCTGATAGTGCCTCTCTTTTTTCTCAGTACTGTTGGTAACATACAGGAGTTGAAACCAGGGATGGGTGGTAGGGTCACTGTTTTAAATCCCCAGCTCATCCAATTTCTTTTCGAGGATTGATGATAGTTATTGCAACAGGATTCAGTCCTTTCTAACAGCTGTCACAGTTGTCACATCAACCAGTATGTGGAAAAGCAGCCATTGGCCTGGGAAAGATCATTGTGCGAGTACTTGTTAAAAAAAAAAAAGAAACACTCCAGGAAGGCACTGATAAGTGCACTAGCCCTCCATAACATACTCAGTAAGCCAAATAATGTTAAAAACTTACAAAAAATAATCAGATTTATATTTGTAATGGTAGAAAACATTGTGGGAAATGTAGAAAATGCTTGTCCTCTGGAATACATTTTTTCAAAAGCCTCTTTGAATACGATCATTAATATCCGGGATGTTTGGCTCATTCACAGGGTTGGTAATTGTGGGTTTTAAGTGTAAACCTCAGCTCAACCTTAACTTTTGCTCAGATTTTTTAAAGTCTTTGCAACCACATTCAC
This sequence comes from Hippopus hippopus, assembly GCA_946811185.2. NCBI lineage: Eukaryota > Metazoa > Mollusca > Bivalvia > Cardiida > Cardiidae > Hippopus > Hippopus hippopus. Next base: position 13,814,121 of record OX328103.1, on the reverse strand, counting down.
TCCTCTGTGAGTGCCACACATTATGTTGACATTTTTGTGACTTGGAGGGAGCTTCAAAGGATTTGTTTGTTTGGTGTTTCATACCAAAACATTATTTTAGATATAATCCAATAGCATGAAAGAGGTTTGTGTGGATTACCAGTGGACCTATCTATGTGAACCTGGAGTTGCTTTAACCAATGCTACACAAATCCCTCTTTCTAAGTCATTAAGATTGAGACTAGAACTATTCCAGGTAAAGAATAGTTTTTCTTTTACTCCATAAACAGAAAATTACACGATTGGAATAGGTAAAGTCTTCATACCAATCAAAGAATGACAATTTGCAAATTAATCCTATTATTTTGTTGTTGCACAGTCTCTTAGACCAGCCCGCATAGCTCAATAGGTAGAGCGTAGGACTCGTGAACGTGATGTTTCGAGTCACTTGAGGGTGTGGGTTCGATCCCCACGGCTGGCCATCTAAAACTACTAATAGTCTTTCGGATGAGACGTTAAACCGAGGTCCCGTGTGACGGTGCTATACACCGAGCACGTAAAAGAACCAGGCGTAACTTAAGATGGGTTTCGTCCTGTATCTGCACTATCCCCCGTAACAATACTAACAGCCTTCAGGGGGCGTCGCCCATATGGGCAACCGGTGGCGACGATAAATAAACGCAAATTCAATCATTGCACAGTCTCACTTTGTCAGACATCTTTATGATCCTTCACAGAAAAGGTTGATTTGAAAAGGTTTTAAGGTAACTTAAAATATCTTCCTTCTTGTTTGTTTGTTCATATGTCATTTAATGCCAAGTTCGACATTATTTCAGTTATATGGCAGTGGCCAGTGCATTTATCTATGCTTTCTTAGTTTCTTTTACCATTGCTTTGCACAATTCCCTTCCCAGGCCACTGGCTGTTTTCCTACATAGCCATTGCGAAAACAATGATTTGCTGTGAGAGAGAAATGAATCCTGTCGCAGTGAGTTATTATCAGTTGTCAAAGAGAAGTTTACTGAGCTTGAAATTCAAACTAGTGACACCCCCCAGCCCCAGTTTAAAGTCTGGTACCCTGCTGACTGTCCTACCAGCCCTTCTTGTTACAATAAGTAGAATTTTGATCTGTTTAAAAATTTGTAGTAGATTTACAAGGAAACTTGATGCTTATTTAATAGCAAAATTTCTTTTTGCTACATTGAATTCTCAGCTTTCTGTAGGTATCCAGTTATCATTTACATCACTTGAGGGCAATACCTCATTTGTCAAGTTACCATTCGGCAAACCTCAGGTGATCCGTCGATCAAATGACCAGTGATACGTACGTACTTGGTTCATTTCTATGCTGGAAATACACTGCTGTACTGTTCTTAAACTTGTAAGGCTTCACTTAAAAAAAAAACATGAATCATTATGTCTATCAAAATTTTTCTAAATACAATTTGCAAAGAAAACCTGGTTGTTCATTCATTTACCTTAGCACTACTGGATATCAACTATTAATAACATGTGCTATACCTGCTAACAGAGAAATTGCCCCTGGTTGGGCAAGGCAACATTCAGTTTTATAGAGAGTTTTCTTAATACACAGCAGACTTAGGTGCACTACAATACCAATGTATCAAGGATAGAAAAGGATGAAAGAATGGTATTATGGTGCTTATGCAATAAAGATTGCATGATTTGGTAAATTGCGTTCTCTTGTTTTAACTTTTTCCAAACAACTCTATGTTTAACATCTCTGAGAAAGCTGACCTTCAAAAATATGCTTATCAGCATTTTCTCTCTTTCAACAGTGTTTTTTCACTCTACAAGACAAATCCCATCATTCAGATCTAGATCATTTAATTTGGATCTGGAGATTGATTCTTTCAATTTGGCCAAGACTGGAATATTTTTTGTTGCGTGATGAGCTAAGCCATGAACTTAATTTTCCTTCATTGAAAAGGGAAAAATCTAATTGCATATAACCAACTGAAAATTACTCTCTAATTTGATGAGATATGGGAAATCATATGTGAAAAAAGTATGATAAATTCCAACAAATTGTTATATCAGAAAATTTTATCGCTTTCAGGAATAGGAATGGTTTAGAAATCTGTATCTGGTTTCTCTGTATAGCTATGTAATCCTGAGAGAAAAGTGTTGACTGTTTCATGCATAAAATACATCAAGAATAAAGCAAGCCATATTTAACTCTTTACCAGACATCAAAATTTTAGAATTGTCCCTATTAACGGCACTAGGAGATAACAAATTAAGCATGGATTCAATCATGGTATTTGCTTTGAAAGGATAGAAAACAATGTGGGAAAAGGAGAAAATGCTGGTAACCAGCATTTTCTCCCTTTTCCACAATGTTTGCAGGTGTTTTTGTCCTCAGGGGTTTTAGAACATAGATTCCTTGATAAAGGGTTAGGCATTGATCAACAGCCGGTCTGGATTCTCCTGATTAGGGGAAAATTTCTGATGGCTGTACATTTCACAATTGCTGCGAAAATGGCAGTGCTCATTAAATAGAGGATTTATTTCTTGGCACTAAAAATTTTGGAAGATCTATTTTTATCAAAGGTATATTTATTAGTACTTAATTTGTTTAAGTAAAATTACTGGTGTGTATATAGGAATAAGTATGACATTAAAAAAAAAACTTGCTACCTCATACATTGAAATGTTTTATCTTTTCAAACTTGATATAATGACTATTGTATGCTCCTTATTAATATGATTTAAATGGAACTAAATTACTTTATTTAACATGGTTTTATTAAAGAATGTTTTATCAATGAAATACAAGGTAGATTGTTATACAATAACTCTGTGATATGACAACTGTGGAATAAGAATGCATTGAAACACAATTTTTTATAGTTATATATTGGGAAAATCACATTGAGGTACATGTACATTACAAAATATGCCTATTAAAATCCTTTTTCTTACATTTTTATATGGAAGTTTTCAATACAGTATATAGAGGTTTTTACACGGCTGATGAGGGCCAGAGAGTGATATTGGCCAGCCATTTTGTAACTCTCCGGTCCACATCAGCCATGTAAAAATCTGTTTATTACATTCATGGATCATTTGCTTGATGTATTTCCTTTCTTACATGTAAAACCACTTCAAAATGAGAAATTTTTGTCTTCACTCGATACAACTTTTTTTCACAGATAAACATCACATTCATGACATCATTATTGCTACTGCATAATTATACAGTGTAAGAACAATTTAAATAAACAATTCTTGACTTTATTCAAAGTTAAAAATATGTCAACATGTTTGTTTCTTCTAAGCCAAATAGTGAATTTGGTATGATATGGATTATAAATGAGAAACTGAATAAATAGAATAGACTGATGGTTGATGTCTTGGATTTGGAAAGTTTATTGGGCTTGGTTCCCTCGGCTCACAAGATAAAATTCATAAGCCTTGCCCAATAAACTTTCACATATCCAAGATACCAACAATCAATTCTTTACTTTTTGTGTCTTTGCTGGTTTTGCAGTTCAGTCATTACCTGTATTACTAAAGATATGTCCACTGGCGATTGACTAATTGATTCAGCCATTTTTTTCATAATTGGGGTTGTTCTGAGAATGTTGGTTAACAAGCAAAGGTTCTGGTACTACAGATTTAGAACAAATATCTTGTCAACAGGCAAGATATCAGATATCAGCCCATTGCAGTGTCATATTTGCCCTAGCGTGACATGTGGATCCACAAATCACACGGATATTACACCATTTTCTGTGGAAAGTGTTAATATTAACATAATTTAATAAGAACTAACATTGTACATTTCTTTGTTTTAATCTTTTACCAAACAAAAAAAAAAAAATACACTTGTCCAATTTGAAAGCATATGCTGATGGCAAATTAAATGTAGCTGAAATGATTGTAATTGTATGTTGTGGGAAAAGGAGAAAATGCTAGTTACCAGCATTTTCTCCTTTTCCCACAAGTTTTTCAAAAAGCTATTTTATCAGAGTCATTAAAACTAGGGACTGTGTAGTAGAGGGTTAATTAAAGCTATGCTTTTGAGTGGCGCCGGCAGAGCGTATGTCATGGTGTGGTTTCCGTCTGTCCATCTATTAGCCTTTTTCTTGTTTATGCGTTAAAACCTGCATTTGTGGTTGGATTTTTGTGAATCTTGCAAAGTTTGTTTATATCATCAATAATCCAAACCTGATTGATTTTAAAAAAAGTCTGACCATCAGTAAGAGAAAAGTAGCCATTTAAAATTGAAAATTTACATTCCATGTTTACGAAATAATTTTCGTGAAAGTTGCACAGTGTCTTTATGTCATCAGTAGTTCAGATCCTATTGATTTTGAAAGAAATCTGACAATCAGTAAGTGAAAAGTAGCCACTTAAGATTGAAAATTTACATTTCATGTTTATTCGATAAAGTTGGCATTTGTAGTTGGATTTTAGTGAAACTCACAGTGTCTTTATATCATCAATATCTTAAACCCTATGTATTTTGAAAAAAAAAATCATGACTATATGAAAGGGAAAAGTAGCATTTAAAGTTGAAAATTTATATTTCTTGTTTACGCAGTATAGTCGACATTTTTAATCCAATTCTTCAGAAACTTGCACAAATCATTTTGTAACATCAAGGGATTGAGCCCTATTAAGAAAAGCAGCCATTTCATGAATTAGTCTTATTTACTCAATGCATTTCTTTGCAGGGATTGTTTAATGCAATGAGTACTGAAACCCTATCACATTTTGCAGGATTCCAGATAACTGAATTTCAGAAATTTTAATTCAGTTATTTCACTGTTTGTTCAATTCACTATGCCTGCATAATGATGTTTGCAAGAAAATAACCAAAATCACTGCCAATAGAGTGATTCAGGCCCACACGGGCATCTAGTTTAGTAGTTCATGTACAATTAAGTGAAAATCAACCAGATTATATATCAGATTATATACAATAAAATTTCATAAAGAAGGTAATTTTTTTAATTTATCATGGTTAATCCTTTACTAAACAGTCCTGTGTTTTAACTATTGCGATGAAGAAGACCTTTGGAAACATTATGGGCCAAAGAGTCAAGCATTTTCTCCATTTTCATAATGTTTGTAATCTTTTAAAAAAATGACACCATTTGAGCCATATTTAATTGACCATTTGCAGATGATTTGCATTTCAATAAGTCTAAAATTTTGTCATTAAGTAAAGTGTTAACTCTTTACCAAACAATGAAAATTTGGACTCGACCAAATTGAAAGCTTTTGCAGATGACAAATTGAATGTAACTTGAATGTTGATTTCTCTCTATCATAGGGTAGAAGACATTATGGGAAAAGGAGAAAATGCTGGTTACCAGCATTTTCTCCTTTTCGCACAATATTTTCTATAGCCTCCACTTTCAGGATCGTGAAAAATCAGGATTGTGTGGTAAAGACTGAACCATAACAGGATGTAATAAACATATGCATATATTTAACCCTTTACCACACAATCCCGAATTTCAACGACCCTGAGGAAGAAGCCTTTTGAAAACATTGTGGGAAAAGGAGAAAATGCTGGTAACCAGCATTTTCTCCTTTTCCCACAATGTTTTCTACCCCTCCCAAAACAAACTTCAATATTTGAGTCGCATTAGTTTTGTTGTCTGCAAATGCTTTCAATTTGGACAAGTCTAAAATTTTGTTGTGTGGTAAAGAGTTAACTCTCATATAGGTGGGTGTAGAGTATTCTTTTACCAAACAAGTCACAGGTTTTAATGACCTTGAGATGAAAGACTTCCTAAAACATTTTGGGAAAAGGAGAAATGACTGGTTATCAGCATTTTTTTTCTTCCCTTCATAGTATTTGCAATCATTTCAGATACATGTTCATGTACATGTAGTTTGTTAGCTTTCACTGTTTTCAATTTGGATCAGTGTCATATTTTGTTAACTGTTAAAGAGTAAACTCTTTATCAAACGACAAAATCATAGACTGGTCTAAATTGAAAGCATTTGCAGATGACAAAATAAATGTTACTGAAATATTGAAATTTAGTTTAGGAAGGAAAACCAGCATTTTCTCCTTTTCCCACAATGTTATAAAAAGACTTCTTCGACAGGGTTGTTAAAAGTCACCATTGTGTGGTAAAGAGTTAAGCCTTTACCCCATACTTCTGAGTTTAAACGACATAGAGCATAGAGTTTTTTATAACACTGTGGGAAAAGGAGAAAATGCTAGTAACCAGCTTTTTCTCCATTCCATGCAATGTTTTCTACCCCTTAACCCATAACCACACGACAATAATTTAGACGTATCCATATTGAAGGAATTTACAGACAACAGTTCAGACATTATTCAAACCATATTATTTGTTCTTGAATGGTAGAAAACATTGTGGGAAAAGGAGAAAATGCGGGTTACCAGCATTTTCTCCTTTTCCCACAATGTTTTCAAAAGCTTTCTTTTTCAGGGTTACTAAAACTTGGGTTTGTGTGGTAAAAGGTTAAAAAGCAAATTCTATTATTTGGGCTAAGTTCATTTTGTCATCTGCAAAAGCTTTCAATATAGAACATTCCTAAGTTTTGTTGTCTGATACAGAATCAAACTGTTTTTACAGGCAGTATACATTAAGACCAGACTGCATAAACTGTGTGCAATCTCATCTTTGATCTGAAATGCTTGCAGTTTTTTGAAACATTCTGCCAAAAGTAGTCTGTTAACTCCTTACCAAACAATGAAATGTTAGGCTTGTCCAAATTGAAGGCATGACAAACTTGATTTTATTCAAATGATGTTGTTAGCCTTTGAAAAAGAAGAAATGCTGGCTTGTTGTACCAACATTTGCTCTTTTTTCCCCCTCCACAATGTTTACAAAAGCTTCCTTTCTAAAGGTCGCAAAAACTTGGGTGTGTGTGGTAAAGGGTTAAGCCCTTAATCTGTTTTCAAACAAAATCTGTATTAACTCTTTACCAAACGACAAAATTTTAGACTTGTCCAAATTGAAAGCATTTGCAGACAACAAAATAAACATGACTCAAAAATTTAAACTTGATTTTGGAAGATAAAAAAGCATTGTGGGAAAAGGAGAAAATGCTGGTTACCAGCATTTTCTCCTTTTCCCACAATGTTTTCAGAAGGCTTATTTACCCAGGGTCGTTAAAACAAGGGACTGTTTGGTAAAGAGTTAAAAAGCCCTGATTTTGCAGATTTTTGAAAACATTTGGGGAAAATGTTGGTAACCAGGATTTTTTTCCTTTTTCCCACCATGTTTACCACTCTTTCCTGAACTAAGACTTTTATTTAGGTCATAAAATTTCACGTCTGCCTCCAAATAAGATAAGTCTTATATCTGTTTTTAATAGCCTTAATATTCAAGGCTTTTCAAAACATTGTGCATAAAGAACAAAATGTTAGTAACCAGCTTTTTCTCCTTTTCCCACAATGTTTACTACCCTTTTATAAACAAGTTCCTGCATTAACTCTTTACCAAACGACAAAATTTTAGACTGGTCCAAATTGAAAGTACTTGCAGATGACAAAATAAAAGTAATTCAAAAATTGAAATTTGTTTCCAGCAGGGCAGAAAACATTGCGGGAAAAGAAGAAAATGCTGGTTACCAGCATTTTCTCCTTTTCCCACAATGTTTTCAAAAGGCTTCTATCTGTGGGTCGTAAAAACCAGGGATTGTTTGGGAAAGGGTTAAAGTCACATTTTGCAGAGCCCTGGTAGCATACAGGACTCAAGAACAGGGGGTCACTGGTTTGATCCCCGGTTTGGCCAATCTCTTTCCGAGATAGATGATAGTCATTGCGACAGGACTCATTCTTCTCTCACCGCTGATCATTGTTTTGACGATGGTTATGTGGGAAAGCAGCGAGTGGCTTGATAGAATATTGTGCGGAGTGCTGGTAAAAGAAACTTCCGGAAAGCATGGATAGGTGCCTGGCCACTGCGATATAACTGACTGTTGAAAACGGTGTTAAACACCATTCAATCAATCAATGAATCAGTAAAGTCACATTAAATTTGTCCTCTGCAAATGCCCTCAACTTGAAGAAGTCTTACATCTGTGTTTAACAGCCCTGATGTTGAAGGCCTTCAAAAACATTTGGGGAAAAGCAGCCTTTTTCATCAGACCCAGAACTGTGTAGTAAAGGGTAAAAAACCCAGGCTAAGGATTAAAGAAATTTAAACTGATGTTGATAATGACTTAGATGAGGGTGGAGTGTAAATTACTTCATTGTCTGAAGCTTTATGGTTAAGATTGGATTTTAATCTAATTTGAGAACCATTAATTTTGGATGTGTTGGAAAAACTCATTCTGTTAATATTGTCTCGCCAAGCCAGGTAGTTCAGTCTGCAACACACAGGACTTTAGACCCGGTAACCAGCATTTTCTCCTTTTCACACATTTTTTTCCTATTTATGAGACAAACTCTTTCATTAGGAATAATATTTAGTTTGTTGTCTGCGTATACTTTCAGTGTGGACATGCCTTGTCTTTCTGTCAAGAGTTAATTAGTCATCTGCAAATGCTTTCAGTTTGGGCATGTCTAAAATTTTTTTGTTTGATGAAAAGTTACATTTCAGATAGAAGAAAAATAGTGAGATCAATCTTAATCTTTTTTCTTTTGTTATTTTTCAGGAGGCTTTAGGATGACAGCCGAAAAATTCACTAGTCTGGCAAAATGTCACAGTTTAGAGCCTGCTGTTGAAGATTCAGACATTGCACAAATAAACGGTATCAACGGAGAGCCAATCACGATTGTTGATCATCCCAAGATAAACGGTGACACAGAGTTGAACTGTAAACAGCTGAAAATGAATACCTCAAAAAGTAATGACGGACATGGAATATTCTTTAAGAGAAAATCAAAACAGGCAGGCTCTGGTCTGGCTGCACTTATGCGGGGAGAATCAGTGGATGAAAGACGCAAAAAATTCCGCTCAGATAGCAATATGAAAATGTCAAAACTGTTTGAGGATTATAATGTGTCTAAGATCAAGGTGAGTTTGTTGTAACACTCTGTGTAGCCGACAAAAATGTAGACCAGTCATATTGAAAAGATTTGCAGACGACAAATTAAATGTTGCTTAATTTAAGATTTCTGTCTTTGAAAGGGTAAAAAACATTGTGGAAAAAGGAGAAAATGCTGGTTACCAGCATTTTCTCCTTTTCCCACAATGTTTTTAAAAGGCTTTCTTTCCAAGGTCGTGAAAACACGGGATTGTTTGGTAAAGGGTAAATTCTTTATTAGGGAACAAAATTTCAGACTTGTCCAAACTGAAAGTATTAGCAGACAACAAATTAATTGTGGATCAGATAATGGGATTGGCTTTGTAAGGGTGGAAAACATTGTTGGAAAAGGAGAAAATGCTGGTTACCAAGAATTAAGAACAGAAGAAAAAAAATCTTGTCTTTAGGTTTATAGTTATGTGTCTTTAGAACTATTAGGATTGTATGAGTAAGAAACCTTAGAGAAATAGTGGGCCTATTTTCCTATAACAGTCAACCACGGGTTCCCAAGGCCTTTGTCATATGTAGGTCATTGACTCCCTTCCTATATTAACGACCCTGAAGAATAAAACCTTTGAAAACATCATGGGAAAAGGAGAAAATGCTGGTAACCAGCATTTTCGTAAAATGTTTTTCTCTTACTGTTTCAGAGACAATTTTCATCTTTTTGGCTACATTCAAATTGTTGTCTGCAAATGCTTTCAACTTGGACAAGTCTAAAATTTTGTGTCATAATGGTACAGAGTGAAAACTAAGTCTTGTGATGGAAAGGATTATTTGTGTCAGAATGATTAACAGGATTAACACTATTTCATTCTGATGTGTTCCAAAAATAACTCCAATTATGTCAAACAAAAGAATTATACTAATTGTATGAATAAATCTGTATGTATTAAACTGTCCCACTGAATATGAAGGGACTTTTCTGGAGGTCTAATTAGTGAAGAAGAGGTTGGACAATCAACAGTAGACAGTTTTTATGGTTATAAATTAATATTATCAGAATCTCTATGAGGAAGCAAGTGCTTTTTAAACCTTTGGCACATAACCCGAGTTTTAACAACCCTGATGGTAAAAGAGACTCCAGGAAAGCATGGATAGGTGCACAGGCCGCTGCGATATAACTGAAATAATGTTGAAAACGGCATTAAACACTATACAATCAATCAATTATTTAACAACCCTGATAAAGACAGCTTTTAAAAACATTGTGGGAAAAGGAGAAAATGCTAGTGACCAGCATTTTCTCCTTTGCCCACCATGTTTTCTACCCTATCACAGCCAAACAGCATAATTCCAGCCACATCTAAATTTTTGTCTGCCAATGCTTTCAGTTCAGACTGGTCTTAAACGCTTTAGACTATTAAAGAGTTAATATTAGATATATAGCAAAATCAGATGTTTTATAGCAACTTCTAAGTCCGCAGGCTGCAACCGTGTGAAAGATATAAATAAACCACACTATCCTGTCACTTGCAATAATATCGACCCGATAACAGGCTCTAAATTTTTTTTGTTATCAATAATTTGGTGATGTGACCCTGGGAATGCCTACCTATGAACTGGGACTAAGTTTTGAATAGATATCTCAAAGATTGAATGAAAGTATTATCAGCAAAAACTGTCGCTGAATGTTTATTTGTTAATAGTTTAAACATGTACGAGGGTTGTTCGATATGTAATGTGTATTGTACGATATCTCAAAAGCATTCAACTCAAATACTGAAATGAACATTGCATCCCTTCAAAGTATTCTCAGTGGTTTGAAATACATAATTTCAATCTCTGAATCCATTTCTGAAATGCGTCACGGTACGCTGATTTAGGTAGACCTCTGAGGCACTGACTGATGGCTGAGCCAAGGGCTTGTTGGGACTTGTAACGACGACCAGATAAGAACTTTTTAAGTTTTGGAAAAAGGAAAAAGTCGCATGGGGCTAGATCTGGAGAGTATGGTGGGTGTGGCAAGACGTTAACCTTCTCCGACTTCAAAAATTGCTTCACAAGCTCAGATGTATGTGATGGAGCATTATCATGAAGTAGACGAACATGCCTAAATCCTGACACAGGGCGTCGTTTAAGATAATATATCTTGACCTTTTTTAGTATAACATCTCGGTAATACCGACCTGTAACACTTCTGCCCTTTGGCACCGGAATTCGTACGGCTATACCATCAAATGAGAAGAATATGCAATAAAGAACCTTCTTTGTGCTTATGCTTCTTTTGGCAACTATGGGCTTTCTACAGCGTTTAGTTAGCCATATTTTGTTTCCAATTTTTCATACTGGTTCGAAATAGTGAACCCATGTTTCGTCACCAGTAACAATGTTTGCAAATTGTCTTTGATTGAATTTGGGAAACATTTTGAGCAATTGCTTAGCGGTTTGTACTCGTACCCGTTTTTGGTCATCTGTCAATATATGCGGTATCCATCTGGCAGAAATCTTTCGTACTTTCAAAATACGCTTCAAAATGAAATGCACCTGCGATAGCGATATGCCAACAGCGTTGGCAATATCACGAATCATGTATCTGCCATCACTTTCAATTATTTCCCTGACTTTTGAGACATTTGTCTTGCCTGTTACAGTCACAGGTCGGCCAGATTTTGCTGCATCTTTGACGGACTCTGTGCCAGTCAGAAATTTCTTTCTCCACCTACGAACTGTCTCATAAGATACCTTACCAGACCCATAAACTTCCCCCAATTCAGTAAAAATCTGCATTACCGAATGACCGAGTTTTGTGTGAACTTTTATATAAGCTCTAATTTCTTTAATATTCTTAATCCGTTTCCCAACCATTTTTACAACAGTGGTCAACGACTAGCACTATTGAAATGACTATAAGTTTAAAACTATGTGCAGCTGAAGGCTCGTGTTTATACCGTTGAAAAGGTATTGTATAGAGCTATTCAAGCGTATCATCATCCACGAAATGGTGCAAAGCGTTATCGCGCTGTGGTACAATACACATTACATATCGAACAGCCCTTGTAGGCCTGCTTTTTAAGTTTTCTTACATGTTAAAACACTAAAGACAGAGGAATATTTGTCTTATTCAGCACAGCAGCTTTCTGCGGAGTTTGACATGGGTCAGTACTTTTTGCAGATGCATTAACCCCCCTTTTCAAAGAGCATGGCTCAATATAGAAATATTGCTTGCTACTTTTAAGTTCAAGCCCTTTAGTTTTTATTGTGTCATAAGGCTTTTAGTGCTAAACAAATGAAGCAGACATTTTTGTTTTAGTCATAAGAAAATAGCTGTATTTGTATTTTGTTCAAAGTACATGTATGTATTTGAGCCATACTCTGTGAAAAGGAGGTTTAACTCTTTACCACACAATCCCGACTTTTAATGACCCTGAGAAAGAAGCCTATAGAAAACGTTGTAGGAAAAGGAGAAAATGCTGGTATCCAGCATTTTGTCCTTTTCTCACAATATTTTCTACCCTATCAAAGTCATAAATCATCATATTACCAAGATTTAATCTGTTGTCTGCAGATGCTTTGAAAAATTTGGTCCAGTCCAAAAATTTGTCGTTTGGTAAAGAGTTAATGCACTTGCAAAAAGTATTGACCCATGGCAGATTGTGCAGCCACACTGGCAGACATGGGCCTAAACTTTTGGCTGTGGATCAATTTTCTGCATGTCAAAGGACTAGTCTGCCTCATGATTCAGACTGTTGTTAAACAAAATGGATTTAATTAAGAATCAAGTCTGGTTTATGGATCCGTAATTTCATGAAGACTTGCTGGGTATCATGCATCAATGAGGTGCATTAAACCCCCTTTTTCGAGAGCATGGACCATTTCTAAGAAAAATGAATAATGTTTATCCAAAATAAGACTGCTGATGCGATGTTTTCCTATCTTGATCGTATGTGAGAAAGCATAGAATATCAATTATCATAATGTGCATCCTTGTGAGATAATTCCAGTGAGTAAAAAGTGAAGATTTAACAAAAATTGTGCATTTCATGATAAAATACCCCATCCACACTTTATCTGCAGCTCTGCAAAATTTTCTAATAATGTTATGCTCAATCAGATATCATATCGAAACTCCTAATTAGGTTTGGAACAATTAGAATAATCCCACAAATCTAGTATTCATGACTTACATAATTTTTTATTTTATTTTTCAGGCATCCTTCAAGGAGTTGGACATAGAAGATATGTACCAACAATATTGTTTAGGGATGAGGCGCTCCCTTCTCATCGTACTTCTAGTCATTTTGTTATGTATTGGTGTGTGTCTATTCATTCTTCATCTGGTCGAAGGCAAGGTAAGCCAGTACCTCTTATCTCCACTGAAACTCTTCAGGTTTAACTCTTTACCACACGACAAAACTTTAGACCCATCCAAATTCAAAGCATTAGCAGACAACAATTTCAGTGTGGCTCAGATGATGAAATTCGCCTTTAATTTAGTAGAAAAAATTATGGGAAAGCAGAAAATGCTGGTTACCAGCATTTTTTCCTTTTCCCACAATGTTTTCAAAAGGTCTCTTCCCAAGGGTCGTTAAAAGTCGGCATTGTGTGGTAAAGAGTTAAGGTGCATTTAAGCCTTCTACTAGGACCATACGTAAACAAAAATCAAGGGCACCATATACGACGTAAAATCAAACGCAGCTATCTTTACTATTGGAGGCACATTTCATTGCAATGAAGTGACTAATAAGTAGAGTTTAGCTTTCATTTCTCATTTATGGGCCATGTTATGGGCACCATGTAGGTTCCGATAATATCACACAGTCTTGCGTGACTTGTTCATTTTCCTACCAGATACACACTAGAGTGCTCAAAGACAGATAACTGGTGATAATAACTTGAATTATAATTATAAATTGTTAATGGAATAGCGGCCAAAAGTAAACAATGCAGATGTTAAAATGCATTTAAAATTTAAATCATACCATTAAAAAGTATAGAAGTTATTGCCAAGATGATAATCTGTACGATTGGTCCCAGTGTTAGTTGCTGGCAGAAAAATGAATTTTAAAACCAGTTAAAAGGTAAACGAAAGATAGAGCCACCTGGCAACATTTTACCTAGTTTTAAAATTCATTTTTCTGCCAGCAACTAACAGCGGGACTGACCTCACAGTAACAGATTTTCATCTTCACATTAATTTCCGTACTTATGATTTAAATTTACATGCATTTTAACACCTGTATTGTTTACTCTTAGCCACCACAGCGTCTTTAATAACAAGGATAATAAGGTCCTATGAAAATCCAGGAAGTCATCAAAAAGTTATCAGCTCACAAGCTTCCTGGTTTGTGATAGAGGGGAATGCAATGTACAGGTAAACCTGTATTAAGCAAGCACCTAAGGGACACTGAAATTTACCTATTAATCGAATGGTGTTTTATGCTGCTTTCAACATTATTTCAGTCATATCATGGTGAGAGCTCACCTATTCGTATTTTTCCTGCGTTTCATTAGGCTAGGGTTTTGAAGTGTCTTGCCCAAGTACAACCCTGCAAAAAACCCAGTGCTTCCAGTGAGGCTCAAACCTAGGACCTACAAGGATTACAAGTCCTACACTTTACCACTGAGCCATGCAGGACCCCTGAAAAGTGCTTTCTTAACTGTTTACGAAACGACAAAATTTCAGCCATGTCTAAATTCAAAGCATTTGCAGACGGCAAAATCAAAATTCAAAACATGAATTTTGTCAAAGGGTAGAAAACATTGTGAGAAAAGGAGTTACCAGAAGTTTCTCTCTCCTTTTTCTACAATGTTTTCAAACAGTTTTTTTCTTAGGGTCATCAAACGTCGGGATTGTTTGGTAAAAGGATTTAACTCTTTACCAAAAGACAAAATTTTAGACCTGTCCAAATTAAAAGTATTTGCAGACGACAAAATAAATGTGACTGAAAAATTGAAATTTGTTTTTGAAAGGGTAGAAAACATTGTGGGAAAAGGAGAAAATGCTGGTTACCAGCATTTTCTCCTTTTCCCACAATGTTTTCGAAAGCTTTCTCTCTCAGGGTCGTTAAAAGTCAGGATTGTTTGATAAAAGGATTTAAGGTTACCGGGAAGACATCTGAATACATTCTTTCTCAGCTCTGTACCACACAATCCCCATCTTTAATGAATGACCCCTGCGGAAGAAGCCTTTTGAAAACTGTGGAGGAAATGATGGTAACCAGCATTTTCTCCTTTTCCCACAATGTTTTCTACCCTTTTAGAGTCAGGTTTCATAGATTTAGCCACAGTTAACTTGTCTGCAACAGCTTTGAATTTGGATGAGTGCAAAAATTTTGTTGTTACGTAAATAGCTAAGCCTTTACCAAACAATCCCTGGTTTTTACGACCCTGAGATGGAAACCTTTTGAAAACATTGTTGGAAAAGGAGAAAATGCTGGTAACCAGCATTTTCTCCTTTTCCCACAATGTTTTCTACCCCTTCAAATACAAATTTCAATTTTCAAGTCACATTTACTTTGTCATCTGCAAATGCTTTCAATTTGGACAAGTCTAAAATTTTGTTGTTTGGTAAAGAGTTAATACAGGTTGCTTGCTTAACATAGTTGGCCAAGAAGACAGGTTTTACTGTATAATTTTTATATCATAGTTTACATTCAGCAAAAAAGGTGCAATTTTGTAGGTAAACTCTGAACCAGGGTCTGTTTTCAACCTTTCACCAACTGTTTTGAATTTCCTTGTTAGTATAATTCTAGATTTGAAAGTAATATAATTTCTGATTGGCTAGACCATTTGTTTTAGCAGAACTTACATTACTTTCAAACTTCTTGAGAATTAGACTTATAAAGTTTATAAGAATGGTTCGTGAATTATAGTCTCATATGACAGAATTTTTGACTTGTACAAATTGAAAGCATTTGGGCCAGTTCTTAAAAATTCAACCCTATACTACACCATCCTGATTTTTAACAACCCTGGGAAAGAAACATTTTGAAAACATTGTGAGAAAGGGAGAAAAGGCTGGTAACCAGCATTTTCTCCTTTTCCCACAATTTATTCTACCCTATCAAAGACAGAAATCACCATTTGAGATACACTTATTTTGCTGTCTGCACATGCTTTGAATTTGGTGGAGTCCAAAACTTTGTTATATGGTAAAGAGTTAACCCTTTACCCCATAATGCATTTCTATGATATCTCTAATTGACCATAAATAACAGCAAGGATGAAGCTGTTTCTTATGTGTATATGACACCTTTTGATAGCATAGAAAACATTGTGACAAAAGGTGAAATTGCTCGTCACGAGCAATTTCACCTTTTGCCACAATGTTTTCCAAAGGCTTCTACAAGCAATGCGTAGAAATGAGTATCTAGGGAGTAAAGAGTTAAGGGCCCCTTTACACTTCTCTGTCATATCTATGATGGTTTGCTCATTATTGCCTTATTAACCCTTTGCCACACAATACAGGAGAAAGGCCTTTTGAAAACATTGTAGGAAAAGGAGAAAATTCTGAAAACCAGCATTTTCTGCTTTTCCAAGTATCTTTTCTACCCTTCCAAAGGTGAATTTCAATTTTTGAGCCACAATCTTAAGCTCACCTGAGCACGAAGTGCTCAAGGTGAGCTTTTGTGATCGTGCTGTGTCCATTGTGCGTCGTCAACTTTTACCTTGTGTACGCTCTAGAGGCCACATTATCAGTCTGATACTCATGAAACTTGGTCAGAAGGTTTGTCTTGATGATATCTCAAATGAGTTCGAAAATGGGTGAGGTCGGGTCAAAAACTAGGTCACTAGGTCAAATCTTGGAAAAACTTTGTGTAGGCTCTAGAGACCATATTTTCAGTCCAATACTCTTGAAAGTTGGTCAGAATGTTTGTCTTGATGAAGTCTCAGATACATGTGAAAATTGGTTATGTTGGATCAAAAACTAGGTCACAAGACCAAATCTTACAAAAGCCATGTGTACCCTCTAGGGACCTAATTTCCAGTCAAATACTCATGAAAGTTGGTCAGAATGTTTGTCTTAATAACATCTTAGATGAGTTTGAAAATGGCTCATGTTGGGTCAAAAACTAGGCCACTGGGACTAAAAAGTTGTGTATGCTCTAGAGGCCACATTTTCAGTCCAATACTCATGAAACTTGGTCAGAATGTTAGTCATGATAACAGCTTGCATGAGTTTAAAAATGAGTCAGGTCGGGTCTATAACTAGGTCACTAGCTTAAATCTTTGAAAAACCATGTGTACGCTCTAGAGGCCACAATGTCAGTCTGATACTCATGAAACTTGGTCAGAATGTTTGTCTTGATAAGGTCTTGGATGAGTTTGAAAATGGGTCATGTTGGATGGAAAACTAAGTCTCTAGGTCAAATCTTAGAAAATCCTTGTGTACACTCTTAGAGACCACAATTTAAGTTCAGTACTCATGAAACTTGGTCAGAATGTTTGTCTTAATGACATCTTGGATGAGTGTAGAAAAAGCTTGTGTACAAGCTAGAGGCCAAATTTTCAGTCCAATAATTATGAAAGCTTGTTAAAATGCTTGTCATAATATCTCGAAAGAGATTGAAAATGGGTCATGTTTGGTCAAAAGGCTCAGGTGAGTGACTTCAGGACCATCATGGCCCTCTTGCTTTTGTTGTCGGCAACAGTGTTCAATTTTGGAAAGTCTAAAGTCTAGTTGTTTGGTAAAGGGTCAAATCCAGTGATTACACATTTCAGTAGTTTGATATGAGTGTAAAAACCTGAATAACCCCCTTTAACTCGTTACCTAATAACAGAATTTTAGGCTCAACTAAATTGAAAGCATTTGCAGACAACAGATTACACGTAGCTCAAAGGATGATTACTGTCTATGATAGGGTAGAAAACATTGTGGGAAAAGGAGAAAATGCTGGTTAACAGCATTTTCTCATTTTCCCACAATGTTTTCAAAAGGCTTTTTCATCAGGGTCGTTAAAACTCAAGGTTGTGTGCTGAAGGGTATACCAAAAACCATCCACAAATTGCAGATTCAAGACATTTTTTTGCAATAATGTCATGGAAAATATCAGGCTGTGTAGAACAAGATTAGAATTCACACTGAGAACAGTCAAATCATAATCTACAGTTTCAGACATGCAAATTAAGTCGGGGACTCAAAGGGTTGAATTAGTGGGTGGATTTTAAAAAGTATAACTTGTGTGACGTATATTAGGCAGAAAATAGGGCATAAAATAAATTGTGTTACTAAGCAACAGCTATTTTGATTGCAGAAAAATAAACGAGTCAGTGACATGAAGAGAAGAAAAAATAATGAGAATAAATTTATAGTAAGTTATATTTTGGCCCCAGAAAATGCAAATGTGAGATGTCAATGTGATGTGCTTTGAAATATTGTTGGAGGCAGCATCAGCCACAGGTTAAAAAGCATTTCTTGAATCATATATATGAGGCAGAAAATAGGGCATGAATAAATTGTGTCACTTTAAACCTTTACCACACTATCCCAAGTTTTAAGGACCCTGAGGAAGAAAGCTGTTGGCAACATTGTGGGAAAAGGAGAAAAAACTGGTAATCAGCATTTTCTCCTTTTCCCACGATGTGTTCTTTCCTTTCAGAGACAAATTTCATAATTTTAGCGATATATGACTTGTTGTCTGCAAATGCTTTCAATTTGGATGTGTCCAACACTTTGTTGTTAGCAGCTATTTTGATTCTTCAAATAGAACTTGACTCTTCACCAAGCAACAAAATTTTAGACTTGTTCATATTGAAAGCATTTCTAGACAACAATTAATGTGGCCCAAATAACGAGACTGTCTTTGAAAGTGTAGAAAACAATCTTGGAAAAGGAGAAAATGCCGGTTATTGGTTTGTTAAAAATCAGGGCGTTGAATGTAAGCTATCAAAACGTATGAACATCGATCTATAAATAAACTACATGTAATTGATTGTTTAGCCTTGTCTTGAAGGTCCCCGAGTTAATTGTATTGAATCATGGCTTACTTCATTAGTGTGGCCATCTTTTCCTTACAAATTGAGAAATAAAATGGCATCTCTGAATTTACAGGGAAATAATTTGTCTTGAAAAATCAGTTAATGTACTACGAGCCTTTTTTATTTATTTTGACACAAAAATTAAAATAACTTCAAAAGGTACTCGTTAAAACATTATTTTTCCTTCCTAAACAAGTAGATTTTTTTTTGAAATATTAGATCCCAAGTTTTAACAACCCTGACAAAGAAAGCTTTCAAAAACCTTGTGGAAAAGAAGAAAACGTTGGTAAGCAGCATTTTTCACCTTTTCCCACACATTTTTTCACAAACAAATTTCCTCATGTGAAGCACATTTAATATGTTGTCTGTAAATGCTTTCAGTTGGGACTAGTATAAAATTTTGTCACCTGGCAACGAGTTGACTTACCATAAGTAATAATTAGGATTTGATTTTCGTTTCAACAAGGTAACTCTTGTTCCACAATATTTTCATAATGCATCCAAGTACCTACTTCTATTTTTGTCTGAGCTGACTACTATTCTATACAAGAATATATGTTTGTCTAAGCTGACTACTATTCTATACAAGAATATATGTTTGTCTAAGCTGACTACTATTTTATACAAGAATATATGTTTGTCTAAGCTGACTACTCTTCTATACAAGAATATAATTATGAAAGTCATCTGCTTCAAATCTGTATTTTAAGGGGAACAGTGATGTATCAATGCCACTCAATTTTTTTTTCTTTGGATGAGTATCTGCTCTCAGTCATATTGCAGTAGGCAAAATCAATTCGGATTACATAGGCGTATGAACAAGGAGTGGGACAGCAGGGGCCTGCCCCTATCCCCCAACCCGTAATTTCTGAGGGGGGAGGGAGTATTTTGCCCCTTTAATAATTGAATTATTTTTCATTTGCTTCTAGGGGTCCTGCATGGCTCAGTGGTAAAGTTTGGGACTGTTGACTGTGAGGCCCAGGGTCCGAGCCTCACTGGGTTCGCTGGAGTTTTGTTGGGGTTTCCTTGGGCAACACATTTCAGAGCCCTAGCCTAGTCCTGGTGAAACCCAGGATATACATGAATATGCGAGCTGTCGCCGTGATATGACTGAAATATTGTTGAAAGCAGTGTAAAACACCATTCAATCAATCAGTCATTTGCTTCTTCATTAAATATGTCCAGAGTGAGGCTTTAGCAATGGGGGGGGGGGGTTTATATACATCTTAATACTTTATACCAAGCAAGCTGTTGCATAATATGGTCCAAGCTGTGTAAAAATCTGGCTAAATCATCTTTTAGTATGGTCCTTTGACATGCAGAAATTTTACCAAAAGCAAAAAGCAAAAAGTTCTGACCCATGTCAGCCTGCGTTGGATGACATGGGTAGAAATATCGTACACCTGTATTAAACTTCCTATTTTTTAGTGCACATCTCTGTCCTGTTTTGTTCTTGAAAGTAAAACTGATATTTTAAGATGTTTCCTTCTTCTTCCTTCTATCAAAAACTTCCTAGGCCCATGGATTATCTGTGTGTTACATTATGCAGACTGTCATTATTTTATGTTAAACATGGGAATATGCATGTCGGACATTACATATCATGTAACAGTCTTTCTGGTACTAAAAATAGATGTTTTAAGACACCTGTCACTTACGGTACATTTAACCATTTTCAGTTTCCCTTGTGCATATCTGCTATTTATTTACCTCTGGGATGCCAGGTCATAATGATCAAGGAGAAACAAATGTTTTTAAAATCATGACACACCCTGATCCAAACTGTTATTTAATGTAGAGAATCATGAACGACAAGTTACCTATTCCAATTTTGTCATTAAGCACTTACGTTATGTGCACTAAGGGTGTTGTTACTCCTTTAACCCTTTACCACACAATCCCAAGTTTTAACAACCCTGGGCTGGATTGCTTTGAAAACATTGTGGCAAAAGGAGTAACCAGCATTTTCTCCTTTTCCCTCCATGTTTTCTACCCTTCTTAGGACAAGTTTCAATTTTGAGTCACATTTTTTTTTGGTTGTCTGCAGAATCTGCTTTCAACTTGAATTAGTATTGTCATTTGGTGTTGTTTGTAGTGCTAAATACTTGTAGATGAAGTCTGGCTCAAATGATCTGATTTGTCTCTGGTAAGGTAGAAAAACTTCAAAGAAAAAGAAAGTGCTGGTTATCAGCATTTTCTCCTTTTCCTGACAATGTTTTCAAGGGCTTTCTTTCTATGGGTCGCTGAAACTTAGAATTATTTGGTAGAGAGTTAAAAGCTGTTATTTGTCCTGAAATCTGGTAAAAATGTGGAGAATATAGATCCAATTTTTGTTCTAGGTTTAGGATACATTTTTCTGCCAGCAGCTGTAACTTAGACAGATTGCACTGTAACGCATTATCATACTCATGATATCCATACCTTTTGTGTGCGTTTTGCCTCCCAAACTTTTTATGTTTAATTCGGCTGCTATTGTGCCTCTCCTATAGGCATTAAGCTTAAAAACTTGTGATATGAAATGTAGTATAATGCCCATTTAAGGTCACTTTAATTGTTTTGTGATTAGCTTGGTTTTTAACAGTACTGGTATTTCTTGATTTGTTTCAGCATGCAGTGCACTTGTTACCCTACTTTATTGTACATTGGTTTCCCTTTTACCACACAATGCAAAGATTTACCGACCCTGAAGAGGAAGGCTAATGAAAACATTATGGGAAAAGGAGAAAATGCTGGTAACCAGCATTTTCTCCTGTTCCCACAATGTTTTCTATACTTTCCGTGATAAATTTCGATTTTGAGTCACATCTGTTTTTTTGTCTGCAAATGCTTTCAATTTAGACAAATCCAAACTTTTGTCATCTGAGAGTGAGTTATAGGCTAAATCAGGAAAAAAGAAATCGATACCACAAGAAACAGAAATTTTGTATAACTATTAATAACTGTGATAAATTTAACACGGTTGATTCTACGTTTTCATATCCTATATTTCATTTCCTTGTGTTATCTTATATATTGGAAAAACTGATTACAGAACTGATTTCGGTTTGAAAAAAAAAACATGTTACTGATTAGATTTTGTATCATGGCTTTGGTTACTGGATATCTCATGGGAGGAAAATCTTAATATATCAGAATTTGCATCCTGCACCATGGATAATTTAAAAATTTATTGCTTTTTCATCAAATACCTCTTACTCATTATATACTTGTAAATTTTCCGGCTCAAATACATGCATCGCAATCGGATAAAATAACACACATGACAGAAAAAAAATCGGTATCTACACACTTTGTAATATGGTTCCAAATATGGTATGATGATGTATCTCGCACATGGATTAAGCATGCATTGATTTGCGATTTGACTAGTCAAATTGTTACACTGTGATATTAATCTGCCATTCATAAAAACAGAGTTACATGTACTACCTTTTACTTTATTAATTGTCTCATCATAAAATGTCAATAAATGCAAAATGTTGTTGTTGAAAGTTGTAGGTATATAATAATAGGAATATTATGTTGTAGTAACTTTCCTGGTGCTTGTATTTACTTCACACTGCATAATACCCCCATTCCACTAGGCCGCAATCTACGGCGCTCTCACAGAGCGCCGTAGATCGCCATGCAGAGCGCCAAGAACGCTAACAGATCTTTAACGAATCGCCAAAATCGCCAAGATCGCCATCAGTCTACTCCCTTGCACAAAGATCCGTGGCGATCTGTTCAGAACGCCGTCACATCGCTACCTAATCGCTTAAATCACTGTCGAAATGCAACTTGAACGTAAACATAGTAACTGGAGCGCTACTGGATCGCTCAAGAGCGAAAATGTCTGCTAGTATGCTGATCGTCGCGCTTCGATGTGATCCGATAGCGACCATTAGAGATGCAGTAGCACGGCCTAGTGGAATGGGGGTATAAGAAAATTTTGACATTGTGCTTGACCTTCAGTCTTGTGCAATATCAAATTTTCTCATGCTGGAGGAATTAAACACATGCACCAGGAAAGTTACTACATGTACATCATAATATTCCGTATGTATGCAGTTTATGATTCTGTGACAGTAAGACATTGGGATAAAAAAGAAAACATTAGAAAGTACATGTATTATTATACTGATGATTAACCCTTTACCACACAATCCCGAGTTTTAACAACCCTGGGGAATATGCCTTTTGAAAGTACTGTGGGAAAAGGAGAAAATGCTGGTAACCAGCATTTTCTCCTTTTCCCACAGTGTTTTCTACCCTTTCTGAGGCAAATTCCAACATTGGGCAACAATTATATTGTCGTCTGCAAATACTTTTAATTTGGGCAAGTCTAAATAACGACAAGATTTTTACAAATTGAAAGCGTTCGCAGTCGACAAAATAAAGGTCATAGGAAAATTGAAATTAATTTTGGTTAGGTTAGAAAACATTGTGAAAAAAAAAAAGGAGAAAATGCTGGTTACCAGCATTTTCTCCTTATCCCACAATGTTTTCAAAAGCTTTCTTTCTCAAGGTCGTTACAAGTTGGGATTGTGTGGTAAAGGATTAAGCCAAGAACACATTGTATTAAATGGAAAAATTTGCTCATCATAAAATTTGGCTTGAATTGCATCAAGATTGTGCTGAAATGCAGTAAGGTTAAAGTATAGGTAATTTGTGCAATGATGAGAGATAAAAGGTGGGGCTAATGATCTGTGATAGGTTTTTAGCTCCACTGGCCGAAGGCCAGCGGGCTTATGTCATGGCCTGTTGTCCGTCGTGCATCCGTCCGTCCGTCCGTGCGTCCGTCCGTGCGTTAACTTTTTTTTAAAACGTCTTCTTCTCTGAAACTACCCATCCAATTTTGATGAAACTTCACAGAAATGATCCTGCCATGGTCCTCTTCAGAATTTCTTGAAAGAATTTAATTCCTTCAAAAACTCTGGTTACCATGGCAACAAAACTGAAAAATTTTGAAAATCTTTGAAAATCTTCTTGTCTGAAACCGTAAGGCCAAGGGCTACCAAATTTGGCATGTAGCTTTATCTAGTGGACCTCTACCAAGTTTCTTCAATTTATAGCCCTGGGGTCAAAATTGGCCCCGCCCCGGGGGTCACAAGTTTTACATGGGCTTATTTAGGGAGAACTTTAAAATTCCTCTTCTACCTAGCCATAGGGCCTAGAGCTACCAAATTTGGCATGTAGCTTTATCTAGTGGACCTCTGCCAAGATTGTTCAAATTATAGCCCTGGGGTCAAATTAGGCCCTGCCCGGGGGTAACAAGTTTTACATGGGCTTATATAACAAGTTTTACATGGGCTTATATAGGGAGAACTTTAAAATTCTTCTTTGACCTAGCCATGGGGCCTAGGGCTACCAAATTTTGCATGTGGCTTTATCTAGTGGGCCTCTACCAAGAGTGCCCAAATTATAGCCCTTGGGTCAAATTTGACCCCACCCCGGGGGTCACAAGTTTTACATGGGCTTATTTAGGGAAAACTTTAGAAATCTCCCTGTACCTAGCCGTAAGGCCTAGGGCTACCAAATTTTGCATGTGGCTTTATCTAGTGGGTCTCTACCAAGAGTGCTTAAATTATAGCCCTGGGGTCAAAATTGGCCCTGCCCCGGGGGTCACAAGTTTTACATGGGCTTATGTAGAGAAAACTTAAGAAATCTCCCTGTACTTATTCATAAAGCGTAGGGCTACCAAATTTCGCATGTAGTTATATCTAAAGGCCCTTCACCAAGAGTGCGTAAATTATAGCCCTAGGGGGGAATTTGATTCACCCCGAGGGGTCAGAAGTTTTACATGGGCTTATATAGTGAAATCTTTAGAAATCTTCTTGTTACTAACCATATGAACTAGGGCTACCAATTTTAGTCCTGTTTCAGGGGTCTTATGTTCAAAACCAATTGGCCAAGTATTGTAATGTTTGGCATGTAGTGATTTTACGTATTAGCCAGTGGAGCGATACAGGGCCATCATGGCCCTCTTGTTCTATTTTGGGATCAATTTACATCGTTAACTTGTTAACCCTTCACAACTGTAGTGGCCTTTGTGGCCAGCGTAGATCAAGATCAGGCTGCACAAAAGCTGCAGCCTGATCTTTGATGTATACTGTCCACATTGCTTAAACACTGTTGATGAAAGCAACCATGAAATTGCTATACTTGAGTTATTTCTTCGATGAAAATGTCTGATAGGTTTATTCAGTGCTCTAAGGGTTAAGTCCTGAAACAAACTTGCAGCAGAATGACTTCAAAAACATCCTTGTAAAAAAGGGATAACAGGTTAAGGCTTAAATACCAAATGACAACGTTTTAGACTTGTCCAAATTCAAAGTATTTGCAGAAAATAAAATTAAATGTGACTAAAATGGTTGGATGTTTCTTTGAAAGGTTAGAAAACCTTGTTGGAAAAGGAGAAAATGCTGGTTTTTGGCATTTATCCTTTTCCCACAATATTTTCAAAAGCTTTCTTACACAGGGTTGTTGAAATTTGGGATTGTGTGGTGAAGGGTTAAAGATTATTTAAAACTTTAGAGTGCTGAAAATACACTATGGAAAAAGTTACCTTCTGTCCAACATGAATTAACTCTTTACCAGGCAGTGACTGGTCCAGATTCAAAGCATTTGCATACGACAAATTGAATATTGCTCGAATGGTGAGATTTTTCTTTGATAGGATAGAAAACATTGTGGGAAAAGGAGAAATTGCTGGTTACAAGTATTTTCTCATTTTCCCACAATGTTTTCAAAAGCCATGTTCATTAAGGTTGTAAAAACTTGGATTTGCTTGGTAAAGGCTAACTCTTTATGAAATGGCAAAAACTAAGGACTTGTTCACATCCATACATAGGCAAATAATTAAATGAATGCTGCTCCAATGGTGGGAGGCCTCTTAGAAAAGGTAGAAAATGTTGTTGGAAAAAGGAAAATATGTTGGTTTTCTCCTTTTTCCACAACGTTTCCAACAGCCTTTTTCTTGAACATAGTTAAATCTAGGGGCTGTGTGGTGGGGTTAACCTTTTGACAAACAATCTGAAGTTTTAACAACCCTGGTTGAACCAGCAGTTTCTCCTATTACCACAATGTCTTCTTCCCAACCAAAGACAAAACATATTACTTTAAGGGGGCGATTTAGATTTATATAATCTCACCAAATTCAAAAGTGATATACCTCTGGATTAGGTAAGGCGACAGCAGGCAATTCATTAATAAATAAGAAAGACAATGGTAAGACAAAAATTAATTCAGTGATATTTCCATAAATGGACTACGTAGCCTTGTAAAGTCATTTATATTTAGCACCAGAGTTTCATAAAGACTTCTGGGAATTTCACATGATCTATAGAATGCATTGATTTTGAGGATTTGCATTCAAATTAGTACCATGACCAGGGGCGTAGCGACCCGTACGCAAAAACACAGTTGCGTACACATTGTAAAGAGAGAGAGAGAAAAGATAGGTAAAAAAACAACGTTCAAAACAATAAAACATTACGAAAATAAAAGCAACTAAACCCCTGGATAGAAATTAAACTTTTCGATAGATGAACCAGAGATTAAACCTGCTGAGTGCTAGTCAGCATGTTTTATCATCACTAATATCGAACTCCTGCTGTACAGAGCTGGGTAAGGTTACACTTCATGCCTTATCTTAACACCAATAATGAGATAGCATGTGTATTCTGCCACAACACGCACACAGTCTTTGTAAATATTGCTTCAAAATGGCTACTTCCAGCAACATGGGTTCAGCTCCGCCATACCCTGACATCTTAACTGGCGAATGCAAGATAACAGATGTCAAATACCCACCAGGAACCACAAATGACCGTCTATATTTCAAAAATTTCCTGGGGGAAACCCCCCAGACCCCCCTGGGATACCCCCCTCCCGCACCCTCCCCACGTCGGCGCTTCGCACCTCCGCTGATGCCTTCGGCATTAGTTTTGAGTACACTTCAATTTGGGCAAGCTACGCCCCTCATGACATCATACCTGATGTAATAAAAATAGACTTACTATAGAGTTAGTGTTTGTAAAATCACCATCCTGTGATCTAAATGCCAAAATCTGCACCATTTTACTGGATGTAACCATATAATATATTTTGTTTTATTTATTTGTGTTTTACAGGTTGCTTGCTTAACTCTTTACCAAACAATAAAACTTTCAATATGTCCCAATTTTAAGCATTTGGCAGATGACAAATTAAATAAGACCAAGACTGTGATATTTATCTTTTTAAGGGTTGAAAATCAGTTTACAAGCATTTTCATTTAGGACAGGTTTTACCATACACAGTGCATTTTCCAGACTGTTTTTGCCAGAACATATCAAGAAGTATTGAACAGTGTAGATCCAAGATCAAGAGTACATTCTGTGCAGTTTGATCTTGATCTATACAGGCTGCAAAATCAAGTGTGTTGGTAAAACCGGCTCTTTGGGTGAATTCATATGTAATTTTTCAACAAAAATTCTGGTGCTTTAACATAATCAACAGAGAAACCTGTTTGCTTGCTGCAGATGATCGAGGTGCATCATTCAGTATAAGGAAAAGTGTAAAGTGACAAAAGCATTCAAGCAGTCTGTGACTTGCATGTCCAGTTTCAATGGTTTTATAGATACAGATTTCAGATTACAAAAACATGAGATGTTCAGAGAAGTTACTGACTTCACTAATTGCAGAGTTCAATTATGCTTTCCTGTATATCCTTTGAGTTTTAAATCCTTTACAAATCAGTCCCATGTTTTTATGACCCTGAGAGAAAGGCTTTTGGAGAATTTGGGAAAAGGAGAAAATACAGGTTGCTGGCATTTTCTCCTTTCCCAAAAATTTGTGCTGAGGTTTTTTCAGAGTCTATCAAATACTTTCAATATATGTTAGTCTTGAATTTCATTGTCTTGTAAAAGGTTATATAATGATTACCTCCAGAAACATTTTGCAGCAGATGAAGAATGTTAACCCTTAACGTGCCGAATAAACCCAAAAAGGTTGCAAGTGTTTCAGCAAAGCGGACAGTGTAGATCAAAGATCAGGCTGTACGTTTTGTGCAGCCTGATCTTGATCTACACTGGTCGCAAAGGCAACTTTAGCTGTGAAAGGCACTTTAAAGGTTAGAATATAATTTTTTTACCAAACGACTTGCATCCTAAAGGCATCAAAACTCAAAAACTTAGCATGCTTATTACACAATATAATAGGCTAATGTGAGTCAAGATCACATTGCAAAGAACATGCTGTCTGATCATGGATCTACAATGCCCTACATTTTGAGATATTAATTACTACTACCAAACATGTTGTTAACTTGCTTTACTTGCGGCCTAGGAGAGAAAAATACAATACTTTTTTCATTTTTTTTGCAGGTTTCTGCAGGCAACCACAAGCCAGAAGCCTCATTTCTAGTATTATGCTTTGGAATGATTGCAACAGCAGTTCTATTCCCTTTCATCGTCATTGAAAGACTCTTCAAAAAAGCGCCAAGTATTCTCTCTGCACTCATTTGGGTAGTGTTGGTTTTAACGATAAACCTTTACATGAATGTGTTACCATCGCGGACACCAGATGAAGACCTTCCAGTGGTGTTTTATGTGATCATAGTGCTGTATACGATACTGTCATTGTCCAAACGATGGTCAGTGCTTTGTGGATTAATCACGTCTGTGTTACAAATTTTTTTAGGTGGACTCCTGTCTGACCTTAAAACAGAAAATCTAGTCTTCCAAGTAAGTATTAGATAATCTATCTTTACATGAGCCATCTCTGGCAAAAAGGGGTTTACTGCATCTCCATGATGCAGGACACCAAGCAAGTCATCACATGATTACTGATCCATAAAATCCATTTATATCAACAGTCTGAATCATGAGGTACACTGGAGAGTTACATGCAGAATATTGACCAATAGCAAACAGTTTTGTTCCAGGTCAGCCAGTGCCAAAAGACACTCCCAAGCAACCAGTACCGCCAGTGGGTATCAAAGGCAGAACCTCTAGTTTGTTGTCAGTAAATTCTGATTCAATCCCTGGTAGTGTATTTTGAAAGTGTATTTAGACAAGGTAATGCAGGGCCCCATCATACCACTTGTGAAACCCTTTGCAGACTTGAAAAATAAATGTGGGTCAAATGTTGGGATCCGTCTCTCAAAGGGTAGGAAACAGTGTAGGGAAAAAGATGAATGCTAGCTTTTTTTCTTTTCTCCACAGTATTCCAAAAGCTAAATTGCTCAGGGTCGTTTAAATAACAGGATCATTTTGCAAATACTCAAATAGCATAATTGTATAGAACTTTCAGTGCTTTGATTGATCTTAGACTGGAAGGAGTTTTGGTAAAACTTTGTAAGGTAACAGGTTTTGACCCTTAAAGTCCTGGAACCTGTTTAATTTGCTCTTTTGGGGTGTAGATAAGGCTCAGACTGCACAGAATATGCAGTCTGATCTTGGTTCTGCACTGCCAGCTACTTTGTTTCATATTCTGGCCAAAACAACCTTGAAATAGACAAGTTCAGCCGGTTTCTTTTTGCCTAATTATTAACCCTTTATCACACAATCCTGAATTTTAATGACCCAAAGGAAAACTTTTTGGACTTTGAAAAAAATGGTGGAGAAAATGCCGGTCACCATTAATTTCTCCTTTTCCCACAATGTTTTTTTTCCTATCGCAGATGAATTTCATAATTTGTGCTAACTTTAACATGTCATCTTGAAAAAATTCAGCTTGGACAAATCTAAAATTTTGTTGTTTTGTTGAAGAGACATTATCATTAGTTGAACTCTGTAAGTGTTTACTCTTTTCTAGACAATAGAATTTTAGACTTGTCCAAAATGAAAGCAAATGCAGGTGACAAATTACTTGTGACTTGAAAACTGAGATTTGCCTGTAGCATGGTAAAAAACATTACGGGATGAAGGAGAAAATGCTTTTTACAGTCAGTTTCTCCTTTTCCCTCCAGGATTTCAAAAGCTGCCTACTTCATTGTGGTAGAAACCAGATTATGTGATAAAGGGTTAACTATTTATCTCATATTTTTTAACAACCCTGATTTTGAAAGGTTTTGAAAAGATTGTTGGTAAAGGAGCAAGTGCTGGTAACTAACATTTTTTTCCTGTTCCCACAATGTTTTTTACCCTATAAAGACATGGCATCTAAAATTTTGTCATCTGGAAAAGATTGAAAATGAACATATGAGCCTTAATGCATCTGCAAAAAGAATCAACTCAGGTCACCTTGTGCATTCATTGCAGGCTAATCTGGGCCGAAATTTTTTGCTTTTGGTAAATTTTCTGCATGTTAAAGGACCAGTATACTTTAAAATTCAGTCGGTTGTCATACAAAATGGATTTTATGGATCCATAATACTGTGATGATTTACTTGGTATCATGCACTGTGGAGGTGCATTAAGCCCCCTTTTTCCAGAGCATGGCTCATCTTTATTGTCCTCAGGGCTTTCAGTGCTTTGATTGACTGTTGACTGGAAGCAAATCAAGTATAGTACTTTGCACCATGTCGGTTAGCAGGTTCAATCATGGCATGATTTATTTTGCAGGTATTTTCAAATGCTTTAATTCTCATCGGGGCCAACATTATTGCTTTGTATCATAAGTACCTGACAGACATTACACACAGACATACATTCCTGGAGGCCAGAAAGTCAATAGAATCTATGGTCAAACTGGAAAAGGAAAAGAGAGAACAGGTAAAATGTTTTGTTTGTATTGGAGTTTAATGCCATTTTAACAGCTTAGGTCATATCACAGTTGTCACTGCATCTACACATGTGTTTCCTGGCTTTCTCACACCAGTACTGAAACAACTTTCTTTCCAAGCCACTGACTACTTGTCTCCCATGCATCAGAGGTGAGATGAGAAAAATCGTTGCAAAGACAGTTTGTCTCAACTAGATATCGAACTTGCAATCTCCAGGTCATGAGTCAGATACCCTAACCACTGATCTACCCAGCCAGACATACAAATATGGTGATTTAACTTTTTACGAATTAGAATCTTTTATTAATTTGTCCAAGTTGACAGGTTTTGCAAATAAGTGTTTTAACCCTGTACTATATATCCCAAGTTATGAAATATAAGGCTGTTGAAAACATTGAAGGAAAAGGAGACAATGCTGGTAACAGGAATTTTCTCTGTATCTCACAATGTTTCCTACCCTAATCATCATTTGAACTACATTTATTACGTTATCTGCAAATGCTTTGAATATGGTTGAATCCAGAATTTCGGTGTTTAGTAAAGAGTTAATCTTGTCAAAATTGAAATTTTTTGCAAGTAATGGTTAACATGCACTTGTGACTTGTCCAGATGGAAAGCTTTTGCACAAAACAGTTTTAGAATTGTCCAGATCAAAAACTTTTAAAAGTAACTGTTTTAAACTTGTCCAAATTGAAACATTTGCTCATGAAGGTTTTAGCCTTGTCCAAATTGAAAGTTTTTGCACATAGCAGTTTTCAACTTGTCCAAATAGAATTTTTCTACAATTATAGGATTTGAACTTGTCCAAATTGAAAGTATTTGCACAAACATTAGCAGTTTTCACCATGTCCACATCAAATTTTTCTACAAGTATAGGATTTGAACTTATCCAAATTAAAAGTTTTTGCACAAAGCATTTTTGACTTGTCCAAATTGAATATAGAACTCTTTAGTAAAGGATTTTGAGTAATTATCCTTAGACACATATTATATAATATTATGTCCTGAAACAAATTTGCAGCAAAAGGAAAAATTACTGGCTATGAGCAATTTCTACTTTGGCCACAATGTTTTGAAAAATAGTTTCTTGCAAATGTTTGTTCATCAGGTTTGGGAAAAGGCCAATAGCAAATAAAGTAACTTCTGTGTATTTATTGTGGGACTTACACAATGTTGCAGTCTAGATGCAACACTGCTTCCATAAATATTAAATGTATTTAGTATCTAAGCTGTTTTGTTGATGTTGAAATTTTGATATGTGTTTTTTTTGGTTTTACAGGATGAATTGCTGAACAGCTGTATTCCAAAAGACTTGATGATTTCTATGAAGGAAGATTTGATGAGGAAAATGATGTGCAAAGTGCCAAAAATTACACCATTCCATGACCTTTATGTAAATCATCATAGTAATGTAAGGTAAGCACCAAACTAAAAAGTCTGACACCATCAAATATTCAGATAAAGTATGGTTTTTAGCTCACCTGAGCACGAAGTGCTCATGGTGAGCTATTGTGATCGTCGTCCGTCGTCAACTTTTTACCTTGTGTACGCTCTAGAGGCCAAATTTTCAGTCCGATACTCATGAAACTTAGTCAGAATGTTTGCCTTGATGATATCTCGGACAAGTTCGAAAATGGGTCATGTCGGGTCAAAAACTAGGTCACTAGGTCAAATCTTAGAAAAACCTTGTGTACGCTCTAGAGGCTACATTTTCAGTCCGATACTCATGAAACTTGGTCAGAATGTTTGCCTTGATGATATCTCGGACGAGTTTGAAAGTGGGTCATGTCGGGTCAAAAACTAGGTCACTAGGTCAAATCTTAGAAAAACCTTATGTACGCTCTAGAGGCTACATTTTCTGTCCAATACTCTTGAAAGTTGGTCAGAATGTTTGTCTTAATGATATCTCGGACGAGTTAAAAAATGGGTCATGTCGGGTCAAAAACTAGGTCACTAGGTCAAATCTTAGGAAAACCTTGTGTACGCTCTAGAGGCCATATTTCTAGTCCAATACTCCTGAAAGTTGGTCAGAATGTTTGTCTTGATGATATCTTGAACAAGTTTGAAAATGGGCCATGTTGGGTCAAAAACTAGGTCACCAGGTCAAATCTTGGAAAAACCTTGTGTATGCTCTAGAGGCCACATTTTCAGTCCAATACTCTTGAAAGTTGGTCAGAATGTTTGTCTTGATGATATACTGGACGAGTTTGAAAATGGGCTATGTCGGGTCAAAAACTAGGTCACCAGGTCAAATCTTAGAAAAACCTTATGTACACTCTAGAGGCCACATTTTCAGTCCAATACTCTTGAAAGTTGGTCAGAATGTTTGTCTTGATGATATCTCTGATAAATTTAAAAACAGGCCATGTTGGGTCAAAAACTAGGTCACTAGGTCAAATCTTTAAAAAACCTTGTGTATGCTCCAGAAGCCACATTTTCTGTCCAATACTCTTGAAATTTGGTCAGAATGTTTGTCTTGATAATATCGCAGATGAGTTCGAAAGTGGGCCATGTGAGGTTAAAAACTAGGTCACTAGGTCAAATCTTTGAAAAACCTTGTTTAGCTCCAGAAGCCACATTTTCAGTCCAATGCTCTGTAAAATTGGTCAGAATGTTTGTCATGATGATAGCTTGGATGAGATTGAAAATGGGTCATGTCAGGTCAAAAACTAGGTCACCAGGTCAAATCTTAGAAAAACCTTATGTAAGCTCTTGAGGTCACATTTTCATTCCAATAATCTTGAAATTCGGTCAGAATGTTTGTCTTGATAATTTCTTAGACTAGTATGAAAATGGGTCATGTTGGATAAAAAACTAGGTCACAAGGTCAAATCTCGGAAAAACCTTTTGTGCTATAATTACAGTCCAATATTCTTTAAACTTTTGTTAGAATGTTTGTCTTGATGATATCTTGCATGAGTTTGAAAATGGGTCATGTGGAATAAAAACTAGGTCACCAAGTTTCATCCTTGAAAAACCATGTGTATGCTCTAGAGGCCGCATTTTCAGTCCAATAATCTTTAAATTTGCGTTGAATGTTTGTCTTGATAATATCTTAGACTAGTATGAATATGGGTCATGTTGGATGAAAAACTAGATCACTAGGTCAAATCTCGGAAAAAACCTGTTGTACACCCTACAGGCCACATTTTCTCTCAAATACTCATGAAAGTTTGTCGGAATGTATGTCTTGATAATTTCTACATGTCAAGTAGGCCGCTGAGACAAATTCCAGAAAAAGCTTGTGTGCACTTTAGAGGCCATATTTGTAAGCCCATTACTAATGAGTGTTTGTCAGAGTGTTTGTCTTAATATCTCTGAAGAGGTTGGAAATGGGTCATGTTTGATCAAAAGGCTCAGGTGAGCGACTTCAGGGCCATCATGGCCCTCTTGTTTGTGTATTGACTTTCACCAGGACACCTATGGACACCAACCTAAGGACCTGGTGAATGTTGCACATGCATTTCTTGTAAACCAAATAACTTGGGGTACTGTAGCAAGCATCATAAAAAATCCAACAGTTTGGGGAAACCAAAATACAGATTACTCTGCTTTAAACCTTGTATGAACCGGTTTAGTAAAAATGTAGGTCTTAATATCAGGGAAAGAACCTTGCCTGATACAATTCTCAAGCTGCACCATCTGGAAGTTACACTGTGTTACACACAATGAGTTACACTGACACTGCAAGCTTGAGTTTGAAGCATGGGCTTCCAGGCTTGGATCTGGCATGGAGATGCAAAAGTTTCTGTCCTTGGGATAGAATGTTGTTTGCCAAGATTAACCCTTTACCACCCAACAAAGTTTTACAAAGCCCATGTTGAAAGTGCTTGGTTAGAATAAGGTGAATATGGTCCCTTTATAGTATTTGCATTAGTATTTGAAAGGGTGGAAAATATTGTGGGATTAGGAGAAAATGCTTGCAACAAGCATTTTCCCCCTTTTCCCACAATGTTTGCAAAAGCTGTGTACTTCAGGGTCTTTAAAACCTGGTGCAGTAAAGGGCTCAATGCCATATTTTGCAGCATCTGTCTTGGGTTTACAGTGTTTGTTGCTTTTCTCTTTGCCTGTATAAGACTGTAAGAAGACTGTAAGAAATTTATAATTGATCACTGTTCCTTGAAGGTTACTTCATAAAACACATTGGTTCTGGATTGGAAAATTGTATCTCTTTTAGCATGATTAACTC
The DNA here is from genome assembly GCA_946811185.2 of Hippopus hippopus. Lineage (NCBI taxonomy): Eukaryota > Metazoa > Mollusca > Bivalvia > Cardiida > Cardiidae > Hippopus > Hippopus hippopus. The sequence continues at coordinate 13,779,352 of OX328103.1, read as the reverse complement.
CATTTGAAGATGAAAGAATTTCATTTCTGCACTTTGTTCGTTTTTAACCCTTATCCTGCTAAATAACTTACATGAAACTTTCAAGTCGATGGTAAAAACCTGAGTAATGCTTCTTCAAACTTACTGTTTCGAAAGAAAAAATGTCTCCTTATCGGACAGTGTAGATCCAAGGTCAGACTGAACGTTATGTGCAGTCTGATCTTGATCTACACTGTCTACAGAAAGTCAGTGAGTCTAGCTTAGCAGCCTAAGAGTTAATAGGTTTACATCCTTTGTCAGAAGTTCCGTTGAGATTTTATTCATAAGCTGGTTGCAGATGGATGAGTCAGATTATCCAATCCCCCTCATTCTGTATGAAAATACTTTTTAGCATTACAATGCAGAATATTTTTGAAAATGAAGTTGTAAAGGAAGAAATTGTGTGTAACAAGCATTTTCCCTTTATCCACAATGTATTTTTATTGTATTTTATGTCTTCAGTCTTAACCCTTTACCACACAACTCTGAGTTTTAACGACCCTGATAGAGTAGGCTTTTGTGAACATTGTGGGAAAAGGCAAAAATGCTGGCTAATACCAGTTTCTGGTTTTCCCATGATGTTTACTGTCTTTTTAATACAAATTCATCTACAAATACTTTCATATTGTACAAGCCTAAAATTCTGTTCTGTAGTAAAGAGTTAAACAGTTTTCCTCTTGCCACAATGTTTGTCTTGCGGTAGACAACTTGTGAAATTATCATGGCAAAAGGAGAAATTGCTCATCTTTAACAATGGTATTTGTCGTGCATAATAGCATAAAGGATATTTTCTAACGCTCTCCCGCCATAAATTTGTTTCAACAAGCAATGAGTCAACAAGTTTACCTTCCATCAAAGATTTTATTTAAATTTATTCATAGGTCAGAGGAAGTCAAATAAAATTCAAGTTAATGGTGTATTTAAAACCAATTACTGTACAAAAAAAAACGCCAATTATTACTGATCAGCCCTTCTCTTCAGGTGACAGCTTCTAAAAACATTGTGTTATATGATCAGTTATATGCTCATGATAAAATTTGCCCAGTGATAATCATTCGGTGAGCTTATGACACTTGATAAATTACACCCAGGGAGCTTTGTCAAGTCTCAGAGTCTGCAGAATTATATGAGCCACAGTCTGTGAAAAGAGGGTTTAGTGCATCTTCGAAAGGTTTCGACCCAGGTCAGCCTGCGCGATCAGCGCAGGCTAACCTGGGTCAAAACTTTTTGGTTTTGGTCATCTTTAGGCATGTCAAAAGATTAGCCAACTTCATGATTCAGTCGGTTGTCAGACAAAGTGGATTTTATGGATCCATGATCATGTGGTAACTTGCTCTGTAAACTGCATCACAAAGATGCATGAAACCCCGTTTTGCTAGATCATGGCTCATATATCTATATTTTCGTAAAAAAAAAAGAAATATTGTGATGGGAAAAATCGCTAGAATAATCCAGTTTCTCCTTGTAAGAGAATATTCATATTAACCTTTTACCAAAACAGTCATGGCTTTTATGAGGGGAAAGACTTTTGATAACATTGTTGAAAAAGGAGAAAATGCTGACAACCTGCATTTTTTCCTTTTTCCAAGATGCTTTCTCCCATTTCCAAGACAAATTACATTCTTTTATACACATAGATATAATTTGTCATTTGTAAATGCTTTGATTTTGGACAAGTATAAAATTAAGTAGTCTATTAAGGGTTAAAGATTTTATTTGGTGAATTTTATTTTCTTCTCTCAAGAGGAACTCAAATTTGATTAGTCCTGTATCAAAATTTACAAAATTTAATGGATCATGATTTAATTATATGACATGACAAAATCTGGCATATGTCATATTATCAATAAATGCCATTAACTATGACTTAACCTTTTTAGTGTCACTGGCAAAAAAGGGGCTTCTAGGGAGAGCATAGATTAAGATCAGACTGCACAGAACATGCAGTCTTATCTTTAATCTCTATCACCTGTTTAGTCAAGCCTATAAGATAAGATCTTCTTTGAGTTTCGCGGGTTGCGTTTTCAACAGCGGAGACAGGTTGAGTTGAATTATTTGGTGCTGAGGGAGTTAGACAGTACTGTAGGAATGAATTTGCAATTTTCAGATTTACAACTGACATACAAGAGCTACCTGAGGAAAGGAAAATATATCTTTTAGCCATTTACCAAATAATCCCAAGTTTTAACTACTCTTGTGAAAATGGGCTTTTGAAACCATTGTGGGAATAGGAGAAAATACTGGTAACCAGCATTTTCACCTTTTCCCACAATATTTTCTATCCTTGTTTATAAATTCCATCACTTGAGCAACATTGAGTTAATCATCTGCAAATGATTTAAATACTGGAAGGCTAACATTTTGTTGTTCCGTAAAGAGTTGACCCTTTCCCACAAAATCCTATGTTTAACCAACTTTAAAGAAGAGGGTTAACCTTTGAAAGACAAATTCCTACATTTGAGCAAGATTTAAGTTGTCGTCTGCAATGCTTTGGAATTGGACAAAATTTTGTCTTCAGGTAAAGAGTTAAATAGTTTGAACTCTTTACCACACTGCTGGAATTTCTATTGACCATTAGATAGAAGGCTTTTGAAAACATCCTGGGAAAAGGAGAAAATGCTGGTTATCAGCATTTACTTCTTTTCTCACAATGTTTTCTATCCTTTCTAAAAAAATCACAACATTTGAGTTACATTAAATGCATGTTGACTGCAACTGATTTCAATTTTGACTAATGTAAAGTTTTGTGTCCTGGTAAAAGTTTAACTCTTTATCAAAGGACAAGAATGTGGACTTATCCAAATTAATAGCATCTACAGATGGCAATTTAAATTTGACTCAAATGATGGAACTTGTCTTTGATAGGGTAGAAAATATTGTGGGAAAAGGAGTAAATGTTGGTTACAAGCATTTTCCCATTTTTCTACTGTTTTGAAAGGCGTCTTCCTCATTGTGTGGTAAATGGTTAAACACTTAGCATGAATTTGCAAATTTTAGATTTACTTTTGACATATGGGAAAAACTCTGAAGAGTGGCAAATGTCTCTTTTAAATCAAATAGAAATTACAGTGTTGAATCAAGGGACTCAAAGTCCTGAAAAGCTGATTTGTGGAACAGTATTAAGCTATGATATGGTGTAACTAAAAATAGAATTTCCATTACATGTAATGTATGTACATGTATTATGTAAGTAAGTGGAGTAAGCAAGGGCAAGGAAAGTCAAGGAAAGGTGTTCTGCCAAGCAGGACACACAGTAACTATTATTTTATTACTTATTAAAGGCACAGTAGCAACCAAAAATAAACAGTGAGGGTGGTAAAATGTATTTGAATACATGTATTCTACATAAAATGGCATAAAAAGTCATTATTATGAAATCTCATAGTTTTTATTTTGATACACTGACAAAGCTACCATAATGGTGTTGTAAAAATTTACACTCTTTGCAAACACCTCGTCAAGAAATTTGAACTAGTGTGTATCGAAACAAAAACATTCATGACAAGTCGTCTTCAAAGAGTGTGAATTTTAAATGATACCATCATGGTATCATTTAACTTTTTACCAATTGACAAAATTGTAGACTTGTCCAAATTGAAAGCATTTGCAGACGACAAATGCAGTGTGTAACTCAAATGCCCATTTCTGTCTTTGATAGGGTAGAAAATATTTTGGGAAAAGGAGAAAATGCTGGTTACCAGTTACAATGTTTTCAAAAGTCCTTTTCCTTGGGGGTTGTTAAAACTTCGGATTGTATGGTAAAGGCTTAACCCTTTCCCAAACAATCCCTGGTTTTCACGGCCCTGTAAAAGAAGCCTTTTGAAAACATCGTGAGAAAAGGAGAAAATGCTGGTAACCAGCATTTTCTCCTTTTCCCACAATGTTTTCTACCCTCCCAGAACAAATTTCAATTTTTGAGTTACGTTAATTTTGTCGTCTGCAAATGCTTTCATTTTGTACCAGGCTAAAATTTTGTCGTTTGGTAAAGAGTTAATTCACACATAAGCTTGCTAGAATGTGATGCATAGATTGATCAATGAAATAAAGCATATAAGACAAATAATGTTGTTTACTATGCAAGTTTGTCAAAAGGCAGAAACAGGTTAGGCAGGTATTTGGCCCAGCTTGGGGTCCAACTCATTGAATTTATGATGTTTTGGCCACAAACATTTTGGCCAGGATGTTTGTGCCAAGGACCTTTTGGCCAGCTGAAAGCACAAAGTAAGATGTTTTTGGCCAAATGTTATATTGAAGCAGAAAAATGCTATAGATCTATATGAACTTTCTATGCTTTTAGGTAAGCAATTTTAGGAAAAGAAATAAAAATGTTTCATTGTGGGAACTTCTCTTTCCTTTATTTCAAGAAAGTTCTGGCAACAGTGGCAAATCCACCTAGCCAAAACATTCTTTTTTGTTCTTTCAGTTGGCCAAAATATCTGTGGCAAAACTTTCAGGCCAAAATGTCTGTGGCCAAAACGTCCATCCACCCAACTCATGACCTCTGGATTACAAGCCTTGTACTTCAGTGACTAGGCTCCTGGGCTCAGCAAATTTTGGGATACTTTGGTTGAGATATTCTTTGAAATTGTATATTTGAGTGTTTTGTGTTGCTTGAAATTGTCTTTTTCACTCTTCTTACTGTGTACCTTACAACCCCATGTTTTTCTGATCAGGAGGAAATGTGCCTGAAAACATTGTTGGAAAGGAGAAAATGCTGGTAGCCAGCATTTTTTCCTTTTCCTGCAATGCCTTTTTTTTCTTTACTTTTTAAGGACCAATGCCATCAATTAAGCTACATATTTAAATTGTTTGCAAATATTTTCAAAATAGACCAGTCCAAAATTTTGTTGTTTGGCTAGAGAGTCAATAACATTGGCTTTATTTCATACATTTACCTCTGTGATTTCCAAGATGTTAACCCTTTACAGGATAATTAAAGTTTAGACTTCTCCAAATTCAAAGCATTTGTAGATAATTTCATTTTGGCTCATATGATGGGGCTTGTGATTGTAAGAAAAGAAATCATTGTGGGTTACCAGCATTTTCTCTGTGTCCAGTAGTGTTTTCAAAACCTTTCCCTCTCAGGGTCACTAAAAGTCAGGATTGCTTGGTAAAGAGTTAAGATGTTTTGAAACTGTCAGTGAAAAGTTTATTGACAAAATTTGTCAAGTTCCTTGACAATTAAGGTGCCTTCAGCAGGAAATTAGGTCACTCAAGAATTTGAAGACACAACTTGTTGTAGACTGTGTAGGTGTGTTTGACAGGAAATAAGGTCTACTTTCAGGGTTGAAATAATAGTGAAACACAGTCTGTTTTCTGACTCTGCATTCTTTTAAAACTGAATTAGAACACACAGTCTAATTTCAAGCTGTTAATCATAAACTTAATGCTTTTTATTCAGAATTAGAATTCAACCCAAGTTGGTATAGGTAGATGAATGTGGTTCTTTGTTATTGTTGCAAGAAAGAAAAACAGTGTGTGACCTGAATAATTTCGATTTTATTTTTTTTACCCTCATGAATACAAATGAATATTTGGAAGATTAGTAGTGAATATTTTTCTAAGCAGACAGCCATAGTTTAACCCTTTACCAACTGAATCCCTGGTGTTTACAACCCAGAGGAAGAAGCTGTCTGAAAACATTGTGGGAAAAGGAGAAAATGCTGGTAACCAGCGTTTTCTCCTTTTCCCACAATGTTTTCTACTCTTCTAAAGTCAAGTTTCAATTTTTGAGTAACATTTATTTTGTCGTCTGCAAATGCTTTCAATTTGGACAAGTCTAAAATTTTGTCGTGTGGTAAAGAGTTAACTCTGTACCAAAGGACAAATCCAAAGAGTTCTCAGATGACAAATTGAGTGTGGCTCAAATGATGGTTCTTGTCCTTAAAAGTGTATGAAACATTGTGGGACAAAGTGGAAATACTGGTTTCATGACCACGATTTCAAATGCCTACTGGCTCAGGGTTGTTAAAACGCAGGATTGTTTGAGGGTTAGACAGTCTTATTTAGTTTTTGTTGCGTCAATCAAAATTTCTGGTAAAGAACTGAAAAATATAATTAGATATATTTTTCTCTGCAGTCATAATTGAAATGTATGGGTACATTTAGTAAAAAGGTACAATTTTTGCTGCCTAAATAAAGGGATGGTTGTTTTGCAATCGGTAGCACTTTCTCTTTTTATTACATAAGACATGATGTGACCATACTGATATGAATATGAATCTTTGTAATCAATATGTGTAATTGATCATGTGACATTCCCACAAGTCTTTGCAAAACTGTTGCATGAAATCTGAAAATACTTTAAGAGGCTAAATAGCCCGTTAAGGAAATACCACTGGAAAAACAATTTTTCCTGCTTAGGTCTTTCTTCATTACTGATGACTTGTCTACTATTGACTTACTTCAGTGACAAATCATTTTCTAAGTTTGATGAAATTATAACATCAGAATAGTTCCTTTTAACTCTTTACCAAATGACAAAATTTTGGACAAATAAAAAATAAATGTAGATTGCTACACAAAATTTACAGATCCATAATTATGTGATGACTTGCTTGATACAATGCATCATAGAGATGCATTAAACCCCCTTTCCCAGAACATAGCTCATATTTACCATTTGTACTATTTTCAGTATCCTGTATGCAGACATAGTCAATTTCACGCCATTAGCTGCAGAGTGCACAGCACCAGAACTCGTCAAAATGTTGAACGAATTGTTTGGCAGATTTGATCAATTAGCAGAGGTAATATTACAATATTTCTTCCCATCACCTCTTTTGTTTCTTTACCAAAAGATTGAGTGCATTTATGACCCCAAGGAAGAAAGCTTTTAAAAACACAGTGGGAAAAGAAGAAATGCTGGAAAACAGCATTTTCTACTTTTCATATGCCTGTCGAAGACGGGACATATTATGGGATCACCCATGGCGTACAGGCGTCCGGGCGGGCGGGCGGCAGCCAGTTCTTTGTCCGGAGCATAACTTTGTCATCTCCAGTCAGATTGACTTGAAACTTGGCATGTGTGTTTGTTGCAATAATACGGAGTGCAGTGCGAAAGAACCATAACTCTACCCCATGCTGTCTTGGAGTTATTTCCCTTTGATCGTCATTTTTACAGCATTTTCTGCTTGTCCGGAGCATAATTTTGTCATCTCCAGTCCGATTGACTTGAAACTTGGCATGTGTGTTTGTTGCAATAATACGGAGTGCATTGCGAAAGAACCATAACTCTACCTGGTGCTGTCTTTGAGTTATTTCCCTTTGATAGTCATTTTTTACAGCATTTTCAGCTTGTCCGGAGCATAATTTTGTCATCTCCAGTCCGATTGACTTGAAACTTGGCATGTGTGTTTGTTGCAATAATACAGAGTGCTGTGCGAAAGAACCATAACTCTACCTCATGCTGTCTTTGAGGTATTTCCCTTTGTCATTTTTACAGCATTTTCTGCTTGTCCGGAGCATAACTTTGTCATCTCCAGTCCGATTGACTTGAAACTTGGCATGTGTGTTTGTTGCAATAATACGGAGTGCAGTGCGAAAGAACCATAACTCTACCTTGTGCTGTCTTGGAGTTATTTCCCTTTGATCGTCATTTTTACAGCATTTTCTGCTTGTCCGGAACATAACTTTGTCATCTCAAGTCAGAGTGACTTCAAACTTGGTATGCATGTTTGTTGCAATATTACAGAGTACAGTGCGCAAGAATAATAACTCTACCTAGTGCAGATTTTGAGTAATTCCACTTTGATCTTCATTTTTACAGTATTTCTTGCTTGTCTGGAACGGAACTTTTTCACCTCAAGTCAAGTTGACTTGACACTTGGTAAACATTTTTGTTGCATTACCTGCCCTTTACGATTATTATACCCCCTTGACAACTGGTGGTGGGACGGGCGTATCTTGCGACAATTTGCCGCTCTTGTTTCACAATGTTTTCTCGTGTTTAAAAAGAAGATATCAGGCACTTGAGCCGCATTTAATTTGTACGTCTGCAAACTCTTTAAATATTGACTGGTTCTACAGTTTTGTTGTATGGTAAAGGGCTCAAACTCTGAACAGACAAATAAGTACCAGTCCATATTAAAAACGATAAACCAGTCACTGGCTTTCTTTTTTTTTTTTTGTTAACTCAACCTCTATGATACAACTTCTGAAAACACTGGGAAAAGGAGCAGTTATTACCCATCATCTATAGTATACAAGGTGTCATGCAGTACTAAATTTCTTCAACAGTAGATGAATTAAGTAAAGATTAAGTAAATTTAGAATAGAAGTCTTACACACTTAAGTGGACTAGGAAATGATACTCATCTTTAAACAAAGTTTTTCTTGTTGATTCCCTACTCCAATTACGTGGGTAGCCATGCTGAAGTCTAAACTCTTTATCACAAGGCAAAATTTAAGACTTGTTTAAATTGAAAGCATTAAAAGCCCATTAGTAGCCAAAAGTGAACAATTGGGCTAAATGTTACTTGCTGGTAAAAAAAGGTAAAAGTTGCCAAGTCCCTTTATCTTTAGTTTAGTTTTTACCTGATTATGGAATTCATTTTTCTATCAGCCACTACCACTTGGATAGATTGCACAATAATGGATTGTCATCTTCACAATACTTTCAATACTTTTAAATGGCACAGTTTAAATTTGAATGCATAATATTATTAACACCAGCATTGTTTACTTTTGCCTGCTACTGGACCTTAAATAGACAACAGGTTTTATTTAGCTGAAATAGTGGAGATGATCCTGAAGATATTATAGGAAATAAGAAAATGCTGGTCACCAGGATTTTCTCCTTTCCCTACAATTTTTCATCTGCAATTTTTCTCAGGGTCATTTAAAGAAGAGAATGTTTGGTTAAAGGTTAAAACCCTAGATATAACCTTTAGAGCACCTAATAAACCCAACAGGCATTTTCAGTGCAGAAATAAGACCTTGTTAACCTGTTACCAGCATTTCTTCTTTTCATTCAACTTTTTTCTACCTTGTCAAAGAACCTAACTTCATTTGTACTGCTTTCAGATTTGTGGTCTGCAGATAATTCTAATTTAGAGGAGTCTGAAATTTGTTGTTTGGTAAAGTATTGAGAGCAAATAAAGGGTTGCTTTCATCATCTATGTGCAGCAAAGGGGACAGTGTGGATCAAGGATCAGACTGCACGTTTTGTTGTATTCTAATCATGATCTACACTGGCCGCAAAAGCAACTGTAGTTTTAGAAGGTGCTTTTTGAGGGTTTACACCAATGTTTGTAAGTACAACATTCCAAGACAAAAAGGCCAACAAAATTACTGAATGCCAATTTTTTTACTGATTTCCTGTTTAAACTTGCAGAAAAACAATTGTTTCCGAATCAAGATTCTTGGGGACTGTTATTATTGTGTGTCAGGACTGCCAACAGAGTGTGAGAAACATGCCGTCAACTGTGTGAAAATGGGGCTCAAAATGATTGAAGCTATTAGGTGAGTGAGTACATTATTTGGTGGAAAAATATCGTTTACAATAATTTTCAGAATTTTCAGATGAATAACAGTAACTGTAGATTCTGAACTCTTTGCAGCATTTTCTCCTTTTCACACAATGTTTTCTACCCTTCCTAGAACAAATTTCATGTTGTGAGTCACATTCATATTATTGTCTTCAAATGTTTTCGATTTTGACAAGTCTAAAATTTTGTCAGTGTGTAAAGAGTTAAATAATAATTATTTGATCTTTTCTGCCTGCAGAGAGAAAACAATTTTTTTTCACACACAAACTCCAGCAGATGATTTTTTGCATTTTTGTCTCTGATCAATTTTGGAAGCATTGTGGATTAACTTTTTACCAAATGACCTAATTGAAAGCATTTGCCTTAGCTCATATGATGATTTCTGTCTTTTATTGGGTTGAAAACATAGTGGGAAAAGGAGAAAATGCTGATCACAAGCATTTTCTCCTTTTCTCACAATGTTTTCAAAAGCCTTCTTTTTCAGGGTTGTTGAAACCTGGGAGTGTGTGATAATGGGTTAATACTTTACCTAGCAACAAAATATTTTTCAGTCCCACCCTGAAATTAATTGCAGGCAACAAATTCATTGTGGGTCAAATGATGTGATTTGTGTATGAACAGGAAGAATACATTGTATGAAAAAGAGAATATGCTGATTACTGTTTCATACAATGTTTTAAAAAGGTCTCTTCTTCCAGGTCGTTAAAACACGTGATTGGTTTAACAAAAGTGACATCACAATTTTGTATCTTTCAGAAATGTGCGTGAGGCTACAGGGGTTGAGGTAGATATGAGAATAGGGGTTCACTCAGGGGCAGTTCTGTGCGGAGTTTTGGGTCTCAAGAAATGGCAGTACGATGTTTGGTCAGATGATGTTTCAATAGCCAATCATATGGAGTCAGGAGGGGTTCCTGGGTACAAATTGAATACTATAATTTCTCATGTCATAATCCACAGGTTTAACTCTTTACGAGACAACAAAACTTTAGCCTTGTCCAAATTCAAAGCATTTGCAGACGACAATTTCAGTGTGGTTCAAATGGTGCAATTTTTCTCTGATAGGGTAGAAAACATTGTGGGAAAAGGAGAAGGTGCTGGTCACCAGCACTTTCTCCTTTTCCCACAATGTTTTCAAAAGGCTTTTCTCCCTGGGTTGTTAAAAGTAGGCATTGTGCGATCAAGGGTTAACTCTTTTCCAAGCAAAGTTTAGACTTGTCCAAATTCAAAGTAGTTCCAAAACTGTGAGAAAGGGAGAATATGCTTGCTACCAGGAATGTGACATATTTTCACAGTACTTTCAAAAGCTTTCCTCCTTTGGCCATAATAGGGTTTTTAGCTCCACTGGCCGAAGGCCAGAGAGCTATTGTCATGGCGTTGTGTCCGTCATGCGTCCGTCCATCCGTCCGTCCGTCTGTCCGTCTGTCCGTCCGTCCGTCCGTCCGTTCGTGCGTGCGTCCGTAAACTTTTTCTTTAAAAAACTTCTCCTCAGAAACTATTGACTGGATTTTTACCAAATTTCACAGGAATGTTCCTTTGGTGGTCCTCTTTCAAATTCCTTCAAATAATTGTGTTCCATGAAGAATTCTGGTTGCCGTGGCAACCAAAGTAAAAAACCTTTAAAAATCTTCTCCTCCCAAACCGCTATTTGGATAGCATTATTATTTTGCAGGAATGTTCCTTAGATACAGGTTTACAGAATTCCTTAAAAAAAAAAAGATCTGTCAAAAAACATGGCTTTTATGGGAGACTCATTTTCCTTTTATGGTATAAAGTAAAATCTTTGAAAAATTTCTTCTGTAAAACTATTCATTGGATTTCATTGTTGTTAGCTCCACTGGCCGAAGGCCAGCGAGCTATTGTCATGGCGTTGTGTCCGTCGTGCGTCCGTCCGTCCGTTCGTTCGTTCGTCCGTGCGTGCGTCCGTAAACTTTTTCTTTAAAAAACTTCTCCTCAGAAACTATTGACTGGATTTTTACCAAATTTCACAGGAATGTTCCTTTGGTGGTCCTCTTTTAAATTCCTTCAAATAATTGTGTTCCATGAAGAATTCTGGTTGCCATGGCAACCAAAGTAAAAAACCTTTAAAAATCTTCTCCTCCCAAACCGCTATTTGGATAGCATTATTATTTTGCAGGAATGTTCCTTAGATACAGGTTTACAGAATTCCTTAAAAAAAAAAAAGATCTGTCAAAAAACATGGCTTTTAAGGGAGACTCATTTTCCTTTTATGGTATAAAGTAAAATCTTTGAAAAATTTCTTCTCTAAAACTATTCATTGGATTTCATTGTTGTTTTGCAGGTAAGTTCCTATGGTGGTTGTCTACCAAATTGTTTCTTCAGTGAGCTAAAATGCAGGATTGAATGATAATTGTTAAAAACTTCCTTTTGCCATTATAGAAATATCAGGCCTGTGGAGCGATACAGGCGCTCAAGCGCCTCTAGTTAACTCATTACCAAACGACAAAATTTTACGTTTGTCCAATTCGAAAGCATTTGCAGACGACAAAATAAAAGTGACTGAAAATTTGAAATTTGTTTTGTGAAGGGTAGAAAACATTGTGGGAAAAGGAGAAAATGCTGGTTACCAGCATTTTCTACTTTTCCCACAATGTTTTCCAAAGGCTTCTTTCTCAGGATCGTCAAAAGTAGGGATTGTGTGGTAATGGGTTAATACATAAGATTCTTTTGGAAAGAGTTCAGCTGATATCAACAGCATTTCAGTTAAATAAACAATAAAAGTTGTCATATTTATTTTGCCAGAACCTTATTTGTCAAAAAAAGGAAAACTATGAACAAAACAGTATTTTTGACTGAGCATTCACCTGTGGAATTGTGTTAAAAATTATTTTGTGTTTTTGCAAGAGGTAGATCAAGATATTATTGCACATAATGTGCAGTTTTGTCTTGGATCGACACTGTTAAAAAGTTTGTAATGTAGTTTTACTCCAAACCACCTTCATTTATGCCATTTTCCAGATAGAAAATATCCATGTCATTTATTTTGCATTCTACATGTAAAACAAACAAAGATTATCATATTATATTGTTGTCTTTTCTGTTTCCTGTTTTGGAGAGTACATTACCCTAGCCTTTCTTGTTTTCTGTCTTGGAGAGTATATTACCATGGCCATTCTTGAACTCTGTTTAGGAGAGTACACATTTCCAAGGCAACGCTTTCCTATCTTGGGGATGAATTTTTTGTGGAACCAGGGGATGGTGGATCACGAGATTCTTTCCTGAAGAGCAGGAATGTCACCACATATCTTATTGTGCAGGCAGAAAAACGGGTTCCGGTAATTCTTTTCCTTCATCTGTTTTTCTGTTCAAAATATAAATTCAGATAACTTTAAAAACATCTCTAACATTGTTTTAAGTGTAACATAGCACTTACTAATTTTCTTTTGTACTTAAAATGAAAAAAGATTGTGTACAATCATAATATGATCTCATTGGTCAGAAGCATCTTGCGACTTTATTGGTCAAAGAGCTGTACCTTTTGTTTCCATTACATGCTAGGCCCACATTTATTTTCGAATTAGATGATCAAAATTCAAGATAATTGCATAACCATGATTTGTTTTATTTGATTTAGCTAGCTATCCATTTTAGCTTAACTTATTTTAGCTCAGGCATGGTTATGTCAGAGCAAAGACTCAGTCTCATGAAAATTTCCTGAAAATTTTCTTGAATTTTCTAACACAATTAATTTCTGATAGCCATTGTATGTAAGATTCTGTATAGCAGTTTAACTCTTTATCAAAGGACAAAATTTAAGACAATTCTAAATTGTTGGCATTTGCAGACTACAAATTGACTGTAGCAGAAATGGTAGAAAATGTCCTTGAAAGGGAAGAAAAAAAAACTGAGAAAGGGAAAAAAATGCTGATTACCAGCATTTTCTCCTTTTTCCACCATTTTTTCAAAAGCCTTTTTGGTTAGGGTTGTTAAAACTCAGGATTTTTTGGTAAAGGGTTAAATGAAATCCCTGATTTACATTTAAGCTCACAAAGAACCTGATACAGATCTTGTCTATAAGCTTTGAAACTTGTTGCATTTAACACAAAACTTTTTGCAATTTTTTATTGTATCTTGATTAATATTCTCCATATGTCTCTATCACAGCATGAAGGAAAGCCAATTCGATCCAGGTTTGAGAGTAATACTAGAGCATCTGTCCGTGTGTCACAGTATTTGGAAAGCTGGGGGATAGACAAACCCTTCTCCAATTTGCAAGGAAGCAATATGGCCACCAAACTGCTCAGTGTCACTGTAAGTAATGTCTCTTGACATTTATTTTACCTGTTACCAATTAATTCTATGTCTTTATGAGTATTTCAGCCATTGAGAAAGATCAAGTTTATTTAATTGGCACTGTAAGAGCAACTTGACCAATTTAGGGATCCAATAAAAAGGGAAGAACAGCAAAAAAAAAACAGATTATAAATTACAAGAAAGGACTTTTCACTCCTTGATTTGATTTAAGTACAATGTTATAGGGACTGCTGGCACCAAATGATTGACCATTTTTAGGGTTTTCTTTTCAAGTTTGATGTCTGGAAGAAGTCATCTAATCATAAAACTTTTGTGTTAATATTTTGTAATATTTGTTTAACATACCACATTTTACCTAATGGACGCTCCCTCCCTGACAGTAGCTACACCCTACTCCAGAGGCCTCCAATAACCCCAACACACCTGACCTTACCTTTGATTTGATGACTGTAGTGATAAACTTCCAATTGCAACATATTCTATATCACTATATAAAAATTGCCAATGACATTAGTTGTGTCAAGTTAGACAAGATCATTAAAAGATATTACTGACATCTTCCGATCAATAAATGTGTACCTGGTTTGTGCTACAAATAAGTACAGTACTTACTTTACTATATGACAGCACTTAAATTTCGATAAATTTGCCATGAAATAAGAGAGCACTGCAGCGTTTTGCATGGTTCCCCGGGGCATTAATTAGGTGAAATACTGTACTTCAACTCCTTATCAAAGGATTTCTTGGCTTGATGTTCCTAAGAGTTAAAGTTTGGAAAACATGGCTGGAAAAGGAGAAAAAGCTGGTAAGAGCTTTTTCTCCTTTTTTCCCCACAATGTTCTCTACCCTTAAAAAGAAAAATCCAATCAGTTGGGCCACATTTGATATGTCATTTGCAAAATGCTTTGAGGATAGACAAGTCTGAATTGTGTCCTCTTGTTAAGAGTAAATAAACTACTAGGATGGTTAGGAATAAAATTATCATGAGCATTTTCTCTGTTTGTCACTTTATTTAACTCTGTACCAAACAACTAAATCTTAGACCAGTCATAATTGAAAGCATTGAGAGAACACAAAAGAAATGTTGCTCAAATGAAGAACTCTGTCTTTTAAAGGATAGAAAATACTGTGGGAAAAGGAAAATATGCTGGTTACCAGCATTTTCTCCTTTTCCACGATGTTTTCAGAAGCCTTTTCTGTTATAGCCGTTATAACTCGGGATTGTGTGGTGAAGTGTTAAGAAAATTTACTCTCATAACAGTTTTAGTGTACCCATGTTGACATCATGTTTAGTGAAGCCATATTGATAGCATGCTTTTCTTGTTTTCCTCCAAGAAGCGCCCTCGAAGTGGAATTCTGGTAAATAAAGTCAGGAAAAACAATATCTATTTTATATAATGATGATGCCTGATAATGTGATGTAATTATAGCCTTAAAACACCCTTTACAATGGTAGTTGCCATTGGGGCTTGTGTAGATCAAAACCAGACTGCACAAAACATGCAGGTTGATCTTTGATCTACAATGTCTGCTTTGCGAAGACTTAATGAACAAAAGCTACCATGAAATTGCACTTTTTTTTCGAGCTGTATTCACCAACTGTTTTAAACTGCATTCTAAGTCTTATTCTAGATTTACAAAGTAACACAATTTCTTATTAGCTAAACCACTTGGTTTAGCCAATCAGATATTGTGTTACTTTTAATTTTTGAAAATTCTTGAGAATCAGACCAAGAATTTTATAATGAATGATTATGGAGAATTTGGGCCTGGGTTTCATTTCCCGACAAAAAATGTTGGATTCATTTGGTGCTGGAAGAATTATAATAATCATCCTTTCAGTTTGAGAGATCACCAAAATTTCCACTATGACAGTAAAATGGTTTTATATCCATTCATATTTACTTAATTCTTTGCCTAATGACAAAAGTTAAATGTTCCCAAATTGAAAGCATTTGCACAGTAAAATACAGCTAAAATGATGACATTGTTCTTGAAAAGGAAGAAATTATTTTAGGAAAAGGAGTTTTTTTCCTTTTTCCAATATTTTTTCATTAAACCTCCTTAACTCTTTACCACACAATCCCGACTTTTAATGATCGTTGGAAAGAAGCCTTTTGAAAACATTGCGGAAAAAGAAGAAAATGCTGGTAACCAGCATTTTCTCCTTTTCCCACAATATTTTCTACCCTTCCCAAACCAAATTTCATTTTTTCAGTCACATTTATTTTGTCGTCTGCAAATGCTTCCAAATTGGACCGGTCTTTAATTTTGTAGTTTGGTAAAGAGTTAAGGGCTGTTAACTCTTTACCAAACGACAAAATTTTAGACTGGTCCAAATTGAAAGCACCTGCAGACGACAATAAAGGTAACTCAAAAACTGAAATTTGTTTTAAGTAGAGTAGAAAACATTGTGGGAAAAGGAGAAAATGCTGGTTACCAGCATTTTCTTCTTTTCCCACAATGTTTTCAAAAAGCTTCTACCTCAGGATCATAAAAACCAGGGATTGTTTGGTAAAGGGTTAAAACACAGAATCAGTTGGTAAAGGATTAAATAAAATACATGAAGTGTATGTCACTGTAGCTTTTGTATGTAATTTTTTTTTCCTCCCATAATTATGCCAAAAAAGCTTTTTGATTATGAAACTACATGTAATTTCTTTCCATCTAGTGACATTGTTGAATTTAGATAATGAGATAATCAAATAGAAGAAGCATTTCAAGCAATTTGTTGAATTTCAGGTTGGTTGTTTTTGAGAAAATATTGAGATTATTGTCCTGTCATTGCCTGCGTTGTCATCTTCATGATGCAAGATTTTGTCTGTTCAAGGTCATGACATTTTTTAATATTTCTGGCATTACTGCAAATAATTACTTCAACCGTGGACTAGTTGTTTATTACCCCCCAAAAAAGATACCTTTTGAAAACATTGAAGCAAAAGGAGACAATGCTGTAGCCTGTTTTCCCACATTGTTTTCTAGCCTTTCAGAAACAAATCTAATCATGTGAGCCACATTTTATATGTCATCTGCACATCTTTGGCTGGTAAAGAGTGAAATTGAGGGAACAGAGAGAGAAAATAAAGACAGGTAGACATAAATGTGATAAATTTCAGGGAACAGGAGGGAGAAAATTAAGACATGTAGACATAACTGCGATAAATTTCAGGGAACTGCAGCGATTATGTGGACATAAATGTGATAAATGTCGGGGAACATGGAAGAGAAAATAAAGACATAAATTCCAGAGAACAGGAGGGAGAAAATAAAGACATGTAGACATATATGTGATAATTTTTTGAGAACAGGAAGGAGAAAATGTAGACATAAATGTGATAAATTTCAGGGAACAAAAGGGAGAAAGCAAAGACATGAAGATATAAATTTGATATGTCTTTGGGAACAGGAGGGAGAAAATAAAGAAATGTAGACATAAATGTGATAAATTTTGGGCAACATGAGGGAGAAAATAAAGACATTTAGACATACATGTAATATGTAATAATTTTCAGGAGGAAGAAGAGCAAGAAGATGAAATTAGGTCTTCATACCTCTATCTCTCAACAGAGGTATGAGAGAATGCAATGACAAGGCATTTTGCATAACTCTAAAACCTTTAAGCGCCTTTCACAACTGTTTTTGCATTTGCAGCCATTGTAGATCGAGATCAGACTGCACAAAACATGCAGCCTGATGTTTGATCTACACTGTACGGTTTGCTGAAACATTCTGGACAATAGTAACCTTTGATATTGCTCTATTAGGGTCTTATTTCTTGAATGAAAATGCCAGGTTGGTTTATGTGGTGCTCTGAAGGTTTAACTCTGTGCCTCCTTGAACTAACTTGCAGCAGATGACTTTGAAAACTTTGCTTTAACCCTTTACCAAAAATCCTTTTTTTTCATGACCATAGTAAGGAAGGCTTTTGAAAATATTGTGGGAAAAGGAGAAAATGCTGGTAACCAGCATTTTCTCCTTTTCCACGATGTTTTCTATCCTATCAAAGAGAGAAATCATCTTTTCAGCTACATTTGAATTGTTAACTGAAAATGCTTTCAGCTTGGTCCAGTCCAACATTTTGTCGTTTGGTAAAGGGTTAAAATGGGGAGGGTTTCATATTAAATATAGAATAATGTGACGTAGATTTGTAAAGAAGAGAAATTTTGCATATTAAAAATTTCTCCTGTGGCCACTAAGTTTTTGAAAATTGTCTGCTGCAAGATGTGAAATCTGTTCGCGGGGAGGGATGATTTAAGTCTTTACCACATGAAAGAATTACAGACTTGTCCAACTTGAAAACATTTGCAGATGACCCAATAAATGGACAGAAAAAATTTGAAGTTGTCTGTTGAAGGGTGGAAAACATTGTTGAAATTGGAGAAAATGCTGGTTACCAGCATGTACTCCTTTTTCCACTATGTTTTCCACAGCGGTCTCCATTAGAGTCTTTAAAACTCATGATTGTGTGGCAAAGGGTTAAAGTGCATTTACATGTAAAAGGCATTTTGTTTGACACTTTAATTGATGATTACCTTGTTACCTGTATGTCAGTTTGTGCATAATTTTCTTTTTCTCTTTTCTAAAGACTGTTGATGCCATACCATCTATACTGTAGGTTTAAGATCAGACTGCAAAAAGAATTCAGTCTGATGTTGGATTTACTTTTTCCAATATTTTGTCAGTTGTTCTGGCAAAAAAAAAACCAGCACTACATTATCATGTTTCAAATGTTCTAGACCTAAAGCAGAGTTTTAACATCCATGAGAAAAAAATTCTGGATTATGCTCTAAAGATTTAATCCTTTACCACACAACAAAGTTTTAGACTGGTCCAAATTGAAAGCATTTGCAGACGACAAAATAAAAGTGACTGAAAATTTGAAATTTGTTTTGGGAAGAAAAGAAAACATTGTGGGAAAAAGAGAAAATGCTGGTTACCAGCATTTTCTCCTTTTCCTACAATGTTTTCAGAAGGCTTCTTTCTCAGGGTCGTTAAAAGTCGGGATTGTTTGGTAAAGGGTTAATCCTCCTCGTGCCTTGTGTTTGGAAGTCAAAAATGTGAATGTCGGGTTTCTTATGAGTTGAATAGAACTCTTTGTTGCATTTTCTGCATTTTGCATTGTATGGTTCTCTCTATAATATATAGTGCTAACACAAAAGTTGTGGCATTTGCTTACCAATACTGTGTCATTCCATGTTTTTGAAAAAACAGAAACAAAGCAGTTTAAATACAGTGTAATTTAATTATGATTTGAAACCATAATGAGCTTATCGAATTTGTCGTCTGCAAATGTTTTCAATTTGGACAAAGCTAAAATTTTGTTGTCTGGTAAAGGCTTATGTGGTTTATGAAATTAAATATGGTTCAAACAATAGAATTTCTTTGAAATGGTTGAAAACATTGTAGGAAAAGGAGAAATTGCTGGTTACCAGCATTTTCTTCTTTTCCTGTAATATTTTCAAAACTGCTTGTAACCAGCATTTTCTCCTTTTCTCACAATTTTTTCTCCTCTTTCAAGGAAAAATTTGAAAGTTTTAGCCACATTTCATTTGCCAATTACAAATGCTTTGAATCAGGACAAGTCTTAAATTTTGTCATCTTGTAAAGAGTTAAAAATCATGAGTCTTTTTTATCTAGATTCTTGGCTCAGCTGTTTTTTGAAAAAAAATCAAGATATTGCTTTAGCTCTGTTGTAGTCTGCACCATTATGGACAAACATGTACATTTTATTATACATGTATCTCACTTATTTCTAAAGATATTTACTTCAAACTTTGCTAGATGTTAGCTATCAAAAGGGGAAGTCATTAACCAATATAGGTAGCCCCCAAAATATTTTTGACACAGTTATCCCCCTTTTTCAACATAAAATGTTCATTGAAAAAGCACCTGCCACTGACATCCATGTGTGGTGCTCTTGCCACAATACAATTCTGCCATATGTATTTTTCTTAATGGCAGAAAGGTTGATTGCATGTATGTCTTATATGTAGAACTTAATTATTTCTGTATTTTATTCCTTCCACAGCTTATAAATGTAAGTTTGTTTGCACCAAAACATGCTGTTTTTTTTTAACATTTCTTTAACACATCAGGAAAATACAGTGCTCACAAATCGCTCTAATTTTGAAAATACAAAACTCTGATTTTTATTGACTTCAGCTAGTCAGATAGCTTATATCAGTGGAAAAGATATTCAGAATGGGATTCATATTGCTACATATTGCTCTTTGCTTTTTATAAGGAACAAAATCTTGTTAGAAGTGCTTTTGATTTAATGTGTTTTATTGGCCTGAATCAGATTGCTATTTACCAATAGGATTAGGTTTATTTGAAGCTCCTTGGTTAATTTGACATTGTAAGATGGAAAGACTTTATGTACTTAAGGTCATTCAGATACTGAAAGAAAGGCCTAACTATGACACATCTGAATGCTAAATGAATCTTTTTACTTAACTGTGACTCTGACTTTCTTCATCTAACAATAAAAGAAGATTTTTAATTTTTAACCAGAATATGAAAACTTTAAAGTATTTGTGTGCATCTTATCATGCAGATTTATATTTTTGTAACATAAGGTACATTTAACCCCAAACTATGCAATTATAAGCTTTATAAAAGACCTTGAGGAAAAAGCCTTTTGAAAAAATTGCTGGAAAAAGAGAATATGTTGGCTACCAGTATTTTCTCCATTTAGCATAATGTTTTCTACCCTTTAATAGAAAATTGCCATTATTTGAACTGTATTTACATTGTTGTCTGAAAGTGCTTTGGATTTTGACAAGTCCAGATATTCAGATTGATTTCTTGACATTTCACTGTTTGTCAATAACCACAAATCTATGTCATAATTTGACAGACTTGTGTCTTGCAAGGGAATTAATGCTAAGCTTGAAATCTACAGATTCGCTTCAATTTATTATTATAAATTGTGTGCTTATGCTAAAAAAAAAGATACCTGTACCCCAAGGCCTTAATTTACAGCATGTCTTTCTAACAGTTTCTAATAGTAACTTTTTTGAGCATAACATTTTATATTTTTGGCTCACCTGAGAACAAAGTGCTCCAGGTGAGATGTTGTGATCATCTTTTGTCCTGTATTTGCCACTTACTGTCAGCTCTTGGCCTGTTAAGATCTTGAGGAGCACATAATTTTCATGTCTCCTTTGTCAGGATCTTCAGTTTTATAATATCAATCTAAAGTTTAAAACTGTATACTCAAAAACTTAGCCAGTAGGTCAACCTGCAGAAAAAAAACCTTGTTCAGAGTGATAGTTTCTATTCAGCTCGCCACAAACTTTACCAAAATATTTATCTCGTGATATCTAGGTCATATTTGAAACTTCATATTTGAAACTTGAATTCTTTTAGCAACAACCTATATCAAACTTAGGAATATTCCTGATAAGAACATACTGTTTCAGCCAGTCTTTCTCAGTATGTTTGTGTCGTATCTTGGTCCTTCACAGCCACGATTGTGGACTCATAGCTGTTTATGGATAGAAGATGTAAGACTTTAGAGGCAACAGTAATCATCCAATTATTATGAAACTTTGTCAGAATGCTTAACCCTTTACCACATAGTTCTGAGTTTTAATGACTTTGAGACAGAAAGCTTTTAAAAACAGTGTGGGAAGAGGAGAAAATGCTGGTAACCAGCATGCTGTCCTCCCACAATTTGTTCTACTCAGTTAAATGCAATTTTCATCATTTGAGCCACCCATGATTTGTCTTTTGCATAATCATGCTTTGAATTGAGTGTAAAATTTTGTTGTGTGGTAAAGAGCTAATGTTAAGTTGGAAACTAGGTCATTTAGGGAAAAAATTACTTAGTCAAATTCATTAACCCTGTACCTAGCAGTCCCAAGTTTCCCAAGTTTTATGGACCCTATGGGAGACAGCTTTTCAAAACATTGTGGGAAAGGAAGAAAATGCTAGATAATCATCATTTTCTCCTTTTCCAACAGTGTTTTCTTTTTCTATCTTGTCAGAGAGCTTAAGCTCATCTGTGCCAATTTTGATTTTGTCATCTGCAGATGTTTTGAATTTGGAAGAGTCAAAAATTTTTCATGTGGGAAGGGGATAAAAGAAAAAGTTTTTGGCATTTTCCATTTTTGACTTTGTTAAAATGCTTGTCATTATAAGATCTAGTCTTTCTTAGAAATTTGATTTTTTTTTTATTGAAAAGAGTGTCAGGTTATCTTTATAGGAAAACTCGGGTAAACCCTCTGCCAAACAACAAAATTTTAGAGTTATAAATCTAAATTGAATTTGCAGATGACAAAATAAA
This sequence comes from Hippopus hippopus, assembly GCA_946811185.2. NCBI lineage: Eukaryota > Metazoa > Mollusca > Bivalvia > Cardiida > Cardiidae > Hippopus > Hippopus hippopus. The sequence continues at coordinate 13,757,284 of OX328103.1, read as the reverse complement.
TGTGACACAAAAATCAAAAATTTGTTTTTGGAAGGTTAGTAAACATTGTGGGCAAAGAAGAAAATGCTGATTTTCTGCATTTTCTTCTTTTTCCACAATGTTTTCCAAAGCTTTCTCCCTTAGGATTGGTAAAACCTGGGACTGTATGGTATTGTAAAGAGTAATGGCTCTAGAAGCCACGCTAGTTTATAGTGAAATGAAAACTTTTTTAAAGTTCTGGAAGTGACAATTTTCACCAAGTCTGTATGAAACTGTATCATGTTGTTTCTCTTGAGAGTTGAGTACAAAGTTGGTTTATGTGGGACAAAAATGTAGGTCAGTGTGAAGGTCAAATTATCCAAAAATCTTGTTAAAAATCCAGAAGCAACAGTTTTTATACAAGCATCATGAAACTTTGTCAAAATGCTTTTCCTCTTATTATCAATGCCAACTTGAAAACTGCATTAAGTTGGATCAAAAATCAATTTCTTTCTGTCATGCAAAATGAACAAGCCATATTTTCCGTCCAATATTGCCTACACTGTACACTTTGTTCAGGTCACTTTCTCATGACCTCTTGGCAAGTTAAACATTTTCCTCATACTGGGTCAAAAACTACAGTATGGAGGTGAGCGATAAGGACCTGAGGATCTCCTTTTTACTGATATTTTCTAACCTGAATTTGGTCTCTGCTGCTAATTAATATCTTGTTTCTGAAACTTAACTCACCTAACTCATGCTGAATAAATCTTTTTTGCCTAACTTTGACACCTTGGAATACTGAATGGATATTTTTGCCTAACTGTGACACTCTGAAGTTCTCTATCTAACAATAATCAATGAGTCTGAAAGTTTAACCAGAATATTAAAACTTTTAAATGTGCCTGTATGCATCTAACTATGCAGAATTATATTCAACAACATAATGTGAATTTAACTCCATACCATACAATAAAATTGTAGACTTGTTCAAATGAAAGCATTTACAGGTAATAAACTAAAGATGGCTCCAGCGAAGAAATTTATTTTAGAAAGGGTAGAAAACTTTGTGGGAAATGGAGAAAATACTGGTTACCAGCATTTTTTCCTTTTCTATCTCTTACTATAAAAGCCTTTTTTTTTCCAGTGGGTCATTAAAACTGAGGATTGTTTGGCCAAGGATTAAGAAGACAAATGGGAATTAACCCAGAGCCTACAAGGCTCATTGAACCGTTTTCCAGACAATCCCATGTTTTAACAATCCCATGATTTAACCCTTTACCAGACGACAAAATTTTAGCCTTGTCCAAATTGAAAGCATTTGCAGACAACAATTTCAGTGTGGCTCAATTGGTGCAATCTTGCTATGATAGGGTAGAAAACATTGTGGGAAAAGGAGAAAATGCTGGTTACCAGCATTTTCTCCTTTTCCCACAATGTTTTCAAAAAGCCTCTTTTACAGGGTCGTGAAAACCCGGGATTGTTTGGTAAAGGGTAAAAGCTTTTTTGAGACATTGTGTGAAAAGAGGAAATTGCTAGTTACCAGCATTTTCTCGTTTTCCCACAATTTTTGGTAACCTTTCCAACTAAAGTACCATTGTGTGAGCTACATTTAATCAGTTGTTTGTAGATGCTTTCAGAATGAACAAGTCTCAAATTTTGTCACTTGGTGAAGAGTAATATCCTTGAAGCTACATTGTCATGGTATTTCTATTTCATATTTATAATACTGATTTCTTTTTTGTATGCATTTTGATTTAGCTCTTTACAGGTTAAATGTTTAGCACACAGCAAAATGTTAGACTGGTCCAAATGCAAAGTATTTGCAGACGACAAATTGAATGTGCTTCTATTGATTGGATTTGTTTCTGAATTTTTAGAAATCACTGTGGGAAAAGGAGAAAATGCTGGTTACCAGCATTTTCTCCTTTTTTCATGGTGTTTTCAAAAGGCTTCTTCTTCAGGGTAATTAAAATCCAGGATTGTTCGATGAAGGGTTAAAGCCATAGCGTCTGAGGATTTTTCCTATTATCACGTTTACAAAATTTTAGATGTGACTACTTTGATAATACCACTATATTGGTTCCATAAATATGAAAGAATCACTTGAATAATGTCATGAAGTTGACTTTGTCATGCAGAGATACCTCGTGCCAAACAAAGGAAATTTTCAACATTTTACAATTTTCAGCATGAAAGAAATAGAAAAATTTGTTTTTATGTAAATTTGAAACAAAATTTTATAGATCTATTTTCACAAGTGGTTTTGCTATTCTTAGGAATAATGTTGGTTCACTCACTACTTATATGTTTTGCTGCAAAACAATATTTCTTGTATGCATATATACCAGTATCTTTACTAGTGAAAAAGACCGTAAACTTACTTGAGTAAAAAGGTACATTGTAAAACAATGTGGTAGCCTTGCAATCAAAAGCTGTTTATTCTTATGAGACCTGGGTCCGTATTCACCAACCATTCTTACGAAACATTCTTAGTCTAATTCTAGATTTAGAAAGTAACACAAGTTCTTACTGGCTAAACCAAATGGTTTAGCCAGTCAGAAGTTGTGTTACTTTCTAGCTGTAAAACTAGACATAAAATGAAATTGAGAACAGTTGGTGAACACAGACTCAGATCTGACATTGTACCTACCTGATCACAGTCCAACATAATAGACTCATGTTATTGATCATGTAGTATTTTATCAAGCAGATGCAGATGACTAAATGTGACTCAAAAGTTAAACTTCGTTTTGGGAAGGGTAAAAAAATTTATGGTACAAGGACAAAATGCTGGTCACCAGATTTTTCCTTTTCCTACAATGTTTTCAAAAGTTTTTTTTTTTTTCAAGGTTGCTAAAACTTAGAGATTTTGTGGTAAAGGGGTAATTGAATTTTCTTTTTTTTTCCACTGTTATTGATGGTTTGCATTTACTAATGCCTTAAATTTGGTAATACTTTTTTTTCTACTATCATGAAGATCTAGATAGCCCAGTCTAAAACATGCAACAATCATGTAGATCTACATTTGTACTTTCTACTACAATAGTTTTCAAGTTCGAAGATTGTATGCAAGATGCTCTTTTTGGTGTAGTCAAATGCTTTATAGTTCTTGACAAGAGCTTGCAACCTTTTGTCATATATTTTAGAACATACAGGTACATGATTATGGGTAAACACTGCGATTTTGCTTTTCAGAGTTTGGCATTTTTGGATTCCTCCCTGTCTATAAGTACCACCTGTAACAGTCAAAAGTAAGTTTTAAATATTTTTTCAAGCCACCATTTTAATGCTGTTTCAAAAATAAATTTGGTCACAATAATGTGCAGAATTTTGGACAGGTACCATATTCTGCATATTCTGCAGACACTGGCTTTCATCTACACTGTAGCCAGTGGCAACTGAAATCGTAATTGACATCCGGAGATGCAACTGTTTACAGGAGTGTAACATCATGTACTTGTCCATATTGAAAACATTCGAAAATATTTGAATATAACAAATTCAGTGTTGCTTTTTTAATGGGGTTATTTCTTTAAAATGATGAGAAATATTGTGAGAAAAGGAGAGAATGCTGGTTACAAGTATTTTGTCCTTTCTCTGCAGTGTTTTCAAAGATCTTTTTCCTCAGAGTTGTAAAGACAAGAAATCACCTGGTAAAGGATAAATCTTTCTTTCAAGAGGGTTTTTTAACAAAGATATGTTTGACGTTTTAAGAATAGAGCTTTTTCCAAAAGACGTTAACAAATCACAAACATCAAAATGTTCTGCAATGACAAGATAATTATGGAGATGGTATACACTATATTTTCAGTCGCCAGTCTGCCATTCCCAAGCCATATGTCAGTGATGTGAACAAGATACTAGCTCAAAAGTCCAAAGATTTTGGCTTTACAAAGTAAGTGAAATAAGTCTTACAACTCCTTTGGTCGAAGAATTTCTCAAACTTGGGTTATGATAAGTAGTTCATTTTAAGAGGGTGTAAAGACTCCTTTAGCTGTTAAACTAATCTTCCATGAAACCTTCTTAAAAAAAAGGCTAACAGTGGTCTTAATATTATACACATATACATATATATGTGATAGCGATCGTACAAAATGAAATACCCATTGTGATAGAAACACATTGTTTACTCTTCATTTTCTGAAATAAATTTGTATCAGATGACTTTGAAAACAGACATGAAAATTTTGATTATCTACACGAGTTGTGGTTCAATTCATAGAGGTTTGCAGAAATATTGCTGCAAAAGGAAATTGGTCATTACCAATAATTTCTGTTTGTCTAGCAAGGTCTACTGAAACTCACAGTGGTCTTCCGCAGGACAAAGATGCTCTTCCTCGGAGAGTAATTATCTGACTTGCTTCACATACATTTTATCTCACTTGGATGTATTTTCCTTTGTATCAAAATTCTTTTTAAACATTGTAACATCTGGATAAGATATTCAGAATGCACAATTTCATGCACCTTTTAGTTGTTATACAAAGGATATAAATGAATTTTTGTTGAGACCTACAAGAAATTTTTTAGATTAGTCCACATTGAAAGCATTGGTAGATAACAAGTAAAGTAAATGTGGCTCAACTGAATAAATATGTCTTTCAGAGGGTAGAAAACATTGTGTTGAAAGGTGAAAATGCTAGTTATCACAATGTTTTCAACAGGCTTATTTCTTAGTGTTGTTATAACATGAAATTGTTTGGGACAGGGTTAAATTTGTTTGTCAGGAGTTGTTTAAATGATCATGACTGAAACTCATCTTTTTCATTACCCAAATAATATAGGTAGTTCTTATGAACTGCACAGATCAAGATAAACCTGTGATCTGATCTTGACTCCACAATACATATCTTCTTATTCCAAACTACAGCTTCCACAGGGGACATTAACCTTGTTTTTGTTTTGATACAGTACATGGAAAAATGATGGAATTTCAAACCACATGGTTGTTGCTTATGGCTAATTTCCTTAGATAATGTGTGTTTTTTCACAGCTGTTGTTCTGGTGGTAATGTAGAGTTTCAGACCGCCATGATGTTATTTAAAGACCTGGACATGGAAACAGACTATATGCGGCGTGTTGACCCATCTTTTAAATTTTGTATGGTCTGCATCACTGTTCTCTTCACCTGTGTTGGAATTGTTCAACTTATCATTATGCCAAGGTAGGTGAAATGGATAAAGGTAAAGCAAAGACTGTAAAGAAATGAAGCCATTTGGAGGAATGGAGAGTTTCAGACCTTTACAATGTTATTTAGACATAATGAACATGGAATCAGACTGTACGCATTCTATTGACACATCCTTAAAATTTTGCATGGTCCGTATCAGTTTTCTCTTTACCTGTGTTAATTGGAATTGTTCTTATTATTATGCCAAGGTAGGTGAAATGTGGGAAGAGGTACATCTAGGAGTGTAGAAGAGATAATGCACTTTGGAGAATGGAACGTTTTCAGACCTCTATGATGTTTTTTAACTCTCTACCAAACAAAAAAGTTTTAGGTTTGTCCAAAGTGAAAGCATTTGCACTTGACAAACTAAATGTGACTCAGTAATTGATATTATATTCTTGTAAGGTTAGAGAATATTGTTACCAGCATTTTCTCCTTTTCCCACAATATTGTTAAAGGCCCTCTTCCTCCAGGTCTTCAAAAGTCAGGATTGTGTGGTAAAGGGTTAAAGACATGGACAAGGAAACTGACTTTATTCTGTCACTTTCACTTAGTTTCGACCCAATAATAGGGTGCTATATATTTTTTTATGTTATTCGTCAGTTGGTCTTGTGATTGTAGAAGTGTGCACCTGCCATCTTGGACTACTTTTAAATAAGCATCTCAATAAGTGAATGAAAGTATCATAGCTAAGTTGTCGCTGAATGTTAAATATTGTGAAATATCTTAACATGTACACTTGCTCTCTTCATTTTCTGCCATGTTAAAAGACTAAAAATAGAGATATATATTTGTCTTCTTTGCAACAGTTTTTCTGCTGATAAAGGTCACATTTATGATGTAATCAATATCATTCATGCCTTCATTACTGCAGCTGCATATCCAGTACAAGAATGTTTTACAGAGTTCCTCATTTTCAGCTCCACTGGCCGAAGGCCTGCGTGCGTGCCTGCATGCATGTGTGCGTTAACTTTTATTTCCAACATCTTCTTCACTGAAACTACCCATCCAATTTTGATGAAACTTCACAGAAATGATCCTGCCATGATCCCCTTCAGAATTTTTTTGAAAGAATTTGATTCCTTCAAAAACTCTGGTTGCCATGGCAACAAAACTGAAAAATATCGAAAATCTTCTTGTCAGAAACCATAACGCCCATGGCTACCAAATTTGGCTTGCAGCTTTATCTAATAGACCTCTACCAAGTTTCTTTAAATTATAGCCCTGGGGTCAAAATTAGCCCCGCCCCGGGGGTCACAAGTTTTACATGGGCTAATATAGTGAAAACTTTAGAAATCTTCCTGTAACTAGCCATAAGGCCTAGGGCTTCCAAATTTTGCATGTAGCTTTATCTAGTGGTGTTCTACAAAGATGGCCCAAATTACAGCCCTGGGGTCAAATTTGGTCCCACCCCAGGGGTTACAAGTTTTACATGGGCTTACATTGAGAAAACTTTAAAAATCTTCTCATACATAGCCATTTTTTTCATCTAGCTTCATCCAGTGGACCTCTACCAAGGGGGCCTAAATTATAGCCCTGGGGTCAAAATTGGCACTGCTCCAGGGGACACAAGTTTTACATGGGCTTACATAGGGAAAAGTTTAGAAATCTTCTTGTTATTTACCAATATAGACCTAGGGCTACCAAATTTAGCCCTGTGTATGTCCTCAAGTTAGAAACCAGAAGTATTGTAATGTTTGGCATGTAGGGTTTTACTTTTTAGCCAGTGGAGCGATACAGGGCCATCATGGCTCTCTTGTTCTTCGTAGTGAAAAAGATGTTGAAATGTGCACTGGTCTGAAAGAAACATTCAAATGAATTAGATATGGATTATAAAAGAGAAACAGGATAGATAGAATAGATGGTTGGTGCCTTGGTTTGTGATCAATAAAACCTATTTAGTCTAACGGTTGACTGAGTTTTGAGGTAGAATGGTCCTTTGACATGCAGAAAATTACAAATAGCTAAATGTTTCAACCATTTCAGCCTGCGCAGACTGCATATACTTTTTGCAGATGCACTAAGTGCCTTTTTTTCATAGCATGACCCATATACATGTATTAGAGAGGATTGATACAAACAGTTATACATACAAAAAAAGGGTACAAAGTGCATCTCTATTTTTGCACAGCTGTTTTTGTAGAGGTATTTTATGGCCTTGTCACCATCTGTGCCTGCATAGCCCTTTACCACACAATCCTGAGTTTTAACAATCCTGAGGAAGAAGACTTTTGGTAGCATTGTGGGAAAAGGAGAAAATGCTATCAAAAACAGATTCCATCATTTGAGCCACATCTTTATAGTCGTCTGCAAATGCTTTCGATTTGGACAAGTCTATATTTTTGTTGTAAGGTAAAGAGGTAGCAATACAAAAACTTGGAGATTTTCTGATATCTGTCATTTTTGATGATATTTTTGACACAGTTATGCCTTTTTATCAATTTTAAATCTTTACTGACAAAGCAAAGACAATGGAGCATTGGAACCTGCTCTCAATGCTATTGTTTTGATAAATTGCATATTTTTTTTTATATTGATAAAGGCTATCAGAGGAGATATCAAAACAAGAGCACAGCATGCCGTTACTAATACTCAGCTGCAAGTGCTTGATTTTCAGTGAAAAAGTTTAGTCAGAAGTGTGTCAGAGATATCTTAGATTGTTACCTGCCATTGTTGTATGAGTTCCTCTTTTGATAGACAACAACTTCTCTAAGTTTGAAGTAAATGTCTCCAGTAATGATAGAGATATCACAAATTGTCAAAGTTTTTGCACAACGATGATGATGCAAACAAGGGCACAGATGGCAATACCAGGGCTATGTGAATAACTTGTTGTTTTTTTTCAAAAGCATCCACGCTAATAAAGCAGTGCATAATTATAAATGAGAGATATTTTTAACGAGCTTTAGGTTCCTATCAGAGTTATTTTTCATTATGATATTCCAGATTAGCAGCTGTGATAACCTGGTTTTTTATTGGTGAATTGTTTTTCCTAACCTCAGTCTTTGCTTGTTTTGCGGAAAGTTTCCTGGTGAGTATCATAAAGTGTTTCTGTATTCCACTGTCACCTGTCTTGAATTGCACATCTATGTCTTTCACACTTTGCAGCTCACCTGAGCACAAATCATTCAAGGTGAGCTTTTGTGATCGTGCTATGTCTTTTGTTGGCCGTCCAGGCGTCAACATTTACCTTGTGTGCAATCTAGAGGCCACATTTTCAGTCAGTTACTCATAAAACTTGGTCAGAATGTTGGTCTTGATGATATCTCAGACAAGTTTGAAATTGGATCACGTTGGGTCGAAAAGTAGGTCACTGGGCTTAACCTTAGAAAAAGCTTGTGTGCACTCTAGAGACCACATTTTCAGCCTGATACTCTTGAAATGTGGTCAGAATGTTTGTCTTGATGATATATCGAACAAGTTTGAAAATGGGTCATGTGGGATCAAAAAAAAGGTCACTGGGCTAAATCTTAGAAAAACCTTGTGTGCATTCTAGAGGTCACATATTCTCCCTGAAACTCATGAAACTTGGTCAGAATGTTTGCCTTATGATATCTTGGACAGATTTGAATTGGGTTATATCGGGTCAAAAAGTAGGTAACAGGGCTAAATCTTAGAAAAAACCTTGTGTGCACTCTAGAGGCCACATTTTCAGCCTGAAACTTATGAAACTTGGTCAGAATGTTTTTCTTGATGATATCTCAGACAACTTTGAAAATGGGTCATGTGGGGTCAAAAAGTAGGTCACAGAGCTAAATGTAGGGAAAACCATGTGTGCACTCTAGTGGCCACATCTTCAGCCTGATTCTCTTGAAAATTTGTCAGAATGTTTGTCTTGATGGTATACTGAAAAAGTTAATAAATTGGTCATTTTAGGTAAAAAAGTAGGTGACAGGGCTAAATCTTAGAAAAACCTAACATGGTTTATTGAACAATAAACCACATTAGAAAGAAGATTATTTCTTAAATAAAATGCTATCCATAATGGACTATTGATGTGAGTTATTAAGCACAATGAATAAACCATGAGGGCAATAGCCTGAGTGTTTTATTCAATGTGTCTCGTAACTCACAGCTGTGGTTTATTGAACGAAAAACCGCAATAGGAAAAGAAGATTATTTCAGTTCTAACATGATCAACTCTTGATCAAACATAAACAAGTTAATTGTAAACAAAAGCAGATGCGGATTAATTCCCTTGAATAAACCATGTTCGTTCCAGTTACTAACAAAACAAAACCAAAAAAAACCACACCATTTACTTTTTCCTTCTTCCTTGGTTAAGTTATGGAAAATGACAATTTGTTTACGTCAAGTGAATTCCATTGATAAAATCGAGGATGGAGACATGGAACAACCATGCGTGACTAACTTTACATAGAATGATGTCACTTTGTATAGAATGACATTGTTTCTACCACGCTTCTGTTGCACTGTGTTTATATAGCCGAATTCACATGTCATGTTAGAAAAAATAGTTAACCAGCTAGTTTGTGTAGAATAAGCCATATAAGAAAAAATGCTTCAGGCACAGGACTCCTTCTCAATAATTTTTGCCTTAGTCACTACCCATTTTTTTTTTTTTAAGCTCCACTGGCCAAAGGCCAGCGGGCTTATGTCATGGCCCGGTGTCCATCGTGCGTGCGTCCGTCCGTGCGTTAACTTTTTTTTCAAACAACTTCTTCTCTGAAACTACCCATCCAAATTTGATGAAACTTCACAGAAATGATCCTGCCATGGTCCTCTTTAGAATTTCTTGAAAGAATTTGATTCCTTCAAAAACTCTGGTTGCCATGGCAACAAAACTGAAAAATATTGAACATCTTTGAAAATCTTCTTGTCTGAAACCATAAGGCCCAGGGCTACCAAATTTGGCATGTAGTTTTATCTAATGGACCTCTATCAAATTCCTTCAAATTATAGCACTGGGGTCAAAATTTGCTCTGCCCCGGAGATCACAAGTTTAACATGGGCTTATATAGTGACTGTAATTTAAAATAGTAATCAAGGGAAATAACTCCTGTTATACAAGATAAAGTTTGTTGCTATTTACCTCCCTTGATTATCAAACTGCACTTATACATTACTGGAGTTTGGTGTTCAAGTTTTTTGGAGAGGAAATGTTCTGTTTTAAGGGAGAGTGATTTATTTTGATGCTAATGGTTATGCTCACATGAATGGAATGTTTAATTTAAAGTAAGGTTTCTATCACTCAAATGACTCAAATTTTTCAGAACTTTACCTTTCATCCTAATGAATAAACCTGCTTGTATTCACTGACATTATCTTTGCATTTAAAAAGACATGACTGTTTTTGTTTGGCGGGCGGGTGGAGGTTATGTTTTCAAAGTAAGTTTATTATCATGCAGACTTTTTATGCTGTATGTCTCTGTCAATGCCAATTAAGCACATGAAACGTTAATTTTACTCTTTAAGAAATGACACATTTTTTTTACTGTACCAACTTTAAAGCCATTGCAAAAGGACAAATTGAATGTAGCTTAAATGACTATTTCTGTCTTTGATAGGTTAGGAAACATTGTGGGAAAAGGAGAAAATACTGGCTGACAACATGTTTTCCTTTTCTCATGATGTTTTTGAAAGCCTTCTCTTTCAGGGTCATTAACACTTCGAATTGTGTGGTAAAGGGTAAAAAAGCCACTGGAGCGATACAGGGCCATCATGGCCCTCTTGTTTCACATCATTTGGCCCTGGTGAGAAGGCCCAAAGTTTATCCATGTTCGTTTGTTTAATTGTTTGTTTTTATGGTGTTTAATGTCATTTTCAACATTAGAACAGTTATATTGCAACAGCCAGTACACCTACTTGTGTATCCATGGATGCTTTCCTGGAGTTTCTTTTACCAGTACTTTGCACAATATTCATCCCAAGCCACTGGCTGATTTCTTATATATCCATCATTGGAACAATCATCAGCAGTGAAAGATGGATTAATCATGTTGCATTGACTATCAGATATTGGCACAGCTGAAGATTTGAATCAGCAACCCCCCAAGAGTCTTGTATGCTACTGACTGTGCTACCAGGCTTAGCTAAGTAATTGATGTAAAAAAGCTTTATATCTGACTAATTGATAGATATACAATATCTTTATTTCCAGAAAATATCCAAATGCACACAGCCTGTAGTCAAAATATCCCGCTGTATTGTGGAGAAACATTGGATACGGACCCTCCTTGCATTTATAAGTGTTTTAGTGTTAGCTGTGATGTCCACAGTGTCAGTTGTAAGTGGTAACTCTTGAACAGGCTTAGACTCCAATGAGACTTTGTACTATTATCAACCCTAGATTGTAAATGATTCAGTTTTTAGCTCACCTGAGTTTGACGAGTTCATATACTCTAGAGGCCACATTTTCAGTCCAATATTCATGAAAATTGGTCAGAATGTTTGTCTTGATAATATATTAGAAGAGCTTGGAAATGGGGTCAAAAACTAGGTCACTAGGTCAAATCTTAAGAATAAACTTGTGTACCTACACACTAGAGGCCACATTCTAAATCCAGTACTCAGGGCCATAATAGTCCTCCCGTTAGTTGTCTACTTTTAGGTGTTGAAGTTATCTCCCTTGGAACATAGACTTTTTTCATAACCCTTTACCAAACAATCCCATGTTTTACTTACCCATACAAAGAAAGCTTTTGGACACATATTGGGAAAAGGAGAAAATGCTGCTAACCAGAATAAATCAATATTTCCGGAATACAGAGGAAAATTTGTTACAGAAAATATTGGTTCCCCGGTATTTTTCCCAGATCGCAAGATTTTCAGACTAGTGGAGTCTGGAATAACTTGGCTCTTACAGTGTAGAATAGTTAAAGTTTTGACATGGGCTATCTACCAGTAATTGTGATGTACATGCATGGAAGATTTAAATTGACATAAATGTTTTTCTTTTATATCAGGGTGGATGCAATGATGATGACCACATAACAAACATGACAGTATATACTGAGGCAGATCATGTGAATGTTTGTTATCCAATGGTGAGATATATGTTTTATGCATTGTTTTGTCTTCTGATGTTATTGAGGCAGACCTTTATTTTTACTTTTTCAGGTATTTGCTTGCACATTAAATTTTCTTTCTTTCCAACAGGTTCAGAGCTATTTCCAAAAGCACTTCAGCTATGTAAACTAAGCCCTTTACATTTTGCTTTTAGCACTTTATACATAGATCATTCTTCCAAAGACACTGACGGCTCACAGCATTGTAGTAGATTTAAAAACAGAATGTTGTCTCTTTCATTTTTATCATGTATGAAAATCAAGAGGTTTGTCATTTACTCTGAAACCTCCAGAATTACAAGTCCTGTACAAGGCAAATGTCTACCAGCTAACAAATATTGGAATAGTCATACTACAAAAGGTGGATACAGTGATGTTGACCACATTCAAGGATGTTGTATGCCTTTCTGGCACTTTGGTTTATTTCCTGCTGAAGGCATTTGCAGCACATAATTCTGAAATTATCCCAGTAACATACAAATAATCAACATGGAATTTTGCTTGTATTTAATTATTCCTTTTCCAACCGTGTTTTCAAATGCTCTCAGCTGCAGGGATATAAAGAGTAATATTTTTAACATTTTTATTTCATAAGATATTTTTTCTTCACTTTTAGTATACAGTGGTGTGTGTGATGTGTGTTTTGCTAAGTGCCAGTATATTCCTCAACACTTCCTTCCATCTGAAGTTAGGTGTCTCCCTGATTGTGTTTATTGTCTACAATGTTCTCTTCCATGCCGGCCATGATTGGGTCTTACCCCAGTCTTATATTTATACAGGGTAAGTGTGTTTTACATATACTTACACATATCCTATACATATATACAGAGTATGTGTTTTACATGTACTTTACAGGTCTTACCTCAGTCCTATATGCAAGGTATGTATGTTTTACATGTGCTTTTATAGGTCCTACCTCAGTCCTATATGCAAGGTATGTATGTTTTACATGTACTTTTACAGGCCCTACCTCAGTCCTATACGCAAGGTATGTATGTTTTACATGTACTTTTACAGGTCCTACCTCAGTCCTATACGCAAGGTATGTATGTTTTACGTGTACTTTTACAGGTCTTACCTCAGTCCTATACGCAAGGTATGTATGTTTTACATGTACTTTTACAGGTCCTACCTCAGTCCTATACGCAAGGTATGTATGTTTTACATGTACACAGGTTTACCCCTGTCCTTTATCTATACAAGGTGTTCTTCATGTACTTAACTCTTTACCAAACAACAAAGTTTTAGATTGGTCCAAATTGAAAGCACTTGCAGGCAACAAAATAAACGTAACTCAAAGATTTTCTCCTTTTCCCACAATGTTTTCTACCCTGCTGGAAACAAATTTCAATTTTTGAATTACATTTATTTTGTGGTCTGCAAGTGCTTTCAATTTGGACCAGTCTAAAATTTTGTCGTTTGGTAAAGAGTTAACCTGCTAAGCACAACTCATTGACCTTTTGCGGATGGTGTAGATCAAGATCAGACTGCAGAGAATAGGGAGATATTCTTCTAAAGAAAAATAAGTTTAAAAAAAGCAACACAAGAGATTTTACTATCGATCTGAGATTTAGCATGGTAAGGATTGGTGCATATTATGTCCTTATAAGAATAAGAGAGAGTTATTTGACCTTAAAGAGCATGGTAAATGCTACTTAATTTCAACACTTGATCTTCCTCTGCTGATGAATCATGCAGAACTTTTACATGAGCCATGCTCTGTGAAAAAGGGGCTTAGTGCATGTACAAAATGTATTGATCCATGTCGTCCTGCGCAGTCTGCGTAGGCTAACATGGGTGGAAACTTTATGCTATATGAAAATTTAATGCATGTCCAAGGACCATTTCTGGATCCCCAATTATGTTATTCTTGCTTGGTACAAAGCATCACGGAGCACGGAGATGCGTTAAACCCCCCCCCCCCCCTTTGCCAGAGCAAGGCTCAAATATATTTATGTATTTTCAGGTACTTCAGTTCTCTCAGTTTGGCTGACCAGGCTTCAATGTATCTTGCTGTGTTGTTTATAACTATTTTTCTTCTCGATAGACAGGTATTGATTGAGGTCTTTTTGTCACTTTTCCCACCTCTCTCCTCATTTTCTCTTAATCATTCACCATCTTCCTGTTTTTGAAAATCAGCTTCCAGGGTAGGTATTCCAACCAAAATAGCAGATTGAAATATGTTAGAAATGGTAGAATCCCAGGTTGTAACCATTAAACTGCTATATAAATAGAATGAAGATTTCCAGCTAAAAGTATATACTGAAATGTATTGGTTACAAAGTGCTAGTTGCTGGAAAAAACTCACCGTATCAGGCATCCAAGATCAGACTGCATGTTCTGTGCAGTCTGATCTCATCTACACTGTCTGCAAAAAAGCATTGAGTTGCACTCAGCAGCTGAAGAGTTAAGACAGATTGAAAACATCTAGAGGTAGGGGGTAAATGATCCAGGGATCACAAATTTGATCCCAAGCTCTTCCTAAGTTGCTTTTCAAGGATTTATGACAGTCATTGCCAAGAGAGTCATTCACAAGTCACTGCTAAGAATGTGGAAAAGCAGTCAGCTGCAGGCAACCCTGACAATTGATATACTTTAGAAAACAGTGTTAAACAAATAACAAATTTATACTTTACCATACAACAAAACTTTACACTGGACCAAATTGAAAGCACAATGACACTATTTATTACTTAGGGAATGAATGAAACACTGTGAAAAACAGCACTCTATTGTTTAATATTTTTGCTAATTGTCTTTTTCAAGAGCTTAAAGCACTTTTTCCTCTTGAACATTTTTTTTATGTGAATTACTGCAACCATATTGTTTTACAAGCTTCAGACTCTTGAAAAAGGCAATTAGCAGAAATATCGAACAATAAGGTGCTGTTTTTCATAGTGTCAAATTGAAAGAATTTCACAGACTATTTATTAAATTCAGTTGAAATGGTTTGCTTTGTCTTTGGAAGGGTATAAAACATTGCTGGTTACTAGCATTTTCTTCCTTTTCCCACAAACTTTTTCAAAGCTTTCTTGCTGAGGGTTGTTAAAACCCAGGATTGTTAAATAAATGCTTTATTATTTTGACCATTCAGGTAGAATCCACCAATCGCCTAGATTTTATATGGCGGCACCAGTGTCAGACAGAGGAGGAAGAAGTCAAGATGACGGCAGCGCTTAATAAAATGTTACTGGAAAACATTCTTCCATCCCACGTTGCTGAATACTTTGTTGGACAATCAAACAAAAGTGTAAGGAAAAGTTTACCAACATAATTTTTTGAGATTTATAGGATATGTTTATTTCTGGACCTCAACAGTGAGTCCTTAGAGTTTTTCTGTGTGAAATCAGCCTCCATTGCAAACTCTGATTTTTTTTTTCCTCACTTTAACTCTGTATGCTTTACCACACATTGACCAGTTTTAAGGACCCTGAAGAAATAGAGGATATTTGTTTTTTTCGGTGAAAGATCGAAATTTATTTCACCGAGTGAACATCATCAGTAATATTTTCACGAGTGGCACAGCCACGAGTGAAAATATTACCGATGGTATTCACTCGATGAAATAAATTTCGATCTTTCACCGAAAAAAACAAATATTCTATTTATTTCATGCTTTTAACCCTTTCTGGGAGGAACTTTATCAAAATCCAATACAGTCTTTTCAGTTATTCCCCGTGGCGTACCCCCTCCGCATAGCAACGCATTACAATATTACGTCAAGCGCGAGAAATGTAAGGTAAATGACGTCATATTTCCATCTGGTTGTGAGTCACGCGCATTTTACCTAGGTAACTAGAATATAAAAATCAGTATTTTCACTGGTTGTACCTGTGGAATATCGAAAAATATTTTCACCGCTATTTCTCGATATCCAACCGGAAAGCACGAAATAAAAGGACCTATGTCATCATTTGAGCCATATTGAATGTTTTGTATGCAAATGCTCACAGTTTGTCCAAGTCTACCAGTTTACGAGACAACAAATTTTTAGCCTTGTTCAAATTGATTGGGTTTGCAGACTACAAATAAAAGCTAGGTGGTCCAAACTTTTTAATGATGAAATTTGACTGTTATAGGATAGAAAACGTTGTGGGAATAGGAGGAAATGCTGGTCATCAGCATTTTCTTTTCCATCAATGTTTTTTACCCTTTACCAAATAATATTGGATTTTAACAACTGCAAGGAGGAAAGCTTTTGAAAACATTGTAGGAAAAGAAGAAAATACTCTGGAACCAGCATTTTCTTCTTTCCCCACAATGTTTTCTTCCCTTTCAAAGACAAATTTCTTCTTTACAGCAAACTTGTATTTGTCGTCTGCAAATGCTTTCAATTTGGACCTATCTAAAATTCAGTTGTTTTGTAATAAGTAAACCCTTTTTTTTTCCCAAGATCGTTGAAACTTGGGATAGTGTGGTAAAGGGCTCTGAGTTTGTGCTATGTATGTACTGATTTCAAACTTCTTTTTCACCATTTGCCACACAATTTTCAGAAGTAAATCAGCTGCAATTGAAGGAAAATCATCTGTTAAAGGTAATGTGAAAATTATGTGTATTTCAGGATCTTTACAGCGAGTCTTATGAGTTTGTCTGTGTGATGTTTGCCTCGATTCCAAACTTTAAAGAATTCTATCAGCAAAACAGTGCTAACAAAAATGGGCTGGAGTGCATCCGGGTGCTGAATGAAATTATTGCAGACTTTGATCAGGTAAGTTAGCTTCCAGTGGTGTTTACATGACTTTCAACAGTAATACAGTCATATCACCGAGAAAGCCGATTGCATAATGTCTTCCTTGGATTTCACCAGCTCCAGGCTGGAGTTCTGCTGTATCTTGCCTAAGGTCACTCTTTATGACAAGCAGTCCTTTTCTCACATCTCTAAAAGCCTTCCTCTTAAGGAATGTGTGGTAAAGGGTTAAAGCCTCATTTTCTTTGCTGGAAACCAGCATTTTCTTCTTTTCTCACATTGTTTTCTATCCAAAGACAAATCCCATAAATTGAGCCATATTTAATTTGTCCTCTGCAGTTGGTTTCAGTTTCTTTAGAAGTTTGTTGTTTTGTTAAGTGTTAACTCTGTGACAGGAAAATTTGTAATTTATTTCAGATTAAGAGATTTTGAGTCACAGCTTAGAATAAGTAGCATGGATTATGTTGATTCAAGATCAGACGGTATGTCCTGTACAAAGTCTGATCTTGATTTTTGCTATGGAGAAGAATAACGTATGAGGCCCTTGGCCACAAGAGACTAACTTGTCTGATGAATTTTTTACAAACCCCCATTCCCAAAGAAAAAAATTTTAGACTCCTTCATATTGAAAGCATTTGGAGATGACAAATCTACCTCAAAAACTGAAATTTGTATATTATCATGGAAGGCTAGAAAACATTGTGGGACAAGGAGAAAATGCTGGCAACCAGCATTTTCACCTTTTCTCACAATGTTTTTGAAAGCCTTCTTTTTCAGGGTCATTAAAACTCGTGATTGTGTTTTAGCTCCACTGGCCAAAGGCCAGGGGGCTTATGTCATGGTGTGCGTGCATCCGTGTGTTAACTTTTATTTCAAACATCTTCTCAGAAACTACCCATCCAATTTTGATGAAACTTTACAAAAATGATCCTGAAATGGTCCTCTTCAGAATTTCTTTAAAAAATTGATTCCTTCAAAGACTATGGGTGCCATGGCAACAAAACTTAAAAATATTGGAAATCTTTGAAAATCTTCTTGTCTGAAACCATAAGGCCTAGGGATACCAAATTTGGCATGTACCTTTATTTAGTAGACCTCTGTCAAGTTTTTTCAAATTATAGCCCTGGGGTCAAAATTGGCCCCGCCCCAGGGGTCACAAGTTTTACCTGTGCTTATATAGAGAAAACTTTAGAAATCTTCCAGTGCCTAGCCATAAGGCCTAGGGCTACCAAATTTTGCATGTAGCTTTATCTACTAGGCCTCTACCACGAGTGCCCAAATTATAGCCTTGGGGTCAAATTTGACCTGGCCCCGGGGGTCACAAGTTTTACATGGGATTATATAGAGAAAACTTTAGAAATCTCTCTGTACTTAGCCACAAAGCGTAGGGCTACTCAATTTTGCATATAGCTTTATCTAGTGGGCCTCTACTAGGAGTGCCCAAATTATAGCCCTAGGGCCAAATTTGATCCCACCGCGGGGGTCACAAGTTTTACATGGGCTTATATAGTGAAAACTTTAGAAATTTTTTTGTTACTAAATATAAGAACTAGGGCTACCTGTCCTAGCCCTGTCTCAGGGGTCTCATATTTTACAGGGCCTCTTATTGAGGAAACTTTGAAAATCTTATTTATAACCACACATTCTAGACCTGTTTTATTTGGTATGGGGCTTTATCTTGTGGGCCTCTACCAGGATTCAAGTAATTATAGCTCTGTGGTCAAAAATGGCTTTGCCCTGGGGTCATAACTTTCTTGTGGGGTTTTATAGAAAAAATTTTGTATGTCTACTAGTTGGAAACCAATTGGTCAAGACTTACTATTGCAATGTTTGGCATGTAGGGTTTTAACTTATTAGCCAGTGGAGCGATACAGGGCCATTATAGCCCTCTTGTTAATGGGTTAACTGTATATTTACAGCTACTAGTCAGGAACAGTTTTAAGAGAGTGGAAAAGATTAAAACCATTGGTAGTTCTTACATGGCAGCCACTGGTTTGAGACCTGGTCAAGAGAAAACAGAGGTAAGCACTGTGTAGACTCTTTACAACTTTGCCTAGTCCCTGTGGCTCAGCAGTAATGTACAGGGCTTGCAATCCAAGGGTTGCAAGTTCAGATTTCAGTGCAGCAGAAACTCTTTTTCAAGGATTGATGATTAGTCATTTTAACAAGATAGATTCCTCTTGTGAAGTTAAACTTTGTTCACACTTTAACCAAGATGACAAAATTTTAGACTCATCCATATTCAAAATGGTTTCTGCCCTGTCAAAGACAAATTATGTCATCAGAGATACATTGCAAACACTGTCAAATTGGAAGTCTAAATTTTGTCGTTTGTTCAAAAGGTAACCAATTAAGATACCTTGATCCTTAGTAAAATGGCTCTTGAAAACATTGTGAGAAAAAGAGCAAATATTGATAATCTGCATTTTGGTAGCTAAGTCTTTTTCAGGCGACAATGTTTTATGCTCTACTATATTGAAAGCATTTGCAGACCAAATCTCAAACATGCCTCGGATCATGGAAATGTCTGTGAAAAGGTTGAAAACATTGTTGGAAAAGGAGAAAATGCTGGTACCAGGATTGTCTCCTTTTTGCATGTTTTCACAGGGCTTATTCATCAGGGCTGGTCAGGGATTTGATAGAGTGTATAAAGGCTTCAAAGATGTTTCATTAACTATCTATGTGGCATTGTTGTATTTCAGAACCCAGAGGAAGCAGAACAAAATGTCGTTACGATGACAAACTTTGCATTTGCCATGATTAAATTTCTGAATGACATCAATGATAATTCTTATAATCAGTTCCACCTGAGAATAGGTAAGGCTTGTTTTGTCCTGTCTTTTGACAATTATAAGTATTTAACTCTTTACCAAATGACAAAATTTCAGACAAGTCCAAATTCAAAACATACAGACAACAAACTAAACTTGACTCAAAAAAAGACATTTATTTGGGTAGGGTAGAAAATATTGTGGGTAAAGGAGAAAAGGCTGGTTACCAGCATTTTCTCCTTTTCCCACAATGTTTTCAAAAGCCTTCTCTTTTAGTGTTGTTAAAAGTCAGGATTGTGTGGTAAAGAGTTAAAGCCCTTCTTTCATGAAAAGTTATAAAACTGAAGAGTGTAAAACTTACAGGTATGTACATGTATGTGTTACTTTACTAGTTACTTCAATTAGAGACCAGATCTGTTCAGATATGCAAGTACCTTTTGATGCCCTGACTAGAAAACTTTGAAAAAGTTTCAAATGACAGAGAAATTGCTCATCTTAGCAGTTTATCCATTTTTCACCTTGTATTTTGGTGATTGCATCATAGTTATATTTGTACTTGTATTTAGTTTTGGCTTTAACTCTTTACTAAACAAAATGTTTATGCTAGTTGTTTCAGCAGGTATTTCTCAATCTTTTTTTACTTTTTTCTAAACTCTTTACCAGACAACAAAATTTTAGGCTTGTTCAAATTGAAATCGAATGCGACTTGAAACCAGGGGGGAAAAGGAGGAAATGATGAAGAAAGAGCATGTTATCCCTTTTCCACTAAGTTTTCAAAATTCTTCTTCTCCAGGGTCATTAAAACTTTGAATTTTGTGGCAAAGGCTTAATACTGTCCAATGACTCTTTGATGATTTTATGATATGCAGGTATTAATCATAATCCAGTTATTGCAGGTGTGATAGGGGCTAGGAAGCCTCAGTATGGCATATGGATGATATTGTGCATAGTATTGTCAAATGAAAAATGATTTTTTGATTGCAGGTATAAACCATGGTCCAGTTATTGCAGGTGTAATCGGGGCTAGGAAGCCCCAGTATGACATATGGGGCGATACAGTCAACGTTTCCAGTAGGATGGAGAGTTCAGGGGTGGAGGGAAAAATTCATGTAAGTTGATCTAATCCCACAAAGCGCTGAACCAAGATTAAACTGCTTTTATGCAGATAGTGTAGATCAAGATCAGATGGCTGGAATGTGCGGAATGTGCTGTCTGATCTTAGATCAATACTGTCAGCTGTTTTTTCAGTTTTTACTCGATAAAAACTGCCTTTAACCCCTTCCTAAACGTATAAATTTAAGACTTTTCCCAAGTCAAAGCATAATGAAAACAGCAGACATTGTGGCTCAAAAAAGGAATTTGTCTTGCATGGAGTAGAACACATTGTTAGGAAAGGAGAAAATGCTGGTTACCAGTATTTTCTCATTTTTATACGCCCATCGAAGACGGGACGTATTATGGGATCACCCATGGCGTATGGGCGGGCGGGCGGCGTCCAGTTCTTTGTCCAGAGCATAACTTTGTCATCTCCAGTCCGATTGACTTGAAACTTGGCATGTGTGTTTGTTGCAATTATACGGAGTGCAGTGCGAAAGAACCATAACTCTACCTCGTGCTGTCTTTGAGTTATTTCCCTTTGATCGTCATTTTTACAGCATTTTCTGCTTGTCCAGAGCATAACTTTGTCATCTCCAGTATGATTGACTTGAAACTTGGCATGTGTGTTTGTTGCATTAATACGAAGTGCAATGCAAAAGAACCATAACTCTACCTGGTGCTGTTTTTGAGTTATTTCCCTTTGATCGTCATTTTTACAGCATTTTCTGCTTGTCCGGGCATAACCCTGTCATCTCTAGTCTGATTGACTTGAAACTTGGCATGTGTGTTTGTTGCAATAATACGAAGTGCATTGCAAAAGAACCATAACTCTACCTCGTGCTGTCTTTGAGTTATTTCCCTTTGATCGTCATTTTTACAGCATTTTCTGCTTGTCCGGAGCATAACTCTGTCATCTCCAGTCCAATTGACTTGAAACTTGGCATTTGTGTTTCTTGCAATATAAGGAGTGCAGTGCAAAAGAACCATAACTCTACCTCATGCTGTCTTTGAGTTATTTCCCTTTGATCATCATTTTTCATTTTTACAGCATTTGCTGCTTGTCCAGAGCATAACTTTGTCATCTCCGGTCCGATTGACTTGAAACTTGGTATTTGTGTTCGTTGCAACAATACGGAGTGCAGTGCAAAAGAACCATAACTCTACCTCATGCTGTCTTTGAGTTATTTCCCTTTGATCATCATTTTTACAGCATTTTCTGCTTGTCCGGAATATAGCTTTGTCATCTCTAGTCTGAACATCTTCAAATTTGGTATGCATGATTGTTGAAAATTTACGGAGTGCAGTGCACAAGAACCATAACTCTTCTTAGCAAGAATTTTGAGTTATTTCCCTTTGATCATCATTTTTACAGCATTTAGTGTTTGTCCGGAATATAACTTTGTCATCTCAAGTCAGAGTGACTTCAAACTTGGTATGCATGTTTGTTGCAATATTACAGAGTACAGTGCGCAAAAACAATAACTCTACCTAATGCGGATTTTGAGTAATTCCACCTTGATCTTCATTTTTACAGTATTTCTTGCTTGTCCGGAATGGAACTTTGTCACCTCAAGTCAAATTGACTTGAGACTTTGGTAAACATGTTTGTTGCATTACCTGCCCTTTACGATTATTATACCCCCTCGACAACTGGTGGTGGGACAGGCGTATCTTGCGACAATTTGCAGCTCTTGTTCCACAATGTTTTCAAAAAGTTTTCTCCTTTAGAGTCATTAAAACAAGCTCTTATAACTTTTATCAATCACTTTCAATGATTGCTTCTGATAAATCTTTACCAGCACTTGCACCATGTTGTTGGAAGTTCCAAATATTGGCCTGGCTTTCCATGGAATTTGAATCCATAGCCGTGGATGTGAGACACAGACACTCTACCCCTACACCATTGTCTTGTTTTAGTCCAGAGAAAGGAAAACGGCATTTTTCAATTGCATAAAAATGTTATGGGAAAAAAGAACATTTATTGTTTGTTACCTGTAAGCAAACAATCCTTTCCCAAAGCTGTCATTTTGTGGGTGCATGAAAAGTTGTATTTGTACAGTAGTAGATTACGTAGTCTTGATGTATGTTTTCTCCTTTTCCCACAATGTTTTCAAAAGTCTTTTACCTCAGATTTGTTAAAACATGATTTTTTGGTACAGTGTGTAATCACCTTTAGTAACAGTTTAACTTTTTACCAAACAATCCAGTATTTTCACAACCCTGAGGAAGAAGGCTTTTGAAAACATTGTGGGAAAAGGAGAACCTGCTGGTAACCAACATGTTCTCCTTCTTCCACAACAGTTTTTATCCTATCAGAAAACTTCAGCTCATTTGTACCAATTTTGAATTTGTCATCTGCAACTTTTTTTTATTTTGGGCAAGTCTAGAGTGTGTTGTTTGAGAAGCACAGTGAACAGTATAAATAAATTTTTAAAGTACATCAGTGAAACGTCAAATTTCATTTGGATCATCTTGCAGGTTCCCGAAGAAACAGCAGAAATACTAAAAAGGAACAATTTTTTCTGGGAATACAGAGGTGTGACCAAAGTCAAAGGCAAACCACCAATGAAAACATATTTCATAACGGGTAGCACAAGCACTCTCTCTGAACCAATGAAAATAGAGCAGGTGAATTTAGAACTAAATCAAAATGGGACTTCAAGCACAGACCGAGGGGCTAGCAGTAACCATGTTTCAAAACAAACAGACATTCAGGGAAGTGGAAACAGTTTAATGGAGGTCAGTGACACTGATGTTAATGAACTGACAGTTAGGGAAACTTCTACAGCAATATCAGAAGAGATTGATAACCTCACAAAACAGTTACACAGCGAGTCAGATGACCAGGCCAGACCAGAATATTGTTCTAATTGTTCTATTGACAAGATCAATGAAACCTTGACAGACGTTCAAGACCAGAAGAACAGATGACGGCTGTTTTCATTGTGTGCATTTTATGTTAAGAGAGAGTGTCATTACATCAGTGTTATCTCTTTACCAAAAACGAAGCTTTGGACTTGTCTAAATTCAAAGCATTTGCAGACGGCAGTTTAAATGTAGCTCAAATGTTGACATTTTGTCTTTGATT
Source organism: Hippopus hippopus (assembly GCA_946811185.2). Lineage (NCBI taxonomy): Eukaryota > Metazoa > Mollusca > Bivalvia > Cardiida > Cardiidae > Hippopus > Hippopus hippopus. Next base: position 13,733,481 of record OX328103.1, on the reverse strand, counting down.
GGGTAGAATAGATACTTAACAACATTTTCTTCCGTTCCCACGAGAGTTCCAAAAGCCCTCTACTTAAGTTGATTTAAACTCAGGATTGCCTGGTAAAGCATAAACTCTTTACCAAACAACCTAAAATTTGAGTGGTCCATATTGAAAGCGTTTGCAGACTACAATTCAGATGTGGCTGGAAATATAAGATTTGGCTGTGAAAGAGTGGATAAAATTGTGGGAAAAGGAGAAAATGCTGCGTACCAGCACTTTCTCCTTTTTCCATGTTTTCAAATCTTTTCTTTTTTCAGAGTCATTAAAACTCAGGATTGTTTGGTAAAGGTTTAAAGAAAACATTGGTCAAGTTCATATCGTGTACAAGTATTTACAGATCAGAATGAATAACTGACCAATCACCCAATTAACGATCTGTGGTTTTTTTTTTTTACAACCATAAATAAGAGGGCTTTTAAAAACAGTCCTGTATTTTACCTGTTAACCCTTTCCCAAACAATCCCTGGTTTTTACGACCAGGAAAAAGAAGCCTTTTGAAAACATCGTGGGAAAAGGAGAAAATGCTGGTAACCAGCATTTTCTCCTTTTCCCACAATGTTTTCTACCCTCCCAGAACAAATTTCAATTTTTGAGTAAAATTAATTTTGTCGTCTGCAAATGCTTTCAATTTGGACCAGTCTAAAATTTTGTCATTTGGTAAAGAGTTAAAGGCAAATCCCATCGTGTTAACAACAGTTGTCATCTGCAAATGCCGACGAAGTGGACAAGTATTAGCGGTAAATTTTATCGTCTGGTTAAGAATTGCCTGTAATAATTCAGCTTTTCTCTCATTGTTTCATCACATCATATTTCTTGAAATATTGTAAGTCTGAAAAGAGCCTTTAAGTTCAAAGAGTCATTCTTTCAGTGCCAATTTGAGTTTGTCATCTCAACCTATTTTAACAGCTGTAAATACAGTTCACTGAAACTTGGAAAAGAGTTTTATATCGTATGCTTAACTAAACAAGGGGACAGTACAGATCAAAGATCAGACTCCAGAATTTGAGCAATCTGATCTTGATCTATGCTTTTATGTGCACCAATGGCGTAGACGAGAGTAACCCCTTACCACACAATCCCTAATTTTAATGACCCTGTAAACGATGACTTTTGAAAACATTGTGGGAAAAGGAGAAAATGCTGGTAACCACCGTTTTCTCCTTTTCTTCTATCATTTCAAAAATATATTTCTAATTTTTTTAGTCACTTTTATGTTGTCCTCTGCAAAAGCTTTCAATCTTGACAAGTCAAAAATTTTGTCGTTTGGTAGAGTTATGAAAAATTCCATTTTGGCAGTCATTTTACATTTTTAGACTTTAACCCTTTACCACACAATCCCGACTTTTAACAACCCTGAGAAAGAAAGCTTTTGAAAACATTGTGGGATAAGGAGAAAATGCTGGTAACCAGCATTTTCTCCTTTTCCCACAATGCTTTCTCCCCTTACCAAGTCAAATTTCTATTTTTGATTCCCGTTTATATTTGTCGTCTGCAAATGCTTTCAATTTGGACTAGTCTAGAATTTTGTCGTTTGGTAAAAAGTCAAGTACATGTGTATGCATTGTTATCTGACATCAGAAGTTTCTGTTTTGTTTTTGTATAGTTGTTAAATTATGAAAAAAAATGTTTCATGAATAAATAACTGAAAAATCAACAATGTGTTTGTCTTTTGAGTATCAGTTGTTACTTCTTGATTCTTTATCACACAAGAAAAATTTAGACTTGTAAAAATTGAAGGCATTTGCAGATGACAACATGTGGCTGAAATGATATGATTTTTCTTCGACAGGGTAGAAAGCATTGTTGAAATAGGAGAAAATGCTAGTTACAAGCATTTTCTACTTTTCCTACAATGTTTTCTACAGTCTTGCATCTTAGGGTCGTTAAAACTCAGGATGGAGTGGTGAAGGGTTGGTCATTTATTTGATAAGTGTATTACAACATAACAGTAATTCAGGTAACTATTCACAAGAACACAAAAGTTTACATCGAAACCAAAAGCAAATGCTTTCAATTTGGTAAAGTCCAAAATTTTCTTGTTGGTTCAGTGTTAACCCTTTACCACACAATCCCAAGTTTTAACCAGGTAACCAGCATTTTCTCCTTCTCCCACAATGTTTTCTACCCTTTCAAAGACAAAATTCATCATTTGATCCACATTTATTTTGTCGACTGCAAATATATAGTTTGTCAAGAGGTAAAGCATAGGGGAAAGGTCACAATAAGGAAGGCCACTCTTTATAGACTTACAAGTTTTTTTTTTCCTGTGGGACATAAAAACCAAGACAGAATCCCATTGTTCACTAACTGGCATTGTTTTATAAAAGTGAAACTGCATGATTTTTCATTAATACATAGTACATGATAACCATACTATGCAACACACTCAAGTCAACAGACTACGTATGATATTGTGGCAAGAGAAAAAAAATTGCTTGTAAGAAGTGATTTAATGTTTTTGAAGCAATTTTTCACAAATTTCCTCAGTTTACATTGCTTCTAGTTGACCGATATCAATTAACCCTTTACCAAAAGAATTCGTGTTTCTTTGACCCCGAGGGAGATTTCTGAAGAGACCGCAGGAAAAGGAGAAAACACAAGTAACAAGCATTGAATTCTTTTAAAAAGCATTTTTTTTTATTTCCGTTAACCTTTTACCAAACAACAAAATTTCGTACTCAATCAAATTGAGAGCGATAACACGGGACAATTCAAAGATGGCTAAAATGGTGAAATTTGCCTTTGATAGGGAAGAAAATATTGTGGGAAAAGGAGAAAATGCTGGTAACCAGCATTTTCTCCTTTTCACACAATGTTTTCAAAAGCTTTCTTTCTTTGGGTCGTTAAAAGTCGGGATTGTGTGGTAAATGGTTTATCTATTATTCACCCCATCAAAGATAAATCCAATCGTTTTAGCCATATCAATTTTATTGTTTGCAAATGCTTTCACTTGGGGCATGTCTACAACTGTGTTGTCTAGTATGAATTTAACTCTAAAGTGCTTAGCTCAACTTTCTCTATGGACAATTTAGATTAAGATCAGTCTGCCTTTTTATACACCCATCAAAAACGGGCCGTATTATGGGATCACCCATGGTGTACGGGCGGGCGGGCGGTTTCAGGCGTCCGTCCGGGCGGCATCCAGTTCTTTGTCCGGAGCATAACTTTGTCATCTCCAGTCCGATTGACTTGAAACTTGGCATGTGTGTTTGTTGTGATAATATGGAGTGCAGTGCGAAAGAACCATAACTCTACCTCGTGCTATCTTTGAGTTATTTTCCTTTGATCGTCATTTTTACAGCATTTTCTGCTTGTCCGGAACATAACTTTGTCATCTCCAGTCCGATTGACTTGAAACTTGGCATTTGTGTTTGTTGCAATAATACGGAGTGCAGTGCAAAAGAACCATAACTCTACCTCATGCTGTCTTTGAGTTATTTCCCTTTGATCGTCATTTTTACAGCATTTTCTGCTTGTCCGGAATATAACTGTCATTTTTAGTCTGAACATCTTCAAATTCGGTATGCATGATTGTTGAAAAATTACGGAGTGCAGTTCACAAGAACCATAACTCTTCCTAGCACGAATTTTGAGTTATTCCCCCTTAGATCTTCATTTTTATAGCATTTTTTGCTTGTCCGGAGCGTAACTTTGTCATCTTAAGTAGGAATGACTTGAAATATTGTATGCTTATTTGTTGCAATAATTGGAAGTGCAGTGCGCAAGAATTGTAACTCTACCTCGTGCTGTCTTTCAGTTATTTCCCTTTGATCGTCATTTTTACAACATTTAGTGCTTGTCCGGAATAAACTTTGTCATCTCAAGTCAGAACGACTTCAATTTTAGTATGCATGTTTGTTGCAATATTACGGAGTACAGTGCGCAAGAACAATAACTCCACCTAGCGCATATTTTGAGTAATTCCACTTTGATCTTCATTTTTACAGTCCAGTTCTTTGTCAGGAGCTTAACTTTGTCATCTCCAGTCCGATTGACTTGAAACTTGGCATTTGTGTTTGTTGCAAGAATACGGAGTGCAGTGCGCAAGAATTGTAACTCTACCTCGTGCTGTCTTTGAGTTATTTCCCTCTGATTGTCATTTTTACAGCATTTAGTGCTTGTCCGGAATAAACTTTGTCATCTCAAGTCAAAATGACTTCAATTTTAGTATGCATGTTTGTTGCAATATTACGGAGTACAGTGCGCAAGAACAATAACTCTACCTAGCGCAGATTTTGAGTAATTCCACTTTGATCTTCATTTTTACAGTCCAGTTCTTTGTCAGGAGCTTAACTTTGTCATCTCCAGTCCGATTGACTTGAAACTTGGCATTTGTGTTTGTTGCAATAATACGGAGTGCAGTGCGCAAGAATTGTAACTCTACCTGGTGCTGTCTTTGAGTTATTTCCCTTTGATCGTCATTTTTTGCAGCATTAAGTGCTTCTCTAGAATATAACTTTTGTCATCTCAAGTCAGAATGACTTCAAACTTGGTATGCATGTTTGTTGCAATATTACGGAGTACAGTGCACAAGAACAATAACTCTACCTAGCGTGGATTTTGAGTAATCCCACTTTGATCATCATTTTTACAGTATTTCTTGCTTGTCCGGAAGGGAACTTTGTCACCTCAATTCAAATTGACTTGAGACTTGGTAAACATGTTTGTTGCAGTTATGAAAAGTGCAATGCACTGGAGCAGTAACCTTACCTAATGCCCTGTTGGAATTATTCCCTATTCATTATTTTTTTTTTTTTACAGCTTTTCATGTTTCTCTACAATATAACTTTGTCTTTTCATGTTGGAATGACCTGAAACTTTATATGCATGTTTCCTTAACATTAGATATTCATGCCTATTTCAATCACTTGCATGATTTCTGCTGCACTACTATTTTCCTCTACCTGCCCTTTACGATTATTATTCCCCCTTGACAACTGGCGGTGGGATGGGCGTATCTTGCGACAATTTGCCGCTCTTGTTACAGTATGCATCAAGACCACACAGAAACTTTAGTCTGATCTAGGATGAACTAGAAGATTGATGTTATTCAATGCGACAGGATTCATTCCTCTACTACTCATCACTGTTTTGATGATGGTTATGTAGAAAAGTAGCGAGTGGCTTGGGAAGAATATTGTGCATAGTGCTGGTAAAAGGAACTCCAGGAAAGCATGGGTGTGCTGGCCGCAGCAATATAACTGAAATAATGTTAAAAATGTTATACAATCAATTATAGGATGTAGAATGTCTGCTTTGTGAAATGTTCTGGCAGAAAAATCATGCCCTGATACCTCAGTTGATAGTGTACAGGATTTGAGAACAGGAGTTGGCTGGTTCGATCCCCGTCTCAGCCAGTTTCTTTCCAAGGTTTGATGACAGCGATTGCGGCAGGATTCATTCCTCTCTCACCACTGACCATTGTTTTGATGATAGTAATGTGGGAAAGCAGCTAGTGACTTGGAAAGGATATTGTGCCGAGTACTGGAAAAAAGAACTCCAGGAAAGCATGAATAGGTGTACTGGCTGCTGCAATATACTATGTTAAACACCATACAATCATTCTGGCAGAAAAACCATTAAAATGCCAATGTTTTTTTTTTTTTTTTTAATATGGCAGGTCTGTTTCAATTACTAGTGTAATAACCTTTTCAATGCTATTCTAAAACAAGGGTTTTTGTGGATGGCATACATCTAGATCAGACTGCACAGAACTTGCAGTCTGATCTTGAACCAATAAGGTCCACTTGTTTACTCAAGCATGAGGTGCTGTGGATTCTATTCTCAGCCAGTGAATGATGCTGTGTTTATACGTTTGGAGAAAAGTGAGGGTGGTGGAGAAATACGAAGGCATAGTTGATTTTTAGTCCATTTTTATTGGCAAGAAAATGGTTACCTTAAAATATAAAATGCAATAACTCAAACGCAATATATAACAAGAGAGCCATGATGGCCCAGAAGTTGTTCACCTGTGCCTTTTTACCATATATGACCCATTTCTAATCTCTTCCGAGATATAATGACAAATATTCTGATCAAGACAAATACTCTAGAGTGTACACAAGGTTTTTCTAAGATTTGACCTGGTGACCTAGTTTTTGACCTGACATGACCCATTTTTTAACTCATCTGAGGTATCATCAATACATACATCCTAATCAAGTTTCATGAGTATTGGACTGAAAATGTAGCCTCTAGGGTGTACACAAGTTTTTTTACGATTTGAGCGAGTGACCTAGTTTTTGACTCGACATGACCCATTTTTCAACTCATCCAAGATATTATCAAGACAAACATCCTGACCAAGTTTCAAGAGTATTGGACTGAAAATGTGGCCTCTAGAGTGCACACAAGGTTTTTCTAAGATTTGACCTTGTGACCTAGTTTTTGACCTCTAGCATGGTGAAAGTTGACGACAAAGGACGCACGCCGGACACAGCACAATCACAAAAGCTCACCTTGAGCACTTTGTGCTCAGGTGAGCTAACAAGAGGGCCATGATGGCCCTGTATCGCTCCACTGGCTATTAAGTAAAAACACTACAAGCCAAACATTACAATATTCAGCAAATTGATTTCAAACACGAGGACATGCAAACATTTTTCTATCTAATCCTACGAGAAAGTTGTGATCCATGGGCAAAGCCAATTTTGATCGCAAAGCTATAATTATTTGAATCCTGGTGGAGGTCCACAATATAAAGCTCCATACCAAATAATTCAGTTCTTGAATGTTATAAACAAGAAGATTTTCAAATTTTTCTCAATGAAAAGCCCTGTAAAACATGAAACCCATGAGACAGGGCTAAATCTAATAGCCTTAGTCTTTATAATGGTTAGTAACATGATGACTTAAGATAGTTTTCATTACAAAAGCCCATGTAAAACTGGTGACCTTGTGTTCCGTGGTGTGGGGACAAACTTGGGTCAAGGACTATAATTTGGGCCCTCCTTGTAGAGGCCCACTAGATAAAGCTACATGCAAAATTTGGTAGACCCCATGGCTATTATTTGAAGGAACTTGGTAGAGGCCCACTAGATACAGCTACATACCAAATTTGGTAGCCCTAGGCCTTACAGTTTCAGAGAAGAAGATTTTTGAAAATTTTCCGTACTTTGCATGGTTTTACGAAATGAATCCTTTGACTACCATCACTTTTCACATAGAAATTGACCAAGTGGGGATTCAAATTATCCACACCCTGGTTTCAAAAGGGAGGTAAATAGTAACGAACTTTATCTTTCATAAAAAGAGTTATTTCCCTTGATTAATGTTTAAATTGAAGTGACAATATTTTGAAGCCCATGTTAAACTTGCGATCCCTGGAATGAAGGCAATTTTGACCCCAGACCTACAATATGAAACTAGAATGTGTGGTTATAAACAAAATGATTTTTTAATCTTGCCCAATAAAAAGTCATGTAAAACAAGTTTGCTGAATAAAAGGCCCTGTAAAATATATGATCCATGACACAGGTTTATCAAGTTTTCACTATAAAAGCCAATGTAAAACTTGTGACCCCTGGTGTGGAGTCAAACTTGACCCCCAAAGTTAAAATTTGGGCCCTCTTGGTAGAGGCCCATTATATAAAGTTACATGCAAAATTTGGTAGCCCTAGGCCTAAATATGGCTATGTACAAGTAGATTATTAAAGTTTCCTTATATAAGGCCATGTAGAACTTGTGACCCCCTGGGGTGGGGCTACATTTGACCCCCTGGGCTATAATTTGGGCACCCTTGATAGAGACCCCCTAGATAAAGCTAAATGCAAAATTTGATAGCCCTAGCCCTTATAGCTAGATGCGAAAGATTTTCCTATATAAGCCCGCCTATGTAAAACATGTTACCCCCCGGAGCGAAGTCAAATTTGACCCTCGGCTATAATTTGGACACCCTTGATACAGGTCCACTAGATAAAGCTACATGCCAAATTTGGTCGCCCTAGGCCCCATGGCTAGGTCAAAGAAGAATTTTAAAGTTCTCCCTATATAAGCCCATGTAAAACTTGTTATATAAGCCCATGTAAAACTTGTTACCCCCGGGCAGGGCCTAATTTGACCCCAGGGCTATAATTTGAACAATCTTGGCAGAGGTCCACTAGATAAAGCTACATGCCAAATTTGGTAGCTCTAGGCCCTATGGCTAGGTAGAAGAGGAATTTTAAAGTTCTCCCTAAATAAGCCCATGTATAACTTGTAACCCCTGGGGCGGGGCCAATTTTGACCCCAGGGCTATAAATTGAAGAAACTTGGTAGAGGTAGATAAAGCTACATGCCAAATTTGGTAGCCCTTGGCCTTACGGTTTCAGACAAGAAGATTTTCAAAGATTTTCAAAATTTTTCAGTTTTGTTGCCATGGCAACCAGAGTTTTTGAAGGAATTGGATGGGTAGTTTCAGAGAAGAAGACGTTTTAAAAAAAAGTTAACGCACGGACGGACGCACGCACGCACGCACGCACGACGGACAACAGGCCATGACATAAGCCCGCTGGCCTTCGGCCAGTGGAGCTAAAAACAACAAAACAGTATATGATGGAAACAGTAAATATTATCATGCTAAAATTCTGTGTTATATTTAACCCTTTACCACACAATCCCAATTTTAACAACCCTGAGAAAGGAGGTTTTTGAAAACATCATAGTACAAAGAGAAAATGCTATTCACCAGCATTTTCTTCTTTTTCCACAATGTTTTCTCCCTATTCAAGAACAAATACTATCACTTGAAAACAGTTTGCATGCTCATCTATAAATTTCTTCAGTACGGACTAGTCTGAAATTTTTCTATTTGGTTAGGGTTAAGCAGGAAGCGTAGATCAAAATCAGAATGATCATTCTATGCAGTCTTATCTGTCACCCATGTGGTTCAATATTGAACATGAGAGAACATTATCATACATAATTATGTTAATGTTACATCAGATGACAAAATTTTAAACCTTTGCCAGATGACAAAATTTTAGCCTTGTCCATGTTCAAAGCATTTGCAGATCACAAATAAACTGTGGCTCAACGCTGTGACATGTCTGATACGTTAGATTCCATTGTGGGGGGAAAAGAGAAAATTTCGGTTACCAGCTTTTTAGCTCACCTGAGCACAACGTGCTCAAGGGGAGCTTTTAGGATCACCCGGTGTCCGTCGTCCGTCATCAACAATTCTTTAAACATCAACTCCTCCTAAACCGCTGGGCCAATTTGGACCAAACTTGGCTGGAATGTTCCTTGGGAGGTCCTCTTTAAAATATTTCACAGAATTTGATTCCATCAAAAACTCTGGTTGCCATGGCAACCAAATGGAATTTTCTAAGAAATTCTTTAAAAATCTTCTCCTCTGAAACCGCTGGTTAGATTTTGAAATAATTTCACAGAGATGTTCCTTGGGTGACCCTTTTCAAACAGTGTTCGCAAAATTTTGATCCGTCAAGAAACATGGCTCTGGTGAATGGGGGCTACTTGCACTATACAGAAATGAAGAAATTCTTAAAAATTCTTCTTCTCTGAAACCGCTGGTAAGATTTTAAAATAATTTCACAGAGATGTTCCTTGGGTGACCCTTTTCAAACAGTGTTCGCAAAATTTTGATCCATCAAGAAACATGGCTCTGGTGAATGGGGGCTACTTGCACTCTATAGAAATGAAGAAATTCTTAAAAATTCTTCTTCTCTGAAACCGCTGGTCAGATTTTGAAATAATTTCACAGAGATGTTCCTTGGGTGACCCTTTTCAAAAAGTGTTTGCGAAATTTTGATCCGTCAAGAAACATGGCTCTGGTGAATGGGGGCTACTTGCACTATATAGAAATGAAGAAATTCTTAAAAATTCTTCTTCTCTGAAACTACTGGTCAGATTTTGAAATAATTTCACAGAAATATTCCTTTGGTGACCCTTTTCAAAATTTGTTCGCAAAATGCTGATTCATCAAGAAACATGGCTCTGATGGGTGGGGGGGGGGGCCACTTGCACTATATGGACATGAATAAATTCTTAAAAATTCTTCTTCTCTGAGACGGCTAGTCAGATTTTGAAATAATTTCACAGAAATGTTTCTTGGGTGACCTTTTTTGCAAATTGTTCGAGAAATTTTGATCCATCAAGAAACATGGCTCTGATGGCTGTGGGCTATTTACACTATAAGGACATGAAGAAATTCTTAAAAATTCTTATTCTCTGAAACTGCTGGTCAGATTTTGAAATAATTTCTCAGCAATGTTCCTTGGGTGACTCTTTTCAAAAATTGTTCACAAAACTGTGATCTGTCAAGAAACATGGCTCTGATGGTGGGGGTTATTTGCAGTACAGGGACATGAAGAGGAATTTCTTTATTCTTCTTCTCTGGAACGGCTGGTCAGATTTGAAATAATTTCACAGAAATGTTCCTAGGGTGACCCTTTTCAAAAAATTGTTAGGGAAATTCTTATCCATCAAAAAACAACAGCCAATTGTTTGCACCTGCATGTGGTGCTCTTGTTCAACTTACGTTTTTAGTCACTATCGAGCATGTGCTCTTCTTCAAGAAATTGTCCTTGGGTGATCTATCCAAAAATTTATTTGCAGAATTCTGATTCATCAAATTCATTGCTGTGGTGATGATTGTAGGGGTGGTGACAGATTTTGAAATGACATTTACAGGTGACCTTTTCAAAATTGCTTGGCAAAATAATGATTTTGTTTCCAAAGTTTCAATACCTCAAAAAAAATTGGCTATGTTCCTCTCAAAAATTCAGGTGAGCGATCTAGGGCCATCTTGGCCCTCTTGTTCTGCTTTTTACTTAATGTTCTCTAACGGTCTCTTTCTCAGGGCTGTCAAAACTTGGGTTTATGTAGTAAAGGGTGAGAAGGTACCCAAATGTAGACTTAAAGTTAGCCAGCAGACTATTTCTGAAATTACTGTGGCAAAAAGATTGATTAATGCTGTGAATCAGCTGTGTGATGGATCACCATAGGAAGAAACCATCTACTGTATGAAAAGGCTAGCAGGCCACTTCCTTTCTGTGATAAAACTACACTTTTCTTTAATACAATGAATGAATGAATGAATGAAATGAATGAATGAATGAATGAATGAATGTTGTTTTACGACGCATCGACAGCTTTGGTCATTTAGCATGCACACCTGTACATGTATTAAAATATGATTAAAGTGGAATTTTTTAGCTTAAAAAGATCGAAAAAAAAGATGATAGTAAAAAGAGTTGAATTAAGAAGGATTATGTGTGATATGCATAAAAGACGCTATTGAGTGACTGGGCAGTCCCTGCCCACTCAAAAGTTTTAAATGAAGTGTTGTGATAAAAATACTTCAACAAAATGTTGAACTGATAGTAGCAAGTGTTTTAATAAAGTAGGATTATGTGATTTTCTTAATGTGCATAAAATATATAATTGAGTAGCTGGGCAGTCCCTGCCTACACAAAAGTTTTAAATGAAAAAGTTAAGACTGCGAAGTGTTGCTTATGGAAATGTGAAGGTCCAGTCTCAAATGTGATAAAAATGCTCCCAAGGGAGAGAATCCTCCCATTAAGGTCAAGTACAGGGTTTGACGCTAATGATGTCAACATGCTGAAACTAGATAAGATATGCAGGGAAAAGCTGTATGCAGGCTGTATGCTTTAATTAAAGTTAGTGATGAAAGTAAAAGAAATTAACTTCATTAATATCTTCTTGGCAACTGCATTATTCCATTCTACGCAAGAACTCTGTAAACTGACAGTGGTTTATTGCAGTTTTCATGAGTATTACAATTATATAACGGCTACCAGTGTAGTTGAAGTATTTAGTAACCTCGTTTCATACAATACTCTTTAAAAGCCACTAGCTATTGGCTAATACAAAATCAAACAATCTGTAAAATTAGTTTAAGGATAGGGCACCCTAATGGGATTTGTGTAACATCGCCTTTCATCGCCGAAAAAAGGTACAGATTCGGCTAAGACTTGGGTAATCCGTAATCTATCGGTCAATAGACACTGATTCCCCACATCGACGACGGATTACCCGAGTCTTAGCCAAATCCGTACGATTTTGGCAATGAAAGGCAACGTTAAACAAATCCCATCAGGGTGCCCTATCCTTAACTTTAAATTGACAGTTGCAGGGATGCCATATTACAATAAGTACTCAAATTTCTATCAAATTTGGAGCTAACTGTATATTTTGTGCTGCTTTTGATATTGCAACAGTTAAAGTGACAGCTCACTTATTCACTCTGACAAAAAACTCAGCACTTCAAGTTACAAACTGAATCTGGAGCTTCCAAGCTTCAAGTCCTACACTTTGAGCATTTAGCCTCACAGGACCCCTCTATCAAAGTTTGCTTCACTCCCAAAAACAGGCTCTGACTAACTGCAAATTGATAATTTTCCTATTTCTTATTTTCAACATGTATACTTCTTACGCCGCCTCAATGCTGTCAACACCTGACAGGTGTTGGTTCGATTTCCTTCCTCTACTCCTTCCCCATCAATAAAGATAATAACAGATAATAAAACAAGCACCGTATGCGGGTGCCAATGCTTGGCTGCAGTTCCTTGATTTTCATTGAAAATTCAAAGTCCAAAAAGGGGCATCACTATGTCAAAAATACTTTGATGGTTATCTGTTCTTGTACTGGCTCCCCCTTTGATGGTGAACAACTTGTACGAGTTTGAAGTAAATATCTTCAGTAAGGATAGAGATATTAAAGATATCAAAAATTTTGAAAATGTCAAAGTTTTTTGCACAATGGCGCAGACAACGACACCAGGGCTACAACAATACCTCGACATTTTCTTCAAAAACAGCCAAGATGATTAAGAGAAATGAAGGTTGACTGTTTCAGGTCTTATTAATTGCTCAGAGCTGATAAGACAACTTACAATTAATTCTAACTATCTCCCTGATAGTATATAGGATAACTAATCATTTATTCTAATTGTTTCTTTCATTTTGAAATGTGCTGTTAAGTAACTGCTGGTAGAGTAATTAAGGCCCTCCTAATGGGACATTTGTTTATACTTGTTCCAACTTCTACTTTAAAGTTAAAGTACCATAATTGAATCTTTTTTGTTTTTCAACAGGAATCAAATGCCATTTAAGACATGATGATGCTCCCAAAACAATCATCTTGAAAGAAGGGACCCTTGTTATTATTACTACAAAGAAACATAGGTGTATTTGGTATTTTCAATTGTTTTAGAGGAACAGTTATACATGTAACAGAACGAAAGGATCCAGTTGTAAAATTGCAAGTTGGGGACAATTTTCAAACAGTACCCAGAAAGTGGGACATTTCGTAAAGTGGACCATTTTAGACCAGTTTGATTTGGAAGTGAGCTGTTTTGGCCCATTCCCCATCAAGGGAGGTTACTTTAATGGACATGACTAGAAAACAGCTTTGGCAATGAAGCCGTTTTATTCAGAACAGTAGTATTTTCTACGGGGCAAGAGTAAATTCTTTGTTCTGGGACTTTTTCACTGTTTATTTTTTATGCGGATCTAATTTATGCTGAATCAGAAAAAACTACTGATGCAAAGCCTCAAGTCAAACTGATGTGGACGTCCATGTCAATATTAAACAAGATGTCTGTTTGTAAAACATTCATGCCCCCCTACTGCCACATTGATACAGAAGTGGTACAGTTCATGAACTGATATCAAAAGAATCGATTGGGAAATATCGATGTCATCTTTTTGATTTATAGCCCACTTCAATTGTTAAACGTGATAATCTGTCAACAGTTCGCATAATTATACACACCGCTGTGTGTATACATACAAGATTGTAAACAGTCATCGATACACAGACTGGGTTATCGATTTTCTTTTCGGCACGCGCGTTCGACTTCCACTTTTTCCCAGTCAACTTCGATGCTTACTAAGTCCCCGATAATACGCGAATAAAATGTTGGAGCCACAAGTTGAGCCACATATGATGATTTTTGAGACACTTTAATTTTTTTTTAGCAAATGGCTCAAGTGACGAATGGCAGCGCGGGCCCTGAATCATCTGGTGGTCACTGTGACCTTGACCTTTCACGGATTAACCTTAAAATCGATAGTGATCATTTACACTCCAAGATGAATATCTGTACAGAATTTGAAGGACCTCGGTCAAGTCTGTGTCTAGTTATCATCTGGACAAAGTTAGGTCTAAATATCGTTAAGTTGAAGGCCACTGTGACCTTGACCTTTGATGGATTAATCTCAAAATCGATAGGGATCATCTGCACTCCCAGACGCATGTCTGTGCCAAATTTGACAAACCTAGGTCAATTCTGTGTCTAGTTATCATCCGGACAAGGTTTGGTCTATATATCAACATGTTGACGGTCACTGTGACCTTGACCTTTGACCGATTGACCTCAAAATCAATAGGGATCATCTGCACTCCCAGACGCATGTCTGTGCCAAATTTGACAAACCTAGGTCAATTCTGTGTCTAGTTATCATCCAGACAAGGTTTGGTCTATATATCAACATGTTGACGGTCACTGTGACCTTGACCTTTGACCAATTGACCTCAAAATCAATAGGGATCATCTGCACTCCGAGACGCATGTCTGTGCCAAATTTTACGAACCTAGGTCAATCCTGTGTCTAGTTATCATCCGGACAAGGTTTGGTCTATATATCAACATGTTGACGGTCACTGTGACCTTGACCTTTGACCGATTGATCTCAAAATTGATAGGGATCATCTACACTCCGAGATGCATGTCTGTGCCAAATTTGATGAACCTATGTCAATTCTGTGTCTAGTTATCATCCGGACAAGGTTTGGTCTATATATCAACATGTTGACGGTCACTGTGACCTTGACCTTTGAACGATTGACCTCAAAATCAATAGAGATCATCTACACTCCGAGACGCATGTCTGTGCCAAATTTTACGAACCTAGGTCAATTCTGTGTCTAGTTATCATCCGGACAAGGTAAGGTCTACCGACGGACCGACCGACATTAGCAAAGCAATATACCCCCACTTCGTTGAAGGGGGGCATAATAATCACCAGGATCTATGTATTAACTACTTTATCCCACTAGCGGAAAAGTTACATGACAGTTATAGAAGTGATCATTCTTAATAACAATAATGAAAGTGATAGGGTTGTTGAGGCCAGTGAGAGAAGTGTATGTAATTCAGAAAGTGTAAAAAGTATGTGTGACGATGATCAGCCTAGCGACTTTGAAATGTTTAGGGAGAAACCTGTATGTGTCTGTGAGAAAACTGATGAATTATGCACATGTTCAAATGGATGGTGAACCTGTGACCTCTGATGGAACGACAGGTCCTTTGCACAGGTTCATGTCGACTGAAACAGCCATGGCCCACCTGACTTCTGGAAAGAAAGGGTTAAATGAAATCTCTGGAGGAATTAAGTAGGATGTTTATTCTTTACTTGACAATACGATGAATATGACACAACGGACTGGTAAACAGAGTGATTTCCCAGGGACGCAGATAAAGGGATGTCATCCAAGACCTATTATATCAAATTTGTCCCGACATTTAAGCAGAAGTGCAGAAAAGACAAACTTTTCTGCTATAGTAAAAAATTAAAGGAAAAACTGAGTATGCCCCATATGACCCTCACCAGACATCAGTGAGATATCCTGTGCAAAGGTATTACCGGACAGACAAAAAGGACAACAGCTACAAAAAACAGGTTACATGGTTACAAAACTGCAATCTTGCAGTAGTTGAGTACTTAGGGAAGTTCCCAGGTCTTGGCTCTCATGGTAATTCCATGATTGGTTCAGAGTATATCAGGCTTGTGCTGAAAGTCATGGAAGAGATGAAAATGTTAAATGGTAAAA
Source organism: Hippopus hippopus (assembly GCA_946811185.2). Classification (NCBI taxonomy): domain Eukaryota; kingdom Metazoa; phylum Mollusca; class Bivalvia; order Cardiida; family Cardiidae; genus Hippopus; species Hippopus hippopus. Next base: position 13,717,652 of record OX328103.1, on the reverse strand, counting down.
TGAAACCTCACCAAATACTCAACCACTTGACTAACAAGTATAACAAACTTACACGGCCTTCTTGCCTTGGACAAGTTCATGACAAGCTTTCAGAGAAGAAAAAAGTTAATAAGCTAGATAGACACGTTCACAAGTTAGCAGACCAAGTAAGAAAAATTAAAAATCAATTATCCGAAAACAGTTCATATGTCAAGTCTGTCATTAGGATGGGTAGAAGGATGCGAGGCTATTCACTGACGAACAAATTGACGATCTTAACTTCTTAAGACACCGTGTTGCACAGGAAGCACAATGACAAGACGTTCATGCTGTGTAAAATGTATGTGACTGTGACATGCTATAAACAACTAACAGTACGTACCAACAAAACAAGGCAACCCCCCATTTTTCTAGGTCCAATATTCATCCATGACAACAGTGACTTGAGACATTTAGCCATTTTCTTTACCAGTTACGACTAAAACGTCATCATAAAGGGGCTTTTGTAAAAGGCGACCGAGACTACCTTTCCACACTCAAGGCATATTTTATGTACCCAGCATTTAGAAGACAAGAGAGCCATTGGCCCTAAAGTGCTCACCCGAGTAAAATCATCCATGGTTATTAAAGCTGACGAGATCCTGGTTTTAATGATGTAAAACGCATACCTGAAAGTGACCTCTTTTTTGACTAACATGACCTGCTTTTGAACTTGTCAGATATACCATAGAAACAAACATTCTGATAATTTTACAGGAGTACCAGAACTAAAAATTTGGTCTCAAGACTGCACACAAGTTTTTTATAAGATTTGGCCCAGTGGCCTACTTTTTGATGTGTTGTGACCCACTTTCAAACTTATCTGAGATTTCAGAAAGAACCTTTCTGACCTAGTTTCCTAAGTATCAGGCTGAAAATGTGGCCTTTAGACTGCACACAAGTTTTTTCTCAGATTTGGCCCAACCTGACCAAATTTCAACCTTAAGATATCATCCAGACAAACATTCTGTCAGAGTTTCATGAGTATCAGGCTGAAAATGTGGCCTATAGAATGAAAACAAGGTTTTTCTCAGGTTTGGCCCAGTGACCTACTTTTTTACCAGACATGACCCAATTTCAAACCTGTCCAGGACATCATCAAGACAAACCTGATGACCAAATTTCATGAGTAAAGGGCTGAAAATGTGGCCTCTAGAGTGCACATAAGCTTTTCCTATGATTTAGCCAAGTGACCTACTTTTCAAACCAAGATGACCTTATTTCAAACATGTCTGAATAATTATCAAGACAAACATTCTTACCAAGTTTTATGAGTATCAGGTTGAAAATGTCACCTCTAGAGTGCACACAAGCTTTTTCAAAGATTTAGCCCTGTGACCTACTTTTTGACCTGACGTTACCCAATTTAAAACTTGTCTGAGATATCATCCAGCAGGGTTCGCGCTGCCGATTGCCATTGTCGCCAAATGCGACAAAAATAAAACTTTGGCGCAAGATTTTTTCATTTGGCGAAAATGCGTGGCGACAACTTTTTTCAAGCTGGCCCCAAACAGAAATTCTTTTGAAATTCGTTGTCGTAAGCGTTTGCGAGCTAAGCGTGTGCAATGACATTGTTTTTTCGAGTCGCGAGCATAACATGTGAATGTCACGCGTTATGACTCCGATAAAGGAGAACCAAAGGAGATTTGACGTACGCTGATTGGTTGATAGGTTTGAGTAACTATCGACGGTGTTTACACGCTTGCTGTGATATATTGATTGTTGTAAGTTTATGACACATTTTGCATCAATAGCGGTGTTTCTTAAGCGATAAGGACAATTTCAACACTTGGACAAATTGGTCTATTATCACATCGATTAATGACCGTAGATCGTATGATTGTTAACTGAACACCGCATGGCATGAAAGTTCGAAAAGGTAAGTAATCGTTGTATGATACAACCGATTAATTTGGTAATTAGATGCCGGCTTTTAATTAAAGGACTCTAATCAATAAGTCCAAAAAACAATCACGAGTCAATTATATCCCGATTTTGTATAAATAGGTAACCTTTTAGCTCTTTCTTTCTATGTAAAAATGGATCGCTATGTGACTATGTCTGTGAGAAAACGTAAAGCCGATGACTCGGATAATGAAAGTGAAACTAGCCAACTCGGCACGCCTTCGAAAAGTGCAAAACGATTATTTAAGGACTATTGGCTTTCTGACCCTGAATTTTCTAGCTTTCTGAAATACGATGCTTGCAAAAAAGTCATGCTATGTAAAATGTGTCTACAATGTCAGTACACAAACTCGTTCACCACTGGCTGCTCTGTCATGAAGAAAGAATCAATTATCAAACACACTAAAAGCAAAGGTAATTAATAATTACTAATTAGATCTATAATGTGAGGCTGTGCATAGTTTCAGGGAATTTTAATAGTGTCATGAAATGTGTTAGTGTTCAGAATTGTGTTACATAGTTTAATATACGAATTTATAATAATCTTTTTTTTTTAGTGTAAATTGTGACTATAAACGGATATACGGAGGACAGCATTAAGGTAACATTTTTATTATTTCTGTTTCTAGACCACAAGAATGCAGTACAGGCGTCCAAACTTCGTCCACAAATGGTAACTGCCCAGAAGACATCGTTGTATAAGGGTTCAAAAGCTGTCCAGTCTGCTATGGCTAATGTCTACTTTCTAGCGAAATCTGATTGTCCCAGCTCCATGTTTGGTAGGTCCAATGGTAGGTCACAGGTCAGGGGTAGTAACTAGACTTAAGAAAGATGTGCCTGGCCTGCTGGCTACACATTGTATAGCGCATAGCAGGGTTCGCGCTGCCGATTGCCATTGTCGCCAAATGCGACAAAAATAAAACTTTGGCGCAAGATTTTTTCATTTGGCGAAAATGCGTGGCGACAACTTTTTTCAAGCTGGCCCCAAACAGAAATTCTTTTGAAATTCGTTGTCGTAAGCGTTTGCGAGCTAAGCGTGTGCAATGACATTGTTTATTCGAGTCGCGAGCATAACATGTGAATGTCACGCGTTATGACTCCGATAAAGGAGAACCAAAGGAGATTTGACGTACGCTGATTGGTTGATAGGTTTGAGTAACTATCAACGGTGTTTACACGCTTGCTGTGATATATTGATTGTTGTAAGTTTATGACACATTTTGCATCAATAGCGGTGTTTCTTAAGCGATAAGGACAATTTCAACACTTGGACAAATTGGTCTATTATCACATCGATTAATGACCGTAGATCGTATGATTGTTAACTGAACACCGCATGGCATGAAAGTTCGAAAAGGTAAGTAATCGTTGTATGATACAACCGATTAATTTGGTAATTAGATGCCGGCTTTTAATTAAAGGACTCTAATCAATAAGTCCAAAAAACAATCACGAGTCAATTATATCCCGATTTTGTATAAATAGGTAACCTTTTAGCTCTTTCTTTCTATGTAAAAATGGATCGCTATGTGACTATGTCTGTGAGAAAACGTAAAGCCGATGACTCGGATAATGAAAGTGAAACTAGCCAACTCAGCACGCCTTCGAAAAGTGCAAAACGATTATTTAAGGACTATTGGCTTTCTGACCCTGAATTTTCTAGCTTTCTGAAATACGATGCTTGCAAAAAAGTCATGCTATGTAAAATGTGTCTACAATGTCAGTACACAAACTCGTTCACCACTGGCTGCTCTGTCATGAAGAAAGAATCAATTATCAAACACACTAAAAGCAAAGGTAATTAATAATTACTAATTAGATCTATAATGTGAGGCTGTGCATAGTTTCAGGGAATTTTAATAGTGTCATGAAATGTGTTAGTGTTCAGAATTGTGTTACATAGTTTAATATACGAATTTATAATAATCTTTTTTTTTTTAGTGTAAATTGTGACTATAAACGGATAAACGGAGGACAGCATTAAGGTAACATTTTTATTATTTCTGTTTCTAGACCACAAGAATGCAGTACAGGCGTCCAAACTTCGTCCACAAATGGTAACTGCCCAGAAGACATCGTTGTATAAGGGTTCAAAAGCTGTCCAGTCTGCTATGGCTAATGTCTACTTTCTAGCGAAATCTGATTGTCCCAGCTCCATGTTTGGTAGGTCCAATGGTAGGTCACAGGTCAGGGGTAGTAACTAGACTTAAGAAAGATGTGCCTGGCCTGCTGGCTACACATTGTATAGCGCATAGACTGGCCTTAAGCTGTTGTTCAGGTGCAGATAGAATACCATATTTAGTGAAGGTCCAAGAAGTGTTAAACAATGTGTATAAATACTTCAACAATAGTCCAAAGAATATGTCAATGCTCGAGTCTGTGCAAAAACTTGTTCCAGGTGATTCTTGTAAATTCAAAGAAGTATTTCATACACGTTGGTTAAGCTTCGAGGGCTCAGTAGATGCAATGATCAGAAATTATAGTAGTTTGATAACTGTATTCCTAGAAGAGAGTTCAGGAAAGTCATTAAGTTTACATAAGCCCATTACCACTTTCAAGTTTTTGTATGTCATTAATTTCCTAGCAGATATCCTTAAGCCACTAGCTGTACTTTCTAAATCATTTCAGTCTGCTGATCTAGATTTCTCTGAGGTAGCTCCTTTGCTCATGTCTACAATAGCTAAGGTAGAGAAACTACAGAGTAAGAGTGGTCCTAGACTAGAGCAGTTTCTAGATAATGTACCTAAGGAACCCCAGGTAGATACAGATGGTCTATATACATTTGAGTATTTAGGACATACAATTCGAGACAGTGAAAAACAGAGGGTAGAAGCAGAATCAGTTTGTACTAAGTTTGTAGACTACATGATTAGTAGCTTGAATGAGCGTTTTTCAGATAATGAGGACACAGCTGTACTGTCTGCTTTCAGTAGTATTTTTAGGCCCAATGTAGAGGTAGAGGAGAAGGCTAAGGATATTGACGTAGTATCTCAGTACCTCTTTAAGATAGGCTATGAAGCTGGTAGGGAAGAATTTGAAATGTTTTTGGAATACATAGATACACTGGTGAAATCGGGTAATAGGTCAGTAAGAAATGCTAAGGATGTAGCTAATTTAGCAATTAAGAAACAGGAGGTATATCCAACAGTAGCAGAGGTAGCAGGTAGATTTTTAGTTGCTCCAGTTAGCACAGTTGACTGTGAGCGTGGCTTCAGCAGGCAGAACCTAATCAAGACTTGTCTCAGGAATAGGATGTCTGTTGAAGCCTTAGATAAACTTTTAAGATTGTCAATTGAAGGACCCTCTGTGGACAAATTTCCTTATGAAAAAGCTGTAGAGAAGTGGGCTAAGATTAAGAACAGGCGCATATTACAGTAATCTTTATATAAATATGATGAATAATAACTGAAGAATATTTGAAAACGCTTGAAAATGATAAGTGCTTGTGCTGCATTATGTGCTATATTACATGACCTCAATGTGTCAATGTACAGTATTTAAAATTTTTCGATGTTTGTCCCATTAGATGTTCTATTCTACAGATTTTCGTAAAAAATTCAGAATGTAATGAGCAATTTTTTATGGATCAGAAAAGCATGGAATTTTCTATTTTGTTACTAGAAATGTTTTGTATTGAAAAATAGAAATACCATAATAATATACATGTATTACTGTAAGAATGTTCAATAATAAATATTAAAAACTTTATTTCTTCTTCTTCTTGCCCTTTCACAAACGTCACAACATTGTGGTTAAATATGATTAAAACATGCATTTTCACATGCTTGTAATCATATTCAACGACAATGTTGTTCTCATTTTCTAACAAAGTTTTCTACCCCTTAACATACATTATGAATGGACTGCAACTCCTTACAATTCCGACCAGTCTAAAATTTTGTCCAGCAAGCTGCATTATGATTTTCATCTGGCCCCAACTCCTAAAAATTTGGCCCCAACTGTCCCCAGATTGGCCCCAACTTTTTTCATTTGGCGAAAGAGCTGGCGACAACTTTTTTAGACCCAGAGCGAACCCTGATCCAGGCAAAACATACTGACCAGTTTGCAAAAGCATCAGTCTGAAAATGTGGCCTCTAGAGTGCACACAAGCTTTTTTAAAGACTTAACCCTGTGACCAACTTTTTGACCTGACGTTACCCAATTTAAAACTTGTCTGAGATCAATCTGACCAATTTTTAGGGGCATCAGGCTGAAAATATGGCCTCTAGAGTGCATACAAGCTTTTTTTAAGACTTAGCCCTGTGTCCTACTTTTTTATCCCCCCCATGACCCATTTTCAAACTTGTCCAAGATATCATCAATTCAGACATCCTGACAAAGTCTCAAGAGTATCGGGCTGAAAATAGTGGCCTCTAGAGTGCACATAGACTTTTTCTAAGATTAATCCCAGTGACCTACTTTTTGCTCTGTTGTGACCCATTTTCATACATGTCTGAATAATTATCATGACAAACATTCTGACCAAGTTTTAAGAGTATCAGGTTGAAAATGTAGCCTCTAAGGTGCACACAAGCTTTTATAAGATTTAGCCCTGTGACCTACTTTTAAACCAAACGTTACCCAATTTCAAACTTGTCTGAGATATCATCAAGACAAAACATACTGACCAATTTTCAAGAGCATCAGGCTGAAAATGTAGCCTCTAGAGTGCAAGACAAGCTTTTTCTGAGATTTAGCCCTACGACCTACTTTTTGACTCGATGTTACACAAGTACAAACTTTTCTGACATAACAAACTTTTCTGAGATATCAGCAAGACATAACATTCTAACAAATTTTCAAGAGCATCAGGCTGAAAATGTGGCCTCTAGATTGCACACAAGCCTTTTAAGATTTAGCCCTGTGTCCTACTTTTTTACCCACCCCCCCGCCCATAACCGCTTTTCAAACTTTTCCAATATATCATCAAAACAGACATCCTGACCAAATTTCAAGAGTATTTGGCTGAAAATGTGGCCTCTAGAGTGCACACAAGCTTTTTCTAAGATTAAGCCCTGTGACCTACTTTTTGACCCGACACTACTCAATTTGGAAACTTGTCAGAGATATCATCAGGTCAACATTCTGACCAAGATTCAAGAGCATCTGGCAGAAAATATGGCCTCTAGAGTGCATACAAGCTTTTTCTAAGATTTAGCCATGTGACCTACTTTTTGACCCGATACCGTATAAGCACTTTTTTCTGCGGGGACTTTATTTCTGCTTTTTTTGTGGTCAGGGATGGCACCACGGAATTAAAACATGTGAAAAATTAACCCAAATATAGAAGTTGTTGTTTATTATATTGTTGATGTTGTTTCTTTTTGGGTCCTATATAAACTTGAATCCATTATATCGGTATTGTCCTTTTAATGTTACTTTATGGTATGTCACTGTATGCAGTGAAAATCTGAATATCGCTCTGTATAATTTAGTTTCTTTACTATCAAAGCTAATTTGAATGCTTCAATTGAGCTTAATTTGTACAGGTGTGACTGATTGTTTTCAGTTTGACAGGTAGATTTCTCAAGTGTTTTTCTTTTACACTTACCTGTATAAAATTTTGCCAAAGGATAGAATGAGTGTAATTCTACCAGTATAAAGTTATAAAGATTTTCAGGCTACCACTTAAACATCTTGGAGAGAGAAGTAATTGCTCATAAAAAAATTATTTTTCTTTCGACGTCATTTTCTTTTACGCTTTTAACACTTGAACAGGTGAATATCAGAAGAAATATGTCAATGTAAAGACAAACTTTGTCTCCTTAGCAAAACTTTTGGTCAAATATAAACACATATATACCTTTCTTTGAGAAACATTTCACCGAGTATACATCCATCTGTTCTTCCTAGCGCATTGTTTTATGCGTTGACCTCATTTGCCATACAACGATAATGACCATAACGATAGTATTAGTTACACAAAGTTATTTATACTGAACCAAACCAGAAGTTGATAAGAATGATAATACAAAGCATAGAAATTAAATCCATCTGATGACCAAACTAACAAGCGCAGAAAAAAAGTCCAAAGAAATTTAAGACCCCTCTATTTTAGCAAAATACCACAGACTTTGGAGCCTGCGGAAAAAAATACTTATACGGTATGACCCATTTTCAAACTTGTAAAAGACATCATCAGGACAAACATCCTGACCAAGTTTCACGAGTACCAGGCTGAAAATGTGGCCTCTAGACTGCACACAAGCTTTTTCTAAGATTTCGCTCTGTGACCTACTTTTTGACCCAAGATCCCATCAAGACAAACACTCTGACCAAGCTTCATGAGTAACTGACTGAAAATGTGGTCTCTAGAGTGCACACAAGGTAAATGTTGACACATGGATGAAGGACGAAGGACACAGCACCATCACAGAACCTCACTTTGAGCACTTTGTGCTCAGGTGAGTTTAAAGTCCACCTCCAGCCCAAAAATAAATTTGACTATTTCTGTATATGTTATAGATAATACGAATATAAAACGCCTCTGAGTTACTTGCTTTCAAATAAATAATGTAATTTGTCAGAAATCGCAATTTGAAAATCGGATTTGCACCTGTATAATTCCGACTTCACCACCTGATTGGTTGAACGATGGGAGATTATGAGTGATGTCAGTATGAATGCCGCAACTTCTACAGTATACCAGTAACTCTACAAAACGCTTACTAACACAGGAAAATGGAATTTGATGACATTCTTAACGATTCTGAGAGCAGTATGGAATTATCACTTTCTTGTTGCTCATCTCCTTTTGGATCCTACGAAGAAACTTCGGAATTGATAGAAACTAGACAAGAAAGTCAGCAGACAGCTGATACGATTTTACCGTCTCAGTTCGAACATCAAGATTCCGGGGAAGAAATCAAGAAGCTAGACATGTCTCGACAGACGATGCGGTCACCAAGAAATCGTATCTTTGGTGATGATGGTCTCATGGATGCAGATGACTCAATCTGTTATATTAAAATGGCCACTGACATAGTACAAGACTTCCGCCAAATTTCAACAAATTCATGAATACTTTAAAGAGACTGAACCTTTTGCTAAAATCCAAGGTCAATGTTCCACAAAGAGAAAGCCAGGTCATTAAACACTGGACTAACAATAACTGTGAATCCATGAACCACGTACTTAAACACACTGTAGACTGGAAATCACAACCCGTCCCAGACCTTGTTCGACTTTTACATGAACTGGTTAAAGGACAGTTTTAACGACTAAGGAGTGCTCTGCTACAGACAGGTGACCACAGATTGGCTGACATGCACAGAAAGTTTGAAAAAACAAAGACTGACTGGATTAAAATGACCGAAAAGCAAAGGTCAAATTATTTCAGACGGTTCAGACTCTCTGTCCATTGTTATGAAAAAAAGGTTATTTCCACTGATGGAATGACAACAATAATGTTATAGCCCCCAAAACAAAAGGACGGAAACCAGGACAGGGAAAGTGGAAACGGAAGACACTTTCGATAGAAGCAAAAAGAGCAAAGACAGACCATTGAACTGGCAGGCTACCGTCTAAAAGCTAAGTTTCCCCAAATTATCCCCTGCCTAGAGTGTCCATATATTGTTGTTTTATTTTGTTTTATATGGACCTGCAGGTCAGTGCCCAATTTCACGGAAAAACGTTAGTCTCTTGTCTTGCTCAAGTAGAAGAGCCTGCATATCAATTTGGTTTCTCTATAATTTCATCTAACAAGAGGGCCATGTTGGCCCTGAAGTCGCTCACCTGAGCCTTTTGACAAAGCATGACCCATTTTTAATCTCTTTCGTGATATCATGTCAAAAATTCTAAAAGCTTTCATAATTATTGGGCTGAAAAGTTGGCCTCTAGTTTGTAACACAAGCTTTTTCTAGACTCATCCAAGATGTCATCAAGACAAACATTCTGACCAAGTTTCATGAATATTTAACTTGAATTGTGGCCGCTAGAGTGTACACAAAGTTTTTCTAAGATTTGACCAAGTGACCCATTTTCAAACTCGTTTAAGATATCATCAAGACAAACATTCTGACCAAGTTTCATGAGTACTGAGCTTGAATTGTGGCCTCAGAGTGTACGAAAGGTTTTTCTATGATTTCACCTAGTGACCTAGTTTTTCACCCGACCTGACCCATTTAGCTCTACCAAACGACAAAATTTTGGACTTGTCCGAATTGAAAGCATTTTCAGACGGACTTGTCCAAATTGAAAGCATTTTCAGACACACAAATTAAAAAGAAATTTAAGATGAAATTTGTACTTGATAGGGTAGAAAACATTGTGGGAAAAGGAGAAAATGTTGGTTACCAGCATTTCCTCCTTTGCCCACAATATTTTCAAAAGGCTGTCTTCCTCAGGGTCATTAAAAGCAGCGATTATGTGGTAAAGGGTTAAGATGTCATCAAGACAAACATTCTGACCAAATTTCTCCAGAATAGGACTAAATGTGGGCTCTAGAGTGTACACAAGGTTTTTCTAAGATTTGATCTAGTGACCTAGTTTTTCACCCGACCTGACCCATTTTCAAACTTGTCTGAGATATCATCAAAACATTGACTAACTTTCAAGAATATTGGACTGAAAATATGGCCTCTAGAGTCTACATAAGGTTTTTCTCAGATTTGACCTAGTGACCTAGTTTTTAACCAAACCTTACCAATTTTCAATCTTGTCCGAGATATTATCAAGACAAACATTCTGATCAAGTTTCAGCGAGTATTGGACTGAAAATGTGGCTTCTACAGTGTAAACATGGTAAAAGTTGATGACGCACGACATGATGGACGACAATCACACCTCGATCACAAATGCTCACCATAAGGCATGGAGCAACAAAATTCAGCATGTAGCTTCAGCAGATATTATGCAGACCTCTGCCAAGGTTGTTCAAATTACAGCCCTAGGGTGAAAGATAGCCCTACAGGTTCATGCCTTTTACACCAGATTTTTTCAAAATTTCCAAGGGTCACTTCTTTCACAGGGACTTAATATTAAATGGTTTAGCCTATCAGAAGTTGTGTTACTTTTTACATCTACAATAAGACCAATTCTATTGGAACCAATCCACGGTCTGAGAATCATGGGAGTGAACACTGACCAATCACGTGACCAAACCTCAGAACACGTATGACCTTTGAAAGCTTCAAATCTTGGATTAATAAACGGAAAATCAATTTCAAAAAATATTCTTTAATTCGCACTTTATGGGAATAAATTATATACCAATTTTATTATTAAGTTGATGATTTACAATGATTTAGTGATTTCTGTGACAGATTATTTCAGTGTTAGGAATTATTGTGAAAAAGGCATTTGTGCTTTGTTAGCGCGACTGATAAGCCAGTATGGCTGTCCAAAACAAAGAAAAGCAGGGAGAATCAGAAATACGCGAATTAGCGGGAATGTCACAGGAAAGCTTGAATGCATCTAGAAGCGCATTCGATCCGTTTGCGACTGGGACTAGAGCCACTCTTCAGATTCAACGGTCTCAGACCACTGGAGTGGGAAAAACAAGATCGATTGGTCAAGGTGGATTCTCCCTCGAGAGATCCACAGATAACGAACATACCATCGGCCGAGTTGGGAGCCCCTTCGAGAGCCCCAATGACGTATTTGAGCAGGTGCGCCCGGGGAATTCTGGGATCGCGCACACGGATAAACAAAACAAAAACAATGACAAAAGTCTGCAGACGCAGATCTGACGGAACCACTAACTGATTAGTCAGCAACAAAAACTTTTTTAGACGTTAATAGGGCCTACCTAGAGATTTTGCCCCGATCCTATTTTTTTTTTTTTTTGTCTTCCGATAAAAATAATCAGCCTTTTATCTTACTGTGTCACAGAACGCCTGTTTCGGCAAATATTGCGCATTATATTATAGGTCTACTATCATGTACTACTACATACATAATTATGCATGAAAACTCCTACGCCTGTACAAAAGCTACCGTGTATCGGAGTATATTGAACCGACCTTAAACACAAATTGTCTAACGCAATAATGTGGGTTTTCCATTTCTAAAAATACATACAGGCAAGCGGAGAGATCTGGCTTTTTCTTAACTCCACACAGAAACTTCTGTTCATCAAACGGGTACCATTTTTATCTTCTACAACGAATCACACCCGAAATACTGCGGTTCAGTACAGACTGTGTAACAAACTTTTACTTGTGATTTTCGCTCTTCTTCGCGTAAAATACAGACAGGATCCCGTCATCTCTGTTGTGATCACCGCATTTCCGGTTCTGTAGTGCATTGTTGCTACTTTCGGTTTGCTAGATTTCAGATTGAACAAGTTCTGTTAAATATTATTCAGCAAAAGTGCCAGCATGCTCCAAAACTACGAATAATTAAGGTGTTCAATGCAGATATAACATTCGAAAAATTTTAATGGAGGCTTCTCTTGCAACTTATCTGACGGGACGGACTGTGGACTAAACTAGACGACGGCAACAATAGAAGTTTAGATTTTTATCAAGCGTCAATAGGTCTTCTTATTAAACAGGTATTTTCAATTTTTTTTTTCTTCTATCTTTGTCACAATGAGGCAACAATGATTTCTTTAGGAAAATATAAATCTACCCAAACTTGCCTTGTTCTCACTCTGCCCCACCCCACCTCCTTTCACTCAGGTTAAATTACCCTACCTGGTCTTGGAGAAAAACATGAAACTGCCAAGGCCAGGAGCCGCTATGCCAAAATTTTCCAAGGCTTTCTAATCTCTCCTACACCTCTGACAAGTGATGCCACTTAAGTTTCCAGGTAAAATGTGTCTGATCTATATGAAATTGAGGAGCAGCAGCACTCCTCCCACATTTCTTGATGGATTTGGATAACATTTTCACAGAATGTTTCTCATCATGTGACCTAGCGCACATTGTCAAGGTTTTGCAATTCATAGCTGCATCATGGAAAAAGGGGGCTTCATGTTATATTTCATTTTTCACCAATATCTCTAATTAATACTCGACATATCTCAACGGATTTGGATGAAATTTTCACAGATCATGTGACCTAGCACATATTGTCAGGGTTTTGGAATTTATTGCTATGTCATGGAAAAAGGGGGCTTCGTGTAAAATTTAAACTGCGTCTGTCCTTACGTACATCCATTTCTTGTGAACGCAGCTCCTCCAACATTTCTTGACAGATTTGGATAAAATTTTCATAGAATGTTTCTCATCATGTGACCTCGTCCGAGATATCATCAAGACAAACATTCTGACCAACTTTCAGGAGTATTGGACTGAAAATATGGCCTCTAGAGCATACACAATATTTTTCTAAGATTTGACCTGGTGACCTAGTTTTTGACCCGACATGGCCCATTTTCCAACTCGTCAGAGATATCATCAAGACAAATATTCTGACCAACTTTCAGGAGTATTGGACAGAAAATGTGGCCTCTAGTGCGTACATAAGGTTTTTCCTAATGACCTAGTTTTTGACCCGACATGACCCATTTTCGAACTCGTCCGAGGTATCATCAAGGCAAACATTCTGACCACATTTCTTGAGTATCGTACTGAAAATGTGGCCTCTAGAGCGTACACAAGGTTTTTCTAATATTTGACCTAGTGACCTAGTTTTTGACCCGACATGACCCATTTTCAAAATAATCCGAGATATCATAAAAGCAAACATTCTGATCAAGTTTCATGTGTATCAGACTGAAAATATGGCCTCTAGAGCGTACACAAGGTAAAAAGTTGACGAAGCACGACAGACGCCGGACACAGCACGCTCACAATAGCTCACCATGAGCACTTCGTGCTCAGGTGAGCTAAAAAGCAAACATTCTGACCAACTTTCATGAACTGACTGTACATGATATTTTTATTTTAAACGTGAATCATGTACATTTATATCTGATTGCACACACTGTTTAGCGTTGTCCGTCTGTCCGTCTGTGTGTCCATCCGGGAGAATATCTCCAATACCATTGGACAGAATTTCTTGAAACTTTATACGTGTGTACAATAACCCATTCCGCCGATATAATTTTTTTTGATTCGATGCAAAATGGCCGACTGGGAGAGATTATATACAGAGTTATATACCCTTGTTTTTTTAAATGCCGTGTCATTGAAAAAAGGGACTTGACGTATATTTTCATTATGGACTAATATCTGTTTAACTACAGGACAGAATGTTATGAAACTTCATCTTTACATTGTTTATCACAAGCCACAGACAATAGTTATTTGTTTTTATTTCATGAAATGCTATGTCATGAAAAAAGGGGATAAATGTATAATTTCATCATGGACCAATGACTGTCTGTTCGTCTGTTTTTTAAGACAGATATCTTCTAAAATCCTTGACAAAAACTAAGAGAAATTCATACACGTGTTCTTGATGATGTCTGCGGATGGTTTTTTTTTTTTTTGCTTTTTTATTATAATACAGTGTCATAGAAAAAGGGGGCTTCATGTATATTTCCATTATGGATCAATATCTCTTTAACTCAAAATCCTTGACGAAAATTTATGAAACTTCATGTGTGTTCCTTATGATAGTTCACCAATATCGTCAATTTAGCTTTTTTGATTTAATGTCCTGTCATGGAAAAAGGGGAATTGGTGTATTTTTCCATTATTGACAATTTTTTTCAATAGTTTTGAAATTACTTTCTCTGTCAGCGACTAACACTTAAACCGACCGTACAATGACAGATTGTCATTCTTCACAATAATTTCCATACTTTTAAATGGTATGATATAAATTCAAATGCATTTAAACACCTGCTTTGTTTACATTTGGCCTTTATTGTTACTTTAATTCTGTCTCCTTTAGTTTTGGGGCTATTGCCCTTATTTATTTTACAAAATGAATTTTTGTCCGGAGCATAACCCCCAAACTATAAGAGCTATCGGCTTCAAACTTCATGCAAATAGACCATGTTGAAGACAAAAGCAGTGCACAAGATCTGTAACTCTGTCCTCATTATTTTCAGAATTATAGTCCTTTGTTAATCCCACACCATGAATGCCAAGGTCCCAGTCATGGGTCCGATGTTTGAAGCCCAGCTTTTGTATTTGCAAATTTTGTGTTTGTGGATTTCATGTTAGTAGATATATCATCAAGAAATTATATTGGTTTACCGGTTTTCTTTGAATTCATCAATGCAACCAAAATTATGAATGGATGGATGGATGGCTTGGTGTTTTAAGTATGTCAAAAGTATTTCAGTCATGATATAATGATGGAGGGATGATTATGGAAGGCTCAGTGCAATTAAGTGCTGTTTAGGTCCAGAAGGAATCAAACCCTGGACTCCACGATCGAAAGTTGAGTGCACTAATCGTTTGGCCACTTGGTTGCTTCTACAACCAAAGGTCCAACCAGAACAACTGCCATTCTGTGGCAGGGGATAGAACTGTCCTTCAGACTGCCTTCTTGTTTTCGTAAGCATTGGATAGAAAATGTGGCCTCTAGAGGGAACACAAGGTATTTCAAAGGTTTGGCCTGGTGACTTAGTTGTTGACCCGATGCAACCCATTTTCAAACTCAACCGAGATAATAACAAGACAAACATATGGACCATCTTTCGTGAATACTAGACTGAAATAGTGGCCTCTAGAGTGTACACAAGATTTTTTCTAAGATTTGACCTGATGGCTTAGTTTTTGACCTGATGTAACCCTTTTTCAAATTCACATGAGATATAAAGACAAAAATTCTGACCAAATTTCATGAGTACTGAAGCAAATGTTGCCTCAAGAGCGTAGGCAAGGTGTTTCAAAGATTGACCCAATGACCTAGTTTTTGACCTGACGTAACCCATTTCCAGAATATTCTTAGATACCAGCAAGACAAACATTCTGACAAACTTTCAGAGTATTGGACTGAAAATGTGGCCTCTAGAGTGTACACAAGGACATTAAGGCTTTTCTATGATTTGATCTAGTGACCTAATTTTTGACCTGATTTGACAATTTTTTAAAGAGATATCGAAACAAACATAATAAGCAAGTTTCATTAGTATTGGACTGAAGAGATGTCCACTAGAGCATACACACGGTTTTTCAAAGATTTGACCCAGTGACCTGGTTTTTGAGCCAAAATACCCCATTTCAAACGTGGCTGAGATATTTTCAAGACAAAGAATCTGACCAACTTTCAAGAGTATTGGCCTCAAAATGTGGTTTCTAGTCCGTACAAAAGGTTTTTCAAAGATTTGACCCAGTAACATTGTTTTTAACCCAACATGACCAATTTTGAAATTCAACTGGAAATCATCAAGAAAAACATTCTGACCAACTTTCAAGAGCATTGGATTGATATTGTGGCTTCTAGAGTGTACAAGAGCTTTTTCAAAGATTTGACCCAGTGACCTACTTTTTGAGTTTACATGACCCATTTTTTAACTCGTCTGAGATATCATAAGGACAAACATTCTGACCAACTTTCAAGAGTATTTGACTGAAAATGTTGCAACAAGGGTTTCCAAAGATTTGACTTTGTGACCTAGTTTTTTTATTCCACATGACCCATTTTCAAACTCGTCCAAGATATAATCAAGACAAACATTCTGTACAAGTTTCATAAGTATCAAACTGAAAATGTGACCTCTAAGTCTCCCTATTCTAGATTTCACAGTTGAAATGCTTACTGTATGGATTTGTTCATTGCTAGCCTTGAAACCTGAAGTGCTCATTCTATCACAGACACTGTCAGTTTCATTGCACAAACTTGTTAGTGGTATTTGTTCATTGTCTGCACCAGCATCACAGCCCTGAAGAAATTCGCTTTCTTCAGATGATTCTTCAACCAATCTGTCCGACTCAGTTTTAGTTTTGGACTTATTTCTTGCTAAGCTATTACCATTCTTTTGAACAATTCATACTGTTTCTTTGTCAACATTAAAGGAAGATTAAGATTACTCTATTATTTGTTTGTATATTTGGGAACTTTATTTCAAAAAATCAGTTAAGTGCTATAGAAATATAGCTGGCTGTCAGGAGCCTTTTAGTCTCATGCCAGCCAGCTGTCAGGAGACACTTCCTATATAATAATTATCCATGAAGCTGATTCCTGCCATCTGATATGGCGTTGTGTATTTCATTCTTCCAGGAAGAGTTTTCTGCTGAAAAAGGTTTATAACTTGCTAATATTGCAGAATCTAAATAGAGCAAACAATGTGTTTACACCAAAAAATCCTCTCATCCTTTTACCAAACAATCCTTTGTTGAATGTTTCTGAAGAAGAGGGCTTTTGAAAACAATGTGGTAAAATGAGAAAATTCAGCTTACTAGCATTCTCTCCTTCCCCCTCAATGTTTTCCACCCACTTTGATACTAATCCCATCATTTGTGCCCCATTTGTTGTCTGCAAATGGTTCCGATTTGGACCAATTCAAAATTTTGTGGTGAAGAGGTAAGTAATTTAACAGTAAATAAAATGCAAAACAGAATGTCGTCAGTTTACTTCAAAAAACCTCGTAACTACAGCTTGTACCAAGCTGTAGTTACGAGGTTTTCGAAGTAAACCGACGATATATAGCATTTGCTTACAGTCCGTAGTTGAAGAAATCCTTTTCTCAATGTTAAAGTCTATTTTGTGATAGAGTAGAGACTAACCAAAAATTTCTATGCACAACAAGAAAAAAGCTGACCTGGTCTTTTGCCAGTGCAGAAATTAAAAAGTATGACATATTTCATAACTACATCAGCAAAAAAAAAGATGTTAACTACTTCACCACTCTAAAAACACATACCAGAAAAATGTTGTTTACTTCTGCAGGCTATGAGCTACATACTTACCCATTCATGCTGGACACAGCCCAGATTCTATCTCTGTATTTTTTAATTCCAGCTCTTGAGTGCCATTATTCAGTATCTTGAATATTAAAATTGAGGTGGACTTTTGTAAAAGACGGAGGTTGAATCACACAATCCATTGTCCTATAATGAACACTGCTCATATAAACAAGTGAGTGTTAATCCTCTCTACAATACATGGAATCACTGTATGGCCCAATGTTTACATTGTCAATTATACATCTGACCCACACAACAAAACTGCCATCTTTACGTACTGGAATAGTTGCTGAATCTGTTTTTGTTTTGTGTTGATATATGAGCCCTTCCTCAGTGGAAATATCCTGAATTAAAATTTCAAATGAAATGTCTCTGCTTCGTGCTTCCATGAGAGACAGAGTCCATGGAAGATCAAACTGTATATGTACATGGTATTTCAAATCTGAAGTTTGACTGGTATCCTTTAGATGTAACTTTTTGCATGTTACATCTTTTACTTTGGATGGAAAAAAATTTTCACTGAAATGCTGCTTTTGTATTTCATTTCTTTGTAGCTGATCCAACTTCTCTATTGAAACTTGTATGAGGGAGGTAACTACAGTCACATCTACAAGAGTATCTTGATAAATATGATACAACCATGAAGGATCTGAGCAGCATAGATGTGGAGGTACTTCTGTTTCAGAGAGAATTTTTTCCCTTTGTTTTTCATCTAAATGGTTAATACCTCCCAGTTCTGCTGACCAGTCTGGATGTCCAAGAGAATGTTCTTTCTTCTGATTGGCCCAAGCCATGTACACAACATCTTTTCTACCAGTCTTACAAAAAGTTTCATAAGGTGTATAGTTTTCTGGATTCACTGCATAAGGAAACATTTCAATAAGAAAAGAATACGGCCTTAGAAAAATGCTCAAAATCAATAATGACCCATGCATCCCTATTATACCTTTACAGTTTCTTATGTAAGATATAATTTCAAACACAGAATGAGTCTCTAAACTTAAGATAACAACTTTGAATCTAGAACTCCTCACTATTTCAAGCATTAAATCTACTTCATTCAAAATTTTTCTGTTTTCTTTCCTAGTCAGTAGCACAATAAAGTTCGAATCTGAATTCTCATCAAAGTTATTACCTAAATGGTTTACGATATATTGAGCAGTAGAGTATACATGTTCATAGGTAAGACCTATTGCACTCAACGGCCCCTGAGGAGTTTTAAAACCATAATCATACCAAATGGTTCTGGATGAAAGTCCAATGGTTACATCACGAAAACAAGTCAAACTCTTTGAAACTTCTAAATCATTTTTAAATTTCAGTGGGTAAATTGAAAAAATTTCATAAAATGTTTCTATTTCCTTTTCAAGTTCCTCTTCAGTGCTGTTAAACACAATCAGCTGTATGTCAAAATGGTGGAAATTATTATCATGGGAACTGTAAGATAGGTATTTCAAGGTGTGATGTAATGGAAGGATATCATCATGAAACATGTGCATTAAATTACTTGGCAAAAAACGCTTGAAAACCAGTGTTTTACTGTCATGCCACTGGATGTTAAACTGTTTGGAATATTTACTGGGTAGAACACTTATCGTTGCTTGCATAGTGTTGTGTTCTTTTACTGTTGATAAATCTAGTACCATATATCCATCTATAACCTTAGCATTTTCCACAATACTCTCTTTATCTCTGAACATGATAAATTCATCAACATCGGAGTTATAACATAAATTCAAAAACTGACACAGTCTGTTGTTTCCATGGTGACACCACACTGATGTAATTATATGATCTTGTTTCCGTTTGATGGTCGAATTACTTTCTTTGGTCTCATCTGATTGACCTAGATCTCCATCTGATTTACTTTTGATTTCACTTTCCTGCAATAAACAGGACCATGATCAGAGTTCATTGCACATTACTTACCACTGATATAAATACTTTTTGTCTAAGCACAGACCACACTTGAAAACATTGCAGCATACGGAAACAAGAGGGCCATGATGGCCCTGTATCACTCCACTGGGTAATAAGTAAAAACCCTACATGCTGAACATTACAATACTTGGTCAATTGGTTTCGAAGTAGTAAAGATACAAAAATTTCTCTATAAAATCCCATGAGAAAGTTATGACCCCAGGGCAAAGCCATTTTTGACCACAGAGCTATAATTACTTGAATCCTGGTAGAGGTCCACAAGATAAAGCCAAATGCCAAATAATACAGGTCTAGAATGTGTCGTTATAAACTAGAAGATTTTCAAAGTTTCCTCAATAAGAGGCCCTGTTCAACATGAGACCCTGAGACAGGGCTAAATTTGGTAGCCCTAGCTCTTATGGTTAGTAACAAGAAGATTTCTAAAGTTTTCACTATATAAGCCCATGTAAAACTTGAGACCACTGGGGTGGGGGCAAACTTGACCCTAGGGCTATAATTTGGGCTCTCTTGGTAGAGGCCGACTAGATAAAGCTACATGCAAAATTTAGTGGCCTTATGGCCAGGTAAGAGAATATTTTTAAAGTTTTCCCTATATAAACCCATGTAAAACTTGTGACCCCGGGGTGGGATAAAATTTGACCCTAGGGCTATAATTTCAGCTTTTTTAGTAGAGGCTCACTAGATAAAGCTACATGCAAAATTTGGTAGCCCTAGGCCTTATGGCTAAGTACAGGGAGATTTCTAAAATTTTTTCTATATAAGCCCATGTAAAACTTGTGACACCCCCCCCCCAGGGCGGGGTCAACTTTGACCCCAGGGCTATAATTTGGGCCCTCTTAATAGAGGCCCACTAGATAAAGCTAAGTGCAAAATTTGGTAGCCCTAGGCCTTATGGCTAGGTAAAGGAAGATTTTTAAAGTTTTCTCTATATAAGCCCAAGTAAAACTAGTGACCCCCAGGGCGGGGCCAATTTTGACCCAAGGAGTATAATTTGAAGAAACTTGATAGAGGTCTACTATATAAAGCTGCATGCCAAATTTTGCAGCCCTAGGCCTTACGGTTTCAGACAAGAAGATTTTCAAAGATTTCCAATATTTTTCAGTTCTGTTGCCATGGCAACCAGAGCTTTTGAAGGAATCAAATTTTTTCAAGAAATTCTGAAGCGGACCATGGCAGGATCATTTCTGTGAAGTTTCATCAAAATTTGATGAGTAGTTTCAGAGAAGAAGATGTTTGAAATAAAAGTTAACGCAGGGACACAAGACAGACACATGGCCATGACATAAGCCCGCTGTCCTTCGGCCAGTGGAGCTAAAAATGCTCACAGCTAGCAATATCTCCTACGGCAAATGCTATCATCTGTGCTCTTTTATAAAAGTTTTAACTCATGTTGCCTATCAGAAGGCATGTATTATGGTATAAATGCCCCTTTAATAATTGGTGTTTTCAACCTTATTTCAGTTATATCATGGCAGTCAGTGAGTGAATGAATGAATGTTGTTTTATGGTGCATCAAGAGGTTTGGTCATTTAGCGCACATATCTGATTTAAAAGATTATTAAAGCGGAATTTTCAGCTGAAAAAGATTTGAACGAAATTATGACATTAAAAAGGTTGAATTAAGAAGGATAATGTGTGATCTTGATACATGGCTGTCAGTGCACATATGTATGCATTCTGGAATTTTGTAACTTCTCAAATTGTTCTTTTAAAGCTGCTGACTGCTTTCAACTATTACGCCATTAATACAATGTCAAACAGGAAAAAAGATAAACTCTTTACCAAATGACAAAAGTTTTTAAATGACCGAATTGAAAGCATTTGCAGACAACATAGTAAATGTAGCTCAAATAATGATTTCTTCGTTGATAGGGTAGAAAACATTATAGGAAAGTGGTAAGCAGCATGTTCTCCATTTCCCAAAATGTTTTCTAAAGCCTTCTTCATTAGGGTCGTTAAAACATATGATTGTGTGGAAAAGGGTTAAATCTGTGGTAATGACAACTATCAAATCTGAAAAAGAGCTTGGCTGAGTTGGGATTCAACTCATGAACCATGGACTACTAGCCCTGTATGTTGCCCGCCTGAGCAATCTGCTTTGCATGACTTAAACTCTCTACCAAACAACAAAATTTGAGACTTGCAGGCATTTGCAGACGACAAAATAGCTGTGACTCAAAAATTGAAATGTGTTTTGGGAAGGGTAGAAAACAATGTGGGAAAAGGAGAAAATGCTTGCTACATCTGTACTTTAAACTTTGTCCCCGTTTTAGACCCTACTTCGTCACAGTCAGATTGACAGTCAACAGTTTCTACAAGGTAACATAAAACTTTTAGCAATATGTGACAGCTACAAAGAGGAACAATATGTGAAAAAAAATGAAAAGTTGAAGAGCATGACCCTTACAATTTCTGAATGACCTCTAAAATTCCATACAGGGCGTCAAAGACAACCCCCAAATTTCATGTGCTAGCAGAAACACTGTAGAGAAGGCAAAGGTTGTCAAAATTCAAATGTTTTTGGTCTAATATATAACTTACCTGTATTTGTTTACTCCACAATATATTCAGCAGGTAGGCTATCACTGCAGTTAAGACAACATTTAGAAGAAGTTGGGCTGTTGTCATTTTCCAAGTGGGTTTGCCAAGATTTATCTGGAGTTGCTTTTCATAGATGCACTGGAAAAAATAATTACCATTCTATAAGTCTTTACCACACTACAAAATAGTAGACTTGTCCAGATTGACGACAATTTAAATGTGGCTCAAATGATGGAATATGTCTTTGATAGGGTAGAAAACATTGTTGGAAAAGGAGAAAATGCTGGTTACCAGCATTTTCTCTTTTTCCCAAAATGATTTCTAAAAGCTTTTTCCTCAGGGTCTTTAAAACTCGGGTTTGTGTGGTAAAGGGATAATTATGCAAAAGACAGGATTTTTTTGCCTTTCCTGCTGGGCTGGGACAAATTTCAGCCCCATTCCCAATTGAAAATAGTAAAATTTCTTTCGCAGTTCCACTATTGTTTTTCGGAAATAGATGATGTACATGTACATCTGGCCTTTTTGTTATTGGCCCATAATGAAATTATACATTAAGCCCCTTGTTTCCATGGCATGGTGCTTCATTAAATAAAAATGAATAGTGATTGTCTGTGGCTGATGATAAATAATAAATATGAAGTTTAATAAAATTTTGTACGGTAGTTAAAGAGATATTGGTCCATAATGGAAATTTACATTGAGCCCCATTTTTCCATAACACCAGGCATTAAATAGAAAAAAAAAAAATCATATTGGCAGACTATTACTTAAGAAACATTTGTATGAAGTTATATCACTTTTTGTCAAGGATTTCAGTTGTCTGGATGGATGGACAGACAGACAAACGGACAATGTAAAAACTATATCCCTTTGTAACACACATTCGTGATAGTCTGAAACTATCTTTTTTCAAGCTCGAATCACTGGGCGTATTCCTTTCGCTGTTCTGAACACTCGGTTCTAGGTGAATGAAGTATTTCGGAACACTATTCTATGCTCTTCAGAACATGTTCTGACTTCTAATTCAATCGAGGTGCAGCGCACCTGCTGAACGGTTGCTAGGTGATACAAGATGGCTGAAAGACAGACAATTCTTCATGGCGAAACTTGCATTTGTCTTTTTTATGATATGAACGCCATATATAGGAGCATTGTAGACTCGTCAGTGTCAATCTCTACTACCTCTTCGCAACTAATCATATCCTCCACTAGCACAGCTAAGACAGTAGCTCTTGCAACAGCCATCATGGCAATGTACATTTATTTCAGTATTGATTAGAACAATGTTCCGAAAATGCTCCATTCAGAACGTAATTCCAGAACAGTGTATGCATTCTGAAATATTCCATTTGCACATTCCAGAAAAGCATTCCAGAACACAGAACATCATGTCAGAACAGGTGAATGGAAAACGCCCACTATAAATCTAGAGCTAAGTTTCCTCACCACGATTTCTTTTTTGACTGGACTTTTTCAATACCGTTTCAGATCTTCCACAAAAAATGGTGATTTTCATATCTTTACAAATGTCAAATTGACCTCATTCGATCAAAGACCCTTCAAATTGTCATATTTAGCCTTGATTATGACTTTTAACTCTTTACCACACAATCCCAACTTTTAACGACCCTGAGAAAGAAGCCTTTGAAAACATGGTGGAAAAAGGAGAAAATGCTGGTAACCAGCATTTTCTCCTTTTCCCACAATTTTTTCTACCCTTCCCAAAAGGACTATCAATTTTTTAGTAGCACTCATTTTGTCATCTGCAAATGCTTTCAATTTGGACCAGTCTAAAATTTTGTAGTTTGGTAAAGATTTAAACAGTTGATTTGAATAAACTACGCACAGAAAACATGATATTTTGTTGAAATGATATCCCCCGCCGAAAAAGACCTTTTTTTTATAGAAACATGTATGAGGTGTTTTGTTTTGCATATACATCTGGGCTACGTTTTACTAAGGTAGTTACATACAGAATTTTCATAAGTTTTACGTAACTATACTATGGTGGCATATTTCTGCCAAGAGATATGAGATAGCTATCATGATTATTTTAGAAAACTATCGAGATAAATCAGATTTTCCTGGAAATTTTATCTTTTCATTATGTCTAGATAAAATTTCCAGGAAACTTTGATTTATCGCAATAGTTTTCAAAAATATTCATGATGGTAATCCCGTATCTCGTGGCAGAAATATGCCACCATACTACAGTTACGTAAAACTTAAGAAAATTTTGTTCATAACTACCCTAGTAAAACGGGGCCTAAGTCTTTTTGTGAGTGGTCCATAATGAAATTATACATTAAGTCCCCTTTTTCCATGACATGGCACTTCTTTAATCCTTTACCAAACGATAGAATTTTAGACTTGAATGAATGTATGGTGTTTTATGGCACATCGACATCTAAGGTCATTTAGCGAGCAACAAAGAAGCAATGAAAGGACAGAACAGAATGTAAGAATGTGAGTCATGAGTATAATTATGATAAGAGATAGGTAATGAAATGATACAATGATGGAAAATAAATAAAATAGATACATAGTGATAAAAATAAAATAGTCAAAATATGACAAAAAGGTTTGAAAAAAAAAATATATCACAATTTTGTGTAAGGTCCAATTTCCTTCAGAAAAGCAATGTCCCTGAATGGATCGACAACCTTTCTAGTATGCCTAGATCCGTCACTGGCAACAGTTTTGCTGGAATTTATTAGTATTTCATAAAACTGATCTATTTGAATGTTTGATATGTCCTTGAATAGATCAACAACCTTTCTAGTATGCCTTGATCCGTCATTGGCGACAGTTTTGCCAGAATTTATAAGTATTTCATTAAACTGATCTATTTGAATGTTTGATACTGTATACAGTATCCAGATGAAATTTTCAAACAAACGGATCTTGTATTCTCGAAAACCAGCAACTAAACTAAAGTGACCTTTTGTAGAATTATTGATTCATTTACATCAAAAATCATTTATCATTCAAGATAAAATATACAAGTGAAAAAATTATATAAATAGAAAGTAAAAATATGAGTAATGAATAAATAATGAATGATGTATAATGAAATGATTCTGTAAAGGAAATAAACTAGATAGTATACAGTGATAGGAAGAAAAAAGTCTAAATAGGAATAAAAGGTTTTAAAACAATATCACAGTTTTGTATAGAGTCCAATCTCCTTAAGGAAGGCAATAATTGCCTCAGTGTTGACAGAATCAAAGAGAGCTCTCATACTGTCAACACTAAAGTGTTTGGAACAAATTGGATGAAGATCAACACAGTCAAGAAAAATGTGTTTGATAGAAAAGGGTGCATTGCATGGAATGCACTCTGGTGCCTCATCACGTGTTAACAGCCATGAATGTGTTAAACGTGTGTGTCCAATTCTGCAGTGGGCAACCATTACCTCTTCTTGGCGAATGGAAATTGTCCAAATTGAAAGTATTTACAGGCAAAAAATTAAATGTAGCTCAAACCGGAAAAAATGTCTGAGAAAGGGTTGAAAATATTGTAGGAAATTGAGAAAATGCTGGTTTATACCGGCATTTTCTCAATTCCCCACAATGTTTTCAAAGGCCTTCTTCCTTAGGGTCATTTAATCTCAGGATTGTGTGGCAAAGGGTTAAATAAAAACAAACAACGTTTGTCTGTGGCTTATGATAAACAATATAAATATGAAGTTACATAGAATTTTGTCCATTGAAAAACATAATCATGTGGCCTGAGCATAAGTATCGAACGTTTAATTGTTGTGGTCTGAGGTACTGTATTCGTATCAGAAACAGAAATTGATTCCTTCAATCTTTTCAAAGTAAATGAAAAAACACCGTTGACACATTCATCATGGCTGAATTATGAGAAGGAAAAGACCTAATGTTTTGCACCCTCTGTATCCGATCAAAAAAGATAAATGTATTCACACTTTGATGATCATTGGTGTGCAAGGCCCAAATCTAAAAAAAACATTTGCTTTCAATGCCAGTATGCTTCACTTGAAAGAGCGAAAACTAGAAGAATATTAAATAAATGCTTAATCCTTCTGAACTAATCATAAATGAAGGTGAGTTTTGTAAGTTTCAGGTTAAGTTTATCATCGACTCCCTCTTATCATTGACCCCTCCTAGCAGAAATCAATCCCTAGTTAATGGGTCAAAATAGCCCCTAAAATTTGAATCTAGGCCTTAACACTGTCTGCTGATAGCTTTTCTAGAGTTTTTAACTTGCACAATGTAAAAACTACAGAAAGCTACATGTTGCTTATCACCAGTTCTAGTATCCAAGTGGCCTAAAAACCATAATTTTCTACAATAAACATAAATTACGCCGGATAATATACAACAAATTAACTCACCAATTCGAGGAATTGAATACAAGTTGTCTGTCTGCCCACACACAACACACACACACACACACACACACACACAAAACCAAGCCACACACTGTGCTGTATTACTATTGTAATTCAAACATGCAAGGTTTATGAGGAAATTTTAACAGATGCAAAAGGACCTGCAACCCACATATAGATCAGGGTTTGACATTAAGGTAAGTCCGAACAACACTGTCTTGTAAACAATCGGCTCAGGCTAGCAGAAACTGCATCCAGCTACCCTGAATGGTCTAGTGCAAAAATCGAGACAATCAGCACAAGTACTAATTTCATGCTTCACACAAGTGACAAAAATTGACCTTAATGCTGTTTGCCGAAAATGATTGCTCACATAACTTGTGATTTTGTTCAACTTCTAAATTGTGAACAGGAAGACAGTCGTGCAATCGCTGTAGTCCATATTTTTACTGGAAAAACCAAATCAAACTAAATACAGATCTAATTGATCTAAGTCCACGGGATTTCACTATTTTGTCGTCAAGGATAAAACTCATAAATTTAACATGACTGTTATCATTTTGCCAGAGTATTTGATCTTTTAGCAAGAATTTCTTAGGTCTAGCTCTATTTTTTTCCGTAGTTTCATTTTGACGACAACTGAAAATGAGTCATGCAGATGTTTATATAAACAACGAAGCAGACGATTGGGGAATATGCCACGCTTGCATTACTCTAGAATAACATCTGATTGGGGAGGAGCCAAGTCATAAAATGAATTAAACAAGAGGGCCAAGATGGCCCTGGATCGCTCACCTGAATATTTGAGTAGACCATAGCCAGGTTTTTTTTTTTGTTAAATTCCAAAACTTTTTCTTCAATAACTTCAATAAAAAGAACAAGAGCACCGCATGCAGGTGCCAACAATTGGCTGTTGGGTGCTGGATGGTAAGTTAAGATTGTAATTCAAAAAAGGGGCATAATTTGGAACCAAAGGATCATTTCTGTGAATGAACCAGTGGTTTCATAGAAGAAGAATTTTTAAGAATTTCTTCATGTCCGTAGAGTGCAAAAAGCCCCCCACCACCACAGCCTTGTTTCTTGACAGATCATAATTTCAGTGAAATGTTTTCAAAAGGGGCATCTAAGGGACATTTCTTCGAAATTATTTCAAAATCAGACGAATGGTTTAAGAGAAAAAGAATTTCAAAGAATTTCTTTAAGTCCATACAGTGCAAAGAGCCCCCCCCCCCCACCACCACAGCCATGTTTTTTGCCGGATCAAAATTCTGCGAACAATTTCTGAAAAGGGTCACCCATGAAACATTTCTGTGAAATTATTTCAAAATCTGACCAGTGGTTTCAGAGGAGAAGATTTTTAAAAAATATCTTAGAAAATTCCATTTGGTTGCCATGGCAACCAGAGTTTTTGATAGAATCAAATTCTGTGAACATATTTTAAAGAGGACCTCCAAAGGAACATTCCAGCAAAGTTTGGTTCTAATTGGCCCAGTAGTTTAGGAGGAGAAGTTGTTTAAAGAATTGTTGACATCGCAAGATGCAAAGAGCCCCCCCCCCCCCACCACCACCACCACGGCCATAGTTTTCGACGGATCAAAATTTAAAGAACAATTTTTCAAAAGGGTCAACCAAGGAACATTACTGTGAATTTATTTCAAAATCTGACTAGCAGTTTCAGAGGAGAAGATTTTTAAAGAATGCGAACAGCACCCCCAACTGCAGCTGTGTTTTTCAACAGATCAAAATTTCCCAAACCATTTTTGAAAAGGGTCATCCAAGGAACATTTCTGTGAAATTATTTCAAAATCTGACTAGCGGTTTCAGAGGAGAAGATTTTAAACGAAATTCTTAAAAAATTCCATTTGGTTGCCATGGCAACCAGAGTTTTTGATGGAATCAAATTCTGTGAACAATTTTTAAAGAGGACACCCCAAGGAACATTCCAGCCAGGTTTAGTCCAAATTGGCCCAGCAGTTTAGGAGGAGAAGATGTTTAAAGAAATTGTTGACGACGGACGACACACGACAGACGACGCACGACGGACACAGGGTGATCCTAAAAGCTCCCCTTGAGCACGTTGTGCTCAGGTGAACTAAAAAGGAGTGATGAATCAAAACGAAAGTTGAGCTAGATGAATAAAATTAGATCTAGATCACAGAAAAAAGATCAGTTTAGACCTTGAGCGGAGAGCTCTGAATTCGCGACGTTGGTTTGTGTTTGATTCAGAGGAAAATGTTGTTTTCTTTGCAGTTTAAAAACCAGAAGATCTGTTGAAGGACCTGATAACTTTATACCACACTGTTTTTATCCTTTAAAATTTAAATTCTGTTATTTGAGCCTCAGTAAGACTAATATGTTGTCTGCGATGGCTTTCAAAATGGATGTCTAAATTGTTGTCCTCTGGTGAAGGGTCAAGAAATCATAATTGAAATTATTAACATGGAAACATTTATTGATCTCTACTTACCATCATATTATCATTTTGTTTTTTGTTCCAAATTTGGTATAGATCAAATAACAAAAGAAATAACATAGATTTTGATCTTTTTTAGATGCAGGGTTCCCACGGCTTTTTCAGACAAGGGGTTTTTGTCACCCCCTAGATTAACAAATTTAAACAAGAGGGCCATGATGGCCCTGTATTGCTCTGCTGGCTAATAAGTAAAAACCCTACACGCCAAACATTATAATCAGGGCTTATTTTCCAAAAATGGGAAGGGGCTTTAGCCTTTCATTTTGGGAAATTCAAGCGCGATTTTGGCAAAATTGGGGAAAAAAAGACTGACTTTCAAGGTACATCAATAAAACAAATTAATGGCAGTGTACACACATACAGTAAATAGAAAGTTGCGACAATTTAAAAATAATTGAAACAAGTTCAACAGTTACACCATACATGTAACTACTTAAACCATGGCCAAATATCTCTCAGTATTTACACATAAAGGCATATAGCCCTTTTTAACACTACTGTGGTACACCCATGAGTGCTGGAGTTAATACTTCAGCAGAACTGCTTTCCAGCCGTCATATGATACAAGGGAATCATTATCTGTGGAAGTTACAAGGCTAGGCTTGGATATTATGTCTGGAGATGTACAGTTTGCATCATGTGATAATAATTGTCTGGTCTTCCAGATTGGCGATGTCCGATGGACCTGGCACTTCAGATTGAGACTCGTTATGCGGAGATTTGATTACCTGTAGATCGATCGGTAAAGAATTTGAACATTTCACGCCGAAAGTTAAAAGGCTATGCTGGGCTTTATTGCTGCAGCGCTTTTAACAAACTTTTTGTAATGTTTCCCGGTTCTTGACATGTTTTATCTGGATACAGCGTGTTTTGGTTTTCTTTCAAATACATTTACTGCAGCCAAGTAAGATTGTGTTCCACAGTGTTAAATTAAAACAACTTCTTTTGTCAGCTTTAAGTTTTTATGAAAGACAAAAAAAATTTAATATTTAATGATAGGGACTTGACAACCGCGTCAAGTCTACGTGCAGTGTTATAATGCGCAAAAAATAACTTGGTTCGGTTAATCACTATATTCATTGTAATTCCATAGGGAATAAATTAAACACATATTTTCATGTCAACTCTTATTCAGTATTTCAGCCAGAGGCCTTTTTCAAGAAAAAACACTAAACTTTCACTTAAACGAAGCAAATGGCGCCAAGAAACCGCAACATTTCGGCCGTACTGCAGCGCAGTCAGCTGAGTCATTTCAGTACAAATCAATAAAAAGCCTGCTTTCGGTTTCAATCGCTGCTAAATAACGAAAGTTTATGTCTGATCATGTGCAATAGCTTGCAAGATATTTGAATTTTAACTTACTGGGAATTTCAGCATCGTATTACGGATATTCTTTTAGCGAAATTGGGAAATTCTTTCAACGAAATTGGGGAAAAAAGATGCTTTTTGCAAATGGGAAGTCACCGAATATCGGCATCAATTATAGAAGGAAAAAAAGCCCCAACAGTACTTGGCTAATTGGTTTCGAACTAGTAGACATACAAAATTTTCTCTATAAAATCCCGCGAGAAAGTTATGACCCCTGGGCAAAGCCATTTTTTACCACAGAGCTATAAATACTTGGATCCTGGTGGAGGTCTACAAGATAAAGCCCCATACCAAATAATACAGGTCTAGAATGTGTGGTTATAAACAAGAAGATTTTCAAAGTTTCCTCAGTAAGAGGCCTTGTAAAACTAGAGGCGCTTGAGCGCCTGTATCGCTCCACAGGCCTGATATTTCTATAATGGCGAAAGGAAGTTTTTAACAATTATCATTCAATCCTGCATTTTAGCTCACTTAAGAAACAATCTGGTAGACAACCACCATAGGAACTTACCTGCAAAACAACAATGAAATCCAATGAATAGTTTTAGAGAAGAAATTTTTCAAAGATTTTACTTTATACCATAAAAGGAAAATGAGTCTCCCATAAAAGCCATGTTTTTTGACAGATCTTTTTTTTTTTTAAGGAATTCTGTAAACCTGTAAGGAACATTCCTGCAAAATAATAATGCTATCCAAATAGCGGTTTGGGAGGAGAAGATTTTTAAAGGTTTTTTACTTTGGTTGCCATGGCAACCAGAATTCTTCATGGAACACAATTATTTGAAGGAATTTGAAAGAGGACCACCAAAGGAACATTCCTGTGAAATTTGGTAAAAATCCAGTCAATAGTTTCTGAGGAGAAGTTTTTTAAAGAAAAAGTGTACGGACGCACGCACGGACGAACGAACGGACGGACGGACTCACGGACGCACGACGGACACAACGCCATGACAATAGCTCGCTGGCCTTCGGCCAGTGGAGCTAAAAATGAAACCCCTGAGACAGGGCTAAATTTGGTAGCCCTAGTTCTTATGGATAGTAACAAGATTTCGTATTGTTTTAATATATAAGCCCATGTAAAACTTTAGACCACTGGAGTGGGGAAAACTTTACCCCAGGGCTATAATTTGGACCCTTGGTAGAGGCACACTAGATATAGCTACATGCAAAATTTGGTAGCCCTAGGCCTTATAGCTAGGTACTGGAAGATTTTTAAAGTTTTCTCTATATGAGCCCATGTAAAACTTGTGACCCCCAGGGTGGGATCAAATTTGACCCAAGGGCAATAATTTGGGCACTCTTAGTAGAGGCTCACTTGATATAGCTACATGATAAATTTGGTAGCACTAGGCTTTATGGCTAAGTGCAGGGAGATTTCTAAAGTTTTCTCACATAAGCCCATGTAAAACTTGTGACCCCGGGGCGGGGTCAAACTTGACCCCAGGGCTATCATTTGGGCACTCTTGGTAGAGGTTCAATAGATAAAGCTATTTGCAAAATTTGGTAGCCCTAGGCCTTATGGCTAGGTACAGGAAGATTTCTAAAGTTTTCTCTAAATAAGCCCATGTAAAACTTGTGACCCACAGAGCAGGGCCAATTTTGACCCCAGGGCTATAATGTGAAGAACCTTGATAGAAGTCTACTTAGAAAGCTACATGCCAAATTTGGTAGCCCTAGGCCTTGTGGTTTCAGACAAGAAGATTTTCAAAGATTTCCAATTATTTTTTAGTTTTGTTGCCATGGCAACCAGAGTTTTTGAAGGAAACAATTTTTTTCAAGAAATTCTGAAGAGGACCATGGCAGGATCATTTCTATGAAGTTTCATCAAAATTGGATGGACATTTTCAGAGAAGAAGATGTTTGAAATAAAAGTTAACGCACACACGGACTGACAGATTGACTGATGCACGGACAGATGGATGCACGACGGACACTGGGCCATGCCAAAAGCCCACTTGCCTTCGGCCAGTGGAGCTAAAAACCACCACCTAAGCTACATTTAACTTGTCTTCTGCAAATGCTTTCAATTTGGTCCAGTCAAAAATTTTATATAGAGTTAAGTCTTTACCAGACAACCAAAGTCTAGACTCCTCCCTATTGAAAGCATTTGCAGACGAAAAGTTCACTGATACTTAAATAATGCGATTTTTCTTTGAAAGGGTAAAAAGCATTGTGGGAAAAGGAACAAGAGGACCATGATGGCCCTGTATCGCTCCACTGGCTAATAAGTAAAAATCCTACAAGCAAAACATTACAATACTTGGTCGATTGGTTACGAACGAGGAGACACACAATTTTTTTTCTATAAAATCCTACAAGAAAGTTATGACCCGAGGGCAAAGCCATTTTTTACCACAAAGCTATAATTACTTGAATCCTGGTGGAGGTCCACAAGATAAAGCCCCATACCATATAATACAGGTCTAGAATGTGTGGTTATAAACAAGAAGATTTTCAAAATTTCCTAACTAAAAGGCCCTGCAAAACATGAGACCCCTGAGACAGGGCTAAATTTAGTAGCCCTTGGTCTTATGGTTAGTAACAAGAAGATTTCTAAAGTTTTCACTTTATCAGCCCACGTAAAACTTGTGGCCCCTGGGGTGGGGCCAAACTTGACCCCAGGGCTATATTTTGGGCTCTCTTGGTAAAGGCCCAATAGATATAGCTACATGCAAAATTTGGTAGCCCTAGGCCTTATAGCTAGGTATGAGATGATTTTTAAAGTTTTCCCTAGATATAAGCCCATGTAAAACTTGTGACCCCCCCCCCCCAGAGCGGGGCAAAATTTGACCCCAGGGCTATAATTTTGGCACTCTTGGTAGAGGCCCACTAGATAAAGCTACAAGCAAAATTTGGCAGCCATAGGTCTTATGGCTAGGTACGAGAAGTTTTTTAAAGTTTTCCCTATATAAACCCATATAAACTTGTGATCCCCGGGGTAGGGCCAAATTTGAACCAGGGCTAAAATTTGAAGAAACTTGATAGAAGTCTACTAGATAAAGCCTTATGGTTTCAGACAAGAACATTTTCAAAGATTTTTAATAGTTTTCAGTTTTGTTGCCATGGCAACCAGAGTTTTTGAAGGAATCAAATTCTTTCAAGGAATTCAGAGAAGAAGATGTTTGAAATAAAAGTTAACGCACGCACGACAGACACCTGTCCATGACATAAGCCCTCTGGCCTTTGGCCAGTGGAGCTAAAAACTGGGGGTTTTCTGAAAAAGTTGGGGGTTTCACTCTACTTTTACCAATAAATGATTTCTGCAGAAAAATAGTATACTGTAGTCATCATTAATTCCATTCCCATGTAGACCTTGCTATACCATTTCATTATGTTAATTGTGCTAATTTTAAATAACCTAATACATGACAAGCAATCTTATTTAATGAGAAGTCTGTCTTCTAATCTATTAAGGATTTAGAGATAGAATTTAATTTTACTATGTTTGATGAATACAGGCCAAAATTGTACAAATAGATGTTTGTTTCATAAAAGAACCAAAGTTGTTTTACTCATTACTGAACAGTGATTTTAGCTTCCAGTTATTATTTAATACAGAGATTTTGTAAATTCACTGTTTATATTAATGATTTCAGATGACAAAATAGTTTGAAATGTCTCTGACCTTTGTTGTGTCATAGGTATTTGCATTTTTTACCACAATCTATTTTTCTGTTCATTTGACTTTTTTTAGAAGAGTTACAGCATGATCGGATATGAATTTGTCAATTAGGGTAGCAGGTAACTTTAAAACTTGTCATTTTACATTAGAAAAGTGGATTAACACCTTTAACACCTTTTCATAGTTGACTCGCCTGCTTGATAAGCTGTGATAAACAGAGCTGTGTGCGCCCTTCAAATTTGATGCTGATTCTGTTTATTAAAGCCAATACTTTTGATAGACGCATACAAGCTAATATATTTGAAGCTTTATTCCGAAATCTCATGCGTCTGATTGACTCTTAGATATTTTTGAGCGTCATTTCCTATTTCCAAGCATTAAATCTTGGGGTTCCAGCTCAAATGAGAACCATGACTCTCTTGCTTTAACTAGATCTACGAGTCTTATTTTTTAATTAGATCTATCAATGTTTACTCGATCTTTGCATAAGGGTTAAATTCAATAAAATTAAAACTAATTGGAATAAATTTCCCAAATATGAAAATGTTTACGATGTTCGCATGCTGCAGTTCCAAGGTGAATGAAAAGCCCGCGAAATTACTGATGTGGTACCACATGGCAATGTTTATTTAAGGAGCTCACGCATGAAGGAAACCCCGCAAAATAATTGTGGCCATACAGATAGCTAATAATAGTACATGCACTATCCATTGGAATTTCCAATTTCTAAAAATAATCTTACCAATAGAAGTTTGTTTTCAGTCAATATTTTGATTCACAATTTTTGTGCATGTCAACATGCACGTATGTGATCGGATGATTTTTGAAAAAAGTTTTATGTGAGACTTTATTCACTTTTACTGTGCGTGACATGCAAGTATAAGACAAGGTTAGTTTGAAATTTAGGATTGACTTTTATGTTTTGTGTGTGATTCACGCACATATGTACGTGAATGGAAACCCTGACATGTTTCTTCATTTTGCAAAAATGGTCTAGTAGAAATCTGGAGTGGTCTAGTGAAAACTACAAATTACTGGTCCACTGGTCTAGTTGAAAAAATGTAAATGTCGAACCCTGAAGAATAGAGTAATGCACCTATTATCAACCCTTTATTGCTATAAGTGTGTGAATGATGGTAAATTCCACCATCATACAGTATGACTACTTCACCCGGTAAACCATTTTCTGGTGTATGATAACATCCACCTGGCATGTTTCAGGGCAGTCCTTAACATATGTTGTCGCTAAGAAATGAATATGAAATGAATACATTGAGTGTACAGTGGATTCCACTTTATAGCAACCCTGTTTATCGGGATTTTCAGCTATTAGCAACAATGAGTCCAGCACTGATCCTTTTCCTATTTAGACAACGTAAATTTGAATGCTTAATCCGGACCCTGTAAATGGAAAATTTCAGTTTTTTGCAACCAAAAAATTGGCAAAAGATTTCGAATTATAATGTTTTTTAGCAATTCTGTGGCGCAGGACAAAGAAAAACTGCCATCTATCCGCAAAAAATAATTCCATTGTAGATAAAAGTTGAATTTCAAAGCGTAAAGAGAATTGAAGTTATAAACCATTGCGGCAGCATACATATGACGAGTCCATGTTGACCTTGAATTATCATTTTCATGATTTAATCATTTAAGATATAAATTCTTGCCTTGTTTCATGCTATCATTTTCTTTTTATAACGTGTAATGAAGGTTACAAAACATCTCCAATTTGCCAACATTTTGGAACACAACTTTATTTAATCAGCAGCTGTTTGAGAGCATTGCTGCTGTAACTTCCTCTGCAATTTATTTCACTTGTTGCAGATCTTCGTATCAACTGTCAGACAGTTACGCGAGATATCAGGTACCAGGTTGCACACTTAACACTAAATGTATTGATTAAATGAAATGGTAATTTTCAGGCAGGAAAAATGGCGGAAATGTGGCTACTTCAATCTGGTTTTGGTAAAAAAACAAAAACAAACATAGTCGATTTAAGATCAGACTGCATGTTCTGTGTAGTCTGATCTTTATCTATGCTTACCGAGAAAGCAACTGCAGATGATTTTGGCACTATTTGGCCTACTATAGTGACAAAGACAGATCGTAATAAAGTATAACTTGTCAGATCATTACAAACTGTGAAAATAAAACTTAACTGTTTATTGGTGGTTCGTTGATAATCCAATTTGTGACAAAAGTTTGACGACAGGCGTGAATGTAAACTGACTGTAAGTTTATGTGTGAAAAACACAGAAAATATTTTCGTTTGTAGGTCTGCTTTGAATAGTGTGGCCTAAATTGATACGTTAAAATTGAATCGTCTGTATGGCAATCAGTCTATGATGTCATACAGAATTTATACACCCATTCAACCAAACAGGTGGCCAGTCGGGGTTTATACAGGTGCGTTACACACGATCATGTTGTGTTAAGAATATACATGTACACAACCGGAAACTTGTGTTTTCATTGAGTTTGTTTTGGATTTCATGCCATACGAAACATAACCATCGCCAACAGCGAGGATTGTTTCCGAGCAATTTATGCACTTGATAGGTGAATAAGGATTAAAGAAATTATTTTTTTAAACTGATTTATTTTGAAATACACATATTTAAAAAAAAAATCTGAATTAATTAAATGATCGGGATGCTAGTGCAAAACGCCTGTCATCAGAACGAAACAATGGTCTGCACCTCTGTTTGGACTTCCGGTCTAAAGAGACGTCAGTTTTTCGGGCCGACCGCTTTATTGCAACATTTTCTCTGACAAATACGACTTGCAAATAAGCGGAATCCGCCGTATTGTTGTTGTTTCTACAGAAAGGGTTGGGGGCGTGGTTTATGTATAATTTTCTATTTATAATAAAACATGCACCTGCTCTGCCTATTAATGCCCAGTCTACTTGCAGTCCGGACACACAACCTCTATTTTCTTACGACCTTCTCCATCCCAAAACATTAATTTGAGCCTGTCTGCACATTCTATATGCCATCTAGATAGACAGGACTCACATGTTACCCACTTGGACAGCTGCCTGTAGGATTTAAGGCATATTGGGCAGACCTCAAACTCCTCATCAGAGACTGCATCCACATAAGGTATACAGTGTTGAACATTCCTAGGTCAAAAATATTGAGGGACACCAGTGTCCCTCTGGGTAAAATCTAAGGGGACATTCTGTAAAACAGAGGGACAAAGACCTCTTCAAATTAAGTTGACTTCATGGCTGTAAAGTATACTTGCATGTATATTACTACAACCCACTTTGGTTTTGAAAGTTTCAAAGCAGAATCGCAACAAAACTGACACATACCAATTGGAATCATTCACTGGTAACCATGTCAATTTGCCCCACCATTCCCGAAATTTCCTATTTTTCTGTTTGGATTTAGAGCAAGGTTCATTTTGAGAACTTTACTTTCTTTATTCAGGGGTCAAATTTAACTTTTTTTTCAACTAGCAAAAATTTGCTAGTGACCATTTTTTCTACTAGCAAAAATCAATTTTGTACTAGCAATATTTTAACCCATTGCCACTCAGTCCCGTGTTTTAACGACTCTGAAATGGGAAACTTATGAAAACATTGTGGCAAAAGGAGAAACTGCTCATAATGAGCAATTTCTCCATTTTCCACATTGTTTTCTAAATTATTAGAGAATTAAGTAGCACATGTAAACAGTTTGCTTCGAACTGGCCATGGTGAAAATTAGAAATAGTTGAGTAAGGTAGGTTTTTAATGCAATTTTGATAAGAAGAGTAGTTATTACACTCATGAATTGTGTTAGATTAAGGAAAAGAAGCATTTGGTTTGTCTGTGAAACAGGGGGTCATTACCTTTCTTTCTTTGTTCTCTAGTTTTGACCCCAAATGCGAAAGTGAGGGGTCATGGAGCTAGCGGCTGTTTTTAGCCGCGAAAACAAGGGTAGGGTCAGGGCATGATAGATTGCGAAAAAACGGCATGGTAACGTGCTATTTTGGATTTTATCCCCAGATTATGTGTTGTTTTGAGTTTCAATTAAGCTAGGCATTTTCAGGCTGGCTTCCTGGGTTTGCATTTTGTGAATTTTGGAATATAGGCTAAAATGGCATATTTTGTCAGTTTTTTTCCGACCATGCCACTTGCCTATATTGATCATTAATATCTCTATTTCACAAGTTGATTTATTGATAAAATCTAAAGAATTAGGATTGTGCTGTTGCATTTAATTGCTCCTTATAATTTCAGGCTGATTATATAGACCTTTGTTCGAGGAGTTTGTGTTTGGCCTATTGTCCACCGAGACGAGTTTAGCTGCAAACCGTGTTCTGCTACCTAACATATAAACAACATCAGAATCGTCTACGCGCTTTAAATATCGGATACATGTATTTACAATATCGCAACAAGCGTCTCTACGAATATCGGTCACGTGGTCGGTGATACTCTCAAAGGATAGTTCTACACCGCATACGGCAATTCAGTGTACACGAAAAACGACCGCATTTATGGATTAATTCAGATTTTTTAGCGGTAGGTTTGCCCATTTTCCGGCGCACTCGCAAATTATTTCGACTGTTAGAATTTGGCACTCGCATTTTTTCATTTCAGCTCGCATTTTGCGAGTTTGCGACTGTTAAATTTGAACCTTGTTTATTGTTGCTGATATCGGTCAAATTTCCCCACTTTACTCTCCTTAATTAGGAAATTCGTAGCCGACGATGTTTACATGCCATAATGCATACAGACTGCTTAACTAAATGTTGTTAAATGCAACACGACAATAATTAGAAAAAATCGAGACGCAGTCTTGTAATTTTACATACCCCTTCAGACCTGTCACTAATATTATGTACAAAAGTACGTGACGACTAGTGGAAAGAATCGAGACAAAGTCTACGATTCGCTATCCTCTATATAACAGAAGAGAATGAAGTTAATGTACTGCATGTATCCGACAATGCAAAGTGAGAAAATTAAGTACTTGAGCGCCCCCAATGTGCAACCTAGGCCCACTTTCCTGTATTTTTGGGGGGAAATCTGCAAAAAAATTGCGGGAATCCCGCGATGGCAAGGCCTAGGCACAACACTGGGAACATCATCACAATCAGACACGAATATACCATGTGCATAATTTGTGGATAATACAATGAAATGGGGATGACAATGATTTTAACACTTAAACCAATCCATTGAGTTTTAGTCCATTGTGAATATTAGTCAAAAATCTACGAACGCTCTATATTTTATATTAGGAATATTTAGCGCTTTTATAACAAAAAGAAGATGTACCGGAAAAGTAGTCAACAATACAAAAATTCCAATGTTTTGTTTCTTTTTTATTGAACCTCTCACGAAAGTTTGTTGTGAACTTATTAGCACATTATAGAAATTAAAATAAGTCTTTCGTCCTTTAAAATGGAATGTAACGCATAAAGGAATAACTTAAATGTATTTTGAAGTCAAATCGATAGTGAAAATTTTACAGGTATACTACTCACCTTACTTTCTTGGTGAAAATTTTGTGACCACTAAAAACACCGGCTTAATTTTCATCAGGATGATATCTTGTGACGCAAAGAGTGACGTCATAATATTATCTCAGTCATTTAATGTTAACAACCAATACGGCTGTAAATAACGGATTCAAAGTAAAGGGTCGATAATAGAAGGGGTCGGTAATGCATGCATTTACTCTAATAACAAACAAAGTGACGAATGCTGCCATTTCACAACGTGCAACTTCATGAAACACGAAAACTGATGAAAATCCAAATAAAACGAATGTAAAACACGTATAAATTGAATGTCACCTTATGACAACCAAAATAAGTATGGTAGAGTCCTAGACAAACCTTATCAGATAGAAATTTCCCGCTCAAACCACGAATACAAAGAAATTCAGAGAAGTCAACCACGTCCCTTCCCGGAAACTGCTACCGCTCTGGATTCAAGCAGAAATGCTCATTACTGCAAAGCGAAGAAATGAACCCAAAGGAAAAACGGCCAGAAAGGAAATCAAAGTACTTGAAGTACCCAAAAAACTTGACCTGGCTACATAAACAAGTTCGGAAAATGCAAGTTATTTCCGTGATTCAAGTTATTGACAGTGATCTAGATCTACTTTTAATTTTTTATCGTTATTTATTATATTTTTCAAATAAACAACTTACAAGGGAATTTTCTTGTTACACATAAAATTTACGTATGTGCATATGCCTGGCTATGGCACTAGCAGAGGAAATCGCTAAAAGTAAATAATGCTCTTGTTGAAATACATTTAAATCTAAATCATAATATGTAAAAGTATTGAAATTATTGTGAAGATGACAATCAGTTATTGTACAGTCAGTCTAAGAGTTAGTCGCTAAAAAATGAATTTTAAAACCAACTGAAGAGGAAACAAAAAAAGAGTGATTTCACAATTTTTTACCTAGGTCTACTTTTAAAATTCATTTTTCAGCCAGCCACTAACACTTGGTATGATTTACTCCTTTACCACACCTTCCTGACTTTTAACGACCCAAAGCAAGGAGGCTTTTGAAAACATTGTGGGAAAAGAAAATGCTGATAGCCAGCTTTTTCTTCGTTCCCCACACTGTTTTATTCCCTGTCAAAGACAATTCCAAAATTTGAGGCACATTCAAATTTTCACCACAAAGTGCTTTCAGTTTGGACAAGTCTACAATTTTTGTCACATGGTAAAGAGTTCAATGTGTTTTAACTACGGGATTGTTTACTATTAGCTGCCACATGGGCTTTAACTCTTTACCACACAATCCCGACTTTTAACGACCCTGAGAAAGAAGCCTTTTGAAAACATTGTCCAGCATTTTCTCCTTTTCCCACCATGTTTTCTACCCTTCTGAAAAAAAAAAATTCATATTTTGAGCCACATTTATTTTGTTGTCTGCAATTGCTTTCAATTTGAACAAGTCTACAATTTTGTGGTTTGGTCAAGAGTTAAATCAGTGGTGAATCACTTTTTAGGTTTGATGAGATTATAAAAATCAGAAAAGTCCTGTCTAGCTGACAGATTGTCATGGGCATCTATTTGTCGTACAAAGAGTCAACAATCATTGCTCTCAGACAATTCTTCATCACAAACTTTTTCTTATGAATACATTTTCATAACAAACTTTCTGTTATATCTATTTCATTTTTTGTTTTTCCAGCACCTCGACAAATTCTTCAAAGTGAGGGAAACAAATAAATGGACACAGTCATACAGACAAATGGCAGCATTTTGATGAATGTGAAAATAAAGTGAACAATACCACAAAGGAAAGCTGTTACCATAGTTTTACCCTTCATGAAACAATCCTATGTTTTCAATTCTATGTTTTCCTGACCCTGGGGGGCACAAAGCCTTTTGACAACATTGTAGGAAAAGAAGAAAATGCTCACTATGTTTTCTACCCTCTCAGGGACAAATTTCATCATTCAAGTTGCATTTAATTGACTGTCTGCAAATGCTTTAAGTTTAGAAAAGTCTTAGATCTTAGACATGTCCAAATTGACAGCATTTATAGACAACAAAGTAAAGATGGCTAAAATGACCAGACTTGTCTTTGAACTGGTAAAAAACATTGTTGGAAATGGAGAAAATGCTGGTTAGCAGTATTTTCTCCTTTTCACACAATGTTTTCTAAAGCCTTTTATCTCAGGATTGTTACAGATCAGGAGTCTGTGGTAAAGGGTTAACTACTTTTTTATACATATGGACTGGCTGATCTGAAGAGCCTTTGTTTTAATCCTTTTTCCAGAGCTATGAATTAGAGCAATATTTTAGCATTCTAAAAACACTTTTCTAAATATATAAACCATGACAAATATTTGCTGGAAATAGTTTCCAAAGTGTCCTTTAAAAATCAACATAAAGGCCTAGTAATAACCTTTTAAAAACATTGTTCGAAAAGGAGAAAATGCTGGTTACCAGCATTTTCTCCTTTTGCCCACAATGCTTTCTACCCTATTACAGACAAGTTTCGATATTTCATTCACACTTAAATTGTTGCCGACAAATGCTTTCAATTTGGACAAGTCGCCATTTTTGTGTGGTAAAGAGTTAACCCTTTCCCAAATGACAAATTTTAGATTCTTTCAAATTCGAAACATCAGCAGACAACAAATTTAGCATTGGTAAAAAAAAGCTTAAGCTCTCTGATAGGACAGAAAACATTGTGGGAAAAGGAGAAAATGCTGGTTACCAGCATTTTCTCCTTTTCCCACAATGTTTTCAAAAGCCTTCTTTTCTAGGGTCGTGAAAATCTGGGATTGTTTGGTAAAGGGTTAATAGGCATAAAAAAAAAAGAAAAACATCTGTGACTAATATGGAAAATATGGAGTTTAACAACACTTAGGAAGCGGGTTTTTTAAAACATTGTGGGCAAAGGAGAAAATGCAGGTAACTGGTATTTTCTCCTTTTCCCACAATGTTTTCTACCCTTTCAGACATAATTTCACAATTTGAACCACATCTTTTTTACGTCTGCAAATGCTTTGAATTTGGACAAGTCTAACATTTTGTCGTTTTGTATAGAGATCACTGCAGATGTTTCAAGGTTTATCCATTTCTAGTGAAGAATATAGATGACCATTCATAGAGTAAAGGATGGGTCTATTGTGTACTAGAGGATTGGACTGAATGAGGTATGTTTTTCTGTGTTTTTTTTTTATCTTTATTGCTTACCCAATTTAATCTCCGAAATGACAAAGAAATATGCTATCTGCATAAATTTGTCTTTTATTCCCCTACAGTGGAGAGCTTCTACAAATATCTTGGGAAAATGAGCAATTGCTTGTAATATGAAAATTGCTTCTGTTACCATAACATTGGTAAAAATATCTAGACTAGTGGAAATTAAGCCTTTAGATAGAAAGCTTTTGAAAACATTGTGGGAAAAGGAGAAAATGCTGACAACCAGCATTTTCTCCCTTTCCCACAATGTTTTCTACTCAATTAAAGGCAAATTACATCATTTGACTCACCTTTGATTTGTTGTCTGCAAATGCTTTGAATTTGGTCCAGTCCAAAATTTTGTCATTTGGTAAAGGGACAAAAGCTATTGTAGACAAAAAGTTAACTGTGACTCAGTTGATGAAGGTAATCTGTAAACTTTTACCAAAAAAATCCAATGTTTTAAAGACTCTGAG
Source organism: Hippopus hippopus (assembly GCA_946811185.2). Classification (NCBI taxonomy): domain Eukaryota; kingdom Metazoa; phylum Mollusca; class Bivalvia; order Cardiida; family Cardiidae; genus Hippopus; species Hippopus hippopus. The sequence continues at coordinate 13,674,536 of OX328103.1, read as the reverse complement.
GAAAATTGCCTTTCAAAAGCATTAAGGGAGCAAAGCCATTGGTTACCAGCATTTCTCCCAATAATATCAAAAGCCTTCTCGGGGTGGTAACAACATGTGAATGTTTGCTAGAGGGTGCTTTATTTCACGAATATGATGAAAAGAATTGTTACAAAAAAGAGAAATTGATGTTTTTGAGCAAATTTCTGTCACATATTCGGCTCTGCTGTTTATGAAGAAGATGACAAGATATTGTGATAGCCCTTGTGTCATGGTCTTCAAGGTGCAAAAACTTTGACATTTTGTAATATCTCTCCTATTATTGAAGAGATTTACTTCAAACTTGGACAAGTTGTTAACTATCAAAAGGGGAATCCATACAACAGGGGCAGGTAACTGTCAAATAATTTTTGACACAGTCATGTCCCTCTTTCAACTAAAAATTTTCAAAAACTTTGACATTTTATAAGATCTCTAATAATTGAAGAAAGATACTTCAAAATTGGACAACTTGTTAACAATCAAAAGGGGAACCTAGACAACAGAAGCAGATAACCCATCAAAATATTTTTGACACAGTTATGCCCCTTTTTTGACTTAGAATTTTTACTGAGAAATAAGGACTTGCAGCCGAGCATAGACACCTGCATTATAGTGCTCTTGTCTGCTGCAAGATGTAAATTCATCTGTTAGTGGTGCACACAGTTTAGATCAAGATGAGACTGCACAAAATTTGCAGTCTGATCTTTGATCTACACTTTCCAGTTCTGCTGAGACAATAAAAAACCTTGACGTTGCAATTATTGAGATCATATACCTGGGCTTAACATGTATATTGGGTTTATTTTCAGCTTAAACCTCTTACCACACTATATTGAATTTTAACATCATTGACAAAAAAAAAAAACTTTCAAAAACATTTTTTGCTACACTATCAGAGACAACCTACATCATTTCAGCCACCTTTTATTTGCCATTTACAAATATCTCCAAATTAGACATGTCTAAAATTTCGCTGTTTGGTACCAAGTCAAGGTTTAATACCAGAATATTCTGACTGAAATAGGTTTCTGATATGTAGTAACTTCTGTATCTTATTTGAACTTTCATGGCTCAGCCAATTTCTTTTACAGGATTGATGATAGTCATTGCGACAGGATTCATTCTTCTCCCACTGCTGACTATTATTTCCATGATGGTTATGTGGGAAAGCAGCCAGTGGCTTGGAAAGAAAATTGTGCGGAGTACTGGTAAAAGAGACTCCAGGAAAGCATGGATAGGTGCACTGGCCTCCACGATGTAACTGAAATAATGTTGAAAACACCATACAATCAATCAATCAATCATTTGAACTTTCAAAGGAAAACAATGGAATGATAATATGGCTCTCTAAGTGTCATATGATGATATATACCATGCAAGGAATACATATATACTGGTTTGCGATTTGATTGGTCAAAATGTTATGCTATGATATTCATCAGTCATCCATAAAAACAATTTTACGTTCCATGAAACCAGTATTAATTTTGTTTTAATTTTTTACTCTTTTTGAATAAAATTGTTAGCAGATGCGACTGCATTATTTTGTTGTTGAAAGTAATATTATGCTGTAGTAAATTACCTGGTGCTTGTATTTGCTTTATGTTGCTAAAGAAAATTCCAATATCTTGCTTGACCTATGCACTCGCACTACATCAAACTTTCTCACACTGCTTGAAGCAAATATGAGCACCAGGAAAGCTGCATAATATTCTGTATATCTCTTTGATGCATTTTTCATGAAAAAAATCTGTTGGAAAGGGATCACATGCATGTCAAAAGTGTCAGATTTTTTTTATCTGTTGCATCATTTTCAAAAACAGTCTACCACAGAAAACTTAAAATGCATCTTCAGTGGGCTAAGATTATTTTAGCTATGTTTTATTTCTCAATTTCAAATGCTTGCAATATGGAAGAGTTAAAAATGTTGTTGTATGGTGAAGTGTTTACTGTTCTATGTCTGTTTGTTTCTCTCATAATTTAACTCTCAGATGTGTTGAATTGATCAGTTAGACCACTCCAATTAAGAAAATCCACCAATAATTCTTTATCAAACCACAAAACTTTAGACTGGTCCAATTCAAAGCATTTGCAGATGAAAATGTTAGAAAACATTCTGGGAAAAAGAGATGTTGCTGTTTACCATCATTTTTTCCATTTTTCACAATGCTGTCAAAAGTTCTTTTCTTTGAGGTTGTTAAAACTCGGGATTGTGTGGTTAAGGGTTGAAAACTAGAACAATTTACCTATATAATTAAAATTTAAAAGAAATGAAATTTTTTCTTCTGAACAGAGGAAAGAAGAGTAATTTCTCATTACAAGCTGAAGTGGTTACCCCTTTTCCCACAATAGTTTCCATAACTGTCAATACTAGGGGTGTAAAAAGTCACATCTTAATTAACCCTTTACCAATTGACAACATTTTGAACTAGACCAAAATTGAAAGCAATTGTAGACGACAAATTAGTTGATGCTAAATTGGTGATTTCTGTCTCTGATAAGGTGGAAAACAATGTGGGAAAAGGACAAATTGTTGGTCACCAGAATTTTCTCCTTTCCTCTCAATGTTTTCAAAAGTCTTTTCTTTCAGGGTCGTAAAAAGCCAGGTTTGTGTGGCAAAGGGTTAAACAGGTGTAAAAAGACTGTTAAACACCAAAGAAAATTCAACGTTACTGACATTATATCTTATCCATTTTTATCTTTCATTGTCAGACGCCATGAATGCCTTTTTTTGTATTTTACAGGTCTAAAAGCTGGAACACCGTATAGACCAATGGGTGCATGTTTTTTCAGACCTATAAGCAAGAAAAGATTTCTGAGGCTGCACACAGTTATTTCTGGAGCTGTCATTGTTCCACTCGACATTGTCATCACTACATTAAAGGTATGTCAGGTAAAGGTGGGGAGTCACATGGTTTGTGTTTTGATACACTGAACAGATTAATTAAAGGCCCAGTAAAGCCCAAAATATCAAAGCAGGTGTCAAAATACATTTAAATGTAAATCATACCATTTAAAAGTATGCAAAATATTGTGGAGATGATAGTCTGTTATCAAGTGGTCGGACCATATTATGTTAGTCGCTGGCAGAAAAAAGAATTTTAAAATCAGGCCAAAAGTAAACAAAAGACACAGCTACCTGGCAGGTTTTAACCTTGTTTTGAAGTTACTTTCTCTGTCAGCAACTAACACTTGGACCAACCGTACAGTGACAGATTGTCATCTTCACAATAATTTCCATACTTTTAAATGGTTTGATTTAAATTCAAATGCATTTAAACACCCACATTGTGTACATTCGGTCTTTATTGTTACTTAAATGGTGGAATCTTAACAAAATGCTGGCAAATATGCCAGCAAACTTATGTCCCACAATGTCTTCTACTGTATTATAGACCATTCCAATCTTTTGAGCAAAATTTAACCCTTATCCTGCTAAATAAGTGAAATGAAACTTTCAAGCCAACTGTAAAAACCCAAATTTTGCTATTTCAACGGTATTTTTGGGGGAAAGATATCTCCTTATCAGACAGTGTAGATTCAAGATCAGACTGCATGTTTTGTGCTGTCTGATCTTGATCTACACAGTCTGCAAAAGATCTTTGAGTCGCTTAGCAGCCTAAGGGTTAATTTGTTATCTTTGAATGCTTTCAGTTTGGACAGCCTAAAATGAGTTAAAGGTCTGATTTGCAATATCTTTGACTTCTTTGTTACATTTATTTGCCAGTCTTAAGAATAATGAAATTTACCAGGCTCAATCCTACCAGATGACAAAATTTCAGACAGGTGTATCGAATGTACTTGCAGATGACAAAGAAACTATTATTTCAATAGATGGTATTTATCTGTGCAAAAACTTAGTAATAAAAAAAAAAACTAGAAAACACTGTAGCAAAGGAGAAAATGCTGGTTACCACAAGTATTTTCTCCTTTTCTCATATTGTTTTCAAAAGGCAGGGTTTTATACTTAAAAGTTCACATTGTGTCACTTGTATAATATACACAAAAATGCAAAATAATGACACAGGATGGGTATTGTGATTTTGGGAATTATTGTATATGTATATACGTGTATTTAGGACTACTTTATCATTTCAAAGATTGACCATAATTTTATTTTATATAATCTAACAAAAAGCCATATGGTATAACCCTTACCAAGTGACACACTATTGCCATTCTACTATAAAACGATGGGTATATTTGTCTCCCTTATGTTTCGTTTATTACTTAAACATGCTTGCAAGATGTTTATTGATCTGTAACATTTGTTGTGTCCAACCTCTGTAAGAACATCTTTATCCTGTTGTTGGACAAAACAAGTTGTACTAATCCTAAGTTTTGATTGATTGAATGGAGTTTTACACCACTTTTCCTATCATTTCAGTCATATCTATGCAACTGCATATCCAGAAACACTCTTAAAGATATGACAATATGTATCTTAGATTTTTAAAATATTGTGTCAAAAAGATAAATTGCTCATAATGATATTTTGCTGTTTGGGAAAAACACATACCGAATATTATGTTGTAGTGACTTTCTTAGTGCTAGCATTCGATTAAAGCAGCATGACAAAATTTGGTATTATGCAAGACAGAAAGTACTGCTTTAGTGGCTATTGACTTCGTTTTTATGAATGACAAATGAATATTGTAGCATAACATTTTGACCAATAAAATTGCAAATCAATATGTATGTATACTGCACACAAAATTCTACCCCTTACCACACAATCCCGACTTTTAACGACCCTGAGGTAGAGGCCTTTTGAAAACATTGTGGGAAAAGGAGAAAATGCTCGTAACCAGCATTTTCTCCTTTTCCAACAATGTTTTCTTTCCTTTCAATGGCAAAGTTTTATGTTTTAAGTTACAGTTAATTTGTCACCTGCATCATGCTTTTATTGCGGGCAAGGCTGAAATTTTGTCATGTGGTAAAAGACTACATCATACCACATTTGGAACCGTATATGACACTGCGTGGATACCTTTTTTTCTGTTCTGCGTGTTATTTTATCAGCATGCGACTCATGTACTTGAGCTTGAAAATGTACAGGTATGTGATAAAACCACATATCGTCGGTTTACTTCCAAAACCTCGTAACTACAGCTTGTTACAAGCTCTAGTTACGAGGTTTTGGAAGTAAACTGACGATATCTTCACCAAACAGTCCAGTGTTTTAACAACCGTGAAAAAGAAGGCTTTTGTAAATATTGTTGGAAAAGGAGAAAATGATGGAAACTAGCTAGAGTTTCTTTTAACATGTGTTTGCACAATATTCTTCCCAAGCCATTGGCTGCTTTTCCATATGACTATCATCAAAGTTAGTGTGGGAACTGACAAGACCATGTCCAAAATATCAGATGAAAAATAACAGCAATTTCTCAATGAATAGATTAATAACATTTTCAAAGATTATAGACTACTGAGGCCATATACTGGTATAATATGTGTACAGTTTAACGGCAATATTATATTACCTAGTAAAATGAAACCCTTTGGATTTTAAGTGCTGCAGATGCAAAACAACAGATAAACAAGCCAGGGCTTCATGCATTTGAAAAAAGTATCGACCAAGATCAGCATGCGCAATGTGTGCATGCTGATCTAGTTCAACACCTTTTGCTTTGGGTAAATTTTCTACATGTTCAAGGTTTTCTACCTCAGGATTCAGCAGCTGTTAGACAAAATGAATGTTATGGATCCATAATTATGGGATGACTTGCTTCGCATAATACATCATGGAGATGCATTGAACCCCTTTTGCCAGAGCATGGCTCATATCTCATGTACAATTACATCCTGAAAAAATCGTAACGAATATTTCAATTTATAATATTCATTCTGTGTTTTTTTGGTGGACTTTTGTGTACGCCGAGCCAAAGAGCTCAGTTGGTGATTCACTAGGCTTGAGACCGGGGGTAGCTGGTCTGAATTCACAACTTGTTGCTTCTGTTCTTTCTGTTGCTGTCTTTCCAGGGACTGATGATAGTCATTGTGACAGGATTTAATCCTCTCTCACTACTGGTCATTGTTTCGACAATGGTTATGTGGGAAAGCAGTCAGTGGCTTGGGCAGAATATTCTGAAAAGTATTGGTGAAAGAAACTGCTGCAAAGCATGAATAAGTATACTGGCTGTGGCAATTCAACTTAAATAATGTTGAAAATAGCACTCAACACTGTAAAAACATAAAATTATGTGCATGCAAGGAACTTTATACCTAGTTGTTCAAGTATAATATACATATATACAAAGCAAAAAGGGGTGGAAGCCTTAGTGATGGCTAAACCTTTTTGTTTTTGTGACTGTGTAGTCAAGACTTTAACAGGTGAGAAAAAATGAAGAATAAATTAACATCAAAAACTAAACCTGGCTAAACATCGGACTTAATCAGTATCAATCTGCTGAAGCATGTGAGGAAAGTAGTCGGTGGCTTTGGAAAGAAAGTTGTGTTAGTACTGGTGTGAGAAAGCCAGGAAACACATGTGCGTCACCGACCGCCATGATATGACCTTAGCTGTTAAAGTGGCGTTAAACTCCAATACAACCAACCAACCAGTATCAAGCCCAAGAAAGAGTTGATGGTTTTATAAGTCATAATACAAGATTTCACTCTTTACCGCATAATGCCAACTTTAAACAACCCTGGGAAAGAAGCCTTTTGAAAACATTGTGGGAAATGGAGAAAATGCTGGTAACCAGCATTTTCTTCTTTTTCAACGATGTTTACTACCCTATCAAAGAAAAACTGCACCATTTGAGCCACATTGAAATTGTTGTCTGCAAATGCTTTCAATTTGGACAAAGCTAAAATTTTGTTGTCTGGTAAAGAGTTAATACTGAGCCACATGTTTCCTCCCCCCCATCTGAGGTTGCTTCCAACGGGATGTATATAAAGAACAGGAATAAAAGACATCATACATGCCTATATTGATTTTGTCCACGCGTCTTAAATGCATGTATCTGACATTGTCAATTAGGGTGAAAGAAGTAAAGCTCTGGCCAGGAAATTATTGGACAGTATTGTGTGACCTTGAAGAAAACCAATACTTACTCATACTGAGGGTTTAACCCCCCATCATATGGCAAAATTCTAGACTTGTTTGTTTTGAAAGTATTTGCTGACAAGTTAGGGAGTTTCCTCTGTTGTTATAACTCTGCTTTGAAGGAAGGAAGCTGTGGCCTGATTACACCAACGTCATCTTAAATTGAATTGAAATGTAGCACCGGTAGTTTGCTTTTTATTGAAATTGTTCGATGTTGTATAGTTATTCTATATTTTCGGTTTTGCATTTGCCCTCTGTAAATGTGGCTATAATGATAGGATTTGACGTCAAAACGGTAGAAAACTTCGTGGGAAAAGGAGAAAATGCTAGGTACCAGCATTTTCTCCTCTTTCCCAAAATATTTTCAAAAGTCAGCTTGCCCAGGATTGTTAACCTTGGGTTGTATGGTGAGGGTTTAAGTCTTTAACACACAATCCTGAGTTTTAACGACCCAGAGAAAGAAGGCTTTTGAAAACTTTGTGGGAAAAGAAGAAAATGCTGACAACCAGAATTTTCTCATTTTCCCACAATATTTGCTAACCTGTTGTGGTACAAATCCCATCATTTGAATCATATTTAATTTGTTTTCTGCACATGTTTTGAATTTGGACCAAACTAAAATTTTGTCATTTGGTGAAGAGTAAAGGGGCATTAAACCATTTTTTGACCCAAACTATTTGGTGGAGGAAAAATTTGATATTTTGTATAGAAAAATCATAAAGATATAGCCAAAGTTGGGGAAAAACGAAAGAAATACTGGCAAAGAATTGCCTCCAGTGGGGCTCTAATCCATGGCCTTCAAAACCATAGCTGGCAACTCTAACAACCCAGCTATGGAGGCAGCTACATAATTATCTAATAGCGTTCAAAGTGTATTTGAGGCAAACTCTGTAAAAAGGGGGCTTAACTCTTCACCACACAATCCTGACTTTTAAGACCCTGAGAAAGAAGCCTATAGAAAACATTGTGGGAAAAGCAGAAAATGCTGGTAACCAGCATTTTCTCCTTTTCCCACAATATTTTCTACCCTATCAAAGTCAGAAATCATCATATTAACAAGTTTTAATTTGTTGTCTGCAGATGCTTTGAATTTGTTCCAGTCCAAAAATTTGTCATTTGTCAAAGAGTTAATGCATCTCTGTGATGTATTATAACAAGCAAGTCATCACAGCATTATACATGTACATCCCTAAATCTCATGAGGTACACTGGTCCTTTGACAAGCAGAAAATGTACCAAAAGCAAATACTTTCGACCCAGGCCAGGCTGACCTAGGTTTACACTTCGTTGCAAATGCATTAAGCCCCATTTTTCGTGGCTTATTTATATGTTTTTATGTATTTATGTTTGGCTGTACTGGTTTTAAAGGAATAGGTAATGTTACAGTTAAAACATCAAAAAATTGTGATTCCTTGTGGTTTTTTACATGTACGAGGGCTGTTCGATATATAATGTGTATTGTACCACAGTGCGATAAAGCTTTGCACGATTTCGTGGATGATGATACGCTTGAATAGCTCTATTCAATCCCTTTCCAACGGTGTAAACACGAGCCTTCAGCTCCACATAGTTTTAAACTTATAGTCATTTCAATAGAGCTAGTCGTTGACCACTGTTGTAAAAATGGTTGGGAAACGGATTAAGAATATTAAAGAAATTAGAGCTTATATAAAAGTTCGCACAAAACTTGGTCATTCTGTAATGCAGATTTTTACTGAATTGGGGGAAGTTTATGGATCTGATAAGGTATCTTATGAGACAGTTCGTAGGTGGAGAAAGAAATTTCTGACTGGCACAGAGTCCGTCAAAGATGCAGCAAAATCTGGCCAACCTGTGACTGTAACAGGCAAGGCAAATGTCTCAAAAGTCAGGGAAATAATTGAAAGTGATGGCAGATACACGATTCGTGATATTGCCAACGCTGTTGGCATATCGCTATCACAGGTGCATTTCATTTTGAAGCGTATTTTGAAAGTACGAAAGATTTCTGCCAGATGGATACCGCATATATTGACAGATGACCAAAAACGGGTACGAGTATAAACCGCAAAGCAATTGCTCAAAATGTTTCCCAAATTCAATCAAAGACAATTTGCAAACATTGTTACTGGTGACGAAACATGGGTTCACTATTTCGAACCAGTAAGAAAAATTGGAAACAAAGTATGGTTAACTAAACATGGTAGAAGGCCTGTAGTTGCCAAAAGAAGCATAAGCACAAAGAAGGTTCTTTATTGCATATTCTTCTCATGTGATGGTATAGCCGTACAAATTCCGGTGCCGAAGGGCAGAAGTATTACAGGTCAGTATTACCGAGATGTTATACTAAAAAAGGTCAAGAAATATTATCTTAAACGACGCCCTGTGTCAAGATTTAGACATGTTTGTCTACTTCATGATAATGCTCCATCACATACATCTGAGCTTGTGAAGCAATTTTTGAAGTCAGAGAAGGTTACCGTCTTGCCACACCCACCATACTCTCCAGATCTAGCCCCATGCGACTTTTTCCTTTTTCCGAAACTTAAAAATTTCTTATCTGATCGTCGTTACAAGTCCCAACAAGCCCTTGGCTCAGCCATCAGCCAGTGCCTCAGAGGTCTACCTAAATCAGCGTACCGTGACGCATTTCAGAAATGGATTCAGAGATTGAAATTATGTATTTCAAACCGCGGAGAATACTTTGAAGGGATGTAATGTTCATTTCACTATTTGAGTCGAATGCTTTTGAGATATCGTACAATACACATTACATATCGAACAACCCTCGTATCTCTAACTGTGTTTGATTCTAGTGCTATCTTTTTAAGCGAGTGAAAATTATCAGTCTTTGTTAAGATTTTCTAAAAATCGTGCAAAATGAAATCTAGTTTAATGCTCCTGTTAGACTGAAAAAGAAACAGAAACACAGGCTTTTTCATGGTAAAATATCCAATATCCATGTATGTAATCTATATAGTGGACCAAGGCTTGAAAAATTGTTACATACCATGCTGACAGAAACTTTGTCTGACAGCATGCAAAACCTAAATTTGTCATGGATAACATTTCTGTCACATGCCTGTCAGTGATTCTATTGAAATTGCAACAAGTAATGGGAAGTCCATTACACCAGATTGTTGGCTAACAGCTAACAGGGATTTTAATCCTTCTCCCAAAAATTTTCAGGCCGATAGAAAAAACCTGAATAATACTAATTCAAACTTACTTTTTGGAGAAAAATATCTCCTTATCAGACAGTGTAGATCCAAGATCAGACTGCACGTTCTGTGCAGTCTGATCTTGATCTACACTGTCTGCAAAAGGTCTGTGAGTCACATTCTTAACTTTTGTAGCTTGGCTGTTTTTGAAGAATACTTCCAGGTATTGTCATGGCATTGTTGCAGGCCGCATGATTGTGCAAAACTTTTAATATTTCTGTTAATAGTGAAGATATTTAATTACTCCAAACTCGAGCTAGAGTTAAACTATCAACCGGGGAGCCCATACAAAATGTGTGGATTATATTCAAATTATTTTTCTACAAAGTTATGCCCCTTTTTCAACTAAGCATTTTGCAAGTGCTGACAATCTTTGACAACTGATAAAAACAAATCCAAGAACTTTTTGACTTCCCTTTTCTCCATTACTCTGAATCACATTCTCTTATTTGGAAAAAGAGTCATTATTTTCAAATACATGCACGGGCAGACAGCTGTATTGCTGTGTATGTGTGCAGTAGAGATCTTCATCAAGAAATCTTCCATTTGATCTTAAGTAAGCTCATGGACATTTTTGGCTGTAATTGTCAGATCTGTTTTGTTATAAAACTACTTTCAGCAATATTAGGGTGCAATGCACCTTTCTAGATGTGGCTCAGTTGTTAACCCTGTACACCACAATCTGGAGTTTTAACAACCTTTAGGATGATTGTTTGTTTCTTTTGAATGGTGTTTTACACCACTTTCAACATTATTTCACTAATATCAAGGCAACAGCTCTCATTTTCATGTATTTCCTGGGTTTCACCAGTACTAGGCTAGGGCTCTGAAGTGTCTTGCCCAAGGACACTCCTGTGAGAAACCCGGTGGAGTCATTGAGGCTCGACCCTGGGGTCTCCAGGGCATGAGTCCTACACTTTGCCACTGAGCCACACAGGACCTCCTCTTAGGATGAAGCCTTTTGAAAATATTTTTCCCACAATGTTTTCTGCCCCATCAAAGACAAATTTCATCATCTGAGCCTCTTCAGAATTGTCGTCTGCAAATGCTTTGAACTTGGACAAGTCTACTTTTCTGTGGTGTCGTAAACAGTTAATTCACAAGTTTTAAGCTGTGTGCCCAACAATCTTGGAAAGCCACCAGCTTCATGATTTCACATTATAAACCCAATCCCAAACAATTTTTTGTGTTAACTCTTTACCAAATGACAAAATTTTAGACTGGTCCAAATTGAAAGCACTTGCAGACGACAAACTACTCAAAAATTGAATTTTGTTTCCAGCAGGGTAGAAAACATTGTGGGAAAAAGAGAAAATGCTGGTTACCAGCATTTTCTCCTTTTCCCACAATGTTTTCAAAAGGCTTCTTTCTGAGGGTCGTTAAAAGTCGGGATTGTGTGGTTAAGGGTTAATGACTCTAAGGAAGAAGGCTTTTAACTCTTTACCAAATGGCAAAAATGTAGAGTTGTTCAAATTGTAAGCATTTGTAGAAAATAATTGAAATGTGGCTTAAATTACTGTCTTTTTTATTGCAGAAAAACATTGAGGTTACTGGCATTTTCTCCTTTTCTTACTATGTTTTCAAAAGGCTTTTTTCTCAGGGTCATTAAAATGTCGTCACGGATTGTGTGGTAAAAGGTTAAAGACATTGGAAGAAAATTAGAAAAAATAGGTTAGTAGCATTTCTTCTTTGAAAGACAAATACAGTTACCATATCTAAGTCCTTATCAGACAACAGCCAAGCCTCGGCAGCTCAGTCAGTAGCGTACAGGACTTAAGAACATGGGGTTGCTGGTTCAATCCCTGGCTTGGCCAATTTCTTTCCAAGGATTCATGATAGTCATTACGAGGTTTTATTCCTCTTTAACTGCTGGCTATTGCTTTGGCAATGGTTATGTGGGAAAGCAGTCAGTGGCTTGGAAAGAATATTGTGTAGAGTACTGGTAAAAGAAATTCCAGGAAAGCATGGACAGGTGCACTGGCCGCCACGATACAACTGAAATAATATTGAAAACCGTGTTAGACCCCATACAATCATACATTATCAGACAATATTTTCTTCATTTCCCACAATTTTTACGAAAGCTATCTTTCTTAGGTACATTAAAACATAGGATTGTGTGGTAAGGCTTAACCCTTTACCACACAATCACGACTTTTAACGTACCTGAGAAAGAAGCCTTTTGAAAATATTGTGGGAAAAGGAGAAAATGCTGGTAACCAGCATTTTCTCCTTTTCCCACAATGTTTTCTACCATTCACAAAACAAATTTCAAATTTTCAGTCACTTTTATTTTGTCGTCTGCAAATGCTTTCAATTTGGACCGGTCTATAATTTTGTCGTTTGGTAAAGAGTTAAACATAGGATTGTGTGGTAAAGGGTAAATTAAATTTTGAATTGTTGGAATCAAAGGTTTTTAACTCTTTACCTCACAATGAAATCTTAGACTTCTCCAGTTAGGAAGCATTTTGTCTTTGAAAGGGTAGAAAACATTGTGAAAAATGGAGAAAATGCTGGTCATTGTCTTTTGATATAGATAGGTTTCAGATTATCCTGAAAAGGAATAACTCATCGTTGAACAGGGAGCTCACCTATCTCTTTACCACACAACAAAAATGTACATTTGTCCAATATGAAAGCATTTGCAGAAAACAATTGAAATGTGGCTTTAATGATTGAATTTGTCTTTGATGTAGTATGAAAGATCGTGGAAAAAGGAGAAAATGCTGTTTACCAGCATTTTCTCCTTTTCACACAATGTTTTCAAAAGGCTTCTTTCTCAGGGTTGTTAAAACTTGTAATTGTGTGGTTAAGGCTTATATACCAATTGCTGGTACAAGTGAAACATGAGAACAGCCCCAGTCTAGCTCAGGTGGTAGACCATGAGAATTCTGAATGTTAAATCTCTTGCCACTTCAAGTTATGGGTTAGATCTCTGTGGCTGGCCACCTAAAATTACTAATAGTCTTTCAGCTGAGACTTTAAACTACGTTCCCATGTGATATTGTTATACACTTAGCATGTTAAAGAACAAGGCGTAACCTAGAATGGGTTTCGTTCCGTATCCAGCACTATCCCCTGCAACAAAACTAACAGTCTTTGGGGGAAGGTTGAACATATGGAAATCAGTTGAACAAGTGAAACATGCCTGAAACTATTAACTCTTTACCAAACAACAAAATTTTAGACTGGTCCAAATTCAAAGCATTTGCAGACGACAAAATTAATGTAACTTAAACATTGAAATTCGTTCTGGGAAGGGTGGAAAACATTGTGGGAGTGGGAGAAAATGCTGGTTACCAGCATTTTCTCCTTTTCCCACAAGGTTTTCAAAAGGCTTCTTTCTCAGAGTCGTAAAAACCCGGGATTGTTTGGTAAAGAGTTAAAAGGAAGGAGGGAAAAATAGTGTCTTCTCTTGAGTTGTGTTAAGAAAGCAATTGCTGCTAACAAGCAAGTGTGCCTTTTCCCTGAATGTTTAAAGAAATTGTCTGCTTGTTCCGGGGTATGAAAAAGTCCTAATTATGCATTTAATATAAGGAAAAATGTATGGCAAGCTGGTGTTCGTCTCCATTGAACTGCAACATTTTATAAAATCATTAACCATATCAGGTTATTACTTCCCTTTAACTCTACCATATGACAAATTTATAGTATGGTCCAAATTGAAAGCATTTGCAGACAACAAATAGAATGTTGCTCAAAACACAAAAGTTGTGTTTCAAAGGGTAGAAAACATTGTAGGAAAAGGTTACTTCCAGCATTGTCTCCTTTTCCCGTAATATTTTCAACGGCCATCTTCATTGGGGTCGTTAAAAGTCAGGAATGTATTGTCAAGGGGTAACCCTTTCCTAATCAATACCATGTGAGGAAGAAGGTCTTATAAAAACATTGTAGGAAAAGGAGAAAATACTGGTAACATGCATTTCCTCCTTTTCCTTCAAGTTTTGTATTCTTTGACAGACAACTTTCATGTTTTAAGCCTTACGGTGCTGGAACCAAGTTAACTTGGTTTTGCGGACAGTGCAGATCAAGATCAGACTGCACAGAACGTGCAGTCTGATCTTAGATCTACACTATCCGCTACTTTATTACATGTTACGGCTGAAACAATCTTGAAATAACAATATTAGGGCTGCTTTTCCTACTTGAAAAAGTTTAACTCATTAATTCAGCGCTTTAAGTGTTAAGTAACATTAGATTTGTTTTCTGCAAATTGTTATCAATTTGGGCAAGTCTAAATTTTTCTTGTCTTGGGAAGAGTTGCATGAACTGCAGCAAACATAATATGTGCATCCTTGAGGAATATGGATAATGAATATGAATTCAGATTTTATACATGGAAAAACTTCGTTGCAAAAGTAGAAATTGATTGTTATTGGCAGTTTTTGCAAAGCATTTCCAGTTTTATGGAAAAAATGAGAAATCGAATGTCATGGGTATTTTAGTTGCAGTACAATGTTATCAAAAGTGTAAGGCTTTGAGACAAAGGGAGTCATCGTCAGGAGGGTAATATAACATAAATGGGTGTTTATTGATGCAAAATGAATAATGCAGTCACATAAATCTGTATATCCATTCCTCTGTCTATTAACCCTTTGCTAGAGGGAAAAAAAAATGACTTATCCAAATTCAAAGCATGTGCAGGGGGTGACATATTACCAGTAAATGTGGTTCAAATGATGAAGATGAAATCTGTCTTTTAAAAGGAGGAAATCATTGCAGGAAAAAGGAAAAGGATGCTGGTTTCTAGCATTTTTCTACTTTTCCCACAATGTTTTCCAAGGCCTTTTTTCACAGGGATTTTAAAACCTGTGACTGTTTGATAGAGGGTCAAGTAGGTGTTTATATATGCAAAATGAATGATGCAGTCACATGAATGTACAGTTTTTATCCTAATTTTCTCCTTTTCCCACAATGTTTTCAAAAGTTTTAACTCTAAGGGTCCTAAAAACTCGGGATTGTATGGTAAAGGGATAAGGTGCTTTCCTACCAAAAAGTAGGAAGAGATTTTGAAAGCAAATATGAAAAATGAAGAAAATGCTCAAACTGAAAACATTTCTTCTTTTATCACAATGTTTTCCTTTTTATCCTTGAAATTCAGACTTTCTTTATATTTTCAGACCTTTTATTACAGTGAGTCAAATTGTAGGAATATCAGAAAAAGCCAAATTGTGTGGGATGTAAATCTTCTTACATGACTGAATGCAGGGTGCCCTATGATTATGCTAATGTGTAAACACTATCTTCTGAGAAAAGGGGGGGATAATGCACCTTCCTAGTACATAATATAAAGTGGTTTGGCACATAATATGGATCTGTTTTGTTTTCAAACTGGCTGAATCATGACTTAGAGTGGTCCTTTGACATGCAGAAAATTTAACATTAGCAAAAAGTATCGATCTAGGTCAGCCTGCACGGACTGCCCAGGCTGACATGGACCAATACTTTTTGGAGGTGCATGTAACCCTCTTTTCATAGAACACCATCTTTGCAAGCCATGGATGACGATCACTACGTGGATATGGTCCATGTAGTGATCGTTACCCTTAGCTTGCGAAGATCTCCGTAGTTAAACCTTTAAGCAAAATCACAATCTCAATTGCACTTGCAGCCAATGTAGATCCTAATCAGCCAGCACAAAACTTTCGGCCTCGTAGTAGATCTACACTGTCTGCTTTGCAGAGACATTCCAGACAAAAAGTAACATTGAAAGTGCATTTCTTTCAAAATGAAAATGGCTGCTGCATTTATTCTGACACTCTAAGCATTTACCAAACAACAAAAGTTTGGTCTAGGCCAGATTGAAAGCATTTGCAGATGACAAAATAAATATAGCTAAACTGATATTTTCTGTCTTTGATAGGGTAGAAAACATCATGGGAAAAGAAGAAAATGCTATTAACCAGCATTTTTCTCTATTACCCACAATGTTTTCAAAAGCCCTCTTTCTCAGGGTCATTAACAGTTGGGAATGTTTGTTAACCCTTGACCAAACAATCCCTGGTTTTCACAACTCTGAGAAAGAAGCCTTTTGAAAACATTGTGGGAAAAGGAGAAAATGCAGGTTACCAGCATTTTCTCCTTTTCCCACAATGTTTTCTACCCTTCCGAACGTAAAATTCATTGAGTCACATTAATTTTGTCGTCTGCAAATGCTTTGAATTTAGACATGTCTAAAATTTTGTCGTTTGGTAAAGAGTTAAAGGATTAATGAAAAAAAGAGGTATTTACAAATTTAAAAAGAAGGCAAGTATGCCCTTTTTGCATTAAGATGTCAGTATCTATAATTTTATTTATGTGATTTTTATTATGCAAATTATCTCGCTTTTGTACATTGCATAATTTTGTAAGGTTTTTGGATTCATACAGTGGCTGTAGTTATCTACTGGCTTGTGTGTCTGGTGTTATACACAATTTTCAGCGCTGTCTCAGGCATGTCACAGTGACAGGTACATAGATCCAAATGTTGCTTGAGCCCTTTTTACCAGCACTACACACAACACTCTTCAGAGCGAATGGCTTCTTTCCCACATGAGTACTGTTGAAGCAATGTTGAAGTAATTATACCCCCGCAAAATGAATGTTTTCCGGGGTATACTGGAATCAGCCTGTCCGTCCGTGTGTTCGTCCGTTCGTCCATCTGTGTGTCCGTCCGTGTGTCTGTCTGTGTACAAATAATTGCCTGTTTCTGTCAAAGCGCTGGCGCTGGCAGATATTGAGGTGATTTTTGGTGTGTAATTCAACCACCATGAGTTACAGATCAAGTTTGAGTTTCGTTCCGGTCCACTGATTTTTGACGAAATTACCAGCCTTGGACTTAGAAGTTTTCAAGGAAAATACAGTTTTCCGGACTTTTTTTTCTAAACGCTGGCAGATATTGAGCTGATTTTTGGTGTGCAAGTCAACCACCATTAGTTACAGATCAGGTACGAGTTTTGTTCTAGTCCACTCATTTTTGACGAAATTATGGGCCTTGGACTTCGAAATTTTCAAGGAAAAAACAGTTTTCCGGACTTTTTTTCTAAACGCTGGCAGCTGTTGAGCTGATTTTTGGTGTGTAAGTCAACCACCATTAGTTACAGATCAAGTTTGAGTTTCGTTACGGTCCACTGATTTTTGACAAAATTACTGGCCTTGCACTTGGAAATTTTCATGGAAAAAACAGTTTTCTGGACTTTTTTTCTTAATGCTGGTAGATATTGAGCTGCTTTTTGGTGTGCAAGTCAACCACCATGAGTTACAGATCAAGTTTGAGTTTCGTTCCGGTCCACTGATTTTTGACGAAATTACCGGCCTTGGACTTAGAAGTTTTCAAGGAAAATACAGTTTTCCGGACTTTTTTTCTAAACGCTGGCAGATATTGAGCTGATTTTTGGTGTGCAAGTCAACCACCATTAGTTACAGATCAGGTACGAGTTTCGTTCTAGTCCACTCATTTTTGACGAAATTATGGGCCTTGGACTTGGAAATTTTCAAGGAAAAAACAGTTTTCCGGACTTTTTTCTAAACGCTGGCAGCTGTTGAGCTGATTTTTGGTGTGTAAGTCAACCACCATTAGTTACAGATCAAGTGTGAGTTTCGTTACGGTCCGCTGATTTTTGACGAAATTACAGGCCTTGCACTTGGAAATTTTCACGGAAAAAACAGTTTTCTGGACTTTTTTTCTTAATGCTGGTAGATATTGAGCTGCTTTTTGGTGTGCAAGTCAACCACCATGAGTTACAGATCAAGTTTGAGTTTCATTCTGGTCCACTGATTTTTGACGAAATTAAGGGCCTTGGACTTAGAAATTTTCACAGAAAAAAACAGTTTTCCAGACTTTTTTTCTAAACGCTGGCAGATATTGAGCTGATTTTTGTAGTGTAAATCAACCACTATGAGTTACATATCAAGTTTCAGTTTCATTCTGGTCCATTGATTTTTGGGGAAATTACGGGCCTTGGACTTGGAAACTTTCACCCAAAAAAAGTTTTCCGGACTTTTTTCTGAACACTGGCAGATATTGACCTGATTTTCACGAACTCCCTCTACAGTTTTGCTGCTATTGTATTCAAAGTTTGTTGATACATTGATTGTATACTGAAGTTGTGCAAGACGCAGTTTTCAATCATCTACTCCCTATGATTCACAGGTAATCTCCCCTTGAACTTAGAAAATTTTTTGTTAAATTGCCTGTTTCTGTCAAAGCTCTGGCGGGGGTATTAAGTCACATTCAGTGACAGCTCTAGTTTTTAGTGGAATCAATCCTGTTGCAAAATCGATCATCAATCCTCTAAAAGAGTTAAAGCTTGCTGACCCAGGATTCAAAGTCAAGACCAGATCTTGTACCAGCAATGTCAAATGTTGGGCGAAATATTGCGGCAAAAGTATCCTTGAAATTGCTACAAGTCCACTTATTCTGCTGACTGCAGATTTGAAATGTGTGCATTTCATTCATGTCTGGGAGATACATTATCTATATAACCATGTCTATTTCAAATTTTGTACAATATTATGTGAAATATTGGGGCAGAAGAATCCTTCACATTGCTACAAGTGGACTTATTCTGCTGACTGACTGAAAATTTAGTTGTATAATGAGCCCATCCTCATTGACCCAGTTTTGATTCATTCTGTAATCGACCTTGGGTTATTTCGCTGGCGTTTCATCGTTCTCATGAATTATTCATGAAGCATTTTGATTGGTGATCTCAGTTTTTCCTTGAGAAAATTTAAACTATTTTTATCACATATACGTCGTCATTTCTATTTTTAACTTGTCGATATCTAATCACATCATTCATTGCAAATCAAGCTTAGCGATACTTTAAATCTGGCGTCGCCCATCAACACCACATTCGAGAAGCGTTTTTAAAAAAGAGATTTTCGGCGTACACGAAGATCGATAGTGTCGCCCCTGTATTGCAGAATGGCATATCTCACAGGAGACAAGCACGCCGACGGGCCATATTTGTTGACAACCTCGGGTTTTTTCCATAGTGGGGTTATTTCTTAAAAGGGAAGAAATGAAATTACCCTCTCTACAAGAGAGTATCATAATGTTATCGATCTTTCGATTGGCTATTAGGGTACTTCCCGACCATATGAATATTCATAAGAAACGACGAATTGTTTGTCAGTTATCCCAGGGGGTAGATGCATGGAGAGTAACGTAATGCTTCAAACCTGGGTTCCGAGGATGTAATGAGCCATGCTCTGGCAAAACTGGGTCTGATAGATCTCCCTGATGTAACCAAGCAACTCATCACATTATTGTGGATACTTAAAATCCATAATAACATCTGACTGAATCATGAAGAAGAATGGTCCTTTTACATGCAGAAAACTGACCAGTAGCAAAATGTTTCGACCCAGGTCAGCCTGTGCGGACTGCGCAGGCTGACCTGGGTCGATACTTTTTCCAAATGCATTAAACCTCCCTTTCACAGAGCATGGCTCATAATCTTCTATCTGTCTGGAGGATGCAATGATGTTTATTATTTAGATAACCATCTTTATATTGAGTTCTGATCAATTTTTTGCAGAATATCTCTGCAAAAGTATACTTGAAATCACTGTAGTGCAATCAAGCTGCTGACTGACTTAAAACTTCTATTGTATATACATTTATCTGTCTGGGGATTCACTTATATACATTATTTTAGATAACCATCTCTATTTCAAATTTTGTTCAATGTCACTATGTTTTTACACCAATACTATGAAGTAAGTGAATTTTTGCTTTTCATTACTCTATGTGTAATGCACAGGATAAAATTAACCTATGTAGCACCATAGGTGAAAATCTGGTCATTCTGAGATGGACTAGACCAAGATCAAACTGCACAGGACATGCAGTCTGATCTTGGATCTATATTCGATCCACTTGTTTAGCCAAGTCTAATAGATAAAAAATCTTTCTGAGTGTTGGTAGATTTTATTATAAGCCATTGAAAGTGGTTGGTTTGATCTAAAGGATTAAGTGAATAGTGTAGGTCAAGATTAGAATGATCAGATTGAATAGTCTGATCTTAGATCTACAATGACTGTCATTCTGTGTGATATTTTTGCTGCAACAGCCTTGAAATTGCAAGGTTTAGGCCTTTTACTGACTTTTTTTTTTTCACTTATTGTAAGATTTGTTTATTTTAAAGTTGGAATTAAAAGGGTATCATGTTTATCTTTTTTTTGTTGTATTTTGCAAGTTTTAGATGGGATGAGTCCTGACTGCATTGTAACATAGTTGATTGATTAGCTTTTTCATAGATGACAACATTTTGGACTTGTTCACATTGTAAGCATTTTCAGACAAAGAATTAGTGTTGCCCAAATGAAAGTTTTGTCTTAAGCAGCATTTTCTTCTTTTCCAAAAATTTTTTTTTCCAGATTGTGTGGTGAATGGTAAAACTGTTAAGGGTAAAGGGTTAACTCTATACTAGATGACAAAATTTTAGACTTGTTTATATTGTAAACGTTTGCATTTGAAAGGGTGGAAAACTTTGTAGGAAATGGAGAAAATGCTGGGTACCAGCACTTTCTCCTTTTTCAACAAATGATTTAGAAGCCTTTTCCCTTGAGAACGTTGCAACAGGGTAATGGGTTTGCCAAGTCACTTTATCATTTGTTTACTTTTTACCTGGTATTAAATTCATTTTTCTACCAGTGACTAACACTTTGACCAACTGTACAATAACAGATTGTCATCATCATAATAATTTGAATACTTTTAACCTTAAGTATACTGTGTGAGGTCCATATGGACCTCACATGGTTCTCTGTTTGTCTATCATAGACAAACAGACTCTATGATACAAAATAGACTCTATGATACAAAAATGTTGAAGCTGCAGGGAACTGGCATTTTAGTTTGTTACTAAACATATTCTTAACCTAAATTTACATAGAAACTTTGGTGGCTTCAGAGTGAGTGGAATATAAAACCCAAAATCTATTGGGGTCCATGCGGACCCCAGGCAATATCGTTATTATTCTATATACGAGGGCTGTTCGATATGTAATGTGTATTGTACCACAGCGCGATAACGCTTTGCACGATTTCATGGATGATGATACGCTTGAATAGCTCTATTCAATACCTTTCCAACGGCATAAACACAAGCCTTCAGCTCCACATAGTTTTAAACTCAGTCATTTCAATAGAGCTAGTAGCTGACCACTGTTGTAAAAATGGTTGGGAAATGGATTAAGAATATTGAAGAAATTAGAGCTTATATAAAAGTTCGCACAAAACTCAGTCATTCGGTAATGCAGATTTTTACTGAATTGGGGGAAGTTTATGGGTCTGATAAGGTATCTTATGAGACAGTTCGTAGTTGGAGAAAGAAATTTCTGACTGGCACAGAGTCTGTCAAAGATGCAGCAAAATCTGGCTGACCTGTGACTTTAACAGGCAAGGCAAATGTCTCAAAAGTCAGGGAAATAATTGAAAGTGATGGCAGATACATGATTCGTGATATTGCCAACGCTGTTGGCATATCGCTATCGCGGGTGCATTTCATTTTGAAGCGTATTTTGAAAGTACGAAAGATTTCTGCCAGATGGATACCGCATATATTGACAGATGACCAAAAATGGGTACGAGTACAAACCGCTAAGCAATTGCTCAAAATGTTTCCCAAATTCAATCAAAGACAATTTGCAAACATTTTTACTGGTGACGAAACATGGGTTCACTATTTCGAACCAGTAAGAAAAATTGGAAACAAAATATGGCTAACTAAACACGGTAGAAGGTCTGTAGTTGCCAAAAGGAGCATAAGCACAAAGAAGGTTCTTTATTGCATATTCTTCTCATGTGATGGTATAGCCGTACAAATTCCGGTGCCGAAGGGCAAAAGTGTTACAGGTCGGTATTACCGAGATGTTATACTAAAAAAGGTCAAGAAATATTATCTTAAACGACGCCCTGTGTCAGGATTTAGGCATCTTCGTCTACTTCATGATAATGCTCCATCACATACATCTGAGCTTGTGAAGCAATTTTTGAAGTCAGAGAAGGTTACCGTCTTGCCACACCCACCATACTCTCCAGATCTAGCCCCATGTGACTTTTTCCTTTTTCCGAAACTTAAAAATTTCTTATCTGATCGTCGTTACAAGTCCCGACAAGCCCTTGGCTCAGCCATCAGCCAGTGCCTCAGAGGTCTACCTAAATCAGCGTACCGTGACGCATTTCAGAAATGGATTCAGAGATTGAAATTATGTATTTCAAACCGCGGAGAATACTTTGAAGGGATGTAATGTTCATTTCACTATTTGAGTCGAATGCTTTTGAGATATCGTACAATACACATTACATATCGAACAACCCTCGTATCTTTAACTGTGTTTGATTCTAGTGCTATCTTTTTAAGCGAGTGAAAATTATCAGTCTTTGTTAAGATTTTCTAAAAATCGTGCAAAATGAAATCTAGTTTAATGCTCCTGTTAGATTGAAAAAGAAACAGAAACACAGGCTCTTTCATGGTAAAATATCCAATATCCATGTATGTAATCTATATAGTGGACCAAGGCTTGAAAAATTGTTACATACCATGCTGACAGAAACTTTGTCTGACAGCATGCAAAACCTAAATTTGTTTTCATGGATAACATTTCTGTCACATGCCTGTCAGTGATTCTATTGAAATTTTCAGGCCGATAGAAAAAACCTGAATAATACTAATTCAAACTTACTTTTTGGAGAAAAATATCTCCTTATCAGACAGTGTAGATCCAAGATCAGACTGCACGTTCTGTGCAGTCTGATCTTGATCTACACTGTCTGCAAAAGGTCAGTGAGTTGCATTCTTAACTTTTGTAGCTTGGCTGTTTTTGAAGAATACTTCCAGGTATTGTCATGGCATTGTTGCAGGCTGCATGATTGTGCAAAACTATTAATATTTCTGTCAATAGTGAAGATATTTACTCCAAACCCGAGCTAGAGTTAAACTATCAACCGGGGAGCCCATACAAAATGTGTGGATTATATTCAAATTATTTTCTACAAAGTAATGCCCCTTTTTCAACTAAGCATTTTGCAAGTGCTGACAATCTTTGACAACTGATAAAAACAAATCCAAGAACTTTTTGACTTCCCTTTTCTCTATTACTCTGAATCACATTCTCTTATTTGGAAAAAGAGTCATTATTTTCAAATACATGCACGGGCAGACAGCTGTATTGCTGTGTATGTGTGCAGTAGAGATCTTCATCAAGAAATCTTCCATTTGATCTTAAGTAAGCTCATGGACATTTTTGGCTGTAATTGTCAGATCTGTTTTGTTATAAAACTACTTTCAGCAATATTAGGGTGCAATGCACCTTTCTAGATGTGGCTCAGTTGTTAACCCTGTACACCACAATCTGGAGTTTTAACAACCTTTAGGATGATTGTTTGTTTCTTTTGAATGGTGTTTTACACCACTTTCAACATTATTTCACTAATATCAAGGCAACAGCTCTCATTTTCATGTATTTCCTGGGTTTCACCAGTACTAGGCTAGGGCTCTGAAGTGTCTTGCCCAAGGACACTCCTGTGAGAAACCCGGTGGAGTCATTGAGGCTCGACCCTGGGGTGTCCAGGGCACGAGTCCTACACTTTGCCACTGAGCCACACAGGACCTCCTCTTAGGATGAAGCCTTTTGAAAATATTTTTCCCACAACGTTTTCTGCCCCATCAAAGACAAATTTCATCATCTGAGCCTCTTCAGAATTGTCGTCTGCAAATGTTTTGAACTTGGACAAGTCTACTTTTCTGTGGTGTCGTAAACAGTTAATTCACAAGTTTTAAGCTGTGTGCCCAACAATCTTGGAAAGCCACCAGCTTCATGATTTCACATTATAAACCCAATCCCAAACAATTTTTTGTGTTAACTCTTTACCAAATGACAAAATTTTAGACTGGTCCAAATTGAAAGCACTTGCAGACGACAAACTACTCAAAAATTGAATTTTGTTTCCAGCAGGGTAGAAAACATTGTGGGAAAAGGAGAAAATGCTGGTTACCAGCATTTTCTCCTTTTCCCACAATGTTTTCAAAAGGCTTCTTTCTGAGGGTCGTTAAAAGTCGGGATTGTGTGGTAAAGGGTTAATGACTCTAAGGAAGAAGGCTTTTAACTCTTTACCAAATGGCAAAAATGTAGAGTTGTTCAAATTGAAAGCATTTGTAGAAAATAATTGAAATGTGGCTTAAATTACTGTCTTTTTTATTGTAGAAAAACATTGAGGTTACTGGCATTTTCTCCTTTTCTTACTATGTTTTCAAAAGGCTTTTTTCTCAGGGTCATTAAAATGTCATCACGGATTGTGTGGTAAAAGGTTAAAGACACTGGAAGAAAATTAGAAAAAATAGGTAAGTAGCATTTCTCCTTTGAAAGACAAATACAGTTACCATATCTAAGTCCTTATCAGACAACAGCCAAGCCTCGGTAGCTCAGTCAGTAGCGTACAGGACTTAAGAACATGGGGTTGGTGGTTCGATCCCTGGCTTGGCCAATTTCTTTCCAAGGATTCATGATAGTCATTATGACATGTTTTATTCCTCTTTAACTGCTGGCTATTGCTTTGGCAATGGTTATGTGGGAAAGCAGTCAGTGGCTTGGAAAGAATATTGTGTAGAGTACTGGTAAAAGAAATTCCAGGAAAGCATGGATAGGTGCACTGGCCGCCAGGATATAATTGAAATAATGTTGAAAAAGAGTGTTAAACCCCATACAATCATACATTATCAGACACCATTTTCTTCATTTCCCACAATTTTTACGAAAGCTATCTTTCTTAGGTACATTAAAACATAGGATTGTGTGGTAAGGCTTAACCCTTTACCACACAATCACGACTTTTAACGAACCTGAGAAAGAAGCCTTTTGAAAACATTGTGGGAAAAGGAGAAAATGCTGGTAACCAGCATTTTCTCTTTTTCCCACAATGTTTTCTACCATTCACAAAACAGATTTCAAATTTTCAGTCACTTTTATTTTGTCGTCTGCAAATGCTTTCAATTTGGACCGGTCTATAATTTTGTCGTTTGGTAAAGAGTTAAACATAGGATTGTGTGGTAAAGGGTAAATTTAATTTTGAATTGTTGGAATCAAAGGTTTTTAACTCTTTACCTCACAATGAAATCTTAGACTTCTCCAGTTTGGAAGCATTTTGTCTTTGAAAGGGTAGAAAACATTGTGAAAAATGGAGAAAATGCTGGTCACTTGTCTCTTGATATAGATAGGTTTCAGATTATCCTGAAAAGGAATAACTCATCGTTGAACAGGGAGCTCACCTATCTCTTTACCACACAACAAAAATGTACATATGTCCAATATGAAAGCATTTACAGAAAACAATTGAAATGTGGCTTTAATGATTGAATTTGTCTTTGATGTAGTATGAAAGATCGTGGAAAAAGGAGAAAATGCTGTTTACTAGCATTTTCTCCTTTTCACACAATGTTTTAAAAAGGCTTCTTTCTCAGGGTTGTTAAAACTTGTAATTGTGTGGTTAAGGCTTATATACCAATTGCTGGTACAAGTGAAACATGAGAACAGCCCCAGTCTAGCTCAGGTGGTAGACCATGAGAATTCTGAATGTTAAATCTCTTGCCACTTAAAGTTATGGTTTAGATCTCTGTGGCTGGCCACCTAAAATTACTAATAGTCTTTCAGCTGAGACTTTAAACTACGTTCCCATGTGATATTGTTATACACTTAGCATGTTAAAGAACAAGGCGTAACCTAGAATGGGTTTCGTTCCGTATCCAGCACTATCCCCTGCAACAAAACTAACAGTCTTTGGGGGAAAGTTGAACATATGGAAATCAGTTGAACAAGTGAAACATGCCTGAAACTATTAACTCTTTACCAAACGACAAAATTTTAGACTGGTCCAAATTCAAAGCATTTGCAGACGACAAAATTAATGTAACTTAAACATTGAAATTCGTTCTGGGAAGAGTGGAAAACATTGTGGGAGTGGGAGAAAATGCTGGTTACCAGCATTTTGTCCTTTTCTCACAAGGTTTTCAAAAGGCTTCTTTCTCAGAGTCGTAAAAACCCGGGATTATTTGGTAAAGAGTTAAAAGGAAGGAGGGAAATATAGTGTCTTCTCTTGAGTTGTGTTAAGAAAGCAATTGCTGCTAACAAGCAAGTGTGCCTTTTCCCTGAATGTTTAAAGAAATTGTCTGCTTGTTCCGGGGTATGAAAAAGTCCTAATTATGCATTTAATATAAGGAAAAATGTATGGCAAGCTGGTGTTCGTCTCCACTGAACTGCAACATTTTATAAAATCATTAACCATATCAGGTTATTACTTCCCTTTAACTCTACCATATGACAAATTTATAGTATGGTCCAAATTGAAAGCATTTGCAGACAACAAATAGAATGTTGCTCAAAACACAAAAGTTGTGTTTCAAAGGGTAGAAAACATTGTAGGAAAAGGTTACTTCCAGCATTGTCTCCTTTTCCCGTAATATTTTCAACAGCCATCTTCATTGGGGTCGTTAAAAGTCAGGAATGTATTGTCAAGGGGTAACCCTTTCCTAATCAATACCATGTGAGGAAGAAGGTCTTATAAAAACATTGTAGGAAAAGGAGAAAATACTGGTAACATGCATTTCCTCCTTTTCCTTCAAGTTTTGTATTCTTTGACAGACAGCTTTCATGTTTTAAGCCTTACGGTGCTGGAACCAAGTTAACTTGGTTTTGCGGACAGTGCAGATCAAGATCAGACTGCACAGAACGTGCAGTCTGATCTTAGATCTACACTATCCGCTACCTTATTACATGTTACGGCTGAAACAATCTTGAAATAACAATATTAGGACTGCTTTTCCTACTTGAAAAAGTTTAACTCTTTAATTCAGCGCTTTAAGTGTTAAGTAACATTAGATTTGTTTTCTGCAAATTGCTATCAATTTGGGCAAGTCTAAATTTTTCTTGTCTGGGGAAGAGTTGTATGAACTGCAGCAAACATAATATGTGCATCCTTGAGGAATATGGATAATGAGGATGAATTCAGATTTTATACATGGAAAAACTTTGTTGCAAAAGTAGAAATTGATTGTTATTGGCATTTTTTGCAAAGCATTTCCAGTTTTATGGAAAAAATGAGAAATCGAATGTCATGGGTATTTTAGTTGCAGTACAATGTTATCAAAAGTGTAAGGCTTTGAGACGAAGGGAGTCATTGTCAGGAGGGTAATATAACATAAATGGGTGTTTATTGATGCAAAATGAATAATGCAGTCACATGAATCTGTATATCCATTCCTCTGTCTATTAACCCCTTTGCTAGAGGAAAAAAAAATGACTTATCCAAATTCAAAGCATGTGCAGGGGGTGATATATTACAAGTAAATGTGGTTCAAATGATGAAGATGAAATCTGTCTTTTAAAAGGAGGAAATCATTGCAGGAAAAAGGAAAAGGATGCTGATTTCTAGCATTTTTCTACTTTTCCCACAATATTTTCCAAGGCCTTTTTTCACAGGGATTTTAAAACCTGTGACTGTTTGATAGAGGGTCAAGTAGGTGTTTATATATGCAAAATGAATGATGCAGTCACGTGAATGTACAGTTTTTATCCTAACTTCTGTTAACTTTTTGCGACACATCAAAATTGTGTCTGGTCCACAGTGAAAACTTTTGCAGGCAACAAACTCAATGTTGCCCAAATGATGAAAATTGTCTCAAATTTGGAAATTGAATGAGAAAAAAACATTGTGGGAAAAGGAGAAAATGCTGGTAACCAGCATTTTCCCACAATGTTTTCAAAAGTTTTAACTCTAAGGGTCCTAAAACTTGGGATTGTGTGGTAATGGGATAAGGTGCTTTCCTACCAAAAAGTAGGACGGGATTTTGAAAATAAATATGAAAAATGAAGAAAATGTTCAAACTGAAAACATTTCTTCTTTTATCACAATGTTTTCCTTTTTATCCTTGAAATTAAGACTTTCTTTATATTTTCAGACCTTTTATTACAGTGAGTCAAATTGTAGGAATATCAGAAAAAGCCAAATTGTGTGGGATGTAAATCTTCTTACATGACTGAATGCAGGGTGCCCTATGATTATGCTAATGTGTAAACACTATCTTCTGAGAAAAGGGGGGATAATGCACCTTCCTAGTACATAATATAAAGTGGTTTGGCACATAATATGGATCTGTTTTGTTTTCAAACTGGCTGAATCATGACTTAGAGTGGTCCTTTGACATGCAGAAAATTTAACATTAGCAAAAAGTATCGATCTAGGTCAGCCTGCACGGACTGCCCAGGCTGACATGGACCAATGCTTTTTGGAGCCGTATGTAACCCTCTTTTCATAGAACACCCATCTTTGCAAGCCATGGATGACGATCACTACGTGGATATGGTCCATGTAGTGATCGTTACCCTTAGCTTGCGAAGATCTCCGTAGTTAAACCTTTAAGCAAAATCACAATCTCAGTTGCACTTGCAGCCGATGTAGATTCTGATCAGCCAGCACAAAACTTTTGGCCTGGTAGTAGATCTACACTGTCTGCTTTGCAGAGACATTCCAGACAAAAAGTAACATTGAAAGTGCATTTCTTTCAAAATGAAAATGGCTGCCTGCATTTATTCTGACACTCTAAGCATTTACCAAACAACAAAAGTTTGGTCTAGGCCAGATTGAAAGCATTTGCAGATGACGAAATAAATATAGCTAAACTGATATTTTCTGTCTTTGATAGAGTAGAAAACATCATGGGAAAATATTAACCAGCATTTTTCTCTATTACCCACAATGTTTTCAAAAGCCCTCTTTCTCAGGGTCATTAACAGTTGGGAATGTTTGTTAACCCTTGACCAAACAATCCCTGGTTTTCACAACTCTGAGAAAGAAGCCTTTTGAAAACATTGTGGGAAAAGGAGAAAATGCAGGTTACCAGCATTTTCTCCTTTTCCCACAATGTTTTCTACCCTTCCGAACGTAAAATTCATTGAGTCACATTAATTTTGTCGTCTGCAAATGCTTTGAATTTAGACATGTCTAAAATTTTGTCGTTTGGTAAAGAGTTAAAGGATTAATGAAAAAAAGAGGTATTTACAAATTTAAAAAGAAGGCAAGTATGCCCTTTTTGCATTAAGATGTCAGTATCTATAATTTTATTTATGTGATTTTTATTATGCAAATTATCTCGCTTTTGTACATTGCATAATTTTGTAAGGTTTTTGGATTCATACAGTGGCTGTAGTTATCTACTGGCTTGTGTGTCTGGTGTTATACACAATTTTCAGCGCTGTCTCAGGCATGTCACTGTGACCGGTGCACAGATCCAAATGTTGCTTGAGCCCTTTTTACCAGCACTACACACAACACTCTTTCAGAGCGAATGGCTTCTTTCCCACATGAGTACTGTTGAAGCAATGTTGAAGTAATTATACCCCCGCAAAATGAATGTTTTCCGGGGTATACTGGAATCAGCCTGTCCGTCCGTGTGTTCGTCCGTTCGTCCATCTGTGTGTCCGTCCGTGTGTCTGTCTGTGTACAAATAATTGCCTGTTTCTGTCAAAGCGCTGGCGCTGGCAGATATTGAGGTGATTTTTAGTGTGTAATTCAACCACCATGAGTTACAGATCAAGTTTGAGTTTCGTTCCGGTCCACTGATTTTTGACGAAATTACCAGCCTTGGACTTAGAAGTTTTCAAGGAAAATACAGTTTTCCGGACTTTTTTTCTAAACGCTGGCAGATATTGAGCTGATTTTTGGTGTGCAAGTCAACCACCATTAGTTACAGATCAGGTACGAGTTTTGTTCTAGTCCACTCATGAAAATGCTGGTAGATATTGAGCTGCTTTTTGGTGTGCAAGTCAACCACCATGAGTTACAGATCAAGTTTGAGTTTCATTCTGGTCCACTGATTTTTGACGAAATTAAGGGCCTTGGACTTAGAAATTTTCACAGAAAAAAACAGTTTTCCAGACTTTTTTTCTAAACGCTGGCAGATATTGAGCTGATTTTTGTAGTGTAAATCAACCACTATGAGTTACATATCAAGTTTCAGTTTCATTCTGGTCCATTGATTTTTGACGAAATTACGGGCCTTGGACTTGGAAACTTTCACCCAAAAAAACAGTTTTCCGGACTTTTTTCTGAACGCTGGCAGATATTGACCTGATTTTCACGAACTCCCTCTACAGTTTTGCTGCTATTGTATTCAAAGTTTGTTGATACATTGATTGTATACTGAAGTTGTGCAAGACGCAGTTTTCAATCATCTACTCCCTATGATTCAAGGGTAATCTCCCCTTGAACTTAGAAAATTTTTTGTTAAATTGCCTGTTTCTGTCAAAGCTCAGGCGGGGGTATTAAGTCAATTTCAGTGACAGCTCTAGTTTTTAGTGGAATGAATCCTGTTGCAAAATCGATCATCAATCCTCTAAAAGAGTTAAAGCTTGCTGACCCAGGATTCAAAGTCAAGACCAGATCTTGTACCAGCAATGTCAAATGTTGGGCGAAATATTGCGGCGAAAGTATCCTTGAAATTTCTACAAGTCCACTTATTCTGCTGACCGCAGATTTGAAATGTGTGCATTTCATTCATGTCTGGGAGATACATTATCTATATAACCATGTCTATTTCAAATTTTGTACAATATTATGTGAAATATTGGGGCAGAAGAATCCTTCAAATTGCTACAAGTGGACTTATTCTGCTGACTGACTGAAAATTTAGTTGTATAATGAGCCCATCCTCGTTGACCCAGTTTCGATTCATTCTGTAATCGACCTTGGGTTATTTCGCTGGCGTTTCCTCGTTCTCATGAATTATTCATGAAGCATTTTGATTGGTGATCTCAGTTTTTCCTTGAGAAAATTTAAACTATTTTTATCACAAATACGTCGTCATTTCTATTTTTAACTTGTCGATATCTAATCACATCATTCGTTGCAAATCAAGCTTAGCGATACTTTAAATCTGGTGTCGCCCATCAACACCACATTCGAGAAGCGTTTTTAAAAAAGAGATTTTCGGCGTACACGAAGATCGATAGTGTCGCCCCTGTATTGCAGAATGGCATATCTCACAGGAGACAAGCACGCCGACGGGCCATATTTGTTGACAACCTCGGGTTTTTTCCATAGTGGGGTTATTTCTTATAACGGAAGAAATGAAATTACCCTCTCTACAAGAGAGTATCATAATGTTATCGATCTTTCGATTGGCTATTAGGGTACTTCCCGACCATATGAATATTCATAAGAAACGACGAATTGTTTGTCAGTTATCCCAGGGGGTAGATGCATGGAGAGTAACGTAATGCTTCAAACCTGGGTTCCGAGGATGTAATGAGCCATGCTCTGGCAAAACTGGGTCTGATAGATCTCCCTGATGTAACCAAGCAACTCATCACATTATTGTGGATACTTAAAATCCATAATAACATCTGACTGAATCACGAAGAAGAATGGTCCTTTTACATGCAGAAAACTGACCAGTAGCAAATTGTTTCAACCCAGGTCAGCCTGCGCGGAGTGCGCAGGCTGACCTGGGTCGATACTTTTTCCAAATGCATTACACCTCCCTTTCACAGAGCATGGCTCATAATCTTCTATCTGTCTGGAGGATGGAATGATGTTTATTATTTAGATAACCATCTTTATATTGAGTTCTGATCAATTTTTTGCAGAATATCTCTGCAAAAGTATACTTGAAATCACTGTAGTGCAATCAAGCTGCTGACTGACTTAAAACTTCTATTGTATATACATTTATCTGTCTGGGGATTCACTTATATACATTATTTTAGATAACCATCTCTATTTCAAATTTTGTTCAATGTCACTATGTTTTTACACCAGTACTATGAAGTAAGTGAATTTTTGCTTTTCATTACTCTATGTGTAATGCACAGGATAAAATTAACCTTTGTAGCACCATAGGTGAAAATCTGGTCATTCTGAGATGGACTAGACCAAGATCAGACTGCACAGGACATGCAGTCTGATCTTGGATCTATATTCGATCCACTTATTTAGCCAAGTCTAATAGATAAAAAATCTTTCTGAGTGTTGGTAGATTTTATTAAAAGCCATTGAAAGTGGTTGGTTTGATCTAAAGGGTTAAGTGAATAGTGTAGGTCAAGATTAGAATGATCAGATTGAATAGTCTGATCTTAGAGCTACAATGACTGTCATTCAGTGTGATATTTTTGCTGCAACAGCCTTGAAATTGCAAGGTTTAGGCCTTTTACTGACTTTTTTTTTTCACTTATTGTAAGATTTGTTTATTTTAAAGTTGGAATTAAAAGGGTATCATGTTTATCTTTTTTTTGTTGTATTTTGCAAGTTTTATATGGGATGAGTCCTGACTGCATTGTAACATAGTTGATTGATTAGCTTTTTCATAGATGACAACATTTTGGACTTATTCACGTTGTAAGCATTTTCAGACAAAGAATTAGTGTTGCCCAAATGAAAGTTTTGTCTTAAGCAGCATTTTCTTCTTTTCCCACAATTTTTTTTTCCAGATTGTGTGGTGAAGGGTAAAACTGTTAAGGGTAAAGGGTTAACTCTATACTAGATGACAAAATTTTAGACTTGTTTATATTGTAAACGTTTGCATTTGAAAGGGTGGAAAACTTTGTAGGAAATGGAGAAAATGCTGGGTACCAGCACTTTCTCCTTTTTCAACAAATGATTTAGAAGCCTTTTCCCTTGAGAACGTTGCAACAGGGTAATGGGTTTGCCAGGTCACTTTATCATTTGTTTACTTTTTACCTGGTATTAAATTCATTTTTCTACCAGTGACTAACACTTTGACCAACTGTACAATAACAGATTGTCATCATCATAATAATTTGAATACTTTTAACCTTAAGTATACTGTGTGAGGTCCATATGGACCTCACATGGTTCTCTGTTTGTCTATCATAGACAAACAGACTCTATGATACAAAATAGACTCTATGATACAAAAATGTTGAAGCTGCAGGGAACTGTCATTTTAGGAGTTTGTTACTAAACATATTCTTAACCTAAATTTACATAGAAACTTTGGTGGCTTCAGAGTGAGTGGAATATAAAACCCAAAATCTATTGGGGTCCATGTGGACCCCAGGCAATATCGTTATTATTCTATATACGAGGGCTGTTCGATATGTAATGTGTATTGTACCACAGCGCGATAACGCTTTGCACGATTTCATGGATGATGATACTCTTGAATAGCTCTATTCAATACCTTTCCAACGGCATAAACACGAGCCTTCAGCTCCACATAGTTTTAAACTCATAGTCATTTCAATAGAGCTAGTCGTTGACCACTGTTGTAAAAATGGTTGGGAAACGGATTAAGACTATTGAAGAAATTAGAGCTTATATAAAAGTTCGCACAAAACTCGGTCATTCGGTAATGCAGATTTTTACTGAATTGGGGGAAGTTTATGGGTCTGATAAGGTATCTTATGAGACAGTTCGTAGTTGGAGAAAGAAATTTCTGACTGGCACAGAGTCCGTCAAAGATGCAGCAAAATCTGGCTGACCTGTGACTTTAACAGGCAAGGCAAATGTCTCAAAAGTCAGGGAAATAATTGAAAGTGATGGCAGATACACGATTCGTGATATTGCCAACGCTGTTGGCATATCGCTATCGTGGGTGCATTTCATTTTGAAGCGTATTTTGAAAGTACGAAAGATTTCTGCCAGATGGATACCGCATATATTGACAGATGACCAAAAACGGGTACGAGTACAAACCGCTAAGCAATTGCTCAAAATATTTCCCAAATTCAATCAAAGACAATTTGCAAACATTTTTACTGGTGACGAAACATGGGTTCACTATTTCGAACCAGTAAGAAAAATTGGAAACAAAATATGGCTAACTAAACATGGTAGAAGGTCTGTAGTTGCCAAAAGAAGCATAAGCACAAAGAAGGTTCTTTATTGCATATTCTTCTCATGTGATGGTATAGCCGTACAAGTTCCGGTGCCGAAGGGCAAAAGTGTTACAGGTCGGTATTACCGAGATGTTATACTAAAAAAGGTCAAGAAATATTATCTTAAACGACGCCCTGTGTCAGGATTTAGGCATCTTCGTCTACTTCATGATAATGCTCCATCACATACATCTGAGCTTGTGAAGCAATTTTTGAAATCGGAGAAGGTTACCATCTTGCCACACCCACCATACTCTCAAGATCTAGCCCCATGTGACTTTTTCCTTTTTCCAAAACTTAAAAGCCCACCCGGGTGGCTCAGTGGTGAGCGTGTTGGACTCATGACCTGGTGGTTGTGAGTTCGATACCCGGTTGAGGCGAACTTTCTTTCTGGCGTATTTTCGCCTCTCACCTCTGCTGAAGCATGTGAGAAAAGTAGTTGGTGGCTTTGGAAAGAAAGTTGTGTTAGTACTGGTGAGAAAGCCAGGAAACACATGTGCGTCACCGACCGCCATGATATGACCTTAGCTGTTAAAGTGGCGTTAAACCC
This sequence comes from Hippopus hippopus, assembly GCA_946811185.2. Classification (NCBI taxonomy): domain Eukaryota; kingdom Metazoa; phylum Mollusca; class Bivalvia; order Cardiida; family Cardiidae; genus Hippopus; species Hippopus hippopus. Next base: position 13,639,837 of record OX328103.1, on the reverse strand, counting down.
CAATACAACCAACCAACCATCCAAAACTTAAAAAGTTCTTATCTGGTCGTCGTTACAAGTCCCGACAAGCCCTTGGCTCAGCCATCAGTCAGTGCCTCAGAGGTCTACCTAAATCAGCGTACCGTGACGCATTTCAGAATGGATTCAGAGATTGAAATTATGTATTTCAAACCGCGGAGAATACTTTGAAGGGATGTAATGTTCATTTCACTATTTGAGTCGAATGCTTTTGAGATATCGTGCAATACACATTACATATCGAACAACCCTCATATCACATGTTATATTCACCTCACACTCATATATTTCAGTTGTTTTCCCTTGACAGAAAAGTCAAAAAGTAATACCAGGAGTAGTTGATTTTCAGTTACTGAACTTACACAAATAATATTCTGAACATTTGTACACAACAAACTGAGAATGATACAAGTTTATGACTAGGGTGACACACAGACCCCACTTGGTATGATTAAATTGGGACATGTGTCGGTAGCATGAAGGTTAAATGGTATAATGTAAAAGTAAATACATTTTAACATCTGCATTGTTTACTCTGGCCACCACTAGGCCTTTAACTTGAGGTTGCTTAACCTTTTACCAAACAATCCCATGTTTTAACTATCCTGTGCCACAAGGCTTTTGAAAACATTGTGGGAATAGAAGAAAATGCTGGTAACCAGCATTTTCTGCTTTTCCTACAATATTTTCTACAATATCAAATACAGAAATCATCATTTAAGGTACATTTGATTTGTTGTCTGCAGATGCTTTGAATTTGGTTGAGGCCAAAATGTTGTTTGGTAAAGAGTTAAAAGTGTTATCTTCAAAGTACAATATACTTATTTTTTTTTGAAAATGACTGAAAGGAAATACATTCTAACATATATTAACCCTTTCCCAAACGACAAAATTTTGGACTTTTCTAATTTTGAAGTATTTCCAGTTGGTCAGTTAAATGTAGCTCATGTGGTGAAAACTGTCTTTGAGAATAATGAAATGGTTGTGGGAAAAGGAGAAAATGCCGGTCATCAGCATTTTCTTCAATATTTTAGAAAAATGTCTTTCACAAGGTTGTCTTAACTTGTGATTGTGTGGTAAAGGCTTAAGCAAGCATCCTAGAGACATTCAAAATATGCTTGTGTAACCCTTTTCCACACAATGCCTAGTTTTAACAACTTTAAAGGTTGGTTTTACCAGCGTCTTCTTCCTTTCCCACAATGTTTTCTATCCATTCTAATATAAATCCCTTCGTTTGAGTATCTTTTTATTTGTCGACTGCAAATGAATTCAATTTCAATAAGTCTAAAATTTTGTCATCTGGTTAAAAGTTACGGGAAATACATGTGGTTTATTTTCTTTTCATGGTTTTGTGAATTATTATTTGTCAAGGATAACTTTATGTAAACAAACATTCTGAGGGAAAGTTTATAGGTGGATGATTTATGAAAACATGCTTGTTACTAAATTTTATTACATGTATGGTATGGGATGGTTTTTAATGCCATTTTCAACATTATTTCAGTCATATCGCAATGGCAAGTGCACCTATCCATGCTTTCCTGAGTTTCTTTTACCAGTATTTAGCACAATATTCTTCCTAAGCCACTACCTACTTTCCTATGTACATGTTGTTGGATCAATGATCAGCAGTAAGAGAGGAATGAGAGGAAAATTTGACAAGCTTGGGATTCGAACCAGCAGCCTCCTGGTCTCAAATGGTATACACTAACAACTATGCTACAGGGCTTAGCTTGCAAACTGCATGAAAACATATTGCAAACAGAGAAATTGTGAGCCACATTTTATTTGTCGTCTGCACATGCTTTCAATTCTGGCAACTCTGAAATTTTGTCATTTGGTAAGGAGTTACCTCTTTACCGAACAACAAAATTATAGAATGGTCAAACTTGAAAGCATTTGCACATGACAAAATAAATATTGCTCAAAACAAGAAAGTTGTCTGTGGATGGGTTGGTAATCATTGTTGGAACAGAAGAAAATGATTGGTACCAGCATTTTCTCCTTTTCACATAACATTTTCAAATGTTTCAGTGTTTTCAAAACTCTTCTTCCTCAGGGTCGTTAAAACTCCAGATTGTTTGGTAAAGGGCTAAATGTGTTGTTTGCAAATGTTTACTGATGAGTGTTAAGTAGAAGCAAAGCCACAAGACTGTGAAAATATTCAACCCTGAAGCTGCTAAGCGCAACTCACTGACCTTTTGCAGACAGTGTAGATCAAGATCAGACTGCACAGAACGTGCAGTCTGATCTTGGATCTACACTGTCCGATAAGGAGATATTATTCCCCAAAACATAACTTTTAAATAGTAATATTTGGGTTTTTACTATCAAATTGAAAATTTCAGTTTAGTTATTTAGCAGGATATGGGTTAATTTTGGTATTCATGAACCTATCTTTCCAGTCATAGCATTTCAGCACGATAATAGAATAGTTATAGGGGTCATTATATCTAGTGTGATTCTTTACCAGATGATGAAATTTTATTTTTTGTTCAATATGGAAGTGCATGCAGATGATAAAATTTTAATGTAGCCTTAACTGTGGGAGTTGTCTTTCAAAGTGAACAAAAAAAAATTGTGGCTAAAGGAGAAAATACTGGTAACCAGCATTTTCTCCTTTTCCCACAATGTTTTAGAAAACATTTCTACTTCTAGTTCATTAAAGCGTTAATTGTTTGGTCATGGGTTAAAAGCCTAAAGTTTCTATTTTGAAAGGTATAATTGTATCAGACTGTCAAAATCTAAGATGGAAACCATTTACTGTGTAGTCTGATCTTAATCTACACTGTGTACAAAAGTATATTTGGGTTATGTTTAGCTGCTTTAGTGTTAACAATTTACCAGACAACAAAATTTTACACTAGTCCAAATTCAAAGCCTTTGCAGACAACAATTTGAAGTTTGGCTTGGATGATGTCATTTGTATTTGAAAGGGTAGAAAAACGTTCTGGAAAAGGAGAAAATGTAGGTAACCAGCATTTTCTTCTTTTTCCACAATGTTTTCAAAAGACTCTTTCGTTGGGGGTCATTAAAACTTGGGACTGTGGTAAAGGAAAAATGAGTTCATCATGTGCATGATAAAGTTATGTTGTTGCATAGAAATGTGTTTTTTATGTAACAAATGTAGATATATTAACTCTGTCAGCTTCAAAAACATAAACCTTCACATGTTTCAACAGGTAAAAGTACAATTCACTGAAACTAAGAAAGATTTTATCTCATAGGCATGACTGAACAAGTGGATGGCATATTTTTAAGATCAGGCTGCACATTCTGTGCAGCCTGAACTTGATTGATGCTGTCGGTAAAAGCCCATGTTTTCGCATGAAAGGGAGAACGCTTAACCAAACAATCCTGAGTTTCAACGACCTTGGGAAAGAGGCTTTTGAAAGCATTTTGGGAAAAGGTGAAAATGCTCGTAAGCAGCATTTTCATTATTTCACCTTTTCTGGCAATGTTTTCTACTCTTCTAAAGTCAGTCTCTTTCATTTGAACTACATCTGATTTGTCATCTGCAATTTTTTTCAGTTTGGACAAGTCAGAAATTTTGATTTTGTTGTGTGGTAAAGAGTTAATATACATATGGTATTATTAGTAATGCATGTGATTTGTTGATATTATCAAGTAATGCATATATGGTTTGTTAGTAGTTTTACTGGTATCTTGGAGTGTCTTATATTGAACAATTTGGATTTAGTGATGCAAATTGAATTGTCATACTTGTGAAAATATTATATAAATGCACTGAATGCTTTTTTCCAAAACCCTTTACTATACAGTCCAAAGTTTTAAAGACCCTCATGAAGAAAGTTTTTGAAAACATTGTGGGAAAAGGAGAAAATGCTGGTAACCAGCATTTTCTCTTTTTCTCACAATGTTTCTACCCTTTTGAAAGACAATTTCCACCTGATGTCATGTAATAACAATAGATGGAGTTCTCTGTTGCAAACCAACCAATCTGTTAATCAAACTCCCATAATTGCACCATTTTACAGTAACCTTACATTTTCTGTATGATTGCAAAAAAAAATCATGTATCTGGTTGTATTTATCAGGGTTTTACAAGAAATGATGATTTGCAGCATAAAAACTAAATAAGCCCCTTTAACTCTTTACCAGACAACAAAATTTTAGACTTGTCCAAATTACAAGCATTTGCGGACGACAAAATAAGCGTGACTCAAAAATTGAAACTTGACTTCAGAAGAGTAGAAAACATTGTGGGAAAAGGAGAAAATGCTGGTTACCGGCATTTTCTCTTTTTCCCACAATGTTTTCAGAAGGCTTCTTCCTCGGGGTCGTAAAAACCAGGGATTGTTTGGTAAAGGGTTAAAACTCAGTAACAAGCATATGTTTTCACAACTTAACTGTTTCAAAATTCCCCTCACAGTGTCTTTTTTCTCAAAAATATACTGAGACAGAAATAGTCTGTCTTTTTTTCCTTTTAGCTGAAGATAAAAACTTTTGAAAGCTTTGATTTGTTAATTATATACCTTAATCCTGTCGAGCAAAAGACTAGAAAGGATATGCTTCTGTGAAAGTGACATTTAGTGCATGGACCTAAATTTGTGTAACTTAAATTTGAAGTGAACAGGATAAAATGCAAAAGATTTCACAATCTTTCAGAAAGGTAGGTTGAACATTAGACATAGTATCATACGGACATATTATACTAAAGGTTGGTTTTACTTTGTTGTAAACAAGTATTGTATATGAGACATACTCTGTATAACAAAATTTATCAACCCAGGTCAGCCTGCACAGTCTGCGCTGACCAGAGGACTTAAACTTTTTGTGGTTTGTTAATTTCCCACAAGTCAAAGAAACAGTTTACTATATGGCCTGCAACACGCTAGAAGGGACATTCGGACATTTGCGTAAAGTGTTGTCTCGGATCAGCCTGCAGTCCGTGCAGGCTAATCCGAGACAACACTTTACGATTACACTAGATTTTCTCCCACAGTAGATTTGTGCAAAACAGAAAATTACATAAAAATGGAAAGTGTCATTTCGGATTAGCTTGCGCGAAGTGCGCAGGCTGATCCGAGACGACACTTTACGCAAATGTCCGAATGTCCCTTTTCACATGATTCAGGCCATATGGTTTAGTATAATGCATCAGAGATACATTAATCCCCCTTTTGCCAGAGCATGGCTCATATCTATAAACATTTTCTACTAGTTTTGAAAAAGCATTGTTTATTTATATATAATTTTTTACCAGTTAACTCTTTACCAAACGACAAAATTGTAGACTAGTCCAAATTGAAAGCATTTGCAGATGACAAAATAAGTATGGCTCAAAAATTGAAATTTGTTTTGGGAAAGGTAGAAAACATTGTGGGAAAAGGAGAAAATGCTGGTTACCAGCATTTTCTCCTTTTCCTACAATGTTTTCAAAAGGCTTCTTTCTCAGGGTCGATAAAGGTCGGCACTGTGTGGTAAAGGGTTAATGAAATTTTAAACTCATCCATATTCAAAATATTTGCATATGACAAGTGTGGCTAAAATGATGAGATTTGTCTTGGATAGGGCAAAAAGCATTCTGGGAAAAAGAGAAAATGATGGTTACCAACATTTTCCTTACCATGTTTTCAAAGTAAATTGATGGGATTTGTCTTTGATAGGACAAAACATAAGGGAAAAAGGAGAATATGCTGGTTACCACCATTTTCTCTTATTCAAACACTGTTAACAACCCAGAGGAATAAGCCTTTTGACTATCAGCTTTGAAATATGTGTGATACTAATAATAGCTTTGACCAAGATTCATCAAGTATGCCAATGGAAAAATCTGATCGGTGAAGACTTATTTCAAACAAATGTGATTGGTTAAGACTTCTTTTAGCATCTTGCAGTTATTTCAAAGATGATCATCAAATATCTTTGACCAGTGAGATTCATTAACTCTTTACCAAATGACAAAATTTTGGAAAAAACGGAATTGAAAGCTTTTGCAGACAACAAATGTAACTTAAATGGTGATTTTTGTATTTGATAGGGTAGAGTTTAGCATTTGATAGGGTAGAAAACATTGTGGGAAAAGGAGAAAATGCTGGCTTCCAGCATTTTCTCCTTTTCAAACATTTTCAAAAGCCTTCTCTTTCAGGCTCATGAAAACTCGGTATTATAGGTAAAGGGTTAAACAACATTCACTGTGTCATTAAAATTTCCATATCAAGGTGGGAAGTGAAAAATTTGACAACTTCCGAAGTTTTTACCATGACAGCATTTTCTCCTTTCCCTGCAATGTTTTATATCTTATCAGAAAACCACGGGCAATTTTGATTTTCTTCTTAGTAGTTTCTTTCAAATTGGAAGTGTCAACAGTCTGGTGTAGGAGAAATGGCTAATGACTCCCTTAATATTAATCCATTTTTCCTGTCTATGGACCAGATTGAAGAAAAAAATTTTTGCAGAACAGGATAAAAATAAAACCTTTTTCCATTTATGATTAGAAATATGCAAGAAATTCTGGCAATTTACTTTGGGTGGTGTTTTGCAGGTAATACAGTTGGACACCTTGTCTTTCATAGTTATTAGTTAATTGTAGATGAAGCTTGTAAAAAAAGAAGAGCCTGTGGGCCAGCCACACACCCATGAACTGAATCAAAATAAATCAGTCTAACAGATGAAAGCTTTAACTCTTTACCAAACAACAAAAGTCTTAGACTTGAATTCTTAGACTGAAAGCAATTGCAGACAACAAATCAAATGTGGATTTAGCCGGGGGATAATTATGTCTATGAAAGAGTAGAAAACATTGTGATAAAAAGTAGAAAAGGCTGGTTATCACCATTTTCTGTTTTTCCAACAATGTTTTCAAACGTCTTAAAAGACATCGTCATCTTGGAAAGGGTTGATCCATCAGTTGATCTTTAACTCTTTACCAAACAATCCTGAGTTTTAACAATGGTGTGAAAGGAACCTATTAAAAACAATGTCGGAATAGGAGAAAATGCCGGAAACCAGCATTTTCCCCTTTTCCTACAATATTTTCTACCTTATCAGAGAACTTGAGCCCATTTGTACCAATTTTGAATTTGTTGTCTGCAGATATTTTGAATTTGGAAGAGTGTAGAGTTTGTTGTTTGGGAAAGGGTAATAGCTAGTCAAAAGTAGCTAGCTAATAGGAGAGTTGACAGGCAGTAGACCTGCAAATCAAGTAAAGTATCAATCATCAATCAGTCGATTGATCTATCAATCAGTCAGTCAGTCAGGCAGCCAGCCTTCCAGCCAGCCCGCCCAAATTTAACTGCCCAAAGTTATCTGCCAAATGATCAGAAAAATCAGAAATTCGCCAGATAAAAGTGTGGACATTAATGTCCTCACGTGAAGAGATAATTTGTCATGTAATCTAAATTTGTCTCCTGCAGAACGCCCACATAGACATTCTTTTCCACAAGAACCTATTTCAAGTCAATATTGGATGAACACTTTTCTCCTGGCAACCATTCTGTCATTGACATCTGTCCATAAAATGACTGTTAGCTCTTTGTATGCAAAAAGCAACATTAAATGCTTTCACAGACAATATAGAACAAGATCTGATTGAACAGAATGTGCAGTCTAATCACTGATCTACACTGTCTGATCTTCCCAGTGATATTTTGAACTTGACACCTTTGAAAATGCTTAGAACTAAATGTACCACCATCGGACATTATGTCTCATACTTGTCCCTTACTGCACAATGCCAACTTTTGACAACCCTGGAAAAAAGCCTTTTGAAAACATTGAGGGAAAAAGGAGAAAATGCTGGTAACCATCATTTTCTCCTTTGCCCACAAGAAAAATTGCACCATTTCAGCCACATTGAAATTGTCTTCTGGAAATGCTTTCCATCCGGATAAGGCTAAAATATTGTTGTCTAGTAAAGGGTTAAATGGTCAAGGACTTAAAGCAGCATACAATTAATAAATTCTTATTGTGCAAATTTATCTTTTTTTATCAACAACATGGTACATGGATTTTGACACTATCATTAAGTACTTTCTTGAGTTGAAGCACATTCTGTTGCAGAAATAAAGTGGTTCTGTCTTGTACTGGTATTTGTCACATGATCAAGGAAGCGTTATCAGCATTTGTCACTTGCTCCATTTCAAGTAAAAACTGCACTTGCTGGACTTTAATGACTGCAGTCATCATCTATATTATACACATATATCCTGGATCAGGCTACTTTTTGGGGGGGCTTGAATTTCATCAGTGGCAATGACATAGCCCCTCCTTTTTAGATCAGTAAAACATGAATGAAAGATCAGGTGTTTGTTATTAATCATGGTTTGTCTAGTTAGACAGGTGGTGGAAAATGGAAAGGAAATCTTGTCAAATTGAAAATTGGTATAAATGAGCTTCATTTCTCTGATAGGATAGAAAACTGTTGGAAAAGTACAAAATAATGATTACCAGCATTTTCCCCTTTTCCCAAAATGCTTTCAAAAGTGTTCTCCACCAAGGTTTGTTAAAATTTAGGATTGTGTGGTAAAGGAATAAAGAATATCTACAACAGCGATAAATGTTCTTGGATGGTAGTTGATTGAATTGATTGATTGAACTTGTGTGTTATGACGCTTTTAACATTAATTCAGTCATATCACAGCAAGCAGCCACTGGCTTGGAAAGAATATTGTGTGAAATACTGGTAATAGAAACTCCAGGAAAGCATGGATAGGTGCACTAACTGCTGCAATATGAGAGAAATAATGCTGAAAACTGGTTAAACAGCATGCACATACAATGAACCAATCAGGTATATCGCAGCGATACCTCACATGTTCATGTACGTCCTGGGTTTCACCAGTACTAGGCTAGGGCTCTGAAGTGTCTTGCCTAAGGATGCTCCCAAGCAAATTGGATGTCAATAAATATTCAGGAGGGAAAAACCTTGTATTGTTTTTCCATGGAGTTGGTGTCATCCTTATTTCTGAGGAATTTTCCAGTAATTACCCAGAATTCAATATTCTGTTCTGCTTTAGGGAATTTTGAGTTTGCTGTCCATGTTTTATCTTCCGACACTGATTCCGTAACCTGCATTTCCTTATTGCTGGAGACTAATTACTTTAATTGCTCCTTTTTTTGTTCTGAAATTTTGTAAATCTTCAGACAACAAAATTTTGACTTGTCAGAATTGAAGGCATTTGCAGGTGACAAATAAGAGGTCGCTCAAATGACGAAATTTTATGTGATAGTTTGAGAACATTGTTGGAAACGGAGAAAATGATGGTTACGTATATTTTCTCCTTTTCCCACAATTTTTTCACAAAGCTTCCTCTTCAGGGTTGGTATTTTTTTATTTTTTACTATTTTATTTTCAAGGTTGTCCTTTGATGGAATTGTGTGGTAAAGGGTAACTCGTCACGAAACAGCAAAATTTTGGACTTGCCCAAATCCAAAGCTTTTGCAGACGACAAATTAACTCTTTACCAAACAACAAAGTTTTAGGCTGGTCCAGATTGAAAGCACTTGCAAACGAAAAAATAAACGTAACTCAAAAATTGAAATTTGTTTCCAGCAGGGTAGAAAACATTGTGGGAAAAGGAGAAAATGCTGGTTACCAGCATTTTCTCCTTTTCCCACAATGTTTTCAAAAGACTTCTATCTCAGGGTCGTAAAAACCAGGGATTGTTTGGTAAAGGGTTAAATGTGTCTTAGATGGTGAAAATTTTCTTCGAAACGGTAGAAAAATATGTGGCAAGAGGAGAAAATACTGATATTATAATTTCCTCCTTTCTCTACAATGTTTTCAAAAGTCTCCTCCCCCAAGGTCATTTAAACTCGGGAATGTGTGGTAAAAGGTAATTCCTTTGGCAAACAATCAGGAGTCTTATATTGACTCTGATGGAGAGGGTTCTTGAAACCATTGAGGTAAAAGGAGAAAATATTGGTAAATTACACTTAGTAAAGTAACTTCTGAACAATGAAGGTTTATTGCAGGGTAATTGCATCAGACACTGTTCACAAGTCTTAACAATCTTGAGGTAAAAGGCTTCTGAAAACATCATCGGAAAAGGAGAAAATGCTGGTAACCAGCATTTTCTCCTTTTCCCCCAATGTTTTCTATCCTTTTAAAGACAAATTGTATCTTTTGAGCCACATTTAATTTGTTGTCTGCAAATGCTTTCATTTTGGACAAGTCTACAATATTGTCATTTAGTAAAGAGTTAAAAAAAGTTTGTGAATGAATGAATGAATGAATGAAGAGAGAGAGAGAAAGGAAGGAAAGAAGGAAGGAAGGAAGGAAGGAAGGAAGGAAGGAAGGAAGGAAGGAAGGAAGGAAGGAAGGAAATTCGATGTAATGAGGAGTAAGGCAATTTACAAGCCAAGCCTGGTAGCTCAGTAATGCACAGGGTCACTGGTTTGATTCTTTGGTTTAGCAAAACAGTTACTGATTCAAGTCACTGCAACAGAATTCATTTCTCTTTCACCAATGACAATGTTTATGGTGGAAAGCAAAAACAGTGGTAGGCAAAAAAATGTTGCGCAAAGTAGTGGTAAAAGAAACTCCAGTAAAAGCATATTAGAGGTACACTGACCCTCATGATAAAACCTGAGAAATGTTTAACTCTTTACCGCACAATCCTGACTTTTAACGACCCTGAGAAAGAAGTCTATTGAAAACATTGTGGGAAAAGGAGAAAATGCTGGTAACCAGCATTTTCTCCTTTTCCCACAATATTTTCTACCCTATCAAAGTCAGAAATCATCATATTAACAAGATTTAATTTGTTGTCTGCAGATGCTTTGAATTTGGTCTAATCAAAAAATTTGTCGTTTGGTAAAGAGTTAAACAAAAAGTTTACTGCCAATCTATCAAAATTCTTCCAGATAAAGTATTGAGTCATAATTGCATGAAAAATTGTAATCTAGTCTAATGTTCTCTTAGCTCTTTACCATACAAATCCTTAGATTTAACAACCTGGAGTGAAAAAGGCTTTAAGAAAATTATGGGAATAGAAGAAAAATACTGCTAACCAACATTTACTCCCTTTCCCCCTTCAGTATGTTTTCTCTCCTTCCAAAGACAAATCTCTCACCAATAGAGCTAGACCTGTGTTCTGTAAATACCATGAATTTAGACAAGTCCAAAATTTTGCAGGTGAGTAAAGGGTTGATATTGTGAGATGTCGTCTGCTAGAGGGAAATTTGTGCTACTAACAATTCATTACCAGTGACATGCGGGAACAAATAAATGATGAGGGACAAATTTTGCTGCAGTGGAAGCTTTTATGAATACATTGGCCTTGATTTGACCCTTTGCCACATATTGGGGGCATTTTTTTCTCATCGTCGCTTAGCAGCAGTCGACACTTAAAAAGAAAATTGATAGCAATGGTTGAAATACATACAGTAACATGATCAATATTTGTCTTTTTTCTTGTTATCAGTTTCTTTTCATGTAAAATTATTTCAATTTTTTTTTGTTTTGAAATATAGTCGTCTGCTCTTTGTCTGATTTTGGACGCGTCCATCTAACAGACTAATGGGTATTGATACAGCATCCACTGACCAATATTTTCTCTCAGAATTTTCTGTCTCTTCTTTTTTCCAATAGTTGACTGGAAAACAGTCTGCTGGTGGTGACGAACCTGACAGCACAGAAAAAATGCCGGAAACTACTACAAAAGAGGCACAGCCTGAAGAAGGGGCCAGTGATGCCCCTAAAGAATATAGGAATATTGTTCTAACAGGATTTGGTGGATTAAAAATGTTGAAAGTTCAGAAGAAGCCTGCTGTTGCACCCAGTGAAGGTCAAGTTTCAGTGAGGGTGAAAGCCTGGTAAGTTAACATATGGTATGATTTTGTATCATAAGTTTTGTATGAAAAGGAAATTTTGTTGTGGCAATACTTTCCTATTGTTGGAATAGCAATGTAAATATAATAATTAGCCCTAGTGGTGCTAAATAAATGAGCAGTGCTCTGGCAAAAGGGGGCTTAATGCATCTCAGTGGTGCATTGTACCAAGCAAGTCATCATCCATAAAATCTATCTTGTCAAACAACCAGCTGAATCCTGAAGTAGAAAGGTCTGTGCAGGCTGACCTGGGTGGAAACTTGGACCTGCCTGGACTGTGCAGGCTGACCTGGGTCAATACTTTTTGCAGATACATTAAACACCCTTTTCACAGAGTATGGCTCAAATGAGATTTTCATGTTTTATTTTGTGAGTAAAGTAACAGATCTAATTATTTAATTTTCAAGGTTGTTTTGATCCTGACTAGAGGCGCTTGCTTTTTCTTGGGAGTGTCCTTTGGCAAGATGCTTTAAAGGCCTGGCTCTAGTGCTTGTGAAATATAGGAGACATACACGAATAAGTGAGCTGTTGCAATGATTTGACAGAAAATAATGCTGAAAGTGGCGTAAAACACCAAAATAATAAATCAAGTACTGGATCGTGTATTAACCCATACCAGATGTTCCTGTGTTTTTAGAGCCTAGGGGAGAAGGCTTTTGAAAACACGAGAAAAGAAGAAATCACTGAGCAATTACTTTTATTGTTACTGTAAAATATCCTTTTTCATTAGAAACAGTACAGCCCTTTTTGGATAACAAGGGATAATACATTTTTGACAGCAATCAATGATCACTTGGCCCTATAGCTCAGTTGATAGAGTCACTGATATTGGTTTTGAAGGTCGTTGGTTCCAGCCTCACCATAGGCAATTTCATTTTTTTTTTTTGTTTTTTTCCCCACCTAAAGGTAAACCTATCACATCCATACGATTTTTCCTTACAAAATATCAGCTTTCTCCCTTCAAAAAAGTGGACCCTTTATCAAATAATCTTGACTATTAATAACCCAGAGGGACAAGCCTTTTGAAAACACTGTGGGAAAAGGAGAAAATGTTAGTAACCAGCATTTTCTCTGTATCTCACAATGTTTTGTACCCCATTTAAGACACAGATCATAATTTGAGCTACATTTGATTTGTGGTCTTCAAATGTTTTCAGTTTGATTGAGTCTTAAATTTATTGGTTTGGTAAAGAGTAAATGCACCTTTGACTGTTGGACTGGGTATCATATAACAGTTGAACTGGCCTTAAGAGTCCTTCTGTATTTAGCAACCCTCTGCCGTAAAATACAATGATTTTAATCATACATCCATTTTGAAATTAATTTGATTACTCCAGATAGAGACCACCTGCTGTAAGGGGCCAATTATATACTTTCACAGGGTGGTCTTTGACTTCAAGTTTGATTGTAGTTTGTTCTTGTCAACAAAAAGTCTTCCAATTTCACAATATGAAATTACAGATACTGATATGGAAAAAAGAAAAGACATTGGTCTAAAAAATGTATTATTCAGTAACATTACGTTGAGTTAGGACAAGTTCAGCTACAGAAATGGGTTTTCGCTGTAATACTTTCCCATGTTATGTTTTCTCTTATTAAAACATGGGATTGTTTGCTGACAAGTTAAGATTCACAATATGAAATCAAGGATAGTGATGAAAAAGAAGAAATGGAAATATTTATCATGGTAAGTTCACTTTGACTTGGACAACTCCAAAAGCTACTACTATTATTGCTATTTTCTTTTACTCTTTACCAGATGATAAAATGTTTAGATTGGTCTAATATGAAAGCATTTGCAGATAACAAACTTGGCTGTTACTCAAATGATGGGATCTGTATTTTAAATGGTAGAAGAACATGATGGTTATGCCATTTTCTTCTCTGCCCTTGTTATTTTTGAAAGCTCTTTTCCTCAGAGTCACTAAAATACAAGATTGTTGGTTAAGGATCAAGTCTGTACTAGGTGACCAAATTTTGGACTTGTCCATATTGAAAACATTTGCAGACAACAAATCTACGATGTTTTCAAAAGCCTACTGCGACAGGGTTGTAAAAACATAGGATTGCTTGGTAAAGGATTATTGAAAGTATGGTACAGATTGCCAGCTGTTGAGATCTTTTCAATTTTCTCTCAATGAAAGGCAGAACTTTCCCTGTATGGTTTTTTCTATCTGTTATTTATTGGTTGACCTTTTAAACCCTGTTTCTAAGTGCCTTGAGACCATGTGATTAAAGAGACATTTGTATGTTAATTCTTTCGGAAAGAGCCCACAGGCATTTTTTTTGACAAACTTCGTTTGTCTGTTTTGTGTTTATTTATCATGGCCACCATTTGCCCTCATGGATGGTGCGCACTTTGAGCATGTACAAAGCAAATGCTTTCACTCGGTGTTTTGATTAGAATTGATTAGAGCGCAGTGGAATCACCGTGAGGTCACCTTAGCAGCGCAGTAAGGTCTCCTACAATGCCACGGGAGCTCCACTAGGGTGTATAAAGTGGCTGTGCGAAAGCTGTGCTTGTTGATGGCACATAGATGGAGATGGTACAGCATATCTGCTGCGTGTCAATGGCACTTAGATTGTTATGTATATTACTGCACTCTTGCAATGGCTGTTCGGAACTGCCATGGCGATCATTGCACTTCCAAGGCTTTTCTACCATGTCCATTTTTCTTTTGCAAATAAACATTTATTTCACCATGACTTAAGTACGCCAGCAAGCTGGAGACATTTATTTCACCATGACTGAGGTACGCCAGCAAGCCGGAGACATTTATTTCACCATGACTGAGGACTGAGGTACGCCAGCAAGCCGGAGACATTTATTTCACCATGACTGAGGTACACCAGCAAGCTAGACTCCTGCTGGTTGATGAGATGATGGTGTTTGACTTGCTTCTGTTTGAGGGGTTGGTTTTTTGTCCTTTTTCCCCTGTCTTTTTCCAGGCATAGATTTATTCTTTATTGACTTTTTTTGAGAGCAAAACAAAGAAACAGCTGATGAATAAATGTGTATGCAGGATGTTTTTATGAATAGTGCGAATGAATGTCATGAACTCAGTGTCAACACAGTGTGAGCACCATGAAAACACCGTGAAAGCACAGTTCACTCAGTTTAAGCACCCTGGGAGCATAGTGCATGCAGTGGAAGAGCCTTGACAGTGCAGAGAATCACCAAGAAGAACTCAATAGGGACATGTTAATATGCTATGGAAGCTCAGTAGCAATGCCTTGGTTGTGGTGAGAATGTGGTGACATACCTATCTTCTTGAAAAATATCTGACAAAGCGGTGCCAAGGCAGTGGAAACCCCATATAGTGTGACATGGGCTTTAGGTTCTTCAAATACATTCACAGTGGTTAGTTGCCTTTGCAGCCAGTGTTAATCAAGATCAGACTGCAAAAAACGGACAGTGATCTTTGATCTTCACAGTCCACTTTTCTAAATAATGAAATTGCATTAAAATTTGGGCTTATTTTTCAACCGAAAAAGAGTTAATATTTATCCATTCGTTTTGTTCTACATACCAGATGGAAGATAGATTACTGAACAACATGATGAAAGTAATGACTTTTCCGTTCCAGTTTTGAAACACATGTATGTGAAAAACACTGATATGTGACCAGGAGTTGTGTGTGGCAAACTATATAGTCGCACACCTTATCTTATTGACTTAGGTGACAAAGTTTGTCGGTAAACAGTGTGGGATGAATAACAGGAAAACACAGTTTTCAAGTTGGTTCTATGTCTTTACTATGCCCCCGTTATTGCATCAAACAAGTCCCAGCCAAGTTTTGTGTGGCTCTTGATCAAACCCGCACCACGTCCTTTGCGTTTTTATCACATTCTCTCCAAGACCTTTCAGATGGCAACACACTCTTACTGCACATTTACAATTTCCTCACTGTGCCCTTCATTACCTTATAAATTCAAGTCAACCATCTCTGCGTTTGCATTTGTTTTTCAAGTCTTCTTGAAAGAGCAGTGCAATCTTTCCCATCCGTACCTGAAGGTTTGTATTTCATCAGTGAAGACCATATTAAGTTCATGCCTGGGTGGTACTACATTTTCTCTTTTTCTGTAATATTTTCAGACACTTTTTTCCACAGGGTTATACAAGCAGCGGGTTGTGTGGGTAAAGAGAAAAGATATTTTGGTTTGTTGGGGTTTTTTTATGGTGTTCAATGCCATTTTCAAAATTATTTCATTTTTATTGCAGCAGGCCATGTACCTATTCATGCTAGTTAACCAGTACTTCACACAATATTCTTTTCAAACCACTGGCTGCTTTTCCACATTTTCATCATAGAGAGGAATGACAATATGGACAAGGCTCTTTAACAAAGGACAAAATTTTGACTTGTTGAAATCTAAACCATTTGTAGAAGGGAAATTTAATGTAGCTCAAATGGAAGGATTTGTCTATGAAGGCGTAGAAAATATAGAAGGAAAAGGAGAAAATGCCAGTCACCTTAACCCTTTACCACACAGTCCCAAATTTTATTGACCCTGAAAAAGAAAGCTTTTGAAAACATTGTTAGAAAAGGAGAAAATGTTACTAACCAGTATTTTCTCCTTTTCCTACAATGTTTTATACTCGATTAAAGACAAGTTTCTTTCATATGAGCCACCTTTGATTTGTCATCTGCAAATGGTTTGAATTTGGACGAGGCTAATATTTTTTCGTGTTATAAATTGTTAAAGTGGTTCAGGATTGTTAAGGGTTAATTCTTTACCAAACGACAAAATTTTAGACTCGTCCAAATTGAAAGCATTTTCAGATGACAAAATTAATGCGACTCAATTATTGATGTTTGTTTTGAGAAGGGTAGAAAACATTGAGGGAAAAGGTGAAAATGCTGGTTACCAGCATTTTCTCCTTTTCCCACAATGTTTTCAAAAGGCTTCTTCCTCAGGGTTGTAAAAACCAGGGATTGTTTGGTAAAGGGTTAAAGGTTCGGCATGTGATAAATACTTATTAGATAACAACCTTTCTTTTTTCTATAAGGAAAGGATAGAAATAAGGAGAAGTGTTGGATTATTGGATGGAACTTCCATAAAACTCCAAAAGGTGGATCAATAAAGGCCCAGTAAATCTGCAGATAACTTTCTTATTTTCTGTCTGTCTTTAAATGTCAAAGGTCAGATACATGATAGAACAATCAGTTCCTCTAGAAATCAGTATTTGTCAACCGGGCCAGGTAGCTCAGTGGTTACCATATCTGACTCATGACCTGGTGGTTGCATGTTTGATACCAGGCACACTTTTTCTTCGGCAATTTTTAGCTTCTCCCGTCTAATGTATGTGAAAAAAGCAGTCATTGGCTTAGAAAGAAAGTTGTGTTGGCACTGGTGTGAGAAAGCCAGGAAACACATGAGTAGGTTCACTGTGCACCATGATATGACCTAATCTATTAAAATAGCATAAAACTCCAAAACAAAATATTTGTAAACCTCCATACTGTCCTGTCTCGATGTCCTTTGCTGCCTGGTAGCTCAGTCTGTAACATACAGGTTGCTGGTTCAATTCCCTAGTGAGGCCAAATTCTTTCAAAGGACTGATGAGAGTCACTGCACCAGGATTCATTCCTCCCTCACACCTGAAAATTATTTTGACAATGGTTTTTAGCTCCACTGGCCGAAGGCCAGAGAGCTATTGTCATGGCATTGTGTCCGTCGTCCGTCCGTCCGTCCGTCCGTGCGTCCGTAAACTTTTTCTTTAAAAAACTTCTCCTCAGAAACTATTGACTGGATTTTTACCAAATTTCACAGGAATGTTCCTTTGGTGGTCCTCTTTCAAATTTCTTCAAATAATTGTGTTCCATGAAGAATTCTGGTTGCCATGGCAACCAAAGTAAAAAACCTTTAAAAATCTTCTCCTCCCAAACCGCTATTTGGATAGCATTATTATTTTGCAGGAATGTTCCTTAGATACAGGTTTACAGAATTCCTTAAAAAAAAAAAGATCTGTCAAAAAACATGGCTTTTATGGGAGACTCATTTTCCTTTTATGGTATAAAGTAAAATCTTTGAAAAATTTCTTCTCTAAAACTATTCATTGGATTTCATTGTTGTTTTGCAGGTAAGTTCCTATGGTGGTTGTCTTCGGCCAGCAAGCTATTGTCATGGCGTTGTGTCCGTCGTGCGTCCGTCCGTCCGTCTGTTCGTCCGTGCGTGCGTCCGTAAACTTTTTCTTTAAAAAACTTCTCCTCAGAAACTATTGACTGGATTTTTACCAAATTTCACAGGAATGTTCCTTTGGTGGTCCTCTTTCAAATTCCTTCAAATAATTGTGTTCCATGAAGAATTCTTGTTGCCATGGCAACCAAAGTAAAAAACCTTTAAAAATCTTCTCCTCCCAAACCACTATTTGGATAGCATTATTATTTTGCAGGAATGTTCCTTAGATACAGGTTTACAGAATTCCTTAAAAAAAACAAAAGATCTGTCAAAAAACATGGCTTTTATGGGAGACTCATTTTCCTTTTATGGTATAAAGTAAAATCTTTGAAAAATTTCTTCTCTAAAACTATTCATTGGATTTCATTGTTGTTTTGCAGGTAAGTTCCTATGGTGGTTGTCTACCAAATTGTTTCTTCAGTGAGCTAAAATGCAGGATTGAATGATAATTGTTAAAAACTTCCTTTCGCCATTATAGAAATATCAGGCCTGTGGAGCGATACAGGCGCTCAAGCGCCTCTAGTTTTCGGAATGCAGCCAGTGGTATGGAAAGAGTGCTGTGCAAACATTGGTAAAGAAATGCATAGATAGTTGCACTTGTTTTTATAATAACACACACACTAATATTGACAATGTGATAACACGCCAAACAAAACAAGTACTGTTTTGTCATTTTGTGGCCAAAATGACAAATTTTGTGCTGTTGCAAGACAATAATTAAGTTATCATAGCAGTGACCAAAAAAATACTGCAACAAAAGGAGAAAGTGTACATTACAAGCACATTGCTCTATAGCATAATATATTTTAAGGTGCTGTCTGGCAAGACTCAGAAAATTGTCTGAAGGATTTACATCTTTACCAAACAACAAATTTTTGGATTAGTTCAATGTCAAAGCATTTGCAAATGACAAATTTAATTTTGCTTAACCCTTTACCACACAATCCTGACTTTTAATGACCCTGAGAAAGAAGCCTTTTGAAAACATTGTAGGAAAAGGAGAAAATGCTGGTAACCAGAATTTTCTCCTTTTCCCACAATGTTTTCTACCCTATCAATGACAAATTCCATCAGTTAAACTCATTTTGATTGTCGTCTGCAAATACTTTCAACTTGGAAAAGTCTACATTTTTGTCATTTGGTAAAGAGTTAAATGATGATTTCCATCTTTGAAAGGGTAGAAAATATAGTGGAAATAGGAGAAACCAGCATTTTCTCCTTTTTTCACAATGTTTTTAACAGTTTGGTCTTTCAGGATCATTAAAAGTCAGGATTGTGGGTTAAAGGGTTAATGAGGTAATGCTTTATGATATTCAACTCCTTAACTTGCAACAAAACTTAAAGGTGGCCCTTCCGATTTTGGGACGAAAATTTTACAAAAATACAAAAAAATCATCCTTATACTCCCAAAGCCTTTTAATTTTCATTCATAAAACCCCAGTAGTCGAAAACCATCCGACAACAAGAGAAATTAGAGATTTGCTACGGCCCAGGTCGACGCCGACGGGAAACACGGTCTATTTTTACATGAGCAACTCGCTCATTTACATACCGGAAATACACAGACGAAGCTTCAAACATAGCGTCCGAAGAAGACATTACGGAAAATAATTACATGTTTGTTATGTTATGGAATTTAAGTGTCATTAGTCACGTGCCAGTCACTTGACATTCCCACAATGCTTTCTTGATTTCTGGCGCGAAATCTAAAAATACCTTAAGGGGCTATGTAGCCTTTTAAGGGAACACCATCAAAAATTTTTTTTTTTGTAATTTTATGATTCTTAATTATTGATGATTTGTATTGTTTTTTCATATAAATTTCAGTGATATATATATTTTTTTGATTTGGTGAGATGTGAAAAATCTAAATACCCACCTTTAAGACCCATCTAAATTCATAGTTGTTGCAGACAACAGTTTGAATATTTCTTTTTCTTTACCAAATGACAACTTCTTGGACTTTTTCAAATCCACAGCTCTTGCAGACAAAAAATTAAAAGCCGTAAAAATGGTGAAAGTTGTCGTTGAAAGGGTAGGAAACACAGTGGATGAAGGAGAAAATGTTTGCTACTAGCATTTTCTCCTTTTCCCATACTGTTTTCATAAGGCTTTTCCTCTTGGTCTTTAAAACATGGGCTTATTTTGTAAGCGGTTAACTAGTTTCCATTTATTTTCAGTGGCATGAACTTTGTGGACTTGATGGTGCGCCAGGGTGTGTTGGAACATCCCCCTAAAACCCCTGTTACCATGGGGTTTGAGTGTGCTGGAGAGGTGGAGGCTGTAGGAGAAAACACCCCAGATATATCTGTATGCTTGTTTTTTGTTTGTATACCTTTTCCACCCTAATCCCAAAGGGGCATATATTATTTCTTTTTGTAATTCTAATTATTATCCCTTTGGCATTGGAAAATCTTCCGGAAGCCTCCATTACTGTGAGATTTAACCGTTTACCACAATCCAGAGCTTTAGTCCACTCTGAAAAAGAGTGCTTCAAAAAACATTGCTGGAAAAGGAGAAAATGCTGGTAACCAGCATTTTCTCCTTTTCCAACAATGTTTTCTACCCTTTCAAAGACAATTTTTGGTATTTAAGTGACATTAAGTTGTTGTCTGCAGATGCATGCTTTGTCTTATTTTCCTAGATTTTCAAAATTTGAAAGTAACACAGCTGTTGGCTTAGCCAATCAGGAGTTGTGTTCCTTTCAAATTTAGACAATTCTGGAGAGTAAGACTGAGAATGTTCTTAAGAATGGTTGGTGAATACAGAACATGGTGATAGACAGTTAACTCTTTACCAGGCCATCCCGACTTTTAACGACCCTAAGAAAGAAGACTTTGGAAAACGTTGTAGGAAAAGGAGAAAATGCAGGTAGCCAGCATTTTCTCCTTTTCCCACAATGTTTTCTACCCTTCCCACAACAAATTTCAATTTTTGAGCCATATTTATTTTGACGTCTACAAATGCTTTCAATTTGGACTAGTCTAAAATTTTGTCGTAAAGAGTTAACTCTTTGCCGGGCAACAAAACTTTAGCCTTTCATTCGTTTGCCTTTCATAGGGTCGAAAATATTGTGGGAAAAGGGGAAAATGCTGGTTTTTCTTTGGAATGTCCTTAGGCAAAACACTTCAGAGCCCAAGGCTAGTACTGGTGAAATCTAGGACATATGGAAAAATTTGCACCATTGCCGTCTATTACAACTGAAATAAAGTTCATCAGATTGGCCTGTTAGTTGGAAAATTATTAAAGAACTTTATTAAAAACATCTCAACTTGGTACCAAACCATCCCAGTTTTAATAACTTTGAACAAGAAGCCTTTGAAAATATCATTTGAAAAGGCAGAAAAAAAATGCTGGTTACTTGCATTTCATCCTTTTCAAATAATGCTTTCTGCCTATCTTCAAAGACTGATCTTCACTGTCCACAAAAGCACATTGAGTTATGCTTGCAGCCTGAGAGATAATTTTTCCAGAAAGCAGAATCGAGAGAGATTAGTACATGTATAAGTTGCAAGAACTTGTTTGTCAATGGATGTAAAATATGAGCCATGCTCTGACAAAAGGGGCTTATTGCATCTCTGTGATCAATGGTACCAATCAAGCCATCAAATACTTATGGATTCATGAAAGCAACTTCTTTTAACAATAGAATTAATCATGAAGTAGACTGGTCCTTGTACATATAAAAAATTGACCAATAGCAAAAAGTTTTGGCTCGGGTCGATACTTTTCACAGATGCATTCACCCCCATTTTCACAGAATATGGCTCATATATTTAAACAAAAGAGATAATTTCCAAGGCTAGCCATGTAATTGGTTGAAAATAAATTTCTCAGCAAATCAGATTAATAGTCTTAGAATTCTGAATTAGAATCAACGAATATGAACCTTATAGTTCAAATTGTGTTTACAACATAGATTTGGGCCCCCAAAGTTTCTGAATGTCCTTAAAATTTTAACTTTTTTCACACAATAAATTTTCAGACTTATGCAATTTATAAGCCTTTGCTGACCACAATTTAAATGTGGCTCAAATAATAGAATTTATCATTGAAAGGGAAGAAAACAGTGTGGGAAAAGGAGAAAATATTGGTTTCCAATATTTTCTTCTTTTTCCACAATGCTTTCAAAAGTCTTTCTTCTTAGGTTCATGAAACCTGCCAAGGGAAGACACTACATTTTGTTATGGTTTTCAGGTTGGAGATCAAGTTATTTGTTTCTCAAATTACGGAGCTTGGGGGGAAGTAGCAGTTGTTCCGGCCAAGTTTGTCTACAAAATGCCATCAAACATGAGCTATCAAGATGGAGCTGCTTTGCCGATGAATTATTTGGCTGCATACATTATGTTATTTGACATTGCCAACCTGCGAAAGGACATGTCTGTATTTGCGCAAAATATCGGTGGAGGAATGGTATGTCAATGGCATTGTATATTCTCAATTTTGTTGGAATTAATTTATCAGTCACTTATTTGTTGGTTAATTCTTTTCCACACAACACAATTTTGGACAGATCCGTATCCAAAGCATTTGCAGATGACATATCAAATATGGATCAAAATGTGGAATATGTCTCTGGAAGGGTAGAAAACCTTGTTGGAAAAGGAGAAAATCCTAGTAAGCAGTATTTTCTCCTTTTCCAATGATGTTTTCAAAGGCTTTCTTCCTTGAGGTTGTAAAAAAACTAGGAATTGTGTGGTAAATGGTAAATTCTTTACCAAAAGACAGAATTTTACGAGGGTTGTTTGATATGTAATGTGTATTGTACGATATGTCAAAAGCATTCGACTCAAATAGTGAAATGAACATTACATCCCGTCAAAGTATTCTCTGCGGTTTGAAATACATAATTTCAATCTCTGAATCCATTTCTGAAATGCGTCACGGTATGCTGATTTAGGTAGACCTCTGAGGCACTGACTGATGGCTGAGCCAAGGGCTTGTCGGGACTTGTAACGACAACCAGATAAGAACTTTTTAAGTTTTGGAAAAAGGAAAAAGTCGCATGGGGCTAGATCTGGAGAGTATGGTGGGTGTGGCAAGACGGTAACCTTCTCCGACTTCAAAAATTGCTTCACAAGCTCAGATGTATGTGATGGAGCATTGTCATGAAGTAGACGAACATGCCTAAATCCTGACACAGGGCATCGTTTAAGTTAATATTTCTTGACCTTTTTTAGTATAACATCTCGGTAATACAGACCTGTAACACTTTCGCCCTTCGGCACTGGAATTTGTACGGCTATACCATCACATGAGAAGAATATGCAATAAAGAACCTTCTTTGTGCTTATGCTTCTTTTGGCAACTACAGGCCTTCTACTGTGTTTAGTTAGCCATATTTTGTTTCTAATTTTTCGTACTGGTTCAGAAGAGTGAACCCATGTTTCGTCACCAGTAACAATGTTTGCAAATTGTCTTTGATTGAATTTGGGAAACATTTTGAGCAATTGCTGAGCAGTTTGTACTCGTACCCGTTTTTATACGCCCGTCGAAGACGGGACGTATTATGGGATCACCCGTGGGGGGGCGGGCGGACGGGCGGGCTGCGTCCCCATTCTTTGTCCGGAGCATATCTCCAAAACTATGCTAGCTACGGTTATGAAATTTCATGGGTGGATAGATCTCATCAAGGCGGAGTGCAGTGCACAGGAATCATAACTCTCGCTTGCTTAATTTTTGAGTTATTGCCCTTTGTTGTTTTTCATACTTGAATTTTGTCCGGAGCATATCTCCAAAACTATACTAGCTACGGTTATGAAACTTCATGGGTGGATAGAGATCTCATCAAGGGGGAGTGCAGTGCACAGGAATCATAACTCTTGCTTCCTTAATTTTTGAGTTATTGCCCTTTGTTGTTTTTCATACTTTAATTTTGTCCGGAGCATATCTCCAAGACTATACTAGCTAAGGTTATGAAACTTCATGGGTGAATAGATCTCATCAAGGGGCAGTGCAGTGCACAGAAATCATAACTCTTGCTTACTTACTTTTTGAGTTATTGCCCTTTGTTGTTTTTCATACTTGAATTTTGTCCGGAGCATATCTCCAAGACTATACTAGCTAAGGTTATGAAACTTCATAGGTGGATAGATCTCATCAAGAGGTAGTGCAGTGCACAGGAATCATAACTCTTGCTTCCTTAATTTTTGAGTTATTGCCCTTTGTTGTTTTTCATACTTGAATTTTGTCCGGAGCATATCTCCAAGACTATACTAGCTAAGGTCATGAAACTTCATGGGTGGATAGATCTTATCAAGAGGGAGTGCAGTGCGCAGGAATCATAACTCTTGCTTACTTAATTTTTGAGTTACTTCCTTTTGTTTATATTCATACTTGAATTTTGTCCAAAGCATATCTCCAAAACTATGCTAGCTATGGTTATGAAACTTCATGGGTGGATAGATCTCATTAAGGGGGAGTGCAGTGCGAAAGAACCATAACTCTACCTTGTGCTGTCTTTGAGTTATTTCCCTTTGATCGTCATTTTTACAGCATTTTCTGCTTGTCCGGAGCATAACTTTGTCATCTCCAGTCCGATTGACTTGAAACTTGGCATGTGTGTTTGTTGCAATAATACGGAGTGCAGTGTGAAAGAACCGTAACTCTACCTTGTGCTGTCTTTGAGTTATTTCCCTTTGATCGTCATTTTTACAGCATTTTCTGCTTGTCCGGAGCATAACTTCGTCATCTCCAGTCTGATTGACTTGAAACTTGGCATGTGTGTTTGTTGCAATAATATGGAGTGCAGTGCAAAAGAACCATAACTCTACCTCGTGCTGTCTTTGAGTTATTTCCCTTTGATCGTCATTTTTACAGCATTTTCTGCTTGTCTGGAGCATAATTTTGTCATCTCCAGTCCGATTGACTTGAAACTTGGTATGCATGTTTGTTGCAATATTACGGAGTACAGTGCGCAAGAACAATAACTCTACCTAGTGCGGATTTTGAGTAATTCCACTTTGATCTTCATTTTTACAGTATTTCTTGCTTGTCTGGAACGGAACTTTGTCACCTCAAGTCAAATTGACTTGAGACTTGGTAAACATGTTTGTTGCATTACCTGCCCTTTACGATTATTATGCCCCCTTGACAACTGTCGGTGGGACGGGCGTATCTTGCAACAATTTGCCGCTCTTGTTGGTCATCTGTCAATATATGCGGTATCCATCTGGAGAAATCTTTTGTACTTTCAAAATACGCTTCAAAATGAAATGCACCTGCGATAGCGATATGCCAACAGCGTTGGCTATATCACGAATCGTGTATCTGCCATCACTTTCAATTATTTCCCTGACTTTTGAGATATTTGTCTTGCCTGTTACAGTCACAGGTCGGCCAGATTTTGCTGCATCTTTGACGGACCCTGTGCCAGTCAGAAATTTCTTTCTCCACCTACGAACTATCTCATAAGATACCTTATCAGACCCATAAACTTTCCGCGATTCAGTAAAAATCTGCATTACCGAATGACCGAGTTTTGTGCGAACTGTTATATAAGCTCTAATTTCTTTAATATTCTTAATCCGTTTCCCAACCATTTTTACAACAGTGGTCAACGACTAGCTCTTTTGAAATGACTATAAGTTTAAAACCATGTGGAGCTGAAGGCTCGTGTTTATACCGTTGGAAACGTATTGAATAGACCTATTCAAGCGTATCATCATCCACGAAATCGTGGAAAGCATTATAGCGCTGTGGTACAATACACATTACATATCGAACAGCCCTCGTAGATTTGTCCATGTTGGAAGGGTTCAAAAAGCAGACATAGAATTTACTCTTTACCAAACAACAAATTTTAGACCTGCCCAAACCGAAAGGATTTGCAGACGACAAATTAAATGCGGCTCAAATGGTGATATTTGTCTGTTAACAAGTAGAAAATATTGTGGGAAAAGGAGAAAATGCTTGTTACCAGCATTTTCTCCTTTTCCCAGAATGTTTTCAAAAGGTGTTTTCTTCAGGGTTGTTAAAACTCAGGATTGTGTGGTAAAGGGTTAAACATGGTGGTCCTAATGATAGGATTCATTTTTTTTAAGAGTAGAAAACAATGTGGTAAAAGGAAAAAAATGCTGGTTACCAAGTAGAAGATTATTTGCATCCAATTTAACCCTTAAAGTGCCTCTCACAACAATGGTTGTCCTTGCTGCCAGTGTAGATCAAGATCAGACTGCACAAAACATGCAATCTGATCTTTGGTCTGCACTGTTGGATTTCCTGTAACACTATAGACAAGAGTAACCATCAAAATGCTATTTACTGGGTCTAAGTTCAAGACGCAAAATATCTTTAGGTTTATCCGGGTCTCTAAGGGTTAAGGTAAAAAAATTGCCCTTGATCAAAGTTCAGAATCAATGCTTCTTCGATTATTTTGAGCAGTTAAGGTTTAACCCTTTACTGCACAATGCCGACTTTAATGACTGTGGGAAAGAAGCCTTTTGAAAACATTGTGGGAAAAGGAGAAAATGCTGATAACCAGCATTTTCTCCTTTTCCCACAATGTTTTCTGCCCTGTCAAAGAGAAATTGCACCATTTGAGCCACATTGGAATTGTTGTCTGCAAATGTTTTCAATTTGGACAAGGCTAAAATTTTGTCGTCTGGTAAAGGGTTAAAGGTTTGTCATGTAATTAGTCTGCTTTTACTGTTTCATTTATAAACATCAGAAGCAATCACTGTTATATTCATTCTTTATGTTCTTACCACCCCTGAACATAACATGAACTAAGAACAATCCATAGAATGTAAGCTTTTGAAAACATTCTGGTAAAGGAAGAAAATAGTGGTAACCATTTTCCCCTTTTCCAATGGATCTTTTCAACCCTTTTATGGATAAAAGCCATCATTTTAACCACATTTGATATGTTGTCTTCCCCAATACTTTATTATGCTTCAGACCTGATAATGGGTTATCTTGTAAAAACACACTGAAATGTAGACTACACTGTGGTAAATGGTACATGAGGAATTTTGATTTATCACACACCATGCTTTCTATTTGAATCCAACCACTTACTGTATTTCTCCTAATAAAAGCACCCTCCCTAATAGTAGATCCCCCATTAGTTGATTAAAATGACAATATTTGAAGAATTTGATGAATGTTTCCTCTAATTTGATTAATACATTGTATTTCCACTTAACAATCACTAAAACACAAAGAAATACAAAATTGGACAGACTTTTTGCTTTGTAAATTGGGTACAAAATAAAGGCTCCCTATCTATGTTTTGCATAGCTCCAGGAAGCTTTCATTAGGAGAAATACGGTATATTTTTTTTTTTACGTTCCATTTTTAGCTTGGCTGTTTTCAAAGAATACATCGATATATTGTCATAGCGTTGCTGTCTGCATGGTCATCTGCATGGTCATCTTTCTATGTGGACGTCTGCATCATTCTGCAAAAACTTTGACAGTGTATGATATCTCTGCTATTACTGAAGATATTTACTGCACACGCGGACTAGTTGTTAACTATCAAAAGGGGAACCAATACAATAGAGGCATTGTCATGCAATGCTCTTATTTTTCTGACATCTATTTTTCTACCAGAGGAAAATAGATAATTACCAGTAATGGCAGAAGACTAATTTGGATGTGTATGTTAGACTAATTTCAGATGAAAATGTTAACCCTTTACTAAAGAATCAGCGGTTTTCACGACCATGGGAAAGAGGACTTTTAAAAACATTGTGGGAATAGGAGAAAACGCTGGCAACCATTATATTGTCCTTTTCCCACTATGTTTTTTACCTTATCAGAGACCTTAACTTTTGCACTACAGAATAAATAAAATGCATTTTCTCAAAGGCTAAAAATACATTTGCTGTGCAAGATCAAGAGACAGTTCGGTCATAATGTAGAATGTAGCAGTGGACAGTGTAGATCAGAGATCAGACTGCATGTTCTGTGCAGTCTGATCTTGATCTACACTGTCCACAAAAGCTTCTGGTGTCGTCTATGGTATGGAAAGAATGTACCAATTTTGAATTTGTCGTCTGCAGATGCTTTGAATTTGAAAGAGTCTAAAGTTTGTCGTCTGGGAAAGTTTAACCCTTTACCACATGACAAAATTTTAGACCTATTCAAATTGAAAGCATTTGCAGACGACAATCTCATAGTGGCTCAAAGGACGCAATTTTTCTTTGATAGGGTAGAAAACTTTGTGGGAAAAGGGGAAAATGCTGGTCACCAGCTTTTTCTCCTTTTCCAACAATGTTTTCAAAAGGCTTCTTCCTCAGGGTCGTTAAAAGTTGTCAATGTGTGGTAAAGGGTTAAATAAGGAAACTGTCTCCAAAGGCTGTTCATTGATTCTCTGGTTTCAACCGTTTACCAAACAATCCCATTTTTTTGTGACCTTGAGAAAAAAGGCCTATAAAAATACTGTGGGAAAAGGAGAAAAGGCTCGTTTCGATCATTTTCTCAGTTTTCCACAATGTTGTACTCTTTAATGACATAATTATGTCATCATTTGAGCCACATATAACATTTCACCAGACAATCCTGTGTTTAAATGACCCTGATTTAGAAGGCCTTTGAAAACATTGTGGGAAAAGAGAAAATGCTGCTTACCAGCATTTTCTCCTTTTCTCACAATTCTACCCAACAAACACAAATCCAATTATTTAAGCCACATTTAATGTGTCATACATGTATGTAAACTCTTTCAATTTAGACAAGTCTTAAATTTTGGTAAAGCATTAGGTTAGGAATCTCTTTCCACAAGCTACTTGTTTGATTTTCTGGTTTTAATTAGCATTGTTTGAGTCCAAAGATAGTATCAAGTTTTTGCAATTACTGTCTGTGAAATGGAATTCTTCCAAGACCCTTTGAGCGTTAAATAAACGAAAAAGAATTTTAGTCCAACATGAAAAAGCACCGAAATTACTGTCAGGAATTTTTATTAGATTTTACGCCAGATTTTCGGTCACGCTTGTGGGAGTGTCACATGATCAATAATACACATCAATTATGTGGTATTGTATTTAACTTGTTACCAAATGACAAAATTTGGGTCTTGTCCAAATTGAAAGCAATTGGAGACGACAAATTAAAGGTGGTAAAAATGACTCACCTTTTCCTTGATAGAGCAGAAAACAGTGTGGGGAAAAGGAGAAAATGCTGGTTTCCAGCATTTTCTCCTTTTCTCACAATGTTTTCAAAAGGCTTCTTCCTCAGGGTAGTTAAAAGTCGGGACTCTGTGGTAAAGAGTTAAATAAGAATGATGGTCATATTCTGGTTTTTCATGGGAGTGTCCTTGGGCAAGACACTCTAGAGCCCTAGCCTGGTGAAACACAGCACAAACATAGATAAATTTAGTGAGCTGTTGCCATGAGATGACTGAAATAATTTTGTAAGTGGTGTAAAACACCTTTCAATCAGTCAATCAATCAATCTCATTTCATCTTCATAAAAATAGGAGTAACTGTCCAGTCTCTTACACTTGTAAAGAAAAATACATTTAACCCTTTACCAGACGACAAGATTTTAACCTTGTCCAAATTGAAAGCAATTGCAGACGACAATTTCAGTGTGGCTCAAATGGTGCAATTTTTCTTGGATAGGGTAGAAAACATTGTGGGAAAAGGAGGAAATGCTGGTTACCAGCATTTTCTCCTTTTCCCACAGTGTTTTCAAAAAGCTTGTTTTCCAGGGTCATCTATTGTATAAGTGGAAATTTTTGCGAAGTGGAAATTTTTGCGATTTCGCGAATTTGAATAATTAGCAAACTTTTCTGTTCGTGTACTTTACCAACAAATAACGAGAGTCTTGAATTCGCAAACATTTCCGTTCGCAAAATGTCTGTAATAGGTGATTCGCAAATTTTTCGACATGCGTATATATCCACGTATACAGTATCAGTGTTTTATAAAGAAAATTTAATCCACAGTCAAAGTTTAAAGTTTTTCCTCTGAACCCTCCACCAAACAATCCAGAGTTTTAATGACCCTGAGAAAGACGGCCTTTGAAAACATTGTGAGAAAAGGAGAAAATACTGGTAACCAGCATTTTCTCCTTTTCCCACAATGTTTTCTACCCTGCCAAAACAAAGTTCAATGTTTGAGTCACATTTATTTTGTTGTCTGCCTAATGCTTGTAGTTTGGACAAGTCTAATATTTTGTTGTTTGTTAAAGAGTTAAACTGTGCACTTGTTGTTATAGTTGCTCATGAGGAAAATGTAGACCAAGATTTTGCAGATTACGAGACACAGGAAGTAACACTGAGTTAACAAAACAGAACTGCAGCCAATTGTAGACATTGTGGTTCAAAATCAAACTGGTTGAAACAGGCTCAAAATTGCCTTAACTTGTGACTTCTCCTCATTGTAGATCAAGATCAGACAGGTTGAAAGAGACTCATAATAGCTTTAATGTGTACCTTCACTAGCAGCAGAATATTTATGAAAACAATGTGCTTAAGGGGAAATTGCTCACAGGGAAATTTCTCAGTATACCACAAAACTTTCACATATTTTCATATGTAAAACAGATTCCATGTGGATTTTCATAGTTTACAGAAATGGTTTCAACATTTTCTGACGCTATTGTACCCTTTAACAAACAGTCCAGTGTTTATACCACCCTGTGGAAGAGTGCTATAGGAAACATTGTGAGAGAAAGAGAAAATGCTAGTAACCACCATTTTCTCTTTTTCCTATGAAAGTTTCTATCCTTTCAAAGTGGACTTCCATGATTTTGACCACATTCAATTTGTCATCTGCAGATGCTTTCAATATGGGCAGGTCTAAATTATCTAAAAATAAATACATAGATGCATTAAATCCCCTTTTGCCAGAGCATGGCTTATACATGAAAATAAGGAGTTAATTACCTTCAGTCTGAAGGGTTGCTCCAATGTTATTTTTGTGATTGTTTCTCACCACCATCACAAAAGTAACATCAGAGCAACCCTTCAGACTGAAGGTAGGAGTTAATGTATCAAATATTATATTTACTAATGATTATGAAATTTGTACTCTAGATGATTGAATACTTAACCCTTTCCCAAACGACAAATTTTAGACTCTTCCAAACTGAGAGCATCCACAGACAACGAATTCAGAATTGGTTCCAATTAGCTTTAGGTCTCTGATGGGGTAGAAAACGTGGGAAAAGGAGAAAATGCTGATTCCCAGCATTTTCTCCTTTTCCCTCAATGTTTTCAAAAGCCTTCTTTCCCAGGGTTGTGAAAACAAGTGATTGTTTGGTAAAGGGTTAATCCTAAATCTGATAAGCCCTGGTGTCAAGTCTAAAGATAGGTAGGACTGAATTTTCACAACTTCTTGCTTTTTCCCATCACAGGGTCATGCTGTGAGCCAGTTGTGTAAGACAGTTGAGGGAATTACGCTGTATGGCACTGCATCAGCCCATAAAATTGACGCTGTGAAGGACAAAGTGACGCAAGTGTTTGATCGGACAGCAGACTACTGTCAGGAAGTGCGCAAGTAAGTGTGGGACTCTTTACCAGACAACAAAGTTCTAGACTTGTTTAACTCTTTACCAAACAATCTTGTGTTTTGATGACCCTTAGTAGAGAGGCTTTTGAAAACATTGTGCAAAAAGAAGAAAATGCTGCTAACCAGCATTTTCTCCTTTTCCCACATTGCTTTCTATGCTTTCAATTGACAAAAAATACCATTTTAGCCAAGTCTACTATTAGACTCTGAAAATGCTTTCAATTTGGACCAGTCTGAATTTATCTAGTGAGCTTAAGAGTGAAATTGAAAGCATCAGTACATGACAGATTAAATGTTATGACCTGTCTTTGAAAGGGTAGAAAACATTGTGGAGTAAGGTATAAATGCTGGTCAGAAGTAATGGCAAAATAATGTTGAGATGTTTTTGTGGGAAAGCAGCCATTAGGCTTGGAAGGAGATTTTTATGAAAGTTTAACACTGGGAACAGAAACTCCAGGAATGCATGGATGGGCTCAGTGGTTGCTATGTAACTGAAATCATGTTGAAAACAGCTTTCAACACCAAAGAAACAAAATCTGAGATCAGTCATGATGTTGTGTGCTGTCTGATCATGATCTTTGCAGTCCACAAAATTATCTTTGGTTGCCATAAGTACCCCAAAAATTAAGACTGTCAGTTTTTCTGTTTTTTTCCACAGGTTGAAGCCAGAAGGTGTGGATGTTGTGTTGGACTGTATGTGTGGGGAAGATGCCAATAAAGGAATCTCACTTCTTAAACCAATGGGAAAATATGTACTTTATGGTAAGCTTGATTACAACATAACTATAATCCAATTGCTAATACAGTCAAAGAAGATTGTGAATCCTCTACCTGTATTGAATTTAATCTTTACCACTCGCAAACATTTTAAGCATGTCCAACTTGAGAACATTTGGAGACAGCAAATAAACGTGTTGCTCAAATGATGAGATTTTCTCTGAAAGTGTAGAAAACATTTTGGGAAAATGATGAAATGCTGGTTATCAGCATTTTCTCCTTTTCCCATGATGTGTTCAAAAGCCTTCTCCGTCAGGTTTGGAGTCTCACTGTGCTTGCCCTGTTTTAACCGTCATTAGCGTGGGGTCTAAAGGTACTTTTGTAATGGTTCATATTCTGTGGCTTGGGGGCCTAACTATACTTTTGCCTTGTTTTGCCCTTCTTTGGCTTTCAGCCTAACTGTAGATTTTGTTTGTTGCATATTCTAGACTTGAAGCATGACTGTACTTTTGCTCTGTTTTGTCTTTCAGTGGCTTAGGGCCAACTGTACTTTTGCCCTGTTTTACGTCCTTCAGTGGCTTCAGGTCTAACAACTTATGCTCTGTTTCATCCTTCAGTGGCCTAAAGCCTAATTGTACTTTTGACCTGTTTTGTGTGTTGCTATAGACCTAACCATAGCTAATAGCCTAACTATACATTTGCCGATTTGTCATTTAGGGACTTAAGGCCTATGTCTTTTTCATGTTATATCTTTTTGCCCTGTTTTGTCTGCCTGTGGCTTGAGGCCTATCTGTACCTTGAATCCCTCTGTAGATTTAGGCCTAAATATACTTTGTAATCTTTTGTCTGCCTAACTGGTATTTTGCCCTGTTTTGTTGTTTTGATGCCTAACTACACTTTGCCCCTTTTTGTCTTTAACTCTTTACCACACACAAAAATGTAGACATGCCCAAACTGAAAGCATTTGCTCATGGCTCAAGTGATGGAATTTGTATTTGATAGAGTAGAAAACATCGTGGGAAAAGGAGAAAATGCTGGTCACCAGCATTTTCTCCTTTTCCTACATTGTTTTCAAAAGGCTCTTTTCTCAGGGTCGTTAAAACTCGGGATTGTGTGGTAAAGGGTTAAGGGGCTTGAAACCTTACTATTCTTTTGCCTTGTTTCATCTGTCTGAGACTTGTGGCCTGACTATATTTTTTTTGCCTTGTTTTGATTTTAGGGGGCTTGAGGCCTGACTATGCTTTTGCCCTGTTTTGTCTTTTAGGGGCTTGAAGCCTCAATATAGTTTGCCCTGTTTTACCTGTCTGTTGCTTGTGTCCTAACTATACTTTTTCTCTCTTTATACTGTTTCTAGTTTGAAGCCTAACTGTACTTTTTCCCTGCTTTGTTTGGCTTGTTTTCTAATTATACTTTGGACTTTATTTGTACATCTGTGGCTGAAAGGCTCATGGTACTTTTGCCCTATTTCATCTGCCTTTGGCTTGAGGCCTAGCTATATTTTCACCCAGTCTGTCCATCTGTGGCTTGTAGCCTTACTGTATTGTTTGTCCTGTTTTGTCCTTTAGGGGCTTGAGGCCTAAGTATACTTTTGCACAATCTGTCCTTCTATGTTTTGTGGCCTTACTGTAATTTAGCCCTGTTCTGTCTTTCTGGAATATAGTTCTTTGATCACAAGTCTGGGTGGCTTTTGATAACACTGAGGCAAATGGTTGAATAAATTTGTATGTCAATATATCTTTAAATTACTATAATCTAAAGGACATGGTCTTTATATTGTCTTATTTTAGATGTGTTCCACACATTGCTGCTTATTCTACTCAGGGGCCTAGGGAATTATTTTTTTCTGCCTTTTTAATCAATCCATTGCTGTTTCTTTCTGTAATGCTATAGTAATTGTGTTTGGATTGTAAAAAAATTGGTGACGTGTTTAACTGTCAAGATTTTTATCTCTGTATTTCAGGAACATCAAACATAGTGACAGGAGAGACAAAGAGTTTCTTCAGCTTTGCCAAATCAGTAAGACAGTCATATTATTCTTTCTCACTATCCTTGTATATATAGAAGATATTTGTTTTTTATGGTGAAAGATCAAAATTTATTTCATTAAGTGAACATCATTGGTAATATTTTCACGAGTGGCATAGCTACTCGTGAAAATATTACCAATGATGTTCACGTGATGAAATAAATTTGATCTTTCACTGGAAAAAACAAATATCCTATTTATGTCATGCTTTTAACCCATTTTGGGGGGAACTTATATCAAAATCCAGTACAGTTCTTTTTGGTTATTCCCCGTTGTGTACCCCCTCTGCATAGCAATGCATTACAATATTTCACTGTTATTTATCGATAACCTACCGGAAAGCATGAAATAAATTCTGTTATTTAGTTACTTCATCATTGTTTATCATTAGCTCACCTGTGGAAAGTTTTGAGGTTGAGCCATAATCAAGGTCCATATATCACCAACCATTCTTAAAAATATTCTCAGTCTTATTCTCAAGAATTTTCTAAATTTGAAAGTAAAGAAACATCTGATTGGCTTAACCAAATGGTTTAGCCAATCAGACATTATATTACTATCTGAATCTAGAGTTAGACTTAAGAATGAAATTAAGAATGGTTGGTTAATATGAACCCAGGTTTCTGGGATGTGCCACATTTTCTCAACACTGCCTATGAAAGATTTTCCTCTCCTAAAGAACACAACTAATATCAGACATATTTTAAGTAATTGACCCTTTGATGGTCATCATCCACAAGTTTTTTTTCTTTTTTTTTTCTTTTCATGGAATATGACCAATAACAAAAGCAACAATCAAATTTATCATCACTACAACTTAAGTCTTTACCTTACAACAAAATTTTAGGCTTGTCCAAACTGAAAGGATTTGTAGATGACAAAATCTATGTGACTCAAAAACATTTTTTTCAAGGTCTTGGTAGGTGAAACAGATTAGAAATGGATGGTGATACTTTGATCCACAGGGGAACCTGTTCTTTTTTTCCCATTCCTGATTTCATCTTTAACTCTTAACTACACAACAAAATGTTAGACTTGTCCAAATTGATAACATTTGCAAATGACAAATGTGGCTCAAATGCTGGAATTAGTCTTTAAAAGAATAGAGAACATTGTGGGAAAAGAAGAAAATGCTGGTTACCTGCATTTTCTCCTTTTCCCATGATGTCTTAAAAAGGCTCTTTCCACAGGGTTGTTACAACACAAGATTGTGTGGTAAAGGGTTAACCTAACAAACCTTTGCTTTCACAACCTTTAAGAAGATACCAAAAGATTTTTGACAATTGTTTGAACAAGAATGAAATGCTAATAACCAGCATTTTCTCTTTTTTCCTCAGTATTTTCTGCATTTTCACAGACAAATCTCAAAATATGAGCCACTTCAACTTGTTCTTTGCAAAGGCTTTCAATTCGCACAAGTCTAAAATTGTGTCCTCCGGTAACGAGTTATAACTAAAATGCATCATCATTATTTAACCCTTTACCACACAATCACGACTTTTAACGACCCTGAGAAATAAGCCTTTTGAAAACATTGTGGGAAAAGGAGAAAATGCTGGTAACCAGCATTTTCTCCATTTCCCACAATGTTTTCTACCCTTCAAAAACAAATTTCAAATTTTGACTCATATTAATTTTGTCGTCTGCGAAGGCTTCCAATTTGGACTAGTCTAAAATTATGTCGTTTGGTAAAGAGTTAACCTTTCTACAAAAAATCCTTTGTTTTAGCAACTCTGATAAATGAAGGCTTTTGAAAACATTCTGGAAAAAGGAAAAAAATGCAGGTACCCAGTATTTTCCTTTTTTCTTCCCCCTAGTGTTTTCAACCCTGTTAATGACCTTCTATTCATTTGTACCACATTTGAGTTTGTCATTTGCAGATGCTTTCAATGTGGAAGAGTCTTTAAGTTTTTTTGTTTGGGAAAGGGTTAATGGGTTGAAGATTGATACATGCATCTTTTATTATGTAGTGGTGGCAGGTAGACAAAGTGAGCCCAATCAAGTTATTTGATGAGAACAGGACTCTGGCCGGGTTCCAGCTGAGAACGCTAGCCTTTCAGCAGAACCAGCATGAGTACATTCGCGATGTGATGAATAAACTGTTCAAACTGTACCGTGAGGGAAAAATCAAACCAGTTGTGGATTCTACCTATGCTTTTGAAGACGTAAGTAACCAACAGTGAACTGTATACTGAATTAGCCTTTGCTTTAGATCCCTATAAAAGACAAGTCCTATCATATGACCAACGTTTAATATGTCAACGTGGAAATGCTTTTAATATGGACAATTTTCAGCAGGATTTTTAAAAGACAGGATAGTTTTCTAAAGAATAAAAGAAACAAATGTATGAGCTCTGCTCTCTTATGGGAATCTTGAATGTTTTTTTAAACTCTATCGGTAAGTATGAGATATCGCAAAGGACAGCTGAATTTGTTTTCTTTCACTTTTTCTAATGAACTGTTAGTATATGTGTAAAAAATTAGCATTACTTAATGATTTTCTTGAATTACATGTACTTAGAAATGTTACAGTTGTATGCTTTTTGCAATGTTTCAATTAAATGCTATAGGAAATTTATGAATAAACACAGGCAGACTTGTTTGCTTATTGACTTCTACCCTGCAGATTCATGTAATCACTTATTTTTAAAACTGATTTCAGAAAGGGTTTTGTTTTTTATTGTTGTTAAGATTATTTTTCTGTTATACTTGTATCAAAATGCCCAGTGCACCTATCTATGCTTTTCTAGAAGTTTCTTTTACCAGTAGTTCCACTACAGTTTTCCTAGCAACTGGCTGCTTTCCAGCCTTAACATTTTCCAAACAGTGTTCAGCAGTGAAAGAGGAATTAATTCTATTGCTGTGACTCTCATCATTCCTCAGAAAAAATTTGGCTAGGCTGGAGATCAAACCAGAGACCCCTGGGTTTCAAGCCATGTATTTGACCAACTGAACTTCAGGGCTTTGCTTTAAAATCAGTAAAGCTATCTTTATTACTTAACCACACAATCCTGACTTTTAACAACTCTGAAGAAGAAGGCTTTTGAAAACACTGTGGGAAACGTTTTCTTCCCTGTGAAAGGGAAGTTTGGTTTATTTTTTATTACTTTAGAATTTGATGTCTGCCTATGCTTTCAAGTCTATAACTCCTTATTTGGAAAAGGTTTAACCCTTTATCACTCATTATCGACTTTTAACGACCCTGAGGAAAAAGGCCTTTTGAAAACATTGAGGGAAA
Organism: Hippopus hippopus; assembly: GCA_946811185.2. Classification (NCBI taxonomy): domain Eukaryota; kingdom Metazoa; phylum Mollusca; class Bivalvia; order Cardiida; family Cardiidae; genus Hippopus; species Hippopus hippopus. Next base: position 13,602,400 of record OX328103.1, on the reverse strand, counting down.
AGGAGAAAATGCTGGTAACCAGCATTTTCTCCTTTTCCCACAATGTTTTCAACCGTATCAGAGAGAAATATCATCATTTGAGCAATAATGATATTGTTGTCTGCAAATGCTTTGAATTTGGACAGGTCTAAAATTTTGTCGTGCATTAAAGGTTCAAGATTCTATGCAAATGATTTTTCATATACATGTACATTGTAATACTTTTTTTTTTAAACACAGGTAGCAGACGCAATGCAAAAAATGCATGATAGGAAGAATATCGGTAAAATGATTTTGGATCCAACTAAAGAACCGACCCCAAAGGTAAGCTCTCTTAAAACTTGTCTTGTCTTAACCCTTTACCACACAGTCCCAACCTTTTGGACGAAGGCCTTTAAATGGTTGGAAAAGGAGAAAATGCTATTAACAAGCATTTTCTCCATATCCCAAAATGTTTTCTATCCTGTCAAAAACAAGTTCCATTATTTTAGTCTGGTTTTATTTGTCTGCAAATGCTTTAAATTTGGACAAGTCTGAAATTTTATTTATTAAAGAGTTAGCCCATTACCAAACAATCTGGTGTGTGAGCAACCTTTAGGGATAAAAGGATTTTGAAAACATTGTGGGAAAAGGATAAGAAAGGCTATCACTAAATAACTCTCTTGCAGAGGTCAAACAGTTCCAAGTTCTTACCACCTTGAGAGAAAAGGCTTTTGACACAATTATTGTGGGAAAAGGAGAAAATGATGAAAACTAGCATTTTCTCCTTTTCCTGCAAATTTTTTTCTAACATCTTTTAAGCCTGTCTCACACAGAACACACGGCTTATACGGTTGGCCACCCGTGTAAACCGTACATACAACCGAACCAACCGTGGCCTTATCCGAGTTACACTCGGGCCATTCGAGTGTATCCGTGAAAGCCGTGTATGATTTTTAAAACTTTTAAAAAACTGGCACGGGTGCCATGTCCGTGTATGATCGTATTAGCGATCGTACAAGACCGTGAGAGACCGTGTGAGACCGTATATACAACCGCACATGAAGTCCACTCCACGAGTGAGCTCAACCGTGTCAATATCAAAACATACACGAATGTGTGATAATTCGAGCATAACTCGAACAAAAGTCGGTGGGACCGTATGTAAACCCTGTAAATGTCCAGTTAATCGAGTAAAAGTCGTGTTTAATCGTACTAGGCCGTAACAGACCGTACTAGACCGTACTTGGAACCGTACAACAATCGTATGAAAATCGTTTGCAAATCGTGTTCAAACCGTGACAAACCTTGCTTGACCGAGTATATCCGTGCTTTGTTCGTACATACTCGTGCTACATTCGAGTCTAAATCGTACCAACTCATCCCCAGGCACGGTTGGAGCTCAATACTCGTACCAGTCAACCCGTGTATAACCGAGTATACCGTATTGGAACCGTGTGCCCAACCGTGTTCTGTGTGAGACAGGCTTAAGATGAATTCTATTAGTCCAGAAACATTTATTTTGTCATGTGGAAAAACTTAAAGTTTGGAACAGTCTTAAATCTTGTCCCTTGGTAAAGAAACAGTTTTTTGCTGTTCCTACGATGTTTTCTTCTCTAGCAAAGACAAATCCTTTGAGATTAGCTATGTTTAACCTTTTATCACACAAACCCGACTTACAGATGGGGTCATATATAGGCAGAAACCAGATGAAGATATGGATGATTGGCTTTTAGTCATCCACAAAGGTCTGAAAGTCTGTCTTGTTCTTGCACCATGATTTACCCTCAGCTGGGCAAAGACACTGAGGAAGTCAGCCTTTAAAAACATTGCTGGAAAAGGAGAAATTGCAGATAACTAGCATTTTCTATGTGGTCTGCAATACCAGTACTTTCAATATAGAAGAGGTTAAATTTTGTTGTTTGATAGAGATGATCAGCAGTTAATCCTCTACCACAAGAGCCCGGCTTTTAACCTGAAAGATAAGGCTTTTGAAAACTTTGTGGGAAATGGAGAAAATTCTGGTGACCAGCATTTTCTCCTTTTCCCACAGTGTTTTCTACCCGAAAAAGAACAGATTTCATCATTTGAGCCAATTTTAATTTTTTCTCTGCAAATTCATTCAGTTTGGACTAGTCTAAAATTTCATTGTGTTGTTAAGTGTCAACACTTTTCTATTTTCAGACACCTCCACAAGCAGAGAGTAACTCCCCGTCTTCACAAGAAGAAAATAAAGATTCTCCAGTTGTCAATGGCGACCAACAGTAAAATGGAATTATCTCCCTTCTTAAGGGCCACTAAACTTGAATTATCTCCCTTTTCCTCTAGAAATCCTTCTGTACAATCCTTGTTTTTGTTGTTGTTGGTATGAAGCTTTTGACCTTCATGTTGAACTTGTAGTATCCCATTATTAGTTTAAGCCCAACTGAAAAATCCCATGTTTTGTTGACCCTAAGGCTAAATGCTTTTGAAAACATTGTGGGAAAGGGAGAAAATGGGGGAAGCCAGTAATTTCTCCACTTTCAACTAATTTTTTTAAGTTTTAATCATTTACCAAATAATTCCGTGTTTAAATGACCTTAGAAGAAGGCAATTTGAAAACATAATGGGAAAAGAAAAAAATACTCTTTACCACCACTTTCTCCTTTTCTCACAAAATTTTCTACCTTATTACAGATGATTTATCCATTTGCAGATTTATTATCTGCATAATCCTTTTAATTTGGACAAGTCTAATATTTTGTTATTTGGTAAAAGGTTGAGGCAGTTCCTTTCATTTGAGTCAAATGCAATTTGTAATATCTGCAAGTGTTTTCAATTTGGACCAGTCTAACATTTTGTTGTCTGATGAAAGAGGAGAACACGGTGCTGCTGATACAGTGTAACAGATGCCAAATAACTGCTTTCAGTTACAGTTTTAGTGCTATCTTTTTATATCGTATTGATACTCTTTATATGCTTGAACTCTTTCCATACCATAGATGACACCAGAAGCTTTTGTTGACAGTGTGGATCAAGACTGGACTACACAGAATGTGCTGTCTTATCGCTGATCTGCACTGTCCACTGCTTTATTCTAGATTATGATCCAATTGTCTCTTGACTTTGCAGGTGCACTGTATTTGTAGCCATTGAGAAAATGCAACTTATATATTCAGTAGTGAAACAGTTAAAGCTATAAATCTTTAAAGATGAACATGACCTTTTTGTTCACAAAACAACAGACTATAATACTGCACTGAGAAATAGTTCCCGAGGGAATGGGAGTACACATGGAATAACACTTTTACCCGTTATCATACAATCCCAAGTTTTAATGACCTTGAAGTTGTTCGAAAAGGAGAGAATGCTGTTAGCAGCATTTTGTCCTTTCCTCACAGTGTCTTCTACCCCTGCAAAAGTAAATTCTAGTTTGGGGTCACATTTCATTTGTTGTTTGCATATGCTTTCAGTTTAGACAAGACCCTTTGAAAGAAGCCTTTTGAAAACTATGTGGGAAAAGGAGGAAAGGCTGGTAACCAGTATTTCCTTTTATCCTCACAGAGTTTTTCTGCTCTGTCATCATGTAGCAGTTGAATGCTTAATCCTTAGAGGTACTGAATTAATGAAATAGACTGTTTCATTCAACCCTTTGCCACAAAATCCTGGCTTTTAATGACCCTGAGAAAAAACTCCTACCAAAACAAAGTTTAATTTATGAGTCACATTTAATTGCAAATGCTTTCAATTTGGACAAGTCTAGAATTTTGTTTTTGGTAACGAATTAAGAAAAACATTAAAAATATTGTCATTTTAAGGTTGTTTTGGCCAGGATATAAAACAAAGTAGCAGACAGTGTAGAGCCAAGATAAGACTGCGCACTCACAGCGGGTTAATATAGATATTGATACAAAAAAGCTTTCATGTAGACCAAAGACTGACTGAGTGTGAGAAATAGTTTGCTGCAGCATACCATGTGACCATTATTATCCAAATATAATCAACCATTTGAACTACTCAGACTTACTATGTATAACTGTGTTGAAATTCAGTATTTATCTATTTATGCCAACTGCTGTGTTGATAGAAATATAATCGAGGTATGTTCTGGCAAAAGTGGGTATAATGCTTCTCCCTGATGCATTATACCAAGCAATTCATCACATAAAATCAATTTAGTCTAACAACAAACTGAATTATAAGGTAAAATGGACCTTGGACATACAGAAAATTTACCAACAGCAAAAAGTTTTCAACCCTGATCAGCCTGCAAGGAGTGTGCAGACCGACCCGGGTAGAGACTTTTAGCAGTTGCATTAAACCCCCTTTTCACAGAGCATGGCTCACATATGAATGAATCTTGGTATAGTCATGTACATACATGGTATATTTCCTCTGAGAGAGAGAGATTGTGTGGATTGAGTATTTGTAAATGATGTGTTGCATTCATGCCAGCTTTTTGCACCTGTTTGTGTCAAACTGCATAAATTTGGGTTCCAAGACTAGTATTTTTCAATTTTCTTCATTCAATTTGTGTTTTGGTTATCAGTTTAACCCTTAACCAAATATTCCAAATCTTTAACAACCCAATAAAGAAGGCTTTTGAAAACATTGTGTGACAAGGAGAAAATGGTGGTTACCAGCATTTTCTCCTGTTCCCACAATGTTTTCTACTCTGTCAAGACAAAATCTAGTCATGAGTCACATTGAATTTGTCAGGTACAAAGTACTTTCTATTTAGACATGTATAAACTTTTGTTGTGTGGCAAAGGGTTTAAGTGTCTCAGTAAGACTCAATACAGGTTTTAATGAAGAAATAATGTCTCTAACCTTTAAACAGACAACAAAATTAAAAGAATATACAGATGACAAAATAAATGTGACTCAAAAAGTAGAAGTTATTTTTGGAAAGGTAGAAAACATTGTAGAAGAAAATAACAGTATCCAGCATTTTCTCCTTTGCACACAATGTTTTCAACTCTTTCAAAGACAAATCCAATGTTTAAGCAACATTTCGTTTTGTTGTCTGCCAATGCTTTGAAATATGGAAATGTCTAAAATGTTTTTTTGTGTGGTAAGAATTTAAGCTTTAGTTACTCAACACTTTACCAAGCGACAAAATTTGGGACTTGTCCAAATTGAAAGCATTTGCAGATGACAAAATTACAAGTAGCTCAAAAGGTGGAAATTGTCTTTGATAGGGTAGAAAACATTGTGGGAAAAGGAAAAAATGCTGGTTATCAGCATTTTCTCCTTTTCCCACAACGTTTTCAAAAGGCTTCTTCCTAGGGGGGTCAGTAAATCTCAGGATTGTGTGGTAAAGGGTTAATCTATCATTCTCTTTGAGGTATATCCATGTTTTTCTTACTATATTTAAAACTGATATTGTTAGAATATAAATAAAGTTTATAATATTAGAGAATATTAATTAAAATGAATATAATCATACAATTAAAATATAATTATATATACATTGTTACATGTTTGTAAGTTTAATGGATTTTGGTATTGTATCAAATGTAATGTGAATGTATATGACAAGTAAAGTAAAAAGAAATTAAAGATAAAAGTTTGCTGTTTGCTTTTCTCTCACAATGATCACATATGTTGAAAAGAAAAAAAATTTAGCTGATTCAATCTCAAATACAGTCTATCATATTGTAAGATTGTAGGCCTAGTTATAATGGATAAATAAAGTGTAGGTCACACTTCTCTCTCGTCACTCTCTCTAAGGATTGCAGACGATATATCAAAGGTGGCCAAAGTTACCGAACTTACAGTCACATACAAAAAGTATTGGTGAAAAGGGCCGCCATCTTTGATTTATCCCAAAACAGAGAGACTTGTTTGAAAGCTTATACCAAGTTAACTTGTCAACTGTCAGAACTAACTGAAAACTGGTTTTTCCTTACCTTAGTACTTTGTGATGTACCCTTTTAAGCGTATTATCGACATAATTCTCCTTGAAATTGACAAATAAAGCTTCTGAATAAAACATGGTGGAATGTCCATCCAAATTCTTCTTATTTCATGAAACAAGTCTGCATTACTGTTGATGACATGGTGTCTATAAGCCAGTTTTCTCTTGATATAAAGCCAAACATTTTCTATTATATTCAGATCAGGTGATTGTGCTGGTCAGGAAACTGATTTAAGGTTTTTTGTGGCCTTGTATTCTTGAAGCACCCTTGATCTATGAACTGGTGTATTATCATCCTGGAAAAGGTACTGGTTATCAGGGAAATGTCTTGCAATTACATGCCATAGATTAACTTCTAAAAGTCTTTATATTTTTCAGAATTGATGTTTCCAGTAACACTTGTTATTGTTCCAACACCATACCAACAAAAGCACCCCCATATCATAACCTAATATTTCCTGTTCTGTTGCGATGGAACCAAGTCAGGTCTATACCCTTCGCCTTGCTTAGGCCAAACATACACCCTGTTATTGGTGCCAATAACAACTTGATTTTCATCTGAAAATATCACTTCATCCCAATTTCCATTTTCGACCCACTTTCTCTTCTCTAAACACCAAGACAACCGTTTCCTCCTATTTTCATTCTTGACCACAACTTTCTTCTTCAGAACCCTTCTTTGAAACCCATGCTGACTTAAATGGTGTTGAACTGTCCGTCTAGATACCTGTATCTCCCTGTTTTCATAGAATTTTGACGTAATATCACTTAAAGAATCCCTCCTATTCACCTGTACAAGACACTCAAGTTGTCTCTAGTCTCTGTCTAACACAAGTTTGGTCGACCACTTCGCCTCTTGTTCTCAACTGAACCAGTGTTTAAATATTTCTTTACAATATTTGAAACAGTCATGTAAGGTACACTCAACAGCCTACTTATATCACTAAGCTTGTGGCCATTCTTATATGAATCCACAGCCAATTTTTTTAACTCTAGTGATAATTCTCGACCTTTCCAACCCATTGCCTGTTTTCAATAACAAACACAATCAAAAGACAACTAGAAATAGGTGTGTCAGAGACACGGATGCCCCCGCTAAATGGTATTGGTCACAGATATGTCATATGAGAGAATCAGTAGGTATTACAGAAAATTGTTGTTTTGGATAACAGCTTAGACAGGGTTAAGAAGGTTTGTTATATATAGAGCCAAGCAGATAAAAGATTATTTATACCTGATAACAAAACTGAGGACTGGTCCAAGTTGAAAGCAATATGCAGACATTAAATTATATGGTTTGTATTGCATATGGTAGAAAACTTTGTTAGAAAAAGAAGAAAATGCTGGTTTTGAGCATTAACTTCTTTTTATTCAGCGTTTTCCTTAATCTTTCAACTGAGGGTTACTTATACTCAGGATTATGAAGATCTTAACTTGAGGAATGAGAGTGAGAAATATAGCAATAATGATTACTTTGTTGGACTTCCTCTATGAGACAGGAATACATTGGATCGAATATTATCACACTGGACTATAGTTGAAGGGTAGGTTGCAGCCTCAATATTCTCTGGCATAGTTCTTTGGATGAGTCTTTTCAAAAACCAAAACTGTATCTTCATATCACAATTCTGCTGAGCAGGATGTAAAACTGAGTTGAACAGTCAATTTAAACATTTGACCTTCAACTGTGACCTTGACCTTGGGCGTATCGAAACAAACTTTTCGCATGACACTAGTACTTGTTAAGGACCACAAGTGTGCAAAATTTATTTTGAAATCCATAGATAAATGTAGAAGTTATGCTCCGGACAAGAATGGGACACACACACTAAGGCACGCACGCACACACTAACACAAACACACACAGACGGACATAGGTAACTCTGTATGCCCTTCCACCATTTCATGGCGGGGGCATAAAAAAACTGTCAAGTCATCAATTACATCATCAATGATGATGTAACTGACCTGATGACATCACAGTGAACCCAGATAAACCGATCTATCGAAGGGAGACAAGACCATATAAACTCTCATAAATTAAGTCAATCAAAGATGGTGGCCCTTTTCACCAATACTTTTTGATTAAGTAGGAAACATTGTTTGAAAGGGAGGAAAAGCTTGTTACAAGCATTTTCTCCTTTTCCAATAATATTTGAAAGCTTTCTTTCTGGAGGGGTATTTAAACTCTGGATTGTGTGGTAAAGGGTTAACTAGAGAATCCTGTATTTTAACGATCCTGAAGAATGAGAATTTTGAAAACAATGTCGGAAAAACACAACATAAATGATGCAAAAATTATTGGTAAAGGAGAAAGTACCCCTAACCAGTATTTTGTGCAGTTCCAATGTTCTTTTCTACCCGTCAAAAAACAATCATGTGAGCCATATTAATTAATTGAAATCAGTCCATTTCCCTCCAAGTATTCCAGTCTCTAACTCTTAACCACATAACAAAATTTAAGCCTTATCCAAATTGAAAGCATTTGGAGTAAACGTTACTCAAAACATGAAATTCGTCTTTCAAGGTACAAAACATTATGGGAAAAGGAGAAAAGGCTAGTTATCAGCATTTTCTCCTTTTTCAAAAGCTTTTTCTCACTGTCATTCCAAGGCGGGACTGTGTGTTTAAGGGTTAGTGAGTTGTATTTGTGCACTTATCCTTCACCAGATGGCAAAATTTTAGACTTGTTGAAATTAAAAGAGACCACAAGTTAAATGTGGCTCAAATGAAGGAATTTGACTTTGAAAGTATAGAAAACGTCCAATATATTCAAACAATATTCTCAAAAGCCTTTGTCATCAGGATTAAATTAGATAGGAGATTATTTAGTAATGGGCTAACCCTTAACCATACAATCCCAAGTTTTTAATGACCCTGAAGATGAAGCTTTTGCAGAAAAAGGTAAAAATGCTGGTAACCTCCATTTTTTCCTTTTTCTACAATGTTTTCTACCATATTGAAGACAAATCCCATCTTCTGAGCTACAATGAACTTGTCATCTGCAAATGCTTTGAAAATAGACTAGTTAAAAATTTTGTCCTCTAGAAAAGTGTTTGCTATAGTTCTCCAATTTAAAAAAAATATTCCAGGACCAACTACAGTTTGAAAAAAAAAAAATAAATAAAAAGATAACACAAAAGCAACACTTAACTAGATCTAGCAAATAACAGTTTAATTTGACATCAACCAGATGAGAAATTGACATGATGCATTATAAGTTATACAAAATTGAAGGCAAAATACACAAACAAATTTCCAATGTCAATGCAAATGCATGATTTAGTTTTAAGTTTATGTCACAAAGGGACATTTGTTGGCATCCACAGGAGACAAATATTTGCAGTATTGCAGCAGGGAAGTAGTGGTTTTACCCTTTTCCAAACAACAGAAGTTTAGATTTGTCCTGTCAAAAGCATTAGCAGGCAATTATTGCTCAAATGATGGGTATTTTTTTTGAAATCATAGAAAACGTGAGAAAAGGAGAAAATGCTGGTGACCAGCATTTTCTCCTTTTCACACATTGTTTTCAAAAGCTTTCCTTCTTGGGGTCATTAAAACACCAGATAGTTTGGCAAAAAGTAAATCATATCTGTGTTTTTCAGTTCCTTACAAGATGACATTTAACAACCCTAAGAGGGAAGGCTTTTGAAACAATCATGGGAAAAAGAGAAAATCCTCGTCATTTCCTCCTTCAGCTACAATATTTCCTACCGTATCAAAGAGAAACCTAGGTCCTTAATCACCAATCATTCTTAAGAATATTCTAAGTCTTATTATCCAAGATTTTCTAGATTTGAAAGTAACACAACTTCTGATTGGCTAAACCAAATGGTTTAGCCAATCAGAAGTTGTGTTACTTTCAAATTTAGAAAAAAATGGAGAACAAAACCATGAATAATGTTAAGAATGGTTGGTGAATAAAGACCCTGGTCATTTTAGCCTCAATGAACTGGTTGACAGAGAATACTTTCAATCTTTTAATATGAAAGTTTTAAATTTTTTCCACTGATAAAGAGTTAATCAGCAAAAGTCATTTTGACTGACACAAATCATGGCGGCTAACTTTACCACATCATAAACTGTAAATCAAAATTTAGCACTTGTAGCACTTTCAAAGTTATTCCATTACCTAATTTGCATCAGTGCCTCTTTTGCAACTTTCACATTTCTTTTTCATGGCTGGACTCTAAAAAGATGACTTGTTTCAGTTAAAGGATTTGCAAAGCTTCCAATGAATAATAGGACCTCTAAAGAAAAAAAAGCAAATTAAGAAATTGACAGAGATCTTGTATCAAATTAATTAAGCCTTATCCTGCTAAATAACTGATTGAAACTTTCTAGCCGATAGTATCAACCTGAATAATGCTCTTTCAGATTTAATTTTTTTGGGAGAAGAACATCTTAATCAGAAAGTGTAGATCCAAGATCAAATTGTGCATTCTGTGCAGTCTGACATGGTTCTACATTTTCCGCAAAAGGTTAGCGAGTCGTGCTTAGCAGCGTAAGGCTTAAGCTTGTAAACTTCAACCTGATCGACAGAATTTCAGATACATTTCTGTTGAAAGCATTTGTATCTGAAAAGTGGCTCACACCACTGAATTCATCTTTGACTGGCAGAAAACGATCCATGGAAAAAGGGATAATGCTTGTTGCCAGCTTTTTTCCTTTTCCCACAAAGGTCTTTTTAAGTTCATTGACCCTTTACCTAACAATCCTGAGTTTTAACGACCCCAAGATAGAAGGCTTATGAAACTATTGTGAGAAAAGGAGAAAATGCTGGTAACCAGAATTTTTTCTTTTTCCCACAATGATTTTTACCCTTTCAAAGACAAGGTTCGACATTTGGACCACACTTAATTTGTCCTCAAATGCTTTCAATCTGGACTAGTCTAAAACTTTTTTGTATGGTAAAGACTTAAAAGCCATAGGATCACATGGTAAAGGCTTGATCTTTTCGAAACCTGGCGTCAACAGATCCACCATACACTTTCATATGATTCATTTACTGAATTCTTTCAGAACTGACATGATAGAATGAGAGAAGAGTTTTTACACACAGATCAGATTTGTGATTATCTTTAGTGTCAACAGTCTATGCTTTAATTTCAGCTTCTTTTTCCTCTTCTTTCTTTTCCTTTGGTTCTTCGACTGGTTTATTCCAGTTTTCAAGGCCTTTGGGCAAGGTGGTATCCTCTTCAAATGAACCTGAGAACAAGAGAGACATAACATACTGAAAATATCAAATATAATTAATAAGGAAAATGTGTCTTCTCTGGGAGTGAAAAATCATATAAAAGACATTTTCAGTAAGTAAGCAAATTTCAAGGCCAGTCTATTCCTACATATCATCGTACATACATGTTTTCTACTGTAGATCCTAGATCAGACAGGACATTGTCTGCAGTTTGATCATAATCTACACAACTTTTAAAACATTTTGACTATCCAACTTGTTTACTTGTGTGAAATACTGTATATGTACATCTACTTCAAAAGTAATTCAACCTTTCAACTTGGACCAGTCTTACTGTTTGTTGTCTGGTAAAGAGTAAGGATAATTGACAAATTAGTTTATTTCACAAGAGTTATTGAGATATCTGTTTAATGCACAAGAGTAATTGAGAAATTTGTTCAATTCACAACAGTAAACTAAATTTTTGTTTAATTCATGAGAGTAACTGAGATATTTATTTGAAATTTATATATCTCACAAGAGTAACAGATACTTGCTTAATTAAAAGAGTAAGTGAGACATTTGTTTATCTTACAAAAGTAACAGATATTTGTTTATCTCACAATAGCAACTGAGTATTTGATTAACTCTTTACCAAATGACAAAATTTCAGACTTGTCCAAGTTGAAAGCATTTCTGGATGATAACATAAAGGTGACTCAAAAATTATAATTTGTTTCTAGAAGGGTAGAAAATATTGTGGGAAAAGGAGAAAATGCTGGTTACCAGCATTTTCTCCTTTTCCCACGATGTTTTCATAAGCCTTCCTTTTCAGGGTCATTAAACGTCGGGATTTTGTGGTAAAGGGTTAATTCACTGAAGCAACTGTGATATTTGTCTAGATCACAAGACTAATTTGAGATATTTAATTTATGTGAGTAACTGAGATAATTGCTTTAATATTCACAAAAGTAACTGAGTTTCATATTTGTTTAATTCACAGGAGTAATTGAGATATTTGTTCAGTTTACAATCAGATAATTGTGATATATATGTATATTGATTGCTATTGGTCTGGATCTAGCCTCCCATTGCAGCACACCTCTATGGTTACAAGCAACTGCTCACTTTCTCTTAGTTTCTACATACAGTTAAGAAATTGTAATACTCTATGAGAAATTCAACTATTTACCAAACAAACCAATGTTTTACAACCCCATGGAAAAAGGCATCTGAAAACACTGTGAGAAAAGGAGGACAGATTAAGGATAACAGGGTAACCAGTATTTTCCCTTTTTCCACAATGTTTTCACCTTGTCAAAAACAAATTTCACTACTTTAGCCACATAAGAATTCATCCTCTGCAACTCCTTTCCAATTCGACAGTTCTTAAAACTTATCATCTGGTTAAGAAATTGACAAATTACCAGTTCCTTCGACAAATTCCTCATATGTGGTCTTCTCAGCAAATGGTCTAGGCCCAAGAAGTTCTACAATGTCGGCTTTTTCTATCTTTTCCTGATCTAGAAGTTTTAATGCTACCTGTTTAATATACATGCATAATAACTCGATATGTACAGAGTTTCATTTGAAGATATATACTGTAATAAATTACTTTGAAAGAAGACAAAATGATTTAACCCTATACCACACAATCCCAACTTTTAACGACCCTGAGAAAGGAAGGCATTTGAAAACATTGTAGGAAAAGCACAGATTAAGGTAACAGGGTAACCAGCATTTTCCCTTTTCCCACAATGTTTTTCTACCTGTCTCAAAACAAATTTCAATTTTAGAGTCACATTCAATATGTTGTCTGCAAATGCTTTAAATTTGGACTAGTCTAAAATTTTGTCAAGAGTTAAAGTGGCATTAGGCCAGATTTCTTTGCACAAGTTTTTTTTAAAAATATCTTGACAAAGACTGTTAAGTTTCATTGGCATGCAAAGATGGCTTTACTTTACACATAGACAGAGAAAACACAAGGAATTACCAAGGTTTTGTATTTTTATTGTAAAATATCTTATTACGTTATTAACTGTAAAGCTGTTATTGCATAACTAGGGATTATGACAATGAAGTATAAGCTGGTCCCAAAGCTCAGTTGGCAGACTCTGGTTTTGAATGTGGCAGACTCTAGTTCCACTGTAAGCAACTTTTTTTTTTTAGCTTTTTTTCTATTGTTGTCAGTTTTTCCCTAACTAAAGGTAAATGATCAGGTCCTAGTGATTTTTTTTTATATAAAATATCGGCCTCCAAATGATACATGATCAAAATCTGGTTCAATACTTCTTCAATATTTTGACAAATTAATTTTCATTTATTTTTCATCTGAACATAAACACAGACCCAAACAACACTGGCAAAAAAAGAGAGGAGGTTTCTGAATTTCTTTGAAAGACAAATCTAAAAATTCAAAATAATATCATCTTACATTAACTATGAACAATTTTCTAGTGTTTAAAGTTAACCCTTTACCACAGAGAAAGACTGCTTTTGAAACATTCTGGGAAAAAGAGAAAATGCTGGTAACCAGTATTTTCCCCTTTTCTCACAATATTTTCTACTCTTCCAAGACAGCTCCCCTCATTTGAGTCACATTCAAGTTGTCATCTGTAAATGTTTTGGATTTGGACAAGTCCAGAAATTTATAGTCTGGTAAAGAGATTGAAAAATTTATGGAGTCATCAGAGAGCTAACCTTTTCTACATCTGCTTTATGCTTGGTGAGGAGCTCTTTAGTTCTTGTATATGCCTTTGATACAATGTCTCTCACTTCTTTATCAATCAACTGCGCTGTTTCTTCACTGTAGGGTTTTTCCAGTCTGAACCCTCCAGAATCTGAGAGGTCATAGGAGATCTGTCCCAGTTTCTCACTCATACCAAATAGCACTACCTGTATTGAAATACACAATTGAGCCACACTCTGGGAAAACAGACTTTAATAATGTGTCCACAAATGATATTGACCCATGTCAGCCTGCACAGTCCACTCACGCTGAGCTTGATCAAAACATTTTGTTACCAGTAAATTGTTTAAATGTCCAAAATTCATTCTACCTCATGTTTCAGTCTTGTTGGACATAATGGATCTTATTATGGATAGGAACGAGCACCCGATTAAAGAAGTACTCGATTAAATGTCTGATTATCGATTAACAACATTGGTAATCGGGTACTCGAGAAAAAAAAAATTTTGTTTCTTTTTTTTGTTTTTATAGTTCCAGCTTTCCCGAATCAAAAAGTTTTTAAATTTCAGAAATCAATAAAGATGACAAAGGAAATGTGAAGGTTAATTATGTGTATGAGGTTCGTTCATTTAATTGTGTCACTAATAGGCCTCCATACCACATGACCATATGTATCACACAGACATAACGTTATTTTCACAAGCAAGTCGTTTTGAATACTGGCACGAAATTTTGTTTTGATAGGATAATATTTTCAAAAGTTACTGAAAGTTAGAGTAGGTACAGTCATATACACTGGCTATATTACTGAATGTACATTGAACCCAACAGCAAAGCTTGAAATTAGGGCCTATATTAAAAGTCGCGTTAGTCTAATTATTTCAGCTTCACAAATATTTAGTTAATTACGTCAGATACATGTACATGGGGCTTCTGTGGTATCAAAACAGTCGGTTTTCAGATGGTATAAAAACTTTAAAGATGGTAGAACTTATTTAAAAGATGCTCCCTCGTCCTGGTCAACCCAAAACTGCAGCTTCCAAAGAAAATGTTGTTGCTGTGGCAGATTTAATCAAGCATGATGCCAGGCTTACAGAGAAAGAAATAGCTAAGAGAGTTGGCATATCATAGGCATCAGTTCGTAAGATTTTGACCAAGGAGTTAAAACTTCATGAGATTTGCGCTAGATGGGTCCCCCACCTCCTGACAGATGAACAAAAGGCTACTCGTGTAAAATTGGCCAAAATTCTTCTTAAAAAGTACAAAAATTGTGACAAATGCAGAATATCAGAACTGTTCACAGGTGATGAGACCTGGTTTTATTATTTTGAGCCCCAGAGACACGTCAATAATAAACAGTGGCTGTGCAAAGACCTAGCTAGGCCGATCACAGCAAAAAGAATAAAAAGTGCGGGAAATGTTTTATATGCCATATCTTTTAATTAAGACGGTCCAATTGCTCAATTCCTGTAATGAACAGCCAAATGGTTACAGGCAAGTTTTACAAGAACAGTATTCTTTCAGAAGTGAAGAAACACTATGAAAAATGTAGACCTAGAACTGGATTAAGGGGCCTGTGCCTTATTTGTGACAATGCAGCTGCTCGCAAGTCTGCAATTGTTCAGAATTTCCTGGAAATGGAAAAGGTGGTACAGCTTCCCCATCCACCCTTTTTTACTGGACCTCAGCCATTGTGATTTTTTCCTCTTTCCTCATAAACCCCCACTGACACAATTAAATGAACAACCCTCGCAATTCCTTACCGTCTAACGACTGCTTAATCTGCCTTACTTGATTTGTAATCAATTTGCAATGCCTTCAGTTAGCGATTTGGTGTCAAACGAAATCATGAGTTTTTTATACTAACACTGGTCACTGTTTATACATTTCAATTTAACACTTGAGGGGTTTCCACACTTATCAACTTGTTAATCAGGCATCTAATTGACAGACAGTCAGAACTTAAGGATGGCAATCAGTTGTTACTGATCAGATGCTAAATACAACCTTGAATTTGATCATTTTTGACAGTGTGTCTAAATATTATGGGCATCTGTTGCCAGGTAAAGAAAACAAAACATGTACATTTACAAGCACATCTAACAATTTTCTAAATGATAAACTTTTTTGCATATATTTTGGTCATTTCCCTTTTTTATTTTAATATTCAATTGTACGAGGGCCATCCAATAATTAGCGAGACTGTAGTTATTGAAGAAATACCTGAACTAATACTAATCCAATGTTCCTACATTCCTTCAATATAGGCCCCTCCCTTTTCAATGACAGAATTCCATCAGTGAGGAAGTCTTCTTATTCCCGTTGCTAGGCAACCAGAGTTAATGCGTCAAATTTGACTGGCCACCTCTACTTCTAGGGCGTCTAAATCCTCAAAACGCACACCTCGCAATGGTTCTTTCAACTTAGGAAAAAGATCAAAATCTGGAGGACTCATGTCTGGAGAATATGGAGGGTGCGGTAAAACGTCCCAGTTATACAGCGTCAAAAGTGACGTCACCCTACCTGCCTTGTGACAGGCGGCGTTGTCATGCAGAATTAATGGTGTAAGTTCAAGCAGCTCCGGTCGCTTCTTGTGAATGGCAGGTCTCAAGACAGACATCAGAAATGTACGATAATACTCTTGATTGACTGTTTTCCCGATTGGGACCCGATTTGCAGCTAGATTAATATGCCGTAATTATCATAGGCAAAAATCATCATCTTCAAATTGCCTTGTTTTTGCCTGAATTTAATGGGTCGTGGGGACCCCGGCGTGTGCCATTCTGAAGATTGTCTTTTTAGTTCTGGTTCATAACTTCGTATCCAAGTCTCATCTATTGCCACTATCCTGTTAAGAAACATATCACCCTCATTTTTGTATCTTTCCAGTAATTGACTGGCAACATCCACTCTTGCCTGTTTCTGCTCCGAGCTCAGTGCATGGGGTACCCACCTTGCAGCAACACGTCGCATGTTTAACTTATTTGTCAAAATTGTATGTACTGACCCATGACTTATCCCAATTTCATTGGCTACTTTTTCGCATGTGTATCTTCGATCAGTCTCCATTACAGCCTTCACCTTTTGGATATTTTCTTCGCTTGTTGCTTCTGTTGGCCGACCTGGGCTGGGTTGCTTCTGCACACTAGTCCTTCCTTCCTTAAACTGTGCAATCCATCGGAACACTGCTGCACGAGAAATAGCTTGGTCCCCACAAACTTTCTGTAAGGTTTGAAAAATCTCTGTTCCAGTGCTACCCTTATAATACTCAATTTTTATATATGCACGTTGTTCTTCTGCTGTGAAGCTGGCCATGTTGCAGTTGTTTGTGTCACAGGAAGTGACGTCATAATTGTGACGTCTTAATGTAACGTCATTTGGCGTAATTTTTGTGTTGCTAATATGTTAGGCAATATATGTGCAAAGTTTCATTAAAATCTGTCAGACAATATTTGAGATATGACAACAGTCTCACTCATTATTGGAGGACCCTCGTATATTGCCCTACACCATATTAGGTATCTAGCCTGTTGATGTACCTTGATACCACTAGGTCCATACTTCTCAATGGTGACTAGAAGACATTCGGACAAGTGTTGACCTATCCTTTTGAGTAATCAAGTACGCAAATCATCACATCATTATGGATCCATAAAATCTAGGGATCGATCACTAATTTTAGTAATCAAGTAATCAGTATGTAGTATGCAACCAATGAATTGCTATAGAGAATGCATATAAGGGCAAAGTATCAAAGAACAACACGTACCTGTGAGTAAGCCATTTCAGTCACTTTTTTCAAATCATCTTGTGCACCCGTAGTAACTCTACCAAAAAAGATGTCCTCAGACACACGACCACCTAACGCCATACACATTCTGTCAATTATCTGTCAATGATAACATAGTCATTGCCTCTTTACCAGATGACAAAATTTAAGACTAGTCGCAAATTCAAAGCCTTTGCAGGTGAAAAACTAATGTAGCTCAAATAATGAAATTGGTCTTTAACCCTTTACCAAACAATCCCTGCTATTAACGTCCCTGTGTAAGGTAGCTTTTGAAAACATTGTGGGAAAAGGAGAAAATGCTGGTTTTCAGCATTTTCTCCTTTTCCCACAATGTTTTCCACTCTATCAGAGGACTTAACCTCATCTTCACTTATTCTGAGTTTGTCGTCCGCAGAGGCGTTTGAATTTGGAAGAGTCTAAAATTTGTTGTTTGGGAAAGGGTTAAAAGGGTAGACAATATCATAGGAAATGCTGGCTACCAATATTTCCTCCTTTACCCACAATGCTCTCTATCCCTTCAAAGATAAACATCATCATTTGATTAATGTAAGGTTTCCAATTGCTTTGAATTTTGATGAGTCTAATACTTGTAGTGTCGTAAAAAGTTAATACCTATGCCAAGGGCTAGGCGAAAGTATCTAGATTTAAGCTTTTCTCTTTTTCCTACAATATTTTCAAGCACCTTCTTCCTCAGGGTTGTTAAAACTTAGGACTGTTCCATAAATAGTTTGGTGTGTGGTTAACCCTGTACCACACAGTCCAACTTTGTGCGACCTGGAGAAAGAAGACATTTTAAAACATTGTTAAAAAAAAAGGAGAAAATGCTGTTGACCAGCATTTTCTTCTTTTCCTGCAACGTTTTCTACCCTTTCCAAAACAAATTTCAGCCTTTGAGTCATTTTTATTTTGTTGTCTGCCAATTTCAATTTCACCAGGTTCAAGATTTTGCTGTTTTGTAGTGTTGCATCTAGGCCCAGCATTGCGGAATTCTGCACTCAATAAGCAGTTCTCCCTCAAAAATGGCCCTCTCTCAGAAGGCCAAATTATCCCCCAAAATCAAAATCCTAGATACAACAAGAGTTAAACTTTTACAACATGTTTAATGACCAATGCTGAATAGACTGTCAAGCATATGCTAGTAAATAACATCTTCTCCTTATTCCATCCCTCTCTACCTTTTGAAATACAAAATCTTATCATTTGAGCAAAATTTGTATCATGCTTCAAGTATGGACAAGTTCGAAATTTTCTAGTGTTAATTTTCTATAGGTTAACTTCTACAAAACAATTCTGTATTTCAATGAATCTGAGAAAGAAAGCTTTTGAAAACATTTTGGACAAAGTAGAATATGCTCATTGCCAGCATTTTCTAAACTCTTTATCACATGACAAGATTTTGGGCAGGTCCAAATCGAATGCATTTGCAGACGACAAATGTGGCGTAAATGATGAATTTTTCCTTCCAAAGAATAGAAAACATTGTAGGAAAGGGAGAAAATGCTGGTTACCAGCATTTTTTTCTTTTCCCACAATGTGTTCAAAAGCTTTCTCTCTTAGGATGATTAAAACTCGGGACTGCACAGTAAACGGTTAAAATAATCTAAGTCAGATTCAACTATCATCTGCAAATATCTATGTTTAAGACAAATCCTGTGATGTCTGTGACAGTGAGGTAGAGCAATCGTAAGGTCCTGAGTTCAATTCCCGGGAAGGGTGTCAACTTTGGGGCTGTTCATTGGTCCACCCACACATTCCATGCAAGTACTGGTGCAGTTTCCAGCAAGCAAAATCAAGAGGTTTAGTGTATGTTGCAAGAGCTTGTTTCTCAATCAATGTAAAATAGACCATGTTTATATTAAAGACAAATCCAATCATTCAGCCAGTTTCAATCTGTCATCTGCAAATGCTTATAATTCAGATAAGTCTAAGATTTTGTTGCAAATAAAGAGGTCAAACAACATGAGCAAACACTTACCTGCTCCTTAGAATAGAGGAATTGTTCTTTTGGAAGATATAAAGCGTATCCCAGACCTCTACCTCTTGGAATAATTGAAACCTGTAGATTAGAAAAACATAATAAGTAATGATAATGATGAATTTGGAAGATTTATGTCCCTCAGTACTCTTCCGAGTATTGTTTCAATGTTGTTTTACACTTTTTTCAGCATTATTTCAATTATATTTATCTTGGTGGTAAAAGTTAGGACAGTATCAAAACTTTTGCAATTAGATAGAGACTGACAAAAGCAAAAGAATGTCAGAATGGGCCTGGGAACAAATGAAGACGTTGGTGAAACCAGTAGTGAACTTTTTACAGAGCAAGTCATAACAGATTAAAAACAACTTCATGAAACAAATTTAATTCCAACCATTAAAAAATATGGATATTATTTCAGTCTGATAATGTGTTACTGTGGAATCTGTCAAAGTTCCAGTTGCTTATCAATGTATTGTAAAACTAGAACAATTGTTGCCAACTTTTGTTCTAGTTTTACATTTTTCTAGCACACATTTTTCTGTCAATGACTAGAACTTCGACACATTGCACTGTAACTCATTAACAGACTCATAATAATATCTCTGTTTTTCATAGGTATGAATTAAGTTTGTATTTAAACCTTTGACTTGTTTTCTTTTGACCACTAGTGGGCCTTTAACAGTATTTCAATTTTAGTTACCTATGATTACACTTACTTTCAACAAAGGATCTGCATACTCTAGAAACCATCCTGCAACAGCATGGCCTGCCTCATGGTATGCAACAATTTTCTTCTCTGCAGGTTGTAATACTTGTGTTTTCTTTTCCAAACCTAAAAGCACATCCAAAGTATTACACTTTTACCAAACAGCCTTGTGTTTTAATGACCCCCATAGTGATATCTTTGTAAAACAATGTGGGAAAAAGAGAAAATGCTGGTTACCACAATATTTTCTACCCTTTCAAAGACAAATACTTTCATTTGAGACAACTAATTTGTTGTCTTTCAACACTTTCATTTGGACCACAGAAAAACTTGTGTTGTAAGGTATGGAGTTATGCATTCACCAAACAAATTCAAGTTCTTTATGTCATAGATGAACACACATGTTTGAAAACACAGCAGAATGTCCAGTTTTTACCAAATTTCATCCATTGTCTTTAATTAACTTCAATTAAAATGAAACTAAAATTTTGTAGTCTAGTTGATAATTTACCCTACATTAAGAAGAGCTTGCAACCTTGTGGAATGGGATTTTGAAAACACTGCTGGAAAATGAGAAAATGTTGGTAACAAACATTTTCTCACAATGCTTTTTAACTTCCAATGGCAAAAACCATCATTTGCGGTACGCCTTACTTCTGGTCTGCTAAATGTTTCGAATGGATGAGTTTAAAAATTTGTTGTCTGGCAGAGAGTTTATCTTTATATGCTTACCTGCAACAACTCGTTCTGTAGCTTTCTCAAAATCAATCATTTCTATGGATGTCTTACTCTCTCTTGCGGCTATAAGGGCAGCTTCATTACATACATTCATTATGTCTGCACCTAAAACAAACAAAAAGTAATTGTTTATTAACTACTTGCCAGATAACAAAATTTTAACAATTTCCAAATAAAAAGAATTGGTAGAAAACAAACTGAGTAAATGATAAGATTTGTTGGTTGTATTGGTTGTATTGGGGTTTAACGCCACTTTAACAGCTAAGGTCATATCATGGCGGTCGGTGACGCACATGTGTTTCCTGGCTTTCTCACACCAGTACTAACACAACTTTCTTTCCAAAGCCACCGACTACTTTTCTCACATGCTTCAGCAGAGGTGAGAGGCGAAAATACGCCGGAAAGAAAGTTCGCCTCAACCGAGTATCGAACTCACAACCACCAGGTCATGAGTCCGACACGCTCACCACTGAGCCACCCGGGCGGGGCACGATAAGATTTGTCACTGAAAAGATGGAAAACATAGTGGGTACAGTAGAAAATGTTGGTTACCAGCATTATCTCCTTTTCCCACCATGTTTGCAAAAGGCTTCCTTCTTAAGAGTAGTTAAAACTGGATTGTGTGGGTTAAACATCATTCTAAATTGAACCTGATGCAGGCTGACAAATACCCATCACAATTTGCCTGTAAAAAAGCCATAGTTCTTTTTAATAGTCCACCAATCATAATAAAATTGGATTGTGCACAAGTTCCGAAAGTACGGAGGCATCCATTAAATTTCCAGCCAAATTGTTTGGAACCCGCAGGAGAAATTGAATCTATGGATGGAAAACCAGTTTCCAGTATTAAGCCCCCACATTCTTTGTTATATTTATATCTTTGTAAGGTGTTTGATGCAATTTTAAACATTATCTTGGTTATATTGCAGTAGCCTGTACACCTGTCCCTGTTTTCCTGTAGTTTCTTGTACCAGAACTTCACACAATATTCTTCCAAAGCCACTGGTTATCTTCCGATATGACCATGAATGAATCATTGATCAGCTGTGAGAGAGGAATGAATCCTGTCCCAATGACTTTCATCAATTCTTGGAAAAAAAAAAAAAAAAAATGGCCAAGCTGGGGATTCTAACCAGGGACCCCTGGTGTCAAACCCCTAGCATTACCAACTAAACTACAAGGCTCCGCTCACTGTTGGGTATGAGTTGGTATAAAAAATAAAAAGAATCATGTCAAATTTTATCCTAAATTATCAATCTTCAGTTAGTTGAGAGAAAACCATGTTCTGTAAAAAGGAAGCTTAATGCAATTGCAAAAAAACATCGACCCAGCTCAGCCTGTGCTGTCCACGCAGGCTGACCTCAGCCAAAGCTTTGTGCTTTTGGTAAGTTTTCTGCATGTCCAAGGATCAGTGTGCCTCATGATTCAGTAGGTTGTTATACAAAATGGATTCTATGGATCTCTAATACTGTGATGACTTGCTTGGTATCATGCATCATGGAGATGCATTAAGCCTCCTTTTCACAGAGCATGGCTCAAATTGTTCTTATCCAGTGTCAGCATTCTTTCACTAAATTTAGTTTCTTTGATATTCAAAACCCCTCCTAAACCATTTGTCATAAAGCAGCAAACAGTGCACCTGTCCATGACCTCCAGGAAGTTTTAGTACCAATACTTTGTACAAATTTCATTCAAAGCAGCTGTCTTTTTTACCATACAAACATCATCAAATCAATGATGTGAGAAGGGATCTCAGTTGTGAAGAACATGAATCCTACTGCCATGACTGTGATCAACCCACAAAAAGAAAGTGAACTTCTCTGCGCTGAGATTCTGATAACAGACCCAGGATAACAAACCCTTACTTTACCAACTAGGCTACCCAGCATGGAACTGAATTTTGTTTTGCTTTCAATTTTGACAAGTCTATAGTATGTCTGCTCAAGAGTTAATAACCTTATAAATTATCCTTTTATCATTCTATCCAATCTTTTAAAGAATGTGAAAATGAAATGTTTTGACCCTTTACCACACAATCCAGAATTCTAACGACCCTGGAGAACCGAGATATCGAAAACACTGTGGGAAAAGGAGAATATGCTGGTATAAACCAGCATTTTCTCTTTTTCCTACAAATTGTCTTCCCTTCCAACGACAATTTCATTATTTAGGTTACATTTGATTTGTCATCTGCTAATGAATAAATATAAATTTTTTTTGTGTGGTAAAGATTTAAAAACTTGTGGAAAAAGGAGATATGCTGGGAAAACATCACTTTCTCCTTTTCCTATATTGTTTTCTATCATATCAAAGACAAATCCATCCAGTTATGTCACATTTGATTTGTCAGCTGCAAATGGTTTGAATATGGACTGGTCAAAAAATTTGTCATCGGGTACAGACTTAATATACTGTACATACCAGAAAATCCAGGCGTGGTTGCAGCCATCTTTCTTGCTAATTCTTGCTTGTCTACTTCAGTTTTTAACTTTTGTAAATGTACTTTGAAAATGGATGCCCTGTTAGGTAAAATGAATAAAAATGAGCCATGCTCTGGCAAAACGGGACTTAATGCATCTGCGAAAAGTATCAACCTAGGTCAGCCTGAGCAGTCCGTACAGGCTGACCTGGGCTGATACTTTTCACTATTGGTCAATTTTCTGTATGTAAAAGGACCAATTTACCTCATGATTAAGTCGGTTCTTGAAAAAAGCAGCTATTATGGATCCATGCGTATGTGATGACTTGCTTGATATCAAGGATCACAGAGGTGCATTAAGCACCCTTTTGCTAGAGCATGGCTCATATATCAAATGAGAATTTTCAGAAATACTTCTATAAAACAACTGTTTACACAGCAGTGTTCGTCGGGGTTTTTCACTGTTTGCGAAAAATTAAATGAAGTTGTGCTAGCAGCCCTACATATTCATTGTGTGAAAAGAAGCAATACTGCAAACTCCAAAAATGTCAATGTACCATCTAGCATGAACTGATTATCTTGGATCAATTCATTTCTTCCAATCGACAAAATTGTCCAGGCCACTCTTTTCATATTTGTAAAAAGCTTCATTCAAACTTACATGTATATAATTGTGATATGGTGTATGGGCCTAGCCCTTGACCCTTCACCACACATTCCAAACTTTTAACGACCTTCAGAAAGAAAACTTTTAAAAACATTGTGAAAAATGTTTCGATAGTTACCTTGCTCTATTGTATGGGTTCCTCTTTTGCTAGCTGAAAATTATTTCAAGTTTGAAGCAATTATCTTCAGTAACATTAGAGGTATTATAAAATGTCAAAGACTTTGCACGACGTTGATGGCACAGACCAGCATGCAGACTATGACAGGACTAGGACAATACCTCAACATTCTCTTAGAAAACAGACAAATTCTTAACAGTTCTTTCTCTTTTTGTCTCCGACAGGAATGAAAACCTAATATGGGTACAAAAACCACCTCCAACTTGTAGAGGGAATGGATTACAATAATTAGATAACATACCTTCCTTTAATGTCCGGTAGAGGAATGAAGATCTGTCTGTCAAATCGACCAGGTCTAAGAAGGGCTTGGTCCAATATATCAACCCTATTGGTGGCTGCAAGCACCACAATGCCACTTTGTGTTTGAAAACCTATAAGTACAATTTGTTTGTAAAACTTTTACCAAAATATCCTGTGTTTAATAACCCCCTGGGGAGAAGACATCTGAAAATATTGGTGCAGTCAGTGGCTTGGGAAGAATACTATATAAGAAACTCTAGGAAAGCATGGGTAGATGCAATAATTTTGAAATGGCTTAAAACACCATAAAAATAATTTTGTGTACAAAATCTATTGATACCAGAAAACAAAGTTTTAGACATGCAAAAAATTGAAAGCATTAAAAATTTTGCAGATGACCAATTATATGTCTCCAGCAATGAAATTTTTTCCTTTACGGAGAAAACAATGTTGTAGGAAAAGGAGGAAATGTTGGTAAAGAGCATTTTCTTTTTTCCTCAGAATCTTTTCAAAGGGCTTCTTCCCCCTGGACTTTAAGCACAGGGTCACTTGTAAATAATCGTGAATTTTAGCAACCCTGAGGAAGAAGACTTTCAAAAACATTTTGGGAAAAGGAAAAAATGCTGGTAAACAGTATTTTTCATACCAGTAATGTTTTTTATCATTTGGATCACAAATTTCATGTTTCAGGTACAGCAGTTAGTTTGTTGTCTGCAAATGCTTTGGATTTCAACAAGTAAAAAATTTTGATGTATGGTAGCAGTTAAACAAGAGCGGCAAATTGTCGCAAGATACGCCCGTCCCACCGCCAGTTGTCGAGGGGAGATAATAATCGTAAAGGGCAGGTAGAGGAAAATAGTAGTGCAGCAGAAATCATGTAAGTGATTGAAATAGGCATGAATGTCTCCTCTAATGTGAAGGAAACATGCATATAAAGTTTCAGGTCATTCCAACATGAAAAGACAAAGTTATATTGTAGAGAAGCATGAAAAGCTGTAAAAAAAAAAATAATGAATAGGGAATAATTCCAAAAGGGCGTTAGGTAAGGTTACGGCTCCAGTGCATTGCACTTTTCGTAACTGCAACAAACATGTTTACCAAGACTCAAGTCAATTTGACTTGAGGTGACAAAGTTCCGTTCCGGACAAGCAAGAAATACTGTAAAAATGAACAACAAAGTGGAATTACTCAAAATCCGCGCTAGGTAGAGTTATTGTTCTTGCGCACTGTACTCTGTAATATTGCAACAAACATGCATACCAAGTTTGAAGTCGTTCTGACTTGAGATGACAAAGTTATATTCCAGACAAGCACTAAATACTGTAAAAAAGACGATCAAAGACAACACGAGGTAGAGTTACAATTCTTGCGCACTGCACTTTCAAATATTGCAACAAATAAGCATACCATATTTCAAGTCATTCCTACTTAAGATGACAAAGTTATGCTCAGAACAAGCAAGAAATGCTACAAAAATGAAGATCTAAGGGGGAATAACTCAAAATTCGTGCTAGGAAGAGTTATGGTTCTTGTGCACTACACTCCGTAATTTTTCAACAATCATGCATAACAAATTTGACGATGTTCAGACAAGAGATGACAAAGTTATATTCCGGACAAGCAGAAAATGCTGTAAAAATGACGATCAAAGGGAAATAACTCAAAGACAGCACAAGGTAGAGTTATGGTTCTTTCGCACTGCCCTCCGTATTATTGCAACAAACACAAATGCCAAGTTTCAAGTCAGTCGGACAGGAGATGACAAAGTTATGCTCCGGACAAAGAACTGGACTGTAAAAATGAAGATCGAAGTTGAATGACTCAAAATCCGCACTAGGTAGAGTTATTGTTCTTGCGCACTGTACTCCGTAATATTGCAACAAACATGCTTACCAAGTTTGAAGTCGTTCTGACTTGAGATGACAAAGTTTTATTCCGGACAAGCACTAAATGCTGTAAAAATGACGATGAAAGGGACATAACTCAAAGACAGCACGAGGTAGAGTTACAATTCTTGCGCACTGCACTTCCAAATATTGCAACAAATAAGCATACCATATTTCAAGTCATTCCTACTTAAGATGACGAAGTTATGTTCCGGACAAGCAAGAAATGCTATAAAAATGAAGATCTAAAGGGAAATAATCAAAATTCGTGCTAGGAAGAGTTATGGTTCTTATGCACTGCACTCCATACTTTTCCAACAATCATGCATACCAAATTTGAAGGTGTTCAGACTAGAGATGACAAACTTATGCTCCGGACAAGAAGAAAATGCTGTAACAAGAGGGCCAAGATGGCCCTGGATCGCTCACCTGAATTTTTGAGAGGACCATAGCCAATTTTTTTTTGAGGTATTGAAACATTGGAAACAAAATCATTATTTTGCCAAGCAATTTTGAAAAGGTCACCTTTTAAAGTCATTTCAAAATCTGTCACCACCCCTACAATCATCACCACAGCAATGAATTTGATGAATCAGAATTCTGCAAATAAATTTTTGGATAGATCACCCAAGGACAATTTCTTGAAGAAGAGCACATGCTCGAAAGTGACTAAAAACATAAGTCCAACAAGAGAACCACATGCAGGTGCCAACAATTGACTGTTGTTTTTCGACAGATAAAAATTTCCCTAACAATTTTTGAAAAGGGTCACCCTAGGAACATACCTGTGAAATTATTTCAAAATCTGACCAGCCATTCCAGAGAAGAAGAATTGAGAAATTCCTCTTCACGTCCCCATAGCGCAAATAGCCCCCACCACCAGAGCAATGTTTCTTGACAGGTAACAATTTTGTGAACAATTTTTGAAAAGCTTCATCCAAGGAACATTTCTGTGAAATTATTTCAAAATCTGACCAGAGGTTTCAGAGAAGAAGATTTTTTTACAATTTCTTCATTTCCATATAGTGTGAATAGCCCACAGCTATCAGAGCCATGTTTCTTGATGGATCAAAATTTCTCGAACACTTTGCGAAAAGGGTCACCCAAGGAACATTTCTGTGATAATATTTCAAAATCTGACCAGCCATTCCAGAGAAAAAGAATTTTTTAAGAATTTCTTCATGGCCGTATAGTGCAAGTAGCCCCCTGTCACCAGAGCCATGTTTCTTGAGGGATCAAAATTTCGCGAACAATTTTTGAAAAGTGTCACCCAAGTAACACCTCTGTGAAATTATTTCAAAATCTGACCAGTCGTTTCAGAGAAGAAGAATTTTTAAGAATTTCTTCATTTCTGTATAGTGCATGTAGCCCCCAGTCACCAGAGCCATGTTTCTCGACAGATCAAAATTTCACGAACACTTTTTGAAAAAGGTCACCCAAGGAACATCTCTGTGAAATTATTTCAAAATCTGACCAGCCGTTTCAGAGAAGAAGAATTTTTAAGAATTTCTTCATATCTGTATAGTGCAAGTAGCCCCTAGTCACCAGAGCCATGTTTCTTGACGGATCAAAATTTCGCGAAAAAATTTTTGAGAAGGGTCACCCAAGGAACATCTCCATGAAATTATTTCAAAATCTGACCAGCCGTTTCAGAGAAGAAGAATTTTTAAGAATTTCTTCATATCCAAATAGTGCAAGTAGCCCCCAGTCACCAGAGCCATGGTTCTGGACCGATCAAAATTTCGCGAACAGTTTTTTAAAAGGGTCACCCGAGGAACATCTCTGTGAAATTATTTCAAAATCTGACCAGCGGTTTCAGAGGAGAAGATTTGTAAAGAAATTCTTAGAAAATTCCATTTGTTTTCCATGGCAACCAGAGTTTTTGATGGAATCAAATTCTGTGAACAATTTTTAAAGAGGACCTCCCAAGGAACATTCCAGCCAAGTTTGGTCCAAACTGGCCCAGCGGCTTAGAAGGAGATGATGTTTAAAGAATTTTTGACGACGGACGATGCACAACGGACACCGGGTGATCCTAAAAGCTCACCTTGAGCATGTTGTGCTCAGGTGAGCTAAAAATGATGAACAAAGGGAAATAACTCAAAGACAGCACGAAGTAGAGTTATGGTTCCTTCGCACTACACTCCATATTATTGCAACAAACACAAATGCTAACAAGGTTATGCTCTGGACAAGCAGAAAATGCTGTAAAAATGATGATCAAAGGGAAATAACTCAAAAGACAGCACAAGGTAGAGTTATGGTTCTTTCGCACTGCACTCCGTATTATTGCAACAAATACAAATGCCAAGTTTCAAGTCAATCGGACTGGAGATGACAAAGTTATGCTACGGACAAAGAACTGGACGCCGCCCGCCTGCCCGCCTGGGTGCCATGGGTGATCCCATAATACGTTCCGTCTTTGACGGGCGTATAAAAACTGCTGATTGTATGAAGTCCATTTATTCTTTACTGCACAATCCTGAGTTTTAACAGCCTGAAAAAATGGCTTTTGAAAACGTTGTTGGAAAAGGAAGAAAATGCTGGTAACTAGCATTTTCTCCTTTTCCAACAATGTTTTCTACTCTATAAAATATAAAAATTATCATTGTAAGTTGCATCTAATTTGTTGTATGCAAATGCTTTGAATTTGGTCCAATCCTAATTTTTTCATGTGGTATAGCCCTGTACTTACCATCCATTTCCACTAGAAGCTGATTCAGTGTGTTTTCTTGTTCATTCTGCCCACCAAATGAAGCTTTGCTTCTCTTACGTCCAACAGCATCTATTTCATCTATAAACAATATACAAGGGGCATTCTTTCTGGCCTCTGAAAACATGTCTCTCACCTGTAAAATGGTTAAACCAAAACACTGACAAATGATCCTGTGCTTTTTATGATTTGTGGAGGGTCTTATGTGGCTCAGTGGTAAAGTGTATGACCCATAACGTGGAGGCCCTAGGTTTGAGCCTCACTCAATAAACTGGGTTTTTCTTGGAAGTGACCTTGAGATAATTCAGAGTCCTAGCCCAGTACCGGTGAAATTCAGGACATCCATGGATGTGAACGCTGTCACCATAATTTGACTGAAATGATGTTAAAAGTAGCATAAAACACCATTCAATCAATCACTCACGATCAGTGGAAGAAAACTGAAAAAAAAAAAAAAAAAGCAAACCCATGTTCCTGAAGTTCCAAACTTTTAGCCCTTTACCAAACAAGCCCATGTTTTCACAACTCTTAAAAATTTTAAAAGTATTTCTGGAAAGTGGTATTTTTTTCCTTTTTATTTGTTTGTCATGTGCAATTGCTTTAAATCTGGGCAAATGTAAAGTTTTGTAATGTTGATAATAGTTAGAGGCAATCCCCTTACTTGAACCATGTTTCATTTGTCAACATACATGTATTTAATTCAGATGAGTCTTAAATCATATGGTTCTGTACAGAGTGAATTCGAAGAGGGTTTCTTTTTAGATTTTTCACATCAACGAAATTTCTCTAATTGAATGGCAAAAGCTGAGCCTTATTATACTCAGCTGTTAAAAAAAGTGCAAGTGCAAGAGGTTGCCAGCTCCAATCTTGCCTTGGCAAACAAATTTTCTAGGATACATGCTAGTCATTGCAACAGGATACAGTTCTCTGTCATCATGGAGCTCTCAACCACTTAAACTTTGCAAAGCAGCCCGTGGCTTGGAAAGAGTGCTGTATATACCACTGGTAAAGAAATTCCATGAACACATGTGGATATGTGCACTGGTTCTTAGGGTTTACATGAAACTGAAATTCTGTTAAAAGTAGCATTACACCAGTCAAAAGTAAAAGTTTCCCAATTCATCTTTTCCTGACTGCAATGGAAATGCAGCCTGATCTTCAATATTCTCTACCTGATTTCATGTGTTATTCTGTCCAGGAGAGATGTGCATTTGTAATCTCTGAGCCTTTTGTACTGACTAGAATTTCTATTTCATTTATCATTACAGGGTCCTGTGTGGCTCAATGGTAAAGACTAGGACTCACAACCTGGAGACCCCCTGTTTGAGCCTCACTTAAGGCACTAGGTCCTGGGTGTGTCCATGGGCAAGAGACTTCAGAGCTCCAACCTGGTACTAATATGAAACCAAGGACCTAAATGAATATGTGAGCTGTCGCCGTGATATGACTGACATAATGTTGAAAGTAGCCTTAAACACCACTCAACCAATCAACTGTAATTCATAAACCCTTAAGGTAAACTCGTTACTATACAAATTGCTACTAAAAACAGTGTGGGAAAAAGAGCAATCACTTCTTACAAGCAATTGCACCTTTACCCAAAACTTTTTCCCTAGCACTTAAATCCTGTAGTATTTAGCAGGTCTTCAAATTATCTTGTACAGTGAATGATCAAAAGTTAACATACCCTTGAGGATCCAACTCCTACAAACATTTCACTAAACTCTGACCCTGACACTGTTATAAACGGAACACCAGCTTCCCCCGCTGTTGCCTTGGCAAGCAGAGTTTTACCTGTACCTGGGGGACCTGTTAGAATGGCTCCTTTTGGAATTTTCGCTCCAAGGTTCACATACTGTGTAGGGTTTTTCAAAAAGTTGACAAATTCCATGATTTCAATCTTGGCTTCCTCGCATCCAGCTACATCTCTAGTGAGCAGAAAAAAAAAGCGTATCAAAGGACAATTAATAACTTGGTTCATAACCTTCTGAAACAAACTTGGTGCTAATGCAGAGGATGACCTTTATACCATTCTTGTTAATTTGTACTTGTAAGGTAATTAAAAGCTTTTTTAACATTATTTTAGATATACCACAGCAGTGCACCTATCCAAGCTTTCAATTTCTTTTTCTTTTACCAGTGCTTTGCACAATATTCCCTCCTAAGCCTTGTGCAATTTTCCTGAACAACCATCATTAAAACATTGATTAGCAGTGAGAGAAAAATCAATCCTGTCACAGTGACTTCCTCTGGTTTCAAGCCTGCATCTTACAATCTGAGCTTGGTGGAAGCTTCTGATATGACTGTACCATGACTATAAATCTATATTTCTATAATTTAATAGTCGATGTTTTCACCAGTACTAGTGCTTTATGGTTTTCATACAATATGACTTGTTTTTCATTTTTTTCTACTCAAATATGGAAAACAAGAGGGCCAAGATGGCCCTGGATCGCTCACCTATATTTTTGAGAGGACCATAGCCAATATTTTTTTGAGGTATTGAAACTTTGGAAACAAAATCATTATTTTGCCAAGCAATTTTGAAAAGGTCACCTTTTAAAGTCATTTCAAAATCTGTCACCACCCCTACAATCATCACCACAGCAATGAATTTGATGAATCAGAATTCTGCAAATAAATTTTTGGATAGATCACCCAAGGACAA
The DNA here is from genome assembly GCA_946811185.2 of Hippopus hippopus. Lineage (NCBI taxonomy): Eukaryota > Metazoa > Mollusca > Bivalvia > Cardiida > Cardiidae > Hippopus > Hippopus hippopus. The sequence continues at coordinate 13,570,695 of OX328103.1, read as the reverse complement.
TTTCTTGAAGAAGAGCACACGCTCGATAGTGACTAAAAACATAAGTCGAACAAGAGCACCACGTGCAGGTGCCAACAATTAGCTGCTGTTTTTTGACGGATAAAAATTTCCCTAACAATTTTTTGAAAAGGGTCACCCTAGGAACATTTCTGTGAAATTATTTCAAAATCTGACCAGCCATTCCAGAGAAGAAGAATTAAGAAATTCCTCTTCATGTCCCTGTAGTGCAAATAGCCCCCACCATCAGAGCCATGTTTCTTGACAGATCACAATTTTGTGAACAATTTTTGAAAAGAGTCACCAAAGGAACATTGCTGTGAAATTATTTCAAAATCTGAACAGCCGTTTCAGAGAAAAAGAATTTTTAAGAATTTCTTCATGTCTGTATAGTGTAAATAGCCCACAGCCATAAGAGCCATGTTTCTTGATGGATCAAAATTTCTCGAACAATTTGCAAAAAGGGTCTGTCACCCAAGAAACATTTCTGTGAAATTATTTCAAAATCTGACCAGCCGTTTCAGAGAAGAAGAATTTTAAAGAATTTCTTCTATCCATATAGTGCAAGTGGCCCCCCCCCCCCCCCCACCACCCATCAGAGCCATGTTTCTTGACGAATCAGCATTTTGCGAACAATTTTTGAAAAGGGTCATAAAAGGAACATTTCTGTGAAACTATTTCAAAATCTGACCAGCCGTTTCAGAGAAGAAGAATTTTTAAGAATTTCTTCATTTCTGTATAGTGCAAGTAGCCCCCAGTCACCAGAGCCATGTTTCTTGATGGATCAAAATTTCGCAAACACTTTTTGAAAAGGGTCACCCAAGTAACATCTCTGTGAAATTATTTCAAAATCTGACCAGTCGTTTCAGAGAAGAATTTTTAAGAATTTCTTCATTTCTGTATAATGCAAGTAGCCCCCATTCACCAGAGCCATGTTTCTTGAGGGATCAAAATTTCGCGAAAAACTTTTGAAAAGGGTCACCCAAGGAACATCTCTGTGAATTTATTTCAAAATCTGACCAGCGGTTTCAGAGGAGAAGATTTGTAAAGAAATTCTTAGAAAATTCCATTTGGTTTCCATGGCAACCAGAGTTTTTGATGGAATCAAATTCTGTGTACTGTTTTTAAAGAGGACCTCCCAAGGAACATTCCAGCCAAGTTTGGTCCAAATTGGTCCAGCGGTTTAGGAGGAGTTGATGTTTAAAGAATTGTTGATGACGGACGACGGACACCTGGTGATCCTAAAAGCTCCCCTTGAGCACGTTGTCCTCAGATGAGCTAAAAAGAACTACTTGCTTAATCTTTTACCACACAATCCCGTGTTTTAATGAACCTGAGGCAGAAGGCTTTCGAAAACATTGTGGGAAAAGGAGAAAATGCTGGTAACCAGCATTTTCTTCTCTCACAATGTTTTCTGCCCAATCAAAGACAGAATTCATCATTTGAATGATAATGATGTTGTGTACAAAGGCTTTGAATTTGGTCGAGTCCAAAATTTTGTAGTTTGGTAAAGAGTTACATATAAAGTTACTGAACAATGCTGTATATTTCTGAAATTCATATGCTCATTTCACTTTAACCCTTTACCAAACAACAAAATTTTAGACTTGTTGAAGTTGAAAGGATTTGCAGACGACCAAATAACTTTGACTCAAAAAATTGAAATTTGTTTTGGGAAAGGTAGAAAACATTGTGGGAAAAGGAGAAAATGCTGGTTACCAGCATTTTCTCCTTTTCCCACAGTGTTTTCAAAAGGCATTTTTCTTGGGGGTCGTTAAAACTCGGGTTTGTGTGGTAAAGGGTTAATAATCTACCACACGACAAAATTTTCGACTTAACCAAATTGGAAGTATTTGCAGACAACATATTCGACGTGGCTGTATTGATTGATTAATATCTTAAGGTATGATAGAAAACACAGCAGAAAACATTACCAGCATTTTCTCCTTTACCCACAATGTTTTCACAAGCTTTTATAGTGACACAAATTAAAACTTGGGATTATGTGGTGAAGACTAAACCCTTTCCCAAAAAATGGTCATTGGTAAAAAAGAGCTGTAGATCTGTGATACTGCGAACACATTGTGGAAAAAGGAGAAAATCCTGGTTGCATACATTTTCTTTTTTTTCCTTCTTGCTTAATATCTTTAAAATGTTGGATAGTGCGGTAAAGGGTTACACACAAAAAGTCACATAAAGAGTAAAAAAACAAATACTTACTTAAACTGTACACCACTTTCTTCCTTCTTTACAATTTTAGCAGTTGTCTTTCCAAAACCAAATATTCCTGAGGAACGCCCCCTCCTTGCAGCCCCTGGGCCTGCATTTTGCTATAAAGAAATTGGTAATATTTATATATCTCTAACATTTATTCCAGAGTCTAAAATCATTTGCATTGATTATGTGGGATGATATTCACATAAATATAATAATGTCTAATCTGGTCTCATCAAGATATGACTGAAATTACTGATTTCAAGATGATCTTCCAACTATTTAACTGCCAAACTTGCACCTTAACACAGAATGTAACTGTCCAGTTTTTCAACCCTTGCAGAAAAAACAAGCATTTTGAAGTATGTATATATCAGTGTTTTATAAAAAAAAAAAACAGATCAACAACTAAAAATTTTCATAGGCCCCTCACAGACCCTAGAAAAGAAGCCTTTTGAAAACGTTGTGGGAAAAGGAGAAAATACTGGTTACAAGCATTTCTTTTTGTCACAATGCTTTCTGCCTTTCTTACAACACTACACTGTCCACCATTTGAGCCTTATTTAGTTTGTCATCTGCAATTATTCTTTATTTTGGTGATTCCAAAATTTGTTGTTTGGTAAAGGGTTGTTTACTTACCATGACTGATCGAAATGAATACACAATGAAGCCAAAGATCAAGACATTCAAGGCAAAACCAAATACAGCTGACCTGAAAATGTCAATGAATACAAGCATATCTGGCTTGCAACACGCAAAAAGAGGCATTCCGACATTTGCGTAAAGTGTTGTCTCGGATCAGCCTGCGCAATCCGCGCAGGCTAATCGAAACAACACTTTCCGTTTTTATGTAATTTTCTGTTTTGCGCAAGTCTACTGTAGCACAAAATCTAATGTAGTCGTTAAGTGCTGTCTCAGATTAGCCTGCGCGGACTGCACAGGCAGATCCGAGATGACAATTTACGCAAATGGCCGAATGTCCCTTTTTTCGTGTTGCAAGCCATCTAATAAAGCACCAAATATCAATGAACTCTGAAAAGCAGTACTGAAGACAGGAATTCCTATTAATAAATTCTTCAAGCAGATTTTTTTTTTTTCTTTTTCCTAAATATTATAGTATGGAGAAAACAAATAAAAAGATACAAACCTTGCTTCATTTAAATATTCAAGACATCAGAGAATAACCATTAACATCAAAATAAACCCATTATGAATGAAAAATTCAATACTCTTTTCACATAACTTGAACTTACAATAGAAAGCATGTTACAGTGTATCATGACTGTCAAGGGAGATAAATGTTAACATACTATCATGAGCAAAACAGGTGTTTTGATTAAAATTATGTCAAGAAATCTAAAAGGTCAACCTAAGGATTACTTTGGTCCATTTGTAGAGAATTCCAAACTGCTGTTTAAGAGAAGAAAATTTTTAAAGATTTTCATTCACTTTTGTTTGGTTTTGTTGCCTGGCAATGAGGGGTAATTTTACACAAGAATAAAAAAGTTTACACACATACAGACAGGCCCATATTAAATTGGTTGTATTGGAGTTTAACAATATTTTAACAGCTTAGGTCATATCACAGCAGTCAGTGCACCTACGCAATTGTTTCCTGGCTTTCTCAAACCAGTACTGACACAACTTTCTTTCCAAGTCACTGTCTTTTATTCTCACACGCATCAGAGGTGAGAGGCAAAACATCACTGGAAAGAAAGTTTGCTTCAACCTGGTATCAAACTCACAACCAGCAGGTCACGAGTCAGATAGGCTAACTAGAGAGCTACCTGGCCAGGCACGCACAATAAAACACAAAATGAACACAGGGCCTTGACATAAGCTAGCTGACCAGTGGAATTAAATATCTTCAGTTGAGAAAAGGCATTAAAGGTTGTTGGAAGAAATGAAATTTATCAATATAGCATTGAAAGCATAATACCTCCCTTGTTTAAAATCTTAGATGACATCTGTACAGTAAACATACATGGCACAGGCTCCATAACATAATGACACACAAGCATTTTCTCCTTTTCTCACAATGTGTTCAAAAGGCTCATTTCCAAGGACTCTTAAAACATGCATGTTTTTTAACAAAGAGTTTAAACATCTACCCTTTATCTCTTTTTCAAACAATAAAATTTTGGAATCCACCAGATTTAAAACATTTGTAAATGACAAATGTAGCTCAAACCATGACTTCTGTCTTTCATAGGGTAGACAAACATTATGGAAAAAGGAGAAAATGCTGGTTACCAGCATTTTCTCCTTTTCCCACAATGCTTTCAAAAGCCTTATTCTATAGGGTCGTTAAAACTCCGACTTGTGTGGTAAAGGGTTAAAACAATTTCAGTGAAGCCACTGGTTAAAACTTGCACCCTTTGATGAATGAACCTGAACATGACAATGAAGCTACAGGCACTAAAGCCAAAAATCTAGTACTTACGTGGTAGGCATAGTCGTGTATTGCACCTGCACAAAATTTGCCGGACTGACACCTAGATCAACCTGGGCCTGTTCTAGATATTTCTCAAACACCTCCAGACTTCCTATACTAAACCATAACTTGGTACCAAACAGACCCTGTGGGTTAAAGAAAAGTACTATATGACCAGTGTTCTGGCAACAGGTGGTTAAAGCATCTGCATGATGCAAGTCATCATATGAATATGAATCCATAAAATCCATTTTGTCAAGCAACCAACTGAATCATGTGGTAGAATCATCCATGGACATGCATCAAATTGACCAATAGCAAAACCATTCAGCCCAGGTCAGCCTGCACAGACTGCACATGCTGACCTGTAGCTGATTTCTTTAGTGAAAATTCTATTAAGTAAAAGAAGGGTGCTCACTGAATCAAAAAAATCCAGAATTACCGACCTTTCTGGTAGGAGTCCATTTTGTGATCACTAACAAATAGCCCAAGTTAGAGGTATGTATTTTATATGATATGAAAAGAGATACAAGAAAATGTCAAAGCTTTCACACCACAGTGACACAGACGAAGACAATGGCATGAGTTATGACAAAACATAGGGTTGTTCTTTGAAACCGTCAAGCATAAAATCAAATAATTGGCAGGGTTTTAGTCTGACAGTTCCTTTTGGGGGTCCTTGGGTCTTCTATGATTATGGGAGTCCTGGCTTAAAAATTGGGAGTCCCTTGGTTGTACAAATTTGAATAACAAGACATGACCACTATATTGTTTAGTGTTGTATCTCAATAATACTGCAGTATTTATTGACATCATACAGAAAGAAAAGAGGAATGTTAATCCTGATACAGTGAAACTAACAAAATTATAATCTAAATTCTTCAAAATCTTGCACAAATTTTATTGAACCCATTACCACAGAATACCATGTTTTGATGCCCCTGGGGAATACTATTTAGGAAAATATTGTGGAAAAATGAGAAATTGCTTGTAACAAGCAATTTATCATTTTCTCACAATGTTTTCAAACCTGAATGGTACTTATTTTTCATGATCGAAGGTCCTGTTGCTGGGACATCTTGGTTTGCAGATGCTATTTTTAACACTGCGTCAGCACAAACAACTTTTAGGGGTTCGGTCTAAATCACGGATAACAAGCCGGCCACTGTCATAGATTATGAAGGTCAAAATTAATTATGATTTTCGGCGGATGCTATACGTTTATGTTTTTAACAAAATATCTTTACTTTTGAAAAGATTTCTTTATAGAACATTCTTTGTTGAACTATATTACCTATTTTTGATCAGCTTGCCGAGAATGCTGGGTTTTACACCGTACCTCTCTCTGTGAATAAGCAGGTGCTAGCAATTTGATTGGTCGAATGACACATAAAATACGGTAGAAAGTTGGATATCTCTGAATCTAGTGTAAATATTACGGTCCGAAAAGCTGCGGTAGGTTTTGGGTACTTTTGTTTACGCTTGACAAATTTAATCTTTTGATATCAGTAACTTCTTAAGAGTTCTCGATCTTTGAATCTTTACCCCATGATAACAAAATTAAAATTGCGTCCCAGGAGACGCAGTTACATAAGTTTTGGGAGTCCTGGGCTCATGGCGCACACTGAATCGCAAGAGTGGGATTCCACCTATTAGGGTCCTTTTCGTCAGTTTCTGCTTTTTCCACTCAATAAACATAATGCCAAGCTTTCTAGTGACAGGTACCAGAGATTACGATTCTTAGAGCTTCAGCTGATGATTCAACATCAAAGAAGTGATTTTCTGAGTATTTTGGAAGCTTCAATTGGGTGAAAAAAAGGCAAAAGCTGTTGAAAGATTACTTCTGAAAGCACAATTGGGTCAGTACCTACCCCTAGATCAAGCGATAATAAAACCCCCAGAGAAATATGAGTTTCAACCAAAATGGCTTCTGGACGAAGATTAGTTCAAAAGTTGGTTAGTTTATGATGAGAAAATTAAACTCTAGTTTGAGATATCCACAGAAAAGTTAAATCCGTCTGTGACAGGGTTTCAGAATTTTCGAAGGTTTACCACTGACAGACATGTTTTGTCCTTTTTTTTTTTGACAGGATTAAATTAATGGTGAAAACAAGGTTGCGTCCATAACTGTGATAATTTACATATAGATATGTTGCAGTTTTATAGGCAACTCTTGTTAAATAAAAAGATTAACATTTCAGTAATAAAGCATGATTTTTTATGTAAGGCCCCCAGTTTTTCAAAATGGCCCACTACTTCAATGTCTGTGGGCCCAATGGGCCCCCTTACAAACAAAGCTAGATTGAACACTGGAACAACCATCCTAAAATACATTCTTAGTGTGATTCTCAAGAATTTTTGGAACTTTTAAGTAACATAATGTCTGATTGGCTTTGGCTTAGCCAACTGGTTTAGTCAATCAAAAATTGGGTTACTTTCTAAATCTAGAGTAAGACTCAGAATGCAGGGCAATATGATTGGTGAATACAGGCCTCAGAATTTAAACCTCACCCCATAAGATGCTCCAGCTGCTTGGCTATTAGGTTGTAACTGTACATAGACCCATTCTTTATTATAAACTATCAACTTCTGTACCTGAAAGGAAGAGAAAGGGAAAAAAAGATGTCACATGTCTACAAAAGGTCTTACAGCTCTTTACCATGACACAAAATTTTAGACTTGTCCAAATTCAAAGTATTTCCAGATGACAAATTATATATGGCCTACAACATGCGAAAAGGGGCATTCGGACATTTGCGTATAGCGTCATCCCAGATCAGCTCGCGCATTCCTCGCAGACTAATCTAAGATGACTCTTTCCGTTCTTATGTAATTTTCTGTTCTGTGCGAGTCTACTGTAGGACAAAATCTAATAAAATCATGAAGTGCCGTCTCGGATAAGCCTGCACGGACCGCGCAGGCTAATCCGAGACGACACTTTACGCAAATTTCCAAATGCCCCTCTTCGCATGTTGCAGGACATATAGCTTATGTAATTGTACTTCTCTTTGACCCTTTACCACTCAATCCTGAGTTTTAAGAATCTGAATATGAAGGCTTTTGAAGACACTGTGGAAAAAGACAAAATGTTGGTAAGCAGCATTTTCTCCTCTTTCCAAACTATTTTCTACCTTTTCAAGAAATAAATCCTATCATTTGATCCACATTCAAAATGTGCTGTTCAAATATTTTTATCTTGAAAAAGTCTAAGATTTCATCGTCTGGGAAAGAGTTAAAAGGCCAAAAACCATTCTGAAAAAAGGAGAATATGCTGGTTACTAGCATTTTCTCCCAAAAGGTTTCATAAGACTTTTTCCTCCTGGTTGTTAAAACACAGGATTGTGTGATAAAAGCTGAAAATAGATGTACATAATTTTATATAGGATACAGGACACAAACTGGAGCACATTATTCATTAACTCTGACAACTTCTTGCATCTTGACAGCATTGTGATCACTGTTTTTTTGTTTGTATGGTGTTTAACAATTTCAGTTATATCACAGTGGCCAGTGCATCTATCAATGCCTCCCTTGAGTTTCTTTTACCAGTACTTCTCAAAATGCTCTTCCCAAGCCAGTGGCTGCTTTTCTATATTAACACCAATGACAATGTTGAGGGGTGAGAGAGGAACAAGTTCTATCATTAATACTGATAAACCATTTAAATTGCTTTGTGTATAAAGCAGTTAATTATACAACAACAGTAGCAGCAATGAATACAGATGCTTGTCTTATGCATATATTATTGGGTTGTTGCTAAATACACACCATCTTATGCTAGTCATTGATTCATGACAGGATGAAAACCATATAAAGCAGATTCAAGCCGTGGGTTTAGAAATTATGGGCGACAACGAAATCTTGTATGTGATTCCTGATTGATTTGCAGTAGATATCATGTGAAAATTTGTGTGTGCATTCCATTTATTGACAAAGTTATGTCAGCAATTCTAATTGCATAAAGTACAACCTATCAAGACAGGAGAATTGTAGTTTTAATAGAGGACGACAAACAGAAGTCCAGTCTAAGATGGTAAGTAATTCAACATGTGTTAAAACAGCTTGATACATGTGAATACAGATCGACAGATCTATACACAGTTGAGTGACAGAGTGTGGGATCTTATCAGTGTTTAAAAACCTTTCTTTTTTTTTTCCCATTTGGGAAACTTATTAAGCATTGTTAAAGAAGAATAAAAAATTCATATTCGAACATTCGGCTGTTTTACTAATGGTTTAATGATATAGATGCATGTTGAACAGGAAAAATGTTAAACTTGAGTACAAAATGAACTCTTCAAATTGTTATCAAATGATAAAGTTATAGACTTGTCCAAGTTAGGAGCTGTCGCAGACCACAAACAAAATGTGATTCAATTAATCCTTCAGACTCTTTTGTCTCTTAAACTGTAGAAAACAATGTCGGAAAAGGAGAAAACACTGGCTACTATTTTCCAGGAGGCTCAAATCCTGGACCTGCAGTTTATGAGTCCTACACCTTAGCACTGAGCCATGCAGGGCCCAAAAAGAAAATAAAGGTAACCGACATTTTCCCCTTGTACCATGTTTTCTACCATTTTAGGGACGTGGTAAGGGTTTAATGTGTAAAATATGATGAAATAAACTTCACATCTTACAAACAAATTTAACTCTTTACCAATAGAATATTAACACTGATCAATATTAAAAACATTTGCAGACAGCTGATTAAATTTGACCACTTTAAATGATGGGATTTGACTTTGCAAGAGCAGAAAACATTGTGGGGAAAAAGAGAAAATGCTGGTCACCAGCATTTTCTCCCTTTTCCACAATGTTTTCAAAAGCTCCAACCTCAGGGTCAGACTTGGGATTGTGTGATACAGGATTAAATAAGAAAAAAACTAATATCTACTTACTGATCCTGAAGCCAAATAGTCATTCACAAAGTCCTTCCATAAAATTTCTTTATAACTTGAATAATACATTAAAGCACCAATGGACAGGGCTGTTACCACGGCAGCTGCTCTCGCCAAATTAGGTGGTACCTCTGGATCACCTTCTTTTCTTTTCCTGAAATTGGAAAATAAACTCTTTATCAAACAATCCCGAAGTTTTCACAACCCTGAGATGGACAGCTTTTGAAAACATTGTGGGAAAAGGAAATAATGCTGGTAATTAGCATTTTCTCCTTATCCCACAACCTTTTGTTCTCTTCAAAGACAGAGATCATCATTTTAGCTTCATTTAATTTGATGTCTGCACATGCTTTCAATAAGGTCAAGTAAAAAATATTGTCATTCCGTAAAGCATTTATCATGTGTTTAGTTTTAACAATCCTGAGGAAGAAAGGCTTTTGAAAACTATCTGGGAAAACAAGAAAATGCCGGTAACCAAAAAAAAAAAAAAAAACATTACCATACAATCCTGTTTAAAAGACCCTGAAGAAGGCTTCGGAAAACATTTTGGAAAAAGGAGATAATGCTGGTTAAAAAAAATTAGAAAATGGCTTTGGAAAACATTTTGGGTAAAGAAGAAAAGGCTGGTTACTAGAAATCAACCCATTACCAAACAATCATGTGTTTTATGGACCCTGAGCTGTGGTTGAAATTAGCACCAGCCTGTCAGCAAAAAACTAGTAGTTTTTCTCTCAGGCTTGTAGAAATTTCCAATTTACTAGCCCAATAGGCTTGTAAAATGCAGATTATTGAAAAATGGTTCTACTTTCATTTTCACTTTGCAAAAAACGTTCTGAGCCACTAACATTATTTCAATCTGTCCCTTGTATCCAAAAGTTGGCAATGAATCATTAGTTTTGCTGACTGTACTGCAGTAACTATGCAGGCTTTCGGTTCTCACAATCTACATAAAGTTCTACACTAACATAATATCAGCCTGGCCAATCTATACTGGCAAAGTATCAGCTGGGCTAAGGGGTAAACTCTATTTGCAATCTGGTGTATACCAATTTTGGCTGCTTAACGACAAGTGTATTCTTTTTTTTTCACCTGCTACCTGAAAACTAGATGAGTGCTCGATGGCGAGGGTGTATCAAGTGCAAATATATTTCAGAGATTTCAAAAACTTGTTAATCATGAATTTCAGTAATGGTAATTATTATATTCTGTTACTAATAACAGTAACATTTTCAGCTGAAAATGGTGTAATATCAGCGTCACGCGAGGGCAGATATGGCGGGGCAACGGGATGATATCTGATATCCTGCCCGTTGACAAGATATTTGTTCTAAATCTATAGCAACAGAACACTCGCTCGTAAACTAACGTTCTCAAAACATCCAGTTTGAAAAAAAAAAAAAAATGGCTGCATCAGTCCATCAATCAGCGGACAAATCATCAAGACTACAGACAATGATTGAATCGCAAAACCAGCGAAGACATGATAAATAGAGAACAGATTTTTATTGTCTTGGATTGGGGAAATTTATCTGGCAATGCGTGGTGTCAAAAGGCTAGTAGCTCTATGAATTTTATCTGTTGAGCTGGGGGAACCGGGCCTGATTAAGTTTCCCAGTCCAAAGCACCAACCATCTATTCTATTTATCCCGTTTCTCATTTATAATGCGTATCATACTAAATTGAATATTTGGCTTGGAAAAGCACATATGGACATCTTTTTAACAATGAATAAAGATGAAGAACTGTTTATTTAAAACATCCTTATACTGCAGCTGTGATAGTCATGATGAATGATAACGTTTACCCGCGAAAAAAAAAGTTTTGTCCAACGAAGACAAGAATTTCTCTGTTTTAACTGTTTAAACATGTTAGAAAACAAAAACATCATGAAAATGATCAATCAATGTAATAAACAGGTTATTACATGGCTGATGAGGACTGGAGAGTGATATCGGCCCGCCATCTCGAAATCTGCCCTCGGGCTAAAGCCCTCGGGGCAGATATCAAGGTTGCTGGCTGATATTACTCTCCGGCCCTCATCAGCCGTGTAATAGCCTCTATATATTTCAAGTTCATGATCGGCTCAAGCCTACATACACCATTTGTAACAAATCGAATAAACCCATAACGAAGACACTATCACTGAAGTTGAAATATATTCACAGTTGAAAACCAGGTAAAAGGCACCCTTAGGTTGCCAATTGAGCAGCTGCCAAACAAAAATATGAAGACAGGAATCGAGATTGAAGATTTCTGGCTTCATTGACACAACAAGGCATTGGCTTACATTGTCAACTTCTAACACCATGTTTGCCCACTGACATCGTTTTCATTGCCTCTAGGTTCTGTAATTTATAGGCTTACATGCAACATAATACAGAATTTAATATGGGCTTGTAAATTTTTTTATTTGGGCTGGTGAAAATTGCTTAAGTTACAAAGTAAGTCTAACTTGCTTGTAAATTTCAATCCTAATTTCTATGACTGCCTGTGGATGGCCTTTCAAAACATTTTGGGAAAAGCAGAAAATACTGGTTATCAGTAACAGGAAATCCTTTTGATGATAACGTCTAAAACCTATGAAGTTGGTACTCATCATTATTGCCTCTTTCTGACAATTCTAATGAGTAACAAAAAACTAGAGGCGCTTGAGCGCCTGTATCGCTCCACAGGCCTGATATTTCTATAATGGCGAAAGGAAGTTTTTAACAATTATCATTCAATCCTGCATTTTAGCTCACTGAAGAAACAATTTGGTAGACAACCACCATAGGAACTTACCTGCAAAACAACAATGAAATCCAATGAATAGTTTTAGAGAAGAAATTTTTCAAAGATTTTACTTTATACCATAAAAGGAAAATGAGTCTCCCATAAAAGCCATGTTTTTTGACAGATCTTTTTTTTTTTAAGGAATTCTGTAAACCTGTATCTAAGGAACATTCCTGCAAAATAATAATGCTATCCAAATAGCGGTTTGGGAGGAGAAGATTTTTAAAGGTTTTTTACTTTGGTTGCCATGGCAACCAGAATTCTTCATGGAACACAATTATTTGAAGGAATTTGAAAGAGGACCACCAAAGGAACATTCCTGTGAAATTTGGTAAAAATCCAGTCAATAGTTTCTGAGGAGAAGTTTTTTAAAGAAAAAGTTTACGGACGCACGCACGGACGAACGGACGCACGCACGCACGCACGACGGACACAACGCCATGACAATAGCTCGCTGGCCTTCGGCCAGTGGAGCTAACAAAGGTTTTGTATGAAAAATAGTGATTTTACAACAGGGTTTCACACACTTATACAGAGCTCTGTGTATTGTAAATAACTCACCCTTTTTCAAACTTAAAAGTAAACTCTTTCTCTGGTATCTTGGATTCATTCTTATCTGCAAATATAAAAAAAAAAACATTAGGTGAAGATTTTGAGAAAATGACTGCATAGAAAATAGGTCCTGTTTTGGTACCTTTTTATTGTGGCATGATGTTTGAGAACATAGAAAGTCAAAGTTGTAATCTGTTTGTTTGTACGGTGATGAACGCCGTTTTCAACATTTTTCTGTTATATCAAGGTAAGGGCTACTTTCCCCCAAAATCATCAACAAAATAATGATCAGTGGTGAGAGAAGAATGAGTCCCATCCCAAAGACTATCATCAATCCTCCAAAACAAATTTACTAACCTGGGGATTCCAAGCAGTGACCCCCTGGTTTCAAAACAAGTCCTGTACACCACCAACTGTGCTACCGGGTTCAGCCCAAGATCTGATCTACATTATCAAACAACAGTAGTGAAATTAATTTTGGCACACCTAATATTGTTCATTTAATGAGAATTTTTTTTTTTACCATACCTTAAAGGCAAAAAAAGTCACTCCCAGAAAAATGAATTGTACATTAGAATTAATGCTGCCAACTTTAATTTTAGGTTCAAGATGAATTTTTGTGCCAGCTACTGGAACTTTGTCACCAGCAAATGCTTTAAATGTGGACAAGTCTAAAATTTCATCATTTGGTAAAGAGTTACTGGGTGATAGAATGTTTTGTTTCTCCTCATTACACACATGTGAAACCATCTGTTATTAAAGTGGAAAAGTGGCTTTTTTTTTAAGGCAGAAATATCACTAATCATTACCATTACCATTTTTTCCTTCTTCTTTCATAGGTTCTTTGGACCGTTTGTTTACTTTTCGAAATACTTTCTCCAGCCTTGTGGACTTAGTGTTGCGCATGACTGACCAGTTTTGGAATATCTGTTTAACATCCTCTCTCCCCAAGCGAGACAGAAAATGCAACCCTCTTCTAATCTGGAAAAAAATCAGGAATGCAATTCTGTTAACTCTTTGCTACACAATCCTTACTTTTAATGACCCTGTAGGAAAAAGGTTTAAAAAAACATTGTGGAAAAATGAGAAAATGCTGGTAATGAGCTTTTCCCCCCTTTGTCCACACTGTTTTCTACTCTATCAAAGATAAAAGTCATCATTTGAGCTACATATATTTTTTTGTCTGCAAATATCTTTTATTTGCGTAAGTCCAACATTTTGTCCTTTGGTAAAAAGTTAACTCCTTGCCAGACAAGAATAACTTCTAACGATTTCAATGTTCAAAGTGAAACAATTCGCAGACAACAATTAAAATGTTGCTAAAATAATAGGGTCTGTCTCAGAAAGGGTAGAAAACATTGTGGGAAAAAGAGAAAATGCTAGTTACTTCCACTTCCTCCTTTTCTCACATTTCTTTTCAGAGGCTTTCTTAACTCTTTACCAAATGACAAAATTTTAGACTTGTCCAAATTGAAGCATTTGCAGACGACAAAACATAGGTGACTCTCAAAATTGAAAATTTACTTCGGAAGATTAGAAAACATTGTGGGAAAAGGAGAAAATGCTGGTTACCAGCATTTTCTCCTTTTCCCACAATGTTTTCAGAAAGCTTCTTCCTCAGGGTCGTTAAAATCAGGTTTTGTTTGGTAAAGGGTTAATAAGGTTGGTTAAAACAGCGGATTATTTGGTATAAGGATAATCCTTTATCAGACACAAAAGAGTCATCCATATCAGAAGCATGTGAGCAATGCTCTTTGAAAAGGAGGCTAAATGTATCCAGCATGTCTACCGACTTTTTAAAGATGGGGCACATGCACCCCTTGGGTTTGAAAATATGGGGTACACTACAAATTTAAGGGGCACAGATAACAAAAACAAACTAATGATAAAAGATGAAATCATTATATATTCTTAATTAATATTTTATGATTGATTGTTATTTTGTATTGTTAATCAAGGTTTTCTATGGAAAAGACATTTAGATTAGTAGAGAGATAAATTGGTAGATTTATTATTCTCCTTACTCAAGCTTGTTTTCATAATATTTATCATTAGGTTAAAGGGAAACATCTGTGATAATGACGGGTCCATTTGAATAGTACAGAATGGAGTGCCAGTACAATCTGTTCAATTCTATTCTATTACCTTACTTGTTGACTTGAGACAACAGCCAAACAAAACAGAAGAACAATGTTTATTGCAGTGTTTCTGCCAAAGCGCATTTCTTGCGTTTTTGATGCAACAATTTCTTTGCTGACACACTAAAATTTGCTGTGTGCGTTCTTTCTGATGCGACCAAAAATTATCATGTCTTTAAAAACAATAGTTAAAATGCACACCATGACTTTGAGCCGAAGAACTAGGGGGTAAAAGGTCTTTATGCTGAGACTGGAGACATTGTGGGCCATGATTTTTTACATTGAGATTTTATGTAACGGCACCCAGTGTCTGAAACCGATTTTATTGATAATTACCAAGAAAATATCTGCCTGTACTGCTCAAAAAAATATTGAAAAACACATAATTGCTACCAACTGGTTTGTTTCTGTCACATTCACACATCTGAAAACCTTTTTAGTAATAATTTAGTAGGTACGGAATAACTATAGGACAACTATAGGTAAATTTTTTGTCGCTTTGGACCATTTATCTGTGTTTTAAATGTGTACGGTCTGTAGATTCTAGACACTCTCCAAACAGAATGAGATGAACGGAAAAAAAAAAGAAAACACAAAAGACTTGCAGACTTATTTGCTATCCCTTCCATAAGTAAATACTCCTCAATAAAAAATATGTGGGAAAAAAAAGAGGAAAAATCAAGAAATGCACCAACTTTCCGGGTCATGTCAGACTGAAAAAAATTCCAGTTCCGAAACGGCAGAGTTACAGGGAAAGGGAGAAGTCCTATGACGCTATTTTTAGTAGCTTTAATAGGCATTTAAAACAGCTACACTTAAGATTTCTGTATGACCCCTAGAAATTAGGAAGAGGGGTCACAAATGACCCTAAAAAATTTGAAGCTGGCAGAAATGTCTCCAATTATATTATGTAACACACTAATATACTGAAAGGTAAACAACTCGTTATGTATTTTCCGGACAATAGGCTGCTGCACTGTATAGGCCGCACCCTTCCATTTTAACCATTTAAGAAATAAAAAGTATTGTATAGGCCGCATCGGCACATAAGCCGCGGCCGATACCCTTGGTTACTGTACAATGTCATCCTCTTTAGATACATGTACATGTATTTGTACCGGTATATGTATTATACATGTTTCATGCACGAAACAAATTTATCCGTTGTTTTTGCATTTTTTTTTTTCATTCCATTGGAGTGATTTCCCCTTCTGCAGATCAATTTTGTTCATTCATTGTCAAATAGAATAATTAAAGGAATTTCGAAATTGTCACTTCGATTGACGGTACACACCAAACAACACATTTAATTACATTCGCAGTTAACCACTGATTAGTACCAATAGATATCATCAAACAAAAGGTGTGAAAATCTAGGTTGATCACGAGTTTTAACACATTCACAAGTTTGAAAGCGGATTAATTTATCTACCAACAAAACAAAGGTATAAATGTTCGAGAAATACTTTGTGGGTGTGAACCAAAGTGGCACCTTCATGGGGAATTGTAAACTGGTTTTCCCTTATTTTCAATTTTACAGGCCGCACTAACAGGTCATTTAGAAAAATACAATGAACCTATAAGCCGCTTCGTCTTATAGGCCGCACCCTTGAAAATTTCCACTTTTTTTACAGATAGGCTGAAGCTTATTGTCCGGAAAATACGGTACCCTGGTCATGGATTTCACGCGGTTTACAAGTCAATTTACTACCAATATTGACATCCATAGTACCAACGGATAGTGGAAACATTTTTCTACGAGAAAATCATATCACACTTTCCGACATTTAAAATTTCTGAGAAATATCTAGCTTGAAACTGTCAAACAAACCAAATCACAAAAGGTCCGATTGCAAAAACTTTCAAGACTAAAAAGCATTTAAAACATGAAAGTATTCTGTTTTTGTTCAACGTATGCTTCAAGTCCACAAACTTAAAACTATATATACACTAAAGTTTGAACATAAATGTGTTTTTCGATTGTAGGAACCCTTTTTCCATCTGAAGTCAAGCCGTCTAAATTTTAATCCATTATGGTGTTCTATGCGGATTTTATAACATGTTTTCTCATTGGTCAAGGTCAGACACACCTCCGTGGATAACCTATCAAAATACATGTTTCAAAATAACCGAGGTATGCCAAAATGGGGAAGCTGGAACACTGGACAGTTTTCTTGACAGAAAAATGTTTGTACAGCATATTTACAGCAAATTGATAAAGGTTTGAGGCTGATATAGTTTAAGTTTGATGGGTGTAAAGTGTTACTTGTCGGATATTTAACAGCTTTCACGTTTAAATGGGGTAATGTTTCTTGTAAATTTAGGTGAATCGATGCAATCAGATCTCTTTGAAGTTGGTTTATTTGACAGTTTCAAGTTTAATATTTCTCAGAAATTTGAAATGTCTAAAATTTTAATATGTTTCCGCTATCCGTTGGTCCTATGGATGTCAATATTGGTAGTAAAATGACTTGTAAAAAGTGTGAAATCTGTAACTAGGGTATTGAAAATACATTATGAGTTGTTTACCTTTAAGTATATTAGTGTGTAATACATGATTTGAGACACTGTCGCCTGTCTTTCATATGTGTCATGCATCATGGTGATGCACTTCGTCAAGATTTCACAGATTAATTACGGACGTTTTGTACCATGGCCATTTCGTACCAGTCACTTTGTACCATAATTTGACCACTTTGTACCATAGGTTATCACATTTCGAACCATACTTTTACCACTTCGTACCATAGTCATACCATTTCGTACCATATTTTTGGGACCTATGACAAAGTTTTGACAATGAAAAACGTCCATTATGAAAATTTAATTGATAATGATAATCCCGTAAATTTGATTACCAAAGCAATGGTTTATACTAAGTAAATATATTGAATGTCTCCTTTTGTCACATTTATTGATACATTTGTTCATTGTACGAGATGGTATTATCATGGTAAGAAGTGGTGAGGCTATTGTACGAAATGGTAAATTTATGATATGAAGTGGTAAATCTATGGTACGAGATGGTCATAAACGGAATGGTACGAAATGGTTATGGTACAAAGTGACTGCATACGTCACAGAGCATGGCTCAGTTGCAGACACTGAACTAAATATATTTCTCTTTTCTCCTGACAGTTTCACTTATCATATTGATAAATCTTTAGTCTACATTGTAATCAAGATCAGGTATTTCGCTTTATAACAGATCAGACACGCAAGTGTTTCGGTGATCTTTCTCCATGTTAATCATTGATCAGTGTAGATTAACATTAGTGTTAGGCAATCGGTTTAAAATCACAATCGATTATCGCTTTATAATCGGAAGAGCAAACCAACTAGCTATCGGTTGTACAATCGGTTTCTCCCTTTAACTGAGAATGCCTTTTTGCTTTAAATTCTGGGACAATTTGTCTACATAATATTAAGTTTATAAAGATACCATATTTTGTACTAAAAAAATTGAAGGATATACATTACCATTTAATTCTTTGCTTGATTTTAATACCCTTTACTTTGGTCCTTTAATCTTAATTTCCAAACCAGTTTTAAAAAAAAAATCAGACTTGTTCACATTGTTCACATATCAAGCATTTGCAGACGACAACCCCCCCCCTCCCCCGGAATAGTATAGATCTATATTTTCATTTTCACAAAACAGTCACTTTTTTCACTCATGAAAAGAAATTTTAGCTTCAACTTATGGCTTCATCCAGAGATTTGTGTAAATTCACTGTTTAAATTCACTGTTAAAGATGGGAAGATTGTTTGAAGTGCCTCTGATCAGACAATGCCACGCTGATCACTGTAGTGTCATAGGTTTTCACGTTTTTTTCGGTGACCTATTTTTCATATCTATTAATTTATGGATAAGTATTATCGCATGATTTCAAATGAATTCGTCATTTAGAATAGCAGATTACTTTAAAATTTGCCAATTTACACTAAATAATAGGATTAACACCTTTATTATGTTTTCATAAATGACTCGCCAGCTTGATTACCTGTGATAAACAGAGCCGCGTAAGTCCTTCGCATTTGATACTAATCCTGTTTTTTAAAGCCCATATATCTGCCGGATGCACGCCAGCTAGTTTATAGAAAGCTTTAGACAATAATTTCATGCGTCAGATTGACATTTAGGTGTATATTTTTTAGCGTCAAAAACGGGTCATTTCAAATTTCCAAGCGTCAAAATCCTGGGTCCGGGGTAAAGTGAGAACCCTGCCGAGTTGTCAAGTTTTGTCAAGACAACCACGGACAAAAATTTCTTGCTCATATTTCCGGCCAGTTTTTGTGTTTGTTGTCCACCATGTTGAATCAAAGAGTGTGATTAATCACAAAACCAAGCGCTAAAAACCAGTATTCATGTTTCGGCACCAAGCGAGTTCCGATACCGACTATAATCGATTCCAGGATTTCTCAATCGATTATCGCAATCGGAAGCCCAAACCAACTGACATTCAACTATAGTCGATCATCGGCAAAAAAAAAAAAGAGAAAAAAATCCTGCATACTTTTGTCAGTTATTTGAACCCAACAATAAAAAAAAATAGGGTATTTTGGTGATTCCTTGGACCCAAAAAATACTTCTACAATTGTTATTTAATGAAGAAAAAGAGTATTGTAAATTTATATTGTTGATTTTGAGAAAGTTGACAAGAGGACTATGGATAGATAGTTGGGTACTATATACATGTAGAGGATTGGATAAAGATATTTTGGGAGATTTGGGACAAAGTGACAGGAAGTGTGCTTGTCGCATTGTTTTGGGTTGGTTAGGTCGTTTGTTTTAATAAGTCTGAGAAAAGAGTCTCTTTCGCCCTTTTCTAGGCTTTGCCTAATTTCATATTATGTTTATGTAATATCAAGCACATTTTAATTCTGCACACAGTTGATTAATGAACTAACCTGATCAGATAGAAAAGAACCATGGTAAATTGTTAAACATTAATGGAATTTCTATGCTAATACACATCTTTTCACAATGTTCTAAATATTGACTATACAACAGGCAATAATAATACATATACTTCTAAAAGAGAACTTTCTTAAAATTTCGTTGAGGAAAATCTTCAGAAACAAGAATTGAAGAATTTGTACTGCAAGGTCATAGCCTACCTCCACTGGTCCAACATTTCTGGCAACGGATCTTCTAAGCAGATGTTCCATTTTTCTTGAAATACAAGAGTAAGTGTGTAACATTTTTAGTTTACGGTGCAACGATATTGACAATCCTTCAATGTGTATAGAGTACTGATTTCATCATTAAATTTCCAGTGCCGTTACAAAACAAAATTGGACGTCTTTACTTACGAATATTCGAATTATTGGCAATTTAGTAGGATCACAGATTATCAATTTCCTGTGATTAGAAATATCAGTTTCGGGAAATTTAGTTCATCTAAAAACTTTTAAATACTTAAATGGAAACATATCGAACTTATTTCACTCTTTTTTAAAAAATCCGAACTTAAGTATAGTCTAACGCATTGTACTTACAACAACATCAAAAACACGTGAAAACCCCATCAACATGAAACATGCGACAAGTAATTATTTGAAAAGGGCAGCTGAAGCTGCACAGGCCGGATTTTCAACGAGTGAAGAAAAAGGTAACCTTTTTAAAGCGCTAAATTAAAGTTTGAACGTCTGTTCGTGCCTGGCCTGTTCGTCCTAGTAATTTTACAGGGGAGTGGGTTAAAACGGGTACGTCTAAAATGCGAAACGGAGTCCTTTTCGCTAAGAGGAGTCTTTTTCATAAAGGAGTCAAGATGACTCCTTTTCGCAAAAAGGACTTTATATTTTACGAGAAGCCGTCAGTCCTTTTCACGAAAGGACTTAACATTCTAGGAAAAAGACCCTTTTTTTAAATTAGGACTTCTTTTCACGAAAAGATTTGTTTGTATGGTGTTCAGCATCATTCCTTTCCTGAAATTTCATTTTACCAGCACTCCACACAACACTAGTATTCTTTTCAAGCCACTTGCTACTTTTCCACACAACCCAGATTTCACAAAATACCATTGGTCCGCCGGTCATGTCAGGTAAAACTAATAGTGCACCAGAATACAGGACCGACTGACCGACAAAATTTAGCCGTACGCTTAACATGAAATTAACATGAAATTACATACCGTAAAAAGTAAACAAAAACAGTTTTCCCGTTTTAAAACCGAAAGTTTTTCGTGGAAAATTTCCAACTTTATAATCGGATATACATAGGCAATATATCGGTTATGTAAAATAATGTACATCGTGGAACAATCCGAATGACCACTTTTATTTTCCCGCTTCCAGGAATTATTCTATTCCGTGATTGGCTAACGTAAATGTGGGAGCATATCATTAAAATTGGATCCCCGCTCGGTATTTTGTATGCCCAATACAGAGATATAGGCAGAAAACCATCTCGGAAAATTACCTCTTTTTAGTTTTGTTGTTTTATGCTGTCATATTTTCAGTCCGGTAAAATTTGGTTTGGTCTGGTAAAAATTTGAAGTTTCGTGAAGTCTGACAACCATTGTCGAAACAATGGTCAGTGGTGAGCGGATTGGGCGCAGTCGCAATGACTATCATCAATCCTCAGAAAGAAATTGCCTGAGCAGGCGATCGAACCAGCAGCCCCTGTTCTGAAGTCCTGTACGCCACCGACTGTTTTTCTGGGGCTCGGAAAATTTATGGAAAAAAACTGTTGTTTTATGAATGCAAAGAAATAGTATAGGCCATTTGATATCAGAGAGTATCGCTGTGGCAAAATCGTCCATGAACGGCTTTGTAGAAAGCGATCGCCGGACTTTAGCACTAAATTCCGAAGAGAAAAGCATAAGGAGGAGAAGTTTCAAGGGACTGACGACCGCTGCCAAAGATGGCAAATGTATTGCGGAAAATGAATGTCGATCAAATGGGTAGGCCTACAACAAAAATTTAGATTAAATGAATATAGGTTGAACCTTCGATTCCGCGGATTTAAATGACTCAGACCCACGATAATGGTTTAAAAAAATATTGACCACAACAAGGAGAACTCCGTTATCAAATAGAACGGTACCAGACCGTCTTGAGAATGCATTAATAGTTCTTTAATATGCATTTTGTTCTTATTACTGGTGTGCTATTCAATTGACCAAGAGGAAAAGAAAGATAAATCAATTTCTGAATATTTCTGTCACAATGTGTGTGGACCTTGGCTCCTGTCTGCTGATATGCCCCTACACGCTGCATAAATCAAGTATTCTGTCTGTTTGTACAATGTTAGTCTAGATTAAAGCCACCAAAAATGGCATGTGAACGAGTTCACACTGTAGGAGGGCCTCCATTGTCATTGCAGTAAATTTGGCTGAAAACTGTAGGAGGAGAAGACGACATAAAAGTGATAGGTGGACAACCTAATTTTAGTATACCTTCCAACTTTGTTGAGAGGTATCTAAGTGTTGGAATCATTGGTATATACGTAGCCTTGTTTATATGATGACAAGGTGGATCCTTTCCTTGTTTAAGCTTAAGGGGCGCAAAGTATTATTTGCTGTCTCTGTATGTTACAATGTGTCCGTTGTCAACCTTTGCTGTAAACAACTTCTGCCCGAGAGCTGTCCAACAGATGATATGATAAAATCACTGTTCACCTATTAAAATATCTATAAATAGTTTTGCTCCACCAACGTGGCCGTCAAAGCTTAAAAAAAAATGAAATGCAGAAAATTGACCAATAGCAAAACGTTTCAACCCAGGGCACCTGTGAGGACTTTGCTGGCTGACCTAGATCGATACATTTTGATGATAAATTAAGCCCCTTTTCACAGAACATGGCATAAAGGATAAACTAGAGAAAGGATAAAAAACATATAAAAGCCAGATGGATTTGGAGAGAATTCAGTAGGGCTAAGTGTAAGTGTGAATAACCGTTTTTCAAGTGGCTTTGGAACACATTACAGAATGTTCACTATAAGAAGCTACTCCTATTGCGAAACGGAGTCAGGACTATTTGTTGAAAAAGATTTCTGTCGTGAAAAGGATTCTTTATTCGTTGAGTGAAAAAAGGTAAGCCTAAAGTATGGAAGGAGTGAAAAATTCCCCTTGTAAAGCCAAGCCCGGTAGCGCACAGGACTTGAGATCATGGATCGCTGGTTCGGATCCCCAGTTTAACGAATTTCTGTCCAGGAATCATTCCTCTCTCACTGCGGATCATTTGTTCGATGGCAGTTGTCTGGAAAAGCAGCCAGTTCCTTGGTAAGAATATTGTGCGAAGTACTGTTAAAAGGAACTCCGGAAAAGCATAGATAGGTGCACTGGTCGCTGCGATATAACTGAAATGATGTTGAAAATACAAACAAATCTTTACGTGAAAATTTGAAATTGGTCTTTTTTTTTTGTTGGTTCTTTAGTCCTTTTCGAGAAAAGGTCTCACTCCTTTCCGTAAAATCTTAAGTCCATTTCGCGAAAAGGAGTCATCTGCTCTGACTCCTTTTCGTAAAATTTTAGATCCTTTTCGCGAAAAGGAGTGATCTTTACTCCTTTTCATGAAAGGGACTCCTTTTTGCGAAAAGGACTCCTTTTCGCGAAAAGGACTCCTTTTCGCATTTTAGATGTACCGGGTTAAAACGGCCTTTCTCCAAAAGGGCCCACTTACACAGCCAAGGTATATAAGTACCAAAAAGGCCAACATTAATTTATGACTTGCTTTTATTTTCAATTTGTTCTTTTCATCAAAATGAATTTAATTATCGTTGACCATCCTTGGATCGTGCCCTCAAGCATTTTAGCAATTGCTAATGAATCAGGTGAAAAGATGACACCATTAAGTAGGTTGCCGGCACCCTGCTAGAAGCTATGTTACCAAAAAAATGCATCAAAATGTGTTTCAAAAGAGCAAATATAGACTTAATCCAAGACATGTCCCCAAAGTAACACAATTTACTTATTCCCATTCTTCCAGTCACATTGTACTGTCATTAAACATCTGAAATATTTTTCCAACATGCCACTATTTCCGCATGGTATTTGTTGATGTTTCTTTTTGTATGATGATTGAAGTTACTATGGCTTGTAAAGGAAGTGTACCTGACGTCATTCATCAGAGGAACGATTCAAGGATGTTATGTCCGGAAATAGAATGTGATCAAGGTTGGTGTTAAATGTAAACAATAAATGGAAGCGATGAGAAATAAAACAACAGCACATATGTAGAAAGCATTGCCAATAAGTTTTATTTCCCCGATCTAGTTTTTATTATTGTTGATTGACCAGCTAGTATTTGCTTATGGGCACAAATCATGGACGGTTGAGGATAATTTTTATTCTCTTTTAAAAGACCCTATTATACCCCTATAGCCACCAAAAGATATGAAATTGGCCTCTATGCACAGCATAATTAGAGAATGAATATTTGTATGATCACATATACTTGGACGGTATGGAAATTCTATTAACGTTAAATGTTGGGTTTTATTCTTTCAATGCCATAGTCAAACCAGTAGCTTTCGCGGATAACATGGATCAAGGTCAGACAGCACAGAAAGTGCATCTTAAATCGATGTCATCCGTCTCGTAGTACCAACTAACCAACAAAATCATGTTTATTTCAGGTATTTTGAGTGTTCTGTAAAGATACGATATATCTTTAAGGAGCATAAAGAGTTAGAAAATCGTTCACATAGTTCCACATTCAGACGACAAATTTTAAAGCCAAAGCAAAGTTTGGACAGTAATTCAAGTGTGTAATTTATGGTAATAGAGGTCATTTATCTCATGTCAGTTTGTTCTAGTAATTACAGATTGTCATCTTTACAATAATTTCCATACTCTTAAATAGCATGATTTAAATTTAAATACATTTCAGGCTTCCCTCTGGCTGCTTTTTTTTGTGCCAAACGAGAAAAGTTTGTGCCAGATTGGAATAATTGGAGCCGGTTGGTGCCAATTTTAAAATGAACGTACAGTAGGTCGGGCATAATCAAGAATTGGTCAATAAATTATCATTGCATGGTTGAGTCATGAGCAATAATATAAACAAGAAAACATTTGTTTTTATCAGATTTTATTACTTGTATCTATGTTTATTGTGTGAATATATTCCAAAAATTAGTTTCGTTAACAACGAAAAATCATTATGTATCATTCTGTCATTAATGTTTGTAAAACCACTGTGACAAAAGCAGAACTGGTTCATTGATAACCATTTTTCCTATTCCTATTGTAACAAAGTTTTAAAGAGAGACTTTTATGAAACAGATAAAAGTTTAAATAGTACAAACCAAACAACAAAGTCAATATGAGAAAAATTGTTACAAAAGTAGAAATTGCTCATGTAGAGAAATTTCTAAATCTAGAAAAAAATTTTCGTGAGGGAACTATATACATTTTGAAACATACAGAAGTTAAAATGTTAAAAACCAAGCAAGTTTTCCGAAAGGTGGGTGATTCATGCAGGGAAAACGACATAGAAAATTTCAAGGATGACAATAACATAACCATTATAGGACTATTATTGAAGCTGGCAGGTCTCTCATTATGCAACTTTACCTCAGTTCCATCACAGTAGTTTTCTTCTTTTTATAATTATACCTACGAAGTAGAGGGGGTATACTGTTTTCACCATGTCTGTCTGTCGGTCAGTCCAGTTGTAGACCTTTTTGTTTCTGTGCTCTCAAAAGCCGTTTGACCTTGGACCCTGAACTTTGTACAAGTGTTGGTCATGACCCAAGGAGGTGCCGTATTATTTTTGGGTCACATGGGTCAAAATTGTTTCCGTGTTGTAACTCAGTAGCTGTTTGACCTCGGATCATGAAACTTTATTCAACTGTTGTCCAAGATCCAAGGAGGTGTCCTATTTTTTTTGTGTCACATGGATCAAAGGTCAAGGCGATCTTTGTTTTGAAAATCATTTCTGTTCTCTGATTGTGCTGCTTTAGTGACAAAGTGCTGGTGGGGGTATATGTCCACTTTGAGACAGTTCTAGTTGTTTTTTTCTGACAGCGACTGGAACTTTGACTAACACATCAAAGGAGGAAGCCTTTTGAAAACATTGTGGGAAAAGGAGAAAATGATGGTAACCATCATTTTCACCTTTTGCCACACTGTTTTCTACTCCTACACTGCCAATGCTGTTAATTGCAACCTTTTTGAAATTTTCGCCTGCTATTACTTTTTATTTGGAAAAGTCTCAAATTTTGTTGTTGGGTTAGCCCTTTAGACTTATCTAAATTGGAAGCATTTGCAGATGACCCCAAAAAAGGTGACTCAAAATCTGAAACTATTTCTAGGATGGGTAGAAAACATTGTGGGAAAAGAAGGAAATGTTGGTTACTATCATTTTCTCCTTTTCCCACAATGTTTTCAAAAGCCCTCTTCTTCAGGGTCATTAAAAGTCGTTATTGTGTGATAAAGGGTTAAGAGTTAATATAATGATAAAAGGTTATTATCTATCATTACAGAGAGCTGCCTCGAAAATGTATTTGCTGAGCTTGAAGAAGATGCACTACACATATGTCAGTGTGCGGAAACAAGTGTTATTGTTGAACAGTTTATCGCAATGGCAACCGCTGAGAATCTTAATGTACTTTATGAAGCACTTAAAGCTGACATAAACGCTGTGTTAAAAGACAGATTTGCCAGCCATGTTTTAGAAAGTATTTTTTTGAGATCTACAAAATTTATAACAAAAACTGAAGACATTAAAGATGAAGATGTAGAGGACTGCCTGGACCAAACAAATGATTCTGAAAATAGAGCAACTTCCCTGGAAGACATGATCTTTCATTTATGTGACGTGATTGTAGAAGATACTGGGTCATTTTTGACAGATTCATACTCGTCTCATGTTGTGCGAGCCCTGTTACAGGTTCTTGGTGGAACAAGTGTGGAATTTAAAATTAGTCGACAGAAAAAAGGTAAATAAAGCACCACAAATTTCCAGTGAAGAAACTTTCCTGTGTCTAGTATAGTAAGAAAAAATAACTCTTTGGTAGACAAACAAAATTTTTAAAATGGTCCAGATTGAAAGCTTTTACAGAAAGCAGATTGAATTTTGCAAATATCATGGAGTTTGTCTTTTTGAGGATAGAAAAAATTGTGATAAAAGGAGAAAATTTCTCCTTTTCTCACAATATTTTCAAGAGCTTTTTTGGTCAGGGTCATATAAGCTTCGGATTACTTGGTAAAGAGTTGTTAATTAAATTCATGTACTTCAGGAGTCATATTCACTAGTAATACAAAATATTGTTCTTTTCTATCTGTCCAAGGCAAGTTTGAATAGTTAAGACATCACCGGTCATGGAATTTAGAATCAGAAGTGAATTTCAGAATTGTTGGTACACATGGCCGCATTATTGATTTTCTAATGGGTGCGGGGGTGGGGGTTGGGGAGGAGAGAAGAGAAGAACAGAAGAGAGAGAAAGCTAGTTGATATTTTGTAAGGAATGACTGTTTAACTTTAATTGGTAAGAACAAAAAAAAAACAAAAAAAAAATGCTGAAACAAAAAGGTGCCTCTGGTAGGACTTTAAGACTTTAAAACAAGATCTTCAAAATCATAATGGGTAACTCTACCATCTTAGCTCTCACACTAACCAAAAGTTTACTGTGTTAAAAATGTATATGAGCAATGCTCTGTGAAAAAGGGGCTTAACGTATGGAGAGAAAGTATCCATCCAGGTCAGCCTGCACAGGCTGACCTGGGCCAAAACTTTTTGTTATTGGTCAATTTTCTGCATGACAAAGGACCAGTCTACATCATGATTTGGATTTTATGGATCCATATCTATGTGATGACCTGCTGGATATAACGGAGATGCATTAAGCCCCCTTTTGCCAGAGCATGGCTTATTTATCATTTGTTGTGCCACAATGGCTATACTTTAACTCTTTACCACACAATCCCGAGTTTTAACGTCCCTGAAGAAAAAGCCTTTTGAAAACATTGTGGGAAAAGGAGAAAATGCTGGTAACCAGCATTTTCTCCTTTTCCCACAATGTTTTCTTCCCTATCTAAGACAACTCTCTCCATTTGAGCCTCATTAAAATTGTCGTCTGCAACTGCTTTCAATTTGGACCAGTCTAACATTTTGTCGTTTGGTACAGGGTTAACTTATGGGACAGGCAATTTTGCATTAAAAATACCCAAAATCATAATGCTTGGGTTTTCTTGTCACGTGCATTGTATTTCTTTCTTAGTTTTATTTCTAAAGCCATCTTTGCACACAAATGAAAATAATCAGTCTTTTGTAAGATTTTTTGAAAATATTGTAAAATGAAATCTGGTTTAATGTCCTTGTGACCCTTTCCCAAACAATCCCGTGTTTTAATGTACTTGAAGAAGGAGGTATTTGAAACATTGTGTGAAATGAGAAAATGCTGGCAACCAGTAATTTCTGCTGTTTCCAATATGATATTTACCTTTTAAAAGATAAATTATCCTATTATTTGAGCTACGTTTGAGCCATGCTGTGTCAAAAGGGGGCTTAATGAATCTGCAAAAAGTATCAACCCATGTCCACCTGCACAGTCTGCACAGGCTGACCTGGGCTGATACTTTTTGCTATGAGTCAATTTTCTGTGTCTCAAAGGACAATTCTACCTCATGATTCAGTTAGTTTTTAGATACAATGGATTTTATGGATCTCTAATGATGTGATGACTTGCCTGGTATAATGTATGGTGGAGATATATTAACCTTCTACCACACAATCCCGACTTTTAACGACCCTGAAAGAGAAGGCTTTTGAAAACATTGTGTGAAAAAGAGAAAATGCTGGTAACCAGCATTTTCTCCTTTTCCTACAATGTTTTCTAACCTTTCAGAAACAAATTAAATCATGTGAGCCACATTTAATTTGTCATCTGCAAATACTTTGAATTTGGATCATTCTAAAATATTGTCATGTGGTAAAGAGTTAAGCCCTCCTTTTGCCAGAGCAGGGCTCATTATACCCCCGCAAACGAATGTTTTCTGGGGTATACTGGAATCAGCCTGTCTGTCCGTCCGTGTGTCCGTGCGTCCATCCGTGTGTCTGTCCGTGTGTCCGTCTGTGTACAAAATACTAGTAATTTTGTGTCACGAACTTCTCCTACAGTTTTGCTGCTATTGTATTAAAAGTTTGTTGATACATTGATCGTATACTGAAGTTTTGCAAGACGCAGTTTTCAATCATCTACTCCCTATGATTCAAGGGTAATCTCCCCTTGAACTTGGAAAATTTTTTGTTAAATTGCCTGTTTCTGTCAAAGCGCTGGCGGGGGTATTAAGTCACATTCAGTGACAGGGCTCATTTTATTTGTAATCTGCAAATGCTGTCAGTTTGGAGAAGTCTACAAATTTGTTGTCATACAGAGTTAACTGTTGACAGGGTTAAAGAAGGAGCAACAGGGTCCAAGATTCAGTGATTTTGCGGTTCCAGACTCGTTTAGAAAGCAAGTGAAAAAAATTGGGAAGCATATATTTGATCTGCAGCACCTGAACGGTAAGTTTATACCTTATATTACAAGTTTTAACATCCTGTAAGGGGAAGGCTTTTGAAAACATTGTGGGAAAAGGAGAAAATGCTGGCTGACAGCATTTTCTCCTTGTCCCACAATGTTTTCTACCCTGTCAAAGAAACTTGATTTATTTGTATTACCTTCCAATTTTTCATCTGCATAATAATTAAAAATGATTATTATGCTATCAGTTTGGACATATCTAAAATATGTCATTTGTTGCCTAGTTTTAGGGACTTTGAAGAAAAAGGTTTTGAGTACACTACTCTGTCAGCAAAAGATAGTCTGACCTTAATCTACATTGTCTACAGAAACAACTAAGGTTGCTTTTACTTCTCTGGGCGTTGATTTTCTACTTTATCTCATAACTTGGTGGAATTAACGCTTTACCAAACAGCCTGGTGTTTTTGTGATTGTAGAAAAAAAACCTGATGAAGGTGTAAGCCAAAACGTCGACGATAAGAATTTTCATTGAAACTTATATGTGTTGTTATAGATCTATTTCCATTCATTTGTGATCATAGGGGAGAAGTCCTTTGAAAATATTTTAGAAGAAGAAAATGCTGGCAACTGACATATTCTCCATTTGCTTTGATATTTTCTACCAGACTAATCTTATCTTTTGAACTTGTTCTTAGCAAGTGCTCTAAAAATAAAGGAGATAGTTGAAAGTTAAAACCCAGGGGTTCAACTGTTTGGCAGTTGTAACTATAGTTTGAAGGGACTACAAGTTAACTCTTTACCAAAGTTTTAAATTTTGGACCAGTTCAGATTCAAAGCATTTGTAGACAACAAATTACATGTGGATGAAAAAGGTAAATTCTGTTTGAAAGAGTAGAAAACAAACGGTCAAAAGTTAGGTCACTTGGACTATCTCAGAAAAACCTGCGCACTCTAGAAGCCTTATTTTCAGTCTGATACTCATGAAAATTGATCAAAACACTGATGTATGTCACATCATCACAACCAGGATCTCTTCAACTTACCACCATATCAATCCTAGATGACTTTATAGTCCATTAAAGTCAATGTTAAATTTGACATCTGAAAAAAGTGGAGAGTGCAACAAATAGAACAGCATGCTGTCCTATGGTCAATTTGAAAGCATTTACATAATTATGAGGCCAAGCATATTGAAAAGATAGGTTCACAATAACTTACGCTTACACAGACACTTTATCAGTTGTTTGAAGATGGCAACTTTTAACCCTTTACCAAACAATCCCTGGTTTCTACGTCCCAGAGGAAGAAGCCTTCTGAAAACTTTGTGGGAAAAGGAGAAAAAAGCTTGTAACCAGCATTTTTTTCCTTTTCCCACAATGTTTTCTGCTCTTCTAAAGTCAAGTTTCAATTTTTGATTCATGTTTGTCATCTGCAAACGCTTTCAATTTGGACAAGTCTAAAATGTTGTCGTTTGGTAAAGAGTTAAGAAACCTCGCTGGAAAAACAGAAATTGACCTGAAGAGGTATACCTTCTTTCTTTTGGGAATGATATTATCGATTCCCTAAAGTGTTGATAATTTGTATCACATCTTTTCGGTTGGGCAGATTGATAAAATTGCCATGTATTTAATGGTAGCAGAATATGTAAAGGTATATGCATACTCAAATAATTCAATTTCTATGCCCTTAAGGGTGATCATTGTAAAACATGAGATTAACATGTTTGTTTCTATTGTCATGCTAGTTGTGTACATAAAGTCGCTACTAAATCTAAGTATGAATGAAACTACTACATGGTTTTACTATGATTTGTTATTGCTTATGGCTGTTCTCCAACTGTCCCTCACTCCTCTGTGGCTAAGACCAAAAAATGCTAAAATATTACTATAGACTTAAATAGTAAAAAGCATGAAATTAAAAATTAAAAGTTGCGAAAAATTAAATTTCTGCATGGTTTTTGTAAATAACTAACATTGCAACAAAGAAATTTTGAAGAAGTTGTTCCATTTCAATGCATTTGATCAAAACGTTAGTTTTTAGCTCCACTGGCCGAAGGCCAGCGGGCTTATGTCATGGCCCGTTGTCCGTCGTGCGTCTGTCTGTCCGTGCGTTAACTTTTATTTTAAACATCTTCTCTGAAACTACACAGCCAATTTTGATGAAACTTCACAGAAATGATCCTGCCATGGTCCTCTTCAGAATTTCTTGAAAGAATTTAATTCCTTCAAAAACTCTGGTTGCCATGGCAACAAAACTTAAAAATATTGGAAATCTTTGAAAATCTTCTTGTCTGAAACCATAAGGCCTAGGGCTACCAAATTTGGCATGTAGCTTTATCTAGTAGACCTCTATCAAGTTTCTTCAAATTATAGCCCTGGGGTCAAATTTGACCCCACCCCAGGGGTCACAAGTTTTACATAGGCTTATATAGAGAAAACTTTAGAAATCTTCCTGTACCTAGCCATAAGGCCTAGGGTTACCAAATTTTGCATGCGGCTTTATCTAGTGGGCCTCTACCAAGAGTGCCCAACTTATAGCCCTGGGGTCAAATTTGACCCCACCCCAGGGGGTTTCAAGTTTTACATAGGCTTATATAGAGAAAACTTTAGAAATCTCCCTGCACCTAGCCATAAGGCCTAGTGCTACCAAATTTTGCATGTGGCTTTATCTAGTAGGCCTCTACCAAGAGTGCCCAACTTATAGCCTTGGGGTCAAAATTGTCCCCACCCCAGGGATCAGAAGTTTTACATGGGCTTATGTAGTGAAATCTTTAGAAATCTTCTTGTTACTTACCATAAGAATTTGGGCTACCAATTTTAGTCCTGTCTCAGGGGTCTTATGTTCAAAACCAATTGACCAAGTATTGTAATGTTTGGCATGTAGGGATTTTACGTATTAGCCAGTGGAGCGATACAGGGCCATCATGGCCCTCTTGTTATAGAGACCAAATGGACTATACTCAGGTGAGTGCTTTAGAGCCAATGACTCTCTTGTCATTATAATCCCCACAGTGAAGGGAAAATGGAAGGGGGGACGGGGTGGGAAATCTGGAATCAGGATGTAAGGCCATGCACCATAAGAACTTGTGTATCAAGTCCTGTAATTTTCATAGTGATTGGTTCCCTATCACAGGAATTATGGCCGTTTAAATTTGATTTTGTTGATCCAGTGACCAGGCAACCAGTGGGGTTATTTGTTGGCCTGTAGCTGTTATAGTTAACCTTTTGCTACATAATCCTGTGTTTTAATGACCCTGAGAAAGCAGCCTTTTATAAACATTGTTAGAAAAGGAGAAAATGCTGGTAACCAGCATTTTCTCCTTTTCCCACAATGCTTTCTACCCTTTCAGAGCCAAGTTTCTATCAGTTGAGCCACATTTAAGTTGTTGTTATCCACAACAGCATGATTTTGGACAAGTCTAAAACTTAATCGTTCGATAAAGAGTTATTGTTAAGATTTTAATGTATAACCAATCATTATTTTGCAGTGCTGTTACTGGATACCCATGCAAGTGCAGTGATTCAGACATTGTTGTTAGTATGTCATAAAGTGGATGGAGACTTATGTGGAAAATACATTAAAAAGATCATCAAACTTGCCAAGATCAGTGAGGAAAGTGCTAGCAGCACAACAAAGTATGTATACGATGACATAGTAGATTTCAAACCATGACCCTTTCGAAAACTTCTTTGCTACTGTCAGTGCAGAGACCTGTACAATTTTTTAGGATAGATTTCAACCTTTTCCTAAACAATTTTGTACAAACTACCAAAACATAATTTTAGAAAGACATTTGGTACAGAAAGGACTTGGACACACAGTCAAATCTATCTGTATATACTTAAGCAAGCAATCTTGGCTTATTGGATGTCAGCACGAAGATAGCATGCTCCATTTTTGATGTTCGTATCTAGACATGCAACTGGTTTGGTTGGTCATACCAGTTGTGTAGCAGATTTGCCTGTTATGATGATGCTGATTTGGTCATTTTGTTATCAAAGTTTATTTCAATGGTAGTCCCTCTTCTCTCTCAATATCTCAAAAGAATTAACCTTTGTAGAGCTGAACCAAGATTTAATTGCTTATGCAGACAGTGTAGATCAAGATCAGACTGCATAAAACATGCAGTCTGATCTTGTATCAAGGCTGTCAGCTTCTCAGAAAGATACTTTGACAAAAACAGCTTTAAAATTGCAATATTTTGCATCTATGGTACTGATAGAGACTATTTATTGGATTTATGCAGTTTTTGTCTAAGTAAGGTACACTATTAAAATAACTCTTATACCAGACAACAGAATTTTAGACTCTTCTGAATTGAAAGCTCTTGCAGATGACAAAAAAATTTTGGTTCAAGTAATGGGAATGGGAGAAAATGTTGACTAGCAGCATCTTCTCTTTTTCCCACAATGTTTTCAATAACTTTCTTCTCGGGGTAGATAAAACTCAGGATTGTTTGGTAAAGGATTAAAGTGTATCGGTGCGTACAGTACATTTTTAGCTCCACTGGCCGAAGGCCAGCGGGCTTATGTCATGGCCTGTTGTCCGTTGTGCGTCCGTGCGTCCGTCCGTCCGTCCGTCAGTCCGTCCGTCCGTCCGTGCGTCCGTCCGTCCGTCCGTGCGTTAACTTTTTTTTAAAACGTCTTCTTCTCTGAAACTACCCATCCAATTTTGATGAAACTTCACAGAAATGATCCTGCCATGGTCCTCTTCAGAATTTCTTGAAAGAATTTAATTCCTTCAAAAACTCTGGTTGCCATGGCAACAAAACTGAAAAATTTTGAAAATCTTTGAAAATCTTCTTGTCTGAAACCGTAAGGCCAAGGGCTACCAAATTTGGCATGTAGCTTTATCTAGTGGACCTCTACCAAGTTTCTTCAATTTATAGCCCTGGGGTCAAAATTGGCCCCGCCCCGGGGGTCACAAGTTTTACATGGGCTTATTTAGGGAGAACTTTAAAATTCCTCTTCTACCTAGCCATAGGGCCTAGAGCTACCAAATTTGGCATGTAGCTTTATCTAGTGGACCTCTGCCAAGATTGTTCAAATTATAGCCCTGGGGTCAAATTAGGCCCTGCCCGGGGGTAACAAGTTTTACATGGGCTTATATAACAAGTTTTACATGGGCTTATATAGGGAGAACTTTAAAATTCTTCTTTGACCTAGCCATGGGGCCTAGGGCTACCAAATTTTGCATGTGGCTTTATCTAGTGGGCCTCTACCAAGAGTGCCCAAATTATAGCCCTTGGGTCAAATTTGACCCCACCCCGGGGGTCACAAGTTTTACATGGGCTTATTTAGGGAAAACTTTAGAAATCTCCCTGTACCTAGCCGTAAGGCCTAGGGCTACCAAATTTTGCATGTGGCTTTATCTAGTGGGTCTCTACCAAGAGTGCTTAAATTATAGCCCTGGGGTCAAAATTGGCCCTGCCCCGGGGGTCACAAGTTTTACATGGGCTTATGTAGAGAAAACTTAAGAAATCTCCCTGTACTTATTCATAAAGCGTAGGGCTACCAAATTTCGCATGTAGCTATATCTAAAGGCCCTTCACCAAGAGTGCGTAAATTATAGCCCTAGGGGGGAATTTGATTCACCCTGAGGGGTCAGAAGTTTTACATGGGCTTATATAGTGAAATCTTTAGAAATCTTCTTGTTACTAACCATATGAACTAGGGCTACCAATTTTAGTCCTGTTTCAGGGGTCTTATGTTCAAAACCAATTGGCCAAGTATTGTAATGTTTGGCATGTAGTGATTTTACGTATTAGCCAGTGGAGCGATACAGGGCCATCATGGCCCTCTTGTTTAGAATATAGGTTTACAGAGCCCTTGCACAGTTGGTAGATTACTGGAAGTGGACTTGAAAACAGGGAGGTTGCATGTTCAATCCCCAGGCTCGGAAAATTTCTTTTAGAGGATTGATGATAGTACTTACGACAGGATTCATTCCTCTCTCACCGCTGATCATTGTTTCATCGATGGTTGTGTGGGAATGCAGTCAGTGGCTTTGGAAGCATATTGCTCAAAGTACTGGTGAAAGAAGCTCCAGGAAAGCATGGATCACTGTACTAGCTACCACATTTTACCTTATATAATGTGGAAAAAGTGTTTAATACCATACAAAAAAAACCACACACACAAAGAACGTCACTTTTTATTCTTTCATTGAACAGTCTCCCTCCAGTTGCCACAGACAAGGTTGGTTCATTTCTGGTACAACAGATTATGACATTAGCCTCCACAGATGTATATAGTAAACTATTTACAAAGCTGTTCAAAGGCAGTATGCTTCAGTATGCTGTCCATCCAAAAGCCAACTTTGTGCTACAGAGTTTACTAGGAAGCTGTACGGAAAAGGAAGTAGTAAGTAACAGTAAATACAAATAAATACAGAATATTATGTTGTAGTAACTTTTTGGGGTTTGCACTGGCTTTGAGATGCTCGGTAGAATCGATAGCTTGTGAGACCAAAGAGGTCTAACAAGCTAACAATTTTCCCAAGCAGCTCGAAGCTAGTACAAGCCCCAGGAAAGTTACAACATAATATTCCTTTTACTAGATAAATGGAAAATTTAACAACAAAGTTTTGCAATTATGCACCTTTTTATTTAAAAATGGCAAGAAATAAAAAACACATACTAGTATGGTTTAGCTGGTGAAAACTCTCGTTTTATGAATCATAGATAAATGGTACAGTGTAAGTTTTCGAACAATCCAATCAGAAACCATGCTAAAAGTAGTCTGTAAGCATGTTACATGATCATACCATATTTTTGGACTGTATTTGACTCTGTGTTGATACAGATTTTTAGCTTTACTGGCTGAAAGCTAGCAGAGCTTATGTAATGATGTGGTTTCCCTTGTCTGTCTATCCGTCTATTAGTCTTTTGCTTGTTTACTCGATAAAGTAGACATTTGTGGTCAGATTTTCGTGAAACTTGAACAGCTTTATTTCATCAATAGCTTGAATCCTATCAATATTTGAAAAAAATCTGATAATCGATAAGGGAAAGGTAGCCATTTAAAGATGAAAATTGACATTTCTTGTTTATGCAATAAAATCTGCATTTGTGGTCAAATTTCCATGAAACTTGTACAGTAACTTTATATCATTAATAGCTTGAACCCTATTGATTTTGAAAAACATCTGACGGTTATAGGCATTTAAACTTGAAAATTGACATTTCTTGTTTATGCGATAAAGTCCGCATTTTTCATCCTATTCTTATAAAACATGCACAGTTCATTTGTATGATCAACGGATTGAATCCTTTTAAAAATAAAGATGATCCAGTAATCTGTTTAGGAAAAGCAGCCATTTTATGACTTAGTTTTGTTTACTCAACACAGTTCACATTATTGGTCACATTTCACATGTAAATATGTGTAGATGTTTTTACTATCCAAATGATAGTCTGTGCTGCAACTACTTTCCTCAGTGATACAGAAAAAGAGACAAGCAAGGTAGCTTCTTTAGGTCATTGATGTACAGGGCTTGTGATCTAGCATTGTTGAGTTCAAATCCAATCATAAACAAGCTCTCTTCAAGGATTGGTGATAGTCATTGTAACATTCTTCTCACCACAAAACATTAACGTGAAACCTTCATGTGGGAAAAGCAGCCAATAACTTGCTATGAGTGGTGCATGAAGTACTGGTAACAGGGTTGCATCTAGAGCGCGGCCTTGCGGGATTGCCGCAAATTTTTGTGATCCCCCCCCCCCCACAATTTCTCAACTTTCCCCAGGCAAATCCCGCAAAAATATGACTCAATTTCAACTATATCTAGATCTAACAAAGTGTTCATCTCGTAATCTATCACTCATAAAAAGAACATAATTCAAACAAACAAACAAAAAAAATGGAACGAGGGCAATAAAACTATCAATCCAGAAAGACCTGAAATCATTATTCCTAGTCATTCCGCATACCTCAGGTGATCTGGTGATCAAGTGTTAGATGTAGGTACAGAATTGGCCGAGTTGTTACGAGTGGATCACTAATCAGAGTTTTTTCAGTGACTCTGCCCCGGTTTACCATATATGGATAACATGTATTCCAAATATGGTTACTATTACTACAGAAAGCCCGCGAAAACAGGATAATGTCTACAATCCGATGATTTGCCTATGTAATTCCTATCTGTGATGTCATTTGGATGTCTGTTCCCCATGGTTTCAAATAGAAAAATCCAAAGTGGTCTCAATCGCAATTTTCGGACGTTTTATTTCTGGGATAAATAACTACATACCGATATGGGTAATACCGTTTTTTAAAATGGGAGTTCCGATAGAAATGAACTTACACCTTCATTTGTCCAGCCACATGTTTATTTCCGATACGGTGGAAAATGGCGACTGTGTGTTGCATTGTTTCACCATGACTGCCAAGAGGAAATTGCCAATAGAACAATGGAAAATTCTTAGGATTACAGTAGCGATTCTGTCAAGACTCGGGTCACAAAAAGGAAGACACCCGCTTTTATGGAGTTCTGGAAGGCCAATAATCTGTGACTCGAAGTTGACTCTAAAATTATTAAATGTTTTGTGCTTGGTGCATTAGGGAGTAAAAAGTGCAACTATTTCACTATTGGATGTAGTAACTTAAGAACATGGAAGCTGGATAGGTATGTGACATTGCCTTCCCACAAAGAATCCGTGCATGACATAACTTTAAGTACCTAGTATAAACAGTCTCAAAGCACATGTAATAGACTTGATATGCATCCCCCCAATTCAGCAATTATGGGGGGGGCGTTGCCCCCAAATTGCCAATTTCTAGATGCATCCCTGCTGGTAAGAGAAACTCCAGGAAAGCATGGACAGATATTGCACTGTAATGACTGTAGATAGAAAAAAAAAAAGACCAGGCCAAAAGTGGCCATGTTGTATGAGATACCAAGAATCAAACCTAACCCATTACCACACAATGCTGACTTAAAACAACCTTGAGGGAGAAGCCTTTTGAAAACATTGTTGGAAAAGGAGAAAATGCTGGTAACCAGCATTTTCTTCTTTTCCCACAATGTTTTCTATTCTTTGAAAGAATAAGTTTCATAATTTAAGCAACATTCAATTTGTAATCTGCAAATGCTTTCAATTTGGACAAGGCCAAGAGTTTGTCGTCTGGTAAAGGATTAAAGTATGAAAAAATAAAATCCATCCACATACTCCTTTTGGTTGATATAGATGAATTCTGAGAAATAGTTGTTGACGAATATATCTGTAAGAGTCAACAAACTTAGGAAGAATGGGAATTTTGATAATGTATTTTATGTGGTAAAAAAATCACCTTGATTAGCACTTTTCCAATTTTATATTTGTCATTATGTTTTCCCCATTAGCTCCCTAAACAAATATGAATCAAACTAACTCTGTACCACACATCAAAATTTTAGACTTGTCCAAACTGAAAGCATCTGCATACAAACATTCAGTTTAGATCAAAAATGATTTCTGATTCTGAAATGGTAGAAAACATTGTGGAAAAAGGAGAAAATGCTGGTTACCAGCATTTTGTCCTTGTCCCATATTGTTTTCAAAAGCTGTCTACCTCCGAGTCTTTAAAACTCAGAGGTGTTGACGGTTTATATCAAT
This sequence comes from Hippopus hippopus, assembly GCA_946811185.2. NCBI lineage: Eukaryota > Metazoa > Mollusca > Bivalvia > Cardiida > Cardiidae > Hippopus > Hippopus hippopus. Next base: position 13,531,681 of record OX328103.1, on the reverse strand, counting down.
GTTAGGGAAGCTCATGTTTGAGAACTGTCTGATCTGGGACCCATCTTTCCTTTCAAAGCAATATTATAGGTAATTGTAAAACTACCAAATCTTGTTTTTGAAAACATTTATTTTTTTCTCTCCGCTTTTTTTGTGTGTGTGTTACAGTTCAAAGAACAGTTCGAAGAACTTGAGGACAAATTTGAGGATGTAATGGCTTATGGACATTATGGGGTCATTCATGCCATTGCCAAAACTTGTCAAAAGTTGGAATGTAAGCAGAAACATTTCAAACAGGTATAACCAAACTTGATGCTATTAACAAAATTTGTAGTTCTCTACTTTTGTAATGATTGATTGATCACATGGTAATTTTAGGCCATTTCAACAGTGCTTCACTTCTATCATGATTTCACCAATTCTAGGCCCAAGGATGCTGTTCCAAATCTAACACTACCAGTGATAGAGATTGGGGCCTGTATTCAACACCCATTCTTAATATATCTCAAAAATATTTTAAATATGGAAGTAGAGCTATTTTCGATATGCCAAATCAATTTTAAAGCAAACAGTTTAGCCAATCAGGAGGGAAAAAAAAAAAATGACAAAAAATCCTTTTACATCCTTATAATAAGTCATTAAGTTTTTTACTGCAAATGGCAACATAGATAGAAATTCTGTTACTTTCTAAATCTAGAATTACACTATAGACTAAGAATGCAGTTAAGAATGGTTGGTGAAGGCAGCCCGGGACTCTTGATTCAATACCTGAACGCTTTAACAGAAGACAAAGTTTAGACTCATCAGTGATGAGAGCATTTGCATACGACAATTTGAAATGGGCTCGAGTGATGGAATTTGTCTGTGAAAAGGTAGAAAAAATGTAGGAAAAGGGGAAAATGCTGGTTTCCTCCTTTTCTCTCAATGTTTTCAAAAACTTTGACATTTTTATAATATGTCTCATTACTGAAGATATTTACCGCAAGCTTGGACAAGTTGTTCACAATCAAAAAGGGGAACCAATACAAAAAGGGTAGGGAACTATCAAAGTATTTTTGACACAGTTATGCCCCTTCTATGACTGAATTTTCACTGAAAATTAAGCAACTGCAGCCAAGTGTTGGCTCCCGTGTGTGATACTCTTGTTTGTCATTTGGCTAGTGCTTTCAATATATATCAGTCTAAAATTTTGTTGACTTGTAAAGAGTTAACTCCCATGAACAATACAGATCTATTATGGTCCTTTTGTATTACCTTTCATTAAGTAATAAAGCGTTGTTTTTTTTTTTTTAAATTATATGATGAACATGGTCCGTTCAGTATCAAGTGACAAACTCAGCCAATATGACTGCCCATAACAGATCCAAAATGCACAATAAAATCTGGCTGTTCAGTTATAAAACTCTCATTAATCAAGTAATTTAGTATTGGCCAATTTACAGGCCCAAGATCTGTGGTATGAGTGGTCAGCCTCCAGTTAATATTGTAGACTTCTAACTCAGCCAATACAGAATTTATTTGATTAATGACATTGTATTTATGAATTCAAGAGTTGATTCTGTGTCATTTCAGTCTTTAATGAGTGCCCTTCATTGTCGAGATCCACAAGGAAGACAGAAGAAAATATTTCCTATTGCTCTGACCATGAGAACGTTCGAGGTATATTACGATCTGCCTGACAATGAGGAGGCGGAGGAGGGAGAGAAGAAACCTGAAATTGTTGTAGAAGTATGTATATTTCATATCTAAGTGATAAGTACATGTGCCTAGTTAATTCTTTATCATATAACAAAGTTGTAGACTTGTCCAAAGTAAAAACATTTGCATATGACATTATTAAATGTGGCTAAAGTGATGGTATTTGTCTTTGAGAGGGTAGAAAACATTGCAGAAAATGGAGAAAATCCTGGATACTGTCATAGCTATGCAGAATCACACTCTACATCACATAATTAGGGATCCATAATATCCACTGTGTCTAACAACAGATTGGATCATTAGGTAGACTGGTCCTTATGGCATGCAGAAAATGCGTGGGCTGCGCAGGCTGACCTGAGTCGATACTTTTTGCAGATGCATTAAGCCCCCTTTTCATAGAGCATGGCTCAAGTATTTCTGAACCTATTTGAAAACATACCAAAGAAGGTTTTTCAAACATAGTGGGAAAAGGCGAAATTGCTAGTAACCGACATTTTCCTTCTTTTCCCACAATGTTTTTAAACCTTTCAGAAACAAATTCAGTCATTAGGGTCACATTTGTCATATTTAAATGCTTTCAATTAGGAACAGTCTGAAATATTTCCTGTAGCAATTGATTGATTAATTGTATGGTGTTTAATGCTGTTTTCAACATTATTTCAGTTACATTGTGGCGGCCAGAGCACCTATCCATGCTTTCCTGGAGTTTTCTTTTACCGGTACTCTGCAGAATATTCTTTCCAAGTCACTGGTTGCTTTCCCACATAACCATCGTTGAAACAATGGAAAGCTGTTAGAGAGGAATGAATCCTGTCACAATGACTATCATTTATCCTCGGAAAGAAATTGGCCGAGCCGGGTCAAACAGCGACCTGCTTTGCTCAAGTCCTGTATGCACCAACTGAGCTACTAGGGCTTGGCTGTCCTGTGACAAATAGTTAATCAACACTACTGGTGTAGATAATGTACAAAACTTGAAACAAAGGGATGGCTGATTCTATTTCCTAGCTTGGGGAAGTTCTTTCAGAGGACTGATCATAGTCGTTGCCACAGGATTCATCCCTCTCTCATCACTGGAACAGTGTTTCTAAGATAATAAGTTATTTTGTAACACAGCAATGGCTTGGAAAGAATATTGTGGGAAGTTATGGTAAAAAAAACTCCAGCAAAGCTTGTACTAGGGTATGGGGCACAGCAATATTGCTGAAATAATGTTGAAAACAGTGTCAAGCACTATACAATCACAAGAAGCATTATCAGCATCATTGTTGATAGGCATCATCTGCTGGTAATCAACATTTTCTCCTTTTCCCCACAATGTTTTCCACTCTTTCAATGATAAATCCCATCATTTAAACCTTTACAAGACAGTCCCATGTTTTAACAACCCTTAAGGGGAGGGCTTTTGAAAACATAGTGGAAAAAGGAGGAATTGCTGGTTACCAACATTTTCTCCTTTTTAGCTCCACTGGCCGAATGCCAGCGGGCTTATGTCATGGCCCGGTGTCCGTCGTGCGTTCATCCGTGCGTCCGTCCGTCCGTGCGTTAACTTTTATTTCAAACATCTTCTTCTCTGAAACTACTCATCCAATTTTGATGAAACTTCACAGAAATGATCCTGCCATGGTCCTCTTCAGAATTTCGTGAAAGAATTTGATTCCTTCAAAAACTCTGGTTGCCATGGCAACAAAACTTAAAAATATTGGAAATCTTTGAAAATCTTCTTGTCTGAAACCATAAGGCCTAGGGCTACCAAATTTGGCATGTAGCTTTATCTAGTAGACCTCTATCAAGTTTCTTCAAATTATAGCCCTTGGGTCAAAATTGGCCCCGCACCAGGGGTCACAAGTTTTACATGGGCTTATATAGAGAAAACTTTAGAAGTCTCTCTGCACCTAGCCATAAGGCCTAGGGCTACCAAATTTTGCATGCGGCTTTATCTAGTGGGCCTCTACCAAGAGTGCCCAAATTATAGCCCTAAGTTCAAATTTGACCCTGCCCCAGGGGTCACAGGTTTTACATGGGCTTATATAGAGAAAACTTTAGAAGTCTCCCTGCACCTAGCCATAAGGCCTAGGGCTACCAAATTTTGCATGTGGCTTTATCTAGTGGGCCTCTACCAAGAGTGCCCAAATTATAGCCCAGGGGTTAAATTTGGCCCCATCCCGGGGGTCACAAGTTTTACATGGGCATATATGGTGAAAATGTTAGAAATCTCCCTGTACTTGGTCATAAAGCCTAGGGTTACCAAATTTTGATTGTAGCTTTATCTAGTGGGTCTTTACTTAGAGTGCTCAAATTATAGCCCTAAGGTCGAATTTGATCCCACTCCAGGGGTCAGAAGTTTTACATGGGCTTATATAGTGAAAACTTTAGAAATCTTCTTTTTAGTGACCATAAGACTTGCGGCTACCAATTTTAGTCCTGTTTCAGGGGTCTCATGTTCAAAACCAATTTGCCAACTATTGTAAAGTTTGGCATGTAGTGGTTTTACTTATTAGCCAGTGGAGCGATACAGGGCCATCATGGCCCTCTTGTTCCACAATGTTTTCTACCTATTTAAGGACAAATACTGTCATATCTGTAAATCTTCAATATGGAAGAGTCTAAGATTTGTCCATGTGGTAATGGGTTAAGATACATTTTAGCTACATCTAATTTATAGACTGCATATGCTTTTAATGAGGACAAATTCAAAAGTTGGCATTTAGATAAGAGATAACCCTTTCAAAACAATCCCAATTTTTTAATGGCATTGAAGATGAAAGCTGTATAAAACATTTCTGAAAAAAAAAGAGAAAATGCAGGTAATCAGCATTTTCTCCTTTTCCCATAATGTTTTCCAGTTGTTTAAAGACATAGTCCATCATTGAAGGCACATTTTAATATGTTCTCTGCAAATGCTTTCAACTTTGGCAAATTTTTGTGTTGTGGTAGAGTTAACCCTTTACCATACAATCCTGACTTAAAACGACCCTGAGACAGAAGCCTTTTGAAAACATTGTGGGAAAAGGAGAAAATGCTGGTAACCAGAATTTTCTCCTTTTTCCCACTATGTTTTCCACTGTTCCTAAAACAAATTTCAATTTTTCAGTCACATTTGTTGTCTGCAAATGCGTTCCATTCGGACAAGTCTAAAATGTTTTTGTTGTGGTAAAGAGTTAAGGCGTGTATTTACTGGAGTCACTTATTTCCTTTGTCTCTTGCTCTTGGGTCTTTCTTTGGAGTGAAAGGATTATTTTGAATTTCACCAAATGACATGTCTAAGCATTTGCTTTTCATTGTTCTTTTTTCAGACTCCCGATGTGCCGCTAGATGAAACAAACATAAATTACTTTGGCTCCCTGCTCCTACAAGAAATGCTCAGATTTACAGGAACGAAACTGGTTGTGGAAAGTTTACTTGACATGACATCTGCAGATCTATCCACAGTATCTTGTAATTCCTTTGGAAGTTATGTGTTGGAAACATTTTTCCAGAGTAAAACTGTGGCCAAAACAGCAAAGGATTCTTTTATAGATATTTTGAAGGTATACCTTAACTCTTTAACAAACAATCTGATGTTTTTATGACCCTGAGGATGAGACAGGCCTTTTGAAAACAGTGTGGGAAAAGGAGAAAATTCTGGTTACCAGCATTTTCTCCTTTTCCCACAATGTTTTCTACCCTGTCAAAGAATTTGAGTTTGTTTGTATCACTTTCAGATGAAATATTGTTGCCTGCAGATGTTCTCAATTTTGGAAGAGTGTAGAATTTGTCTTTTGGGAAGGAGTTAATGTCAATACATGTATTATGTGTCTTGTATACACAATGTCCAAAATGATATCATAGTACAGGTATTGTGAATTTGGAAACTATTGTAAATGTTTCTTTATGTTTTGTTTATCAGATTTATTTACTTACTATTTGATATAATTTTAACAGAAAGACTACATGATTTAAGTCTTTACCTAAAGACAAAAATTAAGACAAGTTCAAACTGAAAGCATTGGCAAACAATAAAATAAATGTGACTCAAAATTTGAAATCTGAATAGGAAGGGTAGAAAACATTGGGGAAAAAAAAGAGAAAATGCTGGTAACAAACTCCTTTTCCTACAATGTTTTCAAAAGCTGTCTTTCTTAGGGTTGCTAAAACTAGGAATTGTGTGGTAAAGGGTTAACCATTGCCAATTGACTTACTATAGCCGTTATACTGAACGATTATGTCAGTCATTTTGCCTGCAGTAACTGTAACCCTTTACCATACAATCCAAAGTTCTACTGGCCCTGAGAAAGAAAGCATTTGAAAACATTGTGGGAAAAGGAGAAAATACTGGAAGCAGAATTGGTTTGGACAAACAGAAATTGCAATACCTTGAAATGTAGACAATTTGATAGACGTAGAATAAAACCAGTGATAACCCTTAAAGTACCTTCACAACTATAGTTGCCTTTGGGGACAGTGTAGATCAAAACATGCAGTCTTATCTTTCATCTACACTGTCTACTTTGCTGAGACACTATATACAAAAGCAACCATGAAATCTCAATTATCTTGGTCTTATTTTAGATTGAATATGTCAGCCTCGTTTATTCAAAGCTTTAACGATACATTTACACTTATTTTCAGGCAGTTTTCAGCCAGTTTTTAACCCTTTTTATCCTTATTTTATGAAACTGTAATCATTCTTGTATCTTCATGCCAAATATTGCCCCTGATGGCTGCAACATTACACAGATTACGCCAGATTTCATGTTTTGGAGGCCTTCAAAGCAATCACTGTTGTCCTTTCCAGTTTTAAGTGAGGACAAATCCCTTGTATTTTTCTATTCCTTATGCCATATATATTAGTAATCTATCTGTTTACATGGCTGAGCCTTTCTACACACTTTCACACTTGAAAGTTTTAACAGCATTTTTTTCTCGCTAGTTGTAGGGATGTATCTTTAATGGTTAAGAACGGTTTGTGTGAATACAGGCACCATTTATTTTAACAGGGTCAATGTGTTGAAGTAGCCTGTAACAGGATTGGCTGTCAAACAATCCAGTCACTTTGGAAACATTTCACTCTGGCACAAAAATCTTCGGTAGCGGAAGAGTTGTGTAAGGACGAGATCAAAGTACGGAGTGACCAGTATGGAAAATATGTGTACTCAACCTTCGCACTACAGCATTTCAAAAAGCGTCCAAAAGACTGGGAGTTCATTCAGCAACAGGAAGTAAAGAAAAGGAAATTATTTGCTGAAATGACTGGAAAAGGTAGGAATGTGTGAAAATTTAAAAAAAATTTTTTATAAGGATTTTCTCTCTACTTTAGCAATGCCTTTTTTTTAAAACCATGAGGAATTAGATGTTTCAAAAGATTTTTGGAAAATTTATGTACAACCATCTCACAATGCTTTTTGCCTCTTCAAAGACATCTACCATCATGTGAGCCACATTTAATTTCAAATGCCAAAATGGAAAGTATCTTCTTTTTTTAGCTCTACTGGCTGAAAGCCAGCAGAGCTTATGTCATGGTATGGTTTCTGTCGTCCATCCGTCTGTTAGTCTTTTTCTTGTTTACGCAATAAAGTCTGCATTTGTGGTCAGATTTTTGTTAAACTTACACAGTTTGTTTATCTCATCAATAGCTTGAATCCCATTGATTTTGAAAAAAATCCAACAAACTGTATGGGAAATGTAGCCATTCAAAGTTGAAAATTTCCATTTCTTGTTTAGGCAATGAAGTCCACAGTTTTGGTCTAATTCTTTTGAAACTTTCAAAGATTGTTTGGTTCATTAAGGGATTGAACTCTATTAAAAGTGAAGAAAATCTGGTAATCTGTTCAGGAAAAGCAGCCATTTGATAACTTAGTATCGTTTACTCAACAAAGTCCACATTATTGGTCATATTTCTTTGAAATTTGTTAGGATTGTTTAATACAAGGTGTACTGAAACCCTTTCAAATTTGGCTGGATTCCAAACTGATATTTTTCAGAAATTACATTTCATTTTTTTTCACTGTTTGTTCAAATCACCATGCCTACTTATGCTGTCTTAGTGGGTTCAGACCCAGTTGTAAGAACATCCCCCCCTTATTTTTTTTGTTTTTTTCTTTTGCATCATGAATTAGTAATGTATGCTAGCAAAAAAGCAAAATCACTGCCAGTAGAGCAATTTCAGGCCTTCAAGGGCCTCTAGTTGTCCTTAAGATTGAGACTGCTTCAGATGTATTATGCTCCATATAAGCAGTTCATCCATTTTTGCTATGTTTATCAATAGTTTGTCTACTGTAACAATTAAAAACATGTCTTAATGAGAAAGTAAAAAAGTTTTACTCTGTTATCCAGAAATGCCTCATAAAAGACACAAGAAGAGCAGAGAAGACCAGGATTCTGTACAGGAAACGGGCTTTACATATGGAAAAAACATGGAGGTTTGTAATTTTGTACACGTTTTCACCAGTTTTTGGCCTTATCAGGTCTAGCGCAAGGAAATTAGGCGGGTATGTTGGAATCAGTTTGTGCATCCGTCTTTCTGTTTACTCATTTTTTTGTCCTCTTTTCCTTGTGTGGTTTTCAAACAAATTATCCTGAAATTGTGATGGAAGCCTTTCTACAATTTGATTAGATGCACCTGCAATTTCCATTATGATCGGTTGACTATGTTATGGCCCATTGATTTTTTCCCCCTTCTCCAGTGACAACGTAAAGGGTAGGGGGTGTTTGTTGGCCAGGAACACTGAACAAATTAGGTCCAAAGTTTCTATCAACAATACCCATTTTCATGACCTTGAGGTCAATGCCATAGATGTTGATATTTTTACATCAAACTTTCATGTCAATTCTTTTAAGAGCTCACATTTTCCAAACTAAATGTTGAATTTGGTCCATCTTTGGCTTGATGACAGGTACAGGTCCAAAGTTTCATTGAGCAATACTCTGTCCATGCCAGTGCCCATGATCTTGAGGTCAAGGTCACAGATTTCAAAATTTCAAGTTAACAACACTTAACTTTTGCAGGTGAGCAGTGCTGTTTAATGACTGCTCATGTTTTGTATCTCTCTTGTTTTTGTGTTTTTGTCGTTTTTGGTGTGTGACAGAGAATGACCATTTTATTCCTACTTGCATCTGCAGACTGTGGATCAGAGTGTGCAGTCTGATCTGTGATATGTATCATACCATATTTTGAGATGCCTGTATTGGTTAAAGCAGCCTTAAATCTTTATTCTAACGTGACACGTGAATTCGGCTCTATAAACACAGTGCAACGAAAGCATGGTAAAGTCTGCGTCATTTTATATAGAGTGACGTCATTCTGTATAAAGTAAGTAAATAAGTTATTCAATGGAATATAATCTACATCCGCGTTTTTACTCTAAGTATGAACTTGTTTTCCTTTCATTAAGAGTTGGTCATGTTAGAATCGAAATAATCTTCTATCGTGGTTTATCGTTCAATAAACCACGTTATGAGTTACGAGGCGCAATGAATAAACCACTTGGGCTATTGCCCTGGTGGATTATTTATTGTGCCTCATAACTCACAACTGTGGTTTATTGAACGATAAACCACAATAGAAAGAAGATTATTTCTTAAACAAACAACAAAATTTTAGACTTGTCCAACTTGGTAGTATTTTCAGGTGACAAATTGAATGTGGTTCAAATAGTATTTGTCCTAGAAAGGGTAGAAAACGTGGGAAAAGGAGAAAATGCTGGTTGTCAGCATTTTCTCCTTTTCCCACAATGTTTTCAAAGCTTTTGTATTCAGGGTGGTAAAAACAGATTGTTTGTTGAATGGATTTGATTTTAATATTTGAGTTTTTTTATTGACTGAAAATAATGAGGTCTTGCACTACACTAAAGGTTAAGCATTTGCAGCTAGTCTCTAATTCTTATTGTTCTATTGTTAAACAATGTTACAGCTTGAGACAGCAGAGGATATATTGTTACAAGACAATTACATGGGACATAGAGGAAGAGGACAAGATGGATGCCCGTTTAGAAGCCAGGGCAGAGGAGATGGTAGCTTTAGGGGGAGGTCGAGGGGCAGAGGCAGAGGAGATGGACATCCTAGGGGAGGATTTAGGGGCAGGGGAAGAGGAGATGGACATTCTAGGGGAGGGTCTAGGGGCAGGGGAGATGGAGATGGCCATTACAGGGGGGGATCTAGGGGGAGAGGAAGAGATGGCCAATTTAGGAGAGGGGCAAGGGGCAGAGGGGGTAAGTTTGACAGGAGAGGTTCAAGAGACGTTGGAAATGAGGATTATTCTGAGACTAGTGTCAGTAAGCACCATTTTGGAAGAGGTCCTGGCCGGGGAAGCTTTAGAGGAAAAGACAACTTCAGAGGAAGAGGCTCTAAAGGAAACAGAACTGATGTTCAGAAGAATTTCAGTGATAACTTTGGGAAAGATAGTGAAAAGGGAAAGTCAGAAAGTTTTAGTAGTTATGGAAAAAAGAAAAGTGGTCATACGTACCCTGATGGTTGATAACTAAATCCTATCATGTATATGATTACCCCTTCAGGGGGAGGGGTTTAACCATTTACCACACAATCCCAACTTTTAATGACCTTGAGAAAGAAAGCTTTCGAAAACATTGTGGGAAAAGGAGAAAATGCTGGTAGCCAGCATTTTCTCCTTTTCCCACAGTGTTTTCTACCCTTCCCAAATCAAATTTCAATTTTTGATTCACATTGATTTAGTCGTCTGCAAATGCTTTCAATTTGGACTAGTCCAAAATTTTGTCTTTTGGTAAAGAGTTAACTCTTTCCCAAATGACAAATTTTAGACCCTTTCAAATTGGAGCAATTGCAGAAAACAAATTTGAAAGTGCTACAAATGAACTAAAGTTATTTGATAGGGTAGAAAACTTTGTGGGAAAAGGAGAAAATGCTGGTTACCAGCATTTTCTCCCTTTTCCACATGTTTTCAAAAGGCCTCTTCCTCAGGGTCGTGGTAACATGGGTTAAAATGCTGCTTGTGACTTTAAAATAGTGCTAACCAGGATAAATTTTAAATACATGAATACCCGTGTTAATAATGTGGGAAAGTGAGAAGTTGCTATGTATCATTTATCAATGTTTTCAAAAGTATATCATTTTCCTGTGGGAAAGAAAATGCTGCAGACGCATTTTGATATAGACCTACTAATAGCTGATATGAATTCAAGTTTTACCAGGTGAATACCTTTGAAATCTGTGAGGATAAAGAGGTTGGCAAGAAGTATGTCTTTCAGAATGTTTTAATTTTAGTGGTCAAGTTGTCTCTTTCAGCTCCAAATATATGAGCCATGCTCTGTGAAAAAGGGGCTTGATGCATCTGCGAAAACTATCGGTCCAGGTCAGCCTGCGCAATCCCCGCAGGCTGACCTGGACCAAACTTTTTGCTATTGGTAAATTTTCTGTACGTCAAAGGACCTTTCTACCTCATGATCAAGTTGGTTATTTAAAAAAGAAAAGTGGCTATCATGGATACATAATTATGTAGTGGCTTGATTGGTACGATACATTCCGGAGATGCTTTAAGCCCTTCCTTGCCAGAGCATGGCTTATATGAACTTATCTAGTACAGCTGAAAATACAATGTATAATCCACTGAAACTCAGAAAGAATTTCATTGTAAAGGCTTGACTAAACAAGCAGGTGGTGTAGATCCAAGATCAGACTGCATATTCTGTGTTGTCTGATCTTGATCTACGCTGTCAGCAAAATGTCCTGTGTTTGTCTATGACACTGAAAGGGTTAAGACGTTAAAGTTTTAATTTAACTCTTTACCACACAACAAGAAAGCATTTGTAGATGACAAAACAAATGTGAATCAAAAATTGAAATTTGTTTTGGGAAGGGTAGAAAACTTTGTGGGTAAAGGAGAAAATGCTGGTTACCAGCATTTTCTCCTTTTCTCACAATGTTTTCAAAAGCTTTCTTCTCAGGGTCCTTAAAAGTCGGGATTGTATGGTAGAGAGTTAAATGACTATTAGGCCTTGTATGGCACATTGTTAACTCTTTACCAAACGACAAAATTTTGGACATGTCCAAATTGAAAGAATTTGCAGACGACAAATTAAAGGTGGCTCAAATGATGAAAGTAGTCCGTGATAGGATAGAAAACATTGTGGGAAAAGTAGAAAATGCTGGTTACCAGCATTTTCTCTTTTTCCCACAATGTTTTCAAAAGGCTTCTTTCACAAAGTCTTTAAAAGTCTGGATTGTGTGGTAAAAGATAAAGGTGTAGACATTGAAATCTGCTTGACCCTGGTTTGATTCTCACTAGAAGGGCTAGATTTTTCATTAAGGTGTGCTTGGGCAAGACACTTGAGAGCTCAAGCCTAGGGCTTGAGAATCCAAGGAAAAAAATGGAAAAGAGAGGTGTTGCTGTGACATAACTGAAATATTCATGAAAGTTGCATGAAACACCATTGTGGTTCTGCCCAATATGGCACCCACTGTCTAAAGCTTTAACCTATATTATTAAATTCTACAGCATTTGATTGTATTTGTTTAACATTCAAAGCTTCAACACAAAGACAGCTGTGGTGGTGATTAAAATAAATGAGTCATGCTCTGTGAAAAAGTGGGTTAATGCATCCATGTAAGCATGGGTTTAGATTTTTTCTGCATGTAAGAGAACCATTCTACCTCATGAGTCAGTCAGATTTTAGACGATATACATCCATAAAGCTTGGTAAAATGCATTATGACAATGCATTAAACCCCCTTTTATCAGAGTGCTACTCACATACATTATACAATGACTTTGAAATTTTGTTTTACTGTCATTTGGCATTAGCATCTGCCTTAGGGGTCCTGTGTGGCACAGTGTGGGATGCGTAACCTTGAGGCCTTGGGGTTCAAGCCCCACCTAATCCGCTGGTGTTTTTTTTGCGGGAGTGTCCTGGGGTAAGACACTATGGAGTCCTAGCCTAGTACTGGTGAAACCCAGGAAATACATGAATATGTGAGCTGTCGCCGTGATATGACTGAAATAATGTTGAAAACAGCATAAAACACCAAACAATAGCATCTGCCTTATTGCTCAAGACAAATTTCCACCAGACAAATCTGAAAACATATGGATAATCGATTTAACATCAGTTTTAGTGCGTGCATAGTTGAATACATGTATGAAATTTGTGACATGATAGATTATCTGCTAAAATCAATTTATCCTTTTGCCACAATGATTTCAAAAGTCTGCTGATGTAGCTGAAGGACAGATAACCCTTTAACAAACAAGATCACATTTTGATCCCTTTTGAAAACAGTGGAGAAATGGAAAATTTCTAGCCAGCAATTTTTCCCTCACCCATGATTGTTCCACCCTTTCAGAGATCTGTAACTCATAAGCAATCTACTCATTTATTATTTTGTGTTGTACCAGCAGACTTTTGTGTATGTACAGGTGACACACTAAACTCCTTACCAGATGACAACATTTTAGACTTGTCCAAAGTCAAAGCATTTGCAGACTACAAAATCATGACTCAAAAAAAATTTTTTTTTTTGAATGACAGAAAACATTATGGGAAAAGGAAAAAATTTTCATTACTAGTATTTTCGCCTTTGTTCTACTATGTTTTCAAAAGCCTTCTTTTCAAGGTGGTTAAAACTAGGGTGGGTCAACTCTTTACCAAGTGACAAAATTTTGGATGTGTCCAAATCCAAATCATGTGCAGACTACAAATTGAATGTGGCTCAAATTGTTGGGTTTGCCTTTGGAAGGAAGAAAATGTTGTGGGAAAAGGAGAAAATGTTGGTTATCAGCATTTTCTCATGTTCCCAAAATATTCTTAATAGGTCACTTCCTCAGGGTCACGAAGACGGGTGTGCTTGGTAAAAGGTTAAGGTAGCCCAGCTGTTATGCACAGGGCTTGAAACCCAGAGGTAATGGCTTGAATCCCAGCTTTGCCAGTGTCTTTCAGAGAATTGATGACTTAATCAATTTGACATGATTCATTTCTCTCTCACGGCTGAAGAGTATTCAAATGTTTATTGAGGAAAGCAGCAAGTGGTATGGAAAGAAAAGTAAAGCAATGTACTGCTGAAACATCCTGGAAAGCATGAATAGGTGCACAGGCCGATGCATTATAACTGAAACCAGAGCTACTCATACAGGTGCCAGGCTCAGGTGCAGTGCAGTTGCCTCCTCAGTGAAAATTTTAAGTTGAAAAAGAGGTTTAACTACCAGTCAAAAAGTTTTGAGCCATGCACTTGGAAAAAGGGGGTTTAATGCATCTTTGTGATGCATTCTACTAAGCAAGTCATCACATAATTATAGATCCATAAAATATATTTTGTTTAACAAATGGCTGAATCCTGAGGTAGAATGGTCCTTTTATATGCAGAAAATTTATAAATAGCAAAAGGTTTCAAGTACAGACTGGCATAGGTTTGGACTTTTTGCAGATTCACTAAGCCCCCTTTTTCACAAAGCATGGCTTGTTTGTATTGACTGCTTCCATTGTTTTCATGTTTTCAAAGTGGGGCTTGTGTAGTAAATGAATGACTAAGACTCAAATGATGAGGTTTGTTTAGGACAGGGTAGAAAACATTGTGCCAAAAGGAACTTGCTGATTGCATGCATTTTCTCCTTTTTCTACAATGTTTTCCAAAGGCTTCTTCAGTGCCGTGAAAATTCAGGATTGTGTGGTAAAGACTTAATGCCAAGAAGCATGAGGTTTGTACAGTTAGCTGCTCTTGTCAGGATGAAACAAGTAGGCACATTTTGAGAAGAATGATAATAAAAAAAACTTACCAAGCCCTGTTGAACAATCAGTAGGGCACAGGCTTGAAACCAGGGATCAAATGCTTAGTTAAGCCATTTTCTTTCCGAGGGTTGGTGATTGTTATTGGGACAGGATTAATTCCTCTCTCACTTTTGATCATTGCTTCAAAAATGATTATGTTAGAAAGCAGCCAGTGGTTTGGAAAGAAAATTATGCAAAGTAATGGTAAAAGAATCTCAAAGAAAGTATGGATAGGTCCACTGAACATAACTGCAATAATGTTGAAAAGGGCATTTAAAGTCATACAAACAAACTAAACAAACTCAAAAGATAACAAAGTTTTAATGAAACATTTTAACACAATACTGAGTTTAACGACCCTGAAGAAGAAAGCTTTAGAAAACATTGTGAGAAAAGGAGAAAATGCTGGTAACCAGCATTTTCTCCTTTTCCCACAATGTTTTCTACCCCATCTAAGACAGAACTCATCATTTTAGAAATATTTGTTGCCTGCAAATGCTTTCATTTTGATCAAGTCCAAAATTTTGTTGTTTGGTCAAGAGTTAAATGCTAACAGACACACAGCTTTAAAAAATGATAATGTCATTCAGAATAATTTCTTGTTTTCACCATGTTTTAACCCTTTACCATATGATCCAAACTTAACAATTCTGAGGAAGGAAGCTTTTGAAAACATTATGGGAAAAGGAGAAAATGCTGTTAATAGCCCTGTCACACCAAACTTGTTCTCACTCCATTCCGAAATTTTTGCCAAACGGACTTAAACTGTATTCTGACAAAGTGGACGTATTAGCAACCTTTTACGATCGGTTTACAAACTTAATGGATGGGTTAGGACGGGAAGGGTGGTCCAGAACTTTGAGCCTGCTCAAAACTTTTTGCCATCCATCCTCTCCTGTAATTAGACGAAGTGATGGCGTACTTAAAAGGAGATTGACGTACTACATATGGAACTGCCATACTTAGATCTTTTTAAAGATGGGGTACAGTCAGGCATCAATTGGCAGTGCGTTTGCATTTTACCGACCGAAATTACACGTCCTATCCCGACCGCAGCCCGTCTTTCGCTTTTGTTGACCAGGGTAAGACTTTCTAGGTACAGGTTTGGTGAGATAGGGGCTTCAGGCATTATTAGGCCAAAATTACACGTTCTACCCCGACCGCAACCCGTTTTCCGATTATGTCAGGACGAGGTAAGACGTTCTAAGAACTAGTCTGGTGTGACGGGGGCTTAACCAGCATTCTCTCCTTTTTCCACAATGTTTTCTACTCAATCAAGGGCAATTTTTGTCACTTGGGCCACCTTTGTCATCTGCAAATGCTTTTGAATTCGGGCCAGTCTATAATTATGTTGTTGGTAAAGAGCTAATCACTAACTCTGTGCCTTATGTCAAAATTGTAGACTCATTCATATTGAAGGCAATTTGCAGACTATTGATTTTTTTTTTTTAAAAAAAAATGATGGGATTCTTCTTTGAAAGAGTAGAATATATTGAAGAAAAAATGTTCAGAGTAAAAGCATGGTGGGAAAAGGAGAAAATGGTTGACTTAAGCAGTTTCTCTTATCCACCATGTTTTCAAAAACCTTCAAAATGTAAGATTTTTGGGGGCAAGGGGTTACTAGAAGGGGAAACCTTTCTTTGTAGATAAAACATTGATAGAGTTTTATACCAAGCTATCTTTAGATTAAAAAATATTTGGTTAGTTCAATCAAGACAGAAATATCTTTCCCAAAGGCTGTCATTCATGGCTCTTGTTCGGGGAAAAAAAAAAACATACAAAAAACCAAAAGTAAAATTCTCCAAGGCTATCACACAGCATTCAAATACTCATGCAGACTTTGAGGACACTAAACAACAAACTAGAGGGCCATAATGGCCCTATATCACTCCACTGCCTTACATATGCCCTACACTTGTTTGGCATTTTGTCATTTGCTCACTTCCTAAGGGCTCAGTGGTGAGCGTGTCGGACTCATAACCTGGTGGTTGTGAGTTCGATACCCGGTTGAGGCGAACTTTCTTTCCGGCATATTTTCGCCTCTCACCTCTGCTGAAGCATGTGAGAAAAGTAGTCGGTGGCTTTGGAAAGGAAGTTGTGTTGGTACTGGTGTGAGAAAGCCAGGAAACACATGTGCGTCACCGACCGCCATGATATGACCTTAGCTGTTAAAGTGGCATTAAACCCCAATACAACCAACCAATCAACTTCACAGAGATAAGGTAGCTCATTATATCCCCACAAATGAAGTTGGGGGGGGGGATACTGGAGTCACCTTGTCCCTCCGTCCGTCTGTGTGTCGTGAAAAGCTTGTCCGGGGCATAACTTCCAAAGTATGAAAGCTAGTGACTTCAAACTTCATATACAGGTAGGTCACATTAAGGAGAAGTGCAGTGTACAAGAACCATAACTCTATTCCAACTATTTTTTGGGGGTTATTGCCCTTTGTAAATTTTAACTTTAGATTTTTTTCCGAGGCATAACTTCGAAAGTATAGAAGCTAGTACCTTCAAACTTCAAACACAGATAGATCAAATAAAGGAGAAGTGCAGTAAACAAGAACCATAACTCTATTCCAACTATTTTTTGGGGGTTATTGCCCTTTGTAAATTTTAACTTTAAATTTTTGTCTGGGGCATAACTTTTAAAGTAAAAAAGCTAGTAACTTCAAACATCACATACAGATAGACCACATTAAGGGAAGTGCAGTGTATAAGAACCATAAATCAATTCCCACTATTTTAGAGTTATTGCCCTTTGTAAATGTTAACTTTGGATTTTTGTCCCGGGCATAACTTCGAAAGTAGAGAAGCTAGTAAAATCAAACTTCACACACCTAAAGTAGGTACATTCAGATCCTCCTATTGAGCATGTACATGCTAAAGAAGGTCTTTGCAAGCTGAATATAAACAAAGAAAGTCTTGACGGCTTCTTGAAAAGGGGAAAGCAAATATTAGATACATTTACCCAGTCAATCCAATGATTTGATGCTCAGTCGCTTCTTAAAATAGAACTAGCGAACAAGATGTCTTAAATCACAACTGAAGAGAAAAGAACTAGTGATGGCATTTTTGCACAAGTGAGATAGACAGAGGATGCTTCAGACTCAGTGACATTAATAAAATTGACAACATATTTACTACCGATGAAACACAAGAAGGTTGTTCTCCACCGGAAAATTGCATCAATGAAATAAAGTTGTTTTTTGTTGAGGAATTAAAATGCGGGGACGGTGTAAGGGGGGAAGTGGCAAAGATCATCAACAAAAGTTTAAGATGCCCACCTGATATAAATAAATTGCAAGCCCTGATTGAGCACAACAAGCGTCCAGAAAATGTATCAAATCTACAGGTACCAAGGTCGATTCATCCTAGGATCAATTGAAGGGAACTTTCTAAACCTATATATGCATTAACTTGGCCCTTGTTCCATTGGTAAGGGCTCTTGATTACATTTGTGGAAATGAATCACTAGCTGTCCCTATGATAAAAAATTATATAGGGGACAGCATGAAACTAATAAGCTGTGAAGTTCATCAGATAAAAAGGACACGATTAAAAAGGAACTATTTCCCAAATTCAAAACTATGTGCAACAAAGGTCAGCCAGATTATTTGGAGATGATGTGGCTGATAAAGGTGAAACCTTGGATACATCAAACTCAACTCAAATGACTCCTAAAGGAAAGAGCTTTTGTTCATGCGAGGGGGAATAAGACATTCCATGCCAAACAATAATATCAGCCAGCAGTTCTGTCCATCAAACAGCAAAGAGAAGGGCTCTGGACAAAATTACAGTGGCTACAGCGAAGCCTACAGCAGACAAAACGTGCACCAAAAGATGTACCATGAATATGTGAGTATTGGATTAAAATCATCAAAACTAAAAAAGCACAGTAAACAATTTTAAAGCTCGCAAAACTGGCCTGTTTTTTCAGAAGAATGGAAAAAATTCAACTTGTTGAAATCGGCATACAAAATAACACTTCACAAGTTAACAACTTATTTAAGCAAATTTAACCCTTTACCACACAATCCCAAGTTTTAAAGAATCAAACCCCCTTATGCCAGAGCATGATTAATACGTTATGGGTTTTAATTTTACAGCAACATTCAGTCAGCAGACTTCACAATAAAATAGTTGATTTTAGCTACAGGAATATCAGGGGAAAATGTATCCAATAAGAATATGAAGGCCAAGCCGGTATGTTGTTTTATGGCCAATTGACAGCTCTAGTCATTTAGCATGCATGTTTGAATTAAAAGATAAGAGCAATTTTTGTGCTTAAAAAGTTTGAATATAATCATTAAATTGTAAAAATGTTAACTTAAGAAGGATTACATGTAATTTTGATATGCACAACAGATATTGTTGAGCGACAGGGCAGTCTTTATCTACTCAAAAGTGCAACTCCTGTGTTTAAAATGATTTGAATATAGTGATAATTGATGATAATAGTAAAAAGTGTTGGAAAGATTTATGCATAATTTTGATATACATAAAAGACATTGTTGGATGATAGAACAATCCCTGTCTATTCAAAAGTTTTAAACGAGAAGTTAATATTGTGAATAGTAGCCAAAACAAAATGAAAACTTGGAAATGAGAAAGTATGGAACCTCCAATAGGATCAGCACACTTTCAATAAATACGTCCTGTGTAGCTGGTATTCTGTTCTGTTCTGGTATTAGATGTACAGAGTGGTGGGTAGACAGGACCATAGACTGGAGCGGAGGGATTGCCTTGCAGACTTGACAACTATATATCTACAATACTTGCTGCAAATACACATGTTACACAAGGTAATATTTCGACCCCAATTGAAAGTGTTGATCAAGATATTGGTGTACATGTGTGAATTTGACAGTCTGCCAAAAAATTGTTTCTGGTCAATTTGTTCACCTTTCACTCTTGGCCTCTACAGTGCACACAGGGTTTTTTTTCTAAGATTTTGCCTAGTGACCTACTTTTTTGTTCTGAGAAGACCCAATTTCAAAAAGTGTGAGATTCTATCAAGACAAACATTCTGACCAAGTTTCATGAGTATCTGACTCAAAATGTGGCCTCTAGAGTGCACGAAGATGGACACAGCACAATCACAAGAGCTCACCTTTAGTACTTTGGCTTAGGCAAGCTAAAAAGCAAATAAGGTACTAAAATATTCTGCAGCAAAGTAAAATTCCCATTCATTTAGAATAGGGGCGGCCACAGAGGCAGTTGAAAAGGGTTATTGAAATGAAATGGTCAGACTTGCTGGTAGATAGAAATCAAGTGTCTTCAAAAGTTATATTAGAATGCCCGATTTTTTCAGAGTAAAAAATTCCCCTTTTATTTTGAATAAATCCAAAAGCAGAAATCAAGTTTTGAAAGTGGTGTAACTGTTTGATATAAAGGATCATCCACAGTGAAGTGAGTTTTTTTTACACAGCTGCTCAAGACCAGGGATAAATTTAGCTTTAGAGCATTTGAGCATAAGCATCTGAAGGCAAGGTTATGGCGGTTTAGGATTGAACACTTTGCTAAGAAGCTGCAAACCTTGCAAAAGGTTAGTGACCAGCCAGACTTTTATTTCATTGCACTGTGGTGCTAATGATATACAAGGTAGAGTCAATATATTTACAGACTTGTTCTGTAAACCAAAAACTAGTTATGACAGTAAAATAAAACTTCTATCACGGTTGACTGCATCATACACATGATTTAAGAAAACGTCAACTAACTTGAGCTCTACATGTTAAATTTCCATGACTTTATTCTGCAAGATGGGTGTCCCGTCTAGTCTCTGTAGAAGAGAAAGTGACCCACAATCTAGCAATCCAGAAAAAGCGACCTAAGAAATTAATAACTTGTTATTTCAAGACAACACGGCATCTCATCAAGCTACAGGGACATTGGCAACCACTGACTTTTTGGGTTACCAAAGACTTATCCCCAGCCCTTATCCTTGCCCCATTGGACTTTTGTGTTTTTCCTTGACTGGAGATCTTCGGAAGCATAGGTATGAATATTTTCATGAACTAAGAAAAGCAATAAAGAAGATATCCAGCATCAAGGTACAGGGAAATTTACCAGAAGTGGGTAGAAAAACCATCAGAAATGTCTGGCGGCAGCTGGTTAATATTTTGAAAATCTGTGAACCCCGTGATAACTAACGTGCATCTCAGACAGTTATCGGCCGACACACTGTCATGAGCAGACGTCGCTAGTTTGATGTTGATCCACTAGATAAAGCTATCTGTCAAAATTGGTAGCCAAAGGCCTTGTGTTTAGGAAGAAGATTTTTAAAGTTTTAACAATAAAAGCCAAAATAAAACTTGTGAACCACAGGACAGGCTAATTTAACCCCAGGGTTACAATTTGAAGAATCTTAGAAGAGGCCCATCAGATTAAGCTACATGCCCATTTCAGTAGCCCTAGGCAATAATGGTTTACAACCAGAAGATTTTTAAAATTTCACTACATCAGCCCAAGTAAAACTTGTGACCCCAGGAGCGGGAGCCAAGTTTGACCCCAAGGCTATAATTTGGAGAAATTCAGTAGATGTCAATTAGATGAAGCTACATGAAACATTTGGTAGCCCTATATGATTTCGGACAAGAAGATTTCCAATATTTTTCAGTTTTGATGCCATGGCAATCACAGGTTTTTATAGGAATCAAGTTCTTTTGAAAAGTTCTGAAGAGAACCATAGCAGGATCATTTCTGTGAAATTTGGTCAAAATTGGATAGGTAGTTTCAGAGATGTTTGAAATATAAGTTGATGCACACACAGACGCACACCGGACACAGGGCCATGACATAAGCTCGCTGGCCTTAGGTGGTACTAAAAAAGGGGATAAAGGCTAACCCTATATACAGTTACACCTTCAAGTTCCAAGTTAATACAGGGAAACAAAATGAAGCTCTTGAAGTTGGACTGGCTTCTAGTTTAGTGCAGGACCCCAAGAATATAGGAATGAAACCATATTGTAAACACTGATAACTCTTTTACCAGCCCATCTCTAAACATAGATAACCATTTTGTCAGCCCATCTCTCTGCACAACCCTTCTGGAAAACAATACTTACCAAGACAAACTGTATGGAGAAATCATAAGGAATTTCCTGTAAATCAACTTTGACCAAAGGAAATTAGGGAGCAGGGTCGATTTAGAATAACACAGGACAGAAACAGCATGTTTTTGGAAAGACAAAGACACATTTTTATTTACCCACTGCAGATAATCTAACACACATAGATGCAGAGGTGGCTGGAAAAACCTGCACAGGTGAACTGAATATGGTTCCAACCCCATCCATTGTACTTGAGTACAATGCAAACATGAATGGAGTAGATCATGCCAACCAAATGCGGACAGGGTAACAGTAAATACCATACCTCTAGAAGAAGGTGGCTCTACTTTTCTGGTTTTTTAGTGGACTTGTCCATTTCAAACAGATTTATTCTCCTGAAAGAATCTCCCAGTTAAGGTAAACAAAAACAGGAAGGATTCAGCCATGGATAATGATTGAATTCAAAATAGATTTGGCAGTGTTGCTGATAGGTGATTATGTTGAAAACATAAAAGTTACATTAACAACAACTGCTGCAAGACATTTTCCAAGAACCAATAAAAAAAGGGGTAGATGCCATCCATACAGCAAGCAAAAGCGAAGACGGAAAATAAGAACAATGTGTGGTCAGAGTAATATTCACCTGCACCAAGACTGCTTTCAGCCTTGACACAGAGACTTACTGAAAGTATGTAATGCAAAATGCAGGAAAAAAGACAAGTGTAAATATATTTTCAATGGTAATTTATGTGTTTTTATTATAAATCTTACAAGTTAAAAAAATTTTAAAAAAGGTGTAAATATGTTATAATAAAAGACTTCCTCTAAGTTTAATTCAAAATATTAAAATATTTTGCTGCAAAAAAAAAAAAAAAGTATTGGCTTCCACATTATATTAAAATTGTTGGAAAAAACTGGTTTTGTTTCATGCTTATTGAAACAAATAAGAGATCAGAAAAGAGAAAGAAACTGCCTCAAAAAGCAGATGCCACCATCCATAACAATGACACATGCAATAGATCTGAAACAAGAAAAAAATTGCTACAACAGGTTGCTGCCCCAATCTGTGGTATTGAAACACATAGCAGGTCTGAAAAGAGAATTAAACTACCACCAGAGGCAGCTGCTTGTTTTATGAGTTCCCCTTTTGAAAGTGAACAACAGTTTGAAGTAAATATCTTCAGTAATGACAGAGATATCATAGAGTGTTAAAGTTTTTGAAAATGTCAAAACTTTTGCATGACAACACAGACACAACAACAGTGACACCAGGGCTATGACAATACCCCAACCTTTTCTTCAAAAACAGCAGAGCTAAATGAGAAAAACTTGCGAAATGAAATACACATCACTGACAGAATCGAGTGGCTTAAGAAGCGCAACTTATTTTCTATTGATGGTTTTATTAAAATGGACCTAGGATTTGGCACTGGAACATAATCCTCATTTTCTTTTCTTTTTATTAATCCTTCACTATCAGATACCTAGCAATACCTGTGTGCAACAAATGCAACATCAGTTATGACAAAGACAGCCAGGTAAAGAGGCACATTACAGACACAGGCTGATGCTGTTGTGCCTAAGAGTTCTTTACCAGGTCCTCCAAGTAGGACTGACAATATCAGGGGGCATATCCAGCTGCAACATCAGGTCAATATCAGAGATCAGGATGGGGTATGGAAGTAATATATGCCAGTTTTTTGTAGAATGTCCGACTCGCTTATCCAGCCAAGTCATCATTGGATCATTAATTTGCTTGCCTACAACCATAACAATGACAGTTTGACCCCCTCCCCCCTCTTTTTTACCAACCCACCAACATGATTAATTGATTGATTGTATGGTGGTAAACGTCATTTTCAACATTATTTCAGTTACATCGCAGCAGCCAGTGTACCTATCCATGCTTTCCTAGAATTTCTTTTACCGGTAATCAGCACAATATTCTTTCAAAGCCACTGGCTGGTTTCCCATGTAACCATTGCTGAAGCAAAGGCCATCAGTGAGAAAGTTGTGAATCCTGTTGCAATGACTGTTGTCAATCCTTGGAAAGAAATTGGCTGAGCTAGGGATTGAACAAGCAACCCCCTGCTCTCAAGTCCTATATGCTCCCGACTGAGCTACTGGGGCTCGGCCCCACCAACAGGAAGTTACACAGATATTGACAACAGACATACAGGAATTTATCTTGTCAGACTATCTTGAAGCCTTTTTGAATGACTTGCAGGGAATGCATCTTTTCCAACTTCATCTATATCAGAGGCATTAAAAACACAACATACCGCAATAACCCACATAACCCAACCTACAACACGAGACACTTATCTTTTTACCACACAATCCTGACTTTTAAAGACCCAGATGAAGGCTTTAGAAAACATTGTGGAAAAAGGAAAAAATGCTGGTAACCAGCATTTTCTCCTTATCTCACTGTGTTTTCTACCTTATGAAATACAAATTTCATGTTTTGAATTACATTTTGTCATCTGCGAATCTTTTCAATTCGGACGAGGCTAAAACTTTGTCGCTTGGTAAAAAGTTAAGAACCCATCCAATATCATATACCAGAAACAACTTTTAACAACTGTGTCAAACAGTGACCAAGCAACCACTAACTACAAGTGGACAGGCACTCAGTAATTTGACAGGTTGCTCTCACAAAGTGGAAATCAACAAACAATTCCAATTTCTTATCATTTCCCAACAAAGGTGAAACTTCTTTGGGAACTTTCGACGTTAAGATTCAATCATTATGGAGAAAGATTATTGCGTCTTTTCGTAATTATTTGCCTATACGAGTTGTCGTTCTTGCGGGACGGTATATATATACACTTCCGGTTTGAAAGTTTACGTGCTGCGAAGTTTAAAAGTTTGATTTTAAAAAGATCTAGTAACATTAGTTATCTATGGATGAAATTAATAGCTCCTTATTGCCGACAACCCCACAAACAACGGTGGAAGATATACTAAACTATCGCAAATCAGAAATACAAACGTTTCTCAAGCAAAAGCGTCTAAGAATTAATGGAAACAAACTTGAACTGGCCCAAAGAGTCGTAGCCTTTTTACAATCACAGTCTTCCAAAGATCAGACTCAGTCCGATAATCAGGTAAACAACAACGACTTCGCAACAGCTTTGAATGACATTCCATGCATAAGTGACCTACAATCGGGATGGACAGGAAAAACAGATACTTTCCCAAACGTGACCATTAAAGATGTCGAACACTACCTGTTATACAGTAGTCACAGGACTGAGGACTCTGGCAAAATGCAGTGTTATAGGCAGTATATCAGGGGATTGAACTTTTACAAAGAAGGTTATATACACAAAATAATGATTAATGACATAAGCCCGACAAGTAGTTTTTCGTATATTCGGTCCAAATGTTATCCATCAATGAAAAAAGGTGTCTACGAACAGTGGCTGTTGGTGAAGAAGGAGACCCCATTCCAAATTCTAAAGGCCAACTGTACATGTCCTGCTGGGTAAGAAAATGATACATAGCTTCTCTAATTAACCCTTTCCCTAACAAGCCCTGGTTTTTACATGTCTGCATTTCAAGTCTTTTGAAAACACTGCGGGAAAAGGAAAAATTGCTCGTAACAAGCAATTTCTCCTTTTCTGACAGTGTTTTCTACCCATTTGGGTAACTTGCTGCCATTTTTATAGAATTTAAAGTTGTCGTCTGTAAACTCTAGCAGTTTGGGAGAGTCTAAAATTTGCCGTTAGGGAAAGGGTTGTTAAAAAGGCAAATTGAATGCTACAAATGATTTACACCTACCCTTATATATTATAGAGGTAGATCTACACCTAAAATTTCTTTTGGTTGGTTAGTAACCATTTCCATCATCTTTTTAAAAAAAATGATTAATTTTATGTATATAATTCACAAATTCATAATCCCTGGATTGTGATGAGTACTATTCTTTTGTTCCTGGGTATAATGCTTTTGTCATAGCAACATTTAGGACATGTATTCTATTGTTTCATGGTTTTTGGTATGACCTATCTGGAATTTGAACCCACAACCTCCCACATTCAAGAGGGATCATCTACCTCTAAAACAAAGGAATGGTTTGTTGAACTGCTTTCAGCCTTTTTTCTTCATGGAAATTTAACTACATATGTAGTTTCTTGCAGATACCTATAACAGTTCTGTGCATTGTTTCAGACAAGACTTCAGCCTTTACAAGATGACAAAGCTTTAGCCTTGTTCAAACTGAACGCTTTTATTGCAGACGATAATTTTAATATAACTCCAATGGTGCAAACTTTCTCTCATAGGGTAGAGAACATTGTGGGAAAAGGAAAAAAATGCTTGTAACCAGCACTTTCCTCTTTTCCTACAATGTTTTCAAAAGGCTTCTATTCCAGGGTCATTACAAGTTTGCATTGTATGATAAAGTGTTAAGTATGAAAAATTACAAAGAGAAATAACTCTTAATCACACATGTATGAGAGTTGGTTTTTGTGCACAGTGCACAAAATGAAATCTATCTGCAAGTCTGTGAAGTTTCATGTTAATACATATCTTAACAATCTAGGTTACTAGTATGTTTTGGGCAAAATTATGATGGGTGAAGTGGCAACTATATGCTCCCCAAGGGAAGCACAGTAAATATGTTTGTAGTTATCTCCCTATATTAAGGTGTTATAACTATCTTTCAGCTGTGGAGAGGGATGTACCCACATTGCTGGGCTTCTATTTGCCCTTGAAGGAAGACCATCATTAGATGAGATGGAAGATATTCCATGTACTTCAAAACCCTGCCAGTGGAACCAGCCTAGCAAGAGAAAAAAAGAATCAGTGCCAGTCAAGGATATTACATTCAAGCGCATAAAATATGAAGATACTTTAAAAGTAAAAGAAAAGAAAACTGCAAAATACATAGTCGACAGTAATTCATTCAGAAATTCATTGTGTGCAAAACTTGGAAACACATCAAGAGCTGTTTTGTTTGACATAATTCCTCAAGTGCAAGACAACTCTGTTGGGGTTGAAAGTGATTTGAATGTTTCAAACTCTGAAGAAGTAGAAACAAGTGAACACATTGTGTATGAATCAGACAGGTTTATTGACATAATCAGTACATTGAAAAATGAAAAGATTACAGAAGTAGATTTTAAACAATTTCTGTCCACATGCAGCAGTAATATTATTGAAGAAAATGAAGTAAGAACCAAGGGTCAGCATAACAATCCACTTTGGAAATTAGCAAGAAAAGCTCGAATTACCGCTTCTATCTTTCATGATATAAAAACTAAAAAAGACACTACTAAGCCAGACAATGTTGTGAACAAAATTTTGGGGGAAAATAAATCTTTTGAAAACAGTGCTGTCACATGGGGTCGGAAACAAGAACCCATTGCAAAGAAAAGATATATAGCATACAAAAAACTGAAGGAAAACAAAAAGGTGAAAATATCTGACATGGGTTTAGTACTCTGTAATAATTATTCATACATAGGTTCAAGTCCAGATGGTTTAGTCAGCTGTGAATCTGAGCAGTATTTAATAGAAGTAAAGTGCCCTTTCAAATGGCGAAATAACAAAATAATTGAGGCCTGTGAGGATAAAGAATTTTGTTGCTTTATTGATGACAAAGGAGAAATTCAGCTGAAGAAAAATCATAGGTACTATACTCAAATTCAGGGCCAAATGGGTGTTTGTAAACTTAGCAAGTGTGATTTTGTTATATATACAGTGACTGATTTTGTCGTTATAAGTGTTAAATTTGACAAACCATTTTGGAACAGCCTACTACAGCAGCTAAAAGAGTTCTATCTGGGTGAAATTATTCCCAAGATATGTTGTTAGATTATTAACCCTTTACCAAATAATCCAGGGTTTTCACGACCCTGGGAAGGGAGGCTTATGAAACACTGTAGGAAAAGGAATAAAATGCTAGTAATTACTATTTTCTCCTTTTTCCACAATATTTCTGCTGTGGCAGATAGCTTAAGGTCATTTGCTCCATGGTTTGATTTGTCATCTGCAAATGATTTGAAATTGGTCTAGAATTGAAAGTATGAAATCTCTTGACTGATTGAACAGTATTTAAGTCATATCCAAGCAACAGCTCACATTATTCACATCTTTCCTGGGTTATACCAGTACTAGGACAGGGCTCTGAAATGTCTTGCCAGAGGACACTTGCACAAAAAGTCCAGAGGATCCAGTGCGGCTTGAACCAAGGATCCCTGTATTATGAGTCAAACACTTCAACACAGAGCCACACGGGACCCTATGAAATCTTTTGAGTTCTAGCATAATTCAAGGGTCTACATCAGTACAAAGGATGCATTAATCCCTCCTTTTCTCCCAGTTTTGTCTCTGACATTTATTCTATAGATGTAAAATTACAGTATGCCAATAATTACAAGCTAATCCATTTTTTTTAAATCCAATTATTGCTAATCTAATATATGCAATTAACTCTTTACCAAATGACAAAATTTTAGCTTTGTCTAAATTGAGAGCATTTGCTGTAGCCTTGTCCAAACTGAGAGCATTTGCTGATGACAAAATTAATGTGACTCAAAAATTGAAATTTATTTTGGGAAGGGAAGAAAACATTGTAGGAAAAGGAGAAAATGCTGGTTACCAGCATTTTCTCCTTTACTCACCATATTTTCAGTAGGTTGCTTTCTCAGGGTCGTGAAAACCAGGAATTGTTTGGGAAAGGGTTAAACTAAAGAATGACCAGTATCATTTATGGAAATATTCTGAAAATATTAAGTGATATTGTAAATCTAATTTTAGCAATTAAATGTTTTTGAAAACTTTGTGGCAAAAGGAGAATTTGCTAACAATGAGTTATTTTTTTCTTTTCAAACAATATTTTCTACCACATTTGTCCATTCTAAGCCAGTTTTGTTTAAACACTCTTTACCAAACATTTTCATGAGAGTCTTTTGAAAACATTGTGAGAAATGAACAAGTGCTGATAATTAGAAGTTTCTCCTTAACCCTTTCCCAAACAATCCCTGGTTTTTACGTGTCAGGAATAGAAACCTTTTGAAAACATTGTGGGAAAAGGAGAAAATGCTGGTAACCAGCATTTTCTCCTTTTCCCACAATGTTTTCTACCCTGTCAAATAGAAAAATCATCTTTTTGGCAACTGTTAATTTGTCACCTGCAAAATGCTTTCAATTTGTTCTGGTCCATAATTTGCCGTTTGGGAAAGGGTTAAGCCTTTTCCCCACGTTTTGTGCCAAATTAGTGAACTTTAACCCATTACTAGACAACAAAACTTTAGACTGGTCCAAATTGAAACAAATTGCAGGCAACATTTAAAAGTGCATTTAAAATGAAGAATGAGTGCCATATAGGGTAGAAAATATTGTGAGAAATTGCTTGTTACAAGCAATTTCTCCTTTTCTCACTATGTTTTCCACAGCTATGTATCTTTAGAGCATCAAAATGCGGCATTGCATGGTAATGGGTTCAGCAAATTTTAGAAATTAAAGAATTACTGTCTGCAAGCTGTTTCACTTTTGAAGAATCAAAATTTTGATGTTTGATAAAGAGTAACCGGTAAATGGAACTATTTGAAGTCTGGCACTAGACAATACTTTTAGAGTAGAAGCATTTCTTGGAAAAAAGTCAGAATGGTGTTTAAATACAATTTACGTTTTCCCCATAATGTTTTCAGACAATCTGTTGCAAAAGTTTTCTATAGCTTCTATAGCTTATTGGAGCAAAACTGGCAAAGTAAAAATTGTGTTTAAAAAGATTCCCATTTCTCATGTTTTTAATCATCATCTGTTGCAAAAGTCAATGCTATTATGCAAAGAAATGTTTCACAGCACAAGCTGTATACATTGTATAGTTAATCAGTGTCACCTGGTTAAAGTTGATTCTACATGTTTGCAATAAATGTCTTTAGAAAACATTGTGGGCAAAAAAGGAATGTTTGTATGAAGCTTTTTTTTTGCTTCTCCCACAGGTCTTTTTTTTTCTTATTAGTGATACATGTATTTCAGGAAATTTTGTATAAAAATCCAATTTATTGTCTGCAAACTCTTTCAAGTTGAAAGTCTAAAATTTGTGGTAAGCAAAGGGTTAACTTTTTGTCAGACCACAAATTTAAGAGTATTCAAAACTGAAAGTTAGCAAATTTCAAGGTTAATTAATAATGAAAGAACGCTCTCCAATGACCTGGAAAAGATTGTGGTAAAAGCAGGCATTACTAATAAAGGGAATTGTTCCATTTACCAGAGTTTCTTCAAGACTTACATCGCAG
Source organism: Hippopus hippopus (assembly GCA_946811185.2). NCBI lineage: Eukaryota > Metazoa > Mollusca > Bivalvia > Cardiida > Cardiidae > Hippopus > Hippopus hippopus. The sequence goes on along the minus strand of OX328103.1, from coordinate 13,501,988 downwards.
ACGAATAATAACAAACATATATGTCAAACAATCTATGAGTCATACTATATACTACTCATCTTTTGCTAGGGATCAGTTTAATTCTTTTTAACACAATACCAGACGACAAAATTTTAGACTGGTCCAAAGTGAAACAAATTGCAGACAACATATTAAAGTGCATTTAAAATAAAAAATAAGTGTCATATAGGGTAAAAAACATTATGAGAAAAGGAGATATTGCTTGTTACAAGCAATTTCTCCTTTTCTCACAATGTTTTCCACAGCTATGTATCTGTAGTGCGTCAAAATGCATCATTGTGTAGTAATGGGTTAAATGTGGAATTTCTTGAAAGAATGGGAAAATCCATTTTTTTGCCTTCCACGATGTTTGAAAGAACTTTATTCTGTTTATTTGGTATAGATTTCCTTTATTATGACCATGGATGGAATGAAATTCTTGTTGTTTGAATAAATTCAATTTTTGAAAAAAATTGTTTTGATCCCTAGCTGAAGTTAAGTAGTATAGCAAGTAGTATACAAGTTTAACAAGGAAAACCTGCAAATGGATTTCCATAATATCCAGACCTCTGCAAATAGAATGTAACTCTATTCATCATGTTCTGTTCAAAATTTCTTGAAAAAAGATAAAACCCATTTCTTCAATGCCATAATTATTATATTGTCTTTGAAACTAAATTCCTGCAAATTGTCGGCCTTTAGAAGTTTGACAATACTGGATAAACTTACTGAGAAGTGTTTCAGCGTTGTCTGCGCATGTCACAATTTTCGAAGATTCGACTGTCTTATATGACACATCACTAGCCCCAAAAGCGGGCTGACTGTAATATTACGCTCTATAAAATAGTAATGTAGAAAATAGCTTATATCAATACGTTTGAGGAGAAATGAGACCTGTTTTAGCTCCAGATTTCTATAGACTGCTTATCATAACTGAGTGAGTTGCACCAGGAAGCGTTTTATTGAGTAAACATTTATTTTAGTTTGAAATTCAAAGTAACAGTTGTCGCGTAGGAAAGTGGTTTGGCTCTGTACCCAGGATGCCCAAATTAGATAGATGAGTATTTATGGAATGCCATCTAGCGGGAGATAATGGTGTTTCAGCTTAGGTTTAATTTATAAATACAGATTACAAATAAACTGCATAATAATCCATTTGTTTACATTTTAAATGCTATGTAATGTAAATAGCCATGAACAATGCATAGAGAACAATTGATGTAGTCATACATGTATCTCATGATTTATGTTTTAACCCTTTACCAAACGACAAATTTTTGGATAGCTCAAAAATAAAAGCATTTGCAGACGACAAAAATTAAATGCTGCTGTAATGATGATTTCACTCTTTGATAGAGCAAAAAACACTGTGGGAAAAGGAGAAAATACTGGTTACCAGCATTTTCTTCTTTTCCCACAGTATTCTCCAAAACCTCCATCCTTAGGGTCGTTAAAAGTCGGGATTGTGTGGTAAAGAGTTACATCTATGTTATTTTCTCATGAATATAACATTAAACTTGTAACTGTATGTACAGTCAATATTAAAGCTTTGAAGACATGTTTGTTTAGCATTTTCCATTGGTGTTCTACAAGAACACAACTATTTTAGAATCCCTTGTTTTTAACCCTTTATCAGATGACAAGGATTCAGCCTTGTCCAAATTGAAAGCATTCATGGTTCTATGTCAACTTCAATGTTGCTTAGATGGTGCAATTTTCTATGATAGGGTAGAGAAAATTATAGGAAAATGAGAAAATGTTGGTAATCAGCATTTTCTCCTTTTCCCACAATGTCTTCAAATGACCTCATTCCAAGGGTCGTTTAAAAGGCGGCATTGTGTGGTAAAGGTATAAACCACAGTGACAGACTTGGGAAATCAATGTGGAAAAAGAAGAAATTGCTCAGAATAATTTCTTCTATTTCTTCAATGATTTTTTGTCCAGAAGTAGAAGGTTGAATTCTGAAGGAGTCTTTAATTTGCTATTTCCATAGAATAAAGCACCTCCTGTTGGTATTTTAAAGTTCTTGCTCACTGAATTTACTCTGAAACAAGTGGGGGTAACAAGTTTGTCATTGCCGAACAAAGAAAGAATATATGATCTGCAAAGTCACTTATAGCTAGTGGCAGAACACCTTGCAGAATTCTGTAATTCTTTATTTGCTCCATTTTTCTCTCAACATGAATGCGTGCTGACGCAATCCTTCTTGTGGTTTCCACTTCAGTCTTGCTAAACTGAGTTTTAGACTTGAACGGAGGACAGTACAGCTTTACACCTAATGGTTTCAAATCTGACTGAATATGTATGAAACCTTTATCAACCATCACTGCATCTCCATTGTTGAGTTGCTCAAACAAGCAGCTCTTTCTAGTTATTTCAACATCTGAGGTAGATCCAGGCCACAGTTTAGACACAAGGACAACTGCTCCAGTCATACTGACTCCAACCAATGCCTTAAAAGTATCATGTGATTTGTAACTGGAGTATGTTAACGACTTATTTTCTAAAGATGATGGACTCTGGATATAAACCTCTGTACAGTCAAGTATGATTCTTGTGTCTGAGAATTTTTCAAAACACTTCGGCACAGATGCTTGTAGAACGTCAAGTTTTGGAAGAACAACAAGTGATTGCATGCATTCACACATAAACAAGACCCATGAATTAAAAATCTTTGAAACGGCACTTGCAGATATTTTGAAACGATATTCCAAGTCTTTTACAAGTAAACCAAGTCTGAGCCTCATCATCACCATTAAAAATTCATCAACATGGCGCAACTTTCGTTTTCGTCCTAACCTATGCATGTTCATTTCACCAACTGATTCAGTACTCAATTTATCAGCACCATGTTCCATAAGTGAGTCAAATACGGCTTGGAATGTCTTGAAATCTATAAATCCAGTATAAAACATTATCAAATCACTTGAATGTTTAATTTTTTCTATGCAGATATCTGGGAGTGAAACATCTATACCAACAGATACACTGTCACTGGGCTGAACGTTGTTGAATTCCACAGGGATTTCAGTTCTATCCATAGAATTTTCCCTAGCTCTAGGCTGTCACATGTCTGTGTGACTTGAGTACAGTTGGAATCAGCAACTGGACATTCTGGCTTTGTTGGCTTGATACAAGCTGGCAGAGAATATCTATAAAGATAAATGAAGTAATGGATAAATACACTCAAGGCATTTGTCCTCATAATAATTTAAAACTGGAAATAACAAAATCGACTCCTTGGAGGGCCTCCAAGACATGGAATGCATTTTCTGGCCTAATTCATGCACTCTAACAGCTGTCAGGGGCAACATTTGACAAGAAAATACAAGAATAATTATAGTTTGATGACATGGAATGGGCTAAAACCTGGCTGAAAACTGCATGAAAACGATTTCACCTGTTCAAAACCTTTGACCTATATCCTCCACTTATCAACATAATTATGAAAAAATTTTGGCCGACCATTCAGAGGTGATTTCCTGGTGATATGCAAGTATTTTCCCTGGTCAAAATATTTCCTTTTTCTAAAATAAACTGTGGGCCATGATTAAATATAACATGACTGATCAATATGTCAGTTGTCTTAACCCTTTACTCCATAGATACTCATTTCTACGCATTGCACATAGGAGCCTATGGAAAACATTGTGGCAAAAAGTGAAATTGCTGGTGACGAGCAATTTCACCCTTTGTCACAATGTTTTCTATGCTATCAAAAGGGGTCATATACACATAAGAAACTGCTTCATCCTTGCTATTATTTAGGGTCTCTTAGAGATACCATAGAAATGCCTGACGGGGTAAAGGGTTAAGACATGAAGTGAAAATTCAATTATTGCTTTAAAACTCATTAGTTATATTATTTTTAATTTGCATTAATTTCAGAAATAAATGAATACAACAAAAATCGTAGACATCAACTTTAGTAATGTTTATTTTCTTCATATCTATGGGTTGCGTATCCGTGTAAACTCGTAGGCCTACTTGTAAGCAGCTTTGGCTTACTTAAAAGAGCACAAGTTACTAAATACTCACGAGTGATGATGTAAGGCTGTGGTAATATCTACAGGCGGACTCCTTGAAATTGGCCTCCTTTCCTTTGGATGTCGGCTATCTCGTCTTGGGAGATTTTCTGTCGGTATTTTATTGCGATTAACTGAATTTGGCCCAACACCGTCTTTGAAGTGGTCCGAACAAACTCTGGTATATGATGTTGGTTTCCAGTTTTTCCTGCTGATCGCCCTTATCCATGCTTTTTTTGTATAATATTCTTTTGGTAGTTTGTGAAGTGTTACCTTTTTCCCGAATTTACCGACCCTACCACTATAATTATGACATTCAACAATGCAACAGTAGTCTTTTCCCATAGCTGTAAACCGAAACCGGAAGTCACTATACCGTCCCGCACGAACGACAACTCTTAGTAGCTTATGTTACGAAAATCCGCAATACATATGAGTAGGTATTATTGCTAAACAGGAGAGCTGTGAAACAAAATGCTGCTCTCTAGAACTTTGTCATGAAGAAATTCTTCAAAAATGTTTTGGAAACATTGAGACAAAAGAAAGTATTCTTTGAAAATTTTACTCAGCAGTTAAGCCAAAAGAAACAATTACATCTTATGCCACAAGGAGTGAAAAGATATATTCCCATGCTTTAAAACATCAAACATTGCCGAAAAATGACACGATATTACAGAGAATTTTAAATCATACTCTCACATGAGATAAAGTACATGTACATACCAACTTACAATAATACTATCAACACTTACAATAAATTCATAATAGAGTTGGGATGGATTGAGGCAGATTTCAAAATAATGCAGACCAAACTGTAACACTGCCGTGCAAATGTACCTTTTCAGGCTCCATATTTTCTCAATTTTGTCTGAAATCCAGGTTTTAATGTGCCCCAGGTGCATACTGAAATTATGCCAAATCCAAGAAAAAATTGGGAGGAAAAAGGGTAAGACTGTTGCTTATAGTCTAAGGAGTTCCTGAAAATGAAAGCTAGACTTGTTTTCATTTTTATGCACATCCTTATGCAATGCAAGAATATGTTACCCAGTCTGCTGTCTAGACAAGGGAGACAACAGCTGCCATCTGTGTCAAAAGACACTTGATAAAAGTGCAGAAAATTGAGAAGCTTCTTACAGACTAACGCTGTGGAAATGAGATAAATTTATCCAGAAAAACGTGTGAACATTTAATAAGATTCAAGCATGTGTGACCAAGGGTCCAGTGGCACTCGGCTGCTGTTGTTGGGGGAATTAACATTCAAGCACTAGGTAGAGGCAGTCTTGGCCCTCAGCCACAAGATTCACATAAAATGTTTGCTAGGTCAGGGGTCCAAGTCCCTGGTTGTTAAAGTACAACACTGAAATCCAAGTCAAGTTCTATATTGATATTTTTATTTATGCATGTAATTATATTTGTGGATCACCTTTTGATATTATTTCATTCATTAAAGTCTCAGTAAAGTCCAAATGTAAAAAGGCCTGTTTATAAAATAAAAGTAAATTTCATTTTTATCATGTAAAAATATAGCGATTATTATGACTTGCACGATATGTAAAGGTGCAGTTTGTAAAAGTTCCAGTGAATGGCAGAAAAAAGAATCTGAAACTAGAACAGTTCCTACCATGCCGCATTATCTGTTTGTTTACATCGATGATCGCCGACGATTAGCTGATTTTTCATCGTAAATCTCTGCAGTGACGTGATAGTGACGTAAACACCATGTGATCATTCAAGGCGTCGAAACAAACCCTTCATTCACTTGATCGTTTAGTCCCCATTCTAGGCTTGATAAACATAAGTTTATCGACATTGCAAACAAAACGAAGACACAGGCTGATAATCGGTTATTCATTTATCATCAATACAGGAAGAGTTTACTACATCTAAATAAGAAAACAGGTTCAGAATGAGCAATCTTACTCTCCGATGACATACTATTGGAAGTGTAAACAGTAGTCCTGTGTAGCACTAATGAGATGCAATGGTATCATGTGACGTTCTTGAAGGCCTAGTTCGAATATACACGAACGATAACGAAGGTTGTCTCGATCAATGGCGTTCCTGAAACCGACAGGCTTCTCCATGCATTTTCGCATCCGTATTTCACGGCAAGCAATGCAGTAACTGACTCGTTCGAGTTTTCTCCGATCCTATATATGTGTGTTGTGATGGTAATCCGATATATTTTCGAGTTATAAACGGTGAAAATTACCTGAATTTGGACTTTACAGGGGCTTTAAACTTAAAAATTTACAGATTATAGACAAGCACTGATAAAGTTATGTTTCGATACTTTTTATCATAATACCAAATTCTCTCTTAACTGAAATGTGTGTGTGTCAATGTGTGTCCACATGAAGATCTACATTTTTTTATATTACTTTGAAACATGGTAACATAACCAATGAAATTTTACAATTTTAAGTACCCAATGAAATAAAAGGGAATTAACCAATAGATATAAACTGATTAACTTTGGGTTTTACCAGAGGCAAGCTATGGCTTCACACCTATATCAAATATGATGACAAAAGATTAGATCTTAACATCCAAAAATCAAAGGTGCTGAAAGCAAAATCTTATTAGAAAGCAGACTTGATTGATAAAAGAAAGAAACTGATTAAATCTAGACGATGTAAAAACATGTCACAGTAAATCTAAACAACTGGGATAAAAATGCCAACCTGCATCAAAATACTTTGTATTAAAACATAAAAGACTTGATAAATATAGATTTGAAGAAAGATTAATTTTGTAAAGAAAAAAGGAAGTTTTCACAATTATGCTGAGTAACCTAGCAATAAATCAATTTTTTTTATATGCAAAATATTAGATTATATTGCTAGGTTACACATGTGCAATTTGCCTTGATACTTTGCAGGACTCTATGGTATGTTTCTTCAGTTCACTGTCTAAGGTAACAGGGGGAAAAGGCTGTGCCAGTGAAGTTTTGTGATGCACATTGGAAAATGAAGTAAATTGGTAGGATCTACTGTAATAGCATCTTAGAATTTACTTTAGTAGAAAGTATTTACAACAGCCATAATGGAAGAACAAGAAGACACTAAGGGCGTACTTGATTTGCCGTTCGGTGTACACTTTCCAATGTTCTATCGAATCAAGTAAGCCAGAATTCTGTTTGGTGGGTACACCTTCTGACCCATCGAGCGAGCAGGTGTGGGTAACCCAGATGAAGAACGAAATCATGGCTGCCATTTGCTACCAGTGCAGCGATTGCTGCAACTGTTTTTCTTCTCTAGCCTTTATAAGGCAGCATAGCTGTTGCAGAACTGCAGGTAAATAAAATCACTCGAACAGTTTAACCCGAGCAAAAATGCTCCTAAATTGATTGCGCAGTTGTGGAATATATTCATTGATTTACTGGTAACTGGACAATTCACCCGACAATCGGCCCATAACAAACTTGGCCCATGACAAAGTTGGCCCATAACCAACTCGGCCCATACAAACTCAGCCTATAACCAACTCGGTCCCCGATTTTATAATATTGATGGCGCGTTGTTTTTAGTAATATATTATACAGAATAGGTATTTAATAATATAATATTGTCGACCATCCTAAAGTCGTGCCTCGCCTAAAATCGTGCCCTCAAGCATTTCAGCGATACCGACGAATAAGGTGAGGTGATGATGTCATACAGGAGGTTGCTGAATTTCCACTTCCTTCCAGAAGCTACATTACCGAAAATTCCAACAAAATGTGTTTCAAAAGAGGAAATATAGGCTTTATTCGAAACATGTCCCGAAAATTACACAATTTACTTATTCTCATTTTTAAATGCATTTTAATGTCACTATACTCCTGAAATATTTTTCCAAAATGTCAGTTACCTTCCCATGGCGCTTCTTGACGTCTTTTTCTTTAAGATAACCCCACCCACTTTTCGACAGTAAGGCCAAAGTAATTGTATCATGCGTTTTATGTAGAGAGGGTCCTTGTACCTTTTCAGCCATGTAATACTGCATTTTTCAACTATGACATAAAAATAATGACAGTTCAACTGCAAAAATAATTCCAAACTTACTTCTGTGTAAATCTGTAAATAACCTGTATGATTTTATTCTAAAGTTAACATGTCAATGATAAACGACTATGAAAATTAGCTTGGCCTACATAGGAACTGTGTATGACGTCATTCATCCGGGGCATGATAAAAGGAGGATAACTCCAGACAACAGAATGTGATTAAGGTTGGATTTAAACGTAAACAGTAAAATTATTAGAAGCAATGAGAAAAAAACAACAACACGCATTCAAAGCACGTCCAGTAAGTTTATTTTCTTGACATAGTTTTTTGTTTTTAATGACATCCCAATAAATTGATGGCTGATTCTTGCTTAAGGGCACGAATAATGGTTGGTCGTGGCTAAATACAAATTTTAATATATTTTTTCTTTTGTTTTAGGAATCAATATAAATATATAACAAAATGTATTTTTTTATTTTAGGAAATAAATATAAAAATATGATATTTATTTATGTATTTATTTATTCATTTATCTGTAAATAAATTATTTTTAAAAGATGAGGTTAGTGATTAAATCAGACGCATGACATACAGCTTGTGATTCATTGTCACTCGCTTGGTGCACTCACAACCTAATTATGATTGTGAAAGCTAACTAGGAAGGCACAAAGGTACTATGAGGCAAAAGTGCCCAGGTTTCATGATGATCTAAAGGCTTCAAGACAAAACATAGAATCAACCATTAGGCAAACAGACCAAAGCAGAAAAGACAAAGCTGCTTTTACAGAACTACTAAGAACATTAGAAGGGACATACAAATTCAAAGCCTACCTTAGCTCATTATAAACAGGAGACAGAAAATCAGTTTTGTGAACATGATTTAGTTTGCCGGACTTAAGAGCAAAAAGTGTTCTTAGCCATTTAAAAAATTTATCGTTTAATAAGTGACAATATGAGAGAAAACGAGTCATGCTTTTCTAAGAGGAGCAAGTCTTCCCATAAATGTTCAGGAAAGTTCAGCAGATGGTAATTGGTGGATCAGTGAACTATTAACTTTAAAAAGCTCAAAGGCCGCAGCTTCAAAGGCAAGATTAGAACTCATTCAGAAAGAGGAAAAACTTCAACTTGAATTAGCTGTTCTGCAGTGTAAAAAAGAGATAAGAGAAGCACAGGCAGAGGTGGCTGCCATTCAAGAGTTGGCTGAGGAAGATGCAGCTTCACAAAAAATTGCAATACCTTCCCTCAAAATTGCAACAAAGAACATCTGTACATTTTGTAGTCAAAGTGTTAGAGTATTCTCCTCTTTCCCTACAAAATGTGCATAAGTATGTGGTAAGGCCAGAATTTTTTAATAAGCTGATTTACAAACATGCAAACTCTGTAATTTTCCTAAAAATATTATAAAAAAATTAATAGTTTCTAAAACTAAAACATTATTTCCCCTGACCAAACTTTTAAACTGGTACCCGTTGTACCTCCTGTAACTGTCCAATACGAAGATCAATAACAAGCTGCCAGTTTACCAAACTTTCCAATACTGGTTTCCAACCTGTATATTGATTCAACACTAATGAAAGGAAATCCAGTGATTTAAATTCGGCATTGATCACTTTACACGAATCCTGTAACCAGTATTGCTTTCCTCATTTCCAATATGGCCTTTTACGAGGAGATGGCATTGTTTGTTCTGAAATTTGTGTGTTTCGGCAACAAAGTTTTCAATAAAAAGGCACTACTATAAGTGAAATTGTCATCAATCGTAGAAAATGAAATTTCGGCCATTTTCAAAGACAATCAGGTGTCAGGTCTGTCAGTTTGCATAGGAGAGAAAGAAAATGAGGTCAACTGTGCTGCAGAATTGGACACATCGTTCAGGATCATACACGACTTCAAGTATAAATACATACATGTGATCCTGAAAGAAGCCAACAATGATGAAAACAACAAACAAACCCATCATCACCTTCCATCTTGAAAGTTATGATGGAGTGTATGACGTCCTATGACTTGTAAACCCCCTCCCATGAAAGGTAATATGTCCATGTAAATATATAAGAGCCGTGTTCTGGCAAATAGGGGCTTACTGCATCTCCGTGATCCATGATACCAAGCAAGTCATCACATAATAAGGGATCCATAAAATCCACTTAGTTCAATAAATGACTGAAACTGGAGGAAGAGTGGTCCTTGGACATACAGAAAAATTGACCAATGACGAAAAGTTTCGGCCCAGGTCAGCCTGCGCGGACTGCGCAGGCTGACCTGGGTCGATGCTTTTCGCAGATGCATTAAGCCCCCTTTTACCAGAGCACGGCTCATAAATATAAAGCATATATCAACACCTAAGTGCCATATCTCGCTACCAATAGACCTGCTCTCTGACAAATCTGACCATTATGGCAGGTGTACTGTGTAAACTCATGGTCGCAGGATGAAAGCCTGCTTGTAACCATATCAAAATTTTTGTAGGGTTCTGTAACCTGCACTTGGGATGATCTCCCTTCACAGCAAGCTACACAACTAAGCAGCTTGCTTGCCCTCTGAATGTAGTTCAGTAGCTAGTCTCAAAACTGTTAATAAGAATTTTAAGTAGAGATATTTAACTATCCAAGCAGCAAACAATAATGGCACTTCTTAGACTGCACAGGTGTGAACAACAAGGGTATCTATCAGACTGCCTGTATGTGCAGTCTGATCTTCATCTTTTTGTTTGCATTGCAGGGCCAATTGTTCAGGTAAGGTCAGAGGCTGTGTTATCTCCTGTGAGTATGGCAAGAGGAGAGTCATCTATTCTGCCAAGAAGCTGACTGTTGTAGAAGAGAGGGCAGTGGCTAGAGTCCAAGACAAGCTTCTGTACATATGGCCTGCAACACGCGAAAAAGGGCATTTGGACATTTGCGTGTTGCAGGCCATATGTACTCCGCAATCCGTGCAGGCTAATCCGAAACGACACTTTCCGTTTTTGTGTAATTTTCTGTTTTGCGCTACTGTAGCATAAAATGTAATGTATTCGTAAAGTGCCGTCTCTGATTAGCCTGCGCAGGCTGATCCGAGATGACACTTTACGCAAATGTCGGAATGCCCCTTTTTACGTGTTGCAGGCCATATGTGGGAGCCCACTGTTTCCTTGGGGGGATCTACAAGACACAGTCCTTGTTAGTGACGGCATCAACTGCTCATCTCTTATGGAGGCACAATATAATGCTGGTATGTTTCTTTAATTCTGAATGTCAGATGCATGCTAATGAAATCTGGGCTAAGTTCTGCTTCCAGGTGTGTCAGGTGTTTTTTTTTTTAATAAGGTTACAAGTTTTTAGGCCATTGTCTGCGAAATATTAACCTATTGTTAGCTGGAAACCCCTATTTAGGGTACGTAGGCAAACAGTGCAGACCAGATCAGATGCCACATAATGTGCCGTCTGATCAGGATTCTCCATCAAAAATGGAATAAGGACGAAAAATTAGACCAGATGCCCCTTAAATGACATACTGACTCATCCAACTTATAACAATGGAAGAGTCCACCAACATATAATTGGTTAAGCCATTTGTGTGTATTGAATTCTTGATATTTCAGGTGTCATGCAGCTATTTGATGAGGTATGTTTTCACTGCGGTGACCAAAAGGTAGAAGACACTGAAGAGATACGGCGGCTTAAGGAAAAACATTTGATAGTGTATCCCATCTGTAAAAAGTGTCAAGAAGTTGGGAAACCAATGAAAACCAGGAATGCACTTAAATGACTTGGCAAAATCTGTTTGTAACACAAGACTTTTTAGATATGGAATTTGCCTGTCAATATGGAATTTGAGAATATCTAGAATGTAATTTAATTTCTGCAACACATCTCTTGGCTTAAATATGGAATGGAACTGTCCTAATCTTTGGTGTATATGAGATCAATTATTTATCGTATGTGACTGAAATATTCTGTAATTTTTGGTTTTTAGAAGGGTGTGCCATGCACAGGTTTAATGGGAAATATGCATGCAACCTGTGCCTTGCACACCCTTTTCAGTACCTGAAATCACAAATATTTCAGCCACATAATTATGACATGTATCTGATCTCTTTAACGTTAAAAATCAAGACATTTCCATGTCACATTGCTGCCAAAAGTTGAGTTTCAGAAGTTAAGTCATGTTCTAGAAATTCCCAAATTCCATATTTAAAGGTAAATCCATATTTAACAAATTGTCTGTTTTATGTAGATTCACTGCAGTGAATTCTAGAACTGTTACTAAAATGTGTCAAATTTATTCGAGCTTTAGAAGTTCTCAGCTAATGTTGTGGTTTGTGAAAGTGACTTTCAACTTCTTTTCTAGTCAGACTATCATAATGACCCTAAATTTTTAGAGGGTGTAGCTGCAAACATTGTACAGCCAGATCAGACTTCTCATAAAGGAGCGATTTCATCAGAGTCTTCAATGTTTGCCGTTCTGAATGTGTTTTGGACCTCATTATCCTGTGGCATGACACTGTTAAAGGTGGTCATTTCAGTTTTCAGGTATCCAGAATAGATTTTAGGAATATGATGGTAATTTGAAAGATGAAATACAGACTGTTGGTTTACCTCACTAGTTTTAGTTTTTGTTTTTGAGGTATTGGAAAAAAAATTGAAAAAAAAAAAATGTTTTTTTTTTTAACATTTTCAGAGGATTTTTTTTTTTGGTACCCCTTACCAATAATCTGAAAAAAAAAATCTGTAAATCAGCTAATAAAAAAATTATGCCCTAATGGTTGTATGGGAAAATCTTGTGCTAACACGCATTTTTATCCAGTAGGGAGTCCAGAAAACAACAAGTAAATTCCCTTGTATACAAAATCGTGAAGCAGACAAGTTTGTTGTCTATAAGAAGTTTTCTTATCTGGCAAAGAGTTAATGACTTAAAACTCTTTGCCACACAATCACGAGAATTAACGACCCTGAAGGAAAAGCCTTTTCCCACAATGTTTTCTATCCTCTCAAAGACAAATTCCATCATTTTAAACGACATTTAAATTGTTGTCTGCAAATGTTTTCAGCTTGGACAAGTCTAAATTTTTGTCATGTGGTAAAGAGTCAATAGCCCTTTGTGCATTTCAAGTTGTATCCTTACTGTCTGATGCTGTTTGTTGTACAGTTGCGCTTGTTTCATTCCCGCCCTCTTCATCATCACTCCTGTCCTGATAGGTCAAATATAGAGCTACTCTTATGTAGAGATCTTGTAAAATATCCACCACCCCATCTTGTATGCTGTCCACTTGGTCTGGAGGGCAGTAGTCATCTAAACTAGATCTTTAATGAGAGATTTCAAACCATTTAACCCTTTACCATACAATACCAAGTTTTAGCAACCCTGAGAAAGAAGCCTCTCGAAAAAATTCTTGGAAAAAAAGGAAGTGCTGGTAACAAGCATTTTCTCCTTTTCGCACAAAGTTTTCTACCCAATCATAGACAAATTCCATCATATGGGCTAAAATTTCCGGTATTTTCTTCTTTTCCTACAATGTTTTTTATCCTTTCCAACAGCCAATTTTTCTTTTAGTGTCGCAATCATTTTGTTGTCTGCGTATGCTTTCAATTTGGACAAGTCTAGAAGTTTGTCGTGAGGTAAATGGTTAAATGCTGGACAATGTAGATTCAAGATCAGACTGCATGTTTCACTTGATAGGTGATAGGCACTTAAAAATATAAGGAAATTGTAAATAAACTGAATCAATTCAATCCAGGAGTTTCGGAAGCCATTTACTGTCATTACTGACAGGAAATACAACACAGGCCTTGGACAATCACAAATTCCCACCCAGTAAGGTTACAAAGGAGTGCTTTAAGAGGTTTTTGAAAAGCACCTTATTACTATTGAGCCAACCAGTCTACCTATACATAATTCTATTTACCCACTGTTTCCACTTCAGTACTAATACTATGCAGTATGTCTGTTTCAAGCAAGTTTGCTGCTTTCTTACAATACAACCTGCCCTCTTCGAAAATGTCAAAACAATGTTCTACCGTGTCAAACCTCAGACAGAAATCTGGCAGAGCTGGAGACTTCAATCATTAACCTTTATATGACATGTCCTCTGTGGTAACAACTAAGGTACTTTTGAGTGACACAGACTGTGTCTGTATTCACCAACCATTCTTTGTTTCATTCTTATTCTTATTCTAGGTTTTGAAAGTAACCCAACTTCTCATTGGCTAAACCAGAAAATGTTTTAGCCAATCAGAAGTTGCGTTAGTTTCATAGTTAGAAAATTCCAGAGAACAAGACTGAAAATGTCCTCAAGAATGGTTGGTGAATACTGGTCCTGATGTCAAAATTTCAGACTTTTCTAACCTGATAGTATTTGCAGAGGACAGATGTAGCTCAATTAGTAGTGTTTGTTTTAAAATGGGATGGAACATTGTTGGAAAAAGAGAAATGTTGATTATCAGCAACTTCTCTTTTACCCAAAGTTGTTTTCAAAATCTGTCTTTTTCAGGATTGTTACAACACATGATTGTTTAGTAATGGGTAATTGAGGTAAACCAAAATTAATGAGAATGGTTCCATGCCTACCTTGCAATAGTGATAAAAGTTGGTGCAGGAAGATAAGATAAAAATTCCTGAACACAGTCTGTCAGCAGGCTGATTTCTGATTGGTTACTGACATGATGAGGTAATTCTGTGTCATCACATGTACAGCCAGCTTCATGTAATAGACCATAATCTATTTTACCTCCATTTGAGGCTTTCAGATCTTGAACCAGCTGGAGCATAAGATCTTTTCTGAAAAAATGAACCAGAATTGTCATAGCAAAAGGCAAACCCTCACCCACTGTAAGGTCATTTGATCAGGAAAAATATTTCAAAGGGCTGTGGCTCCTGTAATAATCGACCAATCAAACTGAAAACTGCAGACCCAAAAGTTCCTATACATTATCTAGACAGACATCCTGTTTCCAGTACATTCCCCCTGGAGCCCTACATGGCTCAATGATAAAGTTTAGGACTCATAACTTGGAGAACCCAGGTTCAAGCCTCACTGTAAGCACTGGGTTTTTCATGGAAGTGTCTTTCGGCATGACACTTTAGAGCCCTCTCCTAGTACTGATGAAACCCAAGACATATATGAGTAAGTGACCTGTCAATGTTATGAGGGCTGTTCGATATGTAATGTGTATTGTACCACAGCGCGATAACGCTTTGCACGATTTCGTGGATGATGATACGCTTGAATAGCTCTATTCAATACCTTTCAAACGGTATAAACACGAGCCTTCAGCTCCACATAACTGTAGTTTTAAACTTATAGTCATTTCAATAGAGCTAGTCGTTGACCACTGTTGTAAAAATGGTTGGGAAACGGATTAAGAATATTGAAGAAATTAGAGCTTATATAAAAGTTCGCAAAAAAAAATCGGTCATTCGGTAATGCAGATTTTTACTGAATTGGGGGAAGTTTATGGGTCTGATAAGGTATCTTATGAGACAGTTCGTAGTTGGAGAAAGAAATTTCTGACTGGCAAAGAGTCTGTCAAAGGTGCAGCAAAATCTGGCCGACCTGTGACTGTAACAGGCAAGGCAAATGTCTCAAAAGTCAGGGAAATAATTGAAAGTGATGGCAGATACACTAATCGTGATATTGCCAACGCTGTTGGCATATCGCTATCGCGGGTGCATTTAATTTTGAAGCGTATTTTGAAAGTATGAAAGATTTCTGCCAGATGGATACCGCATATATTGACAGATGACCAAAAACGGGTACAAGTACAAACCGCTAAGCAATTGCTAAAAATGTTTCCCAAATTCAATCAAAGACAATTTGCAAACATTGTTACTGGTGACAAAACATGGGTTCACTATTTCGAACCAGTAAGAAAAATTGGAAACAAAATATGGCTAACTAAACACGGTAGAAGGCCCGTAGTTGCCAAAAGAAGCACAAAGAAGGTTCTTTATTGCATATTCTTCTCATGTGATGGTATAGCCGTACAAATTCCGGTGCCGAAGGGCGAAAGTGTTACAGCTCGGTATTACCGAGATGTTATACTAAAAAAGCTCAAGAAATATTATCTTAAACGACGCCCTGTGTCAGGATTTAGGCATGTTCGTCTACTTCATGATAATGCTCCATCACATACATCTGAGCTTGTGAAGCAATTTTTGAAGTCGGAGAAGGTTACCGTCTTGCCACACCCACCATACTCTCAAGATCTAGCCCCATGCGACTTTTTCCTTTTTTCCAAAACTTAAAAAGTTCTTATCTGGTCGTCGTTACAAGTCCCGACAAGCCCTTGGCTCAGCCATCAGTCAGTGCCTCAGAGGTCTACCTAAATCAGCGTACCGTGACGCATTTCAGGAATGGATTCAGAGATTGAAATTATGTATTTCAAACTGCGGAGAATACTTTGAAGGGATGTAATGTTCATTTCACTATTTGAGTCAAATGCTTTTGAGATATCGTACAATACACATTACATATCGAACAACCCTCGTATATGACTGAAATAAAGTTGAAAGTGGCGTTTAACACCATTCAGTCAGTCAATCAATCTGTAAACCCCCCACCTAGTTGTGTGTGGCATGATATTGAACAAACGTAATAAAAATGGTAATGAAATCGGATTTTTTTTTGGTCCATTCTAAATATACTTATAAAATGAGCCATGCTCTGGCAAAAGGAGGTATAATACTTTTCCATGATGCACGATACTAAGCAAGTCGTCAAATAATCATGGATCCATAAAATTCATTTTATCTGATAACTTCCTAAATCCTTAAGTTGAATGGTCCTTGGACATGCAGAAAATATACCAAAAGCAAAAAGTTTTGAACCAGGTTAGCCTGTGCAGACTGCCCAAGCTGACCTGGGTCAATACTTTTTGCAAATGCACTTTACCGTCATTTTCACAGAGCATTGCTTATATATACAAGAGGGCCAAGATGGCCCTGTATCGCTCCACTGGCTTTTTAACCCTTTACCACACAAATCGAAGTGTTAATGACCCTGAAAGAGAAGGCTTTCAAAAAAACATCCTGAGAAAAGGACATGTTGTAAGCCATTTCCCTTGATTAATGTTTAAATTGAAGTGACAATATTTTGAAGCCCATGTTAAACTTGCGATCCCTGGAATGAAGGCAATTTTGACCCCAGACCTACAATATGAAACTAGAATGTGTGGTTATAAACAAAAAGATTTTTTAATCTTGCCCAATAAAAAGTCATGTAAAACAAGTTTGCTGAATAAAAGGCCCTGTAAAATATGTGATCCATGACACAGGTTTATCAAGTTTTCACTATAAAAGCCAATGTAAAACTTGTGACCCCTGGTGTGGAGTCAAACTTGACCCCCAAAGTTAAAATTTGGGCCCTCTTGGTAGAGGCCCATTATATAAAGTTACATGCAAAATTTGGTAGCCTTAGGCCTAAATATGGCTATGTACAAGTAGATTATTAAAGTTTCCTTATATAAGACCATGTAGAACTTGTGACCCCCTGGGGTGGGGCTACATTTGACCCCCTGGGCTATAATTTGGGCACCCTTGATAGAGACCCCCTAGATAAAGCTAAATGCAAAATTTGATAGCCCTAGCCCTTATAGCTAGATGCGAAAGATTTTCATATATAAGCCCGTCCATGTAAAACATGTTACCCCCCGGAGCGAAGTCAAATTTGACCCTCGGCTATAATTTGGACACCCTTGGTACAGGTCCACTAGATAAAGCTACATGCCAAATTTGGTCGGCCTAGGCCCCATGGCTAGGTCAAAGAAGAATTTTAAAGTTCTCCCTATATAAGCCCATGTAAAACTTGTTATATAAGCCCATGTAAAACTTGTTACCCCCGGGCAGGGCCTAATTTGACCCCAGGGCTATAATTTGAACAATCTTGGCAGAGGTCCACTAGATAAAGCTACATGCCAAATTTGGTAGCTCTAGGCCCTATGGCTAGGTAGAAGAGGAATTTTAAAGTTCTCCCTAAATAAGCCCATGTAAAACTTGTGACCCCCGGGGCGGGGCCAATTTTGACCCCAGGGCTATAAATTGAAGAAACTTGGTAGAGGTCCACTAGATAAAGCTACATGCCAAATTTGGTAGCCCTTGGCCTTACGGTTTCAGACAAGAAGATTTTCAAAGATTTTCAAAATTTTTCAGTTTTGTTGCCATGGCAACCAGAGTTTTTGAAGGAATTAAATTCTTTCAAGAAATTCTGAAGAGGACCATGGCAGGATCATTTCTGTGAAGTTTCATCAAAATTGGATGGGTAGTTTCAGAGAAGAAGACGTTTTAAAAAAAAGTTAACGCACGGACGGATGGACGGACGCACGGACGGACGGACGGACGGATGGACGGACGGACGGACGCACGACGGACAACAGGCCATGACATAAGCCCGCTGGCCTTCGGCCAGTGGAGCTAAAAATATTTCTAGCTAGTTGGTCAAAGGGTGGCAAAATCAGCATCAGCATGCCATATCAGAGGAATTATTTGCTTCAAAATGACTCAGCTCACAATGCAAGGGACTTTACAACTGCTGCAAGGAATTGATTCCATTATTAAAAAGATTTCTGATTTATCAAAACAGCCTGTGCACCTAGTGTTAACTATACATTCTTTAACCATTTACTAAGCAATCTCAAGTTTTAACGACTGTGAGGAAGAAGCCTTTTAAAAACATGGTGGGAAACGGAGAAAATGCTGGTGACCAGCATTTTCTCCTTTTCCCGCAATGTTTTCTACCCTATCAAAGACAAATTCTACCATGTGAGCCACATTCAAATTGTCGTCTACAAATACTTTCAATTTGGATAAGTCTAAATTTTTGTTGTGTGTTATAATTATGGCTTGCAACACGCGAAAAGGGGCATTCAGACATCTGCGTAAAGAGTCGTCTCGGATCAGCCTGCGCAGGCTAATCCGAGACGGCACTTTACGACTACATTAGATTTTGTGCTACAGTAGACTTGCGCAAAACAGAAAATTACATAAAAACGGAAAGTGTCGTTTCGGATTAGCCTGCGCGGACTGTGCAGGCTGATCCGAGACGACAGTTTACGCAAATGTCCAAATGTCCCTTTTTGCGTGTAGCAGGCCATATGTTCTTTAATCTTTTACCTCACAATCCCAAGTTTTAATGGCTGTGAGGAAGAAGCCTTTTAAAAACATTGTGGGAAAAGGAGAAATTGCTGTTAACCAGCATTTTCTCCTATTCCCACAATTTCTACCCTATCAAAGTCAATTTGTACCATTTGAGCCACATTGAAATTGTCATCTGCAAATGCTTTCAATTTGGATAAGTCTATAATTTTGTAGTGTGGTAAAGAGCTAAGATAAGATATCTTTACCTTGGATGTTTTATCTCACTATCACCATCTTCCTGTAGGGCAAGAAAAGCATCTTTTAGCTCTTTTAGCTGTTTCATCCTCCTGTTCACACACTCTTCAAGGGCCTGAAATATAATTTAAATATGAGTGTTTAAGCCCTTAGACTGCTTAACAATTAAGAAAACATTGAGCAAAAAGAAGAAGCTACTTGGAATGAGCAAAGCAACTGCCCCTTCTCTCGTATTGTTTTGAAAAGTTATCAACCTAATGGACATACAAAACCTTTATAAAATGAGCCCTGCCTTGTGATAACAGGGTTTAATGCATCTGAAAAAAGTATCAACACAGGTCAGCCTGCGCAGGTTGATCAGTGTCGAAACTTTGCTTTTGGTCAATTTTCTGCATGTCAAAGGACAAGTGTACCTCATGATTCAGTCAGTTGTTATACAAAATGGATTTTATGGATCCATCAGTATATGATGACTTGCTTAGATGCATTAAACCCCTCTTTGCCAGCACATGGCTCAAATGTATTTGTACAGTAATTTAAGGTACTAGTATCTTACAGCCCTATATGAACAAAATGGACATATTCAAGTGAAAAAAACACATACTGCATAACATGAAACTTTACCTAGCTTGTCTTAAGCCTTAGAATGCCCAATAAACCGATCAGTCATTTTCATCCTAGAAATGCAACTCAAATAATTCCAATGTCATGTTTGCTTTTTTCTACAGTGTTTCAGCAAAAGCTGACAGTGTAGATCAAAGATCAGGCTGTACATTTAGTGAAGCCTTATCTTGATCTACACTGGCCACAAAGCCTACTATAGTCATAAAAGGCACCTTAAGGGTTTACAGACATCATAATCCCATAAAGTTACAGGGTAGGGGGTATACTGGAATATGGACATACTAACATCGTCATGCAATGGTTTGTGGGGGCTGTTCTACAGGCTGATCTGTTCAATGTGAGGCTTAACCCTTTCCCACACAATCCACAACTTTTAGGACCCTTTCAAACGAAAAATTCATCATTTGCAGAAGACTTGTCGTATGCAAATGCTTTCAATTTCGACAAGTGTAATTCTTTCTTTTGCCTTTAGTTTGTGAAGCCTGTACTCTATCTTATAACACATTATGTTGTGTCAGCAATTAGCTACAGAAAGAAAAACAAATTGTAAGGCAAAAAAAATGAGCCAGCCATGCTTTGTGACAAAGGGGTTTAATGTATCTGAATAAAGTATAGAACCATGTCAGCTCGAGCAGTCCACACAGGCTAACATGGGTCAAAATTTTAAGCTTTTTGTAAATTTTATTCATGTCAAAGTACCAATCTACCTCTAGAATCATTCAGTTGTTAGGCAAGATTTTATTAATGCATAATTATATTTTGATTCGCTTGGTATGATGTATCACAGATATACATCAAACCCCTTTTCACAGAGCACAGCTCAAGTAAAACATACTTCCTCATCCTGGCTTCCTGGTTTTTCAAACTTGTAAAGTTCTGTTAACATTTGATACTGTCTCTCCCCATACATTTCTTTAAATGGGTTCTTTGTGGAGAAAAAATCCAGATCAATGTCCAACACATAATACTGACTGTCTAAGGCATTACAAAGTTCTGTTATTTGCTCTGTATTTGGTAATCTCAGTGGTAAAATATTAGAATCACTGTCCTCCTTGTTCATTGAATTAATCATCGCAATATCACCATTTCCTCTCCCCAGTGAGTTTATCACAGTATTAGCAAGTTTATCATCACAGACTTCATGCAGACTTTGTCCACTACTACCCTTGGTATCACAGTATTTGTTGGGATTTTGCCCACTTCTACCACTAGTACCACAGTCTTTTTGGGGACTTTGATCACTACTGCCTGTAGTACCATGGTCTTTTTTGGGAATTTGATTTTTTTTGCCAGTAGTCCTACAGTCTATTTCGGAACTTTGACTACTGCCTGTACTGCCACAGTCTATTTCGGAACTTTGATCACAGCTGTCCTTTGTATTCCCATCTTTGTATGGACTTTTTACACAACTTGGGTTCCAACTTCTGTTTTCATTGTCAAGCTTTGCCCTTTTATGGAGAGAACTGTCTGACTGCTGAGCTTGTTTTGAAGGATGGTCCCTTTTTGGTACTGAATAAAAATGACAAGCTAACCCTTCAGGTGCCTTTCACAGTTAAAGTTGCTTTTGCGGCCAGTGTAGATATAAATCAGACTGTACAAAAACCTGCCATCTGATCTTGATCTACACTATCCACTTAGCTTAAAAACTACAGACAAAAGCAGCTATCAAATTGCCATTAATTTGGTCTTATTTTAAGTCCGAAAATGTCTGTTGTAGTTATTCGGTGCTTTAAAGGTAAACACTGCTTTGTAAACTTTATCAGTGATTCCTTTTTGACAAGTTAACGCTTTACCACACAATCCTGAGTTTTAACTGCCTTAATTAAAATGGCCTTTGAAAACATTGTGGGAAAAGGAGAAAATGCTGGTTACCAGCATTTTCTCCTTTTCTGACAATGTTTTCAAAACAAATCCCATAATTTGATTATAGTTTGATTTATCTTTTGATATCCTGCAGACATGTTTTCCACCTAACAGCAACCCATTGTCAAAAATAGTGTGTCAATCTTTAGCATTAATGCTGGCACTTGTATAACCTGTACTTTACAAAGATGATTTTTTCTTAACTCATCTAAAGCAAATTTGGTCCAATATGTAATGTTTGAGAGTTGTATTAAATGTGTGCATAATTATGATTTTTTGTTGACTAATGATCTGTTAGGGAATTTCATAACTCATGAATAAATAAAATTGATCAGCATAATAAAATGAGTAACATTTGAGGTACATGTATAATTCAAAAAAAAAAAAAAAAAAAAAAAAAAATCAAATTACCCTTGATTCTATAGCTATTCTGAGAAGTACTTTCAAAGCATACCTAAAAACAAGAGGGCCATGATGGCCCTGTATCGCTCCACTGGCTATTAAGTAAAAACACTACAAGCCAAACATTACAATATTCAGCAAATTGATTTCAAACACGAGGACATGCAAACATTTTTCTATCTAATCCTACAAGAAAGTTGTGATCCATGGGCAAAGCCAATTTTGATTGCAAAGCTATAATTATTTGAATCCTGGTGGAGGTCCACAATATAAAGCTCCATACCAAATAATTCAGTTCTTGAATGTTATAAACAAGAAGATTTTCAAATTTTTCTCAATGAAAAGCCCTGTAAAACATGAAACCCATGAGACAGGGCTAAATCTAATAGCCTTAGTCTTTATAATGGTTAGTAACATGATGACTTAAGATAGTTTTCATTACAAAAGCCCATGTAAAACTGGTGACCTTGTGTTCCGTGGTGTGGGGACAAACTTGGGTCAAGGACTATAATTTGGGCCCTCCTTGTAGAGGCCCACTAGATAAAGCTACATGCAAAATTTGGTAGACCCCATGGCTATTATTTGAAGGAACTTGGTAGAGGCCCACTAGATACAGCTACATGCCAAATTTGGTAGCCCTAGGCCTTACAGTTTCAGAGAAGAAGATTTTTGAAAATTTTCTATATTTTTCAGTTTTGTTGCCATGGCAACCAGAGTTTTTGAAGGAATAAAATTCTGTCATGGGATTCTGAAGAAGACCATGGCAGGATCATTTCTTTGAAGTTTCATCAAAATTGGATAAGTAGTTTCAGAGATGTTTGAAATAAAAGTTAATGCACGCACGGACAGATGGACGGACGGACCTTCAGTGCCAGTAAAAAACAAGTATATACATCAATCTCAGTTTGAAATATATCTTTTTAACCTATTACCTGACAATCCCTACTTTTGATGACCCTGAGAAAGAAGGCTTTAGAAAAGCATTTTCTCCTTTTCTTACAATGTTTTCTACTGTTCACAAAACAAATTTCAAATTTTCAATCACTTTTATTTTGTCGTCTGCAAGTGCTTTTGATTTAGACAAGCCTAAAATATTATTGTTTGGTAATGAGTTACATGTGTGCTAACAATTGTCATAATAAATCACTAAGATTTTTTTTCAAACTTATTTTATTAATACTTTTTCTAAGCTAGTCATCATCAAACAGTAGACATGGTGTATTAATATGAACACTTCATAGTTTGTAAACACAGTCAGATATGTGGAGGATAATTTTTTGTTTTGGTGTATGATTGAAAATTCTTTTATTGAGTTGAAACAAATGAGTTAAAAGCCAAGGCTTTATCTTCAAAAGTGGCTAGCCACAAGTGAAAATATGGCCATTGCTTTTCTCTGGATGAAAGAAATTTAGATAATAGAATGAAACAAGTACATGTAATTATCTTTTTTCTTTTATGCGCTTCAATTTAATCTTTTACCAAACAATCCTGGGTTTTATGATCCTGAGAAAGAAGCCTTCTGAAAACATTGTGGGAAAAGGAGAAAATGATGATAACCAGCTTTTTCTCCTTTTCTAACAATGTTTTCTACCTTTTCCAAAACAAATTTCAGTTTTTGAATCACGTTAATTTTATTGTCTACAAATGCCTCCGATTCGGACTAGTCTAAAGTTATGTTGTTTGGTAAAGAGTTAACCTTTGTTTTAACCTCTAATCTCTGCTCATCTTAAAGCACATGCCTTTTTCAAGTAAAAAAGATTTATTCAATCTGGTTCAACATGGACCAGTAGTTGTAATATCATGAATGATCTTGACTATGTCATAAACTATGATGTTCACACACTAAAAATTTATTCATGTTTTTAACCCTTTATCACATAATTCTGAGTTCTATAGACCCTGAGAAAAGATGCTTTTAAAACATTGTGGAAAAAGGAGAAAATACTGGTAAGCAGCATAATGCTAGTAACCAGCATTTTTTCCTTTTTCCACTATGTTTTCTTATCTTTAACTCATTACCACACAACTAAATTTTAGACTGGTCCAAATTGAAAGCATCTGCAGACGACAAAAGAAAGGTGACTCAAAAATAGAAATTTGTTCTGGTAAGGGTAGAAAACACTGTGGGAAAAGGAGAAAATGCTGGTTACCAGCATTTCCAAGCAACAATCCTGTGAAATTATTTCAAAATCTGACCTGCTGTTTCAGAGGAGAAGATTTTTGAAGAATTCCTTCATTTCTGTATAGTGCAAGAAGCCCCCATTCACCAGAGCCATGTTTTTTGACGGATCAAAATTTTACGAACAGTTTTTGAAAAGGGTCACCCAAGGAACAATCCTGTGAAATTATTTCGAAATCTGACCAGCGGTTTCAGAGAAGAAGAATTTTGAAGAATTCCTTCATTTCTATATGGTGCAAGAAGCCCCCATTCACCAGAGCCACATTTTTTGACGGATCAAAATTTTACGAACAATTTTTAAAAAGGGTCACCCAAGGAGCATATCTGTGAAATTATTTCAAAATCTGACCCGTGGTTTCAGAGGAGAAGATTTTTAAAGAATTCCCTAAAAAATTCCATTTGGTTGCAATGGCAACCAGAGTTTTTGATGGAATCAAATTCTGTGAACAGTTTTTAAAGAGGACCTTCCAAGGAACATTCCAGCCAAGTTTGGTCCAAATCCGCCCAGTGCTTTAGGAGGAGTTGATGTTTAAAGAATTGTTGACGACACACGACGCACGACGGACACCAGGTGATCCTAAAAGCTCCCCTTGAGCACGTTGTGCTCAAGTGAGCTAAAAAGTTAACATACGGATGGACGCACAACAGACAACGGGCCATAACATAAGCCTGCTGGCCTTCGGCCAGTGGAGCTAAAAAACTTGTCTAGCACCAATCATGTATCACTGCAGCTTGATAATCAAGGGAGGTAAAGAGTAACGAACTTTATCTTTCATAAAAAGAGTTATTTCCCTTGATTAATGTTTAAATTGAAGTGACAATATTTTGAAGCCCATGTTAAACTTGCGATCCCTGGAATGAAGGCAATTTTGACCCCAGACCTACAATATGAAACTAGAATGTGTGGTTATAAACAAAAAGATTTTTTAATCTTGCCCAATAAAAAGTCATGTAAAACAAGTTTGCTGAATAAAAGGCCCTGTAAAATATGTGATCCATGACACAGGTTTATCAAGTTTTCACTATAAAGGCCAATGTAAAACTTGTGACCCCTGGTGTGGAGTCAAACTTGACCCCCAAAGTTAAAATTTGGGCCCTCTTGGTAGAGGCCCATTATATAAAGTTACATGCAAAATTTGGTAGCCCTAGGCCTAAATATGGCTATGTACAAGTAGATTATTAAAGTTTCCTTATATAAGACCATGTAGAACTTGTGACCCCCTGGGGTGGGGCTACATTTGACCCCCTGGGCTATAATTTGGGCACCCTTGATAGAGACCCCCTAGATAAAGCTAAATGCAAAATTTGATAGCCCTAGCCCTTATAGCTAGATGCGAAAGATTTTCCTATATAAGCCCGCCCATGTAAAACATGTTACCCCCCGGAGCGAAGTCAAATTTGACCCTCGGCTATAATTTGGACACCCTTGGTACAGGTCCACTAGATAAAGCTACATGCCAAATTTGGTCGGCCTAGGCCCCATGGCTAGGTCAAAGAAGAATTTTAAAGTTCTCCCTATATAAGCCCATGTAAAACTTGTTATATAAGCCCATGTAAAACTTGTTACCCCCGGGCAGGGCCTAATTTGACCCCAGGGCTATAATTTGAACAATCTTGGCAGAGGTCCACTAGATAAAGCTACATGCCAAATTTGGTAGCTCTAGGCCCTATGGCTAGGTAGAAGAGGAATTTTAAAGTTCTCCCTAAATAAGCCCATGTATAACTTGTAACCCCCGGGGCGGGGCCAATTTTGACCCCAGGGCTATAAATTGAAGAAACTTGGTAGAGGTCCACTAGATGAAGCTACATGCCAAATTTGGTAGCCCTTGGCCTTATGGTTTCAGACAAGAAGATTTTCAAAGATTTTCAAAATTTTTCAGTTTTGTTGCCATGGCAACCAGAGTTTTTGAAGGAATTAAATTCTTTCAAGAAATTCTGAAGAGGACCATGGCAGGATCATTTCTGTGAAGTTTCATCAAAATTGGATGGGTAGTTTCAGAGAAGAAGACGTTTTAAAAAAAAGTTAACGGACGGACGGACGGACGGACGGACGCACGACGGACAACAGGCCATGACATAAGCCCGCTGGCCTTTGGCCAGTGGAGCTAACTAGTACGACCACAATTACATTTGTACCGCACTTACAGAGACATCTTTACAGCCAGAGAGTAAAAAACCCTGTTAAAACTTGACTGTGTTATAATCTAGTCAGCTGTGTAAATGTAGATAAAAATTCAATATGAGGTGTATGGGGCAAAGAAACTGTAGGGATTTGTCTTCGATTTGAACCAGAAACTGTGGCTGTTATGTCTAAGGCTAGCTGCAATAAAATGAAATACTTTTTCTATCTGCCGTAATCTGTGCAACCTTGCAACCATCAGGGGCAATATTTGACATGAAGATACAAGAGTGATTATAGTTTCATAAAATGAAGAAACTAGAGGCCCTTGAGGGCCTGAAATCGCTCTACTGGCAGTGATTTTGCTTTTATGCCAGCATACATTATGAATTCATGATGCAAAAAGAAAGAAAGACAAAAAACACAAAAATGTGTTCTTGCACCTGGGCTTGAACCCACTAAGACAGCATAAGTAGGCATGGTGAATTGAACAAACAGTGAAAAAAAATGAAGTGCAATTTCTCAAAACTAAATGGTTGGAATCAAGCCAAATTTGATAGGGTTTCAGTATGCCTTGTTATTAAACAATCCTAGCAAATTTCAAATGTGGACTTTGTTAAGTATACGATACCAAGTCATCAAATGGCTGCTTTTCCTGAACGGTTTACTAGATTTTCTTCACTTTAATAGAGTTCAATCCCTTGATGAACCAAACAATCTTTGCAAGTTTCAAAAGAATTGGATCAACACTGTGAACTTTATTGCCTAAACAAAAAGTGGAAATTTTCAACTTTGAATGGCTACTTTTCCCATACTGATTGTCAGATTTTTTTCAAAATCAATAGGGTTCAAGCTGTTGATGAGACAAAGCAACTGTGAAAGTTTCATGAAAATCCAACCACAAATGCTGACGCCATCGCGTAAACAAGAAATGGAAATTTTTCAACTTGAAATGGCTACTTTTCCCATACTGTTTGTTGGATTTTGTTCAAAATCAATAGGATTGAAGTTATTGATGAGATAAACATTCTGTGCAAGTTTCACAAAAATCTGATTACAAATGCAGACTTTATCATGTAAACAAGAAATGAAATTTTTTTTCTTGAAATGGCTACTTTTCCCATATTGTTTGTTGGAATTTTTTTCAAAATCAATAGGGTTGAAGCTATTGATAAGATTTACAAACTGTGCAAGTTTCTTGGAAATCTGACAACAAATGCAGACTTTATCACGTAAACAAGAAATGGAAATTTTCAACTTGAAATGGCTACTTTTCCCATACTGTTAGTTGGATTTTTTTCAAAATCAATAGGGTTCAAGCTACTGATATGATAAACAAATTGTGCAGGTTTCACGAAAATCTGACCACAAATGCAGACTTTATCGCGTAAACAAGAAAAGGAAATTTTCAACTTGAAATGGCTACTTTTCCCATACTGTTTGTTGGATTTTTTTCAAAATCAATAGGGTTCAAGCTATTGACGAGATAAACAAACTGTGCAAGTTTCATGAAAATCTGACAACAAATGCAGACTTTATCGCGTAAACAAGAAAAAGACTAACGGACGGACAGACGGACGGACGACAGAAAGCATACCATGACATAAGCTCTGCTGGCTTTCAGCCAGTAGAGCTAAAAATGGGTTAAAAAAAAAAATGCATGAAAACGAGTGAAGATGTATGTTTACAAATGAAACACCAACTGAAGAGATGACACTGTTTTGTCTTTTAGCAGGCTACTTTTACAAAGATCAATTGCTCAATGTCTCCTTTTACATAATGTTTCTGCATTTATATTCACCAATGTTGATAATCCATATTTTTCAATGATGTTTTTTTTTTAAAGGTGTTTGCTGTTAATCTGTTTCCATGGGTAATCAGTAAAATAACTGAGCCATGCTCTGTGAAAAGGGGGTTTAATGCATCTGCAAAAAGTATCAACCAAGGTCAGCCTGTACAGTTTTGTTATTGGTCCATTTTCTGCATGTCAAAGGACCAGTCTACTTCATAATTAAGTTGGTTGTTAGGCAAAATGGATTTTATCAATCCATAGTTATATGATGACTTGCTCTGTATAATGCTTCATGGAGATGCATCAAACCCTTTTTTGCCAGAGTGCAGCTCAAGTGTTCATACCATCAGCTGATGCACTCCTTTCTTCAATGTTTATGCCACCACCATTATGTGCTGAATTCCCTCCATTTTTCCCTCTGTTCAGTTGTCCATATCCTGTCAGTTCCTCCCAATTGTTTGGAAATAGGGTCAGAATGGTAAAAGTTAGGGGTTTTTTGTTGTCCAACTGTGACTCCGGAACATAAAGACCTTCACTAAGAAAATAACTCTCAGAGCAGGTAGTTCTATAAAGTAAATAGACGAAAAGCTGAAAACTGTACTGTGGCTACTCAGTAGGATAAAGATTCTTTTTTCAACTATATGCCAGACAAAAACAAAAATTTGGAGCTGTCCAACTTTAAACATTTGCAGAGAACAAGTTCAACATGATTCAGATCTGATTTATCTTTCAAAAGGGTTGAAACTTTTGTGTTAAAGGGAGAAAATGCTAATTGCCAGCATTTCTCCTTTTCCCACAGTGTTTTTAACAGCCTTTTCCATTTGGGAAAATGAAAGTCAGTTTAAACATATCTATTTTACATTGATTGAAAAACAAGTTCTTCCAACGTACAACTAATCCCTTTCGATTCTGCTCCCTGGAAACTACACCAGTACTCGCACCAAGTGTGTGGGCCAATAAACACTTCTAAAGATGACATCCGCTCCAGAGTATTGCACTCAGGACCTTAGGATTATGAGGCAGATGCTCTACCTCACAACCACAGACACCACATGATTATTGCAAAAGCGCCTCACTGAAAAATGCTGTGTTTTAATGACGTTGTGATTTTGAGTGAGAAACAGAAACAAGAGGGCCATTGTCCCTAAAGCGCTCACCTGAGTAAAGTCATCTACAATAGATAAAGTTGAAGACATCCTGGTTGTGATGATGTAAACACATGGGTATAAGTGACCTACTTCTTGATCCAAAGTGACCCTGCTCAACCTTGTTCCAGATATTATCAAGGCAAAAATTCTTATTGCATTTCATGACTCTCGGACTGTAAATGTGGCCTTTAGAGTGCAAACAAAGTTTTTCTAAGATTTCTCCCAAAGACCAACTTTTTGATCCTATATGACCCAATTTTATACTTCTCTGAGTTACCATAAAGACAAACATTTTGACCAAGTTTCAGGAGTATCGGACTGAAAAGATTGCCTCTTGAAGGCACACAAGGTTGTTCTAAGATTTGACCATGTGACATACTTTTTGACCTGACCTGACATGATCCAATTTTAAACTTATACTAGTTATCATCAAGATAAACATTCCGACTAACTTTCATGAGGATCAGAACGAAATTGTAGCCTCTACAGTGCACACACAAGGTTTTTCTAAAATTTATCCTAGTGACATACTTTTTGACACAATGTGACCAAATTTCAAAGTTGCCTGACCACCTTTCATGGGTATGGGACTCAAAATGTAGCCTCAAGAGTGTACACAAGGTTTTTCTAAGATTTGACCCCGTGACATATATTTTTGACCTGGCGTGACCAAAGTTTACAATTATCCAAGATATCAAAACAAACATTGTAACCCACTTTGATGAATATCTGACTGAAAATGAGGCCTCTGGAGTGCACACAAGGATTTTTCTCTAGATTTGTCCCACTGACATACTTTTTGACATGACGAGACCAAATTTCAAAAGGATCCAAGGCATCATCAAGGCAAACATTCTGACAAACTTTCATGAATATCAGACTGAAAATGAGGCCTCTGGAATGCATGCAAGGTTTTTTCTAAGATTTGGCCCAGTGACCTATTTTTGATCTGACTTGACCAAATTTCAAAGCTGTCCGAGATATCATCAAGGTAAATGTTTTGACCAACTTTCATGAATATCAGACTGAAAATGAGGCCTCTGGAGTGCACAAAGGGTTTTTCTTGTGACCAAGAGACCTACTTCTTTGCATTTGTTTGATATATCATCAAGATAAACATTCTGACCAACTTTCAAGAGTATCTAACTGTAATTGTGGCCCCTGGAGAAGCTGAAGTGTACACAAGGTTCCAGAGACCCGACATGACCCATTTTCGAACTCATCTGAGATATTAATAAGACAAACATTCTGACCAAGTTTCATTAGTATTGGACTGAAAATGTGGCTTCTAGAATGGACGTAAGGGTTTTACTGAGATTTGTCCAAGTGACCTGCTTTTTGACCTGACTTGACCCAGTTTTGAACTTGTGCGAGATATTATCAAAAACATTCTGACCAAGTTTCTTGAGTATTGAACTGAAAATGTGACCTCTAGAGTGAACAAAAGGTAATTGTTGAGACCTGTTTGACACATACACCACAGACACAGCACAATCACAAAAGCTTATCTTGAGCGCTTGGTGCTCAGGTGAGCTAAAAAAGTTGGTTTTTATGATCGCAACAGTCTTAAACAAGAGGGCCATGATGGCCCTGAAGTCGCTCACCTGAGTTTTTTTACCAAACATGACCCATTTTCAATCTCTTTTGACATATCATGACAAACATTCTAATAAGCTTTTATAATTATTGGACTGAAAATTTGGCCTCTAGCATGTACACAAGCTTTTTCTAGAATTTCTCTCAGTGACCTACTTTTTAGCCAACCATAGCCCATTTTCCCATTGCAGATATTATCAAAACAAAGACCCTGACCAACTTTCATAAGTATTGGACAGAAAATGTGGCCTATAGAGCATACACAGGGTTTTTTCTAAGATTTGACCTAATGACCTAGTTTTTGACCCAACATGACCGATTTTCAAAGTCATTTGAGATGTCATCAGGACAAACAATCTGACCAAGTTTCATGTGTTTTGGACTGAAAATGTGGCCTCTAGAGCATACACAAGGTTTTTCTAAGTTTTGACCTAGTGACATAGTTTTTGACCAAACATGAACGATTTTTAAATTCTTTCGAGATATCATCAAGTCAAACATTCTGACCAACTTTCAAGAAATTTGGACTGAAAATGTGACCTCTAGAGCATACACAAGGTTTTTTCTAAGATTTGACTTAGTGACCTAGTTTTTTGTCCGACATGACCCATTTTCAAACTTGTCCGAGATATCATCAAGACAAAAATTCTGACCATACTTCAATAGTTTTGGTCCAAAAATGTGGCCTCTAGAGTGTACACAAGGTTTTTCTAAGATATAACCTAGTGACCTACTTTTTGACTAGACATGACCAATTTTCAAACTTGTACGAGATATAATCAAGACAAAAATTCTGACCAAATTTCAAGAGTATTGGACTGAAAATGTGGCCTCTAGAGTGTGCATAAGGTTTTTCTAAGATATGACCTAGTGACCTAGTTTTCAGCCCAGCATGACCATTTTCCAACTCGTCCGAGATATCATCAAGACAAACATTCTGACCAAGTTTCATGAGAATCTGACTGAAAATGTGGCCTCTAGAGCGTACACAAAGTTTTTCTAAGATTTGACCTAGTGACCTAGTTTTTGACCAGATATGACCCATATTCGAACTCGTCTGAGATATCATCAAGACAAACATTCTGACCAACTTTCAAGAGTTTTGGGCTGAAAATGTGGCCTCTAGAGCATACACAAGGTTTTTCTAAGATTTGACTTAGTGACCTAGTTTTTGACTCCACATGACCCATTTTCAAACTCATGCGAGACATTATCAAGACAAACATTCTGACCAAGTTTCATGAGTATCTGACTGAAAATGTGGCCTCTAGAGCATACACAAGGTTTTTCTAAGATATGACCTTGTGACCTAGTTTTTGATCCGACATGACCCATTGTCCAACTTGTCCGAGATATCATCAAGACAAACGTTCTGACCAAGTTTCATTAGTATCTGACTAAAAATGTGGCCTCTAGAGCGTACACAAGATTTTTCTAAGATTTGACCTAGTGACCTAGTTTTTGACCCGACATAACCCATTTTCAAAATCCTCTGACATATCATCGAGACAAACATTCTGACCAACTTTCAAGAGTATTGGACTGAAAATGTGGCCTCTAGAGCGTACACAAGGTTTTTCTAAGATTTGACCTGGTGACCTAGTTTTTGCCCCGACGTGACCCATTTTCAAACTCGTCCTAGATATCATCAAGACAAACATTCTGACCAAGTTTCATGAGTATCTGACTGAAAATGTGGCCTCTAGAGCCTACACAAGGTAAAAGTTGACGACGGACCACGCACAACGCACGACGGACGCCAGACATAGCACGATCACAAAAGCACACCTTGAGCACGAAGTGCTCAGGTGAGCTAAAAATGCCGGTATTCAACATTTTCTCCTTTTCCTACAATATTTTCAAACTTATAAAAGACAAATTTCATCACTGAGTCAAATGTAATTTTTCGTCCACAATTTTGACAAATCTGAAATTTTGTAGTTTGGTAAAGAGTTAAACAAAACCTGCTTTTTATTTCATTAGCTCACTTGTAACATTCTATCAGCTGATAATCTTGAACAATATAAATTATAAACATGAACAGAGATTTAATATATCCATACAAACTACAATTGGGAATGCCGAGCCTGGTGGCACAGTTGCCAATTGGTGGGGTACAGGACTTGAAACAAGAGGGTAGCTGGTTCGAATTCCTTGCTTGGTAAATTTTATTCCCAGGAGTGATCATAGTAATTATGACAGGATTCATTCCTATCTCACTGCTGATCAATTTTTTGACGAAACTTATATGGGAAAGCAACCAGTAGCTTGGGAAGAGTATTGTGAGAAGTCCACCTAAAAAACTCCAGGAAAGCATGGACAGGTGCACTGGCTGCCATTATAAAACTAAACTGACGTTGAAAAATGTGTAAGAAAACTAAACAAACAAGGGGCTAAATATATCTGCTAATTTCAGAATCACTACCTAATGGTTCCTGTCAAATTACATTTTCCCACGTAGAACTGAAGAGTTTTATCCTCAACCTGTGCACACCATGGCGGCTTTATCCAAATCACATGATTGATATGTCCTGCATACACAGCTGGCAAAATCCAGTTCTCTATGCTTAAAGATCTGAAAAAAAAAGAAAATCACTACATATACGAGGGGTGATCAGAAAGAATGTGGACCAGTGCTGGTATCGGAATATTGTAATAAAAAACAACTTGGAGTGTTCCCTATTTTTGAAAGTAACCTCCTTTGAGTTCTATGCACTTATTCATTCTTGATTTCCATGCGCGAAGCACATGTGGGAGCGCGTCACGTTACGTTACTATCAAGGACCCGGTCATAGCGAGGGTTACCCCCTCTCTGCTCTCGTAGTGTATGCCATATAGAGAATCTTTCAAAACAGGAACTAGTCAGAGGTAACATGGAGTCAGGACTAAATTATACGGAGTGTTGGCAAGTATTTCTATGTTTAGTTTTTGCAAAGTTTCCATTACAAGTGTGGCTTTGTGAGCTATGGCGTTATCTTAGTGTAAAGTGACGTCACTCCGCAGGACTTCTGGCTGTGTTTTTCGTATAGTGTTTGTGAAATTTATTTGAATAATGTGGGCATAAAACTCAGTATTGACTGTAGTATGTATAGATACAACATGATTTAGAAGAAAAACAGGAGAACAGAAATACTTGATGTAGATGACTTTTACTTTCAATACACTGCTTTACCAGCACAAGGCGATGTTGGATTTTTCAATACACTGCTTTGTTGTTAAGATTCAGTCTCGTTAAAGTGTGCCTATGTTTCATCGAATGTTACAATACGATCAGTAAAGTTTGACCCCTCTACCCTAATGCGTTCTGAAATTTTTTAACAGATTTCGACCTTACCCCCATTTTCTCGGGCGTCAGTTGTCAAGGTACCCACATTGTGCAAACACGCGACATTCCAAGATTCTCAGTCAAAATCTCCTGAGCACTTCTATATGAAATGTCAAATGTGTCAGCTATTTTCCTGACAGTATCTCGGCGATCTTGTTTTACATGTTGCTCTACACCCGTGATGATTTTGTCTGTGACTGATGTTGATGGACGGTCAGATTTAGGGTCATCTTTAACAGTACTGTATCCTTGTCTAAACCGGTCCGATCCATGTACGAATACCAGATTTCTTGAGTGCAGAGTCCCCTTAAACTGTTTCTAAATCAGTT
Organism: Hippopus hippopus; assembly: GCA_946811185.2. NCBI lineage: Eukaryota > Metazoa > Mollusca > Bivalvia > Cardiida > Cardiidae > Hippopus > Hippopus hippopus. The sequence goes on along the minus strand of OX328103.1, from coordinate 13,467,296 downwards.
TTGATTTCCGATAAATACTTTCCGAGTTTGACGTAAAACTTTATGATTACTCTCGGCTCAAATAAAACGTCGTCCGACATTTTGGACCACTAATGCAGTATATGACGTTATTAAAATGACGTCATACTTTACCTAGTTGAATATGACGACATTTGAAAGCTTGAATCAGTTACCAGATAATTAATGCTCATCTATGCACATTTTTGTAATCCTACGTGTAGTAGTTTTCAAAATAACGAGGCGGTCCACGATCTTTCTGATCACCCCTCGTAGTTTAGGTCCTGCGTGTCTCAGGGATAGAGTAGAATTCAAAACTTTGAGGTCCCGAGTTTTATCCTTTTTAACTCTTTACCAAACAATCCCCAGTTTTCACGACTCTGAGAAAGAAGCCTTTTGAAAACCTTGTGGGAAAAGGAGAAAATGCTGGTAACCAGCATTTTCTCCTTTTCCCACAATGTTTTCCACCCTTCCCAGAACAAATTTCAATTTTTAAGTCGCATTAATTTTGTCATCTGCAAATGCTTTCAATTTGGACCAGTCTAAAATTTTGCCATTTGGTAAGAGTTAAGCAATGGGTTTTGATGGGAATGTTCTAGGGCAAGACAATTAAGAGCCCCAGCCTAGTGCTGGTAAAACCCTGGAAATAATATATGAATAAGTAAGCTATCGCCATATGTCTAAATAAACTGTTACAGTGGCCAAAACACTATTCAATCAATCACCTACATACAGTCGGACCAGTTTGAGAGGGGACCCACCCCCCTCCCTCCTGTTAAAGCAGCCAACTGCTTTAACCCTTTACCAATTGACAACATTTTGGACTTGTCCAAGTTCAATGCGTTTGCAGATGTCATACAACAAACTAGATGTGGCTCAAATGATGGAACTTGAGAGTGAAAGCACAGAAAACTTTGTGGGGAAAGGAGAAAATGTTGGTTCCAACAATTTTTCCTTTTCCCACAATGTTTTCCAAAGCGTTCTCCCTCAGAGTCATAGAAACTTGGGATTTTGTGGTAGAGTAAAGAGTCTACCAAATAATTTTGTGTATTCATGACCTTGAGGAAGAAGGTTTTTGAAAACACTGCAGGTAAAAAGGAGAAAATGCTGGTAACCAACACTTTTTTCCTTTTTCTCAAAATGTTTTCCACTACAATTATTTGAGGCACATTTTTCATTTGCAAGTGCTTTTGGAATGGACAAGTATAAAATTTTGTTATCTGGTAACAAGTTAACAGCAATATTACATGTAGTTCAAGTATTCTTCTAGACCATTCTAGGCCAACTGAGAAAGCAGTAAACAATGGCACATATGGCTTGCAACACACGAAAAGGGGCATTCGGACATTTGCGTAAAGTGTCGTCTCAGATCAGCCTGCGCAGTCCGCGCAGGCTAATCCGAGACGGCACTTTACGACTACATTAGATTTTGTGCTACAGTAGACTTGCGCATTACAGAAAATTATATAACTAGAGGCGCTTGAGCGCCTGTATCGCTCCACAGGCCTGATATTTCTATAATGGCGAAAGGAAGTTTTTAACAATTATCATTCAATCCTGCATTTTAGCTCACTGAAGAAACAATTTGGTAGACAACCACCATAGGAACTTACCTGCAAAACAACAATGAAATCCAATGAATAGTTTTAGAGAAGAAATTTTTCAAAGATTTTACTTTATACCATAAAAGGAAAATGAGTCTCCCATAAAAGCCATGTTTTTTGACAGATCTTTTTTTTTTTTAAGGAATTCTGTAAACCTGTATCTAAGGAACATTCCTGCAAAATAATAATGCTATCCAAATAGCGGTTTGGGAGGAGAAGATTTTTAAAGGTTTTTTACTTTGGTTGCCATGGCAACCAGAATTCTTCATGGAACACAATTATTTGAAGGAATTTGAAAGAGGACCACCAAAGGAACATTCCTGTGAAATTTGGTAAAAATCCAGTCAATAGTTTCTGAGGAGAAGTTTTTTAAAGAAAAAGTTTACGGACGCACGCACGGACAAACGGACGAACGAACGGACGGACGGACGCACGACGGACACAACGCCATGACAATAGCTCGCTGGCCTTCGGCCAGTGGAGCTAAAAACAGAAATTTTGGATTAGCCTGTGCGGACTGCGCAGGCTGATCCGAGACGACACTTTACGCAAGTGTCCGAATGCCCCTTTTCCCGTGTTGCAGGCCATATAAGCCATGTTCTGAATAAAGGGGGTTTAATGCATCTGCAAAAACTACCAACCCAGGTCAGCCTGCACACACTGCATAGTTCCACTTGGCTGAAACTTTTTGCTGAGGTTGAATTTTGTGCATGTCTAAGGACCAGTCTATATCATGATTCAGTTGGTTGTCAGACAAAGAGGACTATTATGGCTCCATATGTGATGACTTGCTTGGTATAATGCATCAAGGAGATGCATTAACCCTTTACCAGACGACAAAATTTCAGACTGGTTCAAATTGAAAGCGTTTGCAGACAACAAATCGAAGGTGGCCAATATGACAAAATTTGTCCTTGATAGGGTAGGAAACATTGTGGTAAAAGGAGGAAATGCTGGTTTCCAGCATTTTCTCCTTTTCCCACAATGTTTTCAAAGGCTGTCTCTGTCAGGGTGGTTAAAAGTCGTCATTGTGTGGTAAAGGGTTAAACTCCCCTTTTGCCAGAGTCAAGGGCGCAGCTAAAAAGCATATTTGCTTACTCAAACAGTTCATATTTCTTGAAGACAGTATCTGCAGGCATTTCCAGTGGTATCAACATATCTGGATGGGAGTCAAAGTGCAGAAGTGTCATATCTTTCATTGGAAGATGCTTTGATCCAATTGCTCTGTAGATATATGGCAATACCTGAAATGAATCATCTGACATATGTTATTTTTCAGGCCAAACAAAAAAATGTCTGTGTTCAGCGTTCAGCCCGAGATGCTGTAGGTAGGGTAGGTAGGGATTTTTAAAAAAATTTTTTTTGCAGAAACTTTTTACATGGACTTTGTTCCGAAATCACACCTGACAAATCTTCTTTTTTTTCAATCGTAGCATAAAAAGTATAGGGTCGGCAGCATTTTCTAGGTAGGGTCGGGAAACCCTAAACACAGATATATTTTTGGTAGGCCTCATTTTGCCATTCATCATGTATGTCAGGTCTTATCTGACCCTTCATAGTTTCCTTTAGCAAACTCTAAAATCAAATTTTGTCACTGTTTGAATAACATATTTGGATACTTTGAAAAAGTCTGCATCAAAATAAGATTAACACCTTGATTACTTGATTACTGAAACTTACTTGTTCCCAAATTCAGTGTTGCATCTAGGATTTTGATTTGGGGGGACAATTGGGCCCCCTTTTGAAAATTTTGGGGACACTATACCAAAACAAACAAAATTCTAATTCACTCTGGTATTAATAAGTGATTGCTTTGCCATGGTTGAAGAATTACGACTGGATAACAGTACGACTTGCAGTGTAAATTTCACTATTTCTCTATGAAAGAAATCATATTTAGAACCAGTGAATGTTAACTCTTTAGGTAGGCCCGGTTCCAGTGTTTTTTTTTTACAATTTGCCATAGGTGAGTCCAGGGATTCACCAGAATGGAAAACTATGAGTCTGAAGCAAACTTTGTGAATACCACCTTTTAAACCCTATCTCAATAGTTTGTTTAAATTGTTAAAAAAAATCTGTATTTGTATCTTAATGAATTTGTGACAAATAAAATTTAAAAGATTGTGTGTTTGTCTCATTTGGGATGAAAAACGTTTGTGATTGAGGTCAGGATTTTTGTTGTGCCATCTGGTTTTTATTTTGAGGGACAACTGCTACATGAGTGTGGATTCCAAACATGCCATGGCCTAGATGCAACATTGCAGCTACGCCCTATTCGGGGATTAGCTCTGATGTTATTTTTGTGATCGTTTCTCTGCTAGTGCCGAGGTGTGGAGACCCAACCACAAAAATAACATCGGAGCAACCCTTCAGACTGAAGGTACACTGCAGCTTGCCTATTCACGAGACAAATCCATTCCAATTCTTAACAACTATTTTCTTATGAATTGCTGCAGAAAACATGCATATACAGGGTGTTTCATAATATGTGATACACTTTCAAATAATTGTTGCTTCACTGATACTATAGTTATAAACACAATGCTTGTACTATAATAAACTAGACACTTCACCATTTTGTATGCAACGTAAATTACGGGAAGACGTTGACGCCATATATGACGTCATTATTAACTGTTATTTTCAAGATCGCGTTGTCCATGGAAAAGTGTCAGGATATCATAAAATTGTACTATGAACACCGTTCTATCATAGCTGTAACCAAAAGAATGAGGCAACTGTACCCTGGCGATAGGAGGGTGACCAGGCTACATGTAAGCAGAGTAGTAAAAAGGTTTGAGCAGCATGGAAGTGTACTGGACCAGAGACACAATAATCAGGGTTGCCCTAGGACGAGCAGGAGTGACGAGAATGTTGCAGAGGTGAAGCAGGTGATTAGTGAAACACCACAGAGGTCGGTAAGAAGGGTTCCTTCTGATGTTACAAATCCCTCCAGAGTGACAAGTCTAAGGTTCCATCTAAAACTAACACCCTATACAATACCAGTGCTCCAACATCTGAAAGACAGTGATGTCAACCAACGTCTTGATTTTTCCATTTGGATGACAGACAATGCTGAGGTTCTTGAAAACGTATGGTTCAGTGATGAGTCTCACTTCTTCTTGGATTAACAGTTAAACAAACAGAACCATCGCCACTGGTCAGATATCAGACCAGGCATTTTTGTAGAGAAACCATGTCATGCTGAGAAAGTAACGGTATGGGCAGCCATTAGCTCTACAGGAATAATTGGGCCATTCTTTTTCCAAGATCAAGACGGAAACACCGAGACCATCAACAGTGAACGCTATTTGTCTCTTCTGAAATACAAGTTCCTGCCTGCACTCCGTCGGAAAGGGGTTGATATGACACAAACATGGTTCCAACAAGACGGCCTCTCCACACACCGCACAGAGAGTTCTTGAATGGCTTAGAAAAACATTTGACACACGATTCATCTCTCTGAAGACGGAACGCCCGTGGCCACCCCACTCTCCGGATCTCAGTCCTTTGGATTTCTTTCTTTGGGGTCATCTCAAGGACAGAGTTTACAAAGTGCAGCCGAAATCAACAGAGGAGCTTAAACTGTCCATCAGACGTGAAATCAGAAAGATAACCAGTGACATGTGCAATAATGTGATGATAAATTTCATGAAACGTGTGGAGATGGTGCGACGCCATAATGGACGTCATTTTGAGTACATGATGTAAACGGACCCCGTTTTCAAACGTTGCTGTTGATTTGATAGGTAAGTGTAATGGGTAAAACTACACTTATAAAATTGGACAGCATTTCCCTTTAATATGGTACATTTTTCACTGTTACGACATTCTAACATAAAAGAGACATTTGGTTTAAAGTGTATCACATATTATGAAACAACCTGTAGATCTATTTTGATTGGGGGATGGGGAGGTATTAAGCTACATTTCGGGAGTGCGGTATGGTCTGAAGTATCTTTGTAAAAAAATGAACAGTAAATTTTTACAAAAACTGTAAAATGAACTGGAAACCAAAAGAAATTGTTCAATACCCGTTGTAATCTATTCGTGAATACGATTTTGCTTTAGGAATAACATGTGTTTTATCCAGATTTTCAATAAATTGGCGTCATCAGGGTTCCCATTCACATACATATGTGCGTGAATCACATACAAAACATGGAAGACATGTACAAAATTTCAAACTAACCTTGTCCTGTACGTGCATGTCACGCACAGCAAAAGGGAATAAAGTCCCACATGAAATTTTAAACTTGTCTGATCACATACGTGCATGTTGACAAGTACAAAAGTTGTGAATCAAAACAATGACTTAAAACAAACCTTTATTGGGAGTATGATTATGTTTAGAAATCGGAAATTTCAATGGATAGTGTATGTACTATTATTGGCAATCTGTATGGACTCAATAATTTCGCGGGGTTTTCTTCGTGCCCAAGCTCCTAAAGTAAGAGTTGACATGCGGTACCACATCAATAATTAATTTCACGGGCTTTTAAATCACCTGGAACTGCAGCACGTGAAAATCATAAACATTTTCATATTTGGGAAATTCATTCCAATGAAATTTTAATTCCATCAAATTTAATCCGTAAGCTCGAGTAAACATTATAACCTGAAATAAGACTCGAAGTTCAAGCCAGTTTTTGACGCTAAGAAAATATCTGCCTAATCGTCAATCTGACGCATGATATTATCAGCTATAGCTTCATATAAATTAGCTCCTGTGCATCCAGCAGAATTATGGGCTTGATAAACACAACCAATATCAAATTTGAAGGACGCACGCGGCTCTGTTTATCACAGTTAATCTAGCTGGTGAGTCATCTATGAAAAGGTGTTAAAGGTGTAAATCCACTTTTCTAGTGTGAAATGACATGTTTTAAAGTTCCCTGCTACCTTAATTGACAAAGTGAATACCCATGACACAACAAAGGTCAGTTTGACATCGTCCAGTTAGAGGCACTTCAAACTGTTTTGTCATCTTAAATAATGAGTTTAAACAGTGAATTTACACAAATCTCTGTATAAAACAATAAACGGAAGCTAACATCTACATTTAATAACAAGTGAAAAATTTTGGTTCTTTTATGAAACTAACATCTTAGTATCAATCTTGGCCTGTATTCATCAAACACTGCAATAAAAATAAAATTCTATTATCTGAATGACTTAATTGACTGGAAGAGACAGACTTCTTATTCAATAAGATTATCATGTAATTTAGAATAAGAATTAGCATAATTAATATTAATGAAATAAGACAGTAAGATCTACATGAGCATTAAATTAATGATAACTACAGTATCGCCTGATCATGTGTTTTGACGCTCATCAGTTTTGACGACCTTTTCATTTTGACCTACTAGCTCATGCAGGCTACCTCTTATGAAGTCATACTCTGCTCAGCTGCACTCGATACACAATATTTTCTATCCTTTGCTGAACTAAAAGGATAATTAAAGATCTTTCGATAAGGTTTTCTATAATTTTTCTAGTTTGGTCATTTTAACAATATTTTACTAATGTCAAAAATTTCAGGAGTAGCACAAGTCTAAATTTTGTATCTGCAACCATCGGCAAAAAAAATATCAATACGACGTGTTACTTGTATGCCTTTTCTAAAGTCAGGTTACAGTCATATGGCAAGAGTCTATCGACATTAATAGAATTTCATTACACCTAAAGGCTTACACCTTATATATTGTTTAAAAATGTTTATTAAACTTCAAATTAAAACTACTATAGGATAAATTAGTGCTCCAGACAACTGAGTGTAACTGTATGCCAAATTCTCAGTTTGTTCTTGAAACCCATTGTTATGGTTATTAATTAGCATCATCCACAGACAGTTCTGATGAGTACCCACAACATTGAGCTTGGGAAAAAAAACATGGATTTATCATGACAGGGTATGTATCCGTAGACAATAGACATGAGACGCGAAAACTCCCGGTGGCGAAACCCCTCGATGACGAAACCATTTAGTGGCGAAACCGCCGATACCGAACTTTTTGATGGCAAAGAAAACGTTTACATCATTATGATCCTCTGTCACGTAAACAGGCAGGTCGCTGTATTTCTTCATTGCTGTTTTTTTTTTGGCTACACACTTCATTTATTCAGTGATAACCTTGCCGCGAAACGCAAGCAAAGGAAGTTGTTGTTGTACAGTAGTTGTTGTTGTACTGTAATCTGAGAGAAGAGCGAAAACTCCTACACATACTGCAAAAATATAATTTGGTTGCTTCCCTTGCCAGAAATAAATTATTGACAACGGAAACGATTTTGAATTTAAGTAGGTTTAAGCCTTTAAACTTTATCATACGTTTGAAATATCAAATTTTCACTTTCGTTCGGTCCTTATTTCATACTGAAGTAAGTGCATGAACAATATGCTCCCCGGGAAATAGGGCAGAAATAGATCTAGTTCTAATCGCTCGGAATTGCATCCAACGGTTCCATTACATATTAGAACAACAGAGGAGGAAAAATAGTCTCATATTATTTTTTTATGTAGTTTTATTCCTTCATAACAATGAACGACAATTTACACATTCCTTCCCTTTTAAGTGTTGAAACAGATCATGTTTAAAAAAGTTTTTAGTTAAAGATAAAAAACGCTCATCACGAGCATTTTCTCAGTCACAACGGTTTTACCTTCATCAATAATTTCACAAGTGTAAACGTTGATTAAAACATCGTAATTGTTGATAAACTTTCTTGACCCGTAAATTTCTTCAGTAACTTTAGGCTTACTTGCCTTTGCGGCCATTACAGATCAAGGTAAGAATGTAGAAAAATCATGTCGCAGTCTGATCTCTGATAGATCTACCATGACTGTCCGCTTTACTGAGGCATTCAGAACAAAAGCGAACTTGATAATGTTCTTATAATAATTGGCCTGCAACACGCGAAAAGGGGCATTCGGACATTTGCGTAAAGTGTCGTCTCGGATCAGCCTGCGCACTCCGCGCAGGCTAATCCGAGACGGCACTTTACGACTACATTAGATTTGGTGCTACAGTAGACTTGCGCAAAACAGAAAATTACATTAAAACGGAGTGTTATTTCGGATTAGCCTGCGCAGGCTGATCCGAGACGACACTTTACGCAAATGTCCGATTGCCCCTTTTCGCGTGTTGCAAGCCATATAGACCTTATTTCTCGACTGAAAATATCTGATAGATTTATTCGGCGCTCTATGGATTGAAAAAAACGTGATCGTTGCTCCAGGAAAGTGGGGTTTAGGCATCTGCACTGTTATGTTATTGAAATTGTCCTCTCATTACCAAATTTATGCCAAGGTCTGCCAAATTCAGCAAACTCGCCCAGTCGTGATGAGAAAAACTTGGCCAATGACTCGACCAAATATCAAACCCAAAACGGACGACAAATCACGGCCGTTCATTGATATAACTGTCATCAATCAAGTAATTTCGTATACGAGGCCAAAAGCCGAGGGCTTGTAACTCGTACTTGTAACTCGGACAATACGAAATTAAATCATGAATTCATTGTAAAACCAGCCAATTCGTCGCTTTACATGGATCCACTTTGCCATCGAACCGGCCTAGTAGAATATTCTTTGACGTACAAAAAATTTACCGATACCGTTGAAAACGTTTCAACCAAAGTCAGCCTACACAGGTGTGGACTGTGCAGGTTGACCTTGGTCGATATTTTTTGTAAATGCATTAAACCACCTTTTCACAGAGCATAACTATTTCCCTGGTTGCAAATTTGATTCTAAGTCAAGTTGATTAGACGTACTAATTCACTGGTTTATTATCTTTTATTACAAATAATTTGGTGTTAACGATATTCACACACAAAAGCGTTTTTCAGAATAAAACATCTGATCTACTCTTCGGAAGAGCTAGATAACTGACGTTGACATAGTGAGCACTAAAGATGTGCAGATGTTACAATTTCAAACCTGTTTCTCGTGTGTCAGAATATTTGGTATAAAGGTGGAAATGTAGATCCAAGATCAGACTGCACATTATGTGCAGTCTGATCTTGATCTACCCTGTCCGCATAAAAAATCATATCCGTGTTCAGCACAACAAGGTACAGAGGATTTATGTAGCTTTAAATGGCTTTTTGTACAATTGCTTCAAACAAACCAGTCTACATGTAACTTGCAGCCGGTACTGGATACATGTACATGCAATAATTACATTTCGCTGTATTGTTTCTTACTCGAGTAGGAAACAAGTGGTCGAAAATGTCGATATGTTAATTTTGTTCATATCACATTCAGGTCCGCTTCCGACATCTATACACTAAACCCTTTATTTAGCCTGGGATCTTTCAATAACACCTCAGGGGCGTAGTTACCGATATGGCCGGTGCGGCTTTGGCCGCACCAATAATTTGCCTAATATGAATATAGGCAAAGCCTAAAGGCGAGCAGCGCTGCAAGTTTTAGCTACTACCATAGAATAAATCTTCTTATCAAATGCAAACAAATTATATAAGGAGTAAATCTAGATCTAGATCTCGTTTTTTGTAATCTCACTAAAGTTAAAAAAAATATTCATCTCATAATTAAGCAAAGCAACTGCAGGTAAACCACCAGAAAAAAAGGAAGACCAATGAATAGAATACTAAGAATCCCCTCTCCCTCACCCTTCCCCCCCCCCCCCCAAAAAAAAAAAACAAAAAACCACAAGCCCATGGGGTGTTACCTGTCTTTCTCATACCGGCACTGACACAACTTTCTGTCAAGCTAACTTTTTGTCATCTGAAATATTGATACAAAGATTTCAATAGACAATTGAAACTCAAGTTTCCTTTTTTACGAGGAGCCGTACAATTTTCAGAACGGTGAAATTTCCACTGGTGAACATTTTCTCAAATGCAGCAGATGTGAGAGGCTAAAAGTTGCTGGAAAAAAAGTTTGCCTGAACTGGGTATTGAACCCACAACCACTAGGTCATGAGTCAGGCACATGACAAACCACCAAGCTACCTGGCCAGGCTGGTTTCATTTCAGAATGAGGCAAAGGTATTAAGGAATATGAAATGATCAATAATGTGCATTTATTGTATTGGATTGTATTCAAATTAGTATGATGATGTCGTATTTGATAATATTATTTTAACACAAAACTTGCACCTTCATCTTGTATTTTACCATATGGTGACATATTTCTGCAGCAAGATACAAGATAAAGTCTATTGCAATAGTTTGAGAGAACTACTGAGATAAAACAAACTTTTCTGGAAATATAATCTAAATAATAAAAACTTTCACATTTATAATTAGATACGGTTTCAGAATATATCTTGGTTTCCAACCTTATGAATTCTCCTTTTCCCTGAATGGTTTTAAAGTTGTTGGGAAGAGGCATTTTGAGTCGTCTTTGTGTTTAACAGACTTCAGTTCATTTCATGTGTAGTCAAAATTTAACAATTACGCTACAATTGTAAATAATTCAAATTATAACTAACTGTCATCTTCTGAATTAAAAAACTACCGAGTTCATTCAAATGGTGAATTAAGTTTTTATAGATGTCGAGATATAGGTAGAACTATCACTATAACTTTATAGTGAATGTCACCATTTGCACAAATGAGGAATTTTGCGTTAAAATATGATCTGATCAATGTAAAATTTTCTTGATACCAAAGTTTATCACGAATTTTTTTTCAGGAAACTTTTCACTATCTAAATAAATATTCCAGGAAATGTAGGATCAGCTTCTAAAGAGCTTGGAGCTGTCTTGGGTGGCTTAGTGCTTAAGGTGTTGAATCAGTAATTTTAAGGTTCTGGGTTTGATCCTCAGCCAAGTTAATGTTTTACTTGTATGGCGGTTTCATAGGTAAGGCAAGCCACATCCCAAACAAGGACTGCTTGTAAAATCAAGGACAATATATGAAGTGAGCTGTCAGCTTGATACGACTGAAATGACTATGAAAGGGGAGTACAACAGCAACTGACCAATCCAAAAAAGTCCTAGTTTCAAAAAGGATAAGGTCAAAAGAGGCTGATTAAATACCATGGGCCTCATCATTATCTGACATTGGTATTTAAACTGAATGCATATCCATGTGGTCATTGTTTGAAAACACGGAATTTGTATTTCTCAATTAAAGTTGTAACCAGGGTTTATTTTTTACCATGTATTTCCATTTGTATATAAGACTGGATTTGTCTTGGGTATAAGTACCCGTACACGTGTACTTATACACAAGACAAGTACAGTCAAATATAAAAATGGAAATACATGGTAAAGAAATAAAACCCTGGTTACAAAGTTATGAAGAACAAACAAATTACATGCATGGATAAAGGGAGATAGATCTAGGATAGATTAAGAGTTTTCAGAGATTTAGGTTTGTAGATCTGAATCTTTGTAATTATTTGTTTGAATGGAGTTTTATGTTACTTTCCATTGCAATTTTGCTTAGATAATGAGGGTTTTAAACATGATTTCAAGAGAACAAACTCTTTGCCTTGACCTAGGAATAAATTACAGTCACCTACAAAAACAAATCTGCATGAAAGATATTTCAGTGGCTCCCATGTCTTTGCCGTTACTTTACCATAAATTTACTCTTAACAGTCAGGTCATCAAGCTGGTATGTTTTTGATGACTGTAGAGCTGATGGTTTTGTCTGAATGAAATAAGCTTAAATTTGTTAAAAGCACATTAAAATGGGGGTAAAAAAATGCATAATACCAGATTTTGTTTTTGGAAGTCAAAAATAACTTTACAAATTGATAAGCAATATCACTCTGCGGAAAGAAGTCTTTAGACCAAAATATCATTTCTAGAGAAAATACATAGGGGAATATCCTTTTCTTTTATTTAGATGTTTTAAACTTCTGACTCCGTGTAACATTGTAGAGTTTTAAATACTAGTACATTTCAACATCCCGACATATACCATAAATTGGATGATTAGGAATGGTTCAGTCAATGAAGGCATTCTGTAGTAAGCAATCATTTGATTGGTAATTAGTTTGAGCCTTGGTGCTGAAAATCTTGGTGGTGTCTTTTTTTCTCACCCTGGCCACTGTTGTTTCAAGGTGACGTAATTATTATCAAACACTTGAACAAGAATATTTGCTTAAAATCTAGTTTGACACGGCTATAACTGCTACAGTGTGAAGAAATTAAAAAAAAAAGTTATGGTCTGTTGAAAAGACAGTTATCTCACAGGTAAAAATCTCTTAGGAATAACGTCAGAGGAGTTCCGACAATGTAGACCCACTTTTAGAGAATATTATGTGTATGGGTACAACAACAGGTTGCACAAAAATTCATATTCTATGCAAAGTGAAATCTAAATCTATACTGTCAAAAACATCAAAGTGAATGCTGACAAGTTTGACCAGATTAAGATTTTACAACAATAATTATTGTGGCATCTAGATCCAATTCAGAACAAAACAAACAAACAAACAAAAAAAAAAAAAAGGAATAAAGAAACCAAATTCTCTCTGTTAAAAGAAAATGAAGAAAAATGACTGCTGCTAGTAGACCATTTTTCTTTAAACTGAAAAAAAAAAAAAAATAATAATAATTATAACCTTTTAAGCAGTTGTAATCCAGATCTCGATGGGAATAGTTCTTTTTTTCTGTTCAGAATGATGACACGCTCGTCAATCCGTCAATATCTTTCGTACATAGATTAACAACAAGCTTTGTTCGGGCCGTGTTGACTTGGGGACGAGTTGAGTACTGGCTGAGTTGTTTCGCTATCTTTAGGCTACCGAATAAGACTTTAAAAGTTGGGGAAAACGTCTAATCTGAATGAAACATGAACAAAGTTTTCGAAAGCAAGAGCGCGAAAAAACTTGAAAGCATAGATCGATTGGCTCACCCGAGATGGTTCAGCTGCTTTATTAATTCCCGTAATGTTTATTTCTGTATTTGGAATTTTCCGTAACTCAGACAGATAACGGAAAAGTCCGAGTTCCTTCGTATTTGACCAGATCTCGCGAGGTTCTCGTTTGTAGACTGGAACACTGTTTCAAATCACGTGATTGTCAAGGGTGTAATGAATTATAGAACAGAAACGCTCTTAGTGCCAGTCTTTACGTCACGTCCGTCCGCCATATTTGAAAAATCTACTTCCGCTCCACCATTTTTACAGAGGCATAAGGTAGGTACATTTCTGACACCATCTCTACCAATAAGCTTGTGCGCTGCTCGCTAATAACAGATTATCACTATAAACCAAAAATAAATAAAACTTGCTATCAGAGGTGCTGAAAAATTCCAATATCTTCATCTCTCCATCTCTGCTGTATTTCCTCGAGTTGTACTCTTAGAATATACATGAGTAATATGATACCAATGTGAAAACAATTTCAGTTATAAAGTCGCATTTATGAGATGTTTCGAATGAAAATGGTTGCGTTAGTGTTAAGCTACGGCAATGTTAAGCAAAGGCTTTGCCCTAACTTAATGTTGCTCTCAATTCAAATAAAATTTAAGCCACATATACAAGTAACAAGCCTTCTTTACGCACTTTTGTGTCTGGTTAGAGTACAGCTGAATTAAAAATGTTAATAGACAGAACATATGACGTATTCATATATTATGCTAATAGCTACCTAGCCGAACTGTTTTTAAGACCCAAGTGAAAAGTCAGAATCGCTTGATTTAAAAGCTTTCGAGACATAGGAAATCTCTAGAATGCAGGAGCCTTCACGTGGGCGAAGCCGCCCAAGACCCCTCGCCGTTGGCCTTACCAATCCAAACTACGTAGCTTAGCCCCTACTCCTTATCGTGGTCTTCTTTCACGGTTCATAAATATCTATGGCGAAATGGTATACTGTTTCCGTAATAATCAGTAATTTTTTAAAAAAGGAAAAATTGATCTGGCTGGAACCTAGGCTACCCGTTATCAAACAGTCACGTGTTTTAACGACAAGGGGAAAGAAGGCTTTTAGAAACATTGTGGGAAAAAGGGAGTTAATGTTTGTCTTTGAAAAAGTAGAGTATATTGATGGAAAAGAAGAAAATTGTCGATTTTTCCACATTTTCCATTTTTTTTTCAAATGCCGCTGCTTTACGTCAGTACACGCGACCCCCATTTGTACAAAGGGAGGTAACCATTATGCGTCACAATCTTGGCTTTGTCGTCCTCTTGTCTCACAAGCACTTGTTTTTTTTTTTGGGGGGGGGGGCAATACTTCTGTATTATCATAACATATTAGACATAAATGTGAGTCATGTTCTGGCAAAAGGGTATTTAATGCATCTCTGTGATGTATTATAACAAGCATGTCATTACATAGTTAGGGATCCATTTTGTCTAACAACCCGCTGAATCTGGAGGTAGAATGGTCCTTTGACATGCATTAGATACCAAAAGCATACAGATTTCGACAAGTCAGCCTGCGCGTGGGTCGATACTTTTTGTAGATGAATTGAACCCCCTTTTTATAGAGCATGACTAAGATAGATTAGAGAGAGGAAATTTCGAAAGGAAAAAGTGCCTCTGTTCTGTCCTTTTCCTATACTCTAAAATTTGCCAAAAATTGCAAGCCGGCTGTGTAATGCATCTAATCTCATAGTAGTAAAAACCTTCCACATTTAGAAGGGATAAAGATTTGCACGTTTTACCTTTAAAGGATAAGACGGCCTTGTTTGGCAAACTATAAAGCTTACCTTTAGAGGACAAAATGACCTTCTCTTGGCGCAATTTGCTGGGTCATTTCGTCGCGCACACTAAAGCCTACAACCGTATGATCTAGCCATGGCTGCTATTTAGGCCCTCCACATACAGATCTGAAGTGGGTTAAAAACAAAAGCAAATATTTTGCTGAATGAAATTGGACCTTTTGCCACAATGTTTTTTCATAATTATTTTGTTTGTTTGTTTGTTTATTTATTTATTTTCGGAAAGTCACGTGTATTTCCTTTCAGTAACTTGCTTTAGCTTGTAGCTTGTGTTGCCGAGCCCGGTAGAAAACAGTCGGTACAGGACTTGAAGCAAGGAGGTCGTTGGTTCGAAACCCAAACTCGGCAAATTTCTTACCGAAGACTGGTTACGACAGTTAAGTCCTCTCTCATCGTTGTTTATTGTTTCGACGAGGGTTGTGTGGGAAAGCAGCAAGTGGCTTGGGAAGTATATTATACGAAGTACTGGTAAAAGAAACTACACGAAAGCACGGAAAGCTGCATTTGCTACCGCAGTACAACTGAAATAATGTTGAAACAGGCATTAAACACCGTGCAAAAAACTCCCAAATCTTGGCTTGTGTTAGAGACAACTTTGTTGAAAATGATTAAGTTTGTCAAACGACAGAATTTTAAACCTATCCGAACTAAAAGCGTTGGCAGACGATAAATCAAACGTAACCCAAATAAACATAAATGGCCTGCAACACGCGAAAAGGGACATTCGGACATTTGCGTAAAGTGTCGAATCGGATCAGCCTGCGCAGGCTGATCCAAAACGACACTTTCCGTTTTTATGTAATTTTCTGTTTTGCGCAAGTCTGCTGTAGCACAAAATCAAATGTAGTCGTAAAGTGCCGTCTCGGATTAGCCTGCGCGGACTGCGCAGGCTGATCCGAGACGACACTTTACGCAAATGTCCGAATGCCCCTTTTCGCGTGTTGCGAGCCAAATAGTCTTTTGAGTGTTAGAAAAGATTGTGGTAAAATGAGAAAATGTTGGGTTACCAGCATTATCTCATTTTCCACAATGTTTTCACGGGTCTTTTTTTATAAGGATCGTTAAAACTCGGCATTACCTGGTAAGGGATTAGATTTTTTTCCGTTAACTCTTTACCAAACGACAAAATTTTCAGACTTGTCCAAACTCAAAGCATTTGCAGCCGACAAATCAAATGTGACCCAGAAACTAAACATTGAATTTGGAAGGGTAGAAAACAGTGGGGAAAGGAGAAAATGCTGGTTACCAGCATTTTCTCCTTTTCCCACAATGTTCTAAGACTCCTCTTGCCTCAAGGTCTTAAAAACTTGGGATTGTGTGTGAAAGGGTTAAATCTTTACCAGACGATTAAACTGAAAGCTTTTGCAGACGACAAATTAAATGTGCAAAAGATGCAATTTTCGGTTGAATGGATAGAAAAATGCTGGTAACGATTACTTTCTCCTTTTCCCACAATATTTTCAAAAGTCATTCTTAGACGGGTTGCTAAAACTCAGGACTGTGTGGAAAAGGATTCAAGTGGCAAATGAACGAAAAAAAAAAATCGGCACAAGGAAATAGACCGAAGTACATGTGCACTTTAATATTTAACCCTTAGGCTGCTAAGCGCGACTCAATGACCTTTTGCAGACAGTGTAGATCAAGATCAGACTGCACAGAACGTGCTTTCTGATCTTGGATCTACACTGTCCGAGAAGGAGATATTATTTCCCAAAACATACCTTTGAAATAGTAATATTTGGGTTTTTACGATCGAATTGAAAATTTCATTATAGTTATTTAGGTTAAGATTAAGGATTAATAATCTAAATAAGGTTATTTAGGTTAAGCAGGTTAAGGATTAATATTCTTCACCAGACGTCAAATTTCAAAACCTTCACGGTCCAAACTGAAAGCGTTTGCAGACGACATGATTGTTGCTCTAACGATTGGAATCCTCTTTGAAAGAGACAGAAAAGAATGTGGAAAAAGGAGAAAATGCTGGTACAAGCATCGTCTCCTTTTCCCGGAATGATAGTGTCATGCTCGTTACGAGGAATTTATCATTTGGCCGCGATGTTTTACAGGTGGTTCAGCTGATAACGTACAGGCTTGAACCCAGGAAGTCGCCGGTTCGAATCGCTCGACAGTTTTGTTTTTTTTTGAAAGGTCATTGTGACAGGATTCATTCCTCTCTTACCGTTGATCATTGCATCGGCGATGATTATGTGAAAAAGCAGCCAGTGGCTTAGGAAGAATATTGTGCAAAGTAATGGTAAAAAACAGCCCAGGAAAGCATGAGTGGGTGCACTTGCCGGCGCGATATAACTTAACAAATACATGTAATGTTGAAAAGGGTTACCAACACCATACAAACAAAAACAACACACAATGATAACAAATATTTCACGTGGATAATGTCAACTATAAGATTTGCACTGGTGGGTCAAAGGTCAGAAATAAAGACTATTTTTGTGCGTATCTTAATCTTTATCCTGCTCTATAAATGAAGAATATAGAATCGAGAGAGATTAGTATAAGTTGTAAAAACTTGTTTCTCAATCGATGTAAAACAAATATGTTTAAACTAAACTATAAATGAAGTAAATGAAATGTAACTTTAAAATTGGTAGTAAAAAAACCTTTTTTTTTTCAAAGGCATTTTTGGAGAAAAGATATCTCCTTATCGGACAGTGTAGATCCAAGATCAGAATGCACGTTCTGTGCAGTCTGATCTTGATCTACACTGGCCGCAAAAGCGCCTTGAGTCGCGCTTGGCAGCCTAAGAGTTAACCTTCAAAGCCATCGATATTTAACGTTCATTTCTTCTGTGTTGTGATTTAGTTTAAACATATTTTATTCAATATAATAACATGTATCAATCAATTACAACAACACATTGCGAAAAGGATTGAAACGAAAGCATCAAAGCTTATATAGTTCCTCTCCCTAAAGAAAGTCACGTGGTATAACAATTACAGTAAACAAAAAATAAATTGAATATAAACACCAAAATAATGAACTGATAGTGAAAGATTGAGAGAACGACAGTGAAAAATGAGGAATGAAAAAAGGAATAATGATCGGAGGTTGTGCAGAGTTAAAGGAGAAAATGTAAAATTAACTTTTATAGGCCTCATGTGTATGTGTGTCCGCAGCAGTACAATATCAAAAGAGAGGTACCATACACTAGTATATATTAAATTTAACTTGAAACTCAAGCGAATCTACCACTATTCTCAATGAAAGCATGAACTGCGTTAAAGATTTTTTTCATTTTCAGCAAGGGAGAGATTATTGTCACCAAATAGGACGATGTCAATATTATAATCAGATATTTCACAAATACATCGTCTGAATGCTGTCCTAATATTAAGATAGAATCTGCAAACAAAAAAGTAGTGTATATTGGATTCTATTTCCCCGCAACGACAAAAAGGGTTTTCTACATTATTTTTCCAGAATAAGTGTTGCTTTAAATCACTACAGTTATTTCTAAGGCGAGCATGTAAAACCTGCAGTCATAGTTTGTACGGAAATGATTTATCTATATCTAACATACGTTTAAAAGATGAGAGAGAGTCTGTCTCCCTTGTAGACTGTGGCAAAGAATTCCATGCCTCTATAGTTGAAGGTAGAAAAGATTTCATATAAAGATTAGTTTTGCAGGCGATGTTTGATAAATCATTCGAATTAAGAAGATTGTATGTTGTATTACTGCCAATAGTGGTCGGTACTAAAGAACATACATGTAAGTAGTTTGGAACTAATCGATTTACCACTTTGAAAAAAAGAATAAGTTTGTGTTTGTTCCTACGCTGTCTTAGTGTTTTCCAGCCTGATTCTCTTATAAGGTCTGCAATTGACACAAGCTTAGTACATCCCGTTACAATCCTGGCTGCCTTATTTTGAATCTTGTCGAGTTCTTCCTTTTGGTACTCATGCACATTATCCCAAATAATATCTCCATATTCAAGAATCGGTCTGATAAATGAAAAATATATGGTTTGAAGTGAAAGGCGATCGAGCTGGAACCTCAAACGTCTTAAAAAACCAATTCTTTTCCACGCATTTTCAACGGCAAACTGCAATTCTTGATCCCAGTTTCCATCACAAGATAGATAAATACCAAGGTGTTTGTGAAACTGAACTGATGGAATAACAACGTCTGACATAGAGAGATCCGGATGAACAGGTTTGATACGTTTTCGAGATATTAACACAGATTTAGATTTAGAGGGATTGAATTTAACCAACCATCTGTCTGCCCATTTACTAACCTTACCTATGTCCGATTGTAAAATGCCACCAGATATATCTGGAGTATCAACCACTATAGAAAGACTCGTGTCATCAGCAAACAAATTGATACCAGATTCAATATCTTGAACAATATCATTGATATATACCAAAAATAGCAATGGACCTGATACTGAACCCTGTGGAACTCCAGCTTTTACAAATGATAAATCGGAAAAACCTCTAGGAAGAACGACCTTTTGAGTTCTGTTGGTCAGATAGTCCTGCAAAAATGATAAAACTTTACCATCTATACCTGCAGCATGTAATTTGAAGATGAGACCCTTGTGCCACACCTTGTCAAATGTTTTACTAATGTCGAAAAAAACCATCCTTATTTCAAAGCCATTATCTAAAGCGCTACAAATTCTATTGTACAAATGTGTCAATTGGTTGACAGTTGAGTCGCCAGGAAGGAAACCAGACTGATGTGGTGTGAAAAAATTTGTCTCTTTTAGG
Organism: Hippopus hippopus; assembly: GCA_946811185.2. Classification (NCBI taxonomy): domain Eukaryota; kingdom Metazoa; phylum Mollusca; class Bivalvia; order Cardiida; family Cardiidae; genus Hippopus; species Hippopus hippopus. The sequence continues at coordinate 13,447,309 of OX328103.1, read as the reverse complement.
TGATTAAAAATATGCTTGTAAATTATTCTTTCAAGTACCTTCTCCATTGTGTATAAGAGTGATACTGGTCTATAATTAGATGCAATAGAAGGATCACCGCTCTTTAAAATAGGACACACGAGGGATGTTTTCCAGGCAGTGGGAAGGACACACTTATCGAGACAAAGATTAAATAATCGACAAAGGGGAGTTGAAATCTGAAGTGCTGATTCTACCAAGATCTTGTTATTAATACAGTCTGGACCTGATCCTTTTCCAGTGCTAAGAGTTTGTAATACATCGAAAACCTCATTCGGAGTAATGACTATACTGTTAAGCTTTTCACCGACAAATTGCTGATAATCACTCGAAAGAGTGTTTAAAGAGTCGTCAATGATAGACTGACTGGAGAAAAACGAATTCAAGACATTTGCTTTTTCATAATCATCCACTGCAAATCTGTCGGTAGTAGAATCAAAAATGGGTGGCAGTGTTGATGATGAGCTTGAAGTCGGGCATATAAACGGCTTTAGAATTTTCCACCAATCACGTGGATTTAAGTTACCAGATTTAAGTTTAAGTGCCATTCGATCAAAGTAATCTTTTTTCGCAACTCGAATACTAGAAATTACTTCATTTCTTAACCGTTTAAATTTCAGCCAGTGCTGATCAGAGTTGGTCCTTTTTGCTCTTTGATAATATCTTTTTCGTTTACGTATTTTTCTTTTGATTTCTGATGTTATTCAAGGCGGGTCGTGAGGATTTATAGTGACAGTTTTATTAGGAATTAATTGAGATGCTTTTTCAATTAAGACATTCGAAATATTCTGCGTGTATATATTTTCATCATCATTATAAACAGTATTCCATTCTACATCGGATAAACTTTTCCTTAACTGAAAATAATCGCCGTTATCATATTTCCAAATTCTTCGTTTAAATGACTTATATTTGGGTTTTAAAAAATTGAAAACACCAAAGATGGGACAATGATAACGGACATTTAAGTCAAGACAGGGCTCCCCTACTCCTGAAGTTAGAATGGATTCTTTGTTTTTCACGAAAAGAAGATCTATGACTGACATTGAGTTTTCAGTAAAATGGGATGGCTCCTCAATGCACTGAGTAAGATTGAACTGTTTACAGATCGAGTCTGTTTTTCTGAAATGAGACTGATCCATTGTGTTTAAATTAAAATCACTCATTATAATAATGTCAGTGATATTCGTGTCAACTGCAAGACCGATAGAGTCCTCAATAAGAGAAGTATACATTGCATTTGAATTGGATGGTCGATAAAAGACACCATAAAGAACATTCCTACTGTTACTTAGTTTTATTTCAATCCAAAGGCATTCTAATCTGTTAGGTTCTAAATCAAGTCTACGCTTGTAAACAATTGTATCTTTAACATATAGAATCACACCACCATACCTATCCCCAATTCTATCTTTACGCTCAGGTGGGTGAAAAGTAGGGAAAAGGAGATCATCGGATGCGTAGTTACTATGTAACCATGTTTCTGTGAAGGACAGCACGTCGAAATAAGAGAATTCCGAAACCAAAAGATCTACCTTATTTGCAATACTCTAAACATTGTAATGAACAATAGACAAATGATTTGGGAGACTCAGGAAATTGTACAAATCATTGGTGCAAAATGAGGTTGATGAAGTATCAGAGTGAGGACCAGGATTCAGATGAACGTCACCGGACAAAAACAACAAAAATATCAACACAGTTAAAATATATGCAATATCAAAAAATACAAAACTTTTCAATAGGGAAAGAGAGAATGTAACATTTTGAGAATGATTCTGGTTAAGAGATGCTCTCCTTTTATCACGATTTTCAATTAATCTAAACATGGCAGATGAATGCCGGAAATTCCAGTGCACAGAAAAGAGATACAAGGGAGACAACTGTACTGCACATAATAGTACCAAAGTTATACTGAGACAAAACGGAAAGTTCGGACGGTATGTCGGCTTAGCAATTTCTACAAAGTTTCTATCAATTTATTCCAATGGGTAAATACTGAAATGTATGAAAGCTCGACATACGTCCAGAATATTCCAGCATATTAAACGACTCTGCTACATAGACACACATATTTGACCTTTGTTAGATGACACTCTGCACAATCACGAGAAGATTAGGTAATGGTAAAACAGAAAAGTAGTAATGGAAAATGTGAAAAATGCAGCATATAAACAAATGAAATAAAAATAGCATCATTGAATTGTCATACATATCTCCAAAATTTGAGTGTGATATTAAATCGGTTGTAAACAAACAAAAAAACAATGAATCAGTGACATAAATGAAATTACTCCGGTAAAAGTGATAATTTACAATGAAGCTGATAAATGCTGATTACAAACACAACTTGGTGGATTGAATAAAAATTAGAAATTGTATCCAGGGTTTTCCTTGACGCACGATTTTGTGCGTTTTGACGCACTTTTAAGTGAAATGACCCGTATTTATTTCGACACTGCGTCATTGTGGACGCACAAATCAGATTAGGCCTACTTACGATCGTCTTCACTATTGACGGCGTTACATTCGCGAGTCCGTAACAACGCTTGAGTACGAAATGAAAATGGGACGGAATACTTGACTGTGTATCGGTTTTTACTAGAATACCGTCGCTCATTACACTGATTTGAACTAAACCAGTCAATTGCTTCTGAAAACAATATGGCTCAGTCCAAACTGACGTCATTCTTCTCGTCTGCAAGAAAAAGAGGCGTTGATGACGAGTCCGACGATGAAACACCGGGTCCGAGTACAGAGAAAAAAAATTCAAGGCCCCGAGGGTTTGCCGAAAATTGGCTGAAAAAATATGACTGGTTATTCGTCGAGAACGGCGGTATGAAATGTGACCCCTGCATTAAAACAAAACAAAACAACCCTTTTACCACAGAGAATGGTTGCATGAATTTCCGTAATTCAACCCTTGTCCGTCATCAAAATACCAGCAGTCATGTTGATGCCCTTGAGAAATTGAAATTACGTAAAGATATGACAGTTAGCTTGAAAAATGTTGAAATGCAACAAATGAAACAAAATGATGAAAAGACAAAACGTTACATCACGCAGTTGAGAACAGTGTATTGTATGGCAAAAAATGGAATTTCTGCTCGTAATTTCGTGCCTCTAATGAAATTACAACAAGATAACGGTTGTGAGTATGCAGATCAGTATTACAACAAACCAGAAATAGTTTCTGAAATGGAGGCAGTTTTGTCTGACCAGATTGAAAAATCACTTTTGCAAAACGTTAATGAGAGTCCTTACTTAGGGTTGATGCTTGATGAGACCTGTGATATAACTGTAGAAAAGAAATTAATTATCTACATTAGATACATTAAAGATGGTAAAGTCCATTCAGTTTATTTTGGGAACAAAAAGGTTACAGACTGCACAGCTGAGGGATTAAAAGCGGCACTTTGTGAGTTTCTGGAAAGTTCTGGAATAATTAAAAACAACAACTATACACCTCTAATGGGACTTGGGACAGATGGAGCTGCAGTTATGGTTGGTTGTAGAAATGGGCTTGGGATGAAACTTACGGAAAAGAACAAAATGCTATTGCAGGTGCACTGTGTTGCTCATAGACTCAACCTTGCTGCCTCACAGGCTAGCAAAGACATTTCTTACATGCAAGACTATCATAGATATATACAAACTTTATATCATTTCTTTTCAGACTCACAACCTCGTTATGACAAACTTAGAGACCTTCAGGTTCTTCTACATGGTGAAAAAGCACAAGTTCCTGAAGGCACATCAGTTCGCTGGTTGTCAGTTGAGAGTGCTGTTAAGATGATACTCAAGTATTTTGATGCAATAGTTCTTGGACTGGAGGATGACAAGGATAGAACAGGGAAAGCATCAGGCCTGTGGAAGTTTTTCACCACCTCTGTTTTCCTTCTTGTAACAGCACTCTTAATTGATGTGTTGACATGTATTGGTATACTGAGTCTTACTTTTCAGAAAGATGATATCAATTTATCATCAATAAGACACAATGTTGACTCTTCCATCAGCACTTTGAGAACTATGAGAAGTGGGTCTGATACAGTAAATATGGTTTTACAACAGTTAGCCATTGTAACTGATGACAATGAGCATAAGTACAGTGGCATAACTGTGATATATAGCCAAAATAATTTAACTCAGTTTGAAAATATAAGGACAAGTTTTCTTGACAATCTTCTTGATAACCTTGAGAATAGATTTCCAAAGCAGGAACTCAGTGTACTTGAATGTTTTGATAAAATATTTAATCCTAAAAGGTACCCAGTGAACCAAGCAGACCTTATTGGTTATGGCAATGCTCAGCTAGACATTTTGTGTGAAAAGTATGAAGAATTGTTGAATACTGAAAGATGCAAGGGCCAGTTTTTGCAGTTTAAGCACTTTGTTGTTTCACACAAGACTGACTACTGTACATTTGATAAGTTTACTCATCTTTTGCTTACAGAGTATACTGATGTTTACCCAGACCTTGTTTTGCTAGCCTCTATTGCAATTGTCATCCCAGTATCAAGTGCCCCATGTGAAAGAGGCTTTTCAGCTCAAAATATTCTTAAGTCTAAACTTAGAAATAGGCTAAATCCTGAAAGGCTAAACAGACTACTAATGATCAGACTAAATGCTCCTGATGAAGACAACGAAATTGATTTCTTGTCTGCAGCTACAGCCTTTGGGCTGGTTAAGAACAGGCTTAAATAAAGTAAACTAATGATGCTCTGTATGTAAAAGATGCCATCTAGACTGACAGTACCCATGAATCCCTCATGTTACCATATATTATCGTGTAATAATACATAATTGCAAACAATACCTAATACATAATTAGGTATTGAAAAGTTTTAGAGTGAATAAAAAATACAAAAAACACTCTTTATTTCATTATAATAATTTGTATTATCAGACCTAATTACATTTTATTGTGACCCCCAAAAATTCCAGAATGACCCCCATTTTTTATGACTAGGGGGTCACAATGACCCCCTACTTTTCTTGTCAAGGGAAAACACTGTGTATCAGTAAGTAAGTGAGAGAGAGAGAGAGAGAGAGAGAGAGAGAGTAATGAAATAAATAAATGAATGTACGTCATATGTACACATGTAAAATATTGAATAGCAATCAAAAATACGTACAAACCAGATGAGTCACTGAAATAAATTAAAAACAAAACAAAACAAAAAGATTGGGAAAGAGAGAGGGGGTGGAGGCAGAGAGAGAGAGAGGGTGTAATGGAAAGTGAAAACTGATAGGATATATGCATATGCATAAATAGATTACTGAACATTAACGCATCAAGTCGACATGCGATCAAATGAGACAGACAATGGGAGACAAAGAGAAAGAAAGTCTAATGGTACTCAAAAAATTGTTGCTTGAATGTCATAAGCATATTAATATACTAACAGTAAATATCAACAATTGTAAAATTTTCATCTTAGGACGAGACAGAGAGACAAAAAACAAAAAACAAAGGGGACACACCGCTTGACTTCAGTCGTGATCTATATATATGAGATAACAATAAAGACTCAAAAACGATCGGCTTTCACGCTAAAGGTACGATAATCACATAATGTCTTAGCTGAAATGGTACTGATAATAAATACTAGTAGTATAGGGTAGTCACTTGGGGCAAAATAGGCGATTTTGCCCCATGTGACTACCCCTGAGTGCCCCATTCTGCTATCCTGACAGTAAATGGGGCACTGGGGGTAGCAGAATGGGGCACTTTTGGAGAAAAATGTGTCATTTTTGGGCGATAGTTAGCCTTTTATTGCAAATATCCTACCCCCCATGTTCTATTTATAGTAACATTTTCATGCGGATTCTCGGATTTTATCGCTTACTCGGTCCCCTTGTGAGCTGTTGCAGAGATTGGACAGTCCCTATCTGACTTACCTGAGTCCCTATCCTGTTTACCCTGAGTGGGGGTTGTACCCATTTTGCTATAGTAAGACTATATAGGTTCGCTACGCTAAGAAGGATTGTCACATAGTTTGTAGTTTAGTCAGCTGTTGGTTGAGACCGTGATATGGAATAGGGTTAGGACTGCTTTATTGTTTACTTTTAACCACTACTTGGGGCTTTAAGTGGGGTTAGGGCAAAAAAAAAAAAAAAAAAGATCAGGGTTTGACTTAGACTTTTTCATTGATTTGATATAGAAGACAACCTGATCTTTAGTCCTTACCACACGTCAGAGTAGAGATCAATGGGACTGTGTTGTACTTAGACTGCTTTATTGTTTACTTTTAACCACTACTTGGGGCTTTAAGTGGGGTTAGGGCAAAAAAAAAAGATCAGGGCTTGACTTGGACTTTTTTCATTGATTTGATATGGAAGACAACCCGATCTTTAATCCTTACCACGCATCAGAGTAGAGATCAATGGGATTGTGTTGTACTTAGACTGCTTTATTGTTTACTTTTAACCACCACTTGGGCTTTAATGGACTTTAGGATTGATATGGAATACAGTTTGATCTTCATCTCGCTGTACCAGGCTGAGGCTAGGGGAATGGTTGCCCTTAGGCTTTTTTGAGTGTAAGTCTTTGACTGAAAGTCTTTTGACTGAAAATTGACAAATTTGAAAAGAAAGATCTTTTCGTAGTGTTGAGTAGCCCTGAAAAGGGCTGTTTTTGAGTATTGATTTATCTACCAAGTCTACTGGTCTTTTGGAATGATTTTACACGCACAATGTTCGCAGCATACTGTTTTTTGGCTGTTGATTTTCCTTTGATTGTTTTTCTTCCCTTACATCAGTCACGATTGAGTCTGCTAGTTTATGAAGACTGCTTTTATCAAAGTCATTCTCCACTGGAAGCTTCACAGCAACAACTGAAATACGCTTTCTCTGTTGGCATAATGTCTCAATGTTTTTGCTCAGTTGTTCGGTGTCTGCGTTCAAAGTCTTTTTTTCCTCCATTTGTTTGTTGAAAGTCTTCAGTTCTTCTAAAAGCTGAGTCAGTATAGAATCTTGTTTTGAATTCAACTGTCTTACTTCTTCAAAAATGCTATCCATTACCGTCGTTGGGTTGATGAGTGTTGAATTCATCGCTGTCGATGGATTGATGAGTGTTGAATTCATTGCTGTCGATAGAATATCTCCATTGTTTTCTTTCGGTAGGAATTCGTCTATGTCAAAACCATCCAAGTTAATTCCGTCCAAGTTGAAATCCATGTTCTCCGTTAGCGCTTATTCGTACTACTCGAGAGCTGAGAGACGAATGATTCATTATTTGGAAATTATCGTTGGCTTTTATAAGCTGGTGGGAGGATTGACCTACTTTGGCTCAGAATTAACGGTGATCAATCAAAATGTGTAATGATATAACGAACAAATCGATTGGACAACGTTATTTCTGTGTCAAAGTAGGTCAATCCTCTCGTCAGAACTAGGCTTGACCTACTTTAACTCAGAATTAAGAGGTAACTTTGGGAAAAAAGAATGAAGAACTCCGTTGTTTTTAAACAGTAGAACTTTTATTTGAACAGAACTGAACAATGAACATATTTACAACAAGACACATAAATAAAGAACTGTTAACAATAAGAACATTGAAAATGTTTTTTATGTCTTTTTTTCACTGTTTGTGGGAAGTCTCTGAGAGTTTGTTGTATAGATTTCCGTAGTGCTGATAAAACCATGATGATACAGCTCGATCGATTCGGTGATGTTCCGTTGAGAGGAATTTTTGTTGAAGATATTTCTGTATATTGTATCCTCTAGCAGCAGCATCCAATGCGAAGATACAGTAAAATCCGCAAACTTTCCCCTGTAGACTCTGAAGAGTTTGACGAATGTATCTCCACGATAAAGAATGATTGTCTAAAAAGTTTATAATTTCAGGCTCAAGTGGTGGTAGTCCGTAGGAATCAAAGTATAGTACATCGCCACTATTGTTGAATATCACTGCCACCCAGTGTTCTCCTGGCATATTTGATCTCTCTGTATTCACAATATAAGCTTTCACATGATTGGGTTTTTGTCGAGGTAACTGGTCTTTTGCACACACTTTTGCCTGAAGATTTTTTATCCATATTCCATGATCCAATATATATTGAATTTCAGAAGTATACATCACTTTTTTTAGTCACTCTCTTTCCAGGATTGTTTTACTTTGTTACACCAGTAATGTAACCAAGACGAATCCACAAATTCAGATAAAATGTTTTGTTTTATATCCTTCCACAATCTGTAGGCTTCCACATATCCACTTTCATCGAGTTTCATTTCCATTAATTCAGGATACCATTTTTCCATGATTTTGTATGGATTTAAATCCATCATAGCTTTTTCTATGAACATATCCGTATGTTCTTGTCTGTTCTTGAATAAACACAGATCGTGCTGTATTTGACTGGGGTGATCCACTTGACATCCGTAACACTGGTTGCGAACTTCACTGGCAATAAGATTTTGTAATTCTTCAATCATATGTTTTTCGAAGCTATTGTGAATGTCATTTTTCCGAGTAGAGATGCACTTTGAAGTAGAATATTTCACTTTTTCTGCTTCTTCTCTCAGTGATATAGCAAATCTGAGTCCCAGCATTGTTTTTCTATACATGCTCTTTAGTCCTGAGAAGGACTGTTTTTGATATATATATACTCCTTAGCCCTGAAAAGGACTGTTTTTGTGAAAGCTGTCTTTTTGTTCCGGGGTAATGAATAAGAGATCTGTTCAGAGTCCTGAAAAGGACTGTTTTTTCTGTTGATTACAAGATTAGTAATCTGTGATGATTTCTCTCAAACTGTTGATTTCAACCTAATTGTCAAATTCAGCAAAGACAATAACGTTGATAACTGCTGCTAGAGCTTGAGCGAACTGAAGTTCAATTCGAAGACTTCCAGTTTTTACAGGATGAAGCTGTCCTTCTTCATTGCCTTGATCAGCTGTCAAATCGTATCCCCACAAACAGTATCCACCAATATAGTCTTCTTTGGCAATATCAAATGATTTATTGAGTCCAAAGGCTGAGATAGCCTGATACATTGACAAATATGATTTCAAATACAGTCCTCCAGTGAATGGAGAAAAAAAACAGCCCTTTTCAGGGCTACCATTCCCCAAGAAAGAGCTTTCTTTCGAATTGTCAATTTTCTCTCAAAAGACTTACAGTCAAAGACTTACAGTCAAACAAAAAAAGTCAAGTCCAGAATTATTTCATATGTTTTTACTCAAACATTTGTACAATGAAACAAGTCAGGAACTGTAAAAAACAATGGAATGAAAACATTTAAACAAGTCAGCCTTTTTTTGTTAAAACAATTGAAACTGTTTTTTTCACTGTGTTTTTCTTTTTTTCTTTGGAATGTTCGATTCACATTCACTCTTTCGTTTTCTTCCCCTTTCATTGTTTTTTAATATCATATCTGGACAGATTTTATCTCCATGTTTTTTTGATTTGCAAAAGAAACACTTCTTTTTTTCTCGCTTTCTCTTTTTTTCGTTGTTTTGCTTTTTCTCCTCTTTGGGTGAAAGAGCCTCCTCTGAAGAAATTTCGTTGTTTTTTAGTTCCAAAGTTGGTTGTTTTCTTAGATTATCGTTTGTAGATATTTTTTTCTCTATCTGTTCTGTTATTTTACCGATCTCTGCATCGCTGATAGTCGTGTTGTCAATCTGCATATTTTCGATCTGATTTTCAACCGATGATCTTGTAGTCTGTGGTGTGAATGTTTTCCATTTATTTTCGTTACAGAATGATTTTAAAACACCAACGAATTTCATGTAGTGAAATTCACCACCCAGATTCATTGTTGGTGAAATTTTGATATCATGATTGCGTGGATCCACATAGACAAAAACGACTGTTTCTGGCTGCTTTTCTTTTTCTGGACAATTTCTAGCCCAGTGTCCTGGTTTGTTGCATGTAAAACAAATATCTGTTCTCTTTCCATCCATCCCATATCGTCTATCGATCGTTGCTTGATTCAAAACTCTGTATCTGGTAATACGGTAAACATCTTTTTCTGTTAAATGTTGATGGGATAAAAATGATCCCACGTAATTCCCGATATGTTGAACTTGATACTTTAACGGAACATTGCTGATCTCGTAATCGTGGGTGTATGGGTTAACATACAGATACATCAACTTTCCTAGCAGTGGTGTACTTTGTAGCTTAAACTCGCTCATTATTTTTTGTCAACTGTACTGTCTGAAGTCGAACAGAGGAATGATATAGATTTCGTAGCTATCGTCTCTATTTATACACTATTGGGGTGAAAGACTCTATAAAATGCCAAGTTTTCTGACTTACCGTGTCATTGTCTTACAATCAGACATAAACGATAGCTAAAAGAAAAAAGAATAGTACCCTATTCAGACAGTGAAAGTGACGATTATGGTTATAAAAGTTTAAGGAAATAATTCCATGTTACATTGTTTTGAACTGAACGGTCCGAGTAAGACGCAAAATATCGCTGAAAAAATATGCTGCCTTTACCAATAGAACTACGTGAAAAGATTTATGTAGAATTCGTTCAACAGCATACGCTCGATGAACGAATGCAGCTTAACATTAAACTCCGCTGTGTGGAACTTTGGATAGATAAATTGCACAGAGGGTTTGCAAAAGGAGAATCGTCCTGCAAATTGTATGGTATACAGCACTTTATTGGGATGTTGGTAGACGATTCAGATTTGAAACACATCATCAAAACTTATTTAGCAATTTACTGGTGGAAAGACGGTGCTAATGGTAAACAAATGCGATCCACAAGTAGATGGTGTTTCATGATCATAGGAAGAACCGAAGAAAGTTTTCTGAGCGTTCTGAAAATGAAATCAGTTTTATTTAACTTTTACTTACGCTACAAAAAAGGATCCATTCGAGACTCTGAGGAAATAGTGGATACTATGGAAGGCTATATCTTATTTGATAGAGATGTTACAGAGAAAATTGTATATTCATCTCTTTCAACGAAAGACTTTTTAAAACATGTTTATCCATTTAGTGGAACACGTGAATTCAGTGAAATGGACAGTGTATATCCATTTTATTTGGGTGATGACCAATTGCACAAAGACATTACGGAACATGAAGACAAATGGAGAACTCGAGGGATTTGTGAATTTGCATTGTAAAATGTTATATTTTAAAATGTTATATTGTAAAAATGTTATATTTGTTAAAAAAATGTTTTATGCCATATTGTAAGAAATAATTCATTGTAAAAATAATTCATTGTCAATATTTCGTTGTCAACTCTGAATAAAATGTTTTTTTGTGAATAAAAACGCTTTCATTGTTATTTATGTTGTCATTTTATCATTAGACCTTAAAGAGAAAAGTAAAAAAACATGGAGGGGGATGTACAATCTATTTTATTTCAACACCGTTGTAATATTTTCATCACAGGACCGAGCGGGTGTGGAAAAACAGAGTTCGTTCATAAATTAATTGACTATCGAGAAGACTTGTTCAACATCGTTCCTGAAAGAGTTGTCTGGTGTTACAAAGAATGTCAGTATGCATACAATCTTATGCAGGAAAAATTTAATTCACAGTTTGAATTGATAAATTTCGTGGAGGGAATTCCTGACGATGAAAACGAAATTGTCAGTGATGTATCCATTCCACATTTAATCGTCTTTGATGACATGTTGGGTGAAAAAGACGAGGAAAAAATTAAACTTTGGTTTACAAGAAAAGGCCATTATCGTAATGCAAGTGTGATTTATATCACACAAAATATGTTTCAGCAGTCGCAATCGAGTCGAACCATTAGTCTTAATTCCAGATACATGATTTTATTTCGAAATGAACGAGATAAGAATCAAATTAAAACACTGGCTCACCAAATGCAAGCCCCACATTTGTTACCCGCTTATGAAGACGCTACATCGCTGGACCATGGATATCTAGTCATAGATTTTCATTCACGAACAAACAAAGAATTAAGACTGAGAACAGATATATTCTATCGTTGGTATACACAAGGAAATGAAAGAGGACCCATTGTTTATTCTCCTGCTTAAAAATAGGTTTTTTCAAAAAAGTTCTTATTTAAAAGTCCTTATTTGAAGTTCTTGTTTTAGAAGAGAATTACATTTTAAATATAAATCATTTTCATGTTTCACGTCAATGAATAAACATGGCTATACCACACACACCAACTTCGGTTTTAGCTGCTTTGCGAAATTTAAGTCAACAAACCGATAGATATGAAAGAGAAGTTCTGTTAAAGGCAGGATTAAAAGAAATTTTAAAATGGTTTACGCTGGCAGCAAGAAACATCATTGAAAATAAAATCAAATTACCAAAACAAACCACTACGTACATAACAAAACAGAGAAGATATTGAGAGGTTAGCAGATCCGTCCACAGATGATGAAAGTAAACGTAAAATTATTTTAAAACCTGGAGGAGGTGGATTTCTGGGTGGTGTTATTATCAGAAGTTTACTGAGATGGGATGGAACAAAAACCGTTAGAAACTTTGGGGCTGAAAGACAACCTCGAAAACGTGCTCCACGAAAGAAGAAATCTCCAGAAAAGAAGAAATCTCCAAAAAAGAAGAAATCTCCAAGAAAGCGTGCTCCGCGAAAGAAAAATCCCCGAAGAAGAAATCATCTCCAAAAAAGATCACTCAGCGCTGGGAACCATTGCCAGGCACAAGCACATCAACTCCGCGCTGGGAGCTAATACCAGCCCCAACCATATCATCTCCAAAAAAGATCACTCCGCGTAGGGAATCAATAGCAGACCCAACCACGATAGACTGGGATGGAGAAAATGGTTCAACTCAATTTGTAATTGTTGATTCTCAAAGACCCCATACGACTGATGAAAGATTCGCACTACCCGAAAACGAAAAACTGGAGAAAGTAGCATTTCAGAACATCAACAGTATCCGAAGTCCAGAAAGGAATTGTTAAGTGAAAGATTGCGGAAACTCAAAACAAAGTATCCACAATTTCTGGTACCAGGTAGAGCATTGCAGTTTGAACCCATCCCATCCGCCTCATGGTCTCCATATACATTAGCTAAATACAAAAGAGGTAAACACAAAAAAGATCGGTTGGTGGATGATATGACCCAATATAACTTTGACACAGGAAGATACAAAATTGACTACCCCAATAGGATGATGCACCTTGGCGAAGGAAAAATCATCCCCATGAACGCAGGCCTAGGAAGCAAGTTTAGATTACTCAGCGATCTTGATTCATACTTTTCTTAAAAAAGAATTCTGACTGTAAAAGATAGGATGTTACAACAGGTATAAATGATAGTGATATGGATCTTACATCATCATTTAATTCGAGATAGAGATAAAGTCAACATGAAGAAAACACCTCTGATTAAAAAACACGGTTCGATGGTTATGGCCATGATGCAGGCTACACCAAAAATACGTAAAAGACTTGTGAAGGATTCGCCATCAGAAGTGATAAAATGTATATCGGAATGCTGTCATAATGTTTTAAAAGGCAATGTACATTTATCATCAGCTCAGAGGAAGCAGTTGTATTCAAGCCGACAACATCTCAGACGTTTAGCTTCGAAATCGGTCTCTGAAAAAAATAAAAAACAAATTTTAAATCAAAAAGGTGGATTTCTTCCATTGCTTGCACCTGCATTATTACCTTTGTTAGGAAAAGCCGTGATCGGTGGAATAGGAGGGCTCTAAAAGCCTTGTAATTATTATTATTTTTTTAAAAAATCACACCATGTCTGTTAGAAAAATGGTTATTGTGCCTTACCAAGCCTTAGAAAATATGAAACGATGGAAAGCCGAACAATCTCAAAAACCTCGTTTACCACCCGACCCACAAGTTGTAGATGTATCACATCTTCAAAAAGACATGAGTCAAATTTTACAAAGTACCGATTTGTCAGAAACAGAAAAGGCTCGAAGGTATGGTGAAACTTTGTTTAAGTTACAAAATTCGCTTCAAAAAGCAAAACCATCCTTGATCAATTCTCTTCCAATAGCAAAAACTGATGATCGTGTACAGAAATCAGCATCTGTTGCTTTGCATGATCAAATTTTGCAAAGTGTACCAAAAACCATGAAAAGAAAAGCTGAGTTACTTTTGAGTATGATAAAAGATAACAATAATTTAACTTGGAACGAACAAGGAGTTGTGTCATACAAAGGTACACGCATTCATGGTTCCAATATTATTGATCTTATCAATGATGCAATACGTCAAAGAAAAGGTGTTGAACCCAGAGGATGGAAGACTTTTTCGAAGGCATTACATGAAAGCAATATACCTCAAGAAGTTATTGGCAATTCGAGCCAATGGAGATGGATGCAAAAAGCTCATGATAAATCACTGAGTGAAGATGAAGAATCCTATGGAGAATCTGATCACTTATTTCACACGCCAAAAAGCGTACGAAAAAGTGTAAGGAAGTCCCCTACAAAAAGTGCTAAAAAAAGTATGGAAAGGATCAAAGAAAAATCGCCATACATGAGGCCTGAAGAAAGAGAACGGTTGAAGCAATTCTATGTTAAAGAACTGTTAACGCCACCAAAGTCTATAAAAAGACCCCGTCTCGTCAAACACTTCAGTCATGGGAGCCATGGTAAAGCCTAAACTTGATTACGTGTTAAGAAAGTTGTTTTATGATCCTAACAGTACTGTCGCATTTACTGGAATAAATCAATTGTCTCACGCTGCGAAATCTGTTTTAAAAGGAATAAGATACAGAGATGTTCAAGAGTGGTTGCAGGGTGAATCCACCTATACCTTGCACAAACCGATCCGTCGTCGATTCAAAAGACGAAAAACTATTGTAGGTGGTATAGATTATCAATGGCAAGCTGATTTGGCTAACATGCAACATTTAGCAAGACAAAATGATAACAAGAAATATTTACTTTGTGTGATTGATGTGTTTTCAAGATTTTCATGGGTTGTCCCTATTCCAAATAAAACGGGAAAAACTTTGATTAAAGCATTTCAATCTATTGTTCAGAAATCAAAAAGAAAACCTTTGTCACTTCAAACAGATAAAGGTTCGGAATTCAAAAACAAACTGTTTCAACAATACTTGAAAAAGAATCAGATTCATTTTTTCACCACTGAAAATCCAGAGACAAAAGCAAGTATCGTTGAAAGATTTCAACGAACTTTAAAAACGAGAATGTGGAAATACTTTACGTACAAGAAAACAAGGCGTTACATTGACATTTTGAGTTCTTTAGTTAAAAATTACAATCATACTTTTCACAGAAGTATAAAAACATCTCCTGTACTGGTAACAAAATCGAATGAGGCAGAGATTTTGAAAAATCTGTATCGTCAATTATCGTCAGTTGTATTGACAAAGAAGCCAAAATTCAAAATTGGAGATCGTGTTCGAATCAATAAAACAAAACGTACATTTGATAAGGGATATTTACCAAATTGGACAAAAGAAATATTTGAAATCACTCATGTCAACAAAAAATTTTCGCCTATCACATATAAAATAAAAGATTTACAGGGTGAACAAATTTTGGGAACCTATTATGAACATGAACTTCAATTAATAAAAGATGATGAAATTTATGAAATTGATTCAGTTCTTGATAGACGTACAAGACGTGAGGGTAAAAAATTAATCAAAGAAATAAAAGTCAATTGGAAAGGTTATCCAAAAAAATTTCAAAGTTGGATACCAGAATCCTATTTGGTGTCTTGAACAGTAAAAAAAACTTTTAGATAAAAAGTCCCTGCATTCATTATGAATTCACAGTCGAACATTGAGTCTGGAACAGAAAGTGTGGATAGTAGTAGTAGTAAAAATTACAATTGCTGTGGAAATCGTGTTCCTAAGAATCAGTTTACATATATTTCACAGATTATAGTCATTTACGCAATTATTGCAACCTCGATAGTACATTTAAGTATTCAAAGTCAAGATCGTGAATTGTGGTTGATATTGTTAAGTAGTTCACTTGGGTATATTCTTCCATCTCCAGGGTTAAAATTCACCAAATCAGGACAAAAACAACCGGGTGTTGATTTCGTTGACAGTAAAAAATGAATTCGTTTTATCTAACTCTACCTAGCGATAGTTCCATAAACTTTTATCCGAACAACACACAGTGTTGTTTTAAGGTTCATTTACCAAAGACAGTTCATATTGACAAGGAAAAATGGGAAGTTGCGCTAGTTCAACTTATTACTCCCTCTCAGTTCTTAAACATAAGTGAAGAAGAAGCGCAGTTCGAAATTATAACAACAGATGCCGATTTTACCAAATTAGTATCAGATCTAGACAGAAAAAGAGATAATATGCAGGTGTCTCCAATAAGACGAAATAGTGCAAATAAACCGATAAAATGGGCAATTCGATTTATCTTTCCATCTGGGAGTTACACTTCACCACAGCATCTTATAGAGGTAATCAATGAGTTGATTCAAGATAACATAGGCGTTGCCCTTCATAAGAGATCGGCGACTCTGTTCATTAAATATTCAACTTTATCCAAACGTCCGAAAATTATTTTCGAAAGTATTATAAAAACGGGGCTCAAATTACATCCATCACTGTTTTCAAAACTGGGTGGATCACCAGAATACAAAATGAGACATTTTTTCAGGGTAAAAATATTTTCGATTACTTTAAATACACTGCTAACATTGATGCTGGCTACAATCATCTGTACGTTTATTCAGATATTGCTGAACACAATATAGTGGGTGATACACTTGCTCCCATACTTCGTGTTCTGCCTTTCAAAACATCCGATGCGATTGAAAATAATTATGGTTGTCAGCATATCAATCATGAAATTACAATACCGCATTACATTCCCGTTTCGAAATCCGATTTCGATATGATTCACATTCAAATAACGGGGGATTCTGGTATACAAGTTCATTTCATTACTGGTAAGACAATCGTTAAGTTGCATTTCAGACAACGTTCAACTGAAAAATAATTAAAAAATGTTACCAGTTTATCGCGGTGTAAAACATCAGTATGGCTATGGATTAGGTTCCCTATTTAAATCAGCACTTAAAACAGTAACTCCATTGATAAAACCTCTAGTCAAATCTGGGTTTAATGCTATTAAAAAAGAAGGAATCAAACAAGGATTACGTGCAGCAGAAGATATCCTCTTACGAGGTAAAAATCCAAAAAAAGTTGCAGTTTCACGGGGAAAACAATCTATTCATGATTTAGCACAAAAGTTAGAGGTAATGACAGGGATAAATAAAAGAAAATCGCGAGAAACACGTCAGTTATCTTCTCGATCTCGCAACGGTAAGATCATCAATAAGAAACAAAGAAATCATTACAGTAGACCTAGACCTCTTGATATATTTGATTAATATATTTGATTGAAAAAAAAAAATTGAAAATGATGCAAAACGGGTCTTGTGAATGCAGTAAATCAGAACTCAATGTTCTTTCTGTACCACCTACAATGACAACTATGCAAGAAAGTCAATGGGTTGAACATTTTCCAATATCATCTTTGTCAAACAATGCACCGATAGAATTTATCATACCACCTCAAACCGAACATTGGACAGATTTGGCACAATCGTATTTGTATATCAAATTCAAAATCATTAAAGCAGACGGTACTGATTTAGAGGCCGGTTCAAATGTGGCACCTGTAAACAATTTCCTGCATAGTATGTTTAGCAGCGTCGATTTGTATCTAAATAATAAATTAATCAGCAGTAATTCAGACACCTACCCATACAGAGCGTATATCGAAAATCTTCTGTCATATAATGCCGATAGCAAGTCTACGCATTTGAAAGCTAGCGTACTTTGGGCTGAAGACACCACTGGTCATTTCAATTCACTCAACCATGATGCAGATAATGAGGGATTAAAACAAGAATAGGTGTAATTGCACAAAGCAAAAACGCAGAACTTTCCGGACGATTGCATCTTGATCTATTTCAACAAGAAAAATATTTACCGAACGGAATTGAAATCAGACTTAGATTAAACAGGACTTCGGAAAACTTTTGTCTCACAGGTGGTACTGGTGCACCAGCTGCAAACATTGTACTGGAAACACTCAGTCTTCATGTGCGAAATGTTGAATTGTTGCCTGTTATTGCAAATGATCTTAATCATGTTATTGCTCAGCAAAACATGAAAATTCCTATTCGTAAAGTAGAAGTAAAAACTTTTACCATCGGCACCGGACTTCAGTCTAAAGTTGAAGATCATTTGTTTCAAGGACAGCTTCCAAAACGTATTTTCATTGCAATGGTAACAAATGCTGCTTATAATGGGAGTTATGGCACCAACCCATTTTTCTTTCAACATCTTAATCTGTCAAAAATAGATGTATTATGTAATGGTCACAGTATTCATAACAGACCCTTTGAGCCTAACTTTGAAGGAGGACTGTATTTGAAATCATATTTGTCAATGTATCAGGCTATCTCAGCCTTTGGACTCAATAAATCATTTGATATTGCCAGAGAAGACTATATTGGTGGATACTGTTTGTGGGGATACGATTTGACAGCTGATCAAGGCAGTGAAGAAGGACAGCTTCATCCTATAAAAACTGGAAGTCCTCGAATTGAACTTCAGTTCGCTCAAGCTCTAGCAGCAGTTATCAACGTTATTATCTTTGCTGAATTTTACAATCAGGTTGAAATCAACAGTTTGAGAGAAATCATCACAGATTACTAATCTTGTAATCAACAGAAAAAACAGTCCTTTTCAGGACTCTGAACAGATCTCTTATTCATTACCCCGGAACAAAAAGACAGCTTTCACAAAAAACAGTCCTTTTCAGGGCTAAGGAGTATATATATATCAAAAACAGTCCTTCTCAGGACTAAAGAGCATATATAGAAAAACAATGCTGGGACTCAGATTTGCTATATCACTGAGAGAAGAAGCAGAAAAAGTGAAATATTCTACTTCAAAGTGCATCTCTACTCGGAAAAATGACATTCACAATAGCTTCGAAAAACATATGATTGAAGAATTACAAAATCTTTTTGCCAGTGAAGTTCGCAACCAGTGTTACGGATGTCAAGTGGATCACCCCAGTCAAATACAGCACGATCTGTGTTTATTCAAGAACAGACAAGAACATACGGATATGTTCATAGAAAAAGCTATGATGGAATTAAATCCATACAAAATCATGGAAAAATGGTATCCTGAATTAATGGAAATGAAACTCGATGAAAGTGGATATGTGGAAGCCTACAGATTGTGGAAGGATATAAAACAAAACATTTTATCTGAATTTGTGGATTCGTCTTGGTTACATTACTGGTGTAACAAAGTAAAACGATCCTGGAAAGAGAGTGACTAAAAAAAGTGATGTATACTTCTGAAATTCAATATATATTGGATCATGGAATATGGATAAAAAATCTTCAGGCAAAAGTGTGTGCAAAAGACCAGTTACCTCGACAAAAACCCAATCATGTGAAAGCTTATATTGTGAATACAGAGAGATCAAATATGCCAGGAGAACACTGGGTGGCAGTGATATTCAACAATAGTGGCGATGTACTATACTTTGATTCCTACGGACTACCACCACTTGAGCCTGAAATCATAAACTTTTTAGACAATCATTCTTTATCGTGGAGATACATTCGTCAAACTCTTCAGAGTCTACAGGGGACAGTTTGCGGATTTTACTGTATCTTCGCATTGGATGCTGCTGCTAGAGGATACAGTATACAGATATATCTTCAACAAAAATTCCTCTCAACGGAACATCACCGAATCGATCGAGCTGTATCATCATGGTTTTATCAGCACTACGGAAATCTATACAACAAACTCTCAGAGACTTCCCACAAACAGTGAAAAAAAGACATAAAAAACATTTTCAATGTTCTTATTGTTAACAGTTCTTTATTTATATGTCTTGTAGTAAATCTGTTCATTGTTCAGTTCTGTTCAAATAAAAGTTCTACTGTTTAAAAACAACGGAGTTCTTCATTCTTTTTTCCCAAAGTTACCTCTTAATTCTGAGTCAAAGTAGGTCAAGCCTAGTTCTGACGAGAGGATTGACCTACTTTGACACAGAAATAACGTTGTCCAATCGATTTGTTCGTTATATCATTACACATTTTGATTGATCACCGTTAATTCTGAGCCAAAGTAGGTCAATCCTCCCACCAGCTTATAAAAGCCAACGATAATTTCCAAATAATGAATCATTCGTCTCTCAGCTCTTGAGTAGTACGGATAAGCGCTAACGGAGAACATGGATTTCAACTTGGACGGAATTAACTTGGATGGTTTCGACATAGACGAATTCCTACCAAAAGAAAACAATGGGGATATTCTATCGACAGCAATGAATTCAACACTCATCAATCCATCGACAGCGATGAATTCAACACTCATCAACCCAACGACGGTAATGGATAGCATTTTTGAAGAAGTAAGACAGTTGAATTCAAAATAAGATTCTATATTGACTCAGCTTTTAGAAGAACTGAAGACTTTCAACAAACAAATGGAGGAAAAAAAGACTTTGAACGCAGACACCGAACAACTGAGCAAAAACATTGAGACATTATGCCAACAGAGAAAGCGTATTTCAGTTGTTGCTGTGAAGCTCCCAGTGGAGAATGACTTTGATAAAAGCAGTCTTCATAAACTAGCAGACTCAATCGTGACTGTTGTAAGGGAAGAAAAACAATCAAAGGAAAATCAACAGCCAAAAAACAGTATGCTGCGAACATTGTGCGTGTAAAATCATTCCAAAAGACCAGTAGACTTGGTAGATAAATCAATACTCAAAAACAGCCCTTTTCAGGGCTACTCAACACTACGAAAAGATCTTTCTTTTCAAATTTGTCAATTTTCAGTCAAAAGACTTTCAGTCAAAGACTTACACTCAAAAAAGCCTAAGGGCAACCATTCCCCTAGCCTCAGCCTGGTACAGCTAGATGAAGATCAAACTGTATTCCATATCAATCCTAAAGTCCATTAAAGCCCAAGTGGTGGTTAAAAGTAAACAATAAAGCAGTCTAAGTACAACACAATCCCATTGATCTCTACTCTGATGCGTGGTAAGGATTAAAGATCGGGTTGTCTTCCATATCAAATCAATGAAAAAAGGCCAAGTCAAGCCCTGATCTTTTTTTTTGCCCTAACCCCACTTAAAGCCCCAAGTAGTGGTTAAAAGTAAACAATAAAGCAGTCTAAGTACAACACAGTCCCATTGATCTCTACTCTGACGTGTGGTAAGGACTAAAGATCAGGTTGTCTTCTATATCAAATCAATGAAAAAAGTCTAAGTCAAACCCTGATCTTTTTTTGCCCTAACCCCACTTAAAGCCCCAAGTAGTGGTTAAAAGTAAACAATAAAGCAGTCCTAACCCTATTCCATATCACGGTCTCAACCAACAGCTGACTAAACTACAAACTATGTGACAATCCTTCTTAGCGTAGCGAACCTATATAGTCTTACTATAGCAAAATGGGTACAACCGCCACTCAGGGTAAGCAGAATAGGGACTCAGGGGAAGTCAGATAGGGCCTGACCAATCTCTGCAACAGCTCACAAGGGGACCGAGTAAGCGATAAAATCCGAGAATCCGCATGAAAATGTTACTATAAATAGAACATGGGGGGGTAGGATATTTGCAATAAAAGCTAACTATCGCCCAAAAATGACACATTTTTCTCCAAAAGTGCCCCATTCTGCTACCCCCAGTGCCCCATTTACTGTCAGGATAGCAGAATGGGGCACTCAGGGGTAGTCACATGGGGCAAAATCGCCTATTTTGCCCCAAGTGACTACCCTATACTACTAATACTACATATTAATAACAATAATTTCAGATGCATAATTGATCAATTCTCAACATGCATCTAACAATCATAGAAGTATAACTGTCATGGTTTAACCCTCCCATCGCCATAGACGAAAACAGGAAGCTGTCCGGACGGCATAGTTCAAGATCAGACCGCACAGAATGTGTAATATGATCCCTGCTTTATGCCATCTGTTTGTTTAGTTACGCTTATCAGATAAAACCCCTTCTAAGTTTCTGTAGATTGTATTTTCAGTCGCCAAATATTGACATGTTCATATATTTGGCGATGAAAAAGCCAACTCCTTACTAAACGACAAAAATTTAGATACCCCCCGACTGTAAGCACCTGCAGACGACAAAATAAATATGACCCAAAAATGAAATTCGTTTGAAAGGGTAGAAAACGCTGTGGAAAAATGAGAAAACGTCTGTTGTCAGCAATCTTCTCCTCCCACCACAGTGCCCTTAAGAGCCCCCTCATGTGCGTCATGGATACTCGAGATTGCGTATTTAAAGGGCAAATCCTAAAATATTTTGACCAGACTGTTTTTTTTCTTTTAATCAGTTGCAAATGATGTCAGTTAAACATGTGTCCGCCATTTTTCATAAATACCACCCTGTAACATGCCATAAACCACGGCCGAATTGTCACGCTGATATAAGGCCCTAAAAATGGTACATGGCTTACTTCCCCTGATTCGCTTATCTCCCGTGCATGTGTGACGTCATTGTCGAGTTAGTCTGTGTATACCGTCAGTAGACATACAGTAGGAACGCGGATGATTGTATGCAGATATCTGAGTATTAACTGAGAATTGAGCCGAAAAAATGGTAAATTGTGCAGCCTATGGCTGCAACGTCGATTCGGGAACTCATAGAATTAGTATTTTCAAATTTCCGAAGGAATTAAAAAGGAGGAAACTATGGATTAAACGTTGAAACCTGGGCCGGACAGTAGCGACAGATTTTTTGCCATCGGTTCATTCGAAATTGTGTCTGAAATACTTCGATTATAGTCAGTTCTTAATAAGTCCAAAACTCGCAAAAGAAGTTGGTTATAGGAATTTTTGGCTGCGGTTAAAACCTGACGCTGTGCCGACATTATTCGAAACTCCGAGTCGAAAGGAGATAGGCCTTAAACCGAAACTCCGAAAGACAGACATTCCGCAACGACAATTTCCAAAAAGAAAATCCAACATGAAGTAGGTAATTTCTTTTTTTCTCGAAATTGGAATACATGAATTGTTATTCGTACTATTTTACCCTTTTCTACATTATCGCTTCATTCTGGACAAAGGAGAAATTGCTACCGTTTTCTCCCGTTTCCAAATGATTTCAACATTTAACAAAATTATAGATTCATCCAAATTCATAACATAAATTTTGCAAATAACAAAGTCGACATTGTTCAAATGATGTAAACTTTCAAGGGATAATAATCATTCTTTGAACAGCAAACATCGTTTTCTTCCCACACTGTTTTTCAAACACTCTTTCTTTGGGTATTGGAAACTAGATCTAGGGTTTGTATGGTAAAGGGTTAAGTCAGTATCTGGCTATCCCTAGTCATGGTCATAAATGTTAATCCATCACCAGCCAGTTGAAACAATACAGGAAATGGTTACATAACATTTGCATATCTCACCCCTTTACACTGTAATGTTTGTGTAATGCATTTTGAACAAATTTTGAATTATATCTATACAATTTTGATTTGTGGATATTTCCTTGTTCCTATCCGTATTATGTCTTCTAGACAGGCTACTGAGAAAAGTGTTTTGAACATGTTAGTATGAAAATTTTGAAATTGCACATTTGACACAGGTCATTTTCTCTGATAATCAGACAAAAGTGAGGAAATTAAAAATAACACATTTTTTTTTAAAATTAGGAAACTGAATGTTTTTGACCAGGCTCACACACCAGTTCTTTTACCCTTTACCTCAAAATTCTGAGCTTCAACCACCCTAATGGAGAAGGCTTTTGAGGACAGGGTGAAAAAAGGAATAAGTCCTGATACCCAGAGTTATCTTCTTTTCCTACAATATTTTCTACCCTCAAACCTATTGTCAAGGCCACATTTGATCTGTGGTCTGCAAATACTTTCGGTGTGGAGTGGACAAGTCTAAAGTTCTGCCATCTGTGTAAGGGTTTAGCCTAACCCTAACCCAAATGATAAAAAAATTAGAATATTTCAAATCCACAGCATTTAAATATGACCGATAAAATGTGATTGTTTATTGGAATTTAGTTTAACTTAGTTTAATCCTTTAACAAACAATCCTTTGTTTTAACGACCCTGGTGAAGAAAGAAAAACCTTTTGAAAACATTGTAGGTAAAGGAGAAAATGCTGGTAACCAGTATTTTCTCCTTTTTCTACAATGTTTTCTACCCCATTAAAGACAAGTCCAAACATGTGAGTGAAATTTAATTTGTTGACTCCAAATGCTTTCAATTCGGTTGAGTCAATAAATTTGACGTTGGGTAACAATTTAAACATGTATTTTACATCTCTTGAGAAACAAGTTCATACAACTCGTACTAATCTCTTCGGATACTGCTTCCTGGGAACTAAACCAGAACTCATGCCCAATGTGTGGGATTTATATTTAACCTTTTACCAATCAATCCCTAGTCTTTACGACCCTGAGACAGAAGCCTTTTAAAAACATTGTAGGAAAAGGAGATAATGCTGGTAGCCAGCATTTTCTCCTTTTACCACAATGTTTTCTACTCTGCTGGAAACAAATTTCAATTTTTGAAATATTTAACTTTATTTTGTCGTCTGCAAGTGATTTCAATTTGGACCTGTTTAATATTTGTCGTTTGGTAAAGAGTTAAAAATAGAAAATATTGTGGATAAAGGACCAACTGATAGTTACCAGCTCTTTCTATGTTTTTACAATGAATCTGAAGTCGTCTATAGGCCTTTACGGAAACTCGGTTACTTCCCTTCGAAGATTATCTCCCTTGTGGAAATCCCCATTTCCGGGGACTACGATCATAACAATCATAGTGGCTCGGCATATGATGATTGTGCTACTTTGTGCTTAAAGAGAACATTTCGATAAAAAATCCGAATATCTGTATATAAATATGTATATGCAGATATTCGGATCTTATTTTTTTTTATCGAAATGTCTTTAAACACAAATTATCATGTGCCGAGTCCCTTTGATAACAATGGCCGAACAAAAAAAGAAATCATTCGTGATTTTCGTCATCCAGTTAACTTTCCAAAATCGCAATACCTCACTCCTAAAAATTATTACTCGGAGATAAGTAACACGTCTGACCTGCTGCTCTGTATCGCACACTGCTGGCAAACGTAACGGCATGATTAATTTTGTTCAATTAATTTCTTTTGAATTTCTCGGACATTGGTGAAAAAGGCGCCTAAACTTGTTGCAGTTAAGATAACGTCATTTATATGCCAAAAAATCTGCAGTGCCGGTAGTTGCATCAACTATCACTTTCGAAAGACAAAAAATTGTATTACTGACCAAAACGAAGCCCCACGATAGAAATAACAGATTTTTCCCAGACTGCATTGGTTTTACCATGGATCATGAAATATACTATCCCTGGTTTTACAGGACAAGGAATTAAAAAAAAAAATTAATTCCGACATCAGTTAAAACAGTGACCTATAACATTCCATATGAGAACAGAATGTGCTCGGACAGGAAACGTACATCATTAGGCGTCGAATTTAGTATAGACTTACCTTCTGTAACATTTTTTTTAATAATTCCAAATTCTATATTTACAAATGATCAACATAAGGTTGAATAGGAACGAGACTTTAATGTGACACGTTTGTGTCAATCTGCGCCTAACATGTGTGCCGAAACTCTTCTGTAGGTCACCCACTTTGTCCGTGAAATAACGAGATCAAAGAACACCCAGCTAACCCTTTGCTTCTCAACGAAAGCAGTTACAGCACATACTTCGCCACTCATAATGAAGCTGGAATTGCCTTTTTTTGGAGGGGGGATGGAAGGTTTGAAATTTGAATTGACCTTGTTATAAAAGTCATCTATTTGGTAGTTCAAGCAGGAGGATGACAAAAAAGCATTTTTTTTGGGGGGGGGGGTATGGATTTTTTTTTTTTTTAATAAATTCAAACTATATGGGGTTTCAGATTTAAATCAACGGACTATCCATTTCTCCTGTTTAGACTACAAAATATTATCACTTTCAACATTTTATATAAATAAATTTGAACCAATGATCCCAGTGTTTCAAACCATGTACGTTACAGACTTAGCTACCGGGTTCGGCAAACGGCAGAACTTTTGACTAGTCCAAATCCAAAGCATTTGAAGCCGACAGGTTAAACGTGGGTCAAATGGTTAAAATTGCCTTTGAAAAGGTGGAAAATATTGCGGGGAATGAGAAAATGCTGCCTACAAGCATTTCCTCCTTTTCAAATATTTTTCAAGACGCGTTCTTTCCCAGGGTCGTTAAAACTCCGGACTGTTTGGTTGGTAGAAGGGTAATAAGTGTCTCTAAAGAGGCAGGAACAGTCCATTTACCGAAATTACAGCACTACATGCATACCTTGAATTGTCAAAAAATTATCATGTTGCTTCAGACAAATATCATAACTATTAGTCTAGATCATGAACATAACAAATGTAGCTTTAGTTCAAATTTTAGATCTTCCAGTCTCCCTTCACTAAATACCCATACTCCATCATTATGAATTAAAAAGACATACGTCAAAATTATTCTTCATTTAAATGTGTGAAGGGTTAATTCGGTGTGTTCCTTTGATCTCGGTATCGCACTGCCGGGTGGGCGATCGAAGAGCTGTGAGGTACAAATTAACGCGCACGTGTCACATTAACCCTTTACCAAACGACAAAATTTTAAGCTAGTGTATACTGAATGCATTTACCAACAATGAGGTAATGTTACTCGAATTATGGATTTTTTTTCTTTGAAAAGGTAGAACATTGTCGGAAAGGGAGAACAGTTTGTTCATGAGCATTTTTTTTAACCCTTATAATTCCCAAAGCCTCTTCCTCGGGGTCGTTAAAACTCGGGGATTGTTTGGTAAAGGATTAAACTCTTCTAAACTGTTTTTGATCTCAATGCACCATTTTGTTGTTCATTTGTGGATAGATTTGGAATTTAACACAAGTTACAGAGGTGTAAGTTCATTCTTAGTCTCTACTTCCATATATTGCTTCCGTGCTTGTGTAGTCCTCGGAAGTAGATATTGCGCTTGTGCGCATGCGTAATCGGAGAGTACTCACGGGTAGGCTACCTAGTTTCCGTTAAGGCCTATACTGCAATTTGACCGGAATGTCAGTATTAACTGCTCAGTTCCTAGTAGACCACTTTGAGACTTACAAAAATTGAAACAATTTGCATAAGACAAACAAGAAGTGAACAAATTTACACTATCCTTTCCCACGGTTTACAGTTCAGAGTTTAAGACTTTCACAGAGAAGCTCTATATGGAACATACATTAGCTATACATGTATGATAAATTTTTGCACTGAATGGATCATGTAGACAAGGTAAACACAAAAAAGTATTTCACACAGGTAGATCCCCTCTCCCTCTCTCTGATGTTCATGTATTTCTGTATGGTAAGAAATACAACTAAAATAATTTTCAAAATAATTTTGAGAATTAACTCTTAATAATCTCGGAACATATTCTTTTATCAAATTTCATGCTGGTTAACAGCATTTCAAAATATTCTTATTCTCATGAAAATCGTGATTTATTGTGGAACCCTTCACCCATGAGAGAATAAACTTGTACCCGTCAATGTTTACAGAATTCTTTACAAGGTACAAATATCAACCAGGACCCATTAACAAATAATTAGAACTAACATCTCACGATTATCAATCGTAAAAGTCAAGAAAAAGGTTATTTGACATGAAACTAAAGTGTCGGGGAACTGTCTTGTCGTGGAACTGTCTTGAAACCGTCCTTTTTTTTTTCGTTTAATTCCGCCCGTTAATCTACTGAAAATGCTTCACTTGAAACAAAGTTTACGCCATACACTTAATTCTATCATGTATAGAATATTATTTCTGTAAGCGATGTTCGCCATCGCCCCGTAATAGACGTATTTCAATAGCGCGCGATACTCAACACGTTGAAAAGTCCGGCACAACATCGTCATTTTCGTCAACAGTGGGCGAAAAGTTACTTTTATCCTCATCACCAGAAACTTAATAAGTTTCTTTAAAAATTGGCTCGTACATGTACGGCCTTACCGGCCCAGAATCGTCTATTTCTTCGTCTTCAATATCGCTCAGTTCACTATCGTAAACAACGTCCATATTGAAACAAGCTCTCCTATGACGTCACAAATCAAGGGACGCAACAATAAGTAAGGGAGATAAGCGATGCAATAAAAATTAATAAGCAGAAATATGAATTTAAAAAAAGTACTTTTACTAATTTTTTTTTCTAATTACAACATTACCAGGTTACCATTTGATAAGTGTAGATTTGAAAGTTAACCATATCTGAAACTTGTTGATTTGCCCTTTAAGGTTCTAAAATACAGACTTGTTTGCATGTTTCATATCTTCACTCGCGCTAAATCTCCACTAGACGAAAAAATTTTAGATTATTCCTAAGTGAAAGGATATGCAGACAACATAATTTAAATCATAGACAACAAATCAGATATTGCTCCAATGATTGGATACATTTTGAAAGGTTAGAAAACAATGCGGTAAACGGAGAAAACGCCGGCCACCAGCATTTTCTCCCTTTCCAACAATACTTTAAGAACAAGTTGGCTTCTTTAAAAAAGAAGCCAGGAGAGGTCAACATCAATGTTTTCAAATAGTTTATTGGCTTTTAATTTCAGTATATTTTGGTACATGTAAACAATCAAGTAAAAAAGCCGCCGCGTAGAAACCTCATATGCTTTACATGACGGTCATTTGACCTTCTTGTCGCGTTTCCAAGTCGCATGATCTTCTTTCTCTTTTTTAACGAAATTCTTCTTATTTTTTCTTCTGCTTAGATTTATTTGCTTAATGAAAAATTACAATTATTTGAGGGGTCATTTGCAGCCATGGCAAATTAATATAACGAATCTTTTCTGAAATTCGTCATATAAAAATAAACCAAGTCTATTTCCTGTTTCGGTTTTTTGATTTCGCTTTATTTACAAAACCATGACGAAACAGACTGTGTATGATTTCTGTCTCGGAACAATTTCGCAAGAAAAATGGATTTAGACAGCAAATTCTGTGGCAGTCTGCCTTTTAAACTCACCACTGTTGGAGAGGTCTGATGACCTCTCCAATTAGTCTTCATAATACAGTGGATCGCATGGAAAAGGGCTAAGG
The DNA here is from genome assembly GCA_946811185.2 of Hippopus hippopus. Taxonomy (NCBI): domain Eukaryota; kingdom Metazoa; phylum Mollusca; class Bivalvia; order Cardiida; family Cardiidae; genus Hippopus; species Hippopus hippopus. The sequence continues at coordinate 13,418,224 of OX328103.1, read as the reverse complement.
CAATGTAAAAGTTAAAATCTTAGGCCGCTGGGTATGACTCAATGCCTGCAAGCGTTCAGTGCAGGGCACGACCAAACCTCTTAAGAGTGCAGTCTGATTCCACTCAAGCATTGACCGACAAAGACAGATTTTTCTCTTACAAAAGAACTCTGACACCGACCTTAGTCTACGCCAGTGGCTTGTGTTTTAATGCCATTTCTTGTACTATAGCCTAACGCTGCTTCAGAAGGACCGGTCATATCACGGCAGTTAGTGAACCTATGTATTTCTGACTTTCTCACGCCAGTACTGACACAACTAACTTTCACGTCAATGATTGCACTTCACATGCACCAGAGGTGAGCGGCGAAAAATCGCCGGAAAGAAAGTTTGCCTCAAGCGGATATCGAACTCATAACCACCGGATCGCAAGTCGGATACGCCAAACACCGAGATGCCCTGTGCTCCCCCGGCGGGCTTGCCATTTATTAGCAATATAACCAGAAATGTGGTAACGCAAATAAGAACATGATCATTACAGAAACAACTCGTAAAAAAAACCCAATCGTCTAGCTAAAATCTTGCGGCACCAATCAACCTCTGAGTTGCTGAGCGAGACTCAAAGCTCCCTCCACGGACAGCGCAGATAGAGATCCGACAGCACAATACGTGCAGTCCGATCTCAGGTCTTCTATGTCCGATAGGCCAGGGAGATATTCAAAAGAAAATAAAGAATGATAAAAAAAAATCTCCATTGGAAATGTAATTTTTTTTTAACTATGGACTTGAAAGTTTAATTCACTTTTTAGAAAGTTAGGAATAACATGAGGCAGACAGACAGACAGACAGACAGACACACACACAGAGACAGACACAAAGATAGACAGATAGACAGACAGACAGACAGACAGACAGACAGACCGACAGATTAGATCTCAATAACTAACTAGAGAGAGAGAGAGAGAGAGAGAGAGAGAGTGGGATATATGTAGGCTACCATGACTGACAAGCACCATCCAGCATTTTAGGTCTGAAGTTCTGCAGATTAAAGACTGAATAACCGAAACGTGGCAGCAATCACAATGGTCTTGGAGAGACACAATTGTTTCAAGTTACTGAAATCTTGATAAGTCACTTGTTCTTTGCACTCTGTGGATTTTATTGAGTTTATCCTTAACCATAATAACTCCATCAGATGACCAAACTCCGTCGACCAGAGAGCGTCTCAAAAGTTGCCTTGCATCGTAAAACAATTTATTACGCTTCTTTGTAAAGTCTTCGTTCACGTACACGTTTCTGTGAGACTTTTTCAGCTGTGACCTCACTTTGGAAAGTTTTTGACGGGCTTGATAGGACGTGAATTTTACAATAATTTGTTGTGATTTAGCGTCGTGGAACAGCCTGAATACGGCTTACAGAGGAAATACATAGAGGATATTTGTTTATTTCGGTGAAAGATCGAAATTTATTTCATCGAGTGAACATCATCGGTAATATGTTCAAGAGTGGCGCAGCTTTTTTTTTGTCACCGTAAAAAATACTGTATTTTATTTATTTCATGCCTCTAACCCCTTTTTTGTTGGAATTTTCATCAAAATCTAGCACAGTTGCTTTCGGTAATTCCCCGTAACGTACCCCCTCCACATAGCAACGCATTACAATATTACGTAAAGCACCAGAAATGTAGTGTAAATGCGCGTGACTTACATCTAATGTCCGTCTAGTTGTATGTCACGTACTGTTTACCTACATGTAGGTAACTAGTGCGCGAGAGTTACTGTTTCCGCCTTCAATTGAAGAGTTAGAAAATATGAAATCGGTATTTTTCACTGGTCGGCATGAAATATCAAAACATACTTCACCATTATTTCTCGTTAAACTACCGAAAAGCATGAAATAAAGATGAAAACAATGTAGGGAAAATATTGTAGAAAAAAGAGACATTGTTCATGGCCTACTTGTACACTATAGGTAATATTTCAATCATGAACTCTTGAATGAATGTTCGTTCAACCTGCTTTCTACGTTAGCTTGACATTCTCAGCTGCGCAGTCGCATGCTTATAACCACAAGCACCTCACGATCGTTTAATTTACCATCAATAAACACCTGACCATCTCATAACCACATGTTTCTGACAAACTAAAAGCCACTAGTTAGTACCCGACAATTATACAGGGTGTTTCATAATAGATATAACACTTTCAAATATGCCTGGGGTATGTTGTTTATAAACGTAACACAATTACATTTCTAGTTTGAGAATACGGTTTTATGACATGCACAGTATGCAAGGTAACATTGAAAAATAAAGGTGGCTCGCGCCTTTCAAAATAAACATCAATTTACATCAACTGATCAAAATAACTGACGTCCATTTTGACGTCGCAGGACATTCGATCTCTTCATGACATTCACTGTCATCGATCTGGGTTGTGATCAGTCTCATTTCTGGAAATATTGATGCCTACAGATCATCTGTTGTCTGAGATGGGATTTATGCATAATTTATTTTCCTTGTGAAAACTTCACAGGAAAAAGTCAAATGGGCTTGCGTTTGGCAAGTGGAGGGCTCTGAACAGAACACTCTCGGTTCAAACTAGCTTTCCAACCATTTCAATTACGCTATGGGCTGCATGTGGTGTTGTACCATCATGCTAAAACCGCATTTATTCCTTGTACAATAATACCACAAAGTGCTGGAACTTTTGCTGCAAAAAAAGAGGTGCTAATATTGCTCCCTGTAACTGTTGCAGTGCCTTCATTACTTTCGTCAAAGAAGACACTTACATCTGACGATCTGCTACCACCAACATAAAAGATCTTGTACACAACCACTTACATCTTTACGATCTTAAAACAATCGATGTCTGAAGGCCAGTATGACCATAACAAAACCACTAGTCTAAAAAGATCTTGAAACCACCACAATTTGGCATTCATAGAAACCTCAGTGCGATCTTAAAATAATCGATGTCTGAAGGCCAATCTGACCATCATGAAACCACCAGTCTCTATAGATATTGAAATCGCCACAACCGGACGTTCATACAAACATCAGACACGGTGAACACTACTAAGGTCGAAACGCCACAGGTCAAAACCTTCAAAACAAAAGGGTCCTTGCTTAACTCATTACCAAACGACAAACTTTTTGGCTTGTCCAAATCGAAAGCATTTGCAGACGACAAAATAATAGTGACTGAAAATTTGAAATTTGTTTTGTGAAGGGTAGAAAACATTGTGGGAAAAGGAGAAAATGCTGGTTACCAGCATTTTCTCCTTTTCCGACAATGTTTTCTAAAGGCTTCTTTCTCAGGATAGTCAAAAGTAGGGATTGTGTGGTAATGGGTTAAACAGTGCTTTCTAGACGACTTTCTAATGAGAAAACGTGTATGCCAAAGGTCAAGAACTACACTTCTACTATCTACATTGTAAATCTTATGGTGCAGCGATTCTTACCGATATACAAAGGAATAATACATTAACAACCATGTTATGAATAACATACATCAAATGTTACATAAATGAACTGAAATGTATAATGCTTAGATGTGGGACTTTTTATGTGAATAATATTCCTTTAAACTATTTTTTTCACATCGATGCAATCATGAACTATGTCGTACCAGTTTACCCGGAATTTACTTGCTTCATGCATCGAGACACTTTACCCCTGTCTTTGATCTCCGCACGGTCTCTGTAGTACCACTTAATTGAAATACGCGTTTCCATGGTAACGTTACGTCATGCCCGCGCGCTTTTAATTGCAAATTCAGTTTTGCTTATGTATCTATATCGTTCAGATTATGCTAAATTCATTAAACTATTGTACTGCAGATTCCCTTAGAGTAGAGCCCCGTAGCCTTGTTGGTATCATACAAGAAGGGCTTGAGTCCGGGGAAGGGGTGCAGGTTCGGATCCCCAGCTCGCCGATTTATATCCGAGGATTGATAATTGTCATAGCGACAGGTTTCAATCCTCTCCCACCGTTGATCAATGTTTCGACAATGGATATGTGGGAAAGAAGCCGATCGCTTGGGGAAAATATTATGCCAAGTACTGGTTGGAGACACTCTATCAAAGCATGGATAGGTGCACTCTCCGCCGCGATATCACTATAATGAAATTGAAAACGGCATTAGACACCATACAAGCTGACTATAAAATGAAGCCTTTACATAACAAATTCGACTTTAAGCCACGCTGGATTCGTTTGTTTCTTTGTATAGTGTTTAACGCCCTTTTCAACATTATTTCAGTTAAATCGCAGCAGCTGTAGTGCTCCTTTCCATGATTAGTGGAGTTTCATTTACCAGTACTACGCAGAATATTCTTGGCTACCTTCCCACACAATCATCGTCTAAACAATTATTAGCGTTCAGCTATCATCAATCATAAAAAGAAAAATGACCGAGCTGGGGATTCAAATCAGCGACCAAGCGCCAGCTCCCTCCGGTCTCAAGTCCTTTTCGCTATCTGGTAAATGTTTATGAAACTTTTTTCGTGCTTAACTCAGTTGAGCTTGAAATTCCAAAGTTGTTAACCTTTTCTGCGCCATAGGCGAAAACAAGGACTTTTGCGGACGGTATAGATCAAGATCAGACTGCACAAAACGTGCAGTCTGATCTTTGATCTATACCGTCCTCCTGTGTAGTCAAGCCTATACGATAAAAATCTTTCTGAGTATCAGTCGATTGCATTTACAATCGTCGAAAGACGTCAAGTTCATTTATTTGGTGCCTAAAGAGTTAAATATTACTTGAAAACTTTATGTCTATGGACTAACTTCATTTGCTTAAGAGCCTTTCTTTGTTTCTACCTATTAAATCAAACCTTCATTTCAAATTTTCATACCGTCTGAAGCGTATACGAGACTTTAAAGTTTGAGCACAAACTCAGTTGAGCATGTACTTTTGAAAGTTTTATAAGCACTGGAACTGGGGTACACAGTTTAGGAATGCAGAACTGAAAAGGGGAGGAATTGCTTGTTGTACTCACTCCCTCCCCCTTTCCCATAATTCCTTCCCAATAATTCACCTTTTACTAAATAATCTATGAACCTTAGGGAAAACCTTGTGGAAAAAGGAGAAACTGCTGGAAACCAGCAACTTCTCTTTTTTCCCATCACGTTTTCTACCAGAGATCTTTTGCTAGTTTGTATCCATTTTGAACTAATTGTCTGCAGATGCTCTCATTTTGGAAGAGTCAAATATATTGTCGTTCGGTAGGATTTAACCCATAGACTGCTAAGCACGACTCACTGACCTTTTGTCGACAATGTAGATCAAGATCAGACTGCACAGAACGTGCAATCTGATCTTGGATCAACACTGTCCGATAAGGAGATATTAGATATTATTCCCCCAAACATAACTTTGAAATAGCAATATTTGGGTTTTTACCACGACTTTGAAAACTTCATTTCAATTATATAGCAGGTTAAGGATTAAAGACAAAGATCTTTCCCTCGGACATTTCTGCTTTACTTATTAGCATGTCTCGGATCCAGACCCTTTTCTCCTAGGTGGTGTGACCGAACCGCTACCATGGCATAAGCCATGCTCTGTGAAAAGGGGGTTCAATGTATCTGCAAAAGTGTCGATTCATGTCAGCCTGCGCAGTCTGCGCAGGCTGACTTGACTCGAAACGTTTTGCTATTGGTCAATGTTCTGCATGCCTAAGGACCAGTTTACCTAATGATTGAGTTGGTTGTTACACGAATTGGATTTTATAGATCAATAATTATACGATGACTTGCTTGGTACGATACATCACGGAGATGCATTAAACGCTTTTTGGAAGAGCCATGATGGCTTACATGTACATAATGTTACGGGAGACCACTCCTTCATGCATGACTTCGTCCCTATTTAAATACAATACCTAACAATTGCGTTAGGGAAATATCTCTTTAGCTCAGTGGTTATGGTATTGGCCTTTCGTCCGGGCGTTCTAGGTTCGAATCCTGCCCGGTCCCTGTATTTCTACCATGCATTTGTTTTATTTGTTACGGACTTTGTTCGTAAGAATGTAAGGACCGAACCCTGGTAGCTCTGCTGGTAACGCCCTTGCATATAGTCCTTAGGTAGCAGGTTCGATCCTCGGTCTGTCTGACATTGTGTCTGACATAGTGGCAAATGTTTCAGCTGTTTTTGATAAAAGGGAGAGTGAGAAGCACCAACAGTTTGTCTATGTTCGTATAATTCTTGGCTTTTTCAGAGCCTAAGATATAAACTCGACTAATAACATATCAGCCATGCTCTGAGAAAAGGGGACGTAATGCATCTGCGAAAAGTATCGACCATGGTCAGCCTGCGCAGTTCGCGCAGGCTGACCTGGGCCGAAACTTTTCGCTATTGGTCAATTTTCTGTATGTCCAAGGACCATTCTACCTCCTGGTTCCATTGGTTGTTGGACACAATAAATGTTATAGATCCATGATTATTTGATGGCTTGCTGGATAAAATGCATCTATCATTTCTTCTAAATTTTGTTTACCGCCCACCGAGCTCGAGTCAAACATGGGTCGATTGTTACAGTATGCAGATCGAACAGGTTGATTTATTAAATTTAGAGTACCACATCTTGGGTGATTTTAATATTAGATTTGATGAAAGAAATAATAGTAAAAAGTACGAAAATGTCAAATGGGCAAACCTAATTTCAAATTTTGACTTAAAGCAACTCGTCAAAAATCCTACAAGAGTGATGAAGAAGAGTGAAAGTATTATTGATCATATTTACACTAACTCCAGTCAGAATATTAGCGAAGTTTTCGTATCTCCTTTATCTGTAAGTGATCATTATCCAATTTGCCTCACTCGCACGTCAACACATGCGGATCCAAGCAAAATAAATCACGATCACGTAACTATTGAATATGGATGCTTTAAAAAATTCGATAATGACGGGTTTAACCCTGACTTATTAAATTCTGGAATAGAATGCATAGTAACGATACCAGACCCAAATAAGGCTCTCAATAAATTTTATGAAATTTTAAATTCAGTTTTATCTGTTCACGCTCCACTAAAGCAAAAGCGTGTAAAACGTGTACACCAGCCTAGTTGGCTCAATCAAAAAATAAAAGTATTGATGTTCGATAGAGATAAAGCCCATAAAGACGGCAATTACGAGAGATACAAAATGCTCCGAAATAAAGTTACCTGTATGATAAAGCGCAGTAAGAAAAATTACTTCAATGACGCCATAGAAAATAAGAAAAATCCAAAACTGTTATGGAAGAATCTCAAAACTATTGCAAATGTTAAAACATCAAATGAAATTATCCTACCCATTAAGATTACAAAAATAGAATCAGTAACAGAAGGGAGTCTTGACATCATCAATGAATTAAACATGCATTTTGTTAGTATTTCTAATATCGTGACTAAGACAACGTTTTCAAAGACGAACTTTCAATCTCTTGAGAAGATTCTTGACGAAAAATTGGGTTATAATGAATTTACTATTCCATTCATTTCGGCACATGACGTACAAAACGTTATACATAAACTTGACTCCAGCAAAGCTACAGGTTTAGACGGTTTGGGTCCAAAGATATTAAAACAGTGTGGAGATATTATAACTCCGGTAATTGCATCAATTATAAACAACAATATTGCTTCTGGGATATATCCCGATGAGATGAAATTGGCTCGGGTCATACCAATATTTAAAACAGGTGATAGAGATGATTCTAATAATTACAGGCCAATTTCTGTTCTACCAACAATACCAAAAATCTTTGAACGTCACATTGTTTCTCAAATACAAATTTTCTTCAGAAACACTAATGTAATTAATCGATCTCAGTCTGGTTTCAGACAAAACCATTCCTGTACAACAGCTTTAACTAAACTGGTTGATGCATGGCTAACAGTCGTGGACGAGGGTAAATTCATCGGATCGGTTTTCTTAGACCTTAGAAAGGCTTTCGACCTAGTTGATCACCAAATTCTGTTACACAAACTCAAATTATATCATTTTACAGAAAATGCACACAACCTCATCAAATCATATCTGTCCAACAGGAGACAGCTGGTAAAGGTTGGGAATTTTAAATCTAACATGCTGGATATAAAATCTGGGGTTCCTCAGGGCTCGATCCTTGGACCTATCCTATTTATAATTTACATAAATGATCTGACGTTTACATGTCCTGAAGTAGATATAGATTTGTATGCAGATGATTCCACTATGTACAGATCAGGTTTCGAACTGAGAACGATACAGAATAAACTGCAGGAAAGCCTTTCTCGCGTACAAGAGTGGTGTAATATAAATAATATGTCTTTGCATCCCTCTAAAACAAAATGCATGTTACTTGGTTCAAAGCATAAAATGAAACTTGAAAAAACTCTAAGTCTTAAGATAAATGGTTTACCGCTGGAAAATGTCTGTAAACAAAAGGTTCTTGGTATATATATAGATAATCAATTAAACTGGCATTCTCAAATTGACCATGTTTGTAAGGAACTAAAAAGGAAGATATCACTCTTCAAAAACATTACATTTTATTTAACAACGGAAGCGAAGATGCAGTTTTATAACTCTTATATATTACCAATTTTAGACTACTGTTGTATAATTTGGGGAAAAAATAACACGCGCTATGTTAACAAGGTATCAACCCTTCAGAAACGAATTGGTAAACTTATACTTGGCAAACCCGCAAAGTCACCATCAATAGAATTATTTAAAGAATTGTGTTGGCTGTCGTTTTCGAACAGATGCAAATACCATGCTGCAGTACTTACCTACAAAACACTCCATTACAATGCACCTACCTATATGTTAGACATAATTCATGTATCCAGAAATTATAATCATTCATTACGCTCTCAGACAAACAATGATCTAGTTTTAACTAAAACCCCCAAAACAAAAATATATACAAACAGTTTTAGTTATTACAGTGTGAGCGTCTGGAATAATGTTCCGCTTGAAATTAGGAGTGAACCCAGACTAATAACATTTAAGAAGAAAGTAAAGCAGTATTTTCTAAATGATCAACAACTATGACGTTTTTTTTCCCCCTCTCATTTCCCCCCAATTCTTTTGTATATAAATAGCAGCTTGTGAGTATCTGTCGGGTAAACGAACCATTGAGATGATCGACTTTTTAATTTTTCCGGTCATTTCATTTACCTTTGTACATGTACGTATACATATGTGTGCGTGTGTGAGAGAGAGGTAGAGGGGTGTGTGTGCGTATGTGAGAGAGAGGTTGAGGTGTGTGTGTGTGTGTGTGTGTGTATGTGAGAGAGAGAGGTTGAGGTGTGTGTGTGTGTGTGTGTGTGTGTGTGTGTGTGTGTGTGTGTGTGAGTTATGGTGTAAGAAGGCCATGTAGAAAATAAGATTATGTCTTAACATGTTACCTTCTCTAAATAAAGTTATTATTATAAGCTGCCTTTTGCCAGAGCATGGCTTATATAAATTCGACTTCCTAAGGCAGATGAAAATACAGTAAACTAAACCTGTGAACGATTTTTCATCCTATAGACTATATCCTATATCAAGATAAGCGGACGATATAGATCTAAGATCAGACTGCACGCTCTGTGCAGTCTGATTTTGATCTATGCCGTCCGCAAAATCTGTGTTTTCATATTATGCGTGAGGATGCATTAAACCCCCTTTTCCTAGATAACCGCTCAAATGTATATTTTACCATAATTATCTGCTTTTAAGCTCTATTCATGACGAGATATTAGATAACCTTTGATACGGTAACCTTTGCCCCTGGCTTATGAAATATGATATCTACCACGTCCAAAATAGCACCCTTGAAAAGTCGCTCCTTGAGCACTCTTTTTGCATGTTTAGTAAGAAAGCATTGTCTTCCGCTAGGTGGCATTTTTCAAAAACACATCTTTCTGATTTGGGCATTCTGGGTACAGACCTAGTACAGATAACTGTCTCCAAAGGCGGTTTTACTTTTTGACTGGTCGCCTCTCGGTACAGAGACGATCAATACAAAAACAGTTGAAATCTCTGCACAGATTTTCTGCGCAAGTTTGAACTCTCATAATTTCACAAATACAGCACAAAACTAGGATTTGAACATACCTGTTGCTTGCGTATTCATTAATCCTTCGTTTGAAATACAGATATTTTCAATTTAAACGCTGATCATACCAAAAAAACAATTCATTTCACCTGCTACTCGAGTAATTTACGTTCCCAAAAACACACAAAATGGCCGCCACACACGATAGATTTCGTCATTTTTCCCCCCGAGCATTACATGTTATGAACGATTCCTACAAGCTCTTAAAGTAATGAAAGGTTTATTAATTTGTCTTTGGTAATCTTTGTTACTAAAAGTTAATTGCCAGTGATCGGGAAACCCCTGCGCCATGCGCCATAGGCACATGAAAACCAAAAATGTCTCATTCAAAATCCTAGAAATGCGCCCAACTGTCTCATATAAATACGGAAGTTGCGCCTATATGTTTTGCGAATCTTCTAAAACTAAAACAAAGAAAAGTGATGTTTTACTTTTCTCGTATTTTGTGAATATTATCATTGATTGTATGCGCTAGAATCTGATTTTAACATCGGTAATCGGGAATGTTACTCGATAATACATTGATAAAGTGCGACTTTATATCCGAGATATTGCGATTGAATCATCGGGACTGATCCGTAAATTAAACCTGCTCATCGCAGGAAGCCCTTGTATCTATAGGCAAGCGTCCGTGAAGTTTGCTATTTCTCTTCTTTTAAAATGCCGCCTAACAGGAAAGTTGTACCACCAGCGGCAAATCAACCACAGTTGAAAGTCTTTTTGCAGTCAAAGTCGCCCAATCAGGTTTGTAATTAAATAAATCGAAGAAAATTACCTTCAAAGTTACTTAATATAGTCCTACAAACAATCGTATGTGATCGAAGGTTCAACATTTTATTTCAGTAACATTTGCTTCACGCATGACTGTATGTGTGTGTATTCGGCGTGTACAGTTATGTGACGCCATTGAGGTCGAGTTCCATAGAGTAAACAAACTGCTGTCATGGTCAATGTTCTGTGCTGTCAAATATTTTTTTTTTACAAAATGCACTTGAACATACAGGTGACTACAGAAGATCTGAGTTTGTGATTAAATGTGTTAATTTAACTCGTAATTTAATAAATTTCAAAGTATGGCCCAAACAAAGTGTTATAATATTTTGTGTTAATTGCTGTGGATGAAAGAACTTACTGCGTTTTTTTAATTTATGTTTTTCAGTTATTTCATGGTGACAATTCATGTATTCATTTAACAAACCAGTACTAGACTAGGATACAGTGCCTTGTGAAAGAACACTCAAGCTATCTTACTGTATCTATTTCAGTTTATTGAAATTTAGTGAAATAGATACAGGCAATAATCAAAATTATGGGTTCATACTGCTTACAAATGAGTTATATTAGTTGGAGAGTAATTACAATCATGGTTCACATTCTGAATGTCTCATTACTTTTGAAAATGTCTCATTGGTTTTCAAAAACAGGAGACATTGTCTCATTGAAATAAATTCTTTCCCGATCACTGAATTGCATTTCGCTGCAACACAGATTAAACCGACGAAATAGAAAGTCAGTATAGCGCTCTATCTTTGCAACCGGAAAATTTACGATGGACTTGAGACGATACGGTGCACAATAAATGTCCAAATATAAAAAAAAAAAAATCACCGTAGCGTCTCATTATTGAGACTAGGTACAGAACCGGATTACTTTTCAAAACGACAACCGTTACTTTGAATTTCAAAATAAAATAAACATTTATTCAACAAGTTGGCTTCTTCACAAAAGAAGCCAGGAGAGGTCAGCATCATTGTTTTCCAATAGTTTACTGGCTTTTAATTTCAATATATTTTGGTACATGTAAACAAACAAGTAAAAAGCCCGCCGCGTAGAAACCTCATATGCTTTGCATGACGCTCATTTGACCTTCTTGTCGCGTTTTCAAGTCGCATGATCTTGTCCAGCGGTCACTCGTCACAACTCGGCCGATTCATCACCCGAGGTATGCCGAATGGTCCAGCGGTCTTCTTTCTCTTTTTGTTAACGAAATTCTTCTTATTTTTTCTTCTGCTTAGATTTATTTGCTTAATGAAAAATTACAATTATTTGAGAGGTCATTTGCAGCCATGGCAAATTAATATAACAAATATTTTCTGAAATTCGTCACATAAAAATAAACCACGTCTATTTCTCGTTTCGGTTTTTTGATTTCGCTTTATTTACAAAACCATGACGAAATAGACTGTGTATCAGAACAATTTCGCAAGAAAAATAGATTTAGGCAGCAAATTCTGTGGCAGTCTGCCTTTTAAACTCACCACTGTTGGAAAGGTCTGATGACCTCTACAATAAAACGCTACCTGGTACCATTCAGTCAGCTATGGTCAGCCAGCATGTAACCTATACACCCCCTACAGGCTTGGTTAATTACTTCGATATAAACCCCAGACACTTTTTATTGATAAGTCAGTTGAAAACCCTGCACGAATCCTGGTTTCGCTAAAGTCTATATTTAGAAACTGTATTCAAAGATGTGCAGTAAAACAAGACTATTTGTGAAAACTATTTTTCCCTTTTGAAATAATTGAATTTTCAAGATATTTGGAGAGGAAAAACAGGGTACATTTTTCCACAGATGTATTGTTTATAGCCATTTTCTCTATTGCTACTTTACCAGCGGCGTAATAATTTCTCCAGTGCACGAGACCGTGATGCGTCATAGCAGACAGGTCGAATCTTCGAAGAATATGACATGCGCAGACAAAGGTAAGAAAATGAAAAAGTCTCGCGAGACAGGGCGATATTACTAGGTCACATACGATGCTCTAAGGTAGACACAACATTAACTACGGAGATTAACAAATGAGAAATTAAAGCCTGAATATATCTACTTTTTGGACATTGCATCGCAACCGTTAGTAACATTAGTGGCAATCGATTGAATTTCGTATATCGTCGGTTTACTTCCAAAACCTCGTAAATACAGCTTGTTACAAGCTGTAGTTACGAGGTTTTGGAAGTAAACCGACGATATGTTGCCACTGACTTTTTTTAACCCTTAGGCTGCTAAAGGTGACTCACTGATCTTCTGCGGACAGCGTAAATCAAGATCAGACTGAAAAGAACGTGCAGTCTGATCTTGCATCTACACTGTCCGATAAGACGATATATTTCCTCCGGAAATACCTTTTAAACAGCAATATTTAGATTTCGGCTTGAAAGTTTCATTTCTTTTATTTGGCAGGATAAGGGTGAAAGCGTGGTTCCGGTTTTTAGGTCTAAAGGCGCCTCTAACTTGAAGACTTTACTCTTGGAAATAAGAAGTAATGAATCAAGGTATTTATTGCACATGGTGAGGCTAATTGTAGGAACATAATTGGGGAAAAAAAGGAGGACTGGCTTGTTACGAGCATTTTTTCATTTGCGACAGAATATTCTAAAACAGTCTACTGCAAAACAAGTAAGCGGTGCAGGTGGTTAATGTTCTATCGTCACAACTCGGACGATTCCGTAAATTTGTACATCTAACCTCATGGTGTCATACCACTGGTTTATTGCCATATTAAAAATAGAGTGAAATCGACTATCTTTGAAGCTTCAAAGATCGCTTAATGACAAACCTTTAGCTTTTCCGTCTCTTGCTTTCAAAAGTACGTCCATAGTCATTAAAAAAATGCATTGAAAACAACAAGTCAACCGATGGCGTTTTTCGCTAAATCTAAAAAAATAATAAAAACCAGGGACCCTAGAATTTGGCCTCCCAAAAACACCTGTTCACGGCCATGAGCCAAAAGTTTTGTTCCTCCACTGACAGTCCAGTCAATATACAATAAAAACACACCTAAGTGGTCCGACACTGCCTAAATCTGAAACAAATCTAAGTTATATACCCCTAGGCCCTCTCAGCTCCATGAAACAGTGAAACAAAAGTGCCACTGCAAAATTTCACATGGTACTACTTTTTACTACTACGATCCGGAAGGAGGTCGCCGTTGAATCTATTTTCAATCACATGATCTTAAACATGGCAGCGCCCTTGAAGTTCTTCTTATCAAAAGCAACAACAACTACAATAAAATTATGTAGGCCTACAGCAAAACTTTCATCGAAATTGTTAATATTGAAAAATGAAATAAACTTTTTGTCAACGGAAATGCATTTAATAACCATTTCGATTAAAAGCTGTGACTCCGTATTGTTAGTAGAGTCTTACAACTCTTAGCGCAGTAAAGCGGTCTATATTTCCGGCGAAGCAATGGAAGGTGTAGGTATATGTCACCCATCGTGATACAGCCAAGGGATTTGACCAACGGATCACCTGGGGCTTGCCGAATGACCAGCCCACAAATTGCCTTTTTTTATTGTTGACCATGAGGCAATCCCAGTAACCTTTGCGAAATTCTAACACCCAAATCTAAAATGCTTTAAGGAGCTAGATCTACGTATCATTTTAGGGAAATATCATTTTTTCTCGTTTTTGTTAAGTGATGGTTTGCAAACCACACTGCCTTGCTAAATTCGTTGATTAAAAAAGAAAAGACATGGTGTTTGATACGATAAAAAAATCTAAATAGATCTATGTCCCCTTAACTCTAAACCAAACGGCAGTTTTTATACGGGTTCAAAGTGAAAGCATTTGTAGATGACAGATTAAATAGTGCACAAATAATGAAATCTGCCTTTGAAAGAGTAGAAAAAATCGTGGGGAAAAAGGAGAAACTGCTTGTTACCATTATTTTCTTCTTTTCCCACAATGTTTTCAAAAGTCCTTTTCCTTGGAGCCGTTAAAACTCGGGAATGTGCGGTAAAGGGTTAAAATTGAAGTCGTTTTACGCATAAGGATTACAGAACCAAAATTTTAACATGACACGTGAATTCGGCTCTATGAACACAGTGCAACGAAAGCGTGGTAAAATCTACGTCATTCTATATAGAGTGACGTCGTTCTGTATAAAGTAAGTCGCCTGTTGCTGTTCCATGTCTTCGCCCTCCCATATTTTATCAATGAAGGTCACTTGAAGCAAACAAATCGTCATTTTCCGCTCCTTGAACTAGGAGGAAGGAAAATCTGATAACGATGGAACTATAGTGTTACCAGTAAACATATGTAACTCAAGTGTCTTTTCAAGTTGAAGGTTAGTTCAAAATTGACCGGTGTTGCATTGGAAATGGGATTGGGTGGAGTAATATTCAGAGCATTCGAAGCAGCTGCGACTCATGTGCTTGACAGTACATTCATTCTTCTTTGTCATTTGAAAGGGATAAAATATAACAGTATAAAGGTACGTTTTTTTGTGTTTTGTTTGATGCAGGCCTAAGGTTTTAATGAAATTTTGATTATTTTTATATTTACCGACTGGGCAGTGGGGTTTTGTTTTGGTAAGTAAGTGGAACAGCCGTGATTTATTCAATGGAATATTATCTGCATTCGCGTTTTTACTCTTAGAATGGACTTGTTTTCCTTTGATTAGGAGTTGGTCATGTTAGAATCGAAATAATCTTCTTTCTATCGTGGTTTATCGTTCAATAAACCACGTTGTGAGTTATGAGGCGCAATGAATAACCCACTTGGGCTATCGCCCTCGTGGATTATTTATTATGCCTCATAACTCACAACTGTGGTTTATTGAACGATAAACCACCATAGAAAGAAGATTATTTCTTAAATAAACCCGACTTATACCGCCCTGCAGAGGACTTTTTGCATTGTGCAATAGTCTGCTCCCCAAAACGTCGTTACAAGCAACTTGTCCTTTTGACCTTTGAACGCAGTATTTTTACACGAATTTTGATTCAGATTTACAAGGATGTTTTCAAAAGATCCCGATGTCAATTTTGATTGAATCTTTAACCCTTTGCAAAAGAAAAATCCGAGATTTAACGACCTCTAGAAAGAGGGATTTGGAAAATTTGGAAATGGGATTGGGAAAAGGAGAAAATGGTGGAGACCTTTTTGGGTCAAACACTACGGTATGAACAACATTTAATTTGTTGTCTGCAAATGCTTTCAATTTGGACATTCCTAAAATTTTATCGTTTGGTAAAGAGTTATCTTTGCTATCAACATTATTTCAGTTATATCAAGGCAACATACTTGCTTACTTACATGTATGTCCTGAGTTTCACCATTAGGAGGCTCTAAGTCCCTGAATTGTCAAGCGAGGTCCTGCTTGGCTCAGTGGTAAAGTGTAGGACTCGTATCGTGGAGGCCCAGTGTTCGAGCTCCACTGGAAGCATTTTTTTCGCGAGGGAGCGTCCTTAAACAAGGCACTTCAAATCCCCAGCCTTGTAATGGTGAAACCCAGGCCATACGTGACCATATGTGCTGTTCCCATTGTACGACTAAAACAATATTGAAAGCGATGTAAAAAACGCTATCAGTCAAAACTGAAGTGTCTTGCCCCATGACACTCCGATGAAAACCTTCAGACTGCAAATTCAACACTTTTGCACGGGACCACGAACGACCGCCTTCAACCTCACACACCCCCGCCCCCCCCCCCCCCCCCCCCTTACACTACTGTGAGGACGGAAATTTACAATAATGTATTTCAAAGTCGTGTGCAGGGGAGGTTATGGGTTAATCTTTTACAAGACAACAAAATTTTAGGCTTATTCAAAGCATTTTGCAGACGACAACATAAAACTTACTTAAATGATGTGAATTGTATCCTGAATGGGTAGAAAACAATGTTTGAAGGAGAAAGTGCTGATTATCAGCAGTTTCTCCATTTCCCACGATGTTTTTGAAAACCGTCGAACTCGGAGGCGTTGAAACACGAGATTTGTTGGTAAGGGGTAAGAACGTGATGATTCGGGAGCGTGAAGGAAAATGAATTACAATTATGTTCTTTACGACGGTCATCTTGTGTGGCCTTGACCTTTGTAATCAATGACAGTTCTCTTACATAACACGTTTTTTCATTCAACGAGCGAAGTATACGATACAGAGAAATGTATTCCTGTACGGCCGAACCGTGAGTATAAATAGACTGTAATAAAAGGGATCATGAGTAAAAAGTATGACTTACGATAACATAATAATAACATTTTTTGTGACCTTGACCTTTTGAATAAATGGCGGGATGTTAACATTAGTGTGCAGACGGTGTTTCCTTTTTTTAAAATGCTGAATTAACGAAATAGATTTCTTTACCTAGTCAGTATGAAAAGATTAATTATTGCAATTTTGTTGCTTTTTGATTAATATCTCTCTACATGTCGAACGGTGTAGATCAAGACCGGACTGCACAGAGCGTACAGTCTGATCCTCATTTTGACTGTAAACATAAGCCCCGTCCGGACCTTAAGCTGCTCAGAATTTAAAGAGGTATGGAAATAAATTTAGCCTGTGATATTAAAACGTCATTGTTAGAAAAGTGAATGTAATTTTGAACTTGGATTCGCGTGGCCGAGTTTTATTTAAATGGGCTCTATTGCTGTGGTATGTATACTTTGTTATATTATTAGTTTATTACCTCCTAACCAGACGACAGAACTTCGTAGTCGTTCAGACTGAAAGTACTTGCATATGACAAGTTAGATGTGACTCAAACAACGGTATTTGGTGGATAAACGATTAGAAAATATTGTGGGAAAAGAAGAAAATGCTGGTTACCAGCATTTTCTTCTTTTCCCACAATATTTTCAAAAGCTTTCTTTCTCATGACTCGTTTACACACAGGTTTGTGTGGTAAAGCGATAATAGATCTAGAACTTATTGCAAAAATTTTATCTAACATAATACTAAGAGTCTGTTTAACGGAAGTCGCCATGTAAGTTGTTTACAAATTTCACTGGATTTATTTACGTTGGGAAAAAAGGTAAATTTCCATTGATTTAATTGGTATTGTGCAGCACAGCTTGTGTGATAATAAAGATTAATTATTTATCTAACAATCCATGCCCATTTTATTAGCTGTCATTGGAAATTTTGTCGCATAGAGCCGTTTGAAAAGATGCCGGTAAAATCGTATTAATTCCAGATACTTTTAAAGAAGGCTGCTGCGGGAGTCTAGCGGAGAAACAATCACAAAAATAACATCGGAGCTAGACCCCGAATCGGTAGTAGGTAAAGTCACTCTCACTTGTTCCCTTTGAAAATGATTTGACTCAGTCTATTACATCAACCTCCTTTCCCCCCCCCCCCCCCCCCCCCCCACCCCGAAAATACCCTTTAATACGACACGAGATTTAACGATCTTCTTGAAGAAGAAGACTTTTGAAAACATTGTGAGAAATGGAAAAAATGGTGGTAAACCAACATTTTCTCCTTTTCCCACAATGATTGCTACCCTTCAACAGACAAATTTAAATTTGAGTCACATTGATGCTGTCGTCTGCAAATGGACAAGTTTGAAATGTTGCCGTTTTGGAAAGACATAGATTATATTCAATAATATGCGATACGATCAGTTCTATTGTTCTAGTGTAGACAAATGTACTTTTAGCATCGCCGGGGTTGGGTCGCTCAGTCTGTAAGGTTGAGGGTTTGAAACGTGACCGGGGGGGGGGGGGGTCGCCACTTTAAACCTCCAGCACGGCCATTTTCTTTCCAAGGATTGATGACAGTAATTGCGATGGGATTCCATCCCTACTCTTTGCTGATCATCGTTCGACGATGGATCTGTAGAAAAGTAGCGATTGGCGTGGAAAGAACGTTGTGAGAAGTACTGATATAAGGAAATGGTAAAAGGGACTCGAGTAAATCATGTCGGAAAAATGTACTGACAGCCGCGGTATAACTTAAGTGATGTTGAAAAGGGCGTTTAACACCAAACAAACAAACAAAGAAACAAATAATTAATCAATCAATCAATGAGTCGAACAAACAAACAAACAAACAAACAAACAAACACGTAAACTACAAATTCAAATTCTTAAATTGTCACGATTATGCAATAAAATGATGAGATGTTGGTCGTAGGTTTCTGTCGGACTCATCAATCATTCTGTTATCAATTCATTTTCTGTTGTTTTTTTAGTGTATGCATATGTTTTTGGTTCAGGCTAACGACCGAAACCTTCATTGTCCCTATTCAAACGTATATGGTTCATGCACAGTTTCCATGTGGTATTTTCTAATCGAAAGTCTCTTTACTTTTGAAAACATTAAGGGGAAAGGAGGAAATGTTGGTTACCAGCATTTTCTTCTTTTCCCACAGTGTTTTCTACCCTTTCAAAGACAATTTGCATCATTTTAATCGCAAATTATTTGTCGTCTGCAAATGCTTTGAATTTGGACCAGTCTAAAGTTTTTATTGTTTGGTAAATAGTTAACGTACACAAAATTAAGATTCGTCGAAGTAAAAAGCAATCGCAGACGACAAAGGAACGTGGTTCGAATGATATGATATATCTCTGGAAGGATAGGAAACATTGTAGGAAAAGGTAAAAATGCTGGTTACCTGCATTTTATCCCTTTCCAACAATGTTTATAAAAGCCTTTTTCCTAAGGGTACATAAAACATGGGATTACTTGGTGAGGGGTTAATTCTTTACCAGATGACAAATTTTTCGACGTGTCCACATTAAGGTATTACCACCCTAACGCTTCTGGGGCAACATGGAATAAAGTTTCTTATTATTTATACTGATATAATTCAATATTAATAGTTTTCATGAACATTGGCGAGTTCTGATTGGCTGAAAAATTTTTTTCATAGCTCCATGAAAAAAAAAAAATTTAGCAGTGCCGGAACTACTTTTGCAGTCAAAGTAATGTAAACAAACATGTATATACGAGATTTCATAATGTTTTTTCGGTCTGATTTTATATCGAGTCCGAAGATTAAATTGCTAGCTGAATTTGTTTTTTCTGAATACTGAAAAAAAAGTCCAACAGTAAATTCAAAGCGAGAGCTGAAAACTCATTGTTACTCTGCTGGGTTTAAACGATCTTATTTTCAACTTAATTCTAGTGTATTGAACTTCTAATAATAAATCCACTCAATCTGCAAACGTTCAATACTGTAATGACGTCATGAATTACGTCATTTGACGTCATGAAGGAGCAGTTTTACCGCGCTTTCAAATATCAATGAAAAGGACAGTAAATAAATACGCAATGTTGGATTTACACAAAAAGAGCAGTTAGTATTATTTAAGTGCATATTTGTTGTCTGTGATATTGAATTATAAGGAATGAAGAGAATTTTTTTTTGTTTTCATGGAGGTATGAAGAAAAAACCTAATCACACTTTTGTATGAAACCGCTTCGCGGTTTCATACAGTGTGATTAGGTTTTTTTTTCATACCTCCATGAAAACAAAAAAATTCTCTTCATTCCTTAAATAATATTTTTGCACATTTCTAACCGACCAGAAATTCCTTTGATGTCTATCTTGATATTATTTGTTGATACTTTTGTTAGTTTCCTGAAAAGGGAGGTAATTATTATCTACAATTGTAATGAGAATATAGTGGTTTTAGATTTATAAATGATAATTCTAAGAAGGAAAAAAAGGAAAAAGTGGCTTTGTTAAAGTAGTACAATAATACTCATTTTTAATCACAGCAAATTTTGTAGGATAATAGTATAGTGGAAATAGCTGTTTTCCATTTGGATGGTACTACCGTAATATCTTTTGCAGACGACATACGTAACTCAAATGATGGTTAATGCACATGAAAGAGTATGACCGATGATCTGGCAAAGGGAGGTTTAATGCATCCCCGTGATGCATGATACCAAACAAGTCATAACGTAATTTAGGGATAAAATGAAATAAAATCTTTTTCGTCAAACACCCGACTGAACCATGTGGGACACTGGACCGTTGACAAGCAGAAAATTGACCAATAGCAAAAAGTATCGACACAGGTCAGCCTGCGCGGATTGCGCAGGCTGACCTGAGTTGATGCTTTTTGCAGATACATTAAATCCCCTTTTGACAGAGCATGGCTCGAGTATGATGATGGGAAAAATGCTCCTTCTAAGGCCTTCTTGCTTGGGCCACTAGTGTACGGGATTGTTTGCTAAAAGGGCTATTTCTTTCCAGAATGACACAATTTTAGACCCGTCTGAACTCAGTGCAGTTCGAAAGATATATACGATAAAAACGCAAGGAAATATTGCCTATTACAAACGATTTCTCCTTTTCCCCACAAAGTTTTCTAAAGAGATCTATCTGGAGACGAATGAAAACATAGGATTGTTTTTTAACTCTTTAAAATCCCGAGTTTTACGACCTTGAGGAAAAAGCCTTTTGAAAACAATGTGGAAAAAGGAGAAAATGCTGGTAACCAGCATTTTCTCCATTTCCCACACTGTTTTCTACTCTTTTACAGACAATTTCCATCATTTAAGCCATATTAAAATTGTCGTCTCAGATCCTTTGAATTTGGATGGATCTAAAGTTTTGTTGTGTATAGATATATAGTAACGGGTTAAAGAGTTACAGAACTATGCCTCCATATTGCAAACCTGCCGATAGGCCTATATCGGCCTTTGATAACATTTCAGCTGCAAGGCACATTAATTTGTAGTATAATACAGTACAGTCATTTTATCATAAGAATAAATTATTCCACTACATTTGCGAAAGCATTATATAAGTGTAACAACCCATAATGCGGAACCCCCGTATGCTATAAGTTTTCCATTCTATACGTGACATTGTTTAAAACTCTTTACCAGACGACAAAATGTTAGCCCCGTCCAAATTCAAAGCATTTGCAGACGACAAATTAATGGTTGCTTAAATGATGGGATTTCTCTTTGAAAGGGTAGAAACAATGTTGCAAAAGGAGGAATGCTGGTTACCAGCATTTTCTCCTTTTGTCATGATGTTTTAAAAAGCGTCCTTGCTCAGGGTCGTTAAAGCTCAGGACTATATATTTGGTAAAGCATTTACACTATAGTGTGCCAAGGTTAACTTAGTGGAAACAAACAAAGGGATTAGTTTATAATCACTAACTGGTGAAAATATGTATAATAAAATCTTGTCAATGTTTAATACATAAAATTCATTTTATACACGTGAAAAAAGTTAGCGAAGAAAAAAAATGCTCAACCGATGGATCGATCGGTCGGTCGGACGGCCGGCAGGCCCGACCAATCCATCCATGCATCCATCCATCCATCCATCAATCAATCATTCAAACAATCTCAAGGACAAGTCATCTGATTGAACGAGGTCATAACATCGCTAGCATTGGAATTCTGATAAGTAACGTTAGTGCAAAATATGATTTTCTTTGCAAGAAATAAACCGGACGGTTTCTTTGAGTAAAAGGGTGCAAATCGGGCGTTTCAACAGATAACAGGCTATGCAGTAGGTAACTTCCTTTTTTTTTTTTTAAATGAGATCGAAAATGACGTCATCGTACTTGAAAATAATTCCACATTATCGACGCGTGTTTTTGATCACGTGACTTTCCCAAAAACCTTGTCAAAGTTCCGGTACGAAATCCAGAAATAGGTTAAGAGGCTCCGTGGCCCATTATATACGGAAACAACGTTTTTTTTTTTCATCCCCCGCCGTAGGCGGAGGGATATAGTTTTAGCGTTGTCCGTCCGTCCGTCCGTCCGTCCAAGTCTTTTTCGGCGGGGGATATCATTTCTACGAAATTGCTTGTTTTTTTTTATCTTTCTTCTTTGCGGATGGCAAGCCAGGTATGGCCTTAGCTTCGGTAATGAACCGTTTTTGAAGTTCGGTCAGATTATGTAAGTCCGAATGGCCCTCTTTAAGGTAAAAAGGAATAATACAATAGAAGGATAATGTCAGGGTTTCGTTGTTTTCTTTGTGCATTAGAGAATGAATGCTTGGCCTGGTTTATTTTCATAAACTAATTTCAAAGGGAAAGTAGGGATTTAACCTTTTACGACACAGACCGGAGTGTAACTCTTTCAGAGCCAAATATGTAAACTTGATCTCTTTTGACGGCTTAAAATACAATTCATTGAAACTGAGAAAGATTTTTATCTCATTGGCTTGACAAAACAAGCGGACGGCATAGATCAAAGATCAGACTGCACGTTCTGTGCAGTCTGATCTTGATCTATGCCGCCCGTAAAAGTCCCTGTTTTTGTCTATGATGCTGAAGGGGTTAAGCGACTCGAGACAGACGTCATTTGAAAACATCATGGGAAAAGTCGAAAATGCCTGTAACCAGTATTTTCTCTTTTTTCCAACAATGTTTTCTACCGTATCACAGACAATCTCCATTATTTGAGCAACGTTTTATTTGTCGTCTGCAAAAATGCTTTTAATTTGCATAATTCTAAAATTCTTTCGATTAGTAAAGAATTTAACCCTTTTCAATTCGCCCCCTCCCCCCCACCCCTTTGTCCTGACCGTGATAAAGTCATAGAGGTCCGTAGTTTGACTCCTATCACCCATAGACTAAAACAAGGGATTTAACTGTATGCAGCCCGTTACTTGCCCCCGGTTACAAAAAAACAACGTATCTTTTCTACCCCATCAGTTATTCTCCTAATTTTTTCTACAGCTGAGAGCCAAAACATTTTTCTACCAGAAAAAGACAACTGTTTGTCAGTGGCTAATGCAGTCTGGCTGATACATTCGCACGAACTTGTAAACTCGCTCAAAAATCTTCGCCATTGACACGGGTTCGTACATTCGATACTGACGTTCGCGCATATAAACCAATGAAATTTCTCGTTCCAAACAGTGTCACCGTATTGTCACGTGACAAAAAAGGTGTGAGCAGCTGTACGAAATTTCATTGGTTGAATGCACAACTGTTAGTACATATCAACCAATGAAATTTCTCGTTCCAAACAATGTCACATGACAGAAGATGGCTGCAGCTGTTCGAAATAAGAACGTGGATCACAAATTCAACGAATTCTGAGGCGTTTCGTCGTTATTGAAGATAAAGACTATAGGTCAGTAGTATTTTTAAACATGTTTAAAGGGTGGGTGCCGCTAATGCTGCGTTTCACTGGATCTAAAGTGCATTTTATATCTTGAAAACGGATGTACGAACCCGTGTCAATGGCGAAGATTTTTGAGCGAGTTTACAAGTTCGGGCGAATGTATTAGCCAAACTGCATTAGCCACTGACAAACAGTTGTGTTTTTCTGGTAGAAAAATGTTTTAGCTCTCAGCTGTAGAAAAAAATAGCAGAATAACTGATGGTGTAGAAAAGATACGTTGTTTTTTGTAACCGGGGACGAGTAACGGGCTGCATACAGTTAAATCCCTTGTTTATAATATATAGTCTATGGGTGCCAGGAATCAAACTACGGACCCCTATGGATAAAGTAAGTCTTTGAAAACATTGTGGAAAAAGAGAAAAAGAGGAAAAACCATAAATTTTTTTCAACTTGACGAACAGTATTACTTTTACCCATTCAAAGACAGAGCATTACCAGACGACAATATCTTAGACTTGTCGAAATCTAAAGCATTTGCAGACGACAAATTAGATGTGACTCAAAAATTGAAATCTGTCTGGGGAAGGGTAAAATAAAAATTGTGGGGAATGGAGAAAATGATGGCTACCTGCACTTTTTCCTTTTCTTATACTGTTTTCAAGAGCCTTCCGTCTCAGGGTCTTTAAAAGTCGGGAGTAAAAGTCAGGGGTAAACAGGTCTAAACTTTTGTCGTATGGAAAGGAGTTAACCTTTACCCATATAGGCCTATTTTAGTGTCTCGAGTAAGCCAGTGAATTGATTTGTCTGCCTGGTGTTCTAATGCCGGGTTCAACATTATTTCAGTTATATTGGACACAACACCATGCTGCCATGGGTCCATATTTACCAACCATTCCTAAGAACATTCTTAGTCCTATTCTCTGGAATTTTCTAAATTTGAAAGTAACACAACTTCTGATTGGCTAAACCAAATGGTTTAGCCAATCAGAAGTTGTGTTACTTTCTAGATCTAGAATTAGACTTGGTTTGAAATTAAGAATGGTGTAAGAATACGGACCCATGGGTTTCTTTACCCAGTACAATATTCTCCCCAAGACACTGGCTGCTTTCCCATACAACCATAATCGAAACAGCAATGAGCAATGAGAGAGGAATAAATCCTCTCGTAATGATTACAATCAGTCGTCGGAAAGAAATTTGCCGAGTCCGGGATTAAAACAAGCGATTTCCCTGGTCCTAAGTCCTGTACGCCACCGGTAAGGGAACGAATTGATATGTATATAGATGGAAGGATGTTGGATTGATTTGCCTTTTACAAGACACCAAAATTTTATGATATGCTTTTCCGTTTGAGCAATTTACACACGACAAATTAAACCTATGGCTCATAAGATGAATTTTTTTTTTTTCAATGCGGTATGAAACATTGTGGGAAAAGGAGAAAATGCTGGGCACCTTCATTTTCTCCTTTGCCCACAATGTTTTGAAAAAGACTGCTTCTTAAGGGTCGTTAACATACGATGTTGTTTGTTAACCTTTTCCCAAACGACAAATTTTAGACTCTTTCAAATTCAAAACATCTGCAGACGACACATTCAAAATTTGTAGAAATGAGCTTAAGCTCTCTGATGGGGTAGAAAACATTGTGGGAAAAGAAGAAAATGCTGGTTACCAGCATTTTCTCCTTTTCCCACAATGTTTTCAAAAGCATTCTTTCCAAGGGTTGTAAAAACCAGGGATTGTTTGGTAAAGGATTAAAGGGATAACCGAGAATTACCACACCCTACAAGATACGTAACCGTCTCACAAAAAAAAAAATGTTTTTTCGATTCCAGTTATCTTTGGAAGTAGCCAGTGGCTTTTCAGTGAAAGAGTGAAATATTACTTGTAGATGAAACCCACTAGGAACGCATGGAATAAGTGCGCTGGCCGCCGTAAAGTAGATAACATACTGTGAACATGGAGGAATATATTTCTAGAAAAAAAATGCAGTTATTAAAGCCAGTTGCAGACAACAAAATAACTGTGGCGCAAATGTTGGTATATAGCATAGGGTAGAAAACGTTGATGGGAAAAGGATAAATGCTGGTAACCAAAATTTTCTCTGTTTTTTTTTCCCACAATGTTTTCAAAAGCCTACTCCTTTAAGACTGCAAACTGTCAGGGTCGTTAAACAGGCCATTCCCACTGTGTTTACTGAAAGGCTTTCAGCTGCAGTAGTGTGAAAAGTCCCATTAGTATAGCAACTCTTCACCAGCCGACTGAATTTTGGACCGGTCGAAATTGAAAGTATTTGTAGACGGTAATTTGAATTTGGATCAGAAATAGAGTTGGTTTTTTGACACTTGCAGAAATCATTGTGGGATAAAGAGAAAAACTAGTTATAAACATTTCGCCTTTTTCCTAGAATGCTTTAACTCTTTACCAAACGACAAAATTTAAGACTGGTCCAAATTGAAAGCACTTACAGACGACAAAATAAATGTAACTCAAAAATTGGAATTTGTTTCCAGCAGGGTAGAAAACATTGTGGGAAAAGGAGAAAATGCTGGTTACCAGCATTTTCTCCTTTTCCCATAATGTTTTCAAAAGGCTTCTATCTCACGGTCGTAAAAACCAGGGATTGTTTGGTAAAGGGTTAACTCTTTCAACGCCAAATAAATAAACTCGACCTCTTTCGACGATTCTAAATACAATCCACCGAAACTTACAAAGATTTTGATTGTTTAGGCTTGACTAAATAAGCGGACGGTATAGATCAAAGATCAGACTGCACGTTCTGTGCAGTCTGATCTTGATCTATACCGTCCGCAAAAGTCACTATTTTCGCCTATGGCGCCGAAAGGGTTATCAGTCTCTTTTGCTGGAGGTGGTTCACGAAAACACAGGAATGTTTGGTAAAGGATAAAAAGAGTAAATCTTGAATAAATCGACTCTGCACTTCTTGATCCTTCATGAATTACACCAACGTGCTGTCCTAAATTGTAGACATTTACTAAACCGTAATAGTCATGAGAAATAATTGTTGGGAGGAGGAGGAAGGAAAGAATAATGATTTTATTATGAAGACAGAGATACGTGTATCTGCCTGCTATAGTAAACTCTTGAAATGTTTTTTTTTTTTCCAAAGCAAATTCTCCATTTGTCACATAGTTTTAAAATTCTACCGCTTGGGAAAAAAAGGGGTTGGTGATAGTTATACGGAAGAGATTGACGGATGGGATCGCCCAGGCGTGAAAACCAGTGGATTAATAATTAATACAAATTTTCAATTCATTGACTTACTTGCAGTACTTTGTGCTGTAATGGTATTCGTCCCGCGCTAGTTCGTGTATTTGAAAAGGTTACTTTTCTGTTTACTTCACACGTGAAAACATATAATAAAAGGATTTTGTATATAAAAAAAAGTACTGTCACATATGCCTACCCTTGACATACCAGGCACAAACTCAGGGGTGTTTTTTTCTTCGCTCTCAGTGTATATCAAAGATCAGAATGCACTCAACGTACAATCTGATCTGTGATCCATACGTTCGCGGATATTTTCTGTGATTATTCTGAGAGAAACTATTGCTTAAGCTGTGATAGTTTAGTCTTTACTACCTTTCTAAAATGCCCTTTTCGTTCATTTTGATTCTCAAGGCGCGAAGAAGGTATTTAGTTTCACAGATGGATTTTAAGCGTAACTAATTTTTTTTCACTATCCTCTTTTGTGAGTTTGTGTGTGTAATGGATTAATGTTGTAAAATTTGAAGGACTTGAACGATGAACGGGAAATTATCCTTATAAATCATAATTGCGCGCGGGATCTTGAACATTGGAGCTATTTTGCAGCGTACAAAGAAGATATTGTAAGTAGAAATAATTACGTGTTATGTTCGTCATGCAGTTAATTCTCTTTGAAATTCGACCGACCCCTTATTTGTACCACCTGAGACCGATCACGTTTTAAAACGTTGCGGGAAAAGGAGAAAATGCTGGTTACCAGCATTTTCTTCTTTTCCCACAACGTTTTCTACCCTTTCAGATCCAAACATTTGACATACGTTTTAATTTGTCGGCTGCAAAAAAACTAAAGATCTCAACGGACGAGTCGAACAATTTGTAGGTTTCCCCCCCCCCCCCCCCCCCCCGGAAGTACTGTATACTCATTACACTTCACCAAATACATGTATGCTGATGTAACACTAACACACTGTTGCATGCAGACTGAGTGCTCTTTTCGTCTTGCGCAGTATGAATTTCGAATATAATTGTGGCGAAAGGAAAAATTACTCACAACGAGCATTTGTTTTCTTTAATCGCAATATTTTTGCATTTCAATGTATTAACCCTTTACCACACAATCCCGACTTTTACCGATCCTGAGAAAGACGGCTTTTGAAAACATTGTGGTAAACGGAGAAGAAGGACAAAATGCTGGCTGTTAGCATTTTCTCCTCTTCCCATATTCTTTCGTTCCCTTCTCAAAACAAGATTTCATTTTTTTTTTAATCACAATTATTTTGTCGTCTGCGTATGGTTTCCATTTGGACGTCTGAAATTTTGTCGTTTGGTAAAGAGTTAAAACTTTCACCGCCATTGATAGCGAAAACAGGGCCTTTTGTTGACGGTAGAGATCAAGAGATTGCACAGAATGTGCAGTCTGATCGTTGGTCTGTACCATCCTATTGTTTAGTCAAGCCTATAGGATTAAAAAAAAAACCCGAGTTCGATTGAGTTGTAATTTCAGTCACAGAAAGAGGTCAAGCGTATAATTGAACCGTGCTCTGGGAGAAGGGGTGTTAATGTAACTCCATGATGTATTATAACAAGCAAGTTATCACATAATTATGGATCTATAAAATCCATTATGCCTTACAGCCGACTGAATCATGAGTAGAATGGTCCTTTGATATGTAGAAAATTTACCTAGAGCAAAAAGTTTCGACCCAGGTCAGCCTGCGCAGACTGCGCAGGCTGACATGGGTCGATACTTTTTGCAGATGCATTAAGTCCCCTGTCCACAGAGTAAGGCTCATTTACATACTCAATTTTCATCTTGATCGCCCATATCTCACAAGTTCTGTTTTCAAATCCGTCTGCCACAAATTGTGGAAGGTGTAAAGTGTCAGAAAAAGAATAGACCTGCCCAAATTCAAAGCTTTTGCAGATGACATCAAATGTGACTCAATTTGGGTGATTTTTTTTTTCTTCTTGATAGGTCAGGAAACAATGTGAGAAAATGCTGGCTACTAGCATTTTTCCTTTTCCCACGGCGTTTTCGAAAAGCTTCTTTTCCAGGGTTGTTAAAATACTCTAGATTGTAAGGAAATTCTGTTATGATATAAGATTGCCGAACCGGACAGCTCTCGAAAACATTGCAAGGAAATGAGAACTTTCTAGTGGGAATCGTCTTTTCTCGGTTTTCTATCAATTCTTTACGAGATCAATTTAAAAAAAAAAAAAGTTATTTTCTTTTCCTTCTAAAGTTTTTCTGTATTTAAAGCACAAAATTGTGCACATCATATACTAGTACTAGAAACAACAAAGTAAACATGGTGACAGCTGGATGAATATGTCGTTTTATCTGTATGCCATTCAAGTAATTTCTCCATTTGATTCCGTGTTTTAAAGACGATTTAATTACACTACCGTCGATGCATGGCTTGAGAAGGGAAAAGTTGGGGAAAGGGTAGTCAGCATCAGAGTTTAAAACGTATTATTATGATCAGTGTCACTTACACGTACGAGTATAAGTCGAATACGATATTTTGACGGTTATTGGTGGTAAGGCGATTATTGTAAATTGTTGGCGAGCATATTTGATGATACCAAAACTCACTTAACCCTTTACCAAACAATCCCTGGTTTTTACGACCCTGACATAGAAGCCTTTTGAAAACGTTGTGGGAAAAGGAGAAAATGCTGGTAACCAGCATTTTCTCCTTTTCCCACAATGTTTTCCACCCTGCTGGAAACTAATTTCAATTTTTGAGTTACGTTTATTTTGTCGTCTGCAAATGCTGTAAATTTGGACCAGTCTAAAATTTTGTCGTTTGGTAAAGAGTTAAGCGTGATATAGGCTACAAAAAGGACTACTCGGTGAGTGGTAACTGACCTTTGTTACTGACAGATAAATATTGGAATTTCCCGATTATGGTCAAAATAGCTTGTTGAATATATTTATATGGCGACATGCTGTGTAAAAAGTAAACAGTCTCAAAAAGGAAGATAAATTTCACTCCGAGCAGGTGCAGACTTATTTCCATCATTGTCTTCTAAAGTCCGCCATGATGCATACTGTGTTATAGGCTCTACCGAATAATTTTAGATATACAGTTAGTTAGATTGACTTAGTACAATGGACACAAAAAAATTATCATGTTGTCTTTCTTGTATCATTATAAAACACTGTAGAAAAAATTGCAATGCATCTAATGATGAAGTAACACTGTTTTCTATAGCTACCTACACTAAGGGATCAAGAGGTCGTTTTTCTATGGCGAGATTTAATACGTAGATGTTTAAAGTACATAATTTATCTCATCACATACGGTTCACAATCATTTTGTATTTTTATCCCCACTTATTTTGTTTTGTACCTCTTGAGTGGAAAGAAGCAGATTTCAGGAACTTGCATTGGGATATTATTAGTACGAAGCATGTGCAAAGTAAAACCAACTCCTGGAAAGCGTGGATAGGTGCACTAGACGCCGCGATATAACTGAAATAATGTTGGAAACGGGGTTACAGACCTGTCAAACAAACAAACGTAGGGCCCGAAATGGATGATCTGTAAACATTGAATAACCACCCACCATGTATCACATGCAGAAGCTGGGTAAAAAAAGAACAGAGATGTGAATTGTAAACATCGCGTACCCAATCGATTCTATCGTCCTAGCTTTCCCCGTTGAAGCTATGAATAAGATTGTAATACATTTCAAATGCAAATATGACTTTCCAATGTGATTCGATCGACCTTTTTTTTTTTGAAGTTTTTCGTGTTTTTACGATCTGTAGGAGAAAATAAATGAAAACACTGTGGAAAGGCAAGAAAATTCTAGTGCCCAGCTTTCTGTTCTTTTCGCCATCAGCAGTCTCAACTGTTTTTTTTTTGCGTAGCTTGACTGCGTAGGCTTTTGACCTACGGTTATTGGTACTGTTATACCCGAATTAATAAATAGTAATTTACTATTGGTGAAAATATTAAGACATGTTTATTTTACGGGCTCCTGCAGGCCTATTTATTTTTTGACAAGTCGTATGTACAAGTGTTGCTATTGAACTCTTTCCCGAATATAAAGGGCCATGCTGATCCCCTGTATTACGGTCGGTAATGTACCTGTTGGATTTGAGACAAGGGGTCGCTGGTTTGAATCACCAGATCGGTCAATTTCTCTCCGAGGATTGATGATAGTCATTGCGAAGGGTTTCATTCCTTTGCCACCGCTGATGATTGTTTCGATCATGGTTATATGGGAAAGCAGCCAGTGGATTTCGAGGAATTTTGCGTGGTACTGGTAAAAGCATCCTGGCCGCCATAATATAACTGAAATAATGTTGAAAATTAGAAGTAGAATCCGCTGGAAGTTATCATAATGAAAATGGCAATCCTCTATTGTGCGGTCGGTCAAAGTGTTAGTCGCTGGCAGTCGCTGTTAGTCGCTGGCAGAAAAATGAGTTTTAAAACCAGATAAACGTAAACAAACGATACAACCTGGCAACTTTTTACCG
Organism: Hippopus hippopus; assembly: GCA_946811185.2. Taxonomy (NCBI): domain Eukaryota; kingdom Metazoa; phylum Mollusca; class Bivalvia; order Cardiida; family Cardiidae; genus Hippopus; species Hippopus hippopus. The sequence goes on along the minus strand of OX328103.1, from coordinate 13,386,668 downwards.
AGATTTTTACCTTTATTTTTCTGCCAGCGACTAAAACTTGGACCGATAGTGCAATAATTGATTGTCATCTTCACAAGAATTTTTAGTCTTTGACATCGTTTGATTTATATGCATTTTAACACCCGCAATGTTTACTTTTGGTCGCTACTGGGTCTTTAAGTATTTATCAAAAGTAGATCAATGTTAGGTAGACAATGTGTTTCAGATTACTTAACTTCTGTCTTTTAAATGGATTTGTATTGGTTTTTTCCCAATAAAATTATATCACTGGCTCGTAGTAATTCGTAACAGCTGCAAAATTTCGGTAAAACCAGACTGCCGAGTTAAATGGCAAATGTAAAGGCTTGATCACGTGCTTCTCTCTTGCATCATTCTTAACCCTTTACCACACAATCCGAGTTTTAATGACCCTGAGGAAGAGAGCCTCTGAAAACAATGTAGGAAATGGAGAAAATGCTGGTTATCAGCACTTTCTCCATCTCCAACAATGTTTCAGAACCTTTCAAGGATAAATATTTATTACTGAGTCACATTTATTTTGTCGTCTGCAAATGCTTTGAATTTGGACAAGTCTAAAAATTTCATAATCGTTTGGTAAAGAGCTAAGTCCGTTATAGATGCAGACTTTGTTTATTTCTTACGTTAGGATATATACCCTGTCCTCCATAGCCGACTTTGGAGGCTTTAAATAAACCTGTTATATAGCAGATAAATTTCAGCTGAAGCAAACCCGAGATTTTCTTTAGTCTAAGGACAGTTAGAAAATCACTTGAGGAATGTCTCACACACCACCTAGTCATTAAACCTCCGTCCTCGTTTCATTGACCAGTATATCAACATTTTCTTTGACTGTGCATGGATTTGCTATCATTTTTGCAATTGACATTTATATAAAGATAACCTCCCGGCCCCTGTTCCGAAAGATGACGAATTATAGCATCAATTGTAATGTTGATTGCCGCCCATCTGATGCAGGGGAGATAACTCCTTTTTTGTCTGTAGGTGCGGACTATAGTATCGTGAATTATTTCTGGCGGTCGATATAATTTTAAATCAGAAAGCACTGCGACTGCAGTCTGGTTTTTGATCCACAAAAATCGTGATTTATGTAGGTAATATCCGAACTACTGAAGTACTAGAGTCCAATGTCCAAACCTGAAAAGTGTCAGTATAACGTTTATCTTAATATAACTGGTAAAAATATTTGAGCCATGCTCTGTGAAAAGGGGCTTAATGCATCTGCAAAAAGTATCGACTCATGTCAGCCTGCGCAGTCCGCGCAGGCTGACCTGGTCCAAAAATTTTTGCTATTGGCCAATTTTCTGATTGTCCAAAGACCTGTTTACCTCATAATATCATAATATCACTTGGTTGTTAGACAAAATGGACTTTATTGATCCATTATTATGTGATGACTTGCTTGGTATAATGCATCATGGAGATGCAGGTAGCCCCCTTTTGCCAGAGCATGGCTAATTTATTATTTACCTTTAAAACATTTGCCTAAAATACGTATGTCATCCACAACATGTCCCGTCACGTGTGTAAAGTCTCATCCGAATACGCACCTCTTTACACATGCAACTCGACCTGATCAGACCAAACAGACATACAGAATGTTGTAATCTTTCACTTAGATTATCAGCACCGAAAAGAAATTTTCATCAAGAACGTTTGCGACGAGAGGGACAAACTTGTCACAAATTTAGTTAGTTTAACCCTTTACACACAGGAGAAATTTTAGTCTTGCCCAAATTCAAAGCATTTGCAGAGGACATAACAAATGAGGCTCACATACAGGGATTCATCTTTGATAGAATAGAAAACATTGTGGGAAAAGGAGAAAATGCTGGTTACCAGCATTTTCTCCTTTTCCCGCAATCTTTTCAAAAGCCAGGGTCATTAAAATCTGGGATTGTGTGGTAAAGGGTTAAACATCTTTATTGCATATCGATTGTGAAGCAAGCTCTTACTGTAACCTTTATCAGCCCTTATCCTGCTTAGTAAGTGAAATGAAACTTTTAAGCCGATAGTAAAAACCTAAATATTGCTATTTCAAAGGTACTTTTTAGGGAAAATATGTCCTTATCGGACAGTGTAGATCAAAGATCAGACTGCACGTTCTGTGCAGTCTGATCTTGATCTACACTGTCCGCAAAAGGTAAGTTAGTCGCGCTTAGCAGCCCAAGGGTTAATCACTCCCGATGATTGCTTCCAAGAAACTTTTACAAGTACCTGCGCCATGATGTGGGTCGTTCTGAAGGTTGACTTCGGGATTCGAACTCGGAATCTTTGATATGAGAGGCCAACGCTTTTTCCCCTTCGCCACTGTCTCCCCAAGTTTGTTCGATGCTTGCTTGCCTGTGTTTCTTCGTACACGTGTGCGTCTATTTTTAAGGGACATCAGCTCTACTTATGGATAGGATTTCAAACATTATAAAGCATACCAGTATTTTTTTTCTCCTCAGTGATTAGAAGTGCCTTGTAAATCATCTTTTAAGGCAGGCCCAAGGTCAAGGTCACACTGGAAGTTCAAATGATAAAAATAACATAAATTTAGCTTGTCTTGATTATACATTTTACATCTACAGGTTGCTTTCTAATTAATGTTCCGATTTTTTCTTCTTTGGTGAGTACATGTATGAAGTCAAGGTCAAGGTCACTAAATGTCATTTATTGATAACTTGATTCATTGAACTTGTGGGCAATAGCTCCGACTTGTTCATTCCTTCTGTGCATTGTTTCCAATTGCAAAGAGATTTGGAATGACAAAAATGCACATACTCGTATACAGAGTAAATTAATTAATCGCTTTCCCAGTAAAGCTAAACGGTTTATTACTTCTTCTCTTAAGAAAGGCCTGACATGCTGTCCTGAACAATCTATTATGTTGATGTATGTTCGAGGTGAAAAGTTACCTAACTGTTTTTTAACCCTCCTTTCTTTCCGAGACGAGATTAGACTGAGGAGGGAGAAATATTGGAATAAGGTCCGTTCGTCCGTCCGTAGATGCAAATTTAAGTTGTGTCCTTCTCCCCCAAATTTTAAGCAATCTGGCTAAATTTTAAAAGAAAGCCTTCCAAACACGAGATCTTGTTCACCTCAAATTATCCTATTGATTGATTGATCATAGTTGGAGTTATTGCCCTTTAACTATTCCTTGACCCTAGTTTCAGAAAATGCAAATTAAGATTAGATTGCACAAATATTTCCATTGAGGATGCAAAGGAAAGGATTTCAAGCAAATTTTTTGATAGTATAAGAAACATAAAAAGAAAAGGAGACGTTATAGTCAGAAATGGACTGCGCTTCCACAATGTTCTTAAAAGGTTTTAAATGCAGGGACATAAAAAACCAAACTTTAACTGAATAAATGATAAAATGGCACTAAATTTTATAAGCTTAAAGCTATCCTAAAAGATTTCATGTTTTAACAATCTGGGGAAGAAGCATTTTCAAAACATTGAGGGAAAAGGAAAAAAAATGCTGATAACTAGGCAATTTTCTCGCCAAGACTCGACAATAATCCAATTCACCCGAACTCGTTATATATTTTTGATCTACGACAACACTTTTTACGTAATTGTATACATCTAACACAGGTCTGAGATAAGTATTGTGTGATGTCATTTTTGACACATGTCACACTCGTCACAACTCGGCCGATTCCGTACCTACATCTATTCTGTGCAGTCTGGTCTTGATCTACGGTGTCCCAAAGGTCCTAAAGTCGCGCATAGCAGCCCAGGGGTTAAGTATTATTTGTCAGTGTTAGTATCTCTAAACTAGCAACAGATCGCTGCAAGTTGTCTAATATTACGCATTGTATTAGCCCTACCCCACACTGTTTTAAATTACGTATCATTTTAAGTTGTATGTTTCATTGCGAAACATTTAAAATTGCATTGTTTCAAATTGAGTAATTTGACTACTGCTTCTAATAGCAACGGAATTTTGTAAGTCGTTTTATAATAAGCATTGCGTTTGTCTTGCTCAGCACTGTTTTCGAGCAATTTTATGTCTCATTCTCCATCCTATCCTTATTCTTATTCTATTCCATTATTTCAGATGTTTTCAAAGGTAAAGTTCAAAATGACAAATTATAGTGTCCGTTTCAGCGACCACCCCCTCAAGGTGTGCTGTTCATGTATTATATAAGTTGGGGTTACTCATTAATTATCGTATATGTACTATCTCCATTTGTCCTTAATATTTTTGTAAAACCGTAGAAATTTGCTTTTGTTAGATTCTATGGGGTTGCTATTGTACACGTCACATGACCACAGGTATGGTTAAATCATTTTTTATATTACAAGATACATGTATATGAACCGTGCTCTGTGAAAAGGGGGCTTAATGCATCTGCGAAAAGTATCGACCCAGGTCAGCTTGCGCAGTCCGCGCAGGCTGACCTGGGCCGAAACTTTTCGCTATGGGTCAATTTACTGTATGTCCAAGGACCAGTCTACCTCATGAATAAGTCAGTTGTTAAAAAAAGTGGCTATTGTGGATCCGTAGGTATGTGATGGCTTGCTTTGTATGATGGATTACGGAGATGCATTAAGCCCCCTTTTGCCAGAGCACGGCTCATATGTATACGTAATAAAAGTATGTCTATGTCTAACCTCGTCTGTATCGAAGGGGTTTTCATTTTGAAGTACTGCCAGTCGCATGATCCTTAACATGATGGCGCCCGAGTAATCGATTAGCAACGGCAACAACAGCCACAGTGATGATCAACCTATCACTTAAAAATGCCAACGCAGTTGATAGACCGAAATAAATGTCCAAACTGATTATCATCGGAAAAGTATTAAGAAAGATTCCCTCGGACAATTGTGACTAGTGTTTGCTTTCTAAGTGGATTGTCACAATTTGATGAACGGTGAAGCGGTATACTTCCGGCAAAGAAATGTACCGTACAGGTGCATATCAAGCTACGTGATACAGCCGATGGACTTGATCACCGGATCACCCGAGTTATGCCGATAGATCATGTCATACTTCTTCTAGAGAAGTGAATTGGGTTTTATTCATGTGAAATACTTCGTGTGCATATATGGTTTTGCAATTTATGATATATCGTTATGTAATGAAAAGAATCTGGCCTTCTTTGGGTTTTGAGATATATAGGACCTGGCATGAGTTGCTGTTTGAGATATAATTTCATTAACGAGCCTACAAAAAATAAAGCATAGGCCTACATGTGCATGTGTGTTGAAATTTACATAAAGGCTATTGTTTCCTTGACTTGTTTGTACATCTCAGACAAAAAATAGTTCCTAAAAAACTTGCACATAATGGTTTTGTTTTACATCTAAAGATACTAAAATTTGCAGCTTTGTCACGATCATCAATTTTGACGTAGTTATTTTCAGTCAGGAATCTCGGTCGGCAATATTTTAGAATGAGGCGTATAATTACAGCGTGTTGACCAAATATAACACTATTTTATTATCTCACTCGTGTGTTAGACAAGAAAATTCGTAATGGCTGTACTACATTGGAAACAGTGGGAGTCAGTATGTGATAAAGAATTTTATTAACTCGTCCACAAAAATATCTTTAAGCTTGTTTAACGAAATTTTCACTCAAAAAGCAACTTACGTCAGATTCTGTATGTCCCGACCACTCAGAAGGATAGTCTTGAAAGTTAGAATAAGTTTACAGATTTTGAATGGGAGGGGGAAATGGGGTTCCTTTGTGGCTTAAGGGCTGAGGTTGTAGGATTTGCACCACGGAAGCCATAGGTTCGATCCTCACTCGAAGCGCTTGGGGTTTTTTTTGTATGTGCATAAGTGTCCATAGGCAAGACAACTGAAGAATGGAGTAATGTTAAGAGCAGCATAAAACACCACTCCATAAACGGGTTGGTAAATAAGGTCTGATAGCTTGCTGTTCAAAAGTTTACTACTTTTACTTCGAATAGTTTTCTTGTCCGCAGTTTTTACAAGAACATTTAGGACTTAACGAGGTGTTTTATTTGCCATTTTGTTATGCATTATATTACGTTTAATGTCGCTTAGGAATGTGGTGTTGACTGAGTGAATAGATTTAGTTTAGTCACTTGACATCGCTTCCATGCGATATATTTACACGTGAATAAAGTTACGTTGCCATACTCTTGATTGTAGATGAATTATGTTTCTTCTCGTTAAAGTGAAGTTGCTTTTGGATCGGTTGGGATTTAAGGTCATTTACGCAAGTATTTTTGATTTGTCATTTACGTTAGATTTTTATGATTGTTCGGAGTTTCACTTCAGTTAGGTTTTTGATTCTTCGGGATTTAATGTCAATTAGGTAAACACTTTATGATTTTTAGGAAATAAACGTCGTTTACGTTAGTTTTTATGATTGTTTGGAATTTAACATCAGTGAGGTTAGTATTTACAATTGTTCGGGATTTAACGTCATGTACGTGAGCAGATACGTTTGTCGGGAATTAAACGTCATTTACCATGGTTTTTAATAAGACTGTTTTGGAATAAAATTATGTTTTACGTTAGTATTTATGATTGTTCGGCATTTAATGTCAATCACGATAGCATTTTATGGTTATTAGTAAATTAAATGGCATTTTAAGTTAGTTTTTATGATTGATCGGAAATTAACTTCAGTTGCGTTTGTATACATGAATGTTCGGGATTGAAGGGAAACTACATTAATAACCTGCATCCTTCACTGTTTACCAAAGGACAAGAGTTTAGACTTGTCCAAAACGAAAGCGCTTGCAGACGGTAAATTAAATGTGACTCAAACGGTGGAATTTGTCATTGAAAGGGTAGGAAACATTTTATAAAAAGAAGAAAATGCTGGTTACCTGCATTTTCTCCTTTTCCAAATTTTTTTTTAAAAGCCTTTTTTTTTCCTCGGGGTCGTTAAAACTTGAGATTGTGTGGTTAAGGTTTAATCAAGTTCTCTAGAATTCAAAAGTAACGGGAAATTTCTGATTGACCAATCCATTTTGGTTTAGCCGCTCAGAAATTGTGTTACTTTCTAAATTTAGAACTAGACAAGGAATAAAATTTAGAATGCTTGGTGAATACAAGGTCTTAGTGGATTAATTGTTTTTCACATTAAACCTCCTCCGACAGTGTATTATACCCATGACTTAATTTTATTCATTAATACGCTAGTGTATTATCGTTTTTTGGGTCCCTGTTCTGGTTATTTTTGTAATTGTGAGGATGTGAAGCCGGCGAAACCAACCGCAGCACGTGTCGGTATTTGTACTACTTCGCCAGTTCGCGGGAAATAACGTTGTTGTTGCTAAGACGTCAAAATGTAAAACTTTCAGGTTGGACATCAATAAAAAATGCAGCATAAGCTATTTAAAGTCAACAAAATCGTAGAAATATTTCGATTTACTCCCACTTTAAACTGTTTCGGTCTACTTTCGATGTAAATGTCACAGAGCTATTTTCTTGTACACGTACACATTTCAACCGAACCACACCTGTAAACATGAATCCGTGAACGGTAAATAGGCTGAAGATGTTAAGGCAGGATACATATTTGTCTGTCATTCGTTTTATGTGATAAATAGAATCTCACATTCGTGCTTGTGTATTATCATTTTTAATATGAATATAGGCAAAGCCTATGTGCGAGCAGCGCTACAAGTTTTTGCAACTTTGATAGGAGTAAATCTCTTATCAAATGCCTACAAATTATGGGGGGTAGATCTAAATCTAGATCTATTTCAGATTTTTGATAATCTCACTAAAGTTAAAGAATAATTCGTATCATAAGTAAGCTGGGAAACCACCATGAAAATAGAAAGTCAAATGAATCGAATGTGAAGATGAATCAAATGTTAAGACCCCCCCCCCCCCCCCCCAAAAAAAAAAAGAAAAAGAAAAAAAAAAAAAAAAAAAAAGAAGTACCAACCCTGGCGTGTTTCCTTTTTGGTCTAGATAGCCCTTTAAGAAATTTTTAGGTTTCGTCCCATTTGTTTGTATTAGAGTTTAACCCCATGTTAACAGCTTGAATCATAATGGTAGTTGGTGCACCTACACATGTATGTGTTTCCTGTCTTTCTCACACCAGTACTGACACAACTTTCTTTCTAAGCTACTGACTACTTTTCTCAAATGCATCAGAGACAAAAAATCGCTGGAAAGAAAGTTTGTCTCTACCGGGTATCGAACCCACAACCACCAGGTTATGAGTCAGATACAGGAACGGTGACAAACAACTGAGCTACCCAGCCAGGCAGCTTTCATTTTAGAATTATGCAAAGGTTTGCAGGAATATGAATTGATCAATAATGTGCATCCCTTGTATGAGATCATATATATATTCAAATTAGTATGATGATGTCATAATTTATAGCATAACAGTAAACAGATTAAAGTCTTACAAAGCATATCCATTATTTGAACACAAAATTTGTACCTTTTTCTCATATTTAACTGTTCAGTTTCTTTTGTAGTATTCATCCTGGTTAACAAAATAATTATAATAATTTGACAAACAAAGCTCTAAAAATGCCACTATAACATAGAAAATCTTTTGGTGGCACCTATCATTACTGGGTGGTCTGGTAGCCTAGTTGGTACATCATAGAGTATGCTACAGTAGCGGTATAATGTTGAAGTCCATTTCTAGGGTAGCATTTCTCATGGATTCTCTTTAGAATGGTGACAAGCTTCATATGTGTGTGTTGGCAGTTGTTCTTAAAAAAACGGAAACTAGGAGTTGTTTTACCACTTTGTTGTCTTCAAGTTTGTACAGTCATGCCCTGTTATCCAGAGGTATCATGTTCCAGTCCCATATCAGCCATTTCGCCCCCTTAACCCTATACCACATGAACCAAAGTTTTAACGACCCTTAGGAATAAAGCTTTTGAAACCATTGCGAGAAAAGAAAAAAATGCTGGTTATCAACAATTTCTTCTTTTTCCACAATGTTTTCTGTCCTTTCAAGGACAAAAGCCACTATGTGAACTATATCTAATTTATCATCTGCAAGTACATTGAATTTGGACAAGTCTAAAATTTTGCTTTTTGACAGAGTTAATTATCATCACACCTGTTTGAGGAAATGGATGGACAGACAAACAGACTGACCAATGGACTGGTCAAATTATCTGTGCAATGTTTCCTTGTTGATATCTTGGGCTATGAATTTGTTGCAACCTTTGATTATTAAAACAAACAGTTCATCAAAACATTTTCATCTTTTTACAATCAGGGATAAATAAGTTTAGACAAAATCAAAATACAACTTAAAGTTTCGTAAACATTTGTAGGATTTGGGTCAAAATGGCAGCCTTCAAAGAGTTTTGAGTTGTCATGGATGGCTTAGTGCTTAAGGTGTTGAATCGGTAATCATAAGGTCCTGGGTTTGATCCCCACCCAAGATAATGTGTTACTTGTATAGGATTATCTGTGGGTAAAGCAAGACACATCCAAAACTTGGACTGCTTGTAAAACCAAGGAAAATATATGAAAAAGTGAGCTGTCAGCCCAACATAACTGAAATGACTGATCAATCCAAGAAAGTCCTAGTATCAAAAAGGATAGGGCCAAAAGAGACTGGTTTACTTGCATGGATCAAGGCAGAAAGTAAAGACTAAGAACTGTCAGATATTTAAGTTTGTAGATCTAAATCTTTGTAAATATTTGTATGAATGGAATTTTATGTTGCTTTCCATTGCAATTCAGCTTACATAATGTGATTATCATCTTTACTTAGTAATGTTTCAACCAGTGCTAGCCTGTGGCTATGGTGTGCCTTGCTCAAGGATACTCCTACATAACTGACAGGGCAATCAGAGGTTAAGACAGGATTTCAAGATAACAAACCCTTTGCCTTGACCCAGGAATAAAATACATTCACCCACAAAAACAAATCTGCACACAAAATATTTCAGTAGTGCTCAAGTCCTTACTGTTACTTTGCCACAGATTTACTCTTAACAATCAAGTCATCTAGCTGGTATGTTTTTGATGACAATACAGCTGATGGTTTTGCAGGGATGAAATAAATTTGTTGCAATCAGATTAAAAAACTATAAAGCAGATGTAGATCTAATTTCGATGAGAAGAGATTTTGGTTAAATTCTGTTCAATATAAAAGACACGCTCATCAATCCGTCACTAACCACAGGGACTCGATCCAGTAATTTTTTGGTATCTTGTAAGTAAATATAGACTATATTTACTTACAAGATACCAAAAAAATTACTGGATCGAGTCCCTGTGTCACTAACTAGACTTAAGAGTTTGCTCGGGCCGAGTTGACCTGGGGACGGAAAGATACTGGGCGCGTTGTTTCGCTGTCTTTACCAAACAAGACTTTAAGAATTGGGGAAAATGTCCACATGAAACATAAACAAAGTTTTCAAAAGGTAGAGCGCCAAAAAACTTGAAAGCAAAGATCGATTGGCTCACCCGAAATGGTTCAGCTGCTAAATATTTATTCCCGTAATGTTTATTTCTGTATTCGGAATTTTCCGTACCTCAGGCAGATACGGAAAAGCCCGAGCGCCATCGTATTTGACCAGATCTCGCGAGGGTCTCGTTTGTAGACTGGAACACTGTTTCAAATCACGTGATTGTCAAAGGTGTAAGGAATTATAGGACAGAAACGCTCTTAGTGCCAGTCTTTTACGTCACTTCCGTCCGCCATATTTGAAAATTCTACTTCCGCTCCACCACTTTCTCAGAGGCATAAGGTATGTACATTTTTGACACCATCTCTACCAATAAGCTCTCGCTTACGCGAGGCGACGCCTCTTGTGCGCTGCTCGCTATCAAACTCGTTGACTAAAATGTACATATCGTTAACCAAGGCTCGCGTCATATAATTTTAGTCAATTCGTTTGATATTAATGATAATACATAAACACTCATGTTAGATCCGCTGTTTATAAACAATCACGGCATGTAATAAAACATAACGTTTTCCGAATATACAACATCTTGCATTCAGAGCCAAATGTATAAATTCGATCTCTCTCCACCGCTGAAAATGCAATCTACTGAAACCAAAAGAACAGTTTTGTCTAACAGACTGTACAAACCTAGCGGACGATGTAGATCAAAGATCAGACTGCGCGTTCTGCGCAGTCTGATCTTGATCTATAGCGTCCGCAAAGAGCCTCTATTTTCGCGTGTGGTGCTAAAAGTGTATAAGTACGCAATAACCGACTATTGTATACTTATAAAAAGTATTATTATGCAACATAATGTACGTTTGTTTTATATATGGATCTGCACTTTAGTGATGATAAAATGTCACCTGCATTCAATCCTTTATCAAATAATTCCGTGCTTTAACGACCTACAGAGATATAAAGCCTTTTAAAACATTGTGGAGAAAAGGGAAAAAAATGCTGGTAACCAGCAGTTTCCCAATTTTTCGCAATGTTTTCTACCATATCAGACACAAAGTCCAACATCTTGAGACACCTTTGATCTCTCGTCAGCAACAGCTTTCAATATAGTCGAGTCTAGGATTTCATTGCTTGATGGATTTTTCCGTTTATAAATCGTCGCCAAACCTTGCCCATATGGGCGACGCTCCCAGAAGGCTGTTACCGGTATGTTACGGGTGATAGTGCACGATACAGTACGAAACCAGTTTTAAGTTAACGCCTGGTTCTTTAACATGCTCGATGTATAGCAACGTCATATGGGACCTAGGTTAAAAGTCTTATCCGAAAGACTGTAAGTATCTTTTTTTTACTTAACCAACCATGGGGTCCCACAAACCGCTTGAAAGTCTCACGATCTGATTGACTGATTGATTTTCGTTTATTTATTCTTGCTACCGCTTGCCTAATTGGGCGAAGCAACCAGAAGGCTATTATGTTGCTGTGGATAGTGCAATTTACAGGACGATACCAATTTTAAGTAACGCCTGGTTCTTTAACATCCTCGGTGTATAGCATCGTCACACGGGGCCTAGGTTTACTGTCTTATCCGATCGACTATAAATAATTTTCTCTGTTGAACAGCCGTGGGGCTCAAACCCAGATCCACAGGTGTCCTCGAGATCTGTCGCTTACAAGTAAAACAGCCTACCACTTGAGCTGTTCGAGCTTTTCGGCCCAGGTCAGCCTGCGCGGACTGCGCAGGTTGACCTAGGTCGATACTTTTTGCAGATGCATTAAGCAGCAAACTGCCTTTTCGAATGATATAGGAAATATTCAGAACATTGTGGGGAAAAAGGGGCAAAATCTATTTATTGTTGTCAACGGCTGCCCATTCCATCCACTTTGTGTTTTTATATGGTAATGGGTAAACTCTTTTGCTAGACGACACTATTCTAGACTGGCCAAAATTGAAAGCATTTGAAGACGACGACACAAATTTAATGTTTCTCAAATGAAGGGACTTGTCTATGAAAGGGTAAAAGCATTTTGAAAAAAGATAAAAACGCTTGATACCGGTATTTTCTCTTTTTCAATACGTTTTCAAAAACGTTCTACACCGCTGTCGTTACATCAAGAAACTGTTTGGTGAAGGTTAAACATAAAAGACTAAAGCAGTGGAGATTCTGTCCGCTTTCTTTTACTATATATCGAGTGTGATAAATCACAGGCTCTTGGGATTTTATTTTACTTACTTCAGTCCTCTTGAAACTGATTATTCGTATAACAAAAGGTGTCAAATTTTTTGACCTTCCTGCCCTGCCATTTGTCAATATTTTTTTTTTCAAATATTTTAAACTTGAACGGAAAAGAAAGTTACCTCAATCATGTTCTACGATAGTCGACAAATGAATGAACATTTAGAGATTTATGAAGGTCGAAACTTTGGAGACTGACGATTTTTTATAATGCCCACCGTGAAGTGGAAACTTTAATACCGCGGTGAGTTTAATGAACGAAACTGATTGGCCGATACTATATCATGTATTTTTAGCAGTTGGTAGTTATTTTAAAAGCCGAATTCCTAACTTTTATTGAGCCATCGAGTTCATTCAATGAACTGAATTTAGTTTCCATTTTATTACGCAGTCAACTCGCTTACTCATAAATCAACAATAGACTGATGCCTTTTACCAGTGCTTTGTTAAACATTCTTTCAAAGCCACTGGCTGCTTTCCCACCATCGTAATATAATTAATATGTCCAGCGATGAGAGAGGAACGCATCCTGTTGCAATGACTATCATAGGTCTTTCGAAAGCATTTTCCTAAGCTGGGGAATCGAGCCCTGTTTTGCAGCGCTGTACGTTACTTTACACGCACCGTCGGCTGTATCTCCCTAGCCTAACATGAGGGAATAACAATTTCATTTAACTTGGTAGATTCTATAACTGAAATATCGGAAACGTGCATTTAAGCCCAACAAATATTTTTCTTTATCTCTTAACTGAACAGTCTTGTGTTTTAACGACCTTTGTGATAAAATGGTTTGAAAACTTTGGGAGGAAAGGGAAAATGATGGTAACAAGCATTTTCTCCTTTTCCCTTTAAAGACAAATTCCATTGTTTGAGCCTCATTTTAATGGTCGTCTGCAGTAACTTTCAATTTGGGCATATCTAAAGACTAATTGTCTAATATGAAGAGTTAAATTGTTGTCTAACAAATCACCTTTGAAATGCGAACGTGAATCGCAGCCTAACAAATATTCCGGTGTTTTCTGCCAAAATCGGGTTTGATCTGAACACAAATGGGTTTTCAAACTATATTTAAACGTCTTTGTTGTGGGGAAAGGGAAAGGTTAAGTGCCAAAGTCATTCTAGCTTAACCCTTAGGCTGCTAAGCGCGACTTCAGGACCTTTTGCGGACTGTGTAGATTGAGATCAGGCTACGCAGAACGTACAGTATGATCTTGGATCCACACTGTCCGTTAAGGAGTGCAAGGGCTGGAATATTCAACATAGGGTCAGTATCTTATACGCCATTTCCCTTATAGTTTTTGATTTTGGCTCCAGTGTGCCTTTTGAGAGCACCTATATAGACCGTCTAATGAAAATGCATGTTTTCTGAGTAAGGTTGTTTACGGAGAGATTGTCCTTGGTTTGCCACACTCAAACACCTGTGAAGGTCCCAGCGGCTTGACGTTTTTGGTCAAACGCTAGACACTAACATGTAACTTTCATTTTGCCTGCTCATATTACACAATATGTTGAATTTTATGACCAAATAAACACCCCGGCGATGATGACCGAGGTCCTACTATAGTGTCTCGGCATCTTGAAAGCTGATAACTGCCAAAGTGATGGTTGAATAACCAGCAAGCAATCGTACCATTGATATCGAACTTCCGGTAAATCACAAGACGAAACGTTGAGGACTTCAGTCGTCATTAGGTACTTTTTCAGACTTTCACCAGTGCAAAAGTCTTAGCGCTGCCAGAGACGATTGCATGGACCATTTCAAACTGGGACATGTGGGAACGTATTCACAAACCATTCTCAAGAACACATTCTCAAGAACACAGTCTTATTATCCAGAATTTTCTAAATGTGAAAGTAGCACAACTGTGTTGTGTTACTTTCTCACATTTAAAAATCTCAGATGTAAAGACTAAGGCTGTTCGTAAGAATGGTTGGTGTATACAGACCTCTGATTCTATTGTTGTGGAGCTTTACGAAGAGTTCATGGTGATTGACCTTTTCTCTTCAGAAATCCAGGAAGGCGTCACGGTCAGTTTGGCCGCAGTATATTAAGAAACCGTTATCAGTTATACACAATGTTTAACTAGACCGCCTGGTGTTGTTTGTATTGCATAAAATTGTTACAACTGTACATGTCAGTGGGGTGGGTCTGCTGTTAGAAAATGACTACAAGTGTCCTACATTTCTGGAAAAGGGGGCGGGGTCTACATCGTTAGGTTTAGTTTCAGTCATGGGTACTCTTGCTGAGTCAAAAGACATCTCGCCCAAAAAAAGGGATAATTCGTTGTTCAAAGGTTTTCGAAGACAAGAACCTTGTCCGGAGGAGGGGAGGGGAAGTGTTTGAAGGTTGCTGTTTCATGCAGGTTTGGCTTAAGACCTTTCTACGAAGAAATACTAAGGTATTAATTACCATTTCAGCATCAGAACCTAGATCTTCGTTCTAGACTTTAGATAGGGAATGCTCTGCTTTGGTGTACAAGATCCTGCACTGTTACATATATAGATCAGAGCGCTGGCTAAGTGAGAGAAACCCGATTAGAATTGCAGGTTGAGAATACTGACTGTGTCAGCGATATGTGTACTTAAGTACCATCCTGATTTTTGCGTGCTATGTTTTTAGCCTCCCTCTCTCCCTTCGACTTTTTTTTATTCTTCCTTTATATGATATTTTTCGATAAACCTTGAAGTAAGAATATGTTGGTCGTTCTTTACCGACAGAATATATCCACTTTATTTGGCTAACAACACGCGAAAAGGGGCATTCGGACATTTGCGTAAAGTGTCGTCTCGGATCAGCCTGCGCAGTCCGCGCAGGCTAATCCGAAACGGCACTTTACGACTACGTTAGAATTTGTGCTACAGAAGACTTGCGCAAAACAGAAAATTACATAAGCACGGAAAGCGTCGTTTCGGATTAGCCCGTGCGGACTGCGCAGGCTGATCCGAGACGACACTTTACGCAAATGTCCGAATACCCCTTTTCGCGTGTTGCAGGCCATTTAGGTTGTTATGTGGTGGTAAACATAAACATCAACATGTAAATGGGCAATGTCACAGCAAGCGTTCCAGTAATTTTGTATACCGTAAATTGTTTGTACAAATATTTCTATTTAAAACAATGCACTTCTGTCTCTGTTTGTCAGACATTGCGTACCTTTTGGATTCGATCCGAATCTTACATATAAGTCACGTATACACCCAAATCATAAGACCCTATTTCCATGGTCAAGGTCTTATTTTACTTAAGAATATGGTTATTTTGACGTGAGTTTTCAATATATGTGAAGAAAACGGTCGCCCACGAGTTCGCAAAATGTATAAGGCTACAAACCCCATTCCGTTTTAAATAAATACACTGAAAGTACAGGTTGTTATTGCTAAATTGTTACAACTTCAGATCCTTTATTTTAAAAAAAGAATCTATATAATATATTACTTGAATTCTGCTAGTCCTTCTCAAGATCTTTTGACCGTCAAACCAATTGAAATACACGTCATTTACATTAATAAAAATAAATGATCATTGCCTTTTTCACAATTAAAATTTAATGGATATGCCAAAAAGGTATCCGTCTGATCCGTATTTATGAAATGTGGGGGGGGGGGGGGGGGGGGGGGGTGAGGTGGATGGAGTAATACAATATAGGGGTGACGTTTTAACAATTATAATGGAACCTGGAAAATACTGCGTACACTGAAATATCACAAATCTGCTTTTAAAAACTCAACAAATATATCTATGTTACTTTAACACTTAACCAAACAATTCCGTGTTTTAATAATAATCACCCAGGTAAAAAGGCTTTTGAAATCATTTTTACACAAATGTAACCGTCATTTTCCCCTTTAGCCAAAATGTTCTCTTCTTTAATTTAAGGCTTTCCTCCCCATGAAGCTTCTGGTCAACATGGCATATTTTTTTTTTTTTTTTTGTTAGATTATTGAGAATTTATAGCGATTCAATAATTCTAAACACTTTTAACCGCCCAGAATTTCTTTAAATGTCTATCTAAAAAGTTTCTGTTCATACCTCTATTACTTTTTTTTTGTAAACGGAGGTAATAATAATCTCCCTTTGAATTGAGGATATAGTGATTTTAGAACTGAAAATGATAATTTGCTATGAAGGCAAAACCTCCAAATGTGGCTCGGTTAAGATGCTACAATAGTGATAATTTTTAATGATATCATATTTTCCAGAGTAAAATTACAGTGGAAATAGATGTTCCGCTTTAGGGTAGGAATACCTTAAGAATTCCCTTGAAAAGTTTCCTTCATTTCTATAACCATCTTGGTCGAAAACGTCAAATTCTGTGTAATAAGGATAGGATAATACGAAACCCGAAGATCTCGGTAGAGAGAACATGCAAGCAAATAGTGAAATTCACTCCCATCATCATTAGCATTCCATGATCTGCTTGTTATCAATATATAATATCTTTATTTTCCTGTTTCAATATTAGTATAGTCTACTGCAGTTACATAAGCAGATGTTAGTTTCATTAACATGTAGACTGTATTTGTACCAGACAGCTTTATGACCCTTCACCAAATAAACCCGTGTTTTAACCACTCTTTTGGAACAAGGATTTTGAAAACATTGTGGAAAAAGGAGAAAATGCTGGTAACCAGCGTTTTCTCCTTTTCCTTAAATGTTTTCTTCCGTGTCAAAGACCGGGATCATCTTTTACACTTTGTTGTCTGAAAAAATGTTTTCAATTTCGAGTCTTCCATTTTGTTAAGATACATACATAATAAGATTACTCCAAACGTAATGGGAGGTAAGGTTTTTGGGAACCAGTAGCCGATTTTTCATTATTTTTCGACTCATGAATGAATGTCATTTAAAAAAGAAGATCCACGTTGTCGATAATTCATTTTTTCATCCCAGTTTTTGTGGCCCCTGACATAATGAAATCAAAGTTAACAAGAAAAGAACTAAAATGTCTACCATTCGTATCATGAGGATAAACAGCCAATATGGTGCAACTGTTAATGATATAATTTAAGCGAAGTGATTCTGTTATGTCAATCATGTAATAACTCATGGATTCGAGCATAAGTGTCATGAAAAAATAAACCCAAGCAAAAGTATATATCAAGTATATGGCTGTATCATCAGCGAACATCAGAGAATGAAAAAAAAAAATCGAGCATTTGTGTCATGAAAAAATAACACAGAGCAAAAGAATATGTATCTTCGGAAAAAATCGATCTCTCTAAACCTCGCCCCTTTCACAATTGCCTTGCGACCAGTTTACGGATGCCTGCAACACTTCTCTCTAGACACATAACCAATCGCATGATGTCTTGAGAGCTGTCGCAGTCATTGCAGAGTGGCAAGCGGTCGCAATCGATCGTTTTAACGACGTATATGACAAATTTTTCTAACGGACAGATTTTTTTTTAAAACTTTGCACATACAAAAGCTTATCATGTCTCTAGGAGATTACAGTAAAAGATATGGGTCACCGTGCTCGTTTCTGAGAAATTTGCCTTCGAAAAAGGTACATATATATACAGTTCCAAAATTCAGCTGATATTGGATTCAAAGCGTCTTTGTTTAATAGTCGGTTAAACAGAAAAATAACAGGAAAAATATACAAATATACATCATCTTAATAAAAATTCATATATTTTTGCACAAACAATGTATAAAAGCCTGGTTTTGAGCATGGCAAATGTACAAATATGCATGTTATATATAGACCATTGAGTTAAAAGGGGAGATAATTTGATCGAATTAAGGGTTAATCTTAAATAAATACATACTTTCTAACGGTCAGGTTTTTCTTAAAATTTCCACACTTATAGTGTTTATAATTCTAAACATTAAGAAAAAATAATAATGGCACCTAACCGTGCTTATTTCGTCAGAAAACAAGGTTGAAGGTCACTGTGAGAGTTATTTTTCAAGGAAAAAAATAGGATAACAGCAGACATAGTGGGAAAAGGAGAAATTGCTCAATAGGAGTGATTTTCCCTTTTCCAACAATAATTTTCAAAGTGGAAACAGCTATACTTTCACAGCTTTAAATTTCCTTTGTTTCCTTGTTTGGTGTGTAACGCCGTGTCAAAAGTATTTTAATTATTTCACGGTGACAGTTCAAAGATCCGTTTTTTTTTCTCTTCACCAATACTACCCGAAGAAAGTGCTACTTGTTTCTGTGCACCAATAGTATTACCATTATGTGCAAAAAATACACAGGTGCACTTTTGATTCAATATCTACGACAAAAATACATGCGCACTAGGATGCGCGCAAACATTTGTCATATACGTCGTTTAAGCTTTGGACTTGTTGAAAATGATAACACGACTGCGTGCGATCGAAATACTCGCACTTAGTTGCACTAACAGTCGTACGGGTGTTGCATAATGTTGCAAACCATTGCACAATAAGACGTACGGTATTTTATCGTTTTGGCGGCGTGCAGTACTCGTACGTGCAATACTCGTATTCGTTGGGATCTCTAGCTACCAGACGTGCGTTCAGTTGCCTTTTGAATGCAACTATTAGACTGTTATTTACATCAGCTCGTGCAACCAACGAGAGACTGTGCGATTATTTTAAAGAGACAAATCAATCAGCAACGAAAATGGTCTCCAGCCCTTTTTTGAAGGAAGCTGGAAGCTGCTGCCTCTGACTTCTGTTTTCCCAGGTCTTTCTTGCCTTTTTTCACAACTTTTCATTCGTTCTTCGGAATTCAGTGTTGATCTGACGAGATACATATTTAGGCGGGTATAAATCTTCGGTTCCTCGCACGACCACTCGTACGATCAATCTCATGATCATGCAACCGGTGTTGAGGTAAATCGTACGACGACACCATCAATCCCACCAGTTGTAGGGTTGACGTCACACCAATCGCGGTTTCTCGTGCAACACTCACAGGTAAACGTATGGTCGTTCGCACGATCATATGCGTCTTTGTCTTGCAACGGTCGCTTCCACTCTGTTTTGTTGAACGACTTCTACTACATTTTTGAGAGTTTTTTTAGTGATCCATTGCGAGAGCAGCTTTCTTAAGTCGATCGTGCGACTAAACTGTCGCAATTAGTCGTACTCCAATTGTGAAAGGGGCTTAAAGCAAGACCCTCGCCTAGCATATAAACCTCCTCTTCCCTCGCCCCCTCCTGCATACCATTTTACCGCTTTCCTCCCCCCCCCCCCCCCCCCCTTACACGTGCATATCGATTACATTTCAGAATTTTCTTTAGCAAGTTCCATCAAAGCAATACAAGTCCAAAGAGCAGCTTTATCTTTAAACGTTGATGAAGTAAAGGACGAAAACAGGCTGTATACTGTCTAAAGAGTGTGGTGGTTTGTAAAATATCCAGTTTAATATGAAAAGATCCGTTTTAATACGAAAAGACCAAATTCATAGAAAAACCCATTTCATGTGATGATTCATTTTATGTGAAAAGATCAATTTCATGTAAAAAGATCTGTTTTAATATGAAAAGATCAATCTTAATCTTAAAAGATGCACTTCAGGCAAAAGGATCCATTTTAATATGAAATGATTAATAACACAAAAAATATCAATTTATAGGAAGATTGATTGATTGATTGTATTGTGCTTTGGGCCGTTTTCAACATTATTTCAGTTATGTCTCTGCGGTCAGTGCACCTATTCATGCTTTCCTGAAGTTTCTTTTACCAGTACTCCGCATAATATTCTTTCCAAGCCACTGGCTGCTTTCCCACATAACTATCGCCGAGACAATGGTCAGCGGTAGGAGAGGAATGAATTCTGTCGCAATCCTCGGAATGAAATTGGCCGAGTCAGGGATCGAATCCGCGACTATCTGTTGCCTGCACGCTACCGACTGAGCAACTGGAGCTCGGCAAATTTTTAGGAAGAGATCCATTTTAAGAAGAAAAGATCCTTTTCATATGAAAAGATCCATTTTAATATGAAATTGTCAAAAGATACAAAAGGGACTGTTTCACATGAAAAAAATCATTAATTCAGTATATTTAGGGCTAGTCTCCGTAACTCTTTACCAGACAAAAAAAAAAAGGAGACCTGTCCGTATCTAAAGCAAGTGCAGACGACAAATTAAATGTGGCTGAAACGATGATGTTTATCTTCGAAATTGTAAAAGACATTGTCGGTAAAGGAGAAAATGCTGGTAACCAGCATTTTCTCCTTTTCCAAAAACGTTTTCAACACTCTTCTTACTAACGGTCGTTAAAACACGGAATTGTTGGGTAAAGGGTTCAATGGCGAGGTAAGATGGAATTATAGATCTAGCACCTATGAAACAGAAAAAGATATGCGAGATTGCAACATCAAATATCGAGAATTTTACTTGTAACATTTAACATTGGAAAAAAAAACAGAAAAGAAATATGGTTCGAATAACCATTTGCAGTAGATTATGGATTTACTTTTCACCGCGGCAACTGTGTGTTGGCGGTAATGCGCTTTACATTTCCGGTTAAACAACATAACAACAGCAGATTCAAGCACTGCTTAAAGTTCACAAAGCCTACGCAAAGAGAATTTCTCTATTTCCAACGATGTTTTCTAAACCTTTTTATAGTAGCTATGCTAAATATTTTCAGTCTCGTCTCTGAACAACAGATTAAAAAGTAGCACGATAGCCGGATGCTACAGATATATTCTTCATTGCAAATAACATTTTGTTGACAGTAATGTGTTCAGCGTTTGTCTTTTTTGTCTGGCGTTTAACGATTTAACTAATGAACAATGACAATGTATTTATGTTTTATTCATATTAATAATTTTGCATTTTCAACGTAATACATGCTAGTATCTGTTTTTTCGGCGTAGCTGAATGTGCTTGCTGTTGACCTACTTTTTGGTACTGATAACAATGAATGAATAGAAATTTGTGATTGGTCAAAAATAGAGACATGTTTATTCTAAGGGCCCATGTGGTAAAAAATATGTAGACAAGTTTATTCTAAGGGCACTTGCCTGTTTTGCTGGCAAATTTACGCCGTCTATCTTTTTTAAAGTATTTCTTTTTCCACATTTCTTCGTAAAACATGACTGAACTAATACATGTATTTATACATGCACTGGTTGCTCTCATACGTTATAATTATTTTTCAATTACTCTTTTTTGTTCACATCTTGTGCTAATCTATATTATTAATTGTATTGGCTATAAAATATTTTGTATTTTAATGCCAAATGAAAAATTTGTTATGTTATGTTATTAGGACCACGGGCTCAATACTCGAAATACATAAAGACATTAAACGTGGTAAATTGGAGAGGGAAACGTGAATTCAAACTCAATGGTGTGTCGACTAACCGGTGCTTTCCTGTACCAGGTATTTCTCGGTATTCGTGTGCGGCATAGACTTTAAACATATTATGTAAGTAATTTTTTCTCTATTTATCACACCATATCAAAAACACATGCGCAGGAGACCTTTTCCGCTTGATGGTAACATTAAGATGTAGGCTCCGCGAAAATAATGTCTATTAAAACCTGTTACCACATTTATCCCACATGTTACATAGGTTGTTGCCTATTGAACAAACTAATGTTGAATCCTTTTCCTTCATGCCACAATGCTCTCTAAACTCCTTCATTACTGAATTAAATTGCATTTTCGCAAAGGCTTCAAATACAGTTCCACTACAAAATCAAAAGACAATTTGTTCATAATCTAGAACACAGCAGTGGACTGTGTAGATCAGAGATCAGACTGCACGTTCTGTGCAGTCTGATCTTGATCTACACTGTCCACAAAAGCCTCTGGTGTCGTCTATGGTATGGAAAAGGTTTCAGCTATTCTCGCCATATCTGTCGAATATACCTACATGTAAATTAAATAAAAATTGGTTTAAGCACAATGATATGCCTCAACTCATTTAAAAGTTAATCAGGCTTTTTAAAATCAAACAACACTTGAATAATTTACAAATAATATTATGGAAAAACACGTGAAGTACTGAAAAACGCTGATTTTTTTTCTCAACATTGTGAAAACCACCGAAGAAAAAGTAGTAAATTGCTTGTTGAAAATGATTGCCCCTTACGCCGCGTCGTTTTTAATTGCTTGTTACATTGGATTTCTCCTTTTGTCGCACTGTTTAAATTGCTTTTGACAAGCGATTGCTTCCTTTGCCGCACCATTTTCCATTGCTGTCGAAAAACAAACTAATATTTGTAGAGAAATGGGCTAAAACCTATCACCACGTAAATATAAATGAGCTAAGCTCGGTGAAAAGAGGGTTTAATGCGTTTGCAAAAAAACATTTCGACACAAGTCAGCCTGCGCAGTCCGCGCAGACTGATCTGAGTCGAAAGTTTTTGATATAGGACAACTTTCCGCATGTCAAAGTACCACTCTACCTCAGGATTCGTCAGGTTGTCAGACAAAAGGCATTTGGATCCACGATTTTGTGATGACTGCTTGGTATAAAGCATCACGGAGATGCATTTAACCCCCTATTGCCAGAGCATAGCTCAAATGTTACGCAACAGTATTACAATTGGTCTGCAACGTGCGAAAAGGGACATTCGGACATTTGCGTAAAGTGTCGTCTCGGATCAGCCTGCGCAGTCCGCGCAGGCTAATCCGAAACGGCACTTTCCGTTTTTATGTAATTTTCTGTTTTGTGCAAGTCTACTATATCACAAAATCTAATGTAGTCGTAAAGTGCCGTCTCGGATTAGCCTGCACGGACTGCGCAGGCTGATCCGAGACGACACTTTACGCAAATGTCCGAAAGCCTCTTTTTGCATGTTGCAGGCCAGTAAATAGGCGGTTTTACCAACCCTGTTTTCATTGGATTTTGAAACTATTGTGAGAAAAGGATAAAATTCTGAGAGAGAGAGAGAGGAAGAGAGAGACAGTGAGATAGAGAGAGAGAGAGAGAGAGAGAGAGAGAGAGAGAGAGAGAGAGAGAGAGAGAGAGAGAGAGAGAGAGAGAGGGGGAGGAGGGAGGGCTTTCGGTTTTGGAACACAAGGTTTGTCATAAAAAAAAATAGGTGCTTGTGAGAAAGGCTTATAAGCTAAAACTAGATAGTACAGACGGTTGAACAGACGTAGACAAACCGTTTAACCCTTCACCACACAATCCCGAGTTTAAGCGACCTTAAAGCTACTCTCTCACTATTGCGTATCAGCGGCGTATGCAACAAAATGTCGTTACGCGGGTCAATCGCCAAGAACTGAGGTGTATTTTGTTCAAAATTAAAGACACGGCGTATGGACGACGTTTCTGTGGCGTTCCTATGGCATATCTGTGTTCGTATGGAGTTCAAGGGACGTAAAGTACGGCGTAATGAGGCGTAAGCGTGGCGTATGACGCGTTGCAGTGGCGTAACCGCGTCGTTAGCACGACGTTCCTTTCTTATGTGCGGCCTTGCCGTTACGTAAATACGGCGGTCACCGACGGAAAACGGCTGTGCTCACTTCGTTGCCATGAGGCGATGGTAATGTCCATACTGCAACCGTCTGTCAGCGTCAAGCCATGGTCTCACCCACCATCTCTTGGGTCTTCTCTTCCTTAAAATTGGTCCTTGTACACCAAGTCTGGCTTTTCTTAGCCTAGCTGTTTGAGATTTATTTGCATCTTCGAGGCATAAAAATATCCAAGTTAGACCCACAACAGCTACTTGAACGTCAGATTCTTCCCGGTCCATGACTTTGGAAATAATGAGGAAAAGCAAAGAATATTACATGTGAAAAGGTATTATTCAAACACAAAACGTAGCATGTACTCTTGGAACGCCACAGATACTTCGACAGCGCAACACCTACGCAGCGGCAACGACTGAGCAGCGAAATGTACGTGGAACGTACGCCGTAAATACTCGAAATAAGTCATTTGTACGCAACTAATACGCAACGGATGCTAAAAGAAGATCGAGGGTACGCAGTGACAACGTTTTTTACGTCATATTTACGCCACAGTTACACACACTTACGCCACGGTTACGTAGCATGTTAAATACCTTTGCGTGACGTAATAAGTGTTCGAGCTACGTTCCATAGGCGTCACTGCTGCGTTGTTTTCGCTTTTACGGCGTATGTATGACGTAGGCATGACGTATTGGAGCTGCTACGTACGTGCTACGTATTTTTAAGTGCGGACTTAAAAAAACGTCGCACCTCCGCGTACAAGGAGAGCATGCTACGTACCAAAGAGTATTAGCTACGTAAATAAGTTGACGTTACTGCGGCGTTGTCGCAGCGTTCGTTTCTTATCGCGATACGCCGTACATACGCAAGCCGATACGCAGTAGTGAGAGAGCGTCATAAGGAAGGCCGCTTTGGGAAACAATGTTAGAAAAGAAGAAAATGCTGGTGTTTTTTTCTCGTTTTCCAAACTGTTTTCTACCCTGTCAAATGCAAATTTCAGTTTTTGAGCCAAGTTTTATTTTGACGTATGCAAAAGCTTTCAATATGGACCGGTATAAAATTATGTCGTTTTTGTGAAGAGTTAAATTACAGAAAAGGGAAAAAAGTGCGGAGAGAGAGAGAGTCACAAAGACTACGAGGCTAGCAGACTTAGCTGAGAGTTTTTATTTTCAACCTTCAAACAAAAATCTCAAGGAAAAACGTGCTTTTATTAAACACAAATTCATTAAAAAAATATCATTTAAAACGACGCAATTAATTAACTCAAGCATGTAATTGCAAAAATCAAATGGCGAGATTTTAACAGCAGACGGTTAAATACGTTTTTCCGCCAAAAACATAATTATATTTTCTCATATTTTGCATAACCCAACGCTTAAAATACTGTGGGAAAATCCAGGCGCTTTTGTGGACAGTGTAGATCAAAGATCAGACTGCATAGTACGTACAGTCTGATCTTTGATATACTCTGACCAGTATTTTGTGATGAATGTTAAAAGAAATTAACTCTTTAGCACACGACAAAATCTTAAACTTGTCAAAATCCAAAGCAATTGCAGACGACAAAATAAAGCTGGCTCAAGTGGTATGATTTGCTTTTGAAAATGTAGAAAACATTGTTGGAAAAGGAGAAAATGCTGGTTACCAGCATTTTCTCCTTTTCCAACAACGTTTTCAAAAGCCTTCTTCAACGTCGTTAAAACTTGGTACTGTGTGGTAAATGGTTGAACTGCGATATTTTATTCTTTTTTCATATTTGATTGATGGGAAAACAAGTTCATTTCTGTTTCGTGAAATGTTGGCGTTAAACGCGCACCATGCGCCGTCTGTTAAACTATAATCTGCAGGAGCAAATTTGCAACAGACAAATTTGAAAACATCCTGATTACCTCTTTACTAAATGACAAAATTTCCGTCTGCACAAAACTGAAAGCATTTGCAGACGACAAATTAAATGTAACTCAAAATATGACTTCTGTCTTTGATTGGATAGAAAACATTGTCGGAAAAGGAGAAAATGCTGGTTACCGGCATTTTCTCCTTTTCCATGATGTTTTCTAAAGTTGTCTCCGTCAGGGTTGCAAAACCTCGGCATTGTGTGGTAAATGGTTTAATAGAGAGATACCACAATCAATTATGATTCAAGGACATGCAAGAACATAATGGCGAAAGAAAAAATAACTATTAGTAGTATATAAAATACACCCATAGGGCCAAATGCCAAAAAATGCCAAAATTCTATAATTTGTCCGGGGAAGAATATATATATTCGGGGACACCCATACGATTTTTGCATAAATCTATTTTCTCATAATTCTAAAGAAAATAAATTTCATCATCCACTAACCAACGCATCGATTAACAATTGTGTCCACTAACCAACACATCAATTAATAGATAAGTCAACGCATCAACTAATGACCCCCCATGTGTCAACGCACCATCTAATTACTATATCCATTTTACCATAAATTCAAAAATAAAGAAAAAATTTTTTTGAATTTTTTAAATTTTAAGTCATAAAATAATTCAAAATATGGAACCGTTACATACAAATGAAGTTTTTTATGATGTACTTGATACAATGCCACCTAAAGCAAAAGTACTAAATTGGCTTACCTCTAATGAATTAGAAAAATTAGAAAAACATATCAAAACTAAATTTAATGAAATACCTATTTATAAAATTCCAGGAAGAAAAGTATATTTCCCAAATATTCATCATAATGATTATTGTACTGCTTTGAGAAAAGCGGCACCTGTTATATATTATTGTTTTAGTAAAGAAATGGAGAGGCATGGTACACATGATTTATCTATGTGGGTGGGTCTCTACGATAATAAAACTAAAGAAAGAAAAAGAGTTGGTCCTTACTGGTTTGATACTAGACCAGGAAGTGGAAGACATCTAATTCCTTATCAAAATGAAATAAATTTTTGTGAAAACTATGTTTTTGAATTTAAACCTTGGGTATTATTATACTATAGAGAATCAAGTGAAAATTTAGAAGATTTTAATTTTCTTTCACCTTTTATAGAATTTAGTAATAGATTAAAAAATTTATATGGAGACCCTGATGTGAATAAAGCATTAAAAAAAATAGATAAATTAACAAAAAATGTAACACTATCTAATTATGTTAAAACTGATAGAAATGACGCTACACTTGTTAAAATTACTGACGGGCCCGGTGAAATAAAATTTATTAATAAAAGTGATTTCGATGATTCTTTTTTTGTCATAAAAGATAGAGATTATTATTGGATAGATTTCTTAAAACCTAAACCAAAAGAATTTAGAAAACAAAAAATATTTTTAGAGAAAAAATGCTGTATATGTACCATTAACAAACCTAATATAACATTCATTAATTGTGGGCATCTATGTATATGTGAGGAATGTGATAAAATACATCCCTTAAATAAATGTCCTTTATGTAGGCAATAAATAATTGAATCAAACTTATTTCTTATTAGCAAGAAAATAAGAAATGAGTTGTTTACAGCGATTAACGAGCGAATTGATCACAGAACTAAATGATCATTTGAAAAATAAACTTATAGCTTATCCCTCTGTTTACCGAAATCAAGTATATTTTGCGGGTACAATTTGGGATGATCCTATTCAAAACCGTAGTTACGATTATTACGCTGTGATGTTAAAAGAAAAATTAATACCTATTACGTACTATTTTTATAGCTTAAATTTCTCGAAATTCAAAGACCACTGCCATTATAGAACGAGTGAAAAGGGGGCCACGCGGATGTGGGTTGGATTTTATGATTCAGATGAGGATGGTCACCATAGAGTTGGAGATTTCTGGTTTAATATAGGATGTTACCCAGAAAACTACATTTCAACATTTAAAACGGAAATAGAAATTGCTTACGAGGCATTTTGTGAAGGAACAAGGAGTAAATATTGTTGTACTCCACCTTATATTGAATTTAGTAGGGGGCATGATAACTTTTATGGAAACCCAAGTAATGATTGGGCAAGAAGAAAAATAAAAGAATTATCGCTTTCATTGAATTTACCCTATTATGAAGCATGTGATCTAAAAAACGCAACAATAATTAAAACTACCGATAGTTGCAATAATGTTCGTTTTATTAACCCAGGACCTAATCCTTCATATTATTGGGAACATCTTATATACTCACCATCTTCGAACATTAAAATAGAACCAATGAGACCAACACAAGGATCAAAACATAAAAGAATAAAAATATATCGAGAAGAACTCTGTTGTGTATGTGCAACTTATCCTCCCGAAGTGTCCTTTACTAGTTGCGGTCATCTATGTATTTGCGAAACATGTAATAAACTATATCCTTTAGATAAATGCCCCATATGTAGACAATAATTTTTTGTTAAAAGAATTTTGTAAAATATTTAAAATGAAGTTTCTAAAATTATTTTCAAAGAAAAAAGATGAAGCTAATGATATAAGCATTATTAAAAAACAAATTGATGAATTAGATAAAAAAATTCAAGCATTATCATTAGTTATTGATGCTTTAATAGAAATTATACATGATATGAAAAAAGTTAAATAAATATATAATATATTTTTTTTTATAATATATTATATATATTTACAAGTCTAATTCTATCAAAATAGATATATAAGCGTGTGTTACATTACGACTATCTGTTCTCGAAATAAAGTTTACGATGTCGCATTGTTTTACCTCCAACGCCCTCGGAAAAACTACACAACTACAAGTTTCATCATCTTTTTTAATAATAGAATAATCAACCTGCTCATTTCCGTTTATCGATATATTAACTTTTATCTCTTCTCCTCGTACATTAGCATTATCTTTAACAACCGTTAAACTTCCTCTTATGATTCTACCCGGAGCACTCATACAATAGCCTCCTAAACCATGCTTTCTACCTGAATTACCATTACCGAATGAAAACTCATAATTACCAGACCCTAATGGTCCATTTTCTTCAGCCCACACAGTTATAATAGGTTTAGGACCTATGAGAGAAGGAAGAGATACTTTTCTATCCACATAGGATTTTGTCACTAAATCTCTCTCTTCTACCGGTGTTGCCGCGTTTTTTATAGAAAAACCTTGAAGGTCTATGTTAGTCACCGCCATGAAACTCCCATCCGGATTTTTTATAATAGCTCCACCATTATCGACATAATTTTTATTGACAGCAGAGTCACGGGATACAGGATTTGGCAACCTAGTAATCGAGTTACCATTCATATCTATTCCACCATCTATTGAATAGGAACCATCTTGTTTTTTTGTTAAAGCTTTTTCACCCGCGGTAGCCGTCTCAATAGCGGTATCCACATAAAACTTATTAGAGGCTTGGTCGTGTCTTGTAGGGATTCCAAGATTGTTAATTACTCGTCCTCCCATTGAGATTGCATCATCTGCCTCATACCACCTTCCATCTTTATAAACAAAGGCCCTATCAACATTATCCACATAATTTTTAGTAGCAGCTTCACCCGGTTCTTTTGGATCCTTAACATTTCTTATTGGATTAAAACCCATATTTAAATATCCAGTAACATGGTATCCTCCGTTTTCAACCAACAACCCTGAGTTAGCGTCAACATAAGCCTTAGTTGCTGCATCTTGAGGATTTACTGGATTACTAACCCTTGTTAATGTATTACCATTCATGTCTATAGACCCACTAACAACAGTTGTTCCATCTTTACGTAAAAAATTATTATTTATGTAAGTGAGTGACACACCATCACCGCTTGTTTCACCATCATCTTTCATTCTTCCAAATTTGTTAACAGGCATTTTTTTATATAGTACTAAAAAAGTTTATTTAAAACATTTTGAAACTGATTACCTCTAGATAACTCTTTTAGAATGTACAAACATAAATGACCACAAAATACTTGTCCAGCTTGTTGTAATTGGTCAGTATTGTACTGTATTGGGCTTTTTAAATAATCTCGAATTTCAATAGGTGGTTGTATGCCATAACTATCAAAATAAATTTTAGTTTTACCATTTTTATACCAAGCGACCCAATGTGTACCAGGACCATTACTTTTATCAAAGTTTACTATACCACATTCTTTTTTACTCGGTTTTCTCGGTAATGTATCTAGTAAAAAAACTCCTCTAAAATAAGGAATCTTTAATCTTTTAACGGCACCCTCTAATTCGAAATTGTTCAACGGTTTATTCGGTAAAATTACGTTTTCAATCGAAATATTTGACATTTTTTTATAGTTAAATATTTCTAATATCTTTATTGTCAACCCACGAATTAAATTCATTGGGATAACCTTTCCACTTTACGAGAGATTTCTTTTTTCCTTTTTTAATAACCTTTTCTATCCTATACAGCTCTTGACTGGTTTTCTGCAGTTCAGGTTCATAAAAGGTACCTTGTATTTCTTCTCCATTAAAATCTTTAATTTTATATGTTATAGGTGATGTAAGTTTTACTTCAGAAACTGTAAAAACCTCCTCAGTCCATCTTGTTGTATAACCTTTTTCAAAAGTCTTTTTCTTTTTAGTTATCCTTACTTTATCTCCAACGGAAAACTTAGGATTAAAGTCTTTTATTTCTAAATGATCGGGGTAAAGATTTCTCCAAACTTTGGTTTCATTTTTTTTTTTACTAGCGTCTACCGGGGTCATCTTAATAGATGAATGTCTTGTGTTATTATATTTTTTAACCAAATCCGGTAGCACATTAATGTAAACGTTTGTAGAGTTAGCGGAAAAATACTTCCACATTTTTTCTTTCATTGTCCTAATCCATCTCTCAACCACACTAGATTTTTCCTCATTTTCAGTAGAATATAATTCAACCAAGTCTTTTACATCTTTGTTATAAAACTCTTTACCCTTATCCACCCACATTTTTTCAGGTTTTCTCTCCTTAAAAATATTTTTTAATGCTATAGCAACAGATTTTCCTGTTTTATCTTTTAATGGCACCAGATATCCATATTTAGAAAAGATATCAATGACAGCGAGAAGGTATTTAACACCACGATTAAACTTAGAAAATGCTTGCATGTCTACTAAATCCGCAGCCCATATCCTATCTATACCGTTTACTCTAACTCTTCTTTTCTTAAAATTTCTTTTTACGGGTTTATGTAATTCTTCCGCTAAATTTTTTTTTTTACTCCCGTTCCAAATTTCATTTTCGTTCCAATGAGTCTACTTACCAAACCTCTTTCCATTTTTTCTCTAATACTAGGATTGTAAATACCTTCTAACTCTGTTAACATATTCTTATCACACACTGCGTTTCTTGTAGCAGTATCATTGTGTTGAAGATAGCAAACATCATGGTGATAAGCAGCTTTATCAACACGGTTTATAGGTTTACTCCACTCTTTTGGTGTTAAATCTGGATTGAGTCTTTTATTTAGTTTGGTACCTGGCCCTGTAAAATTGTGTCCTGGTAGATGCATTTCAACGGGTAAATTATTTATAAATTTGTTTAATATACTACTCCCGGTAGTTTTTTTTTTATAAATTGTGATTTAGTTATTCCACAAATAACGCATTTCCCCTGCATCATATTTCTTCCATTTTTAGAAATGGTATATTTTATATCATTCGTATCTGTATGTTTTTTACATTTAACGCAATACATGTTGTTTTATATAAAAAAATAAAAATATTTAAATAAAAATGGATATTATGAACTTATCATGGAATGAAGTAGTATCAAAGAGATTTAATCACTCCCTTTTACCAAAAAGTATTAGGGGTTTAATTATAGGTAAATCATCATGTGGTAAAACTACTTTATTGTTAAACCTTTTACTCAGACCAGATTGGCTTGACTACAACGATTTAAATGTTTTTGGAAAAAGTCTTTTTCAACCGGAATACCGAATACTAAAAAAGGCTTTTGAAGAAAAACTACCAAAAGAATGTATCTTAAGATTGTTTAACATGCGTGATGACATACAAGAAGTAAACATTCCACCAATAGCTTTAGTTGAAGAATGGGCTAAAACGATTAAAAACAAATCAGATATAAATTGCAACTTCTTTGAAAATGTTAGTGATGTGCCTGATCCGAGAGAGTTAAACTTAGAAAATAAAAATTTAATAATTTTCGATGATTTACTTTTAGAAAAGCAAAATAAATGTGAGTGTTACTACGTTCGAGGAAGGCATAGTAATGTTGACTGCTTTTACCTCTCCCAGAATTATTTTAGACTACCAAGGCAAACTATTAGAGAAAACGCTAATTTTATTTGCCTTTTCCCACAAGACCTAAAAAACCTTAATCATATTTATAGCGATCATGTAGGTGAAGATATGTCTAAGGATGAGTTTAGAAAGTTCTGTCAAAAGGCATGGGAAAGACCACATGGTTTCGCTATTATTGACTTAACCAGTAAAAAACATGATGGAAAGTATAGAAACGGTCTTGATAACTTCTACATACCTAAGTCAGTATAAAAAATATTTTAAATATTATAAAATGGAAGAACTTTTAGGACAAATTGTAAAAAATACGAGCCATAAATCATCGTCTCAAATCATAGTAAGCGATAACAAAACACGTTTTAGAACAAGGTTTAATCCTCCAATTCAACTGGAAAAGGATAAAGTATATGAAATAGCTATGGTAAACCTTGAAACTTACTACTCTTTTCCAAACATTGATGAAACGAACAACACATTCGTTTATTCTCCAGACAATGGCACCACATGGATTAAAATAAAAATACCTGAAGGAAGTTATGACCTCGTTGACATTAATGATACGATTCGTCAGGAAATGAGAAAAAATGACCATTACGATAGAGTTAATGAAGAGTATCCTATTAACTTTTCTGCGAACACTAATACCCTAAAGTCTGTTCTTATTATTGATAATAATTATCAAGTAGATTTTAATCAACCAGGTTCCATCGCTAAAGTATTAGGATTTACTCGAGCTAAATATACGCAAGGATTTCATGAGTCAGAGGATGTAGTAAACATTCTTAGCATAAATAGTTTGCTAGTTAACATAGATATTATCTCAGGAAGTTACGTTAATGGTACACCAAGAAATACTATTTACTCTTTTTTCCCAGATGTTGCACCTGGATATAAGATAATTGAGTCACCAGTTAATTTAGTATACTTACCAATAACGTTAAATGAAATACATAACCTAAATGTAGATATTACGGACCAAGATGGTAATTTACTAAATCTTAGAGGTGAAAAATTAACGATTAGGTTTCATATTAGAGAAGCGAGATAAGCTAAATAAAAAAATACTAGTATATAAAATGACAAGTTACACTAATGTTAAAGTAAATATATCTGAAGGACAAAAGCAAAAACTTCAACATGCTGTTAAAGCTAGTTGCCCAGTAAGTATTCGTTTAGGTCATGAAGATTTACAAGGTAATGATGTTTTAGCAATTACCAATTCACAAGCAAAGAAAATGGCTAAAGCCTATGAGGATGGTGTGGGTATAACTATTAGAATGACTACAAAACAACTTAAACATAACATGAAAATAGAGGGAGGTTTCCTCGGAATGTTAGCTGGGTTAGCTGCTAGAGCTTTACCGATGCTTGCAAAAACCGTTTTACCAGCTTTAGGTGTTGGTGCTCTTTCTGGATTAGCTCAAACAGGTGTTCAAAAAGCTATGGGGTCAGGTCTTTATCTTAAAAAAGGAGGATGTGTTTGCCAAGTTGAAACTGATGGAAGTGGATTATACTTAAAACCATACAAAGGTAAAGGATTAGCTTCCGTTGGTGATGGGTTGTATTTAAAGCAAGGAGGAAAAATGTATGATGGAAAAGGTTTTTTACTTGGGCCTAATAGTCCATTTGCTAATATCCCTATCCTAGGAGCTATATTATAAATATTATTTACAATAAATAAAAAATGGATATTCATAAATTTGGTATAAAACCTAATATTACTACCCAACATAAAACTATATTTTGGAAACCTCATTTACATGGAGTAAGATATCAACCCTTAAAACAAGATTCTCTAAAATGGAAAATATACTCACAAGTAACTATCAAGATTCCTCCTAATAATGGTATGAGAGTTCCGTTAGGATTTGGTTATATAGCTACACGAGGAGTTGTAGTGATATCTATTAGTAATAAATGGAAAGATAGTTTAACCATTTCTAATGGTATACATCTTGATAATGATGTTAATGATATCTTAGTCTACATTTATAATTTCTCGCAAAAACCAATTGAAATACCTGGGGGAGAGTTATTCTGCTATCTAAAATATTTATCATAAAAAAATTATTATATTTATAAAATGGCAGATACAAATCAGGAACACCCTAATAAAAAAATATATCCTATATTACCCAAAGAACCAGGTACCGCAAGCGCTCCACCTATTGAAATGGAAGTAATGGATAATGGTCATTCTTATAGGCTTAAAAAAATATCAGAAGTACAAAATTTCCTAAAGAAGGAAATAAATGAAAGGGAGAGATTGAATAAGAAATATGCTAGAATGGCTAAAGTAGTTGATAATGTTGAAGGTGCATTGGTTGTTGTTTCATTAGCATTGGGTGGAGCAGGTGTTGTTTTGCTTTCTACGGTTGCCGCGGCACCTGTTGCTGTTGGATTAGAGAGTGCCGCTGGCGTAATTGGTCTTTCTTCATTGGTTAGTAAAATATTTGTTAGGAAAACTACTGCTAAAGCTGAAAAACATTTGAAGATTCAAATGCTTGCTGCTGCTAAACTTAATACTATAGATAATCATGTATCAAAGGCTTTAATGGATAACCACATATCTGATGATGAGTTTAAGTTGATAATGGATGAAATGAATAAATATGAAGATATGAAGAGTGAAATAAGAAGTAAATTTAAGAAGAAGGTAACAACAGAAGAAAAGGAAAGTTTGATTGAGAAAGGGAGGCAAGAAGCGAGGGAGTCCTTTCGGAGGCTTGTCGAAAACAAACATAATGTCTAGTATACCTTTTAAGTTACCTAAATTACCTAGTTTTAGATGTAAATGCCAATGTGAAATAGGAGATGAATAAATATATAAAAGCATTATATATATGCTCTTATATATTAAAATCTATGATAAAAACTATGATAAAAACTATGATAAAAACTATGATAAAATCTATGTTAAAAAAATATGTTGCTAATTAAAAATGTCATTTCTAAAAATAACTGACCCTGCAAAAAGAGACTTAATTGTAAAAGAGTATCTCGAAACGAAAAAGAATATTCGTGATAATCTACTAGCAGAGAGAACAGGTGAACAACAACTTCAAACTGACCTTTCAAAGTTTTTTAGACCTATTACAGAAACGCAAAAAACTACAACAAAGGAGATTACAGAAGCACAAAAAGCTGCAACAAAAGAGATTATAGAAGGATTTAAACCTATTAAAGAAGGTGTAGGAGGACTTGAAGAAGATGTAGAAAGCTTACCACAGGATATTCCTTTTCCAGCATTTCCATCTATCACAGAAGAAGACCTAATATCTTTTGGTGAAACAGCAAAGGAGTATTTAAGTAATCCTAAAGTTGACAAAAAATATGGAATATATGATAAAGGGGGGAATTTTTATATTGGCCGCAAAATGGTCGAAATTGAGGATGATGATATTATTATTGGTAGAGATACGTTTGCAGGTACCCCTGGTCTATGGGAGTTAATCACATCTAAAAAACCAGATGAAGATATGTATAATAAAGAGGATAAAGAAAATTATAAGGAGATAATGATAAAAACTAATACCCTCTATCGTAATAATGATCCAAGATCTAATTATCCAAAAAGTAGTAAATCATATAAATGGAAAGCCATACTTTCCAACTTTTGGTATGATATGAGAATATTTGGAAGAGGAATTGTTATCCCATCTGACCCTAACGCATTACTAGAAAGACTAGACCTGTTGATGGCAAGTAAAGAAGCAGGTAATACAGGTGTAAGAAATGAGGTAGTAAGCATTTGTGATGAATTAAAAAGACAAGGTGTTTTAAATTCACACGATTATAAAAATTTAATGTCTATACTATAAAAAGATGATAATCACTAAGAAACACGGATTTAAAACAAGATATTCATACGGTGGTTCCGGAATCTTTGATAGTATTGCTAACTTTTTAGCGAGGCTTTTTACTAGTAGTGCAGCTAAACAAATTGCGTCTTCTGCTCTTGATGTAGGAAAGAGTGTAGCTAAGGAAGGGGCAAAGAAAGCTTTAGAGGTTGGAAAAAGTGCAGCAGTAGAAGCAGGAAAAAAATTAGTTACGAAAGCTTTAACACCAAAATCGAAGCAAATTTTACAAAAATATAATGATACTCCTCCTAAAACACAAAACATTAGTACATTAATAGATGGAAGTGCCATTGCTATTCAAGACATAGTTAAAAGGTTAAACAGTGGAGCGGGTATTAAAACAGTATGAATAAGTTAAGAAAATTATATTCATTATAAAAAAGAATGTTAAATTTTAATCGTGTAGATCATGAAAAATACGGTACCGCTACTATTAAAATAGTAGGCGCTTCTTTAAACATAGAAGATTGTGATATCCTTGAAATTAATAAAACAAAATATGGTTATAAAAAAGCTGTTGTGAAGTTATCTCCTGAAAAGGTAACCAAGATGAAAGAGATTGAGGAAAAGGTAAATGAATATTTAAAAAATTGGGGTATACCTGAAATAAAACTTGTATACGGTAATAGAGTTTATCCTAAAACTAGTCTGGATACTACTGCAAAAAGCATTAAACTTCGAGGTGTGTTTGTTGATGCTAAAATTAAGTCTTTTCCCCAGCTTTGGTTTGAAATTTAAGTAACACAATTATAATTTTTATTTCATTTAAAAATTATAATCACTATTATAAAATGGATATTCTAAAAATAACCGAACCAATTTTAAAAGATGATAGTATTAATGAGTATGAACACCATGAGTATGAACCAATCACTGGTACCAATCTCAACAACGCAGGAGGAGAAATTAGGATTAACATTGAGACTCAAGATATTTTTACTCATCCTAGTGAAAGTTATTTACTTATTATAGGTGAATTAGTAAGAAGTGATAATGGAGCAGTTTATGATGCTAACACTAATATTTCTTTAACAAACAATGGTCTCATGTATCTTTTTAAAAATATTAAGTATCAACTTTCGGGTATGGAGATTGAATCTGTATTGAATCCTGGTCAGGCTACTACAATGCTTGGTTTGTTAAAATATCCTGATGATTTCTCTAAATCGCAAGGGTTAAATCAATTGTGGTATAAAGATACAGCAGCTAACGCGGGTGCCGGAAACACTGGTTTTATTGTAAGAAGAAATTATATTATTAATGACCCTCTTCCAAGAGGTACCTTTAGCTTCAGAGTTCCATTAAAACATATATTTGGTTTTTGTGATGATTATGATAAGATATTGTATGGAATGAAGCAAACTCTCACATTAACGAGAAATAATGATAATGATGCAATCTTTCGAGATGGTGCTGCTCCTGCTGATGGTAGAATTAATTTACTTAGAGTATCTTGGTTTATACCACACGTGCTACCTGCAGATGAAGAGAAAATGCAACTTTATAAAATTATTGAGAAAAAAGAAAAAATACCGGTTGGATATAGAATGAGGCAGTGCGACTCTATTGCGGTTCCCGAGTCAACATCATTTACCTGGAGACTTGCTGTCAAATCATCACCTGAAGTGCCACGTTTTATCATTGTTGGTTTTCAGACTGGTAAAAGCGGTGACCAACAACAAAATCCAGCTATATTTGACCATAGAAACGTTAAAAACATTTATGTTACGTTAAATGCTACTAGATATCCCGCTGTTGATTATAATCTCAGTTTTACCGCAAACCAATTTAGTAGAGTGTATGGGGACGCTTCTCTATTTAGGTCTAAGTTTTATAACATGAATGAAATGGTGTCAAACCCTAACATTACTCCCTCAGATTATAAAACCCTTTATCCTTTGTTTTTGTTTGATGTTTCCAAACAGAGTGAGAAATTGAAATACTCTGTCACTGATATCCAAATCAAAACACATTTTACTGAAAATGTGCTTGCAAATACAGAGGCATATGCTGTTATTATTAGTGATAGGTTAATTAACTTCCAGTCTGATGGAAATAAAATGAGTGTAGTGTATTAAGATTTTTTCTTTTTTATATAAAAATGATAAAGACTACAGATTTAAAACAAATTCTTAAAGAAAATAATATAAATTTCTACTCATACTGGGATAAAAAGCGTTTAGTTGAGTTGGTGAAAGAACATGGGCTGTATCCGAGTGAATCACCTAAAGAAGAAAAAAGCACAGACCCTAAGTTTGATAGATTAAAAACTATTATGAAAAATCCTAAGAAAGTTAGTTTAGAGGATGTTGAAACTGGAGAAATAAAAACCTTTCCATCAATTTATAAGGCAGGTCAATTTATAGACCGTAGTCCACAAACGATTGAGAATTGGAATGGAAGGGTTTGGAAAGATAAATATAAGATTAACGTTTATTAAGTCTCCAAAGATTCCAATGTACTTTTCTTATTGTTTTTTTATTTAAATCTGGTTTAATACCATTACGAACAAGTTTTTCAATTAACTCGCGTTTAGACCAATGTTTAATAGGTTTTTCACCACGTTTTCTAGGCCCTAAGGTTTCACATAATTCTACTAATTCAGATTGATGATATCTTTTCATAAATTCTTCTTCGTTCATTTTATATATATATTAATAAGATTAATATATATATAATTTCAATAATAAATTTTTTGATGATAAGATAAGAAAATTATATTTACTTTATAAAAATGCCATGGTTTAACAGAATTTCTAATATAGTTAGAAGAGCTGCATCAAATGTTGGGAGGGTCGTAACGAATGTTATACCACAATCAGTTCAACAAAGAATTAATAATTTTACTAATTGGTTAACTGGTAATGTTGAAGAAGATCAATTACCACAAGTTTTTGATGAAATTGTTCAGAATGTTAGAGAAAATTATCCACCAAGACAACCGTTTGAGGTTAGAAGAGAGCGCTCAGCATTTAGAGAGTTTGTTAATCAATATGTTATAGAGGGTAGAAGAAATTATAACCCGCAAAGATTTTTCGCAGAAACGTGGACGCCTCTTATAAATACTCTTCGAAATAATTTACGAACAAAGGTTAAACTTGTACTTAGGTGTAAAATGTGGTTAATGACAGATATTGACCAAGGTCCCGTGGAACGTGCTTTTCATAGCAATCAACATTTAAATTTAAACAGTGAAGAAATAGAGGATTTATTGAATACAATGATAGATGAAGTTTTAGAAAATTTAGCTAATTTCCAAAGAGAAGGTAGTGGTTGGACTTTTGGAAGTATTGTAAAACTAGAAATACATACAAACATTTATGACCCTTTAAGAGCTCATGGTTGGTTATCCTTACCAAGATGGATTGCTGCCAAACAAGCAGTTATTAATATGAAAAATAAAGATAATAAATGTTTTTTATGGGGTGTTTTAAGAGGGCTTAATCCAAAAGAAAATCACCCAGAAAGAGTTGATAAAGCTTTGAAAGAAAAAGAAAGTAGTTTAAATATGGATGGAATCGTTTACCCTGTTTCTTTTAAGGGTATCGATAAGTTTGAAAAACAAAATCCTGAAATTAGTGTAAATGTATATGGGTATCAGGAAGGAATAAAAAACACTATTTATCCTTTAAGAGTTACCAAAGAGGAAAAAGATAAGCATGTTGACCTTCTTTTTATTAAAATTGGGGAAAACACACACTACGCTCTTATAAATAATTTCCATAGATTAATTAGAAGCCAATTAACAACAGACCATAGACATATAGAAATTTGTAAACGATGTTTAAATCATTTTGGTAGTAAAGAACTTTTAGAAAAACATAAAAAATATTGTAATGAATTCGAGCCTATTAGTTTAGAAATGCCAAAACCAGGTGAAAAGTTAACTTTTAAAAATTATTGTCGAAAATTAATGATTCCCTTTAGTGTATATGCTGATTTTGAAAGTGTTTTAAAACCTATGCAAACATGCCAACCAAACCCAGAAAAAAGTTATACTATACAACATCAACAACATATACCTTGTAGTTTTTATTACATTATAAAATGTTTTGATGATAATGTTATGCCACCTATAGTAAGAAGTTACGTTGGAGAAAAAGCTGATGAAAAATTTATAGATTATTTAGAAAATGATATAAAAGAAATTCATCAACAATATCACCAAAAACCAAAACCTATTATAATTACACCAGAGGAAGAAAAAGAATATAAAAAAGAAACACATTGTTGGATATGTAATGAAGAATTCACTGATGATGTTAGAAATTGTAAGGTAAGAGACCATTGTCATTTTACGGGTAAATATAGGGGCGCCGCACACAATGAATGTAACCTAAAGGCTAAAAGTCCTAACTTCACACCTGTATACCTTCATAATCTTAGTGGATATGATGCTCATCTTTTTATTAAATACCTTGGTAAATCTGAAGGGAAAATTGACTGCATTCCAAACAATGAAGAAAAATATATTAGTTTTAGTAAAGATATTTGGGTTGGAAAAAATATAAAACATAAAATTAGATTTCTTGATAGCTTTAAGTTTATGAGTTCTAGTTTAGATAAGCTTTCGAGTAACTTAGAAGAAAGTCAATTAAAAATTTTATCGAGATATTTTACTAAGAATCTCCTACCATTGGTTAGGAGAAAAGGAGTCTTTCCTTATGAGTACCTAGATTCATTTGATAAACTTAAAGAAGAGAAATTACCACCTAAAAAAGCATTTTACTCTAGTTTAAACAAAGAAGGAATTAGTGATGAAGATTATGCTCATGCACAAAAGGTTTGGAAAACTTTTAACATGAAAACGTTGAAGGATTACTTAGAACTTTACAATAAAATAGATGTATTGCTTCTAGCGGATGTTTTTGAGAACTTTAGAGATGTTTGTCGTGAAAACTATGATTTAGACCCTAGTTGGTATTTCACTGCTCCTGGTTTAGCTTGGGATGCAGCATTAAAAATAACTGAAATAAGTCTAGAACTTTTAAGTGATGTTGACATGCTTTTAATGTGTGAAAAGGGTATTAGAGGAGGTGTTAGTACGTGTAGTAAAAGATATGCAAAAGCAAATAATAAGTATATGGGTGAATTATATGACCCTGGTAAACCATCGAACTATTTAATGTATGTTGATGCAAATAGTCTTTATCCTTGGGCAATGAGTAAACCACTTCCTACTCATGGATTTAAATGGATGAAAGATGGGGAATTAGAAAAATGGTATAAATATACATGCATATTAGAAGTAGATTTAGAATATCCGAGAGAATTACATGATTTACACAACAACTTTCCTTTAGCACCTGAAAGTTTAAAAATAGACAAAGTAGAAAAACTTATTCCGAATTTAGGTAATAAAAAGAATTATGTTATTCATCATGAAGCTTTAAGAACATGTATTGAATTAGGTTTGAAACTTACTAAAATACACCGAGGAATTAAATTTGCAGAAAGTCCTTGGTTAAAACCATACATTGATAAAAATATTAGTTTAAGAAAAGCAGCAAAAAATGATTTTGAGAAAGATTTTTTTAAGTTAATGAATAATTCAGTTTTTGGTAAGACTATGGAAAACCTTAGAAATAGGGTAAATATAGAATTAGTTAATAATGAGGAGCGTTGTAGGAAATTAATAGCAAAACCAAACTTTGACCGTAGAACAATATTTAATGAAAACCTAACAGCGGTACATATGAAAAAAACTGTTTTAAAATATGATAAACCTATTTATTTAGGATTAAGCATTTTAGACATTAGTAAAACACATATGCAAACAACTTATTATAAATATTATAAAGCTAAGTATGGTGAAAAGGCTAACTTGTGTTATACTGATACAGATAGTTTTATTCTCGAAATAGAAACTGAAGATTTATATAAGGATATGGAAAAAGATGTAAATAAAATATTTGACACAAGTAATTACCCTAAAGACCATCCCTTAAAAAATGATTGTAATGCTAGAGTAGTAGGAAAGTTTAAAGATGAGTTAGGTGGTAAAATTATGACTGAATTTGTTGGTTTAAGAGCAAAAATGTATGCTTATAAAACTTTAGATGGTAAGGAAGATAAAAGATGTAAAGGTATTAAAGGGTCAGTTGTTAAAAATGAGTTAAATGTTGATAATTATAAAGAGTGTTTATTTACAAAAGATGACCAATATAGAAAAATGGTAAACTTAAGAAGTAGTGATCATGAAATTTATACTGAGGAATTAAATAAAAAAGCGTTGAGTTCAAATGATGATAAAAGGTTTGTTTTGGAAGACAAGATTAATACTTTAGCTTGGGGGCATCATAAAATATAATTTAATTTTACTGATTAAATTATATTTATTAAATTTCTCTCCCAGCCTTTTTTAATATTTCCTTTCTTGCATTATTTGTTAACTTTATAGGTTTTTTTCTTATTTTTTGGAATAAATCTAATGAATATCTATTACAATCACCAATATCTTGGAAAAAATAAAATACAATTTTGTATATTAATTGGTTTCTAGTTAATTTTTTATCTAATTTAATTCCTAAATTTATTTTATACATATATAATATGTCTTTCTTTGAATTGTTTTTAAAATTATAAATATCATTCCAAAAATGCATCTTATAATTACTATTTAGTCTAAGCATAGGGTCTATAGAATCTAAAATAGTGTTTACATAATTAGTGAGAAGTATAGCGAATCTTGCTAATAATTCTTTATCTGAAATTAAATTTTTAAATTTATCTTTAGCTATATCCATATTTAACAAATTTTCTTTCATGTTATCTATGGACTTCATTAAACTTTTATTTTCATCTAAGTTTAACTCTTTTAAAAACTCCTTTAACGGCTCCATATTTTGAATTAATTTATGACTTAAAATTTAAAAAATTCAAAAAAATTTTTTCTTTATTTTTGAATTTATGGTAAAATGATTATAGTAATTAGATGGTGCGTCGACACATGGGGGGTCATTAGTTGATGCGTTGACTTATATATTAGTTGATGCGTTGGTTAGTGGACACAATTGTTAATCGATGCGTTGGTTAGTGGATGATGAAATTTATTTTCTTTAGAATTATGAGAAAATAGATTTATGCAAAAATCGTATGGGTGTCCCCGAATATATATATTCTTCCCCGGACAAATTATAGAATTTTGGCATTTTTTGGCATTTGGCCCTATGGGTGTATTTTATATACTACTACTATTTACGAGCAATTTCCTATTTTTTTTGCAAGAATGTTTTCAAGAACTGTTCTGCTGCCATGCACCGAGCTACCTTTGCACGAGAACGCGGCTGAATTCACTTGATTCCGAACGCTTGGTCGATATATTTCAACTTTGTCTTACAGAGAAAAGAATCTGTCTTGCGGATGTTTTTTTTCGGCGCAGCTAAATGTGCTAGGTTTTGACCTATATTTTGGTACTGATATCAGGTCAATAGATAGAAATTTGTGATTGGTCAAAACGTTGAGATGTTTTTTTCTAAGGGCCCCTGTCTACTTGCTGGCAAATTTACGCCGTCAATCTTGTTTAGAGATATTTCTTGTTCGCTGTATGCTAGTTGAGGTTCTGTTTTTTTTTTACTTACCAAGTAAATCCCATAAGAACGCGCAAAATGCATCAGATTGAACCATTTTTTTCCCCCAAATTTTCCGGGGAGCGGGCTGTCCCCCGCGACCCTCCCAATTTGGAGAGAAGACATGCTACAACCCTGCAGCAGCGAGACGAAAAAATATCGTTTGTAAGGAGTAGAAAGTTAATGTTAATTTTATGTACTTTATCTCACCTCAAAATCTTTTCCAAAAAAAATCATTTTACGACATCCTGTGTAATAGGATGTACTTCTATGGCGTTTTTACGAAGAAAGAAAAACTAAAATATTTATTTATGATGTATCATAAATCGATTTAGTACCTATTAAACCCTTAGCTATATATAGCGTATCAAAACTGCTGTTGATTTAGCAGATCATGCAGCACAGGTTGTGCAGTCTGGTCTTAAATCTTTTGAGAGAATCTGGCCAGTAAATGAGTCCTTTTGAATGAATTTTGAATAAGAATAATTAGCTTGAATTCAAGTTTAAAATATAAGTAGATCTGAAGAGATGCTTCTTATGGAGAAATTTCTTGTCAGGAGCAGTTTCTCTATTTGCAAGTGTTCTCGCAAGAACGCAAGAAGTTGTCAAAAGATTGTACTGAGGTAATTCATTTGTGTCTTTCAGTGAGCGTTATATGTTGTATTCTTTGCAAAGAGCAATTTCAGCGCTGTAAAGCGCTATGTCAGTGTTGTAAAGTGCAATGTCAATGTTTCGAAGTGCTATGCCGATGTTGGAAAAGCGCAGGTTCAATGTTTCAAAGCGCAGTCTCAATATTGTAACCAAAGATTTCAATGTTGT
Source organism: Hippopus hippopus (assembly GCA_946811185.2). NCBI lineage: Eukaryota > Metazoa > Mollusca > Bivalvia > Cardiida > Cardiidae > Hippopus > Hippopus hippopus. The sequence continues at coordinate 13,342,296 of OX328103.1, read as the reverse complement.
AAAGCGCAATGTCATCATTGTAAAGCACAATGCCAATGTTGTATAACGCAATGCCAATGTTGTAAAGTACACTGCCAATGTTGTAAAGCGCAATACCAATGTTTAGGCGTAATGTTAATGTTGTAAAGCGCAATCTCAATGTGGTAAACGGCAATGTCAGAGTTGTAAAGTGCAATGTTGGATACACCGTTAACCGCGTATACTACAATTCTAGACTTAGTTCTTATTTAATTTCCAATACTAGCCCTCTGATTGGTATATACTCGTATTATCAATATGGACATTATGTCTCAGCCAATGGGATGGCTTATATTGGAAATTGAGAATTAGAACTTTTTTGATTGCTTGGGTGAACGTGACCCAGAGCCTACAATAGAACCACAGATAACTTCAACCTATAACCCGACATACAAATTTCTGTATATATCCAAAATACATACAAGTCACGCAACGAAAAAAAATAACATTTAAACGAACGGTTGGTGAGCATGAAAGACTGTTACTGAATAAATCAATAAATGTACCTCCATTTGATCAATTAATAATGAGTGGCTCCAGGGGTATAAAACTTGTTCTGTTTAACTCTTTATCAAACGACAAAAGCTTAGATTTGTCCAAATTGAAAGCATTTGCAGACGACAAATTGAATATGGCCCAAGCGATAATTTCAGTCTTTGAAAGGGGAGAAAAAATTGTGGGAAAAGGAGAAAATGCTGGTTTCCAGCATTTTCTCCTTTTCCTGCAATGTTTTCCGAATATTTCTTCCTCAGGATCGTTTAAAACAAGGGATTGTTTTGTGAAGGATTTACTTATTTACAGGTACCCCCAATCCTGAGTTTTAACGATCCTCAGAAAGAGGCTTTTTAAAACATTTTGGGGCAAAGGAGAAAATGCTGGTAACAAGCATTTTCTCCTTGATCCACAATGTTTTCTCTATTTCTAAAAAGCAGATTCTATCATTTAAATGGCATTTAAATTGTCGTCTGCAAATGCTTTGAATTTAGACAAGTCAAAAATTTCGTCGTTTGGTAAAGAGATACGGTGTTTTCAAAGCTGTATTCTGCACATTTGTCTCATGGGGGTAAGCAGTTAATTAACTCTTTACTAGACAACAAAATCTTAGTCTGGTCCAAATTGAAAGCATTTACAGATGACAAATACGACAAATAAAACATGACTGAAAAACTGAAATTTGCCGTAGGTTGGGTATAAAACATGGTGGGAAAAGGAGAAAATGCTGGTTACCAGCATTTTCTCCTTTTCCCGCAATGTTTTCAAAAGTCTTTTACATCAGGGTCGTTAAAGGTCGGCATTGTGTGGTAAATGGTTAAAGAAATTACGTTTACTGGTACTCATCTTACATCAATGGTGAAACAAGTTCTTCTAAGTTGTATTGATCCGTCTTGATTATTGCTTCCTGGTAACCTTTATCTGTACTGGCGTCGTGTTGTGGGTAGTTCCAAGTCTTGGAACTACCCACATCACCGTATTCGAACCCGGAACCTTTGGTTTGAGGGGCCAACATTTTACCCCTACACCACAGTCCCAAGGATAAGGGATTAATGCATTTTCATAAGGCATGATACCAAGCAAGTCATTATATTATTATCGATCAATAAAATCCATTTTGTCGAACAACCGATTAAAACATGTGGTAAAATGTTTCTTTGACATAAAGGAGGTTGACCAATAGCAAAAAGTCTCGACTCAGGTCAGCCTGCGCGGACTGCGCAGGCTGACGTGAGTCGATACTTTTTGTAGATGCTTTAAACTCCCTTTTCACAGAGCATGGCTCAATTATGTATGGTTTCATTTATTTATATAGATATGTGAATGACTTGATTGCCTAGAAAACAGCGCAGCAGCAGCCCGATTGCTCTTGTTAGCAATGGGAAATTTAGTTACGCTGCTTTCGAAAAGCATTTCAGGTCCATCAACCCTCTCGGTGACACACTTGTAAAAGTTCTTTGTTTTTAATCCTTTACCAAATACCGATGTTAACCAAATAATCCCGTCTCTAAACAGTCCTGGGGAAAATGGCGCTTGCAAACATAGCTGGAAAAGGAGGAAATACTGTTAAACAGCATTTTCTTTTTTTTTCCAAAAATGTTTTCCACCAATTCCAACACAAATTTCTTTATGTGAGCCACATAAAATTTGTCGTCTGCAAGTGTTTTCAATATGGACACGTCTGAAATTCTGTTGTCTGGTAAAAGTTGTTATGGAACGATATGAAAATATCCCCCCCTCCCCGGGTAACCGTATTGTTGGTTACCGATGATATTTTGAAAAGGTTCCACTGCATCTATGTGCTATGGGACATTCGGGTCACAAAATCTCGTTCTCGTAAGTGGTAGACCGTTCCAAAGAATTTCATTGGTTCCGGAATGACACACTGCGGAACTTTTGACCAATGAAATGACACTTTACAAATCATTTGTGCAAACGTATTCCCCTAGTCTTTTTTTCGGAACGAAATCCCCAGTTTGCCAAAATGGCTTTATGATTGAAGACTTTTCAGTTAAAATACAAATGATTTTGTTTTATTAGTGGCTCTCATAGCTCATGAATATTAACCCCTAGGTTGCTAAGCGCGACTCACTGACCTTTTGCGGACTGTGTAGATCAAGATCAGACTGCACAAAACGTGCAGTCTGATCTTGGATCTACATTGTCCGATAAGAAGATATCTTTCTTTCCTCCCCCCCCCCCCCAAAAAAAAAACCTTTGAAATGGCGAAATTTGGGTTTTTACTATCAGCTTGAAAGTTTCATGTTAGTTATTTAGCAGGATAAGGGTTAATTGAAAAAACGAAATTTGGGAGGCAAAATGTCTTTCTGCAAAATGGCAAGTTTAGGGGAAAGACTTGTTTATTTCCAGACGACCCCTCGCTATTACAAACCTTGAGAAGAAAGCCTGTGAAAAGATTGAAAAGATTGTGGGCAAAAGGGAGCGCTGATGACCGGCAGATATAAAATTTGAAAAACAGGTAGTTTTGGGGACACAAAATTTGCATTTGTACCGGCGCAATAGTATTGACCGTAAATCTGGAATGAGGAAGTTTTGAAAGCCGAACCCGTTGCCAACGCAAACATCATTTGTTATTTTTCTCTATAGCATGTTTATTTGTTTTTCCCTCACGGAACCAGTTTTGGATACTTTTGCGGACAGAGTAGATCACGATCATACTGCACAAAATGTGTAGTCTGATATATATTTCGGCTATGAAAGCTTTTGAATTTGAAATATCTCGGTCGTTTTTAATGAAGGAATATATTCTTTTTCCTTATTTGCGCTATAAAGATTTATTCCATATCATCAACAAGGTGTAAAGTGTTGCGTCAGCCCTATTGAAAATTTTATACACTGAACATCATTGACGCTATTAGCGCCAAATATATACTGAACCAAAAAAGAAACTTCCCCTGTGTTTAAGTGCAAATGCAATGTTACTAAAAAAAAAATCAAAATATCAGATGACCTACATATATTCGGGCGAACGATTATGTGTCCGATAAAACAAATTTTAACTCGATTGAAAGCATTTTGCAGAAGAAACCCGCTGAAAGCGATTTTCACGTGCATGCACGGACCAGTATAATTCGTGTATATTTTTTGAAACCTTTCAGTCTAATTTTATAGACTTTCATGTCAATAAGAAAAAGACGTTGAAAAAAATTAAATTCTTTTTAGTTTTCTTTATTTTTTATATGCCTAGAATTCCGCAAAATTTACGCGAACGTGCCATTGGCATGCTTACTGCTGGTATGACGATGAATGCTGTTGCTATGAATATTGGATGTTCTACTCGTGCTATTCTCACCTTAGGCAACGTTTTCAAGCAAAAGGGCGTACGGAAGATCGACCACGTAGTGGACGTCCTCGCGTCACGACGCGCGGCCAAGACTGCTATATTCGGAACACCCACCTGCGCAATCGCTTTCAAACTGCCACAGCCACTGCTGCTAACACCCCTGGTACACATAACAACCGTATATCTGCCCACACTGTGCGCAATCGCTTGCGCGAGGGTGGGCTACATGCACGTCGTCCATACGTTGGTTGTGTTTTGAAGCGACGTCACTGCGTAAATCGTGTTAATTGGGCACGTACACACCAACGCTGGCATAGACGACAATGGAATAGCGTTCCAGGTTTTCCATTCATCGAGGTGATGGCAGGGTTCGAGTATACCGTAGGAGAAATGAACGTTATGCCGACTGTTGCGTACTTGAACGAGATCGTTTTGGGGGTGGGGGTTCTGTCTTGGTCTGGGCGGGCATTGCACATGGCTTTCGCACTAATCTCGTCGTTATCGAAGGGAATTTGAATGCCCAACGCTACCGAGATGAATTCTTGCGAGGCACGTTATCCCACTGTTTCAAAATAATGCCAATATCACTCTTTTTCAGCATGATAATGCCACAAGCCATACAGCTAGGGACAATGTGAATTTCCTCAGGGCGAATAACATTGCATTTATTAATGACTGGCCTGCCAAAAGCCCTGATCTGAATCCCATTGAACACCTTTGGGATAATTTGGACCAGCGTGTTAGACGTCGCCCTATTCCACCGTCAAACGTCATTCAGCTAAGACAAGCCTTAATTCAGGAATGGAACAACATTCCACAAGCCGAAATCAATACACTTATCCGTTCTATGCGCCAACGATGCCAGACAGTCCTTCATGCTGAAGGTGGTCATACCCGGTATTAATTTGTGATTTTGGTGAGCGACCCCTTCCGCATTTTAACTACCATTTCACTACTTTTGGATAAACCCTCAGCAATAATTTTTTTCACACAAAGTCGCAATAAAATACTCTTTCAATGCATATAAATCTAGTTTAATCCTGATTTTCATATTTGTGTATACCTGCACTTAAACACAGGGGAAGTTTCTTTTTTTGGTTCAGTATATAAACTAAATTGAACGTAGTATCCACTGAAACTCATTAATACTTGATCTTAAACACTTGAATAAAAAAGCGGACGGTATAGATCCAAGATCAGTCTGCACGTTCAGTGCAGTCTGATCTTGATCTATGCTGTCCACAGAAGATCGTGTTTTTGCCATTTGCCCCGAAATGAATAAGCTTTATTTTTGTAGATTTTATCCTTTCTCTTATCTCTTTAACAAACAATCGCGTTTAAACGACCTTGGGGAAAAAGCCTTTTAAAAAGCTGATTACCAGCATTTTGTCCTTTTCCCACCATATTTTCTACTCCTTAAAAGGCAAATTCAATCCTTTGAGCCTCACTGAATTTGTTGTCTGCAAATGTTTTCAATTTGGATACGTCTAATATTTTGTAATATCTGATAAAGGGGCACATGTATATGGCGTAATCTGATGCAATTTCAATGGCCGCTTAAGCATTGCATCATTGCACACGGCGAAACTGCTGAAGATGCGAAAATACTTCATTTGCCATATTTTTTATTGTGTCTTAAATAATGAACTGACATGTGTTTAAAAAGGTGTTTTTCTTCCCCCTCCCATATGAATTCAGTGTTTGGGGGGGGGGGGGTTGGGGTTAGTCGGTTTTATTCTTTCTACCGACAAATTTTCTTATTTTCTTACATTTTCTTACTGCAGGGTAAGTTTGTTTCACTTGACTTGCTCGTTACACTTGACCATACAGACCCACAGTTTTTCCCCTAGTGCATTTTCACACTAAACGTTTGCATCAGTATTAAATCGAAGTCTGTAGTCTGTCTGTCTGTCTGTCTGTCTAAAAGCTATTTGTGCTTTGTGCCTATATCTAATTTATAAGAGAACAGTTTGGTTTTTTTTATTTTTGTTTCTCTCAAATGGACAAAAGATTAAGAAGTGGAAATTGCATTTTGCAACAATAACGAAAACATTATGGGCGGAAAAAAAAAGGAGCAATCACTTGCAATAAGCAATTAGTTTTTTTTTTCTAGAATGTTTTCCGAAGCTATCTACCGGTTGGCCTGAAAATCTACTATTTACTGGTAAAGAGATGTATTAACCCTAAGGCTGCTAAGCGCGACTCACTGACCTATTGCGGACAGCGTAGATCAAGATCAGACTGCACAGAACGTGCAGTCTGATCTTGGATCTATACTGTCCGATAAGGAGATATCTTTCCTCGAAAATTACATTTCAAACGGCAATATTTTGGTTTTTACTATCGGTTTGAAAGTTTTATTCCTTTTTATCACCAGGATTAGGGTTAACGGGGTAAAGGGACAACTCGTGTCATTTATCGAATTGCGTCATACTGTCATCAATAATTACAAGAAAAAACCCAATGGCAATTTATTATAAAACATGTAATTACATCGCCGATCTACGAGTATTTCCGTACATGTGTAGTATTTCTGCTTGAATTGAACAGTGTCAGTTGATAATTTAGCCAGGCTTTGTGAAAAGGGTTTTTTTTATTGAATCTGCATTCTGTGTCGAAACTTTTTGCCTTTGATATTTTTTCTCTCATATCCAGTGACCCTTCTATCTCATTTGTTAGACAAAATAGGTTTTATGTGACTGTTATGTTATGTGAATTATGTGATTTGGCAAAAGGAGACATTTCCTAAAGTCATTTAGCCATGTACTTTGCCAACAAACTGTATCGACTGACCATGTTCTACGTGTTTTACTTTTTGTCATTCCTGTCTCACCGCTGACTATCGTTTCGACAACGGTTATGTGGGAAAGCAGCCAGTGGCTTGGAAAGAAAATTGTGCGGAGTTATGGTAAGAGAGACTCTAGGAAAGCATGGATAGGTGCACTGGCCGCCGCGGTATAACTGAAATAATGCTGAGAATGGCGTTAAACACCATATAATCAATCAAACAATTTACAATGAATTAGTTCACGTAGACCTTGAGTTGGAGGTGGAAAGTCACAACTGTTTTGCGGTCAATGACCGTCCAGTTTTCGACTTTAATTTTTCTTTTTCCCCCCACACGGATGGTCAATTATATCGGACCATCATATCAGGTGTCCGACATACTGAGTTGGTCTTAACTCTAGGGCTGCTTAGTGCGACTCAAGGACCTTTTGCGGACAGTGTAGATCAAGATCGGACTGCACAGAACGTGAAGTCTGATCTTGAATCTACACTGTCCGATAAGAAGACATTTTCTTCCAAAAGATAAATTTGAAAGAGACCAGATTCACGTTGTTTCTATATTGGCTTGAACGTTCCATTAAAGTTTTTTTAGCAGGACCAGGGTTAACTCTTTACTAAAAGACATAATTTGAGACGCTACCGAATTGAGAGCATTTGCAGACGCTATATTAAACATAGATCAAATGATAGGAATTGTGTTTGTAGGGTATAAAACATTGTGGGAAAAGGAGAAAATGCTGGTTACCAGCATTTTCTCCTTTTTCCACAATGTTTTCACAAGATTTTTTTTTTATATCAAGGTCGTAACACACCGGGTTGTTTGATAAAGGGTCAGTCCTTAGCCTGCTTGTGATAAAATATAGGCGCTTTTTTCACTGTAAATAAAGGCGAGACTTCAAAGAACGTGACTGTAGTTTAACCTTTGGCGAAACGATCACGTGTTGTAACAACCGCCGAGGAGAAGGTCTTTAAAAACATAGTGGGAAAAGGAGAAAATACGGCTAACCAGAATGAAAATAACTTTTTGATTGAAGAAATCATAGTAGCATAAAAGGAACTTTTCTTTATACAACTTCTGCACAAAACGGCCATTCATAGCTGCATCAATGGTCTTTAGCTCACCTGTGTAGGAACTGATTGATGTGGGCTTTTGTGATCGTGCTGTGTCCGTCGTGCGTCGTCCGTCGTGCATCGTATGGGCGTCAACAATTATATTGTGTGCACTCTAGAGGCTACAAATTTATGCCCGATAATTACTCATGCGCATTCATGAAAGTTGGTCAGACTATTTGTGTTTGTTTAAGTACTTTCAGTACGTTGATATCTCAGTGCACTTGTTGAACTCAGTTATATCTTAGGCCTTATCTTGTACTCTTAAGGTATATTACCCTGTCAGAGCCATAGGCGAAAACAAAGGCAAAAACCAAGGTTAGAGTGCACTAAACCTGTAGTCTGATCATAGATCATAGATCATAGATCTATACCGCGTGCTTACTTGGTCAAGCTTGTACGATAAAAATCTCTCTGAGTGTCAATGGATTGCATTTTCAGCCGTGGATAGAGGTCCTGTTTATAGTTTACGGCGTAGCGTAATGCACTGCCTCTTGACCTACTTTTTGGTTCTAAAGAATAAAGATAAGAATATATCTTATTTCATGCTTTCCGGTAGGTTATCGAGAAATATCAGTGAAATATTTTTCGATATTTCATGGTTACGACCAGTGAAAATACCGATTTTTATATTCTAACTCTTCAATTGAAGACGGAAACAGCTGTTCCCGCGCACTAGTTACCAAGGTAAAATGCGCGTGCCTCACAACCAGATGGAAATATGACGTAATTTACCTTACATTTCTCGCGCTTGACGTAATATTGTAATGCCTTGCTATGCGGAGGGGGTACGCCACGGGGAATAACCGAAAAAAACTGTACTGGATTTTGATTAAGTTCCCAGCAGAAAGGGTTAAAAGCATGAAATAAATAGAATATTTGTTATTTTCGGTGAAAGATCGAAATTTATTTCATCTCGTGAACATCATCGGTAATATTTTCACTCGTGGCGCAGCCACGAGTGAAAATATTACCGATGATGTTCACGAGATGAAATGCGTGCGCCACGAGTGAAAATATTACCGATGATGTTCACGAGATGAAATAAATTTCGATCTTTCATCGTAAAAAAACAAATATCCTCTATTTCTTTAAAGTTATTTCTTGTTTGGGCTGAAAGAGTTAAATCTTTACCACACTATCTCGAGTTTTAACCCTCCTGTGGAAGAAGGCTTTCGAAAACATTTTGGAATAAGGAGAAAATGCTGGTAACCAGCATTTTCTCATTTTCCCAAAATGTTTTGATTCCTTTCACCTCAAATTCCAACTTTTAGGCGACATTTGGTTTGCCGTCTGCAAACGCTTTCAGTTTGGACAAGGCTAAAATATCGTCGTTTGGTAAAGAAAACGAAGTCGTCTGTCCTTTTTTCTTGCTACATAACTACATGTAACTGATAAATTGTACTTGTTTTCTGCGTTGTGCGTGAACTCTTAAGCAAACGACAAAATTTTAGATTTGTAGAAATTGAAGCTATTGCAGAGGTCAACTTAGATGTGTCTTAGATAATAGGATTTTTCTCTGAAAACTTAGAAAACTTTAAGGGAAAAGGAGAAAATGCATTTTTTTTTTTGCATTTTGTCTCGGTTTTCACACAACGTTTTCCAGTGGCTTCTTACCCAGGGTTGCTAAAACTCTGGATTGTTTCGTGGAGGGTTCAACAAAAGCGCCTTTCCAAATTTCAACTGTCAACAAACTTTGTAAATAACATAGTAGACATTGTGGGAAAAGGGAAAATTTGCTGATTTCCAGCAAAATTTCTTCATGTTCCAAGAATGTTTTCAAAGACTTTCTCCCTCAAGATCGCAAAAACTGGATATTTTTTAGATGAATGATGGCACTTACCCCTTTTTTGGCTGTCATCAACTTTATAAAGGCTCGGAAAACATTCTAGGAAAGGAGAAAATGCTGGTTGCCAACATTTTCCCCTTTTCCCACAATGTTTTCAAAGGCCTTCTCCCTCAGTCTTGCTAGAAGCAGGGGTTGGTTGAGGGTTGAACAAAAGTGCCTCTCCTTTTAAGACTATAAACACACTTTGTGACCCGACTGATACAGTGTAACGGCGATAGTGTGTGGCTTTATATGGCCTGCAACACACGAAAAGGGGCATTCGGACATTTGCGTAAAGGGTCGTCTCGGATCAGCCTGCGCAGTCCGCGCAGGCTAATCCAAGACGACACTTTCCGATTGTGCCCCTTTTCGCGGGTTGAAAGCCATATACGGATTTTGCCGAACTGGTTTTAGGTACATGTAGTTATATATGAAATAAAACATTTATAGCCCTATGCCTCATAGATGAAATATTTTGGGGACAGAAATGAAAGTAATTCGTTAAATATGTAGAAAATAGTTTCAGAAAAGACACCGGAATGTTGTTTATAGCAATGAAGCTTTGATTAATGGGATAATCACGGAAAACCTCCTTTAAGCGTATTTCGAGGCAAGACCCGAAATATGATAATGAGGTGTGATGTAATTTGCATACTGCAGGATGTCTTCAAAATCAGAGAAATTGCTCGCAGCACCTATATTAACCCCGAAGTATTTCCAATGCTTTGTTCGATTCTGCCTGTTAACAACATGTTTGATACTTTGTTTACTGCAATGCGGGGGCATCTCTCTGCCTTCTCTTCTGTTTATGGTGTGGACTTCTTTCGACGAAATGTCCTTAAAATGTGCATCTTATCAGTTTGCTATTACGGATTTCGATTAATCTTGATGATTTTAACCTTCTTTAAGAAAATAGAGAGAAAAAAGAGGGCATGGGGCTTTAAATGTTGGTAATCAACGATGAACTATATTCCTCGTTCGTTCTTTACGTAAAACGAAAATTCCGAAATTCCTATTGATAAATAATACCTGTTGTTCGTTTCTGGAATTTGTTTGCATAAACAAGTGGCACAGTACACTTAAACGTCATTGTTGTGCCGCTTATAAATATACACAAAAAATCAAAACTAGTATTATGAATTTGGAAATTATTGGACACTCAACAAAACTTCTATACCGCCACAATGGAAACAAATTGTAACATATATCTTGATATTAGCCATGATATTGTTATGAAAATTCTCGATTCTGCCAACAGAAGGCATGTCTTTTTAAAAAGGGGGAAAGCTCATCGGTTGCGCATGTGTGGTGTTTATCAGCCAAAACAGGTAAAAAAGTGGAGCTGAAATTATTGAAATTTTGTCGGCAATAAGAAAAAACATGAAAATTATTTTCTGCAAAAAACATAATACATGTATTATAGTCTGAGAAAACGAGCATGAAGTTTTCAAGAATTCGATTTTTCAGTTTTCAATGTTGAGTGAATGGATGTTAAATAAGCTCCTTTAACAAGAACAAGCTAATAAATTCTTTTCAGACTTAGGCTGGGCTATCTTGTTATAAAGATCAATTATTCTGCAAATCAAACCAAATGAATTGTCTTTTCTGGACAGTGATGCAAATAAAAAGCATAAGGGGAATTACAGGTTCAAAGTGGCCATTTGAAAGTTTTGTCAAGTGTACAACGTAATTTGGAAAGAAGTTAACCGATTGAAAAAAAAAAGTTGTTTAGATTTGATTTATATATTTCTTCTGTAAAACCATTTGGTTTGACTGCTGGTACTTGACGCACTTTCGTCGTTATACTATATCGATGTTAACCCTTTGGCTGCGAAGCGCGACTCAAAGACTTTTTGCGGACAGTGTAGATCAAGATCAGAGTGCACAGAACGTGCAGTCTGATCTTGGATCTACACTGTCCGATAATGAGATATATCTTTTTTCTACAAAAATATCTTTGAAATAGCAAAATTTGGCTTTTAATAATCAGTTTTACAGTTTCATTTCCTTTATTCAGCAGGATAAGGGTTATTATTATACTGCAAAGAAATTTCTCGTGATGTGATTGGATAATATGCCCCGAACATATATATCATGTACACTGGCAAAACCAACGTAAAAGCAGTTTCCCTTTCGGGAGCCCCGTATACATGACTACACTTTCAACACAACATCCAAAATGGCGGCGTCGATCAAGATTAACATCAAGATTTTGCACCAAATTGCGCGTTTTACCAAGGTTTCAGTGACGTCAATTCCCAGTGACGTCATTTCTCATTGTATTAGGGCACTCAGAAGGGAAATTCTACTTCGTCAGCGTACTCTATTTTTGAAACAAAAAAAAAAAAAACCAGGTAAAATTCGCTTAACACACGTTGGAACGGTAAAACTTTGCAGTATAATAAATTCATTGTACAGTCAGGTGGCAGGGGACTTGGAAACTTGTTTACGGCTGTGGTGAATGATGTCGCCACCTCGCCTTCGGCTCGGGGCGACATGATTCACAATAGCCGTGAACAAGTTTCCAAGTCCCCTGCCACCTGACCGTACAGCTAATAAAGTACATCCTTGGCGTTGATATCTCAACCCTTTTCCTGCTAAATAACTAAAATGAAATTTTCAATTCGACAGTAAAAACCCAAATATTGCTATTTCAAACTTATGTTTGGAGGAATAACATCTCCTTATCGGACAGTGTAGATCCAAGATCAGACTGCACGTTCTGTGCAGTCTGATCTTGATCTACACTGTCCGCAAAAGGTCAGTGAGTCGCGCTTAAGGGTGAAATAACCTTGTTTACATTCCTAAGATTTTGAACCGGATTCTCCAAAAAAGATTGCTCAGTATGTCCCAGGTACGAACTGTAAACGCATTTGTAACTGTCAATCATGTTTAACTTTTTACCAGACAAATAAAATCTTAAATCTTAGACTAGTTCAAATTCAAAGCATATGCAAACAAAATGTATTGAACAAGGCTAAATTGACACGATTCCACTTTGACGGGGAAGAAAACATTGTGGTGAAAGGAGGAATCGGTGGTAACCGACATTGTCTCCTTTTCCCACAGTGTTTTCAATATCCATCTTCTTCAGAATGCATTGCACTAAACCAAACTCTTACACCGCCAAACATTGATATTTTCTGTCAGCGAATAATGTAAAAAGTTGTTTGTCCGCTAGTGCTCTCAAATAATATGGTCCGAACTAGGTAGCTGAGTCGGTAACGTACAGGGCTTGAAACCCAGGGGTCGCTGGTCCGAATCCTCACCTCGGAATTTTTTTTTCCGAGGATAAAATTTTAATGATTGTCAGTGTGACAGGATTAATCCTTCTTTTAATGCTGATCGTTGTTTCCACGATAATTAAGTGGGAAAGCAGCCAGTGGCTTTGGAAAAATATTGTGCAAAGTATCAGTAAATTAAATACTGGAAAAGTATGGATTGATGCACTGATAACCGCGATATAAATGAAACGATGCTGAAAACTGCGTGAACACCAAACGAACAAACAATCAAATAATACGGAGAAGTAACATCGGTGGAACTTTTTATGTGTAGCTGTATAATCCCGTTTTTGATCTGCTTCTTGGCATCACTTTCAATGAATGAATAGTAATTTACGATCGGGGAAGAAAAATAGACATATTTATTCTGCGGGCCTATTTTCGGGCCCATATATCACACCAATATACAACCATTATACAAGGTATGGTTGCCATTGTTTATTGATTCTCCAAGGGGCTTATTTACGCCTTATCAAACGGATATGGATACGGGATTATCCTTTTACTTGTAAATAAATGATAAAATAATATTTGCCCTTTAACAATTGATAGTCTATATGTAGGCTTACTTTCAGACAAACATTGTGTAGCAACAACTGCTTCTTTTCGAACGATGAGTTGGATCAACATCTTATCTTAAGAAACTACAAAGTTAAAATTGAAAATGCATGTTTTATCAATATGCAGAACAGTGACGCAAACGCTGGGGTGGTTACTCTTCATTATTTCTCTGTGTATCAATTGGTCGTATGGTGTCCGTGGTTGTGAGGTAGAGCGTCAGCCTCGTAACCATAAGGTCCCGTGTTCGATACCCGGCAGCGGTCGTCAACTTTTGGATTGTTCATTGGCCAACACATTCGGCGCGAGTACAGATATAGTTCCAAGGAAGCAAAATCGAGAGAGATTAATATAATTTGTAAATCAAAGGACTGAAAGTCCTGAAAAGCGGATTTGTTGAACAGTTTTAAGCTATGATTTGATGTATGAAAATTAAATTTATTTTGGTCTTTTACAAAATAATTTGATTTGTGGCTTAAACACTAAATAGCTCCCTATTTAGAGCATTAACAAACAATTCAATAAATATGGAACCCTCAGATTATGTGTTTTGTATTTGTAAAGGGTAGAAAAAATTCTGGAAGAAAACAGGAAAGAAATACTGATGTCTTGTTTTCCAACACTGTTTTCATAAGCCCTTTTACACAGGACTCATAAAACATAGAACTTACTGGGCCGGTTGCATAACAAAGGTTTATTTAAGACTGGAACATGGCCTAACCCAGGTCTGGGTAGACCAGGATTTTAACCCGGTTTGCATAAAACTAGTTGAGCTTAAGTCTACCCAGCCCCAGTCTATCCAGACTAAGTTTAGCTATCCTCCAGGTAGGACTAAATGATGGGCAGATTTTCTTCAGCGCACCGCTGTTGTCTAGACAACGACACCATTCTGCACGTGATTATGCACGACGGAGTCTATATACAGGTTTGAATGCGCCGCTATCCAGTACTATCTGCTGCTGGTGGATCAAAATGAAGAGCCGTTACTTTTTTTAAAAATAGATTGTAATCATTTCTGGATCAGAGAATACAGAAATACGAAAAAAAAGGCTTGACCAAGATCAGACAGCACAGATATATATATCGTTGTATATATCAGATATACTGATCGATCTCCGTCTAAGTACACTCCACGATAAGATAAAACAATTGTAGAATTATTTATGAAATATGAGAATAACTCTTTACCAGACAATAAAATTCTGCTCTCGTTCGAACTGAAAACATTTGCAGACGTCAAAATAACTGTGGCTCAAATGATGGATTTTTTTTTCTCTTGAAGAGTTGAAAACATTGTTTGATAACATGCTTGGTACTAGCATTTTTCCTTTTTCCACAATGTTTTCAAATCCGTTATCCCGGAATCCATAAAAAACGGGGCTTATTTTGTAAAGTGTTAAGAAGTGTCTCTGTCAAAATAATCGACTATCATAGCCTTTTGTGGCGTTGCAATACATTGGTTGAATTTGTGTGAGGCCTAGATTAAGATTACATTGCATAGTTGTTGAATACTGGTCTTGCACTAAACTGTCCTCATTTTGATCGTAAATGAGGATGCTGGGAGGCTCTTATTCTGCATTTGAAACGTATTTATAAACCCTTTGATTTATAAAGTTCTATTCTGAGCGAGACAGAAAGAGTTCATTTATTCTCTTTATCCGGACAGTTTCATTTTTCCCGAATCTATCTAAAAACAAGTTGCTTAAGCAGCGGAAGATATGGTCTGAGATGTGTAGGCAGATGGTTGTCTATATTGTCCTGCCGAATGGAAAGATAAAGGTCAGCAATGCACATATTTAATAATAATTTCGGTCATTGTTCATCTTATTTACCCATACTATATCAGAGATGCTGGTAGGATTGATGTCTTCTTCGGATGTAGAAAAATTTGATCAGATAGATATTATGGCAAGTTATCCTAACCACATTAGACTGTGACACCCGTCCACTGTCAAAAAATTATTTGTTGTCTTTTTCGACACGATGTTTGTAGACGTGTTTGGGGAAAAAAAAAACTTTGCTGGAAAATGGCAATTTCCTCGTTTCGAGCATTGTCTCTTTTTCTCCACGTTACCAAATGTATTTTTATAAATTTTTTACTCATTGGTCCAAAGTCCAAAGGTTAACATGAGTTAAAATGGAGAACAAAAAAAAAAACGGTTTTGGGGGTTAGATCCTGATATACGTGATTGGTCTTTATGGTTTGATTGATTGAATGTTGTTTTTTGCCGTATTCAACATTATTTCAGACATATCACGGCGACAACTCTCATATTTGAAATGCCCTGGGTTTTCACCCGTACTAGACTAGGGCTCTGAAGTGTCCTTGCCAAGGACACTCCTACGAAAAACCCAGCGCTTCGAGTAACCATATTGTACCCAAATATTTTTCGTCAGATTTATAAATCATCCCAAGGCAAATCGTCCAAATCGCCCTGCACAGGCTAATCCGCATTCTGACATACCGGTATTGGATCCAAAATAAAATATTGCTTGCCATTTTCTCTTTCTAAAGTGGAATAAGTTACGATTTTTACCTTAAACTGGAGCAACAACCTACCTGTATGCAGGTTTAGATTTCGCATGTTACGAGGATAAATTAAACTTGAGTTTAAGCTAAATTATAATAAAGAAAACCTCTAGGTTTAACTGTTATTCCGGAACTTAGTAAACTATGTTTATGCAATGGAATAGCGTGAAACTTGAGTTTAAACTCGAGGTTATCTTAAAACCTGTATTATGCAACCGGCCCATTGTGTGTAAATTATGTTTAAAGTACACTTTATACTAAACCACAAAACAGTTCCAATAATCATATTCTAGTACAGTTACCTCTCAACCCTTTTCTAGACGACAAAAATTTAGACGAGTCCAAATTAAAAGCAGTTGCAGACGACAAAATAATTGTGACTGAAAGATTGAAATTTGATTTGGGGAAGGGTAGAAAACATTGTGGGGAAAGGAGAAAATGCTGGTTCCCAGCATTTTCTCCTTTTCCAACAATGTTTTCAAAAGGCTTCATTCTCAAGGTCATTAAAAGTAAAGATTGTGTGATAAAGGATTAAGCTGTCTGCAATTTTCAAACAGATCTTTTTTGTTATATTTTGGGCTTAAAACATACCAGGGTCCGGAAACAGGATCTATCTGTTTTTAATACTTAACCGAACGCCCCCAATGTTAAAAGACCCTCTATGAAAAACGCTCATAAAAACATTGTCGAAAAAGAAGAAAGTGTTAACCCTATGGGCGCCGAATAAACATATCAGACATTATCCTCCTAGAAACTACCTAAATAATTGTAATTCCATGGTTGTTTTTGTCTATAGTGTTCCAGCAAAGCAGACAGTGTAGATCAAAGATCAGGCTGCATGTTTTGTGCAGCCTGATCTTGATCTACACTGGCCGAAAAAGTAACTACAGTCCTTCCACAGAGAAAAAAAAATTTTTTTTTTTTTTCTATTTCAAAGACAAAAAATCATTTTTGACCTACATGGAATTTGTCGTCTGCAAATGCTTTCAATTTGGCCAAGTCTAAAACTTTATCGTTTGGCGGCGGTTAAACAGTGGAATCAGGGCTAGGCTGTTATACCTTAGCCCTTTACCACACTATCGCAAGTTTTAATGACCCTGAAGAAGAAGCCTTTTGAAAACATTGTGGGAAAAGGAGAAAATGCTGGTTACCAGCATTTTCTCCTTTTCCCGCAATGTTTTCTACCACATTAAAGACGAGTTCCGTCGTTTGAGTAACATCTAAATTGTCGTCTGCAAATGCTTTGAATTTGGACAAGTCTACATTTTTGACGTTTGGTAAAGAGTTATTCAAAATGCATTTGAAGTGTATTGCCAAAAAGAGGACAGTTGCTTACAAATTGACATTGTCCCATTTTGCTACCGCGCCTGAACAATATAACGGTTTATCAAATAACAAGATTTTTTTGATTCTTCGAATTTGTGAGCACTTTTAGACGACACACTAATTATGATTCACATGGGTGGTATCCGTCCTTGAATAGACAGAAAACGTTGAGAAAAAGAGAAAATGCTGGTTACCAGCATTTTTCTACTTTTCCCACAATGTTTTAAAAATTTTCTATGTTGGGGCCGTTAATACTTGAGATTGTGAAGAATGGTATAACACACTTCGCCAGTTATGGGTCTCTGAGTTACGATTGAATAAGCCACAAAAAACTTCCAACCCAATTGAAAAATATATGACAGAAAAATGTTTATTTGTAACAAGAGATGGATTGATAATATGTAGTTAAGGGCCATTTTCAACACTATTCAGTTATATCGTGGCGACCAGTGCACCTACCCGTTGCTATTTTGTTACCAGCCTCGCTAGCTTAGTGGGTTAGATGGCATGTAGGCCTACTAAAACCATTAGGGATCTTGAGTGGCTCAGTGGTAAAATGTAGGACTCCTGACCTGGGGCCCGGGTTCGAGCCTCTTTGGGCCCAACGGGTTTTTCATGGGAGTATCGTTTGGCCAGGCACTTCAGAACCCTAGCCTTGTACTGGGGAAACCAGGAAATATATGAATGTGTGAACTGTCGCCGTGATACGACTGAAATATTGTTGAAAGCGGCATAAAACACCATTCAATTAAGGAATCTGTTACCAGCACTGCGCAGAATATTCTTCCTAAGCCACTTGCATTTTTCCCGCAAAACCGTCGTCGAAACAATGACCAGCGGTGAGAGAGGAATGAATCCCGACCCAGTGACTATCATCAATCTTCAAGGAAAGAATTCGGCAGAGCCGGGGATTTTGAAGCAGCTGCCCTCTGGTATTAAGCCCTGCACGTTGCAGACTATGCTACCGGGTTCGTATTGGAACAAGACAGAAATGGCATAAGAGCTATTGGAATATGAATATTACAATTCTTATTGGATACTAATCCATCCCATTGTTGGAAAAGGAATGCTTGTTGCTGAAAATTGTATATCTAAAAATACATGTAGGCGGTATAGTAACGGGTTTACGAGTAACGCATAACAAAATATTAGAATAATTAATCAGTAGAACAAAAGGATTAGAAACATCTCCTTTCATATCCATTTGCCGCGGAGTATCGATTTACGGTAGCAGCCCTTGTATATAAGTGCCATTAATGGGTCCACAAATAGACCAGCAAAAAAGGTCCTTAGGCCCGCATAATAAACATGTCCACGTTTTGAACGAATCACAAATAACCACTTACGTATTTATCCGGGACTATTACCAAGAAGTAGGTCAGAAGCCATGGCAGCTTATACAGCTACCCGAGAATTGCATCATATAGACCTTTTTAACCCTCTACCACACGACAAAATTTTAGACTACTCCAAATTCAAAGCATTTGCAGACGACAAAAGAAATGAGAATCAAACGAACTTTGTCTCTGAAAAGGTAGGGAACATTGTGGGAAAAGGAAAAAATGCTGCTTTAATCCTAAGGATCTTTAAAACACGGTAGTGTGTGATAAAGAGTTTAACTACTAAATGGAGGAAAACTGCTGTCAACTTGAAGTTACTTTGTGTAGCTCGCGATTTTAATATTTTTAAAGTTACACATCGTTTGTTCTGGGTTGACCCTTAGGCTGTTAAGCGAGACTCACTGACCTTTTGCGGACAGTGTAGATCAAGATCAGACTGCACAGAACGTGCAGTCTGGTCTTGGATCTACACTGTCCGATAAAGGTATATTTTTAACTTTATTAACTTTGAAATGGCAACATTCTGTGTTTTGCTATCAATTTGAAAGTTTCATGTTAGTTATTTAGCAGGATAAGTGTTAATTACGGTCGAATAAGTGAACCCTATACCAAATAACCCCGTTCTTTATCAACTCCGAGGAAGATATACTTTGGAAACATTGAGGGAAAAGAAGAAATATTTTTTGTCTCATATATCAGCGATTTCTCCTTTTCCCACAATATTTTCAACCCTTTCATATGCAAATCCAACATTTGAGCTACATTAAATAAGTTTAAACAGTTTTCGTTTGCTGTACGGTTCAGGAGATATGATTGCATATTGCACAGTTTATGTTGTCGTGACCTTGACCTTCTTGTCAAAATAGTATAAAATCCGGAGACATCGCGCAACTGTTCAAAGAAGCTAATTTAAAAAGCATGTGCGTTGAAAATTAAATAATCTACACAGATTATTTCTCGTGGGACTCTTGTGGTTTTTGGATATTTACTTTAATTCTAAAGTATTCGATTATTTTCTGCGCTTTATTTGCTTTGAAATCTCTTTTGACATCTTAATATTTTTTCATCACAACAGACTTTAATTGAAGGAGGGGACGATATTTGAATATACATTTTGAAGTAATTTAATTCTTTTAAAAAAATTGTGTCAATTATTTTCATATTTTTTTATCATTTTCATATTACAAGAGGTATCAATTTTATGTTTGTTTGTCCATACTGACGTCAAAATTAATGTAGATCACATAATTAAATCTATCTTTGAAAGTGAAGAAAAAAATTTGGAAAATGAGTAAAATGCTGGTTAAAAGCGTTTTCTCTTTTTTCCCGCAATATTTTCGAAAGACTCCTACAGTCTACTTAAAACACTGGGTTAATCCCTTACCACACAATTTCGAGTTTTGATAACTCTGACGAAGAAGCCACGCTGAAAACATTGTAGGGAAAGGAGAAAATGCTGGTTACCAGCATTTTCTCCTTTCCCTACAATGTTTTCTGTCCAATCAAAGACAAATTCCATCATTTGAACAACATTCAAATTGTCGTCTGCAAATTCTTTCAACTTGGACAAGTCTAAGACTTTGTTGTGTGGGAAAGGGTTAGCTGGTAAAGGTTATTTTGTTTATTGCAATAAGTTTAAAACAATACAATGATTCAAGATAATGTAGATTTACAATTAATTTCGTCAGCATGGTTGTGTTGTTTACCTTGATTTGATTCGCACAAAAGGATTTATCTGTAAAAGGGAAGAAAACATTGTGGGGAAAGGAGAAAATGCTTGTTACCAGCAAAATCTTTTTCCCACGATGTCTTCAAAGGCATTCTTTAGTAAGATCGTTTAAAAGGTTTTACTTAGTAGTTGCAAATCATAGTACTTGTCGTTATGCTCATCCCATTAAAATTTTAACAAATTTTCTTATCTATTCCACTATTTCTTATGCGTTAATTTTTTGTATTATAGGTTAAAAGCACAACTCTCTCTCTCTCTCTCTCTCTCTCTCTCTCTCTCGTATACGCTGAAATGTAGACTATATACTCCCAGCTTGGCCAATTTCTTTCCGAGGATTGATGATAGTCATTTCAACAGGATTCATTCCTGTCTCACAGTTGACTATTGTTTCAACAATAGTTATGTTGGAAAGCAGCCAGTGGCTTGGAAAGAATATTGTGCGGAGCCATGGTAAAAGAAACTCCAGGAAAGCATGAATAGGTGCACTGGCCGCCGCGATATAACTGAAATGATGTTGGAAACGGCGTTAAACACCATGCAATCAATCAATCAATCGATCAGTCGATCGATCGATCGATCAATCAACCAACCAACCATCCAACCGACCATCCAACCAACCGACCAACCAACCAACCAATCTACCAATCAATCAATCGATCGATCGATCGATCTATTGGTCAATCGATTAATCAATCAATCAGGCTGCATAAAAGAAGCAGTCTTATCGTGTATCTACACTTACTAGCGAAATGTGTGAAACAGTCGGGATGCGAGGATAGTTGTTTTATTGGTGTAAAAGTGTCGCCGTCATTTATTTATCTTGTCTAAGGTTCATTGAACTACATGAATCTAGGATGAAATAGATTATTTAAACTTCTTTCACACAATCCCGACCCTGAAAACGAAGCATTTGAAAATATTGTGGGAAAATTAGAAAATGCTGGTATCCAGCATTTTCTCCTTTTCCCACAATGTTTTATACCCTATCAGAGAACTGCAGCTCATTTATTACCAATTTTTAATTTGTCGTCTACAGTTAATTTCAATTTGGTAGAGTCAACAATTTGTTGATTGGGAAAGGTTTAAAAAAAAAAAGTAAAATGTTTTCAACGCGTGGTCTGCGGTTAAGTGAAAAACAAATATCCAAATTGTGCATTTGCCGTGCTTTGATTAATATTTATCTCATTACCAAATAAATCCGTGTTTCCGGGACTCCCGAAAAAGAAGGGATTTGAATGTATTATGGAAAAAAAAAGGAGAAAATGTTGGATACCCGCTCTTTCTCCATTTTCACACAGTGTTTTTTTTTTAACCTCTTCTAGGACAATTTCTACCATTTTAGCCTCATTTAACTTTTCGTCTGCAAATGCTTTGAATTTTGACTAGTTCAAAATAATTTTTGTCTGTTAAAGAGTTTAGCTGTGCCTTCGTTGCGGTCTTTGGTCGCTTTTCAAGAACACTTGTGGTATTTTTACACCCTGGGTCGGGCCGGTAGCTTGATTAATTGTATTATGTTTAAATAACGTTTTAAGTTCTGTACGCTACTGACTGCGCTACCGGGCCTCGGCAGCACGGTAGCTCTGTCGGTAACGTGCAGGAATTGAAACCAGGATGTCACTGGTTCGAATCTCCAGATCGGCCAATTTCTTTCCGAGGATGATGGTAGTCATTACGACAGGATTGATTCCCTTCTCACTGCTGATCGTCTCGACGATGGTTATGTGGGAGAGCAGTCAGTGCCTTGGGAAGAATAATTTGTGAAGTAAAGGTAAAAGAAGAAAGGTGTACTGGCCGCCGTGATATAACAGAATTAATGTTGAAAGCGACCTGTGTTACTATCGAACAAATAAACAGTCATTGCGACACACTACAAGCACTTGTTGAGGTTTTCAAGAAACAACCTATGCAGTCTGCGCAAGCTCTTCATGTCTAAGGACTCTTGAAAACATTGTGGGGAAAGGAGAAAATCTTTGCCATAAACATTTTCTCCTTTCCCACAATTTTCCCTATCATTTCAAAAATCATCTTACCAGCTACAATAAATTAATTGTCTGAAAATGCTTTCAGATTGGTCATGTCTAAAATTCTGTCGTTTGGTAAACAGTCAAACTTGGTAAAACCAGTTCTCATAAATTTGGCTTTCTGCCGCCGGCCGGTGTGAATCAAAGTTTATTGGCAGGATTTTTCTTATGCATTCGACTCTATTATACACATCAAAAGGTCAAATATTATCGAAAAAAATGATACATAGTAAAGCAATGAATAATTAGAATTTACACTTCCATGTATATGTTTCAGTAGTGACACGGAAAAGACCGCAAAATGGCGGATTCTCGGAAGAATGAGGAAGACACGGCTGACCTGTATGGAAGCAAGGACACTGATCCGGCAGACGAAAAAACGGAACTGAAGAAAAATGTGGGGCTTGCATCCGGGACAGCGCTTATTGTGGGAACTATGATAGGTTAGTTAGTTTGATGTTGGATTCAGTATAGTTAAGATAGTTCAGTATAGTTCAGTTCAGTTTAGCTCAGTTCAGTTTAGTTTAGTTTACTGTACTTTGTTTTACTTTAGTTAATTTTAGTTCACTTTAGTTACTTTACTTTAGTTAATTTTAGTTTAACTTATTTATTGCAAAATCCAGAAGATCTAAGACTCAAGTGGCAACTTATGTACAAATAAATATGTGAGATAAGTAAATGTGTCGTCTCCTGTGAAATGGGGTCTCCTTCTGCAAAAAAGTTTCGACTCATGTCAGCCTGCGCAGTCCGCGCCGGCTGACATGAGTTGAAACATTTTGCTATTTGTTGATTTTCTGCACACCAAAGGACCACTCTACCTTGTGATTCCGTCGGTTCGATAGACAAAATAGATGCTATGGTTTCATAATGATGTGATGACTTATTTTGTATATTGCATCACGGAGATGCATTTGAAACCACAAGGCATGTCTCATATGCATGTTTTATGCAGTTTTACCTTGGTTTAACTCTAGGGCTGCTAGGCGTGACTCACTGACCTTTTGCGGACAGTGTAAGATCAAGATCAGACTGCACAGAACGTGCAGTCTGATCTTTGATCTACACTGTCCGATAAGGACATATTTTCCCCCGAAAAAATACGGTAGAAGTAGTAAAATTTGGGTTTTTATTGGCGGTGTAAAAGTGTCATTTTACTTCATTTAGCAGGTTAAGGGTTAAACCTATTTATTTTACAGTAACTGTGAAACAAGTCTGTATAGCTTAAATTTATCACTGTCGACGATTTCTTCCTGGAAACCATAACCTGTTACCGAAAGATGAAATTTAAGATTCGTTCATACAGTAGGCATTTGCAGATAAAAAAAAAAATATTGCAGCTAAAATGATTAGATTTATACTTGAAAGGGTAGGAAAAATTGTGGGAAATGGAGACAGTGCTTGTCACCAGCCTTTTTTCCTTTTCCCACAATGTTTCACAAGGCTTCTTTCTTAGGGTCGTTTAAAACACGGTATTATATGGGTAGAGGTTAACCAGTACTCGCCTCTTGATGTGGATCGTTCCAAAGGTTGACCCGGTTGTTCATCATGGTTTCAAACCCGGGACCTTTTGCCCTAGAGGCCCACCCTGTACCTCTACACTACTGTTGCCAACTGTCTGGTCGTGATCTACATTAGCCAAAGAGCCAAATAATATTGTGGAAGTTCGGTGCTTTATCTGTTTACCAAACAACAAAATTTTAGGCTTGTCCAAATTGAAAGCATTTGCTAACAACAAATTCAATATGACTCAACAATTTGTGTTTGAAAGGGTCGGGAACATTGCAGAAAGAGGAGAAAATGCTGGTTTCCGGTATTTTCTCTTTTTTCCACAATGCTTTCAAAAGTCTTCCTATATTTTATGGTGGTTAAAAGTCGGGATTATGTGGTAAAGAGTAGACACTTTAGCATACAATCTCGAGTTTTAACTACCCTTCTAAAAGCGTTTCGAAAATATTGTAGGAAAAGGAGAAAATGCTGGTAAGCAGCATTTTCTCCTTTGCTCACAGTGTTTTCCACCCTGTTACCGAAAAGTGCACCATTGCACCAAATTCAGTTTGTCGTCTGCAAATAATTTCAATTTGGACAGGTCTAAAACTGTGTCGTGTGGTGAAGGGTTAAGGGTTACCTCTATCCCAGACAACAAAATTTGAAACTTACCCATTTCTGAAACATTTGAGCCATGCTCTGGCAACAGAGGGGCTTCATGCATCTCCGTGATACATGATGATAAGTAAGTCATCACATAATTATGGATCCATAATAGCAACTTTTTTTCAACAACCGACTTAATCACGAAGTAGGCTGGTCCTTGTAGATACAGAAAATTGACCAAAAGTGAAAAGTTTCGGCCCAGGTGAGCCTGCACGGACTGCGCAGGCTGACCTGGGTCGATACTTTTCGCAGATGCATTAAGCCCCCTTTTCACAGAGCATGGCTCATTTGCAGATGACAATTTAAATGTGGATCAAACGGGTGGATTTGTCTTTGAATGGGTGGACAATATGATGGGAAAAGGAGAAAATGCTACCAACCACATAATTGAAAATAAGATTTTTCATATGAACCAAAATTTGATGAAATATGTTTTGCAATAGGAAAAAAATAAATGTCATATTTGCTCCCCCCCCCACCCCGTTTCCCTCTAATGCTCTTGAAAGAAAAAAAAAACGAACACAAGAAAAAGAAATTGAATTAATTTACGATTTTATCAATTTAATATTATTTGAATAGAGTTGAGAAGGCTTATGTCATACTTACAAAAAAAGAAAGATCAAATTTAAAAAAAAAAAAGGGGGGAGGGGCGGGACATGGTGGGATTGCATAATGCCTATACAATTTCTGAAAGGGATTGAAAATCCAATCGTTTTTTGAATACCTGTAATAAGATTTCATGGTCATAAAAGAGAATCTTTCAAACGCGCTTTTTTTCTGAAAAGGTGCATTTTCTTCTATTTAGATAAACTGACAAGATTTATTCATCGCATGCAGTGCTAGGTCTTTATGGAAATTTATCATAATATGCTCAATACTGTTACAGGAGATCTGTCAACCGTAAAAAAAAAAAGATATTTTGTAGGGGCCTTATGCCTAGAATATTAACCCTTTATCACACAATCCTCTAGTTTTAACGAGGCATATGGAAGAAGGGTTTTTGAAAACATTGTGGGAAAGGGAGAAAATGCTGGTTACCAGCATTTTCTTCTTTTCCAACAAAGTTTTCTATCCTATCAAATACAAATTCCATCATTTGAGCTTTATTATATACCTGAAAGTTTTCCGGGTTAAATACATGGGTCGCACGCGGATAAAATCACACACAACGGAAAAAAATCCGTATCTACTCCCGGTGGAATACGGTTCCAAATATGGTATGATGGCGTCATAATGACGTAACTCACGACTGGTATACGCATGTATTTATTTGCAAGTTCATTGGTCAAAATTTTACGCTGTAATATTTATCCGTCATTCATAAAAACGAAGTTATGGCTACTACGCCATTATTTGTTTTATTTTACTTACCCTTTTCGAATAAAATGTCAATAATTTGCAATATTTTGTCGTTGAAAAGGTGTAGGTATATCATAAAAGGAATATTATGCTGTAGTGACTTTCCTG
This sequence comes from Hippopus hippopus, assembly GCA_946811185.2. NCBI lineage: Eukaryota > Metazoa > Mollusca > Bivalvia > Cardiida > Cardiidae > Hippopus > Hippopus hippopus. The sequence goes on along the minus strand of OX328103.1, from coordinate 13,316,351 downwards.
GTGCTTGTATTTATTCTCGCTGCGTAAGAAAATTTTGGTATCTCGCTCGACCTTCGGTCTCGCGCGATACCAAATTTTCTCACGCTGCTCGAAGTAAATACAAGCACCAGGAAAGTCACTACATCATAATATTCCGTATTTATTCAACCTGTTGTCCGCAGTTATCGCTTTCAGTTTGAACAAGTCTACATATTTTCGTGGTTTGGTAAAGGTTTAAACTATATATATATGTACATGTATACGAGTACGACTATAGCAAACGAAGTAGACCCATCTTCACTCAGACTATGAAAAGAACCCATATCAGAATGACAGATAACTCTGGACACATTTCTGATGCAGTTATGCCCTTTGTTTCGATTTAGAACTTTTTCGGTGAAGACAGTCGCAGCTGAGGATTTTCAGCCGCAAGTGGTGTTCTTATTCAGGCCAAAGTACGAGGCAGTAATGCACTTTGTTACTGTTTTTATAACCCTTTCAGCGCGATAGGTACAAACAGGGGCTTTTGCGGACGGCATAGATTAAGATCAGACTGCACAGAATGTGCAGTCTGATCTTAGATCTATACCGTCCGCTTGTTTCGTCAACTAGCGATGAAAGAGTTAACTAGCTGTCGGCTAACCCATATCAGAAAGATTCCCTGCTTTAGGCTTCCGGGATTGGAACCTCCGACCTCCCCCCTCAGTCAGCAAGTGTCTTAACCACCTGGTTAAGATGATGATGATGATGAATATGATGACTATGATGTTATTTATTTAGGGGCTCAGTATTGGTGATTTTATTAGCACAAAGTTCAATTAGGAATCATGCGGGCATGTAAATTGCAATTTGAATTTTTTTTCAGGAGTCGATTGTTATTTTTAGCTCACCTGAGCACAAAGTGCTCAAGGTGAGCTTTTGTGATCGTGCTGTGTCCGGCGTCCGTCGTGCGTCGTCCGTCGTCCGTCGTCAACTTTTACCTTGTGTACGCTCTAGAGGCCACATTTTCAGTCCGATACTAATGAAACTTGGTCAGGATATTTGTCTTGATGATATCTCGGACAAGTTCGAAAATGGGTCATGTCGGGTCGATAACTAGGTCACTAGGTCAAATCTTAGAAAAACCTTTTGTACGCTCTAGAGGCCACATTTTCAGTCCAAAACTCTTGAAAGTTAGTCAGAATGTTTGTCTAGATGATATCTCGGACGAGTTCGAAAATGGGTTATGTCGGGTCAAAAACTAGACCACTAGGTCAAATCTTAGACAAACCTTGTGTACGCTCTAGAGGCCACATTTTCAGTCCAAAACTCTTGAAAGTTGGTCAGAATCTTTGTTATGATGATATCTCGAACGACTTTGAAAATGGGTCATGTTGGGTCAATAACTAGGTCACTGGATGAAATCTTACAAAAACCTTGTGTACCCTCTAGAGGCCACATTTTCAGTTCAATATTCATGAAAATTTGTCAGAATCTATGTCATAATGCTATCTTGAATGAGTTTGAAAGTGGATTATGTTGGGTCACCAGGTCAAATCTTTAAAATAGCCAGTGTAGTTCTAGAGTCATCATTTTCTGTCCAATACTTATGAAAATTAGTCAGAATGTTTATCTTGATGATCAATATGATGATACTGAAAATGGGTTACATTGGCTTAAAAACTAGGTCGCCATGTCAAATCTTGGAAAAACCTAGAGGCCACATTTTCTGTTCAATATGAAAGGTGGTCAGAATCTTTGTTTTGATAATATCTACAATGGGACAATGGGCTATGTTTGGCTAAAAAAATAGGTCACTGAGGGAAATTCCTGAAAGAGCTTGTGTACAACCTAGAGGCCAGATTTTCAGTCCAATAATTATGAAAGCTTTGTAGATAATTTGTTATAATATCTCGAACTAGATTGAAAATGGGTCATGTTTGGTCAAAAGACTCAGGTGAGCGACTTCAGGGCCATCATGGCCTTCTTGTTTTCTGTAGTCGAGTGTTCAATTGTTCAGTCAGAAATAAAATTAAAATGACCTGTTTTTTTTTGGTTTATTTATATTGATTGATTGATTGGTTGTATGGTGTTAAACGCCGTTTTCGACATCATTTCAGTTATATCGAGGCGGCCAGAGCACCTATCCATGCTTTCCTGGGGTGTCTTTTACCAGCACTCCGCACAATATTCTTTCCAAACCACGGGCTGCTTTCCCACATAACCATCGTTGAAACAACGGTCTGCGGAGAGATAGGAATGAATCCTGTCGCAATGACCATCATCAATCCTCGGAGAGAGATTGGCGGAGCCGGTGATCGAACCAGCGACACCCCCCGTTCTCAACTCCTTTACGCTACCGACTGAGCAACCGGGGCTCAGCGGTTTATTTATAGCCGAGGTTCGTCTTTATCAACAAACTAAAGAAATATACCCATCTTTTTTTCCAAACTGTGAACAAATCCCAATACATAACTTTGAAAATTGCAAAGGGTTGTTAAGCTGGTACGCTGGTACAAGAAAAAGGCAATATAGTGGTTTTAAAATATGTGCCAATAAAGAGTTGCCTCCCTTTACTCAATGACCGCCATGTAGTTTGAAATGGGAAATTTCAATGTGTAACTTTGACAATCATGGTATGATCGAGTTTAAAAGCTTTTAGTAGAATTAGTTAGGTAATACATGCTGGTTAAATCAATAAAAGCTATAGAAGTTGTGAAATATTATCTTGTATCGGCGCAATTTTCGTTTTTTCATCCGCGAAGTCCTGCTAGATCTATCTCAACAGTCACGTAGATCTAAATGATTTTATTGTGCAAATTTTTGCTATATTACAAACAGTTGAAGCATTGGCTCAATTTGATATCTTTATTCATTAATTAACGTGGTGAACCTTTGGAACTTCCCGCATGACGGCGCAAGTAGACCTACTAGATCTAGTCAAGGCTTTCAGGGAGCGACTGTTGAGAGTGATTGGTATAGTCACGACATGTGGGTTCACGGCACATATTGCTTTGAGGTAATCGGTATTTTTCCGTCATAACAAAATTGGCGCGCTCTATCGGCTTGTCTGGTCTCTATTTTGATTGTATATACCTTGACTCGGACATTGCTTTACCTCATCCAACTTCAATTTCCAAAATAGATCTAGATCTAAAAGTTTAGAATGAAAGAAAAATATACTGGAAGTGAAAACGATGTCATCGGCACCTACATGCTTAACACCATTTGCCCCACCTTCTAAAATCCATCATTACACGCAGTTTTACTAAAACTACATAATGATGTATTATATCATCTGCTAGATGATGTGGCAATAGTTTTCAAATCACGTGACTGCAAATTGGCGCCAAACATGTCACCCAGCCAAAATGCGATACATATGTGATGGGTAATGTGGTAAAATCACCATAACCATGAACATTCTTTGACATATTGAGATAAAAGATAAGTTAACCTTGGTATGATACTTAATTGATAAAAAACTTAAGCTCAGTAGCAAGGCCAACTCTAGTCCTGTTTTAAAATTTCAATCATTAACAATAAGTTCTGGACAACACCCACACTTTAAGACAACTGCTTCAATTCTGTTCATCAAGAGATAGTATGTATGACATCTGACGAATTCATCTTGCTTTATGACAGGGAAAGGGTGCTTAAAAGTACAATACATGTAATGAAAACTAAGACAGTACGAGTTTTCTCCCTACAACCAAAATATATTCTTTTAAAGTGGGGTGTTGTGAAAAAACCTTGGTTACAGTTAAATCATTTTGGCTTTTAGGGTAAGGATGTCAATCTTTGGGATTACCAACAGAGAATTAAATAAAAAGAACAAGCAATTTCGTGGAAATGATATCCCCCGCCGAAAAATCAACTGCGTAACTTAAAATTGATCCCAGCCAGCCACTTGCATCGAATCGAAAAAAAGTACACCAGCAGAATGGGTTATTGAACACACATATAAAGTTTCACAAAATCCGCCCAATGGTATTGGAGATATTCTCTTGAATGGACACACGGACGGACGGACCGACTGACGGGCGGATGGATGGAAGGATGGATGGACAACGCTAAAGCTATATCCCTCCACCTTCGACGGTGGACAAAATAAAAAAAAGAGCCATACTTTGTGAAAAGGGGGTTTAATGCATCTACAAAAGGTATAAACGGTCATCCTGTGCAATCTACGTCAAAAGTTTTTGCTATTTGTAAATTTTCTGCCTGTCCAAGGATTGGTCTGCCTCATGAATCAGTTGGTGGTTAGACAATTTTTTTGGTCCCCTACCGGCGAAGCCGAAGGGGACTTTAGGTTTGCACTCCATCCGTCCGTCTGTCCGTCTGTCTGTCCGTCCGTCTGTCTGTCAGTCCGCACGCAAATCAGTTTTCCGGACTTTTTTTCCTAAACGCTGGCAGATATTGAGCTGATTTTTGGTGTGTAAGTCAACCACTATAATTTACAGATTAAGTTTGAGTTTCGTTCCGGTCCACTGATTTTTGACGAAATTACGGGCCTTGGACTTAGAAAATTTCACTGAAAAAACAGTTTTCCCGACTTTTTTTCTTACAATGCTCATGTTTGGTATGTACGTACCTGTCACTGATACCGATCTTCTGTGGGTTATATGTCCAAGGTTAAGGTAAAAAAATTTAACCCTTATCATGAAAACTTATCCTCAAAACTTTTCATAGTCATTTCTCTGTATATTTTTTAAGTACTTAAGTTATAACACTTCTACATGGTAAGCTGGTACCTCTCATTGGTACACACCTGCTGATGATAAGGTCAAGGTCATCTCACAAGGTCAAGGTCATATTTCTGAAAATTTGCTTTTACGGGGGCATTTGTGTTTCACAAACACATCTTGTCTTAGTAAAACTTCTTCAGTGAACTTCCTTTAACAAGGAAAATTCTTATACATGTATATCTGGCTTTCATTAAAGCATTGCATACAAAGACAGACACGATGCTTATAATTCTGAAAGGGGGTCATATACGTTCTTTCTCCTCCACAGAGTTTCACAAACTATACCTGCCAGCGATATATATGGCCGGTAGGGGACTCGGTATTGCTATGCAATACTGTGAGAATGCTTGTTTTTATCAGGATGTACGTGATGATTTACATGGTATAATGTATCACGGATGTGCACTAAACCCCCTTTTTCCACGGCATAGCTCATACATACTTGAACTTTATTTCAGGTTCTGGAATTTTCATCTCACCCAAAGGTGTCCTTGAGGGTACAGGCTCTGTGGGGTTCAGTCTGGTGATCTGGGTTGCGTGTGGAATATTGTCAACACTGGGTAAGTTGTTTGTATATTTTCTGCTTTAAGCCATTGTTGCACAAAGCCGACTTTAAACTACCCTTGGAAAGAAACCTTTTGAAAACATTGAGAGAAAAGGAGAAAATGCTGGTAACCAGCATTTTCTCCTTTACCCACAATGTTTAATACTCAGTCACAGAAAAATCGCACCATTTGAACCACATTGAAATTGTCGTCTGCAAATACTTTCAGTTTGGACAAGGCTAATATTTTGTCTTCTGGTAAAGGGTTAAACACAGAAAAAAACATTTCAACCCTCCTATAAATGTATTTGTCTGCTTATATGAGTGTAGGCTATCAATTAACCAAATTACAAGGCCTTATGATTGGCTAGGAAATGAAAATCAATTTAATGATGTTTCAGTGCACATCTACATGTACAGGTACATGTCTTCAGATTACCCATAATTGTTTACCATTTTCATTGACAGTCCCCTACTGTCAGTTTCTCTTTTTTTCAGCTATATCATTTTAACTCTTTCAGCACTAAATGAATAAACTCGACCTCTTTCGATGGCTATAAATACAAACCTTTGAAACTTACAAAGATTTTGATTGTATATGCTCAATTAAACAAGCAGACGGTATAGATCAAAGATCAGACTGCACGTCCTGTGCAGTCTGATCTTGATCTGTGCCATCAGCAAAAGTCAGTTTTTGCCTACGGCTTCGAAAGTGTTAAACTTAAACTATAGAGACATAGATGATTATGTAAGCTGTTGCTGTGATGCAATGTGAATGGTGTAATATAATTGTATGATAACTATAACATAATGTAATCCTAAGATAATGTTGAAAGCCACATAAGACACAATTCAATCAATCTCTTTCCATGGTCTATAAGATAAATTTTCTATTCGATGCTGAAAAACCTATGAAATCTGCCTTTACAATGATGAACAATCACTAACTTTGAAGGACAAGTTGTGAGAGTTAGTGATGCAACCTTTGCTTTGTTGGTAGATCTATTTTCTATGTATCCTGGGCCAAGCTTGAAAGCTCAGCTGTTATCTCTTTACCAAACGACAAAATTTTGGTCTTCTCCAAATTGAAAGTATTTGCAGAAGACAAATTAAATGTTGCTCAAAACAGGAAAACTGTCTTTCAAAGGATAGAAAACATTGTTGGAAAAGGAAAGAATGCTGCTTACCAGCATTTTCTTCTATTTCCATAATGCTTTCAAAGGCTTTTTTGCTCAGAGTTGTTAAAAGTCGGATCAGGTGGTAAAGGGTTAATGTACAGGGCTAGATATCCCGGGGTCCGGCTTGTTCATCAGAGCTCTCTTGGATTTATTCTTAAATCTCTCACCAATAAGCAGAGTACATTTTGTTGCAAGCCGCTCTCTAAGTTTTGCAGTATTTATTAGAGACTGTACATAGATAGGCAAGACACTTTTTTCTAGTGCCTGAGCCAAAGAGTTAATGAATTAGTTCCCTTTAAATAAAGAGTTATCTCCCCTTGAACATGAGCAATTTTTGCAACAAATTAAGTGGTTACATTTTGTTGTTTACAGGTGCCCTGGTCTATGCTGAACTGGGAACCAGTATACCACGGTCAGGTGGAGAGCATGCATACTTAATGTATGCATTTGGTTCCAATAAGAAAAGTGTTGGCACCCTACCAGCTTTTCTATTTGATTGGGTAATTATTGGACTGACCTTGTTTTTCACTGCTTTTGTTTTTAAGCCAGTAGATGGCCCTACATTCATGGGTGTTATAGCAAGGGGACAGTTCATCTTGACCCTTGCAGAATGTTGATGATACATTTGATGTAGCTCTTTACCTAACAAATCCAGGGCCAGTATTCACCGACCATTCTTAGGAACCAGAATTTTCTAAGTTTGGATTAGCAAATCAGAAGTTGTGTTACTTTCAAATTTAGAGAATCTATGAGAATAAGACAAAGAATGTTCTTAATAATGGTTGGTGATTACTGACCCTGGCAGGGCCTGTTTTTCTTTTCATTTGCTGGAAATTGTTGTATAACTTAATTGCTGTTCAACTAAATATCCCATGTTTTAATGACCCAAGGGATAAAGGCCTTGAAAAATATTCGTATTGAGAATTTTCTTCTTTTATTAACATTGTTTTCTAACCTTTCAAATAACAAATCTGATGATTTCAGCCACATTTTACTGTGTCATGTGCAAAAGTTTTCAATGGAGACAAGTCAAAGTTTTTGTCCTGTCGTAAAGACATATTGTTGTTTCATTTTGCAGTGTAAGTATTAACTTACTTTTTTCTGTTTTATTTCAGGTTGGTTTGTTTATATTACGACCCTGCATGTTTACAATCATGACATTATCACTTGGAAAATATGTTGTAAAACCTTTCTTTCCTAGTTGTACAGATCCACCTGACTTACCAGTGAAACTTGTTACAATTTCAGCAATGTGTAAGTATTAATTACCTCCCTGATACTTCTATCTATTTACTATGCAATTTTGAGTTTTGATGACCCTGAAAGAGAAGGCTTTTGAAAACTTTGACGGAAGAGAAGAAAATGGTGGTAATATTGTGAAAGACGCAAATTTGAGCTCCATTTGCTTTGTCCTCAGCAAATGCTTTCAATTAAATCCTAAATTTTGTTGTTTGGTTTTGAGTTAAGCATATTATGATAATGTTTATATGACTTATTTCACTTATTTTTTTACAGAGTTGTTAGCACTTGCAATATTGCAGAAGATCAAGTTTGAAAACATGCTGACAAAAGGAGAAATTGCTTGTTACAAGCACAATTTCTCCACTTGAAAAATATTTTCACTATTTTCATGTATGAAACTATAATCATGTTGATGACTCATATTTTAGAAGGCATGTTTTTTTTTAAGTCATCTGCTGTATTTTTTTTCTTTCAGGAGACAATGAATAAATTCAGTGGGTTGATCCCAGATAATGATTGGTTCAGTTGATAAGGGCCAATATTCACCAATGATTCTAAATTACATTCTAAGTGTTATTCTAGATTTAGAAATTAACACACTTTCTGATAGGCTAAACCAATCCATTCAAGAGAGCAGAAAAATTTATTGATAAACTTCCATTGTGGAAGAAAAACATCTTTTTATGAGTCAAAGAACTGTTGTTGTAGGTACTTGTAGATTTAAGCGTATATTAGAAAAGGACTTGTTTCAAAAAAAAAAAAAATGCAAGCCTTTTCTCAATCATCTTTGATGACATTGGTAGTTAGACGCTAACATAATAATTATTCTCTACTTTTACCACAGTGCTTTTGGCTGCAATAAATTCATACAGTGTTCCATGGGCAACACGGCTACAGAATGTTACCACGGTAACTAAACTTGGTGCAATTGCCATCATTACTTTTGGTGGATTATATCACATGATTGCAGGTATGTATTCTATCTCCAAAATTGAAGAGCATTAAAAGTCGAAATCTTAAGAGAGCAAGATCATAATGGCTTTTTCTAGATGGTTTAACCCTTTACCAAACAATCCTGTGCTTTAACAACCATTTGGAGAAGGCTTTTGAAAACATTGTGAGAAAAGGAGAAAATGCTGCTAACCAGCATTTTCTCCTTTTTCCACAACGTTTTCTACCTTATCAAGGATAAATCACATCATTCTAACCGCATAAAATTTGTTGTCTGCATAAATTTGTTGTCTTTCAATGTTGTGATGTTCCTTTGCTGTCTTCCACTGTGTGAAAATTTGAAGTGCTGAAAAAATAAAATCTTAAAATGTATAATCTCCAGTCTGGAAAAAAGACTGTGCTACAGCAATCTCATGAGCCCTGTGTTTTACAAGAATATCTTGCAAGAGTGCAGACAGAGTGCAGATCCAAGAGCAGACGACATATCTCATCTATCTACCAACTCCCTAAAAATGGCACAAGTTGTGCTATGCACTGTAAGGTTGAAGATATCCTGAAACAAATATTTGAAAGCTACAGCAGTTCATTAATGTTTAACCAAACAACAAACTAAACTCTTTACCACAAGTTTTAATGACTGTGAGGTAGATAGCTTTTGAAAACATTGTGGGGAAAAAGAGAAAATGCTGGTACCCAACATTTTCTCCCTCTCCCACAGTGTTGTTTAACCTTTCTTAGACAACTTCTATCATTTGAGCCACATTTCAGGATGTCCTTTGCAAATGCTTTTAATTTGGACAAGCCTAAAATCTAGTCATATGGCCTGCAACACGCGAAAAGGGGCATTCAGATATTGGCGTAAAGTGTCATCTCGGATCAGCCTGCGCAGTCCGCGCAGGCTAATCCGAGACGGCACTTTATGACTACATTAGATTTTGTGCTACAGTAGACTTGGGCAAAACAGAAAATTACTTAAAAACGGAAAGTGTCGTTTCGGATTAGCCTGCGCGGATTGCGCAGGCTGATCCGAAATGACACTTTACGCAAATGTCCGAATGCCCCTTTTCGCGTGTTGCAGGCCATATGGTAAAATGTTAAGACTTCCCCAAATTGAAAGCATTTGCATATAACCAATTTGGTTGAATCAAGAGCACATTTTTTTTTCATAGGGCAAAATATATTGTTGGACAAGGAGAAAATGCTAGTTACCAGTGTTTGTTTCCCCCAAAATATTTTCGAAAGTTTGTTAAAAACTTTGGATTGTATGGTACATGTAAAATGTTACTTATGTCTTTCTTTGCAGTTAGCTCAGAAAATATAAGGGAAGGTTTTCAGGACACAACCAGGGACCCGTCGTTGATAGCTATTGCTTTTTATAATGGACTCTGGGCCTATGATGGATGGTAAGACTTAAATGTTTGTTATACTTCAATGTACAGTTTGCCTTTTATGTCAAAAATAGTGTGTAGACATCACTGTTTTACAAGTGCATGTTATTAGACAAACATTCATGAACTAGATAAATAAATTCAATTTCAAACAGAAAGTTATTTGTGAAAAAATTGGTTAGTTTTCTTTGACTCTTTACCAAAGCAACGAAATTTTGATGACCTTGAGAAAGGAAGCTTTTGAAAATATTGTTAGAAAAAGAGAAAATGCTGATTACCAGCATTTTCTTCTTTTCAAACAGTGTTATTTTTACTCTTTCAGAAGTACTTCCAGTCAGTTGAGCCACATTTAATATGTCACATCTATAATTGTTTTCAATTTGGGCAAGTTTTAAATCCGTCAGTTGGTAAAGAGTTAACACTTTAGGTGACAACAGTTTCTGCTTTTCTCACAATACTTTTAGAAAGCTGCCATAACAAGAGCATGAAGAGATGCTTCCATTATGGTATGATAATATCTTTCAATTAATTTTCATTTAACTCTTCATATTACAGACTACAAAACCTTAGTCATATTAAAAATATTTACCCCGCAACAAAAAATCCCATGTTTTTCAACAATCCCAGGGAAGAAGCCTTTTGAAAACATTGTGAAAAAAGGAGATAGTGCTGGTAATCATAAGTAAAAATTACAAATGGTCTTCTGAGTCCGTTACTGCTTGTCTGACATATTTTTCTTTCCATTTGCAGGAATAATCTCAATTTTATTACAGAGGAACTAAAAAATCCTGATAAGTAAGTATATCCATAGAAGATAATTGTTTGATTTGGTGTAAGATCAAAATATAATTTCACAATGTGAAGGCCACAGTTTCTATTTTTAATGAGTGAGCAATCCACACTGGGTGTAAGATGATTGACAGGACTGGTGTTGGCTAAAAATATTTCATCAAATTCAAAATTCCTATCGACTAACATTCTTTTTTCAGCATGTAAGAAAATTACTTGTGCTGCGTCTGATCATAAGGAAAACTCAACTGGTACATGGGGAGGTTACTGAAACCATTTACACAAATATGCTATTAGTGTTTGCAATCTGACATAAAGTTGTAGCTATCCTTTTATCAGAATGCATGTACAGTTTTTCTTTTTTGCTGTTTTCAGAAATTTACCACGAGCTATCATTGTTGGAATTCCTCTGGTAACTGTGGCATATACTCTTGCTAATATAGGATATTTTGCAGTCATGTCAAAAGAGGAAGTTTTAGTTTCACATGCTGTAGCTGTTGTAAGTACATCTCAAACACAGTCAATACTTGATATTGCCAGTCTGATCAAGCTATCTCTTTGAGCACTCTTGTTCATACATGGTAAGAAAATGAACAAGTCTTGCAAGACAGTGTGATGTCCGTGGTTGTGAGGTAGAGGATCAGCCTTGTAACCATAAGGTCCTGAGTTCGAGACCCGGGAGCGGGTGTCAACTTTGGGGATTTGTTCATCGGCCCACACATTCGGCACGAGTACTGGTGCAGTTCCCAGGAAGCAGAATCAAGAGAGATTAGTATAAGTTGTAAGAACTTGTTTCTCAATCGATGTATAATAAATAGGTTTAAACCAAACTAAGACAGTGTGATATCATTGGAAGCCCCATGGTGCCCATAAGATACTGTTGTCAAATCATTAATTAAACCATAACAGGAAAAGAAAATGAGAGATGGAAGCCTTAATATACTTAATGGACATCGCATGGCAATGAAATGTGTCTCAAGTTTTACAGATGATTGTGTCTTTAACTGGAATAGTTCCACCAATGGAAATAAGAAGTAGATATAATTGTATCAGTTCAAACTAAAAGATAATTATGAACTAGGATGATTAAAATTTTACCAGATGACAAAGTTTAAGACTCCTCTGTATTGCATGCATCTGCTTGCATAGGAGTTTTATCTGGATCAAAGATGGTATATGTCTTTGAAAGAGAAGTACTGGTTAACATTGCTACCAGCAGTTCTTTTGTGTTTTTTTTTCTGTGATGTTTTCAAAAACCATTAAACCCTTTACCACACAATCCTGACTTTTAACAGCCCTCCGAAAGAAGGTATTTGAAAACATTATGGGAAAAGGAGAAAATGCTGGTAACCAGCATTTTCTCCTTTTCCCATAATGTTTTGTACTCCTTTACAGCCAAATATGATAATTCCAGCAACATTTAAGTTGCCGTCTGCAAGTGCTTTCAATTTGGACAAGTCAAACTATTTGTCGTTTGGTATAGAGTTAGACAATGAATTATAAATATTTTCATATTTTGTAAAACAACTTTATTTCTCCAACAGACGTGGTCAAACTATATGTTAGGTGTTATGGCGTGGGTGATGCCTGTATTTGTTGTGCTTTCATGTCTCGGCTCAGCTAATGGATGCATTTTTTCTACAGGGAGGTATGTATGCTTAAAGCCCAAATAGTGGACAAAAGTAAACAATGCAGGTGTCAAAATGCATGTAAATTTAAATCATACCGTTTAAAAGTATGGAAATTATTGTGAAGGTGATGATCTGTTTTGTATGGTCAGTCCAAATGTTAGTTACTGGCAGAAAAATGAATTTTGAAAGAATTTTAAAAGGTGTTGCACTCATATTTCATGTGTTTATATGTTTTTGGGAATATATTTTATGGAGCTCTCCATTTATAAAATCAAACACCTCAAATAACTTTTACCTTGGCTATTTTTCAAGAAAATATCGAGGTATTGTCAAAGCCCTGGTGCTGTCATTGTCTGCGTCATCCTTGTCGTGCAAAAAAAAAACTTTGACATTTTATAATATCTATGTTAATACCGAGGAGTATTTACTTCAAACTTGGACTAGCTGTTAAATATCAAAAGAGGAACCCATACAACAGGAGCAGGTAACAATCAAAATATTTTGACACTGTTTAACACTTCCATTTTCATTCACTAAAAGCATTGCAGCCAAGCCTTGGCACTCACATGTAGTGCTCTTGTTTTCTTCAAGTTTTTACAGTACATTACAGCCACATGCTGTATGTTTTTGTGTTTTCAGACTGTGTTTTGCTGCAGCACGAGACCAGCATTTTCCAAACATTTTATCTGGTATACAAGTTAAAAGACTCACACCTATGCCTTCAATTCTTTTTACAGTAAGTTACAGTATGACACATGCTCTGGCAAAAGGGGGTTTTATGCATTTCAGTGACACACAATTCCAAGCAAGTCATCACATGATTATGATTTCTTAAAATCTGTTTTGTTTAACAATCAGTTGAATCTTGGGGTAGACTGCACAGGCTGACCTTGGTTGATACTTTTTGAAGATGCATTAAACACTTTTTAACTGACTAGGGTTTATGGTTCTGTTCTCAAAACTATGATTTTTTTTCTATTGGATTTTACTTGGAACTTTCATAGTTATGAGAAAATGTTTTGCAGGTTGCATCCAACTGTTGTTACAGTTATATGTGTTTTGGCATATAAACTGTAGTTTTAGAATGATATTCTTTAATTAATGTAGGATTGTTAATAGAAATAGAGTTATAGCACTTTGAAATCCATTATGATTGTTTGACTGATTGATTGAATGGTGTTCTATACTGCATTCAGCATTTTTATGGTCACATTACAGTGACAGCTCACATATTCATGTATGTCATAGGTTTCATTAATACTAGGCTAGGGCTCTAAAGTGTCTTGCCCAAGGACACTCCCGTAAAAAACCAAATGGTTCAAGGATTGAATCTGGGGCCTCCCGGTTACAAGTCTTTGACTTTACCACTGAGCCACGCCGATGCCTTGAAGTCCACTATGAACAGATGATCTCACTAAATACCAAAAGGAGTTAAATCAGGGTCAGACTATATGTGTGATCAGTCTGATCGTGATCTTTCACTGCCATTACACATATCTGTAGTTTTCCACAGCAACCTGAGGGTAACCCAAATTTCTATGCTGTTTTGAATTGCATGGTACCATTTAACCCTTTACCACACAATCCCGAGTTTTAACGACCCTGAGGATGAAGCCTTTTGAAAACATTGTGGGAAAAGGAGAAAATGCTGGAGACCAGCATTTTCTCCTTTTCCCACAATGTTTTGTACCCTATCAAAGAAATATCAAATAATTTGAGCCACTTTGACATTGTCGTCTGCAAATGCTTTCAATTTGGACAAGTCTAACATTTTTTCATGTGGTAAAGGGTTAACCCTGTATAAGACTACAGAAAGTGTAGGCCTACTGTATTCATATTTCCAGCAAATGCTGATCAAGTAATGGAAAATGTCTTCAAAAAGAATGTGGGAAAAGAAGAAATGCTGCATTTTCTCCTTCTTGCACAAAGTGTCTAAACCAAAACCTGTCAAATGAGTCAAAAAATGAAACTTTATAGCCGACAGCCAAATATTGCTATTTCAAGGTTATGTTTTGAGGGAAAATATCTCCTTATCAGACAGTGTAGATCCAAGATCAGACTGCACATTCTGTGTAGTCTGATCTTGATCAGCACTGTCTGCAAAAGGTCCTTGAGTCATGCTTAGCAGCCTAAGGGAAATAATTCTTTGAAAGAGTACAAAATATTGTAAGAAAAGGAGAAAATGCTGCATCTTCATCTTTTCCCACGTTTTCAAAGGTTTTCTTTCTCAGGGTCATTAAAACTGGGGAATGTGTGGGAAAAGGTTAAAAAGCTAAAAATTATGATAACGATGATTGACATAACATTTTTGTTTTATTTTCAGACAATTATTGGTATAATTACAGTCATTCCCGGTGATTTAAGTACTCTAATAGACTTTTATAGTTTTTCTCTGTGGTTTGCGTATGGTGCAACAACAACGGCTCTTTTAGTTCTCCGGAAAACAGAGCCCAACTTGAAACGCCCGTACAGGGTAAGTCAGTTTTTCTGTCTTGATTCTTTGTCAAATATTCCTGTGTTTTAAAGACCATGAGGTAGACAGCTTTTGAGAACAATGTGGGAACAGGAGAAAATGCTTTTAACCTTTACATCTCTTGATTGATGAATCTTTTCAGTTGGAACCAACACCAAAACTATGGTATTTTGAAGGTTTTCTTTTTTGTTTTAGCTTACCTGAGCATGAAGTGCTCAAGGTGAGCTTTTGTAATCATGCTATGTCCATCATCTGTCATCAACTTTTACCTTGTGCACGCTCTACAGGCTGCATTCTCAGTCCAATACTCATTAAACTTGGTCCGAACATTTTTCTTGATGATACCTCGGATGTGTGGGAAAGTTGGTAACATCGAGTCAAAAACAAGGTCACCAGATCAAATCTTAGAAAAACTTTGTGTACACACTGAAGGCTACATTTTCTATCAAATGCTCATGAAATTTTGTTAGAATGTTTGTCTTGATATCTCAGATGAGATGAGAAGTGGTGCTTCATTTTTGGTACAAAAGCTCAGGTGAGAGACTTTGGGACCATCATGGCCCTCTTGTTTTTGTTTTTTTTGTCTATCCAACTAGTGGTTAAAAAATTCAGACAGTGAAGATCAAAGATTCAACTGCACGTTGCTTACCTTTGATGGAAGAGATACCAAAATATTTAATTAAACACATTCACAAATCTACAGAAGTTCAGGAAAAATAATTAAAAAACAATGAAAATCTGAACTCATGTGTGAAGTTATGGTAATCTGTAAGCAAAAGCTTGAGTTGTTGGTAGACATTATCTTTTTTTTCAGGTGCCAACTGTGATTCCAATTGTGGTTCTTATAATGTCACTTTACCTGACCATATCTCCTGTTGTACAGACTGGGAGGGTCACTTTTCTCTATGCAATGATCTTCATCTTCTCAGGGATTTTTGTTTATGTCCCATTTGTGCGCCTCAAATACAATCTGCCTTATGTAGGTAAGTTGATCTTACATGATCTTTCTCTGATCTTCATTTTTTCAGAGACTCCTATTGTTAACGACCCTGAGGAGGAAGCTTTTGAAAACATTGTGGAAAAAGGAGAAAATGCTGGTAACCAGCATTTTCTCCTGTTCCCAGAATGTTTTCTACCTTTCCTAAAACAAATTTTAATTTTTGAGTCACATATATTTTGTTGTCTGCAAAATTAATGCTTTCAGTTTTGACTAGTCTAAAATTCTCTCATTTGGAAAAAGGTTAACTCTTTACCACACACAAATAAATTCAGATTTGTCCAAATTTAAAGCACATGCAGACGGCAAATTAAATTTGGCTCACCTGACTGGATTTTTGTATGAAAGGTAAGGAAATGTTGTTGGAAAAGGAGAAAATGCCGATTGCTTCATGCAAAATCAGCCTTATGTGGGCGACTTGATCTTATCTGATCTCACACTGATCTTCAACTTCTGATGGACTTTCAAATTTGTCCCTTCTATGTATCTCATGTAGTGAGTTGATTGTACACTAAGCTTCATCTTCTCATAGATTTTTGCATAATATGTTCCTTCCATAATAAATTATGTCACAAGTACAATCTGTTGGTAAGTTGATCCTGCATGATGTCTCTGATCTAGATACAAACCATACTCTGGCAAAAGGGGGCTAATGGCATCTTTGTGATGCATTATACCAGGCAAGTCATGTCATAATTATGGATCTGTAAAGTCCATTTTATCTGGCGACTGACTGAGCCCTGAGGTAAAATGGTCCTTTGACATGCAGAAAACTTACAAACAGCAAAACGTTTGGTTTCAGGTCAGCCTGCATGGACTGTGATCTTGGCCAATACTTTTTGCAAATCCATTAAGCCATCTTTTCACAAAGCATACAGTAGCTTAACTTTTTATGTCCTCTTTGTGTATGTAAAGTACAACTGCCTTGTGAAGCTAAGTTAATCTTTCTCTGATCTTCATCTGCAAATATGTACTTATATAAATTATGTCTCTTTTGTGAATCTCAAGTCCAGTTATCTACCTTATGTGGACAAGCTAATCTAATCTGATCTTTCTCTGAAATTCATCTGTAGATCATTTTTCACATTTGTCTGTCTCATTTATTTATAACTTCAGATTCAATACAGAAGACTCTACAGAAGCTACTTATGGTTTTACCTACAAAGTCAGATTAACAGTTTTCCTGCCAAATATGGACCAACTGTATTGAATAAAATGGTTTATTATATACCAGTAAATTTTCCCGATCAAATACATGCGTTGAATCGGGTGAAATAACACACACGACAGAAAAAAAATCCGTATCTACACTCAGTGAAATACGGTCCCAAATATGGTATGCTGACGTGTCTTGCGCACGGACTAAGCATGCATTGATTTGCGATTGGATTGGTCAAAATGTTACGCTGTAATATTAATCCGCCATTCATGAAAACAGAGTTACTACTATCCACACTATTAATTGTCTCTTTTTGTTTGCCGTTTTCAAATAAAATGTCAACAATTGCAAAATGTTGTCGTTGAATGTTTTAGGTATATAATAAAAGGAATATTATGTTGTAGTAACTTTCCTGGTGCTTGTATTTACTTCTCGCTGCGTAAGAAAATTTTGACATCGCGCTCGGTCTCGCGCGATATCAAATTTTCTCACGCAGCTCGAAGTAAATACAAGCACCAGGAAAGTTACTACAACATAATATTCCGTCTATATCCCAATTAAATCTTTACGACACAACAAAATTGTAGACTGATCCGAATTAAAAGCATTTGCAGAGGAAAATTTGGCTCAAATGATGCAATTTGTCTTTGATAGGGTGAAAAACATTGTGGGAAAAGGAGAAAATGCTGGTTGCCAGCATTTTCTCCTTTTCCCACAATGTTTTTCAAAAGGCTTCTTCCTCAGGGTTGTTACAATTCGGAATTGTGTGGTAAAGAGTGAAAGACAAGGAAAGCACTTTGTCAGAGGTACAACTGTCGGGAATGCTGGATTACAATTTAAAAAGCTTCAACACAGTGGCAAATGGACATTCTGTGGTACATACAAACTCAGTGGTTGTGAGGACAAATTTATCAGAACAATTGACTTTTAACCCTTTCCACAACAATCCTGTTGTTTTTTTTTTTCAATCCTAAGGTGGAAGGCTTTTGAAAGCACTGTGGCCAGCATTTTCTCCTTTTCCAACAATAATTTGAACCCTTTCCAAAGCAAATCCCAACTTTTTAGCCACACTTGTCACCTGCAATTGTTGTCATTATGAATGAGTCGAAAATTTTGTCATTTGGTCATTTTGGTGAAGTGTTTATGGCATGATCCAGTGTTTTTAACAACCCTTGGGAAGGAGGCTCTTTAAAACAGTGTGGGGAAAGGACAAAATGCTAGCAACTAGCAGTTTCTACTTTTCTCACAATATTTAACCCATCCAAAGATGAATCCCAGCATTTTAGCTACAATAGATTTTGATGTCTGCAATTTCTTTCAATAAGGATGAGTCTAATATATGTAGGCTCTGACACAAGTTGGTGTTTGTAATAAAATTTGTTAAACAAGTCTAGAAAAATGTTATAAAGTGAGCCTCTGGCAAGCTTGATAATGTTTTTGCAGACAAGTTTAATACTATCTTATCTTAAAAGCCAATTCATATCAGATTCTTTTCATCACAACGAAATTTGGCAAATTATAGGACAAAATACACAAAACCATACATGCACACAGTAGTTTCCATGAATAAAGCCTGATCCAGTCTCCCAAAGAAGTATTTAATGATGCCACATGACATCACACAATACTTATCTCAAAAGTGTGTAAGATAGGAAAAGTTGTAATGGGCATATTACACTGAAAACAAGGGAGGCTATGTGATAAATTATCATTTTGTGAAGAGTTAACCTATCACCACAATGATCTCATGTTTTAGGAGATTTTCTAAGGTTTAATAAAAAAATGAAATTGTTGGGTAAAGTTTTTACCCTCCACAAGCGACTCTTTAAGACACGTCCAAATTAAAAGTCATTGAAGATGACAAAATTAATGTGGATCTGATGATGGGATTTATCTTCGATAGGAAAACATTGCTTGAAAAGGAGAAAATTTAAAACTGCTTACCAGCATTTTCTACTTTTCCCCAATGTTTTCCAAAAGCCGTATTTGTCTGGGTTGTTAAAACTGGTGATTGTTTTGTAAAGGATTAAAGTGGAGAAAACAAAGTTAACGGTTTTTATGTACCATTTAGACTCTGTATGTGAGCAGTCTGATCTCTGATCTCAGCTGATGTTCAGTCGAATCTTGGAACTTCTATGGTCTATATTAAAACCCTTTACCACACAATACCAAGTTTTAACGACCCATTAAGGCCTTTTGAAATCATTGTGGGAAAAGGAGAAAATGCTGGTAACCAGCATTTTCTCCTTTTCCCACAATGTTTTCTTCCCTTTCAGAGACAAAGCCTGTCATTTGAACCACATTTATTTTGTGGTTGTCCTATGCTTTCAATTTGGACAGGTCCGTGATTTTACAGTGTGGTAAAGAGTTAAACATATTGATTTTACATTGTTCATAAAATACAAGTTCTACAACATAAAATTTTAATGTACATTAACCCTTTACCACAAAACCTCAAGTTTTAACAACCCTGAGGCAATAGCCTTTTGAAAACATTGTAGGAAAAGAAGAAAATGCTTATAACTAGCATTGTCTCCTTTTCCTACAATGATGTTATGTCTACAACTACTTCAAAGACAGGCCCAATCACTTGAGACACATCAAATTTGTCGTCTGAAAATGCTTCCAATTATGGTTAACTCTTTACCACACAGTCCCGACTTTTAATGACTCTGAGAGAGAAAGCTTTTGAAAACATTACGGGAAAAGAAGAAAATGCTGGTAACCAGCATTTTCTCCTTCTCCCATAATGTTTTCTACCCTTTGAAAAACTAATTTCAATTATTGATTCACATTTGATCTGTCGACTGCAAATGCTTTCAATTTGGATCAGTCTAAAATTTTGTCGTGTGGTAAAGAGTTAACTCTAAAATTTTGTCTTTCTACAAAGAGCAAAGGGTAAATACATATTCTTATGCAACTATTACAAGTCATGTGAGTTGTGCTTTTGCAAAATAAGGTTAATTGCATCTTCACGATGCATGATACCAAGCAAGTCATCACATAATTATGGATCAATAAAGTCAATTTTGTCCATTGACTGACTGAATCATGAGGTACACTGGTTCTATGACATGTGGAGAAATGATAGCACATAGTATCAACCTAGGTCAGCCTGCACAAGCAGCCCTGGGTTGATACTTTTTGCTTGACCTTTTTGGACTTTTGTTTATTTTTCTTTATAACCAAACATTGCTCATTTTGTGTTGTACAGTCAAATATTGTTCATTTTGTTAGATATTGCTTTTGTGAACCAAAGGTTTTTGAGGCCCCATCAGTGTATCACGGAGCACAGAAAATTTCTGGAATTCTGTTGGATCATAGAATACTGTAACTAATAATAGCACATTGGCACATTGCCTCACTATCATATATAGTGTAAACCCTTGGAACGCTGAATAAACCTATCAGACGTTTTCATCCTAGAAATACAACACAAATAATTGCAATTTCATGGTTGGTTTTGTCTACAGTTTTTCAGCAAAGCAGACAGTGTGGATCAAAGATCAGGCTGCACGTTTTGTGCAGCCTAATTTTGATCTACACTGGCTGCTAAGGCAACCGTAGTCGTGAAAGGTGCTTTGAGGGTTTAATATATATGATATAGAGACGATGTGTTAATGTGCTATTTTCAGTAACGGTGTCCCATGATCGAGCAATGAAATTTCAGTATTCCTTGATAGACCAAAAGAGCTTCAGTGGCTTATGTTTAATCCTTCACCACACGATCCTGTGTTTTAATGGCTTTTGTGTATACAGCAACTCAAAAACATTTCTGGAAAAGGGAGAAAATAATGGTAACCTTCATTTTCTCCTTTTGAATAATCTTTTCAAAGATTTCGAAGACAAATCAGATCATTTGAGCCACATATTATTTGTGGTCTGCCTTAGCGTTCAAATTGGACTAGTCTTAAACTTTGTCGTTTGGAAAAGATGACATGAATTCAGACATTGTCAAAATTCAAAACAATTGCAGTTAGGATTACGACCCCTAACTCATCGGTAAATATCATGTAACATCGATGTTTTCATAAAGACTATTCGCCGATCTCAGTAGCTTTTGTCCTTTAATACGAGAGTTAGGGGACTTAGACTCACTAATTCATCTGTAAATATTGTGTAACATCGACGTTTTCGTAAAAGCTATTCAGCAAATTTTGGCAGCTTCCGTCTTATTACATGAGAGTTAGGGGCTGTAGACCTTAAAAATGAGATGTGGTGAAAATATTGGGATTTATCTTTGAAAGGGTAGAAAACATTGTTGGAAAAGGAAAAAATGATGTTTACCAGCATTTTCTCCTTTTCCCACGAAGATTTCTAAAGCCTACTTCCTCCAGGCCATAAAAACACTGGCTTGTTTGTTGGTAAAGGGTAAAATAATACATTGCTCATTAAAGGGTTGGGATGATGACGTTCAGTTATAAATGTTATGCATAATTATAAATACCAATTAGTCTATTTTATTATATGAAAAATAAATGTTATATATTTCAAGTGTTGATTTTTTTTTCCTTTCCAGATTACACCCATCCCCCCTCCCTTACCTCAGTTGATAACATTCTGGGCTTAACCCTTTACCAGATAATCCTGAGGTTTAATGACCCATAGACAGAAAGTTTTAGAAAACATAGTGGGAAAAAGGAGAAAATGCTGGTTACCAGCATTTTCTCCTTTTCCCGCAATGTTTTCTGCACAACCAAATGCAAGTTCTATTATTTGAACCACCTTGGATATACTGTCTGCAAATGCTTTGAATTTGGACAAGTCTAAAATTTTGTTGTTTGGTAAAGAGTTAAATCCTAAAGGGGTCTCTAGTTTGATTCCCCTGATTGGCTGGATTCTATTTGAGGATTGATGTCCATTACAAGATTCATTCCTCTTTCATGACTGATCAGTCTTTCGACAATTTTTATGTGGGGAAGCAGCCAGTAGCTTGGAAGCAATATTGTATGAGATGTTGGTAAAAGAAACTCTAGAAAAGCATGGACAATTGCAGTGGCTGCTATAATATTACTGAAATAGTGTTGAGCGAGTGTTAAACACCAAACAATCAGTTTTTCAAGATTTCCAAGTTTTAAATCATTCTTAAAGTTGCATGCTGGCTGATCAGTTCATGATGATTTTATAAACATTGTTGAAAAAGAGGAAACTGTTTCTAATATGCAATTTCGCCGATTACCGTAATATTTAACCCATCTTTCAAAAATGCTTTTCCCATTTCTATTACCTATACCTTATTAAACAAACCTTTTTATGATCCTAACACATGTGGAAAACATTATGAGGAAAGGATAAAATGCTAATAACTAGCATCTTGTTTTTTCCCTCAAAGGTTTCTATCCTACCAAAGGCAAATCCTTCCACTTAAACTAGTTTTCATTTGTTATTACTGCAATTACCTTCAGTATGGATAGATCTTTGGATAAATCTTTCTTCTGATAAAGACTTCAATATTTCTCCATTGTGTCCTTGGCACTAGTAAATGTATCTTAGAACAACCTGAACCATAATATCATATATGTAATTTCGTTGAGCCCTTTACCATATAAAAGAATCAAGAGAGACTAGTATAAGTTGTAAGAACTTGTTTCTCAACCGATGTAAAATATATATGATTAAACTAAAGCATATAACAAAATATTAGACTTACGCAAATTGAGAGCATTTGCAGATGACATATAAAACATGTAACTAATGTGATTAAATCTGACCTGGATATTCAAGGACAAGAAAAATTGTGGGAAAGGGAGAAAATAAAAACAAGCTTGACAAAGCCAGCTCTTCAAAGTAGTGCTGTTAGAATGAGGTCAAAGTGCTTTCAACAGGAATTTTTTCCGTTTTCTACATTTTATACCTTTTCAAAAGTTTCACTAATAAACACCATTACTTGGGACACACTAAACTTTGACATCTGCAAGAGCTTACAATATGGACAGGTCTAAAGCTTTATTGCCTTGTAAAGCATTAATTAAGGGTATTGCTGGAAAGGTTGATTAAATGGTCTTTGACTCTTTACCACACAGCAGATTTTTGACTTGTCCAAATTGGAAGCATATGCAGACAACAAATTATATTTCAATCAAATGAAACTTTTTGTTTGTCAAAGAGTTGAAAATCTTGTGGCAAAAGAGAAAATACTGGTTACCAGTATTTTCTTCTTTTCCCATAATGTTTTCAAAAGCCCTTTCTGTCAGGGATGTAAAACCCAGGATTGTGTGGTATAGAGTTAATGTTTAATCTAAACAAAACGACAAAATTATTGAGTTGTCCAAATTTATAGCAAATACAGGTGACAAATCAAATGTGGCTCCAATGATGCAATTTGTTCTTGGAAGGATACTTACCATTGTGAGAAAGAGACAAATAAATGGTTAACACCTTTTTCATCCTTTTCTCACAATGTTTTCAAAAGTCTTTCTCAATGTGCTAAACACGCTGGATTATTGCGGCAAAGAGTTAATCTTCATTTTTCCAAGCAAAAGGTACAGACCTTGATTAAAAAAAGACAAACAAAAAGGGGTGCGGGTGGCTTTTAGAAAGAATTTCTATTCAAATTCAATTTGCAAATTGGAAAAAAAAAAAAATGCTTCAATACTTTAGTTCACTAATGTTTAATTCAATAACAAAATTTGAAGATCTCGCAACAAAAATAAATAGAGTAAAAAACATACAATCTTCAATTTACACGGGAACTCATTTTGTCCCAGCATATACAGCAATGTACACATACCTTCACAACCTCACCATATCGTCTCTTTTCTATGAAACTAATTTTCATAGAATTATGAACAATTCTCAAGGATTTAAACTACCCTGAGAAAGAAGGCTTTTGAAACATTGTTGGAAAAGGAGAAAATGCTGGTTATCAGCATTTTCTCCTTTTCCCACTATGTTTTCTATCCTATCAAAGATAAATCTATTTGAGATTTATCTAATTTGTTGCCTGCTTTAAATTCGGTACTGTCCAAAACATTTTCTTTTTTGGAAAAAAAAAATCTTTTTATCATGCAATCATGTTTGCAGCAGGTAGATATGATGGTTTGAACTTTGTTGACTTTGAAAATAGAGAAATCAGCTATAGCTAGACTTTTCTCTATTTGTCATAGTAAATTACTAGAACAAAATAGACTGACCCTTTTTGAGTCTGTCTTGCCAGGATATCAACAGTGAAAAACTACACAGTACTAGTAAATCAAGTGCATCACTTTTTATTATGCCATCATTTCAGCAACATTTGATTTGTCATCTGTAAATCCTTTCAATTTTGTCAAGTCTACAATTTTGACACCTAGCAAAACAGGTAAACATTCACTGGTTCAACACATATGTACCTACACTTTAATAATGGTAAAACACTGAGGCAAAAGAAGTAATTGCTGATAACAAGTTATTTATCCTTGCAACATTACTTGTTACTCTTGCCACAATCTTCTTAAATGTGTGTAAGGATCAATGCCCTAATAAAAATAATGGTTTTGCAAATTTTGTGTCTCATAATTTACACTGGTTTTTATCATAGAAAGTGACAAATACCATCGGTTCATGAGGTGTAAATAAAGTACATACTCAATAATTGCATAGTTAGTTACTATTTCAAGTTTATTTAGGGTGTCATTTAAGATATGCATACCAAAAATAAAATGGACATGATCTTACGTGCATTTCAATGGTTTTGATGTTACATGTATTTGTTTCTGACCATATTGTACACTTGATCAATAAGCCAGTTTGGTTTAACTCTTTATCAAATGACATAATTTTCGACTGATCCAAATTGAAAGTATTTCCAAATGACAAATTAAATGTGGCTCAAATGTTGGAATTTGTCATTGGGAGAGTAGAAAACATTTAGATAAAGGAAAAAAAGCTTGTTACCAGCATTTTTTCCTTTCTCCAAAATGTTTTAAAAAGTTTTCTTTCACTGGGTCACTAAAACTTAAAATTGTGGGGTAAAGGGTTAACTCTTTACCAAACAATCCCACTTTTAGCGACCTGAAGAAGGAGGCTTTTGAAAACATTGTGTGAAAAGGAGACAATGCTGGTAACAAGCATTTTACCCTTTTTTCCCCCACAACGTTACTACCATTTTAACAAAATATCTTCATTTAAGTTTAAATTTGGTCAAGTCTAAAAATTTGTCTTTTAGTAAACAGTTTAAATTCCAGTATGTTTATCAGAATTTTTCATTATCCCTGGCTTCAGGCAACTTGGTTATTTCAAAGACTGCCTTGACAATACTAAAATATTTATTTGGCATCAAACAGTTAACCAGGTACAATAAAAAATGTCATATTATCAACCAAAACATGCAATGTCAGGACCTTGCAGTATCACATCTGTGTAAGCGGAAAATTCTCCAGGTCGGCATCTGTTTCACTCCTAGGAAGGACTTGATTATTGGTTTTTAGATTGTCTGTGTGTTCGTCGATAGAGTCCAGATGCTTGTTCATTAGTTTGTTGAAGTCTTCAGATCTGTCTGCATAAACATGGTGGCCTGCACCTTTAATTATCTGTAAAATAAGAATGTTAAAAATACTGAAACACATGTGTTTACAAATTGAAACAAACAATGTGACAGTACTCAAAAAGGGGGGAAAAAAATTGCCTAGTAACCCTTTCCCACACATTCCAAACTTTTAACAACCCTGAGAAAGAAGCCTTTTGAAAATATTGTGGGAAAGGAGAAAATGCTGGTAAAATCTCCTTTTCCCACAATGTTTTCTACCCTTCCAAAAACAAATATCAATTTTTCAGTCACTTTTATTTTGTCCTCTGCTAATGCTTTCAATTTCTACTAGCCTAAAATTTTGTCGTTTGGTAAAGAAGTAATGAAGTGACAAATAGACAAAATTGTTATTAGGAAATTTCTCTACTTGCTACATTGTTTCGAAAAATTCAATGAAACAAAGATTTTTAATCTCTTACCGCACAATCCCAAGTCTTAACACACTGACCAAAAAGACTTCTTAAAATATCCTGGGAAAAGCAGAAAAACTGGTAACCAGCATTTTCTGCTTTTCCCACAATGTTTTTGTACCCTGTTTAAAGTCTGAATTTAAGAAGTCATCTGCAAATTCTGTCAATTTGGACAGGTCTACAATTTTGTTATTTGGTAAAGAGTTAAAAAACATTGTGGGAAAAGGGGAAAATGCTGGGGAATAGCATTTTCCTTTCTAACTAGAATGTTTCTTTTCTATTTAGAGAAAAATCCAAACATTCGAGCTACATCAATTTTTATCTGCAAATGCTTTTAATTTGGACAAGTGCAAAGTTTTGTCATTAGGCAAAGAGTAAAGAAAACCGAAGAGTAGATCCTTTCCTTTACATGAGCACAGCTGTCATTTGTAGGTAAATTTCTCCATCCGTGAATTTTTTTTTCAAAATTATTACAGGGGAAAGTAAAGATTCACTGCATCTTACCTCAACGTCAACATGGCTGTCATTTCTGAGATATTTAGCCTGGTACCCGCATTCTGTGTCCATCCAGGTTCGGGAACCGTAGATAAATGTAATTGGCAAGTTCTTGTCAATATCTGCAATACGCTGAATCATGGGACGCTTGGCCCACCCTAGTTTCATTGACAAGGTTCTGAAAGCTGTTTCACCACTGAAAAAAATAATAAGTATATTGTAAGTTCTGAACTTGAATGTTCATACATTCCATCAGAATCATTTAACTCTTTACCAAACGACAAAATTTTATACTTGTCCAAATTGAAAGCATATGCAGATGAAAAAATAAAAGTGATTGAAAATTTGAAACTTGACTTTAGAAGAGTAGAAAACATTGTGGGAAAAGGAGAAAATGCTGGTTACCAGCATTTTCTCCTTTTCCCAAAATGTTTTCGGAAGGCTTCTTCCTCTGGGTCGTAAAAACCAGGGATTGTTTGGTAAGGGGTTAATCATCACATGGTTGGTTGATTGATTATATGGTGTTCAATGCCATTTTCAACATTATCTCAGTTATATTGTGGCGGCCAGTGCATTTGTCCATGTTTTCCTGGAGTTTTGTTTACCAGTACTTTGCACAATATTCTTTCCAAGCCACTGGCTGCTTTCCCACAAAAGCATTGTTGAAACAATCATCAGGGTGAGAGAGGAATGAATACCAACAATCCTCAGAAAGATATTTGCCAAGCTTAGGATTCAAACCAGCAACCCACTGTTCTCAAGTCCTGTTCACTACCAGCTGAGCTATCAGGGCTCGGCTGATCATTACATTGGAAAATGATACAAACAGGTAGAGGTACTGGTAAAAAGCTATCTTCAACAAGTATCATCTACTCAATTCTTCATTAAAATTGACATTTGGATACTCATCAATCAGAATTGTTTCAATGAGACAGTTCTCATGGTACCCCCAATACAGGTTTCAGAGTGCACATGATGTTTCCAGGATTCAAATATCCTCATATATCTAGACCTCAGTATTCAAGAATCTAGGACTATCATTAAGTCAAATTTGAAATATCTCAAAAGGAGATGTTAAACCCCTGTCAATAGCTTTGAAGTTTAAACCTTTACAAATTATCCCTAGGTTTAATGACCATATGAAAGATTGATTGCTTGAATTGTACTTTTATGAAAGAAGGTTTTTGAGACTTTGTGGAAAAAGTAACCATTATTTTCTGCAAATCTTTTTAATATTTATGTCTCAAACGTTATTGACTGCTGGTTAGGGTTATTTAAGAGGACAGGTTTTAAATCATGAATTGCAGTAGGGTTACCTTTTATGTCATAAAGCAACTACATGTATATACTCATAAAAATACTCAGATATAAAATACTAAAGCTCATTGCGTTCCTAGGATGCAGACAAAAGTGACTCAAAGAATTAATCTAAATACATCAGTAACAAAAACAATGAAAAACATGTAGTTTTCCACTCTTACTGCACATATTGAATATCATAATTATAAGTTGTCTACAAATATAACTAAACCTGCATGTGTACTGTGGTGTAAGAGGGACTTTGTGCTTGTAGTTCTATTTAGATCAATGACATTGAAATTTTTGAGTGGCTACCTGCAACAACATTGTGACTCTCAATGCACTGATTGCAGAAATCAACTGTTGTTTCATGTAATTACTGAAGTTGAAGACGGATTCCATAAATCTATCATTAAAAGCACTGATTGTTTTCCAGACAGTTTTGAGATATTTAACTCTTTACAATCAAAACTTTTAGTGATTCTGAGCAAAAAAGCTTTTGAAAACATTGTTGAAAAGAAGAAAATTCTGTTAACTCACATTTTCTCCTTTTCCCAAAAATGTTTTCTATCCTTCCCAAAATTAATTTTGATTTTTTGAGTTACATTTATTTTGTAATCTGCACATGCTTTCAATTTGGATTAGTGTAAAATACTTAAATGATAATTTATGCAAGCAAAAAGTGAAAACAGATGGAATCCAATGGGACCCAACTCTCAGTATTAAAGTGTAGGACCTTAGGCCTTGAGGCCCAGGGTTCCAGTCTCACTGGAAGCAATGGGTTTTTCGTAGGAGTGTCCTTTGGCAAGACAATTCATAGCCCTGTTCCAGTACAAGTGAAACCCAGGACATACATAGATTATCATTAGTGAGCAGTTGCCATGATATGACTGAAATTACATGTATGTTGAAAGGGGGCCTGGTGACTCATCTGAAAAAATATTAGTAATTTTAGATGGCCACTCATGGGAATTGCACCCAAATCCACAAGTGGCCCTGGATTTGTGGACAAGTCTCACGCTATACCACTTGAGCTATTCAGACTGGTTATTGACATCTGTCAAAATAAGCACATAATACATTACCTGGGTGTCTGAGCATTGCAGTGGTAGATGTAATCCAGAATCGTATCATCTTCAAACAGGGGAGAGAACTTTTGTTGTAAATCTGGTCGAAACCTCTTCACCAAACCAGGACCTAGAGTTATATCAAGATTTATCAATGTAATATTGAATCCTACAGCATTAATTAAAACTCCGTTTGAGTCATGCTCTGTGAAAAGGGAATTAAATGCATTGGCACAAAGTATCGACCCATGCAGGCCTGCGCAGTCAGAGCAGGCTGAAAAGGGTCAAAAGAGTTTGCTATTTGTAAATTTTCTGCAAGTCCAAGGACCATTATACCCCATTGTTTGGATGGTGGTTGGACAAAATGGATTTTATGAATCCGTAATTACATGTATGTGATGACTTGCTTGTTACAATGCATTACACAGATCCATTAAACCCCTTTTTGCTAGAGCATGGCTCATTTGTTTTAGTATCTGATATAGACAAGATAAGACTACTTGTTGCAGATAGTGTTATATTTTGCTTGACAGATGAAAACTACAGGTTTCTTTACGACCGTAATACATCATACGTGATAAGAATTTTGTGCTTTTTCTCTGATTATGCCAAGCTTCAGTTGCTATTTCAGATGGTGTAGTTCAAGATCAGACAGTGGATCCATTATTTCTGTCAAATATTAAGATTCTGTTTTGCTATAATTTTCTGACGTTTACACCTAATCCTTTATCAAACAACCTAAAGTTTTAGGGAAACTGAAGAAAGATAGGTTTAGAAAACCTAATGGGAAAAGAAGACAATGCTGGTAACCAGCACCTGTTCCATTCCCCACTATGTTTTCAATCCTTTCAAAGACAAATCTCATTATATGAGTAACATTTGTCACCTGCAAACTCTTTCAATTAGGGTAAGTCCAAAATTTTATGTTTGTTAAAAGAGTTCACTTCAGACACTTAACCTAAATATGTGCATTCTTTTCACAAAATTATTTTTTAATTACATTTAAATGTAGGAAAATATGTGTGTATGTGTCTATAAAAGAACAGTGAAAAATCAGACTGCAAGTCCTTACATTCTATCATTTTTGCTTTGAGTTTGCAAACCTATTTTTATGTGCAGCTGCATCATAAATACACTGTATATCTTTTACTAGGTTAAAAAAAAAGTATTAAAAGACCCTATGATTACATGTACTTGTCTAAATCTTTTTTTCCCTTAATATAAATCCAAACTTACCCCAAGGTCCTGCTACACGTACAGCTGCAAGGGGGTTAAATGGAGAGAGCAAAGTGGCAATTGCACTTATCCATACAGGGATCCTTCGAGATCTTTCGTCATTTTCCACTGGTTTATCAGGGAAACCCCAGGGGTCCACCAGAAACATGTGTTGTATGTAATGGGGATACTTTAAAGCATAAGAACTTGCTATGTAAGCACCAAGACTATGTCCAAGCAACACCATCTTATCAATCTTCATCTCCTGTCTCCATTCTTCAATGGATTCAACAAATTCCATTTCAACCAACTGAGCACTTGAACCAAATTTAGGTCTAGAGCTTCGCCCAAAACCAAGTAAGTCAAAGGTATATACAGGTCTTTTCTGGGCTAGGGAATCCAGATTCAGGGCCCAAAGACCAACACCCCCGCCCATTCCGTGTACCATGACTAGTGGGATATTTGATTTGTCTTTGTTGGCTGTCACAGTCCATATTCTGTGCTGACTTTGTGGTAATATTACAAACTTCTTTTCTAATGAACTCCTCAACACTGAAATTTTTAAAAGAAATACATGTACACACACAAATAAACTTCAGCAATTTACCCAATTACATAAAATTCTGAATGTTTATGCCCTTGCAGTTGAAATTTTAAGACCACTGTGGAAAAAAGAAGCAATTGCTTTTTAAAGCCTTCACCATACAATTATGGGTTTGAACAAAATATAGCAAGGAGGCTTTTAAAACATTGTTGAAAAAGGATAAAACGCTTGTAGTCAGCATTTCTCCTTTTCAAACAATGTATTCTACCCTTTCAAAGAAAAATATCATTATTTAAGCTAAATTTGATTTGTTACCTGCAACTGTTTTCAATAATTAGGACAAGTCTGAAATCTTCTTGTTTGGTAAATAGTTAAAGCAATGGCTCCTTTAACGAAATGGTAAACTGTTTAGCAGAAAAGTAAAAAAGTAATTTTCCTTTCCTTTAAACATTTCTCTATGGTTTCACCTTTACTGATTACTAAGTGACATGCTTTAAAATAGTCTATTTGTCAAGTATGATAGGGTTAGGAAAAACAAGTTGTTTTTTATTCAAATGTTCTATTTCATCAACTCAGCTATTATCTGAGATTTATTCCTGATGCAATTTTGACTTTCCTTTCTCTTTCCTCTAACCTTGTACAAAACTAACTGGCATCAAGTGGAGCATCATCACTTTGAATGTGACACTTTTTCACACAGAAGTTAATCATTAGGGTACCATATAAACCCAATAGGCATTTTCAGTCTGGGAATATGACCGAAATAAGTGCAATTTCAAGGTTGTGTTTATTTTGAGTGTTTCAGCATAGCAGACAGTTTTTATCAAACACCACACTGTACATTTTGTGCAGTCTGATCTCGAAGGCAACAATAGTTGTGAAAGGAGCTCTTTGGGTTTTATGAATGAAAGCAAAGATACAGAATTGAAAGAACTTAAGATGACATTAACTTAATACTGCCCAATGACTGGCTTGAACATTGTGCTCAAAGCCAGAAAGGACTCTCTTCTGTAGATATGTAACTCTTTACCAACCAAAAAACTGCTGTCCTGCCCAAATTGAAAAAAGTTTACAGACAACATATTGAATATGAATCAAATAACAAGATTCATCATTCAAAGGTAGAAAACTTTGTGGAGAGAGGAGAAAATGCTGATTAAAGCATTTAATCCTTTTTCCCACTATGTTTTCGATAGCCTTCTTCCAGATATCTTTAAAACTCAAGAGTGTTAGGTAAAGACTTTAACAGTTAACAACACGAGAACTAGTCTAAAAGGTAAAATCAAGCTTTCAATTACTAAAAACTTACCACTAAATATCTTTGACTCGAAATTGATTAGGGCACTCATGGATGTTGGTATCCACTTTAACCAGCTATTAGCTGATGAGTCTCGTATGCTGAAAAACACAAAGTGTCATCAGTATGTAGAACTAAGTATCTTGCCTGAGTCACACATAAAATCAAAAAGTGCAAAATAATGCTGCTAAAGTGTGTTGCATTGAAAAGTGTAAATAATTAAATTGGTATCCTATTAGCAATATACTTCTATGTAACATATTAATAAACATTATGTTATACAACAGAACAAATATATGATATCCATTCTGTATTATTATGTTGGACTTGTGCACATACACAGGTGCATATGTAGGTGTAGTCTCAATAATGAGACGCTACGGTGATTTTTTTCATTTTTGGACATTTATTGTGCACCGTACCGTCTCAAGTCCATCATAAATTTTCCGGTAGCAAAGATAGAGCACTATACTGACTTTCTGTTTTGTCGGTTTAATCTGTACTGCAGTGAAATACAATTAACTATTAGTAACAAACATGACCAAAGACAAATTATTACCTTACGAGCTTGTAGAAGTCATTTATAACACGTAAATCTCAGAAAAAAAAACTGACAAAATCCATCATGTGTAGCGGCCATTTTGTTTGTTTTCGGCATCATAAACAACTTGAGTATCAGATGAAATGAACGGTTTTTTCTTTTGTTCAACATTTAAATTGAAAATATTTGCATATCAAACGAAGAATTATTGAATACGCTAGCAACAGGTATGTTCAAATCCTAGTTTTGTGCTCTATTTGTGAAACTATGAGAGTTCAAACTTGTGCACAAAAGTCTGTGCGAGATTTCAACTGGTTTTGTCTTGATCGTCTCTGTACCCAGATGCAACCAGTCAAAAATCAACATCGTCTTTGGAGACAGTTATCTGTACTAATACAGGTGATGCATCAGTCACTGAAGTATAGCCACATATCACAATAGAGAGTGCTCCACAGATTCAGGAAACTACATGAATACCAGAATTTACAACACACAAAAAGATCAAAATTTCCATATCATAAATGGAACAGCAAAAAATATTATTCCTTTGAACTGTCATAACTGGAACAGAAAAAAATTATTATTATTCCTTGGAACTGTCAAACTCAAGACAAATTTACCATTTTGACTTCCCGCATTTCTTTTCAATGACTACGCCTTGCGATTCCATGTTCAACACTCTCAGATATGATAGAATATAACAATGAATGCATTACAGTGTTTCTGCATTATTTGTTCTATATTTTGACTTTACTAAGTGGTTTGTTTACCTTAAAACTTCCTTATCTTTGCATACATTCGTTCTACCTTCCTCCATTTTACGTCACATGACTAATTTGTTTTCCGCTTTGACAATTTGGAATAAGATCAAGAGCAAAATATTGGTTCCCACAAAGGTTATAATTTGGAACCTTTATCAAAACATTGCGGTTTTGTGATGTCACAAATGTGTGCTTGTTCGTCCCAAAAATGTTCGACCCTTAGCTTCTCATCTATGAGCTTATTCTTACGAGCGTCTTCATCAGCTGAGTGTATGACACTTTGAGGAAATTATCACATGTTTTAAACCTATAAAGCTTAAATGTACTTACAAAAAGCGTTATTAACTGGTAAATAATGAGTTAAAAGTGTTAATGGAAGTTATGTGTTTCAAGCCTTTTGCTAGTACTCCGCTAAGAATTAATTTCTATCAACAGAAGGTTCGCGTTTACGGCATGAGTCACAAACGCACACATTGGGTAAAAAGAACTAAATTGAAACTATATAGTTACATTCCAGTTTTGATACATTTCCGGCGAAAAAGAAAATGTGTTTGTTACACATATCAGTACCCTACGTATTAAGTTCAACTACAAAACGAAATGTTCAAGCACAAAAACAGTAATAATTAAGACATAATTGTAGATAACTCTGTCTGTCTGTCTGTCTGTCTGTCTCTCTCTCTCTCTCTCTCTCTCTCTCTCTCCCTCTCTCTCTCTCTCTCTCTCTCTCTCTCTCTCACACATTGTTATTTTTAAAAAAATGTGCTCACAATTCGTACGAAATATTAGTTTGGTTATAAAATTCTTCTGTAGGCCTACTAACCTTTTGTAGGCCTACTAACCTTTCGGCTACTAAGTGCGACTTAATGTGCTCCTGCAAACATGTAGATCAAGCCAAGATGTCACAGAACGCCAGTCTGTTTTTGGATCTGCATTGTCCGGGGTGTTTAATGAGGCTCAGTAATTTGGGAATTTCTAGATGTCCGTACAATATTTTAGCAGCGCTGTGGCCAAAGGGTGTTTAATGCATATTTCTCTGATGCATTGTAGCAAAAGTCATCACATAATTATGGATCCATGCAATCTATTTTGTCAAACAATCCACTGATTGATGAAGTAGACTGGTCCTTGGACATGCACAAAATCGTCCAACAGCGAAAGGTTTCGATCCATGTCCGCCTGCGCAGATACTTTTTTGCGGATACATTAAACCCCCATTTCACAGAGCATGACTCATTTTCTTTATGTCATATTTTCGGGATGGAGATGCTTAAGTGCAGTTCACCAAAGGCACAGCTTCTAGCGAGTAGTATGCGTCGTCAAGTCATTTCGGTGTAAGCGTAACAAAGATAACTAGATAACTAAAGTTCTACTGGAAAGACCCACTACTCCTATGTTACCTTACATGGATTGCTGTCTTAGTCTTTCAGCGGTCGGATCGAAAAAAAAAGGTTTTGTCATGCCCCTTTATAGGTTGTGAAACACGTAAACGTTCTCCACAAGCTCTCGTAAACAAAAAGGATTTTGCTGAAATTATTCTATTAGAAGGTCCCAAGAGAGGCGTGTTTCCGCGCTAAGAGTCTTAAGGCCTGAACAGTTGTTTAATCAGAAGAACCCCTTGTTGGAACATATAATTCCTAAAATTAACACGAAATACTAGTATCTTTAACTCTTTCCTTACCAAAAACTACACCAGAAGCTTTTGTGGACAGTGTAGATCAAGATCAGACTGCACAGAACGTGCAGTCTGATCTCTGATCTACACTGTCCACTGCTATATTCTAGAGTGAACAGAACTGTCTATTGATCTTGCAGCGGTAGCGTATTTGTCTCCTTCAAGAAAACGCACTATATTTATTCAGTAGTGAAAGAGTTAAAAATGATAGATGGCGTATGAGATACTGGAATATAAATACTAAAACTATTTTATGGCTCAATATGAAGTAAAATAATGAAAAGTAACCTCACGAGCAATTGCCTCCTTTTCCTCAATGTTTTTCATTTTGTTGAAAAGTAGTATTAGGTTGTTGGGTAACGGAAGCTTATGAAAATATTAAATTTTCAAACAGGACAAGAAAAGAATCATTCTTTACTATATTAGTTTGCTATGATATGAATCAAGGCCCCGAGGTATCGATTGGCGGTAGCAACAGTTCTTCATTAATAGTTGTTTCGTAAATGTTCGAGCAAATATGCCAGCAGGGCCCGCGGAGTAAACATGTACACATTTTTTACCAATCGCAATTTACCGTCTATTCATTATTTATCAGAACCAAGAAGTAGGTCAAAATCCGGCGCATTCAGCTACGCCGAAAAAATCTGCTTTTCTGAAAGGCGACTGCCCGGTTACGTAGAGAGCATTCAAAGTCATGGCCATATAGGATGGAAGCTCAAAGACCGTTTAAAGATAAAACTTCTAAATTCACATGCTTGTCTGCTACGTTGGCGCTGTCTGGTGGCAGTGATGAATAAGCTGTCGAAATAGCATGGACGCAGGATTGGTGATAAGATTCAAAAGTCCGCAATGATTAGCGGCCAGGGATTCCACTGTCAAAACCTCAGGCATCAGTGGCAGGTCCGTTACAAGGCAGTCGGGCAAGCGCCTGTATGGAGTGCCCACTCTCTAGCATTATTTGAGCCTCATTCAGTTCGTCGTCTGCAAGTGCTTTCGTATTGGGCAGGTCTTACATTTTGTCATTTAGTTAAGGGTTAATAAGGATAGGCTTTAACTCTTTACCAAACCACAAAACTTTAGAATAGTCCAAACTGAAAGTATTGCAGACGACAATTAACATGTTACTCAATTAATGATATCTGCCTTTGATGTAGTAGAAAGCATTGTGGAAAAAGGAGAAAATGGTGGTTCCCAGCATTTTCTCCTTTTCCCATGATGTTTCTATTTCTTCAGGTCGTTAAAACATGGAGTTGTTTGGAAAAGAGTCAAGCTTCACACCCAGTTGTAACTAAATCTATTAAACTACGAGTTTCGCTGTTGCTAAAGGGGGCTTGATGCATCGTCCGATCAAGTCATCACATAATAATGGATCCATAAATCCGTTTGTCTAACAAACGACTGAATCATTAGGTAATATGGTCCTTTGGCATACAGAAAGTTCACAAATGGCAAAGGTTTCAACCATGTCAGCCTGCGCAGTCCGCATAAGCTGACATGGGTCGATACTTTTTGCAGTTGCATTGAACCCCATTATCACAGAGCATGGCTTAAATGAATTTAGAATATCAGACATCTAAACAAAACGCAATCGGGGTCATATTCTCTGACCAATCTTTAGAACGATCTTTGTCTTATTCAAAGGATTTTCTAAATTTGAAAGTAACACAACTTCTGATTAGCTAAACCATTTGGTTTAGCCAATCAGAAGTTGTGTTACTTTCATTTTAACAAGTATTCTGATATTATTGCATAACAATCCCTTACCGGAAGTATATATCGCTGGCACGTATAGTTTGTGAAACTCTGTGGAGGAGAAAGAACGTTTTTGATCCCCTTTTAGAATTATAAGCATCGTGTCTGTCTTTGTATTCAATGCTTTAATGAAAGCCAGATATGTAAACATTTTTTCCTTGTTAATGTTAGTTCATTGAAGAAGTTTTACTTAGACAAGATGCGTTTGTGAAACACAATTGCCCCCGTAAAGCAAATTTTCAAGGCCCGTAATTTCGTCAAAAATCAGTGGACTGGAACGAAACTCGAACTTGATCATACGTATAT
Source organism: Hippopus hippopus (assembly GCA_946811185.2). NCBI lineage: Eukaryota > Metazoa > Mollusca > Bivalvia > Cardiida > Cardiidae > Hippopus > Hippopus hippopus. The sequence continues at coordinate 13,279,425 of OX328103.1, read as the reverse complement.
GCGTGTGCATGCAATGGTGGTAAATTCACATACCAAAACACAGCTCAATATCTGCCAGCGTTTAGAAAAAGTCGGGGCAACTGTTTTTTTAGTGAAAATTTCTAAGTCCAAGGCCCGTAATTTCGTCAAAAATCAGTGGACTGGAACGAAACTCGAACTTGATCTGTAACTCATGGTGGTTGATTTACACACCGAAAATCAGCTCAATATCTGCCAGCTTTAAGAAAAAAAAAAAAAAAGTCTGGAAAACTGTTTTTTCAGTGAAAATTTCTAAGTGCAAGGCACGTAATTTCGTTGAAAATCACCGGACCGGAACGAAACTCAAACTTTATCTGTAACTCATGGTGTTTGACTTGCACACCAAAAGTCAGCTCAATATCTGCCAGCGTGTAGAAAAAAAGTGCGGAAAAATGTTTTTTCGGTGAAATTTTCTAAGTTCAAGGCCCGTAATTCGTCAAAAATCAGCGGACCGGAACGAAACTCAAACTTGATCTGTAACTCATGGTGGTTGACTTACACACCAAAAATCAGCTCAAAATCTGCCAGCAGTAGTTATAAAATTACCCTATCTGGCTATTTTTTTTATTTTCTAGCCAGCTTTTTTTTTTGTTTTTTCTTATTTTTTTCTTATTTTTCTTATTTTTCTTATTTTTTCCGATTTTCCATTTTATGAATTTTACGATTTTTTGATTTCCATATTTCTACGAAAATCTATTTCCTCATAATTCTAAGAAAATAAATTTCCTCATATATCAACTCTCAAATCATCCGGTTTATCCACTAACCAACGCATCGATTTATCCACTAACCAACACATCGATTAACAATTGTGCCCATTAACAAGGCATCAACTAATGGGCCCCATGTGTCAACGCAGGATAAGTCTATGCATGAGGGACCATATAATTACTATATCCATTTTACCTTAAATTCAAAAAAATAAAGAAGTGAAAAAATTTTTTTGAATTTTGATTGTTTTATTTTTAGAGTAAATAAAATATGAGTGTGTTAAATAGATTTTCTAATGAAGAATTAAAGAAATTAAAAAAACATATAAAAAATAAATATAATGCTATTCCTGATATTGGTAATAATAGAAAACTATATTTTGTAAATATTAGAAATGAAAGATATTATCGCTCACTATTTGATGCAAAAGCAGTAATATATTATTATTTTAGTAATGAAATATATCGTTATGGTGAATATGATTTAACTATGTGGATAGGTCTTATTGACAACAACACTTATAATAAAGTTGGAGATGATTGGCTTGATATTAGAGGAGAAAATGATAAGTATTTAACATCTTATGAAAGTAGAATAGAGGGTTTATTTAAATATGATATGTCCTTTCAACCAAATAATTTAATTGAACCTGGTTGTACTGAATATGGTTTATCACCTTTTATAAAATTTAGTGATAGATTTGGAGTTTTTTATGACACAGATGAAGACTTTAACTTGGAAAGGATGGAAGTATCAGAAAATGAAGATGATATTATCACTCCTATTAATGATAAAGAATCATTTTATGAAGATTTATGCATCATATGTAATGAAAATAAACCTAATATATTATTTTGTGTTTGTGGTCATATATCTATGTGTGATATATGTGATAAAGAGGAATTAAATACATGTCCTATATGTAGAAAGAAATCATCTATTAAAAGAAAAATTTAAAAATTTGATTATATATATATATTAGTCATAATAATATATATATATATAAAATGTTTTATAGTGATTATGAAGAATTTATGAGAAGATATACTAAAATAGATTTATTTAAGTTATATGAAAGTCTTGGATTAGCAATGCTTAATGAGAAAAGCATGAGAAATAGGACTAAAAGAGATATAATTAATAAACTTCTTTATAATAGAGTCAAACCTGATTTATCTAGAAAACTAATTGGTAAAAAGGGTTGGGTTTTTTAAAATAAATGGATAAGATGATTTATATAAATGTATCATGTGTAGAAAGGAAACACATGTTAAACAACATCTTCATTAAAATATAAATATAACTTCTTATTAAGAAAGGAGTTATATTTATTTAGTGTAATTATAAGTCTAACTCTATCAAAATAGATATGTAAGAGTGTTCCGCAGTAGGGTTGGTTGTTCTTGAAATAAAGTTTATGATATCGCATTGTTTTATTTCAAGTGGTTTAGGAAAAACTACACAGCTACAAGTCTCATCTTTCTTTTTAGTAATAGAGTAATCAACCAGCTCTACTCCGTTTACCACAATATTAACTTTTACCTCTTCTGGTACATTAGGGTTACTTGTAACAACCGATAAACTACCTCTTATAATTCTACCCGACGCACTCATACAATAACCACCCATCCTATGGCTAGCACCTGAAGCACCATTACCAAATGAAAACTCATAATTACCGTTTCCAATTGGTCCATTTTCTTCAGCCCACACAGTTATAATAGGGTGGGAGACTTTTTTATCCACGTATGATTTTGTTGCTAAATCTCTCTCTTCTACCGGGGTTGCCGTGTTTTTTATAGAAAAACCTTGAAGGTCTATGTCAGTCACCGCCATGAAACTCCCATCCGGATTTTTTATAATAGCTCCACCATTATCGACATAATTTTTATTGACAGCAGAGTCACGGGATACTGGATTAGGTAAACCAGTAATCGAGTTACCATTCATATCTATTCCACCAGCCATTGAATAGGACCCATCTTGTTTTTTTGTTAAAGCTTTTTCACCCGCGGTAGCTGCCTCAATGGTGGTATCCACGTAAAACTTATTAGAGGCTTGGTCGTGTCTCGTGGGGATTCCGAGATTGTTAATTACTCGTCCTCCCATTGAGATTGCATCTTCTGCTTCATACCACCTTCCTTCTCTATAAACGAAGGCTCTATCAACATTATCCACATAATTTTTAGTAGCAACTTCACCCGGTTCTGTTGGGTCCTTAACATTTCTTATTGGATTAAAACCCATGTTTAAATAACCATTTTTAACGTGGTATCCTCCGTTTTCATCCAACAACCCTGAGTTGGCATCAACATAAGCCTTAGTTGCTGCATCTTGAGGATTTACTGGATTACTAACCCTCGTTAATGTATTGCCGTTCATGTTTATAGACCCAGTAACAACAGTTGTTCCATCTTTACGTAAAAAATTATTATTTATGTAAGCGAGTGACACACCATCATCGCTTGTTTTATCATCTTTCATTCTTCCAAATTTATCAACAGGCATTTTTTATATAGTACTAAAAAAGTTTATTTAAAACATTTTGAAACCTGTTACCCATGGATAACTCTTTTAGAATGTACAAACATAAATGACCACAAAATACTTGCCCAGCTTGTTGTAATTGGTCAGTATTGTACTGTATTGGACTTTTTAAATAATCTCGAATTTCAATAGGTGGTTGTATGCCATAACTATCAAAATAAATTTTAGTTTTACCATTTTTATACCAAGCGACCCAATGTGTACCAGGTCCGCCACTTTTATCAAAGTTTACTATACCACATTCTTTTTTACTCGGTTTTCTCGGTAATGTATCTAGTAAAAAAACTCCTCTAAAATAAGGAATCTTTAATCTTTTTGCGGCACCCTCTAATTCGAAATTGTTCAACGGTTTATTCGGTAAAATTACGATTTCAATCGAAATATTTGACATTTTTTTATAGTTAAATATTTCTAATGTCTTTATTGTCAACCCATGAATTAAATTCATCAGGATAACCTTTCCACTTTACAAGAGATTTCTTTTTTCCTTTTTTAATAACCTTTTCTATCCTATACAGCTCTTGACTGGTTTTCTGCAGTTCAGGTTCATAAAAGGTACCTTGTATTTCTTCTCCATTAAAATCTTTAATTTTATATGTTACAGGTGATGTAAGTTTTACTTCAGAAACTGTAAAAACCTCCTCACTCCATCTTGTTGTATAACCTTTCTCAAAAGTCTTTTTCTTTTTAGTTATCCTTACTTTGTCTCCAACGGAAAACTTAGGATTAGAGTCTCTTATTTCAAGATTATCGGGGTAAAGATTTCTCCAAACTCTCGTTTCATTTTCTTTTTTACTAGCATCTACCGGAGTCATCTTAATAGATGAATGCCTCGTGTTATTATATTTTTTAACTAAATCCGGTAGCACATTGATGTAAACGTTTGTAGAGTTAGCGGAAAAATACTTCCACATTTTTTCTTTCATTGTTCTAATCCATCTCTCAACCACACTAGATTTTTCCTCATTTTCAGTAGAATATAATTCAACCAAGTCTTTTACATCTTTGTTATAAAACTCTTTACCCTTATCCACCCACATTTTTTCAGGTTTTCTCTCCTTAAAAATACTTTTTAATGCTATAGCAACAGATTTTCCTGTTTTGTCTTTTAATGGCACCAGATATCCATATTTAGAAAAGATGTCAATAACAGCGAGAAGGTATTTAACACCACGATTAAACTTAGAAAATGCTTGCATGTCTACTAAATCTGCAGCCCATATCCTATCTATACCGTTTACTCTAACTCTCCTTTTCTTAAAATTTCTTTTTACAGGTTTATGTAATTCTTCCGCTAAAGTTTTTAAAGTGTCGAAATTTTTTTTTTTACTCCCATTCCAAATTTCATCTTCGTTCCAATGAGTTTACTTACCAAACCCTTTTCCATTTTTTCTCTAATACTAGGATTGTAAATACCTTCTAACTCTGTTAACATATCTTTATCACATATTTCATTCCTAGTTTTTGTATCATCATGCTTAAGATGGCAAACATCATGGTGATAAGCAGCTTTATCAACGCGGTTTATAGGTTTACTCCATTCCTTCGGTGTTAAATCAGGATTTAACCTCTCATCTAGTTTGGTACCTGGCCCTGTAAAGTTGTGTCCTGGGAGATGCATTTCAAAAGGTAAATTATTTATAAATTTATTTAAGATGCTACTCCCGGTGGTTTTTTTTTTTTATAAACTGAGTTTTAGTTATTCCACAAATAACACATTTTCCCTGCATCATATTTCTTCCATTTTTAGAAACAGAATATTTTATATCATTCGTATCTGTATGTTTTTTACATTTAACACAATACATTTTATTTTATATATAAAAAATAAAAATATTTAAATAAAATGGATATTATAAACTTATCATGGAATGAAGTAGTATCAAAGAGATTTAATCACTCCCTTTTACCAAAAAGTATTAGGGGTTTAATTATAGGAAAATCAGGATGTGGTAAAACTACTTTATTGTTAAACCTTTTACTCAGACCAGGTTGGCTTGACTACAACGATTTGAGTGTTTTCGGAAAAAGCCTTTTTCAACCGGAATACCGAATACTAAAAAAGGCTTTTGAAGAGAAACTACCAAAAGAATGTATCTTAAGGTTGTTTAACATGCGTGATGAGATACAAGAACTAAACATTGTACCAACAGCTTTAGTTGAAGAATGGATTAAAACGATTAAAAACAAATCGGATATAGATTGCAACTTCTTTGAAAATGCTAGTGATGTACCTGACCCGAGAGAGTTAAACTCGGGAAATAAAAATTTAATGATTTTCGATGATTTACTTTTAGAAAAGCAAAATAAATGTGAGTGTTACTACATTCGAGGAAGACATAGTAATGTTGACTGCTTTTACCTCTCACAGAATTATTTTAGACTACCAAGACAAACTATTAGAGAAAACGCTAATTTTATTTGTCTTTTCCGACAAGACCTAAAAAACCTTAATCATATTTATAGCGACCACATAGGTGAAGATATGTCTAAGGATGAGTTTAGAAAGTTTTGTCAAAAGGCATGGGAAAGACCACATGGTTTTGCTATTATTGACTTAACCAGTAAAAAACATGATGGAAAGTATAGAAACGGTTTTGACAATTTTTACATACCTAAATCGGTATAAAAAAATTTTTTTAAATATTATAAAATGGAAGAACTTTTAGAACAAATTGTAAAAAATACAAACCATAAAACATCATTTCAAATCATAGTAAGCGACAACAAAACACGTTTTAGAACAAGGTTTAATCCTCCAATTCAACTGGAAAAGGATAAAGTATATGAAATAGCTCTGGTAAACCTTGAAACTTACTACTCTTTTCCAAACATTGATGAAACGAACAACACATTTGTTTATTCTCCAGACAATGGTACCTCATGGATTAAAATAAAAATACCTGAAGGAAGTTACGACTTTGCTAGCATTAATTACTTCATTCAACAGGAAATGAGAAAAAAGGGCCATTACGATGAAGTTAATGAAGAGTATCCTATTAACATTTCTGCAAACACCAATACTCTAAAGTCTATTATTACCTTAGAAGATGGTTATCAAGTAGATTTTAATCAACCAGGCTCCATTGCCAAAGTATTAGGATTTACTCGCGCTAAATATACACAAGGATTTTACGAGTAAGAGAATGTAGTGAACATTCTTAGCATAAATAGTTTGCTCGTTAACATAGATATTATCTCAGGAAGTTATGTTAATGGTTCAACAAAAAACACTATTTACTCTTTTTTCCCAGATGTTGCACCTGGATATAAGATAATTGAGTCACCAATTAATTTAGTATACTTACCAATAACATTAAATGAAATACATAACCTAGAGGTAAATATTACTGACCAAAATGACAATTTACTAAATCTTAGAGGTGAAAATTTAACAATTAGGTTTCATATTAGAGAAGCGAGATAAATAAAAAAAAGAATTATATATAAAATGACGAGTTACACTAATGTTAAAGTAAATATATCTGAAGGACAAAAGCAAAAGCTTCAATATGCTGTTAAAGCTGGTTGTCCAGTAAGTATTCGTTTAGGTCATGAAGATTTACATGGTAATGATGTTTTAGCAATTACCAATTCACAAGCAAAGAAAATAGCTAAAGCCTATGAGGAGGGTAGAGGTATAACTATTAAAATGACTGCAAAACAACTTAAAGATAACATGAAGATAGAAGGGGGTTTTCTTGGAATGTTGGCTGGGTTAGCCGCTAGAGCTTTACCAATGCTTGCAAAAACTGTTTTACCAGCTTTAGGTGTTGGTGCTCTTTCTGGATTAGCTCAAACAGGTGTTCAAAAAGCTATGGGGTCAGGTCTTTACCTTAAAAAAGGAGGATGTGTTTGTCAAGTTGAAACTGATAGATGTGGATTATACTTAAAACCATACAAAGGTAAAGGATTAGAGTCTGTTGGTGATGGGTTGTATTTAAAGCAAGGAGGAAAAATGTATGATGGAAAAGGACTTTTACTCGGACCTAATAGTCCATTTGCTAATATCCCTATCCTAGGAGCTATATTGTAATATTTAAATATTATTTACAACAAATAAAAATGGATATACATAAATTTGGTATAAAACCTAATATTACTACCCAACATAAAACTATATTTTGGAAACCTCATTTAAATGGAGTAAGATATCCTCCCTTAAAGCAAGATTCTCTAAAATGGAAAATATACTCACAAGTAACTATCAAGATTCCTCCTCATGATGGTATGAGATATCCGCTAGGATTTGGTTATATAACTACACGAGGAGTTGTAGTGATATCTATTAGTAATAAATGGAAAGATAGTTTAACCATTCTTAATGGAGCACATCTTGATAACGAGGCTAATGATATCTTAGTCTACATTTATAATTTCTCACAAAAACCAATCGAAATACCTGAGGGAGAGTTATTCTGCTATCTAAAATATTTAGCATAAAAAAATTATTATATTAATAAAATGACAGATATAAATCAAGAACACCCTAATAAAATATATCCCCCATTACCCAAAGAACGAAGTACCGCAAGCGCCCCACCTATTGAAATGCATGCAATGGGAGATGACAAAGGTCATTCCTATCGTTTACAAAAGATTTCAGAGATACAACAATTCCTTGAGAAAGAAGTTCAAACTAGAGACGTTCTAGCAAAAAAGTATTTACGTGCTTCAAGAATTATAAGCAATGTTGATGTTGTTTTAGCTACAACAGCTTTAGGTGCAGGTGCAGGAGGAATTGGACTGCTATCTGCAGTAGTAGCGATTCCCGTTGTTGTTGCCTTAGAAGGAGTTGCCTTAGGAGTTGGTCTTCTAAGCGTAGTTGGTAATTTTGTTGTAAGAAATACTAGAAGCAAAGCAGAAAAGCATATGAAGATTAGAATGCTTGCAGATGCAAAATTAGATACTCTTTCAACACATATTTCCAAGGCTTTGGTGGATGGTATTGTTTCAGATGAAGAATTTAAACTGATTATGGAAGAAGTAGAGAAGTATAAGGTTATGAAGGAAGAAATACGTACCAATATCAAGAAAAAGATTTCAACTGAAAACGAAGAATCTTTGATAGAAAAAGGAAGACAAGAAGCTCGTGAGTCCTTTCGGAGGCTCGTTGAAAAGAATCACACCATCCATTAGGAGACCTAAATTACGTTTTCCTAAAATTAGGTATAGGTGTAAGTGTATGTGTGAAATTGATAATTCCTCAGACATGTAATATATAAGAGAATATATGTTAAAACTATGATAAAAACTACTATAAATATACGTTAAAAAAATATGTTGCTAATTAAAAATGTCATTTCTAAAAATAACTGACCCTGCAAAAAGAGACTTAATTGTAAAAGAGTATCTCGAAACGAAAAAGAAGATTCGGGATAATCTACTAGCAGAGAGAACAGGTGAACAACAACTTCAAACCGACCTGTCAAGGTTTTTTAAACCTGTTATCGAAACGCAAAAAGCTACAACAAAGGAGATTACAGAGGGACTTAAACCTATTAAAGAAGGTGTAGAAAAATTACCAGAAGCTATTACTTTTCCAGCATTTCCATCTATCACAGCTTATGAAAAACCAGAAAAATCAGAAAGAATGACAGATGAAGAAATTGCTGAGCTTTGGCGGTTTATAAATGGAATGGAAGAAGAAGAAGAAGAGACCTATCCAGTTTTTGTTGGACCACTCGCGGAGAAGTACCTAAGAAAGTTTGCTACTAAGTCTGAAGCTGATACAACGTATGGGTTATATGACAAAAATGGTAAATTTTATATTGGCAACAAACCAGTTGAAATTTCAGGCAATAATATTATAGTTGATGATAAGTTTTATGATGGTACGCCTGGTTTATGGTAATTAATAGTGTCTAAAATACCAGACGAAAATATTTATAATGATGAGGATTTTAAAGATTACAAGGAGATAATGATAAACACTAATACCCTCTATCGTAATAATGACCCAAAATCTAAATCTCCAAAAAGTGGTAAATCATATAAATGGAAAAACATTCTTTCCAACGTTTGGACTGATACAAAATTCTTTGGAAAAGGAATTGTTATCCCATGTGACCCTAACGCATTAATAAAAAGACTAGACCTGTTGATGGCAAGTAAAGAAGCAGGTAATACAGGTGTAAGAAATGAGATAGTAAGCATTTGTGATGAATTAAAAAGACAAGGTGTTTTAAATTCACACGGTTATAAAAATTTAATGTCTATACTATAAAAAGATGATAATCACTAAAAAACATGGATTTAAAACAAGGTATTCATATGGTGGGACCGGAATCTTTGATAGTATTGCTAACTTTTTAGCGAGGCTTTTTACTAGTAGTACAGCTAAACAAATTGCATCTTCTGCTCTTGATGTAGGAAAGAGTGTAGCTAAGGAAGGTGCAAAGAAAGCTTTAGAGGTTGGAAAAAGTGCAGCTGTAGATGTAGGAAAAAAATTAGTTACGAAAGCTTTGACACCAAAATCAAAACAAATTTTACAAAAATATAACACGACAATACCACCCCCCGATACTCCTAAAACGCAAAACATTAGCACATTAATAGATGGAAGTGCCATTGCTATTCAAGACTTAGTTAAAAGATTAAACAGTGGAGCGGGTATTAAAATAGTATGAAGAAAAAAAAATATAAATAAGTTAAAGAAATTATATTACTTATAAAAAAAGATAATGCCTATATTAAAATTTAATCGTGTAGATTATAAAAAATACAATACTAGTTCTATTACTATAGTAGGTGCATTGTTAAAATTAGAAGATTGTGAAATCCTTGAAATTAATAAAACGAAATATGGTTATAAAAAAGCCATTGTGAAGTTATCTCCCGAAAAAGTAATCAAGATGAAAGAGATTGAGGAAAAGGTGAATGAATTTTTAAAAAATTGGGGTATACCTGAAATAACACTTGTATACGGTAATAGAGTTTATCCTAAAACTAATCTGGATACTGTAAAAAGCATTAAACTTCAAAGTGTGTTTGTTAATGATAAAAATAAGTCTTTTCCCCAGCTTTGGTTAGAAATTTAAGTAACACAATTATAATTTTTATCTCATTTAAAATTATAATTGTTATTATAAAATGGACATTTTAAAAATCACCGAACCAATTTTAAAAGATGATAGTATTGCTGAGTATGAACACCATGAGTATGAACCAATCACTGGTACCAATCTCAACAACTCAGGAGGAGAAATTAGGATTAACATTGAGACTCAAGATATTTTTACTCATCCTAGTAAGAGTTATTTACTTATTGTAGGTGAATTAGTAAGAAGTGATACTGGAGCAGTTTACGATGCTAACACTAATATTTCTATAACAAACAATGGTCTCATGTATCTTTTTAAAAATATTAAGTATCAACTTTCGGGTATGGAGATTGAATCTGTATTGTATCCTGGTCAGGCTACTACAATGCTTGGTTTGTTAAAATATCCAGATGATTTCTCTAAATCACAAGGGTTAAATCAATGTTGGTATAAAGATACAACAGTTAACGCGGGTGTTGGAAACACGGGTTTTGTTGTAAGAAGAAATTATATTATTAATGACCCTCTTCCAAGAGGTACCTTTAGCTTCAGAGTTCCATTAAAACATATATTTGGTTTTTGTGATGATTATGATAAGATATTGTATGGAATGAAGCAAACTCTCACATTAACGAGAAATGATGATAATGATGCGGTCTTTCGAGATGGTGCTGCTCCTGCTGATGGTAGAATTAATTTACTTAAAGTATCTTGGTTTATACCATACGTGCTACCCGCAGATGAAGAGAAAATGCAACTTTATAAAATTATCGAGAAAAAAGAAAAAATACCAGTTGGATATAGAATGAGACAGTGTGACTCTATTGCGGTTCCCGAGTCAACATCATTTACCTGGAGACTTTCTGTTAAATCATCACCTGAAGTGCCACGTTTTATCATTGTTGGTTTTCAAACTGGTAAAAGCGGCGACCAACAACAAAATCCAGCCATATTTGACCATAGAAACGTTAAAAACATTTATGTTACGTTAAATACTACTAGATATCCCGCTGTTGATTATAATCTTTCATTCGTTGCAAACCAATTTAGTAGAGTGTATGGCGACGCTTCTCTATTTAGGTCTAAGTTTTATAACATGAATGAAATGGTGTCAAACCCTAACATTACTCCCTCAGATTATAAAACCCTTTATCCTTTGTTTTTGTTTGATGTTTCCAAACAGAGTGAGAGATTAAAATACTCTGTCATCGATATCCAAATCAAAGCACATTTTACTGAAAATGTGCTTGCGAACACAGAGGCATATGCTGTTATTATTAGTGATAGGTTAATTAACTTCCAGTCTGATGGAAATAAAATGAGTGTAGTGTATTAAGATTTTTTTTCCTATATAAAAATGATAAAGGCTATAGATTTAAAAAAAATTCTTAAAGAAAATAATATAAATTTCTACTCATACTGGGATAAAAAGCGTTTAATTGAGTTGGTGAAAGAACATGGATTGTTCCCAAATGAATCACCTAAAAAAGAAAAAAGCAAAGACCCTAAGTTTGATAGATTAAAAACTATTATGTATAATCCTAAGAAAGTTAGTTTAGAGGATGTTGAAACTGGAGAAATAAAAACCTTTCCATCGATTTATAAGGCAGGTCAATTTATAGACCGCTGTCCACAAACGATTGAGAATTGGAATGGAAAGGTTTGGAAAGATAAATATAGGATTAACATTCAGTAATTTTATTATATTTATATGCAGATATAATAAAATTTTTTGATATATAGCTTAAGAAAATTATTTTATATATATATAAAATGAGTTGGTTTAATAGAATTTCAAATATAGCTAGACAAGCTGCATCAGGTGTTAGAAGAGCTATAGCAAATGTTATACCTGAACCAGTTCAACGAAGAATCAATAATTTTAGTAATTGGTTAACTAATAATGTAGCTGAAGAACAGCTACCACAAGTTTTCGATGAAATTGTTGAACATGTTAGACAAAATTACCCTCCAAGACAACCGTTTGAGATTACAGCTTCTCAATCCGCATTTAGAGAGTATGCTACTCAATATGTTATAGAGGGTAGAGAAAATTATAACCCACAAAGATTTTTCACAGAAACGTGGATGCCTCTTATAAATACTCTTCGAAATAATTTACAAACAAAGGTAAAACTTGTATTTAGGTGTAAATTAAGGTTAATGACAGATATTGACCAAGGTTCTGTTGAACGTGCTTTTCATAGTAGTCAACATTTAAATTTAAACAGGGGAGAAATAGAGGATTTGTTGAATAGAATGATAGATGAAGTTTTAGAAAATTTAGCTAAGTTCCAAAGAGAAGGTAGTGGTTGGACTTTTGAAAGTATAGTGCGGTTAGAACTACATACAGCTGCTTATGTTCCTTTAAGAGCTAATGGTTGGTTACCTTTACCAAAATGGATTGCTAACAAAAAAGCAGTTATTAATATGAAAAATAAAGATGACAAATGCTTTTTATGGTGTGTTTTAAGAGCATTAAACCCTAAAGAGCATAATGCAGAAATAGTTGACAAGGCTTTGCAAAAGAAGGAAAGTAGTGTAAACATGGAGAGAATAGAGAGTTCTGTTTCGTTTAAAGATATCGATAAGTTTGAAAAACAAAATCCTGAAATTAGTGTAAACGTATATGGGTATCAGGAAATAAAGGAATATATTTATCCTCTTAGGCTTACAAAATGTGAAAAAAGTAAACATGTTGACCTTCTTTTTATTAAAAATGAGGAAAACATGCACTACGCTCTCATAAAAAAATTTAATAGTTTAATGAGAAAACAAGTAAGTGATAATGGTGGTATAGAATATTGCAAACAATGTATGAATCACTTTGGTAGTAAAGAACTTTTGGAAGAACATAAACAATATTGTAATGAACACGAACCTATTACTTTAGAGATGCCAAAACCAGGTACCATGTTAGCTTTTGAAAACCATGTTAGAAAACTTGAGGTTCCCTTTGTTGTATACGCTGATTTTGAAAGTGTTTTGGAACCAATACACACATGTCAATCAAAACCCAAAAAAGGAAAAGAAAGTTATACTATACAACGTCAAAAGCATGTACCTTGTAGTTTTTACTATATTATAAAATGTTTTGATGATGCTGTGTGTGCTCCTATAAAAAGAAGTTATGCTGGAGAAAATGCTGAGGAAGTTTTTATAAAATGGTTAAAAGATGATATACAAGAAATTCATCAACAATATCACCAAAACCCAAAACCTATTGAAATTATGAGAGAGGAAGAAATAAAACATACACAACAAACACGCTGTTGGATTTGTGGTAATAAGTTTACAAAAGATAATCTTAGAGTAAAAGACCATTGTCATTTTACAGGTAAATATAGAGGCGCCGCGCATAATGAATGTAACCTAAAAGCTAAAAATCCTAACTTCACACCTGTGTACTTTCATAATCTTAGTGGATATGACGCACATCTTTTTATTAAATGTCTTGGTAAATCTGATGGGGAGATTGAGTGTATTCCAAATAATGAAGAGAAATATATTAGTTTTAGTAAAGACATTTGTGTAGGAAAAAATATAAACCATAAAATTAGATTCCTTGATAGTTTTAAGTTTATGAGTTCTAGTTTAGATGAACTTTCGAAAAACTTAAAGGAAAGTCAATTAAAAATTTTATCAAAATATTTCACTAAGAATCTCCTACCATTGGTTAGTGCAAAAGGATTCTTTCCTTATGAGTACCTAGATTCATTTGATAAACTTAAAGAAGAGAAATTACCACCCAAAGAAGCATTTTACTCTAGTTTAAAGAAAGAAGGAATTACAGATGAAGATTATGCTCATGCGCAAAAGGTTTGGAAAGCTTTTAATATGAAAACGTTGAAGGATTACTTAGAACTTTACAACAAAATAGATGTATTGCTTTTAGCGGATGTTTTCGAAAACTTTAGAGATGTTTGTCGTGAAAACTATGACTTAGACCCTAGTTGGTATTATAGTGCTCCTGGTTTAGCTTGGGATGCGGCATTAAAAATAACAAGAGTAAACCTAGAGCTTTTATCTGATGTTGATATGCTTTTAATGGTTGAAAAGGGTATCAAAGGAGGTGTTAGCATGTGTAGTAAAAGACACGCAAAAGCAAATAATGAGGATATGGGTGAATTATACGATTCTAGTAAACCGTCAAAATATTTATTATATATAGATGCAAACAGTCTTTACCCTTGGGCAATGAGTCACCCTCTTCCTACTCATGGTTTTAAATGGATGGTGGGTAAAGAATTAGAAATTTGGCAAAAAATACCGTGTATATTAGAGGTAGATTTAGAATATCCTAAAGAATTACACGATTTGCACAATGACTTTCCTTTAGCGCCTGAACGTTTAAAAATAGAAAAAGTAGAAAAACTTATTCCAAACTTAAATAATAAAAAAAATTATATTATTCATCATAAAGCTTTAAAAACATGTGTTGATTTAGGTTTAAAGATTACTAAAATACATCGAGGAATTAAGTTTGAGGAAAGTCCATGGCTTAAATTATATATTGATACAAACATTGAACTAAGAAAAGCAGCTAAAAATAATTTTGAGAAAGATTTCTTTAAGTTGATGAACAATTCAGTCTTTGGTAAGACTATGGAAAACCTGAGAAATAGAGTAAATATAAAACTGGTTTCTAGTAAGGAGCGTTATAGGAAATTGGTAGCAAAACCAAACTATAGTCACACAACAATATTCGATGAAAACTTAGTAGTGGTACACATGAAAAAAACTAAGTTAAAATATGATAAACCTATTTACTCAGGATTAAGCATTTTAGATATTAGTAAAACACATATGCAAAAAACTTATTATAATTACTTTAAAGATAAGTATGGTGAAAAGGTTAGAATGTGTTATACTGATACAGATAGTTTTATTCTTGAGATAGAAACTAAAAATTTGTATAAGGATATGGAAAAAGATGTGTTTGAAATGTTTGATACAAGCAATTATCCTAAAGACCATTTCTTAAAAAATGATTGTAATGCGAGAGTAGTTGGAAAGTTTAAAGATGAGTTAGGTGGTAAGATTATGACTGAGTTTGTTGGTCTAGGAGCAAAAATGTATGCTTATAAAACTTTAGATGGTGAGGAAGATAAAAGATGTAAAGGTGTTAAAAAAGCGGTTATCAAGAAAGAGATAAACTTTAATAATTACAAAGAGTGTTTGCTTACAGAAGTGGACCAGTATAGAAAGATGAGTGTTTTTAGAAGTAGGGGTCATAATATGTATACTGAAGAGTTAAACAAAAAAGCGTTAGGGTCAAGTGATGATAAAA
The DNA here is from genome assembly GCA_946811185.2 of Hippopus hippopus. Classification (NCBI taxonomy): domain Eukaryota; kingdom Metazoa; phylum Mollusca; class Bivalvia; order Cardiida; family Cardiidae; genus Hippopus; species Hippopus hippopus. The sequence continues at coordinate 13,263,816 of OX328103.1, read as the reverse complement.
GGTTTGTTTTGGAAGACAAGATTGATACTTTAGCTTGGGGGCATCATAAAATATAATTTAAGGTAAAATGGATATAGTAATTATATGGTCCCTCATGCATAGACTTATCCTGCGTTGACACATGGGGCCCATTAGTTGATGCATTGTTAATGGGCACAATTGTTAATCGATGTGTTGGTTAGTGGATAAATCGATGCGTTGGTTAGTGGATAAACCGGATGATTTGAGAGTTGATATATGAGGAAATTTATTTTCTTAGAATTATGAGGAAATAGATTTTCGTAGAAATATGGAAATCAAAAAATCGTAAAATTCATAAAATGGAAAATCGGAAAAAATAAGAAAAATAAGAAAAATAAGAAAAAAATAAGAAAAAACAAAAAAAAAAGCTGGCTAGAAAATAAAAAAAAATAGCCAGATAGGGTAATTTTATAACTACTGCCAGCGTTTAGAAAAAGTCCGGAAAACTTATTTGCCGGCGGACTGACGGACGGACGGAGTGCAAGCCTAAAGTCCCCTTCGGCTTCCCCGCTAGGGAACTAAAAAAATCTTGGCATACACGACAAAGATGTTCTTAAGAATGGTTAATGAATATGGACCTGATGGCATGTTATTTAGATGTGTGATATTCTAAATACAAATTCTTCGTGGAGTTCTAGTGCAAGCAGTTTAAATAGGTAAAAAATATTTTTTTTTAAAAAAGAAAGACGGCATAAGAGGTACTGGAACACGAATAATGAAACTCTTTTGTGGTTCAGTTTAAAGAAAAATAAGGAAAATTAACCTCTTCAGTATTTGCCTCTTTTTCCTCGTTATTTTGAAATGTTGAAAAGTGAAATTACCGGTATCAGCTAGATATATTTTCAAATTAAGTTGTTATTCCAAATCATCGTTGCATCGGTGGAAAAGGAGCAGTTGCGGCAAAATTGACTATGTCTGAAAATACATACATGTTGTGGGATATAGGTTAACGCTTAAATTATTGTTATCGATAGCATCGCTTGTATATTGTTGTTATAAATTTGCTCGCAAATAGGTCTACACGGGCCCGCAGGACTGTGTGATCACATTTTTTACGGATGGCATTCCAATAAATATCGACATCGAAGGCCCAGTGGCGGCCAAAAGTAACCAATGCGGGCTTTGAAATTTAAGTCAATCATGCTATCTAACAGTATGGAAATTATTGTGAAGAAATCAATCTGTTATTGTTCAGTCGGTCCATGTGTTAGTCGCTGGCAGAAAAATGAATTTCAAAACAAGGTAAAAGTCGCAAAGCCATCGGTCTATCTTTTGTTTACTTTTCACCTGGTTTCAAAATTCATCTGTCTGCCGCCCACTTACACTTGGACCGACTGTTCAATAACAGATTATCATAATTTTCATACTTTTAAATGGTATGATTTAAATTTAAATGCATTTTTATCACCCATCGTCATTTACTTTTGGCCGCTACTGGGCCTTTAAGAAGTGCAAGTCCAACAACTAGTGTAGTAAATATTCTGTAGTCGTATTATTTATGTGATCGAGGGCTGTATTCCAAGAAAAAGTTGATGTATTTCCATAGCCCTGTCGTCGCCTGCGTTGTCTTCTTTGTGCAAAAGACTGTCTGATACCTCAGTCATTACTCCAGATGTTGACTTCAAATTTTTGCGAATTGTTAACCTTTTAAAGGGGTTCCTACTTTCCAGATGTCAATCTTTACAGAACCTGTTAACGGGCACTGGCAATACTTATTATCGCCAATCAGATGGAGTTATCTCTCTTTGAGCACTCCTGTGCATATGTGGTAGAAAAATGAACAACTCTCGCGGGACAGCTCGATATTAGCGGAACCTACACGGTATCTCTAACGTAACAAAACCGTTAACTAAGCCATAACGGGAAACAAAAATGAAAAATAAAAGCCTAAATATGCTTATTGGACACTTCATCGCATTGAAATGCGTCTCCGTTAGTAGATGTTGTTGCACCTGATTGTACTTCATGTATGAAGCCATTGAATTTTGTTTACACCAGGGATAACAATTTACACTGTTTACATGTGGTACCGGTAGTAAGTTTAAATGATGTCTTAAACGTAAAGGGTTACACCAATGAAAAATAAGAAGTATGGTCAAAGGTAACTGCGAACGACTGAAAACTCGTTATCATCCACAACGAGGGAGTCAGCCTGATACATCAAAATTACATCAATAAACCAATCTTCTGTTAAAAGCGGGTTTAATGCATTTGCAAAAGGTGTCGAACCAGTGAGGCCTGCGCAGTCCGCGCTGGGTGACCTGGATCGAAAATTCTTGTCTTTGGTAAATTTTCTGCACGTCTATTCTACCTCAGGATTCAGTCGGTTAGACAAAATGGATTTTTATGCGGATCCATCACCATGTGATGACTTGCATGGTATCACGGAGATGGATTGAATCCCCTTTTGTCAAAGCGTATAAGTTCCAATTACTTCTTTTCTCCAAGAGTGAAACTCATCAAGTTAAAAGCGCATTAGACCTACTAGATCACGTGTAAACACTAGAGGCGCTTGAGCGCCTGTATCGCTCCACAGGCCTGATATTTCTATAATGGCGAAAGGAAGTTTTTTACAATTATCATTCAATCCTGCATTTTAGCTCACTGAAGAAACAATTTGGTAGACAACCACCATAGGAACTTACCTGCAAAACAACAATGAAATCCAATGAATAGTTTTAGAGAAGAAATTTTTCAAAGATTTTACTTTATACCATAAAAGGAAAATGAGTCTCCCATAAAAGCCATGTTTTTTGACAGATCTATTTTTTTAAGGAATTCTGTAAACCTGTATCTAAGGAACATTCCTGCAAAATAATAATGCTATCCAAATAGCGGTTTGGGAGGAGAAGATTTTTAAAGGTTTTTTACTTTGGTTGCCATGGCAACCAGAATTCTTCATGGAACACAATTATTTAAAGGAATTTGAAAGAGGACCACCAAAGGAACATTCCTGTGAAATTTGGTAAAAATCCAGTCAATAGTTTCTGAGGAGAAGTTTTTTAAAGAAAAAGTTTACGGACGCACGCACGGACGAACGGACGAACGAACGGACGGACGGACGGACGCACGACGGACACAACGCCATGACAATAGCTCGCTAGCTCACTGAAGAAACAATTTGGTAGACAACCACCATAGGAACTTACCTGCAAAACAACAATGAAATCCAATGAATAGTTTTAGAGAAGAAATTTTTCAAAGATTTTACTTTATACCATAAAAGGAAAATGAGTCTCCCATAAAAGCCATGTTTTTTGACAGATCTTTTTTTTTTTAAGGAATTCTGTAAACCTGTATCTAAGGAACATTCCTGCAAAATAATAATGCTATCCAAATAGCGGTTTGGGAGGAGAAGATTTTTAAAGGTTTTTTACTTTGGTTGCCATGGCAACCAGAATTCTTCATGGAACACAATTATTTGAAGGAATTTGAAAGAGGACCACCAAAGGAACATTCCTGTGAAATTTGGTAAAAATCCAGTCAATAGTTTCTGAGGAGAAGTTTTTTAAAGAAAAAGTTTACGGACGCACGCACGCACGGACGGACGGACGGACGGACGCACGACGGACACAACGCCATGACAATAGCTCTCTGGCCTTCGGCCAGTGGAGCTAAAAAACAAATGGCATCATAATTATTTGATCTATACACATGTAATCAAGCGCTGTCATCTGTACTAATTGGGGTACATGTATTTCATTGCAGTGTACAAGTGTATATAAGGTTAAGGATTTCATTTCTCATTTCCTTTTCCAGTTATGGGTCACATAACGATCTGATTAGGTTACAGGCACCATGTAGGTTCCGATAACATCGCGCTGTCTAGCGAGACTTGTTCAGTGTCTTACCATATAGGCGCAAGAGTGCTCAAAGAGAGGTAACTCTGTCGGACTGGCGATGATAAGTTTTATCAATTTATGACCACTTGGCTTCTTGCATACTTCTGCTTTCAGGTTGCAGACTACTTCTGACGAGGATTTCTTTCCCCGTTTTCCACATGTTTTAATACATTTACCTCAGAAGCATGTTCATTGTACATTTTTCACACTGAATTATCGATTACTCACACTTATACTGTTTACTTTAAACATATTCATTTGTAATCATAAATTTTACGAAAGGACTGGGACGAAAGCTAGCTAAAGCTTTTAAAGTCCTTCTTCAATGTACAAATGGACCATACAATAAAATACAATAAATCTCAAAATAAAACAAAGAACTATTCATATGCATGTACATATATAATTCATATACGCACACACGAACGCACGCACATACGCAAGCCCAGTCAGTCTGACACTATAGCATAGGGTAAGTGGCTATAGTAACTATAAAACTTGGTTGGTTTAGACAAGATTGAAGAAAAATTGTCTAATTCGGTTACTGAGTCCGTTCCAGTTCCATTCCGGTTATTAAGTCCAATCCGGTCTAATTCAGATCCAGTTCAATTCATTGACTTTACCCGACGCTCTTGACTATTTATTCCTCAAAACAAGAAATATCATGAAAAAACTTCAGTTTGTTAACTTTTAATTTAAAACAGGCTATTTCTTTGAAATGATATCTCCCGCCTAAAAAGACTTCTTTAGATAGAAACAAGTAAGAGGTATTGTGTTATGCACGTACACGTGGCCTTTTTGTTATTGGTCTATAATGAAATTATCCATTAAGCCTCCTTTTTCCACAGCGTAGCATTTCATTAGATAAAAACAAATAATGATTGTCTGTGGCTTATGATAAACAAGATGAATAGACAGTGTAGATAAAGATCAGATTGCACAGACTGTACAGTCTGATCTTGGATTTATACTGTCCGATAAATGGATATTTTTCTCAAAAATATAACTTTAAAATAGCAATATTCAGCTTTTTCCCATCAGCCTGAAAGTTTTATTCAACCTTTTTTTAGCAGGTTAAGGATTAAATTGAATTATATAGTTAATCAAAAGCACAAGATGCAATAGTTAACTATTTAACTCTTTACAAAACGAAAAAAATTACACCCCTCCACATTAAAAGCTGATCCAGACCATAAAGTTAAATGTGGCTCAATTGATGAAAGCATATTCTAAAGTGGCTGAAAACAATATGTGAAAAGGAGAAAATGCTGGTAACCAGTATTTCTCCTTTTCCTGCATTGTTTTCAAAGGGCTTCTTCCCCACTTTCGTGAAAACTCGGGATTGTGTGTTAAAGGTATAATAAAAAAGACGTAAAATAACATATCAGTTTCACGTTCACAATGATCTAAATAATGAATGGCTGAAGGAAGGAGAAGGGTTCACTGTCCAGTGAGGGTTTGTGTAGCTGGGATTTGCTACAAGTTACCTAGGGGGTATCTATATTTAGATCCATTCATACTTTTAAGCACTGTTGTGTAGGAATCAGTGATATGAGCCTGATTTGCATAGGTCACTTAATTTACATATAAGCAAACATCATGCACCTTATCAATGATATCTTGTACAGTCTATTACTTTTTAAGTAGACATGTTCAAATCGGGATGGTAGAGGGTCTGTGCTTTTTGTCAAAATTGTCATATATGACAGAATTAAGATTCCTAACAGTAAGGAGTTATTTTTCTGTGAGGCAGTATTTGACAAATGTGGGGTTTTTTGTTTAAATTGAGTCTGGCTCAATCTGGATGCCTATAGACTAGCTTCGCTAGTCTAAAAATGAACTTTAAGAAATAATTCTGTGTTATCCCAAAAAGTTAAAGTATCGTCGCTTCCAATGAGGAGTGTATTTAAATCAATAAAACAAGGAAAACGTGACAGAGAACGAAGTAAATAGTTGCTTGCGTTTCGATACAAAGGACATTAAAAAAAGTAGTGTCTGTTTCTAATTCACCACAAACACATAGTGGCGATTCAACTATTCAAGCATTGTTCACACTGTTTACGTGTATTAAGTCATTCTGTGTAAATAATGCATACCTCAATGGTTGTGTTTTCTTCCAAAATGCATCGTTATCTTCGTCAGATATCAGCTTCGCTCCAGTGCGTCGGATTAAAAAAAAAAAATGCTCTTTGAAAAGGAAGTTTGATGTAAAAAATGTAAAAAAAAAAATGCAAAAAGTATCGACCAGGTCAGCCTGCGCAATCCAATGTCGAAACATTTTTGCTTTTGGTAAATTTTCTACATGCCAAAGGACCATTTTACCACATAAGTCAGTTGGTTGTTGGATAAAATCGATTTTTATGGATCCAAAATGATTGGATCTCTTGCTTGGTATGATGCATTATGGAGATGCATTAACCTCGTTAAATTGCCAGAGCATGGGTCAAATACATTTGTCACACAGTCTAGACTGAAATGGACATACGTCTATCTAAACTACACAAGGATATTTTTTCAAACCTTATCCTGCTAAATAAACAAAATGAAATTTTCAATTCGATACTAAAAACCCAAATATTGTTATTTCAAAGGTATGTTTTGGGGAATAATATCTCCCTATCGGACAGTGTAGATCCAAGATCAGACTGCACGTTCTGTGCAGTCTGATCTTGATCTACGCTGTCCGCAAAAGGTCAGTGAGTTGCGCTTAACAGCCTAAGGGTTAAGAAAATATGAAAATTTTCATTTCTGCTTGAAAAAAAATGCCGGCAACTTCTGTCGCAAGCGTTGAAGATATAAAGCAAGATAACACCACCGACACATTTGCTACGCGCACCTGTGGCCCAGTGACTTCAAAAGAAATTAGTGACAAAACCACGACTGTGGTCTCAGATAGTAAAATGAGCAAAATATCAAACGACAGTAGGCTCATCCCATGGTTGATTTAAAACATTTAGCTATGTATTGAGAGGTGTAAGTCAGTAGACCGCGACATGTATTGTATTACACATGCGTGAGCTGTATGGACAGTACGTGTATATTCAATAGATAGAAATAAGACTTTCTTATTGAATAGATTTATACAGGTTGTTGTTGATTTAGATTTGTTATCCAAATAAAACATTTCGCCGAGATGTCGCTGGAGGACGAGATGGATCAAATGTTTGTCGTGATAATGGGCATGATAGTTGTCTGTGAGTAACTTTTATAGTCAAAACTTTTTTTTGATAATTACTTCTCATGATTAACGCCGAGCCCAAGCATTTCAGTCAATGGCGTACAGGATTTGAGAACAAGGCGGGGGTGGGGTGATGGTCAATGGTTCGATCCCCAGCTCGACCATTTTTTTTCTAGGATTGATGATAGTCGTTGCGTAAGGGTTCTTCCTCTCTCACCGCTGATTATTTTTTTCAACGAAGGTTACGTGGGGAAAGCAGCCAGTGACTTGGAAAGAATATCGTTAGAAACCTCCAGGAAAGCATAGATAGGTGTTCTGGCCGCATGGATAACTGAAATAAGGTTGAACACGGTGTTAAATATCAGACAATCATTTAATCATTCAAATTTAACTCTACCAAACGAGAAAAAAATAAACTTGTCCAAATTCACGGCATTTGCAGACGACAAATTAAACTGGTTCAAATGGGGCATGGGTCGTATCTTTTGGCTATGGGTAAATTTTCAGTATGCCCAAGGACCATACTATCTTATTATTCAGTCGATTTTTGGACAAAATATATGAGTTATTCCTGTGAAAAGGGGGCTTAATGCATCTGCGAAAAGTATCGATCCAGGTCAGCTGCGGAGTCCGCGCAGGCTGACCTGGGCCGAAACTTTTCGCTATTATTGAATTTTCTGTATGTCTAGGGACCGGTCTACCTCATGATCAAGTCGGTTGTTCAAAAAGTGACTATTGTGGATCCATAATTATTTGATGACTTGGGCTGGTATCATGCATCACGGAGATGCTAATGCATCTAATGCTAATGCCCCCTTTTTACAGAGCATGGCTCATATTTTATGAACTCATGATTATGTGATAATTTGCTCGGTATAATGCATCACAAAGATGCATTAAATCCCCTCTTGCGAGAGCGCGGCTGGATTCTTTTTTATGTAGAAAACTTCACTATATCATACTGACTCACCAGTTGTGGATCATTTTCTCGCAGTCACGATTATCCTGGGCGAATTATACCTACCTATTAAATAATAATGATCCCGCCATGGTTTCATTCGTAAATAAATATTCATTTCGTTACTAGGCAATATTTACCAGCGCAGATTTAATGTTCAGACCTCTAAATGTGTTCATTTCAAAACCAGTCACGCTGTTTTATATTATTTCAACGAGGCGTTTTTTGGACGAATTAGAGTATGGTTAATCTTCGTTCTTGTTACATAGTCTATCTTGTACAAGTTGGAGACGGTCTCAATTTTATTAGCTCTGCTGTTTCCGAAGAAAACGTCCAATTATTGTCATAGCACTGGGGTCGTCATCCGCATCGTCTTCGTCGACGTCTGTGTTTTTAAAAGTCTTAAATATCATTTGTAAATGACAGAAAGCATCTAAATGTAACATTAGTCCAAAATTTTCAGTATTTATTGGAGAGGTCATCAGACCTCTCCAACAGTGGTGAGTTTAAAAGGCAGACTGCCACAGAATTTGCTGTCTAAATCCATTTTTCTTGCGAAATTGTTCTGATACACAGTCTGTTTCGTCACGGTTTTGTAAATAAAGCGAAATCAAAAAACCGAAATAGGAAATAGACGTGGTTTATTTTTATATGACGAATTTCAGAAAAGATTTGTTATATTAATTTGCCATGATTGCAAATGACCTCTCAAATAACTGAATTTTTTCATTAAGCAAATAAATCTAAGCAGAAGAAAAAATAAGAAGAATTTCGTTAAAAAAGAGAAGACCGCTGGACAAGATCATGCGACTTGAAAAGGCGGAAAGAAGGTCAAATGACCGTCATGTAAAGCAAAAGAGGTTTCTACGTAGCGGCTTTTTTACTTGTTTGTTTACATGTACCTGAATATATTGAAATTAAAAGCCAATAAACTATTTGAAAACATTGATGCTGACCTCTCCTGGCTTCTTTTTTAAAGAAGCCAACTTGTCAATAAATCATGTTAAGCTTGTAAAATAGTGAAATGACTGACTTTAGCCGATAAATGGTACAGTCCGAAAAACACGACAAAATAGTGTTTTTTTTTTGTCTATATATAGACATTCACACAATGCAAACTCAGTGGAGTAGCCGTTAATCACTTGGCCATCTGAGACTCAAAGCACTATATAGTCTGCGAATGTAATGAAAAATAGCACGTTACCATGTCGGTTTTGTTTTCGCAATACATGTATTTTCTCTTCTTGCCAAAATTTTGGCTGCAAAAACAATGCCTAGCTCCCCAAACTCCTCGTTTCGCATTTTTGGTCCAAAACAATAAGACAAAATAAGATCTCCTCAAACTCAAAGGCAAACTACATGCTTCTTTTTAACAATTTTACACCATTGATGGGTGTAATAAGCACTCTGTACATCAAAATTGCATTTAACGACGTATATCATAAATTTTCGCGCGCAATCTACTGCGCATGTGTTTTTGTCATGAATAGCAACATGGACGCGTCTAAAATTTTGTTGAGGGTAGATCAAGGTCAAGGTCATTGCCGCATTAAAATGGAGGAAAACTAGAAAATACCACAAAAGCATGTAAGCTCGACACTATTCTTATGGGTACTTTTAACCTCGTAATGTGATATGACCTTTGTGCAGTTTTGTTACAGTTTTGTTGTATCAAGTTTCTGAAGTTGTACTACTTTTCTTTTTTCAATATAGTTTTGCAGGCCGGGTTTGCATTTCTGGAAGCCGGTGCTGTAAGAAGTAAAAATGTAACCAACATTCTGATAAAGAACGTTTGTGACGCCTGTAAGTATAGTTTGTTGTCCTGAAATGTATTCGGACTATGATTGGGTGTCAACCTAAGTTCACTGTCAAGAGTGTTAAACGGAATGAAACATTTGATGATTGTTTAAAATGAGAAATGCTCTGGGAAAAGGGAGTTTAACGCATCACCAGGCGAGTCATGACGTAATTATGGATAAAAACAACATTTTTTCATAACAACCGACAGAACCATAAGGTATAATGGTCCTTTGACATGCAGAATTTTTTACCAGTGGCGAAAGATTTCGACCCATATCAGCCTGTGCACACTGCGCATACTGACATGGGTCGATACTTTTTGCAGATGAATCAAACCTCGTTATTCCCAAAGCACGGCTTTTATTTATATCAACTGTTTGGCTTTTCTTGTGCAAAGTAGAAATCACGGAGAAAGATTTGCGAATCTTTCTCCATGATTTCTACTTTGCACAAGAAAAGTTAAAGTCTTCGCCTGATTTATGTAATGTAGTTTGATGGCAATATTTAAGGGGTCCTGCGTAGCTCAGTGGTAAAGTGTGGGACTCGTAACCTAATCGCTCCAGGTTTGAGCCTTACTAGAGGCGCTGGGCTTTTCTAGGGAGCGTCCTTAGGCAAGGCACTTCAGAGCCCTAGCCTAGTATTTGTGAAACCCAGGACACACTTGAACATTTGAGCTGTCGCCGTTATATAGCTGAAATTAGTGTAGGACACTGTTCAATCAATTAATCAATTGATAGCATGTTCAATCAATTAATTGATGGCAATACTTGAAACATAAGGTCTGTACTGGTAGATTTGGCAGACCCAACTTAAAAAGAAATAGTGTTTTCGCGAAAATATGACAAGATAGGAAAGTTTGGAAACGAAACAAGATGTAGTAACTTCCGACGCCATTTCTAAACGTTCTTTGTAGTTTTGAAACATATATTGAATGACTCACCAATTAATTCTCTGCCAAGCAATCCCGACTTTTAACGACCGTGAAGGCCATTTGAAAGCATTTTGGGGAAGAGGAGAAAATGCTGTCATTTAGTATTTCTCTTTTTTTGTTCCACAAAGACGACTCTAGTTTTTTAGTCATATTTACGTTGTCGTCTGGAAATACTTTCATTTTGTATAAATTCAAAATTTTGTCCTCTTGTAAAGAGTGAAAAACGTTTATGCAATGGTGTTTTTCAGTTGTTTCTGGTTTTGCATACTGGCTGTTCGGTTATGCTTTCGCCTACGGGGAAGGTAACGTGTTTATCGGCTGGAAGCACTTTGCCCTGAAGGATCTTCCGCAGACGAGCTATGCAGGGTTCTTTTTCCAGTACACGTTCGCCGCCACAGCAGCCACCATTGTTTCGGGGTCTGTGGCCGAGCGCTGTGAAATTATTGCTTATTTTGTGTACAGCTTCTTTATAACAGGTAGGTCTGATAACTTGTCCGTATTAAGCTACTCAGAATGTTAAAGATTTAACCCTTTTTGGTATGACTGGCATCGTTACCTCCTTTCAGTGAATGCAAATGAATTAAGCATGGCAAAGTGTTTTGGTGCTTGTGTTAATATATGATCTGAGGTCGCGGGATCACTCTGAATGCTCATGAGGTTGAGCGAAAAACTTTAAACGTCAAGTCCTAGGCCTCTTAGTGGATGTGGGTTCGAGCCCATCGGCTAGCCATCTAATGTTACTAATTGTCTTTCAGATGAGACGTATATCTTGCACTATCCCCCGCAACATAACTAACAGTTTTCAGGGGGCGTCGACCATGTAAGCAATCGGTGGCGACGATAAATGAAGTAAAATTCATTCAATTACCTATGACATGTTCGATGCCTAAGACTGCGAGTCTGCATTTGGTGTCCCAGCTGTGTGTCTTCGCCGCACTTGTCTTATTTGAGATTTACTGATCGTAACGTTTTTATGGAAACATTTGACTACACAATTTTACTTTGGATTTTGATAATTTATACCCCTGTCATATCAAACTCGTTCTCACTCCGACGGGGACTTAAATTTAGAGAGTGACTCATAACTTGCTAGGGGTACGCAGAGACAGGAGGAGGGTACATGTTTTGTTACCAATGGTGTCACGAAATATTCTGAAGTGCCGCAAAGATCTTCCACTCAATGTTTGACCTCTTAGATACGAGCCATGCTCTGTGAAAATGGGGCTTAATACATCTGCGACAAGTATCGATTCAGTTTAACCTGGGAAGTCCGCGCAGGCATAAATGGGCCGTTTCTTTTTCTTTCTGATTTTTTTTGGTCAATTTTCTGCATGTCAAAGGACCAGGCTACCCCATGATTCAATGGGCCCTTAAACTAAATTGATGTTTTGGATCCATGATTATATGATGACTTGCTTGGTATCATGCATCACGGAGATGAATTAAGCCCCCTTTTGCCAGAGCATAGCTCATACCATTCATTTTCTCAGTCTCTCTGTTTTTTCTTTAGTTTCTCAGTCGATGAAGATATCTACGAACCGTACAAGTTTTCAAACCATTCTAAGTTACATTCTAAGCCTAATTATAGATTCAGAAAGTTGCAATTTATGAATAGCTAAACTAAATGGCCTACAAAACGCGAAAAGAGGTATTCGGACATTTACGTAAATCGTCGTCTCGGATCAGCCTGCGCAGTCCCCGCAGGCTAATCCAAAACGACACTTTCCGTTTTTATGTAATTTTCTGTTTTGTGCAAGTCTACTTTATCACAAAATCTAATGTATATCGTAAAGTGCCGTCTCGGATCAGCCTGCGCGGACTGCGCAGGCTGATCTGAGACGACACTTTACGCAAATGTCCGAATGCCCCTAAGTTCGCGTGTTGCAAGCCAAATGGTTTAACTTATCAGAAATTGCGTAAATTTCAAGTTAACAAAATTCTTGAGAACTAGACTAAAATGTTATTAAGAATGGCTGGTGAATACTGGCCATGGGATTGCAAAGTCGAATCCCATCTCCGCACAACACTTTTCAAGGATTAATGATAGTCATTGGGGCAGGTTCTTACCCTCTCGCATGGCTGAACATTTTTTCTAGGACGTTTATGTGGGAAAGCAGCCATTGGCTAAGAGAAAGTGTTGTGCGTAAAACTGGAAACATTGAGAAACATCATGGAAACTTAGATAGGTGCAGTGGCATTCGTAATTTAACTGAATTAATGTTGAAAACGACATTAAACACCGAACAATTTTTATGTCAAATGCGCAGTGGCAGTTGTAATTTAACTGAACTGATGTTGAAAACGGCGTTAAACACCAAACAAGCTTTATTTCAAGCACTGTGTGATTTTTATGGTTCTTTTCACAGGATTCATTTATCCAGTGGTGTCCCGTTGGCAGTGGGGTGGAGGGTTTCTGGCTAACGGGGTTGACTATGGGGGAGATATAGGGGTGGTCGGATATACGGTGAGTTGGCATGGTTATTGTTATGTTAAAGTCCCATATCCATCGTTGATGGCATAGAAATTGAAGAAAGTTAACTTCCGATTGTATGCGCGCATCTCTCGGTCTCCTCTTCTATGTTTGGCATCGGCCATTTTACACGACTGATCCTCCTTAAACAAAAAAATGTGCTGTATTAGTTTGCTGGTACCGATTTCTTCCTGAAATATGATAATGAGGTGTGAATGAAAATGGCATACTGCAGGGATGTCTTGAAATCAAATATTGTAAACATTTGTTTAACCAGAAGAATTTTCATTGCACAGTTCGATAACCGCTCCATCTGTTATACCAACACTTAATTTACTTCCGGTTGTGCGCGCATCTCTCGGTCACCTCTTCTATATTTAGCGTCGACCATTTTCTACGACTGAATCTCCGTAAAGAAAAATGTGCTTTATTAGTTTGCTATTACAGATTTCTTCTACCTTTTTTTTTTTCACTTATTCTTAATCTTTACCCTCTCTCGGAAAATGGCAGAAGAAATAAAGGGGGTATGGGGTTTTAGATAAGAACTGTTCTTTAACCGTTTTGAACAATTTGCTAAGTACGCTTTTTATAAACAATTCCATGTTTCAATGACTTCTTATGGAGAAGGCATTTGAAAACATTGTGGGGAAAAAGGAGAAAATGCTGGTAACCAACATTTTGTCCTATTCCCACAGTGTGTTTTCCCCCATCGAAATAACATCCCGCCAATTCATCCATATTTCTTTGTCGTCTGCGACAGCTTTCGAAGTGGACATGTTTAAAGTTTTGTCGTCTGGTACAGAGTTAGATAACAACTGTACTTTTACCAAACAACAAAAATGTAGACCTGTCGAAATTGAAAGCATTTGCAGACGACAATTCAAATTTGGTTCAAACAGTGGGACTTCTTTTTGATAGGCTAGAAAACATTGTGGGAAAAGGAGAAAATGCTGGTTACCAGCATTTTCTCCTTTTCCTACAGTGTTTTCAAAAGGCTCCTTCCTCAGGGTTTTTAAAAAGTTAATGTATTGGCAATGCTGAGTAGAGTTCCAGAATACAATTTTGTGTTTTAATGTCACTATCTGAATAAGGCTTTCGAAAACATCGAAGGAAAAGAAACGACCATCCCGTTCTTCAAACACCAAAGCTGTACCGTGCTACTGAATGTTACATTTAATTTTCTTCACGACTGCAGAGAAGAATATATGTATGAACGGCGACATGACAAAAGGAGCTTAAATATATATCCTTGATGCTTTACACTGAGAAAGACATCACATAATACTGAATCCATAAAATTCATTTTGTCTAACAACCAACTAAATTATGAGGTAGACTGGGCCTTTGACATGTAAAAAAATCGACCAATAGCAACAAGTTTCGATCCAGATCAGATTTGCGGGGACTGTGCAGGCTGACCTGGGTCGGTACGTTTAGCAGATGCATTAAACCCCCAATTCACAGAGTATCGCTCATTTTTTCGTATAATTGAAATTCACAGTCATGTTAAAAGAAACTTTGATTTACGGCAAAATATCTAAATATTTACATTTTAGCATAGTTTCTGCTTCATTAAATTAAATGTAAAGTTGAACGTAGAATACAATTACTTGAGCCGTGCTCTGGCAAAAGGGGGCTTAATGCATCTCCGTGATGCATGATACCAAGCAAGCGATCACATACTTATGGCTCCATAATAGCCACATTTTGTAACAACCGACTTAATTATGAGGTAGACTGGGCCCTGGACATACAGGAAATTTAACAATAGCGAAAAGTTTCGGCCCAGGTCAGCCTGCGCGGACTGCGCAGGCTGACCTGA
Source organism: Hippopus hippopus (assembly GCA_946811185.2). Lineage (NCBI taxonomy): Eukaryota > Metazoa > Mollusca > Bivalvia > Cardiida > Cardiidae > Hippopus > Hippopus hippopus. The sequence continues at coordinate 13,248,794 of OX328103.1, read as the reverse complement.
GTCGATACTTTTCGCAGATGCATTAAGCCCCCTTTTTACAGAGGATGTCTCATTTATTTCAACCCAACTACAACCTCCACTCTATTCATTCAACGCCAAGAGCAAAGTAGATATCATCTACGGACGGCCTTGATCAAGATCAGTTTGCACAGGACGTGAACGCCCTGTCTGATCTTTGATCTGCAGTGTTCGAAACCAGATGTTGAATGGTGACTAAAATTATCTCCAATTGATTGGAAATTTTCTGATCCTTAAAATGTCGAATCAGTTCAGTGGGCAGAGAAAATGTCATATAGTTAAATCTTTACGAAAAAATCCAAAGTTTAAAATGACCCAGAGTTAGACGGCTTTTAAGATACATTGTGGTAAAAGGAGAAAATGCTGGTAACCATCATTTTCTCCTTTTTCCACAATGTTTTCTATCCTGTTGGAAACTAATCTCATTACTTTAGACAGTTTTACTGGTATTATGTCGTGAGCAATTGCTTTAAATTTGGTTTAGTCTAAAATATTGTAGTTTGGTAAAGAGAAAAGACAATATTTTCGTTTATCGGTTTCATCTATACCAATTGTTTTGTATATTTACACACTTCACTGAATCGACCTCACCTCAACCTACACCTAACAATGCTGAGTTTTACAGACCTTGACGAAAAAGGCTTTTGAAAAACATTGTGGTAAAAGAAGAAAATGCTGGTTACCAGTATTTTCTTCTTTTCCCACAACGTTTTTTACTATTTCAAAGAAAACTTCCATCATTTGAGCCATATTTAACTTGACGTCTACAAATGCTTTGGATTTCGACAAGTCCAAAATTTTGTTGTCTGGTAAAGACTTGAGATAATTAATCCTTTGCCAGACGACAAAAGTTCAGACTCGTTCGTTTTGAAAGTGTTTGCATGTGACAAAAGGTGACTCAAATGATCGAACTTTGTTTTTCAAGGGTACAAAACAGCATAGTTTGGAAAAGGTGAAAATGCTGGTCACCAGTATTTTCTCCTTTTTTCAACAATGTTTTCATAAACCATCTTGTCCAATGTCATAAAAACACAGAGCTGTTTGGTAAAGGGTTGACCTGGTCGGGCGTTTAACCTTAAAGAAAAAAAAAATGACATTTATTTGTGTAGAAACTTATAAAAGATTAGGTTTCATAATTATGTTTAATATCGCAATACATTTCCATATTTTCTTTCCAATAGGAATGATTTTTAAACAAAAAGATCTTGAAAAGGGATAGACCGTGTAAATTTGCCAGCAAATAGGCAGGGGCCCATAGAATAAATATGTCTACATTTTTGACCAATCACAAACTTCTATTCTTTCATTCTTTATCAGTACCAAAAAGTAGATCAAAAGCCAGTGCATTCAGCTACGCCGAAAAAGACACGACGTTTATCGCTTACAATAATTATGGTTTATTTAGACCAAATAAAGCATCTCTTAGATTCAGAAAAGTCTAAAAGCTTTGAGTTAGGTCGAAAAGTAAATTGCGATATACATATAGATCTAGATCTATGTCAGAATGCTCTCACCTCATGTTGACCTATCCTACTATATAACTGTGTAGATATAGATCTATGTGATCCATGCTGTGGCAAAAGGGGCATAATGCATCTCCGGTGTGCATTACACTAAACAAGCCATTACATTATAATGGAGCCATGATAGCCACTATTCTTAACAAACGACTTAATCATCAGGTAGACTGGTCCTTGGACATACAGAAAATTGACCAATAGTAAAATGTTTCGGCCCAGGTCAGCCTGCGCGAAGTGCGCAGGCTGACCTGGGTCGAAAATTTTTGCAGATTCATTAAAGCCCCCTTTTCACAGAGCATGAATCATATAGAATAGATGGTTGGTGTCTTGGTAAAGGACAACGACTCGGGTTGTCTATATCCCATAGGACAGACAAGGACTTGTGTGTGTTTATATCTCATACAGTATATACAGAATCCGAAGAGCTTTGTCTATCCGAATTAGATCACATTGTAAGATACAGCGTTGTATATGCGATATGTAGAGACTAAATACTACGCGCTGATTGGTTAATTTATTGGAACCGAGGTAAAGATAGAGAAAGTTCATCGGGCAAGGCGTCAGAATTTTATCCGGTTAGCAGTAGTAGGTAGCTTTGTTAGAACTACTCGTACTTTGGTAATAAAATGGCTATTTGTAATAAAATTTTCAACTTCGCTATATTCCTTCAGTATTGATCCATGTACTTCAAAATGGATATATATGGATGATTTTAATCAAAAACTTTACAGAAACATCATGAAAGGTGGAAAATTTCGTTACAAAAGGCCGTTTCTTACAAAAGTGGTTGAAACAGAGAACAGGATTTATTACAAAAGTGATTCTAACATAGCTTGGGTTCCAGTATGATCAGCTTTTTTCCTTTGCCAAAAGTAATAATAATTACGGGACCGGTCAACAAGTTTGCAAACACATCTGAGAAGAGCTTGAAGGAGACCGCGGTTAGGAGTGACTGAAAGATTATTACCGCTTGAACCTAGGCTAGCCGAAGGTGAATCTTATAAAATTCCGGAGGCGAGCCCAAACATTCACCAATCCAGAGCACCTTCCATCTATTCTATTCATTCTGTTGCTCATACAATTTGTATCCGATGAAATTGAATATTTCGCTCGAAATGATGCATGTATCAACACTTCTTTCACTATAAGGAAAAATGGAGAAGTGCAAAAAGAGCCTCTGTATCGTAGATTTATTATAAACTGAGTCATGCGCTGTGTAAACGGAGTTTAACCCATCTCCAAAAAGTATCTGGGCCGATGCTTTGTGCAGATGCATTTAACACCACCCCCCCCCCCCAATTTTTTTTTTAATTCATTTTTTATTTTTAAGGCATGTCTCATATTTAAGATTCAGCACCTGGCGACATTTTCATTTTAAAAGTAGTCCCAGAAGTAAGGTGCGAGCAACTCTACGGTCATTGATATTTCTGTTTTTTTTTTTTAAGGATTTCGCAGGAAGTGGTGTTTTACATGTTCTGGGTGGCGTGGCGGCATTTTGCGGTGCTTTCATGCTTGGGCCCCGTATCGGGCGTTTCCATAAAGAGACCCACACGGCTGTCCCGATAAGAGGTCATTCTGTACCGGTAAGTCACACCAGTTGTGAGACAGTTCAGATGTCGTGGAGAGGGGATGATGGAAAGTCTGACTAAAAGTTTGAAGTTTTATCTCAAAAACTTTTATCTCAAAAACTTTTATCTCAAAGACGTTATATCTCAAAGAAATTTTATCTCAAAGACCTTCCACTGTAAATCTGATTGACCCCGTCAAGGTGAAAAGAAGCCGTTCATGGCCTTATTCTCAAGAATTTTCTAAATTTGAAAGTAACACAACTTCTGATTGGCTAAACCATTTGGTTTAGCCAGTCAGAAGTTGTGTTTCTTTCAAATTAAAATCTTTGAGAATAAGACTAACGATGTTCTTTAAGAATGGTCGTTGAATACGGACCCTGCTATTAAAATGGGAGGTGGATGTCAAATGTACTTGGCTTTATATATAAACCCTGTTGACTAATCAACATAGCGCCTAAAAAAACGCTGTTCTTTATTGAAACCTAAGCCTTAACGACAGAAACGTTAAATTAGTAATGTACGTATAGTTAACTTACTTCAACGTGCTTTGACGTATCTTAAGTTACTTTGTGTTACTTATTGCCGTAACTTGCTGCAGTTTTGCTGCAGAATAACTTGTAATTACCATGGGAGAGCTGTGAGTGTCATTCAACATTGAAACATGTTCAAAACATGACTTCTGCGAACACAAAAAATGTTGATCTCACCTTGGCGTATTAGAACGTCGTTAAACGTAGTTCGACGCACCGTGACATACGTTCTCCAGCAACGTCCTTTTATGTACTTTAGCGTATTTCGACCTGTAGCGGTTTCATCTAGTAGTAATGAAGTAAATATGAAAAGTATCACTGCCTTCGAAGACCCGTTTTCAAAAACAAATCCAATAATTTCAGCACTATCTATTTTGTCATTTTGAATTGATTTCTTTGCCGAAGAGGTTAAGTATTAACGTCTTGTGCTGAGTTAAATACCCAAACTCTTTACCTGACGACAAAAATATTTAGGCTGACCCAAATTGAAAGCATTTGCAGATGATAAATTAGGTGTGACTCAAAACTGCGGTTTATCTTTAGCGGGGTAGAAAACATTTTGGGAAAAGGAGAAAATGCTGGTTACCAGCATTTTCTCCTTTCCCCTTAATGTTTCAAAAGTTTTATCCTTCAAGATCGTTAAAACTCTGGATTGTTTGGGTAAAGGGTTATATCATTCGACTTCTCGCGTACTCAATGGGTATAAAGACAGATCCAGGGCTGATTCATATAATAGGAGTATTTTATTGGGACACTTAGTATAATATTTCAGGAGATTTATGCCTTTAAGTAGTATAACCTTGAGAGATCTAGTATCATTGCCGTATGAAACCATATATACCTTTGCCTTTTACGACAATATGTTACGGTCAATTGATGAAATTTGTCATTAACTCTTTCAGCACCAAATAAATAAACTCGACCTCCTTCGACGGCTCTATATACAATCCATTGAAACTTACAAAGATTTTGATTGTGTAGGCTTGACGACACAAGCGGACGGCATAGATCAAAGATCAGACTGTACGTTCTGTGCAGTCTGATCTTGATCTATGCCGTCCGCAAAAGTCACTGTTTTCGCCTATGGCACCGAAAGGGTTAATGGATCAAAAACATTGTTGAAAGAGGAGATAATACTGGTTACTTGCAATTTTCTTTTTCCCACCATGTTTTCGAAAACACAAAGGGTCGTAAAAACACTGTGTTTTTTAGCTAAATATCTGAAAGGGGTTGTAAATTTGAACTGACCAAAAAAATCTAAAAAAAAAATGAACGGAGAATATTTTTACCTCTTAAAGTTTGTTTTTCGAAAGATTTATTTTCCACACCAAATGGTTTATGGGGTCGTGGCTATTCCCCTATCACGCTTTACAGAGATGTCTATGTGACTGTATATGTATATACAGATGCCTAGCTAGGAAAGTCGTGAAGACGAGGCCCAATTTATTTTAAATTTTCTTTTCTTTCTTTCTTTCTTTCTTTCTTTCTTTCTTTCTTTCTTCCTTCCTTTCTTTCTTTCGTCCGTTCGTTCGTTCGTCATTTTTCCTCTAACAAAACAGATGTTAGCACCTCAAAGAGCCAAACACACCTTTGTTATTAAGATCAGACTGCATTTTTGTGGATAATGTATATCAAGATCAGACTGTACAGAACGTGCAGTCTGATCTTTGATCTACATTGTCCGTTAGGTAGTTTTATTTTCTTGCAAAAGCAATTTTGAAATTGAGATGATTTGGTCTCTTTCCCTGGTTGAGAGAGCGCGCTTTGTTTATTTGATGGTTTATGTTGAAGCCCGGGCTTCCGCCTAGCTACGTGCCTGAAATAGACAGGTATTTGAATAAAACAGCAAATTATTCTACGGAAGGATTTTTTCTATAGGCTTTATTTCCAACACCAAATGGCATGTGGGGGTGTTGGCCATACCCCCATTACACCTAACAGAGATGTGATAGTGACTATGAAAACAGACATTGGTAGTTAAATACAGTCTCCGAACGATAAGAAAACAGCAAAATGTGCCAACGATAGGTAGCCATACGAATTTTTTCGGTATCGCTTAATATACTTATTCTCTCAAAGCTGTATTTGCCATGCCAAATGGCGCGTGGTGTCATGGCCATTTCTCCATCACACCCCACAGAGATGTGTTAGTGAATATGAAACTAGAGAATACATATTGTTAAAAACAATCTTCGAGGAAATTAAGAACAGATTAAAATACGTTACAAATGAGTCATGCTCTGTGTATAGGGGATTTAATCCATCTGCAAAAAGTATCGCCATGTCAGCCTGCGCATTCCGCGCAGGCTGACATGGGCCGAAACTTTTAGCTACCTCTAAATTTTCTGCGTGTCAAAGGACTATACTACCTCATGATTCAGTCGGTCGTAAAACAAAAGGTATTTTAGAGATCTGTAATTATGTGACGACTTGCATGGTATAATGTGACACTGAGATGCATCAAACCCCCTTTTGCCAGAGCATGGCTCAAATTTTTAGGTAACACCTAATGTTTTATTTAGTTATTTTCATTTTTCAGATTTCAGCTCTTGGCGGATTCATTCTCTTCTTTGGGTTTTTAGCATTTAACGGTGGATCGTTGACTTCCATTTCTAACGATGGTGACGGGGCAATCGTAAGCAGATCCGTTGTAAATACCATTATATCAGGGTCTTTTGCTGCTTTCTCCACGATGTTTATCAATAAAACTAAGTTCTTTGGCAGCTCGAAGTGGAGTTTGTTGATCACGATCAACGGAGCGCTTACTGGAATGGTAAACAATTTTACAATGTCTGTTAACTATCGGCTGGTTACTGTGATCAGTTGATAGAAATTTTAAATGGTTAATTCTTTAGTGTTATACAATCAATCAATTAATCAATCAATCAATCAATCAAACATTCGGATGAGACGCTAAACCCAGGTCCCCCTGTGACGGTGCTATACACCGAGCACGTTAAAGAAGCAGGCGTAATTTGGATGGGTTTTGTCCTGTATCTTGCACCATCTCCCGTAATAAAACTAAGAGCCTTCAGGTGTCGACGATGAATAAACGCAAATTCAACCAGTTAGCCCGGATAGCTCCAGTGGTAGAGCGCAGGACTCGTAAACATGAGGTTTCGGGCTATTTAAGGGCGTGGATTCGAGCCCAAAGGCTGGCCATCTGAACCAGGCGTAAGTTTGGATGGGTTGCGTCCTATATCTTGCACTATCCAACGTAACGTGTTTAACGCCGTTTTCAACATTATTTCAGTGCACCTATCGATGCATTCCTTGAGTCTCTTTTACCAGTACTCCGCACAATTTTCTTTCCAAGCCACTGGCTGCTTTCCCACATAACCATCGTCGAGACAATAGTAAGCGGTGGGAGAGGAATGAATCCTGTCGCAATGACTATCATCAATCCCCCGAAAGAAATTGGCCGAGCCATTGATCGAACTCACGACCCCCTGCTTTCAAGTCCTTTACGGTACCGACTGAGCTATCGGGGCTCGACTCATCCGAAAGACTGTTAAGAATTGATGATGGCCAGCCGTGGGAATCGAATCCACACCCACAAATAGCCCGAAACTTTACGTTTAAGAGTCCTACGCTCTACTACTCGAGCTATTCGGGCTGGTTGCTTCAAATGATATATGCAACCCAACACTTCTCTCACCTATCTCATTTACATTTATTAAAGGGGGGTAATGCTTGCCATTACTTTTGTTTTATTCTGTCATGATGACAGTCAGACAGTTATTTCAGGGTAGGCAAAATGTAAGGTCATATTATAGCCTGTAATTTTAAGAAGGCCAATCAATTTATGTCGACTAATTGTTCTTTCTCTCTATATACGAAGTTTACTTCGTACCTGAAGTTTGGTGTATTATTCCGGACGTAACTCCATGTATCCGTGGGGAGCCTGTGCTGTTGGTTGTCTGGCCGGTGTCGTGTCCCGCGTTTGGTCATACTATTGCCCGATAATTTTAATTAGGCAAATCAATTCAGGCGAACCAATTGTTCCTTCTCTTTATACATGAAGGTTGGTGTATGTGCCGGATGTAACGCCATGTATCCGTGGGGAGCCTGTGCTATTGGTTGTCTTGCCGGTGTTGTGTTCCATTTCTCCTCCTTTGTGGTGCGTAGAGTCGGAGTGGACGACCCAGTTGACGCTGTAGCTGGTAAAAGTTTTGATTAACGCCGACCTTCTCATCTTTATCAAACGAGAAAAGTTAAGACTTATCCCAATTGAAAGCATTTGCGGACAAATACACATTATTATTATACCCCCCCCCCACACACACACACATACGAAATAGAGAGGGGTATACTGGTTTCACCATGTCCGTCAGTCTGTCAATCCGTCCATGTTTTCGTTTGCGTGCTCTAATTCAAAAGCCGTTTGACCTTTGACCCTGAAACTTTATACAAGTGTTGCTCATGATCCAAGAAAGTGTTCTAATGTTTTTGGGTCACATGGGTCAAAGATCAAGGTCACAGGTGAACTTTGTTTGAAAATCATGTCCGTGCTGTAACTCAAAAGCCGTTTGACCCAGGACCCTGAAACTTTATACGAGTGTTGCTCATGACCCAAGGAGGTACCTTTTTTTGTGGGGAGGGGGGGGGGAATGGGGGTGTCACGTGGGTCTAAGGTATAGGTCACAGGTGAACTTTGTTTTGAAAAATCAGTTCCGTTCTCCGATTGTGACAAGGTGCTGGTGGGGAGATATTTGTCTGCTTTGCGTCAGCTCTAGTTGGTATTGTGAACGGAACTGTCTAGCCAACCGTTGTCATGCTTATATCGTTGACTGTTACATATCTCGTCTAAATAGGATTGTCACTAGTCTGTTGCCATGCTATGAGAATGAATCCTATGGCTATTGATGCCATCCTTTATGAAAAAAGCTCGGTCAAACTGGGATATGAATCCACACTTATATCGATTTGTAGTCCATGCGATTTACATTTTGAGTCATGCTCTGAGACAAGGGGACTCAATGCATCTGCAAAAAGTATCGAGTCATGTCAGCCTGCGCACTCTGCGCAGGCTGACATGGGTCGAAACTTTTTGCTATTCGTAAATTTTCTGCATGTCAAAGTACCATTCTACCTCCAGATTAAAGTCGATTGTTAGACAAAATGGATTTTATGGATCCATAATTATGTGATTACTTGTTTGGTAAAATGCATCACGGAGATGCATTGAAACTTTCTTTTCCAGTGCACTGCATATTTATCATGTGCAAGTTTTTGGAAAATGTCTCCATTTCAGTTCATTTGGGCGGCGGCATTCTGGGTGTGATTGCAATTGCATTCCTACACAAGGAGGAAGGGATATTTTTCAACTGGAATCGGAGGTCTGGATTAGTAAGTTTATTGTTGGTATCTATCGATGGGCTTTGAAAGCTTATTCGGAAAAATGTCACACTCACAACGTGACACGTTATCAAAAGACGCTGACACCGATATGGACAGCGGCCTTGCTTTGTTTTTTACCAGCCCTAACCCTGCTATATAATTTAAATGTAACTGTCAAGCCGATGGTAAAAACCAAAGTGTTGGTATTTCAAAGTTATGAGTACTGGGGAAACATCGCCTTATCGGACAGTGTAGATCCAAGATCAGACTGCACGTTCTGTGCAGTCTGATCTTGAATCTACACTGTCCGCAAAAGGTCCGTGAGTCGCGCTTAGAAGCCTAAGGGTTAACATGACTGCGAAGAATTGTTTGCATGCAAGATTCATCTAATACTTCACGTTTATTTCTTGAAGATTCGCTTAAATTTGAAATAGCAACATTTTTTACTATTTACTTGAAGGTATCGTTTAGCTTATTCAGCAAGATAAGGGTTGAAATGTTTTCTTTTGAAGAAGAAGAAGAAGAAAAAAAAATGAAAAATGTCCGATTTGCGGGTGGAATTTGTAATTCAATCTTGTATATCGACCATGTTATTAACATTAGGCTGTACACATTTGGTGTCACACCGGTAACTTTTTCGCTAATTGAAAATATAGTAAAAACCACCGTCTTCGACTAGCTGCTGCTGAATCCCTGACGAAGCGGGATCTTTGTAGTTTTTTTTCTTCAAATACATGTATATGTTCAATGTCCTCCACAAAAAGCAGCAGAAAATGGCATCATGAGCGATGAACTTTTTTGTCATTCCTCTTCAAACACATCGACCCTCTGAAAATCGCTGTCGGTCTAGGCACTAACTCGTGATAGACCATGCCTCTTTGCCTGGTCACATACCAAAAAATAGTCCTAAAAGAAATACATAAAATGCATTCATTCTCTGAAGAATTAATCAAATTAACTTCAGAAACACATTTTAGACCTGTCCTCTCATACTTTATGTTAAAACAGTGTGGCAGAAGTGCTTAGTATCAAATTTTCAACTGGGTCTACTTTAGACTACTATGACCCGGAAGCATTTCGTTCTGGTGTTACACCATTTATTGTACAGATAAGCATCTCTCAAGGGAAGGCGTTTAATGCATCTTTGCAGTGCATCAGGCAAAGCCAGTTATCGCATAAGGTGGACTATTTTGTTTAAAACCGCTCATAAGATAAAACGGTCCTTTGACATGCAGAAAATAGCAAGCAGGCTGACCTGAATCGATAATTCTTGTAGTTACGTAAGACCTTTTCACACAGCATAACTCAATAATCCATATATTTATAGATTTTAGCGTGGCAGTTTGCGGGCCTTTCTGTTATCATTGCCTGGACAACAGTTCTCAGTTTGACACTGTTCGGAGTTCTTAGACTTGCAAAGTTACTCCGAGTACCTCGGGACGTCGAACTTAAAGGTAAGTAGCCCTAAATGCACGTCATCCACTTGTTGTATGTAGCATTATAATGTGTTTCATTTATGTATTTGTTTGTTGTATGCGGTTGTATAACATTATAATCTTGGATACAATACTGAATACTAAATTCTGGGTGATTAGTACAGAGTAAAACCAGTCTATGTTTTGGACGAGGCGACACCCGAGTACAAAATGTAAACTGGTTCTGCTTTGTACGAATAAAAAAATCAGTATTGTATCCAACAATGTTAAATGACCTCTTTATTTCATTCTCATGTTTTTAATCAAAACAATAAATATGTTGGCTATATTATTTTAATTAATATTAGAAAAAAAAACAGGCCGTAACTGAATAATGTTCATAAACGACAACGGGTTTCGGTAGACTACGCTTCCATGGAAATACCGATATTCTGGACTAAAGCCTCGCTCTGTAGAGTCCAATATGGATTCAGATATTTTGTTCTCGCATGATATTATTGAACGATTTCATTTGTTATCATGATGTAGGTGAGAAATATATACTTGTTTGTTTCACAGCTACCACGAAACTTCCATTGAAATCGCCTTAAATACTACCACGTGAGTACAAAATATCTGAATACATATTGGACCCTGTAGAGTCCCGAATATGAATTTTTCAGAACTAACAGTCCAGGAATATGGATTTTTTTAAAAACGAGACTGGAGTCCCAATTATGGATATTTGCTCGGAAAAGTACTCTACCAAGTTCCGATATGATAAAGCACCATTAGTCCCTGAAAAACCCTCTCGTGTTTTATTTCACATGCTTTTAATGAAGTTACCCCAATATCTGTCGTTTATTTTAAAGTTAACAGGTAAGTGTGAAATAAAGAGGTCGTTAGATATGCTCGGATACTTTACTGAATTCTTTTTTATTCGTACACTGCAAAACCAGTCTATATTTTGGATTCGGCTGTCGCCTCGTCCAACTTATAGACTGGTTCTGCAGCTTACTCATCCAATAGTATTTATCATTTAATTTCATGTGATTTTTAGACTCGCAAAGCTAGTCTATAGGCATCCAAATTGACTCAGATGCAATGCAAACAAAAAACCCCACAGTTGCCAAATACTGCCTCACAGAAAAATAATTCTTTCTGTTAGCAGTCTTAATTCTGTTATATATGACAATTATGACAACAACCACAAAATCTCTACCATCCTGGTTTGCACCTGTCTACTTAAAAAGTAATAGACTGAACAATATGGCATTGATAAGGTACAAGATGTTTGCTTATATATAAATTAATTGACCTATGCAAATCAGGCTCATATCACCAATTCCTACACAGCAGTAACATGAATGAATCTAAAAATAGATACACCTAGGTAACTTTTAGCAAATTCCAGCTACATAAACCCTCACTGAGAACCCTTGTCATTCCTTCAGTCATTCATTATTTGGATCATTGCGTACCCTGAAACGGATATGTTACACTGTTATTTTATTCCTTGTATATTAACACTTTACCACGGAATCTCGAGTTTTAACGAAACTGGTGAAGATGCCATTTGAAAACATTGCGGGAAAAGGAGAAAATGTTGGTAACCAGCATTTTCTCTTTTTCTCACATTGCTTTCTGCCCTTTTAGAATCAGGTTTCATCAATTGAGCCACATTTAACTTTATGGTCTGGAACAGCTTTGAGTTTGGACGAGTGAAAATTTTTCATTTTGTAAAGAGTCAAATAATTTAACCTTTAACTTGATAAAAAAGTTAAATGAAATTTTCAAGCTGATGGTAAAAACCTGAACATTGCTATTTCAAAGTTATATTTTGGAGAAAAAATTTCCGGGGCCTTATTGGACAGTGTAGATCCAAGATCAGACTGAAGTCGGTGCAGTCTGACCTTGATGTACACTATCTGTCTGTTCGTCCGTACATATATCTTCTAAAATCGTTTTTGAAAATTGATGAAACTTCATACATGTGTTTCTCATGATAGTCCACCGACATGAAGATTTTTTTCATTTAATGCCATGTCATGGAAAAAGGGGGCTTGATGTATATTTCCTTTATGGACCAATATCTCTTTAACTACCGGACAAAATTTTATGAAACTTTATATTGTTTATCATAAGCCACAGACAAGCATTATTTGCTTTCATTTAATGAAATGCCGTGTTATGGTAAAAGGGGGCTTAACGTAAAATTTCGTTATGGACCAATAACAAAAAGGCCACGTGTACATGCAAAACACGATACATCTTATATGTTTCTATCAAAAAAGTCCTTTTCGGCAGAGGATATCATTTTAACGAAATAACTTGTTTTCAATTGGAAGTTAACAAACTTGATTTTCATGGTATTTCTTATTTTGCTAAGTACATGTAAGTAGTCAAGTGCGTTAGATAAAATCAATGGATTGAACTGAATCCGGATTGGACCGGATTGGACTTAATAACCGGAATTAGCAGGTGGAACTGGAATGGACTCAAAACAGAATTTGACAAATTTTCTTCAATCTTGTGTAAACCGACCAGGTTTTATATTTACCATAGCCACTTATCTCAAATTCGCTAGTCTGCCAGTACTTTCAGTACTTTGATCTTACTACAGTATCGGTTGTTTGTTCCATTGGTGAATTTCATGTAATTTTAGGCGTGTGTTAACTCTTTGTCATTTTTTTATGTGACATCAGGCCTCGACTTTCCCGAACATGACGAGCCAGCCTACCCGATAGAATCCTACGGACACGGGCACGTAGAGACAATTCTACAATATATACAGGACAATCCGTTCTATGTCACTCAGGGTAAGTGCAGTCTGACAAATGGAAAAAAAAAAAATCTGTGACTTTCTATATAGCATTTATCATTATTCCGTTGGTGAGCAGCTTGAATGATTGATTGATTTAATTGCGTTTACGCCGTTTTCAACATTATTTCAGTCCAATCACGGCAACAGTTCAAATATTCATATATTTCCTGGGTTTCACCAGTACTAGGCTAGGGCTCTGAAGTGAGTTGGTGAGTAAAACTTCAAGTAACCTTCAGACGACTTTCTGTGTCTTACATCAAACCAGGCTTTTTAAAATCTTTTGGCAGCCTTTGCCTTGAAAAGGGCCATGTGCGATGCACTTGAAAAAGAAACCCATGAAGCCATTGATAGGTGCTATGTTGCCGCCGTGGTGTGACTTAGATGATACTGAAAATGCTGTCACACACCAAACAATTTCAAAGTGCCTAAATGAGAAATTGATTTCGCTAAATGTACGGGTTGGTCTACTTAGATTGGGTAATCGTATATGTTTAACGCATTTTCCAACATTATTTCAGTTATATCGCAGCGGCCAGTGCACCTGGCCATGCTTTCCTGGAGTGCCTTTTTGCCAGTACTTCGCAAATATTTTCCGTGAATAGTCTTTCCAAGTCACTGGTTGCTTTCCCACATACCCATCGTCGAAACAGTGTTCAGCGGTGAGAAAGGAAAGAATCCTGTGGCGATGACTATTATCAGTCCTCGGAAAGAAGTAGGCCGAACTTGGGATTCGAAGCAACGACCTGCTGTTCTCAAGTCCTTTAAGCTGAAGACTGTGCTACTAAATGGTTTAGCCAATCAGAAGTTATGTTACTTTCAAATTTAGAAATTCAGAACGTTTTTAAGAATCGTTGATGAATACAGACCCTGAACTTAAGATTCAGTTTTCAGTTCGACTGTTTTTGAAGAACACGTCAAGGTATATACTGCCCTGTGGTGGTCTACGTCATTGTCGTCGTCATGCGAAAACTGTCATTTTCTGATATTTCTGTCATTACTGAAGAAATCTGCTTCAAACTCAAAGTAGTAGTTGATTATCAAAAGGGATACCCACGCCAACTGGGCAGATACCCTCTCTCCTCAAATATTTTTACACAGTTAGGCCCCCTTTTCGATTTAAGCAGTATTTGTGCTTGGAATCAGACGTGCTGTATATATTTGAGCCATACTCTGTGAAAAAGGGGCTTAAAACGTCTGTAAAAGTATCGACCCATGTCAGCCTCCGCAGGCTGACCTGAGTCGAAATTTTTTGCTATTGGTAAATTTTCTGCATGTCAAAGGATCAGGGAACCTTATGATTCAGTCGTTTGTTAGACTGAATTTAATATATCATAGTTTCATAATTATGTGATGACTTATCCATCACGGAGACGCACTAGACTGCTTTTTTCCAGAGCATGACTAATTTCTAAAAATAGCTGCAGCCGAACGTTGGCGCCTGCATGCGGAGCTCTTCTTCCTCTCAAGTTAACCCTTTACCAGACAACAAAATTTTAGCCTTTTCCAAATTGAAAGCGTTTGCAGACGTAAATTTTGTTGTGGTTCAAATGGTGCAATTATTCTGTCACAGGGTAGAAAACATTGTGGGAAAATGAGAAAATGGTGGTTACCAGCATTTTCTCCTTTTCCCACAATGTTTTCGAAACGTTTTTTCTTCTCAGGGGCGTTAAAAGTGGGCATTGTGCGGTAAAGGGTTAAAAGTGTTTTGATTGTGTTTAGTCGTTGATTTCTTTATTTTACAGTTTTCAAACGGTTGAGTCAGAGTGCAGGACACGGTAGGTTCTAATTTGATATTTAAACATTTATTCACTGCCGAGTTTACACTTTTACTGGAAGACAAATTTTGGACTTTGCAATACTGAAAGCATTCGCGGACGAAATTTAAACCTGATTCAAATGCTGGGATTTGTTCTTAAAAAGGAAGAAAATATTGGGAGGAAAAATGAGAAAATGCTGTTTACCATTTTACATAACCTTCCCCCGTAGGGTCGAAGAACAAAAAAATTTGGGATCGTTTGGAAAACTTAAGGTCTACGTCCCCTAACTCTCATATTAAAAGACGGAAGCTGTCGAGATTGGCCGAATATCCTTTACGAAAATGTCGATGTTACACGATATTAACCGATGAGTTAGTGAGTCGACGGCCCCTAACTCTCATATTAAAAGACGGAAGCTGCCGAAAATTGGCCGAATAGCCTTTACGAAAACGTCGATGTTTGCCGATGAGTTAGGGGCCGTAGACCTTAAACTCCCCTCTTTTTTGGAATTACTTTTGCACCGTAAGTGAAGATACTCTTGGTCAAAGTTTATTTTTAAGAAGCATATAATGTAGATCAAGATCAGACAGCTTACCCTTGAAATTTTATGTATTTTTGTGTGTATGTGTGTGTATGTATGTTTATATGTATGTTTGTACCGGTATGTATGTATGTTTGTATCGGTATGTACAGACTGTATGTATGTAACAGTATGTATGTATGTATGTATGTGTGTGTGTGTACCGGTATGTTTGTAAGTATGTATGTATGTTTGTATGTTAGAAGGTAAAACTGAAGGAATAATTTTTCAGTGAACTTGCGCAACGATAGTGCGTTAACTGTGTTTAAGTTTTCAGGTAAAACTATGAGTTAAGGGTAGCCTTAATGACTTTCATTTTATTGTATTGTTCTACCTGGAAATTATCATCTTTTTTCAACAATTAGATTTTACTGGGGATTCAAGTGAAAAAGAACTTCCAGATCAAAAGTCCGACCCCAAACTACCTGTAAGTGTGCCATACATCGAGCATCATGGTGAACTAAACAATGCGGGAGGTGCAACAGTCGTTATACCACTGGACCGACTATGAATGAGTTTAGATACACCTACATTTAACTCTTTAGCGCCAAATATATAAATTCGACCTCTTCTGACAGTTGAGATGGAAATACAGTCCGCTTTGACTCTGACAGATTTTTTCAATCGAAGAGGTTTGACTGTACAAGAGGACGGTATAGATCCAAGATCAGATTGCACGTTCTGTGAAGTCTGATATTGATCTATGCCGTCCGCAATTGACTTTTTCTTTTGTAGCCTGTTGCGCTGAAGGGGTTAAAGATTGTAGATCATACAGTAGTTCTTAGGCCACAACATGTGTTTATATTTGTTTTTCATTTGTATCTGAACAGATAATTTACATAGACAATTTAGTTCTAGAGGAGTTGTTGCTTACATTTATTGCAGTCAGGCATTTTTCTAGTTAAGTTAGGAAAACAAATTGACACTATCAGCAGTGATTTGAAGTCATTGCTATTTCAAATACTATATACATAACGGATCTGACATTGGTTGGCATTTGAGATAAATTTTATTAAACGACACTAGAAATAATGTTATGAAGCGAGCCTTTGGCGATCTTAATAACATTATTTGTCGACGAGTTTAATAAAAAAACCTCCAAAGCAATGATATCAGGTTCTTTTTGTCATATAATTGTATCTCCAGAATTATAGCTCATGATGTGTTTGGACATAGGCCTACATGTGCATGTGTATAGAAATTTACACGCAGCCCATTCGCTCTTTGACAAGTGTGTACATCACGGACGAAAAATAGTTCCAAAGAAACTTGTATTTAATTATTTTGATTTGAATGCAAAGATGATGAAATTCATAGCTTTGTCACGATCATCAATTTTGACATTTAATTCCACAGAAAGTTTGGATCTGCAATGTATTAGAAATGAGGCGTATGATTATAAAGCTTTGACCGAATACGGGACTGTCTTCTTATCTCTTGTTAGATCAGAAAATTCGTGATAGCTGTACTGGATTGAAAAATGGGATAATTATGTAAATTTCATCATCACACGCATGTGCTTTAGAAGTTTTATTCATTTAAGCTAAGCATATCGTGTCTTTAATGGAACAATGTGCTCTCTTAACCACTAGAAAACAGAATAGGCCTTCAACGAACAGATATTTTCAGTGTAGAAATAAGCCCTAAATAATTGCAGTATCACGGTTGCTTTCGTTTAATGTGTTTTCCCAAAGCAGTCAGTGTAGATCAGGATCAGATTACACATTTTGTGCAGTCTGATCTTGATTTATTTGGCCACAATGGCAGCTTCAGTTGTTAAATGCGCTGTAAGGTATAGTAGAAGCGTATCACTCCCCTTAGGCTGCTAAGCGCGACTCACTGACCTTTTAGCGGACAGTGTAGATCAAGATCAGACTGCACAGAAGGTGCAGTCTGATCTTGGATCTACAGTGTCCGATATGGAGATATTTTTTTCTCCAAGAAGTAAGTTTGAAGTAGAATTATTCGTGTTTGTACAATCGGCCTGAAAGTTTGATCTTAACTTATTTAGCAAGATAAGAGTTAAGTATGTTCATGATTTGGACCGCTTTGATCTGATTGGAGGTTCTAACCATCTTTCAGTATAGAGCTTTGTCAATTAAAACAACTATCCGTCTTTAGTATTTTTCCCACCTTCAAATTGCAATACATTTATTATACGCCCGTCGAAGACGGGACGTATTATGGGATCACCCATGGTGTACGGGCGGGCGTCCGTCCGGGCGGACGGGCGGGCGGCGTCCAGTTCTTTGTCCGGAGCATAACTTTGTCATCTCCAGTCCGATTGACTTGAAACTTGGCATGTGTGTTTGTTGCAATTATACGGAGTGCAGTGCGAAAGAACCATAACTCTACCTCGTGCTGTCTTTGAGTTATTTCCCTTTGATCGTCATTATTACAGCATTTTCTGCTTGTCCGGAGCATAACTTTGTCATCTCCAGTCTGATTGACTTGAAACTTGGCATGTGTGTTTGTTGCAATAATACGGAGTGCAGTGCGAAAGAACCATAACTCTACCTCGTGCTGTCTTTGAGTTATTTCCCTTTGATCGTCATTTTTACAGCATTTTCTGCTTGTCCGGAGCATAACTTTGTCATCTCCAGTCCGATTGACTTGAAACTTGGCATTTGTGTTTGTTGCAATAATACAGAGTGCAGTGTGAAAGAACCATAACTCTACCTGGTGCTGTCTGAGTTATTTACCTTTGATCGTAATTTTTACAGCATTTTCTGCTTGTCCGGAGCATAACTCTGTCATCTCCAGTCCGATTGACTTGAAACTTGGCATTTGTGTTTGTTGCAATAATACAGAGTGCATTGCAAAAGAACCATAACTCTACCTCGTGCTGTCTTTGAGTTATTTCCCTTTGATCGTCATTTTTACAGCATTTTCTGCTTGTCCGGAGCATAACTTTGTCATCTCCAGTCCGATTGACTTGAAACTTGGTATTTGTGTTTGTTGCAATAATACAGAGTGCAGTGTGAAAGAACCATAACTCTACCTCATGCTGTCTTTGAGTTATTTCACTTTGATCGTCATTTTTACAGCATTTTCTGCTTGTCCGGAATACAACTTTGTCATCTCTAGTCTGAACATCTTCAAATTTGGTATGCATGATTGTTGAAAATTTACGGAGTGCAGTGGACAAGAACCATAACTCTTCCTAGCACGAATTTTGAGTTATTTCCCTTTTATCGTCATTTTTACAGCATTTAGTGCTTGTCCGGAATATAACTTTGTCATCTCAAGTCAGAGTGACTTCAACCTTGGTATGCATGTTTGTTGCAATATTATGGAGTACATTGTGCAAGAACAATAACTCTACCTAGTGCGAATTTTGAGTAATTCCACTTTGATCTTCATTTTTACAGTATTTCTTGCTTGTCCGGAATGGAACTTTGTCACCTCAAGTCAAATTGACTTGAGACTTTGGTAAACATGTTTGTTGCATTACCTGCCCTTTACGATTATTATACCCCCTTGACAACTGGTGGTGGGACGGGCGTATCTTGCGACAATTTGCCGCTCTTGTTTTTTTATAGAATTGTTATTATTATTTTTAAATGTATTTGTTGTTTTTACTGACTTTAACTCTTTCAGTGCTGAATAAATATATTGCATTTTCTCAAAGGCTAAAAATACATTTACTCTGCAAGATCAAGAGACAGTTCGGTAATAATATAGAACATAGCAGTGGACAGTGTAGATCAGAGATCAGGCTGCACGTTCTGTGCAGTCTGATCTTGATCTACACTGTCCTCAAAAGCTTCTGGTGTCGTCTACGGTATGGAAAGAGTTTAAGTTTATCCTTGTTGACTAAATGCCTATATTTGTTGATGACCCAAGAAATGCATTCCTGTATTCATTTCGTTTTTCATCTGGTTGTTTTATAATTTACCTGTTTGTTAGAAAAAGACACTTAGAACTGTATTAAACGAAACATATAATTACTTATCGCGTTTCACTCTTTTCTTTCTAGCTTGCCTGTTTTCAAAGAAAAAGTCGAGGTATTGTCATAGCCTAGGGTCCGTATTCACGAACCATTCTCAGTCTTACTCTCTAGAATTTTCTACATTTGAAAGTAACATAACTTCTGATTGGCTAAACTAAATGGTTTAGCCAATCAGAAGATGTGTTACTTTCAAATCTTGTAGTCTTGGAGAATAAGACAAAAATGTTAGAGTAACATAACTTCTGATTGGCTAAACCAAATGGTTTAGCCAATCAGAAGTTGTGTTACTTTCAAATATATTATGTCCCTGTTTTAAGTTCGTCATGCAAAAGTTTTGACATTTTATGATATCTCTGTGATTACTGAAGAAATTTGCCTCAAATTTCAACTAGTTTTTACTTATTAAAAGGGGAACCAATATCAGAAGGGCAGGTAACAATCAGAAATTTGTACACAGTGATTCGTCGGTGTGTAAAAACTTTGACATTTTATAATATCTCTGTCATTACTTAAGATATTTACTTCAGACTCGGACTAGTTGTTAACTGTCAAAAGGGGAACCCAAACAACAAGGGCAGGTTGCCAGTGTGCCCCTTTTACAACTTGAAATTTTTACTGAAAATCAATTTATTTCTAAAACCAACTGTAGCCGAGCGTTGTCACTCGCATGCGGCGCTCTTGTTGGTAAGATGCTTCTAATGGTTGGAAAGCAGCTGGTGACTTGGAAACTTGAAGTACTGTTTTAAGCATCGGTAAAAACAAAGTGCAGGAAAGTATAAATGGCTTGCAACATGCGAAAAGTGGGCATTCGGACATTTGCGTAAAGTGTCGTCTCGGATCAGCCTGCGCAGTCCGCGCAGGCTAATCCGAGACGGCACTTTTCGTCTACATTAGATTTTGTTCTTCGGTAGACTTGCGCAAAACAGAAACTACGTAAAAACGGAAAGTGATGTTTCGGATTAGCCTGCGAGGACTGCACAGGCTGATCCGGGACGACACTTTATGCAAATGTCTGAATGCCCTTATTCGCGTATTGCAAGCCAAATAGTGTCGGTAGCTCAGTCCTGAATACATGTATTTGAGGTTTGAAACCTAGGGGTCGCTCGTTCGATTCCGCAGCTCGTACAAATACTTTCGAAGGGTTGAAGATAGTCACAATGATAGGATTCATTCCTCTTTCACCGCTGATCATTGTATGAGCCAAGCTCTGGCAAAAGGGGGCTTAATGCATCTCCGTGACGCATTATACCAGGGAAGTCATTACATTATTACGGATCCATAAAATCCATTTTGTCAAACAACCGACTGAATCATGAGGTATGATGGTCCTAGAACATGCAGAAAATTGGAATAACGAAAAGTTTCGGCCCATGTCAGCCTGCGCGTACTGCGCAGGCTGACACGAGTCGATACTTTTCGCAAATGCATTAAGCCCCCTTTTCACAGAGCATGGCTCATATGTATTTGAGCTTTGTTCTGACAAAAAAGGAGGTTCAATGGATTTATGCGATCTATTATACCTTAAGCAAGTCATCACATGATTGCGGCTCCATGAAATCCGTTTTGTCTAACAACCAGCTGAATCCTGGGGTAGAATGGTCCTTGGACATGCAGAAAAGTTACCAGAAGAAAAAGTTTCTTTCTAAGTCAGCCTGCGCGAGTGCGCAGGCTGAACTTTGTTGATACTTTTCGCAGATGCAATAGACCCCCCCCCCTTTTTTTTTTTTTACAGAGCATGGTTCATTTACGTGGAAAGCAGCCAGTTCTCGGAGAGAATGTTGCGTGAAGTGCTCGGGAAAGTAACAACAGGAACAAATAGATACTTGCACTGGCCATATCACGTTATGTTTGAAATAATGTTGAAACGGTGTTGAGCATCGCAGAGCCGATTATACTGGAAATTTCTCTCTGAGGGAAATAACCCTAATTATGCAAAATATATGGCTTGCAACACGCGAAAAGGGGCATTCCGACATTTGCGTAAAGTGTCGTCCCGGATCAGCCTGCGCGGATTTAGCTATTTTATAAGCATTAAATTCCTCTAATGAGATCCAGTTTTAGCATTTTAAAGTTGAAAAAATCTTGAAATGAATGAAAGATATGATATGCTAAAACCTAAGAAAATCTCAAAGTTTTTAGCACCCATGTTATTTTGTTCTCTTTTATCTCCATTTTGTACACAGGACCTAATCAGATTAGCCCTACATCAGTTTTGTATTTGAAAGTACAACAAGTATGAGAAAAGGACATATCTAGTATTTAATATTTGATTCATTAAAATGCAATCACAGGTGCTAAATTTCCGTCAAAAGAATAAAATCAAATCTGTCAAATAGGAAAACAACACTCTCTTTAAGAATAGCTAATTTATCAGGGAGAATGTGACAGAGCGTGCTGTGCATTTTCTAGCTTGAGGTTTTTGTACCCTTTGGTAACTGGAGTTTGGGGTACACAAACAAGGATAGGGGTTCAGATCTAAACTACTTTTAATTTCATTAAAATATCAAGTTTTAATGACAGCCTATCAAAAGATAGACTGTTTTCATGCGACATGCGCAAACAAGATTTTATAGATAGATCTACATGTTCACTGTTAAAACCTCTTCAAACACTTTAAGAACCTTTCCTAAAATGTGCAAACATTTTTTGCAAAATCAGTTCTAATGTTTGCTAAAACAAGTAGGTAAGTGATATACCATGGAACTGGTCCAATTCCTGTAAAAAATCTATCAAATCGGCAGTGTGGGGCAATCAGTTTAAATGCAAAAATGATTATCACTTTGTAACCGGAAGAGCAAACCAACTAGCTATTGGTTGTACAATCGGTTTCTCCATTGAACTAAGAATGCCTTTTTGCTTTAAATACTTCGACAATTTGTCTACATGATATTAAGTTTATAAAGATGTGGTGTTTTGTACTTTAATTTTTTTTTTTTTTTTTTTTTTTTTTTTGCTTTATTTAATATCATTTATTTTGATCTTTAAATTTTAATTTCCAAACCAGCTAAAAAGAATTCAGACATATTTCAAGCATCTGCAGACGACCCCCCCCCCCCGCTTTAGATCTATATTTTCATTTCATAAAACAACAATTTTTTCACTCATGACAGAATTTTAGATTCCACTTATTGTTTTATTCAGAGATTTGTGTAAATTCACTGTTTAAATTCATTATTAAAGATGAGAAGATAGTTTGAAGTCCTTCTGATCGGACGATGCCACGCTGATCATGGTAGTGTCATGGGTTTTCACGTTTTTTTTTTTGGCGATCAATTCTTCGTGTCAATTAATTTCTGGAGAAGTATTACCACATGATTTGACACCAGTTAGTCATTTTGAATAGCAGGTAACTTTAAAATCTGTCACTTTACGCTAAATCGGAGGATTAACACCGTTATTACGTTCTCGTAAATGACTCGCCAGCTTCATTAGATCACGCGCGTGTCCTTCACATTTTATACTGATCATGATTAGCCCATATTTCTGCCGGATGCGCAAAAGCTAGGTTATATGAAGCTCTTGACGATAATTTCATGCGTCAGATTGACAATTAAGCAAATATTTTTCAGCGTCAAAGACATGTCATTTCAAATTTCCAAGCGTCAAAACACGGTCTCAGGGATCAAATAAGAAACTTGCCGAGTTGTCGAGTTTTGACAAGACATCCATGGACAAAAATTTCTTTCTCATTTTTCTGGCCAATTTTCGCGTTTGTTATCACTTTATTGAATCCTAGAGTGTTATTAATGTCAGTCACAAAACCAAGCGCTACAAACCAGTATTCACGTTTGACGACCGAGCGAGCTTCGGTACCGACTGCAATCGATTCCGGGATTTCTCAAGAGCTAATCGCAATCGGAAGCCAAAACCAACTGACTTTCGACTATAGTCAATCATTGGCCCACCACTACAAATCGGACTATAGTGTATGAATGAAAGTTTTCCCCGTTTTTCGGTCGCTTCGGCATTTGCGTAGCACGTACTGTCAACTTCGGAAGATAGTTGCCGATCCCCAGCTCTGACATCCATTTGTTATTGAAAAGAACAAAGATAATTCAAACCGAGCCATCTTTCGCTAGCAAATAATCAAATTGCAGCCAATATTTGTCCCCTAAAACGAAGGGCTTTGTTAATGCTTTATTTTGTTTTACAATCCTAGCGGCAAAAATGTTAAACAATCCTAGCGGCAAAAATGTTAAAGTCGGCAAACCGATCAAAACACAGCCGCAACATTTTGGACACGAACAATATAACATCATACGATAACTTTAGAACGTTCCGGTTCAGCATCTATATTTAGAATCGGGAAACCCTAAGCAAGAGTGAGTGACTGTAAACATTTCGGTGCAAATTATCCCCGAAATTACAAAATTCTTTGAATTTCATTGTTTTTAGGGCGAGTGCGTTTGACGGGAGACATTAATGACCGAGATCAGCCCCGGACAAAGCAAATGCAGTGGGGCAATACATTTTATTGATACGGCATCTGGAAATCTATTGACTTGCAATAGATACAAGATAAAGGGGTAACCCCCCCCCCCCCCCAAAAAAAAATTTTTTTTCTCCTCAGATTTAAACGATTTGGAAAAATGACCTGGTCGGCCCCTGAAAATACGGAATTCCGTCACAATACGGAAAACTTTTACCCCTGCAATTAGAGTTTACAAAACCTGGAAATTGTTATGAAAAGGTATTTGTGTGGGAAAATGCTTTCCTTATCCTCCTGCACGTTCTGTGCAGTCTGATCTTGATCTACACTGTCCGCAAAAGGTCCTTGAGTCGGGCTTTGCAACTTAAGGGTTATTTTCTATATGAATCAAAAGAACACTTTATATAGCTATCATTATGAAGAAAATATGTAAATGGAAAATAAATACTGAGTGTAACGGCTGTTCTTTACATGTATAAACATCGTCAACAATATCTACTGCTAGGCAACAGGAAACAGGCAGTTGGATCGAAAGAAATGCTCAAACAATGACATTATATACTGACATATCACTTTGGTCTATCTGTATTTTCAAGTAGTATCGACCAATTGGCGAATGATTAAGTTGTTCGTTTATATTACAAGGGATGAGATAGCTAACTAGGGTGAGCTTTATTTCATTAAAGCAGAGTTTTCTTTTTGTCCTTCCCTCGGTCTCTTTCTTTTTCTGTTGGTCGGTCGCCCTGCCTTCCTGTTTGCCTGCCAAGTCTCACGATCTGGCCGCCCGTTCGTCTGTTCTTCTGTCGGTCTGTCTTCCTGTCTGTTTGTTTGTTTGTCCATCGTTCCTTCTGATTCGGACGGTCGGCCGGCCTAGCGGCCCGCCCGCCCGTACGCCCATCCATCCATCCATTTCCAGATGGCGTAGATCAAGATCATACTGCAGCGTGCCTTCGAGAACTTTGGTCTGATCGTTAATTTCCGCCGTCCGGTAATGTTAACCAAACTCACATTGTTATTGACGAAAGTGGCACATTTTCTTACTGCGGAAAAAAGCGTCTTTTAGGGCTGGAAAAAAACGACTCACTGACCTTTTGCGGACAGGTGCAGTCTGATCTTGGATCTACCCTGTCCGATAAGGAGATATTTTTCTCCAAAAAATAAGTTTGAAATAGCATTATTGGGGTTTATACTATCGACTTGAAAGTTTCATTTAACTTATTTAGCAGAAAAAAAGGTTAAAACCCTTATAGCGCCGAATAAACTCAACCCACATTTTCTGTTTAGTAATAGGATCTAAATTGGTGCTTATATTGCTTCAGTTATGCCGACAGTGTAGGTCAATAATCAAATTGCATGTTTTGTGCAGTCTGATTTTTTATCTACATTGGTCGCCAAAGCAACTATCTAGTTGTGAAAGGTGCTTTACGGGATGAAGAATTCGATTTAGAGACAAAATGGTTTAGCCAATCAGAAAATCTGTTTCTTTCTAAAATCTAGAAGACTAAGTATGTTTTTCTGAATGGTTGATGAATACGACTCCAGGGTTCGAACAAAAATCTAGAACTAAACCTGTGAACTATCGGATAGTTCTGTCGGTGGTAGAGATTCAGCACTAAATACAACATCCCAGTCTGCAATTTAGTGCTATTTCACGACCCATATCTATATAGATCTAGATCTATCTATATATAACTTGGTTGTATATTAGTGGAAATCTTTAAAAAGATAATGGTTGCAAATCCAGAACACAAAATTACGTGTTTGTTGTGTTTGGTGCTTGGAAAGAAAAAACGAAAGTGAACAAGTCGACGCAACTGGGTCGCCGGAAATTTCGAAATTCTACAGTAATGGAAGAGTACACTCCCTTAGATGTCATATGCCAGTGACGCAAGGAACTATTTTTAGACAACCTTTGACGTAGATTTGGCCGAATAAATTTTGTCATTATCACCTGAACTCCAGGAAATTTCCCTGAAAAGGTAATTTCTATCATACTTTTTTCACTTAAGAATTTCATATTAGATCTAGTTGATCTAGTAAATTTATCATCAAATAAGACGCTAATTTACGAAAATGAAATATTGATTTTCGTCAAACCAGAGATCATGCATGTCATGATCAATTTGATCAAAAATATAAGTCATTGTACGACGTCTGATCTGTGATCTACACTCTCCGCTTAACTGAGATATTCTGGAGAAGAACAAATTTTGAAATTCCTGTTAATTAGGTCTTATTTGTAGACCCAAACTGTAGAATGTATGTTGGGTTTATTCAGCCTTCAGGGCTCAAAGGTTTAACTTTTTACCAAACGACAAAATTTTAGACTGGTCCAAATTGAGAGCATTTGCAGACGACATATTAACCCTTTACCCCACAATCCCGACTTTTAACGACCCTAAGAAAGAAGCCTATTGAAAACATTGTGGGAAAAGGAGAAAATGCTGGTAACCAGCATTTTCTCCTTTTCCCACAATGTTTTCTACTCTTCCAAAGTCATGTTTCAATTTTTGAGTCAGATTTATTTTGTCGTCTGCAAATGCTTTCGATTTGGACCAGTCTAAGATTTTGTCGTTTGGTAAAGCGTTAAATGTAGCTGAATTGATACTAATTGTCAATGAAAGAGTAGAAAACCTTGTGGGAAAAGGAGAAAATGCTGGTTACAAGCAATTTCTCCTATTCCCACAAGGTTTTCTGAAGGCTCCTAATTCAGGGTCGTTAAAACTAGGGATTGTTTGGTAAAGGTTTAACCTCAGTATTCGATGCTTTCCGTCCTTGTACAGATTCAGATCAGACAGCTCAGAATGTACTGAGAGATGCCTAGTGATCAAGAGGTAGGATTAGTTATCTAAACGTCTTTGGTTTGATCCTTGTTCAAGAAACTGTTTTCTCTCTTTTTTTCTTTTTTTAGCTCTACTGGCTGAAAGCCAGTAGAGCTTATGTCATGGCGTGGTTTCCGTCATCCGTCTGTCTGTCTGTCTGTCCGTCCGTCCGTCTGTCCATCCGTTAGTCTTTTTCTTGTTTATGCGATAAAGCCTGCATTTGTGGTCAGATTTCCATGAAACTTGCACAGTTTGTTTATCTCACCAATAGCTTCAACCCTATTGATTTTGAAAAAAATCCAACAAATAGTATGGGAAAAGTAGCCATTTCAAGTTGAAAATTTCGATTTCTTGTTTATGCGATGAAGTCAGCAATCTTTGTATTTTTTTTCTTTTTGCATCTTGAATCCATAATATATGCTAGCATAAAAGCAAAATCACTGCCAGTAGAGCGATTTCAGGCCCTTCAGGGCCTCTAGTTTGTTTGGTGGCCTCGCGCAATGCACCTTAGAGCCCATGCAATCCCAGTATACGGTAGAAAACATTGTTGGGTAAGGAAAAACATTGGTAACCATGGTTACCAGCATTTTCTCTTTCCCCACAATGTCTTCAAAAGCCTTCTTCAGGGATTGTGTGGTAAGAGGTCCTTTGTAGAGCAATTTATATTTTTAAATCATTTATACCATGTTTTTATTTTATCTTCACTGTAGGTCTTGAAACAAAAAAGAGGTTTACAACATGGCTGTTCAACCCCCACCATATTCAGAGATTGACACAAAACCATCTTTACAAGGTATGGCTTTCTCATCTGTTTTTTTTATAAACTTAATTTTTTTCCTTAACCTATACCACACAATCCTGAGTTTTAACGACCCTGACAGAAAAGATGTTCGAAAACATTGCGGGAAAAGGAGAAAATGCTGGTGACCAGCATTTTCTCCTCTTCCCACAATTTTTTTTACCATTAGGAGACAAATTCCATAATATGAGTCACATTTAATTTGTCGTCTGCAAATGCTTTCAATTGGGACCAGTCTAAAATTTTGTCATTTGGTAAAGGGTTAAAAAATAAAAGAATGAAACAACTCGAGGTAGATCTATTATCATAGCCCTATCATAGTCATCTGCAATATGGTTATTGTGCAAAAGCTATAACATTTTCTGATATCCCTGCCTTTGCTGAAGACATTTACTATAATTTCTGGGCTAGTTGTTAATTATCAAAAGTGAAACTCATACAAGATAGATAGATAGCCCTCAAAATATTTTTGACACAGTTATGCCCCTTTTTGACTTTGACTTAATTGTTTACCCCACAACAAAATTTCAAACTTGTCTAAATGGAAAGCATTTGCAGACGACAAAATAAATGTGGCTAAAAAATCAAAGTTTGTTTTGGGAAGGGTAGAAAATATTGTGGGAAAGGGAGAAGATGCGGGTAACCAGCATTTTCTCCTTTTCCCACAATGTTTTCAGAAGACTTCTTCCTCTGGGTCGTTAAAAGTTGGTATTGTGTGGTAGAGGGTTAAAAGACAACTGTAGCAGAGCATTGGGAAGTTGGGAACTTGATGCAATATTTTTTTTTTCTTTTTTCATATTTGTGTTTTTTACACTGTTTTTCAAGGGAATTATAGTAGTATCATGGTGGCCAGTGCACTTATTCATGCATTGCCCTAACAAGTACAAGAATAGCTCCTTTTCAAATTATGTTTTCAGAATCAGTATGAAAAATAAAGTAAAAACTGTGTCGTAATGGCCTGATGGGTAATTACAGAGAACATGCTGCAGTTTGATCGTGATTTAATCTATTCACAAAAGCAAATGAAGTTTTCACTGGCTCGCTAATTTAACTCTTTACCAAACAACAAAATTTAAGACTTTCTCAATTCTAAGGCATTTTCAGGAGACAAATCACACGTGGTTCAAATGCTTGAACTTTTTCTTGACAGGTTAGAAAACATTGTGGGAAAAGCAGAAAATGCTGGTTATAAGTATTTTCTCCATTTCCTACAATGTTTTCAAAAAGCTTCTTCCCCAAGGTTGTTAAAAGTCGGGATTGTGTGGTAAAAAGTTAAGGACTAGAGAAGCTTGTGTGTCAGTCAAATGACAATGTACATGTACATGTATGTCTGTTTCAGGTGTGCAATATCCAACACAAGAACAAATTTCATACCAAAATCCAACACAAGGTAAGGTAATTCTGTGTAAATATGATTGAGCCATGCTCTGTGAAAAGGGGCTTTAAAGCATCTGCAAAAAATATTGGCACATGTCAGCCTGCACATTCTGCACAGGCTGACTTGTGTTGAAGGTTTTTGCTTTTGGTAACTCTTTTTGCATGTAAAAGGACCAGTTTGCCTCATGATTTAGTGAGTTGTTGGATAAAATGGATTTGATTTTATGGATCCATAATCATGTAACGAGTTGCTTCATATAATGTATCACAGACATGCAGTAAACCCCTTTTTCCCAGAGCATGGCTCCAATTATTTATAGTATGTTTACATGATAAATCGTGTACCAGATGACAAAATTTCAGACTGTTCCAAATCAAATGCATTTGCAAACCACAAATTAGAGGTGGCCAAAATGTTGAAATTTGTCCTTGATAGGGTAGAAAACATTATTGGAAAAGGAGAAAATGCTGGTTACCAGCATTTTCTCCTTTTCCCACGATGTTTTCATGAGTTTTTTTCTTACAGAGTCGTTAAAGCACAGGACTGTTTGGTAAAGAGTTAAATGCAGTAATCAGAATGGGTGTCTTGTGTCTGATCTTGAGCTACACTGGCTGCAACAGCAATTATAGTTGTGAAAGGCGC
The DNA here is from genome assembly GCA_946811185.2 of Hippopus hippopus. Taxonomy (NCBI): domain Eukaryota; kingdom Metazoa; phylum Mollusca; class Bivalvia; order Cardiida; family Cardiidae; genus Hippopus; species Hippopus hippopus. The sequence continues at coordinate 13,219,220 of OX328103.1, read as the reverse complement.
TTTAACACTTTATCACATGAGAAAAAGGTAGACATGTCCAAATTGAAATCATCAGACAACAGTTTAAATGTGACTCAAATGATGAAATTTGTCTTGTTACCGGCATTTTTCTCCTTTTCCCACAAGGGAAAGGCTTCTTCCTAGGGTCTTTAAAAGTCGGGATTGTGTGGTATTGGGTTAAGGGTTGAATGCAATCTTAGTGTACAATGAAGAATTTTCTAAATTTGAAAGTAATACAATATCTGATTGGCTTAACCATTTTTGGCTGAGCCAAATAGCAGCCAATCAGGAAACAAATTTTGCCTTTTGAGTCACATTTATTTTGTCATAGATCTACAAATGCTTTTACATTTGACCATTTGACAAGTTATAAAGTTTTGTTGTATGGTAAAGCGTTAATTGGCTGAAATATCTATAAGTGAAACAGATATTTAATTACTGCAAAAGAAAAGAAAATCAGTGAAATTTTAAGGTAATTTTGTTCTGAATACCTGTATATTACAAAATATCAGATAGTGTAGATGAAAGATCAGACTGCATGTTCTGTGCCCTCTCAACACAGACACATTTGAGTGGTCCTCGGGGTTTTTAAAGTGCCGGAATGTTATACATGACTGTATTATCATTATTTATCTTTAGACTCTTTAACTCTTTACCAAACAACAAAATTTTGAACTTGTCCAAATCAAAAGCATTTGCAGATGACAAATACAGCCTTATTTAAATGATGTGGCTAGCAGCATTCTCTCCTATTCGCACAGTATTTTCAAAAGTTTTCTTTCTAAGGGTCGTTAACTCTGTATTATGGTGTCCGTTGTTGTGAGGTAGAGTGTCAGCCTTGTAATTATTAGGTCCCGAGTTTGATATCAAGAGCAGCTGTCAACTTTGGGACTGCCTGGCCCACACATTTGGTGCAAATATTAGTGTAGTTTCCAGGAAGCAGAATCTCGAGAGATTAGTTTAAGTTGCAAGGACCTGTTTGTCAGTCAATGTAGAATAAATGTGAAAAACCTTGGGACTGTGTAGTAAAGGGTTAAAAAATGAAAATATACAACCTAAGGAATAAATAAAAGTGAAAAATAATTAAAATATTGCTATTCGAACAAATTCCAGTCTTGTAAGATGACATCAGTACTTTTAGATGCTAGCAAAATTTTCTTTATAACTCTATTTTCTAAATTTATTTTTACAGCACCCTACCCTGTAATTGTACAAGGTGGAGCCCCGTACACAGTAACTGTGATACAGCAGTTTAAGGAAGTACCCAGTCGAATTGTCTGCCAGTTCTGTAATAAAGAAGGCATAACAAAAATGAAATACAAATCTGGGACCATGGCCTGGATGTCATGTCTGTTTATCAGCTTTATGTAAGTTTATCCCATTACCACATCATAAATTCTTAAGCTTATTGAAAAAAAAATAAGACATTTGCCAACAATGAACAGCAAAATGCTAATATGATGTAATTTTTGCTTGTGAAAGAATAAGTAACATTGTTTTTTTTTTTTTTTTTTGTGTTTATTGTCCCCGTATACTGATGTAGGAGGGTCGGGGATCTATCCCTCTCCACATCTTACAATCTCTGACATTTATACATGTAACAAGGAACAAAAACATTTTTATGTTCAAATAAAAGGTGAAGAAAAAAAAAGAAAAACAAACTGGTGAAAATAAAAAAAAAAAAAAAAAGAAACTGGAAAGTGAAGAAAAAAGGAGAATATAGAATGGTGAGGAAAAGATGTAAAGAATAAGTAATAATAAAGGTTCGAATCTTCCCAGCGTTTGAAAATAAAATAGAACAGTAATTAAGTTGTTAATTACCTATTATTCTTTTAGAAAAGACCCAAAATCATTCCAGTTTCTTTCGAATTCTTCTAGTTTTCTTGTTTCAATAGCAACTCTCTTCAAAACTTTATATTTATAGGATATAAAGTTTGCAACACCGGTTAGAGTGGGTGTGTTTTTTGATGTTCGACATTTATAAATATACAGTTTAAAAAGAATGAGGAGAATGTTTTTAGCGCTTTTTGAATTTTCTCTGTAACCAAATAACATTTTACTGATGTCAAGGTCCATGTAAATGGCATTGTCATGTTTCAAGTAATTTGTAATTAATTGTTGAACTTTGGGACAATTCCAGAATAAATGTTCAATTGTTTCTTGATCATTGGAACAAAGTGTGCAGTTCGCAGAATCTATATATTTTATTTTATACAAAAAATAGTTTGTTCCAAGAATATAATGATTTATACGGAATTGGAACCACTGTATGTATGTGTCCCTTGTCGCTAAAAATGGTAAAGAAAAAATTTGTTTCCATTCATTTTTGTCAATATTGATATCTATTTTTTTTGTCCAAGTTTTTATGCAGGCAGGCTCATCTTTATTTTTATTTAGACATTGGTAGATGCTTTTAGAACCCTGCGAATCTTTAAGAATGATCTGAAGGTATGGTGGCAGATGTGGTTTTTGATGTAAAATTATGTCTTGAGGTTTTATCAACAATTTTTTAAAGTATTCATTAATAGCACATTTTATCTGTATATAATTTAAGTAATTTGCTGATATGTTGTATTTTGTGTTTAACTGATCGAGAGTTAGGAAACAACTATTAATATCAAGTATATCTCCAATACAGTGAATACCGGCATTGAACAGTTTTTTGAAATAAAAACTTTTTGCAGAGATGTGAATATTGTTATTGTGAAAAATAGGACAACCTGCAATATTAGTACTCTCAATACTGATATTATCAAATAGCTGACTTAGTGCTTTTAGCGTGTCTATCCAAAAAGGGTTATTGATTTTTTTAGTTAGGCTTTTTATGTAATTATTTCCACATAAACACAACTTTTCAATATCGATCAATTCCTTAATGATATTTGCCCATCCACCATTATCTTTGAATAAGCGCCTTATCCAAGTGATTTTAAGTGCTTTAATGTAAACTTCAGTATTCAACATTTTTAGTCCGCCTTCTACATAGTCTTTTGTGATTACTGATTTCTTTATTTTATGACAACCCTCCCAAATAAATGAGTAGAAAACCTTGTTTAGTTTCAAAAGCAGTTTTTCCGAAGGATTGGGTAGAGCAAAAAACAAATGGTTCATCTTCGAAATCAGTAGACTCTTCAATACTGTAATTTTACCAATTGGTGTAAGGACACGTCGATTCCATTTTTTTACTATGTTTTCTATCTCATTAAATTTTGCCAAAAAATTTAAATCAATTATTTTATTTAGGTCTACATGAAAAATGATACCTAGCAATTCAAATTTGTTTTGGCCCCATATTAGTTTCCACTTTGTTTTGATAGTATCAGCACTGTATTTTTTCTTTCCAATCCAAATAACTTTAGTCTTATCAAAATTAATGTTTAAACCGGATAGTTTTGAAAATCTTGATAGAACATTTAATGTTTCGTTTAAGGATCTTTCAGATCCGTCAAGAATAATACTTGTATCATCAGCAAATTGTGAAAGTTTAAATTCTGTTTGATTTATTCTTATTCCTTTTATATGTTTGTTATTTCTGATGTTAATAGATAATATTTCGGCACATAAAATGAAGATGTAGCTGGATAAAGGGTCTCCTTGACGACATCCTCTTTCGATTTTGAAAAAGTTAGATAGATATCCACATTGAGAAACTGCTGATTTTGCATCCTGATAAAAAATGTTAAACCATCTTATAACTGATGGTCCAAATCGAAAGGTTTCAAGGGTTTTGTTGATAAAAGACCAAGAAAGACAGTCAAAGGCTTTTTCAAAGTCAATTAAAAGTAAAATTCCAGGAATATCATTTTCTTCAGTGTAATGTAATAGGTCATATATCAATCGTAAATTTTCTCCGATGTATCTGTCTTTTATAAATCCGGACTGGTCAGTGTGGATAAGTTTAGGAAGGAATGATTTTATTCTGTTTGCAATACATCCTGTTCCTATTTTATAAACTGTATTCAACAAAGTAATTGGCCGCCAATTTTTTAAGTATTCTTTTGGTTTATTACCTTTTGGGATACACGTTATCAAACCTTGTGTTTGGGTTTCAGATAATGAATTTACAGTGTATGCCTCGTTCAGCGCTCTTACAACAAAATCTCCCAATTTACCCCAAAAAACTTTGTAAAAGTCAGCGTTAAAACCAGATGTTCCTGGACTTTTATTACTTTTCATATTTTTTAAGGTCTGAGATGCTTCTGTTATAGTAATTCTTCCTTCAATGCTTTCAGATTCTTTAACTGAAAGTCTTGGGATTTCAAGATTAGAAATAAAGCCATCAAAATTTATATCAGAGAAGTCGGACTGATTTGAGGTATAAAGAGTCTCATAAAATGCTTTAATTTCTTGAAGAATTTGTTTTTGATTTGTTGTTTCAGATCCATCATCTTTAATTATTTTTTGTACAGTTTTTGAAATTGTATTTGATTTTTCAAGGCCACAAAAAAATCTTGTTGGCTTTTCACCTTCAATATTCCATTTAACTCTTGATCTTATAATCGAACCTTTTATTTTTTCCTGTTGCAATTGCTCAAATTCGTTTGTTAATGAATAGTATTCGTCTAAATTGCTTTGACTGAGATTCTGTTCCAAGAGTTTTATTTTTGATTGAATTTCAAGTTCTCTTTTGTTTTTCACCTTTTTTCTATGTGAACCGTAAGAAATTGACTTGCCTCTTATTTCCATCAATAATGTTTCAAGAAATAATTGATCGTTATAAAGAAGGCATAACAAAAATGAAATACAAATCTGGGACCATGGCCTGGATGTCATGTCTGTTTATCAGCTTTATGTAAGTTTATCCCATTACCACATCATAAATTCTTAAGCTTATTGAAAAAAAAATAAGACATTTGCCAACAATGAACAGCAAAATGCTAATATGATGTAATTTTTGCTTGTGAAAGAATAAGTAACATTGTTAGAAAATGAGAAAATGCTGGTTACCAGCATTTGACTTCTTTGATCACAATGTTTTTAAAAACCTATTTTTTTCCCATAGGAAACATAGGACTGTTTAGTAACTTACTTTAACTCTTTACCAAATGACAAAAATTTAGACTTGTCCTGGTTGAAAGCATTTTTAGATAACAAAATAAAAGTGACTCAAAAATTGAAATACGGTTTTGGAAGGGTAGAAAACATTGTGGGAAAAGGAGAATATGCTGGCTACCAGCATTTTCTCCTTTTCCCAGAATGTTTTCAAAAGCCCTTTTCTTCAGGCTTGTTAAAATTCGGTATTGTTTGGTAAAGGATTAAGTAGATTTTATTTGTTGTGTTCTAATCAGTGGATTGTAAACATACATGTATATACCTGTACATGTAATAGCGAATTACAATTCTATTATTCCTATAATTCTCACTGTTATAAAATCACTGATGGGGCCTTTTTGTATGTATTTCAAACTTGTAACAGAGTGCTTCAGCACTTTTGACCCTGGATTAAAACTTATTTCAAAATTACATCACAGATGTCATGAAATTGACATTATGCTGCAAAAATGCTGTACGTTTCATCTATTGACAGCAAAAATGTAATATTTTCCTTTGGTTAAGCACTTGTAAAAGTATCAACCCTGATGTATTCCTCTTATATCTTGATGTTAAACAAAATTACAGTTTATATTCTCTATGTATCAAATTTGATGGAAAGAAATGATTTTTCTGTGAACTGTCCAGCCGGGTAGCTCAGTGATTAGCATATCTGACTCATGACCTGGAGGTTGTGGGTTTGATACCAGGTTGTGGTGAACTTCCTTCCTGGCGATTTTTCGCCTCTCACCTGTGATGCATGTGAGAAAAGTAGTCTATGGCTTTGGAAAGAAATTTATGTCAGTGCTGGTTTGAGAAAGCCAGAAACACATGGGTGCGTCACTGATCACCATGATATGACCTGTGCTGTTAAATGGCATTAAACTCCATTACAAATTGTCTCTGAACTGATTGCTGATAGACAAATTTTAGTCCCACGTCGAAAGCATTTGCAAACAACAAACAATGAAATGTGGCTAAAATTATGAGATTAGCACTAACTCTTTACCCAACTACAATATTTTACACTTTTCCAAACTGAAAGCATTTGCAGACGACAAATTGATTGTGGCTCAAATGATGAAAGTTGTCTTCAGAGGGGTAGTAAACACTGTGTGAATGGGAGAAAATGCTGGTTACCATCATTTTGTCCTTTTTACAGTATGTTTTCAGAGGCTTTATTCTTTTTGGTCTTTAAAACATTGAATTGCGTGGTAAAGTGTTTAACCCTTTACCAAACAATCCCTGGTTTTCACGGCCCTGGGAAGGAAGGCTTATGAAAACATTGTGGGAAAAGGAGAAAATGCTGGTAACCAGCATTTTCTCCTTTTCCCACAATGTTTTCTTCCCTTCCTAAAACATATTTCAATTTTTGAGTCACATTTATTTTGTCGTCCCAAATGCTCTCAATTTGGACCAGTCTAAAATTATGTCGTTTGGTAAAGGGTTAAAAGATAAAAAAATATTGTTGGAGAAGAAGAGTTTGCTGTTTACCAGCAATTTCTCCTTTTTCCACAATGTTTTCAAAAGCTTAAAATGGTTATAATTTGATAAAGGATTAAATATAGTTGTACATTAACATTTTTTTCTATTTTTAGATTACCTCTTGGATGCTGTTTAATACCTTTCTGTCTAAAGAGCTGTAAAGACCCAGTGCACTACTGTCCACATTGTAACAGAGTAGTGGGACGATATCACCGTATGTGAAGTCTTTTAAACAACACACAGATTAGCAAAGCTGGGGGACCCCATAACTGGCAAAAAACCGTGAAGTTATTTTGCTACATGCTGCAAATTGCCCGTTTCTAAAGTTCAGTGGTACAGAATAGATCTACTACCCTGGGCCGAGAGTGTAACTGAATAATTCAATGTGAAACAAGAGAATGTGAACATTTGAAGAAGAATGTGGAAAAATGTGATTTAGACAAAGACACATTATAGCAGAGGGAGACAATATTGAATCTATCAATTCACCTCTCATTTGTTAAATTCCAAAGGCTAGCTGTCACAGGCACATCATATTATAGTGGGCTGACTTATAGAAATCAAAGCACAAATTAGGTTGTCTTTTTTTGTAGATGCTACAGATCTGGATGAGACAGTCTGATCCTTGATTTACATTATAAGGTATTTCATGAGATATATGGCGAGATATTCAGACCAAAAAACTTTGATGTTGCAGTATTCTGTTTTCTGATTGTTTAGTGAATGAAACAAATATGATTGTGTATCCTGTTTATAAAAAGGGTTATGTGTTTTAATTTCATTGCCTAAATATCTAAATGTAAATGTATACATGTGAAGATCCAAGATCAGACTGATTTTCGATCTAGACTGGCTGTGACTGCACCAAAATTTTGCCTGGTATCATATATTAACTCTTTACCAGAAAATCCCATATTTTAACAACCCTGAGGAAGAGGCCTTTTGAAAATATTGCTGAAAAAGGAGAAAATGCTGGTAACCAGCATTTTCTCCTTTTTCCACAATCTTTTCTAACTGATTTAACTCAAATCCCTACATTCAACCACCTTGTCGTCTGCAAATGCTTACAATATAGACTAGTGTAAAATGTTTTTTAATATTTTAAGTTGTTTTGCTTATATATGCCTTGTTTATGTTAAAAAAATACAGAAAAAATAAAAGTATATGTATATGAGTATGGCTGTTCTTTTCATGTGAATCAGGTCAAAAGACCTATAGAATAAAGTCCCTTTTTTTTGGCATTGTCTTTTACAAGATAGCAAGAGTTTAGATTTATTACCAAATATTAATAAGATGGCTGAGTGCAGGTTTCCAGTCTCTTTTCAGCCAACATTTTCTACTTTAGATTCATTACCATTTAAAACTTATTTGGCAAATAAATTTGCCTCAAATGACAGCACTCTGCAGACGACAAATAAAATGTGGCACAAGTGATGAAATCTTTCTTTGAAAGGGTAAAAAACATTATGAAAAATGCTGGTGACCAGCATTTTCTCCTTTTCGGGCTCATTGAAACTTGGAATTTTGTGGTAAAGCCTTAACTCTCTACCAAACAAACCTGAGTTTTAATGACCCATAGGAAGGCTATTAAAAACATTGTCGCAACAGAGAAAATGCAGGTAACCAGCATTTTCTCACAATGTTTTCTCCCCTCTCAACAACAAATGTCATCATTTGAACCACACTGACTTATCATCTGCAAATGCTTGAGATTTAGACAAGTCTAAAATTTTGTTGATTGGTAAGGCGCTGAAATGACAGTGCACTTTACATTATGGCTTGCAACACGCGAAAAGTGGCATTCGGACATTTGCGTAATGTGTCATCTCAGATCAGCCTGCGCAGTCCGCGCAGGCTAATCCGAGACGGAACTTTACGACTACATTAGATTTTGTCTTACAGTAGACTTGCACAAAACTGAAAATTACATGAAAGCGGAAAGTGTCGTTTCGGATTAGCCTGCGCGGACTGCGCAGGCTGATCAGAGACGTGACTTTACGCAAATGTCCGAATGCCCCTTTTCACGTGTTGCAGGCCATATTGTATGTCTCATTCTTTGGTGTTCTAACCTTTTACCAAATGAGAAAATTGTACATTTGTTCTTCTGGTACCCAGCATTTTCTTCTTTTCCCACTATGTCTTCTGACTTTCAAAATACACATTTTTGAGCCACAGTTATATATTCACTTGCAAATATTTTCAGTATTGATGAGTCTAAAACTTTGTTATTTGATAAGTTTACACATATATGGTCAATGATAATTCCTTAACATTTTATCCAACAATCCTGAGTTTAACACTTTCCCAAACGACAAATTTTAGACTCTTTCAATTTGAAAACATCTGCAGACAACAATTTCAGCATTGGTACAAATGAGCTTAAGCTCTCTGATAGGTTAGAAAACATTGTGGGAAAGTGAGAAAATGCTGGTTACCAGCATTTTCTCCTTTTCCCACAATGTTTTCAAAAGCCTTCTTTCACAGGGTTGTGAAAACCAAGGATTGTTTGGTAAAGTGCTAAACGACTCCAAGAAAAAGATGTTTTTAAAACATGGTGGAAAAAAAAGACAAAATGCTGATAACCCTGTTTTTTACCCTTTCTAAGACAAATTTCAACATTTAGGCTACTATTTATGTCTTCTACAAATGCTTTTAATTTAGACATAACATAACATAATATCTCTTTATTACACCCAAGTATTATACAATACAATATGGGGGAATAATACAAATAAGATTGTGAAATAAAACTAATGTCGTTCCGGGAAAAAAAAAAAGAAAAGAGCACACAGTTTAAAATGGTGATCTGTCGGAGCATAGCATTGTGGGGGATAGAGAGAAAGTGGCAATTATGGACGTACTATAGGGGGGGGGGGGGAATAAGTAGTCAGGCTGGGACTGCAACAAAAACATTACAAAAAAGTAGGAATTAAAAATAGATATATATACTACAGTTAATGGTGGATAGAGCATTAGGATATAGAAAGGCCAAAGGGTGATAAAAAGAGAAAGGAAAGAGAATGACAGCAATAGGAATATTACAGACACAATTAGTATGTACATAGGGTTTACGGCAAAATAGAGGAATATGGGGGGGGGGGGGAGCTATCAGAGAGATAGAGATAGCATATGTACATATAGATACATTTTGCAACAATTTAATTTTTATGCAGGAAAAAAAAAAGGTAAAGGTTGGGGAGAAATCGAAATGCGTAATAAAAACCATACACTTGATTTTTATGTATAGATTGTATGATATTGGTTAACAACTAAATAAAGTTGTCCTAAACGGGTTTGGAGATAGCCTTGTTAATAAGGTAAGCATGAGTAAACATTGTTGTTAACATAGATGTGTTAACACTGTTGCAAACGGAGAAAGTGCTCTTATCGAACAGATTATCCATTCGCCACGGCGCTAACAGGCATCGTCTGCCGCTAGACTGGGGGGAAAAAAAAGTCTACAGTAGGTAGTAATATATAAGTTAAAAGGAAAAATGTTATCGTATGCTTGCAGAAAGGGATAAATAGTCATACATGCAATATTGAGAAAACACTGACGCAAGTGGAGATGTTGCATACTGCAAAAAAAAAAACTGTCGCCCGCTGCCACAGTGTTTTCGGAACGATAAACAAGACATGTAGGGATATTAAAGAAAAAAAGGTTATAGGTCAGTTCATCCTATAAATTTACATATAAGGAAAGATGAACACTGGCGTGTAAGTTTACATGAAACAAGAACATTTGAGAAACTTTGTGAGTATGCAGTAATTTACAGATAGAACAATATGTTTAGCAAAAGACAAGGCTAGATAATTGGCATTGGGTAAAGCATTTGAAGTGTCTTCACAACTACATTAACCTTAACGGCTATTGTAAATTAAGAGCAAACTGAACAAAACATGCACACTGATCTCTCCACACTGTCCAATTTGCTGAAACACTAAAGAAAAACCAATCATTCAATGGCAATTATCTGGTTATTATTACTAGACTGATAATATTTGTACTGCACTCTTGCGAAATCGCTCTGCACTCAAGATTCATATTTACCAACCATTCTTAAGAATATTCACAGTCTTTCTCTTTAAAATTTTCTAAATTTGAAAGTAACACAGCTTCTGATTGGCTAAACCATTTGGTTTAGCCAATCAGAAGCTGTGTTACTTTCAAATTTAGAAAATTCTAGAGAATAAGACTAAGGATATTCAAGATTAAGAATGGTTGGTGAATATGGACTCATGTTTATTGCATCTCCATGATGCATCATACCTAGCAATTAGCGAGTCATCATATCATGATGGATCCATAAAATCCATTTTGTCTGACAACCGGCTGAATCATGAGGTAGATTAGTCCTTTGACAAGCAGAAACTTGACCAATAGCAAAGGATTTGGACCCAGATCAGCCTGTGTAGACTGTGCAGGCTAACCTGTGTTGATAATTTTTAGCAAATGCATTGAATCACCTTTTGGCAGAGCATCGGTCATTTGTTTAGTTTATTAGGCGTTCTTAAGATAACCCTTTACACCACACAATCCCGAGTTTTAACGACACTCAAAGAGAAGGCTTTTGAAAACATTGTGGGAAAGGGAGAAAATGCTGGTGACCAGCATTTGCTTCCCTTCCCACAATGTTTTCTACCCTATCAAAGACAGACATCATCATTTGAGCTACATATAATTTGTTCACTGCAAATGCTCTCAAGTTTGTCGAGTCCAAAATTCTGACATTTGGCAAAGAGTTAATCAAATGATCCTGTGCTTTAACAAACACAGGGTAATAAAGCATTTATCTTTTCTATAGATCAAACATTTCAACGACAAAGTCCATCGTATGAGCCAGTTTGCTGCGTGTAAGTGCATTAAACTTGGACGTGTGTAAAATTTTGTTGTCTAGAAGGGAAGAAGTTTGAAAAAGGGATAAGTAACCACCAATTTTTTCCATTTCCCACAATATTTTCCTATACAGGATAAAATCAATCATTTGAACTACATTTGATTTATTTTCTGCAGATGCTTTCACCAAAAATTTTCTCCTTTGAGTATAGAGTTAAGCTTGCACAATTTTAACAACCCTGGGAAAGAAGCCATTTGAAAAACATTGTGGGAAAAGGAGAAAATGCTGGAAACCAGCATTTTCTCCTTTTCCCACAATGTTTTCTACCCTATCAAAGAAAAATTGCACCATTTGAGCCACATTGAAATTGTCGTCTGCAAATGCTTTGGACAAATCTAAAATGTTCTCCTTTGAGTAAAGAGTTAATAAAAGGAAGAAGAAGTTTCAATACCTCTTGTATATGACTTCTTTCATCTTATAGCTGATGACTTCTGATAAAATGGTGACAAATGGAGAAATAGTTCATGGTGAACAAATTCTCCATTAATCATGATGTTTTTTTTTGTTTTATGTATCATGATTACATAAAATTTTAATTCATTTCAACTACTATTGTAAACTTTTAGAGGCACTTTCAATGTTATCTGTTGCATATTTGTCTCAGGATGAAATGTATCCATGTCTTATATTTTTTTTCAGTGCAAGCCACAATAGTTATTCATAGTAACAATGAGTGAAGCTCCACCCCCATACCAGGCTGTCCCAGATCCTAAAGAAACACAGTATGGTGAGCCCCGCCCACATTTAAATTACATTTTTATACGCCAGTCGAAGATGGGACGTATTATGGGATCACCCATGGCGTACGGTTGGGCGGGTGGGCGGGTGGCTGGGCGGCTTCCAGTTCTTTGTCCGGAGCATAACTTTGTCATCTCCAGTCCCATTGACTTGAAACTTGGCATGTGTGTTTGTTGCAATTATACAGAGTGCAGTGTGAAAGAACCATAACTCTACCTGGTGCTGTCTTTGAGTTATTTCCCTTTGATCGTCATTTTTACAGCATTTTCTGCTTGTCCGGAGTATAACTTTGTCATCTCCAATCCGATTGACTTGAAACTTGGTATTTGTGTTTGTTGCAATAATACAGAGTGCAGTGCGAAAGAACCATAACTCTACCTGGTGCTGTCCTTGAGTTATTTCCCTTTAATCGTCATTTTTACAGCATTTTCTGCTTGTCCGGAGCATAACTTTGTCATCTCCAATCCGATTGACTTGAAACTTGGCATTTATGTTTGTAGCAATAATACAGAGTGCAGTGCAAAAGAACCATAACTCTACCTTGTGCTGTCTTTGAGTTATTTCCCTTTGATCATCATTTTTACAGCATTTTCTGCTTGTCTGGAGCATAACTTTGTCATCTCCAGTCCGATTGACTTGAAACTTGGTATTTGTGTTTGTTGCAATAATACAGAGTGCAGTGCGAAAGAACCATAACTCTACCTGGTGCTGTCTTTGAGTTATTCCCCTTTGATCGTCATTTTTACAGCATTTTCTGCTTGTCCGGAATATAACTTTGTCATCTCTAGTCTGAACATCTTCAAATTTGGTATGCATGATTGTTGAAAATTTACGGAGTGCAGTGCACAAGAACCATAACTCTTCCTAGCACGAATTTTGAGTTATTTCCCTTTGATCATCATTTTTACAGCATTTAGTGCTTGTCCAGAATATAACTTTGTCATCTCAAGTCAGAGCGACTTCAAACTTGGTATGCATGTTTGTTGCAATATTACGGAGTACAGTGTGCAAGAACAATAACTCTACTTAGTGCGGATTTTGAGTAATTCCACTTTGATCTTCATTTTTACAGTATTTCTTGCTTGTCCGGAATGGAACTTTGTCACCTCAAGTCAAATTGACTTGAGACTTTGGTAAACATGTTTGTTGCATTACCTGCCCTTTACGATTATTATACCCCCTCGACAACTGGTGGTGGGACGGGCGTATCTTGCGACAATTTGCCACTCTTGTTTTAATGTCTGATTTTTAATTCTGAAGTTAACCCATTACCAAACAATCGCACATCTTTGTGACCCTGAGAAAGAAGGCTTTTGAAAACATTGTTTGAAAAAGAGAAAATGTTGATTACCATACAACACATTAGATATGACTCAAACACTGAAACTTGCTTTCGGAAAGAAGGAAAACAATTTAGGAAAAGAAGAAGATGGTTCTTATCAGCATATTCTCTTTTTCTCACAATGTTTTTAAATGGTCTCTTATTCAGGGGTTATTAAATCTTGGAATTGTGTGGAAAAGAGTTAATGAACAACAAAAACCAAGCAACAAAGTCTTTGACTCTTTATCAAACAACCAAATTCTTCTCTTCCATCGTAAAAGTATTTGCAAACGACAGAAAGGATGTGGCTAAAATAAAGTCATCTTTCTTTGAAAGGGTACGAAACATTTTTGGAAAATGAGAAAACGCTGGTTACTTATTGTAACTTCATGGTTTAATTGCTCTTGTCTAAAATGTCTTAGGAAAGCATACAGTGGAGATCAAATATCAGACTGTACGTATGCTCTTTGCTGTCTGTTCTTGATCTACACTGGTTGCAAAGGCACCTGGAGATGTGAAAGGAGCTTTGAGGTTTAGGAAGGTCAAATTGGCAAAGCGGACAGTATAGACTGATTAAAGAACAGACTGTAGGCCTAAGTTCTGTGCAGCTTGATCTCAATCTACACTGGCCGCAAATGCACCTGAAGTTGTGAAAAGCTTTGTAACCCTTTACTACATAAAAGAATTTACACCCATCAACAATGTAGGCATTTGCATACAATAATTTAATTTGCCTAAAATATTGGGATTTTTCTGTGAAAAAATAGAAAACATTGTGGGAAAAGGAGAAAATGCTGGTCACCAGCATTTTCTCCTTTTCCCACAATGTTTTCAAGATTTTCTCCGTCTGGGTTGTAAATACTTGTGATTGTGTAGTGAAGGGTTAAAGAAGGTTCTATCCATCCCGCCAACAGGATACCAGGCACAGAGTACAGTGGTATTACAACCTCAGTATACAGTGGTTCAACAGTTCCGAGACGTCCCCTGTCGGATCAAATGTCAATACTGTGGGAATGATGTTGTAACAAACATTAACTTTGAAACTGGGACACTGACCTGGATCGCATGCTTAGTCTTATTTTTTGTGTAAGTGTCACCATTTACCCTCTACCACACATAACAAGCTTTTAACAACCCTGTGGAAGAAGGTTCTAGGAAACATTATGGGAGGAGAAATCCAGCATTTTTGCCTATTCTAACAATACTTTCCACCCTATCAAAGGCAAAATCCATAATTAAAATTGTTGTCAACAAATAATTTCAATTTGGACAAGCCTTTATTTTTGTCATTTGGTAAAGTGTTTGAACTCTTTACCAATTTTATTAAATGGCAGATTTTTGGACTTGTACAAATCGAATCATTTGCAGATGAATAAACAATTGTGACTCAGAAATTAATGTTTGTTTATGGAAGGGTAGAAAACATTATGGGAAAAGGAGAAAATGCTGGTTATCAGCATTTCCTCTATTTACCACAATGTTTGCTAAAGCCCTCTTTTTCAGGGTCATTAAAACTTGTTCAGTATACTGTTAACAGAGGCGTGCATGTGACCAGGGAATGTAGCAAAGATGAAGGCCAGCAGTAAGTTTGGGTCAAGCTTTCACATATATGATTACATTGTTCAATTTTTTTTCTCGAAAGCTTTACTTGCAAAAATTGATGTTAAAGCCAGGGCTTCCAGGCTCCCACCAGGTTATGACCTCAACCAACATACAAAATCTGGTGTACCAAGGCCGTTGCCTTCATTAGAAAGGATTTTGATCCAATTTAGTTTGAAACTTTTCTAAACAAGAGGATCTTGAGGGCCCTTAGTTCCTCAAATTAGTTCAATAATATCAAAGACAGTCTCACATTACATTTTGATGTCCGTAGTTAGAACTGGACATGGATTTAGAATATATAATTTATATTCTGACCAAGTGACATACTAACTGACCCAAAATGATTCATTTTTATTCTTGTCAAAGATAATCATTTAGATAAACTGCATCAGACTCCTGATAAACTGGCTTAGTTTCAGACCTCAAATGAGCAAAATATTCAACTTGCTAACCAAAAATCAGTCAAGATTGAGGGAAAACCTGTCCCTCTCTTTGTGTGGTACTTATCTTGACCTATTTTGAAATGATACATGGGCAAAAAAGTTGATTTTGAGGTGAAAGAAGTTTTTTCATTACATTTAATTCAATGATTAAGTTATTAAGACATAGCAAACTATATTTACATTCAATGGAAACATCATCAAGACGATTATCCTGACCAAGTTACAGCATGAGTTGGTATAATTGTGACAATGAGACACTGAACAAAAAGATTTTTCAACAATGTGACTCATTGACCCATTTGGTTTTTGTCTTCAAACCAAACCATGTTCTAACTTGCTCAGTGTATGATCGGAACAAGACCAATATTCTGATAGAGTTTCGTCAAGACTACAGCAAAACTTGTCTAGTATCTGCAATGTTTCAGACTGTTTTGTTTACTGAATATTTACTTGGTACAGTAAAACCTGTCTGATTGACCACCTCTGTTAAGCAGGCAACCTCTATTAAACAAGCATAGATTGATTACCATTGGGAGGTAAATACGTATGAATTTACCTGTACCAAGCAAGACCCAGTCTTAATGCTTAAAGCGCCTTTCATGACTACAGTTGCCTTTGCAGCCAGTGTTGATCAAGATCAGACTGCACAAAATGCGCAGTCTGATCTTTGACCTACGCTGTCTGCTTTTCTGAAACAATAAAGACAAAGCAATCATGTAATCACAATTAACTGGTTTTTATTGTAGATTGAAAATCTTTGCTTTGCTTATTCGGTGCTTTAGGGACTAACTCTTCATAGACTCATTCTCAAAAAACATGACCATTCAATGTCGCCATACTTTTAATGAAAAATAAAAAAGATTCGTGACCACCACGGGATTATGGTAAGCGAAATTACCAACTACTACATGCAAAGATAAAATTCAGAAGTATTTTGCCCTTTCAGATGCCGTCTAATCAACACCCATGCACATTATTTGTAGCTTGGTCACTGAAATCACCATGTCGCCAAGAATTAATCATTATTGATGTAGACAAATGCCACCAAGTAAAACAAGTATTTTGTGTTAAAAAACATTTTTACGCAAAATTTCGATGGAAGCCTTACTACATTTAACAAAAAATCTGACATTATATGAGGAACGCTAAAATGATACCGAGACTCAGTTGTGACGCCAGTTCTCTGTAATCAACGGGACAATCTCAATAAGTCCCCCAGATTCGGTAGAAGAATCCAATTTTGTTCTATTTGATATAACAGATTGCTCCCTTAAAGACTTGTATTTAACACTATTACCATTTTTTAAACACACTGCACCTCGTAAGATGGGAAAAAGACGAAGAAGTCACTTAAGTGGAACCGTAATAATTATGTAGTAATCAACGAGTCTTGTCAAAGATTCCGAATAAAATTAGTGCATCTAACTATGAAATATAAATGAATGCATATTCGAGACTAGAACTGATGTGCGGGATATGTGCAAAGTGATTCTGTTGGCCAATACACTCGACCTTTTCAAAATATAGCGAAAAAGCTGATTCACACTTGTAAAAAGTAATCAACGAGTCATAATCAACAAGCCCTTGACATCAATCATGTCAAAATCATGATAGCAAAATCATGTAATTCAACATTATTTATCTTCAGTTGTATTTCAGTTGTTAAAATCCCTTTGATTTCAGTGAATGTTGTGTCTGGTTATGACGTAGTTATCCTGATTCTAAGGTTACGTTTCGGAAACTATGGTGTCTTTCTAAAAGGGTCTCATTGACTGCATATTGCATATTATTCTGTTGTAATTTATATTTTAGCCATGCTCTGTGAAAAGGGGTTTGATGCATTTACTAAAAGTATCGACCCATGTCAGTCTGCCCAGTTGTCACAGGCTGACCTGTGTGGAAACAATTTGCTTTTTGCAAACTTTCTACAGTCAAGTATCACTCTACCTCATGATTTGACAAAATGGATTTTATGGATCCGAATATTATACAATATCATGACTTAGTTGATTAAACACATTACGGAGATGCATGAAACCTCCTTTGTCAAACATGGCTCATTTAAATTGATACCAAGTATGTATTTATTCATTTTTTGTTCTTTAGTTCTTAGAAATGATTGTTATAAATCAGACCTTTGTTGGTGTTTGCGGGGGCAGGGGGGAGTGTATATGGTGAATTTAAGTGGTGTATTTCTTTTTTATTAACAACATATTACATATACTCTATGATCAATATTCCTTCGTCAAAAATAATCGAAATGTATAAAGATAACGCAGATTAACTTCAAAGATTTACTATAAGGTGTCCGACAGTGGTAAAAACATGATATTTTAGCAGTGGAAAAAGGTGAAGCTGTGAAATGATACAGAGATGCAGAAAAAAGATGTCAGTGGATCCAGTGATGATCGTATTTGAACAAACAACTAAACTGAGTCGAATTTTCAGAGTTTCAGATGAAGTTATGAAAAGTTACCGATTAAAAGATTTTTACAAATGTTCATAACGTTAACACTTTAAGTGTAATAAACAGGACAAAGGATTAAAGTCAACAAATATGATCCTTGTTCACTCTTCATAGCTGTATGTCGAAATGGTTTTTGGTTATTGACTCTGTTAGATTTCCTCATAAATTCAGGTAAATTGCGTTGAATTAGCGTTCATTTAGGTTTTTATAGACACTCTAATAGATGGGACAATCACTAGTAATAAACGGGACAGTGGGAAAAGTTCTAATATAATTTTCAGTATTCATTCGAGAATGAAAAAATTTTGGCTATAATGAGTAAACATGTTTACTGTATGAAAGCATATGATTCTTTAAAATTAATTCACCTTTGACATATTTTATGAAAAAGAATAGAATAGTTTTCAAGCATACGAGGGGTGATCAGAAAGAACGTGGACCAGTGCCGGTATCTGAATATTGTTATAAAAAACAACTTGGAGTATTCACTATTTTTGAAAGTAACCTCCTTTGAGTTCTATGCATGTATTCATTCTTGATTTCGACGCGCGAAGCACGTGTGGGAGCGCGTCACGTGACGTTACTATGAAGGACCCGGTCGTAGCGAGGGTTAGCTCCTCTCTGTTCTCGTAGTGTATGCCACATAGAAAATCTTTCAAAACAGGAACTAGTCAGAGGTCACATGGAGTCAGGACTAAATTATAAGGAGCGTTGGTAAGTGTTTCTTTGTTTAGTTTTTGCAAAGTTTCCAGTACAAGTGTGGCTTTGTGAGCTAGGGCGTTATCTTGGTGTAAATTGACGTCACTCCTCAGGACTTCTGGCTGTTTTTTTCGTATGGTGTTCGTGAAATTTATTTGAATAATGTGGGCATAAAACTCAGAATTGGCTGTAGTATGTAAAGATACAACATGATTTAGCAGAAAAACAGGAGAACAGAAATACTGGATGTAGATAACTTTACCAAGTGACTTAGAAAGGTTGGCTTTACTAGCGGAAGGCGATGTTGGATGTTTAAATACGCTGCTTTGTCGTTTAGATTCAGTGTCAGTAAAGTGTACCTATGTTTCATCGCATGTTACAATACGATCAGTAAAGTTTGACCCCTCTACCCTAACCCCCATTTTCTCGGGCGTCAGTTGCCGAGGTACCCACATTGTGCAAACACGCGACATTCCAAGACTCTCAGTCAAAATCTCCTGAGTACTTATATATGAAATGTCAAATGTGTCAGCTATTTTCCTGACAGCATCTCAGCGTTCTTGTTTTACATCCTGCTCTACATCCGTTATGATTTTGTCTGTGACTGATGTTGATGGACGGCCAGATTTAGGGTCATCTTTAACAGTATCGCACCCTTGTCTAAACCGGTCCGATCCATGTACGAATATCAGATTACTTGAGTGCAGAGTCCCCTTAAACTGTTTCTAAATCGGTTTTGATTTCCGATAAATACTTTCCGAGTTTGACGCAAAACTTTATGATTACTCTCGGCTCAAATAAAACGTCGTCAGATATTTTGGACCACTAATGCATTATATGACGTCATTAAAATGACGTCATACTTTACCTACTTTACTATGACAACATTTGAAAGCGTGAGTCAGTTACCAGATAATTAATGCTCATCTATGCAAATTTGTGTAATCCTAAGTGTAGTAGTTTTCAAAATAACGAGGTGGTCCGCGATCTTTCTGATCACCCCACGTATACTGCATCATTTTCATAGAAATATATTTTTCAAGCCCAGCATAGTGCATATTTTTCTTGGTAACATATACATGTTATATACCAGTTGACGTGAAATTTTATCAAAATTACAACAAAAACATTCAAAATTGTCCAAAGCTAATTAAGCTTGGAAAGCGTCATCTATTCTGCGCAACGGTAGTTCTTAAAATCATGCAGAGTTAATAATGCATGTATATACATAAACATAGATGAAAATACCTAAAAATAAGTTCAAGGCTGGTGAAATTCAAAATTCTGTAGCTTTAAACATGGAACTACCTGGCGAAATGAAGCAATGCAGTAAAATTCGACATAAAAAATTCCGGATTTTTATATGCCCAATGGTCATGTTTTGTGAGAATGAGTCACCACATGACGAAATTTTAGATTGGTCCAAATTGAAAGCATTTGCCGTGGACATAGTAAATGTGACACTAATATTTCCTTTGTTTGAAAGGCTAGAAAACTTTGTGGGAAAAGGATTGATTGATCATACGGTGTTTAACACCTTTTTCAACATTATTTCAATTATATCGCAGTGGCCAGTGCACCTATCCATGCTTTCCTGGAATTTCTTTTACCAGTGCTCCACACAACATTGTTTCAAAGCCACTGGCTGTTTTCCCATATAACCATCGTGAAAACAATGACCAGCTGTGAAAGAGGAATGAATCCTATCGCAATGACCATCACCAGTTCTTGGAAAGAAATTGGCCGAGCTAGTGATCGAACCAGCGACCCCTGTTCTCAAGTCCTGTATGCTACCGACTGAGCTACCAGGGCTTGGATTGTGGGAAAAGTAGGATATGCTGGACACCACCGTTTCCTCCTTTTCCCACTTCTTTTTCAAAAGCTTTCTTTGTCAAGGTTGTTAAAACTCTGCCTCTTGTGGTAATTGGTTAGCCCTTTACCACATAATCATTAGTTTTAACGACCCTGATGAAGGAGACTTAAAAACATTGTGGGAAAAGGAGAAAATGCTGGTAACCAACATTTTCTCCTTTTCCCACAATATTTTCTACCCTTCCACATTTATATTTCAATTTTTGAGTCATATTAATTGTGTCATCACCAAATACTTTGGATATGGGCAAGTCAAAAATTTCAAGTAAGCACCTTTTGAGAGTGTGACACAGGTTGGACTGTATTTGAAAAAGGCCAGTGTTTCTGCATTTGGTGCAATTTATTTCTAAAGTAACAAATTATTAGCTCTTTACCAAACAACAAATTTTAGACTGGTCCGAATTGAAAGCACTTGCAGACGACAAAATAAACGTAACTCGAAAATTGAAATTTGTTTCCAGCAGGGTAGAAAACATTGTGGGAAAAGGAGAAGATGCTGGTTACTAGCATTTTCTACTTTCCCACAATGTTTTCTAAAGGCTTCTATCTCAGGGTCGTAAAAACCAGGGATTGTTCGGTAAATGGTTAATCCATGATAGCAGGTGTCCCTTCTTCTTCTGGGCTCCATTTTGTATCGAAGCCTGCCACGATGTGGTTCACAAATGCCCAAACTGTCACAACATCGTAGGAAAATATGACAAGATTTAGAATATTGTTGTACATTTAGGGGTTTTAAGGACGTATATGACAAATTTTTCTAACGGACAGATTTTTTTAAAACTTTGCACATACAAAGCTCATCATGTCTCTAGGAGATCAGAGTAAAAAAAGATGTGGGTCATCGCGCTCGTTTCTGAGAAACTTGCCTTTGAAAAAGGTATATACAGTTCCAAAATTCACTTGATACTGAATTTAAAGTGCCTTTCTTTAATAGTCAATTAAACAGGAAAATTACAGGAAAAATGTACAAATATATATCATTTTAATGAAAATTCATATATTTTTGCACAAAAAATACATAAAAGCCTGGTTTTGAGCATGGTAAATGTACAAATATACATGTTATATATAGACCATTGAGTTAAAAATGGACATAATTTGATCGATTTAAGGGTTAATCTTAAAAAAATACATACTTTCTAATGGACAGATTTTTATTAAAGTTTCCACACTTATAGTATTTATAATTCTAAATAATAAGAATAAAAATGGCACCTATACATGCTTATTTCGTCAGAAAACAAGGTTGAAGGTCACTGTGGAAGTTATTTTTTCAAGGAAAAAATTAGGATAAAAGCTCAGCAGACTTGGTGGGAAAAGGAGAAATTGCTCAATAGGAGCGATTTCTCCTTTTCCAACAATAATTTTCAAAGTGAAAACAGTTATACTTCCACAGCTTTAAATTTCCTGCCTTTGTTTCCTTGTTTGGTGTGTAACGCTGTGTCAGCAGCATTTTAATCATTTCACGGTGACAATTTAGAGATCCATTTTTTCTCTTCACTAACGCTATCCGAAGAAAGTGCCACTTGTTTCAGTGCATCAATAGTATTACCATTATTTGCAAAAAATAAATAGGTGCACTTTTGATTCAATATCCACGACAAAAATACATGCGCAGTATGATGCACGTGAACATTTGTCATATACGTCATTAAAAGGGACTTTCTTGTGATCTTTTTGTGATTCTTGTTTTAATCCTTACAGCACAACACAAAATACAAATTGAGTTGCTTTTGTAGACGATGTTAACCCTTTACCAGACAATCCCAATTTTTAAAGATCCTTAGAAAGAAGTCTATTTGAAACACTGTGGGGGATAGGAGAAAATGATCGAAACAAGCATTTTCTCCTTTTCCAACAATGTTTTCTACCCTGGCAAATTGCATAACTTGAGCCACATTTAAATTGTCATCTGCTAGTTCTTTCAATTTAGACAAGTCTACTTTTTTGTCGTTTGTTAAAGAGTTGATCAAGATAAAACTGCATATTCTGTTCAGTCAAATCTTAATTCTGCATCTATGTTCAGTTAACATTATGCAAGATCTTAGTGCATTGTATTTGGACATTTTTCTTTTACAGACAAAATCTCAATTGTACTTCTTTGGTGCTCTAGGAATTAAGACAATTGATTTTTGGGGGTATTTGTGTTATGGTGACTTTTGTAACCAATTATCTATCCATAATTGCAGGTGTCCTTTCTGCTTTTGGGTTCCATTTTGCATGGATGCCTGCCAGGATGCCGTTCATACATGTCCAAACTGTCACAACATTGTGGGGAAATACAACAGGATGTAGCTTTACCACATGCAATTGTACAAACTTGATGATGCACAGTAACACAGTTTCTGATTGGCTAAACGGATTGATTTAGCCAATCTAGTCACAAAAAGGAAATGGTTTAACCAATCAGAAATTGTGTTACCGTCACAAGATTGTCTGGGAAGTACAACAGCTGGATGCATGTGGCTTTACCTCTTACAATCTTACAAACTTGATGATACATGGGCTGTACTTACATACCATTCTAAATTGCATTGACGGCAAATTGAAACAACTTCATGGAAGCAACTATTGACATATCAAGGTTCTTTTTATATTAATTGATGGCTCGTCAATTAAAGTGACTATGTTTCATTTCAAAGATTTTGATCAGATTGATTTGACACTTAAGTTGAAACAAACATTGATCATGAGGAATTTCAATTACTTGAATAAATTAATTGACATCATTAAATTGAAGAAGAAATTGATCATGTATGGAGGGCTTCACTCTTTACCAGACAACAAAATTCTGGAAGTGTCAAAATTGAAAGCATTTGCAGACAACAAAAATTAATATAAGATCCCACTACAAGCCAAAAGTAGACAATTTGTGGGGGTCAAATTTAGGGGTCAAATTGAAGGCAGATTTAACTCATTTAAAAGTATGGATAACATGATGAGGTCTGACAATGTGTTACAGTACAGATCATCAAAGTTACAGTCTCTAGACTTTAAATCCAGTTTTACATATTATCAGACTCATAATAATAGCCATACTTTTAAATGGTAGGAAGTAAACATGCTGATGCCTTCATTTAAGCCCTTACCGCACAATCCTGAATTTTAACAAACTTAATGAAGAAGGCTTTTGAAAACATTGTACGAAAAGGAGGAAATGCATTTTCTCCTTTTCGACAATGTTTTCCATTCCATCAAAGAGAAGTTTAATCATGTTTAATTTGTTGTCAGCAAGGCCTTTCAATTTTGACATGTTTTTTGTTGTTGGGTTAAAGGTTAACCAATACTTGCCACAACGCTTTTTTCAAGCCAACAGTTGTCTTCCAGAATAGAAATCATCAAAAAAAAAGTATCTCAGCTCTGAAAAAGGAATTAATCTTGTCTTAATGATTTATCAGTCTGTGAAGAGAGGATAGCCAAGCAGGGGTTCAAGCTCAAAACCCATAGATCCTTACCACTGTAATAAACTGTCTGAGCTACCGGGGTCAGCTATGAACAGTTTGGATTCAAAGTTTGGTTTTACCAAAAGTAACTGAGATAACTTTGTGTAATTGGTACCATCAACATAGGTAGGGTCTAGCTAAGACCTAGGTACATGTGTATATTATTCTTTAACCCTTTACCACACGATCCTGACTTTTAACGACTCTCAGAAAGGAGAGTTTTAAAACAAGAGGGCCATGATGGCCCTGTATCGCTCCACTGGCTATTAAGTAAAAACACTACAAGCCAAACATTACAATATTCAGCAAATTGATTTCAAACACGAGGACATGCAAACATTTTTCTATCTAATCCTACGAGAAAGTTGTGATCCATGGGCAAAGCCAATTTTGATCGCAAAGCTATAATTATTTGAATCCTGGTGGAGGTCCACAATATAAAGCTCCATACCAAATAATTCAGTTCTTGAATGTTATAAACAAGAAGATTTTCAAATTTTTCTCAATGAAAAGCCCTGTAAAAAAAGTTAACATACGGATGGACGCACAACGGACAACGGGCCATAACATAAGCCTGCTGGCCTTCGGCCAGTGGAGCTAAAAAACTTGTCTAGCACCAATCATGTATCACTGCAGCTTGATAATCAAGGGAGGTAAATAGTAACGAACTTTATCTTTCATAAAAAGAGTTATTTCCCTTGATTAATGTTTAAATTGAAGTGACAATATTTTGAAGCCCATGTTAAACTTGCGATCCCTGGAATGAAGGCAATTTTGACCCCAGACCTACAATATGAAACTAGAATGTGTGGTTATAAACAAAAAGATTTTTTAATCTTGCCCAATAAAAAGTCATGTAAAACAAGTTTGCTGAATAAAAGGCCCTGTAAAATATGTGATCCATGACACAGGTTTATCAACTTTTCACTATAAAAGCCAATGTAAAACTTGTGACCCCTGGTGTGGAGTCAAACTTGACCCCCAAAGTTAAAATTTGGGCCCTCTTGGTAGAGGCCCATTATATAAAGTTACATGCAAAATTTGGTAGCCCTAGGCCTAAATATGGCTATGTACAAGTAGATTATTAAAGTTTCCTTATATAAGACCATGTAGAACTTGTGACCCCCTGGGGTGGGGCTACATTTGACCCCCTGGGCTATAATTTGGGCACCCTTGATAGAGACCCCCTAGATAAAGCTACATGCCAAATTTGGTCGCCCTAGGCCAAAGAAGAATTTTAAAGTTCTCCCTATATAAGCCCATGTAAAACTTGTTATATAAGCCCATGTAAAACTTGTTACCCCCGGGCAGGGCCTAATTTGACCCCAGGGCTATAATTTGAACAATCTTGGCAGAGGTCCACTAGATAAAGCTACATGCCAAATTTGGTAGCTCTAGGCCCTATGGCTAGGTAGAAGAGGAATTTTAAAGTTCTCCCTAAATAAGCCCATGTATAACTTGTAACCCCCGGGGCGGGGCCAATTTTGACCCCAGGGCTATAAATTGAAGAAACTTGGTAGAGGTCCACAAGATAAAGCTACATGCCAAATTTGGTAGCCCTTGGCCTTACGGTTTCAGACAAGAAGATTTTCAAAGATTTTCAAAATTTTTCAGTTTTGTTGCCATGGCAACCAGAGTTTTTGAAGGAATTAAATTCTTTCAAGAAATTCTGAAGAGGACCATGGCAGGATCATTTCTGTGAAGTTTCATCAAAATTGGATGGGTAGTTTCAGAGAAGAAGACGTTTTAAAAAAAAGTTAACGCACGGACGGACGGACGGACGGACGCACGACGGACAACAGGCCATGACATAAGCCCGCTGGCCTTCGGCCAGTGGAGCTAAAAATTGTAGGAAAAGGAGAAAATGCTGGTAACCAGCATTTCCTCCTTTTTCCACCATTTATTCTACCTTTTAAAAGAGAAATTTCATATATTTTTTAAGAACACAGTAGTCTGTGAGCAAAATGATTTCTACATAGAGTACATGCATGATACGGAAAACATATTCTGATTTGTTGTATAAGTGTTTAAGAGAAGCTCTGTATTTTGGTCAGATTGTTTATAGGTATATAACATAAACAAGAGCAACGCATGTGGGTGCCAACGCTTGGCTGCAAGTGCGTGATTTTCAGTGAAAATTCTTCAGTGAAAAAAGGGGCATAGCTGTGTCAAAAATGCTTTGATAGTTACTTGCGCTTGTTGTATGGGTTCCCCTTTTGATAGTAAACAACTTGTCCAAGTTTAAAGTACCAACTGATACCTTTCATAATAACAGAGATATTACATAATGTCAAACTTTTTGCACAACAACAATAACGCCAGGGCTACGACAATAAATTGGAGTTTTCTTCTAAAAACAGCTGAGGTAAAAATGATCAACAGTAAAAAAGCCAAACTAGACAATATCATATGTACTTTATTTAATATGCAATGTCATGGAAACAGAAAAAAAATATAATGATAAAATACTCTTCTATTTAACACAGCCCCATGTACATTGAATTCTTCTGTCTGACACTTCACCCTTCCATCTGCATTTTTCCCAAAGGAAGAAAGGATTTGAAAGCATGGTGGGAAAGGAGAAAGAGCTGGTAACCAGAATTTTCTCTATTTCAAACAATGGTTTTGACCCCATCAAAGACAAATTCCACCATTTTATCTACATAAAAGTGCTTTTAATATGGACAAAGGTAAAATTTTGACTAGTAAAGAGTTAACGCGTTGCCACACAATCCTGATGTTTAATGATCCTGAACAAGCTGGCTTTTGAAAACATTATGGGAAAAGCAGAAAATGTTGGTAACGACAAAGGACCAGTCTATCTTTGGGTCTAGTTGATTGTTAAACTAAATGGATATGATGGGTCCATAACTATGCGATGACTTCCTTGGTATAATACATCACGCAGTCGCATTAAACCCCATTTTGCCAGTGCATAGCTCATTTCTTTTTGCCACAGTTTTATATCTGGAACTAGTCTACATTGTTATGAGTTAACTCTTTACAAAATAGCAAAACCTGAGAACTTTCCAAATTAAAAGCATGCCTCAGATGACAAATTAAATAAGGTACTAACACATGTACATGTAATGTGTCTTTAAGAGGATGGAAAACATTGTGGGAAAAGGAGAAAATGTTGGTCACCAGCTTTTTCTCCTTTACCCACACCGTTTTCAAAAGCTTTCTACTTACGGGTTATTCAAACACAGGACTGTATTGTAAAGGGTTTTTACGAAACAATCTCAAATTCTAATGACCAAGAGGGAGAAGGCTTTTGAAAACATGGTGGGAAAAGGAAGAAATGCTGATAATCAGCATTTTTCTCCTTTTCCCACAATGTGTTTTTATCCTATCTGAGCTCTTAGACTATTTTTCACCAATTTTAAAACTGTTGTCCCTAGATGCTCTCAATTTGGAAGCAGCTATAAATTTTAATGTTTGGCAAAGGGCTAACTCTATAGTCTTTACTTTACCAGACAACAAAATTTTGGACTTATTCACATTGCAAGCATTTAACCCATAACTCTTTACACACTTTTAACGACCCTGAGAAAGAAAGCTTTTGAAAACATTGTGGGAAAAGGAGAAAATGCTGGTAACCAGCATTTTCTACTTTTCCCACAGTGTTTTCTACCCTTCCCAAATCAGATATCAATCTTTGGGTCACATCTATTTTGTCTCTGCAAATGTTTTCAATTTGAACTAGTCCTAAATTTTGTCGTTTGGTAAAGAGTTAACCAAATGACAGAATTTTAGATTTGTCTTAATTTAAAGCATTTCCAGATGACAAATTAAATCAGTCTCAAATGATGGAAGTTTACTCTGAAAGCTTTGAAAATATTGCGGGAGAAAGGAGAAAATGCTGGTTACCAGCATTTTCTCCTTTTCCCACAATGTTTTCAAAAGCCTCTGCCCACAGGGTGGTTTAAATGGTTAACAGACAACTCAAATATTGTACAAATGATATGAATTGGAGGCTCTTTTAAAAAAATGTTTCTGATTAAAACTGAATACCCTTTATCCCTAATACATAAATGTATCTGTAATGATGAATTAGTTCTAATACTAGAGTGTTAGGTGAACATAATACTGGTGTATCTAAAAAACAACATCAATAACAAAGTCAATTAAACTATTACTCCTAAATGATTGAAATACTTTTTCAACCAATGAAATGGCCTCTCTCTAAACTTCTCATCTGTCTATTTCATGTATATAATTTGGTGTTCTAGTTCCAAAAGGATTCCTTATCCCTTTACCGCACAATGCTGACTTTTAACGACCCTTGGAAATAAGCCTCTGAAAACATTGTGGGAAAAGGAGAAAATGCTGGTAACCAGCATTTTCTCCTTTTCCCACATTGTTTTTTACCCTATCGAAAAAAAAAAGAAAAATTGCACCATTTGAGCAACATTGAAATTGCCGTCTGCAAAACCTTTCAATTTTGGACAAGGCTAAAATGTTGTTGTCTGGTAAATGGGTTAAATAAAAGCTTTAAATTTTGCTGTAAGTTTGGCTTTGAACTTTTTACTAGATGACAAAATTTAAGACTTGTCCACATTGATAGCATGTGGGACTAACAAAGTAACCCTTTACCAAACAATCCTGAATTTTAATGACCTTGTGGAAGAATTCCCCCTTGCAAGCACTGTGGAAAAAGAAGAAAAATATTTTTTTACCCTTTCATGTTTAAAGAAACAGCGTGTTAGTTGTAAGCAAATGTTTTCAATTTCCGACATCTAAAATATTGGCATATATATAAAGAGTTACATAGAGCTAAAATTGTGCTATTTGTCTGAGAAAGATTTTTTTTGTGCTAATGTCCCTATAACAAATCTCATTAAATGAGCCATAATTTTGTTTGTATATTGTTTAACACATTTTCAACATTATTTCAGTTATATCTCAGCGACCAATGCACCTATCCATGCTTTCCTGGAGTTTCTTTCACAAGTACTTTGCACAATATTCTTCCAATGCCACTTGTTGCTTTCTCACATAACCATAATCAAAAAAATGATCAACTGTGAGAAAGAAATAAATCCTGTCACTATGACTATCATCAATCCTCGGAAAAAAAGAGACAGAGCTGCTTATTCAAAACATGAACCCCATGTCACAAGTCCTGTATGTACTACCAACTGTGCTACAATCCTCCACTGAGGCATATGGACATGTCCACCATTTTGTCATTAAGTACAGACTTAAAAGTTTGTCAAAAACTTAGTAAGTTTCAGGTCCAACACAGAATTTTGCAGGAAACAAAGATCTCTTATAGGGAAGATTACTCTCCTACAGGCTTTAAGTTTCCTCAAAAATTCTATGTTCAGTTTGTAACTAACATGACATGAACATCAAATGGTTTTTTAAAAAAATACAATCATTAATTTTTTCCTAAATGAGTACACTAACAAATACAGAAACTACAGTTAGAATGACATCTTTCTGTTGCATCATATAGACGACCTGTACTGAATATGGACATATCCAAAATATGATTTTATATAGGTTTTTTCTTTGCTCAGGAGTCATAGCTAAACACCATTTGTTCCTACCAAATGTGAAAACATTATAGACAAAAAAGTCTGAACCCTTTATCATGTGACAAAAAATTACACTTGTATATGAGCCATGCTCTGAAAAAAGGGGGCCTAATACATCTGCGACAAGTATCGACCCAGGTCAGCCTGCGCAGTCCGCGCAGGCTGACCTGGGCCGACACTTTTCGCTATTGGTCAATATTCTGTATACCCAGGTACCAGTCTATCTCATGATTAAGTTGGTTGTTAAAAAAATGTGGATATTACGAATCCATAAGTATGCGATGGCTTGCTTGGTATCATGGATCACGGAGATGCATTAAGCCCCCTTTCGTCAGAGCATGGCTCATATATTATAAGCATTTGCAGACAACAAATAAAATGAGGCTCAAATGATAGAATTTTGTCTTTGAAAGAGAAGAAAACATTGGGTGAAAGGGAGAAAATGCTGGTTACCAGCATTTGGTCTTTCTCCCAAAACGTTTTCAAAAATCCTCTTCTTACACACATGACTGTTTGGTACAGTCTTACAGGGAAAAGCTGTGAATTTTTCATTTCATATTTAAGTTATCCAACTGAAAATAGGACAATGGTAGCCACAATATAATAACTATGTTTGTGTTAAAATTCTCTACCAAAAACTACAAACTAAACAATAAAATATTTAAAAAGTGATTGTTAAAACTCCATTTATTACAAATCAATTGCTCATATTGCAAACATAAATAAAACACAGATAGTGTACAAATGGATACATGTATATAGAGACTATGGATATTTTTTACTCTGTATTACGAGACCGAATAACAAAACGTAAAATATTGCTCAGATCATAATCCTTAAAAACACCAAATTATGACAAAATAAAATATTCCCTTTTCCCTTATTTATATATGAGTGATAAAACCAAATACAACATAAAGTTTGATTTCAGGTACTGATTTCTAAATATCAAGGACTAACTATTAGAATAGATATAAATGTATATGATAAAAAACAAGACAGCTGAAACAACAGCAGGTACAAAACAAAAATGTAGGACAGAGCACCCACAGGTGTAGCACTAAGACAAAAAAAAAAATGGCACATAAGAAACATGATTATGTAGGATTTAAACAAGACAAAAAGTCCTTGAAAATTTCTCACAGTACACAATGCAAACAAAAGCCATAAAAACAATTTGTTCAGACACATTCAAGTCCTTCAGCGAAAATTAAAATAGAAACACTTTTCTTTGATCTTGAGATTTAGACCAGATACGAGTGTACCAGTAAGCCATTTGGGCCAGGAATCATTCATAATGCAAATTATACAAAGTAAAAAAATTTAGGTGACTCTTAAACCCTTTACCGCACAATGCAGACTTTTTGGTAACCATATTTTCTACCCTAAAAGAAAAATTGCACCAATTGTGCCACATTGAAATTGTCGTCTGCAAATGCTTTCAATTTGGACAAGGCTAAAATTTGTCGTCTGATAAAGGGTTAAAAAGTTAAAAAAATTTAAATTTATCCGAATTGAAGGCATTTGCAGACAACAAAATAAATATGACTAGATAACTAATATTTGTCTCTGGAAAGGTAGAAAACATTGTGGAAAAAGGAGAAAATGCTGGCCACCAGCATTTTCCCCTTTTTCCACGATGTTTTCAAAAGCCTTCTTTCTCAGGGTCATTTTAACTGAGGATTGTGTGATATATGGTTAAAAAATTGTTACAGGTCAACTTATTAGCCCAAAACACCTTCTTTTGAAGAATTTTTTAAACAATTTGTATGTTTTTTTTTTCCAAGCAAAAAAAGACCTACATTTACCTAGGGAAATACCAGCCAAAATATCAGGAGCCAGAAAGTCTTAGGTAGAAATGCTGGGGTCCATCTGCCAAAAAATTTGTCCAACTGACATAGAGGGTACATGTTTAACCCTTATCACACAATCCCTCAGGAAGGAGGCTTTTGAAAACATGGTGGAAAAAAAGTGAAATGCTAGTTACCAAATTGTTCATTTGAGCCACATTTATTTCATAGTCTGCAAATGCTTTCAATTTGAACATGTCTAAAATTTTGTCGTCGGGTAAATTATTGAGTTTTTTCTTGGATCCACATTAAAATGAGCCAAGCTCTGAGAAGAGGGGGGGGCTAATACATCTCAATGCTGCATTAAACAAACCAAGTAATCACACCATTATGGAGCTATAAAAGTTATTTTGTCTATCAGCCAACTGAATCATGAGGTAGAATGGGCCTTGGACATGCAGAATGTTTACAAATTGCAAAAAACTTTGGACCCATGTCAGCCTGTGGATATACGAAGGCTGACATCGTTCGATATGCTTGCAGGTGCATTAAGCCCCCCTTTTTACAGAGCATAGCTTAAATATATGTGATATGTTTTCCCAAAGAATCAGAAAAAGTCCTCTCTCCCCTAACAATGTTCTTCCATACAGCATTATGAAAATACAAAAAAAAGCTTGAAAATAGAACGAATGAATTTCAACACAAGTGCATTAACCCCTCAACACTTAACCAAACATTCCCGGGTTTTCACGACTCTGTAAAAGAAGTCTTTTGAAAACATTGTGGGAAAAGGAGAAAATGCTGGTAACCAACATTTTCTCCTTTTCCCACAATGTTTTCTGCCCTTCCCAAGACAAATTACAATATTTGAGTTACTTTAAATTTGTCGTCTGCTAATGCTTTCAATTTGGAACAGTCTAACATTTTGTGGTCTGGTAAAGAGTTAAATTGAAATGAAAACATGTTTTACACAGATATTGAAATAATTTTGGACAAAGGAGTAATGACCTTCCTTCCCTCCACATTCTCAGCCTTATTCAAACAACATTTACATTTTCTACTATTGCTTCTACAATGTGTCACTTGTACAAAATGCAGTACATGTACTTCTAAAAATAACCCTTTTCAACATGACAAAGTTTTGGACTCATTCATAAGGAATGTTTGCAAATGACAAATGAAGTTTGACTTAGATGATGGATTATGTCCTGGAAAGACAAGAGAACATTGTGGGGAAAAAAACAGGAAATGCTGGTTACCAGCATATTTTTCTTTTCCCATAACATTTTCAAAGCCTTCTTTGTCAAGGTCGTTAAAAATCGGAACAGTGTGGTAAAGAGTTACAGAATTCAAATATACATATATGAATAAAACTGTTAGATGACAATTAAGATATCAAATGGTTTTTCAAACACACTATACACAAACAAAACTTAACCTGTAAACTTATCACAAAACATAGAACAGAGAACTAGAGAGAGGGCAAGCAAGTGAGAATGAGAGAGAAAGAGAGACTAAGATGTGTAATTCTTGTTTAAAGGCACACAGGGTGAATATGTACATATATATTGTGTCAGTTTGCAAAAGTATGTAGGTACATGTATATAACAAAGGTACAAAGACAAAGGGGGAGGGGGGGGTTTGAGTTATTAGAAAACAAGAGGACCATGATGGTCCTATATCGCTCACCTGAGTATATTTGTAACTTATATGGTTTATCAAGGGCAGGCTATTTTTTTCAAATAAGGCATACCCTGGTTTTGAGCCGACGAAATTTTTGGCTTTTTACACAACTGCCAGTAGGTTATACTGAACAAATGTATGAAATTATATCAAAATCATCCTAACATATTCAGAGATTTCATCTGGAATTGGAAAAGCAGATGAACAGAGAGACAGACAGACTGTGCTGCCAAAAACAACAGCGGGGAGACATAATTTTAAGTTTTGGATAATTGGACTGACATAATGCTCTGAATCCATCAATGTGGGGGCATACGAGACACAAGAGCACCGCATGCGGATGCCTACGCCGAGAACGCAAACAACGTGGATACTTTAATAAATTTTGTAGACTGCTTCAGTTTAAAGGTAGTCTTCAGAAGAATTTCTTCAAATTTTTAGAAAATGTAATAATCATCTTTTTAAGCAGTATATGTTTGACCTTTCACTAGAAAATCATGCATTTTCCATTTTGTCAGCAAGAAATATTCTTAAATTGCAACCAAAGTTTTGAATTTATATGAAATAAGAAGCTATCGGGTGACGCTACCCATCAGATTTCAGTCCTATTGAAGCCAATTTTTCATAATCAAAAAAATTATTTTCAATTCCAATTCATGCCATTCTTTCATTTTTGTGCACCTCTAGTCAAACAAGTTTAAAATTTGTGAATTGAAGAAAAAAAACTTTTTTTTCAAAATCTGCTGAAGACTACCTTTAATGCTACATTGCAAATGATAAAGCTTTAGGCCTCACGGTTTGTCACAACAAGATCTTCACATATTTCCCTGTTGATTTGTTTATTCTTCTCTCTTTCTTTTTTTTCCTTTTTGTAAAATGGTTTCAGCCTGTTTGACTTATGATTTATGACGAGAAGATTTTTAAGGAAATTGTGAACAGGCAGCTTTGGTATAGGCTCAAGACAATGATGCTATATACCACATACAAATAATAGTATATCAAAGCCAGAAGCCATTCTTTTTTTATAAGGCATACCTGGGGGAGGGGAGGAAAGCCATAATGTGACCCCAATAAGAATTACTCTAACAACTTTTGGCAGAGGGTCACCAGAACTTTGCTACAAACAAAACATGAAAGTTTTAGTCTCTCACTTGTCACATGTAATTTTCTTCCTTTTCAATGTTAAATAGGGTGTGCCCGGGCAGAGCCCAAACTCCACCCAAGGGGTCAATTTTTAAAGTTTTGGTAGAAAGTCTCAAGATGATGTTACATACATATTAAGAATGCTCTAGCCCTTATGATTTGTCAGAACGAGAGTTTTAAAAGATTTCCTTCTTTGTTTCTATGTAAAATTGGGTGCACCCGAGCAGAGCCCAAATATGACCCCAAAGAGATAATTTTAACAGTTTTTATAAAGAGTCACCTGATGATGCTACATGCAAAATATGAATGCTTTAGCCCTTATGGTTTGTCACAAGAAGATTTTAAAAGATTTCCTTCTTTAATTCTAGGTAAAATAGTGTGCGCCCGGGCAGAGCCCAAATATGACCCCAAGGGGATAATTTTAACAATTTTTATATAGGGTCACTAGATGATGCTACATGCAAAATATGAATGCTCTAGCCCTTATGGTTTGTCACAAGAAGATTTTAAAAGATTTCCTTCTTTGTTTCCATGTAAAATAGGGTGCGCCCTGGCAGAGCCCAAATATGACCACAGAAATATAATTTTCACAATTTTGGTAGAGGATCATCAGATAATGCTACAAACCAAATATGAATGCTCTAACCATTATGGTTTATCAGAAGAAGATTTTTTAAAGATTTCCTTCTTTGTTATTATGTAAAATAGGGTGCGCCCGGGCAAAGCCCAAATATGACCCTAGGGGAATAATTTTAACAATTTTGGTAAAGGGTCACCCAATGATGCTACATACAAAATATGAATGCTCTCGGCCTTATGGTTTGTCACAAGAAGATTTTTAAAGATTTTTTCCATTTTCAGCCATTTTGTTGCCATGGCAACCAGAGTTTTTGATGGAATTAAATTCTTTTAACAATTTTTGTAGAGCTTCATCCAAGGAACATTCCTGCCAAGTTTTATCAAGATTGGCCATCTGGTTTTGGAGGAGAAGATTTTTAAAAGAAATTGTTACGGACGGACGGACGGACGGACGGACGATAGATGATGACCGATCACAATAGCTCACCCAGAACACTTCGTGCTCAGGTGAGCTAAAAAAAAAAGTTCCCCCAAAAAAGTTACATGTAGATGGCAACATTACAGCACTTTTTACAGCAAGATACTCCAAAAATATCTTAAAAACTCAAAGTTTTTACATAAGTCATGTGAGTACTTATAATATATTTTTTCTTACCTCCTGAAACGAGTTTGCAGGGGAAGACATCTGACACTGTGACTCCACAATCCTGTCTTATTGAGGACCACAAAACCCGTAGGAAAAAGGCTCTCAAAAACATAGTGGGTAGCACAGAAACACATTTTCTCCATTTCCAACAATTTTTTTCTACCCTATTAAAGACAATTTCTATCATTTCACCCGAAGTTAATTTGTTGTCTGCAAATACATTCAGTTTGGATGTCTTCACTCTTTACCAAACTATCCCGGGTTTTCACGACTCTGAGAAAGAAGCTTTTGAAAACATTGTAGGAAAAGGAGAAAATGCTGGTAACCAGCATTTTCTCCTTTTCCCACAATGTTTTTTACCCTTCCCAGAACAAATTTTAATTTTTGAGTCATATTAATTTTGTCATCTGCAAATGCTTTCAATTTGGACCAGTCTAAAATTTTGTCATTTGGTAAAGAGTTAAATCTTGTCTTCTGGTAAAGAATTGACTCTTTACCTCTCACAGTTTGCAGGAAACAACTTTCAAAACATTATCGTAAATCAGACATACTCAACATGAAGTGTGATTTAATTCTCCGGACGGCAAAATTTTGGACTCAACCAAATTGAAAGCATTTGCAGACGACAAAATAAATGTAGCTATAATGATGATTTCTGTCTTTTATAGGGTAGAAAACATTGAAAGGAAAGGAGAAAATACTAGTTACCAGCATTTTCTCCTTTTTCCACAATGTTTTCAAAAGTTTTCTTCTTCAGGGTCCTTAAAACTTGGGATTGTGTGGTAAAGGGTTCAGTCACGAATACCAGGCGACAAAATTTTAGACTCATCTAAAATCAAAGCAGTTACAGACAACAAATTATATGTCACTCAAATGACAAATTTTGTCTTGAAAGGGTTAAAACATTCTTGGGAAATAGAAATGATTGATATCAGCATTTTCTTTTTTTCCCACATTATTTCTAAGAGTCTTTTTTCCTCTGGGTCATTGAAACTCAGGATAATGTTGCAAAGCATAAATTTATAATGTTAATTTCTTCATTTGCCATAAAGTGAAAAACAGCTTTTTGGAGGATGCATTTTAGCAGTGACAATACAAATCTATTTTATTAACTAGATCTTTGCCATGTACCAGACTTTTTTTTCATGTATTCTAGAGGTAGCTGCACCAAAAATCTGTTCAGTGGGTTAAATCCTGAACATATGTTATTTCAACTGCTCTCTAGTAAATTTTAACAGTCAGATATGCATGACAAAGAACAAGGATGTAAAAGCTTAACATGTAACATATATTATATACTAGTATATATTATATCATTCTAATTTTCACTACAAGCTGATATATTTACTCTGATAACACAATAAAATGGATATTGTTTTTTTAAATAAAAATATATTATTTCATAATTTGGCACTCAAACAAATATCTCAGCTTTCAGATTGTGTCAAGAATAATACATGTAATTTCAGATTGTGTCAAATAAAAAAAAAAAAAAACAATATAACCTTTATAAAACAAACCCCTGTTTAAATGGCCCCCTGGGAAAAAGCAGGGGATGAAGAGGAAATGCTTACGACCAGCATTTTCACCTTTTCTAGCATTTTCTCCTTTCCAAATGAGATTCTCTACAATTTCAGTGTAGAATCCCATCATTTGATCAACATTTAGTTAGCTGTTTATCAATGACTACTGTATACATCCGTATAAGATGTGTTGCCTGAGAAAGAGTTGACTGAAGACAATATTAGAGTAGATCAAAGGTCAGACTGCATTTTTTTGCATTCTGATTTTGATCAACACTGGCCACAATGGCATCTACAGCTGTGAAAGGCACTTTTAAGGTTCAGGTAGTTGATCAAATACCCCATAATTTACAGTCAAACTCCATTTTCATATTTCACAATCTCATTTCTTTAATTTTCTTTTTTCTTTATCAATAAAATTGTAATGGCTATATTGTTTTCGCAAGTGAATGACAGCTAATTTCTGAACTAAAACTGATAAGAATCATCAAAAATGATTTTAAAAAAAATGTGCTTTTTAACATGGATAAAATGTTCCTTAATAGAACAAAAAAAATGTATGTAAAACTCATAACAGCTACCAAATTGAAAAACCTGTGAGGATTTTGAAACACTACAATTAATGATTAATGACAAAAGAGAATTTAATTGTTCAGCATTTCCAACTGCTTTCAACATTACTTTTATCATGTCACAACAGCAAGTGCACCTATCCATGTGATCACAGAGTTATTTAACCCTTTACCAGACGACAAAATTTTAGCCTTGTCCAAACTGAAAACATCTGCAGATGACAATTTCAGTGTGGCTCAAATGATGCAAGTTTTCTTAAATTAAGTAGAAAACATTGCGGGAAAAGAAGAAAATGCTGGTTACCAGCATTTTCTTCTTTTCCCACAATGTTTTCAAAAAGCTTCTTTCCCAGGGTCGTTAAAAGTCACCATTGTGCGGTAAAGGCTTAATTTTTCACTAGACACCAAAACTTTAGTTTTGTCCAAATCGAAAGCATTTCCAGATCACGAATGTGGCTCAAATCATGAGATTTGTCTTTAACTCCATACTAGACAAGAAAATTGCAGACTGGTCAATATTGATGGCATTTGTAGACAATATTTTCACTTAGGCTTGTACAAAGGGCATCATCTTAGGGTAGAAAACATAGTGACAAAAGGAGGAAATACCAGTTACCAATATTTTCCCCTTTATCCCACAACAATTTCGAAGGCTTTTTCTGTAGGGTCCTTAAACACAGGACTGTTTGGCAACAGATTTACAACCAGTCTGATAACAATCAAAGACTGTAGATCTCAGCTACTTTCAGAGCTACTTTTTTACTTTCCATAGTATAAACTGTTGAATGGTACATATCAAATGAAAGAGAAATATTTGGTCAAGTGGAAAAATAGTTCATTCTGAACAAATTCTCCTTTTGTCAAATAGCTTTCAATAGTCATCAAGTGCTAATAAACAAAAAACTTTGTATTTAAGAAAAGAAATTTAAGAATCTTCTCCATCAACCATTCTTAAAAATTGTTAAAATTCTTAACCCTAAATCTGCTAGATAAGTGAAACTAGAGATGTCACTGAATGTAACTTAATACCCCCGCCAGCGCTTTGACAGAAACAGGCAATTATTTGTACACAGACGGACACACGGACGGACACACGGACAGACAGGGTGATTCCAGTATACCCCCGAAAACATTCGTTTTGCGGGGGTATAATAAGGCTTTCAAGCAAATGCCTTCAAAATGGACCAGTCTGCAATTCTCTTGTCTAGTACAGAGTTAACACAGCCTGTAAACGAATTTAACAAATTACATAATAATATCATGATCACTAAATTTATCAACACCATCTTGACCCAACAGAACAAAATCTTCTAACTTCTCTTCCTTGTCTTTTGACCCCTTTTTAGAGAAAATCCATGGGGCACTCAGTCTACTTTTACTACTTTTTGAACTTGCTCCAGATAGACTGTGTCCTGGGCTCTGCATTCTCATTGGTGTTCTAGGTGTACTAGGAGTAGACTGTGTCCCTGCTTCAAGACAGTCTTGGTTCATTGGAGTTATCAGCTTCAGTACAAGATGGGTACCGGATTTCCTGACTAAATTGACAACTTCATCGTGTTTGGCCCATTTTGTGTTAGTATCACTCACAGCAACAACAAAGTCTCCCACATTCACATTTCCAGACTGTAAAATTCAATAACAAGAATAGTAAGATAATAGTATGCATTAACCTTTTACAACCAAATCTTCTGTTTTAACAACCATACGAAAAAGCCTTTTGAAAACACTGTTGAAAAAGGAGAAACACCGTTAACCTGTATTTTATCCTTTTCAAACAATGTTTTCTACCTTTTTCAAGACAAGTGTCAACATCTAAGTCACATATAATTTGTCAATTTCTTTAGATTTGGACAGGTCTTGAGTTTTGTTTTCTGGGAACAATTAAAGTACACTTAACAGTTCATTGAAAAACTTGTGTCAGATAATGGCTTTACAAGTACATGTATATCATTAAACTGTCTATTTAACACTTTTTCCTCCCATCCCTGATCACTGTTTCCACAAGTGCTATGTCAGAAAACAGGCAAAGGCTTGAGAAGAATATCATGCAAAGCACTAGTAAAGCAAACCTCAGGAAAGCATGAAAAAGTGCACCTGGCTGCTGTGATTTAACTGAAATAATACTGAAAACAGCCTTAAACACCATACAACCAAGATAAAAAAAAATCAATTCTTAACCAGACAACAAAAAATTAGACTTGTCCAATCTGAAAACATTTGCAGATCATAAATAAAATGTGGCTGTATTGGTGGCATTTGTCTTACAAAGGGTAGGAAATGTAGGAAAGGTGTCAACGGTGGCTACCAGCATTTTCTCCTTTCCCCATAATGTTTTCACAGACCTTCCACCTCTAGATCGTTAAAACATAGGGACTTGTTTGGTATTGGTAAAATCTTCCCACCAAGGGCTATAGTTTTGCACTATACTTTTTTGTCCACAACTGGAACTATGAAAGATTTCACTGTAACACATTATAACACTCATAATAATATCCATGCTTTGAAATGGTATGAATTAAATTTGTCCGCATTTTGACCCTGAATCATTTTACATTTGCCAGCTAATGAGCCTTTAATGGCGGAACAAAGTTTCAATATAATGACAGTGAAACTGAGGGAGCAGTTCCCAACATAAGTTCACCTATCAGCATGGTCACAAAGAGGAGATGGACAGACAAAAAGACAGACAAGGAGTGACCTATGTAGCACTTTGCCCACTAAAACAGGTGGAAGAATGATTATACCTACCTCTGCCACACTGCCTGGTTCAATGTCTGCCACTTTGACAGGAGAGTCGCCTCTGACACTAAACCCAAACCCTTGGTCAGTAGTTCTATCTAAAGTAACAGTTCTGGGTGCTGTCCAATGGTTTTTAGCATTGAATATGGATATTGGACCCTGAAATTTAAGTCAAAGCAATTAACTTGGGATCATAGATTGTTTGTTTATTTGTATGGTGGTTAACACTATTTTCAACATTGTTTCAGTTATATCTCAGCAGCCAGTGCACCTATCCATGCTTTCCTGGAGTTTCTTTCAGCAAAAATTTTCACAATATTTTCCCCAAGCCACTGGCTGCTTTCCCACATAATAACTGTCAAAACAATGATCAGCAAATAGAGAGGCATGATTCATGTTGCAATAACTATCA
Organism: Hippopus hippopus; assembly: GCA_946811185.2. Taxonomy (NCBI): domain Eukaryota; kingdom Metazoa; phylum Mollusca; class Bivalvia; order Cardiida; family Cardiidae; genus Hippopus; species Hippopus hippopus. The sequence continues at coordinate 13,178,591 of OX328103.1, read as the reverse complement.
TCAATCCTCAGAAAGAAACTGGCTAAGTTGGGGATTCACATCAGTGACCCTCTCAAGTCCTACTGGCTACTGACTGCACTACCAGGCTCACCTGGAGTCATAGAATACAAGGTTTGTTTGACATAAAACAACACGATGATAACATCTGTATCTATATTCACCAACCATTCTTAGTATTGTGACATGAGTTGCTTGGTACAGTACATCACAAGCTTCATTAGACACCTTTTTGCCACAAAGTGGCTCATACCTAGGGCTCTTTAACTCTTTACCACACAATTACACATTTTAAAGACCCTGAGAAAGAAGACTCTTGAAAACATTGTGGAAAAAAGACAAAATGCTGGTTACCAGCATTTTCTCCTTTCCTACAATGTTTTATCTCTTTTCAGAAGCAAATTCCATCATTTATCGGCATCAATTTTGTCCTCTGCAAATGCCTTCAATTTAGACAAGTCTAAAAATTTGACATGTGGTAAAGAGTTGAATCATATTCATGGAAGTAGGTAGTAACACATGTCACATTTCCTGTTATCTCAATGGTAAATGTCATCCTGATGAGACTTTCCAATTATTGTAGAAGTGGAAGAGGTGCTATCCATTAGAGCACACATGATTATCACAAGTTACATATACTTTATAGTACTGTACTTCTGTAGAGACTAAATTAAAATCATATCGTGCAGAAATGACCCGTCATCTTCACTATCCACTAACTAATGAGAAACTAAGGCCATATAATCTTTTACATTGAAATATCTGAGCCCTTTTTACTGATAAATACCACAATAGACACAACTCACCAGTTTGTGGAAGATTTCTTGCACTTTGACTTTGGTAAATTCTGGATTTATTGGAGCTACTATTTGTTGGGTGGAGGCCTTTATTTTTGGAGCTGTATGTATCTCTGTGAAATCATCTTCTTCTTCCAATGTAGAAAATTTAGAAACAGATCTGTTGGAAGACAAGCAGACAGATCTAAACAAAACACACAGAACAATGAAAGCATTTGATATGATATATACAGTATATGTCATTGCTCATGGTTCAAATAGTTATATTTTAGCTTCAGTAATTTTCCTACTCCAAGTTTGGGGCTAAATATGCACACCAAAAATGCTTCAAATTGTTATTTTTTTTCCTAATTTCACCGCTAAAAAATCCCCCCCCCCCCCAAAAAAAAAAAAATGTATAATGCTTGAGCATTTAAGCTTATTCTCAAGCAAACTTAGTTTTACTGTGGGACTTAGTTTTAGATTACAGAGGGCTTGTCTTCGAAAGTGTAATAGTAATATATGGGTACAAGTTTTTCTGCTAAATTTAAAACTATAACAGCTATTTTGGATATGCACTTTCCCTGCAGTCTGATCTTGATCTATGCCCTCCAAAAAGCCTATTTTCACTTTCAGTGCTGAAAAGTTTAACAATCTTTTTTAACAGTGCACACTACATTAAAATCTATACTATGACCACAATCCTAAAATAATTTATATCTTATATATTTATTCTGAGTCTTAACCTCTACCACACACAAAATTTTGGGCTTGTGCAAATTGGAAGCATTTGTTGACAACAAAATTATTGTGACTAAAAGTTTAAAATTTGTTTTTGATAGGGTAGAAAACATTATGGGAAAAAGGAGAAAATGCTGGTAACCAGCATATTCTCCTTTTCCTACAAATTTTTCGAAAGTCTTCTCCTTTAGGATCATTAAAATTCAATATTGTGTGGTACAGGGTTAAGATCCTATTCATCATTAATTTCTCATACCTTTCATGAGCTCTCTTCAAAATCCCAAAAAATGTGTCCACCTTTCTTAGCTGTTTACACATATCATGTAAGCGTAGACCTTCCTCATGGCAGATCAAGGCCTCTTTCAAATGTGCTTTAGCTGTGAAGACAGAAGTAAGTTAATATGTTAAGTCACAAGAGAATATGATAATTGTTAAAGTAAATCTATTCTTTTTTAAGTGCCTTGAAATGATAACTTGTACAAAATATGTATGGTGCTGAAATTGTATTTAACTCTTCACCAAATGACAAGTTCTAGACTCTTCCAAATTGAAAGCCATCTGCAGACAGCGAATTCGTTGTGGTTCAAATGAACTGAAGTTCTTTGACAAAGTGAGAAGTATTGTGGGTAAAGGAGGAAATGCTGTTTACCAGTATTTTCTCCTTTTCCCACAATGCTTTCAAAAGTCTGCTCCTTTTGGTTCATTTAAACCCATGATTGTTTGGTAAAGTTAAAAGTGAAATCAAGGCCAATAAGACAGCATGCTCTTATTATTTTTCAGCTATAATGTCAATATGATTTACTTCTTATGCAGATGTCACTACAATAAAATATTTACTTACTTACAAACTGTACACAAATCTTTTTTTGACCAATGCTCTATGAAAAGGGGTTTAATGAATCTGGAAAAAGTACCTACTCAGGTCAGCCTGCCATTCCTAGCAAGCTGACCTGTGTCTAAACTTTTTCATTTGGTAAATTTTTTGCACGTCCAAGGACCATTCACCTCAGGATGTAGCCTGTCATTGGAGAAAATAAATTTTATAGATCCATTATTATGAGATGACTTGCTTGGTATAATAATGCATCACAAAGATGCATTAAACCCACTTTTGCCAGAGCATGGCTTATTTATTTTCATCTCACTGATTATCAATGAATCATCAGAGCTCCAGATAAGAGGGAGTGATGGTATTCTAAATCCATTATTTCTCTTTAAATCCCTATGTTGTGGGTACTCATTAGAATCGTCTCGATGAGACAATTCTAATGAGTACCCACAATATAGGGTTTGGCAGAGAATAATTAATATTTTGAATTTTGAAATCAAAATCACTCCCTCTATCTGGAGCTCTGAATCATATAACATTATCATCAACAGTTTACCAAGCTGTTTCCTTTCATCAAAGGTTTGTGGTACTTTAACAGGTAAATCTTCCTCTCCTTCCTCACACCGGGACAATCCAGACACCAGCTCTGTCACCTTGTCTAGGTCAATGCTATCTGTACCATACAACAGAAACAAGAGTAACAGTAATTATTCATTCTAAAAGAGGGCAATGTTGACCCTATAGCACTTTACTGGCTAACAAAGTAAGGTAAAATATGAAAAAACATTATGGACAAAGAAGAAAATGCTGGTCACAAGTCCTTTTCCCACAATGTGTTCTATCCTGCCAGAAGATTTAAGCTCTTTGTACTAATTTTGAATCTGTTCTCTGCAGATATTTTGAATTTGAAAGAGTCTAAAATTTTTCATGTGGGAATGGGTTTAGCAGTATTATCCTTTCCTCTAACATGAAAAAAATATGTACTAAAAAGGAAAAATTGCTCATTTTGAGCAATTTCTCCTTTAGCCACATTGATTTTCAAAAGCAATATATTGCATGACAAAACAATTAATTTGTATGTGGCAATCTATTAATTCTTTACCAGATGAATAAATCTAAGACTTTCAGCGCGTAATTGAACCTAGCTGAAATGATGCAATCAAATGAGCAGAAAAGATTGCGGAAAAAGGAGAAAATGCTGTTTATCAGCATAGTCTCCTTATCCAATAATATTTTCAAAAGCCTCTTTTTTTCAGAACTGTAAAACTTGGGACTGTGTAGTAAATAGTTAAAATATTTCTCCTTGGTGTCACTTGCACCACATGGTAACTGGTTTGGTAAACAACAATTCTCTACACACAGAAGGAAGAAAAGAGCTCACCTGGCTGATCCAGTAAAGCATCAGCAATGTGATGGTTTGCCAAGGCATTATAATACTCTGTCTTCACCTGGGCCATACACAACCACGAGAATGGTATATAGTCTTTCACTGGCTCTGTGCTCATCAGTTGTTGGGTATCACGGTACATGTGAGATACCTGTAATGGATAGTTAGAGATAAAATGGTTTGTTTTGCATCTAATCATCAATTCACTGTTACCAACAATGCTAAAAGAATGTTAGACTTTTGGTTGGGAGATAAAGCAAGATACTGATCAAAACCAATCCTAAGTTACGCCTGGTTCTTTAAGTGCTCTGTGTATAGCACTGCCACACAGGGTCTCAGCTTAAAGTATCATCAGAAAGATAATAAGTAATTCTCTCTTTCTCTTTCTCTCTTTCAAATTAGAAACAAGTTGCAGCATCGTTGTCATGGTGATACATACCATAGAAGCTTCCTGAGCGATACAAAAATACTGTAAGATTCCCTGACTGACCCCTCCCAAGGTCAAACTTTGGTACACACATTCCTGAGCTTGGGACTGCAAATACAAACATATATAAGCATGTAAAATACTTTTCTGTAATAAACTCTTTACCAAACAATCCCTTGTATCAATGATGCTGAAAAAGAAAGCTTTTGAAAAACATAGTGGGAAAAGGAGAAAATGCTGATAACCAGCATTTTCCCTTTTTCCTAAAATATTTTCTAGATTTTCAGACACAAATTTCATCATTTACCTCTTTAGCAGATGGCAAAATTAAAGCTTAATCCAAAGCATTTGCCGGCAAAAAATGAAACAAGGCTATTAAAAGTGATAAGATTTGTCCTTGAGAGAAAGAAAACAGCATTGTCTCAACTATTTTCTCCCAAAAGCTTCTGCCCTAAGGTCGTGATTCTTTGAGTAAAAGTTAACCCTTTACTATCAAACCCTGTTTTAACCCGTTTACAATGACAACCTTTAACAATCCTGAGGAAGAAGCCTTTTGAAAACATTGTGGGAAAAGGAGAAAATGCTGGTTACCAGCATTTTCTCCTTTTCCCACAAAGTTTACAACCCTATCAAAGAGAAATTGTGTCATTTGAGCTGCTATGAAATTGTCATCTGCAAATGCTTTCAATTTGGATAGGTCTAACATTTTGCCGTGGGGTTAAGGGTTTAGTCCTAGCAAAAACTACTTCTAGAACTTACACAAAGAATGAACTTTTTGAAAATCGCCAAAATATATATGTCCATGTATAATTTTCAGTTCTGGAACCATTGTAGGAAAACAGATAATTTCTTTTTACCAACAATTCTGTCTTTTCCCATTATGGCTATCAAAGCTTTCAAAAGATCATAAAATGTCATATCTGTATCATCCTTTGTGAAGATATGTGGCAAAAAAGAGAAAATACTTTTGAATGCATTTAAAAATATTGTGAAATCAAAGTACTAACAGTACTGAAAAAACAGTGAGCTGGCGATTAATTATTTGGTGACAAGTTTCAAGAGATAATCTATTCAGGAAAGAGTGTCTTAAAACCATCCATAATAAAATTCATATTCCTGTTGCCCCCAAGGACGGCTGCTTTGGAGAATAAACTGGAGGTGTCACTGAATGTGACTTAATATTCCCGCCAGCGCTTTGACAGAAACAGGCAATTTAACAAAAAATGTTCTAAGTTCAAGGGGAGATTACCCTTGAATCATAGGGAGTAGATGATTGAAAACTGCGTCTTGCACAACTTTTTAAAATAAATATTCACTGTCCCAATTCTTTGGAACAAAAAAGTACCGATGGTGCTTTGCAATTTTTAGTATGTCCCAAATCTTTGGGTCATGAAAAATAATTATTTTCGCGATTTTTAATGGTGTCCCAATTCTTTGGGTGTCCCAAAACATACTCAAAATACGGTACTGAAAATTTATATGAGAGAGGAGGAAATAAGTCTCAACCCTTACATACTGTGGTAAATACAAAATTTCTGAGCATATTCTTATAAGCTTTAAAGGGAAAAAAAATTAAAGAAGGAAAATTCATACTCCTTTGCATGACATAGTACCGTCTGAGAATAGTACCTACTTTAAATGGGGTTCCCGTGTCACTTGTGTTAAAACAAATGTCGAAATTAAAGCACAGGATGGGCTACCCATCTGCGTCATCGTACTATAAAAAGTGTACTTCCCTCAATAGTGTTCATACTAGTACTTATTCCACATGCAGATCATGACTTTGTAGGACTAAGGTCCTTTCAAAATAGGTGTTGGGCACTGACACCCAACCCATTGAGCTATGGTAGCAGTTGAATTCTTATTGTACCAGTCATCAGTTTCTTTTTTGTATATATGTTTTTACATGTCAAACATACAGGTTTAATAACAAAATTTTAACAAAAATAATATATATTTTTTTAATTTTTTGAGGTATGATCCTTTTACATTTGCAAAAATATATGGCATACCCCATAGTCAGTAAATTCATGTGACAGAACAATAGCCTTTGGTATAAATATTAAAGGGAGGTAATAGGATTCGGTACGTGGTTTATCAATTTTACTGTTCTTGAGGCTCAGTTTTCAAGTTAAAAATACAAATTTGCAAATTAGATTGTTTCAATTTATTTCTTCTCCCATTAAATGCATTTTATTTTTAAATGATCTATTATATTTGATTATGCTTTTTATGCTATGAGCAGGTGGGCCAAGAAGGTAAAAAATTTTCAAATGTCCACTCCTTTTTTTTATTATGATAGATTTAGTTCGATATAACATTGTAGGTATCTATATTTGAAATGAAAGTCAACTCTGCAATGTCTTCAAGGAGATGTTGAAGGTAATGTGGGTCAAGATATGTGTTCTCAATTCTGTTCTACAGAAAACATATATAATAAATTATTCTAGAAGAGTGACGAGACCAATATACCCCTGAAAAAATATCCATATAAGAAAATTGTATTCTGCTGAATCAAGTACTGTATGCAGCAAATGACCAGATCATTTGAATTGTCATCAAGCTATACAATTGCATATTTATTTACAGAACCCTGCATTTTCGATCTTTAAAATTACTGCAATGTCATAAATTGTACTGAACCTTAAAGTACTTAAAGTATGAAAACATACAATTGTTTAATTTCAAGAAGAAAAGTTTAAAAGGGACTGTTTCTGTTTCACTGTTTTTCGACAATAACTCTAGTCATCTGGTAATAAAACACGGGAGTTCACTCCTGGAGTTATTTATCAAGGATTCGAAGGTAGTGTAGGTCAAGATTTCTGCCTTTGATTCCGTTTTGTTGAAATAATTTGTAACATAATGGATACAAAAGTGATGCACACTCGATAAAATTAGATTCAGAATTGCGCATAGAAAACTAGAGGCGCTTGAGCGCCTGTATCGCTCCACAGGCCTGATATTTCTATAATGGCGAAAGGAAGTTTTTAACAATTATCATTCAATCCTGCATTTTAGCTCACTGAAGAAACAATTTGGTAGACAACCACCATAGGAACTTACCTGCAAAACAACAATGAAATCCAATGAATAGTTTTAGAGAAGAAATTTTTCAAAGATTTTACTTTATACCATAAAAGGAAAATGAGTCTCCCATAAAAGCCATGTTTTTTGACAGATCTTTTTTTTTTTAAGGAATTCTGTAAACCTGTATCTAAGGAACATTCCTGCAAAATAATAATGCTATCCAAATAGCGGTTTGGGAGGAGAAGATTTTTAAAGGTTTTTTACTTTGGTTGCCATGGCAACCAGAATTCTTCATGGAACACAATTATTTGAAGGAATTTGAAAGAGGACCACCAAAGGAACATTCCTGTGAAATTTGGTAAAAATCCAGTCAATAGTTTCTGAGGAGAAGTTTTTTAAAGAAAAAGTTTACGGACGCACGCACGGACCAACGGACGAACGAACGGACGGACGGACGGACGGACGCACGCACGCACGACGGACACAACGCCATGACAATAGCTCGCTGGCCTTCGGCCAGTGGAGCTAAAAAGAGAAAAAAATTGGAACTGGTATAATTAAAACAGCGATTACATAATCACTGTTTAAAAAAGGACAAATTGCTTGTAACCAGTATTTTTTTCCTTTTTCTACAACGTTTCCTATCCTTTCTGAGACAAACCCCACCATTTTTTTCATCACCTGTAAATCCTTTTAATACAGACAGATCTAACCTTTTGTTGCATGGGAAAAGGCAGTTTAGTATCTACTATGTTCCTACAAAAACCCTTAACTCTCTACCACACAACCCGAGTTTTCACAACCAAGACTAGGAAAGCTTCTGAAAACAATGCGGGAAAGGAGAAAATGGGGGTTACAAACATTTTCCCTCCTTTTCCAACAAAGTTTTATGTTCAATCTGGACAGTATTAAATTTTGTCATATGGTAAAGGGTTAACCCAACACACAACAACATTTCAGACCCGTCCAAATTGAAACCATTTGCAGACGACAATTTGAATGTGTCTAAAATACTGTAATTTTTCTTTGCCAGGGTAAAAAACATTGTGGGAAAAGGAGAAAATGCTGGTTACCAGCATTTTCTCCTTTTCCCACAATGTTTTCAAAAGGCTTCTTCCTCAGGATCATTAAGAAACAGCACTATGTGGTAAAGGGTTTATCCCCAGCAGGCTAAAATACAGACCTCAGAAATTTGCACCTTCAAGTGGTTGTGTAACACTTGCAATAAACAACTCTCTTTCACTATTTATTATCTACAGTTTATATTTACAATCAATTATGAAAGTAAGGTGTGATAATGCCTGCAGTATGATTCAATCAATCCTTCCTTTTCATTTTCATTGTGGCCCTTTCAAGTCTTGTCACGAACACACATGAGAGGCCCTTGTGCAACAAATTTTGACATACTTAACATGGGTGTTAAACCATAACATTTGTAAGATATAGTTAATTATCTTCTTCAGGTAAAAGGAAACATATCCATTGGAATTTTGCTTGTAGGTTCTTGTATAAAGACACATAGTGGATATTATAGCAAAATTTCTGCTATCAATGATAGGAGTAAGCAGGTATGTTTTTCTATGATAATCACTCTCATTCCATATTTACACAGAAATTGTGTCTATTTTCCCTTAATAAAGATTTAAAAACGAAATGCATGAAAAATGAAATTTTATCCAAGGTGTTTCCCTGCTTACAACTGTGGGATAAGTAGAAAATGCTGGTTACCCGCATTTTCTACTTTTCAGGCAATATTTCAGATTTTTCAACATTAGGGTCATGAAAAGCACTGGATTGTTTGGTAAAGGGTTAAAAGTGACTGAAGTGATAGGTTGTCTTTGAAGGGCTTGAAAACATTGTGGAAAAAGGAGAAAATGATTGCTACCAGTATTTCATCCTTTTTCCAAATTTTTTTAAAAACCTATGTTGGTCTAGGCTTTGAGAACATGGGCTTTTTTTGGAGGTATTAAGACAGTTCCCTGACACAATTTTCAAGACAATTCCCTGACAGATTTGAAGACAGTTCCCTGACACTTTTCTTTCAGGTCAAACAACCTTATTATTGACAATTATGATTGAAAATCATGAGATATTAGAAATACATGTATTTGTGGATTATTCATGTTGTGATTGGATTATTTGCACTTTGTGAAGAAGATTTCTATATACATTGATGGATACATATCTTCTCTTGGGTGAATTCACAATGACTCATGAAAATAAGAGAATTACGAAAAAAAAAAAATAAAATAAAATCCTGTTAGCCAGCGTGAAAGTTGATAAAAGAACATGTTTTGAGATTATTTGGAGTTAATTCTTTAAATTCCTTTAAAAATTTTTGTATTTTAGCAGTATTCCTTTATGTTTTATAGAAATATATTATAGAGAGCGAGAGAGTTAGAGGGAGATTTATCTGAGTGAAATACTTTTTCTAAATATGTTGAACACTCGGTCCATAATCCTAATAGACATGTATTTCAAATGCATGTACATGTGTATTGCATGAACCATTTGGGAAAATGTTGTGTGTTTCGATATTGTCTGGTATTTTGCAACAAAAGGCCTTCAAACTGTTGCGTCAAACAAAGCTAAGTTATAGATAATTATAGACATTTCACGAGGCCATCACAGAAAATTACATACAATCTCACGGTGACCAAATGTACTTGTCAATCACAAATACAAACACTTCAATCAGTCACAAAATATCTTTTATTCATAAAATCCCTCATCAATCATTTTAATCATGATAATTGTCATTTGACACTGAAGAAAAGTGTCAGGGAACTGAATTCGAAAGTGTCTGGGAACTGTCTCCAAATATGTTGGGGAACTGTCTTGTTGGGGAACTGTCTTGTTTTCGTTTTGTATAGGGATGACTCTTTAACATATGATAAAATTTGAACTTTTCCAAACTGAAAGCATTTGCAGATAACAAATTTGATGTGGCTTGAATCATATTATAGGTCTTTGAGAGGTTAGACAGCATTGCGGGAAAAGGCGAAAATGCTTGTTAACTCTTTACAAAACGACAAAATTATAGACTGGTCCAAATTGAAAGCATTTGCAGACCACAAAATAAATGTAACAGAAAAGTTGAAATTTGGTTTGGGAAGGGTAGAAAACATTGTGGGAAAAGGAAAAAAAAGCTGGTTACCAGCATTTTCTCCTTTTCCCACAATGTTTTCAAAAGGTGTCTTCCTCAGGGTCGTTCAAAGTCGGGATTGTGTGGTAAATAGTTAAAAGGATTTTCTCCATTTCTTACGTTGCTTTCCAAAAGCCTTTTTTCTCAGGTTAGCTAAACCTCAGAAAAGCTTGGTACATGTAAATGGTTAACTGCATAAAAAACTGACTTTCCCTTTGCCTACATAATAAATCTCCTTAAGGGAGAGTGTGGCCTTGTAACCATAAGGTCCTGAGTTCGATATGCGGGAGCCAGTGTCAACTTAGCAATTGTTCATTGGCCCACACATTTGGCGCAAGTACTGGTGTAGTTCCCAGGAAGCAGAATCAAGAGAGATTAGTATAAGTTGTAAGAACTTGTTTCTCATTTGATGTAAAATAAATAAGTTTAAATCTCCTTAACTCATTACAGGGGTCTACCACACAAACAGAATTAACAAAGACAGCAAAAAAGCAAGACTTTCTCCCATAAAACAGAATCAAATAATTTCATCTTTAGAGGAAAGAAAACACATACCTTTGTTTAACAATACAGACAATCAACAGCTATTACATTTTTCTGAATATTGGTATAACCTCTACCTCAGACATGCAAGAAAATCTTGCTACGCCAACAGAAAGGGAAATAACTGCAGTGCGATTTGTAAAGACCACAAAATACTACTTCCAAGTTGATGAAAATTTTAACTCACAATATGATGGACTAATAAACACTGCAGAGAGTGCAACAGAAGTTATAAATGGTGCTGAAAAGGCATTTGATGATGACACAAGTCAGCAATCTGTATCAGAGGAGATAGACAGTGATGAGATTCCTACAGAGGATGATTCAGATAGTTCAGGAACTGGCAGCAGGAGTAATTGCTCAGGTGAATTAGGAGGTAAATTAGATGGCACTACAATAGGCCAGAGGAATTATCAAGGAGGTGATTTATATGGAGGTGATGGTCATGAAACTGGCAATAGCTTCTATTGCCCAAGTGATGTAGATGGCGTTGAATTACCTCATAATGGACTTAGAAGCAAGCACCATTGCACAAGCAATTTCAAACAAGAAATACAACCAGTTAAAGACAAAAAGGTGAAAAAGATGAAGAAGAGTAAAAGTTTTGTGAATCAATTCAGGCACTGTTTACCAATTGGACAACATTAGATGGAAAGTTTTGTTTTTGTAACTGTGGGGGCAATTTCCATACCACATACATGAAACTATATCACATGAGACGAAAATTCAAAAGAAAGAAAAACTTTTTTTATCACATAACCTCCCTTGTTTTCAGTGTAATATACCCATCACAAATTTTCTTATTTCATATATGTTTGATATCACAATTGTGTGATATCATTTTTTGACATCATTTTGTATGTATTTCAAAGAAGTGAATGGTTTTTATGGATATTTGCGGGAGTGCATCTACAAATGGCTTTGTATCTTCTGATCTATAATTTGTAAAATATCCTTACGTGATAAACAGAATACTGAGATAAAACTTTATTAAACTTGTCAAGAAAAAAATGTTATAAAGCTCGTGAAAGGCTCGCTTTATAACATTTTCCTAGACTTGTTTAAAAAAATTTATCTCAAACTCTAACTCATGTCAGATCCTATGTATCTACATCTAAAATTTTGTCAATTGATATAGAGTAAAAATGGGTAATTTCGACACTTAAAGAAAGAAAATGTCAAAACTTGAACCATGTCGAATTTGGCCTACCGGCGATACACAAATGTTGACCGCTATCTATCTATATATAGAAATCTGAAGCGGTAACATTTTTTATAACGTTCTGTAAGATTTACTCATCAATCAAAGAAACTTCGACTGTCATGTGTAATTTCGACAGTCCATGGGTAAATTCGACACCTGTTACTGTTTTTAAAAAATATGTGTGCTCTAGACAGGAACAAATGTCAAATTCATCAAAATACATTTTACATGGTATTTATTGGTTTTATACAACCAGTTTAATTAGTGTTCCAAACAGAATTCACAGGTAAAAGGATAATTTTTGACTTGCTCAGTGGGGACTTCAAGAAGGATCGAATTCCCAGTGCATGTCGTATGCCACCTCTGTGGATATCTGAATTCATTATCTTTCATTCATATTGACAATAGAAAATAATGTTTCAGTAGAAATTTGCCTCAGGACGAAATGTCTATTTAAAATTCCATGGGGTGTCGTAATTAAACATTGTGCATGAATTTGTCAGTGTAAATTCAACACCTTGTCAAACTTTACAAGCAACAATGAAAATTCCTCAAACACACGAAATTTATGTGATACAACCCTATCTAAGGTCATTTTCGTCAATATACAATCACGATTAGCACCAGAGAATAGAATAACACATACCTTGTATAGCGACCCTCCTTACGAAGTTGCGTAAGCGCGTATATTTTGAATAAATCGACAAAGTGTGGATTTCTTTACAGCAGATTTTTTGAAAAGGAAGATGCTCCTAGAAGACAATGATTATTTGATGACGTCATGTATACATATGACATAATAATTTTGACGTGGCATGAAAAAAAAACTCACTGCTTTATGAAATATTCATTTCATATGCAGATAAGTGTCGGATTTAGACACATGTCGGAATTACCCAGGATTACTCTTCTTACGAACAAAGTCCGTAACAAAGAAACAAATGAACAAATGCATGGCAGAAATAAAGGGACCGGGCAGGATTCGAACCTAGAACTCCCGGACGAAAGGCCAATACCATAACCACTGAGCTAAAGAGATATCTCCCTAACGCAGTTGTTAGGTATTGTATATAAATCGGGATGAAGCCATGCATGAAGGAGTGGTCTCCCGTAACACACCCCCTCTTAAAGTCATCATTTATTGATGACTCAAAGCCTTATTAGGCAGTAAGTCTATTATTTAGACAACAAATGTCCGTTTTTGGACAACAAATGGGATTAATGGCTCAATGGCCGATCCCGGACGAGCTCCCATCTTAAACATTTGACCTTCAACTGTGACTTTGACCTTGGGCGTATCGAAACAAACTTTTCGCATGACACTAGTACTTGTTGAGGAGAACAAGTGTGCAAAATTATTTTGAAATCCATTGATAAATGTAGAAGTTATGCTCCGGACAAGAATGGGACACACACACTAACGCACACACACACTAATACACACACACACACGGATGGACACAGGTAACTCTATATGCCCTTCCGCCATTTCATGGCGGGGGCATAAAAAGAGAAACCATTGGTTACCAGAATCTTTCCACCGCGCCCCCCCCTCCCCCCAATAATATTTTCTACTGTTTTACAGATAAATCCCTTCATTTGGGCCACTTTTCATTGTCATCTGCAAAAGCTTTGAGTTTGGACAAGTCAAAAATGTTGTCTTGTCTGCTTGTAACAAAATATCTACTATTAATCCTTTACTACACAATCCTGAGTTTTAATGCCCCTGAGAAAGAAGCCTTTTGAAAATATTGTAGCAAACAGAGAAAATGCTGGTAACCAGCATTTTCAGGCCCTTTTCCCACAATATTTTTTACCCGATCAGAAATCTTCAGCTCATTTGTACAAATTTTGAAATCGCTGTCTGCAGAAGTTTTGAATTTGAAATTGTCTAAAATTAATTGTTTGTGGAGTGTTAAAATCAAATAAAATCATACCATCATGAGTTGAACCAACATGGTTAACGTCTGAGGCTGCATATCCATGGACGGGGCGTGACTAAAATGGTTGTGCAAATAGCGGAAGGCCCCTCCTGCCATCTCAAAGTAGTGTATAGCTCTCCGTAAACCATCTTTTGTGCTCCTATCCTGTGGGGTAGAATGCTTTCTATGTCTGATTCCTAAGCATGACTATAACTCTTTACCAAACAATCCTGTGTTTAAACGACTCTGAAGAAGTCTTTCGAAAACACAAGAAAAGGAAAAAATGCTGGTAACCAGCATTTTTTTCTCCTTTTCCCACGTTTTCTACACTAAGACCTTCAGTTTATCTGTTTCATTTTGGAATTTTTCATATGCAGATGCTTTCAATGTTGAAGAGTCTAAAAAATTTGTTTTTTTGAGAAAGGATGAACTCCTTTTGTGGCCACTGTTGATCATAATCAGATGGCAGAGAACACACAGATCTTTATCTGAGCTATAATTTTTTCCAACAGTTCAACCCTTTACCTAATGATTCCACTGATTTAACAATATTGAGGAAGAGTACCATATTAAAACAATGTGCCATAATGATTATGACTGTATAGTGTTTAATGCCGTTTTCAACATTTATTTCAGTTACGTTGTGGTGGCCACTGCTCCTATCCATGCTTTCCTGGAGTTTCTTTTACCAAAACTCCACACAATATTCTTTCCAAGCCACTGGCTGCTTTCCCACATAGCCATCATCGAAACGAGGAGAGAGAGGAATGAATCCTGTCACGATAACTATCATAAATCTTCGGTCAGAAATTGGCCGAGCCAGGGATCGAACAGGCGACCTCAAGTTTTCAAGCTACTGACTGAGCTTTTGGGGCTCGGCTAAAACAATGTGAAAAAAGACAATGCTGGTTTTCTCTGTTTCAAACTGTGAGTTCAAAAGCCGTCTTCTTCAGGGTTGTTCAAACTTGGAAATGTGTGGTAAAGGATTAAAGTAGGATCACAGTAGAGTAAGAGCTTAAATCGTATAACAACAGTCCCAGAGTGTCTCTCTCTTAGGTATAAAATACTTTTCAATCCATTTTCTGTATTTTACAACCCTGAAGAACATAGGTTTTAAAAAAATTTTGGGGAAAAAGAGAAAATGCTGGTATACAGCATTTTCTCTTTTTTCCCACCATGTCTTCTACCCTTTCAGAGACAAATCCCATCACTTGAGCTTTATTTCACTGGACTGGAAATGCTTTCAATGTGGTAATGTCAGCAATTTCATTCAATGCCAAAAAGTTAAAGATAATCAGTAACAAATAGCTTGTATGCATTGTTTTGTTGGAAAACTACTTGAAAAACCAATCAAATTCAGAGGACAAAGTTCTTACCTGTCTGCATGCAAGCTGCGTATACAGGGAGCCAATATTAAACAGAACACACCCTTTTTCAAAGGTCAATGTCTTCTGTATATTTGGTACCCCTGTTAATGAGTCATACCTGCAAGCAGAAAACACAGACAAAATTTAATTTACTACTACAGCATTACCTTTTTGAAAATATTGTGGCAAGAAGATATTTTGTTTCTAGGAGGAATTCCTTGTTATACCAAAATGTGTTAATATATACTCATGTTTTAGATCTCATTTCAGGAAGGTTAATTCTATCTTACAAGAATGTTTTCAAAGCTGTCTGGAGCAAGTTTTTTTCAGGAGGAATATATGAAACAAGTTATATGCCTGCAAAACTGTTGAAAAAGGCATAAAAGATTTAAACACTAAAGAAAATCAACCATTTAACCCTTCACCAGACAATCCACACAACCCTGAAAAAGAAGGCTTTTGAAAACACTGGGAAAAGGAGAAAATGCTGGTTACCAGCATTTTCTTCTTTTCCACAGTGTTTTCAAAAGCTCTATTCCCCAGGGTCATTAAAACTTGGGTTTGTTTAGTAAGGGTGAAAAGGTTTGCATTTCTCGTCAAATATGGAACACAAGGAAAATGAACCATGAACAATGCATATTTAGCAGTTGAGTTCTTGCACTACACAGTTGTAAATCATGAGATACAAGCAAAATATTACCAATAAAACAAGAACAAAGCATACTTTGCAGTTTAGAACTTACAATACAATAGTAGGTCATGAGATATAAACAAATTATTACCAGTGAAATATGAACAATGCATACTTTGCAGTTTAGTACTTACAATACAATAGTAGATCATGAAATACAATCAAATCATTACCAGTGAAACATGATTGGAACCCTTCTATCTGGAGGGAAAAATCTCTTCTCTAGGAAATACAGCTGATTATAATATTCCATCAGTAGTTCAACTCCAGTGTCATTTCTCTGGGGTGTTCTTAAAGCCTATAAGCAAACAAACACAAGTACTAGATTGCAGTTTCAGAAACACACATTATTAAACATCTTTTAAACTTCCTGGCTCGAATACATGCATCGCACGCTGATAAAATCAGATACAATGAGAAAAATTCCATATCTACACAGAGTCAAATACTGTTCCAAATATGGTATGATGATGTATCACACATGAGGAGTACGTTGAGAGATACTTGTGATTTGATTGGCCAAAACTTGTGCTATAACATTTATCTGCCATTCATTAAAGACAAATTTACTTCCAACTTCACCAATATGTGTTTATCTTTTTATTTGTTTTTCTGGGATATGTAAACCAAAGATCATACTATATAGAACCAGCAGTCTGATGCTGTATCTATACTGTCTAATACAATGACATTGTTTCAGCAGAAAGAACTTTCACAATTGCAATATTTCGGATTTTATCATCAGCTGGAAATTTTCGTCAGATAGACTAGCAGTTTTAACTCAGAACCACATGATCCCGAATCTTAATGACCCAGAGAAAAAGGCCTTTTGTAAACATCATGGGAAACAGAAAAAGCTGATAAAATTGATGCGTTTTCTACCCTTTCAGAGACAAAACCCACAATATGAACAATTTCTAATTTGCTTTCAAGTCTAAAATTTTGTCGTTTGGTAAAGGGTTATGAGTGACAAAGGCAAATTTTTTTGACGCAAATTTAAAAGCTTATTAAGGGTAACTTATCTCCTTTTTTAACAATGTTTTCAGAAGCTATCTAATGCAGATGCATACAGTCCTGTATGTAAATGCGTAAAAGTTCCAAAGACAAGGCATTAGCATATGAGAGACTAAATGTGTCCCAAATGAAGGGATTTATCTTTGGAAGTTAGAAAACATTCTGAGAAAAAGATAAAATGCTGGTTACCAGCATTTACTCCTTTTTCCACAATGTTTTCATTGTCCATCTATCCAAGGGTTGAAAAAAAAAAAAAAAAAAAACACTAGTGTTGCCTTGTAAAGTATTTATAAGGTTCATGTAACACTGGTTTGCAATAAAAAGTTTAAAAAAAGGGTATTTTATACACATACATGGCAGACACGTGACACTATCAAAGATAAGGTAGACCTTTTAACATAAAGTCCTGTGTTTAAATGACTCTAGGAAAGAGGGATTTGAAAACATTGTTGGAAAAGGAAAAAAGCTGGTAACCAGCGTTTTCTTCTTTTCCACAAATGTTTTCTACATCGGAAAAGTTTTCTACGCTATCAAGAACAAACTCAGTTGTTTCAGCCACATTTGATTTGTTGTCTGCAAATGCTTTAAAGATACATTTTTACAGCAAGAGAGAAAAAAAGCTTTTAAAACTAAAAATGGTTCAATGCATTTTTTATCAGTCGTAATCTGTGCCTCCTTGCAACCATCTGGGGCAACATTTGGCATGAAGATATAAGAATGATTATAGGTTCATAAATAAAGTTGAAATGGGCTTTAAAAAGATTGGCTGAAAACGAGTTCAGATGTATCTTTACATTTGGACAAGTTTTGTAAAAAGTTTGTCATTTGGCAAAAAGTAAAAAAGAAATATGTGTATCATACCATCCTAAGCTCATGAAGATCCTGTATTTCTGTATTGTAATCATCAGCATTTTCACTGTAGTGTTCAGAAATAAAGTCCTGAAACAAAACTAATATTGTTAACCCTTTACCACACAAACTAGACTTTTAACAACCTTTAAAAAGAAGACTTTTGAAAACATTGTGGGAAAAGGAGAAAATGCTGGTAACAAGCATTTTTTTCCATTTCCCACAAAGTTTTTCTTCCTTTATATAGACAACTTTCACAACTTCAGCCCATTTTAATTTGTTGTCTGCATATGATTTGGGTTCGGACAAGTCTATAATTTTGTTGTGTGGTAAAAGGTTATACAAATTCTTTCCAGGCTTTTCTATGGAAAACAGAAATATATCAGGTAATTTTAACTCTTAACTACAACTGGACTTGTCCAAACTGAAAGCATTTGCAGACAACAAATCAGAGATGGCACCAATGACAAAATTTGTCCTTTATAGGAGGGAAAGATTACGGGAAGAAGAGAAAATGCTAGTTACCAGCATTTCCTCCTTTTCCCACGATGTTTCCAAAAGCTCCATCTTTTGGGGTTGTTAAATGTTGGGACTGCATGGTAACAGGTTAATCTGATAATTTCACTGTAGCAACTTCACTACTTATACAGTGATGTATTCCTGTGCAGCGCAATAGTGTATTTTACCTATTTAAGTGTGCAGTTTAAAGAAATCACAATTTAATGTTGTATGAATGTGATATTCTATGTGATATTCTATCATGTATACAATTATTTTCAGTAAAATGTTGTTTTCTTTTATATTTGTCATGTTTTAGCACATAAGAAAGAGGGAAATAGTTTCTTTTTGGTGTAAGTAACAGATGAAATAGAGTTTACTTCATCAGCTTGTGGTTAATATGGGGAAATATTTGCCGAAAAAGGAAAGGTATGCGAAAATAACGAGTGCCGTAAGGCACGAGTTATTTTCGCGGACCTTTCCCTTTTGAGGCAAATATTTCCCCATATTAACCACAAGCTGATGAAATAAATTATATATTTCCTCTGATTATTTTGTCAACGAATGCCACTTTTAAAACTTAAAAAAGTAGTTCCAGATTTTTGGCAGGAGGAAAATATTCACTGTGACGGGGAAATAATTCCCCCCAGCTTAAATTACAACATTTCTTTACCCATAACATTTCTAAAAATAGACACATGAAATATAATATATTGATTTATTTGGTTTAGTTCCTTACCACAGAAAAAAAATGTAGATATGAACAAACTGAAATCAATTGCAGATGACAAATAAAATGTTGCACATATGATAGAATCTGTCTTTGATTATGGTAGAAAACGTTGTGGGAAAAGGAGAAAATGCCAGTTACCAGCATTTTCTCCTTTTCCCACAATGTTTCCAAAAGGATTCTTTCCTAGGGTCACTAAAACCCAGGAATATGTGGAAGAGTTAATCAACTATTCAAAATATGTATTTTAATGTGAAATAGAAAAAATATGATCCAACAAACCTTTATAGTCACTTTGAAATCTATATCTTTGGTTTCTTTTAGGCCAAGTGGAATCATAGGTTCAACATTGTTACTACAAAAAATCAAACAAAACTAACATTCATATTTTATTGTTGGAAAATGAGAAAATGATGGTTACCACAATGCAACATTTTCCCACAAACAATGTTTTGGTTTTTTTTTTTTGAGACAAATATCCTAGTTCTAGCCACACTTTGTTTTCTGCAAATGTTTTGGATTTGATCAAGTCTTAAATTTTGCCATGTGGTAGAGAGCTCACTGTCAAGTTATGATTGCAGGTTGAACAATTTCAGTGTAACTTAAGGTGGTAGACCCGTAACACTTCTAGTGCAACATGGAATAAAATTCTTGATAGTTGGTAAGTACAGATTTATACAGATATAATACTTTTGAACACTTTTAACCGACCAGAAATTCTTTTGATGTCTATCTAGAAATTATTTGTTGATACTTTTGTTGTTTCAAGAAAAGGGAGGTAATTATTATCTCCCTTCGTAATGACAATATAGTGGTTTTAGATTTATAAATGATAATTCTAGGAAGGAAAAAGTGGCTTGGTTAAAGTAGTACAATAATACTCATTTTTAATCATAGCAAATTTTGTAGGATAATATTATAGTGGAAACAGCTGTTTTCTATTATGGGTCCACTACCTTAAAAACCTGGAACCATTTTGGTAACATAAATATATCAGCGGCACTCCGGCAAAAGGGAGTTTAATGTATCTCCATCATGTGTTTTACCAACCAAGAAGTCACAATTATAGATTCATAAAATCCAGTTTGTGTAACAACCGACTAAATCATGAGGTAGACTGGTCCTTTGACATGCCAAAAATTGACCAATAACAAAAAGCATCAACCCAGGTCAGACGCGGGCTGATTTATGCAGATGCATTTACTCCCTTTTCACAGAGCATAGTTCATATGTATTAAAGACACAAAAAGGTTATCAATGTAACTTGATTACAGTCGGACCAATTAAAACTGGAATATATGTTTCTTCCATTTCTCCAAAGGCTAATTTCAGACTACCATAAACTCATAACCTTTTACCACAAAGTCCCGACTTTTAACGACCCTGAAAAAGAAGGCTTTTGAAAACATTGAGGGTAAAGGAGAAAATGCTGGTAACCAGCATTTTCTCCTTTTCCCACAATGTTTTCTACTCTTTAAATGAGAAAAATCATCATTTTCATTACAACTGATTTGTCATCTGTAAATGCTTTCAATCTGATAAGTCCTAAATTTTATCATTTAGTAAAGAGTTAAAAGCAAAAGAGAAGAGAAATATCAAAACTTTTTAAGAAAAATATGTAACTAATTTAAAGAAAAGATGAGTAATTGCTTGTTACAAGCTATTGCTCTTTTCCTCACAGTTGTTTTTCAAAAGATCATTTCAACCAGATTTTTTTCTTTCTTCACAAGCCTGTAATATGTGGTTTAACGCAGGGCAGGAACAATTCTTATTGTCTGTGGTCATGAGGTAGAGCTTTGGCCTTACAACTAGAAGGTCCCGAGTTCAATTCCAAAGAGCAGATATCAAGTTTGGTACTATTCATTGGCACACAGCCAGTGCAAGTACTGGTGTGGTTTCATAGAAACAAAATTGAGATGGATTAGAACAGTTTGCATAATTAGGACAAGTTGCAAGAACTCGTTTCTCTACTCTTACAAACAAAGTCTGTAACAAAGAAACAAATGAACAAATACATGGCAGAAATACAGGGATCGGGCAGGATTCGAACCTACAACGCCCGGACGAAAGGCCAATACCATAACCACTGAGCTAAAGAGAATTCTCCCTAACGCAGTTGTTGGGTATTGTATTTAAATCGGGATGAAGCCATGCATGAGGGAGTGGTCTCCCGTAACACACCCCCTCTTAAAGTCATCATTTATTGATGACTCAAAGCCTTATTAGGCAGAAAGTCCATTTTTGGACAACAAATGGGATTAATGGCTCAATGACCTATCCTGGATGAGCCCCCATCTTACGAACAAAGTCCGTAACAAAGAAACAAATGAACAAATGCATGGCAGAAATACAGGAATCGGGCAGGATTCGAACCTAGAACGCCCGGATGAAAGGCCAATACCATAACTACTGAGCCAAAGAGAATTCTCTCTAACGCAGTTGTTAAGGTATTGTATTTAAATCGGGATGAAGCCATGCATGATGGAGTGGTCTCCCGTAACACAACCCCTCTTAAAGTCATCATTTATTGATGACTCAAAGCCTTATTAGGCAGAAAGTCCGTTTTTGGACAACAAATGGGATTAATGGCTCAATGGCCTATCCTGGATAAGCCCCCATCTTACGAACAAAGTCCGTAACAAAGAAACAAATGAACAAATGCATGGCAGAAATACAGGAATCGGACAGGATTCGAACCCAGAACGCCCGGATGAAAGGCAAATACCATAACTACTGAGCCAAAGAGAATTCTCTCTAACGCAGTTGTTAAGGTATTGTATTTAAATCGGGATGAAGCCATGCATGAAGGAGTGGTCTCCCGTAACACTACTGATGTAAAATAAATATGTTCAGATTAAATTAAAAGAAAAATTCTGGTTACAAAAAGTACTTTCTACTTTTTTCCCCCCAAGTTAATCCTTTTCTAGACAATCACACATTTTAATGATCCTGGGAAAGAAAGCTTTGGAAAAGATTGTGGGATAAGGGGAAAATGAAGCCAACCAGCATTTTCTCCTATTCCCACAATGTTTTCTATCCTTTAACCCTTTACCACACAATCCCGACTTTTAACAACCCTGAGAAAGAAGCCTTTTGAAAATATTGTGGGAAAAGGAGAAAATGCTGGTTACCAGCATTTTCTCCTTTTCCCACAATGTTTTCTACCCTTCCCAAAACAAACTTCAATTTTTCAGTCACTTTCATTTTGTTGTCTGCTAATGCTTTCAATTTCAACTAGATCTAGTCTAAAATTTTGTCGTTTGGTAAAGAGTTAAAAAGAAAAGCCCATAACTTTAGTCGCACTAAGTTTTTCATCTGCATATGATTTGAATACAGACAAGACCAAATTAGTGTCATTTAGCAGTGTTATGACTGGTTTCAGGAAAGATCAGTATTCTTACAGTTAGCACCCCACATTCCCCCTTAACCAGCAAAAGTACTGTGCATAAACAACAAGATGTAATAGCTACTTGTCATGTTGATAGATCTGCACACTGCTGTTCAGTTCTGACACCTCTTCCTTCAACAACTGTATGTTGGAGTTAAAGAACAGTAACTCTACAGACACTAGCTCCTTCAGTCTTTTATTGTCTGTAGCCCTGAAATAATATGTCCATTGGTTACAGAATTTTGACATGGAAACCTCAGAAAATTTGCATGGAAGTACGATCATAATGGAACCCCAGCCAGAAATTGCGTGTTAACCCATTACCACACAGCAAATTTTAGACTTGTCCTGACTCCATATTGAAGGAATTTACAGATGAAAATTCATGTGTTTTCAACTGATAGTATTTGTCATTAAATTGGTAGAAAACATTGTGGGAAAATGGTTACCAGCATTTTGTCATTTTCCCACAATGTTTTCAAAAGCTTTCCTGCTCAAGGTCATTAAAACTTGGGATTTGGGACTACAGTTTATGCTACCTTGATAGAACCACTGTCCACTGAGCCATAAAAAATTAAATTCTAAATGTATTATGTATTATCAACAATATTTAAAGTCTGCTCTAAAACCTTTGTTGTGGGTGTTGCAGACTTTTAGCAACTGAACACAATACTGGTTTTATTGAAGAACTACTCTTTTCTGAATTAATGAAAAACATCATCTTGTATCTTGACTCTGAATACCAGCAATTATTTAAAACTTTAATTTCTCAAGAATTTCCTCTCAACCTAGTACTTATCATGCATCAGTTTACTTCTAAAAAGTAATCTTTAGCAATAACATAAACTATTTAATTTAAATTTTTTCAATAAATACATGTACTATGTTGCTTAAATCTTTATGATACACTTTTAGTCTTCTAACCTATATAAATTTTCTGCCCCATTCCTCATTCGAAGTTCTCTGTTGATTTCGTCATTTAACTTTGACCTTCTCTTTTGCAACTTTCCTCTGGCTGTAGATATCAGTGGATCAGACCCCTGTACATGAATAGATTAAAGACAAAATTTAAACTAAAAAAATTCATGTTATTTCATCAATTCAGAGAGAGAGAGAGAGAAAGACAGAGAGAGAGATAGAGACAGATGGAGTACATGAGGACAGACAGACAGATAGTAAATAATCAGTTCTTCCATTGGAAATAGACTACCATAAGATGTTTCCATGGAAGCAAACCTAAATTCATACTGTTAGATCATCCATATTTTACTTGGATGGATTAACATGTTTCGTGCATGTCTGTTTGAAGAGGTAACCTGTGTGCATTACACTATGGTAATTTTACCCGTTGGACTTTAGCCATTGCTGCAGGTGCATAATAAGCACCTGAGAACCCTTTGTAATAAAACTAGCCTCAGATGATATTGAGAAACCAAACCAAAAAGAGTTTTTTGATATCTTGTATTAGTTGTTGAGTGGCATCTTCCTGTAGAAAAGATAACTAGCAGTTTTTGTAAACCTCTGAGGTGTACCAGTTACAAATAGGCAAGCCTGATTTTACGACAATACAAAAGCAGAGACATCTCCCACTCCCAGTATAGTTCTGCTATCTTTTACATGTAGAACGTAATTGCAGTTCTACCAACTGCATTTGTGTAAACCCAAACCAACTACCCATATATTTAAGAAAAACCTGGAATCCCCTTGACAAAAGAAAAATGAGAAAAGGACAAAACACTGTTAAGAAGCAGGCCCTTAGTATAGTATCCGGATACTGGTTTATCCGAACAAAATAAATCTTCCGAGCTACACTGGTCAAAATTCGACTAAAATGTGCTGTTTGTGAATATTCTTCGACACGTAGGACGATTTTCACTTCTAATCATACTCATTACGGCAGAAATCGGCATTGGGTCATTAAATAGCTGATGAAACGTGTCCTTGTTCACAGCACTAAGAAATTGAGTTAGTCACTTAGTGCGTGCCAGCAGTAGAAGGGCGGTATATGTCACTAACCTTTCGACATTTCGTGTCTGCCAGATGATCTTCATTCAGTTTAGAATCATCAATCATGTTTTGTATCTCCATCGTGTTTCACGTCACCATTCTCTTCTCACTCGGTGTTTTTCTTCATAAAAACTTTGAAAACTTTACACATCAAAAACCTGTTGACATGTTAATCTTGTTCAGGAAAGTGTTAATCAATTCTTGTACTCATGTTCCTTAGTTATGCCGTCTTAAAAAACGGGGAGCTATTTAGGATGGTAAAGATCAAGATTAGAGTACACAGATGGCGTAGTCTGATCCGGCATTTACTACGCCCGCTTGTATATTTAATTATTCATGCCTGTGTGATAAAAATCTGCCTGAGCTTCAGTGAATTATATTTCCAGCCGTCGAAAGAGGCAGTGATTATAAACTCCTCAAAGTTTGCTATGCACCAAGATTTCCTAGCATCGCAGCAGAGTCTGTATTCTATATTTTTGTGATGTTGATATTGGAAATCATTCAGTGGTGTATCGAGAAGGTCTCCGGTACACACATTGCTTTGTATGACAGGCAAATTCCTCGTACAAGTCTTGCAAATGCAGACACCCTCAATAGTGTTTTGAGACACTGCATACATGTACCAAACTTGTGTACACTCTTCATTCTTCACTTTCTTTCGAAAGGCTGAACGTTTTTGACGTTAATATGGCAAATGTGAATGTCAGAAGACATTTATTAGATGCAGACATGGGGCGGGCAGTTGGAATGTTGGAACAGGGGGCTCTTCATCGTGAGGTTGGTGAGGCACTGGGTGTGCACCATACTGTTATTACCAGCCTGGTACACTTATCAGGCAGCATGATGGTGGGAGGTGAAGGGCTACATCAGCAGCTGATGATTGATATTTGGTCATCCAGGCTCGCAGAAACCGCTTTGCCACTGCACCTCAAAGTTCTGCGTTATGACCCTCAAAATGATGCTTCTGGGGTCAGGGTTTCGACTCAAACCGTACGCACACGGTTGCACGGAAGTGGCCTCCGATCGAGAAGACTCTGTATTCATATCCCCTTATCTTCAACCACTGTCAGCATCGGTTTGCTCGGGCGATGGACCACGTTGGTTGGAGGGGATCGGTATGGGGGCGGCTCTATCATTGTATGGGGCGGGATAAGCTGGGATGGACGAACTGACCTGGTTGTGCTCGATGGAGGCACGTTGACTGCCCAGCGGTATCGAGATGAAATTCTCGACATACAGATAGAGTTATATGCTGGTGCTGTTGGCGATGGGTCATTCTAATGGACGATAATGCTCGTCCTCCCACGGCGCATGTTGTCCAAGAGTACTTGTAAAGGGAGGATATCCAGCGTATGGGTTTGCTATCCCGTTTCCCCGACTTAAATCCAATTGAAAACATGTGGAATGAGTTACAGATCCGCAATTTAGCCCGTCAGGTCTAGCAACAAAGCATTCAGCAACTTGGTGAATTTGTCGAGGAATGGAATTCCATTCTACAAATGCTTATCCAAAACTTAATTTGGGGCATGCAAAGACGATGCCAAGCTGTCATTGATAGCAACGGGTCACATAGTCGTTATTAGGCCCATACCAAATTAATCGCTAGCTTTTTTCGCGAATTCCGTTTTTACTCGTTTTGGAAAAAACAACCATTTTAGTGACCATCCAAATAAATATGAAAATAAAATCAAAAGAGTGCATAACAAGTGTAAAATCTTTATATGCAATAATAAATAAATCACAAGGTACATGTTCAACAAGAAAAAAAAACACTCATAATTTAGCTACAACCTAAGGTATGTGCAACATTCTTCGTGCTTAGCAAACTTTGAGTAGTATATAAAGCCTATTTAGGCCTATATAAAAGCCCACTTAATGCTGTTTTAAAAAAAAAAAGAGTTACGCTAAAATGCTCAAATTACAGTTGTATTAAGGTGTCATAGGCAAAAATCAGCATCATCCAAATATTACTTTTATTTGCCCGTTTTTGCCCGAAATTACGTAAGATCCCGTCAATCTGATCATGTTTAAAAAAAAAATGCTGTCGGCGAACTGTCCCCCGTGCCATGAGCAAATCGCAAGAGCTGCACTGCTTTGCTGGAATCACAGCTGGCTAACTTTGAAAAGTGCAAATTTCTAGTCATAATAAGAGGTAACCATCAAGTTTCTGTTATGGGTGGACAGGTGGCCTAGTGGTTACCACGCTGGACTACCACTCCGAAGGCCTCTGGCTCGATCCCCGGTCAGGTCGGGTGTTCCTGAAGCAAAGGAATCTAAACAAAGAAGAGCTTTTTGTATCAGACTCTTTCTCTGTACTTCAATCTGCACAAATATGTGTATATATAATAACAAGCAAGTCTACATTTATGTAACACCATAGTTCGATAGTTCAATTGAGCCACACTCTATGAAAAAGGGGGCTTAATGCATCTGCGAACAGTATCGACCTACGTCAGCCTGCGCAGTCAGGGGTCGAAACTTTTCGCTATTGGTTAATTTTCTGTATGTTCAAGGACCTCATGATTAAGTCGGTTGTTAAAAGAGGTGGCTATTATGGATTCATAAGTATTTGATGGGTGGAACCATGGATCACGGAGCTGCATTAAGCCTCCTTTTGCCGAAGCATGGCTCAATTATATGTTTAAGTAATCCTGTACAGAAATATCTCAAAATGAAACTCTTAACGACGTATATCACAAATTTTTCTAACGGACAGATTTTTTTGAAACTTTGCACATACAAAGCTCATCATGTCTCTAGAAGATTACTGTAACAAAAGGTATGGGTCACCGTGCTCGTTTCTGAGAAATTTGCCTTTGAAAAAGGTATATAAAGTTCAAAATTCAGCTTGTATTAGATTTAACACGCTTTTCTTTAATACTCAATTAATGAGGAAAATTACCGGAAGAATATACGAATATACATCATTTTAATGAAAATTCATATAGTCTTGCACAAAAAATATATAAAAGTCTGGTTTTGAGCTTGGTAAGTAAACAAATATGCATGTTATATATAGAACATTGAGTTACAAAGGGAGATAATTTGACCAAATTCAGGGTAAATCTTTAATAAATACACACTTTCTAAAGGACAGATTTTTCTTAAAATGTCCACACGTATAGTACTTATAATTCTAAACAATATGAAAAAATAAAAATGACACCTATCCGTGCTTATTTCTTCAGAAAACAGGGATGAAGGTCACTTTGGAAGTTAATGTTTTCAAGGAAATAAAAAATAGGATAAAAGCTCAGCAGACACAATGGGAAAAGGAGAAATTACTCATTAGGAGTGATTTCTGCTTTTCCCACAACAATTTTGAAAGTGGAAACAGCTATATTTACACAGCTTTAAATTTCCCGCTTTTGCCAAGTTTGCTTGTTTGGTGTATAATGCCGTGCCAACAGTATTTTAATCATTTGACGGTGACAGTTCACAGATCCTTTTTTTTTTTACTAATACTTCCCGCAGAAAGTGCTTCTTGTTTCAGTGCGTCAACAGTATTACCATATGTGCGAAAAATACATAGGTGCACTTTTGATTCACTATCCATGACAAAAACACATGCGCAGTAGGATGCACGCGAACATTTGTTATATACATCGTTAAACGCGAGAAGCTCGTCCTTCAAATATAGAATGCAAGTGTGGGAAATTACCTGAAGACATCATATATGGCATGTGGATTTTCCGAACGAAATCAGGCTACGTATTCACCAACCATTCGTAAGAATAATCTTACCCTTATGCTGAAGAATCAGTTTCTAAATGTGAAAGTAAAACCACTTCTGATTGGCTAAACCATTTGGTTTAGCCAATCAGAAGTTGTGTTACTTTCAAATTTATACAATTTTTCAGAATTCGACAAAGAATACAGACCTTCTTTAGAACGCATTGGTGAACATGGACACAGATCTTCAGTGTATTCCCGAAACTCATCCCCCGATCTTGCAGAAGCCATAACTCAATCGCAGTAAATCTCACATTGAATCTTAAACGGTGATCACATCTTATGTAGTTGGCCGTAGTGGGGAATGACCGTAGTTACCCGTAGTTGAACGTATTAAACGTTGTTGAACATAGTTACACGTGGATAACAGTAGTTCGACGTAGCAATAAACACAGTTTGAACTTATGATTTGCCCGTTCTTAAGCACATAATTTTTCAACATGTTCAAAATTTGGTTATGGGTTAACCACGATGTTGTAATCCTACTGTGACCGTGGTTTGAACGTAGTTGACTTTAGTTAACCGTAATTGACCCTACTTAATCGTAGTGTGTACTGTAGTTGACCGTAGTTTTTTCCTGAATGGCATGGTAGAAAGCACAATGACTGTAGCTTACCCGCACTGAGCAGACGAAGCTACAACGTTTTACCGTAGATTAACGCAGTTGACACTACCATCGTTGCCCTTAATTAGGACGTAGTTTATATGTAGTGTAACGTAGTTACTCATAGTTAAACGTAGTGATACCCTAGTTAACCCTGACCACTTGCTCGCAGTTGTATATAGATGACCTTATGTACACGTCGTGCAACCTACTTAAGCCATGATCACATTTACGGTCATGCACATAGTTGTCCGTAGTTAATTTAAAACGTAGTATGCCGTAGTCCTTCTACTGTCAACTAGGTTGAAATACTTTCGAAGTAGGTTCAAAATTGGCAAAAAGGAGAAACATAGAAAGTCTAAGTAGGTTGAACTACACGTAAGTACGGTCAACTACATTTAACTGCGAGGAAAGTGGTTAGAATTAACTAGGGTATCAGTACTTCTAACCACATTACGTCTAAACTACGTCCTAAGTCCCCGGAATTACGGTTAGTTAGTATCAACTGCGTTAAGCTACAGTAAAAAGTTGTGGCTGCGCCTGTATAGTACGGGTAAGCTACAGTCATTGTGCTTTTGGAAGGTGACGAACTAGAAATTGCTGATCGCTTATTCTGCCATGCCGCCTTGGAAAAAAATATTTTCTTCCAAAACTACGGTCAACTACAGTACACATTACGCTTAAGTAGGGTTAATTACGGTTAACAAAGGTCAACTACGTTCAAACTACGCTCACAGTAGGGTCACAACATCATCATTAACCGTAACCAATTTTTGAACATGTTCAAAATTATGTACTTACTAAGGGCAAAGCATAAGTTCAAACTTTGTTCATTACACGTTCAACTAAGGTTATCTACGTGTGACTACGTTCGACTACGTTTGATACGTTCAACTACGGCCAACTACGGTCATTTCCCACTATGGTCAACTACGTAAGGTGTGACCACGGTTTAAGACGATCCATATTTCCCCTTTCTGCCAATATAGAACCAAGTTCAAAAGTATAGGTACTTTATTCTAGGAGACCGTAGTAATACTACGTGGAAAAGAACTACAGTCAGCTCCGTGCATAGCCGTAAATGTGACCATGCCATTATTAGGGTTGCTCCAATGTTATTTTTGTGATTGTTTTTTTTTGTTTTTGTTCTAATGGAGACAAAATTGCAAGGATAACATCGGAGCTAGCTTCCTAATCGGGGGTACAATAAATCAATATCTACGTATGTAAAAAGTCAGGGACCTTGCATGGTTGTTCAATTTAATAATACAACACTACCATACTGCCTCATTTAACCCCGAGTTTCTTTCTAAACAATTATCTAAGTGTTTCGTGAGCGTTCTCTCATGATCACATGATAGATTCTCTCTGACATGGTTGGACAACAAAGGAAACGTTAGCATGTCCGAATAGTAGGCCAGCTTGAATAGGTCGTGGACTCACTTTTTCGCTCCCAACTCCAATTGCTTTTTTTACCCCTAGATCTAAATAATGAGCCATGCCCTGTGAAGCAGGGGATTATGCATCTGCAAAAAAGTATCACTCCATCATGCGCAGTTCGTCACGCAACAGGTTTGCCCAGGTCAAAACTTTTTTCATTTTTCTGCATATCGTAGGACCATCATGGACCAACAGTTTCAGCCAATCGCTAGACTACATGTATTTTATGGATCGATAATTATGTGATTATTTGTTTGGTATAATACTCCTTGGAAATGCATTAAACCCTCATTTGCCACAGCATGGCACACGCACACACGCGCGCGCACGTTTGTGCGTGCGTGTGTGTATGAGGCGATCTGGAAATAGGGGGTCGGGGGTGGTATTGCTTCTTTGTAACCAATCTCCGAGCAGAGTTGTCGTTCGTTACTCTCACCATACATCTCTGCAACGGGCTAAATGACAAGAATCTTGTCAAACCGAGGAAAACATGTTTTGTTAATGTTTAACTGTTTCATGTGTAACATAATAAAGTAGACAAAGGAAATATGATTCCGGATACATTATAGGTGCATTCAAACTGATGAATTTACCTGTATACAATGGAACTATTTTTTCAAGCTTCTTTACTGATCAGAATCTTACGCCAATTGTAAAAAAGATGGCTGCGCCCATGAATGATGACAACATTTTCGACACACCGATGGATCTAAGTTTGTAAGATTAAAAAACAAGTTATCGTCCTTTAAAAGACATTTAAGCTTTTCAGAAAATCCCTCTTTTTCACATTTCCTACCACTAAGTCTGATTGGCCGTATGCTGTTTGAACAGCACACAAAACAATCGATTGGTCTTTCTTTCACCGGCGTTTGTGTCGCCATTTTGAGTTATGGTCATGTGACGAAAATATCACGTGATGACGGACTACTTTCTGAGCCAACTACAGAGGTGAATGGGAATGATCCGTAGTGCAAGAGAGTGATTTGTAACGCATTATACCAAGCCAGTTGTTGCATAAAGTAGATCCATTTTGTATATAAACAGACATGCTGAATCACGAGACAGAATGGTCCTTTGACACGCAAAAAAACATTGCTGATAGCAAATGTCTCAACCCAGGTCAGCCTGTGCGGACAGCGTTGATACTTTTGCAGATGCATTAATTAGATCTAATCGACCTTTTTACAGAGCATGACAGTAGTCAGTGCTGGCTGACCTAGATTTATACTTTTTGCAGGTGCATTTATCCACCTTTTTACAGAGCATGGCAGTTGAAGATGACCATGTCAATGTCTACTTTTAACGTCAGGTAGCAAATAGTAATGACTAAGTGAGTTTTCTCTGTGATATGATTTAAAAAATGTTGAAAGCGGCGTAAACTTTCCTACTTCCATATGGTACCATGCACTCGCCAACTTCCTCTAGTCGTCTTTTCAGTTACTACTACTTTGTCACCACTGATTGTATATTCATAACATCATGGCATGAAAATAACAATTTAACTCATTAGCAAATGACAAAATTTTTAGACCTATCCAAATTGGAACCGTTTGCAGACGATAAATGATAAAAGACGCTTAAATGATTGAACTGCTGCTGGTCTTCAAAAAAGGTGCTGGCCACCAGAATTTTCTCCATTTTCTCACAATGTTTTTCAAAGCTATCTCTGTTAAGGTCGTTAAATTACATTATTGTTTTTGAAAAGGTTAAAGTTTCAAAGATAGATTATTTTCAGTAAATATGAATGAAATAACAAAGGAAAGAATGATGTCAAGTGAAAACATGTAAATTTTAAGAATTTCTATGCTTTTTGTAAAATTCCACTGTTACCATAATTTCATTTTACTGTAAACCATTCAGGCTAAATTTGTCATTCTTGAAATACTTTCATTTCTTCAAATACCATTTAATCTATGATATAGCTTTATAATGGTTGCGTGAACCGAAAATGAGTCTTATCGTTATACAAACAGTGTAGACCAAATAACACACAACATTTCTAATTCAATTATCTTTTCAGACGACCTTAAGATAAAACTGCGATAAAATGTTTTAAAAAAAGTCTCATATAAATGCCATTAATCACTAAAGGTTGTAGCATATATATACTTTTAATCATTAACTTTTTAACAGCGACGACAAAACTTTAGGCTAGACCATATTTCAAGTCAATCGTAAGAAAATTGAATGTGGTTCGAATTATGGAATTTGTCTTTGAACGAATAGAAAACATTGTTGGAAAAGGAGAAAATGCTGTTTACCAGCATTTTTCCTTTTCCAACAACGTTTTCAAAAGTCTTATTTCCTCGAGTCGTACATAGTCGGTTTTCTTTTTTTTTTTGGGGCGGGGGGGAGGGGGGCGGGGGAAGGGTTGTAATGAATTAAGGGGGGAGTAAGAGTTAAGAGTAATCGAACGTACAAGCTGACACATGTACTGTCCTTTAGGTTTAGGGTCGATCTTTTCCAACAGGATTTTCATGAATTCGTTCAAACAATACATTGCCACACTACAGCCCAGACTGTCGTATCCTAGCCATGGCACAGAAGCTGTTGAAGTAGTGAAATACACCGTTTGGTGTTTGCCATGGCGTCTCGGTTGTATCCCAAATGTCTATGCAACTCATGTATATTTGCTGTCTGCCGCCAGTCTCCTGTAACCAGGGTCTGCCTTCACCAATTAATTTTAATGACATTTCTTGTCCAATTCGTAAGAATTTTATAGATGTGAAAGTAACGTAATAGTTGACTGGCTAAACCGAATGCTTTAACTTACAAATAAGAAGTTGCATGACTTTGCAAATCTAGAATTGGACCGAGATTGCCATTTAACAGGTTTATGAATACAGACCAAGATCTTGCTAGTCCATTTGCCACTGTCCTATGTAAATCAGGGTACCGGTTCCACCTGAAGTTGCGTAGCTTGGTTCTTGGTAATGATAACTTCTTTATCACTCCTTGTTGCGGTCCTTCTTGCGGTCTTCTTATGACAGTCTACTTAGTTCTGTAGGAATAAACTGAACAATATCTGTTTCTCTGTTATACATGTATGAAATTTTTGACAAAGTAATGTCCGAATAATACAAAATGAAAAATAATCAGACTGGAATCTAGGCAAGAGGTTGTGTAACTACATGCAACAATTTTGAACTGCGACAGGGAGATGTTGCATGTTTGTAGGTGTGTGTCGAAACAACAGGCAGGGACTGCAAATACATGTACGTATGTTCGACAATCCGACATTTCCGCGATGTACAGTTGTTATAAAAGAATTGGTATCTTGTAAGCCTTATATGATCGTTGATGGCTTCATCACGTAAGTCCTGACAAATACTTTGCCTGTTAGGATGACATAAGGGATGTTACAGTAATCTTTAGGCGATGGGTTTAGGTCTAGGAAGTTTATGTATCATCTAGGCTTATTTTCATTGAAGATCAGTTAGCTCTACCTTGCACCAAGGACTACAAAAACTTGCAAATTCGCATACTGAGCCCCTGTAATGAGAGAGAAAAAAAAAAAACTATTATCACAGTATTGACTACCTTAGTTGGGAAGGCATCCAAAAGTCACATAATTTCCATCGGAGGTATCATATCCGTGGCGGGAAAATTTCACTGGTCATGATCCATATACATGTATAACAAACTCGGCATCACTTATAGCTTACCACACTTCTTGCACAAACAAAATTGGATGTGACACGCGTTAAATGTCCTGTAGGGCAGAATAAAATTCAACTGTAGCAACGTATCAAATTTTAATCCTGGTTCAGTGCTTTCCCTAACGTTGGTTTTAGATTCTATGACTCTAGATCCACAAATTTGCAAGAGAATATAAAACATTACCGCCTCGATACGTGAGCAGCTAAAGTAAGCTTTCTCATCTACTTGTCTGAGTTTCATACATTGGTTATAGTATCCAAACTGGAAGTTTTCCTTTCTTCTGGGTGGGATCACAATAGGCCCGTGGTCTCATACCTCGGCATTCCTACCTTTCCCCTTTTTGGACTCCCGGTTTGTACCACTTGCTTTTGCACAGTTTGGTAATCTTTCAGAAATCATTTATCAAATCCAGATTGTTCATTTCTTAGCCTTCCTTCTCTCTGGTTAAAAGGATAAAAAGGAGCATTCGAAACATTTTTTTTACACCAAGAGACTTTCTATTGCGTAAGAAAAGTCCCGCGGAATTCTTTGACGCCAAAAGAACTCACAGCGTTAGCTGTGATCTTCTCGGTCTCTCGGTGGTCCGGTATCGGTGTCACGGTGGTCTCCCTTGGTTGTTTCTGGTCGTCATGCGACGGTATAGATCCAAAATTGAATAGAATGTACCGTGCCATCTGACCTTAATCTACACTCTTAGCCAAACGCCACTTATCTCTTCAATGGCTGTAAAAATTACAGGGAATACTAGTAGGACTTGTAAGCAGCAGAAGCGGGAGGTGGACTGCTATATGTATGTTTTATTTATAAAAAAAGATGATCATTCTGATTGATTGTTTGATAATCGTTTATCTATCTTCGCCACCGGTTGCCCATTTAGGTGATTCCCCCCCCCCCACACTTAGCTAAGCCTGGTTCTTTAAACTGCACTTTTTATAGCTCATGACACGGGACCTGGATTTAATGTCCTATCCGAAAGACTATTAGTATTTAATTTTAATTGGCCAGCCGTGGGGATCGAATCCACTCCCTAGGGTGTCCATAGATTTCTCGCTTACAAGTCACACGTCCAACCACTCGAGCTATTCAGACTAACAAAATATGGGGGCCATGCCCTGTGAAAAGGGGGTTTACTGCATCTGCAAAAAGTACCGATTCATGTCAGCCTGAGCAACCCGTGCAGGCTGACATGGGTCGAAACATTTTGCAATTTGTAAATAAGGACCATTCAACTTCATTATCTAGTTGATTGTTGGACCGAACGGTTTTTATGTATCCATTATCATATTATGACCAGCTCGGACATCACGATGATGCATTAAGCCCCCTTTTGCCAGAGCATGGATCAAATTTTTCTGAAGGCGTAAAAACTTGAATTAATGTCCACGGTTTGCAAAGGACTTTAATTGGAGTGTGTATAGTAAGCATGCAAATTATGTCGATATATAAGTATTTTTTCAATACATAGAACCGACCCTTATCGCCTTCACTCTATACCCAACAGCAAAGTTTTAGGCTCGTACAAATTAAAAGCATTTGCAGACGACTAAGTAAATGTGACTGCAAAACTCATATTCGGTTTTAGAAGGGTAGAAAACATTGTGCGAAAAGGAGAAAATGATGCTAACCAACATTTTCTCCTTTTCCCAAAATGTTTTCATGACTTCTTCTTCAGGGTCATAATTACTCGGGAATTTTTGGTAAAGGGTTAAAAAAAAAACTTTTCAAGTTGTTCTTTAGACGTGTTAAGGTATCACATTTTTTTTCTTTAAAGATATGTAAGACTGACAGGAAAAGAAAGTACGAATATAGTTCTTCCACAAAGATCTTATTTGATTATGAACATCATTTACTAATTGGAGAGAAGTTTAGTTAATGACATGGGATATTGTTTTTACTTCAAATTGGATTGCTTATACTGTACATAGAGCATTAACTAACCATAAAACAAAAAATAAACTGCACTTATAAAGTATATCGGATTTGCCTAACTCTTTACCGGTCGACACTATTTTAGAATAATACGGATTTAAGCATTTAGATACGAAAAAATTAAATATTGTTTAAAAAAAACAACGGTACGTGTCTTTGAAAGCGGTAGAAAACTTTGCTGCTAACCAGCTTTTTTGCCTATCCTCACGATGTTTTGAAAATCACTTTTTTTGCATCGGAAAGTTACGGGACAACCCGATGAAGGGTTAAAAAGCTATAATTTGGGTTATTTGGTATTGTTCTATGTCATTGAGTGTGACCTTGCATACATGTTGGAATTTTAGCTAAATTGACAGGTAAGTGACATTTAAAACTTGCGCAATTTACATTGATTTATATTTTTACCAAATTTGTTTTCTCTCAGAAAAATGTGGTGGCATTTCTAAGTACGTAAATTTTGTTTTGAATGAGTTTGTTTTGCAAAAGTCTGCTCGCTCCTGGCACTGAACATTGTCTTGTTGGAGAGGTCATCAGACCTCTCCAACAGTGGTGAGTTTAAAAGGCAGACTGCCACAGAATTTGCTGTCTAAATCCATTTTTCTTGCGAAATTGTTCTGATACACAGTCTGTTTCGTCATGGTTTTGTAAATAAAGCGAAATAAAAAAACCGAAACAGGAAATAGACGTGGTTTATTTTTATATGACGAATTTCAGAAAAGATTTGTTATATTAATTTGCCATGGCTGCAAATGACCTCTCAAATAATTGTAATTTTTCATTAAGCAAATAAATCTAAGCAGAAGTAAAAATAAGAAGAATTTCGTTAAAAAAGAGAATGAAGACCGCTGGACAAGATCATGCGACTTGAAATCGCAGCAAGAAGGTCAAATGACCGTCATGTAAAGCATATGAGGTTTCTACTCGGTGGCCTTTTTACTTGTTTGTTTACATGTACCAAAATATATTGAAATTAAAAGCCAATAAACTATTTGAAAACATTGATGCTGACCTCTCCTGGCTTCTTTTGTAAAGAAGCCAACTTGTATTTAGTATCATGTGGTATCATATTACTTGAAATCATTTAAACATTGATCACAACGCCATATTAAGCGTTTCGTGAGGACATGTCTGTCTGCCTGTCTGCACGCCCCTCCGCCCGGACGTAGGTAGGTAGGTAGGTAGGTATGTATTTATGTATGTATGTATGTATGTATGTATGTTGTCCGGTTATAGTAGCAAAAGAGCATCCCTCTCACTCCGCCTGCAAAAGGACGGGTAGCTCCTGTCAAACGACAGAAATGTGCCTCAAAAAGTCAAACACTGGATTCTCCTCAATAGTAGGCAGACAATTTAAGCGCTTATTTTCACCAACCATTGTAAACTGCATTCTCAGCCTCAAGAATTTTCAGCATTTCAAAATAACACAATTTCTGATTGGCTAAACCAAAGGTGGATATGGATGGGGGAGGGCTTCCATCAGGGTACTCTGGCCTTGTTTGTTCTCGTTCAATGCTTGGGGACAGCATTGATTTTAGGCTGCCTAACATTCCCCCAACGTGATTAACTGAGCCAAGAGTGCTTAAAATAAATGTATGAACCATTCTCTGACAAAAGGGAGTTTAATGCATCTCCTCGATACACTATAATTGGCCTGCAACACGCGAAAAGGGGCATTCGGACATTTGTGTAAAGTGTCGTCTCGGATCAGCCTGCGCAGTCCGCGCAGGCTAATCCGAAACGACACTTTCCGTTTTAATGTAATTTTCTGTTTTGCGCAAGTCTACTGTAGCACAAAATCTGATGTGGTCGTAAAGTGCCGTCTCGGATTAGCCTGTGCGGACTGCGCAGGCTGATCGGAGACATTTTACGCAAATGTCCCAATGCCCCTTTCCGCATGTTGCAGTCCAATTATCATATCAAGCAGGTCATCGCATAATCATGGGTCCATGAAATCCATTTAATCTGAAAACTGACTGAATCATGAGGTAGAATAGTCCCACGACATGAAGAAAATTTACAAATAGCAAAAAGTTTCGACCCACACAGGTCGATACTTTTTGAAGATGCATTAAGCCTCTTTTTCACCGAGCATAGCTCTAGTATATGTATTAAACAGAAATTACAGATCAAAACATATGCCCGAAACGGATCACGCCCCCGCCGAGTGTGAATATGCTGAGAGTGAAATACAAAGGACGCCTTGTACATTTTTTTTACCCAATGTTTTTTTTTCTAACTTGAATAATTTTAAAGGGCAAACTTTATCTTACAAATGCCGTAGTTTTCGAAGTAAGTTTTTTACACCATTTAACACATGGACAAAATTTTAGACTCGTCCAAACTGAAAGCAAATGCAGACAACAAATTTAGTGTTATTCCAACAGTGTAATTTGCCTTTGGTAGGTTAGAAAACATTTGTTCCCCACAATGTTTTTCAACAGCTTTCTGTTTGACAGTCGTTAAAACTTGGGATTGTGTGGTAAAGGGTCAATGCATTTGACTTAGCTTTGCAGAAGTGTTCATTACCGTGTTAGTACCGTGCTCAGAGTATGTTACGGAATGTATTTGCCAACTATTGCCTTACTTAATGAAGTGACAAATCATTTTTGATGTTCAACGGGATTATAAAAATCTGAGTAAGCCACTTTATTGGCCCGTAAATTATTTATCAATTAATTTTAAGGTGTAATATTTTAACCGTATACTGCTATATAAAATATGAAACCTTCAAGCCGATAGTAAAAACCCAAATATTTCCATTTCAAAGGTGTTTTTGTGTAAAAAAAAATATCTCCTAATCGGACAGTGTGGATCCAAGATCAGACTGCACGTTCTGTGCAGTCTGATCTTGATCTACACTGTCCGCAAAAGGTCTTTGAGTCGCGCTTAGCAGCCTAAGATTTAACAGTTGGTATTTTGTTTTTCTTTTAATACGTTATAATAAAAACTATCCCCATTTTATCATGCGTGAAAATGGGCCATCGTTTTTAATGCAGAACTAAAAGTATAAGGACACAAGTGGGGAGGGGAAGAGTTGTGGGGGAAGGGCGCTAAAAAATAGCGTTTGTCCCCGCCGCTACCAAAGTCCTTGGGGTCCCCGTACTGTCCCTACCCTATGTATTTTCTCAATCTTTAACGGATGTTTTTACACGGGGGCACTGACTTCCGGCCGCCGGGGACACTAACTTCCGGCCGCAGGGGACACTAACTTCCGGCCGCAGGGGACACTGACTTCCGGCCGTCACGAAAAAATGTCTACGGATTCGGGAAGTACTAGAGTAACTTTTGAACAAAGCTCGACCGAGATTTATACCCAGCACTGGATTAGTATGTCATATTCATACCACCACCCTGTCTTTTAAAGCCGAAAGCGATTTACCCTTTATCAATCTGTTCCGTGTCTTAAGAAGAATGCTTTTGATAACGCTGAAAAAGGGGTAAAATGATGGTGACCAGCATTCCCCCCCCCCCCCACGTTCTTCACCCTTTTAAAAACAAATTCCATCATTTGAAGTACATGCACATCTAAACTGTCGTCTGCGAGGGCATTCAAATTGGTCAGGTCCAAAAAATTTTGTCGTTTGGTAAAGAGTTAAAGTCATTTAACTAACCTTATAAAAGTTATTCTTTAACAACGCTAAGCTACAAATAATGAATGTATCGATAAATGTATTTTAACTATTTACACACAATCGCGAGAGATTAAACCACCCGGAGAAAGAAAGCATTTGAAAACATTGTGTGAACAGTAGAACAGAATGCTGGTAACGAGCTCTTTCTCCTTTTCCCACCATGCTCTGTATCTTTTCAGCCACAAATCCCATCAACGAATTGCATTGAATTTGTTGTCTGCAAATGCTTCCATTTTGGACGATATTTATAGTCTAAAATTTGATCGTCTGGTAAAGAGTTAAGTGTAATTACCCAGGTCTGGTTCACCCTTTCCTGCATATAAACTCACAAATCAAACGGCGTACCAATCTACAGACGATGACAATTGACAACACGAACAAAACAAGAGATTAGTCCTGAAGGCTTAAAGGAGTAATTTCTCCCTCTGTCACAAAGTTTTCTGGCTGATACATTACACTCTGCTGTTAGAATTCACTTTTCTCGCGATGTCTATTCTGTTGTTAAGTGTACTGATTTAACTCTATACCAGACGACAACATTTTAGAGTTTGTCTCATTTGTATTTTAAAGCAAGAGCGGCAAATTGTCGCAAGATACGCCCGTCCCACCACCAGTTGTCGCGGGGGGATAATACTCGTAAAGGGCAGGTAGAGGAAAATAGTAGTGCAGCAGAAATCATGTAAGTGATTGAAATAGGCATGAATGTCTCCTCTAGTGTAAAGGAAACATGCATATAAAGTTTCAGGTCATTCCAACATGAAAAGACAAAGTTATATTGTAGAGAAGCATGAAAAGCTGTAAAAAAAAATAATTAATAGGGAATAATTCCAAAAGGGCATTAGGTAAGGTTACGGCTCCAGTGCATTGCACTTTTCGTAACTGCAACAAACATGTTTACCAAGTCTCAAGTCAATTTGACTTGAGGTGACAAAGTTCCGTTCCGAACAAGCAAGAAATACTGTAAAAATGAAGATCAAAGTGGAATTACTCAAAATCGGCGCTAGGTAGAGTTATTGTTCTTGCGCACTGTACTCGGTAATATTGCAACAAACATGCATACCAAGTTTGAAGTCGTTCTGACTTAAGATGACAAAGTTATATTCCGGACAAGCACTAAATGCTGTAAAAATGATGATCAAAGGGAAATAACTCAAAGACAGCACAAGGTAGAGTTACAATTCTTGCACACTGCACTTCCAAATATTGCAACAAATAAGCATACCATATTTCAAGTCATTCCTACTTAAGATGAGAAAGTTGTTCTCCCGACAAGCAAGAAATGCTATAAAAATGAAGATCTAAGGGGGAATAACTCAAAATTCGTGCTAGGAAGAGTTATGGTTCTTGTGCACTGCACTCCGTAATTTTTCAACAAACATGCATACCAAATTTGAAGTTGTTCAAACTAAAAATGACAAAGTTATATTCCGGACAAGCAGAAAATGCTGTAAAAATGACGATCAAAGGGAAATGACTCAAAGACAGCACGAGGTAGAGTTATGGTTCTTTCGCACTGCACTCCGTATTATTGCAACAAACACAAATGCCAAGTTTCAAGTCAATCGGACAGGAGATGACATAGTTATGCTCCGGACAAGCAGAAAATGCTGTAAAAATGACTATCAAAGGGAAATAACTCAAAGACAGCACGAGGTAGAGTTATGGTTCTTTCGCACTACACTCCGTATTATTGCAACAAACACAAATGCCAACTTTCAAGTCAATCGGACTGGAGATGACAAAGTTATGCTCCAGACAAAGAACTGGACGCCGGACGCCCGTACGCCATGGTGATCCGATAATACGTCCCGTCTTCGACGGGCGTATATAAAGTAATATTTTGATTAAGCTTTATCCTGCTACAAAACTAATATGAAACTTTCAAGCCGATGGTAAAAACCAAAATCTTGCTTTTTCAAAGGTACTTTTAGGAGGATAGATATCTCTATATCGGACAGTGTAGATTCAAGATCAGACTGCACGTTCTGTGCAGTCTGATCTTGATCTACACTGTCCGCAAAAGGTCAGTGAGTCGCGCTTAGCAGCCATAGGGTTAAGATTTACCTTAACTCTTAGGTCTCTGTCTTTCGAAAGGTAAAAAGCATTATGACAAAAAGAAGAAAAATGCCGGTAATCAGCACTTTCTCCTTATTCCACAATTTTTTCAAGCATATTTCCTTGGAATGTTAAAAACACGGTCCATTTTGTTTGTAAATGGTTAAGGGAGTATTTGCAGAAAAAATTGAACAAGAAATTATGGTGGCATAAGTAGTAAAGGAAGGGAGTATGGGAACTACCCAGGCCGGGGGTAGTTCCCATACTCCCTTCCCTGAGCGCCCTATATCACCGTCCCTGACAAAAAATGTGTCCCTATATGCTGTCCCCGAAAGATTTTTTTAAAAAAATATCCCATACTCTCTACCCTGAGAGGGATTTAGCATTCAAAATGGCGGCCGTGTGGATGGCACTCTGGGGACAAAAATGCCCCAGGCTCCCGTCCCTGAGCGGATTTTTTTGCAAAAAAGGGAAAAGGGGGGGAGTTTTTCCCAGGCTCTCTACCCTGAGAGGGATTTAGCATTCAAAGTGTCGATCTTATGACTGACAGGCTGGGTAAAAAATGGTCAGATCACTGAGTTGGACTTAGTTTTTTCACCCTATGGATGATTTTTTTCTCTTTCTAATTGCCTGACCATTGAGTTGGACTTAGTTTTTTCACCCTATGGATGATTTTTTCTTTCTAATTGCCTGACCATTGAGTTGGACTTAGTTTTTTCACCCTATGGATGATTTTTTTCTCTTTCTAATTGCCTGACCTTTGAGTTGGACTTAGACTTTTTTCTGCATCTCTATGAATGATTTTTTCTCTCTAAATGGAATTTGTTCCTATATCGCTGAGTTGAACTTAGACTTTTTTCTTCCCCTATGTATGATTTCTAAATGTCTGATCACTGAGTTGGACTTAGTCTTTCTGATTTTTCTGCATCTATGAATGAATTCTCTTTTTAATTGCCTAAGCATTGAGTTGGACTTAGACTTTTTTCCCCTATGAATGATTTTTCTCTTTCTAAAAGGAATTTGTCCCTATATCATTGAGTTGGACTTAGTCTTTTTTCTACACCTATATATGATTCTTACTCTTTGCAGTATAACTCTCTGGAGTGTATCTCTTCTAAAAGAAAGATAGAACTTTCGTGGTAGATGGTTAGTCCTGAAAAGGACTGTTGGGGTTAACTCTGAAAAGAGCTGTGACAATTTGA
This sequence comes from Hippopus hippopus, assembly GCA_946811185.2. NCBI lineage: Eukaryota > Metazoa > Mollusca > Bivalvia > Cardiida > Cardiidae > Hippopus > Hippopus hippopus. The sequence continues at coordinate 13,135,795 of OX328103.1, read as the reverse complement.
AGAAATGACAATTTGAAGATAGAACTTTCGTCTGACAGCTTGAAGATAGAACTTTCGTCTGGCATCTTGAAGATAGATCTTTCGTCTGACAATTTGAAGAAAGATAGATCTTTCGTGGTAGATGGTTAGTCCTGAAAAGGACTGTTGGGTTAGCTCTGAAAAGAGCTGTGACAATTTGAAGAAATGACAATTTGAAGATAGAACTTTCATCTAACAGCTTGAAGATAGAACTTTCGTCTGACATCTTGAAGATAGATCTTTCGTGGTAGATGGTTAGTCCTGAAAAGGACTGTTGGGTTAGCTCTGAAAAGAGCTGTGACAATTTGAAGAAATGACAACTTGAAGATAGAACTTTCGTCTAACAGCTTGAAGGTAGAACTTTCGTCTGACAATTTGAAGAAATGACAATTTGAAGAAAAGATAGAACTTACGTCTGACAATTTGAAGAAAGGTAGATCTTCCGTGGTAGATGGTTAGCCCTGAAAAGGGCTGTTTGGGGTGTCCCTAAAAGGGAGCTGGTTTTGGAGGTTGTGTTTTTAAGCACAACCTCCAACCTTTCCGCAGGCTGGGCAGCTACTATCCATCCGTCTCTTTAGCCTTTTTAACTGCTGGGCACTCAGGTTGTACTTCAGCGAAAACGGTGGTTCGTTATCGCTGCTCCAATCTTCGGTAGAAGGCACTACGAACACCTTTTTCTCCTTCTTGCTTTGTGGTAATTGGGCAAAGTCCCAAAAGTCCCACCCGGTAAATAGCAGTTTCTCTTCGAAGCCATATCTCTGTCTCCTCGCTGCCTCAGCTTCAAACTTTTCTAGCTGCCGATCTGCCTCTCCCACAGTCTTTCTTAGCTCTTCCACCGTCTTTCTTAGCTCTTCCACCGTCTTTCTTAGCTCTTCCATCGTGAAAATGAAAATGAACAATGTGCGGGAAATGTCGCTGGGTTTTATAGCTTTTCAGACGGATTGAACTAGTTGACCCATGACGTCATTTTCTCCTATGTTTTTCCCGCGTCGGCGTTTCATGCTGTTTTGGCTCCAAAAATTAATGTTATCCAATCAGATTCAGCGTTTTATTTCTAATACTAAATGTTTTACTGTTGACCAATCCGTGGCTTTGTTACATTTTCTTGTTCGGGTTAGAAAAAACTAGAGTTTAACTAACCTATGACTTTTTTGATTATGAGTCTTCTGACAAAATGAAAAGAAAGATGATTATTTAAGATAGCTAGCCCTGAAAAGAGTTGCTTTTTTGTACAGAATGCACTTTTTTATACCCCTCTCTTTCTTTTGATTGATTCCATTTTATCTAGCATTTGCATCAGATGTTCAATTTCATGTCTGATATATCTGAAACGTTCTCTTTCTTCTAACCAGAAGAGCAATAAGAGAAAAAATGTTAATCCAAACATTGTACGATACTGGCTCAGGTTTTACAAAAAGTTAATGGTGATGAGAAAAATAATCAAGAGTTTAGTGTTTTATATGTGTAATGGATCACTTTTTAGTTTTTTCATCCTATGAATGATTTTTCTCTTTCTAAAAGGAATTTGTCCCTATATCGCTGAATTGAACTTAGATTTTTTATACTATAAATGATTTCTTCTCTCTAATTGTCTGAGCACTGAGTTGGACTTAGTTTTTTCTTCACCTATTATGATTTTTTCTCTCTAAAAGACTGAGCACTGGGTTGGACTTAGCTTTTTTTATTCTATGAATGAATTTTCTTTTCTAAATGTCTGAACATTGAGTTGGGCTTAGTCTTTTTCTGCATCTATGAATGATTTTTTACTCTTTGGAGTGTAACTCTCTGGAGTGTGAGTCTTTGCAGTGTAACTCTTCTAAAAGAAAGAAGTTTGACAATTTGAAGAAATGACAATTTGAAGAAAGATAGAACTTTCGTGGTAGATGGTTAGCCCTGAAAAGGGCTGTTTTGAGAAGAGCTGATTTTATGAAAATGTTTATTCAGTATCAGCATCAGTCGATTCACTGTCTGACTCACTCCTTTCAGTGGCGATTTGCGCACGGAAAAGACGGGTCACCTGGTCAGTTTTTAAAATAACATACTGAAAATACATCTCAAGCATGCCCTCAATAATGAGTTCCTTCATCCGAAGGTTATAACAGAACAGCCTGTTATTAGCAAGCTCAGCCCTCTCGTATCGTCTTCTCACTGCAGCTAGGCGTTGTTTAAGTAAGACGATTTGTCTCCTTGCTCTTATTAACTTTCGCTCAGTATCCATCCAAGTGACGACTGGTGATTGTCTTGAAGCCATTGTGAAAAAATGAAATGCTTGGAAAATAAATCACCGAGATTTATAGCTTTTCAGACGGATTGAACTAGTTGACCCATGACGTCATTTTCTCCTATGTTTTTCCCGCGTCGGCGTTTCATGCTGTTTTGGCTCCAAAAATTAATGTTATCCAATCAGATTCAGCGTTTTATTTCTAATACTAAATGTTTTATTGTTGACCAATCCGTGGCTTTGTTACATTTTCTTGTTCGGGGATTTTATTGTTGACCAATCCGTGGGGTTGTTACATTTTCTTGATCGGGTTAGAAAAACTAGAGTTTAACTAACCTATGACTTTTTTTTGATTGTGAATCTTTGCAGTGTAACTCTTCTAAAAGAAAGAAGTTTGACAATTTGAAGAAATGACAATTTAAAGAAAGATAGAACTTTCGTGGTAGATGGGTAGCCCTGAAAAGGGCTGTTTTGTTTTGGAGGCTGTGTTTTTTCCAGTTCTAATGGCAACACCCGAAATTCGCTTGACAAATGGGGCATGCTGTAATCTTCCTCCCGAACTCGATATCAACCAAGATGATATCCGGTGTTGTCTTTAATAATAGCTGAACTAATCTTTCGCCGAGATCTTTGTATGGCTGTGTTATACGTCGCAGTTGGTTTTGTTCCTCCTCTCCTACGAGACGGGCGGTTAGTTGCAATAACTGCTGCCCTGCATTTAGATACTCTCGGAGAGCCTCACGTAGTTGATGATTTACCTCCTCCATATTGATAATGTTTCCTAATATTGACACTGCTTTCGAAGTGATCGTTAGCTGAGAATCAAAGAAATGGTGAATGTATGAAAAATAACGCAGGGGTTTATACGTTTACAGAGGATTGAAATTTTTAAAGAGCTCGGACCTGGCAGAAAGCACATACATTTTTTCCATGCTACGTTTCATGCTGTTTTGGTTCCAAATTAATGTTAGCCAATCAGATTCACCGTTGTTTTTTCTAATACTAATTGTTTTATTGTTGACCAACCCGTGGGTTTGTTACATTTTCTTGTTCGGGGGTTTTATTGTTACCCAATCCATAGGTTTGTTACATTTTCTTGTTCGGGTAAGAAAAAACTAGAGTTTAACTAACAGTTGTGAGACGTTGTATGGAAAAAATGTAACCAGAACAAGTCTTTTGGGGAAAAAACAGAATGAAGAACTCTATTGTTTTTTTGAACTTTTATTTATTGAACTTTTATTTACTGAACAGAACTAAACATTGAAACATTTTTTTGCAATGCATCATAAAAAATTTCTTGACAATGAAAAAAATTTCTTGACAATGAAAAAAATCACAAGCAAACATTTTTTTGCAATGCATCATAAAAAAATTTCTTGACAATGAAAAAACATTTTCTTAACAACTAAAAAAATCACAAGCAAACATTTTTTTGCAATGCATCATAAAAAATTTCTTGACAATGAAAAAAACATTTTCTTAACAATGAAAAAATCGCACTGAAATATTTTTTCACAATGAATTATTCACAACGATTTGATCACTATGAAAAAAACACCCTGAATTATTTTTTGCAATGAATTATTTTACAATGAATTAATCGCAAAAACAGTATATAACAAATTTTTATAATGCAAATTCGCAAATACCACGAGTTTCACGTTTGTTTTCATATTCCGTAATGTCTTTATGCAATTGCTCATACCCAAAAAACATTGTATACTCACTGTCCATATCGTCGAAATCTCGTAGTCCTATGAATGGAGCAACATGTCTATAAGCGTCTTTTGTTGAAAGAGTTGAATTCACTACTTCTTCTGTAACATCTCTATCAAATAGAATATACCCTGACATGGTTTCCACTGTTTCTCCGTAGGAATCATGAACAGATCCTTTTTTGTAGCGTAAGTAAAAGTCAAATAGAACTGATTTCATTTTCACAACGTTAAGAAAACTTTCTTCTGTTGTTCCTATGATAAAAAATGTCCATCGGCTTGTGGATCGAAACAGTTTACTAATAACATTGTCTTTCATACAGCTATCTGCTAAATAAGTCTTGAGAACGAGATCCAGCCCCGAATCGTCCACCATCATCGCAATAAAGTTGAATATAGCATACACTTTGTAGGACTTTTCTCCTTTTGCAACCCATTTAAACATTTTTTTGATCCAAATTTTCACACAGAAAAATTTAATGTTAAGCTGTGTTTGTTCATCAAGCGTATGCTGTCGAACAAATTCTCCATAAATTTTTTCACGTAGTTCTATTGGTAGCGGCAACATGATTGTTATTTTTTGAACAGTTGCTAATATTTTTTCCCCGACTTACTTTGAGTGATTGGTACACAACAATGTGATATGAAATTATTTTCTCAAGCTTTTATAACCATAGGGTACAGTATCAGTACCATTTACAATAACTCTCTTGGTGTATACAGAACGAAACGTTTTTGTTTGTGGCTCACTGGTAACCGTTCTATCTCTGTGTCTTTTAATTTTACAATCATACTGAATTTTGATTTCTACTGTACGATCCAAAGCACATTTCGAATATGTATCGAAATTTACCACCTGTTTTGTATTGTAATCCAGAGTAATCCCCTTTACTTTACATTTGCTTATCTCTTTTCCATCTTTTGTTTTCATTTTGTAAGCATAATTCTTAGGTCCAAGTCCTCTGAATTGAGTAATTTTACAAGCAGGCTCTTCATCGGTCCATTTTCCTAACCGGCTGTTAATAATAGGGGGGTTCCATAATTCGGGGTCGTGAATGTACATACAACTATCTGTATCGAAATACAGAACTCTATCTTTTAACTTTTCAAGAACACTGTACAATTCCAACCTTGCATAAGCTGTTACGTAAGAACCTACTATCACATTGGCTGTAGCATGGGTGTCAATATGTTCCAACTTTGATTCATAGTTAACCAAGATGAATGAACAGTTCTCATCAAAGATTTCTACATGCTTTACAATGAAATTGGGATTGGTGACTAATTCGAAATATTTAGACGGATCACTGATGTATTCCGTCTGGATCATTTTTTCACGCTGAGCTAATTTTCCCCAAAGGCAGTTCAACATAATCTTAGCAAATGATCTTCTCCCAGGATTTCTTTGAATACAACTTGGATCAAGACGAACACCTTCTGCCTTCTCATATTCACAAACGAACTGATCTTTTTCTGAGTCTGATTGACAGCTATCTGGATAACCACTGGCTTCTTGCTTAATTTTCAAGAAATTGTCCACATAATGTTTAAAGAACTGATCTGACACAGAGTTGAAATGCCAAATTTCATACACTTGCAACAATCGATAACCGCAGTCAAGAGCCTTGAATAATTCAAAAGTAACCCAAGTTCCGACCAAAGCCCTCTCTTCTTTACCATGTCTACAAATGTTTGAGCTTTCTTCTGCACATTTCATACAGAGGGGAAACATCATTTTGTTGTTACAGTGAACTGGAAGAACGGGGTGAAACAAATCAGTTGGAGGCAAAACTTTGCATTTGATTAATCCCTCATATTGGCGAATATTGTTCATATCAATATTCTCAGTAGACAAAATTTCTGGATGACCTACAGGGTAGGATTTGTGTTTACAAACATAAGGGTATAGAGAACAGATATCGATGTACTTGATTTCCTTTTTGGTTTTTTCATCAACATCATATCCAATTTTTATTGCATTACATCTTCCCCCGGACAAACCATCCCTCGGATCGATAGGGTCCCAATGTGGATATAACTTTTCAATGAGTTTTTTGTACTCTTTATCCTTCATCTTAGCATCAAATTCGTGTTCCCAAATGTACACTACATTATATCCCATGTCTTCGATATCTGCTATACGTTCAAAAGTACATTTGAACAATTCAGACATAGGTTTTCCATTAATAGGATTGATCTGTTTTCGGTCTGTATAGCATACAGGACAACCATGATAAAAATCTCCAAGAAATTCATAAACAGTGTTTGTTTGATGGTGAAAACCATCTACACTATATTTCCCGATTTGAGCTTCACCACCATTTTTTGCATGCTGAATATTAATACCTTTTTCCTGAGCAATGCTTTGAACCCATCGTATCGCTTTCATAGAAAAGCGACGTCTGGATGAGTCTTTACTTGAAATGATAGCTATTTGATTTTCTGGTAAATATTTGCTTCGCCACACCTTGTTACAGGCATCTGCGATGGTAATCGCCTCTAAAAATGGACAAATACCGCCCTGTTCGATAAACAGCTTTCTGAATTCAGCACACCCTCGTCTGAGGATATCAACGTCTGACCTACAGTACATTTCCATCTCCTTCTGAAAATTGAATTCCTCACCATTTCGAACTTTGTCATTATACCAAACTATAAATTTCGACCTAGCCTCTTCAGACATTGAATCGGGTTTGTAATAAGACATATCCAAGTAGGGTCCGATGTAACTCCAAAATTCATCTGTATTCGCCCAGTGAGGAAAGTAACCTTTTTTCATTTCTTGAAGGCCAAAGGTGGATGGAAATTTTGCCAAACCAAAACTCATGAAATTGAAAGAATCGATCAGACGTACACCGTTCAGTTCTAACTTCATAATATTGTTTCCATTCATGATCAATTTTGGAAGTTTTAACCCAACTTTGACAATATAGTCAAGAATGAACTGCCCGTCATAGCCTTTGAAATTATGGGCAATAGCCGTAACCCCTTTATGATGTTTTGAAAAGAGCCAGTTGCAAAATTGACTCAAAGTTTTTTCACCTTGAAAAATAACTTCCCTACCCTCTTCAAATTCACTGCATGTAGAACAATGAAAATCAAGTGATTTATCGATACATTCATCACACGCTCTGTGTGCGATACAATAATTTGGGATATGTACACCTGTGTCTTGTTTGCATTCAAAATCAAAGAAAATAAACTGTGGTTTTTTGACTACAGAAGAACTCGTCTCGTCATCGCTGTCATGGTTCAACTTACTTTGGTAAGGTTGAATATAGCATTGATGAGAAAAGTTAACAATTCTCTTACAGATATGACATCTTTTCTTTCCATTGCAAACATGATTTTTCTTTCTGATATGATATTGTGCACCGCATTTCGAACAGAGTTTCACTAATTCACAAATGGATTTCTTTTCTTTACCTTGAACATTTCTGTGATTTTCAAAGCATTCAGCACTAAAAAATCGTCTACTGCAAACACTGCAAACATATTCTTTTGATTCTGATGGACATTTTCCTTCGCGATAACAACCTTTACAGATATTTGAACAAGCATGACTTTCCCGTTGAGGGTAACCCACATCACAGAACTCACAATAATATGCACAACTAAGAAAACCTTTGATAGATTTGATGTAGTCATAATGGTTTTGATGAAAGTACAAATGTATGATCTTACTATTGGCTTTCACTTCTGGATGTTTAAATATTTTTGCCACTTTTGAATGCTGTTGGTGAACTTTAATGACATAGCCTTTTTCATACAAGAATGTTTGAATTTTTTTGTATTCATCAATTCCTACAGACTGTGTTGGTGAAACTCCAGCTTCATGTAACAATTTCTCAGCTTCAGTCTTTTGAAGAAGACATTTTGAATGACGAATACGATCCCATTTTCTATTCCATGCCTCGGTGTTTTCACGCTCACTGTAGCAAATTCCCACAACAACAGCTCTTGCGAAACATAGTTGGTCATGATTGTCAATTTGAATAATAGATCGCTTCTTCTGGGCAAAAAACTTTGAATCTAATTCTGACGATCTATATTTTGGTTTTCCGCTACCACTTGGTGGTATTGTATGTGTGATGTCAAATGTCATGAATCCATCGTTCAAGACGAAATCTGTATTCGATTGTAAAACTCGTTCAATTTCATTCAGCATAGTTTCACCTTGTAACTGGTCTGCAGCTAAAAAAGGAATATGGATTCCCATTTCCAACGAAGGATGATTGATGGTAATTCTAATCATGTCCGTCGGGTTGGCATTTAACTTTCGAATGATTTCACGGGTAACATCGTCAAATAATCCAAGGAGTCTCTGAGGTGTTAATTCTTCAAATTTCTTAAAACTCAGCATCAGCACATGTGATTCTGTTTTAAATTTTCTTGACCTCTTATTACCCTTTTCTGTTAAATCATATAGACTTTTCATGTCTAAGTTAGAGTTGGTACTTTCATCGTCGCTATCATTTTCTTCTTTCAACGGTTTAGTTTTTTTCTTTTTTGTTGGTGGAAGCACCTCATCGCCACTTTCTTCTTTCAACGGTTTAGTTTTTTTCTTTTTTGTTGGTGGAAACACCTCATCGTCACTTTCTTCTTTCAACGGTTTAGTTTTTTTCTTTTTTGTTGGTGGAAACACCTCATCGTCACTTTCTTCTTTCAATGGTCTAGTTTTTTTCTTTTTTATTGGTGGAAACACCTCATCGTCACTTTCGCTGTCTGAATAGGTTATTATTCTTTTTCTTTTACCCATCGTTTTAGCTCTGAGTGAAAAGACAATAATGCAGAAGTGAGAAAAACCAGCAATTTATATACCCTCTCCGTTGTAACAGTGTATAAATAAGCCGTTAGTTGTGAAAATCTATTCATTCTCCTACTCGATCTCAGGCAGTACAGCTGATAAAAAATATGAGTGAGTTAAAGCTGCAAAATACATCACCACTTAAAAACAGGGTGTATCTGTATGTTAATCCATACACCCACGATTATGAGATCAGCAATATACCATCAAAGTATAATGTTAAACATATCGGAAACTATGTGGGATCATTTTTTTCCCAGCAACATTTAGAAGAAAAAGATGTTTACCGTACTACCAGGTACAGAGTTTTGGATCAAGCGACGCTCGACAAACGATATGGTGCGAATGGTGTGAGAACAAATATTTGTTTCACATGCAACGAAGCAGGACATTGGGCCAAAGAATGTCCAGAAAAAGAAAATCAGCTAGGAACATTTGTTTTTGTCTACGTGAACCCACACAGTCACGACATTGAGATTTCACCATCATTTTACAACGTTGGTGGATTCAAAGATATGAAATTCGTCGGCACACTAAATTCATTCTGCAGTGAAAATACATGGAAAAAAAGTTCACTACAAGCTACATCCTCATCGGCTGAAACTCAGATCGTAGACATGCAGAGCGATACAGCGGCTAACAACGATTCAGAAATCTGCAAAATAACAGAACAGACAGAGAAAAAAATATCTACAAACGATAATCTAAGAAAACAACAAACTTTGGATCTAAAAAACGAATTTTCTGCAGAACCGGGTTGTTCGTACGGAAAGGAAAAACAGCAAAACATCGAAAAGAAGAAAAAACGAGTAACAAAGAACTATTTCTTTTACAAATCAACAAAACATGAGGACAAAATCTGTCCAGATGTGGAATTAAAAACCAACGATAGGAAAAGAAAACGTAAAACCAAATGTGAATCTGACATCTCAAAGAAAAAGAAAAAAACATACTGAGTGAAAAAAGATTTCAATACAATATTGATTATAAACAAAAAAGACTGACTTGATTTTTTCATTCATTTTTGTCTTTTACAGTTCATTCATTTTTTGTCTTTACAGTTCATGATTTGATTTTTTCATTGTACATAAGTTCTTTTTGAAATAAAAAATATAAAAATAATTACTTCTTACTTTTGACTTTTTTCTAGTTATGACTGTAAGTCTTTTTTTACTTTTGACAATTTGAGAAGAAAGATCTTTCGTGCTAAATGGTTAGCCCTGAAAAGGGCTTTTTTTGAAGGATCTCACATTGACATTCAGCTCTACGATTCTTCCACCCGATCCACTGGGATGATTTCACATCCACAGTGTTCGCAGCAAATCGTCGAAGCTTCATCGTCATCATAAAATCCTTCATCTGTATCTGGACAGTTATGCTTCTGCCCAAGATACTCGAGTATGGAAAAACATTTCCCACACTCTATCAGACATCTGTTTGCACAGTGAGGACATACAAGAATTCGAACCATTCTGGAACAAATATGATTTTTATGTAAAATATCACTGGGCTTTATAGCTTTACAGGAGGATTGAACTAACTGACCTATGACGTCATTTTCTCCTATGTTTTTCCCGCGTCGGCGTTTCATTAACATTGCGCAATCAAATCGATGGTTATATCGGTGTTTTTACCACTCCTAATTCGGTGTCACACAGTACAATACCGGTGCTTTCCGCCAGGTCCGCCCTCTTTAAAAATTTCAATCCTCTGTAAACGTATAAAGCTCAGTGTTATTTTCATACATTCACCATTTCTTTGATTCTCAGCTAACGATCACTTCGGAAGCAGTATCAATATTCAGAGTCAGTTACAATATGAAGCACAACTTAGATGAAATCAGCTTGGACGATTTTCCATCAGTGGAAAACAATGGAGACGTTCTTTCATCAGTTATGAATTCGACAATTATCAATCCACCACCGGAGTTAAATTCGACAACCATCATTCCACCGATAGTGTTTGACAACATTTATGAAGAAGTAAAGCAGCTAAATTTGAAACAAGATAGCATGATGATCCGAATCATAGATCAGCTGGAGACTTTAAACAGGCATTTGGAGGAAATTAAAACTTTAACCGTAAGTACTGATCACCTCAGTAGTAATATCGAGGTACTACGTCAACAAGATCAGCGCATTTCAACACCTCCTGTGAAGATTCCTGTGGAGTTCGAGTTTGATAAATCCAATCTTCACAAATTAGTGGACTCTATCGTAAGTGTTGTGAAGAAAAATCAACCAAAGAAAAATCAGCCAAAGGAAAAACAACCAAGAAAAACAACAAAGCGGAAATCTGAGGAAGATGGTAACCATATCCACAAGAAGCAGCGAATTGATCAAAAACCAACTATACCAATATTGACAGGACAGGGTAAATACGGGAAAAACATTGACAATCACGTTGATTTCAAGATACCGAAAAAACCAAAGACAGAACGAAAACAACCAAGAAAAAACAACAAAACGGTAGGAATATGAAAACAAATATGAAACTCGTGGTGTTTGTGAATTTGCATTATAAAAATTTGTTATATACTGTTTTTGCGATTAATTCATTGTAAATAATTCGTTGCGAAAAAATAATTCAGTGTGTTTTTTTCATCGTGATCAAATCGTTGTGAATAATTCATTGCGAAAAAATAATTCAGGGTGTTTTTTTTCATCGTGATCAAATCGTTGTGAATAATTCATTGTGAAAAAATATTTCAGTGCGATTTTTTCATTGATAAGAAAATGTTTTTCATTGTCAAGAAATTTTTTATGATGCATTGCAAAAAAATGTTTGCTTGTGATTTTTTTAGTTGTTAAGAAAATGTTTTTTCATTGTCAAGAAATTTTTTATGATGCATTGCAAAAAAATGTTTGCTTGTGATTTTTTTCATTGTCAAGAAATTTTTTTCATTGTCAAGAAATTTTTTTATGATGCATTGCAAAAAAATGTTTCAATGTTTAGTTCTGTTCAGTAAATAAAAGTTCAATAAATAAAAGTTCAAAAAAACAATAGAGTTCTTCATTCTGTTTTTCCCCAAAAGACTTGTTCTGGTTACATTTTTTCCATACAACGTCTCACAACTGTTAGTTAAACTCTAGTTTTTTCTTACCCGAACAAGAAAATGTAACAAACCTATGGATTGGGTAACAATAAAACCCCCGAACAAGAAAATGTAACAAACCCACGGGTTGGTCAACAATAAAACAATTAGTATTAGAAAAAACAACGGTGAATCTGATTGGCTAACATTAATTTGGAACCAAAACAGCATGAAACGTAGCATGGAAAAAATGTATGTGCTTTCTGCCAGGTCCGAGCTCTTTAAAAATTTCAATCCTCTGTAAACGTATAAACCCCTGCGTTATTTTTTCATACATTCATCATTTCTTTGATTCTCAGCTAACGATCACTTCGAAAGCAGTGTCAATATTAGGAAACATTATCAATATGGAGGAGGTAAATCATCAACTACGTGAGGCTCTCCGAGAGTATCTAAATGCAGGGCAGCAGTTATTGCAACTAACCACCCGTCTCGTAGGAGAGGAGGAACAAAACCAACTGCGACGTATAACACAGCCATACAAAGATCTCGGCGAAAGATTAGTTCAGCTATTATTAAAGACAACACCGGATATCATCTTGGTTGATATCGAGTTCGGAAGGAAGATTACAGCATGCCCCATTTGTCAAGCGAATTTCGGGTGTTGCCATTAGAACTGGAAAAAACACAGCCTCCAAAACAAAACAGCCCTTTTCAGGGCTACCCATCTACCATGAAAGTTCTATCTTTCTTTAAATTGTCATTTCTTCAAATTGTCAAACTTCTTTCTTTTAGAAGAGTTACACTGCAAAGATTCACAATCAAAAAAAGTCATAGGTTAGTTAAACTCTAGTTTTTTCTAACCCGATCAAGAAAATGTAACAACCCCACGGATTGGTCAACAATAAAATCCCCGAACAAGAAAATGTAACAAAGCCACGGATTGGTCAACAATAAAACATTTAGTATTAGAAATAAAACGCTGAATCTGATTGGATAACATTAATTTTTGGAGCCAAAACAGCATGAAACGCCGACGCGGGAAAAACATAGGAGAAAATGACGTCATAGGTCAACTAGTTCAATCCTCCTGTAAAGCTATAAAACCCAGCGTTATTTTCCCGCACATCATTCATCTCTCCGGCTTACAACAAAAATGGAATGTGCTTTAAGAGAAATGGATTTCTGGGACCTTGCCCAGCTATCGACAAAAGTAAAGAAGACGGACGGTAAGAAGAAGGAGTTCGTCGTGCCTCAGAGCGAAGATTGGAACAAAGACGCTGAGCCTTCGTTCTCTTTGGACTTTGACCTGGATGAACGGGAGTTGAAGAGGCTAAAGAGGCGGGCAGCAAGTAGCTGTCCAGCCTGCAGGAAGGTTGGAGGTTGTGCTTAAAAACACAACCTCCAAAACCAGCTCCCTTTTAGGGACACCCCAAACAGCCCTTTTCAGGGCTAACCATCTACCACGGAAGATCTACCTTTCTTCAAATTGTCAGACGTAAGTTCTATCTTTTCTTCAAATTGTCATTTCTTCAAATTGTCAGACGAAAGTTCTACCTTCAAGCTGTTAGACGAAAGTTCTATCTTCAAGTTGTCATTTCTTCAAATTGTCACAGCTCTTTTCAGAGCTAACCCAACAGTCCTTTTCAGGACTAACCATCTACCACGAAAGATCTATCTTCAAGATGTCAGACGAAAGTTCTATCTTCAAGCTGTTAGATGAAAGTTCTATCTTCAAATTGTCATTTCTTCAAATTGTCACAGCTCTTTTCAGAGCTAACCCAACAGTCCTTTTCAGGACTAACCATCTACCACGAAAGATCTATCTTTCTTCAAATTGTCAGACGAAAGATCTATCTTCAAGATGCCAGACGAAAGTTCTATCTTCAAGCTGTCAGACGAAAGTTCTATCTTCAAATTGTCATTTCTTCAAATTGTCACAGCTCTTTTCAGAGTTAACCCCAACAGTCCTTTTCAGGACTAACCATCTACCACGAAAGTTCTATCTTTCTTTTAGAAGAGATACACTCCAGAGAGTTATACTGCAAAGAGTAAGAATCATATATAGGTGTAGAAAAAAGACTAAGTCCAACTCAATGATATAGGGACAAATTCCTTTTAGAAAGAGAAAAATCATTCATAGGGGAAAAAAGTCTAAGTCCAACTCAATGCTTAGGCAATTAAAAAGAGAATTCATTCATAGATGCAGAAAAATCAGAAAGACTAAGTCCAACTCAGTGATCAGACATTTAGAAATCATACATAGGGGAAGAAAAAAGTCTAAGTTCAACTCAGCGATATAGGAACAAATTCCATTTAGAGAGAAAAAATCATTCATAGAGATGCAGAAAAAAGTCTAAGTCCAACTCAAAGGTCAGGCAATTAGAAAGAGAAAAAAAATCATCCATAGGGTGAAAAAACTAAGTCCAACTCAATGGTCAGGCAATTAGAAAGAAAAAATCATCCATAGGGTGAAAAAACTAAGTCCAACTCAATGGTCAGGCAATTAGAAAGAGAAAAAAATCATCCATAGGGTGAAAAAACTAAGTCCAACTCAGTGATCTGACCATTTTTTACCCAGCCTGTCAGTCATAAGATCGACACTTTGAATGCTAAATCCCTCTCAGGGTAGAGAGCCTGGGAAAAACTCCCCCCCCTTTTCCCTTTTTTGCAAAAAAATCCGCTCAGGGACGGGAGCCTGGGGCATTTTTGTCCCCAGAGTGCCATCCACACGGCCGCCATTTTGAATGCTAAATCCCTCTCAGGGTAGAGAGTATGGGATATTTTTTTAAAAAAATCTTTCGGGGACAGCATATAGGGACACATTTTTTGTCAGGGACGGTGATATAGGGCGCTCAGGGAAGGGAGTATGGGAACTACCCCCGGCCTGGGTAGTTCCCATACTCCCTTCCTTTACTACTGGCATATTTCTGCCACGAGATACGAGATAGCTATCATGATAATTTTAGTAAACTATCGCGATAAATTAAAAGTTTCCTGGAAATCTTATCAAGATAGTGAAAAGTTTCCTGATAAAAGTATCACGATAAACTAATATTTTATCGCAAAATTTCTCAACCGTGCTCGAAGCTGACATGCGAGATAAAACTATTGTGATAGTTCTACCCGTTTCTCGATATCTAATATCTTTTAAAAAAAGATAGATGGCGTAAATTTGCCACCAAATAGGCAGGGCCCCGTAGGATAAACATGCTTACATTTTTGACCTATCACAAATTTCTATTTATTCATTTGTTATCAGTGCCCAAAAGTAGGTCAAAAGCCAGCACATTCAGCTACGACGAAAAAGTGGCGATCGCATAAAATAGCATAATTTTTGTCTGTATAGATCAGATCAAAGTGGATTATCGGAACAGATTAGTAAAAATTGATACTCAACGTCATTATTGGCTCTTTTCCTCCATAAGGCCAAGTTTAGTCCGACTGAAAAACGAGCGCAAAACACCAAAGAAGAAAACTTCAGAAAAAAAGATGTATTTCAAATCGTATGATTTTTTTTTAAGAACCAGTTGCTTGTGCAGTTGCACAGAAGCATGAATGTAGGAATTACCTGTCCCAATAATTCTGTTTTATGTGTTGGGGGGAGGGGGGCATCTTTTAACAGCTCAAGCCCATTCGAACCCCCACTTTAAACTTTTTTCATCCATTTTCATGTACACTAGAAATTGACATAATGAGCTGCCATTGGTTCGAAATGTACAAGAGAACTTGACAACATAAATGGTGATGTCTGTATTTTTAAAGAATCTGGGCTTGTAACCGCGACTCAAATCTTTTTGTGCCTAGGACTTAAAATGCCCAGGAAGAAATTCTGTTGTACTCCAGACTCAAAATACTTTTATATCAAAAACTTGAAATACTTCTGTATCTCTGACTTAAAATGCTTTTGTACCTCGGACTTGAAATGCCCCCAGAATTCAGGTAGTCGACGAAATTTTCTGGACAATCTAGAATGGCCATAAAGTAGAAAATATGTTTACGTAAAATCCAAGCCTGGTTTGGCCAGAATATCTCAATGAAATCACAGAGAGTGTAGAGCCAAGATTACACATTCTGTTGTTATGATCTGTGCTCTTACCCCCTGCCATATATGCATAGTTGCACGATAGGCAAATGAGACGAATCAGTTGCAGACATGGGATAAATGAGTATTCATGAGACATGCTCTTTGGAAAAAGGGGCCTGGTGCATCTGCAAAAAGTATCGATTCATGTCAGATTGCGCAGTCCGCGGAACTTTTCCAAACTTTTTGCTTTTTGTCAATTTTCTGCATGTCCAAGGATTATTCTACCACAGCATTCAGCTGATTTATAAACAAAATGAATGTTACATCAATAATTATATGATGACTTGCTTGGTAAAATAGTCTACATCATGGAGATGCATTAAACCACATTTTGCCAGAGCATGGTTCATATGAGCCATGCTCTGTGAAAAGGGGGCTTCATGCATCTGCGAAAAGTATCGATCCAGGTCAGCCAGCGCAGTCCGCGCAGGCTGACCTGGGCCGAAACTATTCGCTATCGGTCAATTTTCTCTATGTCCAGGGACTAACTACATGAACCTCATGATTAATTTGGTTGTTGAAAAATGTGGCTTTTATGAATCCATAGGTATGTGATGGCTTGCACTGTATGATGGATTACGAAGATGTATTAAGTTCGCTTTTGCCGAAGCATGGCTCATAATATTTTCTGTTTCAACAGATCTCCAGCCTCTTATTTTTGCATTCGTTCCTAAAGTATTGCAATGTCTTTGTATTTGACAAATTTGGTTCTTCAGCTTTGATTGCAAAGGCTCAACTGTATCTACCCTGTCCACAACAACACCGTAGCATCCGGCAAGATATAATCATTGAAAAGTTTCTTTGTTTACTTTCAGAAAAACAACAAGGCCTACCATGGTACTAACTCGATGATCGGCCAATGGAGGCGGGTGCCCCCTGGTGAGAACTTGGGATCCATATGTTCATGTTTTGTTACGGCTTACGTTTTATGGCATTTCATTTTCTCTGTTTGTCACAGTACTTTTATAAGTTGCCGGCTTCAAAAAAAAAAATAAAGAAAAAAGTAATGTCAGAAAGCTTTCTTCCTGAGGTTCGTAAAAACATTTGTGCCGTGCTCTGGCAAAAGGGGGCTTAATGCATCTCCGTTATATATGATACTAGCCCAAGTCATCACATAATTATGGATCCATAGGAGCCACTTTTTTCAATAACCAACTTAATCATGAGGTAGATTGGTCCTTTGACAAACAGAAAATTGACAAATAGCGAAAAGTTTCGGCCCAGGTCAGCCTGTGCGGACTGCGCAGGCTGACCTGGGGCGATACTTTTCGCAGGTGCATTAAGCCCCCTTTTCACAGAGCACGGCTCATTTACATCTAGATCTACACGTTACATTTCATAGTCCTAGATCTAGTGCACTTTACACTAAAATTTCCTTCCTTATATCTACATTTAAATTGTTTGTTTGCTGCAGATGTTACAAGACACTTGTATACGAGATATGTAATCAAATAGAAAGCTTTTTTTCTTTTTCAGGTGATTAGGTTTTAAACATGTCGTCATACGGCTCTGCTAACGGCCATGAGCATCGCTTTACCGTGACGCCTGCAGCAGATGACCTTGACATTTCTGGTAATGTATCGTATCACGTGAGTGATGACAGACTAGAGTCTGACGTAGACCCAACCGTTCACAGTAGTAGTAGTAATAGCGAGCACGATTCCCATAAACCTGGTTAGTGAGTGTACCCTTTTTGTCCTTCTGTTGTAACAGTCTTTGAATCTCACGGAGTTAAATTACAGGTCTTTGAAGCTCCTTTGGTCTATCACGCCAATGTGGTATTTTTAGTAACAGTGTTCGATGATCGACCATCGAAAATTTCGGTGTTCCGTGACAGACCAATGGAGCTTCGAAGGCCTTTGGTTAATAAATGAATGAGCCGTGCTATGTGCAAAAGGGAGGGGTTAATATTTCTGGAAAAAAATCGACCAGTATCAGCCTGCGCCGGCTGACATGAGTCGAAACGTCATGCTCTTTGTAAGATTTCTGCATGTTTAAGGACCATTCTACCTCATGAACCAGTCGGTTGTTCTACAAAATGGAATTTTTACGGATCTATAATTATGTTTTGACTTGCTGGGTACAAGCAATCTTCCATAGCATCCCTTTTTATTATAGCATGACTACTATTTTAAATATATGTATACTAAAGAAGATGAAAGAAGGGTCCATTTTTTCAAACTTCGCCCTCAGTAACCTTATATATTGACAGTCATATATGACTATATGCAGTTGTATAGGACGAAGTTTGTTATAAAACAAATGCCTGTAGTCTAACGTAATCAGTCTTTACTTTGCGTGTACAAAGGTGTCGGTAGCTTGTTTTTGGACATTTGGTTAGTTTGGTTCTCTGAAAATTTTAAATCTATAATACCTGAAAACTATATTGAGCCATTGTCCCTCGCTGTTAAGAATTTATGCCTCATGATGCACAAAGGAAAAGCAAAGTAAATACAACAGACACTGTATTCAGTTATTTCTAATTCAATTTAGAACTGTGGTATAAACTGTAGACAGACACACAAACTGCCGGTGTACAACTGAACTGCTGATAATGCATCATCCATAACCATACCAAAATTAGTATCTCAGTTATTGTGATAGATTATGGTTGAGAAACCTATGGTGGCATAATTCTGCTAGCAGATAGGAGATAACTATCATTATAATTTTAGAAAACTATCGCGATAAATCAAAGTTTCTTGGACATTTTATCTAGATAGTTAAAAGTTTCCTGAAAAAAATATCATGATAAACTTTGTTGTCTAGAAAATTTTACATTGATCAGTAAATATTAATGCAAAGTTTCTCAATTGTGCACGAAGCTGACATTCGAGATAAAATTACCGTGATAGTTCCATCCGTTTCTCGATATCTATAAATAGAAAATTCACCATTTGGATTAGTTCGTAAAAACAAATCGAATAATTTACAAATTTAGCTTAACTGGCAAATTTTGACCACACTAGAAATGACCAGAAGTCTGTAAAAAAAAACGACTCAAAATGCTTCCTACGAACAACAAGGTTGTAGACGAAGATGTTCTGAAACCGTAACTATACCGTGAATGTCAGTTGTGGGCACGAAAGCAAAAAAGTCATGATAATAGTTAGAACTATCGCGATATTTTCATCGTGAAACTTTTTATTATGTAGATAATTTTTACAGGAAAAATTGTTTTATCACGATTGTTTTCTTGAATTTTCGCAATACATGTAGTTATCTCGTATCTTGTGGCAGAAATATGCCACCAGAGAAACCATAAGACACGCTTTCTTAGAGTAATATGGGTAGGCACATTTCGCGTAATGTGTATTGATACTGCTTCTGGTTCAGGGGTATCGTGGCAATGAGATGTATTATAATCACATATGGCCTGACAGGGTTGCAGAATATTTTTTCCTTGAAATACTTGGCCCATTTTCAATTCTGGCGCAAATACAAGCCGGAAATTCTCTACAAAGATGAACATCTTGAAATACGAAATGAGTTTTACACATATTTTGGCTTAAATAACGAAAGAGGTCTCTTTCTCTTGTCCATCATTCTACAGGCAAGTAACAGAATCAAAGAGAAATTTCATTCGCCCTACTGAAGAAGAAAGAAATAGGTGGTAAATTTGGAAAACATTGACTTTGTGTTCAAGCTCGAAACAGTCTTTTCTGAAATCAACGGGACGAGACCCGAACGAAAAGACTATCATTTTTAACACAGAAATACCCTAGTGCTGCGAGTCCTCGGGATTTCATTGCGGCTATGCTGATTTCATATCTTACAACAACACTGAAACTGATCGAAAGCACTGACAGGAATCGGCCGTTTAGTTGGTGAAAATAGCTTGTTGTCCATTTTCTCCCGCTAGATGGCATTCTACAAATACACATCTATCTAATATGGGCATTCTGGGTACAGAACCGGACTACTTTTCAAAACAACAACCGTTACTTTGAATTTCAAAATGAAATAAACGTTTACTCAATAAAACGCTACCTGGTTCGATTCATTCAGCTATGATCGGCTAGAACGTAACCTATGCATCGGCCATTTATTAAAACAGGCCCTACATGCTTAGGTAACAGGCTAATAGCTTCGGTATAAGCCCTACTTTTCCCAGGTATACCGGGATGGGTGATGCGTCATAGCAGACAGGTCGAATCTTCGAAGAATACGACATGCGCAGACAACGGCATGTTGTCGGCAAAAATAGACACTCTCTAGTAAGAAATACACGTGTATTTTAATATAGAGTATCGATCATTTCGGTCGACTGCAAGCCATTTTCACCAACTAAGCGTCCGATTCCAGTGAAAGCACAAACTTCGTTAAGGACAGCGATTTTCAAATAGTTTGAGACGGTCCCTTACCAATCGATTAAAGGTTTAGCCACTTCTCCGTCGTTCTCACAATGGTTCTTCTCATAAATTCTCTCCATCTATCAATACGGTTGCGAAAATTCACCATTTGCTTTTGAGTTTTGCGACCCTGCGCAGCTCTTAGTTTTTTCTTGGCCGACTCAGTAGTTTGCTTCATGCTTTGCTTTGTTGTGGATTGAAGCTTACATGCATGCACGCACTCGGCACAACTCGGCCGATTCCGTACAGATCTACATCTAACTTGATGGCTCCCATCCACTCGTCACAACTCGGCCGATTCCGTACCTACATCACCCGAGGTATGCTGAATTGGCTCCCATCACCCGAGGTATGCCGAATGATATGCACGAGGTGATCCCTGTGACATTCCCACAATACCTCCGGTTTTACGGCGCGAAATCTAAACATAACTTAAGAAGCTACGTAGCCCTATAAGGAAATACCACAAAAAAATTTTTTTCGTAATTTTATATTTCTATAATATCGATGATCTGCAATGTTTCCCCTTTACAATTTCATTGGTATATAAATAATTTAATTTGGTAAGATGTTAACAATCTAAATACCCACCTTTAAAAAGTTCTTCATTGAGCATTTTCATACAAAAACTGATGATACAGAAAAACATACAAAGAACTTCAAACCTTAAATGACCATGATAATTACAACAGACTACAGATGCCTTCTGTGAATGGTAAAAAAAAATGAGCTGGATTTATGCCTAAGACTCATACATTCTTTAAGTCAAATATTTTTCTCATGTGCCCTATTTGCATTCCATACAAGCATTGGTAATGTTTTTTTTTCGAGTTTATGAAACCTGTATCCGTGACAGGGATTGTATATGTTTTGTGCAGAGTAGGAATCGGGATAAATCTGGAATTGTCCTGCGCAAAGTAGGAATTCTCACTTTGCTGTGTGGAGCAGGAATTCTACCTGGCACGGTGCAATTCCAAATTGTCCCTGTGCAAAGTAGGAGTCAAGACAAAGTCAGAATCTATTATTTTCCCAGCGCAAAGTAGGAATCGGGGACAAAGTAAGATTTTTTTTTCAATTGTCATTTTTTTATCATTTTATGATAATTATAATTGATGTTTGCCCATTAGTACAGTGAGACTATTGGTTGAGAGTGATTGATACTCGTGACAAAAACTTGAATTTAGCTGTTACTAAAATAATGTTGAAAGACAGATTAACATGTAAACATACTGGAATAAATTCGCACTGAAATAGTTATTTTGTCAATAAACCATGAGCCTAGCATCGTGTTTTTAAATGTTGATCAACAGGATATATAATAAATATGATAGACAAGGTATTATGTGTTTTATTGTTTATCATGACAGCAGTAATATGATACTTGTATTAAAATATTAAACAAAGAATATAAAAAGAAACATGTAATGAGAAATAAACAGCAGTTGTTGCATCATGAGGAAAACAAATATTTTCAGTCAAATTAACATTTTCTCTCAAGAGAATCATGATCACCAGAATCTAAGACCTTTGCAACCTGGGATTGTTATGACATACTACTTAACCTGTCTCCTCGGCATTTTTTTTAGTTTTGAAATATTTTTTATAGGCATCTTCCATTCACGTTTTGTCTTTCTTTACATTTTTCTTTGTAAAGAAATCCCTTTGTTTATTCTTACTTTGTCCGCCTTTAAATTCTTACTATGTCCAAGCCTATTTCTACTTTGCGCACAGACCATATCTGGTTATTATACGATATATATATCTCCCTTGCGCAATTCTAGAATTGTACGGTACAATTCCAGAATCGGTGGACAAAGTAGAAATTCCTACTGTGCACAGGACAATTCCGGAATTGTCCCGATTCCTACTCTGCACAGAACATATATACAGGGATCATGTATATATATGATCCAGGGCTGTTCTTAACAAAGAAAAATGCTTAAAAATGTGTAAGAAATAGATAAATTGTGCTTTTAAAGCCTTATCTCATGTCCGAATTTCTTTTTTTAATGTGAAAACACATTATTTTATGTTTAAATCGCTTGTTTGCTAAGACAAAAACATGACAAGGCCATTTCAGGTGCTTTTGTTGACGTATTGCACACAGGCCACAGATAAATGTACTGAAAGAAATACCTGTGTTGTGAGTTCGAATCTCAGGTTGGCAAAATTGTGGTCAAGGATTGGCGTTTTGGTCATTGGGAAAAGTTTCAAAATAGTTCTCTCTCTGTATCATGCTTTTTCATCTCTGTGAAATTCAATGTCCTCTTCTTGAATACAATTTTCTTAAATTGTGTATTTAATCAAACCAAATTAAGCCATTTTGTAAAAAGGACTTATCCTTTTTTTACAGTTATAGGTTTACTCACCCCAGGAATCGTACTGTATATATGAGCCATGCTGTGTGAAAAGGGGGCTTAATGCATCTGCGAAAAGTATCGACCCGGGTCAGTCTGCGCAGGCTGGCCTGGGCCGAAATTTTTCGCTACTTATCAATTTTCTGTATACCAAGACCCAGTCTACTTCATGATTAAATTGAATGTTTTAAAATGTGGCTATTATGGATCCATAAGTATGTGAACCCTTGCTTGGTATCATGCACCGCGGAGATGCATTAAGCCCTCTTTTACCAGGGCACGGCTCATATATATATATATGTGGGTGTGGGTGTGTGTGTGAGTGTGTGATCCCTGCTCACACCTATTTACATGTTTAGTTTCACCCAATTAACACTTCAGCAATGAATCCTTTGTTCTAACAACTGCTTTTTATTCACCCTAACATCCTCAAAGAAAGTCATCTATAGGTTTAGGAAGAGTTGCAAATATGGCAGGGGGCAACTGTTCAACTTTTTATCAACCCTTTACTCTACAACCCTGAGTTTTAACAACCTGAGGAAAGAGGCTTTTGAAAACAGTGTGGGGAAAGGAAAAAATATAGATAAGCAGCACTTTCTCCTTTTCCCACTATGTTTTCTATCCTATAAAAGATAGAAATCATCATTTTAGCTACATTCATGTTGACCTCTGCAAAATTAATGCTTTCAATTTCATTGAGTTCAAAACTTTGTCATGTGATAGGCTAGAGGGTTAAACAAGCCTATCTTTGTTATAGTCACCTTTAGGAAAAAGTCTATTGTAAAAATTGCAGGAAAAGGAGAAAGTGCTAGTGGCCAGCTTTTTCTGCTTTTCCAATTATGTTTTCAAATGCCATATTCATCTGGTTTATAAATACATGGGATCATAATTATGTGAAAGAGTTGGTTTTGTAAAAATGGTATTAACTCTTTAACACACAACAAAATTTTAGACTGGTCCAAATTGAAAGATTTGCAGAGGACAAATTAAATGTGCCTCAAATAATTGAATTTGTTTCTGAAAGGTTAGAAAACATTGTTGGAAAAGAAGAAAATGCTGGTAACCAGCATTTTCTCCTTTTCTCACAATGTTTTCAACATACTTTTTCTTCAGGGTAGTTAAAATCAGGGATTGTTTGGTAAAGGGTTAAACACATAACAAACACACAAATCATTTCTTTTTCTGTTTGTATGGTGTCAAGTTATTTTACCTCAATGTTTTCTACCCCTTCAAAGATAAATCCCATCACTTGAGCCGCATTTGATTTGTCATCTGCAAGTGCTTAATATGTGTACTGTGTACTTTAAGAAATGAAAAAATGTTACCACACAATCCCGAGTTTTAACGACCCTGTGGGAAAAGCCTTTTGAAAACATTGTGGGAAAAGGAGAAAATGCTGGTAACCAGCATTTTCTCCTTTTCCCACAATGTTTTCTATCACATCAAAGACAAGTTCCATCATTTGAGCCAAATTTAAATTGTTGTCTGCAAACCCTTTCAGTTTTGACACGTCAAAATTTTTGTTGTGTGGTAAAGAGTTAAAAAATTAATCAATACCGGTAAATCTCTTTGGAGAATTCTTTATAATCAAAATGTAGTAGCAAATTTCTTTAAAAAAAAATTGAACCATGCTCTGTGAAAAGAGTGTTAAACACATCTGCAAAAAGTATTGACCCAGGTCTGCCTTTGTGGGCTGACCTGAGTCGAAAATTTTTGCTTTTAGTAAATTTTTTGGATGTTGAAGGACCATTCTACCCAAAGATTCAGCTGGTTGTTAAACAAAATGGATTTGATGGATCCCTAATTATATGATGACCTGCTTGGCATAAAGTTTTTGTCAGAGCATGGCTCAACAGATTCTGCTGATAATAACATGGATGCTTTGTAGTTTAGTGCTATTCCTGAACTTTTTTTGTTTAATTCTGTACTAGACAACAAAATTTTAGCCTCGTTCAAATTGAAAGCATTTGCAGACGACAATTTCAATGTGGCTCAAATGGTGCAATTTTTCTATGATAGGATAGAAAACATCATTGGAAAAGGAGAAAATGCTGGTTACCAGCATTTTCTCCTTTTCCCACAATGTTTTCAAAAGGCTTCTTTCCCAGGGTCGTTAAAAGTCGGCATTGTGCGGTAAAGAGTTGATCTTTCACCACACAATCCAGAGTTTTAAAGACCCTAAGAAAAGAAGGATTTTAAAAACATTATAGAAATTATGGATGCTAGTAACTAACATTTTCTCCTTTTCTGACAATGTTTCATGTACTTTCAAAGACACTTTTGTCATTTGAGCAACATTTCATTTGCACACTATATGAATTTGAATTTGGACAAGTCTTAAACTCTGTTAACTCTTTACCAAACAACAAATTTTGGACCAGTCCAAATTGAAACCATTTGCAGACGACAAAATAAATGTGAATCAAATGTTGAAATTTGATTTGCACAGGGTAGAAAACATTGTGGGAAAAGGAGAAAATGCTGGTTACCAGCATTTTCTCCTTTCCCACAATGTTTTCAAAGGCTTTCTTTCTCAGGGTCGTTAAAAGTCGGGATTGTGTGGTAAAGAGTTAACAAAGTTCTAAGTCTTGTTCTTCAGAAATTTCTTACCTGGCTGGGTAGCATAGTGGTTAGTGTATCTGACTCGTGACCTGGAGGTTGCGGGTTTGATACCTGGTTGCGGCGAACTTTCTTTCCAGCGATTTTTCGCCTCTTACCTCTGATGCATGTGAGAAAAGTCAGTGTCTTTGGAAAGAAAGTTGTGGCAGTACTGGTCTGAGAAAGCCAGGAAACACATGGGTGCGTCTCTGACCACCATGATATGACCTGAGCTGTTAAAATGGCATTGAAGTCCAGTACAAAATCAGATTTTTCTAAATTTTGAAGTAACACAACTTCTGATTGGCTAAACCATTTGGTTTAGCCAGTCAGAAGTTGTGTTACTCTCAAATTTGGAAAATCTTGAAGAATACGACTAAGAATGTGCTAAAGAATGATTGGTGAATAGGGAATCAGAAACTGTTCTCATTGCAGAGTCCAGTAGTTCAGCTGGTAACACAAAGAGCTTGAAGTCCAGGGGTCCCTGGTTTGATTCTCAGCCTGATCACATTCTTTCTGGTAATTGATAAGAGTCATTGGGGCTGTAATCGTTCCACTTTTGCAGATGAAATTTCATTTTAAAGATTTTTTATATTAGAAACCAGCCAGTGGCTTGCCAAAAAGAAAGTTGTGCAAAGTACAGGTAAAAAAAAAAAAACTCCAGGAAAACATGGAAAGGATCACTTGCCACTGCTGTATAACTGAAATAATGATGAAAGGGGTGTTTAACACCAACAAATCTAACTATTGTTTTTACCCTGCAGTTCGTCCTCCAGTTACATGGATACCAGGCCCGGAGAATGAATGTGATATAGATATTAGCCCTGCAACAGCATTGTTTGAGGTAATTTATATATTAGAGAAAAAATATTTCATTCACAGTTTTACTGACTCTCTGTAAATATACTTTAACCCTTAAAGCGCCTTTCAGTTGCCTCTGCGGTCAGTGTAGATCAAGATCAGGCTGCTCAAAACGCGCAGCCTGATCTTTGATCTACACTGGCTGCTTTGCTAAAACACTGTACACAAAAGTAACCATGAAATTGCAATTATTTGGGTTGTATTTCTAGGTAGAAAATATGTCTGAAAGATTTATTTGGCGCTCTAAGGGTTGAATCCTTACCAAATGACAAAATTTTAGACTGGTCGCAATTGAAAGCATTTGCAGACGGCAATTTTGATATAGCTCAAATGCTAATTTTTGTTTTTGTTAGAGTAAAAAATATTGTGGGAAAAGGAGAAAATGGTTACAACTTACCAGCATTTTCTTCTTTTCCCACAATGTTTTCAAAAAGTTTCTTTCTGAAGGTCGTTAAAAGCTTGGCTGTTTTCAAAGAAAACAGTGAGGTATTGTCATGTATATAGCCCTGTTGTTGTTGTCTACATTGGTGTCATTGCCATACAAGAACTTTGACATTTTATAATATCTCTGTCACTGTCATTACTGCAGACTTTTACTTTGAACTCGGACTAGTTGTTTACTATCTAAAGGGGAACCCATATAACAGGGGCAGGTAGTCAAAAAATTATTTTTGACAGTTATGGCCCTTTTTTGGACTAAGAATTTTCAATGAAAATAGATCTTTTTCTAAAAGCAGCTGCAGCCAAGCGCTGGCACCCACATGTGGTGCTCTTGTTTGTTATAAGTCATGAAAAAATGTATTGGTTGTTACGGTAGTAAATTCATTCATTCACTTAACTACTCATTTATTTATTTGTTCATTGTTTTGATTATCAAATATATTTATTGTTCAGTCAATTTCTTCATATTTGTAAGATACAGTTTGGAGAAGGGAGCAGTTATTTGTTTGAACCACACAACTGAAAATAGTATTATCAGATCTTCAACATCTTACCCCACAATACTGGGTTTTAACGGCCAATCGGATGAAGGCTTTTGAAAACATTATGGAAAAAGGAGAAAATGCTGGTGCTCTTTTTTCTACAATATTTTCTACACTACAGAGGACAGAAATCATCCATGCTAAATATTAAATTGTTGGCTGCAAATGCTTTCAGTTTGGTTGTGCCAAAAATGTTGTTGTTGTTGTTAAAGACTTAGCTCTCTACAGAGAGACAAAATTTTGGTCCTGTCCAAATTGAAAACATCTGCAGACAACAAAGAGTTAGTACTGGTTAAAGATGCATCTATACTTGTTTTCAGCCAGTTTTTAGCCAGTTTTTAATTCATTTCATCCTTATTTTATGACACTACAATCATTCTTATATCTTCATGCCAAATATTGCCCCTGATGGTTGCAAGGTTGCACAGATTACAAAGGATAGAAAATGCATTTCATGTTTCAGAGACCTTCAAAGCAATCGCTGTTGTCGCTGAGTTTTTCTATCTCTTACACAATATATATTGGTATTTTAACTGTGTTTACACAGCTTAGCCATTCTACACACTTTCAAGGTTTAACTGCATTTTTTCTCTCTAGCTGTAAGGATGTATCGTTAAAATTTCCAGGAAGTAATCATTGAGTGTGATTCATATTAGTTGTAGGACTTTTTTCTATAAAAGATGTAAGATAAATATG
Source organism: Hippopus hippopus (assembly GCA_946811185.2). Taxonomy (NCBI): domain Eukaryota; kingdom Metazoa; phylum Mollusca; class Bivalvia; order Cardiida; family Cardiidae; genus Hippopus; species Hippopus hippopus. Next base: position 13,108,066 of record OX328103.1, on the reverse strand, counting down.
TTTAAGCTAAACTTTCAAGACATGTAAATAAACTGTATTTCTCGAGAAACAATTATGAGATAGATTCAATAGATGTAAGATAAATAAGTTTAAGCTGAAATTTGAAGACTTGCAAATTGATATAAGTTATCCTCTATATCTAAACTAAAATTTTAGTACATGTAAATAATAAATGAAATCTACGTCTTTAGATACGGTTATGAGATAGAAAGTGTCTTACATTTGCCTGTAACCAGCATTTTCTCCTTTTCTATAATATATTTTCTGCCCTTTAAAGATACATTTTATAATTAATGCTTCACTTATTAGTATTTTGTCATCTGCAAGTGCATTCAATATGGATGAGTCAAAAAAAATTGTTTTCTGGTAAAGAGTTGATTTAACTCTTTACCACACAAGAAGTTTTAGACTGGTCCAAACTGAAGGCATTTGCAGACGACATATAGAATCTAGTTGAAATAATCTAAATTGCCTGTGAAAGTGTAGAAAAACCTTGTGGGAAAAGGAGAAAATGCTGGTTACCAGCATTTTCTCCTTTTCCTACAAGGTTTTCAAAATGCTATTTCCTTAGAGTCGTTAAAACCTGGCATTGTTTGGTAAAGGGTTAATACAAGGTACTTTGTGTCAATAACCTTTGTATGTCACATCTCATAATTATATGAGCTACACTCAGACAAAAAGGGGTTTAGTGCGTAGAACTGCGCTGCTAGATATCGAGCAAGTCATCAGATAATTACGGATCTATAAAATCCATTTTGAAGACAATCTACTGAATCATGAAGTATGCCGGTCCTTTGACATGCAGAAAGTGGCCATTACTGGGGAAGCATAGGCTAACTTGGGTCAGTACTTTCTGCAGATGTATTAAACCCCTTTTCACAGAACATGACTCAATTATCTTTTAAATTTGCAGGAAAATTTCCAAGAAGAAAATGTACTTACTAAAATTAAACAAGGAGAGAAAGAACAGCAGGTTCTGAGAAGGAAACCAACAAGAGTGTTATTTAGTGAAAGTATTGACATTCAGGAATTATCTGATTATGATGATGATGATGATGATGGCAGTGTAATGCAAAAGACAACAAGGAAAATAGATGAAAAAAAGGGAAAGAAAACTGATAACGGAAAGAAAAAGGTAGGCCTTTTTTTTTCATAACTGGAATTGAAAGATGATGGTGATTTTGGTGGGGATGATGATGATGGTGGTGTTGGTGGTGGTGGTGATGATGATGATGACAACGACGATAAGGAGGAGGATGATGATGATGAAATAAACTAATTGGCTTGACATAAAAATCATCATCACCAAAATCATCATCATACAAGCATTTTCTGCTTTTCCTTTACTTTTGGCCACTGGTGGGCTTTTACTAGATATGGACACCTAGAGAGGCTTTATTTTGTTTATTTTACTAAATTTGCAGGTAACTGTGAAAATTAATAAAATATAACACAACAGAAAATAAGGTTTGACTCATGAAATCATAGTTCTTTTGCTTTATAGTTTTCAAAATATGTCTAAGTAAAAACAACTGTTGCATGATGGGTAAAATGAGAAGATCTCTTGTTTTTTTTTCTTCTTTTTTTACAGGCTGAGCTTGGAACGCTGTTTGGGGTATACTTACCAACAATACAGAACATATTTGGGGTGTTAATATTTATACGAGTAACATGGCTTGTTGGCATGGCAGGAACTATACAAGGATTTCTCATCATTTTCTTCTGTTGTTGTTCTGTAAGTCTTTACTCGTTTTGAACCAGTTTTTTTAACCCATTTCAACTTTAATTAAACAATTATCATTCTTGTATCTTCTTGCCAAATGTTGTCCCTGACAGTTGCAAGGTGGCACAGATTACAACCAGTAGAAAATGCATTTCATTCTCTTGGAGCCATCAAAGGAAGCACTGTTTTCCTTTCTGGTTTTAAATCAACCTTGGACAGATCCCTTGAGTTTCTTTATCCTATACACCATTTTATTGATTATTTACCTGATCAGTACCTGAACCATTCTACACACTATAGTTTTAACGACATACTTTTCTCTCTGGCTGTAAAGATATATCTTTAACCGTTTTCCACACGATTCAAAGTTTTCACAAGCCTGTAAAATAAAGCTTTTAAAAACATCATGGGTAAGGGAGAAAATACTAGTAAGCAGCATTTTCTCCTTTTCCCACAACGTTTTCAAGGACAAATCCAACCATTTGATCCACACCTAATTTGTCATCTACAGTACTTACATGTAATTTGGAAGAGTCTAAAATTTTGTCATTTGGTAAAGATTTAACTCTTTACCAAACAACAAAATTTTAGACTGGTCCAAATTGAAAGCATTTGCAGACGACAAAATTAATGTGACTCAAAAAATGAAATTTGTTCTTGGAAGGGTGGAAAACATTGTGGGAAAAGGAGAAAATGCTGGTTACCAGCATTTTCTCCTTTTCCCACAAGGTTTTCAAAAGGCTTCTTTCTCAGAGTCGTGAAAACCCGGGATTGTTTGGTAAAGAGTTAAGACAGTCCATAGTAATGATTTTATCATCTACACCATTATCATACAAATAAGCTGTACAATTTGGAATTCTGTTAAAAAAAAAATGAGAAACAATTTTGTGGGTTCGGTAGATGCAAAAATTGCAATTATTCCAGGGGTTTGAGGCTTAAAAGTGGGTATTTAGATTTTTCACATCTCACCAAATTAAAAAATATATATATCACTGAAATTTATACGAAAAAACAACACAAATCATCAATAATTAGGAATCATAAAATTACAAAAAAAATTTTTTTTGATGGTGTTCCCTTAAAAGGCTACGTAGCCTCTTAAGGTATTTTTAGATTTCGCACCAGAAATCAAAAAAGCATTGTGGGAATGGCACGTGACTAATGATGCTTAAATTCCATAACATAACAAACATGTAATTATTCTCCATAATGTCTTCTTCGGACACTATGTTTGAAGCTTCGTCTGTGTATTTCCGGTATGTAAATGAGCGAGTTGCTCATGTAAAAATAGACCGTGTTTCCCGTCGGTGTCGACCTGGGCCGTAGTAAATCTCTAATTTCTCTTGTTGTCGGATGGTCATCGACTACTGGGGTTTTATGAATGAAAATTAAAAGGCTATGGGAGTATAAGGATGATTTTTTTGTATTTTTGTAAAATTTTCGTCCCAAAATCTGAAGGGCCACCTTTAATATACCAACAGAGAAAGATGTTAAAGTCTCCAGCCTAGACTTGCATATAAAATGTATCAATTATTGTGCATGCATGTAACTCATTACCAAGTAACAAAATTGTAATCTTATCCAAATTGAAAGCTCCTACAGGTGACAGTTTAAATGTAGCTCCACTGATAGATCTAATATTTGTCTTTGAAAGAGTTGAAAATATTGTGGGAAAGTGAGAAAATGCTGATTACCAGCATTTTCACCTTTCCCAAAGTGTTTTCAAAAGAGAAAATGCAGAGGATTTTGAAAACATTAAGAGAAAAGGGGAAGATTCTGATAACCAGCATTTCCTCAACAGCAAAAACATGTTCTATCAGATGAAGCACTTTTAATTTGTTGCCTGCAAATTGGTCTCTCTTTAGACAAGTGTAAAACTTAGTTGTGCAGTAAAAACGTAATCAATGAAAATTTTGTACACAGTGTTTTCTGTTATGTTCTGTCGGAGAGGGAAAGGAAGATATATGGTGGTGGTAATTTTTAAATACATTTGTAAATATAATAATAAATAAATAAATAAATAAATATATAAATAAATAAATATCTATTCTTTAACTTTCTGTTTCAGACAATTATAACTTCCTTTTCAATGGGTGCCATAGCAACTAATGGCATTGTGAAGTCAGGTGGTTCTTACTACATGATTTCCAGGGCCCTGGGCCCAGAATTTGGGGGCGCTGTCGGGGTTTTGTTCTTTCTGGCATTTACAATAGCTGGATCAATGTATGTCATTGGTGCCATTGAAATACTTGTGGTAAGTAGCCTTGAAAAATACTTCATTATACCAGTGCAAAATGAATGTTCTTCTCGAATGCTGGAGTCAGCCTGTCCCTCTTATATTCTGTCCATCTGTTGTTCTGTCTGTCTTTCCATTTTTCTCTCTGTCTTTTTTTTTTTAATATTTAGAAAGGTATTTTTGTGTCCCAAACTTCTCCCTCAGTTTTGCTTTCATTGTGTGGAAGTTGTCTTTAATAGGGTAGAAATCATTGTGTGAAAAGGAGAAAATGCTGGTTACCAGCATTTTCTCCTTTTTGCACAATGTTTTCTAAAGTCCTTCTTCTCAAAGTTGTTAAATGTTGGGATTGTGTGGTAAAGAGTGTTACTCTATACAACGCTTACTATTTTCCTTGTATTGTAAATGAGCAAGATGCAGTTTTTAGATGCCAAAGGATTAACTCCCCTTAACCCATTACCACACAATGACGATTTTTGACGACCCTTGGAAAGAAGCCTTTTGAAAACATTGTGGGAAAAGGAGAAAATGCTGGTAACCAGCATTTTCTCCTTTTCCCACAATGTTTTCTACCCTGTCAATAAACAATTGCACCATTTGAGCCACACTGAAATTGTCGTCTGCAAATGCTTTCAATTTGGACGAGTCTAAAATTTTGTCGTCTGGTAAAGAGTTAAACAAAGGCATCACTTAAGTGCATTGCATTGCATATAAGGTTTAGTTTAAACATATTTCATCAACAACTTATACAGTATACAGAAAAAAAAAAGCATTATACAAACAGTCAAATAACAGAATTTACAAAGAAGAAATAGATCAGGAACAAAGCTGAGCTTAAAGAGTTCTCCAGTTGATGGGTAACAGACGTATAAAGTGATTTTGACTCTTGCCAAAATAATTTCTGAGGCTAATAATACTTTATTCATCTTCCATGCAATGATTTTCATATGTAAAGTTTTATATGTGTGATCATGGTATATGTAGTAAACCGATACTATACCATGTGACTTCTACAAGTGCTTGACACTCAATACTTTTCATTTTGATAATTTATAATGCACATATTTTTAGCTCATCTAAGCACAAAGTGTTCAAGGTGAGCTTTTGTGATCGTGCTGTGTCCGTTGTGCTTCATCCGTTGTGCCTCATCCAGCGTGTGTTGTCAAGTTTTACCTTGTGTAAGCTGTAGAGGCAACATTTTAAATTGGATACTCCTGAAACTTGGTCAGAGTGTTTGTCTTGATGATATCTTGCATTACCGTAGTTTATAAATGGATAAAAAGGGATCAAAAAATAGGTCATTAGGTCAAAGTTTAGCTTATATACACTCTAGAGTCTGATACTCATGAAAGCCGGACAGAATGGTTGTCTTGACAATATCTCAGACAAGTCAATAAATGGGTCACATCAGTTCAAAAACTAGGTCACTAGGTTGAATCTCCGAAAAAGCTTTTGTACGCTCTAAAGACCACATTTTTCAGTCCCATACTCATGAAAGTTGGTCAGAATGTTAATCTTAATGATATCATGGACAACTTTAATAATGGGTCACGTCAGGTCAAAAACTAGGTCATCAGGTCAAATCTTTATCTGCAAAAAGTATCGAACCAGGTCAGCCTGCGTATTCCGCTCAGGCTGACCTAGGTTAAAACTTTTTGTTATTGGTCAATTTTGTGCATGTCAAAGGACAAGTTTACCTCATGATTCAGTTGTTTGTTAGACAAAATGATTTTATGGTTTTATTTTCATGTGATGACTTGCTTGGTATGCATTATACTTCCTTTTCCTAGAGCATGGCTCAATATCAAAACCACTTAGGCAAGTATATCTCACACATAACCAACAGCACAGATCCAAAGTTTGCATTCTGTGCTGTCTGATCTTGGTCTATACTGTCTGAAAAAGCTGCATAAAGTTTGCCTAGAGCTGTAAGAGATAAACACTAAAATTATGCTATTTTTTTTTTTAGCTCACCTGAGCATGAAGTGCTCAAGGTGAGCTTTTGTGATCGCCCAATGTCCGTCGTCCGTCTTGCGTCGTGCGTCGTCCGTCGTCCACAATTTCTTTAAACATCTTCTCCTCCCAAACCACTGGGCCAATCTTGATGAAACTTGGCAGGGATGTTCCTTGGGTGAAGCTCTACCAAAGTTGTTCAAGAGATTGAATTCCACTTATAACTCTGGTTGCCATGGCAACCAAAAGGAAAAAAATAGCAAAATCTTTGAAAATCTTCTTCTCTGAAACTAGAAGAGCAGAGCTTTGATATTTGGTATGTAGCATCTCCTAGTGGACCTCTACCAAGTTTGTTCATATGATGCCCCTGGGGTCAAAACTGGCCCCGTCCCGGGGGTCACAAGTTTGAACATAGGAACAAACGAGGGAAACTTTAAAATTCTTCTTCTCTGAAACTGGAAGGCGTAGAGCTTTGATATTTCATATGTAGCATCTCCTAGTAGACCTCTACCAAGTTTGTTCATATGATGCCCCTGGGGTCAAAACTGGCCCTGCCCAAGGGGTCACAAGTTTGAAACATAGGAACAAAGAAGGAAAACTTTAAAAATCTTCTTCTCTGAAACTAGAAGAGCAGAGCTTTGATATTTGGTATGTAGCATCTCCTAGTGGACCTTTACCAAGTTGGCTCATATGATGCCCCTGGGGTCAAAACTGGCCCCGTCCCGGGGGTCACAAGTTTGAACATAGGAACAAAGAAGGGAAAATTTAAAATTCTTCTTCTCTGAAACTGGAAGGTGTAGAGCTTTGATATTTGGTATGTAGCATCTCCTAGTAGACCTTTACCAAGTTTCTTCATATGATGCCCCTGGGGTCAAAACTGGCCCTACCCCAGGGGTCACAAGTTCGAAACATAGGAACAAAGAATGAAAACTTTAAAAATCTTCTTTTCTGAAACTGTAAGGTGTAGAGCTTTGATATTTGGTATGTAGCATTTCCTAGTGGACCTCTACCAAGTTTGTTCATATGATGTCCCTGGGGTCAAAACTGCCCCCGCCCCGGGGGTTACAATTTTGAACAGCGGAACAAAAAATGAAAACTTTAAAATTCTTCTTCTCTGAAACTAGAAGGTATAGAGCTTTTAGTATGTAGCATCTCCTAGTGGACCTCTACCAAGTTTGTTCATATGATGCCCCTGGTGTTAAAACTGGCCCCACCCTTGGGGGGGGGTTTTGAAACATAGGAACAAAGAATGAAAACTTTAAAAAATCTTCTTCTCTGAAACTGGAAGCTTTGATTTTTAGTATGTAGCATCTCCTAGTGGACCTCTACCAAGTTTGTTCATATGATGCCCCTGGGGTTAAAACTGGCCCCACCCTGGGGGGAGGGGGGGTTCGAAACATAGGAACAAAGAATGAAAACTTTAAAAAAAATCTTCTTCTCTGAAACTGGAAGGTGTAGAACTTTGATTTTTGGTATGTGGCATCTCCTAGTGAACCTCTACCAAGTTTGTTCATGCCCTGGGGGTCAAAACTAGCCCGCCCCGGGGGTCACAAGTTCAAACATAGGAACAACGAAGGAAAACTTTAAAATTCTTCTTTGCTGAATCTGGAAGGCGGAGAGCTTTGATATTTGGTATGTAGTGAACCTGTTCTAAGTTTGTTAGCCCACCGGAGCACAACATGTTCAGTGAGTTCAAAATTGGGTCATCTGGGGGTCATAAACTAGGTCACTATGTTAAATTAAAGAAATACGTTGTGGGCACTCTAGAGGCCACATTTTTTGCTCAACTGACTTGAAAATTGGTCAGAATGTTTGTCTTGATAAAATCTCACATGAGTCTGAATTTGGGTCAACTGGGGTCATAAACTAGGTCACTGGGTCAAATTAAAGAAATATAACTCTAGGGCTTTCTAGAGGCCACATTTATTGTTCAATTGATTTTAGAATTGGGTAAAATGTTTCTCTTGATGAAATCTAGGATTAGTTCAAAATTGGGTCACCTGGGGTCATAATCTAGGTCACTAGGTCAAATTAAAGAAATACCTTTAGGGCATTCTAGAGGCCACATTTCTCGCTCAATTGGCTTGAAAATTGGTCAGAATGTTTATCTTGATAAAGTCTCACATGAGCCTGAATTTGGGTCAACTGGGGTCATAAACTATGTCACTAGGTCAAATTAAAGAAATATAAATAGGGCTTTCTAGAGGCCACATTTATTGTTCAGTTGATTTTAGAATTGGGTAAAATGTTTCTCTTGATGAAATCTAGGATTAGTTCAAAATTGGGTCACCTGGGGTCATAAACTAGGTCACTAGGTCAAATTAAAGAAATACCTTTAGGGCACTGCAGAGGCCACATTTCTCGCTCAATTGGCTTGAAAGTTGGTCAGAATGTTTATCTTGATGAAATATCGGATGAGTATGAAACTGGGTCACCTGGGGTCATAATCTAGGTCACTAGGTCAAATTAAAGAAATACCTTGTGGGCACTCTAGAGGCCACATTTATTGCTCAATTAACTTGAAAACTGTTCAGAATGTTTGTCTTGATCAATTTGTGATGAGTTCTATATTGGGTCACCTATGGTGATAAAGTAGGTCACTATGCCATCTTACGGAAATTCCATGTGGACCCTCTAGAGGCCTTATTTTAAGCTCAATTGACCTATCTATTGGTCAGAAATTGAATTATGCATGTGGAGTGAAATTTTGCCTATTGACTCAGGTGAGCGATCCAGGGCCATCATGGCCCTCTTGTTTGTTTTACAGACATTCATAGCCCCAGAGATGTCGCTGTTTGGAGATGTATCTATATTGATCAATGCAGTCAACAACTATAGGGTCTTTGGAACTTTTTTATTGATACTGTTATGGTTCATCTGTTTCATTGGAGTGGAATTTGTGGCCAAATTTGGACCTTTCTCATTAGCATGTGTCATCTTCTCAATTCTGTGTATTTATGTTGGAATTTTTACGGCATCACCAGATAGAAGTATCAAGTAAGTATATTTAACTCTTTACCAAATGACAATGAAAAAATTGTAGACTTGTCGAAATTGAATTCTTTTTCATATGAAACTTTACATGTGGCTGAAATGATGAGATTTGTCTTTGATAGGATAGAAAGCATTGCGGGAAAAGGAGAAAATGCTGGTTTTCAGCATTTTTTTCTTTTCCCACAATGTTTTCAAAAGGCTTCTTCATCAGGTTTATTAAAACTCGGGATTGTGTGGTAAAGGGTTAATTTTTATCTTCATGTATGATGTACACATGTGTATTCCTGCAAATACCGTATAAGCAAATGATCTGTTTTAACTACCTGGAGTAAAATTCTTTTTGAAAACATTATGAGAAAAGGAGAAAATGCTGATATCAAGCATTTTCGTCTTTCCCACAACATTTTCTTCCCTTTTAAAGATAAATTCCTTTCTTTGAGTCACGTATAATTTGCTGTCTGCAAATGCTGTCACTTTTAGGAGTCTAAAGTTTTGTTGTCTTGTAAAGAGCTAATTGAATTCCCTTTTCACTGTTTGGAAATTGCTAATCCGATTTCTCCCTTTGCCACAATTTTTCCCTTGTTTTCATGTCACAGCGTGCAGGACTTGAGAACAGGGGAACGCTGGTTCAATTCCTGGCTCAGCAAATTTCTTTCCAAGGGTTGGTGATAGTCATTGAGACAGGATTCATTCCTCTCTCTCTGCTGACCATTGTTTCGATGATGGCTATGTGGGGAAGCAGCTAGTTGCTTGCAAAGAATGTTGCGCATAACACTGGTAAAAAAAATTTCAGGAAAGCATGGATAGGTGCACTGGCCACAATATAACCGAAATGATATTGAAAATGGCGTTAAACACCATAGAATCAATGTATCTTTGAAGAATGCTGGAAGATTTTTTTTTAGTTATATTTAGTTAATCCTTTGTCATGCAATTCTAAGTTTTAACAACTCTGAGGTAGAACAGTTGCAGAAACATTGTGGCAAAAGGAGAAAATGCTAATAACCAGCATTATCTCCTTTTCCCACGAAGTTTTCTATCATAGTCAAATTCCTTTAGTAGAGCCACACTGAATATGTTGCAGACAATGCTTTTAGCTGAGACAAGTGGAGAACTTTGTTGTTTGATAAAGATTGAAGGTAGAATTACGAATTTGTTTAACCCTTTACCACACAGTCCAAATTTTTAATGACCCTGAGACAGGGACGCATTTGAAAACATTATGGGTAAAGGAGAAAATGCTGGTAACCAGCATTTTCTCCTTTTCCCACAATGTTTTTCACCATTTTAAAGAAAGGACTCTACTTTTGGAACATATAATACTATGATTTGTCGTCTGCAAATGCTTTCAATTTTGTGGAGTCTAGAATTTTATCATTTGGTAAAGAGTTAAAATCAACAAAAGTGATTGTTTTACACTTCTTTTATCAGAGTTTGTTACCTCGGAGATCGTATTTTGACATTATCCTCTGTGTCAGTTGATGGGGAGATGATGTGTACTAAGAACGAAACTGGTCCGATATTTCAAAACTACTGTAAAATGGATGCTAATAATGAGACAGTGTGCGACCCATTTTTTGAGCAGAACAACGCAACTGTAGTTGCTGCTTTTCCAGGATTGGGCAGCGGAAATTTGTTCAGTAAGTTGAAATTTTTGTGACACAAGACAAGAAGTTGTAAAACCTTAACTCTTCTTTGCTTTTTTGCAAATGCTTTTAATATGCATGAGTTTAGAATTTTTTATTGCATGCTTTCGGTAGTGCATCGAGTAATAATGATGGATTATATAGAGGATATTTGTTTTTTTACTGATGATGTTCACTCAATGAAATAAATTTTGATCTTTCATCGAAAAAAACAAATATTCTATTCATTTCATGCTTTTAACCCTTTCTGGGGGGAACTTAATCAAAATCAAGTACAGTTCTTTTCGGTTGTTCCCCTTGGCGTATCCCTTCCACATAGCAACACATTACAATATTACGTCAAGCGCAAAAAATGTAGGGTAAATTATGTCATATTTCCATCTGGTTGTGAGGCACGTGCATTTTTCCTAGGTAACTAGTGCGCGGGAACAACTGTTTCCACCTTCCACTGAATAGTTAGAATATAAAAATCGGTATGTTCACTGATCGTAACCATGAAATATCAAAAAATAATTCACTGGTATTTCTCGATAACCTACCCGAAAGCATGAAATAAGGTTTGATATTTCACGGTTATGATCAGGGAAATGTACCAATTTCATATTTTCTAACTCTTCAAAATTGAAGGCAGAAACGGTAGTTCCTGTGCACTAGTTACCTTGGTAAACAGCATGTGCCATTTAACCAGAGAGAAATATGACTTAATTTATGTGCATTTACCCTAGATTTATCTTGCACTTTACATAATATTGTAATGCCTTGTTATTGTTATGGGGGGGGGGGGGTAACACCACAGGAAATTACCAAAAACACCTGTACTGGGCTTTGAAGAAAGTCTCAACAAAAAAGGGGTTAGAAGCATAAAATGAATAGAATATTTGCTTTTTTCAGTGAAAATCGAAATTTAGTTCATCGAGTAAACATTATCGGTAATATTTTGATTTATGCCACAAGTGAAAATAATACCGATGATGTTCACTCAATGAAATAAATTTTGATCTTTCACCCAAAAAAACAAATATTCTATATGTCATCTGCTAAAGAGTTGATATGTGTGCAATTAAAGTTTTAGAAGAATGCCCAACTGCTTTATGGTATAGATTTATCATTTAACTCTTTACTTGACAACACTAAAAGGGTTGAAAGCTTTGTAGGAACTAGTGAAAATGTTGATTACCAGAATTTTCTCCATTTCCAACATTGTTTTCTAAAGCCTTCTCTTTGGTTGTAAAAAACTTGGGATTGTGTGGTAAAGGACTGAACATGAGAAGTTGTTTTATTATTTCAAAATTTCAGTTGTAAAGAGATATTTTCTGTCTCTATAAGAAATTGCCTAAGTGTTGAATAGTTCTTTCTAATAATTTTTTTCAAAGAAGTGTTGGCACATTTGGTTTTCTTTTTGTCAATTCATTTAGGAAATATACAGCCACGCTATACCGAGGTTGGTCACCTGATTGGTAAGAATATAACTGGAGATCGAGATAAAGGGGAGATAGTCGCTGACATCACATCATCATTCTTTGTTTTACTGGCCATTTATTTTCCTTCTGTTACTGGTAAGTCATTGATTTACATAATCCTTTACCACAAAATGCAGACTTTTAACGACCCTGCTAAAGAAGCCTTTTGAAAACATTGTGGGAAAAGGAGAAAATGTTGGTAACCAGCATTTTCTCCTTTTCCCACTATGTTTCCTACCCCTCTAAAGGTGAATTAAAATTTTGGTGTCACAATTTTTTTTCTAAAGGTTTCAATTTGGGCAGGTCTAAAATTTTGTTGTTTGGTAAAGGGTTAATATACTTAAGAATCCACTGTATATATGAATCTGAAGATGATGGGGGGGGGGTTGTTATTTCATTATTAACCACTTTAAGATCTTTAAGTCAATGTTGAACGCAGTCAAAAATTCAATGACAAGCCTACATTAACAATTTTTCTTTTGTCCAACACTGATGAATTTCTCGTAACCCTCAGAGAACCGTACAAACCAAATGGACATTATAAGATAAGAAATCTGACCCAAATAAGTGAAATCTCCAGATTGTTTTACTCCAGAACGTCTTGGCAAAGTGGTCTGTTTAGATCAAAGACCAGAGTGCATGTTTTGTGCTGTCTGATCTTGCTATACACTGGCCACAAAGGCTATTTAATGTGTGAAAGGAACTTTTAGGGGTGAAAAAACCAGTATCCTTGTTTTCTAGTCACATATACATCTATTTAGGGATTTGACACAGATCTATAGCTCTGTTACATGACTGGTTCTAATACAGATTTATAGCTCTGTTACATGACTGGTTCTAATACAGATCTATAGCTCTGTTACATGACTGGTTCTAGTACAGATCTATAGCTCTGTTACATGACTGGTTCTAGTACAGATTTATAGCTCTGTTACATGACTGGTTCTAATACAGATCTATAGCTCTGTTACATGACTGGTTCTAATACAGATCTATAGCTCTGTTACATGACTGGTTCTAATACAGATCTATAGCTCTGTTACATGACTGGTTCTAGTACAGATTTATAGCTCTGTTACAACTACCATGACTAGTTCTAATACAAATGTATAGCTATGTTATGGGTATCATGACTGGTTCTAGTTCAGATGTATAGCTCTTTTACAGGGACCATGACTGATTCTGATACCGATAAGTAAAGTAGCCTTATTACAGGTATTTTGACTGGTTCTAATAAACAGATTTATAGCAATGTTACAGGTATCATGACTGGTTCTAATATACTGATCTATACTGATGTTACAGGTATCATGACTGGTTCTAGAACAGACATATAGCTTTTTTACAGGTACCATCACTGGTTCTGATACAGATAAATAGCTCTATTACAGGTATCATGACTGGTTCTAACATGTCTGGGGATTTAAAGGATGCTCAAAAGTCTATTCCATTTGGTACAATCACAGCAGTAATCACAACCTCATGTGTCTGTATCCTTTTTGATGATTTTAAATCTTCAAATAACTTTCATGACTTTTGTTGTCGTGGCAGCTAGTGCAGATCAAGATCAGATGCACAAAAATTGCCATCTGACCTCTGATCTGCACTGTCCGCTTTGCCACAACATTCTGAACAAAAGCAACATTGAATTACTCTTATTTGGATTTTATTTCTAAAACTGAAATTTCTAGGCTGAAAATTTCTGTTGTGTTTATCTTGCATGCACATGTTTTATTATTAATCCCCCTTTGCAAAGCAGAGAAGGGATTATAGGACTGGCTTTTGTCTGTCCGTCTGTCTGTCCATCCATCCATTTGTCTGTCTGTAACACTTTTATCTCCACTCCATATCCCTTGAACCCTTTGAAAGATTTTCTTTAAAATTGGTCACATGCATCATACTTTTCCTCTCAAAAACAAAAGATATGGATGGATGGTTGGATGGATGGATGGATGGACGGATGGATGGACAGACGGACGGACGGACGGACGGATGGATGGTTGGATGGATGGACGGACGGACGGACGGATGCATGGATGGATGGATGGACGGATGGATGGATGGATGGACGGATGGACGGGCGGACGGGTGGATGTTTTATGTCCGTCGACAGTACTTTAGTCATGGTACGACGATGGAAGGGTGATTATATAGAGTTTATTTCATCAGCTTGTGGTTAATATGGGGAAATATTTGCTGAAAAAGGGAAAGGTATGCGAAAATAACGAGTGCCATAAGGCACGAGTTATTTTCGCAGACCTTTCCCTTTTGAGCCAAATATTTCCCCATATTAACCACAAGCTGATGAAATAAATTATATATTATATTTCCTCTGATTATTTTGTCAACGAATGCCACTTTTAAAACTTAAAAACTTAAAAAACTTAAAAAAGTAGTTCCAGATTTTCGGCAGAAGGAAAATATTCACTGTGATGGGAAAATAATTCCCCCCAGCTTAAATTACGACATTTCTTTACCCATAACATTTCTAAAAATAGACACATGAAATATGATATAAAAGGTTCAGCGCAATGAAGTGCTGTTTAGGTTCAGCAGGAGTCAAACCTGTAACTTCATGATCCAAAGTTGGGAGACTAATCTCTTGGCCAACAACGGTCGCTTCTACAACCAAAGTTCCCAACTCTCTGACTGTCATTCGTAGGCGGGGGATACAGCTATCCTTCAGACTGCCTTCTTGTTTTTTCTATTTTGTTATTGCCTACTTCATTTAACCTGATCCTGACCTTTATGCTGAATACATAAGTAGACATATTTATAGAACTCCGATTATTATTCGGAAAATTATATATACACGGGAAGCTGTTTCACCCTTTGCCTACAGAGCGCGACTCGAGGCGCTTTTGCAGTCAGTGTAGATCAAGATCAGACTGCACAGAACGTGCAGTCTGATCTTTGATCTACACTGTCTGATGAGGAGATCTTTACCCCCAAAAATAACTTTGAAATTGCAGTATTTGCCTTTTTTGGCTATTGACTGGAAAGTTTCAATTAACTTATCTGGCAGGCTAGGGGTTAATTCGTGCATACCATACGAAATATTTCAGTGACCATTCGGGACATATGTCGAGTGATGCCAAGGGTAAAAATAGAATAGTAATTTATGTAAATGATGTTGACCTGGGTCAGGTTAAATGAAGAAGGTAATACTTGCTTTTTCTTTTGTAGAATCTTTCACTTCTTAACTCTTTACCAAACGACAAAATTTTAGCCTTGTCCAAGTTGAAAGCATTTGCAGACGACAAAATAAACATGATTCAAAAATTGAAATCTGTTTTGGGAAGGGTGGAAAACATTGTGGGAAAAGGAGAAAATGCTGGTTACCAGCATTTTCTCCTTTTCTCACAATGTTTTCAAAAGTCCTTTTTCTCAGGGTCGTTAAAAGTCGAGATTGTGTGGTAAAGGATTAAGTAAATCTATTAATGAACCATGCTTTTTGAAAAAAGAGTTTAATGTATCTACAAAAAGATATTGACTCAGGGCAGCCTGTGCAGTCCAGTCAGGCTGACCTCTGTCAAGACATTTTGCTTTTGGTTCAAATTTTCTGCATGTCCAATGTCCATTCTACCTCAGGATTCAGCCAGTTGTTACACAAAATGGATTGTATGGATCCATTATTATGTGATGACTTGCTTGGTATAGTATATCACAGAGATGCCTTTACCCTTTACCATACAATGCCAACTTTTAACAACCCTTGGTAAGAAGCCTTTTGAAAACATTGTAACCAGCATTTTCTCCTTTTCCCACAATGTTTTCTATCTTATCAAAGAGAAATTTTATCAGTTGACCTACATTGAAATTGTTGTCTGCAAATGCTTTCAGTTTGGACAAGAAGCCTTTTTTGTGGTGTCCGTGGTTGTGAGGTAGAGTGTCGACCTTGTAACCATAAGGTCCCGAGTTTGATACCCGGATGCAGGTGTTAACTTTGGGATTTTTCATTGGCCCACACATTTGGCGCGAGTACTGGTGTAGTTCCCAGGAGGCAGAATCGAGAGAGATTAAGTTGTAAGAACTTGTTTCTCAATCGATGTAAAATAAGTATGTTTAAACTAGCAATCCGCACAGTGGTGTCAGTGTTCCGTGGTTGTGAGGTAGAGCGTCGGCCTCGTAACCATAAGGTCCTGAGTTCGATACCCGGATGCGGGTGTCAACTTTGGGATTTTTCATTGGCCGACACATTTGGTGCGAGTACTGGTGTAGTTCCCAGGAAGCAAAATCGAGAGAGATTAGTATAAGTTGTAAGCACTTGTTTCTCAATCGATGTAAAATAAATATGTTTAAAACTAAAACTGTTTAAAAGCCTTTTTGGATTAGAAGCCTTTTGAAAACATTGTGTGAAAAAAAAGAAAATGCTGAAAACCAGCATTTTCTCCTTTTCCCACAATGTTTTCTACCCTATCAAAGAAAAATTGCACCATTTAAGCCACACTGAAATTGTCATCTGCAAATGCTTTCAATTTGGACAAGGTTAAAATTTTGTCGTCTGGTAAAGGGTTAAACCCCCTTTTTGCCAGAGCATGGCTCAAATATTTTGAGCAGCGGTGATAAACTGCCTGAACTAACTTTAAATATCACATGTAAGTTTGCAATATGGATGTTAAGCTTAACAAACTCTTTAGATTTATCACTTGCTTTGTTTTTTGCTGGAGCTATAGAAGGAGATGTCCTCAGAGATAAGTAAGAACAAACTATTTAAGCCATTCTTTGGCAAAACAGGGCTTAATGCATCTCCATGATGCATGATACCAAGCAAGTCATCACATGATTATGGATCCACAAAGTCCATTTTGTCGAACAACCGACTGAATCATGAGGTAGACTGGTCCTTTGACATACAGAAAATTGATCAATAGCGAAAAGTTTCAGCCCAGGTCAGCCTGCGCGGACTGCACAGGCTGACATGGGTCAATAGTTTTCGCAGATGCATTAAGCCCCCTTTTCACAGAGCATGCCTCATTTAATTTTTATTATAAACTTTTGCTTTATGAGACAATCAAACAATATTATAAATTATGCAACAGATAAAAAATTAACCCTTTACGATACAGTACCAAATTAAAACAGCCGTGAGAAAGACAGCTTTTGAAAAAATTGTGGGAAAAGGTGAAAGCCTAGATGGAAGACTGGTGATGGTCAATAAATGGTACTAAATTTAGATAAGTCCATTTTGAAAACTTTTCCAGACAACAAATGTGACTCAAATTATGGGACTTGTCTTTGAAGGAGGAAAAAAGATTGTGTAAAAGGAAAAAAAAACCCTGGTGACCAACATTTTCTCTTTTTCCACAGTGTTTTCAAAAGTTGGCTTTCTTTGAATCATCAAAATAAGGGGAGTGTTTTGTAAAGAATTAACCTGTGTCCATGCGTTGTTCAGGACCCATTTGTTTTACTTTAAATCAGTACAGAAATGTTTAGTTATTTAACCCTTTACCAAACAATCCTTGGTTTTTACGACCCTGCGATAGAAGCCTTTTGAAAACATTGTGGGAAAAGGAGAAAATGCTGGTGACCAGCATTTTCTCCTTTTCCCACAATGTTTTCTACCCTGCTGGAAACAAATTTCAATTTTTGAGTTATATTTATTTTGTCGTCTGCAAGTGCTTTCAATTTGGACCAGTCTAAAATTTTGTTGTTTGGTAAAGAGTTAACTGGATATCAGACTGTACGCTTTACAAGAGACATCATCGTCTCTTATAATATTTAAATTAGTTGAAGTTAGGCCACAACATGTTGAAATCAGGTTGTCTTTCCCTAAGTCCAAACATGCAATTTTAGTGTCCTCTTATCCTACAAGTTGTAACTTTTCACAAAATATTAGACTTTTCCAAATTGAAAGCATTTGCAGACGACAAAATAAATGTGACTCATGAATTGATTTGTTTTAGGAAGGGAAGAAAAAATTGTGGGAAACGGAGAAAATGTTGGTCACCAGCATTTTCTCCTTTTCCCACAATGTTTTCAAAAGGATTCTCTCTAATGGGGTTATTAAAACTTGTGATTTTGTGGTTATGAGTTAGACCAACTTATGGAAGCCGTTCTTCCATAAGAATTTGTGTACCTGCTTATTCCATTATGATTGTTTGACTGGAGTTATTGCCCTTTGACATTTTTCCTGACCAGTTGGAGGTATTTATCAGGCAGCAATAGTTGTGGTCATTTTTAAACTGACATAATTTTCCTGCTCATAACTATTTTCACTTTATTGTCATCTCCATCAGTACAAGCACTCCTTGTATATTTTTGCAGGATAGGTGAAAGCCTAGGTGGAGGACTAGTCATTGCCTATATTGCCTGGCCCAGTAAATGGACAGTTTTGATTGGTTCCTTTCTCTCCACGATTGGTGCTGGCTTACAGTCCATAAATGGTAATGAAATAAAAATGTTATATAATTATGTTGCTTAACCATAACTCTCTAGGGTGGTAAAGAAGTGATGATAATGATGTCACCAGTTTTATGACCCTGAGAAAGGAGACTTTGGCAGTGTTGCATCCAGGGCAGGCAGTTGTGCAAATCTGGCTGTCTACACCTTCTATCCCGCAATTTTTAATTTTCTTGGATGACAACTCTTGCGATAACAAAAGGAATCCCCTGCTCAGCAGTAGCCTGTGGGCAGTAAAATTACACTCCTTTAGAAAACATTGTTGGCAAAGATGAAAATACTGGTAAACAGCAGTTTTTTTATTGCCAACTATGCTCTATACCCTGTCAAAGATGAATTTCAATATTTGAGCAGCATTTAATTTTTTGTCAGGAAGTGCTTTCGATTTAACAATTCTAAACTTTTGTCATCTCATAGGCGTTCATGAAAGAGATAGTGCTGTTTCGGTGCTGGTATGTTCACAGTTTCTCGCATGATAAACCACTCAATTCTTTTTCACGTACATAAAGCTATTGCATTTTTTCAGCAAGAGTCAAATACTTTTTTTTGAAATGGTTATCCAAACAGGGTTTGAACTGTATGTGAAGCTCTGTGTCGTGAACTGAGCTTTTGGCTGCCAGCTTGAAACTTCATTTCTTGAAATATTACAAGCAAATGAGAAGTTATCTACCTATATAGAAGTAGTCTAATACTATGTAAATAGTCAAACAATTAATGTGACAAGTGTATAGATGACAGGTGCTAGTTATTGACAGTCAGTCCATCAGAGGTCTCTGTATAGGCTTGCAATGGTTAACTATTTACCACATGACAGAAAATTAGACTTGTCCCATTTGCAGACAACACAATAAATGTGATTCAAAAACTGAACATTGGTTTTGGAAGGGTAGAAAACATAGTGGTAACTGGCATTTTCTCGATTACCCACAATGGTTTTAAAGCCCTCTTCCTCAGGGTGATTAAAAGTCAGGATTTTTTGGTTCTTAAAATGTTGAATAAACCCAACAGACATCTTCATTGCATTTAACACTATCATAACTTTATCAGAAATAGTTTTATAAGTTATTTCATGTTTTTCAGGAGCACCTCGCCTGTTGTATGCTATAGCAAAGGATGACATCATACCATTTTTAAGGATTTTCAAAAAGCGATACAGGTCTGAACCTTTTCCCGCACTATGTCTGACAGGTCTTATAGCCTGGTTTGGAGTGATTGTTGGAAATCTGGACTATATTACACCTTTGATAACAATGTAAGTATTTTTGTAGAAACTGGGCTTGTTAGAAGAATGGTATTGTAATTTTGCCAATGATCTGGGCGGCAGCCCTGGAATTATGAAGGTGTATAAATTAGAGTTTTTGTTTTTTAATTTTACAGTCTTGTAACAGAAATCTAAACAAATAGTGTATTTTGGACAGATTTTTGCTTCTATATGCTGATTGTTGTTTCAAGATATATTTCACTAGTGTCAGCATGCATACAACTTGCATATGTTTGTATTTTTTAAGTGAATTATGAAAACCTTGATTAAAGTGAAAGTGTCATCTCTACTAATAATAGTTATATAGTGACATTGCAAAAGAGCTTGAGCCTTTTTAGTAAATGTGAATTGGGATGGGATTCATCTTTTGAAGGCAGAAAACAGAGTTGGAAAATGAGAAACTACTGGTTGCCAATGTTTTTTTCCTTTTCTAACTATCTTTTCAAAAGCCCTTTTCCTCAGCATTAGGAAATAGCAAGATTGTTTAACCCATAAAGCGCTGGAACCGAGTTAAGTTGTTTTTGCGGACAGTGTAGATCAAGATCAGACTGCACAGAACGTGCAGTCTGATCTTGGATCTACACTGTCCGCTACTTTGTTACATATTCTAGCCATAACAACAATGAAAATTTGGTACTACGGATTCTTTTCATAATTGAAGCGGTCCATTATATTAATTCATCACTGTAAGTGGTAATAAAGGGTAAATATATTATGATGTACAAGTTGTATATTTTTTCCAGGTTTTTCTTGATGTGTTACTTATTTGTAAACCTTGCTTGCACTGTAAAAACTTTGTTGAGAGAGCCAAGCTGGAGACCTACTTACAGATATTATCACTGGTAAATAGACATTAGACTTTCTTACCTACTGTCTGACACCACATACATTGACTAGCTCATAAAGAATCTAAGAGTCTATGAAGACACCTGAAAAAAAAAAACAGCATATTAGAACATTTAAAAGAAATATCAAGTTTTTATGAATTCTTTTATTTTGTAGTAGAACAGTTATCATGTCACAAATGGATTTGAGTCTTTCAGACAGGTTGTATTTGGATAATACGTGCTTCATTGTAATTTAGATATATCATTATAATGCTGAATATATAAAAAGGTACAACAGCCAAAAGTATTGATATTTCAAGTTTGCTTTGGCCAGAATATATAAGGTGAAAAGTAAAACTGTTTACTATTGTGTATAACAAATTATATTTATGAACTACATGCAGCTTGTCTTGAATGGTTCAACTATGTTTTTTAATTTAGTCAATTATTTAAGTCATTATTGCTGTAAACAAAGGCTGTACTAGTATAGTGAAAATGTATGCTAGAGCTGTAACCTTTTCCTAAACAACAAATTTTAGACTCTCCAAAATTCAAAAGATCTGCATACAGCAAATTCCAAATTGGTACAAATGTGCCTAAAATCTGATAGAGCAGAAAACATGGTGGGAAAAGTAGAAATAGCAGCTGGTTTGATAAAATGCAGACACTTCCAAATGGAAAACATCTGCAGGCGACAAATTCCAAATTAATTCAAATGAGTTTGACTCCTCTCAAAGAGAAGAAAACATAGAGGGAAAAGGAGAAAATGCCAGTTGTAAGCATTTTTTGTTTCCCCACATTGTATTTGAGAGCTCTCTTGCACAGGATTGGTGAAACTTGGGATTGTTTGATGAAGGGTCACATGTTTGTATACTTCAGGATTCTGTCTATGATTGGTGTGGTGCTCTGTGCCTCACTTATGATGATTTCCAGCTGGATCTATGCTCTACTGTCCTTTGGTATAGCTGGGGGACTGTATAAATATATTGAGTATTACAGGTAATGCTTGTTTTTATTTCTCTCTCCTAGCATATAAAAGGCAGCATTGCTTTTTGGACATTATAGAATAGCTGAGCTTGATAGCTTAACCCTTTACCACACGACAAAATTTTAGACCTGTACAAATTGAAAGCATTCGTAGATGACAGTTTAAATGTGGCTCATATGAAATGATTTTTCTTTGATAGGGTAGAAAACATTGTGGGAAAAGGAGAAAATGCTGGTTACCAGCATTTTCTCCTTTTCCCACAATGTTTTCAAAAGCCTTCTCTTTCAGGGGTGTTAAAAGTCGTCATTGTGTGGTAAAGGGTTAATTAGTCGTTAATGCAGAAGGCTGGAAAACCAAGGGTTTCTGGTTCAGTTCCCAACTTGGCTAATTTCCTCCCAGGGATTGATGATAGTCATTGGGACAAGATTCATTCCTTTTTCACTACTGAACCTTGTGGAACTTTGTGTCGGTGATTTTTAAAGTGAAAAACAGCCAGTGGCTTTGAAAAATATTGTGTGTAATATTGGAGGTCCAGGAAAGCATGGACAGGTGCACTGTCCACCACAGTTACTGCTTTAAAGTTTAAAACAGCATTAAATACCATATAAACGCTGTACAACAAGATCTGAATCTATAGAGCTATTCATTTTGTTTTAGATTATTTAGTGCCGAAACAGATTTTGAAGCTGCAACATCTGTTACTTCCCCAGTGCTGTGGTATATTTTATTTGTTGACAACACAAAGGATTAAGGCTTGTTTCTGATGTAACGTAATAGGTACATTATAAGACTTTGCTGCTGCAAAGCCTTTCTGTAAGAATTTTGCAACGATCTTTGACCAGCTCTGTTGTCATTATGTTTGATTTTCTTTTTATTTTATCAATCCTTAAGCAGAAAATTCCACATGTATTGACCTATAGGAAGAATTGCTTTAAAAACAGTATGGCAAAAGAAGAAGATGCTGGTTACCAGCATTTTCTTTTTTTGCCTGAGAAAGAAATTTCAAGGACAATTATTTGGTCTGTATGTCTGTCTGTCCTACCTATCTGTAAGTGACATTTTCTTATTGGGGCCATAACAGTTTTGCTTATTACTTGATTTTAGAATAACTTTGCACAAATGTAAACCACTTGGAAATGATGTATCATGAGCATGAGTGATGTCCGTAGGTTGAAGGTCAAGGTCACAATAATATCAACCATGTTTTTACGGGGAAGTGTTCTTGTGATTGAACTTCAATATAACCTTGCAAAATTGTCAACCACACAAAGGCAATGTGTAGCATGCAAGAACATTGTCTATAGGTCAAGGTCATGGCAAGGTCAAAGATGTTACAAAGGGAATTTTTGCAGGGTTATATTCATGTCCAGCAAGTTTTTTTAATAATTAAGGAATTTCAGTGTAATTGTGCAGAAATTTCAACCACATAAAGACAAAGTGTGGCATGCAAGAATCATGTCAGTAGGTGAAAGATCAAAGTCAGTGTTTTCAACCCTTTCTTTTAACCCATTACCACACAATCCCTACTTTTGACGACCCTGAGAAAGATGCCTTTAGAAAACATTGGGGGGGAAAGGAGAAAATGAGAGCATTTTCTCCTTTTCCCACAATGTTTTTTACCCTTCACAAAACAAATTTCAATTTTTCAGTCACTTTTATTTTGTCGTCTGCAAATGCTTTCAATTTGGACAAGCCAGAAATTTTGTCGTTTGGTAATGAGTTAAAAAAAAAAAACATCATTTTAGCCAGCTCTATATTGCCATCTGCAGTGTATTAACTCTTTTTCAAACAAAATCTCACACTTGTCCAATTTGAAAGCATCTGAAGATGACACATCAAGTATGACACAAACAATAGGATTTGCCTTTGAAAGGGTAGAAAGCATTGTGAGAAAAGGACAAAATGCTGGTTAATAACAATATCTTCTTTCCCCACAGTTTTGTAAAAAGCCTTCTTCCCTGAGGTCATAAAAAATAGGGATTGTTTGGAAAGATTTAAATCTGAAAGGATCCAAAGTTTTGTTGTTTGGTTAAAAGTTACAAGATTCGTGGCCTGTTTTGTAGAGGTTATTAAGAACGAGAAGATGGTTTAACCCTTTACCAAACAGTCCCTGGTTTTTACGACCCTGAGATAGAAGACTTTTGAAAACATTGTGGGGAAAGGAGAAAATGCTGGTAACCAGCATTTTCTCCTTTTCCCACAATGTTTTCTACCTTGCTGGAAACAAATTTCAATTTTTGAATTATGTTTATTTTGTCGTCTGCAAGTGCTTTCAATTTGGACCAGTCTAAAATTTTGTCGTTTGGTAAAGAGTTAAGCCACATTTAGTTTGTCATCAGTTAAAGAATTGAAATTTACATAAGCACATACTGTTTTGTAGAGGTGAGCAGGAATGGGGAGATGGTTTGACAGGTATGGCCATGTCTATAGCACAGTATTCGCTTCTGAAGGTACAAGAAACAGAACCTCACATCAAAAACTGGAGGTATGGTACAAGTCTACTTCTAATCAACACTGTTCTTTGAATTATCCAGCATGGAAACGTTGTGAGAACAGAGGAAAAGGTTTAACAGGCATAGAAATTTTTGTAGCACAATACTCAGTTCTAAGAGATTGAACTTCACTTCTAAAATTGGTATGATATATGTCAACTTCTAATCAACACATTTCTATGCTTGATTTATTCTATATTAAGACATTACCAACTACAGTTTCTTTTTTATTTGTTTCTAGGCAGATCTCATTTGAAAACATTATGGCAAAAGCTGGATTTGGTACCCTATCAGAATGTCATCAAACCACAATAAAAAAAGAACTGTTTAACCTTTTACCACACCATTCTAACTTTTAATGACTCTGACAGAGATGGCTTTTGAAAACATTCTGGGAAAAAGAGAGAGTGCTGGTAACCTGCAATTTCACCTTTTCCCAAATCATTTTCCACCTTTTCAAAGACAGATTTCATGAACCGAACCACATTTACTTTGTTGCCTGCAAATACTTTGAATCCAACAAGTCTAAAATTTTGTGGCTTGATGGAGTAAAAAAGAAGCCTAGCACACAATCAAATTATTTTGATATACCATATAAATATGGTATATATACTGAATATTGTGTTGTAGTAAATTTCCTGGTCCTTGTATTTGCCTTGAGCAGCGTGAAAAAAATTGACATCAAGTGAGACCGAAGGTCGAGCACGATGTCAAAATCTTCTTACGCAGCAAGAAGTAAATACAAGCACCAAGAAAGTTATTACAACAGAATATTCCTTTTATACTTAAGACTTTAACAACAAAATTTTGCAGTTATTGACATGTTATTCAAAAACAGCAGACAAAATGAAACAAATAATGGTTCACTGGCCAGTAATAGTTTTCATGAACGGCAGATAAATATTATATCGTGAAAATTTTATGAATCAAATTGTAAATCAATACATACATATTCTGTGTGTGAGTTTCTTCATCTTACCATATTTGGAACTGTATTTCAAAGTGTGTACATATGGATTTTTTTCTGTCGTGTGTGACATTTTATCTGCATGCTACACATGTATTTGAGCCTGAAAATTTTCAGGTATATAATAAGAGAGGATATGCTTTCTGATTGGCTAAGATCTTCTTATCTGTCAAACTACAGCACCACTGTTTTTATGTTATTGCTGTACATTTTGCATTATTCTATCAGACCACAGATTTTAGTTCTATGTAAACTGAATGCTGATCTATATCCCAAATACCAGAAGCTGGTGGGACTGGCTGCACAACTGAAAGCGGGTAAGTATATTAAACTGAGTTTTAAACAGTTAGAATAGGTCCCTCGATCACCATCTACCAAACATCCATAAAGATAGCAATCCTTGCATAGAAGGCTTTAGAAAAGATCGCTAGAAAAGTAAAAATTGCTTGTAACTAGTGTTTCCTTCTTTTTCCACACTGTTTTTTCTACCTATCAAAGACAAATACCATAATTATTATAATGTTGTTGTTTTGTAAACGTGTAAAGTTATAAAGAAAACAGCATTGAAAATAGAGCCCCTTTCGTCGAGACCAAAGATTGACCATTAGATTTTATTTATTTTAGCCCTTTAAGCATGTCAAGCATACTATAGATTTGTGAAAGAACTCTTAGGTTTCATCATGCTTCTCTTATGAACAACAATCAGCATGAGAAGATCACTTAACTCTTTACCAAACAACAAAATTTTAGACTTGTCTAAATTCAAAGCAATTGCAGACGACAAATTTAAGATGGCGAAAATGGCACAATTTTTTCTTGATAGAGCAGAAAACATTGTGGGAAAAGAAGAAAAGGCTGGTTACCAGCATTTTCTCCTTTTCTCACAATGTTTTCAAAAGGCTTCTTTTCTCAGGGTTGTTAAAAGTCGGGATTGTGTGGTAAAGAGTTAAAAACCAATTAACCCTTTACCACACTTTTAACGACCCTGAGGAAGAAGCCTTTTGAAAACATTGTGGAAAAAGGAGAAAATGCTGGTAACCAGCATTTTCTCCTTTTCCCACAAAGTTTTCTGCCCTATCAAAGCAAAATTGCACCATTTCAGCCACTTTGAAATTGTCGTCTGCAAATGCTTTCAATTTGGTTAGGTCTAAAATTTTGCCGTGTGGTAACGGGTTAACTCTTTACCAGACAGTACAAGCCCAGACTTGTCCCATTTGAAAGTATCAGCAGAAGACAAATTAAGTTTAGCTTCAATGATGCAATTTGCCTTTGATTTGTGGGAAAGTGGAAAAGATGCTGGTTTCCAGTATTTTCTGCTTTTCCCCTGGATGTTTTCAGAGACTTTCTCTCTTGGGGGTCATAGAAACATGAAACTTTTTAGTACAGGTTTTAATCTTTACCACACAATCCCACGTTTTAACAAAGGTAAAGAAGAAGACTTAGGAAAAACATTGTGGAAAATGGAGAAAATGCTGCCAACCAGCATTTTCTTATTTTCCCTCAATGTTTTCTACCCCATGAAAGACAAATTTCATGGTTTAACTCTTTACCAAATGACAAAATGTAGGACTTGACTAAACTGAAAGCATTTGCAGATGACAAATCAAATGTAGCTCAAATAATGATTTCTGTCTATGATAGGATAGAAAACGTTGTGGGAAAAGAAGAAAATGCTGGTTACCAGCATTTTCCCTCAATGTTTTCTAAAGCCTTCTTCTTCAGGGTCGTTAAAAGTAGGGATTGTGTGGTAAAGAGTTAAGTAAGATTTAAGTTCTTGTCTGCGAATGGTTCCAATTTGGACTTGCCTAAAATTTTGTGGCTTGGTAAAGAGTTACAGGTACGCAATGTTACAATCTATTTTTTCAAACATTCCTAGGTAAAGGTTTAACCATACTGGGAACTGTTGTAGAAGGTAAATATCAAGACAAAAAGACAGATGTTGATAAAATCAAGGAGGTTGGTGAATACAAAATATCTTTGTTCTTTTATTTATCCATAGCTTCTCAGATTGATTTCAAAATAATGTGGATAGAAAAAAAACTTTCACTGAGAGGAACAAAACGATATAATCTGATGGTTTTTGACTTTGTTAGAAAAGAAGCCATTGCTTATATATGAGCAATGCTCTGGCAAAAGGGGGCTTAATGCATCTCTGTAATGCATTGTACCAAGCAAGTCCTCATATAATTATGGAGCAAGACAGTCGATTAGTCTATCAATCAACCAGTTTTGGGGATAGAACGGTCCTTCGACATGCAGAAAATTTAAAAATAGCAAAAAGTTTCGACCTATGGCAGCCTGTGCGGACTGCGCAGGCTGACATGGTCGATACTTTTTGCAGATGCATTAAGCCCCCTTTTCACAGAGCATGGCTCATGTTTGCATCTCTTCCCCTAATGATTTTAAATCTGTCTGCTTTGAAACATAGTGAAAAGGGGGTTTAATGCATCTCTGTGATGCATGATACCCACCAAGTCATCTCATAATTATGACTCCATAAAATCCAATTTGTTTCACAACCGACTAATTCATAAGGTAGACTGATCCTTTGACATGCAGAAAAAATTTACCCATAGCCAAAAGTTGTGACCCAGGTCAGCCTGCAGGGAGTGCACTGGCTGACCTAGGTTGATACTTTTTAGAGATGCATTGAATCCTCTTTTCATAGCCCATGAATTACTTGTATAAAAATTTTGAAAAAAGAAAACGTGATATGCAATTTATGTTACAAGTAATTTAGTAAAGGAAATGTATTTTGTGCAAAACATGCTGAATTTTGTTAATCTTTTACCAGATAATCTTTTATTTTGTTAATCCCTAGGAAAACATTAAAAACATTGTGACCAAGGGTGAAAATGCTGGTAATTACCATTTATGCCTTTCTCCAAAGTGTTTTCCAACTATTCTCTGACAAATGCCATCATTTTGAGATACATGTATGTTTGATTCGGCTCATCCAAATCCTTTTAATATAGATGAGTCCAAAGTTTTCTTCTGTGTTACAGAGTCAACACTTTATTCCCTTTATCAAGTTCTATTTGCTATGAATTCCTTTTTCTGACAATGTTTCAGTCTTTTTCCTGCCAAATAAATTCTTTTTCAGTTATCTGTAAGACTACATGATTAGTCACCTATAAATCTATTGTACATTTTTCCAGAGATTACAAAGACTGATTGACATCACTCATGTGAAAGGATTCAAAGATGTTGTAGTTGCCAAGAACATAACCAGTGGGATGTGTCATTTGTAAGTCTGACACTTGTGTCATCACTGTTATGTTTAACCCTTTACTGCAAATGGTCAACTTTTAATGCCCCTGAGAAAGAAGCCTTTTGAAAACACTGTGGGAAAAGGAGAAAATGCTGGTAACCAGCATTTTCTCCTTTTCCAACAATGTTTTCTACACTGTCAAAGAATCATTTCACCTTTTGAGCAAGAACGAAATTGTCATCTGCAAATGCTTTCAGTTTGGACAAGGCTAAAATTTTGTTGTTTGGTAAGGGGTTACGAAGCAGATCTGATGTTCCTAGTGTGGGATATAGTAGTAGAGGGAAAGATTGTCAGTCTGTCACACCCGAGACTCTGATTGTGAATGTCGTGATAAGCAGGATCAACCTTTTGACTATTCCCATTTTGGCCTGAGTACTTGTTAAGGTTTCAGGAAGTTGGAATAGATATAAGTTGTAAGAACTTGTTGCACAGTTAATATAAATAGATGTACACATACTGTTAAAGATACATCTATTCTCGTTTTCCAGGCAGTTTTCACCCAGTTTTTAACCAATTTCATCCTTATTTTATGAAACTATAATTATAATTCTATCTTCATGCCAAATGCTGCCCCTGATGGCTGAAGATTGCACAGATTATGACAGATAGAAAATGCATTTCATGTTTTAGAAGCCTTCCAAGCAATCACTGTTTTTTTTTTTCCAGTTTTAAATGAGGACAGTGCCCTTGTGTTTTACGAGCCCTTTCACCATAATAGTGATCATTTATCTATGTTTACACAGCTGAACCATTCTACGCACTTTCAAGTTTTAACAGCATTTTCTCTGTCTAGCTGTAAGGAGGTATCTTTAAACATACTGTAGAAAATATTGTTCCAAATGAGTAGTTTGTCTGTTTGACAAGGTGCTTTTTTGAGTCTCTCTTAATCAGTAATGTAATCATTGGTCTGTGATGTGTCTTTTCCTTTGTCAGGTATTGTAAAGCATCATATTTTATATTTCAGAATACAGACATCTGGTTTAGGAGGACTAAGACCAAACTCTGTCATGATGGGCTGGCCATACAGTTTGAAAACGGAAGGAAACCATGAAAAATACCATGAATTTATGGGTGAGCGGCTTTATCTTCAAGTCAAGTTACAGATTTTAAGGCAACTAAAAGTAATCTGGTCAAGGTAGTGTGACCCTTTACCAAACAGTCCTGAGTTTGAATGACCTTAACCTTTTACCACACAATCCCGACTTTTAACGACCCTGAGAAAGAAAGCTTTTGAAAACATTGTGGGAAAAGGAGAAAATGCTGGTAACCAGCATTTTCTCCTTTTCCCACAATGTTTTCTATCCTATCAAAGACAAATCCATCATTTGGGTAACATTTAATTTGTCATCTGCAAATTCTTCCAACTTGGACAAGTCTACATTTCTGTCATGAGAGTTAACTCTTACCACACAAGAAAATTATTTTTTTTCCGATATGAAAATTTTTTGACAACAAGTAAATAAGGCTGAAGTTTTTTTATTTTCTTGTAAAGGGGCAGAAAACACTGTAGGAAAAGGAGAAAATGTTGGTAACCGGCATTTTCTCACTGGCTTTGGAGTCAGCAACCTCATTTACATTAAAATTTTTTAAGAGCTCAAATTTTCCATACCATACAATGGATTTGGTTCATATTTTGTATAATTGTGACCCGACACGCAAAAAGGGACCTTCTGGGAACTGCAAAAAGTGTCAACCCTGGTCAGACTGCGCGAATTGCGCAGTCTGACCAGGGTTGACACTTCTTGCTTTTATGATATTTTCTGTATGAAAAGTGGTCATTTTACCTTGTTTTACAATTATTTTTTAACTATCAACTTAAATTGACCTACACTATCGTTGATCTGTTTTCATCTAATTGATGTACGGAATTCCCAGATGGTCCCTTTTTGCGTGACGGGTCACAATTATAGATATAGGTCCTATATTTCCTTCAGCAATACTCCTGCCTATAATCTTCAGGTCAAGGTTGTAGACTTTAATATATTTTTTACATCAGAGTTATTCATGAGAGTTTTTCTAAGAGCTCATATTTTCAAAACTAAATGATGAATTTAGCTCATACTTAGCTTGATAACAGATACAGGTCTGAAATTTTGTTGAGCGATACCCTAGCCATGACCATGGTCTTAAGGTCAAGGCCACAGATTTTGAAATTCATGTCCAAGTTTTTCTAGAACTCCTATTTTCCAGACCAAATGATTGATTTGGTTCATATTTAGTTCAGTCATGGATACAGGTCCAGTTTCATTTAGATATACCCTTGCACATACCTGTCACCAAAAGGTCAAGGTCACAGACGATTTCCTGGACAGACAAAGTCCAGAAAGAGCTACTGCACTAACGCTGTCGGCGGATTTGGAGTTGAGTCTTCTGTCGTAGGCTGGGATTCTGTTGTTCTTTCAAGGCACTGCCACCCCAAATAATCAACTTTTGAATCTGAGCTATACTGTGTAATGACAGTTCTTGTTCAACTACTTGCAGATACATTGAAAGTCTGTGTTACATCCAAAATGGCAGTCATTATTGTGAAGGGAGTTAACTCATTTCCAGTAGGAGGAAAAGAGAAGGGAGATAAACTTTCAGGAACTATAGACATTTGGTGGATTTTACATATCCTTTCTCAAGGGGCTATTGAAATGCACGGTTTTTGACTTCTTGAGTTTAAAGAATTGAGAAGAAATAGAAAATGTGAATACAGATAAGAATTAGATATAAAATTATAGTTGATTTCAATGAAATTATGATATTAATTTGGTCATAGGTCAGCTCTAGGCACAAATGGTGCAGATCAAAGATCAGACTGCACAATCTGTGCACAGAATGTGCAGTCTAATCTTGGTCTACATTGTCTGCATAAGCTATGCAAGAGGCCATTCACAGTGACTGAGTTTAAGAATAAGAAGTAAAATGCAACCAATGACTGTGTTACATTGTTCTATTATTTCCTTGACCATGATTACACGATGGAGGATTTTTAGTCCTCCTTGCTTTCTTACTAAAACGACACTCAAGCTGGAAGAAGTGCAAGCTGAGGATATATACCATTGATGCCTGTATCCTTTGTTCATTTAACTCTTTAAACAAAGTTTTCAACTTGCCCAATTTCATGTCATTAGCTTTCTTTGTTGGTTTGATGTTTTATGCTGTTTTCAACATTATTCAGTTACAGCGTTGTGGCTATTGCCCCTACCTATGCTTTCCTGGCATTTGTTTTACCAATTCTTTGCACAATATACTTCGAAAGCTACTGGCTGCCTCCCCACTGGACCATTGTTGAAACAGTGATCAGAGGTGAGAGAGAGGATTGAATTCTGATGCAATGGCTATCATCAGTCCTCGGAAAGAAATTTGTTAGGTTTGGGATTCAAACCAGTGACCAAATGATACATTGTACCAACTGTGCTGCCAGACCTGGCAAAAGATATTTGCAAACAACATGGTAAATGTGGCACAAATGATAGAGTTGGTGTATGAAAGGAAAGGAAACATAGTGGGAAACAAAGAAAAGATAAATTCTTATTATTGTGACCCATTTACCTTGTCAAAGGAGAAGAAAACATGGTGGGAAAAGGAGAAAATGTGGTAATATGCTCAGACTAACCTTAATTTGCTTGGAAATATATAAGGGAAGACAACAGCTGATGAGTATGTGCATTATAAAACTTGCTTTCCTTAGTCTATCTTCAGCTGATGAGTTCAACCCAATAAAGGCAAAAACCGAACTCGAGAACTACTTATACCGTGTTCGAATAAAAGCTGACGTAGAAGTTGTTCAGATGGTATGTAAAATGGTATCCTGTATCTGGTAGGGTGTAATAGTAATATCCCTGCAAAACAAAGGTTCTGGAGAACTACAGAACTATCCTGTCTTTCTGTCAATGTTTCTGTGTACATACAAATAAGTATGAATAAGTACTTGTTTAAAGTTTTTCTTGAGCTACTATTTTCTAGACAGAATGATTAATTTGGGTCAAATTTAGTCTGATGATGGATATAGGACCACAGTTTCATTTACCAATAACCCTGCCCTAGCTTGTGACCAAAAGGTCAGTGTCTCAGACAATTTCCTTGGTAAAGTCTAAAAAAGAGCTATTGCACTAACCCTGGTCAATGAGTTGGTTGCGAGTCTTCTGTCATAGGCTGTCACTGTTTCAAGGCACTGCCCCTGCTCCCCCCCCCATCCCCCCGTCACTAAAATTTTCCAGGCAAGCTGTGCCGTCTAATGACAGTTCTTGTTTTATTCACCTCTTTACCACATGATAAGATTTTTTTTGCCTGTTTAAAGTGAAAGCATCAGTGGATGACATATTCAAAATGGCTTGTATGATGGGATTTGCCCTTAAAAAAAATAAGCTGGCATTTTTCCATGTTTGAATTTATGTACAAAGGTATACATCTGTTGACAAAATTTAGGCTCTTCCATATTGGAAGCAGTTACAGAAAAATGAATACAGGGTACTAAAATTATGGAATGGTGTCTCTGAAAGGGTGAAAAATATTCCTGGAGAAGGAGAAGAACCTGGTCACTAGCATTTTCTCCTGTTTTAATGATGTTTTCAAAAGCTTTCTTCTTCAGCATGACTTTAAAGTTTTGTCATCTGGTAAAGGATTAAGAAACAGATTGATTAACTTAAACTTAACCCTTTACCACAAAATCCCACTTTTCAATAGCCCGACAAATTAGTCTGTTGAAAACATTGTGGGAAAAGGAGAAAAAGCTGGAAACCAGGATTTTCTCCTTTTCCAACACGTTTTCTTTATTTTCAAAAGCAGATTTAACCATTTAAATGCATCTAATTTGTCATCTGTAAATGCTTTCAAGTTGCACAAGACTAACATTTTGTCGTTTTGTAAAGACTTTAGAAAATGGAATTATGTTTCATTGCAGCACACAGAGAGTATTTCACCATATGCCTATGAGAAGACACTGAAAATGGAAGAAAGAATTGCGCTTGCTAAGAAATTGCGCCAGGAAAATGTGCAGTCTGCTCAAACTGTAATGGACAAGCTACGAAGAGACAGTCGACAAGAGACACGGGTAGATATGGAGCAGTTTAACAGTTCCGAGGAAGTTGAGGTCGATCATAGTCAATATACTTTTTCACCATCCACAATTGATCAGTTGTCAGGATATACAGCTGCAGACAAACCGCAAGGAAAAACTCCGTATGTAAAACAGGATACTAAAACTTTTGGTAATGTTCTGAAAACAAGAAAATATACCAGTAGTTAATTTTTCAGATCGAAGATAAGACTGAACAGAACAAGCAGCTTGAACTTACACCAACACTGCCCAATATCTTATGAGGCATTATAACCACAGTGGTCTTTAACTCTTTATCAAACAGAAGTTTAGACTTGTCAAAACTGAAAGGATTTTCAAGCAACATTGAAAATGTGGCCCAGATCAAAGTACTTGTCTGTGATAAGGTAGCAAACATTGTAGAAAAAAAGGAGGCAAAAGTGGAGCATCCAAAAATATGGAAAGCCAGGATTATTAATCCTCTGGTTACCAGCAATTTTTCCTTATCCAACAAAATTTCAAGCTCCTCCTCTCTCTGAGTCATTAAAACTCAGAACTGGTAACCAGCATTTTCTCCTTTTCCCACAATGTTTGTTATCCTTTCAAAGACATATCCCATCATTTTTACCGCATATGATTTGTCGTCTGCAGATTCTTTTAATTAAGACCAGTCTCAAATTTTGTCTTTTGGTAAAAAGTCTGTACCAGATGACAATCTTTAGCCTTATCCATATTTAAGCATATAGGAAATGAATTAAATAAATCAAACTCAAATGACTGGAAGTGTCTGTTAAAGTATCAAAAATATTGCAGGGAAATACGGAAAATTTTCATTTTCTACAATACATGTATTATCGAAAGCCTCCTTCTTTAGGGAAAATATGGAAATGTTTGATAAGGGCTTAAAGTGGCTCTTGTGTGATTCATATTTTGAAAAGCCTAAGAACTTCCATTCATATGAGTGATGAAAAAAATTGAGTGGCTCTTTGGCACCAGGGGGTTTAACTCTTTACCAAACGACAAAGTTTAAGACTAGTCCAAACTGAAAGCATTTGCAGACGACAAAATAAATGTGACTCAAATTTTGAAGATTGTGTTGGGAAGGGTAGAAAATATTGTGGGAAAAGGAGAAAATGCTGGTTACCAGCATTTTCTCATTTTCCCACAGTGTTTTCAAAAGGCTTCTTTTTCAGGGTAGTTAAAAGTCGGGATTGTGTGGTAAAGGGTTAATGCATCTCCACAGTGCATTATACCTAGCAATCGGTCATATGATTACAGATATATAAATGACAGTCTGAATCATGAGGTAGAATAGTCCATTGGCATGCAGAAAATAGCAAAAGTTTTGAGCCATTTAAGCCTGCACTATGCAAATGCATTCAACCCCCTTTTCATAGGGAATGGCTCAATTTATTGTACATTTCAGGGATGCAAAGAATGTGAAGAAAATGCATTCAGCAGAGACACTGAACAATGCCATCAGACAGAAATCACAAGATTCTAGTTTAGTTTTAATCAACATGCCAAATTTGCCAAAAAGTGTGGATGGGGAACTATCTTGTATCCTTTTGAAGTTTAATCATCATTTCTTAAAATGCTTCTACAGACATTTTCAGCTCGGCTGTTTTCAAGGAAAAGGTCAAGGTATTGTCATAACTATTGCGTCATCGTCATTTGTGTATGTCGTTGTGGAAGAACTTTGACATTATATAGTATATCTGTCTTTAGTGAAGATACTCACTTTGAACTTGGACTAGTTATAAAGTATTAAAAGGGGAACTCATACAACAGGGACAGGTAACCATCAAAATATTTTTGACACAGTTATGCCCCTTTTTTGTCTTAAAACTTTTACTAAAAGCAACTGCAGCCAAGCATTGGCACCCGCATGCTGTGCTCCTGTTCTTTCATCTTGCAGCTGGCCAGTTATGAAACAAATGTGGCAATGGAGAAACTACTTTTCATGAGTGACTCAATTGACATTTTCTTTTACCACAATGTTTTAACTCTTTCCTTCCTGTAGACAACACAGGATCCTATGGTGGACAGTGTAGATCAAGATCAGACTGCATATTCTGTGCAGTCTGATCTCTGGTTTACGCTGTCCACTCTTCTATTCTAGATTATGACCAACTGTCTCTTCATCTTGCTGTGGAACTATCCTTGCTGGCATTGAAAACATAGTTTATTTATTCAGCTGTGAAAGAGTGAAGATATTCATGTCTACACTCTTTGCCAGACGATATTGTAGACACTTCCAAATTGAAAGTGTTTGTAGTCAACAAGTTGACTATTGCTCATATGGTAGGGTATGTCATTGATTCGGCAGAAAATATTGTGAGAAATGGAGAAAGTGCTGGTAACCTGCACTTTCTCCTTTTTCCACAATGTTTTTAAAAGCCTTCTCCGTTAAGTACAGTGCAACAGTTCAGTGTGATTGTTTGGTAACAAATTAAAGCTGCAGACCATCTATATTTTACTAGGAGGTTCTTAAAAGTTTTCCTCACTAAATATATTGTCAATGCCACATAAACTAACCCTATATCAAACAATCCAAAAGAAGGTTTTAGAAAACATTGTTGGAAAAGGAGAAAATGCTGGTAACCAGCATTTTCTCCTATTCCAACAATATTTTCTACCCAATCAGTAACAAAGTTCTCCCCTTTCTTTGACAAATAACAATATTTGGGCTACACTTAATATGTCGTCTGCTAATGCTTTCAATTTGGACAAGGCCAAATACTTGTATGGTGAACAATTAACATGCTGCACAACTACATTTTGATATCATGTGGTTGTTAAAGTTTCTTGAAATTAATCTTAACTCTTATCCTAGATATGGAATATCTGGAAACGTTAACAGAAGGCCTGGACAAAGTTATAATGGTGCGAGGAAGTGGGACAGGCGTCATTACTGTCTATTCTTAACGCTTGTAGCCCCAAATAAACTCAAGAGACATTTGCAGTGTAGAAATATGACTAAAATAATTGCAGTTTCAAGGTTGCTTTTGTTTAGAGTGTTTCAGCAAATCAGAGTATAGCTCAAAGATCAGACTGCATGTTTTTATGCACACTGATTTTGATCTACACTGGCCAGAAAGGCATTAATTTGTAGTTGTTAAAGACACTCTAATGGTTAAGACCGATTTGAATACAGAAAATAGTGCTTGATTGATTGTAAATAAAACCCTTTCCTGAACTTTCAAAGGCTTTTGGAAACATTGTTGGAAAAGGAGAAAATGATGGTACCTATCATCTTCTTTTCCCGCAATGTTTTCTTACTCTTTCATTCCCTGTTTTGATCCATTTTACTGTTATCTGCTGTTGCTGTCTGTTTCACAGATGACCATATGCTTTCATCATGAAGAGTCTAAAATTGCTTCTTTAGGCCACCCTTCATGGAACTGTCCTGTGTTTTAAGACTCGGAAGCAGTAGATTTTGGAAAAAATTGCGTGAAAAGGATCAAATTAATGCTGGTAATCATTTTCTCCTTTTCCCACAGTATTTTCTACCCTATCAAGGACAGATCCCATAGTTTGAGCCAGACTTAGTGTCTCCAAATGCTTTCAATATGGATGGGTCAAAAACTTTGTCAGATGAAGATCAGTGTAGGTGAATAAATAAGCAATGCTGTAGCAAAAGGAAGCTTAATCCATAAAGCGCTGGAACCTGAATTTAAGTTGTTTTGTGGACAGTGTAGATCAAGATCAGACTGCACAGAACGTGCAGTCTGATCTTGGATCTACACTGTCCACTACTTTGTCACATATTCTGGCCATAACAACAACTAAAATTCAGTATTTCGGATATTTTTCGTAATTAATACAGTATATTATATTAATTCAGTGCTGTAAGTGTTAATGCATCTCCATAATGCATGATACCATGAAAGTCATTGCATAATTCTTGATCCATAAAATTCATTTGTCTAACAACCGACTGAATCAAGAGAAAGACAGGTCTTTTGACATGCAGAAAATTTATCAATAGAAAGAAGTTTGCGCTGACTGTGCAGGCTGACATGAGTTGATACTTTTTGCATTAAACCTCAATTTTACAGAGCCTGGCTCAGATGTATTGAATACACTATTGATAGAATTGTGTTTGCCTGTATGTGACAGAGTTCTCATTAATCAAGGCATATTGCTGGCTTGATGTCCGATTTGCAGAATACCTGAGCAGGACATAAACAAAGCAAAAAAATGTTTTATCTCTTTACCAGAAGAAAAAAAAATGTAAACTTGTCTATATTTGCACTTGCAAATGACAAACTAAATGTGGTTAAAATGCTAGAATTTGTATTAAAAAACATTGTTGGAAAAGGAGAAAATGCTGGTTACCAGCATTTTCTACTTTTCCCTCAATGTTTTCAAAAGCCCTCTTTTTCTGGGTCGATAAAAATTGGGATTGTGTTGCAAAGGGTTAATTTACACTCCATCTTTTGGATATCAGGAAATATGAGAACATTAAACTGCTGAAAGAGCAGAAATAAAGCAATTCATTTAACTTCAAGTATACAGACATACAAGATATAAAAAAATGTAAAAAGTGCATGTCTCAGTGTGCAGAAAACTGTCTGTTAGGGTTTGTGTGAGATCAGTAACTAGAAGATCAGCTAAGATCAGTCTGTACTTTCTCTGCAGTCTGATCATGATCTTTGCCGTCCTCCATAGCATCAGAAGTGCTTTCCATGATATGAGTTGAATACTCAATCTATATAACCCTTTGTCAAACAGTATGAAGTTTTAACAACCCGGGGTAAAAAGGCCTTTGAAAACATTGTGGATAATCAGCATTTTCTCTTTTGCCCAATGTTTTCTACCCTTCCAAAGACAATATCTATAATTTGAACTGCATTAAATCTGTCGTCTGAATATGTTTTCAATTTGGATAAGCCTAAAATTTTGTCTTCTGGTAAAGGGCTAAATGTACTGTTTTTATTTTTTATTTCATTTATTCCTGAATTTGCCAAATTTTATGCATATAAAAAATTTTTCACATTTTTTATAGTAGAACAGCTCATATTTAGCTAGGTTGTTGCTTTTCTGTGTTTTCATATGTTTGGTAAGTGTATTTACTTTTATTTAATCTTTTAGTACATGATCTGGATTTTTTTAAAAAGACCCTTGGAAAGAAGATATTTTCAAAAGGTTTTTCCCCAGGGTTGTTAAAACTCAAGATTATTGTGTAAAGGGTTAATCCTGTACCACATTGCAAAATTTTAGACCAATCCCAAATTGAAAGCATTTGCAGATAACAATTTCATTTACAGTAGTGGCTCAAATTACACAGTTTTTCTTTGATAGGGTAGAAAACTTTGTGGGAAAAGGAAAAAATGCTGGTTACCAGCATTTTCTCCTTTTCCCACAATGTTTTCAAAAGCCTTCTTCCTCAGAGTCATCAAAAGTTGTTATTGTGTAGTAAAGGGTTAAATGAGTCCAGAACAGTGTTATTAAGTGAGCCTCTGTGGAGCTAAATAACATTTAAAAAAGTTTGATAAAAGTTTTATCTTAAAAGCAAACAAATGTTGGATTCTTTTTAACACATAATTTCTGAGGAATTTTAGGTCAGGTTATGCAAACCCATACATGCACACAATTGAATTTCAGCTAAAAATAGAAAATTTATAGTGGCTGTATTACACTGAAAACCATGGAGCCTTTTTTTAATGCAGTCTTGTCTAAGTTTGTTTTGCAGAGCCCGGGCAGAGCAGTTGGTAGCGTACAGGACTTGAGACTGGGTGTTGCTAGTTTGAATCCCCAGCTCTACCAGTTTCTTTCCTTTCTCACCACTGATCAAGTTCCAACTATAGTTATGTGGGAAAGTAACCAGTGGCTTGGGATGAATAATGTGGGAAGTACTGGTTAAAGAAACTCCAAGAAAGCATGAATAGGTGCTTTGGTTGCCGCGATATAACTAAAATAATGTTGGAAATGGCATTCAACATCATGCAAATTAAGGTCTACGACCCCTAACGCTTCTAGTGCAACATGGAATAAAATTTCTTGTTAGTTGATAAATAAGGATTTATACTTATATAATACTTTTGTACATTTTTAACCGACAAGAAATTCCTTTGATGTCTATCTTGAAATTATTTGTTGATACTTTTGTTAGTTTCGTGAGAAGGGAGGTAATTTTTATCTCCCTTTGCAATGAGAATATATTGGTTTAAGATTTATAAATGATAATTCTTAGAAGGAAAAAAAGGAAAAAGTGGCTTGGTTAAAGTAGTACAATAATACTCATTTTTAATCATAGCAAATTTTGTAGGATAATATTATAGTGGAAATAGCTGTTTTCCATTAGGGGTCTACTACCTTAAGATTGTTTTATTGTTTCTGTGTTTTTTGCTTCACTGGCCAAATGCCAGCAAGCTTATGTTGTGACTGTGTACATTGTGCGTTAGTCCCTCTGTATGCAAGTCTTTCAGTTTGTGTGTTTCAAGCATCTTCTTCTCTGAAAGCACCTTACAATTTTGACAAAACTCAACAGAAATTATGCTGCCATGGGCCTATTCAGAAGAGACTGTTATACTGACAAATTTTTGTAAACCTTTGCTGTGTTTGTATTGCCAATAGACATACTGTACTGTGATACTGACAATATTTTGTAAACCTTTGCTGTATTTGTATTGCCAATAGACATACTGTACTGATACTTACAATTTTTTGTAAACCTTTGCTGTATTTGTATTGCCAATAGACATACTGTACTGTGATACTGACAATATTTTGTAAACCTTTGCTGTGTTTGTATTGCCAATAGACATACTGTACTGTGATACTGACAATTTTTTGTAAACCTTTTTCGTATTTGTATTGCCAATAGACATACTGTACTGTAATACTAACAATTTTTGATAAACCTTTGCTGTAGTTGTATTGCCAAGACATACTGTACTGTGATACTGATAATTTTTTGTAAAACTTTGCTGTAGTTGTATTGCCAATAGACTTACTGTACTGTGATACTGAAAATTTTTTGTAAAGTTTTTTCATATTTGTATTGCCAATAGACATAATGTACTGTGATACTGACCATTTTCGGTACAATTTTACTTTGTGTTGCCGATGGATACGAGTGTGATACTGAGATTTTTTGTAAAATTTTACATTTACTATAGTGCTGCAAACAGAAATACTGTGATACTGACTTTTTTGTTGTTAAGTTTACAATATTTTTGTTGCAAACTGAAAGACTTTAAAACTTAATATACTTGTAAAATTTTACTACATTGTTCTTGACAACAAAAAGACTGTAATACTGACAATATATTTTTTGTAAAATTTTACTTTCAAATGTTGGTGTTGCCAACTGATATAATGTGATACTTTACATTTTTATTTGGTGTTGCCAACAGATATAATGTGATACTGATAATTTTTTGTAATATTTTATAAAGGTTTTACTATAACTTGAATTCTTTACAAAATGACAATCCTCTTAAAATTTCCAATTTGAAAACATTTACGGAAAACACATTAGATGTGGCCCAAGTAATGGTTTTTGACATCAAAAATTAAAAAAAAAAAAAAACGTTGTTGGAATAGGAGAAAATACTGGTAACCTGCATTTTCTTCTTTTCTTACAATGTTTTCAAAAGCTTTCTTCTGTAGCCTCATTAAAACATTGAACTGTATGGTAAAAGGAAAACAGTTATATCAATACCTCAAACTGAGAT
This sequence comes from Hippopus hippopus, assembly GCA_946811185.2. NCBI lineage: Eukaryota > Metazoa > Mollusca > Bivalvia > Cardiida > Cardiidae > Hippopus > Hippopus hippopus. The sequence goes on along the minus strand of OX328103.1, from coordinate 13,067,141 downwards.
AATACATGTATATGTTTTGAATCTCACTTGGACTTTTTTGTACTTCAAGATATATTAACCCTTTACCACACAGTGACGCCTTTTAACGCCCCTGAAGAAGAGGCCTTTTGAAAACATTGTGGGAAAAGGAGAAAATGCTGGTAACCAGCATTTTCTCCTTTTCCCACAAAGTTTTCTACCCTATCAACGAAAAGTTGCGTCATTTGAGCCACTATGAAATTGTCTTCTGCAAATGCTTTCAATTTGGATAGGTCTTAAATTTTGCCGTGTGGTAAAGGGTTAAAGACATTCTTCAACATGTTTATTTATTTTCCTTTTATTCTTGTAGCCCTGAAGAAATGAATGAAACTTTTCAAAGGATCATAAAATGTTACATTTTACAACTTAAAGCTCCAAGTATCTCATAAAAGTGCAGGCGCTGTCGATCAAACTACATATTTTTGTACTGTGTAATCTTAATCTACTCTGCTGAGTATTGCAGATCAGTCTGCAATATACAGGGCTTGAAACCATGGGGGTCACTGGTTCAATTCCCCAGCTCGGCGAATTTCTTTTTAAGGATTGATTAATAAATATTTGTTGCAACAGAGTTCATTCCTATCTCACCACTGAACATTGTTTTGACAATCTTTATGTGGGAAAGCAGCCAGTGGCTTGGGAAAAATAGTGTGCAAAATACTGGTAAAAGGACCTCTGCGAAAAAGGAGCTCTACATGGGTAAGCAGCCAGTCTATGTGGGTAAGCAGCCAGTGGCTTGGGAGGAATTGTGTGTAAAGTACTGGTAAAAGGAGCACAAGAAAAGCATGAAAAGGTGCACTTGTTGATGCCATATACAAGGGTGGGAAACCATCAAAATATTTTGGCAGTTATGCCTTTTTTTTAATCTTAGAAATTTCTTCGACAAGGAACTGCAGCTGAGCATTAGCAGCCAAATGTAGTGCTCCTGTTTGTTGTTGTTGAATAGTATTTTACCCCACTTTCAATCTTATTTCAGTCATATAGCAACAGCTCACTCATTTATTAATGTCCCATGCCCTCTTTCATGAAAAAACTCTAAGTCTCTTTTTTTCCTAAAATCAAGCCCTGGGTATCATCAATACTAGGCTAGGGCTCTGATGTGTCTTGCCCTTGGACTCTCTGACTAAAACCCAATTGACTCCAAGAGGCTAAAACCCAGGGCCTCCAGGTTATGAGTACTACACTTTACCACTGCGTCATGCATGACCCAAATGCTCATGTTTCCTTTGTATGTCAAGAGGAAAAACTAAGACATGCTGTAAGTATTGTAATTTTAATGGTCTCACTTTAGCCAGTAACAAATATACTATACATAATTATATCAAGCAATATTGACCCCTGTCCCTCTGTAACACGCTAAAGCTACATCTAAGTTCTTGTGTTTATAGTGAAAGACATACATGTAACCTTCCTTATCTTATCCTACACACTACAGACAAAAAGTTGCTAAATATACATGGATCATGCTCTGTGAAAAGCAGTTTAATGCATATATGCAAGTAGTATCGACTATACCAGTCTGTGCAGGCTGACTTGGGTTGAAACTTTTTGCTACTTGTAGAATTTTGGCATGTCAAAGGACCAGACTACCTCATGAATCAGACAGTTTTTAGACAGAATGAGTTCATATTATGCAATGACTTGTTTGGTATAATGCAATACAAAGATTGATTACATCCTATCTTCCGAGAGCGCCAATCACATATAATTGTATGGAGCCATGCTCTGTGAAAAGGGGGCCAACTGCATCTGCAAAAAGTATCGACCAATGTCAGCCTGTGCAGTCCGCACAGGCTGACCTGGGTCGAAACTTTTTGGGATTTGTAAATTCCTACATGCCTGAGAACCATTCTACCATATGATACAGTCAGTCGTTTGACTAAGTAGATTTTATGGATGCAGAATTACATGATGACTTGCTTGCTATCATGAATCATGGAAATGCATTAACCTCCCTTTGCCAGTGCATAGCTTTATCATTTAATAACATAAAAACAAGTAAAAATAAACAAGGAAAAGATATTTTCCTTTCTGAGGGACAGGGTTACAGAAAAAAAAAAATTATAGGTCATTGTTAAGCAATAAATATCTACGTCAAATTTATAATTATGAAACAAGAAATATTGCACTAGATTGGAAAAACATTATTAAATCATCTTGAGTAATTCCCGTACAACTTTGTGTCTTCCCTTTCCCCAAAACTCTTCCTGGTTGACCATTTTACGAGATGACAAAATTTCAGACTTGTCCAAATTGAAAGCATTTGCAGATGACATAGTTAAATTTGGCTCACAGAAAAATCTTTTTCTTTGAAAGAGTAGAAAACATTTCGGAAAAGGAGAAAATGCTGGTTACAAGCATGATTTCAGAAGTCCTCTCCCCCAAGGCTGTTTAAACCCGGAATTGTGTGGTAAAGGGTTAACTTTTGTAATCAATGACTAAACAGACAGATGACAAACTGCTTGCAGTTCAAATGATGAGATCTGTCTTTGTTAGGCTAGAAAATATTGAGGGAAAACAAAAAATGCTGGTTACCACCATTTTCTCCTTTTCTTACAGTGTTTCCAAAAACCCTCCTCACACTGATTACCAGCATTTTCTCCTTTTCTGAAAATGTTTTCAAAAACCCTCCACAGGCTGGTAAACGCATGTGGCTATTTGTTTAAGGGATCAGTCGAATCCTTGAAAGTACAGATTTTTCAACCTAACACACTTACCGCAGTTTACACAAAGAACAAAAATTCTGATGAAAAGGGAAACAACTTTTTAATACAACACATGAAAAATGTTGGAAAAGGAGCGATCATTCAAACTCCCAGTGTTGCGAAAAGCTTTCCACCTCATGAGCAGCACAACTTTTCTTTATAAGGAATTGAATAACACAGTAAGATCCTGAATAATTGACACATCTTAACCTGTTGAGCACCAAATGAGGAAATGAACATTTTCAGTTGGTAATAAAGCTTTTTCTCCCTTTTGAAAGTCAAGTTTCACCATTTGAGCCAAATTTGTTTCCTGCAAACTATCGGAATATTGGATAATTTTCTAATTTTGTTTGGTAAAAGGTAAAATCTTTCGAGCAAAACATCAAGAAATCCCCTTTTCCCATGTTTTCAGGTAAGATTTTCATCATTTGAGCCAAACTTATCTTCTGCAAATTCTTGTATTAGACAAGTCTAAAATTTTGTCTCCTGGCAAAGGGTTAAACTCAAAACAAGACAAAACAGCAATAAATCTCCTTTATCCACAATGTTTTCTACCCTTTGAAAGTCAATTTTCATCATTTAACTCTTTGCCACACAATACCCAGTTTTAACAACCCTTAGAGAGAAAGCTTTTGAAAACACAATGGAAAAAAAGGAAAAAATGCTGATTACCAGCATTTTCTCCTTTTCCTACAATGTTTTCACCTTTTTTGTACACAAAACTCATTATCTGAGTATCATTTTTTTCATCGTCTGCACATGCTGTCAATTTGGGCCAGTCTAAAATTCTATTGTGTGGTACACAGTTCAGCCAAACTTAATTTCTCATCTGCAAACACTAAAATTTTGCTGTCTGGCAAATGGTTAAGCCTTTACCACACAATCTTGAGTTTAAATGATCCTGAAGAAGATGGCTTTTGAAAACATTGTAGGTAAAGGAGAAAATGCTGGGAACCAGCATTTTCTCCTTTTCCCACAATGTTTTAAAACCCCATCAAAGACAGAAATCATCATTTGAGCAACATTTGTTTGTCATCTACAAATGCTATCATTTTAGTTGAGTCCAAAATTAAGTTGTTTGGTAAAAAGTAACTGAATACAACACATCACGACACATTGCCTACTACTATAATACTAGGCTTTGTCTGTTTTTGTAAGGTCATTTCTGTGCTGTCCTCCTTGTACGTAACAAACACAGCTAGATTGTTGATATTGTACACACCGGGTTTACCAAACGATACCGAGAAGGGAATGTTGCGGAGCTCTTTAGCCTCCAACTTAAACTGTTTTAATGTCTGTCCCACCCAAGAAAATCCACTGCTTCCATTCTCCATGGTCTGAGTTTGTTCCTGGTACTCTGTTATTCTGGAAAAATATACAATTTGTGATTCTTTTAACCAATTAATATAAAAATATGTTGAAGTTATCAGTAAGATACTCATTCTGACCAAGTTTCATAAGGGTTGGAGCTAATGTGAAGCCTCCAGACTGGTCTCCAGGATAATGACAATCTTTTTCTTAAGTTTTAACTTTTTAATGTAGTTTTTTACTATAGGTCACCTGTCTTCGTATTCATCAAAGTTGACATCAAGACAATCTTCTAACCAAGCTTCACTAATGTTACAACAAACATGTGGAATCTGGGCTTTTTCTTTTTCATTCGATCTTCATTACCTAGATATTGACTCTAGATAGTCCATATTCACTCTTGCCCACAATATATGTATGTATAAAATAACATTCTCAGCCAGTTTCATTAACATTGGGGCAAAAATTAAGCCTCTAATATATTTATCATAGTTTTTCTAAGATTTGAATCCATGTCCTTGTTTTAAACTGAGGGAGACCAAATTCAAACAGGTCAAAGAGATTATCAACATGATCATTCTCACAAAGTTCAAAGAAGATTGCTGCACAAATAGAACTTTTGACCCTTCACCACATAATGACGAGTTTTAACGACCCAAAGGAAAACAACTTTTAAAAACATTGTGGGAAAAGGAGAAAATGCTGGTAACCAGTATTTTCTCGATTTCTCCCCAATGTTTTCTAACCTTTGAAAGACAGGTTTCAAAATTTGTGCAACATTTTGTCATCTGCAAATTTTGACCAGTCTAAAGTGTTGTCGTTTGACAAAGAGTTAAGATGATAACATGGTAAATAATGACAATGAACAACATTCAACATGCACAGCAGTAACGTCAACCCTTTACTAAACAACGCTCTGTTCTGATGACCCTGCAGAATACAGCTTTGGAAAACATCATCTGAAACACAAAAAATGCTGGTCACCAGCATTTTCTCTTTTTCTCTATTTTTCTATCCTTTGATAGACAGATCCCATTGTCTGATCCATGTCTGACCTGTGGGCTGCAAGTGTTCTTATTATGGATGATTCTAAATCATGTTGTTTGGTAAATGGTTCAGCTAGGAAATGTTAGCCAAGAAAACTTTGACTCACCTTTGTTGAGCCTTGGATGTGTCTACCAGCACTGTTACAGAAGTGGAAGCATTGTTTTGTAACACAAGGTTAACTGGTACACAACATACTCTGTAAATATATAACAAGCAGGTAACATTAATATAGCATATTAAATATTTAGTTTTTTTTTTTTTTCTATAAATGAGAAACAGACATCACTTAAAAATTTATTCCCCTATCAAATTCATTTTGTTTCAAATTAATCTATAGAGCTTTTCAAAGCTTAACGTGCCTTTGTGGCCTGTGTAGACCAAGATCAAACAGCGTAAGAAATGCTGTCTGACCTTTGATCTACCTTGTCCGCTTTGCAAAGACATTAAGGACATGAAAGCAATCTTTAAATTGCAATTACTAGTCTAGTTTCAGATATTTCATGTTGCAAACTAGACACAAAGTTTTACTATCATCTCATATACACTTTTCTTACTACCCTGAACAAGAAAAATATCTTAACCCTTTACCAAACAATCCAATGTTTTAAAATCCGTGAGAAAGTATGCTTTTAAGAACATTGTGCAAAAAGGAGAAAATGCTGGTAACCACAATTTTCTCTTTTTCCCACATTGTTTTTCACTCTATCAAGAACAAAATCCCGTCCTGTGAGCCACCTTTGCCATCTGCAAATGCTCTCAATTCAGACAAGTCAAAAATTTTGTCATTTGGTAGAAAAATAAGAGCTTAATAAAGGCAAAAATCAATTCTACAGCAGTGAAGAAGAATTCCAAAACAACACATACCTATTTTTATTAAAACAATTATCCACATTGGTTTGATGTTGAAGGGTGTATGTTACTAACTGTGTTATTACTTCAAAGGCAGGCTTGCTGACCTCCTCTATTTCCTCGTCTTTGATAAATTTGACAGGTGGCTTCTCCCTAGGTACCTGATACATGCGTATAAAACTGGCCAACTTAAATCATCGCCTCCCACAGGAAACACTTTTGTCTTAACCCTTTACCACACAATCCCAACTTTTAATGACATTGTGGAAAATAGCTTTTGAAAACATTGTAGGAAAAGGAGAAAATGCTAGTAACCAGCATTTTCTCCTTTTCCTACAATGTTTTCTTCCCTTCATAGACAAATCCCTTTCATTGAATTTCACCTGATTTGTTGTCTTTGAAAATGCTTCCAATTTGGACAAGTCTTTGTTAAGTTAAGAGTTAACACTTTACTGCACAATCTGCAGTTTAAACAACCCTGAGAAAGAAGCCCTAAAATAGGTCCGTATTCACCAACCATTCTTTATTTCATTCTCAGGCTTATTCTACCTTTAGAAAATACTAAAACTTCTGATTGGTCTAACCATCTGGTTTTGCCAAGCAGATATAGCATTACTTTCAAATTTTTAAAATTCTTGAGAATTAGACTTTCAAAAAATGTTCTTAAGATTAGTAGGTGAATACTGGCCTTAACTGACAATTTAACTAGCTGATAATCCAAATATACTACAAACTTTTTCTTTGAATGCAACCCTTTTTCATACATACATATGAGCCTAGCTCTTACAAAAAAGGCTTCATGTATCTGCGAAACTTTTTGCCATTTGTAAATTTTCTGCATGTCCAGGGACCATTCTACCTCAAGATTCAGTCCATTGTTAGACAAAATGGATTTTATGGATCAACAATCATATGATGACTTGCTTGGTATAATGGATTACAAAAAATGCAATAAACCCTATCTTGCCAGAGCGTAGCTTAATTATACATCATACTTGAAACAAGTATGACAATTTGAAAGTGAAACATGCTTTATTATATACCTGAAAGTTTTCCGGGTTAAATACATGTGTCACACGCGGATAAAATCACACACAACGGAAAAAAATCTGTATCTACACTCAGTGGAATACAGTTCCAAATATGGTATGATGACGTCATAATGACGTAACTTACAGGCGGTATACGTATGTATTCATTTGCAAGTTCATTGGTTAAAATTTACACTAATATTTATCTGCCATTCATAAAAACGAAGTTACTGGTTACTACACCATTATTTGTTTTATTTCACTTACCATTTTCGAATAAAATGTCAATAATTTGCAATATTTTGTTGTTGAAAAGGTGTAATAATAAAAGGAATATTATGTTGTAGTGACTTTCCTGGTGCTTGTATTTACTTCTCGCTGGGTAAGAAAATTTTGGCATCTCCACCTTTGGTCTCGCGTGATACCAAATTTTCTCACGCTGCTCGAAGTGAATACAAGCACCAGGAAAATCACTGCGGCATAATATTCCGTATTTATAGCTTGATACTACAGTACTACAAAAGCATTATTCAGTCCAAAAGTATAAATGCCAATTACCATGACAAATGGGTAGGAGGTGAAAATGCTATCAGGTTTGTCCACAGCCACATGATGCTGACCAACACAGGTGCTGACAATCTCATTCTGGTCCACAATGGTCGCCTACAACAGAATACATAAGTTACAGATCAAATATATACCTTTCTGTTCATACTTGGTTGGGGAAAATGAATGGTGTTCCGGCCACTTTCAACATTTTTTCAGCCATATCACAGTATAAACTCACAAATTCATCTGTGTCCTTACCCTTAACAGGACTATTCCATGTCTATGGAGCACCTTGCCAAAGAATATCCCATGATAAACTCAGTGACTTGTGTGAGGGTTAACGTGGGGTTTCAGCTCTCATGAAAGTCAATTACTGATGTAAAGACAGATTTTGCATAAATTTACACAGCTGGAAAAAATGCTGCAAAGATCAAAATTCTTGATGTGTTTGAAGAGTATTTTTTTTTGACAGAAATATTCTTTTTTCCACAAATGTTTTCAAAAGCCTTCTCTTTTGGGGTATTAAAAGAGAGGGCTGTTTGGTACAGTGTTAAAGAAAGCTTATGTTCCAATATGGTGGTCAGAGTAAGACCTAGATCTGTTCCACTAAAAAATATTTCAAATTGATCAATAGGAATACTCAACTTTTCCTGCAATTCATCTTTTAAAGGGTTGAAAACATTTTGGAAAAAGGAGAAAATTCTGCTTATCAGCATTTTCTATTTTACCTACAAAGTTTTCAAAAGCCTTCTTTCTTGGGGATGTTTAAACACCAACTTATTTTGAAAAGTGTAAAAATAAGCTTACCTTCCATAAAATGATCAGGGTAAGACCTAGATCTATTGCACTATTCAGAGTTTCAAATTGATCTACATGAGTATTCAACCTTTCTAAATCCACCTGGGAGAAACTTTTTGGTATACTGGTAGCGGCTTCTTCTTCCAACGGCTTTAATTTTACTAATGAGTGTTTGTAAAAGTCACTACATGGAGACTGGCTACTTCTGATCTAAAATGTATAATCAGTGAAATCATACTGCATTATAAAACTCGTATGAAAAATATCTTCACTAATATCAACGGCATTAACCCCTAAAGTGCCTTTCACGATTATAGTTGCCTTTGCAGCCAGTGTAGATCAAGATCAGGCTGCACAAAATGTGCAGCCTGATCTTCGATCTACACTGTCTGCTTTGCTGTAACAGTGTAGAAAAAAGCAACCATGAAACTGCTATTATTAAGGTCCTATTTCTAGAATGAAAATGTCTGATAGGTTTGTTCAGTACTCTAAAGGTTTAACTTCAATTATCCCTTCACCAAACCATATTTTTAAAGTGATTCATACCATATGAGGCAAAAGGTTATAGAAAACAATATAGGAAAAAGACAATATGCTGAAAACCAGCCATTTCACCATTCCCACAATGTTATCTACCTTTCAAGAGACAGATTCCATTATTTGATCTCTATTTATTTTATCTTCTGCAAATATTTGATTTGGATAAATCTAAATTTTTTGTCCTCTGGTAAAGAATCATATATGTACAAGGGGTGTTGATAAGTATCTGGAAAAGGTTTATAACTTATTTATCAATGCCAATATTTGGATAAAATTTTCACAAGTGATACTTTGATATACTAAGCACATAATCAAAAAGAAAAAAATGGTGCTAATTGCTCTGATGCACAATCCAGTCACTATGGCAACGTTAGGTAACCTTTCCTGCATACTTTTCCTTAATTTCTCATAAACTTTGGAAAGGATATTAAACCTCCAAAAAATTTAGACAAGTGTAACAAGAACTATCCACAAGATTTACTTATTAACCACCCCAAGCTTTAACCCTTTACCACACAATCCCAACTTTAACAACCCTGAAGATGAAGGCTTTTTATAAATATTGTGGGAAAAGGAGAAAATGCCAGTAACCAGCATTTTCTCCTTTTCCCATAATGTTTTCTACCCTGCCACAAACAAATTTTCGTCATTCGGACTATCTTTAATTTGTTGTCTACAAATGCTTTCAATTTGGACCAGTCTAAAATTTTGCCATTTTGTAAAAGGTTAATATAGAAGGCAAGCGTTTGACTCTTTAACACACGATCCCGAGTTTTAATGATCCTGAGGTAGAAGGCCGTTAAAAAACATTGTGGAAAAAGGAGAATATGCTTGTTAAGGTAAACAGCATTTTCTCCTTTTCTGACACCTTTATCGACCCTTTGAAGAACAGATTCTATCATTTAAGCCACAATTGATTTGTCCTCTGCAAGTCATTTCAAACTGGCCAAGTGTAAAATTTTGTCGTTTGGTAAGGAATGAAACACTGTAATAATTATGCATTACTCAGTAAAAGGAGCGATAATTCTTTGATACGTAAGAACAGCCATACAAATACTGCATCCTGCACATAAACAACAGCACAAAGTTTCAATCTGATGACAGCAGAAAATTGAAGAGGGACTTAATCCAATATTCATACCTATGTACATGTTTCAAACTAACCAAGTGACAGACGAACAGACAGATAGGGAGATAGGGAATATCAGTTTACCCCCAGCAATAGTTTTGCAATAGTTTTGCCTTGGTATAGATACAGCTAAATGAATTTATAGTAACTGAATCAGCAAATTATCAAAATCTGCAGAAAACAGTGATGTTCCTGTGAAATTCTATTAGCAAGAGAAAAAAAATATGAGAGCCATGCTCTGGCAAATGTATCTCCATGATGTGTGATACCTGGCAAGTCATCACATCATTATGGATCCATAAAATCCATTTTGTATAGCAACTCACTATATCATGTTCCTTTAACCCTTTCCCAAACGACAAATTTTAGACTCTTCCAAACTGAGAGCATCTGTAGACGACAAATTAAGAATTGGTACAAATTAGCTTTAGGTATCAGATAGGGTAGAAAACATCGTGGGAAAAGGAGAAAATGGTGGTTACCAGCATTTTCTCCTTTTCCCACAATGTTTTAAGATGCCGTCTTTCCAAGGGTCGTAAAACCCAGGGACTGTTTGGTAAAGGGTTAACATTCAGAAAATTGACCAATAGCAAAACGTTTCGACCCAGTAAAGCCTACATGAACTGCAGAGGCCGACCTGGGACAATACTTTTTGTAGATGCATTCAGCCCCCTTTCACTCAGCATGGCTCATATTGGGTGAAATAAAAATAACTTGTAACTATGTGAATGAACAAACTATCTTGCATCCAATTTCTAGCATTTTGTAAAGCAAGCCAACAATATAATGTCTTACGAACAAAGTCCGTAACAAAGAAAGAAATGAACAAATACATAGCAGAAATACAGGGACCGGGCAAAATTCGAACCTAGAATGCCCGGACGAAAGGCCAACACCATAACCACTGAGCTAAAGAGAATTCTCCCTAATGAAGTTGTTAGGTATTGTATTTAAATAAGGATGAAGCCATGCATGAAGGAGTGGTCTCCCGTAACAAATGATACATCTTACAACAAATACCTTGTGTGGGCTGAATGCAACATCTGTAAAAACTGTATTATTGGCACTGGTGGGTGATGAGTGTGAGCTTTCCAGCAGCTCCGCTTTCAAACAAACTTGAAGGGTCTCTCGACTACCAATACTTGTCTCTGAAGAAGAACCAAACTGAAAAGTTTCTCTGAATATGCTGACCACAAGTAATTCAGCCATGCTCTGTGAAAAAGAGTGTTTAATGTATTTGCAAAAACTACAGATCCAGGCTGACCTGGGTCAAAACTACTTGCTTTTGGTAAAATTTCTGCATGTTCAAGGACCATTCTACTTCTGGATTCAGTTTGTAGACAAAATTGATCTTATGAATGCAAAATTATGTGATGACTTGCTTGGTATAATGCATCACGGAGATGCATTAAACCCCCTTTTTGCCAGAGCATGGTTCATTTGTATTTAGTTAACTTTGTTCTAATACCATTACTTTTCCTTCCTTTTTTCTTTTAAATCTTGAATTATATGAAAACCCCATTTGGGCACTAAACAAACCAAAAGAACATATTCAATTCAGTCTAGAAAGAAACCCCCAACAAACTGCAATTTTAGGGTTGCATTTTTCAAGAATGTCTCTGCATAGACACTGCACAGATCAAAGATCAGACTCAATGTTTAGTGCAGGCTGATCTTGATCTATACTGGCCACAAAGGAAACTTTTCAAAGAACAGTCCTCTCATTTAGGACACATTTAATTCATCATCACCAAATGCTTTCAATTTGGACAAATCTGATAAAGACTAACTATAACACCATTCTAGCATTAACTATTATAAGTTAATTCTTTACCAAACAAAAAATTTTAGACTGGTCCAAACTGAATGCATATGCAAACAACAAATGAAATGTCACTAAAATGGTGAAAATTGTCTCTGAAAGAATAGAAAACATTGTGGAAAGAATAAATGCTGGTTAGCAATATTTTGTCCTTTTCCCACAATGTTTTCAAAAGACTTCCGTCTAAGGGCCCTTTAAACGCAGGTTTATTTTGTAAAGGTTTAAGGGAATCAGAGGAATTTTCAAATTAATCTTTTACCTCACAATGCCATTGAGGAAGAAGCCTTTGAAAACACTGTTACACCAGTAACAAGCATTTTTTTTCCCTTTTCCACCATGTTTTCTTTGCTATCTCAGACAAATTTCATCAGTTGAGCAACATTTAAATTGTGATCTGCAAATGCTATCAGTTTTGACAAGTCTAAAATTTTGTTTTCTGGTAAAGAATTAAAGTAAAATACAATACATTAAAGTCTTTGATAAGCACTTACTCTGTAAGTGGTCTGACAAGCATTTCAGTGTCCACCTCTGACTGGCACAGGAAATCTGTGATATCTCTATGCTTTGAACATATGTCTTCTGATACTGAGCCTGAAATTACACGAGCCAAATTAACCCTTTACCAAACAATCCCAAACTTAAACTCTGATCCTGCTGTTTGGGACCTTGTAAATAATTTGCAGATAGTATAAAGCTAGATCAGCCTACACATATGTGCAGTCTGATCTTGCTTTACACTCTCTGCTGCTCCATGAGTAGTTTCTGTCATATAAACTACTTTCAATGCCATTTCACCTAACAAATTTCATTTGAGTAATCATCAACAATTTATATTTGGCAGGATAAAAGTTAACAACATCAGGAAAGAAAGCTTTTGAATACATTTGAAAACATTGTGGGAAAGCGGTAAAATGCTGGTAACCAGAGTTTACTCCCTTTCCCACAATTTTCTCTACTCTTTCACAGCCAAATCTCATAACTGCAGCTACATCTAAATTATTGCATGCAAGTACAGTCAAGCTGCATTAATCCGGACACTTCTGTTTCTTATGAATGTTTGCGGATAAGCCGTTTTTCCGGACCAGAGAACTGGGATCACCAAGACTTCTATGTTGATAAGGGACATCGTGCTTCGTAAGAATTACAATAGCGTATGATTTACACGAGCACTTGTCTGTATTGTTCCTGCGATTGTTCAGATATATAAAAGAATAAATTGTCATAACTTTGCATTTTGCCTTTTTGTGTTTTTTGTACATGCTTCTCCCTTGTACCTTATTACATGCACATGTATACCTTTTATACAAATGGGTGGGCTTGTAAAGCTCGGCACATTATGACTTTCGAAAACACCACGAAAAAAAGGGGGGCGAAACATAGGTACATTATTTCTGTATTATAGTATAACGGTTGATTTTCCAATTTCCAGAGACATGGATTTCATGACGTATCGTACGAGAATTTCCGCGATAGTGGCATTTGGGTTGTCTTCTTTGTACTGGCAAATGTCTTTTTTTCACATAAGTCAAAACTTCAAGTCGTCGTCTTCTGTTGACTTCAGATGATTGAAATGGTTATTTAGAGTAATGGTGACATTTGAATTGAAATGAAAGACGTGCATATCGATCTTTATTCACCTTTTTAATCTGTTAGGAGTAAAATAGTTTTGAAAAAAAAATATTAAAGAAATTTATCGTGTCTGGTGGCCATTTTGTGTCAATTTTGGGTAGCGTAAACAGCTCGAGGAAGAGATGAATCAAACTGTTTTTTCTAAAGCTTAACGGTTAAACTGAGAATATTTCTATTTGAAACGAAGGATTATGAAATATACAAGTAGAAGGTATGTTTAAATTTTAGTTTTGTTGTCAATTGAGAACATGACGGATTAAACCCGAGCACAAAAACTGTGTGGAGATTTTGACTTTCTTTTTAGCGATCGTCTTTGTAATCAAGAAATAATTAAACAACAAAAGCGTGTAATTGTCGAATCATCGCATCAATATTATGGGTATTGATAATCTGTCAAATTTACACTTAACAATGGCACGTGTATATCTTTTTAACACTTTTCGAAAACCACCTCTAATTAAGATGGGTGTTTTCAAATGTGTGAAAACCATCTGAAATGAACTGATACTAGACTGATACTCGTGTTATTCACGTGTACTTGGGACCGGTCCAAAATCGCTCGAAGTCGCCTATTTCGATATTTATGAAACCAGTCCACAATAGTACCAGGGAAAATAACAAGTTAAATTGTGTAATACACAGTCAAGCCACGTCCGGTTTACCTGATAAGGTTTGTACTGTTTTTTAACCCTTCGTTCCCGATTTTTTCATTCCGATTCCGGAACGCGGATTTCCTGAATAAAAAGTAAAACTTGTACAGAAAATATTCGTTCCTTAATGTTTTCTTCTGGATCTTGAGATTTCCAGAAAAATGGAGCCTAGATTAACGCGGCTCGACTGTACTTTCAATTATTTGTAGAAGTTATAACTGCCCGAAAGAAAAAGGATTCTCCTTTTCCCACAAGATTTTACTAAAAAGACTTTTTCCTTCTTGGGTCCTTAGAACACTGGTTTTTTTTAGTAAAGAATTTAGCATACACTGGTACCTGGCTAAGGTTCTCCATTTCACAAGAGATCAAATATTCTCCGATATTATCTGCCTGGTTCCCTTCTGAATGTTGGCTGGCTCTCTGGGCCACAGCTCTGACACTCAGTGACTCCAGTGTGTTGACTAGGACAGTGTGTGGAAGCAATCTATGTCTGCAAAAATTATAACTAGAGATTAAGGCATTGTTTTGGTTTAACATTACAATGTAATTTCACTGAGCTTACACAAAAATTGGTATTTTTGCAAGTGCTGAAACCATAAATAAAAATATTAAACGTTCGCAATAACATATGACATAAATACATGTATCTTGATCATATAATATCCTGTTTCCTGGATGCAAAAAACTGACCTGAATGAAACTTTTATCCTTCTACTTACTGTTTTTTCCACTAGCAAATGTCAAAGACAATCCTACCTTTTTCTGTCAGGCATTCTCAATATAGAAGAGTTTAAAATTTTATTGTATGATAACCAGCTATTCTAGAGCCAGGTTTCCTCATATACCAGCAGACCACAATGTCATGTGAAAACATGTCTCAAAATGCTTGTAACAAGCAACTTCTCTTGATGCTTCAATACTTTCTGAATTTTTAATGTCTTAATCATTTACATAACAACCCTGTGATTTCACTTGTCTTCAGATGCATCCTGTGGAAAACACTGCGCGAAATAGAATAATTGCACATAACACTCAATTTCTCCTTTTCCCAAAGTATTTTAAACGCTATTGGTGAATTCAGCTTAAATATATCAACATCAGAAATATTGTCTGTTGACGTTTTCAATTTAAAAGAATCTTAAATTTTTCATCTAGCAAATTGCTGACCCTTTAACCACACAATTAGGAGTTTTTACAACCCTGAAGAAGTTGGCTTTTGAACATATTGTGGGTAAAGGAGAAAATGGTAACCAGCATTTTCTGCTTTTCCCACAATGTTTTCTACCCTATCAAGGACAGAAATCATCACTTGAGCTACATTAACTTTGTAGTCTGCAAATGCTTTTAACTCTTTATCAAACGACATAATTTTAGATTAGTCCAAATAGAAAGCACTTGCAGACAACAACTTAAGCATGGCTCAAAAGAGGAAATTTTTCCTTGATACGGTAGAAAATATTGGTTTTAATCAGGTAAAGTCCCAAATTTTTTTGTTTGGTAAAGTTAAACCTCAATTCATGTTGGTTGTCTTATAAAATAAGGATATAGCAGGTGATGACTGAAAACCATAAAAATAAACAAGAGCTTCACAGAGCAGCGCATATACACCTGAAGAGGCTAGTCAGTGAAATGGGTTAAAATGAAGGATGTTCCATAAAAGAACAAAACTGTAGAAGATAGCTGCACAAGAAATTGGTTATTTCAGAATTCAAGGGCAGATAACTTTAGAACACCTAAAAAGATCCAAATGTAAAGAGTCACATGCACAACTAGACATCATAGAGATTCATTGTGGTAAGTTTCAACTTATTCCGATGGAAACTGTAGGAGTTGCGCAAACAAGAAATTACTAATGGACAGATGGATAGACAGATGGACGACTGGGGCCATAACATAATACGACACTTTGGGTGTATAAAAATCAATCTATCTACCTGTTTTTGTCTAACTTCTGTGCAGATTCATAATAAAACAGGAAATCAACTTCATGTATTCCTCCTATATCGTTTCCCCGTATCCAAAGCGGAACACACATGGTTTGCTTAGGTTGCAGAGTACCATCTGGAATGTCGATATCTATCACACGACTTAATGTTTTCGTATCACACTTAGCCCTTATAACACTATTATCCATGGAATTTTTCTCCATATCCCCTGTTGTCTCTCGAACATACACTTCATCAAAATTGGGTTTATCACTATGCGAGCCCAGAGTGAAAAATTTGGGGTTACTGGAAGCGACTTTCAGTTTATGGAGTGGGTTAGAACCCATATTTGTAAAGTACATTGTCACTGGGTGAACTTCACCACACAGTAATGTCTTTGGGAAATTAACAAAGGATACCTACAAAAATAATTTTAAAAAATTGAATTAGATGCTCTTTCACACTGAATAGTCATGTATCTTGATATAATATAGTGAAAGCCTTTACAGACCACACATAAATTTGAACTCAAATGACAAGGCTTGCCAATGAAAGGGTAACAAACATTGTTGGAAAGACAGGATATGCTGGCAACCAGCACTTTTTTCTCTTCCAAAATTATTTAACCCTTTACTACACAAACCTGAGTTTTAACGACCCTGAGGAAAAGGCCTTTTGAAAACATTGTTGGTAACCAGCATTTTCTCCTTTTCCCAAAATGTTTTCCACCCTGTTAAGAAACTTCGGTTCATTTATACCACTCTCAAATTTCTGGTATACAGATGCTTTCAATTTGGAAAAGGCTACAATTTCGTCGTTTGGTAAAGAGTTAAAACACCCACATCAAAAAAAAAAAAAAATTTGACAAAGGGTAAAGTAACAGACTGAGTACTAACCTGTAAGAGCGGCATTTCTTGTTGTATTACCAAATCCAACCTTCTGTCTGGTCCATAGACTTTATATGCCATTTCATCTTTCTTCCCATTTAGCCGGGGTCCCTGTACTTCTAGTCTCTGTTTACCTCTCACATACACAGTACTAACGTAGCTCGCTTTTGGCCCCACAGAGGACCCTAAAAGATTGCTTGGCCCTGTAGAAGGGGCCATGAAGGTAGTTGATGCACTGCCTAGATTATAAGTTATACCATATATACGTAGTTCACCCATCTGTTGAGGTGTCACAGTCAACTGTACCTGCAGAAAAGAGTAAGGAATAAACTTAACTTCTCTTTTGTGAGAAGCCATTAGCTTTACTTAACCTTTAGACAACAATCACAACTTGTATTGTCAAAAAGAAATGACTTTATATCCCTCCTCCCAAATGCTTTGCAAAAGAAAGTATGTTCAAACTTTGAGCACATTACCAACAAACCTGTAAATTCTAGAGCAGATAATGCTTCAAGGCTTCAAAGCAGACCTCTGAAAATCAAGTATTGCTCATCTACAATTCACTGTGCAATTCTTAACACAATGACGATTGAGGGAGAGAGTTAGTAAGTCAAATACACCTACGAGCATGCCACAAAAAAACGGACAGGCTGATTTCAGTTTACCACACACAAACACTTGCTTTGCTTTGGTGTACATGTAGTACAATGTATTTTTCCAGTGAGTAAAAACATACAGAACTATTGTAAAATGGATCTGTGAAATGTCATAATTTGTATCTACAACCCATCCAAAACATGGTTATAAATTCATATTTGAAGGCACTTGGTGATCAGAAATAAAAATAAAACAATCTGACAAAACAAAAAAGAATGTAATTTAAAGATAAATATTTATGGTTAAGAAAACCTGCCTCATGTTTTTAAATACTTTGTTATTATAAGTTGTAACATTTTCAGGTTTTACAATACTGCTATTTATTGTCAAAAGTGAAAAAACTCATTTCTAAGGCCCTGATCGGATATCACACTTAAGTACTTCTTCAATCCTCAAAGCATTCTAAATCCTTTACCACAAAATCCCCAGTTTTCACCACCCTGACAAAGAAAGGTTCTGAAAACATTGTGGGAAAAGGAGAAAATGCTCGTAACCAGCATTTTCTCCTATTCCCACAATCTTTTGTACTTTTTCACAGCAAAAAAGCATGATACCAGCCATATTTAAATTGTTGTCTACAAATGCTTTCAACTCGGAAGACTCCAAATTTTGGTCGTTTTGTAAAGAATTAAGCAATTGTACCCAGTAATGAACCAAGACAATAAAAACAGAAGTTCCATATCATACCGGCAGTCGTGTATTCCCTTGTAGTATAATCTCATTGATAACTTGTCCATGCACAATCTCATCTGCTAGGTTATTCTGAAACAAAATGTCACAACTTTATTTACCTTTGAAATAACCCACTCATGCAAAATCAAAAGGAAATGAGTAGCCCTCTGCAAAAAGGGGGTTGGATGCATCTCTTTGATGGATTATATCAAGCAAGTCATCACATAACTATGGAACAATAAAATACACTTAGTCTAACAACCAACTTCATCAGAGGTAGAATGATCATAGGACATGCAAAAAATTTTCAAATAGCAAAAACTTCTGACCAAGTCAGCCTGTGTGGACTGCACAGCCTGGCATGGGTGAATACTTTTTGCAGGTGCATTAAACCCCATTTTCCCTGAGCATGGCTCAAATATTTTATGAACTATGCAAAATTAAACTAATACAGAAGAATGATACTCTGTGAAATTGTATGTTGTGGACTAGTAATAAAAACTGGAAAAATAAACACTTCATGTATGATGGAGATATCACGTTTGTAGAATAAGAACACTTAAAGATACATCTATACTAGTTTCAGGCTGTTTTCAGGCAGATTTTAACCCCTTTCGTCCTTAGTTTAATAAATTATAATCATTCTTGTATCTTGATGCCAAATGTTGCCCCAGATGGCTGCAAGATTGCACAGATTACGACGGGTAGAAATTGCATTTTATGATTTGGAGGGCTTCAAAGCAATCGCTATTGTTATTTCCAGTTATAAATGAGGACAAATCACTAGTCTTTTTCTATCTCACACATCTTATATATTGGTAATTTATCTATGTTTACACAGCTTAGCCATTCTACACACTTTTAAGTTTTAACAGTGTTTTTTCCCTATAGCTGTAAGGATGTACCTTCAGGCTTATACAGAACTATGCATACCTTGGCTGTGATCAAATGTTCATTACTGATTGCTTGAGGTTTATCATGGCAGGCTACTGTAGGTAAAAAACTCCATAGCAACATAACATCTGTTAAGGTCAAGGTCACTTTTAAAGGGTTCACCAGGTACAGTTCTACTGTAATGGACTCTGCAAATAGACAAAATATATGTTTATTAACTCTTTACCAGACAAAAAGTTTTAGTCTTGGCAAAATTGAAAGCATTTGCAGACAACAAATTAAAATGGCTTTAATGACAGGACTTATCTTTGAAACTGTAAAAAACTTTGTGGGAAAAGTTGAAAATACTGATTACCAGCATTTTTTTCCTTTTCTCACAATGTTTTTAAAGCTACTTTCTCAGAGTTTGTAAAAACACGGGGTTGTTTGGCGAAAAGTAAAACTTTTGCATATAGTATAGTCTCTAGCTATGTCCTCTTACATAATTTATAATCAGCTTAATGAATTTTTGTTTGGCATACCTCACAAAAATTCTGAGTGTTGATCTAACTCCAGTCTTGATCTATACTCTCTATAAAAGCATTTGAAATCCTGCCTTTAAAGTTTTTTTGTGACTTCCAAAACAGAAAAACTATGTTGAGGTGATTTCCAAAACAGAAAAACTATGTTGAGGTGACTTCCAAAACAGTAAAACTATGTTGAGGTGACTTCCAAAACAGTAAAACTATCAAAACTTATTTCTTAACCAAATGACAAAACTTTACATTTGTCCATAATGAATGCATCAGCATATGACAAATTCAATTAATACCATTTGTCCTATAAAGATTAGAAAACACAGTGGAAGAAGGAAAAAAATGCTGGGTACCAGCGTTTTCTCCCTTTCCATTATTTGTTTCCAAGGCCATCTTCCCCATGGTCTTAAAAACACCAGATTGTTGGGGACAGGGTGACAGGTGATTACTAACCTCTAACAAACCCCACTGGACTATTTTTGTTGTCAGTTTTACAGGTAAACAGTTGTAGAGAGGGTCTAAAGGTCACAGGGATGCTTCCTCCATCAGCTGAGGTGACAAGAAGTTCCTCTAGAGACAGCCACTTCTTGTTAGCAGTGTCCGAGTTATCAAACCAAACCCCTGTGGCAAACACTTTGTCACCTGAAAAGTAAAATATAATCCTCACATTGACTGACATACTTTAACAAATCTGTAACACATGTCTCTTGAAAATTCAGGTAAAAAGAGAAACTGGTCAGTAGAACAAGTAATTTCTCTAATTTATAGAATGTTTTCTTTTCTCTCCAATTGTCATAACCATTATAATGGTATTTTACATTCCTTCCATCAATAACATCAAAATATCCAGTAGATATGTACAACTTATGCAGAAAAAAAGCCTTGATATCATTCTTCTAACAAGTTTTCTTTCTCGTTCTGCAAAATACCCGATTGATTAATGATCATATTGGAGTTTCATACCATCTTAACAGCTAAGGTCATATCACAGTGGTCAGTGCACCTATGCATTTGTTTCCTCCCTTTCTAACACCAGTACTGACACAACTGTCTTTCCAAGCCACTTGCTACTTTTCGCATCAGAGGTGGGAGGTGAAAAATTGCTGTGAAGAAAGTTTGCCTCAACTGGGTATCAAACTCACAACCACCAGGTCTAGAGTCAGATACCCTACCATTGGGCTACCCAGCTGGGCTGGTCAATACCTGAGAACCAAATACAAAGTTCTAACCGATCAAAACATATAACTTAGTTTGTGCAAAATTTCTCAGGTCTGGATGTTTGTTCGATATTACCATACTTTCTAACAACATTTCAGAAAGAAGCAGACAGCTTTTTATTTACATTTCCAGTATTTCCCATCTAAAAAGATGGTGTAGATTTAGGTTGTAATACAACAAAGACCTTCACCTTGTGGTGGTTGTGGCCTTGACCCCAGTAATACTTTAGTGGCATTACTGTCCAGTGCTGGCAGTGGTAGTTCTGGTAGAGTATTCGGCTGGATCCCTGTCTCTTCTGCTTCTTGCAGTAGGAGTTGCTGTTGATATACAATATAACTTTAGTCATAACTGTGTATCTGACAAACCTCTCATTCTTCTATCTTGAAATAATTCTATAAATTCAATAAAAGCTGACAGTATTTATCAGCTACTCTGACAATCTTGCAACAAACTCTGCAAGCGCTCTAGTTAACTCTTTACCTTATAATATTATGTCATACTTGTCCGTATGACAAATCAATTTCTTGAAATGTGCAGAAAATATAACAACAGCAAAAATTTTCTACCAAGATTAGTGTGCATAAACTGTGCAGGCTGACCTTGGTTGATACTTTTTGCAGATGCATTACACCCCCCTTTTCAGAGAGCATGGCCAATACAACTGTTACCAATTGCAAATCAAAAGAGAATCTAAAACTTGCTCAGCAAACAGTAATTTAGAGTTACAGATTCTAGATGCACTGACTGTTTGAGGGTATAAATGAAACAATAATTACTCAAGCAGAAGCTAACATACAAGAGAAATATGGAGCTGAATCTATAATTGGGCCAACTCCTCCAGCCCTGACAAAAAAATAAGTTTATTTGAAATATGAAGTGGACTTATTTAAACTGAATATCTCAGCATTTGTATAGCAAAGAAAAATACTTATGTTTTTGGCAATAACCAGATTTTTCACATTGGCGAAATTGTGGTCACACAGATGGAGGATTGATTGTATTGGAATTTAATGCCATTTTAACAGCTTAGGTCATATCACAGCAGACAGTGTACCTACACATGCGTTTCCTGGCTTTCTCACACCAGTACTGACACAACTGTCTTTCCAAGCCACTGTCTACTTTTCTCACATGCATCAGGGGTGAGAGGTGAAAAATCGCCAAAAAGAAAGTTTGCCTTAACCGGGTATCGGACTCATAACGACCAGGTCACAATTAAGATACACTAACCACTAAGCTACCCAGCCAGGTGACAGATGAAGTAACAGAAGGACAAACAATATGGTTACTACATACTGCAAAAATTTTTTCAGTAAGCTCATAAAACAAATTTATATCAAAAAATCATAACAATGCTTTACATAACAGTCTTGCTTGTAAATAAAGAATATCCTATTTTTTCCAATGAAACCAATTCTCCTTGCATAAGATAAGATTTTAGACACAGTTTCTGCAGATTGTCAGGGTTTGTTTACAACAGTTGTTCATATTTTCACACTTACCCTTAGGCTGCTGAGCATGAATCACTGACCTTTTGGGGACAGTGAAGATCAAAATTAGACTGAATGTGCAGTCTGATCTTTGATCTACATTGTCAGGTAAAAAAATATTTTCCTCCAAAAAATACCTTTGAAACAGCAAAATTTGGGTTTTTACCACCAGCTTAAAAATTTCATTTACTTAGTAGGATATGGGTTAGTATAGGGTTAATTCACGTTTTTGAGGTCGTTAACATTCACAGAGGCCTGAAAAATGGTTTAACGCCCGAGTGTTAAAGTATTTTGAGTGCCTCTGCGAATGTTAACGACCGAAAAAAACGTGAATTAATGCTATTATTGCATAAAAGAAAAGTCTTTTAGCAATAATTTGCAACAATAGCAAAAATATTTCCATAGAAATGCAAATCAGCGAACTTCAAATGTACTGGACATAAATGGGTAAAAGTCAGCGAAAAAGTTTTTGTTACGAACAGTAAAGGGCCGTTAGTCCTACATGTCAGTCTTGATTCTCTTGGTGTAAATTCACTTCGAATGATTTTTAATACAAAGTGAACTTTTGTGGGATAAACTTGCACAGGTCTGGATCGATTTTTACTAGGATAAATGAGTGGATATGAATTTCTGTAACCGAAAGATGTCCAAGGGATAGATCTATATCAAGCGAAAGAAGTGCCGATCACACTAAAAAGTGGGTGGGATGTAGCTGGTGTAGAGTGCATTTCACGAGTGATTTTTTGTTCAGATCTCGATTCGACTGAGATTCTGTGCAAAATTTTGTTTGTGGTGTACTAGTATCATCAAAGACAAGCCATAAAGAGGATTTAATATGGTACAAGTTCCTACAGTTTGTTGGTCGGATTCTAGGGGAGTTCTGACAAGGACAAACGTTGTTTACAAGGTAGGCCAGGATTGAGAATATTGATAGTACAAAGCCGGGCATTGATGGCGCGTGAATTTACTGATTACTACACGTTTTCTCCCGTTAACGCTTGGTTTTTACCCGTTAATACATGCTTATAACGGCCTGGAAAGGCACATTTTATGCAATAATGACTGTCAATCAACTTACCCTGTACACAAACAAATATTCTCTTAAAAATGCGTTCTGTTGATTGGCTGTCTGCTTGCTATTTTCTGTTAGAAGATGTTTGAAGGCAGCTGTGGCATTTTCCAACTGTTTCAAGTTATGAGACTGTCTTCCAATAGTAAAGTTGATATGATCCTGTCAAAAAATACCATACAGAAAAATTATTCCTGTTATTCTTGACAATTTAATAAGCAAACATTGAAAACTGTAACTCATTATCAAAAAATCTCCTCTTTTAATCACACTGTGAAAGGACTTCTGAAAATATTGTGAAAAAAGGAGGAAATTCTGTTAAGCAGCATTTTCTCCTACTCTGCCAGTGTTTTCTACACTTACAACTGCAAATTTAGGACACACTGAATTTTTCTTCTGCAAATCCTATCAACTATGACTAAGGTAAAACTTTTTCATCTATTTCGTTTCTTCCTCAGAGTTATAAAATACGCGACTTTTAAAAATGGTTAATTTTTTTTTTACTATACCTTTTCAAAACCAGGGTCCATATTTACAAAACATTCTTGAGAGCATTCCTAGTCTTTCTGTCCAAGAGTTTCTAAATTTGAGAGATAACACATTTTCTGATTGGCTAAACCAAATGGTGTAAAAAAATGGTGTTACTTTCAAAATTAGAAAATTCTTGAGAATAAGACTACGAATGTTCTCAAGAATGGTTGGGAATACAGACACTGTTTTCACATTATACACCTATAAAACCCTTATGCAAGGCAAAGTATGTTCTTTGTCTCATAATCTCTTTCAAATGACATTTTTCCATCTTGCATCAAATAGCTGTTAAAAACTTTGTGGCAAGGCCGATTGTCCTTAGTTAACCAAAGTGGTTACAAAATCAGTTGCAATAAGTGTGTCTCAGGGGGGATAAACTGTTCTGGAATAATCCCTAATCTATTTGTTAACTCTAAAAAAGAGAACTTAAAATACAATCACAATTAACTCTGAAAGAACTAGACTCTTTCAAGATGAAATTAGCAATAATCAAACATATTTTATTCTTCACTACTATGTAGGAAAATTTCATTACCTCTGCTAAAGACCAGTTCTTTCCCTTGTAAATCTGTAATGCTTGACTGTAAGCTCTCAAAGCATGTTTCCTCTGAAACAGGTATACAAGAGAACATCTCTAACAAGATAATAAAGTCTCTAAATCAAACCCCACCCCATAACTAACCCCTAAAGTGCTGGAACCAACTTAGGTTGCTTTTGAAAACTGTGTACATCAAGATCAGACTGCACAGAATGTGCAGGATTTGATATATATTCTGGTGTAAATAACCCTGAAATAGGAATATTTAGACTGCTTTTCCTAACTGAAAAGACCAAATTCATTAATACAGCACTTTAAGGGCTAAACAGGCTGATCAGATATCTACCAAACCCATGTGCAAATGGTAAATAGGAAAAACAGTTGCAGGACAGGACAATATCACTTTTCTGACTTGTATCAAAAACATTGTGGGAAAAGGAGCCATTACTTGTAACAAGCATTTTCTCCTTTACCCACAATATTTTTGAGAGCTGCCAACTGCAGGGACTGGAAGGGTTGAATTTATAGGGTGACCATTTACAGTGAATGCAATAATGTTGCTCATAGCAAGTACTAGGCTGGGCCTAACTAAAGCCAAATTTTCTATCAATAATGTTTTAACCCAAGGAGTGCCAACCACAATATATGTTGCTTATGCTACTAGTGTAGATCATGATCAGATTGGACACAACAAGCATGTGAAATAACCTGGTCAAAAGTATCCCTAATACCGTAATATTTTGGTCTCCTTCAACATCCATTTCACTTTTGTGGCACAATAAGGGATATAGAAGAACACCATATGGCAACTGCTTTCGAAATGAAAATTGTAATTTGAAAAAGGAGAATAACTATTGCTAAAATATTTTATTAGGATTACCTGCCCTGCTGGTATGTGGGTTGCTTTTTGATAGTTCACGACTACTAGCCCAAGTTTGTGGTAAATATCTTCAGTAATGACAGAGACATAGGAAAATATTACAAGTTTTGCACATCTTAAACACAAATGAAAAGACCATGACAATGCCTCAATATTTTCTATGAGAACAGCTGATATAGAAATACATGAGTCGTGCTCTGTTAAAAAGGGACTTGTATCTGCAAAAAGTTTTGCACACAAGCTGACATGAGTCAAAGCTTTTTCCTATTGGTCAATTTTCTGCATGTCAAAGGACTAGTATACCTCATGTATCAGTCAGTTGTTAGACAAAATGAACTTTATGGATCCATAATTATGTGGTGACTTGCTTGGTATAATGGATCACATAGATGCATTCAGTCCCCTTTTGCTAGAGTGTGGTCCACATCTTTGATCATCAGTGTGACCTTTCCCTTACCTGTCCAGATTTGCTAAATCTGTGACCCGCCAGTATCATATGGAATGCATATTTTCTAACCATTGGACTTGTCATATTGATGAAACAATGAGCAGCCTGTTCCAACAATAATGCACTTCTCAAATCTGAGTCCTACAAAACATAGAAAGATGTTGACTGTATTTGTTAGGCTGCTAAAATGAAATTAAACAAGAGCTGTCACTGAATGTGACTTAATACCCCCGCCAGCGCTTTGACAGAAACAGGCAATTTAACCAAAAAATTTTTAAGTTCAAGGGGAGATTACCCTTGAATCATAGGGAGTAGATGATTGAAAACTGCGTCTTGCACAACTTCAGTATACGATCAATGTATCAACAAACTTTCAATACAATAGCAGAAAAACTGTAGGAGGAGTTCGCAACACAAAATTACTAGTATTTTGTACACAGACGGACACACAGACGGACAGACAGGCTGATTCCAATATACCCACGAAAACATTCGTTTTGCAGGGGTATAAATATTAAGTTGATAGGAAAGACTAAAATACTGCAGGTTTATGGCTAATCTAACCCTTCTGTAATTAACGGAGACAAATTACATTTCATTTGAGAGGAAATTACATCATGGTTTAGTTAACAGGAACTACATTCAATAAGCAATAAAAGAATTTATGAAACATATGTGAACCCCTTACTTTAAAACACAAACCCCTTACTTTAAAACACAAACCCATCTTCAATCACAAACATATATATAATTTGATTTTTGGTTTTCTTACACCTCCATAACTCTTTAATAACAAAACTAGACTTGTGCATATATACATGAGATTTGCCTGAAATTTTTACCACACAATCCCTAATTTTCACAACCCTGAGGAATAGCCTTTTGAAAACCATGAGGAAAAAGGAGAAAATGCTAGTTACCAGCATTGTGGCAAACTTTATAATATAGCTTGTTACCAGCATTAAGCATTTTCTCCTTTTCCCACATGGTTTTCTACCCTTTCAGCCTCATTCAATTTATTGCCTTTAAATGCTTTGAATTTTGAGGAATCTAAAATTTTATCATTTGGTACAGACTTAGAGGAACAACTATTATAACGTGGCTTAAATGC
Organism: Hippopus hippopus; assembly: GCA_946811185.2. Lineage (NCBI taxonomy): Eukaryota > Metazoa > Mollusca > Bivalvia > Cardiida > Cardiidae > Hippopus > Hippopus hippopus. Next base: position 13,040,231 of record OX328103.1, on the reverse strand, counting down.
CACTCATCACCCTTTTATGTTTCCCACAATATTTTCAAAGGCCTTCTCTGTCAAGGTAGCTAAAGATATCACGGTTCAGTAAACAATTAAACAGTTGCTTAAGATATCATTGTTTGGTAAACAATTAAACAATTAATCACAAAAATCTATGCAATCTCTTTTAAATACTGTTTTTTACCCAAGCAATCTTTTCACTGTTTTAACCAGAGCTCAGAATAACAAAATATCCAGGTCACTTGCTGCGTACCCAAACTCACAAAGTATTATGTTCAGACGTAATTCCTACTACAATGATTTCTATTAAACCTTGGAAAGCTTTTTTGCCCAACTCAGTTATTCCAACTTACAGCCCCAAGACTAAAATCTATGTTCTTCTAAAAAGGTTCCTGGTATACTTTTAGTGTGAGATAAAAAGCAAAAATTTTCAAATCTTACCTCACTCATCATTTTAATGAACTGCATGGCTGCATCTTTATACATAGATCTACTTTTTAATGCCTCTGTACTGACTAGAGTTGATCTAACAGCATAAGGTATGTTCCTGAAAATAATCATGCCTAAGTCTTATGCCTGTATCCAATGCTCTAGCAAAGCACTACTGTATTATTTGGCAGTCGGTTTCTTCCTATACACATTTGTTTCACCCATTGATTGTAAAATTCTATGAGCTGCAATCTTGAGTAAGTAATCTTTCTTTTAAAAATGAATTACAGATTTTGAACACCCTCAGAAATTTCATGCCAATGATTTAATACTTAAGAATGCCTATCACAATTATAGCTGCTTTTATGGAAAGTGTAGAACAAGATCATACTACGCAGAACACAAACACAGAATACAAAAAGTCTAATCTTATGATCTGCACTATCCTCCATTTTTGTGTTATATTCTGCAGAAAACAACCTTGAAATTACAGTATTTGGGTCTTTATGACTGACTAAACCTCTTCTTTTCACCAACTCTATACCTGAAATCAAGATTTTACACTCGTTATTTATCTAAAGCATTTGCAGAGAAAAAATCAAATGTGGCTTAAATGATAGGATAAGCCTTTGATAGGGTGAAAAACATCATGGGAAAAGGTATCCAGCACTTCCTCCTTTTCTCGGGTTTTCAAAAGGCATCTTTCTCAGGGTTGTTTAACCCTGTACCAGACGACAAAATTCTAGACTGGTCCAAATCCAAAGCAATTGCAGATGACAAATTGAAAGAGGTCAAAACAATGAGATCTTTTTTGAAAGAGTAGAAAACATTTTGAGAAAAGGAGAAAATGCTGGTTACCAGCATTTTCTCCTTTTCCCATAATGTTTTCAAAAGCTTTCTTTGTCAGGGTCGTTAAAACTCAGGATTGTGTGGTAAAGGGTTAAACCCTGAGTAAACAATCCAAACCGACTTTAAACCATCCTTAGGAAGATGATTTTAGAAAACTTTATGCGATATGCGAGAAAATGCTGGTAACCAGCATTTCCTCCTTTACTCACAATGTTTTCTGCCCTTTGAAAGACAAACCCTGTCATTTGACACACACTTATTGTTAATTTGTTGTCTGCAAATGTTTTCCAGTGCACAGTTCTCAAGTTCTGTTGTTTAGTAAAGATTGTTAGAAAGGATAGATAGGTAAACAAGAGAAGTGAAATGCACAGTATAATGAAGTAACAACTTACTTGCATGTTTGTAGATAAGTAGTTATGGCAGATTCCATGTAATGAGCAGGATAACTTCTCTGGCTTTGATTACCCAACATAAATATTGCTAAAGATGCCATCTCCTACAAAGATAAAAGCCATGCTCTGTGAGAAGGGGATTTAATGCATCTGCTAAAAGTATCTATCCAGGTCAGCCTGAGCAGTCTGCACAGGCTGACTTGGCTCAAAACTTTTGCTATCAGTCAATTTTCTGCAGCTCAAAGGACCAGTTTACCTCATGATTCAGTTGGTTGTAAGACAAAATTGATGTCACAGATCAAGAATTATGTGATGACTTGCTTGGTATAATGAATCACAGGGATGCCTTTAACGCCCTATATATAAAACCCCAATGGATTTAAAACATGGTTGTGGTTAAGTATGGCTAACATATCACACCAAGGCACACAAACAAGGCAAACGCACCTAGCTAGGGCACTCAATGCAGACAGATTGGCACATCCTACATTTCAACAAAATTGCTGCAGCCTCAACTGATATGTCCACACAATGCACCCCAACACTTTGCCTAGCCTATCTCATTTGCATTCATTAAAGGGAAGTAATTATGCTAGCTATAACAATCAGATATTGATACAAGATAAAACACAATCAAAGAAATATAAAGGCTTTTCTTCAATTCAATGTTAAGCTTTGAATTTTAAGGAGCAATAACGATTACAGTACTTACACCACTGCATGAGACTGGGGGGGAAATACAGCAACTTGCTTATCATAACCATGTGCTACTTTTCCCACAATGCTTTCCATATCTCAAGCAGTATCAAGATCTTTTTCATAAAATATTCATTTTATTTACATGTTACTTTAGGAGTTTAAAAAACAACTAAGGATCAATACACTAAAAAACCTTTTATCACAGCACCCCAACAACACCAGTACAATGTGAGATTGTAGTGAAAACGTACCAATGCCCCAGCAAAGTGTAGCCATGCATGATCGTTATTAAAGTCCCGTTTGGCAGTATGGTATGTTTGGTAGGCAAAGTCATACAGTTGAAAGAGAAATGCAAGGTCTGCTAAACGTCTCATCTGTAACTCTGGAGCATCCTTGGAATATCTGTAACAAATACATCCTCGTTTAGTTCACAACAATTTGCCCTTTTGTACAGCAATCCCCAGTTTTAATGCCTCTGAGTGAGGAAGCTTTTGAAAATATTCTGGGAAAAGAGAAAATCTGCTGGTAACTGATAGAGTAGGATTATTGTAGGAAAAGCTTTTCCCACAATGATTTCTACCTTTTGAAGAAAAAGTACTGTCATTTAACTCTTTACCAAACGACAAACTTTAAAAATGGTCCAAATTGAAAGCATTTGCAGACAACAAAATAAATGTGATTGAAAAATTGAAATTTGTTTTGGGATGGGTAGAAAATATTGTGTTAAAAGAAGAAAATGCTGGTTACCAGCATTTTCTTCTTTTCCCACAATATTTTCAAAAAGCTTCTTTCTCAGGGTCAGTAAAAGTCGGGATTGTGTGGTAAAGAGTTAAGACAGGTATATTTTGTTTCTTGTAAATTCTATAAATTTGAACCGTTTTGTCATTTGGTTAAGACTTTACACCTATAAACAACAAAACTTACACAACAGTTGTGGCTGTATTTGTTGCCTGACTCGTCTTACTGGTGTTCCCACCAAACCATTTCTTGGCTGTTCCAACAATGGACTTCCGTATTCCAGTTCTAGATGTTAACTAAATAAAAGACAAAATATAAGATGATGCATCATCATTCAACCTTTTTCTTTAAATTCAAATCATGGACATGTGGAAACAGCTTATTCACTCTTCCTTCAGACCACCATTCAAAAACAAGCTGCACACATTTACTGACAAAGTAGTTGAAGATCAGGGTGCAAAGAATATAGAGTCTGACCTTAGATTTACACTACTCAATATTTCAACCAAATATCAATGATTCTGCAATTACAGTATGTGATCTCTGTTACTAAATGAAAGCCCATTACATTTATTTAGAGCTGAAAGCACAAACAACAATTAAATATATCTAGAATGATAAAATCTGTTAAAGATATATCCTTACAGCTAAGGAGAAAAAATGCTGTTAAAACTTCAAAGTGTGTAAAATGGCTCAGCTGTGAAAACATATATTAATTACCAATATGTATGGTGTAAGGGATAAAAAAAACTCAATGAATTTTTCCTCATTTAAAACAAGAATTACAACAGCCATTGCTTTGAAGACCTTTAAAACATGAAATGCATTTTCTATCTCGCGTAATCTGTGCAACTTTGCAGCCGTTAGGGGCAACATTTGGCATGAAAATGTATGTGCAAGAACGATAACTGTTTCAAAAAATACAAAAACGAATGAAATGAGTTAAAAACTGACTGAAAACTGACTGAAAACAAGTATAGATGTATCTTTAACCCTTTACCACACAATGACGACTTTTAACACCTCTGATAGAGAAGGCTTTTGAAAACATTGTGGGAAAAGGAGAAAATGCTGGTTACCAGCATTTTCTCCTTTTCCCACAATGTTTTCTACCCTATCAAAGAAAAATCATTTCATATGAGCCACAATGAAACTGTCATCTGCAAATGCTTTCAATTCGGACAGGTCTAAAATTTGTCGTGTGGTAAAGGGTTAACAAAACATCATTCCACGCAAAATTTCACAATAGATTACCACATGATTAGTTATTTTTCACAGAATAGCAGGAAGAAATCAACAGTTAACTCCTTACCAGATGACAAAATTTCAGAATTGCCCAAATTTTGAGAGCATTTGCAGATCTTCTCCCACAGTGTTTTCACACTTTCAGAAAATAAACCCCATCATTTGATTGATTGTATAGTATAGTTTTTAACGCCGTTTTCAACATTATTTCAGTTATATTGCGGCGGCCAGTGCACCTATCCATGCTTTCCTGGAGTCTCTTTTTACCAGTACTCCACACAATTTTCTTTCCAAGCCACTGGCTGCATTCCCATATAATCATTGTCGAAACAATGGTCAGCGGTGGGAGAGGAATTAATCCTGTCGCAGTGACTATCATCAATCCTCGGAAAGAAATTGGCCGAGCCAGGGGTCGTAGCCAGGGATCGAACCCTGGACCCCATGTTCTCAAGTCCTGCACGCTACCGACTGAGCTACAGGGGCTCAGCCCCATCATTTGAACTTCATGAATTGCTTTTGAATAGGAAGAGTTAAACATTTCCTCGTCTGGTAAATTCAACATTATTTCAGTTATATCGTGGCCTCTAGTACACTATTCATGCTTTCCTGGAGTTTCTTTTAACAGTACTAAGCACAATATTCTTCCCTAGCCACTGGCTGCCTTCCCAAATAATCATCGTCAACACAATGATCAGAGGTGTGATAGGAATGAATTCTGTCACAATGACTATCATCAATGGTATAAAAGAGTTAATCAATCAGCTGTCAAAATATAGCTGAAAAAGTTTTGAAACTGTAATACATCACAATTCAATCAAACTCTCTCTAAGCTCTTTACCAAATAACAGAATTTTAACCTAGTCCAATTTGAAATCTTTTTGCACATGACAAAAAAAATATGAGATTAATATTTAAAAGTTTAGAAAGCATTGTCTGAAAAGGAGAAAATGCTGGTTACCAGCATTTTCTCCTTTTCCCACAATGTTTTCAAATGGCCTCTTTCTCAGGATCGTTAAAAGTCGAGATAGTGTGGTGAAGGGCTTAGGAAAAAAAAATGAAATATGGAAAATTTTCATCATTCAACAATTAACTTAAGATATTACCAATTCATTCAATGTCCTAAGTTGCCTCTCTGCCCAAGGAATCAAGGCTCGAACCACAAACTCATGGATAAATATTCGTAGCCTATCTTGATCACTTGCGGTCAAGCACAAACCATGTCCAGTGACTTTCGACTTCTCGCTTTGGAAGGATGAAGACTTGGATATGTTAGAACCCGAACTGTAGAGGGAGTTAGTGGAGCCCCTGTAGTCTGAGATGTAATCCTCAACTTTTGGGCTCTCTAGTGGGCTCTGATCTGACAGGGCTAGTGGGTGGTCTATGATGCTGTCATTTAAAGTTCCTACACCATTCACTGAAATATTCAACAATGAAATAACTCCATCTCTGTTTCAATATGACTTTTTAAACCCCTGCAGTTGGCAGCATTTGGAAAACACTGTGGAAAAGGGAGCAACTGCTTGTAAAGAAAACTAATGTACTCCTCTTTTCCTGCAATACTTTTTATACTGATCACATACATTTTCTTTTTCATATACTTTTCCTTCGTGTTTTTGTAAAAGCTTCTCAGTAAACGCTACTAATTATTCCATTCAGTTATAGATAACCACTATTCAACCAGCATGGAAAACACTAGAAAAAGGAGCACCAGCTTGTAACAAGAAACTGTTTTTCCCACAGTGGATTCCATACTGGTCAAACACATTTGTTGTCCTTTCCATGTACCTTTCCTTAACGCTTATCCTGCTAAATAACTAACATGAAACTTTCAAGTCAATAGTAAAAACCCAAATGTTGCTATTTCAAAGTTATTTTTGAGGGAAAAATACATCCTTATCGGACAGTGTAGATCCAAGATCAGACTCCACGTTCCGTGCAGTCTGATCTTGATATACACTGTCTGCAAAATGTCAGTGAGTCATGCTTAGCAGCCCAAGGGTTAACATATTTCTAAGCAGCTTTGGTAAGGCTAAAAATCAGCACATACAGTTACGCGTAACTATTTCTTCCAGTGTAGCTTTTGGACCCTTTTCAGACAAGGACAACTGGAACAATTTGGTTAAACCCTTAACCCTTTTCCACACATTCCTGACTTTTAACAACCCAGAGAGAGCTTTTGAAAATATTGTAGGAAAAGGAGAAAATGCTGGTTACCAGCATTTTCTCCTTTTCCCACAATGTTTTCTACCCTTCCTGAATCAAATTTCAATTTTTTATTCACATAAATTTTGTCGTCTGCAAATGCTTTCAATTTGGACAAGTCTACATTTTTGTCATGAGGTAAAGAGTTAACCATACTATACTGTGTTCTTTTGACCTAAAGAAATGGGATTTTGGAAACATCTTGATGATCAAAGAGAGATACAGTCCAACCTATCCTAAGCAAGCACCAATGGAACATTGAATGTGCTTGCTGAGGACAGGTGCTTGCTTAACTGAGATACATTTCAACATATTTGCCTTCTTTGGGAACTTAAATGCTTGTTTTATGCAGGTTGTTTGCCTTTTTAAAGAGATGGCTACTTAGACAGGTTTTACTGAATTTGATTAAAAGAAACAACTGCTTGTTACAAAAATTTGCTTGTAACCGATTATTTTCAAAAGGTTTCATAAAAAATAAAAAGGTAATGCATATTATTTTGATATTAATGGATTGATTAATTAAACATATGAACAAATAAATATATAAACACATAAAAATATACATGTACTTACTGTCCCCCTGTGAACCATCGAAAGCTATTGAATGATGCCCACTATCTGGAGTGCCCTCAACCAGTTTAGATGGAAACATAGAATCCTCGGCACTACTGGTCCCTGACCCGTCATAATCAACCCCTTCCTGCAATTTTTGCAAATAAAATTATTTGGAACTGACATGGAAACTCTTTTGTAAAAACGACCACAATTCACTATTTCAGTCATCTTTCACAAAACTCAGCATCATTACATTTGCTATCCCTTTACCAATTCTATGTTTTTAGGATGCTTCTGTTTCACTCTTTACCAAACAAAATTTTAGACCATCCATACCGAAAGCATTTCAAGAAGACAAATTAAAGTTGGCTCAAACTATGGGATTTGTCTGTGAAAGGGTACATAATATCCTGGGAAAAAGAGAAAATGCTGGTTGCTAGCATTTCTCATTTCCTCACTTTTTTTTTTTTTGAAGCCTTCCTCAGCAAGGACATTAAATTTCAGGAATATGTTTCAACTCTTTACTAAATGACAAAATGTCGGACTTGTCCAAATTGAAAGTATTTATAGACGACATAAATAAATAAGACACAAAAAATCAAAATTGTTTTTGAAAGGGTAGAAAACAAAGTCAGAAAAGGAGAAAATGATGGTAACCAGTATTTTCTCCCTTTTCCTACAATGTTTTCTAAGGTTTTCTTTTTGAGGGTCTTAAGAAGTCAGGATTGTGTCGTAAAGGATTAAACAGCTTCACTCTGGATTATTTGGAAAGAGGTTCATATTCTATTTTTAGCCCGGCCAAGGAGCAAACACAAGGACTGATCACATGTGATGCATTAGAATAAATGACCTCGCCATATTTTGTACCAAAGAAACAACAGCTTCAAATCATTTAACCTTTTGCCAAACAGTCCTGTGTTTTAATTAACCCTTTACCACATAACCCTGAATTTTAATAACCCTGAAGAAGTAGGCTTTTGAAAACACTGTCGGAAAAGAAGAAAATACTAGGAACCAGCATTTTCTCCTTTTCTCACAGTGTTCTCTACCCCATCAAAGAGAGGTCATAATTTAAACTACATTCAATTTATCTTCTGCGAATGCTTTCAATTTGGTTGAGTCCAAAACTTTGTCTTTTGATACAGAGTTAAGGAACATGAGGGAAAAAGGCTTTTGAAAGGGAGAAAAGCTAATAATTAGTATTGTCTCCCTTTCTCACAATGTTTTCTTCTCTTTCTAGGACATACTCTGTCAAATCAACTTCATTTTGGAGTCAGTGAATTCTTTCATTTTATAGAAGTCTAAAAATACTGTTGTACAATATAGAGCTAATGGATAGTGCTCTGCCAGGAAGCAAACACTACGACTGATCACATGACCTTTATTTAACTCTTTACCAAATGACAACATTTTAGATTGGTCCAATTTGAAAGCACTTGCAGACGACAAAATTTATTTGGCACAAATTATGGAATTTGTATCAGATTGTCTAGAAAACATTGCGGAAAAAGGAGAAAATGCTGGTTACCAGCATTTTCTCCTTTTTCCACAATGTTTTTATAAGGCCTACTTCTCAGGGTCATTAAAACTTGGGAATGTGTGGTAAAGGGTTAACTCTGTACCACACAATGCCGAGTTTTAACAATCTAGAATCTAGGAAATAGCTTTTGAAAACCTTGTGGGTAAAGGAGAAAATATTTTGTGACAAGCATTTTTCCTTTTCCCATAGTGTTTTCTAACAAATCACAGAAAATTCCCATCACTTGAGTCTGCAACTGCTTTCAATTTGCGCAAGTCTAAAATTTTGTTATTTGGTAAAGAGATAAAGATATCACCATACGAGGGTTGTTCGATATGTAATGTGTATTGTACGATATCTCAAAAGCATTCGACTCAAATAGTGAAATGAACATTACATCCCTTCAAAGTATTCTCCGTAGTTTGAAATAAATAATTTCAATCTCTGAATCCATTTCTGAAATGCGTCACGGTACGCTGATTTAGGTAGACCTCTGAGGCACTGACTGATGGCTGAGCCAAGGGCTTGTTGGGACTTGTAACGACGACCAGATAAGAACTTTTTAAGTTTTGGAAAAAGGAAAAAGTTGCATGGGGCTAGATCTGGAGAGTATGGTGGGTGTGGTAAGACGGTAACCTTCTCCGACTTCAAAAATTGCTTCACAAGCTCAGATGTATGTGATGGAGCATTATCATGAAGTAGACGAACATGCCTAAATCCTGACACAGGGCGTCGTTTAAGATAATATTTCTTGAGCTTTTTTAGTATAACATCTCGATAATACCAACCTGTAACACTTTTGCCTTTCGGCACCGGAATTTGTACGGCTATACCATCACATGAGAAGAATATGCAATAAAGAACCTTCTTTGTGCTTATGCTTCTTTTGGCAACTACAGGCCTTCTACCGTGTTTAGTTAGCCATATTTTGTTTCCAATTTTTCTTACTGGTTCGAAATAGTGAACCCATGTTTCGTCACCAGTAACAATGTTTGCAAATTGTCTTTGATTGAATTTGGGAAACATTTTGAGCAATTGCTTAGCGGTTTGTACTCGTACCCATTTTTGGTCATCTGTCAATATATGCGGTATCCATCTGACAGAAATCTTTCGTACTTTCAAAATACACTTCAAAATGAAATGCACCCGCGATGCGATATGCCAACAGTGTTGGCAATACCACGAATCGTGTATCTGCTATCACTTTCAATTATTTCCCTGACTTTTGAGACATTTGCCTTGCCTGTTAAAGTCACAGGTCGGCCAGATTTTGCTGCATCTTTGACGGACTCTTTGCCAGTCAGAAATTTCTTTCTCCAACTACGAACTGTCTCATAAGATACCTTATCAGACCCATAAACTTCCCCGCATTCAGTAAAAATCTGCATTACCGAATGACCGAGTTTTGTGCGAACTTTTATATAAGCTCTAATTTCTTTAATATTCTTAATCTGTTTCCCAACCATTTTTACAACAGTGGTCAACAACTAGCTCTATTGAAATGGCTATAAGTTTAAAACTATGAGGAGCTGAAGGCTTGTTTTTATACCGTTGGAAAGGTATTGAATAAAGCTATTCAAGCGTATCATCATCCACGAAATCGTGCAAAGCGTTATCGCGCTGTGGTACAATACACATTACATATCGAATAGCCCTCGTATTTGTACTGAAGAAACATACCAAAACTTTCAAATCAGTCAGTACATGATTTGGGCTTCACCAAGGAGTAGAGACTGTGTTTTATTGCATTTGGACCACGCATTATATGGTAAAATATTTTGTTTGTTTATCTGTATGTTGTTTCACGCTGTTTTCAATATTATTTCACTTTTACGGAGACCAGTGTACCTTTCCATCCTTTCCTGGAAATTCTTTTACCAGTATTTTACTCAGTACTGCTCCAAAGCCTCTGGTTGCTTTACAACATAACCATCGTTGAAATAGTGATCAGCAGTGAAAGAAAAATGGATCCTGTTACAATGGCTTTCATCAATCCTCAGAAAGAGATTTGGCCGAGGCCTGAATTCAAACCAGTGACCCCTGCTTTCAAGCCCTGAATGTCGCAAACTGAGGTGCCATGCCTAGTCATCAAAATTATAATTAAATACTGTTCTTTATTTTGATTATCCCTAAAAAACATAAACTCAAAAACAGCTTATAAAGAAAATATTTAAAACACAGTTTTAGTTCAAATGAATGTATAGAAAATGACAATAATCGATAAAACTAATAAAAATACATGCAATATTAACTGTTTTTACAATGCCTTATCGAGAACATCCAAAAAGACATAGTTCAGTACTTGTAACTCTTTATCACATAATCAAGTTTCAATGAACTAGAGAGACAAGGCATCTGAAAACATTGTGGGAAAAGGAGAAAATGCTGGTAACCAGCATTTTCTCCTTTTCCTACAATGTTTTCTACCCTAACAAAGACAGAAATAATCATCTTAGCTGCATTTAATTTGTGGTCAACAAATGCTTTCAGTTTGGTTGAATCCAAAATTTTGGCATTTTTGTCAAGAGTTAAACCACATGACATCAAGATAATACCCACAATTCATCACAACATTTGGTATACATGAACAAAGCAATGAAAAGGTACAAAGATCATACCAAAAGTATTCAACTCTGGCACATGCTTAAAACTTGCCTGTATCAAAATTTGTATCTTCTAAATCCTTAATGTTGCTTCTCAACTGTAGCTGCTTTAGCAGCCAGTGTATATCAAGATCAGTCTCTACAAAATTTTTATCTGATCTTAGATCTACACTGTCTGCTTTGCCGAGACACTCTAGCGAAATGCTACCTAAAACTGCAATCACTTGGGTGTTTTCTTCTTACATGTTTTGAGTTTATTTTTCACTTTTAGGTTTGAAATGCTTAACCCTTTACCAAACAATCTGTGTTTTAACTCTTTACCACACAATCCCGACTTTTTACGACCCTGAGAAAGAAAGCTTTTGAAAACATTGTAGGAAAAGGAGAAAATGCTGGTAACCAGCATTTTCTCCTTTTCCCACAATGTTTTCTACCCTTCCCAAATCAAATTTCAATTTTTGAGTCACATCTATTTTGTCGTCTGCAAATGCTTTTAATTTGGACTAGTCCAAATTTTTGTCGTTTGGTAAAGAGTTAAAGAGCCTGGAGGCTTTAGAACACTGTGAGGGAAAAGATAAAATACTGGTAGATAGCATTTTCTCCTTTTACCACAATGTTTTCTATTCTTTCTAAGACAAATTGAATCATGTAACTCTTTACCAAACGACAAAATTTTCGACTTGTCCAAATTCAAAGCATTTGCAAATGACAATCTAAATGTAACCAAAATAATTAGTGTCATCTTTGAAAGGGTGGAAAATATTGTGCGAGAAGGAGAAAATGCTGGTTACCAAAATTTTCTCCTTTTTCCAATAATGTTTTCAAAAGGCTACTACCAAGTGTCCTTTAAACACAGGACTGTTTGGTAAAGGGTTCAGTCACTTTGTATCTGTGTCATCAGCAAACACTCTCAATTTGGGCAAGTCTAAAATTTTGTCTTTTGATAAAGGGATACAGGAATCATGAATCATTGACCAAAATTCACAATTATTCCATACTGCTTTAGCAAAAGTACTTTATTTTAATAAAATAAAGTACTATAGCAAAGATCCAAAACAATAAATGCATATTTTGCATGTTGCAGCACTCTGCCCAGGTACAGTATTTGTTTTGTAAAATCGATCATGCAATTTGAAAAACTTACTATTAAAGCAAAAGGTAAACATAATAACATTATAAATTAAAAATAGAAAATTACGGTGATCAGTCCCCACAAAGAAAACTTAAAACTGAACACACATTAGCAAAAAATTTTGGTTTCTTTGTTTGCGTTAATTTCTTACCAAATAACTTTCTTTAAAATGTGTCAAAACTCAAAACCATTATTTTGCAGACAAACTAATTGTGACTCAAATGACTGGGCTGATTCTTATAGGGGTACAAAACATCTTGGAAGAAGGAGAAAATGCTGATAACCAGAATTTTTTTCCATTTCCTACAATATTTTCAAAAACCTCCATCATTTTAACTCCTTTTTCAGCAATGTTTTTTACCCTTTCAAAGACATCATTACTTGAGCCAGAGTTAATTTGTCGTCTGCAATGGTTTTCAAATTTGACAAGGCTGAAAGTTTTCTCGTTTGGTAAACGGGTAATAAGACAAATTTGTAGTTTTATCCCTTTACTAAACAATACATTTCTGTTTGTCCAATTTAAAATCAATTACAGACAACAAATTAAATCTGGCCATAAAGGAAGTTTTTGTCTCTGAGAGAGTAGAAAATATTGTTGGTTAACTCTTTACCAATCAACAAAATAACAGACAGGTCCAAATTGAAAGCATTTGCAGATGACAAAATAAATGTGACTGAAAAATAGAGATTTGGTTTGGGAAGGGTAGAAAACATTGTGGGAAAAGGAGAAAATGCTGGTTACCAGCATTTTCTCCTTTTCTCACAATGTTTTCAAAAGGCTTCTTTCTCAGGGCCGTTAAAAGTTGGGATATTGTGGTAAAGAGTTAAGGAGAATATGCCTGTTAGCAGCATTTGCTCTTTTTCCATTAATGTTCCAGCATTTTCTCCTTTTCAAACAATGTTTTCAAAAACTTACTTTCTGTGACTGGAAAGACAAATTTATATGGGGACTGACACACTTTACCAAAAGTAACAAAAATAAATACAAAATGCTTAACATAATAATCCATGCATCCTTTCTCTCATGTACCAAGAGTGTTTCTTTATAATATCAAAATTCTTTCCAATAACCTCCGTCTGCCAGATTAAATTCGAGTAAAGAGTAAAGGCTGTTTCTGTCACAATATCTCAATAGATATCAAATATTGTTGATGCAGGGTTCAAGAAAACTGACCTTGTCCTAAAACTGCTCTAATGGTTACAATTCATTTTCTAGATTCAAATATCAATTTTTCTTCTCCAATAACCATACAATTCCACATTTAAACAACCCTGGGATTGAGACCTTTTGAATACATTGTGGGAAAAGTAAACAAATGCTGGTTAACTAGCATAATCCTCTTTTCCTACAATGTTTTTTTTTTTTTTTTAATTCTGTCAAAGAGCATCAATTCATTTTTGCACTTACACATTTTGTTGTCTGCAGATGCTTTTAATTTGGGAAGAGTCTAAACTCTGTTGTTAAACCTTTAACAAACAATCCCGGGTTTTAACAACGCTGAGGTAAAGACTCTTTAAAAACATTGTGGGAAAAGTAGAAAATGCTGGTAACCAGCATTTTCTACTATTCCCACAATGTTTTCTACCCTTTCAAGAACAAATTTTGATTTTTGAGTCACAAAATTATTTTGTCGTTTGCAAATGCTTAGAATTTAGGCCATTCTAAAATTTTGTCCTTTGGTAAAGAGTTAAGTAAAGTGTTGAAATATAATATCCAGATTCTGATAAACCCTTTACCATCAAATAGAATTTTAGACTTATCCAAACTGAAAGCATTCTCAAATATGGCTCAATTATTTAACACAGATTGTTAGTACAAGTTTAGAAAGGCTGGCTACCAGCATTTCATCCTTTTTCCGCAATATTTTCAAAAGGCTTCAACCGCACAGTCTTTTAAACTCTGGATTGTAAAGTAAAGATTTGGCCATTTACCAAAATAACCCAGTCTTTTTCCAAACCTAAATATTGATGCTCACTGACCTACATTTTGTTTGATACTCTGATAAAAATGGACAAGAGATTGTGATACATGTCTTTATCTTTTCTAATAACTGAAAAATTCATGTTATTTATCAGGCATATCATGGTTCATGATGAACTATATGTATTGCCGATTTCATAATTAAGGAAATAAAACACCTGAACAGAAAGAAAAGGTTTTATGCAAAACAAGTAGATCTAAAAAGCAAAAAGCAAAATAAAGGAGAAACCACAAATTTCCTCAACAGCAATTATTAATCTCCTTTTCAAACTAACTTACCCAAGCAATAAAATATTTAGCCTTTGGAGGCTTTTTCTGCAATAAAGGTTAGATACCAGTACATACAAACAGTGGCCATGCCATCCAACTACCTTCAAAAGGGGTCCAGATAAGCAAAGGGACATCAAATTCTTAACCCTTTACCCTACAATCCCTACTTTTAACAACCCTGAAAGCGAAGGCTTTTAAAAACCTAGTTGAAAAAGGAGAAAATGTTGATAACCAGCATTTTTCCCTTTTCCTACAATGTTTTCTATCCTATCAAAGACAGAAAAAAGCATTTCACCTGCATTTAACATGTCATCTGCAAGTGCTTTAAATCTGGTCCAGTTAGAAATTTTGTTGTTTGCTAAGGTGTTAAATTATTATGTCCCTACTAAAATCTATTTTGAGGTGCCCATCAGAATTGTCCAAGACAATTCTAATGAGTATCCACAACACAGGTTTTTATAAAAATCATAGAGAAATTATTATTTTAACACTTTACAACACAATCCCGACTTTTAATACCCAGCAAAAACCTTTTTGAAAACTCTGTGGGAATAGGAGAAAATGCTTGTAACCAGCATTTTCTCTTCCTACCATGTTTTCTACTCTGTCATTGACAAATTCAACCATCGAAGTTGTGTCTGATTTATCTTCTGCAAATGCTTTCAATTTGGACTATTCTAAAGTTTTGTGTTGTTTGGTAAAGCATTAAAAAATTCTTCTCTAGCCTGTACCCCTCTTATAATACTGATTATTCATTTAGTAAGGAGAAGAACCTGACAAATGGTTTAACCCATTACCACATGACAAAAATGTAGACTTATCCATACTGAAAGCATTTCCCAACAACAAATCAGATGTTGATCAAATGATGGATTTGTGAATAAAAGGGCAGAAAACATAGTAGGAAAAGGAGAAAATGCTGGTTACCAGCATTTTCTCCTTTTCCTACATTGTTTTCCAATGGCTTCTCCCTCAGCAACGTCTAAACTTGGAACTGAGTGGTAAAAGGTTAAGCCTTTACCAAACAATCAACTCTGTGGATTGATTGATTGAATGGCATTTTTTGCCACTTTCATCACTATTACAACCTGATCACCATGACAATTCTATTAATTCACGTGCGTTCTGGGTTTCAACAGCACTAGGCCAGGGCTTTAATATGTCTTGTCCAAGGGCATTCCAGCCAAATATCCAGTGTCTCGTGTGAGGATTAAAACTTGGGCCTCAAGGCTGGAAATACTAAGCCCTCTACAGTGAGCCACACAGGACTCCCAACCCTGTGGAAGTGGCTCTATGAAAACATGAGAAAAGGTGAAAATGCTGGAAACCAGCATTTCTCTGTTTTCCACAATGTTCTACACTTCCATTAACAAATGCCATCATCCAAGCCAAATTCTGTTTTCTGCAGATGCTTTTACTATGAAAGAGTATATAATTTTGTCATCTAGGAAAGAGTTATGATAATGCACGTATCACTTGTGGAAGTGTCCTTGGGCAAGACACTTCAGAGCCTAGTACTTGTGAAATGCAGGCCACACATATTAAGCCAGGTGTCAATGTGATAAAATGTTGAAAGCTACATAAAACACAATTCAATCAATCAAATACAAAATTATTGCCACTATATACTGGAAAGAGTAAGGTAAGTGTTTTGGCTTTGGCTCCTTTTCCGATTCATAGAAACAAAAGGGCATTAAAGGCAGGTTACACTACTTCTATATCAAGACTTAACCCCTTACCAAACAATCCTGTGTTTTTAAGAGACAGCTTTTGAAAATATTGTAGGAAAAAGAGAAAATGCTGACAATCAGCATTTTCTCCTTTTCCCACAATGGTTTTACCATTTCAAAGACTATTTCCATCATAGGAATCATATTGTAACTTGATGTCTGCATGTGCTTTCAACATTAACATGTCCTTAATTTTGTTATCTGGTACAGGGTTAAAAGACAGTTTTAAGAGGGATAAAAAATCGAAGGGGGTAAAATGAAAGGGTAGTTCTAAGTATGGTCTTAAGTAAGAAATTGATGAAATTAATATTTTGAATTTGTGAGTATATTGCTTTTCAGAGGACAGTAAATTAAATACTGGAAATATTCTTACACCATCCACCTTGGGTCCTCCACTCATATAATTTTCAACCATGCAATATTTATGTAAAGATGGGTATCATGGTGCCATGATTGCCCTAAAACTGCTCTGATACTTGAAATCTAGGTGTTTCTGATCCCATAGCTATAATTTGATTTGAAAAGTAATACAAGATAACAAAAATGTTTTTCTATAACCTGTATACATGTATATTGCATGTTAAATTTGAGTACGGATAAAGAAGATCTTTGAAATTTCAGCTGTTAAATCTATATTTTGCTGCGGTGACCTATAATGTATATGTACATCTGTGTTACATATCATGTAAAAGATCTAAACTATTTGATGAACTCTGAAGGATAACCATGTAAGAATCAATTGCATGAAATTTGACTGACAGAGGAATTCGAATACATGGTATCAGAGGCCAATATGACACACAAGATTTAATTACAACTAGAACTTGTTTTTCGACAAAAAACCAGATGTTTCCCCCCTTTTTGGTGTCAGAAGGATTGATATGTGACCAAGGGAATTTCTAACTGAAATAATGGTCATTTTTCTCTAACGTTTTTCGACTTATAGAACGGACATGAAATTTTACGTAAAATGAGGACGGAAAACAATCAAAGGGAAATAACTCGAAAAATATACAAGCCAGAGTTATAGTTCTTGTGCATGACACTTCATCTCATGGTGCTTTACAAATGTGTGAAGTTTTATCAAAATATCTTAAAAGGTTTTCGAGTTACAGAGCAGACACGATTTGTGACGGAAAATAATCAACGGGAAATAATATGAAAAGTATACAAGCCAGAGTTATGGTTCTTGTGCATGACACTTCATCTCATGGTGCTTACAAATGTGTGAAATTCTATTAAAATATCTTAAAAGGTTTTTGAGTTATAGAGCGGACAAGACTTGTGACGAAAACTAATCAAAGGGAAATAACTGGAAAAATAGACACAATTTGTGACGGACGGACAGACAGACAGACAGACGCATGGGGAAAAACAATATGTCTCCCAACCCTAACAGGGGGAGACATAATGAGGAAAAAGGCTTTTTGAAAACATTATGGGAAAAGAAGAATAGGCTGTTATTCACAGGTAACCATTTTTTTCTCCTATACTATCAACTACTTGAAAACTATTCTATCCTTTCAGTCACGAATTGACATGCTGCTGGCAAATGCTTTCAAATTAGGCAAGAATTAAATTTAGTCATGTGGTAAACGGTTCAAAATTTTGTTGATGACAGACAATGTCCATTATACCACACTCTTGTCAAAAGCTCCGAAAAAGCTCTTCATACATAGGTGTGCAAACAAATCAAGGTTGGAAATGAAGAATGTCACAAACCACCATTAGTATCAGAAAGTGTCAGTATGCTATTTCTATAACCGAGCATTGTTGATAAATTAAGCTTCATCTCTTTACCACACGATCTCCAGTTTTAATGTCCCTGAGAAAGAAGCCTTTTGAAAACACAGTGGGAAAAGGAAAAAATGCTGGTAACCAGCATTTTCTCCTATTCCCACTGTGTTTTCTACCCTATCAAAGACAGTTCCATCCTTTGAGCCACATTCAAACTGTCCACTGCAAATGCTTTCTATTTCGACAAATCTACATTTTTGTTGTGTGGTGAAAAGTTACACCAACTGATAAGCAGTTTTGGGTTAGTTTTGAGTATAAAGAACACTATTCCAGACTATATACTATCAGCTGATATAATGGAGAAACCACTTACTGAAGTCTCAGGTGTTTTATTCAGAAACTGTCCCCAGGGGTCAGGCAAGTTGGCATCAATGGTCATATTTTCAACGGCTGTTAGGGATCGTGAGTTTACTGTCAGTAAGTGACAACTCTGATGGCCAAAAGATGACTTCATAGTTTGGTATATTGCTTCAGCCCTGTAAAAAAGGTACTAGTTTTTCAATAAAAAATCTCACATTCAGCAATTTTTTTATTTATCATACTGTCTGTGTAGGAAATCTCCCACAATATGCATAAAAAGTTACAATTTAATACGTCAAAGGGTACAATAATTATATTACTAGCAGTATTTAAGCACAGTTATATTCAATATGTAGTCAGGCACAATCTGTTGGTGCATGCACTAAAATGACACAGAGCCAGCTATTGTAGTGACATGGTAGATTGGGTCTAGGCAGTAACAAATTTCCATTACTCCGGATCATGCCCTCTTTAGAATCGGTCCACTATTGTTCTTTGGCAGGTGTTTGTTTATCGCTATCGTCATCAATACCACCTTGGGATATTTGAGGGTCTCTCCACTGATTATAAATTGTGCACATGATTTAATTATAGACTTGTTTATTGTGAGATGTTACAATATTAATAACAATGGATTCACACAGTTTTTGTCCAATTCTTGTGCTGTTGATAGATTCAGAGGTTTAAAAGGATCATTATAATCATCATTATCATCTTCATCATCATGCTGACCCTCACCTTATTACCAACAGGTAACAAAGGTGAGATATTTGATTATTATATTGCTTGTATTGTTTTGTAATATGTATGTTTTGTTATATGCCCTTCATGGGTCCATACTGGAAATAAATTCTATCCTATCCTATCCTATCCCGACCTTCAACAAGACTTGTTACAGCATTTTTTTAAAAAGCTTTCAGAGTAAAACAGCCACAATGATTAGCAGCAATTGTTAAGCTATTCTCTAAAGTCATTGTGAGTAACCAGTCTAAAATTTTGTTGTCAATATTTTCAAAGATGGCACACAAACAGGAAGTGATCAAACTGTGGCTATTGGCATTTCGGTACCTATTTCAGACATTTACATTCGAAAATCGATCACAGTGACATCTGCTTTACCCCACTGTGAGATGGGGTAAACCAGATGTTGCTGTGATCGATTTTCGAATGTCCAAGGCCGTCATCTTTGACAACGTAAAGTCTGAGTGATAGAAAAGGAAAAGATGAACAGACTGGAACCCAGGCTAATGACATTATTTTTGTTGTTGTTTGATTACTGATTCTGTGGGTATGGGTTGGATCCTGTCCATGTGCAGGCTATTTATCATTCTGTTTTATTTGGTGCCCAAAGAATCATAAGTCATGACTACCTCACAAGAATCTTTGTTTCCAAAAAAATCTCATGAAAAAGTGGTATATGCTGAGAGAATGTACACAACCATGTGCAGTATAATGTGAGACATATACTGCCTTGATATAAGGTTAACTTTCATATCAAGTTAGCACAGTCTTTGCTTCAGGTTGTGGGTTTGTTCCCTGGGCAGATTATTAACCCTTTACCACACAGAAAAGTTTAGACTCATCTATATTGAAAGAATTTACTAACAACAATTCAAAAATTTTTCAAAAAGATGTTAGTATTCGACATTGAAAAAGCAGAAAATATTGTGGGAAAAGGAGCAACTGCTGTTTTCCAGCATTTTTTCCTTTTTCCACAATGTTTTCAAAAGTCTTCCTCCTTAGGGTCGTTAAATTGATTGATTGATTGATTGATGGATTGATTGATTGATTGTATTGCATTTAAACCTTTAATAACTAAAGTCATATCATGGCGGTCAGTGCACCTATGCATGTGTTTCCTGGCTTTCTCACTCCAGTACTGACACAACTTTCTTTCCAAGTCACTGACTACTTCTCTTGCATCAGAGGTGAGAGGCAAAAAATTGCCGGAAAGAAAAATTGCCTCAACCGTGTATCGAACTCACAACCACCAGGTCACGAGTCGGATATACTAACTACTGAGCTACCAGGCCGGGCCTGATTGATTGACTGGAGTTTTACACTGCTTTCAACATCATTTCAGTCATATCACAGCAACAGATCACATATTAATGGATTTCCTGGGTTTCACCAGTGCAAGGCTAGAGCTCTGAAGTATCTTACCCAAGGACACTCCAGCAAAAAACCAAGCGGATCCAGTAAGGCTTGAACCCAGGACCTCCAGATTATGAGTCCTACACTTTACCACTGAGCAATGCACTCTGAATTATGTGGCAAAGGGTTAATCAGAATGTTGTATATCCATGTTTTTTATAAAAAAAAATACAGATCCACATTAACTTACTTGAATGCCTCTGCCTCAACAACATCATGTACAAAAACATAAT
This sequence comes from Hippopus hippopus, assembly GCA_946811185.2. Lineage (NCBI taxonomy): Eukaryota > Metazoa > Mollusca > Bivalvia > Cardiida > Cardiidae > Hippopus > Hippopus hippopus. Next base: position 13,019,409 of record OX328103.1, on the reverse strand, counting down.
ATTTGAGAATGTTGGGACAGAACCAGTGGGACAGTCGACTAAGGAACTATGTCTATTGTTTTTGCTTACTGCCGAGCAATGCAAGAGGTGATACCATAAATGCACACCTGTATGACAGATATTAACTTACCTTGATGCCTCTGGTTCCACAACATCATGTATGAGAGCATAATATTTGACAGTATTGTGACAGAACCTGTGAAGCATTTTATTGGGGAACTGTGTTGTTTTTGCTAACTGCTTGGCAATGCAAGAGGTAACAAGATGTCTGTTTGTAAAACAATCATGCCCCCCTACTGCCACATTGATACAGGAAGTGGCACAGTTCATAAACTGATATCAAAAGAATTGGTTGGGAAATATCGATGTCATCTTTTTGATTTATAGCCCACTTCAATTGTTAAACGTGATAATCTGTCAACAGTTCGCATAATTATACACACCGCCGTGTGATTGTAAACAGTCGCCGATACACAGACTGGGTTATCGATTTTCTTTTCGGCACATGCGTTCGACTTCCGCTTTTTCCCAGTCGACTTCGATGCTTACTATGTCCCCGATAATATGCGAATAAAATGTTGGAGCCACAAGTTGAGCCACATATGATGATTTTCGAGACACTTTAATTTCTTTTTAGCAAATGGCTCAAGTGGCGAACGGCAGTGCGGGCCCTGAATCATCTGGTGGTCACTGTGACCTTGACCTTTCACGGATTAACCTTAAAATCGATAGGGATCATTTATACTCCAAGATGAATATCTGAACAGAATTTGAAGGACCTAGGTCAATTCTGTGTGTAGTTATCATCTGGACAAGGTTTGGTCTATATATCATTAAGTTGAAGGCCACTGTGACCTTGACCTTGACCTTTGATGGATTAATCTCAGAATCGATAGGGATCATTTACACTCCGAGATGAATATCTGTACAGAATTTGAAGAACCTATGTCGATTCTGTGTCTAGTTATCATCCGGACAAGGTTTGGTCTATATATCATTAAGTTGAAGGCCACTGTGACCTTGACCTTTGATGGATTAATCTCAAAATCAATAGGGATCATCTGCACTCCGAGACGAATGTCTGTGCCAAATTTGACGAACCTAAGTCAATTCTGTGTCTAGTTATCATCCTGACAAGGTTTGGTCTATATATCAACATGTTGACGGTCACTGTGACCTTGACCTTTGACTGATTGACCTCAAAATCAATAGGGATCATCTACACTCCAAGACGCATGTCTGTGCCAAATTTGACGAACCTAGGTCAATTCTGTGTCTAGTTATCATCCAGACAAGGTTTGGTCTATATATCAACATGTTGACAGTCAATGTGACCTTGACCTTTGACCGATTGACCTCAAAATCAATAGGGATCATCTACACTCCGAGACGAATGTCTGTGCCAAATTTGATGAACCTAGGTCAATTCTGTGTCTAGTTATCATCCAGACAAGGTTTGGTCTATATATCAACATGTTGACAGTCACTGTGACCTTGACCTTTGACCGATTGACCTCAAAATCAATAGGGATCATCTACACTCCGAGACAAATGTCTGTGCCAAATATGACGAACCTAGGTCAATTCTGTGTCTAGTTATCATCCGGACAAGGTTTGGTCTATATATCAACATGTTGACGGTCACTGTGACCTTGACCTTTGACCGATTGACCTCAAAATCAATAGGGATCATCTACACTCCGAGACGAATGTCTGTGCCAAATTTGATGAACCTAGGTCAATTCTGTGTCTAGTTATCATACGGACAAGGTTTGGTCTATATATCAACATGTTGACGGTCACTGTGACCTTGACCTTTGACCGATTGACCTCAAAATCAATAGGGATCATCTACACTCCGAGACGAATGTCTGTGCCAAATTTGACGAACCTAGATCAATTCTGTGTCTAGTTATCATCCTGACCTACCGACCTACCGACCGACATTAGCAAAGCAATATACCCCCACTTCGTTGAAGGGGGGCATAATGACATACATGCACACCTTAAGACAGACACTAACTTACTTGGATGCGTCTGCCTCTACTACATCATGTCGGAGAACGTAATATTTCAAAATGTTGGGACAGCTAGGCAATGCAAGAGGTGATGCAGCAAATGCACCCCTTTTGATAGTTGACAACCAGTTTGAGTTTGAAGTAAATACCTTCAGTAATAACAGAGACATTATAAAATGTCAAAATTTTTGCACAACGACAATGATGAAGCAGACAACAACACCAGAGCTATGACAGGACCTTTTTATTTTCTTCGAAAACAGCCCAGCTAATAATGTGAAACTGTGAGATAGACAATGACTTACTTTGATGCCTCAGCCTCCACAACATCATGTACAAGAACATAATATTTGAGAATGTTGGGACAGAACCAGTGAGGCAGTTTGTTGGGGAACTGAGTCTGTTGTTGCTGCTGGCTGCTGGACAATGTATTAAACATGGCTAGAGGATCTGAGTGATTGGACGACACTACAAATATACCTGAGAACAGTGTTAAAGAAGATATCAGTAACACGAGTTACCCTTTTACCCTTTACTGTTTTTTAATGACCCTGAAGAAGAAGGCTTTTGAAAACACTGTCCGAAAAGAAGAAAATGCTGGTAACCAGCATTTTCTCCTTTTCCCACAATGTTTCCCACCTCTTCAACAAGTTTCATCTTTTGAACTACACTGAATTATGATCTGCAAATGTTTTCAATTTGGTCGAGTCTAAATTTGTACTGCTTGGTAGAGTTAAAGCCCCTTCAGATAACTTTTTTTGGTTTTGAAGCAGACTCCTTATGAAAATAAGGTCACAAAAAAAGGGGGGAATTCTAGTAACTTTTAAAACAACAACAAAAAAAGAAAAAAACATAATTTGAATGAGAAATGATGAAAATACTTATGTGAAAAAAAAATGATTATATAAATAAGAAAACTACTAAAAAACAAATATCAGATAAATTGACAAAAACAAGGTACATTACACTTAGTTGTATCTGACTCGTAATGGCTTATCACAATAAAGACTGTTTTAATATGATCTTATCTACAAATTCTTGCATCCAGTGATAAAAGCTAATGTGCATCTTTATTCTGTGTTTATTTGGGGCAAAAAGTATAATACCATTCACCAACAAGATTTGTTATTTATATCTCTGGAATACAAAAAGGATACAAGCCAGACAGTGTTTCAAGAACTCATGATCTGATGGTGGCATCGTCTGTAGAAAACAATCTCGATACGCTTCAAACCATGGAGTTGATGCTGGGGGAAAAAAAGGAAAAGTCCTTGTGTTCCAAAATATGTTGGTTTTTTCATATTTTTCTGTTGTCTTCAACAATGGCAAAGTAAGTGAGGAAACTGACCCTGCTATCCAAACCTATAGCTTGCAACTGAAGAACCCAAATCATGACTCAACCCTTTACCATACAATCCCAAGTAACCAGCACTTTTTCCATTTCCAACAATGTTTACTAACTTTTAGAAACAGAAATGATAATTTTAGCTATACTTCATGTTGTCTACGAATGCTTTCAAATTGGAACAGTCCAAAAATTTTATCTTTCTATAAACAGTTTTAATTAGGCTTATTTCTGTCTTTACATATCCCCGATTAAAAATTCATGATTGGACTAACTGTAGCATGAGTTGGTTAAAGTCTTTACCAAACGATAAAATTTCAGACCTGTCCAATTTAAAGCATTTGCAGATGACATATTCGTTGCTATTCAAATGATGTTGATTTGCCTTTGGAAGGGTAGAAAACATTGTGGGAAAAGGAGAAAATGCTGGTTACCAGCATTTTCTCCTTTTCCCACAATGCTTTCCAAAGCTTTCTTTCCAAGGGTTGTTTAAACTCGGGATTGTGTGGTAAAGGGTTAAACAATATTTAATGTAAATGATGAGACAACATACACATAAAGATTAATGTGTCGGTAGAGAAGGACTGCGAAGAAAAATTCAAGTTTGTATAAAATCTCTCCCCATTGCATAAACTAATTTCAACTTCTATAGATATAATTTCCTTGTTTGGTTCTTAATGCCACTTTCAACATTATGTCAGTTATATCACTGCAGCCAGTGTACATAACCATGCTTTTCTGGAGTTTCTTTCTGAGTACTTAGCACAAATTCTTTCAAAGCCACTGCTTTCTCACATAGCCAGATTTCGCGCTTACCCTGTAAACATGTCTTTTTACGCAACGAAAATGACTTGAAACGAAACTTAAAAATCATAATTGCATCCACAGGACGAAACGAAAAGTTGTCACCGTTTAAAATTACAATTAATGTATTAGACCCCTAATAGAAAACAGCTATTTCCGCTATAATATTACCCTACAAAATTTGCTATGAATAAAAATGAGTATTTTTGTACTACTTTAACCAAGCCACTTTTTCCTTTTTTTCTTTCTTAGAATTATCATTTATAAATCTAAAACCAGTATATTCTCATTACAAAGGGAGATAATAATTACCCCCATTTTCAGGAAACTAACAAAAGTATCAACAAATAATTTCAAGATAGACATCAACGGAATTTCTGGTTGGTTAAAAATGTGCAAAAGTATTATATCAGTATAAATCCTTATTTATCAGCTAACAAGAAATTTATTCCATGTTGCACTAGAAGCGTTAGGGGTCTAATACCTTAAAGAGTTCTTTTGACGAATAATGTTTCCACACTTGGAGAAGATCGCCACAACACACATAACATTAATTTTTGGAAATCCCGCTTCTAAACATTACTTTTGTTATATGAGAGGTAGCAATTTATCCAAGTTATTGCCATTTTTTGAATACATCCAATATGGCTTCCTGGGCGAAGAGGAAAAAAACATGCTTGCCCTTTTCAATAATCCTGACTTAAAAGAGCCCAAATATAAGCTGTGGTTGGTAAAAGAAACAATTTTGTGAAGCAATATTTTTATGAAAGGTTCTGTTTACCCAGATATCCATGCAAAAAACCTATAAATTTACTTATGGATGCACAGACTTTGAAAGATCGACGCTACCTAAGCACGCTGCTTCAGACCAACATCGCTGCACAAATAAAAATAAGAAAATCCAAAAGTTTGTTAATGAAATCATTTCAATGGGCTGAAGACTTAGTATCTAACTCATTATTTTGTTAATTAAAATCAGCTTATTTTAAGGTAAAAAATAATACTGACTTACACATTAAAGGTAAAGTTAAAACTATTCAAACTATTTTGTTTTTCTCCCCCAAACCTGAAAATACCCTAGGAATCAATGGGCGCTAGATGGGACTTAATATTCTGATAGGCACTGAGTCCTTGGGACTCACTGAAAAAATAAAAAAAATGCCAACACTGCATAGCCATCATCAAAACAATAATCAGTGGTAAGGAATGAATCCAGACAAAATGACTATCAGCAACAGTAGGAAAATAATTAGCAAAGGTCAGCCTTCAAACAGGTTCAAGCCCTCTATCTTACCAGCTGAACTTCTGAGCTATGGATCATATAATACATTTTTCCTTCACAAATACAACTGATTGGAACTAATGACACAAATGTGAACACTTTGAAGAGAAAAAATTGTTTCAACTGGTATGAATACAATTTTGGAGGAAAATGAAGTCAGAGATGCAAAATGTCTATTCATGTACTAGTCATTAACCCTTTACCACACAATCCCAACTTTTAACGACCCTGAGAGAGAAAGCTCTTGAAAACATTGTGGGAAAGGGAGAAAATGCTGGTAACCAGCATTTTCTCCTTTTCCCGCAATGTTTTTTTCCCCATCAAGAAAAATTGCACTGTTTAAGCCACATTGAAATTGTTGTCTGCATATGCTTTCAATTTAGTTGTGGCCAAAATATTGTTGTTTGGTAAAGAGTTAAATTATACATTACACTTACGACTCAGCTGTAAATCATAGTTGCCAACTGTCATCACATTTCCTCTACTGCCTTCAGTAATTTGTAGCTGTGCATTATTGACTGCATCATTCATGATTTTCTTTGCAGTTGCTGGAGCTGGTGGATGGCTGTTCATGTCCACCATACTGACTCTCAAATTGTTGATTGAGTGTGTTGTGTTACTGGGATCTTTGATGTGGGCTGTTTCAAAAAATTATACATGGTATCATTAGGTGTTGAAAAAGGAAGAAAAATCAAAAAAAATTCCTAACCTTTTTCTTCATGATCACTTTTCATCTATTCACACCTTTCAATCTATCAGATCCTTTGTGAGATTTTTTAATTTTACCATGCATTGTACCTTGGAACATCCCATCCAGACATTCTTGCACTTTATAACAAAAGTCCACAATAATATGATCGAGTGTTCATATTTTGTGAGTGTCCTGGTACCTGTTTTTGTTTACGTCTCGAAACGCACAGAGTTTGATGACATCAAACATTGTTAAAGGTTGTAACTCTTACCAATATTTCAATATTTAATTGCAACTGGGTATCAGGCAAATGCAAGACAAAAGCATGTAAAAAAATATTTAATTGTCTTGGTCGATAGAAATTGATACCATTTCTCTTATTTCTAAACAGTGTCCCTTCTCAAAAAATGCAGGTGCCTATTCACTTCTGCTTTAAGTACTACCAAGCTACCAGAATTAGGTCACACTATGTTTGCTCAAGAAGGCCAATGGCATGTATTTATTTTTATGCACCTGACCATTGAAATTAATATCTTAACTCTTTACCACATGAAAAAATTATAGACTAGTCCAAACTGAAAGCATTTGCAGATGACAAATTAAATGTAGCTCAAATGATGAATTCTGTCTTTGATAGTGTAGAAAACACTGTGGGAAAAGGAGAAAATGCTGCTTACCAGCATTTTGTCCTTTTCCCACAATGTTTTCAAAAGCCTTCTTCTTCAGGGTCGTTAAAAGTCAGGATTGTGTGGTAAAGGGTTAAGTTATAAATGTTAAATGGAAGTTATCAGATATGATATTTTATGAAGGCAAGTACTGACTTCTTCATTTTCTAGTCTAGGGACTTAATTTTATCCTCTTCTTTGCTTATCATCATGGAATACAGACACTCAAGGCTATAACTAAAAACTTGCCAATTTTTATAAGGAAAAAACAACTTGTATGAAAATAGTTACCAGCATGTTTTCATTTTCCCTGTAAGTTTTCTATCCTTTTAAGAACAAATCCAATCTCCAGGGGTCATATATGATGTGGATGCCAAGCATTTCAGTGCAGCCGGTAAAGCTTTGGCTGCACCAATAATTTGCTAATTAACCCTTTACCGCACAATCATTGTAGGGAAGGAGAAAATGCTGGTGACCAGCATTTCCTCCTTTTCCCACAATGTTTTCTACCCTTCTAACGCAAATTTTAATAATTGAGCGACATTTATTCTATAGTCTGAAAAGGCTTTCAATTTGGACAAGTCTAAAATTTTGTTGTTTTGGTAAGAAGTTAACAGATTATCACTGACCAAAAGTAAATAAAACTTACTACCAAAATTTAGACCCACGTGAAAAGTCAGATTTGCTCGATTTAAAAGCTTTTGAGACTAGATAAAACCACCTAGTCCCCGTACCAGGGCACTGTTGTCAGAAATAATCTGTAAGGTACAGGCAGTACCACATGTTGTATATAGTTTAATGACTATCATTGTGAGTACCGGGAGTACTTTGATCATTTGATGCTTTAGTACTATTTTTGGAATACATTGTTTCTTTTGAATAAATCATAGATTTTAATTTCAATCAGTGTTAATGTTGTGTCGAATAATATGCATTTTTGTTTTGTTATATTCTGCAATAGGTACATTGTAATTTCACATTTAAAGTCTTGGTAGATTATCAGATCAAGAAATCATGACACTTTAAGAAACACAAAATTTTGACCCCGTTCAGTCGACTTATAATTTGTGAATATAAATAGTGCCAAACTCAATAGAGTTTCACGTTGTTGCAACAATATACTGCGACAGCAATTTTTCTCCGTAACACATTACAGAGAAATCACTCTTTTCACGCTGTGGATATAGGCGACACAAGGTTGAGCAGATCGACTAGCACAGAGCAAGATCGACAGAGGCTCAGCATTCGTCTACGCATCTACAACGCTGAGGAGCAAACGACGCTCGTCTACGCTTTCAACAGCCCAGCTTCAGAGAGGTTTAGACTCCAAACACGCCAGACTGACTCGGGGAGTTGTTCCGAACAGACCAGCCTCAAACAGCCCAGCTTCAGAAAGGTTCAGACTCATTCCAAGCACGATAGGCTGACTCGGGAAGTTGCTTCAACACGTCCCATACAGACCCAGCCTCAAACGGACCCGTTCCAAGCAGTTTGAAGCTGAGAAGTCTTGTCTCACAGTTCCAGCCTAGACAGTGAGGGTTGAACAGATCGGTCTGAAACACAGACCAACAGCGGTTCAGCACAACACCGTTCCTGGCCAGCTTCAGACAGACTTGAAGTGCTTCACAGGGACTTGTTTGAAGACGTTTGAAGCCGAATAAGACTGAGAGGGTGTTTGAAGCCAAGTCACGAACGACAGTTTGAAGCAACGTTCATACTCCGTCCGTGTTAAACAAAAGACAGAAGTTTGAGCTTGGCACTTTGTCTCCATAGACTGTATAAGACAGTCGTTTGGCGTCCGACGGATAATCTACCAAGACAGTATTTTGATGCTTTTGTGTTTTTAGTTTCAAATCAATTGAGGCCAGATAGCCTGAGGAAAATTCTATATATCACCAGAACTGTACATATTCCCTGGTAAGACATTGTCACCTGAGAAACAAACCCATTCATCGTCATCATATCTCTTGACAACTTGGGGGCTCGTCCGGGATTGTTTCGAGCGGGTATTTTAGACTTGGGTTTATTGTACTAAAACACTGATATATAGACATGGACTTCAGCAAGTGGATAGAGGCCGGAGAACGTTTAGGTTTAGAAGGGTCTGAGCTGAGGGAGTATGTAGAGAAGAAAGAGACCGAGTACCTAGAAAGAGAAGAGAGGGCCAGGGATCGCGAGGAAAGACAGGCAGAGATGCAGCGCGAAGAAGAAGGCAAACGTCGGTCGTATGAGATGGAACTACGATGTCGAGAACTAGAAATTCTCAGACTTAGGTCCGAAATAAAGTCTGGAGCCGAGGGTTCCACGTCGCTGTTTGAACCCAGCACCAAATCCCCCAGACCAAAACTTCCGAAGTTTGAGGAAGGAAAGGACGACATGGACGCTTATATCGAGCGTTTTGAGCGGTTTGCTACAAGTCAGGACTGGCCGCATGAAACTTGGGCCATTAGTTTGAGTTCACTTTTAAGCGGTAAAGGTCTTGAAGTTTACACCAGTATGCCTCCGGAGTCGGCGAATGACTACGGAACTTTGAAGAAAGCTGTACTGAGGCGGTATCAACTGACTGAAGACGGTTTCAGACAGAAGTTTCGAGACAGCAAGCCGGAGCAGGGAGAAACTGTTTTTCAGTTTACAGCTAGACTGTCACGATACTTTGAGAGATGGGTTGATATGGCGGAGGTCGAAAACTCATTTGAGGGTTTGACAGACTTGCTCGTTCGAGAACAGTTCACCAGGACTTGTTCCCCCGAACTTGCACTGTTTTTGAAGGAAAGAATGCCGAGATCCTTGCGAGAGTTCACAACTTTGGCTGAACAGTACGTCGAGGCACATGGAAGCATGGTGTCTTCAAAAGGTTCTAAACCAAAACAGAACCTGTCTTCAACGAAACAAAAATTGAAGTGTTTCGTGTGTGACAAAGAAGGGCATATCGCAAAGGATTGTAGATCTGGGAAGTCAAAACAAGACTCCAAACAGAAGGGCAAGGCTGACAGCTCTCACAAACAGGGAGAGAAGAAAGTTTCAGCCAGCTGCGTCAGTATGCCGTGCGATAGACAGCCGTTCAAAGAAAACATGGAAGATGGTAGATTGAAGCTAGCAAATGGAGATTCGGTCCCCGTTGTGTCGGGTCTGTGCACTATCGAAAATATGGAGGGTGAGAGAAACTTGAAGTTGGAGCAAGGATATGTAGGTTCCAACAGAGTCAAAGTTTTGAGGGATACAGGCTGCGAACTAGCTGCCGTGAGGCGACATTTGGTTCGAGACGACCAAATATTGGACAAAAGGTATCTGATGATTACCATAGACGGCGAAGCAAAGATAGTTCCAGCTGCCCGAATCCATGTAGATACTCCATATTATCGAGGGGAGCTTGAAGTCATGGCACCAAAATCATTGATTTGTGACTTGGTGATCGGAAATATCCCAGGTGTCTCAGACATTCCGGTCCCAAGCAGCCGTGAAAATACCCAGTCAAACACAGAAACTTTGGCTGGGGCAGTTTTGACCAGGGCTCAGGTTAAGAAGAAGGAAAAACCGTTAAGCCCATTGAAGGTTTCAAAATCTCAACAAAGTCAGGAAATCAACACCGATGAGCTGAGGTCGGCTCAGAAGGAAGACAAGTCGTTAGAACGACTTTGGAAACATGCCGACAGCAAAACAGTATTCAAAACCAGGGGTGGAAATACGTTTTCATACATGGTTCGAAAAGACATACTGTACAGAGTGTTTCAGCAGAAACGAGGCTCATCGACGTCTGAAGTAAGACAAATTGTGGTTCCAAAACTACAGAGACGTAGAGTCATGGAACTCGCTCATGAATCCATAGTGGGCGGACATTTATCTTCAAAAAAGACAGAAGATAGGATTTCAAGCAGTTTTCACTGGCCTGGCATCTCGAGCGATGTAACAAGGTTTTGTCGTTCGTGTGATGTTTGTCAGAAAACTATACCTAGGGGCAGGGTTACAAAAGTTCCGCTGGGACAGATGCCTATTATAGACATCCCATTTCACCGTGTAGCTGTTGATCTCATCGGCCCGATAACTCCTGTTTCGGACAGAGGCAACAGATACATTCTCACAGTTGTAGACTACGCTACAAGGTACCCTGAGGCTATAGCATTACCGAAGGTTGAGGCCGAGCGAGTGGCCGAAGCACTGTTTGAAATATTTTCGAGGGTAGGGTTTCCTTCTGAAATATTGAGTGACAGAGGAACACAGTTTACCTCAGAGTTGATGCAGGAAGTTTCTAGACTTGTTTCAGTGAAGCAGCTTTTCACAACCCCATACAACCCGAAATGCAATGGTTTGTGTGAGCGTATGAACGGAGTTTTGAAGAGCATGCTTAAAAAGATGTGTCAAGAAAAACCTCAAGACTGGGACAGATACCTTCCAGCAGTTTTGTTTGCATACAGAGAAGTCCCGCAGGCAAGCACTGGGTTTTCACCGTTCGAGCTTCTCTACGGTCGCACAGTGCGTGGACCGATGCAAGCTTTGAAAGAGCTATGGAAGGAACAAGAAACTCCCGAAACCAGAAGCACGTATGAGTATGTGCTTGACTTGAGGCAGAGACTTGAAGAAACATGCAAAATTGCTCGGGAGAGTTTGAGCGAAGCCCAGAGCACGTTCAAGCACCACTATGACAAGAAAGCACGAAAGCGAAATTTGCGGGTTGGAGACAAAGTTTTGGTTTTGCTGCCTACAAACCATAACAAAATGCTTTTGCATTGGAAAGGCCCGTTAGACGTGGTCGAAATAGTGAATAAGATGGACTACAGAGTTCGGGTAGGAGACAAAATTAACACCTATCACATTAATTTGTTGAAGAAGTATGAAGACCGAAGTCAAGTAGTTTCAGCCACAGCAGCGGTTATTGAGGCCGAGCACCATTCCGACGTCGGAGCTGTAGACGACGAAAATTTGCTCGAATTAACCAACTTGAAGGGTGCTGAAACTTGGCGTGATGTTCAGATCAGTGATCAATTGTCTCCATGCCAACAGAACGAAGTTACAGAGTTGTTACAAGAGTACAGCTCTATATTCACAGACAGACCGGGCACAACGATGTTGACCCAACACAAAGTAGAACTGACTAGTTCAAGCCCGATTCGTGTGAGACAGTATCCAATACCTTATGCAAAGAGGGAGGAGATTGACTCTGAAGTCGAGACAATGTTGGAGGCTGGAATCATAGAGCCGGCCAATTCAGAGTATAATTCGCCCATTGTTATGGTGAAAAAGCGCGATGGTACCAGCCGGTTTTGTATAGACTTCAGAAAGATCAACGCCGTGACAAAGTTTGACACCGAACCCATGGGTTGTGTCGACGACATTTTGGCCAAGTTGAAAGACGATAAGTTTTTCACAAAAATTGACCTTGCGAAGGGGTATTGGCAGATTCCTGTAGAAGAAAGTTCGAGACCTGTGACTGCTTTTTCAACTGCAAAAGGTAGTTACCAATTTAGAAAAATGCCGTTTGGGATGGTAAATTCTGGGGCGACATTCAATCGTATGATGCGAAAACTATTGAAAGGTTGTTCGCAGGCAGACAACTACGTTGATGACATTTTGGGTCATACCCAGTCATGGAAGCAGCACATGGCTATGCTCAGAGACCTGTTTGAGCGAATCAAAAATGCAGGTTTGACTGTCAGGCCGTCAAAATGTTTGATTGGTTTCGGAAACATAGGTTTCACGGGACACATTGTCGGCAATGGCATAGTTCAAATGGAGGAGGACAAACTTACGAAAATCAGAGATGCTGAGCAACCCGTGACGAAAAAGCAAGTGCGGGCATTTTTAGGCTTAGCTGGATACTACCGTAGGTTCATACCGTCCTTCGCTGAAATAGCGGCACCATTGACAGACTTAACCAAGAAAGGCTTGCCTAATAAGGTTGTTTGGTGTCCAGAGCATGAACATTCGTTTCAAACATTGAAGTCACAACTTACCCAGAGACCTATTCTAAGATTACCAGACTTCAAAAAGACGTTCGTCTTACAGACAGATGCATCGGATAATGGGATAGGAGCAGCACTGCTTCAACAATTCGAGGATGGTATTTTTCCGATAGCATATGCAAGCAAAAAGTTGCTTAAAAGAGAAAAGAATTATTCCGTCACAGAACGAGAATGTTTGAGTATTGTGTTTGGGATCAAGAAATTCCAAAAGTACCTTTATGGCAGGGAGTTTGTATTGCAAACAGATCATGCTCCTTTGTCTTACATTCAAAAGAGCAAACCTGAGAGTGGTAGGATCATGCGTTGGGCTCTGTTCCTACAAAATTATAGTTTCAGAGTCGAATCGATCAAAGGTTCAGAAAACGTTTGTGCCGATTATTTGAGTCGACAGTAGTTACAGATTATTTTTCAGTGTAAATATAGGATATATTTTCTTGAGAAGGGGGCAGTTTGTCAGAAATAATCTGTAAGGTACAGGCAGTACCACATGTTGTATATAGTTTAATGACTATCATTGTGAGTACCGGGAGTACTTTGATCATTTGATGCTTTAGTACTATTTTTGGAATACATTGTTTCTTTTGAATAAATCATAGATTTTAATTTCAATCAGTGTTAATGTTGTGTCGAATAATATGCATTTTTGTTTTGTTATATTCTGCAATAGGTACATTGTAATTTCACATTTAAAGTCTTGGTAGATTATCAGATCAAGAAATCATGACACTTTAAGAAACACAAAATTTTGACCCCGTTCAGTCGACTTATAATTTGTGAATATAAATAGTGCCAAACTCAATAGAGTTTCACGTTGTTGCAACAATATACTGCGACAGCAATTTTTCTCCGTAACACATTACAGAGAAATCACTCTTTTCACGCTGTGGATATAGGCGACACAAGGTTGAGCAGATCGACTAGCACAGAGCAAGATCGACAGAGGCTCAGCATTCGTCTACCCATCTACAACGCTGAGGAGCAAACGACGCTCGTCTACGCTTTCAACAGCCCAGCTTCAGAGAGGTTTAGACTCCAAACACGCCAGACTGACTCGGGGAGTTGTTCCGAACAGACCAGCCTCAAACAGCCCAGCTTCAGAAAGGTTCAGACTCATTCCAAGCACGATAGGCTGACTCGGGAAGTTGCTTCAACACGTCCCATACAGACCCAGCCTCAAACGGACCCGTTCCAAGCAGTTTGAAGCTGAGAAGTCTTGTCTCACAGTTCCAGCCTAGACAGTGAGGGTTGAACAGATCGGTCTGAAACACAGACCAACAGCGGTTCAGCACAACACCGTTCCTGGCCAGCTTCAGACAGACTTGAAGTGCTTCACAGGGACTTGTTTGAAGACGTTTGAAGCCGAATAAGACTGAGAGGGTGTTTGAAGCCAAGTCACGAACGACAGTTTGAAGCAACGTTCATACTCCGTCCGTGTTAAACAAAAGACAGAAGTTTGAGCTTGGCACTTTGTCTCCATAGACTGTATAAGACAGTCGTTTGGCGTCCGACGGATAATCTACCAAGACAGTATTTTGATGCTTTTGTGTTTTTAGTTTCAAATCAATTGAGGCCAGATAGCCTGAGGAAAATTCTATATATCACCAGAACTGTACATATTCCCTGGTAAGACATTGTCACCTGAGAAACAAACCCATTCATCGTCATCATATCTCTTGACAACTGTCTTGGACCTGGACCCGATGGAAACCTTAATCAGGGCTTCCCCTGCAAATTTTAATTTTTGTGCCATCAAATTTGCCAGTTTATAAAAATTGGGGCCAGTAGGAGCCAATTGAGGTAGCCACATAGTACACTAGACACTTCAGTTTATTGGCCCATGTTATAGCTACTAAATCCATTGCCCAGTAATACTGTACATGCTTACTTATGTTCCTGTTTCCCCCCAAGGGTTTTCAAGGTTGTGAGCTGCAGGGACAGTTGTATTTGCACAGTAATACAATACTGTAATTCTAAAACTGCAAACCTGTTAGAATTCCTTGAGTTTTAATGGAATTAAAGAAATTTGGGATTGTGTGGTAAAGGATTAATATATCATTTCTTTTTTATCTTTAAAAAATACTAAAGGTTACATTTCTTAAAGGGTCCTTTTATTCTGTTCTTTTCTCTCTATATGAGTGTCCTATACCTTTTCTGACACTTGTTCCAGTGCTATCACTGAAGGACAAAGTGGCCTACAAAGTGTCCCGCCCCTGTCTTAGTCAACATTTTCATGTCATAAAATCACCCGAGTTTTTTTCTCATTATTAGACAGAGATTTTAGCAGTTTTATACACATATTTGTGTAAATTTACTGTTTGAAGTCATTATCATAGCTAGAAAGACAGTCTGAATGGCTTCAGATCGGACCACGTCAAACTGACATTTTTTGTGTCATGGGTTTTCACGTTTTTTTTTTTTTTTTTCGTTGATCCGTTTTTCATGTCAGTTCATTTTCAGAAAAGTATTTCCGCATGATTTGATACAAAATTTTCATTAAGGGTAGCAGCTAACTTCAAAATCTGTCATTTTACGCTAGATAAGCGAATCAACGCCATTATCTCATTTTTCATTAAATACATCGCTAAATACACACAAAATGCTAGCCAGTAGGAGGATGTACACCAGGTAAAGCAGATCAAGGCATGGCTTTAGAAATTTAGAGTGGTGACTAAATCTTGTATCCAATTTCTGATTGGTTCGTAGTAGAGTGTGGAAAATTCTGTGCGCACAACGGGGCGTGGCGAAAGCGACATTTGATTGATTAGCATTGTGTGGTGTGTATGCAAGTATGGTGTGTAACTAGACAAAACCATTATTGAAAGCCATCTTGATTAGGTGTGATAAACAGTAACGTTGGCATCCTTCACACTTGATACATATTGTTTAGATCTTTTAAGAATTATTTATAGGCATTTACTGGTCGCCAGTACATTTGCCAGTGCTTCATTTTTAGTGCCATTTTTTCTTAATTTTCGCATTTGGTGCCACTGGCGATCGACAGCGGGAGCCCTGCTAAATGGCCCTATTGTAGTTGACATTGGGTGGACTCATGACCAGCTGCCCGGCTAGCTCAGTTGGTAGAGCTGCTGTACTAGTGTTCCAGGGGTTCCACTTTTTTCCCTTGATTTACTTAATTGGTGACGAGGTCAATTGGTGAGTGTGGGTAAGCGGCACCAGGCGGTCCGTGGGGACTTAAGGGGGAGTTGGTTACTCAAAAAAAAATCAGGAGAGGGAGGAGTGTTGTAGTTGAAGTTGGGTGGACTCATGACCAGCTGCCCGGCTAGCTCAGTTGGTACAGCTGCGGTACTAGTGTTCCAGGGGTCGTGGGTTCGATTCCCACGTCGGGCACACTTTTCTCCCTTGATTTACTTCAGCCCCAGACCCCTTGCCATGGGCCTCACCAATCCAAACTACGTAGCTATGCCCCTGCATTGTGCAAAAAAATTCATAAGGTTTGTTGGCTTGAAGGGACCAGAGACATTACTTAATTTCAATCATCATTATAACACCTTTAGTCTTTGACAGGCTGACTTAACCTAGAGTTTCTAACTACAATACAATTTCGTAATGCTTGAAATCCTCAGATCACAAGCAGTCCTACCTTCTGTTGTTAATCTGCAAAAAGGTTGAACAAGTTGCACAAATGACAGGTTGTTCTTCTGACACAGAAGCTCTGCATCGTTACTACAGAGTACAGCAACTTGTGGACTGAATGTACTTTTGATAAACTCTTGAGCACTTTGTTTGCACTGTGCCATGGTTACTCCTGTAGACAGAATTAGTACAGAAAAATATGATTTTCCATAATTATTTTTGATAACCACCTTCCATCGGTAGTTGTCATTTAATGCGCATGCGCGGCAACCGGAAATCATACCATCGGTATGGAGAAAAACCCCGAATTGACTATGGAAAGGAAATGTTTAAAAAAGGATTTAGTCGTCTGTAAATTTTTCATTTCCTATTCGTCAACCCTTAGTTCTGACGACCCTTTAGAAGGAAGTTTTTGAAACATCGTGGGGAGAGGTAAAAATGCTTGTAGCCAGCATTACTCCATTTTTCCACCTCAAAGTTTAGTCCCTTTTGAAAATTAGAAGCAGACACTAACTTTTAAGCTACATAATTTATTATATTTTGTCGTCTGCATGTATGACAATTTTTTACACTATTATTTGAGAATATCACTTTCTGATAGATAGATAGATAGATAGATAGATAGATAGACAGATAGATAGATTTGTTGGTAGGTTTTTTTGGGTTGTCGTTGATTGATCGATCGATTGGTCTGTCGGTCGGTCAGTCGGTCGGTTGGTTGGTTGGTTGATTTGTTTCAATTGAATGAATAGTTTTCATGCCGCTTTCAACATTATTTTAGTCATATCACGGCGACATCCCACAATTTCATGATTGTATGACCTGGATTTCACCATACTAGGCTACAACTTTGAAGTGTCTTGCCTAAGGGCACTCATACTCTGCAATGCTTTCAGTGAGTCTTAAATCCGGTGCCTCCGAGGACAAGTTACGAGTCCTACACTTTACCACTGAGCAAAGCAGGATCCCGCTTCGATCCCTCAGCCCAAATACGTTTCTTTACAATCTTTGCTTAACTGAATTGCATGAATTTCAATGTTGTATTTTGTTTCAACTTTCTTCTTAGTTTTTTCCTTGACCCATCCACAGCCAAAGGCGAAAACAGAACGTGCAGTCTACTCTTGGATCTATATACCGACCGCTTCCTGAGTCAAGCCGATTTATTTAAGATATAACTCTTTCTGAGTTTCAGTGGATCATATTCCTAGCCATAAATAGGGTTTATTTTATACAGTTGACGCATTCCTCTCTCACCACTGGTAATTGTTTCGACTATGGTTATTCGTTAAAGCAGCTGGTGACTAGGAAAGAATGTTTTGCGATGTACTGGTGAAAGAAACTCCAGGAAAGTATGGATAGGTGCACTGTCCTCCATGATACAGCTGAAATGAAATTGAAAAATGAGGTGAAACATCACACAAACAGTGAAACAACAAATGAGCAATGCCCTATCAAAAGGGGACTTAATGCATCTGCAAAAAGTATCGACCCATGTCAGCCTGCGCAATCCGCGCAGGCTGACATGGGTCGAAACTTTTTGCTATTGGTCAATTTTCTGCATGTCCAAGGACCAGTCTCGTACGTCATGATTCAGTCGGCTGTTATACAAAACTTATTTTATGGATCCATAATTATATAAAGACTTACTTGATATAATTTATCTAGGAGATCCATTAAACCACCTTTTACCTTTGGCTTAAGGTCTAAGGCCCCTAACTCATCGGTAAACATCAACGTTTTCGTAAAGGCTCTTCGGCCAATCTAGGCAGCTTCCGTCTTTTAATATGAGAGTCAGGGGCTATAGACCACAGGCGTTCGTTTTATGACGAACTTCTCCACCTATAACTAATATATATTAGTTATAGGTGGCGAAGTTCGTCATAAAACGAACGCCTGTGCCGTAGACTCACTAACTCATCGGTAAATATCGTGTTACATCGACGTTTTCGTAAAGGCTATTCTGCCAATCTCCGCAGCTTCCGTCCTTTAATATGAAAGTTAGGGGCCGTAGACCTTAAATATATTTGACGCTGAGAGAGCTTATCAGTTAGTTTTAATAGGTTGTCTCCATCGATGCTATCACCATTCTATTTCTTCACCGAGCCCCTGTTGCACAGTCGGTGGCGTACAGGACTTGAAAACAGGGCGCTAGGTGCTCAAATCCCCAGCTCGGCCAATTCCTTTCTGAGGATTGATTATAGTTATTGCAACGAAATTTACTCCTCTCTCACCGTTGATCATTGTTTTAACCGTGTTTAGGTGGGAAAGTAGCCACCAGCTTGGGAAGAATATCGTGTGTAGTGCTAGTAAAAGAACTCCAGGAAAGCATGGATAGGTGCACTGGCCGCCGCGATATAACTGAAATAATGTTAAAAACGGCTTCGAATATCAATCAATCGATCGATCAATCAATCACTCAATCAAACACACAACCAACTTTCTTGGATAGTTGTGCATTTAACAGACTGTACACATAAAAGTTTTGATCCTCCATAGGTAATTAATTTTAACGTTTTACAAAACAATCTAACGACCAAACAGCTTTAGAAACGTTAACGTTGTGGGACTTGGAAGGATACAGCAACCAGCATTTTCTGCTTTTCTCTCATTTTTTTTTTTTTTTTTTTAAATCCTTCAACAAAGATGTCGCCTTCTATCAACTTAACAACTTTTATTTTTTTTTTTACGGTTATCTGCAAATGCTTTCAATGCGAAAAAGTAAAAAAAATATGTTGTTTGGTAAAGTTTTAAAACTTAGATGCATGCACACGTAATGTTTTTTAACGTAAAACTAGATACCAATGAACCAATAGGACCAAAGGATAAAAACTAGCTACCAATGAGCCAATAGGACAAAAGGATACAAAGACAGGTAACTTAACCCATAACCTGCTATCCTGTGCAGTCTGATCTTGATCTACATTGGCCGCAAAAGTGCCTTGAGTCGGCGCTGAGCAGCCTAAGGGAAAATCCTTAACTATACTTGTAATCCTGTGTTTTAACGACCCTGAGTAGGGAGGCTTTAAGAAAACATTGTGTGAAAAAAAAAGACTAGTCTAGTAATCAGTATTTTGCTCCTTTTCCAACATTGTTTTCTGTGCTTTCAAAGACAGATTGCATCACTTTAGCCACGTTAAACATTTTGCTGCAATTTCTTTCGTTTTTAAATAGTCTAAAATTGTGATGTCTGGTAAGATGTAAAAACGAGGCACAAGAACCCGGCGATGACGGTGATACCAAAATAAAAATGACAGTAGAACTATCCACCAATGCAATTTTGTGTTTACAACATCACTTTTGGCGGGGAAATACCCGGCTTCTGTTCTCCTGCAAATAGGCCAACAAGTACGTCATGAATTTCTATATAAAGAAAGTAATACACCTTCGTGATTTCGAGCCGACAACTCTTTATTCTTAGTCGTACACTTTTTAGAACTCGCAACTAAAAATATCCGGAGAATATTTACGAATAGTCTAGCTGTTTGCAAATGAGAAGAAAAATATTGAACATAGACAAGTTTGAACAATAAAGAGAAAATTTCACTGTGGCAAATAAATTTTATACCAGTATGTGGAAATGTCCATGTCTTATGACAGGTAGTTTAAAAAGCGAAGGGCCATAGCTTAAAATATACTATCGTTCGCCTCATTGCTCCTGCAGGCCATGAACTTTTTGAAAACTTAAACGGTGTTTGCATCCATAATTAGTCACGACTTTGGCCTCGGACTATACAATACCCAGTATCTTCCAATATCAATTTACCTGTCGGAGGCGTTTCGGTCCATGGACACGCCATTTTTCAACACCTGGGTACAATAAACTGACAACCAAGTCTTCACTAGATGACAGCTTTTCCAGACTAGCCCAAAATGAAAGCATTTTGCAGACGACAGTTTAAATAGGATTCACATGATGAGAAATGCCTTTGAAAGGGTAGAAAGCGTTGTTGGAAAAGACGAAAATGATGGTTACCATGGTTACCAGCATTTCCCCTTCTCCTACAATGTTTTCGAAAGCATTCTTCCCCAGGGTCAAAAAAAACGATGGGTTTTTTAGGAAAAGGTTAGATTTGTATCATGATTGGAGATCCTCTCCTTTTACAAAAATCCCCTTTCGTTTCCGATGACGTTATCTGACCTTGAATTGACCATATCCATGCAAAATAATGTTAGTGCTGTGCAAGGGTCATCGCTAGAAACATAATTCTTAATACGGGTATTAGATCTAAATGATTATTAAAAGAGCTTTGATTGTGACGTATTTTCAGTAGGCTTCTTAACCCTTTACCAACCAATCCCTGGTTTTTACGACCCAGAGGAAGAAGCCTTCTGAAAACATTGTGGGAAAAGGAGAAAATGCTGGTAACCAGCATTTTCTCCTTTTCCCACAATGTTTTCTACTCTTCTAAAGTCAAGTTTCAATTTTTGAGTAACATTTATTTTGTCGTCTGCAAATGCTTTCAATTTGGACAAGTCTAAAATGTTGACGTTTGGTAACGAGGTAAAAGAAAAAAGCATGCTAGGTAGCTGTATGACTGTACTATTGCCAATATATATATTCTGAAAGATAAAAAGAAAATGACATATCGGTTGATCCTTCACAAGAACGCATCTGTCCCACAACTCCCAATTAATAGACTAGGTTGCAGCCTGATTTTTATTTTTCTCTTTTATTTATATTTCTAAAGTTTCTGTGTCAAAAATTGTTAATGGTTAGGCCTATGGAAGAGATTAGCAGATCGGTGCCAAAGATCTAAATAGACTGCGATAAGGATGATAAAGTGGAAAAACTTGAAGGCGGCACGAGTTATTCCTGCATTGTATTTTCTATACTTACCAAGAATTTTTGTACCTCATGTGAAACAAACCTAAGAATGAAATTACTGAAAGATGGCAGAGCACTAGAGAAGGTTTTATCTCTGGTGGTATTTTCATTGAAGGGGAGGTTGCAATTAAAATTAAAAATGAGATTTTTTTTTCAGGTTACGGATTATTTTTCCGAGTAAGAAATTGATTGACAAATGTCACCCTTTCTGGTTGTTTACTTTCTTTCTTTTCGCCTTTGTTGTTGTTGTTAGAATCCATACTTAGATGTTTGATTAACATCGAAATCTTTCTAAAATTACTTACTCGCTCGTCTGCTTCCTTTCGGGTTTTTAACCCGTAGGCTGATAAGCGCGATTCATGGACTTTTATCGGAAAGTGTAGATCAAGATCAGACTGCACAGAACGTGCAGTCTGATCTTGGATCTACACTGTCCGATTATGAGATTTTTTTTCCCAAAACATAACTTTGAAATAGCAACATTCGGGCTTTTGCTATTGGCTTGAAAGTTTCCTTCAGCTTATTTAGCAGATTAACTATTAAACCATACTTGGAAAGTCGGTCTTGAAGCCCGAACTTTTATTGCAGGGTTCCAGTTTGTTACACGACTGAGTCTGTCTCATGCATATATCTTATTCTGTTGCTTATATTGACCACCAGATATTAAGCCTTAGTTAACTAAGCGTGACTAAATGAGCCTTATGTACAGTGAAGATCAAGATCAGACTGCACAGACCTTGCAGTCTGATCTTGGATCTACACTGTCCGATAAGGAGATATTTTTGCCCATTAGATAAGTTTGAAATAGCAACATTTAGGCTAGAATTCTATTACTATTGGCTTGAAAGTTTTATTCAACTTTTTTAGCAGATCAAGGGTTAAAGCCCGAGTTTGTTTCCCCAGGGTTCCACTTTGTTACACGACTGTGTCTGTCTCATGCATATATTCTTATTCTGTTGCTTATTTTGACCACCAGATATTAACCCGTAGTGAACTAGGCGTGACTAAATGTGTTTTTATGTACAGTGTAGATTGGGATCAGACTGCACAGGCCTTGCAGTCTGATCTTTGTTCTTCACCGTCCGATAGTAGTGAGATTTTCCCGGCCAAAAGAACGTTTAAATCTCAACATTTTGGACTGAAGGCTACTACTGGTTGAAAATGTCTATTCAATTTATTACTTTAACAGTTTGGCCCTTTACCGCACAATCCCGTGTTTAAGCGATCCTCAGATAGAGGCATTTCAAAAACATCGTGGAAAAAGGAGAAAAAGCTAATAGGCCTATCAATCACTTTTCCCTTTTCCTACATTTTCTCCCCAAAAAGCGAATTCAAGTATTTTCCCATGGCACGTCTAAACTGTCGTATTCTGATTGGTCTAAACCCTCAATACGTCACCATTCTTACCGTCTCGTATGACTGACTTTTAAACATATTACAGTTACTGTTTAAAGTGAAGTTGAAATTGGTTGTAAATTCACTTGCAAATTATCATTTGTTCAGTTAGATCTACTTCAATTGAAACAGTCTATTGAGTTTGTTTTTGTATGTATGTTACAAGTAAAAACAACTTGGATTATTTAAACTGTAGTTTCGATTCATGTGACGCAAAAATGCTAACACTAAAATTTGTAGTATTTTCTTACATAGCATCTGTGGTGCAAAATGCAGGCAAGTTTTCTTCTTCTTCTTCTTCTTCTTCTTCTTCTTCTCCTCCTCCTTCTTCTCCTTCTTCTTCTTCTTCTTCTTCTGTTGCTGCTGCTGCCGCTTCTTTTTCTTCTCCTAATCTCCTTCTTCGACGAAGGTTTAAAGTTACTTTACACTCACAGCAAAGTGCACAAATTAATTTCGCTGAGTATGTGGACAGTGTTAATTAAGATCAGCCTGCACAAATGTACGGTCTGATTCTTTATGCACCATGTCCGTTCTGAGATTGAACTCTGACCAAAAAAAACAACAACAACAACAACAAAAATGCAATTATTGGATCCTGTTTTCCCTGACCAGTGAAAATATTTTCATTTCGTTATTTTGCGCCCTAAGGCTGATGGAGAGAAACGAGAATTTATTAGTTCAGTACATAATTATATTCAGTGGGCTCAAATTCAGAGCACCAGCTGATCATTCTACATTGCAATCTTTGCCTGACTCTATATCGATCCATATATATGTATGAGCCATGCTCTGTGAAAAGGGGGCTTTATGCATTTGCGAAAAGTATCGACCCAGGTCAGCCTGCGCAATCTGCGCAGGCAGACCTGGGCCGAAACTTTTCGCTATTTCCAGTATTGGTCAGTTTTACTGTATGTCAAAGGACCAATGTACCTCATGATTCAGTAGGTTGTTATAGACCTACAAAACGGAATTTTAGGGATGTATAGTACTGTGATGACTTGCTTGGTATCATGCATCACGGAGATGCATTAAGTCCCCTTTTTGCCATAGCATGACTCATATAGAAAGTAACACAGTTTCTGGTTGACTAAACCATTCGATTCAGCCAATCAACAATTGCGTTACTTTGAAAGTTAGGAAATTCTCTAGGATCAGAGTAAGGCTGATAATGTAAGTCTAATATTTTTCGACAGGTGTATTCTGTGTCCATATTCACCAACCATTCTTAAGAACGTTCTCAGTCTTATTCTCCAAGCTTTTCTAAATTTAAAAGGAAAGAAACCTCTGCTTGGCTAAACCATTTGGTTTAGCCAATCAGATGTTGTGTTACTTTCAAATTTAGAACATTCTGGAGAACAAGACTGAGAACGTTCTTCAGAATGGTTGTCGACTTCATACGAACCCCTTTGTGTAACAATGCTGTGGACTTCTTCTATTGCTAACGGCTGGTTCTACTACTACAACTACTACTACTTCTTCTTCTTTTTCTCCTCCTCCTCTTCCTCTTGCAGTGTGAAGCTAATACTATCGTTTTGATGTAAACAAAGTCAAGAAAACATTGACGCAACTGAAGGATATCCTCTTTTCTGGGTTGGGGAAAAAAACCTTTGTCATCAACCGGCCAATTTTAAATTACCTGCTAGCACTATTATCGTAACACCGATAACAGAAAACTGAATCAATTAGCGGTTGACCTCTAAGTAACTCATCACCTTCTTTTGGCGACATTTTTTTAAGGTCTCGCAGCTAACTGATCATTTTTAAAAACAAGGTAGAGAAATGCTACTTTGCTTTTAACGAGAAATTTTTTTGCCACAGTATTATAGGGCCTAAGATCTTTTACTCTTGGGGTTTTATTGTTTTTTTTTTTGGGGGGGGGGGTCATCTGCCGCAACATTTGTAACAGGAGTTAATGCATTTATCCTGTACAAAACAGTTCCGAGCTTGACGGCACTGAAGAATATGTCTTTTGAAAACACTGTCGCAAAGAGAGAAAATGCTGCTTACCAGCATTTTCTCTCTTTCGGAAAATGTTTTCCGCTAAATTAAAAACAAATCGCATTCTTTGAGAAAATATTGTGACGCTTTAACATGAAGTGATAGATAAAAAATATACAGACAAGCAAACACACATACTTTTCTCTGACAAATATTAGCCATACTCTCTGAAAAAGGGGGCATAATGCATCTGCGAAAAGTATTGACCCAGGTCAGCCTGCGCAGTCCGCGCAGGCTGACCTGGGCCGAAACTTTTCGCTGATAATCAATTTTCTGCATATCCAAGTACTAGTGTACCTTGTGATTTAGTCGGCTATTAGACAAAATGGATTTTATAGATACATGATCATATGATGACTTGCTTGGTATCATGGATCACGGAGATGCAATAAGCCCCCTTTTGCCAGAGCATGACACATCTTTTTATGTGATAATACCATGAGAAATTTTTTTTAATTCAAAACACACACACGCACAATAACCTTGCCTTCTAAAATAATCATTACTATGATTCCAGAGATAACCTTCTGCTCCGGCCAATCAAAGATTGTTTTACTGGCACCAAACCAGGGTCTTGTGATAGATGGTTCCAACTCGGCAATACTCGCGACACCTATGACTTCGATTGAGCCGGGTACCACTTGCGCTTGCAACGTCTACCCGACAAGCAACACGGGATCCACCACGGTCTCACTAAAAACCAACCTCGGTATCAAAGGTTGCCCGAAGAATCTTCGGATAGCGGCACCGCCTTATTACGACCATAAAATGACTGCTTGTAGCGAACACCAGTCTTACACACTAGAGACAATGGGCACAAAAGACATTACGATTTCTCTAGACTTTGTGAATGATACAAGTAAAATGGAGGATAGATATCTGGTGCATTTAGGTAGGTATACTTTTGAATGCAAGATAGTTGCCGTAGGTAAGTGCACTTAAATTGGTCCATTCGTTACAATGAATCTATACCAAAGCTGTACTATATAGTTTAATGTAATAATGACGAATACTGATTGTACATAGTCGTTTTTAACATAAAGTGAAAATATCATGCAATGATTTATTTGAGCCGTGCTCTGTGAAAAGGGGGCTTAATGAATCTGCGAAAACTATCGACCCAGTCAGCCTGCGCAATCCGCGCAGGCTGACCTCGGACGAAACTTCTCGCTATCGTTTAATTTTCTGTTTATCCAGGGACCAATTTACCTCATTATTAAGTCGGTTATTAAAAAAAAAAAAAAAAAAAATGGAGATGCATTAAGCCCCCTTTTACCAGAGCGTGTCTCATATATTTGTGATTTAATGTACAATTTTAGAGGGCAAGGTTCGTCAGGACACATGTGCAAGTTGACCGCAGATGGTAGAGGTAACCTAAATCGGCTATTATGTCAATGACGTATCATTTGAAACGATTTAGGTACCTAATCAAACTGATCTGTGATTATCTAACAAGGCAATATTTTATACCAATGACTGCATTATATAATATATATACATAATTATTATGTATACCAAGTTTAATACCAATATAAGTCATAATGTTTATACCTCTTAGTCTGCAAATCAAATTTTGTACCAGATTTGACCCTCATAATAAGGATTTTGGTATTCTATTGGTCAATTATTTTATACATTTGCAAAAGTATGTACCGTTTTTCTATCTATATATGATCCATAACCTTGGGTGAACCTAACGTACGTCCGTCGGATTTCCCTTGCATTCCTGATATATTAATTGGTTATTGAAGTCTTTTTTTTTTTTCGTGGAAAAAAATGCTCTCATCGACCAAAGAGATTAATTCCAGTAATGTTTGTTCGTGCTTTTTGTAGTTCGAACTAGCCGATGACTTTAAACTATCGGATATTAAATTGACCGCAACATTTTATACCAGTATTTTCGTAGGCTAGTTCGCTGATTTAGGGTGCTTTAATCATAATCCACAGATTCAAGGTTCGAGCCTCGCTCGCGGCGGTAGTCCGATGGTAATGTTCCTAGGCAATGCACTACAGAGTCCAAGCGTAGTATAGTACAAACGAAATCCATGAAACGCAGAAATACTAACAAGTTATTTCATTGAAATTATATCCCTCGCCGAAAAAGACCTTTTTTGATAGAAACATAAAAGAGATACTGTGTTTTGCATGTACACGTGGCCTTTTTGTTATTATTCCATAATGAAATAATATATTAAGCCCCCTTTTCCATGAGATGGCTGTTATGGCATTTAATTTAATTCAAAAAAATGTGTTTGTGGCTCACGATAAACAATATAAATATGAAGTTTCATAAGATTTCGTGCAGTACTTAAAGAGATATTGCTCTATAATGAAAATATACATCAATATAATTTTGTCCAGTAGTTAAAGGGATACTGGTCCATGATGGAAATTTACACCAAGCCCCTTTTTCCATGACACGACATTAAATCAAAAGACAAAAAAGAGGTCGGCGAACTATCATAAAGAACACATGTATGAAGTTTCATCAATTTTCGTTAAGGATTTTAGAAGATATCTGTCCAGACGGGCGGACGAACGAACGAGCGGAAAAAAGGATGGACGGACGGACAATTCCAAAACTATATTCCACCTCCCGCGATATTTGGCGGGAGATAATAAGTAAGCAATTGTCGTGATATGCCCGAAAGCGGCACAAAACGTCACTCATACTTGTGCAGGAAAATTTAACTTGGTGATTTTCAATTCTAGGTTTTACGTCAGACAGTGAACTGGAGTTTAAAGTATCATGCCACTCGCCCAGTAGACTCACATCATCGACAACATCGTCCTCGTCATCGTCAACATCAACTAGCGTATCTCCGCCCGCAGGAGGATCTACAACAACACACGGACATCCGCTGAATGAAACTATGACAGGAAAATCGAAAACAGGTAACAGAGCGAATATTCAAATAAATGGGGAATTATTTCTAAAAAGAAAACATTAATTAATCTCTATATTTTGTGGACAATCCAACTCATCGGTGAGTCATTGCAAATTATCACCGCGTAAGTTGTAGTGCAGACTCATTAAAATGCAATCCTTTGTTTTAAAGGGGCCAAAGTTTGACCCAACACTTTTTTTTTTTTTTTGGGGGGGGGGGGGGGAGAGAAATAAATATTTTGTAAGGAAAAATCACAGGAATGTGACTGTTTACCTTTAGTTGGGAGGAAACAAAACAAAAAGGAAGAAGAAGAAGAACAACAACAACAACAACAAAAAAGATGCTGGGAAAAAAAGGCCTCCTGTGGTACGCGAACCCACGACAGTATGAACTTTAATCGCCAGCTGTACCATTGAGCTATGGAGCCAAATGACATGAAATTATTTTAAAACTGTATATCCCTCGTTATAGAAGAACGGGTACACCGTTATTAACGGAATAGGCAAATTTATAGTAAAAATACAGAAAAAAGGGTAATTCCTCGTGTTTTGTAGGTTTTTTTCAATCTATGTTTTATTATAAAGCTATCTTTGCACGCGTATGGAATTGGGCACTTGTTTTTCATATTTCTCAAAAAACTTGCGAAAGGAACTTTGCCTGCTCCAGTGCAACTCAAGGGCCTTTTGCGGACAGTGTAGATCAAGATCAGACTGCACAGAACGTGCAGTCTGATCGTTGATCTACACTGTGCGATACGGTACCTTTTTATTCGGGTGAAATCATTGCAATATTTGGGTTTTCACTTTCTAGTGGAAATTTTCGTTTATTTATTTAGCAGTTTTTAGGGTTAATGTCCGTCAAATAAAAAAAATTTCTGTAACGGTGTTATGGATTAACCCAAAGATTGGTTGTCTTTTAGTGTAGCTAACGCAAAAATCTATTTTTAGATCCACATACTGCACTCTTCTCTTGCCCTACACTCTAAAAATGCTTCTATTCATGCATGATGGTTTTAGTCATGCGATTCCTCATTAAATTTAACAAAATCAAGTTTTAAACGATTAAAGATGCATCTTTACTCCTTTTCATCCAGTTTTGTAACCGATTTTATCTTTATTTCATGAAATTATAATCATTCTTGTACCTTTGTGCCAAATGTTGCCCCTGACGGTTGCAAGGTTGCACAGATTACGACGGATAGAAAATGCAAATCGTTCTATTGCGGCTAGCCATTACAACCACAGTTTCCGGTTTAAATCGAAGAGAAATCCCTGGCGTCTCTTTATCACATACACCTTATATCGACTTTTTATCTACGTTTACACGGCTATCAAGATTCTACACATTGTAAAGTTTTAACAGCGTTTGTTTACTCTCTGGCTGTAAGGGTGCATCTTTAATGATATTAGCCATACACCGGTCTAACGTACCTACATGTATAAATCTGCGCAGGCTGACCTGGGTCAAAACGTTTTGCTACGGATAAATGTTGTGCTTTTAAAAGGACCATTCTACCTCATGATTCAGCCTGATTTTAGACAAAGTGGATCCATATTGTGGGACGTCTTGCTTGGTATGATGCATTTAGCCCCCGTTTTCCCAGATGGTCGCTCTGTGAGTCACACTTTGGAAAAAGAGGGTTAAATGCATCTTAGAAATGCATCATGCCAAGCTCCTAGTCGCATTACGTGAATCCACTTTGTCTAAAAACCGACTGAATCATGAGTTAGGTTGGTCCTTTGAAATGTAGAACGTTTAACAACAGCAAAAGGTTTAATTCATGTCAGTTTGCGTGGAGTGCGCAGGCTAACTTGTGTCGAAACTTTCGGCAGATCCATTAAATCCACTTTTCCCAGAGCATGACCCATAGGTGTAAATGTAAGCTCGACAAGAAACACTTAAAAGTAATTAGGAAAGACAACACAGAGTCTAGTGAGTAGATCTAATATTTGACAGATATCAATTTGCATGTGAACAGAGTAGGTTTCCTTAAGCCCTGTAAATATACAGGTCTGTAAATTCCAACGGAGTGAGAAAATTAGTCACGTTCTGTCTCAAACTAGATGAGATTTAACCACCAACCCCCCCCCCCTTCTCTCTCTCTCTCTCTCTCTTTGCGTGCGTCTCGCTTCTCGATTTCTATCATTACGTATTCAAATCCGAAATTCTATTTCAAATAAGTTGGACACCGGAGAAATCAATATTTTCAGCAACAACTACATGTGTGAGCATTTGCGTATACACTGTCCACAGACAAAGCAGACAAGAATGTGCACAATGCATTGTTAGAAATGTTGACAACGTATCTTGAAACTGCAGTGGCTTGGCCTTGGTCTGCCTACTACAGTTTGTTTTCTCTCCTTTAACGGTTTGAATTCCAGCGGAGATAAGGGTCTTTTATATCATATGCTTATGAATAAGTGAAGATTTACTGCTAATTTATGCAGAATCGACTGGTGCAAGTTGACAAAACTTTAATGTTAATGTGAATATAATTAAGTAAGATATACATAAAACCATATACACTCGTATGTCTGAGACTTGCATATACAACAAGTATGTGTGAGCAATGGAAATTATATGAACAATGTAAACGCTTAGTTTCGATAAGAGTTAGAGAAAAATATAAAACCATAGTAAATATGTGTCTACTTTGGCATTTTCGGTTTTTTTTCAACAAATGCTTTGAATTTTGACAAGTCGAAAATTTTGTCGTCTGGTTAAGACGATAAATGGTGGCACATGTGCCCGACAAGATCGCATTGATTATCGCGTTTGGTTAATGAAGCTTTTTATTGGTTCCTTAATTTAACATTGCGGAACTGTTGACTAATGGATTGACATGTTACAAACACATGTTCTGAAGGAACTTCCTGGTCTAATTTATCTACAAAACCTAACTCTCGTAACGAAATTCTAATTTTGTTGCAAAAGCTAGGCTCAGTTTCTAAGGGTTTTCAGCTGAAACATGACTCTTGATTGTTTGAATAGTCACTATTTTCGTCCAAGAATATTAATAAAAATGGGATTTTGGGATTAAAATTTCTGGAGAAGATAACTATTGTGATATCTTCAAGATAGCCGAACCCCAGTAGCTCAGTCGGTAGCGTGCAAGACTTGACAACAGGGGCTCGTAGGTTCGATCCCTGGCTCGGCCAATTTCCTTCCAAGGATTGATGATAGTCATTGCGACAGGATTCATTCCTCTCCCACCGCTGACCATCGTCTCGACGATGGTTATGTGGGAAAGCAGCCAGTGGCTTGGAAAGAAAATAGTGCGGAGTACTGGCAAAAGAGACTCCAGGAAAGCATGGATAGGTGCACTGGACGCCGCGATATAACTGAAATAATGTTGGAAACGGCGTTAAAACACCATACAATCATCTCTATGGTAAAATATGAAGTTGTTCCTTGGTCGGTAGACTTATAACCACTGTCATATTTAAATCATTTGAAACCAAATGAATTTACTGGTTCATTGCAAAATACGATTCTTTGGCAAAACGCACTTAAAGGGGCTTTTCAGATGTTTATAGCAACACCAAACTTCTAAAATGTTTCATTACGGATGTTCTCTTTAAAAACAAAAAGGCCGTCCCGGTATTAACCCTTAGGCTTCTAAGCGCGACTCACTGACCTTTAACGGAAAGTGTAGATCAAGATCAGACTGCACAGAACGTGCAGTCTGATCTTGAATCTACACTGTCCGATAAGGAGATATTTTTTTTATCAAAAAATATGTTTGGAATAACATTTTTCGGGTGTTTATTATCGGCTTGAAAGTTTTATTCAATTTCTTTAGCAGGATAAGGGTTAAAACGCTAACATTGCCCCCCCTTTTTTTAAACTAATGTCAAACTTGCAAAGAAAAATATACTTGACAGTATCTATCAGTTTTTTACAAGGATTTTTATATATTAGGCGAAAATCTAATTGTGCCCCTTTAAGATACCTTAAGGATAGGGCACCCGAATGGGATAATTCGTGTAATATCGCCTTTCGTTGACAAATTCTGACGGCTTCGGCTAAGACTCGGGTAGCCCGTAATCGACTATCGACCGATCGATTACGTAACGGATTACCCGAGTTTAAGCCGAATCCGTACGTTTTTACGGCGATGATAGGCGATGTTACACGTCTCCCATTAGGGTGCTCTATCTTTTAAGTATTCTTAAACGCACTTGCATTTATGACGCGTTTCATTCTCTTGTTTATTTCAGTATTTGTCGTCTGTTTGATCGTCGGTGTGGGCCTGCTGGTGATCTGTTTGACAATCTGTCTGCTGTGTTGCTTGGCAAGGTAAGTTAACCCTTTACCAAACAACCACGACTTTTAACGACGCTCAGAAAGGGGAAAAAAAAAAGATTTTGAAAACATTGTTGGAAAAGGAGAAAATGCTGGTTACCAGCATTTTCTCCATTTCCCACAATGTTTTTTTTTTTAACCCTACCACAGAAATTAAGCTCATTTGTACCAATTTCGATTTTGTAGTCTGCAGATGTGTTAAATTTGATAGTGTATTTTTTTTTCTCATTTTTTTTTCGGGAGAGGGTTGAAGAAAACGAAATAAATATGTAGAAATTCAAGTTACGAAATCATTTATCACTATCAATCTTTATTCATTCCCCTGCATGCATTTTTTTCGACTAATCTAACTGAAGGCGAGGGGAAACTCAAACTTTGACAACACAAACCTGGGTGTGAAGAAAATGAAGAAAACGATGGGACAAACGAAGGAAATGTATATTTACTCTTTACCAAATGACAAAATTGTAGACTAGGTCAAATTGAAAGCATTTGCAGACAACAGATTAAGTACTGCTAAAATGGTGAGATGTATAGTTGATAGGATAGAAAACATTGTGGGAAAAGGAGAAAATGCTGGTTACCAGCATTTTCTCCTTTTCCCACAATGTTTTCTACTCTTCTAAGGTCAAGTTTCAATTTTTGAGTCACATTTATTTTGTCGTCTGCAAGTGCTTTCAATTTGGACAAGTCTAAAATTTTGTCGTTTGGTGAAGAGTTAAACCTTCAAGCCAGTAGTACAAACCCGAATAATGCTACTTTAAAGTTGTTTTTTTTTTGAGAAAAATATCTTATTATCCGGACAGTGTAGATCCAAGATCAGACTGCACGTTCTGTGCAGTCTGATCTTGATCTACACTGTCCGCAAAAGGTCAGTGAGTCGCGCTTAGCACCCTAAGGGTTGATATATTATAGGACTCCTTCATCACGCAATGATGAATTTGACTTAAGTAATGAAAGCTAAAAATACTATATGCAAATCAAGGGAATTTTTCTTTGCTAATTAATTAACATTAGCTATAGGCTGCTTAGCGCGACGCTTTGCATGTTTGCTGACAGTTTAGATGGAGATCAGACGGCACAGAACGTGCAGTCTGATTTTAATCTACACTGTCCGCTACGGTGAGATTTTTCCGGTGATAAGAGCTTTAAAATTGTGTGGTTTCCTTAGTTTTACGCTAGGCTAGGGATTTTCGTTCTATCTATTTAGCAGTGTAATAGTTAGAAATGAAAAGGGGACCTTTGAGATGCGACATAAAACTGTTAAAGATACAAGCTTACAGCCAGAGAGGGGGGAAAAAAAAGCTCTTAAAACTTGATAGTATGTAGAATGGTTCAGAACCAGTCAGCTGTGTAAACATAGATAAAGTACCAAAATATGTGATAGAAGGGATAAAGAAACTCAATGGATTTGCCTTCGATTTAAAACTGAAAACGACAACAGTGATTTCTTTGAAGGACTCCGTAAATGAAATGTATTTTATATCAGAACAGAATATTGTTTATTTGACAAAAACTACATGTTGTTTAATTAATCTAAAATTTGCATACAGGACGTCGTAACTTGTTCAACACTGCAACCATCAGGAACAACATCTTGCATGAAGATACAAAAGTGATAAAAGTTTCATAAAATAAAGTTGAAATGGGTTAAAAAAAACTGGTTGAAAACGAGTATAGATGTATCTCTAAAAGCTCCCTTATGTCACCCAAGGCGATGTATGGGTTATCCCGTACCTTCATGTACATGTAACCTCGTTTTGAAGTAACCGTGGCAGAATGGCTTATTGAAGAAATGCCTGACTTATCATGAGTCATTCTTTATTTGCCACTGCTTGCTGTCTTAATCCTTATATATAAGTGTAATGGTCTTTTAAGCCGATAGTAGGTACCCATATTTAGCTATTTCAAAGGTTTTTTTTTTTGAAAGATGTCTCTTCTTCGGACATTGCACGTTCTGTGCAGTCTGATCTTGATCTACACTGTCCGCTAAAAGTGTTTGAGTCGCGCTTAAGGGTTAACTTAATTCTTTCCTTTTACACTTTTCTCCCGTATTTTTTTTTAGTGTAGACACCATTTCCCGAAAAATTAAAAAAAAAAACTTGTTCCACCAGTGACGAGTTAACTCTTTACCATACAATCCCGACTTTTAACAACCCTGAAAAAGTAGGCTTTTGAAAACATTGTGGGAAAAGAAGAAAATACTGGTAAACAGCATTTTCTCCTTTTCTCACAATGTTTTCTACCCTTTCAGAGACAGATATCGACATTTTAGCAATATTTTATGGGTCGTCTGTAATACATTTCAGTTGGAGGTGTCTAAAAGAAATTGTCATTTGGTAAAGAGTTAAATCACTCATTCGTTAAAGTCATTTTTATTACCTTTACAATGGCCCGCATCTTTTTCTGTAAATTCAACCTCTCGACGGCTAAAAATACAATCCGTCAAAACTCAGACAGATTGTTTTTCTTGTCATAAGCTTGAATAAACAAGAAGATGGCATAGGTCCAAGATCAGACTGGGCGCTGTGTGTAGTCTGATCTTGATCTATACTGTCCCCATAAGCACCTGTTTTCGTATGTGGTGCTTAAACGATATGGAAACTTCTTTGTGGCCTTCTATTGCGTTGCAGAGCATCGTTAGCTCCCCGCTGTTGCGTAGGACTCCTGGTCAAAAGGTTGTGTTTGGTCACGGTTCAACATGGCTTTTAATACTGACTGGATTATATCGCGTTATTCGGTTATTGATTCGATTATATCGCGTTGTTCGGTTATTGATCCGGTTATATCCACACTTTCCAGTAGTTTCTTTTACCAGTATTTCTTACAACATTCTTTCCAAGCCGGCGGCTACTTTCCCATTTAAACATCGTCCAAACATTGTTCAACGGTGAGAAAATAATGAATCCTGTCGCAATGAATTTCATAAATCCTCAGACAAAAAAGACCGAGCTGGCAAACAAGGGCGGACATTGGGGTTTCAAACACTGTCTGTTACCGACTGAGCTACTGGGCTTTGAGGTCGAATCTGGACATAGCAAATCTCTC
This sequence comes from Hippopus hippopus, assembly GCA_946811185.2. NCBI lineage: Eukaryota > Metazoa > Mollusca > Bivalvia > Cardiida > Cardiidae > Hippopus > Hippopus hippopus. Next base: position 12,984,594 of record OX328103.1, on the reverse strand, counting down.
ACATGAATTAAGTACTTGCGACAGTATACGCTCCTCTCTCATATAGTATCAACTTATTTTGAAAAGCAGACACTGTCATTGAGAGAATGTCGGGGTCGGGATGGTTACAGAAATCACCACGGTTAGATCCACTGGCGGCAGTACATAATAAAATCATTAATTAAGTTGTGCAAAAAAAAAAGGGTAATGTTCAGAAAGAGCAAACTGTCATTTTATCACAATGTTTGCACAAATTATTATTCAAGCTATTACACAATGTTTACACCGGCTATCATTCGTGTTTATTATCTGTCTTTACAAGGAGCTTTTCAAAGCCGACACGACCGCTTTAGTGGTAAAAACGCAAGTTGACACTGCTACAGATGATTAATGAAAATAATAACACAAAAGAAGAAATTGCTCTTAATGAATAGTTTCTCCGTTTGTCGCAACGTTTTCTTTATTGTCTTCATTGTGGCGCCACATGAGCGGCGGCACTATATTTTTATTCGCTTTTGAAAAGTGCCTGTGGAGGTAGCCATATTTTTTACTATATGGACTGGTTTTTTAGCATACCTGTAAAAATACGGTACTTTCATTAGCAGATCGACCCCGTACCAACTTTGTTTTTCTATTTGGACTGATTTTTTGTTTTTTAACATGTAAAATACCGTTCTTTCAGTGCCAGATCGATAAAAACCAGATCGTATCCCAGATGGCCCAGAGTTTAAATATTTGTCATGTAGTATCACCACGTGGACCTCTATGAAGTTTGTTCAAGTGATACCTTTGGCCTAAAAAATTAATGTGCCCTATTTCAGAAACAACTGACTTGCGGCGCCATTGATGTTATGCATAAATATTTTCTTGTATCCAGATTTTAGTTGATTCTCTCCACGAATTTATTAAGGTTAGTCGTAAAATTACATGCGAGGGAAATGGATAAAGATTGATGGTGATAAATGATTTTGTAACACATTTTTTTTACATTTTGATGTCTTATCCCTGAACAGTTTTCCCAAATGAAAAGAAATAGACCCTTCCAAACTGACCAACAAGAGCATACGGCAGATTTGAAATTAGTAAAAGTGAGCATTAGTTATGTAACAGGTCGGAAAATATTGCGGGAAAAAGGATAAAATGCTGGTTATCAGCATTTACTTCTTTCAACAATGTTTTCAAAAGCTTTCTCCCTCAGGGATTTTTGGTAGAGTAAATTAAAACTACCAGGGCAAAAAAAAAAACCAAAAAACTAAATATTGAAAGACTTTTAAGGGGGCTTTAATCCAGATATTGACCCCCTTTTTATGGGGGGGGGGGGGAGAAGTTGATAAAAGTTGATATTTTGTTGGGAAAATTAGAACATGACTGTTTGCCCTAAGCTGGGAAAAAAAAGGAAAGAAGAATTCTGGAAACTGGAGAGAGAGAGAGAGATATCGTCTCCGGTAGGACCCGAACCCACGCCTTTCAAAAGGCATAGGCTAAATGCCGAGTCTACCGATACGTCACTGAGCAAATTGACAGTTTGTCATCTTAAAAATGTATTTATCCCTTGTAATGCAAAACCCGAGCTATACCGTTACTAACGGAAAAATACGAAAAAAAAGTTGGTGTTACCTTGTGCTTTCTATAAGTATTTCTATCTACGTTTCAATTGAAAGCCATCTTTATACGTGAATGAAAGTTTTGTTTGACTGCTCTGGCAAAGGTTGGTTTGATGCATCCCCGTGATGCATTGTGTACAGCATTCAAATCATAACAAAACTAAGGATTTATAAAATCCATTTTGTCTAACAACCATCTCAATCCTGGGGTAGAATGGTTCTTTGACGTGCAAAGAATACTAGTGTACCAAAAGCAAAAAGTTTCGACCCAGGTCAGCCTGCGCGGAATGCGCAGGCTGACCTGGTCGATACTTTTTGAAGATAAATCAAACGCACTTTTCACAAAGCATGGCTCAAAATATCTCCTCATTTATTTCACAGACGATTGGAACGACGAGCAGAGAAACGCATGCAACGCTCGCCAAGAAGAATCTATCGCCGTATATGTCATACGATCCGTAATCTACCAGACACATTTAAACTTCGACGACCTCTACCTGACCCGCCGGCAACAACACCCTGTCAAGCTTTCAAAAACCGCAGTCAGGTCTTTGCTACATCCTCGGGTCCCTATGACAGCATTAAATCTAGTGTCAAGACAAAGACAGCCAGAACAATACAGGCAAGGTTAGAGCGCGGTCAGAAACCGGCAACTGAGAGAAGCCACTATGAGTACCTGTACTCAGTCAGTGGTGCGCCATGTAAGGTCACAGCGTTAGCAAGTAGTAATAGAAGTAATAAATATATAACGCCTGTACGAGATGGTGAAGTCTTGAACAAAACATGTGCTAATGATTCTAAATTATCAGATCCTGAATATGTCAATGCTAAAAAAGTAAACAATACAGGTAAAGTAGATGGTGAAGTAATAATTACGGATACCACTGTAGACACAGGTGATACACGTGATTCTAGTGCTGACTACATGGATATGGGCTTTACAGCAAATCAAGACAAAGACACCATTGTTCACATTCCCGATAGTGAAACTGATGTTGAGTACGTAAATGGTAGTGCTTATAACTCACACACAGTTGATGAAAATAACAGTTCTGATAGTGTAATGACTCATGGTTTGGCTAAAAACAATGATAACAATATGGACACCAACAACAGTGATGTGGTAAAACCGAAAACAGATTTAATTGTGTCGCAGAATGACGACACACCAGGTCAAGAAGACAGAGACAAAACAACACTGAAGGTTGACAATAGAGCTAGTAAGGCTCCAAAAGACTTTGACTACATGTCAATGGGCAGTGTAGATTTAAATCGTGAAAACGATACACAGAGTTCAGTGAAAGACAAAACATTTCCAAATCTGTTGAAATTCCACGTGGCTTCCATCAAACCTAGGTTGCATTTCAGTAAAAAGCAAGCACCGCCTGTGAAACCTAAACCTACACGATATGTCAGAAATCTATCACAGGAGGAATGATTTCCTATTTAGGTGTTTTTGTAACTTTTTAGAGTGTTTAAGTGATGAGAGGTTGCTATGTCCATTGCTACTGAGTTAGATGCTATTTATGCTGCGTCAATGTAATGGTAACTGTTACTTGTATTTCCTTAATGTGCCAATTTGCTTTTGCTTTACAGGCCACAAGTCTATAGGATTTTCATTGGACGAGAGCTGTAATGTGGTGACCCTTTGCATTTTAAATATAAAGTTGCTTAATTTCCATGCGAGATATTCATTTTGTAGTATCTCAACAACTGAACCTACACTGGATAATATAATCAGTGCAGAATCCGACAACTTGGCTTTACCAAACCCCCATCTGAGTCATACTTTCCCAACATATCTTGGTGTGGGGTCAGTAGCTATCCAAATATTGAGCTCTTTAAGCCCAAAATATATAAGCCATGCTCTATGAAAATTGGGTTTAATGCATCTGCAAAAAGTAGCGACCCCTGTCAGCCTGCGCAGTCCGCGCAGGCTGACATGGGTCAAAACTTTTTGCTTTTGGTAAATTTTCTGCATGTGGAAGGACCAGTGTTCCTCGTGATTCAGTCGGTTGTGAGACGAAATGGATTTTATGAATCCACAGATATGTGTTGACTTGTTTGGTATAATTCATCACGGTGATGCAGTAATTCCCATTTCGTCAGAGCATGACCTCTTTCAACAGCTAAATATACAATCCATCAAAACTTAGAAAAGTCCAAAGTTTTGTTACAGGTTTGGCTAAACAAGCGGGCGATACAGATCATGCATTGATTGTACATAGTTTAATGCCGTTTTCAACATTATTTCAGTTATATTGCGGCGGCCAGTGCACCTATCCATGCTTTCCTGCAGTTTCTTTTACCAGTTCTCCGCATAATATGCTTTTCCACATAACCATTGTCGAAACAATGATCAGCAGTGAGAGAGGAATGAATCCTTTCGCAATGACTGTCATAAATCCTTGGAGACAAATGGGCCAAGCCGGGGATCGAACCCCCCTGTTCTCAAGTCCTGAACGCTACCGACTGAGCTACTGGGGTTCAGCCCACATAGATGCAAGACAGACTGCTCTTTCTGTGGAGTCTGATCTTGGATCTATACCGCCCGGAAAAGCTCCCGTTTTCGTCTCTAGCGCTGAAAAGCTTTATTATATACTGTTCTTACTGCATTACGTTTGACAAGAATGTGTAAAAGTTTAATCCATTAAAGTATTGTACTTTATCAAAATAATGCTTACTTTCACATTTATTTGTTGAGCCGCCTCTGATTTCTGTTGAACTGAAGTAGATTTAAAACTAACATCGAAACATAATGCAGAGATAGGTATATAATACCAAAAGACTAATTTACAAGATTTCCTTCTGTCGATCTACTTTCTGAACCCGTTTTGTTTCTTGCATAAATAAAACCAGTGTAGATCTAACTATTCCACTCTCTACAATGGAGAAGATCGCAAAAATACAACATTAGGATTCTGCTTGAACGTTGAAGTAAACAGCGAATGTTTTTCTTCGTTTCTTCTCAATGATTCTATCTAAATATTGCAGAACCACGAAAAAAAAAAAAAAAAATGATTTCCCCATTGTTGTAAATATAAGACAAAGAGGTAATAAATATGATAAACTATCCCAAGTTGCTAAGTTCCAAACAATCTCCAGTTAAAAAAAAGAACGGAGCGATATTAGGACGAAAGCGGCAACATTCTTGAATCAGTGAGAATCTCATGATCAAGATAATCAAAGTGCTGCAGGCGCTCTGGTATTCATTAGCACCTTGGTCAACGACAGCCTGTTTTGATATTTTTTCTTCTTTTCCCTGAATGGTTTCAAAGTCGTTCGTAGGAGGCATTTCGAGCCGTTTTTTGTGTTTTCTGTTCATTTCGAGTCTTGTCAAAATTTACCAATTAAGCTACAATTGTAAATAATTCGAATTTTTTCTTCTTGCAATATTGTGAAGTAAAAAAGCTACCGAGTTCATTCAAATGGTGAATTTTCTATTTATAGATATCGAGAGACGGGTGGAACTATCACAATAATTTTATCTTGAATGTCAGCTTCGTGCACGACTGAGAAATTTTGTGTTGAAATATTTACTGATCAATGTAAAATTTTCTGGATAACAAAGTTTATTGAAATATTTTTTTCAGGAAACTTTTCACTATCCAAATAAAATTTCCAGGAAACTTCGATTTATCGCGATAGTTTTGTGAAATTATCACGATAGTTATCTAGTATCTCGTGGCAGAAATATGCCACCATAGACTTGGATCTACAATGATCACTATTTTGCCATGCATTTTTAAAACGAAACAGCGTTGACATTGAAACATCTGCATTGAAACATCTGCATCATTTACACTGACAGAGAATGTCCCTTTCAGTTATTTAGCAAGAGTAAAGTTAAAACATATCTTTTCTCTCTGTCAATAAATTCCTACTTATAGCAATTAAAAGCATGTTTCTACAGGAAAATCTCTCAAAATGCTGGACAGGGTAGATCAACGATCAGACTCCACAATCTGTGCAGTCTGATCATTGATCTACTCTGTCCACAATGCAGCATCATTATATGCACTGGAAACAAAGTTAACCTCTGACAATACAAACTTTATTGTAAATTCTGCTTTGAAGTCCCCCATCTACTCATTTTAGCCAGGGATCGTACATAAGATCCCTGTTTTAGCCAAATGTAGACATTTGTTTAAATGAATAAATTAGCAATATCTATGACCCAAAAGAATGGAAAGAAGTTTCATATTTGTGACTGGAAATGAATCTTAGTCAGGAGAAAATTACGTCAGGTCAAATTTGTCGACAATGGGAAGTATATCACTAGAGTCATATGCACACCCCCCATCTAAAAATAGACAGCTAGACTACTTGTTTTAACACGGGAAATGGGGCATTCATCTATTTGTAGGATAATATAGTTTTCCTTTCTTTCAGCAATCCAAAAACGATTAATACTAATGTGCACATACGAAATTTACATTTCTACTGTTTTTAAAATCATTCCACTGCCCCCCGATATAAAATTCCGACATCCTCGAATAAATTGCTGTTGGGTTCTTGTGACATAGAATGTTGCGACAGTAGACCTGTGTGATGAATCTCGACTTCACTTTCTTGCCAGCTACAGTAATATGCAAGGCGAAGGTCGTACACAGTTATGTGACAAGCATCATGTGGTATCTTCGATTGAACGAGTGGATAGGAGCAAAGTCCAAAATTACATTTTCTATCCGTTGTAATCTATGCAATCTTGCAACCGCCAGGTGTAATATTTGTCATGAAGCCACAAGAATGCCTATATTTTGATAAAATATCGACGTAATTTGTTATAGTATGGCTTAAAATGAGTAAATGGGTGTCTTTAATCTAAATAATTAATTTGTAATTTGTCACATAAAATGCAAAATTGCCCAATTTTCTTTTCAAGCCACTGGCTGCTTTCTCACAGGGATCGTATATGTATATAAGATCCCTGTTTCTCACAAAAACACATATGACAAACCATCAAAACAATGGTTAGCCTTGAGAGAGGAGTGAATTCTATAGCAATGACTTTCATCAATCCTTGAAAAGAAGTTGGCCCAGCTGGGGCTTTGAACCAGCGACCCTCTTTACAAGCTCTCTATGTTACCGACTGATCTACAGGGCTTTAGGCCTTTCTAATGAAATAAGAATACAACAACAAAAAGTGATAAAAAGTCATGTTGCTATCTATAACAGATTTAAAGCAGCATATCATTGTCATACGATATCACACTAGTAGTAAAATAAATATAGATGTTATTTATGCCTTTATCACACAATCCAAACTTTATATGACCCTGATAAAGAAAGCTTTTGAAAACATGGTGGGAAAAGGAGAAAATGCTGGTAACCAGCATTTTCTCCTTTTTCCACAATATTTTCTACTCTTTCACAACCAAATCTCATAACTCTAGTCACATTTAAATTGTAAATCTGCAAATGCTTTCAATTTGGACTGGTCTTAAATTTTGTTGTCTGGCAAAGAGCTAATCAATTTCACAGATAGTGAAGACTAAGATCAACCTGCATCAAGATGCATTCTGATTTTGGTCGACACTCTGATTCTCATACATGTAGTTACATAATTCGCATAAAATCTTTAATCCTTTATCACAAAGTCCTGACTTTTCACGACCTTGAGAAAGAAGACTTTTGAAAAAATTGTGTGAAAAGAAGAAAAATGCATTTTCTCCTTTCCCACAATATTTTCTACTCTATTAAAGACAACTTGCACAATTTGTGCCACGAAATTTGTGACATGTAATTTTTCACCTGCAAATGCTTTAGAATTGGACAAGTACACATTTTATTGTGTGGTAACGGGTTAACCCTTTAACAAAAAATCCCAAGATAACTAGCCTTGACAGGAAAGCTTTTGAAAACATTGCAGGAAAACAAGAAAATGCTGGTAGCTAGTGCTTTATCCTTTCCCCACAATGTTTTCTATCTTCTTAGGGGAAAACCCCATATTTGATTTGTTGTGCTTTCAATTTGGAGAAGTCGTCTGCGAAAAAAATTAATCCTATACTAAACAAACTCTGAGGAGGAAGGCTTTTGAAAGCATTGCAAGGAAAGAGCTGCAATCTTAACTCTTTACCAGACAACATAATTTTAGACTAGTCCAAATCGGAAGCATTTGCAGACGACAAAACTAATGTGACTCAAAAATTGAAATTTGTTTTGGAAAGGGTAGAAAACATTGTGGAAAAGGAGAAAATGCTGGTTACCAGCATTTTCTCCTTTTTCCACAATGTTTTCAGAAGGCTTCTTCCTTGGGGGTCGTGGAAACCCAGGATCATTTTGGTAAAGGGTTCATATTAATGATCAGTATTGTTCTTTTCCAAAATGTTTACAACCCTGTCAAAATGACAAATCTTATCATCTGAGCAATATTTCATTTTTTCACTTATCTGAAAATGAAGCATTTGTAGACAACAAATTAGATAAGGCTTGAGAAATGGTACTTGTCGTTGATACGAGTAGAAAACATTGTAAGAAAAGGACATTGCTGGTTACAATGCTGGCCTCCTGCATTCAGAAAAAAACCTCGAAGTCTTTTCACCCTTTATCATGCAATCCTGTGTTTTAAAAACCCTGAGGGTTTAATACATCTCGGTGATGCATTTTACCAGCAAGACATGATATAATTATGGATCCATAAAATCCATTTTGTTCAACAACCAACTGAATCCTGAGGTAGAATGGTCCTTGGACATGCAGAAACTTTACAAATAGCGAAGAATTTGGCAGGCTGACATGGATCGATACTTTTTGTAGATGCATTAAACCCCAATTTCACAGAGTATGCCTCATACTCTTCCCCTTTTCATAGGATTTACATATAGCAAGTCTATGCCAGCAAGCATTTTAATGTCAAACAGAAATGATATCTCAAAATGAACTTTTTACTGTACGGAAGGACGGATGATAACTAGCAATTTCTTATGTTCCCACAATGTTTTCTTCTCTTTCCATGACAAATCCAATCACCTGAGCCACACTTGTTGTCTACAGATACTGCTGTACTGTTTTTCTGTCTGTTATAAAGCTGACTCTATACCAGTCAACAAAATTTTTGACTGATCCAATTAGAAAGCATTTGCAGATGACAGCAAAATGTTCTGAAACACCTTTTTCCTTAACACTAACAGTGTTGAATTAATATAATGGCCCTCTTCAATTACAAAAAGAATCAGCAGTACCGAATTTTCATTGTTGTTATGACCAGAATATGTAACAAATTAGCAGACAGTGTAGATCATAGATCAGACTGCACATTCTGTGCAGTCTGATCTTGATCTACACTGTCCGCAAAAACAACTTAACTCGGTTCCAGCGCTGTATGGGTTAAGGTTGTTTAACATGGGATTATTTGCTAAGGCTCTGAAATAGCTTGCCATAGGACACCCCCATATCAACCCAAGTACTTAAAGCAAGACTCAAATCAAGGCCTTCAGGCTGTGAGTTTACACTTTACCACTGAGCCACACAAGACCCTGATTATTTAGTAGAGGGCTGACAAGGTCCAATTATCCATTATAATGACAGAAAGCTTTGCTCTTGACCGACTTCAGCTGCAGGGCAGAACAGACTGTGGCATCACTTGATTTAGGAACAGTATATCACATCCTCTCAAGAGGTCTTAAACCCAGCAATCTCATTCCATTGGCAAGCACTATTTGGCTGGCTTTAAACATATGAAAGTAGGCCTGAAAAAAAGGGCAGAACTGCATTCAAATGTGCTCTAATTCACTACCTTCTGAATCAAAGGACGGGTGTCCCTCAGGGCCTTTTTTGGACTACAATAGATTTTTGCCAAAATTTGCAAATTTATACTACTATGTATTGGTTTTCATTTGGTGAAGTATTAACATGTGTGGCCATGTCTTCAATGCTATATGCTTGAGAAAAGTGGGTGGGATAATTTGATATGATTTCAGCTTCTAAGACTAAATTGGAAATATCTTCCATTTGAAGCTGCAACTGACATTCATTCATTCCTTGTATGTACTAACCCTATAAGAGGGTGTTAATGACGCACATAATTTAAAACAACATTTTCCAGCAACGTAGTTATAATCACTGTTAAGTCGTACCTTAATTTTGCTTATTTTGTCATCTTCAACTTTGCGAAAAACCACAACATTGTTTTATCGTTGTATGGAAAACTAAGATATGTTGATATTATATACTAGACATAGTAGATATTCCAAAATTATGAGGAATTTGCTCTGTGATGAACAACAATGGAGTATCTGTCCTTGGAAAAGTGAAAAATACTAATTTTTTCTATGTTCTGAAACTGAGTATACTTACAATATATTTCAGAGGATTAAACTCACTCACACCTAAATTGTATAAATGTAAAAAACAGTCAACCCTTAACCATACATTCTTGAGTTTTGAGGACCATGTGCAAGACAGCTTTTGAAAATATTTTGGTAACAGGTGAAAATGCTGGAAACCAGCATTTTCTCTTTTTCCCCCAAAATGTTTTCTACCCTTTCAACAATAAGTTCCTGTTTGAGTCACATTTAGTTTGTTGTCTGCGAATTCTTTCAATTTGGACTAGTCTATGATGTTGTTTGGTAAAGAGTCACTGAATTTACTTTGAACGAGCAATTTTCCCCCGCAGAAAAATTTACTTGACCATGTAACTTAAAATCGCTCCCAGTCGGCCATTTTTCATCGAATCAAAAAAAAAAGTGTATCGGCGGAATGGGTCATTGTACACATGTATGAAGTTTCACTAAATTCCGTCCAATGGTATTGGAAATATTCTCCCAGACGGACACACAGACTGAAGGACAGACGGAAGGACAGATGGACAACGTTAAAACTATATCCCTCCGCCTTCGGCGAAGGATAAAAATTCTTAAGTAGTGATAACCAACATAAATGAGCCGTGCTTTGTGAAAATGGGGCTTAATGTATCTGCAAAAAGTATCGACCCAGGTCACCCTGCGCAGTCGTGCAGGCTGACCTGGGCCAAAACTTTTCGCTATTGGTCAATTTTCTGTATGTATAGGGACTAGTCTACCTCATAATTAACTCGATTTTTAAAAGAAGTGGCTATGATGGATCCATAAGTATTCTATGACTTGCTTGGTACTATAGATCACGGAGATGCATTAAGCCCCCTTTTGCCAGAACATGATTCATATGAAAGTTTCACCCTTTGCCTAACAAACCGCACTTTATACAACCAGAGACACAATGCTTTTGACAACATCATAGACAAAGGAGAATATCCTGGTAGTCAGCATTTTCTCCTTTTCATACAATACTTACTCTACCCTTTCACATACAAACCCCATTATTTATGCCAAATTTACTTTATCATCTGCAAAATGCCTTTTAAGAGCACTTTTTCCTTTTCTCTTATCTCAATCTTTTTGAAAACCCTCTTCCTTGGAATTGTTTAAACACAGCTTTCTATTGTTAAGGGTTGATTGGGTTTGCAGCAAGACAACAACAGAATTGATATAATAACATAATCATTTTCATCAGGGTTTAACTCTTTCAGCACCAAATAAATAAAGTCAACCTCTTTCGACGGCTATAAATACAATCTATTGAAACTTACAGAGACTTTGTTTGTATAGGCTTGACTACACAAGCAGACGGTATAGATCAAAGATCAGACTGCACAGACTGTGCAGTCTGATCTTGATCTTTGCTGTCCGCAAAAGTTACTGTTTTCGCCTATGGTGCCAAAAGGGTTAACAAACTGTTACTTAGACTTGTCCAAAATAAAAGAACTTGCAGATGACAAAATAAATAGGGTGCAACTGATTTTATTTTACTTCAGATGAGTAGTAAACATTGTGGGAAAATTAGAAATTGCTGATTACTAACATTTTATCCTCTTCCCATAATGTTTCCAAAAGCTTTCTTCATGAGTGTCATTAAAACTCAGGATTGTGTGGTAAAGGGTTAATCCCCAAAAATTTCATAGTTACTTAGCAGGACTAACCAGGATGAATGGAAGAATAGACAGAAAAACAGAAAGATAGAAAGAAACTAGAGCTGTCACTGAATGTGACTTAATACCCCCGCCAGCGCTTTGACAGAAACAGGCAATTATTTGTACACAGATGGACACACGGATGGACAAATGGACAGACAGGGTGATTCCAGTATACCCCCGAAACATTCGTTTTGCGGGGGTATAAAAATTCATACATAGAACAAATATGAATGAACATAGAGCACAGCATTCCAATGCCAACATCTGGCTCCAACTACTTTTTCAGTTAACCCTTTACCACACAATGCCGACTTTTAACAACCCTGTTAAAGAAGCCTTTTGTTTTCTACCCTATCAAAGAAAACTTGCACCATTTGAGCCACACTGAAATTGTCATTTGCAAATGCTTTCAATTTGGACAAGGCTACAATTTTGTCGTCTGGTAAAGAGTTAAGTAAGAAAAAATTGATAAAAGTGTCAAGAGTATCAAAATTGTTACCTGCCCTTTCAGTATAGGTTCCCTTTTTGATAGTTAACACCTAGCCTTAGTTCAAAGTACATGTAAATACCTTCAGTAACAATAGATACGAAGAGATGTAAAAGTTTACACAAAATGATGACAAATCCAGCTGAGGCCAGGGTTAACCCTTTAATACACAATCCCGACTTTTAATGACCATGAGAAAGAAGCCTTTTGAAAACAATGCGGAAAAAGGAGAAAATGCTGGTTACCAGCATTTTCTCCTTTTCCTACAATGTTTTCCAGACTTTCAGATACAAACCTCATCATTTGTGCCATATAAATTTTGTCATCTGCAAGTGCTTTCAAATTGGACAAGTCTACGTTTGTGTCGTATGGTAAAGGGTTACGGCAATACTTCAACATTTTCTTCGAAAACAACTTAGCTTAAAATTCGAAGAAAGTAATTCTGATTTATTAAATGGTGTTTTACACCACTTTAACATTTTTTCAATCATATCACAGCAACAGCTTCATGTATGTCAAAGGTTCTCACCAGTTCTAGAGTTCTAGGCTAGGGCTCTGAAGTGTGTTACCCAAGGACACTCCAACAAAATACCCAGTACTGTGACTGGGGCCTGAACCCACACATTTGCCCAAAGTTTTTCAATGATATGACATGGTGAACTACTTTTTGATTCATTGTGTCGTACTCGTCTAAGACATGATCAAGACAAACCTGGTTTAATGAGTATCAGACTTCAATTGTGGCCTCTAGAGTGTACACAAGGTAAAAGTTGATGACACTAGACTGACCAACAAACAATGATCACAGAAGCTCAATTTCAGCACTTTGTGCTCAGCTGAGCTAAAATGACCTGTAGATACCTGAGCATGTTCTGGTTTTCCTTGATGGACAAAGCATGTTCTGTAGGCTTTATTGGTCGCATGACTGAAAAACAAACAAGAAAGCAGTCTGAAGGACAGCTATTTCCCTTGCTGCCCTGTCCCGGTTATGATTACTGCTGGACCTAAAAAGCACTTCATTGCACTGAGCCTTTTATAATCAACCTTCAATTGTCATATCATAACTGAAATCCCATCCCATCCCATCCCATATCTTTCGTTGCATTGATGAATTCAAACCGGTAAGCCAATATAGCTTCTTGATGATATATCTACAAACATGCAATCCACAAACAAAAATCTGCTAACACAAAACCTGCAAACATAAAAGTTGGGCTTCAAACATTAGACCCATGACTAGGATATTAACCTTCATGGTGGGGGGGTTAACAAAGGGCAATAACTCCAAAAAAATGTTGAGGACAGAGTTATAATTCTTGTGCACTGCTTAAGATTATCTATTTACATATGAAGTTTGAAGCAGATAGCTTTTATATTTAGGAAGTTATGCTCAAGACATAAGTTTTAAATTCATTAAATAACTGAGGGCCGCAACTCGAAAAAAAAATGGATACTGAGTCATGGATCATGTGCACTGCACTTGTCCCCAATATGACCTATTTTCATATGAAGTTTGAAGTTAATAGCTTTTATATTTTGTTAGTTATGCTTCAGACAGAAGTCCACTTTTAAACATAACTAAGGGCAATAACCTAAAAAATAATGGAGACAGAGTTATGGATCTTGTGCACTGCACTTGTCCTCAAAGTGATCTACATGCATATGGAATTGTAATTAAAAAGATTTTATATCTGGATGTTATGCTCTGGTCAGAAATCAATTTTGTAAAATAACAAAGGGCAATAACTCCAAGAAATAATGGAGACAGAGTTATCAATCTTGAGCACTGTACTTGTCCTCAACATGATCTGTTTGTATATGAAGTTTAAAGCCAAATGCTTTTATACTTCGTATTGACTGACTGAATTGGAGTTTAACGCAATTTTAACAGCTTAGGTCATATCACGGCAGTCAGTGCACCTATGCACATGTTTCCTGGCTTTCTCACACCGGTACTTTAACAACTTTCTTTCCAAGTCACTGACTATTTTCTCACAAGACATCAGAGGTGAGAGGCGAAAAGTCATCTGAAAGAGAGTTTGCCTCAAGTGGGTATTGAACTCAACAAATACTAGGTCATGAGTCCCATACGCTAACCACTGAGCTACCCGGGCGGGCTTTATACTTTGGAAGTCATGCTTTAGGGGGAAAAAAAATCATATTTTTAAAATACAGGGCATAACTCCAAAAATAATGGTAACAGAGTAATAGATCTTGTGCACTGCACTTGTCCTGAACATGTTCTGTTTGTATATGAAGTTTGAAGCCAACACCTCTTATACTTTGTTAGTTATGCTCTGAACAAAAATCCACTCTTTAAAATTAGTAGGGGCAACAACTCCAAAAATAATGGAGACAGAGTTATCGATCTTTTGCACTGCACTTGTCCACAATGCGATCTATCTACATATGAAGTTTGAAGTAAATAGGTTTTATACTTATGCTTCGGACAAAAATCCCATTTGTGAAACAAAGGGCAATAACTCCAAAAATAATGAAGATAGAGTTATGGATCTTGAGTTCTGCACACCGTCTTACCAAGATGAACATTTTACCAAGGTTTAATGAAAATCTTTCAAAGGGTTCAGGAGATATGGAGCAGACAAGAAAGTAATACAGACGGACAAATGGACGGACGGACAGAAGGACAGACAGACAGATAAAGGCCATTCCTATAATCCCCTCTCACCTTGCAGTGGAGAATTAACTAGAGAGTCGTGATAGCCGTAAAATGCTCAACTAAGCCTGTGTATCTTCAGTAACAGAACATTCAAGTATAGTCAATATTTTTTCCTAATACCACCCAGTGACTTAATATTTTTAAGCAGGCTGATCTATTTTCAAAGTTCTTTAACCCTTTACCACACAATCATGAGTTTTAACAACCCTGAAAGAGAAGGTTTTTTGAAAACATTGTGGGAAAAAGGAGAAAATGCTGGTAACCAGCATTTTCTCCTTGTCCAACAATGTTTTCTATCCTATCAAAGGCAGATTTCGGCATTTTCTCTTTTTCCCAAAATGTTTTCAAAAACCTCCTCCTTCAGGGTCGTTAAATCTAGGGATTGTGTGGTAAAGGGTTAAAAAATTATCATGACAAACATTTAGACTCTGTTTGATGAACATCAAAAAGAAAAACTGGCCTCTACAATGACCACAATATTTTTTAAGATTTGTCCTAGTTGCCTAATTTTTGAACAAACATAATTCAATTTTAGAACTGTCAAAGATATCATTATGTCAAACATTCTGACAAACTTTTAAGAGTATTGGACTGAAAATGTGGCCCCTATAGTATACCAAAGGTTTTTCTCAGATTTGTCTCAGTGGCCTACTGTATGACCCAGCATGACCCATTTTCAAACTTGACATAAGTATTAGTGTGAAAATGTGGCCTATAGAATGTCAAGGTTATTCCAAGATTTGTTCCAGTGACCTTCTTTTTAACCATACACAACCTACTTTCACTCAGATCTGAGATATCATCCAGACATATACTCTGACCAAGTTTTATGAGTATTGAGCTGAAAACCTGACCCTTAGAGTGTACACAAGGTTTTGCAAATTTTGTGCAAAAGACATACTTTTTGATCCGATATGACACATAATCAAATTTGTTCCAGATATCAAGACATATACTTTGAGCTATTTCCTGTGACCTTCTTCTTGATTTGACGTACACCATTTTCAAAGTCTTTCAAGACAAAGACTCTGATAAACTTTCATGGGTATTGCACTCAAAATGAACTCCAAAATTAGACTAAAAACTGTGGCCTCAAGAGCATAAACAAGATTTTTCTAGTATTTGAGAAAATGACCTACTTTTTGACCAGATTCTATCTGTTTTTTAAGCAGTCTGAGATATCATCAAGACAAACATTCTGAACAACTCTAATGAGTATTTTATTGAAAATGTGGCCTCTAGAGCATACATACATGTAGGGTTTTCTTAGATTTGCCCTATTAACATTTTTTTTTTTCTCCTAATTTGACACATTTTCGAACCTGTCTGAGATATCAAGACAAACATTCTGACTACCTTTAATGAGTATTATACCAAAAGTGTGATTTCTAGAGCTCACAAAAGATTTTCCTACGATTTGCCCCCGTGACATACTTCTTTTATCAGACGTGTCCCATTTTAAAACTCGTCTGAGGTATCATCAATGCAACATTGTGACAAACTTTCATAAGTATTGGACTTAAAATGTAGCCTGTAGAGCATACACAAGGTAAAAGTTGACAACGCATGACAGACACAGCATGATCACAAAAGCTCACTGTCACATTGAGCACTATGCCCAGGTGAGCTGAAAAAAAAGATAAGAAGAAAGATAAATTTTACCTAGTTCATTATCTCTTTTATTTTTTTTGGAACATGCTATTTTACTGTATATAAGATGACTGAATTTTAGACCTATCAACATTTAACTCTTTACCAAACAATAAAATTTTGGACTAGTCCAAATTGAAAGCATTTGCAGACGACAAAATAAATGTGACTCAAAAATTGAAATTTGATTTGGGAAGGGTAGAAAACATTGTGGGAAAGGAGAAAATGCTGGTTACCAGCATTTTCTCCTTTTCCTACAATGTTTTCAAAAGCTTTCTTTCTCAGGGTCTTTTAAAGTCGGGATTGTGTGGTAAAGAGTTAAAGTATTTGTACACCACAAATCCAGTACTGACTTGTCATTCACCCATTTACAACACAATTCTTTCATGATCCTGACAGAAAAAGGCTTATAAAAACATTGTTGGAAAAAGAGAAATACAGGATATTAGTTTTTTACGGTGAAAGATCGAAATTTATTTAATTGAGTGAACATCATTGGTAATATTTTCATGAGTGGCTGCACCACTCATGAAAATATTACCGATGATGTTCACTCAATGAAATAAATTTCGATCTTTCACCGAAAAAAAACCAAGTATTCCATTTATTTCATGCTTTTAACCCTTTCTGGGGGGAACTTAATCAAAATCCAGTACAGTTCTTTTCAGTTATTCCCTGTGGCGTACCCCTTCCACAAAGCAACGCATTACGATATTACATCAAGCGCGAGAATTGTAAGGTAAATTAGGTCATATTTCCATCTGGTTGTGAGGCACGCACATTTCACCTAGGTAACTAGTGCGCAGGAACAACTGTTTCCGCCTTCAATTGAAGAGTCAGAATATAAAAAACGGTATTTTCACTGGTCGTAACCATGAAATATTGAAAAATATTTCACCGATATTTCTCGATAACCTACCGGAAAGCATGAAATAAAATGCTGTTAACAACAAGGTTTTCTACTCTTTCAAAGACAAATCTCTTCACTTGATCCACATTTTGTTTCTTGTCAGTAAATGCTTAATCCTTTGCCACTAACTCCCGAGTTTTAATGACCGTAAGGATGAAGGATTTTGAAAACACTAAAAGGAGAAAATGCTAGTTACCATCATTTCCACCTTCTCCACAATGTTTTTTACCCTTCAAAAGGCAAATTTCACTGATGCACTGAACCCACTTTTCATGTATTTGCTTCCATTTGATTTATATGAGCCATGCTCTATGAAAAGGGGACTTAATAAATCTTCGTGATCCATGGTACCAGGCAAGCCATCACATACCTATGGATCCATAGTAGCCACCTTTTTTTTTAACAACCCACTTAATTCTGAGGTAGATGGGTCATTGGACATACAGAAAATTGACCAATAGCGAAAAAGTTTCGGCCCAGGTCAGCCTGCGCGGACTGCACAGGCTGACCTGGGTCGATACTTTTCGCAGATGCATTAAGCCCCCTTTTCACAGAGCACGACTCATATATATATATATATATATTTACAATAAATATGAGTCATGCTCTGTGAAAAGCTAGTTGAATGTATCTGCAAAAGGTGTTGACCCAGGTCAGCCTGCACAGTCTGTGAAAGTTGAACTGGATCAAAACTTTATGTTCCTTATAAATTCTCTGCAAGTCAAAATAATTCTGAGGACGCATCAAATCCCCAGACCACTTCTTATTTGCTTATGAAAATTAGTATAAAATAAAGGTACATATATAGTAGGCTTACAGACTTACCAAATACCTAAAATATGTCTGACTACATGATGTGGTTCTAATGATGTCGCTGCAAGCTCAATACCCAAAGGGAACCTATTCATGAGAAAAGCAATGTACACAAAACATTAGAAATGTTTTGATGTCTTTCTGCAAAAAAGGTAAACAATATTTTTAGACCTTGCATTCCACATAATACATAAATGATCGGATATTATATGAGAGGACATTTTTATTGTTTTAATTTAACTCTTTACATAATGACAAATTTTCAGACTCCTCCAAATTGAAAGTATTTACAGACGACAAAATTAATGGGCCTAAAAAAATTGAAATGGTAGAAATCATTGTGGGAAAAGGAGAAAATGCTGGTTACCAGCATTTTCTCCTTTTCCCACAATGTTTTCTAAAAGGTTTTCTTTCAGGGTCGTGAAAACCTGGGATTGTTTGTTAAAGGGTCATTCTAAAAACAAAAAACAAGATTTCGTTGACAATAAAAAATGAGGAAAAATGTGATATTTCATCATAACTATATGAGATAAATTTGCATATTTTGTTCAAAATAATGGTTGATATATTGACATTTCCTTACTATAAGAGAAATGAGAAATTATGTGAAGCGGCTTTTTGGACTAACCTGAACTGACAGCATTTGCAGACAACTTATTAGATGTAGCTCAAGTGAAAATTTCTGTCTCTTATAGGGTAGAAAACACTGCGGAAAAGTGCTACTGAAACTCAGAATCATTTGGTTAAGGATTTAGTTTTCAGGGTCCGAAAATTTCCAGATAAGGCACCCATCATGCCTTCAAAAAACACCTGTCCTACACTGATCCTCACTGATCCTTCTTAGATGGAAAATCTTAAATATAAGGTTTCAGTAACCGATACCATTTATCCTGTCAAGTAATTAAAAGTAATAAACCCAAAACTACAAAGTTTTTCAGCGTAGCTGAATGTGCTGGCTTTTGACCTACTTTTTGGCATTGAGAACAAATGAATTAATAGAAATTTGTGATTAGTCAAAAATGAAGACATGTTTATTCTAACGGACCTTGTGGTAAAAAATGTAGACACGTTTAATCTAAGGGCCCCTGCTAATTTGATGGCAAATTTATGCCGTCTATCCTTTTAAAGATATCTTTTGTTTAAATTGGTATTGGGGAAAGTATTTGTGCTAATATTACTCATTTTGATAATGACAGAAGTTGCTCATATTTAATTAGCCAAGGTATATTAAAGCATTTTTAGCTGCATTGAAAAGTACCAACCGATATCATTAGGCTGATTTGAGACTGGTCTAATTTACAATGAGAACCAGTATGTTGTATACCCCGATTCAAGATTTGATTTCATAATTACCTTTAATTTGTTTATTCAGTAATGGATGGCCATTTTGCAGGTTATAAGTTGTTTACTACCTACTATTTACCACTTGTCCTGCCGGACTACCATCACAGATAATTCATTCGTCCTCATTTATTTTTTACTCATAATTACGAGCTGATGAGCGGATTCTTTGGAACCTGGTTTTGCTTTAAAATATCAAAAGTTTTGATCAGAAGGTTTCAGTGGTTTACAACCCTGAGGAAGAATGCTACTACCTCTTACCTCGTTCCCAAACCACAATATTTTAGACATGTCCAGTTTGAAAGCACTTGCAAACAAGAGAGCCGCTGTCACAATATACGCAACCACATGGCTGCTATTTCAAGCAGCTAGCTATAGAGACTAAAGTATTGGAATTTCTAGCACCTGCCTGGGTAGCTCAATGGATATATTGTGTTACTTGTGATCTAAAAGGTTTACGCACGTCTGATGGATGGACAGACGAACGCACGATGGACTCATTGGTCATTGGCTTTGACTAACCAATAAAAATATGAAGTTTCATGAAATTATGTCCATTAGTTGGAGATACATCGATGAAAAATTAAGTTTGACCTGAAGCCCCCTTTTTCCATGACACAGCAATAAATTCCAAAACCCTGACAACATGTGCTAGGTCGCATGATCTGTGAAAATTTCATCCAAATCCATTGAGATATGTCCAGTAATTAAAGAGATATTGGTGAAAAATGAAATATATCATAAAGACCCCCTTTTCCATGACGCAGCTATAAATTGCAAAACCTTGAGATTATGCGCTAGGTCACATGATGAGAAACATTCTGTGAAAATTTCATCCAAATCCGTCAAGAAATGTCGGAGGAGTTGCGTTCACAAGAAATGGATGTACGTACGGATGCAGTTTAAATTTGACATGAAGCCCCCTTTTTCCATGACACAGCAAAAAATTCCAAAACCCTGACAATATGCGCTAGGTCACATGATCTGTGAAAATTTCATCCAAATCCGTTGATATATGTCAAGTAATTAAAGAGATATTGGTGAAAAATGAAATATAACATGAAGCCTCCTTTTTCCATGACGCAGCTATGAATCGCAAAACCTTGACAATATGCCCTAGGTCACATGATGAGAAACATTCTGTGAAAATTTTATCCAAATCCGTCAAGAAATGTGGGAGGAGTTGCGTTCACAAGAAATGGAATGAAATATAACATGAAGCCCCCTTTTTCCATGATGCAGCTATAAATCGCAAAACCTTGACAAAATGCGATAGGTCACATGATGAGAAACATTCTGTGAAAATTTTATCCAAATCAGTCAAGAAATGTGGGAGAAGTTGCGTTCACAAGAAATGGAATGAAATATAACATGAAGACCCCTTTTTCCATGACGCAGCTACAAATCGCAAAACCTTGACAATATGCGATAGGTCACATGATAAGAAACATTCTGTGAACATTTTATCCAAATCTGTCAAGAAATGTGGGAGGAGTTGCGTTCACAAGAAATGGATGTACGTACGGACAGATGAAGGGACGAACGGACAGACATACGGACGGATGGACGGACGTCCAGACAGACGGAGAAGATGACGCCAATATACGTTGCCTCCAGCGGCGTATAAAAACGAGATTAATATGGAACAAATGATGGGATTTGAATCAGATAGTAGCCACGATGGCCCTGAAGTCATTCACCTGAGCCTTCTGACTAAAATGACCCGTTTCCAATCTCTGCCGAGATATAACTAAAACTTGTTTTTCTACAAAAAAACAGATGTCTCCCCCTTTTTGGTGTCAGAAGGATTAATAATCCATGATAAAGTTAATAACATTTTCTCCCAGATTTCTACTGCGGACATGAAATTGTATGTAAAATGAGTAAGGAAAATAATCAAAGGGAAACAACTCGAAAAATATACAAGCCAAAGTTATGGTTCTTGTGCATGACACTTCGTCTCATGGTGCTTTACAAATGTGTGAAGTTTTATCAAAATATCTTAAAAGGTTTTCCAGTTATAGACCGTACACAATTTGTGACGGACAAACAGAGACAGACAGACATACAGACGGACGCACAGGGAAGAACAATATGTCTCCCGACCCTGACGGGGGGAGGCATAATGACAAAAATTCTGACAAACTTTCATGTGTATTGGACTGAAGATTTGACCTCTAGCATGTACACAAGCTTTTTCTGGAATTTGTCTCAGTGACCTACTATTTAGCCCAACATAGGCCATTTTCCAGCTTGCTGTAGTTATTATCCAAAGAAACATTTTTACCACCTTTCATGGGTATTGGACAGAAAATATGGCCTCTAGAGCATACACAAACTTTTTTTGGAATGAGTCTCAGTGACCTACCTTTTAGCCAAACACAGCCCATTTTCGAACTTGTAGAAATTATCAAAACAAACATTCTGACCACATTTCATGAGCATTGGAGAGTACATGTGGCCGGTAGAGTGTACACAAGATTTATCTGAGATTTGACCTATTGACCTAGTTCTTTACCAGACATGACAAATTTTCAAAACATGTCTAAGATATTATCAAGAAAAACAGTCTGACCATCTCTTATGAGTATTGGACTAAAAATGTAGCCTGTAGAATGTACACAAGGTTTTTTAAAGATCTGACCAAGTGACCTAGTTTTTGACCTGACATGACCCATTTTCAGCCTTGTCTGAGATATTATCAAGACAAATATTCTGACCAAATTTCATGAGTATTGGACTAAAAATGTAGTCTGTAGAACCTACACAAGATAAAAGTTGATGATGGACAACGGATGACGAACGCCGGACACAGCAAGATCACAAAAGCTCACCTTCGTGCTCAGGTGACCTAAAACTGCTGGTAACTAGCATTTCCCCTTTTCAGACAATGTTTTCTACCGCTTCAATGACAAATTCCATCACTGGAGACATATCTAATTTGTCATGTATGAATACTTTGAATTTGGGCTAGTCTAAAATGTCCTGAAAATAGGAGAAAACACTGGCACCAGCAGTTTCTCCACTTCCCACAATGAATGCTACTCCTGCATCATTTGACATCTGCAAGGATACCACTTTCTTCCTATATCATTGACAAGTCTTAAACCTTGTCAAGTGTGTAACCCAAGCATTCCAATGTTTTACAACACTGAGGAAGAGGGCTTTTTTAAAGCATTGTGGCAAAAAGAGAAAATGCTTATTACCAGCATTTTCTCCTTTTCCAACAATGTTTTCTCTCCTACCAAAAAGAAATTTAAATTTTTAAGTCACATTTATTTTGTGCATCTGCAAATGCTTTCAATGTGGACAATTCTGAATTTTTTTTTTTTTGTTTCGTAAAGAATTAATAGAGTGAATCACATACTTGCTTAATTGGAGCATCAATGCCACTGCACTTTTATTCGTATGGATAGCCTCCTCTTCAAAATCCAAACTATTTTCTATCTGCGATGCATTCGCCACTAATCTGTGAATATAGATTGTCTAACAGCCATTAATCAATTAGCTTCATACAAAATAATCCCATCACTTAACTCTTTAATAAATGACAAAATTTTAGGTTTGTCCAAATTGAAAGTACATGTATTTGCAGATGACAAGATACAAA
The DNA here is from genome assembly GCA_946811185.2 of Hippopus hippopus. Lineage (NCBI taxonomy): Eukaryota > Metazoa > Mollusca > Bivalvia > Cardiida > Cardiidae > Hippopus > Hippopus hippopus. The sequence continues at coordinate 12,961,568 of OX328103.1, read as the reverse complement.
ATACTCGAAAAAATGAACTTTGTTTTTGGAAGAGCAGAAAAAATTGTGGGAAAAGGTTGCCAGCATTATCTCCTTTTCCCACAGTGTTTTCAAAAGACTTTTTCTTTAGGGTCGTTAAAACTCGTCATTGTGTGAAAAAGGGTTAACCACCTTGAGAGAAAGAAGCATTTGAAAACATGGTGGGAAAAGGAGAAAATGCTGGTATCCAGCATTTTCTCCTTTTCCCACAATGTTTTCATTTAATGTTGTCTTCTGCAGAGCAACATTTAAACATACATCTTCACTCGTTTTCATCCAGTTTTTTAACTGTTTTTTCTTTATTTTATGAAACTAAATCACTCTTGTATCTTCATGCCAAATATTGCCCCTGATGGTTGCAAGGTTGCGCAGATTACGGCAGATAGAAAATGCATTTCATTCTATTGCGGCTAGTCATAGACATAACAACCACAGTTTTCGGTTTAAATCAAAGACAAATCCCTACAGTTTCTTTACCCCATACACCTTATATTGATTTTTTATCTACGTTTACACAGCTGACTAGATTATAACACAGTCAAGTTTTAACAGCATTTGTTTACCCTCTGGCTGTAAAGATGTCTCTTTAATGTTGTCGTCTGCAGATGCTTTGGACTCGGACAAGTCAGAGATTTCGTTGTTTGGTATAGGATTAGCCCTGACAAAAGAGGCTTACTTACCCTTTACCAAAGAATCCTGAGTTTCAACGGCTTTGAGGGCTTTGGAAAACATAGTGAGAAAATGAGAAAATGCTGGTAACTACCATTTTCTCCTTTTTTCATAATGTTTTGTACCCTTTCAAAAACATTTTGCATCATTTGAGCCACTTTTAGTTTATCATCTGCAAATGCTTTGGATTTACAACATGTCCAAAATTTTGTCATGTTGTAAAGAATTAAAGAAAAAGTATTGTGGGCTCTAGCTCTCATGGTTAGAAGCTAGAAGATGCTTAAAGTTTTCATAATCAAAGTCTGTGTGAAACTCCTTAATCCCAAGGTAGGATCATTTTTGAATCCAAACTCTACATTGTACAGGTTCGGAAGAAGTCTCTAAATAAAACAACTTGCCCAATTACTTAGCCCTTGGGTTGGTGGTTTCCTGACATGAAGATTTTTTAAAGATATCCCAAATTTTTTTATTGTTGCCGTAGCAACCCGAGTCCTGCATGGAATTTTGACTATACATGTAATATGTACCAATCAGACAGCATGTAAAAGAGTGTAGAGAGAATTAATGACTGAAAAAAGTTATTGACCAGAATCAGCCTGTTCAGTCCACGCATGCTGACCTGGGTCAAACCTTGCTACTAGAAACATTTGTGCATGTCAAAGGACCAATCTACCTTATGATACAGTTGGTTGTTAGACAAAATGTCTTTCATGGATCCATAACAGTGTGACTACTTGCTTGGAATAAATGCATCACAGAGCATTTCTCTCCTTTTCCCGCATTCTTTCAAAAGCCTTCACCGTAAGAGGTCATGAAATACTCAGGAATGTAAAAGAAAATGGTAAAATTCTGTCTAACCCTATACCAAATGACAAAATAATAGACCTGTCCATGTTGGAATGATTTGCAGATAACATGTCTCGAATTATAAGATTTCTCTTTGAAAGGGTAGAAAACATTGTAAGAAAAGGGAGGAAAGGCTGGTTGTTAAAACGTTAAATTTTCCTACAAAAATGGTAGAAATAAAAATAAATACCAGTTTAGTTGGTGAAAACCTTTTTTTAATGGATAACAGATAAATACCGTATATTGGCGGGGTTTTCTGCCTCCTAAAATTTTTGTGAGTTTGCTCATAATCAATTTTTCACGTTTCTAATTTTCATGAATTAGTTGGTATGTTTCTATTTTTGCGAAATTGTAAATATATGATAGCATCAAACCCATCAAACTATTTATTGGTATGTTTAGTATTATGTACTGGTGGCGTTACTGCATATGCAAATTAGGGAAAAAGAGTCACAAGATTTACCTTGATAGTCAGGTATTTCGAAATCTCAAAACTACTTTCCCAGTGACTCCGATGGTATATATAAATAAATAAATAAGAAAAAGATTTATTATGCCCCCCCTTCAACGAAGTGGGGGTATATTGCTTTGCTAATGTCGGTCAGTCAGTCGGTCCGTAGACCTTACTTTGTCCGGATGATAACTAGACACAGAATTGACCTAGGTTCGTCAAATTTGGCACTGACATGCGTCTCGCAGTGTAGATGATCCCTATTGATTTTGAGGTCAATCGATCAAAGGTCAAGGTCACAGTGACCGTCAACATGTTGATATAGAGACCAAACCTTGTCCGGATGATAACTAGACACAGAATTGGCTAGATTCATCAAATTTGCCACAGTCATGCGTCTCACAGTGTAGATGATCCCTATTGATTTTGAGGTCAATCGGTCAAAGGTCAAGGTCACAGTGACTGTCAACTTGTTGATATAGAGACCAAACCTTGTCCGGATGATAACTAGACACAGAATTGACCTAGGTTCGTCAAATTTGGCACAGACACGCGTCTCGGAGTGTAAATGATCCCTATTGATTTTGAGGTCAATCGGTCAAAGGTCAAGGTCACAGTGACCATCAACATGTTATTATAGAGACCAAACTTTGTCCGGATGATAACTAGACACAGAATTGACCTAGGTTCGTCAAATGTGACACAGACATGCGTCTCGGAGTGTAGATGATCCCTATTGATTTTGAGGTCAATCAGTCAAAGGTCAAGGTCACAGTGACCGTCAACATGTTGATATATAGACCAAACCTTGTCCGGATGATAACTAGACACAGAATTGACCTAGGTTCGTCAAATTTGGCACAGACATGCATCTCGGAGTGTAGATGATCCCTATCGATTTTGAGGTTAATCGGTCAAAGGTCAAGGTCACAGTGACCGTCAATATGTTGATATATAGACCAAACCTTGTCCGGATGATAACTAGACACAGAATTGACCTAGGTTCGTCAAATTTGGCACAGACATTTGTCTTGGAGTGCAGATGATCCCTATCGATTTTGAGATTAATCCATCAAAGGTCAAGGTCACAGTGGCCTTCAACTTAATGATATATAGACCAAACCTTGTCCAGATGATAACTAGACACAGAATTGACATAGGTTCTTCAAATTCTGTACATATATTCATCTCGGAGTGTAAATGATCCCTATCGATTTTGAGTTTAATCCATCAAAGGTCAAAGTCACAGTGGCCTTCAACTTAATGATATATAGACCAAACCTTGTCCAGATGATAACTAGACACAGAATTGACCTAGGTCCTTTAAATTCTGTACAGATATTCATCTTGGAGTGTAAATGATCCCTATCGATTTTAAGGTTAATCCGTGAAAGGTCAAGGTCACAGTGACCACCAAATGATTCAGGGCCCGCGCTGCTGTTCGCAACTTGAGCCATTTGCTAAAAAAAAATTAAAGTGTCTCAAAAATCATCATATGTGGCTCAACTTGTAGCTCCAACATTTTATTCGCGTATTATCGGTGACGTAGTAGGCATTGAAGTCGACTGGGAAAAAGCGGAAGTCGAACACGCATGCCGAAAAGAAAAGCGATAACCCAGTCTGTGTATCGGCGACTGTTTACAATCTTGTATGTATACACATGGCGGTGTGTACAATTATGCGAACTGTTGACAGATTATCACATTTAACAATTGAAGTGGGCTATAAATCAAAAAGATGACATCAATATTTCCCAATCAATTCTTTTGATATCAGTTTATGAACTGTGCCACTTCCTGTATCAATGTGGCAGTAGGGGGGCATGACTGTTTTACAAAAAGATATCTTGTTAAAATCTAAGACTACCAGTATTTCCTAGTCGGTTTATTCATTCACAATTTATTGTATCATTTGACAACAAATGGACACTGGGAAATTAAGGTAAACAACTTACCTACCGACACTGGAACATTATTACCTGCCTATTCCATTGACACTAACCAAGCATGTCAAAGGGAAGAAAGTCTTTTCTCTTGATATTTCTTATCAAAGGAAGGATATTCTGACTGTATGGAATTTTTAGCAAATATAATTTTCGCAAGAATGATCCACTCGCGAAAATAGTGAACATTTTCTTCCCGCGAAAAAAAAACAAAAAAAAAAAACGATATATGGTATTATATTAGAAGATTTCAACCTATGAAATCAGAACCAAAGCTGAAGTAAGTCTGCATGCAGGCTACATAATCACACCATATTTGGGAATGTATCTGACAGAGAAGATACTGATTTTCTTTCTGTTGTATCTGATTTTATCCAAGTACTATGCATATGAGCCACCCTCTAGCAAAAGAGTTTTTAACTCTTTACCAAACGACAAAATTTTAGACTTGTCCAAATTGAAAGCATTTGAAGACAACAAAATAAACGTGAATCAAATACTGAAACTTGACTTTGAAAGAGTAGAAAACATTGTGGGAAATGGAGAAAATGCTGGTTACCAGCATTTTCTCCTTTTCCCACAATGTTTTCAGAAGGCTTCTTCCTCAGGGTCGTTAAAACCAGGGATTGTCTGGTAAAGGGTTAATGCATCTCTGTGACACATTATACGAAGCAAGTCATCACCTGACTATGGATTCGTAAAATCCATTTTGTCTAACAACCGACTGAATCATGAGGTAAAACAGCAAAAAGCTTTGACCCATATCAGCCTGCGCAGACTGCGTAGGCCGACATGGGTCGATACTTTTCGCAGATACACTAAACCCCCTTCTCACAGAGCATGGCTCATACATTCGATTCAGAAAATTTATAAGTAATTTTATCATATAACCTCCCTTGTTTTCAGTGTAATATACCCATTACGAATTTTCTTATCTCATACACTTTAAATATCACAATTGTGTGACGTTATTTTGTTCGTATTTCATAGAAGTGAGTGGGATTTTATGGATATTACCGCGGATACATCTATAGATGGTTTTGCATCTTCTTATCTATGATTTGTGAAATATCGTTATGTGATAAAATGAATCTGACATTCGTTGGCTTACGAGATAAAAATTTCATTAAACTCGTCCAGAAAAAAGTTATTAAGCTCGCCAAAGGCTTGCTTAGTAACATTTTCCTTTGACTCATTTAATGAAATTTTATCTCAACACCAACTCTTGTCATATCCTATATATATGAAAAAAAAGTTGCCTACCTGCAAAGCCTCGAATGGCAGTACTGAATATAAACCCCCGAGTCTTCTCCATAGTACAGCATTCTATTCCAGTCAAATTTATAAGAGCGCAATCTTTGTTTGCTAAAGTCTTGTATAATCATAACACTTCGGCCTAGCTCTTCTGCTATGCTGTCAATCTCTGCCTTGGGTACTTTTGTGGCTAAAATTCACATCAAAAACAGTAATTTATAACCAATTTAAGCATGTCAAAGGACCATTCTTTTTCAAGGTTAAGCCTAATTTCAGTTGAAATGCATCCATATCATGCAATATAATGTAAAATGCATTTTCTAACATGACACATGACCTCAGCTCTATAAACACAGTGCAGTGGAAGCATGGTAAAATCATTGTCATTCTATATAAAGTGACGTCATTCTATATAAAGTCAGTCAACCTTGGCCTTCAGGTATTTTATCAATGAAAGTTACTTGACATAAACACATTGTCAATTTCCGATACTCAACCAAGGAGGAAGGAAAAACTCAAGGATTTACCGATATTTACTGTTTTTGGTAAAAATTGACAATGATGGAACTCTTTTGAACGTTACCAGTAAACATATGTAAATTAAAGTCTTTTCATGTTGAAGATTAACATCAAAATTCGCTGGTGTTGCATTGAGAGTGGGTAGGATAATACTCAGAGCATTTGAAGGGACTGCCACTCTAATGCTTGACAATACATTCATTCTTCTTTGTTGTTTGAAAGGGAGAAAATAAATAGTAAAAAGGTGAGTTTCTTTCTTTTTTTTATCTTTGATACCTAGGGATTTATTGAAAATTTGATTTTTTTTATATTTACCGACTGGGCAGTGGGGTTTTGTTTCGGTTAGTAACTAGAACAGCCATGGTTTATTCAAGAGAATTAATCGGCATCCCCTTTTGTAAATTAAGTATTAACTTGCTTTTCTTTGATCAAGAGTTTGTCATGTTAGAATCAAAATAATCTTCTTTCTATTGTGGTTTATTGTAGCCCAAGTGGTTTATTTATTGCGCCTCATATCTCACAACTTGGTTTATTGAGCCATAAACCACGATAAAAGATTATTTCTTAAACACAGATGAATAACCTTTTTACCAAACAACAAAATTTTGAGCTCGACCATATCCAAAGCATTTGCAGACCACAAAATAAATGTAGCTCAAATGATGATTTCTCCTTAAATAGGGTAGAAAACATTGTGGGAAAAGGAGAAAACTCTGGCTGCCAGCATTTTCTCATTTTCCCACAATTATTTCAAAAGCCTTCTCCATGAGGGTCGTTAAAACTCAGCTTTGTGTAATAAAGGTTTAAATCTTTTTTTGCACATGACGTTTGGTTCACATGGGTTGAGTAACTCAGAAGAGATTTTTAAAATAAAGCTTGACACACAGACAAACAGAAATAAAATGAAGGACAAAAATTTGTTTGTTGGATTGTTTGTACGATCTTGACCAAAGGTGAGAGTATGAATGCTGTTGCAATGACTATCATCAATTCTGGGAAACCAGCATTTTCTCCTTTTCCCATAATGTTGTCTATGTTTTTTACTCTGTAAAACACTGAAATCATCATTTACATAACATTTCATTTGTTGTCTGCTAATGCATTGAATTTGGTCCAGTCCAAAAATTGTGTCATTTGGTAATAGGTTAATACTTGTACAAAGTTTCATTACAATGAAAGTAAACTGTAGGGGAAGCTTGCAACACAAAATGAACATACAGGCTGATACTAGTATAATCTCGTAAACATTCATGGGGGGGGGGGAAGTATGAAAAAACACATTTACTCTTTACCAAACGACCCAGTTTTACAACAATAAACAATAAACAAAACAAGAGCACTGTATGCGTGTGCCAACGCTCGGCTGCAAGTGCTTAATTTTCAGTAAAAATTCAACGTCCAACAAAGGGCATAACTGTGTCAAAAATATTTTGATGGTTATCTACCCTTGTTATATGGGTTCCCCATTTGATAGTTAAAAACTTGTCCAAGTTTGAAGTAAATCTCAAAAGTAAAAACAGAGATATAACAAAATATCAAAATTTTAGCATGATGCAGACCACAATACCTCGATGTTTTCTTAGAAGAAACTCGAGTTCAAAAATAGAACACATGGTGGAAAAAGGAGAAATTGCCTGTAAATAGTATTTTCTCCATTTCCAGAAATATTTTTTACCTGTCAAAGCATATTTCTCACCATCTGAGTCACATTTGTCATCTAAAAATTCTTTCAAAACAGACAAGTCTAAAATTTTGTCATCTGGCAAAGGAATGAACTTGTATTTCTTACTTGATTTACTCAATAGTGTTTCTTTACAGCATCCTTTGGACTTGTCTAGTAACTCAGATAGAAATACCACGTTCCCTTGCCTTGTACTTATATCACCTATTTTACCAAAACTGATATGCATTTTGTCATCCAATCTGGAGAGAAAAAGAAATTTAAACATTTGGTAAGGAAAGTGTGTAGGTGATAATCTTATTCTTATCTATACAATCCCCAGTTTTTACAACCTTTTGAAAGGCTTTTGAAAACAATGTGGAACAAGAGCGGCAAATTGTCGCAAGATACGCCCGTCCCACTGCCAGTTGTCGAGTGGGGATAAAAATCGTAAAGGGCAGGTAGAGGAAAACAGTAATGCAGCAGAAATCATGTAAGTGATTGAAATAGGCATGAATGTCTCCTCTAATGTTAAGGATACATGCATGTAAAGTTTCAGGTCATTTCAACATGAAAAGACAAATTTATATTGTAGAGAAGCATGAAAAGCTGTAAAAAAATAAATAATGAATAGGGAATAATTCCAAAAGGGCATTAGGTAAGGTTACGGCTACAGTGCATTGCACTTTTCGTAACTGCAATATGTTTACCAAGTCTCAAGTCAATTTGACTTGAGGCGACAAAGTTCCATTCCAGACAAGCAAGAAATACTGTAAAAATGAAGAACAAAGTGGAATTACTCAAAATCCACGCTAGGTAGAGTTATTGTTCTTGCGCACTGTACTCCGTAATATTGCAACAAACATGCATACCAAGTCTGAAGTCGTTCTGACTTGAGATGACAAAGTTATATTCGGGACAAGCACTAAATGCTGTAAAAATGACGATCAAAGGGAAATAACTCAAAGACAGCACGAGGTAGAGTTACATTTCTTGCTCACTGCACTTCAAAATATTGCAACACATAAGTGTACCATATTTCAAGTCATTCCAACATAAGATGACAAAGTTATGCTCTGGGCAAGCAAGAAATGCTATAAAAATGAAAATCTAAGGGGAATAACTCAAAATTTGTACTAGGAAGAGTTATGGTTCTTGTGCACTGCACTCAGTAATTTTTCAACAATCATCCATACCAAATTTGAAGATGTTCAGACTAGAGATGACAAAGTTATATTATGGACAAGCAGAAAATGCTGTAAAAATGACAATAAAAGGGAAATAACTCGAAGACAGCATGAGGTAGAGTTATGATTCTTTCGCACTGCACTCTGTATTTTTGCAACAAACACTAATGCCAAGTTTCAAGTCAATCGGACTGGAGATGACAAAGTTAAGCTCTGGACAAAGAACTGGACTGTAAAAATGAGGATCAAAGTAGAATTACTCAAAATCTGTGCTAGGTAAAGTTATTGTTCTTGTGCACTGTACTCCGTAATATTGCAACAAACATGTATACAAAGTTTGAAGTCGTTCTGACTTGAGATGACAAAGTTATATTCGGGACAAGCACTAAATGCCGTAAAAATGACGATCAAAGGGAAATAACTCAGACAGCACGAGGTAGAGTTACAGTTCTTGCGCACTGCACTTCCAAATATTGCAACACATAAGCATACCATATTTCAAGTCATTCCTACTTAAGATGACAAAGTTATGCTCCGAACAAGCAAGGAATGCTATAAAAATGAAGATCTAAGGGGGTATAACTCCAAATTCTTATTAGGAAGAGTTATGGTTCTTGTGCACGGCACTCCGTAATTTTTCAACAATCATGCATACAAAATTTGAAGATGTTCAGACTAGAGATGACAAAGTTATGCTCCGGCCAAGCAGAAAATGCTGTAAAAATGACAATCAAAGGGAAATAACTCAAAGACAGCAAGAGGTAGAGTTATGGTTCTTTCGCACTGCACTCCGTATTATTGCAACAAACACAAATGCCAAGTTTCAAGTCAATCGGACTGGAGATGACAAAGTTATGCTCTGGACAAGCAGAAAATGCTGTAAAAATGACGATCAAAGGGAAATAACTCAAAGACAGCACGAGGTAGAGTTATGGTTCTTTTGCACTGCACTCCGTATTATTGCAACAAACACAAATGCCAAGTTTCAAGTCATTAGACTGGAGATGACAAAGTTATGCTTCGGACAAGCAGAAAATGCTGTAAAAATGACAATCAAACGGAAATAACTAAAAGACAGCACGAGGTAAAGTTATGGTTCTTTCGCACGGTACTCCGTATTATTGCAACAAACACAAATGCCAAGTTTCAAGTCAACCGGACTGGAGATGAAGAAATTATGCTCCGGACAAAGAACTGGACGCCGCCAGCCCAGACGCCCGCCTGCCCGGATGCCATGGGTGATCCCATAATACGTGCCGTCTTCGACGGGCGTATAAAAAGGAGAAAATGCTGGTGAGTTGGTAACTGGTCCTTTCACATGCATATAAATTGATCCAAAGCAAAAAGTTTTCACCCAGGTTAGACTGAACATCAGCACAGGCTGACATGGGTCGGTACTTTTTGCAGATGGCCTGCAAAACGCGAAAAGGGACATTCGGACATTTGCGTAAAGTGTCGTCTCGGATCAGCCTGCGCAATCCGCGCAGTCTAATCCGAAACGACACATTCCATTTTTATGTAATTTTCTGATTGGTGCAAGTCTATTGTAGCACAAAATCTAATGTAGTCGTAAAGTGCCGTCTTGGATTAGCCTGCGCGGACTGCGCAGGCTGATCCGAGATGACACTTTACGCAAATGTCCAAATGTCCCTCTGCGCGTGTTACAAGCCAGATGCATTCAATCCCCTTTTCACAGACCATGGCTCAAATATTCATTATTCAGTAATAAATCATTGAACTTTTTTTCCGGATTTCAGGTTTTAGATGCAAGCTATCAATCCGTTCCCACAAGTCTGTAAAATTCTGTATACTTCAGGGTGATAAAAAAAGTTTTATTGGTAGAGTAAAATATACGAGCCATCAGGGTTCATTCTACAGCGCGCCCTTGCGCCATTGGCGCATATTTTTCATCTTTGGTGCATGAAAAAATCTTACCTAGGGGCCGACCCAGCACACATTTTTCGTAAGGTGTTAATTTGATTATGAGAAGTCGTTCTCAAGTTCACACTAATTGAAGAATCTTGAAGAATCAAGTGCAGCCAACATATGACTGGTGAATTGATATGAGGGCTCTTATTGGTTATTTCTGTGGGTGTGTCACCTCTATCATCAAATCAAAAAAAAAGCATACCATACTTGAAAACCTAATAAAACTCCATGTTGCTTCCATCACACAGCAGATGTCTCAGACGCTATTTTTTGCATTTTTGGGCCCAAATAACCTATTAAATAATGTGAAGATAACACTGACAACCAAATTCTTCTAGTTATAAGGAAGACGTTGCTGGGAGCAAAACCAGTGACAGGTTGAAATTTATCTATCGTGATATAATTCAGCAAGTATACTAAAGATTATTTTGTTATCATTAATTCAAACAGTTCTAACTTAACGCAAAATATTCAGTATTTTGTGCTCTAAGCACAAAAGATAGATATGCTGACTGAAGCTTACACAATTTCTCACATGCATATGCGTGAGGCATTTATAGGGAAAAGGACATAAGGGCAGTAATGGAAGAAATATTAACTTTTGTTTGCAAGGATAAAGTCAAAATCCAGTGGTTAAGGTAGTTTTCTCTTGGCCCCATAAATTTCTCTAATGACCCCTACTTTTTCTGATGAGGGGGCTGGTCAGCCACATAGATCTGATTTCTAGAATGAACCCTGAGCCATGCTCTGTACCAAGGTTGCTTAATGCACTTGCAAAAGGTAATTGAACCAGGTCAGCTTGCACAGTAACATACCTGTATGTCAAGGATTACTTAAAACAAGAGGGCCATGATGGCCCTGAAGTCGCTCACCTGAACCATTTGACCACACATGATCCATTTTAAATCACTTTCGAGATACTATGACAAACATTCTAAGATGCTTTCATAATTATTGGATTGAAAATTTGGCCCCTAACTTGTATGCAAGCTTTTTCTAGACTCATCCAAGATGTCATCAAGACAAACATTTTGACCAAGATTCATGAATATTGAACTTAAATTGTGGCCTCTAGAGTGTACACAAGGTTTTTCTAAGATTTGACCTATTGACCTAGTTTTTCATCTGACCTAACCCATTTTCAAACTGGTTTAAGATGTCATCAAGACAAAAGTTTCATGAGTATTGGACTAAAAATGTGGCCTCTAGAGCATACACAAGGTTTTTCAAAGACTTGACCAAGTGACTTAGTTATTCCTCCGACGTGACCCATTTTCAAACTCATCCAAGATGTTATCAAGAAAAACATTCTGACCAAGTTTCATGAGTATTGGACTGAAAATGTGGCCTCTATAGGGCCTCTAGAGCATACACAAGTTTTTTCAAAGATTTGTCCCAGTAACCTAGTTTTTGACCTGATGTGACCCCATTTCAAACTCCTCCAAGATAACACCAAAACAAACATTCTGACCAACTTTACAGAGTATTGGACTGAAAATGTGGCCTCTAGAGTGTACACAAGGTTTTTGTAAGATCTGACCTAGTGACCTAGTTTCTGACCCAGCATAACCCATTTTCAATCCTGTCCAAGATATTATCAAAGCAAACATTCTGACCAAGTTTCATGAATATTGGACTTAAAATGTGACCTCCAGAGCTTATTCAATGTTTTTCTAAGATTTGACCTCATGACCTAGTTTTAGACCTGAAATGACCCATTTTCAAACTTGCCCGATATATCATCAAGGCTAACATTCTGACCAACTTAAAAGAGTATTGAACTAAAAATGTGGCCGGTACAGTGTACACAAGGTTTTGCTAAGATTTGACCTAGTAACCTAGTTATTGACCCGACATGACCCATTTTCAAACTCGTCCAAGATATCAAGACAAACATTCTGAAAAATTTTCAAGAGTATTGGACTGAAAATGTGGACTCTACAGCGTACACAAGGTTTTTCAAAGACTTGACTAAGTGGCCTAGTTTTTGACCCGACATGACCCATTTTCGAACTTGTCCGAGATAGGGCATACACAAAGTTTTTCTAAGATTTGACCTAGTGACCTAGTTTTTGACCCGACATGACCCATTTTCAAACTCGTCCAAGATATTATCAAGGCAAACATTCTGACCAAGTTTCATGAGTATCTGACTGAAAATGTGGCCTCTAGAGTGTACACAAGGTAAAAGTTGACGATGGACGACGCATGACGCATGCCGGACACAGCACAATCACAAAAGCTCACTTTGAGCACTTCGAGCTCAGGTGAGGTAAAAGTATGAGATCTGTATGACAAACCGACATGTTTAAGAAAGAAACAGACTCACTGTAAATCTGGGACTGAAGCAGTTCTAAAGAAGATGACTTATAATTACAAGACAATAAATCTGAAAATGAAATAAATCTAAGCTTTACAACTTATTATCAATTTCGCAGTTGAACAGGTGAAATGACAGGGAAATTCATGTCGAACATTGTTTTTAGAAATAACCGGCAAAAAGTTAATGCTTTAACAAATGACGTCACATTATGATCCTGTGATGTCAAAAGATCTTCTCAAACATGTGTAAGATAAGAAAATTGTAATAGGTATATAACACTGAAGGAGGTTTCGTCGTAAAATTATATACCTATCTTCCCAGCCAGGTATCTGTTTCATGACTGACTGAATATCTTCAAAGTGAACTTGTTGACTTCGCTCAACCTGAAATATCACTACTTTCTTGCTTATTTTAACTTTACCAAATGACAAAATTTTTAGACTAGTCCAAATTGAAAGATGACAAAATAAATGTAACTCAAAAATTTAAATTTGCTTTGGGAAGAGTAGAAAACATTCTAGGTAATGCAGAAAATGCTGATTGCTAGCATCTTCTCCTTTTCCCACAATGGTTTCAAAACCTTTTTCTAAAGGTAGTTAAAAATCAGGATCGTGTGGTATAGGGTTAACCCCTAAATTGCTTTTTTGTACTGGAATTTAACGCCATTTTAACAGCTTAGGCCATATTAGGTGGCCAGTGCACCTACGCACATGTTTCCAGGCTTTCTCACACCAGTACTGACACAACTTTCTTTCCAAATCACTGACTACTTTTCTCACATGCATCATAGGTGGGAGTCAAAAGATCCCTGGAAAGAAAGTTTGCCTCAACCAGGTATCAAACCCGCAACCACCAGGTCATCAGTCAGATATGCTAACCACTGAGCTTCTTGGCTGGGCCCTAGAACCCCAATCACATTAAAAGTTACTTGTGCATTACACTGTCTTTAAAGATCAGATTGCCTTTTCTATGCTATCTGATCTTGTATCTATACTCTCTGTTATGATAGATATATTCTGCCTTAGAATTGCAATATTCAGTTTTTTATTTCCTAACTGTAAATGTTTATCTCTCTAAAGGTCAACTCTTTTCCAGATCACAAAATTCTCGGTGAAATGTGAAAGCAGTTGCAAATCAGATTGGCTCAAGTGACAGGATTTGTCTTTCATAAGGAAGAAAATATTGTGCGAAAGGAGAAAATGCTGGTTACCAGCATTTTCTCCTTTTCCCACAATATTTTCAAAGGCCTTCTTCCTCAGGGAGTGAAAACTGAGAATTGTTTGGTATTGTGTTAACCTAACATGTTAAAGCCAGGTAACAAAATTTTCTGTACTTGTGTTAAGTTTGTTTTAGCTTTGATCTTAGACAGCACAATCTAGTTTTGTGAGAGTTTTGTCCTTAGGTAGCTCCGTCAGTAATGTGCTGGATTGATTTTATTGATTGTATGGCTTTTAACACCGTTTTCGGTGTTATTTCAGTTATATCATGGCAGCAAGTGCCACTGTTGAAACAATGATCATCTGTCAGAGAGGAATGAATCCTTTTACATGACTATAGCCAAGCTAGGGATTTGAATGAGCACCCCCCCCACCTTTCCCTCCCTTTCTCAAGTTCTGTAGGCTACAGGACTTGTGTTAGTTTGATTCCTAGCTTGACCAAATCCCTTTCATAGAATGAGCAGGGCTGAAAACAGCGCTGGCACAAGGTCTTGGGCCTACTTAAATAGAGATAGGTCCCACAAAAAGCATTTGGAAAAAAAAAAAAAAAAAAAAAGGCAAAGGTCCGATAGACCCATCAAGCTTCAAAAGTCCATGCCTGGAAAAAAGTCAAGAACAATGCATGTGGGTGTCAACAATCAGCTGCAGTTGCTTTTTGTGGAATTTTTAAGTTGAAAAAGGGGCATAACTGTGTTAAAAATACTTTGATGGTTACCTGTCCTCGTTGTATAGGTTCACTTCTTGATAGTTAACAACTTGTCCAAGGTTGAAGCAAATATCTTCAGTAATAACATAGAAATTATAAAATGTCAAAGTTTTTGCAAAATGCATTGACACAGTCAACAACGCCAGAGCAAAAACAATACCTTGACTTTTTCTTCGACAACAACAAGGTGAGGGCCTGACAGACCTTTCAAAATGGAGGACAGACATGCTAAATCTTCTGATCTGATGCACAAAAGTAAATTCAGAATGACTTATGTTTATAATAATTTTTCTAATAATAGTTGGAGAGGTCTGCTTTCTAAGGTCAATAAACATATTACAGTAAACTACTTCTGAAATTTTCGGTAAACCATACACTAGGACACAATAATATAAACCCATTCAAGTCAGTGTCAATCAACTTTTTTTTCTGGTCCCTACTCCCTGCTTTCATAAACAAGTACTCCCTGTCACATTGTTCACAACTGACAAAGGCATAGCTGTGTAATGCATGTCCAGAGAAAGGAAACTATAAAAGTACTCACAACATAATGGATTCTGTCAAATTTGAATCTTTTATATCTATCTATGAGAGCAGCAACATCTCTGAAAAAATCAAGCGCCAAAAAGACACAATAACATGACACATAAGATTAGGAAAGAGGACTGCTAAACCTGGACAGTTTATCCACATGTCATAATATTTTCTACATCGTCTTTACACTGAAATTTAAGTATACCTTGTCTAATTGGTAGAAAGACCTGTTTAGCTCCTTTATCAGATTCGCAGGAGATTTTGAAAACTATGGACAATTTACATGAATACATGTTTGATTCATAAATACATTTAAATCTTTATTAAACAATCCTAAATCTTTATTAAACAATCCTAAGTTCTAATGACCCTGAAGAAAAGGGTTTTTTGAAAACACTGTGTGGAAATACTAGCTACCATCATTTTCTTCTTTCCTCACAATATTTTCTACTATTTCAGAAACAAAAGCCATGATCTGAGCCAAATTCAATATGTCATCTGCAACTGCTTTTAGTTTGGACAAGTCTACAGATTTGTTATCTGGTGGTAAGTTAAAAAACACTGTGACAGAAAGAGAAATTCTTCATTTAGAGCAATTTCTTCTTTTTTTTTCCCCAACTGCACTTGGAAAGTGGTCTTCAATATGAAAAAAAAAGGTTGCATTAAAAAGGTATATGAAAGCATGTTGAAGTAAATCGATATTCTTTACCCTGATGTGATAGAAGGTAAGTAATATTTTTACAGAGGCCTTTGAAACTGCATTGGTCTTTCACACAACACCACAATTTTCACTGGTTCATCATCAAATACCTTTACCAGTACTAGAAATGGCACATTGGCGCATCTGTAAACTTTAAATACTTTGACCCACTTTAAGAGTAAATTTTGTGAATTACAATTCAATGCCAAATAATGAATTATGTAAGGTCAGGGCAGGTTAATCTGGAAAACCTCACCATCCAACAGAAATTTATAATACACATGAATTTACCCTCAAAAAGTGTGGCAGAGTTTTTGACTAGTTAATAAATAGAGTTTATTTCATCAGCTTGTGGTTAATATGGGGAAATATTTGCCGAAAAAGGGAAAGGTATGCGAAAATAACGAGTGCCGTAAGGCACGAGTTATTTTCGCGGACCTTTCCCTTTTGAGGCAAATATTTCCCCATATTAACCACAAGCTGATGAAATAGATTTAATATTTCCTCTGATTATTTTGTCAACGAATGCCACTTTTAAAACTTAAAAACTTAAAAAAGTAGTTCCAGATTTTCGGCAGGAGGAAAATATTCAGTGACGGGGAAATAATTCCCCCCAGCTTAAATTACGACATTTCTTTACCCGTAACATTTCTAAAAATAGACACGTGAAATATAATATAAGGTAAATATACATTGGAAATATAAGAAATGGAAGATGAAATTTATGAAACTGTGTTAGATGAAAAAAATGTATAGCTATTTTTTTGTTTTCCCAAAATGATTTCAAAAGCCTTTTTCTTCTTAAAATTCCAGATTGTGTGATAAAGAGTTAAAGACCTCTTAATTGTAGGCGGGAGGGGGGGGGGGTCTAGAATCTTTGTATCATAATAAATCATAGGATGAATCTGGTCCTTTTTTTGGCAGTATTCAAGTCATTGCAATGTGTAGGCCCTGTGTTTGATCTCTTCTAGCCACAGATGTCTCATGGGTGTGCCACTGGGCAAGGTTCTATTCCATGTACTCATTAAACTTGGGAAACACATGAATTATATGTGCTCTTGTTGTTAAATAAATGAATTCTGTTAACACCTCAAAACTGTTGACTTGTCCAAATTGAAAGAATTTGCAGACGACATTTTAAACTCTAACAATGGACTTAGTCTTTAACTCTTTACAAACTTTGAGTTTAGTTTAACCATATTTTATTCAATAAGTGAATGCGGTTGGGCCACAAGTTCTTCCAACTTAGATTCAGCCCTTCCCCCACAAACTTTTACACTGGTCCATATTAAAAGAATTTGCAGACAACAAAATAACTGACTGAAAAATTGAAATTTGTTTTGGGAAGCGTAGAAAACATTCTGGGAAAAGGAGAAAATGCTGGTTACCAGCATTTTCTCCTTTTCCCATAATGTTTTCAAAAGGCTTTTTCTTCAGTGTTCAGGATAACACTACAATGTTATCAAAAGCCTTCTTCCTTAGTCATTAAAACAATGAATTGTTTTATAAGAAGTTAAAAGCAGATTGAAACAGTCATATAACTGATAAATCACCTGGTTACATAAAGTGTTGTTCCATCACTCTTCTGAAGCACCGCATATGCTTTACCAATTGGTCTCTCCAACTGTTTGTCTATTATTTTTCTCCCAAGCCTGAAATAAGTTTAGCTTGTTACCAAGCAACAAAAATTACTGTATGCATGGATATATACGCATGTCACAAAATTTGCTAATTACCAATTACGGCAATTTTGCGTAACTGAAATGTTTGCAAATTTAAGACACTCTTTATTTGATGGTATACTTGTAGTAAAATGCACAAACATAAAAGTTTGCGAATTTTCAAATTTGCGAAATCGCAAAATTTTCCACGTCGCAAAAATTTCCACTTATACAGTAACCCTTTACCACATAATCCCAACTTTAAACGACCCTGAGGAAGAAAACCTTGTCAAAACATTGTGGGAAAAAGAGAGAAATGCTGGTAACCAGCATTTTTTCCTTTTCCCACAATGATTTCTACTCTATCATAGTCAACTTTCATGATTTAAGTCACATTTAAATTGTCATCAGCAAATGCTTTCAATTTGGCCAAGTCTACATTTTTCTCATGTGATAAAGAATTAAGACCTATCCAAATTGAACCACTGGCAGACGACAAAGTAAACCATGGCCCAAATTATGCGATTTGTCTTTGAAAGGGTAGGACAAAATTGTGGAAAAATGAGAAAATGCTTTTTCCTTCTCCTACAATGTTTTCTGAAGCCATTTTCCCCTGCATGGCTACACAGGGGATTGTTAGTCCTTAATCTTGTATATCCTTTCACCAACTACTGTAAACTTTTATCAAGACTTCCCATTACACAAGAAAAAATTATTTTTTGTAATCTAAGAAAAAATTAATTCCTTTTACATAAGAAAAAAAGACATTTATAATCTAGGAAAAAAATTAAATTTAGTCCAAATCTAGTAGTGGAGCCGTTGCTCTCCCTTACCCCACACATTAACCCTTCACCACACAATCCTAAGTTTTAACGACCTTGAGAAAGAAGCTTTTTGAAAACATTGTAGGAAAAGGAGAAAATGCTGCTAACCAGCCTTTTTTTTTCTTTTCCCCACAATGCTTTCTACCCTATCAAAGACTAATTCCATCATTTTAGTAAAATTAAAATTGTCCTATGCAAATGCTTTCAATTTGGACAAGTCTACATTTTTGTCATGTGGTAAAAGAGTTAACCCTTTACCACACAACAAAATTTAAGACAGATCCAAATCGGAAGAATTTCTAAAGGCCACAGTAAATGTGGCACAGGTAATGGGATTTATCTGTAAAAGATGAGAAAACATAGTGGGAAAAGAAGAAAATGCTAGTTACCAGCATTTTCTTCTTTTCCCACGTTTTCAAAATCTTTCTTTCTCAGAGTCGTTAAAACTTGGGATTGTGTAGTAAAGGGTTAAGAGAAAGGATGAGTTGAAAATGCTTTTAATTCAGAACATTTCATCATCTGGTACAAAGTAACTTAACCCTTTACCACACAAGCCCGACTTTTAACGACCTCGAGGAACCAGCATTTTCTCCTTTTCCCACAATGTTTTCTAACCTATCCAAGGCAAATTCCATCATTTGAGTCCAACTGATATTGTTGTCTACAAATGCTTTCATTTTGGACAAGTCTAAACTTTTGTTGTGTGGTAAAGGGTTAAATACTTTTTTTTTATTTCATGCTTTCTGGTAGAATATCGGTGAAATATTTTTCTATATATCATGGTTACGCCCAGTGAAAATACCGATTTTTATATTCTAACTCTTCAATTGAAGGCGGAAACAGATGTTCTTGTGACCTAGTTACCTAGGTAAAATGCTCATGCCTCACAACCAGATAGAAATATGACGTAATTTACCTTACATTTCTCGTGCTTGATGTAATGTTGTAATGTGTTGCTATGTGGAGAGGGTACGCCACAGGCAATAACCGAAAAGAACTGTACTGGATTTTGATTAAGTTCCCCCCGGAAAGGGTTAAAAGCATGAAATAAATAGAATATTTGCTTTTTTTTCAGTGAAAGATCGAAATTTATTTCACATGTGGCTGCGCCACTCATGAAAATATTACCGATGATGTTCACTCAATGAAATAAATTTCGATCTTTCACCGTAAAAAACAAATATCCTCTATCTATCCATCATTTGTGCAAGTTTTCAGTGAATGTATAAATTCAGCTGTACCAACACAATTCTTAGTTCTAATGACCCTGAGGATGAAGTCTTTTGGAAACATTGTGAGAGAAAGAGAAAATGTCAGTAAAGTGGTAAAGAATTAATGACCTCTTTATCAGATGACAAAAATGTATAACAGTACATATTCAAAACATTTGCAGACAATAAGTTTAATGTGGTACATATGATGCCCCTTGTCTCTGAATGGATAGAAAACTTTGTTAAAAGGTAGAAAATGCTGGTTACCAGCATTTTCTCCTTTTCTCACATTGTTTTCAAAAGCCTTCTACATCAGGGTCAATGAACTCAAGATCATATGGTTAAGAGTGAAGGAGTTCAGAACGTTTCATTAAAATCAAATCCTGATCAAAACCTCAACTTACTCATCTGTTTTCACCTTTCCCTCATGTTCAAGCTGTTTTACTATCTCTAGTGAAGGCTTCGCATATGTTGATTCAAAATGGTTTTCTGTAAAATGCACTCCTAGTCTCTGGAAAACAAATGTGTGTGATGAAATGATACATCCCCCCTGACTACACGCCACCCTAACCACAGAGGGCATATACTGTACAGGAAAATATTGAACCAAAGGACAGGATGGACAGAGAGACTAACAGCCAGACAGATGAACAGCTTGCAAGAAAAAGAGAGAGAGCAGCAAAACAATATCCTTTTGCCTTTCGGAAAGTAGCCTTGGTCAAGGTGCCAGTAATTCCTTTTATCTTTCAACTAACTAAATATCCATGCAATAACACATATGCGATATTACTTTTGATATACCAGGATATTAATAGAATATAAATAAATTTTCAGCTGGTAAAAGTCACGCTTTATGACATAGTCAACGTCATTTGTAAAGTCATTATTACAGCTAATCAATATCCATATCCACTGCATATATTGCTAAGTTAATGTTTGTCACTGATTGAAATAATAAACAGCAACAAATCAGGTGATATAAGATAAATGTAATACATGTATATACATAGTGTTGTCGCATATCAAATATCTAACAAGGTTGTGAGAATTGATATTTGTCAATCTCTCAACCTCGTTAGATATTTTCGATATATGATAACCCTATGTAGGTATTATATTTATCCTTATACAGGTCTCACTAGATCTTTGGTAATAACCTGTTAATTGTTAGAGCACAAAATAAACCATGGGGACAGTTACAATCTAGATATAAGACCCATATAAATGTAATTTTCAGGTTGCTGTTTTCTAGAATGTTTCAGCAAAGCGGTCAATGTCAATCAAGATCAGACTGCACATTTTGTGCAGTCTGGTCTTGATCTACATTGGCCACAAATGCTACTACACATGTACTTGTGAAAGGATTTTTAAGGCTAACACTTTACCGCACAACAAAACTGTAAGCTTCTTGAAAGCATCTGCAGAATGTAATTCTAATGCAGTCAATCAAATACAATTATAATAAAGTTCAAATGCAGCACAATCAATAAAGGGTTTTCTTTTGAAAGAATAGAAAACATTGTGGTAATAGGAGAAAATGCTGGTTACCAGCCTTTTTCTCCTTTTCCCTGTATGCTTTCAAGAGCCTCCTGCCCCGGGTTGTTAAAATATGGGATTGTTTGGTAAACAGTTAGTATACCTTAGATAAACACTTTTTGGAAACACTGTGGAAAAAGGAGAAAATTGCTAGTAACTGTGCCTTGGTAAGAAGGCTTTGCAAAGTACTGATGAAAAAACAAAATTAACAAACCCATGGATGGGTGCACTAGCCACAGAGATATGACTGAAACAGTTTTGAAAATGGCATTAACTGAGAAAATTACACCAAATAAAAAAAAAAGAAAACAAGTACCTGATACATTTTGGCGTACTCTTCCATACTTATATCTTTAAATCTTTTCCACATTTGTAAATACTCTTCATCTCCTTGAAAACATAAAGTTACAATCATATTTGTATGAGAAATAAATCAAAGGACTTAACTCTTTACCATACGACAAAATTACAGACTGGTCCAAATTAAAAGCATTTGCAGACAACATAATAAATGTAACTGTAAAATTGAAATTTGATCTGGGAAGGGTAGAAAACATTTGTGGTAAAAGGAGAAAATGCTGGTTACCAGCATTTTCTCCTTTTCCCACAATGTTTTCAAAAGGCTTCTTTCTCAAAAGACACATTTTTGAACTTGTCCAAATCCAAAGCATTTGCAGACAAAGAACCTAAATGTCACTCAAATGGTGGAATTTGTTTTTATAAAGATTTAAAACATTGAAGAAATTTGGAAACAATAATAACAATTACAGACCATACTAAATAAAACAGGTCAAAATGCATAGTACACACATGCAGTTGTGTATCCCTGTATACATGTGCAGCAAACACAGAAACAATGTTCCATGAGCTGTCCTCCAAATGGTTGTAAAAACCTGGACTGTGTGTCACACAAATGGTCTGTATGCAACAATTAAACTCAACAAGAGGGCCACTGGCCCTATTTTAAAAGCGCTCACCTGAGTAAAGTCATCTAAGCAGGATAAAGCTGAAGAGATCCTGGTTGTGATGATGTAAAACACCCAAGTGTTAGTGACCTACTTTTGCCCAATATAATTATATATATTATATTATCATCAAGACAAACATTCTGACCAGGTTTCATGAGTATCAGGCTGAAAAAGTAGCCTGCAGACTGCACAAGAAAGTTTTTCTACGATTTGGACAAGTGACTTACTTTTTTACCCTAAATGATGCAATTTCAAATCTGTCCCAGATATTATCAAGACAAACATTCTGACCAAGTTTTATGAGTATCACACTGAAAATATGGCCTCTACAGTGCATACAAGGTTTTTCTAAGATTTGGCCCAGTGACCTACTTTTTGACCAAAAGTGACCTAATTCAAACTTGTCTGAGATATTACCAAAACAAACATTCTGACCAGGATTCATGAGTACCAGACTGAAAATATTGCCTCCAGAGTGCACACAAGGTTTTTTTTAAGATTTGGCCTAGTGACCTACTTTCTGACCCTTCATGACCCAATTTCAAAATTGTCCCAAATATCATCAAGACAAACATTCTGACCAAAATTTATGAGTATCGGACTGAAAATAAGGCCTCCAGGGTGCATACAAGATTTTTCAAGGATTTGGCCCAGTGACCTACTTTTTGACCCAAATAGACCCAATTTTAAAGCTGTGCAAGATATCAACAAAACAAACACTCTGACTGGGTTTCATGAGTACCAGACTGAAAATGTTGCCTCCAGAGTGCACAAAAGGTTTTTTTAAGATTTTACCCAGTATCCTACTTTTTGACCCGAAATGACCTAATTTCGAACTTGTCCGAGATATCATCAAGACAAACACTCTGACCAGGTTTCATGAGTATTGGACAGAAAATCTGGCTGTAGAGTGCACATAAGGTAATTGTTAATGCTTGGACAACAGACAATGCATGATGCGAGATGGACATAGCACGATCACAAAAGCTCACCTTAAGCACTTCATGCTCAGGTACCCTCAAAATGGTACTAAAAAGTAAATTCTTTGGTTCAATAGATCATAGAAAGCAACATTAATTTTGACATCTGCAAATGTTGTCAAAACCAGCGCTTTCTCCTTTTCCAACAAAGTTTTCTAGCCTTTTAACCCTTTACCACATGATCCTGACTTTTAACGATCCTGAGAAGAAGCCTTTTAAAAACATTGTGGGAAAAGGAGAAAATGCTGGGTACCCAGCATTTTCTCCTTTTCCAACAATGTTTTCTACCCTTCCTTAAACAAACTGAAAAGTTTGAGTCACATTTATTTTGTTGTCTCCAAATGTACCCAGCATTTTCTTCTTTTCCAACAATGTTTTCTACCCTTCCTAAAACAAATTTAAAAGTTTGAGTCACATTTATTTTGTTGTCTCCAAGTGCTTTCAATTTGGCCAGGTCTAAAATTTTGCCGTTTGGTAAAGAGTTAAGGACGAGTCCCATCAATCTATTTGCATCTAGTAACTGTAATATGTCATCTGCAAATGCTTCCAATTTGGACAAGTCTAATATTTTGTTGTCTTGAAAAGTGTTGAACTAACAACTCCTTAACACTTTTAACTCTTTACCACACGACAAAAATGTACACTTGTCCAATTTGAAAGCATTCCCAGACAACAACTTACATGTGTCTCGAATAATGGTATTTGTTTTTGATAGGTTAGAAAACATTTTGGGAAAAAGGAGAAAATGCTGGTTACCAGCATTTTCTTCTTTTCCCAAAACGTTTTCAAAAGGCTTCTTCCTCAGGATCATTAAAACTCGGGATCGTGTGGTAAAGAGTTAATAAGGATGGTTTCTTCAGCCCTTTACCAAACAAGCTTTTGATTGAATGACGTAAACCCTTTACCAAGTAATAAAATTTTAGATTGGTGTTAACTGAAAGTATTTACAGGTGACAAATTAAATGTGCCTCAAATAATGGTATTTGTCTCTGAAAGGTCGGAAACCATTGTGGGAAACAGAGAAAGTGCTGGTTTCCAGCATTTTCTCCATTTCCTATAATGTTTTCAAAAAGCCTTTTTTCTCAATGTCTTTAAAACTAAGGATTGTCTTGTAAAGGGTTCAGGTAGATGCCTTTGGAAAATGGTTGTCGGAATAGGAGAAATGGAGGTATTCAGCATTTTTTCCTTTCCCCAGAATATTTTCTACCCACTCAAAGACAAATACCCTCATTTTAACCAAAAGCCTTCAGAAAACATTGTGGGAAAAGAAGAAAATGCTGGTTACCAGCATTTTCTCCTTTTCCCAAAATGTTTTCAATCATCACAAGGACATTATCCCATCTGTAAATTATAACATTATCGTCTGCAAATGCTTAGAATTCAGTCAAGTCTTAAACTTTGTTGTCTGGTAAAGATTTAAGTACAGATAGTCCACTTACCATTCTCCATTTTCTGAAATGCTTCCAAAGCAGCTTTAAAAGTAACTTCCTCTGCTTCGGCTTTTTCCTTCATATTGTCTTGATTTATTTTGACATACACCTGGGATACAAACAGAAAAACTCATAATTTGAAAGCATGCCATCAAATTTTAATCGTTTACCACACAATGCTGAGTTTAAGTGACCCTTAAAAAGAAAGCTTTTAAATCATCGTGGGAAAAGGAGAAAATGCTGTTAATCAACAATTTTTTGCTTTTCCCCCATGTTTTCTAATCTTTCCCAAACAAATCCCATTACATATGCCACATCAGGAGTCCGCTGCTTTTAGCATATTTCAAACTATACGACTACCTACTTGAAATTGTACTTATGCCACATTTACTACGTTGTCTGCCAATACATGTACTTTCAATTTGGACCGTTTTTTTGTGGGAGTGTCCTTGGGCAAGACCTTTCAGAACCTTAGCCTAGTACTGGTAAAACCCAAGGAATGTAGCTGTTGCCATGATATGACTGAAATAATGTTGAAAGCCGCATAGAACACCATTAAATTTGGACCAATCTGGAATTTTAACATTTGTTGAAGGGTTACAATCAGTAAAACATAGGCTTGTTTGGTATGGGGTTAAAAGATTTGGACCAGTCTAAAAATTTTGTCCTGTGGTCAAGAGTTTAATGCTTTTTCTTGACATTGTGGACCAAGATCAGACTGCATGAAATGTGCAATTTCACCTTAGATCAATACTGTATGCTATGTGGAGATATTCTGTGTCTGTACTGACCAATCATTATAAATACTAATCTGATTCTTAATTTAACTCTTTAACTTGCTGGTTAACTCTTCACCACACAATCCCGAGTTTTAAAGACTCTGGGAAAGAACCTTTAGAAAATATTGTGGGAATAGGAGAAAATGCTGGTAACCAGCATTTTCTCCTTTTCCCACAATGTTTTCTACCCTATCAAAGAAAAACAGAACCATTTGAGCCACAATGAAATTGTCATCTGCACATGCTGTCAATTTGGACTAGTCCAAAACTGTGTCATGTGGTAAAGAGTTAAACTTGGCAACTGATTGGCCAAAGCATTCTGTTATGCTAATCTATGGTTAGTTTTGTAATTTAGAATCTTTACCAAACGACAAAACTTAGACTTGACCAAACTGAATGCATTTGCAGATCACAAGCGAAATGTAGCTGAATTTGTCTTCCTACAGGTAGAAAACATTTCGAAGAAGGAAAATATGCTGATTACCAGCATTTTCTCCATTTCCCACAATGTTTTCAGATGGCTCTTTCCCCAGGGTTATTTAACTACAGGACTGTGGGGTAAAAATTAACTTAGGGTTGTTAGTGAATACAGACTCTAGGGGCAGAAAACATTTTGGAAGAAGAAAATGATGGTTACCAGCATTTTCTCTATTCCCACTATGTTTTCAGAAGGCTCTTTCCACGGGGTCATTGTGGGGAACAGGTTAATTCCAGATGGTAACCCTTGGAGTGCTGTACTAATAAAATGCCTCTCTCCAAACCCCTTTCCCCCCCCCCCCCCCAAAAAAAAAGGGGGGGGGAAATCCTGTCATAATGGCTTTCATCAATCCTTGGAAAAAATTAGCAAACCATCAATCCCTGGGTTTCACAATCTGGATGCTACCTACTGAACTTCTGGGCTATGCAAGGAGTGTTCAAAAGGTATCTGGAATACCATTTAAAAAGAATTGTTTTGAAAACAATATAATATTTGCCTGTGCCATCAGAACTCCTTCAACACCATGATCCTTTTATGACCGTGTTTCCCCTGCTCAAAAGCTTTTTCGCATTACTCCAATGATCATATAATTTGCATCAATTTAATCCTCTACCAAACGATAAAATTTTAGACTTGTCCAAATTGAAAGCTTTTGCAGATGACAAATTAAATGTGACTCAAATGATGAAATTTGTCTGTGACAGGGTAAAAAACATTGTGGGAAAAGGAGAAAATGCTGGTTACCAGCATTTTCTCCTTTTCCCACAATGTTTCCAAAAGCTTTCTGCTCCAGGGTCGTTAAGGTCGGGATTGTGTGGTAACGAGTTAACTCTCCACCAAACAATCCCATGTTGAAATGCCCTACAGAAAAGGGTTTCGAAAACAAAGAGAGAAAAGGAGAAAATGCTGTTTACCACAATGTTTTTTAGTAATTTCCACCCTTTCAGTGTCAAAGTTCATAATTTGAGTCAAATTTAATTTGACATCTGCAAAGGATATCAAATTGGACAAGTCTAAAATTTTGTTGTCTGGTAAACTGTTACAATATGGCTTAATTTTTACTTCTTTACCATATGACACCTATACATGTGTATCAAGGTATCTTTGGTCAAAATTATACATGAAAAGTCATATCAAACATGTACTAATGACCCAGCATTTTCTTCCATTCCCACAATGTTTTCAATAACCTTCTTCATTAGAATTGTTCAAATACAGAATCTTGTGGTAAGGGGTAAATAGAGTTTGGACTGTATATCTATTTTCACACCTCAAACAGATGATGTAGAGGGTTTTCTGCCAAGGCTGTCTCTGATCCATACCTCTTGAATCCAACAGCTAATAAACCTGAGAAAGAACAAAATAACAAGCTCTAAGAATTACCGGTGATAAGCTCAACATTCATCCTTTACCAAACAACAAAATTTCAAACTTGTCCAAGTTGTAAGCATTAATTTTAAAGACAACCAATTAAATTTTGCCTAAATGATGGGACTTGTCTTTGAAAGAGTTCAAAAGAATGTGGGGAAAGGGGGTAATGCTGGTTAGCTGCATTTGCAACCAGTATCTGCACATTTTCCCACAAAGTTTTCCAAAGATATTTTATTCAGGGTCATAAAAACTAAAGACTGCTTGGTGAGGGCTATACTCTTTACTACAACACATATATGTAGACTTATCTAAATTAGAGGCACAGGAAGACAACAATTTAAATGTGGCTCTATTGACCTACTTTGTCTGTGATGGTTGAAAACATTGTGGGAACAAGAGAAAATGCTGGTTACCACCATTTTCTCCTTTTCCTACAATGTTTTCAAAGACTTCGTTCTCAAGGTAGTTAAAACTTGTTGTGTGGTAAAGGGTTTGTGTGTTCAGAGGGTTATCTCATTTTTAACTCTTTACCACTCAATCCCTAGTTTAAATGACCCTGACAGAGAATGCTTTAGGAAACAATGTGTGAAAAGGAGAAAATGCTGGTATACAGAATTTTCTCCCTTTCTCAGTTTTCTCCTCTTTCAAAGGCAAACTTCATCATTTCAGTCACATTTAATTTGTCTTCCCCAATTTGGACAATTCTGAAATTTTGTGGTTTGGTTAAAGTTAGAAGTAAAGCAGATCTTCACTGAAATATAAATCATTTTACAGTGAAAATATATGAGCTATGTTTTGGCAAAATGGGGTTTCATGTATCTCTCTGATGCATATTGCCGTGCAAGTCATTATATTATTATGGGTCCATAAAATCTGACTGAATCATGAGATAACATGCTCCTTTGACATGCAGAATATTGACCAATAGCAAAAAGTTTTGACCCAGGTCAGCCTGCGCTGTTTCAGTGCTGCTTCCATGGAAAGCAGCCAGTGGCTTAGAAAGAAGATGCATGTAATAGGGTACAAGAAATTCATGAAAAGCATGGAAAGATAAAGTGGCCTCCATGATGTAAATGAAATGAGCTACACTCTGGCAAAAGGGGGTTTGACTCATCTCCATGATGCATTATACCAAGCAAGTCATCATACAACTATCGATACATAAAATCTATCTTGTTTAACAACCAACTGAATCATGGGATAGACTAGTCCTTTGACATGAAGAAAATTGACATCAAAAAGTTTCAACTCAGGTCAGCCTGAGTGGACTACAGACTGATATGTGTAGAAACTGTTTGTAGACGCAGTATACCCCCTTTTTTACGTAGCATGGCTTGAATGTAATGTTGAAAATGGTGATAAACACTAACAAACATGAAAAATATTGCCATGAAATTAAATACAAAATGTGAAGAGAGAAAATAAGTTTAGAAAACTCACTGAAAAGAGATTTTTCGTTTGTACTGTGTTTAACCCTTTACCAAACAATCCCGACTTTTAACGACTCTAGAAAAGAAGCCTTTTGAAAACATTGTGGGAAAAGGAGAAAATGCTGGTAACCAGCATTTTCTCCTTTTCCCACACTGTTTTCTACCCTATCGAAGAAAAATTGCACCATTTCAGCCACGTTGAAATTGTTGTCTGTAAATGCTTTCAATTTGTACAAGGCTAAGATTTTGTCGTCTGGTAAAGGGTTAACACCGTTTTCTACATTATTTCATTTACTCTAGAGTAAAATTTCCACATCTCAAAAATTTCCGCTTATAATAAGCGGAAATTTTTGAGATGTGGAAATTTTTGTGATTTCATGACTTTGAAAATTCGCAAAATATCCTGTCCACATATTTTACCACAAGTATACCGATTCGCAAATTTTTTGACACACGTATATATCCATGTATACAGTATATTGCAGCAGCCAGTGCACCTATCCATGCTTCCATAGAGTTTGTTTGTATGGTGTTTAACGCTGTTTTCAACATTAATTCAATTATAATAATGCGGTCAAAGCACCTATCTATGCATTCCTGGAGTTTCTTTTACCAGTACTTAGCATAACATTCTTTCCAAGCCACTGGCTGCTTTTCCACAGACCCATTGTCAAAACAATGATCAGCATTGTGAGAGGAATGAATTCTGTCACAATGACTATCATCAATCCTTGGAAAGAAATTTGCCGAGCTCAGGATTCTAACCAGCGACCCCCTGGTCTCAAGTTATGTATGCTACCAACTGTTCTACTGGGCTAGGCATTGAAAAGAGAAGAAACTATAAAATATACTCACCAAATTGAAAGCCCCAGTCTCCTAGATAGTTGAGTCTGACCACATCCCATCCTAACTTTTCATACAAATTTGCTATAAAATGACCAAGAATCGTGGATCTTAAGTGCCCTGCGTGAAATGGCTTGCAGATATTTGGGGAACTGTTTGAAACAAAAAGAATTTATAAATTAAAAATAAATATAAGTAACTGAGTCTTTTATAAATGAATCGCTGTACTTATTTTTTTACCTTCTCACTCATTTGATGATGATGATGATGACGATAATAATGACGATTTGATTTGGTATATGTTGCCATTAATTTCTGTTTACACACGGTCCTATAATATAGCTCTAAATGTGCCTTTAGCTCTTTCACTACTGCATAAATAAATTGCATTTTCAATGGCTACAAATATAGTTCCGCTACTACATCAAGAGATGGTTTGTTCATAATCTTGAAAAAAGCAGTGAACAGTGTAGATAAGAGATCAGACTGCATGTTCTGTGTAGTCTGATCTTGATCTACACTGTCCAAAAAGGCTTCTGGTGTTGTCTCTGCTATGGAAAGAGTTAACTTGATGTGATCCACTCATCCACTGGTGGAAATAAAAAGTATTACAAGTACCATCATTTCAGCTGAATTTAATATGTCAAAGCTCCAGATAACCAATCCTACACCTTCACTGCTACACCATGCAAGATCCAAAAAGTGAAAGTGATGATGATGATGATGATGATTGTGGATATGATGATGATGATATCAATGATGATGGTGGTGGCAAAAACAACAATGATGATCTGTATGAACCAGTAAGATAATGCTTAGAAGATGACTAACAATACATTTCTCCACTTAAAGCTATTTTGTAAGTACTGATTAGAACTGTCTTGATGATTGATTGTTTTAACAGCTTAGGTCATATCACAACAGTCAGTGCACCTACACATTGTGTTTCCAGGCTTTCTCACACCAATACTGACACAGCTTTCTTTCTAAGTCACTGACTACTTTCTCACATGCATCAGAGGTGAGAGGCTAAAAATTGCCGAAAAGAAACAGGGTTTCAAACTCACAACCACAAGGTCACAGGTCCAATATGCTAACCACTGAGCAACTGGGGCGGGCTGTCTTGATGTGACAATTCTAACAAGTACCAACAACAAACGTTTTGATGGAGTACTAAAGTAACATCCCCATAAAAAGCCACTGTATCTGTAATTCCGTTGATTACCTGTATTCCACAATGACTGTTTTTGATTTATCTTTAACTTCCTGTAAGGAATTTCGAAACCCATAATCTGGTCCTTCATCATAAATTTGTCGGATAAGATTCTACAACAAAAATAGAGAAAACAAAATAACTGTGACTCTAAACTTCAATTTTGTGTCTGAAAGGGTAGAAAACAATGTGGCACAAGGAGAAAATGCTGGTTACCAGCATTTTCTTCTCCCGCAGTGTTTTCATAGGCTCTTTCCTCAGGGTTGTTAAAATTTGGGATTATGTGGTAAAAGTTTAAGTCTTTATATAATGACATATTGCAGACTTGTATAAAATGAAAGAATGATCTGTAAGTTTTCCCACCAGATAACCTTGACAGTTAAAGACACCGACTTTCACAAAGCTTATGACTAGAAAAAAAATGTAGCCTATTTTTTTATCAGCAGATATGAAATCAGATATCCATAAGCTAAACAAAATATGCAGCAGTTAACAAAATAATTGACATGAAAAGCCTATAAATATCGTTTTAATATCTGCAGATCAGTTATGCACTTTGGGGTTAAACACATTTGGGTGCGAATATTGCGCCCTTAATTATTTCAGCCGGTATCATTGTTTTAGTGCAAACCGATGAAGTCCCATTTTTTAACCAACAATCGCGTTTTTCCATTAATTATAATAAAGTACCTTAACATTTATTTGACATCGTAACATACGAGCCAAACGCATATTTATTTCATCAATAACATCAGACACATTGGTAACATCAAATGGTACGCGATGTGCGTTTCGTACGGAACACGAACTACAAACTGGTTCCAGGCTAGAAGGAACCGAACTAAGGCTGCAGTACACAGTATAAATTTGTTTGTGTCCACGAATAAGTGGTTAAATTAAAGCAACCTTAAACAAAATAACACTCAAACGGTGAAATATAAAATAAAGAAATATGTTTCAGTTTTAAATACTGAATTCTAAAACCAAGCCTTAAACCCAAGCATTCCTTTTCAAGAGAAGTAGTACCTCTCCTTCCCTTAAATCAAGGGCATGAGTTCTCAGGGGAAGTTATGAATACACTGGGTACGAGTTCTCTAGAGAATTCAAACTCAAGATATGAATTGATTTTCATCACATATCATCACATATCTACTCTACCATGTGCTAATTATATTGGGTGTATTGTGTGAATAACAAAAGGTATTATCATAATTTTTTATTGGTATTGTAATGGACTGTGCTTTCAGTCTTTTAAGTTGTTAGTTATATGTACATGAGTGATTTGACTTGATTTAATACCATAAATGATCAATGATTATTTCAACCATATTTTATATTTTAGATAATCATTTCACATGAGGCAATGTTTACAATCTTCATTTCTGCAAAAAAAAAGTCATTTGAAATTGTATTTAATATAGAAACCATAGATCCCAGAAGCAGTTCTTTTGTATCTCAGAGACTTTACTTTGTTCCAGTCACTTTAAGCAGTGGTTATTATACTTTTGAGTTTTGCAATTCAACGTTGTATGTCACATGCTTTTTGCTTGTAAAAACAATGTCTCTTTGTGCTGTATAAGCCTTCTATCCTCACTCTTTACTTTCTTTGACTTTCCCCGAGAATAAAATTTCATTTATTCATTTTTTTTTTTTTTTGATCAAAATGTTGTACTTAATACAATTGTCTTTTTGCATGTGTTGTATCCTTTCGAGCCTTGCGAGGCCTGGCAATGCCGGTTAAAGTACAAATTGTCACTTTAAATAAGAATCAGTAAACAATTAAAAAACAAACTCTCGTGATTGGATTAAATTAGGATCATGACTCCATTTTAAAAATTACTTTACCTAGATATATGACATGCCTCAATAATGGGTTTTTGCATCTGGGATCAAAGATAGTGCTGATAACAATCAAGTTCCAGACTTAACACGAAATGTTTTTGTATTAGTCATTTCATGCAAAATGAAAATTAAATGATAATAATAATAATAATAATATTATTATTATTATTATCATTATTATTATTATTATTATTATTATTATTATTATTATTAATAAATGTTATTGTTTAGTATAAATCATGAATAAATGTTGCAGTTTCCATAATGTTTTCTCCGTGGTTATTTATTACCTGTTCAGTCTCGAATGTCAGTATTAGAATATGTTTCATATGTCTCTTTTGTCAATTACAAAGATTGTTCCTCATGTTGTTTGTCGGCTCTAAATGTCAACTAAATGACGTCTTGAGTAAATTTATAATGCTGTGTACAATTTGTTGGTTTGGAAAGGTAGAATGCATCTGCTCTCTGATTCCATGAAATAAATCATAAGAAAAATAAGATAAAATATTTGTCCATCTCAGTCATTGTTTAAATCATGTAGCATTTGCCTTTGGAGCAAATTAACAACTTATTTTCCTCTTATACATCTACCTATTACCCGTTTCATTATACACAGAATGAGATGATACATTTAAACCATGCCAATTCACAGTTGAGGCGCACGGCTATCCCAACATATAACTGTGGTCTGACATCTTATCACACGTGCGATTATAATACTTTAACTAATCGAATAAATCATAAAACTAATCATCCAAAGTTATCAATATCATGTCAATTATCATTATTACAATTATTTATAGCGTTCTTAACTCATTTATTATGCTTTACTATCGGCTATCTTTCTTTTTTTTTTGTCTAAAAAGTAAAATTATTTCCGACGTTTTCACCCCTTACAGAGCTGTGACGCCATTCAAGCATCAAGAAATAAGAGGAAACAAACATACAATGATACATGTCGTAAACCATAACATTGTAGTGAAAAGCTATGTGAGAGCCAATAACTTGCAGCCGTATAATAGACTGACATTCGTAGTATAGGAAGATGAGTCGGTTTTTCCATTGTTCTCAAGTTCATAAACACTTGACGAGTAAGATTCCTGGCTTACTCAGTCCGCACAGATATGCTATCTCAAAGAAAGGTTACGTAAACTGCCTGTTCGATGACATCAGACATTTTGCATCTATTTCTCATGCATCGAGACAGGTTTGTATTTAGCTGGAATTGTAACTATGTACGTGCCTATAGATTTTGCTTGGCAATTTTTAGGTTATGCCCTGTGTCCTTCGTGCATTTTATTTCTAACATCTTCATCTGTGAAACTACCCGTCCAATTTTGACAAAACTTCATAGAAATGATCCTGCCATGGTTCTCTTCATTTCTTTGTAAAAGGATTTGATTTCTTTGAAAACTGTCATTGCAATGGCAACAAAACTTAAAAATAGTGAAAATTTGTGAAAATATTCTTGTGAGAAACCATAAAGCCTAGAGCCACCAAATTTGGCATGTAGCTTCATCTAATGGATTTCTACCAAGTTTTTTTTTTCCCCCAAGTTACAGCCATGGGGTTAAAATTAGTCCCACCGTGCAGGGCTTTTTTTCCTTCTATAATTGAGGCCGATATTTGGTGACTTCCCAATTGCAAAAAGCATCATTTTTTCCCAATTGTGGTGGAAGAATTTCCCAATTGTGGCGGAAGAATTTCCCAGTTGTGGTGGAAGAATTTCCCAATTTTGCTGAAAGGATTTCCTAATTTTGCTGGAAAAATTTCTCATAATACGATGCTGAAATTCCCAATAAGTTAAAATACCAATTTCTCAAAAGCTATTTCAAATGACCAGACACAAAACTCGTTATTTAGCAGTGACTGAAACCGAAAGCAGGTTTTTTTTTATTGATTTGTACCGAAATGACTCAGCTGACTGCGCTGCAGTACTGCCGAAATGTTGCGTTTTCTTGGCGCCATTTGGTTTGTTTAATGGAGGCACTCTTAACCGAACTGAGTTTTTTTTTGCGCATTATAACACCGTACATAGACTGAACGCCGTTGCCATTTCCCTATCATTCAATGGTAAATCCTTTGACATGTTATATAATTGTTTGTCTTTCGTAAAAACTTACAGCTGACAAAAGAAGTTTGCTTAACACTGTGGAACACATTCGTACTCGGTTGCAGTCAATGTACTCAAAAAAAAAAACAAACACGCTGTATCCAAGCAAAACGTGTCAAGAACCGGGAAACATTACAAAAAGTTCGTTAAATAAAATGGCTGCAGATGATAAAGGCCGGCGTAGCCTTTTTACTTTCGGCGTGAAACGTTCGAATTCTTTGCTGATTGATCTACGGGTAATCAAATCTCCGCATATTTAGTCTCAATCTGAAGTACCGGTTCTGTCGGGCATTGCTGATCTGCCTTTGTCTGAAGACTAGACAATTATTATCACTGCACATGATGCAAACTCTACATCTTCAGACATAATATCCAAGCCTAGCCTTGTAACTTCCACAGATAATGATTCCCTTGTATCATATGATGGCCGAAAAGCAGTTCTCCTAAAGTATTAACTCCGGCACCCATGGGTGTACCACAGTAGTGTTAAAAAGGGCTCTAAGCCTATATGTGCAAATGCTGTGAGATTTTTGGCCATAGTTTAAACAGTTAAAGTTTGAATATTGAATTTGTTTCACTTGTTAATTAAATTGCTGCACCTTCTATTTACTGTATGTATGTATACTGCCATTAATTTGTTTTATTGATGTATCTGGAAAGTCAGTCTGATTTTTCCCAGTTTGGCCAAAATCACGCTTGAATTTCCCAAAATGAAAGGCTAAGGCCCCTTCCCAATTTTTGGAAAAAAAGCTCTGCCATGGGTGTCACAAGTTTTACATACGCTTACATATTGAAAGGTCTAAAATCCTTCTGGTTCTTAACCATAAGGCCTAGGGCTACAAAATTTGGCATGTAGTTTCATCTAATGGACCTCTACTTAGGGTCTTGAATTTATAGCCCTGGGGTCAAAGTTGGCCCTGCCTGGGGAGTTACAAGTTTTACATGGGTTTACATGGTGAAAACTTCAAAATCTTCTCTTTCCAAACCATATGGTCTAGGGCTACCAAATTTTGCAGTAAGCTATACAGAGTTCTCGGAAACACCAATACTGTCATCTGAGACGACAACTTTTCCTGGCTAACGACAAAAAATCATATCAAAGGATTCCACCGGAAGACAAGCTTTTTCAGCTGTTTAGCTTGTACATAACTTGTAACCTACAATCCCTGGCTTGATTTGTTTATAAGTTGATTGTTTACAAGGTGTTTATCGAGGCTGAATATGCACTACACAGGTAATTTCTAAAGTGGGATACCGGTACTTGAAGAGGTAGGCGTGGCTAACTGGGAAACTAACAACCAATCAAAATGCGTCATTCTTTATCACTCACCTAGTACCCGTTACACAATAGGTGACAAATAGCTAATACCTTAATCGCCGTCATGTTGTTTGACATCTGCAAATTATGCATCAATTAACAGATTGCGGACTAATTTACGCTGATAATTGGTCAATATACTTTATTAAAGAAAGGTACTGAACCTTCTAATTATGCGATCGAGAGGTAGCAATGGAAATAGTTAATTGAGTCTCAGTGTTCTGCCAAGGCCGCATATTTGCGATTTTCTTGCTAAAAAAATCAAAATGTCGCAGATAAAATCGGTAAAAAGCGACTCCTGTCGCAAAGCAAAAGTCGTGGAATCATCCGCATAACTATTATAACTTAGTGTTTTTCACGGTCGCAGAAGCTCGTACATGTATATGCAAAATAGAATTTGATTGGACGCAGAAAGAAGACATCAGCCAAGTATTTATTGTGTACTTCACTGTCATGACCTAGTGTCTTCTGCAGTCTTAGTCGGAAAATGGTTTCATCGCCACGACGAAAAAGCCAGGTATCATCCTAAGTTTCTATGGTCAGTCATAGCAAACAAACAATGAGAGCCCAAAGTCCAACAATGTTCCGATGCCAGTAACCCCCCCCCCCCCCCCCACTCAATCAACACTGTTGGAAGATAGTAAAAAAATACC
This sequence comes from Hippopus hippopus, assembly GCA_946811185.2. Taxonomy (NCBI): domain Eukaryota; kingdom Metazoa; phylum Mollusca; class Bivalvia; order Cardiida; family Cardiidae; genus Hippopus; species Hippopus hippopus. Next base: position 12,924,963 of record OX328103.1, on the reverse strand, counting down.
TGTACAACAACTCTCGTTGGAACATAATCACGACGGCAACTTTATGAGTTGTAAACTGTGTTTAAAAAAAAAACATAGCTAAACGAATGCAGAACAGAAATCAAACTTCAGAACTACCTCTTATATATACAACATGCAGAGAACATCTATCTTAGATCAGCCGTCATGGCTGAGTCTTTACAAGGGAATGTTAAGAAAGCTGTAGGGCAAGTCTCATCGAAAAAGAATTAGCCGTGTTAGTTTCATTTAAATCCACATTTTGGCTAGTGAAAGAGAACATAGAAATTAACAAGTATGATTATGGGGGGAACTAATTTCAGTTTCTTATTTTTATGCCTACTAAATTTTGTCCCCAATTTTTAAAAAATGTCTCAACTTTTTCTGGATGAGTGAGACATTTGTCTCTACTTTTCAAAATCCTTGGCAGAACACTGGAGTCTTGTCCACGACCGTTCAAATTTCCAATGACTTTTTTGGTCGATTTTTCAAAAGCAATTTTTTACTTATGGACAATGTGGCTTGAAAATCAAGTCTCTTTTTACCATTACAAGATTATCTCTAATATATTGTACATGTTCAATATTATCAGAGAACAAATTTGAAAAGGAGAAATTTCTGGGAATTAAAAGGAAAGCTCCAGATCAGCCTAGTGATTAGACTAATTTTACAACCTTGAGAAAGAATCGTTTTCTTCTATTCCCACAAAGTTTTCCACTTTTTCAAAGACAAAGTACATGGTTCAAACCATGTTTATCTTGTCATCTGCAAATTCACGCAAAATTTACATTTGGACAGGTCTAAAAAATTGTCATGGAAAAAATTTAATTAACAGAACAGAATAGAACATAATTTTATTTAGACTTGTACATTACATGTATCGTCTTAGCCCAGTACAACGCAAAGTGGTTAACATCATAGTCCATATGGACAAATAATTCTAAATTCAATTCTAATTACCAATTAAAATGGAATTAGAAATGATTTTACAAATATTTAAGAATATGGTTCCAGAATTGTTGCCATTTATTATTATGAATATTTAGAATATGCATATCATGTTGAGTTATTTATAAAGTCTAAATAAAAGATAAAGTGAAAAGTTATTAAACTTCTTTAATCCATTGCACCAATATAAATGATGTCTTGGCTAGTAATTTCTAAGGTAAATGAAGACTTGTCCATTACAGATATTATGTCTCCATGATACACAAATCTAAATTAACAGTTTTTAAATGTTTATTACTTGCGTATGAAAATTTATCCTGACTGTATTGGAATCAAACTTCGTCAGGCTGGAATCCAACTTTTCAGTTTGGAATCCAATTTTTTCCCAAGTTGGATTCCTGGAATCCAATTTTCAAAATCCTAGTGAGAACACTAGCTATATCTAGTGGGCGTCTACCAAGATGGCGCAAGTTATAGCACTGGGGTTAAATTTGGCCCTGCCCTAGTGGTCACATGTTTTACATGGACCTACATAGTGATGACTTTTAAAATCTTACATTTTCTAAACATAAGACCTAGGGCCACCAAATTCTGCATGTATATCTAACGGACCTCTAGCAAGGTTATTCCAGTTATAGTCCTAGAGTCAAAATTGGCCCTGACCCAAAAATAACAGCTTTTGCATGGGCTTATACACTGAAAACTTAAAAGATCTTCTTGTTCCTGACCTCCTGTATAACCACATGGCATAGATTGATTGATTGTATGGTGTTTAACGTTTTCAACATTATTTCAGTTACATCATGGCGGCCAGTGCACCTATCCATGCTTTCCTGGAGTCTCTTTTACCAGTACTCCACACAATTTTCTTTCCAAGCCACTGGTGCTTTCCCACATAACCATCGTCGAAACAATGATCAGGGGTGGGAGAGGAATGAATCCTGTCGCAATGACTATCATCAGTCCTCGGAAAGAAATTGGCCGAGCCAGGGATCGAACCCACGACCCCCTGTTCTCAAGTCCTGCATGCTACCGACTGAGCTACCAGGGCTCGGCACCACATGGCATAGATCTGTATTATTTGGCATGTGGCTTTATCTTGTGGACCTCTACAGGAATCACGTGATAATTTATATTATAGTTCTGAAGTCAAAAATGACTTTGCTCTGGGGTAGAGAAATGTTATGTCTTCTTGTTTGAAATCATAATTATGGCCCAGGATTCTAATGTTTGGTATGTATGGTTTGTACTTATCCGGTGGAGCGATAAAAGGTCATCATAGCCTTCTTGTTAGCTCACCTGAGCACAAAGTGCTCAGGATGAGCTATTGTGATCACTCACCGTCCGTCAGCGTCCGTGTACGTCCGTCCGTTCACATTTTTTTGTTTCCACTCTAGCATCTACAAATATTAACCAATCAGCACCAAACTTGGTCAAAATATATATGACCATAAGATCTCGGATGAGTTCCATTATGGGTCTAATCGGACCAGAACAACTGGAGTTACTTGCCCTTGAATTGGAAAAATTTCTATATTTGACTTTGTTTACACTCTAGCATCTACAATTTTTAACCAATCAGCACCAAACTTGGTCAAAATATATATGACTATAAGATCTCGGATGAGTTCGATTATGGGTCTAATCGAACCAGAACGACTGGAGTTATTTGCCCTTGAATTAGAAAAATTGCTATATTTGCATTTGTTTACACTCTAGCATCTACAATTTTTAACCAATCAGCACTAAACTTGGTCAAAATATATATGACCATAAGATCTTGGATTAGTTCAATTATGGGTCTAATCGGACCAGAACGACTGGAGTTATTTGCCCTTGAATTAGAAAAATTTCTATATTTGACTTTGTTTACACTCTAGCATCTACAATTATTAACCAATCGGCACCAAACTTGGTCAAAATGTATATGACCATAAGATCTCAGATGAGTTCAACGATGGGTCTAATTGGACCAGAACAACTGGAGTTATTTGCCCTTGAACTAAAAAAAATTGCTATATTTGACTTTGTTTACATTCTAGCATCTACAAATATCAACCAATAAGCATCAAACTTGGTCAAAATATATATGACTATAAGACCTCGGATGAGTTCGATTATGGGTTTAATTGGACCAGAACGACATGAGTTATTTGCCCTTGAATTAGAAAGTTCTTTAGAATAGTTCTTTGTCCAGAGCATAACTTTGTCATCTCCAGTCCGATTGACTTGAAACTTAGCATTTGTGTTTGTTGCAATAATACGGAGTGCAGTGTGAAAGAACCATAACTCTACCTCGTACTGTCTATGAGTTATTTCCCTTTGATTGTCATTTTTACAGCATTTTCTGCTCGTCTGGAATACAACTTTGTCATCTGTAGCCTAAACATCTTCAAATTCGGTATGCATGATTGTTGAAAAATTACGGAGTGTAGTGCACAAGAACCATAACTCTTCCTAGCACGAATTTTGAGTTATTCCCCCTTTGACCTTCATTTTTATAGCATTTCTTGCTTGTCCAGAGCAAAACTTTGTCATCTTAAGTAGGAATGACTTGAAATTTGGTATGCTTATTTGTTGCAATATTTGGAAGTGCAGTGCACAAGAATTGTAACTCAACCTTGTGCTGTCTTTGAGTTATTTCCCTTTGATCATTATTTTTACAACATTTAGTGCTTGTCCGGAATATAACTTTGTCATCTCAAGTCAGAATGACTTCAAACTTGGTATGCATGTTTGCTGCAATATTACCAAGTACGGTTTGCAAGAACAATAACTCTACCTAGAGCGGATTTTGAGTAATTCCACTTTGATCTTCATTTTTACAGTATTTCTTGCTTGTCCAGAACGGAACTTTGAAGTCTCAAGTCAAATTGACTTGAGACTTGTTTAACATGTTTGTTGCATTACCTGCCCTTTGCAATTATTATACCTCCTTGACAACTGGCGGTGAGACGGGCATATCTTGCGACAATTTGCCGCTCTTGTTTCATTATCATTTGGTCTTGAACCTCGATATTTGGTATTAATCTTTATTTTAGACCTTTACTGCTTGGTACTCAGGTGAGCGATAAAGGACCATCATGGTCCTCTTGTTTTTTGTTGTGGTGAGGGTGGGGTTTATCCAAAGAAATGTACAGAATGAATGTTGGGATGGTGAGTACGCAGTGAATGATAAAATTCTGAATACGCAAGTCTTGCGTAATAACGAGTTCATTATTCCTAACATATATTTCTGGCATTGTCCCAATTCCTGCCAAAATTGCCAGGCAAAATCAATGGTAGGGAGTTCTAGGGATTATTTATGCCAACATGCCTATTTGCTCTTCAACATTCCTCACATTTTATTTTACTTAAGTATGTAACATCTAAACAGGTCCCATCTAGATGTATAGCAAACCTAGGGGCCATTTCAGCAAACTGCGTAGATTTACGCCAATTTTTGGGGCATTGAATAAACACACGTAGGATCCCTACTTTACCCAAACATATGAAGTGGCGTAATGTTATCCAAATTCTTAATCAAATCGTAAAGTGATGTAGTTCAGTGAAACTTGTTTTTAGACTCAATGCTTGCATACAAAAATTGCGTACGCAAATTTCGTGCGTACGCAGTTTAGTGAAATGTGCCCCTGATCTCTTGAAAACAGGTACAATTACGGAAAGGAACTTCAGTTACCTTTAGGACTACATGTAGTTTTGTTAAAAGAAAAACAGTTTCAGATTCATTCAGAATTCAATCAAAACACTGTCATCACTGATCAATGTTTTAACTATGGTTATGTTGGAAAGCAGCCTGTGGCTTGGGAAGAATATTGTGTGAAGCACTGGTGAAGAAAATCCTGGAAAGCATGGATAGGTGCACTGGCCCCTGCTAACAACTCCAGTCAGAAATATCGTTGAAAATGGTGTGAAACACCATACAAACAAACAAATAAAATTCAAATTTTATTTTCCTACCTGTTTAGGGATGGCGATACAGTCAAGCAAAGCAGTTGAAAACAGAACTTAATGCTATCAGAGGGTTGTTAGAGAGATCTGGTCTTCTTGAGAGGACACTGAAGGCTTCTTATAATGGTATGGAAATTTTTGTATTGTTTTCTGCATTATTTACAATTTAATTGTTATCCTGCCTTAATTTGAGCCATTTTTAGTTTCACTGGCCAAAGGCCAGCGGGCTTATGTCATGGCCAGGTATCCGACGTGCATCCATCCGTCCCTGCATGCATTAACTCTTTACCAAACGACAAAATTTTAGACTGGTCCAAATTGAAAGCATTTGCAGACATCAAAATAAAAGTGACTGAAAATTTGAAATTTGTATCGAAGAGGAGAGAAAACATTGTGGGAAAAGAAGGAAATGCTGGCTACAAGCATTTTCTCCTTTTCTCACAATGTTTTCAAAAGGCTTCTTTCTCAGGGTCGTCAAAAGTTGGCATTGTGTGGTAAAGGGTTAACTTATTTCAAACATTTTCTCTGAAAGTACCCATCCAATTTTGATGAAACTTCACAGAAATGATTCTGCCATGGTCCTTTTTAGAATTTGTTGAAAGACTTTGATTCCTTCAAAAACTCTGGTTGCCATGGCAACAAAACTGAAAAATATTGAAAATCTTTGAAAATCTTGTCTGAAACCATAAGGCCCAGGGCTACCAAATTTGGCATGTAGCTTTATCTAATAGACATATACCAAGTTTTTTTCAAATTATAGCCCAGGGTCCAAGTTTTTCAAAGTTTTTCATATAGTGAAAACTTAGAAATTTTCCTGTACCTAGCCATAAAGCTTAGGGCTACAAAATCTTGCATGTGGCTTTATCTATTGGGCCTCAACCAAGAGTGCCAAAATTATAGCCCCGGGGTCAAAAATGGCCCTGCCCCGGGGGTCACAAGTTTTACATGGGCTTATATAGTGAAAACTGTAGATATCTTCCTGTACCTAGCCATAAGGCCTAGGGCTACCAAATTTTGCATGTAGCTTAATCTAGTGGGCCTCTACGTAGAGTGCTTAAATTATAGCCCATGGATCAATTTGGCCCTGCCCCAGGGATCACAAGTTTTACATGGGCTTACATAGGGGGAAAAAAAAAACTTCTCCTACCTAACCATAAGGCTTAGGGCTACCAAATTTTGTATAAAGCTTTATCTAGTGAGCTGCTGCCAAGAGGCCAAAATTACAGCCATGTGGTCAAGTTTGGCCTGGTCCAGAGGTCACAAGTTTTACATGGGTTCATAAAGTGAAAACTTAAGAAATCTGCTTGTTACTAACCATAGACCTAGGGCTACCAAATTAGGCCTGTCTCAGGGGTCTCATGTTTTACAGGGTCTTTTATGGAAGAAACTTTCAAAAATCTTCCTGTTTATAATCGTACATTATAAACCTGTACTATTTGGTAAGGGGCTTTATCTTGTGGACCTCTACCAGGATTCAAGTAATTATAGCTCTGTGATCAAAAATGGCTTTGCCCAGAGGTCATAATTTTCTCGTGGGATTTTATAAAGAAAATTCTTTATGTCTTCTAGTTTGAAACCAATTGGCCAAGTATGATAATGTTTGGCACGTAGGATTTATACTTATTAGCCAGTGGAGTGATACAGGGCCATCATGGCCCTCTTGTTAATTTGCTGACTCCGACGGGCAACTACAAAATACTTTCAATGTGGACTAGTCTACACTTTTTTCCCAGTGGAAAAAGGTAAAGCAAGTATATAACCTAAACTGAGCCCTCATAAAAGGCAGATGCTAAAAGAACTTGTACTCTTTAAAATCCAGCCATAACCCTTAACAATGATTATAATCCCCAGTTTTAACAATTCCTAGAAAGATAGCTTTTTAAAACATTGTGGGCAAAGGAGAAAATGCTGGAAACTAGCATTTTATCCTGGAAACCAGCATTTTATTCATTTCCCACAATGTTTTCTTCCCTTTGAAAACAAATTCCATATTTTGAGTAATCCTTGATTTGATGTCTGCAAATGCTGTCAGTTTGTTTGAGTGTAAAATTTTGTCATGTGGTAAAGAGTTAACCCTTTACCAAACGAAATAAGTTTTGACTGGACCAAATTGAAACCATTTGAAGACAACAAATTCAGCTTGACTAAAACGATTAATACTGTCTTTGATAGGGTAGAAAACATTGTTGGAAAAGGAGAAAATGCTGGTAACCAGCATTTTCTCCTTTTCCCACAATCTTTCCAAGAGGCTTACTTATCAGGCTCTTTAAAGCTCGTAATTATGTGGTAAAGAGTTAAGCACATTTTGTGTGTCCCTTTCCTGCTTGTTTACTCTTTAACACTGGGCAAAATTTTTGACAAGCCAAAACTGAAAGTGTTTGCAGACAACAAATTAAATTGGGCTCAAATGATGGAAATTTTAATTGACAGGGTAGAAAACATTGTGGGAAAAGGAGAAAATGCTAGTAACCAGCATTTTCTCCTTTTCCCTTCATGTAGTCAGGCCTAACAAAAAAATATCTGTGTTTAGGGTTTCAGTCCGAGATGCTGTAGGTAGGGATTTTTTTTTTTTCCAAAAACTTTTTACATGGACCATGTACCGAAATCACACCCGACAGATCTTTTTTTTCCAATCGTAACATAAAAAGTTTAGGATCAGCAGCATTTTCTAGGTAGGGTAGGGAAACCATAAACACAGATATTTTTTTTAGGCCTCATAAAGGCTTATCTCCTTAAGGTTGTTAAAACACAGGATTGCATAGTAAAGGGTTATTACAGTTTAACTGTATCTGAAAATGTAGAGTTATATTCTGTTACAGAGCAGAGACGGTATTATTCGAATGAAAATGAGGACAAAAATGACGAAAAGGATGAGGAAGACAAGATGCAAGAAAGGATGTTCAGAGACCTTGTGTCTTTCCTTCTGCCACTTAGTAAGTCTTATACATAATACTAAGTCGTTACCTCAGGATTCCGAGGTTCAAAGACCCTGAAAGATGAAGGCTTTTGAAAACATTGTGAAAAATGGAGAAAATGCTGGTAACCAGCATTTTCTCCTTTTTCCACAATGCTTTCCACCCTATTAAAGACAGAAATCATCAGTTGAGTTATAGTTGTCATCTGCAAATGCTCTCAAAATCTTGCTGTTTGGTAAACGGTTAATTGCTTTCTGGTTAGCTTGGCTGTTTTTGAAGAAAACATGGAGGTATTGTAGCATCCCAGTCCTCATCTGTGTCGTGGCGCAAATACTGATATTTTATAGTATTTCTTTTATAACTGAAGATATTTACGTCAAACTAGGACTAGTTGTTAACTATCGAAAGGGAACCCATACAACAAGGGTAGATAACCATCAAAGTATTTTCTGACCAAGGTATGCCCCTTTTTTCAGTGGACAGTTTTTACTGAAAACACAAGCAGCTGCAGCCGAGCGTTGGCATCCATATGCGATGCTCTTGTTGTACCCTTTCACACAATTACAATGTTGCAAGTAGGAATTTCATTTGATCGAACAATTTGAACACTAACAGTTACTATTTACCACATGATCCCATGTTTTTAATCCCCCTTCCTCCTGTAAAAAACTGTTTTACAGTGACTCTGTACTAGATCACACAATTTTAGACTGGTCCAAGTTGAAAGCATCTGTAGAGGATCTAATGGAATTTGTCAGTGAAAGTACAGGAAAACTTGGTGAGAAATGGAAAAAATGCTGGTTACCAGCATTTCCTCCTTTTGCCACAGTTTGTTCAATTGTTCTCTTTCTCTGGGTCATTAAAACATGAGGTTGTTTTGTAAAGAGTTAAAATGTCATCCAAAACCTGTAGGATATTTGAATATCTAATTACATGGCTTTGTTAACAATACTTTCTTGGCTTTGATCAGCCAAACATCTGAAAAATCAGAGGGTTTTTCATGGGAAACTTGGAAGCTTTCTCTTCTTTTTAAGAAAACATATAAAGACCACAGAGCTAATTCTATCATACTGGTTTCGAGAACAACCCACATGGCACAAGCTCTTCATAGTGTCTGTAGCTTTTTTTTTTATAACACTTTTTCTTATTTTTTCCTTGTCAAACCATTGTTTAAATTACACAAAATTATACAAAATATGGCTTTAATACAATCTAGAACCCATGGAAAAGAACAATATAAGCTTACCTGTCCGTTCTAATCCATTTTGTACCATAGATGTAAATTCATATATGTATTATTGTATTTACTACGTAAGAATGTTACAAGTAAATTTGTTAAAATTAAATGGTGGTAGGATCTTGACAAGAAAAGACAGCATCCAACATTCTCTCACGTGGTAACTGTTTAAGCAAGCACATTTTGAGTGTCCCATCAACAGAAGTTTGCTTAAGAGTCAATACAGGTCAAACTTATTCAATTTTGCAGCCATTTTATTGGTTATCACAACAATGTTTTTGACTGGTGTACGTTCAAATCAAGTGGAAATTAGTTGGGCAGATTTTGAAAAGGAACTGCTTTCGAAAGGAATGGTAAGTTGAGATGTTTAGTTTATACAAGTTTTATTTCATATGAGTTGAAATGAGGTTGGACGACAACTTGTATCAACTTAGATCAGTCTTGCTCGTACAATACAATTTCAATACAAAGCTCCAGATAAGAGGGAGTGATGGTTTTCTAAATCCATTATTTCTCTTCGAAACCCTATGTTATGGGTACTCATTAGAATCGTCTCGATGAGACGATTCTAATGAGTACCCACAACATAGGGTTTAGTGGAGAATAATTAATATTTTCAATTTTGAAATCAAAATCACTCCCTCTATCTGGAGCTCTGTCAATAGTTCTTTTAGCCCTTTACCTCAAAATCCAGAATATTAACAAACCTGAAAAGAAAGTTTTTGAAAACATTGTTGAAACAGGAGAAAATGCTAGTAACCAGCATTTTCTCCTTTTCTCAAAATGTTTTCAAAAGCCTTCTTTCTTAAGGTCGTCATTACTCAGATTTGTGTGGTAACGGGTTAATCATTGTCTGCAAATGCTTTGAAATTGGACAAGTCTAAAATTTTATCTTCTGGTAATAAGTTAATCTCTAGAACCTTTACTATGGGAAAATATTAGATTCAAAGTTGACCTTAATTTCAGGTGTCGCATTTATCCTTTACCTAACAATCACAATTCTTAACATTCCTGGCAAAGAAGACTTTTGAAAACAAAATAGGTTTAAAGAAAGCTTCTTACATCAAAGGTTACAGGTTTGAATCCTGTAATGAGCTGGGTCAACCCATGGAACTGCCCGCATCACACTGCAAGTAATGGGTCAGGTTTCCAGGATGCAGCCATCGAGATTGATTAACATAAGTTGTGAGAACTAAGTTCACACATCATTTTAGATAAACTAAAGCTATTATGCTTGTCTGATTAAAGTCCTGTAAAAGCATTTTCTCCTTTTCCCAAAATGTTTTCAGAAACCCTCTTCTTTAGGGTCATGAAAATTTGGAATTGTTTTGATTAGGGTTTAAGATTGTGTACATTTTCTTCTTTGTTTGATTAGGTGAGAGGAGTACAAATTTTGAAATATGTGGAGGAAACAACACAAGGTAGCAGTGTCAAAGAGAAAGCCTATATATATTGCTATCCAGATGCTATGTTTAAAGGAAGGCAGGTAAGGAATGCTGCTAGTGAGCATATATCTGTAATTCATAAAAACTGATTTTTTTATCCCCGGCTGAAGGCGGAGGGATATAGTTTTAGCGTTGTCCTTCTGTCTGTCCATCCATCCGTGTGTCCGTCCGGGACAATATCTCCAATACCATTGGACGGAGTTTCGTGAAACTTTATACGTGTGTACAATAACTTTTTTTTTTATTTTTTTTTTTATTTGATGCAATATAGCCGACTGGGAGCGACTTTGCGTTACGCCATCAAGCAAATTTTTGAAAAAATCTTTTTCAGCGGGGGATATCATTTCAACAAAATTGCTTGTTTTTTATACTATTAACTCTTCACTACACGATAAAATTTTAAACTTGTCCAAATTGAAAACATGTTAGCAGACTACAAATTAAAATGACTCAAATGATGAAATTTATCCCTGATAGAGTAGAAAACAGTTTTGGAAAAGGAGAAAATGCTGGCTATCAGAATTTTCTCCTTTTCCCACATGGTTTTTAACTCTTTACCACACCAGAAAATTTTAGACTGGTCCAAATTCAAAGCATTTGCAGACAACAAAATAAAGGTGACTAAAAAATTGAAATTTGGTTTGGGAAGGGTAGAAAACATTGTGGGAAAAGGAGAAAATGCTGGTTACCAGCATTTTCTCCTTTTCCCACAATGTTTTCAAAAGGCTTCTTTCTCAGGGTCGTTAAAAGTTGGGATTGTGTGGTAAAGAGTTAAAAGGTTTCTTCCTCTGGGTCGGGATTGTATGCTAAAGGGTTAAAAGGCGCTCTTTAATCTAGTATATATGGAAGGTGAAGAACTGTAAAACCTGCTAAGCACAACCCCAAGGTCATTTGTCAGAATTTTTCACATGATTTCTAAAGTTTAATTGAAAAGGTTGTTTCTCTTATCACTTTCGATGGCCCGGCTGGGTAGCTCACTGGTTAGCGTATCTGACTTGTGACCTTTTGGTTGTGGGTTTGATATCTGGTGGTGGCAAACTTTCTTTTTTCATCCCTCACCTCTGATGCATGTGAGGAAGTATTCAGAAGCTTGGAAAGAGAGCTGTCTCAGTATTGGTATGAGAAAGCCAGGAAACACATGCGTAGGTGCACTGACCACCGTTAAACTACAATACAAAGAAACAAAATTTTAATCATTTTCACCTGAATTAATTTTATCTTTGATCTGGTACACTGTAATAAAAAGATGAATATTCAGAGAATTACAAGAAAACATATATCCATAGCATTAGGGTCACAACAAATTTGAAGGCGAGATGAAAATTAGTTAAAACTGCCCTTACTGTGTATCATAGAAGATGATAAATTGAGTTTAATTGTAGATACATGTATTTGCAGTCCCTTTCTGTTTTCACTGATGAATAAGCTTATGAATTGTGATCACTTACTTACCTACAGTTCTGTTTTCATCAATGAATTAAGTCATGTGACCAGTTAGATTAAAGCACAAAGTTAAAAAGGGAAATTACAAGGCTTGCTCTATATAATTTTGTACCATCAAACTCAGGCTTAGTCCCTCAAGTTGGATTGACTTTTATCATTTTGCTTGGATAAATAAATCAGGATTGTACTTTTACTTGACCTAGCTATTTTGTATCTTAAGTTGCATGCATTTTTGTTTGAAAAATTTTATCCTAAAACAAACGATAAATAACAGTCACACAGAAATACATAGGCATAATTCCTGAAGGAATGAAAATATAGAACTGCCCCTAAAAAGGTTAAAAATTTGGCGGTGAAAATTTTTTCCTCTGCCCACCATTACACGGAAATTTCAATACCACAGATTTCATTTTCATGATGGGAACAGACAAATTTGTATGCCTCCATAGTTTCAACCTTAGCCCTTTACCAAACGTTAAAATTTTGAAATCTGCAGGCAACAAGTTCACTGTAGCTCAAAAGATGGCATGTGTTTAATAGCATAAAAAACATTGTGGGAAAGGAGAAAATGCTGGTTACCAGCATTTTTTCCTTTTCCCACAATTTTTTCATAAGCTTTCTTCATCAGGATTTTTAAGGTCAGGATTGTGTGATAAAGCATTAATGATTCTTTAAAAATTTTCTCCTTTTGTTTAGTTCTGTGTACCAGTTGGAAGTTAAAACATCTGAGAACACAATAAATATAGCAACCTTTTCCATTCAAGTTTAGAAATGTCTGAAAATGACTGATGAATGACAGGGGTCTTGTTTGACGAATCAAATTGAAAATCAAGCTAAAGTGCCAGTAGTCAGCATGTGCAAAGCACATTGGTGGAGTCAGTAGTGTACCAGACTTGAAAACCAGTGGGTCTCTAGTTTAAATACCCACCTCGGCGAATTCCTCTTCGAAGAGTGATGATAGTCCTTGCGTCATGATTCATTCCTCTCTCACGGCTGATAATTGTTTTGACAATTGTTGTGCGGGAGAGCAGCCAGTGGCTTGTTAAGAATATTTTGTGAAGCACTAGTTAAAGAAATGCCAGGAAAGCATGGGTGCACTGGCTATTGCAGTATAAATGAAATAATGCTAAAAACAGCAATTAACACCATACAAACAAAATCTGCATGTGTATTATGTCACCCTGCCATTATTTGGACAGTTTGACATTGCCGGAAACAAATTTTTTCTCAAATGATATGATTTTTAAGCCAGAAAATTCTTAGTATATTTTTCTTGCGAAATGGCATAAATAAAAAGATTGTAAGGCACATGCTTTGGTTGGTGCCCCTTAGCTCATTTGTTAATTGGGTTAAGTCTGTTTATTTTGCTGAGTAGAATATGAAACTTTATATCAACTTTCTCTGTTAATATAAGTCAGAAGTGTCTCAATTTAGGAACTCAGCTCAAGTTAGAAAATGAGTCTGCTAGTGCATTTTAGCAAAACAAGAGACTTAAGTTTTTTTCACTAAATGGGACCCTGGACCCTAAAACAAAAGTACATATACAGTAATGTATTATTGAAAACAGTCATGGGTTAATCCTTCACCTAACAAACCCGAGTTTTACTGACATTAAGGGAAAAGGCTTTTTAAAACATTTTTGGAAAAGGAGAAAATGGTGGTAACCAGCATTTTCTCTTTTTCCAACAATGTTTTCTAAAGACCATCATTTCAGCTAGAGTTATTGCAGCATCTGCAAGTGCTTTGAATTGGAAAAGTTTAAAAAATATTGTGGACTGGTACAGAGTTGAATACACAGCTGGTAGAGGTTTTATGTGTTACAAAAATTAAGTTGTTCTTCTTATTTGTATTTTAGTACAGATTCCCACAACAGTTTTATGTTATGTCAAATTCACCTGGTATGTTTGAGAAGAAGGTTCAAGAATTTGAATTAGCCAATGGAATTTCACCAACAGACAAATTACCAATGAACTATGGGAAGTAAGTATTTGGCTGATATTTAACAACCATTGAAAATTGGTTTCTTAGTCTAATTTTTACGGGGCTTTTTTAGATTTGTTGCTGCGAATTAAATAATTTGGTTAACCCTTTACCACACAATCCCGACTTCAGAAAGCCTTGGAGCAAGCCTTGTGATTTCCTTTTTTAACTTAGTGCTGGTAACACAAAATTTGCCAACAAACTTAATGACATATATCACAAATTTTTCTAATATACAAATTTTTTTCAAACTTTGCATATACAAAGCTAAACATATCTGTAGGAGATTACAGTAAAAAAAGATATGGGTGACTGTGCTTGTTCTGAGAAATGCACCTTTGAAAAAGGTATATACAGTTTATGAAATTCAGCTTATATTGGAATTACCACTAGAGCTTTTCTTTAATAGGTAGTTAAACAGGAAAATTACGGAAGAATATTCAAATCAGGGTTCGAAATTCCTACATATTTACTCGCAAAATGCGAGTCAGAATTGTAAAATGCGAGTTGAAATTTCAAGCGCTCGAAAAAAAATGCGAGCGCAAATTATTGAAGATCAATTACCACAATGTAACAAATTTTATATGTGAATACAGATAAGGTAATTCTTTTCGTACTGGATAAACATGAGTCATATCGCACTGAGAATACCTTTCAACGGTGGTTAATAATTTTACATGTCTCCATTGAAGCCTCCGAGTTGTCGTTCGTTATCCGAGTTTAGTGAGACAAGTGCGTTGGTCTGCATTAACTTTCTTCTTTTTTGTTTGGTTGTTGTCTGCAGTCGACAGATTACGTAATAGAATAGAATTGAACACTTTGTAATGACCGTTCATTCTTTACCATTGGTAGGCATGTTGGGCTTAAAAAATAAGAAAAATGCAGGTCCAATTTTAATTTTGCGAGTGGAGAAAAGAGCCACTTGCTAAAATTTGCCAGTGGATAAAAAAACGAAATTCGAACCCTGCAAATATTCATCAATTTAATGAAAATTCATCTAGGTTTGCACAAAAAATGTATAAAAGCCTTATTTTGAGCATAGTAAATGTACAAATATGCATTGAGTTAAAAAGGGAAATAATTTGACCAAATTAAGGGTTAATCTTTGATAAATACATACTTTCTAATGGACAGATTTTTCTTAAAACTTCCACACTTATAGTATTCATAATTCTAAACAATAAGAAAAAATAAAAATGGCACTTATCTGTGCTTAATTTGTCAGGAAATAGTGTTAGATGCAGGTCACTGTGGTAGTTAAATTTTTTCAAGGAAAAAATAGGATAAAACCTCAGCAGACATAGTGGGAAAAGGAGAAATTGCTCAATAGGAGCGATTTCTCCTTTTCCAATAGTAATTTTGAAAGAGAAAACATCTATACTTCCACAGCTATAAATTTCCTGCTTTTGTTTGCTTGTTTGGTGTGTAACGCCGTGTCAACAGTATTTTGATCATTTCACAGTGACAGTTCATTTTTTTTTTCTTTACTAACACTAGCCAAAGAAAGCGGTACTTGTTTCAGTGCACCAGTATTATTATCAATTGTGCGAAAAATACATAGGTGCACTTTTGATTCTCTATCCATGACAAAAACGCATGCCCATTATGGATGTGTGCGAACATTTGTGATATACGTCATTAAAAGAAAAGAAAAACTTTATGAAAGTGAAGTATCAAATACTAGTGTCCTATATTAATTGTGAATGCTATTTTATGTCCAAATGAATCATGATGGGTGGTAAAATCGATGTTCTGCATTAATACAGCGGGACTTTCAAATGACGATTACTTTACACATGACACTAACTAAAACCTGGTTCAAAGTACCATACTTACTCTAAGTGACAACTGAAATTTAGGGAAATTGGCTACGAAATAAGAGTGCCCTGATGATGTGTTGTATGGCGCCCCAGCAAATTAATTAGGTGAAATACAGTAAACTGATATCCCAGACAAGTTTTTTACAAATAATTGTTGGCGCTGTATGACAGTGTGAATAGTTCTATGTACAGCTTAGTTGGGATTTTGTTGTAAAGGCTTAAAAATGTTAAATTTTATGTTCTGATTATTTTCTCACAGAGCTGATCTAGGGTTTGGTGGTATCGTGCTGTTTACGGTTCTAGCTCTAACAGCAGCGTTTCTGCTGCGAAGAGCAATTGCTCAAAGAGGAGTTCCACCAAAAAATGCACAACAACAAAGCATGTCGGATATGGTGAGACCTGAAAATTTTTTCCTTAATTTTTTTTTAATTATTGTTTAGAATCAGCTGAATTCTTCCCAAATAATCCTGAGTTTTAATGACCATGAGGAAACATGTTTGAAAACTTTATGGGAAAAGTAGAAAATGCTGGTTCTCTGTTTCCCACAATATTTTCTACTCTTTCAAAAACAAATTTCTTGTTATATACCAAATTGAAATTGTTATCTGCAAATGTGCTGGTTTGGACAAGACTAAAATTTTGTCTGCTGGTAAAAGATGAACCCTTTACCAAACAAAAAATTGAAAGCATTTGCAGACGACAAATTAAATGTCGACTAAATAATGATTTTTGTCTTCCATAGGGTTGACAACATTTTGGGAAAAGGAGAAAATGCTGGTTACCAGCATTTCTCCTTTTCCCAGAATGTTTTCGAAAGCCTTCTCTTTCAGGGCCGTTAAAAGTTGGGATTGTGTGGTTAAGGGTTAACTCTGTACCAGAAGACTAAATTCAGTCTTCTCTTTAGTAACTCTTTACCTCATGACAAAAATGTTGACTTGTCCAGATTGAAAGTGTTTGCAGACAACAGTTTAAATTTGTCTTAAGGATAGGGCACCCTAAAGGGATTCATGTAACATCGCTTTTCATTGTACGGATTCGGCTAAGACTCGGGTAATCCGTAATCGATGCAGGGAACCAGCATCTATCAGCCGATTGATTACAGATAACCGGAGTCTTAGCTGAATGCATACTTTTTTCGGCAATGAAAGGTGATGTTACAGGAATCCGCATTAGGGTGCCCTATCCTTATATGATGGAATTTGTCCTTGATATGGTACAAAACTTTGGTGGAAAAGGAGAATATGTTAGTTACCAAGATTTTCTCCTTTTCCCACAATGTTTCTTTTTCAGGGTAGTTAAAACTTACGATTGTTTGGCAAAGGGTTTAAACCATTTGCAGACAACAACTGAATATTGCTTAACCCTTTACCACACAGTGACAACTTTTGACGACCCTTGAAAAGAAGCCTTTTGAAAACATTGTGGGAAAAGGAGAAAATGCTGGTAACCAGCATTTTCTCCTTTTCCCACAATGTTTTCTAATCAATAAACAATCGCACCATTTGAGCCACATTGAAATTGTCGTCTGCAAATGCTTTCAATTTGGACAGGGCTAAAATTTTGTGGTCTGGTAAAGGGTTAAGATGTTGGGGTTTGTCATGTAAAGGTAGTAGTTTTATCCTCTACCCACAATATTCCCAAAAAGCTATCTCCCTAAGGCTATGATTGTATGGTCTTTAATGCCATTTTCAACATTACTTCAGTTACATTGTGGCAGCCAGTGCACTTATCTGTGCTTTCCTAGAGTTTCTTTAACCGGTACTCCGAAATATTATTTTTCGCAAGACGCTGGCTGCTTTGGCATATAACCATGGGTGACGAAATTATCAGCAGTGAGAGAGGAATGAATCCTGTCACAATGATTATCATCAGTCTTCGGAAAGAAATTTGCCAAGCTGGAGATTGGACCCCCCCCCTCCCCCTATTCTCATGTCCTGTGTGCTGCTGACTGCACTTCAGAGGCTCATCCCCTAGGCAACATTTGGCAAAGGGTTATTTCAGTTTTCACAAACTCTGTACCAAACAACAAAAGCATTTGGAAACAACAAATTAAAAATGGCCTAAATGATGGAATTTGTCCTTGATAGGGTAGAAAACTGTGTGAAAAGGAGAAAATACTGGTTACCAGCATTTTCTCCTCTTCTCACAATGTTTCTCCTCTTCCCACAATGTTTTCGAAAGCCCTCTTCCCCAGGGATGTATAAAGTTGGGATTGTGTGGTGAAGGGTCAACTCTTTACCAGGAGGAAATATTTTTGCCCTGTCCATGTTGAAAGCACTTGCAGATGACATATGATATGAATAATAAAATGATAGGATTTTCTTTATGAAACTTCAGAAAACATTGCAGAAAAAGGAAATAAATATTAGTAACCTGAATTGTTACCAGGATTTTCTCCTTTTCCTACAATGTTTTTAGATGCTCTCATTCTCAGGGCCCTCAAAGCCTCCCTCCTAGTGTCTGTAAGAATGTGGAATTGCGTGGTAAAGGAACAAATGAAATAATCATGATCTGCTTCATTATGAAGTTATTACAGAGTAGTTTTCTTGTTTTTTTTTTTGTTCATCTTTCTTTGGCACCACACAGACCACATAGAAAAATGACTTTACAAAAACAGCAAAGTCTTAGACCTGTCCAAAATGAAAGCATTTGCTGACTACAAGTTAACCCTTTACCAAACAAGCAAATTTTACACTTGTCAAAGTTCCTTTACCAAACAAGCAAATTTTACACTCGTCAAAGTTCCTTTACCAAACAAGCAAATTTTACACTCGTCAAAGTTCCTTTACCAAACAATCAAATTTTACACTCGACAAAGTTAAAAGCATATGCAGACGAAAAAGGTGACTCAATTCAAAACAGATTTTTTTGTCTTTTGACAGGAAGATAACAGTGTGGGAAAAAGTGAAAATGCTGGTTAGTAGCATTTTGTCCTTTTCCCCACATTGTTTTCAAAACCTCCCTTTCTAAGGGGCATTAAAACTCAGGATTGTACGGTAAAGTGTTAAAGGCCCCTCCAATAATGTATGGAATTGTCTTTGAAAGAGTAGAAAGACATTGTGGGAAAAGGAGGAAAAAAAAAATTATTACCAGCATTTTTTCCTTTTCCCACAGAGTTTTCAGAAACCTTAACTCTTTACCAAACAACAAAATTCTAGACATGTCCAAATTGAAAGCTTTTGCAGACAACAAAATAAATGTGACTCATAAATTAAAATTTATTCTTGAAAGGATAGAAAACATTGTGGGAAAAGGAGAAAATGTTTTCAATAGCCTTCTTTCGTAAGATTGTTAAAACACAGGCTTGTTTGGTAAAGCATTAAATAGTTTAGCTTTTTATATTTGGCTTGCAACACGCTAAAAGGTCCGCTTAGGCTAATCCGAGACGACACTTGACGATTACGTTAGATTTTGTGCTACAGTAGACTTGCGCAAAACAGAAAATTATATAAAAACGGAAAGTGTCGTTTCGGATTAGCCTGCGCAGGCTGATCAGAGACGATATTTTACGCAAATGTCCGAATGCCCCTTTTCACGTGTTGCAAGCCATATAAAAGCTGAGCCTGGTAGCTTGGTCAGAAGCATACAATGCTTGAAAGCCAGGGAATTGCTCCTTTGATCCCCAGATTGCCAAAGTTCTTTCTGAGGATTGAAGAATAATTAGTGTGACAGGATTCTCTCCTCTCTCGCTTCCTGCTGCAGATTGTTTCTATGATGTTTAAGCGGGAAAGCAGCCAGTGACTTAGAAAGAAGAGCATGCAAATATGGTCTCCAGGAGTGCATGGCATATTGATTTTTTTTAGTTTGAACTCTTTACTGCACAATCCAGTGTTTTAACGACCCTGAAGAAGAACACCTCTGATCACATTTTGGGAAAAGGAGAAAATGCTGTTAACCCACATTTTCTTCTTTTCTCGCTATGTTTTCTACTCTGTCACAGAAAAATTCCATCATTTTAAGTCACATTTAATTTTTTATCTGCAAATGCTTTCAATTTTGACAAGTCTAAAATTTTATCGTTTGCTTAAGAGTTTAGGGTATTTGGATTTTCTAGTCTAGTCAGGTATGTGAATATCATGTCTTTGATTTCTTTTTGGTGTCAAATTTTTATTATAATGAAAAAGAAATATGGTTCTAGTTTTCAGACATGATAAAGGAACCTGTGAAGCTTAAGATCAAAAGAGGAGACCAGATGGTCCAAAATCTGAAATTCAAAGACGTGGCTGGATTGCACGAGGCAAAAGTTGAAATTTTAGAATTTGTTGACTATGTAAAATCGCCAGATAAGTTTAAGGTAATGCCTCAAGCTAACATATCGCTTCAGTCATAAATTAACTCTATAACAGACAATTTAAAGGACTCTAGAAAGGACTCTAGAAAGAAAAGCTTTTGGAAACATTGTGGGTTAAGGAGAAAATGCTTTTCCCACAATGTTTTCTACCCTTTCCGAGATGAATTTCCTCATTTTAGCTAAATTTTGATTTGTCAGTGTTGACCAGTCTGGAATTTTGTCCTTTGGCAAAGAGTTAAAATATTGTAAATTTGTATTGGATTTTTAGCACTGTACTAGATATTTTACTTGTGTTAGTTTGATTTGTATGTCCTACATAATAGATCTTTTTTCTTAAATGGCCTTTGTTCATAATTTTTATATCCAAGACAGTAAAGTTACAGAAGTAGTATTGGAATCATGTTGTATATCTATCCATCCATCTATAGACGTTATTTTGTGTATTTGGCTGAAATTTTACTAGAATAACACAGTATGATTAGGTTGTTAGCTCCACTGGCCGAAGGCCAGCGGGCTTATGTCATGGCCCGGTGTCCGTCGTGCGTCCGTCTGTGCGTCCGTCCGTGCGTTGACTTTTATTTCAAACATCTTCTTCTCTGAAACTACTCATCCACTTTTGATGAAGCTTCACAGAAATGATCCTGCCATGGTCCTCTTCAGACTTTCTTGAAAGAATTTGATTCCTTCAAAAACTCTGGTTGCCATGGCAACAAAACTTAAAAACTTAAAAATATTGGAAATCTTTGAAAATCTTCTTGTCTGAAACCATAAGGCCTAGGGCTACCAGATTTGGTGTGTAGCTTTATCTAGTAGACCTCTATCAAGTTTCTTCAAATTATCGCCCTGGGGTCAAAATTGGCCCTGCCCCGGGGGTCACAAGTTTTACATGGGCTTATATAGAGAAAACTTTAGAAGTCTCTCCGCACCTAGCCATAAGGCCTAGGGCTACCAAATTTTGCATGTGGCTTTATCTAGTGGGCCTCTACCAAGAGTGCCCAAATTATAGCCCTAGGGTCAAATTTGACCCTGCCCCGGGGATCACAGGTTTTACATGGGCTTATATAGAGAAAACTTTAGAAGTCTCCCAGCACCTAGCCATAAGGCCTAGGGCTACCAAATTTTGCATGTGGCTTTATCTAGTGGGCCCCTACCAATAGTGCCCAAATTATAGCCCAGGGGTCAAATTTGGCCCCGCCCCGGGGGTCACAAGTTTTACATGGGCATGTATGGTGAAAACGTTAGAAATCTCCCTGTACTTGGTCATAAAGCCTAGGGTTACCAAATTTTGCATGTAGTGTTATCTAGTGGGTCTTTACTTAGAGTGCTCAAATTATAGCCCTAGGGTCGAATTTGATCCCACTCCAGGGGTCAGAAGTTTTACATGGGCTTATACCAATTTTAGTCCTGTTTCAGGGGTCTCATGTTCAAAACCAATTTGCCAACTATTGTAAAGTATGGCATGTGGTGGTTTTACTTATTAGCCAGTGGAGCGATACAGGGCCATCATGGCCCTCTTGTTTTTTTCATACCTCCATAAAAACAAAAAAACAAAAAAAATTCTCTTCATTCCATAAATGATTTTTACATATCTTGATTTCAGGCTCTTGGGGCCACAGTACCAAAAGGTGCTCTATTGCTTGGTCCACCTGGTTGCGGTAAAACATTGCTAGCAAAAGCCCTGGCTGCGGAGGCAAAGGTACCATTTTTTTCACATGCTGGAACAGAATTTGTGGAGATGATTGGAGGTATGTTGTGAATTGGTAAGGGTTAGGGTTTAGGCTTGATTAACTCATAAAGCACCAAATATGTAAACTTGCCTTCTTTCTATTCTCAGCCATATAAGTTCAGGGAGATTTTATCTTTTAGGCTTGACTAGACCAGCAGACAGTATGGATCCAAGATCAGACTGCACGTTTCGTGCAGTCTGATCTTGATCTATGTTGTCTGCAAAAGCCTTTATGAATGTGAAACATTAGTCAAAGTGTAATACATGAATACATGTAAAGATATCATGGCAAAAGGATAAATCACTCACAAATTTGTATCTTCTGTCCTCTCATCCAAATCTATGTGTGTGAAATTTCATATGAAATAGATTTTATTAGCATGTGGACTGACAACTGAATTATAACCTTAAAATTTCTCAGCCAAGAGTATGATTACGCCATGAAAGTACAATGTAAAAAGTTTCAAATCTTGGTTTGACTTGACATTATCTAACAAAAATATAAAAGCTTCATTAAGAATGAGTGGCGCTCTGGCAATAGGGGTTTAATGCAACTCGATGATGCATTATGCCAAGCAAGTCATCATATAACTATGGATCCATGGATTCCATTTTAACGAAAGCGTGGATCATGAGGTAGACTGGTCCTTTGACATTAAGAAAATTGATCAGTAACAAAAATTTTTGACCCAGGTCAGCCTGAGCAGATTGCAAAGACTGATGTTGATACTTTTTAGAGATGTATTAAGCCCCCTTTTCACAGAGCATGACACAGATCATTATGTTTACAGGTGAAAATATTTGTTCTTTTTTTTAGAACTTGTCATAAAATCTTAGAAATCTCTTTATGAATCATAACCTCACAGTTTCTCAACCACACAGTGAAAGTACAATGTGAAATTTTTCAAATCTTGGTTTCATTGCAAAATATATAAGTATACAAAACACAAAAGTTTTTACTCAGAATGTTTTTTTCCTAGCATATAAGGAATAAATTTTATGTTTTTGATGTGTGATTTTTTGGATCAGCCTGCATTCTATATGTTAACACTAAAATCCACCGTCCTTTGGCCTAGCTGTATCAAAGTATTGATTTTGGTACTCTTTCAGTCAAATAATAATTAAATCTGAAACAAAATGAGCAATTTCCTGCCAACTGATCATTTGATTATTAGCTTGGCTGATTTCCGAGAAAACTGCAAGTTATTGTGATAGCTCTGGTGTCATCGTCTGCAGTGTTGTCATGCAAAAACTTGGACACTTTTCAATATCTCTATCATTACTGAAGATACCTACTTCAAACTTGAACACAAGAATTTTTTGACACAGTTATGCCCCCTTTTTTGACTTAGAATTTTCACAGAAAATCAAGCTCTTGCAGCCAAACGTTGGCATCTGCATGCATTGCTCTTGTTTATTTAGGTCTTGGAGCTTCCAGAGTTAGACAGCTTTTTGAAGATGCAAGAAAAAACAGCCCTTGTATCATATTTATAGATGAGATAGATGCTATTGGATCACAGAGGTCAGCAGATGGAGGGTAGGTTCTTAGTTTCTAGTGAAATGTGCCAAAAGTTACTATGTGATGGTGCAGGTTATTTACTTGTTAACTCTTTACCAAACAACAAAATTTTCGACTCACCAAATTATAAACATTTGAAGGAGACAAAATGAATGTCACTTTAATGATGATTTCTGACTTTGACTGGATAGAAAACATCGTTGAAAAAGGAGAAAATGCTGGTTACCAGCATTTTCTCCTTTTCCTGCAATGTTTTCAAAAGCCTTCTACTTCAGGGTGGGGAAAACTGGGGGTTGTGTGGTAAAAGGAATATTGAGGGAAAAGTATGTTTAAAGTTGAAGGTGTTTACTTGATTAACCTTCAAAGGGGAAGAGAAGGATGTTGTCTGCTCAGTCTTTTCAGAGAAATCATACTGTTCTTTTTTATGTCATTAAGTACGATATTACGGTTTTGGGTTTCAATATTGATAGAAGAGAATCATAAAACATGATTTAACCCGTTACCACACAATGCAGACTTATAACAACCCTAGGAAAGAAGCCTCTTGAGAACATTGTGGGAAAAGAAGAAAATGCTGGTAACCAGCATTTTCTCCTTTTCCCACAATGTTTTCTACCCTATCAAAGAAAAATTGCACCATTTTAGGCACATTGAAATTGTCGTCTGCAAATGCTTTCATTTTGGACCAGGCTAAAATTTTGTCGTCTGGTCAAGGGTTAAGAAGCCTCTTGAAAACATTGTGGGAAAAGAAGAAAATGCTGGTAAGCAGCATTTTCTCCTTTTCCCACAATGTTTTCTACCCTATCAAAAAAAAATTGCACCATTTTAGGCACATTGAAATTGTCGTCTGCAAATGCTTTCATTTTGGACAAGGCTAAAATTTTGTAGTCTGGTAAAGGGTGAAGAATTATTGGTTTGAACCTTGATGAGAATTGTCGTTCGTGGGATTGAGCTGGTATTGCTTAACTCTTCACCAGATGGCAAAATTTTAGACTCATCCAAATTGAAAGCATTTGCAGACAACAATATAAAAGTGGTCAAATGATGTATTAGACTGGGTAGAAAACACTGAGAGAAAAGGAGAAAATGCTGGTCACCATAGGTTCTTTAAAATGCCTGATTGTGTGGTAAAGGATTTAAGACTTCTTTGCTGAAAGAAAGTCTTTAGGAACTCAGAGTCTCAACAGCCATCTGATTCAACCCTTTACCGAACGATCCTGGTTTTTAAAGGCTCAATAGCTACCGAAAAAATGAACAGGTGTTAAAATGCATTTAAATTTAAATCATACTGTTGAAAAGTATGGAAAATATTGTTATTGTATGGTTGGTCCAAGTGTAAGTCGCTGGCTGAAAAATGTATTTCAAAGTTAGGCAAAAAAATGTAATTAAAAAAGATAGAGTGACCCGGCGACTTTTCACCTAGTGTTGAAACTGAATTTCTCTACCAGTGACTAACACTTGGACCTGCTGTGAAATAACTGATTATCATTTTCTTCTTAATTTCTATACTTTTAAATCATATGATTTAACTTAAAATAGATTTTAACATCTGGTTTTTTTTTTTTTTTACTTTGAGCAGTTATTGTTACTTTAATGATGTTCAGGGAAAAGCCTTGAAAATATTAAGGGAAAAGGAGAGAATGCTGTTACTAGCATTCTTTTTGTTTTCCTTTTCCTTAATGCTTCCTATTTTTGTACAAACAAATCCTATCATTTTCATTATCAGCCACACTTAGTATGGGGTTTGTACATGCTTAAAAATTTTGACAAGGCCAATATTTTGTTGTCTGGTAAAGAGTAAATTGATCCCTGTAAGAATAACTCTATACTAGAACACAAAATTTTGGACATTTTACAAACTCAAAGTAGTTGCAGACAACAAATCAAAAGTGCCTGTTTATCTGTTAACCCTTTACCAAACGACAAAATTTAAGAGTGGTCCAAATTCAAAGCATTTGTAGACAACAAAATAAACGTGGTTCAAAAAATGAAATTTGTTTTGGGAAGGGTAGAAAACATTGTGGTGAAAGGAGAAAATGCTGGTTACCAGCATTTTCTCCTTTTCCCACAATGTTTTCAAAAGGCTTTTTCTTCAAGGTCGTTAAAACTCGGGATTGTGTGGTAAAGAGTTAAACCGTTACCTGACGATAAAATTTTAGCCTTGTCCAAATTGAAAGCATTTCCAGACGACAATTTCAATGTAGCTAAAATGGTATAATATTTCTTTGACAGGGTAGAAAACAATATGGGAAAAGGAGAAAATGCTGGTTACTAGCATTTTCTCCTTTTGCCAGAATGTTTTCAAAAGGCTTCTTTCCCAAGGTTGTTAAAGGTCTGCATCGTGCAGTAAAGGGTTTAAGGGTTGGAAATACTGTAGGAAAATAAGAGAATGCTGAGTACCAATATTTTCTCCTTTTTCCACAATGTTTTCTTTGCTTGCAGTATTCTCGTAGGCCCTCAACCTGAAATTGGTCACAACTTTAGATTGTGTGGTAAAGGGTATATGTTATTGGCTTTTGGTGTTTTTTCATATCATAGAGAATTTGGTAACACTGAAGAGGAACACACATTAAACCAGCTGTTAGTAGAGATGGACGGAATGGGAACTACGGAGGGAGTGCTTATCTTAGCGGCAACCAACAGATCAGATATCCTAGATAAGGTACTTACATGGTCATGTAGTTTTAAATGTTGGTCAGTTGCTGATTTTGAAATGTAAATGTGCCTTTGAAAGGATAGAAAAGATTTGGGGAAAATGAAAAAAGTCCTGGACACTAGCATTTTCTCTTTTTTCAACAACATTTTGAAGAGCATTCTTTCCAAAGGTTGGTGAAACAGCAGATTGTTGGTAAACCCTTTACTAAATGACAAAAATGTAGACTTGCCCAAATTGAAAGCATTTGCAGATGACAATTTAAATTTGGCTCAAGTGATGAAATTTGTCTGTGATATGGTAGAAAACATTGTGGGAAATGGAGAAAATGCTGGTTACCAGCATTTTCTCCTTCTTCCCACAATGTTTTCAAAAGGTGTCTTTCTGGAGGTCGTCAAAACATGGAATTGTGTGGTAAGGGGTTAAATATTTGTCAATCACTATTCATGAACCCACAGAGTGCCAAATAAACCAAACAAGCATTTTCAGTACAGAAATAAGACCCAAGTAATTGCAATTTTAAGGTTGCTCTTGCCTAGAATGTCTAAGCAAAGCGGAGGATGTAGATCAAAGATCAGACTGCAGGTTTTGTGCACTCTGATTTTGATATACAGTAGCCGCAAAGGGGACTGTAGTCGTGAAAGGTACTTTAAGGGTTAAATCTGTTTGAGACTACAAAAATTTAGCCTTGTTGCTATGAAAAGCAATTGCAGATGCAGGTTGTTAGCATTCTTTCCTTTTCCCACAATGTTTTCAAAAAGCAAACTTCCTTTTGGTCATTGAAACAATGGATTGTTTGTTGAAGGTTAAAAGTTTATTCCTCTTCTATTCTTAGAATGTAGTTGTTAGGGCTAGAGAGAGAGCTTATTTTGGCAGTGAACAACAGATTTGTCCATGCATTGTTTACAGGTTTCATAATAAATTAACCAGAATTATATAGAGGGTAATGGGGGAGGGGGGGGTATCTTTGTGAAAGATCGAAATTTATTTTATCGAGTGAACATCATGGGTATTATTTTCATGTGTGGCGCAGATGTTTCAATCTTTCACTGAAAAAAACAAATATTCAATTTGTTTCATGCTTCTTTGTTGGGACTTTCATCAAAATCCAGTACAGTTGTTTTCGGTAATTCCCTGTGGCGTACCTCCCCTTCCCCCCACATGACCAGACATTATAATATTATGTAAAGTGCAAGAAATGTAGGGTAAATGTGCATAGATTATTTCATATTTCCATCTGGTTGAATGGCATGCACTGTTTACCTAGGTAACTAGTGCGTGGGAACTACTGTTTCCACCTTCAATTGAAGAGTTATGGAAGCATTTATGGTAAATTTTACTGGCCATAACCATGAATTATCAAACCATATAATCCACCATTTTTTCCCAAAAAATTACCAAAAAGCATGAGGTAAACCCCTTTTTTTCATTGTAATGGATTGGATTAAATTCTAGGTCATCAGAAAAATTGATGATTAACATAGATTATCTAAATATATGGACTTGATTACAGCTAAATATGTTGTACATACTATGATTCCCGAGGTCAGCTGAAAATGTGGCAAATCTGGCACTTGTTTCTAAAGCATTGACTTGCTATTTTTAGTGAACATTTTTTTTTTTGCTATTTTTAGTGAACATTTTTTGGCTGAGGTGGGAACAACGTAACTCTTTACTACACAATCCTGAGTTTAACAACCCTGAAGAAGAAGGTTTTTGAAAACAATGTGAGAAAAGGAGAAAATGCTGTATACCAGCATTTTCTCCTTTTCTCACAATGTTTTCTACCATTTCCTAGACAGAAATTGTATGAGCTACACTTATTTGATTGTTTGCAAATGCTTTAAATTTTGTCTTGTCCTGAATTTTTTCATTTGGTAAAGAGTTTACCCTTTACCACATAATCACGAATTTTAACGACCCTGAGAAAGAAGCCTTTTACAGGGTTTTCCCTTGACAACAAAAATAGGGGGTCATTGTGACCCCCTACTCAAAAATAATGGGGGTCATTTAGGAATTTGTTGGGGTCACAACAAAATGTAATTGGCTTAGACAACAGCTACTATTTGTGAAATAATGTGTGTTTATTTGTGTTTTCTATGCACTGTGAATATTTTTATACCCTATATGTTTTATTACATGATGATAGATAAACAATAACACCAGAGATTCTCTATATACTGTAGAGGGAGCTTACAGCCTAGATGGTACCTTTTTCATAAAGAGTATCTGGAGCATGCGTTATGTACACCTGTTTTTAACAAGCAAATATGCCCAAGATAGCTGCAAACAAGCTGTCAGATCTCAAAGTGATTTTAATCTTGCAAGGGTATCATCATGACCGCTACAGTAGTGTTTTGATCTTGCACAAGAGTTGAATTTTGAAGTTTGTGCATCTTCTATCTATGGTAAAGGGTTATTTTATTTTGTTTTTATCACAGGAATTGACCGTTTTATTGGTGAAAATAGCTTGTTGTCCGCCGGATTGGGAAGTCTCTATTGTTTATCTTGATAGAGATACCCATTTCGGCCGAAAATACACGACTTTAACCAATTAAACTGCCGATTCTTGTGGTTTGACACACGGGTCGCATTCATGCCGCGGTTTTTAACGAATATAAAAGTGTATCTCTTTAGTTAATTTACGGTAAACCCTCGAGACCTTGACAGGATTTTCTAAGCGCTCTTACCAGGCGTTTTATCGTCTGATCTTTGTTTAAGGGCTATTCTTCCTTGCAGACAGCAAGAATGACGTCGATTTTTACAGAGCCATTTTGTTTTCATTAGAGATCGACTGGTTTAGTTTCGAGCCGTGTATAGACGGACGGTTTTCTGGAAAAATCGATACACAGTCCAGTGTTTCGTCCCAATTTTACTTCGTACTCCAGATTTTTCATCTACTCGCGGTGTCACATTGTCGGTAGTATATACGATCGTTAGTAACTCTTACCGTATTTGTGCGTCAACAATGACGCACTGTTGAAAAAATAGCGCGTCATTTTCCTTAAGAATGCGTCAAAACGCACAAAATCGTGCGTCAAGGAAAACCCTGCTTTTAAAAACATTGTGGGAAAAGGAGAAAATGCTGGTAACCAGGATTTTCTCCTTTTCCCAGAATGTTTTCGGTTCTTTCAGAGACAAATTCTACCACATTAGCCACATTTGATGAGTCGTCTGCAAATGCTTTCAATTTGGACCATAAGATTTTGTTGTTTGGCAAAGGGTTAAAGGTACAATATATGCAGATCAGTGTTTATATTTCATTTAAAGGTTTGAAGGGAGTTGTCTTATGAATGTTTTTTTCTACATTGTAATTGTTTCAGGCTTTATTGAGACCCGGACGTTTTGATAGACATATTTTGATTGACCTACCAACAGCAACAGAGAGGATTGAACTTTTTGAAATCTACCTTGCCAAACTGAAACTAGAGAAACCTCTCTCTGCTTACGCAGTCCGTCTGGCTCAAAGAACACCAGGAATGAGTGGTATGAACATTTTGCTCATTTATGAGTAAAGCAATCACTCTACAGGTTAATTTAAGGCAAAATCACACAACTTGGTAAGGATAGGGCACCCTAATGGGCACCCTACTGGGATTCGTGTACCATTGCCTTTCATCGCCGAAAATTGTACAGATTTGGCAAAGACTCGGGTAATCCGTAATAGATGTGGGGAATCCATGTCTATCGGCCAGTCGATTATGGATTACCCGAGTCTTAGCCGAATCCATATGTTTTTCAGTGAAGAAAGGCGATGTTACACAAATTCCATTAGGATTAAAAGAAAGATCTGAGTCAAAAGAAAATGTTTTTGATGATATTGAAAACAATAAGGGAAAATGGGCAATGATTTGTTAACCGGCATTTTCTCCTTTTCGAAACATTTTTTATCTCCTTCCAAAGGCCAATTTCTGTTTTTGAATAGACATTCAGGCAAGATAATCCTTACCCTGTACCAGACAATCCCAAGGTTTAATGACTTGGCGTAAAAATGCTTTTGAAAACATTGTGGGACAAGGGGAAAATGCTGGAAATTAGCATTTTCTCCTCTTCCACAATCTTTTCTACCCTTACAAAGACAAATCCCATCATTTGAGCCACATTTAATTTGTCGTCTGCAAATGCTTTAAATACCTAATGGTCTCAGATTTTGTCACAGGGTCAAGACATAAATGAATTTTATTTCTAATTAGCCATGCTCTGGCAAAAGGGGCATACCAAGCAAGTCTTCATATAATTATGGATCAAGAAAATCAATTTTGTTGAACAACTAATTAGTCACTAAATCATGAGGTGGAATGATCCTTTGACATGCAGAATATTGACTCATAACAAAAAGTTTTGACCCATGTCAGCCTGCGTGGACTGGGCAGACTTGACATTATTAGTTGTACGGTCAGGTGGCAGGGGACTTGGAAACTTGTTCTTGGCTGTGGTGAATCATGTCGCCCCGAGCTTTCGGGCTCGGGGCGACATGATTCACCACAGCCGTGAACAAGTTTCCAAGTCCCCTGCCACCTGACTGTACAATGAATTTATTATACTGCAAAATTTTACCATTCCAACATGTGTTAAGCGAAATTTATCTGTTTATTTGGTTTCAAAAATTGAGTACGCTGACAAAGTAGAATTTCCCTTCTGAGTGCCCCAATTCAATGAAACTGACGTCACTGGGAACTGACATCACTGAAACCTTGGAAAAACGTACAGTTTGGTGCATAATCTTGACGTAAATCTTGATTGACGCCGCCATTTTGGATGTTGTGTTGAAAGTGTAGTCATGTATACGGCGCTCCCAAAAGGGAAACTGCTTTTACGTTCACGGCATATTATCCAATCAGATCATCAGATTTGCAGTATAATAAGAGTTGTTACCTTTTGCAACTGCAATAAACCCCCTTTTCACAGAGCATGGCTCATATCTATTGTATTCTTTCTAAAGGGGCTGATATAGCCAACATATGTAATGAAGCAGCGATACATGCAGCGAGAGCACAGAAAACTGCTGTAACCTATGATGATTTTGAATATGCAGTTGAAAGAACTGTGGCAGGTAAGTCCAAGGCTGCTGCACCTGAAATGTTTGTATGTTTTTAGCTCACCTGAGCATGAAGTGCTCATGGTGAGCTTTTGTGATCGTGCTGCGTCCGTCGTGCGTCGTCTGTCGTCCGTCGTCAACTTTTACCTTGTGTACGCCCTAGAGGCCACATTTTCAATCCGATACTCATGAAACTTGGTCAGAACGTTTGTCTCGATGATATCTCGGACGAGTTCGAAAATGGGTCATGTCGGGTCAAAAACTAGGTCACTAGGTCAAATCTTAGAATAACCTTGTGTACGCTCTAGAGGCCACATTTTCAGTCAGATGCTCATGAAACTTGGTCAGAATGTTTTTCTTGATGATATCTCGGACGAGTTTGAAAATGGGTCATGTTGGGTCAAAAACTAGGTCACTAGGTCAAATCTTAGAAAAACCTTGTGTACGCTCTAGAGGCCACATTTTCAGTCAGATACTCATGAAACTTGGTTACCAGCATTTTCTCTTTTTGCCACAAAATTTTCAAAGGTCTTCTTCCTAAAGGTTGTTAAAAGTCAGGATTGTGTGGTAAAGGGTTAAAGGACCCTGAGAAATTATTGCTTCTGAAACCACTTTGGGAAAAGGAGAAATGCTTGTTACAAGTATTTTCTTCTTTTGCCACAATGTTTTCAACCCTTTTTTCGAAGACAAATTGTCAAATTGAATGCATTATCATGGCATTATATGTAACATCATCTGTATAATGAGAACCATCAAATTACGAAATCACATGGATTTTGTTAACCTTTTACCACACAATGCCGACTTTCAACAACCCTGAGAAGAAGTCTTTTGAAAACAGTGGGAAAAGGAGAAAATGCTGGTAACCAGCATTTTCTCCTTTTCCTACAGTGTTTTCTACCCTGTCAAGAAAAATTGCATCATTTCAGCCACATTGAAATAGTTGTCTGCAAATGCTTTCAATTTGGACTTGTCTAAAATTTTGCTGTATGGTAAAGGGTTAAGATATACTGCCCAGAAAAGTGATGGAATTTTGACGAAATGCTAAGGTGAATGGCGTTTTTGGCCTAACTTTATAGACCCAGTGAACTTAAGTCCATATTTAATGATTTCACTATGATGTAAAAAATTACACTCCTAGAAAACACTATGTTATGAAATTTTAAGCAATCCTTTTCAAACTTTTACAGATTATTTGTATTATCAAGGGATTGAACCATGTTAAAAATGAAGAAAGTGTGACTTACTCTTATTTCCTCAATAAAGTGCACATTATTGGTCCCATTTCTTGAAACTTACAGGGATTGTGTAATACAATGAGTACTTAAACCCTATTAAATATGGCTGGATTCAAAAAGATTGGATTTGAGAAATTGCACTTTCATCATTTTATTATTTGTTCTATTCACCATGCCTACTGAATTTGCTGTCTGACTGGTGTATGCTAGAAAATGAGCAAAGTCACTGCCAGTAGAGCGATTCAGGCCCTCAGGGGTCTCTACTTATTTTTTTTTTATCATTGGTCTCATTAAGGTGTAGCCAAGAATAACAACACAGTATCAGTCGCTGAGAAAAAAATTACGGCTTATCATGAAAGTGGGCGTGCACTGGTAGAGTGGTTGTCGGATTCAAGGGAAAAACTTCTCAAGGTAATTTGTTAATTTTGGGCTTTATTTTCCATTGACTTATAGCCTACCTGAGCACTAGTTTGCAGCAGATGATATTGCCTGTTAGTTTGTTTTGTTTTTGACACAGTTTTCATCATAATTTCTGTTATATCATGATGGTCAGTGGACCTATCCATGCTTCCCTAGAGTATCTATTACCAGAAATTATTGAGCCATGCTCTGTGGAAAGGGGGCTTAATGCATTTGCGAAAAGTATCGACCCATGTCAATCTGCACAGTCCACGCAGGCTGACCTTGGCCAAAATTTTTGCTACTGGTCAATTTTCTGTTTGTCCAAGGACCATTCCATCTCATGACTAAGTTGGTTGTTAAAAAAAGTGGCTATTGTGGATCCCTAATTATGTGATGGCTTAATAGGTATACTGCTTCACGGCGATGCATTAAGCCCCCTTTTGCCAGAGCATGGCTTATATATTGAAAGCATTAGCAGACGACATTTCAATGTGGCTCAGACAAAGGGATTTGTAATTAAAAGAGTAGAAAACACTACAGAAAAAGGAGAAAAAAATGTTGTTAACCTGCATTTTCTCCTTTTTCCTACAATATTTTTAGAAACCATCTTTTTCTACAATTGATAAAACACAGGATTGTTTGGTAAAAGCCAAGATTGGGTGAAAATGTATTGTTTCATTTAAATACTCTGTTAGTCTTTATTTACTTATGTAACATGCAATGGCCTGGTCACTGGTCCAGGCACTATACTAATGCACGCTGCTTACCTGTCACAGAGAGAAATACACCAAACAATATTGCTGTAAAAGCTAGCTCAACAGCAAGGCAAGTTTGAAGTGCTAAAATATCTAACCTCTCTCAGTGACATTAATTTCCCCACCAGGAAGTCTCGAACCCAAGACATATACAAATAAACTAGGGGAATATATAAGGGTAAGACAAATCCAGACAGGCAGTTGTTATAATCCCACTTCCGACACCAAATGTAATGTGTAAAGGCCTGGTCACCCATCCAGGCACTAACCTAAGGCATGCTGCTTACCTATCACAGAGAGAAATACACGAAACCACATTGTCGTAAAAGCTAGCTCGACAGCAAGGCAAGTTTGAAGAGCTTAATTATTAAACCTCTCTCAGTTACTGTTCCATATTCTGCCTTGATGTTTCAGGTCAGTATTGTTCCCAGAACGAATGCCAGACTTGGATTTTCACAGTATGCTAGACCAGAAATACATCTAAAGACAAAAGAAGATCTATTTCAGAAAATCTGTAGTCTTCTTGGAGGGAGAGTTGCAGAAACACTGATATTTAATAAAGTAACAACAGGTTTGTTCATCCAAGATTACTATTCCTTAACCAAATGGAAACGGTTGCGCTAAGACCCTAAATATGCTGGTAGCCAGCATTGTCACCCTCTACCCACAATGTTTTCTATAATGTAATAGCTATATACCATTTGAGTCAAATTTAACTCTTTACCAGACAGCAAAATTTCAGACTGGTCCAAACTGAAAGCGTTTGCAGACGACAAATTGAAGGTGGCCCAAATGAAAAAATTAGTCCTTGGAAGGGTAGAAAACATTGTGGAAGAAGGAGAAAATGCTGGTTACCAGCATTTTCTCCTTTTTCCACAATGTTTTCAAAAGCTCTATTTATTGGGGTTGTTAAAAGTCGTCATTGCGTGGTAAAGAGTTAATATGTCAGCTGCAGTTACTTTCAGTTTGGACAGGTTTAAAATATTATTGCTGAGCCTTGATAGCTGAGTTGGTAGCATACAGGACTTGAGAACAGGAGGTTGAGGGTTCGATCCCTGGGTCGGCCAATTTCTTTCAGAGAATTAATGATAGCCATTGTGACAGGATTCATTCCTCTCCCACCGCTGCCATTGTTTCGACAATGGTTATGTGGGAAAGCAGCAAGTGGCTTGGAAAGACAATTGTGTGGAGTACTGGTAACAGAAACTCCAGGAAAGCAAGGATAGGTGCACTTGTTGCCGCAATATAACTAAAATAATGTTGAAAACACCACACAATCAATCAATCTTTAAAATATTATTATTTGGCAGAGGGTTACACCTGCCCCTGGGGTCAAAACTGGCCCCGCCCCGGGGGTCACAAGTTCGAACATAGGAACAAAGAAGGAAAATTTTAAAATTCTTCTTCTCTGAAACTGGAAGGCATAGCGCTTTGATATTTGGTATGTAACATCTGCTAGTGGACCTCTACCAAATTTGTTCATATGATGCCCCTGGGGTCAAAACTGGCCCCGCCCCAGGGGTCAGAAGTTCGAACATAAGAACAAAAAAGGGAAAACTTTAGAATTCTTCTTCTGTGAAACTGGAAGGCTTGGAGCTTTGATATTTGGTATGTAGTGAACCTGTTCTAAGTTGTTAGCCCACCTGAGCACATGTTCAGTGAGTTCAAAATTGGGTCACCTGGAGTCATAAACTAGGTCACTAGGTCAAATTAAAGAACTACCTTTAG
Source organism: Hippopus hippopus (assembly GCA_946811185.2). Classification (NCBI taxonomy): domain Eukaryota; kingdom Metazoa; phylum Mollusca; class Bivalvia; order Cardiida; family Cardiidae; genus Hippopus; species Hippopus hippopus. The sequence goes on along the minus strand of OX328103.1, from coordinate 12,889,877 downwards.
GGCACTCTAGAGGCAACATTTTTTGCTCAGTTGACTTGAAAATTGGTCAGAATGTTTGTCTTGATAAAATCTCACATGAAACTGAGTTTGGGTCAACTTGGGTCATAAACTAGGTCACTAGGTCAAATTAAAGAAATAACCTTTAGGGCAGTCTAGAGGCCACATTTTTGGCTCAATTGACTTGAAAATCATTTAAATGTTTCTCTTGATGAAATCTAAGATGAGTTTAAAATTGGGTCACCTGGGGTCATAATCTAGGTCACTAGGTCAAATTAAAGAATTACCTCTAGGGCACTCTAGAGGCCGCATTTTTTGCTCAATCCACTTGAAAATTGGTCAGAATGTTTGTCTTGATAAAATCTCACATGAGTCTTAATTTGGGTCAACTCAGGTCATAAAGTAGGTCACTAGGTCAAATTAAAGAAATAACTTTAAGGCACTCTAAGAGGCCACATTTATTGCTCAATTGACTTGAAAATTGGTCAGAATGTTTGTCTTTATGAAATATTGGATGAGTTTGAAATTGGGTCACCTGGGATCATAAAGTAGGTCACTAGGTCAAATTAAAGAAATACCTTTAGGGCACTCTAGAGGCCACATTTATTTCTCAATTAACTTGAAAACTGTTCAGAATGTTTGTCTTGATAAATATTTTGATGAGTTCTAAATTTGGTCACGTATGGTGATAAAGTAGGTCACTAGGTCAACTTACGGAAATTTCGTGTGGATGCTCTAGATGCCACATTTTAAGCTCAATTGACCTGACAATTGGTCAGAAATTGAATTTTGCACGTGGAGTGAAATTTCGCCTATTGACTCAGGTGAGTGATCCAGGGCCATCATGGCCCTCTTGTTTAGCACTTTTAACAGCTATAGTTTCTGTTATAGCCAGCATATTCTGATGTTTGATCTACACTGTCTGCTTGGCTGAAACACTGTAGACAAAAAATAATATTGGAATTGCAAATGAGCCACGCTCTGGCAAAAAGGGGCTTAATACATTTCTGTGAAGCATTTTACCAAGCAAGACATCACATAATAAAGGATTCATCAAGTCCACTTTGTCAAACAACCCAATGAATCATGAGGTACACTGGTCCTTTGACATTCAGAAAATTGACCGATAGCAAAACGTTTTGGCCCAGATCAGCCTGCACGGACTGCGCAGGCTGATCTGGGTCGATACTTTTTGCAGATGCACTAAGCCCCCTTTTCACAGAGCATGGCTCAAATATTTTGGACTTATTCCTAAACTGAAGATGTCTGTTGGGTCTATTTGGCAATCTAAGGATGAAGGACAACATGAAAGTTTACCTAGACATTTTTTTTCCTTTTCCCAGAATATTTTCAAAAAGCTACCTCGATCAGAGTGGTTAGAACTTGGGATGGTGTGGTCAAGGGTTGAGGTTTGAAACACAAGTAGAATTGAAAACAGTGTTGCAGAAGAATAAATTGCTTGTTAATTCTTCAGCAGAGGACAAAATATTATACTCCTCTCAATTTTAAATTTTTTGGACAGCAACTCAAATATACATCAACAATGGGAACTGTTTGAAAAAAAGTAGAAAACATTTGGTGAAAAGGAGACCATGCTGTTTAACAGCATTTTCTTCTATTCCAGCATCATTTTCAAAGCGCTTCCTCTACAGGTCGGTAGAATATGGGATTGTTTGGTAAATAGATTAACTCTTTACCATGTAATCTTGAGTTTTAACAACCGTGAAAGAGAAGACTTTTGTATACAGAATTTTGTTGTTTGGTAAAGAGTAATTGGCAATTTTCCTTTTTGCCTCCAGGTTTGATAAAAGTTGCGTGCAGGAGTTAATGTGGTAGAAAAAAAACCTTCTATGAACAAGTTCTTCATCTGAGTGACAGATATGAAATAATGTGGCAAAAGAATAAGTTGTCTGTTAAGAGATAATGCTTTTAACTCAATTTAGATGACAATTACAGATTCAGTAATTTTGAAAGTTTTTGCAGACAACAAATTAATTGTTATTCAAACATGAAATGCCCATGTTAAAGGGTACATAACATTGCAGAAAAAGGAGAAAATGCTGGTTACCAGCATTTTCTCCTTTTCCCCCAGTGTTTTCAAGAGGTTTAAAAACTCAGGATTGTTTAGTAAAAGGTTAGGCAGAATGGCAAAGATATGAAAATTGTGGCAAAAGGATAAGTTCCCTAAAAAGAGGAACTTTCCTGTTTTTCACCAGGTTTAACTCGTAAAAAACATTTCACTACCATAGTTCTTTTTGCAGCCATTGTAGATTAAGATCAGAATGCGCAAAATGTGCACAGGTGGTCTTGTAAAAAAAAAAGCCATCTTATTTCATGCTTTTCGATACTTAATCGAGAAATAACGGTGGAAGATTGTTAGATATTTCACAGTTACAATCAGTGAAAAATACCCATTTTATTTTCTAACTCTTCAGTTGAAAGCGGAAACTATAGTTCCCGCGCACTAGTTACCTAGGTAAACAGTGTGTGCCATTCAACCAGATGAAAACATGACGTAATTTATCATACATTTATCATGCTTTACGTAAAATTGTAATGCGTTGTAATGCAGAGGGGCGAAGCCACAGGGAATTACTGAAAACAACTGTACTGGATTTTTATGCAAGTCCCCCCCAATGAAAGGGGTTAGAAGCATGAAATAAATAGAATATTTGGTTTTTTTTGGGTGAAAGATCGAAATTTATTTCATGGACTGACACTCTTGAAAAAATTACCAATGATGATCGATGAAACAAATTTCGATTGTTCACTGAAAAAAACATATATTCCTTATGTGTTTTTATAGGTTCTGAGGCTGAATTAAAACAGGTGACAGAATTAGCCAACAAGATGATACGAACATTCGGAATGAATGACAGAGTTGGACAGATCTCCTTTCCAACAGACGAGGAACTGCGATCAAATCTCAGGAGAAAACCTTTCAGTAACCAGTTACAAAAAATCATGGATGAAGAAGTTCGAAAACTTATTGCAGAGGCATATAAGCAGACAGAAGAGGTTTTGAAACAGAATATGGATAAATTACATATGGTATGTTATGCCTACTCCATACAGCATTATGCACAATTTCAGGAGCTGTTACAAAAAGTGTAGATCAAGATCAGGCTGCACACAATGTGCTGTCTTATTTTGAATCTACACTTTCTGGTATTTTGTACAATATCTTGGCAAAAGGGCCCTGAAATGCAATATTTAGGTCTTCTGTCTTGGTTGAAACTGTTCGATTCAATTGAATCTTTATCAAACAACTTTAAATATAAGGCTTTACCAAATTCTAAGGAAATGCAGTCAACAAATTATATTTATCCCATTCAAGTAGATCTATATGTTGATATGTTAATAGAAGGCTCGACAAAATTCAAACTATTGGCAGACATTATTATATTGGACTCATCGTGGAATATTCTTATGCAGGTGTTGAGAAGTGTCTTTTTCCTCAGGGTCATGTAAAGTTTGGATTTTTTAGTAAAAGGTTATTACAGCACTTAGGGGCAAACACTTTTTACCCTTAGACACTTAATGAAAGAAACTGATTTGTTGTTTATCAACTGACAAAATATTGGACTCAACCATATTGAAAGCAATATTTTTGTAGATAACAGATCAAATTTAGCTCAAATGATTGGGTTTTCCTTTGAAGTTGAAAGGGACAGAAAACATTTGTAGGAAAAAAAAAAAACAAGCATTTTCATTGAAATGATATCCCCCACCGAAAAATTTGCTTGACCGTGTAACTTAAAATCGCTCCCAGTTGGCCATTTTTCATTGAATCAAAAAAAGAAAAAAAGTATATCGGCAGAATGGGTTATTGTACACATGTATGAAATTTCACGAAATCCCGTCCAACAGTATTGGAGATATTCTCCTGGACAGACACACGGATGGACGGACGGATGGACAACGCTAAAACTACATCCCTCTGCCTTTGGCGGGGGATAAAAAGAGACAAGGTGAATAGAAAGTGTAATGCAGTCTACATCTGTGTCAAAACTTTTTGCTATTTGTAAATTTTTGGCATCTCAAAGGATTTTTATACCCGATGATAGAGCAGGTTTTCAGACAAAAAGGATCCACATAGTATGCATCAACTTGCTTGATATAATGCACGAGGAAGATGGAGACCTTTAACAACCCTGGTAAAGAAGCCTTTTGAAAACATTGTGGGAAAAGGAGAAAATGCTGGTAACCAGCATTTTCTTCTTTTCCCACAATGTTTTCTACCCTATCAAAGAAAATTCACACCATTTGAGCCACATTGAAATAGTCGTCTGCAAATGCTATCAATTTGTACAGGGCTAAAATTTTGTCGTCTGGTAAAGGGTTGACAACTGAATTGACCAGAATACCTCAACTCTCTTGGAAGGTATTACTGGTTTGCTTCCCCAGATTGGCCATATTCTTTTCGAGGATTGGTTACCTCATTTGGACAAAATTCATTACTCTTTTTACAGCTGAACATTCTTTGTTGTGTATATGGGAAAGCCGCCAGTGGCTTGAACAGAATGTTCATTGAAATTCTGGTAAAAAAAACTTCAGTAAACCATTAACTCTTTACCAAACAACAAATTTTCAGACTGGTCAAAATTGAAAGTATTTGCAGACAGAATATTAAATGTGACTCAAATGATTAGATTGTTTCTGGAAGGTTAGAAAACAATGTGGGAAAAGGAGAAAATGCTGGTTACCAGCATTTTCTCCTTTTCCCACCATGTTTTCAGAAGTCCTGTTTCCCAGGACCCTGAAAATTTGGGATTGTGTGGTAATGGGTTAATCGGTGCACTTACCCTCAAGGTAACTGAAAAAAGGTTGAAAATGGTGTACACAAAAAACCAAACAAATCCTTGCATGTTTTACCCTTAATTTTTTTGTTGTTATTGTAGCTGGCGAATGCTCTCTTGGAGAAGGAAAGTTTGGAATATGCGGAAGTTGAGAAGCTGATAGGACCTCCTCCTCACCAGAAATTTTCAGAAGTTGATGATCCCGCACAATATTTTGCAAATTACTGATTTTTTTTGAGGTATTGGCATAGCCATGTCGTTGTCTCTAGCAGTGAAGCCGTGCAAGAAAACTCCGAGATTTTGGGGGTTTTTTTTAATTGAAACTTAGGCTAGTTGATAACTATGAAAAGAAAAATTATACAAAACAAACAGATAATCTTCAAAGTATATTTGACAGTTATACCCCCTTTTCTGAGTTGGAATTATTACTGAAAAAGCAACTACAGCCTAGGTACCTGCATGCAGTGCTTTTGTTTAACTCTTTACCACACAGTCCTCAGTTTTAATGACCCTGAGAGAGAAAGGCTTATGAAAACATTGTGGAAAAAGGAGAAAAGGGGGCTTAATGTATCTGTGAAAAGAATCGACCTAGGTCGAGCAGGCTGCCCTGGGCCAAAACTTTTCATTATTGGTCAATTTTCTGTATGTCCAAGGACCAGTCTACCTCATGATTAAGTCAGTTGATAAAACAAGCTGGCTATTATGGATCCATAAGCATGTGATGGCTTGCTTGGTACCATGGATTACGGGGATGCATTAAGCCCACTTTTGCTGCAGCATGGCTCATATGTATTGACAGAATTGTTATGTTATTATTAAACGTTTGTTTGGAATGTCTTCTTGTTCATTTAGTCATACCATTGTAGTTTAGATCCCCTTATTACAACAGATATGGGCAGGCCTTTATGAGGTATTACATATAAAACCTTTACCTCACAATCCTAAATCTTAACAACATTAAGGAAGGTAGTTTATGAACAGGTTATGGGAAAAGGAAAAATTGCTGGTAACAAGCGTTTTCTCCTTTTCTCATGTTTTCTACCATATGAGACTCAGATAGACAAATTTCATGTTTTGAGTTACATGTACATTTAATTTGTTCTTTACAAATGCTTTCAAGTTGGACTAGTCTAAAATTTTGTTGTCTGGTAAAGAGTTAACCCATGGAGTGCCGAATAAACACAAAGAACTCTTTCTTTCTCCAAATAAAACCCTAATGATTGCAATGCCAAGGTTTTTATTTACTAAAATGTCTCGCCAAAGAATGTATGAGTAAAGCAGACAGTTAGATCAATTGATTGATTGTATGATGTTTAACGCAGTTTTCAACATTATTTCAGTTATTTCGAGCCACTGGCTGCTTTCCCACATAACCACCATTGAAACAAGATGTCTGTTTGTAAAACAGTCATGCCCCCCTACTGCCACATTGATACAGGAAGTGGCACGGTTCATAAACTGATATCAAAAGAATTGATTGGGAAATATTGATGTTATCTTTTTGATTTATAGCCCACTTCAATTGTTAAACGTGATAATCTGTCAACAGTTCGCATAATTATACACACCACCGTGTGTATACATACAAGATTGTAAACAGTTGCTGATACACAGACTGGGTTATCGATTTTCTCTTCGGCACGCGCGTTCGACTTCCGCTTTTTCCCAGTCAACTTCGATGCTTACTATGTCCCTGATAATACACGAATAAAATGTTGGAGCCACAAGTTGAGCCACATGATGATTTTTGAGACACTTTAATTTTTTTTGAGCAAATGGCTCAAGTGGCGAACGGCAGCGCGGGCCCTGAATCATCTGGTGGTCACTGTGACCTTGACCTTTCACGGATTAACCTTAAAATCGATAGGGATCATCTACACACCAAGATGAGAATTTGAATGACCTAGGTCTATTCTGTGTCTAGTTATCATCTGGACAAGGTTAGGTCTAAATATCATTAAGTTGAAGGCCACTGTGACCTTGACCTCTGATGGATTAATCTCAAAATCGATAGGGATCATCTGCACTCCGAGACGAATGTCTGTGCCAAATTTGATTAACCTAGGTCAATTCTGTGTCTAGTTATCATCCGGACAAGGTTTGGTCTATATATCAACATGTTGACGGTCACTGTGACCTTGACATTTGACCGATTGACCTCAAAATCAATAGGGATCATCTACACTCCGAGACACGTCTGTGCAAAATTTGACGAATCTAGGTCAATTCTGTGTCTAGTTATCATCAGGACAAGGTTTGGTCTATATATCAACATGTTGACGGTCACTGTGACCTTGACATTTGACCGATTGACCTCAAAATCAATAGGGATCATCTACACTCTGAGACGCATGTCTGTGCAAAATTTGACAAACCTAGGTCAATTCTGTGTCTAGTTATCATCCAGACAAGGTTTGGTCTATATTTCAACATGTTGATGGTCACTGTGACCTTGACCTTTGACCGATTGACCTCAAAATCAATAGGGATCATCTACACTCCGAGACGCATGTCTGTGCCAAATTTGACGAATCTAGGTCAATTCTGTGTCTAGCTATCATCCGGACAAGGTTTGGTCTATATTTCAACATGTTGATGGTCACTGTGACCTTGACCTTTGACCGATTGACCTCAAAATCGATAGGGATCATCTACACTCCGAGATGCATGTCTGTGCCAAATTTGACAAACCTAGGTCAATTCTGTGTCTAGTTATCATCCTGACAAGGTTTGGTCTATATATCAACATGTTGACGGTCACTGTGACCTTGACCTTTGACCGATTGACCTCAAAATCGATAGGGATCATCTACACTCTGAGATGCATGTCTGTGCAAAATTTGACGAATCTAGGTCAATTCTGTGTCTAGCTATCATCCGGACAAGGTTTGGTCTATATATCAACATGTTGACGGTCACTGTGACCTTGACCTTTGACCGATTGACCTCAAAATCGATATGGATCATCTACACTCCGAGACGCAGGTCAGTTCTGTGTCTAGTTATCATCTGGACAAGGTAAGGTCTACCGACAGACCGACCAACTGACATTAGCAAAGCAATATACCCCCACTTCGTTGAAGGGGGGCATAAAAATGATCAGCGGTGAGAGAATGAATCCTGTCGCAACGACCATCATCAATCCTCGAAAAGAAATTGGCCGAGCCGGGGATGGAACCAGCGACCCCCTGTTCTTGAGTCCTGTACACTACGGACTGTTCTACCGGGGCTTGGCTTGTAGATCAAAGATCAGACTGCAGGCAACTATAGTTGTGAAAGGTGCTATAGGGGTTAATGAAGCACATGAAGGTGCTTACAGATTTTTACATGCTCAAAGGTTCATATAATGTTTAACTCTTTACCAAATGACAAAACTTCCAGACTAAATTGAAAGCATTTGCAGATGACAAAATAAATGCGACTGAAAAATGGAAATTTGGTTTTGGGAAGGGTAGAAAACATTGTGGGAAAAGAACATGCTGCTTACCGGCATTTTCTCCTTTTCCCACAATGTTTTTAAAAGACGTCTATCTCAGGGTCGTTAAAACACAGGATTGTTTCGGGGTTAAGGCCATTTTGTCAAAATATCTAATGGTATTGTGCAGAATATGTGAAAGATTAAACCACACAGAGTGTGTATTCTGTGCCTGTTCTGTGCCTGAGCTTAAGTATCAGAAAAACTTAAGTTGTGATATTTTTTCAACTCAGTACCAAGAAGCAAAATTTTAGAATTTCTCAGTGGTGTCCGTGGTCGTGAGGTAGAGTGTCGGCCTCGTGACCAACAGGTCCCGAGTTCGATACCCGGGAGAGGGTGTCAACTTAGGGATTTTTCATTGGCCCACACATTCGGCGCGAGTACTGGTGTAGTTCCCAGGAAGTAGAATCGAGAGAGATTAGTATAAGTTGTAAGAACTTGTTTCTCAATCGATGTAAAATAAATATGTTTAAACTAAACTCAAATGATAGCATATGCAGACTAAAAATTCAGTATGGCAAAAATAATGGGATTTGACTTTCAAAGACTGGAGAAGAGGAAAATGCTGGTCACTAGCAATTTCTCTTTTTCCCATGTTTTCCACTTTCTTCCTCACCAGGGCTGTGCAAACACAAGATTGTTTGGTAAAGGGTTGAGGCATATATACAAAATAGAAGATCAGCTTTACATAAACAAGGCCTGAAAACAATACCAAAAAGAGAGACAACTCTTTACCGGACCACAAAATTTTAAACTTGTCCAAACTAAAGGCATTTTCAGACAACAAAATAAACCTGACTCAAACACTGAAATTTGTTTACAGGAGGGTAGAAAACAATGTTTGAAAAGGAGAAAATTCTGTTTAATACCCACAATGTTTTCAAAAGCCTTTTTTTCTTGGGTTTGTTTAAAGGCCCAGTAAAGGCCAAAATATCAAAGCAGGTGTCATAATACATTTAAATTTAAATCTTGCCATGTAAAAGTATGAAAAATATTGTGGAGATGAGTCTGTTACCGTGTGGTCTGGCCATATGTTAGTTGCTGGCAGAAAAAAGAATTTAAAAATCAGGCAAAAAAGTAAACAAAAGACAGCTACCTGGCAGGTTCTAACCTAGTTTTGAAATTAATTTCTCTTTCAGCAACTAACACTTGGACCGACCGTACAATGACAGATTGTCGTCTTCACAATAATTTCCATACTTTTAAATGGTATGATACAAATTCAAATGCATTTAAACACCTGCTTTGTTTACTTTTGGGCTTTAATGTCACTTTAAACCAGGGTCCAAAAATTTCCAGAAAAGTCCATCGTCCTGCAGGACAAGTGACTTAAAAAAACACTTGCCCTGCTTTGATCCTCATCCGTCCGACGAGAAAAATCCTAGAACCAATTTTGGACCCAACATTTTTTTTTTTCAGACAGACAGAAACGCTAATTATATTGTTTCCTGTAGCATCAAATACCAGGTTTCAATTTATCATTTGTCAGGTCAAGTAATGGAAATTAATAAACCTAAAACAACAAAGTTTTTCAAACTGGTTTCGGGAAAGTATTTGCATTAGTATCATTTGTTTTCATAATAAGCAAAGTCCCCCATATTTAGTTACCTGAAGCGTATTAAAACCTTCTTATTGGCAATGGAAGGTAACGAGTTATACCATTTGGCTGACTTGCAACCAGTCTTCATATTTGCACGGGGACCAGCACGTTTTATATCCTGTTTCAGTATTTGATTTCCTGAATACCCTAAATTTGCTTATTCAATATTCAAAATGCCATTTTGTTTCTTGTAATTACCTGTTCATCTGAAAACTTATTTGTTTACTACCTCCTATTTACCACTCGTCTCGTCCTGCCAGGCGACCATGACTGATAATTTACTCGTCCTCATCCATTTCTTACTCGTAAATACAAGCGGACGAGTGGATTCTTTGGACCCTGCTTTAAACCCAGGGTTGCTGGTAAAATGTTAAACAACATGTGTAAGTGGGCCAGGACATCAAAGCAATTATAACAATCATTCACTACACAAGAAATACCAATGACATTTTGCATGTTAAAATCGTTGAGTTTGCATAGCAAAGTCTTGCTTTATATTCAGTGACAGAAATAATCCATATCTTTTGCTTGGCTGTTTTCAAGGAAAGCGTTAAAGTGTTGTTGTAGCTCTAGCGCTGCCCTCTGTGTCACCATCTGCTTCATCATCATCTGCGTCGTTGTGTGAAAACTTTATCAGTTTTCAAAAACTGATATTTAATAATATCTCTGTCATTACTGAAGATATTTACTTCAAACTTTTGTGTAAGTTTTGTGTGCAGTCGGATCTTGGATCTTTCATCTTCAATCTTGGCAAAAGGTGTAAGATTAAAAACTAAAAATAAGTCAAATCATAGTATTGCACAAGTTCATACTTAACAAACAAAAACTGTAGCTTACACAGACAAGTCACATTAACAATAACAGCACATTGCAATTTGTTCATAATTAATACGTCTAACAGTTTCTAAAATTGGTTGTTTTAATAAAATATTACCCTATACATGTACCACACCATTCTGTGTTATGAAGACCATGATGAAAAGGGCTTTTGAAAACATTGTGCAATAAAAAGAAAATGCTGGGAACCTGCGTCTTGCTGATAACGATGATTTCCACCCTTTAACTCTTTCCATACCTTAGATGACACCAGAAGCTTTTGTGGCCAATTATAGATCAAGATCAGACTGCACAGAATGTGCAGTCTGATCTCTGATCTGCATTGTCCACCGCTACATTCTAGATTATGACCGAACTGTCTCTTGATCTCAACGAGATTTTTAGCCTTTGAGAAAATGCAGTTTATTTATTCAGTAGTGAAAGAGTTAAGAGACCAATTCAATCACTTGAGCTGCCTTCAGCTTGTCACCTGTAAAGCCTTTTCAAATGGAACAAGTCCAAAGTTTTGTCCCATGGTACTGAGTCAGTATTTGAGCCATGCTCCGTGAAAAGAGGGTTTAATGCATCTGCAAAAAGTATCGACCCTGGTTTGCCTTTGCAGGATTACCTGAATTGAAAGGTTTTTGCTACTGGTTAATTTTTTGCAGCTCCAGGGACCAGTTTACCTCAGAGTTCAATTGGTTGTTAGACAAAATGGATTTTATGGATCAAGAAATATGTGATGACTTGCATGGTATAACGCATCAGGGAGATGTATTAACTCTTTACCACACAATCCCGACTTTTAACGACCCTGAGAAAGAAGCCTTTTGAAAACATTGTGGGAAAAGGAGAAAATGCTGGTAACCAGCATTTTCTCCTTTTCCCTCAATGTTTTCTACCCTTCCCAAAACAAACTTCAATTTTTGAGTCACATTAATTTTGTCGTCTGCTAATGCTTTCAATTTGGACCAGTCTATAATTTTGTCATTTGGTAAAGAGTTAAACCAACTTTTGCCACAGCAAGGCCCATTCAAAATTTTCTAGATGTCCGTCCTTGACACACTCTATCACAGTTCCTTTGCTTGTCCATAATGTGTAATATCCGGTTATTGGTATCATCCCCAAGCTTGCGTCTTACAATAGTGAAGTACCAGTTTTCCGTCACTTCCAAAGCACTGCCATAAAAAATGAACATACCATGCATTATAGCTACTGTAATAACTTATTTAACTCTTTGCCAAACAACAAAATTTTACAGCTTACAGGGCAGATGAATAGCTCAGTGGTTAGTACATGTACATCTGACTTGTGACCAGGTGATTGTGGGTTTCACACCCGGTTGAAGCAAACTTTCTTTCCAGTGATTTTTTGCAACTCACCTCCGATGCATGTGAGAAAAGTAGTCAGTGGCTTGGAATAAAAGCTGTGTCACTGATGGTATGAGAAAACCAGAAAACACATGTGCAGGTGCATTGACTGCTGTGATATGACCTAAGCCTTGAACTCCAATACATAAAAAAAAAATTTAGACTTGTCCAAATTGAAAGCATTTGCAGAGGACAAAATAAATGTTACTCAAATCTTGAAATTCGATTTGGGAAGGGAGTCTACCAGAAAAAATCGCAGGGAAAGGAAGAAAATGCTGTTTACCAGCATTTCTCCTTTTCCCATGTTTTCGATAGACTTCTCTTTCAGGGTTCTAAAAACTTTATGTGGTAAATATTCTAAGTACTGAAGATGAAGAAATTACACATTCAAAGCTGTTTTTTGTCTGAATATCTGGCATCGAAGACAAATTCCATCATTTAACTCTTTACCACACGATAAAGTTTTAGGCTGGTCCAAATTGAAAACATTTGCAGATGACAAATTACATGTAGCTCAAATGATTGTATTTGTTTCTGAAAGATTAGAAAATATTGTAAGAAAACGAGAAAATGCTGGTTACCAGCATTTTTTCTTTTTCCCCACAATGTTTTCTGAAGTCTGATCTTCCAGGGTCGTTAAAACTCGGGCTTGTGTGGTAATGGGTTAAGCTACATTTAAATTTCCTCAGCAAATGCTTTCAGTATGGACAAGTCCAAAATTTTTATCATGTGGTAAAGGGTTAATACCCATAAGGAACAAGGTGTTTCAAACAATGTGAACACAGGAAGAAATGCTTGTAACTAGCCTTTCCCACTTTTCCACAATGATTTTTTTTTTAATTCTTTAAAAATGAATTTTATCAAATGGTCAACAGTTCAAAAGTTAAAATGTCTGCAAATGCTTTAAAGATGTAGGGGTCCAAATTTTTCCATGTGTAAAGAGTTAACCCTTTACCAAACAATCACAAGTTTTAACGACCCTGAGAAAGAAGCCTTTTTCCACAATGTTTTCTTCCCTTTCAAAGAGAAAAATCATCCTTTGAGCTATATTTATTTTGTCGTCTGCAAACGCTTTGAATTAGGCTGAGTCTAAAATTTTCTCATTTGGTAAAGATTTAAATCATACTTACGTCATAGACACAGCCCACTTCTGTATCAAGAGCCGGAGCAAAGCATTGGTTGACATATAGAAACTGAAATACACATGTAAACTTGAATCTAATGAAAAGTACAATGACAATGGAAAAAAAAAATGCTGATTCAAGTTAGGAAGTAAACAGCCTTGATAAGAACTAGCAGTGTGTTAGTGAAAAATTATGTTTAACTATTGATTATTGTGTAAGTCACTGAAAGCTTCAAAATATCTTTCGTCCTTAAAGTGCTAAAAAAAAAACCCTATGTACATGTACAATGTAAATTTAAGACTGCAATAAAAGCAGTTTCCTTATTGCTATTGTTCAGAATGTCTAAACAAGATGGACAGTGTAGATCAAAGATCAGACTGCAAGTTTTGTACAGTCTAATCTTGATCTACCCTGGCCACAAATGTAACTACAGAAGTAAAAAGTACCATACTTAAAGGATTTAAAGGATAGGTCTTTGAATTCTCCCTTCACAAAATAACTTATATTTTCTTAGACCCTGATGAAACATTGCATTTTCAAATATGACTTGGAAAGAAGAGAATGCTGTTAGCCAGTGTTTTCAATCCAACGAATAATCTTTTCATTTGAGCCACATTTGTCATCTGCATATGCTTTTCATTAGGACCAGTTTAATTTTCTTTCCTCTGGTAGAGTTGATTGTGTCTCTAAGATTCCATACAAATTTGATGTTTCTTTAAAAAAATGCAGCTGAAGTCCTTATTGCTTGCATGAGCATTCAAAATTGTCCTGACACCGTTTTCCAACAAAAACTGACACTGGTCAACAAATACCCCTGATGGTTGCCTTGTCACAAGACCAGGAAATAAAATCAAATGGTGATAATAACTACAACTGTCAACCATACACGATGAAAATCATAGATTCACATGGTAAAAAGGCTTCCATTAAAATTTCACCCAAATTGGTTGGAAGCTATAAAGGGAGAAGAGGAAACGAATTCATGAATATGGACTGACAACCTGATTCTAGTGTCCTAGCCCCCCTTACTTAGTGTTTGACTGGCTTAAATGCATGCTTAAGTCTTTGCCACACAATCACAAGTTTTCACGATCATGAAAAAGAAGGCTTTTAATAACAATGTTTCCTACCCTACCAAAGGCAGTTATCATCATTTAACCTACATTTAATGTGTTTTCTGGAAATGTTTTTAATTTGACCCAGTCAAAATTTTTGTCGTTTGGTAAAGAGTTAAACCCATATCAAACAGTCCCCTGCTTTAATGATCCCTCATAAGACAGCTTTTGAAAACATCATGGGAAAACGAGAAAACAAATTGGTAACCTGAATTTTCTCTTCTTCCAATAATGTTTCTACCTTTTCAAAGACTAATTCAATTTTTTGAGTAGCTGACCCACATTCCATTTGTGGTCTGAAATTACTTTTAAAACCACAAGTTCAAAATTGTTTCACCTGCTTAAGAATTGATTAATTGAAAACATTGAGGTTGATGCTTGTTTGAATAATCAATTACTATTCATATACAATATTTCATGCTCTTTTTATAACCCTTTCCAAAACAGCTTTGGAAAAAGTGGAAAAAGAAATTTTTACTTTTAACATTATTATTTTATATACAGAACCAACATGTTCAGATGCAAAAGAGAACTACAGGAAGGCAATTATGTCTCTGTTGAATATGAATAATATTTAGAAATTATCTCAAAAAAACAGATTGCTCTTTGCCAACTAATGTTTTTTTCTTTGACAGTCTCTTCTTGAGGTCATGGCCTTACAAAATTGTATTTTCATGGTATCTAATTAACTTACCAATGATTCTGAGGGCTGCATTTTGATGAATCTTTTTATAAAATCTGAGATATATGAAACTTTCTTGTTCCTATCCACTGACCACTTTTTTTTCTTCATTATTGGTGCATCTCCAGCTGGTTTGAGCAATACATCCACTGAAATATACAGCCTTCATCTTATTTAAAAGGCCACCTCTATTATTTGAGGCCACCTCTATTAACCCCTACCAAACAATTCGGTGTTTTAATGTCCCTTAGAAAGACAGCTTTTTAAAACACGGGAAAAGCAGAAATTGCTTGTAACCAGCTTTTCCCTTTTTCCACAATGTCTGAACATTGGAACAAAATTTTTGAACCTAACTTTATCATACTACAAAATTTTGTGGAGAAAATTCGCAGTCTCTGTTTCTCTACTATAAAAAACGCACAAACAATCACCAGAAGAAACAATAGTTTGCATGAGAGAATTTTCGATAATTGCTATGTTGTCAAAAGTATGGGTTATGGGATGAGAATACAGGATACTCTATCTTTTTAAAGATATTTCTTGTTTCCCTAAGGATTAACTTGATTAAGCTAACAGCTTGTTTGAGATTGTGTGGTAACGGGTGTCCGATGTAGAGTGTAATTTACACTCTACGACACTACAGACATCCGCCAAAAAAAAGCCTTTCAAATAACTTTTTATCAAAAAATCCCAAGTGTAAAGACATGATCTTTTCAAAAGACCTGACATAGCTAAATTATCGATACATGTATGGCCTTTTCTCATTTCTCCGTTCATTCTCATTTCTCCGTTCATGTACTAAAACGGAAGGAATAACAGCTCGTGACGTTTTGTTCCACCCGGATTCTATTCTACTCGACATCGGAAGTATTTTTCTATCGATCAAGACGCAAAAATGCGACAAAAGCAGGTAATTTTCACATTTTGAAAGAACATACTGCATTAGATACAATCAAAAACACATTTTCAATGCTTTTTCCACATTAAAAAAGCCTAAATCGGTTGTATTTACCCTATATTGTGACCTGTAGCAGAAGCGGATGACCTATTTCCCACTCGACAGAAGCTTGCATCAAGCGGGAGTCTAGAAACTGTCAAAAATACACTCCAGTTCGATAATTGCATTCTACGTGTTATTTTTGTCACTAATTAAAAAAGATATCGAGGGAAAACTGTTGTGTTGGTTTTGTATTTTCAATTTAGTGTCAGTAAGCATTAAATTAAAATAAGATGGGTCGTGATTCATTTATCTCAGTCTACATGACGAATTATTAATGACGAAATATTGAATATTATTAAGTTATTGATAATTTTGCAATGTAGGCTGAGCTAAATGAATCACTCAATCTCATATTGATACAAATCTCGATGAGATGGAGGCCCAGTTTTTTAACTAAGCTTTCATTTGGTCTCAATCTAAATATGTCAAAAATGTAAGCTGCAATGATTGCAAATTAAAGGTAATTTATCATGTCTGATTTCAGACAAAACCAATGAAAAAATGCACTACTAAGCTAAGATATGACCAAAAGAATCTCGTCCTTGCTTATGAGGCTGTAAAACAAAAGGGGTGGAAGATTAGGACAGCTGCTAGCAGTTTCGGTGTTCCTGTTCAGACACTGCGAGATAGAGTAACAGGAATTGTAGACCCATACACCTTCAAACTAGGACATAGTACCGTCTTGTCCCACGAAGAGGAAGAAACTTTGGTGGCGCATGCAGAAGTTATGGCACAGCTGGGGTATGGGTTTTCAAACCGCCAGTTTCAGCATCTAGCGGAAGAACTAATGTATGACCTCGGGCGGAGGAGCGAGAGGAAGCTACCGAGCAACAACTGGCTGTATTCTTTCTTAAGGAGATGGAATCACCGACTAGCCTCTCTTTCACCAAGAAAACTTGATACGGCCAGAGCTAAGTCTGCAACACCAGAGGCTGTTGATAATTACTTCCGTAATTTGGAAAGTATTATGGAAAAATACGACCTGCATGAGAAGCCGCACCTCATCTATAATGTAGACGAGACTGGTCTTCAACCTGACCATCGCCCACCGAATGTCATCGCAACCCCTGGTAGTAAACCACAGTCAGTTACTTCACCGAGGTCCTCTACCGTTACATTGATAGGATGCGCTAACGCCCTTGGAAATTCGTTGCCTCCATTCTTTGTTTTTAAGGGAAAGCGATATAATGAAGAGCTGCTTAGTGCAGCTACGACAGGAACACAGGCAGTGATGTCAGACTCTGGATGGTCCAACGCTACGATATTTAAGGATTATCTGTCTAACTACTTTCTTCCCTACATCGGTGGTGGGGGTACCAGGGAAGATCCAATCCTTCTTCTTTTTGATGGACATGCCTCTCATACATCATCGATGTTAATAGAGTGGGCCAGGGAGAGACATGTCATACTATTCGTATTGCCAGCTCACACGTCACATGTCCTGCAGCCTCTTGATGTAGCGGTTTTTGGTCCCTTTAAGAATTACTTCTACCAAGAATGCGCCAACTTCATGCAGAGAAACATGGGCCAGGTAATTACCCGATATCAGATAGCTACGCTCGCATGCAAGTCTTACCTGAGAGCTATGAGTCCACCCAATATACAGGCAGCTTTTAGGAAGACGGGTATATATCCCTTCAATAGGGACATAATATCTAAAGAAACCCTGTTTCCATGTGAGGCTTTTAGAGAAGATCGACCATTAGAAAAGATAGCTGCCATCAAGTCCGGAAAAGAGGCTGTGGAGGAATTTCTGAAACTTAAGATGGAACAATCACAGGATTCTGCTTCTGACAGCCACCAATGCAAATGTTGCAAGGGAAAGAAAGCGAGTGCCAAACCAAAGCCGTGTGGAAGAGCAATAACGGAAGACGAGTCCATGGGGGAACTGACCCAATATGACGTGCAGCTTCAACAACCAAAGCAGACGAAGTCATCATGTGTTAAACCTTCTACCAGCGGAATCAGTAAAGGGATAATCAATAGTTATCAACAGCTTTCACCATCCCAAAGTCTCGATGAAATTCCAGATACTGACGATGACAATGACATTCCATGTTGTGTGTGTGGCAAGTTTATCCCTCCGAATGTTGACGATATTCCAAGCAAAAAAGTCATCAACTGGGCAAAGTGCGACAGGTGCGACCATTGGGTTCATCTTCAGTTTTGTACAGACGTCAGAGTCGTCCGGCGACAAAGCCAATTTTTATGTAAACACTGCGAGGAACTCACTGTTTAGACATTATCACACAACTCCCTCTTTATGAAGTTTCGAAGTCAATTGTTGATTTAATTTTTATACAAGTTGTTGTTGTTGGTGGTGACCATTTGTAATTTTCTCTTACATGCCTATATTTCTGCTGTTGTGCATTGTTTTACATTTTTTTAACACTTGTTCACGTTTCCTACACAAAAAAACAATAGTTATCAACTCTAGTGGCTTACGATCAGTTCAATACACATCATATATGAATGGGCTAGTCCGTCTGAACTGGAGTGTAGAATATTCATCAGTCCTTAGCGACCGGCCTAACAACCAATCAAATGAACGGAGAAATGAGAAAGCGGCCATACTACCCAGATTGTAGAGGTAGGTTTAAAAACGTTCTCGGATCGAACCTTTCGATGCAAGTTGTAGTGAATTTTGTCAGTTAAAAGTTTAATTCAGATGTTATATTTAATCATTACACGAAAATTTTGATTCGTTGACCGAAATTGTGTATTTGGGGAGCGTATTTCCGCTTAGGTGAACGGAGAAAGGAGAAAACAGTATATATCTACAGGGGCACGAAAACGGATTAAATTTGCAATTACAGCTTAAATACGCATACCTTTGGTTTTGACAGTTGTAGGACTTGTTGGCAAAAAACTTTCGTTTACATTGCTTCCACTCGCCTCTTCAGTATTTTCTGGCTTTGTACTCAAATAATCTGCCTGATTATCCTCTGTTGACATTTTTCTATCTTGAAGAATGATATCAAAGTGGTTCCGAATGGAATTGACTGGTCGTTGAAAATACTCTTATTCAAAAATCGATTCCCTGCTTGTTAATGAAACTTTGTTCGCTGACCATTCTAGAACACATAAACCCTTATCTTTCGGACTTTGCACCATCCATACCCGGTTGCAATCCCACCCTGCAAGTAATGGCATCGGACGAAGTTTTGAGAGAAGGTATTAAAGGGGGATAAACAATATTTTAAGTTATAGAAAGATCAAGACGTTATTAGAGAGAGACAGAGAGATAAAAATGCCCGAATAAAAATTGTGTTAATGTTCTGAAAATCTACTGAGCATGATGAAGTTTGACGTAACTGTCACCAAATATATCTGTACTTTTGATTTTATATTGACCCTTAGAGTGCCTTTCACAACCATCTTTGCCTTAGTAGCCAGTGTTAATCAAGATCAAACTTCACAAAACATGCAGTCTGATCTTTGATCAACATACCCCCGATCCGGGGTCTAGCTCCGATGTTATTTTTGTGATTGTTTCTCCGCTTGCGGAGACCAGATCACAAAAATAGCATCGGAGCAAGCCTTCAGACTGAAGGTATGATCAACACTGCTCGAGAGCTGAAACAGTTCCAATATTTTTCCCAAGCCGCTGGCTGCTTTCCCACATAACTGTCGTTGAAACAATGATCAGATGTGAGAGAAAAATGAAACCTGTTGCAATGACTATCATCAAGTCCTTTTTCCAAACAATCCCGAGTTTTAACAACCCTGGCAGATAAAGCATTTGAAAACATTGTGGGAAAAGGAGAAAATGCTGGTAACCAGTATTTTCTCCCTTTCCAACATTCTTTTATACTCGTACAAAAAACAGTTCTAATTTTGAGTCAGCGTTGTTTTGATGTCTGCAAATGATGTCTATTTTAATAAATCTAAAACTTTATCGCTTGGTAAAGATTTGAATGAGAAAATTACTAGGGAAACCCCTCCCCTTGGTAGAACACTGAAATAAGGATAACTCAGATTTGTTTGAAGGCTAGATCTATGACCCTTAGAGCACTGAATAAACCAAACACCTTCAGTCCAGAAATAAAACCCAAATAATCCAATTTCAAGGTAGCTTTTGTCCATGATGTCTGGGCAAAGGAGACAGTGTAGATCAAAGATCAGACAGCATATTTTGTGCTGTCTGATATTGATCTACACTGGGACCAGAGGCAAATATGGTTTTTAACCCTTTACCACACAACAAAATTTTAGACCTCTCCAAATCCAAGGCATATGCAGATACCAAATTCACTGTGGCTAAAATTGTGGAAGTTGTCTTTGATAGGGTAGGAAACATTGTGGAAAAAGGAGAAAAAATGCAGGTTACCACCATTTTCTCCTTTTGCCACAATGTTTTCAAAAGTCTTCTTTCTCAAGGTTATTAGTCCCCTACCAGTGAAGCCAAAGGGTACTTTAGGTTTGCAGTCCATCTGTCCGTGTGTCTGTCTGTCCGTCAGTCCTCCGGCAAACCAGTTTTGCGGACTTTTTTCTAAACGCTGGCAGATATTGAGCTGATTTTTGGTGTGTAAGTCAACCACCATGAGTTACAGATCAGGTTTGAGTTTCGTTCCAGTCCACTGATTTTTTGACAAAATTACGGGCCTTGGACTTAAAAATTTTCACCAAAAATACAGTTTTCTGGACTTCTTTTCTAAACGCTGGCAGATATTGAGCTGATTTTCGGTTTGTAAGTCAACAACCATGAGTTACAGATCAGGTTTGAGTTTTGTTCCAGTCTACTGATTTTTGACGAAATTACGGGCCTTGGATTTAGAAAATTTCACTGAAAAAATAGTTTTCCTGACTTTTTTTTCTAAACGCTGGCAGATATTGAGCTGTGTTTTGGTATGTGAATTTACCACCATTGCATGCACACCCATATATAGATCCTCCCCGAGGTGGGTCCTAGGTAACTCATAGTAGCATACCGTTCCTTCTGTCATACTCGCCATCATTCATTTTTTTCTGTTGCATCATTTTAGATTTCATATTTCTATATGTCGCAAATTAAAATAGTATCTTGATGTCTCTGTAAAAAATTTGTGAAAATGGATTATGAAATTTGAAATCTGTCAAGTTGCTCTTTCATTCTATGTATGGGACCTAGTTGTGCCAGCGATATATACGGCCGGTAGGGGACTGGGTATTGCTATGCAATACTGTCAGAATGCTTGTTTAAGGTTGGGGTTTTTTTTGATAGGTGTAAGAGGAGGTCTGGATTCATGGGTCAAAAAGTTAAACTGTGATGGGGATCTAGAAAAGCAGTCTTTCTTTAAAAAGAAATTCATACATAGACTGAGACAATCACCAGTTGCCATAGAAACAGAGAAAGCTAATGAACAGCATTATGAAGTGCCAACTGACTTTTTTCTTACAGTAAGTTTAATCAATGTAATTGTACTTGTATTATTTATGTTTTTTGATGCTTACAGTTAGCTCTTTTGCCTACAATCCTGAGTTTGAACGACCCTGAAGTAGGAGACTTTTGAAAACATCTTGGGGAAAAGGAGAAAACACTGGTAACCAGCCCTCTCTTATTTTCTCACAATATTGTCTTACCTATCAAAGACAAATGCCACCTTTTAAAGGCTTAGTAGCAGCTGAAAGTAAACAATGCACAAGTCAGAATGCAATTAAATCTAAACCATCACATTCAAAAGTATGGAAAATCGATCATTGTGAGGATGACACTGTTATTGTATGGCCTGTATTGAGTGTTTGTCGCTAGAAAAAAAAAAATATGAATTTTAAAATCAGGTAAAAAGTAAACAAAAGATAGATCTAGCCACCTGGCAACTTTTGACCCAGTTTTAAAATTAAATTTTCTGCCAGCAACTAACACTTGGACTGAACGTACAAAAACAGAATGATTGACATCTTCACAGTAATTTCCACACTTTCAGATGGTTTGGTTTAAATTTGATTGCATTTTAACACCCGCTTTGTTTACTTTTGGCAGCTATTGGACCTGTAAGCCACAAAATATAAGTATCACAGATCAAAACTTGTCATCACACTATAAGCTGTAATTTTCAAACTTTTGCCCCTTGCTTATTCAAACTAACGAACCCCGTTTTTATTATTCCGGTATCTTGTCTACAGGGCTGTATGTACCACACTCTGCGCTCTATGTTGTTGAAAATAAGGATAATAAGGTTTGAGTATGGAAATCACAAGAAATAAAGTAACACTTTCACTACAATCTCAAGAAATTCAGATTTTTTTTTCGAGATCTAAAAGTTGCCATTGGCAATAGGAATGAATAGGGTCATAACCTACATGTGTAGCACCTTGTAGTGGATGATTTAGATCCAAGATTAGACTGCATGTTCTGTGTAGTCTGATTTTGATCTAAGGCGTCCGCTAAAGCTTCTGAATTTGTCATTGGTAATGAAAGAGTTGATCATACTTAACTCTTTACCACAGGACAAAATTTCAGACTTTTCCAAATTAAAAGCATTTGCAGACAACAAATATTATATGGCTCAAATGATGGGAACTGTTCTAGGAAGGGTAGGAAACATATTGGAAAAAGGAGAAAATGCTGATTTCAGCATTTTCTCCTTTTCCCAAAATGTTTTCAAAACCCTTCCTCCCCAGGGTCTTTCAAACATGGGATTGTTTGGTAAAGGGTTAATCTAACTCAATGTTGTAGGTACTTGGTAAAAGACTGAAGTATAGTGGATGTTACTGGCCTGATGGTGTAAAAACACTGGAGGAAGGTATGTCCATTACCAAGCAATCCTGTGTTTTAGCACTTTACCACACAATCCCGCCTTTAAACAACCCTGAGGAAAAAGCCTTTAGAAAATATCATTGGAAAAGGAAAAAATGGTGGTAACCAGCTCTTTCTCGTTTTCCAACAATGTTTTCTAGCCTATCAGAGACAGAAATCACATTTGAGCTACCTTTATTTTGTCGTCTGCACACTTTGCGATTTGGTAGAGTGAAAAATTCTGTCGTTTGGTAACAAGTTAAAGGGGTCTGATAAGATTTTTATTATCAGGCAAAACTTCGAACGTGGTTTGTCACTGAATTAAGTCTTTAGAAAACGACATTATTTCAAACTGATCCAAATCGAAAGCATTAATTTTGCAGACGACAAATCAGATGTTGCTCAGCTTTTGAGATTTGTCTTTGATAGGAAAGAAAACACTGTGAGAAAAGGAGAAAATGCTGTTACCAGCATTTTCTCCTTTTCGAATAATGTTTTAAAAAGGTTTCTTTTTACAAGTCGTTAAAACATTTTTATTGTTTTGTAAAGGGGTTAAGTAAGCCATTCGCTGGCAAGCCATCAACACGTCGGAAAGAGAAGTGGAAAGTAAAAAACTCTTTTTAATTGTATTTCATTAAATGGGATACATAACCTCTGAAGGTATCATTAGATTGAGGACCAGAACTTTTAAGGGCTTGTTGGAATGTGGAATGCCACATGATCAAAAAGAAACCCTCGTTTGTATATGGTCATATTCAAGTAAGATGATGTCATATCCTATGTCATAAAAAAATACAGACTTACTGATTGCAAAAGCGTTAAAACTCTGCACTCTTTGGTAAACATTTAAGACAGAATTGTTGTTTATTTAATACAGGTGGCATTAACTCTTTACCAAACAATTTCGAGTTTTAATGATCCTAAGGAAGAAGCCTTTTGAAAACATTGTGGGAAAAGGAGAAAATGCTTGTAACCAGCATTTTCCCCTTTTCCCACGTTTTCTACCTATGCAAGGACAAATACTATCATTTGAAAAGCATTTGAACAGTTTTCTGTGAATTCCTTCAAAATAGACAAATTTAAAATTTTGACATGTGGTAAAGAGTTAACTGAGGCGGTTTTACAGGTTTGATTGTAATTGTATTGTAATGGGCAACACAAAATCTTTTTATTATAGCTGAAGAAGTTTCCCTGCAGCAGTATTGTGAGAGAGCTGGAGTACAGGATGGACAGACTATACTGGTAAATTATTGTGTTACGGGAGATCACTCCTTCCTTACTGCATAGCTTTCCCGCATAAAATCAATATCTGACAACTGCGTTAGGGAGAATTCTCTTTAGCTCAGTGGTTATGGTATTGGCCTTTCGTCCGGGCATTCTAGGTTTGAATCCTGCCTGGTCCCTGTATTTCTGCCATGCAATTGTTCATTTGTTTCTTTGTTACGGAAGTTGTTCGTAAAATGGGGGCTCGTCCGGGATTGGCCATTGAGCCATTTGTTGTCTAATTAATAGACTTACTGCCTAATTAGGCTTTCTGTCATCAACATGATGACATTTAAGAGGGGGTGTGTTACGGGAGATCACTCCTTCCTTACTGCATAGCTTTTCCCGTATAAAATCAATACCTGACAACTGCGTCAGAGAGAATTCTCTTTGGCTCAGTGGTTATGGTGTTGGTCTTTTAAACCTTGAAAAATGAGGATATTTGTCTGCACGGGTTTGAATCCTGCCAGGTGTGGTTTGTATTTGAGTTATGCATTTGTTGCGAACTTTCATGTTCGTAAGAATAGAGAGAGAGAGAGAGAGAGAGAGAGAGAGAGGAGGGGTTACACTGGCAATTGAACCTATTCCTGGAGTTTATTTTACCAGTACTTTGCATATCAGTCTTTGGAAGCCACTTGCTGCTTTCCCACATAAACATTGTGCAAAAATTGAGATAGGAATGAATCCTACTGTAATGACTATCATTAATCCTTGAAAAGAACTCTGCCAAGCTAGAAATCAAACCATTGACCTCTGGGTTTAACACATTATCAAACAATAAAATTTCAGATTGGTCCAAATTGAAGGCATTTTCAGATGACAAAATAAATGTGAATCTAAAATCTGATTTAAGAAGGCTAGAAGACAAATGTGCATCAAAAATTAAAATTCGAATTGGGAAGGATAGGAAGCATTGTGGGATAAGAAGAAAATGCTGGTTACCTGTAAAATGCTTTGAAAAGCCATTTTTTTTTAAAGGGATTGTTAAAGCTTAGGATTATTTGGTAAAAAGTTAAACAAAAATATGCCATAAGAAGTTAAGTTTTGCTTGTTCCCGTATCCTTTACCAAACAATCCTGTTTTAACAATCTTGAGTAGGAAAGCTTTTTAAACATCGTTGGAAAAGGGGAAAGTGCTGGTAGTCAGCATTTTTTCCTTTCCCTACAATGTTTTCTGCCCCGTCAAAGGCAAATCCAATTTATACACAAGTCACATTTATTTTGTCACCTGTAAATGCTGTCAATATCAACAGGTCTAAAATTTTGTTGTTTGGTAAAGAGTTAATCGCATGAATCACATTTCATTGTTGTCTGCAAATGCTTTCAATTTGGACAAGTCTAAAATTCTGTTGTTGAGTGAACAGGTAATGTGGCTGCCTAAGAAAGGTTTGGCTGAATCTATGCTTCTTTAACCCTTTACTATATAATCCCGAGTTTAAATGACTGAAAAAGAAGGCTGTTGAAAACATAGTAGGAAAAGGAGAAAATGCTGGTTACCAGCATTTTCTCCTTTTCCCACTATATTTTCTACTCCATCACAGACGGAAATCATCATTTGAGCTACTTTTAATTTGTCATCTCCCAATGATTTGAAATTGGATGAATCTAAAATTACCCCATTTGATAAAATTTTAATTGTAGTGATTCATAGACTTGAATGTATTTAACTTTATAGGATCTTGGTTGTGGATGGGGATCTATGTCCCTCTATATCTGTGAGAAGTTCCCCAAGTGTCATGTGACCTGTGTGTCCAACTCTAACACACAGAGACAGTTTATACAGCAGCAGGCACTAGAGAGAGGTTACCATGGGCGATTAGAGTGTATTACAGCAGATGCAAATATCTTTACAACACCAAAAAGATTTGATAGAATCATTTCCATTGAGATGTTTGAGGTAAATGACCTTCACTTCCAGTTATATATAGATGACCAACACTTTGGGAAAAGTGGGTTTTAACCGTTTACCACACAATCCCGACTTTTAACAACCCTGAGATAGATAGCTTTTGAAAACATTGTGGGAAAAGGAGAAAATGCTGGTAACCAGCATTTTCTCCTTTTCCCACAATGTTTTCTACCCTTCCTGTAACAAATTTCAATTTTTGAATCACATTTTTGTGTCGTCTGCAAATGCTGTCAATTTTGACAAGTCTTAAATTTTTTCGTCTGAAAAGGGGGTTTAATGCATCTTCATAATGCATCATATCAAGCAAATCTTTGCATAATGATGGTCCCAGTTTGTCTGGAAACCTACCAAATCATAAGGTAGAATGGTCTTTTGACATACAGAAAAGTTACCAAACAACAAAACGTTGGACATGTTCCAAAATGAAAGCATTTGCAAACAACAAAAATAGATGTGACTCAAAAATTGAAATTTGTTTTTCGGTGGGATAGAAATATTGTGAAAAAGGAGAAAATGCTACCATGGTTTGAAAAGCCTCTCTTCACAGGATGGATAAAACTTTTGGGGTTGTCTAGTAAAGGTTTACAGTGATAAGTAACCTGTTAACTCTTTACCAAACGACAAAATTTTGGACTAGTCCAAATTGAAAGCACTTGCAGACGACAAAATAAAGGTGACTCAAAAATTGAAATTTGATTTGGGAAGGGTAGAAAACATTGTGGGAAAAGGAGAAAATGCTGGTTACCAGCATTTTCTCCTTTTCCTACAATGTTTTCTAAAGGCTTCTTTCTCAGGGTCGTCAAAAGTAGGGATTGTGTGATAATGGGTTAAAGTAGTTTGAGATTTCATGCGAGAATTTTGCACAGGCTTATGGGAATGTCACATAATCAGCAACAGGCCTTAAATGTAATACATTGTAATTGAGTTTAAGAACTCACCTTGATCTTGGACCTACACTTTCAAGTATTTTGTGAAAGACGGGGCTTTTAAAATGAAACAAGTCAGCTTTTAAGTTAAGCTGCCAGCTAAAAAACATATTTTATTTGTCTAGCATTACAAGGAATGTTCAAATATGAATGCATCAAGAACGTAATCTTGCTCAAAAATGTGAAGATCACAAAGAAATCAAGATCACTGGGTAGATACACAGTTTTACATTGATACCATACCCATTAAATTCTGTTCACTTTAGCTGTGTCTGTTGCTTACTAAACATTGCCTTCTTTTGTATACATGTACTAATGCAAAGATAGAAAGATCTAGTCACAAGAGCAGAGTAAGCCATTGAGATATCATGGTCCTTTACTAAGATTAGTTGTATTCTTGGCATGTGAAGACATTTTTAAAGAAACATGTTCTCTTTATGTACATAATGAAATGTCTTTTTGAAAGGGTTTGCAAAGTTTTACAAGGCTAAAGTTCTTTAAAAACTCAAGAAATGTTTCAAAAAATGAAGACCCAGGCAACAGGTTTTGCCAATGTAAGATTGCCACATGACAATGCGTCATCACACAAGATGTCTATTCTGCAAGACTTTCTGGGGGTTTTTGTGCTACCTCATCATCTGTGCTCGCCTGACCTTGTCCCTTGTGATTTCTTAAGTTTGAAAGGTTTTTTAGCACAAACACCTCAGTTATGCAATATCCCAGTGTCTTTATAGTATACCTAGAAAACACTATAAAAATGCCTTCAAGGTTAAAGTCAGAAGACTGAAACTTTGCATATCTGTTGGAGCTGAATACTTTGACACGACCAAATTAACTTTTCACTGAAATATCTCAAAGATGCATATTTATGTGCTTAGATGCATTAATATTTGAGTTTTCCTGAGGTATAGGACAATAATAGATAATTCTTTACTGTCTCACAGCACATGAAGAATTACGACATTCTAATGCAAAGAGTCGCCTCCTGGCTGAAGCCCTCGGGAAAACTTTTCCTTCAAGTTCTATGTCACAGAGTTCACCCCTATGCCTTTGATGCAAAGCCTGGCTCAGACACAGAGTGGATGGCCAAAAACTTCTTTACAGGTGGAACAATGCCCTCAGCTGATCTCTTCCTGTACTTTCAGGTAAGTAAAAAGCTTGTTTAACTCTTTACAAAATGACAAAAGTTTGGACTAGACCAAATTAAAAGCATTTGCAGAGAACAAATTAAATATGGCTCAAATAATTTGATTTGCCTTCAAAGGGATAGAAAACACTGTGGAAAAATGAGAAAATGCTGGATAACAGCATTTTCTCCTTTTTCCACAATATTTTCAAAAGCCTTCTTTCTCAGGGTTGTTATAACTTAGGATTGTGTGGTAAAAGAGTTAACTCTTAACTATACACATAAAATTTTTGACTTGTACCAATTGAAAACATTGGAAGACAACAAAATAAATTTGGCTGAAATATTTGAATTTGTGTTTGAATGGGAAGAAAAGATTGTGGAAAAAGGATGAAAATGCTGGTTAATCTAGACTGAAACTGAGATTGATTCACAGAAACTAAGTATTTGGGTTTTTATATGCAAAAGAAAGTTTTCACTTTTTTCTTTATCTTAACTCCTATAATTTAATATTTCTCAAACTTAACCCTTTTTCAGTCGACAAGTTTTAGAGTCTTCAGAATTGAGAGCATATACAAACAACAAAGTCAAAAATGGTACAAATGAACAGCACTTCTCTGAGAATATAAACAACACTGTGTTGTAAGGGAGAAAATGCTGTTTACCAGCTTTTTCTTCTTTTCCCACAATGTTTTAAGGAGGTTTGTTCCTCAGGTTTGTTAAAACCTGAGGGATTGTTTGGTAAAGGGTTAACTCAGCACCAAATGTGGAAAGTGGAACCTCTTTTGACAGCTAAAACTATAATCCACTCAAACGTATAAAGATTCATATCTTGACTAAACAGGCAAACAATATAGATAGAGGATCAAACTGCAATCTCTGTACAGTCTGATCTAGATCTATGTCATCTGCAAAAGCTCTTTTTTTTTTTGTCTGTGGCACTGACAGGTTGAATATCATAGAAATTCTGCTATATTGCTAGAGAGATATCAGTTTAAATGTGTGTGCCAATAACCTGCAATCATAACGTAAAAATGCGAAAGTGTTTCATCAATCCAAAATCTAAATCTCCATTACAGAACGGTGTTAAAATTGAAGATTACTGGATCGTCAATGGACAACATTATTCCAAGACACTTGAGGCATGGCTGGAGCGACTCGATCAAAACATTGTGAAGGTTAAACAAATTCTAAAAGAGGCATATGGCAATGATGCAGACCAGCAGCTGTTTAACTGGAGACTGTTTTTTATATTCTGTTCTGAAGTGTTTGGGTATGATCAGGGAAATGAATGGATTGTCTCACAACATTTATTTAAGAAACAACAGCTAAGTTCCTTGTAATAACTGTAGACATAGGAATGTGTCTTAACCCTTTACCACCCAATGACAACTTTTAACAACCTTGAGGAAGAAACCTTTTAAAAACATTGCGGGAAAAGGAGAAAATGCTGATAATCAGTGTAAAATAAACATACATAATCCCAAATTTGATATTACATGTTTTATTATATCCTCCCTTGAAACCAGACCTGTGTATCTCAGTGTTTTGACAGTTTACACACATGTAACTCTTACTCATCATGTCACATCACCAGCTTCAAAAGAATGATGACTATTAAAGCATAGACGATGATATTACTACTACAAATTATTGAGTGAAAACCTTAACTAATATATGAATGAAAAATACTATATGAAATTCTGTATATTCGTTTCACACTATATTATTCTGTTGATTCAGCCCTGCTTTTTTGCCAATTAAAATAACAAATTTGTAAACATCAACTTGTCCTTAACACACCAAAAAATGTCATCACAGTTTACATTGATTCAGTTATTTTTGGTTTCACTTCCCATCCATATCTAGTAATGTAGGGCTTTCTCAAAGCATTAAGTTGTCATATTCAAACTTGTGATTCAGATTCAGGCATTTGGGGTTCCACATGGGGATTTTCCTTGATTGAAAACTTAAAGATCTGAAAAATCTGGATTTTCTCTTCCATTTTTTGCAAATGTCATCTATTACAACAATATTCAGATTCACTGACTGTTTTTAACTTAAAAAACCTATCATTGGGATGGCAAAAAACCAATTTCAAAACTGGTTGTTGAGGTAACAAATTGTTGGGTATTCAAGTAAGCTTTTGAAATGACCAGTTCCAGCTGACTAAGGTTTAGTTACTATGCTTTTCATATTTTCATAGTGTCTACCATTTTCTCACAAAAACCATTGCTGTAGGGATAATATGGACTGTACATGTTGAAAATTCTCAAATTCTGCACTTGAAAATTGTGGTCCACTATCAGAAATGACTTTGATGGGTATGCTACGTCCTGCAAATAGACTTTTCAATTTATGAATGACAGTTTTGCTTCTTGTATTTGTCAATTTTTGTACTTCAAAGAAATTTCTGTAAAAGTCAACTGTATGCAAAAAGTCGTTGCAAAAAGTAGTTGGTGACCCATGCAAACAAGTCTGTGGCAATGTTTTGCCTGTTTAATGTGGAATCTCATGACTAATGAGTGATTCCTTTGTGTTCCTAACAAATATGACAATTCAAAACTAGATCTTTGATTGCAAGTGCAATATTCGGCCAAAACATTGTGTTAAATGCCTGTCTACATTCACACCCTGCATGACCCTTATGCAAAATTTGCAGCATTTTAGTGTATTTTGGAGCTTAGTGCCGAGCCCCGGTAGCTCAGTCGGTAGCGTACAGGACTTGAGAACAGGGGGTCATGGGTTCGATGCCCGGCTCCGCCAATTTCTTTCCGAGGATTGATGATAGTAATTGCGACAGGATTCATTCCTCTCTCACCGCTGATCATTGTTTCTACGATGATTATGTGGAAAAGCAACCAGTGGCTTGGAAAGAATATTGTGCGGAGTACTGGTAAAAGAAACTCCAGGAAAGCATGGATAGGTGCACTGGCTGCCGTGATATAACTGAAATAATGTTGAAAACGGCGTTAAACACCATACAATCAATCAATCAGTGGAGTTTAATGTTCTCCGGATAACAATTTTTGACCTTGGATAATCAGACCATCAATGTAAGCAAGTTCATCACGATAGTTCCAATAATCGGTAACATCTGGGGAACATTGTCTTCATGTCTCCATAGTGACCTGAGTCTGCACATTTACACATCCCACCCAGTAGCGTCTTATATATCCTGCAGCTTTCCATTGCTTACAGTACGCTATGTACATGTCATTTGTGTCATTTTCGCTTTCTGTAACAAATCATACTTTTCAGAAATACTTTTCAATAGTGCATGAAAATAAATTGGAATATCTTGTGATGAAATCAAAGTCTTACTACTATAATAGGTGTTGGTAACGTATGTATTGTTTGAGAAACATCAACAGATTGTTTTAGACATATAAAGGCAGTAAGATGGATCAAAGTGTGTGTATCTTGTCTACCTGGATGTGGCCTATATTTCAACTTCATTGAAAATGAAATTTCTTTCCTACCAATAGATCTGCTTTTGAACACCCTATTTATCCTCATTGCTGACTTTGGCTGAGTATGGTCTCAAAATTGCCGGTTTTAGATTTACCTGATCTTAGAATATCATTTACCTTTCTTAGCTATGTTTTTCAACCACCACCATTGAATTCACCCATTCTATCACCTCTGTCACTTGTTTTATTATGTCATGTTGCGCCATACAATTTAATTCCTGTTTGACCTTGTCTTTAGCAGAGGAGGTACCCTATGGAGAGGATAATCAACTGGTTGCATGCTCTAGTCAGTGTGGATTGTACATTTTCCGTGAAACAGAACAATACCTTTTAATTCAGAGGAAAACTCAATACACAATTTCTAGTGAGATTTCTGTCCATGTCTTGTCCTGGCTGATCTTCCACAGTTGTATGCATGTTACATGACAGTATTAGCCTCACAATGTCAAGGTCAATGCACAATCTCAATCCAAGAATAGGTTGGGACTTTGTCTTTACGACTCAAGATTTAAAGTCTATATTCTGCTTGCTTCATCTGCAGTGCAGCTTGATAGTGCCTAAGGTATTGAAAGGTGCTGCTGTCAAAGGCTGTCAGTGACTGTAGACTCTGGTCTCTTTAAAGCAGTTTTAATATCAAGTTTTTCTTTTTTGCATTTTTTTCACTTAGCCTTACATTACAAAAATCTGTTTTCAAGAGTCTGTTTCCCCATCACCCACAAGTCTTTGGGTGGATATTCGCCGATCAGTCTGTTTATGTCCCTGCACCTGTGGTTGATTGTTGGAGTTTTGGTTGGATTTTCTTCTTGCCTCTCTTTGCTGAACCATATGAACATTGTCATTTTAAAATTTCCCATTTGCTCCAGGGCATATCCGTGGCTTTGTGCAATCTGCATTACTTTGGTAAGCGTTAATTCCCGACCAATGTTAATCAGCTTCTCACAGATCTTATTGGAGGTAGTTCCAAAAATAACACTATCTCTGATCATAGTGTCCTGATTTTCGAATTCACCATCTTGAAGTCTGAGCCTTGTAATGAAAGAGTTAACACTTTTTTGTCCCAGTCTTTCTTTATTATTGAACTGGTATCTTGCAAAAGTAGGATTAACCCTTAATAAACAATCCCTGGTTTTCATGACCCTGGAAAAGAAGGCTTTTGAAAACATTGAGGGAAAAGGAGAAAATGCTGGTAACCAGCACTTTCTCCTTTTCCCACAGGCCACTCTAAGATTTTGTCGTTTGATAAAGAGTTAAGTGCTGGCTGCACATGCTCTTTGAACCTTGGCCTGCTAAAGACAAGCCTAGCATGGCTCTACAATTTTTCTCATTGTTCTGGGAGGTTACTTTCATTCCATCTCATTGACAGAGGATCGAGCCCTGGCACCATCATCATATATGTCAAATTTAATCCGATTCAGTCCAGGAAAATTTATAGATAGTGGGTACTGATTGATCAGTCACTCTGACATCATGTTAAATAAATATATGTAATTGCAAATTTGATGTACATTTTAATATATGACATTTTTTATACTACTACAACATAGCAGTAAAGCAATGCAGCTGGGAATGGGTTTATATACCCAATCTCTGAAGCTGATATACACATATAACTCTTACTCAAAATGACACAATCAGCATTTTCTCATTTTCTCAAAAAGTTTCATACCCTTTCAAAGACAAACCTCATTTACTTTGTTGTCAGGAAATCCATTCCATTTGGAAAAGTATACAAGTTTGATGTTTGGGAAAGGGGTAAGCAAGCATATTAGTATCCTGTTGGTGCCTGCGTAATTCTTCACCAAACAACAAAAATCTAAGACTGGTCTGAAATGAAAGGGTTTGCAGATGGCAAATGGGGCCCAAAATGATTTCTATCTTTGATATGGTAAAAAAATTGTGGGAAAAGGAGAAAATTCTGGTTACCAGTATTTTCTCCTTTTCCCACAATTTTTTCAAAAGGCTTCTTTTCCAGGGATATTAAAACTGAGGATTGTGTGTTAAAGGGGTAATGTAGGTAGGACTGTATTTTGTTCCAGTACAAGGTTAGGAAATTTGGTGCTTTAATCTTTTACCACAAAATGCCTGATTTCAATAAACCAGCCCAAGCTTTTAACTCTTTACCAAACAACAAAATTTAGACTTGTCCAAATTGAAAGCAATTGCAGACAACAAATTAAATGTGGCTAAAATGATGGAATTGTTTCTGCTTGAAAGAGTAGAAAACATTGTTGGAAAAAAGAGAAAAAATGGTGGTTATCAGCATGTTCACTTTTTCCCATAATGTTCCAAAAGGTTTGTTCTTTAGTGTTGTTAAAACTCACGATTGTGTGGACTGTATTTTGTTTTCAAGTATTATAATGAAATAACTGGTCCCATATGAATAGATGAGGTCCCTGAAACCACCACCCAAGCATTTTACTCTCTACCAAATGACAAAATTTTAGACTTTTGCAAATTGAAAGCATTTGCAGACATCAAAAGTGACTCAAGTGGTGGGAATTGTCTGTGGAAGAATATAAATGATTACCAGCTTTTTCTTCTTTCTCTACAATGCTTTTAAAAGCCTCCTTTCTCAGAGTAAAACTCGCGATTTGGTGGTGAAGTGTTTAACATGAAATTGCATCTTTCTTCTGAATGTAACGGTCCATTTTCTTAAGCTTGCAAGAAAAGGTTGTTTTTTTTGTAATACATGTATTTAGCAGTATTTTTACATTTAACTTACAGCAAAAAATCTTAATCTGTCTCTTTGAAATATTCCCATAAAAAATGAACTTATTAGTATGAAAATTGTTTTATTGGAATATGAGGATATGTGGTTGTGTTTATTTTAAATGTTCAGATATAATATACATGTAATTATTAAATTTTTTTTTTTTCCTTATTTTTTTTGTATTTTTTTTTTTTTTCATTCAAAAGACAACACATGCAATACAAAATTTATATATGAAGTTACGGGTTAAATTTCTATGATGTTCTGCTAAATAGGCACTGATTTCTATGATCAGTGTAGTTGGTGCTTTGACCTAAGTCTTTCCCAAAAAGTATTACTATCTATTAAGCCTTATCCTGTTGTATAACTAAAATGAAATTTTCAGTTCGATAATAAAAAGCCAAATATTGCACTTTCAAAGTTATATTTGGGGAATAACATCTCCTTCTCAGACAATGTAGATCCAAGATCAGACTTCACATTCTGTGCAGTCTGATTTTGATCTACACTGTCTGCAAAAGGTCAGTGAGTCGTGCTTAGCAGCCTAAGGGTTAATAGGAAAAATAGTTTACATCTAGTTTTTTTAGTTCCACTGGCCAAAGGCCAGCGAGCTGTTGTCATGGCGTTGTGTCCGTCGTCCGTCCGTTCGTCCGTTCGTTCGTGCATGCGTCCGTAAACTTTTTCTTTAAAAAACTTCTCCTCAGAAACTATTGACTGGATTTTTACCAAATTTCACAGGAATGTTCCTTTGGTGGTCCTCTTTCAAATTCCTTCAAATAATTGTGTTCCATGAAGAATTCTGGTTGCCATGGCAACCAAAGTAAAAAACCTTTAAAAATCTTCTCCTCCCAAACCGCTATTTGGATAGCATTATTATTTTGCAGGAATGTTCCTTAGATACAGGTTTACAGAGTTCCTTAAAAAAAAAAAGATCTGTCAAAAAACATGGCTTTTATGGGAGACTCATTTTCCTTTTATGGTATAAAGTAAAATCTTTGAAAAATTTCTTCTCTAAAACTATTGGATTTCATTGTTGTTTTGCAGGTAAGTTCCTATGGTGGTTGTCTACCAAATTGTTTCTTCAGTGAGCTAAAATGCAGGATTGAATGATAATTGTTAAAAACTTCCTTTCGCCATTATAGAAATATCTGGCCTGTGGAGCGATACAGGCGCTCAAGCGCCTCTAGTTTCTATTTCCTTTGCCCCTTTTTATTGCAATCAAGTCTATATATAGCCAAGAGGATGCCTATTTTGATGTAAATTGATACAAGCTCTCAAGGCCTATATTTATGGCATTATGTGTTTTAACCTGATTTACATAGATTTATGGAAAAATGATATTATGCAATGGAAACTAATTTTATCAAATGTTTATTGTGTCATTTAAGCTCTGTCCTGAAACATTCAATCCTTTGAAGATCTAGATACTGGTCCAACTTGAAAGCATTTATAGACAAGTTAACTCTTTACCAAATGACAAAGACTGGACCAAATCGAAAGCATTTGCAGACAGCAAATTTGATGTTGCTAAAATGATGATTTCTTTCTTTGATAGGGTAGAAAACATTGAGTGAAAAGGAGAAAATGCTGGTTACCAGCATTTTCTCCTTTTCATACAATGTTTTCAAAAGCCTTCTTTAGGGTCACTAAAAGTTGAGATTGTGTTGTAAAGGGTTACATGTTACTCAAATGATGAAATTTGTCTTTGAAAGGGTAGAATACATAGTTGGAAAAGAAGAAAATGATATTTTCCAGCATTTTGTCATTTTCTCACAATGTTTTCAAAAGGCTTTTTCCTCAGGGTCGTTGGAACTCTGGACTGTGTGGTGAAGGGTTGACACTGATTAAGGTTGATACACTTATATAACTGATATGTAGCTACACTGGCAGACGGCCATTGAGCTTATGTTATGGCCAAGTGTTGTGGTGTTGGCATGTCTGTGCATGAAGGTATTTATTTTCTTTAAAAAATCTTCTTTTCTGAAACTACTTGCCCAACTTGAACCAAAGTCCATACAAATCTTCCTTCCACAATCTTCTCACAGATTTCATGATAAAGTCAATTCCACAAGGATTTCTGGTTGCAGTGGTAACAAAACTGACGGATCTTTTGGCTAAAATGACCTTTGGGTAGACCATTTCAGATTGAATCATAGAGTCTTGATGTGTTATAAAAGGTATAGCCGTCATTTAAACTATTTAACTCTTTACCAAATGACAAAAATTTCAACATGTCCAAATTGAAAGCATTTGCAGATGACATATTAAACATGACTGAAATATTGAAATTTGTTTTAGAAAGGGTAGAAAATATTGTGGGAAAAAGAGAAAATGCTGGTTACCAGTATTTTCTCTTTTTCCCACAATATTTTCAAGAGGCTTCTTTCTCAGGGTCGTTAAAAGTTGTGATTGTGTGGTAAAGAGTTTTAAAAAGTGTTAATCAGTCTTCGTAAAAATTTACTTCTCAAAAGCTGTGAGTCAAAATTTTGTTTGAGCCTTGCTCTGTGAAAAGGGGCCCAGTGCATCTGAAAAAAATCTATACTCAGTTCCATAAATAAGTGTGCACTTAATTTTCTTTTATTTCTCGTCACATGTTTTACTGAAGACCAACAAATTTTGGTATCATACTTTAGTTCAGAGTCTGTAGAAAATGCCAGGCTAATCAGATTTTGACTAACAGAAAGTTTAAGTTAGGTTTTTGCAGTTTAAATGAAGGTGGTACTAAAACCAAAGTTGCAAAAGTACTCAAAGACTAAGGTAACATTAAAGTTAGGTTTTTCTTAAAGTTCTTGTAATTTTTCAATCAATATCTTGTATGGCCACCTCTGCTGTCGATACAGGCAATTATTCGACGTCGCATAGACCTTACATAACGTAAAATCATTGCATCAGGAATGTTATTCTATTCCTGAACGAGAGCAGTGGCCAAAACCTAGTATTTAGTAGATGAAGAGTCCCACTAATGGAATAAAGAAGTAATAATTATGGGAATTTCAGAGCAGTTGATGTATTGTGAATTTGGTTGTTTGCACCTGTGATAAGGGACTTCTAGTTTGAAGACTGAGGTTCTGGAAATGATTCTTTTTATCCATTTTTATCTAAAGGATAAAACTTATAAATCGGTCTGGTAACTTCAAAATCAATGGGATCAATAGTTTTATATTCATGGGAGAGAGAGAGATTGTACCATTAATATAGTACTAGTGAACAAAGACTCGTCAATCACAGGTACAAACTTTTCAAAATGCAATACATAGTTTATTCATAAAAAACATACATTTATGATAATTATGCGTGATAATTTTCATTTGACATTTTGACATAAAACAAAAGTGCCGGGGAACTGTCTCGAAAATCTGTGTCGGATAACAGTCTTGTCTGGGGACTGTTTTGTTCCCGTTGATTTCATTGACAACTGGCCGCCTATAAGTCAAGATTAAATCTCTATCGAAAAATACAAGGAGAGATTTGGAAATGACGATCGGCGATGTCCAAGCTGGCCTGTTAAAGTCACAACAATGTGCGGACAGTCTTGCCTGAGACATGGGCTAATGTTCCACAGACTGTCAATGTGATATTACTATCTAGTTGAACGTAAGCTACAGATTGCAGGCCAAGCCCGGTAGCTCAGTCAGTAGTAGGACATGAGAACAGGGGGTTGTGGGTTGGATCCCTGGCTCGGCCAATTTCTTTCCGAAGATTGATGATAGTAATTGCGAAAGGATTCATTCCTCTCCCACCGCTGACCACTGTCTCGAGGATGGTTATGTGGGAAAGCAGGCAGTGGCTTGGAAAGAAATTATGCGGAGTACTGGTAAAAGAGACTCCAGGAAAGCATGGATAGGTGCACTGGCCGCCGCGATATAACTGTGTGCTGGAAAAAAAGCAAAACTACTACGAGTAGAGCGATTCAGGCCCTCAAGGGTGTTTGGTGTAAGCCTGTGAGAGATATGCATGGCATGCCAATTTTTGTCCGCTTTAAAACTGTTATCTTTGGATTCGTTTTTTGAATAGTACAAGCCGAGCCCCGGTGGCCCACTGGACTTAGTAATCCCCTGCTCGGCCAAATTTCTTACCGAGGTTTGATAATAGTCATTGCGAAAGGATTCATTCCTCTCTCACCGCTGATCATTGTTTCGACGACAGTTATGTGGGAAGCAGCCAGTGGCTTAACGAGAATATTTTGCGAAGTGCCGGTAAAAAGAAATTCCAGGAAACCATGGATAGGTGCGCTGACCGCCGCGAAATAAGTGAAATAGTATTGAAAATGGCGTTAAACACCATACAGTCAATATAAATCGTTAAAAAAGAACATTGAAACAATTTCTTTATTCAATAATGCTTTGTAAGAAAATAATTCGATATTGATATGTAAAAAGCGACAATTAAATATACAAGCGAGCCATGCTCTGTGAAAAGGAAGCTTTTTGCATGTGCAAAAAGTATCGACCCATGTCGGCCTGCGCAATCCGCGCAGGCTGACATGGGTCGAAACTTTTTGCCATTGGTAAATTTTCTGCATTTTAAAAGACCGGTGTATCTCATGATTCAGCCAGTTGTTATACAAAACGGTGTTTATGGATCTATGATACTGTGATGACTTGCTTGGTACCATGCATCAGGGGGAGATGCATTAAGCCCCCTTTTGCCAGAGCATGACTCATGTATGTATTCTATTGTTTAATAGTCTATGGAAATCTAAAAACAAATACGGTATAACTTGTATGTAAAGGACGTTGATTTCAAGCAATATTTTAAAAAATTTATGGCTCAGCGGTGAAGGTGCAGTACTTGAAATCTGGAAGTCCCGGGTTCGACCTTCACTCGCGGCGCTGGGTACTTTGTTGGAATGCCCTTGGGCAAGGCACGTCCCAGCCTAGTACTAGGAATCCCAAGACTTTTTTAAATAAGGTGACTGTCGCCATGTTAGGACTAGAATAATGTTATTACTAAAATAAATGAACCATACTCTTCTAACAAGGGGTCTAATACATCTGAAAAAAGTATCGACCCATGTCAGCCTGCGCGGACTGCGCAGGCTGACATGGGTCGAAACTTTTTGCTATTGGTAAATTCTCTGCGTGTACAAGGACCAGTTTACCTCAGGATTCAGGCGGTTGTTAGACAAATTGGATGTTACGAATCCGTAATTATATGATGACTTGCTTGCTATATAGTGCATCACGGACATACATTAAATCCCCCTTTTCCCAGAGCAAGGCTCAAATCAGTGAAGGAAAATCATGGGCTGGATTATCCCTTTGCCACATAATGCTGAGTTCGAATGACCCCCCCCCCCCCCCCCAGAAAAAGGAATTTTGAAAACATTGGAAAAGGAGAAAATGCGGGTAACCAGCATTTTCTCCTTTTTCCATAATGTTTTCTTCCCCTTTCAAGAAAATTTCCAAATTTCTGCAACATTTCGATTGTCGTCTGCGAATGCTTTTAATTTTGGACTAGTCAAAATTTTTGACGTTTGATGAAGGGGTATTGTAAGATAAAGAAGGAAAAATGTAACAACAATGGAGCACAAGTGTTCGATCTATTTTCAATTGGGGGTTCCAGGCTTTTGTTTCTGAAATACACTGCTCAAAGAATTAAAGGAACACACAGACACCGAAATTCAAATCTTTCATTTTGCTAAACATCCAGTCTTTGTGCTCTGAAAACTATCAACTTACAATCTTACCAGATTAAATGGCTCAATACTTTTCTTATTTGTTTGATTTTAAATGCTTATAACCTATGGTTAGAAGAAAATCAAGAAATTTGTTTTCCTTGTTGTTTTGTTAAACTACTCATATTTTTCCAATCCTATGTTGATATTTTTGTCAAATCATATGAGAGAAGAAAAACGAGAATAAAAAAAAATGTTACCTCCAGTTCTCTTAAAGGCCTGTGTGGCATATCAAAGAGACGGCTTTTACAGGCGTAGCCCATACATCTTTTGTGCAAACCAAATTGTTTTGCCTGTTCTGAGATTTAAAAGTGTGAGGACTGAATGAACTTACAAGCAGAAAATTCATTGTAATGCACTGAAAGAATCATCTTGTGATCAAAATAGAGGACATGTGTTCCTTTAATTTTTTTGAGCAGTTTATTATCTTCAGTTTGGTTCATGATATATCTATAAACAAAATCAAGCCGATTTTAATCAGTCAGGTTTCACGTTTGATTTCTTTCTCAGCCAATAAAATTGATGAACATGTGTTCAAGAATGTAGACACCATTTATGCAAATTGCTATCATCCGACCTGGTACCTGGCACGGTTGGTGTTCTTTATGTTGACATGGCGAACAAGGTACCGGTAATATACAGCTCGGATGTAAACGGCACTCTGAAAATAATGATGATAGAATGTTATAAAGTCTTTTTTTTCCACAGAAAACTTGAGTACGAACCCATTAAACGACCTTTTTATGTCTATGCACAGGACAGCTATTGGGGGAAAAATCAAAGCGTTGAGAACACTGATGTGACATTTGTCAAGGAAGCCACTGTGTAAATTTGATAATTTGAAAACAGGAGGGCCATGATGGCCCTGGATCGCTCACCTGAGTCAATAGGCGAAATTCACTCCACGCGCGTAATTCAATTTCTGACCAATTGTCTGGTCAATTGAGCTTAAAATGTGGCCTCTGGAGCGTCCACAAGGAATTTCCTGAAGTTGACCTAGTGACCTAATTTATCACCCGATGTGACCCAATTTAGAACTCGTCAAAACATTTATCAAGACAAACATTCTGAACAGTTTTCAAGTTAATTCAGCAATAAATGTGGCCTCTAGAGTGCCCACAAGGTATTTCTTAAATTTACCAAGTGACCTAGTTCATGACCCCAGGTGACCCAATTCCAAACTCACCCAATATTTCATCAAGACAAACATTCTGACCAATTTTCAAGTCAATTGAGCAAAAAATATGGCCTCTAGAGTGCCCACAAAGTATTAGTTTAATTTAATCTTAAGACCTAATTTATGACCCCAGGTGACCCAATTTTGAACTGACTGAACACGTTGTGCTCAGGTGGGCTAACAAACTTAGAACAGGTTCACTACATACCAAATAACAAAGCTCTATGCTTTCCAATTTTAGAAAAGAAGAATTTTAAAGTTTTCCTTCTTTGTTCCTTTGTTCGAACTTGTGACCCCCGGGACAGGGCCAGTTTCGACCCCAGCGGCATCATTGAACAAACTTGGTAGAGGTCCACTAGGAATTGCTACATACCAAATATCAAAGCTCCACACCTTCCAGTTTTAGGGAAGAAGAAGTTTTCCTTCTTTGTTCCTATGTTCGAAATTGTGACCCCTGGGGCGGGGCCAGTATTGACCCCAGGGGCATCATATGAACAAAATTGGTAGAGGTCCACTAGGAGATGCTAGATGCCGAACATCACAGCTCCATGCCTTCCAATTTCAGAGAAGAAGAATTTTAAAGTTTTCTTTCTTTGTTCCTATTTTCGAACTTGTGACCCCCGGGGCGGGGCCAGTTTTAACCCCAGGGGCATCATATGAACAAACTTGGTAGAGGTCCACTAGGAGATGCTACATACCAAATATCAAAGCTCTATGCCTTTTAATGTCAGAGAAGAAGATTTTCAAAGATTTTACTATTTTTTTCCTTTCTGTTGCCATAGCAACCAGAGTTAAGGGTGGAATTCAATCTCTTGAACAACTTTGGTAGAGCTTCACCCAAGGAACATCCCTGCCAAATTTCACCAAGATTGGCCCAGCGGTTTAGGAGGAGAAGATGTTTAAAGGAATTGTGGACAGATGGACGCCGGACAATGACCGATCACAATACCTCACCTGAGCACTTCGTGCTCAGGTGAACTAAAAAAAACAAAAGAGAAATATTATCTAAATATTAACTTGAAAATCAACCTCCTAAGCAAATTAATACGTCTCTTTGGTTAAAGGGAGATT
Organism: Hippopus hippopus; assembly: GCA_946811185.2. Taxonomy (NCBI): domain Eukaryota; kingdom Metazoa; phylum Mollusca; class Bivalvia; order Cardiida; family Cardiidae; genus Hippopus; species Hippopus hippopus. The sequence goes on along the minus strand of OX328103.1, from coordinate 12,847,850 downwards.
ACTGGTGCCTAAGTTTGCGTTATTTGTGTATTGGTGGTCTCCCTTTGACCTTTCAAGAGGAGTCAGGAGTAACGTCCCTTGACGGAAGGATGCACGATGGGTAGAGAGAGAAGCCATGTAAATATATTGAATTCAATTAAGTTTATACCTGAATACTATGATTTTGAGATATCTTTGGCCGTCAGGACCTAATTCCCAACATTACAATAAAGTTTTCTGCCTGTAAATATTCATGCACAATCAAATGAGTAGCGTGCAATCATGGGACGAACAAGCCCAGGGACGAACTGGTTTTGGAACGAACAACCCCGGAAGCAAAGCGGTCAGAAGACAAATTTTGTGCATATCATTGCGCCAATAGAAGGCTATGAAGAGGTGAAGCTATTTTTACTCAAAAAGAAGTATTTCCATGATCGATAGCCTTTTGCAGTTTATTTCAATACGCCATTTCCAATTATATATCTGAGTGCTATTGAAAACCTCATTTGTCTTGAAAAATTGAGTTTAATTGGGTTTACTTCCTTCGGTTTTGGACAAAATACCATACATGGTTTTCAAAATTCAATATTGAACATTTATTATTGATCTCATAGTGGCATTGTCTTCGACAAATGCCACAAAAACGTAGAATGGAAAAGGAGCCATTGCATTTTTGATACCTTGCTTTTCCATTTCATTCAAAAATATTTGAGACATGCTCTGGCAAAAGGGGGCTTAATGTATCTACGTGATCCATGGTACCAAGCAAGCCATCACATACTTATGGATCCATAATATCCGCTTTTTAACAATCGACTTAATCATGAGGTAGACTGGTCCTTGGACTTACAAAAATTAACCAATTGCGAAAAGTTTCGGCCCAGGTCAGCCTGCGCGGACTGCGCAGGCTGACCTGGGTCGATACTTTTCGCAAATGCATTTAGCCCCCCTTTCCACAGAGCATTGCTCGTTTCTCATTTCTATTTATCAACTTTGCTTCACATCGGTAGGTTTGAAACAGCATTTATGGTAGTGTGTTGTGGTACCCAGCATTTTTTCCCCACACTTTTTTTTTATCCTTTCCAAGACAAATCCTATCATGTGAGCTACAGTGTGTATTTATTATTTTTTTTGTCTGCAGATGCTTTCAAATTTTGACCGGTCTAAAAGTTATGTGGTATGGTAAAGACAAAGTCAATTTATACCATTTCATATCATGGATATTCTTGCGAGTCTGATTTGTGTTACAGAAAGGTTGGTCAAAGTTTCAGTCCCGGACAGAAAATGTCGATTGATGATTATATGATGTTTAACGTCGTTTTCAACATTTTTTTTCAGTTATTTCGCGGCGGCCAGTGCACATATGGATGGATCCATGCTTTCCGAGAGTTTCTTTTCACCAGTACTCTGCACGATATTCTATCCAAGCCACTGTCTGCTTTCCCACATAACCATCGTTGAATGTTTGGTTTGTATTGTAGTTTAACGCCACTTTAACAGCTTGGGTCACATCATGGCGGTAAGTGACACATCCATATGTTTCCTGGCTGTCTCACGCCAGTACTGACATAGCTTTCTTTCCAAAGCCACTGACTACTTTTCTCACATGCATCAGAGGTGAGAGGCGAAAAATCGCCGGAAAGAAGATTCGCCGCGACCGGGTATCGAACCCGCAACCTCGAGGTCACGAATCAGATACACTAACCACTGAGATACCCGGCCGGGCCCATCGTTGAAACAATGATCAGCGGTGAGAGAGGAATGAATTCTGTTACAATGACAATCATCAATCCTCGGAAAGAAAGTGGCCGAGCCAGGGATCGAACCACCGATCCCCTGTTCTTGAGTCCTGTACGCTACCGACTGCGCTACCGGGCCTTGGCGCAGAAAAATGTAGTGTAAAACTAGAAAAGTTGGCAATTTTGTTCTAACTTTCTGATACATTTTTCTGACAGCTACATGAATTTCGGCATATTGCATTGTAACATATTATCAGACTCGTAATAATATCCATACTTTTAAAGAGACATCTTTACAGCCAGAGTAAACAAACAAACTTGACGGTGTTATAATCTAGTCAGCTGTGTAAACGTAGGCAAAAAATCAATATAAGGTGTATGGGGTATAGAAACTGTAGGGGTTTGTCTTCGATTTAAACCGGAAACTGTGGTTGTTATTTCTATGGCTAGCCGCAATAGAATGAAATGCATTTTCTATCAGCCTTAATCTGTGCAACCTTACAACCATCAGGGGCAATATTTGGCATGAAGATACAAGAGTGATTATAGTTTCATAAAATAAAGAAAAAAAACGGTAAAAAAAACTCGATGAAAACGAGTAAGGATGTATGTTTAAATGGTATGAATTAAGTTGTCTGCATGTTGAACCGCAAATTGTTTACTTTTGGCCGTTAGTAGGCCTTTAAGTGTGAAAAAAGTCATCGATGTATAAATGCACCCTCTAGTCATCACCGGAAACGATTCGCTGCAGCAACTTTAAGACCATCTTTGTAAAATAATGATTGTCGATTTGAATTAAGGTTTCGAACAAAAATATAATGCTCTGTGAAAAGGGGGATTAATGCATTTCCGTGATGCATGATACCAAGCAAGTCATTACATGATTACGGATCCATAAAGTCCACTTTGTCTAACACTCGACTGGATCATGAGATAGACTAGTTCTTGGACATACAGAAAATTGACCAATAGGGAAAAGTTTCGGCCCAGGTCAGCCTGCGCAGATTGCGCAGGCTGACCTGAGACGATACTTTTCGATGGTGCATTACGCCCCCTTTTAACAGAGCGTGGCTTATATGTATTTCAATTTTTCATACAAAAAATTTAGCAAATATTGTGAAGACAAATGAAAACATTGTTGAAGAGGGGAAAATGTTCGTCACAAGCCATTTCTTGTTTTGCATTAATGTAACGTTATTCAAACGTCTTTTGTCAGCGTCTTACAGAATATGAGCCATGTTCTGTGAAAAGGGGGCTTAATGCATCTGCAAAAAAAGTACCGACCCATATCATCCTACGCGGTCCGCGCTGGCTGACATGAGTCGAAACTTTTTGCTAGTGGTCAATTTTCTTGATGCCAAAGGACCAGACTACCTCATGATTTAATCGGTTGTTAGACAAAATGGATTTTATGGATCCATAATATATAATACCTTACTTGGTATAATCCCCCTCTTTCCAGAGCATATGGCTCTAATATTTGTATCTTTACCTGGAGGTCCTTCAGAAAAGTGAAATGAATCCGGAGCAATCTGTCTCAGACCACGGTCGTAGAAAGCCAGCCGAAACAACGGTCTTTTAACTGTCGATCTGTGTCCATTAGACTGTCCTCTAAAATAATTAAAGCTTTGGCCTGTAAATTGGAGCGGCCGCTGAACGGGACTCGTATTCCGTTCCCTTTGACGAGTTCTTCTATTTGTCCTGGGTGTTATTGTCGCAACGCGCGATCTACTTCCGGGTCGTGTTGTAATATCACGTGATCGACCTCTCGGATTTTTAGCTTGTGTACGAGATTTACCTGGAAGTGTCTTCAACCTGCGTGCTGATGCTGAGTTTGAGCGGTGAGAAGACTTGGAAGTCGTTTTACGTGAAGCTGGGTTTTTAACTTTTTGTTTGTTATTAACTGTTTTACTTTTATTACCTCTGTTTATTTTAGTTTTCCTTTTAATCACTTTAACCTCAGGAAGCTTTTGTTGTTTGCCATTGTTTGCGCCTTTCCTTGCTAAAGGTACTCTAGGAAATTCTTGATTTTTATCAAGTCCACTTTTGTCTTTCTCCGTTTTCGTTTTGTTTTTTGAATTTCGTTTTTGTATTGCTTCATCCCAGGGCCATGTTCCAGAAAAATCACAATAAAACGTCACAAATGCGTTATTTGATGAAATTTTCGGTAAACTCTCTGGATGTTCCGCTTCCCAAACATGATTAACTGCCTCAGCATAATTATCTCCGTACATTTTCGGCTCCTCCGTAGTAATTCGGATAACTCCGGAACAAGGTCGGTAATCCGGAGGGTTAGTGGTCATATCAAGGCAAAACGCCCGACATGACCTTCCACAATAATCGTATGCATAAACAATTACGTCCGTATGATTGGATTCCGGACTTTTAACTCCTAGATATGCAGTCACTTTTGACAAGGCATGTCTTTGATCTAGGACAGTAAAATCTTTATATTTGCCATAATAATTCAGTCCATATGATTCAATGTAAATGTTTCTAGCGACAGATGTTGTTGATTTACAATTTGGATAGGTTGCTAAAGTTTTACTTATTGTTTTATTGATAGACACTGTGGAAAACACATCGGAAGTTTTAACTGGTCTATTGTTAACAACTGGATAGGATTTGTAGTTCTTAAATTCCGGTGGTCTCTGTAAAATAATTTCTACAGGTATATAGGCCCACCTACGTATATCACAGAATTGATTGATTGCGAAGGAATTCTGAACTGCTCGAGTCAGATGCGACTCTAAACAGGTATCTGCCATTGAATCATTGTTACCACTATCTATATCTTCACGAGATAAACTTACACAAACTGGAACACTATTAGACAGATCACACCTCAGATATTTAGATCCACATGTTGGGTGTGTACGCGTACATAGTGGGGACGGTTCATACTTAACTAGATCAGCAAAGGCGTCACTTAAAGCATCTATGTTTCGCAGATCGCCAAAGCCAAGCAGGGCCTCTGGGGCATGCTGCTCGGAGCCCCAGTTACTTGATGGATAATCAAGCTCTGAGTCTATTTTCAAAATCTTTTGCCTTGTCCTAAACTCCTCCCACAGATAGTCTATAAATGAATGATGGAGATAGAACACTGGGTCCTCACCGCTCGTACTGAGATCATCCATGTTTCCTCCCACCCACACATGTAACATATTATGTTGAAGTTCTAAATTATGTGAAAGTGGTGCCTTAGGGTTTGTTATATCTGCTGTGTGGTTTTGTGACAAAATATCGTGAATACCCTGGTTTGTCATCAGAGAACCTGATGCACCGATGTTCCTTGTCAGGATTGAGTCTGTAGAATGAACTTTAAAATCTGCAAATGGTCCGGTGGTCACAAAACCATCTCCGTTTCCAAGGAACTTTTCAGACCATATGATCGATTTTGTTGGATCATCCATCTCATGGTCCAAGTTTGAAGCCCAGTATGGAACGGAAACTGATGGATCTTTAAGACGAAGAGCTGTTTCAAATCTGTAGAAAAAAAAAACAAAACCACATAGTCCATACCAAAGGAATTTCAGTTGGAAATTGTAAAATTTTGTCATCCTTCAAAGCCAAGTGATTCTTTAATAAATTTATGTCTATGCAAGTATCATAAAAGTGAAAGGTTAAAGTTCACATTATTAAATATCTGTATGTTACACGAATAGTGGCAGGAAACTAATATTAGATTATAAACTCGATGCCACCCATGACGTGTATCATGTATCATGTAAAAGTATATGAGACTTGCTCTGGCGAAAGGATTTAACGCATCTTCGTGATGCATTATACAAAGCATTTCATCACATAATTATGGAATCATAAAATCCATATTGAATAACAACCAACTGAGTTATAAGGTAGAATGGCCTATGGACATGCAGAAAATTTACCAAAAGCAAAAGGTTTAACACGGTCAGACCGCATGGACTTCAACGGCCACCGCGTGGACTGCAAAGACTGATCTGTATCGATACTTTTAGCAGATCCACAGAGCATGGCTCATTTTTATTACTATAATTGGCCTGCAACACGCGAAAAGGGGCATTCGGACTTTTGCGTAAAGTGTCGTCTCCAATCAGCCTACGGCAGTCCGCGCAGGCTGATCCGAGACGGCACTTTATGTATACATTAGATTTTGTTCTTCAGTAGACCTGCGCAAAACAGAAAATTACATAAAAACGGAAAGTGTCGTTTCGGATTAGCCTGCGCGGACTGTGCAGGCTGATCCGAGACGACACTTTACGCAAATGTCCGACTGCCGTTTTCGCGTGTTGCAGGCCAGTTATAGAAACGATGAACTGTTTCATGAAACTAAATTACACCAGAAGATACACTCGATGCCATGCGTGTAATCCAGCGTTTATCATGAAAATCTGTATCATAGCACGAAGAAATCGAGCTGTCAGAAACTAACTTACATAAGAAGAAATACTCGATGCCATCCAGGAAACCCGGCACCAAAGTGAGCCATTGGTATTATGTCACCGGCATGAAGTTCGGCCATGGCTGTGTATACATTGGGTTTTAAAGCCTGGTAAATAAAGGATATATATAGATACTTTTCCACCAGTTAACACTCAAAACACTGAATTCCATACAGCGCCAAGAATTATTTAAGTTGCTTTTCCCACAGGCAATTGTTCAAGCTCCGTTTTTTTTTTCTATAATGGGACACCGAAATATCATTTGACGATCATCAAACACTGTTACTAACAATAAGTATCTTTTAAGAAAAAGATAGCATTTGGTCGAGTCCAAACAATACCAAGAAGTAGGTCAAAAGTTAGCGCATTCTGCTACGCCAAAAAATAACAAGTTTATAAATTGCATCAATATCGGACATTTTTTTTTTTACCTTGTCCTTTTTCAACGCCTTCACAGCTTTGTGAAATCTGTTTCTCTCTTTTTCTGACAGCATCCTGTATTCTTTTCTGTGACGTGGTATTTCGCGGTTTTTGGGGTCCAATGCGATCTTCAGCAGACGGTCTAGATAATCACGCGTTTCTCGAGTGACGTTGTGTCCCATCTGTTCGGCCATTTGCCACATAACTCGCTGCATACATTCCCAAAATATCTGTTCACCTGCAGCCAAGAAAAAAAAGAAGAGTGTTTCAAATTAGAGGCAGAAGGCTTTGAAAACGTCTAAAGTGTGAAATGTGGTTAAAAACGTAAGTTTGGGTTTATTACTCCTTTACAAAACAATCACGTGTCTTAACGACCCTAAAGATGAAGGCTTTTGAAAACACTGTTGGAAAAAGGAGAAAATGCTGGTGACCAGCATTTTCTCCTTTTTTCAACAATGTTTTCTACCATTTCAAAGACACAGCAATAATCTTTTGACCTACCAAAAAGGGATTAAAATTGTCGTCTGGAAATCCTTTCAATTTGAATGAGTCTAAAATTTTGTCGTTTGGGAGAGAGAGTTTCTTTTTTTTTGTGCCATTTTAGCGAATTTGGCCTTTTCCTGACTGTCGTCAAGCTTGGTATCTCAGTAACGAACAAGAACTGACACCATGGGGGTCGCTGGTTTGATTTCCTAGCTCGGCCAATGTCTTTTCCGAGGACTGATGATAGTCAGTGCGGCAGGGCTCATTTCTTCCTCACCGCTGATCAATGCTTCGATGATAATAATGAGGGAAAGCAGCCAGTGGCTTGGAAAGGGAATGTCACCGGGCAAAGCACTGCGGAGTTCGAGTTTAGTACTGTGAATTCAAGGAAAGGTGTTGATTCATGTTGACTCGCCGAAGTATGGTTGAAAAATAATTGTTGAAAGCGGTTGAAAACCCTGATTGACCCAGACTAGTCTATAACTCCCTTGAGTTGGAGTCCTGCATTGCGCATTGGTGAAGGTACAGGACTGTCAACATGGAGGTTCCGGATTCGATCCTTAGTCGTAACCCTGTGTGTGTGTCCTTTTTTTTTTCTGGATGATTTCCTTGGCTGACACCCTGCAGAGCTTTGGCAAAGTACTGCTGAAACCTGGGACACACTTGAGAATGAGTAAACTGTCGCCGTGATACGACTGATATAATGTTGAAAGCGGCAAAAACATCATTCAATCAGTCAGTCAATCAATGCCCTTGTGTTGTTGGGATAATCTAGTCCAAACAATTCGAAGCGCGGGATCCTGTGTGGCTCAGTTGTGAAGTGTAGGACTCATAACCTGGAGGCCCTGGGTTCGTGCCTCACTGGAAGCACTGAGTTTTTCGTAAGAGTGTCATTGGGCAAGACACCCAAGAGCCCTAGCATAGAGCTGGTGACATACATGAATATTTGAGCTGCCGCTGTGATACGACTGAATTAATGTTGAAAGTTGAGTAAAACGCTATACCATCAAAAAACCAACCAATCTATTCTCTTGAGTAATTCGGATAGTTTGTCCAAACACTTCCAGTACCTTTTTACTTTGATTCTATATATTCCTGTTGTTTGTTTGTTTGATTCAATTATGTTAAATGTCGCTTTCATCTTTTTATTAGTTATATCATTTTCGTTAATTTATTCATGGTTTTTAGTCGGTTTTACCAGCAATGGGCGTGGTTTCTCCTATTTTCAGAAGTACATTTAATTTAACCCTTTACCACACAATCCCGAGTTTTAAGTACCCTTGAGAAAAAAGCCTTCTGAAAACCTTGTGGGAAAAGGAGAAAATGCTGGTAAGCAGCATTTTCTCCTTTTCCCACAAGGTTTTCTACACTTTCACTGGCAGTTGTCACCATTTTAGCTATATTTGATATGTCGTCTGCAAATGCTTTGAATTTGGACCAGTCTAAACTTTTTGTCGTTTGGTAATGAGGTAATTAAACAATGTTTTAAAGACATTCATAACCTAGTGGTCCACATTTCAAGCATACCTTTTTAATTTTTTTTTGAAAATAAAAGGCTTTTATAAATGACTGAATGACTGTTAAAGCACGTTTGTGTAGCATTCTTTTCTGAGATGAAAAATCCCTTTTCAAAAAAAATATCATTGCACGTGCAGAAATAAAGCAGTTGTAAATAATTAGCATGCTAATTAACCTGACTGTATTTTTACAGTGAACGCTGCAAGCTAACGACCCTTTACGCTGTTTGTCGAGGAGCCACGCCTGCTAGCTCAGGGGCTTTCTGTTCAAATCCCTAGTTCGGCCGATTTCTCTCTGAGAATTGATATTAGTCATTGCGACTTGATACAATTTCTCTTTCAACGCTGATCATCGTTTCGACTACCATTATTTTGGAAAGGGGCCATTGGCTTTGAAAGAATATTGCTCAAAGTACTGGCACAAGAAACTCTGGAAAGTATGGGTGGGTGCACTGGCCGCCGCGATATAACGTTGAACCACTGTTGAAGACAGCGCCAAACATCATACAGACAAACAAATCTTGTGGAGGACCTTTTGTGTTCAGGACCTGTACTCACCTAAAATTCTCACGTACAACTTGCATTGTTAGCGTTATTCTACATTTTGAAAGTAATGAAATTTTTAATTGGCTAAACTATTTGGTTCAGCCAATCAGAGATAATGTGAACTTTGAAATTAAGAAAAGTCTTGAGAATAAGGCTAGAAATGTTAGCTAAGCGCGACTCAATGACCTTTTGCGGACAGTGTAGACCAAGATCAGACTGCACAGAACGTGCAGTCTGATCTTTGATCTACACTGTCCGATAAGGAGAAATCTTTCCTTCAAAAATACCTTTGAAATAGGAAAGTCTGGGTTTATCCAATAGGCCCTCTTACCTTTTGCGGACAGAGTAGATCAAGATCAGACTGCACAGAACGTGCAGTCTGATCTTTGATCTACATTGTCCGATAAATAGAGGATCTTACATGAGTGTTTATGTATTATCGTTTTTATCAAACGAGTTGACTAAAATTGTATGACGCGAGCCTCGGCGAGCGTCAAATACATTTTAATCAACGAGTTTGATAAAAATGATAATTTATAAACACGAATGTGAGATTCTATTTATCACATAAAACGAATGAAAAACAGAAAAATATCCTGCATCATCACCTTTAGCCTGTATACCGTCCACGGGTCCATGTTTAGAGTTGTAGTTTGGTTTCAAATGTGTATATACACCAGAAGATAGCTCTTTGACATTTACACCGCAACAAGAATGAAATAGTATATAGAGGGATTAAGTCCACCTATTGCCGGAATAATATTAATTTTAAGAGACTTTCGCCGCATTTCTTGGTTTTTATCAAACATGAAAATCAAAAACTTTTCAGGCGGATACGTCTTAGCAACAATGACGTCATATTTCCATGAAACGGCGTAGCAGTACAAATTCCCGCGCATGCTGTGGTTGGTTTCTCTGGCGTCACGCGCTCATGACTGAAAATTGATCAGAACCGGGACCAAAAAAAACGATAATACACTAATGTATTATCAAAAATAAGTCATGGGTTTGATACACTGCCGGAGGAGGTTTTATGTGATAAAGAGAAATCTTTCCTTCAAAAATACCTTTGAAATAAGGAAGTTTGGGTTTTTTCCAATAGGCTCGAAAGTTTCATTTCTTTTATTTAACAGGATAAGGGCCAATCCTTATCCTGCTAAATAAAAGAGATGAAACTTTCGAGCCGATAGTAAAAACACAAATAGTGCTGTTTGAAATGTATTTTTGGAGGGAAAGTCGTCTCTTTATCGGACAGTGTAGATCCAAGATCAGACTGCACGTTCTGTGCAGTCTGATCTTGATCTACGCTGTCCGAAAAAGGTCAGTGAGTCAAGCTCAGCAGCCTAGGGTTTAAGATAGTCGATGAAAACGGGTGATGGTGTAAATATGCGCTAGACTTGTGGTCGAGAGACAATGCACGGCGTATCCGTAGCAGATAGTTGGCAACTTTTGTTCTAGTTTTTACGATACATATTTCTGCCATCACCTGGAACTTTGACAGTTTCCACTGTAACACATTATTAGACCCATAACAATAGCCATACTTTTAGATTGTATGAATGAATTTTTCCTGCAATTAGAATCCTGAATTGTTTACATTTGGCCGCTATTGGGCCTGTAAGAGAGGTTGATCAAAGTTCCACTAAAGGAACAATACTCTGTTCAAAGGAGATTTAATGCATCTGCACAGAGTATTGACCCAGGTGAGCCTGCACAGGCCGACCTGTGTCGAATCTTTTTGCTTTTGATGAATTTTCTGCAAGTCCAAGGACCATTCTACCTCAGGATTCAGTCGTTTGTAAGACAAACTAAGTTTTATGGATCCATAATAATATAATGACTTGCTAATGCATCACGCCGATCCACCAAACCCCCTTTTACCAGAGAATGGCTCGTACTTAAACTAATGTTGCAAACATTAAATGGCCTGCAACATGCGAAAAGGGGCATTCGGACATTTGCGTAAAGCGTTGTCTCGGATTAGCCTGCGCGGACTATTTCCGTTTTTTATGTAATTTTCTGTTTTGGACAAGTCTACTGAAGCACAAAAATCTAAAGTAGTCGTAAAGTGCCGTCTCGGATCAGCCTGCGCGGACTGCGCAGGCTGATCCGAGACTACACTTTACGCAAATGTCCAAATGCCCCTTTTCGCGTGTTGCAAGCCAAATTCAACTTCAGTATTGATTGTTCGTTCAGTTTCTGGAACTTTGACCAATCGTACATAAACAGATCGTCAGACTTATGACAACCGCTTTGCTTTTAATTTATATGAATAAATTATCTGTAATTCACACACAAAATTATAAATTATATTTGACCGATAGTGGGGCCTTTAAGGCAAACGGTATACATACCCGGAATGTCCGACACGTTGTGTTTAACTTTGGCGCCGTCGAAGTAAGTTTGCAAACCATTGGGCATACTGAGTTTGTATATCATGGCAGATGTTAATACTTGGAGACTAAATATAGCAACAAAACATGTCGTCTTCACATAGAGCATCTGAAAAAAAGACGAAACGACATTTCAGGGTATACAAATTAACCCATAAAGAGTTGAATAAAAATGAAACACAAGTTTCAATAGTAAAACCCCTACATATCATGATCTTAAAGTTCCTTTTTGCCGACAAATTATCACCATATTGGATGGTGTAGGTTAAGGTCACACTGCACATTCTTTGCAGTCTGAGTCTAATCTTGACCTGCGCAGTCCACATTGCTTTCTTATTTCCTTTGGCGGAACTCCTCAAGTTAAAGGCGCGTTTAGACTTTCTACCGGTATCACGCGTAAACAAAAATCAATAGCACCATAATTATATGAAATAAAATCAAACAGCCATCTGTTCTAACGGAGCCACATTTCATTGCAATACAGTTTCTTATAAGTACATTAGGCTTTCAATTCTCATTTTCTTTTCCCATTATGGGTAAGTTAATAATATGACTTGGTAATGGGAACCAGGCATCATGTAGGTTCCGATAATATCGCGTTGTTCCGCGAGACTTGTTCGTTTTCTTATCATATAATGCGCAAGAGTGCTCAAAGAGCGATAACTCGATCGAACTGACAATAACAACAAGTTATCGAGTCACGCTTAACAGTCTAAGGGACAAAGGTATCACAAAAAGGGCTTAATGCATCCCCTTGATGCATCATACCAAGCCAGTAATCACATAATTATGGATCTATACTATCCAGTTTGTCTAGCAATCGACTGAACCATAAGATAGACTGGTCCTTTGACATGCAGAAATCTGACCGAGTAGGAGACCTGGATCGATACGTTTTGCAGATGCATTAATCTCCTTGTCACAGAGTATGACTGTGACACACATCCGTAACTGTGACACACATCCATAACTGTGACACACATCCGTAACTGTGACACACATCCATAACTGTGACACACATCCGTAACTGTGACACACATCCGTAACTGTGACACACATCCGTAACTGTGACACACATCCGTAACTGTGACACACATCCATAAATGTGACACACATCCATAACTGTGACACACATCCGTAACTGTGACACACATCCATAACTGTGACACACATCCGTAACTGTGACACACATCCGTAAGTTCGAGTTGTTGACTCGAATCTCAATTCATCAAAGGTCGGGGTAGTTGACTGCAATACCGACACGCAATTTTACAGTCTGATGTTCGAGTCTGCATAACGGATTTCACAGCGGATTACAATAGGTACAAATTCGCTTACTGTGATCAGATAGAACAGACACACAAACGTCGTTTTTAACACTATTTCATTTATATCGCAGCGGCCAGCGCACCTTTCCATGCTTTCCTAGAGTTTCTTTTACCAGTACTTCGCACAATATTCTTCCCGAGCCACTGGCTGCTTTCCCACGAAATCGTCTTCGAAATAACGATCAGCGGTGAGAGAGGAATGAATCCTCTGGCAATGACTATCATCAATTCTCGGAAAGAAATTGGCCGAACTGAGGATTCAAACCAACGACCTCTTGATCTCAAGTTCTGTCCGCTAGAGCCACCGTACTCGGCACTCAAGATTCGTAAACTTTGGCATTACAATTACTGATATCGTGTTTGAACCAGGAATAAAAACAACACGATAAAAGGAATTATAGACTTGTTTTCTCCGGCAGACGACGTCTTAAAATATTGTGGGAAAAGTAGGAAAAGTAGAAATAGTAGAAGTAACGAGAAATTTTAACTTTTCCAGCAATGTTTTCAGTATATCAATGCACCAAACCTTCAACCACCATGGCTATCCTTGCTTCAAAAGATATAAATTTACGCTTGTTGCGAATTCTTTTTCGGAGATAAACAATAATTTTAGCGCGTTGGGCTTGACAACCTGTTTGCATGGCGCTTATAACTTCAAAAGTGCATATTTACGGACAGAATTCACAAAAAAAATCTTGCATTTCCCTCCGAGCTATCTCGCGTAACTCGAGTGACAACTAATTAATGATCAAAAATACCTTTCGGGTCATCTTGTCCAATACGTTGGTTAAACAAGTCCCCGTTATACTTATACAGATATATACAAATGACGATGGCTATTGTGTCGATTGCTTTCATTGGATAAGCTAGATTAGCTAGATCAGCCAATCGAAATATCTTTAATATATCACATAATGGCCGTAGTAGATTGTTCTACAGCCGCGGTCACACCTTAGTTGGCCGTAGTGGGGAATGACCGTAGATGGCTGTAGCTGAATGTATAAAACGTAGTTGAACGTAAATATATGTAGATAACCGTAATTCAACGTAGTAATGAACGTAGTTTGAACTTAGGATTTGCCCGTACTAAGCGCATAATTTTTGAACATGTTCAAAAATTTGTTACGGTTAACTACGATATGTTGTGACCCTACTGTGACCGTAGTTAAACGTAATTTACCTTACTTAACCGTAGTGTGTTTAATACGTTCAACTACGATCAATTACAGTAATTCCCCACTACGGTCAACTACTAGTACGTAAGATAAGACAGCGGTTTAAGTACAATGACTGCAGTTTACCCGTACTAAGCAGGCACAACCACAACGTAGCGTAACGCAGTTTACCTTAATTTACCGTAGTTGTGCGTACTTAGGACGTAGTTTATACGTAGTTTTACGCAGTTAATCGTAGAGAGACGTAGTAATACCCTAGTTAACCCTCGCCACTTTGCACGCAGTTGAATGTAGTTAACCGTATTTAAACGTAGTTCAACCTTAGACTTTCTAATTTTCCTCTTATTGCCAAGTTTAAGCCTACTTTGAACGTACTTCAAACTAGTTGACCGTAGTTACACTTCGGAAGACTACGTTTGAAATAAACTACAGACAACTACGTCCATGACCGTAAATGTGACCATGGCTAACTGGTTCGCTAGTATGTGTCCTACTTGAAAAGGAGTGAAGGAGGATACATTTATGCTAGTTCTATGGTGCGTCAGTATACATTATATGTGTGATACTTTAAAAGGTTAAAAGTGAGGGGCGGAATCGATAATGGTTCTATGGCGTTTTTAATACATGACCAGAAGTGAGTGTTGAGATACTCTTGGGTACCTCGCCTTACTCCTTGACAAGTATTACACCTACTTGGGCAAGACAGAACTAGACACAAAGCATTTTGCCACTCTCATTGACATATTTTATACATACTAGGGTAGAGCACCTCGCCTCACCTTTGATAAGTGTAACCCTAATGAGGCGCCGTTAGAACTAACCTCAAAGCACCTCTTCCCAATGTTTACAAGTATTCTACATATTCGGGCACCATAGAACCAGCTTAAAGCACCTCGTCATTTTCCTTGGCAAAAATTACCTCAGAATCAGCCTTACACCACTTCGCTTCACTGCTTCGTTAGCATTGGACCGACTTGGGCACCATAAATCAAGCCTTAAAGCACATTGCATCACGACTTGATCAGGATCACACCTACTGGGTCACCATAAATCAAACCTAAAAGCATCTCGCTTCACTCCTTGATGAGTACTTCACCTTAAGGGACCCCATTAAATGAGCCTTTAAGCACATCTCTCTGCTTGATAAGTATTGCACATATTATGACACCATAGAAATAGCCTAAAAGCACCATTTGCCTCACCGCTCAATGAGTACAGGAATTACCAGTACTATGCCATCACAGAGCCAGCCTTAAAGCACGTCGCCTCACTACTTTACAAATACAGGATGTTTCAGAACCTGCACCATTTCAAAGAGCCTTTTTATGATTTTCATAGGGTTGGCACGTCGTTTACGGTAGTTAGCATCCTTGCTTAACAGTATTTTGGTGTTTTTACGTCATTTATGGTGTTTGACATGCTGTGTTAAACAGTACAAAGGTCTTGGTGCGTTGTCTATGGCGCTTGCCAGGGTTCCATGTTATGTTTAAATTGTACTAAGGTGTTGGTGCGTTGTCTTTGACTCTTTCCAGAGTGCCGTGTTGTGTTTAAAATAATATCAAGGTTTTAACTAGTACTTTGTTTATCGCGCTTGCCGTGTTGGGTGTAGAAACCAACAATTTGGTTCGTCTTTGGTGTTAATTTATGTGGTTCTATTGAGCACAGTCGGCTTATTAAACGGTTGACAGTGGTTCAAAGGCTTCAACTTAAACTCCAGTTTGGTAAACCGTTCTAACTGTTATACTCAGTCGAGCAAAAGTTCAAAATTCTAAACATTATACCCAGTCGGTCAACAATTCTATTATACTCAGAGGGCCAACGGTTCCGACTGTTAAATCCAGTTGGTCAACGGTTCCAACTGTTCTACCCAGTCAGCCAACAGTTCAAACTGATATACCAAGTGAGCCAACGGTTTCATCTGTCATATCCCAGTCGTTTAACGGTAGCAATTGTTATACTTAGACGGCCAACGGTTCCAACTGTTATACCAAATTGGGCAAAGGCGGAAACTGTTTTACCTCAGTCGGTCAACTTTTCCAACTGTAGGCCTATATCCCAGTTGGTTATCGGTTTCAAGTGTTATACTAAAGTGGGCAACGGTTCGAACTGTTTTACCTCAGTCGGTCGACTTTTCCAACTGTTTTGTCCGAGTTGGTCAACGGTTCAAACTGTTATACCAAGTCGGCTAACGGTTCCAACTGTTATACAAAAATGTTAGAACTGTATTTATTATGAGAGGACTGTATGTTTGAAAGATACTACTTCATGCAAAATGACGATTCAACATCCAGAATAAATTTTCTGATCCCACATTTGACCAATTTCTTCGCGACGCGTGCCTAATTATCTTCTCAGTTATTTAACAGTTCATACGAAGTGAAAGTTTATCGCGACACAATGACACTTTTCTCCGTACATTCACTTGTTTCACAATATTCTCTCTTTGACATGATCACCGTAACGTGGGCTTGATTTATTGTCCAGGGACAAATTCTCTGCGCTTATCTCTATTATTCATCCTCTACCGAGCATTCACGACTCGGTTGTATAAGGCTTTTGAAAACATTGTAGGAAAAGAAGAAAATGCTGGCTAACTATCTATTATCCTTATCAATTTTACAGCAATTTTTTTTTACCTTTTTGAAGGCAAGTCATATCAATTGAACCACGTTTGATTTGTCGTCTGCTACTGCTTTGAATTTGGACAGGTCTAAACTTCTGTCGTCTGGAGTTACTCCTCAAAGCGTCTTCTCATTAACCTCCTCCACAAAACTGCAGCAGACGACTTTTAAAAACTCATTTAAAAAATCATCATGAATTAAGATTTGATTAATTAAAACAGGTGGTAGCTTTGTGACAAAAAGGAGATTTGTTTGTGAAGTTTGTTTATTTGTTTGTCTGTCTGTTTATTTTTGTTTTGTTCCTTCGTTTGTTTGTTTGTTGTTTTGTTTGTTTGTTCGTTTGTTTGTTCGTTCGTTTGTTTGTTGGTTGTTCGTTTGGTTATATGGTGTTCGATGCCGTTTCAACATTATTTTAGTTATGTCCAGCGGCCAGTGCACCTATCCATGCCTTCCTCAAGTTTCTTTTACCAGTATTCGCACACTTTTCTTTCCAAGCCATTGGCTACTTTCCCGTCGAAACAATGATCAGCGGTGAAAGAGTAATGAATCCTGTCGCAATGACTATCATCGAACCTCGGAAAGAAATTTGCCGAGCTGGGGAGTCCAGGGACTTCATGGCCTCAAGTTTTATACGATACTGATCGGGCTAGGCGGCGAAAGGAGAAATTTTCCTTTAAAAAGCAATTTTTTTTTCGACGTAGCTGAATGCGCTGCCTTTTGACCTACTCTCTGGTATTGAATTATTTGAATGAGTTAACAGAAATTTGTGATCGATTATAAATGGCCTGCAACACGCGAAAAGGGGCATTCGGACATTTGGGTAAAGTGTTGTCTCGGATCAGCCTGCGCAATCCGCGCGGACTAATGCGAGACTACACTTTCCGTTCTTATGTAATTTTCTGCTTTACGCAAGTTTACTGTAGGACAAAATCTAATGTAGTCGTAAAGTTCCGTCTCGGATTAGCCTGCGCGGACTGCGCAGGCTAATCCGAGACGACACTTTACGCAAATGTACGAATGCCCTTTTTCGCGTGTTGCAGGCCATATGTGGACATGTTCATTCCGCGGGCCCCTGCAGGCCTATTTGCGGGGAAATTTACGCCGTTTATCTTTTCTAAAGATATTTCTCGCTTTTAGATCTACTACGCAGTTTTCAAAAATGATCTACTTGGAGGCGAAGAAAAATGTCGTCTGCAACTGGAAGTGTCTCAAAGTAAGTAGCCCAAATTTGAATGACTCTTAGAAAGAAAGCTTTTTAAAACGTTGTGGAAAAGGGAGAAAATGCAGTTTGCCAACATTTTCTCCTTTTCCCACAATGTTTTCCTTCAATTCAGAGCAAAATTCTATCATTTGAATAATCTGAAATTAACGTATCCGTCAATCGTACTCTACGCGCTCCCCTCACAACTCATGGGAGCCTGAGCCGGTTTTACGAAAAAAACCTTTAGTTCCTCATTTTGCTCACATACGTTTATGGACTCATTTTCCAACTTCAGTTCGTTATTTTAGATGCATTTCACTTACAATAGACATTAGTAACGTTCTCAAATCCTGAACTGATATAGTAATTCAGACTCAACTCCGCAAAATAATAGATATAAGTCTGTAAACTGTGAAATGCGTCTCAAATAACAAACCTGGCTGAAGTAAAAAACTGAGTCGGCGGATGTGAGCTAAATAAGAGAATCAAGTTTTCACGTGAAGCCGAGCTTGGCTTACTTCTTCTAAACCTAAGACGATACGAACATAATGAAAAGAAAGCAACTGTAACCTACTTTAGCTTTGAAGCACTGGATTAGTGGAATATACCTTTTTTATTACGAAAATCTGCCAAAATAATTGAGCCATGCTCTGTGAAAGTGGGGTTTAATGCATCTGCAAAAAATATCGACCCATATCAGCCTGCCACATTCAGTGCAGGTTGACATGGGTTGAAACTTTTTGCTATTGGTCAATTTTCTGCACGTCCAAGGACCATTCTTCTTCATGATTCAGTCAGTTGTTAGACAAACTGGATTTTATGGATCCTTAATTAATGTCTAGCATGGTACAATGCATCACGGAGCTGCATTGAATCCCCTTCTGCCAGACCATGGCTCAAATACTTTTAACCCTTTACTACACAATCCCGACTTTTAACGACCCTGAAAAAGAAGCCCTTTGAAAAAATTGTGGGAAAAGGAGAAAATGCTGGTAACCAGCATTTTCTCCTTTTCCCACAATGTTCTCTACCCCTCCCAAAACAATCATCGAAATTAGAGTCAAATTTATTTTGTCATCTGCAAATGCTTTCAATTTGGACTAGTCCTAAATTTTGTCGTTTGGTAAAGGGTTAAAGGGTCGTTTATTTGATTGAACGGTGTTTTACGCCGCTTTCAACATTATTTCAGTTATATCACGGCGACAGCTCACATATTCATGTATTTCCTGGGTTTCACCAGTACTCTAGGCCGGGGCTCTGAAAGGTCTTGCCCACGAGGGCAAGAACACTCCCATGAAAAACCCAATGAATCCAGTGATAAAGGGTTATTTAGGCCAGAACATGTAGGCTAATAAGGAGCGGAAAGTGTAGATCCAAGATCAGACTGCACGTTCTGTGCAGTCTGATCTTGATCTACACTGTCCGCGAAAGAACTTGAAGCCGGGCTGTGTACTTTAACACTTCCAGCACTCTAGGCGAAAACAGAGGCTTCTGCGGATCACATGGGCCAAGATCAGACTTGCACACAACGTGCAGTCTGATGTAAGATCTTTACAGTCCGGTTTTTTACTTGTTTATATAGTCAATAAGATAAGAAATGCTTCTGAATTTCAGCGGATTTTATTTCCAGCCGTCGAATCTATATTTTTTGGCCCTGCAAACTTTCATCGCCAAACATTGAGCCATGCACTGTGAAAAGAGGTCTCAATGCATCGGCAAAAGGTATCGACTCCTTTCAGCTTGCGCAGTCCCGCGCAGGCTGACAAGGGTCAAAATTTTTTGCTATTCGTCAATTTTCTGCATGTCTAAGGACCATTCTACCACATGATTCACTTGTTTGCCAGACAAAAATGGATTTTATTGTGTGATGACTTGCTTGGTGTAATCTATCACGGTGATGCATTAAGTCCCCTTTTGCCAGATTATGGCTCAGAACTCTACTTCTATCGAGGGTGAAAAATAAATTCCACTAAAACGAAGAAAATTGTTTTTATCTTACAGGCTTAACTAAACAAGTGGATGGTATAGATTCAAGGTCAGACAACACGCTCTGTGCACTCTGATCTTAATATATGCCGCCCACAAAAGTGTTGAATTTTTTGCTTTGGCGCTGACAGGGTTGAAGGAGTTAATCAATTAACCCACAGGCTGCTAAGCGCGACTCAGGGCGCTTTTGTGGACAGTAAAGATCAAGATCAGACTGCACAAAACGTGCAGTCTGATCGTTGATCTTCACTGTCCGATACGGTATGCATGAAATGCATTTTCTATCTGTCGTTGTCTGTGCAACCTAACAGCCGTCAGGGGCAACATTTGGCATGAAGACACAAAAATGATTATAGTTTTATAAAATAAGGATAAAATGGGTTAAAGACTGGCTGCAAACGACTAAACGATATATCTTTATGTGTTAATAGGTGAATTCTTTTACCTTGTTTCGTGGAAATATCGTCCGAAATCCGCTTTACGTGCCCCCACAATCTGCATCTGTCCTAACTTTCTTCATCGTCTAGATATCTGTCACCCTGTAGATAAGCATTTATAAAACATGTGAGTAATGCTCTGACAAAAGAGGCTTGAATGCATCTCCGCCATCCACGATGGTCCACGAAGTCATCACATAATTATGTTAAGTCATCACATAATTATGGACCCGTAAAATCGGTTTTTGTATAACATTCAACTGAATTACGAGGCTGGTCGTTTGACATGAAGAACATTTACCAAATGAAGTTTATGCCTAGGTAAGCCTGTGCGGACTCCATTAGCGCCCCCCACCCCTTCCCAGTATTTGACATAGTATGGTTCATATATTAGTCGTGGATAAAATCAGACACGACCGGGAAAAGTCCGTATCTACACAGTGTTAATACGAGGGTTGTTCCAGAAGTATGCAGACTTTTCGATAACATATTCAATAATACGTTCCCAGATTCTGGTTTTGAATTGTTTATAGATCTAAATACATGTACTCTAGTTATCGCAAAAGTCTACAAACATCTCGGACAAACCCTCCCACAGTCCTTAATATAGTATGATGACTTGACCCACATGCGGACTACTTTCAGGTTGGTTTCTGTAATATACATCCGCCATTCATTAAAAAAAATCACCCGAACCGGCATTTGCTTTCGATTTCTTACCATTTTCAAATAAATTATCCATAACTGTAACTTTTTTTTTTTGTTAGAATTTGCAGGTTAACAATATAAAAGATTATCATGTTATGGTAACTCTACTGGGGCTGCCGAATACCTCTCATCGGTTGTCTTGATAAAGAAAAACTTTCAAGGGGCCAAAAGTCCTAAGATAGTCGACCAATCATAATGAAAATGATTCATGCTTCGGCAAACGGGGGCTTAATGAAACTCCGTGATGCATTAAATCAAGCAAGTAATGATAATTATGGATAAATAGAGTCCGTTTTTAACAACCGATTGGATCAGGAGATACAATGGTCCTCTGACATGCAGAAAATTGACCAATGGCAAAAAGTCTCGACTCATGTCAGCCTGCGCGGACTGCACAGGCTGATATGGATCGAAACTTTTTGCAGATGCATTAAGCCTCCTCTTCACAGAGCACGGCATTAAATTATAGGTGCACCAGTTCAAGTGGATGGACAAGTTCATTTTGTTGAAAGGCCTCCATTCAAATTTTAGCAAAATTGGTTGAAAACGGTAGGGGGAATAGAGAACACAAATTTGCGTCTATGAACAGACAGTCGGACAAATTTTGAATTCTTATCCAGTAACTGTATAGTCGCCCGAAGCTCTGGGGAGGTAAAGCAGAGAGAGAGAGAGAGAGAGAGAGAGAGAAAGAGAGAGAGATAGATAGACAGAGAGAGAGAGAGAGAAAGAGAGAGAGAGAGAGAGAGAGAGAGAGAGAGAGAGAGAGAGAGAGAGAGAAGGGGGTGTGGGAGGGACGAACAGTCAAAGAAACAGACAGATAAACAGAAGCGATAAAAAGGAAAAACTGCAAGGTTTTTAAACGCATCTTTTTCTAGGGGGTAAAAAAATCTACTTTGCGTGGTTGACGGATTAAGATGTGCGTATCATAGATAGTAGTAATTAAAAAGTAAGAAATTTTATGGTTGAATGGCTTTATAAAGTAATTTCTGACTTTTTTCTTTTTATTGTAACGCACAATAAAATCTATTTTAGTTACAACGATACATTTGTAGTGAAATTTATATGATGTCAATTCGATGATAAATATACAGATGTAATTAAATCCTCATCAAATAATCTTGACTTTTAACGACCCAGAGGCAGATGAACTTTGAAAACATTGTGGGCAAAGGAGAAAATGCTGGTAACCAGCATTTTCCCCTTTTCCCATAAAGTTTTTCCTCCGAAGACATATTCAGCCATTGGAGACACATATATGTTGTCGTCTGCAACTGCTATGATTTTGAACGATTTTCTTCCTTTTGTCGTTTTGTAAAGAGTAAAATCGTCATCAAATACCAACCAATAAGCCGGCGACAGTGATATGATCTTAAATATAGAACAAGCTAAATAAAGATGAACATTGTTCTGGCAAAACGGGAAGTAATGCATCTCCGATGATGCATTATACCAAGCAAGTCATATAATTATGGACCCAGAAAATCTACTTTGTTCAGCATCTGACGGACTCCTGACATGCAGAAAAGCCAAAAGTTTTAACACAGGTCAGCCTGCGCGGACTGTACAGGCTGACCTGAGGCGACATTTTTGGCAGATGTATTAGATCCCCTTTTTACAGAGTATGCTCAAATGGAAGTGATCATTTCGAAATACGTATAATCCCGCATTAGCGTCTCTAATACATTTACGGAGCGTGGCTTTGAAGGAAAACGGGGGTTTACATGCATCTCTTCGTGATGCACCATACCATGGAAGCCCGCTGAATCATGATGTAGAACGGTTCTTTGGCATTTAGCGAATTTGTCCTAAGCAAAAGTATCGACCATTGTCAGACTGCGCAGGCTGACATGGGTCGCAACTTTTTGCAGATGTGCTGAACCACCTTTTCACAGAGCGTGACATTGTAAATATGATACTAAAGATAGTTTATTTCTCCAAAAAATTAAGTACAATACATGTATTAGAAATAAACAGCAAAGGCTTTTTTTTTTACACAACCAAAGCATTTTCATAAATATCCATCAATGACCTATACGAACCACATGGGCAAAACTCATTTATTTTTTTTTTCCAATTAAACTGGCATCCAACCAGATATTGATTCTCAAACTCTTTAGAAAATCTTTTGAAAAAAATTGTTTCGCAAAGGTTTTTAGAAAACCTTAACAAAGACTGGTAATTTTCATTTGATTACAAAGATGGCTTTAAAAATAAAGCACAGGCAAAAATACAACTACAAATCACGAAAATCTGCCTTGTTTGTCTTTTATTTTAAAATTTTCTATTCCGTTACAAACGGGGTAGTTGTATTTGCGTTACAGGGGATAATAATAATTTTAACACAGAAGAGCAACCAACGCGTCCTTATGGTTTTTATTTTCATACAAAGTACACGTATCAGCTTTCTCCTTTCCCACCCCAAAAATACCAAGAAGAAAATGGGACAAAATCTAGTTTTATGCTCCTGTAATATTTGAATGAAAAATTCTATATTAAAGCGAAACAAATGACTTTATTT
This sequence comes from Hippopus hippopus, assembly GCA_946811185.2. NCBI lineage: Eukaryota > Metazoa > Mollusca > Bivalvia > Cardiida > Cardiidae > Hippopus > Hippopus hippopus. Next base: position 12,824,375 of record OX328103.1, on the reverse strand, counting down.
TCATCTGTGCCACGAACCGTTGCATAATAAGTATTCTTTCGCTGCGAGATGTCAAAAATAACCACGAAATTTTTCAAAACAATGCTGAACAAAAAACGGGTTAAAAGAAAATAAAAGTTAGCATTTAAGTATTATACACGTCAATAAATTTATAAAATACATACTATTCAACGCATTCTTATCTGAACACCATTTTTTATCTTGCACGTCGTGGGAAAAAAGAGAAATTCTGGTAGCAAGCATTTTCTTCTTTTTTCCACAATTTTTCCACCAATTCAAAGACAAATTTCATCCATAGAGAATCTTTAATTTTCTGTTTGCAAATACCATCAGTATCGACATTTCTAAAAAAATTTCGTCTGGTAAAAATGGAAAAAAAAAATTGACGAAAATACGGGACTTACGTTATTACAGTCTGACACAATGATTCCCAACCGACACCTCGTCACGTTCGCAAAATACTGCACGCAGTTCCTTTATTTCTGTACTATTTTATTGTGAGTCGTGGACAGGTAATTCGCGCGACTTTCATCCTTCACCAAACACCCGCTTGTTTACGACAATAACAACAAAAGCTTTTGAAAACGTTGTGAGAAAGAGGTTCTCCTTTTTCCCACAATGTTTGCTACTCTTTAAAGGACAAATTTTATCATAGTCACATTTACTTTGTCGTCTGCCAGCGCTTTGATTTTGGACGGGTTTAAAATTTTATGGACTGGCAAGGAGTAAAACCGCAACTGTTAGTCATCCCCCCACAGTCGAACAATGTAGCCCTGTCGTCTCAATACCTTACTCATTATCCAATAGGCAAATCTATTTTTGGAATATCAAGTCTCACATTTAGATGCAATTCCATTCACAATTTAAGTACCTTTTTTTTCGGTATTTCAACCGACGGACCTTAACCAAGAAAAAAAAATAAAAATTTTGTTTGCAACGTCAAATAGTGCGTAGTATGCGGGCGAGTCGTGGCCACCCCCTCACACCTTACAAAGATGCGTCAGTGACTATGATTGATTGAATGCTGTTTTACGCCCCTTTCAGTATTGTTTCAACCATATTCAAGTTAGTCCTTGGTCTCACCAGTTCTAGGCTAGCCATCTGAAGTGTCTTGCCTAATGACACTCCCGCGAAAAACCAAATATATTTCCAGTGAGGCTCGAACCCGGGGCCTCCAGGTTAGGAGTCCTTCACCTTACCACCAAACACAGGACCCCGTCATTGACTATGAAAATATACGTTGTTGGCAAAATATACAACTCGAAGAAAAACAAAACTGCTACATTTCTTTCCAAGGATAGATTAAGATAGGGCCTATATAACAATTTCATTATCATTAAAAATGAGCCGTGCTTTGTGAAAAGGGGGCTTAATGCATCTGCGAAAAGTGTCGACTCAGGTCAGCCTGCGCAGTCCGCGCAGGCTGACCTGGGCCGTAACTTTTCGCTTGGTCACTTTTCTCTATGTCCAAGGACCAGTTTACCTCATGATTCAGCCGATTGTTAGACAAAGTGGATTTTATGGATCCATGATTATGTGATGATTCGCTGGGAGTAATGCATCACGGAGATGCATTAAGCCCCCTTTTGCCAGAGCATGGGTCAAATATGACAGCCATGCGCTGGAAAAAGACGATTTAATACATCTCCGTGCTGCATTATGCTAGTACCATGCAAGTCATCACATAATTATAGATCCATAAAATACATTTTTGTCTGGCAACCGACTGAATCCCGAGGTAGAACGGTCCTTGGACATACAGAAAATTCACAACTGGCAAAAAGTTTCGACTCTTGTCACTCTGGGTGGACTGCACAGGCTGACATGGTCTGCACTTTTTGCAGAGACATTAATCCTTAAAGCGATTTTCTCGACTATAGTTGCCTTTGCGGCCAGTGTAGATCAAGATCAGGCTGCACAAAACGTGCAGCCTGATCTTTGATCTACACCGTCCGTATTGCTGAAACACCGTTGACGAAAGCAACCATGAAATTGCAACTCTTTGGGTCGTTTTTCTATGTTGAAAATGTCTGATAGGTCTATTCGGTGCTCTAAGGGTCAAGGTCTACGGCCCATATTAAAAGACGGAAGCTGCCGAGATAGGCCGAATAGCCTTTACGAAAACGTCGATGTTACACGATATTTACCGATGACTTAGTCTACGGCCCCTTACTCTAATATTAAAAGACGGAAGCTGCCGAGAATGGCCGAATAGCCTTTACGAAAACGTCGATGTTTACCGATAAGTTAGGGGCCGTAGACCTTAAAACCATCCCGCAGCCTGGGTCTAGGCGGTAATAATTCTTTAACCCTTTACCAGACGACAAAATTTTAGTCTTGTCCAAATTGAAAGCATTTGCAGACGACAATTTCAATGTGGCTCAAATGGTGCAATTTTTATTTGACAGGGTAAGAAAACATTGTGGGAAAAGGAGAAAATGCTGGTTACCAGCATTTTCTCCTTTTCCCACAATGTTTTCAAAAGGCTTCTTTCCCAGGGGACGTTATAAGTCGACATTTTACGATAAAAGATTAATCACTCCTCATCGAGGTTTGCTTTCACGATATGTACAGATCTGTGACAAAACGGTTTATCGCTTCCTTCACTAACCTTTATCGGGCTAAATAACTGAAACGAAACTTTCAAGCCGCTTGTAAAACTCCAAATGTTGCTATTTCAAATATATATTTTAGGGGAAATTATCTCTGTATCGGACAGTGTAGATCCAAGATCAGACTGCACGTTCTGTGCAGTCTGATCTTGATCTACACTGTCCGCAAAAGGTCAGTGAGTCGAGCTTAGCAGCTTAAAGGGTTCATACCTTTGACATTTTGACAGAGTAACATCTCAATATATAAAAGGAAAAAAAAAAATGATAGGGCAGGAAGCAAGGGCTATAACCCCCTTTATCACAGAGCATGATTCATAATCATTTAGCCTTTTTTTTCTGTCGTAATTACTCGCGTCTTAGAGCTGCACATTCTTTCGACGATGTTTATATGGGAAAGCAGCCGGTGCGTCGGAAAGAATGTAGTGCGATGCTTTGATCAAAGAAACTTAATGAAAGTATGGATAGGTGCACTGGCCTCCGCTATGTAACTGAAGTTACGTCGAACATAGGTGTAGAAAACCGAACAAACTGTAAAACAAACACAATTTACTCAAGATTTACAGCACTAGATACATTGCTCATTTCTTTTACTCAGCAAAAAAAAATCAAACGTTTCAAAGTCAAATGTGATTCTACAAGAGTAGTTCTGACAATAGCTGACTGTGTAGATCTGAGGTCAGCCCGAAAGTTCCATGTAGTCTGACCTTAATGCACACTCGCTACAAAAGATTTTCTCATCTTCATATAGGAAAAAGAAAGTGTCTTCTAAATGAAATTAGCGGCAGGCGGTTATGAAAAATACAATTATAAAAGAAACTCCAAGAAAGCAAGGATAGGTGTACTGGATGCCGTGATGTAGCTGCAGTTGTGTTGAAAATTGTTGTAGAAAAGCAAACAAAAAAGATTTAATCAAATTAATCAAATTAATTTTTTCTGTATCATATTCTTATCAGTGTATGAATGGGATTTCACAGTGAATAACACCACTAGTGATGATAAATATGGTATCATCACTAGTGAAGATATAGTTTTAGAATGTTTGCCGGAACTACCGTTTTCCAATATTTACCATATTGTACCATTCTGGGTAAATATTAGAATAAAAAAGGGTGAATTAGGAATATTATAAATAGGATAATCAACTGGTTGTGTGTGCTATTAAAAATCTGTCACTCGAATGAGGTTTGATGCAGTTAAAAAACTCTATCCTCGGACTCGTTTTTTTCAACCGCATCACACCCCATTCTAGTGACAGATTTTTAATATCACACACAACCAGTTTATTATCCTCTATCTCTCCGGGGTGTAGGACAATTGCCCACCCGGACATTCGCCACCCGGACATTTGCCCACCCGGACATTTGCCACCCTGGACATTTGCCACCCCTGACAAAAACCCTCCCATACTATGATGATAGTTATTTCATTGGCTGACTGTCTGAACCCTCTAACAGACGAAACCTTGCTTTCACAATGCGGGGAAGCAGACCAGTCTCTTACGTGATTACATTTCAAGACTAATGAAAACATTGTGAGAAAAGAATAAATTGCTCGTACCGAGCATTTTTTTAGCCATGACAAAGTTTTCTATCCTATCATTAAATTTTCTTCCATCTTTTGCTGCATTTAAAATTGTTGTCTGAAAATTTCTTTGAATTAGGGCCGATTCAAATTTTGATTGTCTCAAAATGGCAAACGTCTGGGTGGGCAAATCTCCGGGTGGGCAATTGTCCGTACCCATCTCTCTAGATGTGTAATGAACAATCGTATATGTTGAGATGTTGTCAAGTCTGATCTTTGCGATATATTTGATATAGTCTGGCCAAACCGACCTTGACCCTTTACCAGACGACAAAATTTTAAACTATGAAAACAATGTTGAAGAAACGGGGAACTTTGCTTACAAATGTGGCTAGTCCAGGAATTTATAACCGGAAGTGGATTTTAAACTGTTCGGTAAACGTGGCGCCTTGAAATCTTTTTAACTCTTTATCGGACGACAAAATCATAGAATTGTCCAAAGTGATAGCATGCGCAGAAAGCAAATGAAATAGAATTCAGCTGATGACTTTTTTTTCCCATAAAAGGGCAGAAAACATCGTGGGAAAAGGAGAAAATGCTGGAATCCAACATTTTTCCCTTTTCGCACAATGTTTTTAGTCCCCTCCCTCTCTCTCTCTCTCTCTCTCTCTCTCTCTCTCTCTCTCTTAAAGGAACACGCCATCATTTAATTCTTCCAAAATGGACAATTCTAAAGTTTTGTGGAGTGGAAAAGAGTTTAAATGGGCATATTCGGTCATTAAATAGACACAATCAGTGAAAGCGAGCCAGGATTTTGCAATTTCAGGTCTTTTTATCAAAATATATTTGACGTCATGTCATCGCACAGTGTAAATTAAAGATCAGACTGCATGTTCTGTGCCGTCTGATTTTGATCTACGCCGTTCGCAAGAGATATATTACGTTTGCTTTTAAGTGCGAGAGAGCGTTAGGCAAAGATGACTCATGGTACATATTTACAGTGTGACATTACTGAACTGAGACATAAATCGTCCGTTTTCGTAAAGACTGGTTTCATTTGGTGTCACCACGTTCGTCACAACTCGGACAGTTCCGTATACCTACAAGTACATCTAACTAACTTTATCAATGGATCATCCGATGTTTTTTTCCGAATGATTTTACCAGGGCTAGATAGGATATTGCAAACTAATCAACTAGACCTAGTCAATCCGGAGAGGGTAACACGAGTATTTTACGTAAAAACAAAAAATCCATAATTTTGTTCTATGCTTATAGTTAGCTCCTGGTCGTCACAATGCACTATAAAAATTGATGAATAATTCTGTATCACACATGTTTTTATGTATCATTTAGTCGATTGGCTCCACGTAGAAAACATTAGAATCCTACGTACCACTGAAAGGGTCCTTCTAAATTCCAGACATGTACAATCTTCCTGAAAAGTTACTGGACGAAAACCTTCGACACGCAGACTTAAACCTTAAACTGTTAACCCTTTTCCTCACAATCCCGTATTTAAACGACCACACTGACTGTCCTAATTTCTATGTACGAAGGACTACGTACGATGTACATCGAACTACGACGAACTATCCCCACAGCTCCGGATCTACTGCGAGTTTCAAATCTTCTCCAAGAATTTGCTCCGGAATTTGAACAAAAGACATACCCTAGTATATAGATGAGAATCAGTCATTCTAAAACTTTTGAAGTGACAAGGTGCCAACCACAGCTGAAGAAGTCATCATTGCCATCTTGTGCTACATCTCCATGGACATCGAGAAGAGGAAGAAGGCCCTAGCTGAACAAAGTCATGTTCGGCAACAGCAGGGTCTGGAATACGCACAGCACCGGCCACAGCTTAAGCACAAGAAACAAAGGCGGTGGTGGGTGCCGCCTTAGTTTACCAAAGACAGGAGGCAGAACACCGGACAGTACAATCAGCTGCTGCAGCATGAACTACCCGTCCATAACCAGCAATCATTCATGAACTACTTGCGCATGCCAATGGAGCTTTTCAATGATATCGTTGAAAAGACCGAATAATTTGTAAAATCGGCTTGCCTGTTTATATTCTCCCAAACTTCGGGGTACTTTGTAGTACTTCGGTACTCCTCGGAGTGTTTAGGAATGACTTCATAGTGGTTCGTCGATGTTCGGTGTAAGTCGGCGTACCTTTGGGACACAAATTCGGCATCTCAGAGATATTATTGGTAGTACTTCGGTGCGAATCGGGGGTAACTCGCTGTACTGCGGCGTGACTCGGGGTGTTTCGGAGGGGGAGGGGAAAGAATGCGGAATTAGGACCAGTTTCTAACCCGAACAACGCCGAATTGACTACTACGAAGTACACGGAAACACTACGACGTAGTACGAAGAACTATGAAGCACGCTGAAACACGCCGATTTCTGATCAATTCGGCTCAACCTTTGAATTCGGGGAAAAAAAAATTGCGCATGTTGAAAATTTTCTCCCGAATTGGTTTTGAGCCCCAATTGACGCCGATTTGATTCACGAAGCACTACGAGTCTCCCGTAACTAGCCGAATTCACTGCCAATTTGAAAATTTCAAATTCGGGATCGATTCGAGGTCTGTTAGACCGGGAGGTTAGAGTCCAGCACGGGATTTATGAAACTCAGGCAATACATGAATAGGTGAGCTGTCGCTTTGATATGACTGAAAGAAAAGTAAAATACAATTTACAAATCAGTAATTTCCTAGCATAAGTCTGTCCGAGGATTTTTTCAATTTGACCGAGTTTTTCGAAAAATTATAGGTCTGAATAATAGGTCTTTGAGTGCACCCTTAAACCTGAGAAAATGTCAATAATTTAAACTCGAAAATTTCAGTTAATGCAAAACACCAAAATGATTGCCGTTTCAAAGCTGTGTCTGGTTTGAATATCTCAGAATGGCGGACAGTGTAGATCCAAGGTCAGACTGCACGTTTTGTGCAGTCTGATCTTGGATCTATACTGTCTGCAAAAAGCAACAACAGTAGTGATATACAGTTTAAGGCTGAAATGAATGGGCTGATTTATGGCCCATTGAGGGGTCACATAACACGCATATTTAATGAGTTCTTTGGCATACGTGAGTCATATAACTGTGCACTGCTTGGCTTACAGGGGGCAACTCAGATCTTTCGGCGTAGCTGCATGATCTCACTTTTGACCTACTTTAAGAAATATAATGAAATGAATCATTACTCATTTTGTGATTGGCTAATGGGAGACAAAAAACAGTTACTTCCCTTGATAGCTCTCCACTACTTACTAGGTCCTGCACAAGGTATTACTTGGTTTGTATCCTTGATAAGTTTGCATCATTTAGGAATGTTCAGGTTTAAATATCTTTTTTAACATTTAACAAACCATAAATTTGATCTATTTGATGCATTTCAGTGGTAACAGTGTGTGAATTTCGATTTGCAAATATTATGAAGACCTTACATATACATCACAAGTCAAATTATAATAATCGCAACATTTCTTAGTACAGCAAGGATAAAAAAAAAAAAAGGAAATCAAATAAAAGAACCTAGTTGCAATTTGGTAACCTTAGTTTTTATCTAACAAGGGAGACAATTTGAATTTCACTTTTTTCTCCCATTATATTTTAACCATGCAAAGAAGTAACGGTAAGAGTAGAAATTTACTGATATTAGAGAAAGTGTTATTGAATGAACAATCACGTAGTGATCACATTCATCTATGTAAAATTGTACTATATGCAATGCAGATATTAAACACTGAAAAAGCTTCCTAATCTAAATAATATAAATAAAATAATAACAATTATTGACGAGTTTTCTATGTCATTCTATGTAAGAAATTCGGTACCCGTTTTGGGTCGCATAAAACCGAAAACGAGCGGCGAAAGCAGGCTACCACTCCATTGTCTTACGAGAAAACGGGTTGTAAAACCAGTTTTTGTTTTCACGTCATTAAGAAAAAATGGAACTATGTCTTGAATTTAGTGCTGTTATTCGCAACATTAAGCGATAGGTGGCAAAATATCTATAAAGAAGAAAGACAAAAGTAAGAAAAAAAAATTTTTTTTGCGATGGTATTTCCTTAATAGGGTACGTAGCCTCTTTAGGCCTTTTTTGTGCAAGAGTTTCGCATGGACTTGTAGGAATTTTATATGATCAACAACATGCGTCGATTACATAGACATAGACATACTTTATTACGTATACATATACATGTATCTTGTAATATAAAAGTAATTTTACCATACTTGTGGCCATGTGACATGTACGTTAATAACCCTCATAAAATCTAACAAAAACAAATTTCTACGATTTTACAAGGGTTGTTTTGTTATTCAAATCAGTATGATGACGTCATATCTGATGTAATAAAAGTAGACGGAGTTACCGATCACAAAACCATCATCCCATTATTCAAATGCCAGAAACTGCTCAGGACTATCTCTTGGTGCAATAAGAAGTGTACTACTGTGAAAAAATAATATCTACATGTTGTTGTATCTTGTCGGTATTTGACATGAAATTTTATTTTACGGCATAAAAACTGAATCCGCCCCTTTAACTCGGATATACTGCCAAAAATTGTTGATGATCACAAAAATAAAGTTCCATGACGTTTATCGCACTGAATGGGGACTCTAATATTTAACCCCTTACCAAAAAATCACGTGTTTTAAACGGCCCTAGGGAAGAAGGTTTTTGACAACATTGTAGGAAAAGAAGGGAATGCTGGTTACTTGCATTTTCTCCGTTTCACACATTTTTTACCCTTTCAAAGACAATATCTAGCCACATATGAGCCAACTTTAAAACCGTCGCCTAGTAGTGCTTTTAAGTTGGACGGGTCTACAGTTTTTTGTCAGCTGGTAAAGAATTAAATCGATGACCGAGAAGCGGAAGCTGTAAATTCTAGATCAGACTGAAGGTTATGCAGGGCTATATTTAGTCCACTCTATCAGGTTAACGTATTTGAGCCATGCTGTGGCAAAATGGGGCTTAATGCATCTTCGTGATGCATAAATACCAAACAGGTCAACACATAATTATGAATCCATATAAATTCTTTTTGTCTAACAACTGGTTAGTTCATGAGGTATAACGTTACTGGTCCTTTGACATGCAGAAAATTGACCGGTAGCAAACAGTTTCGGCTCAGGTCAGCCTGCGCGGACTGCGCAGGCTGACCTGGGTCGATACTTTTTGCAAATGCATTAAGCCCTCTTCTCACATAGCCTGGCTGATTTATAAATACTCGTGTTTGACAGGAAAAAGATTAAATGCTTCAAAGTCGGCATCATGCGGACACTTTTGACCTTGTCAGCATTGAATCAATTACCGTCTATATAAAGGATATTGCATTTTACAGTGAGTTCAAACTATTAATTCTTTTTAACCCCTTAACGTGCCTTTCAGGACTTTAGTTCCCTTTGCGAACGGTGTAGATAAAACTAAGACTGCACAAAACGTGCAGTTTGATCTTTGATCCACACTGTCCGCTTTTCTGGTACAATCTTGAAAAAAAAAAAACTCTACAATTTGCATCTATTTGGGTCTAATTTCTAGACACTAAGAAACCTTCATGGTTTATTCTGCACTCTCAGGATAAATACAGAACTGTTTTAATGATTTTTCCTGTGGAAAAGACTAGTTCATTTGCTTGTAACTGCAGTGTAGACCTAGATCATACTGGAAAAGTTGTGCTTTTTGATCTTGTTTCAAACCTGGCTGATGCTAGTATTTTATGAATTATTTTGATCCCAAAATAAAAGTCTGGAAATTTGAACGAGCCGATATCTTTTCCACAGACAATAATTGTCCGTTTTCCTTTATTTCCAGCTAAGGGTACTAAAATTTCACAAATGATTCATTCTCTATCCTAGGTCAATATAATCATTAAACTCTTTTAACCTTTAGGCTACTAAGCTCGACTCAAGGACCTTTTGCGGACGGTGTAGATCAAGATCAGACTGCACAGAACGTGCAGTCTGATCTTGGATCTACACTGTCCGATAAGGGGATACCCCCCAAAAAAAACTTTTAAAAAGCAAAATTTTTGTTTTTACGATCGGTTTAAAAATTTCAGTTCACTCATTTAGTAGGTTAAGGGTTACAGGGAATGGTTACTGAAAGAGTAAGTGAACGGCGTAGATAAAGATCAGACTGCACAAAATGTGCAGTCTGGTCTTAAACCTACACTGCCCCTACCGGTTACTAAACTTTGACCAAAGTCATCTCTGATTATGGTGGAAACTATTTTTAGACTAAATGATGGCTGAACTCATTTAATTTGCAGAGAAAAAACTATTCCTAAGTGAACCCAATAAACCCAATAAACCCAAACGCTTTTAAAATTTGAAATTAATAGCCTAGAAATTGCAATTTCACGGTAGCTTTGATGCAGAATGTTTCAGCCACATGGACAATGAATATAGAAGATCAGGCTGCACGTTTTGTGCCGTCTGATCTTAATCTACACAGGCCGCAAAGGTAAATATAGTTATGAAAGTCAGTTTACGGGTTTTAAGGCCGTTTAATTCTATTTTTGGTTTTATATATAATTCCTCCTATTCGATTCATTGCCATTTTGCGGTTCGATCTGTTTTTACCTTGTCGAAATGGGTATACACCTGTACTCACGTGGGTTCCTTAAAATATTTCATTACCTTATTATGTTATGAGAGAGAGAGGGGGGGGGGGAGGGGGAGAGAGAGAAAAATAAAAAAACTGCAGATAGACAGACACACAGATAGACCTTAATTTAGCATAAACATATTTATTTTACATCGTTTGAGAAACAAATTCTTACAATTGGTACTAATCTCTCTCGATTCTGCTTCCTGGAAACTACACCAGTATTCTCACAGAATGTGTGGGCCAATGAACAGTCCCAAAGTTGACATCCGCTTCCGGGTATCGAACTCTGGGCCTTATGGTTACGGCGTCAACGCTTAAGCTCACAACCACAGACACTACCAGATAGACCTTGACCTTGGATGCCTCGGGTTCCATCTTCATTCGATATAGCGGGTTTTACGAGGTCAAAGTGTCCTTGCTCGTAATGAGCGGTTTCTCCTTTTGACACAATGTTTTCACATGTTTACTGCAACAAATTATATTGGTTATACACGTGTATACTTAATTTACAAGGACATATAGACCTACACATTCAACTCCGTTCTAAGATTTTAATAGTGCATCATGCTACAAAGACAATGACTTGTCATTTATTTCTACAAAAGCATGTTTCAGCTGTCTTAATAACCCTTAATCTGCTAGGCGCCTTACGATACACTTTTGAGGACAATGCATATTCAAAATCAGACCGCACGTAACGTGCAGTTTGATCTTGAACATATACTATCCGAAACGGTGAAACCTTCTTCTCCGCCGAGAAGAACTTTAAAATTGCAAAATATCTGTTTTGTTGTCCTTTTAACTTTCATTTAATTAATTTGATCAAATTATCAGAATAAAGATTACCCCCTCATGTTGAATGACTTTCAACTTTTTTCCCCATCAATGTCTAATACTTTTACATCTGATTTAGTTTAAACTGGGTGATTTCGAATGTTATGTTGATGTATAGACAAACAAATTGATCGTGCGCTTTACTGTCCCATCTACTTTATCACTAACAAAAGCGACTTTGAATAATAGCTTTTGATGATTGCACAGAACGTGCAGTCTGATCTTGGATCTACACCATCCGCTACCTGGTCCTGGATTATGACCCATTTTATCTTGAGCTGTAGTAGATTAAATATCTACTTGAAGACTTTGAAAAAAAAATGGCGAATTTCTTGAGATGAAAATGAAAGTTAAAGCGGCATACAACCAGATTTTTGTCGCAATATTGAGGGAAAAAAAGCAGAATAATTAATTATTTTCTTACAGAAGCGCAATTTTCTTTTAAACTTTTTTATTCGGGGTGGGGGTGGGGGAATTTATTTGTATGCAGCTATCATTACAACACAGTTTTCATAGCGTGTATTTTAGATATTTCTGATTTACAAATATTAAAGGACTCGAGACAATTTGAATAACCCATTTCTAGACGGAAACGCGTTTATAAATACGCTCCGCCCCCCCCCCCCCCCTCCCCCCTCCGTCAACCCCGCATTTTACGGCTTTGAAAAAGCGCTATTTGAAAAGATGCGTTTACTTTCAGCAAGCGGTTGTTAATTTTTCCTTTAATGTTTCCTTATTATGAAAATTATTCTTCTTGTCATTCAAATGCGTTGTTGTTTGTATTTATTTATCTAAGATCTACTTATTTACTCCATTTTTATTATTATTTTCTTGAAAGTCTAAATAGGCCTGTATATCTAAGGGCTTACCTTTTTTGCGGGAAATATAGCTTTCAGTCATAACCTGACTGTGTCACTCCTTATGTGTGTGTGTGTGTTTTTTTAACAATGAAAGTGTCAAATATGATGATTTTTTCTAGCCTCAATACCGACAAAAAAAAAGGCTGTTTTCTTTCTTTTTGGCCAATGATAAGTCTGGTTTCCTTTTCGAATTTTGTTGGTAAGAGGCGAAATACAGCGACGACCTTACGGTTTTGTTTTTTTTCCATTTCCAATTAGTCAAAATTGAAGTCTTTATTATTTTACTCAATATCTCTACAGGCCTAATTCAGAGTGGGAATTGCGGAATACCGGGATTCGTGAGCTCCACTCGCATTCGGCAAACCTCGGGTGATCCGTCCGGCGATAAAGATAAATTCGCTTACGGAATCGGCCGAGTTGTGACGAATGCCCTTCCCGACATGAATTTGATATACAGAATGACAGGTGCGCTCTAAACCACATCTCATCTAAACACATTCTGAACCATAAAGTGCATCCTGGATTTAGTTAACTCTTAATCAGACGACAAAGTATTAGTTTTGTCCAAATTCAAAAATCTTGCAGACGACAATGTGAATGTTGCCAAAGTGATGGAATCTGTCTTTGGATAATTTGAAAGAAATCATTGTAGAGGAAAAGGAGAAAATGCTAGTTACGGGCATTTTCTCCTTTTTCTCACAATGTTTTCTAATACCTACTTCCTTACAGTCGTTAAAACGAGGGATTCTTTGAAAAAGGTTAAATTTTTGATGAGCGTTACGCCCTATATTGTGGTTTTTCTTATGCACGATATCGTCATGCGCATGGTGGGAGTGGGAGGGGGGGGCATAATTAACCCTTAGGCTGCTAAGTGCGACTCACTGACCTTTTGCGGACAGTGTAGATCAAGATCAGACTGCACAGAACGTGCAGTCTGATCTTTGATCTACACTTTCCGATAAGGGCATATTTTGCCCTAAAAAATTACCTTTGAAATAACAAAGTCTGGGTTTTTACTATCGGCTCAAAGTTCCATTTCACTTATTTAGTAGGAAACCGGTTAAACTGTTAAATAAGTCAAATGAAACTTTGAAGCATATAGCAAAACCGCAAATATTGCTATTTCAACAGTTCCTTTTTTTTTTGGGGGGGGGGGGATATCTCATTATCAGACAGTGAAGATCAAAGACCAGACTGCACGTTCTGTGCAGTCTGATCTTGATCTACACTGTCTGCAAAAGGTCCTCGAGTCATGCTAAGCACCCTTAGGGTTAAAATTTTGAACCAAGGGTAAGGATTGATTGATTATTGAACGGTATTTTACGTCGCTTTCAACATTATTTAAGTCATATCATGGTAATAGTTCACTTATTCATATATGTCTTGGGTTTCACTAGTACTAAGCTGTAGAGCTTCGAGGTGTCTTGCTCAATGACACTCACAAGAGGAAGCCAGTGCTTTCAGTGAGGCTCTACCCGGGGCCTACATGTTACGAGTCCTATCCTCTACCATTGAGCCACGTAAGATATCACCCCCTTCCTCCATTCTTACTCTTTAAGCGCCAAAACCATAAATCCGGCTTTTTTCGACTGCAGAAAATACAATCTACAAAAACCCAGAGAGATTGTCTGTTTTATAGGCTTGACTAAACAAGCGGACGGTACGGATCAAGGATCAGACTGAACGTTTTGTTTAGTCTGAGCTTGATCCATGTCGTGCGCAAGAGCCCATGTTTTCGGTTCCGTACAACAGTTATGTCGTGACTGTTTCTTATGACCTTATATGATGTATACAAACATATTTGGAAACGGCATTTAGTCAAGCTCTACCATTTTAGAACGAATTCATCGAAATCAGATTCTGTTATGTAGACCAAAACTGGCGCTGGAAAGGATACTAACTGAAAAACTTATTGTGGTAATTCATGCGCCATGCTCCGGCAAACGGATATTTAATGCATCTCCGTGATACATTATACCAAGCAAGTCATTTAATTATGGATCCATAAAATCCATTTTGTCGAACAATTGACTGGATCTAGAGGTAGAATGGTCCGTTGACATACAGAAAATTGACCAATAGCAAAAAGTATCGACCCATGTCAGCCTGCGCAGTCCGCGCAGGCTGACATGGGTCGATACTTTTTGCAGATGCATAAAACCCCCTTTTCACAGGGCATAGCCCAATATATATTTCTATCAAATTTTCTTAAAACTACATGTAGTCAGTATATATTTACTCAACGACTTTGTCATTCTGAGGCATCGTTTTCGCCTATGGCATTGAAGGGTTTGTTTGTAAACGACGTCGTTTCCTTGTGCTTGTAATGCTTTTAGAAACAGATCTTGATACATAAGATCTTTAGCTCACGCACTTATTAACCTTCAATAGGAGTTGATTGAATTTGCCTTTATTTATCGTCGCCACCGGTTGCCCATATGGGCGAGGCCCCCTGAAGGCTGTTAGTATTGTTACGGGGGATAGTGCAGATACAGGACGAAACCTATCTTAAGTTACGCCTGGTTCTTTTACGTGCTCGGTGTATAGCACCGTCACACGGGACCTCGGTTTAACGTCTCATCCGAAAGACTATTAGTAATTTTAGATGGCCAGCCGTGGGGATCGAACCCACACCCTTAAGTGACTCGAAACATCACGTTCACGAGTCCTACGCTCTACCTATTGAGCTATGCGGGCTGGTCATTTCAATAGGAAGTGCCCTATATAACCTTATATATAAGACATATATCAGGTAATAAGGGCCGAAGTCTGTAAAAGGAAAAAATGGTCGTTCTTAAACTGGTAGCCCGCATTCATCTTCGTAACCGTTGCAAGTCTATCGGACGCTTAGGGGAGAAAAACGGGCAGATCTACAGTTAGTGGCCATAAATAATACATCAAAGTCCGAATCCCCATTGACTTACATGTATTTTCAACTTTACTCCTTAACTTATTGTGGCTGAAAAACTGAAGCTATATGTATATTTATGAAGCTTAGATCTATAAAAAAAAATAGAGCTAAATGGATTTTGCAACGAAATGTATATTTTCAAACTCGATAAAATTTAATATCATATAAATGCAGCTGTTTAAAAAGTGGCCAATGTTTTCGAATTACGTATTTTACATTGACGTCAAAGGCGACGTCGCAAAAATTTTTGCTGAAAAATAACAGTATTGTACTATGTTTTACAGAGCTACAACGTTATGTCAAGCGACGAACGCTAATTACATTACATTAATGTAAATATTGCTCCCGTAACCCCGCTTTCTACCAGCATAGTTTTCCTTATGATTGCACGATCAGAAGCAGCGCAACTGACTTTCTCTGAAAAATACATGTCAGTCAATGGGAAACTGGAATTTGATGAAATATTTATGACCACTGACTGTAATTACGATTTAAGAATCGTCCTTCTTTCAGGATCGGAGAAAGTGCAGTGAAATCATTTTTAAAGCAAAGAATAGGGTAGGGGAGATAATTCATATGCACAGATAGTTCCTTATCAAAGACACAACATCATTATTTATACATTTTTTATGATAATTCAAATCATTATTTAATCAGTTGAAATCTACAGATGTAATCAATACATGTATTTCTACATAAAGAAATTCCAATGCTTGTTTTTGGGTGAGTAGTAAACAAATTTCCCGATAATGTAGGTGTTTTAGCCTGTTCCGGTGTTCTAGGACGGATAAGTGAACCAGACTGTGTTGACCTTACAGGTAAGAGTCATCGCGCAGGTATTTACTGTAATCAAGGTAAGTAAATGATGTTATGAAATCAGAGAGTAATTCGAGTTAAACGACTTTTGTATTGAAAATTTAAAGTAAGTTGAACATCCCTCAATATCATACAGCACATGACATTTAGAATTTTGATCGCAGTTCAGGAATAAAGTTAATTTTTAACTTCTCGCACCTGTACAAAATGGCGGATGTTTTCAGTTTGAAATCGCGGAAGTGATTCATCAATTGATTTTGAGCGATCCAAGACATTTCAAACTTGACAGTCAGCTATGCCAGTTGAAAACTTATAGTTGGATGAAGCAATCTAACGTATATTCAAGAGTACTTTCCAATAAATCCAATGCAGCCACACCTTTTCTCAGCTGGTGGTCAATGTACCTTCAGTCTAAAGGGTTGCCCCGATGTTATTTTTGTGATTGGGTCTCCGCACCCCTTCATAGCAGCCCCTCTTCAACATTATCTGGAAATCTCAAAATCTTACGGGTCATTTTTCAGTCGGCTTAATGTGTCTTTAATCTGCTTGTCAGCTGTGAAAGTGGACATGAATCAATAGATAAATGATTTAACTTAACGTTGACAGTCCTACTAAAATACGCCATGGAGAATTTATATGTCATGGGAGTTTTTGCACGCCACAGCTGTTCCATAGCAGTGAAATAATATATTACCTAGTAAAATATATTGAGATATGCATTTTACATCATATATTCAGTGTGTGCGATCACGTATAAATGTACATGATTCACATATAAAATAGAAAAATCACGTAGTTTTTCTCTGCTATACATACCAGAATGTATAAAAAACTCGCCCTAAAAACAATGAAATTCAGAGAACTTTGTAATTTTGGGGATAATTTCCACCGAAATGTTTACAGTCACTCTTGCTTAGGGTTTCCCGATTCTAAATATAGATGCTGAACTGGAACGTTCTAAAGTTATCATATGATGTAATATTGTTGTGTCCAAAATGTTGCGGCTGTGTTTTGATCGGTTTGCCGACTTTAACATTTTTGCCGCTAGGATTGTAAAATAAAATAAAGCATTAACAAAGCCGTTTGTTTTAGCGGACGAATATTGGCTGTAATTTGATTATTTGCTAGCGAAAGATGGCTCAGTTTAAATTATCTTTGTTCTTTTCAAAAACAAATGAATGAGCAGCGAATCGGCAACTATCTTCCGAAATTGACAGTACATGCTACTCAAACGCCGAAGCAACCGAAAAAGGGAGAAAAATACAGTCATACACTGTAATCCGATTTGTAGTGGTGGGCCAATGATTGACTATAGTCGAAAGTCAGTTGGTTTTGGCTTCTGATTGCGATAAGCTATTGAGAAATCCCGGAATCAATTGTAGTTGGTACCGAAGCTCGCTCAGTCGCGAAACGTGAATACTGGTTTTTAGCACTTGGTTTTGTGACTAATAATAAATTATTAATCACACTCTAGGATTCAACATAGTGATAACAAACACGAAAATTGGCCGGAAAAATGAGAAAGACATTTTTGTCCATGGATGTCTTGACAAAACTTGACAACTCGGCAAGTTTCTCATTTGATCCCAGAGCCCGGGTTTTGACACTTGGAAATTTGAAATGACATGTCTTTGACACTGAAAAATATCTGACTAATTGTCAATCTGACATATGAACTTATCGGCTAGAGCTTCATATAACCTAGCTTGCATGCATCCGGCAGAAATATGGGCTAAACATGATCAGTATAAAATGCGAAGGACACGCGCATGATCTAATGAAGCTGGCGAGTCATTTATGACAACGTATTAAAAGTGTTAATCCTCTTACCTAGTGTAAAGTGACAGATTTTAAAGTTACCTGCTATTCAAAATGACTAACTGATGTCAAATCATGTGGTAATACTTTTCCAGATATTAATTGACACGAAAAATTGATCGCCAAAAAAAACGTGAAAACCAATGACACTACAATGATCAGTGTGGCATCGTTCGATCAGAAGGACTTCAAACTATCTTCTCATCTTTAATGATAAATTTTAACAGTGAATTTACACAAATCTCTCAATAAAACAATAAGTGGAAGCTAAAATTATGTTCATGGGTGAAAAAATTGTTGTTTTATGAAATGAAAATATAGATCTAAAGGGGGGGGGGGATGGGGGGGTGTCGTCTGCAAATGCTTGAAATATGTCTGAATTTTTTTAACTGGTTTGGAAATTAAAATTATAAAGATCAAAATAAATGATATTAAATAAAGCAAAAAAAAATTAATGGTATGGTATTTCCATTGATTTTTAAAGTACAAAACACAACATCTTTATAAACTTACTATCATGTAGACAAATTGTCACAGTATTTAAAGCAAAAAGGCATTCTCAGTTCAAGGGAGAAACCGATTGTACAACCGATAGCTAGTTGGTTTGCTCTTCCGATTACAAAGCGATAATCATTTGTGAATTTAAACTGATTGCCCAACACTACCGATTTGATAGATTTTTTACGGAACTGGACCAGTTCCATGGTATATCACTTACCTGCTTGTTTAAGCAAATATTAGAACTGATTTTGCCAAAAATGTTTGCACAGTTTTAGGAAAGGTTCCTAAAGTGTTTGAAGAGCTTGTAACTGTGAACATGTAGATCTATCTATAAAATCTTGTTTGCACATATCGCATGAAAACAGTCTATCTTTTGATAGGCTGTCATTAAAACTTGATATTTAAATGAAATTATGTAGTTTAGATCTGAACCCCCATCCTTGTTTGTGTACCCCCAACTCCAGTTACCAAAGGGTACAAAAACCTCAAGCTAGAAAAAGCACAGCACACTCTGATATTTATGTTTCACCGAGGGAAAAATCATACTTTGCAAGATATTTGCATTTGAAAATTTGATAAATAACGAAGGGAGGCAACTCATCTTTTGAGCTACATTTATATTGTCGTCTGCACATGCTTTCAATTTGGTTGAGTCTAAGATATTGCTTGGTAAAGAGTTAAGAACCCTTCTTATTTTTAACTGCCTTTGCAACCTGTGTTGATCTAGATCGGATTATAAAAAAACTTGCAGTCTTAACTTTGATACACAGCTCAATTTGCTGTGACAATATAAACAAAAGTAACTCTGAAATTGGTCTTATATGGGTCTTACTCCTAGACTAAAATTGTGTTTGGATTATTCCTCACTCTAACATTTAATCTATATCCAGATTTCGAATTCTGAAGTGAAGCCAATGCTGTAAAAGTGAGATCATGCAGCACATTCCGTTAGTAGTGCTGTTGTTTCTGGCAGCTTTGTGTGTCCCAGCAGAGGCTCAAACCAGGGATGAAATTGTGAACAATGTTGGGGGATATAAGGTGGAGAGGGCACCGTAAGTTTTTGTTTGTTGATCTTTCTTTTCCCTGTACCACATGATAAAATTGTAGACGTGTGCAAACACAGCATATGCAGAAGCCAAATTAACTGTGGCTAGAATTGTGGATAGGGTAGAAAACATTGTTGGGAAAGGAGAAAATACTGTTTCCCTATTTCCACAATGTTTTCAAAAGTTGTCTTTCTCAAGGTCATTAAAATCTGCATTGTGTGGTGGGGGATTAAGAGTAGAATAGATTTTTATCAGGACTTCTACAAAATATGAATGTTCATTAATGGTGCAGAGACAGCCTAGGTTTTTTCGTTCAACACAGTAATTGTTGACAAAAGTTTACATAGAAGAAAATAGATGTACAAATTTGTGATGGGTTTATGATTTTTAATACCTTTTCCTTAACTCCTTACCACATGACAAAATCTTAGACCTGTCCAAATTGAAAGCATTTGCAGACGACAATTTCAATGTGGCTCAACTGATGTGATTTTTCTTTGATAGGGTAGAAAACATTGTGGGAAAAGGAGAAAATGCTGGTTACCAGCATTTTCTCCTTTTCCCACAATGTTTTCAAAAGGCTTCATCCTCAGGGTCGTTAAAAGTCGGGATTGTGTGGTAAAGAGTTAAACAACTGAATAAGGAGGACAATATAACAGAAATTAATATTTTCCTGTAAGAGGTTCTTCTTTGCCAACAGTCCCAAGTTTTAACGTTTTTTAGAAACAATGCTGTTAAAACATGGTGAGAAAAGGATAAAATGCTGTCAACCAGCATTTTCTCCTTCTCACGGAATGTTTTATTACCCTAAAACAAAACAACTTTAAATTTTTAAGCCTGCTGATTTTGTCAGCGGTAAATGCCTTCAATTTGAACAATTAAATAATTATGATACATGGCAAAGAGTTAAAGATAGACAATTATTTTAATTTTTATCATATTGAAAGATCGAATGCTGCACATGGTAAGAAATAATATTTTTTTACATCTCTGAAGTATGAAAAACATCATCAGAAAAGAAGCAATTGTTTAGTACAAGTAACTGCCTCTTTTTCCATGATGATTTACAAACTTGTCTAATAATAAAATGAAATATTTTAGATTATATCAAACCCACACGGCACAATTTTTTGACTAGTCTAAATCCAAAGCATTTGCAGTCTACAAATCAAACATGGTGGAGTGTGTCATAGAAGAAATAGAAAACATTGAGGGAAAATGAGAAAATGCTGTTCACCAGTGTTTCCGGCAATGTTTTCAAAATTCTTCTTCCTCAGGGTTGTGAAAACTCAGGATTTTGAGGTAACACTTTAACCTGTTATCACACAGTCCCAAGTTTTAATGACCCTGAGGAAAAACCCTTTTCTTCTTTTCCCACACTGTTTTTTACCCTATCAAAGACAAATTCCATAGTTTAAGCCATCTTTAAAATGTCATCTGCAAATGCTTTCAATTTGGATGAGTCTAAAATTTTGTCGTTTTGTAAAGGCTTTTATCTACAGTGATGTCATCTAATTTCAGAACTTACATAATCATGACCCCAAGGAAGGTGAGACCCAGTCAGGTTATCCAGGTGTTTGCCACCATCCTACGACTGGAGTATGGAGAGATCAACTTGCGAGTTTCCATCATTAAAGATAACACAGAGTTTACGGAGTCCGTTATGAAGTTTGAGCAGCCAGGAAGTCGAATTATGCAGATGTTGGTAGGTGCCAAATTGACCCTAGTGTTTTTTGTCATTCATCTTTCGTTTTCATAGTTTAGAATAAAGCAACAGGTATCACAAACTCAAAAATTCGGGGGATTTTCTTCCTTTCCTGCGGGGCCGAATTTTGGCCCAATTCCCAATCTAAAAAAGTGTATTTGTTTCCCAATTCCATTAATTATTTTTCCCAATTAGATGCTAGAAAAAGAAAATCGTCTGATGTATCAGCCAGGGTTATCCCTGATTAGTGCGTTTTGACTCATTTTTAACTAATTAAGTTGCCAAAATTCATCGACTGCAGGCGTTGACCACAGTTCAACTATTCGAGGGCGAATGAACAATAGACTGCGTCCTAATATTTTCAGTCGATTCATGCAATGACTCGATTTTGTGCCTGTAGAGCGTTCTAAGTTATCAAATTTTAGACTGGGCACACTTTTTCCACCGTATTTTTGGTGTACTCATACAAAAAAATACAGACTTGTTACTATTCACTTCTAGGCAACTGCCTCACGTTTTGCAGCAAAGCCAAGTTTCGTGAGTCAAGAATGAAGAACTCCAGCTCCTAAATTGATAGCCCTAAACCAGGACGAATTTCTGAAAAATATCTGGCCTAATTTAGAACCCGAGTTTTTTCCCCTTCTCAAATTTCGAGCGGTTGCACTTCATCTTTGTCTTAGCACAGGAATCAGCTGTATAAAAGGTGAACAGAACTTGTCCTCGGCCAAAATGGATATTCTGTATCAAAAACAAGGAAATTCATACTCGGATATAAAAAGTCGTCAGTTATGGGTCAAAATCAAGATGTTGATTAAACAGCCGGTATCAGTATGGCTGTGGGATTATCGACGCATACACATGAACTTGTTTATTGTAACTGAATATGTTTTTGTTTTGATATCCTAACTTTATATGTTTTGTCAATATTACTTTCCCAATTTTGACATTTGTCGATGAATTTTTTTCCCAATTTGGCCAGGGGCCTTTTCCCAAAATGCCTGGATAAAGCCCTGAAATTTGTGATTATTCTTCTTGCGTGATGTTTTTCGCAGTCTGATCTTGATCTATGCTATACGTAATAGCAACTCATATCAGTTATTACCGTGAACAAAAATAAGGTGGTATCTGTCCCATGGAGTTGCAAGCTTAACTAAAAAGAAAGATTAGATCAAGATCGGATGTAAAAGAAGTTTCTGTTGATGGTTCTAATTTATTTTTTCATGAACCTTTTATAAAACAATGCCATGTCTTAATCCTGAGATAGAAAGCTTTTGAAAATCATTGTAAAAAAATAAATGCTGGTATCTAGCATGCTATCCTTTTCCCAGAATTTTTTCTAACGTTTCAAAGACAATTAAGTTAGGTATTCTAAATTAGTTGCGTAAAGATGCTTTCAATTTGGACAATTTTAATTTTTTTTTTTAGTTTGTTTGTGTATTTGGTGTTTAATGCTGTTTTCAACATTTTATTTATGTTGTGGCAGCCAGTGCACTTACCCATCCTTTCCTTGAGTTTCTTTGCCAGTTCTTCTCACAACACTTCTTCCCAAGCCACTGCCCGCTTTCCCACAAAATAATCCTGGAAACAATAATCTGCATTAAGAAAGGAATGAATCCAGTTTTTCCATTTTTTTAATGACTGTCATCAATCCTTCGAAAGAAAATTGCTGAGGTAGGAACTCAAACCAGTGACCCCTTGGTTTTAAGACCTGTATTGCTACTGAATGAGCTAGGGGGCTTGGCCTGCGATTTTGTAAAGAGTCCACAAGTTAATTCCACTGCAGGTCCTTGAAAAGTCATTCTGTATGAACCATATTTTTGCATTCATATATCAAACTTTTATTTTTTTTTTTTTCTCATTTATGTTTGATAGATGCCTTCAAATGCACAACAAGGGAACTACAAGGTGAAGGTTGAAGGCGGCCTAGAAAGTGGAGCAGGCTATGCCTTTTACAATGAGACGGATATTGAGTTTGATGCAAAACGGGCTTCCGTATTTATACAGCTGAGTAAACCCATCTATAGACAGGGACAGACAGGTACTTACGATTAGATCTACTTTTTACTAAACAACCTGAAGGTTTTGTTTGCGACCCCAAGGATGAATGCTTTTGAAAACAGTGTGGGAAAGGGAGAAAATGCTGGTTACCAGCATTTTCTCCAATTACCACAATGTTTTCTTGCCTAGGTTTTTAAACATGTTTTTTTTTTTTTTTTTTAACAGTAGTACATTACACAGAAAAATAGAAATACAATCAAATAACAATCACAGAGTTCACATAGTAGAAATGGATCAGAACTGAAGCTCGCTAATAGACCATTTCTCCAATTTACTGTTAATGGATGTATAAAGTATCACTGCAAGAAAAAACTGAGAAATTGACGTTGATTAACCCTTTACCACACGGCAAAATTTAACACCTATCCAAATTGAAAGCATTTGCAGAAGACAATTTCATAGTGGCTCAAATGACACAACTTTTCTTTGATATGGTAGAAAACTTTGTGGGAAAAGGAGAAAATGCTGGTTACCAGCATTTTCTCCTTTTCCCACAATGTTTTCAAAAGGCCTCTTCTTCAGGGGTGTTAAAAGGCGTCATTGTGTGGTAAAGGGTTAAACCAAACAGAAGTGGGGGGGGGGGTTTGAGTGGTGTGGAGTGTCACTGGTGAGATGCCAGTTGAAGATACCTATTAAGGTAGTACCATTCTAATGAAAAACAGCTATTTCCATAATAATATTATCCTAAAAAATTTGCTATGATTAAAAATGAGTATTATTGTAATACTTTGACCGAGCTACTTTTTCCATTTTTTCCTTCTTAGAATTATCATTTATAAATCTAAAGCCACTCTATTCTCATTACAAAGGGAGATAATAATTACCTCCCTTTCCAGAAAACTAACAAAAATATCATCAAATAATTTCAAGATAGACAACAAATGAATTTCTGGCCGGTTAGAAATGTGCAAAAATATTATATCAGTATAAATCCTTATTTATCAACTAATAAGAAATGTTATTCAGTGTTGCACTGGAAGCGTTAGGATGGTAACACCTTAAAAAACAATTTTAACTAACAACCTGACAATCACCACTAGTTTCCTAGCCTTCCAAGGATAATACCCACTTAACATGACAAATGAAGAATAATGTATTTCTTATTTGAGAAATTTCTTCTTATTGTAATTTCTTTTTGTAGATGCCTAAAAGTAAAGTTATCCAACGAATTATTCTAGAGGAGTACTTTGAGTTATGAGGTAGAGTGCTCCATGGATATGCAGAAAATTGACCAATAGCATAAAGCTTTGAGTAAGGTCAGCCTGGGCAGGCTGACACTGGTCGATAATTTTTTGCAGATGAATTAAACCACTTATCACAGAGTATGACTTGTATAATTTTGTACATTGCTTGTTCTTTTTGTTTTTTTTTTACAGTCCATTTTCGTGTTATACCCATTCTACCAGACATGATGCCAATGTATGGCAGTATGACTATATATGTCAATGTAAGTATAGGGTTTACTTTGTATATGAACCACGTTAGGGAGATTTAACTCTTTACCAAACGACAAAATTTTAGACTTGTCCAAATTGCAAGCATTAGCAGATGACAAAATAAATGTGACTCAAAAATTGAAACTTGACTTTAGAAGAGTAGAAACCTTGTGGGAAAAGGAGAAAATGCTGGTAACCAGCATTTTCTCCTTTTCCCACAATGTTTTCAGGTTTCTTCCTCAGGGTCGTAAAAACCAGGGATTGTTTGGTAAAGGGTTAATGCATCTACATGATGCTTTGTACCAAGCAACTGCGACAGGATTCATTCCTCTCCCACCGCTAACCATTGTCTCGACGATGATTATGTGGGAAAGCAGCCAGTGACTTGGAAAGAAAAATTGTGCGGAGTACTGATAGAAGAGACTCCAGGAAAGCATGGATAGGTGCACTGGATGCCACGATATAACTGAAATAATGTTGAAAACAGCGTTAAACACAATACAATCAATCAATGTACCAAGCATATTGTCATGTTATGGATCATTGAAAACCATGTTGTCTAACAAGAGACTGAATTACAAGATACTATGGTCCTTTAACATGCAGAAAATTTACAAAGAGCCAAAAAAGTTTTGACTAATGTCAGCCTGCGCAGACTGTCATGGATCAATAGACCTCGGAGATGCATTAAACCCCTTTTCACAGAGTGTGGATATTATATATATAACTTGTTGTAGTTTGAGACAAAAATATCTAGGTAGAAAAAGATGTCAAAGGAAAAAATGTAATTTATTAATCTATGGTTAGGGGAGAAAATGGGCTATTTAGTGCCTGTGTATGGCAATACTTGTTATCGTCAGTATGAATAGAGTTTTGTAGCATTCTTCTGCATATTTGGTTAGAAAGTTAACAAGTCTCGAGAGATAGCACATTATAAGGTCAGATATGGTCCCCGTAACATAGACAAAACATTAACTATCCAGTGTGTACTGTGCTTTTTTCAGCTTGATGTTTTGCACATAATGGTAACAGAAGTTGAGGGTACGCAAAAGAATATGGGGGTTAAAATCTAAACAACATTATCACTTTTTAG
This sequence comes from Hippopus hippopus, assembly GCA_946811185.2. Lineage (NCBI taxonomy): Eukaryota > Metazoa > Mollusca > Bivalvia > Cardiida > Cardiidae > Hippopus > Hippopus hippopus. The sequence continues at coordinate 12,798,532 of OX328103.1, read as the reverse complement.
TATCGATGTCAATGACAGCTGCTGATAGTTGAAATGTTTTCAAACAGTATACAGACAAAAGTTTTAAAAAATAAAAGAATTTGAACTTTCGAAAACACTGGGCGAAAAGGAAAATGTGCTTGGAATAATAGATTTATCCTTTTCTTACAATGCCTGATTCCACTGAAGGTTCGATGTTTTTTGCAAAAACCAGACAGAAGATAACAACTGATCATGCACTGTTACTAAGAATAACTTTTTGGCCATCCGCAACATTTTGGATACAATGCAGTTTCAAGGGAAATGATTCAGAAATGGTCCTTGTCCAGCAAGTTGGTACCTGTTACATGTTGTGTTACCATTGGATAGTTATATACGACGGATAGCAGCCATTCTATTTTTGGCTTCGGAAAACCCATCCAAGAGAAGTAATTGTAAACATATCGCTGCAGGAAATTTCTGAAATTTGACTTTTTAAATTTTCACTTGCACAAGTTTTTCTACATTCCCGTACGCATTAGAGGAACTGACTGTACGTGATATTTTTATCTTAAACATGAATCACGTACATTTATATGTGATCGCACTCACTGCTATACCATAACAAGAATAACAAAATGAGAAATAAAAGCCTGAATACATTTATTAAAATGTACTTTCATTTTGAAGAGATGTCTTTGATTTACTGCAGGAGTTGCTATAGCCATGAACAAAAACCTAATCAGATATTGTATCACTTTAGAATTTGAAAATTTGTGAAAATTAGACTAAGAATGTTTCTGAAGAATGGTTGGTGAATATGGACCCTTGAGGTCTTGATGATATAAGCTGACATAGAATGTCTGTTGTTTGTCTTGGTCCTGTTTTCTATCACAAAATTATGTGACAAAACATTTCTTGGGTTTGAAAGTATTTCAAATACCTCTAAAGGTGTTTCTGTTATTTTTTAGGACCCTACAGGATTTCCAGTGAGGCGCTGGCTTGGTTTACAGACCAATGCTGGAGGTTTCGTAAGCCAGAATTTTACCCTGTCGGATCAACCTAACTATGGTAATTGGTCCATCCAAGTCGATGCCTATGTAAGTACAGTATATATTTTTTAGAATTGTTTTGTTGTGTGGGCTATCAAATTGCCATGAAAGCAACTTTAATTTCAAAACTATCAGCTGAGCAAGGTAGCTCAGGGGTTAATGGTTTGATTGCACTACTTGGCCAAATTCTTTCTGGGGATTAAAGATAGTCAGAGGAACAGGATTCATTCCTCTCTCACTGAACATTGTTCATTCTCCAAATTAAACACTGTTCAAAGATAGCTAAGAGAAAAAGCAGCCAGTGGCTTGGAAAGGATGTTGTTAGAAATGCTAGTAAAAGAAATGAACATGTGCATTGACTGCCATGATATAATTGTAGCTCAAGTAATGTTGAAAATGGTGTTGACCACCAAACAAATAAGTGTCCCCATTGCAAGGGAGAGAGATTACCTGTCTTTCCTTGTGTCTATCCACCTTGTCCTTCTATCAGATACTTTTTTTTTTTTTTCAGAAAACTTTGCCTCCTTCAGTTACACATTGTGACTTTGTTAGTGTTGATTTTGTTAAAAATTCTACAATATACCTCTTTACCAAACAATTAGAAGTTATAATGATCTGGAGAAAGAGGGCTTTTGAATGAACATGTGGGAAAATGAGAAAATGGTAACCAGCATTTTCCCCTTTGCCACACTGTTGTCATCAAATGCTGAGAAAATGAATTAGTTCTTCTAAATGAGTACAAAACATGCAGCTTTTGCATTTTAAGACAGTTTTTGTCAGATTGTCTTGCAAAATTGCAGATAGTAAAGATCTAAGATCAGACTGCATGTTTCATGCAGTTTGATCTTGATTGACACTCTCCTCATTAGACACTAAATTTGGCTTCAGTCTGTACCACACAACAAAACTGTAGACTTGTCCAAGTTGAAAGCATTTGCAGCCAACAATGTAAAGTGTGGCTCAAAAGATGGAATTTGTCTTTGAAAGGGTAAAAAACATTGTGGGAAAAGCAGAAAATGCTGGTTACCAGCATTTTCTATTTTTTACCACAATTTTTATGCCGCCTTCAACGAAGTGGGGGTATATTGCTTTGCTAATGTCCATCGGTCGGTCGGTCGGTAGACCTTACCTTGTCCGAATAATAACTAGACACAGAATTGACCTAGGTTCGTCAAATTTGGCACAGACATGCGTCTCGGAGTGTAGATGATCCCTATTGATTTTGAGGTCAGTCGGTCAAATGTCAAGGTCACAGTGACCGTCAACATGTTGATATATAGACAAAACCTTGTCCGGATGATAACTAGACACAGAATTGACCTAGGTTCGTCAAATTTGGCACAGACATGCGTCTTGGAGTGTAGATGATCCCTATTGATTTTTAGGTCAATTGGTCAAATGTCAAGGTCACAGTGACTGTCAACATGTTGATATATAGACCAAACTTGTCCAGATGATAACTAGACACAAAATTGACCTAGGTTCGTCAAATTTGGCACAGACATTTGTCTCGGAGTGTAAATGATCCCTATCGATGTTGAGATTAATCCATCAAAGGTCAAGGTCACAGTGGCCTTGAACTTAATGATATATAGACCAAGCCTTGTCCAGATGATAACTAGACACAGAAGTGACATAGGTTCTTCAAATTCTGTACAGGTATTCATCTCGGAGTGTAAATGATCCCTATCAATTTTGAGAGTAATCTATCAAAGGTCAAGGTCACAGTGGCCTTCAACTTAATGATATATAGACCAAACCTTGTCCAGATGATAACTACACACAGAATTGACCTAGGTCCTTCACATTCTGTACAGATATTCATCTTGGAGTGTAAATGATCCCTATCGATTTTAAGGTTAATCCATGAAAGGTCAAGGTCACAGTGACCACCGTTCGCCACTTGAGCCATTTGCTCAAAAAAAATTAAAGTGTCTCAAAAATCATCGTATGTGGCTCAACTTGTGGCTCTAACATTTTATTCGCATATTATCGGGGATGTAGTAAGCATGGAAGTCGACTGGGAAAAAGCGGAAGTCGAACGCGCATGCCGAGAAGAAAATCGATAACCCAGTCAGTGTATCGGCAACTGTTTACAATCTTGTATGTATACACACAGCGGTGTGTATAATTATGCGAACTGTTGACAGATTATCACGTTTAACAATTGAAGTGGGCTATAGATCAAAAAGATGACATTGATATTTCCCAATCAATTCTTTTGATATCAGTTTATGAATTGTGCCACTTCCTGTATCAATGTGGCAGTAGGGGGGCATGACTGTTTTACAAACAGACATCTTGTTTCAAAAGATTTCTGGTTACCAGTACAGGATTTTCTCCTATTACCACAATTTCTTAAAAAGCTTCTTTCTCACGGTCATTGAAACTTGGGATTGTGTAGTAGAGGGGTATTGGTCAAGAGATTGTGAATGTACAGGAAATTTTTGTCTTGGTTGTTATCTGTGACACTATTTCTATCTGTTCCTTTTATCTGTTTCAGGGTTTCACCTATCATCAACATTTTCTTGTGGAGGAATACTGTAAGTATTGCTTATCTGGTACTCAAGTACAACACATCTTTTCTGTGTAACTTATGACCCCCCATGAAAAATTGGCAAATATCAATTTAAAATGTGACTAATAAACTGAATTAATGTGTGGAGCATGAATAAAACTGAATTCATTTTAGCATAAGGAACCTTAGGGTTAGGCTTTGTACTGTAGCAAAAAGGAGAAACAAGAAAGAAGAGAATCATCATTTAGGAGATGAAAATGTATAGGCATAAAAACCAACCTATTAGCGCTGACAGTTTGATTTTACGAGTAGAGTTTGTGTGGATGGGTTTTAATTCTTTGAGCTTCTTGTTCAGGGGTTGTGCGCTTAAATCAGGGCTTGGCAAGAATCACAATTTGAGGATTGATGGGAATAATGGCATTTGATGATTTGAACTATTCCTTTCCCTCTGCTAGACATTGCTTTTTCTTTGTCTTCTGAAACCAGATGATGTTGTAGGGGAACAGAGAAAGTTGAGAGAGAGTTAGTTGTCTGCTGAACTAGTAAAGAAACTACAGGAACACTTGGCTACATGCACTAGCATCAATATAGTAACCAAAATACACATTGATTGAATGGTGCTGTATACCTCATTTCAACATTATTCAAGTTGTATTAGGGTGACAGCTTACTTGCAAAACACTTGAAAACAGCAATACACAGCACATAAATATTGACTGTTTACCGTTACAGGGGACCCAAGGTTTGACCTTAATGTAACAACAGCCCCATACATCATGGATAACATGGATTATGTCAGGGGAACAGTGAAGGCAAAGTAAGTTGTTTTACCCTTAACCGCACATTGCCGACTTACAACAACACTGGGAAAGAAACCTTATGAAAACATTGTGGGAAAAGGAGAAAATGCTAGTAACTAGCATTTTCTCATTTTCCCACAATGTTTTCTACCCTATCAAAGAAATATTGCACCATTTAATTTACATCAAAATTGTCGTTTGCAAATGCTTTCAATTTCAACATGGCTAAAATTTTGTCATTTGGTAAAGGGTTAAGTCCTTTTTTTGCCAATTTAGGTTACTTTAGACCAGCTGAAAAAGTTTACAATTGAAAATTAGGGTAGGCAGATGCCCTTTTCGTTTACAACTGAGAATATTGTAGGTGCAGAAGTAACCTGCAGAGCATATTTAAATTTGACTTTTTTAGTCGGGAGAAAAGACATGTGTTTTTGCCAGAATAACAGACAGTTTAGATTCAAAAACAGCATGCTTGTTCTCTGAGATCCACTCTTCATCCATATTGTCTGCAGGGCAGTTTGATCTGAAAAATATTTGTTACCACACTGTTTCAAATGCTTTGTTCCTTAGGGTTATAATAGCATTGTAGAGGGTTAAAGGAACATAAAGGAGAGAGCATATATTTCATTAACTCTTTACCAAACGACAAAATTTTGGACTAGTCCAAATTGAAAGCATTTGCAGACGACAAAATAAATGTGACTCAAAAATTGAAATTTGATTTAGGAAGGGTAGAAAACATTGTGGGAAAAGGAGAAAATGCTGGTTACCAGCATTTTCACCTTTTCCTACAATGTTTTCAAACGCTTTCTTTCTCAGGGTCGTTAAAAGTTGGAATTATGTACTAAAGAGTTAATAATAAATTAATGTAGCAGTAAATAATTCACAACTAGCATTTCATGTCTATAGTTATACTGTTTTGATTGCAGTATTACAACTGGCAAGCCTGTTCTGGGTTCTATGGACATAGTTCTGACTATTATTCCACCCAACCGGTACCCATTCAACACATATGCTGGATTCAATAATCCAAACAGGGATCCATGGGATTATAGCATGTATCCACAACTCTACCAGAGTCATGACTATGTAAGTTACTCGAGTTTTTTCTTGATTATTTTGGAAAAAATGTCAAATTATCTCCCCCTTTAGGTTTTGTTTCTGTGCATATTGTTAGGAACTGATTTTCGTAACTCTTTCAGCGCCAATAATATAAACTCTGGGACTTTCAAGGGTTGGAAATGTCTTCCACTTAAACTCAGAAAAGCCCATCTGACAGGCTTGACTAGAAAAGCGGATTGTACTGATCAAAAATCAAATTGCACATTCTGTGCAGTCTGATTTTAATCTTCACAGTCTATATAAGCAATTAAATTTGGGTTCGGCAGTACAAGGGTTAACTACAAGATGACAACATCTTAGAATTGTCTATACTAAAAGCAGTTGCAGTAACAAAAGTTTAAGATGGTCTATATAAATGGATACGGACAATGAAAGGGTGGAAAACATCGTGGGGGAAGGAAAAAATGCTGGTTACAAGCATTCATTTTTAGCTCACCTGAGCGCGAAGTGCTCAGGATGAGCTATTGTGATCACTCACCGTCCGTCCGTGTCCGTCGTCCGTCCGTCCGTCGTCTGTCTGTCCATCCGTCGTCCGTTCACATTTTTTTGTTTACACTCTAGCATCTACAAATATTACCCAATCAGCACTAAACTTGGTCAAAATATATATGACCATAAGATCTCAGATAAGTTTGATTATGGGTCTAATCGGACCAGAACAACTGGAGTTATTTTCCCTTGAAATAGAAAAATTGCTATATTTGAGTTTGTTTACACTCTAGCATCTACAAATATCAACCAATCAGCACCAAACTTGGTCAAAATATATATGACCTTAGGATCTTGGATTAGATTGATTATGGGTCTAATCGTACCAGAACAGCTGGAGTTATTTGCCCTTGAATTAGAAAAATTGCTATATTGGACTTCGTTTACACTCTTGCATCTACAATTATTAACCAATCAGCACCAAACTTGGTCAAAATATATGTGACCATAAGATCTCCGATGAGTTTGATAATGGGTCTAATCGTACCAGAACAACTGGAGTTATTTGCCCTTGAATTAGAAAAATTGCTATATTTGAGTTTGTTTACACTCTAGCATCTACAATTTTTAATCAGTCAGCATCAAACTTGGTCAAAATACTTATGACCATAAGATCATGGATGAGTTCGATTATGGGTCTAATCGGACCAGAACAACTGGAGTTATTTGCCCTTGAATTAGAAAGTTCTTTAGAATAGTTCTTTGTCCGGAGCATAACTTTGTCATCTCCAGTCCGATTGACTTGAAACTTGGCACTTGTGTTTGTTGCAATAATACGGAGTGCAGTATGAAAGAACCATAACTCTACCTCGTACTGTCTATGAGTTATTTCCCTTTGATCATTTTTACAGCATTTTCTGCTTGTCCGGAGTATAACTTTGTCATCTTTAGCCTGAACATCTTCAAATTTGGTATGCATGATTGTTGAAAAATTACGGAGTGCAGTGCACAAGAACCATAACTCTTCCTAGTACGAATTTTGAGTTATTCCCCCTTTGACCTCCATTTTTATAGTATTTCTTGCTTGTCCGGAGCATAACTTTGTCATCTTAAGTAGGAATGACTCGAAATATAGTATGCTTATTTGTTGCAATATTTGGAAGTGCAGTGCATAAGAATTGTAAGTAAGTGTACCTCATGCTGTCTTTGAGTTATTTCCCTGTGATAGTCATTTTTACAGCATTTAGTGCTTGTCCGGAATATAACTTTGTCATCTTAAGTCAGAACGACTTCAAGCTTGGTATGCATGTTTGTTGCAATATTACCGAGTACAGTGTGCAAGAACAATAACTCTACCTAGTGCGGATTTTGAGTAATTCCACTTTGATCTTCATTTTTACAGTATTTCTTGCTTGTCCGGAACGGAACTTTGAAGTCTTATGTCAAATTGACTTGAGACTTGGTAAACATGTTTGTTGCATTACCTGCCCTTTGTGATTATTATACCTCCTCAACAACTGGCGGTGGGATGGGCATATCTTGCGACAATTTGCCGCTCTTGTTTCATTATCATTTGGCCTTGAACCTCAATTTTTGGTATTTATGTTCATTGTAAACCTTTACTGCTTAGTACTCAGGTGAGCGATATAGGACCATCATGGTCCTCTTGTTTCAAGATACTTTGGTAAAATGCCAAATTTTTTTTCCAAAGTAATTTGTTGTGAGCCAAAAGGTTTCTCTGCAGGACTGAATTTAGTATAGGGTTTGATTTTTTTTAAGTTCAGAATTGAAAGCGTTTTGTACATGGCACATTTAATTTGACTCAAAAGCTGAAATTTGTCTTTGGAAGTGTTAAAAAAAATTGTATGAAAAGAAGAAAATGCTGGTAATCAGTATTTTCTGGTCTCCCACAATTTTTTCGAAAGCTTTCTTCATCAGGGTTGTCAGAACTTGGGATGGTTTGGTACAGGGTTGTACAGGGTTAACTCTATCCTAAATGACAAAATCTAACACATGACAAAATTGAAAACATGCTCAAACAACACATTTAAAGGTAGAAAACATTGCAGGAAAAGGGGAAAATGCTGGAAGCCAGCATTTTCTCCTTTTTTCTCAAGGCTTCAAAAACCAACATCCTTCAGGTTGTGAAAATACTGGATTGATTGGTAAAGATTTTTTTTTCTAAATTCTTAGTTCAAGGGAAGAGTAGACTTCGGCTTCTCCAGGGAAGATATTTTGAACAAAGCAAGAGAATTCTGGCCAGCCACACAAAACTTGATTGATTTTGAATGTATGTTTAACGTGAGTGCAAAGGACTGGTTCTTCAACATGACACAGTCGGGATATGCCAGCACTGTTATTTTCAACCCAAACATTCGACTGATGTTTATTGGTGACAACGTGAGGACGTTCAAACCTGACTCTGTTATGATGGTCTATGTAAGTTGTCAGTTTTGTTTAATTTCCATACATTATCAGTGGACTGGAATTGTAACCTCCAGCTGAACCCTTTACAACACAATGCCGACTTTTAATGACCCTAGGAAAAGTGCCTTTTTAAAACATTTTGTAGGAAAAAGAGAAAATGCTGGTAACCAGCATTTTCTCCTTTTTCTACAATGTTATCTACCCTATCAAAAAAAAATTGCACCATTTCAGCCACATTGAAATTGTCATCTGCAATGCTTTCAATTTGGACAAGGCTGAAATTTTGTTGTCTGGTAAAGGGTTAACCATTATATTGTAATATAAACCCATCATTATGCTTGATTGGATGTAGAAAACATTTTCACACCCTTTGCAAAGTAACAAGTTGACTGGTTATGGACTGATTCTAATTTCTGTCAGGTGTCCTACAAGAGTGTTTGAATGGGTGTTTATTACTCTTACCAAATTACAAAATTTTGGACTAGACCAAATTTAAAACATTTGCAGATAACAAAATAAATGCTTCTCAAACCCTGAAACTAGTTTTTCAAAAAGTACAAAACATTTCGGGAAATGGAGAAAATGCTGGTTACCAGCATTTTCTCCATGTCCCAAAATGTTTTCAAAAGGCTTTTTCTTGTGAGCCGATGAAATCTGGGATTGTATCGTAATTGGTTAAGGAGGAAATCAACTAGGTTTGATAGACTAACAGGGCTAAACTATGGACTTACATTATTAGTTTAGGAACACTGCTTAATTAGTCCCCTACCGGCAAAGCCGAAAGGGACTTTAGGTTTGCACTCTGTCCGTCTGTCGGTCTGTGTCTGTCCGTCCGTCAGTCTGTACGCAAATCATTTTCCAGACTTTTTTTCTAAACACTGGCAGATATTGAGCTGATTTTTTGGTGTGTAAGTCAACCACCATGGGTTACAGATCAAGTTTTAGTTTCGTTACGGTCCACTGATTTTTGACGAAATTACGGGCCTTGGACTTCGAAATTTTCGATGAAAAAACAGTATTCCGGACTTTTTTTCTAAACTCTGGCCAATATTAAGCTGATTTTTGGTGTGCAAGTCAACCACAATGAGTTACAGATCAAGTTCGAGTTTCGTTCCGGTCCACTGATTTTTTGACGAAATTACGGACCATGGACTTTGAAATTTTCACCGAAAAAAAAGTTTTTCAGACTTTTTTTCTAAACACTGGTAGAATTAGAGCTGATTTTTGGTGTGCAAATCAACCACCATGAGTTACAGATCAAGTTCGAGTTTCGTTCCGGTCCAATGATTTTTTATGAAATGACGGGCCTTGGACTTAAAAAATTTATGACGAAAAAACAGTATTCCGGACTTTCTTTCTAAACGCTGGCCGATATTAAGCTGATTTTTGGTGTGCAAGTCAACCACAATGAGTTACAGATCAAGTTCAAGTTTCGTTCCGGTCCACTGATTTTTTGACGAAATTACAGACCTTGGACTTTGAAATTTTCACCAAAAAAAAAAACAGTTTTCCGGACTTTTTTTCTAAACGCTGGCAGATATAAGCTGATTTTTAGTGTGCAAGTCAACGACTGACACACCCAAAATCAGCTCAGTATCTGCCAGCGTTTACAAAAAAGTGCGGAAAACTTTTTTTTGGTGAAAATTTTGAAGTCCAAGGCCCGTAATTTCATAAAAAATCAGTGGACCGAAACGAAACTCAAACTTGATCTGTAACTCATGGTGGAACCACCATTAGTTACAGATCAAGTTTGAGTTTCGTTCCAGTCCACTGATTTTTTATGAAATTACGGGCCTTGGTCCTAGAAAATTTCACTGAAAAACCAGTTTTCCCGACTTTTTTACTTACAATGCTCATGTTTGGTATGTAGGTACCTGTCATTGATACCGATCTTCTGGGTTATATGTCCAAGGTCAAGGTAAAAAATTTTAACCCTTATCATGAAAACCTATCCTCAAAACTTTTCATAGTCATTTCTCTATTTATTAGTACATAAGTTATAACACTTATACATGGTAAGCTGGTACCTCTCATTTGTACACACCTGCTGATGATAAAGTCAAGGTCATCCCGCAAGGTAAAGGTCATATTTCTGAAAATTTGCTTTTACGGGGGCATTTGTGTTTCACAAACACATCTTGTCTTTGTAAAATTTCTTCAATGAACTTACTTTAACAAGGAAAATGCTTATATATCTGGCTTTAATTAAAACATTGCATACAAAGACAGACACGATGCTTATAATTCTGAAAGGGGGTCAAATAAGTTCTTTCTCCTCCACAGAGTTTCACAAACTATACCTGCCAGCGATATATACGGCCGGTAGGGGACTCGGTATTGCTATGCAATACTATCAGAATGCTTGTTTCTATTTAATGTTATTAGTGCTATTTTCAAGAGCAATTATAAGGGTAAACAAAAGTAATGAAATTCTCCTTTCTCCAATGTCAGAGCTTGTAGGATCGTCACTAAAAAAATGAAATGTTAGTACCCTTATACAGTGCTCTTGTTTATGCTTCAGGTTGCAGCAATGTACTATGACGGTACCCCTGTGAGAAGTGATGGTCGCCAGATCCAGATCACAAAGAGCTACAGCTTTTCAGAGGGCGGGGTCACGGGAGGATTTAACAATCAACCAGAAAATAAGATGCCGATCAATGGTGTTGCTACGTTTGAAGTCCCGATACCCATGGGCGCAGCTGCCGTGGAAGTAACGGTATGTCTGGTTTTATACAAATGATGTAAAACGAGTCTTGCAAGTCTTTGTAGGTGTTTCTACGTAGAAGGAGGGTTTCTTACATCTTTTATGGTGGAGGTAAAGTTAGATTACATACTAAGTGATCACTGATCACATGTTTTAAAGACCTCAAAGAGAAAGGCTTCTGATAACACTGTAGAAAAAGGAAAAAATTCTGCTAACCAGGGCTATCTTATTCATTTACCAGTGAAGCCAAATTATTTTTGAGGATTGATGATTGTAATTCCAATAGGATTTGTTTGTTTCTCTCTGAACACTAAACATTTTTTTAAAATGATAACATTGTAAAGGTGCCAGTTCCTTAGAAAAAAATGCTGTGCTAGGTACTCATAACAGAATCTCAGAAGAGCATGGATAGGTGCACAGGCTGCAGCAGTAAAATTGAGATAATATTAAAAATGGCATTAATCACCAAAAACCAAATGCTCTAATCATAAAAAAATTTGAGCCATGCTCTGAAAAAGGGGATAAAGGTATCTGCAAAAAGTACTGACCCAGGCAAGTCTGCACACTCCACACAGGCTGACCTGAGTCAAAACTTTTTGCTATGGTCAATTTTCTGCATGTCAAAAGACCTATGTACCTCTTATTCATTTGATTGTTAAACAAATTGGAATTTATGGATCCATAATTATGTGATGACTTGGTTGGTACAATGCATCATGGGGATGCATGAAACCCCATCTTGCCACAGCATGACTCATTTCTATTAACCATATTTTATAACTTTTCTATTGCAGGCAAGATGGGATCAGATATTTGCTACAGGTATATCACTAAGAGCCACAAGATACTACTCTCCCAGTAAAAGTTACATCACCATACGCACATCTACAGAAAACCCCAACGTGAACGAATTCATGATTTTCCACGTGAAGACAAGTCATTTTGTACCCAAAATCTACTATCAGGTAAGATATTTAGGATCTGACATAAGTTTGCAATTAAGATAAAAATTTTATTAACACTTTAACACACGATGCTGACTTTTAACAACCCTAAGCAAGAAAGCTTTTCAAAACATTGTGGGAAAAGGGGAAAATGTTGATTACAGCATTTTTTCCTTTTTCCACTATGTTTTCTACCCTTTTGAGGAAAATTCAAATCTTTTTAGACATATTTAATTTATAATTAGCAAATACCTTAATACAGACAAGTCTAAAATTTCGTCATTTGGTGAAGAGTTAAATGAGTTGAAAAATGTTTTTAAAGGAGCGTCTGGTTAGCTTAATGACATTTTTGTATACAAATTTGATAAAATTCTATATATATGTAAACATTGATAATTTTATTTCAGGAAGATTTTAGTCTTGTATATTATATAGGCTTTGATTCTATAGGTGTGGAACAAAAAACAATTTTATAACCTCTGTTTAACTCTTTCAACTAGGTTGTTGCCCAAGGAAACATTCTGATTGGCGATGAGCTAGAAATGATTTCCCGTCACAAAACATTCGCCATTGCTCTGTCACGAGACATGGTGCCTACAGCACGTGTTGTGGTCTACTACCTACAGACATCCCCGGAGGAGATGGTGGTTGACACATTAAACTTCTTTGTCAATGGAACTAGATCCAACCCTGTATGTACTCCATTATCATCCTGTACAATGTGATTGTAACCTCTTTTGTTAACCCATTACTACACCATCCTGAGTTTTAATGACCCTGGAATGTTAGACTTTTGAAAACATTGTGGGAAATGGTGAAAAGCTGGTAACCAGCATTTTTTCCCAGCATTTTCTTCTTTTCCCACAATGTTTTCTAACCTTTCAGAAACAAATCCAATCATCTGAGCCACATTTAATTTGTCAACTGAGGATGCTTTCAATCTGGACCAGTCTTAATTTTAGTTGTCTGGTAAAGAGTTAACTCTGTAGATGTAGTCTGATTTGTAATAAAACATTTAAGATCCTTTTTGTACTTTAATTATCATACATGTATACCATACAAGGCAAAAATGTCCATTTGTGTTACATGGTAGACATTTTGATGTGGAACTCAGATTTTTTTTTTTTTCTTGCCCTTATGTGCCAAATAAATCAACAGCATTTTCATTCTCAAAATAAGACCCACATTAGTGCAATAATTACAAAGGTTTGCTTTTATCTAGAATGTATCAGCAAAGTGCATGTTTTGTGCTATCAGATCTTAATCGACACCGACCACAAAGGAAACTGCATGTGTGAAAAGTGCTTCATAGGGACAACACTTGATCTGCATTGTTCATTTTGCTGAGACGTTCTTGACAATATTAAACTTGACACTGTTTTTTTTTTTTTTTTTTTTTTAGAGTTTTTTTTATTCAGGGCTGTAAGGGTTAAGTTATCCCTAGTTATCGTTTTTCTAGGGGTCCTGTTTGGCTCAGTGGTAAAGTTTAGGACTCATGACCTGGTGGTCCCAGGTTTGAGCTTCACTGGATCCACTGGGTTTTTCATGGGAGTGTCCTTGGGCAAGACACTTCAGAGCCCTAGTGTAGTATTGCTGAAACCCAGGAAATACATGAATATGTGAGATGTTGCCGTGACAGGACTGAAATAATGTTGAAAATGGTGTAAAACACCATTCAATCAATCAATTAATCCATCAATCAGTCGTTTTTCTAATCTTTCCCTGACAGGTACATGCCGTGATCAACAAAGGTAAAGACTTCTCTCTACACTCTATCGAGATCAACGCCATTGCTGAGCCTGGGTCATATGTGGCGTTTGCAGCCATGCCAAATGATTTGTTCAGCCGTGGTATGACAGATGGTCTCACAGAAAATGATGTAAGTTTCTTTTTACTTTATATCTTCTCTTTATTTATGTATTTGTCACAGTGTGCAAATCATGCCTCAAAATATGTATATATGAACTTGCAGGGTGACACGTCAAAGATTTTTAGCTCCACTGGCCGAAGGCCAGCGGGCTTATGTCATGGCCTGTTGTCCGTCGTGCGTCCGTCCGTGCGTCCGTCCGTCCGTCCGTGCGTTAACTTTTTTTTAAAACGTCTTCTTCTCTGAAACTACCCATCCAATTTTGATGAAACTTCACAGAAATGATCCTGCCATGGTCCTCTTCAGAATTTCTTGAAAGAATTTAATTCCTTCAAAAACTCTTGTTGCCATGGCAACAAAACTGAAAAATTTTGAAAATCTTTGAAAATCTTCTTGTCTGAAACCGTAAGGCCAAGGGCTACCAAATTTGGCATGTAGCTTTATCTAGTGGACCTCTACCAAGTTTCTTCAATTTATAGCCCTGGGGTCAAAATTGGCCCCGCCCCGGGGGTTACAAGTTATACATGGGCTTATTTAGGGAGAACTTTAAAATTCCTCTTCTACCTAGCCATAGGGCCTAGAGCTACCAAATTTGGCATGTAGCTTTATCTAGTGGACCTCTGCCAAGATTGTTCAAATTATAGCCCTGGGGTCAAATTAGGCCCTGCCCGGGGGTAACAAGTTTTACATGGGCTTATATAACAAGTTTTACATGGGCTTATATAGGGAGAACTTTAAAATTCTTCTTTGACCTAGCCATGGGGCCTAGGGCGACCAAATTTGGCATGTAGCTTTATCTAGTGGACCTGTACCAAGGGTGTCCAGATTATAGCCGAGGGTCAAATTTGACTTCGCTCCGGGGGGTAACATGTTTTACATGGGCGGGCTTATATAGGAAAATCTTTCGCATCTAGCTATAAGGGCTAGGGCTATCAAATTTTGCATTTAGCTTTATCTAGGGGGTCTCTATCAAGGGTGCCCAAATTATAGCCCAGGGGGTCAAATGTAGCCCCACCCCAGGGGGTCACAAGTTCTACATGGTCTTATATAAGGAAACTTTAATAATCTACTTGTACATAGCCATATTTAGGCCTAGGGCTACCAAATTTTGCATGTAACTTTATATAATGGGCCTCTACCAAGAGGGCCCAAATTTTAACTTTGGGGGTCAAGTTTGACTCCACACCAGGGGTCACAAGTTTTACATTGGCTTTTATAGTGAAAACTTGATAAACCTGTGTCATGGATCACATATTTTACAGGGCCTTTTATTCAGCAAACTTGTTTTACATGACTTTTTATTGGGCAAGATTAAAAAATCTTTTTGTTTATAACCACACATTCTAGTTTCATATTGTAGGTCTGGGGTCAAAATTGCCTTCATTCCAGGGATCGCAAGTTTAACATGGGCTTCAAAATATTGTCACTTCAATTTAAACATTAATCAAGGGAAATAACTCTTTATGAAAGATAAAGTTTGTTACTATTTACCTCCCTTGATTATCAAGCTGCAGTGATACATGATTGGTGCTAGACAAGTTTTTTAGCTCCACTGGCCGAAGGCCAGCAGGCTTATGTTATGGCCCGTTGTCCGTTGTGCGTCCATCCGTATGTTAACTTTTTAGCTCACTTGAGCACAACGTGCTCAAGGGGAGCTTTTAGGATCACCTGGTGTCCGTCGTGCGTCGTGTGTCGTCAACAATTCTTTAAACATCAACTCCTCCTAAACCACTGGGCGGATTTGGACCAAACTTGGCTGGAATGTTCCTTGGAAGGTCCTCTTTAAAAACTGTTCACAGAATTTGATTCCATCAAAAACTCTGGTTGCCATTGCAACCAAATGGAATTTTTTAGGGAATTCTTTAAAAATCTTCTCTGATGAAACCACGGGTCAGATTTTGAAATAGTTTCACAGATATGCTCCTTGGGTGACCCTTTTTAAAAATTGTTCGTAAAATTTTGATCCGTCAAAAAATGTGGCTCTGGTGAATGGGGGCTTCTTGCACCATATAGAAATGAAGGAATTCTTCAAAATTCTTCTTCTCTGAAACCGCTGGTCAGATTTCGAAATAATTTCACAGGATTGTTCCTTGGGTGACCCTTTTCAAAAACTGTTCGTAAAATTTTGATCCGTCAAAAAACGTGGCTCTGGTGAATGGGGGCTTCTTGCACTATACAGAAATGAAGGAATTCTTTAAAAATCTTCTCCTCTGAAACAGCAGGTCAGATTTTGAAATAATTTCACAGGATTGTTGCTTGGGTGACCTTTTTCAAAAATTGTTCGTAAAATTTTGATCCGTCAAAAAATGTGGCTCTGGTGAATGAGGGCTACTTGCACTATATGGAAATTTAGAAATTCTTAAAAATTCTTCTTCTCTGAAACGACTGGTCAGAATTTTACTTAATATCCAGTGGAGCGATACAGGGCCATCATGGCCCTCTTGTTACTGTTTGCCATAAGGTTCTGAAAATCTACTGGCTAAAAAATGCCATCATCACTGGCTTACAACCTTCTTTTGATTTTAGTCTGGTACTGTGGCTTTAACTCTTTACCATACAACAAAATTTCAGAATAGACCAAATTGAAATCATTTGCAGATAACACAATGACTATTACTCAAAAATTGAAATTTGTTTTGGGAAGGGTAGAAAACATGGTGGGAAAAGGAGAAAATGCTGGTAACCAGCATTTTCTCCTTTTCCCACAATGTTTTCAAAAAGCTTCTTTATCAGGGTCGTTAAAATTCAGGATTGTGTGGTAAAGGGTTAACCTGACTACAAAAATTTTAGATTTGTTTGTATCAGATGCACTTGCCGATAACAAATTAACTCTTTTTTCCCCATAGAAAATATCGTGGACAGTCTAGACCAAGACACAGAACATGCAGTCTGGTCTATGATCTACATTGTCCACCATTTTATTTTGGAATATGTACATAGTTTAACCCCTTTTTCACGCAATCCCAAGTTAACCAGCACGAGTGTTTTCGCGAGTATACTGGAATCAGCCTGTCTGTCCGTGTGTCCGTCCGTGTGTCCATCCGTGTGTCCGTCTGTGTGTCCGTCCGTGTGTCCATGTGTCCGTCTGTGTACAAAATACTAGTAATTGCCTGTTTCTGTCAAAGCGCTGGCGGGGGTATTAAGTCACATTCAGTGACAGCTCTAGTTTTTCTTAAATATTTTCTAACCTTTCAGAGAAAACTTCCTTCTTCTGAGACTCATTCAATTTGTCATCTACAAATACTTCAAATTTAAGCAAATCTGAAATTTTGTCATTTGGTTCAGAGTTAAATGATTGGATTTGTCTGTGAATGAGTAGACAACTTTGTGGGAAAAGGAGAAAATGTTGGCTACCAGGTTTTTAAAGGCCTTCTTTGTCGGGGTCGTTAAAACTTGGGATTGTGGTAAAAGTTCTTAATGATGATTTTTTTTAAACAGCTCATTGATGAACTTGTGAGTTATGACAAACCAGCCAGGGGAAGCTACATGCAGTTATGGAGACTGTCCGAGACTAGATTTGAATACAACTTTTACTCCTCGACTGGCTTTGGTATTGACGCAAACTCAACTTTCAAGGTAAATCTGTCTACAAGATGAATTGATAATTATCGCAATATTTATTTGCGACTTAATGTAGTTTGTGGAGAGTGAAGACCAAGGTCAGGCTCCACAAACATGCAGTCTGATTTCTGTCATCTCTCTCTCTCTCTCTCTCTCTCTCTCTCTCTCTCTCTCTCTCTCTTCTCTCTCTCTCTCTCTCTCTCTCTCTCTCTCTCTCTCTCTCTCTCTCTCTCTTTTGATTTTTTTTTTTTTTTTCAGATTTAAAAATCCCCATTAACTCTTTACCAAACTACAAAATATTCGACAGGACCAAATTGAAAGCATTTGCAGACACCAAATTAAATGTTGCTGAATTGATGATTTCTGTCTTTAATCCAGTAGAAAACAGTGTGGGAAAAGGAGAAAATACTGGTTACCAGCATTTTCTCTGTTTCCCACAATATTTTCAAAAGCCTTCTCTTTCAGTGTTGTGAAAAGTGAGATTGTGTTGTAAAGGGTTAACAGAGCCAAAAATTTGAGATGAGTCAATTTTGAAAGCAGATGTAGACAAGAAATTAAGTTTGTCTCATGTTATGGAATATGTCCTTGTCAGGGTAGAATACATTGTGGGAAAAGGAGAAAATGCTGGTTAGAAGCATTTTTTTTTTTTTTTTTGTCTTCTCTGTTTTCATAAACCTTTTTTCCCAGAGTCATTAAAACGGAATAATTTAGTAAACGGTTAACCCTTTACCACACAAAAAGTTTTTAGACCTGCCCGAACCCAAAGGACATGCAGACGCCCAACTAAATGTGGCTAAAATTGTTGAAGTAGTCTTTGATAGGGTAGAAAAAATATGTGGGAAAAGAAGAAATGCTGGTTACCAGGATTTTCTCCTTTTCTCACAATGTTTTCAAAAGTCTTCTTTCTCAAGGTCACTGAAGTAGGCAATGTGTAGTAAAGGGTTGAGCCTTTTTAACCCTTTACCAAATAATCCCTGGTTTTTACGACCCTGAGATAGAAGCCTTTTGAAAACATTGTGGGAAAAGGAGAAAATGCTGGTAACCAGCATTTTCTCCTTTTCCCACAACGTTTTCTAGCCTGCTGGAAACAAATTTCAATTTTTGAGTTACGTTTATTTTGTCGTCTGCAAGTGCTTTCAATTTGGACCAGTCTAAAATTCTGCCATTTGGTAAAGAGTTAATACATACTGTTGCCTTGTTTTCACAGCATGCTGGCATACTGGTGCTGTCAGATGCAAATATACATGAAGTTCCACGTAAGTATTGGCATGTTTTTTTTTTTTTCAGACTGGTTCACCTTTAACTCTTTACCAAACGAAAAATTCTACACTAGTCCAAATTGAAACCATTTGCAGATTACAAAATGAATATGACTCAGAAATTGAAATTTGTACTGGAAAGGATAGAAAACATTGTGGGAAAAGCAGAAAATGCTGGTTACCAGCATTTTCTCCTTTTCCCACACTGTTTTCAAACGCTTTCTTTCTTAGGGTCGTTAAAAGTCGGGATTGTGTGGTAAAGGGTTAAAGATACATCTGTACTCTTTTTCAGTCAGTTTTTTACCCATTTTCTCTTTATTTTATGAAACGGAAGACATTCTTGTATCATCATGCAAAATGTTGCCCCTGATGGTTGCAGAGTTGCACAGATTACGACGGATAGAAAATGCATTCCATTTTTTAGAGGCCTTTAAAGAAATCACTGCTGTCGTTTCTGGTTTTAAATTTGGACAAATCCCTTGAATTCTTTTTTCCATATGCCATATGTATTTATAACTTATCTATGTATACACAGCTGACTGAATTCTGAGCCATTATACATACTATCGAATTCGAACTGTGTTTTTTCTCTCTAGCTGTAAGGATGTATCTGTAAACCTTTACAACAGGACAAAAAAGTAGACTTGTTCAAATTGATAGCATTTGCAACCCACAGTTTAAATGCAGCTCAAATGATAGAGTTTGTCTTTAATAGTGTAGAAAACACAGGTAACAAGCATTTTCTCCATTTCCATTTCTCCATTTACCACAATTTTTCTACCCTTTCTCAAACAACTTTCCCATTTTGAGCTACATTTAATTTGTTACCTGCAAATGCTTTCAATATGAAAGAGTCCAAAATTTTGTTGTTTGGTAATGGGTTAAAACTATGCATTTTTACATCAATTCTTGTTAAAAAACTTCTATCTATATTTTTTACTCTCCATGATTGTTTTTGGAAATGTTGGCAGTACATGTGCTGCGATACAGGCAATTCCAAATGTTGACCCTTTTCATGGGGTCTGATTTGATGATAGTGGTCAACCCATTACATCACTGTCTCACACAGTGTAGACTCATGATTAGGCTGCAGTTTTGTGCAGTATGATCTTTATATACACTTTGCTTGATTTTATCACCCGTATAGAAAATATTGATGGGGAAAAAGGGCAATTGCTTGTTTCAAACAGTTGCACTTTTCCCACACTGTTTCTTAAAAGCTGTCAATTTCAAGGAATTGAACAGTCATATTTGTACAGCAATTGCTTCTTTATTTATTATTTATTTATTTGTTGGGAGGTAGAATATCTTTTGAAGTGTTTGATAGTATCAATAATCAGCAAAATTCTTGGTAGCAATGAGAAAATAAGACAACCCTTATAAAATTATACAAGCATACCATGATGCACAGATTTTGCCACCAATTATATGCTTTTGTTTTAGTGTCTTCATTAGTGCTAAATGAATATAGCTGTCAATGCTCCATAAAACAGCAATCATTCATGGACTGTCCACTCCTCATTTCAGACACATGTAACTCAATGTTTGGTGAACTACCATGTTTTGATGGAATCAACTGCTATAATGTCAATCAGACTTGTGATGGTTTCTACAACTGTCCGTCTGACTGGGCTGATGAGCAAGGATGTAAGTAACCACTTTTCTGCCAAAGATCTTGTCGCACAAATGCTTTTAAACCAGGTAGGCTATTTCATTAGGCCTAATAAACACTTGCAAAAAGTTTAATGACATATATCCGAAGTCTATTTTATCCTAAGGTGTGTGTCATAGCTTGAGTCACTTATGCAGCCAGATTGTAGATCAAGATTGGACGCTGATAATGTAAAATCTGATTTAAGATCTATACTGTGCACCATGTTGAGGAATTCAGGCCTTAAACCTTCGCCAAACAATCCCAAGTTTTTAGGACTTGGTTGAAGGAGCCTTTTAAAAACATTGTGGAAAAAGGAGAAAATGCTGGTAACCAAAATGATTGTTATTCTATGAAAGAGTAGAAAACATAGTTGGAAAAAGATAAATGATGGTGACCAGCATTCCCTTCTTTTTCTGCAGAATTTTCTTCTTCAAGTGCTTTCTACATCGGGATTTTGAAAACTTTGGAGATTTTACTATAGAGTAAACTTACGTAGCATGTGGGACTGATTACATTTCAGGTCAACATGAGGACCCGAGATACGACAACAGGACCATGAATACAATCCACCGAGTCAACAGAAACCTCAGGTTTTATGAGGAGAGTGGTTGGGCATGGCAGGAAAGATTTGTGAAGTAAGTTCAAACTTAGCTTGTCATACCCTCACAATAGGAATTATGTAGAGGGTATGCATGAATCAGTCTCCCTATCTATCTGTAGCTTACACTAAGATATATATGAGCCATGCTTTGGCAAAAGGGGATTATTGCCTCTTTTTTGATGCATTATACCAATTAAGTCATCATATAATTATGGATCAATAAAATCCATTTTGTCTTACAACCAGCTGGATCCTAAGGTAGAGTGGTCCTGTGGACCTGTAGAAAATTTATTAACTCTTTACCACTCGACAAAATTGTAGACCTGTCCAAATTTAAAGCATATGCAGACAACAATTTAAGTGTGGCTCAAATGATGGAATTTTTCTTTGATAGGGTAGAAAACATTGTGGGAAAAGGAGAAAATGCTGGTTACCAGCATTTTCTCCTTTTCCCACCATGTTTTCAAAAGGACTCTTTTTCAGGGTCGTTAAAAGTCAGGATCGTATGGTAAAGGGTTAAAAAACAAAATGTTTCAACTGAGATCAGCCTGGGTGGACTGCGCAGGCAGACCTGGGTCCATACTCTTTGCAGATGCATTCAGTCCCATTGTCACAAAGCTTGGCTCATATTGAGTATGCTGGGAACTCCTTTCTCAATTTCGTTGTCATTATACCCCCCTACAACGAAGTGGAGGGGGGTATACTGGAATCACCCTGTCTGTCCGTCCGTCCGTCTGTCCATAGACGCAAATTTGTCCGGCAAAATACTCGACACTTTGTAAGGTACTGAACTCAAATTTACACACAGTGTTCCTATATATATGAAGTTGTGCATGTGCAATTTTCATGACCCTGCTGCTATTTTTTTTTTTTTTTTTTTTTTTTTTTTTTTTTGCAGAATTATCTCCCCTTGAACTTTTTTCAACTCTTACATTCTGTGACAAAGACCTGTTTTTGTGACAAGGAGATGGTGGGGGGTATAATCACATTTAGTGATAGCCCTAGTTGTATTTAAACTGGGAACAACTATAAACCCACATTATGAAATATAAGATGTGTCCATATTGAAAGCATTTTCAGATAACAAATGAATTAATTATGGTTTAAAAAATGTTTTTGGTTTCTTCTCTTTTTATAAGAGTAGGAGACGTAGAATAAAGCATTATCTCCTTTACTTACATTGCTTTCTAAATCCATCTTCCTCGGTTCATCAGGTCATTTTGGTAAAGGTAATTCAGAGAGGGGACAATTGTCTTATAAACTTGTCAAAGTAGGGGATATTTCCAAAAGTAGTTAAACGTAACTATGTGCTTTTGACTAGTTCTTAGATGAAATCTCAAAGGGAAAAAGTCTGGCCTCTGTGTATTATAACGATGATACATATGAGACATGCTCTGTGAAAAGGGGGTTTGACGGAACTCCATGATACACTACTGACTGCATCATGAGGAAGAATTATCCTCGAACACAAAAAGTTTCAACCCATGTCAGCCTGCCCTATCTGTGCAGTCAGTAGTTTTTACATTATGCATTAAACACCCTATTCATAGAACATGGCTCATATATTCATGATTTAATGGGACAATGTCCAAGAATTTCCCTCATGGCAGAACTCTGGATATTTCTGTGTATGGAAAATACTCATGTAACATTAACAAATATTTCAGGCCTGATGGTATGGTCCAGTTTAGAGTGACCCCACCCAAGTACCCCTTGTCTTGGGTTATAAACGCCCTGTCTATGAGCAGAGAGAAGGGGCTCGGCCTCATGCAAAGACCAATCATGGTAAGTTGAAGTAGTGAATAACCACTCTATTAACCTTTTACCTTACAAATATGATCTTTTACACCCCTGCAGTGGCTTTCCATTCTCAGGGTTGTTAAAACTTGGAGTTGTTTGATAAAAGTCGATGTCCTTGTGCTACTCAAACAGCAAAATCTTACATTTTGAATCAGTGAGTCTTTTCGTATTCAGTAAATGACAAACTTCTCATCTGCATAATGTAAGATAGTTTTGATCCAGCATCATACTGCTTGTATTGTGCAATCTGATCTTTTTCAATAACTGGAACAGTATCTAAAGTTGTCCTTCTGGAGTTTGTGATATGTCTTTTGGTAATCAATATATGATACTTCCTTTTGAAATCAATATGGAGAATGGGTTTTTTTTATATTCCTTGCATTTCCTCTATATACATACACATGCATTCATTGTGATAAATCTTTATAACTTAATTTTTGGCAATAATGGAAATGTTCTGTCTTGCCTATTTCGATGGCTTATCTTCAAGTTAGGGTGTATGACAATTTGTAGAAATCTTGGTGAATACAAACATCAGTCTGTTATTCATATGCCTTGAACTGAAGGAGTCTATGTAGATTTGAAGCTTGAAGTGGGAAGTTTATCTCTCTACCAACCAAATGACAAAATTTTAGACTCTACTATATAAAGATATTTACGGGCAATTAAAGGTTGACTGACAGGTTTTGTATTTTGAAAGGATAGGAAAAAATTGTGGGAAAAGGAGAAAATACTGGTTATCAGGTTGTTAAAACACAGAATTTTTTACTTAAAATGAGTCATTCTGAACCAAGGAAAGGCAGGAAATTTGTTTTAAATTAAAGAATCATAGAGTGCCATTGTACAATACAGTGTTTGATGAAAGTTCCTCTCCTATAATTCAGTATGATGCCACCAGATACATGTACATCATTGTGGAGGCCCCTGAGTTGATTATCCGAGGTGAACAGATTGGTGTGAGAGTTACCGTCTTTAACTACTGGTATAATGATGATTACATTGAGGTAGGTTCTAGCTCTGTCTTTAACTCTTTACCACACGACAAACATGTAGACTGGTCCACATTGAAAGCATTTGCAAACTACACTTAAAATGTAACCCAAATGATGGAATTTGTCATTCATAGCTAAGAAAACATTGTGGGAAAAGGAGAAAATGCTGGTTACCAGCATTTTCTCCTTTTCCCACAATGTTTTTAAAAAGCTTCTCCTTCAGGGTCGTTAAAACTCGTGATTGTGTGGTAAAGGGTTAACATACAAGACTCTAAACTCTGGGACTGCTGATTTGATTCCCAAGTCGGCCAAATTCTTTTGGAGGACTTATTACATTGTCATTTAGAAGGGATTCATTCCTCTCTCAATGCTCTCAACAAATATGCTCTCTTGATAGCTTTCTATCTAATTTCAACAATTTCATGTTCTTGTTATGTATCAGATTAATTGTTTACCATACAGCAAAATTTCAGACAACTCCATACTCAATACTTTCTTAGACAACAAGTCAAACATTGCTTCAGTGATAGGATCTTTCTTTAAAAGGGAAAAAAATAATGGGAAATGGAGAAAATGCTGGTTTCCAGCAGTTTCTCCTATTCCCACATTTTTTTTTTTTTTTCAAAAGACCTCCGAGGTCATTAAGACACAGGATTGTTTGGTAAAGAGTCAACAAATCATCTACATGAAATACCTTAACTAACACTGTACAGTTACCAATTGTATATTGTAGGTACTTATAACGATGGAGGACGGAGGTGATGAGTATCAGTTTGTGTGGGTAGATGACCTGGGAATTACAAGTGCATATGCACCCAAAACATATTCTGGCGATCATCAAACTTTGGTGTTTGTAAGTACAGTAGTGACTGCTTGACTTTCAGTAGATCATTAAGTTTGGCTGACTGAATAACTTTATTCCGACCGCTCTTTACATTGTAGATGTTTAATCCTTTTCTGTGGGACAAAAATTGAAACATGTCCATTTTAAGAGCATTTACAGATGTCAAAGAATGTCAAATGAATGAGATGGGACTTTTGAATGGTTAGATTCATTTCTTGAGAAAAGGAGAAAGTGCTGGTATAAATCAGTAGTGTTCTCTATTTCTGAAATTGTTTAACATTTACAGTGCTGAATTAATAAAATACACATTTTTAAATAGGAAAATCATCTGAAATATTGCTGTACCAAGGTTTTTTTGCCCAGAATATTTAACGAAATAGTGGACAGTGTAGATCCAAGATCAGACTGCACGTTCTGTGCAGTCTGATCTTGATCTACACTGTCCACAAAAACAAGTTAAGTTGGTTCCAGTGCTTTAAGGGTTAAAATGGCCTCTTACTAAGGATTGTAAAACCATAGGATTTGTACAAGTTATTTAACTTGTACTGTTGACTTTTAACCTTTACAGGGCCTTTTACTACATGAGTTGCTTTTACAGCCAGGGTAGATCAAGATCAGACATAACAGAAGGTGCAGTCTGATCTTTGATCTGCACTGGCCAATTTGCTAAGACATTCTTGACAAAAAGCAAACTTGAAATGTCTTCATTCCAGAATGTTAAATAGTGAAAGTTAAATAGGATCTGAAATGAGTTGGCATTTGAGACATAATTTTATTTAAGTAATCTAGAAATATATTATAAAGCAAGTCTTTGGTGAACTTAATGACTTTTTTTGTATATTTGTTTAACCCTTTACCAAACAATCCCTGGTTTTTACAACCCAGAGGAAGAAGCCTTCTGAAAGCCAACAAATGTCAATCTTTTCATCACATAACTGTTTCTCAGGAATTATATTTCATGACGTATTAAAACATAGGCCTACATGTATATGTATATTGAAATTTATATGAAGCCTATTTCCTCCTTTGACAGATACATTATGGAAGGAAAATGGTTCCAAACAAACTGGCTATTAATGATTTTTTTGAATCTAAAGATAGTAAAATTCACAGCTTCTTCACTATCAAAATAGGGGTAAATAGTTGTAATACTATAGGGATGTGATCTTTTAAAGACAAAGAAGATTAAATGTGATATTTTGACAGTTGGAGCCTGGAGAAGCAAGAGATATATTCATGCCTATTGTCTCAAAGAAAGTACAAGGAGAATTAACTTTCACTGTAACAGCCCAGTGTTTTATGGAAAGAGATCAAGTCACAAAATCAGTGATGATTTATGTAAGTAATAGATGGTTTTGTCTCTTTGTTAAGTGTTTAACCCTTTACCACACAATGACGACTTTTAACACCCCTGATAGAGAATGCTTTTGAAAACATTGTGGGAAAAGGAGAAAATGCTGGTTACCAGCATTTTCTCCTTTTCCCACAATGTTTTCTACCCTATCAAAGAAAAATCATTTCATATGAGCCACATTGAAACTGTCATCTGCAAATGCTTTCAATTCGGACAAGTCTAAAATTTGTCGTGTGGTAAAGGGTTAAGTACCCTTCTCAACATTATGTGGCAGCAGCCAGTGCACCTATCAGTACTTTCCTGGACTTACTTTTACCAGTACTTTGCACAATATTCTTCCCAACCACTGGCTGCTTTTCCACATAACCATTATCAAAATAATGATCAGTGGCTAGATGGGAGGAATCCTGGCACAATGGCTATTATCAATCCTTGGAAAGAAACTGGTTTCAAGCCATGATTCACTTCTTCCACTTCAGAAAAGTAGCAGAAATATCACTATCAGTACTTTCACAAGGGCACAAACTACAGGTTTGTTTGTGTATTTGGTGGTCAACACTTTTCATTTCTATTTTCAACACTACTTCAGTTATATCACGAAGTCAAGCATACCTATCCATTCTTTCTTGGAGTTTCTTTTACTTGTATTTTGCACTGTATTCTTTCCAAAGCAATGTCTGTTTCTCTCATAAACATCCTAGAAATGTTCAGTGATGAGAGAGAAATGAATCCTGTTGCCATGACTATCAGCAACCCACAGAAAAATTTTTGCCAAGCTGGATATCAAACAAGGGACTGCTATGTTAAAGGCTCGGTGCATTATCAGCTGAGCAACACGTCTTAGCACACAAGGTAGCAGCTATTGCTTGTCTATAATAACCAGGCATCTGAGGAAAAATACAACTCTTTACTACAAAGTTTGGACTTTAAGAAGAAGGGATTTGAAAACATTGTGAGAAAAGGATAAAATGCTGGTAACCAGCATTTTCTCCTTTTCTCCACAATGTTTTCTACCCTACTGAAGACAGAAACCATCATTTGCACTACATTTGTTGTTTACAAACCCTTTCGATTTGGTTGAGTCCTTAATTCTGTTGTGTGGTAAAGAGTTGAAAACTGTAAAAACAAACCAATGTAAAACAAATTGCACTGGTATTATTTTCAGCCGGATGGAGTAATCAACTACTTCCACACACCATATCTCATTGACATGATTAAATATGGATCAGAGACAATTCCAGACCTTCAGATTGTGATCCCAGATCAGTTCAAAGTGCCAGAGGTCAGAGAACATCTGTATGTTCCTGGATCAGGAGTAGCAGAGATCAGCTTGTTTGGTATGTGTAGTATAGGGCTACTTGTAACAAATAAGTCAAAGAAAAATTACAGTAAATTGGAATTAGAGACAGATTGATTAATCCCTGAACTGCTAAATAAATCAAACGACTAATTTGAGTAAATGGTAAGAGTCCCAAATATTGCAAGTAACCATTACGGTAAAAATGTTCTATAGTGATCAGCACTGTTCTAAAAAAAAAAAGCATTGAGCCTGGTTAGGCAATAAGTCTGCAATTTCTGTTTGAATTAATAATCATAAAATATCAAAATTGAACATGAAACATAAACATTACAATGAATCAAAAGGGTATCAGACTTACATCTGAGGGATTGAAAAGATTTGACTGAAAATGGTATTCAGATATTAATTTGACATGTTTGAGA
This sequence comes from Hippopus hippopus, assembly GCA_946811185.2. Lineage (NCBI taxonomy): Eukaryota > Metazoa > Mollusca > Bivalvia > Cardiida > Cardiidae > Hippopus > Hippopus hippopus. Next base: position 12,770,927 of record OX328103.1, on the reverse strand, counting down.
CATTCCTTTTACGTTCTTGCATGCAGACAAGTTTAGATCTTTAAGAAAATATATGATTTTGAAAAGAGGACAAACATTTTGTGTGTTATCTTTGTTACAGGAGACCACTCCTTCATGCATGACTTCGTCCCGATTTAAATACAATACCTAACGACTGCGTTGGGGAGATATCTCTTTAGCTCAATGGTTATGGTATTGGTCTTTTAAACCTCAAAAAACGAGGATATTTGTCTGCCGTGGGTTCAAATCCTGCCAGATGCGGTTTGTATTTCAGCCATGCATTTATTCATTTGTTTCTTTGTTACGGACTTTGTTCGTAAGATGGGGGCTCGTCAGGGATTAGCCATTGAGCTGTTAATCCCATTTGTTGTCCAAAAACGGACATTTGTTTTCTAAATAATAGACTTACTGCCCAAAAAGGCTTTGAGTCATCAATAAATGATGACTTTAAGAGGGGGTGTGTTACAGGAGACCACTCCTCCATGCATGGCTTCGTCCCGATTTAAATGCAATACCTAACAACTGCGTTAGGGAGATATCTCTTTAGCTCAGTGGTTATGGTATTGGTCTATTAAACCTCGAAAAACAAGGATATTTGTCCGCCGTGGGTTCAAATCCCGCCAGATGCTGTTTGTATTTCAGCTATGCATTTATTCATTTGTTTCTTTGTTACAGACTTTGTTTGTAAGATCTTTCGTCTTTAATTTCCAGGTGATGTGGTCACACCTGGATTTTTCAAGAAGTACATGACATGCGAGGACATATTTAGAAAACCATATGGTGCAGCAGAGATGAATATGTTCAATTTTGCCTACAACTTGCTGACTCTACAGTTCAAAAAGGCAAACCAGCAGCTTTCTCCTGAAACACTGGCTACTTCTCTGGAATATCTGAATATTGGTAAGGCTTTTATAAAATTGTATAACTTGCATATAGATCTACTTCATAGTGATTTAACCCTTTAACAAACAACATTTTAAGATGGTTCAGTTTGAAAGGATTCAGACTTCAAATTAAATAGTGCGAAAATCATGAAATCTGTCTATGAAATGATAAAAAAATATCGTGGGAAAAGGAGCAAACACTGTTTACCAGCATTGTCTCCTTTTCCCTCAATTTTTTAATTAGTCCTTTAATTGAGGTTATTAAAACTTGGGATTGTGTAGTAAATAGTTAAATAAGTATAGTGGAGCCAGGTAAATCAGGAGTCTTGATTGCGATCTACAATGCCTGATGTTAGGTGGAAATTTTCTAGACAAAATTGCCTTGAATTTGCAGCATTTTTGTCAGTCACACTGTCATGTAATTTCTTTTGGTTTGGAATCTATGGGTTAAAATTATAGTCAGGAGTCAATGGATGTAATATGATTAGGAGTCTATTTGTTTATAAGAATGGTTAGGTGTGTATAGGTTTTGTATGGTTAAAAGTGTATGGGTTTAAAAGAATAGTTAAGAATCTGTGGGTTTAACCCTTTACCACACGACAAAATTTTAGACCTGTCCAAACTAAAAGCATTTGTAGATAACAGTTTTAACGTGGCTTATATGAAATGATTTTTCTTTGATAGGGTAGAAAACATTGTGGGAAAAGGATAAAATGCTGGTAACCAGCATTTTCTCCTTTTCCCACAATGTTTTCAAAAGCCTTCTCTTTCAGGGGGCGTTAAAAGTCGTCATTGTGTGGTAAAGGGTTAAAGTTCGGTTAGGAATCTTTGGGCTTAACCCTTTAACAGCAAAGAAAATTTTAGACTTGTAAAACATGAAAGCTTTTGCAGACAACAAATTGAATGTTGTTCATATTGTAATATTTGTGTCTAAAAATGTAGAAAACAATGTGGGAAAAGGAGAAAATGCTGGTTACCAGCATTTTCCCTTTTCCCACAATGGTCTTAAATCCTTTTCATCAGTGATTGTGTGGTACAGGGTTAAAAGAATTATGTCTAGTTAAATAGGTCCCCAGATATTTAGTGGGAAAATTTGTTTTGTTTACTTTCAGGTCTCCAGAGACAGCTGAGTTACATGAACCATGATGGCTCCTTCAAAATGTTCCGTGATGATAATACTACTACCAGTATTTGGTTGTCTGCCTTTGTTGCCAAAACCCTTCACGAGGCAAGATTTGGTGAATGGGAGCGAGATCTGTTTATACCGATAGACTTGATTGACAAGATTGTGGTCTGGCTGTGTGATAAACAGAATGAGACAGGGGCTTGGTATCCAGAGGGACAGATCTTTGACAGGAAATTGGTATGCACAAAATTGACTCAGTACAACTAATTGGTTGAACAAAGTACCTCTTGCAGATAAATTTACTTACATCATTGCAGACAATTTTTGAAAACACTTTGTCTAAAGCATATCTTCATTAGATATTCAGGCAGATTATCCGTAGTTATGATCACATTTTCAAAGCTGTACTTGCGAAGAAGTGTTGAGAGTTTTAAAGTAAAATTTCAATTAAATTTCTGGGTAGCTTTACAGAGCAGTTAGTAACCACTGAATCACAGAGGAACCAATTTTAATCATTAGATCATCATGCAGATGAAATTTTATGGAAAAAGCCCAATTTTTGCATTTCAGAGGCATTTTTTTTTTTTTTTTTACCAGAAAAGGATAGATCAGACTGAATCTTCTGTGTAGTCCAATCTTAAGTCTGTTTTCTCTGAATAAGCTCATAAAGTTTTCTTGGCAACCTCAGAATTAATTGTATCTTCAGCTTTTGCACTTCAAAGTAATTAACAGAAAATTGTCCAGTAAGACTTTAACCCACAACCATATAAAAACTTGTTACACCCTTGCAAGAGACTGCTGTAGAAGAAACGGCATTTTCATACAATGTTTATGCTTACCATTCAAACAGACACCTTTTCTTCAGAAGTTTCCTGTTTGTTTCTTCTGTACCAGATTATGTGGTAATAGGTTTATATATTATTGTAATATGATCAAACATTTGTTTACCTTCCACCTCTGTTTAACATCCACCTGGTTTAACGATTTTGTTGGAGTGTCCATGGGAGAGGCACTTTGGTACTAAACCCAAGACAGACATAAATAAGTGAGCTGTTGCTGTGATATGACTAAAACATTGTTGAAAGTGGTTTGAAACGCCATTCAACTAGGTTGGATCAAGCGACTTCAATTTAGAATCCCAGCTTATTACTTAACTGATTACCACTCAATCCCTACTTTTAACGACCCTAGAAAGAAGCCTTTTGAAAACATTGTTGGAAAATGAGAAAATGCTGGTAACCAGCATTTTCTCCTTTTCCTACAATGTTTTCTACCCTTTCCAGAACAAATTTCAATTTGTCAGTCACATTTATTTTGTCGTCTACAAATGCTTTCAATTTGGACAGGTCTAAAATGTTGTCGTTTGGTAGAGAGTTAAAGTGATATTGTTTCAAACAGCCTTTTGCCTTCACTCATTGGTTATGTTAGTTTTTAATGTAACAGTTGTAGACAGGTTTGACTTCGTCTCTGTTTCAGTCCTCTCAGGCAGACAATCCTACAGAACTTATGTTTGGACATCCTGTACCATTGACAGCATATGTGTTGATTGCCTTGTACAAAATTGAAACCGATGTCTCAGGGGTAAGTCAGCATTACTTTCTACATCTGATCAAATGGCTCATTTTTAGCCCTTTACCACACAAACCCAAGTTTTGAACGACCCTGATGGGAAGGCTTTTAAAACATAGTAAAAATGTGTTGGAAACCAGCATTTTCTCCTTCTCCCAAAATGTTTTCTACCATGTCAAAGACAATTTCCTTTACTGGAGCTAAATTTTGATTGGTCATCTGCAAATGAATTTGTGTGGACAAGTAAGAAATTTTCTCCTATGGTAGAGTTTACTTACCTCAAAAAAGCGATAAGCTTTTGTGTGTAACTTAGTATGGTGACTGATTATAATGATTGGTGTTTGACTATAGTTGATGTTAGCTTGTTTACATCATTTGTTTAAGGAAAGAAAACATTGTCCGAAAAGGAGCAAATGCTGGCTACTATAGTAGTTAGTAGCATAGTGGAAAGTAACTTTATTTGTATGAATGGCGGATGGATATGATAGCGTAACATTTCTACCATTCAAATCGCAAATCAGTATGCTCATATTCCACACACTTTCGTTTGAGACAAGTCTTGAATTTTGTTGTTTGGTAAAGACTTAACCACTCTTGAAAACATGATCAAAGACAGAGAGAAAGTTCCGATTATAATATTGCCTTGTTTTTTTTATCTGCAGGCTGCCCTAAGTTGTATTGACAAAGCAAGACAACTGGCCTCAGAATATCTTGTAATGGAAGCGTTCAACACACCGAATAGAGAGGTTTTTCACCTTGCCATCACAGCCTATGCTTTGTCCCTTTCTCAACAGAAAAGCCGAAGTATCTTTGACAAACTGTGGAGTCTGAGAAACCAATGTAAGTAATGTTGCTAATCGATAATCAGGGATTCTATTGAGTACTCGATTAATTGAGTACTCGTTCCCATCCCCAGTTATGACCCTATTTTACTTCGACTTTTTACTGAAAATCAAGAAACTGCAGCGGAGCATTGGCACCCCGCATGAGGTGCTCTTGTTCATGTGTATGATTTAACTCATTACCAAACATTCCTGTCTTTTCTTATCGAAAAAATTGTGGATAAAGGAGAAAATACAGGTGACAAGCATTTCTCCTTTCTTTCCCTGTATTCTTCCCTCTGTAAAATGAATCCCATTGTCTGAACCTTTTTTATGACATTTGAAAAACTTCATTTTGGATGATTCTGATTGTTTTTTGTCCAAGAACTCAAGCAAAGATATCAGCTGTTTAAACAGCAAAGAATTAAAACCCTCTACCACACAATCCCATTTTATAACAACTCTACGAAGAAAGCTTTATGGGTTGTTTGGTAAACGGTCATAACTCAATCCAACTTGAAAAATGTCAAAATCTATTTCATGAAAAATGAAATAAAAATTTTTGTTGTAAACAGACTTAAATTAGAAGTACAACAATTTGGAGAATAAACCTTTCTGAAATCTGAAGTACCAGATACAGTCCATGTTTTTACCTTGTTTTACACATTTTGAAGTTTTTATTCACTTTTTGTAAAACTTGTCAGTATTGATATGTCAAACAAATGTCATTTTTGGTACAATCAATTTTTGGTTTGATTGTAAATCACTTTTACTCTTTACCATAAAGCAAAATCTTAGACTCATTCAAATTGAAAGCATTTGCAGATGACAAATAAAATGTAGCTCAAATGATTCAATTTGATTTTGATGGGGTACCAGCATTTTCTCCTTTTCCCACAATGTTTTCAAAGGCCATCTCCGTCAGGGTTATTAAAACTGGGGATTTTGATGGAAAGGATTAAGAATGTAAATCTGTAATGTTTTCAGCCAATGAGATCTATTTCTCGAACACTGGAATGCCAGAAAATCCGTCGGACTTTATCAACACAGTACGATACTTAAAGCCGAGGACAGAGTTGATGAACGATGGTTACGCTGTTCAAGCTACTGCGTATGCTCTGATGGCACACATCAAACATAACGGAATGGGTATTGACTCTGAATCTAAAATTCAGAGAGATTCCATGATGAAATGGCTGAACTATATGAGGAATTTCATTGGTGGATTTGCATCCACACAGGTGAGAAAAATTTAAAGTCGTAATGTAGCCTTAATGGTGGCACATCTTTGAGTTGCTAAAAGCAGTTTTGGGTATCTGTAATGTCTGTCATCTTGTGTGCAATAACTTTCATGTTATTTCAAGATTTAAACAAAAATGAAGACATGACAAATTGATATTGATAATACTGTAAGAAAGAAAAAAAAATAAAAAAAGGGAAAAAATAATGTTAAAAAAAAAAAATCATTGTAGATTTACGTGTAAAGCAGACACAGTATGTGGTAAATGAAATAATGAAAAAAAAAAGGCTTCAGACAACTGGAAAATCTTTCTTTTCCAAATGTGAAATACACTGATACATTTAAAAATGTTGTTACAAAAATATATCCCCAAAGAAGTTGTCGGTATCTTGTAATATGTTTGTCCTTTACCAAACAACAAATTAAAAGATGCACCCTCACAGCTAGAGAGTAAATAAACACTGTTAAAACTTTACAATGTGTAGAATCTAGATAGCCGTGTAAACGTAGATAAAAAATCAGTATAAGGTTTATGGGATAAAGAGACGCCAGGGATTTCTCTTCGATTTAAACCGGAAACTGTGGTTGTAATGGCTAGCCGCAATAGAACTATTTGCATTTTCTATCCGTCGTAATCTGTGCAACCTTGCAACCATCAGGGGCAACATTTGGCAAGAAGGTACAAGAATGATTATAATTTCATAAAATAAAGATAAAACTGGTTACAAAACTGGATGAAAATGAGTAAAGATGCATCTTTAAATGTTAGATTTGTCCAATTTGAAAGCATTTGCAGAGAACAACATCGATAGGTCTATAATGATAGGATTTATTCTTGTAAGGATAAAAACATTGTGGGAAAAGGAGAAAATGCTGGTTACCAGCATTTTCTCCTTTTCCCACAAAGTTTTCAAAAGCCTCTTTCTTCAGGTCGTTGAAAAGTTGGATTGCTTGGTAAAGAGTTAATTGTTATCTCAATTTTACACAGGACACCCTAGTTGCTATGGAAGCTCTATTTGAGTTTACGAAGGTGGATCCCAACCGAAACGTTTTCAACACAATTATTCAGCTGGAGGCGTCGGCTCTACCAGAATGGAAGAGAGTTATAAGAATGACGAAGGCCAACTATACAAATATGGTGTCAACTTATGTAAGTTTTTTTGCACAGTGTTTGATCTACTTATTTGATGAAAGTGTCCAAAATGGCAACCAAGTTTATAGTAATACTGTGATAAGGAGGCAATGGCAAAAGCATTTTTACAAGAAAAAATGTGGTTTTGAGGTAATTTGCAGCAGATTACTTGAAAAAATACTTGGAGAATATATAGATAATTAGCATGAATGCATTTAAAAATATTGTAGCAGCAGGGGAAACTTCCCAGTTGAAGTAATTTGTCCTCTGTAACTGTGCTTCCAAAAGTACTGTGTAAGTGGAAATTTTTGTGATGGGGAAACTTTCAAATTCGCAAACTTTTCTGTTTGCATATTTTACCATAAATATACCAACAAATAACGAGTGTCTTGAATTCACAAATATTGCTGTATGGAAAGTTCCTTTAATCAGTTATTTGCAACTTTTTCGACACACGCATAATTATATCCACGTATACAGTATTCAGCAGCAAGACAACCAGTCAGCTACAGAAGAAAATGAGTGAGCCCTTTATCAAATCATATTTCTTGACAAAGAAGGCCTTGGATGATATTGCAAAGGAGAAAATGCCAGTAACAAGCATTTTCTCCTTTTCCCACAATGTTTTCAAACCTTTAGGAGACAGATCCCATCACTGCTGTATTAAACTTGTCTGCAAATTCTTACAATTTCTTTAAATCTTAACATTTTGCCCCTGGTATTTAGTGTTTAGGAACACTATGGATACCTAGAAATACTAGATGGATAATTGAAATCACCTCTATGAAATAACAAAAATTGTTATACTCTGTCAGCTTGCGCAGGTTGACATGGGTGGAAACTTCTTGCTATCTTTAAATTTTCTGCATGTCAAGGGACCAATCTACTGTATGATTTAATCGGTTATTATACAAAATGGATTTTAGGGGATCCATAATTATGTGATGTCTTGCTTGGTATAGTGCAACTAGGAGATGCATTAAGCCCTCTTTGCCAGAGCTTGGCTGAGTTTTAAAGCAAACAAACAGGCAGACAGAAGATGAGATGAGATAATGCTCAGAGAAATAAAACATTTACTCAACTGTGTTTGACAGGCCAATGAAGACTATGTATATGGAACTATCAGAGTAACAGCCCAGGGTGTTGGACGATCAATGATGCAACTTACGACCACAGTGCATGTTGAGTATCCATGGTTACTGAAGAAAACACAAGATGAGATCCAGTTTTTTGAGCTGACAGCAGACAACATCCGTTTTACTGGACGCAACTTCTCTGTCATGGAGATGACTCCTTGTATCAGGTAGGAAATGTTATATCCTTTACTTACAATACCAACCTTAGGCTTTGAAAACATTGTTGGAAATGGAGAAAATACTGGTTACAAGGATTTTCTTTTCTTTACTTACAGTGTTTGCTATCCTGTCATAAACAAATTCCATCATTCATGCCATGATTAGTGAGTGAGTTCTGGCAAAAGGAGGTTCAACGCATCTCCTTTATAATGCATTTACCAAGCAAGCCATAATGTAATCTGAACCTGGCGGTATGATGGCTTTGACATGCAGAAAGTTTAACAAAAACAAAATTTTGTTGTATGGGAAAGAGCCCTAGGGGCTTCAGCGCCATCATCTGCTTTGTTGTCATCGTCTTGCGATATTTGTGATATTTTCTGATTATTTCCTTTCATTACTGAAAATATTTCCTTAAAACCAGGAAGGTTGCTAAATATTACCAAACCAGAAGAGCAGGTAACCCCAAAAATATTTTTGTGCAGTCATGTGCCTTTTGAGACTATGAATTTTCACTGAAAAAGCAACTGTAGCTAAGCCTTGGAATTCAAACGCAGTGCTCTTGTTTTCATTTCATGAAAATGAAAAGTTGTATTCATGTTCCATTGGGTTAGCCCTTTATCAAATATTCCTGTGTTTTAACAATCTTATGGAAAAAGGATTATGAAAACAGTGTTGGAATAGAAGAAAATGCTGCAGCATTTTCTTCTATTCCAACATTGTTTTCTACCTGTTCTATGTCATAGTCCATAATTTGAGCCACAATTTGTTTGTCATCCGCAAATGCTATCAGTCTACACAAGTTAATGTTTTGTCCTCTGATAAAATGTCTATATATATAATTTGTCACATTGCAGATGGATGTACCTGGATAAAAGTTTAGAATCAGGCCTCACTGTGCTAGAAGTTGATGTTCCAACAGGATTTGTAGTCATGAACCACACACTGAGGGATTATGTGAAATCTGGCATGGTGCCAAATCTGAAACGTGCAGAATTCTACTACAGAAAAGTGGTTTTCTACTTTACACATGTGGGTATATGTTTATAATTGTTTGTTTGTTTTATTTGATACAAGTTATTTTAAGCTGACAATGCAGATTAAATCTTACCACCTAAATTGATTAATCCCATATTTCATCAACTTTGAGGGAAAAGCCTTTTGTAGATATTTTATGAAAAGGAGAACCTAATGGTCACAAGCATTTTCTCCTTTTCATACAATGTCTTTTACCTATACAAAAACAAAATCCCATAACATTGAGCCACATTATGTCATTTGTAAAAAAATGGATACTTTCAATGTGCACGAACTAAAAATTTTGTCTATATGTAAAGAGTTAAGATCAGAATGCTTCTGTCCACTCCTGAATGTGCAATTTTGAATATTTTGGTATATCCTAGCCAAAACAAACCTACATGTAACATCATAATCATTGTTTTCGGGGGTATACTGGAATCAGCCTGTCTGTCCGTCCGTGTGTCCGTCCGTCCGTGTGTCCATCTGTGTACAAAATACTGTCAAAGCGCTGGCGGGGGTATAAAGTCACATTCAGTGACAGCTCTAGGTTTGTCTTTACTTGTACATAAAATGCCTTTTCGTTTAAAGGAACAGCAAATCAGGAAGGGATTCTACATGGCTCTGTGGTTACAGCTTGAGATTCATAGGTTCTAAATTTGATACCCATTGGCAGTGCTAGATGCATTGGGCCTCTTGTACATGAATTCATAAAGATAATCAATTCTTGAAAGAAGAGTAATCTATCTAATCCTTTACCATATAATCTTGAGTTTTAATGACCCTGAGGAAGAAGGCTTTTGAGAACATTGCAGGGAAAGGAGAAAATGTCGGTAACCAGTGGTAGTAAAATGTTTATACAAAGACAGGCGTATCTGCAAGAGGTAGGCGTCGTGTAACTAACTGGGACAATTTGTGAGAACCTAAATCATGGTGTGCGAGACCATTCCTTCATCCCAGTTTAAATATAATACCTAACAACTGCGTTAGAGAGAATTCTCTTTAGCTCAGTGGTTATGATGTTGGCCTTTCGTCTGGGCGTTCTAGGTTTGAATCCTGCCCAGTCTCTGTATTTCTGCCATGCATTTGTTCATTTGTTTCTTTGTTACGGACTTTGTTCGTAAGATGGGGGCTCGTCCGGGATTAGCCATTGAGTGATTAATCCCATTTGTTGTCCAGAAATGGACATCTACCTAATAAGACTTTGAGTCATCAATAAATGATGACTTTAAGAGGGGTTGTGTTACGGGAGACCACTCCTTCATGCATGGCTTCATCCCGATTTAAATGTAATACCTAACAACTGCATTAGAGAGAATTCTCTTTAGCTCAGTGGCTATGGTGTTGGCCTTTTGTCTTGGCGTTCTAGGTTCGAATCCTGCCCCGTCCCTGTATTTCTGCTATGCATTTGTTCATTTGCTTCTTTGTTACGGACTTTGTTCGCAAGAATGGACTTTGAACAAGTACTAATCACAATAGGAAAAGGGTAGCACTGTTTGATTTCATATCGCCCCCATTCATTACTTGTAAATCTGCTTATGTTTATTTCCTTCAGGTTGACAACAGTAAAACATGTGTGAAGTTCCGAGCAGATAGATGGTATCCGATAGCTAACATGACCATACAGCATCGAATGAGAGTCTACGATTATTATGAACCAGGTATGGCTTTTCTTACCTCTTTTAAATCCTAGGCTACTAAGTGGGATTCGTTTCACTGTTTTGGACAGTATAGATCAAGATCAGACTGCACAGAATGTGCAGAGTGATCTTTGATCTACACTGTCCAGTATGATGAGAATTTGCTCGTTGAAAAGTTTTCAAATTTGCAAAAGTTTGGATCCTTACTTTTAATTAAAGATTGTTATTGTTGATTGTTATTGTACTATCAACCCCTTACCCCACAGCAAAATATTAGACTTGCTTAAACCGAGAGCATTAATTTTGTAGACTACAAATTGATTGAGGCTTAGTTGATGGTATTTGTGTTTTAAAGGGTAGAAAACATTGTTAGAAAAGTTGGAAAATGCTGGTTACCAGCATTTTCTCCTTTTCTCACAGTTTTTTCAAAACATTTCTTTCTTAGGGTCAGCAAAACTGGGGAAAGGCTCAAGCGGTTTTAGAATTAAGTGTTTTATTTAACAAATAATCTTCTTTCTATCGTGGTTTATCGTTCAATAAACCACAGTTGTGAGTTATGAGGCACAATAAATAATCCACGAGGGCGATAGCCCGAGTGGCTTATTCATTGCGCCTCATAAATCACAACGTGGTTTATTGAACGATAAACCACGATAGAAAGAAGTTTATTTCAATTCTAACATGACCAACTCTTAATCAAAGGAAAACAAGATCATAATAGAGTAAAAACGCGGATGCAGATTATATTCCATTGAATAACTTACTTACCTATTTTCTTTATACAGAATGACGTCACTCTACATAGAATGACGTAGATTTTACCACGCTTTCGTTGCATTGGGTTTATAGAACCGAATTCACGTGCCATGTTAGAATTGAGTTATATCTTATTAAAGGTATTGGTAAGATGTAAAGCAAATCCAGATAACACTGCCCAAAAAAAATTTAAGTCAAATCTTGGATCTGTCCCCAATTTCATTCTAAAATGCAACCAAAATATCTCATTGTTTTCATTAGTTTAGATGTTCTTGAAGAAAACAGGTTTTGTCAGCCCAGTCTGTATGGTCTTGCAAAAACTTAGAGTCTTTCTGTCACCTTTGAAGATATTTACTTTAGACTTGTTGTCAACTATGAAAATGGGGAATCTACGCCAATATGGCAGGTAATTCTCAAAATATTTTTGATACAGGTATGCACCTCATTTAAGTCGCACCATTACCCATTACTCTAAAAATGTGATTGTTTATGCCCCAGTTGAGGTGAAGACAAATTTTGCTAATATTGTGGGGTAGAATAATGTAGAAAGCATTGTTAGAAATGATGAAAATGCTGGGAACAAGCATTTTCTTCTTTTCCCACAATGTTTTCAACCCTGTCAAAGATACATCATTTGACCCACATTTGTCAACTGCAAATACTTTGAAATTGGACAAGATTAAAATTTTGTCACAGGGTAAAGCTTTAGTAGAGGGATAATGATGTATTGCTAAATATGTAAATACTGTGTTTTTTATTCATTAGTTTATTTACTTTATTTTATTTCAGGTATGCACAACACGTCCATCTACACAACTTACAACATGTTCAACCTGAACATCTGTTACGTGTGTGGATCCTATCAGTGTCCGTACTGTCCATTCTTCAACGTTGCCACCGTGATAAAAGCTAGCTTTACCTTCCTATCACTTCTACTCGGAGTTATTGCTAAAAAATATGTATTGAGGACTAGTTAGTTGTCAAAGTGGTTCCACGGACATTCGTTAAACTGTTTCTGATGTACACCAATACATTCCCTCATCAAGTGAATGAATATCCATTATTCACTTCTTTTATTCTCATCCAGGATGTACTACAATTTTTCATATGTGAATATGTCAACTTATGCAAGTAACTTTGTTTGCATATAGCAATATTTGGGGTTTTTTTTAAACATTCAGGTTAAAGATGAAATTGCTTTAAATGAGTGATATATCCTTAATCAGTGCCTGTGTTAGTGTATAATTCATGTTGATTCTCATATTTTACCACATAAATGAATGAGCTGTTGCCAGGATATTACTGAAATAATGTTCAGGGGCCATTCAATAAATCTAGGATATTTTTCCGTAGTTGTTTGCTGCAAATTTAATGTAGGATAACAGTTAACCCTTTACAAAACAATCAGTTTTCACGACCCCGCAAAAAGGCTTTCCAAAACACTGTGGGGAAAGGAGAAAATGCTGGTAACCAGCATTTTCTCCGTTTCCCTCAATGTTTTCTACTCTATCAGAGAGCTTAAGCTCATTTGTACCAATTTTGGATTTGTCATCAGCAGATGTTTTGAATTTGGAAGAGTCTAAAATTTGTCGTTTGGGAAAGAGTTGAACTCCAGATTACTACAGGTGATATAGATGCCATTGTAGAAAATATAGATCAAGATCAAACTGCACAAAATATGTAGTCTGATCTCAGATCTACCCCGTCCGACTGACAGCCCTTCAAATTGTAAATTTTGTTTTGTTTCTCTCAAAGTGTAGGCAAAGGTCAGACTGCAGATTTTTTGTAGTTTTAAACTCTCTACAAAATACATTCATCATCATGCATAACAGGATAAGTGTTAAAAACATAACAGAAAAAACAGAAAAGAACCAGTACACAACTTGAAATGCATTCATGTAAAAATAAATCACAATTATGTAAATAGAACAGAATCATTCTTATGGTAACAAGTGATTTTTTTTATACATTTAATCTACTGCATATTATTTTGTACACATAACTTTTTGTATAAAGAAAAATAAATATTTTTTACTTAATTTTTTTGTTTTTTACTTGAACATACTCCCTGTCTTAAGATTGAAGGTAATAAAATATCACATTTTGTCAGTCTATCTTGCGATATAACAATAAATCAAAACATTCCTTTTTTGATATTTTGGCCAAACTTGTGAATTGTAATTCTTTCTTGATAGAGGTTGTATGTTGAATTACTGAAAAAAGAAGCAGTTTAATATAATTATGTGTTACAATGTATTTTAACCTTTACAGCAACTTTCACAACTTCATTTTCCTTTGTGGCTAGTATGGATTAAGACCAGACTGCACTTAACATGAACTGCATCCATTTATTCTTTGGACTCTTTACTACATAATATGGTGTTATACGGACCCTAAAAAGGTTAACTATTTTAAACTATTGTGGGAAAAGAAGAAAATGCTGGTCACCAGTATATATTCCTTTTCCCAATTTTTTTTGTCCCATCATCATTTGGTCACATTTAACTCTTTACCAAACAATCCCGACTTAACGACCCTGAAGAAGAGGACTTTTGAAAACATTGTGGGAAAAGGAGAAAATGCTGGTAACCAGCATTTTCTCCTTTTCCCACAATGTTTACTACCTTTCCCAAGACAAATTTCAATTTTTGAGTCATATCCATTTTGTCGTCTGCAAATGCTTCCAATTTTGGCAAGTCTAAAATTTTGTTGTTTGGTAAAGAGTTAATGTTGTCTGGAACAGCATTAAATTTGGACAAACCTCAAATTTTGTCCTTTGGTAAAGAATTAACCCATTGCTAGGGAAAAAAAAGTTTCATTATGCCCCTTACAATAGCCCACACAAAACAATGCTTGGAAGGTATGCTGAAACCGCCTGTCTGTCTTTCCATCTATTGGCAGACTTATCACTATTTTGTGTCATCAACTCCCTCTTTAGCTTTGCTGTCATGATATTCAAACTGAACAACTATTGATCAACAATAGATGTGCATTTTGAGCAATTTCTTTTGCCTCAATGTTTTAAAAACTTCTGTGCTGCAAGTCAAAAAATAGCCTGCAGGAGGTAAAACAGGTTTAGACTTTACATGTACATGTGTTTATTATACCCCCACAAACGAAGTCAACTTGTCCGTCCATCCGTGTGTCACAAAAAGCTTGTCCGGGGCATAAATTCCAAAGTATAAAAGCTAGTGATTTCAAAGTTCATATACAGATAGGTCACATTAAGGAGAAGTGCAGTGTACAAGATCCATAACCTGTCTTCAGTTTATTCAGAGTTATTGCCACTTGTAAATTGTTAACTTTGGATTTTTGTCTGGGGCATAACTTCAAAAGTATAGAAGCTAGTAACTTCAAAGTTCACACACAGATAGATCACATTAAGGAGAAGTGCAGTGTACAAGAACCATAACTCTATTCCAACTATTTTTGGGGTTATTGCCCTTTGTAAATTTTAACTTTGGATTTTTGTCTCGGGCATAACTTCCAAAGTAAAAACGCTAGTAACTTCAAAACCTCATATACAGATAGACCACATTAAGGAGAAGTGCAGTGTACAAAAAACATAACTTTATTCCCACTATATTTAGAGTAATTGCCCTTTGTAAATTTTAACTGGGGCATAACTTGCAAAGTACAAAAGCTAGTAACTTCATATACAATTAGATCACATTAAAGTGGAGTGCACTGTGCAAGAACCATAACTCTATTCCCACTATTTTCAGAGTAAATGCCCTGTGTAAATTTTAACTTTGGATTTTTAATGACACCTGTTCTTTGACAAGGTGCTGTGTAGGGGGGGGGGGGGGTGTGGCACTTTTGTGACAGTTCTAGTTCTTTTACCAAATATCTTAACCACACAAACCTGACTTTTAATGACACTGAGAATAAGGCTTTTGGAAACATTGTACCTTTTCCCACAATGTTTTTTACCCTATCAAGGACCAACTTGGTCATTTGGGCCATTTTTGTTGTCCTGAAATGCTTTCAATTTAGACTTCAATTTTGTAATTTGGTAAAGCGATAAAGTGTACTCTGCTGAAACTTGTTTCACCAATGTTTATGCGGGAAAAAGATCATTATTTTAAAAAATCTATTGGAAAGTACTGGTTTAAATAGGGAAAAATCCAGAGAAACATGGGAGAGTGCACTGGCTGCAGCAATATAACTGAACAAGAGCACAGCATGCAGGTACCAGCGCTTGGCTGCAAGTGCTTGATTTTCTATAAAAATTCTAAGTCGAAAAAAAGGGCATTAACTACATAAAAAATACTACAATGATTATCTGCCCCTTTTGTACGAGTTCCCCTTTTGATAGTTAACAACTTGTCCAAGTTTGAAGCAGATATCTTCAGTAATAACAGAGATATTACAAAACGTTAAAGTCTTTACACCACTACGACGATGTAGACGAAGACACCAGGGCTACAACAATAACTCATTGTCTTTGAAAACGGCCGAGCTGATAAATGTTGAAAATAGCATAAACTCTTTCTATAACTAGACAAAATTGTCAGACTTGTCCAGATCGACAACATTTACAGATAACAACTTTATATTTTAAAGTTGAGAAAAGAGGATGGAAAAAGAAGAAAAACTGATGCTGGCTTCCAGTATTTTCTCCTTTTCATACAATGGTTCAGAAGGCTTCTGCTTCGGAGTTGTTAAAAGGAGGTATAAAGTTAAGTGTATACCGAACAACAAAATTTTAGGCTTATCCATATTGAAAACGTTTGCAGACAAAATAAATGAGCCCCAAGATTTAAAATTTGTTTTTGAAAGGGCAGAAAACATTGCAGGAAAAGGAGAAAATGCTGGTTACCAGCATTTTCTCCTTTTCCCGCAATGTTTTCAAAAGCCTTCTTTCTCAGAATCTTGGAAACTTAGGACTGTGATAAAGGATAAAAGATCAAATAAACCAAACCTTACAATATACAAGTACCTTGTAGACATCATGTCTTTAATTTCAAACATTAAAATTGTCATGGCACAATTCTGTGATAGATTTATGACTAAAAATCTTTAAAAATCTGCACATACATGACAGTTGATGACTGTTATCTTTTAACACACTTTAGCAATTTAGTCAGTCTGTCTTCAACCCTTTTTAACAATTTCATACAGATTTTTCCTGTTTTTTTTTTTTATCTTCAGAGGCTTTATACATGTTGCGAAAAATGGAGAAATTACTTCCCCTATTATAGACAAATCTCATTATCTAAGCCACTTTTGTGGTCTGAAAATGCTTTCAGAAGTTGTTTGGTAAAGAGTTACTGTTGCTTTCCTTGACAGTACATGTATATATCAAGATCAGACTGCATAGAATATAAAATCTGAAATCCACAACTGTACAAATAAAAACTTTAACACACCTAATGTTGACAGCTCTGGGGAGTGTAGCAATTGTAACTAGCAATTGCTCCTTTTTCCACAGTGTTCTACTATTGAACAATGATATTTTCCTCACTGTCTTTGAGATATTTTTTTCATTAGGTTTGAAGTAGCCTGTACAAAAAATGGGTTAAAAGCTAATTGTGTGGAAATAAGGGTCAGAGATCTACCAGTTTTAAAATTGTCAAGCACCAGTTTGTCAAGATTTACAACTGCAATCATTCAAAACCTGTACTGACATGACATGTAATGGCCCCATTTTGTATACAAGTGTTTTTAAAATTTTCAAAAGTTTACAGTTTTAATTCATTTATGTAGAATATTAAAATGTCAGTGTCATGAGGACACATTATTCTGTATTTGTACAGATTTGCCTACTTTGTACATTCATGCATAATACAAGTATGTGATTTTGCATAGTTCTTTAATGATTTTAAAAATGAAAAACAAGCTAATGGGAGATAAGAATTTTGATTCCACAAGAGGGTTTTTTTGAAACATAGTGTCTTTATTCTTTTAACCCCTTAGCAAACAATCCCTGGTTTTTACGACCCAGAGGAAGAAGCCTTCTGAAAACATTGATGGGAAAAGGAGAAAATACTGGTAACCAGCATTTTCTCCTTTTCCGAAATGCTTTCTACTCTTCTAAAGTCAAGTTTCAATTTTTTAAGTCACATTTATTTTGTCATCTGCAAATGCTTTCAATTTGGACAAGTCTAAAATTTTGTCGTTTGGTAAAGAGTTAACAATTTACCAAAGAATCCTGCCAAGCCCCGGTAGCGCACATGACTTGAGAACAAGAGATCGTTGGTTCAATCCTCGGCTCAGCCACTTTCTGTCTGATGGTCGATGATAGTCATCGTGACAGAATTGATTCCTCTCTCACCGCCGACCATTGTTTCTATGATGGTTATGTGGGAAAGCAGTCAGTGGCTTGGAAAGAATAGTTGTGCTGAGTACTGGTAAAAGAAACTCCAGGAAAGCATGGATAGGTGCACTGGTCAGCATGATATAATCAAAACTAGAGCTGTCACTGAATGTGACTTTATACCTCCGCCAGCGCTTTGACAGAAAAAAGTGTCAAGTTCAAGGGGAGATAATTCCTCAACCAGGAGGAGTTGACACTTGAAAATTGCATATTGCAAATCTTCAATATATGATCAATACAATTGAAGGAAAACTGTAGGAGGAGTTTGCGACAC
The DNA here is from genome assembly GCA_946811185.2 of Hippopus hippopus. Taxonomy (NCBI): domain Eukaryota; kingdom Metazoa; phylum Mollusca; class Bivalvia; order Cardiida; family Cardiidae; genus Hippopus; species Hippopus hippopus. Next base: position 12,752,857 of record OX328103.1, on the reverse strand, counting down.
AAAATTACTAGTATTTTGTACACAGACGGACGGACGGACAGACAAGCTGATTCCAGTATACCCCCGAAAACATTCGTTTTGCGGGAGTATAACAATGTTGAAAACAGTGTTGAACAACCAAAGAATCCTGTGTTTTAATAACCCTGAAGGAGAAAGCTTTTGAAAATACTGTGCAAAAAGCACCAGAAAAATGCTGGTAACCATCACATCTTTGCTACCCTTTTGTAGACAAATTGCATCATTTGAGCCACATTTAATTTGTCGTCTTTAAATACTTTGAATTTGGACTTTTTTGAAATTTCTCATCTGGTAAAGAATTAAAACAGAACCGCTTTTAGATGATTCTATGTTTGTGTTACGGCAAACCACACATGACAATGCAGTCACAGAAATCAGTGGTGTCCATAGCATGAAATTACTGAAACCATAGGGGCCTGAGGATTTTTCTCCCCAAGCAGTCCCAAGTTTTAGCGATCCTGAGAAGGAGGCCCTTTAACCCTTTACCACATGGCAAAATTTTAGACCTATCCAAATTGAAAGGATTTGCAGACAACAATTTAGATGTGGCTGAAATGACGGAAGTTCTCTACGTAAGGTTAGAAAGCATTGTGGGAAAAGGAGAAAATGCTGGTTACCAGCATTTTCTCCTTTTCCCACAATGTTTTCAAAAGCTACTTCCTCGGGGTCATCAAAAGTCGTCATTGTGTGATAAAGGGTTAAAACTATTGTGGGAAATGGAGAAAATGCAGGTCACCAGCATTTTCTCCTTTACCAGCAGTGTTTTATTTTCAAAGGTATCCTTCATCATTTTTGCATTTAATATGATGTCAGCATGGACAAGTCCAGAATTTTGTCTTCTGCAAAATAAGTGTTTGTAAATTTGTCTTCGACATTAATAACTACCAAAGGGATATTTTTTTTTTTCAACACTTTGTAATGGATGACATTGCTAGACCATAAAATTTATCTCTTTACTTCTTACCAGACTTCTGTAGACTTTGATGGAATTTGTCTATAGAGGGATAGCAAACAATTCTGTTTACCAGCACTTTCTCCTTTTCTAGTAATATTTTAAAAAATCTTCTCTCTTGGATTATATAAAAAACAACAACAACAACAAAGCATTCTTCAATAACGGGTAAAAGGAACTTCTCAATGAAACCCCTGTGGATGAATCATTCTGAAAAAATATCTAATGATTAGAAATTATCTGTTTGATGATTCTGATAAAATGATAACATATTTATGGATATTCATAGCCAACTTTTACGGACATGCCAAATTAGCAGTCTCGCATACCAACAAATCGATGAAAATAATCGATATCATACGTAAAGGTTCGGGAGTTTCCGGAGTTTGCCGAACTTAAACCGTGTATACTATTAATCGATATTCGATACCCCGCAGCTATAAAAGATAAGAGAAACGTAACATTACGTAACAGAAGCCTGCTTCAAATTTACAATCCTTGCCTAGACTGGACATATATCTGGCGTGTTTGTTTTTTTTTTCGGATTTCAACCTAAACCCTTTGTCAGCTAAAGGACAGCGTAGCCCTTCAAGATCAGTATCAGACTGCAAAGAATGTGCATCTATATCAGACTGCTCAGAATATTGGATTTACATTGGTCATCAGATACAGCAAGATTTTTCTTAAGAAAAGACCATTGAAATGGCTATATTTGAGCAGGGATCTTATTTGAGCTTTGTTTGTCGGTTTGTAATGCATCCATTCCTGGGTTTAAGGGTTAAGTTTGGATTCTCTGAAACATCAACTGATCCCTGCTGTTCGGCCCTTAAACTGCTCTGTGCGACTAAGTGCGCTTTTTGCTGACAATGTAGACCAATAATTAGTAAACTGCACAAAAAAGTAGTCTAATCCATCCAGAAGCACTTTTGCTGACAGTGTACAGTTTAAACATATTTTATTGTCATTATTTACAAATCCTTACATAGAATACATTTTTACATACAATACAAATAAGACAAAAGGGTTTGGCCACAAGTTCTCGCAACTTAGATTCGGCCATCCCCTTATTGAACATACATGGTATAACAGTCTTCAAGAGAGAAAAAAAGAGGAGAATATCCTAAATATAAGTTTGTTTTTTTTCACAGAATATGACTGAAGACAGTTTTGTTCCAGGTATAGAGAAGATTTTTTTAACTGACAATAAATAAACTCTAAGACATTAAAAGCATGTTGGGAATATCAATAGTAACATTATATTGAATAGAAGAAAAAAAAAAAGATGACAGATATTACCTGTGAAAGAACATCTAAATGGTGGGAGAGAAAAAACTTGGTGTCAGTCGGTAGGAGGGCAAATCGGGTTTTTGGTGCTGCATAGCAAACTATTTATCAAACCTCTTTGTATCCCTTATAAAATTTTGAACTGATTTAAATATAAAAGAATTTTCACCATAATCGAGGTTGTCAGATCCAAAAGGTAGGAGCTGTAGAGAAAGTGGGTGAAAACGCCGTAATTCTCGAAACAATTTAATACGCGGTTCAGTGAAATTAGGACACTGAAAAAGGAAGTGTTCGGCGTCTTCAGCAATGTATCCACAACTACATGTAGGGAACGGTGATATGTGGTTCGAATAAAGATCGAAGTTCAAATTACTACAATTATTCCGGAGTCTTGTGTGTAAAACAGATAGTCTCCTCTGTCCTACACGATAATGTCGCGGTACAGGTGGCGCAGCGAAACGTTGTAAAATGCGAGATTTGAAAAGTGAAATCGATGTTATGGATTTGATATCATCCGGAAGTTCATTCCAAACGGAGACAGCAGAAGGAATAAAGGAACTTGCAAACAGCTCAGTGCGACAGCCAACTACATCGATATTATGAGCATTTCTTAATGTATAATCAGTTCTAGAGTTGACATTCGTTGGAAAAATATCGCGTAAATAGTCAGGAGTAAGGCCGTTTATAATTTTAAATATGCAAATAAGTTTTTGATACCTACGCCGATCTTCCAGAGTCATCCAGCCAATTTCCTTATATAAATTATCGAGAGAGGCGGATCTGGTGATACCTGTAACTAGTCTTGCGGCCTCAATTTGGATTTTTTCAATAGTTTCCTTTTCGCGGGAAGTACAATTATCCCAAACTATTGAAGCATATTCAAGAAGAGGTCGTAATAGAGAGATGTATATTTGTTGAAGTGAGTCTCGCCTGACTATGAATTTTAAGTTTCTCATGATGCCTAGTAATTTGGACGCTGATTTAGAAATGTTATTTATATGTTCAGCCCACTTTGCATTACTGCTCAAAGTAAGTCCTAGATGTTTATGGTTATCTACAAATTGAATTTGGACATCATTGAACAGTAAGTTAGGGGGAGAGATATTTTTGTTCGTGAATAGCATTGCAACTGTTTTAGAAGGATTGAATGTGTACAATAATAACAGGCTGCACAAAACAAGTAGTCTGATCATGAACCTAATTGATTTTATGCGCAGTGCGTCGATTCTTCTTTTTTTGTTGTTAAAAAAAATCGTTGTTATTGCAGTATCAACAGTTTGCTGAGTCAAGCAAAAAAAAAAAATCGGCATTTTGGGAGTCCCGGTTTAAATCATTAAATCATTCATACACTCCCGAGTCTAACCTGAAAACTTTGTTGCAGAGAGAGAAAATTCTTGTAACCAGCATTTTCTCACAATGTTTTCAACTTTTTCAAAGATAGGCAATGTGCTATATGCGGCAGTTAAATATCTTAGCAAATACATGTAATCCCATGGTTTTACGTGTCGCCTTTTCTCACAATGTCTATCACCATTATTAATAGTTCTATCAAGATGTTTCGATTTTGAGCGAGTCTAAATGTTGCATACTCCGTTTTAGGAACAACTTAGGTCTATCTATGCAATGAACTATATTTTGATACATAAAGATGGGTACAACCTTTTTTTGGTTATGCTTTTTACAGGTTGCGTCGTTTTAAATATGGAAGAATCAAGCCCCTCACTGTTTAGGCTAATTCTTACCAATGAACAATTAAAATATAAAAATTGTTAAAAGGGGAACGCTTGAAAGACGGGAGATACTATTTGATTGATGTAAAAAATATAGTTGTTTGGAAAAGTCGGAGATCAACTACAAGGTCGTTAGAAGTCACATTTTGTACAACAATAGGTTAAATTTGTTAATTAAGTCTTCACCAAACGACAAAATTTTAGACTCGTCCAAATTTAGACTACATGTATTTTGTTAAGACAAATAAAAGTTGACTCAGACGATGAGTCCTAAAAGGATCAAAAACAGAGCGAGAAAAGGAGTAAATGCAATTACTTTTTACAAGTTGTTTTCAAAAGCTTTCTACCACAGGATCGTTTAATCTCGGGACTGTGTGGTACAGGGTTAAGTATTAACTCTTTAACACACGAAAAAATTTTAGACTGGTCCAAATTGAAAGCATTTGCAGACGACAAAATAAACATGACTCAAAAATTGAAACTTGACTCTAGAAGAATAGAAAACATTGTGGGAAAAGGAGAAAATGCTGGTTACCAGCACTTTCTCCTTTTCCCACAATGTTTTCAGAAGGCTTCTTCCTCTGGGCGTAAAAACCAGGGACTGTTTGGTAAAGGGTTAATTATCTTTTCCCACAGAGCAATTTCAAACGATGCCATTTCTCCGGGATTTTTCATGAGTCTGCAAGGGCTTACACGTAAATGATAATTATGCAGCATGTAACTTTTTAATTCACTGTTAAAGGAAAATTCGCTTGTTTTACCCCCTTTTCCCACTATACTCATAGTCTGTGTCAACTTTAATCTATCAGATCTAGTATTGTCATTCTTTTTACGGTTAATACTCTTTGCAGAAGAAACTGATTGATTGATTTTTTTTTTGAAAAGTAGGAGATAACTTGTAAAAAGTTATTGCGCCCGTTTCCATATTTTATCCTAAATAGTCAACCGCAGGGTCGTTAGAAGTCGTACTTGTACAGTCACAGGTCAAATTTATTATAATCCATATCGATTTTTACATGTCCGCGAAAGTTGGCTATGGTTGTCCGTTTTCAAACGTAGTCTGCCGTAGTAATACTACGGTCAATTAGGTTGAAGTAAGTTCGAAGTAGGTTCAAAATTGGCAAAAAGGGGAAACATAAAGAGTCTAAGTAGGTTGAGCTACGTGTAAGTACGGTCAACTACATTCAACTGCGAGCAAAGTGGCTAGGATTAACTAGGGTATCACTAAGTCTAACTACGGCTAACTATGTTACACTACGTATAAACTACCATGGTCCTAAGTACGCGCAAGTACGGTTAGTTAGTGTCAACCTCGTTAAGCTACGGTAAAAAGTTGTGGCTGCGCCTGCTCAGTACAGGTAAGCTAGTCGTTGTGCTGTGGGAAGTTGATGAGCCAGAAATTGCTGATCACTTATTCAGCCGTGCCGCCTTGGAAGAAAAGATGGTTTCCAAAACTGCGGTCACCTACAGCACGCACTACGGTTAATTACGGTAAACCATAGCCCTCTGAAACTCCATTGGTCGATCAAGGGATAACGAAATTTTCATTATCGGACACCGTTACTATAAATAGCACATCGGGGATTCCCTCTGTATCGTATATAGTAAGACTAGAAAGGGTGTTGGTGAAAATTTGAGTATATTTCGTGATGTACAGGCGATGCACCAATGTACTATATGTGTTCTATGATCGACCAAGGAAAATTTTAGTGTTCCGTGATAGACCAATAGAGCTTCAAAGGCCTGTGGGTTAACTAAGGTCAACTACGTTCACACTACGGTCTCGGTAGGGACAAAACATCGTAATTAACCGTAACTTATTTTTGAACATGTTCAAAAATTATTAACTTACTACGGAAAAATCATAAGTTCAAACTACGTTAATTACTACGTTGAACTAGGGTTATGTAAGTGTAACTATGTTCAACTACTTTTAAACGTTCAACTACGGCCAACTATGTCCATTTCCCACTACGTTCAACTACGTAAGGTGTGACCACGGCTTTACTGATATCGAAAACTTTTGCCAGCCTTTTAATCCTTATGATGCAGAGTGGGACTTAAAGCGCCTTTGCAGATAGTACAGATCAAGATTAGACTGCATAGAACGTGCAGTCTAAGCTTGGATCTACATTATCTGATTGGCGCAACCATTTGGTTTAACTACTCAGAACTTGCATTTCTTTAAATTTTGGAAAAGTCTTGAGAATTGGATAAGAATAGCATTAAGATTGGTTTGTGGGGACTCTATCCAAGGTACAGCTTTTATATAGATCTAGATCTATGTCTTAATTATCCCTCGTGTGAATGTATATTATAGGCCCCGAATTCGACCCTTAACTTCGCCCTAACTCTGACCTCTGTCTACGTCCTGTGAACTAGCACTTGGTACATTTACCATGATAATTTCCCTAGAAGCTTGATAAGTGTCGTCTGTGTCCAGCCGGTCTTTGACTCGTTCATGTAAGTCAGCTTCAAGGACATCTAATACACTTTCAAATCATAAAAAAATGTGGCTTTCGAAGTTGTGAGGTAGAGTATTGTCCTCGTAACCGTAAGGTCCCGAGTTCGATACCCGGGAGTGGCTATCAACTTCGGGACCATTTATTCGCTCACACATTCGGTGCGAGTACTGGTGTAGTTCCCAGGAAGCAGAATCGAGAGAAATTAGTATAAGTTGCAAGAACTTGTTTCTCAATCGATGTAAAATAAATAAATTTAAACCAAATCATAGAGAAAAAAGTTCTGCAACTTATTAAATGCTTCATTGAGCACTGGATAAACAATTTCGTAGCGACTGTTAAAAAAAAAAAGTTTGCGTCAATAATTAAGCCGTCTCTGGCAAAAAGGGGAGGAGGGGGGTTTAATGCATCTGCGAAACGTATCGACCCAGGTTTGTCAGCCTGCGCAGTCAGCGCAGGCTGACCTTAGCCGAAACTTATCGCTATTGGTCAGTTTTCTGCATGTCCAAGGACCACTCTACCTAAAGATTAAGTTGGTTGTTAACAAAAAGAATCATGTGATGGCTTAAAACGTCACCAGAAAGGAATACTGTAGACCAAATTCAGCCTGCACAGGCCTATTTTGTTAAACATTATCCCGAGTCAGCCTTTCCCCCCCCCCCTTTCCCGCTTCAACCACCATATTTGCAGACTTTCCACGTGCGTAATCTGGACGTGTTTTGTATTCACTGTTTAGTGTGTTAGTCTCTTGTGTAAAATTCTTATTTAAGATGAGATATTGTTTGATTTTACTAATGATGGATTACTAGTATTTAATCAATAAAGTCTGGAATTACTAAACATCGAGGTGGGTGAATTTATTGCTGTGGTCTGCCTTTTCTCCTTATTTATAGTCACTTTTTGACCAGATCATCATCATACTCTCTGTCGTTGTCTATGTCACCTATTTTACCCCACCCCATACCTAACAAGGTTAAATGATGGTCGTCGTGATGTATTCAGTCGGTAGTATGCGGTGCTAGAAAATTTAGGGGTTGTGGGTTTGATACCGAGCCTAGTAGCTCAGTTGGTCACAGCCGGGATTGAAAATAGGAGTTGTGGGTTTGATGTCGAGCCCTGTGGTTCAGTTGGTGACGTAAAGTTGGTGTGAAAAGCTCAACAGAGCTTGTGTTTCTTGTTATATGTTCCCGACTTTGTAAATAAAATTTACTTGACTTGAAAATATACGAGTTCCATATCTAGCTTGGCCAAAGGGTGTCAGCTTGGCCAGTTAGTTTAGGCGTAGGATCCATAGTCCACCAGTCACCGGTTCGATCTCAAGGAGAGAGATTTGGGTTTTGCGAGAGTTCCCAAGGGCAAAACACTTAAAAAATTTGTCCTAGTATCTGTGACACGAAGGAAGTTATGAAACAGGAATAACTGATCAGCTGTCGCCGTGATATGACTAAAATGTAACCTCAAGTTCGAGCCTCACCGGAAACACTGTATTTTCGTGGGAATGTCCCAGAGCAAGACAATCTAGAGCTCCAGACTAGTACTGGTGAAACACAGGAAATGCATGAATATGTAGGCTGTCGCTGTGATATGACTGAAATAATTTAGAAAGCGGTATCAAAACACAATCAATCACCTTAAAAGTTAAATAATTGCCACTGTGACAGAAATCGTTTCTCGGAAAGCAGCCGATAATTTCATCACCATAGACATCATTTCAAACTCTGTATCAGACGGCAAAATTTTAGATTTGTCCAAATTGAAAGCTTTTGCAGACGATTAAATTTTTGAGATTTATCTGAGAAAGAACGGTAAATATTTTGGACAAAGGCGAAAATGCTTTTCACCAGTACTAGACTGGGGCTTTGCAGTGCCTTGCCCAGGAACACCTCAACAAGAACAACCTTGTATGCATGGATCGTTCAAGAATTTGATTGTTACAAATCCAGCACCGTAGCCTTTTACCAAACAATCTAGGGTTTGAACGACCACGAGAAAGAAAGCTTTGGTAAATATTGCGGTGAAAGCAGAAAATGCTTTTCCCACAATATTTTCAAGTCTAATATGGACAAATACTATGTTAGCCATATCTGAATTGTCGTCTGCAAGTACTTCCAATTTGGACAAGTCTACAATTTTGTCATCTGGTAAAGTCATCTGGTAAAGAGTACGTTAAGGGGAGCGATATATAATTTAGAGATTCTGGGGTCGATCCTCACCGGCCACACTGGGATTTCGTGGGAGTGTCCTTTAGCAACGCGGAGCACTGGTCAGCCTATTAGTCAAAATGTTTATGAAACACGTAGCATACAGTATGGATCAAGATCGGACTGCACATGACAGCTAGTCTGATTATAGTCTTGAAAAATCTCATAGTTTTCATTTTTCTTTTTGCTTTTAGTTGGCGATCTAAGTTTTGATACACTATATTGCTACATGTAATTTCTTTAATCGTATTTGTTTATTTTTTTTTTATGCTTCTCAGCAGGGATTCTATATAATTATATACGATCCCTGTTCTCAGATAATGAACATCTGTGTAAGTTTTTGTTTTTCCCTATCGTAGTTGTCGTATACATTGCAGGCTATAAACATGCAAGTGCGGTTTTATGCCGAATAAAAAAAGTTATATGTACTTGTTCTTTTGAAAACGGCATAACGACAGCCTGGGTTCCAGTCTGATCATTTTTCTCCTACTATTTGACGTTACTTAGTCAGAAATGACCAAAAAAAAGAGAAAAAATGGTATAGATATGCAGATTATGTGTAAAGATCTATGTAGACCGTGATAGGGACTCAGAAATTGTTAACGCCAGGACCCGAACTGAACAGTACCTTTTGTCACTATCTTTTCACGTGCGTTCATATTTTTTATCGTCACCATCAGTATTTCACAAGGATATTTTCAGTTATTTGCTGCGTTAGTGTTTGATTGTAGCAGACGACAAAAATTAAGAATTGTCCATTATAACCGCCAGACGAAAGATCAAATGTGGCTTAAAAATGGGATTTTTCTTGGAAAGTGAAGAAAACATTGCGGGGGCAGAAAAAATGTTGATTATCATGATTTTCTTCATTTTCCACAATGTTTTAAATATTCTTCTGTCAGTGGTTGTTTAAACACGGACTAGTTTGATAGAAAGTTTTGCTTGAAGAATTGAACTCACCTGGCGTTGATAGCGAAACTTCCGGTCGATTTTTTTTGTTTTTACAAGACATTGTATTCAAATATAAACTACAACCTCAATCCTATAGGCTCCAAATTGGCCTAATGGTCAGGGGAGTCGACTTGGAACTCGGCGAACCGAGATCGAGACGCAACCGAAACCCAGAAAAAAAAAAAGCACAGAGAGGGGGGGCCAAAAGAGAAAGACAGCCGGATAGAGAAACGACAGCCTGACAGAGAACGGGCAAGAAAGACACTTGGGTAGGCGATGGTGGGACACAGGGAAATTACCTTTTACTACTCTGTGTATTTGAAATTATCATTTTTAATACAGATGTGTTTAAAATATGAAATAAATATTATTAGAGTTTTTGTAATAAATTTACAGAACTTGTTTCTCTGTACAGAGATCAAGTTTAAACAAGAAGAACAACGAAATACAAAAAGAAAATATTTTAATACTCAAAATGATAAGTTCATGACTGTATACAACATATTACCCAAAGATCAAATTCATCAATCTTAAATTAAAATGGCTATAGAAAACAATGTGGAGAATGGAGAAAATGCTGCATACCAACATTCTTAGACTGGTCCAAAGTCAAAGAAGACAAATTGAATATAGCTATGACCATGGAATTTGTCTTTCAAGGGGTAGAAAACAATGTTGAAAAGAGAAAATGTAGATTACAAGCACATTCACCGTTTTCCATAATGTTTTAAAAAACATTTTACATCTTTTTCTCTAACTCTTTTAACAAAAGACAAACTTTTAGACAGGTCCAAATTGAAAGCAATTGCAGATGACATACTTGAATTAGCCGAAATGATAGCAATTGTCCATGAAAGTGTAGAAAACCTGTTGGAAAAGGAGAAAATGCTGGTAACCAGCATTTTCTCCTTTTCTCACCATGATTTCAAAAGCTGCCTTCTGTGACAGGGTTGTTAAAACTCAGGATTGTGTGGTAAAGGGTTAACAACAATGGCTGGTACGAGAAAAAGTTAAAATAAAGACAATAAACCTCATTACAATACAGAATATTTCAAATCTTTACCAAATAACAAAATTTTAGACTCGCACATGTTGCAAGTACCAGTATTTGCAGCTGACTAATTATATGTGGTATAAATGCTGTGATTTGTCTATGATCGGGTAGAAAACATGGAGGAAAAGGAGTAATTACTACTTACTAGCAGTTTCACCATTTTCCACAATGTTTTCAAGAACCTATTCAATCATGGTTTTTTAAACAATCGCTGGTTTTTATACAGGATTAACCATTTACCACATAGTTATGACTTTCAACAAGCCTGAGAAAGAATGCATTTGAAAGCATTGTGATAAAAGGAGAAAATGCTGGTAACCACCATTTTCTCCTTTTCCCACAATGTTTTCTAACCTTTCATAGACAAATCCAATCATTTGATCCACTTGTAACTTTTGTTTAAAAACACTTTCAATTTGGGCAAGTCTAAAATGTTGCCATGTGATAAAGGGAAAGAATAAACACCAACTCATCAAACTAAACACTATTTTAACTTTTTATAAAAAAAAAAGTGACAAAATTTTACTATTGTCCAATTTGAAAGCATCTGCAGATAACAATTTCAAAGTGGCTCAAATGGTGCAATTTTTCTTTGATAAGGTAGAAAACATTGTCGGAAAAGGAGAAAATACTGGTTACCAGCATTTTCTCCTTTTGCCACAATGTTTTCAATAGGCTTCTTCCCCAGGGTTGTTAAAAGTGGGTATTGTATGGTAAAAGGTTAAAGCGCCTGAATAAACCCAACAGACTCTCAGTCTAGAAATAAAACCCAATTAATTGCAGTTTCAAGGTTGCTTTTGTCAGCAAAGTGGACAGAGTAGATCAAAGATCAGACGGAACGTGTCTGATCTTGATCTAAACTGGCCACAAAGGCAACTGTGGTTGTGAAAGGCTATTTAACTCTTTACCACACAACAAAATCTTAGACTGTACCATATTGAAAGCATTTGCAGATGACAAACAAATGTGACTCAAATATTGAAACATGTTTTGGGAAGGGTAGAAAACTTTGTGGGAAAAGGAGAAAATGCTGGTTACCAGCATTTTCTCCTTTTCTCACAATGTTTTCAAAAGCTTTCTTCTTCTGGGTCGTTAAAAGTCGGGATTGTGTGGTAAAGAGTTAAAGATTAACTTTTTACAAAACGACGAAATTTTAGTACTGTCCAATTTGAAAGCTTCTGCAGAAGACATATGAAGTGTTGCTCAAGTATCTTCCAAGAGATACGAAACACAGTGTAAAAGGAGAAAATTAATGCTGGTATTAAGCACTTCCACCATTTTCAACAAAGATCTCAAACACCTACTACATACAGTTTTAAAAAAAATTGGTTTTGATAGAGGGTTAAAATCAATACAATAAACTCATCACAATACAAACTGTTTTATGTTACCAAATGACAATATTTTTGACTATGCCAAAGGAGGGGTGTCCATAAGGCTGTTTTCATGGCCACCACCCACTTTCTTTAAACTTTGTACACTGAAACCTATATACATGTTGGTTGTAATATTATGCAATATTGAATCAATTGGTAAAGGTTTGTAGGGTGTGTGCTGGTTCAAAGTGGGTGGGGTAATTCTGACCCGAAGCGGGGTCTGAACAGCTTATGCTGAAACTTATGTAAAATTCTTATACTGAATGTGTTTTTACCAGTATGTCTCCTCAGGTTTTTCTCTCGAACTGAAAAAAAAAAAAAATCAATTTGGTAACCTATTATTTGTTTATGTACGAATAGATCTTCCAATGTCAAGTCAAACATCGGGAAATCATTTTACCTTCCTAAATACATGTATCTATCGCTTGGTAATTTTAAAGCTTGCAATTCTGGTTAAATCATTGAGGAACATAGTGAGGACTAAATGATGAAAAAAATCTGTGTAAGGGAAGTTTGAACTTCGAAAAAAAACTTATCTTTGTACAGGTAAAAGATGAATTGTATTAGCAGACTGACGATTTTAGGTCATGTTTAGGGAGTACTAGGGAGTAATAGATAAATGTATTAAATTATCAAATGTAAGAGTAGTGAGACTGCGTTTTCCAACTGATTTCTAGATAAACCAGCCTCTATTTCAATTTTTCACACTCTTATAACGTAGAAAAACCTGATCCAGAAGATGCAAGTGCCTTTTCTTAAATTACTCCAATGCTTATTTTATCTAGAATAATTATTTTATGGTAGAAACATCTCCCGATAACTTGCACATATCTCCTAGCTAAGCCCTGTTTGTCTAGGTATCTTGATTCGCGGACCACGTGAGATCAGTGGGAGGAGCAATCTATCGTCTGTCGTTTGGTTAATCGATTCAATATTGCATAATATTACAGCTAACATGTATAGGTTCCAGTGTACAAAGTTTAAAGAAAATCGGTAGTGGCCATGAAAACAGCCTTGCACATGACAGTTTAGCTGTGGCTTAAAAAAATGACAGCTTAAACAAATGGATTGGTCTTTGGCACACTAAACGAGAGGGCCATGATGGCCCTGAAGTCGCTCACCTGAGTCTTTTGGCCAAACATGACCCATTTTCAATCTCTTTCGAGATATTATGACAAACATTCTACCAAGCGTTCATATATATTGGACTGAATATTTTGTCTCTTGCTTGTACACAAGCTTTTTCTAGAATTTCTCTCAGTGACCTACTTTTTAGCCAAACATAAACCATTTTCCAATTGTAGATATTATCAAAACAAAGATTCTGACCACCTTTCATAAGTATTGGACAGAAATGTGGCCTTTAGAGTGTACACAAGGTTTCTCCAAGATTTGACATGGCAACCTAGTTTTTTACCCAATGTGACCAGTTTTCAATTTCATCATATTGATCATCAAGACAAAGAATCTGACAAATTTTCGTAAGTATTGGACAGAAAATGATGACTTTAGAGCTACACAAGCTGTTTTAAAGATTTGACCTGTGACCTAGTTTTTGACGCAATGTGACCTATTTTCAAACTAATTCAAGATATCAATATGAAAAACATTCTGACCAACTTTCATGAGTATTTGACTGAAAATGTGGCCTCTAGAGCATACACAAGGATTTTTTAAGATTTGACCTAGTGACTAGTTTTTGACCCAACATGACCCATTTTCAAACTCATCTGAGATATCATCAAGACAAACATTCTGACTTACTTTCAAGAGTTTTGGACTGAAAATGTGGCCTCTGGAACGTACACAAGGTTTTTCTAAGATTGACCCAGTGACCTAGTTTTTGACCCAGTGACATGACCCATTTTCAAACTCCTCTAAGATATTATCAAGACAAACAATCTGACCAACTTTCAAGAGTTTTGGACTGAAAATGTGGCCTCTAGAGCATAAACAAGGTTTTTCTAAGATTTGAGCTAGTGACCTAGTTTTTGACCCTACACAACCCATTTTCAAACTCTTCTGAGATATTATCAAGACAAACATTCTGACCAACTTTCAAGAGTTTTGGACTGAAAATGTGGCCCCTAGAGCAAACACAAGGTTTTTCTAAGATATGACCCAGTGACATGACCCATTTTCAAACTCCTCCAAGATATCATCAAGACAAACAACCTGACCAACTTTCAGGAGTTTTGCACTGAAAATGTGGCCTATAGCATGTACACAAGGTTTTTCTAAGATTTGACCTAGTTTTTGACCTGACATGACCTATTTCTACAATCATACGAGATATTATTGAGACAAACATTCTGACCAACTTTCTGGAGTATTGGTCTGAAAATGTGGCCTCTAGAGCGTACACAAGGTTTTTCTAAGATTTTACCTAAGGACCTAGTTTCTGACCTGACATGACCCATTTTTGAACTCGTCCGAGATATCATCAAGACAAACATTCTGACCAAGTTTCATGAGTATTGGACTAAAAATGTGGCCTCTAGAGTGTACACAAAGTAAAAGTTGATGATGGACGACGGATGACTCACGACAGACACAGCACAATCACAAAAGCTCACCTTGAGCACTTTGTGCTCAGGTGAGCTAAAAAAGTATTGTCAGACTAACAGAAAATGCTAGTTATTAGTAACTACCATATTCTCCTTTTACCCACAAATAAATGTGGCTCAAATGTTGGGATTTGACCTTGAAAGTCTAGAATACATAGTGGAAAAAGAAGAAAAATGCTGAATATTGTTATTTTCTCCATTTCCCACTTTGTTTTCAAGAGTCTTCTTCCTCCAAGTACACAGAGTTGAGTCTTAAGTCATACAGCAACAACATGTACAAGTGGCAAAAAGGATAAATTTTGTAAGGAAACTACGCATAATAGTTTAAGGCCAAATATTGTGATTTCATCCTTTTCCTTTTCGATAGAATATCCCACTGTACAGTTGATCAAGATTAGACTGCCCGTCCTAAGCAGTCTGGTCTGTGATTTACACTGCCGCAAAAGTGTGTGACACTTAGTCTTATCAGCCAAAGGGTGAAATAGCACTCTTGATTCGGAGTGTGTAATGATTCTGAAACCCTGGTTACGCATTTGTTATTCGATACGTCACCTGCAATACCTATTATCACCATTCCAATAGATTTATCTCTCTTTTGGGCACTCTTATGCATACATAAAATATATATGTTTTTTTCCGTGAAAGGTCAAAATTTACTTCATTAAGTGAACATTCTCCATAATATTTTGACAAATGGCAATGATGTTCTCTTGATGAAATAAATTTCTATCTTTCACTGAAAAAAAAAACACAAATATTCTATTTACGCCATTGGAAATTACCAAAAAACAACTGTACTGGATCTTGATGAAAGTCCTAAGAAAAAAGGGGTTAGTGGCATGAAATAAACAGACTATATTTTTTTTTTTTGAATGACTGAAATTCATTTCATCAAGTGATACATCATTGCTAATATTTTCATGAGTGACACCACCACTCCTGAAAATATTACTGATGATGTTTACTTGATGGAATAAATTTTGATCTTTCACCAATAAAAAAAACAACATCATCTATGTATACCAAAATTTTGTAGGCCTAAGCCCTGTTGTTCAACTCTTTACCAGACAAAAATATTTTACACTTGCTCAAATTCAATGCATTTGCAGACAACAACTCAAATATGGCTAGAATGATGAAATTTGTCTTTGAAAGGAAAAAAAAAGCTGGAAAGCCAGCTTTTTCTCCTTTTCCCACAATGTTTTCCAAAGCTCTCTTCTTTAGGGTTGTTAAAAGTCAGGAATGTGTGGTAAAGGGTTAAGAAAAGACAATTCTTGAAGATCTGCAAAATTTCAAATTACAAGTCCTTTTTTTCTGGCAGTAACAGGTTTAACTCTTCACTCCAAGGTCCAATACTCCTTGCTGAAAGGATTCAGTCTGATACCCAACTCTATATCACATTGTCTTCCTGAAAATAGAAAGCAAAATTTATATTGATTTCAACTCTTCTTTTAAAACCCTTCAAGTGCCTTTCAAACAATAGTTGCCATTTGCAGTCGGTGAAGATACAAGATCACATTGCATGTTTACTGCAGACTGACCTTGGATCTACACCAAACATCATGTTCATTTTATAAGTAGTTTCACAACTATAGTTACAGATAGGTAGTTTCACAACTACAGTTACCTTTCCAGACAGTGAAGATCCAAGATCAGACTGCATGTTTACTGCAGACTGATCTGGGATCTAAGCTCACCACTATGCAGAGACATTCTCTCCTATAGCAGTTTTAAAATGGCAATTTTTTGGCTTATTTTCGAAACAGAAAATCTCAATTTGTTTACTTTGCACTTGCAGGGTAAATGCTTTACTAGTATTTACAATGTAAACATACCTGTAAGCACACAAAAATCAGTTGAGAAATAAAAGACTATGGTGCAACCGATAGTTTTACTGATTATTTCAAGCACATCACAGCAACAGCTCTTTCAAGTATGTCCTGGGTTTCAACAGCACTAGGTTAGGACTCTGTAGTGTCTTGCTCAAGGTCCCTCCATTTCAAAACCTCCACCCTACATCAAATCTGAAGTCTTACATTAATTTTTAACTATACCAGTTTGTAAAAAATCAAATCAATAATTGACCTTTCTGCCGATTTTGATTGACAGGTCTTATCTGCCAATCAAAACGCAGCTCTGAGTGTCATGTAAACAAAAAGGTTAGACACAATTTGTCATAACATGAGATAATTTGATCGTTTCTATTTAATTATCAAAACAGCAATTGCGATATCGGTCAATAAAAATCTGTGAAATGGTGAAAAGGTGTAGTTACGGATTCTGCAACACTGATAATCGTTATCCAGTCAATTAACAAATCTATATCTTCAAAACGTTCCATTCCCTGGGAAAGTGTAAACTGTGTAAAGAATGAATATGTAACAAAGGCTGACGTTCTCTTAGACGTGTTGCACCTTTGTCTCGTCATGTACTGTAACAGAACATGAGGTGATTATTGTGCTCACGTGTCCGCGATCAGGTTATAAAACTTGTGCATTTTATACAGTGGGGTTCTCCCATTTGCAATTTTGAAATCGATATCAATATATTTTTTATTTCAACTTCCTTTTGTACCACTGGAACTTCCTTTGTCATTATACGCAAACCAGTTTGTTATATGACCACCCAATCTCATATTGTACTGTATTCATGTAACTGAGAGAAAATAAAGTATATTGTATTGTATTGTACTGAGATACTGGGGGGGGGAGTTAAATTCGTCCCCATTTTCAAAGCCAAAAACACATCTCGAAAAATGTATTCGGTGGACAAAACTATGTAGAAGACCTCGTGAATAGCTTCATCCATCATGGATCAATAAGAATCATATGTACATGTATGTACAAAGGTATGTATAAATGTCATTTTAGGAAGTGCTTGCAAAACAAAAAAACAGGCATAGAAAAACCCCATCTAAGAAAATTGCTGTTTCAATCACAACAAGGTCTGTTCAGGGATCGTATATAAGATCCCTGGTCTGTTGGATAACAACCTCCCAAATTTATTTTGCTTAACCCTTTAATACAGACCCTCAGGAGGAGGGCTTTTGGAAACATTATGGGAAAAGGAGAAAATACTGGTAACCAGAATACATGTATCCGTAGTGATAAGATAAGCCTACTTCCTCATTAACTTTAGAAATGCTTTAACTAATTTACACAATGTTAAGTACAAAAAGTCCGAATTTCGGGGGTGAAGGACAGTGCAATAGATTTACATGCTTCAGCAAAGTTTTGTACATCAATGAGAAAGAATGAAACACCTAAAAACTTAAACATACCTCAGTTTTGCCAAAGAATAATGGAATTTAAGATGCTTATTGATTTTGTGAGGCTAGTTAAGTCGTCTCAACATCATATTCAATAATAAATTACACCGAATAACATGCATATCGAATATTCATAGATTGTCTGATTCAACAAAAAGTTTTAATTTTGGGTAAGGGAAACTGGTTGTTTGATGATTTTAAAATGTCTTAAGTGTGCCATCAATTAACAAACTTGTTAACATCATTGACGGCTGTTTGTTTTGCACTTCAATGATATACTGAGACAAAGATGGTCAAGTGGATTAGAGCGGCAATTTTGGTTTGCAATCAAACACACATCCTATCAAATTTACAGTTTACCGACAAACCCTTTGAAATGGCAGATGTGCTAATCCACTTAAATATGGCTAAATCAAAAGTTGATTTGATTAAGGTAAGTTGCCTTTTAAAATGAACTTCTAAAACAGAACAGAATAGAAGTAAGACCTTAAATCTACTGTAAGTATGCTTAAAAATGTAAGTAGCAGATGGTTTAAATCCAAGACTAGGCTGCATACTATTTGCAACCAGCCCACATAGCTCAGTTGGTAGAGCGTAGGACTCGTGATCATGAGGGTGTAGGTTCGATTCCCACAGCTGGCCATCTAAAATTACTAATAGATTTTCGCATGAGACGTTAAACCGAGGTCCCAAGTGCTATACACCGAGCACGTTAAAAAACCAGGTGTAACTTAGGATGGGTTTCGTCCTGTATCCGCACTATCCCCCGTAACAATACTAACAGCCTTCAGGGGGCATCGCCTATATGGGAAACGGGTGGCGACGATAAATAAACGCAAATTCAATTCAATACGATTTGCAATCTGATCTATATCTACACACTCCGCATATTCTTCACGCATCAAGAGTTAAAATTAAAGCCAAACTGGAACATTCATGACTTGTGCCACTTTTCGGATGTGTAGAGGTTGTATTTTAAACTTAAAATACTATTGCACCTCTCAGACTCAAACAGGTATAGAGGCAGACCTCCAGATAGAGGGAGTGATTCTAATTTCAAAATTGAAAATATTAAGTATTCTCCACTAAACCCTATGTTATGGGTACTCATTAGAATTGTCTCATCGAGACGATTCTAATGAGTATCCACAACATAGGGTTATGAAGAGAAATAATGGATTTAGAATACCATCACTCCCTCTTATCTGGAGCTCTGTAGAGGTGTTAATTAACTCTTAACCAGACAACAAAACATTAGATTCGTGTATTTTGAAAATGTTTGCTGTTGAAAAAATTAACTGTTGCTCCAGTGATGAGATATGTTTTTGAAAGGGCAGAAAACAGCCAAAAAAAGAGAGAAATGTTTTCAAAAGTCTCCTTCTTCAAGGTCGATAAAGGACAGGACTGTGTGGTAAAGGGTTAAATTGTAAATCCTTTTCCTATATTGTTTACAGTCAAATTATGTTATATACTGACAAAATGTCTTAAAAGCTTATGCCCCTTTTAGTAATTATACTCATACTCTTTATTAAAGCTTTAAAACACTTACAGTGTTTCTAGCAAAACATTACATACATGATGTAACAGACATCTTTTACAAAGGTCGATAGATCTAGTTTGAAAATTACAATAGACAAGGCATACTACATGCATTCTAAATATGTTCAACAGACTATTTTTTGAGGGAAAAAAGGTTAACCCTTTACCTCCAAAATAAGTGAAATAAAAAATTTCAAGCGGATAGTATAAACCCAAATGTTGCCATTTCAAAGTGATTTTGGGGAAAAAATATCTCCTTATTGGGCAGTGCAGGTCCAAAATCAGACCGCATGTTCTGTGCAGTCTGATTTTGATCTGCACTACCCAACGTATAGTCAGGCTCAACAGCGTTAGGCTTATCAGACAACAATAATGAAAATAAAACCGGAGCATTTTATTGAACTATGAGCTGCTTCTTAATTTATTTGCGAACTATATATATTTAGAAAGGCTTTCATAAATAAGTAAATGATCGCTTTTTTCGATTAAGACATCATTAACGAATAGAATTTGCCCTCAGATGGCCATCTGCAGTATTTTTTGCTAAGATATTTCCGACGTATTTGAGTGTACTTTGGGCAAACTAATAACAAGTGGTACTCGTTTTCGATCATTCTCATATTACAATGCGTACAAAGACGTTCTTCACAAGGGATATTATCGAAGCTACCTCTCTCAATATTGAGATCATGGGATGATGTTCTGAATCTGTTAAGCGCAAATTTATCTTTAAAATTGATATTTATGTTGTTTTGGTAGAACTATGTGTAACCTAAACCGTTTCGTTGTAAAATATCTTCAATTATGTACGCCCAGTTACTCCCACTATACGTATAACCATTTTCACAATCATTTAGCAAAGAGAAGTAGACCGTTTTAACGAGGGAGTTTTCTGGTTGCCTAAGGATATGGATCCAGTACCTTAACATACTGATCTTTCTACTTACAATAAGTGGCATTTGACCTGTTTTACCATATAAGGTTACTAAAGGTGTAGATCTCACATTTAAGATTCTACGGATAAAATTAGAATGCAGAGCTTCTACGTCTTATGCATCATGGCTACCCCATATTTCTGATGCAAAATTAAGAACAGATCCTTCTAGGGAATCAAAAAGAGAACATTTTTGCGATAAGGGTAGGTAAATATTTCAGTTCAAATTTTAACCCTTTACCACGAAATCCCGAGAATTAACAATCCTAAAGTAAAAGCCTTTTGAATACATTGTAGGAAAAGGAGAAAATGCTGGTAACCAGCATTTTCTCCTTTTCTTATAAAGTTTTCTATCCTTCCAAAAACAAATTTTAAATTTTGAGTCACATTTGTCATCTGCAAATGCCTTCAGTTTCAACCAGTCTAAAATTCTGTCATTTGGTAAAGAATTAACAGCATTTTTTTCTCTCTAGCTGTAAAGATGTACCTTTAAATTCATATGGCTGCAGTTCTCATCAAAATATATTCATAGACAAAAAGCCATTTTCCTTACTGTTAATAGAATGTCCATGACAGACCGTATACGTGTATATATATACGCGTGTCAAAAAATTTGGGAATTACTGATGACAGGACATTTGGCACATAGAAATGTTTGCAAAATCCGTTATTTTTTGTTACACTTGTATTAAAAATATGTGAACAGAAAAGTTTGCGAATTTTTTGAATTTGTGAAATTGCAAGAATTTCCACATAGCAAAAATTTCCACTTGTACAGTATTTACAGACAGCAGGGATACTATATGCCACCTGCATTTAACCCATTAGATTAACCACACAACTTTTAACGACCCTGTTGGAGAAGACTTTTAAGAAATTGTGGGTACTGGAGAAAGTGCTGGCTCCTTTTCTCACAATGTTTTCTACCCTGTCAAAGAACTTCAGGTTATTCACATCACTGTTGAAATTGTTTCCACTTGGACGAGTCTAGAATTTGTCGTTTGGTAAAGATTTCAAATGGCAAGAGCATCACTAGCACTTTGATTATTTAGAACAAAATTTGTAGATGTAAATGTACCTCTGTCTAACATTCATCTTCAATCAGTCACAAATTTGACCCCATCTGGTGTATTACACTACTTTCAGCAGTATATCGGTAACGCCATGGCAACAGCAAACTTGTTCATCTATTTTCTATGTTTCATCAAGCTTAGACTAGGGCTCTTCAATATCATTCCCCAGGGTACACCCATCAAAACCATCACTGCAAGTGAGGAACAAACCCAGGACCTCTAAATAACAAATCTGGAAATATGTTCACACTGTCACCTGTAAGTAAATAAGATATATAACAGTAAATAAACCCTACTACTAAACAACAGTTAACCTCTAAAGTGCCTTTCATGACTATCTTGCCTGTGTAGATCAAGATCAGGCTGCACAAAACATGCAGCCTGATCTTTGATCTACACTGTCCACTTTGCTGAAATACTGTAGACAAAAGCAAGCATGAAATTGCAACTATTTGGGCCATATTTCTATGATGAAAATGTCTGATAGGTTTTATCAATTACAGATTTTCTTATCTTATACATGTTTGATATCACAATAATTACCGTGTGACATCATTTTTGACCTCATTTTGTGCGTATTTCATAGTAGTGAATAGCTTTTATGAATATTACCAATGGTGCATCTATTGATGGTTTTGCATCTTCTGATCTATAATTTGTGAAATAGCATTATGTGTTAAAAAGAATCCAACATTCGTTGGCATTTGCAATAAAACTTTATTAAACTCGTCAAGAAAAAATGTCATTAAGCTCAGCAAAGGCCCCCTTAATAATATTTTCCCTAGACTCATGTAATATCTTATCTCAAACCCCAACTCATGTCAGATCCTATAAATTCGGCACACTAAAGGGTTGATGTTGTTACAGTTATTACAATAGAAAGAATTTGTAAACAGAATGCTGATCAAATGTGGGTCTGCTTCTTAAAGAGTCAAAAAAAAAAACAACTGCAGGAAAAAGAGAAAAAATTGTTATGATAATTGTTTTTTCCTTTTTTCCACAATATATCATTAACCCTTTACCACACAGTGTTCCCACTAGCTTTTTATTTCAAGGGTACACTTATCCCCTGAGCTGTAACACTGGGGGTAAGATTTCATATTAGTGGGTATGACAATAATGGTTCCCAACTAGAGGTAAAGCAATCCATATTGATGATTTACAGCAAAAATGTCCATTATATTAAAATAATTACGTAAATCTACTGCTTAAAGTCATCAAAAAGCTGAAAAGGCAGTCTGAAGTGACTCTGATTGGACAATGTCGAAGAGACATTTTGTTGTGTCATGGGTTTCTGTGTATTTTGCACTGATCAATTTTTCATGTCTGTTACTTTCTGGATAGGTATGCATGATTTGAAAAAAGATTGTCAGTAAGGGTAACAGGTAACTTCAAAACTTAACATTTTACACAAAATAAGCAAATAAATGCCTTTTTTGTCCATGTATTTTCTTACGTGAGGTCTCACATGTAACCAATATTTGTTACATGAATTTCAATTCCATAACATGATTTACGCAAGAATTTGCGCAAGTGGGAACACTGCCACACAATCCCAAGTTTTAACGACCTTGAGGAAGATTTTCAGAGGATTTTCTGCCTTTCCTTTGGGGCTAAATTCGGCTC
Source organism: Hippopus hippopus (assembly GCA_946811185.2). Lineage (NCBI taxonomy): Eukaryota > Metazoa > Mollusca > Bivalvia > Cardiida > Cardiidae > Hippopus > Hippopus hippopus. Next base: position 12,729,822 of record OX328103.1, on the reverse strand, counting down.
CATTCCCAATTCAAAAATGGCATTAGTTTTCCCCAATTCCAGGATATTTTCCAAAACAAAACAAATTCACCTTGGATACTGATGCATTGGTCAGTGCTTTTATGAAGCAGATGTAGATGTAATATACCTACCTCCTGAAAAATCTCAAAAATGTCAAACAAAAATGGAAGTTTTTCGTACATCCAAAATTTAACAAATAGAATCAAAGGTGTTAATGATAAACTATCTATCACTGATTGTGACAAGTGTGCAAAGGTCTTTACAACAATAATATTCCAAACTACATGTATGTCATAAACAAGAGCCTTTAATTGTAGAAATATTGAGTATTTGTTCATATTTCTTGAGCCAGCGTTGATTCAAAAACGAAAAAAGCCCGGGTAAACGAGCCCAGGGACGAATAAGGTAAGGGCCGAATAAGCTAAGGAACGACGAAGCCCAGAACCGAACAGAAAAAGGAGTGGGTCTGTGATGAAGGCTTGTTCCTTTTTATTTCAAATTGTTTGTCATTTTTAATTTACTATCGATCCATCAATAGGATTTGCATACCTTTCGGACTGTCTCTATTTGATCGTGTAGGTCTTTTTTTGGACTTAAGAAACTTTTTAAAAGGCAGGACTCTGCTCGTGCAGTTAAGAACGTGTCCACCAACGTCATTTCCGTTTTAGCTGGTGCCTAGTTTAGGTGCGGCACGAAATTCCGTTATTTCCCTTATCTATACAAATCTTTCCCAAAGCTTCCCCAAAAAGACCAGAATGCATATATTTGTGCAGTCTGATCTTCATCTACACCATTCGCAAAAGCTATCTGGGTCATTCTACCGAAAACGTATAGATCTATATCGCGTCCCGTGCATTTTCTCTCAATAGAAATTGTTATTCCTGGAACTTATTCCACCTTTTTTTCACCATATAACATCGCAATCCAGTCTGGAACAAATACGTCATTTGAATTCAAAAGAAAATAATATGAAAATACATGTAGGCAAAGCCTAGAAAAATGGGCGAAAGAGACTTTTTCCTCAGACATATGAAAACAATTGGTACAATAACTGATCGGTAGATATATTCATTTGACCCTGCCAAGCAAATTTTTGATGGCAGAAGATATCTGCAGACAACAAATTCGAAAGTGACGAAAGTCCTCAACAGGGTAGCATTTTACTGGCATTTTATCCTTTTCCCGCAATGTTCTCAGAATCCTTCTTCAGGGCCGTTTGAACTCGGGATTGTGTAGTAAAGGGTTAACTTGTGACGAAATTTAGCCCTAAATTATCAGGAGTCGCTAATCCCAGCTGGACTAGTTTGTTTTTTTTTCCCAAGAATCAATGATAATCACTGCGACAGAATTCATCCACCTGTTATCGCTGATCATTTGTAAGATGGGAAAACAGCCACTGGGCTCGCATATCAACAAATCGATGAAAATAATCGATATCATACGTAAAGGTTCGGGAGTTTCCGGAGTTTAGCGAACTTAAATCGTGTATACTAGTAATCGATATTCGATAGCTCTAAGCGATAAAAGATAAGAGAAACGTAACATTATATATACGATCCCTGCCCTTATTACACTCGACAGAATATTGGACTTACACCGCCAGATAAAGCGAGATTTTTCTTGAGAAAAGAACATTGAAATTGTTATATTTCAGCTTTGTTTGTCGGTTTGTAATTCATTTATCCTCAGCTTAAGGGTTAAGTTTGGATGCTCTGAAACATTAACTGATCCCTGCTGTTCGGTCTTTAAACTGCCCTGTGAGACTAATTGCACTGTTTGCTGACAATGTAGACCAGAACTTAATAAACTGCGTCGAAAATTCTTTTGGTTAAAAAAAATCCTTGATATTGCAAAATCAACAAGTTGCTGAATTCAGCAGAAAATTCGGCGTTTTGAGAGTACCGGTTTAACACTAAAGTTATCATACTCCCCCGAGTCTAACGGACCTGAAAGAAAAGGCCTTTGAAAACTCTGTTGGAAAGGGAGAAAATTTTCTCCTGTTTCTACAATGTTCTGTACCTTTTCAAAGACAGACATTTTCATTTGAGTTGCATTTAATTTGTTGTCTGCAAATGTTTTTAATTTGGTGGTGTCCACAATTTCGTCATTTGGTAAAAGGTTTAACTATTGACGAGAAAATCTGCTTTATGTGGCAGTTACATTACCAATCCTATGGTCGGTTTAACGACCCTGAGAAAGAAAGCTTTCGAAAACACACGGAGAAAATATTTGTGATGGGCAATTTCTCATTTTCCCCAGGGATCGTATATAACATGTCATCTACGATCCCTGTTTTCCCACAATGTTTTCTACCCTTTCAAAAGCAAGTTTCATTATGTGCCGCATTTGTCGTCTGCAAGTGCTTTCAACTTGGAAAAAAAAAACCTAGTAGGCCTATATGTTGTCGTTTAGTAAATAGCTTATGGTTATATCTTGATTGGGTAATTATCTTTTGTGTGTGTGGTTTGATGGTTTTGATTTGTATAATTTCCGCTTCCTACGATTTAAAACATAAAAAGTTTGGAAGGCGGAGAAATAAAACTTAGTTATAGCACATAAAATAATTTCAACTACTGCTCAGAACCATTAGAGTAAATGTACACGGTTTTATGCGCACAAAAAGCTACAGATTCGGCATATGAGAAAGCGTCCATTTAAAGTTGATTTTGATCGAACAAAAAGGAAAAAATGGTCTGTTCCGAATACTCCATGGACAGTGTGGCGCCGATTTCTATTTGGTAACGCTTTTGCTTAATGAGCGATGTCGCTTTTTCTTACAATGTCTACTACTATCAATAGTTCTATTAAAATGTTTCCATTTTGAGCGAGTCTAAAAGCTGCATACTTCGTTTTTCGGAACAACTTAGGTTTATCTATGCACTAACTATATCTTTATACATATAAGTAGGTCCAAGCTATTATTATCACACAGGTTTAAAAAACGCTGCCGATGCATTATATATGCTTAATACTCCTTTCATTGCATCCGAAATGGGGGGAAAAAATGTGCTCGAGACGCAACAGAAAGTTATGAAAAAGTTCATGTTGAAAGCATCATAACAGACAGGCACTTGTGAACTGATCCGAAGCGACACTCTAGCGCCGCCTACTGGCATGATAAAGATAAATGGTATTTCTTCCTCCAAAAAAGATACGTATGACGCAGACAGTGTCATTTCAACTAATCATCCGTAGATTTCACCAGCAGGCTGTGTTAAAATTCGTAATACTACGAGGGGTGATCAGAAAGAACGCGGACCAGTGCCTTTATCGGAATATTGTTATAAAAATCAACTTGGAATGTTTACTGTTTTTCAAAGTAACCTCCTTTGTGTTCTATGCACTTATTCATTCTTGATTCCCATGCGTGAAACACGTGCGCGAGCCCGTCACGTGACATCACTCTCAACGACCCGGTCATGGCATGGGTTAGCTCCTCTCTGCTCTCGTAGCGCGTGCCACGTAGAGAATCTTTCAAAACAGGAAATAGCCAAAAGTCACATGGGGCCAGGTCTGGACTATAGGCAGGATGGTCTTATGTTTCTATGTTTAGTTTTTTCAAAACTTCCTGTACAAGTTTGGCTTTGTGAGCGGGAGCATTATCTTGATGTAAAATGACGCCTCTCCATAGAAGTTCCGGCTGTTTTTTTCGGATGGCCTGTATTAAATTCATTCGAATAATGCTGGCATAATACTCAGCATTGACTGTAGTATGTATAGGTACAACATGATTTAGAAGAAAACGTTGAGAAGAGAAAAACATGATGCACATAACTTTACCAACAGACTTAGAAAGTTTGGCTTTAACAGGGGACGGCGATGTTGGATGTTTCCATACACTGCTTTGTTGTTTAGATTCGGGCTCGTAAAAGTGTACCCATGTTTCATCGCATGTCACAATACGATCAGTAAAGTTTGATCCTTCTTTCCTAATGCGTTGTAAAATTTCAGAACAAATTTCGACCCTAACCCCCATTTGCTCGGGCGTCAGTAGCCGAGGCACCCACCTTGCACAAACACGCGACATTCCAAGTTTGTCAGTTAAAATCTCCTGTGCACTTCCATAGGAAATGCTAAATGTGTCAGCTATTTCCCTGACAGTAACTCGACGATCTTGCTTTACATGCTGCTGCACATCCGCGATAGTTTTGTCCGTTACTGATGTTGATGGACGGCCAGATTTAGGGTCATTTTCAACGGTTTCGCGTCCTTCTCTAAATCGTCCAATCCATTTACAAATACTGGTTTTCTTAAGTGCTGAGTCCCCATAAACTTTATCTAAATCGGCCTTAATTTCCGATGAAGACTTTCCGAGTTTAACGTTAAACTTTATAATTACTCTCTGCTCAAATAAAACGTCATCCGACATTGTGAACCGCTAACGCAGTATGTGATGTCATTGAAATGACGTCACTCTTTTCTTATTTGCCTATGACGTCATTTAAACGCTTGAGTAAGTAACCAGGTAATTAATGTTCATCTGTGCAAATTTTTGTTATCTTAAGTAAAGTAGTTTTTGAAATAATCGGGTGGTCCGCGTTCTTTCTGATCACCCCACGTAGGTTGATTAAACACAATCTCTTGAAACTAATAGATAATGATTATGCAGCAGCTAACTTTTTAAGTCACTGGTAAAGGAGAAGTAGCTTGTATTATTGCCTTTTCCGTCTACATGCATAGTCTATGTCAATTTTTATCTTTTATTCACTCTTTTAGCGGTTATGCTTTTTGCAGGTTGCGTCGTTTTAAATATGGAAGTATCAACAATTAGTCCCTCATTGTTTAGGCTAATTCTTCCAATGAACAATTAAATTATTAAAGTTGTTAAGGGGAATATTTGAAAGAAGGAAGTTGTTAAAGGGGAATATTTGAAAGAAGGGAGAAACTGTTAATGTAAAAAAAAAAGTTGTTAGGAAACGTTGGAGATCAACTGCATGGTCGCCAGAAGTCGTATTTGTATAAGTTAAATTTGTTACTTAACCCTTTACCAAACGACAAAATTTTAGACTTGTCCAAATTTAGATTATTTCCGTGACTAAAACGACGAAATTTGTCTCTGAAAGGATCAAAAACATTGCGAGAAAAGGATTACATGCAGATTACCAGTATTTTCATCTTTTCTCACAATGTTTTCAAAAGCCCTCTACCGCAGGATCGTTAAATCTCCGGACTTCGTTGTATAAGGTTTAATATTACCTTTCCCCACAGAGCAATTTCAAAACGATGCCATTTCTTCGGGATATTTCATGAGTCTATACAGGGGCTTACCCGTAAATGATAATTATGCAGCAGCTAAATCTTTAAGTCACCGGTAAAGAAGAATTCGCATTTTTTAAACCCTTTTTCCCCGCTATATTCATAGTCTGTGTCAATTTTAATCTATTAGATCTAGTATTGTCATTCATGTTTTTACGGCTAATACTCTTTGCAGGAGAAACTAATTGAGTGGTGTAGAAAATATTGTTGAAAAGTAGAATATAACCTGTAAAAAGTTAATGCGCCAGTTTCCATATTTTATCCTAGACAATCAACAGCAGGGTCGTTAGATGCCGTATTCGTACAGTTACAGGTTAAGTTTGTTATCTGAATCTTTACCAAAAGACAAATTTTCAGACTCGTTCAAATTGAAGTAATTTTCTTAAGACAAATAAAACATGACTGAAACGATGGAATTTATCTTTCTAAGAGTTAAAAACATTGCGAGAAAAGGAGAAAATGTTGGTCACCAGCGTTGAAACCTTTTTCTTCAATGTTTTCAAAGGTTTTCTATATGATGTGACAGATCAAAAACCGTGATTTGAAAATAGTAAGGAAACATGAATCTGTGAGCTGTGGCCAGAAAAAACTCTAGATACGGCATTAATATCTAAAAGTTGAAAAGTGGAAAAAAAGAATTAGCAAACGTACATTTTCTTATTTCAGATCTTAATTTTAATGATTGTAAATGGAAATAATCTCATAAGTATCAAATTCTGGTCTTCTATTAGATCTATAAGATAAATAAGAAAATATCTTAGGGATACTGTCATGATCAAACAACCCGGGTATAAATTCCAGTTTATAATCATGTGGATACATGTATATCATAAACATAGCAGGAGGTCCGTTTATCATTATAACATTACGTAACACAGTAAAGATATCCAGGCAGCTTATCAAACAGTAAGACTCGGCCAACATCGGCAAATTCCGGCATATTCCGAACGTTCACGGAAAAGGAAAAAAAAAGGATAGTGGTATTAAAAAACTGTAAAAAGGACCAAAAGTTTATTTTTTTAAATTACTCAAACTTATACCATTTCATATAGATATGGATAAGTTTAATGACTCCACTTGAGATAATTTTGACTTTTCAACACAAAGAAAGAAAATTCAACAAATATTTCAGTTTTTGACTTCGGAAAATGTATTTTTCCTCTTTATTCTATATAAACCATACCTACAATTTTTAAGTTAAAAAAGGACCAAAAGTTTCTTGTACGAAATTTTTAAAACCAAGTTCATTTGAAAGAGAATAAATTGAATTTTCTTACCTCACTTGAGATAATTTTCAATTCTGAAAATTGATGAAGTTATAAGCGTTTATTTACCAAGGCCCTTCATAATTCTATACAAAAAAATACAGGTAAGATTGGCCGATATCGATTTTTCCATGTCCGCGAAAGTTGGCTATGTCGATCTTTCCATAGATGACTTTTTTACAGGAAGTTATCAATGTTTCAGTAATAACAACAAAGATCTGATCTGTGATAACGAAAAAGTATCTTCAAATATGGACAAGATTATTGAGTAACAAAAATATTTTGGTGACTTTTAAGCTCTAAAAAAATAAAAACAAATATTATTTTTTTACCAATGAAGTTATTGTTTGAAGTTCACTCATCAAAGAGATATAGAAATTTTTTTCATCAGATAAATTCAAAATTTAATACAAAAATGAATTTATATTTCTTTAAGATACTGTTGATATGAATAACAACTGTTTTTGTTTTGCCTTTTCATTTAACTGCACAAGAATATTATTCATTATCTCTTTACCAAACAATCCAGGGTTTTCACGTCTCTGAGAAAGAAGGCTTCTGAAAACATTGTGGGAAAAGGAGAAAATGCTGGTAACCAGCATTTTCTCTTTTTCCCACCATGTTTTCTACCCTTCCCAAAACAAATTTCAAGTTTTGAGTCACTTCAATTTTGTCGTCTGCTAATGCTTTCAATTTGGACCAGTCTAAAATTTTGTCGTCTGGTAAAGAGTTAACCTGCTAAATAAGTGACTTTCCAGCCAATAGTAAACCCAAATATTGCCATTTCAAAGTTATTTTCTGCATGTTCTGTGCAGTCTGATCGTGATCTATACTGTCTGGGAAAAGGTCCTTTAGTTGCCCATAGCAAAAAAAACAGGGAGTTCATAAAAGTGATGTATGTCAGTATGCAAAAAAACAGTTTTTAACCCTTTCCATAACAATCCTCTGTTTTCACAATCCTGAAGAAGAAAGCTTATAAAAACATGGTAGCCAGGATTTTCTACTTTACCCATGTGTTCTGCCCTAAATCTCATTTGAATGTTGAAAATCACTAGCAGATGTTCTGAATTGGAAAGAGTCTAAAATTTATTGTTTGGGAACGGGTTATGAATGTATGTTGAAACATTGTGGCATTGCAGGTGTTTGGCAATGGTTCAGCCTTTAATTCATTACAGCACAAAAAAAAAAAAATTTGTAGACTAGTCCAAATTAAAAGCATTTGCAGACGACGAATTAAAGAATGATCTGATGGTAAGAATTGTCTATGATAGGATGGAAAACATTGTGGGATAGGAGACAATGCTGTTAATCAGCATTTCTTCTTCTCCAACAATATTTTCAAAATGCTTCTTCCTCAGTGTTTAAACCAGGGATTGTCTGGTAGAGTGTTAATCAAGGAGTCTCATGTTTCTACTACCTCCAAGGATGAACACACTTGAAAAATTATGGAGAAAGGGATGATAACCAGGGTCCATATTCACTAACCATTCTCAAGGACATTCTCAGTCTAATTCTGGATTTCGGAAAATAACACAAAGTCCGATTTAGTTAACCATTTTGACTTAGCCAACCAAAAGTTGTGTTACTTTCAAATGTCTTGAGAATAGGACTAAGCATATTCCTAAGAATTGTTGGTAAGTATGGACCCAGGAGTTTTTAACAAGAATTTTTTCCTTTTGTATTCTGTTTTGTTTTCTACCCGTTTTAAGAAAAATCCCAGCTTAGCGCCACAGTTAACTTATTTGCAAATGTTTTCAAGAAGGAACGGTCTAAGATTTTGTTATCTGGAAAAGAGTTTTAACGAAAGATTCAAAGAGACAAATTTCAGGTAAGCTGCCGAGCCCCGGTAGTACAGTTGGTAGTGTACAGGATTTGAAAATGGGGTTGCTGGTTAGAATGCTCTTCTCAACCAGTTTCTTTACAAGGATTGATGATAGTCATTGCGACAGGATTCATTCCTCTCTCACCACTGATCATTGTTTCCATGATGGTTATGTGGGAAAGCAGCCAGTGGCTTGGGAAGAATATTGTGAGAAGTACTGGTAAAAAGAAAGGATAGATGCACTGGCTAATGCCCTGTAACTGAAATAATATTGAAAATGGCATTAAACACAATACAATCAGTTGATCAATTAATTATATAACCTAAATTCCAAGGACAGAAAAGGAATGACAGTAACACCCAGTGGTTCACTAGTTTATTATGATTTTCTCATTTGAAACCCCTTTTGTTTTCAAGCATTTTTTTTTTTTAGCAATTTTTGAAGTTTTAACTTTTATCTAAACTGACACAACATGCTGTCAATTTTGACATTTATTTTTCTAACATTGTAAACTTGACAGATGATTATAGAAATAAGTATTTTGCTTTATAGATAATATCTACACTGTCTTGCTGTCTGTCAGAACAGAGGATATTCAAACCTATTAACTTAAATTTGCTAAAATAGAAGTATTTCTTGGCCATTTTTCAAATTAAAAGATTTTGACTGCTTGTCATTTTTCAGCTCATGAATTGATGTGCCCAGTCTAAACGTATTTTGCATTTTTCTTTTTTGTGTAGATCTAATGCCTGCAATCTTATTTCAAAATATTTATTTGAAAGAAAGTTATTGAATCCTGTAAAATCTTAAAAATGACAGAAAAAATTTGAATTCACATGCAAAGATGACTAAAATTAAAACAGATTAATTGTCTGAATGGTGTTTTATGCCGCTTTCAGCATTCTTTATATACCGGGCGAATTTAAATGGATAGTAATAAGTGTAGCAAAAATGAGAAACTACATACGGTAATTTGTTGTATTTTTGCTATAAAATTTCTTCTTTCATAAGTAATGGTATTGGGGTCATTGCATAACAAGGTATGGAAACATTTTCAACACAAACAGTTGGCTCGTTTGCTCAGTTAGTAGAATTAACAGTGTTTGGTTTTGATGTTCATGGGTTTGAGTCCCACTAGAAGAATATCTTTAAAATCATTTGTTTAACCAAGTAAGCTAAAGGTGAACATATCACATTCTTAGGATTTTTCCATACAAAATTTCAATTTCCTCTCTTCCTCTCACTCTCTCTCTCTCCCTCCCCCCCAACCCCCCCCCCCTACAAAAATATGGGATCAAAATCTTGTTTAATGCCCATTTAAGTTGAAAGTAACTCTCATCTCCCCTGTTGGGACCTGGTAGCCTTTTCTCCTCTTGCCACAATGTTTTCCACCATTTCTCGGGCTCGTTAAAAGTCGGGATTGTGTGGTAAAGGATTAAATGAACTTTTCAAGCTATTAGAAGAATACCAAGTTTTGCAATTTCATAGCCATTTTCAACAAAAATCTCATGGGCAAAGTAGATCCAAAATCAGACTGCATGTTCTGAGTAGTCTCATCTTGATCTACATACATAAATCCAGAAAAAAGCACTTAGTTTGGCTTTGCAGCCTAAGGGATGAAAATATTTGGTCAGCAGAAAAAAAAACCAGTTTATTTTATACTTCTTTTAGCAAGAATATTTTTCATAATGTTTGGTGACATAAATTCAAGATCATATTGTATGTTCTAAGCAGGGTATCACTTGTGAACTAGCATCCAATAATCCACTGCGAAACATTCTACCTATTTACCAAACAGTCCCAGTTTAAACGACCTTGAAAGAGAAGGCTTTTGGTAACCACCGTTTTCTCCTTTTCCCACAATTTTTTTCTACGCTTTCAGAGACAAATTTCATACTCTGAGCTGCCTTGGACTTGTTGTCTGTAATTGCTTTCAATTTAGTCGAGTCTATTATTTGACTGTGGTAAAGAGTTAATCCTTTACCAGACAATCCGGACTTTTCACAACCTTGGGAAAGAAGACTTTTGAAAACATTGTGGGAAAAGAAGCAAATGCTGGTAACCAGCATTTGCTTCTTTTCCCACAATGTTTTCTACCCTTTACAAAACAAATATAAATTTTAGAGTCACATTTATTTTCTCATCTGCAAATAAGTTTCAATTTGGACTAATCTTAAATTTTGTTTGGTAAAGAGTTAAAGGAAGACTTTCAAAATGACAGAATTACAATAAATATGATTAAATGACCTTCTCACATACAGATACTCATCTAACATCTTTATTAATACTGTTTATCAGAGATAAGATTGATAAGACCTATCTCACTGACCCCAGGTCACCCTGTGTACATGAATGGTACAAGGTCATTCTTTATCAGACAACAAAATTTTGGATGTATGTCCAAATTGAACGTATTTGAAGTCGACAAAAATAGATGTAACCCAAAAAATAAAATTTGTTTTTGAAACTGTCCTTTTCACACAATGTTCTTAAAACCCTTCTTCCTCGGGATTGTGTGGTAAAGGGTTGAACATATTTTACACACATATTTCCAAAGAACTCTTAAATTTCAAGGAAGCAATAATTTGAGTTGTTAGTCCTTTACGAAATGTTTTGGACTCAAGCAAATTAAAAACATTTGCAGCCGACAAATTAACTCTAACTTAAATGTATTTTACATGTATCAGCGGGCAGCAGGGGTGAAGGTCCTCCAATACTGAGGGTGGGTGAATGTCGATATTGAAACTTTCTTATTAGATCTATTTTATTCTTCACTGGAAATCATGCAAAGCTACCTTCGCCATATAGATCAAGGTCTAGATGAGGATTTTTAAAGTTTGCATTTAACCCATAATCTAAAACCTACCGTGAAATTGTGAAGACATGGGACCGAGCTAATTAATACCCTTACTTGTCAGTCATCCAGGAGTTTTTCTGGAAGCACTGCATGAAGTGTGACGACAATTGTTCGAGATTTCATTAAAAAAGTGTTTTGAAACGGCTTGATCTTTGCAATCAACTGCAAATTCAATTGTAGTAAAAGAAAGATGAAACAAAGTGTTTGCTGCAAAATCGAGTGATGACTAGAACACTGCATGTCACGTGACAAAATTGTCGACTGCAAAGTGTAAATGGCCTACTTACAAAGGGACATAACTCCCGATACAATTAGGTATCTTATTTTTAACGAAAATCTTTTACTAGTATAATAAAAAGACCCCAGTCTCTATTATTTTAATTTCTAAAGCGTATCCCCCTTTCATTGTGATTTCAGGGCTTCTTTATTCATAAGCGTATTCTTTTTAAGTCGCATTCAGAAGGCGAACACACCAACCTGCTTTAAATATTCTGAAAACAGTTTGATTTGGCATCAACTTAGGTAGATCTAAATGTATCCTACAAATATTCTATCATATACAATTAGATCTACTAGATCTAATCAGGTCCACGAAATGGATAAACATACTAGGTACCATACATGATTTTTCTTCTCGGTGCAATAATATATGACTAAAATGTTATACGTGAACTATTTATAAAACGGGCAATAAAATTGTTTCAAAATATTTTTTCCCGGAGCTTAGGAAAATTCTTCAAAAGTTTGATGTCTGTAAACATGTTTTATCGATCAAAGTTTCTAATCTACATCCTCTGTAACCGTGCCGGGGGCGACCACCAGACCCATATCAAACACGCTTTTTAACAATTTTACGATAGATTGAAATGATACCATTAGTGTCATTGATAAAAATCCATAGTGCACGTTTTTAGGGGCTGAGTTAGGGCATACATACAGTCATCTATTGTTGTTTAACAAAAAGTGCTGTTGGCCAATAAGGGGGCGATGTAAATCGAAATGTCATCTTTAATGAGTTAATTAATGACTCGTGTGTTCCAGACAATTACCACACGAACCAATCAAAACGCGTTATTTTTGGAAATTCATTTTATCAGAAAATCTTAGTAATTTGGATCATCTTACATATAAATACAGTTTTGACATAACTTTCAGACAAAGTTTTATTGACTTCAAGCATTAGTGATAGATTAGATACTCAAAGTGAAAAACGTGTTTGCCTAGACTATAGTTTTCATTTTATAAATTTACATTGAAAATGGCTACAGTTTTAAATTCTCTCGGACATTATGTGCCTCAGTCATCGCAGGTAATTTGCTTTCGCGTTTTCACCCCCTTTTTTTTAAGTCTGGCGAGCTTGACTCCACACAATATTGCTTTTAGATTTTTTAGTCCGTGCAAGAGGAACTGAGTTTTATTTTCTTCAACGACTTCCATGCACTCCGTTTCGATCGTCAAATATGTCTCTGTTTTACCTGTACTGGGACTAAAATGATTTTTGTACAGCCGAATATCAGTTTGTTATATATATATTACCAAATGGAATAATAGATCTACAAGCAAAAACAATGTAAATACCGGTTTCTACTATATCTCTAGGCCTTCATAGACCAGGATCGGCAACGTAAATAATGTATTTAACCCTTGTACTGCTAAGTGCAACTCAACGACCTTTTGCGATCGGTGTAGACCAAGATCAGACTGCACAGAACGTGTAAGGAGATAATTTTCCTCAGAAGTAACTTTGAAATGGCAAATTTTGGGGTTTTGCCGTGTTATGCAATCGAATTATGTCATTGTAATTAATCTATCTATTCATTTGTTCATATTTTTATTACAAATGAACAAATCCGACAATATTCGTCATCCATTGTCGTGGCATTCCCGAAACAACCGACCACCTCGCTATATTCCGGCCAGCAGTGACGAGCATGTGCGGAGAGAGGTCTGATCTTGGGAGCTTTACACTTTCCATCATTGTATTAGATATTCTGATCTGAGCGGTTTCCGGGTCCCTTCACTGACAAAAACCTGTCTGGATGATATCTTGCCTTCAAAGGTGTCAGTAGGGAAGATGGAGATTCTCTTCTAGGCTTTAAAAGCGGGAAAGCCCCGTCTTCCCTCAAACATTCTAAAGTAGAGTTTTGACTGCATTTTCTGACAGAAAAGTAAGTTTTGCAAATTTAACATAACCATTGCTTTAAATATGGATTCATATCTATTTATTTCTTTTTTTAGAATCCCATGCTTGCGGCATCATCGGGATATGCACCACAAATGACGTCACAGACTCTTGTATCTAGAATTCCGAACCTTTCAGAAACCGGTTATGGCAGCGCACCTACTTATCCACAGACGGCGTTATACCCATTGGTAATTAAAGTTTTAAATATTCGAGTTTTGAAAAGCAGTCCATGTAAACGAAGATCTCTGTCTCTCTTTAATTAATGCATGGCACGACTAGGGGTATATAGTTTTCATCTGGACTATATTTTCTCTGTTTCTAGATTTGATTCCAGCGACTGAGTGTTACTGGAGTCTCTTTTTCGGCATAGCTGAAAGCACTAGCTTCTACCTACTTCTTGGTACTGATAAAGAATGAATAGATGGTAATTTACGATTGGTAAAAAATGTGCACATGTATTTGGCTCGCTCCTGCTTGCATAAAGTTTGCTCGAACATTTATGAAACCACTATTAACAAGCTTTGCTACCGCTAATCGATACCACGGGTCTTTGATTTATAGTATACTCTAGCAAACTGATTGTAATAGAGAATGATTCTTTTCTTGTGCTATTTGGAAATTTAATATTTTCATAAGCATTACCCTGATAACCCAGTACTACTTTTTAACAAAACGAAATACAATGAAAAAAAAAAGAGGAAATTGCTCGTGTGGTTACTTTTAATTATTTTACTTCATAATGAACCACAAAAGAGTTTCAATATTCATCTCTTACGCTCTCTACTTTTTTTTTTTTGAAGATATTTCTTGTTTTTCATGACCTATCTTACTAATATCTTCTGTTTTAGATGATGATGATGATGATTAACGTTTTTAAGCCATGGTGCTAGAAGTTTAATTTCATGTTTTTTTTAACTTGTATTATACAGCAAGGCCAGAAAGAAACCCTAAAAGCCCCACCACCCCTTGGGCAACATTACTATGTTGATCACATGATGAACCCACATCCATACAGTTCTCTGTAAGTTAAGTTTGGAATTACATTTTTTTTTATTATATAAAGCATTTGTTTACATATATACATTTTACATGTAGCTGGTAAAAATTTATACATTAATTGATCTAACATGTTTGTAGAAAGAGACCATTTATCTTTAAATCCTTCAAAAACTAGATCTTGAAAATACCAAATAACTGAAGCAACATTAAGAAAGAGACTATTTGAAGGGAAAAAAATCTCTTTTGATTAAAAAGCGTTGAGAGAAAAGGAGCAGTTGATTTTGACAATTACTTCTGTTTCAAAAATGTTTTCAAAAGTTATGTACTTAAGTGGGTAAAGATTTGTATTTTTTGTTAACTATTTACTAAACCATCTCCAGTTTTAACAAGCCCTTCAAAAGATTTTTGAAAATGTTGTGGGTAAAGGCAAAAATACTGGTAACCTGCATTTTCTCTTTTTCTCACATTGTTTTCCACCCTTTTAACCCTTTACCAAACAATCCCTGGTTTTTACAACCCAGGGGAAGAAGCCTTCTGAAAACATTGTGGGAAAAGGAGAAAATGCTGGTGACCAGCATTTTCTCCTTTTCCCTCAATGTTTTCTACTCTTCTAAAGTCAATTTTCAACTTTTGAGTCACATTTATTTTGTTGTCTGCAATTGCTTTCAATTTGGACAAGTGTAAAGTTTTGTCGTTTGGTAAAGAGTTAAAGAAGAATCCTATCACTTGAGTCCCATTTGTCGTCTGCAAATGCTTCTAATATGGACAAGTCTAAAACTTTGTCATTGGGTAAAGAGTTAATGGGTCAATGATAATACTATTAAGTCATTTGCCACGGTGTTTTCACAGGTACCATGGTATTGACATAAATGCCATAAGAAGAAAAAATGCCACAAGAGAAACAACAGGACCTTTGAAAGCCTGGTTAAAAGCCCATAAAAAGAATCCATACCCAACCAAAGGTGAAAAGGTCATGTTGGCCATAGCAACAAGAATGACCTTGACCCAAGTATCAACCTGGTTTGCCAATGCAAGGAGGAGAATGAAGAAGGATAAAGTAGAAGATGAAGATGAGGATGAACAAGACAGTTTACCAGACATTAATAATGTTGGTAAGTACGAGCGTACATGTACATGCAGAGAACTTTTTTCTGTTAACCCTTTCCCAAACAACAAACTTTAGACTATTTCAAGTTCAAAACATCTGAAGATGACACATTCAGAATAGCTATGAAAAACAACACTCTATTGTTCAATATTTCGAACAATAGAGTGTTGTTTTACATAGTGTTTCATTCATTACCGGAGGAATTTATATGGTCATTCAGAATAGGTACAAATGAGCTTAAGCTCATTGATAGGGTAGAAAACATTGTGGGAAAATGACAAAATGCTGGTTACTAGCATTTTCTCCTTTTTTCACCAATGTTTTCAAATGCCTTCTTTCTCAAGTTCGTAGAAAACCCGGATTATGTGGTAAAGGGTTTAATATTGCAGCAGACCGTTTCTGAAAATATTGTGGAGGGAAAAATTTCTTGTCATGACCATTTTTCCCATTTTGGCTGCATTGTATTTATGTGGTGTGTATTGATATCTTCGAATTTCAATTTATGCTAATTGCTCGTGTTACATTTTGGATCTTTTCCAAGTCTTATGCAGCGAAAATTTCTCTCCGGAGGTACTGACTTAGCAAAAATAAATCTAGCTTTTGAAATGTTTTGACAAAAGAGGTCTTGCTAATACATGTAATAACCAAATTTTTGGCTGTTTTTCAGGCACTTTAACTCTTAACCAAACAATCCCAACTTTTAACTACCCTGAGAAAGAAGCCTTTTGAAAACATTCTGGGAAAAGGAGAAAATGCTGGTAACCAGCATTTTCTCCTTTTCCCACAATGTTTTCTACCCTTCCCAAACCAAATTTCAATTTTTCAGTCCCATATATTTTGTTGTCTGCAAATGCTTTCAATTTGGACCAGTCTACAATTTTGTCATTTGGTAAAGAGTTAATCAGACATCAAACTTTAGACAGATCTAATTTGAAAACATTTGCAGATGATAAATATTGCTCAAATGTTGGGATTTGTCTGTGGTAGGATAGACAGCATCATGGGAAAGGGAGAAAATGCTGAGTACTAGCATTTTCTCCTTTTTCCACAATGTTTTCAAAAGCCTTTTTCTCCAGGGTTGTTAAAAGTCGGATTTGTTTGGGAAAAGGTAAACTGTTCACCATACAACAGAATTTTTTATTCACTCATATTGAAAACATTTACAGATCAAAAAATGAATATTGCTCAAATGATGAGTTTAACTTTTAAAAGGAAGAAAATAATATCTCAAAAAGAGAAAAAGCTAAATTTTTTGCAAAGGGTTAAAGGTCAAGTGTTGTGTTTAACATATTCACTAGATCCAATGTCTGTCATTTTGTATAACTTCGCAAACCAACTGATCAAAAGTTCGGTGAGAAACTTTCTATTCTGATATTTGTGTGCTATTCTAAAGTCTGAATCTCAGATCCAAATTTTATAGAAGAAAATTTCAAGACCATATCTTTATGTTTCAGATAAACGTGAGAGAAGCGGTAGTATATCCAGCAGTATATCACATTACAGTATGAGTGACGGAGACACATCCAAAGATCTGTCTGACATCTCAGACATCGATGTTGATGACTCCACCATGAAAAAACGCAGACCCATAAAGAAATGTGTTCAAAGACTGTTTTCTCCTGACCCCAGATCTGATAACATGATGGATCCCTCAAGCTCCCCAGACAGCATCATGTCCGAAAGACTAACAGCAGACATGCCTGGAGAATCACGTTTGCCAGCAGTCTCTGATGTGTTACCAAATTACATAAGCAACTCCAAACATGAGATCCTGATAAACTCTGGTGCAAATTCACAAAAACCAAAGATTTGGTCCATATCTGAAATCATTGGCTCGGCTTCTTCAACGTTGAATACAGATAGTACGTCAGCAAATCCTTTAAATTACACCGTGCCATATTCAGATTATTTTTCAGGGTATCCAACATATTCATATTCAACAATGGATCACACAACAGTTATGTCTGGTTATAATCAAAGTCAACAACATTTTGATACCCTTTCCAATTCACAAAATAGCCTGTATTATTTGTAACTGAGTTATTTGTAAGTGTGCACATTAGTCTCATGATTTTAAACTCTATACCAGACGACCATACTCTAGACTTATCCAAATTATAAGCACTTGCGGATCACAAAATAAGTGTGAACCAAAGAATGTGATATGTTGCGGAAAATAGAAAATATTGTGGGAAAAGGAGAAAATGCTGTTTCTCCTTTTCACACAATTTTATCAAAAGTGCTCATCCTCACAGTCGTTTAAACACCAGATCCTGGTAACAAAAAAAAGAAAGAGTTACAAAAAGAATTTTTCAAATATTTGCGGGGAATTATTCGGTCCTGTTCACAGATGCCCTTCACTGGAATTGGAAAAAAAGACATGAAGAAAATTGACATAATCCTTTTTTGAACTGCTGGTTACCAGCATTTTTCCTTTCCCCCACATTGTTTTTAAAAGCTTTCTTAATCAGAGTTGTTAAACTCGGGATTGTATGGTAAAGAGTTAAAAGCCCAGTAGCTGCCAAAATTAAACAATTAGAATGTTAAAATGCATTTAAATTTAAATCAAACCATTTATAGGTATGTAAGATTACTGTGAATATGACAATCTGTTATTATACAGTTGGTCAAAGTTTTAGTTGCTGACAGAAAAATTAGTTTTTGAACCAGGTAAATATGTGACCAAAGACAAAGCAACTTGGCAACTCTTTAACTAGTTTTTTTTTTAAATTCATTTTTCTATCTGCAACTAACACTTTCGCTGATCATACAATTACAGATTATCATCCTTACAATACTTTCCATACTTTTAAATGGTATGAATTAAATCTAATTGCATTTATTAGGCCCACATTGTTTACTCCTGGCAACAACTTAGCCTTTAAAGATACTGTACCTTAGGTTATCAAAATACGGTGGCAAATGGGGGATGGAAATTGCTCATATATACAAGTTCCCATTTGTCACAATGTTTTCATGCATAAACAGTAAGCATTGGTAAATGTATTTTCTAAGTTTATCATATCATGTGTTTATGTAGATTCTTGTCTTTGTTTGTAAAATAAAATAGAATTTGAATTAATGTTTCAGTTATATGTTTTCTGTATTTTCTATATGTTCTACATCTACATAGATCAATCTGCATTTGATTGCTTCGTAATTGCTAAAGTCTTTACCCTTAACCTAACAATCCCAAATTTTAATGACCCTGAGGGAGAAGGCTCCAGAAAATATTGTAAGAAAAGGAAAAAATTGCTGGTACCCAGCATTTTTTTTCCTTTTCCCACAATGTTTTCTACCCTTTCACAAGTGAATTTCTATTTTTGACTCAAAATTACTTGGTCTTCAGCAAAAGCTTTAAACTTAGGCAAGTCGAAAATTTTGTTGCATTCTAAAGAGTTGAAAAATAACAAATCTTTACACTTGTCCAACTTGAAGGCATTTGCAGACAACAAATTAAATGTGGCTCATTTGATGCGATTTGTCTTTGGAAGAGAAGGAAACTCTGTTGGAAAAGGAGAAAATAATAGTTACCAGCATTTTCTCCTTTTCCTTAATTGTTTTCAAAAGGTTCTTCCTTTTGGGTCGTTAAAATTCCAGATTGTATGGTAAATGGTTAATAGGTGACAAAAATTTAGACTCGTCCCTATTGATAGCCTTTTAACTCTTTACCAAACGACAAAATTTTAGACTGGTCCAAATTGTAAGCATTTGCTGACAACAATTACATAGTGGCTCAAATGACGCATTTTATTTTTTTTGATAGGGTAGAAAACTTTGTGGGAAAAGGAGAAAATGCTGGTTACCAGCATTTTCTCCTTTTCCCACAATGTTTTCATTAGGCTTCCTCCTCAAGGACGTTAAAAGTCGTCATTGTGTGGTAAAAGGGTTAAGGAATGAAGAGAATTTTTTTGTTTTTATGGAGGTATGAAAAAAGAATCTAATCATGCTTTGCAGTTTCATACAAAAGTGTCATTAGATTTTTTTTTTCTCATACCTCCATGAAAGCAGAAAAATTCCCTTCATTCCTTATAATTCAATATCACAGACAACAAATACACACATAAAATGATCTAATGTTTCTAACTGCATGCTCTGTGAAAACGGGTTTAATGCATCTACAAATAGAATTGACTCAGGTCAGCCTGCACAGTCCTTGTGTCGACACATTTTTGCTCTTGGTAAATTTTCTTCACTGACAAAAGGACCATTCTACCTCAGGACTCAGTAGGTTGTTAGACAAAATGGATTTTTATGAATCCATAATTACATGTATATGATGACTTGCTTGGTGTAATGCATTATGGAGATGCATAAACAATTCCAATTCAATTTTTTTCAACCTTGAAAAGGAATGCAATTGAAAATATTGTGGGAAGTGTAGAAAATGCAGGTAACTAGCATTGTCTGCCTTTCAAACATGTTTCTTCCCTTTCAAAGACAAAAGCAATCATATGTGATATCTTGTCAACAAAGCAATAGCACTTTCTCCAGTTTATCATACATGTACATGTACTTCCTATTGTTAAATATCATTCCAACCTGTGGATGTAATTTTATAAGAAACATAAAGAAAATTAAGATGTTGGACATTGGATACAGTCTCATTCCTAATGTTATCAAATGACACTTATAACACACCATTTACCAGGTCAAGTAAAAGGACATTGCTTTATAAGGAATTTCAAAATATGTAAAGAAACGGCATTGTTCCAATACAACACACAGACTGTGAAAAGACAAAAAAATTCAGCAATGGATGCATGTACATGCTTTTATTCTAATGCTTCATTATTGTAATACATTTAGATAGATGTCACTGCTAAAAATGAATAAATAATATTTATTATTTACAAATCACATCAATGAATGTACATATACAAGATAAGATATAAAATGTTAATTTTCTCACCACTGTTATACAACTTTTTTAAAAACTCCTCCCCAAAGTCTGAGAGTTTGCCTGTGCTAAGACAAACATTTTTTAACCCTTTACCAAATGACAAAATTTAAGACTCCTGAAAATTGAAAGAATTTGCAGACAACAAATCAAATGTACATCAGAAACCGAAATTTGCCCTTTGTAGAGTAGAAAACATTGTGTGAAAAAGAGAAAATGCTGGTAGCCAGCATTTTTTCTTTTTCACACAATGTTTTCATTGCCTTTAATGCCTTCTTTTTTTAAGGTCGTTAAAACTTGTGATTGTGTGGTGAAGGGTTTATCAAAACTTGAAAACATGTCTGCTGAAATGGATACTATCAATTTTACCCTTTACCAAACAATCACAAATTTTTACAATCCTGAGGAAGAAGGCTTTTGAATACATTTTGATCATTGTTTTGACAATTACTTTGTAAGAAAACAGTCAGTGGCTTGGGTAGAATGTTGTGCAAAGTATAAGTGAAAGAAACTCCAGGAGGGCATTTTTAAATGCACTGGTCACAGCGATATCACTGAAATAATGATGAAAATGGCATAAAACAGCACAAAAACAAACAAGAAATTGTTGTAAATGAATTTAAATGTATTGCATATTATTTGAAAATTAATTCTATAGTGTATTGCATTTTGTGCATTGCATATTGTGCATTTAGTATTGTAGTAATGGAATAAGTTAAATATCACAGGACAGCTTTGATGAACAAAACGTACAGATACATCTAAAGGAGTATGCTCTGTGAAAAGGTGGCTTAATGCATCTACACTACAAAAAGTATCGACTCATGTCAGCCTGTGCAGTCCGCACAGGCTGACATGGGTTGAAACTTTTTACTAATTGTTAATTTTTTGCATGTCCAAGGAGATGCATTAAGCCCCCTTTTGCCAGAGCACAAATCTATTACTGACTGAAATATTGATCGAAATGAAAAAAAAAATTAAAAAAAGAATCAGCAAAGATTTATATTCTATCATTAAACAGTCCTTATGATTTTTCCTTACAAAATACATGTATCACATTCCCCCCCCCCCCCCCCAAAAAAGGGGGGACACACAAAATCTCCTTTTGTGTAGCTTTAAAAACAAAATACTGCTAGAAATGGTAGTCCAATATATTTCAAGTTCAAGCCCTGAGTATAACAAACAGAGCTTAATAACTTTCCAAAAATAAAACGAGTGGCCCTTGAACTATAAGCATGTTGCTTTACAAGTGTTTCTGATTGAATTGTTGTATCATAGTATGCAGACATTACAATGTACAGACTTTTTAAAAATGGCATGCAATCATGTGTTTGAATCTGAGAACTACAAGCCTTATTCTTATCATTTATGGGTATTTCAATGCAACAACAATACATTGTATGCGACGGAACAAATCAGCCTTTAACACTTTTCCACAATCTGACTTTTAACGACCTTGAGGAAGTAGGCTTTAGAAAGCATTGTGGGAAAAGCAGAAAATGTTGGTAACAATGTTTTTTACCCTTTCACAACCAACAACTTCCAATCGATTAATATTTCATTCGTCCTCTGCATACACTTTCAATCTGGACCATTCTAAAATTTTGCTGTGTGGTGAACAACTCTTAACAAGATAACGAAATTGTAAAACTGAAAGCATTTACAGACAACAAATTAAATGTGGCTAATGATGAAATTTTTCTTTGAAAGGCTAGAATACAATGTGGGAAAAGGAGAAAATGCTGGTAACCAGCATTCTCTCCTTTTCCCACAATGTTTTCATAAACTTCTGTCCACAAGGTCTATTAAACTCATGATCGGTTGGTAAAAAGGTTACTTTGTTTTTTTGGTCCTTAAAGTGTTTTTGCAAGCAGTGTAAAGCCAAATTAATCCTTTATCAAACAACAAAATTTTGGACTTGTCCAAATCGAAGGCATTTGAAAAAGACGAATTGGTGGATTTGTATTTGATAGGCTAGAAAACATTGTGGGAAAAGGAGAAAATGGTGGTTACCAGTATTTTCTCCTTTTCCCACAATGTTTTCAAAAGGCTCCTTCCACAGGGTCCTTAAAATTTAGGACTCTGTGGTAGACGGTTAAACAAAGAATATTTAGCCTGATTTTGGATCTAATTTAGTTTGCATTTGTAAGATATTAAGGCCAATTTAGGCTTATAAGTGAAATTTTACTTTCTTGTGTAACTTGCATGCCTTTTTTGCAGCAATCTATATAGATAACTAACTTGTCTATAATTATAAAGTAAAATCAGAAAATCCACACAGAAGGACTTCTTCATTTTGGTTTGTGACCTTCCCTGTTGTTTGATATCGACCCTGAAACAAACAAACAAACAAACAAAACAATTAAATGCAGGCATAGACGGAATAGGATTCATCACATGACCTCCCTTGTTTAGTGTAATATACCCATCACAAATTTTCCTATCTTAAACATATTTGAGATAGGCATAATGCAACATCATATGTGATGTCACTTTATACCTGTTTTTCAAGGAAGTGAGTTGGATTTTAATCATCAAAGTTCCTGTAATATTATGTGCATGTATGGTTTTGCAGATTTCGGACTTGAAATATGAAATTTTGTAATGTGATAAAGAGAACCTAAACCTTGTTGGATTTTGAGTTAAGATTTTATAATACTAGCCTACAAAAAAAATTATTAAGCCCGCGAGACACTTACATTTTTAACAATTTTCTAGATTGTTTGATAAAATTCTATCTCAAATGCCAACTTATGTCAGATCCCATATATCTTGCAGTAGCATAACATCTCTAACCAAGTGCACATGCTTTTTCTTTTCGTTGTGTCAAACAAAAAAATAATTTTAAATATCTACAGATCTATTTGGCTAAATAACGAATAGGATAATACTAAAGATAAAGCCACTTCTTATCGTACTTTGTCTATCAGGTAATTGTTATAGACCTCAGAATTAAAATATACATGAACTAATTGTATCTTTGCATATGAGAAGAAGAGATAATCTTCTAAGAAAGAAAGAGATACCTTGGGTAGATAAAACGGTATGGAACGATCTTTTACAAATGAGTAATCTCCTGGGTTAAAGGGACAATAGATGATCCTTTCTGGGTCCTCGTAGTCCTCATCAAGGGTACATAACTCCCACTCTTTACTATAAATAGCATTCCCGTTGTACTTCACATCTAAATAAAACTTGCCTCCCGTTAGTTCAGACTCTGAAAAAGAGTAAAATGTGTCAGTCCAGACTTGAGCCTTTACCACACAATCCCGAATTTTAACGACGCTGAAAAGGAAGGCTTTTGAAAGCATTGTGGAAAAAGGAGAAAATACTGGTAACCAGCATTTTCTCCTTTTCCAACAATGTTTTCCACCCTTCCAAAAACTAATTTCAGATGTTGAGGGACATTTATTTTCTTGTCTGCAAGTGCTTCCAATTTGGACAAGTCTAAAATTTTGTCGTTTGGTAAAGAGTTCAAAGACAAACACTATCATTTAAAAAAAAACATCTAATTGTGTGGAACGGCAGAAAATATTGTTGGAAATGGTGAAAATGTTGGTTACTAGCATTTTCTCCATTTCCAACAATGTTTTCATAAAGCCTGCTTCTTAAGGGTCGTTAAAACTCAGGACTGTGTGGTAAAGTGTTAAGTTCTGATGTTCTCCATAAGGTTTATCAACTTACATTTATACAACTTCGAAATTTAATGTTCAGCTAAGCTGAGCATGAAAAAAGTTTTATAAACAATAACCAAGAACTTGGTTCATGCACTAGGAAGATGCAAGTAAGTCATTCCAGACCCTGAGAGGTAAAACTAGATCTTATTCCATACATGAAAGAAAGAAAAAAGAAATGCCAAAAATCTGAAAGAGCAGAAAAAACTAGAGCTGTCACTGAATATGACTTAATACCCCCACCAGCGCTTTGACAGAAACAGGAAATTTAACAAAATATTTTCTAAGTTCAAGGGGAGATGACCCTTGAATCATAGGGAGTAGATGATTGAAAAGGGCGTCTTGCACAACTTCAGTTTACGATCAATGTATCAACAAACTTTCAAAACAGTAGCAGCAAAACTGTAGAAGGAGTTCGTGAAACAAAATAACTAGTATTTTGTACACAGACGGACACACGGACGGACACACGGATGGACGGACAGACAGGCTGATTCCAGGATACCCCCCGAAAACATTCATTTTGCAGGGGTATAAATATGCATGAACACAATATCATCCTTGATTTTGTAATGTTTGAGAGACCCTGAAGTCCAAGAGGAGATAATTCCTCAACCAGAAGGACACTTGAAATTTGCGTCTTGCAAACCTTCAATATATGATCAATATATGTGCAAAGTTTCAATACAAATATCCATGCACACAATATTATGCTTGCCTTTGTAATGTTTGAGAGACCCTGAAATAAAATTATGTTTAAGTCAAAGAGGAGATAATTCTTCAACCAGAAGGAGTTGAGACTTCAAAATTGCGTTTTGCAAACGTTCAATATATGATCAATGTATGTGCAAAGTTTTAATACAATTGCAGGAAAACTGTAGTGGGAGTTTGCGACACAAAATTACTAGTGTTTTATAGACAGATGGATGTTAAGAAAAAAAAAAGTGTCAAGTTCAAGGGGAGATAATTCCTCAACCAGGAGGAGTTGACAGTTGAAAATTGCGTCTTGCAAACCTTCAATATATGATCAATATATGTGCAAAGTTTCAATACAATTGAAGGAAAACTGTAGGAGGAGTTTGCGACACAAAATTACTAGTATTTTGTATACAGACGGACACATGGAAAAAAAAAGTGTCAAGTTCAAGGGGGGATAATTCCTCAACCAGGAGGAGTTGACACTTGAAAATTGCGTCTTGCAAACCTTCAATATATGATGAATGTATGTGCAAAGTTTTAATACAATTGCAGGAAAATTGAAGTGGGAGTTTGTGACACAAAATTACTAGTATTTTATAGACAGATGGATGTTAAGAAAAAAAAAGTGTCAAGTTCAAGGGGGGGGTAATTCCTCAACCAGGAGGAGTTGACAGTTGAAAATTGCGTCTTGCAAACCTTCAATATATGATCAATATATGTGCAAAGTTTCAATACAATTGAAGGAAAACTGTAGGAGGAGTTTGCGACACAAAATTACTAGTATTTTGTACACATACGGACACACGGACAGACACACGGACGGACAGACAGACAGGCTGATTCCAGTATACTCCCGAAAACATTCGTTTTGCGGGGGTATAAATATCATGGGATTCCCAGATACTAAGCTTAGAATCTGACACAAATATGATGACATAAATAAATGATAACAGTTCAGACTCTGGATCCAGGATGTTAAGTTCAGACTCTCATACAAATATGATGACATGAATTATAAATGATTTTTCAGTCTCTGACATGAATAAAAGACATAAGTTTGGACTCTGACATGATTTTCTAAAATAAAGTTAACCATTTAGCAGATGACAAAATTTTAAACTGATCCAAATTGAGAACATTTGCAGACGACAATGTCAGTGTGGCTCAAATGATGTGATTTTGTTTGAAAGGGTAGAAAACATTGTGGGAAAAGGAGAAAATGCTGGTTACCAGCATTTTCTCCTTTTTCTACAATGTTTTCGACAGGCTTCTAACTCAGTTTCATTAAAAGTCGACACTGTGTGGTAAAGAGTTAAGGCTTTGACGAACCAACTATTACAGGAAGAAAATATGACAGGAAAAAATGATACCATCACTGGCTCTGACATGAATTTAAAAAAAAAGTAAGTTCATACTTTGAAGTAAATAAAATAAGAAAAGAAGAAAATATAACAAGAACAAAATTCATGGTTTAAGTTCAGACTCTGACATAAATAAAAGATGTTTCTTTAGACATGGATTTTCAAAGAAAATGTGAGTTTAGACTCCAAAAAGACAGGAAATGTAACAGATACATGATACAAGTGGAGATCCTGTTGTGAATAAAAATGTTTGTTCAGACTTTGACATAAAAAAGCAATGGCACAGGAAAAATGACAAGATCATACAAGAGGCACAAAGGTAAGATTCTGACATGAATAAAAGATGTTAGTCCAGACCATGACATGAGTAAAAGATGTTAGTCCACACCGTGACATGAATAAAAGATGTTAGTCCACACTGTGGCATGAATAAAAGATGTTAAGATGTTAGTAAAGACAGTGATATGAATAAAAGATGTTAGTCCATACACGACATGACTAAAAGATGTTAGTACAGACCATGACATGAATAACACATGTTAAGATGTTAGTCCAGACCATGACAATGAATAAAAGATGCTGTGTATATCTTTGACACTAAAGATGGAAGTTCAGACTTTAATACAAATAAAAGATGCTAGTTAAGACTACAACATAAAAGATGCTAGGTGACACTTTGACATGAATAAAAGATATGTTTCATGTTTCACAACCTTGAGGAAGACTGTTTTTTGAAACACTAGGAGAAAAACAGAAAATGCCAGTAACCAGCATGTTCTGTCTGATCTTCATTTACATGGTTCACATACAGGAAAAAAATATCCAACACACTTTTTACAACCTACCTAAAGTGGTGTTTATAAAGGTACGAGATTTTACTCCTTTGAGACCTCCCCACCTCAGTTCTGGCAACATTATGGTTCGGCCCACCATGATTCTATCACCTTCCTCTGAAAAATACATGTACATAGATTTCATAATACCATAACCCTCTACTAAACTATCCCATGTTATTACGACCCATAAGAAAAAAGGCTTTTGAAAACATTGTGGGAGAAGGAGAAAATGGTGGTAACCAGCATTTTCTCCTTCTCCCAGAATGTTTTCTTCCCTTGCACAATCAAATGTCAATTTTTGAGTCACATTTATTTTGTCATCTGTAAGTGTTTTCAATATGGAACGGTCTAATATTTTTTGTTTACAGAAAAACAAAATTTTAGACTTGTCCAAATTGAAAGCATTTGCAGACGACAAATTCATTTTGGCTCAAATGATCAGATTTATTGCTGTGAGGTTAGAAAGCATTGTGAAAAAAGGACAAAATGCTGGTTACCACTCTATCCTTTTCCCATAATGTTTTCAAAAGTTTTATTTTTCAGTGTGGTTAAAACTCAGGATTATGAAGTAACAGGTTAACGCTTTAAATTTCTTTTAAACAACAAAATTTCAGACTTTTAGCAACTTTCATATAGCTAAAATGATGAGATTTGTCTTTGAAAGAGCAGAAAATATTGTGGAAAAGGAGAAAATGCTGATTACCAGCATTTTATCCTTTTCCCATAACGTTTTTATAATTTTTTTTTCAGGGTTGTTAGAAGTCCGGATTGTGTGGTAATGTTTAACTCTTTTATAAGACAACGGAATTTCAGACTTTACCAAATTGAAAGCACTTGCAGATGGCATGTTAAACATGGCTAGATATCATGAGATTTGTCTTTAAAAGAGTAGAAAATATTGTGGAAAAAGGAGACAATGCTGATTACCAGCATTTTTTCTTGTACCCACAATGTTTACAAAATCCTTCTCTCTAAGGGTCATTAATACACAGGATTATTTGGTAAAGGGTTATATGTTTCTATAGTAATAAGACATAAGTCATTCTCTGTCAAATGGGGGTTTAATGCATATGCAAAAAGTATCAATTCATGTCAGCCTGCGCAATCCGTGCAGGCTGACATGGGTCGGAACTTTTTGCTTTTTGTAAATGTTCTGTCTGTCCAAGGACCATTCTACCCCATAATTAAGTCAATTGTCAGATAAAATGGATTTCATGAAACCACAATTATGAGATGACTTGCTAGGTACAATGCAATAAAGAGATGCTTTAAGCTCCCTTTTGCCAGAGCATGGCTCATATGTACAAGACAGCAAATTTTTCAGACTCATCCATTATTGAAAGAACTTGTACATGACACAATAAATTGTGGCTAAAATAACGGAAATTGTCTTTGAAAGGGTAGAAAGCATTGTCAAAAAAGGAGAAAATGATATTTGCAAGCAGTTCCCCCTTTTTCAAATATTTCAAGTCTTCTTCCTTTGGGTTGCAACAATATGGGATTTTCTGATAAAGAGTACAAGGTTAATGTAGTTTTATATCGAAGCTATCAAAGCAACTTTTAATGTATCCTTAACCCTTAATACTTAACCCTTTACCACACAATCCTGAGTTTCAACTACCTGGAGGAAGGGGACTTTAGAAAACATTGTGGGAAAAGGAGAAAATACTGGTTATCAGCATTTTCTCCTAATCCTACCATGTTTTTTACCTTTTCAAAAATAAATCCCATTATTTGAGCTTCATTAAATCTGTAATCTGCATATGTTTTGGATTAGGACAAGTCCATAATTTTGGTGTTTGGCAAAGTGTTAATCTGCTTGCCCTTGGACTAGGTAACTATAGAATTGCATGAGGATGCGAACACCTTACTGCAAGTGCTTCTTTAGTGAAAACTGTAATTTGTAAAGGGGCATAACTTTCAAAAATACTTTGAGAGTAACCTACCCTTCTTGTAAAGGTTACATTAACTTAACCCTTAGAGTTTCGAATAAACCTAATAGACACATTCAGTCTAGAAATAAGACCTGATTAATTAGCAGTTTCAAGGTTGTTCTTGTCCAAAATGTCTCAGCGAAGCGAAATGTGTAGATAAAAAGATCAGAATGCATGTTTTTGTGCAGTCTGATCTTGATCTGCACAGGCTGCAGAAAGAACTATAGTTGTGAAAGGCACTTTAAGGCTTGACACCTAGCCTGAGATTGACAAAAATATCTCCAGTGATGACAGAGATGAGATAAATGGCAACATTTTTGTATGACGATGATGATGACACAGAATGATGATGACAGGGCTATGAAAATACCTTCATGTATTTTTAAAAAAACAGCAGGTCTAAAATAAATTCTGGAATGATATTTGGAAGAGATTCTTAGCTAGCACAAATATCACAATTTGAAAGAACCAAATTCGGAAATAACCCATAGAGCGCCAAATAAACCCAACATTCATATTCGGTGTAGAAATAAGACCCAAATAATCACCATTTCATGGTTGCTTTTGTCGAGAGTGTTTCAACAGAGCAGACAGTATAGATCAAAGATCAGGTTGCACATTTTGTGCAGCCTGATCTTGATCTATACTGGCTGCAAAGGCAACTATAGTCATGAAAGGTGTTTTTAGGGATAATTTCGAGAAAAAACAGAACAAATGACATTACCACAATTATCATACACCTCCCCAATAGAAACAAATTTGTTCTCGGCTATAAAGTTTTCCCAGTATTGGAACGCTTTCTTCTCTTCTACATGAACATGTTTTTCCAAGTCATCCATATGTTCCTCTCTTTTGGCGGAGAAAAACCGTGCAGACTCTTTCTTGTAACGATTTACTGACATGATATCCTCTGGTGGACCATGATTGAACAATAGGAAGTAACTACAGATGGTTGTTGCCATCATTCCAGCTCCAAGTAGAAGAATTAACTTTTTACAAGTAAGTGCACACATTTTTCGTCGTAAGCTGCGAAACATTTAGCGCTGTTAATATTCCTGTTTATTTGTTTAGTAATTAATCCTTTATCAAACAATTTTGTGCTTCAAAGACCCTGAGAAAAAATTCAGTTGAAAACATTGTGGGAAAAGGAAAAATGATGCTAATCAGCTATTTCTCCTTGTTCACAATGTTTACTACTCTTTTTTTACGAATTCTATCATAAGAGTAACAAACAGCTAAAATCATAATATGTATTATCCAAATCTACCAGTGTGACCAATGAACTTGATCTTCCCCTACTTGAACCATACACTTATACTTTCATCCCAAAAAGAATGCACTACAAACATTAAACCATTATGCACTGTACTACATATACAAATGTAACATTGAAAAGATTAGAGAGTTATAGATTAGATCATAATATTTATTGTCTTTATCACACAACAAAATTTCAGATGCGTCCACATAGATGACTGTCTAGATGACAAAAATATAACTCATGTGATGGAGTTTGTCTTGGATAGGGGTGAAAACAATTTGTAGGAAAAAAAGAAAATGCTCACAATCAGCGTTTTTTCTTTTTCCCACAATGTTTCCATACACTGTCTGTTCCCAGGTTGTTGAAACATGAGTTTGTTTGGTATAGGGTTCAGGCTTTTTAACCATTGACCACAATGTGAAGTACTTCGTAGAAAAGGCAGTCTGAAACAACAAGTATGGGATCATGACCCCAACAGTGTAAAGCTTATTTGTAACACAGTTTCACAATTCAGGTTTTAACTCTTTACCACATGACAATATTTTGGACTGATCCAAATTGAAAGTATTTGCAGACGACAAATTTAATGTAGCTCAAATGATGATTTCTGATTGGGTATAAAACATTATTGGAAAAGGAGAAAATGCTGGTTGCCAGTATTTTCTCCTTTTTCCACAATGGTTTCAAAAGCTTTTTTTCCCAGGGTCATGAAAACCAGGGATTGTTTGGGAAGGGGTTAAAGCGGAGTTTTCTGATTTGTTTGCTGTGAATTTAATTTTTTGTTAAACACCAAGAAATACTACATAATATACTTTTCTCTGAAAACGTAGAGAAACTGGTCAGTTACATGCAGTTAACTCTTTACCAAACGACAAAATGTTAGACTTGTACAAATTGAAAGCATTCACAGACGAAAAATTAAATGTTACTGAAAACATGAAATTTGCCTTTCATAGGGCAGAAAACATTGTTGGAAAAGGGAAAATACTGTATCTGTATTCTTGACTGATGGTTTACCAGCTATCACCATACACAATCCAGTGATGAATCATTTTTTAAGTTTGGTGAAATTGTTAAAATCTGAATAGCCCCTTTTAAAAATGGTAAGGAAAATCACTTCTCAGAACTTAATATCACATTTAGTAAACCTATAACCTTACTAAGCACTATCCCTGTTTTAACTTTATTATTGCTTATTGATTTAGATGGAAGACCAAAGATCAAAACACCTTTTTTTCCCAGTTAAGAGATGATATTAGAAATTGGTTAGACTAAAAAAGCACTGGAATTTTTCAAAATTAAAGGGATTTCTACAAATATATGTACATGCATGTACATGTCCAAAATCTAGGTATGAAACAGTCTTTATCATTGAAATGATAACACATTGTTCACAGCCATAATGTCCCAACAATTAACCCGTAGAGGACTAGGCACAGTTTTAATTTCAGAAATTGTTAATCTAGATCAGACTGCAATAACATACTGTTGCTTTTGCTTTGCTATTTTGTGAGATTTTCTGATTGAAACAGCCATGAAATTGCAATTGCAATGATGTAACCATTCACTAAACAATCCAGAGGTTTAAAGACCCCAAAGAAGAAGACTACTAAAAACATTGCAGAAAAAGAAGAAAATGCTGGTAACCAGCATTTGTGAAACAAGACCAACACTCTGCTTTTAGAAACAGGTTGACTTTTAGTGAAAATTCTTAGTTGAAAGGGGCATAATTAAGTAAAAAACATTTTGATGGTTACCTACCCCTATTGTATGGGTTCCCTTTTCATAGTTAACAACTTATTCAAGTTTGATATAAATATTTTTAGTAGGGAGAGAGACACAGTATTATAAATTGTCAGTTTTTGCAGAGCAATGACAAAAAGTAGCCGAAAGCAGATGACATTTTCTTCAAAAACAGCCGAGCTAACAAGGGCAAAATGCCATATTTTCTCCTTACATTCCATGATGTTTCCTACCCTTCCAAAAACAGTTTTTTATGTGAGAAAAAGAGAGAGCCCATGTAAAACTTGTGATCCCAATGGTGGAGCCAATGGCTGTAATTTGAAGAGACTTTGACGGGATTTATTAGATGAAGCTATATGCCAAATTTGGTCGCCCTAGGCCTTACGGTCTTTCGACAAAAAAATTTTTTTAGATTTTCAATATTTTTCAGTTTTGTCACAGTGGAAACCAGAGTTTTTATTGTATATATATTCTTTCATGAAATTCTAATGGGGACTATGGCAGGATCATTTCTGTGAGTTTTCGTCAAAACTGGGAAGATAGTTTCAGAGAAGAAGGTGTTTGAAATAAAAGTTAACACATGGACAGACAAACGGATGAATGAATGGAACGATGGACAATGGACACAGAACCATGACATACGCTCGCTGGCCTTTGGCCAGTTGAGCTAAAAGTGAGATTGTTTGAACAGTAAAGAAATATCAATGTGAAGGAGATAAGTCTATAAAGTGACGAATTGCTTCATGTTCCCTTTTTTACATTACACACCAAGTCTTGTGTATTGTGCAATATGGATGCTATGCCCTTGCTACATAACAAAAATTGTAGACTTGCATAAGTTGACAGAATTTGCAGACAACAACTTAAATGTGGCTCAAAATATAAAATTTGTTTCAGAAAGGATAGCAAACACTGTGGGAAAAGGGAAAATGCTGGTACCATCATTTTCTCATTTTCCCTAGAACTTTTTAGAGGCCCTCAAACTCTGTATTGCTTGGTAAAGTATAAAATCTCTATTCTTATGTGATAATTTGTGAATTTTTGCTTAGTCAGCATCATGTATTAATAGTACATGCACTGGGTTTGGATATCTATACTGTAAAATACTGTGACAATTTTAGATTTCACTAATTTGTTAGATGGAAACATTGTTAAATGTTTCCCATTTTGAAAGTTTCTTTGAGTAGTTATTAAGTTAACATGGCATAAGGTTTAGCAGACAGAGTGGATCAAGATCATGCTGTCTATTTTGTAACTTATTTTTTTCCTAAATGTGAACATAGATGAGGGAAAACTATTAACAGATACCTGAGAAAAGTGTTGAACTAGTTAACTCTTTACCAAACAACAAATTGTAGACTGGTCCAAATTGAAAGCATTTGAAGACTGTAAATTTAAATGTGTCTCAAAAACTGAAATTTGTGATTGGATTGGAACAAAACATTGTGTTAAATGGAAAAAAAGATGGTTACCAGCATTTTCTCCTTTTCCTACAATGTTTTTGAAAGGCTATCTATCTCAGAGTCGTTAAAACTTGGGATTGTGTGGAGAAGGGTAATGAGGTTAATCAATTTATCACTACATTGACCTAAGATAAAAAGTTTGCATTATTAGGGTACAAGGTCTATTGAATGATTGCACTATTTGATTGTTTCTTATTATATTAACCCTTTACTATACAATTCCAAGTTTAACAAGAGTGCCGTTGTCACAATATACACCGCCACATGGCTGCTATTTCAAGCAGCTAGCTACAAAGACTAAAGTGTTGGAATTTCTAGCACCTACCTGGGTAGCTCAATGGATATATTGTGATACTTGTGATCTAAAAGGTTTACGCACAGACTGATGGATGGACAGACAGACTCATTAGTCATTGGCTTTGATTAACCAATAAACATATGAAGTTTCATGAAATTATGTCGATTAGTTGGAGATACATCGATGAAAAATTAAATTTGACATGAAGCCCCCTTTTTCCATGACACAGCAATAAATTCCAAAACCCTGACAATATGCGCTAGGTCACTTGATCTGTGAAAATCTCATCCAAATCTGTTGAGATATGTCCAGTACTTAAAGAGATATTGGTGAAAAATTAAATATAACATGAAGCCCCCTTTTTCGATGACGCAGCTATAAATCCCAAAACCTTGACAATATGCACTAGGTCACATGATGAGAAACATTCTGTGAAAATTTTATCCAAATCTGTCAAGAAATGTGGGAGGAGTTGCGTTCACAAGAAATGGACGTACGTACGGACAGACGCAGTTTAAATTTGACATGAAGCCCCCTTTTTCCATGACACAGCAAAAAATTCCAAAACCCTGACAATATGCGCTAGGTCACATGATCTTTGAAAATTTCATCCAAATCCGTTGAGATATGTCCAGTAATTAAAGAGATATTGGTGAAAAATGAAATATAACATGAAGCCCCCTTTTTCCATGACGCAGCTATGAATCGCAAAACCTTGACAGTATGCGCTAGGTCACATGATGAGAAACATTCTGTGAAAATTTTATCCAAATCCGTCAAGAAATGGGGGAGGGGTTGCGTTCACAAGAAATGGAATGAAATATAACATGAAGCCCCCCCCCCCCCCCCCCCCCGTTTCCATGATGCAGCTACAAATCGCAAAACCTTGACAATATGCGATAGGTCACATGATGAGAAACATGCTGTGAAAATTTTATCCAAATCCGTCAAGAAATGTGGGAGGAGTTGAGTTCATAAGAAATGGACGTACGTACGTACGGACGGACGGATGTCCGGACGGACGGAGAAGATGACGCCAATATAGTTACGTCGCCTCTGGCGGCGTATAAAAACCTGTGAAAACGGAGAAACTGCTTGTAACCAGCATTGTCTCCTCTACTCCAATGCTTTACACAGCTTACTCCCCAACTATCCATTAAAATGTTAGATTTCTTGATAAAGTGATATTTGATCCAAAAAACATTACGAAGAAAAATCGGTTACTGTACTATTAAATACTACATATACCCACCGTACTCTATCTTCTATTATTTTCCAGGATCAAGGGTCATAGATATACATCCCCTACTGGGTAGTTGATGCTAATAGGCCAAATAACCTAATTTTTGTTTCAATTTAGTAATATACAATAAGTAAAGATTTGGCTTTCTCCTTTACAAAATACGTGTAATCCTGTTTTTTGATAGCTAAGCAAAAAAGAAGTCTTTTGCAAACCATGTGGGAAAAGGAGAAAATGTTTTTAATTTGGACAAGTCTAAAATTTTCTCGTTTAAAAATCTGATGTTACCCTGTGAGTCACATGAAACAAATGTTGTAAATTAATTTTTGATTACCTTTCTGAGAGCATTAAAAAAAATATTTTGTTTTAAATGGCTCAGCTTGAAAATTGTGTTGCTTTTTAGATTTCTAAGCCTTTACCAGACGACATTTTAGCCTTGTCCAAATTGAAAGCATTTGCAGACAATAATTTCAATGTTGCTCAAATGGTGCATTTTGTCTTTGATATGTTTTCAAAAGCTTCTTTCCTGTTGAAAGTCAGCATTGTGCGGTAAAGGGTTAATTAGGCTAAGAGATACCAATTAGAATAGTTTGCTAATATGATCCCAGGTCTATAGCCTGGGTCTAGATGGTTCAAATATTTTTAATCACTCCTTGTAGCAATCTCCTCTCTCAGCCAGGATACATCTGTGGCCAAAAAGTTCATCAGTTTCTGTAATTATCATCGCCTGGACTCAGGCTACTGGATCTGTTCAGGGATCGTATACATGTATATCATACGATCCCTGGTTTGTTGTAGATTAGTGAAGCAGAGTTATTATGCAAACTTAAATAAGTTGCATGTTAAACTGGCACCATATTAGATCTATGGATCTTCATATCAAACTATGGGACTGATAAAGGATATACCTCAGGTATCAGTCTCTTTGAATAACAGCGCGCTTTCAGCACTTTGATTATCTTCATTGATTGTTACTATTTTAAGAACGTGGCAGCTTTCGTCCCGATTTCACCCAGTTTTCTGTTTAACAAACGACTGTTTCGAGCTTGAACTGATTGGCAGAGTTTATCATGCTTATACCCTTTTTTTTTTTTTAAAGATGACAAGTAGGGCGAATTATAAAGATCTCTGTTTCTGAAATATTCATAAAGAATGATGGACATCAAAACGAGAAATCGCTTGCTACATAGATCTAGTACTTTAAGTCAAAATTCGAGAAGACCTTTCCCTCGTGATTTTACGACATTCTCCTTTGTAGAGAGTACAGATGAATCCGGCTTGTATTTGCTCCAGATTATCAAAGCGTTGAAAACGCTGGTGTGGCATTTGTCAAGGAAGCCATTGTGCGGAATTAATAATTTGGGAAAAAAAAGAGAAATATTATTTAAATATTAACTTGAAAGTCAACCCACTAAGCAAATCAATTACTCTTTTTTTTTTTTTTTTTTTTTTTTTGTTAAAGGGAAAGTACTGGTGCCAAAGTTTGGATTATTTGTGTATTGGTGGTCTCCCTTCAATTATTCACAGGAGGAGTCAGAAGTAATATCCCTTGACAGTAGGATGCATGATGGGTAGTGAGAGAAACCATGCATATATATCGAATAAAATTAAGTTTATACCTGAAAACTATGATTTTGAGATATCTTTGGCCATCAAGATCTAATTCCCAACATTACAATCAATTATTTCAATCTGTAAATATTCATGCACAATCAAAATGGAGTAGCGTGCAATCATGGTACGAACAAGCCCAGGGACGAACTGGTTTTGGAACGAACAAGCCCGGAACCAAAATGGTCAGTAGACAAAATTTGTGTGTATCATTGCGCCAATAGAAGGCTAAGAGCAGGTGAAGCTATTTTCAATCAAAAAGAGGTATTTCCACGATCGATGGCCTAATCCAGTTTATTTTAATACACCATTTCCAATTACATATCTGAGTGCTATCGAAAAACTCATTTGTCTGAAAAATTGAGTTTAATTGGGTTTATTTCCTTCGGTTTTGCACAAAATACGATGCATGGTCTTCAAATTCAATATTGAACATTTAATATTGAACTCATAGTGGCATTGTCTTCGACAAATGCCACAAAAACGGGGCCCAGTACAGAAACAGTTTATCACGCAGGTTGTAAGGAAATATTCAACTTGCGTTTATTCTGAAGCCCTCTTAGGTCATATATATGCGGTAATTACACTTCTTACTGAAGACAATGAATATTGTTTAATGGTTTCTTTGCAAAACTTTAATGATTGAATCCTTGAATAGGACACTGGGCCATTATCATCGGGAAAAAAAAAGCTGAAATCTGTTATGGATGTACCTGTCATATGTTTTGTAATGGTTATGATGGTTTTGATACTACTTCTGTTGATGATCATTGCATAGTAAATCCGTGATGGGCATACATGTAGCTAGCACTGCATTCAAATGAACTTGGGAGGAATGGGGGGGACGCATGTGGTCTTTGTATGCTCCTTTGAAGGAGTTTTGTACTCTGGGCATGCTGAAGATGATCTAAGCGCTCTACTTTAGTGCTGAAGTTTGATGATTTAACTCTCTATCACATGACAACATTTTTGATTGGTCTGAACCGAAAGCGCTGGCAGACAACAAATCTGGGTCTCAAATGATGGGATTTGTCTTCAGATGGACAGAAAACTGTAAGAAAAGGAGAAAATACTGGTCACCAGTATTTCTCCCTTTTGCTCAAAATGTTTCCAAAGCCCCTTTCCTTGGGGTCCTTAACTGTTTACCAAACGACAATATTTTAGACTGGTCCAAATTGAAAGCACTTGCATACGACAAAATAAATGTAACTCAAAAATTGAAATTTGTTTTGAGCAGGGTAGAAAACATTGTGGGAAGAGGAGAAAATGCTGGTTACCAGCATTTTATCCTCTTCCCACAGTGTTTTCAAAAGGCTTCTATCTCAAGGTCGTAAAAACCAGGGATTGTTTGGTAAAGGCTTAAAACATGGAATTGATTGGTAAAGAGTTCAGAAGCATTAATCTTCAAATGAATGAGCCATACTCTTTGAAAAAGGGGATTAATGTATCTGCAAAAAGTATTGATCCAAGCCAGCCTGAAAATATTTGCACAGGCTTACCTCAGTTCAGGTTTTCAAATGTCAAAATGGATTTTATAGATTCATAATTATACTCCTCACAAAAAGTTAAGCAACAATGAATTACCGCCACACCAAAATTTTATTATTACAAATATAGACCATTTCATTGTATAAATGTAATGAGTTATATCACTTTTTTGCATGTGGATTTTGACAGTGCCGTATTTCAAAAGCCTGTAAGTGAGAAACATGATCTGATAGAAGTACGGAATTCCTTGGACTTTTTTTTAACTCACTTCTCATTACATTTATACAATGAAATTGTCTGTATGTGTGATAATAAAATTCTGGTGCAGTGGTAATTTATTGTTGCTTAACTTTTTGTGAGGAGTATATATATAATACCTTGCGTGGTATAATCCATCACAGAGATGCATCAAACCCCCTTTTGCCAAAGAGTGGCTAAAGTACTTCATTTAGCAGATTTTTCCTTGATTAGAACCATGTGTATTCAACCAGGTATAAGAAGAATCATATCCAGCAATGTATAATTTCAAGGCTTCATAGGGAAGATTCAAGCAACCCTTTGTCTTCCTTTCCCACCGGCCAAAACAGGCTAATACCCTGATCCCCCATCCCTTCTAGTGCATGCTCATCTTCATCTTGAACACTTGGTGCTTGTCAAAGATGCTTCAAAACTGTTACAATGTCAATGTTTAATCCTCTGCTGTACACCAACGCTGTACAAATATTACCTTACAGACTTCTGCAATGGACTAGTCAGTTAAATTACAGCAGCCAGTGCATCCATCCTTGCTTTCCCCCAGTTTCTTTTACGAGTACCTTGCAAAATATTCTTTGCAAAATATTCTTCCCATGCCAATGGCTGCTTTCCTACACAACCATTCTTGAAACTAGAGCTATCACTAAACGTGATCACTCCCCCCACCAGCTCCTTGTCACAAAACAGCTCTTTGTCACAGAATGCAGAATGGTTTAGTACAAAAGTAAGAGTTGAAAAAAAATGAAACTTCCGACAAAGGGTTTGCACTCATTATAGGGTTAGGTTAATTTGTCACCGTTAAAACACAGAGACCAAAGGAATCTTTAGCAATATAGATAGGCAGTAATTTGAACAATTGGAGTGATATAGAGGTAACATTACCATTAATATTTACAGAACATATTTTTCCATGGAATTGCAGCTGTAATCAAACTGTTGTCACTGTAGTAATTCAGGGTGTGAGTGTTGTTATTTACACAAATTAAACACGGAATTCACATTGTGAAACACATTATTAAATAGTTTTGTACATTAAATATTGTAGGAGTATTACACTGGATAAATTGTGAATTAAAGCGATATAATTTAGCAAAAATTGCAAAGTTCAAGGGGAGATAATTCTGCAAACACATCCCAGCAGAGTCATGAAAATTGCACATGCACAACTTCATATATATAGGAACATTGTGTGTAAATTTGAGTTCAGTACCTGAAAAACTGTAGGAGTATTTCAGCGAACAAATTTGTGTCTATGGACAGATGGAGGGATGGACAGACAGACAGATTATATTAAAAACAGAATTCACAGTAAGAAACACATTGTTTATCAGTTTTGTACATTAAAAATTGAAGGAGTATTACACTGGACAAATTTTGAATTAAAGCGATACAATTTAGCGAAAATTGCAAAGTTCATGATAATTCTGCAACGCATCGCAGCAGGGTCATGAAAATTGCACATGCACAACTTCATATATATATAGGAACACTGTGTATAAATTTGAGTTCAGTACCTGAAAAACTGTAGGAGTATTTTGCCGGACAAATTTGCGTCTACGGACAGACAGATGGACGGACGGACAGCCATGGTGATTCCAGTATACCCCCCCCACTTCGTTGTGGGGGGTATAACAATGACTAGCGGAGAGAGAGCAATGAATTCTGTCGCAATGACTATCATCAATTCTAAGAAAGATATTGGCCGAGCTGGGGATTTCAACCAGCCACCCCTTGTTCTCAAGTTTTGTACACTACTGACTGTGGTATAAGGGCTTGGCGTAGTATAGCGAGTGATAAGTGGCAAAAAGTAATACCTGTTGTGAATTTTTTCCATATCATCAAAAAATGACAATCTTCTTTCCTAAAATGCTTCTCATATTTGTTGCAGCAGTTTTTGATATGTCTGAAAATAGCCTTCATATTTTGAGCAATGCTCTGTGAAAAGGGGGCTTGACTCTTTACCACACAATCCCGACTTTTAACGACCTTGAGAAAGAAGCTTTTTGAAAACATTGTGGGAAAAGGAGAAAATGCTGGTAACCAGCATTTTCTCCTTTTCCCACAATGTTTTCTACCCTTACCAAACCAAATTTCAATTTTTCAGTCACATTTATTTTGTTGTCTGCAAATCTTTTCAATTTGGACCAGTCTATAATTTTGTTGTTTGGTAAAGAGTTAATGCATAATGCCTAATGCATCTACAAAAAGTATCGACCTATGTCAACATTTTGCTATTTGTAAATTTTCTGCATATCCAAGGACATTCTACCTCCAGATTCGGTCAGTTGTTAAACAAAGTTGATTTTATGGATCCATGATTATGTGATGACTTGCTTGGTATGATGCAACAGAGATGCATTAAGCCCCCTTTTCACAGAGCATCGCTCAAATTCATGTAGTTCAATCCTTGTCTGTACCTTTCTTCCACAAATTCGAGAAATTGAAATAAATATTTCTACCTTTTCTACTTCTTTTCATCATAAAATGCAGCTAATTTTAATTTCAGATAAAAACCTCCAATTATTATGGGAATTATGGTGCTTTTCAATCTTCACTTTTTGCAAAATGATAGTATCATATGGTAAAATCCACCAATAGTTATGCAAGCTATGGCCCTTTTCAATTTTATTTTGGTTGGGACAGGGGTATTTTAGTTACATGGACCAGTTTCTAATGGTACATTGTATGAAAATAAAACAAGAAAAGTCTGAATTGCCTGCAAAATAATTTTACTCACAAAAACCTAGAAATTATACAATTTACCTAAAAGATAACAACAACCAATAGGCCATGACATCAAATGCAAAAACCTACATACTCAATAGTAAATATCTATACATGTACATGTATATACAGAGAATATAATCATCTGTGTTGATCGGCCGTTTACCAAACAGTCCTGAGGAAGACAGTTTTTCTGAAAATGTGGGAAAAAAGGAGCAACTGCTTGGAGCCAGTGTTGTCTTGTCTTCCCAAATATTTTCTCGCTTCTTCCTGACAAGTCTCATTATTTGTGCTACATCTAATTTATCCTCCATTTACAGATGATAAACTTTAGGCTAGTCCAACTTGACCCTTTACCAGACGACAAAATTTTAGCCTCGTCCAAATTGAAAGCATTTGCAGACGACAATTTCATGAAAGTTAAAAGGTGCAATTTTTCTTTGATAGGGTAGAAAACATTGTGGGAAGAGGAGAAAATGCTGGTTACCAGCATTTTCTCCTTTTCCCACAATGTTTTCAAAAGGCTTCTTTCCCAGGGTTGTTAAAAGTCGGCATTGTGTGGTAAAGGGTTAAAAAGCATTTTCAGACCATGAATATATCAAATATGGCTCAAATAAAAGGAACTGTCTTTGATGGGGAAGGAAGTATTGTGATGAAAGGTAAAAATGCTAATTATAAGCATTTTCTTTTCTTACAATCTTTCCAAATATCTTCTGAAACACTAGGATGTTTAGTAAAGGGTTACCAAAATATTTATTTTCTCCTGCAGCAGATCAATTTTGAAAAATAGCATGAAAAAAGGAGAAAGATACCTTAAAAACACACCAATTTCTTCTATAGCAACACTGTTTTCCAATTTATTAACCCTTTACCACACAATCACAAGTTTTAACAACCTTGAAGAAAAAGCCTTCTGAAAACATTGTGAGCAATAGAGAAAATCTTGTAAGCTGCATTTTCTCCTTTTTCCCATGTTTTCTACTCTTCCCAAAATGAATTTCAGTTTAGGAGTCATGCTTTGAATTTGGACTAGTCTAAAACTTTTTTGTTTGGTAACGCATTAAATCTCTCTTGAATTTGATTATCGATATCTTATAGGGGTGTTTTCAAAGTAGTCTGTTGCAAAGATAATGATTTCGATAAAATAAATGATTATATACAGACAGCATATATCTTTTTCTGGTAAGCAATCATTTGATGAACATACTTAGATCACAGAACGAAATTATCGTAAAATCAATTCTGCTTCCAAAATCACTCTAAGAATGCTCTGCTGCTTTCACATAACTCTTCATCAAACAACAAAAATGAAGACTTGTCCAAACTGGATGCATTTCCAGACGACAATTTAAATGTGGCTAAAATGATGGAATTTGTCTTTGATATGGTAGAAAACATTGTGGGAAAAGGAGAAAATACTGGTCACCAGTATTTTCTCCTTTTCCCACAATGTTTTCAAGTAATCTCAGTGTTGTTAAAACTCAAGATTGTGTGGTAAAGGGTTAAAGGGGGCTACTTAGAGTTTAATAATCAGTCGAAACATCAGAAATGTTATTTCGCTAAACTCAGTATGGCACTTTGTGGCAAACCATCCATGAATAACAAAGTGAGATGTAGGAAAAAAAAGTATCAAGTAATGGCAGTTCCTTTAAGAGACATGAAACCTCTTACGTGTTTTTTTCAGATATGCACCAGAATTTTACAAATGCCTTTGGAAATGTCGCATGATCTTCACATGCATCACTTAATGTGCAATCACATTCAAATAAGTATAATGACATAACATCGGATCTCATTATGGCTTGCAACACGCAAAAAGGGGCATTCGGACGTCTAATCCTAGATGGCACTTTACGACTACATTAGATTCTGTTCTTCAGTAGTCTTGCACAAAACAGAAAATTAGATAAAAACGGAAAGTGTCCTTTTGGATCTGAGATGACACTTCACACAAATGTCTGAATGCCCCTTTCGCGTGTTGCAGGCCTTATAATAAACAGAGGCCTCAAATGCAAAACAACCATCCTGTTATATATGGATTAAAACTGCATCCTTTTTGCTGAAA
Source organism: Hippopus hippopus (assembly GCA_946811185.2). Taxonomy (NCBI): domain Eukaryota; kingdom Metazoa; phylum Mollusca; class Bivalvia; order Cardiida; family Cardiidae; genus Hippopus; species Hippopus hippopus. Next base: position 12,686,777 of record OX328103.1, on the reverse strand, counting down.
CCTTCCACTTTCTCTATGCTCACTAGTACTACATACGTATCAGTGTGTAGCCTGGGTTCCAGTCCGATCATTATCTTTTTATAATTGCCTTTTAAAAAATGAGGGGTAATCATTACTGAAGTGATAAACCATAGATCTGTATGGACCATGAAAGGAGATCGTGATAAGGAGTGACTAAAAGATTTTTACCGCCTGGACCTCGGCTACTCAATGTTTTACATTAACTTTTGATTACAGCAAAAACCTTACTATGCCCCTTAAAAACAAAAATATTTGCAGTGGTCAAAAATAGATAGATAACAAGTACATGTAATGTGTTTAAATGTTATTCAAATACAATAGTCATGTGATTTTCTTGAAATTTTTTTTTTTATAATTAAAACCACAAATTAGAGATTCTCTCAACAGAAAAATTATTCTCTAAAAAAGAAAGTGTAAATCTTTTTAACAGTGCCCAATAAATTATGAAGATAATATACAACTAATTTATAGTGAATAGAATTATACAATAACAAACAATTGTGCAATGTTTCATATCAAAAACAAAAATAACAGATTCTTAAATCTTCACCAAGGAACAAAATTTTAGACTAGTCTAATTTGAAAGTATCTGCTGACGACATGTTAAATGTGGTTGTAATGACAAGACTAGTTTTTGACAGGGTTAAAAAACATGGTGGGAAAGAGAAAATGTTGGTTAGCACCCTTTTTCCATAGGGGTTAGTGAAAGTCCTGATCATTTGATAAAGAATTAATCCTGTACAAGTTTTAACAATCTATAATAAAAACACTTTTGTAAACATCTAAGGGAAAGGGGAAAATGCTGGTAACCAACAGTATTTTCTATCCTTTCATAAAATAAATAAATCCCATCGTTTTTCTTTTTCCATACAATTTCTAAGGCCTTCTTCCTTGACAGTCAGCAAAGAGCCCTTTTTCAACAATGTTTTCAAAAGCTTACTTTTACCACACAATCCCCACTTTCAATGACCCTGCGAAAGAAGCCTTTTGAAAACATAGTGGGAAAAGGCAAAAATGCTGGTAACCAGCATTTTCTCCTCTTACCAGTGTTTCCTACCCTTCCAGAAACAAATTTCAATGTCTCAGTCACATTTATTTTGTCATCTACTAATGCTTTGAATTTGGACCAGTCTAAAATTTTGGCCTTTGGTAAAGAGATTAGCGTCAACAATGACCCTGGAGTGAAAAAAGTTAAGAAGTGTCTGCAATATTAGATTGTCCTTTTCTTCATGACCTGCTAAAATCCGTTCCCATCTGTTCATATCTTCCATTCACTATCCTATCTGCCATTTTTTACAAAGCTTACCTCTTTACCAAACGACAAAATACTTTGGACTCGACCAAACTGAAAACATTTGCAAACAACAAATTAAATGTTGCTTAAATGATGTTTTTTGTCTTTGATAAGGTAGAAAACCTTGTGAGAAAAGGAGAAAATGCTGGTAAGCATTTTCTCCTTTTCCCACAAGGTTTTCAAAAGTCTTTTCTTTCAGGGTCATTAAAGCTTGGGATTGTAAGGTAAAGGGATAAAATGGTCTGCATAGTAGGGCTAATAATTTTGGATAAGCCCTCAACACACAATTTTCCGCATGTATCATACAAAAACAAAATCAATAAAACCCCAAAGCTATAATACAAGCCAAACAAAGTGAAGCCCACAGTCTGTAAAAATCCTGTCTATATCTTTACCTTTTACAAAATGCACCCTGAGGAAGATAGTTTTTGAAAACACTGTCTGAAATGGAGAAAATACTGGGGGTCATCAGCATTTTCCACTGTTGTCCACCCTTTCAAAGACAAATCCCATCATTTAAGCAATAATTTAATCTCATCTGCAATTGTTTTCAATGACAGAAAGTTGAGAACTGTGTTGTCTTGTAAAGCCTTAACAAAAATCCATATAAGTAACAGGTATTTTCTGATATATCTAACTTTTTACCACACAAGAAAAATGTAGACTTGTCCAAATTAAAGCATTTGCAGACTTCAATTTAAATGTGGCTTAAATGATGAAATTTACCTTTGATAGGGTAAAAAACATTGTCGGAAAAGGAGAAAATGCTGGTTACCAGTTGTTTGTAAAAGGCTTCTTTTTCACAGTTGTTAAAACTCTGGATTGTGTGGTAGAGGGTTAATAAAGTTAATCCTTAAAGTGCCTGTCACTTTTCAGTTGCTTTTGCAATCAGTAAAGATCAAGATCAGACTGCACAAAGTATGCAGTCTGATCCATGATCAAAACCTAGGCATTTGCCTAGACATTCTGAGAAAGAATAACCTTGAAAGTGCAGTCATTGAGGTTTTATTTCCAAATTTAACCTGTGAGGTTTGTTTGGTGCTCAAACAGATATATCCCTCTACCGAACAAAATGAAATGTGTGAATCTTTTTGAAATGTGTGAAAAGGACAATCAAAAACAAATCATTAAAATCCATGTTTGATTTATTGGCTGCAAATGCTTTCAATATGGACGAGTTTTAAATTTTCTTGCCTACTCAGGAGTAATTATGTGCAGCATGTACTAGAAACGAAGAAAAGTTTTACAGACACTACAAGCACACTCAATTGCACTTATACTTCTATCTGGGACTAGCAAAATAGAAATGGCATTAAGAGTAAACTTTATGTCAACAAGACCAAGCTGATGAACACAAGAGCACCACATGTAGGTGCCAACGCTTGGCTGCAGTTGCTTGATTTTCAGTGAAAATTCTAAGTGAAGGAAAGGACCATAACTGTGTCAAAAATACTTTGATGGTTACTTGCCCTTGTTCCCCATTTAACTCTTTACCAAATGACAAAATATAAGACTGGTCCAAATTGAAAGTACTTGCAGATGACAAAAAAAAACCGTTAACTCAAACATTGAAATTTGTTTCCAGCAGGGTAGAAAACATTGTGGGATAGGAAAAAATGCTGGTTACCAGCATTTTCTCCTTTTCCCACAATGTTTTCAAAAGGCTCCTATCCTAAGGTCGTTAAAACAAGGGATTGTTTGGTAAAGGGTTAATAATAAACAACCCATCTGAGTTTAAAAAAAACATCTTCAGTAATGACAGAGATATTACAAATTATAACAGTTTTTTGCATGACACAACGGCTACGACAATACCATGACATTTTCTTCGAAAATCGCTGATTTAAAAATGTAACAACATTCAATGATTACTTTGACTACTTGTATCAGAGGATTAATCAACATAAAATGATGTTTGAAATTACACATGGGAAGAAGGCCTTTAATCTTTTATCACACGATCCCTATGTTTTAATGACCAATAGGGGGAAGCATTGTGTGACATGGATAATTGTGATTTCCTTCTTTTCCCACATTTTTTTTTCTATCCTTTAAAAGACAAATCCACATATTTTAGCATTTGACTCTCACCTGCAAATGCTTTCAACTTGAACAAGTCTAAAGTTTTGTTGTTGGTATAGAGATAAAAACATTATGGAAAAAGAGAAAATGCTTGATAACCAGCACTTTTTTTCTTTTCCCATAACGTCTCTGGCATATCAAGGACTAATTCCATCATCTGAACCACACTTTATTTGTCAACTGAAAATGCTTTCACTTAAGAGGAACCTAAAATTTGGTTTGGTAAAGAGTTAATAACTATATATACACAAGAAAACACTTTGGCAAAAGGGAAAAAAAATCTTGCTTAGAGTAATATCCTCTTGCCACGTTTTGAAGTCGATCTACTGCACAATGACCAAGTTACTTGCAGGTGGTATGGTTTTACTCTTTAACAAACAACAAAATTTTACAGCGCCAAAATGAAAGCAAATACAGCCACCATATCAAAGGTGGCTGTAATAATGGAACCTGTCTTAAATAGGGCAGAAAAGACTGTGGGAAAAAGAGAAAATGCTGGTTACCAGCATTTTCTCTTTTCACCACAATGTTTTCAAAGGCTTTTTTTCTCAGTGTCTTTAAAACTTGGGATTGTGTCCAAAGAGTTAAACTCAGAGAAGCATCAGTAAAGTGGTTTTTTATGTTTTTTTTTTTTTTTTGACATTCTGGTTACAAAATAAACTTGCAATAGAGACTTCAAGCCACACATAAATAATACTTCTTTAGCCATAATATATTGTTGCTGTACAAAATAAATAATATTTAAACAATAACATCTGGCAAACAAAGTACAAAACAGCTGTTATTTTCTTACACCTATATATATTACCGGTATGTAAAATTATGTACAAAGTGTACTATAGGCAAAAAGAAATGCAGGGTAGACATTTTATGTGCTTAAATGGTAAGTGTTATATTGTTTCATTATATATCGTATTTCTCCTAATAAAAGCTCCCAGGAGCTATGCAAAACAGAGATAGGAAGCCTTTATTTTGTACCCAATTTGCAAAGCAAAAAGTCTGTCCAATTTTGTATTTCTTTGTGTTTTAGTGATTGTTAAGAGGAAATATTAATCAAATTAGAGGAAATATTCATCAAATTCTTCAAATATTGTCATTTTAATCAACTAATGTACATTAGGTTATCATGATTTAAGGGTTTTTCGGGGGGAGCTACTAATGGGGGGGGGGGGTTATTAGGAGAAATACGGTATTCCATTTATTGCTAGATTTAACATTATTCAACAAATGCTAAAGATTTCACTATACATGTATTGTCACTACATGTGGGCTGATTTTAATAATTTCATCTTGAGTACACATATATTATAGTTATTGTATAAAATGTTTAACCCGTGTTTCTTTTTCACTTTAGTATCATGTCAACATCATGCAATAACTCAGTTGATCACTAATTGGTAAAAATGCAAACAAAAAATAACAAGAAGTGAATCTTTACCCCATTACAACAACAATAAATGTCTTAACCACTTTAGAAAAATGTTTGTGGGAAGGGCAGGGACTGTTTTCAATAGCAATGGCTCGCTCTACCACCAAGTTTTTTTAGCCATTCAAAGATATTTATTTCAATTCTTTGTAACAAGCGAATGCTCAGGTTCCCATAATGTTTTTCCAGACTACTGAAATATGAAAAGTTTGATTCCTTCATATATCTTCATGTAAATTGTTACACTTTTTGAGAAGATTAAAACCAGTTTAACGAATGGGTTAAAATTTTACCAAACAATCCCATAACAACTTCATGAAGAAAGACTTTTAATAACGACTTTTAAAAACATCAGTGGAAAAGGAAAAAATGCTGATTACCAGCATATTCTTTTCTCACAATGTTTTAAAAAATATTCCTTTACTGGGTCATTAAAACACAGGATTGTTTGGTACAGGGTTAACTAGCCACGGGGTTAGCATTGCAACAACTAGGCATATATGTATACCGCCTTAAAAAGTTCCAATACACAAGTGCCTTTCAAGTTTATATCCATCCTAAAACAGACATTTCCCCATTTGACTATTTTGCAATTTGAATCAACTCTTGATGATACATCTTAAAAGGCAACTTCTAATTCTCAGCAAAAACAGCTAAAGTGGTAGGCTTTAAGATTTGCAAGCCACAAATCCCGGGACACTTGAGGGCGTGGGTTGGAACCCCACAACTGGCCAACTTAAAAAAAAACTTATGTCTTTCTGACGAGACGTTAAGCCAAGGTCCTGTGTGAAAGTGTTGTACTCAAGCTGTTAAAGAACCAGGTACAAAATAGCATGGGTTTGGTCCTGTATCTTGCAGTATCCCCCGAAACGTAAGCAACAGCCTTCTGGGGGCATCATGTTTTGAAAGGCCATATCAGAAATCATTCAACTTTCTTTATCAACGTAGAACAGATACAGTGTTAACATAATGCATGCTGTTACTGTTAGAAGACATTTTACTGTAAATTTTGAGAACAAACAGCTACTAATTGTTTCTTTGGGACTAGTTTTAAAACACTTCTGATAGCATAAAAATGATAATAATCTTTACACCATGTCTATAAATAGCCCTTTACAAGACAAAAAAAAATTTAGACATTAATATATTTGCAAAGCACAAATGAAATATGGCTGACAAGATGGGATGTGCCTTAATCCCTTACCAAACGACAAATTTTTAGACAAATCCAAAATGACAGCATTTGCAGATGACAAAATAAATGTCCCTCAAAAATTGAAATTTTCCTGCGGAAGGGTAGAAAACATTGCGGGAAAAGGAGAAAATGCTGGTTACCAGCATTTTCTCCTTTTCCCACAATGTTTTCAAAGGCGTTATCTTTTAGGGTCGTTAAAAGTTGGGATTGTATGGTAAAGGGTTAACTCCTTACCAAACGACAAATTTTAGACAGGACCAAATTGAAAGCATTTGCAGACACCACCTTAAACGTTGCTTTAATGATTATTTCTGCCTTTAATAGGGAAGAAAACATTGTGGGGAAAGGAAACAATGCTGGTTACCAGCATTTTCTCCTTTTCCAACCATGTTTTCAAACGCCTTTTTCTTCAGGGTCATTACAACTCAGGATTGTGTGATAAAGACCTAAAGTGTTGTGGGAAAAGGAGAAAATGCTGGCAGTAGTATTTCCTCTTTTTCTCATAATGGTTTCAAAAGTCTTTCTCCTTGGCATCGTTTAAACAAGGGATTGTTTGGTAAAAGTTTACTCTCTACCCCACAACAAAATTTGAGACTTACCCAAACTGAAAGCCTTTGCAGACGACAAATTATATGTAACTAAAAAGTTGACATTTTTCTTGGTAAGGAAGAAAACATTGTGGGAAAAGAAGAAAATGCTGGTTACCAGCATTTTCTTCTTTTCCCACAATGTTTTCAAAAGGCCTTATTCCTCAGGGTCATTAAAATTTGGGATTGTTTGCTAAGGAGTTAAACAATTCAACAAAAGTTTCACAAGCACAGTCGCTTTTTTGGCAATGAAAATGCATAGGTTTGAGGAAAATAAAATATTTATAAACTAGCTACACTCTTCAATAAACACACACAAAATAAATCCAAAAACAAAATGATTACAAAACTATATATAACTATTGTCTTTACATGTAAAGCCTTCAAAAAAGCTATTCTGTGATATGAATCTAGCAATAAATAGTATCAAAAACCTAGAAAAAAAATTCAGAAAAACAAACAATTTGAATAATTTCTGACTATGTAAAATAAAGAACAAAATATGCTTTATGATATTTCTGGGCCAAACATCAGTTTTAGTCCTTTGTCAAATAATCCTGTCTTTCTACAAAGCTCCGAACAAACCTTTTTGGAAAAAGAAAAAGGAAAAAACTAAAAAAACCCCCACATTTAGGAAAAGGAGAGAATGCTCTCCACCAGCATTTTCTCTTATTTCCCATAAAGTGTTTCTACCCTATCAAAGACAAATTCCATTATATGAGCTATTTGTTCTTAATACTTTAAACTATGGACCAGTCTAATAAATTATTTGTTGTCAGCTGCAGAGTTAACTCTATACCAAATGACAAAATTTTAGACTGGTCCAAATTTAAAGCATTTACAGATAACAAATTAAATGTGACCAAACAATTGAAATTTGTTTTGGAAAGGGTACAAAACATGGTGGGAAAGGAGAAAATGCTGGTTACCAGCATTCTTCCTTTCCAACAATGTTTTCAAAAGTTTCTTTTCTCCAGTCGTTAAGACGGCATTGTCTGGTATGGGGATAAATCCAGGGCAGTATTAATGAAGATTCTGCAGTCGGATCTATGATCTTAATGTTTCTTTATTTAGCAAGATATTCTGGTGAAAAAAGACTTGTCAGTATGTTAGCAGTAATTCGGTTAACATTTCAAACTGTCAAATTTCCAGGCACTATGATTTTCATCTAAGAACAAAACAGTTACCCACAATCCCTGTCTCTCATGTCACGGATCTGTAGAACACAGCTTGTGTGTAGTAAATGGAAAAAAAATGTTTATATGTTTTATGCTTTTTGTTAGTTTATCGAGAAATAATGGTGGATTAGGGTTTAATATTTCATGGTTATGACCAGTGCAAAATACTGATTTCATACTTTCTAACTCTTCCATTGAAGATGGAAACAGTAGTTCCTGTGCACTAGTTACCTACGTAAACAGCAAATGCCATTTAACCAGAGGGAAATATGGCGTAATTTATGTGCATTTACCCTACATTTCTCGAGCTTTACGTAATATTGTAATGCCTTGTTATGTGGAGGGAGTATACCACTGAGAATTACCAAAAACAACTGTACTAGATTTTGACAAAAGTCCCAGCAAAAAAGGGTTTAGAAGCATGAAACACTCGTGGCTCTGCCAATTTTAGAAATAGTACCAATGACCATCTCTCGAAAAATACATTTTGATTTTTTACTGAAAAAAACAAAATCCTCTCTATATAACTTGTCATTCATGGGAAGTAACACTGACTAGATATACATGTAAGCCAATTAATAAAAAAAAAAAAAATGTACTGATGTATATGAAAGCGAAGTTTAACGAGCTACACTTACAGTAAGTCATGATCAGTTAGATATCTGTTTTCTTAATGTCATATACCTAGAACAGTTTTAGTTTAAAAAATCTTATACAAACCTCAGACAAAAACTCTTAATCACCTGTTATCTCTTTACCACATAACAAAATTCTAGACTGGTCCAAATTGAAAGCATTTGCAAACGATAAATTGAATGTGCTTCAAATAATTGAATTTGTTTCTGAAAGGTTAGAAAACATTGTGGGAAAAGGAGAAAATGCATTTTTCCCTTTTCCCACAATGTTTACAAAAGGCTTTTTCTTCAGGGTCATTTAATTGATTTCATGATATCTTTTATACATGAACCTAAATACATTTTTTTCAGTAAAAACAGCTTGTAACAAGAAACTTTGCCTTTTGCCAAACTGTTTTCTCTTGAATTTATATAACAACCCATGTGCCACAAAATCTTGTATTTCAATGTCCCCGAGTTAGCAGTATTTTTTCCTTTTCCCACAATGTTTTCTATCCTTTCAAAGACGTATCCATTCGTTGGAATCACACTTGATTTATTGTCTGCAAATCTGTCTGATTAAGACATGTCTAAATTTTTTTTAATTTGGTACAAAAGTTACAATGTCTTATGCATATCTCTAGTAAAATGTTTAAATCAGCTGTTACTACATGTAAATCACTTTGATTTGTATGACATCTTTGATACATGAACCTGAGAAAAATTTATGGTGAACAGGAGACAAAGATTGCAACAAAAAACTTCTCCTTTTTCCACATTATTTTCTCTTAAAATCAAATTCATATACTAAACCTTAATTCATGTTAATTTTTCACATTTCACAATGACATTATCATTTTTCTCAGGTGCTTACAAGTTAGAGTAGACAATTACATATAATGACATAAAGTAAAATCTGTCTTAGTGTCAAGCGGCCTAAAATGAGCAAGCATTTAAGGGTTTTTAATTTTTTGTCATGAGACAAAATTTTAGACTTGTCTAAGTTGAAAGCATTTACAGACAACATATCAAATTTATCAGATAACAAAGTTTAGACTTGTTCATATTTGAAAACCTTTGCAAACAACAAATGAAATGTGCCTCAGTACATGAGATTTACATTCGAGTGGATAGAAAACATTGTGGGAAAAAGAGAAAATGTCGGTAACCAGCATTTTCTCCTTTTACCACAATGCTTTCAAACACTCTCTTTGTCAAGGTTGTTAGAACACAGGAAGTAGCGGGTCTAAACAGTAATATGTGGTGGTAGATTTCCAGAAAATTGAAAACAGAAAACATGTTTTATGTACAGTTCTGTGGTGGTTCTCATAAGAATGAGACAGAAAACAGAGAAAAAGATAAATAATGAAAAAAAAATAACAGGTTGATATTTTGCTAACAGTAAAAACTTAAAAATATTTGATGAATTTGCACATCATCTGAAATTGTTATCAACTTTTAAATTCTAGATAAATATCCACAATGTGAGAACTTAGCGAGTCACAAGTTCTTGTATTTGCATCCATTAAAATCATTTTCAGATTTTCTTTAATTTCTTTCCCTGTCTTGAACTCTTTACCGAAATGGCAAATTAAAAGCATCTTGAGACCACCATTTAATATGGCTTGATGAAGGAATTTGTCTTTCGGAAGGTAGAAAACATGGCTGATTACTAGCATTTTCTCAATATTAAGCCCTGACCACAAAATCCCATGTTTTAACTATCCTGGGAAAAAGGCTTCAGGAAAAAAAAGAAGAATATGCTGGTAGCAAGCATTTTCTTCTTATCTAAGTTTTCAACTCTTTCACAAGACGAATCCCTTCATTTGAGTCCCGTTTAATTGTTGTCTGCAAATGCTTTCAATTTTGACCAGCCCAAAACTTTGTCGTCTGGTAAAGAGTTAAATGTAGGTCCTTTACCAAACAACAAAATTTCTAGACTTGTCCAAACTGAGAAAATTTGCAAAATAATACCAAATACCAAACAACAAAATTTTTAGACTTGTCCAAAATGAAAAGATTTGCAAATACAAAAAAAAAAAAAAAAAATCTAAATTTGAAATTTGTTTTTTGTGGGAAAAGCAGAAAATACTGGTAACCAGCATTTTCTCCTTTTTTCACAATGCTTTCAAAAGTCTTCTTCTTTTGGGTCATGAAAATGTGGCACGGTTTGGTAAAGGGCTCATTTACTTAAAAATCAAAGACTCAGTCAAAACCATAAGCTTTTTAAATTCTCTATTAGAATACAAAATTTTAGACTTGTCCACATTTAAACAATCAACAGACATAAGTTGAATGTGGCTTAATTCTTTACCAAACGATCAAATTTTTGACACCTCTAAATTGAAAACATTTGCAGACAACAAATAAAAAGCTTCTGAAATGTTGGAGTTTGTTATTGAAAGGGTTTTCTCTTTTTCCCCCAGTGTTTTCAAAAGCCTTTCTTTTCCAAGGTCGTGAAAACACAGGATCGTTTGGTAACGGGTTAAATGATGGGATCTGCCTAAGAAGGGTAGAAAACATTGCTGAAAAAGCAGAAATGCTAGTCACTAGCATATCTCCTTTTCTCACCACCTAAACCAACATTTTCTCCTTTTTCCATAATGTTTACAAAAGCCCTCCTTTTCCGATTTTAAATTCACTCGACTGTTTGGTTTACAGTTGATCCTTTTCCAAACAATCCAGAGTTTTAATGACCAAAAGGAAGACCATTTTTTTAACATTTCATGGGAAATGGGAAAAATACTTATAACCACTTCTCCTTTCTGCTTGATTTTTTCTACAGTTTCCAGGACAAATTAATCACTTTTGTCGCTTCTAATTTTTTGCCTGGAAATGCTTTCAAAATGGACAAGTCAATGATTTTGTTGTCTGGCAAACGATTAAGTAGAAATATTCACAATAAACTACAAGCGCTCTAAATAAATACAGAATTTATGAATAGATTGTGATGACTTCACTGCCACTCCCTCTCACCATCAGTACACGATCTAATCCTTCTGTTAGTACCTCTAAAAACTCCATATCTGCACAAACAGTTAAGGAACAGCCTCTATAAAACAGTATTAATTCGGACATAATGTTGCTTTCAACAGTATTTCAGTCATATACAGGTGACAGCTCACCTACTTATTACTTTGCTGGTTTACAAATGTTAGAGCAGATTTCTGTAGTGCCTTAATGAAGGTCACTCCCACTTGACAAATGCTGCCAGCAGGTATTCACTCTGTATTGTCTACTTCATTTTACCTGATCCTGACCTTTATGCTGAATATATAAGTAGGCATTTAAATAAAACTCCGATTATTATTCCGGAACTTATGTATGAGGGTTGTCCCAAAACTCCGTGACAAATTTTATAAACGGCTGTTTTTAGTGTCAGGACATTCATTTTCACATATTTCATGTATGAAGATATTATTTCACTTTATATTAAGTCTTCAACAAAATGGTAGCTTTATTTTTACTTCAAATTCACAAAATTGATAAGGAGGTGTCATTTACTGGAGCATGTCATTTTCTCCATATACGTTTTTGTATGAACTCAATCATGCACAAATATTTTCAATATGTGATATCATTTCTGCTTCATATTACATGGGCGTCTTCTTCTGAAACTTTGACTTCATCAGAGAAAATTTGAATGTGATCGCGTAAAAAACAGACAGTATTCAGACAAACGAAAAAGTTCGGTAGAAAATAGGAAATCTGAAATGATGACGTCAGAAGATCGTGCGGCGCAGCGATTAGTTATAAAATTTTGTTCCAATCTTGGAATGACACTCATCCAATCTATAGAACAAATTTGGCGTTCTGAAAAGTTTAAAAAAAAAAAAATTCTTGAGCACTAGCCTACAAGCGCATTAGCAGGAAAACAGACTTAAGGGTGGGTGAATGCTAGGAAGAGGAGAGAGCACAAAATGGTGGGCTGATTTCTTTAGATGAAGAGTCATGTGATTGGGTGAGATGCATTTTCACAGATGAGAGACTAACAGTCACAAAGATATCATCATCAACCACCATTTCAAGGTCTTCTGTCCACAGAATACTTTAGGACAAACTGTACATGTCACGATTCTGCGCGAGATGGGTACAACGACTGCTATCTGATGAAAACAAATAGAAGAAGGTTCACATGTCACTAGAGTTTCTTGCTCAAGTTGAAGCAAACCACACACTGTTGGATCCTCTTTTTATGGCGGATGAGAGGTGGTTACACCTCTTCGAACCCGAAGGAAAGTGACAGTCCAGTATTTGGAAGACACCTGGGACCCCTTCGTCCGAGGAGGCGAAGATTTCTACTCAGATTTACAAATTCCCAGATTTGGCTCCTCTGTACTTTGCCTGCTTTCCACAGCTTAGGAAGGATTTACGAGGTCGCAAGTTCGATTCCAGCAATGAGCACATGTCCACTATATTTGCTTTTAACAGAGGTTTGACAGAAATGTGGTTTAAGACAGTTTTTGACCAGTCATGGATTAAATGACATGGCAAATGCGTTGAATTTCATGGAGAATACTTTGACAAAGGCTCTTAAACTTAGCATTGACGTCGTTATTGACGCATGACGTGCGCCACACTAAGCATTTTCGTTGTGGTATTTATGCTTTAATTTTTCTTATTTGTAAAGATTTTTGTGTGTTTTTTACAGACATGTTTGGATTATATGCAATGTGAACATATCTGAAAATTGCATTTGTAGCGTTTCATTTTCTTTTGTTAATGAAATTGTCATGGAATTTTGGGACAACCCTCGCATACACAGGAAGGAACTTATATACACAGGTAAGTACTTTAAATTGCACATACTGTACGCAATATTTCCGTTGACCATTCTGGACATGCAATGCAAGGGTAAAAATAGAATTTTGATTTATGTAACTGATATTGACTTGGGTCAGGTTAAATGAAGCAGGCAATACCAAACAAACAACATTTTTGTGCCTAAAATGATGAAAGGTGTCTTTGAAAGGGTAGAAAACATTGTGGGTAAAGGCGAAAATGCTGATTACATGCATTTCTTCCTTTTCTCAAAATGTTTTCAAGTGCTTTTTTTCCAGGGGTCTTTAAAACACAGGGTTGTTCATTTGATAGAGAAAGATTTTTGATGTTCTTTATGAGAAAATAAATATACAAGGATACAGTTTAATTCTCCTTCTTCCTTTTTCGGTGGTGCCGGCAAGTTGAGGATCACAAGTTTGGCTTCATGAGATTTCTCTATAATGACTTCATTTAAACGCACAGCTGTGTGCATTCTTCGAACATTCTTTTGGTCCCTATAAAGAGATTAAAATCTTTAGTTGCAATCAATGATAATTTTAAAATCAATTTTACTAAATTCAAAAAACAGCTTTCTGATTGGCTAAGACCCTTTTGGAATTTAAACATAGTGCACTACTAAGAGTCGTAAGTTAAAAGGAACCAAAATTAATGTTGTCTTTAATGTCAAAGACTGTATACTCTTTTCCAAACAATATTTTTGTAGACACATCTAAATTAAAGCGGTTGCAAACAACAAATTAAATATTCTCAATTGAGCTTTTCCCCTGCTGGTGTTTAACAAATTATTTACATACAACTTTTTGCCCTCTTGCAACAGACAATCTTTTGGAAACTTTAGGGCAAAAAGAGTAACTACTCACAACAAGCAATGATACCTTTTGCCACAATGCCATCACATGTAATCATGGCCTGATTATCCAACAGCATGAGCCAAATTATTATGAAAGCATGTGCAGATGACAAAACATATGTAGCTCAAATGATGATTTCTGTCTTTGAAAGAGAAGAAAACATTGTGGAAAACTGGGAAAATGCTGGTAACCAGTATTTTCTCCTTTTCCCACAATGTTTTCAAAAGCTTCCATTCTTAAAACTCAGGATTTTGTGGCAAACGGTTACAGACAAATTCCGTTGTTTTGTTTGAGCAACATTTTGACCTGTCACTTGCAAATGCCATCAATCTAGCATGCTTATAAAATTTTGGTGCCTTGTACAGAGTCACTGATTCACATGCTGCAGTATAACTAACTTGTGTCTAAACAGTTCCAATTTAGAAGTGACATGAATGTGATGAGTGAAACTAAAAGAATTTAGTAAATGAATATCCAAACTCACGGTTTGATGTCCAGAACATTTTTGTTTATCGATGATGCCATCTCTTCCATGGAGATAGCAGCGCCCCCTGATGGTGTAAATGTATACTGATTCCTGTCTGACAACTTTTCTTCATCTGTTGTACTGCTTTCTTCTAGAACTGGATCCAGTAAAACTGTAAGTATAAAAATTTATAGAAAGTTCAACACTTAAATAACACTTTCTCTTTTAATGGCACTTTGAAAGAGTAAAAAAAACAAGAGGACCATGATGGTCCTATATCGCTCACCTGAGTACTAAGCAGTAAAGGTCTACAATGAAGATAAATACCAAATATTGAGGTTCAAAGCCAAATGATAATGAAACAAGAGCGGCAAATTGTCGCAAGATATGCCCATCCAACCACCAGTTGTCGAGGAGGTATAATAATTGCAAAGGGCAGGTAGTGCAACAAACATGTTTACCAAGTCTCAAGTCCAAAGTTCCATTCCAGACAAGCAAGAAATACTGTAAAAATGACGATCAAAGTGAAATTACTCAAAATTCGCGCTAGGTAGAGTTATTGTTCTTGCGCACAGTATTCGGTAATATTGCAACAAACATGCATACCAAGTTTGATGTCGTTCTGACTTGAGATGACAAAGTTATATTCCGGACAAGCACTAAATGCTGTAAAAATGACGATCAAAGGGAAATAACTCAAAGACAGCACGAGGTAGAGTTACAATTCTTGTGCACTGCACTTCCAAATATTGCAACAAATAAGCCTACCATATTTCAAGTCATTCCTACTTAAGATGACAAAGTTTTGCTCCGGACAAGCAAGAAATGCTATAAAAATGAAGGTCAAATGGGGAATAACTCAAATTTGTGCTAGGAAGAGTTATGAGTCTTGTGCACTGCACTCCGTAATTTTTCAACAATCATGCATACCAAATTTGAAGATGTTCAGGCTAGAGATGACAAAGTTATATTCCGGACAAGCAGAAAATGCTGTAAAAATGACGATCAAACGGAAATAACTCATAGACAGTATGAGGTAGAGTTATGGTTCTTTCACAATGCACTCCATATTATTGCAACAAACACAAATGCCAAGTTTCAAGTCAATCAGACTGGAGATGACAAAGTTATATTCCGGACAAAGAACTATTCTAAAGAACTTTCTAATTCAATGGCAAATAACTCCAGTTGTTCTGGTCCGATGAGACCCATAATCAAAATCATCTGAGATCATATGGTCATATTTATTTTGACCAAGTTTGATGCTGATTGGTTAAAATTGTAGATGCTACAGTGTAAACAAAGTCAAATATAGCAATTTTTCTAATTCAAGGGCAAATAACTTTAGTTGTTCTGGTCTGATTAGACCCATAATCGAACTCATGTGAGATCTTATGGTCATATATATATTGACCAAGTTTGGTGCTGATTGGTTGATATTTGTAGATGCTAGAGTGTAAACAAAGTCAAATATAGCAATTTTTCTAATTCAAGGGCAAATAACTCCTAATGTTCTGGTCCGATTAGACCCACTATCGAACTCATCCGAGATCTTATAGTCATATTATATTTTGACCAAGTTTGGTGCTGATTGGTTAATATTTGTAGATGCTAGAGTGTAAACAAAAAAATGTGAACAAACGGACGACGGACGGACAGACGGATGCCGATGGACGGTGAGTGATCACAGTAGCTCATCCTGAGCACTTCATGCTCAGGTGAGCTAAAAAAAAAAAAAAAAACATGTCTTTGTCCTGTTTTCTTCAACAAAAAGCTTTTCCAAGGGAAAATGGCTCATTTATGACTCAAAATCATGTAATTAATGATATAATTATAGCATGAAATATTGTGAATATATATACTTATAGAATTTTAACTCTATATCACACAATCCCCACTTTTGACAACATGGAGGAAGGCCTTTGAAAACATTTAGATAAAAGGAGAAAATGCTTGTAACAAGCATTTTCTCCTTTTCCCACAATGTTTTCTTCCCTTTAAAAGACAATTTCCGATCATTTGAGCCATATTCAACTTGTTGTCTGCAAAAGCTTTCAACTTGAACATGCCTAAAATTTCGTAGTTTGGTAAAGAGCTAATTTGCTGAGAGTAACATGAAAACTAGATAACTCTTTACCAAACGACAAAATTTTAGACTGGTCCAAATTGAAAGCATTTGCAGATGACAAAATTAACGTAATTCAAAAATTGAAACTTGTTCTGTGAGGGTAGAAAACATTGTGGGAAAAGGAGAAAATGCTGGTTACCAGCATTTCCTCCTTTTCCCACAATGTTTTCAAAAGGCGTCTTTCTCAGGGTCGTTAACAGTTGGGATTCTGTGGTAAAGGGATAATCTGTACAAAACTATTTAAGTAATCACCTGATCAGGATATCTTTATCTTATTTTTGACCAATCAAAAAAATGTGCAAAAGATTGTGAACGAAGTCAGATTTTCATTTTCAAAAACATCTAAAATGTTCTGACTACAACTAAGCATTTTCTCCTTTTCCAAATTTGTTTTCTACTCTCCAACAGGAGAATAAAATTATTCAAACAACATTTAATTTTTCGTCTGCAAATGCTCTCAAAATGGACAACTCTGAAATCTTGTCATCTGGATAAAAAGTTAAATCAACTGAAAGAGCCCTTACTTTTGATATCTCTCGGTGCAGCACCATGACTTTTATCCACTATGGTCTGTGGCTCTATAACTTTCTTGTTATTGACTCGCATGTTTTTCAACATCTCTGTTCTCTGCTCCATCATTAGAGTTCTCTCATACGTGTACGCTGTGATATCCTTCTCTGCCTGTAACACATAGTCAAAATCAACATAACTTTGTACTAGACAAAACTTTAAACATGTCTAAATTGAAAGCAATTGCAGACAACACATTAATAGTGGCTCAAAAACTGAATTTGCTGGTAACCAGCATTTTCTCCTTTTCTGACACTGTTTTCTACCCTACCAAAGACAATGTCCATCATTTGAGGCACATTCTTTTAGTGGTCTGCAAGAGCTTTCAGTTTGGACCAATCTAAAATTTTACTGTGTGGTAAAGATTTAACTCCTTACTAAATGGCAAATTATAGGCTGTTCGAAATTTGAAAGCTTCTGCAGACAACAATTTCAAAAGTGATACAAATAAACTTAAGTTCTTTGACAGGGAAGAAAAGATTGTGGGAAAAGGAGAAAATGCTGGTTACCAGCATCTTCTCCTTTTCCTACAATGTTTTCAAAAGTCTTCTCCAAAAGGGTCATTAAAAGTCAGGATTGTGTGGTAAAAGGTTCAATAATGTTAAAAGACTTACCATCTCAACAACTTCCACATCAGCCTGTATTCTCAGCTGGTACATAAACTTTTCTAAATCTTTCTTCATCTGTATTGTGTTATCCTCCAGTTCTATAAAACACTTAAGGAAAAGCTGCCTCAGATTAATTTCATTGCACTGACTCATATGTACGACTTCACAAAACTTGGCGCATGTATACAGAAGAGGAATATTTACAGAATTTAGATTATCTGCACTTACAAAAACTCGGTTTGAGGTTGAAAAACCCCTTTTTATGCTTTACTTAAAAAACCTGGAATGATTTCATAACAATATCTTTACAGTACGAATAAAAATTTCATACTGACATTATGTCAAACTGGGAAACTGCTTATGATACGTAATGCTCCTTCTGTAACAGTGTTTCAAACAGTGACTTGCAGCATGACGAAACAAAAGTAGCATAATCAGGCGCCAATGCTCCCCTTTCGCAGAAGACGAAAAAGGGGCATAACTGTGTCACAGAGGGTTACCTGCCCTTCTGATATGGGTTCCACTCCTGATAGCCACAGTTTGAAGTAAATACAAGTCAATACATTCAGTAATGGAAGAGAACCTTACATGATAATCCTTTACCACATCACCAAGTGTTTTAACAACCGTGAGGAAGAAGCTATTTTAAAACATTTTGGGGAAAGGAGAAAATGCTGCTAACCAGCATTTTCTCCTTTACCCAAAATGTTTTCTAACCTTTCAAAGACAAGCGTAATAATATGAATCACATTTTATTCTGTCTACAAATGCATTCAATTTGGACGAGTTTAAAATTTTACTGTCAGGCAAAGAGTCAACTACACTTATATAAAAGTTTTGTAAGTTTAGCTCCAGTTATTGTCATATGAAATGCGAAATAACTTTCAACTTTAAAAAAGGATACGAGCTACTGTGAATACTCGAAGTTTACAGTTTTTCCAGGTTTTATGCTGTTTAAGCAGGAACGGTAGTAGCATCAGCAATCCACCATCATGTTGGAACAGTTAAGGAAGTTGGAGTCATCCTTTACAAAATCGTTTACAAACTTGAGAAACCTTCCTATATGCCTATAAAATCATTCCAACATCTGTCCGTCCATTTGGTTGAGAAGTCAAAAGGATTTCTTATCTGACTTCTGGCAGCCATTTTGTTTAGAAGAGCAATTTTTCTTTAGTAAACAGTCACTGGTAGAAATACACTCCAACAGTGTTTGACTAAAACATGCTCAGGGAAGCTAACAAAAGCAGTGCCTACGTATGCAAATGCTAGACTGCAGTTGCATTTAGAAAAAGATTGATTTTCAATGAAAATACTATATGCAAATGCTTTGCTGCACTTGCTTTCAGACAAAAGACTGATTTTCAGTGAAAATATTAAGTCGATGAAAGTGGCTGCATCAAAGATATTTTGATGTTTACCTGTCCCAGTTGTATGGTTTCCCCTTGTGATAGCTAACAATTTATCCAAGTTTGAAGAAAATATCTTCAGTTATGAAAGAGATATTAGAAAAAGGTTGCTCATTAGCGTAAATTCCAAGTCGAACAAGGAGCATAACTGTGTTGAAAATATTTGGATAATTACCTGCTCCTGTCATTGGGTTCCTCTTTCAACAGGTAACAATTAGTCCAAGTGTGAAGTAAATATCTTCAGTAATGGCAGAGATGTTATAGAATTTCTAAGTTTTTGCGCCAGGACAACGGCAACAGAGCTTTCACAATACCTTGACGTTTTCTTTGAAAACAGCCCAGCTAAAAATCCAATTAACATTAGAAAGGATATGTACAATCCACCAGACATCTATAGTTCCCTTAAACTTCTCTGAACTCTCTGGAAATAAGTTGGCTCCCTTTATAACCAGCAGGGCCATCTGACCAGCACCAATATTGTTCACAGTTTCTGTAATAAAATACGGTATTAGCCATGCTCTGTGAAAATGGGGTTTAATGCATCTGCAAAAAGTATCGACCAAGTTAGCCTTGGTAGTCTGCGCAAGCTGACCTATGCCAAAATAATTTGCTTTTGGTAAATTTTCTGCATGTCCAAGAACCATTCTACCTTATGACTCAACTGATTGTTAGACAAAATAGAAATTATGGATCCATATTTATGTGATGACATGCTTCGGTATAATGCATCACGTAGTTGGCCTGGACATTTTGGCCATGGGTGTTTTGGCCAGCTGAAGTTACAAAGTAGGACTTTTTGGCCAAATATAGTTTTAAAACAGAATAATGCAATAGATCAAAATGAATTTTTGGCCAGAACATCCTACTTTGCACTTTCACCTGGCCAAAACATTTGTAGCCAAAATGTCTGGGCAAAACATCCGTGGCCAAAACATCCTACAGTCCTTTTATGCCACCATGTTTTCAAACATTACTTGCTGCATGATGAAACAGTTGTATGCAATCGGTTACGAGTTCAAAACATTAAACAGAAGATAAACAAAACAAACCAAGGAAAACTTTATAACTCCTTTCGTCCACATTATGTCTCCACCCATAAGGCCAGCCCAACATCACCGTGTTGTGTCTTAAACCTCCAAGTCCTGAATTCTGTACACTGAAATATATATGTAATTACTTGTTCACTCAAGTTCTACTGCATGACTTCTATACAGTAAAATCTCAATATTTCGAAGTCCCAAGGGGACAAGCAAAATATTCGAATTATCGCGGTTTTCGAATTATCCAATATATCAGTGGAAAACACAAAATTAAATTCCAATCAGGATCGGCAAGTAAAGTAAACATCTACGACCCCCGAGCAATAAAACCTAGTTTTTGTTCCTTTTGTTCATAATACTCAAAGAATATCATATCAAAAGGGTTATTTTCTCTAAATGCAGCGGATCTGACCATATGAGTTCTTGGAAATAAGTCACGTTAAAATTCCTTTCATTCTGTAAGGTATTGGAAAGGTCGGTGCTCTAGATTTTCTTTCACATTCGTAAAATTTGCCCTGTTGTATTCGCCCCCATTAACTGTCACCCCACAGGAAAGAAAGCGCACTATTAATTTTTTGACCTAAGAAAACAGCAGAAGGTAGGATATAACATGGTTTCAAAAATATTTAGGCCTACACACATATGGATTTAAGTTCCTCGGACACCGATGTTTCAATGAAACATCTCTGAATATCGCAATTTGAAAAGTGTTGAAAACAATCGAAGAATGAAGGGCGGGAAAACCCGATGCTAAAAATAGATAGACACGAAAAGTGATAAAAAATGAGACATCATCCGATCACAAACGCTTTAAACTGTCTTTTTAGCGTCAATAATGACTTTGAACATGTGATGTACGCACATACGGTAAAAAAATGAAGTCAGGGATAAAATCAGTTGTCTAATCAGGAATGAAATACTCAAGTGATTTTATAGAATGAAATATTAAACAACATGATCGAAGGAGGGGGTGGTAGAAGCAAACATGTCAAACTTAACATAATTAACCTCTTATTATCAAATCGAAGTCAACTCCTTTTCAAAATTGTAGTGTTGTATTGTAGTATGAATCTCCGGTAGTAATTGTCATAGATTGTAAAACTTACACTACACCGTAGACGGGCCGACTCCAAATATTCCTTTGCTAGGAAAGGTGTGAAAACAGTTAATTGAGAGGTGAGAAAATAATGTGTTCGAATTAACAAGGGACCAACACATGTGTTCGAATTTTCAGATTATCGAGACTCGAAATTACCGATCTATTTTTGGTGCTACATAGTGGAGTTTTTGCCGGGACTATGGAAATTCCTCAAAAAATACGGGGTCCTCGAATGTTCGAGATTGGAAATATCGAGGTTTTACTGTATTTCAAATATTAAACTGATTATTTGTGACATGTGTGACAACCCAAATTGTGATACTCCACATACTTTGATCCCCTTCTTTCTCTTAAAAAATAGCATGCTGCGAAGTAATTGTCAGGAATGAAGTTGAATATTTAGAAGCATTTGACAAATTTTGCATTCGCTATTGACCTTTCTGTTTGCAAAGGTTGAAAGACTAGTGAGTGAAATTGTTACAAAGAGCATGTTTGATTAGATACTGTTAGTCTGGCTGTAACTATACCAGTAACGGGACATTCATATTTCAGACACTGAAACAAAATTCTATAATTCTTGAGACGAACATTCCAATTTATTTAAATGTTAAAAACGGATATTCAGTGTTTTCAAAAGCCTTTTTCCTTGGAGTCAAAAAAACACGGGGATTGTTTGGTAGATGAATAACTTACAGGAAGCACAATCCGTTAGTCACACTCTCAGACACAATAACATCAGCAAACCCTTTCACACCTGTGCGGTCTATGATCTTCTGCAGGGCCTGCAAATAAAAACATTTCTTTGTAAGCTGATTTTCTGACACTTGATATGAATCACAATAATTTTTTTTCTTTACTGTCTCAAAAGTATCAACTGAGTGTTCAACTTCTAGATTCTATTACAACTAGATGCAATTCAACTCTTTACCAGATGACAAAAATTTTGATTGATCCAAATTGAAAGCACTTGCAGACGACAAATTCATTGTTGCACAAATTATGAAACTTGTCCTTTGAAGGGTAGAAAACATTGTGGAAAAAGGAGAAAATGGTGGTTACCACCATTTTCTCCTTTTCCCACAGTATTTTCTATAGCTTAATTTTCAATATCATTACTGTTAGAGCGCCAAATAAACCCATAAGATACTTCCAGTCAAGAAATAAGACCCAAATAATCACAATTTTAAGGTTGCTCTTGTATAAAGTGAATCATCAAAGCGGACAGTGTAGATCAAGGATCTGTCTGCGTGTTTTGTGCTGCCTGTTCATGATCTACACTGTCCGCAATGGAGACTATAGCTGTGAAATGTGCTTTAAGGGTTAAAACTTGATGTACTTAATACTTAATTTGAGAAAGCAGTTTAGCCATCAAGACTGCTCACCTAGAATACTATTATTTTGATGCATTCTACCGTAGTTATTGATTATGTCTGTAAGATTGTACTAACCTGTTTGGCAGCCTGTGCATCTGCATATCTTTCCTTCCATTTGCCTTCTAACACACTGGTTACAAGCGTAAGACCCTTTCCTAAGAAATAAAATTAATGACTCGTAAATCATAGCTAACACCTTTAACCCTTTTCCAAACAACAAATTTAGACTTCCAAACTGAAAGCTGCTACAGATGACACTTTCAAAACTAGTACAAATGAGCTTTAGTTTTCTGATATGCTAGAAAACAGTGTCGGAAAAGAAGAAAATGCTGGTTACTGGCATTTTCTCCTTTTGACGCAATCTTTTCAAAAGCTTTCTTTCTCAGACTCCTTTTAATTAGGGTCTGGTACTGGGTTAATCCATTATCACAACCATACTTTTTTTTAGCCATTTCCTTCAATAGAAACAACACTTTGCATGTCTTTTTGTAGAGATACATCAAAATAGAGGAATGATTGGATGGAAATACTGTGACAATGTTAAGACTTTTGACGCTGTGTAAAGACACAAAGAATCCATTGAAAGACCTCTGACATATTACAAACTGCAAAACAACATTTTTTACCTTACAGCACACCAATTGAACAAGTGACAGCATATCAAACAAGAGCACCATATGCTGGCGCAAATGCTCAGCTGCAGTTACTTTCAGTTGAAAGTCCAAGTTGAAAAAGGGGCATAACTGTCAAAAATATTTTGATCTACACCTATTCTATGGATTTCCTTTTGATAGTTAACAGCTAGTCCAAGTAAATCCCTTCAGTAATGACAGAGATATTACAAAATATCAAAGGTTTTGCACAACATAGAGTAAAAAGACGACGCCTTGGCTATGACAATATTTCAATGTTTTTTCAAAAACAGCTGAGCTAAAACTTTCCTCATTACAAGCAAGTTTTGTTTTTCTGTAATATTTTCAGATGTATTCAAGTGTATTGGCCTACTTCAAGTTTTACAAAGATGTTTTAACATCTCAGGAAGTAATGTTTTGACCTATCTGAACAAATGGCAAAATGCCTTTGTTTCAAAGATATGGGAAATATCAAGACAAAAGGACCAACTGTTTGCACCAATCTACTATCTTAGATGCTTACAGATAAACTTGAGAAATAGTTAATTTTAATTCACAGAAAAATTATCGAATGTATAATTTCTTTGACTTTTATAATTGCACAAACAAAGAACAGCACCGCATGCAGGTGCCAATGCTCGGCTGCAGTTGCTTGATTTTCAGCGAAAACGGAAAGTCTAGAAAGGGGCATCAATGTGTCAAAAATACTTGTTGTATGGGTTCCCCTCTTGACAGTGAACTACTTTATGAAATACTTTTAGTAATGACAGAGATATTATAAAATGTCAAAGTTTTTGCATGATGACACAGACGATGCAGATGACAAAAATAGCAGAGCTAAAAATGTTCATCAACGCTACTAACAGATATACATGAAGTGTGTACACAGAACCTTACCTGCTTTCAATTGTGATGCAAACTCCACCATTTTTGGGTATTTTGGTTGTAACTGATCGTCTAATTTGAACAGAACAAGGACCTGAGGTCTATAAAAAATAGAAAAGATAAGTGACTGTTTTTTTTTTCCCAAACGACAAAATTTTAGACTTATCCAATTTGAGAGCAATTGCAGATGGCAAATTAAAGATGGTTGAAATGATGGAGTTTGATAGAGTAGAAAACATTGTATAGGAGAAAGTACTGGTTACCAGCATTTTCTCCTTTTCCAACAATGTTTTCAAAGGCTTCCCTTGTCAGGGTCGTTAAAACTCTAGATTGTAAGGTAACGGGTTTAGTCTAATTATTTCATTTCTGATATTATGGATTATCAGCTTTTTCCCACCTAGTAACTAACTATCTTTAACAGACAACAGAGTTTTAGACTGGTCCATATTGAAAGTACATTAGTAAATGCAGACAACAGAGTAGACTTGCAGTCAGTGATTGTTTTTGTCTCTAGAGGGTATGAAACATGATGGGGAAGGGAGAAAATGTTGGTTATTAGTATTTTCCCCTTTTCCAAGCATGTTTTCAAAAGCTTTCTTCCTAAGGGTTATGAAATCATTGGATCATTTGGTACAGTCTGTGCATAGTGAAAAATAACTGAACCAGACAACAATATTTTTGACTTATTCAAACGGAAAGCACTTATTTTATAGAAATTATTTTCTATTAATAGCCCCCCCAAAAAAACATGATATGATCATTTCTGCTGCTTTGAGTTAACTCTTTATCAAACGATTAAGTTTTTATCTAGTCCAAATTGAAAGCATTTGCAGACAACGAAGTAAAAGTGACTTAAAAATTGAAATTTGATTTGGAAAGGTTAGAAAACATGGAGGAAAAAGGAGAAAATGCTGGTTACCAGCATTTTCTCCTTTTCCCACAATGTTTTCAAAAGCTGTCTTTAAAGGGTTGTCTCTTCCAGATAATAGAATTTCAGCCTGGTTCCAATTGACTGGTATCAATTTGAATGTAGCTTAAATAATAGGAAATGTCTTTAATAGACTATGAGCCAGCAGGGTGTTTGCTCCCCCCCACCCAGGGGGAATTTTCGGGACTATGATTTTCTTGAGCCCCAAGGTCTCCTGAGCATATCCCCAAAGTCTGCCACCTGGCGAGTGGGGCTTTTGGAAGTTATAGAGGTCAAAGGTCATCAAGTGCACCTCTAACCCTAACCTTATTAGCTGATCTTCAATTGACACTTCTTTGGAAATTTTATACCATCTAAAAGTCCTAAATGATCTCAGGTAATGTAATAAGCTCATATTTAGATAATTCTATGCATTTCTAACAAAATAAAAGAACATTTAATGCAAATCAAAGCACTGACAGCACTATTTATTTATGATTCAAGCTTCCAAAAAATCATAATCTGAGAAACTACAGGGATATTTTTCAGATAAAGCACATCTTCTTGATCACAAATGCCTTGAATGCATTCTAGAAGCAACCCAAATGGAATTTTCAGATTTATTGTACATCAATTTGTCATATTCATGGATAAAATGGAAGCACTTATAACCAAAGTTCATTAATATACTTTTTAATTTTTTATATCAGTTGCTGAGAATTCAACAACTATCTGGTTCATTTCTTTATTTTAGATGAACAAAAAAATCTAAAATTTATTGGTACGCTTATTTTCATGATCTTAATAGTTATATTCATTACAGTAAATAGAAACTTTTAGTGTAAATCAAAGTACTGAAGTTACTGATACATTGTGTACCATTTAACTCTTGTATCTAAAAAACAGACAAAAAAGTTTAAAAGTAAAATATATCTTGATCTTATTTACTAAGAAGACATTGCATATGCTATCTACAGTGCCTTCTCTTGTTATTTCATCAATTTAGTTCTCTCAGACAATTACAACAAAGTCCTAAAATTTGAACTTGCCATGATGAAGTAGTAAAGGTATGACCTACAGGCATATCCACATTTTAGTTAAATGCAACATACATATGCATGAATTTAACTCTTTCAGCACTATAGGCGAAAACAGTAGCTTTTGCAGACGACATAGATCAAGATCAGACTGCACAAAACATGCAGTCTGATCTTGGAACTCTGTCGTCCGCTTGTTTAGTTAAGCCTAATATGATAAAACTCTTACTGAGTTTCAGTGGAGCCTATTTCCAGGCATCGAAAGAGGTGGGCATTAAATATTTGGCGCGGAAAGAGTTAACTGCCCAAAATCAGAGATATATTATTCATAGTTAATCTTGTTTCACTTTTTACACACATCAATTAAGTTATCAGGTGATTTACTAGCAATGTAAGTTACCAAGATGAATTGAATTCCCCATTTAGATTTGATATTTCAGTAGGGCAGATATACCTGTTATCTCACTATTGATCAGTATTAATTTACAGAGGACCATAGTGTTATAGTGAATGAGAGCTCATTCGTGCTTGTATTTGCTCAGTAAAAGCTTCACCATCATCATTCTCATGCCTACCTGCCCTATCTGTGGCTTTATGTTTTTGTTATGAAAACTGTGGTTGTCGTTTTTCTGTTCTTACATGTTCAGAATTATGTCGGGTTAACTGTATTCCATTAAGAAACAAGGAAATAATTTGAAGCATCATGCCATGACTATAACAGAAGGCTAAGTTTTGAATGTTGGAAACGAGTTGCATTTGGTTTGATATAATATGCTTGAAGTCTTAAACTATGCAATGAAGAGCCCTGTTTTTTTTCCCTTATTCTTTTATCCATTTTGTTTCCCTTTAATGTTATCTTTGAAATGAAGGTCATTTGTGTGTTACCATGTACTGTTAATGTTCTTGTCATTAACATACTTTTTGGCATAAAGGTCATGCAAATTATCATCATTCACATGGCAGTCCTCAGACTGCTTGGATTATCTTGTTCTTACATATGTATAACTTCTTGTTTTCTGCCTGCATAGCTTCAAGGCTATGTCTTCTTTTACTCAACTACATTGTTTTCTAGTGATTTATCATCTGTGTAAATTCAAAAAAAATTTTTTTTAGTTTTTTCTTTGATATTGTACACATTTAAGAAAGACAGAAGCTGTTTGATATTTTAGCTGGCCAGTTATCATTTACCTTGTTTGATAGATGATTAGTGTCTCTCCTTATTTCTGCTATGGGCCAAAGGCCTATGCATGAGTTTTGTTTTTCTCTCTTTCAAACATGTATATAAAGGTACTTTTCGTATGTCAAAAAGAAAATGCCAATATACTTAGCCTATGCTTAGCTCCACCTCATCCAATATCAGCGTAACTGTATTATTGTGCATGAACAGATGAACAATTTTTTTTGCATTTGGTATCACGATCATGGGCTTATTGTTATTTCTAGGATTTTGTTTCCCATATTAAAAATGATAGATTTCATTTTACTGTGCTATTCTATGTAAGTGATGCACCAATAATTGCCCATCTGTAGCAAGAAATGATCAGTGATCTAATGGGGAGACAGTTTCTTCTTTTCTGACCCGATTTCTCATTTGCAAAGTCTATGCTGTGAAGGGAAGTCTCTGTAGTTCGACAAAAGTAGATTCTGTTTTGCGAAATGCTACCTTGGAATCATTTAGAGAATAACAAACCTAGAGTGTTTCAAAAATGGTTTTATGCATGCCCTCTTTGCGTACATTTTGATGTTTTTCAATTGTGGTAAAAATGTCATATTGTGAACAGAACAGAAATGCTATTGAATTTTCACAATGTTTACTGGGTACTTCCCCATGTCATAGACATGCAGCACGCGTATAGAATAATATAGAGTATAATTCATAGCAATGATTTAGTTAACATATTGAAATATATTCTAACCAAGCAATGAGAAAGATGATAACAATGTTGACTTCATGAATGTGGTCAAATTGGGTGATAGTGGATAGATTTTCATATAGTATGGAATGATCTGTTGTAAACATCATTATTATCATTTCAATGAAAGGCAACTTCATATGAGTCTCGAACTCTATGAAGAAAAAGATCTACACAACTTTATTCACTGGATTTAATACAATATCAATCAATCTGGCAAATTACTGTTGATTATAGAAGTGATAAATGCAATCCTGATGTCAATGAGTTCTTGTGGGTCAACAGCAAGAAATGTCTTTAATTCCAGCAAATAGCGTAAGATTTTAAAAAGCTCAACATTTGTAACTATTAATACTCTGATTTCCTTCACTGACACAGCTTATAGATAGGATAAATTACATTGGTAAGACACAATGTTTGTCACTGAATCTATTCTGTTCACTAAGATCATAATTGATGATTTTGTATGCTATGAATATGATTTTGGGTACCAGCCATTTTACGCTCACAAACATGGCCAAGAACAGTTCTCTCAGTACTTTGATTCAAACAAAATTGCTTCTATTTGTGTAAAACAGCTGTTTTGACTAAAGATATGAGTGTATAAACCCATCTGAACGTGTTTCTGACATATTAAACGTAGAAAATAAAATGAAAATTTAACCTGAACTGCTATTCATTGATATCTCATATCCAACAGTGCACTTGATGACCTTTGACCTCTATAACTCGCAAAAGCCCCACTCGCCAGGTGGCAGACTTTGACAAAGTGCTCAGGAGACCTTGGGGTTTCAGAAAATAATAGTGCCGAAAATCCCCACCCCCCCCTGGGGGGGGGGGGAGTCTATTGGTGGCTCAAGGTCTATAAAAGGATACAAAACATTGTGGGACAAGAAGAAAATGCTGGTTATTTGCAGACAATAAAATAACTGTAGCTCAATGGTTATTCAAATATTGTGTCTTTGGTCTGGTAGAAAATATTCTAGGAAAAGGAGAAAATGCTGGTTAGCAACATTTTCTCCTTTTCCCTCAATCTTTTCAACAGCCTTCTTCTTCAGGGTCATTAACACTCAGGATTGTTGTGTAAAGGGTTAACCCTTTACCAAACAATCCCAACTTTTAATGACCCTGAGAAAAAAGCCTTTTGAAAACATTGTGGGAAAAGGAGAAAATGCTGGTAACCAGCATTTTCTCCCTTTTCCACAATGTTTTCTACCCTTTGACAATCATATTTCAATTTATGAGTCAAATTTATATTGTCATCTATGAGTGATTTGTATTGGAACCAGTCTACAATTCTACAATTTGGTATAGGGTCAACTGGCTCACCCTTGGCCAAAGTAACTAAATTTATTTTACCAACAGATACAAGTTTTCATAGCCGTCCCTCTTACCTCCAGTTTTTGGTGTGTGGGGGCCCTTGTTGTACTCGCAGTAGGGAATACCTTGCTGCTGACATCGCCAAACCTCGTATACCATCTCCCCACTCTTTCTCGGCTCTAAATTGAAATAAAGAAGTACTGTATACGTGTATATATATGCGTGCTGAAAAATTTGCGAACTACCCGTTACGGACATTCTACGTACAGAAATGTTTGCGAATTCAATACACTCGCTATTTGTTGGTATACTAGTGGTAAAATACGCCTAGAGAAATGTTTACAAATTTTTCAAGTTTGCGAAATCGCAAAAATTTCCATGTTGCAAAAATATCCACGTATTCAGTAGTAGTCTTTACCAAACAGCACAATTTAAGACTCCTCAAAATTGAAAGCGTTTGCAGACGACAAATTCTATATGGTTCAATCTACATGAATTGTCCTTGAAAGGGTAGGAAACATAATTGGTCAAGGAGGAAATGCTGGTTACCAGCATTTTCTTCTTTCCTAACAGTGTTTCCAAACAACTTTGTCCTCAGGGTTGTTAAAACTTAGGATTAGTTTAAACATATTTATTTTACATTGATTGAGAAACAAGTTCTTACAACTTATACTAATCTCTCTCAATTCTGCTTCCTGGAAACTACACCAGTACTCGCACCGAATGTGTGGGCCAATGAAGGATCCCAAAGTTGACACCCGCTCCCGGGTATCGAACTCAGGACCTTTTGGTTACGAGGCCGACACTCTACCCCACAACCACGGACACCACAGGATCAGAAACAATGTGAGACAAAGTAACCAACAAATGTTTTGCTTTACATAAGATTTAGTCAAAGTCTCTTTTTTTCATTGTTCTTTAAGGTAAGTGAACAAAATGCTGTTCTCTACATCAAATTCCTTACAAAGTCTACACAAAGTCTAAATTTTTCATTGGCTTTTCTCCAAAATTTCTTCATGCAAAAATTGTCCAAATTACGTGACATCTCAAACACATCTGGTAATCACATGGGCTCATTGCTCAGTAATTTAACACTTTACTTCACAATCTAGAGTTTTAACGACCCTGAAAAACATGGCTTTTGACAACATTGTTGGAAAGGAGAAAATGCTGGTCACCAGCATTTTCTCCTTTTGTATATCATGATTTCTACCTTATCAAAGACAGAAATGATCAACTGAATGTTATCTAATTTGTCATCTTCATATGCTTTCAATTTGGTCTTGTCCCAAATATTGTCATGTGGTAAAGAATTAACTTGTTCTTCCAACAGTGAAGAGACTGACAACCCATGTACTGTTAGACAAAAAGAAATGAATGATTAAGGACTTACCCTTTATATTCAATGTATTTATACACAAGAACTGCTACGGCTATGGCTGTTAATGCATAGTACCAGCTAGATATAAACATCAAACATACACACAACGATAGGCCTAGAATGGATAGAATCCTGCAAATATAAACAGTGCACATAATTAAAGTCAAACCTTTATGAAACATACGCACAACAATAGGCCTAGAATGGATAGAATCCTGAAAATATAGACAGAGTACATAATCAAAGTCAAACCTTTATGAAACATACGCACAACAATAGGCCTAGAATGGATAGATAGATAGAATCCTGCAAATATAGACAGTGTACATAATTAAAGTTAGCACTATACCAAACAATCCTGAGTTTTCATGACCATAAAGGAAAAGAATTTTGAAAATGTGGGAAAAAGGAGAAAATGTTAATAACCATACATTTACTAAAATTTCCTCCTGTGGTAAAGGGTTTGTGGGATTTGTAGCCTCTTAATCATTTAACAGATGACAAAATTTTAGCCCTTTTCAAAAACAATTTCAATGCGACTCAAACCGTGCAATTTTTCTTTAATAGAGTAGAAAATATTGTGGGAAACGGAGAAAATGCTGGTTACCAGCATTTTCTTCGTTTTCCACAATGTTTTCTAAAAGCTTCTTTCCCAAGGTCGCTGTAAGTTGGCATTGTACCGTAAAGGGTTAACTCTTAAAGCCCCTTTCACAGCTCTAGTTGCCATTGCGGCCAGTGTAGATCAAGTTCAGACTGCACAAAACATGCAGTCATATCTATGATCCACACTATTGACTTTGCAGAAATATTCTGGACATAAGCAACTTTTAAATTGCACTTATTGGGGTCTAGTTTTTAGCCTGTAAAAATTTGTTAGATTTATTTGGGGCTCTATGGGAAACGGTATATTCAGATTTTGCCCCAGATTTTTGCAAAGGCTTGTGGGAGTGTCACATGATCAATTAATATGCAGATACTGAGAGATCGTTTTTCTCCATATATCTGACATTGTTTTCTTCCCATTTCTACTCAAATCCCATCATTTGGGCGCAATTTGATTTAATATATACAAATCCTTCTAATTCCAAAGTCCAATTTTTTTTTATGTCTTGCAGCAATTTGACTCTTTACTGCAAAATTTTAGACTTACTCCTGTATGGAAGTCCAAATTAATATCAGCTGGAGATTACAAAATAAACGTGACTCAAAAATTGTAAAATCCTTTTTGGAAGAGAAGAATAAGCTGTTTAACAGAATTTTCTCCTTTTCTAACAATGTTTTCAGAAGCTTTCTCTCTGAGGGTTGTTAAAAGTTGGGATCATGTTGTAAAGGGTTAATCGAGCACTCCAGTTTTTGTTTTAGGGAGGTCCGGAGATCAGACACAAGGGAGATAATCCACTTACCAGTGATAAAATCTAAATCTTGGTCTCCAGCTTGGTGTGCGCAGCAATGTCTGCAGGGCACAAGCCATATTTACAAATCCATAGCACATCAGAAAGAACCTGTTAAAAAAAAAAAGAGAAGGGAAATGATACAAAAAAGGTAAAAAAAAAAATTACAATTCTTGCACTGTATCACTTAGTAAGGGTTTGTTTCAACCTGACAAAAAACAAAATTTTAGACTTGATTGGGAGCATTTGCAGACCTTGAAAAAGAGGGCTTTTGAAAACATAGTGGGAAAAGGAAAAAATGCTAATAAACAGCATATTCTCCTTTTCCCACACTATTTTTAACCCTTCTCAAAACAAATATAAATTTTTCCAGTCACCCTTATTTTGTCATCTGCAAATGCTTTCAAATTGGAATAATCTAAAATTGTGTCCTTTGGTAAAGGGTTAAAACAGAATAAAACATTATTGGAAAAGGTTACAAACATTTCTTCTTTTCTCAAAGTGTTTTCAAAAGCCTTTCTTATCCAAGTTGTTAAAACATGTGATTATTTGGCCAGAGTTAAAACCTAAAACCATCCAATATTTTTTCCTAGTCCAGATGAAAAGTGCTTAAGAAAACTTTGTGGGGACAGGAGAAAATGCTGGTAACCAGCATTTTCTCCTTTCCCTACAATGTTTTCAAAAGCCATCTTCCTTGGGATCATTAAAACAAGGGACTGTTTGGTAAAGGAGTAAAAGTGAACTTACATTGTTATAACTGGGGCCACCATGTCAAGGTTTGCAATCAGAATCCCAATCTCCGATATTGCCACAGTCAACAAGAGGGCTCTGAACGGTTCCCCTCGCTTTGTTGTCACCGAGAAAAAGTTGAGAAATGGTATCACACCGTCCATGGCTATAGCCTGTAAGAGTCTGGGTGCCCCTGTTGTAATATAAAAATATAAAAGCCATGCTCTGGCAAGAGGGTAATGCATCTCCATGATCCATGATACCAAGCAAGTCATCACATAATATGGATTTATAAAGTCCATTTCGTCTAGCAACTGACTAAATCATGAGGTAGAATGGTCCTTTGATATGCAAATTGAGAACCCAAGTTGACATGGGTTGATACTTTTTGCAGATGCATTAAGACCCCTTTTCACAGAGCATGGTCCATAACATTAGCCTTTTACCAAACAATCCCAAGTTTTAACAACCCCGAGCAAAGAGGCTTTTGTAAACATTGTGACACAAACTTGTCCTAGATTTAATCAGGACAAACATTCTGACCAAGTTTCATGAGTATCTGGTCGAAAATGAGGCCTCTAGAGTGCACACAACGTAAGGAGCAACTACACAACGGACGACGGACACAGCTCTATTACAATAGCTCACCTTGAGCACTTTGTGCTCAGGTAAGCTAATGAGGGAAGCTTAAGAATCTACATCACATTCCCTCAGACAGCAATATCCTTGTAAAATCTAGCAGTTTTATTTACTTTCTACAACATAGACCTCTTGTTCTTCAACCAAGAACAAAGTTAATGTCGTAAGTAGAAATGTTTGAAAGAAAGAAAACCAAGAGGACGTCATCATGACGTTAATGCTTCGCACACCTGAGCATCTCTGTTCCTTAGAATTATATAAAGTAATACTATAGACATTTTCTTTTTTCTCTGACATGACCTAACAACCTTATTTTTGACCCAAGCTAACCTATTTTCATACTCATTCAAGGTATTATTCAGGAAAACATTCTGATCAGGTTTTATGACTAGTAAACTAACATCTTTCCTCCAGACTGCAAACAAGCATTTCTGTGATTTCACCTAATGACCCTCTTTTTGACCCCGAAAGACATTTCCAGTTATAATATTCCAGTCAAGTTCTTTGCCATTCAGACTAAGAATGTGGCCCTTACTGAGACTTGTCCCAATGTCCCCCTTTTTGACACAACATGACCCACTTTTGAACATGTCTGAGATACCATAAAGACAAACATTCTGACTATTTTGTATAAGTATTGGTCTGAAAATGTGGCCTCTAAAGGATACACAAGGTAAAATGTAACAACACAGTTCAATCACAAAAACACTTTGTGTTCAGGTTACCTTAAAACATAAACCAATATTTATTGAGAACCAGTTTAACTCTATACCACATAATCCCAAGTTTTAACGACCCTGAAGAAGAAGGCTTTTGAAAACATCATGGGAAGATGAGAAAATGCTGGTTACCAGCATTTTCTCCTTTTCTCACTATGTTTTCTAACCTTCTATAAACAAATTTCTATGTTTGAGTCTGGCCTATTGTGTTGTCTGGAAATACTTTCAGTCTTGACCTATGTCATTTAGTAAACAGATAAAGAATCACTGCTCAGCTGCTCAAAACTGACTTGGACAAATCCAATGTCATACTAGCTATTGAACTCCATACCAGACATCAAAACTTCAGTCTTGTTCAAATTAAACCTGTACCACACAGTCCCCAGTTTTAATGATCCTAATATTGAAGGCTTTTGAAAACATTGTAGGCAAAGGAGAAAATGCTGGTAACCAGCATTTTCTCCTTTCCCCACAATTTTTTTTTTACCCTTTAACAGACGAATTTCATCATTAGAGTCAAGCTTAATCTGTCGTCTGCAAATACTTTCAATTTGGTCTAGTCCATAATTTTTTTTGTTTGGTACAGACAGAAAAGCATAACTATGCAGACAACAAATCAAACTTTAAACCTTTTTTTTTTTCAAATGGTAGAAAACAATGTTGGAAAAGGGGAAAATGCTAGTTCCCAGCATTTCCTTTCTTTCTAACAATTTTATAGAAAATAGTTTTTCTAAGAGTTGTTACAACCTAGGACTGTATGGTAAAGGGTTAACCCTTTACCACACAATCCCGACTTTTAATGACCCTCAGAAAGAAAGCTTTTGAAAACATTGTGGGAAAAGGAGAAAATGCTGGTAACCAGCATTTTCTCCTTTTCCCGCAATGTTTTCTACCCTATCAAAGACAGAAATCATCATTTCAGTGACTTTTAATTTGTCGTCTGTTAATGCTTTCAATTTGGTACAGTCCAAAATTTTGTCGTTTGGTAAAGAGTTAAGACATGCAAAAAATCAAGGGCACGTGACATAAAGCATAAGTGTTTGAAAAAAAGCAAAGTCCATAAGAAAAAGAGTATTTTTTTGCTGCATGCGACAAGTACTCATTTTCCCACATTGTTTTTAACGCCATCTCCCGTGTCAACATCTAAGTTTTGTGGTAATGGGTAAAACATTACATTCTTTGAAAAACTTAAATACTTCTTTTGAAAATGTCATTTTGTTTGTAAGGCAGGTATATCTCCGTGGCCAGGGCACCTATCCTTGCTCTCCTGGAGTTTCTTTCGCCAGTACTTCACATGATATTCTTACCAAGCGACTGACTCATTTCCTGCATAATAATTGTTGAAACAATAATCTGATGAAAATGTCACCTCTCAAAGAAAGTGGGAGGGAATTGACAAAGAAAATAGACTTTTTAATTTTGGCTCAGCTGTGGTATCTGTGTTATTGATGGCTGAAGTTTGTAACTACACTAATAAACAGCAGAAAATATATCCTCAGTTTGCAGTGATAGTCTGCTAGTCCTTCTAGGTTTTTGCCATCCCACTTTAGATTATTTAGAAATAAAAAGGAAATAAAACCCAAAAATGCACAAACAGAACTAAATTAACTCTTTACCAAATGGCAAATTTTTGGACTGGACCAAATTCAAAGCATATGCAGACAACAAATTAAATCTTGTTAATATGATGATTTCTGACTTTGATGGGGTAGAAAATATTGTGGGAAAAGGAGAAAATGCTGGTTACCAGCATTTTCTCCTTTTCCCACAATGTTTTCTATAGGCTTCTTTCTCAGGGTCGTTAAAAGTCGGGATTGTATGTTAAAGAGTTAAGACAGTATTGGAACTTTGTGCTTATATCTGGTGATTGGATATCAGTTCTTTACCAGACGACAAAATTTTAGACACTTCCAAATTGAAAGCATTTGCAGACAATAAATTGAATGCATCTCAGGTGATGGACTTTATCTTTGAAATAGTAGAAAACACTACAGTAAAATGATACCAGCCTTTTCTTCTTTTTCTATCAGCCTTTTTTCTCCCCTAATAATAATAAAATTCAGGACTGTGTGGGAAAAGGTTTGCATTTTGCCAAAAGATCCAGAGTTTTTGTGAGCCTGAGGCAGAAGTCCTTTGAAAACACAGTGGACAAAAAGGAGAAATTTTTTTACCAGCATTTTCTCCTTTTCTAACATAGTTTTCTACTCTTTCAAAAACAAATCCCTTCATTTTTGTCATAGTAAATCTACTGTCTACCAACACTTTCAATTTGGATGGGTCTGAAATTTTGTCATTTGGTGAGTGTTTACAGACTTCACGAAATACTCAAATTTTTCACAGGACAGTGGGTCTGGTAAACTTCAAATTTTTACCAGACCAAACCAAATTTTACTGGACCGAAAATATGACAACATAAAACAACAAAAAAAAAAGAGAGAATTTTCCGAGATGGTTTTCGGCCTATTTCTCTGTACATATTGGGCATACAAAATACCGAGCAGGGATCCAATTTTAATGATATGCAACCCAGATTTACCTTAGCCAATCATGGAATAGAATAATTCCCGGAAGCAGGAAAATAAAAGTGGTCATTTGGATTGTACTGCAATGTACATTAGTTTACATAACCGATATATTGCCTATGTATATCCAAAATGCTGCGATTATAAAGTTGGGAATTTTCCATGAAGAATTTTCGGTTTTAAAACGGGGAAACTGTTTTTGTTTACTTTTTACGGTATGTAATTTCATGTTAAGCGTACGGCTAAATTTTGTCGGTCAGTCTGTCCTGTATTCTGGTGCTTATTTATCAGACCGCTATCAGTTTTACCTGACATGACCGGTGGACCGACGATATTTTGTGAAGTCTGTGTTTACCTTAAAAAAACAGAGATTTGTTAGCTTTTAGACTGATTGATAGATCCAGTGTAAAGCAGATTACGCCTCTTTCAACATTATTTTAGTCGCATCACAGCAACAGTTCACTTATTCATATGTGGCTTGGTTTCACAAGTACAAGGCAAGGGCCTCAAGATGTCTTGCCCTATCTTGAACAGTCCTAACAAAAACCAAGAGTTGCCAATGAGGATTTAACCCAGGACCCTTTAGGGTATAAATCCAACACCTTCACTTAGATTTGAGCTTTGCTCTGGCACGAGGGGGTTTTCATGCAACTGTTTGATACACTATACTAAACAAGATATATTACAGTTACGGGTCCATTAACCCTTTAGCAGACGACAAGACTTTAGCCTTGTCCAAACTGAAAGCATTTGCAGACGACAAATTCAATGTGGCTCAAATGGTGCAATCTTGATTGATTGATTGTATGGTGTTTAACACCGTTTTCAACATTATTTCAGTTATATCACGGTGGCCAGTGCACCTATCCATGCGTTCCTGGAGTCTCTTTTACCAGTACTTCGCACAATTTTCTTTCCAAGCCACTGGCTGCTTTCCCACATAATCATTGTCGAAAGTGCAATCTTGCTTTGATAGGGTAGAAAACATTGTGGAAAAGGGAGAAAATGCTGGTTACCAGCATTTTCTCCTTTTCCCTCAGGCTTCTTTCCGAGGGTCGTTAAAAGTCGGCATTGTGTGGTAAGGGACTAAAGCTGGTCCATTAACTGAATGACTCATTAGAAAGAATGGTCCTTTGACATGCAGAAAATTTACCACTAGCAGAAAGTATCAACCAAGGTCAGCCTGAGCATACTGCACAGGCTGACTTGGCTCAATACTTTTTGCAGACGCATTTAAAACCCCTTTTCACAGAGCATGGCTCATTTGTATGCAACATGAATTAGATGTACTGACAGCGCTGAAAAGTAAACATTCTCCCATAATGCCTTAACTCTTTACCAAACGACAAAATTTAAGACTAGTCCAAATTGAAAGCATTTGCAGACGACAAAATAAATGTGAATCAAAAATTGAAATTCGATTTGGGAAGGGTAGAAAACATTGTGTGATAAGGAGAAAATGCTGGTTACCAGCATTTTCTCCTTTTCCAACAATGTTTTCAAAAGCTTTCTTTCTCAGGGTCGTTAAAAGTCGGGATTGTGTAGTAAAGACTTAATAGACACACCAGCTTTTAACCCTTTACGATTTACAATCTCAACTTATAACAACCGTAAAGACGAATTTTGAAAACAAATTGGGGGAAAGGAGAAAATGCTGGTTACCAGTATTTTCTCCTTTACCCACATGTTTTTTACCCTTCAAAAGACAAATTTCAATATGGAGACACATTTATTTTGTAGTCTGCCAGTGCTTTGACTTTGGACAAGTCTAAAATTTTCTCAAGGGCTCAAAGGTTAAAGAAACTTCTATTTAGACAGATATATATACATGTCCTACCTAAAATTAAAGACGAGTCCATATTGAAAGCATTTGCAGACAACAAATTAACTGTGCCTCAAATGATGAATTTTGTTATTGAAATGGTAGAAAAATTGCAAATTACCAGATTTCTTTTCCTTTCCATTGATACCTTCAAAAGTCCTTTACTTAACTCTTTACCAAACGACAAATTTTTGGACTGGACCAAATTCAAAGCATCTACAGACAACAAATTAAATCTTGTTAATATGATGATTTCTGACTTTGATGGGGTAGAACATATTGTGGGAAAAGGAGAAAATGCTGGTTACCAGCATTTTCTCCTTTTCCCACAATGCTTGCTATAGGCTTCTTTCTCAGGGTCGTTAAAAGTCGGGATTGTGTGGTAAAGAGTTAAGGGTCACAAAATTGTGGGATTGTTTGGAAAAAGGGTCAAAGGAACTGGACAGGGTAGAAGAAAAGGCAGGAACAAGATTTGCTTTGTTATCCTGAAAATTGGGCCATAATTCACCAATCAATCTTAACATTATTTATGGTATATCAATCAAGAACTTTCTAAATTTAAAAGAACCACAATTTCTGATTGGCCTAACTAAATGGTTTTACCCAAATTTGGTTTAGCCAACCAAAAATTATGTTACTTTCTGTACCTAGATACAATTCGTAACATGTCTAACGCCATTTTCAACGTTACTTCAGTTATATCGCAGCGGCCAGGCCAGTGCTCCTATCTGTGCTTTTCTAGTGTTTCTTTTACGAGTACTAAGCACAATATTCTTCCTAAGCCTCTGCCTGCTTTTCCAAGTAACCATCGCTGAAGCAGTGATCAGCTCTGATAGAGGAATGAATCCTGGTTTAACTCTTTCCCAAATGACAAAATTTTGGACTAGTCCAAATTGAAAGCATTTGCAGACGACAAAATTAATTTGAATCAAAAATTGAAATTCGATTTTTGGAGGGTAGAAAACATTGTGGGAAAAGGAGAAAATGCTGGTTACCAGCATTTTCTCCTTTTCCCACAATGTTTTCAAAAGTTTTCTTTCTCAGGGTCGTTAAAAGTCGGGATTGTGTGGTAAAGAGTTAATATCCTATATGGAACCAGGCTCCAAAAATCTAAAAATAAATCAAGATTGCAATATAGAATGGATGGTCAATTTGGGCCCTGGTGTTTCTGAGGAAGAAGAGGGTAATCAAAGCTCAGTGTATTCAGTGTAACAATTAGATTGACAGACAATGGAAATGAATCAGTCCAGGTGGTTGAAAACCCCCACAATGTTGAAGCTTTGACCAGAACATCTCATAACATCAGCGCATTTGATGCAATCTACCTCATTTTCACCTGCAGATGACACTTTTTTCTTTACAGCGTAGAATCTATTTAAACTTGTTACAAGCAACTTTTTCTTTTTCCACGAGTGTTTTAACTTGTATTTTTGTATTTGACATTTGTTGTTGTTGATAATTCTAAGTAGCTGAATGTGCTGCTTTTTGACCTACTTTTTGGTACTGAAAACAAATGAATTAATAGAAATTTGTGATTGGTAAAAAATGTAGACATGTTTATTGTACAGGCCCTGCCAACTTGCAAGCAAATTCACGCTGTCTACCTTTTTAAACAAGAGGGCCAAGATGGCCCTGGATCGCTCACCTGGATTTTTGAGAGGACCATAACCAATTTTTTTTGAAGTATTGAAATTCTGGAAACAAAATCATTATTTTGCCAAGCAATTTTGAAAAGGTCACCTGTAAAAATCATTTCAAAATCTGTCACCATCCCTACAATCATCACCACAGCCATGTTTTTGACAAATCAGAATTCTGCAAATAAATTTTGGGATAGGTCACCCAAGGACCATTTCTTGAACAAGAGCACATGCCTGATAGTGGCTAAAAATATAAAGTCGAACAAGAGCACCGCCTGTGGGTGCCAACGATTGCTGTTGGGTGCTGGATAGTAAGTTTAAATTCTAAGTCAAAAAAGGGGCATAATTTGGACAAACTCATTTTAGAGTTACCTGCCCTTGTTGTATGGGTTGCTCTTTCACTAGTGAACAATTATTCCAAGTTTCAAGTACATGTGTTGAGTGGAAGCCGAGATATAACAACGTGTCAAATATTTTGCACAACGACATCATCGCAGACGACAACAACAGGGCTTTGACAATACCTCGACGTTTTCTTTGAAAACAGCCAAGCTAAAAAAGGGGCATAATATAAGGATCATGTCTGTGAAATTATTTCAAAAATCTGACAAGTGGTTTCAGAGAAGAAGAATTTTTAAGAATTTCTTCATGTACATATAGTGCAAATAGCCCCCCACCACCACAGCCATGTTTCTGGACGGATCAAAATTTCACGAACATTTTTTCAAAAGGGGCACCCAAGGAACATTTCTGTGAAATTATTTCAAAATCTGACCAGTGGTTTAAGAGATGAAGAATTTCAAAGAATTTCTTTAAGTCCATACAGTGCAAAGAGCCTCCCCCCCCCCCACCACGGCCATGTTTTTCGACGGATCAAAATTTCGCGAACAAATTTTGGAAAGGCTCACCCAAGAAACATTTCTGTGAAATTATTTTAAAATCTGACAAGCGGTTTCAGAGGAGAAGATTTTTAAAGAATTTCTTAGAGAATTCCATTTGGTTGCCATGGCAACCAGAGTTTTTGATTGAATCAAATTCTGTGAACAACTTATAAAGAGGACCTCCCAAGGAACATTCCTGCCAAGTGTGGTCCAAATTGGCCCAGTGGTTTAGGAGGAGAAGATGTTTAAAGAATTGTTGACACCATACGAGTGCAAAGAGCCCCCCCCCCACCATGTTTTTCGACAGATCAAAATTTCGCGAACACTTTTTGAAAAGGGTCACCCAAGGAACATTTCTGTGAAATTATTTCAGAATCTGTCCAGCGGTTTTAGAGGAGAAAATTTTTAAAGAATTTCTTAGAAAATTCCATTTGGTTGCCATGGCTACCAGAGTTTTTGATGGAATCAAATTCTGTGAACAAATTTTAAAGAGGACCTCCCAAGGAACATTCCTGTCAAGTTTGGTCCGAATTTGCACAGCGGTTTAGGAGGAGAAGATGTTTAAAGAATTGTTGATGATGCATGACGGACACAGGGTGATCCTAAAAGCTCCCTTTGAGCACGTTGTGCTCAGGTGAGCTAAAAATACTTCTAGTTATTATATTTTCCTAGGATATATTTAAAGTCATCTACTTCGACTTTGTTTTAGGTGGTAGTCTACAGTTGATGACTTGTTGTACTCTAAGATACAAACCAACTAACCAATAAGAGTTTTATGTTAAGTCTAGTAAATGTTGATTTAAGAAAAGATATTTACATGTATATATCACTTTGTATTCATCATGTTTAGCCTTTATTGTGAAGACAGATAAAAGAAGTTTTAACTTAAAAATTATGAAAATGAATGTAAATATAAATACTAATTTTCAAAGACTAGGCCTCAGTTTGGGTGATAAATTTTCTCTCTGCTAATGACAAAGCCCGTTTTATGACAAATTGATAGAATACTATTTAGATTTGACTGTGATTGACAATCTGTCTTTCTGATTGGCTGACATATCTGGTCTTACCAAATGAGAAAACATGTTATTTAAAATGTGGATAGGTAGAATGCTCATTAGAATGGATTGTGAAGGATGCTGTTATAATTGCTGTTAAAAGATTTCAATGTTGTTTGTTATTCTTATGTGAAAAGGACAATAAAACGAGGGAAAGAAATCAGGTAAAGGAAAATGAGGCTTCAAACAGACTTACTGCACAACGTTTTACAACAAAAACACTAATAAATCATGATAAAACAAGGACTCTGAAAAAGCAACAGTGAAATAAAAATTCTAAACAGCATAAAAAAAGATACATATATAGACAACACATCTTGTTTACTGTCAAATGAAATGTTTGAAAGTTAAGTAAATCAAAAAAATTTTGTTTTTTAGCCCTTATCCTGCCAAATAACATAAATGAAAATTTCAGGCCGATAGAAAAACCCCAAACAATATTATTTCAAACTTAATTTGGACAAAAATATCTCCTTATCGGACAGTGTAGATCCAAGATCAGACTGCACAGAATGTGCAGTCTGATCTTGATCTACGCTGTCCACAAAAGGTCAGCGAGCCGTGCTTAGCAGCGTTAAAGCAAAAAGCAACAGAGAAAAAGAGCTTTTGAAAACATTAAGTGAAAAGCAGAAATACTGGTTACCAGCTAAGACAATTTCCATCGTTTGACCAGGCTGATTTGTGGTCTGCAAATGTTTTAGGTTTTGAAAGGTCCAATATTTTGTCATTTTGTAAAGAGTACAAGATTGTGGGAAATGGGCAAAAAAATGATTTTTCTTCATTTTTCCAATATGTTTTAAAAAACTTTCTTTTCTAGTAAACCTGATCTAAATGACCATATTTAAGATCCATGGTTATAAAAAGCATTGGCAATTGACAAATAAAGCTCAATTGATGGCATTCATATTGGAAAAGGCAGAAAACATTGTTGAAAAAAGAAAGTGTAATAAAACAAACAAAATGATGGTTAACGCCATATCCTGTGTCAACATCTAAGTTTTGTTGTAATGGGTAAACATTACATTCTTTGAAAGACTTAAATACTTCTTTTGAAACTGTCATTTTCTGTTTTTACCAGTGTTTTCAAAATCTTTCTACTTCAGGGTCTTAAAATCCAGGATTGTACTGTAAGGGGTTTAGGCAATAAAAGCAACTTCTATGCAAAAGGTTGATTCCACATCAGGCTGCATCTTTTGTGCAGTCTAATCTAGATCTACCCTTTCTTATAATATAAATCCCATCATTTGAGCCATTTATTATTTTGTTGTCTGCTATTGATTAGAACAGGTCTAAAATTTTGTCCACTGGCAAAGAATTATATGTTGAAATATGTTGAGATATTATAGCAATACAAAAGTACATGTACCAAAATTGTAGCAATAAATAATTTAGCCACTCTCTGTGAAAAGGGGGCTTAATGCATCTGCAAAAAGTATCGACCTAAGTCCACCTGAAAAACAATGTGGAAAATGGAGGAAATGCTGGTTACCAGCATTTTGTCCTTTTCAAAAGCCCTCCTCCTCAAGGTTGGTAAAACCTGAGATTGTTTGGTAGAGGAAGCTATTCAGATTTTCATTATCTAATCAAAGTTAACAAATGATTCATTACTAATTATTGATTGAATGGTGTTTTATGCCGCTTTCAACATTATTTCAGTCATATCACAGCAAAAATTCTCATATTCATGCATTTCCTGGGTTCCACCTGTACTAGGCTAGGGCTCTGAAGTGTCTTGCCCAAGGACACTCCCATGAAAAACCCAGTGGATCCAGTGAGGCTCGAATCTGGAACTTCCAATTCACGAGTCCTAAACTTTACCAC
The DNA here is from genome assembly GCA_946811185.2 of Hippopus hippopus. Classification (NCBI taxonomy): domain Eukaryota; kingdom Metazoa; phylum Mollusca; class Bivalvia; order Cardiida; family Cardiidae; genus Hippopus; species Hippopus hippopus. The sequence continues at coordinate 12,642,760 of OX328103.1, read as the reverse complement.
TGAGCCACACAAGACCCTTTAGTCACTAAAATTAAGTAAAAAAAATCTTTTTCTTTTGTATTTCTTCTTTACTTGTGATTTGCTAGCTATTAATTTCATTTTCTATCACTGAATTAAGTAAAGCAATAGCTGGTAAATCACAAGTAAAGAAGAACGACAAAATGAAAGAAAAAAATATTTTTCAGTGGTATTTCCTTAATGGGCTATGTAGACTCTTAATGTATTTTAATAGTATTTCTTTTTATTTTGCTCCAAAATTTTAAATGAAACAATATTTACTGCTTTCTCAATTAAGCATATACATGTCTTCAAAAACCAAGAAAGGTCGGTTTTTTCTTAATAAAATATCTCATGCTGAAACAACTGCTAGAGTCAAACAAATTCAAATGATACACTTATATCATTCATTCTTTACCAAATGACAATATTTTAGACCTGTCCAAATTGGCAGCATTACTTTCAAAATGACAAAATAAATGTGACTCAAGAATTATTTTCTTCGTGGAAGGAAAGAAAACATTTTTGTCTCATCCGGGACAAAATACTCTGATCTTGATCTAAACTGTTCCTAAACATTGGGGTTCTGCATGGCTCAGTGAATGACTCATAACCCAGAGGGCCCTAGGTTCAAGCATCACTGGCAGTACTGGGTTTTTCATGGGAGTGTCATTGGGCAAGACACTTCTGAGCCCTAGCCTAGTATTGGTGAAACCGAGAACATACATGAATAAGGAAGCTGTCACTGAGACATGATTGAAATAAAGTTGAAAGCAGTGTAAAAATCATTCAATCAATCGATCGATCTTAAAAATTTGCGATAGGCATGTAACGGTTAGAACTCTAATTCCCAAAAAGCTTCTTTAAGGCTATCCTAAAACTATCAAATCAATGTTCGTAAATAATTATGTGTAATACATGTGCATAAGATATCAAGGACCCAGTCAAAAACTAACCTGTGAGAGACTGGAGACCAGCTCCAACTGTAGACAAAAACGAACCAATCAGAATCACCCATCTTGTCGGCCATGCCAGTAGAGCAACCACTAAAGCTCCATCTATGCTTTCCCCCAGTCTAAAGCAAATGAAAATCAGTATCAAATCATAATCTATTTCAATCTACACAATGATAAATTAACACGTAACTTCAACTCTTTACCAGAAGACAAAACTCTAGACTTGTCCATCTTGAAAACAGTTGCTGATGACAAATCAAATGCCACTAAAATGAAAGAATTTGCCTTCAACGCTTTCCCAAACAAGCCCTGGTTTTTACGTGTCTGCAGTACAAGTCATTAGAAAACACTGTGGGAAAAAGAGAAATTGCTCGTAACGAGCAATTTCTCCTTTTCCCACAGTGTTTTCTACCCTTTTGGAGAACTTTCTGCCATTTTCATCAAATTTAAAATTGTCGTCTGCAAACTCTTAGAATTTGGAAGAGTCTAAAATTTATCGTTTGGGAAAGGGTTAAAGAAAGGGAAAACATTTTGGGAAAAGTAGAAAATGCTGGTTATCAGCATTTTCTCCTTTTCTCACAAGGTTTTCATAAGCCACAATGTTCTTACACGGTTTTCCAAAAAGGTTTTCCCACAAGGTTTTTAACAGGCGTCTGTCTGGATTGTTAAAACTCGGATTATGTGCTTAACTCTTTACCAAACGACAAAATTTTGGACTCGTCCAAATTCAAAATATTTGCAGATGACAAAATAAACATGACTCTAAAATTGAAACTTGACTTTGGAAGAATAGAAAACATTGTGGGAAAAGGAGAAAATGCTGGTTACCAGCATTTTCTCCTTTTTCCACAATGTTTTCAAAAGGCTTCTGTCTCAGGGTCGTTAAAAGTCGGGATTGTGTGGTAAAGAGTTAAGAGTTTAAGAGCTTTGAATATTCCATAACAAAACCACATTTCACACATTTTACTTCCCCTGTTTGATAAGCATTCTTAAGTTTTGTCTAAAATTTTGTCATACGTTACATATTTTAAGAAGGAAATGATTTAATTCACTAGAATAAAACAATTTATTTCATGCTTTCCGGTACTTTAATCAAGACATAACGGTGGAATATTTCTCAAAATTTCATTGTTACGACCAGTGAAAAATACTGATTTTATTTTCTAACTCTTAAATTGAAGGTGGAAACAGTAGTTCCTGCGCATTAGTTACCTAGGTAAAATGCGTGTGCCACTCAAACAGATGGAAATATGACGTAATTTACCCTATGTTTCTCGCGCTTTACGTAATATTGTAATGCGTTGTTATGCGAAGGGGTACGCCTCAGGAAATTACAGAAAACAGCTGTACTGAGTTTTGATGTAAGCCCCCCCCCCCCCCCCCCAAAAAAAAGGGGGGCATGAAATAATTAGAATATTTGGGTTTTTTTTCGGTGAAAGATCGAAATATATTTCAAGTGAACATCATCGGTACTATTTTCACAAGTGGCACAGCCACAACCTTGTGGCTGTACCACTCGTGAAAATAGAACCGATGATGTTCACGCGATGAAATATATTTCGATCTTTCACCGAAAAAAAATAAATATCCTCCGTAACTTACTTGTCTCTTAGTAGATCTCCTTCTATTGTTCCAGCAAAGAAGAAAGTACAGGTGACATCTAGTTGTATGTTAAGTAATAACAATCAGCAGTGTAATGATAGTTTTTGTGTTTTCAATAATTATGTTGCAGATAAAATCAATTTAACCCTTCACAAACACAACCCTGAATTTTGATGACCCAGAGAAATGAGGCTTCTGAAAACATTGTGGGTAATACGGAAAATGCCTTTAATCTGCATTTTCACCTTTTTCCACAATGTTTTCAAATACCTTGTTTCTGGTTACCAGCATTTTCTCCTTTTCCAACAATATTTTCAAAAGTCTCCTTCCTCATGGCCGTTAAAACTTGGGACTGTGTGGTAAAGGATTCAATGGTCCTTTATGCAACTTTCAAGATTATTTCAACATTAACACTGCAACAGCTCACTTAATTCATGAGCATCCTGGATATCATCAGTACTAGGCTAAGACTCTGTAGTGTCTTGCCCAAGGACCTTCCTAGGAAAAACCCAGCACCTTAACTCTTTCCCAAACGACAAATTTTAGCTTCTTCCAAACTGAAAGAGTTTGCAGACAACAATTTTAAATTTGATGAAAATGGTAGAAAGTTCTCCTAAAGGGTAGAAAACACTGTGGGAAAAGGAGAAATTGCTTGTTACGAGCAATTTCTCCTTTTCCCACAGTGTTTTCAAAAGACTTGTACTGCAGACACGTAAAAACCAGGACTTGTTTGGGAAAGGGTTAAGAGAATTTCAAACCAAGGATGTTTAGTTTGTCAATGTTATACTTTTTCATCTCTAGTCCACACAGGACCCGAAACAAAGTAAGGATACAGACTAGACTGGTGGTGGTAATGGCTGACAAAGTTCCAATAGGAATGGATTTCTGGGCATCTTCAAGGTCACCAGATCTGTTGGAGCCAGCCATTATACCTGTAATAATATGTAGTGAGTCATCATGCTCTCTGAAAAGGTGGCTTAATGCATCTACAAAAAGTATCAACCCATGTCAGCATGTGCTGTCCACCCAGCTGACGGTCTAAACTTTTTGTTGTTGGTGAATTTTCTGTTTGTAGAAGAACCTTTCTACCTCATCATTCAAGCAATTTTTTGACAAAATAGACCAATATTATGCGACCACTAAAATGGTACTATGCTTTACGAAGATGAATGAATTCTTTGACAAACAACAAAATTTTAGACTTGTCCACATTGAAAGAACTTGCAAACAACCAATGATTGATTGAATGGTGTTGTACTCCACTTTCAACATTATTTCAGTCATTTCAGGGCAACAGCTCACATGTTCATGTATTTCTTGCAAACAAAAAAATAAATGTGACTGAAAAATTGAAATTGTCTTTGGATGGAGAGAAAACATTGCGGGAAAAGGAGAAAATGCTGGTTACCAGCATTTTCTTCTTTTTCCACTTTGTTTTCATTAGCTGTCTACTTCAGGGTCGTTAAAACATGGGATTATGTGGTACAGATTTAAACACCTATTTTCTGAAGCACCTGACTTACAGTTATATAAGTCTTTACCACATGACAAAACTATGAACTTGGCCAAATTGAGAGCTCTTACAATTTAAGTGTGGCTCAAATGGTGGGATTTTTACATTTGATAAGGTAGAAAATATTGTGGAAAAAGGGGAAAATGTGGTCTCTCCTTTTCCAACAATGTTTTCAAAAGCTTTCTACTTCAGGGTCATCAAAACTATGGGTTGTGTGGTAAAGGGTTAAACCCCTTGGCAATAGAGCCGAGTTTCCACAACCCTGAAGAAGAAAGTTTTCAAAACATTGTGGGTGAAGCAAAAAATGCTTGTAGCAATATTTCCTTTTTTCAAAAATATTTTCCATCTTTACAAACACATAAATCCTATATTTTGAGCCACATGTATGTTGCATTTTCTGTACTTAAAGTATGTTTTTATTTCAATTAGCTCAACAAGAAATATGGCCGTGCTGGTTGAATGCCAAAAAATGCCATCTGCCACAGTAAAATTTACCTGAATATCTTGTATTTAGTACAAAGTATTTTCAGGAATTCAGTTAATGATGAATAAGTGCATAAAAATCTTCTTACTGGCCCCAACTGGCCTATTGTTTACCCTTTACCACACAAAAAGCAGCTTCTAACAACCCTGAGGGCTTTCAAAACATAGTGGGAAAAGGAGAAAATGCTGGTAACCAGCATTTTCTCCCTTTCCAACAATATTTTAAAACCCTCTCAAAGACAAAGTTCATCTTTCGACCCAAATTTCTTTTGTCATCTGCAAGTGTTTTCAATTTGGACCACTCAAACATTTTGTCATCCAGTAAAGGATTAAATGGCTGACTTAGACAGAAATTGTCTTTTCTTGTCATTATCCTATCCCTGTTTGTTTGAAATATTTCTTTAAAAAGTAAAAGTCTCAAACTGTTGATCCTAAACAGGGATGCGATTCCTGTTCTGACCAAGAATACATCATCTGTATTTTTAATGATATACTCTAAAACATTGTGGGAAAAGGGGAAAATGCTGGTTACCAGCATTTTCCCCTTTTCTCACAATGTTTTCAAAATGCCTTTCCTTGGGTTATTAAAACTTGGAACTGTGTGGTATAGGGTTAACTCTTTACTAGACAACAACACTTCAGACAAAACTATAGACTTGTCCAACTTAAAAGCATTTGCAGACGACAAATTCAATATGACTAAAATGTCGAGATTTGTTTTGGAAAGGGTAGAAAACATTGAGGGGAAAAGGGAGAAAATTCTGGTCATTATCAATTTCTCCTATCCCCACAATGTTTTCAAAGCTTTCCATCTGAGGACTGTCAAACCTCACGACTGTGTTGTAAAAGTTAAAATAAACTTTTACAACACAGTCGTGAGGTTTGACAATCCTCAGACTTTACCACACAATCCCGACTTTTAATGACCCTGAGAAAGAAGCCTTTTGAAAACATTGTGGGAAAAGGAGAAAATGCTGGTAACCAGCATTTTCTCCTTTTCCCACAATGTTTTCTACCCTTCACAAAACAAACTTCAAATTTTCAGTCACTTTTATTTTGTCGTCTGCAAGTGCTTTCAATTTGGACCAGTCTGAAACTTTGTCGTTTGGTAAAGAGTTAAGGTTAACATTACCTGTGACAGAAGGGAAATAAATAGCCAGTAACACAACAAAAGAAGACGTAATGTCGGCCACTATCTCTCCATGCTTTCTGTTTCCCTCTGTTTTTGTACCAATGATGTCTCCTGTCATGGTGTACTGATTCTCTATATTTTCTATATGAAAATAATAAAACTAAGTCAGTGCTAAGGAAACTTTTTTCTGTTAAACTCAGCTGAGCATCAAATTCTGAGGTAAAACTAATATGATAAAATGCACTTTAAAGAAAAGTTATTAAAGTACCAATAAGGGCCAAATGTAAACAAAGCGGGTGTTTAAACGCAGTTAAATTTATTTCATACCATTTAAAAGTATGGAAATTATTGTGAAGATGACAATCTGTTATTGTACAGTCTGTCCAAGTGTTAGTTCCTGACAGAGAAATAAATTTCAAAACTAGGTTAAAACCTGCCAGAGCTGTGTCTTTTGTTTACTTTTCTTCTGATGTTAAAATTCTTTTTTCTGCCAGCGACTAATATTATGGCCTGACCACATGACAACAGACTGTCATCTTCACAATAGTTTCAATACTTTTAAGCGGTATGATTAAAATTTAAATGTATTGTGACTCCTGCTTTGTTATTTTGACTTTTACTGGGCCTTTAACTCTCTAACAAACATCAAAGTTTTAGACTTGTCCATTTTGAGAGCATTTTGCAGATGAAAATTTAGATATGTCTCAAATGATAAGATTTGAACATTTTTGGGAAAAAGGAGAAAATGCTGGTTACCAGTATACTCTCCTTTTTCCTCAGTGTTTTTAAAAGCCTCCTATCATTAACAGTCAAGTAGAGAAGTTTATCCTTTGCCTTGAAAATACTTTTTGCACCTTTGCAATGAACAGGTTTGGAAAAAAGTTGCACAGTATCAGCTGACTGGTTTTGAATACATCTTATTGTGAATTTAGAACAAGAGGGCAATGACGGCCCTGAATGGCTTACCCAAGCCTGTGTACCTTTCAGAACATTCATCTGTAGGGATGAAAATAATGCTGCTAGACTGTTCACAAGGTTTTTCTGAGATTTGTCCTTGTGACCTTCTCTTTCACCTAATATGACCAACTTTTGACCTCTTCTGTTATATCATCAACAAATACATTCTGACCAATTTTCATGAGTATTAGACTGTAAATGTTTCTTTTTGTGTGAACAAAAGGTTTTTCTAAGATTTGTCCCATTGATCTACTTCTTGACTAGATATGAACCAATTTCAAACTTGGCTGAGATTATATCAAGACAAACATTTTGATTTACTTTCACAAGTATTCGTCTAAAAATGTGGCCTTTAAAGTGTAAACAAGTTCTTTATATGTCCCAGTGAATATCATATTAACAGACTTAAGAAACATTCTCAAATCCTAAGTTGACACAACATTTTACACTCAACTCAGCAAAATAATGGACTTATGTTTGTTTAAATGACTGAAGTCCACTATTTTGCTGAGCCGAGTTTGAAATGTTGTGTCAACGTACAATTTGAGAATGTTTCTTAAGGCTGTTTATGTTATTGAAATGGGTCTGAAATAACTAAGTCAACTTAAGTAGGAAAATAAGTTTTCTAGCAGACTTGAGCAAAATAAGATACTTAAGTTTTATCGTGAAACCCTGCCCAGGGCCCGATTTCATGAAACAACTTAATTCTCTTATTTTACTCAAAATCTACCAATGGTACCATGTTCTAATCTAAGTTGATTTGAGATGCACTTCAGTACCATTATTAGACTGAAGTAATGTTCTCAAATCCTGAGTTGACACTATGTTTCAGATTCAACTAAGCAAAATAAATGGACTAAAGTTAATTAAAAGGCTTAAGTCTATCATTTTCCTGACTTGAGTCTAAAACGTTACGTCAACTGGATTTGAGAATGTTACATAAATATGTTAATGATAGTGAAATGCTGCTGAAATGACAAACTCTCCTTAGGTTGGAAAATAAGTCTGTTTGCGGACTGAGTTAAGTAAGGGACTTAAGTTTTTTTTGTGAAACTGTGCCCTGGATTTTAAGATAATTCTATAACCTACCATAAAACACCCCACTTGATAGACCAGGAATACCTGGTTTTGTATACATCTCATTGTTCTCGAAATACGGATCACAGACTGTTTCGTTGGGACCAACTGTACAATATCTATGAAAGACTGGGCCAGTAACGTTCTTTATACACATCATAACACCATCTACAGTCACCGAGGCGGAGGTCAGCAATCGGTCACCTAAGTAACAGATTCTGAAAGAAAGAAAGTGTTAGAAAAATGTTTTCGCTGGACAAAAATATTGCCCAACTACACACAACTTATTTTGTCTTCCAAGAGACCACCTTTTGAAAACATTTTGGCAGTGTGAAGGTCATCTGCAGATGCTACCAGTAGGTAAAGAGTTAATCAACAAGGGTTCATAGGGAAGTAATTCAGTGACTGTTCGCTGCACAGACAAGAATCAGTGGTAATACTATTCTTGGAACCACAGTCATGTAAAGCCTTAACCAAATGACAGAATTTTATACTAGCCAAAACTGAAAGCATTTGCACACGTCACAATAAATGTGACTGAAAGTTGAAATTTGGTTTGGGAAGAGTTGAAAAGATTGTGGGAAAAAAAGAAAATGCTGGTTACCAGCATTTTCTCCTTTTCCCTCAATGTTTTCAAAAGGCTTCTTTCTCAGGGTTGTTAAAAAGGCAGGATTGTGTGGTGAAGGGTTAATGGGACTGGAAAACTGATTCAAAATTTAATTAAATTTTGTCTGAAACATATTAGAAAATCTATATTACAAGATGACTTCAGAGAGTTTGTAGGAAATCATCTACCATTTATTTCAAAGCCAAAATCTGGAAGTATAGCTATATTATATGATAAAATAATCAAATTTGCATGATAGCATTCAGACAATGGCTGTCTGCCAAACTCTTTACAAAACGATCCTTTGTTTTAAGGAATGTGTTGAAGAAAGCCTTTGAAAACATTACAGGAAAAGATGACAAGAGCAACGCATGTGAGCGCCAGCGCTCGGCTGCAAGTGCTTGATTTTCAGTGAAAATTCTGAGTCGAAAAAGGGGCATAACTGTGTCAAAAATATTTTGATAGTAACCTGCTCCTGTTGTATTAGTTCCCCTTTTGATAGTTAACATCTAGTCTTAGTTCAAAGTAAATATCATCAGTAATAATTGATATTACAAAATGTCTGTTTTTGCAAGACGACGACGTACAGACAACGCACCAGGGCTATGAGAATAACTTGTCATTTTTCTTCAAAAACATCTGAGCTAAAAATGCTTGTAACCAGCAATTTCTCCATAATTCACTTTTTCTACCCTTTTGACCCACTGACACTTTGAATCATGTTTAATTTGTCGTGTTCAAATGCTTTAATTTGGACAAGTTTTAAGATTTTGTTGATTGGTAAAGAGTTACAACATCACTGTGAAAATACTTTGTAGACAATCATGTACTATCTATTTTAACGCTTCACCAAATGACACAGTTTATGATAGGTCAATATTGAAGCATTTGCAGACAACAGATTGACTCTAACAGGCAACAAAATAGTAGACTTGCCAAAATTGAAAGCATTTGCAGACAACAAAATCAATATGGCTAAAATGATAGGATTTGTTTCTGAAAGAGTAGAAAACACTGTGGGGGAAAAAGAGAAAATGTTGGTTACCAGCATTATCTCCTTTCCTCACAATGTTTTCAACAGCCTTCTGCGACATGGACGTTAAAACTCAGGATTGTGTGGTGAAGGGTTAAACGTGGCTCAAATGATGGAATTTATCTTTAACAGAATAGAAATATAGTGGGAATAGGTGAAAATGCTGGTTGTCAGCCTGTTTTAAAATGTTTTCAGAAGTCTTTTTTTTTTCCAAAAAGATTGTTAAAACATACTGGTAGTATTGTTTGGTAAAAAGTTAGGTAAAAAAATCTTTTCAATCACAGCTTAATTTGAAAAACAAGATAATCTTTTCAATCACAGCTTATTTGAAAAACAAGAGGACCATGATTGCCCTGAAGTCGCTCACCTGAGCCTTTTGATCAAACATGACCCATTTCCAATCTCTTTCGAGATATTAAGACAAACATTCTGACAAACACTTATTAGTATTGGACTTACAAACATGGCCTCTACAGTGTACACAAGCTTTTTCTAGAATTTGTCTCAGTGGCCTACTTTTAAGCTCAATATTGCCTATTTTCTAACATGTAGAAATTATCCAGACAAACATTCTGACCACCTTTCATGAGTATTTGAGAGAAAATGTGGCCTATAGGGTGTACAGAAGGTTTTTTCCGAGACTTGACCTAGTGACCCAGTTTTTTTTATCCAACATGACCCATTTTCATACTAGTCTAAGACATTATCAAGACAAACATTCTAACCAAATTTCAAGATTACTGGACTGAAAATGTGGCCTCTACAGTGTACACAAGGCTTTTCAAAGATTAAATCTGGTGACCTAGTTTTAGACCCCAAGTGACCATTTTCAAACTCATGCAAGATATCATCAACACAAATATTCTGACCAAATTTCAAGATTATTGCATAGAAAATGTAACCTCTAGTGCATACACAAGGTTTTTCTAAGATTTGACCTAATGACCTAGTTTTTGACCCAACCGGACCCATTTTCAAACTCATCTGAGATATCATCAAGACAAACATTCTGACCAAGTTTCAAGAGTATTGGACAGAAAATGTGGCCTCTAGAGCATACACAAGGTTTTTCTAAAATTTGACCAAGTGACCTAGTTTTTCACCCGACCTGACCCATTTTGGAACTCGTCCAAGATATCATCAAGACAAACATTCAGAACAACTTTCAAGAGCATAGGACTGAAAATGTGGCTTCCAGAGTGTACACAAGGTTTTCTAAAATTTGACCTTGTGACCTAGTTTTTGACCCCACCTGACCCATTTTCGAACTCGTCCGAGATATTATCAAGACAAACATTTTGACCAAGTTTCATGAGTATCGGACTGAAAATGTGGCCTCTAGAGCGTACACAAAGTAAAAGTTGACAACGGATGACGAATGACACACGCCAGACGCCGGACACAGCGCGATCAGAAAAGCTCACCATGAGCACTTTGTGCTCAGATGAGCTACTTAAGCAGCAGCTAATTCAAGCCTTCCCTTTAAATTCGAATGATGCTGGACACCACTCTCAAATAATATTTCAGTCACATCTCAGCATCAGGTCACCACTACTAGGCTGGAGTTTGTACAGTACCTTGCTCAAGGAAACTCCAGTTTGACCAGCCACTCAAGAGGCCACCCAGGTGTTCTGATAATGTTAAATTCAAAACCTCTTCCACTGAGTCTCTACAGCAAATTTTTCACAGTATTTTCAAAGGCCTATTTTTTTTTTGGCATAGGCATCATAAAGTACATGCATGAATATAAAGCAATTTTCATTTTGTCAGAGTATTTTCAAAATTTCTTCTTTTTTTGCAAAGGCATCATAAAGTACATGCATGAATATAAAGCAATTTTTTTTAGCACAGTATTTTCAAAAGCCTTTCTCTTACATTGGCATCATAAAGTACATCCATGAATTTAGAGCAAAGTTTCAATTCCACATAGTATTTTCAAAATACCTTGTATTATATTTCATGTGTCTATTTTTAGAAATGTTATGGGTAAAGAAATGTCGTAATTTAAGCTGCGGGGAATTATTTCCTCGTCACAGTGAATATTTTCCTCTTGCCGAAAATCTGGAACTACTTTTTTAAGTTTTTTAAGTTTTTAAGTTTTAAAAGTGGCATTCGTTGACAAAATAATCAGAGGAAATACAATATATAATTTATTTATTGCATAGGCATCATAAAGTACATGGATGAAGTAAAAGACTATGATGACATAATGACGACAAACGCTGCGTGTGTTATTGATACAGAAAAGCGTCTCACAGAGAAGTACAATCATCTGACAGAAATATCTTCAATAAAAGGAGGTAAGCATGATGTATGATGCGTGGCTCTGTCAGTTGTCTGACTGGCCTAGCCAAGACAGAAATTTTACCACTTGTCATATTTTTTTAGAGCATTACATTTGAAAGGCATTAACCCCTTTGCCAAACAATTACAACTTTTAACGACCCTGAGGAAGAAGGCTTTTGAAAACATTGTTGGAAAAGGAGAAAATGCTTGTAACCAGCATTTTACCCTTTTTCCACAATGTTTTAGACCCCATCAAGGCTTACTTTTATCAGTTAACCCTTTCCAAAATGACAAACTTTAGACAATTCCAGATCGTAAGCATCTGCAGATGACATAATTGAAATTATAACAAATGAGCTGAAATTATCTGATTGGATAGAAGACCTTCCGGAAAAAGGAGAAATTGCTTTTGTTCTCTATGGTAGAAACAGAACTTCAGCTTGTTTGTACCAACTTTATATTTGTAATCCACAAATGCTTTCAAATCAGAATAGTCCAAATATTTATCATTTGGGGAAAGGTTACTAAATGTATTGGAAAACTGTCTTAGAAATACCACTACCTGACAAACTCTCCTATAAAAAGAGGTAGGAATGATATATCAAATACTGTATTTTCTCTATTTAACACCCCTGGTGAGAAGGAGGACACATTGGTAGTAAGTCCAAAAAGCTAGGGTAAGCATTTATGGGGGGGGGGGGGGGGGTGTTTGCATCTAATGAAAATTTTTCTGTATTACCTACAGATCTCAGTCTTTCAGACTAATTCTGTCATTAAAACAATTCACTGTCATGTTTTAAGAAACTCCCACTGCAGAGGCACAAAAGGTACCAGTAAATGCCAAAGGTAAGTGGTAACAGTGACAAATTGGGGACATACACTGTGTGTGTTATTAATTAGGAAAACCTTCTCACTCAGATCTATCACTGTCTGACAGAAACTCTCCATCAGAAAGAGATAAGAATAATACGTGACATGCTCTTCTTTCTCTTTTTAACACCCTGAGATGTTTTCTTTTCCAAAAACTCCTTTTTCAGTATGAAAAAGGCTGGTAAAGCATTAATTAGAGAGAAGCATCTGATAAAGAATTCTTGGAATTACTTAAGAAATAATCTTCTTTCTATCATGGTTTATCATTCAATAAACCACAGTTGTGAGTTATGAGGCACTATAAATAATCCAAAAGGGTGATAGCCCGAGTGGTTTATTCATTGCGCCTCATAACTCACAATGTGGTTTATTGAAGGATAAACCATGATAGAAAGAAGATTATTTCGATTCTAACATGACCAACTCTTAATAAAAGGAAAACAAGTTCATACTTAGAATAAAAATGCGGATGCAGATTATATTCCATTGAATAACTTACTTACTTTATACAGAATGACGTCACTATATATAGAGTGACGTCACTCTATATAGAATAACGTAGATTTTACCACGCTATCGTTGCACTGTGTTTATAGAGTCGAATTCACGTGTCATGTTAGAATTAGTCTTTTAGTATAATTTTCTCTATACAAGAATTTCTAAATTTGTCACAATGTTTTAACTCCTAACAAAGCAACAAAATTTTAGACTTGTCCGAAATAAAAGCATCTGTAGACAACAAAACAAATGTGGAAAAAATATTTAAATTTGTTTTGACTAGGGTAGAAAACATTGTGAGAAAAGGAGAAAATACTAGTTACCAGCATTTTCTCTTTTCCCTAAATGTTTCCAAAAGTCTTTTTCCTCAGTGTCGTTAAAGCTCAGGATTGTTTGGTAAAGGGTTGAAAAGATCCAAATGCACCAGCATTGAAAGGTACATGCATGATGTAATTGGCTTGCATGATGTAATTGGCTATGTTAACATTTATAATGACAAACACTGATTGTGCCTTTAACACAGGAAAGTTTCTCACAAAAAACGAATATTGCCTGACAGATACTCTCCAATAAAGGAGGCAACAATGATTTATACATGACATATTACTTAAGTCTTTCAGACTAATTTGTTGGGCTAAAAATATTCTTCTGACGTCAATCAGAAACTTTTCAACTAAACAATTTTTAAAAACAAAACATGAGTCTCTATACCAGAAGACAAAATTTTAGACTTGACAGTATTGAAAGAATGTGCCAAAGACATCACTCAAATGACAGGATTTGTTCCGGAAATGGTAGCAAATTTTGTGGAAAAAAGGAGAAAATGCTGGTGCAGAAGACATGACAGAATTTTTTCCTTAAAATGGTAGAAAACATTGTGGAAAAAGGAGAAAATGCCTGTTACCAGCATTTTCTCCTTTTCCCATGATGTTTTCAAAAGCCTTTTTCCTCAGGGTCATTAAAACTCTTTCTTTCTCTGTCTTTCTCCTTAAACCCAACAATCATTTTCAGTCTAGCAAAAAAACCTAAATAAGTACAATTTCAGGGTTGCGTGTGTTCAGGATGTGTCAACAAAGCAGGCAATGTTGATAGAAGATCAGATTGCAAGTTCTGTGTAGTCTGATCTTGATCTACACTGACCACAAAAGTAATTAAAGTTGTGAAAGGCGCTGTAAGGGTTACAAGACAATATATTAGAATCTTTATCCCTTACTTTTTTCAATATTCTTTGCATTGCTTATGTTTTTCTTTCCGAACCCAATACCTTTTGCAGAAGACATTTTTTTTCTCAACAAGCATCATAAAGAGCAATATCTTCTTTTCCAACAATGTTTTCACATATAACCAGAGGAGCAAATAGTGGCCTGGTTAGTACTTGAACCCTGAACCCTTACTTGACCCCACTGATTACTCTCTTTAACCCTTTGCCAAACTACAGCACTTTTGACTTGTCCAAATTGAAAGCATTTGCAGATGACAAATTTAACTCTTTACCAAACGACAAACTTTTTGGACTTTTCTGAATTGAAAGCATTTGCAGATAACAAAATAAATGTGACTCAAAAAAAGATATTTGTTTTTGGAAGGGAAGAAAACATCGTGGGAAAAGGAAAAATGCTGGTTACCAGCATTTTCTTCTTTTCCCACAATGTTTCAAAAGGTTTCTTTAACAGGGTCGTAAAAAGTCGGGATTGTGTGGTAAAGGGTTAATTTTATTCAAATGATGTGATATGTCTTTGTAAGGGTATACTAAACACTGTGGAAAAAAGGAGAAAATGCCGGTTTTCCCACAATGTTTTCAAAAGCTTTTTTCTGAGGGTTGTTAAAACTCTGAATTGTGTGGTAAAAGGTTAAATTGAATATTGTCACCCCTACAATGTTTCAGCAGTTGAAGGTTGCCAGACGAAAAAGTAAAAATATTTATCCATAAAGCCCTTTCGCAACGTGTATCAATAAGTTGCATTGCTACCAGAGTAGATTACGGTCAGACATCACAAAACATGCAGTCTGATCTTAGATCTATTCACACTGTTTGCTGAGACATTCTGGACCCAAACCAGTCTTGAAAGTGCAATCATTTGAGTTTTGTTTCCAGGCTAACAAGAGCACCGGATGAGGGTGCCATTGCTTTGATGCAGTTGTTTGATTTTCAGTGCAAATTCTAAGTTGAAAATGGGGAATAACTGGGTCAAAAACATTTTGATGTTAACCGTCCATGTTGTAGGAATCCCACTTTTGAAAGTTAACAACTGGTCCAAGTTTGGATTAAATATCTCCAGTAATGATAGAGATATTACAAAATGTCAAAGTTACTGCGAAACAACTATGCAGACGCAGGCGACAACAGGGCTACAACAGTACCTCAAGGTTTTCTTCAAAAAATAGCCAGCTAAAATTGTCTGTAGGGTTTAATCAGATGGTGCTCCTAATTTATGAACAAAACACCTTGCGGTACTTACTGTACGCTGCTGTCAGGGTTTGCAGCAAATATCCCAATATATATACAGAAAATGGATAGGATCACACAGCCTAATGACAGCGTAGCAAATTTACTGACGAATGCCACACCTATAAATACAATGATCCCCAGCAAAATGAGAACAGCAGTTCCGTAGACACGATAGTTATTGAGGGCGTTGTTTTGAATGGTTACGTCACCAAATATGGAGATCTCCGGAGCCATGTATGTCTGAATGAAAAGAATAAAAATTTTCATGACATTTGCAATATATCTACAAATATCAATTTTAATATGTATATTTTTAATTGTTCTGACCCCCCCCCCCCCCCCCCCCCAAAAAAAAAAAGAAAAATTTAGACTTGTCCAAATTTAAAGCATTTGCAGACTACAAATTAGATATTGCACAACTTATGGAAGTTTGTTTTTGAAAGGGTAGAATACATTGTGGGAAAAGAAGAAAATGCTGTTTACCAATATTTTGTCCTTTTCCCATTTTTTTTTTAAAAGCCTTCTTGCTCACAGTTGTTAAAACATGGGATTGTGTGGTAAAGGGTTCATGAAGCAAAAGCAAGTTTTCCTGCACTGTTTTTAGTAATCATCCCAGGTACAGTACAGAGAATAGCTGAAACCTGTTTGACAGTGTCTATGTGGAAAAGCAACCAGTGGTTTGGAGAAAGTGTAGTGCAAAATAGTGGCAAAAAATCCAGGAATGCATGGATAGGTGTACTAGCCCCCTATATATGACTGAAATATCACTGAATACAGCTAAAAGACAAAGTACAGAAACCACAGCTTATCAATTTGAAAGAAAAATATCGAGGTTTAAAACGTTATCCAAATATGGGCCTCTAGGTATCAGTTTCTTGTCCTATGCAATTCTGGGATGAATCTTCAAATTTGCTTATGAAATTATAACCATTTTCCCAAATATGGGCACCCAGTTATTAGTCTGCTATCAGTTTTCCCAGACAGTAGAAAACCTGTAACTAATGAAATTACAAGTCTATTGCAGCCTCCAGGAAGGATGTTATTTCATAAACATGTCTTCTGTATCTTTTCTGTACAGAATATTATATGGAATATTATGTTGTAGTAACTGTCCTGGTGCTTGTATTTGCTTCGAGCTGCATGAGAAAATTTGATATAGTGCTTGAACAAAGAATGAGCAAGGTATCAAACTTTCTTACCCAGCAAGATCTTACACATATACATTTTCCAATTTCGTCAACATCTTTTAAAGTTTGTCATCTGCAGATCATTCGTATTCCTTTAAACAAGGGGGTCACTTAGGGCCCTTTATCGCCCCTTTCGCTTATATGCAAATAAGCCATGATTGACATAAATGGTAACATGTATTCATTAAATTTCTTTCAGTTTCAGGTGTCATAGCAAGCACAGTTCTACATGTTAAGTATAAAATACTGAATTCTGAAGTACATCTTTCTGTAAAATTTGGTCAAAATTATTCAAAATGTTTCAGAGAAGCCTAAGCAAACTGCCATGTTTTAAACACCCTGAGAAAAACAGCTTTTGAAACATGGTGGGAAAAGGAGAAAATGCTGGTTATCAGCATTTTCTCCTTTTTCTACAATGTTTTCTACCCTGTCAAAGAGCTTCAACTCATTTAAACAACTTTTGAATCTGCAGTCGGCAGATCCTTTCAATTGTCATTTGGGAAAGAGTTAAAAAACTCATGAGTGTATGCCCTTTCGACACAGATATCAGGCCATGATTTTATGTCACTGGCCTTTGTCTGTGGAGTAAAAAATGTTGGGAATCAAGCACTGATCCTTTACCAAATGATGAAGATTTTAGATAAATTCAAGTTGCAAGCATTTGCAGACAGGAAATTAAGCATGACTAAACAGATATGATTTATCTTTGATAGGGTGGAAAACATTGTGGAAAAAAGGTTACCAGCATGTTATCCATTTCCTACAAAGTTTTGAAAAACCATCTTCCTGAAGGTCATCAAAGAATGGTTGCATGGTAAAAGGCTTGTCTTTTGAAATTCTAATATATGTATTTTGAAAGTTTTAGCAAGACTTACCACAAGAATTTCAATAGCCCCAATTATGTACATGGATGATGCAACTGTGGTGCCCAAATAGAATAGTATCCCCACAGCCCCACCAAATTCTGGGCCCAGCGCTCTAGATATCATAAAGTAGGAACCACCAGCTGGTACCACTCCATTTGTTGCTATGGCACTCATTGAAATTGCTGTCAACATAGTCTGAAATATAGTAAAACTACACATTGTAAATAAAAATAATCTAATCAGATTCGTTTCTTTTGGCGATTAACTCTTTACCAGATAACAAAGTTTTGGCCTTGTCCATTTTGACAGCATTTGTAGATAACATATTTAATGCAGCTCAAATGATGGAATTTGCCTTTGAAAGGGTAGAAACTATTGAGTGAAAAGGAAAAAATGCTTGCTACCACAGAATGCACACTCCCATTATGATCTACACGACTTGCGAAAGCAACAAAATTATACTGAGTGCGATAAGGGCTGACCCTGTCCCAAATTATCCTCTTTATTTTCTTTGAGGAAGCATGAAAAATATTAAGAAATATACAGAAATGTCTGTTTTAATTCAATGCCATTTTTTTAAACCCTTCCAGTGAAAACCGAATGCAAACAGGTCTGCAAGTAAATAACATGATGATCACACAAATCCTACCTGCTGTAAATATTGTTGCTTTGTATGCTTCTTCTGTATGTTTTTTTTTGGTCAAGTTTTGTTAACTCTTTACCAAACAACAAAATTGTAGACTTGTCCAAATTGAAAGCATTTGCAGAAGACAAAATAAATATAACTCAAACATTGAAATTTGTTTTGGGAAGGGTAGAAAACATTGTGGGAAAAGGAGAAAATGCTGGTTACCAGCATTTTCTCCTTTTCCCACAATATTTTCAAAAGGCTTCTTTCTCAGGGTCGTTAAAAGTCGGGATTGTGTGGTAAAGAGTTAAGCTAATGTTTATCATCTTGTTCACTGTAACGCTTTAATGATAATCTTGTCTTGTCTGTTTAATCCTTTACCAAACAACAAAATTTTGGACTTGTCCAAATTCAAAGCAATTGCAGATGACAAGTTAAATGTGGTTCAAATTGTAGGATCTGTATTTGAAAGGATAGAAAACATTGCAGGAAAAGGAGAAAATACTGGTTACCAGCATTTTCTCCTTTTCTGACAATGTTTTCAAAAGCTTTTTTACCCCTGGATTTGTTAAAACACAGGATTGTATTATAGAGGGTTAACTATGAAAGACACCATCTTTGCAATGGTTTTCTGAATGTTGTGATGTTCTGTTCTATCTACTGCTGTCAGAAATGTCATGGTCATGAAAAAAGAAAATACTGGCATCAAGCATTTTCCCTGTTTACCAGGATTTTCTTGTTTTCCCACAATATTTTCAAAAGGAGTTTTCCTTAGGAATGTTTAAATACTGGGATTATTTGGTAAGGAATCAACCACGCCATGACTTCAATCTGTCTACCAGAGGATCCAATATGCCACAAGATCTAGTCCTAACATATACCCATATTGATCATATGACAATACTGACACTAAACAATCAAGATTTAGAATGATCAAATTTACTCAGGGGCTTGCTTACTCTCCAAATAATATCTTCTGACAAGAAAAATTATTTTTCCTACTTCAATCCGATTCCATCCAAATGCTTCCCTACAACTTGGCTGTGTGGTGTTACTTAGACAAGAGAGCCATGATGGCCCTGTAACGCACCACTGGCTAATAGATTGCCTGTGCCATACATGTAATTGGCATTGGCACTTCTTGAACTGAATTCAGTATTGTAATAAAATAAGCTTAGCCCCACCAAAGAGTAATTTCCTTTTTACATGCCACCAAAAGTTTTAACCCTTTACCAGATGATAAAATTTTAGCCTTGTCCAAATTGAAAGCATTTGCAGATGACAATTTCAATGTGGCTAAAATGATGCACTTTTTCTTTGATAGGGATGAAAACATTGTGGGAAAAGGAGAAAATGCTGGTTACCAGCATTATCTTCTTTTCCCACAATGTTTTCAAAATGCTTCTTTCCCAGGGTCGTTAAAAGTTGGCATTGTGCATTAAAGGGTTCATGAAAACAAGACAAAATATCAATGAACTCTATCAAAGAGTATTTTGACAAAAAGATTTCTAGCAAAAAAGGCACACTTGGCCCTTAATGATTCACCATAGCACCATTTGTGACACCCTTAGGAACAAAAGGCCATTTAAAGTGTTCTTAAGTCAGACTTGTTACCCCTGGGATGGGACCAATTTTGAACCCTTTGGCTATAAATTAGAACAAAGTTTGTAGAGGTCAACAATACAAAGCTACATGCAAATTTTGGCAGCCTTAGGCCTTATTCTTATGAACAAGTACTTTTCTTTAATAGTTTTCACTATATAAGCATTTGTAAAACTTGTGACATGTGGGGTGGGGCCATTTTTGACCCAAAGGCTATAATTTTAACTAACTTCATAGAAATTCACTAGATAATGACACATACAAGATTTGGTAGCCCTAAGAACAAGATTTTAAAATGTTTTCGCTACAAAAGCCCATGTAAGACTTGCAACTCCTGGGACCGGGTTAATTATGTCCCTAGCGCTACAATTTGAACAATCTTAGTAGAGGTCCACTAGATGAAGCTAAATACCAAATTTAGTAGTCCTAGGCCTTGTGGCTTTGGACAAGAAGATTTTTAAAGATTTTTAACATTTTTCAGTTTTGTAACAATGGTAACAAGCATTTTCACAAGTATTAAATTTTTGAAGGAATTCTGTAGAGGACCACGTCAGGATCATTTATGTGGAGTTTTGTCAAACTTCAGACTGGCAATTTCAGCAAACTATGGTTGAAAAAAAAAACTTATTGAACACACTGATGGACAAACAGACCTAAACAGACACAGGGCTATGACATAAGCCTGCTTTTTTCTCAGGGTCTTTAAAACTTGGGAGAGTATGGTTAACAATCAACAATAGAGTTTTAGACTTGTCCATACTAAAAGAATCTTGAGAAAACAAATCAAACAAATGGGCTGTCTTTGAAAAGGGCAGAAAACACTGGAAAATTGAGAAAATTCTACTAAACACATTTTCTTCTTTTTTATGCCATGTTTTCAAAAGTATGCTCCTCTACACAGAATAATTTTACCCTTTGCCTCACAATGCCGACTTTTATCAACCCTGAGAAGGAAGGCTTTCGAAAACATTGTGGGAAAAGGAGAAAATACTTCTCCTTTTCCCACAATGTTTTCTACCCTATGAAAGACAAATTTTATGTTTTGAGTAACATTTGTCGCCTGCAAATGCTTTCAATTTGGACAAGGCTAAGATGTTGTTGTCTGGAAAAGAGTTTAAAAAAGGCCGTAAAACACTAGATGATTTGGTAACAGGTTAAAACTAGAGGCGCTTGAGCGCCTGTATCGCTCCACAGGCCTGATATTTCTATAATTGCGAAAGGAAGTTTTTAACAATTATCATTCAATCCTGCATTTTAGCTCACTGAAGAAACAATTTGGTAGACAACCACCATAGGAACTTACCTGCAAAACAACAATGAAATCCAATGAATAGTTTTAGAGAAGAAATTTTTCAAAGATTTTACTTTATACCATAAAAGGAAAATGAGTCTCCCATAAAAGCCATGTTTTTTGACAGATCTTTTTTTTTTTAAGGAATTCTGTAAACCTGTATCTAAGGAACATTCCTGCAAAATAATAATGCTATCCAAATAGCGGTTTGGGAGGAGAAGATTTTTAAAGGTTTTTTACTTTGGTTGCCATGGCAACCAGAATTCTTCATGGAACACAATTATTTGAAGGAATTTGAAAGAGGACCACCAAAGGAACATTCCTGTGAAATTTGGTAAAAACCCAGTCAATAGTTTCTGAGGAGAAGTTTTTTAAAGAAAAAGTTTACGGACGCACGCACGGACGAACGGACGGACGCACGACGGACACAACGCCATGACAATAGCTCTCTGGCCTTCGGCCAGTGGAGCTAAAAACCTAAACCATCACCTCTGAGGATCAAGTCATTATGCCAAATGAAACACATAATTTGATTATTACACTTCATTAAAGCCACTCAGACAAGGTCTGTTTGACCGTTTTTGCTGTACAGACAGGTCTTCAATTTGATTGACATAAACTATCTAGTGTAGACAGAGGAACCCATTACTATTAATCCTTTACCAGACAACAAAAACTTAGACCCATTCAAACCGATTGATTGATTGTATGGTGTTTAACACTGTTTTCAACATCATTTCAGTTATATCACAGCGGCCAGTGTACCTATCCATGCTTTTCTGGAGTTTCTTTTCCCAGTGCTCCACTGGCTGACACTGGCTGCTTTCCCACATCTCCATCTTCGAAACAATGGTCAGCGGTGAGAGAGGAATGAATCCTGTAGCAATGAATGTCATCAATCCTAGAAAAGAAATTGGCTAAGCCAGCGCCCCCCTGTTCTCAAGTGCTATATGCTACCAACTGAGATACTGGGGCTTAGCCCCCATCAAAATTGAAAGCATTTGCAGACAACAACTTAGATGTGACTCAAATGCTGGGATTTTCCTTGGAAAGGGTGGACAGGATAGTAGGAAGTGGATGAAATGCTTGTTACCATTATTTCCTCTTTTTCCCACCAGGTTTTCAAATGGCTACTTTCCTACGGATGTGAAATCATTAGATTTTTTAGTACAGACTTCACTCTCAACTACACAATCCTGAGTTCTAACAAGCCTAAAAGAGAAGGCTTTTGAAAACTGGGAAAAGGAGAAAATGCTGGTAACCAACCTTTTTTTTCCTTTTCTCACAATGTTTTCTATTCTGTCACAGCCAACTCTCATAATCCAGCCAAATTTAAATTGACGTCTGCAATTGCTTTCAATTTGGAAAAGTCTAAAGTTTTGTCGTTTAGTAGAGTTAACACATTGCCTCTTGCAGAGAACAGTTTTTATCTATCTTGCAGCAGATCATTTTTGAAAACACTAAAGCAAATGAAGAAAATGCCTTGTGAGTCCATACATTTTTGTTTGAACTCTTTAGAAGATAACAAAATTTTAGACATGTTCAAATCCAAAGTCTTTGCTGACAAAAGTTGAAATGTGGCTCAAATGAAGAGGTTTGTGTATGAAAGGAATGAAAATATTGTGAGAAAGGAAAAAAATGCAATTTTGCAGTATTTTCTACTTTTCCCACAATGTTGTCTACCCTATCAAAGATGAATCCCTTGATTTGAGCAGAAGTTGATCTCATCTGCAATTACTGTCAAGTTGGACAAATTAAGAATTTTGTAACCTGGTAAAAAGTTATGGAAGCTGCATATGAATCTGGTTTGATTCAGTCCTGTCGTTTCTTAGAACTTATTAGAAGCAATCCTTCACGGATAAATGAACAATGACAACCACTGAATGACAACACCAGACATTGGGTGATCATAAAAGCTTACATCAGCTTTCTAACAGCACTATTTTGAATTTCTACCTTTGGCTAAAATCCTACTTCACTTACCCAGTAGTCTCCTTTTATCAGAGTTTAGCCAAAATGTTTAAGCCAATCAGAATTTCTGTTACCAGTACTTTCTAAACCTAAAAAAGACTTTGAATGAAGTTAACCCTTTACCACACAATTCCAAGTTTTAACAACCATGAGAAACAGTGTTTCCGTCAGCTTAAAATTATTGAGGGTCATTTGTGACCCCATTCCAAATTTCTGGCGGTCATACAGAAATCTTGATGGTCATTGTTTTAACCCTTTACCAAACAATCCCTGGTTTTTACGACCCCGAGGAGGATGCCTTCTGAAAACACTGTGGGAAAAGGAGAAAATGCTGGTAACCAGCATTTTCTCCTTTTCCCACAATGTTTTCTACTCTTCCAAAGTCAAGTTTCCATTTTTGAGTCACGTTTATTTTGTTGTCTGCAAATGCTTTCAAACTGGACCAGACTAAGATTTTGTCGTTTGGTAAAGAGTTAAATGCCTATTTAAAACTACTGAAATTCACCTTTTGGGACCTTTCCCTTTCCCTGTGACTCTGCCAAATCTTGTGTTAGTCTGACAGGACCTAGATATTTGTTGCATTTCCATATTTATTTCACATTTTCAGGGCATTTACTTGTGGAAGGGACAGTAAAGAAGTCTGCAAGTCTTTCCTTTTTTTTTTTGTTTTTCAGTTCATCTGCCATTTTTTTTTTTTAAAGCATCTGGAATACACAGACTGTACACCTTTCAAACGCAGATAAATGGTCAAAAGTGATAACAAATTCACCTTCCAAGGATTCATCCGATAGTTATTCCGAACCTACTTGATTATTTTCAAAAAGAGCTTCAAATGTGTGAATGTGTTAGAAACAAGCCAGTTGGTAGCAAATATGTGTTTTTAATTTTTTGTGCAGTACAGGCAGATATTTATTGGTAATCATCAATAAAATTGGTTTCAGACTGAGTGCCATAACATAAACACTGGATGTAAATAATCATGGCCAACAAAATCTTTGGTCTCTGCAAACAGACCTTCTTTTGCCCCCTAATTTTTCGGATCAAAGTCGTAATGTGCATTATAAAGTATTATTCTGATTGAACTGAATCATTTTTGGTTGTGTTGGAAAAAAAAGCATGTGGTGAATTTTAGTGCATCAGCAAAGAAATCTTTGCATCAAAAAAATGCAAGAAACGTGCTCTGCAGAAACACTGGAGAAAGAAGCCTTTTGAAAACATTGTAGGAAATGCTGATTTCCAACAGTGTTTTCTACCATATCAAAAACAAATTCCATCATTGCAGCCAAAATTGAACTGTAATCTGCCAATGCTTTCAATTTGGACAAATCATCATTTTGGTTGTGTGGTAAAAATTTAAGACTGGTTGGTGTATAAAGACCCTGATCTTGATCCTGACCATTTCAACATGCACAGATTGATTGATTGGTAGTTGATGTTTAATGCTGTTTTCAACATTTTTTCAGTTATATTGCAGCGACCAGGGCACCTATCCATGCTTTTCTGGAGTTTCATTTACCAGTACTCTGCACAATATTCTTTCAAAGCCACTGGTTGCTTTCCCACATAAACGTCATAGAAACAGTGGTCAGGGGTACGAGAGGAATGAAATCTCTTGCAATGAGTATCACCAATCCTCTGAAAAGAAATTGGTCAAGCCAGGGATTGAACCAGGAACCTCTTGTTCTCAAGTCCTTTACGCTACTGACTGAGCTACCGGGACTCGGTTCAACTCACAGAGAACTGGTGATTCATACCCTAAGAGTAAAGAAAGAAGTCAACCCTTAGAGCGCTGAATGAACCTTTCAGGAATTTCCAACCTAGAAATATGTCCCAAGTAATTGCAATTTCATGTTTGCTTTTGTCTACAGTGTTTCAGCAAGGCAGACAGTGCAGATCAAAGATCAGGCTGCACATTTTGTGCAGCCTGATTCTTGATCTACACTGGCTGCAAAGGCAACTACAATTGTGAAAGGCACCTCATGGGTTAATGTACCCTAGACACTGTTGTTATGCCAATCCCCCCAATTTGTCTGGCTCATGTCAATCTAGCGCCTACAAGTGCACAAAACTTCTTAACAAATTCACCGAGAGTGGTCTTAATTGAAATTGTAATCCATTTCCATTTGAATGGCCTGTTTGCCAAATCTTTGCCAGGAATCATTTGCAAATCTTTGTGTCTCCTACAAGCACTAGAATATAATTAAAGCGCTCAAGTGTTGAATGTGAAACTGAGTTTATAGTGTTGGCAGATTGTATTTTGTTAAACACCATTTTCAACAATATTTCAGTTTTATAATATAGCCGCTGTCAGTGTACCTATCCATGTTTTCCTGGAGTTTCTTTAACAAGTACTTCACACAATATTCTTCCAAAGCCACTGGCTGCTCTCCCACATAACCAACCACTATCATTAACCCTTAACTCTTTACCAAACTACAATATTTTGGACATGTCCAAACTGAAAGCATTTGCAGATGACAAATCAAGGGTAGCTCAAATGATGAAAGTAGTCCTTGATAGGATAGAAAACATGGTAGGAAAAGGAGAAAATGCTTCTTTTCCCACCATGTTTTCAAAAGGCTTCTTTCACAAGGTCGTTAAAAGTCGGGATTGTGTGGTAAAAGGTTAAAGTGCCTTTCATGACTATAGTTGCCTTTGCAGCACAAAACATGCAGCCTGGCCTTTGATCTAAACTGTCCGCTTTGCTACAACATTGTAGACAAAACTATGAAATTGCAATTATTAGGATTTTATTTCTAGGATGAAAATAGGTTTATTTGGCACTTTAAGGGTTAACCGCTGAAGGTAAACAATGATATTGGTGAGAATGGAATGAATCCTGTTGCAATGATATCCAACAATCCTATAAAAGAGATCTGAACCAGCAACCTCCTTGTTTTAAGTCCTGTATATTACCAGTATCAATAGAGGCCTCCTTACTCAGGGCCGTTAAAACATGGGATCGTTTGGTAAAAGGTTAAGTATTGTTTTGGTCTTAACACTTTACCAAAATATAAATTTTAGACCTGCCCAAATTGAAAACTTTGGCAAACAACAATATAACCCTTTACCGCACAATGCCGACTTTTAACGACCCTGGGAAAGAAGCCTTCTGAAAACATTGTGGTAACCAGCATTTTCTCCTTTTCCCACAATGTTTTCAACCCTGTCAAAGAACAATTGCATCATATGAGCCATATAGAAATTGTTGTCTGCAAATACTTTCAATTTGGACAAGGCTAAAATTTCGTCATATGGTAAAGGGATAATTGTGACTAAAAAAAGAAGTTTGCCTTTGAAAGAATAGAAAACATTGTGGGAAATGGAGAAATGCTGGTAACCAGTAAAGTTTTCAAAAGGTTTCTTCCTCTAGGATTGTGTGGTTAACTCTTTACCACATAATCCCGAGTTTTAACGACCCTGTACGAAAAGGCTTTTGAAAACATTGTGGGAAAAGGAGAAAATGCTGGTAACCAGCATTTTCTCCCTTTCCCACAATGTTTTCTACCCTATCAAAGACAGAAATCATCATTTGAGCTACATTTAATTTGTTGTCTGCAAATGCTTTCAATTTGGTCCAGTCCAAAATTTTGTCATTTGGTAAAGTGTTAAGGGAAAAAAAAAAACCCACAAAAACCTATAGCAAATATGAGGTACTAAGTCAAGGTCAAAGTCAAAGAAAGAGAAAAGGTCATTGTAAACACATGTTTAACTATATTGGGCTTCACAGAAATTATATCCAATAATATCAACCCTTAACTGCTAAGGGTAATTTTAGACAAGAGGGCCATGATGGCCCTGTATCGCTCCACTGGCTATTAAGTAAAAACACTACAAGCCAAACATTACAATATTCAGCAAATTGATTTCAAACACGAGGACATGCAAACATTTTTCTATCTAATCCTACGAGAAAGTTGTGATCCATGGGCAAAGCCAATTTTGATCGCAAAGCTATAATTATTTGAATCCTGGTGGAGGTCCACAATATAAAGCTCCATACCAAACAATTCAGTTCTTGAATGTTATAAACAAGAAGATTTTCAAATTTTTCTCAATGAAAAGCCCTGTAAAACATGAAACCCATGAGAGGAGAAGATTTTTAAAGAATTCCTTCATTTCTGTATAGTGCAAGAAGCCCCCATTCACCAGAGCCACGTTTTTTGACGGATCAAAATTTTACGAACAGTTTTTGAAAAGGGTCACCCAAGGAACAATCCTGTGAAATTATTTCGAAATCTGACCAGCGGTTTCAGAGAAGAAGAATTTTGAAGAATTCCTTCATTTCTATATGGTGCAAGAAGCCCCCATTCACCAGAGCCACATTTTTTGACGGATCAAAATTTTACGAACAATTTTAAAAAAGGGTCACCCAAGGAGTATATCTGTGAAATTATTTCAAAATCTGACCCGTGGTTTCAGAGGAGAAGATTTTTAAAGAATTCCCTAAAAAATTCCATTTGGTTGCAATGGCAACCAGAGTTTTTGATGGAATCAAATTCTGTAAACAGTTTTTAAAGAGGACCTTCCAAGGAACATTCCAGCCAAGTTTGGTCCAAATCCGCCCAGTGGTTTAGGAGGAGTTGATGTTTAAAGAATTGTTGACGACACACGACGCACGACGGACACCAGGTGATCCTAAAAGCTCCCCTTGAGCACGTTGTGCTCAAGTGAGCTAAAAAGTTAACATACGGATGGACGCACAACGGACAACAGGCCATAACATAAGCCTGCTAGCACCAATCATGTATCACTGCAGCTTGATAATCAAGGGAGGTAAATAGTAACGAACTTTATCTTTCATAAAAAGAGTTATTTCCCTTGATTAATGTTTAAATTGAAGTGACAATATTTTGAAGCCCATGTTAAACTTGCGATCCCTGGAATGAAGGCAATTTTGACCCCAGACCTACAATATGAAACTAGAATGTGTGGTTATAAACAAAAAGATTTTTTAATCTTGCCCAATAAAAAGTCATGTAAAACAAGTTTGCTGAATAAAAGGCCCTGTAAAATATGTGATCCAAGACACAGGTTTATCAAGTTTTCACTATAAAAGCCAATGTAAAACTTGTGACCCCTGGTGTGGAGTCAAACTTGACCCCCAAAGTTAAAATTTGGGCCCTCTTGGTAGAGGCCCATTATATAAAGTTACATGCAAAATTTGGTAGCCCTAGGCCTAAATATGGCTATGTACAAGTAGATTATTAAAGTTTCCTTATATAAGACCATGTAGAACTTGTGACCCCCTGGGGTGGGGCTACATTTGACCCCCTGGGCTATAATTTGGGCACCCTTGATAGAGACCCCCTAGATAAAGCTAAATGCAAAATTTGATAGCCCTAGCCCTTATAGCTAGATGCGAAAGATTTTCCTATATAAGCCCGCCCATGTAAAACATGTTACCCCCTGGGGCGAAGTCAAATTTGACCCTCGGCTATAATTTGGACACCCTTGGTACAGGTCCACTAGATAAAGCTACATGCCAAATTTGGTCGCCCTAGGCCCCATGGCTAGGTAGAAGAGGAATTTTAAAGTTCTCCCTAAATAAGCCCATGTAAAACTTGTGACCCCCGGGGCGGGGCCAATTTTGACCCCAGGGCTATAAATTGAAGAAACTTGGTAGAGGTCCACTAGATAAAGCTACATGCCAAATTTGGTAGCCCTTGGCCTTACGGTTTCAGACAAGAAGATTTTCAAAGATTTTCAAAATTTTTCAGTTTTGTTGCCATGGCAACCAGAGTTTTTGAAGGAATTAAATTCTTTCAAGAAATTCTGAAGAGGACCATGGCAGGATCATTTCTGTGAAGTTTCATCAAAATTGGATGGGTAGTTTCAGAGAAGAAGACGTTTTAAAAAAAAGTTAACGCACGGACGGACGGACGGACACACGGACGGACGGACGGACGGACGCACGACGGACAACAGGCCATGACATAAGCCCGCTGGCCTTCGGCCAGTGGAGCTAAAAAACCAGATTTTTTGCAAAATCACAAAAATACCTGCAGGAAAGGAAAATAATCTTTAATGATGTTATATAGAAAACACTGTTGGCAAAAAAGCTATGAAAGGAGCAAACTGTGAATGAAGCATTTTGGGCGAAAGGAGCAATTCCTTGTCATTAGCAATTACTGCTCTTTTTTTCACTTTTATTTTCTGACAAAAGCTGTAACTTGTATGAAAAAAAAAACCTCCTTTTGAATAGGAATGGGTCAAGATATGAAATTAACTCTCATGCCAGATGTGTTTTAAGCAACTTGAGAAATAAAACTGAATAAATTAACTAGATCTATTAGAGCTCCAGATAGAGGGAGTGATTTTGATTTTAAAATTGAAAATATTAATAATTCTCCACTAAACCCTATGTTACTGGTACTCATTAGAATCGTCTCATTGAGACGATTCTAATGAGTACCCACAACATAGGGGTTGGAAGAGAAATAATGGATTTAAAATACCATCACTCCCTCTTACCTGGAGCTCTGATCTATCCTCTGATTAATACTTTTTCAAACCACAAAATTCTAGACTCATCCAAATTGAAAGTATTTGTAGATAAAATATCTAGTGTGACTCTAGAAATGAGATTGTATTTGGAAGGTTGGAAAACACTGTAGGAAAAGCAGAAAATACTGTTTACCAGCATTTTCTACTCTACTCATATTGTTTGCAACAGCTCTTTTCTTAGGTTCATTTAAACTCAAGACAGTATGGAAAAGGGCTAATATCCTTTCTTCTTTTTCAAAAGTCAAAACATAAAACAGAAGTTAGCAAACTAGGATTTGTTTGCATGGTGTTTTATGCAGTGTATACAATAATACCACTGCTGCCAGCCTACCTATCCATGCTTTTGTAGACTTCCCAAGCAACTGGCTGCTTTTCCAAATCTCATTACAATGACTACCATCAGTTCTCAGAAAGAATTTGGCCAAGCCTGGAAATCAAACCAACCACCCTTCGGTTCCAACCTTGTGTGTTAATTACTCATGGCTACCGAGCATGGCTTGCTATAAAGTAACAATACATGATTTAATGCATCTCTGTAATGCATCATACCAAGCAAGCCATCATAAAATTTTAAAACCATAAAATCCATTTTGTCTAATAACCGACTGAATCATGAGGTAGAATGGTTCCTTGACATATAAAAAACTGACTAATAGCAAAAAGTAGTGACCCATGTCAGCCTGCCCAGACAGCGCAAACTGACATGGGTTGGTATTTTTTGCAGATGCATTGAGCCCCCTTTTCACAGAGAATGGTTCTTTAATGTGACAGAACTGGAGAGTGGTTCATAAACTAGAACGGTAATAAAAAGATACTGTGACAAAATGACTTACACATGTACAACAAACTGCTACAATGAAAAAGCCTTCCACGGCTCCGGCCATTCCCACAATCCATGTCATTCGGATAAACAACAGTACCCCAAATATGTTCTGTATACATGGTAGATATACACCAAGCAAGGTACCAAGGCGTGCCTGTAATAGCAGGAAATAATTGCAAGCATCAAAACAAGAGCATGACATATTATGGGTGCCAAGACTCTGCTGCAGGTTTTCCAATGAAACTTCTATACAAAAAAATTGCAGGAATCACTTGTTAAAAAATATTTCAGAGTTACCTGTCCTTGTTGTATGGGTTTCCCTAATGTTTGTTTGTATAATTTTAAACACTTTTACAATTTTTTTTTTCCTGCTAAATTGTGGTGGCCAGTGCACCTACTCATGCTTTCCTAGAGATTCTTTTATCAGTACTTCCCACTGGCTATTTTTCAACAAAACCATTGTCTAACAATGACCAGTGGTGTGAGAGGAATGAATCCTGTCCCAATGACTTCAATCAATCCTCAGAAAACAATGCCTTAAATTGGGATTTGAACCAGCCATCCCCTGGTCCTGTAAACTGCCATCTGTGCTACTAGGCTCGGCTGTTCATCTTTATTCACATTTTGATATTTAACATGCCCAAATATGAAGTAAATAACTTCAGTAATGACAGATACTAAAAGAAAATGTAAAGTTTTCAAATGACAATGCAGACAACACTGACAGAAACCAAGAAAGGCCTTTGACAATACCTCGACAATGTTTTAGAAAGGGTAGAAAACATTGTGAGAAAACGAGAAAGCTCTGGTTACTGCATTTTCTCCTTTTTTGAATTCAACACTAAATTCCACCATTTTAGCCACATCTCATTTACTGTCTGCAGATGCTTTCAATATGATTGAGTCTAAAATTTTGTATTCTAGTAAAAAATTCATGATATTGAAAATTTAATTGCTAATGTGGACATTGTAGATTAAGATCAGACTGCAGAGATTATGCAGTCTGATTTTGGATTTACACTGTGCACTTCTGTGTCAGATGTTCTCATAAATAAGAGGGCTATGATGGCCCTGTATCACCCCACTGCCTTTTAGATGAATAATTATATTATGCTCTTAACTGGCAAAGACAGAGACATTAATCATAAGAAGTCTGTTTGGAAAAACAATCACCAATTAAAATAGCCCAATGCCCCTCAGCATAATGCCCCTCCCCCTCTCCCCAAGAAAAAAAAAATCATAATTTTGTTCATTTTTTGAAATGCAACTCTTTGAAGAAATTCTGAATAAGACCATGGAAGGATTATTTCTGTGACATTTCATAAAAATTGGATGGGCAGTTTCAGAGAAGATCTTTGAAATAAAAATTAACACGAGCATGCACCGACTGATGCACAATGAACACCAGGCCATGAGATAAGCTCACTGGCCTTTGGCCAGTGGAGCTAAAAACAGCTTGGAATTCGTAATACCATTATCTTTAGTACTACAAGGGTTAACCCTATATTAAACGATCCCTTTGTTTTGACAACCCAGAGGAAAGAAACCATTGAAAACATTGTGGGAAAAGGAGAAAATGCTGGTTACCAGCATTTTCTCCTTTTCCCATTATGTTGTCTACCCTTCTTAAAACATAATCAATCATCTGATCCCTACTAATTTGATGTCTGTAGGTGCTTTCTACAAGTCTACAATTTTAATATCTTGTAGAATTAAGAAATTTATCTCGTGAAGATGAAACAATAACATGCTAATTTGACCTTTAACTTTCTTGATTCCGGGCTGGACATATGAAACTCACCTTTGCATGGGTTTTCTTCTTCTCACTTGTGTTGGGCTCTATACCTGCATGGTAATTAGCTAGGTGGTTAAGTAAGGCTGAAATCTTTCCTTTCTGACTGATGTCATCCTGCAAATATACAAGAAAGAAAACATAATATAACTAGTGTTTTATCCATAATGCATTTTTCTTTATTGTTTTTGATGCACTTTTCTACCTCACTTGTACTGCTGAAATTCTTTAGGAGCATCTTTTCTGACAAGCATAGGTGATAAATCTATATCTATTTTCAGAGTATTTAACTGAAAAATATTGTTGAGGAATATGAATGATGAATTCTACTGGTTGCCTAATTCCATCACCACTATGCTCCACTGCAAAAGCGGGGACAAGTTGTGTTAGTAGCAGGATCTAAATGCAAATGTTTTATGAACTGAGAACTGATTTTGTCTCAATTCAAGTGTTGAAACAACCTTGACTGTTTCTCTGCATAAAATGTTGTCCGCACGAAAGAACCAGCAACTTTCAATGGTGTTTTTAGCACCAGTAAGCAAACAGCCTAATCTCGATAGTAAATCTAACAAAAATCATGTCAGATCAACATTCCCAAGAACTACACATTGACTTTTACATGGCATAAAATGTCTTCCAGACCAAACAGACAATGACTTTTGATGTTTTTACTATGAAGCCAGTCATTTTCCACAGTAAACAAAGTTTACTGTCTGTATGACTGAACATATTGATACTGGTAAACACATAATAATGAAATCAGACAGAAAAAAAACAACGTAAAAGCTACAAAGTACAATAAATAATCAAAGCGTTGAGAACGCTGATGTGGCATTTGTCAAGGAAGCCACTGTGTAGAATTAATAATTTGAAAACAGGAGGGCCATGATGGCCCTGGATTGCTCACCTGAGTCAATAGTTGAAATTCACTCCACGTGCGTAATTCAATTTCTGACCAATTGTCTGGTCAATTGAGCTTAAAATGTGGCCTCTGGAGCGTCCACAAGGAATTTCCTGAAGTTGACCTAGTGACCTAATTTATCACCCGATGTGACCCAATTTAGAACTCGTCAAAACATTTATCAAGAAAAACATTCTGAACAGTTTTCAAGTTAATTCAGCAATAAATGTGGCCTCTAGAGTGCCCACAAGGTATTTCTTAAATTTGACCAAGTGACCTAGTTCATGACCCCAGGTGACCCAATTCCAAACTCACCCAATATTTCATCAAGACAAACATTCTGACCAATTTTCAAGTCATTTGAGCAAAAAATATGGCCTCTAGTGTGCCCACAAAGTATTAGTTTAATTTAACCTTGAGACCTAGTTTATGACCCCAGGTGACCCAATTTTGAACTGACTGAACACGTTGTGCTCAGGTGGGCTAACAAACTTAGAACAGGTTCACTACATACCAAATAACAAAGCTCTATGCTTTCCAGTTTTAGAAAAGAAGAATTTTAAAGTTTTCCTTCTTTGTTCTTTTGTTTGAACTTGTGACCCCCGGGGCAGGGCCAGTTTTAACCCCAGCGACATCATTGAACAAACTTGGTAGAGGTCCACTAGGAACTGCTACATACCAAATATCAAAGCTCTACACCTTCCAGTTTTAGGGAAGAAGAATTTTAAAGTTTTCCTTCTTTGTTCCTATGTTCGAAATTGTGACCCCTGGGGCGGGGCCAGTTTTGACCCCAGGGGCATCATATGAACAAAATTGGTAGAGGTCCACTAGGAGATGCTAGATGCCAAATATCACAGCTCCATGCCTTCCAGTTTCAGAGAAGAAGAATTTTAAAGTTTTCTTTCTTTGTTCCTATGTTCGAACTTGTGACCCCCGGGGCGGGGCCAGTTTTAACCCCAGGGACATCATATGAACAAACTTGGTAGAGGTCCACTAGGAGATGCTACATACCAAATATCAAAGCTCTACGCCTTCTAATGTCAGAGAAGAAGATTTTCAAAGATTTTGCTATTTTTTTCCTTTCTGTTGCCATAGCATCCAGAGTTAAGGGTGGAATTCAATCTCTTGAACAATTTTGGTAGAGCTTCACCCAAGGAACATCCCTGCCAAATTTCACCAAGATTGGCCCAGCGGTTTAGGAGGAGAAGATGTTTAAAGGAATTGTGGACAGATGGACGCCGGACAATGACCGATCACAATACCTCACCTTAGCACTTCGTGCTCAGGTGAGCTAAAAAAAAAAAAAGAGAAATATTATTTAAATATTAACTTGAAAATCAACCTCCTAAGCAAATTAATACGTCTCTTTGGTTAAAGGGAGATTACTGGTGCCTAAGTTTGCGTTATTTGTGTATTGGTGGTCTCCCTTTGATCTTTCAAGAGGAGTCAGGAGTAACGTCCCTTGACGGAAGGATGCACGATGGGTAGAGAGAGAAGCCATGTAAATATATTGAATTCAATTAAGTTTATACCTGAATACTATGATTTTGAGATATCTTTGGCCGTCAGGACCTAATTCCCAACATTACAATAAAGTTTTCTTCCTGTAAATATTCATGCACAATCAAATGAGTAGCATGCAATCATGGGACGAACAAGCCCAGGGACGAACTGGTTTTGGAACAAACAATCCCGCAAGCAAAGCGGTCAGAAGACAAATTTTGTGCATATCATTGCGCCAGTAGAAGGCTATGAAGAGGTGAAGCTATTTTTACTCAAAAAGAAGTAT
Organism: Hippopus hippopus; assembly: GCA_946811185.2. Taxonomy (NCBI): domain Eukaryota; kingdom Metazoa; phylum Mollusca; class Bivalvia; order Cardiida; family Cardiidae; genus Hippopus; species Hippopus hippopus. Next base: position 12,607,943 of record OX328103.1, on the reverse strand, counting down.
TTCCACGATCGACAGCCTTTTGCAGTTTATTTCAATACGCCATTTCCAATTATATATCTGAGTGCTATTGAAAAACTCATTTGTCTTGAAAAATTGAGTTTAATTGGGTTTACTTCCTTCGGTTTTGGACAAAATACCATACATGGTCTTCAAAATTCAATATTGAACATTTATTATTGATCTCATAGTGGCATTGTCTTCGACAAATGCCACAAAAAATTATAGAAGGTACAGTTATCATTCTTGTGTACTGCAGTACTCCTCAGAGAAAACTATCCAGCTGTAAAGTTAATACAGTTTGAGTTAATTGCTCAAAAGAAACCTTGAGACTCAAAAATTAACAAAGGGACATAACTCCAAAATCATGGTACTATACTTCTCCTCAATAAAATCTGCCTACCTCTGATACCTTTAATAACTTTTTGAGTTATGCTCCGGACTAAATCCAAGTAAGAGAAACAACAAAGGGCAATAACTCCTGAATTAAGGCTCTAAAAGTAATGGTTCTTGCACACTGCATTTCTCCTTAATTTCATCTATCAACGTGTGGTGTTTCATGTCTATATCCCATGCAGTTTTCAAGTTATGCTCTGGACAAAATTCAAGTAAGAAAAAATAACAAAGGGCAATAACTCCTTAACTATGCAATCAAGAGTTATGGTTCTAGTGCACTGCACTTCTCCTCAATGTGATTGATGCACCTGTGAAGTATAATTTCTACACCTCTAATAGTTTTTGAGTTATGCTCCAGACAAATTTTATGTAAGAAAAATATCAAAGGGTAATAACTCCTAAACTATGGGGCTGAAAGTTATGGTTCTTGTACAAAGGGATGTCATCTATCAAACTGTGAAGTTTCATGTTTATATCCCATGTAGTTTTCAAGTTATGCTCTGGACAAAATTTGAGTAAGAAACAAGAGGGCCATGATGGCCCTGTATCGCTCCACTGTCTTTTAACCCTTTACCACACCATTCTGAGATTTAATGACCCTGAAAAAGATGGCTTTTGAAAAATCTGTGGGAAAAGGAGAAAATGTTGTCAATCAGCATTTTCTCCTTTTCCCACAATGTTTCCTAGCCTATTAAAGACAGAAATAATCATTTAAGCTACATTCAATTTGTTGTCTGCAATGACTTTTAATATTGGTATAGTTAAAAAATTTGTTGTTTCATACAGAGTAAAATAAATATATCATGAGACTTACAGCATAAAAGTGTGTGAGTCTAAACTTATATAGAAAAAAAATCAACGACCCCCTCCCCTTCACCCCCGAAAAAAAAAAAGAAAAAGTCCTATCTTTTTCAAAAGTGAATACATGGAGGCTTCTTTCAATGGCATGAACGGTAAAGTTCTGGAACAAGAAAAACTGAGTGACAGAAACATTACTTTATGTTAAATATTCCACAAATCTGCCGAAAAACATAAGCATCAAAATAAATCACTGTCCCTGGAAACCTGAACATTTTCTATCCAAAAATCCTGAATCCCTATATTAAGAAACTTGGTAGAGGTCAATTAGATAAAGCTACATACCAAATTTGGCAGCCCTGGGCCTTATGGTTTCAGACAAGAAGATTTTCACTATTTTTCAGTTCTGTTGCCATGGCAACCAGAGTTTTTGAAGGAATCAAATTCTTTCAAGATATTCTGAAGAGGACCATGGCAGGATCATTTCTGTGAAGTTTCATCAAAATTGGATGGGTAGTTTCAGAGAAGAAGATATTTGAAATAAAAGTTAACGCACGCATGGACGGACGGACCGATGCACTGACGCACGGACACACGAGGGACACCAGGCCATGACATAAGCCCGCTGGCCTTTTGGCCAGTAGAGCTAAAAATAACAAAGGACAATAACTATGCCACTAAAATTTCTAGAACTATACACTGGACAAAATATAAGTATGAAAAATAACAAAGGGCAATAGCTCCTATTTTATGCAATCAAGAGTTATGATTTTTGTGCACTGCACTTCTCCTTGATGATATCAATCCACCTGTGAAGTATCATGTTTACATCTCTAACAGTTTTTGAGTTATGCTTTGGATAAGAAAGACGGAAGGATGGAAGGACGGAAGACAACTATTATCATATCCCCCGCCGCCTTTTCGGCAGGGGATAACAAAAGAATACCAAAAATTTTTTAATTTTTTTCTTTTTTTGTGAAAATCATAGAAAGAAATTTGACCCCCCGTTTGACTTTTTGAGCCCCTAGTATCTGGACAGGGGGTCAAAAACAAAATGCAAAAATCTAGTAAAAACATTTAACAATTATATAACTATCAGGAAGAGCCCTAGAAGTCATACTCACCAACCATTCTTAATTGCATTCTTAGTATAGTTCTAGATTGAGAAAGTAACAATTTCTGATTGGTTAAATCATTGGAAAGGGTTAAGTTAATTGCAGCTGTTAATTTTCTAAGGATGAAAAAGCGCTCATCAAGGTTGGAATATTCTGAAATTGGCCTTGAAACAATTATTGGTATTTCTATCTTGGAGTAATCAGGATGTGCAGGTAATTATTTGCAGCACTGAACAGATAATTTTTGAAGACAATCTTTACCAATCTCATCTAGATTACAATAACAAGAGGGCCATGATGGCCCTGAAGTTGCTCACCTGAGCCTTTTGACCAAACATGACCCATTTCCGATCTCTTCCAAGATATGATGACAAACATTCAAGACAATCTTTACCAATCTCATCTAGATTACTATAAAAAGCCTGTTTGGCTGATAATGCTCTACAAAACTTGAGCTCCTTAGTACATGGCAACATTTTAGACTTGTCCAAATTGAATTTGCAGACATCTTAACTCTTTACCACACAATCCCTAGTTTTAACGACCCTGAAGAAGAAGGCTTTTGAAAACATTGTAGGAAAAGGAGAAAATGCTGATACTCTTTCACAAATGAATTCCATAATTTGAGCCACACTTAATTTGTCATCTGCAAAATGCTTTCAATTTGGATGAGTCTATAGTATTGTCATTTGGTAGAGTTAACCCTTTGCCAAATAATCCCGAGTTTAAGTATTACCCTTGTGGAGGACAGTTTGTGAAAACACTGTTGGAAAAGGAGACAATGCTGGTAACTAGCATATTCTCCTTTTCCCACAATGTTTTTTACCCTCTAAAAGGTTTGTTCATCATTCAAGCCATGTTTAATATTGTCTGCAAATGCTTGGGATGTAGACAAGTCAAAAGTTTTGTCATTCTGTAAGGCATTAAATGTAGAGAATACGATATGATTTTTTGTAGAAGGCACTGTGGGAAAGGGAAAAAAATGATGCCATTTCTCCTTTTCCTACAATATTTCAAAACCTTTCTTCCTCAAGGTAGTTAAAACTCATGAGTTGAGTGGCAAAGAGATAAAATATATCTGTCATTGGCTCCTTCAATTTAACCCTTTAGCACACAATACTAACTTTTAATGACCCTGAGAAAGAACTGAAGCCTTTAGAAAACATTGTAGAAAAAGGAGAAAATGCTGGCAACCAGCATTTTCTCCTTTTCCCCAATTTTTTCTACGCTATCAAGTACAAATTCTGTCATTTGGGTCACCTTTAATTTGTCGTCTGCAAATGCTTTCATTTTGGAACAGTCTAAAATTTTGTCATTTGGTAGAGAGTTAAAAAAATTTATTTTACCTTAATTGAGAAAGAAGTTCTTGTAACTTATACCTATCTCTTGCAATTCTGTTGAAATTAAGCTAGCACTAGAGCAGAACGTGTGTGGGATTTGAACAAACCCAAAGTTGAAACCCGCTCCCTAGTATCAAACTCAGGACCTTACGGTTGAGAGGATGATGCTCTACCTCACAACAACAGACACCACAAAAGAAATATCAAGACAAACATTCTTACCAGTATCGAACTGAAAATGTGGCCTCTAAAGTGCACACAAGATTTTTCTTGAATTTGTCCCAGCTACCTTCTTTTCAACCAAATGTGGCCCAATTTTGAACATATATTAGAAATTATCTAGTTTCATGAGTATTGGATTGAAAATGTGGCCTCTAGAGTGCACACATAGTTTTTCTAAGATTCATTCCAGTGGCTTACTTTTTGATCCAACATGACCAAATTTTGATCTTTTACTACATAATACCAAGACAATCATTCTGCCCCAACTTTCATGAGTATCAGAATGAAAGTGTAGCCTCTAGAGTCACACTTTTTCTGAGATTTGTTCCAGTGAAATACTTTTTTACCTGAAGTGACCCAACTTTGACCTGTCCAAGATAACATCAAGACAAACATTCTAACCAAGTTCATTTGTTTCAGATTGATGCCTGGATGATGCATGACCCACCCTGGACAACTGACACAGCATGATTATCTAAGACACCAACCATCTACTCTTTATGTCTGTCATTAAAATAATAAAAGCATGTCATCACATAACTACCCTTGTTTTTAGTGTAATACATATAATACAGTAATTACGAATTTTCTTATCCAACACATGTTTGGGATAAGCTTATAACACCATATTTGGTCAAAACTCTGTAATCATATGCCTCATTTCTGCTAACCCAGATTTCTGTACGAAATTTACTGTCAAAATTGATCATTGTGACAAAGCTGCAAATTGTATCATTTTAGGATTCAAATGAAAATCATAATAATTACGCAAGTTTCTTTGGAACTATTTTGGTCCATGATGTACACACCTGTTACAGAAAGGAATAGGCTTCATGTACATTTGCATGATCCAAGAGTTACTTGCTAGGAAAAAAATGAATTCTAAATCCAGGTGAAAAGAAATGAAATAATAAAAGCCCTGGAAGTGATGGAGTCTTTCAACAATATTTATGTTAGCTATGTTGAAGAGATGAGAGACATGGCCATGATGTGAGGTTTTATCTTAAAGCAACTTGTTACTAGATTTTGTTTTAACAAGTGGGAAAAACAATTTAGAGACTGATAGTCTATTTTCATCTGCAAAGATAGCTTACTGACACAAAATGGATGCAAAAAAAGAATAGATGCATCATATTTCTCTTTTTTTTGTCTTGGTTTCCTACCAGTAAGTCATGGAATACCTGCTATCATATGACAAGTTATCATTTTTATCATTTTATTTTTAATCCTTTGAGCATGAAAGGTTAACTAGCATTTTCTCCCTTCCCCAGAATGTTTCCAAACTCCTTTTGCTCAGGGTTGTTAAAAGTTGGGACTGTGTGGTAAAAGGTTTAAAGAAAGAACCAAGTTCTGACTTACTTCATATAAGGCCATCTGATTGTTATAGGACAGCTCATCTGCATCTGTGAGAGGTTCGTGGTCTTTGTTTCTTCCATCTGTACCTGAAATTGTACAACATGACTGAATAAATATTCTCAGCTCATCACATAAATGACCCTTATTTTCAAAGTAATATAGAGCCATTACAATTTTTTCTGTCATCACATAACTACCCTTGTTTTTAGTGTAATACATATAATACAGTAATTACGAATTTTCTTATCCAACACATGTTTGGGATAAGCTTATAACACCATATTTGGTCAAAACTCTGTAATCATATGACTAATTTCTGCTAACCCAGATTTCTGTACGAAATTTACTGTCAAAATTGATCATTGTGACAAAGCTGCAAATTGTATCATTTTAGGATTCAAATGAAAATCATAATAATTACGCAAGTTTCTTTGGAACTATTTTGGTCCATGATGTACACACCTGTTACAGAAAGGAATAGGCTTCATGTACATTTGCATGATCCAAGAGTTACTTGCTAGGAAAAAAATGAATTCTAAATCCAGGTGAAAAGAAATGAAAGACAGACTGACCTGGCAACTTTTCACCCAGTTTTACAACTCATTTTTCTGCCAGCAACTGTTACAATTGCACCAACTGTACCATAACAGATTGTCATCTTCACAATATACTTTCCACACTTTAAAATCTAAGTGAATTTTAATACCAGCATTATTTACTTTTGACTGCCACTAGGCTTTTAATTTTTTTTCCAGATTGATTTAAAAGGATTTTATCCCAGATGCCAGCTTATGACAGATCCTATACATCCATATACAGGCTGTTCCTAAAGTCTTGCACATCCCAGTGACAAAAAAATCTTCTCTACATGACAGTAATAAATATGAATGGTGTTTACACCCCTTTCAACAATATTTCAGTCATATCATACCAAAAGCTCACTTACGCATGCATGACCTGAGCTTCACCAGCACTAGGCTAGGTCTTTAACTTACCAGTATACATTAATTTTGCATGTTACCAACTGCAGTCAACCCTTTGTATCCTGTAGCCAACCACTTTTAAAAACATTGTGTCAAAAGGAGTTATTGCTTACGATGAACAAATTTCTATTTTAGCAGCTTCTAGTATATTTTCAAATGCATTCTTTTTTTCCCGATATTTTTTAATTTGTGTGTTGCAAAGAAGTAAAAGGAAACCTTCATAATAGGGTAACATTTCAGACTACTGGCAAAAATGAAACCAATTGAAGACAAAAAAAATAAGTATGTCTCAAATTATGATATTTTTCTATAAAAGGGTAGATACCACCAAGGGAAAAGGAGAAAATGCTAGTCACCAGCATCTTGTCCTTTTCTCATCTTTTCAAAAGCCTTCTTCCTCAATGTCATGAAAACTTAGGAATGTTTGGTAATGGATGAACCTCCATTTAACAATCTCTTTCAGACAATGCAGACTTTCAAAATCATTGTGGGAAAAGGAGAAAATGCTGGTAACCAGCATTTTCTCTTTTTTCCACAATGTTTTTACTCAGAGACAAAATTCTACCATTTGAGCCTCATTTCAGCTGCAATCTGCAAAATTTAATGCTAGTAATATGATTGTATGAATCCAAAATTTTGTCATCTAGAAAAAGGATTAACTCATTACTGAATAATAAAATTTTAGACCTCCCCTCATTCAAAGCATTTGCAGACAACGAATTAACTATGACTCAAAAATTAATACTTATCTTTAGTAGGGTGGTATGAACATTTTGGGAAAAGGAGAAAATGCTGGTTACTACCATTTTCTCCTTTTCCCACAATGTTTTCAAAAGTGTTCTCAATTAGGGTCATGTGATTGTAATGTAAGGTATTAACTCTTTACAACACGATCCTGAGCTTAAATGACCCCAAAGAAAGAATGCTTTTGAAAACATTGTGGGAAAAGGAGAAAATGCTAGTAATTAGCATTTTCTCCCTTTCCCACAATGTTTTCTACTCTATCAAAGACAGAAATATTCATTTTAGCTGAGTTTATTTTGTTGTCTGCACAGTAACTTTCAATTTGGTCGAGTCTAAATTTTTATCATGTGCTACAGTGTTAATGAGATTTTCCGGGTGTTTTCCTGGAAAGATTTTTTATGTCTTTTTGATCCACCAATTGTGCCATGCGAAGGAGCAATCTTATCATTTTATTGCTCTAACAGACAACATCTATATCTTTTTTCCAGACAACAAATTTCTCTACTCTCCCTGCAAGCAACAATTCAACGTCACAACTCCAAATATACTCAATAGACATAACAAAATAGAAACAAGACCCAAATAAAATGCAAGCTTGAGGTAAATTTCATCTAAAATGTCCCCATAAAGCCGACAGTGTAGATCAAAGATCAGACTGCATGTTTTGAGCAGTCTGATCTTAATCTACACTGTAAAAGCAACTTTAGTTGTGAAAGGTACTCTATGGGTTAAAATGGGGATAAAATTATGTTACTTCTCTTTCAAGGGAAGAAAATCTTAAAAATGTAGAAACATTGTCGAAAAAGGAGAAAATACTCATTTGTCTTCCTCCAATATTGTTTTCTAAAAAGGATTCCCCAAATTGAAAGCATTCACAGATAGAAGTACATGGTTCAAAGGATGAAAATTGGGCTGGAATGGCTAAAAAATAATCATGAAAACAAGAGGGCCTGTATCGCTCCACTGGCTAATAAGTAAAATCCCTACATGCCGAACATTACAATACTTGGCCAATTGGTTTTGAACATAAGACCCCTGAGACAGGACTAAAATCGACAGCCCTAGTTCTTATGAAGATTTCTAAAGATTTCACTATATAAGCCTATGTAAAACTTCTGACCTCCTGGGGATGAATCAAATTCGACCCTAGGACTATGATTTACACACTCTTGGTGAAGGCCCACTAGATAAAGCTACACGCAAATTTTGGTAGCCCTAGGCTTTATGACTAAGTACAAGGAGATTTCTTAAGTTTTCTCTATATAAGCCAATGTAAAACTTGTGACCCCCGGGGCAGGGCCAATTTTGACCCAAGGGCTATAATTTGAGCACTCTTGGTAGAGGACCACTAGATAAAGCCACATGCAAAATTTGGTAGCCCTAGACCTTATGACTAGGTACAGGGAGATTTCTAAAGTTTTCCCTACATAAGCCCATGTAAAACTTGTGACCCCCAGGGTGGGGTCAAATTTGACCCCAGGGCTATAATTTGAATAAACTTGATAGAGGCCCACTAGATAAAGCCACATGCCAAATTTAGTAGCCCTAAGCCTCATGGCTAGGTACAGGAAGATTTCTAAAGTTTTCTCTATATAAGCCCATGTAAAACTTGTGACCCCCGGGGTGGGGTAAAATTTGACCCCAGGGCTATAATTTGAATAAACTTGATAGAGGCCCACTAGATAAAGCTACATGCCAAATTTGGTAGCCCTAGGCCTTATGGTTTCAGACAAGAAGATTTCCAAAGATTTCCAATATTTTTAAGTTTTGTTGCTATGGCAACCAGAGTTTTTGAAGGAATCGAATTCTTTCAAACAATTCTGAAGAGGACCATGGCAGGATCATTTCTGCGAAGTTTCATCAAAATTGGATGGGTAGTTTCAGAGAAGAAGATGTTTAAAATAAAAGTTAACGCACGCACGCATGGACAGACGAACAACGGACACCGGGCCATGACATAAGCCAGCTGGCCTTCGGCCAATGGAGCTAAAAAGAAAATGGTAGTTACCAGCTTTTTCTCCTTTTACCACAATGTTTTTTGTTTGAACACCTTCTTCCATAAGATTGTAAGATCACAGGTTTGCTTTGGTACAAGGTTACGCATTTGCCAAACAATCCAGAGTTTTAACTACCCTAGATAAGAATGCTTTAAAAAAAAATGTTGGAGAAGGTGAAAATGCTAGTAACCAGCTGGTTTCCAAACAACAGTTTCTTTCCTATCAAAATTAAATCTTGTCAGCTGAACCATATTGAATTTGTTGCCTGCCAGTTGAAAAACTTTTAGTTTTGTCCAAACTGAAAGCACTTGCAGATGACAATTAGACATGTGACATAATAAATGTGATTGGTCCTAAAGAGAACTGAAAACATTCTGGGAAAAGGAGAAAATGCTGGTAACCAGCATTTTCTCCTTTTCCCACAATGTTTTCAAAAAGCCTTGTTCTTCCCAAGGGTCGTTAAATCTCAAAACATTTTGGAAATGGGTTCAGCCTTGCAAAATACTTGCAAAAATATCATTGTTATTGCCTTTACAACTGAAGCAATCAGCAAGCAATCACCAATATCAGATTTACTTTGGTAAACTTCCCAACATTTTCTATAATGTTCATAAAATTTCTGAGAGCTATGCAGATAGCGTTGCCCTAATAGCCTACTTCTTGTTCGAAGAAATTAGAACTGTTGAAAAAACAGACTCAGCTCTTTATCAAACAATCCCGACATTTAATGAGGGAGGATTTTGCAAACATTGGAGGAAAAGGAGAAAATGCTGGTAACCAGCATTTTCTTCTATTTCCCAAATGTTTTTTACCCTGCTGTAGAACTTCAGTTCGCTTGTACCAATTTCAAATTTGTTGTCGGCAGGTTTTTTAAAATTGGAAGAGGCTACAATTTGTCAACTGAAAAAGATTGAATCCTTTACCAAAACAATCCCAAGATTTAACAATCACTTGTGAAAATATTACCGATGATGTTCACTCGAAATAAATTTTGATCTTTCACCGAAAAAAATAGATATCCTCTATTTATACTTCTTTAGATAGAACTTTAACAACTGGCAAAAGTTTGAAATTACATATCTTGAGTTATGTACCTATCCAGTCATGAGTTTCTTTTCTCAGTACTTCGCACAATATTCTTTCCAAGCCACTGGCGGCTTTCCCACATAACCATCATCAAAACAATGATCAGTGGTGACAGAAGAATAAATTCTGTTGCAGTGGTTATCATCAACCTGAGCAAAGATAATGACTGAGCCAAGGATTCGAAAAAGCAACACCCTGTTCTCAAATCCTGTATGCTACCAACTGCGCCACCCTGACTCGGCAGTAAAGCAATAGGTGAATGTAGGGCCAAGAAATTTAATGCTAGCAATATAATAGCTTCCAAACACTGACAGAGGTTAATCGGTACAAACAGATGGTAAATCTTACATTGAAAGGTAATTAAAATCATGTTTTTTATCTAATTTTTCCAGGGCCAGATGCACAGTTCTCTTCAACAGACTGCAAAATTTTAGATTGATTGATTGTATGGTGTTTAACGCCGTTTTCAACATTATTTCAGTTATATCGCGGCGGCCAGTGCACCTATCCATGCTTTCCTGGAGTCTCTTTTAACCAGTACTCTGCACAATTTTCTTTCCAAGCCACCGGCTGCTTTCCCACATAACCATCGTCGAAACAATGGTCAGTGGTGGGAGAGGAATGAATCCTGTCGCAATGACTATCATCAATCCTCGGAAAGAAATCGGCCGAGCCGGGGATCGAACCCACGACCCCCTGTTCTCAAGTCCTGCACACTACCGACTGAGCTACGGGGCTCGGGCAAAATTTTAGACTTGTACACTTTTGGAAACAGTCTGTGTTCATACAGAGAAAACAGAAAAGGAAAAAGCAGTAATTTCTGTAATAAATGTATTTTCCCTTTTTCTCAATGTTTTCCAAAATTGTCTATAACAGGTGCATAAAAAGTTGTTTTGAACTGATAGTTACTAAGGACTGTATTATGACAATAATATTTGCACAGTTTTATTATCCCCCGCAGAAGGCTGAGGGATATAGTTTTAGCGTTGTCCGTCCGTCCGTCCTTCCGTCCGTCCTACCATCCATCCGTCCATGTGTCTTTCCGTGACGATATCTCAAATACCATTGGTCGGAATTTCGTGAAATTTTATACATGTGTACAATAACCTATTCAGCCGATGTACTTTTTTTCTTTTTTGATTTGATGCAAAATGGCTGACTGGGAGCCATTTTGAGTTACGCAGCCGTGTAAATTTTTTAAAAGGTCTTTTTCGGTGGGGGATATCGTTTCAACGAAGTTGCTTGTTTGTGTTCTTTTTCTTCTTACCCTTATCCTGTTAACCCTTTACCACATGACAAAATTTTAGACCTGTCCAAATTAAAAGCATTTGTATATGACAGTTTTAACGTGGCTCATATGAAATTATTTTTCTTTGATAGGGTAGAAAACATTGTGGGAAAAGGAGAAAATGCTGGTAACCAGCATTTTCTCCTTTTCCCACAATGTTTTCAAAAGCCTTCTCTTTTAGGGGGCATTAAAAGTATCATTTTTGTGTGGTAAAGGGTTAAATAAAAGTATGAAACTTTCAAGCCAGTACTTAAAACCCAAATATTGCTGTTTGAAAGGTACTTTTGGAGGAAAGATATCTCTTTATCGGACAGTGTAGATTCAAGATCAGACTGCACATTCTGTGCAGTCTGATCTTAATCTACACTGTCCGCAAAAGGCACTCTAAGAGTCATGCTTACCAGCCTATGGGTAAACTAAATAAAATTGACTTTTTTTTAATTCTGTACAAAACAACAAAATTTCAGATTCATCAAAACTGAAAGTCCTTGCATACAACAAAATAAATTTGAGCTCAGTAGATGGAATTTTTCTCTAAAAGGGTAGAAAACATTATGACAAAAAGGTGAAAATCCTGGTTACCAGTATTTTCTCCTTTTCTCACAGAGTACTCAAAAGCATTCCTCCTCAGGGCTGTTAACCCTTTACCAAACAATACCGGGGTTTTCTGAGAAAGAAGCCCTTCGAAAACATTGTGGAAAAAAGAGAAAATGCTGGTAACCAGCATTTTCTCTTTTTCCCACAATGTTTTCTACCCTTCCCACTAGAGACTTCAATTTTTGAGTCACATTAATTTTGTCGTCTGCAAAGGCTTTCAATTTGGACTAGCCCAAAATTTTGTCGTTTGGTAAAGAGTTAAAGCATGGGATTGTGTTTGGTATACATTTAAAAATGAAAACTACACTTCAAAAGCATACTGACAAGATTTTCGGGTCAAAGTCCATCAACCCTGTACTAGAGGACAAAATTTTAGAAATGTTCAAATCCAAAGCATTTGCAGACAACAAAAATTAAAGCAAATCAAGAAATTGAAAGTTGTCTTTCAAAGGTAGAAAATATTGTGAAAAGGAGAAAATACTAGTTACCAGCATTTTCTCCTATACCCAAAATTTCAAAAGCCCCCTTCTCTAGGGTCGTTGAAGCTCGGGATCAATATTGTTCAGGGTTAAGAGGGGAGTAGCAGATGATGTAGATCGGAGATCAGACTGTTTGATTCTGTGCTACCTGATCTTGATCTCTGCCGTTGGAAAAAAATGTTTGTGTCTTTCCTGGCAATTAAATTCCCCTATTTTTTTCAAAAGATTTCTTCTTCAGGATAGTAAGAACGAGGTGAGATTAAGGGATATGAATCAATAACCTGCTATGAATAGCAACACACCTATATCTAGATAATAAAAAATACATCATTTCTGTTGTCTTGATGAGTTGGGGTATTCTTATCCCAAAAACTTTATAATTATCTTCAATGAAACCTATGTTGTGAGTAGTCATTAGAAATGTAAAAAAAAACCCCGAATCTAATTGGTAACCACAACTTAGGTCTTGGCCAAGAACTACAGTGATGCTACTCTTTGAATGGTAAGACACCTTTTTATTTTATGCTTTCCGGTAGGATATCGAGAAATAGCAGTGAAAATATTTTTCGATATTACACAGGTACGACCAGTGAAAATACTGATTTTCATGTTCTTGTTGCCTAGTAAATTGCGCGTGCCTCACAACCAGATGGAAATATGATGTCATTTACCTTACATTTCTCGCGCTTGACATAATATTGTAATGTGTTGCTATGCGGGAGGGGTACACCACGTGGAGTAACAGAAAAGAACTGTACTGGATTTTGATAAAGCTCCTCCCAGAAAGGGTTAAAAGCATGAAATAAATAGAATATTTGTTTTTTTCGGTGAAAGATTGAAATTTATTTCGTGAACACCATCGGTAATATTTTCACTCGTGGCTGCGCCACTCGTGAAAATATTACCGATGGTGTTCACTCGATGAAATAAATTTCGATCTTTCACTGAAAAAAAAAACAAATATTCTCTATATATCTAGATAACCACAAAACACATCCTTACTCTGGATGAGTTGTGGTATCCTTATCCTAAAAAGATTATCTCTTCCCTAAAACCTAATATGTTGTGGCTATACATTAGAATTCCCTTGAAAAGAGGAATCTAATGAGTACCCACAACTCAGGTATTAGCCAAGAATTCAGGTGATATGCTACTCTTTGAAACCTAAAGCATACCCCTGGTATGTGATTCTGACAGACATTATATACCAAAACACTGACCTTCTTGTAATTATTCAAATCCTTAAAACTTCTAATCCTATTAACATTATCTCTCTTCCAGACAATTCTAATGAGGCCTAACAACAAAATATCTGTGTTAACTCTTTACCAAACAACAAAATTTTGGGCTAGTCCAAATTGAAAGCATTTGCAGACGACAAAATAAATGCAAATCAGAAATTGAATTTTGATTTTGGAAGGGTAGAAAACATTGTGGGAAATGGAGAAAATGCTAATTACCAGCATTTTCTCCTTTTCCCACAATGTTTTCAAAAGCTGTCCTCACAGGGTCGTTAAAAGTAGGGATTGTGTGGTAAAGAGTTAAGGGTTTCAGTCCAAGATGCTGTGGGTAGGGTAGGTAGCAATTTTATTTTTTTAGAAACTTTTACAAGGACCATACACCCGACAAATTGTTTTTTTCAATCGTAGCGTAAAAAGTTTAGGGTTGGCAGCATTATCTAGGTAGGGTCTGGAAACCCTAAACATGATAGAGTACCCACAACATAGGTGCTAGTGAATAAGTTAATATTACTTTTTAAACCTGAAAAACTTCCCTTATCTGTGACTGATTAATAACTCATAAAACAGACACTTTCTTCCTGTGATGGTAGAGCAGAAAACCTCCTGGGAAAAGACAGATAAGAGGACCATGATGGTCCTATATCGCTCACCTGAGTACTAAGCAATAAAGGTCTACAATGAAGATAAATACCAAATATCAAGGTTCAAGGCCAAATGATAATGAAACAAGAGCGGCAAATTGTCGCAAGATATGCCCGTCCCACCGCCAGTTGTCAAGGAGGTATAAGGGCAGGTAATGCAACAAACATGTTTACCAAGTCTCAAGTCAATTTGACTTCAGGTGACAAAGTTCCGTTCCGGACAACCAAGAAATAGTGTAAAAATGAAGATCAAAGTTGAATTACTCAAAATCCGCACTAGGTAGAGTTATTGTTCTTGTGCACTGTACTCGGTAATATTGCAACAAACATGCATACCAAGTTTGAAGTCGTTCTGACTTGAGATGACAAAGTTATATTCCGGACAAGCACTAAATGTTATAAAAATGACAATCAAAGGGAAATAACTCAAAGACAGCATGAGGTAGAGTTACAATTCTTGTGCACTGCACTTCCAAATATTGCAACAAATAAGCATACCATATTTCAAGTCATTCCTACTTAAGATGACAAAGTTTTGCTCTGGACAAGCAAGAAATGCTATAAAAATGAAGGTCAAAGGGGGAATAACTCAAAATCCACACTAGGAAGAGTTATGGTTCTTGTTCACTGCACTCCGTAATTTTTCAACAATCATGCATACCAAATTTGAAGATGTTCAGGCTAGAGATGACAAAGTTATATTCCAGACAAGCAAAAAATGCTGTAAAAATGATGATCAAAGGGAAATAACTCATAGACAGTACGAGATAGAGTTATGGTTCTTTCACACTGCACTCCGTATTATTGCAACAAACACAAATGCCAAGTTTCAAGTCAAATTTTCGGACTGGAGATGACAAAGTTATGGTCCGGACAGAGAACTATTCTAAAGAACTTTCTAATTCAAGGGCAAATAACTCAATCGTTTTGGTCCAATTAGACCCATAATCGAACTCAACCCAGATCTTATGGTCATAAGTATTTTGACCAAGTTTGATGCTAATTGGTTAAAAATTGTAGATGCTAGAGTGTAAACAAAGTCAAATATAGCAATTTCTCTAATTCAAGGGCAAATAACTCCAGTTGTTCTGGTCCGATTAGACCCATAATCGAACTCATCCGAGATCTTAAGGTCATATATATTTTGACCAAGTTTGGTGCTGATTGGTTAATATTTGTAGATGCTAGAGTGTAAACAAAGTCAAATATAGCAATTTTTCTAACTCAAGGGCAAATAACTCCAGTTGTTCTGGTCCGATTAGACCCATAATTGAACTCATCCGAGATCTTATGGTCATATATATTTTGACCAAGTTTAATGCTGATTGGTTAATATTTGTAGATGCTAGACTGTAAACAAAGAAATGTGAACAGACGGACGGACGACGGACTGTCAGGACGCCGACAGACGGTGAGTGATCACAATAGCTCATCCTGAGCACTTCGTGCTCAGGTGAGCTAAAAATGCTGGTTACCAGCATTTTCTCCAATGTCCACAATGTTTTCAAAAGCCTTTTCTTTCAGGGTCGTTAAAACTCTTTATTGTGGGGTAAAGAGTTAACAAAAATCTGTTATGGGTACTGATTAGAATTTTCTCAAAGTTACAATTCTTATGAGTACCAACAACATAGGTTTTAGGTTTTAGTAAAGAACTGACTGGATGCTACTCTTAGAACCCAAAATTATTCCCCATATCTGTGACTGATAGATAATACATTTACCCTTCACCACACAATCCAGAGTTTTCATGACCCTGACAAAGATGTCTTTTGAAAACATTGTGGGAAAAGGAGAAAATGCTGGTAACCAGCATTTTCTTCTTTTCCCACAATGTTTTCTTCCCTTCCCAAAACATTTGTAAATCTTTTAATAATATTTAGTTTTTTGTCTACAAATGCTTTCAGTTTGGACCAGTATAAAATTTTGTCATTTGGTAAAGAATTAAACCACAGACCTTCTTCTTCCTGTTCACTTTCATCCTCTGTTTTAGTTTTCACGTAAGGCTGATCCAATCCGTTCTCTGTCGTTATGGTGATCGTTGGTAAAGCTTCTAGGGGAATATGATTCCCATCAGGCCCTTCAGGTACTTCCTCCACACGAAACTGAACCATGTTTTTTTTATTTCCCAAAACCACAACAAATAAATATATACACCGCCGTAAAAAAAGCAATGAATCTGAAACTAATTTCTCCTGGAATCCCTCCTGATCTCTGTTTAAGTCGTAACTATCCAAAAATAAAGATGGAATTCATTAATTTCCATCCCTCTAATATTGAACGACTGTTACGTCAGGACAGATGGTATCTCAGGTTGAAGGTCACTGGTGTCTTTATCACGATTTATCATTGTACATGTTTTTTATTATCTCATACTATCAATTTTCGGATCACTGATGTAATAATATACCATATCAACTTTTCTACCACCTTTCTCTTTACTCTTTACCACACAATCCCAAGTTTCAATGACCCTGACTGAGACAGGCTTTGAAAACATTGTGGGAAAACGAGAAATTGCTGGTTACCAGTATTTTCTCATTTTCCCACAATGTTTTCTGCCCTTTCAGAGACAAATCCCATCATTTCAGCCACATTTAATTTGTCATCAGTCTGCAAAATTTGGGTTTGTGTACTCAAGGGTTAACTCTTGGCAAGCCATATAAATCCAATGAACATTCTCACTTCAGAAATAATATCCTAATACTGCAATTTCAAGGTTACTTTTGGTCAAAATGACTTGTAAGTAAAAGATCAGACTGCATGTTTTGTGCAGTCTGTTCTTGATCTACATTGACTGCAAAGGGAACTATAACAGTGAGATGCTTTAACCCTTTACCACAAAAAAAAACACGACTTTTAACAACCACAAGAAAGAAAGCCTTTGAAAACATTGTGGGAAAAGGAGAAAATGCTGGTTACCAGCATTTTCTCCTTTTCCCACAATGTTTTCTACCTTTTCCAAAGCAAAATTATAAATTTTTGAGTAATAATCATTTTGTCTTCTGCCAAAGCTTTCAATTTGGACAAGTCTAAGACTTTGTCCTTTGGTAAAGAGTTATATATAGAAATAATACTTTGAATTTAGATGAGTATAAAATTTTGTAGATTGATAAAGAGTTATTATTTCTATATATAACTCTTTACCAAAGGACGGCAATTTATATGTGGCTTAAATGGCTGCAATTGTTTTGAATGGGTTACTCAGAAAGCATAATGGGGGAAAAAAGAAATTGATCATCATAACCATTTTCCATAATGTTTTCAAAAGCCTTCCTCATAAAGACTTTCAAAAGTCTAGCTTTTGAAACACTGTGGGAAAAGGAGAAAATACTGTTATCCAGCATTTTCTCCTTTTCCACTTTCTATGTTTGCTACTCTGTAAACTAGAGGCGCTTGAGCGCCTGTATCGCTCCACAGGCCTGATATTTCTATAATGGCGAAAGGAAGTTTTTAACAATTATCATTCAATCCTGCATTTTAGCTCACTGAAGAAACAATTTGGTAGACAACCACCATAGGAACTTACCTGCAAAACAACAATGAAATCCAATGAATAGTTTTAGAGAAGAAATTTTTCAAAGATTTTACTTTATACCATAAAAGGAAAATGAGTCTCCCATAAAAGCCATGTTTTTTGACAGATCTCTTTTTTTTTTTAAGGAATTCTGTAAACCTGTATCTAAGGAACATTCCTGCAAAATAATAATGCTATCCAAATAGCGGTTTGGGAGGAGAAGATTTTTAAAGGTTTTTTACTTTGGTTGCCATGGCAACCAGAATTCTTCATGGAACACAATTATTTGAAGGAATTTGAAAGAGGACCACCAAAGGAACATTCCTGTGAAATTTGGTAACAATCCAGTCAATAGTTTCTGAGGAGAAGTTTTTTAAAGAAAAAGTTAACGGACGCACGCACGGACGAACAGACGGACGGACGAACGGACAGACGGACGAACGGACGCACGACGGACACAACGCCATGACAATAGCTCGCTGGCCTTCAGCCAGTGGAGCTAAAAACAAATCTAGTCACCTGAGTCACATTGAAATTGTCATCTGTGAATGTTTCGAATTCGGACAATTGTATGATGTTGTCATTTGGCAGTAACATCATCAGCTGTATATGCTTTTTATATCATCTTAGTTTACAACATTGTACACAGTTTCTGATGTAATAATATAGCACAGCAAAAAAATTCTACCACATTACTTTAACCGTCTACCGAGCAATTACGTGTGTTTTTGTGACCTTGAGGTAGATTGCTTTTGAAAACATCTTGGGGAGAAAGAGAAAATGCTTGTAAGCGTAACAAGTTCTCCTTTTTCCACATTGTTTTCTACACCATCAAAGACGAATCTTATCATTTGATCCAAAAAGAATTGTCTGCAATCTGCATCTGCAATGCCTTCAACATGACCAAGTCTAAAATTTTGCTATCTTTTGAAGATTTTGACAACAAATTAATTTGACCAGTCAAAACTGAAAGTATTTACATGCAGCAATGTCAGTTTGGTTCAAATAATGAGATTTATCTTTCAAAGGAAAGAAAATATCATCCAAAAAAGAAGAAAATACTGATAACATGCATTTTCTTCTTTTACCATGATGTTTTCAAAAGCCTTCGTCTTTGTAAGGTAAAG
Organism: Hippopus hippopus; assembly: GCA_946811185.2. Lineage (NCBI taxonomy): Eukaryota > Metazoa > Mollusca > Bivalvia > Cardiida > Cardiidae > Hippopus > Hippopus hippopus. The sequence goes on along the minus strand of OX328103.1, from coordinate 12,589,022 downwards.
AACAGAATCATGCTTGTCATCCATCTTTTTCGAGGATGTTTTCAAGGTCATCTGCAGCCATTTTGGTTCCGTATGTAATGAATCATTTTATTTTTGAATATAAGAAAGATTTCACCGTCAATCCAATATTTGGACATTACTCCAGAAAGTAATAATAGAAAATATTGATTTTCTTCAGTAAAACTGCTGCTAGTTTCAATCATTAAAAAAATTTAATTTTCGTTGCTGATATAAGAATGTCGGTGTTGTACACATTTCGTGAAGTTCTCAGTGTAAGTTTTGCCACTCTCTCTCAATGGTAACCCTTTACCAAACCATCCTGTTCCAACCCTACACCACATAATCCAGAGATTAAACAACCTATAGCAAGAAAGCTTTTGAAAGCATTGTGGAAAAAGGAGAAAATGCTGGTAACCATCATTTTCACCTTTTCACACAATGTTTTATACTCCATTAACTCTTTCCCAAACGACTATATTTCAGGCAGGTCCAATTTGAAAGCACTTGCAGACGACAAAATTTATACGGTACAAATGATTGGATTTGTATCAGATTACCTTAAAAAAAAAAATTGTGGGAAAAAAAAAGAAAAAGCTGATTGTTAGCATTTTCTCCTTCTCCCACAATGTTTTCAAAAGGCCTACTACTCTTCAACTGCAAATGTCTTGAAATTGGTTGAGTCTAAACATGTATAATGTGGTAATGAGTTAATGACCCTGAAGTAGAAGGGCTTGAAAACATTCTGAGAAAGGGAGAAAATGCTGCTTACAGCATTTTCTCTTTTTTCCCATATGTTTTCCAGACCTTTCCAAAGACGTATCTTACCATTTAAGCCACTTTTATCATCTCTTCTGAATAAGATTTTAAATTTAAACCAGTAAAATATTTTTTCTTTTGGTAAAGAGTTAAGTGTAAACTTCACCAGTCTCTCCCTGCTATTCTTTTACCTCATATTTTCCTGAGTTTTAACCACCTTGAGGAAGGAGGCTAATGAAAACAATGTGGGAAAAGGAGAAATGCTGGTAACCAGCATTTTCTCCTTTTCCCACAATGTTTTCTACAATTTCAAAGAAAGAAACCATCTTTTAACTGTATTCACTTTGTTGTCTGCAAATGCTTTCAATTTGGACAAGTCTGAAATTTTGTTGTGTAGCATGGGTTAATGTCAGTTTGATTGTGAGGAAAAAGTCATTATTTCCCATGTAATTATTTCCCAATGTCACTCTAACCACCACTGCAATACCACCAAATGTGGTAACTCTTTTTACCAAAAGGAAGAAAGCTTCAATCATTCCATTTTACAAATGTAAGTGTACAGTTTCTACAACTGCAAAGGAAAGTATAATATCTTATTTTATCATATACCAGTAAATTTACCGGATTAAATACATGCGTTGAACCGGATTAAATAACACACACAACAGAAAAAAAATCCATATATAGGCACTGTGAAATATAGTCCCAAATATGGTATGGTGAAGTATCTCGCATGACTAAGTATGCATGATTTTACGCTGTAATATTAATCTGCCATTCATGGAAACAAAGTTACTACCATCCACACTATTAATTGTCTCATTTTGTTTACTGTTTTCGAATAAGATGTCAATAATTGCAAAATGTTCTCTTTGAAAGTTGTAGGTAATTGCAAAATGTTCTCATTGAAAGTTGTAGGTATATATTCTCGCTGCATGAGAAAATTCGAATTAAATACAAGCACCAGGAAAGTTACAACAACATAATATTCCGTATGTACTTGTCAATTTTAACAGCAAAATTATGATTTACCAATTAACAAGAGGGCCAAGATGGCCCTGTATCGCTCCACTGGCTTTTTAACCCTTTACCACACAAATCGAAGTGTTAATGACCCTGAAAGAGAAGGCTTTCAAAAAAACATCCTGAGAAAAGGACATGTTGTAAGCCATTTCCCTTGATTAACGTTTAAATTGAAGTGACAATATTTTGAAGCCCATGTTAAACTTGCGATCCCTGGAATGAAGGCAATTTTGACCCCAGACCTACAATATGAAACTAGAATGTGTGGTTATAAACAAAAAGATTTTTTAATCTTGCCCAATAAAAAGTTATGTAAAACAAGTTTGCTGAATAAAAGGCCCTGTAAAATATGTGATCCATGACACAGGTTTATCAAGTTTTCACTATAAAAGCCAATGTAAAACTTGTGACCCCTGGTGTGGAGTCAAACTTGACCCCCAAAGTTAAAATTTGGGCCCTCTTGGTAGAGGCCCATTATATAAAGTTACATGCAAAATTTGGTAGCCCTAGGCCTAAATATGGCTATGTACAAGTAGATTATTAAAGTTTCCTTATATAAGACCATGTAGAACTTGTGACCCCCTGGGGTGGGGCTACATTTGACCCCCTAGGCTATAATTTGGGCACCCTTGATAGAGACCCCCTAGATAAAGCTAAATGCAAAATTTGATAGCCCTAGCCCTTATAGCTAGATGCGAAAGATTTTCCTATATAAGCCCGTCCATGTAAAACATGTTACCCCCGGGAGCGAAGTCAAATTTGACCCTCGGCTATAATTTGGACACCCTTGGTACAGGTCCACTAGATAAAGCTACATGCCAAATTTGGTCGCCCTAGGCCCCATGGCTAGGTCAAAGAAGAATTTTAAAGTTCTCCCTATATAAGCCCATGTAAAACTTGTTATATAAGCCCATGTAAAACTTGTTACCCCCGGGCAGGGCCTAATTTGACCCCAGGGCTATAATTTGAACAATCTTGGCAGAGGTCCACTAGATAAAGCTACATGCCAAATTTGGTAGCTCTAGGCCCTATGGCTAGGTAGAAGAGGAATTTTAAAGTTCTCCCTAAATAAGCCCATGTATAACTTGTAACCCCCGGGGCGGGGCCAATTTTGACCCCAGGGCTATAAATTGAAGAAACTTGGTAGAGGTCCACTAGATAAAGCTACATGCCAAATTTGGTAGCCATTGGCCTTACGGTTTCAGACAAGAAGATTTTCAAAGATTTTCAAAATTTTTCAGTTTTGTTGCCATGGCAACCAGAGTTTTTGAAGGAATTAAATTCTTTCAAGAAATTCTGAAGAGGACCATGGCAGGATCATTTCTGTGAAGTTTCATCAAAATTGGATGGGTAGTTTCAGAGAAGAAGACGTTTTAAAAAAAAAGTTAACGCACGGACGGACGGACGGACGCATGACGGACAACAGGCCATGACATAAGCCCGCTGGCCTTCGGCCAGTGGAGCTAAAAACTGAATAGGCCGCTTTACATAAATCTTTTGAAAGGTTAACTATATTTCTAATGTATTACCCATTCCCGGTGGTTGTTCTTAATTTTTTAAGTACAGTCAAACTTCGGTAGCTCGAACACCCAGGGGACCAGCCGATTTGTTCGAGTTATCGGAAGTTCGACCGAGCCGAAGATCATTCACAGATCGCCGGATTCGATCAAGAAATATAGTATGTCCGCAGTAGGTTATGTCCGACATTACCTATGCCCAATAGCATTTTAAATGATCACACGGAAAAATTACAAACAAAATAGTTGCTCAGTAAAATAACTTTTATTTACTTAACTTAGCACATGTCATCTAAATATCATCTGATTTTTAATAAGAAATGCATACACAAGATATAAAACCATTCAAACATCCTCTCTTCTATTTACATGTACATTTATTCTATTTATAGAACACAAGTTTAATATACGGTCTCAGTTTGCAAGAAAAAAAGGAAGAAGGTAATGAATATCCATATCAATGCTTAAAAAAGTCGTGAATGCTAGTCTGGTGTGTGGAGCGTTTCTTCAAGTCAAATTTAAACAGAGATTTATACAAAGAGCACATCACAGACAGTTCATGTTCAGTGTCATTCTCAGATTCAAAAAAGCGGCGTAAGGTATCATGGGCTGTCATGGCTTCGGCGAGAGTCGGTGGTTCGGGAGCAGGCTGGTCGTCGGCTTCTTGAGTCATGTCGTCTTCTACGGGATTTCGAGCTGAGAGTAGGTCAGAAACAATGTCACTGTCACTGGTTTCGGCACACACTGGAATGTCTAAATCGACGTTAATGTAACCACTGATATCACATTGATCACGTTTGCACAATTCGGCTACACGAGCAAGCGGGATATCGTCTTCGTCGTCACTATCTGAAACACTGGGGTAAGGGTTATCTGACACAGAGTTAAATCCAGCATGTCGAAAACACTTGGAGATTGTTTGTGGTGTAACCATAGACCAGGACTGTCTCAGTAAACGTAGGGCGTCTAAGACAGTAAACACGAAGTCACTTTTACTGTCTATGTCGGCTAGTTGTCTCTGTATCAGTTGGTGACGGTAGTGGACTTTTAGGTTCTTGATGATTCCCTGGTCGCAGGGTTGAGTGTGTGATGTTGTGTTAGGAGGGAGAAACACAAGTTCAATGGCTTTGAGTTCTTTCATAGCGGGATGGGCGGGGCAGTTATCTATCACCATAACCACTTTTCTGTTTTCACGGAGGAAACGTTTATCCAGTTTAGTTAGCCACTTTTTGAAGATTTCACTGGTCATCCACGCTTTTTTGTTGTTTTCATACTGAGTTGGTAATGTTTTGACGTTCTTGAAACACCGTGGGTTAGCGGATTTGCCGATCACTAGGAGTGGAATTTTATCGTCACCGGACATGTTAGCGCACACCATCACTGTAATACGGTCTTTACTGCGTTTACCCCCAGCACAGGACACATTTTTGAATTCGAGGGTCTTGTCTGGTGTGAGTCTGTAGAACAATCCGGTCTCGTCGGCGTTGTAGATGTCTCGAGGAGAATAGCGCTTCAGGAGCTGTTCTTTCTGTACAGACCATGCGTCCATGGCCTCTGAGTCTGAATCTACGGATCTGGATTCGCCGCAGATGGCTTTGAAGGAGATCTGGTGTCTGTCTTTAAATCTGTCTAACCAGCCGGTCGATTGTTTGAAGTCGTCTATACCAAGTTGGTCTGCGAAGAATTTAGCTTTCTCTAACATGATGGGACCGCTAATAGGAACGTTCTGGTTTCTGGCTTCTCTGAACCAGCGGAGTAAGGCAGTCTCTAGATCTTCAAAATTTCCCTGTCTCATGTTGCGTCGTTTAGGCCCAAATTTTGCGAAGCCTTCTTTGATGGAATCGGCCTTCTTCAGCCAACCTGATAGTGTATTCTTTGGGATGTCGAACATTCTGGCTATTTCTGTTTTCGACTTCTGACCTTTTTCGAACTCGATAATGGCGTTGAATTTCACTTCTAAGGGTTTCTGGTCAAGTTTTCTTTTTGTTCCTCTTTTCTCTGACTTAGATATCCCCCCCGTTACCGGGTCCTTCACTAAGTTGCTCAGAGATCTTTTCTTCCGTAGGTTGAGACATTTCTAATACGTTACATGTATGTTATGATACTGGGATTCAGAATTCTCCTCTTAAATACCGTCGAACACCACAGTTTGATGCAAAAGGCGTGAAAAATTGATTAAAGGCAGAGCAAACATCCAATCAAGAAAAAATACAATCATTATCAATCAGCATTAATTAATGAAAGCTATTTATTTTTCACGGAACGGGTTAATATTACGCACCGTTTCAATCAGTGGACAAGGTGTCATAAACAGATAAACAACCTATATGTGTGAAATTCACCAACACTTGTCAACTAATTTATCGGTCAACCTTTTGTTCGACCTTTCCCAGGTAAAAAGTATAGTGATTTTACGTTTGGGACCATGAAATGTGTTCGAGAGTTCGAGTTTCACGGTGTGCGAGTTTTCCGAAGTCGAACTCGTTGAATTAAGAGCATTTTCTGTCGGGACTGAGATTCTTGTTCGAATTTTCGGTAGTGTTCGAAGATTCCCGTGTTCGAGCTACTGAGGTTTGACTGTATGTACAAATGACAAAATATCAACATTTAAACGCCCATTAACACCAATCAAAGCAGGTGTTAAAATGCATTTCAATTTAAATCACACCATTTAAAAGAATGGAAAATACTGTGAAGATGACAATCTGTTATTATGTGGTCAGTCAAAGTGCTGGTCGCTGGCATAAAAATAAATTTTCGAATCAGGCAAAAAGTAAACAAAAGTTAGAGCGACCTGGCAGGTTTTAACCTAGTTTTGAAATCAATTTCTCTGCCAGCGACAAACACTTGGACCGAGTCACTGTACATTAACAGATTGTCATTTTCAAAATAATTTCCATACTTTTGAATTGTATAATTTAAATTGAAATGCATTTTAACAACCACTTTATTCACTTTTGGCTGCTATTGTTACTTTAAGTATATAAGTGCAGTCATATGAATCAAGAATATTTGCTTCTGTTCAGACAGACAGACAGATAGCAGAAAGTGGATTTGATATGTAAATCTTCCAAGAACCTCTGCTCTTTTCAAGGTCATATTATCCTTATCTATTGGATACCTACATTCTGTATGATCTCAGCTCAGGTACTCAAGTGTGATTTAGGCAAGTTATGTATTGCTGATTCACTTTCAAATTCGTTATCTTTTTTTAACCCTTTATTGCACAATGCCCTCTTTTAAGAACCTTGAAAAAGAAGACTTTTGAAAACATTGTGGGCAAAAGGAGAAAATGCTGGTAACCAGCATTTTCTCCTTTTCACACAATGTTTTCTACCCATCAAAGATAACTTTAATTTTAGCCACAATTTAGATTTGGCATCTACATTTGCTATGGGTTTGGACAGGTCTTTAATTTTGTTGTATTCTTTTTTGTCATACATAAAGTACACTTTATGTCAAATGACAGAACTTGCCTTTGAAGGGGCAGAAGGCATTTTCTCCTTTTTTCACAATGTTTTCAAGGCACTGTTTTTCCTCAAGGTTGTTAAAACATTGGATTGTTCGGTATAGGGTACAGCAAAGACAGGAAATTGCACAATTAACCTAGGACATAAATTTGCTAAAAGCACTTTCACAGAAAGCTACCATCGGAACCTACTCTGTCACTTAGAATCATTGCATCAGCATGGGAATTCATGACACTGTCTGCCCCGTTTTCATTGAAACATAATTTTGGACAAATATGTCTTTAACTTACTACCAACCAAACACATGGATTTAACCAGCCTGTAGAGGGAGGGATACTCTTGAAAACATCTTGAGAATAGGAGAAATTACTGGTTACCAGCATTCTCTCCTTTTCCAACAATGATTTCTACTTGTTAAAAGCCAATTCTAATCAATTTTGCCATTTTCAATTTGTTGTCTGCAAGTGCTTTCAATTTGGATAAGTCTTGAATTTTGTCTGGTTACCCGCAATTTCTCCTTTTCCAACAATGTTTTCTACATGTTAAAAGCCAATTCTTAACATTTTAGCTATTTCCAATTTGTCACCTGCAAATGCTTTCAATTTCGTTAAGTGTAAATTTTGCTTGTCTGGTAAAGGGTTAAAGTTTCTGTTGGCATAATAAAGCATGCAAATTTTATTAGAAATTTCTTTGTTTCCTTCCCAGGACAACTTCATGCATCTTGCAGCAGATCACCTATGAAAACATTGTAGCAAAGGAGAGATCAAGTATAGAAATCAGCTACATGACAAGAAAATGTTTTTAAACCCTATTCAAAATGACAAATTTCAGATGCTTCAAAATTCAAAACATTAAAATTTTGCAGGTAATAAAGTTGAAATTGGAACAAATTAGATTTAATTCTCTCGTGGGGTTGAAAATATTATGGGAAAAGGAGAAAATGATGGCTACCACCATTTGGTAAAGGGTTAACTCTTTTTTCACATAAAAAAGAGGGCTATAATGGTCCTTAAGTCGCTCACCTGAGTCTTTTAACCAAACATGGCCCAATATTAAATCTCTTTTGAGATATTTTGACAAACATTCTACATTCAAACATTCATAATTAATGGGCTGAAAATTTAGCCTATAGCTTGTACGCAAGCTTTTCTAAAATTTCTCTCAGTGACCTACGTTTTTGCCCAACATAGCCCATTTTCCCATTGTAGATATATTCAAAACACAGATTCTGACTACCATTTGTAAGTATTGGACAGAAAAATTAATGTGGCCTCTAGAGTGTACACAAAGTTTTTCCAAGATTTGACATGGCAACTGGTTTTTTTTTTCCCAATGTGACCCATTTTCATCATACTGATCATCAAGAGAAAAACATTCTGACTAATTTTCATAAGTATTGGACAAAAAATTATGACTAGAACTACACAAGCTATCTTATAGATTTGAACTATTGACCTAGTTTTTGACCCAATATAACCCATTTTTAGGCTCATTCAAGACATCATTATGACAAACATTCTGACCAACTCTCATGAGTATTGAACTTAAAATGTGGCCTCTAGGGTGTACACAAGGTTTTTCGAAGATTTGACCTAGTGACCTAATTTTTCACCCAATCTGACCCATTTTCAAAGTCGTCTAAGATGTTATCAAGACAAACATTTTGATCATGTATCATGAGTAATGGACAGAAAATGTAGCCTCTACAGCGTACACAAGGTTTTTCGAAGACTGGTCCCAGTGACCTAGCTTTTAACCTGACATGACTCATTTTCAAACTCCTTCAAGATAACATCAAGACAAACCTTCTGACAAAATTTCATGAGTATTGCACTGAAAATGTGGCTTCTAGAGCATACACAAGGTTTTTCAAAGATTGGTCCTATTGACCTAGTTTTTTACGGGACAGGACTCACTTTCAATCCGTCCTAGATATCATCGAGACAAACATTCTGACAAAGTTTCATGAGTATTGCACTGAAAATGTGGCCTCCAGAGCGTACACAATGTTTTTCAAATATTGGTTCCAGTGACCTAGTTTTTGGCCTGACATGACTCATTTTCAAACTCCTCCAAGATAACATCAAGACAAATATTTTGACCAAGTTTCATCAGTATTGCACTGAAAATGTGGCATCTACAGCATACACAAAGTTTTTCTCAGATTGACCTAGTGACTTAGTTTTTGACCCATTTTCAAACTCATCCAAGATATCATCAGAACAAATTTTCTAACCAAGTTTCATCAGTATTGCACTGAAGATGTGGCCTCAAGAGCGTACACAAGGTTTTTCTAAGATTTGACCCAGTGACCTATTCCATTTTCAAACTCGTTTGAGATGTCATCAAGACCAAAATTCTGACCAAGTTTCATGAGTATTGGACTAAAAATGTGGCCTCTATATTGTACACAAGGTTTTTCTAAGATTTTACCTAGTAACCTACTTTTTGACCAGACATGACCCATTTTCAATCCATTCAAGATATCATCAAGACAAACATTCTGACCAAGTTCCATGAGTATCGGACTGAAAATGTGGCCTCAAGAGTATACACAAGGTAAAAGTTAACAACGGACGATGGACACAGCACAATCACAAAAGTTCACCTAGAGCACTTTGTGCTCAGGTGAGCTAAAAAGGTAGACATCCGAATTGAAGAAGTCCGCAGACAATAAATTATTTGTGGCTCAAACAGCCCTATGTGCCTCATCCCACTATGTTTTCAATTTTCTTTTTTCAATAGTAATTAACCCTTTACCAAACAATCCCAAGCCTTCTTTCTCAGGGTTGTTAAAATGTCATATAATCAATTTTCTTCTTGCAAGATATCCAGATTTTCTGTGAATTCTTCAAGACTTCATGACTTTCTTTAACTGAAAAACTACACTCAAGTCACTAGCAGCCTTTCGACGATGATTATGTGGGAAAGCAGCCAGTGGCTTGGAAAGAAAATTGTGCGAAGTACTGGTAAAAGAGACTCCAGGAACGCATGGATAGGTGGACTGGCCGCCGCGATATAACTAAAATGATGTTGAAAACGGCGTTAAACACCATACAATCAATCAATCAATAACTAGCAGCCCAAGAAATGGAAACTTTATCGTGCATTAAAACATATGTCAACAATATGCACATTCTGTACTTAGGTAGGAAAACATTGTCTGTTTTTCACATAAGTTATTAGATGTGCAATAAAATACTTCAATCCAGAATTTTTTTCAGAACAGATACAACTGTACAAAGAAAATTAAGCAGAGATCAAAAACGACTGGAGAAATGAAATAAGGAATGGATCTCTGGTTGCTAAAAATCATTTTACTTGACTCTTTACTAAATATTTCTTTGTTTTAATGACCCTAAAGGAGAGAGCTTTTTAAAACATTATGAAAATAGGACAAAATGCTGGTAACCAGCATTTTCTCCTTATCCCACATGGTTTTCTACCCTTTAAAAGACAAATCCTATCATCTGAGTCAAACTAAATTTGTTTTCTGAAAATGCTTTCAATATGAACAAATCTAAAATCCTATTGTTTGGTAAAGACTTATGCTTCCCCATTTTCAAAAATGTCTACAAAAGCTCTTTTCCTCAGGGTCATTTAAACGTGTGGTTGTTTGGTAAAGGGTTCAGCTAGAAAAATAACCCTATGTTTCAGGTGACCAAACTGACCATACCGAACTGGTAACTTTTCAATTTCAATTTTAGCCTATACCACGCTATGAGCTTAATCTGAAGCCATTTTGTTCCATTTCGGTAAATAGTGTGAATGGCGCAAATGTCTGTCAGACAGTTACGGCCTAAAATGGTATGGCAAATTTTTCGCTCAACAATCAATTTCCGACCATACTGACAATTTCCATTTCGTCAAATAATTTCCCTTTCATACATTTCGTTAAAAATTTTCAATGCCTATTTCAGGACAACCCATCTTTCAGATGCTTGAAATCAGCATCTGCGTGACTGTAGACTTCTTCCAAAATTGCGACCGCCATTCTCTCAGTCAATGTGAGAAAAAAAAAGTCCCAATTTTGGGGCATTTACAAGCTCTGATCCTATTCCAATACTTTGCCCATGTGCAATATTTGGCTGTTGTACTACCCATCACCAGGGAAGTACATTGCAGTCAAAATAACAGGACAAGAGAAAGAAGACAAGGTAAAAATTTCTAGACGTCACATGGAATTTGTTAAACATATCATCTAATTTTTTTGCTCTGGCAGGAATGACTCTAAAACTTATGGTTGTTTTGCAGTTCTTATACATGATATATTTTTAACAGAAAGAAAATAGCTAGAATTCTTTGATATTAAATGAAAATAAAAAAACAAAACGAAGAAAAAAAAATCTGACCAATCTACCCTTTTTTTTTTTTCAGGGGTCACCTGAAACACAGGTATTTATTTTTGGCATTAACAGTTACTTAAGACATGAGCTAAAATGGATCATTAATGGTACATAATGTTGCAAGAATGAATGGCATGATTTCACATACATGCCCTTAATTATCTCTTACAGAGCCTGATAGACACAGGATTGCCCTCTATCGCACCACTGACACGGTCAAATGAGCCTTAATTGAATTGATCGAATTTACTGAAAAGTGTTTTATACTTCTTTCAACATTATTTTAGTCATATCACAGTGACAGGTCAGCCATTATCTCTTACAGAACCAAACAGACACAAGATTGCCCGGTATCTCACCACTGACACATAGGCAAATTAGCCTTACTAACAACAAAATTTAAAGAGGCCCTTATACTCATTTTCAGCCAGTTTTAACTCAGTTTGTCTTTATTTTATTAAACTATAGTCATTCTCATATCTTCATGCCAAATATTGCGCCTGATGGTTGCAAGGTTGCTTAGATTACGGTTGATAGAAAATGCATTTCGCTGAGTTGCGGCCTTCCATGTAAACAGACTCGTCATTTCCGGTTTTTGAATCGAAGATTTCGATATATCCGTTATACACTCAGGTAGATTCGTATGATGATCATGCATTCTGTCACGTGACTGTATTTGACCTTCGCCCTGTGTCTAATGAAGTAAACAAAGGAAAATGGAGGTTTCTCTGTTGCAGCCTCGATTTTCAGACGGAGGTCGCGGCCTATATGCAAATTACACCGTATCCGACTCTAGGCTGAAACCAAGGATAAATTTCCGTGATGCATCGCCATTGTTTACAGCTTCGATCATCAGCCAGTTTTCTTCTGACCAATGTTCGGTTTCTAATACAAATCTCCGTGTTTCTTTTTTTCAATTACACCATATATGTCAGTAATTTATCCATGTTTACACAAAGGACTGATTTCTGTACCATTCTAAATTGTTTGAAATTTAACAGCGTTTTTGCTCACCGGCTGTAGACGGGCATCTTTAATGTGACTCAATTTGTGCAATTTTTCTTTCATAGGATAGAAAACAATGTGGGAAATGGAGAAAATGCTGGTTAGCAGCATTTTCTCCTTTTCCCACAATGTTTTCAGGAAGCTTTTTTCCCGGAGTCGTTAAGAGTCAGCATTGTGCAGTAAAGGGTTAATTGAATTCATTGCATCTACTGAAAAGTGTTTTAAACTGCTTTTGACATTATTTCAGTCATATCACGGCGCCATGTATTACATCCTTGGCTTATTGACAAATGAACCTTGATTGAATTATTGACTTTCAACACCTATTTATAAAACAATGTGGAAAACGAGAAAATGCATTTTCTCCTTTACCCATGATGTTTCTACCCTCCAAGAACAAATTTCAACTTTTGAGTCAATTTGATTTAGCGTCTGCAAATGCTTTCAAATTGGACAAGACTTTAGTCTAAATTTTTGTCATTTGATAATAAGTCGATTAGTATAAACTGACTGCTTTAAAAACTTGAACAAAATGTTTGACAATGCCCCCCTCCCCCTTTCCAAGAAAAATAACGAAAATAAACAAAAAAAAATCACATAAATTTCAAAACCAAATACTATTTCTACGTAAATCTTAATCAGTCCATCATTTCACAAATTCAATTGAGCTATTTCACAAAATGCTTTCAAGTTGTACTCAAACATCCGTTGTTCACCCTTTATCACACAATCTCGAGCTTTAATAACCCTAAAACAGGACAGCAATTGAAAACAATACAGGAGTAGGAGAAAATGCTGGTAACCAGAATTTTCTCCTTTTCCCACAATGTTTTCTACCCTTTTACAGACAAATCCAAGAGTTTCAGCCAAATTCAATTTGTCATCAGCAAAATTATTTTAATGTTTTAAATCTTGATTAGTCTGTGGCAGAATACTTTTGAATACCTAATGGGAAATAGGAGAAAATGCTTGTAAGCAGCATTATTCTCCTTTTACCAGAATGTTTTCTACCCTTTTACAGATAAATCCCAGAATTTCAGCCAAATTAAAATTTTCGTCTGTAACTGCTTTCAATGTGGACCAGTATAAAATTTTGAAGTCTGGTATAGAGTTTACGATCACACTGAATATCCCAAATCAACTCAAAAAACCTCTGAATAAATCATACAGTTTCAGTCAGTTAACCCTTTATCACATAATTCCGGGTTTTAACAACCCTTGAAGACAGGGCTTTTGAAAACACTGCGGGAAAAGGAGAAAATGCTGGTAACCAGCATTTTCTCCTTTTCCCACAATGTTTTCTATCCAATCAAAGATGGTAATCATCATTTGAGCTACATTTAATAGTCATCTGCAAATGCTTTCAATTTTGTTGAGTCCAAAATTCCATCTTGGGTAAAGAGTTAACTCTTTACCACACAATCACGACTTTTAACGACCCTGAGAAAGAAGCCTTTTATAAACATTGTGGAAAAAGGAGAAAATGCTGGTAATCAGCATTTTCTCCTTTTCCCACAATGTTTTCTACCCTTCCCAAAAGGACTATCAATTTTTTAGTCCCACTCATTTCGTCGTCTGCAAATGCTTTCAATTTGGACCAGTCTATAATTTTGTTGTTTGGTAAAGCGTTAAACGAAACTAACTTTTCACCAATGTACAGAATATTTCATCCACAATGTCTCAGATAAAATTGGACAGCGTAGATAAATGATCAGACTGCATGTTCTATGCACATTCTGTGCAGTCTTATCTTGATCTACACAGTCCTAAAAAGCATGTCATATTGATAAAACTTTTCACAGATGGTATAATATCCAAACACTTGAAAACTTTCCACTGACACAGTTCACTAAAACTTTCCTGTCGGAAATACAATCTCATATCCCTGAACGAACATATTCCCAATATTGTTTGTGAAGTTTCCTCCCGAAAATGTTTTCTAGCTACACTTCCAATACCCGAACGGAATAGAATAGATATACAGATGTAATTATTTCAGACTTTGTGCTGTTTTAAAACCTTCCCTCTACCTGAGAAAAACAGTCTTTGAAATTTTTTGGGGATTGGTTGATTGGTTGTATTGGGGTTTAACGCCACTTTAACAGCTAAGGTCATATCATGGCAGTCGGTGACGCACATGTGTTTCCTGGCTTTCTCACACCAGTACTAACACAACTTTCTTTCCAAAGCCACCGACTACTTTTCTCACATGCTTCAGCAGAGGTGAGAGGCGAAAATACGCCGGAAAGAAAGTTCACCTCAACCGGGTATCGAGCTCACATGAGTCCGACACGCTCACCACTGAGCCACCCGGGCAGGGCTTTTTTTGGGGAAAATAATAGTTTTGAATAAAGTTTAATGCTGCTTTCAACATTATTTCAGTCATATAAAGGTGGCCAGTGCACCTATCAATGCCTTCCTGAAGTTTCTATTTACCAGTACTTTGCCCAATTTTCTTCCCAAGCCACTGTCTGCTTTCGGATTTAACCATTGTTAAAACATAACTCCTGTTACAATGATTATCATAAATCCTCCTTGAGAAATTTGCTGAGATGGCGGATTTGAACCAGCCACCCCTTGGTGTCAAGTCACGGTGTACCCTATCGACTGCACAAGCGGGGCTCCGCATTTGAAAAAACACATGTATAACTACAGTAAACAATTCGGTAAAAAAGCCAACTAACTGCCTATCTGCAGACAGACAGGCCGGAAGATTGCACAAGATCTATTTGCCAGATTTTCTACATAACCTACCACTATCTCCTCTTGTCGTTCAAACAGGTATCTCATTTTATCTTTTTTTTTGGTTTTTTTTTGCTTAGTTCAAGACACTTTGATCATGGCAACAAAACTATTTCAGGTAATCTCTACCCTTCAACTCTCTTTACTACAAGATCCCGAGTTTTAATGACCCTGGGGAAATCTCCTTTTGAAAACCTTGTGGGAAAAAGAGAAAATGCTAGTTACCAGCATTTTCTCCTTTTCCCGCAAGATTTTCTACACTTTCAGAAACAATTACCATCATTTCAGCTATATTTAAATTGTCGTCTACAAATGCTTTCAATTTCAACAAGTGCAAAATGTTATTGTTTGGTAAAAAGTTAACTCTTTAACTCTTTACCAAACGACAAAATTGTAGACCAGTCCAAATTGAAAGCATTTGCAGACGACAACATAAGTATGGCTCAAAAATTGAAATTTGTCTTGGGAAGGGTAGAAAACAATGTGGGAAAAGGAGAAAATGCTGGTTACCAGCATTTTCTTTTTTTCCTACAATGTTTTCAAAAGGCTTCTTTCTCAGGGCCTTTAAAAGTCGTGATTGTGTGGTACAGAGATAAAAAACGTTAAAATTTTAGGCTTGTCCAATTTCAAAGCCTTTGCAAACAACAAAATAAATGTTGCTCAAATGTTTGAATTAGTCATTGAAGAGGTAGAAAACATTGTTGGAAAAGGAGAAAATGCTGGTTACCAGCATTTTCTCCTTTTCCAACAATGTTTTCAAAAGGCCTCTTCCCAAAGTTGTTGACAACCCGGGATTGTTTGGCAATGGGTTAAAACTTAAATTATGCAGGCGACAAATTTAAATATTGTTCAAGACAGATTTGTCTTTGAAAGGGTAGAAAACATCATGGGAAAAGGAGAAAATGCTGGTTACTAGCATTTTCTTCTTTTTCCCACAATGTATCCAACAGTTACAGTTTTTTCTAAGGGTAGTTAAAACTCAGGACTGTGTGGTACTCATGTTAATGACTGAGGGGCAAAAACGCTCTTGAAACATTGTCAGAAAAGAAGAAAATGCTGGTGACCAGCCTCCTTTTCCAACAGAGTTTTCTCCCCTTTCAGAGACAACCTTATCATTTGAGTCACTGTATAAATTGATAGTCTGCTAATGCCTTTAATTTTGACAAGTCCTACAGTGTAGTCATTTGTTAAGGAGGTAACTCTTCGCAAAACAACAAAATTTTGGACTCAACCAAACTCAAAGCATTTGCATATGACAAATTAAACGTAGCTCAAGTGATGATTTCTGTCTTTGATAGGGTAGAAAACATTGTGGGAAAAGGAGAAAATGCTGGTAACCAGCATTTTCTCTTTTTCCCCACAATGTTTTCAAAAGCCTTCTTCTTCAGGGTCGTTAAAAGTCCGGATTGTGTGATATAGAGTTAAGGAGTTAAACATTTCTCTATGAATCTACATTATTTAAGTATGCTAGAAGTGGACTGGTGTACCCTGACATGCCTAGATGTACCTTCAGACCTATACCACCCCCCCCTTTTTTTAAAGGGGGGAAAAACTTTAAAAAACATTGACAGATGGCAAAAATGCTCATGACAAGCATTTCTTTCTTTTTCCCACAATGTTTTCTACCCTAACTACGACAAATCCAATCGATTGAGCACACTGAATTTTATTGTCTACAGATGCTTTCAATTTAGACGAATAAAAAATTTGTCATTTGGTAAGACTCTCTAACCCTTAACAACATAATACCATGTTTAAACAATCCTGACATCTGATTGATTGATTGTACTGTGTTTTAAGCCATTTCAACATTATTTCAGTTATATCACAGCTGCCAGTGCACCTATCCATGCTTTCCCGGAGTTTCTTTTGACCAGCACTTTACACAATATTTTTTCATTACCAATGGCAGGGTTCCCTCTGGCTGCATTTTTTCTTGCGCCATCACTTTCGCCAAATGAGAAAAGTTTGCGCCAAATTGAAATAATTGGAGCCAGTTGGTGCCAATTTTAAAATGAAGGTACTGTAGGTCGGGCACAATCAAGAATTGGTCAATAAATTATCATTGCATGGTTGTTTCATGAGCAATAATATAAACAAGAAAACATTTGCTTTTATTAGATTTCATTACTTAAATTGTATCTATGTTGATTGTGTGAATATATTCCAAAATTCCAAAAATTAGTTTTGTTAACAATGAAAAATCATTATGTATTAAGTTTAAGTAGATCTGTAATTAATGTTTGTAAAACCACTGTGACAACAGCAGAACTAGGTCATTGATAACCATTTCTCCTGTTGTAACAAAGTTTTAAAGAGAGACTTTTATGAAACAGGTAGAGGTTTAAATGGTACAAACCAAACAACGAAGTCAATATGAGAAAAATTGTTACAAAAGTAGAAATTGCTCATTTAGAGAAATTTCTAGATCTAGAAAAAAATTTTCATGAGGGGACTATTTACATTTTGAAACATACATTAATTAAAATGTTAAAAACCAAACAAGTTTTTCGAAAGGTGGGCGATTAATGCAGGAAAAACAACACAGAAAACTTCGAGGACGACGATACATAACCATCCGGGTTTTAGTCAGTGCCGACGCGGTCAGCATTTCGGAAACTGCTGTATATTAATTTAATACAGAATCTATCGATTTTACGTGCGATTATGATTCATTTTGACATTGAGTAATATTCACGATTTATATGGAACACTGGTCTTCAATACTTAAACGTTCTTACAGTTTTCCCAAATTAACTGACAATACCCGGAAGTTTATGTTATCGGAAGTGTATGTATATTCGGATAGTCAGGTGTAAATATTATCGATCTGTAAAGTAATTTGGATTACGTCGATGCCGTAATTTATTCCTGCTAATTAACTTCAACTTTATCGATGAATTAGCGGTCACGCATCCACGCATTGCGGTGAAGGGGACCAGTATCAAAATGTACGGCATCCCGATATGAGAAATATCGGCGCCATACATTTTCGCCAATCAGCATTTTCTTGCGCCACATTTAAAAATATATCACAAATGGCGCCAAATGCGAAGCCCAGCGGGAACCCTGAATGGCTGCTTTCCAATATAACCATCATGGGAACAATGATCAGCGGTGAGAGAGGAATGAATCCTGTCGAAATGACTATCATCAATCCTGTAAAAGAAATTGGCTAAACTCTTTAACAAGCGACAAAATTTTAGACTTGTCCAAATTCGAAACATTTATAGAATACACGCGACTCAAAAATTGAAACTTGACTTTAGAAGAGTAGAAAACATTGTAGGAAAAGGAGAAAATGCTGGTCGTATATACCAGGGATTGTTTGGTAAAGGCCTAACTAGGGATGTGAACGACCAAGGCCTGTTCTGTATGCCACCAACAGTTGCACTACTGGGGCTCTGCATCCTGAAAGGGAAAGCTTTTGAAAGTGGTGTGGTAGAGGGAGGAAATGCTGGCAACAAGCAATCCTGATCTATACTGGTCACAAAGGCAATTCAAGTTGTGAAAGAAGCTTTCTTTCTCTTGTTTTTGTCCGTTTTGTTTCATTTGAGCTCTGTTGTAATTAATTTTTCAAGTCATAAAAGATCCTGCATAGCTCAGTGTATAGTGTAAGACTCATAACTACAGAGCCACATGTTTAAGCTTCACTGGAAGCATTGGGTCTTTTGTTGAAATTTCCTTGGGCAAGACACTGTAGATCCCTAGCCCAACACTGGTGAAATACAGGACATAGTTTTTGTTAGCTGTCACTGTGATGGCAATGAAATAATGTTGAAAGCTGCCAAACACACAGTTCAATTAATCAGTCAATTCTAGTTGCAAGAATTGTACAGGCAACTTCTGCTTTACCAACAATGTTTGTGTTAAGTAGTTTCCTGTAACATGCAGAAGGAAATGTTTTAAATAATTTTTTTCCCTTCAATTAGAATTTGAACCTGCTGATAAAGGGTTACACAAATGAACCCTTTAAGAAACAACACAATTTTGAACTTTGCCATTCTCTCAATGTTTGCAGATGACAAATGCAGTTTAACTCTTTACCAAACGACAAAATTTTAGAATTGTCCAAATTGAAAGCATTTGCAGACGACAACTGAAAAGTTACTCAAATGACTGAATTTGTCTCTGCTAGGGTAGAAAAGATTGTGGGAAAAGAAGGAAATGCTGGTTACCAGCATTCTCTTCTTTCCCATAACATTTTCCAAAGCTTTTTTTATTAGGGTTGTTGAAAGTCTGGATTGTATGGAAACAGGTTAAATGATTTGATTTGTATTTGATATGGTAGAAAACATTATTGGAAAAGGAGAAAATGCTGTTTACTAGAGTTTTTCCTTTTCCCACCATGTTTTCAAAAGCTTTCTCACTCAGGGTCATTAAAACATGGGATGTGTGTTAAAGGGTTAAAATAAAACTATATGCACTCCATGCCCCTGTTAGATTGGTTGGTTGTATTGGGGTTTAACGCCACTTTAACAGCTAAGGTCATATCATGGCAGTCGGTGACGCACATGTGTTTCCTGGCTTTCTCACACCAGTACTAACACAACTTTCTTTCCAAAGCCACCGACTTCTTTTCTCACATGCTTCAGCAGAGGTGAGAGGCGAAAATACGCCGGAAAGAAAGTTCGCCTCAACCGGATATCGAGCTCACAACCACCAGGTCATGAGTCCGACACGCTCACCACTGAGCCACCCGGGCAGGGCTGCCCCTGTTAGATATTTACACACAATCAATTAACTCTTTAACAGACGACAAAATTTTAGACTGGTCCAAATTGAGAGTATTTGCAGACGACAAATTAAATGTGACTCAAAAACTTGGCTTTGTCTTTGATAGGATTGAAAACCTTGTGAAAAAAGGAGCAAAATGCTTGTAACCATTTTTTTTTTTCCTTTTCCCATCATGTTTTCAAAAGCTTTCTTTTCTCGGGGTTATTCACCCTTAAAGCGCCCTTCATGACTTTAGTTGCCTTTGCAGCCATTACAAATCAAGATCAGGCTGCACAAAACGTGCAGCCTGATCTTTGATCTATACTGTCCGCTCTGCAGAAACACACTAGACAAAAGAAACCATGAACCTGCGATTATCTGGGTCTTATTTCTATGCCAAGTATTGAAAGATGGGCTTATTCGGCGCTCTAACAATTAAAACTTGGAATTGTGTGGTAAAGGACTAATACAGAAAAAATCAATCACCAGTCTACAAAAGAGTCAGAGGCACCTCTACTAACTGCTTAAAAAAATTTACAATCAAAACATTTGTGAACATTCTATTTACATTTTACAAATTCACCCTTTATCAAACATGTTTTAGCGACTTAAGAAGAATACATTGTATAGCATTATGAGAAAATGCTGGTAACCAGCATTTTCTCCTTTTTCCCAAATGTTTTTTATCCTATCAAAGACATTTTCCATCATTTGAGTTAAACATCTTATTTGTTCTCTGTCAGTGCTCTCGATTTGAACTAGTCAAAAAAAGTTTTGGTTTGATAAAAGGGTTCAGTAAACTTTTCCAGGTAGCAATTAAGACTAAAATAGCCCAATACCTGTACAAGTTATTTTTAGAAATATAAAAAATCATACTGGCACAACCAATAAATACTTAATATTTTTTTAATCTTCCTAGTACCTTTCACGGATGTAGTTGCACTTGTGGCCAGTGTAGATCGAGACCAAACTACAAATTAAATTCAACTTTTTTTATGCAGTCTGATCTTTGATTAACACTGTTTTGCCAAGACTTTCCGGATAAAAGCAACCTAGAAATTGCTTTTGAAAGGGTAGAAAACATTTCAGGAAAAGAAGAAAATGCTGATTACCAGCATTTTCTCCTATTCCAGCAATGTTTTCAAAGGCCTTCATTTTCAGAGTTGTTAAAACAGAATTGTTTTGTAATGGGTTCACCAGATGACAAAATTTCAGACTTTTCAAAATTGATGGGGTCTACAGACAGCAAATTAAATGTAGCTCAAAGGCTGGGATTAGTTTCTGGTAGGATAGAGGGTATTTTGGGATGGAAAAAATGCTGTTTACAAAACATTCTCTTCTTTTCCAGTATAATTTTTTATAAGTCTTTTGTTCCCAGGGGTGCAAAAACAAGGAATAGTAAAAGGTTAATCTTTTTAACGACCTCCAAGGAAGAGGACTTTTGAAAACACTGTGGGAAAAGGAGGACAAGCCTGTAACAAACATTTTCTTTTTATCCCACCATGTTTTCTACCCCTCAAAATACAGGTTTTATAATAGTTTTATGCAACATTAAACTTTTGTTATCTGTAACTGCTTTCCAGTCTAAATTTTCATCAATTCGTAAAAAAATATGGGAAATATATCCAATTTTTCCTTCAGAATGGTTAACTCTCAACTAAAAAATTCTGTGTCTATTTTTTTCAACTGTAAGGAAGAAGGTTTCTAAAAGCATTGCTGGAAAAGGAGAAAATGTAAGTAAGCAGCCTCTGCTGCTTTTCCCACAATGCTTTCTACCCCTTAAAAAAAAAAATTATCATCTGATCCACAGTTTTGTCTTCATTTGCTTTCAGCACTCTCAAATATCATTGTCTAGTAAAAAGGTATGGCTTGTTTTTCTGAGAGACAACCAATAACCCCCCCCCCCCCCCCCAAAAAAAGGCAAAGTTCAGACAGAAAATAGGAGAGATTTGTAGAGATAGATACACTTGATAAAGGAACAGCATTTGTTGGGTATTCATAAATATTGCTGTCCAATAATAACCCTTCACCACAAAATCCCGACAGTAAAAGGCCCTGAAAAAGATAATTGGCTTTTGAAAATGTTATGAGAAAAGGATAAAATGCTTGTAAAACTGGTGATTGTGTTGTAAAGGGTTATTCAACAATTTTTTTTTTTCAAAGCTTTATACCCAAGGCTTTTAAATACAAATGTATACAGGAAAAGGCTAACAAACATTTCCCTGTTCTAACCTGACATTTCTATTCAGGAAGTCTTCAGAAATCACTGCTGGAAAAGGAGAATTTGTTTGTAAAACAAAATTTATTTTTTGCCTTTCCCCACAATGATTTTTAGCTTGTCAGAGAATTTCACCTCATCTGCACCTAGTTCAAGTATATGAGGTAAAAGTTCATTATAAAGGGGCAAAACTTTTTTAAACAGACATTTTAAAAAAATTTTAACCAGGACTCTTAATTTTAGGCTTTAACCCTTTACCACACGGCAAAATTTAAGACCTATCCAAATTGAAAGCATTTGCAGACGACAATTTCATAGTGGCTCAAATGACGCAACTTTTCTTTGATAGGGTAGAAAACTTTGTGGGAAAAGGAGAAAATGCTGGTTACCAGCATTTTCTCCTTTTCCCACAATGTTTTCAAAAGGCCTCTTCTTCAGGGGCGTTAAAAGGCGTCATTGTGTGGTAAAGGGTTAAACCTTTACCAAACAACCTCAAGTTTTAACCCTTTACCAAACAATCCCTGGTTTTTACGGCCCAGAGGAAGAAGCTTTCTGAAAACATTGTGGGAAAAGGAGAAAATGCTGGTTATCAGCATTTTCTCCTTTTCCACAATGTTTTCTACTCTTCTAAAGTCAAGTTTTAATTTTTGAGTCATGTTTATTTTGTCGTCTGCAAATGCTTTCAATTTGGACAAGTCTAAAATTTTGTCATTTGGTAAAGAGTTAAACACCCTGAAGAAAAAGCTTTTGAAAAGATTGTGGGTATAGGAGAAAATGCTGGTAATGTTTTCTATCCTTCCCAAATCAAATTTCAATTTTTGAATCACATTTATTTTGTCGTCTGCAATTGCTTCCAATTTGGACCAGTCTAAAATTTTGTCGTAAAGACTTAAGTCCATTATTTTGCTGAGTTTAGTCTGAAATGTGTCAACTCAACATTACAGTACAATGCTAACGTCTGTTAATATTATTAAAACATGTCTCAAATATTAATGCAGTAAACTTAAGTTGGAAAAAGAGTCCATGAGAGGATTTGAAAAAAAATAAGACTGTGTTTTTTTTGTGTGAAACCAGGCCTAGTAGAGCTAAAGCTAGACAGAGTGCTTCCCAGATTGATTGATTGAGTGACTGATTATATATCAGTCTTCGTCTCCTTTTACAGTCACCCTATCATTCTATCCTCTCCAAGGAAGATGCTCCAGGAAAAATAACAGACAACATGTTATTTGCACCTCCAAAATATGTGGTTCCAAGTTGATGACAGATTTATTGGTTCAGTAGTTGGTAAGATGTCATTCTCTAAAATCCCTCACACTTTACCACACAATCCCCTTTTCCAACAATTCTGAAGTAAAAGGTTTTAGAAAAAATTGTGGGACAAGGAGAAAATGCTGGTTTTTCAGCATTTTCTCCTTTCCCCAAATGTTTTCTATCCTTTCAAAAACAAATCTAAGCATGAACGTCGTCTGGTAAATGGTTAATTCTTGACCGGATAGCAGAACGTCAGATTGGCTCAAATTAAAAGCATTTGCAGATGGCATTTAATACAGCTGAAAAGTTGGTTTGATTGTATGGTGTTTAACGCCGTTTTCAACATTATTTCAGTTATATCGTGGCGGCCAGTCCACCTATCCATGCGTTCCTGGAATCTCTTTTACCAGTACTTCGCACAATTTTCTTTCCAAACCACTGGCTGCTTTCCCACATAATCATCATCAAAACAATGGTCAGCCTGAAAAGTTGGTACTTGTCTTTGAAAAGGTACACAACTTTGTGGTAAAACATGAAGATGCTTGCTACCAGCATTTTCTTCTTTTCCAATGATGTTTTTATAAGGCTCCTTTTAAATTGGAAGCATCAGCAGATGACAAATTCAAAGTTAGTGCAAATTAGCTGAAGTCTGCAGACTGGGTAGTAAACAATGTGGGAAAAGGAGAAATTGGTTGTTACAAGCAATTTCTCCATTTCCCAGTATGTTTTCAAAAGCCTTCTTCCCCGGGGTGGTTAAAACTCCGGACTGTGTGGTAACGGATTAATATTGTATCCCAGAAAGTGAAATACAACACAATACAGTATTGACATAATCTTTATCAAAAAAAAAAGTCAACATTTTTCATTTCCACTTCATGTGTCTTGCAAAACATCAAGTAGTTTGAATTGCAAATAATGAGAATACAAAAGATAAAATATGAAACAGAGCGAGATACAATGTATTTGAGGGATGTTCTGTGAAAAAAGGGATTGTAAGACATCTGCAAAAAGTATTGATTCAGATCAGCCTGCGCAATCCACACAGGCTGAGCTGGGTCAAAACTTTTCAATGTTGGTAAATTTTCTGTATGTCAAAAAAGGGCCAGCTGACCTCATTGTTCAGTAAGATTTGACAAAATGGATCCTTGCTTTGCAATAACTTGGATCCTTGGTATAATACATAACACTGCCAGGCCCCAGTTGCTCAGTCTGTAGCGCACAAGACTTGAAAACATGAGGTCACTGGTTCAATTCCTGGCTCGGCCAATTTCTTTCAGAGAATTGATGACAGTCACTCCAACAGGATTCATTCCTCTCACCAATGAGCATTGTTTCGACAATGGTTATGTGGGAAAGCAGCCAGTGGCTTGGAAAGAATATTGTGCGGAGTACATGTACTTGTAAAAGAAAGTCCAGGAATGCACAGATAGGTGCACTGGCCGCCACAATATAACTGAAATAATGTTGAAAACAGCATTAAACACCATACAATCAATCAATCATAAAACATAACAAAGATGACTTTAACTCTTTACCGCACAATTCCGAGATTTAACGACCCTTAAGAAGAAGACTTTAGTACACCAGTCCTTCTACGACAAAAACTTCATTATTTGAGTAACATTTAAATTGTAATCTGTGTGTAATCTGCAAATACTGTCAATACGGACACATCTATAATTTAGTCATCCGGTACAGAGTGAAACCCTGCTTTTTCAAGTGTTCGGTTCATTTGTAACATGTTTAGTACACTTCAAAAACAGGATCTCTTTCATCCAGGGAAAGAGCAAGGAAATGCAAAAATGTGTCAAAGAAAAACAGGTGATATATCAAATTCTCTGGTTTGAATTCTCTCTGAGGCCCATTTGGGATGAATCATCAAAGAAAACAAGAGATACTTACTGCTATTGATCACTCAGCTACAAAGAGTCACACACGATTTACGTAACTCTTTACAAAATAACCGAATTTTGCACATGTCTAAAACCAAACCATTTGCACTACACACATTAAATGTTGCTCAAATGATGGGATTTGCTTTTTAAAGAATAGAAAACATTGTGGGAAAAGGAGAAAATGCTGGTTACCAGCATTTTCTCCTTTTCCCACAATGTTTTCAAAAGCTTTTTTCCTCAGGGTTGCTTAAAAGACACAGGGTTATTTGGTAAAGAGTTTATGCCATGAAAAATGACAGAATAGAGACATTTTACTGTGTTTCCTATTTAAGTAAAGTGATCTCAATTTCTGAAACAAGGAAAAGGCCCATTATGTTTCTGTATCATGACTATCTTGCACAGCTATCTTCAAGCAGTGACATATATGTACCATATGCAATTACAAACACAGTGATGAATAAATGGATGAATATTGTTTTATGGCGCAGCTTTTGTCATTGAGCGCTCAACATTGTCTGTATCAAAATATAGGTTTTCGAGTTATAGAGCAGACATGATTTGTGAAGGAAAATAATCAAAGGGAAATAACTCGAAAAATATACTGTTACAGGAGACCACTCCTTCATGCATGGCTTCATCCCGATTTAAATACAATACCTAACAACTGCGTTAGGGAGAATTCTCTTTAGCTCAGTGGTTATGGTATTGGCCTTTCGTCTGGGCGTTCTAGGTTCGAAACCTGCCCGGTCCCTGTATTTCTGCCATGCATTTGTTCATTTGTTTCCTTGTTACCGACTTTGTTCGAAAGAATACCAGCCAGAGTTATGGTCCTTGTGCTTGACACTTCGTCTCATGGTGCTTTACAAATGAGTGGAGTTTTATCAAAATATCTTGAAAGGTTTTCAAGTTATAGAGCAGACATGATTTGTCAAGGAAAATAATCAAAGGGAAACAACTCGAAAAACATACAAGCCAGAGTTGTGATTCTTGTGCATGATACTTCGTCTCATGGTGCTTCACAAATGTGTGAAGTTTTATCAAAATATCTTAAAAGGTTTTCGAGTTATAGAGCGGACACGATTTGTGATGGACAGATAGACAGATGGACGGACGGATGGACAGACAGACGGACAGACGCCCGAGGAAAAACAATATGTCTCCCGACCCTGACAAAAATTTCCACCGGACAAAACGGACAGAGACTTGCAAATGACAGACTTTGGATGCTTCTGACTAGTTATACCCTCGGCATGTCACGTGACCGGTACGTTCCTCGTACCTTGGTGTTTGGTACATTTCCGTTCATTGTACGTTGGAAGAATGTTTTGTCCGGTTCTCATGCGTTGCACTTCCGTTTTATCCGATACAAGTCCGTTACTGGTATGGTGATATCCGTTAATAGACCGTTTATTATTCGGTACATATCCGGTAAACGTGCGTTTTTTCCGTTACATGTGCGGTACTTGTGCGGTCATTGTGTGGCTCCTTCGCTTCACACACTGATCGGGTGAGCCTCGAGCGACAGAGGAGATGAATTTTGTCACCGGATAACCAAATTCTGCATGTTTTTGTCCGTTTTCCCTCCGTTACATATCCTTTAGCCGGTCTGACCAAGCCTTAAAAAGCTTTGAACAAAATAACGGAAGGAAAAGGTGAGCTATGAAATTTGCATGTAAAAGTACAAGTCCAAATAGAAGACTTGTATTTGAATCCTAAGTAACTGAGTGGAATTTTGCGAAAAAGTTTAATCTGTCTCCAAGAAGCACTAAACCAAGCAAAGCATTCACACAATTGTGGATCCATAAAATCCATTTTGTCAAACAACAGACACAATCATGACATAGATTGGTCCTATGACATGCAAAAATTGACCAATAGCAAAAACTTTTGACACAGGTCAGCCTGCGTGGACCATGCAGGTTGGGACAGTACTTTTTGCAGATCCATTAAGAGAGCATGGCCCAAATATTAAGCATAACCTTTTTTTATGGCTACACACCAGGACAATCTGTCAAAAATAAGTTAAAAAGCAGGATAAAGGTGAAATCAATCTTCTAGACTCAAAATCATTCCCTGCATCTTTATCTCTGAATAAGTCAGGGCACACAAAACTAGGAAATGATTAGAAGTCAAGGGCACTTCCAGTAAAAAAGCCAAGACATATCCTGGAAACAAGTCAGGGTAGGTCCAGTAAACAAGTAGGGGTACTTGTCCAGTAAGCAAGTCAGGGTATGTCCAGCACACAAGACATATGCTGGAAATAAGTCAGTGTGTGCCAAATAAACAATTTAGGATACATAAAGTAAACAAGGATATGCCAACTAAGCAGGGCTGGATATTCCCAGTAAGCAAGTTAAGATATTCCAAGTAATGAAGCCAGAAAATGCTGGTAAATAAGTCAGGATATGCCCAGTAAACAATTCAGGAATGTGCCCAGTAAGCAACTCAGGATATCTCCAGTCACTAAATACGAATGTGCCTAGTAAGCAAGTAAGGATATGTCTAGCAAACAAGGCATAAGCTGTAAACAAGTCAGGATGTACCCAATAAACAAGTCTGGTAATACCCAGTTAACAAGCCAGGATATGCCAAGTAAGCAAAGCAGGATATGCCAAATAAACAAGGCAGGACATGCTCAGTAAGGAAGGCTGGATATGCCCAGTAAACAAATCAGGATATGCCCTGTAAACAAGTTAGGATATGCCTAGTAAATAAGTTACAGGCACATCCAGTATACTGGCTTAAATATCCAGTAAACAAGCCAGGATATGTCGAGTTAACAAGTAAGGATACACCGAGTAAATAAGTCAGAATATGTCAGAGAAACAAGTCAAGGTTAACCAAGTAAACTACAGCTGTCACTGAATGTGACTTAATACCCCTGCCAGCACTTTGACAGAAACAGGCAATTTAACCAAAAATTTTCTAAGTTCAAGGGGAGATTATCCTTGAATCATAGGGAGTAGATGATTGAAAACTGCGTCTTGCACAACTTCAGTATACGATCAATGTATCAACAAACTTTCAATACAATAGCAGCAAAACTGTAGGAGGAGTTCGCGACACAAGATTACTAGTATTTTGTACACAGACGGACACACGGACGGACACACAGACACACGGACAGACAGGCTGATTCCAGTATACACCCGAAAACATGTATAACAAGTCAAGATTAATCATCTAGCCAACAAGCCAGGATATACATGTAGCATAAAAACAAGTCAAGATACATAATTGCAGCAGATATAGGTCAGGATATGCCAAGTACCACAAGTCAAGATACGTACTGAAAGTAAGTCAGGAAATGCTAAGTCCATTACACAATTATAGCTAAAACACAACTCTGGGCATACTTTAGAAATTATCATTTAGGCTCCTTTAACTTGTCATCTGCAGATGCTTTCAATTTAGATGAGTCTAAAATCTTTTTTTTTTTTGCTAGAGAGTTACACATGTCAAAGCACACCATGTAAACCAGCCATAGTATGCCCATTTAGTCCTGGCATACTTGGTAAGCAAGACATTACACAGTCAAATTTTTTTTTCCTTTACCATACAATCCAGAGTTTTAACGACTCTGACAGAGACTTTTGAGTACACTGCAGAAAATGTTGAAGAAAATTGCAACATCACAGTAGATGAGTCTAATGCCAATTTTCTACACGGTCAAAGAACTTTGGTTCATTTATATCACTTTCAAATTTGTTGTTTTCAGAAGTGTTCAGTTTGGAAAAGTCCAGAACTTGTTGTTTGGTATAGTGTTAACAGTAGCCCCAATTTATCTCAAAATTTGATATCGATGACAGTAAAAATCTATGATTTAACTCTTTACCAAACAACAAAATTTTAGACTTGTCCAAATTGAATGCATTTGCAGATGTTACTCAAAAATTGAAACTTGACTTTAGAAGAGTAGAAAACATTGTGGGAAAAGGAGAAAATGCTGGTTACCAGCATTTTCTCCTTTTCCTACAATGTTTTCAGAAGGCTTCTTCCTCTGGGTCGTAAAAACCAGGGATTGTTTGGTAAAGGGTTAAAGGCTGATAAGAACTCATGCCATACAAATTTCATGAGCATCCTGTTTACAAATCAGGGCAAACAAATGAAATACATGTGTTTGTTTGCTGCGTTATGTAATGTTTGTTTGCTGCGCTATGTAATTAAGTTGTTTATTAGTTTACCTGGTGTTTAACACCATTTCGAACAATATTTCAGTATTATATCTTGGTGGCCAGTACACCTATCAGTGCTCTTCTGGAGTTTCTTTCACCAGTGCTTAGCACAATATTTTTCTTCCTAAGCAATTTGCTGCTTTCCCACATAATCACAGTCGAACAATGATCAGTGGCGAAAGAGGAATAAATCCTGTCACAATGACCTAACTTTTTACAAAATGACGAAATTTAAGACTAGTCCAAATTCAAAGCATTTACAGATGACAACATAAAAGATGACTCAAAAATTGAAATTCGTTTTGGAAAGGGTAGAAAACATTGTGGGAAAAGGAGAAAATGCTGGTTACCAGCACTTTCTCCTTTTTCCCACAAATTTTTCAAAAGCCTTCTCTTTCAGGGTCGTTAAAAATTGGGATTGTGTGGTAAAGAGTTAATCAATCCTGGGAAAGAAAGTAGCTCCTGATTTCAAGACTGGTATATGACCAACTGCTCTAAGTAAGATAAAGCACCACACAGTTTATAATACCACAGTTACCCAATTTTACATCAATATAGAGAGAACATCAATGATTTCCTAGCTGATAAGCATTCATTCTATACAATCTTTATGAGCACATAATTAAGCCACTATAAAAAAGCTGGCTTTGTCTATTTGTGTACACAGACTCTTACTATATATCTGTTACAACAGAAGTTAAGTTTTATAGATGGTTCAAATCAAAGTTGGGCTTAATAAAGCATGAAGTCTAATCCTAACAGCTCGGTCTGGTCACACCGAGCTAACGGACGAGTAACGGATAAAAAATCATTTTATCCTTTCGTATCCGTTTTATGTCCTTTTCTTATCTGGTGAATCCGCTACTTGTCCGGCGATGTCCGGTCATGTCCGTTCAAAACGGACGGAGACGTGCAAATGACAGACCTTGGATGCATCTGACTATTGATACCCTTGGCATGTCACAAGACAGGTACGTTCCTCGTACATTGGTGTTCAGTACATTTCCGTTCATCGTACGTTGGAAGAACGTTTTGTCCGGTTCTTATGCATTGCACTTCCGTTTTATCGGGTACAAGTCCGTTACTCGTACGGTGGTATCTGTTAACAGACCGTTTATTATCCGGTACATATCCGGTAAACGTGCTTTTTCCCGTTTCATGTGCTGTACTCGTGCAGTCATTGTGCGGCTTCTTCGCTCCACACACCAATCGCGTGAGCCTCGAGCGGCAGAGGAGATGAATTTTGTCACCAAATTCTGCAGGTTTTTGTCCGTTTTCTCTCCGTTATATATCCGTTAGTGGGTCTGACCAAGCCCTTACAAAGAGCTCTTTAGATTTTTAGTATTTTACCAAACTACAGAAATTGAATGGTTAACCTCTGATTTGAGTAGTATGATAGTAGGCAGATCATCAGGAAATAAGACAGACTAGAGTAAAATGGAAAATTTTTTCGAAGGTATTTCCTTATATGGCTATGTAGCCTGCCTAAGTTGTTTTAGATATTGCACAAGGGTTTCGCAAAGAATAATAGGAATGTCACACGTTTAAAGCATATATCCATAACAAAAATTCATATTCAAATCAATATGAGACTGATGATGTCATATTCTGATGTAATAAAAATAAACAGTTACCAACTGTAAAACGACTGATTCCTGTTATTTAAATGCCCAAAAATGCAACAAGTGCTGAAGTTACTGAAGCTAACTGTACAGTTTCTACATGATTATATAAAAAATGTCTAGCTTTATTTATCCATGTTTTACAAAAAAGTTTGATTTACGTCATACCAAACTAAATCAACCCCTTTAACTGGGACCACTATCTTAAAGGTAATTCATTTAAAAAAAGATTGTCCTGGAATTCCAATTTTGGAGTCTATTTTTACCAATTATGAAAATCTAAATTTTTTCAAGGCTAAGGATTAAACCTCACCAAACAATCCTGAGTTTTAATGAACCTGAGGAAAATGCCTTTGAAAAACTTTTGGGAAGGAAAAAAATGCTAATAACTTTCCAACAACATTCTCTATCCTTACACAGACCAATCCTATGACCTATTTAATTCTTTACCACACAATCCCGACTTTTAACGACCCTGAGAAAAAAGCCTTTTGAAAACATTGTGGGAAAGGAGAAAATGCTGGTAACCAGCATTTTCACCTTTTCCCACAATGTTTTCTACCGTTCCCAAACCAAATTTGAATTTTTCATTTATTTTGTCGTCTGCAAATGCTTTCAATTTGGACCAGTCTATAATTTTGTTGTTTGGTGAAGAGTTAATAAGTTGTCTGTAAATTTAGGTAAGTCCAAAGTTGTGTTATTTTGGTAGAATGTTAACCCTTTACCGCATGATCCCAAGTTTAACGAAAAAGTTCTTATGAAAAAATTGTGAGAAAAGCAGAAAATGCTGGTTACCAGCATTTTCTCATTTTCCCACAACTTTTTCTCCAATTTTTCTACAGCAAATTCAATACTTTAGTAGCATTTCATTTTTCGTCTGGAAATGCTTTGAATTTGGACAAGTCTAAAATTTTGCCGTTTGGTAAAGAGTTAAGGATTAGGACGGCATTTTCTCATTGTCTTCTAAAATACTGGTACCACATTTTCCTGGAATTTGACAAGTTAATTGTAGTCTACTCAGATCTAATTATGTAAGGTAGATTGAATCAAGTCTCCTCAATTATTAACATCCTAACAATTAAAAGTAAACCATGTCTTTTTCTCAAGCAGGAGAGACTCACAGTATTGATCTGTCATTGTTCTGTTTTTAGCGTGTTCCCTGATAGGTAATGCTTAAAGGCCCAGTTTCAGCCAAAAGTAAACAATGTGAGTGTTAAAATGCTTATAAATTCAAATCGCATCCTTTAAAAGTATGGAAATAATAATTATTGTGAAGACGACAATCTGTTATTGTACGGTCAGCCCAAGTTTTAGTTGTGGGCAGGAAAAAAAAAATCTTAAAACCAGGTAAAAAGTAAACAAAAGATAGAGCAACTTGGCAACTTTTACCTAATTTTAAGGTTAATTTTTCTGTCAATGAGTAACACTTTTGGCTGTAACTGGGCCTTTCACTCTTTACAACACAATCCAAGGTTTTAATTATCCTGCTGGAAAGACTTTTTGAAAACATTGTGGAAGAAGGAGAAAATGTTGGTAACCAGCATCTTCTTTTTCCACAATGTTTTCTAACATTTCACATACAAAAACCTTTATTTGAGCACATTCATCATTTACATATGCTTTCAATTTGGACCAGTCTAAAATTCTCCTGTCTGGCAAAGAGTTACCTCTTTAGCTGAGGAAAGAATTTTAGACTGGTCCAAATTCAAAGCATTTACAGGTGACAGTTTAAGGCTTTCCTCCCCTGAAGCTTGTGGTCAACATGGCATAATTTTTTTTGTTGTTAGATTATTGAGAATTTATAGTGATTCAATAATTCTAAACACCGCCCAGAATTTCTTTAAATGTCTATCTAAAAAGTTTCTGTTCATACCTCTATTACTTTTTTGTAAAGGGAGGTAATAATAATCTCCCTTTGAATTGAAGATATAGTGATTTTAGAATTGAAAATGATAATTCTATGAAGGCAAAACCTCCAAAAGTGGCTCGGTTAAGATGCTACAATAGTGATGATTTTCAATATCATATTTTCCAGAGTAAAATTATGGTGGAAAGAGATGTTCTGCTTCAGGGTAGGAATACCTTAAATGCAGCTCAAGTAATGTAATTTGTTATATACAGGGTAGAAAACAGTGGGAAAAAGGAGAAAATGCTGGTTACCAGCATTTTCTCCTTTTCCCTCTATGTTTTCAAAAGCAATTTTCGTTAGGGTCGTTAAAACTTGGCTTACAACTTGATTAATCTTTTCAAAAAGTACAACTTAGTGCTTTTATATACTATTAATATGTAGTCTGATCTTGGGTCAACATTATCTCATGTACACTGGTGTCAAAACACCCAATAACTGTTTAGCAAACAATCCTGTGTTTATATGACCCTGAGTAGAACACTTTTGAAAACACTGTCGGAAAAGGAGGAAATGCTGGTAACCAGCATTTTTTCCTTTTCCAAGAAAAAACTATTTTCAAGTTCAAAGACACATCCTGTGACTTGTACCACTTTCAACTTGTCATCTGTAGAATGCTTTCAATTTAAACATCAACACAATCTTGACATCTGGAAAAAAAAGAGTTGAAGTATGATAATATTTCCATTTTCAACATTATTTCAGTTATATCGCAACAGTAAGTGCACCTATCCATGCTGTTCTGGAGTTCCTCTCACCTATGAATTTTTCTGGAGTTTCTTTTGCATAATATTCATTCAAAGCCACTGGCTAATTCCCTACATAACCATTGTTTAAACAATAATCAGCAGTGAAAGAGGAATGAATCCTGTCACAGTTACTATCATTAATCTTCAGAAAGGAATTGGCCAAGGTGGAGATTTGAACCAATGACGCCCTGATCTCATATCCAGTAAGCTACCAACCATACAATTGAGCTTGTTGGAGAGAGTCAAGTTATAAATAAACCACAAGCAATATGAAAATGTACTTAGTATACTCGTCCAAAGTGAAGGTGTGTCATAAATACAATGGGTTACAAATGTTTGGGGATTTTAAATTGTAAGCACATAATTTTATGTGCTCAATGACTAGAATGACACTTAAAACTTTTAAGAGCAGACAATTTAGTTCGATTCCTGTTATGGTAATTTAAGAAATACAGTCCAACCTTATAAAGCAAGCACCAGAGGGAAACTGAAATTGTGCTCGCCTAGGACAGGTGCCTGCTTAGTGCAGGAAAACTTTAATGTGCATGATTCATTCTAGAGCACACCATTGTACTATGTTTCATTCTTGGAGCATCAAAAAATCTTACCTCAGGGTCGAACTTGCTTAAGCTTTACATAAGGTGTTAGTTTGATATAGAGAATTTGCTCTCCAGTTTTATACTATTAAAGAATCAAGTGCAGCCAAAATGTGACCAATGAATTGTTAAGGAGATTCTAATTGGTTCTTTCTGAGGATATATCACCTTATCATCCAATCCATAAAACTTGAAAAGCAATGAACTATGCTGCAGAAATCTAAGCAGGCAATTTTATAATTTTGTGGTCAACATTACCAAAGAACTAATGGAAAGGTAACACTGACAACCAAATTTTTTTTATGATGTGAGGCACAGAATGTTGCTTGGAGCAAATGCTTGTTGACAAAGACATTATTGTATTTCAGCCAGTACCAGATCTAATGGCTTTAGAATATTTCATTGTTGTGTTACAGTTCTAAAAGATCTAGATCTACTATAATGTAATTTGTGCTTTTAGCACAAAAGACATATTTTGTGTGTATGTTAAATTTCTAACATGCATAATGTATGAGGCTCTCACAGAGTAGAGATCACTGGGGCAGTCATGTAAACAATCTTTAAACTTAGCTTTGTGAGGATGATGAGATTGGCACATAGTGGTCAAAGCATGTAACCTTTTGCCTCATTAATTTCTCAAATGGTCATTATTTTTCCTATGAGGGGACCAGTCTTCACGGTCCTGTGGATTTGATCTCTAGAATGAACCCTAAACATGGTTGTGTTCCCTTGGAATTCATTATTCTGCTTACTTAATCCGTCACCACGTTGTGTTGTGTTTTGACGACCTTGATGTAGAAGGGTTTGAAAATATTGAGAGAAAAGGAGAAAATGCTGGTAACCAGCATTTTCTCCTTTTCCCACAATGTTTTCTACTATGTCAAAGATAGAAATCTTCTTCCAGGCCACATTCAAATTGTTGTCTGCAAATGCTTTCAATTTGGTTGTGTCAGGGGTTTTGTTGTTTTGTAAAGAATTAATACAGATCCCTTTGCTTAAAGTCACAGTAACGGCTAAAAGAAAACAACGGGCATGTTAAAATGCATCTAAATTTAAATCATATTATTGAAAATTATGGAAGTTATTGATGAAGATGACAATTTGCTATTGTATGGTCGGTTCCAGTGTTAGCTGTGGCAGGAAAATGAATTTTAAAACTACATAAAAAGTAAACAAGAGATGGAGCGACCTTACAACTTTTGACCCAGTTTTGAAATTTGTTTTCCTACCATTGACTAACTCTTGAACCAACCATACAATAACAGATTGTCATCTTCACAATAATGTCCATCCTTTTAAATGGTATGATTTAAATCTACTTGAATTTTACTATCCCATTGTTTACTTTTGGATGCTATTGAGCCTTTAATAGAGACAGGTTTTTTAACTCTTTACCAGAGTACAAAATTTTAGGCTGGTCCAAATTTAAAGCATTTGTAGACGACTAA
This sequence comes from Hippopus hippopus, assembly GCA_946811185.2. NCBI lineage: Eukaryota > Metazoa > Mollusca > Bivalvia > Cardiida > Cardiidae > Hippopus > Hippopus hippopus. The sequence goes on along the minus strand of OX328103.1, from coordinate 12,553,587 downwards.
ATAGAAATTTGTTTGGGATAGGGTAGAAAACATTGTGGAAAAAGGGGAAAATGCTGGTTTCCAGCTTTTTCTCCTTTTCCCACAATGTTTTCAAAAATTTACTCTAGCATGTATGTTCAGTCCTTATGTAATTTGAAACAGTTTCTCGCAAGTCTAGAAAGTTTCATAAAAGGTATTGATTCTTCAAAGTTCCCCCAGCAATAAACTGAAATACAACTTGGCAATAAATCTTGTATTATTATATTATGTTTTATCAAAGTAGAAGTACATCCCAAGTTGTAAAACAGATCATTCATCACTAAAGTTCAGAAGGAAATGATGGCCTAACTCTTTAACAGACAAAAAAATTTGGGGGTTTGTCCAGATTGAAAGCATTTGTAGACAAATTTAATGCAAATCACAAAAGTGAAATTTGTATTGGAAAAAATAGTAAAACAATGTTGGAAAAGGACAAAATGCTGGTAACAAGTATTTTATGCTTTTTCTACAATGTTTTCTAAAACCATATCCTAAAAGGTTCTTAAAACCCAGGATTGGTATAAGGCTAACCCATTTCCAGACAATAAAATTTTGGACAAGTACATAATGAAAGCATTTGCATTTTGATGAAGTTTCAGTATTCATCTTTGAAATGTTAGAAAGCACTGTTGGTAAACGAGAAAGTCTTGGTTACCAGCAATTCCTCCTTTTCACACACTATACAATGTTTTCAAAATGTTTATATGCTTCTCAAATGATAGGGCAAAAATTTGTTAACTCTTTGCCACACAATCCCGACTTTTAACGTCCCTGAGAATGAAAGCTTTTGAAAACATTGTGGGAGAAGGAGAAAATGCTGGTAACCAGCATTTTCTCCTTTTTCCACAATATTTTCTACCCTTTCCAAATGAAATTTCATTTCTTTAAGCCTGTTTATTTTTTCATCTGCTTTGAATTTGGACAAGTCTAAAATTTTGTTGTGTGGTAAAGAGTTAACCCTCTCCCAAACAAACCCCTGTTTTTTACGTTTCTGCAGTACAAGTCTTTTGAAAACACTGTGGAAAAAGGAGAAATTGCTCGTAATGAGAAATTTCTCCTTTTCCCACAATGTTTTCTACCCTATTAGACAACTTTCTACCTCTTTTATTAAATCTAACATCATCATCTGCAAACTCTTTCGGTTTGGAAGAGTCTAAAATTTGTTTTTTGGGAAAGGGTTAAGCCAAACAACAGACAGGTCTAGGATACACTGTAAGAAAAGAAGCAATTGCCTGTAACAACCAATCACTCTTTTTTTCACCATATTGTCCATATCAATGAATAGTGAAATGCATCATCTACATCACATCTTACTATAAACTTTTAGTTGCATGTACCATGTTTCGTGACTGAAGATGTTCCCTGAAGCAAGGTTGTAGAAAAGCAATCTTGTCTAAGGACTTGTTGATGCCACTTGTCAGGCAAACAGTTTAGAGTATGAAAAAATATGTTTAACCCTCTTTTAAAAAATCCTGACTGTTAATGATCCCTAAAAAAGAAGGTTTTCAAAAACATTTTGGGAAAAGGAGAAAATGCTGGTTACCAGCATTTTCTCCTTTTTCCTCAAAATTTTCTACCCTATCAAAGAAAAATTGAGCCACTATGAAATTGTTGTCTGCAAATGCTTTCGATTTGGATAGGTCTAAAATTTTGCCATGTGGTAAAGGGTTAATTTGTAGTCAACAGATGCTTTGAATTTGGTTGAGTCTAAAATTTTGTTTTTTTGGTAAGTCTTTTTTCAGTCTTTATCAAAGAACAAAATTTTAGACTGGTCCAAATTCAAAGCATTTGCAGACCATAAATCAAAGGTGGCCTAAATGACAAAATGTGTCGTTAACCCTTTACCACACGTCAGAATGTTAGACAGTCCAAATTGAGAGCATTTGCAGACGACAAAATAAATGTGACTGAAAGATTGAAATTTGTTTAGGGAAGGGTAGAAAACATTGTTGGAAAAGGAGAAATGCTGCTTACCAGCATTTTCTCCTTTTCCCACCATGTTTTCAAAAGGCTTCTTTCTCAGGGTTGTTAAAAGTCAGGATTGCGTGGTAATGGGTTGATAGGGTAGAAAACATTTTGGGAAAAGGAGAAAATGTTTATGTTACAGATATTATATAAACTCAAACATTAACTCAGTGTTTATGATGCCGAAGTGGGCTTTTACAAAGACCATCTCTTCACTGGCATCATAGACTGAATCTCTTTAATCTCAGAAAATTCGTCATTTTACCCCAATCTATTGCACCTTTTGTAAAATATACAGACTGTGGGGTTTAACTGAAAAATATTAACTCTTTACCAAATAACAAAATTTTGGACTCTGTGTTCCCACTGAAATCTTTATTTGGGGGGTTTTTGTACCCCCTACAATTGCAAAATGGGTGTATAAGGAAAAAAAATGGGGGTACAGTTTCAGAAAAACTAGTACAAATCTAAATTTCTTTCTCAAATGCCTCTTTCTCTATGAAAACTCGAGACAGTCATTTGTTTTGGAATCGTTTTTTTTGCTATCTGTTTCTGAATAACCTTGCTTTCATCTGCGGCACTACTATCCTCATCAGTATCCGTTGTTTCATTAAAAAATGGCCTGACTTTCTTACGGAAACACGAATTCTGAAATCTGAAAACTTCCAAAGTACAGCATTTCTGAGCCATTCCCAATGTTAGTTTACAGACGAAAGACGTCGACGTCGACAAAATGCTTTTTCATAGACAGCATGAAAGAAAGGACAGCTGAATTACAGATATTTTTGGAAACAAATGAATCCCAGTCTGCAATTATTGGTCACAAAAATAAAGGCCAAGTATGCCAACCATGTAAATGTTCTAAAAGTAGAAAGCTGGAAATCCCAAATTTTTCCGATGATTTACATTGTCCAAAAATCGCTTTTATGTAAGCCATTCTATGCAAGCAATATTTATCTTTGTCCATATTTTTTGTGTGTGATTTCATGTATAGGTTTGTCATTTTGTATGTATTTTATTTCATTTCATTTATATGTGTTTCACATACAATTTTGCGTGATCAGGAACTCTGGGACTGGTCCAAATTCAAAGCTGTTGCAGACGACAATTAAATCTGGCTCAAATGATGAAGCATGTAGACCTCTGAAAGGATAGAAAACCTTGTGGGAAAAGGAGAAAATGCTGGTTACAGCATTTTCTCCTTTTCCGACTGTGTTTTCAAAGGTCTTTTTTTCTTAGGGTTGTTAAATCAGGGTTCTTTGGTAAAGGAGTTAAATAAGTTTGTATTTGGTGTGCAGACAAGAACAAATAGAATGTGCCCAAATACAGAAATATCAATAACAGATCCCTCATAATGATGGATTGCTGGAAACCAATCTGTGGTCAGAGAGGTTGTGGATGAGCTTGATGAACAGTAAACAACATCCTTCCAGACTGACAGTAATTATTACATGTGATAATTAGTTCTAACTGATTTATGGCTTAAAATCTTCACCAGGCAGCAAATCTTCAGATTTTCCCTATTGAAAGCATTTGCAGATGGCAATTCAAATGTTACCAGCATCTCCTCCTTTTCCTCTTAATGTTTTCAAAAGGCCCCTCCATCAGAGTTGTTAAAACTCGAGGTTGTGTGGTAGAGAGTTAAAATCTTCACCAGAAAGCAAATCTATGAATTGTCCATTTTGAAAGCATTTGCAGACCACAAATTAAATGTGAATCAAAATTTCTTGTAAATCACTGAAAAATATTACAAAATGAATATTTTGTTGCAAATGTAAAGATATTAGGTGGTTACATCCAGCACAAAGCACAACTTTGGCATTTACAGGATGTTTCTTGAAACCAAGAACTCCACTTATTTGTATAAGGCTAAAATGTAATGTCAGAATACCTGTTTGAATAGGATCCGATAAAATTGACATCTGTCAACATTATTTCAGCTATATTATGGCAGCAAGCTCACCTATCCATGCTTTCCATGAGTTTCTTTTACCAGTACTTCACAAAATATTCTTCCCAAGCTACTGGCTGCTTTCCCACATACCATAGTCAAAACATGATGGTCAGCAGTGAGAGAGGCATGAATCCTGTTGCAATGACTACAATCAATCTTTAGAAACAAATCTGCGCAGCCAGGCAATCGTACCAACAACCACCAAGTTTCAATCCCTGTATTGTTACCCACTGCAGTATCTGGCTTGGCACACTAAAACTTCATAGTAGAAGCTCTAAAAATATCAAGTAATGCAATTAGTAAGGCAGAACTGAAAATTCAACGAAGTCGACATTTAATCAATTATATTTCTCTACAAAAAACAATGTAGATGTATTCAATTTTTTTAGGGAATGTACTGGGTCACCGGGGAGAAGACAATATAAACAGCTACTAACAAAACGTGATAATTGTGGCCTTTGTTTACAAACACTGGATTAGTTCAAAACATTCAAATAGGGAATACTAGGGACGAAGCAGTTACTTATTGGTAATTTTCAACTGGAAAGAACATATAGCGCTGTGGTACAGTGGTCATAGCGACTCTGCTTCCACGCGTGCGGATCGAGTTCGAGTCACAGAAAAACTTTCTTTCTTTTTAATCAAGCATTTTGTTTTTTAAGGTAAGTCAATGGTTACATTATTTTTTTTTTATATCATAGTGAATATTTGTACTTATAATTAGTAGTCTCATTCATATTTAATTGACATCACACGAGATTGCAAGATTATCCTTGTGAAATTTGGGAAAAATGAACCAAGACATTTCTTGCAAAGGAATTGATGCTAGAAACAGCTTAGTGTTTTAGACTTCTAAGATGACTATAGCCATGAATTTCTGGTTACCAGTTTTCTACCTGTTTCAGGGCTTTGACAGTAGAAAAATGTCTACTCACTTTTCCCTACAGTTGGCAATTTAACCATCTCGGAAGCTCAACTGGACCAGGATTTAATTTGGAGCATTAGTGGAAAAAAACGGATTGAGAACTAAAGCAATCCGAGTGGAAAAGTTACTGCAGACTTGCGGTCTTGGTAGAATATTTCTTTTTTAAATCAGACATTGCAGTTCAAGAAGCCTTTGAGCAGTGATTAATTGCGGTCAGCGACGAGGAAGCAACAGATACGGAATGTTAATAGGCTTGGGGTACCGATACGGTCAGTGAAAATGAAGAGATACGGATACAGCTGGTGAACGGGATGAGAGTTGCGCACTTATTATTGTATTGTTGTATCAATCATACAGAAATGTGTTTTAAAACAAGGAAAAAAAAAAAAATGAATTAGAATAAGATGCAATAATAACAAAAGAATATCAATGACAAGAGGGCCATGATGGCCCTGTATCGCTCCACTGGCTATTAAGTAAAAACACTACAAGCCAAACATTACAATATTCAGCAAATTGATTTCAAACACGAGGACATGCAAACATTTTTCTATCTAATCCTACGAGAAAGTTGTGATCCATGGGCAAAGCCAATTTTGATCGCAAAGCTATAATTATTTGAATCCTGGTGGAGGTCCACAATATAAAGCTCCATACCAAATAATTCAGTTCTTGAATGTTATATACAAGAAGATTTTCAAATTTTTTTCAATTTGGGCACCCTTGATAGAGACCCTCTAGATAAAGCTAAATGCAAAATTTGATAGCCCTAGTCCTTATAGCTAGATGTGAAAGATTTTCCTATATAAGCCCGCCCATGTAAAACATGTTACCCCCCGGAGCGAAGTCAAATTTGACCCTCGGCTATAATTTGGACACCCTTGGTACAGGTCCACTAGATAAAGCTACATGCCAAATTTGGTCGCCCTAGGCCCCATGGCTAGGTCAAAGAAGAATTTTAAAGTTCTCCCTATATAAGCCCATGTAAAACTTGTTACCCCCGGGCAGGGCCTAATTTGACCCCAGGGCTATAATTTGAACAATCTTGGCAGAGGTCCACTAGATAAAGCTACATGCCAAATTTGGTAGCTCTAGGCCCTATGGCTAGGTAGAAGAGGAATTTTAAAGTTCTCCCTAAATAAGCCCATGTATAACTTGTAACCCCCAGGGCGGGGCCAATTTTGACCCCAGGGCTATAAATTGAAGAAACTTGGTAGAGGTCCACTAGATAAAGCTACATGCCAAATTTGGTAGCCCTTGGCCTTACGGTTTCAGACAAGAAGATTTTCAAAGATTTTCAAAATTTTTCAGTTTTGTTGCCATGGCAACCAGAGTTTTTGAAGGAATTAAATTCTTTCAAGAAATTCTGAAGAGGACCATGGCAGGATCATTTCTGTGAAGTTTCATCAAAATTGGATGGGTAGTTTCAGAGAAGAAGACGTTTTAAAAAAAAGTTAACGCACGGACTGACGGACGGACACACGACGGACAACAGGCCATGACATAAGCCCGCTGGCCTTCGGCCAGTGGAGCTAACAAAAAGATATACACGTCTAAAAAAAGGGAAGAAGACAGAAAAAAGGGGGGAAAACACACAAAAAGACAATCAAATAAGGAAAAGAAAAGAAAGGAGAAAACCGAAAAAAATATATAACTTTCTTCCTAAAAAGGTAGCTTTAATGGCTCAAACCACAGTAGCCGGATTGAGAGGCAGGGATCTTTCCATTACACCACTGCTCGCTTAGTTTGATCGCCAGCTTGTAAAAGTTTTAAGCCTTTTTTAATGTACATTTTCATTAAAATTATCGGATAATTTACCTGTTCTACCCGTATACGAAGATAGAATGCTCTGAATTATTGTAAACAAGGGCCACGGTTATCACGTTCCGTTAATTCATTATTTCTGATTCTTTCAAAATGAAATGTTAGGCAAAATATAAAAGTACTCCAGGTATGAATAAAATGTCCCAGGTATGAGTTGACAGCAGTACCAATAATAATTGTCCTAGGTGATGACCAAATAAACTTGACTCAAAAATTGAAATTTTTCAAATTCAGGGTCAAAAACATGGTTGAAAAGGAGAAAATGATGGTTACCAGCATTTTCTCCTTTTCTTATGATGTTTCAAAAAGCCTTATTTCTCATGGTCATTTAAAGTATAGATTGCTTGGTACTGGGTTATTCTTGTGGATAGACCACAGGGCGCTTACAGTAATTCCCCAGTGATGGGCACAAGTGAGAAGACAAACACACATCAGATTGGATTATGATGCCCTACATATAACAGACAATACTGGATGACTTCTGATAACTAACCCTTGAAGTGCTAAACAAATGAAACAGACATTCTCGGTCAGTACTACAGATTGCAATTATTGTAATCTCAAAAGTTGCTTTTGTCACAATATCTGGCAAAGATTCCAACAGTGTAGATCCAAGATCTTCATCTACACTGTCCACATAAGCACCTAAGTACTGCTGTGGTTAACCCTTGACTATACAATCCCTTGTTTTAACAACCATGTAGAAAAAAGTTTTGGAAAACATTGTGGGAGACAAATATTTTCTACCAGTTCAAAAACAGAAATCATATTTTGAGATACATTTAGTTTGTTGTCTGCAAATGCTTTCAGTTTTTACAAGTCTAAAATTTTGTCATCTGGTAACAGGTTTACTCTTTACCAAACAATCCCTGGTTTTAACGACCCTGTGAAAGAAGCCTTTTGAAAACATTGTGGGAAAAGGAGAAAATGCTGGTAACCAGCATTTTCTCCTTTCCCCACAATGTTTTCTACCCTTTCAAAAACAAATTTCATTTTTTTTAGTCACATTTCAATTATTGTCTGTAAATGCTTTCAATTTGGATCAGTCGAAAATCTTGTCGTCTGGCACTGGGTTAAGCAGCAAAGTCATTATCCTCTCATACAGGATCAATTTACCTCATTTGTTCTGCTTCAGACGTTCTTTCTGACCTACCCTCCCTGTTTCTGCCATATCTTTAGACATTATAGTTCAGAAGCGTTAAAGGGGCTGAACATAATTCAGAGCAGCGTCTAAATCCGAATGATACCTCACAACTTTTCAAGAATGTGCTCTACTAAACGTACAATGTCACAGGTATCCATCTTCTTCAAACTCAACATTTTGGTCGGTGTCACGCTCTTCATAACTGAGTTGTTATCTAAGTTATCAATTTTAAAGCCCATCAAAGTAAGTAAAATTACGCACGATGCAATATTACTGTAAGTGTAAATGCTTCTTTTAAGGTTCTTGTTGCTTACTGGCTCTTGTTTTGTTTTTTTTATCGTCAACCATTTTTACAGATGTTTTGATATTGCTCTGTCAAAATCCCTAGTGTCCTCAAGGCCCAACATAAATTTAGAGCAATACATGCGGGGTGGGGGGGGGGGGGGGTCGGGTCGGAAATTCGGAATTCGAACCACTGTTTATTCCACAAGTCGAAGTCTAAAATCATTTTGATTTCATCCATTACTTGCTTCTTTGTACTTGCTTGAAAATATGAAAATATCCCTTGCATGCAGGCACTATAGAACAGGGAAATCACAAAGCTCATCCAATGACCTTTGTGATCATGTAATCATGTGAGGAAAATATACCATCCAAGATGTCATCAAGACAAACATTTTGACCAAGTTTCTTGAGTATTGGACTTAAATTGTGGCCTCTAGAGTGTACAAATAATGATAAAAAAAGTCTGAAAATCTATTATCTATTAAAAGGCCTGTCCGCACAAAGTATTCTAAGTTTCATCTTTAGTTTTATTTTAGATCAAGTACGCAACACGGTTTCTGATCGGCTAAACCATTTGGTTTATCCAATCAGAAATTGTATTAATTTGCAATTTATAAAATTTTTAAGAGTAAGACTGAGAATGATATTACTGTAAGAATGGTTGGTGAATACCTGCTCAGAATGATTTTCTTGTAGATAAAGGTCAGTGTCCTCTACACAAAGTTCTAAAACGAACACTGAAAATTATCTTATCTGTCTGCAATTGTTACAAGTAAGAAGAAAACCACATGCATTTACAAAAGGTCTATTCCATTAACCCTTAACCCATTACCACACAATACCTACTTTTGACGACCCTGAGAAAGATGCCTTTAGAAAACATTGTGGGAAAAGGAGAAAATGCTAGTAACCAGCATTTTCTCCTTTTCCCACAATGTTTTCAACCCTTCACAAAACAAACTTCAAATTTTCAGTCACTTTTATTTTGTCGTCTGAAAATGCTTTTGATTTGGACAAACCTAAAATTTTGAGGCCATTGTAGATCAAGATCAGACTGCACAAAATATGATCTACACTGTCCGCTTTGCTGATTATTATGCTAAAACATAACCTTCAAATTGCATAATTACATGTATGTTTGGGTCATATTTTAGCACTGAAAATGTCTGTTTGGTTTTTAATACGGCGCTCTTAGGGTCAACATTGCTTCAATGTGGCATGCTTAGCATTTTAAACCTTTACCAAACAATCCTATATTCTAACAGCCCTGGGTAAGAAGACTTTTGAAAAACATTGTGGGAAAAGGAGAAAATTCTGGTAACCAGAACTTTCTTCTGTTGTCATGTTTTCTATCCTTTCAGAGAAAAGTCCAATCAATTGATTTGACATGGGTAATTTATCATTGGCAAATGCTTTAAATTTAGATAAGTCTGCTTTAAATCTAGATAACTCTAAAATCTTGCTCTCTGCAAAAGAGTTTAAATCAGCCTGGTGATGCCATGCAAAGCCCATGCACGTTATGCAAATGAAGAGTTCTGCCCAAGATTATTTAGGGAGGGGACAGTTGTGTGAACCTGCAGATACAGGCATCAATTTCAAAATGTTTAAAAAAAAAATTTAAAGTTCTGTTCAGTCTGAACTTGATCTACTTCCTGCACAAAAGACAATTAACCTTTTACCAGACGACAAAATCTTTGACTTGACCAAATTGAAAGCATTTGCAGACAACAAATCCGATACAACCCTAAAACTTTATTTGTCTTTCACAGGGTAGAAACATTGTGGAAAAAGGAGAAAATGCTGGCTACCAGCATTTTCTCCTTTTTCCACAATGTTTTCTTAAGGTTTTTTTCTCAGACCGTAAAAACCCGGAATTGTTTCATAAAGGGTTAAGTCACCAATGGCAACCAAAGAGTTGAAGAAAGCAAAGTAAGCAAAGAGATTTTCTGTTTTTGGTGTCCAGAAATGTTTTTCTTTGTGGTTTACATAGCAGTAAAATGAAGCATACAGACTCCTTGGCTATTCAAGCAGAGAAAAATAGTTCCGTTCTAGGTCATAAAAACATATCAGAGCTGACAAAGGAGTCAAAACATTAATTGAGAAATTCCAGCAAATACAACTTCTCAATGAAAACAGGAGTTATTGGCAAATGATAAGAATAGGTTCTCCGGCATGCAGGAATAAACAAAGGACAGTATACATAGCAATTTAATGCCCAAAGAGGTCATAACTGTTACTTGTCTCCATAAACTATCTCTGTAAGAACTTATTTATTCAACCCTTTACCACACAAACCCAAGTTTTAACAACCCCAAGGCTTTTGAAAACACAGTGGGAAAAGGAGAAAATTTCTCCATTTCCAACAGTGTTTTATACCCTTTCAAAGACAAAGTTTATCACTTGATACATGTACTTTACCTTTTGTCTGCACATGCTTTGGAATAGGACTAGCCTAAAATTTTGTCGTGTGGTAAAGATTAAGATTTTACAAATTACTACCCTAGAGAAGAAGCCAGTGCTTTTAATATGGGTAAGTCTGAAATTTGGTCATCTGGAAAACAACCCCCCAATATCTTTGAAACAATGCCTAATGCTATGATACAAGTGAACCATAATGGTCCTTGTGCTAACCTCAGTAAAAATGGTGCAGTCCATTTATATTACTCCTCCTTCAGAATTGACCTTCAGCCAATTAAGCTTAAAAACCTGATCAAGTTTTATCACATTAACACAATATTTGGTGATAATACAATAAGCCTCAATCCCATTTTGCTTAAAAGAAATACATACATATTATAGTATCTTGTCAGACAAAACCATATCTCTGGTTATACTTAATACAAGAGGGCCATGATGGCCCTGTATCGCTCCACTGGCTTTTTAACCCTTTACTACACAAATCAAAGTGTTAATGACCCTGAAAGAGAAGGCTTTCAAAAACATCGTAAGAATAGGACATGTTGTCATCCAGTATTTACTCCTTTTCCCACAACGTTTCCTAACTATCAAGGACAGAAATAGTCATTTAAGCTACATTCAATTTGTCTTTTTGCAATGGCTTTAAACTTGGTACAGTAAAAAAAAAATACAGTTAAAAAAAACTCTCTCTTAAAACAGAACATTTCCTCTCCAAAAAACTTGAATACCAAACTCCAATAACGTATACCTGCAGTTTGATAATCAAGGGAGGTAAATAGTAACAAACTTTATCTTGTATAACAGGAGTTATTTCCCTTGATTACTATTCTAAATTACAGTCACCCTATAAGCCCATGTTAAACTTGTGATCTCCAAGGCAGAGCCAATTTTGACCCCAGGGCTATAATATGAAGGAATTTGATAGAGGACCATTAGATAAAGCTACATGCCAAATTTGGTAGCCCTGGGCCTTATGGTTTCAGACAAGAAGATTTTAAAATTCTCCACCATACTTTGAAGCAAGGAAAAAAGATGTAGACTATAAATTATAATGTACTGGAACAGCAATGTTTTGAGTGCATTTATATTTGCATGGACAGAACAAGAGTTATTTCCTTTTATCAGTATGTAAACTTAAATCATATAACCAGTTATAATCTTTAATAAAGCCAAGCCCACAGCAGCCACGTCCATTGCCAGATCAAATTTTTAGCAAAGAATCTGAAATATGTAACCCACAACATAGGGTTTGAACGAGAAATAATGGATTTAGAATATGATCACTCTCTCTTATCTGGAGCTGTGCTTTCATTTTGAATTTCTTTTTGTGACTGAGCATATCATTGTATTTTTAAGGGCAGTATCTTTGTTTGTTATGTAGCAGACCTCTGAATCCTTATTCTGCTAAATAAATTAAATGAAACTTTCATGTAAATAATAAAAACCTAAATATTGCCATTTCATAAAGCTACATGCCAAATTTGGTCGCCCTAGGCCCCATGGCTAGGTCAAAGAAGAATTTTAAAGTTCTCCCTATATAAGCCCATGTAAAACTTGTTATATAAGCCCATGTAAAACTTGTTACCCCCGGGCAGGGCCTAATTTGACCCAAGGGCTATAATTTGAACAATCTTGGCAAAGGTCCACTAGATAAAGCTACATGCCAAATTTGGTAGCTCTAGGCCCTATGGCTAGGTAGAAGAGGAATTTTAAAGTTCTCCCTAAATAAGCCCATGTATAACTTGTAACCCCCGGGGCGGGGCCAATTTTGACCCCAGGGCTATAAATTGAAGAAACTTGGTAGAGGTCCACTAGATAAAGCTACATGCCAAATTTGGTAGCCCTTGGCCTTACGGTTTCAGACAAGAAGATTTTCAAAGATTTTCAAAATTTTTCAGTTTTGTTGCCATGGCAACCAGAGTTTTTGAAGGAATTAAATTCTTTCAAGAAATTCTGAAGAGGACCATGGCAGGATCATTTCTGTGAAGTTTCATCAAAATTGGATGGGTAGTTTCAGAGAAGAAGATGTTTTAAAAAAAAGTTAACGCACTGACGGACGGACGGACGCACGGACGGACGCACGGACGCACGACGGACAACAGGCCATGACATAAGCCCGCTGGCCTTCGGCCAGTGGAGCTAACAATCTGAAATTCCAAGGCATAAGAAAATGTCAGTACCCATCACCACAAAAACCTTACCATGGGTGTTAAGTTTCTGTTGGCTAATACGTTGTGTTAGCAGGAGGGAAAAGAAAAACAAGAGGGCCATGATGGCCCTGAAATCGCTCACCTGAGTCATTTGACCAAACATGACCCATTTTCAATCTCTTTTGAGATATTATGACAAACATTCTACCAAGATTTTCATGAGTTATTGACCCGAAATGACCCACTTGCAAACTGGTGCAAGACCAACATTCTGACCAAGTTTCATGAGTATTGCATTAAAAATGAGGCCTCTAGAAAGTAAACAAGGTTTTCGAAGATTTGACCTAGTGACCTAGTTTTTGATCCAACATTACCCATTTTCTAACACTTTCAAGATATTATCACGACAAACATTCTGACCAACTTTTAAGAGTTTCGGACTAAAAATGTGGCCTCTACAGCATACACAAGGTTTTTCTAAGATTTGGCCTAGTGACCTAGTTTTTGATCAGACATTACCCATTATCAAACACTTTTTAGATATCACTAAGACAAACACTCTGACCAAGTTTCATGAGTATTGGACTGAAAATGTGGCCTCTAGAGCATACAAAAGGTTTTTCAAAGACTTGACCAAATGACCTAGTTTTTGACGCAACATTACCCATTATCAAACAATTTTGAGATATCACCAAAAACAAACATTCTGACCAAGTTTAAAGAGTATCAGACTGAAAATGTGGCCTCTAGAGCGTACACAAGGTTTTTCCAATTTTTGACCCAGTGACCTAGTTTTTGACCCCACATGACCCAAATTTAAACTCATTCAAGGTCTCATCAAGACAAACATTCTGACCAAGTTTCAGGAGTATCAGACTGAAAATGTGTCCTCGAGAGCGTACACAAGGTTTTTCTAAGATTTGACCTAGTGACCTAGTTTTTGACCCCACATGACCCATTACCAAACTCGCCTGAGCTATTATCAAGACAAACATTCTGACCAAGTTTCAAGAGTTCTTGACAGAAAATGTGGTTTCTAGAGCGTACACAAGGTTTTTCTAAGATTTGACCTAGTGACCTAGTTTTTGACCCAACATGACCCATTTTCAAACTTGTCTGAGATATCATCAAGACAAACATTCTGACCAACTTTCAGGAGTTTTGGATTGTAAATGTGGCCTCCAAAGCATACACAAGGTTTTTCTAAGATTTGACCTAATGACCTAGTTTTTGACCCCACATAACCTATTTTTGAACTCATCTGAGATATCATCCAGACAAACATTCTGACCAACTTTCAAGAGTTTTAGACTGAAAATGTGGCCTCTAGAGCATACACAAGGTTTTCCTAAGATTTGACCTACTGACCTACTTTTTGACCCGACATGACCCATTTTCGAACTCGTCTGAGATATCATCAAGACAAACATTCTGACCAACTTCCAAGAGTATTGGACTGAAAATGTGGCCTCTAGAGCATACACAAGGTTTTTCTGAGATTTGACCTAGTGACCTAGTTTTTGACCTGACATGATCCAATTTCAAACTCGTCCAAGATATTATCAAGACAAACATTCTGACCAAGTTTCAAGAGTTCTTGACAGAAAATGTGGCCTCTAGAGCGTACACAAGGTTTTTCTAAGATTTGACCTACTGACCTAGTTTTTGACCCGACATGACCCATTTTCGAACTCGTCCGAGATTTTATTGAGACAAACATTCTGACCAAGTTTCATGAGTATCGGACTGAAAATGTGGCCTCTAGAGCGTACACAAGGTGAAAAGTTGACGACGCACGACGGACGCCGGACACAGGACGATCACAATAGCTCCCCATGAGCACTTTGTGCTCAGGTGAGCTAAAAAAAGATATTCAAACCAGTTTCCAATTATGTAAACCAGCTTCTTTTTCCAAAAATTCCCTACATCAAAATATAAAAAGCTCATCAAAATGACTGTGGAATTAATATTCGTGAGAAAATTCATTAACCAGTGGTGATCTGAAAACTATTAATTCTTTATAAAACTGCCAATTGCAAAATCCATAAAATGTGTACACAGCGAAAAATTTAAGACGCTCTCTCATTATTGCTTATCGGCTAGCGTATGTATGGCGTATCGCGACAAGAAAGGAACGCCGTGGCAATGCCACAGTAACGTCAACTTACGTAGCTAATACTCTTTGGTACATAGCATGATCTCCTTGTACGCGGAGGTGCAACGTTTTTTTAAGTCCACACTTAAAAATACGTAGCACAAACATAGCAGCTCTGATACGCCGTGCTTACGTCACACATACGCCGTAAAAGCGAAAACAACGCAGCAGTGACGTCGCGGGAACATAGCTCAAACACTTCACGCGAACGAATTGGTTATAAGATGAAAGGTTTGACTTCTTTTGAGCGAATGACAGCAACGAAATGAGCAGAGCCGTTTTCCGTTGGTGACCGCCGTATTTACACAATGTCAAGGATGCACATAAGAAAGGAACGTCGTGCCAACGAAGCGGTTACGCCACGCTTACGCCTCAGTACGCCATACTTCACGTCCCTTGAAATCCATACGAACGCAGACACGCCACAGAAACGTCGAACATACGCCATGTCTTTAATTTTGAACAAAATATGCCTCAGTTCTTGGCGATTGACCCGCGTAAAGAAATTTTGTTGCATATGCTGCTGATACGCCATAGTGAGAGAGTAGCATTAGTATTCTGAGTATCCTTGCAGAACAGCTATTATCCCAAGTCCAACTGGCTGAAACCTTCAAGGTGACAAACTCAATATATACTCACAATTTACTATTTTTGGTAAAACATTGTAAAATATATTTGAGCAATGCCAGGTTGACCAGAGGATCTGAAACTTTCTTGCTAATGGTCAATTTTCGGTATGTCAAAGGACCAGTCTAATTTGATACAGTTGGTAATTAGACATAATGAATTATATCGATCCCTAATTATGTGATGTCTTGCTTGGTACCATGGATCGGATCACGGAGATGCATTAAGCCCCCTTT
Organism: Hippopus hippopus; assembly: GCA_946811185.2. Lineage (NCBI taxonomy): Eukaryota > Metazoa > Mollusca > Bivalvia > Cardiida > Cardiidae > Hippopus > Hippopus hippopus. The sequence continues at coordinate 12,537,886 of OX328103.1, read as the reverse complement.
TTACAGAGCATGGCTCATCTATTATTAGCGATGCTTAGAACGTTTAAATGATCCTGTCCCTCAAAAACATGTTCTGTCCCTCATAATTTTCAGCATCACACCCACACATCAGTCAAATGCAACACTGAGATATAGGTACATGTGGAAAACAGTCTAAGTACAAGCCCAAGATCTCTGAAAAATCAAGAAATTATTGAATGGCAATGGTATCAAACCCTCTTAACCCTTTACCAAACAAATACCGACTTTAAAAGACCCTGGGAAAAAAGCCTTTTGAAAACATTGTGGGAAAAGGAGAAAATGCTGGTAACCAGCATTTTCTCCTTTTCACACAATGTTTTCTACCCTATCAAAGAAAAATTGCACCATTTGAGCCACACTGAAACTGTCGTCTGCAAATGTTTTCAATATGGACAAGGCTAAAGTTTTGTCGCTGGTAAAGGGTTAAATGTTTTTGAACCTGTTGCCCCAAATCATTGACAGACTCATGTAACTCTTCACTGGCAAACATTTTAGAATTTTAGACTTGCCCAAAATTAAAGGCATTTGCAGACAACAAATCAAATAGGGCTCAAATGACGAGATTTGTCTTTGAACAGAAAAAAAAACATTTAGGGAAAGAGAAAATGCTAATTACTAGTATGTTCTCCTTTTTCCACAATGTTTTAAAAGACTTTCTTCTTCAAGGTCCTTACACAGGATTATTTGGTAATGAGGCTACTGTGGTCACATGCTAACACAAGGATGTTGCTACTACATTACCAGCATCATCATCATGTTGATATCTCAGTTTTCAAAAGTACCATTGTTCTCAAATTTAGAAGACTCGGTACATGGGCTTGTACAAAGATCCAAACGAGGGGCATAGTATTTTGTTAGTAACACACTGTTATATAATATTTTACTATATGACAAACCATATTTTATTCCAAAATTTATATTCTATATAACTGAATATATTCAATTACATACCAATTCAAATTGAACACAATCATGACAAAAGAGATTTTGTGAAAATTTCCAAGAAAATTGATAAAATGTTTCAAAGTGCATAGCTTTAGAGTAAAAGATTTCCTGTAATTAATCTTCACTGCATGTTTGCATAGGCAATAAAATATGATCGAATAAGTGTTTTCAAAAGTGATAAATTGCTACTGTCAGGTAAGTCAATAACTGTAAATATCCTATCATGCTTTTTGCAAGAAAACCCCAAGTTTTCAAGTATATAATATATGCTGAGGCGTAGTTGTATCACGGTATTTCAGTGCATGAGGCTATCTAAAACCTTTAACGTACAATGCCGACTTTTAACGACCCTGGTAAACAAGCCTTTTGAAAACATCGTTGGAAAATGAGAAAATGCTGGTAACCAGCATTTTCTCCTTTTCCCACAATGTTTTCTACCCTATCATAGAAAAAGTGCACCATTTGAACCATACTGAAATTGTCTTCTGCAAATTCTTTCAATTTAGACAAGGCTAAAATTTTGTCATCTGATAAAAGATGTAACCTTTAAAAGGCAATCCCCTGTCTCTGAAGCAGAAAGGCTTCTGAAGATATTGAGAAAAAAAGATGAAATACTGGTTACCAGAATTTCTCCCTTTTCTCTTTCTTGTTCCCTTCTGAAGACAAACCCCAGCATTTTTAAAACTACAATAAATTTTATCATCTACAAGTGCTCTCAATATGGACTTGTCTAAAATTTTGTTGTCTTGTAAAGATTTACTCTAGCAATTTTAGCCTCAAGAACGCTTAAAAAAAACTTTTTCATTGATTTAAACCAGTGACCAAGATTAAAAAGACTTTAAAAATGCATAGTAAAGACTTTCAGCATTGCAAAAAAACTTCCACAAATCTTGTTTTGTCATGACTTGGATAGGACAGAAAACATTCCATATTTACCATGGAGAACTGTGTAATCCCCAACTACAAACAGAAAACATAACAAAATAAACAACTATAATTACATAATCATTGGCAGACGTCTTTCTTTGTCTTGCAGCTGATTATTTTTAAAAACATTGTGGCAAAATGAGACAATTTTCTCATTTTGAGTTATTACATTTTTGCCAACAAGTTTTCATGTGTACAATCATCAAAAATTAATGATCAACCCTTTTCCACACAGTCCTGAGTTTTAAAGACTCTAAGGAAGAATCCTTCTGAAAACATTGTGGGAAAAGGAGAAAATGCTAGTGCCTTCTGATCATGCTGATTATTACAAGAATACTTTGAAAGTTGTCTGTTTCAAGCGGTAAGGAGTGAATCTAAAACATAAACCTACTGGATCAAACATAATCAAAACTTATTTACAATAACTCATTGGAGAGGTCATCAGACCTCTCAGACCTCTCCAACAGTGGTGAGTTTAAAAGGCAGACTGCCACAGAATTTGCTGTCTAAATCCATTTTTCTTGCGAAATTGTTCTGATACACAGTCCGTTTCGTCATGGTTTTGTAAATAAAGCGAAATCAAAAAACCGAAACAGGAAATAGATGTGGTTTATTTTTTTACGACAAATTTCAGAAAAGATTCGTTATATTAATTTGCCATGGCTGCAAATGACCCCTCAGATAATTGTAATTTTTCATTAAGCAAATAAATCTAAGCAGAAGAAAAAATAAGAAGAATTTCATTAAAAAAGACAAAGAAGACCGCTGGACAAGATCATGCGACTTGAAAACATGACAGGAAGGTCAAATGACCGTCATGTAAAGCATATGAGGTTTCTATGTGGCGGCTTTTTTACTTGTTTGTTTACATGTACCAAAATATACTGAAATTAAAAGCCAATAAACTATTTAAAAACATTGATGTTGACCTCTCCTGGCTTCTTTTTCAAAGAAGCCAACTTGTATTGTCAATATTCTTTAATCCATTGCTAGAAGTGTGTCAGAACATCTGAATCAACACTTTTCTTTATCACTCAACCACATGTCTTTTCACAACCCTGATGGAATAGGTTTGATAACAATTTGGAGACAAGTAATTTTCTCCTTTTCCCACAACATTTTCTACCCATTTATAGACAAATCTCATCATTTGAGCCACAATTAAATCATTTGTTTGCCAATGCATATAAAATGGACACATCTAAAAATTCACTGTCAACTACAGAGCTGACCATTAACACAAACTACCTGAAAGAAGAACAACTGCTTGATTGAATGGTGTTAAATGCCACTTTCAGTATTACTTCACTCATGTCACAGCAACAGCTAACATATTCATGTATATCCTAAGTTTCCCCAGGATTAGACTGGGCTCCTATGTGTCTTGCCCAAGGACACTTCCAAAAAACCAAGTACTTCCAGTGAGACTCGGACTCGGGGCCCTAAGGTTAAAAGTCCTACATTTTAACATTGAGCCATGCAGGTATCCCAAAAAGGTCCCCAGAAGAAAAAAAATCTGATTGTAGAATTACTTTTCAATAATTCAGAAGCTCGCTTTCACCCATGTAGTTTAAAATAAATGAAGTAGACATTCTCAGTCAGTGCTAAAGATGCAAATATTTCAATTTTGGAGCTGTATTTATCAAAATATCCAGAAATAGTAGTAGACAATGCAGATGAAAGATCAGACTGCACCTTCTGTGCAGTCTGATTTTGATCTACATTGTCCACATAAGCAACTCAATTCATGTTCGGCACTTCAAGGGTGTGAACAATTCCAGGTTCCTGGCCGTAAAAGTCAAGTTTATGAGACCATTACACCACAGCTTTCTGTGCCTGTAAATCCAGTTGATAGATTATAGTCTGCCCTAGCTGTCCATCAAAATGTAGGAAACCTAATCACAGTCTGGCACATGCTCTGTCTCAGAGAGAAGCTTTGTTACAAATAGTGAGATGACATGCAAAACTTAACTCTTTACCACACAATCCCGACTTTTAACGACCCTGAGAAAGAAGCCTTTTGAAAACATTGTGGGAAAAGGAGAAAATGCTGGTAACCAGCATTTTCTCCTTTTCCCACAATGTTTTCTACCCTTCCCAAACCAAATTTCAATTTTTCAGTCACATTTATTTTGTCGTCTGCAAATTCTTTCAATTTGAACCGGTCTAAAATTTTCTCGTGTGGCAAAGAGTTAACTCTTTACCAAACGATAAAATTTTGGACTGGTCCAAATCGAAAGCAACTGCAGAACACAAATGTGACACAAAAACTGAAATGTTTATATTAGAAGGGTAGGTAACATTGTGGGAAAAGGAGCAAGTGCTGGTTACCAGCATTTTCTCCTTTTTCCACAATGTTTTCAAAAGACCTCTTCCTCCGGGTCGTTAAAACTCGGGATTGTGTAGTAAACGGTTAACCCTTAAAGTGCTGTATTTATGAAATTTGCCCAGCCGGGTAGCTCAGTGGTTAGCGTATCTGACTCATGACCTGGTGGTTTGAGTTTGATACCCTGCTGAGACAAACTTTTTTTCCGGCGATTTTTCGCCTCTCACCTCTGGTGCATGTGCGAAAAGTAGTCGGTGACTTGAAAAGAAAGTTGTGTCAGTACTGGTGGAAGAAAGCCAGGAAACACATGTGTAGGTGTACTGACCACCATAGTATAACCTTAGCTTTTAAAACAGCGATAAACACCAATACAATCTATCAATTTATGAAATTTACCTTTACACCTTGGAGGGATGGGTGATGGGGATGGAAAAGCTAAAATATTGCAATTTGGAGGTTGTTTTGGCCAGATGATTATGTCATATAAACCAAACATGCTACATTTCATATCCACCTGGAATGTGTTTGAAATTGTCAACAATTAATATGTTAATAAAGAGAAAATGTTTGCTACTTTTTTTTCTCATTGTCACACAATGTTTCCAAAATACATTTTCTCCATGGAGGTAAAAACTCAGGATAATTTGGTGAAGGATTAACCCTTTACCAAACAATCCCGGGTTTTCATGACCCTGAGAAAGAAGCCTTCTGAAAACATTTTGGGAAAAGAAGAAAATGCTGGTAACCAGCATTTTCTCCTTTTCCCACAATGTTTTCTACCCTTCCCAAAACAAATTTCAATTTTTGAGTCACATTAATTTTGTCATCTGCAAATGCTTCCCATTTGGACTAGTCTAAAATTATGTCATTTGGTAAAGAGTTAAACACATTATGTCTGGGAGGAAGACTTTGTTGGGCAGAGTGAGATGTTTGTTTGTATGGTATTTAACACAATTTTCAACATTCTTTCAGTTATTTTGCAGCGGCATATGCACCTATCCGTGCTTTCCTGGAGTTTCTTTATAACCAGTACATTGCACAATATTCTTCCCAAGCCAATAAAGCTTGTTGCAATAACTATTATCAATCCTCAGAAAGAATGAGCTGGCATGCAAAACTGGAAAAATGCAGTACTAGTAATATGTAATCATACAGTCCTGGTTTGAGAACAAAAGTTGGTATTGGTCACAATGTAATGTCTTTAGGCATATAAGACTGGCAAAATCCAGGACAGACTTAGAGTAAATGGGTGAAATACTGGGAGTAAAAATGGCATAAAAACAAGGGCTATCACTTCCTGTTCTGAAGTATGGAAGATAGATAACTCTTATCACAGTAGTTTTAAATAAATATTTTGTTTATCTCCCCTAACACTTTGTGCAAAGATTGCCTTACACTGGGCAACAGTATGCATAAGGGAACCCAAGTTTTTCTACAAGTTTCTTGTATTGGGGCCATTTACCCCACTTCAAATGAATAAAAGTTAGCAAACATCCTAAGTTTTGGTGGACACGAAAATTTAGTGGTCCAAATAAAAAAAAAAACCCAGGATCAGGGAAAACTGTTGGGAATTTGTCCAAGTATTTCCTGGGTTTCACTGGTACAAGGCTGGGGGCTGAGCCTGATAGGGCAAGTGGTAGCTTACAGGACTTAGAACCAGCAGGTCCCTGGTTTGAACACCAAGCGGCTGATTTTTTCAGAGGATTGATGATAGTCACTGCAATGGGACTCACTCCTCTCTTACCACTAATCATTGTTTGGACAATGGTTGTTGTGCAAAGTACTGGTAAAAAAATTCCAGGAAAGCATGGACAGGTGCACTGGCTAAGACAATATAACTGAAATAATGTTGAAAACAGCAGAAAAAAGCATTGAACACCATACAAACAAACTAGGCTGGGGCTCTGTAGCTTCTTACCCACATATGTATAAAAAGCTCTAATAGCGAGGATCTTACCAGGAATTTTGGACTACAAATTCTATGCCCTAACCCTTTATTATCTGATTCTGAGTTTAAATAACCCTGGTCATTGAAGGCTTTTGAAAACTTAGTACTAGAAGGAAAAAGAGAAAATGCTGGTAACCAGCATTTTCGCCTTTTCCCACCACATTTTCTACCCTTCCAAATACATATTTGTATATTTGAGCATCATTTATTTTGTCGTTTGCAAATGATTTCTATTTAGACAAGTCTAGAATTTTGTAATTTGGTAAAAAGTGAAGGAACTGGAAAGGCTATCATAACTGAGTAAACAAGTGGAAGATAAAAAGTAACAAATTGGTCCTACACTACACTCTGCCAGCAAACAAAATGTTACACTCCCCTTTACATGCTGAAAGCATTAACTGACATTATCAAATGTCGTTAGAATGATGGGAATTGTGGTTGAAAGGGAATATAATACTTTGGGAAAGATAGAAATTGCTGGTTACTATTATTTTAGCATTTCACAACAATATTTTACAAAAGCTTCCTTCCTCAGTGAAGGAAACACCAGGCAGGCTCCACATTCACCAACTATTCTTAAGAACATGAAAGTAACACAAATTCTGATTGGCTAAACCATTTGGTTTAGCCAATCAGAATTTGTGTTACTTTAAAAAAAAATATTGGAGAATAAGACAAAGAATGTTCTTATGAATGGTTGGTGAATATGGACCCAGGATCCTTAGGTCATATCATGGCGGTCAGTGACGCACAAATGTGTTTCCTGGCTTTCTAACACCAGTACTGACACAACTTTCTTTCCAAAGCCACTGACTACTTTTCTCACATGCATCACAGGTGAGAGGCGAAAAATTGCCTGAAAGAAAGTTCACCGCAACCGGGTATCGAACCCACAACCTCCAGGACACGAGTCAGATACATTAACCGCTGAGCTACCCGGCCAGGCAAAATCATTTACAAATGAAAAATTAAATGTGGCTCAAACTACAGTATTTGTGATCAGTAAGGATAGCAGATTGTGGAAAAAGAAGACTTGCTGTTTATCAGCATTTTCTCCTTTTTCAACACTGTTTTCAAAAGAGTTTCTACCTCAGGGTAATTAAAACAAATGATTCTTTGGTGAAGGATTCAGCTTGGTAAAGGGTTCAGTCTACAAAAAAATGTGAAAACTTTGTGGAAAAAGGACAAATTGCTCAGGTAGGATTTAATTCTTTACCACAGGACAAAATTTTAGAATGGTCCTAATTGAAGGTAAGCAGCATTTTCTCCTTTTCCCATCATGTTTTTTGAAAACCTTTTTCTGCAGGATCATTTAACGTTAGGATTGTGGTTAAAGGGTATAATGCACCAGCAGTATTTTATCATCAGATAAGCATTTCGTTTCTTGATCTTACAGGATGTACTAAACTTCACTTCAAGCACCTGCGAGGCATTTTTGCACTTTGACCAAATTTTTTCTATGCACAATCATTTTTTGACTGTTTGGTTTGTTCATCTTTTTTTCTTGTTTCAACATTATTTCAGACCAATTATGGCAGCCAGTGTGCCTATCCATGCTTTCCTAGAGTTTCTTTCCTTAGTACTTTTTGTATTACTCTTCATCAGCCAGTGGTTGCTGCCCCATATTACCATTGTGGAAACATCAATCAGCTATGAGGAATGATTCAAAACAATGATCGGCAGTGAGAGAGAAATGAATCCTGTATCAGTGACTATTTTCAAACCTTGGAAAGAAATTGGCCAAGCTTGGGAATGAAACCAGTAACCACCTGATGTCAAGCCCTGTATGTACTGTAACCACCTTCGCTACAAGGTTTGGCCGTTTAACTACGGTAGCACATCTAATCACTTATGCAGAAAATGAACATCAAGATAAGACTGCACAAGAAGATGAAGCACATTATTGATTTTGAATTCATTCTAATTTGTTGTCTGCATTAACTTTCAATATTGACTAGTCTGAAGTACTGTCGTCTGGTAATTAGTTAATTCATTAGGAACCCATAGATCTAGTCTGTCTTTCATACATGTGCTACTTACAATGTACACTGTTAAAAAAAAGCACCTCATGATAAGAGCTATAGATGGCGTAAAGACTTTAGTAAGTGTTTAGTAAGTGCAATAGTAACTCAGTAACAGAGAGAGGAAAAGGCCACTACATCTTAGGGTATTTATTTCCTTATGAGTAAAATTAACTATCTCATTTTTTTAATTTCTATAAGTATGCTACTCTTAACCCATTACCACACAATTCCAAGCTTTAACTGTTTACTACACAGCAAAATTTAAGACTTGTCCAAATTGAAAACTTTTACAGACGACAAAATAAATGTGACTGAAAAAATGAAACTTGTTTTGGGTAGGGTAGAAAACATTGTGGGAAAAGGAGAAAATGCTGGTTACCAGCATTTTCTCCTTTTCCCACAATGTTTTCAAAAGGCTTCTTTCCCAGGGTTGTTAAAAGTCGGGATTGTGTGGTAAAGAGTTAATGGCCCTGGGATTGAAGACTTGTTAAAACGTTTTGGGGAAAAAGAGAAAATGCTGGCTACCAGCTTTTTGCCTTTGTCCCCACAATGTTATCTACCATATCAAAGCTAAATTTCAAACATTCAGCCACATTTGATTTTTCACCTACAAATTATTTCAATCTGGACAAGCCAAATATTGAAATAAATTTCCGAAAGTATACTGAATGCATAAATCAAGACTGTTCATTGCACTAGCATGTAGCACCCTACTAGGCGGCGCAATTTCTGAATGGTACGAATTGAAAGCAGTTGCAGACACCACATTGAATATTGTTCAAATTATAGGACTTGTCATTAAAAACATAGGAAACATTGATGGAAAGGGAGAAAATGATGGTTGCTAGCATTTTCTCTTTTTATGACAATGTTTTCAAAGCCTTTATTTTCAAGGTTGTTAAAACTGTGCATTGATAGGTAAAGGATACAGCTCTAAACAAATGAAACTAGAGCTGTCACTGAATGTGACTTAGTACCCCCGCCAGCGCTTTCACAGAAACAAGCAATGATTGGTACACAAATGGACACACGGACGGACAAACGGACGGACAAATAGACACACGGACAGACAGGCTGATTCCAGTATACCCCCAAAAACATTCGTTCTGCGGGGGTATAATAAGCAGTACTAAATCCCAAGATGTAATTCTAAGCCCATTTTGGCAGACATGTTAACAAGTTAAGCCTGTGTGTTCTGCGCAGTCTGATTTTGATCTAAACTGCATGCAGACAATGATAGTTGCGCTTAGGTTGATTCTTCAAAACTGAGAACTGGAGCAATATTTCTTAACTCTACACCAAACGAGAAAATTTTAACTCTTTACAAAACAATCCTGGGTTTTCACGACTCTGTAAAAGAAGCCTTTGGAAAACATTGTAGGAAAAGAAGAAAATGCAGGTGACCAGCATTTTCTCCTTTTCCAACAATGTTTTCTACCCTTGCCAAAACAAATTTCTATTTTTGACTCACCTTAAATTTGTTGTCTGCTAATGCTTTCAATTTGAAACAGTCTAAAATTTTGTTGTCTGGTAAAGACTTAAACTGGTCCAAATTCAAAGCCTAGTATGCAGATAACAAATATTAAAATGGCCAAAATAGTGGGATTTGTATAAGAAAAGGTAGAAAATATTGTGGGAAAAGAAGAAAATACTGGTTACTAGCATTTCTTTCTTTTCCCACAATGTTTTCCAAAGGCTTCTTTTTCAGGGTCGTTAAAACTCGGGATTGTGTGGTAAAGGGTTAAAAAGCATAAGTGAAAAGTATAGGTTCAGAATGTGCCCGTCAGTTGACTCTTTACCAAACAACAAAATTTTAAGACTGGTCCAATTTGAAAGCATTTGCAGACAACAAAATAAATGCGACTCAAAAACTGTAATTCGTTTTGAGAAGGGTAGAAAACATTGTGGTAAAAGGAGAAAATGCTGGTTACCAGCATTTTCTTCTTTTCCAACAATGTTTTCAAAAGGATTCTTTCTCAGGGTCGTTAAAACCCGGGATTATGCGGTAAAGGGTTAACTCTTTACCACACAACCCTGACTTTCAACAATTCTAACGGAAAGAACTTTTGAAAACATTGTGGGAAAAAGAAAAAAATGCTCGTGACAAGCATTTTCTCCTTTTCTCACAATGCTTCTACATTTCACAAATAAAACCTATCATTTAATTAACATGTTATTTGTGGTCTGCATCTGCTTTCATTTGGACCAGTCTAAAATTTTGCTTTGTGTTCAAGAGTTAAAAGTGTACTCATTCAACTATCCGTACTCTCCAAGACTAAATATTCCTGAAACAGAACTTTAGGAAGCATTTTAATTAAGCCTACTACAATAAACTATCTACCAAACAATCCCTTGTTTTCACAGCTCTGTAAAAGAAGCCTTTTGAAAACATTGTGGGAAAAGGAGAAAATTGGTCAGATAACCAGCATTTTCTCCTTTTCCCACAATGTTTTCTACCCTTCCAAAAACAAATTTCAATTTTTGAGTCACTTTAATTTTGTCGTCTGCTAATGCTTTCAATTTGGAACAGTCTAAAATTTTGTCGTCTGGTAAAGAGTTAAATATCCTGAAATAAACCTTTACAAATCACACAAAGGCCAAGGAAAGGAATATATCACACTTAACTCTTGACCAGATGACAAAAATTTTGATTAAAATTTTGTCAAGATTTAAAATACATCTGCATGTACTGGCAGAGAACAAATCAAGTGTGGCTGAAATGATGGGAGTTCTCTATGCAAGGGTAAATAACATTGTGGGAAAAAGGCTACCAGCATTTTCTCCTTTACTCACAATGTTTTGTACCCCATCAAAGACCGATTCCATTTCTTGAGCCACATTTAAATTGTCTTCTGCAAATGATTTCAATTTGGACTAGTCTATGTTTTGCTGGTGTCTTACAAATGTAAAGGTTTTGAACATAAAATGCAGTTTCAGACTAATACATAAAGAGACAGAAAATTTTTTTGACTTGTCCAAATTGAAAGCATTTAGAGACAATAAATTAAATGTGGCTTAACTCTTTACCAAACGACAAAATTTTGGACTTGTCCAAATTGAAAGCAATTGCATAAGACAAAGTAAAGGTGGCAAAAATGGCACAAGTTTTCCTTGATAGAGCAGAAAACATTGTGGGAAAAGGAGAAAATGCTGGTTACCAGCATTTTCTCCTTTTCTCACAATGTTTTCAAAAAGCTTCTTCCACAGGGTCGTTATAAGTCGGGACTGCGTGGTAAAGAGTTAACCCTTTACCAAACAACAAAATTCTTGATCTGTCCAAATTCAAAGCATTTGCAGCCAACAAATTTAGTTTTATTCAAATGACTGGATTTCTCTCTGAAAGGCTAGAAAACATTGTGGGAAAAGGAGAAAATGTTGATTACCAGCATGTTCTCCTGTTCATTCAAATCTTTTCAAAATCTTTATCTCTAAGGGTCGTATAAACTAAGGATTGTGTGATAAAGGGTTAAAAGAAGAGCTCTATCTTTGAATTGGTAGAAAACATTGTGGGAAAAGGAGAAAAGGCTGGATCAATTATGTGGTACAGGGTGAAGAAAAGGGATGCAGTATCAGACACAAGTACATCAAGAGATAACTATAAAAATACCTTTTCTGTCTGGTGTATTGAAATCAATGCTTGCAGCTCCATAGCTATCTTGTCTTCCATCTCCAATAGGAGAGGTTTCTTCAGCTTTTGTCACTGTAAATCTGTCTACCCCTGACATCTTCAACACTGTTTTAGTTGTCCTACAAGGCTGAATCCCCTTGTAAGCAATTATCCAAAATGTTTTTTTTTTTTACTCAAAGAGTTATTGCACTTTTTTCACAAGGTACTTATGATAAATGTATTATGGTAACTTGGCTTAAAACTGCAACACAGAACATGAATACAACATGAACTGCAGTATTCTTCTATCTTGTGTGATAACTCTATTTCCACTTTCAATTAAGGCAAGTACCTGTATTAAAATGTCATGTGATTGTCTTAGTACAACGCTTTAACATAAAAATAAAGGACACATGTAAATACAACCTTTTTATTTTTTCACAAAGATGTATGATTATCTTTTTTTTTGAAAGCAGATTTTCTCAAAGTTTAGAAGAGATTCTGAAAGTCCAACATGTAGGCACAAATGAGATCCAACAGAGTAAAAACTGTTCTTTGTCATTTATCACAAGAAGTCATTGTACAACCATTTCATCTTGTTAAATGGCCACCTCTGAAGAATGTCAGCTATATAAAAGCAATAAGTCTGAAATGAGAAAAAAAGTAAAAAGAAACAACTTATGAACCCATTACCATACGACAAGATTTTAGACTACTACAACCTCAAAGCATTTGCAGATGACAAATTCAGTGTGGCACAAATAGTAGCATTTGTCTCTGAAATGGTAAAAAATACTTTGACAAAGGAGAAAACGCTGGTTACTAGCATTTTTCTCCTTCTCCAGTGTTTTCACAAACCTCCTTCCTCAAGGTTGTTAAAACTTGGGATGGCATGATAAAAGGGTTAACCTTTTATCCAACAATTTTGTATATAAAGTTTTAACCAGAAGATGAAATTTCACATTGGTTTTGATTAATAGAGCACTAACTAATGCAGACAAAAAATTGAACATGGCTCAAGTAGAGGAATTTGTCTATTTAAGAAATATAAAACACTTGGGGAGAGGAAAAAATACTGTTTGCCATCATTTTCTCCTTTTCCCACAATATTTTCAATGACTAAGGACAATTCAATCTCAATTTTCTTTTTTTTGCAAAATGTATCCATATCATGTGACAACTTCCTAAGTTTAATACATAATAAAAATGTATTAACCTCCCTTTTCCCAGAGCACCACTCATTTGCTTTGTTGTAAACTTCATGGCACTAAACAGTTGTTTCAGAGGATGGACAGTGACTCAGTGTTTCCGTTTGAATAAAACTTGATTGAGTCCATGAGACCCTGTGCCACTGAAAATGTTGAGTCCCATTGAGTCCCTTCTAATTCCCACCTTTGCTTACATATATCATCTGTTCAATAAGGCCAAATTTGGTTGGTGGATAAAAAGAAGAGACTATTTCAAATGAATCCTTAATGGAACCTTTCACAGATTTAATTTGCTGTGCATGCCGGTGACCATCGCTCGAAATATGTCTTACTTCTCTGAAAGTATGTGCAACCTGTTGTAAAGATGATTTTCTGCTTTGTTTCACCACAAAAGGAACACTTCATATGAATGGAGGAATTCATATGATCAATTTCTTAAAGCAACCAATCTTTGAAGGCAGGATCTTTCAACCATTGGTCTCGGAAAGATCGTGAATGCTTTCTCTTTTTCACTGAGAAAGCCATCTTCAGTTTCAGTACAGAAATGCAAAGCAACAGCTATTTTCCTGAAATCAGTTTGCCGGAAAAGACAGTAACATCATAATGCAAGTAACCAGTCGAGTCAATGACAAAAAAGATCTACATGTATTTTCAGAGCTTCTTGTTACATCTTGGCATACTAAGATCTATTTACAGGCATTTTGGAATTCCAATGGTCAGCAAGAGTTAAATTTTTGTATTTGGAATTATTTTTACTATTGATGCAGTTAAATTAAATCATCATATTGACTCATTTTTGTCTGTGTTCAAGGAATGCAATCAGCTTTGACATTTTAATTCAAGCGGATTTTCATGCTTATAAAGATACATGTACTTCTACATTGTAAAGGGAAACCCTGGTCAGCACTATTGACAGACGGACAGACAGACATGGTGGAACCACTATACCCCCCTCTCCTTCGTAGGTGGGAGGTATAATAAATGAATCTATATCACAAAAGCATGAATGTTTATCACAATTTTTGTCAGAGGTAAAGGGTTTTTCCTGACCCCCTGTTTTTTCTAATTTGGGCTCCCAAATTTTATAAATGACCCCAATAATTTGTATGTGTGTCTTCTTTTATTGATTTGAAGGGGGTAAAATGATCCCCACATCAGAAAGTCCAGCATAAACCCTGTAGGTTATTGACTGGAGCATGAATTAATAAGTTAAACCAACAGTAATGAATAGAAGATGTCAAATAAAAATAAGCCATACTGTGAAAAGAGGGCTTAATGCACCTCTGTGATGCATTATACCCAGCAAGTCATGGAATCATTATAGATCCATAAAATCCATTTTGTCTAACAACTAACAAGGTAGACTGGTCCTTGCACATGCAGAAAAGTTACAAATAGCAAAAAAGTTACGACATAGTTAAGCCTGCCCAGACTGAACAGGATGACCAGGGTCGGTATTTTTTGCAGATGCATTCAACCCACTTTTTATAGAGCATGGCTAAAATTGATAAGATCAGTTTGCATTCTCTCTGCAATCTGAAAAAAATCTAGGCTATCCAGTGGCAGTATACTACGTATGTTGTCCATGGCACAGAAAGGTTTCACTCTTTGCCACACTATGTTTTGACCCTATCAAAGACGAAAACCATCCTTGAGCCACACTGAATTTGTGGTCCACAAAATGCTTTCAATTTTGTCTGGTCCAAAATTTTGTCATTTGGTAAAGGGTTAAGAGACTGTCTCTTTCTTTCTTTCTTTCTTTCTTTCTGTCTGTCTGTAACCCGTTCTTTTTCTGTGATCTTCTTCATTCTCTTCTTCTGTCAGTTTTATCAGTAATCTCTCATAGATCTACTTTTTCAGTACTTTCAGTTACTTTTTCCAATTTTCCCTTTTTAACACTTATTTGCCTCGGATATCTCAAGTACAACAAAGTGACACAGAAATAATCATTGGGATAACACATTTTAAAGAAACTGTTCAAATTTATACACTCCTATTAAAAAAAATTCTGGAAGAAATAACACAGGGCAAAACAAAATTAGATGTTTAATTAAAATAAACTCTGATTACCCTAATCAAATATACCAATGAAATCGAATTTTGCCTACGCAAGCGAACTGCCCCAGCAGAATGCAAGAAACTGTAACAATTTACCTTCTGGTTGTCTGGTTGTGTAACTTTGTAATTCTATCAAATACCACTGTATAAACATTTTTTTACAAATAACATATGTGAATTTATCTGTCAAATAAGTTTTGAGTTTTGAAATTATTTTGAAAAGATTATTTCAAAGAGGCACCTAAAAATTATAAATAAAACATGTAAAAGCATGCAATAGGTTGCCAATGTACTTTTGCGCCATTAACCCTTTACCACATGGCAAAATTTAAGACCTATTCAAATTGAAAGCATGTGCAGACGACAATTTCATAGTGGCTCAAATTACGCAACTTTTCTTTGATAGGGTAGAAAACTTTGTGGGAAGAGGAGAAAATGCTGGTTACCAGCATTTTCTCCTTTTCCCACAATGTTTTCAAAAGGCCTCTTCTTCAGGGGCGCTAAAAGGCGTCATTGTGTAGTAAAGGGTTAACACATATTTCTCTTTCACTAGATCACAATGACAGCTCTAGTAACCTTTGCTGATATGCAATCATTTGTTTCTTGAGAACGGATGTTGTGACAAATATAAAAAAATCTCCTGGTAAAAGAGTTGCCAAAATTTGATTCCTGGCAAAATTTGATTCCTGGCGAAATTTGCTTGTGCTACTAGATCTATAGATTGTGAAGAAGAGGAAAGGTTCCAAAAGTAAGAAAAAAATTATATCCAACCAAGATTAATCAAGTTTCGCAATAATAAAAACAATACAGCAATAAAATCTTTTGGATACAGAATTAAGTTTTTATTTCTATAATTTATTTACAGTTACGCCCATACATTGTTAAAGACGTGATGACTAAAGCAAACCAACATTTACTGAATTAGCCAAATAGTTTTACGTCTACTGTTAGTGTAAATAAATATATACACTCTTTTCGTCTTCGTAGGCAAATATCGATGAAATTCTCTGAGAAATGATCCCTCTTTGTCAATCAAAATGATGAAATCTGAGTATTAATTACCTGGGTAAGTTCATGCGTAAGGGTAATTTCATTGATTTGAGATTCTTTCTGACAGCATTTCGTGGCAGGTGTCTTGTCTAAGTTTGTCCCCACCAGGCTGAAGAGCTCTGACAAGAAAGATAACTTTTAGCCACACTTGATTCAACTCATAGAAATCTGTGTAATCGAACCTGCCCTACCTCCCCTCTCTCTCTCTCTCTCTCTCTCTCTCTCTCTCTCTCTCTCTCACACACACACACACACACAAACACAAACAAACAAATATGTGTAACACACACACTCCATCTTTATCTTTTTTCACTCTCAACCGTAAATGCAGACACAACATAGAGAGAAAGTTAATTAATTACAGTAAAGTTAAATGACAGCTGGAGGGCTGCGGTCAAAACATACCCGAAGTAAAAGTCAAAATATACCCAATACAGAAGTCAAATGGACCTAGAAGAGGACTTAAACTTTACCCAAACTAATCTTAAAGGTGGCCCTTCAGATTTTGGGATGAAAATTTTACAAAAATCCAAAAAAATCATCCTTATACTCCCGAAGCCTCTTAATTTTCATTCATAAAACCCCAGTAGCCGAAACCCATCCGACAACAAGAGAAATTAGAGATTTACTACGGCCCAGGTCGACACCGACGGGAAACACAGTCTATTTTTAAATGAGCAACTCGCTCATTTACATACTGGAAATACTCAGAAGAAGCTTCAAACATAGCGTTCGAAGAAGACATTATGGAAATAATTTCATGTTTGTTATGTTATGGAATTTAAGCGTCATTAGTCACGTGCCAGTCACTTGACATTCCCACAATGCTTTTTTGATTTCTGGCGCGAAATCTAAAAATAACCTTAAGAGGCTAAGTAGCCTTTTAAGGGAACATCATCAAAAAAAATTTTTTTTGTAATTTTATGATTCTTAATTATTGATGATTTGTATTGTTTTTTCATATAAATTTCAGTGATATATATATTTTTTAATTTGGTGAGATGTGAAAAATCTAAATACCCACCTTTAATACTGAGCAGAAATTCTGCCTTTTAAAGATACCCATTTGCTAATTTTAGCCGAATGTAGAAATGTGTTTAAATCAATAAATTAGCAATATCTATAGCCCCAAAAAATGAAAAGAAGTTTCAGATTTGTTATTTGAAATGGATTTTGGTTGGGAGAAAATTACGTCAGGTCAAAATTGTAAACAATGGGAGAGTGTATCACTACAGTCATTTACACACCCCCATCTAAAAATAGAAAACTAGATTACTTTTTGTATCAACACGGGAAATGGTGCACTCGTCTATTTGTAGGATCATGGGTTTTCCCCTTCTTTCAGCAATCCAAAATCGTGAAATATTAATGTGCACATATGAAATTTACATTTCTAATGTCTTTTAAAATCATTCCACTGCACTCCCAATATAAAATTCCGACATCCTTGAGTAAATTGCTGTTGGGTTCTTGTGACATAGATTGTTGCGGCAGTAAACCTATGTAGTGTATCTCGGCTCCACTTTCTTGTCATTTACATGAATGCAATGCAAAGGTCGTACACAGTCACGTGACAAGCATAATGTGGTATCCTCGAATGAACGAGTGGATAGGAGCCAATTCCAAAATTACATTTTCTATCCATCGTAATCTATGCAATCTTGCAACTGTCAGGTGTAATATTTGTCATGAAGCTACAAGAATGACTATAGTTTGATAAAATATCAAAGAAATTGGTTATATTTGGCTTAAAATGAGTAAATGGGTATCTTTAAAGGATAGCTGACACCCAATACCAGTTTTTATTTACTTATTTATTTATTTATTTACATGTCTATTCTTAATTTTATTATTATTTATTTATTTATTATTTATTTATTTTATCTCTATTACTATTTATTCATCTATTTATTTATTTTCAACTATAGAAGCATATGTTTTCCACCCTTTTAAATCACTTGCCAACTAATACTTTGAATAACTATGGTTGTGTTCTTTAATCAGGTAAATCTTACAAATAAGTGATTATATTCCATCCTTTATTTATTTTCAGTTTTATTTACACAAACTATTTTATATACCAACAGAACAAAAAGCGTGATATAGCATTATTAAACAAGTGAATTCGTCAAGATCTTTCTCAAAGTTTGATTGTCACACTCTTTTTGAGTTGAAATTGTATAAATCTACATTCTGATATGTGATATCTATAGTTTTCAATAATTTCAATCATATCTGAACATTATGTCCTATCTACTGCAAAGCAAAATTATAAATGCACCGACTTCAAAATGGTAAGTACAACATTTGAATTCTAGATCTACTTACATTTTGCAACATGATTATTCATTTACAAATTTCACAGATGGAACAAAAAAAAAAAAATCATGAATACATTTTGACTTCACAATGGGTATATTTTGACTCCACTTGAGCTCATTTTGACTTGATTTGGGCACATTTTGACCCCACTTGGATACGTCTTGGTTTGGGTACATTTTGAGTTTGTATTCTGGATGCACTGCAGAACAACAAACAAGTCAGCCCCTTACGCCATTTGAAGAGAAATCTGCAGTAAAACAATCTTTTCCTATCAATTTTCAGACAAATGGCCCAGTTTGTAAGAGTAACAGATGATGAACATGAAGAAGCAATCGAAATACCAACCGAAGATGACGGTGGAGATGGAGACGGTACTCTACTTTTGACGTCTTTGATTGCACAGTTTCCCGGAGCATGTGGCCTGAAATACAGAGCTGAATCTGGAAGTTTGAGGGGAGTTAGACTTGCGAATGGAGCTTTGCATCCACCAAACGGGTACTGGGGTCATAGTACTTACATAGTCAATTTTCCGAAAGGTAAAGTTCTGATTTTTTGTTCAATTTCAGTTCCATATGACGGGAGAAATCGTCCCGTGGTAAAGTCGTACCCAAGCTGAATGGGGACAATATCTCTGAGTAAACCCCCCCCCCCTTACAATATTTTTATTGCATATCCCAGTTA
This sequence comes from Hippopus hippopus, assembly GCA_946811185.2. NCBI lineage: Eukaryota > Metazoa > Mollusca > Bivalvia > Cardiida > Cardiidae > Hippopus > Hippopus hippopus. The sequence continues at coordinate 12,518,769 of OX328103.1, read as the reverse complement.
GTATTAAGCAATCTAAGAAATTTAATGTTAGCTCTGTATGATCTAATAAATAGATAATATTGGTATCCAGTTGTTTTGACACCCGGTCATTTCGACACTTTTTGATCATTTCGACCCTTATTTTGGTCATTTCGACACCCAAAAAATTTTTTTTGCAAAAAATGGTCAGTTCGACACTCGCTGATTTTTTACCCCCATAAAACGAAGAAAAAACAGGTCATTTGTTGTGCAGTATGTTATAAAAGACGTATTCTTGCAGTATAACGAAAGTTGCCTTTGCTGATCTTTGTGTTAATTTCTTTGTTTATTTTGGCAGATGGCCAAATATGTTGATTGCTACATCGGTGGAAATTTACATGTCGAGGTTTCTAAATGCAGAAGACCAGTCATATTTTATCAGTAACATTTAACCATATAAATGTTTTGATTAATTTTATTGAATATGTGGTTTATTTTCCATAATTTTTACCCGATCATTAGTTGTTTAAATCATCTGCCTTAATTTGATTGATGTTACATTAAATTACTGTACTTCAAATTTTTACTTTGTCGTATTATCGTTACATGTATTTTGTTTTAGTGTGTGATTAAAATACGCGCATTGGCTTTGTTCAAATAATTTTGTTTTAGGAAACTTTGTTCATGTCAATAAACATGTACATGTATAGAAAATTAATGATATATACATGTATATGCCTCAATTCAGCAAATATGACATACCTGTCGGGCAAATTGATTGGAGGTTTCTATAAATGGTAATTAAAAAGATATTATGCAGTAATGTTTTTCACACCTTAACCTGGCTTTTGTTTAACTGTGATCGACAGCTGTTTTCACCCCTCAGAATAAACACACAGTGAATCGACAGCCTTACGGATATCAAAACTTTTCGGAAAGAGCCAAAGAAAACTAAAACTTAGGAATATTCACGATAAAAAAAAAACAAAAAAAGAGTGTCTATATAGGTCATTTCACCGAACCTGTCATTTACCGAGACTTCCGTGAATCAATTGCAGCATGATGGTACTTTAAGAACTTGGGAATTTATTGAAATTCATCAATTCAGAACGTTTTCTTTTCATATCAATCAAATTAGGAATCTGGATGGATACAAAAAAGGAATCTTAAATCTTAACCATAAGGCAGTGTATCCACTCGAGCAAATTATTGCGTAAATCACGCTACAGAATTGAAATTTTCATAACAAATTTTACACTCGAAACCCTCACCAGGTTTTGGAGTTACTTGTTACCCCTATTGAAAAGTTTTGTCAAATCATGCGGGAATACCTATCCAGAAATTAACAGACGTGAATAACTGATCAGTGCAAAAAACACGGAAACTCATGACACAACAAAGTGTCTCTATGACATTGTCCTATCATAGTCACTTCAGACTGCCTTTTCAGCTTTTTAATGACTTTAAGCTGTAAATTTCCATAAATATATTAATATAACAGACTTTTCTGATGCAAATCATCAATATGGATTGCTTTACCTCTAGTTGGGAACCAATATTGTCATATCCTCTGATATGAAATTTTACCCCCAGATTTACAGCTCAGAGGGTAAGCGTACCCTTTAAATAAAAAGCTAGGGGGAAAACTGTTAGGCCCTGTGCTTAATTTTCATTTTCTTCTTCAGCCGAGGTAGGCCTTATACGTTAATAAACTGCGTAATCCCGCTATTATTTTTTGTTACCACTTATTTTTTTGCAGAAAATGACATATCTGATAAGTCCATTAAATGTTATGTTGCCATAATATTCCACACAAAAAAATGTCATTATCTTAATAAGAAAAACTTAACATTAATCGAACATTCTTCAACCTATCTTTTGTCATTTGGTCCAAATGGTTCACAAAGTCCACAGCGGGGTTTGCTCATATTAAAAACTCTCACTGCCAAATAATACCAAAGGTTACCCTGCTGCATGACGAAAAATTCAGCTGTGGTGGATTTATAAGGATTCTGTATATAACATCTTTGGTAGATACCTTTTTATCTTGAATGTGTCAATATTTCCTTAAGCTCTTTTTTCTAGGTAGCTTTGACATTTGTAAGCTTGTCATTGATTATGATTTGTTCTGGCTGATGGGGAAAAAAAAATCAGTTGAACACAGTTAAAGACAGGTGAAGGTGTGATAAACATTATATTGCATAGTCTTTTTTTAAAATAGCAAAGTATAGATACAGAAAACTGTATGGACATACTCGTACTCAAGGTATCTGCCTTTGAATAAAGCTATTAAAAAACATATTTTGATCACACACCAACACAAAATTATGATAATAAGACACCTTAAAAAATAAAGCAATTTTATTATAGAAACTCAAATCTAAAAAGTGCTCGGAAAAAAATCAGGTGTCAAAATGACCAAATTTTGCAAAAAATTTGCTACCGGGGGTCGAAATGTCCAAAAAGTGTCGAAATGAACAGATGTCGAAATGACTGTCATTCATGATATTTGTTGGGGTTTTTTTTTGTGAAAGATCGAAATTTATTTCGTCAAATGAACATCATCGTTAATATTTTCATGAGTGGCACCACTCATGAAAATATTACCGAGTATGTTCACTTGATGAAATAATTCGATCTTTCACAAAAAAGAAAAAGAAAAAAATTCAATTTATTTTATGCTTCTAACCATTTTTGGAGGAATTACATCAAAATCCAGTACAGTTCTTTTCCGTAATTCCCCGTGGTGAACCCCCTCCACATAACAACGCATTACAAAATTACGTAAAGCGCGAGAAATGTAGAGTAAATTACGTCGTATTTCCATCTTGTTGAGTGGCACGCGCATTTTACATAGGTAACTAGTGTGCGGGAACTAATGTTTCCGCCTTCAATTGAAGAGTTAGAAAATAAAATAGGGAATAAGAAATAAGAAGTTTTTATTAGTTAAACGCATAATATTATTTCATGCTTTTCAGTAGTTTATCGAGAAATAACGCATATTTTTCGGTATTTCATGGTTACGACCAGTGAAAAATAACAATTTTATTTTCTAACTCTTCAATTGAAGGCGGAAACAGTAGTTCCCACACACTAGTTACCTAGGTAAACAGCGCGTGTGATGTCTGTGGTTGTGAGGTAGAGCGTAGGCCTCTTACCATAAGGTCCCGAGTTTGATACCCGGGAGCGGGTGTCAACTTTGGGATTGTTCATTGGCCCACACATTTGGCGCGAGTACTGGTGTAGTACCCAGGAAGCAGAATCAAGAGAGATTAGTATAAGTTGTAAGAACTTGTTTCTCATTCGATGTGCCATTCAACCAGATGGTAAATATAATGTAATTTACCATACATTTCTCATGCTTTATGTAATATTGTAATGCACTGTTATGCAGAAGGGTTATGCAACGGGCAATTATCGACACCAACTGCACTGGATTTTGATGTAAGTCCCCCCAAAAGGGGTTAGAAGCATGAAATAAATAGAATATTTGTTTTTATTTGGTGAAAGATCTAAATAATTTCATCCCATGAACATCACCAGCAAAATTTTCACTCATGGCTTTGCCACTCATGAAAATATTACCGATGATGTTCATGCGATGAAATAAATTTCGATCTTTCACCCAAAAAAAACAAATATCCTCAATATCTTTGGGACCGATAATACAGTCTTTTGTCAAGTAATAAATGTCACCTAAATTGGTTGCTGTTCACACCTTTCACAAGTTAGATTACACTTGTTCAGTCTATATTTGATTGTATATATTTTTGACATCATTTCTTAACATTTTTGGGGGGGGGGGGGTTGTCAAATTATGGACTGTTTATTGTTCCACACATTCTGTGTGAGTTCTGGTGTGGTTTCCAGGAGGAAGAGTTGAGAGAAGTTAGTATAAGTTGCAAGAACATGTTTCTCAATCACTGTAAAATAGATATGTTTAAACTTACTAAGAAGATGAAAAAGAATGTCACTAAGTAAAAATTTTCTTGTAATGATTTCGTAGATCTCGCTCGCTTGCTCTCTCTCTCTCTCTCACTTTTTAGGAACTACTGGAAAAGAGAGCTCCAGGGTTCAGAAGCCAAAAAAAAAAACAAATCCACGTAGCCAGCAGAGATGGAACAATAATATGATCATGAAAAACATTTTCATATAAAAACACAGAATTCAAACCACATTCTAGTTTTGTATTCTGGTGGAAAGAATGACAAAATTTGTAACCAACCAAAGTGATTCCCTTTTGAATGATTCACCAACATAAAAAATTACAGACAAGTAGATTAGAGAGAGAGCATAGTGTCTGTATTGTTTATGATCCAGAGAAAGAGTGAAATCAAAATTATTTTTATGAAATTTAAAGAAAATGTTAAAAGTAAAAAAGTTGACTTCGAATTGTTATTTCTTCTTTTCTGAAGCAATATACAGGATTTTTATGTTCTTCTAAAACACCCCCAAACACAGATATTACAAATTGTACAGGTGTAAACTACCTCATAAAAGGTGACAATAATAACCTGTTTAGGCACTGGCAACTACTGTATTCTATGTTTTAGTTCAATGTGATCAAATACCATTTACATCAAACAATCGCAAACTTCTTACTAAATTAAGAAACTACAATTCATTTCCAAGATTACTTCTTAAATAAAACATGTTAGATCTGGTCATTGTATATGGGGAAAATTTCTCCAAAACTATATTTGGGGATGATTTCTGCAGAGATTTCTTCCCCTGAGGATGATTTCCCTAGAAAAATTGTCCCCATTCAGTTTTTGGACAATTTCTACAGGGGACGATTTCTCGAGCATTTGATACAGCCAGTCGTGACATATATTTTGCTAACTATGGGAGTGAGGCTTCCTGAATTCTTTTCTTGTCCTTTATGGATGTAAATGATTTTTCCCATTGGGCAATGAGATACCTGTCTAGACCAGGATTTGAACATGGAAACCTTTGCACGCCGTTCGTGATTTGTGTACCTTGCTATTTTATTTTTACTCCTACCTGTGGAAGATCTGTATTAGAGGTACATGTACTTGTTTTTAATAAAACAACCTGCAATTAACTGTTCAAGTAAATATAATCATTTGCACTTACTTGTTTTGAATTTAGCCTTGGCAACTAATATAGTATCAATGGTATGTATATAAATTTCAAAGCAAATTCGTTCATGGTCTTTGGACTATTTCTCAAAAATAGGAAATCAGCGTGTAAAACAAAATACTCCATTTTCTAGGTGATTCCAAAAGAAAAGTGGATGATGATGACATCCCAGTGTCCACCAAGATGAAGAGAATGGAAAGCAGAAAATGCAGTGACCTGATTGTACTTGGTTTACCCTGGAAAAGCACAGAAGAAGACATGCAGGATTACTTCAAACAGTTTGGCGAACTTATCCTCACACAGGTAACAACTAAACAAAATCAACAACCTCCTTTAGTGAACATTTTTGTCATTAGGCACCAGGCAGTTAACCCTTAACCTCGCAATCCAAAACCCTGAAGAAGAAGGCTTTTGAAAACATTAATGTAAAAGGAGAAAATGGAGGTAAACGGCATTTTCTCCTTTTCCAACTTTGCCTAACTTTCCAAAAACAAGTTCCAGTTATTGAGTCACATTTATTTCCTGGTGTACAAATGGTTTGGACAAGTAAAAAAATTTTGTTGTTTGGTAAACAGTTTGTGCCCTTGAGAAAACATTTTGGCAAGAGGAGAAATGGCTCATTGCAAGGAATTTCTCATTTGCCAGAAAGATTTTGCATAAAATCCACCTGAACCAAGGTCTTTAAAACTTGTACAGAAAGACACTGCGGAGCTGAGGAGTCATAAATGAGTTCTGCTTTGTGAAAGTGGGGTGGGTGGGTCTAAAGCATCTACAAAAAATTTTGACCTAGGTCAGCCTGCGGACTGCGCAGGCTGACCTAGGTCAAAATTTTTTGCTTTTAATGAATTTTCTGCATGTCCAAGGACCATTCTATCTCAGGATTTAGACAAAATGGATTTTATGGATCCACAATCATGTGATGACTTGCTTGGTATAATGGATCATGGAGTTGCATGCATTAAATCCCCTTGTGCATGGCTCAAATTTAGTCTTTCTGTCAAAGATTTTCATACTCATATTCTCTTTAGGCCTGGGGCACTTGAAACTGTAAAAATGGCTTGGTAGTATTTCACAGTCTCAATTTTTGTTTTTCATTGACCCACGCTCCCACGCCCTAAAGAAGAGGGCAAATTTCTGTCCAAAGATTGACAATATTCATTGGACAGGATTCATTCCTCTCTCACCACTGATTATTGTTTTGACAATGGTTATGTGGCAAAGCAACCATTGGCTTTGGAAGGATATTGAACAAAGTACTGGTGAAAGGAACTGTAGGAAAAGCATGGGTGGCCAGGGTAGGTGCCACTGCAATATAACGGAAATGAGCATGAAAGCATTAAACACCATACTGTTACAATTATACAAGCAACATATTTTGTGTATTTGTTCAACAACTCTAGGTGAAGAGAGATCCAAGATCGGGGCAGTCCAAAGGTTTCGGATTTATTCGATTCAAAGATTATGATTCCCAGTTGAGGTGTTTGTCAACGAGACATAAGATTGATGGTCGCTGGTGTGAAGTCAACGTTCCCAACTCTCACGTAAACTTTTCTGATTCACATTTGATTTCATATAGCCCAATTCCATGCAATTTAAAGTTTTTTCTTATTCCTTTACCAAATGGCATAATGTTGGTTCTGTCCAATTTGAGAGCATTTGCAGATGAAAAAGTAATTGTGACTTAAGAATTAAATATGTTTTTAAAAGGGTAGAAAACATTGTGGGAAAAGGAGAAAATGCTGGTTGCAAAGATTTTCTCATTTTCCCACACTGTTTTCAAAGGTCTTCTTCTTTAGGGTCATTAAAAGTGGGATTGTTTAGTAAAAGGTTTAACCCTTTACCAAACAATCCCTGGTTTTAACGACCCTGAAGAAGATGCCTTCTGAAAACATTGTGGGAAAAGGAGAAAATGCTGGTAACCAGCATTTTCTCCTTTTCCCACAATGTTTTCTACTCTTCCAAAGTCAAGTTTCACTTTTTTGATTCACGTTTATTTTGTTGTCTGCAAATGCTGTCAATTTGGACATGCCTAAAATTTTGTTGTTTGGTAGAGTTAACAGATATTTTCCATATTTCACTGAATATACTTTTTAAAAAAAAAAAAAAAAAGGTAGAAATCACCATTTTTTGGTAAGTAACTAACTCTCTACCAACCACCATAATTTTAGACCAGTTCAAATTGAAAGCATGTGCAGACAACAAAATTAGATTTTGATGGGATTGTAATATTTGTCTGTGACAGGATAGAAAACATTGTGGGAGAAGGAGAAAATTCTGGATAACAGCATTTTCTCCTTTTCCCATAAATGTTTTCTGTCAGGTTGTTAAAACTCAGGATTATGCCATAAAAGGTTAAAAACTTTAGACGAAGCAGGTCTCTGAAATTAATGTTATTATTTTCTCTTGAGGTGTGAGATAAATCTTTGATATGAGTGTTGTTATTTTCAGTTCAAATGCTAATACCATAGCAATGTAGGCAGTAGAACACTTACAACTCCACCATAAGTAAACTCAAATTGTAACCTTTATAGTGACACTCTCAGTCAGTACTATGGGTGAAGATATTGCAATATCAAAGCTGTCTTTGTCAGAATATGTGTCAAAAAGGTGGAACAGTGTAGATTCAAGATCAGACTGCACATTCTGTGCATAAATGGTTGAATGCCAGTTGAGCGCTATGTACAATCGTTAATCTATTGATAAGATTTGCAAAAGTCAGTTGCCACAAATTTGTCAAAATAAGACCTTAAGCTGTTTACTATATAAGTGGAATTTTTTGCAATGTGGAAATTTTTGCGATTTAGCAAATTTGAAACTTTTCTGTTTGCACATTTTACCACAAGTATACCAATAAATAATTCAATATTAGTTTTTTTCATGAACGTTGGCGAGTTCTGATTGGCTGAAAAAAAATTTTCATAGCTCCATGGAAAAAAAAATTTAGCAGTGCCGGAACTACTTTTGCAATCAAGCTAATGTAAACAAACATGTGTAGGAGATATCATAATGTTTTTCTTACTAATTTTAGATCTAGATCTATATCGAATCTGAAGTTCTAATTGCTAGCTGAATTTACTTTCTCTGAATATTGAAAAAAAAAAAAATATCCAACAGTAAATTCAGAGAGAGAGCTTAAAACTCATTGTCACTTTGCTGGAATCCAACAATCTTTCAACTTAGTTCTAGCGTATTGAACTACTAATAATAAATCTACTAAATCTGCAAATGTTCAATACTATAATGACGTCATGAATTGTGTGGTGTCCGTGGTCGTGAGATAGAGCATCGGCCTCATAACCATAAGGTCCCGAGTTCGATACCCGGGAGCGGGTGTCAGCTTTGGGACTTTTCATAGGCCCACACATTTGGCCCAAGTACTGGTGTAGTTCCCAGGAAGCAGAATCGAGAGAGATTAGTATAAGTTGTAAGAACTTGTTTCTCAATCGATGTAAAATAAATATGTTTAAACAAATTACGTCATTTTTATGTCATGAAGGAGCAGTTTTACCGCGCAATGAAATACCGATGAAAAGGACATTAAACAAATACGCAATGTTGGATTTACAAAAAAAAAAGCTGTTAGTATTATTTAAGTGCATATTTGTTGTCTGTGATATTGAATTATAATGAATGAAGAGATTTTTTTTTTTCATGGAGGTATGAAAAAAAACCTAATCACTCTGTATGAAACCGCTTACCACCGTTTTCTCCTTATGCCGTGTTTTTTGAAAGCTTTCCTTCCTGGGGCATTTGAAACTCTAGATTGTTTGGTAAAGTGTTAGGGGAAAGGTTTAATAATCGTCTACCAAATATTACAGGCTGAAGGAGGAGGGGCATCAACAAATAGAAAGATATTTGTTGCTCGCTGTACGGAAGATTTAACCACGGAGGATCTGCGAGATTATTTTGAGCAGTATGGGGAAGTCCTTGATGTCTTCATTCCAAAACCATTCCGAGCGTTTGCTTTTGTCACATTTGCTGACCCTTTTGTCGCAGATAGGTTGTGCGGGGAGGACCATATCATTAAAGGGGCCAGTGTGCACATCAGCAGTGCCGAGCCTAAAGGGAAAGAGAGTGGGAGGGACGAAGCAAGGGGTAGGGGAAGTTACAGGGGTTCTAGTAAGGGGTATGGTAGGGAGAGAGAGGAAAGTGGGTGGGGTAGTGTTGGCAAACAAACCAGTCAACAAGATATGATGCCAAGTGATCCCAGTCTGAATAACATAGGTATGAATATGCTCAGTTCTGCCATGTTGGCTGCTGCTCAGGCTGTTATACAGGGCAATACTGGTCAACAGGGATCATCAGACAGTTATCAGCTGGGTCCAGGGTTTGGAGGGACTCGTGACAGTCGCAGCACATCTGCCTATGGTACATCTGCTTCAGGATGGGGAGGGGATGCAAGTCAAGCACAAAGCACATACTCAGCTTGGGGTACAAGGTCTGGGAGTGGAGGGGGATACAGCACAGGGACACAGTGGGGTCAAGCGACTAACAGGGGTTGGAGCAATATGGGAGGGAATTAGACATACTTTCCAGATTAGTTTTATAGTTATGTTGTCAAATTTATATTGTCAGAAAACATGTAGAATATCTTGTATTCTTCATCAAAATTAAAAAAAAAAACACTCAGACCTTCATGTCACTGGCTGTGGTTACATGAATCTGCCTCAAATAATACAGAGGTCTGAGAGTTTCAACTGCATTTCAAATATTAAAAAGGAAAATTATGAAGAGAAAATAATGTTTTTAAATCAGCTGTACTGGGGTAGCTCAAACTAAGTTTAACATACCATGCAGATGTTCTCACTTAATGCATAAAATGCCTTTTGGTGATTAACAGTAAAAAATTAGGGAAACCTATAAAAAATTTTCAGTTAGCTGAAATACTATTAAGTATGACAGTTTAACTTGTTTTAAACAGATAGCACTTCTCATTTACTCACACTGAAACTTTGACAGTCTTTTGCAATACTATTGTCATTTTTGGAAAAAGTTTCCATGTTTAGTCACATAGTTCATGTAATTTTGCAGACAGTAACTCTTAAATTGAAGATAAGACAGCACAGAAGATGCTATGTAATCACTGAAGGACTTTTAGAAATTCTGTCCTAAGCTCCCCTCAAATTGTAGAATTGGGATCTTCAAACTGAAGTAAATCCTGTTTATTTATCACTGTTTGAGCAAATCTCAGCATCTTAGATATTCAATACCTAAGAAAGTCTCAATGTTGGGTACATTTCTTAGTGATTTTTTTTCTTTAATTTTTGGATGGTTACCAACACCAGCATTTTTGGCTTTTCTAAAATGTTTTCAAAAGCCGTCTTTTGCTAAAGTCGTTAAACTCAAGATTTTGTTGTAAAGAGTTAATAGCAGAACTTCAAAGCTTTTACTAAATAGGGATGAGAGAAATGAATATCAGTAAATGAGAGCAAGCCACGTTGAGAAAGAAGACTGATCCTTTAAATAAACGTGAAAAATCAGTGAGCCATCATATAGGGGAATATAGATTAATGGGAGGGTGTAAGATTGAGGTTAGCTGATGGACATATTGGGTGCTTATGGTGACAGATGGGAAAAGAACAAGTGAGCTTGCCGAAATGGTTTGGAATGAAGTTGATGTACAGACGAAGAGAAAAGGAACGGGAGAAGTGAACGATTGCAGAGAGGCCAGGAAACAAAGTGGGCATTGTGAGAGAAACGTAAACATGACTGAGTGATACTTTTAGATGGTATCATTCCTTCAGGAGTGACAAGACAGAAAGAAGTCAGTGAGCTTGTGATAAGATCTGGTAAAATTTGAGATAAGATATGCAATGAAATAATTTTTTTTCTTGCGATATGCTGTGACAGAAAAAACCCTATGAGCTTGTGATGAGTCATGCTGAAACACCAGTTGAAAATGGGCATGAATTTAAAAGGGCAGTTCCTAAATGTTCCATTTTATCTCTCTTTGAAAACTACTTTCTAAATTTCTTTGAAAAACATTTTGAAGACAAAAAATTAAATCAGACTTATAGAAAGTTTACTTTATTGTTTGAAAAAGGTGTTCTGAAAATTTACTTTATTGTTTGAAAAAGGTTTTCTGAAAATTTATGTATGTCGTGAGCAGTAGATTACAGTGAAGTGCAGAGAAGAGATTGAAAAAATATAAAACAGATGTATGAAATTTATCAGGGAGCAGGAAAAAAGTCTTGAGAGCGGTGAATCATGAGCAGTTCTCCTAGATGGATGTTTTTGGAATTTGTGACAGTCGATTGTTGATTTGTTTAATGATTTGAAAGTGTTGTATATAAGAAAATAAAGAGTGGTGTAGTACTTGTGAGCTTGGGTAGTGTGGCGAAATACTTGTGAGAAATACTGAGTTTGCCCTTGGAAAGCAGAGAACATCTCAACTCTTTAGCAGACGACAAAATTTTAGACTTGTCCAAATGGAAAAGCAGACGGCAAATTAAATGTGGCTGAAATGATGGAATTTGTCTTTGATTGGGTAGAAAACATTTTGGGGGAAAAGGAGAAAATGATGGTCACCAGCCTTTTCTCCTTTTCCTACTGTTTTCAATAGCTTAATACCCAAGGGTCGTTAAAACAAGGGATTGTATGGTAAAGGGTAAATTCCTTACCAGATGACAATTTTCAGATTCCTCCAATTTGAAAGCATGTGCAGACAACAAATTAACCCTTTACCAAACGACAAAATTTTAGATTGGTCCAAATTGAAAGTGTTTGCAGACGACAAAATGAATGTGACTAAAGAATTAAAATTTGTTTTAGGAAGGGAAGAAAACATTGTGGGAAAAGGAGAAAATGCTGGTTATCAGCATTTTCTCCATTTCCCACAATGTTTTCAATAGGCTTCTTTCTCAGGGTCGTTAAAAGTCGGGATTGTGTGGTAAAGAGTTAAATATAGCCTGCTGCGAGAATAAAAAAGGTCATCTGGAAATGGTAAAGTGTTAAAGGGCTATCGCAGCCTGCAAGGAATATACAGTCTGATCTTCCATTTACAGTGTCTCATGTTTTGCAAAGATCAAGATCAGGCTACATGGAACATGTAGTCTGATCTTGGATTCATCAGTGGCTGATATATTATTCTCAAAGGCGTCCTTGACTTTGAAATACATATATATTTTTGCAATGTCTATGTATTTAACATACAGGGGTACCTTTTACGAAACTGCGTAGATTTACGCACATTTATTGGGGATTGAATATACACATGTACAATCCCTGCTTTACCCAAGGTATGAACTGGCATAAAGATATGCAAATATTTACACAAATTGTAAAGTTATGCAGTTCAGTTAAACTTGTTTTCAGACTTGCAAATTTTCGTGCGTACGCAGTTTAGTGAAAGGTACCCCAGATGTTTAAAAACCACATGTGATGTCCTTGGTGGCTAAGGTGTTGGATTAGTAATCAGAACACTCATTTCAGTCCTGTTCTTCAAAGCCCTAGCCTAGTACTGGTGAAACCCAGGACATACAATTATTCAAACTGTTGCTTTGATATGACTGAATATTGTTGAAATGGACGAAAAACACTATCAATCGATCCCTACTAGTGGTGCTCATCACACAGGCGTGTCCATGGGCAAGGCACTGCAGAGCTCCAGCCTGAAAAACGGGTTTAAATGAGCCGTCACTCTGACATGATACAATTATTTTTTGAAAGCAATGTGAAACAATTCAAGGAAATCAAGAAAAAAGCATGAATAAGTAAGCAGATTGAAGACTGTTTAACTGTCTCATGCCTTTTCTGCTTTCCAAGACATAAAACCAGATTCAAACAGCATGCAATAAAAAGAAAAAGCAAGATTTTAATTTAAACCTTAGAGTGTCCAATAAAGCTAATCAACATTTTCGGTCTGGAATAATAACCAGATAATTGCAATTTCGTAGTTGCTGTTTGTCTGCAGTGTTTAAGTTAAGCAGACAGTGTAGACAAAGATCATACTGCACATTTTATCCAGTCTTATCTTGAACCAAAATGGCAACAAAAGCCAATTAAAGTCATAAAAGGTGCTGTAAGGGTTAATCTGCAATTCACATATTGCCAATTATTAAAATTTGCCTCTTTTCAAAGTGTAGCCACTCAGATAAAATAGTATTTTTAACTATATCAATATGAATTGTCTGGCATTATTTTCAAAAGCTTTCAGCTGTTATATTGTTCTGTATATCAGCGTACTAAAAAGTAATTATGCTAAAAAATCTCTGTGAAAATGCCGGTACAGGAGGAATCCATATTAGCAAGTTAAATCCGACTACATTTGGCATCTTTCATTAGATCACACTTGCAAACAATGTGGCAAAAGGAGAAATCAGTCATTGTGAGCAATCAATCCTTCATCTAAAATCTTTGTATTCCTATATTAAACTGCAACTCATGCTGATCATCGAAAGTTGTCTGCTTCAGAAATTTTTGTTGCTGTAATGACTTGACCACTTGCAGACAATTCCGTGTAATAACAACCCCAAGGAAAAAGACTTGTAAAAAGCAATTGTGGAGTAAAGAGAAAATGCTGGTAACCAGTATTTCCTTCTTTTCCCACAATGTTTTAAACTCTTCCACAACAAATCTCATCATCCCAGCTAGAAATAATATGTTGTCTGCAAATGCTTTCAGGTGGGAATGGGCTAAAATGTTGTTGTCTCTATTCAAAATGTGCATGAAGATTAAAGGCCCAGTGGTGGCCAAAAGTAACAAATGCAGGTCTTAGAATGTGTCTTAATTTAAATCATGCTCTTTAAAAGTATGGAAATTAATGTGAAGATGACAATTTGGTATTGTACAGTTGGTATTAGTCATTGGCAGAAAATATGTGTTTAACCCTTTACAAAACAATTCCGGGTTTTTACAATCTTGGGAAAAAATCCTTTGGGAAACATGGGAAAAAGAGAAAATGCTGGTAACCAGCATTTTCTCGTTTTCCCACAATGTTTTCTACCCTTTCAAAGAGAGAAATCATCATTTCAGCAAAATTTAATTTGTTGTCTGCAAATGCTTTCAATTTGGACCAGTCTAAAATTTTTCGTTTGGTAAAGAATTAAACCAGATAAGAAGTAAACAAGATTCGGCAACTTTTTACCTAGTTCCATAATTCATATTCTAACATGACACGTGAATTCGGCTCTATAAACACAGTGCAACGAAATCGTGGTAAAATCTATGTCATTCTATATATAGAGTGACGTCATTCTGTATAAAGTAAGTAAATTATTCAATGGAATATAATCTGCATCCGCGTTTTTATGCTAAGTATGAACTTCTTTTCCTTTCATTAAGAGTTGGTCCATTATCTCCCGCTTGATGGCATTCAACAAATACACATCTATCTAATATGGGTATTATGGGTACAGAACCGTACTACTTTTCAAAACAACAACCGTTACTTTGAATTTCTAAATGAAATACATGTAAACGTTTACTCAATAAAACTCTACCTGGTGCGATTCGTTCAGCTGTGATCGGCTAGCATGTAACCTATGCATCGGCCATTTATTGAAACAGCCCCTACATGCTTGGGTAATAGGCTAATAGCTTCGATGTCAGCCCTACTTTTCCCGAATATTCGGGGGATGGGTGATGCGTCATAGCAGACAAGTCGAATCTTCGAAGAATATGACATACGCAGACAACGAGAGTTGGTCATGCTAGAATCGAAATAATCTTCTTTCTATCGTGGTTTATTGTTCAATAAACCACGTTTTGAGTTACGAGGCGCAATGAATAACCCACTCGGGCTATCGCCCTCGTGGATTATTTATTGTGCCTCATAACTCACAACTGTGGTTTATTGAACGATAAACCACGATAAAAAGAAGATTATTTCTTAAATAAGAAAAATTCAAATGCATTTTTTACATTATTTACTTTTGGCAGCTACTCAATGTCCAAAAAGACTGAACTTTTGGTAAGTATTGGAAAAAAAGTTCGTTCTTTTTTCATTTCTCTCAGTTGTATCTATTTCAGTTTTATCCATGCCAGGTATTGACTTGCCACCAACCTGCAGGAAGGTTTATAAGTACATGTAGCAAGTGCTCATGAATGAATGCCAACAGCTGCAGCACAACGTCACCTACCTTAAATCGTGGATCCACATTTACTCAAAGCGCATCTTAAGCTGTTATTTTTAGCTCGACTGTTTTCGTAGAAAACGTCGAGGTATTGCCGTAGCCCTGGCGTCGTTGTCGTCTGTCTTCTTTATGGTGGGAAAACTACTGACATTTTTAAAAACTTCAATATTTTATAATATCTCTGTCATTACTGATGATATTTAATTCAAACTTGGGCAAGTTGTTCACTTTCGAAAGGGAAACTCATACTACAAGGGCAAACCATCATAGTATTTGTGATACAGTTATGCCTCTTATTCGACTTCTATTTAGAATTTATACTGAAAATCAAGCAACTGCAGCCAAGCTTTAGTGACTCATTCTCAATTTGTTCGACCATCCAATGTCGCCATACTTTTAATGAAAAATAAAAAAGATTCATGACCTCCATGGGATGATGGTAAGCGAAATTACCAACTATAACATGCAAAGACAAAATTCAGGTGTATCTTGCTGTTCCTGGGGCCGTCCAATCGACACCCATGCACATTATGAGTAGCTTGGTCACTGAAATCGTCATGTCGCCAAGAAATAATCATTTTTGAGGTAGACTAATGCCACCAATTAAAACGAAGTATTTCGAGGTAAACAACCTTTTTACACAAAGTTTTGAGGAAAGCCTTGCTACATTTTGAAAAAAATCGAACAATCATTGATAAGGAACGCTTTAAATGATAACGAGACTCCGTTGTGACGCCAATTTTCTGTAACAAACGGGACAATCTCATTAAGTCCTCCAGATTCGGTAGAAGAATCCGATTTTGTTCCGTTTGATATAACCGACGGCTCTCGTAGAGACTTTTTTTAATATTATTACCATTTTTTCAACACACTGCACCTGGTAAGATGGGAAAAAGACGTAGAATTCATTTAAGTCGAACCGTAATAATTACGTAGTAATAAACGAGTCTTGTCAAAGATTCCGAATACAATAAGTGCATCTAACTGAAATGTAAATGATTGCCTTTTCAAAACCAGAAATGACGTGCGGGATATGTGCAAAGTGATTCTGTTGGCTGGTACACTCGACCTTTTCAAAACGTAACGAAAAAGCTGGTTCATACTTGTAAACAGTGATAAACGAGTCGTAATAAACGAGCCCTTGATATCAATTGTCAAATTCATGATAGCAAAATCATGTTAGTCAACATTATTTACCTACGATTCTATTTCGGTTTTTAAAGTCCGTTTGATTTCAGTGAATGTTGTGTCTAGTTAGGACGTAAACATCATGATTCTGAGGTTACGTTTTCTAAAACTATGATGTATTTCTAAAAGGGTCTCATTGACTGCATATTGCATATTATTCTGTTGTAATTTATATTTTAGCCATGCTCTGTGAAAAGGGGTTTGATGCATTTCCAAAAAATGTCAACCCATGTCAGTCTGCGCAGTTGGCACAGGCTGACCAGTGTGGAAACGATTTGCTCTTTGCAAACGTTCTACAGAGTCAAGTATCACTCTACCTCATGATTTGACAAAATGGATTTTATGGATCCATTACCATATAATGACTTAATTGATTTAACACATTACGGAGATGCATGAAACACCCCCCCCCCTTTGCCAAACATGACGCATTTCAATTTGATGCCAAGTATGTATTTATTCCATTTTTGCCTGATATTTGTGTTAGTTCTAAGAAATGATGATCATTGATCAGACCTTTGTCGATGTTTGCGGGAGCGGAGGGAGCGTCTACGGTAAATTCAAGTGGTGTATTTTTTTTTTTAAACACGTTACATGTACTCTAGGATTGATATTCCTTCGCCAATAATAACCGAAATGTACAAAGATAATGCAGATTAACTACAAAAATTTACTATAAGGTGGCAGACAGTGGAATAAGGTAAAGCTGGGAAATGATAAAGAGATGCAGAAGGATGTCATTAGATCCATCGATGATTGTATTTGAACAAATAACGATATTGGGTCGAATTTTCGCAGTTCAAGATGACTTTTTGAAAAGTTACCGATTGAAACGTTTTTACAAGTGTTCATAACGTTATCACTCTAAGTGTAATAAACGGGACAAAGGATTAAAGTCGACAAATATGTTCTTTGTTCACTCATTGCAGTATGTCGATGTGGTTTTTCTGTTGGATTTCCTCATAAATTCGGGTAAATCGTGTTAAAATATTGTTCATTTAGGTTTTTATAGACACTATAATAGACGGGACAATCACTAGTAATAAACGGGGCAGTGGGAAAAGTTCTAATATAATTTTAAGTATTCATTCGAAGACAAAAAAGTTTTGGCTATAATCAGTAAACATGTTTACTGGTTGAAAGCATAGGATTCTTGAAAATTATTTCACCTTTAACATTTTATGAAAAAGAATAGTTTTCAAGCATACACTGCATCAGTTTCATGGAAAGGTATTTTTCAAGCCCAGCATAGTGCATATTTTCCCTGGTAATGTACACATATTCTATACCAGTCGACGTGAAATCTTATCAAAATTACGACAAAAATATTCAAAATTGTCTAAAGCTGATTAAACCTGGAAAGCGGCTTCTACTGGGTAATAGTAGTTCTTAAAACCACGCAGAGTTGATAATGCATGTATCCTAGGTGTTGCATACAGAATTTGGAGCCCACAACGTTACCTAACTCTTTACAAAACAATCTGGAGTTTTAACGACCCTGAGGCAGATTGCTTAAGAAAACATTATGGGGAAAGAAAATGCTTGCAACCAGCATTTCTGGGTTTTCTATCCATTCAAAGACAAATCCTGTCATGAAGTGAGAACCATTTAATTTGTTGTCTGCAAATGTTTGGGCTAATTGAAAATTCTGTCGTTTGGTGATCGATTAATTAACACTTAAAGTGTGGAGGCCTTGAGATTGAATGAATCCACAAGGATTGTGTTCTCGTGTGTATATTGCGGCGGCCAGGGCAAAGTGAAACAAGGGGCAAAGTGAAACACGTTCTAGAACTTGTCACTTATGACGTCATAACTTTTCTCAGAATTTGAATTTTTTCGGTCGCCATATCGTGGAAAATCAATAGCCGTTTTCACGCCAGGAAGAAAAAACTACCACAGACTTTGTGTTTTGTTGCCAAGTAAGTAATTTTTTAAAGATTTTGAAAATGTTTCATTCAAGAAAGTATTGAGGCTTATTTCATTTTCAAAATTGTACAAATAAAGTCCATATAGGAAAGATTAAGTCAAACATGTAGATAAACACATAAAGTATCGGACAAGAGAGCAGCCGTAAGTCCACGTGACCAAGGAGACCCGAGGCAAAGTGAAACAGCATGGCCGGGGCAAACTGAAACAGTGTTTCACTTTGCCCCGGCTCTCTATTTTAGTATGAAACTTGTGTTTTAAATAGAAATTTGATGTTCATTGTAGTATATTAAAGACCTTTAATGTCGTTGCGTTTAAAATTTTCACATTGTATGTCTCTTTTTTCCAGAATGGTCCGTAATTACGCCAAGAAGACCAATCAAGGGAATGTTCCTGCAGACGTTATAAGAAAGGCTATATCCTGCGTCACCACTGCAGGCAGATCAATTCGATCAGTTGCAGAACAATATGGTGCGAGTTATTTTAGATTTAAATAGATCTATTCTGTAGAAAAAAACAAGAGAGAAATGAAAGACACTCAAAATCGTAACAAAGGCAAAATTACGAGAAAAACGGGCAGCAAAGACTACTCTTCTGACGAGGAAGAGTGTTTTTGCCTAATATGCACCGAGCCCTTCTTCATTAGCCTACCCGGAGAAAAATGGACCCAGTGCATTTTATGCAAAGGCTGGGCGCACGTTAAATGTACGGGGCTATCAAGGCATGAAAGCTTCACCTGCCAGAATTGCGATTCTGAAGACGACGTTTTTCTGTAAAGTATAACGTCAGTGAGCAACCAAAACCTCGTAACTACAGCTTGAATATAAGCTGTAGTTAAGACGTTTTGGTCGCCCTCAGCCGATAGGTTTAAATGTATGTGGTCCTTATGAATTATGTATGACGGGTCTCATGTAAAATATAAACAATCATTTGTTCTGACAGAGTATTGTTAAACTTCGGGTAAATTTGTGTAGTCAAAGTTAAACAGTTCTATGTAATTATGATTTATAGTTTCTCATTTAGCAGTATCAGACAGTTTACCAGTTCTAAATATCTAATATCTTATTTTGATGGAGAGTCATAATTACAGACAGTCACCGTAAAGTTTGTCTTTAAATGTGAAAAACTTACGCGATTTTGTCCGTAATTTTAACGGTTTCATTAAGCTGTTTCACTTTGCCCCGCTCATTGTTTCACTTTGTCCCGCACCCGGGGCAAAGTGAAACACGCCACCAACATTTTTCGAGGTATGATTTCAATTATAAAGTGCAGTACCACATATATTATTCAAGGCTGAAATCAAAGAACATATATTAAACAACATTTTAAAACAGGTGAATTCGAAATTGAACTCCCCATTATGAAAAAAAAATCATAAATCGAAAAAGTGTTTCACTTTGCCCGGGTCTCCCCTAATTTTCTTCAAGACTGTCTCCCATCTTTGAACACATAGATCTAATCAATTTTTTCGTTGATAAGGAATTTAGAGTTTATATTGGTATTTTATCGATACATTCAAATAAAACAAGCTGAGTATACCAAGCAAGTCATCACATAGTTATAGATCCATATAATCCATTTTGTATGATAACCGACTGAATCACGAGTCATGCATACTGGTCCTTTGACATGCAGAACATTTATTAATAGCAAAGACTTTTGACCAAGTTCAGCTTGCGCAGACTGTACATATTGAACTGGGTAGATAGTTTCTGAAGATGCATTAAAGGTGGGTATTTAGATTTTTCACATCTCACCAAATTAAAATATATATATATGACTGAAATTTATATGAAAAAACAATACAAATCACCAATAGATCTAATTAAGAATCATAAAATTACAAAAAAAAAAATTTATTGATGGTGTTCCCTTAAAAGGCTACGTAGCCTCTTAAGGTATTTTTAGATTTCGCGCCAAAAATAAAAAAAAGCATTGTGGGAATGTCAAGTGACTGGCACGTGACTAATGACGCTTAAATTCCATAACATAACAAACATGTAATTATTTTCCATAATGTCTTCTTCGGACGCTATATTTGAAGCTTCGTCTGTGTATTTCCGGTATGTAAATGAGCGAGTTGCTCATCTAAAAATAGACCTTGTTTTCCGTCGGTGTCGACCTGGGCCATAGTAAATCTCTAATTTCTCTTGTTGTCGGATGGTTTTCGACTAGATCTACTGGGGTTTTATGAATGAAAATTAAAAGGCTTTGGGAGTATAAGGATGATTTTTTTTTGTATTTTTGTAAAATTTTCGTCCCAAAATCTGAAGGGTCACCTTTAAGCTCCCTTTTCACAGATCATTGCTCATTTATTATGGGGGAAAAAATCCTTAAAAACTTAAATCCGGCTTTGTCTATAAATGACCTTTTGAAACGGTAAAAAAACTAGATCTAGTTTTGTCAGGATTTCTTCGACAATATTTTTTCCGCGAAAAAACGGCTCGTGCATGACGTAAAAATAGTCTAGTATGATTAATGACGTCATCATTTTCTAGCATAGATCATGGCGTATATTTATACAAAAATAGACGTTTAATACGCTGAGAGTAAGTAGGAAATTGGATAATCTTTACTCAATATACTGACGATGATTTTTTCAGGAATCATACGATCGGTAGATAATTTGTGTCATTTTTGACTAATCAAGTAAATGTGCGAAAGATTGTGATACGTGTGACGCTGTGCAACCAACCGGAAGACTCACAAAATTTAGTCATCTCCTTCTAGATTTAGACTAAAACCCAGAACGAAGTCGGATTTTAATTTTCAAAAATCTAGAACGGTGTTGCCGCAAAACGAGCTTCGCCCGTAGCTCGCTGTCGCTCGTTATTATTATCGCAACAAGAACCGTTCTCTAGGCTAACCACTGGTGGCCGATACAGCATAACACTCTCGGAGCCGTGTCCACCAATAATTCTCATATTTAATACCAGATTTCATTTACTAGGCTAGCCATCTAATGGGTGAAACTTACCGTGTAAGCCTGTCGAATATCTAATCTGGGAATTTCATTAACCCTTACCCTGAACTGAATTCTTCAAACCGATCGTAAAAACCAAAATTTTGCTATTCCAAAGGTATTTATTGCGATAAAGATGTATCCATATTGGACAAGGTAGATCCAAGATCAGACTGCACGTTCTGTGCAGTCTGATCTTAATCTACACTGTCCGCAAGAGGTCATTGAGTCGGGCTTAGCAGCATAAGGGTTAAACCCCAACAAATGAAGTTTTTCCAGCATTTCCTTATTTTCCCGTAATGTTTTCGAATTTTTTATAGGAAGTTCTAACAATATCGCATGCTTCAAATGCTTTTAATTTGAACAAATCTAACTTTATGTCTCAGGTAAAAGGTTAAAGGACAGTTAAACTAGACACACACACCCCTTTTTACCTGGGGGTGGGGTGGGGGAATGAGGGGTGATGGTTTTGTAAGAAACAAGAGGGCCATGATGGCCCTGTATCGCTCCACTGGCTAATAAGTAAAAACCCTACACACCTAACATTACAATACTTGGCTAATTGGTTTCGAAATTGGAAGACATACAAAATTCTATACAAAATCCCACGAGAAAGTTGTGACCTTAGGGCAAAGCCATTTTTGATCACAGAGCTATAATTACTTGAATCCTAGTAGAGGTCCACAAGATTAAGTTCTTGCCCCATACCTATAGCCAACTTTCACGGACATGCCTAATCAGCAGTCTCGCATACCAACAAATCGATGAAAATAATCGATATCATACGTAAAGGCAGGGTCCAAAAATTTCCAGAAAAGGCGCTCGTCCTGTAGGACAAGTGACTTTGAAAAAACACTTGCCCTGCTTTGATCCTTACTCGTCCGCCGAGAAAAAAACATTCCAATATTGGACTCTGACGGTTTGTTTTGTTTTGTTGTTTCAGACGAAACGGAAACGTTACAACGAACCTTAAATACCGGGTTTTAAAAACCGGTACCAGTTATCCGGTCAATTTACAGAAATTAATAAAGCCAAAACAACACAGTTTTTCGAATTGGTTTCGGGAAAGTATTTGCGTTAATGTTAATATCGTTCGTTTTAATATTTAGCAAAGTCGGTCAGATTGAATTAGGTACACCCGAAGCATATTATGAGATTTTTGTTTGCAATGAAAGGTCCCGGGTTATATCATTAGGCTGACTTGAAACCGGTCTTTATTTGGGGCGGGGACCAGCACGTTTTATGTTCTGTTTCAAAATTTGATTTCCTGAATACCCTTAATTCGCTTATTCAATAACTGAATGGCCGTTTTGTCTCGTGTAAGTTAAATATTCATCTGAAAAACTTGTTTTACTATCTCCTATTCACCACTCGTCCTGCCGGACGAGTATGAGTGATATTTCACTCGTCCTCATCCATTTCTTACTCGTAAATACGAGCGGACGAGTGGATTTTTTGGACCCTGGTAAAGGTTCGGGAGTTTCCGGAGTTTGCCGAACTTAAACCGTGTATAGGCCTTTACGGAAACTCGATTACTTCCCTTTGAAGATTATCTCCCTTGTGGAAATCCCCATTTCCGGGGACTACGATCATAACAATCATAGTGGCTCGGCATGTGATGATTCTGCTACTCTTTGTGCTTAAAGAGAACATTTCGATAAAAAATCCGATTATCTGTATATAAATATGTATATGCAGATATTCGGATCTTATTTTTTTTATCGAAATGTTGTCTTTAAACACAAATTATCATGTGCCGAGTCCCTTTGATAACAATGGCCGAACAAAAAAAAAAGAAATCATTCGTGATTTTCGTCATCCATTTAACTTTCCAAAATCGCAATACCTCGCTCCTAAAAATTATTACTCGGAGGTAAGTAACACGTCTGACCCGCTGCTCTGTATCGCACACTGTTGGCAAACGTAACGGATTAATTTTTTTCAATTAATTCTGTTGAATTTCTCGGACACTGGTGAAAAAGACACCTAAACTTGTTGCAGTTAAGATAACGTCATTTATATGCCAAAAAATCTGCAGTGCCGGTAGTTGCATCAACTATCACTTCGAAAGACAAAAAATGTTATTACTGACCAAAACGAAGCCCCGCGATAGAAATAACAGATTTTTTGCAGACTGCCTTGGTTTTACCATGGATCATGAAATATACTATCACTGGTTTTACAGGACAAGGAATTAAAAAAACCCAATTAAATCCGACATGCAGTTAAAACAGTGACCTATAACATTGCATATGAGAACAGAATGTGTTCGGACAGGAAACGTACATCATTAGGCGTCGAATTTAGTATGGACTTACCCTCTGTAACATTTTTTTAATAATTCCAAATCCTATATTTACAAATGATCAACATAAGGTTGAATAGGAACGAGACTTTAATATGACACGTTTGTGTTAATCTGCGCCTAACATGTGTGCCGAAACGCTTCTGTAGGTCGCCCACTTTGTCCGTGAAATACCGAGACCAAAGAACACCCAGCTAACCCTTTGCTTCTCAACGAAAGCAGTTACAGCACATACTTCGCCACTCATAATGAAGCTGGAATTGCCTTTTTTTGGAGGGGGAATGGAAGGTTTGAAATTTGAATTGACCTTGTTAAAAAAGTCATCTACTTGGTAGTTCAAGCAGGAGGATGACAAAAAAGCATTTTGACATTTTTTTTTTTTTTTTTTGGGGGGGGGGGGGGTGTATATGGATTTTTTTAATAAATTTAAACTATATGGGGTTTCAGATTAGTAGATAGTAAAATACCCTATCCGGGCCATTTGGACACAAATCGTAAAATGGCCCAGACACTCAATAAATTGCCCAGCTAATTTCTTAATCAAACCCACACAAATTTCTTAATCGATTAACTAGTTAACCAAACAAACCAACTAACTAGTTAACCAACCAAACCGACTAACTAGTTAACCACAAATTCAAGGCTAACTTAAACTTCAAAAAATTTTAATTTTTTATTTTTGAAACTTTTTTTTAAATCAAAACTTTTTTTCAAATTTTTTTTCGATCAATCACATATGTCAGTCCAAAAAAAATTTTTTTTTTTGATTTTTTTCTATTTTTACATAAACAAATTTGTCAAACAATAAACATGGAACTATTAAAAGAGTTTCTCAAAGAGATAAATTTAAACGATGAAGGCTTACTAAAGTCAATAGAAAACATGAAAGAAAATTTAGTAAATGTTGATATAGCTAAAGATAAATTCAAAATTTTGATTTCAGATTTTCCAGAGAAATTTCAAAAACTATATTCAGCTACATATGCTAAACTTTTAGGTAACTACATAAACTCCATTTTAGATAGTATAGATGAAAGAATAAGGCAACATTTACCAATTAGAGCAGCATTATGGAAACATTTATATATGTTTAGTAATGTATCTAAGAAAGAGATAGTATGTCAAGCAAATAAACATCTTGGAATAAAAATAGAAAAGAAGGGAAAGACAAGAAATGAAATAATATTTGAAATGGTAGAAGATTTTTCATTAATAGATGAAAATAATTATTTATCAACCATCAAAAAGACAAGAGGATTAAGAAATTATTGTGCTAAACCTATAAATCTAACAAGGAAAGTATCAAATAATACAGTAAACAACATTTCAGATATATAACTTACAATGATAAATTATATATTACAACTTAACATTTTCATAAATTCATTTCTTAAAGTTATATTTTATAATGCCCCCAAGCTAATGTGTCAATCTTGTTTTCCAAAACAAACCTTTTATCATCACTTGATCCTAGCGCTTTTTTGTTTAACTCTTCAGTATACATATTATGACCCCTACTTCTTAAAACAGTCATCTTTCTATACTGATCCTTTTCTGTAAGCAAACACTCTTTGTAATTATCAAAATTTATCTCTTTCTTGATAACCGCTTTTTTAACACCTTTACATCTTTTATCTTCCTCACCATCTAAGGTTTTATAAGCATACATTTTTGTTCCTAAACCAACAAACTCAGTCATAGTCTTACCACCTAACTCATCTTTAAACTTTCCAACTACTCTTGCATTACAAGCATTTTTTAAGAAATGATCTTTAGGATAATTGCTTGTATCAAACATTTCAAACACATCTTTTTCCATATCCTTATACAAATTTTTAGTTTCTATTTCAAGAATAAAACTATCTGTATCAGTATAACACAATCTAACCTTTTCACCATACTTAACTTTAAAGTAGTTGTAATAAGTTTTTTGCATATGTGTTTTACTAATGTCTAAGATGCTTAATCCTGAGTAAGTAGGTTTAATATATTTTAAATTAGTGTTTTTCATGTGTACCGCTGTTAGGTTTTCATCGAATATTGTTGTGTGGTTATAGTTTGGTTTTGCTACTAATTTCCTATAACGCTTCTCACTAGAAACCAGGTGTATCGTTACTCTATTTCTCAGGTTTTCCATAGTCTTACCAAAGACTGAATTATTCATCAACTTAAAAAAATCTTTCTCAAAATTATTTTTAGCTGCTTTTCTTAGTTCAATGTTTGTATTAATGTATGACTTAAGCCATGCGCTTTCCTCAAACTTAATTCCTCAATGTATTTTAGTAATCTTTAAACCTAAATCAACACATGTATTTAAGGCTTCATGATGAATAACATAATTCTTTTTGTTATTTAAGTTTGGAATAAGTTTTTCTACTTTTTCTATCTTTAAACGTTCGGGTGCTAAAGGAAAGTCATTGTGTAAATCATGTAATTCTTTAGGATATTCTAAATCTACTTCTAATATACATGGGATTTTTTGCCAAATCTCTAATTCTTTATTTTTCATCCATTTAAAACCATGTGTAGGAAGAGGACGACTCATTGCCCAAGGATAAAGGCTGTTTACGTCTATATATAATAAATATTTTGATGGTTTACTAGGATCATATAATTCACCCATATCCTCATTATTTGCTTTTGCATATCTTTTACTACACATACCAACACCTCCTCTAATACCTGATTCTACCATCAAAAGCATATCAGGATCAGATAAAAGCTCTAGGTTTACTTTTGTTATTTTCAATGCTGCATCCCAAGCTAAACCAGGAGCAGTATAATACCAACTAGGATCTAAGTCATAGTTTTCACAGCAAACATCTCTAAAGTTTTCGAAAACATCTGCTAAAAGCAATACATCTATTTTATTGTAAAGTTCTAAGTAATCCTTAAACGTTTTCATATTAAAAGCTTTCCAAACCTTTTGCGCATGAGCATAATCTTCATCTGTAATTCCTTCTTTGTTCAAACTCGAGTAAAATGCTTCTTTGGGTGGTAGTTTTTCTTCTTTAAGTTTATCAAATGAATCTAGGTACTCATAAGGAAAAACTCCTTTTCTCCTAACCAAAGGTAGTTGTTCTTTAGTGAAATATTTTGATAAAATTTTTAACTGACTTTCCTCTAAGTTGCTTGAAAGTTTATCCAAACTAGAACTCATAAACTTAAAGCTATCAAGGAATCTAATCATATGGTTTATATTTTCTCCTACCCAAATGTCTTTACTAAAACTAATATATTTCTCTTCATTATTTGGAATACAGTCAATCTTCCCATCAGATTTACCAAGACATTTAATAAAAAGATGAGCATCATATCCACTAAGATTATGAAGGTATACAGGTGTGAAGTTAGGATTTTTAGCTTTTAGGTTGCATTTATTATGTGCGGCGCCTCTATATTTACCTGTAAAAAGACAATGATCTCTTACTCTATAATTGGCACGATTAAACTTTCCACCACAAATCCAACAGTGTGTTTGTTGTTTATATTTCATCTCTTCCTCTATTGTAATTTCAATAGGCTTTGGGTTTTGGTGGTACTGTTGATGAATTTCTTGTATATCACCCTTTAACTGGTTTATAAAAACTTCCTCAGCATTTTCTCCAACATAACTTCTTTCTATAGGAGCACACACAGTATTGTTAAAACATTTTATAATATAATAAAAACTGCAAGGTATATGCTTTTGACGTTGTATAGTATAACTTTTTTCTGGGTTTGGTTGGCATGTGTGTATTGGTTTTAAAACACTTTCAAAATCAGCGTATATAACAAAGGGAAACCAAAGTTTTCTAGCGTGGTTTTCAAAAGCTAGCATGGTACCTGGTTTTGGCATTTCTAAAGTAATAGGTTCATGTTCATTACAGTATTGTTTATGTTTTTCCAAAAGTTCTTTACTACCAAAATGATTCATGCATCGTTTGCAATATTCCATACCACCATTGTTACTTACTTGTTTTCTCATTAAACTACTAAATTTTTTTATGAGGGCATAGTGCATGCTTTCCTCTTTTTTAGTAAAAAGAAGATCAACATGTTTACTTTTTTCATATTTTGTAATTCTTAAAGGATAAATATATTTCTTTATTTCCTCATACCCATACACGTTTACACTAATTTCTGAATTTTGTTTTTCAAACTTATCTATATTTTTAAACGAAACAGGATACTTTATTCCCTCCATGTTCACACTACTTTCCTTTGCTTGCAAATCCTTGTCAATTCTTTCTGGGTGGTTGTCTTTAGGGTTTAGCGCTCTTAGAACACACCATAAAAAGCATTTGTCATCTTTATTTTTCATATTGATAACTGCTTTTTTGTTAGCAATCCATTTTGGCAAAGGTAAGTGACCATTAGCTCTTAAAGGAACATAAACAGCTGTATGTAGTTCTAACCGCACTATACTTCCAAATGTCCAACCACTACCTTCTCTTTGAAAATTAGCTAAATTTTTTAAAACTTCACCTATCATTCTATTCAACAAATCCTCTATTTCTCCTCTGTTTAAATTTAAATGTTGATTACTATGGAAAGCGCGTTCAACAGGACCTTGGTTAAGATTTGTCATTAACAATAATTTACACCTAAGTACAAGTTTTACCTTTGTTTGTACATTATTTTGAAGAGTATTTATAAGAGACATCCACGTTTCTGCGAAAAATCTTTGTGGGTCATAATTTTCTCTACCCTCTATAACATGTTGTGTAGCATACCCTCTTAATGCGAATTGAGAAGCTCTAATCTCAAACGGTTGCCTTGGAGGGTAATTTTCTCTAACATGTTCAACAATTTCATCTAACACTTGTGGTATTTGTGTTGTCTCCACATTACTGGTTAACCAATTAGTAAAATCATTTATTCCTCTTTGTATGGATGGTACGACAGCTGAGGCTAGTCGCCTTGTTCCAGAATAAACATCAGACGCAGTTCGTCTTGCTCCTGAGTAAACATTAGACGCAAATCGTCTACCTATGTTCATATATGTATTAAACAAACTCATTTTTATATAACAAACACAATTTCTTAAACAATTACAATTTTTTTATTTGTTTCAAAAAATTTTATTATAACAATAATGTCATAATAAAATTACTGAATGCAAATCTTATATTTATTTTTCCAAACCCTTCCATTCCAGTTCATAATTGTTTGAGGACAATGATCTATAAATTTACCCGCCTTATAAATTGATGGTAAGGTTTTTATTTCACCAGTTTCAACATCCTCTAAACTAACCTCTTTAGGATTATGCATAATAGTTTTTAATCTATCAAACCAAGGGTCCTTACTTTTTTCTTTTTTAGGCAACATGGGAAACTCCTCTGGTAACAAACCATGTTCTTTCACCAACCTAACTAACCGCTCTTTATCACAGTAAGAGCAGAAATTTATATTATTCTCTTTGAGAATTTTCTTTAAATCTGTAGTCTTTATCATTTTTATATAAGAAAGAAATATCTTAATACACCACACTCATTTTATTTCCATCAGACTGGAAGTTAATTAGCTTATCACTAATAACAACAGCATATGCCTCTGTATTTGCAGGTACATTTTCTCTAAAATTTGCCTTGATATGGATTTCGTTGACTGAGTATTTTAATCTCTCACTTTGTTTGGAAACGTCAAACACAAACAAAGGATAAAGGGTTTTATAATCTGGGGGAGTAATGTTAGGGTTTGACACCATTTCATCCATGTTATAAAACTTGGATCTAAATAGAGCAGCATCACCGTACACTCTACTAAATTGATGTGCAACGAATGAAAGATTATAGTCAACCGCAGGATATCTAACAGTATTTAACGTAACATAGATATTGTTAACGTTTACATGATTAAATGTTGCTGGATTTTGCTGTTGATCACTACTTTTACCAGTCTGAAAGCCAACAATGATAAAACGTGGCACCTCAGGTGATGATTTGGTAGAAAGTCTCCAAGTAAATGATGTTGTCTGAGGAACTGTGATAGAGTCACACTGTCTCATTCTATATCCAACCGGTAATTTTTCTTTTTTCTCGATAATGTTATAAAGTACCATCTTTTCTCCATCTGCAGGTAACACGTGTGGCATAAACCAAGATACTTTAATTAAATTAATTCTACCATCAGCAGGAGCAGCACCATCTCGAAAGATTGCATCATTATCATCACCAGTTAAGGTGAGAGTTTGCTTCATTCCATACAATATTCTATTATAATCATCACAAAAACCAAATATATGTTTTAATGGAACTCTAAAGCTAAAGGTGCCTCTTGGAAGGGCATCCCTAATAATATACCTTCTTCTTACTTCAAAACCAATGTTTCAAACAGCTGCAGCATTTGTTGTATCCTTATACCACAATTGGTTTAACCCTTGTGATTTTGAGAAGTCATCCGGGTATTTTAACAACCCAAGCATTGTAGTAGCCTGACCAGGATTCAATATGGATTCAATCTCCATACCTGAAAGTTGATACTTAATATTTTTAAAAAGATACATGAGACCATTGTTCGTTAAAGAAATATTGGTGTTTGCATCGTAAGCTGCTCCATCATCACTTCTTACTAATTCGCCTATAATAAGTAAATAGCTCTCACTAGGATGTGTAAAAATATCTTGAGTTTCAATGTTAATCCTAATTTCTCCTCCAGAGTTGTTGAGATGTGTACCTGTGATCGGTTCATACTCATGGTGTTCATACTCATCAATACTAGTATCTTTTAAAATTGGTTCGGTTACTTTTAAAATGTCCATTTTATTATTGCAATTATAATTTTTAAATAAAAATTATAATTGTATACTTTACTCTAACCAAAGCTGAGCGAAAGACTTATTTTCATCATTAACAAACACACCTTTAAGTTTAATGCTTTTTGCAGTATCTATTTTAGTTTTAGGATAAACTCTATTACCGTATACAAGTGTTATTTGGGGTATATTCCACTTTTGTAAACGTTTATTCACCTCTTCCTCAATCTCTTTCATTTCAATTACCTTTTCAGGAGATAACTTCACAGTAGCTTTTTTATAACCATATCCTGTGTTATTAATTTCAAGGATTTCACAATCCTCTAAGTTTAACAATGCACCTACTATAGTAATAGAACTAGTATTGTAATTTTTATAATCTACACGATCAAATTTTAATTTTGACATCTTCTTTTTTAAGTAATGTTTTTTTCCTTAACTTATTTTTATTTTTTCTTCATACTACTTTAATGCCTGCTTCACTGTTTAATTTTTTAACTAAATCTTGAGTAGCAATAGCACTTCCTTCTATTAAGGTATTAATATCTTGTGTTTTAGGTGTATCAACAGGTTTAGGTGGTGTGCTATATTTTTGTAAAATTTTCTTTGATTTTGGTGTCAAAGCTTTTGTAACCAATTTTTTCCCTGTTTCTACAGCAGCACTTTTTCCAACCTCTAAAGCTTTCTTTGCTCCTTCCTTTGCTACACTCTTTCCCGCATCAAGGGCAGAAGATGCAATTTGTTTAGCCGCACTACTTGTAAAAAGCCTCGCTAAAAAGTTAGCAATGCTATCAAAGATTCCAGCACCACCGTATGAATATCTTCTTTTAAATCCGTGTTTTTTATTGACAATCAATTTTATAGTATAGACATTAAATTTTTATAAGTGTTTGTATTTAAAACACCTTGTCTTTTTAATTCATCACAAATGCTCACTAACTCGTTTCTTACACCTGTGTTACCTGCTTTTTTGCTTGCCAACAACAGGTCTAGTCTTTTTATTAACGCATTAGGGTCACACGGAATAACAATTCCTTTTCCAAGGAATTTTCTATCAAACCAAACATGGGAAAGAATGTTTTTCCATTTATATGATTTACCACTTTTTGGAGAACTAGTTTTTGGGTCATTATTACGATAGAGGGTATTGCTGTTTGTCATTATCTCCTTGTAATTTTTAAAATCCTCATCATCATAAATATTTTTGTCTGGTATTCTAGACATGATTAATTCCCATAAACCAGGTGTACCTTTATAGAAATCATCACCAACTAAAATATCATCGTCTAAAATGCCAACTGGTGTGTTGCCAATATAAAATTTACCATTTTTGTCATATAACCCATACGTTGTATCAGCTTCAGACTTAGTAGCAAACTTTTTTAGGTACTTCTCCGCGAGTGGTCCAACAAAAACTGGATAGTTCTCTTCTTCTTTTTCCATTTCATTCATATACCGCCAAATCTCAGCAGCTTCTTCATCTGTCAGTCCTTCTGATTTTTCTGGTTTTTCATAAGCTTTGATAGATAGAAATGCTGGAAAAGTAATAGCTTCTGGTAATTTTTCTACACCTTCTTTAATAGGTTTAAGCCCTTCTGTAATCTCCTTTGTTGTAGCTTTTTGTGTTTCTGTAATAGGTTTAAAAAACTTTGAAAGATCTGTTTGAAGTTGCTGTTCGCCTGTTCTCTCTGCTAGTAGATTATCCCGAATCCTCTTTTTTGTTTCAAGATACTCTTTTACAATTAAGTCCCTTTTTGCAGGATCAGTGATTTTTAAAAAAGACATTTTTTAAATTACTAAAATAATTTTTTATCCTAGTTTTCATCGTAGTTTTTATCATAGTTTCTTAACGCGTTTCATAACTAAAACTGCACGAAAACTTTATTTTTGGTTTTTAGCTCCACTGGCCGAAGGCCAGAGAGCTATTGTCATGGCGTTGTGTCCGTCGTGCGTCCGTCGTGCGTCCGTCCGTCCGTCCGTCCGTCTGTCCGTCCGTCCGTTCGTGCGTGCGTCCGTAAACTTTTTCTTTAAAAAACTTCTCAGAAACTATTGACTGGATTTTTACCAAATTTCACAGGAATGTTCCTTTGGTGGTCCTCTTTCAAATTCCTTCAAATAATTGTGTTCCATGAAGAATTCTGGTTGCCATGGCAACCAAAGTAAAAAACCTTTAAAAATCTTCTCCTCCCAAACCGCTATTTGGATAGCAGCATTATTTTGCAGGAATGTTCCTTAGATACAGGTTTACAGAATTCCTTAAAAAAAAAAAAGATCTGTCAAAAAACATGGCTTTTATGGGAGACTCATTTTCCTTTTATGGTATAAAGTAAAATCTTTGAAAAATTTCTTCTCTAAAACTATTCATTGGATTTCATTGTTGTTAGCTCCACTGGCCGAAGGCCAGCGAGCTATTGTCATGGCGTTGTGTCCGTCGTGCGTCCGTGCGTCCGTCCGTGCGTCCGTCCGTCCGTTCGTTCGTCCGTTCGTTCGTCCGTTCGTCCGTGCGTGCGTCCGTAAACTTTTTCTTTAAAAAACTTCTCCTCAGAAAGAGACTCATTTTCCTTTTATGGTATAAAGTAAAATCTTTGAAAAATTTCTTCTCTAAAACTATTCATTGGATTTCATTGTTGTTTTGCAGGTAAGTTCCTATGGTGGTTGTCTACCAAATTGTTTCTTCAGTGAGCTAAAATGCAGGATTGAATGATAATTGTTAAAAACTTCCTTTCGCCATTATAGAAATATCAGGCCTGTGGAGCGATACAGGCGCTCAAGCGCCTCTAGTTTAATATCCAAGCGGGCCACCGTGATTTTTCTCAACCAACCTCCGAAAGGACTCCCTTTGCTCACGCCTCCCTCTCTCAATTAAACTTTCTTCATTTTCGGTAGATATCTTCTTCTTAGTCTTTGTTCTTATTTCATCCTTCATCTTCTTATACTTCTCTAGTTCTTCCATGATAAGTTTAAACTCTTCATCTGATATACAATCGTCAACTAAAGCTTTAGATATATGTGAAGCAATCGTATCAAGTTTAGCATCAGCTATCATTCTAATCTTTTGATGTTTTTCTCGTTTTGTTTTTGAATTCCTTACTACATACTTACCTACCATTGAGAGTAATCCGGTTGTTGCACTTGTAATTTCTAAACCTAATGCTATTGGTACCGCTACCACTGTACCCAATAATACAGCTCCCCCAACACCAGAAGCCATTGTTAACCCGATCAATGCTGTATCAATACCATCAACAATTCTTGCAACTCTAAAATATTTCTTAGCTAAGGCTTCTCTTTTTTGAATTTCGTTCTCAAGAAACTTTTGTGCTTCGGATATCTTTTGTAAATGGTAGGAATGTCCTTTATCAACCCCCATTGTGCGCATCTCAATAGGTGGATCGCTTGCAGTATTTCTTTCTCGAGGTAGTGGAGGATAAACTTTATTAGGATGTTCTTGATCTGTATCTGCCATTTTTTATTAAAATGATAATTTTTTATATCAAGATTGTAGATACTTTAGATAGCAGAATAACTCACCCTCAGGTATTTTAATTGGGTTTTGTGAGAAATTATAAATGTAGACTAAGATATCATTAGTCTCATTATCAAGATGTATTCCATTAAGAATGGTTAAACTACCTTTCCATTTATTACTGACAGATGCTACTACAACTCCTCGTGTAGTTATATAACCAAATCCTAGCGAAAGTCTCATACCATCACGAGGAGGAATCTTGATATCTACTTGTGAGTATATTTTCCACTTTAGAGGATCTTGCTTTAAGGGAGGATATCTTACTCCATCTAAATGAGGTTTCCAAAATATAGTGTTATGTTGATTAGTAATATTAGGTTTTATACCAAATTTGTGTTCATTCATCTTTTATTTTGTTATAAATAATATTTAAATATTATTTGTAACATTACAATATAGCCCCTAAGATATGTATATTAGCAAATGGACTATTAGGTCCAAGTAAAAGTCCTTTTCCATCATACATTTTTCCTCCTTGCTTTAAATACAAACCATCACCAGCAGACTCTAATCCTTTACCTTTGTATGGTTTTAAGTATAATCCAGATCCATCAGTTTCCACTTGGCAGACACATCCACCTTTTTTAAGATAGAGACCTGACCCCATTGCTTTTTGTACTCCTGTTTGGGCTAATCCAGAGAGAGCACCAACACCTAAAGCTGGTAAAACAGTTCTTGCTAACATTGGCAAAGCTCGAGCAGCTAACCCAGCTAACATTCCAAGAAATCCTCCCTCTATTTTCATATTATGTTTAAGTTGTTTCGCAGACATTCTAATAGCTATACCTTTACCACTCTCATAAGCTTTAGCTATTTTCTTTGCTTGTGAATTGGTTAATGCTAAAACATCATTACCTTGTAAATCTTCATGACCTAAACTAATACTTACCGGACACCTAGCTTTAACAGCATGTTGAAGCTTTTCCTTTTGCCCTTCAGATATATTTACTTTAACATTAGTGCAATTTGTCATTTATATATATAATTCTTTTTTTATTTTATCTCGCTTCTCTAATATGAAATCTAATTGTTAAATTTTCACCTCTAAGATTTAGTAAATTGCCATCTTGATCTGTAATATTTACCTCTAAGTTATGTATTTCATGTAATGTTATTGGTAAGTATACTAAATTAAGTGGCGATTCAATTATCTTATATCCAGGTGCAACATCTGGGAAAAAAGAGTGTTTTTTGTTGAACCATTAACATAACTTCCTGAAATAATATCTATGTTAACACGCAAACTATTTATACTAAGAATGTTCACTACATTCTCTGACTCGTAAAATCCTTGTGTATATTTAGCGTGAGTAAATCCTAATACTTTGGCAATAGAGTAAGGTTGATTAAAATCCACTTGATAACCATTTTCCAGAGTAAGAACAGATTTTAGGGTATTGGTGTTTGCAGAAATGTTAATATAATAACCTTCATTAACTTCATCGTAATGACCCTTTTTTCTCATTTCCTGGTGAATGGTATCATTAATGTCGACAAGGTCATAACTTCCTTCAGGTATTTTTATTTTAATCCATGAAGTACCATTGTCTGGAGAATAAACGAATATGTTGTTTGTTGCATCAATGTTTGGAAAAGAGTAGTAAGTTTTAAGGTTTACTAAAGCTATTTCATATACTTTATCCTTTTCCAGTTGAATAGGGGGATTAAACCTTGTTCTAAAGCGTGTTTTGTTGTCGCTTACTATAATCTGAAATGATGTTTTGTGTTCCGTATTTTTTACAATTTGTTCTAAAAGATCTTCCATTTTTAAAAAAGCAAAAATATTTTTTATACTGACCTAGGTATGTAAAAATTGTCAAAACCGTTTCTATACTTCCCATCATGTTTTTTACTGGTTAGATCAATGATAGCAAAACCATGCGGTTTTTCCCATGCCCTTTTACAAAATTCTCTTAATCCATCCTTTGGCATATCATCACCTACATGATCACTATAAATATGGTTAATGTTTTTTAGGTCTTGACGGAAAAGACAAATAAAATTAGCATTTTCTCTAATAGTTTGCCATGGTAGTCTAAAGTAATTTTGTGAGAGGTAAAAGCAGTCAACATTACTATGTCTTCCACGAATGTAGTAACACTCACATTTGCTTTGCTTTTCTAAAAGTAAATCATCAAAAATCATTAAATTTTTATTTCCTGGGTTTAACTCTCTCGGATCAGGTACGTCACTAGCATTTTCAAAAAAGTTACAATTTATATCCGATTTGTTTTTAAACGACTTCATCCATTCCTCAATTAAAGCTATAGGGGAAACATCTGCATCCTGTATTTCATCTCGCATGTTAAACAACTTTAAGATATATTCTTTTGGTAGTTTTTCTTCAAAAGCCTTTTTTAGTATTCGGTATTCCGGTTGAAAAAGACTTTTTCCAAAAACACTTAAATCATTATAGTCGAGCCATCCCGGTCTAAGTAAAAGGTTTAACAATAGAGTAGTTTTACCACATCCTGATTTACCTATAATTATTCCTCTGATACTTTTTGGTAAAAGGCAGTGATTAAATCTCTTTGATACTTTTTCGTTCCATGATAAGTTTACAATATCCATTTTATATAACTTTTTTAATTTTTATATATAAAAAATGTATTGTGTTAAATGTAAAAAACATACTGATACAAGCAGTATAGAATATGCTGTTGCTAAAAATGGAAGAAATATGAAACGGGGAAAATGTGTAGTTTGTGGAATAACTAAAAGTCAGTTTGTTAGGGGAACAAAGGGTGGATCATTGCTAAATAAAGCTATAAATAATTTACCTTTTGAAATGCATCTCCCTGGGCATAATTTTACAGGCCCTGGCACTAAATTAAAGAAAAGACTCAATCCAGATTTAACACCAAAGAAATGGAGCAAACCAATAAATCGTGTTGATAAAGCTGCTTACCATCATGATATTTGCTATCTTAAGCATAATGATACTGCCACAAGAAACGCGGTGTGTGATAAAAATATGTTAACAGAATTAGAAGGTATTTACAATCCTACTATTACAGAAAAAATGGAAAGGGGGTTGGTAAGCAAACTCATTGGAACAAAGAGGAAATTTGGAATGGGAGTTAAAAAAATAAATTTCGATACGATAAATTTAGCGGAAGAATTACATAAACCTGTAAAAAGAAAATTTAAGAAAAGGAGAGTTAGAGTAAACGGTATAGATAGGATATGGGCTGCGGATTTAGTAGATATGCAAACATTTTCTAAGTTTAATCATGGTGTAAAATACCTTCTCGCTGTCATTGACATCTTTTCTAAATATGGATGGTTGATACCATTAAAAGATAAAACTGGAAAATCTGTTGCTATAGCATTAAAAAGTATTTTTAAGGAGAGGCAACCTGAAAAAATGTGGGTGGATAAGGGTAAAGAGTTTTATAACAAAGATGTAAAAGACTTGGTTGAATTGTATTCCACTGAAAATGAGGAAAAATCAAGTGTTGTTGAGAGATGGATTAGAACAATGAAAGAAAAAATGTGGGAGTATTTTTCTGCTCATTCCACAAATGTTTACATCAACGTGTTACCAGATCTTGTTAAAGAATATAATAACACAAAACATTCATCTATTAAGATGACTCCAGTAAATGCTAGTAAAAAAGAAAATGAAACCAAAGTTTGGAGAAATCTTTACCCTGATCATCTCGAAATAAAAGATATAAAACCTAAGTTTTCTGTTGGAGACAAAGTAAGGATAACTAAAAAGAAAAAAACTTTTGAGAAAGGTTATACAACAAGATGGACTGAGGAGGTTTTTACAGTTTCTGAAGTAAAACATACATCACCTGTAACATATAAAATTCAGGATCTTAATGGAGAAGAAATACAAGGTACCTTTTATGAACCTGAATTGCAGAAAACCAGTCAAGAGCTGTATAGGATAGAAAAAGTTATTAAAAAAGGAAAAAAGAAATCTTTTGTAAAGTGGAAAGGTTATCCTGATGAATTTAATTCATGGGTTGATAATAAAGATATTAGAAATATTTAACTATAAAAAATGTTAGATATTTCGATTGAAAACGTAATTTTACCAAATAAACCGTTGAGCAATTTTGAGTTAGAAGATGCTGCAAAAAAATTAAAGATTCCTTCTTTTAGAGGAGTTTTTTTACTAGATACGTTACCGAAAAAACCAAATAAAAAAGAATGTGGTATAGTAAACTTTGATAAAAGTGGTTGACCTGGTACGCATTGGGTTGCTTGGTATAAAAACGGTAAAACTAAAATTTATTTTGATAGTTATGGAATACAACCACCTAACGAAATTCGAGAGTACCTAAAAAGTGCAATACAGTACAATACTGATCAATTACAACAAGATGGGCAAGTATTTTGTGGACATTTGTGTTTGTACATTCTAAAGGAGTTAAGCTTAGGTAAAAGGTTTCAAACAGTGATAAATAAACTTTTTTAATAATAAAAAATGCCTGTTGACAAATTTGGTCGAATGAAAGATGATAAGACAAGTGGTGATGGTGTGTCACTCGCTTACATAAATAATAATTTCTTACGTAAAGATGGAACAACTGTTGTTTCTGGTTCTATAGACATGAATGGTAATACATTAACAAGGGTTAGTAACCCTGTAAATCCTCAAGATGTTGCTACAAAACATTATGTTGATGGAAATTCTGGTGGGTTATTAAAAGAAAATGGTGGATATCAAGCCCTTGGATTTATAAATATGGGTTTCAGTGAAATAAGAAATGTTAAGGAGCCTACAGAACCAAACGAAGCAGCTACTAAAAAATATGTGGATAGAAGCGGTAAAGCTATAGTAGAGAATCGAGATGGTACTTTTTCCGCTATTGCAAATATAGATATGCAGGAGTATACTTTAACTAATCTTTTGGATCCCGCAGATGCTCAAGATGCAGCAACTAAATGATATGTATACAGCGCAAATAAAGCTTTTGTTTATGGAGCTGGTAGGTACATGGCAGTTTCTGACGTTTCTATGGGAGGACGAAGAATGAACAATGTTGGAAGTCCTTTAGAAAATGATCAAGCTGTAAATAAGTTTTATGTAGATACCGTTGTTGAGGTAGCTACTGCAGGCGAAAAAGCTTTGACTAAAAAACAAGATGGATCCTATTCAATGGCTGGTGGAATAGATATGAATGATAACCCGATTATTGGTTTACCTAATCCTACATCACGTGATGCTGCTGCTAATAAAAATTATGTTGATAATGGTGGAGCTATCGTAAAAAATCCAAATGGAAGTTTCACGGTGGTGGCTGACATAGATCTTCAAGGTTTTTCTATAAAAAACGCTGCAGCTCCAGTAGAAGAGAGAGATTTAGCAACAAAATCCTACGTGGATAGAAAAGTATCCCTTCCTTCTCTCATAGGTCCTAAACCTATTATAACTGTGTGGGCTGAAGAAAATGGACCAATTGGAGATGGTAATTATGAGTTTTCATTCGGTAATGGTAATTCAGGCAAAAAGCATGCTTTAGGGGGTTACTGCATGAGTGCATCGGGTAGAATTATAAGAGGAAGTTTAACAATTGTTAAAGATGATCCTAATGTACCAGAAGAAGAGGTAAAAGTTAATATTGTAGTAAATGGAATAGAACAGGTTGATTACTCTATTATTAAAAAAGCGAACGAAATTTGTAGCTGTACAGTTTTTCCGAGGGCGTTGGAGGTAAAACAATGCGAAACGTAAACTTTATCTCAAGATCAGACAACCATAATGTAACACACGCTTATATATCTATTTTGATAGAATTAGACTTGTAAAAATATAACTTCTTTCTGGAAGTTATATTTTACGTTTGATTGTGCTTTTTGTTTTACAGATTGGACAACTGGTAAAGTTACCGTTTGTGTTACAACCATCACAAACACATACACTGTATATGACCACAGTTACAAAATAATATTTTAGGATCTTTTTCTAAGCATATGATGCATGTTTCTGATGTAAATGTTTCAATCCCATTAGTTCTAATAGAAAGTTCTCTTTGAATCGTTGTTTCGATTTGATTATTTAAATCAGAAATCATTCTTGTTCTGGCTTCATCTAAACTAGAAAGTACTGATGTTCTGATTTCATCAATTGTACTGGGGACTGTTGCAACAAGTTCATCAGCTGCACTAGAAGCTGCTTCTCTGATTATAAGATTTGATATATTAGTTCTATTATTAATCCGGTTTACAGTTACATCTAAAAAACTAAACTCTTCTTCATCTTGATTTTCCCATGAACATAATTCACAATCATCTCTACCACAATTACATCCATTATCTAATTCTCTATCAGTAATTACATTACTAATAAGTATGTTTGGTGAAAAAGTAAGATTTTCACTATATGCTGTACTTATAACATCATTTCTTTCAATATCTACTATACTTTCTAGACTAAGAAATTTATTAAATTCATTTAGAATGCAATTAATATCTTCCCCATCTGAATTATATGTGTAAACCCCTTGTATTTGTTCATGTAAAGGAACATATGGTAACTCTACCACATTAATACAAATACCAAAAGTAACACTATCAAAATGTTTCAGTATTTTACTACATTCATAATATAAAGCAGGTTTTAAGTTATGGAGTATTTCAAAATGATTTTTGTTTTGCGCTTTGGGAAACTTTATCTCTTTTCTACATTCGTAGTGAGGTGAACGGTATCGTTTGGAGATATGGTTAATTTTATTCTCCAACATATCATTTAATTTATTACTAAAAATATCTATTTTTGTTTTAACACTCATGATTACTATGTGACGATTTTCCTGTTATTTTTTATTTAACTTTCAATTTTTAAAAAATGTAACTTCTCTTTGGAAGTTATATATTACGTTTGATTGTGCTTTTTGTTTTACAAATTGGACAACTGGTAAAGTTATTGTTTGTGTTACAACCATCACAAACACATATATGACCACAATTACAAAATAATATATCAGGATCTTTTTCTAAGCATATAACACATGTTTCTGATTTAAATGTTTGTTCTTGGTTGGTTGTGGTTGGTAATTCTATTTTAACAACTTCTATTACTTCGGTAACCTCTAAATCAGATAAAGTAACTCTGTTTGTGGTTTGATTTTGGATACTTTCTAATTTCGCATATTCATCTTCATCAAAATCTATAAGTTCACCATCTTCATCACGATTATTATAATCATTTGGAATATGAGGGTTACCAATCAAAAGATCTAATGAGAAAGATAAATTATTGTTATATGCATCAGCAACAACATCGTTTTTATTAATCGTTATTATTTTTTCTAGCATGAGATATTTATTAAAATCATTTAGAACTGAATTTACATCTCCTTCCATTGAATCATATGAGTAAAGGTCCTGCCATTGTTCCTCCATAATACTGTATAATAATTCTGGTATATTGATGCTAACGATGAGGGAAACAGCCTTTTGTTTGAGTAATATTTTACTACATTCATAGTATAGAGCAGGTTTAAAGTTTTCGAGTAATTCAATGTAATTTTTGTTTTGTGTTCTTCTAAATTCAATTAATTCTCTACATTTAAAAGCTTTTGAAGGAAATCGTTCGGGTGTGTAGTTAAATTTATAGTTTAATATGTTGGTTAATTTATCACCAAAGGTAGATATCATTGTTTTAACACTCATGATTACTATATGATGATTTTCCTGTAAAAATAGAAAAAATAAAAAAAATTTTTAATCTAAAATTTTTCTTTTCTAGATAAAACTAAAAATGTTGGTAATTTATAAAGGTATACTATTAAACCATAGTCTAACTAGTGCTATTTCGGAACATGGTTTAGAATTGCTTCGTAAGTACTATTTGTTAGATGGGGAGACCCCACAACACGCGTTTGCTAGAGCTAGTCTTGCGTATTGTGGTGGAGATTTGTATTTCGCTCAAAGGATATATAATTATGCATCTTCTCGTAAATTTATGTTTTCTTCTCCTATCCTTTCTAATGCTCCTATAGATAGTGGTAGTGGTCAAAAGAGTCAACCTATTTCATGTTTTCTATCCTATGTGCCGGACAAGATAGAAGGTATTATAGATCATCTCAAAGATATGTGTTGGTTTACTGTGGTAGGAGGTGGTGTTGGTGCAGATTGGAGTTCTATTAGAGCTATGGATAGTAAATCACCTGGGGCTATAGCTTTTATGACCCTGGTAAATGCTGCTATCAATTCTTGCAAACAGGGTAAAACTAGAAAGGGTAGCTATACTGCGTACCTAGATGTAACCCATCCAGAAATATTAGAGTTTATATCTATGCGGATCCCTACTGGTGGAGATATCAATCAAAAAAATTTAAATCTTTTTAATGGTGTAAATATCACCAACGAGTTTATGGAAGCTGTTCGAGATGGTAGAAATTACGATTTGGTAGATCCTAAAACTAAAACTAGGACTCCTACCAACGCTAGAAGGATCTGGGAAACTATCCTAGAGTCTAGAAGTAGAGTAGGTACTCCGTATCTAAACTTTATAGATACTATCAATGCTAGTTTGCCTCAAGCAATGAAAGACCAAGGGTTGGTGGTGCATAGTAGTAATCTGTGTAACGAGATTCATCTATCTACGGACGCTACTACAGATGCGGTTTATTGTATATCTTCTGTAAATCTGGAGTTTTATAGAGATTGGGATGAACAATTTATCCGGGATATTATTCGATTTTTGGACAACGTGTTGGAGGCTTTTATAGAGAACGCTCCGGATAGTGTTTCTAAAGCTAAAAAGGGTGCTTTTAGAGATCGCCCGCTTGGATTAGGGGTAATTGGTTTGGGGCCTTTATTCCAAAAAGAGGGTATCGCTTTCGAATCTGACGAAGCTAGATACCTAAATTTTGAAATATTTCAAAAGCTAAAAAAGTGTGCATTAAAGGAAACTAAACAACTAGCAAAAGAAAGGGGTGAATGTCCATCAATGAAAGGCACAGGAAGAAGGAATTCTCATTTACTTGCAGTTGCTCCTACATCTAATAGTTCTCTCATAGTGGATTGTAGCGCTTCTATAGAGCCCCAAGTAGCTAATGCTTATGTGCTAAAAACGAGAGCTGGTTCATTTTTGTGGAAAAATAAATATTTGAAAAAGGAGCTTGCCCAATTGGGATTGGATACTAAAGAAATTTGGGATTCTATTATACTATCTAAAGGATCGGTTGCTCATCTACCTGTTCCTAATCATATCAAAGAGGTTTTCAAAACCGCAAAAGAGATCGATCAATTTAAAATTATAGAGTATGCTGCGGATAGACAAAAATATATCTGTCAAGGTCAATCTCTAAATGTTTTCATCCCTGCTGGAGCATCAAAGAAGTATGTTCATGATATACACTTCAAAGCTTGG
This sequence comes from Hippopus hippopus, assembly GCA_946811185.2. Lineage (NCBI taxonomy): Eukaryota > Metazoa > Mollusca > Bivalvia > Cardiida > Cardiidae > Hippopus > Hippopus hippopus. The sequence goes on along the minus strand of OX328103.1, from coordinate 12,475,649 downwards.
GAAATGGGTTGTAAAGGATTGTACTACTATAGAGGAGAAGCAGTAGACAAGGCGGAAGATATATCTTCATGTTCTAAATGTGTTGTTTAAAATTTTTTTGATTTTTCGAAAATTTTAAATTTGTAATACTATTGGATAGTATTAGAAATTTATATGCGTTGTTGTATTTGTTAGAGTTGGAGTTGTTTTAGCTTTTGTGCTACTTGCATCAATAGTTGGTATTGTTTTGGTTGTTGTTGGATGTGTTGTTGTGGTTGTGTTTGTTGTTGGATGTATTATTGGTATTTCCAGCACATGCATTTCTGTGTTTGTTGTGGTATTCGTGGTCTTGGTCTTGGGCGAATTGGTGTGGGGCGTGTTATAGGTGTTATGCTAGTTGTGGGTAGTGGTTGGTAGTAGTATTGTTGCGGTTGTGGTGGTTGGTAGTAGTATTGTTGCAGTTGTGGTGGTTGGTAGTAGTATTGTTGCGGTTGTGGTGGTTGGTAGTAGTATTGTTGCGGTTGTGGTGGTTGGTAGTAGCATTGTTGGGGAGTAGGTGGGTAGTATGGTGGTGGAGGTGTGGGTGGAGGATAGTAGTATTGGGGTTGAAAATTTTGTTGTTTCGGTTGGGGTTTTTGGAATTGTTGGTTTACTTGTTGTGTTGTTTGTTGTGGTATTTGTGGTTTTGGTTTTGGACGAATTGGTGTGGGACGTGCTATAGGTGTTGTTCAGTTGTGGGTTGTGGGGATATAGGACAAAAACTTGTTGAAATATCCTCAAAACAGTTGTTCAGTCTAAGGTCAATTTCATCTAATTGGTTATATATTCTTTGTATATAATCCATGATTTTGATTGCGGTATATATGCTTGATATATACTGCAAAAATTGTCGGGTAAAAATAGAAAAAAATCAAAAATTTTTTTGGACTGACATATGTGATTGATCGAAAAAAAATTTGAAAAAAAGTTTCGATTTAAAAAAAAGTTTCAAAAATAAAAAATTAAAAATTTTTGAAGTTTAAGTTAGCCTTGGATGTGTGGTTAACTAGTTAGTCGGTTTGGCTGGCTAACTAGTTAGTTGGTTTGTTTGGTTAACTAGTTAATCGATTAAGAAATTTGTGTGGGTTTGATTAAGAAATTAGCTGGGCCATTTTATTGAGTGTCTGGGCCATTTTACGATTTGTGTCCAAATGGCCCGGATAGGGTATTTTACTATCTACTCAGATTTAAATCAACGGACTATCCATTTCTCTTGTTTAGACTACAAAATATTATCACTTTCAACATTTTATATAAATAAATTTGAACCAATGATCCCAGTGTTTCAAACCATGTACGTTACCGACTTAGCTACCGGGTTCGGCAAACGGCAGAACTTCGGGCTAGTCCAAATCCAAAGCATTTGAAGCTGACAGGTTAAACGTGGGTCAAATGGTTAAAATTGCCTTTGAAAAGGTGGAAAATATTGCGGGGAATGAAAAAATGCTGCTTACGAGCATTTCCTCCTTTTCAAATATTTTTCAAGACGCGTTCTTTCCTAGGGTCGTTAAAACTCCGGACTGTTTGGTTGGTAGAAGGGTAATAAGTGTCTCTAAAGAGGCAGGAACAGTTCATTTACCGAAATTACAGCACTACATGCATACCTTGAATTGTCAAGAAAATCCTGATCTCAAAAAATTGCCATGTTCCTTCAGACAAATATCATAACTATTAGTCCAGATCATGAACATAACAAATGTAGCTTTAGTTCAAATTTTAGATCTTCCAGTCTCCCTTCACAAAATACTTTTATTCATTCCATCATCTTTTTGAGTTAAAAAGACATACGTCAAAATTATTCTTTATTTAAATGTGTGAGGGGTTAATTCGGTGTGTTCCTTTGATCTCGGTATCGCACTGCCGGATGGGCGATCGAAGAGCTGTGGTGTACAAATTAACGCGCACATGTCACATTAACCCTTTACCAAACGACAAAATTTTAAGCTAGTGCATACCGAATGCATTTACCAACGATGAGGTAATGTTACTCGAATTGCGGATTTTTTTTCTTTGAAAAGGTAGAACATTGTGGGAAAGGGAGAACAGTTTGTTCATGAGCATTTTTTTTTAACCCTTATAATTCCCAAAGCCTCTTCCTCGGGGTCGTTAAAACTCGGGGATTGTTTGGTAAAGGATTACACAGACTCTTCTTAACTGTTTTTGATCTCAATTCACCGTTATGTTGTTCATTTGTGGAGAGATTTGGAATTTAACACAAGTTACAGAGGTAAGTTCATTCTTAGTCTCTACTTCCATATATTGCTTCCGTGCTTGTGTAGTCCTCGGAAGTAGATGTTGCGCTTGTGCGCATGCGTAATCGGAGAGTACTCAAGGGGAGGCTACCTAGTTTCCGGAAAGGCCTATACTATTAATCGATATTCGATACCCCGCAGCTATAAAAGATATGAGAAACATAACATTACGTAACAGGAGCCTGCTTCAAATTTACAATCCTTGCCTAGACTGGACATATATCTGGCGTGTTTGTTTTTTTTTTTCGGATTTCAACCTAAACCTTTTGTCAGCTAAAGGACAGTGTAGCCCTTCAAGATCAGTATCAGACTGCAAAGAATGTGCATTCATATCAGACTGCTCAGAATATTGGATTTACATTGGTCATCAGGTACAGCAAGATTTTTCTTAGGAAAAGACCATTGAAATGGCTATATTTGAGCAGGGATCTTATTTGAGCTTTGTTTGTCGGTTTGTAATGCATCCATTCCTCGGTTTAAGGGTTAAGTTTGGATTCTCTGAAACATCAACTGATCCCTGCTGTTCGGCCCTTAAACTGCTCTGTGCGACTAAGTGCGCTTTTTGCTGACAATGTAGACCAATAATTAGTAAACTGCACAAAAAAGTAGTCTGATCCTGAAATCTAATCCATCCAGAAGCACTTTTGCTGACAGTGTAGAATAATAACAGGCTGCACAAAACAAGTAGGCCTAGTCTGATCATGGACCTAATCGATTTTATGCACAGTGCGTCGATTCTTTTTTTTTTAAATCGTTGTTATTGCAGTATCAACAGTTTGCTGAGTCAAGCAAAAAAAAAAATCGGCATTTTGGGAGTCCCGGTTTAAATCATTCATACACTCCCGAGTCTAACCTGAAAACTTTGTTGGAGAGAGAGAAAATTCTTGTAACCAGCATTTTCTCACAATGTTTTCTACTTTTTCAAAGATAGGCAATGTGCTATATGCGGCAGTTAAATATCTTAGCAAATACATGTAATCCCATGGTTTTACGTGTCGCCTTTTCTCACAATGTCTATCACTATTATTAATAGTTCTATCAAGATGTTTCCATTTTGAGCGAGTCTAAATGTTGCATAAACCGTTTTAGGAACAACTTTGGTCTATCTATGCAATGAACTATATTTTGATACATAAAGATGGGTACAACCTTTTTTTGGTTATGCTTTTTACAGGTTGCGTCGTTTTAAATATGGAAGAATCAAGCCCCTCACTGTTTAGGCTAATTCTTACCAATGAACAATTAAAATATAAAAATTGTTAAAAGGGAAACGCTTGAAAGACGGGAGATACTATTTGATTGATGTAAAAAATATAGTTGTTTGGAAAAGTCGGAGATCAACTACAAGGTCGTTAGAAGACGCATTTTGTACAACAATAGGTTAAATTTGTTAATTAAGTCTTCACCAAACGACAAAATTTTAGACTCGTCCAAATTTAGACTACATGTATTTTGTTAAGACAAATAAAAGGTGACTCAGACGATGAGTCCTAAAAGGATCAAAAACAGAGCGAGAAAAGGAGTAAATGCAATTACTTTTTACAAGTTGTTTTCAAAAGCTTTCTACCACAGGATCGTTTAATCTCGGGACTGTGTGGTACAGGGTTAAGTATTAACTCTTTACCACACGAAAAAAAATTTAGACTAGTCCAAATTGAAAGCATTTGCAGACGACAAAATAAACATGACTCAAAAATTGAAACTTGACTCTAGAAGAATAGAAAACATTGTGGGAAAAGGAGAAAATGCTGGTTACCAGCACTTTCTCCTTTTCCCACAATGTTTTCAGAAGGCTTCTTCCTCTGGGCGTAAAAACCAGGGATTGTTTGGTAAAGGGTTAATTATCTTTTCCCACAGAGCAATTTCAAACGATGCCATTTCTCCGGGATTTTTCATGAGTCTGCAAGGGCTTACACGTAAATGATAATTATGCAGCATGTAACTTTTTAATTCACTGTTAAAGGAAAATTCGCTTGTTTTACCCCCTTTTCCCACTATACTCGTAGTCTGTGTCAACTTTAATCTATCAGATCTAGTATTGTCATTCTTTTTACGGTTAATACTCTTTGCAGAAGAAACTGATTGAGTGATGTAGAAAAAAAATTTTTTTTTTGAAAAGTAGGAGATAACTTGTAAAAAGTTATTGCGCCCGTTTCCATATTTTATCCTAAACAGTCAACCGCAGGGTCGTTAGAAGTCGTACAGTCACAGGTCAAATTTATTATAATCCATATCGATTTTTACATGTCCGCGAAAGTTGGCTATGGTTGTCCGTTTTCAAACATAGTCTGCCGTAGTAATACTACGGTCAATTAGGTTGAAGTAAGTTCGAAGTAGGTTCAAAATTGGCAAAAAGGGGAAACATAAAAAGTCTAAGTAGGTTGAGCTACGTGTAAGTACGGTCAACTACATTCAACTGCGAGCAAAGTGGCTAGGATTAACTAGGGTATCACTAAGTCTAACTACGGCTAACTATGTTACACTACGTATAAACTACCATGGTCCTAAGTACGCGCAAGTACGGTTAGTTAGTGTCAACCTCGTTAAGCTACGGTAAAAAGTTGTGGCTGCGCCTGCTCAGTACGGGTAAGCTAGTCCTTGTGCTGTGGGAAGTTGATGAGCCAGAAATTGCTGATCACTTTTTCAGCCATGCCGCCTTGGAAGAAAGGATGGTTTCCAAAACTGCGGTCACCTACAGCACCAACTACGGTTAATTACGGTAAACCATAGCCCTCTGAAACTCCATTGGTCGATCAAGGGATAACGAAATTTTCATTATCGGACACCGTTACTATAAATAGCACATTGGGGATTCCCTCTGTATCGTATATAGTAAGACTAGAAAGGGTGTTAGTGAAAATTTGAGTATATTTCGTGATGTACAGGCGATGCACCAATGTACTATATGTGTTCTATGATCGACCAAGGAAAATTTTAGTGTTCCGTGATAGACCAATAGAGCTTCAAAGGCCTGTGGGTTAACTAAGGTCAACTACGTTCACACTACGGTCTCGGTGGGGACACAACATCGTAATTAACCGTAACTTATTTTTGAACATGTTCAAAAATTATTAACTTACTACGGAAAAATCATAAGTTCAAACTACGTTAATTACTACGTTGAACTAGGGTTATATAAGTGTAACAACGTTCAACTACTTTTAATACGTTCAACTAAGGCCAACTATGTCCATTTCCCACTACGTAAGGTGTGACCACGGCTTTACTGATAACGAAAACTTTTGCCAGCCTTTTAATCTTTATGATGCAGAGTGGGACTTAAAGCGCCTTTGCAGATAGTACAGATCAAGATTAGACTGCATAGAACGTGCAGTCTAAGCTTGGATCTACATTATCTGATTGGCGCAACCATTTGGTTTAACTACTCAGAACTTGCATTTCTTTAAATTTTGGAAAAGTCTTGAGAATTGGATAAGAATAGCATTAAGATTGGTTTGTGGGAACTCTATCCAAGGTACAGCTTCTATATAGATCTAGATCTATGTCTTAATTATCCCTCGTGTGAATGTATATTATAGGCCCCGAATTCGACCCTTAAATTCGCCCTAACTCTGACCTCTGTCTACGTCCTGTGAACTAGCACTTGGTACATTTACCATGATAATTTCCCTAGAAGCTTGATAAGTGTCGTCTGTGTCCAGCCGGTCTTTGACTCGTTCATGTAAGTCAGCTTCAAGGACATCTAATACACTTTCAAATCATAAAAAATGTGGCTTTCGAAGTTGTGAGGTAGAGTATTGTCCTCGTAACCGTAATGTCCCGAGTTCGATACCCGGGAGTGGCTATCAACTTCGGGACCGTTTATTCGCTCACACATTCGGTGCGAGTACTGGTGTAGTTCCGAGGAAGCAGAATCGAGAGAAATTAGTATAAGTTGCAATAACTTGTTTCTCAATCGATGTAAAATAAATAAATTTAAACCAAATCATAGAGAAAAAAGTTCTGCAACTTATTAAATGCTTCATTGAGCACTAGTTAAACAATTTCGTAGCGACTGTTAAAAAAAAAAGTTTGCGTCAATAATTAAGCCGTCTCTGGCAAAAGGGGGTGGGGGGGGTTTTAATGCATCTGCGAAACGTATCGACCCAGGTTTGTCAGCCTGCGCAGTCAGCGCAAGCTGACCTGAGCCGAAACTTATCGCTATTGGTCAATTTTCTGCATGTCCAAGGACTAGTCTACCTAAAGATTAAGTTGGTTGTTAACAAAAAGAATCATGTGATGGCTTAAAACGTCACCAGAAAGGAATACTGTAGACCAAATTCAGCCTGTACAGGCCTATTTTGTTAAACATTATCCCGAGTCAGCCTTTCTTCCCCCCCCCCTTTTCCCGCTTCAACCACCATATTTGCAGACTTTCCACGTGCGTAATCTGGACGTGTTTTGTATTCACTGTTTAGTGTGTTAGTCTCTTGTGTAAAATTCTTATTTAAGATGAGACATTGTTTGATTTTACTAATGATGGATTACTAGTATTTAATCAATAAATAAAGTCTGGAATTACTAAACATCGAGGTGGGTGAATTTATTGCTGTGGTCTGCCTTTTCTCCTTATTTATCGTCACTTTTTGACCAGATCATCATCATACTCTCTGTCGTTGTCTATGTCACCTATTTTACCCCACCCCATACCTAACAAGGTTAAATGATGGTCGTCGTGATGTATTCAGTCGGTAGTATGCGGTGCTAGAAAATTTAGGGGTTGTGGGTTTGATACCGAGCCTAGTATCTCAGTTGGTCACAGCCGGGATTGAAAATAGTGTGTGGGTTTGATGTCGAGCCCTGTGGTTCAGTTGTTGACGTAAAGTCGGTGTGAAAAGCTCAACAGAGCTTGTGTTTCTTGTTATATATTCCCGACTTTGTAAATAAAATTTACTTGACTTGAAAATATCTAGCTTGGCCAAAGGGTGTCAGCTTGGCCAATTAGTTTAGGCGTAGGATCCATAGTCCACCAGTCACCGGTTCGATCTCTAGGAGAGAGATTTGGGTTTTGCGAGAGTTCCCAAGGGCAAAACACTTAAAAAATCTGTCCTAGTATCTGTGACACGAAGGAAGTTATGAAACAGGAATAACTGATCAGCTGTCGCCGTGATATGACTAAAATGTAACCTCAAGTTCGAGCCTCACTGGAAACACTGTATTTTCGTGGGAATGTCCCAGAGCAAGACAATCTAGAGCTCCAGACTAGTACCGGTGAAACACAGGAAATGCATGAATATGTAGGCTGTCGCTGTGATATGACTGAAATAATTTAGAAAGCGGTATCAAAACACAATCAATCACCTTAAAAGTTAAATAATTGCCACTGTGACAGAAATCGTTTCTCGGAAAGCAGCCGATAATTTCATCACCATAGACATCATTTCAAACTCTGTATCAGACGGCAAAATTTTAGATTTGTCCAAATTGAAAGCTTTTGCAGACGATTAATTTTTTGAGATTTATCTGAGAAAGAACGGTAAATATTTTGGACAAAGGCGAAAATGCTTTTCACCAGTACTAGACTGGGGCTTTGTAGTGCCTTGCCCAGGAACACCTCAACAAGAACAACCTTATATGCATGGATCGTTCAAGAATTTGATTGTTACAAATCCAGCACCGTAGCCTTTTACCAAACAATCTAGTGTTTGAACGACCACGAGAAAGAAAGCTTTGCTAAATATTGCGGTGAAAGCAGAAAATGCTTTTCCCACAATATTTTCAAGTCTAATATGGACAAATACTATGTTAGCCATATCTGAATTGTCGTCTGCAAGTACTTCCAATTTGGACAAGTCTACAATTTTGTCATCTGGTAAAATCATCTGGTAAAGAGTACGTTAAGGGGAGCGATATAAAATTTAGAGATTCTGGGGTCGATCCTCACCGGCCACACTGGGTTTTCGTGGGAGTGTCCTTTAGCAACGCGGAGTACTGGTCAGCCTATTAGTCAAAATGTTCATGAAACACGTAGCATACAGTATGGATCAAGATCGGACTGCATATGACAGCTAGTCTGATTATAGTCTTGAAAAATCTCATAGTTTTCATTTTTCTTTTTGCTTTTAGTTGGCGATCTAAGTTTTGATACACTATATTGCTACATGTAATTTCTTTAATCGTATTTGTTTATTTTTTTTATGCTTCTCAGCAGGGATTCTATATAATTATATACGATCCCCGTTCTCAGATAATGAACATCTATGTAAGTTTTTGTTTTTCCGTATCGTAGTTGTCGTATACATTGCAGGCTATAAACATGCAAGAGCGGTTTTATGCCGAATAAAAAAAGTTATATGTACTTGTTCTTTTGAAAACGGCATAACGACAGCCTGGGTTCCAGTCTGATCATTTTTCTCCTACTATTTGACGTTACTTAGTCAGAAATGACCAAAAAAAAAAAGAAAAAATGGTATAGATATGCAGATTATGTGTAAAGATCTATGTAGACCGTGATAGAGACTCAGAAATTGTTAACGTCAGGACCCGAACTGAACAGTACCTTTTGTCACTATCTTTTCACGTGCGTTCATATTTTTTATCGTCACCATCAGTATTTCACAAGGATATTTTCAGTTATTTGCTGCGTTAGTGTTTGATTGTAGCAGACGACAAAAATTAAGAATCGTCCATTATAACCGCCAGACGAAAGATCAAATGTGGCTTAAAAATGGGATTTTTCTTTGAAAGTGAAGAAAACATTGCGGGGACAGAAAAAATGTTGATTATCATGATTTTCTTCATTTTCCACAATGTTTTCAATATTCTTCTGTCAGTGGTTGTTTAAGCACGGACTAGTTTGATAGAAAGTTTTGCTTGAAGAACTGAACTCACCTGGCGTTGATAGCGAGACTTCCGGTTGATTTTTTTTTTATGTTTTTACAAGACATTGTATTCAAATATAAACTACAACCTCAATCCTATAGGCTCCAAATTGGCCTAATGGTCAGGGGAGCCGACTTGGAACTCGGCGAACCGAGATCGAGACGCAACCGAAACCCAGAAAAAAAAAAGCACAGAGAGAGGGGGCGAAAAGAGAAAGACAGCCGGATAGAGAAACGACAGCCTGACAGAGAACGGGCAAGAAAGACACTTGGGTAGGCGATGGTGGGACACAGGACAATTACCTTTTACTACTCTGTGTATTTGAAATTATCATTTTTAATACAGATGTGTTTAAAATATGACATAAATATTATTAGAGTTTTTGTAATAAATTTACATAACTTGTTTCTCTGTACAGAGATCAAGTTTAAACAAGAAGAACAACGAAATATAAAAAGAAAATATTTTAATACTCAAAATAATAAGTTCATGACTGTATACAACATATTACCCAAAGATCAAATTCATCAATCTTAAATTAAAATGGCTATAGAAAACAATGTGGAAAAAGGAGAAAATGCTGCATACCAAGATTCTTAGACTGGTCCAAAATCAAAGAAGACAAATTGAATATAGCTATGACCATGGAATTTGTCTTTCAAGGGGTAGAAAACAATGTTGAAAAGAGAAAATGTAGATTACAATCACATTCACCATTTTCCATAATGTTTTAAAAAACATTTTACATCTTTTTCTCTAACTCTTTTAACAAAAGGCAAACTTTTAGACAGGTCCAAATTGAAAGCAATTGCAGATGACATACTTGAATTAGCCGAAATGATAACAATTGTCCATGGAAGTGTAGAAAACCTGTTGGAAAAGGAGAAAATGCTGGTAACCAGCATTTTCTCACCATGATTTCAAAAGCTGCCTTCTGTGACAGGGTTGTTAAAACTCAGGATTGTGTGGTAAAGGGTTAACAACAATGGCTGGTACGAGAAAAAGTTAAAATAAAGACAATAAACATCATTACAATACAGAATATTTCAACTCTTTACCAAACAACAAAATTTTAGACTTGCACATGTTGCAAGTACCAGTATTTGCAGCTGACTAATTATATGTGGTATAAATGCTGTGATTTGTCTATGATCGGGTAGAAAACATGGAGGAAAAGGAGTAATTACTACTTACCAGCAGTTTCACCATTTTCCACAATGTTTTCAAGAACCTATTCAATCATGGTTTTTTAAACAATGGCTGGTTTTTATACAGGATTAACCGTTTACCACATAGTTATGACTTTTAACAAGCCTGAGAAAGAATGCATTTGAAAGCATTGTGATAAAAGGAGAAAATGCTGGTAACCACCATTTTCTCCTTTTCCCACAATATTTTCTAACCTTTCATAGACAAATCCAATCATTTGATCCACTTGTAACTTTTGTTTAAAAACACTTTCAATTTGGGCAAGTCTAAAATGTTGCCATGTGATAAAGGGAAAGAATAAACACCAACCCATCAAACTAAACACTATTTTAACTTTTTACAAAAAAAAAAGTGACAAAATTTTACTATTGTCCAATTTGAAAGCATCTGCAGATAACAATTTCAAAGTGGCTCAAATGGTGCAATTTTTCTTTGATAAGGTAGAAAACATTGTCGGAAAAGGAGAAAATACTGGTTACCAGCATTTTCTCCTTTTGCCACGATGTTTTCAATAGACTTCTTCCCCAGGGTTGTTAAAAGTGGGTATTGTATGGTAAAAGGTTAAAGCGCCCAAATAAACCCAACAGACTCTTTCAGTCTAGAAATAAAACCCAATTAATTGCAGTTTCAAGGTTGCTTTTGTCAGCAAAGTGGACAGAGTAGATCAAAGATCAGACGGAACATGTCTGATCTTGATCTAAACTGGCCACAAAGGCAACTGTGGTTGTGAAAGGCTATTTAAAGATTAACTTTTTACAAAACGACGAAATTTTAGTACTGTCCAATTTGAAAGCATCTGCAGAAGACATATGAAGTGTTGCTCAAGTATCTTCCAAGAGATATGAAACAGTGTAAAAGGAGAAAATTAATGCTGGTATTAAGCACTTCCACCATTTTCAACAAAGATCTCAAACACCTACTACATACAGTTTTAAAAAAAATTGGTTTTGATAGAGGGTTAAAGTCAATACAATAAACTCATCACAATACAAACTGTTTTATGTTACCAAATGACAATATTTTTGACTATGCCAAAGGAGGGGTGTCCATAAGGCTGTTTTCATGGCCACCACCCACTTTCTTCAAACTTTGTACACTGAAACCGATATACATGTTGGTTGTAATATTATGCAATATTGAATCAATTGGTAAAGGTTTGTAGGGTGTGTGCTGGTTCAAAGTGGGTGGGGTAATTCTGACCTGAAGCGGGGTCTGAACAGCTTATGCTGAAACTTAAGTAAAATTCTTATACTGAATGTGTTTTTACCAGTATGTCTCCTCAGGTTTTTCTCTCGAACTGAAAAAAAAAAATCAATTTGGTAACCTGTTATTTGTTTATGTATGAATAGATCTTCCAATGTCAAGTCAAACATCGGGAAATCATTTTACCTTCCTAAATATATGTATCTATTGCTTGGTAATTTTAAAGCTTGCAATTCTGGTTAAATCATTGAGGAACATAGTGAGGACTAAATGATGAAAAAATCTGTGTAAGGGAAGTTTGAACTTCGAAAAAAAAACATATCTTTGTACAGGTAAAAGATGAATTGTATTAGCAGACCGATGATTTTAGGACATGTTTATGGAGTACTAGGGAGTAATAGATAAATGTATTAAATTATCAAATGTAAGAGTAGTGAGACTGCGTTTTTCAACTGATTTCTAGATAAACCAGCCTCTATTTCAATTTTTCACACTCTTATAACGTAGAAAAACCTGATCCAGAAGATGTAAGTGCCTTTTCTTAAATTACTCTAATGCTTATTTTATCTAGAATAATTATTTTATGGTAGAAACATCTCCCGATAACTTGCACATATCTCCTAGCTAAGCCCTAGTGTCCGGGTTGTTTGTCTAGGTATCTTGATTCGCGGACCACGTGAGATCAGTGGGAGGAGCGATCTATCGTCTGTCGTTTGGTTAATCGATTCAATATTACATAATATTACAGCTAACATTTATAGGTTCCAGTGTACAAAGTTTAAAGAAAATCGGTAGTGGCCATGAAAACAGCCTTATTGACACCCCTCCTTTAAACCTTTTGCACATGACAGTTTAGCTCTGGCTTAAAAAAAATGACAGCTTAAACAAATGGATTGGTCTTTGGCACACTAAACAAGAGGGCCATGATGGCCCTGAAGTCGCTCACCTGAGTCTTTTGGCCAAACATGACCCATTTTCAATCTCTTTCGAGATATTATGACAAACATTCTACCAAGCTTTCATATATATTGGACTGAATATTTTGTCTCTTGCTTGTACACAAGCTTTTTCTAGAATTTCTCTCAGTGACCTACTTTTTAGCCAAACATAACCCATTTTCCAATTGTAGATATTATCAAAACAAAGATTCTGACCACCTTTCATAAGTATTGGACAGAAATGTGGCCTTTAGAGTGTACACAAGGTTTCTCCAAGATTTGACATGGCAACCTAGTTTTTTACCCAATGTGACCAGTTTTCAATTTCATCATATTGATCATCAAGACAAAGAATCTGACAAATTTTCATAAGTATTGGACAGAAAATGATGAGTTTAGAGCTACACAAGCTGTTATAAAGATTTGACCTGTGACCTAGTTTTTGAAGCAATGTGACCTATTTTCAAACTAATTCAAGATATCAATATGAAAAACATTCTGACCAACTTTCATGAGTATTTGACTGAAAATGTGGCCTCTAGAGCATACACAAGGATTTTTTAAGATTTGACCTAGTGACTAGTTTTTGACCCAACATGACCCATTTTCAAACTCATCTGAGATATCATCAAGACAAACATTCTGACTTACTTTCAAGAGTTTTGGACTGAAAATGTGGCCTCTGGAGCATACACAAGGTTTTTCTAAGATTGACCCAGTGACCTAGTTTTTGACCCAGTGACATGACCCATTTTCAAACTCCTCTAAGGTATTATCAAGACAAACAATCTGACCAACTTTCAAGAGTTTTGGACTGAAAATGTGGCCTCTAGAGCATACACAAGGTTTTTCTAAGATTTGAGCTAGTGACCTAGTTTTTGACCCTACACAACCCATTTTCAAACTCTTCTGAGATATTACCAAGACAAACATTCTGACCAACTTTCAAGAGTTTTGGACTGAAAATGTGGCCCCTAGAGCAAACACAAGGTTTTTCTAAGATTTGACCCAGTGACATGACCCATTTTCAAACTCCTCCAAGATATCATCAAGACAAACAACCTGACCAACTTTCAGGAGTTTAGCACTGAAAATGTGGCCTATAGCGTGTACACAAGGTTTTTCTAAGATTTGACCTAGTTTTTGACCTGACATGACCCATTTCTACAATCATACGAGATATTATTGAGACAAACATTCTGACCAACTTTCTGGAGTATTGGTCTGAAAATGTGGCCTCTAGAGCGCACACAAGGTTTTTCTAAGATTTTACCTAAGGACCTAGTTTCTGACCTGACATGACCCATTTTTGAACTCGTCCGAGATATCATCAAGACAAACATTCTGACCAAGTTTCATGAGTATTGGACTAAAAATGTGGCCTCTAGAGTGTACACAAAGTAAAAGTTGATGATGGACGACGGATGACTCACGACAGACACAGCACAATCACAAAAGCTCACCTTGAGCACTTTGTGCTCAGGTGAGCTAAAAAAGTATTGTCAGACTAACAGAAAATGCTGGTTATTAGTAACTACCATATTCTCCTTTTACCCACAAATAAATGTGGCTCAAATGTTGGGATTTGACCTTGAAAGTCTAGAATACATAGTGGAAAAAGAAGAAAAATGCTGAATATTGTTATTTTCTCCATTTCCCACTTTGTTTTCAAGAGTCTTCTTCCCCCAAGTACACAGAGTTGAGTCTTAAGTCATACAGCAACAACATGTACAAGTGGCAAAAAGGATAAATTTTGTAAGGAAACTACGCATAATAGTTTAAGGCCAAATATTGTGATTTCATCCTTTTCCTTTTCGATAGAATATCCCACTGTACAGGTTGATCAAGATTAGACTGCCCGTCCTCTGCAGTCTGGTCTGTGATTTACACTGCCGCAAAAGTGTGTGACACTAAGTCTTATCAGCCAAAGGGTGAAATAGCACTCTTGATTCGGAGTGTGTAATGATTCTGAACCCCTGGTTACACATTTGTTATTCAATACGTCACCTGCAATACCTATTATCACCATTCCAATAGATTTATCTGTCTTTTGGGCACTCTTATGCATACATAAAATATATATGTTTTTTTCCGTGAAAGGTCAAAATTTACTTCATTAAGTGAACATTCTCCGTAATATTTTCACAAGTGGCAATGATGTTCTCTTGATGAAATAAATTTCTATCTTTCACTGAAAAAAAAAAAAAACACAAATATTCTATTTACGCCATTGGAAATTACCATAAAACAACTGTACTGAATCTTGATGAAAGTCCTAAGAAAAAAGGGGTTAGTGGCATGAAATAAACAGACTATTTTTTTTTTTTTGAATGACTGAAATTCATTTCATCAAGTGATACGTCATTGCTAATATTTTCATGAGTGACAACACCACTCCTGAAAATATTACTGATGATGTTTACTTGATGGAATAAATTTTGATCTTTCACCAATAAAAAAAAAAAACATCACCTATGTATACCAAAATTTTGTAGGCCTAAGCCCTGTTGTTCAACTCTTTACCAGACAAAAAAATTTTAGACTTGCTCAAATTCAATGCATTTGCAGACAACAACTCAAATATGGCTAAAATGATGAAATTTGTCTTTGAAAGGGAAAAAAAAAAAAAGCTGGAAAGCCAGCTTTTTCTCCTTTTCCCACAATGTTTTCCAAAGCTCTCTTGTTTAGGGTTGTTAAATGTCAGGAATGTTTGGTAAAGGGTTAAGAAAAGACAATTCTTGAAGATCTGCAAAATTTCAAATTACAAGTCCTTTTTTTCTGGCAGTAACAGGTTTAACTCTTCACTCCAAGGTCCAATACTCCTTGCTGAAAGGATTCAGTCTGATACCCATTTCTACATCACATTGTCTTCCTGAAAATAGAAAGCAAAATTTATATTGATTTCAACTCTTCTTTAAAACCCTTCAAGTGCCTTTCAAACAATAGTTGCCATTTGCAGTCAGTGAATATCCAAGATCACATTGCATGTTTACTGCAGACTGACCTTGGATCTACACAAAACATCATGTTCATTTTATAAGTAGTTTCACAACTATAGTTACAGATAGGTAGTTTCACAACTACAGTTACCTTTCCAGACAGTGAAGATCCAAGATCAGACTGCATGTTTACTGCAGACTGATCTGGGATCTAAGCTCACCACTATGCAGAGACATTCTCTCCGATAGCAGTTTTAAAATGGCAATTTGTTGGCTTATTTTCCAAACAGAAAATCTCAATATGTTTACTTCGCACTTGCAGGGTAAATGCTTTACCAGTATTTACATTGTAAACATACCTGTAAGCAAACAAAAATCAGTTGAGAAATAAAAGACTATGGTGCAACCGATAGTTTTACTGATTATTTCAAGCATATCACAGCAACAGCTCTTTCAAGTATGTCCTGGGTTTCAACAGCACTAGGTTAGGACTCTGTAGTGTCTTGCTCAAGGTCCCTCCATTTCAAAACCTCCACCCTACATCAAATCTGAAGTCTTACATTAATTTTTAACTGTACCAGTTTGTAAAAAATCAAATCAATAATTGACCTTTCTGCCGATTTTGATTGACAGGTCTTATCTGCCAATCAAAACGCAGCTCTGAGTGTCATGTAAACAAAAAGGTTAGACACAACTTGTCATAACATGAGATAATTTGATTGTATCTATTTAATTATCAAAACAGCAATTGAGTTATCGGTCAATAAAAATCTGTGAAATGGTGAAAAGGTGTAGTTACGGATTCTACGACGCTGATAATCATTATCCAGTCAATTAACAATCTATATCTTCAAAACGTTCAATTCCCTGGGAAAGTGTAAACTGTGTAATGAATGAATATGTAACATAAAGCCTGACGTTCTCTTCGACGTGTTGCACCTTTGTCTCGTCATGTACTGTAACAGAACATGAGGTGATTATTGTGCACACGCATCCGCCATCAGGTTATAAAACTTGTGCATTTTATGCAGTGGGATTCTCCCATTTGCAATTTTGAAATCGATATCAATATATTTTTTATTTCAACTTCCTTTTGTACCATTGGAACTTCCTTTGTCGTTATACGCAAAACAGTTTGTTATATGACCACCCAATCTCATATTGTACTGTATTCATGTAACTGAGAGAAAATAGAGTATATTGTATTGTATTGTACCGAGATAGAATGCAGAGGGGGGGGGGAGTTAAATTCGTCCCATTTTCAAAGCCAAAAACACATCTCGAAAAATGTATTCGGTGGACAAAACTATGTAGAAGACCTCGTGAATAGCTTCATCCATCATGGATCAATAAGAATCGTATGTACATGTATGTACAAAGGTATGTATAAATGTCATTTTAGGAAGTGCTTGCAAAACAAAAAACAGGCATAGAAAAACCCCATCTAAAAAAATTGCTGTTTCAATCGCCAACAAGGTCTGTTGGATAACTACCTCCCAAATTTATTTTGCTTAACCCTTTAATACAGACCCTCAGGAGGAGGGCTTTTGAAAACATTATGGGAAAAGGAGAAAATACTGGTAACCAGAATACATGGATCCGTAGTGATAAGATAAGCCCACTTCCTCGTTAACTTTAGAGATGCTTTAACTAATTTACACAATGTTAAGTACAAAAAGTCTGAATTTCGGGGGTGAAGGACAATGCAACAGATTTACATGCTTCAGCAAAGTTTTGTACATCAATGAGAAAGAATGAAACACCTAAAAACTTAAACATACCTCAGTTTTGCCAAAGAATAATGGAATTTAAGATGCTTATTGATTTTGTGAGGCTAGTTAAGTCGTCTCAACATCATATTCAATAATAAATTACAATGAATAACATGCATATCGAATATTCATAGATTGTCTGATTCAACAAAAGTTTTAATTTCGGGTAAGGGAAACTGGTTGTTTGATGATTTTAAAATGTCTTAAGTGTGCCATCAATTAACAAACTTGTTAATATCATTGACGGCTGTTTGTTTTGCACTTCAATGATATACTGAGACAAAGATGGTCAAGTGGATTAGAGCGGCAATTTTGGTTTGCAATCAAACACACATCCTATCAAATTTACAGTTTACCGACAAACCCTTTGAAATGGCAGATGTGCTAATCCACTTAAATATGGCTAAATCAAAAGTTGATTTGATTAAGGTAAGTTGCCTTTTAAAATGAAGTAAGACCTTAAATCTACTGTAAGTATGCTTAAAAATGTAAGTAGCAGATGGTTTAATTCCAAGACTAGGCTGCATACTATTTGCAACCAGCCTGCATAGCTCAGTTGGTAGAGCGTAGGACTTGTGATCATGAGGGTGTAGGTTCGATTCCCACGGCTGGCCATCTAAAATTACTAATAGACTTTTGCATGAGACGTTAAACTGAAGTCCCATGTGCTATACACCGAGCACGTTAAAAAACCAGGTGTAACTTAGGATGGGTTTCGTCCTGTATCAGCACTATCCCCCGTAACAATACTAACAGCCTTCAGGGGTCGTCGCCTATATGGGAAACGGGTGGCGACGATAAATAAATGCAAATTCAATTCAATACGATTTGCAATCCGATCTATATCTACACACTCAGCATATTCTTCACGCATCAGGGGTTAAAATTAATGCCAAACTGGAACATTCATGACATGTGCCACTTTTCGGATGTGTAGAGGTTGTATTTTAAACTTAAAATACTATTGCACCTCTCAGACTCAAACAGGTATAGAGGCAGACCTCCAGATAGAGGGAGTGATTCTAATTTCAAAATTGAAAATATTAAGTATTCTCCACTAAACCCTATGTTATGGGTACTCATTAGAATTGTCTCATCGAGACGATTCTAATGAGTATCCACAACATAGGGTTATGAAGAGAAATAATGGATTTAGAATACCATCACTCCCTCTTATCTGGAGCTTTGTAGAGGTGTTAATTAACTCTTAACCAGACAACAAAACATTAGATTTGTGTATTTTGAAAATGTTTGCTGTTGAAAAAATTAACTGTTGCTCCAGTGATGAGATATGTTTTTGAAAGGGCAGAAAACAGCCAAAAAAAGAGAGAAATGTTTTCAAAAGTCTCCTTCTTCAAGGTCGATAAAGGACGGGACTGTGTGGTAAAGGGTTAAATTGTAAATCCTTTTCCTATATTGTTTACAGTCAAATTATGTTATATACTGATGAAATGTCTTAAAAACTTATGCCCCTTTTAGTAATTATACTCATACTCTTTATTAAAGCTTTAAAACACTTAAAGTGTTTCTAGCCACAACATTACATAGATGATGTAACAGACATCTTTTACAAAGGTCGATAGATCTAGTTTGAAAATTACAATAGACAAGGCGTACTACATGCATTCTAAATATGTTCAACAGACTATTTTTTGAGGGAAAAAAAGTTAACCCTTTACCTCCGAAATAAGCGAAGTAAACAATTTCAAGCGGATAGTATAAACCCAAATGTTGCCATTTCGAAGTGATTTCGGGGAAAAAATATCTCCTTATTGGGCAGTGCAGGTCCAAAATCAGACCACATGTTCTGTGCAGTCTGATTTTGATCTGCACTACCCAACGTATAGCCAGGCTCAACAGCGTCAGGCTTATCAGACAACAATAATGAAAATAAAACCGGAGCATTTTATTGAACTATGAGCTGCTTCTTAATTTATTTGCAAACTATATATATTTAGAAAGGCTTTCATAAATAAATAAATGATCGCTTTTTTCGATTAAGACATCATTAACGAATAGAATTTGCCCTCAGATGGCCATCTGCAGTATTTTTTGCTAAGATATTTCCGACGTATTTGAGTGTACTTTGGGCAAACTAACAACAAGTGGTACTCGTTTTCAATCATTCTCATATTACAATGCATACAAAGACGTTCTTCACAAGAGATATTATCGAAGCTACCTCTCTCAATATTGAGATCATGGGATGATGTTCTGAATCTGTTAAGCGCAAGTTTATCTTTAAAATTGATATTTATGTTGTTTTGGTAAAACTATGTGTAACCTAAACCGTTTCGTTGTAAAATATCTTCAATTATGTATGCCCAGTTACTCCCACTGTACGTATAACCATTTTCACAATCATTTAGCAGAGAGAAGTAGACCGTTTTAACAAGGGAGTTTTCTGGTTGCCTAAGGATATGGATCCAGTACCTTAACATACTGATCTTTCTACTTACAATAAGTGGCATTTGACCTGTTTTACCATATGAGGTTACTAGAGGTGTAGATCTCCTCACATTTAAGATTCTACGGATAAAATTAGAATGCAGAGCTTCTACGTCTTATGCATCATGGCTACCCCATATTTCTGATGCAAAATTAAGAACAGATCCTTCTAGGGAATCAAAAAGAGAACATTTTTGCGATAAGGGTAAGTAAATATTTGAGTTCAAGTTTTAACCCTTTACCACGAAATCCTGAGAATTAACAATCCTGAAGTAAAAGCCTTTTGAATACATTGTAGGAAAAGGAGAAAATGCCGGTAACCAGCATTTTCTCCTTTTCTTATAAAGTTTTCTATCCTTCCAAAAACAAATTTTAAATTTTGAGTCATATTTGTCATCTGCAAATGCCTTCAGTTTCTACCAGTCTAAAATTCTGTCATTTGGTAAAGAATTAACAACATTTTTTTCTCTCTAGCTGTAAAGATGTACCTTTAAATTCATATGGCTGCAGTTCTCATCAAAATACATTCATAGACAAAAGCCATTTTCCTTACTGTTAATAGAATGTCCATGACAGACCATATACGTGTATATATATACGCGTCAAAAAATTTGGGAATTACTGATGACAGGACATTTGGCATACAGAAATGTTTGCAAAATCAGTTATTTTTTGGTACACTAGTATTAAAAATATGTGAACAGAAAAGTTTGTGAATTTTTTGAATTTGTTAAATTGCAAGAATTTCCACATAGCAAAAATGTCCACTTGTACAGTATTTACAGACAGCAGGGATACTATATGCCACCTGCATTTAACCTATTAGATTAACCACACAACTTTTAACGACCCTGTTGGAGAAGACTTTTAAGAAATTGTGGGTACTGGAGAAAATGCTGGCTCCTTTTCTCACAATGTTTTCTACCCTGTCAAAGAACTTCAGGTTATTCACATCACTGTTGAAACTGTTCTTTCCACTTGGACGAGTCTAGAATTTGTCGTTTGGTAAAGATTTCAAATGGCAAGAGCATCACTAGCACTTTGATTATTTA
Source organism: Hippopus hippopus (assembly GCA_946811185.2). NCBI lineage: Eukaryota > Metazoa > Mollusca > Bivalvia > Cardiida > Cardiidae > Hippopus > Hippopus hippopus. The sequence continues at coordinate 12,454,996 of OX328103.1, read as the reverse complement.
GAACAAAATTTGTAGATGTAAATGTACCTCTGTCTAACATTCATCTTCAATCAGTCACAAATTTGACCCCATCTGGTGTATTACACTACTTTCAGCAGTATATCAGTAACGCCATGGCAACAGCAAACTTGTTCATCTATTTTCTATGTTTCATCAAGCTTAGACTAGGGCTCTTCAATATCATTCCCCAGGGTACACCCATCAAAACCATCACTGCAAGTGAGGAACAAACCCAGGACCTCTAAATAACAAATCTGGAATTATGTTCACACTGTCACCTGTAAGTAAATAAGATATATAACAGTAAATAAACCCTACTACTAAACAACAATTAACCTCTAAAGTGCCTTTCATGACTATGTTGCCTTTGTGGCCCGTGTAGATCAAGATCAGGCTGCACAAAACATGCAGCCTGATCTTTGATCTACACTGTCCACTTTGCTGAAATACTGTAGACAAAAGCAAGCATGAAATTGCAACTATTTGGGCCATATTTCTAGGACGAAAATGTCTGATAGGTTTTTATCACATAACCTCCCTTGTTTTCAGTGTAATATATCAATTACAGATTTTCTTATCTTATACATGTTTGATATCACAATAATTACCGTGTGACATCATTTTTGACCTCATTTTGTGCGTATTTCGTAGTAGTGAATAGCTTTTACGAATATTACCACAGGTGCATCTACTGATGGTTTTGCATCTTCTGATCTATAATTTGTGAAATAGCATTATGTGTTAAAAAGAATCCAACATTCGTTGGCATTTGCAATAAAACTTTATTAAACTCGTCAAGAAAAAATGTCATTAAGCTCAGCAAAGGCCCCCTTAATAATATTTTCCCTAGGCTCGTGTAATATCTTATCTCAAAACCCCAACTCATGTCAGATCCGATAAATTCAGCACACTAAGGGGTTGATGTTGTTACAGTTATTACAATAGAAAGAATTTGTAAACAGAATGCTGATCAAATGTGGGTTTGCTTCTTAAAGACTCAAAAAAAAAAACAACTGCAGGAAAAAGAGAAAAAATTGTTATGATAATTGTTTTTTCCTTTTTTCCACAATATATTATTAACCCCTTACCACACAGTGTTCCCACTAGCTTTTTATTTCAAGGGTACACTTATCCCCTGAGCTGTAACACTGGGGGTAAGATTTCATATTAGTGGGTATGACAATAATGGTTCCCAACTAGAGGTAAAGCAATCCATATTGATGATTTAGAGCAAAAATGTCCATTATATTAAAATAATTACGTAAATCTACTGCTTAAAGTCATTAAAAAGCTGAAAAGGCAGTCTGAAGTGACTCTGATTGGACAATGTCGAAGAGACATTTTGTTGTGTCATGGGTTTCTGTGTATTTTGCACTGATCTATTTTTCATGTCTGTTACTTTCTGGATAGGTATGCATGATTTGAAAAAAGATTGTCAGTAAGGGTAACAGGTAACTTCAAAACTTAACTTTTTACACAAAATAAGCAAATAAATGCCTTTTTTGTCCATGTATTTTCTTACTTGAGGTCTCACGTGTAACCAATATTTGTTACATGAATTTCAATTCCATAACGTGATTTACGCAAGAATTTGCACAAGTGGGAACACTGCCACACAATCCCGAGTTTTAACGACCTTGAGGAAGAAGCCCTTTGAAAACATTGTGGGGAAAAGAGAAAATGCTGGTAACCAGCATTTTCTCCATTTCCAACACTTTTTTTCTTCCCTATTAAAGACAAATTCCATTGTTTAAGTCACAAACATATTGTCGTCTGCAAATGCTTTCAATGTTGCCTTGTGGTAAAGAGGAACATACTCTTTCAAAGGGTCTTAAAACAGAGAACCACCTAATAAATGGTAATGAAGTTTCACTAGATTTGCACAAATCACAACTTTTGAACGTAACTATGGCAGCCTAAGTAAACATTCTGGAGAAATTTGTGGTCTTCATTCCACTACCCAATAAGTACATGTGACGAAAATGTATTTGATGTACCCTTCACCTTACGAGTCCATGCTATCCTGAGACTTGAAATCATAACAGGGAGAGAAGAAACTGGCTTGCATTTTCTCCTTTCCCATAATGTGTTAAACTCTTTCAAAGACAAATTCCATCTTTTGAATCACAATTTTTCATCTAAAATTACTTTGAATGTGGATAAGTTTATGATTTATTTATGAAGAGCAATACTTCCAACCACCCATGGGACTTGGCTCACATGATGAAGATGTGTTCACTTGCTACTGGAATTTTCAACTGTAACCTTCATTTGCTCACCTCAACCCTCAGGCTGGTAAGCATAACTCATTGACTTTTTGCGGACAGTGTTGGTCAAGATCAGACTGCACAGAATGTGCAGTCTGACTTTGCAACTACACTGTCTGATATGGAAATATCTTTTCCCAAATATTACCTTTGAAACTGCAAAGTTTGGGTTTTTACTATCACTTTGAAAGTTTCATTTCACTTTTTTAGCAGCATAAAAGTTAAGTTCATCAATTGATTATCATACAAGATCAATAGATCCAGACATTAAAATGTTGAGCTATCATCATTTAGACAAAAATAGGACAAAGAACTCTCATGCTGGAATGAAAAGGTTTTTTCGTCCCTGGGCTTGTTTGCCTGGGCCTGTTCTTCCAGGCCTGCTCTTCCAAACTCAGAGGAATTTCTGCCTTTCCTTTGGGGCCAAATTCGGCTCCATTCCCAATTCAAAAATGGCATTAGTTTTCCCCAATTCCAGGATTTTTTCCAAAACAAAACAAATTCACCTTGGATACTGATGCATTGGTCGGTGCTTTTATGAAGCAGATGTAGATGTAATATACCTACCTCCTGAAAAATCTCAAAAATGTCAAAAAAAAAATGGAAGTTTTTCATACATCCAAAATTTAACAAATAGAATCAAAGGTGTTAATGATAAACTATCTATCCCTGATTGTGACAAGTGTGCGAAGGTCTTTACAACAATGATATTCCAAAGTACATGTATATCATAAACAAGAGCCTTTAATTGTGGAAATATTGAGTATTTGTTCATATTTCTTGAGCCAGGGTTGATTCAAAAACGAAAAAAGCCCAGGTAAACGAGCCCAGGGACGAATAAGGTAAGGGCCGAATAAGCTAAGGGACGAAGAAGCCCAGAACCGAACAGAAAAAGGAGTGGGTCTGTGATGAAGGCTTGTTCCTTTTTATTTCAAATTGTTTGTCATTTTTAATTTACTATCGATCCATCAATAGGATTTGCATACCTTTCGGACTGTCTGTATTTGATCGTGTAGGTCTTTTTTTTTGGACTTAAGAAACTTTTTAAAAGGCAGGACTCTGCTCGTGCAGTTAAGAACTTGTCCACCAACGTCATTTCCGTTTTAGCTGGTGCCTGGTTTAGGTGCGGCACGAAATTCCGTTATTTCCCTTATCTATACAAATCTTTCCCTAAGCTTCCCCAAAAAGACCAGAATGCATATATTTGTGCAGTCTGATCTTCATCTACACCATTCGCAAAAGCTATATGGGTCATTCTACCGAAAACGTATAGATCTATATCGCGTCCCGTGCATTTTCTCTCAATAGAAATTGTTATTCCTGGAACTTATTCCACCTTTTTTTCACCATATAACATCGCAATCCAGTCTGGAACAAATACGTCATTTGAATTCAAAAGAAAATAATATGAAAATACATGTAGGCAAAGCCTAGAAATGGGTGAAAGAGACTTTTTCCTCAGACATATGAAAACAATTGGTACAATAACTGATCGGTACAGATATATTCATTTGACCCTGCCAAGCAAATTTTTGATGGCAGAAGATATCTGCAGACAACAAATTCGAAAGTGACAAAAGTCCTCAACAGGGTAGCATTTTACTGGCATTTTATCCTTTTCCCGCAATGTTCTCAGAATCCTTCTTCAGGGCCGTTTGAACTCGGGATTGTGTAGTAATGGGTTAACTTGTGACGAAATTTAGCCCTAAATTATCAGGAGTCGCTAATTCCAGCTGGACTAGTTTTTTTTTCCCCAAGAATCAATGGTAATCACTGCGACAGAATTCATCCACCTGTTATCGCTGATCATTTGTAAGATGGGAAAACAGCTACTGGGCTCGCATATCAACAAATCGATGAAAATAATCGATATCATACGTAAAGGTTCGGGGGTTTCCGGAGTTTAGCGAACTCAAATCGTGTATACTAGTAATCGATATTCGATAGTTCGGAGCGATAAAAGGTAAGAGAAACGTAACGTTACGTACGAGGGTCCTCCAATAATGAGTGAGACTGTTGTCATATCTCAAATATTGTCTGACAGATTTTAATGAAACTTTGCACATATATTACGTAACATATTAGCAACACAAAAATTACGCCAAATGACGTTACGTTATGACGTCACAATTATGACATCACTTCCTGTGACACAAACAACTGCAACATGGCCAGCTTCACAGCAGAAGAACAACGTGCATATATAAAAATTGGGTATTATACGGGTAGCACTGGAACAGAGATTTTTCAAACCTTACAAAAAGTTTGTGAGGACCAAGCTATTTCTCGTGCAGCAGTGTTCCGGTGGATTGCACAGTTTAAGGAAGGAAGGACTAGTGTGCTGAAGCAACCCAGTCCAGGTCGGCCAACAGAAGCAACAAGCGAAGAAAATATCCAAAAGGTGAAGGCTGTAATGGAGACTGATCGAAGATACACATGCGAAGAAGTAGCCAATGAAATTGGGATAAGTCATGGGTCAGTACATACAATTTTGACAAATAAGTAAAACATGCGACGTGTTGCTGCAAGGTGGGTACCCCATGCACTGAGCTTGGAGCAGAAACAGGCAAGAGTGGATGTTGCCAGTCAATTACTGGAAAGATACAAAAATGAGGGTGATATGTTTCTTAACAGGATAGTGGCAATAGATGAGACTTGGATACGAAGTTATGAACCAGAACTAACAAGACAATCTTCAGAATGGCACACGCCGGGATCCCCACGACCCATTAAATTCAGGCGAAAACAAGGAAATTTGAAGATGATGATGATTTTTGCCTATGATAATCACGGCATATTAGCTGCAAATCGGATCCCGATCGGGAAAACAGTCAATCAAGAGTATTATCGTACATTTCTGATGTCTGTCTTGAGACCTGCCATTCGCAAGAAGCGACTGGAGCTGCTTGAACTTACACCATTAATTCTGCATGACAACGCCGCCTGTCACATGGCAGGTAGGGTGACGTCACTTTTGACGCTCTATAACTGGGACATTTTACCGCACCCTCCATATTCTCCAGACATGAGTCCTCCAGATTTTGATCTTTTTCCTAAGTTGAAAGAACCATTGCGAGATGTGCGTTTTGAGGATTTAGACGCCCTAGAAGTAGAGGTGGCCAGTCAAATTCGACGTATTAACTCTGGTTGCCTAGCAACGGGAATAAGAAGACTTCCTCACCGATGGAATTCTGTCATTGAAAAGGGAGGAGCCTATACTGAAGGAATGTAGGAACATTGGATGAGTATTAGTTCAGGTATTTCTTCAATAACTACAGTCTCGCTAATTATTGGATGACCCTCGTAACAGTAGCCTGCTTCAAATTTACCATCCTTGCCTAGGCTGTATATCTGCCATGGCGTTTTATTTTTTGGATTTCAACCTTAACCCTTTGTCTGCTACAACACAGTGTAGCCCTTGAAGATCAGTACTATCAGACTGCACATAATGCGCCCCCTTATTCAGGGATCCTATATATACGATCCCTGCCCTTATTAGATTCGACAGAATATTGGACTTACACCGCCAGATAAAGCGAGATTTTTCTTGAGAAAAGAACATTGAAATTGTTATATTTCAGCTTTGTTTGTCGGTTTGTAATTCATTTATCCTCAGCTTAAGGGTTAAGTTTGGATGCTCTGAAACATTAACTGATCCCTGCTGTTCGGTCTTTAAACTGCCCTGTGCGACTAATTGCACTGTTTGCTGACAATGTAGACCAGAACTTAATAAACTGCACAAAAAAAAGTAGTCTGATCTTAAAATCTAATCCGTCCAAATGCACTTTTGCTGACATTGTAGACTTATAACAGGCTGCACAAAACAAGTTGTCTGATCTTGGACCGAATCGATTCTATACGTCGAAAATTCTTTTGGTTAAAAAAAAATCCTTGATATTGCAAAATCAACAAGTTGCCGAATTCAGCAGAAAATTCGGCGTTTTGAGAGTACGGGTTTAACACTAAAGTTATCATACTTCCCCGAGTCTAACGGACCTGAAAGAAAAGGTCTTTGAAAACTCTGTTGGAAAGGGAGAAAATTTTCTCCTGTTTCTACAATGTTCTCTACCTTTTCAAAGACAGACATTTTCACTTGAGTTGCATTTAATTTGTTGTCTGCAAATGTTTTTAATTTGATGGTGTCCACAATTTCGTCATTTGGTAAAAGGTTTAACTATTGACGAGAAAATCTGCTTTATGTGGCAGTTACATTACCAATCCTATGGTCGGTTTAACGACCCTGAGAAAGAAAGCTTTCGAAAACACATGGAGAAAATATTTGTGATGGGCAATTTTTCATTTTCCCCAGGGATCGTATATAACATGTTATCTACGATCCCTGTTTTCCCACAATGTTTTCTACCCTTTCAAAAGCAAGTTTCATTATGTGCCGCATTTGTCGTCTGCAAGTGCTTTCAACTTGGGAAAAAAAAACCTAGTAGGCCTATCTATGTTGTCGTTTAGTAAATAGCTTATGGTTATATCTTGATTGGGTAATTATCTTTTGTGTGTGTGGTTTGATGGTTTTGATTTGTATAATTTCCGCTTCCTACGATTTAAAACAAAAAGTTTGGAAGGCGGAGAAATAAAACTTAGTTATAGCACATAAAATAATTTCAACTACTGCTCAGAACCATTAGAGTAAATGTACACGGTTTTATGCACACGAAAAGCTACAGATTCAGCATATGAGAAAGCGTCCATTTAAAGTTGATTTTGATCGAACAAAAAGGAAAAAATGGTCTGTTCCGAATACTCCATGGACAGTGTGGCGCCGATTTCTATTTGGTAACGCTTTTGCTTAATGAGCGATGTCGCTTTTTCTTACAATGTCTACTGCTATCAATAGTTCTATTAAAATGTTTCCATTTTGAGCGAGTCTAAAAGCTGCATACTTCGTTTTTCGGAACAACTTAGGTTTATCTATGCACTAACTATATCTTTATAGATATAAGTAGGTCCAAGCTATTATTATCACACAAGTTTAAAAAACGCTGCTGATGCATTATATATGCTTAATACTCCTTTCATTGCATCCGAAATGGGGGGAAAAAATGTGCTCGAGACGCAACAGAAAGTTATGAAAAAGTTCATGTTGAAAGCATCATAACAGATCAGCACTTGTGAACTGATCCGAAGCGACACTCTAGCGCCGCCTACAGGCATGATAAAGATAAATCGTATTTCTTCCTCTGAAAAAGATACGTATGACGCAGACAGTGTCATTTCAACTAATCATCCGTAGATTTCACCAGCAGGCTGTGTTAAAATTCGTAATACTAGGTTGATTAAACACAATCTCTTGAAACTAATAGATAATGATTATGCAGCAGCTAACTTTTTAAGTCACTGGTAAAGGAGAAGTATCTTGTATTATTGCCTTTTCCGTCTAAATGCATAATCTATGTCAATTTTTATCTGTTATTCACTCTTTTAGCGGTTATGCTTTTTGCAGGTTGCGTCGTTTTAAATATGGAAGTATCAACAATTAGTCCCTCATTGTTTAGGCTAATTTTTCCAATGAACAATTAAATTATTAAAGTTGTTAAGGGAAATATTTGAAAGAAGCAAGTTGTTAAAGGGGAATATTTGAAAGAAAGGAGAAACTGTTAATGTAAAAAAAAAGAGTTGTTTGGAAACGTTGGAGATCAACTGCATGGTCGCCAGAAGTCGTATTTGTATAAGTTAAATTTGTTACTTAACCCTTTACCAAACGACAAAATTTTAGACTTGTCCAAATTTATATTATTTCCGTGACTAAAACGACGAAATTTGTCTGTAAAAGGATCAAAAACATTGCGAGAAAAGGATTACATACAGATTACCAGCATTTTCATCTTTTCTCACAATGTTTTCAAAAGCCCTCTACCGCAGGATCGTTAAATCTCCGGACTTCGTTGTATAAGGTTTAATATTACCTTTCCCCACAGTGCAATTTCAAAACGATGCCATTTCTTCGGGATATTTCATGAGTCTATACAGGGGCTTACCCGTAAATGATAATTATGCAGCAGCTAAATCTTTAAGTCACCGGTAAAGAAGAATTCGCATTTTTAAAACCCCTTTTCCCGCTGTATTCATAGTCTGTGTCAATTTTAATCTATTAGATCTAGTATTGTCATTCATGTTTTTACGGCTAACACTCTTTGCAGGAGAAACTAACTGAGTGATATAGAAAATATTGTTGAAAAGTAGAATATAACTTGTAAAAAGTTAATGCGCCTGTTTCCATATTTTATCCTAGACAATCAACAGCAGGGTCGTTAGATGCCGTATTCGTACAGTTACAGGTTAAGTTTGTTATCTGAATCTTTACCAAAAGACAAATTTTCAGACTCGTTCAAATTGAAGTAATTTTCTTAAGACAAATAAAACATGACTGAAACGATGGAATTTATCTTTCTAAGAGTTAAAAACATTGCGAGAAAAGGAGAAAATGTTGGTAACCAGCGTTGAACCCTTTTTCTTCAATGTTTTCCATGGTTTTCTATATGATGTGACAGATCAAAAACCGGTTTGAAAATAGTAAGGAAACATGAATTTGTGAGCTGTGGCCAGAAAAAACTCTAGATACGGCATTAATATCTAAAAGTTGAAGAGTGGAAAAAAAGAATTAGCAAACATACATTTTCTTATTTCAGATCTTAATCTTAATGATTGTAAATGGAAATAATCTCATAAGTATCAAATTCTGGTCTTCTATTAGATCTGTAAGATACATAATAAAATATCTTAGGGATACTGTCATGATCAAACAACCCGGGTATAAATTCCAGTTCATAATCATGTGGATACATGTGTATCATAAACATAGCAGGGGGTCCGTTTATCATTATAACATTACGTAACACAGTAAAGATATCCAGGCGGCTTATCAAATAGTAAGACTCGGCCAACATCGGCAAATTCCGAACGTTCACGGAAAAAAAAAAAAAAAAGGATAGTGGTATTAAAATATATCTGAATGCTATTGAAAAACTCATTTGTCTTGAAAAATTGAGTTTAATTGGGTTTACTTCCTTCGGTTTTGGACAAAATACCAGACATGGTCTTCAAAATTCAATATTGAACATTTATTATCGATCTCATAGTGGCATTGTCTTCGACAAATGCCACAAAAACTGTAAAAAGGAAATTACTCAAACTTATACCATTTCATAGAGAAATGAATAAGCTTAATGACTCCACTTGAGATAATTTTGACTTTTCAAGACAAAGAAAGAAAATTCAACAAATATTTCAGTTTTTGACTTCGGAAAATGTATTTTTCCTCTTTATTCTATATAAACCATACCTACAATTTTTAAGTTAAAAAAGGACCAAAAGTTTCTTTTACGAAATTTTTAAAACCAAGTTCATTTGAAAGAGAATAAATTGAATTTTCTTACCTCACTTGAGATAATTTTCAATTCTGAAAATTGATGAAGTTATAAGCGTTTATTTACCAAGGCCCTTCTTAATTCTATACAAAAAAATATAGGTAAGATTGGCCGATATCGATTTTTCCATGTCCGCGAAAGTTGGCTGTGAAGTAATACAGGTCTAGAATGTGTGGTTATAACAAGACTTTCAGATTCCTCAATAAGAGGCCCTGTAAAACGTGAGACTCCTGAGACAGGGCTAAACTTGGTAGCCCTAGTTCTTATGGTTAGTAACAAGAAGATTTCTAAAGTTTTCAATATATAAGCCCATGTAAAACTTGTGACCCTAAGAGGGGGAACAAATTTGACCATAGGGCTATAACTTGGACACTCTTGGTAGAGGCCGACTAGATAAAGCTACATGCAAAATTTGGAAGCCCTAGGCCTTATGGCTTGGTACAGGATAATTTCGATGTTTTCTCTATATAAGCCCATGTAAAAATTGTGACGCCTGGGGCTTGGCCAATTTTGACCCCAAGGCTATAATTTGAAGAAACTTGATAGAGGTCTACAAGATAAAGCTGTATGCCAAATTTGGTATCCCTAGGCCTTGTGGTTTCAGACAAAAAGATTTTCAAAGATTTCCAATATTTTTAAGTTTTGTTGCCATGCCAACCAGAGTTTTTGAAGGAATCAAATTCTTTCAATAAATTCTGAAGAGGCCAATAGTAGGATCATTTCCGTGAAGTTTCATCGAAATTGGATGGGTAGTTTCAGAGAAGACGACGTTTGAAATAAAAGTTAACGCACGAGTCTTCGCACGACGGACACCGGGCCAGTGGAGGATCAAATCATATTCCTTAGTCTTTGGTGATTGTAATAGCCCATAAATACTCTGAGTTGGGAAAAAATAGAGATCTATTGCTATATAAATTTGCCTCTGTTGGGATTTGGACCCACAACCATCAATGCAGTAATTGTAGCGCCTCTTTAAAACATTTCGGCTATCCTGGCAAGTGTTGTTCTTTTGTGTCCAAAATGCATTTATACCTTGTTACACAATAACAGCTATCTTGTCACCACGAAATTTTACGGCGAAAATACCCAATTCCTTGTGTTTTCTACACATATTTTCATCTTTTTGGTTTTAAAGCCACCTTTTCTAGCGAATGAAAAAGACCTATAATGAGACTCTAAAATCCCCTCGAAGCAAAATCTAGTCAGCTGCCACCTTATGGTTAAGTTTTCAGCATGTTTTCTCACCTCTTTGCACAGTCTGATCACTGCCCTCACAGGTTGCCATGTGACTTCGACTGATGATGGTTTAAAATGGCGTCCTGTACTGTTTTACAAGATTATTTCAGTTATACTCCTACAATCGGTGCACCTCCTGCTTTCTAACAAATTCTTTCCAAGCCACTGACTGCTTCAGAATAATGTTCAGTCGCGAGAGGAATGGATACTGCTGAAAACCATTTCTAAGATTACTTTGGCAAGTTCGAGCCCAGAGACCTCTTGGTTTTAAGTCCATCATGTAACTGGGCATCCTGGATTGGCAGTAATGGTAAAGGCATGTTTTAGAGCTTGTAAAATCTTGCCTTTAGCATACGATCCAAAGTCACAACGACCTTAATGCAGAAGGCTTTTTGAAAATGGTGGTTACCAGCATTTTCCCCTTTACCCTCAATGTTTTCTACCCAAGACTCCTAATTTGAGTCCTCTTTTATTTGTTCTCTGCAAACGTTTTCAATTATGGCTAAAATTTTATTGTGTGGTAAAGAGTTGACCCTTTACCACTTGGTCCCAACTTAAAACAACCTTGGAAAGAAGGCTTTTGAAAACGTGGGATGTCTCAAAATGCTGCAATCCTGTATTTTCTCCTTTTCCCACATTATTTTCCATCCTATAAAGAACAAATTTCTTCATTTGGGTGACAAATTTGTCGTTTGCAACTTGTGCTTTGGGCCAGTCTAAATTTTTGTCCTTTGCTAAAGATTAAAGCTGTATATAAAGACAAAGGAACTGTATTATGTTATAATAAATCATGAAAGTATTCTACGTCCATTCCCTGAATATATCTTCTCTGCAAAAAAAAAAAAAAAAAAAGAACGAGTGGAGTTGCAGCTAATCTGAAGGCACTGTGCTGCAATTTGAGATTAATAGCCCGCTGCAACATCAGGTTATTAGTCAAGATTGCTTTGATTTACAGGAAGAGCTGCCGGCATTTGTGCAACATCTCAATTTTAAACATGGAAACTTGTCTTCATAGGAAAGCCGGCTGGGCAGCTCAGTGATTACGGTATCTGACTCGTGACCTGGTGGTTGCGAGTTCGATACCAGTTGTGACGAATCGTCTTTCCAGTGATTTTTGGCCTCTCACCTCTGATGCATGTGAGAAAAGAAGTCAATGAATATGAAAGAAAGCTTTGCCAGTGCTTGTATGAGAAAGCCAGGAAACATGCATAGGTGCACTGACCACTATGATATAACCTAAGCTGTTAAAACTATTAAGTCCCAATACAAACAACCAAAGGAAAGCAGCCAATGGCTTGGAGATGGTAAAGTGCGTAGTACAGGTAGCCTACTAGCATTTAGTCTAGGGATGCATTGTACACTGGCAGCCTGCTATCGATCTTAGTATCAACACTTATAGATACAACAGGTACCAGTTTAGGACGCATTATTAAGCGTACTGGCTGCCAGAGTAATGCCAAACAGAAAAAAAAAGTGCAATAAGGGAGATAATTCATGTACTTGTTAATTCCAAAATATCTACTGTCACTCATTATAATGGATCTAGCTCTTCAGTCTTCTACGTTTACAAACATGGAAACAGTTATGGACAAAACATACTTTAATAATACAGTATTTTCTTGGAGGATTATTGTAATTTATTCTCTCATTTCTGATCATGAAATGTATCCCAGAGCATCATTTTCCTGATTTCCCTGATCATGACATACCTCAAAGTATAGTTTTCCTTACTTCACCAATCAGTCAAACAAGAAAAATTACATTCCCAGGTCTGTCCCTTTGCCATGGACTGAGTAGATATTTTTACCTGAATCTTGAACAGACTTGCAACAGGCAACTTAAAAAACACCCTCATAAATTAAAATTAATGGAAGTTGAATTACATAGTAAATTAATGAACACATATGAAAACAGCTTAAAAAGGAGAAATTTCTCATTTTAAGTAATTTCTGTTTTTTCTATAGTATTTTCAAGTGTTCTGCTGGAAGACAAAAACAAATTTTCAGCAGGAGATGACATGCTATGATAAAAATTCTTTCATAATGGCATCAGCCATTTCTTCATCAACAGAACCTATAGATTCCTGATAGTCTTCATCGGAACTTGTAACTGGACCAAAAGCTTCCATAATTTTCTCAAACTTATCCTGGTCAGTCTCGCTCTCATATTCTGGTCCTAGCTCACGCGGACTGGATTTTTTCTCGTCCTCATCAGAAGATGACCATTTCGGTGACATTTTCCCCTTAAGACCCCAACCCCTTGGCATATCCCCTGTCATACTGTCCTCACTACTGGTCTCCTCCTCTGGCCTTCTGAACGCTAATACTTGTTTTCTAACTCTCTCATTGCGAGCTTCATCTTCCTCCGAACTTTCATCTTCTTCGTCCTCTATTTCATCTTCTACTTCTTTATCCATGTAGGCAATATCATCATCAGAAAATGCATAAAGAGGATTGTATGTCATTGAAAAATTGTCACCATTTTGTGCCTCTATAGCATTGTCATCAGCTGCCTTTGCGGCACTGTTTGTGTCAATACTTTCTTTCATGGTATTTAAATCTTCTTGTTTACTTTCATCTTCAGATTTTACCTTCTTGTTCATACTTCCATCCAGATCATTGTCTATTTTTCTCTTGGTACCTGCTAATTTACTTGGCTCTGGACTGTCTCTACCATCATCTGATAACTTTGTGTTTGGAATATCCAAATACAAACTTTCCTCTACTCTCTCCCATCTCTCGTAACAACACCATAGCCATTTCACATTCACTATTTTGATATGTTTGAACTTTATAGCTGTTCTGACTTTAGTTGTTCCCATTCTAGAAGTAATTAAGTGAGTTGTGTAATTTTCGGGATATTTTTCATTGTGTTTGTGTTTGATTTCTTGCTGAACATTTGCACCAAGTGACACGGCCATGATGTAAGCTCTGTTTTTCTCTACCTGCATGTTTGTTGGTATAATTCCACTGAACACTATATTACATCCTTTCAGCACTTTTTTCTTTATGTACGGAATAATGTCCTTCAAACTTGGATTGGTGTTGATGTCATCTGTATTTTTCTGCTGCATTTGATCATACATGTCATAAAATGCAGTGTGAATGTTTTTCAAAATGTCTTCAAGATAAAATAGATAATCATCTTCATCTTCCCACTCTATTTCTTCATCTTTGTCCTTTTCTTCTTTAGCGTTGCCTGTTTCAGCTTCCTTTGATCCGACATTTCCGTTCCCTTCAACTTTTCCCTCGTCTTTATCATAACCATCATACTTCATATTGAGGCTTTCATCTTTAGGGGTGGAGTCTATATTTACAGACCGTGATGTTTCTAGAATGTCCATTTCCTTATCTTCTTTCTGTGACATATTTTCAGAATCATCTTTATCTGAATCTGAGATCTCTCTTTTTGATGATACACATTTATTGTTGTCTAAATTATCTACTTCTTTACCATTGATGTGGATGGTTTTCTGTTCGAGTGACTTTGAGTCATCAACTGGCATTGGGCAATCTGCTAACACCTGGTCAGAAGGCTCAACTGACACTGGGTCAGACGATTCAACTGACACTGGGTCAGACGGTTCAACTGACACTGATTCAGAGAGTTTAACTGACACTGGTTCAGAATCCTCAGTTTCTGTATTTACTGAATTTTCATTTGATGCTGCTTCCTTACCTTCCTCAGTATTACTTGACTCTAATTTCACGGTACCTGAATCTTCAACACTCTTGCCCACAGGATATTTGTCTAATTCCTTACCTTGTTTTAAATCATTTACATTTTCCACTTTGATTTCTACTTGACTTTGTTCTTCATTCACATTTTCCTGTTTATCAGGTGGTTCATTATTTTCTCTGTATTCTGAACTTGCTCTTTCGCTTTCATCTTTATTAGTTTCACCAGTTTTTGGGAGTCCAGGTGGTGCGTTTATGTCAGCTGTGCCTTCAAAAAATCTATAAGGCTTCACATGTACCATATTGGGAACAAAATTCCACACATCTTCTCTGTCATCAATGATACACACCATTGAGTCTCCGCATGGAAACAGTGCTCTGAACATAAACAAATCTTAGATGAGTTCACGCAATTCTCTTTACAGATAGGGCACCCTAATGGAATTCGTGTAACATCGCCTTTCATCACCGAAAAAATGTACAGATTCAGATAAGACTCGGATAATCCGTAATCAATCAGCCAATAGACACTGGTTTCCTGCATCGATTGCGGATTACCAGAGTCTTAGCCGAATCTGTATGATTTTGGCCATGAAAGGGGATGTTACACGAATCCCATTAGGGTGCCCTATCCTTAATATATAATAAATTTTAGACTTATCCATACTGAAAGTATTTGCAGATGACAAATTACATGTAGCTCAAGCAATAATATGTCTCTGAAAGACTAGATTACAAAACAGTGTTACATTGCCAGAATTTTCTCCTATTCACAACATTGTCAAAAGCTTTTCTTCTTCGGGTTATTAAAACACAGAATGTTAGTAAAGGGCAACTGCTAACCAGATTTAAAAATTTTAGTCTGGTCTACAATCTAAATATTTGCAGATAACAATTATATCTGGCTCCATTGATATGTGTTTGTCTTTGAAATGGCAGTGAAAAAAAGTGGACTGGGAGAAAATGCTGGTTTAAAATACTTTTCCCATTTTCCCCACAAGGTTTTCAAAAGCTTTGTGTCTGAAGGTTGTAAAACCATAAGGTAATTTGGCAAAGGGTAAAGAGCTTTTTTCTAGAAACCTCCTCTTCAAATAACGACCATTTTAAGTGCATCTGTAGTGTAAAAATCGAACAAAAAAAGTGGTATATCCTTATGTATAGCTTTTTTGCAATTTTGCGTTGTCTTCTCCAACACATTTCTACCAAGCAATTTTTTTTCCCCCCCACAATATTTTCAAAACCTTTCTTCCTCAGGGTGGTCAAAACATGGGAATAAGTGGTAAATTGTTAATACTATGAATACAACTGTCAGCACTTACTTTAGATTGGCTGTTTTCAAGCTAGCATCAAAGCATTCATCTCTGGAGAGTATCCTATAGGAGAAAAATTTCCCCTCTGGATCTATTAATTTTGCAATGGTATGGGCATACATTCTGGATCCAAAAGTGCAGATATGGAGCTCAAACAGCTTCGAGATTTCCTCCAAAAATTTCAGGGTACCAGGTCTGAATTTTGTATGATGCCATAACATCTGGTTCCCATGCCATAATTGAAAATGTTTCACTCCCTGAAAAAACAAAAAACAATGTTCAACTCTTTACCACACAATAAAAGTGAAGACTTGTCCAAAACGAAAGCATTTGCAGATGACAATTATGTGGCTTAAATGATGGAAATCGTATTTGATAGGGTTAAAAACATTGTGGGAAAAGGAGAAAATGCTGGTTACCAGCATTTTCTTCTTTTCACATAATGTTTTCAAAAAGCCTTCTTCCTCACTCGGGATTGAGTGGTAAAGGGTTAAGCCTTTACCAAACATTTAAGAATCCCAAGTTTTAACTTCCCCTTATCAAGTTATGAGGAAGTATTTTCAAAACATCATGGGTAAAGGAGACTATCCAGGAAACCAGAAGTTTCTCGTTCTCCCACGATGTTTTCTTCTCTTTCATAGACATATTAGCCAAATGTATGGTAATCTCCATGGGTCAAAAAACTTGTGCAAGAGAAGCAATGGAACCCATCAAAGTTCAGGCCATATCAAACCTTTACCACATAATCGGAGTGTTAATGACCATATTGAAGGATTTCGAAAACAATGTAGGAAAAGGAGAATATAACAGTAAACAGCATTTTCTTCCTTTCCCACAATATGTTCAACCTTCAAATGATCAATTTCAATTTTTAATGCACATTTTTTTGTTGTTTGCAAATGCTTTGAATTTGGAAGTGTCTAAAATTTGACTAGAGATGCAATAAACTAATTCTGTATATGGTGTTTAATATGGTTTTCAATGTTATTTCAGTCATATCTCAGCAAACAGTGCACCTATCCACGCTTTCCTGGAATTTCTTTCACCAGAACTTTGCATTTAAATATTCTTCCCATGCCACTGCAGGGTCCAAAAATTTCCGGAAAAGACACTCGTCCTGTAGGACAAGTGACTTTGAAAAAACACTTGCCCTGCCTTGATCCTCACTCGTCCGAAGAGAAAAACCCGTCTAATATTTGACTGGCTTTTTTTTTTTCAGACGAAACGGAAACGCTAATTATATTGTCTCCCGTAGCAACGAACATTAAATACCGGGTTTGAATATCCGGTATCATTTATCCGGTCAAGTTATAAGAAATTAATAAAGCCAGAACAACACAGTTTTTGGACCTGGTTTCGGGAGAGTATTTGCGTTATTGTTGATGTCGATCGTTTTAATAAATTGGCAAAGTCACTCGTATTGAATTAGATCTACCCGAGGCATATTAAAACATCTGTATGCAATGAAAATGTCCCGGGTTATATCATTAGGCTGACTTGAAATTGGTCTTTATTTGGAGCGGGTACCAGCAGGTTTTATGTCCTGTTTCAATATTTGATTTCCAGAATACCCTTGATTGTCTTATTCAATAATGGAATGACCGTTTTGTCTCCTGTAAGATAATTTTCATCTGGAAAAACTTATTTGTTCACTACCTCCTATTTACCACTCGTCCTGTCGGGCGACCATGACTGATATTTCACTCGTCCTCATCCATTTCTCACTCGTAAATACGAGCGGACGAGTGGATTTTTTGGACCCTGCACTGGCTGCTTTCCAACATAACCATCGTCGAAACAATGATCAGCAGTGAGACGGGAATGAATCCTGTTGCAATGACTATCATTAAACCTCAAAGAAATTTGGCAAGCTGGGAACTGAAACCAGCAATCCCCTGTTCTCAAGTCCTGTACACTATTGACTGCACTACCTGGGCTCGGCCGAGACGCAATGAGAAAATCTAGAGGAAAAGTACTCAGAAGTATGTGCAAATGGTCTGCTCCAATTTTTGCTACAAATTCACCTAACCAAATATAGTAAATTTTATTCTTATTTTACCTTCAAGTTAGCCGGCACATTGTCAACAGTTGTATGAATAATGGTCTGATCCAGATCTACCAATAGAACTAACTTCCTGTTGGATAACAATTTGTCCTGGTCTGCTTTTCCGAGCTCTTTGGCCATCTGTGACAATGACAAGAGAAAAGACTTAACTCTTTAACAAACAACAAAATGCTAGACTAGTCCAAATTCAAAGCTTTTGTAGTTGAAAAAATAAATGTGACTCAAAAATTGAAACTTTTTTGTTCATATCTCATACAAAGTAGCTTGACCCCAAAAATTGACTTTAACCCTTTACCACTCAATAAACAATTTAAACAACAATTTAAACAACCCTAAGAAAGAAGGCTTTTGAAAAAAATGTGGGAAAAGGAGAAAATGCTGGTAACCAGCATTTTCTCCTTTTCTCACAATGTTTTCTTCCCTTCCAAAATCAGATGACAATGACAAGAGAAAAGACTTAGCTCTTTAAAATGCTTTCATTTTGGACTCATCCAAAATTTTGGTAAAATTGTTAGAGTTAAGGATAGCGATTTAACAACGGCTCCCAAAATTTCACACTTGGAAAAAACTCATATCATGTAAGATCTTCTAAATTTACATATACTATAGTCATGCGCTGTGAAAAGATGGTTTTATGCAGCTACAAAAGGTATTGAACCATGTCAGCCTGTGCAATTCATGCAGGCTGACCTGGGTTCAAACTTTTTTTTTTTTCTTTAACTTAAATTTTCTTCATGTCAAAAATCCATTCTACCTCATGATTCAGACATTTCATCCATATTATGCACCTCTTGTTGGTGTAATGCATTATGAAAATGCATGAGACCCCATTTTTTCCACTCATATCATTCATGTTTATGACTTAGTTGCATCACCGAAATGAATTTTGGTATAGAATTAATTTCAATCTTAAGCTCTCAACACATAATCCCAAGTTTTTACGACCCAATGGAAAGGGACTTTTGCAAACATTGTTGGAAAAGGAGAACATCATTTTCTCCTATCCATAACACTTTCTACACTTTCAGAGACAAATTCCATAACTTGTGCAGCATTTAATGTCTCGTTTCTACGTGATTTCAATCTGGGCCAGTCTAAAATTTTGTCCTACGGTGAGGAATAAATTCTGCATCAAACCCAACAATAATCCTCTGTAACACTTTACCTGTTCACTAACTATCAACTCTGGAATACTGTGAACCATGGCAACAGATGCAGTCACGTCCTCTTTACGGTTCCCAGCAGTCGAGTTCTCCCTTTAAATAAATCATGCAGTACTGTTACCAATTTTCTTCCAATGAGGCAATTCTTTAATTAACCCTTTCCCAAACAATCCCTGGTTTTCACAGCCCTGAAAAAGAAGCCTTTTGAAAACATCGTAGGAAAAGGAGAAAATGCTGGTAACCAGCATTTTCTCCTTTTCCCACAATGTTTTCTACCCTCCCAGAACAAATTTCAATTTTTGAGTCACGTTAATTTTGTCGTCTGCAAATGCTTTCAATTTGGACCAGTCTAAAATTTTGTCATTTGGTAAAGAGTTAACATTGCCCTGTTAACTCTTTATCAAATGAAAAAAATTTGGACAAGTCCAAATTAAAAGCATTTACAGACAAAAACATAATAGTTACCAAAAAGCCTGAATTTGTTTTCATAAGTGTGCAAAACATTGTGGGAAAAGCAGCATTTTCTCCTTTTTCCAATATGTTTTCAAAAGCTTTCTTTTTCAGGGTCTTTGAAAGTTGCAACTGTGTGGTACAGGGCTAAATCAGATAAATAGTATGTCAGAATGCATACAAAAGGGCCTTTGTCCAGTTTAAATCTTAGTTCATACTTAGTCTTGAGTACATCTGTCTGGCTTATTTTAAAAGTTTTCCCTACATCTGCTAGTTTATGGCACAATCATTCCCCATATCATTCAATTTATGGACAATAGCATAGGCAGAGCCAGCATTAAAATATTTGAACATACAGAGAGGCATGAAGCACCGATGGGGAGGGAGCAGGCAAGTGGCATTTATTGTAAAGCATAGAGGAATTTTCTAGTAATCAGTGCATTAATTTGAGCCACATTCAATGTGTAATCTGCAAAATGCTATGGAATTGGACAGGTATAAAATTTTGTCATTTGGTAAAGAGTTGAGCAGTTTTAGAGAAGGAAATATACTTACAGTCTTAAATCCACACCACAACTGGCACACATATCTTTCATAACAGTGGGATGTGTACAGCCCTCCAACGTAAACATGACATCTCTGGGAAAGAGAAAAACATTTCTTCAGTGTAAGCAGAACAGTAACAAGTAAGAGCACTCTCCTGTAAGCTCTGGTTCCAACCTCTGTACCGCATCAGCCCCTGTTTTTCCCCTTGGAAATTACAAAAGTGGTCAGAAGAGACCCTTTTGCAGACAACAAAACATAAGCCTTGTTGTAATTGAAAACATCTTGCAGGCAACAAATTACATGAGACCCAAGACATGAAATTCGTCTTTCATATGGTAGAAAACGGAAAAAGGAAAAAAAGTTGGTTACCGGCATTTTCTCCTTTTTCCACAGGCCATTGTGGGGTAAAGGTTTAAAGAGACCATGGACATATTAAAGGACCTTGGGAGTGGTGGCAACTTCCCAAAATGTAAGAGACGGGCTAAGGGAGTGTTGTGATAATCAGAAGCAGTCACTCATGTCATAGCTTAGTGCTTAACATTAAAGGGCCTTTACCAAACAATCATAAGTTTTAACTTTTAGCAACCTTTAAGGCAAAGGACTTTTGAAAAAGGAAAAGGAGAAAATGCTGGTAACAAGCATTTTCTCCTTTTCTGACAATGTTTTCTATCCTTACAAAGAAAAATTTCCTTATTTATTCAACATTTAGTTTGTCATCTGCAAATGCTTTCAGTTTGGACCAAAATTCTGAAACCTTGTTGTTTTGTCAAGAGTTAAAGTCTGAAGTCCCATACTGGAATTACTTCTTTCCTCCAAAATTATCACAGGTAAGCTACTGGCAGGTACCCTCTCTGATGTAATTTTTAGTGATTGCTTCTTCGCTTCCCTGCTAGGCAATGATGCCGCAAGACAGATAGCAGCCAAAAGTAAACAATGCTGGAGTTAAAACGCAGACAAATTTAAATCATACAATTTAAAAGTATGACTCAAATGATATGTTACAGCAGGGTCTGTCAAAAGTTCCAATCACTAGCTGAAAAATTTTTAGTAAAACTAGAATGATAGCTCACCAAATAAGATTTACAGTAGTTTCAGTAGTAGACAAATTTGGCACATTGGACTTGAAACATAAATGGATCAGAAGCTCTGTAATAAGGTAATTTTCAGTGTTATTTTACCATGACTTTTTACTGCTATTTTACGTTTATCACACCGAATATCCCGCTTTCATTTATTCATCATTTAACTTTTTAATTTTTGGTCATTTGTAAAACTTTTTGAGATGTGGTTTTATAAATGACAAACAAATAGAAACCTGAGATTGGATGTGAAAATCATCATGGTGCATTAACACCAACACCTTTAATCTGATTGAATCAGTTTACTATACAAATCTAGTTTATGGAACTTGTCTGTTACCAAAACATCTGTCATCCCTAAATGAAATCTGGGCTACCTTTCAGATCTAAGGTACAGTCGATGGCAAAAAGAGCAAATATTCATTGAAAACAACTAATTGAATAATTAAAGAGACATCCTTACAGCCAGAGAGTAAACCAATGCTGTTAAAAATTGACGGTGTTATAAAAAATCAATACAAGGTGTATGGAGTAAAGAAACTGTAGGGATTTGTCTTCGATTTAAACTGGAAACTGTGGTTGTTATGTCTATGGCTAGTTGCAATAGAATAAAATGCATTTTCTATCTGCCGTAATCTGTGCAACCTTGAAACCATCAGGGACAATATTTGACATGAAGATACAAGTGATTATAGTTTCATAATAAAGAAAAAAAAATGGTTAAAAAACTGGATGAAAACAAGTGCAGATGTATGTTTAAATGGTGTTTTGTGATTTCAGTCATATCACAGCCACCGCTCACAGTAGTCATGTATGTCCTATATTTCACCAGCACTAGGCTAGGGCTTTGAAGTGTATTGCCCAAGGATCATAGTTCCACGAAAAAACAGTGCTTCCAAGTTTCAGCAAGGCTCGAACACTCCAAGTTACGAATCCCTAATCACTGAGCCACTCTGTCTCTGGGGCCCCTTTTGACAATAACAGCAACAATTCTAACTGAACAGAAAATTGGGCATTTTCAAAACGAAACAAACTACAATGAATATCGTAAATACACCTTGAAAAAGAAAAAAAACTGTCTCACCCTTTCGATACATCTTCGCCTTCTTTCACGTGAATATTGTGGATTGTGCCACCGTGACATGACTTGAATTTCTGTGCAACATTACCGTCAGTTGTGAATAAACACAATAAGGTACCCTTGGAAATATCTTGTCCTTTTCTCACTTTTAATTTCTTAATCTTAAATGCGTTGTCTGCGGCGACTTTGATCATTCTAACGGGGGCCGCCATGTCTGTAAGGTCTGTTTGAGTTGTCAAGACTTGCGTGAACTACAATCGAACAATTGAAATAGAGCATTTAGAACTATATCTTATTTGTTAGTTCACAGGAATTTGACATTCTATAATGAAAATATGTGATTAAATATGAAAAAAATACTCCCCTATATGTATAGGGGAGTATTTTTTTTTTCATATTTAATCATATATTTTCTTTATAGAATGTCAAATTCCTGTGGTTAGTTACAAAGACTGGACAGGTATGTCCATGTAAATAGGTGAAAGAGGTATCTGTTAAATTACCTATGCATGAATTGAACTCAATTCTATGTTTTTAAACATGCAGTCAATCATTCTAGCTAAGTGTGGGTATAGGACTACACAACAGACATGTATTAGATCCACCCTTTACTACACAACAAAGTTTTAGACTTTTTCCAAACCAAAAGCAGTTGCAAATTCAAAATGGCTCAAATTGTGAAATTTGCCTTTGATCAAGTAGAAAACGATGTGGGAAAAGGAGAAAATGCTGGTTACCAATATTTTCCTCTTTTCCCATAATGTTTTCAAAAGTCTTCTTTCTCAAAGTTGTTCAAAGTCAAGATTGTGTGGTAAAGGGTTAAAAAGACACGAATTGCAGTACACCATATGCTTTGCATCCCTAAACAGTGGACTAGTCAATATTGTTTAAAGTACACGCTGTACTTGAAAATGCCAAACTAACCCGCATATGAATATTCCCCATAGAATGGATCATGTTTGCTCACTGGTCATAACACATACATGTACCAGAACAAGTAAACAAAACCTTGGCTCAACTAAGTTGTGACATTACTATGTTAACCATGTAATGATTATGCTATACAATTTATTTTAAGTAACAAACTGTATACATACACAATAATCGAAAATTGCAAATGATTAAGGTCTTCTTCTCAAATACTCCGTTACTTCTCTTGATTCATTTTTGCCTGCCCTACATGTATGTTGTCATATTCAGTAATCAATTAGATAAAGGCCTTGCACTGTGAAAAGGGGGCTCAATGCAGCTGCACAATGTACTGACCCTTGTCAGCTTGCACAATCCAACCTGGGTGGCAACTTTTTGTTATTTGTAAATTTTCTGCATGTCAAAGGATGAGTGTACCTCATGATACATAGAGGATATTTGTTTTTTACGGTGAAAGATTGAAATTTATTTCATCGAGTGAACATCATCGGTAATATTTTCACAAGTGGCGCAGCCACGAGTGAAAATATTTTCGATGGTGTTCACGAGATGAAATAAATTTTGATCTTTCATTGAAAAAAACAAATATTCTATTTATTTCATGCTTTTAACCTTATCTGGGGAAAACTTAATCAAAATCCAGTACGGTTCTTTCGGTTATTCCCCATGGCGTACCCCCTCCGCATAGCAACGCATTACAATATGACGTCAAGCGCTAGAAATGTAAGGTAAATTACGTCATATTTCCATCTGGGTGTGAGGCATGCGCATTTTACCTAGGTAACTAGTGCGCGGGAACAAATGTTTCTGCCTTCAATTGAAGAGTTAGAATATAAAAATCGGTATTTTCACTGGTCGTAACCATGAAATATCGAAAAATATTTCACCGATATTTCTCGATAACCTACCAGAAAGCATGAAATAAAGTCAGTTGTTATACAAAATGGATTTTATAGATCCATTATACTGTGATCACTTACTTGGATTACAGAGATGCATCAAAACCCGTTTTGCTGGAGCATGGCTCATTCATACACAATAATCTTTGACAAGAGGGCCATGATGGCCCTAAAGTTGCTCACCTGAGCCTTTTGACCATACATGATCCATTTCTAATCTTTTCCAGGATATAATGACAAACATTCTGACAAACTTTCATTAGTATTGGACTTTAAATATGGCCTCTAGAGTGTACGTAAGGTTTATTTAAGACTTTACCTAGTGACCTAGTTTTTGACCCCATGTGACCCATTTTCAATTCATCTAAGATATCATCAAGACAAACATTCTGATCAAGTTTCAAGATTATCGGACTGAAAATGCAGCCTCTAGAGCGTACCCAGGGTTTTTCAAAGTTTGACTTAGTGACCTACTTTTTGACCCAATGTAACCCACTTTCAAACTCATAAAAGCTATCATCAAGACAAATAATCTGACCAACTTTCAAGAGTATTGGACTGAAAATGTGGCCTCTAGAGGGTACACAAGGTTTTTGTAAGATGTGACCTAGTGACCTAGTTTTTGACCCCATGTGACCTATTTTCAAACTTGTCCAAGATATCATCAAGACAAACATTCTGACCAAGTTTCAAGAGTATAAGACTGAAAATGTGGCCTCTAGAGTGTACACAAGGTTTTTCAGTGATTTGACCTAGTGACCTAGTTTTTGTCCTGACTTGACCCATTTTCAAGCTCGTCCAAGATATTATCAAGACAAACATTCTGAGCAAGTTTCAAGAGTATCAGACTGAAAATTTGGCCTAGAGAGTGTACACAAGGTTTTTCTAAGATTTGACCTGGTGACCTACTTTTTGACTCCATGTGACCTATTTGCAAACTTGTCTGAGATGTCATCAAGAAAAATACTCTTACCGACTTTTAAGGCTATTGGACCGAAAATGTGGCCTCTAGAGTGTACATAAGGTTTTTCTATGATTTGACCCAGTGACCTAGTTTTTGATCCAACATAACCCATTTTCAAACTCATCGGAGATAATATCTAGACAAACATCCTGACTAAGTTTTAAGTGTATTGGACTGAAAATGTGGCCTCTAGAGTGTAGAAACGGTTTTTCTAAGATTTGACCTGGTGACCTAGTTATTGACCTGACATGACCCATTTTCAAACTCGTCTGAGATATCATCAAGACAAAGAGCCTGACCAAGTTTCATGAGTATCGAACAGAAAATGTGGCTTCTAGAGTGTACACAAGGTTTTTCTAAGATTTGACCTAGTGACCTAGTTTTTTACCCGACATGTTTCATTTTCAAGCTTGGCTGAGATATCATCAAGACAAACATCCTTACCAAGTTTCATGAGTATCGGACTGAAAATGTGGCCTCTAGCGTGTACACAAGCTAAAAGTTGACACTGGATGACGACAAACGACTCACGCCAGACACAGCATGATCACAAAAGTTCACCTTGAGCACTTTGTGCTCAGGTGAGCTAAAAACTAACAAAATTTTAAGAAAGCTATATTCAGTTAGTGCTATTTTCTATGCATTATAAACCTCAGTAAAAATAAGTGAATGGATGATTCCTTTTAGCTATTTGGAAAACCTACATGGAGTAAAATACCAAAACCCCCAGGTATTAACACACTTACAATTAATCCCCTTTAATAGCTCACATGGTTAAGAATGAGACTTGCATTCAAGTAAAACTTGTGACACATGATTTTGGGTTTAATTCCCACACCTGGACAACGAAAAGTTAGACAGTCTTTTAGGGAAGACATGAAAACTAAGTATCACGTCATGGTGCTATACACTGGAAACTTGTTAAAGAACCAGGTGTAATATGGATGGGTTTTCGCTACTATATTTCTTTCATTCAAAGCATTAGGTTACATATTCATCCACCAAGTACAATGCTGGAGCTTTGCAGCAGCTTGCCCAAGGACACTCCAACATATCCAGCAACACAAGCAGGAATAGAACCCAGACCCTCGGGATAATTCAGAACTGTTGAATGGTGTTTCATGCAGCTTTCAACATTATTTCAGTTATTTGATAGCAGCATCGCTGTTATTAATACCTTGCCATAAAGCAGTGGGGAAATAAGGAATTGCCTTTGTCCATCTGCGAATTTGTAAGACTTTTTTTATCTGCTCCACATTACTTGAACATCTGGCCCAATTTTTAAATATTTCACACATGTACACCCTAGTAAGATGAAGCAAAGGTTTCAGGCACCAAGCTCTAAAATCAAGGCCTCAGCAGGGAGTCAATGGTAACATTCTCATAAATTGTGTCAGCTCCATATCTCTTGAACCCTGGATTGATTTTTAAAATATTTCACACATAATGTACACATTGATGAAACAATTTGCTGTACCAAGGTTTAATAACCATAGCTTAAAGGTCAAGGTCACAGCAAGGGATATGCTCGTAAATTGGGTCTGCTAAATATATTTTAAAGACAGGGACACCTTGTGTGGTCATCTTGAATGTGCAGAGGCTAAGGTATCACAAGTCAGGCTTCAAGGTCAAGGTCACAGCAGAAGCATTTACTCTTACCACAAAACCAAATTTTATATTTATCCAAATTGAAAGCATTTGCAGACATCAAATAAATGTGACTGAAGAAGTGAATTTTATTTTTCGAAGGTTTAGAAACATTTTAGGAATAGGAGAAAATGCTGATTACAATGTTTTCATAAGCCTTCTTCCTCAGGGTTGTTAAAAGTTGGGATTATGTGGTGAAGGGTTAAAGGTCACATGCCCTACAATTGTTTTGGCTCCAATCTCTTGAAGATCTGGTCTATATTTAAAACTGTTTCACACATGTGTGCACCTTGATGGGACAATATGCATAGATGGGTTTCACATGCCAATGTCATAGGTCAAAATCACAGCAGGGGTAAAGGCTCACTTATTTCAAATTGGTGTCTGTCACATATTTCTTGAACCCTTTGTCTGTTTTTAAAATATTTTACAGTTCTATTGGAATTGTTTCTGGGATGACCCACCTTTAACCCATTATCAAACAATCCTGAGTTTCAATAACCCAGAGAAAGAAAGATTTTGAAAGGACAGAAAACCTTGGGAGAATAGGAGAAAATACTGGTGAGCAGCATTTTCTCCTTTTCCCACAATGTTTTCTATACTTTTAGACAAATTCCATTATGTTAGCCCAATTAAAATTGTTCTCTGCCTCGACTTTGAATTTGGACAAGTTTAAAGTCTTGTCTGTTAGAGGCTTAATTGTTAAGCATGTTTTCATCAGCCATTATTGAAAAACTTTTGACAAGTCCATTTTGAATGCATTTGCAGACAACAACTTAAATGTGGCTCAAATGGCAAGATTTGTCTTTGATAGCAAAGAAAACATTGTGGGAAAAGAAAAAGATGCTGGCTACCAGCATTTTTATCCTTTTCCCCCCACTGTTTTCAAAAGCTTTATTTCCCAGGGCCATTTTTTGATCATATTTACAAATACATATGTGATTTGAAGAACAGGACCGGCTGATTGACTGGTGTTAAACACCATTTTCAATATAATTTCAGACATATTGTGGGGGCCAGTATACCTATTCATGCTTTCCTGGAGTTTCTCTTTACCAGTGCTTTGCAAAATTTTCTTCCCAAACCACTAGCTGCTCTCCCATACAACCATTTTCAAACATTGCTCAGCTGTTGCACTGATCATCATCAATCCATGGAAAAAAATTGGCTGAGCTTCCGATTCAAACCTACAACCCTATGGATTCAAGCCCTGTACATCCCGAATTGAGCAACAGGGCTCGTTATACGTGATTTGAAGAAAAAGAACACAGTTTCAATATTTTCATGTATTTTAATAAAAGTTTCATTTAGGGAAATCTATTCGGCTATCATTCTATTTGCAAAATGCCAGATGATCTACCTCTATTGAGTATCCAGGATGATTTTCATTTTTTTCCCATCAGATAGTAAAGGGTAGAAAACATTGTGGGAAAAGGAGAAAATGCTGACTACCAGCATCTTCTCCTTTTCCCACAATTTTTTAAAAGCCTTCTTTCTCAAGGTTGTTAAAATTCAAGATTGTGTGGTGTAGGGTTGATACAGGTTAGACTGTTATTTCTTTAAGGGATTTTACAGTATATTTAACTCATTACCTACAATTCCCAGTTTTAGCGACCCCTAGTAAGAAAGCTTTTGAAAACATTGTTGGAAAAGGAGAAAACAAGCATTTTTACTTTCCTCATGATGTTTGCTACCCTTTTCAGAGACAAATCCCATCATTTGAGCTACATTTATTTCCTCATCTTGAAATGCTTTCAACTTGGACCAGTATACAATTTTGTCATTTAGTAACAATATGAGCCATGCACTGTGAAAAGGAATTTCATGCATCTGCAGATAGTATCGAACCAGGTCAGCCGGTGCAGCACAGTTTAGCCTGTGCAGGCTGACCTGTGTCAAACCTTTTTGCTTTCGGTAAATTTTCTGCATGTCCAAGGACGATTATACTTTATAACTCAGTTGATTGTCAGACAAAATGGATTTCATAAATCCATAATTATGTGATGTTCTTGCTTGAGACCTTGTATCACAAAGATTCATAAAACCCCATTTCACAGAGTATGGTCATTTCACATTCGGAAAATTGACCAAAAACAAAAAGTTTTGACCCAGGTCAGCCTGTGCAGACCGCGCAGGCTGACATGGGTCAAAACTAAACCTCAGGGCTCATACTGATCAGGCAAAAAGTTAGGTGAAGAGTCGAATGGTTGCATCAGCCCCTGATGAAAAGATCCAAGGTTGTGTGGGATGAAATACACAGTCCAACACTCCCACATCTTTGGTTGTGGCATGTCCTCTTAGAATCTTGACGGGAACAATGAGGGGGTTTTGTAACAAGTCACTGTGAAAGAAAAAAAAAAAAATCAGGAAGAATGACAAAAATACCATACTCAGGTGTGCACTACATGTATTTGTATTGATGACAAGGGCATGCTACCTACTTCACCTACTTTCAACTGAAGAGTTACAAAAATATATTATATGCTCATATTCACAAAGCTACAAAAACTTAGTAAAAACAGATATATGAATACATGTATAGTAAATCTGATATGAGGGTGTAAAGTTACAAAGATTCATGCGTAAAAATTACGCTTTGTGGTAAAATATACCCAGAATGTCTGAGTCCAAGAGGTCACCCAGACACTCTGGAGAAATACCTAAAGTACTTACTTGTAGACCATTCCATGTGACACAATGACTGACGTGTCATCACTTGCAGAGGCAAACAGTGGATATCTCTTGTGATAGCAGACACTTCGCACAGCTTTTTTATGATGTCTGTAAAGGTAAGAAATCCATTTATTTAAATCTGTACCACACAACAAAATTTTGGCCCTGTCCAAATTGGTAGCATTTGCAGACAACAAATTAAATGTGCCTCAAAACATGAAATTTGTCTTTCATAGAGTAGAAAACATTGTGGGAAAAGAAGAAAATGCTGGTAACCAGATCTTTCCCCTTTTACCCTGATGTTTTCTAGACTTATAAAGAAAAATTTAAGTCACACTTAACCTGTCATCTGCAAATGCTTTTGAGCTGGACCAATTAATGAACCAATTAATAAAAGAAATACATTTGGCCTGCTTGAAAAAAAAGATCAATTCTATAACAACTTTTTTTCCCATAAAATAAGATCCAAGAATGGTGGGAGGACAGTACTTACTTGAGGGTCTGATACGGTTTTGTTGATAGGTCAAGATCAAACCAGTTCAACCGTGTGTCATAACTTCCGATAATTACATTGTCTCCTGGAAAATAAAGAAAATATTGTAAAATGTCTAACAAAACCATCGCAAGCAGGTGCCAACCCTTCATGGGGGTGTTTTCACAGTAGTAATTCTAAATCTGGAAAGGGGATAACTGTATAAATAATGTAGTGAGAGTTACCTGCCCTTCCGGTATGGGTTCCCTCTAAACGGTTAAAATCTAGCCTAAGTTTAAGGTTAATATTTACAGTAATGACAGAGGTACATGAAAATCTCAAAGTTTTGAACAACGACACAAACAACAACAAGGCTATTGCAATACCTAGAGGTTTTCTTTGAAAGATATGAACAAAAAAAATAACATAAAATCAACAAGTAATAGAAGGAAAAGTATATTCTGTATTCATAGCATTAATGATTTTGACAATATACTAGCTGAACAGACCTCCACGTGAGGATTTTATACCCATATGGCTTGCAACACGCAAAAAGGGGCATTCGGACATTTGCGTAAAGTGTCGTCTCGGATTAGCCTGCGCTGACTGCGAAGGCTAATCCGAGACGGCACTTTACGACTACATTAGATTTTGTGCTACAGTAGACTTGCGCAAAAAAGAAAATTACATAAAAAAGGAAAGTGTCGTTTTGGATTAGCCTACGTGGACTGCGCAGGCTGATCCGAGACGACACTTTACACAAATGTCCGAATGTCCCTTTTCGCATGTTGCAGGCTATATAGTGTTTTTTTTTTTTATGAAACCACAAACAAATTTGCTGTGAGTAGATATGAGCCATACTCTTTGAAAAGGGGGCCTAATGCATCGGCAATAGGTATCAACCCAGGTAAGCATGTGCAGTCCGCAGGCCGACCTGGGTTGAGACCTTTTCAAATGAGTCAATTGTCTGCATGTCAAAGGATCATTCTACCTCAGGATTCAGTCATTGTAGAGTTGATAATACCCTCTGTGTGTGGAAAGGCATGGTTTTTAACGCGAAATTGAAATGTAAATTTTCTAGAAATATAGAAATGATCCTTTTCAAATTGTGAGTAGAAAACCTCACCCTCTGGATGGACGTCCATACTCGAGATCCATTTACAGTTACCTGTTAGCTTTTTACTCATCTCTTGTTTCAACAAATTGTATACTCGGATATATCGCTGGGTCTGTAGAAACAAATCAAAACTGAGGTTTTGTCGTCATATTTAGAAAATGTGAGAGATCTATTTTCTTTTCATATTTCACTTATCATCAAACCTTGTGCAGACAAGGTTTTCCTGTCATATTTGTAGAGAATAATCTGGTGATTTATATTTATCCTTTACACAACAAAAATATTTTGCACTCGACTCAATAGAAAATATGTACAGACCACAAAAAAAAGTAACTTAAATAAAGATTTCTGTCATTCACGTGTTAGAAAAGATTGTGGGAAACGGAGAAAATGAAGCTTAACCAGCATTTTCTCCTTTCCACACAATATTTTCAAAAGCCTTTTTTCTTCAGTGTCGTGAAAACTTGGGTTTGTGTCAAAAAAAAAGAGTCAACTGCATATTTCAATTAACATATAACCTCTTGCAGACAATGTTTTCCTGTCATGTCTGTAGAAAATTTTGAGATCTATTTTAACTGTAGATCTACTTTAACAAAAGCCAATTTCCATTTCACATATATTCATAGGCCGAGCTGTAATATCTATTAACATTATCCCTACATCTTAAGTTGTTTTCAAAGTTGTCTGCTGCTAATTTGTTTCCAGAGGCAATGATTTCTTTTTTCAACTCTTTATCAGATGGCAAAATTTTAGACTTGTCTAACCAAGGAGAATTTGCAGATGACATATTGTAGGTGGTCCAAATGACTTTTTCTTTCGCTCAACAGGGAAGAAAAACATTGTGGCCAAAAAGAGAAAATGCTGTTAAGCAGCAATTTCTTCTTTTCTCACAATACTTACTAAAAGCTTTCTTCTTCATGGTCATTGAGAACAAGAGCTTGTTTAGAAAAAGGGTAAAGATTTTTTATCTTATTCATATTTAGTTGAGTTTTGGCAGCAGCCGATGGCTTGGAAAGAACATTGTGTATAAGACCAGAGACTTAAATCTAGGAATACTTGGACAGGATCACCGAATATTGAAAACAGCATAGTTGAGAATACCATACATACAGACAGACAATCAAGGAAGAATAAAAAAATCAGTGACAGTGTTTGACATAAAGGGCTGTTTAACACTTACCAGACAACGAAATCTTACAGTTATCAAAATTGAAAGCATTTGCAGACGACAAATTAAGTGTGGCTAAAATGCTGGTGTTTGTCTTTGAAAAGATTGAAAACATTGTGGAAATAGGAGAAAATGCTGGTTGCCAGCATTTTCTCCTTTTCCCTCAATATTTTTTGAAGGCCTTCTCCTACTGGATTGTCAACGCAGGATTGTTTCGAAAAGTTTTAATAAAAGGTTGGAACTTACGGCAACAAATAAGAAAGGTCGAAGAGGATGAAATTTCACACACTGGACCAGCCCTTTAGACTTGGAGAATGGATACTGTGACCGTCTCCTTGACAACTGATGTATACACACAGACTTAGATACACCTTGTGGCAAAACATTAGCAAAGTAGTCTCCCTTACCATGCCATGTGACTTGGCTTACTTCCTATTGTGAGAAAATATAAGCTAATTTTTATTTTTCTGTAATAAACATCAATGAAAGAAAAAATAACAATACAGCTAAATGAACTACTTGAACGCTAGATGATCTGACATGAGTTGGTGGTCAAGATAAAAATTTATTACATGAGTTGGAGATCGATATAAAATTTTATTACATACATCTTGAAAAATGTTATTAAGCAAGCCTTAGAGGAGATCTACTAATTGCTTTGACACCAATTTACATTAGGATAAAAATAGTTCCACAGAAGCTGAGATATACATGACTTTAAATATACAAATGAAGCAAAACTTTACAATGATCATCAGGTTTAACAGTTTAACTGATGGGAAATTTTTCACTGACATATTTTGAAAGTGGCAAGGAGAACGCCATGCTTTTAATACTAGATGATGTTATTAAATGATATTGACATGTCACGCTTGAGTAACATTAGATGATTTGTGATGGTTTATGACTCTTGGAAAAGTTTATCAAAAGTTTGCTAAACGCCAATTATGCTAATGTCTGAAGTGCTGCAGAAAGTGAAATAAATCTGACCTAAACAAATAATTGAGCCATACTCTGTGAAAAGGCGGTTTAATACATCTGTTTAAAGTATCAACCAAGGTCAGCCTGCGCAATCTGCACAGGCTGACCTGGGCCAATACTTTTTGCCATTGGTAAATTTTCTGTTTGTCAAATGACCATTTTATTTCATGATTCAGTGGGCTGGTAGACAAAATGGATTTTATGGATCATTAAGTATGTGATGACTTGCTAGGTAGACTGCATCACGGAGATGCACTACACCCCCTTTTGCCAGAGGTTAGCTCATTTATCATTCATTAACAGCATATACTCCTTTTCTCACAATGTTTTCAAAAACCTTGTTCAGGGTCGATAAACTTCTGGACTGTTTGGTAAAGAGTTAAACCCTTGTCTTATTCCTGGTTCAAAAACACTGTACATGTTGTGGTGGT
Organism: Hippopus hippopus; assembly: GCA_946811185.2. Taxonomy (NCBI): domain Eukaryota; kingdom Metazoa; phylum Mollusca; class Bivalvia; order Cardiida; family Cardiidae; genus Hippopus; species Hippopus hippopus. Next base: position 12,421,461 of record OX328103.1, on the reverse strand, counting down.
TTAAATAAATGATAGAAAATCCATGATTTAAAAACTTACATGATTATGTGTGACCTTTAACCTGAAACCTTTGTCATATTCTTCACCCTCGAACACTGACCAAGTTGTTGTGGTACCTTTCAAAACAAGAATCCATAAAAAGGTTATTTCACCTCGTACCAAACACTTCAAAGTTTCTGAACTAGTTACATCTACCACTAAGTAATACAGTGGCTCAAGAAGCAAATGTTTAAGACTTTACCACAAAATCCCTGGTTTTAACAATCCTGAAGAAAAAGGCTTTTGAAAACTTTGTGGGAAAAGGAGAAAATGCTGGTTACTAGCATTTTCTCCTTTTCCCAGAATGTTTTCTACCCTTTCAAAACAATCTTCAACTTTTGAGTCACATTTATTTTGTTGTCTGCAAATACATGTACTTTCAATAAAAAGAAAAGAATAATGTATTTTTGAATGTTTTAGTGCAAAATAAAAATCAAAACATGATGAAAAAGAAGAACATCCTGCTGCAAAAGAAGAAAGTACCTTTTATGAAAAACTTCTCCATTTGGCAAAATGCTTTCTGAAGTACCAGTCTGCAGAGATCAAAGACATGTCATATTTACTTGTTACCTGATAATTTTATGTTATGATACTCTTAGAGAAAAATTGGTGTTTGAAAACATTGTGGTAAAAAGGAAAATATACATGTAACAAGAATTTTCTCCTTCTCCCACAATGTATTCAACCCCTTCAAAGATAAATCTGCATTTAAGTCCCATTTTACTTGTTGTCTGCAGATGCTTTCAGTTTAGATGAGTTTAAAATTTTGTTGTTTGGTAGTGAAGTGTTATAGATTGATTGATTGTATTGTGTTTAATGCTGTTTTCAACATTATTCCAGTAATGTCGTGGTGGCCAATGCACCTATCCATGCTTTCCTGGAGTTTCTTTTAACAGTACTCTGCACTATATTCTTTCCAAGCCACTGGCTGCTTTCCCACAAAACCATCTTCAAAATGATAGTCAGCGGTGGGAAAGAAACGAATCCTGTCGCATGACTAATCAATATCATCATTTCTTGGAAAGAAATTGGCTGAGCCGGACAGAGTTAACCTAAACTAAAACTAAAAGCTGTACCTGATTCGTCCTCCGCCTCAAATGAGTTCACCATGTTGTCTGTGTTATTTACTTGTAGTTTGTCACCCATACCAGGGTTTATCAGCACAATACTTTTCTCTCTGTGAAAACAAAAACAACAAAATCCAAATATGACACATTTTGTAAATAACTAGACTTCATTTTAACCCATTACTAAAAAAATGCTGACTTTTAATGACCCTGTCAGAGAAGACTTTTGAAACGATTGTGTGAATAGGAGAAAAATGCTGGTGACCAGCATTTTATCCTTTTCCAAAAATGTTTTCTACCATGTCAAAGAACTTCATTTTACTTGTATCACTTTTGAAATTTGTTGTCTGCAGAAGCTTTAAATTTGGAAGACTCTAGAATTTCTTGTCTGGTAAAGGTTAAAACTTTTTTAACACAAGTTCCATTGCATTTACTATGTGTTAACTGATAGCAGATGAGAATGAAATAAAGTCATATCAAATGAAACTGAACTGAATAAATATTCACATCTAGATGTACATCTTTCACTTGCCTTTGGATTTTGCCTGTCTTTAAAAGTGACCTATTTCCCCGTAATTGCAAATGCTTTCAATACAAATGAGTCTAAAATTTTGTCATGAGTTAAAGAGTTAATTTTCTCATCTGTCTGCAATGTTTTCCCAATTATCTAACGTAATAAAAGGATAAATAGGTTATGTATTAACCATCATTTTCTCCTTTACCCATGACTGTTTACAAAATTATTCTTTCTCTGGGTCGTATACTCATGGGATTATTTGCTAACCATTTACCTAACAATCCTGTATTTTAACAATCCTGGGAAAAAAGCCTCTTGAAAACATTGTGGGAAAAGGAGAAAATGCTGGTAACCAGCATTTTCTCCTTTTCAGAAAATGTTTTCCACCCTTAAAAAAAAAGTTTCAATAATTAAATTATATTTAATTGTCGTCTGCAAATGCTTTCAATTTGGACCAGTCTAAAATATTGTTACTTGGTAAAGAGTTGAACTACTGATAAACTTACAATGCACAGGCAATCAGACACACAGCTGGATTGGGGTTCCAGGCTATACAGTTCACTTTGCTTCCCATTTCAAAAGTCTTCATGCATCGCCCAGTAATTATCTCCCATACTTTCACTGTCGTATCATCTGATCCCGAGGCCATCCACTGTCCACTTGGATCCACTGTAATACTCCGGACCATGTCCTTGTGGCCAGAATATACCTGCAATCATGTTAAAACTGTTATAAACACTTAAAGCACTTCAAATCACTAAACCCTGTACCACACAATCCCAAGTTTTAATGAGAAAATATTGAAAACAATGTTGGAAAAGGAGAAAATGCTGGTAGCCAGCATTTTCTCCTTTTCCAACAATGATTTCTACCATTCTAAGGGCAAATTTTTACTTCTGAGTCACATTAATTTTGTCATCTGAGCATGTCTAAAATTTTGTCATTGGGTAGAGGGTTAAATTGTTAATGAAGACCATGTAGATCAACATCAAACTGCTTTCTGCGACCAGTGTAGAACTGCAGGGAATGTACAGCCATATTTTTGACCCACACTGTCAGCTATTTAGTGAAACTTCTTGCAATACACTCTTTATGGTCTATTTTTGCTTTTTAAGAAGCAGTTATTCAAAAATCAGATTTTTTTTGGTGTGTGAATTAAAAACATATACACCTGTGCTTTTCTTCCCTGTGCATCTATCCATGCTCTCCTGGAATTTCTTATAACAGCACTTCCTTTCCGAGAAAATAAACATTAAATTTTGCTTGAGTCTGATTTGTTTTTCGGTGTTCTCTTTTTCTCAGTAAAAGTATCAACAAGAGTGCCATCGTCACAATATACGCCGCCACATGGCAGCTATTTCAAGCAGCTATCTATAGAGACTAAAGTGTTGGAATTTCTAGCACCTGCCTGGGTAGCTCAATGGATATATTGTGTTACTTGTGATCTAAAAGGTTTAAGCACGGACTGATGGATGGACAGACGGATGCATGACAGACTCACTGGTCATTTGCTTTGATTAACCAATAAAAATATGAAATTACATGTATGTCCATTAGTTGGAGGTACATCTGACAATATGTGCTAGGTCACATGATCTGTGAAAATCTCATCCAAATCCATTGAGATATGTCCAGTAATGAAAGATATATTGGTGAAAAATGAAATATAAGATGAAGCCCCCTTTTTCCATGAGGCAGCTACAAATCGCAAAACCTTGACAACATGCACTAGATCGTATGATGAGAAACATTCTGTGAAAATTTTATCCAAATCTGTCAAGAAATGTGGTAGGAGTTGCATTCACAAGAGATGGACGTCTATACGGACGGACGAAGGGACTGACATATGGATGGACAGACAGACAGACAGACGGAGAAGTTGACGCCAATATACGTCGCCTCCGTCGGCGTATAAAAAATTAGAAAGCTACTAGCATTTTGTCTTTTTCCCACAATGTTTTCGAAAGACATTTTCCTGATGGTCTTGAAAATACGGGAATGAGTGGTAAAGAATTAAGACAACCTTACGACTTTTTGAGTTTTAACACAGAATTCGGTACATGATGCGTGCCTCCCTTTTAAAATATTGTTTTTACAGTTACTCATGTATCAAACTTTATTTCATATCAATTATCCATACTTTAACTTCACTAAACAATCCAATGTTGTAAAGACCTTGAGGGAAAAGGCATTTGAAAACATTGTGTAAGAAAGATAAAGTGCTAGTCACCAGCATTTTCACCTTTTTTTTCCCAACAATGCTTTAAAAACCCTTTTCAAGAGAGAGCAAATCCTGTGGGCTACAACTAGTTCTTGGTCTGCAATTGATTGACTGATAGATTGAATGGTGTTTGACACCGCACATTATTTAAGTTTTATCACGGTAATGGCTCACCTAGTCATGTATGTTCTAGGTTTCACTAGTGCTAGGCTAGAGCTCTGAAGTGTATTGCCTAAAGACAGTAGTCTGCAAAATAAATGCTTTCAACTTTGGTAAGTTTAAAATTTTGTTGTCAAGTAACAGGAACATAGGATGTTGTTTGCTATAAATTAATTTCAAGACTAAATGGGTCACAAGGGTACTATTACTTACAAGAGCCTGTGTTGTTGGGAAGGGCTGCAGATCTTTTGGCTTTGGTAACTTTGGTATCAAATCTTCTGGGTCTACATTCATCTGAAAAAATATGAGGAAGTAAATTGATCTAAACACTGCAGAAGTATATGAGCTGTACTCTGGCAACAGAGGTATAATGCATCTCTGATTCATTACAACCAACAAATTATCACAATTCCGTCTAACAAACGACTGAATCCTGAGGTAGAATGGTCCTTGGATGTGAAGAAAATTTACCAAGAGCAAAAAGGTTCGAGAAAGGTCAGCCTGTCGATACTTTTTGAAGATGCATTAAACTTCCCATGGCTCATGTAACTGAGCCATGCTCTGTGAAAAAGGGGGCTTAATGCATCTGCGAAAAGTATCGACCCAGGTCAGCCTGCGCAGTTTGCGCAGGCTGACCTGGGCCGAAACTTTTCGCTGAAAATCAATTTTCTGCATGTCCAAGGACTAGTGTTCATGATTTAGTTGGTTGTTAGACAAAATGGATTTTATAGATCCATGATTATATGATGACCTGCTTGGTATCATGGATCACGGAGATGCAATATGCTCCCTTTTGTCAGAGCATGGCTCAATTATATTAAAATTGGCGATAATGTTTGCATCATTAATTTAGTTTTATTATTAATTATACAGTCAGTGACTGAAACTTTGACAAACTATACTTGAACAGCTTATCAGATTTATGATAGTAGCCATATTTTTTAATGGTATGAATGAAATTTTCCTGTATTTTATACATATAACTGTTTCCTTTTGGCCACTATAATCCCTATTTCACAAGGGTTTTTTTTTCCCAAAGATCATAATTTATGCAGAGAGTTTCTTTTTGAAGGTAAATGTGATAAAGTGCCACAAAAAATCTGTGTCCTTACCCTAACTTTTCTCTGCCGAGGGCACAAGTACAAATCTAAACATCTCTCAAATCTTTCATTTATAAACCTGGGATACGCCGTAACAGCACGCAATGATGAAAATTTCTTGGGTATAAAGTTGATACGGCGTTCTGAGGGTTCCTGTTCCTTCCATTTTGCTTCCTAAAAAAAAAAAATGTGAATATCAGAATATCCATGTCATCAAAATTAACCCTTTACCAAACATTCCTAAGTTTTAAAAAACCTTAAAGAAGAACTCTTGAAAACATTGTGGGAAATGTAGAAAATTTTCCCCTTTTCGCTCTACGATTTCAAATGATTTTCAACAAATTTCAGCATGTGAGCCACATTTTATCAACTGTAACTGTATTCAGTATAGACAAGTCTTTAATTTCGTCTTAACTATGACTCATAAATTGAAATTTGTTTTGGAACAGTAGAAAACATTGTGAGAAAAGGAGAAAATGCTGGTTACCAGTATTTTCTCCTTTTCCCACAATGTTTTCAAAAGCTTTGTTTCTTGGGGTAGTTAAAAGTCTGGGTTGTGCGGTAAAGAGATAAGTATGAGGGTAGTCCCAGTAAATCATGGACTATGCCTATAATTTCTCTATCTGAAGTCCATTTGTCATAGTATTCTGCAAGTAACTGCAGTCGTTCATTTTCAACAAAGTAGATAAATCAATGATACAATAAAACATGTAATACCTGAATTATGCATAATTTAATGATCTCAGGTATTCTTACCCAGTGCAGTCCAGAAAATTCATTGAAAACTGTTATCTTCATGTTCAATAAAATACTATTTTTCAAGCCTTCATTAAAATTTATCGCAAAATTATGGTCTGCTTTAGGTTACATCACAAGTAACTGTATCACAGATGATACTGAATGTCAGGCTTTGTTTAAGTGAAAATTCTACATCTTTGAATGTAGTCTGTAAGAATTACTCCTTTGTGAAAATGAGGATATTAGAGAAGGTGAAAGCGCGCAGAATGGCTTTCCATCTCTGTGTCCTGACCCACTTGACCCCAACAGACACTTTTAAGCAACTTAAAAATACAGAAAGATACAGTGGTTTTTCAAGGAACCTTGCTTTCAGGTTGCATGGCAGATTTAGCAGTGGATGGGCAAATAGTGTACAGCACTGATGAAAATCCAGCTAGAACATGAGTAACACCACTGACGGTGATAGACCGAAGATGGTACAAAAAATTGATGATAATACTATGATGAGCAAATCAACTGTCCAATATACAAACCTGACCTAAAAAAGTTTAGGCACAAATGCAGTTGAGCATGGACTCAAATTTTATAAGCACTGACACTAGATTTTAGTCAATGCTGATGGTCAAGTGACTGCCTTGTGAGAAAAGAGCAGCTACTGTACTTGTAGAAAGTCTATTGATTTTTCTATAATTGTGTTTGAAAAATAATAGTTTTGTTGATTAAGCACGGACACTGCTCATTATTTTATCTAAAAGTTCTTCGTTAAATGCCCTGCTGGGTAGCTCAGTGGTTAGTGTACCCGACTCGTAACCTGGTGGCGCACTGACCACCCTCATATAACCTGTTAAAACAGCGTTAAAGTTCCAATACAAACAAATCTTCCATAAACACCTACCTCCTCCTTCGTGAATAAATATTCTGGGGGTGGGTTGTAACTTTCTTCGTGACCAGGTAGCGCCATTTTGGGAGCTGGTATGTGCTGTTTGAACCTCTTATTGATCTCAGACTGCCAGATAGAAAACATTGTAGAAATCAAATAACCTCTTTACCAGAAAACAAAATTTTAGACTTATCCAAATAGAAAGCATCTGCAGCTGACTGATAAAACATGGCTAAAATGACGACCTTTGTCTTAGAAATGGTGGGAATAATGTGGCAAGAGAAGGAAATGCTGGTTACAAATATTTTGTGCTTTTCCAACAGTGTTTTCAAAAGTCTTCTTCCTCAGGGTCATTTTAAAAAAGCAGGATTATTTGGGTAAGGGATAACTCATCACTGCATTTAAATCTCAGTATGTATCATATACAATCACCATACAGTCAATCATAACTTCTTGCAAGGAATGATTCTCTTACAGAAATGCCCTCACTGTCATTGTGCAAAACCTTCAACTGCAAAGGTACTTTAAAGGCCCAGTAAAGGCCAAAATATCAAAGCAGGTGTCATAATACATTTAAATTTAAATCATACCATTTAAAAGTATGAAAAATATTGTGGAGATGGCAGTCTGTTATCGTATGGATGGGCCATATAAGTTATTTGCTGGCAGAAAAAAGAATATTAAAATCAGGCAAAAAGTAAACAAAAGACACAGCTACCTGGCAGGTTTTAACCTAGTTTTAAAATTAATTTCTCTGTCAGCAACTAACACTTGGACAAACCTTACAATGACAGATTGTCATTTTCACAATAATTTCCTTACTTTCAAATGGTATGATATAAATTCAAATGAATTTAAACACCTGCTTTGTTCACTTTTGGGCTTTATTGTTACTTTAAGGTAAATGCATGAGCGAAAGGATTTCAGTGAAAACGAGTTCTGCTCTGTGAAAAGGGAGTTTAATGCATCTGCAAAGAGTACTGACCAAGGTCAGCCTGTGCAGTCCGTGCAGGCTGACCTTGTCTTAAACTTTTGCTGTTGGTCAATTTTCTTCATGTCAAAGGACCATTCTACCTCATGATTCAGTCTGTTGTTAGACAAACTGGCTGTTATGGATCCATAATGACCTGATGACTTGCTTGATCTAATGCATCATGGAGTTGCATTAAAACTGCTTCTGCCAGAGCATGGCTTAAATACAACTTATCTTTTACCAGGCAAGGACATTAATTCAGCAATGTTCAGGTCTTTACCAAACGACAAAATCTTAGTCTGGTCCAAATTGAAAGCATTTGCAGACGACAAAATAAACGTGACTCAAAAATGGAAACTTGACTTTGGAAGAGTAGTAAACATTGTGGGAAAAGGAGAAAATGCTGGTTACCAGCATTTTCTCCTTTTCCCACAGTGATTTCAGAAGGCGTCTTCCTTGGGGTCGTAAAAACCAGGGATTGTTTGGTAAAGGCCTAGGAATACCTGGTTCGATTTCTAGCTGGGCCACTTTCTTTCTGAGGACTGATATAGTCACTGAAACAGGATTCATTCCTCTCTCGCGGCTGAACATTGTTTCAATGACGATTATGTGGGAAAGCAGCCAGTGGCTTGGAAAGTATATTGTATCTAGCCCTTACAGTTTGGGACAAGAAGATTTTTAAAGTTTTTTTCTTTCGGTTGCCATGGCAACCAGAGTTCTTCATGGAATTCAAATCTTTGAAGTATTCTGAAAGTGCATCACCTAAGGATCATTTCTGTGAAGTTTCATTGAAATCTGTTTGCCGGTTTCAGAGGAGAAGATTTTTTATGAGAGCTCTGGCCCTGAAGGTTCGGGACAAGAAGATTTTTAAAGATTTCCTTCTTTATCTCTATGTAAAATCCGTGACCCCACAACAAAGTGCCAATTTCCACACAAGGACCATCATTTGAAGTTTTTCAGTAGAGGTCCACTAGATGATGCTACATGCCAAATATGAAAGCTGTAGCCCTGAGGATTTAGGACAAGAAGATTTTTAAAGATTTCCTTCTTAATCTCTTTGTGAAATACGAGACCCCACAACATAGGGCCAATTTCCACACCAGGGCCATACTTTGAAGTATTTTGGTAGAAAGTAACTAGATGATGCTACATGCCTTATATGAGAGCTCTAGCCCTTACGGTTTGGGACAAGAAGATTTTTAAAGTTTTTTTTCTTTCAGTTGCCATGGCAACCAGAGTTCTTCATGGAATTCAAGTCTTTGAAGCATTCTGAAAGTGCATCACCTAAGGATCATTTCTGTGAAGTTTCATTGAAATCTGTTTGCCGGTTTCAGAGAAGACGATTTTTTAAGTAATTCTTCACGGACGGACAGACATACAGATTGCCGGACGCCTGACGGTGATCGATCACAATAGCTCACCCTGAGCACTATGTGCTCAGGTGAGCTAAAAAGCAGAATAATGCTGCTTTTTCTCCTTTTCGCACGATCAATTAAAAATTTTTCCGGGTACAAGAAATGTACTATTTAGCCAACTAACAAAGCATTAATCTTCACCTCATTTTCATCTTTCCATATGTCATAATATTTTGGAATTTCCTCCTCTTCCTCCTCCTCTTCTTTCTTTTCTGGGTCAGAGAATTTCATCCATCCTTTCTTTAGCGCATGAACCATTTGTCCTACCTGTAATGTATCAAATTAATATTTGACAGAAAAAATACCATGTGAGCCATGCTCTGTGAAATGGGGGTTTAATGCACCTGCAAAAAGTATCAACTAAAGTCAGCCTGCCCAGTCCAGGCAGGCTGACCTGGGTTGAAACCTTTAGCTTTTGGTCAATTTTCTACAAGTTACAGTACCATTCTACCTTATAATTCAATTGGTTGTTAGACAAAATGGATTTTAAAGATCCATAATTATGAGATAACTTGCTTGGTATAAAGCATCATGTAGATGCATTTAACCCCCTTTTGCCAGAGCATGGCTCATGTATATTGTGTCTTCAATAGGTCACTTGTATGAGTTTCCAATCTATACGCACACTGTCTGATTCCAAAATAATCATATCAAAGCCTTGTGGCTCAGAGGGCTCGAAACCCAGTGAATGTGGGCTTGATGCCTAAGCATAGCAAAATTCTTTCTGAGGACTGATCTTAGTCAATACAATAGGATTCATTCATCTCTCACCCCTGAACAGCATTTGGATGATGTTTATGTGGAAAAGCAGCCAGTGGCTTGGAGAGAATGTTGTGGAAAGTACTGGTAACAGACACCTAAGGGAAGCACCGATACAAATTCATGCACTTGCTGCCTTAATAACTGAAATACTGTTGACAACAGCACTCCACATCAAACAAACAAACAAGATTAACAAAAAATACCAAATTACATGGAATTGTTTCTTTTCCAAAAAAAAAAAAAAAAAAAAACAGCACCATATGTGGGTGCCAATGCTTGGCTGCACTTTTTTCAGAAATAAATTGATTTTCAATGAAAATTATAGGTCGAAAAAGGGGCATAACTCTGTCAAAAATATTTTGATGTTACCTGCCTCTGTTGTATGTGTTCCCATTTTGGTACTTAACAGCTAGTCTAAGTTTGAAGTAAATACCTTCAGTAATGACAGAGATATTATAAAATCAAAGTTTTTGCACCATAACACTACAGTCAAAAATACAGACGACGACAGGGCTATGACAATACAATACCTTGATGTTTTCTTAAAAAATAGCCAAGCTAAAAATCAAAATACATGTAAATATTTCATTTCCAAGTAGAACAAGACCACCACATGCGGGTGCTAACGCTTGGTTGCAAGTGCTTGATTTTTAAGTGAAAATTCTTAGTCAATAAAGGGGTTTAACTGTGTCAAAATGACTTTGATGTTACCTGCCCTTGTTGCACATCTTCCCCTTTTGATAGAAAAACAACTTGTCCAAGTTTGAAGTAAATATCTTCAAAAATAACAGGGATATTACAAAATGTCAACTTTCGCAGAACAACAATGACATAGACGATGATGCCAGGGCTATGACAATACCTTGATTTTTTCTTCCAAAACAGCTGAGCTAAACAAAAATGATACCTTTAATCTCTCCCATTTTGATGGAATAAAACTTCTCTTATGTTCTGGTCTATTAGACAAGGGATGAATCATCTCCTCATGGGTGAAAAAGTCTATCCATGGCTGTGATAACAAAAATGTATTTTTAATAAACCCTTAACACTTTACCTCATGACAGAAATATACACTTGTCCAAATTGAAAGCATTTGCAGATGACAATTTAAATGTGGCTCAAATGATTGAATTTGTCTTTGACAGGAAAGAAGACATTGTGGGTAAAAGAGAAAATGCTGGCTACCAGCATTTTTTCCTTTTCCCACCAAGTTTTCAAAAGACATCTTTCTCAAGGTCATTTAAACTCAGGATTGTGTGGCAAAGAGTTAACAAACAACTCTTGTTTTCATGACTCTCAAGGAGGCAGCTTTTGAAAACATTGTGCCAAAAGTAACTTTTTCCAACATTTCAATGACAAACCCCATCATTTGAGCTTCATACCGGTACACTTTTCATGTAGTCTGCCAAAGCTTTCACAACATAGAAGTCGAAAGTTTTGTTGTCTACTTAGGAGTTAGCAGGGATTTATATACACATACAGTGCACATGAGAAAACTGAGGAAGAAGGCTTTTGAAAAATATTTAGGGAATAGGAGGAAATGCTTGTAACCAGCATTTTCACCTCATTCCAAAATATTTCCACCATTTTAAAGGCACATTGCATCATTTGCACTTCATTCAATTTGTCAACTGCAGATGCTTTGAATTCGATGAGTGTAAAGTTATGTTGTTTGGTACAAAGATAAAGCACCATGGTTGTAGAATATAAAAAAAAAATAATTGTGATTATTGTACTACATCAAAACTACCGAAAACAAGTCACATCACTGGAGACAAATGGTTACAATATGGATTATTCTAAATCTTTATTGTCTGGTAAAGAGTTGAAACTGCAAGTATGGTTTAGTCTGATCTTAATCTACACTGTTTGCAATGGCAAGTGAAGTAACACTTGAAACCCAAGAGATTATTCTTTATTCTAACATGACACGTGAATTCGGCTCTATAAACACAGTGCAACAAGAGTGTGGTAAAATCTACGTTATTCTATGTAGAGTGACGTCATTCTATATAGAGTGACGTCATTCTTTATAAAGTATAGTAAGTTATTCAATGGAATATAATCTGCATCCGCATTTTTACTTACAGCTATCGCCCTCGTGGATTATTCATTGTGCCTCATAACTCACAACTGTGGTTTATTGAACGATAAACCATGATAGAAAGAAGATTATTTCTTAACCAACCAACAAAATTTTGAGTCACAGCAAATTGAAAGTATTTGCAGACAACAAATGAAATGTTACTAAATTGATGATTTATGTCTTTGATAGGACAGAAAGCATTGTTGCAAAAGGGGAAAATGCTGGTTACCAGCATTTTCTCCTTTTCACACAATGTTTTCAAATGCCTGCTCTGTCAGGGTCATTGAAAGTAGGACTGTGTGGTAAATGCATAATAATTCCATATAAGCCTGTGAAAGAAAAGTATCTCAACAAAACAGCTACATACAGCATACAATTCACTTTCTGACGCTGTGGGGTGTCTACGGGTCATCAGATTTTGTACTAAATCAACATCATCTTTACTCAATACAACATTCTGTCCTGTCATTTTGTTGGTCACTGTTCTCCTGTAATGTTAAAAAAAAGTCCATCATAATTCAGCTTTTTTCTGTGGAAAGGTAGTTCCATACATCTGCAAAAAGGGTTCAACCAACATCAGCTTGGGCAGGCCTACCTGGGTTGAACCTTTTTGCTATTGGTCAATTTTCTGCATGTCAAAAAACCATTCTACCTCAAGATTCAGTAGGTTGTGAAACAAAATGAATTTTATGGATGTAATCCTTCCAGGTAATGCATTAAACCCCCTTTACCTAGGGCCCTGCTTAAATGTTTACCAAAAAAACAAAATGTTAGACTGATCCAAATTGGAAGTAGTTGCAGACGACAATTTTAATGTGGCTCAAGTGTATAAAATTGTACCAGAAAGGGTAGAAAACATTGTGGGAAAAGGAGAAAATGCTGGTAACCAGCATTTTCTCCTTTTCCCACAATGTTTTCAAAAGGCTTTCTTCTTCAGGGTCATTAAAACTCGGGATTGTGTGGTAAAAAGTTAAATGGTTTAGCCAATCAGAAGTTGCTTTAATTTCTAAATGTACAATAAGACCAAAATAGGAATTAGGAATGGTTAGTGAATACAGGCCTGGATCATGTGGTAAAGGGTTTATACAAGGTATGCATACCAGTAATTTGCATCATCTGCTTTATTTAGGAAATCATCTAATTTGTCTCCCTGTTTGGGTTTGATGAGTTTTCTCCCTTCAATATTGTAGCCTATATGTGTCATATTCTTGTACCACTCCATCGGGATATTGCCTACTGTGTTACGGATATCCTGAAAGAAATAAAGAACAATGCTGATACCCTGGAAATATCAAAGCATATAGTAATACTGTGTAAAACATTTTCCATATCGTGAAAATAATCAAGCATAAAGTTAATACCCGGAAAATATTTCAGTTTGCATAATTAATATACTGCAAACTATTTTCAATATCATGAAAATAATTAAGCTTAACGCAATATTTTTGAAAACATTAAAGCGTATGTCAATATCAAGAAAAAATATTTCCAATATCATGGAAATAGTCATGCATATCTCAAAAAAAAAATCTTTTAATTTTTGAAAATGTCCGAACATTATGTTAATATCCGAACATCAGTCTCCTTAATCAACTCATTACCTCCTGTTCATTCTTACAATCCTGTTTAGACAAACAAAACTTCAGATAAATTAATCTTATCAAATCCATATGCTAGGGTGTCAATAAGATCTGTTATTGACTAACAGTAGCAACCATTGTATATCATGTCATAAATGGGCCCACAAAAAGGCACACAGTATAAACATGTCTACATTTTTTACCAATCACATATTACTAGTTATTCATTCCGAACTTCTACCAAGACCTACATATGAAAGAGACTTTAAACTAAAGAAGTCTTTAAACAAGCAAAGATCACCTCTTCATCAGACGAATCATAATCGTATTCATCAGGTTTACTTATGGCTGTTTCTTTATCTGCAACTTTTACATCTTGACTGCCTTCCGTCTTCTTTTCAGATAGACTTTCATCATGTACTTCATGACTCTTTATTTTCTTTCTGTTTTTCTTGAGATCATTTGGACGAGAAGACACCGACTGAGCCATTAGGGCTTCAGAGATTTCAGTTTCTATTTTCTGTTCACCTTGTTCAAGTTCTTTTTCTTTCTGTGTATTTTTTAAATTGTCTGTCACCTCTTTTGTATTGATAGTGTTTGTTTTCTTTTTGCTAAGAATATTTTTGTTGTTTGAAACAATGTCTACTCCCTCCTCCTTCTTATCATCATCATCATCATCATCGTCATAATCACCATCATCATCATCTTCTCCTCCACTGCCCTCACTGTCATCTATGTCTATTTCATTATCTTCACTTGTGTCTTCATCCTAAAATAAGCAATGCAAGATTGAAAGTGTTATTAACTCTTTACCCAATGACAAAAAAGTTTCAGACTGGTCCAAACTGAAAGCATTTGCTGACAACAAATCAAAAGTGGATCAAATAAGGTAATTTGCCTCTAAGAGTAGAAAACATAGTGGGAAAAAGAAAAAATGCTGGTTAGCCAGCATTTTCTGCTTTTCCCACAATGTTTTCCAAGCCCCTCCTTCATTGTTAAAACTTGGGATTTTGTGGTAAAGGGTTAACTCATTCTATACGACATAGATTTGCTGTTAAAGACTGAGATCATTTTTGTTTCATTCTTTACCAAACAGCATAATTTTAGACTAGTCCAAACTCAAAGCACTGGCAGCAGACAAATTAAATGTTGTTCAAATGGGCAAAATTGTTTTAGAAAGGATAGAAAACATGGTAAAAAATGCTGGTTACAAACATTTTCTCATTTTCCACCACAATGTTTTCAAAAGGCTTTTTCCTGCATTGTTAGACCTCTGTATCATGTGGTAAGAGGTTATGCCACATGTAAGTGTTTCAGTCATATCATGGCGACAGCTTCTTTATGTCTTTTCCATGTTTCACAAATAGTTGGCTAGTTAACTGCATTGCCTTGTGAAAGGCCATTACTAGGACATAACGGCTGCCAGTAGGCATCAATCTAAGACCAGAATTTGACAATTCAAAAAACTGTAACCACTTGTCTTTGAAAGGATAAAGAAAACTTTGTGAGAAAAGTAGAAAATGCTGGTCACCAGTATTTTCTCCTTTTCCAACACTGTTTTCAAGAACTGTTTTCGTCCACGTCATTAAAACACAAGGTTGTTTGGTAACAGGTTAATGGCTATAAGACATTATGAAATTTGTCCTTTTCCTGCAAAATTTTGAAACAACTAAAACACGATAATGTATGAGTCATGCTCTGTCAAAAGGGGGTTTAATGCATTTTCAGAAAGTATCGACCCAGGTCAGCCTGAGGAGTCCCACCTGTGTCAAAACTCTTTTGCTTTTGGTAAACTTTCTGCATGTCTAAGAACCATTCCATCTTAGGTTGTTGGACAAATAAATTTTATGGATCCATAATTATGTGATGACTTGCTTGGTATAATGCATCACTCAGATGAATTAAATCCCTTTTTGCCAGAGCATAGCTCATTTACATGTCCGAAGCAAGTAATGTATTATTGGACTATTTAACCTTTTACCAAACAATCTTTATTTTAATAACCCTGAAGAAAAAGGCTTTTGAAACATTGTGGGAAAAGGAGAAAATGCTGGTAACCAGCATTTTCTCCTTTTCCCACATTGTTTCCTACCTTTCCAAATAATCTATTTTGCTGTCTTCAAATGCTTTCAATTTAGACACATCTAAGATTTTATTGTTTGGTAAAGGGTTAATCTACCTCGCTGTCTTCCTCCTCCTCTTCAAGCCCAGAGTATACGCTCTCTTCAGAATCTGTGGTATCATCGTCTGACTGGTCAGAACCTTGGTCTGCAGGCTTGTCCACAAACAGGTTGACCTAATTATATATAAATGTGTTACAAATTACTTTCAAGAAAAATTTTTCAAAACATTGTTGGAAAAGCCTTAAAGGACCAATAGTCTTGACTCTGATACCTAAGAATTTTCAGTTCATTAAAAATTACCTTTTCATATACACGTACATCAAATATTTATAATCCATGTCATTAAAATTTTGCATTTTCGGGCACTGTATGTTACTTTTGCTAATGGTAAAGAACTGTATTGATTCTGCTATGCCATCATTAGCAGTTCATTTTTTTCCTCACTCGTCCAAAATTTGCGGATATCAATAACTATCTAAGCATTTGATCAAGGGCTTGAAATCAGTAGCGGAACATGCAATGAACATGAAGTTAGGATGTAAAACAGTTTTCATGCCACAAAATTTTAGTCAATACATACCTTTTAGCTGTTATCAGTGTATTTTTGACTAAACCATTGTCACCATTTTCTTATCCCAATTTGTCCCACTCTTTCAAAGTCCTTTATTATTTCCAATCTTAGGAAACTTGATTACAGATCTTGCTTTTATGCAAGATCATGTTACAATATTTTCATGTGACTACAGAGGGGCCAAACACTTAAAATCTTGTATATTGTTTTCAAGACGGCCTGTGAAATGAAATTCAGACTGGCTGTATGGTAAAAGATGCAAAAATGCAAACAATAATTCAAAGAGCACAAATAGCATCAGGTATTCACTGGTGGAGGTTGATTGAAGTTAAGTTCCACATCGTAACCCAGCCAGTATGTGTTGGTGCTCACCTTTATTGGGGGTCAAGATCAGAAGAGGCTGTGATAACTGGTTGAAATTTTTTTTTTTTTAACGTCGTCTGGATGAAAGGGAATACTTTCCATGACAAAAGCTTAACTATGAAGGAAAGAATGAGTAAGTTTTTGTAACTGTTTACACTGGTAAATGGTACTTTGCTGCTGCTGTTGTTGTTGTTTTCCTTATCGGACTGTAGGTACCGCGGAAGAACATGTCACCATATTCTACTCAGTACATGTCAAACGACCATTTGTCGCGAAAATCAATGACAATAAGCTATTCAGCTTCATTTATGAAAAAAGGTTCCATAGTCATATGAGGAAATATTGCTTACCCCATTTTCAAATAAATCGTCCGCATTCGGAGCAACTTTTGCTTTTCGCTTGAACATATTTGAACATTAAAGCCTCATTGAGAAATAAACGTGGATGAAAGTCGCAGCTTCTCGGGCCTTTACAAAAGTTGTTGTTGTAAAATTTTGTCGTTGTTGTTGCATAGAAAATCAAAGGCAATGAGGAACTCAGAATTTTACGTTGCTCACCACTGAATTATTTAGATCTCAAAGCCCACATTGTATGGAATATATAGATCTGTTAACCATTCTCTGGAATACAAAATTTTAGACTCGCAAACAGAAAGCATTTGCAGACGACAAATTACATATGTTCCAAATGACGAGTTTTTTTTTTTTTTTCCTTGAAAGGCCTGAAAACATAGTGGGAAAAGGAGAAAATGCTGGTTACCTACAAAAAAAAAAAAAAAAAAAACAAGTAACTGCATGTTATTATTATTATTTTTTTTTTGCTTTTAGAATGTCTGAGCAAAGTGCAGTGTAGGTCAAAGATCAGTCGAGATCTATTCCTTTTTTTTGGCAGTCTGATCAAAGACCAAACAACACGTGTTGTACAGTCTGATCTTAATCTACACTGTCATCAAAGATCAACTGTAGTTCTGAAAGGAGCTTTATTACCTCTCAGGCTGTTAAGCGCGACTCACTGACCTTTTGCGGACAGTGTAGATCCAAGATCAGACTGCACAGAACGTGCAGTCTGATCTTGGATCTACACTGTCCGATAAGGATATATTTTTTTTCTTCAAAATATAAGTTTGAAGTAGCATTAATCGGGTTTTTACTACTACCAGCGTGAAGTTTAATTTTACTTATTCAGTAGAATAAACGATAACAAATAATCACGAAAATGACCTTCTCTATGTTAGTTTATTATCATTCAGTGGAAGTTGTATTACTTAACCTTTATCCGGCTAAATAAGTAAAATGAAACTTTCCAGCCCACAGTGAAAGTCCAATTTTTGCTATTTCATAGGTATTTTTTAGGGGAAAGATATCTCTCTATCGGACTGTGTAGATCCAAGATCAGACTTCACGTTCTGTGCAGTCTGATCTTGATCTACACTGTCCGCAAAAGGTCCTTGAGTCGCGCTTAGCATTCTAAGGGTTAAGAAAATAAACAAACTGAAAGCGAGAGTAAGAGAGACAGAGATCATACTGCGTGTATCAACACTGAATGGTCGGACATGATATTGAAGGTTGGAGATGTTGTACCTTTGTTCATGAAATTTGCGCAGCATTGATTGAATGGTGTTTGATGCTTTTTTCAACATTATTGTAGTCATATCACAGGGGCAGCTCATAAGGCTATTTACATATGCTCAGAGTTTCACCGGTGCTATGCAAGGGCTCGGAGGTGTCTTGTCCAAAGAAATTGCCGAGAAAAAATGCAGTTTACTTCGAGTGAAACTCCAACCCGTTGCTACAGCCTGGGTTTCGAATGCTTCACCTTTACGGCTGAGCCACGAATGTATTTAATTCATTACGTTCAGCAGACAACACTTTAAAATAGTCTTGCATATGATCGCTTTTTGAAACAAAAAAGGCCGTCTTCTAAGTTTCTCCTAGC
Organism: Hippopus hippopus; assembly: GCA_946811185.2. Taxonomy (NCBI): domain Eukaryota; kingdom Metazoa; phylum Mollusca; class Bivalvia; order Cardiida; family Cardiidae; genus Hippopus; species Hippopus hippopus. Next base: position 12,402,932 of record OX328103.1, on the reverse strand, counting down.
TAGATCTAGCACTTTATCCTTATTAAAACAGCGATTTTTATGCGCAGATTTCTGCGCTTAGTATTTTAACGCTTTCGTTGATCTTTGCAAGAAAATAATTACATATAGGTTAACTACATCAGGGAAACAAAGGAGACTGGGGCACATTAACACTCTTAATAAACGTGTTTCAACTTCAGCAGAAATTGAGAAAATTATGGGGTTGCCTACTGGCACTATATTTATTACGAATATTTAGGATACAAGTTTCGGATACGTCTACATCCAGAAGTTCAGTCGGCGGATTGTTGAATTTTATCACATGAGAGTTAGCATGTGTGAATATCATATGTACTTATAGAACAAGACTGGTATCTTTTTTCAAACTGGGATATCATGATGCATTATGAGTCATGGCTGTTAATTCACTCTTTTCCGCAATTTCAATTTCCATATCTTTGAAACTGTGCGGTGAAAATTCCTAATTTTTCGCAGAAAGTGACTCACATGCAATTGTCTTTACCATATAAGTTTCATGGAAAGTTAATGTATAGTTTTCTTAAATTTTGTTAAGTAAAACCGGTTTTTTTCCCCACATTTGGAGTCGGCCAATTTTACCTCATCATTAGACAAAAGTGACATTTAGTATTTTGAATTGGATTCTATTTCAGTTTTGTTATTACTTATACATACGAGGGTTGTTAAAAAATTATCCGGATTTTGCATATAAAAAATTTGCGAAGCAATCATGCTAAATTTTGCATCATTCTCTATCGGAATTCAATCCACGCATGTCTATGCTTATTTTATATACTTCTTTCATAAAACGCGCTCGCGGTTGCCATCGAAAATGCCATGGTATCAGTCCCTTCAAGAACTGCGAGTTGCAACACGTTTAATTACGAAGCAGTACAAGTCCGAGTGGTACAGGGATGTGTACAGCCAGTGGGTACGCCGTCACCGACGATGCATAGGGCGTGGGGGCGAGTACTTCGAGAAAGAATAGGTAACGTTGCCTGATGACTTTCCGACGACCTTGATGACGTCGTATATTGTAGCGTTTCGTGCTCCGGTTCCTAGTACCTGTGCATGTTTGATTGCATGTAAAATCAACATGTATTGTTCGATTGTTGAAATATTTTGCACTTTTGCACATAATGAATGTCGTTTTACGATGCGTGGACTTTTGTCGCATTACGATAACTCATTAAAAATTTATAGACTTAATCCGGATAATATTCGAACGACCCTGGTATAGCATAAGTTCACTTCAGAAAAGGCTTTAATTGTGTGTCACAGCTCAAGAAACAGTTAACTTTGCATGATTTAAGTCAACCATAGGTGCAATAATTTTTCTGCCTAAAATGCTTTGACCCCTAGCATCTTAAGATCCAAATATTAAACTAAGTGAACAGTGAATCATGTCTTTTATTGTTTCTTTCATGCTTATATACATTATTTTACAAAATAAAAAGATAAGAGAAAAACCTAATGTCAGAAAAAAATTAAAGCAATTGTCTTTAATAATATCATTTGCAGAAATGTCTAAAGCCCCCCCGCGGCAAGATTCGCCGTCTTCACCTCTATCATTTTCAAATCCTTTTTACCGAATGTACATTACTTTGGTTACTGATCATATTACCTTTTTCTGCAATTTTGTCACAGGTATTCCTAGTAAAGCTGGACTTGTCTGTTAAAATTAGGTCATACCTGATATAGCTGAATCTGACCTTTTAGTTAAAAATAGGCTAAACCTAGTTAAGGCTGAATCTGTCTGTTTTGATTCAAAACAAGACATATCTGTTTGTGCCGAGTCTGGCATTTTCATTGTCAATTTAGGTCAAACTAGGCGATACCTTGTTGAGCTGGTTCTGACCGTTCTAGGTAAAACAGGCCAACCGCATAGTTATTTTGAATGTGTTATAGGTCAAAATAAGTTATCATGCCTGATTTAGGTCATTACAAGCCATACATGGCTTTCTTTGTCTAGATTTAAAAGAAGGCACACGTGGGCCAGCATTCACCAACCATTTTAAATCGCATTCTTGATCTACATTTCTACATTCAGAAAGTAACACAATTTCTTATTGGCTAAACCATTCGCTTTGGTCAATCAGAAATTGTGTCACTTCCAAATCTAGAAGATTCTTGAGAATTAGACTAGGAATGTTGTTAAGCATATTTGGTAAGTACGGGGACTGGTAATGCTCAGTAAGCTTGTTTGAGGTCAAAATAGGCAACGGCTTGGTTCGCTCAGTCTGTGTGTGTCCTGGGTCAAAAGAAACAGTTTGTTTATCGTGCTACGATGTGTTTAGATATATTTGAACCATGATCTGTGAAAAGAGGGTTTAATGCATCTGCAAAAGGTATCGACCGAAGTCAACCTGCACACACTGCGCAGGTTGACCAGAACCAAACTTTTTTTTTTGCTAATGGTCAATTTCCTGCATGACAAAGGACCATTCTACTTCATGATTTAGTCCGTTTTTTTTTTTTAGACAAAATGGATTTTATGAATCCACAATTATATGATGACTTGCTTGGTACGGTGAATCAAGGAGATGCGTTAAACCGCCTTTTGTCAGAGCATAGTTCATTTTTAAAACTTAGTTCAGCTTGATAAGTCATATTTCACAAGGATATGCTGCAGACAGGTGTTCAAGAGGTTGTGAAGCATCACACAGGAACATGATACGGCGAAACAAAGAAAGAAAAAGTCCACAAGCCACCAATGGTCCTTATTTTAACAAACACGTGATCACGTGTTGTGTACCACACCTTAATGACCCAAACTAGATCTAGCACCATTTGATAAGAGAAGGAATATGTTTCATCACATGTTCAGGACTGACCCTCTTAAACTATCTAGACATATAGATCTGAGGGCTTTAGAAATCATTGGAACAAATCAAGAAAGTTGCAAAATACGAGGAAATTCAACGTTTGTCACAAAGATATTTGATGTCTTTTAAACGAAATTGGTTTGCCAGGATCAAATCTCTACCGCGAACTTAATACCAAAAGAGCCCAAACTTTTTAATATGGGGTCATACAATAATACTTATGAATACTTTGAACCTTTGCCAATGAATCTCACGTTTTAACGACGCTGCTATAAAAGGTGTTTGAAGATATTTCTATGAAAGGATAAAATGCCGGTAACCAGTATTGTCTTCTCTTTCTCACAATTTTTCCTACCCTTTCAATTACAAATCCAATCCTTTTAGCCGCATTTGGTTTGTCTCAGATATGGACAAGGCAAAAATTCTGTGCGGGTTTCGTAAAAGTATCAGACCTCTGCTGCTTACTGAATAAAATGAATTAAATAAAACATATGAACCATGCTCTGGCAAAAGGGGGCTTAATGCATCTCCGTAATCCATCATACCAAGAAATCCATCACATACTTATGGATCCATAATAGCCACTTTTTTTAACAACCGACTCAATCATGAGGTAGACTGATCCTTTGACATGCAGAAAATCTACCAATAGCGAAAAGTTTCGGCCCAGGTCAGCCTGCGCGGACTGCACAGGCTGACCTGGGTCGAAACTTTTCGCAGATGCATTAAGCCCCCTTTTTACAGAGTGTGGCTCATATATATATATTTAAAGCTTCTGCGCTGTTTTTACTTGAGAATGTCTAGACATATAGCTTAGAGTAGATCCAGTATAAGGGTACAGGTTCATGAAGTCTGATCTTCATCTACACTGTATGCAATCGTACAATGACTGATGCAAGGATTAACACCAGGTGCCTTATTTCCCACATGATCCGTACATGTTAACGGTTTTCTTTTACTCATTATCAGAAATAAATTTGTTGGAATAAAATTTCTCCTTTTTCAAATGTGGACTCCCTCAAGGCTGATGTTAGTTGATGCTGACGACGTAGATCAAGATCAGACTGCACAGAACACGCAGTCTTATCTTAGATCTTTACCGTTAATTACCTGATATTGAACCATGATTAAAAATATGTTAAGGACAAAATTTTAGAATGGTCCAAATTAGAAACTTTGCAGACGACAAATTAAATGTGACTCAAATGATGGAATTTATCTGTGATAGGGATAAAAATATTGAGGGATCAGGAGAAAATGTTGGTTACCAGCAAAGTTTCTCCTTTTTTCCACAATATTTTCAAATGGCCTCTTTCTCAGATTCGTGAAAATTTGGAATCGTAAAGAAAAGGATTAAAGTGCAGTGGAAATCTACTTTAGGACTCCCCCCTCTTTCCCCCCCCCCCAGAAAAAAAAGGTTTGAATATATTTGAGCCATGCTCTGTGAAAAGGGGGCTTAATGCATCTGCGAAAAGTATCGACCCAGGTCAGCCTGCGCAGTCCGCGCAGGCTGACCTGGGCCGAAACTTTTCGCTACTGGTCAATTTTCTGTTTGTCAAAGGACCAATCTACCTCATGATTCAGTCGGTTATTGAAAAAAGTGGCTCCTTTGGATCCATAATTATGTGATGATTTGGGCTAGTATCATGTATAACGGAGATGCATTAAGCCCCCTTTTGCCAGAGCATGGCTCATTTAGAGATTTAGTTGGCAGCGAAAATTAGATCTAATATGAAACACAACCCTGGTTAGACCGTACACGACATATTTTAGTTTTGACACTGTTTTCTGTACGCCTTATGATGCCATATAAATGAAAAACTTGTTTTCAGAAAAGAAAAAAAAAAAACGTGTAATTCTAATCCTTCACCACATAAGCCAGAGATTTCTAGGCCCTGAGGAAACGGCTTTTGAAAACATTGTGGGCAAAAAGGAAAATGCTGATAGCCGGCATTTCCTCCTTTTCCAACAATGTTTTCTTCCCTCTCGAAGACAGACCGAAACATTATACAGCCACAACTGATTTGTAATCTACAATTGCTTTTCATCGGGACCAGTCTTAACTTTTGTGGTTTTGAAAAGCGTTAAGACCACATTTTTCACTGATACATCATTCCAGACTTTGATTAGTGAAGACTGAAGATCAGATTGTGTGTGATTTACCCTTCTATTTTGATTGAAATCGTCCACATTTCAAATTAATATTTTTTTTCAGGCGGCGTTCAACTTTATCAAAGCTAAATAAAACTTTATATGACGCACAACGTTTTTTTTTCCTCTTTACTCGTTGGATAAATACTTAAAAAAAATGTCAAAATATGTTTTCTGTCATCGTCGGGACTTGCAACCTCATATACTATAGCCTAGCGACTCTAGCCACTGAATTGTGCATGCATCAAACAATCTGGGGCGTTGAAAGCCCCTTGTTTTAAATATATGCATTTCCTAACAACAGTCATAACACTTCATGCTAGTGAAATAGATCTATATAAAGTGCATGAACGGTGGAGCCCCAGCAGATGACATGAGATATGGTAATGGCTGATAAAAAACAATGATTGTTGAAACTGGGTCATACTATGGACGATACGTATTTACTAATGAAAAAGTCTCTCACTGCTTGCGAAGTTTACTGAAACAAACAGTGTTCGAAACCGGGACATCCTGGTTGCAGTCTTTATTTTCTGAATTCTTAGGCCAAGGAAGAGTTCGCAGATGTTATTGATAATAGATCGTGTTCATGAATGATTCGAATCAACCTTAGACCACATACAGATGATTTTTCTTTTTCGCAGCTGTATAAAAGCTGGTTTTTGACCTACTCCCTAGTATTTGTCTCATATTAATCAAGCAAACAAATCTTATATATAAAAGTTTTTTATTCTTTTCTTACGAACAAAGTCCGTAACAAAGAAACAAATGAACCAATGCATGGCAGAAATATAGGGACCGGGCAGGATTCGAACCACTGAGCTAAAGAGAATTCTCCCTAACGCAGTTGTTAGGTATTGTATTTAAATCGGGATGAAGCCATGCATGAAGAAGTGGTCTCCCGTAACACACCCCCTCTTAAAGTCATCATTTATTGATGATTCAAAGCCTTATTAGGCAGAATGTCCGTTTTTGGACAATAAATGGGATTAATGGCTCAATGGCCAATCCCGGACGAGCCCCCATCTTACGAACATGGTCCGTAACAAAGAAACAAATGAACAAATGCAAGGCAGAAATACAGGGACCGGGCAGGATTCGAACCTAGAACGCCCGGACGAAAGGCCAATACCATAACCACTGAGCTAAAGAGAATTTTCCCTAACGTATGTTAGGTATTGTATTTAAATCGGGATGAAGCCATGCATGAAGAAGTGGTCTCCCGTAACACTTTCTACTTGTTGATCATTTGCTTTTATAAGCGAATTTTATAAGCAAATTTGTTACAGGATTGATTGATTGAATGATGTTTGGGTCGCTTTCAGCCAAGCCCTGTGGTGGGGTCGATATCGTACAGAACTTAAAACCAGGTTGCTGGTTCGTATCCACAGCCCGACCAATTTCCCTCCGAGCTTTGATGTCCGGCTTCATTCTTCTCTCACCGCTGATCGTTGTTTTAACTGTGGTTGTGTGAAAAGCAGCCAAGAATATTATTCGAAGTACTGGAAAAAAAATCCAGGGAAGCATGGATAGGTGCACTGGCCACTGCAATATAACTGATATAGTGTTGAAAACGGTGTAAGGTACCATACCATACTTAACTTTACCTCTTTTTACCTCTTTACCTAACGACAAAAAATTTAACTCATCTATATAAGCCGAAAAATTAAGTACTGCCCAAGTGATGGAATCTGTCTTTGTAAGAGTAGAAAACATTGTGGGAAAAGTAGAAATTGCTTGTAACATGAATTTTCTCCTTTTCATTCAGTGTCTTAGATTTTTCGGAAGCTTTTATTTTATTATATTATTATTATCATTATTTTCAAATTCGTTTTTTCAAAAGGTTAACCAAACGTTATACCGTTAATATCAACAAATTCCTTGGATGTCGTGAGACATCCGTGATAAAACTTGACAAAACTGGTGACGATAGTGCTAGTGCACTGGCCTTCGAACTTAAAAACTACGCAACCTGACTTTGATCTACATTGTGTACAAAAACGACAAAATTAATGTTGTGCATGACGCTCAAACTCTTTGCCACAAGATAGAATTTTAGCCTGGTCCAAATTCAAAGCATTTACAGACGAAAATATAGATTTTATCTAAAACAGAAAAATCGTCTTTCAAAGGCCTTATCCGTCAGGGTTGTTAACCCTTAAAGCGCTGAATTAATGAAACAGGGGTTATTCAAGTAGGAAAAAACATCTGAAATACAGTCATTTCAAGATTGTTTTGGCCAGAATATCATCAAAGCAGCGGACAGTGTAGATCAAGATCAGACTGCACGTTCTGTGCAGTCTGATCTTGATCTATACTGTCCGCAAAAACAAGTTAAGTCGGTTCCAGCGCTTAATGGGATTAAAACTCAAGATTGTATGGTATAGAGTTAAAGGGCCACACTCATATCTCTACAACCATACCAGACTTCAAATATGTATTATAACTGAATTCAGCAAAAACAGCAATAGAAAAGCAAAGTAAGTGTAAGGCGAAAAAATAGTGTAGTTGCCTTAAAGTTGTTAAAGCTACACATAGCCTTTCTATGGTTATTTTAGATGTTTAGCCGGAGTATACCATTTGTTAATGGGAATATCACATGATCAAAAACATGATCAAAAACACGTGTCGATTCTGTTGGATCGCATTCGGCAAGGTTCGGGTAATTCTTTGATCAATTTACATGTAGTCACGGAAACGGTGCCGAGTGTGTGGAATCGTGTTCAAATACATGTAAATACAATGTCCTCATATCTGGTCACACGAAAGTACTCGGATTTCGTGATAGCAAGTCTATGGTGGCATATTTTTGCCACGAAATAGGAGATAACTATTGCGATTATTAAGAAAAAAAGAAAAAAAACTATCGAGATAAAACAGACTTTCCTGGAAATAGTATCTAGATAATAAAAAATTTCACGGTACAGATATCGCGATAATTCTCACTCTTATCACATATTTTTGTGTTCGTGCCCACAACTGACAATCAACATATCTATAATTAGATATGGTTTCAGAACATCTTCGTCTCCAACCTTATGAATTCTCCTTTTCCCAGAATGTGTTTTAAATTGTTCTTAAGAAGCATTTCGAGACGTCTTTGTGTTCAACAGACTTCAATTCGTTTAATGTGTAGACAAAATTTACAAATTAAGCTACAATTGTAAAATCAATTCGAATTTTAACTTATTGCCATCTTGTAAAGTAAAAAACTACTGAATTCATCCAAATCGAGAATTTTCTATTTATAGATATCGAGAAACTGGTGGGAACTATCACGATGATTTTATCTCGAATGTCAGCTTTGCGCACGAATGAGAAATTTTGCGTTAAAATATTTGCTGATCAGTGTAAAATTTTCTAGATAACAAAGTTTATCGTGATATATATTTTTTTTCCAGAAAACTTGTCACTATCTAGATAAAATTACCAGAAAACTTTGATTTATCGTGATAGTTTTCCAAAATTATATTATTATACTGCAAAGAAATTTCTCGTGATCTGATTGGATAATCTGCCCCGAACATATATATCATGTACACTGGCAAAACCAACTTAAAAGCAGTTTCCCTTTCGGGAGCCCCGTAGACATGACTACACTATCAACACAACATCCAAAATGGCGGCGTCGATCAAGATTAACATCAAGATTATGCGCCAAGCTCCACGTTTTAGCACGTATTACCAAGGTTTCAGTGACGTTAGTTCCCAGTGACGTCAGTTTTCATTGAATCGGGGCACTCAGAAGGGAAATTCTACTTCGTCAGCGTACTGAATTTTTTAAACCAAAAAACAGGTAAAATTCGCTTAACAAACGTTGGAATGGTGAAACTTTGCAGTATAATAAATTCGTTGTACGGTCAGGTGGCAGGGGACTTGGAAACTTGTTCACGGCTGTGGTGAATCATGTCGCCACCTCGCCTTCGGCTCGGGGCGACATGATTCACCACAGCCGTGAACAAGTTTCCAGGTTCCCTGCCACCTGACCGTACAACTAATAATGCTAATAATGTTAGTTATCTCGTATCTCGTGGGAGAAATAAGCCACCATACAAGTCCAGCATATAAACCTTGGCCAAATCGCATTTGCTTACTGAATGTGTCCGTTTAGTTTCTTTGCGGTTAAAATGACATATAATAAGTAGTTTTCATCAGTATTTTACAATAATTCTTTATTTACGGAAAAAAAAAAACCTGAGTATGCTCCTTTGTACGGTAATCAAAAGATGGAGTGACTTGACAACTTTCAACCTAGTTCTAAAATTCATTTTTTCTGCCAGCGACCCTTGAACCCACCGTACAATAACAAATTGCCATCTTCACAATAATTTCCATACTTTTAAATAGTATGATTTAAATTCAAATTCATTTTAACAGCTGCATTGTTTACTGTTGGCCGTCACTGTGCCTTTAAGAGTTAACCAGTAGACACTCCCTACTTGGTTGACCTTGGTCCCACATCTGACCTTATAAGCCATTATCTTTTTGCTTATCGTCCACTTTCCACGTCCTTTCATAGCCGTACACATCTATCTATCACACTCTGACTTTGGCACAATGAGGACGTTTATTGTAATCATTGCTTGTGTTGGACTTGCAGCCTCGGCAGAATTTAGAAGTAAAATACGATCAAGACGACAAGGTTTGGGATACTTTAATATTATCACAAAGAAAAAAATTTAGCCTGTACCTCCTCGATAAAACTAAAATTGCGGCAGATTTTGATTCAATGGTGTTTTATGCCGCTTTCAACATTATTTTAGTCATATGACGGTGACACCGTACTTATACATGTGTGTCCTAGGTTTCGCTAATACTAGACTAGGGATCTGAGGTGTCTTGCCCAAGACCACTCCGGCGAGAATCCTGGCACTTCGAGTATGGATCGAGCCTGGAGTCTCCAAGTTACAAATCCTAAACATTCGGCATGCAGGACCCCAAAAAATTGTAGCAGGCGACATCTCTGTAAAATAAGGATAACCCTTTTCAGCGCCAAATATCTGAAATATCAATATAATCTTTTGATAGCTAAAAAGATAGTCCACAAAATTTTCGAAAAATTGTTTTCCTTTAAGCGAGACTAAAGAAGCGGACGGGATGTATCCAGGAACAGACTGCACGTTCTTTGCAGTCTTATCTTACACTATGTCGTCTGCAAAAGCCCTTTTCTTCGCCTAAGGCATTGACAGGGTTTAAACAAAGTGACACATGAAAACATCGTGATACGTTGTTTTCAAGTGTGGTTTGCTGCCACTAAAAGTCGTCTATAGAAGGTAACATTGAGTTTTATGTTATTACCATCTTTGTACCAGATCTCATATCTCTAGACTTGCTCAAATTGAAAGAATTTGCAGACATGCGAGAGATCAAAGTGTGGATGAGAGGATACCAGTAATTTTTCCTTTTCACACAAGTGTTTCCAAAAGTCTACGTCCCCAGGGACGTAAAACGCGAGATTGGAAAGATACATAATTTTATTTATAATAATAATTTTGCACAGTATTTGAAAAGCTTTTTTTAAACTTTCCTCGAGAGAAAGTCTGAGTCCTCAATGCTTAACCCTTGGTGAGCCGAGTTCATGAAATAAACCTTTTCGATTAGGAAAAACATCTGAAATATTGTCATTTCAAGGTTGTTTTGGCCAGAGTACGTGACGAAGTAGCGGACAGTGTAGATCAAGATCAGACTGCACGTTTTGTGCAGTCTGATCTTGATCTACACTGTCCGCATAAATGAACTTAATTCGGTTCCAGCGCTTTATGCGTTAGTGAGCATAGACAGAAATATTCACTGGGCGTTCCCTTCCGTATTTTCTATACTGCAAAAAAAAAATGCATGCATTTAACAGAATGTAATAAAAGATAATTAAGTTGCGTTCTGGGAAAACGGTGTTTAATGCATCTTCATGATCCATTTTTCCAAACAAGTCGTCACATAATTCTTGATCCATAAAATAAATTTTGTGTAACAACCAACTGAATAATGAGGTAAACTGGTTCTTTGATATGCACAAAATTGGCCTTTTGCTGAAAATTTCGACCGCGGTTAGCCTGCGCAGACTAACCTGAGTCGATATTTTTAGCAGATGCATTAAACACCCATTTCACAGAGCATGACTCAATAATGCATTGGTTCTTGGAAAGAGCGATTTGGACTTCGTAGACACATTTTACTATTTTATATGAATCCTTAGCCTAAAGAAAGCCATATTAAAAAAAAAAAAACGTTTAGAGTGAAGAATGAAAAATTACCCAAACCATTATACTTTTTGGTGCTGTCCATTTTATAGGCTTAAAATTATCTAAAGAATTGCTGATCTGATATCACGTTTTACGCAATCTGGTTATAATTTATACTCTCTGTGAAGACAAAGCTTAAGTTATGTCTGGCACTCAATGGTTGCGGACTTTCTCTTTTGTTGAGATGTCACAGGCGTAATCATTATTATTGAAGCGTATAACATTGTTTATATATTTATGCATCCGTATGCCTTGGCTATTGGCAGTTATGATGGATTATTGTCGCTAGATCTAGGTCTTTACTGTTTGCAATACTTTTCTCTCTCTCACCCTACTTTCCGAATGACATGACAGAGTGTTGGCCTACAACTTAAAGGTCTATATAAAACCTTTATTTTGTGACATTCCTACTGGAATACCATGATAGTCATTGACATTCGTTACCCTTGCCCCTGAATACTCCGTCACATTTTAAATACGTCGAATTTTCAAGACACATGTTACAAAGTTCGAAAAACATTTATGAATATATTCTCATTTTCGCTAAATCCTGTTCCATGTATTCTATTGCACGAAATCTGCTTTTCAGTACTGTAAGTTCATTGATCAATTTGTTGACTTCATATCCGTACAAAATGGCGCCTTTTTCAGTTAAAAAATGTTGTCTGCGCATGTCATATTCTTCGAAGATTCGACCTCATTATCTCCCGCTAGATGGCATTCTACAAATACACATCTATCTAATTTGGGCATTCTGGGTACAGAACCGGACTACTTTTCAAAACAACAACAACCGTTACTTTGAATTTCAAAATGAAATAAACGTTTACTCAATAAAACGCTACCTGGTGCGATTCATTCAGCTATGATCGGCTAGCATGTAACCTATGCACCGGCCATTTATTAAAACAGCCCCTACATGTTTAGGTAATAGGCTAATAGCTTCGGTATAAGCCCTACTTTTCCCAGGTATATGGGGATGGGTGATGCGTCATAGCAGACAAGTCGAATATGACATGCGCAGACAACGGATTCGACCTGTCTGCTATGACGCATCACCCATCCCCGTATACCTGGGAAAAGTAGGGCTTATACCAAAAAGCCTTTTTTCCTTAAGGTCTTTTTAACTTGGGATTGTGTAGTATAGGGTGAAATGAATTACTTTTTGAATCAAATCACCTCTCTATTTCAGGAGATGTTTTCACACTAAGCTTTGGTGGAGGCAGTGGAGGAGGCTCAAGTAAGACTTGTTTTCTACCATTGCACTTTCAGAATTCTGTCTATAAGCATTTTCTCCTTTTCTCACATAGTTTCCTAGCATTTCAAAGACATACTCCATCATTTAAGCCACATTTAATTTACAAGTGGCCTTAATTTGCTTTCAATTTATCACATTGGGCAGGGATCTTATATACATGTGTATATACGATCCCTGCATTGGGTAATAATTCCATAGCGAATTAAAATCTTGTCAAATGCAATTTGAACAAATCTACATTTCTGTCGTGTGGTAAAGATTTATTAAGATTATGCAAGCCACATTTATTCTGTCATCTGCAGATGCTTTCAAATTTGAAAGGTCCATAATTTGTCAACTGGAATGGAGCAAAGATACTGTGTGAATAAAATGATAAGAAATCCCTGCAGGAACATGCGTGTTTTGTCCTTCTTTTTAACATATCTTTATCTCTGTAATTCAATGACCTATATTTCTTTTTTGTGTTCAAATAGGTATAAGACCAGGAAAAGGTCAGAAAATTAACCCATTACCACACAATCCTGACTTTTAACAACCCTGAGCAAGAGGCCTTTTGGAAAAATTGTGGGAAAAGGGGAAAATGCTGGTAACCAGCATTTTCTCCTTTTTCCACAATGTTTTCTAACCTATCCTAGACATATCTCATAATCTAAGTCATATATGATATGTTGTCTGGAAATGCTTTCAATTTAGACAAGTCAAAATTTTTTTTCATTTGGTAAAGGGTTAAGTCTTTACCAAACAAAAATATTTAAAGACTTGACCACATTCAGAGCAATTCCAAATGATAAATTAATTGTGGGTAACCAGCACTTTCTCCTTTTCCCACAGTGTTTTCTAACCTATCATAGACATATCACATAATCTAAGTCTACTTTCAGTGTGGAAAAATGGAAAATTTTGTCATTTGGTAAAGGATTAACCCTTTTCTAAACAAAAAAATTTAAGACTTATCTAAATTCAAAGCAGTTGCAGACAACAAATCAAATGTGGCTTAAATGACGAAAATTATCTCCAAATGGTTAGAAAACACTTTTGGAAAAGGAGAAAATGCTGGTAACCAGCATTTTCTCCTTTTCAAAAAATGTTTTTAAAAGAACTCTCCCTCAGGGTTATTAAAACTCAGGATTGTGCGGTCAAGGATAAGATAAAGGAATGTCTATTGGAAACTTTTATAGTCTGCTTTGTGCACCATATGTTGGGGCTGGTCTAATTCTCATAGACAACAGTATTTTTCTGATTACTTCCTCAACTGTCCACCAAACAGGCCACTGTTTTAATGATGCACAGAAAGAAGGCTTCATTGAACATTGCGGGAAAAAGGAAAAAATGCTGGTTATCAGCATTTGCTCGTTTTCCCACAATATTTTCCACCCTTCAGAGAAAAATACCTTCATTTGGGTCACATACATGTACCGGTAATTTTGTTGTCTGGAAATGCTGTAAATAAAATGTGGACATGTCTAAAAAATTTTTTAATTTGGTAAAGAATGTAAAGCAAACAATAAAAGAGCATTTCCCAAACAAACTCGTGTTTAAATGGACCTTGAGGAAGACGACTCTTGAAAACATCATGGGAAAAGGAGAAAATGGTGGTTACCAGTATAAACACTGTATGTTACAAGTTGTAAAGACACTAGAAGTCTGAAATAGGCACAGTGCCATATGACTGCTGTGCCTCTTAAAATATAAAATATTTGGTCATATTTATATGGGTAAACAGTGTAGGTCACAAGTTGCACAGACACAAAGAGTCAAAAGTGGGTGCCAGACAACTGCTGTACCTATTTTAGGTACATTGATTAACTATTTACCAGAAGACAAACTTTCAGACTGGTCCAAACTGAAAGCATTTGCAGATGACAAATTGAATATTGCTAAAATGGTGAGGTATTTTCTTTGAGAGGGTAGAAAACATTGTGGGAAAAGGAGAAAATGCTGGTTACCAGCATTTTCTCCATTTCCCACAATGTTTTCAAAAGGCTTCTTCAGCAGGGTCATTAAAACTTGGGACTGTGTGGCTAACATCGGCTCCTGGACAACCTTTGTCCTCTGTTGGTATATTGATAAAAAATCTGGTTATATATACATGTATATGGGTAAACACTGTTTGTTACAGGTTGTACAGATACCAGAAGTGATTGCAATCAGTATGAAAAATCTATGTGCACAGACCCTAAATACCAACAATGGGTGCAGGACAACTGCTGTGCTTTCTGTATGTTTAATTTCTTTATTTCAGCTTTTCAGTAGTTTAGTGAGAAATAACGGTGGAATATTGTTTGATATTTCTTAGTTTTGACCAGTGAAAAATACCGATTTTATTTTCTAACTTTTCAATTTAAGGCAGAAACAGTAGTTCCAGCGCTCTAGTTACCTAGGTAAACCACGCATGCCGTTCATCCAGATGGAAATATGATGTAATTTACCCCACATTTCTTTATGCTTCATGTAATATTGTAACGCACTGTTATGTGCAGGGGGTATGCCAAGGGGAACAAGACAAATTTATGATGCATGGCATCATAGAAGCTGCAATCTTTTGGTGGACAATTTCAGAAATATTTACTTTCTAGAAAAAATGTGATGACATTTTTGTATCTGTTCCCCCCTCCCACAAACGGAAGATCATGACAAATGATACTAAAATGCAGGATAAAAAAGGCAGAAGTTAAGAGAGGAATCTTAAATTATCTTGTACCATTATTATCATCATAATCATCATTATCATTTAAAGTGATGATACGTATGTGAGAAAACATGTAAAAGTATTTGGGATTTTCAAATTTCTACTCAAAGTTTGAAAATGGAGAAATTGCGCATGAATTCAAGTACAGAATTTTTCATTATTAAATGATTTTTAAAAGCAATCTTCTGTAGGGGCATCAAAGGCGACACTGCAGAATTATGCAAGTTAGTAATTATTCAAAGTGATATTTAGATCGTTATTCACGTACATGTAGATCTACATGTATTTACAATTTTTTGTGATATTTTCTTTGTGTTTCATTTTTTTACAAAAAGAAAAAAAATATTCAACAACTTTCTTCTAAAACATTATCATTTTGCTTGTCAAAAAGAATCTTAGCCTGCTTGTAACAAAGTGAATCTTTACATTTCTACTCCAGAATTAGAGACTTTTGCATAGTATTTCCAAAATTCTTCTGATCATAGCCTTCACAGTTGGCGCAAACCACTAAAAACTAAAAACAAAATTATTTTTTTAAGTCTTTAAGGATCTGGATATATTCAACAACAACATAGTAACTATTACTATACATGTATATATATCGTTTAATAAAAATTAGCATGAACCATTTTCTGCAAATGCCTTGTACAAACCTATAAAACTTCTAATGTAGACTTCAAGAGCCATTCAAACCCTTGACCAGCAGCGATGTAAAAAGTTGTATGTGCACAGTGATAGGTTTGGTAATAACTTTATCCTTTCAACTACACCGAATGAAATTAATATACTGAGTAAGGAAAATGAAACAAGAAATGTTTACGTTAAAGATCTACAATATCTTATAAAATATTTAAAAAATATTACACAGGCTTATGTACTGTCTGATCTTGATCTATTTCTGTCATTTTCAAACAGTTTCAACCCTTAGAGCACTATGCACCACTTTGGTATTTTTTGTGGACAACGTAAATCACGCTCCATACATTTTTCACGGGTATTGTAAATCAGGACCTTACTGTACAGAACTTACAGTCTGATCATAACAGCTTCGACAAACAATATATTAAATGCTAAATTTTACAGGGCTCATAAGGTTGATCGTCAATGTTACAAAATTCCATGAGGCTAAAGTGTTGACGAAGGGAAGAAAAAGTGTTATCTCTTCACAAGTAGGCCTATTCTATAAATAGCTGATGTCAGCTCTTACTGTGTAGGGAGGTAACCAATCTATACCTTGATTAAAGGTTAACCGCCCTATTATCTTTACATATTAAAACTGGACGAAACACTTGTACATAAAACTGCTTCTGATTATCATATTGTAAGATGCTCTCCATCTCACAATTATTATTAGTTTGTTTTGCAAAAAAGTAGACAAATGCGAAAACCGTTTAGAGGTGGGAGAGCCTATGATAAACGGAAAGCATTATAATTTCGTTTGGGAACAAGGAAGGAATCCTTTAAGATGGAAAAGTTCGAGGGACTAGCCAATAAAAGGAAGTTTAATTTTCTGTATTTTCATTGTTATTTGAGAATGAACTTATATTGCAAGAAAACCAGACTTGATGAATATGTAGGTCTGATTGAATATTTGAGAAAGAGTCATGTGGGGTAATTTTGTAATACTGACACGACATTATTAGGAAATTTCCAAAAATAATAACCAGTCGAATAATTACCGATCATCTACATGGTAAATAGTTTAGGTACATTCCTACTGGAAGCCGCTTTCGAGCGGCTTCCAATAATAGAAAACAACTGTACATGTACTTGGTTTTGATGTAAGTCTCCCCAAAAAAGGGGTAAGAGGCATGAAATAGACAGAATATTTGTTTTTTTTTTTTTTGGTGAAAGAGAAATTTATAACATCTCGTGAATAACACCAGTAATATTTTAACTCTTGGCATTGCCACTTGTGAAAATATTACCTATGATGTTCACTCGATGAAATAAACTATGATCTTTCACTGAGAAAAACAAATATCCTCTTTGTATTTGTTTTGCTTTCTAACCCTATTAACTCATTTTAACTATATCGCAATGGCCATTGCACCTATCCATTGGTTCCTGGAGCTCATTTTACCAGTACTTTGCTCAGCCTTCTTTATGAAACTGCTGGCTGCTTTCCCACATAGACATCATATGAAGATAATTTTCAGCAGTGAGAGAGGAATGAATTCTGTTGCAACAACTATGGTCAATTCCAAGTATCCAAGTATCCCAGTATCCATGCTAGGCCTTGTTGGCACCAACCAGGAAACACAATGATGTTACACCATAAGTATTCCTTACTAAGTGAAAACTATTTTGGATACCCCAGAATTATATTACATTATAGGCATAGCCAGGATTTAGATGTTTATATGCACAGTGAGGCACAAAGTGCCAATGTGGGAGGTAGCGGGAGGGTGGCATTTGTTTTATTTAAGCATATTTGCTAGTCATCAGTTCATCAATTTACGTTTGTAAAGGCACACAGATCTAAAGAAAATTCAATAAATGTACATGATACTGTGTTTTACATCTTTGGTCGTGGAATTTTTAATATGCACAATTAATATGCTCATGTCACATGATCGGAGTAGTAACTCTTTCCTTGGATATGTAAGATGTTGTCGTGTGGTCAGGGTTTAACCCATTACCAAACAATCCGGTGATACAATGACCCAGAGGAGAAAGGCTTTAAAAAAATCATTGTTGGAGAAGGATCAGGTACTGGAAGCTAGCTTTTTCTTCTTTTCCCACAATGTTTTTTATCCTGTCAAAGACAAATTCATCATTTGTGCCACATTTGATTTGTCGTCAACAAATCCTTTTGATTTGGACAAGTATAGAATTTTGTGTGGTAAAAGGGGCAATATTCATTGAGCCATGCTCTGGCAAAAGGGGGTTTAATGCATCTGTGTGATGCGTTATACCATTCAAGCCATCAGATAATTATGGATCCATTAAAGTCACTTTTTCTAATAAGCTACTCAATCATGAGGTAGACTTGTCCTTGGACATACAGAAAATTAACTAACAACGAAAAGTTTCGGCCCAGGTCAGCCTGTGCGGACTGCGCAGGCTGACCTGGGTCGATACTTTTCACAGATGCCTTAAGCCTTCTTTTCATAGAATATAGCTCAATTATATTGGTACAAATTGTCCACATACAAAACATCCTTGTAATTGGTGTTACGTCTTTGCTATGTATTTACAGGTCAAATGGGAGGAACTCAAGCCCCCTCAGCAGGAATGATCAATATGGGAGGTAATGGTAGTTTAAACTTACTCTCAACCTGTATCCTACTAAATAAGTTAAATAAAACTTTCAAGCCAATAGTAAAACCCGGAATACTGCCATTTTAAACTTATCTTTTGGAGAAAAATGTCTGCTTTTCGGACATTATAGATCCAAGATCAGACTACATGTTCTGTGCAGTCTGATCTTGATCTACATTGTCCGCAGAAGGTCAGTGAGTCGGGCTTAGCAGCCTAAGGGTTAATCATCTCATTATTGTCAGCTCATCAAATGCTTAACTACACTATTTTGGCGCCACATATGAAAACGGGAGTTTTCAGACAGCATGGATCAGAGTCAAGGCCTATAATTATTCACCAATGATTTTACTATCATTCTCTGTCTATTTGTCAAATACTTTGTAAATTTCAGATAAAAATAGTTTCTAAAGAGCTAAACCAATCAGAAATGGTGTTACAGCCAATCACAAATGGTGTTACAGCCAATCAGAAATGGTTTTATGGCCAATCAGAAATAGTGTTATGGCCAATCAGAAATGGTGTTACGGCCAATTAGAAATGATGTTGCTTTTTAAAACTAGAATAAGACTAAGAATGCACATTTTCTGAAAATCTAAGAAATCCCCATTAACCTCTAAATTGCCTTTCACGACTACAATTGCCTTTTTGGCCTGTGTAGATCAAAATCAGGCTGCACAAAACGTGCAGCCTGATCTTCGATCTACACTGTCGGCTTTGCTGAAAATCACTTTAGACAAAAGCAGACATGAAATTGCAATTGTTTGGGTTGTATTTCTAGGATGAAAATGTCTGATAGGTTTAAGGCAATCTAAGGGTTAAGTTATGCTATCAAGCTCAATATTCTCCGCAGCCTTCTCAGTTTACCATCAGTTGATACAACAGTTCCCAGAATTACCACGGTCCTCAGATATTACATTGAAATTATGGAAGTCTCGAAACTGTGACTGTTGTTACCTCAGTGCTGATCGATGAATTAATTCTTTACCAAACAACAAAATTTTACGCTGGTCTAATTTCAAAGCATTTGCAGATGACAAGTTAGATATTGATCAATGGGTAAGATTTTTCTGTGATAGGATAGAAAACATTTATGGAAAAGGAGAAAATGCTGGTATCCAGCATTTTCTCCTTTTCCATAAATGTTTTCAGAAACCTTTTTTCCCAAGGTCATTAGAGGTCTGATTTGTTTGGCAAGTTTCAATGAATTATTTCTCTCAAAGTTACATGTTTAGTACCTTATGGCTCCTATAACTCTTTAACAAACCATCCTGTGTGTTTTAACTACCCTGAAGGAAATGGCCTATTGAAAACATCATGGAAAAAGGAGAAAATACTACTTACTATCATTTTTGCCCATACCTACAATGTCTTCTGCCTTATAAAAGATAAATTCTATGGTTTAAGCCATGTTCAATTGGTCCAGTGGGATGGTCTAAACCCAACATTAATCATGGTGGACACCTGCGAAGATCATGTTCAAAAAATGGAAATCTATGTCATCTACAAATACTTTCAAATTGGATGAGTCTAAAATTTTGTCGTCTGGTAAAGGATTAAATAGAGAGGAGAAGAGTTACTTATATTTGACTTTCTAGATGAAGAATATACTATATCAGGACAGGCTTTTTTTTTTTAAAAAGCATGTCGCCTGCATTTGCATTCTCAACAATATGTGCATGTTTATCCAATTTTTCTGTGTAAGGCTAGTCTTCGACTTTGGAGCCTAGATTTAGGATTGAACCTTTGCCACATAATCAATGATTCTGAGGTAGAAAGCTTTTGAAAACATTATGGGAAAAGGAGAAAATGCTGGTCAGCATTTGCTCCTTTTTCCACAATGTTTTCTACCTTTTCAAAGAAAAATCCAATTATTTCAGCCACTTTGATTTTTGTCTGCAAATCTTTTCCATTTGGATAAGTCTGAAATTTTGTTGTTTTGTAAAGAGTTAAATTCTCTATCAGTAAAGCCCCTGTGAAAAGACAATAGTCATCATTTGTTGCTGCCGAGACCCGGTAGCTCCGTCAGTAACGTATAGGACTTAAGAACAGGGGGTCATGGTTTGATCCCTGGCTCAGCCAATTTCTGTCGGAGGATTGATGATAGTCATTTGACAGGATTCATTCCTCTCTCAGTGCTGAACATTGTTTCAATGATGGTTTTGTGGTAAAGCAGCCAGTGACTTGGAAAAAATATTGTGGGGAGTACTGGTAAAAAAAGATCTAGGAAAGCATGGATAGGTGCACTGGCTGCTGCGATATAACTGAAATAATGTTGAAAGTGGCATTAAAGAACATGCAACCAATCATTTTTTGCTTTATTTGCATTTCTGCTTTTTACTTTCACCTGCTTTGCTTTTGTGTTGCTTGGTGACAGGTTCGAGCTCCTGCGCAGATAAGATATCAAATTGCGCTACTTACACCCAGTCTGTGTGCACAAACCCAGGCTATACCCAGTGGGTCAGTGAGAATTGTCCCAAATTTTGTAACAAGTGTCCATCTGGAAGCGCCTCAGGAACAGTTTACCAACCTGCAACATTTGCTCCTGTAATTTCAGGTACATGTACTGACTGCTGTTTAACCCTTTACCACACAATCCCGACTTTTAACGACCCTGAGAAAGAAGCCTTTTGAAAACATTGTAGGAAAAGGAGAAAATGCTGGTAAGCAGCATTTTCTCCTTTTCCCACAATGTTTTCTACCCTTCCTTAAACAAATTTCAATTTTTGAGCCACATTTATTTTGTCGTCTGCAAATGCTTTCATTTTGGACAAGTCTACAATTTTGTCGTTTGGTAAAGAGTTAAACCCTCAACCACACGACAAATGTTTATGACTTGTCCAAATTGAAAGAATGTGCAGATGACAGATTAAATTTGGCCAAAATGATGGAATTTTTCATTGAAAGGGTAGAAAACATTTTGGGAAAAGGAGAAAATGCTGGTCACCAGCATTTTCTCCTTTTCCCAAAATGTTTTCAAAAGCCTTCTTCCACAGGGTCCTTAAAACTCGGGATTTTGTGGTAAAAAGTTAAACCCTTTACCAAAACAGTCCCAAGTTTTAAACGACCCAGAAGAAGAAGTCTTTTGAAAACATTGTGTGAATAAGAGAAAATGCTGGTAACCAGCATTTTGTCCTATTCACAAAATACATTTCTACCTTTTGACAGGTAAATCCAATCATTTGGGCCATGTTTAATTTGTCGTCTGCAAATGTTTTCAATTTGGACAATTTTAAAATTCTGTCATCTGGTGCAGAGTTAGATGACCTCCTGCCTTTCTGTTTCAAGCTGCAGACTAATTTGGAACAGACTTTTCTCCCTTGTCCACACTATTTTCTTTCAAGGGTTGTTAAAACACAAGATTGTTGGGTAAAGAGTTAAGTACTCAGATCATGTAATATAACCCAGGGCTATTCAAATAAGTTTCCATTTTGGGAAGTAGTAGTGGTATTTATGGTGTAACAGCAGTGTGATTCCTGGTTGTTGCTGACAAAACCTGGTTGGGATACTGATGGTTTTGCTGTTTGCTGTTTTAGCGCCTTTGTGTTCGCTTGAAACACCAGCTCCGCCTGTGTAGAAAGTATATACTGGTAGACTAAGGGAAATGGAAGCTGTTCCAAATGAATAGGGATTCCTATAGTCACACAGTTAAGCATTAATTTTTGGAACTTCCTACATCATTGCAAGTACTGGATAAGGTTTCCAGGTAGCAATCATTGAGAGTGGTTAACCCCTTACCACACGATCCTGAGTTTTAACGACTGAAAGACAAAGCTTTCGAAAACATTGAGAAAATTCTGGTTTTTTCCTTCTCCCAAAATGTTTTCTACCCTTCTCAAAATAAACTTCAATTTTTGAGAAACATTTATTTTGTTGTCTGCAGATGCCTTAAATTTGGACCAGTCTACAATTTTTTCACATGGTACATAGTTAATATAAGCTCTAAGAATCAACTTGTTTCACCATCAATGTCAAATGACAGGGTTTAAATTAAACTAAGATCTGAACCTTTCCTTGATTGTTATGAAATGAATTTCCAGATCTCTAAAAAGGTATCTATCAAAGTTCGAAACAAGGACTGTTGAGAGCTCTGCTTTATTTTGCTTTGAGCAATCACACTGTTTAAACCTTTACCAAACAACCCCATTTTTTTAACATCCCTGAGGAAAATGGTAATTGGAAACATTGTGGGAAAAGAAGAAAATGCTGGTAACCAGCATTTTCTCCTTTTTCCTACAGTGTTTCTTATACCCTTTCTAACACAAATCCCATATTTTGAGCAACATTTAGTCTGTTGTCTACAAATGCAAATCAATTTTGATAAGTCTTAAAAGGTTTTTGTCTGGTAAAGTGTTTATTTCTCTTACTTTTGCTTTGCTTAGTACTAGGTTCAAGCTCTGGCTCCTGCGCAGACAAAATATCAAACTGTGCCGCTTACACGCAGTCTGTGTGCACAAACTCAGACTATGCCCAATGGGTCAGTGAGAACTGTCCCAGATACTGCAACAGATGCTCGTCTGGTAGTTCAGGTTCAGGCTCACCAACAATTTTCCAGCCTGCTACATTTTCTCCAGTCAGTCCAGGAGGTAATTTTGCTTTTGTCACACTGCTTCAATGGCTATCCTTTGACTGCTTCACCCTTTCGTTCACAGCACTATATTGCTTCCTGGGCAAAATATCTCACTCTCCAAGTCATTATTTGCTTTGAGAAAACCTCTAAAGATCTTTTTTTTTTTTGACGTGGACAATAACTTTGTGCTACACGGTGTAGTACAAGTTTGCTCGTTATAATGATTGATCTAATGTATATACAGAAGCGTGCTTAAAAGTGCACTTGAGAACAAAACAAGCATTGAACCAGTGGGGGGGGGGGGGGGCAAAGAAAAGAGTTGATATTTTGAATGGAAAAATCATGATGATGTGACATCACTGTTTACCCTAAGTTGGAGAAAACAAAAAGCAATGCTTTCAAAAAAATGCCTCTAGTGGGACCCACACACCCTCAAAACCTTAGTTGGCAACCCTTACCAACTGAGCTTTAACTGCACATTAGACAGTATCTTAACCCTTTAACTGCTAAATAAATGAAATGAAAATTTGCACTCAATGGTAAAAACCCAAATATCCACACATTTTGTGCAGTCTGATCTTGATCTACACTGTCCGCAAAAGAGCACCAAGTCACGCTTAGCAGCCTACAGGTTAAAAGTAATAGTTTCTCTATGCTTGCCAAGAAAAATCTATGAAGCAGTATTTAGCAGTATTCTACAAGAGTTATTAGTTCATGCCCCCAGAAATTAAAATACATGTATCCACTTTTATTTCTTTCCCAAATGACAAATTTCAGACCCTTCAAAATTGTAAAGTATCTGCAGACAGTAAATTCAATATGGTTATGAGTGATGAATTTTGATAGGATAGAAAACATTGTAAGAAAAAAGAGAAATTTTATGTTACAAGCAATTTCTCCTTTTCCCACAACATTTTCAAAAGCCTTCTTCAGAAGGGTCATTAAACAAGGTATTGTATGGTAAGGGGTTGAAACACTTTTTGTGACAGCTTTTCTTTTGCTCGGCTATTTTTTCTAAGAAAATGCCGTGATATTGTCATAGCGGAGTTGACGTCTTTGTTTTCATGGTGTAAAATTGACTTTTTCAAATAGCTCTGTTATTACTTAAGATATTTACTTCAAACCTGGGTTAATTGTTTACTATCTTAAAGGAGGCCTATACCAGAAGGGCAGGTAAACTTCAAAATATTTTGACACAGCTATGCCCCCCTTTTTTTTTTATTTTGAATTTTCACGGTAAAGCCCCATGTTTTAACCCATGCTTGAAGTCAATAATATATCTTCTGTGATAACAAAGCTTTGGCGCCTGTATTTGATGCTTTAGTTTAAATCTGTATGGTATAAATTACTTGTAACTGAAGGTGGCTCCACCTGTGCGGACAAGAGGAATGACTGTTCTAGTTATGGACAATCAGTTTGTACCAACTCCCAATATGCCCAGTGGGTCACTGAAAACTGTCCAAAATTCTGTGGGAAATGTGGTAAGTAAATTTAATTTTTTTTATTAGCTCACAAGTTCAAAAATGGGTCTCGTTCGGTCAAAAACTAGGTCAGGAGGTTAAATCATAGAAAAACCTTGTGTGCACTCCAGAGGCCACATTTCAGTCCAAAACTCATGATAGTTGCTTGGAATGTTTGTCTTGATAATATCTCTGACAAGTTTAAAAATGGGTCACATTGGGTCAAGAAATACTACACTAGGTGAAATCTATGAAAAACCCGGTGAACACTCTGAAGGCTAGATTTTCAGTCTAATACCAATGACGAGTTTGAAAAAGGCTCATGTGGGGTCAAAAACTAGGTCACTTCGTAAAATCTTAGAAAAATCAGGTGCACACTTTTTCAGTCAAATACATGATATCTCATACAAGTTTAAAAATTGGTCACATTGGGTCAAAAACTAGGTCACCTTGTCAACTTTTTAAAAACCATGTGTACACTCTAGAGGCGACATTTTAGTCCAATACTCATGAAAGTGGGTCAGAATGTTTGTCTTGATGATATCTTGGACAAGTTTGAAAATGGGTCACATCCAATCAAAAAACAAGGTCACCAGGTGAAATCGTAGAAAGACCTTGTCTTGATAAAACCATGGTCAACTTCGAAAAATGGGTCATGTGGAGTCAAAACTAGGTCATTAAGTCACCTTGTGAAGAACACTCTAGAGGCCACATTTTCAGTCCAATACTCAGGAAAATTTGTTAAATTGCCTGTCACATTATCTCAGAAAAGAGCGGAAATGGGTCATGTTTGGTCAAAAAAGCTCAGGTGAGGAATTTAAAATGCCATCATGGCCCTGTTGTTTTGTCTTGCAGCAGGGATACTCTGAAAACATTGTGGTCAATGAGATATTGTTCAATGTGAGCAGTATCATACTTTATTGAAAACAGTCTTAACCCTTAAAGCATTGAATTAATGATTTGGACCTTTTTAATTAGGAAAAACAGCCAAAAATATTGCTATATCAGGGTTGTTTCCGTTAGAATATGTTACATCGTAGCGGACAGTGTAGATCTATGATCAGACTGCACGTTCTGTGCAGTCTGATCTTGATCTACACTGTCTGCAAAAACCACTTAAGTCGGTTCAAGGGCTTTAAGGGTTAAAGTAATATTGTATTTCAATTCCTTTTGGAATTAATTATTAGTAAATTCATACTGGCTGTCCATATTCTTCCTGAAGTAAAAAGTAAGAGTAGGAAATTTGTATGCCACTAAAATGGTTGAATGATACAAGATGGTCATGTTTCTCTTTCAGGTGGATCATCAGGTAATCAACCTTTATTTTGCTCTAATGTCTTTATCACATAAAACATTTTAGGCTTTTCCAAATTGATCATTTGCTTGGTGTTTAATACTGTTTTCAACGTTTCAGTTATTTCGCAGCAGCCAGTGCACCTTTCAATACTTTCCTTGAGTATCTTTTACCAGTTCTTCACACAATGTTCTTTCCAAGCAACTTGCTACTTTCCCTCATAACCATCATCAGAACAATGATCAGCGGTGAGAGAGGAATGATTCCTGTTCCTATGACAATTATCAATTCCTGTCTACTAAATTGAGAGCAACTGCAGGCGACAAATCTGAAAATGGTACACAATGGATGAAGGGAAGAAAGCATTTTGATTGATTGATTGTATGAAGTTTAATGCCGTTTTCAACATTATTTCAGTCATGGCAGTAGTGGCAGCCAGTGATCCTATCCATGATTTCCTGGAGTATCTTTTATCAGTACTTCACACAATATTCTTCCCAAGTAACTTGCCACTTTTCCTCATAAACATAGTCGAAACAATGATCAGCGGTGAGAGAGGAATGATTCCTGTTGCTTTGACTATCATCAATTCCTGTCTTTCAAATTGAGAGCAACTGCAGGCAGCAAAATCTGAAAGTGTGTCAGAATTGATTGAAGGGAAGAAAGCATTTTGAGAAAAAGAGAAAATGTCTTTAAGAGGCCTCTGCCTCAGGGTTGTGAACTATTAGTTTGGCAGAGATAGACATGGTTACAGCATGGCCATTTTGTCTTGTCTGTAGACAAGGACAGTGATATGAGCAGTGCTCCAGCAAATAAGGGGTTTGTCCCTCAAGAACAGAATCTTGAGTTTTAAAGACCCTTATTGAAAAAAAGAAAAAAACTTTTGAAAACATTGTGGGAAAAGGAGAAAATGCGGGTCACCAGCATTTTCTCCATTTCCCACAATGTTTTCTACCCTTTTTAAGGCAAATTCTGTCATTTGAGCCACATTTCATCAGTCATCATTTTGCAAACCTACTGGGTTTAACCCTTTACCAAACAACCCCTTGTTTTAATGACCCTGAAGGAGAAAGCTTTTGAAAACATCATGGGAAAAGAAGAAAACGCTGGTAGCCAGTGTTTTCTCCTTTTCCCACAATGTTTTCTACCCTATCAAGTACAGAAATCATCATTTGAGCTACATTTAATTTGTCATCTGCAAATGCTTTGAATTTAGTCTACTCCAACATTGTGTCATTTGGTGAAGAGTTAAGGCCACTTTGCCTTAAATATTTTGCAAGAAATATCAGGCTATCTATAACTGTTTTATTTTTGTACAGGTGGTTCTGTGCCAATGAATCCTGGAAACACAGGTGGTTCCTCAAGTAAGTGTGGTCATTATACACAGATACTGTGTTATAACCTGTATTCATTACAGTGAACTCAAATCTCTTAACCCTTTTATTACAAAAACCCGAGTTTTAATGACCATGAGGAAGGAGCCTTCTGAGAACATTGTTGGAAAAGGAGAAAATGCTGGTAACCATACTCTTTATACTCTATCAAAGATGTATTCCATCATTTAAGCCACATTTCAATTGTGGTCTGCAAAACTTTCAATTTGGACAAGTCTACGGTTTTGTCGTGTGATTAACTCTTTACCAAACGACAGAAATTTAGACTAGTTGAAATTGAAAGCATTTGCAGACGACAAAATAAATGTAACTGAAAAATCAAAAGATGTTTTGGGAAGGGTAGAAAACATTGTGGGAAAAGGAGAAAATGCTGGTTACCAGCATTTTCTCCTTTTCCCACAATGTTTTCAAAAGGCTTCTTTCTCAGGGTTGTTAAATGTCGGGATTGTGTGGTAAAGGGCTAAAGAGTTAATCCTTGTGGTGAAATATAAGTGACCATTGACATTTTCACTTTGCAGGTATTGTAATTTCAAAGCTGATTTTATCAAAATGTATGGCAATATATATGTTCATCCATTCATATGTCTGTTAACAGTGTCATGAGCAGCTATGTCCTCGGACACTTTTTATCTGAACTCCTTGAAACCTACCATAATATTCCTCTGTGACCCAAAAAAGCAAATCAAACTGACTTAACTCAGTTCATTATTTTGCTGAGTTGAGTCTGCAATGTATCAACTCAAGATTTGAGAATGTTACATAGGGGTATTTATGTTTGTGAAATGCGTCTTAAATAATGAAGTCAACTTTAGTCAGAAAATGAGTCCATTAGCAGATTTAAGTTTTTTTGTGAAACTGGGCCCTGGTCATTAAGTCATTCCAGTGTTAGTAGCTCTTCAGTTCATATAACAGCAATTTTTTGCAGTTTTCATTGCAATAAAAGTAGATCTTTTGTCCTCTTTTGAATGGTTTCAAAATATTTCTTCCTCAAAAGAACAGATTGTTCGGTAAAAGATCAATACATAATTTTGCAGGCTGTACAGATGCCTCATCCAACTGTGCCCTCTTGAATCAGGCCAGCCATATTTGTACAGATGCCGGAGCCAAGATCTATGCCCAACAGAACTGTGCAAGGACATGCAACATGTGCTGTAAGTATCTGTTGGCTCTCTTTTTACAGCTTTAATTGTTTAAAAGATTATCCAATACTTTTACAACTCAGAGTTGAGAGTTTTGTGTTATTGCCTCATAGACATGCCTATGATTTTGCCAGGGGGCAAGGCCAGGTTTGTAGAATCATTATGCACTGCAAATTAAGACATCTATCTAAAAAAGTTATAGACATGTTCATATTGAGAGCATCTGCAGAAGACAAATTATATGTAGATGAAATAATGATATTTGTCTTTGAAAGGATACAAAACGCTTTAGGAAAAGGAGAAAAAGCTGGTTACCAGCATTTTCTCCTTTTCCAACAGTGTTTTCAAAGGCCCACTTCACCAAGGTCATTCAATAAGGAGATTGTATGGTTTGAAATGATAAATTATTCGCAAAATTAATGAAATGCCTCATCTTCTCCATTTTTACATTATGCACATGCGCTTTATGGGTTATGGATACTATGCACTTGTAATTTTGTCATTTTTAAACCTCACAAAGAACTGAATTTACACTCTATGAAAAAACAAAGCATTCAGTGCATATTTTATAGTTTCCATGACAGTAGTTCAACAAAATGGACATTTTCAGCCATGAAAAAAAGTGATAGAGTAAAGGTTTCTTTGATTTTAGTTTTGAATAAGACTGATTGATTGAATAAATGGTGTTTAATGCCACTTTCAACATTATTTCAGTCATATCAAAGAGATTACCAACATATTGATGTATTTCCTTGGTTTCATCAGTACTAAGCTAAAGCTGTAAAGTGTGTCACCAAAGCACACTTCCACGAAAAACTGAATGCTTCAAGTGAGACTTGAACAGGGGCCTAAAAGTTACAGGTCCTACACTCAACCACTGAGCAACAAAAGACCCAAAATAAAAATGTGGATATATAAATTGATGATGAAATTCTATTTCAACAGCATCTGGTGGCTCAAGCCCAATGATTCCCACTGGTGGAAACACTGGAAGTAAGTCTTTTAATACTCATTATTGCAAGTCCAATAGTTGTCTCTCTTTCGGCATTCTTCTACATATTTGGTAAGAAAATGAACAAGTCATGCAAGACGGTGTGGTTTTTGCTCATGAATGGTCCCGGTAATTGGTCTAAATGCGCCTTTAACTTGAAGAGTTCAACTAATGGTAATAGGAAGTATTGAGAGTGGTAACTTGCCTGAGCTTAAAGTGCTGTAGGTGGGATTACGTGATTTGTCAGTGTCTGATGTTTATCCATTTAAACTTCACCAGACAATCCCTAGTTTTGATGATGCCCCGCCCAGGTGGCTCAGTGGTGAGCGTGTCAGACTCATGACCTGGTGGTTGTGAGTTTGATACCCGGTTGAGGTGAACTTTCTTTCCGGCGTATTTTCACCTCTCACCTCTGCTGAAGCATGTGAGAAAAGTAGTCGGTGGCTTTGGAAAGAAAGTTGTGTTAGTACTGGTGTGAGAAAGCCAGGAAACACATGTGCGTCACCGACCGCCATGATATGACCTTAGCTGTTAAAGTGGCGTTAAACCCCAATACAACCAACCAACCCAGTTTTGATGACTCTGAGAAAGAAGCCTTTTGAAAACATCATGAGAAAAGGAGAAAATGCTGGTAACCAGCATTTTCTCCTTTTCCCACATGTTTTCCATCAATTCAAGGGCAAATACTATCATTTGAAAAACATTTGAATTGTTGTCTGTAAATTCAATATAAACGAGTTTAAAATTTCATTTTGTAGTAAAGGGTTAACAGGTTGGGTTTAGATACATTGTTCTTGAAATCAAATAGCAATATGAGTTTCTGTATAACATCCCAGACTAGGTTTGACTACCATATTTTGTTATATGTAACATTCCTTTTTGCATAAGATATAAACAGTGGTTGCCATGAAAGCCCGAAAGAAAATGTGACCTTTAGCATGATGTTTGCAATGGTTAGCAACAGTTTAGGTACTCCAAAGACAATGTAGATCCAAGATCTGACTGCAGAGAACAGAATCTTAATATCAAAGATTATAACACATTAATGGAATTCTGGACAACTGAAATTGCTATTATGTTGTGAAAAATATAGTGCATGGTTAATTTCTTGGCAAAGACTCAAACACCAATGCGGAATATCATATTGTAGTAAGTTTCCTGCTGCTTGTATTTGCATCTCACTATGTAGGTAAATATTGACATCTCATTTTGACCTTCATTGTTGGGAGCAAAATACAAACATTAGAAAAGTTACTACAACATGATTTTCAGCATTGATTTTTTTATAGTGTGAAAGTTGCTTGATGAGAGTATTGTGCATGGCCCTTTTTCAAACAGTCCCATGTTAAGCCATCTGTGAGAAACTTGCCTTCTAAAAACATGGTGGAAAGAAGACAAAAATGCTGGCAACCAGTGTTTTCTCCATTTCTGTAATGTTTTCTACCCTATCAAAGGCCAATTGTACCATTGAGTCAAATTTAATTTGTTGTCTGCAAACACTTTCAATCTGAACAAGCCTCAAGTTTTGCAGTCTAGTAAAGATTGTAGAAGAAGAAAACATGTGAGTCATTCACTGTTAAAAGGGGGTTTAATGCATCAGCAAAAAGGATCAACCTAGGTCAGCCTGCACAGTCTATGCAGGCTGACCTGGGTTGACACTTTTTGCTCATGGTAAATTTTCTGCATATCCAAGGACCATTCTACCTCAGGTTTCAGCCAGTTATTAGATGAAATGGATTTTATGTGATGACCTGCTTTGTAAAATACATAACTGAAATGTATTAAACCCCCTTTTGCCAGAGTATGGCTCATGTATGAACAATCTAGACAATCTACTGTTTATCTTGCATGATTTATTTGAAGGTTGTACTGACAGCCTTTCAAACTGTCAGCTGTACGGCCAAGACATGTGCAGCAATGCTAACTATGCTCAGTGGGCACGGGAAAATTGCGCTAGTTTCTGTAATCTCTGCTGTATGTATCTCTTACTGCTTCCTCAATGTTTTGCTTCTGGTTTTATTTCTCAATGCATATTACTAAGTTTATTGTAATTCAAGTTTATTAAGAGCTGTTATTTTATTTTTTTTTTCATGTGCATGTGATTTTTTTTCTGTACAACATGCAAACATATCACTAGTGCATCTGAGGCACAGGAAAGACCTTTGATGGAAAACAACATGTTTTTTTTTTCTGTATGTTTAGGAAAACATGTTGGGAAAAGTAGCACTTGCTTGTTACAATTTTGAAGTATGGCAATTTCTTGCATGGTTATCTTGTAACAATCACTGGCATTTTGTCATTTACTATGATTATTTCAATATTTAAAGACTGACAAGTAGATATATCTTTTAAAGAAAGGAATATTTCGTGTTATTCCAATATCATAATTTTTAGATTGCTATAGGCAACTTCAGGTTCTGAATTCTGCAGTATAGAC
Source organism: Hippopus hippopus (assembly GCA_946811185.2). Lineage (NCBI taxonomy): Eukaryota > Metazoa > Mollusca > Bivalvia > Cardiida > Cardiidae > Hippopus > Hippopus hippopus. The sequence goes on along the minus strand of OX328103.1, from coordinate 12,371,227 downwards.
CTAGCTTTGACAGGACAGAATGTGCATTCTGATCTTTGATCTAAATTTTACAGTTTGCTCAGATAATATAGCTTAAACCTTTACCAAACAGTTCTGACTGTTAACAACCCTGAGAAAGAAAATATTCAAAAACATAGTGGGAAAAGAAGAAAATGCTCCTTTTCCCACAATGTTTTTAAAGGCCTTCTTTTTCAAGGCTGTTAAAACCCAAGATTGTTTGGTTAAGGGTTCAGCAAGAAGTAATGATAATTGTGATAGGCACCATAACTAGCATAAATCTCACCATCTATAAAACTTTTTTTTTTTCTTATTTTGTAGCAAGAGGTTAATACAGCACCAAATTAAGTGAAATGTCCTGTAAATGCTTTGAGAAATAAAAGAACTAGTTTTGATTGATCACATGTCTTGGCTGAGTGCTTCAAGCTTTTTGTTGGCTTATTTCTATTGCTCGTTAACTCTTTGCCACATGACAAAATTTTACACCCGTCCAGATTAAAGCATTTGCAAACAACTAATTCACTGCGGCTCAAACAATGAACTTGTCTCTGACAGGGTAGAAAACATTGTGGGAGAATGGGAAAATGCTGGTTACCAGCATTTTCTCTTTTTTCGACAATTTTTTCAAAAGCTGTCTTTGTCAGGGTCATTAAATCTCCAGATTATGTGATAAAGGGTTAAGTCTTTACAGAACAATTAAATTTTAGACTTGTCCAAATTGAAAGCAACTGCATACAAAAACTAAATGTTCTTCAAAACATGAAATTTGTCTTTTGAAGAGTAGAAAACACTGTGGGAAAAGGAGAAAATGCTGGCTACCAGCATTTTCCCCTTTCCCCGCAATGTTTTCAAAAGGGTTTTTTCCTAAGGGTCGTTAAAAGTTGGAGTTGTGTGGTAAAGAGTTAACTCTTTACTAGAGAAGACAATTTTAGACTTGGCCATATTGAAAACATAATGTAGACAACAAATAAAATGTGTCTTATCTGATTGGGTTGGAATTTGGAAGAGTAGACTACACTGTTTCAAAAAGAGATTGATTTGATTGATTGTATGGTGTTTAACGCCATTTTCAACACTATCTCAGTTATATCACAGCAGCCAGTGCACCTTTCCATGCTTTCCTGGAGTTTCTTTCAACAGTTTCTTTCCAAGAAACAGGCTACTTTCCCCCAAAACCATCATCAAAACAATGGTCAGTGGTGAGAGAGGAATGAATTCTGTTGCAAAGACTATCACCAATCCTCTGAAAGAAATTGGCCAAACCGGGGTTCGAACCAGCGATCTTCTGTTCTCAAGTCCTGTAAGTTACCGACTGAGCTACCGGGACTCAGCGTTTCAAAAAGAGAAAACCCTGGTTCCCAGCATTTTCATTTTTTCCCCACAATTTCTTAAAAGCTGTCCTCCACTGATTGGTAAAACTTTGCATTAGCTTGGTAGAGGGTTAAATAAAAATCATCCAGATATTTCTGTCCACAAGCAAAAACTCAAATTTTGTCAATTCAGAATTTGTTTTGTAAGAAAAATCTGACCCTTTATGAAAATGTAGATCAAAGATCAGACTGAATTACCTTTGCAGCCTGATCTTGATCCACACCATTTGCAAAAGCATGTTAAGTCATGCCTTGCATCCGAAGAATTCTTTACCAAACAACAAAATTTTAGGCTTGTCTAGTTTGAAAGCATTAAAATTTTGCAGACAACAAAGCAATGTGACTCAAAAAATTGAAACTTGCTTTTGGAAGGGTAGGAAGGTAATGTGGGAAACAGAAAAAATACTGGTGATCAGCATTCCTCTTTTTTCCACATATTTCCAAAGGACATTTTCTTTAGGACTGTGTGGTAAAAGGTAAAGTTTACCTTTTTATAACAAACCCCCCCACCCCCCCCCCACCCCCACCCCTGAATGAGAGGGGGGATAACTTAATCAGGCTATCTGTCACTTAGATGACCTGTCTCTTCTCCTGCAACACTTTTGGTCCAAATGTTAGTTGCTTGCAGAAAAAAGAATTTTAAAACCAAATTAAAAGTAAATAGAGTTTATTTCATCAGCTTGTGGTTAATATGGGGAAATATTTGCCGAAAAAGGGAAAGGTATGCGAAAAAAACAAGTGCCGTAAGGCACGAGTTATTTTCGCCAACCTTTCCCTTTTGAAGCAAATATTTCCCCATATTAACCACAAGCTGATGAAATAAATTATATATTATATTTCCTCTGATTATTTTGTCAACGAATGCCACTTTTAAAACTTAAAAACTTAAAAAAGTAGTTCCAGATTTTCGGCAGGAGGAAAATATTCACTGTGACGGGGAAATAATTCCCCCCAGCTTAAATTACGACATTTCTTTACCCATAACATTTCTAAAAATAGACACATGAAATATAATATAAAAAAATACAGAGTGATCTGGTAACTTTTTACCTGGTTTCTGCCAGCAACTAACACTTGGACCCACCATACAATAATAGATTGTCATTTTCACAATGATTTTTGTACTTTCAGATTGTGTGCTTTAAATTTAAATGCATTTTAACATCTGCATTGTTTACTTTGACCTCCATTCAGTCTTTATGGACTAATATGTATTGCTATATGCTTTATGCTTTATGCTTTTACAGTCTAGTACTTAAGATTGTAGAAGAAGAAAACATGCGAGTCATGCGCTGGTAAAAGGGGGTTTAATGCATCAGCAAACAGTATCAAACCAGGTCAGCCTGTGCAGTCAGTGCAGGCTGACCTGGCTCGAGAATTTTTGCTTTTGGTAAATTTTCTGCATGCCCTAGGACCAGTCTACCTTGGGAATTCAACCTGTTTTTACATGTCTACTGCATTATTGCCAGATTCTATGGATCGGTAATTATGATGACTTGCTTAGTATAATTCATTAAGGAGATACACTAAACCCTGTCTTGTCAGAGCGTAGCTCATTTATGAATAGTCTAGAAAAAAAGCAGCCAAGCATTGGTATCTGCATTCAGTGCTCTTGTTATTTTATAGTTATAACGTAATAAGCAGACAGTTTAGGTAATAGATCAGAATGCACGTTTTGTGCAGTCTGATCTTCATCTATGCTGTCAAAAAAACTCTGTTCACATGTAGTGCTGAAGTGCTAATGCATCACTCTTGCCAGTTTATTGGAATGCCTGAAAATAGCCTTTATGTCAAGGCATAAAGATGTGCAAATTAAACATTTACAAAACAATCCCATGTTTTAACGACCCTAAAGAAGAAGACTGTAGAAAAAATTGTGAGAAAAGGAGTAAATGCTGGTAACCAGCATTTTCTCCTTTTCCCCACAATGTTTTCTTCCCTTACAAAAACAGATTTCAATTTGGAGTCACATTTACCTTATCTTCTGCAAATACTTTCAATTTGGACAAGTCTTAAATTCTGTCATCTGGTAAAGAGTTACAGGGTTGCTGACTCTTGTCACTCCGTAACAAAAAGATTCAGTAATTTTATGACCCTGAGCAATATGGCTTTAGTAAACATTCATAACACATATTTTTAGCTTGGTTTTTCTTGAAGTAAACATCAAGATTGTTGTAGTTCCAGCATCTGCGCCATCGTCTGTGTCGTTGTGGTGCAAAAACTTGGACATTTTGTAATATCTCTGTTATTACTAAAGATATTTACTTCAAACTTGAACAAGTTGTTAACAATTGAAAGGGGAACAAATACAATATGGACAAATAACCATCACAGTATTTTGACACACTTATACCCCTTTTTTGACTTATAATTTTCACTGAAAGTCAAGCAACTGCAGATGAGCATTGGCACCCGCATGTAGTGATCTTGTTTCATTTTGCCAGTTTTTTTCCTCTATGCTTTCAAGTACAAAATTAATACCATAATTTAGACATATTTGATTCTTTGTCTGCAAATGCTTCCAATATATTTGAGTCTAAAACATTGACTTATGCAGAGTTTAAGACATGCGATCTAGGCCTTTATAATCATTTATATTACAAAATGCATTTTATCCTTTTGCCACAAGTTTTTCTATGCTTGCAAATTTAGGGACAATTCTTGAGAATAAGACAAAGAATGTTTGTAAGGATGGTTGATGATTACAGACCTTGATCTAATAATATCTATAGCTCCTGTTCACTTAGCTGGTGCATCTGATTATATTCTGATCTTAGGCTTATCCAGCAGACAATATGGTATCTCCTGTCTTCTGTATCAGTAAAATAGCTATGAAAAACACTGTGGGAGAAGGAACCATTGTATGTTACAAGCAATAGATGGCTTTCTTGTAATGTTTTCTTTTAATAATAACTGCAGAAATATAAAGTCATATTTCTACAGTTTTGAGTAGAGTCGACAAAGGCAAGCAACTAAAACTAGATACAGAATCAGTTGTCTGTGTTTGAAATGCAAAACTATGCTCTTTAATTCTTCACCGAGTGGTCCAGACCTTTAATGACCCTGAGAAAAAAGGCTTTTGAAAACATTGTTAGAAATGGAGAAAGTACTGGTAACCAGCATTTTCTCCTTTTTCCACAATTTTCTCTATCCCTTGACCACAAAATCCCAAATTTTAACGACCCTGGAGAAGAAGGCTTTTGAAAACATTGTGAGAAAATGCTGGAAACCAACATTTTCTCCTTTTCCCACAATGTTTTCTACCCTATCATCATTTTAGCTACAGTTATTTTGTCATCTGCAAATGCTTTCAATTTGGATAAGTCTACATTTTTGTTGTGTGGTAAAGAGCTATTTTAATCTTTCAATTTGCAGTGCAGACTGGTGGAGGATCAGTACCATCAGTACCATCTGGCGGAAGCCCTAGTGGAGGAAGTTTTACAGGATCTTCAAGTGGTAAGTCAGTGACATTTTAGACCCTTCTTACATAGGATGTGTACCTTGATTTGTGTTTGACTATAAACCTTTTCCTAGTCAAACACATATGAGCTGTTCTCTGTGAAAAGGGGGCTTAATGCATATGCGAAAAGTATCGACCCAGGTCAGCCTGCGCGGTTCGCGCAGGCTGACCTGGGTCGAAACTTTTCGCTATTGGTCAATTTTTTGTATGTATAAGGGACCAGTCTACTTTATGATTAAGTCGGTTGTTCAACGAAATGGATTGTATGAATCCATAATTATGTGATGTCTTGCTTGGTATCATGGATCACGGTGATGCATTAAGCCCCCTTTTGCCAAAACATGGCTCATATATTGATGCATTGTATGATCAAAACCTTTCTCTCATCAAATATATATGGCTTGCAACACGCGAAAAGGGGCATTCGGATATTTGCGTAAAGTGTCATCTTGGATCAGCCTGCGCAGTCCACGCAGGCTAATTCGAGATGGCACTTTACAACTACATTAGATTTTGTGCTACAGTAGACTTGCGCAAAACAGAAAATTACATAAAAATGGAAAGTGTTGTTTCAGATTAACCTGTGCAGACTGCACAGGCTGATCCGAGATGACACTTTACTCAAATGTCCGAATGCCCCTTTTCGCGTGTTGCAGGCCATATATGAGCCATGCTCTGGCAAAAGGGGGTTTATTGCATACCTGTGGTGCAAAATACCAATAAATCAAGTCATCTCATAATTATGGATCCATAAAAATCAATTTTGTCTTACAACCAATAGGATCATGAAGTAGACTAGTCCTTAGACATGCAGAAAATCGACCAATAGCAAAATATTTTGATCCATGTCAGCCTGCAAATTCTGTGCAGGCTGACATGGGTTGATACTCATTGCAGATGCATTAAACACTAAACAAGGATAAATGTTATATGGTTCAACTTGTCTGTAGAGACCACCTTTATTTAGCAATCCAATTCGTTGACAGATCACTGCTTTGGTTGTAAACCCTTCTATAACTTAAACTTAATTGAAATACTCTAATCTTTTTCCTTCAGTGTTTTCCTTGCTGTTTTGAATAATGCTTGACTTTCCTTCAAATATTTATATTTTGTGTAATTAATAACAGTTTTGGAAGATCTAGAGGTAGCTTTTACTGTAAAGGGCCATGTTAACTCTTTACCAAATGACAAAATCATGGACTTGTAAAAATTGAAGGCATTTGCAGATGACAATTTAAATGTGGCTCAAATGATGGAATTTGTCTTTCATAGAGTAGAAAACATTGTGGGAAAAAAAGAAAATGCTGGTTACCAGCATTTTCTCCTTTTCCTACAATGTTTTTAAATAGCTTCTTTCCCAGGGTCATTAAAACTCAGGTTTGTGTTGTAAATGATTAAAAAAAAGTGACCTTTTTTCTTTAGGTTGTTATTATAAAAACCAGCTTCACCAGCAAGGAGAAAAATGGCAGGATGGTTGTGATTATGAGTGCACATGTACTGATGGTACCAGTGGAAAGTACTCCTGTACTTCTCTGTAAGTATCCAGAGTATATAACTTAAGTACTTTTGTGCTTTTACAAGCACTTTTAGTACACCTGCACTTATCTGGACATATCTAAAGTACCCCCACTCTTTTCTGTAAATATCTGAGGTACTCATGTACTTTTTTGGTAGAATATAAAATACTCATGTGCATCACTGTAAGTATTTAAAATACTAAATCTAATCTAGAATTAGGTTAAGAATGAAATTAAGTATGGTTGGTGAATACCAAGTATGGGCCCTGTTCCTTATCTGTAACTATCTATAGTACTCATTTAGTACTCATGTGATTCTCTGTAAGTACATGTATTAAAATATATCACATTTACTAAGGTTCTTGTTTCATGTTGCAGGTGTGTCAAGTGGAACCTTCCATCAGCTTGTCAGATGAATCCCCCAGCCTCAGGAATGTGTTGCCCCACCCCTTCATGTCCAACTGGATACCAAATCCAATACCCACCTAACTATTCACCAAAGTAAAGTTGCTGGTAGAAACTTTGTAAAGGAAATGATTAAGTGATTATTTATTAAAAGGCATGTTTTCGTTGCCGATCTCATACGAATTTGTTAGTAGTTTTTAGCTCCACTGGCCGAAGGCCAGCGGGCTTATGTCATGGCCTGTTGTCCGTCGTCCGTCCGTCCGTCCGTCCGTTAACTTTTTTTTAAAACGTCTTCTTCTCTGAAACTACCCATCCAATTTTGATGAAACTTCACAGAAATGATCCTGCCATGGTCCTCTTCAGAATTTCTTGAAAGAATTTAATTCCTTCAAAAACTCTGGTTGCCATGGCAACAAAACTGAAAAATTTTGAAAATCTTTGAAAATCTTCTTGTCTGAAACCGTAAGGCCAAGGGCTACCAAATTTGGCATGTAGCTTTATCTAGTGGACCTCTACCAAGTTTCTTCAATTTATAGCCCTGGGGTCAAAATTGGCCCCGCCCCGGGGGTCACAAGTTTTACATGGGCTTATTTAGGGAGAACTTTAAAATTCCTCTTCTACCTAGCCATGGGGCCTAGGGCGACCAAATTTGGCATGTAGCTTTATCTAGTGGACCTGTACCAAGGGTGTCCAAATTATAGCCGAGGGTCAAATTTGACTTCGCCCCGGGGGGTAACATGTTTTACATGGGCGGGCTTATATAGGAAAATCTTTCGCATCTAGCTATAAGGGCTAGGGCTATCAAATTTTGCATTTAGCTTTATCTAGGGGGTCTCTATCAAGGGTGCCCAAATTATAGCCCAGGGGGTCAAATGTAGCCCCACCCCAGGGGGTCACAAGTTCTACATGGTCTTATATAAGGAAACTTTAATAATCTACTTGTACATAGCCATATTTAGGCCTAGGGCTACCAAATTTTGCATGTAACTTTATATAATGGGCCTTTACCAAGAGGGCCCAAATTTTAACTTTGGGGGTCAAGTTTGACTCCACACCAGGGGTCACAAGTTTTACATTGGCTTTTATAGTGAAAACTTGATAAACCTGTGTCATGGATCACATATTTTACAGGGCCTTTTATTCAGCAAACTTGTTTTACATGACTTTTTGTTGGGCAAGATTAAAAAATCTTTTTGTTTATAACCACACATTCTAGTTTCATATTGTAGGTCTGGGGTCAAAATTGCCTTCATTCCAGGGATCGCAAGTTTAACATGGGCTTCAAAATATTGTCACTTCAATTTAAACATTAATCAAGGGAAATAACTCTTTTTATGAAAGACAAAGTTCGTTACTATTTACCTCCCTTGATTATCAAGCTGCAGTGATACATGATTGGTGCTAGACAAGTTTTTTAGCTCCACTGGCCGAAGGCCAGCAGGCTTATGTTATGGCCCGTTGTCCGTTGTGCGTCCATCCGTATGTTAACTTTTTAGCTCACTTGAGCACAACGTGCTCAAGGGGAGCTTTTAGGATCACCTGGTGTCCGTCGTGCGTCGTGTGTCGTCAACAATTCTTTAAACATCAACTCCTCCTAAACCACTGGGCGGATTTGGACCAAACTTGGCTGGAATGTTCCTTGGAAGGTCCTCTTTAAAAACTGTTCACAGAATTTGATTCCATCAAAAATTCTGGTTGCCATTGCAACCAAATGGAATTTTTTAGGGAATTCTTTAAAAATCTTCTCCTCTGAAACCACGGGTCAGATTTTGAAATAATTTCACAGATATGCTCTTTGGGTGACCCTTTTTAAAATTTGTTCGTAAAATTTTGATCCGGTAAAAAAATGTGGCTCTGGTGAATGGGGGCTTCTTGCACCATATAGAAATGAAGGAATTCTTCAAAATTCTTCTTCTCTGAAACCGCTGGTCAGATTTCGAAATAATTTCACAGGATTGTTCCTTGGGTGACCCTTTTCAAAAACTGTTCATAAAATTTTGATCTGTCAAAAAACGTGGCTCTGGTGAATGGGGGCTTCTTGCACTATACAGAAATGAAGGAATTCTTTAAAAATCTTCTCCTCTCATGGGTTTCATGTTTTACAGGGCTTTTCATTGAGAAAAATTTGAAAATCTTCTTGTTTATAACATTCAAGAACTGAATTATTTGGTATGGAGCTTTATATTGTGGACCTCCACCAGGATTCAAATAATTATAGCTTTGCGATCAAAATTGGCTTTGCCCATGGATCACAACTTTCTCGTAGGATTAGATAGAAAAGTGTTTGCATGTCCTTGTGTTTGAAATCAATTTGCTGAATATTGTAATGTTTGGCTTGTAGTGTTTTTACTTAATAGCCAGTGGAGCGATACAGGGCCATCATGGCCCTCTTGTTAATACTTTATTTCATTGTATATATGGTATAATAGCAAAAGTGTGTCACCAGGTGAAGGTTAACCCTTTACCACATAATCTCAAGCTTTAACCCTTTACCTAATATGCCAATTTTAGACTCTTCCTGTTCAACAGCAATGATGTCAAAAATGTGGACAAATTGAAATACATGTATCTGATAAAGAGGAAAACATTGTGGGAAAAGGAGAAATTGCTCGTTACGAGCAATTTCTCCTTTTCCCACAATGTTTTCAAAAGCTGTCTGTTGTTGATGCGTCAGAATGAGTATCTGTGAAGTACAGGGTTAATGATCCTGAGGAAAAAGGCTTTTGAAAACATTGTGGGAAAAGGAGAAAATGCTGGTAACCAGCATTTTCTCCTTTTCCCATAATGTTTTCTAAACTTTCAAAGACAGTTACCAACATTTGACCCACATTTTGTCTGTCATCTACAAACCTTTTGGATTCGGACAAGTCCAAAATTTTGTTGTTAGGTAAAAGGTTAACTCATTACCAAACAACATAATTTAGACTGGTCCAAACTGAAAGCATTTGCAGACGACAAATTAAAATATGCCAAAATCACCAAATTTGCTCTTGATAGACTAGAAAACAATCACCAGCATTTTCTCCTTTTCTCACAGTGTTTGGATTGTGTGGTAAAGGGTTAAACAGTTTGGAGGTGGCTGTCTTCTTTTCGCAGACGACTTTTGAAACCTACGTGTCAAAGGAGATTTTTCACTGTATCTCTTTACTTAACAACAAAAATTTAGACTTGTCTGATTTGAAAGTATTTGCAGATGAGAAATTAGGCATGGCTCAATGAATGTAATTTGTCTTTGTCTAGGGAAGAAAACATTTTGGGAAAAGGAGAAAATGGTTGTAACAAGCATTTTCTCCTTTTAACACAATGTTTTCAAAAGCCTTTCACTTCAGGGTCATTATAAATGCGGATTATGTGGCAAAGGATTAAGAGTAATTTTTCCCAGCACTAGAATGTCTTACTTTTAGTGCATTGTTCATGAAAAAAGTAAAATTTTGTCCTGTATAATAAATGAGTCATCCCTGGGTAAGATGGAGATCACAAGATCAATTTTTCAAAAAAAAAAGGCTACCGATAGGGTTGGAATCCAAGGAGATGATTTTCTGTTCAATGTTCATAAAATTCATTTAGAAATTTAAACAAAATTTTTATCTCAATTTGTCTATTTTCCACCAAGCTCAAAAATTTCCACTAAGTTAAAAAAAAAACCCAGAATGTTTATCCCAAATAGTCCAATTTTCTCTGTTAGTCAAATTTTCATTAAACTCAATTAGAAATTTAAACAGTATTTCTTACCCCAGTTAGCCTTTGTTCATAAAACCAAATTAGAAATTGAAACAGAAGTTTTATCTCAATTAGTCCAATTTCCATCAAACTCAATTAGAAATTTAAACAGAATTTTTCGTTTCTCAGTTAGTCCATTGTTGATAAAAACACAATCAGGAATTCAAACAGAATTTTATCTCATTTAATCTATCTCAGTGTATATCAATTATATTTCACAGAAATTTGGAAAAAAGGTTTCCTTGATTGCAAAAGTAGATCACAAGTCCTTATCATAAAAAACATTGGTTGCTATTGAGGTCCTATTTTCTGCAAAATGTTTGTGGAACTTTGACAGAGCTTCTGTCGCGATGATATCTCATACAAAATGGAAATATGTGTTGCCCAAGGTAAAAAATAGGCCGCTATTCTTAAAAAAAGAACAAAATGTTAAAATTAGGTCACTTGATCAAATATAAAAAATCTTGTGAGCACTAGAGATGAGCAATACAGGGCCATCATATCCCGCTTGTTATCATTACTATCTGTACATGTATTTGTATAACTATTGTTTAACCCTTTACCAAAAAATCCCTGATTTTTATGACCCAAAGGAAGAAGCCTTCTGAAAACATTGTGGGAAAAGGAGAAAATGCTGGTAACCAGCATTTTCTCCTTTTCCCACAATGTTTTCTACTCTTGTAAAGTCAAGTTTTAATTTTTGAGTCACGTTTATTTTGTCCCCTGCAAATGCTTTTAATTTGGACAAGTCTAAAATTTTGTCGTTTGGTAAAGAGTTAAAACTATGAAGTGTTCAGACTAAGATAATTTCAATAGAATCACCAATTTTAAATTAATGTCCAACACAATGATTTTTATCAGTGTTGGGTGTGTAAGTCTACATTGTTCCATATTTTGAACCCTTTACCATACAATACCAAGTTAGAATGACCTAGAGGAGGAAGGCTTTAGAAAATGTCATAGGGAAATGAAGAAAAATACTAATAAACCACATTTTCTCCTTTTCCAAAAATGTTTTGTTACCCCAAGATAAACCCAAGCATTTGTGACACATAATTATAATGTATCATCTTCCAATGCTTTCAATTTGGAAAAATCTGAAATCTTGTTGCCTGGTGAAGAGTTAGATCTGGCAACACAGTCTTGAAGCTGTCATAGCCTTATTCAAGAAGTTGGCAAAACACAGGAAAGATCACAGCGCATCTAATGAAAGAAACCCGTTTCACACTAACTGTTTATTAATAGTTCTAATTGCTTGTATAGACAGTTTATAATGTGTAGATTACGATCAGACTGCACAGTATATGCAGTTTGATATCTCATCTTCTGCCCTGTCTGATATTTTCAAAATGATTTTTGCAAAACAGTGTTATACTTTGCAAAATTATGTTTTTTTTTTCTGAATCAGGAAATATCTATTTCTTTAGATCTCCCTCTCTCTGTGCTGTCCATACCCTCTCGCCTCTCTCTCTCACTATCTGTGTCTCTGTCTCTTGATTTTCACATCCTGGTCTTGTATATCATGAGACGTAATTAAAGAAGTAGGAAGGAGATCAGAGAATGGAAAATAACAACATGATTTGGATCAAAACTGGCTCTTTTCCAACTCATGACGGTCTCCGTTGCCGAGTGGTTAAGGCATCTGCCTACGGAACTGGAGGTATCAAGTTTGCGTTAAAGTGGGGGTCGCAGTTGTTTTGCTGGGCTGATTGGTAAGCTAGTAGTTAACCCTTTACTATATAACAGAATTATAGACGCATCCAAATTGAAAGCAGTTGCAGACAACAAATTAGTTATGGCTCCAATGGTGGGATTGGTCTTTGATTGGGTAGAAAACGATGCGGGAAAAGGAGAAAATGCTGGTTACCAGCATTTTCTCCTTTTCCCACAATGTTTTCCAAAGATCTATTTTCTCGGGGTTGTTAAAAGTCATGATGTGTGGTAAAAGAATAACTCTTTACCACATTGCCAAAATTTCGGGTCGTCCAAATAATAAGCATTTGCAGATGACAACATAAATCTGCCTCAAAAGTTAAAATTTGTTTGTGGAAGGGTAGAAAACATTGTGGGAAAAGGAAAAAATGCTGGTTACAAGCATTTTCTCCTTTTCCCACGATGTTTTCAAAAGGCCTCTCTCTCAGGATCATTAAAACTCAGCATTGTGTGGTAAAGGATTAAGCGATGAATGCCTACCTGCCTGGTACCCTGGCATTAAAAATTAGGACTCGGGAAGTGAAAAAGGAACCAGTCTACGGTATTCCGTAAGTCACATGGCCCTTTCAATTGGGGCAGCTCTTTGATAAACAAACACTGAATTTTTTTCCACTTTTATAAAATTCCAATGCATCCTGACAGATTGTTAGGACTTGTCTGAATACTTTCAGTTGTTTTGATTGGCAAGAAAATGGCTGACTAGGCTAGAACAAAATGGGCGATATGTTCTTTGTGGTTATTACTGTTTAGTCTGAACCCTTGTAGTGTTAACCCTTTACCACACAATGACGACTTTTAACACCCCTGAAAGAGATGGCTTTTAAAAACATTGTGGGAAAAGGAGAAAATGCTGGTACCAGCATTTTCTCCTTTTCCCACAATGTCTTCTACCCTATCAAAGAAAACTAATTTCATATGAGCCACATTGAAACTGTCGTCAGTAAATGCTTTCAATTCGGACAGGTCTAAAATCTTGTCGTGTGGTAAAGGGTTAAATAAATGAAATGGAACAACTTCGTCAGTAGTAACAATGCAGATACTGAAGATTTAAATGCGTTCTTTTTTGTCAGAATGTCTGGCAAACAGAGGGTTAGTGTAAATCCATGATCAGACTACACAATCTCTGTATTCTGATCTTGTTCTGCTTTAGTGATTACAGCATTTTTTTTTCCGTTTAACAATCTGGATTGTGTGGTAAAGGGTTAACTCTTTACCTCAGAAACCTGTGATTCACCATCCAGGAGAAACATGGCTTTTGAAAACATTGTGGGAAAAGGAGAAATGCTGGTAATCATTATTGATATCCTTTCAAAGACAAATTCCATTATTCAAACCAAATTTAAAATATTATCCGTAAATGCTTTCAATTCTGACAGGTAAACAAACATGTCTGGAAAAGAGATAACCACATATACCCTCGACAAACTGAAAATTGCGATATTAAGCTTCGGCGCTTGTTAACTTAAGTAACAAGGGTAAAAATGAAATTCCATTTTCCTGTATGTGTTATTATCCCCCGCTTAAGGCGGAGGGATATAGTTTTAGCGTTGTCCGTCCTTCCGTCCGTCCGTGTGTCCGTCCGGGAGAATATCTCTAATACCATTGGATCGAATTTCGTGAAACTTTATACATGTGTACAATAACCCATTCAGCCAAGACACTTTTTTTTTTTTGATTCGATCAAAAATGGCCGACTGGGAGCGATTTTAAGTTACGGGGTCAGGTAAATTTTTCGGCGGGGGATATCATTCCAACGAAATTGATTGTTAATTAATGCCCTTCAAGTACACAAGACATATCCAATTTGTTTCAAGTACTCACAAAATTTTTTTAGCGAGCATGACACAGCCGACACAAGTCAGCCATTTTGTCACACAGGTATATTCGTGGAAAGTTAGAATAAACCAGCATTTTAAAAATAGACTGACCTTTAATCTCCACTTCTAACACGGTCACGTGACATCCATTAACAGCAAAACGTTGCGGAAGTATAATAATTTTCAAATATGATTCTGTCTTAAATAAATTTGTAGTTTTTATGGGAAGGGGTTTTTGCGCTAATGAAATTATCTGTTTTGAATAGGATCTTGCCCAATTCGTCAATTTGCCAATTTAAACCTCACTTTTCTGCGTTTTTTGCAGACGATAACAAAATCAACGAATGGTATGACTTCATCAGCCTCGATTTTGATAAAGTATCACGTGACATATATGAAAAACAAAATGGTCGCGATCTTCGATGTATCGCGATTTTAGATGATTCGACGATAGTTGATTTTTAAAAAAAGAGTCTTATCATCATTTTCAACAATTTCTACGTATACTAGGACATAATGCATTTTTTTAAGTTTACCAATTCTTTTTTGTTTTATATCAAACAGAATACAATTCTACAAAGGACTGCCATTTAAATATGTGTATGCATTCTTTCTCTATTGTTTTGCACCACAGATATAAACAATAACAATGCAACAAATTTGAACTGATATTTTGTTTTCATATTAGACTTTATCCTTTTTCAGAATCAACACTTTACCAGACGACAAAATTTTAGCCTTGTCCAAATTGAAAGCATTTGTAGACCACAATTTTGATGTGGCTCAAATGGTGCAATTTTTCTTTAATAGAGTAATAATAGAGTAATAATAGAGTAAAAAACATTGTGGGAAATGGAGAAAATGTTGGTAACCAGCATTTTCTCCTTTTCCTACTATGTTTTAATAAGGCGTCTTTCCTAGGGTTGTTAAAAGCCGGCATTGTGCGGTAAAGGGTTAAGCTTATACCAGAAGACAAGTTTTAGACTCCAGATCTGAAGCATTTGACAACCAAAAAGTAAATGTGGCTTAAGCTATGAGATTTATCTTTGAAAGGGTAGAAGACTGTAGGAAAAGCAGAGGGCTTAGATCTAATTGTCATCAGCATTTCTTTGTTTCCCACAATGTTCCTCTGAGTTGTTAAAACACAGAACTGTTGGGTAAGGGGGCAAATCAGTGAGTGCATTCTAGAAGACTATCAACAATTTATTAAGAACTGTTTATCACATTTGCAAAGAGATAATATGTACATTTATGAACCATTACACAAGTAGAATTTGGTTAAAAAAAGGGTTCTGAATTTTGACATTTTCTTGAACAAATTTCACGCTTTTGGCTTTAGGCTTGTGTTCATCAACCATTCTTAACAACATTCCCAGTCTAATTCTCAAGAATTTTTAAAATTCAAAGTTATGCTATTTCTGATTGGTTAAACCAAATGGTCTAGTCAATCAGAAACTGTGTTACTTCCTAAATCTAGAATAGGACAAAAATGCAGATCAGAATGCTGGGTGCATACAGGCCTTGATATACCTTGCCCAGATACTATCTAATGACGAAAAAAACAAAGCGTGTCCTCAGGAAAGGATAGAACCTAGGACCCCATCTCCATAGGCCTCCTCACACTTAGGAATCATCATATAATAATGGTCTTTCTTCAGTGTGGACAAAACTTGCTGTGCAGTTAGCCTTTTCCCCCCTGGGCTGTCAAAACACGGGACTGTTTAGTAAAGATGACCACGGTATTTTTTTCATGTAGCATATCTACCATTTTTGAAAACATTATAACAGAAGCAATGTCTCATTTTGCCACAATATTTCCACATGTAGTACCTCTTTACTCCTTACTACAACATCCTGATTTATATCAATCCTTACAAAAAAACGGCTCTTGAAAACATTGTTGGAAAAGGAGAAAATGCTATTGACCAGCATTTTCCCATTTTCCCTCATTGCTTATTATATGTACCATTTCCAGAATAGTTGTTATCAAATTAGCCTTGTTAAATTTGTCGTCTACAAAATGCTTTCAATTTGGGCATGTCTTAACTCATTACCAGACGACAAAATTTTAGGTTTGTCCAAATCGAAAGCATTTGCAGACGACAAAATAAAAGTGACAGAAAATTTGAAATTTGCTTTGTGAAGGGTAGAAAACATTGTGGTAAAAGGAGAAAATGCTGGTTACCAGCATTTTCTCCTTTTCCCACAATGTTTTCCGAAGGCTTCTTTCTCAGGGTCGTCAAAAGTAGGGATTGTGTGGTAATGAGTTAAATTCTAACGTCTAATAAAGAATCAACCAATGTTGTTCATCGATATTTTACTCGATAGAAATCTGGTAGCACAGTTTATAGCATACAGGACTTGAGAACAGGGGTTGCTGGTTTGAATCACCAGCTCAGCTGAGTATTGAAGATTGTCATTGTGACAATTTGTTTTTCTCTCATCACTGATCATTGTTTCGAGTATGGCTATGAGGGACGGCCGCCAGTGGCTGAGGAAGGATACTGTGTGAAGTACTGGTAACAGAAACCCCAGAAAAAGATGGATAGGTGCACTGGCTGCAGCAATATAACTGATAAAATGTAGAAAATGGTGCTTAACGCCATACAATTAATCAATCTATGTTTCTAGGACATCTTCGAAGTAATCAACTTCAAATTGGCTCCAGGTTGGAATGAGTTGATGATAAAAGGAGTCGTAGTTTGATCAACATTTTCTCCAATATAATGTTCGCCATCTTCTTACCCTTTACCGCACAATCCTGTGTGTTAACGACACCTGAAGAGGAAGAGGGCTTTTGAAAACATAATGGAAAAAGAAAAAAATGCCGGAAGCCAGCATTTCCTTCTTTTGCTACAATGTTTTCTAATATTCTAAAGACATACACTGCCGCTTGTGCCATATTTTATTTTTGTCATCTGCAGGTGCTTTCAAGTTAGACTGGTCTAAAATTTTGTCATTCAGTAAGGAGCTGAAACCATTTTTTTTACCTGAACCAGATATAATGTTATGCACTTTTCTGTTATATTTCTCCACACATGTACAATACAGTTTGACGGTTACTTATTGGTATGGCTTTCAAATTCGTGCCACAAGTTTGTTTCAGAATAACTTGGTTACAAATATGTAACACAGTCGTACTGTGGATCAACATTTTCTTCAGTATAAGGTGGAGGTAACAGGTATTTCTCATCATAGTCTTCTTCTGAATTGTTTTCTTTTTGACCAGAAGAAGAATTATTGTCATACTCATTTCTGTTAAATCTTTCTACGCATGTGCAGTATGGTGGTGGGGGTTGGTTGTAGGCGTAACTTCGCATAAACTTCACTAACCACATAAACTGCATTTCCATTGGTTGGTTATTATTTTGGTGATATCCTTGATTACCAAAAACTTCCATCATATCTCTCCAGTTAAAAACCATTCCTTGGTTTTCATACATTTGACGAGGCATGAATTGGTCATCAAGATGAGAGTTTGTGCTAGAATTTCTCTGCATCATGGGATAGGATTCATACCGATACCTGTGTTGGGAACTATCCTCATAACTTACAGTTCTTCCAGAAGGAACCAGACTGTTTCCATGTTTATGTCCTGCATTGCATTTGTTGGATGGAACCTGTTGGTCCCTTTGATATTGATATTTTGGTGGCATCTCTCGATAATTTGGAACTTGGTCAACTTCATTATAAGCTGGCAGCATTGTTAAAGGTGGTGCAGTCGGTACCAGATCTCTGTAAGACATGATTTGTTCCCAATCCCTCAGGTCAGTACCATCACCCAAACGAGGCCAACCGTCACATATCCTATTGCACTTATGAAGTCGGAAAAAACCTTTGATTCCCTCATATCCCTGATCTAAATTTCCATACTTCCTGCTTTCAGAATGGATAACTGGTGATGTAAACTGATACATGTTACCTGTTTTCACACCCTGTAAATTGGAGATAAGTAATTTCCCTTCACTGTGACACCAAGTGAAATGTGAAAATGCTTCAGGTACCAGAAGTTCATGTAGATGGACAAAACCGTATTCAAACTGTTCAAATTGGCCTCGTAAGTATAATTCAATGGTGACAAAATCAGAATCATCCATTTTCATTTTTGGCTTTCCAAGAATATCATTGATGCACATACAATCAGACAAAGTATCAATCTGTGCAACTATTGGACACGTAAATGAGAGTCTATATTTCAATTTTCTACCAGCAACTACTTGTATTTCGTTATAGTCATTAGCCATTGTCATAGCAACCTGTGACTTCAGTGACTCAAGCATCCATTCTTTCTCGCTGATGGTTCCTTTCCTTAAAGCCTTCACAACACATTTTCGACCCCCTAATGGCCCTTTGCCATTTAACATACCCATGTAGGCCAGCTTTCTGGGCCCCACTTTGAATGGATAGGGATCAAAACTTGCCCAGTATTTGTAGCCATCGGAATCTGGATTGGATGAGAAAGTTTCCACGCTGACCTGTTGACCCATTCTTGTTACCATGGAAACTCGGCTGGCACTTAAGTCATGTCACTTTTCAGTACACCTGAAAAAAAAAAACACACATAAGATTCATTATTCTTTTTCCTGCTGTTCATACAAAACAATCATGTTTTCTTTTTTTCATAAGCATAAAGAAGAATGCTTTGGCAAACACTGTGGGGAAAAAAAATAATGGCAACCACCATTTTCTACGATGTTTTCTATCTTTGCAAAAGGAAACCCTATTATTTGACCTACATTTAATTTCTCGCCTTCAAAACATTTGAATATGGACGATTCTAACAAGCAAGAACTAAAGTCCATAAACTGGAATCAGAAAAAAACTCAATATGTGTAGCAAAAACCTTGAAAAAGCCATGTTCTATTTTCTTTCCTTATATTCAATATTCTAGATCTACTTTGTTCCTTTTTATGCATCAACACAACAAAAAATCATTATTCCCTAACTTTGTCAGAAAATTCACTGGTGTGAAACATATTTTTTTTATTGCGAGTACTGGTTTGAAACCTATGGCTTGCCTTTTGAGGAGTTACACCTCTGATGTTTTGCCATATTAAAAATAGAGTAAAGTCACCATCTTTGACCTTCTACTGGTCTTTTATTAGCAAACCTAGAGCTTACCGTTTATTTCTATCAAATTAACTGTATGTCCAGTCGGAATGAATAGAAAAAAAAAATCTGTGTGTAAATGCCACTTATGGTTGAAGATCATGTTCATTTATATGGTCACATAAACAAAATAGTTCCCTAAGAAACAACAAACTTGCACTCAGTTTCCTCAAAAATCATCAAATCAACACCAGAAACACATTTTAGACTTTCTTTCCATTTTCGCTGGTCAACCAGTGTAGCAGAAGTGCCTGCTGTCAGATGGGACTACTTTTGACTACGACTAAGAAGCGGTGGAGCGACACCTACGGTCCTTCATGGTGTCATACAAATGTTTTTTTACTAACATGAAATTAAAATGAAAATCACTATCTTTGATTCCCTATCGTTCTTTATCGGCAAACCCAGAACTTTGCTGTTTATTTCTATCAAAATCTGTCGAGGGGCCTACGAAAGATTTAAAAAGAACGCTACCTCGATTAATTGCGTTTCTTGTGGTTCCGCTTTGAACAAACACAAGAATCCTTGAAAAATCACAGCCCCTTGTGATTCTAAACCAAGTTTCTTTAGGTGGTCATTTGTACAAAATAGTTCCCCACGAAATAACAAGTTTGATCTCAGTTTCCACAAAAATAATTTTATATGCTTTAGAAAAACATTTATATAGACGTGTCCTCTGGTTTTTGCTCCGGATAAAACAGTGCCTGCAGCAGAATTGCTTGCCATCAATGGGACTAACTTGGACTGCAACCCAGAAGCTGTTCGTGGGGAAAAACCTCTGTGAAAAGGGGATTAAATGCATCTGCAAAAACTATCGACCTATGTCAGCCTGCGATGGTTGACATGGGTACGGATATCTTTTGCTTTTGGTAAACGTTCTGTTTCGAAGATGCAAATCCCAGTTTCCCAGAGCGCCAAAGTAGTTCTGAGTGTATTAGCAACTTTACTGA
Source organism: Hippopus hippopus (assembly GCA_946811185.2). NCBI lineage: Eukaryota > Metazoa > Mollusca > Bivalvia > Cardiida > Cardiidae > Hippopus > Hippopus hippopus. Next base: position 12,351,169 of record OX328103.1, on the reverse strand, counting down.
ATGCATGCATATCGATTCACTATAAACCTGGAAAAATGATGAATACCCCTTAAACTTAAGATATTTAACAACTAAAAGTCCTCGTCATAAAATCCTAGATATAATAATCGGTTTAAAGTTAGTACAAGACTAGAGTATATCAAAAAAAGAGGAACTGATTTTTTTTGACGGTAAAAGAGGTAATCCTCAACAAGCAGCCCTTTGTTTCGCAGTGTTCAAGACAATGGATTAAAAACAATATGCGAATAAGAGAAAATGACGGCAACCAGCCTACATCTCCTTTTCTTTTTACAATTTGCTTTCTTCCCTTTCAAAGACCATTACCTGAGCTGCATTTAGTTTGTCGTCTTAAAGTGCCTTCAGTATGAAGGAGTCTGAAATGTTGTCTTCGTAACGCATTAACTCAAGTTGACTAGACCTAATGATATGAGTAATAACAATTAAAATCAAGATAAAAAAATACGTAAAACAAACCTGATTTACAAAAACACTTTAGTTTCCAACTGAGCTGTTTTTCGTAAATCGATGTACCTATAAAATCTCTCGGGTGTATTTTTGATTAACTTCGTTAGCTCCGTTTTGAAAAAAAAAAATGCGATGATTTATATACCAGTAGATCTATTTTATAAACGGTATCACTCCTATGACAAGTGCTACTTTGTCAGTGGGTAATTCCTCACTAATTACACCTTTATGTATTTTCAGTTATAAAGTTTATGATATAAACTGATAACGTCATTGGCAGTACTCTTGCTCCGCATGACAAATCACCCTGACTTAATCCTTAACTCTTTACCAAACCCTGTGCTTTTGATAACAGCTCTTTCTGTAGAAGAGCTGTGAAAAAATTGTGGGAAAAAGATAATATCCTGATTAACCCGTTACCACACGACAAAATTTCAAACCTGTCTAAAACAAAGGCATATGCAGACGCTAAATTAAATGTGGAAACAGATTCTGATAGGGTAGTAAACATCACGGTGGGAAAAGACGACATTGTTTTCAAAAGTCTTCTCTCTCAAGTTCGTTAAAAGTCGGCATTGTTTGGTAAATGGTTAACAGTATTTTCTCTTTTTCCCACCATGTTTTCAACCCTTTTAGAGACAAATCCCATCATTTGAGTTAAGCCGCCCCCTCGTTTCCTTTTAAATAAATGATTCAAAACTGAAAGTACTTAGAGATTAAAGATTGTGGAATAAGTGAACTTGGTATGGATAAAATATACAAGATAGAAAAAAAAAAATTGAGTCCGTTTCAGTTTGAATCCAGTTATTAACTTCGATCCGGTGACTTTACAGGGTCTATAGCTCACAGGCTTCACTTACTTGTCAAAATAGGAAATACCGTGAAATGCTGTGTTTGTTGATCTTTGATTGAAGAAGCAGTTTCGTTAAAATGATATCCCCCGCCGAAAAATTTACTTGACCGCGTAACTTAAAATCGCTCCCAGTTGGCCATTTTTCATCGAATCAAAAGAAAATTAAACCGGCGGAATGGGTTATTGTACACATGTATAAAGTTTCACGAAATTCTGTCCAATGGTATTGGAGATATATATTCTCATGGATGGACACACATACGGACGGACGGAAGGACGGACGGACGGACAACGCTAAGATTATATCCCTCCGCCTTTGGCGTGGGAAAAAAAGGCAAATAAAGAACGGATCATTTTGATGATTTGGCACTTGAATACTTTCTAGAGTTCACTTTCAGATGAGCTTTCCATGTTTTTTTTTTCACTTTCTTCTCGGTGCATAGTTCACTGACACAAGTTACATACAAGCAAACATCTTGTTCCTTATCGATGACATCTTTTTGTTTCATCTATGACTTCTTAAGTAGACATCGTTCAAGCTTGAGTGGTGGAGATTTTGTAGAATTACGGCTTCTAACGGCAAGCATTATTTTCTGTGGTGCAGTATTTGGCGACTGTGTGTGTGTGTTTTTTTTTTGTTTACGAATGAATTTAGATCACTCTGGATAGCTTTTGATTGCTGGTCTAAAAATTATCAAGATTTTAAATGCAAAAAAAAAATGTGAGAAACCGGTAATAGTAAACTGATAAGGCGCATTTTTGTTTACGGAGATTCCGTCGTAAGAATAGCCTACGCAGAAATTAGATGATGAGCCGAAAAAATGTGCGGGCATTGTGGGAAATAAACAAAGTATCAATGGAAATGGCAGTACTTTGATGTTAACGCTGATCCTGCTAAACAACTAACGTGAAACTTTCAAGCCGATAGTAATAACCTAAATTTTGGTATTTCAAAGGTATTTTTTGGTCCATGATATCTCCTTATCGGACAGTGTAGATCCAAGATCAGACTGCACGTTCTGTGCAGTCTGATCTTGATCTACTCTGTCCGCAAAAGGTCAGTGAGTCGCGCTTAACAGCCTGAGGGTTAATTTAGACATTCCTACAGTATGCAAATTACTTCATACCTCATTACCATATCTATGATTCAGTCGGTTGATTGAAAAAGTGGATTTTGTGAATCCATAATTATATGGTTGCTTTGCATGATGCATCAGAGAAATGCATTAAACCCTCTTTTGCCAGACTATGGCCCATTTCCTTTTCATAATATTTCCCTGCTTTGTTTGTTTGGTTTTTTTTTTGTATCTTGTCGTGATTTACACTGCCGTCAACATCATTTCAATCATATCACGATGAGAGCTCTTCTGTGTATGACCTGGGCTTCACTAGACTAGTACCAGGCTAGGCCTTTGAAGTGTCTTGCCCAACGTCACCTCAACGAAAATCTGTGATACACTGTTCGGCTGAAAATATTCCTACCGGTCATGAGTTGAATACTTCCTTGCCGACCGTCTATACAGATCCTAGCCCGGGAGCTCAGTCAGTAATATACAAGGCTTGAAAGCCAGAAGGGTCACTTGTTCGATTTCCCAGCCCTGTCAAAACTCATTCCGACGACTGATGATAATCACTGCGAAAGGATTAATCCTCTCTTACCGCTGAACATTTTTTTTACTCCACGGACGGTTAACGTGGGGAAGCAGCAAGTGGCTTGGGAAGAATGCGCTGTGATATTCTGGTTAAAAAAGGAAAGCATGGGTAGGCACACTGATCGCCTTGATATAATTATAGAATAATGTTCAAAACGATACTCAACCCCAAACAGACAAAATAAACAAGGAACCCAAATTTATGAGACAATGTGACTATGGGAAATAGATGACATTATAATAACAACGTCTGGGTGAATTTTTGGGGGAATTTCTGTTTTGACCTTTACAGCGCTATGCACAAAGTTTTTTTTGCTTTTGCGGATAGTGTAGATCAAGATCAGACTGCACGGGCGTGCAGTCTGATCTTGATGTACACTATCCACCACTTGATAACATGTTCTGTTAAAAAATGTAACATTGCGAATGCAATTAGTTTAGTTTTTAAAGCATATTTGTTGTACATCGATTGAGAAACTGAAAGTTCTTACAATTTATACTAATCTCTCTCGATTCAGCTTCCTGGAAACTACACCAGTACTCACGCCGAATCTGAGGTCAAATAAACCGTCCCAAAGTTGACACCCGCTCCCGGGTTTCGAACTCAGGACCTTATGGTTTTGAGATCGACGCTCTACCTCACAACCACGAATACAATGGAGAATGCAATTAATCTGGCATTCTCTCTCTCTCTCTCTCGCTTACTAAGACAGGTTCATTTTATGAAATAAACGCAATGAGGGTTAACTCATTACCACCAGAGTAAAAAAATGGTGAAGAAAAAGGGTTGACCAGTCCACAAATCCCTGCAACCCCCCCTCCCCCCCCCCCCCACACACATAAAGACTTTAACTTCCAAGTTTTACAGTAACCAAAAGTAATATTTTAAGTATAAAGGTTCACATAGGCCTATCAAGCGTTAAATTTTCAGCAGTTAATTGTGAAATGCAACTATTGTTTTAGTCATAGAGATAGAAAAAAAAAAGGGAGCATTTTCCAACAAAGTGAAAAATAAAAACCCCTCTCCCAACATCGACTATTCTGTTACCAAACTAAGTTCCAAAATTACTGAGTTAGTAGCCTATGTCATCAGTCTACGCATTCAAAACAGTGAACATCCAAATTCTACAGAGCAGATTGATACGAGAGAGTACGAGACAAGTTTGAAGATCAAACATATCGCATTTTCTCTGCACGTAAATTTTGCCTTATCTCGTATTGAACTATTTCGTGAGTTTTTAGCATTATCCTGAACAGAATAATTTTCGTCTGTTTGATTACAGTTTAATTGAGCAAAGAATTCTTCCGCTTTTTTAGGCTATCATTTATGGTAATCTGTTAGGCTTTATCTGAATGGTTCACGCTACCATCAACAGGCTGTGTGCTGCCTGTTTTCTATCGGACGGATATGGGACATGCAATGGTCACCAGTTTAGAATTGTGTCAAGAATTTATTTTTATTGCGTAGAAGTATATTTCACTCACAGTAAAATACCCTGTAAATCCTGTTGTGTACAGGAACAATATTTAACCCTTTACCAAACGAAGAAATTCTAGAATTGTCTGTATTGCATCTAAAATATAACAAACTGGGTGTGTCCTGTACGGCCGGCCCGACCGGATAGCTCAATGGTTAGCGTATCTGGCTCGTGACCAGGTGGATGCGAGTTCGATACCCGATTGAGGCAAACTTTCGGCGATTTTTCGCCTCTCACCTCTGATGCATATGAGAAAAGTAGTCAGTGACTTAGAATGCAAAAAAAATGTGATAGTACTGGTGTGAGAAAGTCAGGAAACACAGCGTAGGTGCACTGACCGCCCTGATATGACCTAAGCTGTTAAAACAGCGTTAAACTCCAATACAAACTAACAAACAAAACAAACAAACATACGGCCGTGTACCGGAACAGTATCTGACCAAAACTTGTCAACCTTCATGTATTTTTTTTATTAGAGCTAATTTATTGCAGAACAAGATTTGACTGCACAAAAGATGTAATCTTGGATCTACAATGTCCGATATGATACGTTTTATATTGGTAAAAAGGCTTTGGAATATCAAAACTGGGGTCTTTACCTTTGGCTCTAAATCTTTGTGCAGTCTGATCCCGATGTATGTCTTCGGCAAATGTTCCCATTCCCGACTATGGTGCCGTCGTACTATGACTGTAATGTTACACACCTGACAAAGAATCCCAGGGAGATCAACGATGGGAAAGCCCTATTCTCCCAATGTTCCCTTTTTTAGAAATGCAAAATTTAGTTTCACGGATAGAGGATGCCGTTTTAAAAAATAACAATTTTCTCTGTATTTGTTTATATAACATGACAAAAACTAACTTTGTGGCTCCTAAAAGGCCTCCAAATGTCGGGCCTGTATGACAACAAATATTTTACAGTCGCCTCATGCAGACCAAAACATGCACTGGTAAAAATATATATACATAAATAAACATGGACATTGTAAACAATGAAAATGATGAAAGTAAAACACAAATGCTTATTTATTTTGGGGGAATTTTTTTTTTCGGGGGGTGGGTGGGGTATTTTGAATTTAGTCAGGGAAAATGTTATATTTATTTTCATTTTCTCTTCATATGAATTTTTTTTTTATCGGTGACCTCCTATATTTTTTAAGCATTTATTTCACATGCCTCATATTGAGTCATGCTCTGTGAAAAGAGGGTTTAATACACTTGCAAGGAGTATCGATCCGTGTCAGCCTGCGTCGTCCGCGCAGGCCGACATGGGTCGAAATATTTTGCTGTCTGTAAATTTTGTGCATGTCCAAGGACAGTTTTACAATATGGTTCAGTCGCTTGTCAGACAAAATGGATTTTATGTATCTATAAATATGTAACGACTTGCTTCGTTTAATGCATCACAGAGGTGCATTAAACCCCCTTTTGCCAGAGATTCCAGGTTATATTTGTAAACTCGACCTCTTTCAACAACTGAAAAAAAAAATCAGCCCGAATAGCTCAAATGGCAGAACATGAGACTTGTAAGCAACAAATGTCGAGCCACATGACAGTGTGGGTTCCATTCCCATGGCTGGCCATCTAAAATTACCAATAGTCTTTCGGATGAGACGTTAAACCGGTTCACTGTGACGGTGCTATACACCGAGCACGTTAAAGAACCAGGCGTAACTGAGGATGGGTTTCGTCTGTATCTTGCACTATCCCCCGTAACATAACTAAGAGTCTTCAGGGGGCGTCGCCAATGTGGGAAACCGGTGGCGACGATAGAATAACGAAAATCAATCAAACGACTTAAAATAAATTCCACAGAAACTCAGAAAGATCTTTATCTTGTAGGGTTGATTTAACAAACGGATGGTATAGACTCGAGATCAGAGTGCAAGTTAAATCCTATGGAATTTCAGTCTGATCTTAATCCCTGTCGTCTAAATCATATACATGTACTTGTAAATCAAAATACATGTAAATGAATCTTCTCTGATGGCAGTGGATATAACGGATAGACAAAACGAGGTTTTTGACTGTATGAACTCTTTACCAAACCATCCCGAGTTTTACCGACCATGGAGAAAGACAGCTTTTGAAAATACGATAGGAAATGGAGAAAATGCTTGTATCCTATCAAAGACAAATCTTACCATCCGATCAACATTTAATTTGTCGTCTGCACTTGCTTTCAATTTAGGCCAGTCTAAAATTTTGTCGTTTGGTAAAGGGTTAAGACAAAACACGTTCAAGACTATATTACATCGAGATTTTCAATTTTGATAAAGACAGTTCTTTTAAATGTATGCCTCACTGACTTGACGACTATTCAGAAGTTTTGTCTATCATTTTACAAATCGTGTTACTTGAATAACTTCAACGTGTCCTTAAAATATTAAATCTTTACGACTCTGGGGAAGATGTCTTTTTAAACAAGAAATATTCATTAAAAAAGAAAGATAGACGGCGTGTGAGGTACTGAAATATGAATATTAAAACTCTTTCGTGGCTTAATATGAAGTAAAATAATGAAAAGTAACCTCACGAGCAATTGCCTCTTTTTCCTCATCGTTTTTTATGTTGTTTTTAAAAAGTGGTAGATTATTGGGTAGATTATTTGGTGACGCTTAAGAAAATATTACATTTCCAAATAGAACAAGAAAAGGATCATTCTCTATTATTATACATTAATTTGCTATGGTATGAATCAAGGGCCCGGGCCATTGATTAGCAGTGGCAATGCCTGTAAACAGTGCTTTCATAAATATGCGAGAAAATATTGCAGTATGGGTCCGCCGAATAAACATGTTTATATTTTTTACCAATCGCAAATTACCATCTATTCATTCTTTATCAGTACCAAAAAGTAGGTCAAAAGCCAACGCATCGTCAGCTACGCCGAAAGAAATATAGGGACAGGAGAAAATGCTAATAAGCAGCATTTTCTCTTTTTCCCCCACAATGTTTTCCACCCTTTCAACTATAAATCCAATCATGTGTAGTACATTATTAGTTGTACGTTCAGGTGGCAGGGGACTTGGAAACTTGTTCACGGCTGTGGTGAATCATGTCGCCCCGAGCCGAAGGCGAGGTGGCGACATGATTCACCACAGCCGTGAACAAGTTTCCAAGTCCCCTGCCACCTGAACGTACAACTAATATTATTATACTGCAAAGTTTTACCATTCCAACGTGTGTTAAACTAAATTTACCTATTTTTTTGGTTTCAAAAATTGAGTACGCTGACGAAGTAGAATTTCCCTTCTGAGTGCCCCAATTCAATGAAAACTGACGTCACTGGGAACTGACGTCACTGAAACCTTGGTAAAACGTGCAGTTTGGTGCATAATCTTGATGTTAATCTTGATCGACGCCGCCATTTTGGATGTTGTTTTGAAAGTGTAGTCATGTATACGGGGCTCACGAAAGGGAAACTGCCTTTACGTTGGTTTTGCCAGTGTACATGATATATATGTTCGGGGCATATTATCCAATCAGATCACGAGAAATTTCTTTGCAGTATAATAATAAAGTTTGTCGTCTGCAAAGGTCTTCAATTTTAACAAGTCTTAGATTTTGTCATCTTGTAAAGATATAAAACAATAATGAGTAGGTGATAACATATATCGAACATTTTGATCGGGGACTAAATCTTGAAAAAAGGGGGATTAATGCATTTGCAAAAAAATATGGACCCGGGTTAACCTGGGCACTCCGCGCAGTCTGACTTGGACCGAAACTTTTAGTTGTTGGTCAAATTTCTACATGTCTACCTCGTACTTTACCTCATGATTCAATTAGTTGTTTGACAAAATGTTTTTTTTTTTATGGATTCGTAATTATATGGCGACTTGCTTGGTACAATGCATCACGGAGATGCATTTTACTCCCTTTTGCCAGAGCGACGTTGAAATAAATATTGAAATAAACATTACGTAATCGAGGGACACCACACACCCTCGTATAATGCATTCCTTAGATTATTTTTGCCATACTCTGGAAAAACAAAATGGAAAATGAAATGATAGTGGAAAGTATAGATCTAAGATCAGACAGCACGTTCTGTGCAGTATGATCTTGATCTACACTGTCCGCAACAGTAACTGGAGGTTTGTCAAGCAGACTTAAAATAGAAGTAAACAAAAGATTGCCTATTTTATTGAACAACTCCTTTCTCATCTGCTTGCTGAAAAGATATCTAGATGGAATAGCGATAAATTTTTATGGTTTTGAGATAAAAGTGTGGACCCTTTACTAAATAATCCCATAATTTTCACCGACCTCACGAATCAGGCTTTTGAAAACTCTGTGGGAGAAGGAGAAAATGCTGGTAACCAGCATTTTCTCCTTTTCCAACAATGTTTTCTTCCCTCCCAGACATAAATCTGACCCCTAACCATTAACTAAATAATCCCGTGGTTTAACGGTCCCAAAGAAAAAGGTTTTGGAGAACATTCTGTAGAGGTCCTGCATGGCTCAGTGGTAAAGTGTAGGACTGGAGGCCCCGGATTTGAGCCACACTGGAGCACTGAGCTTTTCGTAGGAGTGTCCCCTGGCAAGACACTTTAATCAGAGTCCTATAGCCTTCTTCGGGTGAAACCAAGGAAACAACTGAATATGTGAACTGTCGCCGGGTTATGACAGAAATAATGTTAAAGTGGCCTAAAACACCAATCAATCAATCAATGGCTCGGTGGTCAAGGTGTAGGTATAGGAAATTGCAAGGTGCATTCCAGGTGCTGGGTTTTTGTGGGTGTGTCTTTAGGCAAGACACTTCACAGCCCTGGTCTGACTGGTCTACTACTTGTGAATTCCAGGACACACATGTATACGTAAGCTGTCGCCATGATATAATTAAAAATAATGGTTAGAATGTAAAACACACAATCAGCAAAAAAAAACACAAAGGAGTTTTGTTATGTATTTCTTACAGTTTGAGCTCTTCAAACGACATCCGGTAAAATGGCCGTTGATGAAACCAAGACGTCGTTTCGACAGTTTGAATATTGTCCCTTGTGTAGAATAAGCCACAAAAAGAGAAAGAAGCATATTTATTCAAAACACCATCAGACATTCCTTACTAACATACTAAAGAAATATTCATTAAAGGTAAAACATTACACCAAAAAACCCATGACTGCCTCTACACAACTACTTGATACTTTTCGGATAAGCAGAATTTTTCGGATGAGTCGGTCGCAATCTCTTGCGCAGCAGACTTCGACAATACTGTATTCAACATTTAGTTCTTTATTTCAAACAGAGGAACAGACTAACAAACTGAATTAAAAGAAAAAATATTGCATAGTGAACTTATCCTTCTTGATACCCTTGTACAGATGACTGTCCCCAAAGGCGATGTTACTTTTTGACTGGTCGCCTATGGGTACAGAGACAATCAAGACAAAATCAGTTGAAAGCTTTGCACAGATTTTGTGCACAAGTTTGAACTCTCATAATTTCGCAAATAGCGCACAAAAGTAGGATTTAAACATAACTGTTGCTTGGTTATTAAATAACCCTTCGTTTGAAATAGAAATATTTTCAATTTAAACCCTGAACATAGAGAAAACCGTGCATTTCATCTGTGACTTGAGTTGTTTACGTTCCCGAAAACAGACAAAATGGCCACCACGCACGATAAATTTCGTCAGTGTTTTTTCCGAGATTTACATGTCATAAACAACTTCTACAAGCTCTTTATGTAATGAAAGGTTTATTAATTTGTCTTTGGTCATGTTTGTTACTAAAAGTCAGTTGTATTTTGCTGCAATACAGATTAAACCGACGAAACACAAAGTCAGTACAGCGCTCTATCTTTGCTACAGGAAAATTTACGATGGACTTGAGACGGTACGGTGTACAAGAAATATCCAAATATGGAAAAAAAATCACCATAGCCGCTATGGTGATTTTTTAGCTCCACTGGCCGAAGGCCAGAGAGCTATTGTCATGGCGTTGTGTCCGTCGTGTGTCCGTCCGTCCGTGCGTGCGTCCGTAAACTTTTTCTTTAAAAAACTTCTCCTCAGAAACTATTGACTGGATTTTTACCAAATTTCACAGGAATGTTCCTTTGGTGGTCCTCTTTCAAATTCCTTCAAATAATTGTGTTCCATGAAGAATTCTGGTTGCCATGGCAACCAAAGTTAAAAAACCTTTAAAAATCTTCTCCTCCCAAACCGCTATTTGGATAGCATTATTATTTTGCAGGTATGTTCCTTAGATACAGGTTTACAGAATTCCTTAAAAAAAAAAAGATCTGTCAAAAAACATGGCTTTTATGGGAGACTCATTTTCCTTTTATGGTATAAAGTAAAATCTTTGAAAAATTTCTTCTCTAAAACTATTCATTGGATATCATTGTTGTTTTGCAGGTAAGTTCCTATGGTGGTTGTCTACCAAATTGTTTCTTCAGTGAGCTAGCGAGCTATTGTCATGGCGTTGTGTCCGTCGTGCGTCCGTCCGTCCGTTCGTCCGTTCGTCCGTTCGTCCGTGCGTGCGTCCGTAAACTTTTTCTTTAAAAAACTTCTCCTCAGAAACTATTGACTGGATTTTTACCAAATTTCACAGGAATGTTCCTTTGGTGGTTCTCTTTCAAATTCCTTCAAATAATTGTGTTCCATGAAGAATTCTGGTTGCCATGGCAACCAAAGTAAAAAACCTTTAAAAATCTTCTCCTCCCAAACCGCTATTTGGATAGCATTATTATTTTGCAGGAATGTTCCTTAGATACAGGTTTACAGAATTCCTTAAAAAAAAAAAGATCTGTCAAAAAACACGGCTTTTATGGGAGACTCATTTTCCTTTTATGGTATAAAGTAAAATCTTTGAAAAATTTCTTCTCTAAAACTATTCATTGGATTTCATTGTTGTTTTGCAGGTAAGTTCCTATGGTGGTTGTCTACCAAATTGTTTCTTCAGTGAGCTAAAATGCAGGATTGAATGATAATTGTTAAAAACTTCCTTTTGCCATTATAGAAATATCAGGCCTGTGGAGCGATACAGGCGCTCAAGCGCCTCTAGTTTTCCATATTTGGATATTTCTATTAGCGTCTCATTATTGAGACTAGTTGATACCCTTGATTCAGAAGGCTTGTTCCAATGGTCAGTGCTAGCTCTGGCCCAAGTAAAATAATGGCCAACAATTTTTTCTTGAAAAAATTAATAGACAAATTAAGGGCGCGAAGTTTGGTTTAAAAGAAAAGACATGCACATGTAGCATTAACTTTGTTTTTTACTCATAGTTTCAAACTTTCATTCACATAATGATTTCCATCACAATAATAATAATAAAAAAAAAATGGTCATATATATTTAACCTTACCTTGTAGAAAATATTGTGGGAAAGGAGAATTTGCTCTATACCATTTCCTGGGATAGTGCTCCCTCCCACAATAGTTACATAAAAGCATAAAGGCTTTTAGGTCCTAGTTTCTTTTGATGAATGGTTACTCCTTTACCAAAAGACAAAATTTCATTTTAATCTTACATTGTAGAAAATATTGTAGGAAAAGGAAAATTTGTTCTACACCATTTCCTAAGGATAGTTCTCCTTTTCCCACATTATTTGTATAAAAGCATACAGACAATTAAGTCCTAGTTTCTTTTGATGAATGGTTACTTCTTTACCAAACATTTTTTTCTTTTTTATTGTAATAAATGATGTGCACAAGTAAAGGAGAAAATTTTCTATTACATGATGAATTACCTCCCTTTATTATCTGTTGACCTTAATTATTTTCTAATAAAGTCAATGAGGAGGATAAAATGTCTTAAATAAAATCATTCACTGGATAGTACCTAAACAGTGAAGTGGACGAGGTTATCAACCTAAGCCTTTAAATTTAATTTGAATTTTCATACTACTATTCACTGGTACCACTGCTAAACCCAATACTGTAAATGCAGTTAAATTTTCCTTAGTTTGTTATCTTTTTTAATTGGCGATAGTTTCAGTTTAGGACGACCCATGTTGACATATAAGTGAAGAATGATAAAATCTTAAGGGTTCAAGAACAAGATTTTGTAGAATAATGTCAACATGTCAATTAAATTCAATTATGAATTATTGTTTTCTTTTTGTTCGCCGACATTTAAACAGCGCCGGTTTACGTTAGCAATGTATACGAATTTATGATATCTAATTGGTTTCCTGCAGTCGCCATCGCCGTTTCTGGCGATACTGAAATCCAAGGCATTCTATCACTGCGTCAAGTAAAATAGTCAATCAAAATTTATCGTGAAATAAACAAATAATCGTGTTTCCAATTAAAGGCTTAGAATAACAACCGATAACATGACACGCGTTGTGAAATATACAAGCTAACTGTGACCTGTCAATTACCTAAGGTTGCGTCCGCCGAGGTGTGAAACTAGCGATTACCACATTTCCGGTGCAAATTAGCGCATGATCCAGGCAAGTAAAGGGAATTATACCCGACTTTTTTGGGGAATAAATTAATTGACAATTTTTATCGACAATTGGAAGAATTAATCGACAGCTGAATTAATTAATCGACAATTGTCGATAATGTCGATTGGCAGTGCGAGCACTGAATGGTAGTTTCTTTGACTATGTCTCTCTGGGTGACAGATACAGGTTTCGATAACCGACGAGTTCAGTAAATTGGACTTATAGAGTAAACTGGTTGGATGTTTCGGTAACAAGGCAAATATATAGTGTTTATGTACCATTACACACCCAATACATTTCAATCCACATGTTTACAGGTACATTTGTATAATACTTTTATTATGTTGCAACTGCCATGCTGTACAGTACTTATTTTATTGTTTTCTTATTTTCGATTTTCAACCATAGTTGAGGTAATGAATTACACGTTTTCCTATACATGTACCTGATGTATCTCCCGTGAATCATTCCTCAAGTTTTATAGAAGTGTGGTAATATTTTCTTTCAGAAAGACTTCCAAAGCAGCAATTATCACTTAGGGTGCCTTTGAAGTAAATCCTAGGGGGAAAAGTGCTGCCGGTATGGGATCAAACCCGGGACCCTCACTTTCATGGCGAATGCTCTAGCCACTGAGATATACCCAGACCGCTCGACATCCAGACTACTGATTATCATTACACCTTTCACTACTTCTGTTTGCCTTTGCCACCAATTTAGATCAAGATCGGACTGTATGAAACACTGAGTCTGGCTGTTGTATTTATTTGAGGCTCTAAGGGTTAAAATTATATGTAATTAACATGAGTTTAGAAAGGTGATACAGGTGAAATATTATGACAAATGAAGAGAGGGAGTGAGAGAGAGAGATATTGAGACCTTGACAAAATGCTTTTTTAAAATGCAAAAGCAGTCTGTGATCTGAACTATCCAATTACTGTTTTGCTGATACAAACATGCCCTATTCCCCGGCGGCATGAAATTCCCAAAACTTCCTCTTTCTTTCTTTATATGTGCAGTCTGTGATCTGTGAAAATTCTCCTCTATTGGTGTTTTAAGTAATGTAAAACCTAGGTAAATCTTTAAGAATCTAGCTGTTTAATGAGCAGTCCTAACTCCTTATGTTACCTGAAATTCTGTTTATTCTTTCATTTATCTCTGTTATAATAATTATTATTATTGTGTTTGTAATGTTACTATAAGAGAATCATAAAGTAAATGATGACGAAGAAGATAATCATGTATTTGTTACTTATTTATTAACACTTGATGTGATGCTTGAAATACCGGTATTACCATTTTACATATTAAGACATAAAATATATTTGTACTTAGCACACGAATAAGGATTAAGAAAAACTCCTTAAACAAACGGCAAAATTCTAGACCTTTCACTAATGAAATCATTTGTACCGGTAGTTGAAAAATTACATGTGGCCCCTTTGATTGGACAGGTATTAAATGTACGAGGGTTGTTCGATATGTAATGTGTATTGTATGATATCTCAAAAGCATTCGACTCAAATAGTGAAATGAACATTACATCCCTTCAAAGTATTCTCTGCAGTCTGAAATACATAATTTCAATCTCTGAATCCATTTCTGAAATGCGTCATGGTACGATGATTTAGGTAGACCTCTGAGGCACTGACTGATGGCTGAGCCAAGGGCTGGTCGGGACTTGTAACGACGACCAGATAAGAACTTTTTAAGTTTTGGAAAAAGGAAAAAGTCGCATGGGGCTAGATCTGGAGAGTATGGTGGGTGTGGCAAGACAGTAACCTTCTCTGACTTCAAAAATTGCTTCACAAGCTCAGATGTATGTGATGGAGCATTATCATGAAGTAGACGAACATGCCTAAATCCTGACACAGGGCGTCGTTTAAGATAATATTTCTTGACCTTTTTTAGTATAACATCTCGGCAATACTGACCTGTAACGCTTTTGCCCTTCAGCACCGGAATTTGTACGGCTATACCATCACATGAGAAGAATATGCAATAAAGAACCTTCTTTGTGCTTATGCTTCTTTTGGCAATTACAGGCCTTCTACCGTGTTTAGTTAGCCATATTTTGTTTCCAATTTTTCTTACTGGTTCGAAATAGTGAACCCATGTTTCGTCACCAGTAACAATGTTTGCAAATGTCTTTGATTGAATTTGGGAAACATTTTGAGCAATTGCTTAGCGGTTTGTACTCGTACCCGTTTTTGGTCATCTGTCAATATATGCGTTATCCATCTGGCAGAAATCTTTCGTACTTTCAAAATATGCTTCAAAATGAAATGCACCCGCGATAGCGATATGCCAACAATGTTGGCAGTATCACGAATCGTGTATTTGCTATCACTTTCAATTATTTCCCTGACTTTTGAGACATTTGCCTTGCCTGTTACAGTCACAGGTCGGCCAGATTTTGCTGCATCTTTGACGGACTCTGTGTCAGCCAGAAATTTCTTTCTCCACCTACGAACTGTCTCATAAGATACCTTATCAGACCCATAAACTTCCCCCAATTCAGTAAAAATCTGCATTACCGAATGACCTAGTTTTTTGTGAACTTTTATATAAGCTCTAATTTCTTTAATATTCTTAATCCGTTTCCCAACCATTTTTTACAACAGTGGTCAACGACTAGCTCTATTGAAATGACTATAAGTTTAAAACTATGTGGAGCTGAAGGCTCGTGTTTATACCATTGGAAAGATATTGAATAGAGCTATTCAAGCTTACCATCATCCACGAAATCGTGCAAAGTGTTATCGCGCTGTGGTACAATACACATTACATATCGAACAGCCCTCATACAATATCTTGGAAAATGGAGAAAATGCATTCACCAGCATGCTATTATTTTCCCGTGATGTTTGAACCCCCTTCCCGCATGAAAAATACAATCGTCAGATCAAGTTTTGAGCACATGTAATATATAGCAGAACAATTATTCTTTTAACTTGAACTCTTTATCAGATGGCCAAATTTTAGACTTGCCTGAATTGAGAGCAATTTCTCCTTTTACCACAATGGTTTCAAAAGCCTTGTTCTTCAGTAGCATTAAAATTTGTGATAGTGCTGTAAAGGTCTAAAGCATGTGATACAATGGACACATGTATATATCACAACAGTTTCAAGTATCCATGTTTTTTGCAGTCTGATCTTTATCTGAATGGGCTGCAAAAGCAACAAGAGTAGTGAAATACACTCTAATGATTAAAGACAGGTTTTGAAGTCTACCAATGTGTTTTGGGAAGAAAATATTTTCACACACAGAGCGTTAACAAAAAGAAATTTCTTAGTGCCTTTTTTTGTAAAAATTTTCATAAAACATATAGATTTGGTTAACCTGGGAGATTGTTATCTGGGGGGCGGTTAAATGAGATACAACGGGTACATGCTTAGGATTGGATATCATTCGTACATCAAGAATGGGTGAAAATTGTAAATAAGATATGATAAAAATTTATTAATTTTAGATATTTATGCACACAGTATGGAATGAGCAACATAACAAAAATATTTCATTGGAAAAAGATTGGAAATTGCAAATGAAAAAATCCGTTTGAACATAACAAAGCCATGTCTTGGGTGTAATAAAAAGTCACTGTGCATAAACACTATATAATTGCCTTGTTACTGAAACATCCAATCGATTTACTCTATAAGTCTAATTTACCAAACTCGTCTGCCACTGAAATATCCATAAATCATCTCTCCAAGCCCACGTGTCAGCCATTCTTGAGGAGCTTCTGGAATGAATTTGATCATACCAGTATCTCTTTTAACGGCTTAAATGTGCAGCAATATTTTTGTCGAGTGCTAATTATATTGGCATAGATTGTTAGATAAATGATTAATCTTAACAAAATGCCAAAATTATCAAAAATTTAACCTTTTTGGAATTCCATGTTTTTTAAATGTAAAGATCTATTGACCTATCTCCCTGGATATTGAAACTAGGCTTGACATTTACTGCGCATGTTCCAGAAGTCATTTCAAGTGCAGTGAAGTTTTTTTTTTCCACTTTTATCTGCTTTCTATTTAATCAGCTTGGGAATGGAAAATGAAACTAAAATGTACAGGATATATTTCATTTGTGAGAAGTCATTCTTAGCACTTAAATTGCTGATGACATGGTGCTATTTTTTTCAGATGAAATTTAAAGCACATGAACACTTTAAGTAAACTGAATTTATAATAAGTATTTGTTTACAAATTGTCCAGAAGTGTTTATGTCCAAGTGAATGTAAAATGCAAAAAGATCAATGAAAACCATTGTCCAGAAGTGTTTATGTCCAAATAAAGGTAAAATACAAAGAGACTGATGAAAACCAGGCACTAAATTTGATGTCAACTTGAAGGTAAATCATTTATCTATCGATCTGTTCCAATATTATTAGCAGTCAATAAGAATATTGCCACATAAAACTGTTTGAAGAGATGCAGGTATGATCAACTTTCATTCCTGAAGCTTTCTATAAATGGCTGACATGAAGGTGAGCAGAGAAACAATCACAAAAATAACACCGAAGCAAACCTTCAGACCGAAGGTACCTTCTGGACTATAATAATTACATTACGTATGTGCAGTGGACTTTAAGATTTGACAATGGCGAGTGGTCTGATACGAGACAAATAGCCTCTGAGACCATTTGTCTAGTAAACAGGACAAGTGTATAGTTCAGTATTAAAGATAAGCAGCCATTTACACTGTGGGGGCTATTATTCTGTTAATATTTGATAACTCAAGATAAATTGTGAAGGTTATTTGTATTGGACTGAATTAATTGTCACTGCCAAAAAAGAACTGAGATGTTTTGGCTTTTCAAACAGTGATGGTCATTTTTAGATTACTCAGTACTAAACAAGCAAAGCTTAGACCAAGTCATTATATCTACTTCAAGCTTCAAGAGAAAAATTGATATAAATAAAATGGTTTTGTTTAACAACATAACAAATTTTCAGGAAATAAAAGTTGTTTGTTGTTACTTTCTCCTTGATATTTTTTCTGTAAACCCTTCACAAAACATTCCTATATTTTAACAACCAGAAGCAAAACAGCTTTTGAAAAAAAATGTGGGAAAAGAAGAAAATATAACTAGCAATTATACCTTACATCGCAATGTTTTCTCCCCTTGAACCCTTTGACAGACATATTGTTTGAGCCACATTTTGTTTATCTCGTTTTGGAAAAGTTTTGTCATCTGGAAAAGAGTGAAAAGATGTCTAGTATAGGAAAGTAAACATTTTCAAACTATTTCTACAGGAGGAAATAGAATTGTCTTGCTTCTGCTGCAGTGATACTGTACTCTGCTAACCAAAATTTTACCAAGTTGATTGTACTGTGTTTCGAGGATGAGGGGAGAAACCTTCAGATATTCCTATACCACTTAACTCTTTTACCAGACGACAAAAATTTAGCCTTGTCCAAATTGAAAGCATTGGCAGATGACAATTTCAGTGTGGCTTGAATGGTGCAATTTTTCTTTGATAAGGTAGAAAATATTGTGGGAAAAGGAGAAAATGCTGATACCAGCATTTTCTCCTTTTCCCACAATGTTTTCAAAAGGCTTCTTTCCCAGGGTTGTTTAAAGTCAGCATTGTGCGGTAAAGGGTTAACTCTTTACCAGTGAAAAAAAATTGGACATGTCCAAATCCAAAGAATTCTTGGACAGACGGGTTGGATTTTCATTTTAAAGGGTAGAAAACATTATGGATTAAGGGGGAAATGCCAGTAAACAGCATTTTTTTCTTTCTCAGCAGTGTTTTCAAAAGCTTTTTTTCTCAAGGTAATTAAAACTTGGGATTACATTGTAAAAGATTAAAACACATTTCAGATAGACAGTGCCAAGAAAGATTTATTCAGTCCGAGAGCTGAGAGTATTGAATTTGAACAAAATGCAAAATTTTGGTGTTATTTTTGTGCATCAGAGATTGACAAACATAGCTTGTTGGACGAATGCACAGTGGTTGGTTCTGGATTATTACACCACATTGCAAGGTTAGTTTTTTCTTTCTGCTTCTTTGGTATTCATCTCTGTCCTGTTAACCCTTCACCAAGGAATCCAGTGTTTTAACTAATATGTGGAAAAAGGCTTTTGAAAATATTGTAGGAAAAGGAGAAAATGCTGATTTTTTTTAGAATAGACTAATATCAATGAAATACACATTTTTTAGCTTATGCGGTACATAACATCATCTGTTGAAAATAGTCTATAAAAATGTAATACTACTTTGATGTAGCAACTGTACATAAATTACTACATTTTCCCACAATGCTATCTACATGAGTAAGAAAAGACATTGCCCATCGCCAGGGACCTTCACCTATATGATAAACATTATGACAATAGGTAAAATGTATTCTATAAATGTTTTGTTCTCTTTCCCTGCAGTGGGAGGTGGGGTTGCATAATAAAGTTTATCTATCTGGTAATTGCATAGTAAAAGGTATTTTTGGTAAACTTGTTTCAACAAGTAGTCACATATTGAGACATAAATGTTGACAGCAAAAAAGAAAATTTTAGTACCTTGAAGTGTTTTAAGGATAGGGCACCCTAATGGGATTCGTGTTACATCGCCTTTTATTGCCAAAATCGTACGGATTTGGCTATGGGTGGGTAATCTGTATTCGATGCAGGGAAGCAGTGTTTATCGGCAGATCGATTACGGATTACCCGAGTCTTGGCTGAATCTGTAAGTTTTTTCGGCGATGAAAGGCGATGTTACAAGAATCCCATTAGGGTGCCCTGTCTTTAAAGAATGGCATGTGATGAAGTGTAAAACAAGAAAAATCATCGAATATTACATATTATTTCATATTTTTGGTAGTTTATCAAGAATTAATGGCGAAGTATGGTTTGATATTTCATGGTTTCAACCAGTGAAAAATACCAATTTCATATTTTTTAATTCTTCAACTGAAGGCTGAAACGGTAGCTGCGCCACTTGTGAAAACATTACCAATGATGTTCACTAGATGAAATAAATTTCCATCTTTCACTGAAATAATCAAATATCGTCTATTTAATTGTGTTGTAAAGTAATGAGTATTGTCTTTGTTTTCATGCCCGTCATGGACTTTTTCTTGTTTTTCTGTACAGTGATGAGCACAAGTCAAACATGGAAAAGTTCTTCTGGGATAACCTCTTACCAAAGCAGTTAAAGCCAAAGTATGTTCTATCCAAGGAGGACCTGCATATGTAAGTACAGACTTCTTGGTGTTCATATTTTCTCAGATGGCCTTTACATCTTTCATATGACTTATTTTTAGCTCCACTGGCCGAAGGCCAGCGGGCTTATGTCATGGCCTGTTGTCCGTCGTGCGTCCGTCCGTCCGTCAGTCCGTCCGTCCGTGCGTCCGTGCGTCCGTCCGTGCGTTAACTTTTTTTTAAAACGTCTTCTTCTCTGAAACTACCCATCCAATTTTGATGAAACTTCACAGAAATGATCCTGCCATGGTCCTCTTCAGAATTTCTTGAAAGAATTTAATTCCTTCAAAAACTCTGGTTGCCATGGCAACAAAACTGAAAAATTTTGAAAATCTTTGAAAATCTTCTTGTCTGAAACCGTAAGGCCAAGGGCTACCAAATTTGGCATGTAGCTTTATCTAGTGGACCTCTACCAAGTTTCTTCAATTTATAGCCCTGGGGTCAAAATTGGCCCCGCCCCGGGGGTCACAAGTTTTACATGGGCTTATTTAGGGAGAACTTTAAAATTCCTCTTCTACCTAGCCATGGGGCCTAGGGCGACCAAATTTGGCATGTAGCTTTATCTAGTGGACCTGTACCAAGGGTGTCCAAATTATAGCCGAGGGTCAAATTTGACTTCGCCCCGTGGGGTAACATGTTTTACATGGGCGGGCTTATATAGGAAAATCTTTCGCATCTAGCTATAAGGGCTAGGGCTATCAAATTTTGCATTTAGCTTTATCTAGGGGGTCTCTATCAAGGGTGCCCAAATTATAGCCCAGGGGGTCAAATGTAGCCCCACCCCAGGGGGTCACAAGTTCTACATGGTCTTATATAAGGAAACTTTAATAATCTACTTGTACATAGCCATATTTAGGCCTAGGGCTACCAAATTTTGCATGTAACTTTATATAATGGGCCTTTACCAAGAGGGCCCAAATTTTAACTTTGGGGGTCAAGTTTGACTCCACACCAGGGGTCACAAGTTTTACATTGGCTTTTATAGTGAAAACTTGATAAACCTGTGTCATGGATCACATATTTTACAGGGCCTTTTATTCAGCAAACTTGTTTTACATGACTTTTTGTTGGGCAAGATTAAAAAATCTTTTTGTTTATAACCACACATTCTAGTTTCATATTGTAGGTCTGGGGTCAAAATTGCCTTCATTCCAGGGATCGCAAGTTTAACATGGGCTTCAAAATATTGTCACTTCAATTTAAACATTAATCAAGGGAAATAACTCTTTTTATGAAAGATAAAGTTCGTTACTATTTACCTCCCTTGATTATCAAGCTGCAGTGATACATGATTGGTGCTAGACAAGTTTTTTAGCTCCACTGGCCGAAGGCCAGCAGGCTTATGTTATGGCCCGTTGTCCGTTGTGCGTCCATCCGTATGTTAACTTTTTAGCTCACTTGAGCACAACGTGCTCAAGGGGAGCTTTTAGGATCACCTGGTGTCCGTCGTGCGTCGTGTGTCGTCAACAATTCTTTAAACATCAACTCCTCCTAAACCACTGGGCGGATTTGGACCAAACTTGGCTGGAATGTTCCTTGGAAGGTCCTCTTTAAAAACTGTTCACAGAATTTGATTCCATCAAAAACTCTGGTTGCCATTGCAACCAAATGGAATTTTTTAGGGAATTCTTTAAAAATCTTCTCCTCTGAAACCACGGGTCAGATTTTGAAATAATTTCACAGATATGCTCTTTGGGTGACCCTTTTTAAAATTTGTTCGTAAAATTTTGATCCGTCAAAAAATGTGGCTCTGGTGAATGGGGGCTTCTTGCACCATATAGAAATGAAGGAATTCTTCAAAATTCTTCTTCTCTGAAACCGCTGGTCAGATTTCGAAATAATTTCACAGGATTGTTCCTTGGGTGACCCTTTTCAAAAACTGTTCATAAAATTTTGATCTGTCAAAAAATGTGGCTCTGGTGAATGGGGGCTTCTTGCACTATACAGAAATGAAGGAATTCTTTAAAAATCTTCTCCTCTCATGGGTTTCATGTTTTACAGGGCTTTTCATTGAGAAAAATTTGAAAATCTTCTTGTTTATAACATTCAAGAACTGAATTATTTGGTATGGAGCTTTATATTGTGGACCTCCACCAGGATTCAAATAATTATAGCTTTGCGATCAAAATTGGCTTTGCCCATGGATCACAACTTTCTCGTAGGATTAGATAGAAAAGTGTTTGCATGTCCTTGTGTTTGAAATCAATTTGCTGAATATTGTAATGTTTGGCTTGTAGTGTTTTTACTTAATAGCCAGTGGAGCGATACAGGGCCATCATGGCCCTCTTGTTATATTACACATCTTCTGTTTGATTACATTTCAATACAATTGTGGCAAATGCAGAAATTGCAAAAAGAACAAGCAGTCTCTCAAGAGTCAGTATTTACCAACCACTGACCAGGCTGTGTAGCTCAGTGTTTAGGGTATCCGATTTGTGACCTGGTGGTTGTGTTTTAGGTATTCAATTCCTTGCGGCAATTTTTTGCTTCTAACTTCTGATGCGTATTAGAAAAGTAGTCAGTGGCTTGGAAATAAAGTTGTGTCTGACTACTGGTGAGAGAAAGCCTGGAAACACATGCATCGGTGCACTAACTGCTGTGTTATGACATTAGCTGTTAAAAAGTCACTGAACTCCAAAACAAACAAATTAACAGCCACTCTTAAGAACTTTATTAGTCCTATTCTCACAAATTTTGTAAGTTTGAATGTAGCACAAGTTCTGACTGGCAAAACCATTTGTTTACTTCTTAGTCATTGCTTTCTAAATCTAGACTAAGAATGAAATTAGGAATGGTAGGTTGTTTTTGGAAAATTTATGAGGTGTTATTTACAAAGATGATTCAAAGTTGTATGTTACAAGTTTGAAGAACAAACTCTACATCAGATGATATAATTTCAGACTCATCCAGTGTTGAAGGTTTTTGCAGACAAAAGAATAGATAAAAAAATTTTGGCTATAAGAGATTTGTCCTTGTTTGGGTAGAAAACATTGTGAGGAAAGGAGAAAATGCAGGTTAAACACATTTTCTTTTCCCACAATGTCTGTGAAACCCCTCCTGGTCAAGACTGGGATAATTTGATGAATGAGTTGTTTAACCCTTTAACACACAATCCTGAGTTATAGCAACCCAGAGGAAAAAAGCTTTTGAAAACATTACAGGAAAAGGAGAAAATGCTGCTTAAAATCGCTTTCTCCATTTCCAACTTTATATGCTACCCCATCAAAAACAAGTTTCATTGTTTTGAGTTGTATTTAAATTGTCATCTCTAAATGCTTTCAGTTTCGATAAATCTGCATTTTTGTTGCCTAGTAAAGAGTTGAAGTCTCAATTAGTTGAATATGTTGTTTTTGGTTTGCAGTAATGGCTTATATTGGCACGTTTTCAGAAGAGAGTTATGTAGCAGTTTTCATTTAAATCATTGCCAATTCAAGCAAGCAAATCTACCGTTGCCTTTTGGTATCTCTGACCATTGGAAACCATTGTGGTAAATTGAAGAAATGCTCAAAACATGCAATTTCTCCATTTGTCAATAGTTTTTATGGGATCACCCATGGCGTCCGGGCGGGTGGGCGTCTGGGCGGGCAGCGTCCAGTTCTTTGTCCAGAGCATAACTTTGTCATCTCCAGTCCGATTGACTTGAAACTTGGCATTTGTGTTTGTTGCAATAATACGGAGTGCAGTGCGAAAGAACCATAACTCTACCTCGTGCTGTCTTTGAGTTATTTCCCTTTGATCGTCATTTTTACAGCATTTTCTGCTTGTCCGGAGCATAACTTTGTCATCTCCAGTCCGAT
This sequence comes from Hippopus hippopus, assembly GCA_946811185.2. Lineage (NCBI taxonomy): Eukaryota > Metazoa > Mollusca > Bivalvia > Cardiida > Cardiidae > Hippopus > Hippopus hippopus. The sequence continues at coordinate 12,327,315 of OX328103.1, read as the reverse complement.
TGACTTGAAACTTGGCCATTTGTGTTTGTTGCAATAATACGAAATGCAGTGCAATAGAACCATAACTCTACCTCGTGCTGTCTTTGAGTTATTTCCCTTTGATCATCATTTTTACAGCATTTTCTGCTTGTCTGAAGCATAATTTTGTCATCTCCAGTCCGACTGACTTGAAACTTGGCATTTGTGTTTGTTGCAATAATACGGAGTGCAGTGCGAAAGAACCATAACTCTACCTTGTGCTGTCTTTGAGTTATTTCCCTTTGATCGTCATTTTTACAGCATTTTCTGCTTGTCCGGAATATAACTTTGTCATCTCTAGTCTGAACATCTTCAAATTTGGTATGCATGATTGTTGAAAATTTACGGAGTGCCATGCACAAGAACCATAACTCTTCCCAGCACGAATTTTGAGTTATTCCCCCTTAGATCTTCATTTTTATAGCATTTCTTGCTTGTCCGGAGCATAACTTTGTCATCTTAAGTAGGAATGGCCAATATTTGGAAGTGCAGTGCGCAAAAATTGTAACTCTACCTCGTGCTGTCTTTGAGTTATTTCCCTTTGATCATAATTTTTACAGCATTTAGTGCTTGTCCGGAATATAACTTTGTTATCTCAAGTCAGAACGACTTCAAACTTGGTATGCATGTTTGTTGCAATATTTTGGAGTACAGTGCACAAGAACAATAACTCTACCTAGCGCGGATTTTGAGTTATTCTACTTTGATCTTCATTTTTACAGTATTTCTTGCTTGTCCGGAACGGAAGTTTTAAGTCTCAAGTCAAATTGACTTGAGACTTGGTAAACATGTTTGTTGCAGTTACGAAAAGTGCAATGCACTGGAGCTGTAACCTAACCTAATGCCCTTTTGGAATTATTCCCTATTCATTATTTTTTTTTTTACAGCTTTTCATGCTTCTCTACAATGTAACTTTGTCTTTTCATGTTGGAATGACCTGAAACTTTATATGCATGTTTCCTGAACATTAGAGGAGACATTCATGCCTATTTCAATCACTTACATGATTTCTGCTGCACTACTATTTTCCTCTACCTGCCCTTCACGATTATTACCCCCCCTCGACAACTGGGGGTGGAACGGGCGTATCTTGCAACAATTTGCCGCTCTTGTTTGTATGTGTTTACATAAAAATTTTATTTGCAGGCATGGACATGAACTCTTTACCAAATAACTTTTATATTTTAGACTTGTCCACATTGTTTGTTGACAACTAATTCAGTAGGGCTGAACTAATGGGATTTGTCTCTGTAAGGGTAGAAAACACTGTGGAAAAGGGAGAAAACTCTGGTCACCAGCATTTTCTTCTATTCCCACAATCTTTTCAATGCCTTCTTTCACTGGTTTGTTAAAACTTGAGATAGTGTTTTAAAAGCTTAACCAGTCCAAAAAGTGTATGACAGCTAATGTTTAAAATAGATAGTCTCTACTTGCTTTGTAAATGCTACATATCTCTATTTTTTCCCCATAGTTTTCAGAAGGCCTCGTTTCTAGCTGTGAAGAAATGGGAAAAGGCAAAAGATATGGAGAGACAGAAGGTTTGTAGAGTTTTCTGTCTTAAAAATATGATTTATTTCATTATCAATTTCAAACAATTTGTTACATCCTGTAGCAGATCACTTTTAAATCTTTAGGACAGAATCCTTAGATTTTATGATCCTGAGTAAGAGACCTTTTGAAAACATTGTTGGAAAAAGAGAAAATGCTGATAACCATAAAGAGCAGTTTCTCCTTGTACCACAAATTTTCCTTGTGTATGATGCAGTTACCATGGTTTGTACATGGATGTTTTCAAAGTAAGATGTCACCTATAAATTTGTCCCAAGAGGTAATGTGTGTAATATACTGTTTGGTTAAGATAATCCTTTAGGAGACAGGTCTGAGTTTTAACAATCCTGAATAAGAAGACTTTTGAAAAAAAAGCAAGTAGCAAGCATTTTTTCCCTTTTCCCATAATGTTTTCTACTCTCTCAAACACAAATCCTGTTGTGTGAGCCATACTTTATGGGTATTGATAGAAATCAGGATCGTTTGATTCATTTTGCTATAAGGTTCGTAAGTAATCCATGCCTTTGAGTAATTCTGGACATTTCTACTTGTATTGTTCTTCCATTCCCCCATCTATTAAAATATACCACATGTATTTGGTATTAACCCTTTCCTAAATGAATTAAATTTGAACTTCAAAATTGAAAGAAGCTGCAGACGACAAATTAAACAAGGTTTTAATGAGATTAAAAAAACCGTTTGTGCAGAAAAGGTTGTGGGGAAAGGAACAATTGCTTGTAATGAACAATTACCCCTTTTACCAAAATGTTTTCCAAAGCCGTCCCATACCAATGTTAAATCGAGACTATATCAATGAAAGTGTTGACAGAATACAATCTTTATTGTGAAAAAAAACATGATTTAATGCAAGAAATAATACATCTTACTAAGTAATTTGAAATCTTGGGTGTTTTGTCACTTTCTTTGTTCCAAGGGAGGTAATTGAGTTCGAATATTGGGAAAAGTAGCCAGGCAACCTATCCTTTTTTTTTGCATTTTTTGTTAAAGGATATAATCATGTATATTTCTGAGAAAAATGAGAAAAATCTTTGCGCTAGATTTTTTTAAGGGTCAAATAATGTCCTGATTTTCTGTGATAAAATAAGCAATTTTGTGGGCTAAGGGTTTTATTGAAACACAGATAGCGTATTATTAATTTGAAATATCTGTTAATTTCTCATCAAAGTCAGAGGATCCATTGTTTCACTATGAATTTAAAACACAGAGAACATGATTTGACTGAAATTACAGATTTTAATCACAAAATTCTGACGTATGCTGCAATAATTGGGTTTTTTTGTAATTTGAAAAAAGGGTTATGTTCTTCATTGCTCAAAACTTTTTGGTTCATCAGGCAATGTCTGATTATCTCTTTGCATATTGAAAGAACATACTTTGAAGTGTTTCTGTGTCAAATTTCACGAAATTCTCTGCACTAGAAATAACTCGTGAAACGCCTTTAAGGGCTAGAGAAAGATTTTCCACAGAACATGGTAGGTTACATCCACAAAATATGTCAAAAAAGGAAACGCTCAAGGGAGAGGGGTGTGGGCTGAAATTTGAAAACTCTTTACAAAAGAGTTTTGACTTCGTGTTTTTCATAACAAATTGCTGCTTTTGCAACAATGTTTTTAAGTGATTAACTTTGAAACAAATTAACTTTTTTTACAAAGAGATTTTCAAAGTCATCTGCTGAGAAAAAGTTGTTTCAGAAAGTAATGATTTTTCTGTTTTCAGATTACAAGTTCAATTTCACAGATGGAAAGGAACAGACAGAAAAGTTTGCAGTCAGCTATGTGTCAGGTTTGTGAACAGCAAGGCCAGGAGTCTGTATTGTATCCAAAATTGCTGAACAATTTTTTTCTTCCTTATTATTTACTGTTAAAGTGGATATTTTTGCCAGTCTAAAATTTCACAAATTACCTGATGCTAACCTTACAGGTGTTTAAATTTTCACGAAATCTGTAAAGGGGGATCTTGCGTATAAAATACTGTAACACCGGAAAATTTACCTGTTACCACATGACAAAATTTTTTACTTTTCCATATTGAATGCTTTTGCAGACAACAAATTAAATGTGACCAGAAAATAGAAATTTGTCTTTGGAAGGGTAGAAAACATTGTGAGAAAAGGAGAAAATGCTGGTTAACAGCAGTTTTTCCTTTTCTTACAATGTTTTCAAATAGCTCTTTTCTCAGGGTAATTAAAACTTGAGATTGTGTGCTAAATGATCAATAAACTCCTTTTTTACTTCAATGAAGCAAGGTTAATTGGCAGTATTGACCACATCTAGACTGGTACTTTGGTGAGCTTTCATGAAAAAAGGCACTTACTGATGTTGACAAGAGTCCCAGTCAATCGCTTCCATATGACCCAGTGTCTAGGTAAAATATACCTTATTTACCTCATTGTAGCTGGTGGATATCTTCGGTATTATTATCAATATTTGAAAACTGTGAATATTGGTATGACGCAAGCATTTCCGGTTTTACAGTATTCTTCAGGCTATGACATCTGATACAACAGTTCTTTTTTGGGATTGAAAGAGGAACAGCAGTTTTGACACCTTTTCAGTAGCTAAGCATGCAACAGAGAATTTGTATTTTATGGAGTCCATGATGTTAACTCACTTCTCATGAGGACAACTTTTATGTTACAGCTGTTGAAAACATAGTGGCAAAAGAAAAATATTACTAGATGCAAATATTTCATATACATGTATTTTGTTTTTGGCCTTTGTCTCTTTACCAATTTAGCAGACTACAATTTGAATGTTGCTTAAATGGTAATATCTGCTGTTTTCAAGAGCCTTCTTCCCAGGGTCGTTAAAACTGGGGATCATGTGGAAAAGAATTATCTATGTTTATCATCCATTATTTGGTTTTTTTTTTTTTATGTGCACTTAAAAAAGGTGTACACACTACTAGTAATGAAATGCTTGGATCACATAGGTTTGTCAAATGGCTGGTGTGACATAACTGAAATACTTTTAAAAAAAGTACATAAGACCAAAAATACTCTTTATTTCTATTTCATTCATTACTTATCATGATTTTGCAGATCAACATACAGATAATTTCCTGAATGTATTTATTATGATTATCCATGTACCTGATGACAAAATATTAGACTTGTCCAAATTGAAAGCATTTTTAGATGACAAATTAAATGTGGCTGAAATTATGGAATTCATCTTTGAATGGACAGAAAACATTGTAAAAGGAGAAAATGCTGGTTACAAGCATTTACTCCTTTTCCCACAATGTTTTGTAAGCCTCTCTCAGGATTGTGTAAACACTGGACTGTTTGGTAAAGTGTTCTTCAAAAAGATATAGATGTTATTTCATTAATGTATTCACATGTATCATGATTATGTAGAGGAACACACAATATTTCAGTTATGTATATTTCATGATTATGTAGATGAATCTAGATATTGTTTCCTGAATGTATATATAGTCAGAGTGTGTACCAAGCACTTCCAGTTTATCAGATTTGCCGGGAAACAGAGTGAAAGATGGAAGTGATCCCAGTATAGTAAGTGAGAAGATAATGGCAGCATATAGCACACTTGGGCTGACAAGAATAGAAAGGGTAAGTACAGGTCAACAGAGAAATCTGCATTAGATGTAGTGCAATTACCTCCCTTTAACAAATGCAAATTAGATAAGTTTATCATAGGGTTTAGCTGTTCATGAAGATACCGGTATATGAGCTGAGGATGAAGCAATTCTTTGGAACTGACCAGCCCGCTTAGCTCAGGTGGTAGAGTGCAGGACTTGTAAACATCAAGTCTTGGGTCACTTGAGGGTGTGGGTTTGAGCCCCACCGCTGGCCATCTAAAATTACTGATAGTCTTTCACATGAGACATTAAACGGATTTCCCGTGTGATAGTGCTATACATTAAGCAGGTTAAAGAACCAGGTGTAACCTAGGATGGGTTTTGTCCTGTATCTTGCATTATTCCTGGCAACAAAACTAAGAGATATCGGCAGGCCATCGCCCACACGGGCAACCGGTGGCGATGATAAATAAACGCAAATTCAATCAGCATTACAGAAGTACGGGATGTGGCAGTCTGATTGTCGGCTGTAATCTGGTATTGTCATATTGTCTTGTTTGCCTCACTTTAGCATTGTCACTACTTGCTGGTTGTAACGGATGTTACTGCAGCATTACAACAATTCCTAGTGACAACTTTCAAATTTTCCATTGCTTTAGGACTGAGTTGTTGAAGTTTAAATATCTATGAAACAATTGAACTGTGCTTTAGAAAAAGGGGCTTTAATGTATCTCCGTGATGCATTATACCATGCAAGTAATCACATATTTATGAAACTATATAATCAGTTTTGTCTTTGCTTAGCTGAAAAGAACAGGAGAGCTCCTATAACCTTATATTTCATATGTATTTCTTTAATCTGGTGAGCAGTCTAGGGCCACCAGGGCTCTCTTGTTTCTATGAAGTAACTATTAGGCTTAATTTTCTGATATCTATCTTTAGTGTTCAAATATCAGGGAAGTATTAGGCTTAATTTTCTGATATCTCTCTATACTCTTTAGTGAGAAAAGTCCTATTTTTCTCATAGCCAATGATACCCATGTGTTTTGTTCATGTGTTAGTTTATGACCTTTCCTTTGAAAGGGTAGATAACACTGTGGGAAAAGGAGAAAATGCTGGTTACCAGCATTATCTTTTTTTTTTTTCTTAATGTTTTCTAAAGCTTTCTTTCCCAGGATTGTTAAAAAAACATTTTATCATGTTGTTATGGTTTAAGATGAAGAACATGTTTTTGTGCTATTTATAGAATGATGAAGGTGAAACAGAGGGTAATGTCCACACTGGAGCCACCCCACCTTGGTTAAAGGGCAGCGGTGGGCAGGAAATGAAATCTAAGGAGATTGGCCCTACAATGGAAGATTTTCAAAAATATAGTAAGAGTTTCGAAATGTTGTGTAACTGTTATAATAAAAAGAACTGCTTTAGATTCTTTTACATACAGTATAGATTGAGATCAGACTAGAAAAAGCATGTCTCCTTATCTTGAACCAACAGTGTTCTACATTTTGCAAGCTATTATATCCAGCTATTCTATCCAAGATAGTCTTGAAATTGTAATTGTGGGCATTTAAGCTATTACAAGACACCTAATTGTATACAAATATAGCTAATGTATATAAGTGCAAGCATGAGAGAGAGAGAATGAGAGCATTCACTCATATGAAGAGAAGTGAAGAGTGTATGTAGTACAGAATATGATTGACAAACTTGCATGTAGTTATAGAACATACTTTTATTAATCCTTTATAAAACCCACTCTGTGTTGTGAGGACCCTGAGGAGAAAGGCTTTTGAAAATATTGTGAGAAAGAAGAAAATTCTGGTAACCAGTCTTTTTTCTGTTACCCACAACGGGTCTGTTTTTCAGATGCAAATACCTTTATTTAACTCTTTACCACATGACAATAATGTAGACTTGTCCAAATTGAAACCACTTGCAGACCACAATTTAAATGTGGCTCAAATGATGAAATTTGTCTCTGATAGATTAGAAAAGATTGTGGAAAAGGGAGAAAATGCTGGTTACCAGCATTTTCTCCTTTTCCCACAATGTTTTCAAAAGTCTTCTTCTTTAGGGTCACTAAAAGTTTGGATTGTTGGTAAAGGGTAAGATCTTTCACTGCCAACTAAATAGATTCAACTTTTCTGTCAGCTGTAAAGTATAATTTTGATGCCGTTCAAACTGGTTTTTGTAAAAGATGAGTTTCAGGTAGTAGAAAGTGTAGCTCTAACATCAGACTGCATGTTTTGTGCTGTCTGATCTTGATCTGTGCCATCTACAAAGTCTATCCAAGGTGACATTGGCTGTAAAAAAGTTACGGTAAACCACATTTGATAAATCGTCTGGAATTACTTTCAAATTGGACTAGTCCTGAAATTTTGTCTTCAGGAAAAGACTTAATCTAAAGGAAGATGCTGCTGTCAGGATTACTGCTGTCAGGATTGTTTTGAATGAGTGATTCCTTGTTTTACTTTACAATAGAGGAACAAGAGAAAAAAGCAAAGTTGCCAAGTTGTCGTGTTGGTGCAAAGTTTGACAGAACATCAACAAACTCTCCTGATTGGCTTCCTTCTTTTGGAAGAGTATGGAGCAAAGGTAGACGACTCCAGTCAAAGTAAGTCTTCCTTTTTGAAATAACTTTATGACAAAATTTTAGACTTGTCCAAGTTGAAAGCATTTGCAGACAGAAATTTTGATATGGCTCAAAGGATTAGTTTTGTCTTTGAGGGTTGTGATAGCATTGTTTTTCCAACATTGTTTTCAGAAGCTGTCTTCCTTAGGGTGGGATTGTTTGTAAAAGGTTTACTCTTGTACTGCTGTATAAATGAAACATTTTAGTCATTTGACAAAATTTAAGAAGGCACTTGAAGCAATAATATTACTGTTTTGACCAGAAGAGTCCCTTAGCCTATCAGATAATGTATACAGCTTGGCTTTATAAATTGATGCAATTTCATTTTTCGTTTCTTTTCCAGAATTTTCAGCTAGGCTGTTTTTGAAGGTATTGTCATAGCTCTGTCATTGTCTGCATTTGTGGATGCATCATGCAAAAACTATGAGATTATTTGATATCTCTGCTTTTATTCAAGATATTTACTTCATAGAATAACAACTTATATTTAGCTATCAAGTTTCCATTGTGAACAGCTTCCAATACTTTACAACGATACAAAATTTGGCGTATGAAATCCTATTATGTAGTATAGTTGGCTACATAAAATCTTTCTTGTATTCCCTTGGAGGCCATTTCATTCTATAGTGTAGATTACAGACTCGTTAGATTTGTTGAATTTGCATCAGAGTGGAAGAGGAAAGAATTTTTTTCTTTTCTCTTTATTTCAGAATACAGTTTGAAAAAGAATGGAAAGGGAAAGGACCCTTGATCAAGCAGAAGAATCAAGGGCAAAGGATTAAAGATGGAACATCACATCCTGGTGGATTGATTCCTGTTACAGAACACTATTTTACATGTATTGTAGACCACTTGCATGGAAATAAATACTCCACTTATGAACAGGCAAATCAAGTACATCCGACACAAACTGATGACAAACATGTATTAAATCGTGGTCCTAGGTTTGGATCAAATGAATCATCAGATACAAAAAGTTTGATATCACCATATACAAGGAATGAAAGTCAGAACTTTAAAAGGACAGATACAGCTAAGGTGTCTGTTGTACCTTACAAAAGACAACGGAAAAACATGTCTTCAGATTTCAGTGGTATTCACTTACTTCAAACTCCATTACTATCTAGCAAGAAATGATGAAATGTGGTTAGTTAATTTCTTCACCCTTTAGTTAAGGAAGGCTTTTGGGAAACATTGTGAGAAAAGGAGAAAATGCTGGTAACTAGCATTTTCACCTTTTCCCACAATCTTTTCTACCTTTCCAAAGCAGACTTTCACCATTTCTGCCACATTGACTTTGTCATCTACAAATCTTCTTAGTATAGTCAAGTCTAAGGTAAAGATTAAGAACAAATTTAGTGAATCTAAAACTAAGACCTTGGAGTTTTAGTATTTAAAATCGTTTTTTCCAGGATGCAGCTTCTTGCTACACACCTGTTTTGTTTTGTATTGTTGGCTATGTATTAAATTGAGAAGACAAATTATTCATCATTGTTTGTCTGGAGGATGGATGGATGTGCACAGAATATTGTCAACTCTTTACCAATTGGCAAAATTTGAGATTGATCCAAATTGAGAGCAGTTGCAGATGATAAATCAAATGTGACATATATGATGAGATTTGTATCTGAATGGGTAGAAAACACTGTGAAAAATGGAAAAAATGCCTTTTATTATCCATATGATAAGTATGGCCTTGCTAGAGGCCATAGGATTTCCACTTTTGGAATTGTCAGTGCGGGAATTGAAAGGCTGTTTGCTTTCAATTTTAAACAGGTTTAAAATGTTTTCATTCGATAAATAGTTAACATTACTGAGCATGAGTGCTTTCCAAAAATATTGTGGGACATGGAGAAAATGCTGGTAACCAGCATTTTCTCCTTTCCCCACAATATTTTCTACCTTTCCAAAGACCATTCCTATTGAAGTTGTCTGCAAATTATCTTATTATTAGTGAAAAGGTAAAATGTAAAATTAATCAATTGCACGATTTCTTGTATTTTCCATCATTCTCTACTTTTAAGATTTTTGATTGCAATTCTGTGACTTGAGTCCTTCAGTAATGATTTCCAAAAATAAACTAAATAAACATACCTTGTTCATGTTGTAATTGCTTTTGTTTTGTATTGCATTTTGTCTATGTATTGTATGGGGTCCTGCATGGTGAAGGTGTAGGTTTAGCAACTAAGAGGTCTGGGTTCTCACATAGCTCCTGGGTATTAACAAGAGTGTCCTTAGGCAAGACACTTCAGAACCCCGACCAATACTAATGAAAGCCAGGCCACACACAAATAAGTTGACTTGCTATGATACAACTCAAATAATGCAATTTCAATTTCAAACAGGTGATGGTTTTGAAAATTTCACTAGCAAAATAGGACATTAAATTTTGTATTGAAGAAGAATTATGAAAAATGGTTCAGATATTGGAAGGGCCAAAACTACAGTACTTATGAATATGTTGTCAGCATATGTGTAATTCTTTTTCAAAACAGCAAAATTTTAGATAATATTGAAAGCATTAGCAGATGGCAAATTAAATGTGACTAAAAATCTGAAATTTGCATTTGGAGGAATAGAAAACATCATGGAAAAAGGAGAAACTGCTGGTTATCAGCATCTTATACTTTTCCTTCATTGTTTTCAAAGGCTTTTTTCCTCAGTCATTCAAACAGGAGACTGTGTGGTAAAGGGTTATAATGGACAAGTTTGAAATGTCTTCATCTGGAACATACTGAACCATGACGTTACCCCCAACCAGTCAATCCTCAGTTCTCAATAACATTCTTGATCTAATTCTTAAGCATTTTCTAAATTTGAAAGTAACATAATTTATGGTTGGCTGAAGCAAATAGTGTAGTCAATCAAAAACGGTGTTACTTTCTTTATCTGAAGTACAACTAGGAACACAAGTTATATTGGTTGGTGAAAATGGTCCTTGGGTTTTTAACTACCTTGAAGATGGATGTTTTTGAAAAAATCCTGAAAAAAGGAGAAAATACTGGGAAGCAACAATTTCTCCTTTTCCCTCAATGTTTCTACCTTATCGAGGACAAATTTTATCATTTGTACCAACTTTAATTTCTGGTCTACAAATGCTTTCAATTTGGATAATTCTAAAACTTTGTCTTCTTGAAAAGAGTTAAGCTAGTCAAAAGTTATTCAGTTGGTGTCCGTGGTCCTGAGGTAGAGCGTCGGCCTCGTAACCAGAGGGTCCCGAGTTCGATTCCCGAGAGCGGTTGTCAACTTTGGGACCCTTCACTTGTTTCTCAATTGATGTAAAATAAATATATTTAAACTAAAAGTTATCCAAATGCACCCTGTCTAAATGGCTTTAAATCATATGGAAACACACATTGACTTTCATATTTCCAATGTTCATCGTTCGATCTTTTATGTTCATCCATGTTATGTAATCTCTTACACAACTCACAGAAAGCACTTTCAGCAACTTTCTCTGTTTTTAATACAGTAAATTTATCTTTCCTCTGAAGAAAAGCTGAGTAAGATTTTTCATCCGACGACAGTCTTGACAGATACATTGCTAGACTTTCTGGTGACCTATACTTATCTGTGCTGATGAAGGTACCCAATGGCAAATGTTTGTTGTAGTTCCCAGCTCCGCGCAGGACTAGAATGATATCTTTGGGGAACCATTTGAATACCTCTTCTGATATATAGTCAACACACATGCTATCTTCAAATACCAGTAAAAATTTGTACACCTTAGCAATAGTTGTCACAGTAATAGAATCTTTCTGGTTAGACATGGAACAATTGCCGTAGATATCTACTTTGATGTGTTTCTGTAACAGTTTTACGTAATCCTCACTTCTGCTATCTGTCGTGCATGTTTGTTGGTACCAAGCCACTGTCAGGTGTTTTTGTTTAAAAATTTGGTAATAGTTTCTGTTGTGATTTATTGGTCTTTTCCTTGCTTTATTTTTGTTAAGATGTGTTACTATATGTTTCACACCGTTTATGACACGACTGATTGAGTGAGATAACAAAACGGCGCCGTATGGCAATGGTATGTCAGAACTCAGTCTGTAGGTCATGGACCATGTAAACTGACCCTTGAATCCCTTGAGGGACTTTGTTGATGAAGTCACATGACTTGGTGGTTCCATGGATACTAAAACATATACTTGTCCTCTTTTATTTCTTATTGGTAGATGATTTTTCAATCTATTGGCATTAAATAAAACTGCATCAGGTTTCATTAATCGTAAATCTGAAATATTTCTTGTTTGTTTCAAGTAGCATCTATTAAAATCACAGTTGGTTAGTCTAATACTTTCAGCAATTTTCCCAAGTATAGTATCCTGAAAACCGTATAAAACAATAGCTTTCATGTTTGACATGTCGACTGTTGGATTTGCCTCAAGAATCGTAAAATCATCTTGGCGGGCTGTGCTTTGATTTGATATATTTGCAGTTATGGCTTTAGTTGGGAGGATGGTGCTGACTGACTTTGTCTTGTTCAATCCAATTGATATATAAATCTGTGTCAGAGAAATTACCATGCCAAGTGTCAGCAGAATACCGAAGGGCGTAGAGAGACTCAAATAGATTCTCCTGTTGAAGAAAGAAAACAGTTATAGACCCATATTACCAACCTCTCTCGCTCAGACCACTCAGTAAATGAAGCCAAGCCCAGTAGCTAGGTAATGTACAGGTCATATTGATTTAATTAACTCTTTACCACACAATCCCAACTTGTAGCAACCCTAAGAAAGAAGCCTTTTGAAAACATTGTGGGAAAAGGAGAAAATGCTGGTAACCAGCATTTTCTCCTTTTCCAACAATGTTTTCTACTCTTCCCAAAACAAAGTTCAATTTTTGAGTCACATTTATTTTGTCGTCTGCAAAGTCTTTCAATTTGGACTGGTCTAAAATTTTGTCGTTTGGTAAAGAGTTAATCCTTTACCACACAACTAAAATGAAGACTTGTCCAAATTAAAAGCAATTGCAGATGACAAATCTTGTTCGAATGATGAGATTTGTCTTTGGTTATGATAGAAAACATTGTGGGAAAAGAAAATGCTTTTTCTCCTTTTTCCCCACTGTTTTCAAAAGGTTTCTTTCTCGGGGTTGTTGAAACACTGGATTATTTTATAAAGGATTAAAGCAATATTACCAAAACCTCTGAACTACTCGGTAAACAAAGCCAAGCTAGGGATCCAGTGGGTTGTAGATAGCTTTAAACTAGGGTCTCTGATTCAGTTCCCTGCTCAGCCAAATTTATTTCCAAGGACTAATGATAGTCATTGCAAAGGGATTCGTTCCTTTCTCACTGCAATGAAATATTGTCTTGAATGTAGGAATCAGAGGCTCAGAAAGAATATTGTGAGAAGCACATGTAAAAAAAAACTCCAGGAAAGCATGGATAGTTGCACTTGTTGCCAGGATTTAAATGAAATAATGTTGAAAGTGGTGATTTCTCTTTACCACATAATCCCTAGTTTAACAACACTGAAAGTGTAGCCTTTTGATAACATTTTTGTAAATGAATAAAATGCTGGTTACCCAGCATTTTTTCCCTTTTCCACAATGTTTATTACCATATCAAAAATAAATTCCATCATTTGAGCCTCTCTTAAATTATCGTCTGCAAAAGCTGTCAAACTAAGAGTCTAAAATTGATTGTTGGAAAGAAAGTATCAGGAAAAAAAGAATCAGGATAAAAAGTATCAGAAAAAAAGTATCAGGAAATAAAGTATCAGTTGCCAAAAAGAGACTATGTTAAAATGTTTTATGATGTAAAAACTTAGTTGATAGTTTATATTTAAAAAGAAATGTGATATTTGTACATTTTTCCTTTTACTTTTTCTGGCCTGAGATTGGGAAGAAATATGCAAACACTTATGTTTGCTTGTTAGCTCCACTGGCCGAAGGCCAGCGAGCTATTGTCATGGCGTTGTGTCCGTCGTGCGTGTGTCCGTGCGTCCGTTCGTTCGTTCGTTCGTCCGTTCGTCCGTGCGTGCGTCCGTAAACTTTTTCTTTAAAAAACTTCTCCTCAGAAACTATTGACTGGATTTTTACCAAATTTCACAGGAATGTTCCTTTGGTGGTCCTCTTTCAAATTCCTTCAAATAATTGTGTTCCATGAAGAATTCTGGTTGCCATGGCAACCAAAGTAAAAAACCTTTAAAAATCTTCTCCTCCCAAACCGCTATTTGGATAGCATTATTATTTTGCAGGAATGTTCCTTAGATACAGGTTTACAGAATTCCTTAAAAAAAAAAAGATCTGTCAAAAAACATGGCTTTTATGGGAGACTCATTTTCCTTTTATGGTATAAAGTAAAATCTTTGAAAAATTTCTTCTCTAAAACTATTCATTGGATTTCATTGTTGTTTTGCAGGTAAGTTCCTATGGTGGTTGTCTACCAAATTGTTTCTTCAGTGAGCTTAAATGCAGGATTGAATGATAATTGTTAAAAACTTCCTTTCGCCATTATAGAAATATCAGGCCTGTGGAGCGATACAGGCGCTCAAGCGCCTCTAGTTGATACCTGTGAGAGATCAGGGTATAAACAATAGTACTTAAAATTTTTTTGATTTGTGTGTGTGTTTTTTTTTATTTGTGTTTATCTGTTTGTGTAATTTTTGAAAATGTTATAGCTACCATTTTTAGTTCGCTAAAATGTCTTGATTTAATTACATAAAGTATCGAAATCATAATCATATGATTTAAAATAAATATTGATAAAGTATCACAACTTTTACAGAAACTGATTCTTTTCCTGATACTTTCTTTCCTAGCAAAAATTTATACTTTTTTTCTTATACTTTCTTTCCTAGCAAAAATTTATACTTTTTTTCTGATACTTTCTTTCCTAGCAAAAATTGATACTTTTTTTCTGATACTTTTTTTCCTGATCCTTTTTTCTGATTACCTCTAAAATTATGTTATGTGGTAAAAAGTTAAAAACTTACCAAACAAACAGACTCCGTAAATGAAACATATTTTTTTCACTTGGTAAGCAAAACCCAGTTGATCCTTTTCCAAACAACGAAACTTAAGACTTGCCCAGATCTAAAGCATTTGCAGATGACAAAATTCAACTCAAATTTTGAGATATGTCTTTGAAAAGGTAGAAAACATGGTAAGAAAAGCAGAAAATGCTTGTTGACAGGATTTTCTCCCTTTCTCACAATGTTTTGAAAACTATTTTTCTTTAGGGTCCTGAAAACACTTGATTGTTTTGGATAAAAGGTTGAGCAGTTTTAGGGATAATTAGAACAGGATATGGCTTGCAACAGGTGAAAAGGGGCATTCAGACATTTGCGTAAAGTGTCCTCTCGGATAAGCCTGCGCAGTCCGCGCAGGCTAATCCGAGATGGCAATTTACAACTACATTAGATTTTGTGCTACAGTAGAGTTGCGCAAAACAGAAAATTACATAAAAACGGAAAGTGCCGTTTCAGATTAGCCTGCGTGGACTGCGCAGGCTGATCTGATACGACACTTTACGCAAATGTCTGAATGTCCCTTTTTGTGTGTTGCAAGGCATATATCTCAAAACATCAAACAGCATAGATCAAAGATGAGGCTGCAAGGTCTGTGCAGTATGATCTTAATCCAAACTGTTTGTAAAAGAAACTTATGGAACACATAGTATGCTACCATTAAATATCTACAACCATTTAGTCTTCAACAGTGTTAATGTTGGAAAGCAGCCAGTGGTTTGGGATGAATACATATTATGAGAAGTACTGGTAAAAAAATACTACAGGGATGCATAGACAGGTGCAGTGGCTGTTGCACTGTAACTGAAAATATGCTAGGAAATGTTGTTTAACTCTTTACCACACAATCCTGACTTTTAACGACCCTGAGAAAGAAGCCTTTTGAAAACATGGTGGGAAAAGGAGAAAATGCTGGTAACCAGCATTTTCTCTTTTTCCCACAATGTTTTCTGCCCTTCCCAAAACAAGTTTTAATTTTTTAGTCACATTTATTTTGTTGTCTGCAAATGCTTTCAATTTGGACAAGTCTAAAATTTTGTCGTTTGGTAAAGAGTTAATGCCTTACAAACAAATACTTCTGGTTTGTAATGTGTACATTGCTATCTTTAATCCTTTACCACACAATCACAACACTGGAAGGCAAAATTCAAACTTGTTTCACATTAAAGCATTTTCAGACAAATTAGATAATGCCTCAAATGATTGCAGTTGGTTTTGATAAGCTGGAAAACATTGTAGGAAAAAGGAGAAAGTGCTGGGAGCCAGCACTTTCTCCTTTTTCCACAATGTTTTCAAAGCCTTCTTTCTCAGGATTTTGATCAAATTCTTGATTGTGTGATTAAGGGTTAAAAAATTAAAATTGAATAAATTCTTACCTGTGAAAGGTATATATCAATCCTGCCATTTTAAGTGAGAAAATATTTTCAAATTTAAATCTTTCTTTTGTTACCAGTTGGATTCTACCTAGCTGTCATACTATTGTTTTGTTATGCTTCTATAACTCGGATTGTGTGACCACCAACATTTCCCTCTCTAAATTTTTGTTAGCATAAAAATCAAACAAACATTGTAAGATTTTAAACCAACAGTCAAATCTGCAGGCTGGTGAGACTGAATATTGTTAAGAACAAGAGGAATAGCATGCCTAATTTGGTTCACCTGAAACCTTTTTAGTTCAAAATTATTAAATAATTATTTGAAAATGATCAAATAATATTACGAACAAAGCTGATCTGACGACTAGATAGCTCAGGTAGAGTTAACCCTTTGCATACAATCCGAAGATTTAATGACCTTGAGAGAGAAGCCTTTTAAAATAACCAGCATTTTCTTCTTTTCCCCCAATTTTTTCTATCTTTCCAAACACCAAATTTCAAGTTTTGAGTTACATTTATTTGTTGTCTTTACTGCTTTTTAATTGGGACAAATCTAAAATGTTGTTTGGTTAAGAGTTACACATTATCATACATAAACTTTCATTAATCCTTTACCATATGACAAAATTTTAGAATTGTCCACTTTTAGAGCATTTGCAGATGATGGAACAAAAACATTAATGTTACTCAATAACTGACATTTATATTTGAAAGGTTAAAAAACACTGTGGAAAAGAGGAGAAAATGCTGAATTCCAGCATTTCTCCTTTTCCCAAAATGTTTTCCAAAGGCTTCTCCCTCAGGTTGTTAAAAGTCAGGATTAAAAGTCAGGCAAAGGATTTAAAGATAAAAAAAGAAAAAGACAAAATTTATATTGTTTTATTTTTTTATTTGATTGAAAAAATAGTTTAACTTTTTATCAGGCGACAAAATTTCAGTCTTGTTGAAGTTAAAAGCATTTATAGATAATCAATTTAATGTGACTCCAAAGAGTTGTTATTTTTTTATATGAAAGGTTAGCAAACAGTGTTGAAAAAGAAGAATATGTTTCCAAAAGCCTTTTTTCTCAGTAGTTCTTAAAACTCGGAATGGTGTGGTAAAAAGGATTAACAGTCATAGTGCAAAACATGAGTTACAAATCTTTTTACCTTTGGTCCATTGTTTTTCCCTGTTCTATTGTTTCAAAGGGTTCATGCTTAGTTAAGTATGTCTTTAAACTTTACCAAATGAAAAAATTTTAGATGTGTCCAAATTGAAAGTATCTGCAGACAACAAATTTAAAATGCCCCAAAGACTGAAATTTCTCTTTGGAATGGTAGAAAACATTGTGAGTAAAGGAAATGCTGATAACATTTTCTCCTTTTCCCAAAATGTTTACAAAGGCCGTCTTCATTAGGCTTGTTAAAACTTGAGAAATGTGGTGAAGTGTAAACCTTTTTCTTGACAACCAAGTTTTTCACTCTGAAAAGTTGAAATCAATCACAGATAACTTGCAGGCTTAAAATGTCTCTCAACTCTTTCCCAAATGACAAAATTTTAGACTGGTCCAATTTTGAAAGCACTTGCAGACGACAAAATAAACGCAAGTCAAAAATTGAAATTTGTTTCCAGCAGGGTAGAAAACATTGTGGGAAAAGGAGAAAATGCTGGTTACCAGCATTTTTTCCTTTTCCCACAATGTTTTCAAAAGGCTTCTGTCTCAGGGTCGTAAAAACTAGGGATTGTTTGGTAAAGGGTTAAATAATAGATTTGTCCTAGAGAGGATAGAAAACATTGTGGGAAAAAGAGAAATTTCTGGTCTGTTTCATAATGTCCTGTATTGGCTTATATTGGCTTACCCTTTCTTGCTCTACCAAACGACATAATTCAGACTTGTTGAATTTGAAGCATTTTGCAGATGACAAATTAGATATGACTTAAATGATGGAATTTGCCTTTGACAAGATAGAAAATGTTTTGTGAAAAGGTGAAAATGCTGGCAACCAGCATTTTCACCTTTGCCCACAATGTTTTCAAAACCCTTCTTTCCCAGGGTTGTTAAAACCAGGGACTGTTTGGTAAAGGGTTAATGGAAAAAAATCAGCCAGATTATTGCTTTTTCAAGAGTGTGTAACAAAGCAGAGTAAATCCCAGATCAGACTGTATGCTCTGTGCAGTCTGACCTTGATGAAAACTGTTTGCAATAACACAACTAAAGCCAGTCCCAGCCCTCTAACTCTATACCAAATGATCCCGAGTTTTAACAACTCTTGAGAAAGAGGCCACTAGAAAACATTGTTAGAAAAGGAGAAAATGCTGGTTTCCAGCATTTTCTCCTTTTCCCACAATTTTTCTACCCTGTTACGGGCAAATTCCATCATTTTGGTCATACTTAATTTGTCGTCTGCAATTTTTTTCAATTTGGGCAAGTCTAAAATTTGGCTGTGCAGTAAGGAGTGAAGGAATTGCAAATACAGTGAAGAAAAACTTAATCTTTCCTGCATATTTGTAGACATAGAGATGATATCATTTAAATACACAATTTAACTCTTCATCAAATGACAAAATTTTAGGCTGGTTCAAATTGAAAGCAATTGAAGACAACACATTAAATGTGGCCTTCTGAAAGGGCAGAAAGCATTGTGGGAAAAGGAGAAAATGCTGGTTACCAGCATTTTCTCCTTTTCCCATGATGTTTTCTAGAGGATTCTTTCTCAGTATCATTAAAACTCCGGATTGTGTGGTAAAGGGTTAATCCTTTGTGATCCCATACTTTTTATGACCATGAGGAAGCTTTTAAAACTATCCATTTTTGCTTTTTCCTACATTGTTTCTACCCTTTCAAAGACAGATCTGATCATTTGAGCATCATTTTATTTGTTGCCTGTACTGTCAACTTGGACGAATCTAAAATTTGCCTTATAAAGAGTTACACGTAACCAGAGTATTTTATTATATCTGACAATATACAACAATCGTGGACTCATCCTAATTTAACCCTTTTGGCACCATAGGCAAAAACAGTTACTTTTGTGGACGGCATAAATCAAGTGGATGGTATATTTTACAGATCAGACTGCACAGTCTGATCTGTAAAATATACCGTCCACTTGTGTAGTCAAGCCTATACAATCAACATCTTTGTAAGTCTCAATAGATTGTATTTAGAGCCGTTGAAAGAGGTCGAGTTTATTTATTTGGTGCTGAAGGAGTTAACGCATCTGCAGATGACGAATTTTAAACAGGTACAAATGAGCTTAAGTCTTCTGTTGATAGGATAGTAAACATTATGGAAAAAGGAGAAATTGCTTGTCACAAGCAATTCTTCCTTTTCCCGGCAATGCTTTTTAACGCTTTATTCCTTAGGGATGATAAATAAAGGGATTGTTAGGTAAAGGGTTAAAACTTTATTATAATCTTACATCTTTTACCCGAGATTTTTTTTATCCCATTCAAGGATTTATTTCTAATTTTTCAAACTATTTTCATGCAATGTTTATATTTGTGTATGATGCAACACTGGTTACAATCTTAAAACTTTAATACTGTTTTCTATGGTGGCATATTTCTGCCACGAGATACGAGATAGCCTTCATGGTAATTTTAGAAAACTATCGCGATAAATTAAAGTTTTCTGGAAATTTTATCCAGAAAGTGAAAAGTTTCCTGAAAAAAGTATCACAATAAACTTAATATTTTAACGCAAAATTTCTCAATCATGCACAAAGCTGACATTCGAGATAAAATTATCATGATAGTTCTATCTGTTTCTCGATATCTATAAATAATATCTATGAATAGAAAATTTATCATTTGGATAAACTCGGTCGTTTCTGACTTCACAAGATTGCAGTAAGTACAAATTCGAATCATTAACAATTGTAGCTTAATTGGTAAATTTTTTGACAAGACTTGAAATGAACGGAAGTCTGTAAAATCAAAAGACGACCTGATATGCCTCCTACGAACAACTTTAAAACCATTCAGGGAAAAGGAGAATCCAGAAGGTTATAGACAAAGATGTTCGGAATCCCTATCTAATCATAGATACCGTGAATGTCACTTATGGGCACGAAAGCAAAAAAAAAATCATGATAACAGTTAGAATTATCGCGATATTTTTATCGTGAAATTTTTTATTATCTAGATAATGTTTCCAGGAAACTTTGTTTTATCACATTAGTTCTCTTAAATTATCGCAATAGCTATCTCGTATCTTGTGGCAGAAATATGCCACCATAGTTTTCTATTACTCCTCAGGTTATTTCCCTTTTTCCTCAAGTACTCATTTTCATTTGCACCAAATAACCCAAGCTGTTAACTCAAAATATTTGGATTTGTCTAGATTGAAATAATTTGCAAACAACAATTTAAATGTGGCTGAAATTATGAGATTTTGCTGGAAAAGGGAGGAAAACATTGTGGGAAAAGGAGAAAATGCTGGTTACCAGCATTTTCTCCTTTCCCCACATTGTTTCAAAAACTTTCTCAGGATGGTTAAAACTTTGCATTGTGTGGTGAAAGGTTAATGCACAATTCAACTCCATCTATGTTATTATCATTTCTGCTTGAACAAGTATTTGCTTTTCATCTGTCCATCTGTAAACAGTATTTATCTGTAAATAATACTGCTTTTTCCATTGGTGGAACTCTTCATGTTAAAGGCATGTTTAGACCTTTTATTGGGACCATGCATAAACAAAAATTAGTGGCAACATTTAGATATGCAAAATACAATGAAATTCAAATACCTTTACTAATAGAGGCACATTTTACTGCAGTGCAGTATCCAGTAAGTATATTCAGGCCTTTATTTCTCATAAGTTACTCTCCTTATGGACCAGTTAATGGTTTGTCTATGTTATGGGCACAGTATATGACCCAATAATATTGCACCATGTAGCAAGGCTTTTTCATTTTCTTACCAAAAATGCACAAGTGCTAAAAGAGAGGTAACTCTATCATACTAGTTAACATTAATAGATACATGTATTGAGCCGAGCCTGGTAGCTCAGTCAATTACCGGTACCTACAGGGCTTGAAACCTTTGGGTTGCTCTTTCGATTCCTGGCTGTTCCAAATTCGACAGTCCTTAAATCCCCCACCTACGAAGTAGAGGGGGGTATGCTGGTTTCACCATGTCTTTCTGTCTGTCCATCTGTCAATTGCTTGAACTCAAAAGCAGTTTGACCTAGAACTATATACAAGTGTTGCTTATGACCCAAGGAGGTGCCCTATTATTTTTTGTCAACATGGGTCAAAGGTCAAGGTCACTGGTGATCTTTGTTTTGAAAATCAGTTCTGTTCTCTGTGCTGCTTCAGTGACAAGGTGCTGGTGGCGGGTATTTGACTGCTTTGCGACAGTTCTAGTTACAACAGGATTTATTCCTCTTCTTCCTCTTTCTATGCTGTACATTGTTTGAACGGAAAAACAGTCAGTGGCTTGGGAAGAATGATGTGCTAAGCAGTTGTGAAAGAAACTCCAGGGAGCCTTAGATAGGTGCACTTGGAGTCATGATATAACTGAAAATATTTTAAAAATTGCATTGAACTCTTAAAGAGCCATCTTTACAGCCAGAGAGTAAACAAACGATGTTAAAACTTGCCATTGTTATAATCTACTCAGCTTTGTAAACATAGATAAAAAATCAATATAAGGTGTATCGAGTAAAGAAACTGTAGGGATTTGTCTTCGATTTAAACCGGAAACTGTCTATGGCTAGCCCCAACAGAATGAAATGCATTTTCTATCTGCAGTAATCTGTGCAACCTTGCAACCATCAGGGTCAATATTTGGCATGAAGATACAAGAGTGATTACAGTTTTATAAAATAAAGAAAAAAAAAAATGGTTAAAGAACTGGATGAAAATGAGTGAAGATGTATGTTTAAACAAAAGACAAAATTTTCGACTTGTAGAAATTGTAAGCACTTGCAGACGAAAGACTGAAGGTGGCTACAATGATGGTTTTCATCCTTGGTTACCAGTATTTTCTCCTTTTCCCACAATGTTTTCAAAAGTCATATTCGTTGGTTGATTGGTGTTTTATGCCGCATTCAACATTATTTCAGTCGTATCAGGGTGGCAGCTCACATATTTATGTATTTCCTGGGTGTCATCAGCACTAGGCTAGGGCTCTGAAGTGTCTTGCATAAGGACACTCCCACAAAAAATCCAGCGGATTGGGTGGGGATCGAACCTGAGGCCTCCAGGTTACAAGTCCCACACTTTACTACTTAGTGACGCAGGACCTTTCAACAAGGGTGCAAACTATATTTTTTTAAACTCTTTCCCTAACAGCAAAAATTTAAACATGTCCAAATTACAAATTTTCAGATGACATATCAAATGTGGTTCAAATAATGGGATTTGTCTAAGATAAGGTAGAAAACATCGTGGGAAATGGAGAAAATAAGAACTCGTAGTTAGACGTAGTGATACCCTAGTTAACCTTAGCCACTTTTCTCGCAGTTGAACGTAGTTGACCGCATCATTACATGGTTCAACCTACTTGGACTTTCTTTATTACCTCTTTTTTCCAATTTTAAACCTACTTTAAAAATGCTTACTGTAGTAACACTATGGCAGACTATGTTTGAAATGAACTACCGTCATCCACATGCACGACCGCGAAAGTGACCATGCCATAATACAACTAGTCCAAGTTTATAGTAAAATATCTTCAGTAATAACAGAGATATCAGAACTTTTCAAAGATTCAAGAGACCCAGATGACAAAAGGACAATGAAAGTACCTCAACTTATTTCATGCTTTCCGGTAGGTTATCGAGAAATAACGCTGAAATATTTTTCGATATTTCATGGTTACGACCATTGAGAATACCGATTTTTATATTCTTCTAACTCTTCAATTGAAGGCTGAAACAGTTGTTCCCCCGCACTAGTTACCTAGGTAAAATGCGCGTGCCTCACGATCAGATGAAAATATGACGTCATTTACCTTACATTTCTCGCGCTTGACGTAATATTTTAACGTGTTGCTTATGTGGAGGAGGTACTCCACGGGGAATAACCGAAAAAAAAACTGTACTGGATTTTAATTAAGTTCCCCTCAGAAAGGGTTAAAAGCATGAAATAAATAGAATATTTGTTTTTTTCAAGATGAACGATCGAAATTTATTTCATCTCGTGAAGACAATCGGAAATATTTTCACTCGTGAAAATATTTCCAATGATGTTCACCCGATGAAATAAATTTCGATCTTTCACCATAAAAAACAAATATCCTCTATATCTTCAGTAATAACAGAGATATCAGAACTTTTCAAAGATTCAAGAGACCCAGATGACAAAAGGACAATGAGAATACCTCAACTTCTTTTTCACAACTCTTTACCAGACAATCCCATGTTTAAACAACCCTTGGATAACTGTCTTTTAACTCTTTACCATACGACAAAATATTAGACTGGTCCAAATTGAAAGCATTTGCAGACGACAAAATAAATGTGAGCCAAAAATTGAAATTTGTTTACGAAAGGGTAGAAAACATTGTTGGAAAAGGAGAAAATGCTGGTTTCCAGCATTTTCTCCTTTTCCAACAATGTTTTCAAAAGGTTTCTTTTTCAGGGTTGTTAAAACTTGCGATTGTGTGGTAAAGGGTTAAATACAATGTGAAAAAAGGGGAAAAAAAAAAAAAACAACACTGGAAACCAGCATTTTCTCTTTTTCCAACAATGTTTTCTACTGTTACGGACACAGATTCCATCATTTGACCCTATAATTATAATGTGTGGTCTGAAAGTGCTTTCAATTTGGACAAGTCCAAAATTATGTCATCTGATACACTTAAGCAGCTGAGCTAAAAATTCTTTACATTGTTATGGGAGACCACTCCTTCATGCATGGCTTCGTCCATATTTAAATACAATACCTAACAACTGCGTTAGGAAGATATCTCTTTAGCTCAGTGGTTAAGGTATTGGTCTTTTAAACCTCGAAAAACTAGGATCTTGTCCGCCATGGGTTCGAATCCCACCAGATGCGGTTTGTACTGCCATGCATTTGTTCATTTGTTTCTTTGTTAAAGACTTTGTTCGTAAGAACATCAAGAATAGGATTTATGAAAAGAAAACAACAACAGAAAACCCACAATTTCAAAGAAAAAAAAAGAGTTTTTAATAATCATTATGTACTGTAGACACCTAAAAATGATATACAGATATAAAAAAAAAATGATTAACCACTACATCATTAACAATAACAAAAAGAGATGAACAGAAAATTATTTTTCTCCTGCTTTCCTAAAGCTAGTAAACAACAAAATCTTGACCCAGCTATCTTATTCTTAACTCTTTTCCACACAGATTTTAGACCTATCCAAATTCAAAACACCTGGAGAGGAAAAATTCTAAATTTGTACACAACAAGCTTACATTCTCCGATCGAGTAAAAATTGTGGGAAAAGGAGAAAATGCTGGTTACCAGCATTTTTTCCTTTTTCTCACATTTTTTTCAAAAGCCTTCATCTGTAGGGTTGTTAAAACTGGGGATTGTATGGTAAAGGCTTAACTCTTTACCACACAATCCCGACTTTTAATGACCCTGAGAAAGAAGCCTTTTGAAAACATTGTGGGAAAAGGAGAAAATGCTGGTAACCAGCATTTTCTCCTTTTCCCACAATATTTTCTACCCTTCCCAAAGCAAATTTCAATTTTTCAGTCACATTTATTTTGTAGTCTGCAAATGCTTTCAATTTGGACCGGTCTAAAATTTTCTCGTTTGGCAAAGAGTTAAACCACACCAGACAACAAAGCTTGTATTTGCAGATGACAAATTTCTTTTTTATCGAATGATCAAATTCATTTTTAAAGTGGGAGAAAACACTGTTGGAGAAGGAGGAAATACTGGTAAACAGCATGTTCTCCTTTTCCCTCTTTTTCTTAGGACTATTAAAACATTAGATTGATTGGTAGAGGATTAAACATCTTATAAAAAATGCTACAAAAATGTATCAGTTGAAATACAAGTCGTGAAAAAGTAAAATGAAATCACAAAATAAACAGTTCTGAAGTTCTCAGTTGGCACATAAACACATAAATATAGCACAAATCACTTCACTGTAACCCTATACCACACAATCACCCTGGGGAAGGAGACTGTTAAAAACATCGTGAGAATAGGAGAAAATGCAGGAAACCAGCATTTTCTCCTTTTCCCACAATGATTTTTACCCTTTCAAAGACAAGTTCTTTCACTGAAGCCACATTTTATTTGTCATCTGCAAGTGTTTTAGTTTAGATCGGTCTAAAATTTTTGTCATCTGGTAGAATTAAAGGTCTACCACACAATCCAGAGTTTTAACGACTCTGAGGAATGAACCTTTTAAAAACATTGTGGGAAAAGGAGAAAATGCTGGTAACCAGCATTTTTTCCTTTTCTCACAATGTTTTCTACCCTATCTAAGACTAAAATCATCACTTTAGCAACATTTGTCTTCTGCAAATGCTGTCAATTTGATGCAATCCAAAATTTTCCTTTTGGTAAACAGTTCACAAGAAATTGCCCGCCTTCTCAGAACTTATTGGACATTGAAGACATTACGGATCATAACACTTAGAATGCATGCTCATATTGTACAGTGTATAGGGGTGCTTCATGAAAAAGAGGAGATATACACAGCAATGTAATCATACCGCAGGAGGAGCTTACTCAGTAAAATGTGGCTGAAATCACAATACATGTATTTGTCTTTGGAAGGGTAGAAAACATTGCAGGAGGAGATGAAAATGCTGGCTACCATCAGTTTATCCATTTTACACAACATTTTCAAAAGCCTTCTTTGTTAGGGTTATTTAAACACAGGAATCTTTTGAGAAACAGTCAAAATCTAAGATGAGGCCAAAAAGAAGTTCAGATTTTCTTATTGCTGGTGTACTAACTTATTGTTGTATAAAAATAATAATAATAACAATAATAATAACCATTTATTGCTAAAAAAGACATATCTTTTCCTTCTATGCAACTTTTGACCTCTACAAATCTGTTACTCTTCACTGAAAAGTAGAGAAATTTTGGATGGACAAATCTAGATTAACAGAAAGTCAAGAAAACATTTGTCAAGAAAACATTTTGACAAAAGAAAGGATAATAACACCTCTGATTCCAGTCGGTTGACAGACAAAATTGATTTTATAGATCCATAATTATATGATGGCTTGCTTGGTATAATGCATCTTGGAGACACATTACAGCCCTTTTGCAAGAGTATGGCTCACTTATATGGCCTGCAACATGCGAAAAAGGGCATTCAGACATTTGCGTAAAGTGTTGTCTCGGATCACCCTGGGTAACCCGCGCAGGCTAATCCAAAACGAAACTTTCCATTTTTATGTAATTTTCCGTATTGCACAAGTCTACTGTAGAACAAAATCTAATGTAGTCGTAAAGCGCCTTCTCGGATTAGCCTGCGCGGACTGCGCAGGCTGATCCGAGATGACACTTTATGCAAGTGTCCGAATGCCCCTTTTCGCGTGTTGCAAGCCATATTTGAATTCATGTTAGATGATCTAGTATGAAAATCAAAAGAATTTTCATCATGAAAGGATTGCAAAGGATTTTTCTAAGATTTGCCCCAATATCCATAATTATGACCTTGGCTGACAGTGCCTTATCTTGTCAAGAGATAAAACCGGGACAACAAGCTGATGTTGCATTATGTCTTGGCAACAATATTACATCTAACTTGTTTGGGCAAACATGTTGCAATTAAATTTAAAGGTGCTTTTTCTTTCCAAATAATATAAGATGTTACCTTAACTCACAATCAAGTAAAATATCACGATGGTAAGTTTTCTTGGAAAGATTTATTACATTTTGCAGTAAAAAAGTGGGTTATAGAGAACTCGAGTTTTTCCAAGATTTGACCCAGTGACCTATTTTTTTCATTGAGGTTATTCACATCACTCAAATATTCCAAGTCTCTAGAAAGCACACAAGCATCTAACCAGGAACCTAACTCTATAAGCCATGTAAGGATCTGACCTAGTAATATATATTATAAGCCAAGAAGCATCTGACCCAGAAACATATTTTATGAGTCAGGGAGGATCTGACCTAGTAACCTAGTTTCATGAGCCAGGAAGTATGACCTATTAAACTAGTTTTATGAGTCGGAGGATCTGACCTATTAACCTAATTTAATGAGTCAGGGAGGATCTGATGTATTAACCTAGTTTTATGAGCCAGGAAGGATCTGACAAAGTAACCTAGTTTTCTGAGTCAGGATGGATCTGACCTATTAACCTGGTTTTATGAGTCAGGAAAGATCTGAACTAGTAACCTAGTTTTATGAGCCAGGGAGGATATGACCTAGAATCATAGTTTTATAAGCCAGGAAGGATCTGACCTAGTTACCTGTTTTATAAGCCAGGAAGGATTTGACCTAGAAACTTAGTTTTATAAGTCGGGAAGGATCTGGCCCAGAATCCTAGTTTTATAAACAAAAGAGGCATCTAACCCAGTTACCTGTTTTATAAGCAAGGATGGGATCTGACCTAGAAGCCTAGTTTTACAAGCCACAAAGGATCTGACCCAGTTACTTTGTTTTATAGGATAAGCAAGATAGATGACCCATATTCATGTTCAAGATATCATTTGGACAAACAAAAACATGGTTTTACCAAGGCTTTTCTAAGATTTAATCTATTGATGGCTTTTTGGTCATGGTGCAATCAATTCCTATGGCCAATTTCTGTACATATTTGGTAGGATTTTGGTGCATACAAAGTTTTTCCAAATTAAATGTTGATCTTGTATTTGATCCAAGCTGACCCAGATTTCAAACCTGTCTGGGATCTAATCAACTCCTTACCAAACAACAAAGTTTTAAATTGGTCTAAACTGAAAGCATATGTAGATGACATATAACATTTAACTGAAATGACAGTAATTATTTGTGAAATGAAGAAAACCTTAAGGGAAAAGGAGAAAATACTGGTTACTAGCATTTTCTACTTTTCTTATAAAGTTTTCAAACGGTTATTTCCTCAATGTTGTTAAAACTCGGCATTATGTGGTAAAGAGGAAACACAATTCTTCCAACGTAATTTTCATAAATAGTGGGGCAAAACCTGGAACAACAAAGGGGAAATATTGGACAAAAGGCATAGAACTATCACTGATTAGCACATAGATGAGTGTAAGTAGATAAGCTCTTTACCAAACAATCTCGAGCTTGAACAACCCCGAAGTAGAAGGCTTTTGAAACATTGTGGGAAAAGGAGAAAATGCTAGTTACTAGCATTTTCTCCTTTTTCCACAATGTTTTCTACCCTATCCAAGACAAAAATCATAAATTGAGCAAAATCTAATTTGTCATCCACACATGCCTTCAATTTGGTCGAGTCCTAAATTTTGGGGTTTGGTAAAGAGTTCAATTAATTTGTATTGCTTCGTGATTATTTATTTTATATAAAATCTTTACTATTGCTTTCTTTCTTTATTAGGCAACAGAATTTTGGACCAGTCCATATTCAAAGCAACTGCAGACATCAAATTAAACATGGTTAAATTTGTATGATTTCTTTTATAATGTTTCTAACAGGGTTCTTCCTCAAGGTCACAAAAACACCGAATATACCTACATAATTATTTATCTATACTGATATATCAAGGGTCTGGTTTCACGAAACAGCCCAAGTCTCTTATTTTCCTCTAATCCACTAACAGACTCATTGAGTTAACAGACATCTGAGTTATTTTTCTGGGTTTAGTCAGAAATTTTAATACCCACTCATGTTTTAATTAAAGTCTATCAATGTTAGGAAAATGTGTCTCAAAAAACAAACTGAACAGAAAAATAGTCTGTTAGACAATTTTAACAAAATATGAGACTTAAGTTTTTTTTGTGAGACTGGGCCCTGGGCACCGTTTTACTAAGAGTTCATAAGTTTTTACGTAAGAATTTCCGTAACTTTACACCTACGTTCAGATTTACGAAATTGTAAATCCGTTTTACTAAACTTTCGTAAATTTGTGAATTTGCATAAATAAGTATTTCCGTAACTCTTCAATTGAAGGCAGAAACAGTAGTTCCCGCGCTCTTGTTACCTAGGTAAATAGTGCGTGCCGTTCAACTAAAGGAAAATGTGACGTAATTCATGCACATTTACCCTACATTTCCCGCGCCTTATGTCATCTCATACGTCAGCCTCTTCCGTCCAATATGAATACTGTACGTGTGAAAATCTTCTAAAAATGAAATTTATGACTTTTGCGGATTGCTGTGAAGATTATTATAATGTTTCTTCCTCAAATTTCTCCCTCTATAACGACGCAATATAAAAAAATGGCCCCAGATTTCGGCCCATGTTCTTACTTACGACTGATATTTTTTGTCTGTGGAGTTACGCAAAAACTTACGTTCGAACTTAGCCACGAAAACTTTAGTAAAACGCAAAACTCCGAGTTACGTAAAAACTTATGAAAATATTAGTTATGTTTGCATAAAAAGTTTAGTAAAATGGTCCCCTGGTCTTTAGTCAAATTATCAAACATATATTAGTGTAGAAAAAGCTCCCCAGCTTGTATTTATAAGTTATGCAGTGGACTAGTTAGATCTGTGATTTCTGATTCAATTCTAAGAATCTACCAGAAAAAAGATTTAAACTTGTCCATACTCAAAGCATTTTGCAATTGACAAACTGAATGTGTTTTGAGATCTTTTTTCTTTTTTTTTTAAACAATAGAAAACGTTACTTTTTGGGAGATGGAGAAAATGTTATCAGCATTGTTTCCTTTTCTCAACATGTTTTTCAAAATTCTTCTCCCATGGTCATAATAATTGGGGTGGTTGATTTAGAGTTGTAAACACTATCTTAGACTATGCTATAAATTATTGACATACCAAAGTCTTTAAGACACTGAATCAAACATTAATTGGCAGAGGAAATATTCCTGGCTTATGGAATTTCTACTGTAGACATGTTGGGTTGGCAAATTTCTAGTGCAGGCTACAGTCTCGAGTCTGTTAACAAACAATCCCCTGTTTTTACAACCTTGAGGAAGAAGGCTTTCAACAACATTAAGTGAAAAAAAGAAATGCAGGTACTGGTAACCAGCATTTTCTCCTTTTCCCACAATGTTTTCTACCATTTCAAAGACAAATATCATAATTTGTGCCACATTTAATTTGTACTCTACAAATGCTTTAAATTTGGACTAGTCTAAAATTTTGTCATCTAGTAAAGAGTTACACATTGAATCCATGCTATACGGACACATCGAAGTCCTAGGTTGTGTTATCAAACATAGATCAATGTAGGAAACGTTCATCTGTAGACCTGCTGGGCGGGCAAGTTTTTTGTTCAGTCTATAGTATATAAACATTGTATGCACGCTATACTGACATATCGAAATCTTTGGTTAGGTTATCAAACGTAGATCGGTGTAGGAAATACTCTTCAGCTTGTAGAAGTTCTTCTGTAGACCCGACACCTTGACGTTCTGAAATAATATAAAGGTAAAGTTTAATTAAATTAACAATTTTTTTGTAAAAGCCAGCCTTTATGTTTTTGAAATAAACAAATGATGATGTGAGAGGTTCTAACTACTTAATTTTGTACAAACCAATAATATTTTAGAATTGTTCATTTTGGAAGCATTTGCAGATAACAAAATGAAAATGTATATGACTGATAGAGTTTATCTTTGAAAAGACAGAAAGAATCGTGGTGGAAAGGTGGCAAAAATTGTATGAAAAGCATTTCCTCTTTTTTCAATGAAATTTGCAGGGGTTCTTTTTTCAGTCGTTAAAATGTTGGTTAGTTTGATGAAAGTGAAAGCTATACACGTGATCAGAACTGCTGTGACACTGTTTTCAACAAAAAGTTCTTAATCTCATTTGAAAGAAGCATAATGACACAATGCGTTGACATTTCCTTCACAAAAATATCAAAAGGCTGACCTTTAGTAGAACCATTTTTGTAATGAAATGTCAAATTGTAATAAAATTTTCACACTCTTAAGTAACTTTCAATGTTCATAGATAGGCTTAAAATAGCTATTAAGTGTATATTTTTTACCAAAAAATTTGCTTTAAACTTAATCAACAAGAGGGCCAAGATGGCCCTGTATCGCTCCACTGGCTTTTTAACCCTTTACCACACAAATTGAAGTGTTAATGACCCTGAAAGAGAAGGCTTTCAAAAAAACATCCTGAGAAAAGGACATGTTGTAAGCCATTTCCCTTGATTAATGTTTAAATTGAAGTGACAATATTTTGAAGCCCATGTTAAACTTGCGATCCCTGGAATGAAGGCAATTTTGACCCCAGACCTACAATATGAAACTAGAATGTGTGGTTATAAACAAAAAGATTTTTTAATCTTGCCCAATAAAAAGTCATGTAAAACAAGTTTGCTGAATAAAAGGCCCTGTAAAATATGTGATCCATGACACAGGTTTATCAAGTTTTCACTATAAAAGCCAATGTAAAACTTGTGACCCCTGGTGTGGAGTCAAACTTG
Source organism: Hippopus hippopus (assembly GCA_946811185.2). Classification (NCBI taxonomy): domain Eukaryota; kingdom Metazoa; phylum Mollusca; class Bivalvia; order Cardiida; family Cardiidae; genus Hippopus; species Hippopus hippopus. Next base: position 12,295,736 of record OX328103.1, on the reverse strand, counting down.
ACCCCCAAAGTTAAAATTTGGGCCCTCTTGGTAGAGGCCCATTATATAAAGTTACATGCAAAATTTGGTAGCCCTAGGCCTAAATACGGCTATGTACAAGTAGATTATTAAAGTTTCCTTATATAAGACCATGTAGAACTTGTGACCCCCTGGGGTGGGGCTACATTTGACCCCCTGGGCTATAATTTGGGCACCCTTGATAGAGACCCCCTAGATAAAGCTAAATGCAAAATTTGATAGCCCTAGCCCTTATAGCTAGATGCGAAAGATTTTCCTATATAAGCCCGTCCATGTAAAACATGTTACCCCCCGGAGCGAAGTCAAATTTGACCCTCGGCTATAATTTGGACACCCTTGGTACAGGTCCACTAGATAAAGCTACATGCCAAATTTGGTCGCCCTAGGCCCCATGGCTAGGTAAAAGAAGAATTTTAAAGTTCTCCCTATATAAGCCCATGTAAAACTTGTTATATAAGCCCATGTAAAACTTGTTACCCCCGGGCAGGGCCTAATTTGACCCCAGGGCTATAATTTAAACAATCTTGGCAGAGGTCCACTAGATAAAGCTACATGCCAAATTTGGTAGCTCTAGGCCCTATGGCTAGGTAGAAGAGGAATTTTAAAGTTCTTCCTAAATAAGCCCATGTATAACTTGTAACCCCCGGGGCGGGGCCAATTTTGACCCCAGGGCTATAAATTGAAGAAACTTGGTAGAGGTCCACTAGATAAAGCTACATGCCAAATTTGGTAGCCCTTGGCCTTACGGTTTCAGACAAGAAGATTTTCAAAGATTTTCAAAATTTTTCAGTTTTGTTGCCATGGCAACCAGAGTTTTTGAAGGAATTAAATTCTTTCAAGAAATTCTGAAGAGGACCATGGCAGGATCATTTCTGTGAAGTTTCATCAAAATTGGATGGGTAGTTTCAGAGAAGAAGATGTTTTAAAAAAAAGTTAACGGACGGACAGACGGACGGACTGACGGACGGACGACGGACAACAGGCCATAACATAAGCCCGCTGGCCTTCGGCCAGTGGAGCTAAAAACAATAACACCTCATAATTACATTTAAACTTATTGAAATAAACAAGAAAATTTAAAAGTTTTACTAAAAGTTGGTGCTACATTTGAAAAGTGGCTTAAACAGACTTCTCTTCACACCTTTGGCTCATTTCCTCCTGCAGATGAAATGTTGAATCCTGCACCAGACCATTTGGAAAACATTGCAGCAAAAGAGACTTTTGCATAGACTGGTATACTACATTAAGATGAGTAATTTCTTCTTTTGCAAAAAAGTTTTAAAATTTTAGACATGTTCAAGTTGAAAGCATTTTGTAGATGAAAAATTCAATGTCACTCATGTAATTAGATTTTGTCATGACAGAGTAGAACACATTGTGGAAAAAGTAGAAAATGCTGGTTACCAGCATTTTCTTCTTTTCCCACAATGTTTTTCAAACACCCTTTTTTTTTCAGGGTCGTTAAAACTCAGGAATGTGTGGTAGAGGGTTAAGTATTTGATCTGTACTCAAGATGTTTTCAAAATTATTTTTGATACATTATTCTTCTTGTCCCTATAATTTTGCTTTTTCTGTATTTCTGTGATTTCACCTACCATAACTTTAGAGCATCTACTTTCCCATACCTTTACCGCACAATCCTGACTTTTAAAGACTTTGAGGAAGAAAGCTTTTGAAAACATTGTGGGAAAAGGAGATAATACTGGTAGATTCTAACCTGTATTTTCTCCTTTAACGTTTTCTACCCCTTCATAAAAAGAATTTCAGTTTTTAGTCTAATTCATTTTGACGTATTTCAATTTGGACAATTTCAGATTTTTGGCAATTTTTAAAAAATACATGTAGATAACTCGTTACCACAGTCTCCACTTTTAACGACCCTAAGGAAGAAGCCTGTTGAAAACATGGTGGGAAAAGGAGAAAATGCTGGTAACCAGCATTTTCCCCTTTTCCCACAAATTTTTCTGCCCTTCCCAAAAAGAATTTTAACTTTTGAGTCACATTTATTTTGTCGTCTGCAAATGCTTTCAATTTGGACTGGTCTAAAATTTTGTCGTTTGGTAAAGAATTAAGAGTCTCTACTTTCTTAAATCTGTACCAAATGGCAGGATCCATCTTGAGACTAGGTTCAATTTACAGTAATAGAACATTTAACCGTTAGGCTGCTAATCGCAACTCAAGGATCTTTTGCAGACAGTGTAGACCAAGATCAGGCTGCACAGAACATGCAGTCTGATCTTGATTCTACACCGTCCGATAATGACATGATATTCCCAAAAATATATATTTCAAATAGTAAAATTTGGATTTTTGGCTTAACAGTTTCAATTGATTTACTTAGCAGGGTAAGTATGAAATATTCATAATTGCACCAAACTCTTGTACAAGTGTGAGATTTTTAATAAAGTATTTTAATTTTCATACAAGAGGTATACTATTACCCAGCATGCAAAGTATAGTAGGTATATATTATGAAGAGCATGAAGCTTAGCTAAATAAGGACACCTTGCTTATTATTTTGATACATGTTGTAGTAGACTTTATATGGAGACACAATCATATAAAATACATGTAACTATGTTTCAAATACAAACTTTCCTGAGAAAATGTGAAAAAAATGTTCTTGAGCATGGCTATGCCCTGAAAACTAGCCAATCGTGAATGCATGGCAAAACCTGACTGCCCACAGGTTAAAATGTTGTCCTGAATCATTCAAGTAAAAGCTGTATCATAAAATTGGTCTCTGTTTGCTCATACTACAGTAAACGGACAGAAACCAAAAAATTCTCAATTTTCAGTTTTCAAGTCCTATAACTCTGGTAAATACTAAGCCATTACCAAACAATTTTTTAATTATCCTGGGGAAAAAGGATTTTGAAAACGTTGTGGGAAACAAAAAAGATGCTGGAAAGCAGCATTTTTTTTCCACCACAATGTTTTTTACCCTATCAAAGACAAATAAAATCATTAGAGCCAAGTGTGAAATTTTGTCTGCAAATGCTTTCAATATGGATGATCAACGATTCTGTTGTCAGGTAAAGGCTATCATGTTTGAAAAAGCCGTCCTCTGCAAGACAAAGGAGCTGATGTAGAATGATTTTACTCATTTGAAGTGTACAAATTTCAAAACAGTTGTGACTGCTGTAGAAAAAAGGTATGTGGGAAATTTGTATAACATAATGTCCCAAAAGTAAGCCAGCTATTGGAAGGCAAATTTGGACAGATGGGGGAGGGGGTGGGGAAAGACAAACCAACTGTCGTATGTGCAGTATGACTCTTTACTAGACAACGAAATTCTATACCTGTCCAAATTGAAAGCATGTGCAGACAACAAATCAATTGTCACTCATATGATGAGATTTGTTTTTTGAAGGGTTGAAAACTTTGTTGAAGGAAATTATAGATAACTGCATTTTCTCTTTTTTTCCACAAAAATTTCAAAATCCTTCTTCCCCAGGCTAGATAAAACTTGGGACCAAACATGTGGAAAATAACATCTGAAAACATTGTTTGAAAAAAGAAAATGCATGTAATCAGCATTTTTTTCTTATTCCACAATGTTTTGTAACCTTTCAAAGAAAAATCCAACAATTTGAGCCATGGATTGTATGGTGTTTAACACTGTTTTCAACATTATTTCTGTTATATTGCGGTGGACAGTGCACCTATCCATGCTTTTAACAGTACTCTGCACAATTTACTTTTTAAGTAACTGGCTGCTTTCCCACATAACTATCATCAAGACAATGGTCAGCGGAAGGACAGGAATGAATCCTGTTGCAATGACTATCATCAATCCTCCGAAAGAAATTAGCCAAGCCAGGGATCAAACCTACAACCCCCTATTCTCAAGTCCTGCATGCTACCGACACATCTTGAGCCACATTAAATTTGTTGGCTGCAAATGCTTTAGATTTAGACATGTCCAAATTCTATTGTCTGGTACAATTAACTCTTTACCAAACGACAAAATTTTAGACTCGTCCAAATTGAAAGCATTTGCAGACGACAAAATAAATGTGATTCAAAAATTGAAATTTGTATTAGAAAAGGTAGAAAACATTGTGGGAAAAGGAGAAAATGCTGGTTACCAGCATTTTCTCCTTTTCCCACAATGTTTTCAAAACCTTTCTTTCTCAGGGTTGTCGAAAGTCAGCATTGTGTGGTAAAGGGTTAAATATACAAAAGCTGAGGCCTTTGATGATCAAAACTTTTGTTTACTTATTTTGATCTGGAAATACTTTGTCTTGCAACAAAACACTTTGAAAACATTGTGGCAAAAGTAGAATTAAGTGGTATAAATCACTGACAACCAAAATCTTTTGTTGAGTTACTAAGTTAGAATACAGCATTTGGATCTGCAAAAACTTGCAGTCTGAAAATGAATTTTTCATTCACCAAGAGTTAACCCTTTACAACACTATGATAGACAAATGCCAAGGTTTGAACCACAACTGATTTGTTGTCTGCAAATACTTTTAAAATGGAAGAGTCTAAAATTTTATCACCTAGGTAAGGAGTTAACTCTTGACCACACAATCTTGAGCTTCAAGGTCTGTTTAGAAAGAAGGCTATAGAAAACATTGTGGAACAAGAGCGGCAAATTGTCGCAAGATACGCCCATCCCACCGCCAGTTGTCAAGGGGGTATAATAATCCTAAAGGGCAGGTAATGCAACAAACATGTTTACCAAGTCTCAAGTCAATTTGACTTGAGGTGACAAAGTTCCGTTCCAGACAAGCAAGAAATACTGTAAAAATGAAGATCGAAGTGGAATTACTTGAAATCCGCACTAGGTAGAGTTATTGTTCTTGCACACTGTACTCTGTAATATTGCAACAAACATGCATACCAAGTTTCAAGTCAATCGGACTGGAGATGACAAAGTTATGCTCCGGACAAGCAGAAAATGCTGTAAAAATGACGATCAAAGGGAAATAACTCAAAGACAGCACAAGGTAGAGTTATGGTTCTTTTGCACTGCACTCCATATTATTGCAACAAACACACATGCCAAGTTTCAAGTCAATCAGACTGGAGATGACAAAGTTATGCTCCAGACAAGGAGAAAATGCTGTAAAAATGACGATCAAAGGGAAATAACTCGAAGACAGCACAAGGTAGAGTTATGCTTCTTTCGCACTGCACTCCATATTATTGCAACAAACACACATGCCAAGTTTCAAGTCAATCGGACTGGAGATGACAAAGTTATGCTCCGGACAAGCAGAAAATGCTGTAAAAATGACAATCAAAGGGAAATAACTCAAAGACAGCATGAGGTAGAGTTATAATTCTTTCGCACTGCACTTCCCCATACTGAGATCTATCCACCCATGAAGTTTCATAACCATAGCTAGCATAGTTTTGGAGATATGCTTTGGACAAAATTCAAGTATGAATATAAACAAAGGGAATTAACTCAAAAATTAAGTAAGCAAAAGTTATGATTCCTGTGCACTGCACTCCCCCTTGATAAGATCTATCCACCCATTAAGTTTCATAACCTTAGCTAGTATAGTCCTGGAGATATGCTCCGGACAAAATTCAAGTATGAAAAACAACAAAGGGCAATAACTCAAAAATTAAGCAAGCAAGAGTTATGATTCCTGTGCACTGCACTCCCCCTTGATGAGATCTATCCACCCATGAAGTTTCATAACCTTAGCTAGTATAGTCTTGGAGATATGCTCCGGACAAAATTCAAGTGTGAAAAAAAACAAAGGGCAATAACTCAAAAATTAAGGAAGCAAGAGTTATGATTCCTGTGCACTGCACTCCCCCTTGATGAGATCTATCCACCCATGAAGTTCCATAACCGTAGCTAGTATAGTTTTGGAGATATGCTCCGGACAAAATTCAAGTATGAAAAACAACAAAGGGCAATAAATCAAAAATAAAGCAAGCGAGAGTTATGATTCCTGTGCACTGCACTCCGCCTTGATGAGATCTATCCACCCATGAAATTTCATAGCCGTAGCTAGTATAGTTTTGGAGATATGCTCCGGACAAAATTCAAGTATGAAAAACAACAAAGGGCAATAACTCAAAAATTAAGCAGGCGAGAGTTATGATTCCTGTGCACTGCACTCCACCTTGATGAGATCTATCCACCCATGAAATTTCATAACCGTAGCTAGCATAAGTTTTGGAGATATGCTCCGGACAAAGAATGGGGACGCCGCCCGTCTGCCACGGGTGATCCCATAATACGTCCCGTCTTCGACGGGCGTATAAAAAGGAGAAAATACTGGTAGCATGCAATTTCTCCTTGCCTATACAATAATGTTTTCTGCCCTTTCAAAGACAAATCTTATCATTTGAGCTCCTTTTAGATTGTCTTTTACTCTTTACCAAACGACAAAATTTTAGACTGGTCCAAATTGAAAGCATTTGCAGACAACAAAATTAACGTGACTCAAAAATTGAAACTTGTTTTGTAGGGGTAGAAAACATTGTGGGAAAAGGAGAAAATGCTGGTTACCAGCATTTTCTCCTTTTCCCACACTGTTTTCAAAAGGTCTCTTTCTCGGAGTCGTGAAAACCAGGGACTGTTTACTAAAGAGTTAATTGCTTAGATTTTGGACTAGTCCAAAAGTTTGTTGTCTAGTAAAGAGTTAAATACATTTTTGACATAACAAGGATTGGAAGACAGATTTTGAGATATATAAAGCATGGAATGCATAATTTTATTTGGTGGAAAAGGAGATTTGATGGAGATAATTTTTCGATAGAGCAGCTGAAATTTCAGAAAGTGATACCAACTTGATCGATATAGGGGAGAAACTCCACTCCAGCTACACAAATCTCCATGACTGCAGAAATAAAGCATGTTGACTTAGCCTTTACCTTTATGATGCATTTATAATGGTTTCCATGACTTTCAACATAAAAATCATGTGAACAAAATGTTTGTAATACATTTAAAATGGTCTTCATGACTGCAAACATAAAAGCATGTTGACTACATGTTTATGGCATATTCATGATGGTCTCCATGACTGCAGGAATAAAAGCATGCTGGTATGACGTTCATGATATATTTCTAATGGTCTCCATTGCTGCAAAAATAAAAGCATGTTGACTTAATGTCGTCAACAAGTTATATGGTCTCCATGTCTTCCAAAATACATGTAAATGCATGTTGATTTAATTTTCATCATACATTTACAATGTTCTCCATGACTCAAGAAATAAAAGCATGCTGACTTAATGTTCATCATACATTCATAATGGTCTCCATGGCTGCAAAAACAAAAGCATGTTGACTTGATGTTTATGATACATTCATATGATCTTTGTGACTTCCAAAATAAAAGCTTGTTGAATTTTTTTCATGATACATTTACAATGACAGCAGCAATTTATGCATATTCACTTCTTGTTATTGATATAGTCATACTGGTCTCCAGGGCTGCAAAAACAAAAGCATGTTGACAATGTTTATGATACATTTATAATGGTTTCCATGACTGCAGAAATGAAACAACGTTGACTACATGTTTATAATAAAAGCAAGCTGACTAGATGTTTATGATAATTCTTCAATGGTTTTCATGACTGCAAAAATAAAAGAATGTTGACTTAATTTTCATGATACATTCATAATGACCTTATGACCTTAATGATTTTATATACAATGGTTTCAAGCAAAAGAGGGCCATGATGGCCCTGTATCGCTCCACTGGCTAATAAGTCAAAACACTACAAGCCAAACATTACAATACTTGGCCAGTTGGTTTCAAACTAGAAGACATACAAAATCTTTTCTGTAAAATCTTACGAGAAAGTTATGACCCCAGGGCAAAGCCATTTTTGACCTCAGAGCTATAATTACTTGAATCCTGGTGGAGGTCCATAAGATAAAGCCCCATTCCAAATGATACAGGTCTAGAATGTGTGGTTATAAACAAGAAGATTTTCAAAGTTTCCTCAATAAAAGACCCCGTAAAACATGAGACCCCTGAGACAGGGCTAAATTTAGTCGCCCTAGGTCTTATGGTTAGTAACAAGAAGATTTCCAAAGTTTTCACTATATAACCCCATGTAAAATTTGTGACCCCCAGATTTGACCCCAGGGCTGTAATTTGAAGAAACTTGGTAGAGGCCAACTAGATAAAGCTACACGCAAAATTTGGTAGCCCTAGGCCTTAGGGCTAGGTACAAAAAGATTTTTAAAGTTTTCCCTATATCAAGCCCATATAAAACTTGTGACCCCCAGGGCGGGGTCAAATTTGACTCAAGGGCTATAATTTGAAGAAACTTGGTAGAGGTCCACTAGATAAAGCTACATGCCAAATATGGTAGCCCTAGGCTTTATGGTTTCAGACAAGAAGATTTTCAAAGATTTTCAATATTTTTCAGTTTTGTTGCCATGGCAACCAGAGTTTTTGAAGGAATCAAATTCTTTCAAGAAATTCAAAAGAGGACCATGGCAGGATCATTTCTGTGAAGTTTCATCAAAATTGGATGAGTAGTTTCAGAGAAGAAGATGTTTTAAATAAAAGTTAACGCACACATGGACGGACACACGATGGACACCGGGCCATGACATAAGCCCGCTGGCCTTCGGCCAGTGGAGCTAAAAACAAATACTGTAACTAAATGTTTACGATATGGGACTGTGAAACAAAAAAATGTTGACTAAAATTTCTACTAATTTCTGGTCTATCACATAATCACCTACAGACAGCTTTTATTCTGTCTAGAAACCTTAGTTGAAAGCATTGTGGCACAAGAAGGTATTTTAAAGAACAATTCCTCATTTTCCCACAGTCTATTTTCATGCATTCATGTAATAAACCTTAACTCTGTTCCATACAATCCAAAGTTTTAATGACCCTAAGCTACATTTATTTTGTCGTCTGCAAATGCTTTCAATTTGGTCTAATTAAATCGGAAAAAATTTTAAACCTATCCAAATTGAAAGCTTTTGCAGATGACAAATCAATTGTGACTCAAATAGTAATATCTGTCTTTGAAAGTGTAAAAACATTGTTGGAAAAGAAGAAAAGCTGGTTACTAGCATTTTCTCCATTTCCTCTTTGCCCCCACAATGTTTTCAAAGGCACTTTTTCTCAGTGAATTAAAGTGATATGATCAAAAATGACATATATTGCTATCCATATTTTCTAAGAATGATTTTCATAGTCCTGAAAAGTTTAATCAAAGCAAGTTAGTATTCCTGTATCGTAAACAATCGGTGAGTACATGTAGCAGAAAATCTAAGGAAAACACCCATCAAAACAGCAATTTAAGTCCTTTTTAAGCAATAGTGCAACATATGGGTGCAAACACTCGGCTGCACTTGTTTTCTCTGGAAATTCCACAAAGAGGCACAACTGAGTCAAAAATACTTAAAGGCCCTACTGGTGTTGGTTCCCTTTTAAAAGTTTTCATCATATGCTCAGGTTTGATTTTTGTTTGTATAGTGTTTAAAGATGCTTTCAAAATCATTAGAGTTATATTGCAGCCACCAGTGCACCTATCCATGCTGTCCTGCAGTTTGTTTCACCAGTACTTTGCACAATATTCTTCCCAAGCTACTGGCTGCTTTCCCACATGACCATATCAGAACAATGATCAGAGGTGAGAGAGAAATGAATCCTGTCACACTATCATTAATGCTGGGAAAGATATTCTCCAGTCTGCTGATTTGAATCAGACCTCCTGGTATCAAGTCCTTTAAACCGTGGTCACATCTTACATGGTTGACAATAGTGGGGAATGACCATAGTTTGCCATAGTTGAATGTATAAAACATAGTTACACATAAATAACCATAGTTCAATGTAGTAATGAACATAGTTTGAACTTATGATTTACCCGTAGTAAACACATATTTTTCAACATGTTCAAAAATTGGTTATGTTTAACTATACGAGGGCTGTTCGATATGTAATGTGTATTGTACCACAGTGCGATAACGCTTTCAACGATTTCGTGGATGATGATACTCTTGAATAGCTCTATTCAATACCTTTCTAACGGTATAAACACGAGCCTTTAGCTCCACATAGTTTTAAACTTATAGTCATTTCATTAGAGCTAGTTGTTGACCAATGTTGTAAAAATGGTTGGGAAATGGATTAAGAATATTGAAGAAATTAGAGCTTATATAAAAGTTCGCACAAAACTCGGTCATTCGGTAATGCAGATTTTTATTGAATTGGAGGAAGTTTATGGGTCTGATAAGGTATCTTATGAGACAGTTCGTAGGTGGAGATAGAAATTTCTGACTGGCGCAGAGTCCGTCAAAGATGCAGCAAAATCTGGCCGACCTGTGACTGTAACAGGCAAGGCAAATGTCTCAAAAGTCAGGGAAATAATTGAAAGTGATGGCAGATACACGATTCGTGATATTGCCAACGCTGTTGGCATATCGCTATCGCGGGTGCATTTCATTTTGAAGCGTATTTTGAAAGTAAGAAAGATTTCTGTCAGATGGATACCGCATATATTGACAGATGACCAAAAACTGGTACGAGTACAAACCGCTAAGCAATTGCTCAAAATGTTTCCCAAATTCAATCAAAGACAATTTGCAAACATTGTTACTGGTGACGAAACATGGGTTCACTATTTCGAACCAGTAAGAAAAATTGAAAACAAAATATGGCTAACTAAACACGGTAGAAGGCCTGTATTTGCCAAAAGAAGCATAAGCACAAGGAAGGTTCTTTATTGCATATTCTTCTCATGTGATGGTATAGCCGTACAAATTGCTGTGCCGAAGGGCAAAATCGTTACAGGTCTGTATTACCGAGATGTTATACTAAAAAAGCTCAGGAAATATTATCTTTAAACGATGCCCTGTGTCAGGATTTAGGCATGTTCGTCTACTTCATGATAATGCACCATCACATACATCTGAGCTTGTGAAGCAATTTTTGAAGTCGGAGAAGGTTACTGTCTTGCAACACCCACCATACTCTCCAGATCTAGCCCCATGCGACTTTTTCCTTTTTCCAAAACTTAAATCGTCGTTACAAGTCCCGACAAGCCCTTGGCTCAGCCACCAGTCAGTGCCTCAGAGGTCTACCTAAATCAGCGTGCCGTGACGCATTTCAGAAATGGATTCAGAGATTGAAATTATGTATTTCAAACCACAGAGAATATTTTGAAGGGATGTAATGTTCATTTCACTATTTGAGTCGAATGCTTTTGAGATATCGTACAATACACATTACATATCGAACAACCCTCGTAATGTTTTGACCCTACTGTGACTGTAGTTTGAATGTAGCTGACCTTAGTTAACTGTAATTGACTGTACTTAACCATAGTGTTCTGTAGTTGACCGTAGATTTGGCAAAAAACATTGTTTCTTCCTGGGCAGCATGGCAGAATAAGCGATCAGCAATTTTGGCTCATCAACTTCCAAAAGCACAGTGACTGTAGCTTACCGATACTGAGCAGGTGCAGCCACAATGTCTTACCATAGCTTAACACACTTGACACTAATTTACCATAGCCACAGGTAGCTGTGCATACTTAGGATGTAGTTTATATGCAGAGTAACATAGTTACTTGTAGACGTAATGATACCCTAGTAAACCCTAGCCACTTTGCTTGCAGTTGAATGTAGTTGACCATACTTACAGGTAGTTCAAACTACTAAAACTTCTTTTTTTGCCAATTTTGAACCTACTTTGAACATACTTCAACCTAGTTGACTGTAGTAACACTATGGCAGACTACATTTGAGATGAACTACGGACAACTATGTGCATGACTGTAAATGTGACCATGGCTCTACCCTACCAACTGCACAACCAGGTTTGAGGTATATGTTAATATCTTCAGTAATGACAGCGATATCAGAAAATGTCCATGGTTTTAGCAGGATGAAGCTAACATATGTGATGACAAGGCTATGACAATACCATGACATTTTCTTCAAAAAAAGCCTGGCTAGAAATATATTTAGTAGCCCCAAATCTTGAATACAAAAGCACTCAGCATGAAAAAAATCAGTAGTGCACAATCATTATCTGTTTTCCTTCTCAACCCCTCACCACACAATCCCCAGATTTAACGACCCTAGAAAAGAAGCCTTTTGAAAACATTGTGGGAAAAGGAGAAAATGCTGGTAACCAGCATTTTCTCCTTTTCTCACGTTTTCTACCCTATAAAAGGCAAACCCCATTATCTGAGCCATAGTAAATATGTCGTCTACAAATGCTTTAAATTTGGTCAAATCTAACATTTTAGTCCTGTAGTAAAGAGTCAAGGTTCAATACTTAAACTCTTTACCAAACAACAAAATTTTAGATTTATCGAAAATGAAAACATTTTGCAGACGACAAATGAAATGTGTCTCAAATGGTGGAACTTTTCTCTGAAAGCCGAAAAACACTGTGGGAAAAGGAGAAAATGCTGGTTATCAGCATTTTCTCCTTTTCCCACAATGTTTTAAAAAGCTTCTACCCTCAGGGTCGCCAGATTGTGTGGTAACGCATTAAATCCGATGAAAATTTTAAGAAAAGAAGGAATAACTTGTTATAAGCAATTTCTCCTTTTGCATCAATGATTTCGAAAGTCGTCTGCTGCAAATAGGATAGAAACAGTCGTCTGCAAGAAATAATGAGTTAGATTTCTATCACCCAAGCTAAAAGCACCCAATAGTACTCCGAATATAACATGATTAAGTGGGTAAGAGAGTAGTGGAATTAAGTGGGATAACTCACCAATATCTATTGTACGACATTTTATGAGGGCGGGGCCTGCTGGAAATTAGAGTTCTATGGGTAAGAGAGTAATGGAATTAAGTGGGATAACTCACCAATATCTTTTATACGACATTTTACGAGGGCGAGGCCTGCTGGAAATTATAGAATTTTAATCAAAACTCTATGGGTAAGAGAGTAATGGAATTAAGTGGGATAACTCACCAATATCTTTTATACGACATTTTATGAGAGCGGGGCCTGCTGGAAATGACAGAATTTTATTGAACTTTTTTTCCCTGGCACTGTTTTCCCAAAGGTTTTTGAATGGTGATCTAATTCTAAATCTCAAATTTAGCAATCTCACTGGCAGAGATGGGATGTCCCCGCAACTCAAATAGTTAGTTTTAGAATATAGAACAGACCAACTATACTTCTGATTGGCTAAACCATTTTTTTTTCCTTTATGTGTTTGCTGTTAACAAATTCTTTGAAAAAGTCAAGTCTGTCTTTCTGATATACCAATGCAAAAATAGCGAAAATCGTAGAAAAGTTGAATGTTTCCCTACTGGATAATAAAAACAAAGTTGTGAAAAATAAAGAAAAACAGTAATCAGTGGATAGCCTGTAACTCAGTGATCTATTCTTTGTATTTCAAGTGTTTCAAAAGCCATGTAGAAGGTTGTTCTACTATTAGATAGCAGGTTAGCCATTTTTCAAAGCCACACTTTTTTTTTAAAACTAACTACTTACATCCATACAAAATGTTACGCTAAGTCACCTAAAAAAAGTAATATTTGCTAAAATTTATGAACATTTTGTAGGTGAACAATAATATCACTATCATCTTATAAAGATAATGAAAAAAACATGCCAGGTTGTTATGTAGATCAACATTCTATCGTGATCTCTGAAAGATGTCTACCCAAAGATCATTCACACCAAACTGCAAATATATCCAACAAGGGATTTCATTACAGATTTTCAAAAAAGAGAGTCAAAATTTCTCCATGCAACCAAGCTTGATTTTTTTTCAAATTCAATAGAGCCTAATAGTATGATCAGTTGTGTGAAATTTGTTTCAAAATGAACTACAGTAAAACCTCAAAAATTCGAAGTAGTTTCAGAGAAGAATAATTAAAGTAAAAAACAAACAAACATGGCTTATGCAGGCTAATGCAGACAGGTGAAACCTGTGGACAACTACAAAAATATGAAGTATTTCCTGAATCCCTCTCCTTGTTAGCACCTCTGATTCCTATTGCCAAATATCTACAGGCTTCATAAGAAAAATGCTGAAAACATGAAACATTCTTGTGAAATAATGAATGGAGGGAAACCATTCCATAACATTTTCTGCCCTTTGCCTAATAGAATTAAAAAATTGCCATGCCTAAGAAAGATGTTTGAAAACACTATAGGAAAAGAAGAAAATGCTGGTAACCAGTATTTTCTCCATTTCTCACCATGTTTTTTACCCTTTCATTTTTTTTGCTATGGTAAAGAGTAAAGACATAGACAATCCACAAATCTGATTCTAGGATTTTCTACCAGCAAGAAAACTTTTTTAAGACAGGACAATTTGTTAACCCTTTACCACATAATCCCGACTTTTAATGACCCTGAGGAAGAAGCCCATTGAAAACATTGTGGGAAAAAGAGAAAATGCTGGTAACCAGCATTTTCTCCTTTTCCCACAATGTTTTCTACTCTTCCAAAGTCAAGTTTCAATTTTTGAGTCACATTTATTTTGTCGTCTGCAAGTGCTTTCAATTTGGACCAGTCTAAGATTTGTCGTTTGGTAAAGAGTTAAGACAGGACAATTTGTTAATCCCTTACCAAACAATGCCCTGCCTGAGGAAGGAGATTGTTTAAAACATTGTGTCAAAAAGAAGACAATGTAGAAAAGCAGCACTTTCTTCATTTCTCGCAATGTTTTCTACCCTTTCAGAGACAAATCTCGACATTTAAACCATATTTTATTTGTCGTCTGTTACTGCTCTGAATTTGAATGAGTCTAAAATTTTTTTGTTTTGTAAGGAGTAAAAGACAAACATTCAACAAATCTGTTGCAAGGAATTTTTTCACAGGCAAGAACATTTCCTTAAGATGGAACACTTTATTAAAGTGCACATTCCGCAATACTTGTCAAAGAATTTTAACTGACCCATTATTCTAGATAGAGCTTAACTAAATTTTAAGCATGTAAGTTATTCAGGTAGTCCTCACTTTGTATAACACACACAAAAAAAATGTTCTCCGAAGAAAAGACATTTTGTTTTTCTATGATAGATCCTTCCTAGTAAAAAGGTGTTGTTTTTGCTTTCAAAGATTTTCATCTTTTTCTTCAAATGTTCACTCTGTCTATTTCTAGTATTAAACCCTTTACCAAACAATCCGGGTTTTTAATGACACTTTGGGGGAAAGGGCTTCTGAAAACATTGTGGGAAAAGGAGAAAATGCTGGTAACCAGCATTTTCTCCTTTTCCCGAAATGTTTTTAAAAGCCTTCTTCCTTGAGGTCATTAAAACATAAGACTGTACGCGTACAGGTTACATGAAGTCATTATGACTTTACCAAACCATTTTTATATAACATTATGAATTACACAGTATCATGAGGAGCTTTTGCCTGTTTTTAGTTCAAAGCATGGGGCTCTTATGGGGTTATTACACATTCGGCTATGGTCCTATTGGGCAAGTATCCATACCCCAAGAAAGACAGAGCTAAAAATAAAATTTCTATGTATTCTCAAATATTATTTCACTGAAATTAAAAACCTGTTTAATATATAAATAAAAGGAAAGGAGTCACCCTCTGTGAAAAGGGGGTTTAATGCATCTGTTGCATCACAGAGGTGCATTAAAGCCCCTTTTACACACAGCATGACTCAGATAAAAGGAAAACAGCTGTGCTCTGTGAAAAGGGGGCTTAATGCATCTGCGAAAAGTATTGACCCAGGTCAGCCTGTGCAGTCCGCGCAGGCTGACCTGAGCCGAAACTTTTCGCAATTGGTAAATTTTGTTTGTTAAAGGACCAGTCTATCTCAAGATTAAGTCGGTTATTTAAAAAAAAGTGGCTTTTATGGATCCATAATATGTGATGACTTGGGCCGGTATCATGTATCATGTTGATGCATTAAGCGTCTCTTTTACCAGAGCATGGCTCAAATATAAGTTTCTAACGGGAGCACAAACATGTAGGTACCAACACTCAGCTGCTGGTGCTTTTTGCATGAAAATTCTAAAATCAAAAAGGGGCATAACTGTGTCAAAATGGTGTTGAGTATGAGTTACCTGCCCTTCTGCTATGGGCTCCTCTTATGATGGTAAACAACGATAGATATACCACAAGGACCGGTGCTTGTATTTGATTCGAGCAGTGTAAGAAAATTCGATACCATGCAAGACCAAAGGTCGAGCGCCATGGCAAAATTTTCTTACACAGCGAGAAGCAGATAGGAGCACTGCAAAAGTTAGTACAACATAACTTTCCTTTTATCATATACCTTCAACTTTCAATGACAAAATTTTGCAGTTATTGACATTTTACTCAAAACTGGTAAACAAAATGAAACAATTTATGGTGTGGAGGGTAGTAACTTCTTTTTTACAAATGGCAGATGGATATTTTCACGTAAAATTTTAACTAATCAAATTGCAAATCAATGCATGCTGAGTCTGTGCGTGGTTTACGTTATCATACCATATTTGGCACCATATTTCACAGTGTGTAGATACAGATTTTTTTTTCTGTCATGTGTGTTATTTTATCTGGTTTTGACACTTGTATTTGAGCCATAAAATTAACTGGTATATAATAAAACTTAAATCTATGATTGTATATGTTTCATTAACTCATTCTGGCCAACTGAGTCAGAGACTAGAAAATACACTTGTGACTGAGATTAAAAATCTCGAATTTCGCATCCTATGAAAAGCTTTGCACCCCTTCACTGTGGCCAAGTAAATTGGTTTACCCTTAACCACACAATCCCAAGTTCTAACCACCTGAGAAAATAGCCTTTTGAAAACCTTGTGGGAAAAAGGGAAAATGCTGGTAACCAGTATTTTCTCCTTTTTCCACAAGGTTTAAAACACTATCACAGACAATTACCATCATTTCAGCTTAATGTAATTATGTCATCTGCAAATGCTTTCAATCTGAACCAGTCTCAAATTTTGACGTTTGGTAAAGAGTTAAAAGTACCTTAGTGTCTCAGATTTATGTGGTATATCTATAGTCCAAGTTTGAAATAAATATCTAAAATATTAGCTGTTTAACACACATCCCCAAGTTTTAACTACCCTTGGAAAAAATCCTAAGAAAACATTTTGGGAAAAGGAGAAAATGCTGGTAACCAGCATTTTCTCCTTTTTGCACAATGTTTTCTACCCTATCGAAAAAAGGAATCATCATTTCAGCACGCTTTCAATTTGGTTGAATTCAACCTTTTTGTCGTTTTGTAAAGAGTAAATGTACATTAAATTTTGAGTCTCGGTGTTTGTGGTACATCTATAGTCCAAGTTTGAAGTAACTATCTAAAATAATAGCAGAAATATGAGAGAATGTCAAAGTTTCCGCACAACAACAAGCTGATGACAACAACTACGACAACCAGGGTCTGACAATACCTCAACATTTTCGACTCAATAGCCGAGCTAAAAATCTACGAAATAAGGAAAACATAAAACAGACTATGCGCTATTTGGAATGTAAAAGCAAACTGAAATTAGTAACTGATTTACCAGTACTGCATACTCACTTTCTTTGCTGACGTTCCCTAGTTTTCTGTATTATGCTTCTTTCGGTTTCCTCTAACCGTGACTTGTAGTGCTGAGCAGATACCATATCTCCTGTCATCTCTAGTTCATGCATCTTGGATACGATATCTTCTTTGGTGTCGCGTAGTTCTTGCAAACATGAATAGATGTCATCTTCTTCTTCCTACAAACATGATAACAAGAAAAAAATATCATCTGTAGGCTTATTGAATGTTTTAATATCAGGTTACTTGGCTATCAAAACCTGCTTGGTGACCTTTGTTATCTCAAAATGTTTCCTGTGTCTATATATTTGACAACAATTCTACAGAATATTCTTAGTCTTGTTCTCAAGAATTTTCTGAATTTGAAAGTAATACAACTGATGATTGGATAAACCAAACAGTCTAGCTAATCAGAACTTGCTTTCTTTTCAAAGTTAGAAAATCCTGGAGAATAAGACTTAGAACTTTCTTGAGAATGGTTGATGAACATGGACCCTGCATGTTGCTTGCACCAATAAAGGATGATATAGGTTGAGAATTATGCAAATGGAAAAAACAAGATACCCATTTAATGATGAAACAATTACATACGGCTGGTCTGTTTACTTGGGCAACAAGTATAAAAAACATGCTTTATCTCTATGGATTTGGATTCGCCTGGATAGCAGATGATAATTATAGGTAACAACTGGATGTTTTTAAAATTATTTTAACAAAGACTATGTGATACATTTACACAAAAATTGTTTTATCTGATAATAACAATATCTCAAAATCATTATCTTACCGCTATTTCAAATCCGTCCTGAACCCGAGTATTACTTGACTTGACATTTCCTATATCTACATAAGAGCACTGTCTAATTTTAGGTGCTCAAATCACGATCTTATGATCAAGAAAGAAAGACATTTTGGGATAGACAAAGACAGACGTTATTGTCCACTTTGTTATAAAGTTAACATACTAGTTGTTGAAAATAAATTTCATATGTTTTTTGAATGCAGTACCTTTGAGACGATAAGAGCAAAATTATTTAAACAATACACTAGAACCACATTTAATAAAGTTACAATGTTAAAGGACAGAGAATCAGTTAGATAATTGCAACGTTTCTTACAGAAGGTTTTCAGTTAAGAAAAGAAATTTTACAAACTTAACACAAATTTTGCCTCAATGACCATTGTTAAATGAATTACCACTCTGGATTTATTGAGTTTAATAGTTTTGATGATCTATTATTTAATTAGAGGACACATATTTTTCCTCAAAAAACTATTTTTTTAAAAAGTGCTTATTTATGATACTATGGATTTGGTTAAGGTTCAAGGAAACTCAATCATTAATTTGTAAAAAAAGCGACTTTGAAGATAAAGATCTGCCTACAGTAAGCGATCTCTACCTTCCCTTTCTTATTTCTCATACAATATCCATTTCACCTTATTAACTTTCTCAGACATGTTCAGATCCATCTGTAATGCTACATGTAAATATCAATTAAGAAATAATCTTCTTTCTATCGTGGTTTATTGTTCAATAAACCACAGTTGTGAGTTATGAGGCTCTATGAAAAAATCAACGAGGGCCATAGCCCGAGTGGATTATTCCTCAAAAAACTATTATAAACCATTGAATTTAACTGAATACAGGGGAATTGTTTGAGCATAAAGGATTTAGACAAAAAAAATCAAGTAAATGAAGGTAATTTTAATAAATACAAAAATGGAGTTAAATGATTGACCAAATGGTTCAGCCAATCAGAAATTATGTTGCTTTTAAATTTAGAAAATTCTAAAAGATAAGATTAGGAACGTTCTTAAGAATGGTTGGTGAATACGTGCCCTAGTCTTTTCACATGTATTCAACCTTACATTCATGTTTGTAACACCAGTTTACAGATATTTTTTCTAAGTTGTTTTCTGCAGTTTTGTTTAACTTATTATGTAGGAGCATTTAGACTAATCCAAATTTAGAACATTTGCAACCGACATACTAAATGCAGGCTTGCATCTAAAAAATTTTCAAACAGGGACCTTTCGTCCATCACCTTCAGAAAAAGGAGGGCACACCCCCCTTTAAGTGTAAAAGGGGGGGGGGGGGCTTGATAAATTTCCCATTGTGTTAAAGGGTTAATGCATTATTTGTTTTGGAAAAATAATAAATATCACATCCATTCAAGGGTTCTATTATTCTATTCTTTTTCCTTTGTATGAATGCCCTGTACTTTCTTCTTCAACACTTGGTCCAGCGCTATCACTGTAAGACAACAAGACCTAACCCTCACCCTAACCTATCCTACCTTGTTCAATATTACATTTTATAATTTCACCGAAGTTTTTACCTCAGTATTAGACAGAGATTTTAGTTTCCATCTATTGTTTTATACAGATATTTATGTAAATTTACTACTTAAATTCACTATCAAGGCTGAAAAGACAGTCTGAAGTGCCACTGATCAGACATTGTCAAATTGACATATTGTTGTGTCATGGGTTTTTTTGTTTTTTGCAGTTATCTGTTTTTCATGTCAATTAACTTTTTTTAACGAATTTCTGCATGATACAGCATGAATTGGTCAATAAGGGTAGCAGGTGACTTCAAAACCTGACATTTCACACAAGGTAAGTGGATTAACATCATGATCACTCTTTTTTATTAATGACAAGCCAGCTTGTTAAGCTGTGATTAACAGAGACATGTGGTCCTTCATACTTGATACTTATTGTTTATGTTTGATTTAAAATCTTTCAAGAATTCGAATAGACATTACATTTCGCTAGATTTGCAAGTGCTTCATATTTGGTGACTTTTTTTCCTAAATTGTTGCATCCGTGCTACTGGCAATCGACAGTGTGAGCCCTGCAGAGAGGGTATTTGTCTGCATAAAAAACAAGACAAACATCTATCGATGTGATCAAAATAACCCTACAATCTACAATTCATCAGTTTCGAATGATTTTTGTGGTTACCCATGCAAATTTTGTTATATTTTATTTACAAAAGTCATTTTTTCTCTCATTTTCCCCCATGATGTGCATGATCATGCAGTTTTAGTGCATAATTTTGTGCAAAAACAAATTTTGTTTTCGCAGGATTTTATATTTTGATGCAGGATTTCTGTAATCCCGTACTCTTGATGCAACCCTGTAAATGTGCCCAAGAGATTTGTCTCTGAAAGGCTAAAAAACTCAAACACAAGCTTGCTTATAAAACAGGGCTACTTGTTTCAAATTGGCAAAATACATTGTTGTCTTGTCAGTCTTACCAACTGAACATCAATATTCTATAACTAGTTCTCCATCTTCACTTATTCTAGATATTTTCTTATTCAGAGCACTTTCTTTGTCGTAACCAAATTTAGATCCAGTTGAAATGTAAATAATCATTAATTTTACTTTGTTGCTGTGTAATTCTCGTAATTTTCATTTCACAATTTGTAAATTCAGAACACATGGTTTGTTTTTGTTTTCTTCCTTATCTACTGTGACTAGCTTTATCTTACTGTCCTAATACTTAACTTGTTCAAGTTTTCATTTTTGTTGAATTTCAAAAACAAATTCACAATGCTTACACAATCACTGAGAAAAGCACATCATCGACAGAATTTAGAAAGGGGAAACACAAGCCAGAGTAAGTAGAGATACACATATCTGGGATGCCACAATACAAAGATAAATAGAGGACGAGGACAAACTTTGACAATCCAGAAGTATCTTGGAGGACTCCGGTCAGGCCAGGAAAAGGACCAAGCTAGTCAAGGATCAGCAGACTCATAACGCCATAATGACATGGTTTTGTCAGGCCGGGTTCAAGGGCACGCCTATCTCTGGTCCTGTGATCCAGATGCAGGCGAAAAAACTGCATAAAGACATTCACAGAGATGAAAACACATTTCAAATGTTGAATGGATGGGAGAAACATGCAATTTCCAATGTAAGATCTTAGATGAGCAACGATTGATGGACAAAGAAGCAGCAGAGGCATATCCAGGGGGTTGCGGGAATTAATTTTGAAGATGGGCCTATCTTTGTTGCAGATAACTGTAACAAGACTGCTCTTTACCTTGAAATGCTCCCTCATAAAACCTTGCCAAGATGTCAGACGAGCCAAAAAACTTTAGAATTTAACCAGGATAAGGATCAAGTCACTATCTTGCTTTGCTACAACAACACAGGGAATCACAAACTGCCACCCCTGGTCTTTGGAAAATTTGGGAAAACTTAATCCACCTGAATATGAAGTCTCCCAGCTAAATATACACACTCAAAGAATGCATGGATGACCTACAATATTGAGGAGTGGTTTCATGAGGAGTTTGTGCATGCCTTAACAAAAAGGAAGGGAAGGCCAATGTTCTCATGGACCACTGTCCACCCTAGGGTTGCACTATGGCTGAGGAGATGCAAGTTGGGAACTTATTAATTTTTTAATTGAATGGCGTTTTACGCCACTTTCAACATCATTTCAGTCAGTTAGGAACTTAATTCATGATTCTAGGTCTGAAGAGAGAAGAGAAAGCTGTGCAGCAAAAGGTTACGCAGTTTTTCAAATCAGGCAATCACAAGTCGGAATAATTTTTTTCTTCTTTAATTATTTTAATTCTGCAGAAAGTAAATTAGTGTGGAGGTAGTAAATCTTATCTCTTCTGGAACAGTCTTAAATCTGGAATGAAAACAAGATATATTGTCCAAGTGTCCTTATTCCGTGAGTGTCCTTGAACTGGTGATTTTTTTTTTTACATCTCGTAAAGCACGAAGTTTGATGACATCACATGTTATTTCAGCTTGTAACCCTTACCAAAATTCTAACATTTTATCGCCCTTTAATTTCAGCCAAATGTGAGACAAAAACATGTAAACAAGAGGGCTATGATGACCCTGTATCACTCCACTGGCTTTTTAACCCTTTAGTACACAAATCGAAGTGTTAATGACCCTGAAAGAGAAGGCTTACGAAAACATTTTGGGAAAAGGACAACAATTTGTCAGCCAGTATTTTCTCCTTTCCTAACCTATCAAAGACAGAAATAGCCATTTAAGCTAGATTCAATTTGTCTTTTGCAATGGCTTTTAACTTGGTCCAGTATAAAAAAAAATTGTCATTTCTTGAAGAATAAAATTAATGTACCACGCACTCTTGGCTGGCCAGACATAAAATCAGGGTAGCCTGGGTAGAAGTGCTGGTGGCTCAGACCAAGTAAAAAACAAACAAAACTCATAAGTGACTCTTACAATGACATGGGCTTAATCTGATCCAAGGTAGAATTGCATCAGAGAACTAAGAAGGGTCTTGACATTCATGTATATACAAAAATTAAACTAGAACTGCCACAAAACGGACAAATACCCAACACCAGCACTTTGTCACTGAAGCAGCACAATCAGAGAACGGAAATGATTTTCAAAACAAAGTTCACCTGTGACCTTGACCTTTGACTCATGTGACCCCAAAACAATAGGGCACCTCCTTGGGTCATGAGCAATATTTGTATAGAGTTTCAGGATCTTATGTCAAACAGCTTTTGAGTTAGAGCACGAAAAAAGAAAAAGACCAACGGATCAACGGATTGACAGACAGACATGGTGAAACAGGTATACCCCGCACAACTTGTAGGTGGGAGGGTATAATAAAATGTCAAAAAGGTTTCTATATGAACACCTTATTAACTCCACATAACAATGCATTACAATATTATGTAAAGCACTGGAAATAGAGGGTAAATGCGCATAAGTTACATCGTATTTCCCTCTGGTTGAATGGCATGGGCTGTTAACCTAGGGAACTACTCTTTCCTCCTTCAAATGAAGAGTTAGAAAACATGAAATCCGTTATTTTTCACTGGTTGTAACCATGAAATATCAAACCATAATCCACCATTATTTCACCATTATCTACTGAAAAGCATGAAATAAAAAGAGGAAATTTTATAATAAATTTACCTTTGGATTTCTCATTTCTATATAAACTAACAGTGAAGCCAACTCATGAGGTTCACTGTACTCGTTTTTCAGTGGCACACTTCTATAGCCTGAAATATTAATACATATAAACATATGAAATTGTTTGTATGGTGTTAACTCTTTCCCACACAAAAAAAATTTAGATTAGTCCAAATTGAAAGACAACTAATTCAAGGTGGCGCAAAAACCAAAATTTGTCCTTGCTGGGATAGAACACATTGTGGGAAAAGGAGAAAATGCTGGTTACCAGCATTTTCTCCTTTACCCACAATGTTTTCAAAAGTCTTCTTTCTCAGGGTCATTAAAAGTCGGGACTGTGTGTTAAATGGTTAACACTATTTTCAATATTATTTCAGTTATATAGTGGCAGCTACTGCACCTGTCCATGCTTTCCTGGAGTATCTTCTACCAGTAGTCTGCACAATATTCTTACCAAGCAACTAGCTGCATTGCCACATAACCATTGTCAAAACAATGATCAGCAGTGAGACAGGTATCGATCCTGTTGTTAATGATTATCATCAATCCTCAGAAAGAAAATGGCCAAGCTAGGGATTCGAACCAGAGCCCCTGGTCTCAATTCCTATAGGCTACCAACTGCACTACCAGGACTTGGCGACTTACACCTTACCAAACAATCCCCTGTTTAACCGTTTGCCATATGGCAATATTTTAAACTTGTCCAAATTGAAAGCTACGCAGACAACAAAAGAATTGTGGAACAAATGATGAACTGTGTCTTTGAAAGAGTTGAAAACCTTGTGGGAAAAGGAGAAAATGCTGGTTACTAGCATTTTCTCCTTTTCCCATAAGGTTTTCAAAAGGCTACTTCCTCAGGTAAAGGGTTAAATGACTCCGAGTTGGAAGGCTTTTGAAAACAATGTGGGAAAAAAGAAAATACATAGTCAGCATTCTCTCCTATTCCTCACTATTATCTACCCTTTTAATGACAAATCTATCATTACAGCATAGTTTGTCATTTGCTAAAGAGTTAACTCTATAGCAAACAACAAAACTTTACACTCATCTAAACTGAAATCATTTCTGTGAAGAATTTAAAGACGTAGTTTGGTTTCAATAGTGTATAATACACAAGAAGATAGCTTCTTAGAATTACATTGAAAGTAGAATGATAAAGATTATACAGGGAGTAGGAAACACAATTTTATTGATTAAAATAGTGTTGCCTGCATTTTTTTCTTGTAACTTAACATGAAATTCATAAAACTTTCAATGCATATACATGCACATCTTAGCAACAGTGACCTCATTTTCCTATGAAATGGCAAAGTAGTACGAGTTCTGTGATGTGCTGTTGTTGGTTTGACCGCCTTCAAGCATTCATAACTATATAAAGGAGAACCAAGGCCAATAAAAGACAATAATTCACCAGTGTATTATCAAAAATGAGTCATGGATTAAATACGCTGCTGGAGGAGGTTTTCTGTGATAAAACCCTTTAGATACAAATGTGATAAAAATAATCTGACATTTGTTGGCTTTTGAGGAAAACTTTCATTAAAACTGTCCACAAAAAAATTTTAATAAATTCGCCTAACAACATTTTTGCTAGATTTGTTAAATAAATTTCTACCTCAAATGCCAACTAATGTTATATCCTATATTTCTGAATATCAAACATTTCACAACAGCTGGCTAAGCTTAACCTTTAAAACACCTTTCACAACTGTAGTTGCCTTTGCAGCCAGTGTAGATCAAGATCAGACTGCACAGAATGTGCAGTCTGATCTTCGATCTACACTGTCTGCTTTGCGAGCCATTCTGGATAAGAGCACCTTTGAAACTGCAATAATGCGTCTTATTTCTAGCCTCAGTTTGGTTTATTCAGTGCTCTAAGACTTAACATCAAGTTAGTTATACAGAAAAAGGTTTTATGGCTTTATTTTTGTCCTTTACCTGATCTCAGGCATTTCACAGGGTATGTAGCTTGTCCAAGGAAATCAGGGTCACCAAACACATCTTCATCTTGGACGACAAAGCGAATAAGGGCTAGCTCGGGACATCTGATATCAAAATCTGTAGAACTACGCTGCCATACAGGGTTCAAACCATTATCCGCTGGAAACAAGAAACAATATAAAACCATCATCACTGAGTTTTTTTTTAAACTTATTGCATGGGCTATTTTCAGACTTTTAAACTTCATCAAATTCATAAGAAATACAAATATTTCATATTTGCTGGTTACCAGCATTATCTCCTTTTCCCACAGTGTCTTCAAAAGCCTTCTCTCTCAGGTCATTAAACTCTGAATTGTTTGATGAAGAATTAATATTATAATACTTAAAGGTTTATTTAGACAGAAAAACTCCATGTAATTATTACAGGCAGTAGATCTAAGATAAAAATTACACATTTGCAGCCTGATCCTGATCTGCACCATTCATACAGTTTTGAAAATATCAAAATCAAATGAGTTCAGCTAAATTTTACAGGAGGAAAGATTGTTTGTGTATTATGTAATGCTTAGGAGTGCTTTTGCGGACAGAGATGATCAAAATCAGACTGCACATTGCAGAACGTACAGGCTGATCATAGATCTTTGCTGTCTTTTTTCGTCACTGCAAAGATCCATTTAGTTTTATTCAGCACCTTAAGGGTGCATTTATTAAACAGGAGTGTGCTCCAGTGGTTAATATAGACTGATTTTTGGAATGTTGTTAAACATCATTTCATATCATGGCAACAGCTAACATATTCATGTACTTTGTCCTAGGTTGCACTAGTACAAGGCTAGGCTCATGCCAGTGGACACTTACACGAAAAACCCAGTTCATCCAGTGAGGTTCCAACTTGTGCCTCCAGGTTCTGAGTCCTACACTTTACCACTGAGCCAAGCAGACCCCCTGGTTCATATTCCCTGGGCCTGTATTCACCAACCATTCTTAAGAACATTCTTATTCATATTCTTCAAGATGTTCTAAATTTGAAAGTAACACAACTTCTGATTGGCTAAACCAAATGGTTTAGCCAATCAGATGTTGTGTTACTTTTAAATCTAGAAAATCTTGAACAATTAGATTAGGAATGTTCTTAAGAATGGTTGGTAAATACAGACCCTGTTAAATATAGACCAACATTTATGTGCTCTAAGGGTAAATATAAACAAACAGGAATGACTTACCCACAGTCACAGTTTTATACTTGTTTGTATCACAGTCTAGGCCAATTATTTCTATTTCTACAAAAGGACTAACTAAACCACGCTTCGTCTTCATCAAATGCCGTGCGCCAATCACCTGAAGAGAAAAATATGTAGAGATTTATACACCTTCTATTACAAATACCCCAGATAACCAAGTTCAGCGATGCAGTTAACTCCTTACCAATTGATATCATTTCAGACTTATCCAAATTCAATGCAGTTGCAGACGACATATTAACTCTTTACCAAACGACAAAATCGTAGACTTGTCCAAATTGAAAGCATTTGCAAACGACAAAAAAAATGCGGCTCAAAAATTAAAATTTGTTTTGGGAAGGAAAGAAAACATAGTGGGAAAAGGAGAAAATGCTGGTTACCAGCATTTTCTCCTTTTCCTACTATGTTTACAAAAGGCTTCTTTCTCGTCGTTAAAAGTCGGGATTGTGTGGTAAAGAGTTAAACATGGCTCAGATGATGAGATTTGTCTCTGAAAGTTTGGAAAACATTGTGGAAAAAGGAAAAAGTGCTAGTTACCAGCATTTCTTCCTTTTCCCACAATGTTTTATAAAGCCTTCTTCTTCAAGGTAGTTAACATGTAGGATTGTTTGGTACAGGGTTAACCCTTCACCAATCAACCCAAAGTTATAAGGACCCCAAGGAAGAAGGCGATGGAAAACATTGTGGATCAATGCTACCATGACATGGCCTAAACACTGAAATAATTGTAGTAACCAGCATCTTCTCCGTTTTCCACAATGTTTTACAAAAAAGCTGTTGCAGTAAAAAGTTAAAATAAAATAAGTAAAGAGACTGTATATTTTTTTCTTTGCTTTGTTTGTATGGTGTTTAATGCTGTTTTCAAAAGTATTTCAGTTATATTGCAGCAGCAGGCTCACCTGTCCATGCTTTTCTGGAGTTTCCTTTACCTGTTCTTTGCACAATATTCTTCACAAGCCAGTGGCTGCTTTCACACATGACCATTGTTGATACAAATATCAGCAGTGAGAGAGGAATCAATCCTGTTGCAAGAACTATCAACAATCCTCGGAAAGAAATCGGCCTTGCTGGGGATTCGAACCAGCAACCCCTGGCCTCAAAAACAACCACGCTTGGCAGGACTGTATATTTCCGAGAAAAAAATAAATGTAACTTACAGATATGGTAATTGTAAGGGGATCTGTTCTGATTTTCTTGTCAAAAGGGGAGTAATCGTCAAACCTCATACACTCTGGTTGTAACACATATCCACACCTGTAAGCAATATAACAACAAAGCAGGTTGTACTAGTAACTGATTGAATCAACACTTTACCACAGCGTCCTAAATTCTGACATACCTGACAAAAAAAGGACTTTTGAAAACATTGTGGAAAAGGAGAAAATACTGGCAACCCGCATTTTTTCCTTTTCCCACAATGTTTTCACCCCTTTTGTGGACATACTTCATCATTTGAGACACATTTAATTAAGGGTCTGCAAATCCTTTAACTCTTTACCACACAGTCACAAGTTTTAACGACCCTGCACAAGAAGCCTTTTGAAAACATTGTAAGAAAAGGAGAAAATGCTGGTAACCAGCATTTTCTCCTTTTCCTACAATGTTTTCTACCATATTAGAGAAAGAAATCATCATTTCAGCTACGTTTATTTTTTCGTCTGCAAATGCTTTCAATTTGGTCTAGGCCGAAATTTTGTCGTTTGGTAAAGAGTTAATTTTGGACCAGTCTGGAAAAGAATTAATGTTGCCGATGCTTATGCCTCATGTAGTACAGTAGACCTTTATCAGACAACCCTGTGATGAAGGTAACCAGCATTTTCTCCTTTTCCCACAATGTTTTTGTACCCCTTCAAAAGCACAATCCCATCATATGAGCCACGTCTAACTACATACCAAACCACAAAATTTTGCACTCTACCAAACCGACAACATTTACAGACAACAAATTGAACATAGCTATAATGATGGTTTCTGGAATTTATAGGGTAACTAGAGGCGCTTGAGCGCCTGTATCGCTCCACAGGCCTGATATTTCTATAATGGCGAAAGGAAGTTTTTAACAATTATCATTCAATCCTGCATTTTAGCTCACTGAAGAAGCAATTTGGTAGACAACCACCATAGGAACTTACCTGCAAAACAACAATGAAATCCAATGAATAGTTTTAGAGAAGAAATTTTTCAAAGATTTTACTTTATACCATAAAAGGAAAATGAGTCTCCCATAAAAGCCATGTTTTTTGACAGATCTTTTTTTTTTTAAGGAATTCTGTAAACCTGTATCTAAGGAACATTCCTGCAAAATAATAATGCTATCCAAATAGCGGTTTGGGAGGAGAAGATTTTTAAAGGTTTTTTACTTTGGTTGCCATGGCAACCAGAATTCTTCCTGGAACACAATTATTTGAAGGAATTTGAAAGAGGACCACCAAAGGAACATTCCTGTGAAATTTGGTAAAAATCCAGTCAATAGTTTCTGAGGAGAAGTTTTTTAAAGAAAAAGTTTACGGACGCACGCACGGACGGACGGACGGACAGACGCACGACGGACACAACGCCATGACAATAGCTCTCTAGCCTTCGGCCAGTGGATCTAAAAACCATGGTAGCAAAAAATTTTGATTAACAGCATTTTCTCCTTTTCCCATGTGTAGCGCTTTCTTCTTCAGGATAGTTAAACCTTGGGAATATGCGGTAACTTACCACATACAAATACTTTCAATTTGGACTTAACCCTTTACCACACAATCACGAGTTTTAACGATCCTGAAAAAGAAGGCTTCTGAAAACATTGTGGAATAAGGAGAAAATGCTGGTAACCAGCCTTTTCTCCTTTTCTCACAATGTTTTCTACCCTATCAGAGACAGAAACCATCAATCGAACTTCATTTATTTTGTTGTCTGCAAATGCTTTCAATTTGGTTGAGGCCAAAATTTTGTCGTTTGGTAAAGGGTTAAAGTGTAAAAATTTGTCTTCTGGGAAAAAGTTAACCCTTTCCCAAACAACAAATTAATAAGACAAATTGAAAACAAGCATTCTGATAGTATTGCATAGCAATACCCAGTCCCCTACCTGCCGTATATATTGCTGGCACGTATAGTTTGTGAAACTCTGTGGAGGAGAAAGAACGTATTTGACCCCCTTTCAGAATTATAAACATCATGTCTGTCTTTGTATGCAATGCTTTAATGAAAGCCAGATATATAAACATTTTTCTTTGTTAATGTAAGTTCATTAAAGAAGTTTTACTAAGACGTGTTTGTGAAACACAAATGCCCCCGTAAAAGCAAATTTTCAATGCCTGTAATTTCGTCAAAAATCTGTGGACTGGAACGAAACTCAAACTTCATGATATATGGGTGTGCATGCAATGGTGGTAAATTCACATACCAAAACACAGCTCAATATCTGCCAGCGTTTAGGAAAAAGTCTGGGTAACTGTTTTTTCAGTGAAATTTTCTAAGTCCAAGGCCCGTAATTTCATCAAAAATCAGTGGACCAAAACAAAACTCAAACTTGATCTGTAACTCATGGTGGTTGACTTACACACCGAAAATCAGCTCAATATCTGCCAGCATTTAGAAAAAAAGTCTGGAAAACTGTTTTTTTCGCTGAAAATTTCTAAGTCCAAGGCCCGTAATTTCGTCAAAAATCAGTGGACTGGAACAAAACTCAAACTTGATCTGTAACTCATGGTGTATGACTTACACACCAAAAATCAGCTCAATATCTGCCAGCGTTTACAAAAAAAAGCCGGAACACTGATTTGCCAGTAGACTGATAGACAGACTGACAGACAGATGGATGGACGGAGTGCAAACCTAAAGTCCCCTTTGGCTTCGCCGGTAGGGGACTAAAAACAGTAGATGACCAATTCAGAATTGGTGCAAATGACCTATATGAGGGTTGTTCGATATGTAATGTATATTGTACGATATCTCAAAAGCATTCGACTCAAATAGTGAAATGAACATTACATCCCTTCAAAGTATTCTCCGCGGTTTGAAATACATAATTTCAATCTCTGAATCCATTTCTGAACTGCGTCACGGTACGCTGATTTAGGTAGACCTCTGAGGCACTGACTGATGGCTGAGCCATGGGCTTGTCGGGACTTGTAACGACGACCAGATAAGAACTTTTTAAGTTTTGGAAAAAGGAAAAAGTCGCATGGGGCTAGATCTGGAGAGTATGGTGGGTGTGGCAAGACGGTAACCTTCTCCGACTTCAAAAATTGCTTCACAAGCTCAGATGTATGTGATGGTGCATTATCATGAAGTAGACGAACATGCCTAAATCCTGACACAGGGCATCGTTTAAGATAATATTTCTTCACCTTTTTTAGTATAACATCTCGGTAATACCGACCTGTAACACTTTTGCCCTTCGGCACCGGAATTTGTATGGCTATACCATCACATGAGAAGAATATGCAATAAAGAACCTTCTTTGTGCTTGTGCTTCTTTTGGCAACTACAGGCCTTCTACCGTGTTTAGTTGGCCATATTTTGTTTCCAATTTTTCTTACTGGTTCGAAATAGTGAACCCATGTTTTGTCACAAGTAACAATGTTTGCAAATTGTCTTTGATTGAATTTGGGAAACATTTTGAGCAATTGCTTAGCGGTTTGTACTTGTACCTGTTTTTGGTCATCTGTCAATATATGAGGTATCCATCTGACAGAATCTTTCGTACTTTCAAAATACGCTTCAAAATGAAATGCACCTGCGATAGCGATATGCCAACAGCGTTGGCAATATCACGAATCGTGTATCTGCCATCACTTTCAATTATTTCTCTGACTTTTGAGACATTTGCCTTGCCTGTTAAAGTCACAGGTCAGCCAGATTTTGCTGCATCTTTGACGGACTCTGTGCCAGTCAGAAATTTCTTTCTCCAACTACGAACTGTCTCATAAGATACCTTATCAGACCCATAAACTTCCCCCAATTCAGTAAAAATCTGCATTACCGAATGACCGAGTTTGTGCGAACTTTTATATAAGCTCTAATTTCTTCAAAATTCTTAATCCGTTTCCCAACCATTTTTACAACAGTGGTCAACGACTAGCTCTATTGAAATGACTATAAGTTTAAAAATATGTGGAGCTGAAGGCTCGTGTTTATACCGTTGGAAAGGTATTGAATAGAGCTATTCAAGCGTATCATCATCCACGAAATTGTGCAAAGCGTTATCGCGCTGTGGTACAATACACATTACATATCGAACAGCCCTCGTAAATCTCCAATTTTCTTTTCCTGCAATGTTTTCAAAAGCCATCTTTTCTGGGTAATTTAACTCTTTACCACACAATCCCGACTTTTAACAACCCTGAGAAAGAAGCCTTTTGAAAACATTGTAGGAAAAGGAGAAAATGCTGGTAACCAGCATTTTCTCCTTTTCCCACAATGTTTTCTACCCTTCTCAAAACAATTTTCAATTTTTGAGCCATATTTATTTTGTTGTCTGCAAATGCTTTCAATTTGGACTGGTCTAGAATTTTGTCGTTTGGTAAAGAGTTAACCCAGGTATTGTTTGATAACGGGATAAAACAAACAACAATGACAAAAAATGCTTATAATAATTGTATGCCCCATATGAATATAAATCATAACTTACATTCCATTCTGCAGAAACCGGCCTTGGTTTAACTGCATGGACCTATCAGCTGTCTGATAGTTTAAAGCTAGCAGCTGAGAACCACAGTTCCACATGGGGGTTGGATCATAATTGGATGAATCGACTCGTGGGCCCTTGGGGTACACCCGACTAAGTTGATGTTTATTGTATGTATCAATGGTTAAGGAAATTTATACTTCATCCATATTTTGCATAAATTGGAAATAGTGAAAAGTGATGTCACTAGTATTTTCTTCTTTGGCACAATGTTTTCTACCCATTCAAGGAATGCCATCAATTGAGCCACAATTAATTTGTAGTCTGCAAAATGATTCCATTTTGGTCTAGTTTAGAAGGTTAACATGTCTGCTAACCAGCATTTTTTCTTTTCCCCAGAATGTTTTACTACCCATTCAAAGAAAAATTCTTTCCTGTGAATCAAAATTAGTTGACTATGTTGTCTGCAAGTTCTTACAAAATGGACAAGTGTACAAGTTTTTTGTCCTGTGAGGAGTTATCATAACAACAGGTGTTCAATTCAAGCTGTTACTCTAAAAGCTTTCACAAGAACATCAACCATTATCCTACCGTTGATACAAAACCCTATGGAAATTACCTGCTTTCAAAATATGAGGGTTGAAATACGCTTTTCAAACAAATGTAGAGATTACGGAGTATGAACCAGCTCACTGCATGTAGGTATAAATGCTTGGCTACAGGTACTTTTTCATTGAAAATTCTATGAGGAAAAAAACGAGCATCTGTAAAAATGTCCGCTAAACTATGTCAAAAATATTTCAGGGTTACCTGCCCTTGTTATTTGGGCTTCCCTGAAATTAAATTCTTCACTAGAGGACAAGATTATAGACTTGACCAAATCGAAAGCATTTGCAGACAACAACGTAGCTAAAACGATGACTTCTGTCTTTGATAGGGTTGAGTAAATTGTGGGAAAAGGAGAAAATACTGGTTAACTCTTTACCAAACAACAAAGTTTTAGACTAGTCCTAATTGAAAGCATTTGCATACCACAAAATAAATGTGACTGAAAAACTGAAATTTCATTTGCTTTGAAAAGGGTAGAAAACATTGTGGGAACAGAGAAAATGCTGGTTAGCAGCATTTTCTCCTTTTCCCACCATGTTTTCAAAAGGCTTCTCTCTAGGGGTCGTTAAAAGTCGGGATCGTGTGGCAAGGGGTTAACAGCCTTTTCTCCTTTTCCCTACAACATTCTCAAAAAGCGTCTTTGTCAGGGTCATTAAAACTTGGGATTGTGTGGTAAAGGGTTAACCCTTTACCACACAATGATGACTTTTAACAACCCTGTGGAAGAAGCCTTTTGAAAACATTGTGGGAAAAGGAGAAAATGCTGGTAACCAGCATTTTCTCCTTTTCCCACAAAGTTTTCTACCCTATCAAAGAAAAACTGCATCATTTGAGCCACTATGAAATTGTCGTCTGAAAATGCTTTCAATTTGGATGGGTCCAAAATTTTGCCGTGTGGTAAAGGGTTAACAAGTTTGAAGTTAATATCTTCAGTCTATTACAGAAATATCAGAAAATGTCAGAGTCTTAGTATCCCAACATAATGATGACCACAAAGGCATCAGGGCGATGACAATACCTTGAATTTTTTCTAATTGTATGTACAACTAAAGGATATGAAATGAACTGTTGAGCTTTGGCCTTGGTGCAGAGCTTTTCAGCTTTTGTTTCTTGAAATGATGACATTTCTTGGTAGTTACCAGATGGCTCTGAAATTGAAAGCAGAAAGTTTAGAACTTTGTCATCTGGTAAAGAGTGAAAACATAACAAAACAAAAACACCTCTAGCCATTACCAATCCTCAGCTGCAAGTGCTTGATTTTCAGTGAAAAAGGGGCATAAATGTGTCCAAAATATTTTGATAGTTACCTGCCCCTGTTGTATGGGTTTCTCTTTTAATAGTTAACAGCTTGTCCAAGTTTGAATGAAATATCTTCAGTAATATCAGAGATATTACAAAATGTCAAAGATTTTGCACAACGCAGAGGGTGACGACCACAACATGGCTATGACAACACCTTGACGTTTTCTTCGAAAACCACCAAGTTAAAAATGCACAATGACATTTTCTTCTTGCCTTGGTTCAGTAGAGCAAATAACAATGCATTTAACAGGGGGGGGGGGGTTCCATGTAAAAGGGAGATAATTCATAAAATACATTTGTACTTACTGTCAATGTCAAATTGCACAGCTATACAATACACAATTAAATCTGAAAACTCTTGAGCAATTTGCTTCTTTCTCTCCAACTGCTTCATTATTTGTTGCTGAAAAATATAAGAATAGAAAAATATATAAGCAATCCTTTTAACTAGAAACACATGTAACTTCCATTTTACCACAATAATTCATTTAATTGTTTACCAAACGACAAAATTTCAGAGTCCTTTACATTCAAAGCATTTGAAGACAAAAAATAGAATATGCCTCAACTCTTTCACTACTGAATAAATAAACTAAACATTTTCAATGGCAGCAAGCATAGTTTCACAGCAAGATGAAGAGACAACTTGGTCATAATCTAGAATAGAAGAGTGGACAGCGTAGATCAGAGATCAGACTGCACGTTCTGTGCAGTCTGATCTTGATCTGCACTGCCCACAAAAGGATCCTGTGTTGTCTACAGTAAGGAAACAGTTAATGATAATATTTGTCATTGAAAAGGCTAGAAAACATTGTGGTAACTGAAAAAAATTACCAGCATTTTGTCCTTTTCCTACACAGTTTTCAAAAGCTCTCACTCTTGGTGTTGTTTAAATTCAGGATTGTTTGGTATGGGGCTAACAGGATAATGATCATTTGTCTTAACAACCCTGAAGTAATCTTTTGAAATCAATGAGAAAAAATGGGAAAATGCCGGTATGTATTATTTTGTTGTTCCCCCACTGTGTTTGATAAAATTGTGACAAGTAAAGCTGTAAAGAAATGTTCTACATAAGTTTTTATGAATACTATCACAGTATTTTCAGTTACATCCGGAGACAAAACAAATGACATAATAAAGAAAAAAAATTTAACTTTTTACCACACAATGCCAACTTTTAACGACCCCTAGGAAGAAGCCTTTTGAAAACATTGTAGGAAAAGGAGAAAATGCTGGTTACAAGCATTTTCTTCTTTTCCCACAATGTTTTCAACTGAGTTAGAGGCAAGTTTAATCATTTGCGCTACATTGAAATAGTTGTCTGCAAATGCTTTGAATATGGACTAGTCTCAAATTTTGTTGTTTGGTAAAGAGTTAAAATATAAATCTTGTCATTTTGAAAACAAAAAGAGAAAAACAAAAATTGTTTGTATAATGGTAAGAAATTGCTGCTTCTACTTCAATCTTTTCAAGGGCTATTTGTTCCCAGGTTATAAAAAATTTGTATTGGTATGGTCAATGATGAAAAAAATACATCAAATAAGTCTCTAGCACTAAAAGCTTGAATAACAAATCATCATCATCATCATCATCTGTTTAACTCTTTACCACATGAAAAATTTCAGACGTTCCCAAATTAATAGCATCTGCAAACAACATAGCAAGGGTAGCTCAAATGATGAAAACTTGTCTTCATTTTAGGAGTCCACATTTCAGGAAAAGAAAAAAATGCTGGTTACCAGCATTTTCTCCTTTTCTTTACAATGTTTTCTAAAGCTTTATTTCTAAAGGTCGTTAAAACTCCAGATTGTGTGGTTAAGAGTTAACCCTTTACCACATAATGCCAAGTTTTAACGACCATGAAAACATTGTAGAAAGAGGAGAAAATATTCCTTTTCCACATTGTTTTTAAATGTTTTCTACCCTTTCAAAGACAATTTCCACCATCTGAATTATATGTTAATTGTCGTCTGCAAATGCTTTGGATTAGACAAGTCCAAGATTATGTCATTTGGTGTGGAGTTTAAATAGACTGATTCACTATTTCATTTATTCATAAATTCCTTGACTGGTTTGTTCAGTCATTCTGGTTCGAGTTCACAACACCAGTGATCTAGCCTCTCAGTCTCTACAAAAAATTCAAATTGAGACTTAAGCCTGCAGAAAATTAACATCTTAGAGAGGATCCAACATTTAATCCTTTACCAAACAATCCCTTGTTTTAATGACCCTGGTGATGAAGCCTTTTGAAAACATTGTGGGAAAAGGAGAAAATGCTGGTAACCAGCATTTTCTCCTTTTTCCACAATGTTTTCTACCCTATCAAAGACAAGTCCGAACATTTGAGTAAAATTTAATTTGTTGACTCCAAATGCTTTCAATTTGGTTGAGTCAATAAATTTGTCGTTTGGTAAGGAGTTAACTTTAAGGAAAGAAACATTCTGATCTTAATTTACACTGTAGGTGAAAAGGCACCCCTAATAAGTGTTTGCTTGTTCATCATTTGCAGAAAATCTTCTATTCAACTTGGTAAGCACTCTCAGGTACAACGACAAAATAAAAACAAAACCAAAAAAAATCCTAAGTTTAGCCAACCAACATTGAAAATTAATGTCCCAAGCACCCAGAATAAGACTGACAGAGAAGAACATGAAAGACCCAAACAAGTAAATTAACAGAAACTTCAATCTATCAGAAGCCACAAAACTGCAATCAAATAGTAACTAGAGCTGTCATTAGACAGCACAGCTAGCACCTTGCCTGTAGAAGTTAACCCATTACCATACTGTGCCAACTTTTAACAACCTCCTATATCTAACATCAAACCATATATGAACCAAATCCATTGTATGGTTTGGAAAAGGTGAGCTGTCAAAGAAACTTTACAGTAAATGTGGGTGTGAACTCCAATGCCTAGGCTAATAATGACACCAATGCCCAGGTTAGTGCAATGGCTCGTGTATGGACTTTATCCAGGCAAGCTTAATACAGATCTGTTGATTTTGTTTCTTTCTTAGCCATTATTACCAAAAAAAAAAAAATTTCAGAAATAGACTTGAAAAACATCTTGATAAGTTAGGGATAATTAACTTTAATCAAGGTTGTTTATAGGAATACTAAATTTGTGAATTACTGATTACAGCCATTTTGCATACGGAAATTTTTGCAAATTCAAGACACTTGGTATTTGTTGGTAAACTTGTGGTAAATTCCAAAAACAGAAATGTTTGCACATTTTTCAAATTCGCGAAATCGCAAAAATTTCCACTTCACAAAAATTTCTACTCATACATTTGAAAACATTTAGGAAAAAAGAAAGAAATTGCTCTTTCAGAGCAATTTCTTCTTTTGCCTAAATGTTTTCAAAAGTGGTCTTCTGCAAAACCAAACAGTCATCTAATCTATAACAGATGTAGAGTCAGTTAATGACTTTGTACAATTATTATTCAAACACCTTAAGCCCATTTTGACCCAGTTTCACTACAAACTGTTTCTCGAGGATCACTGCAAAAAAAAATCAATTTTCAAAAAACAATCAATGTTCAAAAACCATCAATCAAACACACAAACATGATACCATTTTTTTCTGTGTATCTCTAAGATTCTTCAGCTATCAGACAATTCAGAAACAAAAAATTAGTCAAGAAATCTCTATATCAGTCATTCTGATCAAGTTTCATTTAAATCAAAACACTCTGGGATGAGTGAAGGATAAATGAACTTTAAGGTACATGTACTCCAACCATCATTAAATTATAATCATCTTTAAGATTTCAGTTAAGCATTCAATGACCGGGATATATGCCTTGGGTCATTGAATGCTTGCACCTCCAATGATATCTAAATGACCACCTGATTAATAATGGACATTATTACCTTAATGATTCTTAAATATTACTTGTTTATGGACACAACCAGTATGTTACCTCAAAAACCTTGATAAACTAGGAATAAATCTAGAACCTTTATTACTTTACTCTATATCGAACAAAACTTCAAAGTTTTAACAACCCTGAGGTAGAAGCCCCTTGAAAACACTTGTCAGAAAAGGGTAAAATGCTGGTCACCAGCATTTTCTCCTTTTCCAACAATTTTTTCCATCCTAATAAAGACAAACCCCTTGATATATTATTTGATATGCTATCTGCAAATGCTTTCAATTTAAAGTCTAAATTTTTTAATTTTGTTGTCTGTTAAAGAGTAAAACATTCAATTTAAACCTTCAACTCATACAGAACAAGACCACCACATGTGGATGCCAACACTTGGCTGCAAGTGCTTGATTTTCAGTGAAAATTCTAAGTAAAAGAAGGGGCATAACTGTGTCGAAATATTTTGGTGGTTACCTCCAAATGTTGTAAGGGTTCCTCATTTGATAGATATCAACTTGTCTAGGTTTGAAGTAAATATCTTCAGTAATAACAGAGATATAACAAAATGTCCATGTTTTTGCATGACAACAACAACAATGCCCAGGCTAGAACAATACCTCAATGATTTCTTTGAAAACAGCCAAGCTAAAACTGAATGAGCAAGGCAATCTAAGGATTAATAAGTCATTCTGCAGTTGTTGCAAAATACCACTATTCATTAGAAGTTAGGAGAATTGATTGATAGTTATAATCTAAACAGGGCTAACATAATCGTAAGAGAGCATCGTAATAGCTGTTTACCAGAAAAATCCTGAGTGCAAGAATTTCAAAATCTTAGTGAGCCTCTGGTGGTCCCATTAACATTTTTGTAGGCAAGTTTAACAAATTTTATTTCAAAAGCCAAATAATGTTAAATTCTTTTCATCATTTAACAAAATCTTGCTGGATAAAGGTCTGAATATCTAAAACCACACATGCACATTGTGATACTTTTTGTCGACAGAACCAAATTCACTTTAAAAGTAGCATAAAATGAGGTCACATAAAAATAACGTCACACAGTGCATTTCTCAAATATGTGTAAGATATGAAAATTTCTAACGGGTATATTACTAAGAAAACAGGGAAAGGTTATGTGATAAAATTTTATATAAAATTCACTTATTTTTATTTGGGTAAATTTTATTATGGGTAAATAATTATACATATGTACATGTACTGCTATGAAAACTATTTCATTTCTGGTGCCTGAATAGGTTCTAAGAATGTCAGAATGAACAAGACAAATAATTTTAGAATTTCCAAAACTGAAAGCAGTTGCAGATCACAAATAATAAGACATTCAGAAGTTAATTTTGGTATCTTATGGGTTAAGTGTGAGGACATCATGTGAAGGGAGAATAGTTGAAGAGAGGAAACCCTAATCCTGTTAAATAAGTTAATTTAAATTTTCATGCCAGTAGGAAAAACCCATATAATGTCATTTCAAAATTATTTTTTGGAGAAAAATATCTAATCAGACATTGTAGATCCAAGATCAGACTGAACAGAATGTGCAGTCTGATCTTGATCTACACTGTCCACAAAGGGTCAGTGAGTCGCACTTAGCAGCTTAGGGGTTAAAGGTTTGGTCACACTGAGCTAATGGACGTGTAATGGATAAAAAATGATTTTGTCCGTTCGTATCCGTTTTATGTCCATTTCTTATCCGGTGAATCCGCTACTTGTCCGATGATGTCCGTTCCGTCCGATGGGAAGTTTTGAGCATGTTCAAAAATTTCCACCGGACAAAACGGACAGAGACGTGCAAATAAAGACTTTGGATGCATCTGACTATTTATACCCTCGGCATGTCACGTGACCGGCACGTTCCTTGTATGTTGGTGTTCGGTTCATTTCCGTTCATCGTACGTTGGAAGAACGTTTTGTACAGTTCTCATGCGTTGCACTTCCGTTTTATCCGGTACAAGTGATGAATTTTGTCACCCGATAACCAAATTCTACATGTTTTAGTCCGTTTTCCCTCCATTACATATCCGTTAGCCGGTCTGACCAAGCCTTAAAAGTTGTAGCTTTTCTCTGGTTTTAGTCATCCATCAAAATGAGTCAACCTTTTACCACACCATCCCAAGTTTTCATGATCATGGTAACCAGCATTTCCTCCTTTTCCCACAGAGTTTTCTACTCTATCAAAGATATAACTGCATCACTTGAGCCATATCTAATATGTCATCAGCAAATGCTTTCAGTTTGGACCAGACAAAACTCTTGTCATAATTTATGGTAAACACTTAACTCTTTACACCACAGTCCAGAGATTTAACCCTTTACCACACAATGATGACTTTTAAAGACCCTGAGGAAGAAACCTTTTGAAAACATTGTGGGAAAAGGAGAAAATGCTGGTAACCAGCATTTTCTCCTTTTCCCACCAAGTTTTCTACCCTATTAAAGAAAAATTGTGTCATTTGAGCCACTATGAAATTGTCATCTGAAAATGCTTTCAATTTGGATAGGTTCAAAATTTTGCCATGTGGTAAAGGGTTAACAATCCTGATGAAGAAAGCTTTTGAAAACAGTCAGAAAAGGAGAAAATGCTGGCTACCAGAATTTTCTCTGTTCCCCATAATATTTTTTACTATATCTAAAACAGAAATCATCATTTGAGCCTAATTTATTTTGGTATTTGCATATACTTTCAATTTGGTCAAGCCCACACTTTTGTCGTCTGGTAAAGAGTTAAAACATTACCATTTGCAGGTGACTTTTTAACACATCTTGCAGTAAACAATGTATGTAACATTGTGACAAAAGAAAAAAATGCTTCTGCAGCAGTAGATCAAATATCTTGAAAGAGTGACACAACTTGGCTCTGCACTTTTTTCAATGCCATGTCCATTTCAGTTAATGTTGTCTCTTTACAACATAATACAGAGTTTTAAAAACAGTGAGGAAGATAACTTTTAAAAACATCAAGGAAAAAGAAGAAACTGCTGGTCACAGTCATTTTCTCCTTTTCCCACAATGTTTTCAACCCTTCAAAGACACATTCCACAAATTTTACCACAATTTTAGCCGTCTACAACATAATCCTCAATCTAACGTACCCTGACAGAGAAGGCTCTTGAAAACGTGAGAAAAGGAGAAAATACTGGTTATCAGCATTTTCTCCTTTTCTGGCAAGGTTTTCTCTCCTTCACAAATGTCATAATTTTAGCCCTGTTAATATCATTCATAAACTATCATTTGGGAACTGAAACTGTTGGTTGTTTAATGAAGGTGGCTGCAGGACATGAGTGGTGTCTAACACAGGTCTGACTGTAGTTACTATAAATGTGTTAGATGAATTCCACTGAGATTTGTAACAGTACAAAGTTCAAGGAAAAGAACCACTCACACAGAAATGATAGTAAATTAATTTTGTGAGAGGAAATATGTAGAAACCTGCATTGTCCGTCTTTTACTCTGAAATGCAGAGCTAAATAAGATCAAAAGCAAAATTTGCAAATACATTAAATTATCGTGTAAGTTTGCTTAACATATTACGTTAAACTGCTCTATACAAGACAACAAAATTTTAGACCTGGCTCAATGCTTATAAACCTTTTTCATGCTTAACTCAGCTGAACATGGAATTTCAAAGTTGTATTTGAAATTTGATATATTTTGTGGAGTAACTTCTGAACTTAGAGCTTTTATTTGTCTCTCTCAATTCAATCTGTGTCCTCATTTCTGATTTTCATACCCTTTGTAAGCAAAAATGAAACTTCAAGTTTGAGCACTATTTCAATTGACCACCATTTCAAGTTTTATAAGCACAGGCAATGTCCTTCTTGAAAGCATACCAGATAACAAATCAATTACTTAAGCCCCCGTCACACCAAACTAGATCTTAGGACTTTTTACCCCGCCTTAACAAAATTGTTAAACAGGTTGCGGTCATTTAGGTAGAACGTGTAATTTTGAGCTAATAATGTCTAAAGCCCCCATAACACCAAACTAGATCCTAGAACGTTTTTCCCTGTCTTAACAAATCTGTAAAACAGGTTGCGGTCCGGGTAGAACTTGTAATTTCGGACAGTTTGCAAACAAAGTCATGCTGCCAATTAATGCCCAACTGCACCACGTGGTAATAGGTCCCTAATAGGATCAAACTATGGCAGTTCAGTTTGTAGTATGCCCATCACGTTTTAAGTACGTTGTCACTCCATCCAATTACAGGATGGGATGAGCGGCAAAAAATTTTGAGCTGGCTCAAAGTTCTGAAGCACCTTTCCCATCCATGAAGTTCGTAAACAGACCATAAAAGATTGCTACTACGTCCACTTCGTTTGAACACAGTTTGAGTCCGTTTGGCAACAACTTTCGAAACGTAGTAAGAACGAGTTTGGTGTGATGGGGGTATAAGGCTAATTTTAAGACATTTGATTTAGAAAAGGGAGACAACATTGTAGGAAAAAGGAAAAAATGCTGGTTACCAGCGTTTCTTTTTTTTGTAACATTGTTGTCAAGTTTTTATCATCTGTGCTGTAAAAATACAGAACTATGGGTTACAGGGGCTCAGTAAAAGTGTGCCCCTTGATGTAAAACTTCTTGTAACAATTTCTGCACTTTACTGCAAGGTTATACACAATTTGATCAACAAGAGACCCATGTGAGACTGGGTCAATCTACTAATTCAAAGAACAAGAGGAGCATGAGAGACTGACATGCTCCACATGAAAAATCTTATATGGATGTTCATAAATTTACATTT
This sequence comes from Hippopus hippopus, assembly GCA_946811185.2. Classification (NCBI taxonomy): domain Eukaryota; kingdom Metazoa; phylum Mollusca; class Bivalvia; order Cardiida; family Cardiidae; genus Hippopus; species Hippopus hippopus. Next base: position 12,253,005 of record OX328103.1, on the reverse strand, counting down.
ATACTATTACAACAGTTTAAAAGAAACTTTTGGAACTACTGTGGCCAAGGTATTTTACCAAAATTCATACAAAAAGATCCAAGATCAGATTACTTGTTCTGTGCTGTCTGATCAAATTCAGCTGAAATGATAGAAATTGTCTGAGAAAGTGTAAAAAACCATGCAGGAAAAGGAGAAAATGCTGGCTACCAGCATTTTCTCCTTTTCCCACAAGGTTTTTAAAAAGGCTATTTCCTCAAGTTCATAAAAACTTGGGATTGCGTAACAAGAACTGTAACAGGTGGAACAGTTCTGCCTGTCCATTGCCTAGCCCTTGGATCAGGACCAAAATGAAATGGGCCAAAACTCTTGTTAGAGTCAAACAATCAGTATGAAAATTGCAGGTGTACAAGTTCCCTTTGTGGGAGGGCAATCACAAGAATTTCACTAAAATTTGTTGGAAAGAAAAAAAAAAAAAAAATGTAGGAGGAGAAAAGGGCACAAATGTTTGTCTAGGAATGAATGAACAGACAGACAGATAAAAACCTCATGGCATTGTAACCCCCCCCCCCCATTAAAAGTGGAGGTACATGTATATAGTAAAGTAAAGTCTCAAACCATTCCTGAATAGAAAGAGAGACTGAGTTTAAAATATCACAAGCTTAAACCCTTTACTAAACCACATAATTGTGGACCTGTCTAAATTGAATGTATTTGCAGAGCATGAATTAAATGTGTCTCATACAATTGTTTATCTTTGAAAGCGAAGAAAACATTGTTGGTAAAAGGAGAAAATGCTGGTTACCAACATTTTCTCCATTTCCAAAAATGTTTTCAAAAGCCTCCTTTCTCAGGATCGATAAAACAAGATTGTTTAGTAAAAGGCCAAGGAATACTTGTACATACTGTTCTACATGCACAGAAGTTTCTCAACAGGTAAAAGTTTTAGAGGAAATATCATTGTCATGTATATTCCGTTTATGCTATAAATATCACATAACTCTTTACCAGCTCGCAAAATTTCAGACAAGTCCAGATTCAAAACATAATGCAGAAAATAAATATGACTCAATTCATGGGAATTTTCCTCAAAAGAGAAGATAATATAATGGTAATGGAAACAGGAAAAAGTGTGGGTTGCCCTCATTTTCTCCTTTTTCCACAATCTTTTCAAAGCCCTCTCTATCAGAATCATATAAATATATGATTGTTTGGTAAAGGGTTATTAGAATTGAGTTACCAACCTCATTGCGTTGCTGAAACATAAAAATGCATCAACCTCTAAACTAAATCTTGCCAATTTAATTCTTTAAGATTGTTAAGTCTCTCTACCAATCGACTAATTTTTGGACCTGTAAAATTTGAAAGCATTTGCAGATGACAAACTAAAAGTGGCATTCATGATGGAATTTATCTGCGAACGGGCAGAAAACATCGTGGGAAAGGAGAAAATGCTGGTAACAAGCACTTTTTTATACTTTCCCACCTTGTTTTCAAAGGATCATTAAGTCAGTCATCAAAAGTGGCGATTGCATGGTAAAGGTTTAAGACTGAAAAAAAAAAAAACAACCCACAATAATTTTCTTGTTAAACACATCTTTTAGCTTTTAAGTGCTTGAGTAATGAGGACAGCTTTTGTTTTTGCCTATCGTGTTGATTAAGATCAGACAATATTATGCAGTCTGATTGTAGTTCTACAATGCCAGATATTTTCTGATATGATTTTCCAAAACAGCCTTGAAATTACATGCATGTCAACCCCTTACCACACAATCACGAGTTTTAACGACTCTGAGAAAGACACATTTTGAAAACATTGTGGGAAAAGGAGAAAATGCTGGTAACCAGCATTTTCTCCTTAACCCACAATTTTTTCTACTAAATTAAAGGAAAGTCTCATCATTTGACCGGCCTTTGATTTGTTGTCTGCAAAACACTTTAAACTTGGACAGGTCTAAAATTTTGTTATGTGGTAAAGGGTCAAGCCATGTAGAGCTAAATAAATTTGATGGACGTTATCAAGTAGTATAAAAGATACAGACTACTTAGACAATTTCAAAGTTGTTATAGTCACAATATCTGGCGCAGAAGTGGGCAATGTAGATCTAAGATCAGACTGCACATCCTATGCAGTCTGATGTTGATCAACAATGTCTGCATAAGCAATAAAATCTAGGTTATCACTTAAAGACGTTAGTTTTCAAAATAAAAATTTGTGAGATTCTGAAGAAAAAAAAATGCTTCTTTTCAAATTAAAATAAAGAAGAAATAATTGGGATGGAGCTTAAAATAGTGATTTCAAAGCCATAAAGTGACTCTCACTAAAAAACAAGGACTCTTCACATTTTCATATATCTCTATTCTGTACTTAAAAATTCCTTTTTTTAATATATACTAAGTACACTACTGGTTTATGAATCCACAGTCTACACTAATAGATAACTAAATTATTCAACTCTTGACCAGACAACAAAATTTTAGACTCATCTGTTTTGAAAGCATTTTGCAGACAACAGAGCATAATGTAAAAGGAGAAAATGCTGCTTTTCAGCATTGTCTCCTCATATCACTATTTTTTAAAGTGCCACAGCCATAAAAAAAAAACAAAAAAAAAACTTGGGATAGTATGTAAAAGGGTTAACTCTTGTCTAGTACTTACTACATTTAAGCCACACACTGACAAAAAAGGGGGTTTCATGCATCTCTGTGATGTACAAAGGAAATCATCACATAATTATGGATCCATAAAAATCCATTTTGTCTAACAACCAACTGAGTCATGAAGTAGACTGGTCCTTTGACACACACAAAATTAGCCAATAGCAGAAAGTTCTGACCCAGGTCAGTCTGCGCAGACTGCACAGGCTGACCTGGGTTAATACGTTTTGCAGATGCATCAAAGCACCTTTTCACAGAGCATGACTTATATATACAACAATTTACTAACATCAACCAACTCTATGTAGCATGCATACCCTTGTCCCAAGAGACAAAATTTATTTAGCCTTTTCCAATTTAAAAACATCTCCAATTGACAAATTCGAAATTGGTAATAATGAGCTGCAGTTCTCAGATTGGTTTAAAAACATTTTGGGAAAAAGGAGAAAATGCTGGTTACCAGCATTTTCTCCTTTTTCTCACAATGTTTTCAAAAGCCTTCTTCTTCAGGGTCGTTAAAAACATGGGTTTGTGTGGTAAAGGATAAAAACTTTTTCACCAAGCAAGGCAGTGTAATACTACACTACATGCCTGTAACACCTACCTGATCTTGAAGGTTTTCTGCACACATTTTGATATTGTCCATCCAATCTTTCATATCCGTCTCAGAATCGCAGGCGACCTCTAATGGCAAGGTGGTTGAATTGCTATAGATTTTAAAACAGCATGGTTTTCCAGCTCTAGACTGAATCCGTTCTGCAAAAGGTATTTGAAACATGACTTGTTTTACTTACTACCATTAGAAACAAATTTAACCCTTTACCATAAAATCACAAGTTTTAATGACCCCTTAGAAATAAAGCTGTTGAAAACATTGTGGAAAGAGAAGAAAATGCTGGTAACCAGCATTTTCTTCTTTTCCCACAACGTTTTCTACCTTTCTAAAGGCAAATCAGATCATTTGAATTTTATTAGATATGTTGTCTGCAAATGCTTACAATTTGGACAAGATTAAAATTTCATCTTATGGGAAAAAGTCAAAGCAGACAACATCCTAATGAAATGAAAGCTTTTTCTTATTTGTTTGTTTACATGGTATTTAATGCTGTTTTACATATTATTTCAGTTATATCATAGCATTTATATCATAGCACCGACCTACACCACAGAGTTTCTTTCACCAGTACTTTGCAATAAAATTTCATAGAAAAACTAAGAATAGTCCCCAAAAAAATCCTACACAATAGTGGCCAAAAGAACAATGCAGGTATTAAAATGCATTTAAATAATGTTACTAAAAAGTATGGAAAATATTATAAAGATGACAATCTGTTATTGTGTGGTTGCTCATGTGTATGTCACTTGCAGAGAAATTAAAATCAGGCAAAAAGTAAACAAAAAAAAGAGTGTACTGGTAACTTTTACCCTAATTTTGAAATTAATTTCTCTGCCAGAGACAGACCGTACGATATAGATTGTCATTTTCACAATAACTTCCATATTTTAAAAAGGTATGGTTTCAATTTAAATGTGTTAAAACACCTGCTTTGTTCACTTTTGGCTGCTATTGTTACTTTAAGTTTAAATAAACTTTAAAGTGGATTCAAGTGTAATCAATTTTAAATTAATTGCTATTTTTTTTTTCTATTCATCCCTACCTAATATACACCCTCGGACATCAATGGCCCCTTTCTGCAGGGTACCAAGAGGAGCATTTTCTGATGAGTCATCCTGCGGTTCTATCTCTGCCACAAAGTTTGCAGGGAACCAATATTGCTTTTTGTCACAGTAGTCTCCCCTCCACCTAAAAATATGGAGAATGAAAAAGGTCTACACTGTATTAATCTCTCTTTTTCTTCTTCTCATCAAAGACATGAACTATTCTTGCACTGAAGTGGTTTTTTTTTTGTTCATACAATCCTGGCATCCAGTTTGTAAAAAAACTGGATGAAAATGATGCATCAACTATTATAAGTGTTCTGATTCAAATTCTACCAAAAATGGTTAACTTCCCAGATCACTTTTGAAAACATTTTAGAGCAATAATAGTTTCAAATTTTGTCACAATGTTTTCACATGACTTAACATATTTCACTTTCTATCACTTTGTTCATCCTTTTTCTTTTTCAGGATATTTTAACTCTTTACCAGTTGTCAAAAATTTAGATCAGTTCAAATTGGAAACATCTGCAGATGACAAATTGAATGTATCTCAAATGATGATTTTTGTCTTTGATGTTGAAGAGAAGAAAACATTGTAGGAAAAGGAGAAAATGCTGGTTACCAGCATTTTCTCTTTTTCCCATCGTGTTTTCAAAAGCCATCTCCATTTGGGATGTCAAAACTTGGGATCATGTGGTTAAGGGTTGCTGCCAATATTTCTTATTTCCTTTAGGTGAACTCTTCAAGTTAAAAGCGTGTTTAGACTTACTACTGGGACCACGCGTAAACAAAAATCCAATAGCATCATCTGTGAAGTACAATCAAATGCAGCCATTTGTACTAGCGGAGGCACATTTAATTGCAATGCGGTATCTTATAAACATATTAAGGCTTTCTCATTTTCTTTTCCCTTTATACGTTAGTTAACGACTTGTCTACATTACCAGCACCGTGTAGGTTCCGATAATATGTATTGCAAAAGAGTGCTAAAAGGGAGACAACTCTATCTGACTGGGGTTAGTAAGTATTTGTTTCCAGAGGTACCTTGTACAAGTAATATTACATTCACTTACCAGCCATTGTCATGTTTGTTGACATTCGTAATTATGGAACCTTTACAGAAGGAGAGCTCATCATCCCTGTTAGCTTGGTAGTCATGGAGCGCTCTCACTCTCACCTGATAGGAGGGAAAATATACATTTATGTATTGGCCATTAAAGTCTTCAGCCTTTACCACGCAATCCTAACTTTTAAAGACCTTGTGAAAGAAGACTTTTGAAAACATTGTGGGAAAAGGAGAAAATTATGTTAACCAGCATTTTCTCTTTTTCCCACAATGTTTTATACCCTATCAAAGAAAAATTGCACCATCTGAACCACACTGAAATTGTCATCTGCAAATGCTTTCAATCTGGACAAAGCTTAAATTTTGTTGTCTGGAAAAGAGTAAACTCTAACAGATGATAAAATTTCACATGTGTGCAGACTGAAAGTATCTGCTAACAACAAATTATATGTGGCTCAAATTGAAAAGTGATTATTGGTAATTTTTGTCAGTGAATTGGTAGAAACATTGTGGAAAAAAAGAGAAAATACAGTAACCTGTATTTTCTCCTTTTCCAACAATGTTTTCAAAAGCCTTTATCATCAGGGTCATTCTAAAATGTTGAAACAGTACAGAAGAAAGAAAACAATTGTTACAAGAGAAAAGACCTGATTTTACTTATTATATGATCTTTTACCACACAATCCACACTTTTAACAACCCTAGGAACAAAGACTTTTGAAACATTGTGGGAAAAGGAATAAAATGCTGGTAACCAACATTTTTCCCATGATGATTCCTACCCTTTCAAGGACAAATTTTGTCATTCTGGCTACCTTTGATTTGTCATCTGCAAATGCTTTCAGTTTTGACCGGTCCAAAATTTTATCGTTCTGTAGAGTAAACAAACAGTTTCATTAGACAAACCTAAAAAAGACAGAAACTAAGACAAAACAATTAGATGAAAATTGTGGCTCTCAAAGTTTTCACAAGATTTTTCACAATTTTGACTTGGCGAGATAGTTTTTATCCTGAACAATTTACCAGACAACCCCGAGTTTTAATGACACTGAGAGGACATCTTTAGAAAACACTGTGGGAAAAGGAGAAAATGCTGGTAACCAGTATTGTTTTCTTTTTCCAACAACAATTTCTACCCTTTTAATTCTTAACTACACAACAAAATTTTGGACTCCACCAAACTGAAAGTATTTGCAGATGACAACCTGAATGTACCTTAAATGATGATTTCTATCATTTACAGGGTAGAAAACATTGTGGGAAACAGGGGAAAAAAACAAGGTATGTCTAAGATTTGACCTAATGACTTACTTTTCAGAACCAACATGACCAAATCCTCCAATTTATCCAGAGATATCATCAAGACAAACATTCTGACCAATTTTCATGAGTATTTGACTGAAAATGTTGTCTTTAGAGTGTACACACAGTTTTTCAAAGATCTGACCTAGTGACCTTCATTTTTTATTGATTGATTGGTGTTTTACGCCGCTTTCAACATTATTACAGTCATATCACGGCGACAGCTCACATATTCATGTTTTTTCTTGGGTTTTACCAGTACTAGGCAAGGGCTCTGAAGTGTCTTGCCCAAGAACAGCCCTGCGAAAAACCCAGTGGATCCAGTGCGGCTCAAACCCAAGGCCTCCAGGTTACAAGTCCCCCACTTTACCACCAGGCCACACAGGACCCCTGACCTACATTTTGGCCAGACATTACCCACTTTTGCACTCAAGATATATATTATCAAATCAAATGTTCTGAACATCTTTCATGAGTATTTGACCTAAAATGTGGCTTCTACAGCGTACACAAGGTTTTTCAAAGATATGACCCTGTAACCTACTTTTTGAACTGACAGGACCTATTTTCAAACTTGTTCAAGATAACATCAAGACAAATATTCAGACCAACTCCCATGACAACTAGATTAAAAATGTGGCCTCTAGAGTGCACTCAAGATTTTTCAAAGATTTGACCTGGTGACCAAGTTTTTTGACACGACATGAACCATTTTCATAATTCTCTGAAATTCAATCAAGATAAAGATTCTGACCATCTTTCATGAATACTGGACTGAAAAAGTGACCTCTAGAATGTACACAAAGTTTTTTCAAAGATTTGACCCTATGACCTACTTTTTGACCCAACATGATCCATTTTTGTACTTGACCCAGATGTCATCAAGACAAGCATTTTCATCCACTTTCATGGGTATTGGGCTGAAAATTTTTATTCTAGAGTGTACACGAAGTTTTTCTATGATCTGACCTGATGACCTAGTTTTTTGACCCAATGTGACCCATTTTCAGAATCATCGGTATTGGGCTGAAAATTTTTATTCTAGAGTGTACACGAAGTTTTTCTATGATCTGACCTGATGACCTAGTTTTTTGACCCAATGTGACCCATTTTCAGAATCATCGGTATTGGGCTGAAAATTTTTATTCTAGAGTGTACACGAAGTTTTTCTATGATCTGACCTGATGACCTAGTTTTTTGACCCAATGTGACCCATTTTCAGAATCATCCGAGATATTTTCAAGACAAACATTTAGATCAAGTTTCATGAGTACTGGACTAAAAATGTGGCCTCCAAAGTGTTTCATAAAGGGTTTTTTCAAAGATTTGAACTGGTAACCTAGTTCTTTACCAAATGTGACCAAATTCTGTCCGAGATATTACCAAGATAAACATTCTGAACAAGTTTCATTAAGTATCTGACTGAAAAGGTGGCCTCTAGAGAGTACCAGTTAGAAGTTGACGAACGTAAGATGCACAAAGGACAAGGGACACAGTATGATCACAAAAGCTCACCTTGAGCACTTCTTACAAAATTTTTGACTAGTCCATATTGACAACTAGTCGAAGGTGGCCAATAATTGAATACAAAGATTCAGTATGGAATCCTAGTCTAAAGAAACATATTCAAATGATAGAAAACATTCAAAGGAGAGGAACCAAGCTGGTTCCAGACATACTTAACATGAGATACACTGATAGACTGAAGGAACTGAATTTACCCACATTAAACTACAGAAGAAAAAGAGGCGATCTAATTCAAGTGTTTAAGATATTAAATGGGCATTATGATATAAACTGGGAGGATTTTTTCACACTTGATACACATAGAACATATGATACAAGATGTCATAGCAAAAAGTTGGTCAAACACAGAACACTTACACTCTACGTCAGGAAAGTTTTTGTTACAGAGTAGTAGATCAATGGAATAGCTTAACATAAGAAACTGTTACTGCTAAAACAGTCACCAGTTTCAAGACTTTACTAGACAATCATCTTATACAACAACGTTTTGACACTAGCGAGATCTACTAAATTAGAGTATTTTAATTTGCATCCAAAAAGAAACAAGAGGGCCATGATGGCCCTGTATTGCTCTACTGGCTAAAAAGAAAAAAAAAAACCCTACATGCCAAACATTACAATACTTAGCCAATTGGTTTCTAACTTTGAGATATAGACAGGGGTAAATTAGGCAGCCCTAGGTCTTATGATGTAACAAGAAGATTTCTAAAATTTTCACTATATAAGCCCATGTAGACATCTGACCCCTGGGGCAGGGCCAATTTTGACCCCAGGGATATAATTTGGGCCCCTTTGGTACAGGCTCACTAGATAAAACTACATGAAAAATTTGGTAGCCCTAGGCAAAATTGCTAGGCACGAAAAGACATTTGAAATTTTCCCTATATAAGCCCATGTAAAACTTGTGACCCCCAGGGTAGGGTCAATTTGACCCCAGGGCTATAATTTCGCCCCCCTTGGTAGAGGCCTACTGGAAAAAGCTAGATGAAAAAAAATTTGGTAGCCTTAGGCCTTATGGCTAGGTACATGTATGAGAAGATTTTTGAAGTTTTCCCTATGTAAACCCGTGTAAAAATCATGATCCCTGGGGCAGGACCAAATTTGACCCCAGGCCTATAATTTGGGTCATCTTTGTAGAAGCCTACTAAATAAAGCTACATGAAAAATTTGGTAGCCCTAGGCTTTATGGTTAAGAACGAGAAGATTATTAAAGTTTTCACTATATAAGCCTATGTAATACTTGTGCCCCCGGGGCTGGGCCAATTTTGACCCCAGGGCTATAATTTGAAGAAACTTGGTAGAGGTCTATTAGATAAAGCTACACACCAAATTTGGTAATCTGGGCCTTATGGTTTCTGACAAAAAGATTTTCAAAGATTTTCAATATTTCTCAGTTTTGTTGCCATGGCAACTAGAGTTTTTGAAGGAATCAAATTCTTTCAAGAAATTCTGAAGAGGACCATGGCAGGATTATTTCAGTGAAGTTTCATCAAAATTGGATAGGTAGTTTCAGAGAAGATGTTTGAAATAAAAGTTAATGCACTGACGGACGGACCCACGCACGATGGACACCAGGCCATAACATAAGCCCGCTGGCCTTCGGCCAGTGGAGCTAAAAATCAAATTGACCATTATCACATCGGAAGTAAAAATTAAACAAGAGGGCCATCATGGCCCTTAAGTCGCTCACCTGAGTCTTTTGACCAAACATGACCCATTTTCAATCTTTTTTGACATATTATGACAAACATTTTACCAAGATTTCATAATTACTGGACTGAAAGTTTGGCCTCTAGCTTGACACAAGCTTTTTCTAGAATTTCTCTCAGTGACCTACTTTTTAGCCAAATATAGCCCATTTTCCTATTGTAGGTATTATCAAAACAATCATTCTGACCACCAGTCCTTTTATAAGTACTGGACAGAAAATGTGGCCTCTAGAGTGTACACAAGGTTTTTCCAAGATTTGACATGGCAACCTAGTTTTTTACCCAATGTGACCCATTTTCAATTTTATCATATTGACCATCAAGACAAACATTCTAATTTTCATAATTATTGGACAGAAAATGACTCTAGTGCTACACAAGCTATTATAAAGATTTGACCTGGTGACCTAGTTTTTGACCCAATGTGACCCATTTTCAATCTCATTCAAGATATCATTATGACAGACATTGTGACCAACTTTCATGAGTATTTGACTGAAAATGTGGCCTCTGGAGCATACACAAGGTTTGTTAGATTTGACTCAGTGACCTAGTTTTTGACCCCACATGACCCATTTTCAAACTGGTCCAAGAAATCATCAAGACAAACATTCTGACCAAGTTTCATGAGTATTGCACTAAAAATGGGGACTCTAGAAGGTACACAAGGTTTTTCAAAAATTTGACCTAGTGACCTAGTTTTTGATCTGACATGACCCATCTTCAAACTACTTCAAGATATTATCAAGACTAACATTTTGACAAGCTTTCAAGAGCATGGACCGAAAATGTGGCCTCTAGAGGGTACACAGAGTTTTTCTTAGATCTGACCTAGTGACCTAGTTTTTGACCCGACATGATCCATTTTCAAACTCCTCTGAGATATCATCAAGACAAAAATTCTGACCAACTTTCAGGTGATTTGGACTGAAAATGTGGCCTCTAGAGCATACACAAGGTTTTTCTTAGATTTGACCTAGTGACCTAGTTTTTGACCCGACATGACCCAATATCGAACTCGTCTGAGATATCATCAAGACAAACATTCTGACCAAGTTTCATGAGTATCAGACTGAAAATGTGGTCTCTAGTGTGTACACAAGGTATAAGTTGACGACGGACGACGGATGACACACGACCGACGCCTGACATAGCATGATCACAAAAGCTCACCTTGAGCACTTTGTGCTCAGGTGAGCTAAAAATATGTTTAAGTTACAGAGGGGGAAAAAAGAGCCATCAGGGCTCAACAGTTCTCTACAGAACCAGTAAGGAACCAGTAAGGAAATATGTCCTTGTTAGGGCAGAAAATATTGTGGGACTAGCATTTTCTCTTTTCCAACAATATTTTCAAAAGCCTCCATCCTCAGGGTCTGTAAAAGTTGGTATGGTCCTCCAAAGGGTTAAAGAGAAAAGGAGCAACAATATCCACAGCACTCATGACACAATATGGCAATGTGATCATCAAACCAAAATGCAGAAATTAAAAAGAATTCTGAATACTTAAGGATAAAATCAGTATGTCAAATTGTTATACAGAATAAATGGTGTTTGCATAAATATGTGTATCAACAGCTAGGATCATAGATAATGGGTTGGATAAAAAGTTAGGAAAGAAAACAAAGTTCACTGATTGACCAATATAGGTAGATATAGTTTAACAGCCTTTTTGTGTTACTTGATAAGGGTTAAACGAAATAGTTTTCGGTAGGAACACACAAAAATGAATCTTATAAATGATAAAACTGCAATCCATTCCTAAATATACCTTTAAATAATTCTGGAATTCATAATACTAGTTCTGTGTCACTGTTTTGGATTGATTGTGTATTTACAAGTGACATAACCTCAACTTTTAAGTATAATTATTGGACTTTTAAGTATGACTATTTTGGCTATTTACAGAATGAACTTTTTGTATATCTTCAAAAATAATGTTGTTTGAGGCAAAAACTATTATGCATCTAAAGACACATTACAGTATGGTGTTGATGTCAACTTAATAATGGAAATTAAAAAATTAGATGATTTTCTAAAGTGTTAGGCTAATAATACAAAAACATGCTGTATGAAGTAATAATTATCACATGCAAGATTAAGCAAATGATTATCACATGCTGTGGAGATTTTAGCATCCTTGCACTTTTCTGATTGCTACTTAATGAAATAAGGAATAATTCATTGTTTGTTTCCATTTAAGATCAACATAATTTGCTGCATGATTTTCCATGGGAAAACATCACGTTTATGACAACATTAATTTTGTATGATGTTATCAATATCTTTTGAATCAGTGTCAAAATAGCCAAAATACACCACTGCACTCTGCAGCAATACAAAACTGCATGCGATGGGAAGTTACAGTAGTAAAATTATCAGGTTACAGATGTACTAATAGTTTTTCTATAAGCTATAGAATAGCATGCAAGAAATACATGTAGATATATGGCCTGCAACATGCGAAAAGGGGCATTTGGACATTTGCGTAAAGTGTTGTCTTGGATCAGCCTGCGCATTCCGCCCAGACGGCACTTTACAACTACATTTGATTTTGTCAAACAGTAGACTTGCTCAAAACAGAAAATTACATAAAAACGGAAATTGTCTTTTCGGATTAGTCTGCACGGAGTGCACAGGCTGATCCAAAAGGACACTTTACGCAAATGTCCAAATGCCCCTTTTCGCGTGTTGCAGGCCATATAATTTCATATTTTGCAAGGTGTCTAGAATGACGTGACACGTTTATATCCTTCATTTTGTGAATAATTTACATTTCTAAATCATTAAAGAACATCAGCACTTTCAAAATTAAGAGTCATCTGTTACAGGGTCTTATCATACAACATTGTACATGTATGATATAAAACATAAACAAATCAACTATTTTCAGGTTGCTTGTTTGTCCTCGCTATGAAAATTAACCAAACAATTTTCTAGTTGCTTGTTTGTCCTTGCTAAAAAAACTAACCAAACAATTTTCTAGTTGCTTGTTTGTCCTTACTAAAAAAATTAACCAAACAATTTTAAAGTTGGTTATCTATCCTAGATATAATTTTACTGAGACTTTCTCATCAAATTCTGTTTTAGGTTATCATTATATGGATGACTAAATTAATATCTTCAGTGGGACATATTAACAAGCCATTATATATGTGTTAAAGCAACCATGAATCCAAATTAACACTCCCCTAATCACAGTTTCTGCAACATGAATCAAAACTCTTGAATAGTTACTTGTAAATGAATCTATATCCTAATGCCTTTACCACAAGACAAAAATGTAGACTTGTGTATGTTGGCAGCATTTGCAGACAATTTAGATGGAGCTAAAATTATGGACCTTGTCTGTGACAGAGTTAAAATCCTTGCAAGAACAGGAGAAATGCTGATTACCAGGAATGTTGATTTCACCGATGTATTTGTAATTACATCCTGTTTTCAAGGCACATTTCACAATAACAAAATTTGATAAGGATGGGTGCCAACAGACACATGGAGTGTTAATTAGAAGAAGTATGGTATGAAAATTGTGAGTTGGGGGTGCTGCAACCTGACTGATTACCTTAGAAGTGAAGAGATTAGGTTGAAAATATATGGCCCTGTCATATAATACATCAGAATCATCTCCACATGGGGTCTGTAAAACGAGATGACCTTTATAAACAAGCACATTTTTTTGGGAAAAAAGCTTTAATTCTCCTGATTGGCTAAAAAGAGTAAACACACTGCTTACCACAGTAAGAGAGGTAAAAAGTGAGAACCGCATAGCTGAAAACAAGGGTCAACTTACTTGCTGCAAACTTACTTTTAATCAACATATAGACAGAAAAAAAACCTAAAGATTTAGAAGTCTTCACTTAACTGGCAAATTTTATCAAGGACAAATGCAGGAATTATGAAGGTCAAAACCATCTAACTTGTTGGCAAGCATAGATCTACATGGCATTCAAATTGTACTAATCCCTTTATCAAACAATCCTATATTTTTAAAACACTCACTAAGAAGCCTTTTGAAGACAATGTAGGAAGAGGAGTAAATGCCTGTAACTAAAATGAGGAAAATATTAACTTTGGGACAGGACACATGGAAATCATGCCATGATATGAGCTTTTCAGCTTTGGTGTTGGCACCGACTAAACTCAAGACAGAAATGTTAGCCCCGTCTTTGGGAAACTGCAGCATTTCACTTCTTCTCATCCATTTGGAAAGTTGAAAAAAATCCTATATAAGGGTACAATAGATGTGACAAAGTTGTACACAAGGTACATGTTACATAGCATGTGTTCACATCTGAAGTTGACATTGGTGTGTGCTTCATGTCAATTGGGTTCATTGTTTATGAATAGAAAATCAAGATATCCAGGTTTACATGTTGAATATGGTGACCAAATCTAATTTGAAAATGTGCCAACTGGCAAATCTGATACTTTTCCAAGGAGATATCATCAAAGTATCTAACAATGCAAAAAAAATTCTGCCCAAACGCAAATTACCAAAGCTCATTGCATCCCCAGTATGCAGACAAAAAAATGTGATTACATTAAGTTAATCAGTTTTAGTTACTAGCAAGTTAGTTAAGTAATGAAAACAATGAAAAAACCCAGAGTTCTAAACTCTAACAACACAAGTTAACCACCCGAATTCAGATTTGTCTAAATACAGATCATGTGATGGTACTTTTATTTAAATCAATGACATAGGAATGTTCGACTGGATTCACGCGATAGAGGGCACCGATTGAAGGAACCAACTGTCACCTAGCATAAATGATGCTGAAGATTGCTTCAAGAATTTTTGTTGTTAAAAGCTTTTTTTCCTTTTACTTTTTCATATTTTATACTTATTTTACTCACAATTCATGCTGGCAATAATGGAACTCAAGAGGAACCCAATGGGACTCAACTTTTTTGGAGTGACGTTGATTCCTATGGACTTAATAAAATCTTACACAAATGGGAATTCTGATTAAAAACAGTCTGACAGCTTGTCATTTTATTTACCAGCAACCCAAGCCATATATATTAAGCAGTTCATTTGAGACAAGTGTCTGCAATTATAGAGTACCAAAGACAATAAAAGAATGATAGGATAAGTGTGATACTCTGTAGTCTCTCTTTAGAACTTAGAATACATTACATGTACAATATAAAATGGAAAAATATTTAAAAAAAAAAAAAGTCAAGATTATGATGATTTATTTAAAAAACAGTGAAAACACAATGACTAAAGTAGCATTTGATAATCAACATTACAGTGCTTCCTTTACCACAGTGCTTTCTACATATTTATGAATGTGAAGCTGTTTTGCCCTAAAGTATTCACATACAATTGATTATCGATAATATTTGATAAACAATAAAAAGAAATAAATCATAAAACTGTTTTTTGTTCAATTATAAATATATCTGACCTAATGTGGTTTAAACAGGATCTTAAGAGACCATCCAGTTTGTCTCAAACCCCACCCCCCTTGAAATGCAAATGTCCCCCTTGAAACTCCTTGGTGTTCAAAAAAGTTGGGAAGCATGTAAATTGAAATGGCAGAGCCTGCAAGACTTTTAAGTTATTATTGAAAACCTGAATTAACACACATACACAAAGAGATATTTAACTACAGAAAACCACACTAATCATAGAATTCAACAAGTTTTAGTAGAAAACTGACAACAACTACAAGAAACGTGTATTAGCAATGTGTTTACCAACACAAGGTATTTGCAGCAAGTAGGTTTTAAAGTATTGAACTTTTTCCCTTTCTCTCAAATGTTTCAATATACACAGCATGTACATCTATCATGGTTTCTTACCTAGACTTAGGAGTAATAATAAGATATGTCAATATCTATAACAAGCAGGCCAAGATAACCCTGTATTGCTCCACTGCCTTTTCACTAAAGTATCATGCACTTACTTGGCACTGACAGAGACATTAAGAGTGAACATGACTTATTTCCCTTGTTCAGTATTATAATATTGACTTCATGAACTACATGAAGATTAGTACAGTTTTGACAGTTTATAACTCTTTGTAAAATGTGTTACCTCCAAGGCTGACCCCAAGGCTACTGTTTTCCAAATCTTGCAACAAGACCACTAGATAAAGTCATATGTAAAATTTGGTAGATTTAACCTTACCACTGGGTACAAGAAGATTTTTTTTTAGTTTTGACCATTATAATCCTAGGACCCCCATGCTTGGCCAATCCAGGGCTATAATGGGAGAGTCTAAGTAAAGGTCAACTAGCCTTATGGTTAGAACATGAAGATTTTTTGAGTTTTCATTATAAAAGCCCATGTAAAACTTATGACCCCTGGGGAAGGGTTTAGCCTTATGGTTAAAACATGAAGATTTTTTTGAGTTTTCATCATAAAAGCCCATGTAAAACTTATGACCCCTGGGGAAGGGTCAGTTTTGACCCAAAGGCAATAATTTGAATAATCATTTTGACTCGAAGGCAATAATCTGAATAATCTTAGTAAAAGTCCACTACACACCAAATTTAGTAGCCCCATGTTTAGGGTCAGGGAAAAAAAAGATTTTTAAAGTTTTCACATGTACAACTTGTGACCCCAGTGAAACCAATTCGATCTACGGGCTATGATATGAACATTTTGGTAGAAATATTTAAGATGAAGCTACATGCCGAATTTGGTAGCCCTAGGCCTTAGAGTTTCAGACAAGAAGATTTTAAAAGATTTTTAATGTTTTCAGTTTTGTTGCCATGGTAATCACAGTTTTTTACTGGAATCTAATTCTTTGAAAAAATTCTCAAGGGAATTAACCATGACCAGTTCTGAGTAGTTCTGTCAAAACTGGATGGGTGGCTTCAGAGAAGATGTCTGAAAGAAAAGTTAACACACAGATAGATGGATGCACAACAGGCAAAGGACCATGACATAAGCTCACTGGCCTTCAGCCAGGGGAGCTGAAAAGTACAGTATTTTCTAATCATGAAACATGCCAAAATTTGAATTTGAGAACCACTTTTTTTACCATCATAATGAGAGAAAGGGTTTTCAATATAACAACAACAGGAAGGAAAAATTAAAGGTAGGGCTTAGAGACAGTAAACATCATTCTGTTTCCATAGTTACCTTTGACAGAAATGCATTAGGCATGTGATATATTCCTGCCCCATATATAGCATCTTCTGATTCCGGTTCCTACAAAAGCATGCATCAAAACTATTGCAGTCCTCTCCCTGATATGGATCACAAATTTCATATTACCACAATTACTAAATGTGCCACAAGTACTGACAAATAGCTGTAAAAAAAAAACTAGTATGTACCAGTACAAACGAACCATCCAGTTTTTGAAAACATTGTGGAAAAAGGAGAAAATACTTGTAAACACCATTTTCTCCTTTTTTCCCACAATGTTCTCGACTCTTCACAGTGGCATATAAACAGTTTGGTTCCCTGCCTAAAATTCTAAAACAATATATACTGTTCTAGCTGGTTCCCAGTTTCCAATGCCCTTTTCCTTGCATGTATATTTACAGTATATACCAAATGAATAAAGCATATGCATGAAGCAATCTATTTATAGAAACAATCAATAAAAAAAATGGTATATTTCAACCCCTTACAATACATCACAATGACATACATCTAACTAGATCCAGAAACACAAAGGAGATGCATTTGAACAAGAGGAAAATATGAAATTCATTTAGAAACTCTTTACAAAATTTTAACTTTGTCAAGATTCGAGAGATTTGCAGACCAAAATTTAAATGTGGTAAAACTTATGAAATTTGACTTTGAAAATGTAGAAAACATTGTGGGAAATGAGAAAAAAAGCTGGGTAACAAAAGCATTTTCTCCATTTTTCAAAATGTTTCCAAAGCCGTTACTAGGGTTGTCAAAACTCAAGCTCATTTTGTGAAAAGTTTGAAAAAAAAAAACATGCTGGGTAGATGAATAATTGCTAATAACAAGCAAAAAGTCCTTCATCCACCATGTTTTTGCTTGAGTAAAAATCTGAATATTTGTATTGTAAAGGGTTAATTGAGACCCCTAAAACTGCTTTCAGGTGTCACAGAAGTAAAAGCGGCCTATGTCCCGGTTTCCATAGCAACGGTTACCTTGGAGAAGAAATCATTTGGGTTTATGTAGAGTTCTGAGTGACCATGAAGTCCACCCTCCATAGAGTCCTAGAAAGGTGAACAAGCTACAGCTACATTCCTTAACTCTTTACCACATAACCAAATGATAGACTTGTCCAAATTGAAAGCATTTGCAGACGACAATTGAAACATAGCTCAAATGATGGAATTTGTCGTTGATAGAGTAGAAAACCTTGTGGGAAAAGGTAAAAATGCTGGTTACCAGCATTTTCTCCTTTTTCCACAATGTTATCAAAAGGCTTCTTTCTAGGGGTCGTTAAAAGTTGGGATCGTGTGGTAATGAGTTAACTCTTCACCAAACAACAAGATTTTAGACTTGCCCATTTTGAAAGCACTTGCAGACGACAAAAAAAAATGTGACTCAAAAACTGATATTTCTTTTTGGAAGGTTTGGAAACATTGTGGGAAAAGGAGAAAATGCTGGTTACCAGTATTTTCTCCTTTTCCCACAATATTTTCATAAGCCTTTTTTCTCAGGGTCGTTAAAAGTCGGGATTGTGTGGTAAAGGGTTAAGTCTTTACCACAAAATCCCGACTTTTAACGACTCTGAGGAAGAAGCCTTTTGAAAACATTGTAGGAAAAGGAGAAAATGCTGGTAACCAGCATTTTCTCCTTTCCCTACAATGTTTTCTACCCTATCAAGGACAAAAATCATCATTTGATTTACATTGAATTTGTCATCTGCAAATGATTTCAATTTGGTCTAGTCTAAAATACAGTCATTTGGGAAAGAGTTAAGTTTTAAACAAACCTGTAGTTCAACAATCAACTGTTTACCAAACGATAAAAATATGGAGTTGTCCAATTTGAAAGTATCTGCAGACAACAATTTAAATGAGGCTGTAATTACAACATTTGGCTGTAAAAGAGTAGTAAACACTGAGGGTACTGGAGAAAATGCTGTTTACCAGCATTTTGTTCTTTCCCCCCAGTGTTTTCAAAATCTTTCCTTCTTGTTGTTAAAATTTAGACTTGTGTGAATGATTGAGTAAACCGTTTTCCACACAGTCACAAGTTTTAACCACCATGTCAGACCAAATAAGCTTTTGAAAACATTGTTGGAAAAAATGAAAATGCATGTAACCAGCATTTTCTCCTTTTCCCACGACATTTTCTTCCCTTCAAAAGACAATTTCAGTTCATGAGTCGTGTTTACTTTTTGTCTGCAAATCCTTTAAACTTGGTCAAAGTCCACAATACATGGATCCGTGGAAATCGATATTTGACCAATCAGGTCATCGCATTTATTTTACCCGATGTGCAACGTTGTTGTCTGCTATTTCGGCTCCCAAATAAACGACTGTTAACATTGGAGGGATGCGATAGTTTTTATTTATTTTGCGTTTTAAACGTTTGAATTTAAGAAAAAGTTTAAAATATGTGCTTTGCGAATGTGTACCGCTGACGTGAGATCACACAGAGGCCGTAGACAAGTTTGAACTATGAAAATGGGACATACGCAAAAAGTTCTGATCAGCGCTGCATTACACAATGGATTAATTAGTGCTATAGTTTTTTTCCCCTCTGAAAGATTTTGAAAGAGACAGAAATGTTTTAAAGAGGAAAACAAAGGTAAAAATAGATCAATATGAAATACTAATAAAAAGAAAATATGTTTACTTGAATATCTAACCTTGTTTAATAACCTATGCACATCCAAAAAGTGGTACTTGTCATCAGTGTTTCAGTTTGACGTTAACCTTTGGTGCATGAAGAATATGCTGAATGTGTAGATATAGATCAGATTGCAAATAACATGCAGTTTAATCTTGGATTAAAACTATCTGCTATTTACAATAAGCATATTGACGTGTATTCCTCACTACATATTCCTCACTAAAAGTAGAATTCAGTTTTGAAATTAAGTCTAATTCTGTTCTGTACCGGTGGAAGTTCAGCTAAAAAGGCACTTTATGTTAATTAAATAAACTTTTTACTTAGTCGTATTATAGTGGATTAGCACATCTGCCGTTTCAAAGGATGTGTCGGTAAACTGTTAACTGATAGGAAGTGTGTTTGATTGCAAACCAATTTGCCGCTCTTACCAACTTGACCACCCGTTGTCTTCAGTATATCATAAGATAAACAAACTACCATCAATGATATTGACAAGTTTGTTAATTGACAGCACACTTAACGCATTTTAAAATCATAAGACAACCCTTTTTCCCTTAACCTGAAATTGAATTTTTTCATAGTCAAGTCATAGTCAATTTTTCATAAACTTACACCTCTCTGTAGAATCAGACAACCTATAATTTTTACGAAATGCCTGTAATTCAGTGTTATTTAAATGGGTATGATGTAGGGATGATTTTACTAGCCTTACGAAAACAATAAGTATCTTTAATTCTATTATTCTTTGGCAAAACGGAGGTTTGTTGAGGTGTTATATTCTTTCTCATTGAAGTTCAAAACTTTGCTAAAACAAGTAGATCTATTACAGTCATGACAGCACAATTTAAGTAGCCTATCTGCTATAGAGTATATGTATTTACTGTGGTTGTTTGGGAGCCCTTGGCAACAGTAACCAAGGAAGTCGGTTTATCTTATCATCACGGATCCATGTATTTTATCATTTGCTAAAGAGTTACTAGTACTGATGTAATGCATTTCACCTGTAAAAGTAAAGATTATCTTATTCATTAACAATTTTTTCAATTAAGTCTTTTGACAACGAAGAACAGCATCTTTGCTCCGGCAACACTCATCTGCAATAGTCCAATTTTAATTTTTAATGAATAAATTTTAATCATATATACTAAGTCAAAATTTTCACAATGTAGTTCAAAAGCTTTTGAAAACACTAAGAAAAAGGATTCATTGCTTTTTACAAAGAGAAGAACCAATGAAAACCCTGCCCCGTGCAGGGATCAAACTCAAACCCTCCTTGTGAAACACAGTTTACCTTACAATCCCAACTTTTAACAGTCCTGTGGATAAAGGCTTTTGAAAACATTGTGGAAAAAGGAGAAAATTTAACAGACCAACAAATAATCTGCCCGGGTAGGGACTGAACCCATAACTTTCTGGTCCAGTAGCAAACTCTGTCAGCTAGCTCTGTGGCAAAGGCCAGTACAGCTTTCAATTTAAACCTCACCTAACTACAAAACTAATTGCCCTTTTTCCAGTAATGTTTTCTATCCTTACCAAAAAAGAAATCACCATTTGAGTTACATTTATTTTGTCATCTGCAAATGCTTTAAATTTGGTCTACTCCAAAATTGTGTTGTTATGTAGAGTAAACAAAATTCTAGACCTACGGTATTTAATTTCAAGCATTTTGCAGACATAAAACAGTTGTGTCTCAAATGATGTGATATATCTTTGAAAGGGTAGAAAATATTGTGGAAAAAGGAGAAAATGCTACCAGCACTTTCTCCTTTTTCCTACAATTTTTTCAAAAACCTTCTCCTATTGGGTCGTTAAAAATTGGGACCATGTGGCACAGGGTTAACTCTTTACTAAATGGCAAAATTATAGACTGGTCCAAATTGGAAAACTTTGCAGATGACAAAATAAATGAGACTGAAAAAATTGAAATGTGTTTTGGGAAGGCTAGAAAACATTGAGGGAAAAGGTGAAAATGCTGGTTACCAGCATTTTCTCCTTTTCCCAAAATTTTTTAAAAGGCCTATTTCTTAGGGTCGGGATTGTATGGTAAAGAATTAAAGCTAAATATGAGTCTACATATTCCTGTAGAGTTCCTTTAACATTTAATCCTTAGGCTACTAAGCCCAACTCAAAGACCCCTTTGGGACAGTGTATATCAAGATCAGACTGCACAAATGTGCAGTCTGATCTTAGATCTACACTGTCCAATAAGGAGATATTTTTTCCCAAAAGGCAAATTTGAAATAACACTATTTTACTTTTTACTAACAGCTTGACAGTGTCACCTAATTTATAGAGCAGGTTAAGGGTTATTACAATTCTGAAAATATCTAGCTCTTAACCCGGCAACAAAATTTGAGACTCCATCAAATTGAACAATACGTGCAGATGGCAAATTAAGTATAGCTCAAACAATTTTCTTCTGTCTAAAAAAAGGTAGAAAGCATTGTGTGTAAAGATGAAAAGGCTGGTTACCCGTAGCTCCTTTTTTCACAATGTTTTCCAAAGTCTTCTACAACAGGGTCATTGATTGCTAACTATATAAAGGGTAGTTAGTGAGTAATATGTTAAAAGAGTCAACTCCTATCCAAACTAACACCTCGCTTCTATGAGGAAGGCTTTTGAAATACACCATTGAAAAAGGAGAAAATGCCAGTTTGTACTGGTAAATGGCATTTTCTTCCTTTCCAAAGTGTTTTCTTACCTTTTAGCCAAAAAAAATCCATCAATTGGGGCTTCAATTTTCTGTTTGCAAAAGCTTTTAATATCTTTTAGTATAGTACAGAGTTAGCCCTTAAATACACAAATCCGCAATTTAAATGACCCTAAAAAGAAGACTTTTGAATACATTGTGTAAAAAAAAAAAGACACTGTTGGTTACCCACGCTTTCTTTTTTCAACACAATCGTTTCTACCTGTCAAAAAACAAGTTTCAATGTTTGAGTTACATCTTTTTTACAGTCGGCAAATACTTTCAATTTGGACAAGTCTAGAATCTTGTTGTCAGGTTAAGAGTTAACTCTTTACCACACAATCCCGAGTTTTAACGACTCTGAAGATGATGGCTTTTGAAAACATTGTGGGAAAAGGAGGAAATGCTGGTAACCAGCATTTTCTCATTTTCCCACAATGTTTTCTACCCTACCCCAAAACAAACTTCAATTTTTGAGTCACATCAATTTTGTCGTCTGCAAATGCTTCCAATTTGGACTAGTCTAAAATTATGTCGTCTGGTAAAGAGTGAACTCATTACTTGCAGCTTGCAACTTTAAAAATATCACTGTAAACTGTGAATAATTAGCATGACTTAAGATTTAGTACACAAGTATACATGAAGTATTGCAGTACAGGGAAAAATTGTTGAATATGAGGAATTTTCTTTTTTGTCATTATGTTTTCAAAAGTAATCAACTGCTAGATGCACAAGTCGTCTGAATTAGGGAGTCATCTGATGTTACTTTATACCAAGAAAAAGTAAAATATGTAAATTTACAAAAACGTTAATATTTATTATAGTATTGTAATAGAACATTATGAAATCACAACCCCATAGAAATCTTAAGAAACGGTGCAACTCTGCAGAAAACCAATACCTACCACACCTTCCCTTTCTACCACAGCATCGCTGACAGCCTTCCGTAACTTCATTTTCTTATACAATGGATACTTCTCATAATAATGTACAAGCTCTGTCAAGCTCTCAAACTCTGCCGTCCCTATAGTGAACAATCTACCTTCTTGTCGTATTCGACAGTGCTTGATCTTTCCATCAGCTCTGGGTGCAGATAAAAAAAAGAGACATGTTAACACATCTATCTATCTGTTTCAATTTTTTTGCTACCAACTTAATGATTCTAACTTTCTTTTGAAGTTTAACTCTTTACCAGACGATAAAATTGTAGACTTGTCCAAATTGAAAGCATTTGCAGACGACAAAATAAATATGGCTCAAAAATTGTAAAA
Source organism: Hippopus hippopus (assembly GCA_946811185.2). NCBI lineage: Eukaryota > Metazoa > Mollusca > Bivalvia > Cardiida > Cardiidae > Hippopus > Hippopus hippopus. The sequence goes on along the minus strand of OX328103.1, from coordinate 12,229,391 downwards.
TTGTTTTGAGAAGGGTAAAAAACATTGTGGGAAAAGGAGAAAATGCTGGTTACCAGCATTTTCTTCTTTTCCTTCAATGTTTTCAAAAGGCTTCTTTCTCAGGATCAGGATTGTGTGGTAAAGAGTTAAACAGATTTTAAGTGCTATCGGAGATGAACTGAGTCATCATTTAGCATTGGGTAGCAGATGGTGTAGATCAAAGATCAGGATGCACATTCTGTGCAGTCAGATCTTGATCTTTGCCACCTGCAAAAGCTACTGAAGTCGTCATTGGTAGAGAAAGAGGTAACTCTTTGCCACATGAAAATTTTTTGAACTATCCAAATTGAAAGGATTTGCAGACAATGAACTCAAATTAGCTCCAATAATGGAATTTGACTTTGAACGGTTCTAAACATTGCTAAAAAAGGCAGTAAAAACTGGATAGCAGCATTTTCTTCTGTTCCTTGTTCTCAAAAGCTTACTGATTCAGGGTAATTAAAACTCAGAACTGTTTGGTACAGGGTAAAAACATTCCGCCTTTTACCACTTATGCACTTGAGCCATGCTCTGGCAAAAGGGGGCTTAATGCATCTCCGTGATGCATGATACCAAGCAAGCCATCACATACTCATGGATACATAACAGCTAATTTTTTTTAACAATTGACTTAATCATCAGGTAGACTGGGCCTTCGACATACAGAAAATTGACCAATAGCGAAAAGTTTCGGCCTAGGTCAGCCTGCACGGATTGCGCAAGCTGACCTGGGTTGATATTTTTCGCAGATGCATTAAGCCCCCTTTTCACAGAGTGTGGTGCATTTCTTTTAACTCTTTATCATATAAAAAATCAGACATGCCAAAACTGAAAGAATCCATATATGACAAGTAAAATGTGGCCCTAAAGATGGGATCTGGTATTAAAATGTGAAAAACATTATTGTAAACAGACAAAATGCTGATAAAGGGCATTTTCTTCTTTTTCCACAATGCTTTCAAAAGCCATTTTCTCTGGGTCATTATGAAAATCTGGAATTTTTAGTAAAGGGTTAAACAACCCAACAAGTACATTATTAGTTGTACAGTCAGGTGGCAGGGGCCTTGGAAACTTGTTCACGGCTGTGGTGAATCATTTGGCTCGGGGCGACATGATTCATCACAGCCGTGAACAAGTTTCCAAGTCCCCTGCCACCTGACCGTACAACGAATTTATTATACTGCAAAGTTTTACCATTCCAACGTGTGTTAAGCGAATTTTACCTGTTTTTTGGTTTCAAAAATTGAGTTCACTGACGAAGTAGGATTTCCTTTCTGAGTGCCCCAATTCAATAAAAACTGGCCGAGCCCCGGTAGCTCAGTCAGTAGCATGCAGGACTTGAGAACAGGGGGTCATGGGTTCGATCCCTGGCTCGGCAAATTTCTTTCCGAGGATTGATGATAGTCATTGCAACAGGATTCATTCCTCTCCCACCGCTGACCATTGTTTCGCCGATGGTTATGTGGGAAAGCAGCCAGTGGCTTGGAAAGAAAACTGTGCGGAGTACTGGTAAAAGAGACTCCAGGAAAGCATGGATAGGTGCACTGGCCACTGCGATATAACTGAAATAATGTTGAAAACGGCGTTAAACACCATACAATCAATCAATCAATCAATCAATAAAAACTGATGTCATTGGGAACGGACGTCACTAAAACCTTGGTAAAACGTGCTGAAACGTGCAGTTTGGCGCATAATCTTAATGTTAATCTTGATCGACGCCGCCATTTTGGATGTTGTGTTGAAAGTGTAGTCATGTATACGGGGCTCCCGAAAGGGAAACTGCTTTTACGTTGGTTTTGCCAGTGTACATGACATATATGTTCGGGGCATATTATCCAATCAGATCACGAGAAATTTCTTTGCAGTATAACAATAACTCTTTACCACACAACAAAGTTTTAGACATATCCAAATTGAAAGCATTTGCAGAAGTAGGTAAATAACAAAATAATTGGGACTAAACCCAACAGACACATTAAATCTAGAAATAAGACCAACATAAATGAAATAGAAAGGTCGAATTTGTCTATAATGTCTAAGCAAAGCAGACAGTGTAATTCAAAGATCAGACTGCACCTCTAGTGCAGTCTGATCTTGAACTAAGCTCGCCACAATCGCAACTATAGTTGTGAAAGGTACTTTAGCTTTAGCCTATAACATTTTACCAGATGACACCATTTAAACCTGTCTGTATTTAAAAGTATTTGCAGACAACAAATCAAAATCTGACTGACATGATTGGATTTGTGTTTGAAAGTGTAGAAAACATTGTTGGAAGAGCTTTTCATCCTTTTCCAACATTGTTTTCTAAAGCTTTCTTCCTCTGGATTGTTAAGTAAAGTGTTAAACAAAGGGATGTTTCGAGTCAAGAAGTAAAAGACAAAAAAAACTGCTGGGTCAAAGTTGTTTCACCCTTTACCAGACGACAAAATTTTAGGCTTGTACACACTGGAGAGCATTTGCAGACAACCAATTAAATGTGTCTCAAAGGTTGGCATTTGTCTGTGAAAGGGTGTAAAAGATTTTGAGAAAAGGAGAAAATGCCAGTAACCAGTTTTCTCCTTTTCCAAAATTGTTTTCCAAAGCCTTCTTCTTCAAGGTCATTTAAACTCACGACTGTTTGGTGAAGGGTAAAGTCAGCATATCTAAACACAGTGGACAGTTTTAAGTTCACACTTCATCGATCCTGTTTACAAAGCAACTATGGAGTGAAATGTTTTCTTAGAAAGTTTAATGCTTACCTGAATGAAATGGAATAAGAAAACATTATGGATCGAAGATCAGACTGCATGTTCTGTGCAGTCTAATTGACACTGTCCACTGAAGCAACTACTGGATGAATTAGTTCAATACTTACCTGAATGAAATGGCGTAAGAACAATGTAGATTAACGATCAGACTGCATTTTCTGTGTGCAGTCTGATCTTGATCTACACTGTCCACAGAAGCAACACAGGTAGAGTTAGTCTATCACTAACCTGAATGAAATGGTTTAAGAACAGCGTAGATCAGAGATCAGACAGCACAGAATGTCTTGATCTAGTCTGTCCACAGAAGCAAATGCAAGTTGCATTAGTCCATTTTCTTTGCAGTGTAATCTTGATCTACACTGTCCACAGAAGTAACTAATGGCTGAATCAGTCCAATACTTACTTGAATGAAATGGCATAAGCAAACTGGTCTGTTTCACTGCGTCTAACAAGAAAGGCACCATCATATGGGATCCTCTTTAACATGTCCTCTGCCTGGTCTCTGTCTTTGTTTTCATGATACCACCTGCACAGGTCACAAAATATTTACAGATTACAACGTGGCATTGACTTTCTTGCTATACTGCAGCAGACAATGTTTAAAGTCATTTAGGCAAATGTAGATTTTGTTGAGAGCATCATTTAAGAAATATCTTCATTTGCCATATTTTCCACAATGTTTTCAGATGTTTAACCCTTTCCCAAACAATCGCTGGTTTTTACGGGTCAGGAATAGAAGCCTTTTGAAAACATTGTGGGAAAAGGAGAAAATGCTGGTAACCAGCATTTTCTCCTTTTCCCACAATGTTTTCTACCCTATCATATAGAAAAATCATCTTTTTAGCAACTGTTAATTTGTCATCTGCAAAATGCTTTCAATTTGGTCTGGTCCAAAATTTGCCATTTGCGAAAGGGTTAACCATAATTTATACCTATTTTACGAATAGTACTTTTTAATTTGGAAAGTAATGACTGTTTTTCTTCAAATATTTCAGATAAGACAGTTCATTTTCCTTCCTGAAAAATGTTTCTATAGTATTTCATTTTCTGTTGTGCTAATTTTTGACTGAATAAACTCAGTCTGTGTCCTACAAGAAAAACTATTATGTTAATTGATGGGAACATTATCAATTAGAATGCCCATCATACTCTAGATGGTTTTGTGTTTATGTAGATCAAGATCAGGCTGCATGAAAGGTATCAAAATGAGCCATGCTCTGGGAACAGGCTGTTTAAATGTATCTCTGTGATGCATTATACCAGGCAAGTCATTACATACTTATGGACCCACGAAATCCATTTTGTCTAACAACTGGTTGAATTATGACGAAGAATGGTACTTGGACATGCAGAAAAAATTATAAACGGCAAAAAGTTTCACCTATGTCAGCCTGTGCAGACTGACATGGGTAGATACTTTCTGCAGCTGCATTAAACCCCCTCTGCACAGAGCATGGCTCATATATTCTTGCCAAAACAGCCCTGAACTTGCAATATGACTGAAGCTGTCCATTTTACCTATTGTGCTGCCTTAGAGTAAGCTCATTTTCACACAAATACAACTTTAATTGCTGTGCAGTTGACAGATTTTGAAAACATTATGGGAAAAGGACCATCGCTTGTAACAGTGTCTTTTTCCTCAAGATTTGAATATTATTGGAGAAAAGTATTTTTGCATATCTTGCTTATCTTGTGTCATATGAATTAATTTTTGATTCATGTACATAAATCTGCACAGTTATTTTTAAACATTTACTTACTCTTTCCCTTCATGACTTTGAGGTTGGGGAACCGGTTCTCGCAATACCATGGAGAAGTTATTTCCCTTGAGTGGGTTGGATCTATAGTACATGATGAGGTTATATAAACTGTCAAAGGTCATGTTGTCTATCAAATAGTACTTCACCTGAGAAAAGAATTGTGGGAAATGAAGGTTGTAGGTCAAGTTGTCTTTTAAATAATACTCCTCCTGAAAATGGAATTGTGGGAAATAACGGTCACAGGTCAAACTGTCTATTGAATACTACTCAACCTAAGAAGGAGTTACAGGTTGAATAAGATTTCTCGTCTCAATTACATTGATCATTGAATATATAATTATAATAATAATAAATAATTGAGTACAATTTCTGATCATACTTGCATACACAGTACACACTGTAGAAATAACTAAAGAAAACTGCCAATTTCCAGAACTTTAACAAAGAAATACTGCTATATATCCAGATCTCCAGAACCCGTTACCACACAATCCCAAGGTTTAACAAAATTGGCAAATAAGACTTTTGAAAACATTGTGGGAAAAGGAGACAATGGTTGTAACTAGCATTTTCTCCTTTACCCACAATGTTTTCTAATCTTTCAGAAACAAATCCAATCATCTGAGCCACATAGGCCGTCTGTAAATGCTTTCAATTTGAACAAATCTAAACTTTTGTCGTCTGTTAACATTTACGTCAGTGGAACTGATAATTAATTTTCTGAAATACTTCAGTAATCTATTGCAAACACAATCTCATAATTTGGTAATTTGTCAGACAAAATGGACTTTATGCATCCATAATTAAGTGATGACTTGCTTGGTCATCAGGGAGGTACATTAAACCCCCTTGTTTCAGAACACCTCTCAAATGAAAAGAGCACTGAGTGCAGGTGCAAGCATTTTTCTTTTTTTTTATTTCAGTGCAAATTATAAGTTGAAAATGGGGCATAAATGAGTCAAAAATATCTTCATAGTTACCTGCCCTTCTGGTTCCCCTTTGTTAGTTAATAACAAGCACAAATTGAAGTAAATATCTTCAGTAGTAACAGGGATACCAGAAAATGTAAAGGTTTTTGCACCATGACAATGATTTAGACAACAACAGGCTACAAAATTCCTCTTAAAAAACAGTAATGTGAAGAAAGGCATAAATTGATAGACAAGGAAAGGAGCATACAAAGGTAGTATCTTACGAACAAAGTCCGTAACAAAGAAACAAATGAACAAATGCATGGCAGAAATACAGGGACCAGGCAGGATTCGAACCTAGAACGCCCGTACGAAAGGCCAATACCATAACCACTGAGCTAAAGAGAATTCTCTCTGACGCAGTTGTCAGGTATTGTATTTAAATCGGGATGAAGCTATGCATGAAGGAGTGGTCTCCCGTAACACACCCTCTCTTACAGTCATTATTTATTGATGACTCAAAGCCTTATTAGGCAGAAAGTCCGTTTTTGGACAACAAATCCCGGACGAGCCCCCATCTTACGAACAAAGTCTGTAACAAAGAAACAAATGAACAAATGCATGGCAGAAATACAGGGACCAGGCAGGATTCTAACCTAGAATGCCTGGACGAAAGGCCAATACCATAACCACTGAGCTAAAGAGAATTCTCTCTGACGCAGTTGTCAGGTATTGTATTTAAATCGGGATGAAGCCATGCATGAAGGAGTGGTCTCCCGTAACAAGTAAAAGAAATGTTTGGGAAAAAGGCACAGTTCCTAATAAAGAGCAATTCTCCTTTCTCCACAATATTTAAAAAGGTCATCTGCAGTAGACACATTTAAGTTGTAGCAGCCATCTAATGTGCTGTAGGGTATATATATCTCTATATCAAACAGCTAAACTTTACACTTTTCCGAATTGAAAACAATGAGAGACCACAAAATAAACATGACGCAGAAGTTGAAAATTGTTTTAGGAAGGAGAGGAAACAACATGGGAAAATATTTTCAAAAGCTTTCTTCCTTCAGGGTTTTAAAAAGTAGGTATTGTGTGGTAAAAGGTTAACTATATGCCCCTACCTGACCTAACTCCTGTTTGGACTTGATGCGACAATGATTGATGCCATTTTGCCATCTGTAAAAATAACAAGAAAAGCCATTTAGGTCATGCTCTGTAAAAAAGGGGGTTTAATGCATCTGCAAAAAGTATGGACCCATGTCAGCCCACGCAGGCCGACCTGTATTGGAACTTTTTGCTATTAGCCAATTTTCTTAATGTCCAAGGACTAGTCTACCCTCTGATTCAGTTGGTTCATAAACTGAATGGATTTTGTGGATCCATAATCACATGATGACATACTTGGAATAATGCATCATTATCTCTTTACCAAACAAGCCCTGGTTTTAATGACCCTGGGAAAGAAGCCTTTTGAAAACACTGTTGGAAAAGGAAAAAATGCTGGTAACCAGCATTTTCTCCTTTTCCAACAATGTTTTCTACTCTACCAAGGACAAATTCTGCCATTTGAGCCACTTTTGATTTGTCGTCTGCAAATGTTTTCAATTTGGACCAGTCTAAAATTTTGTCATGTGGTAAAGGGTTAAGAAGCATTAAACCCCCTTCTGCCAGAGCATGCTGATTTGTATGTAAAAATGCGCCAAGAGCTCATGTTTCAAACTGTAGCCCCATTATTTAATCCATTTGGACCCCTTCGGCACTTGGTCAAATTAATCCTTTACTAACAATCTTGATATTGAACAAAACTGAGGCAGGTGGCCTTTGAAATCATTGTGGGAAAAGAAGAAAATGCTGGAAACCATCATTTTCTTGTTTCCCCAAACTACTTTTTTATTTTTAAAGACATTAAGCCTCATTCAATTTGTAGTCTCTAAATGCTTTCAATACACAGAAGTCTCAAATTCTGTTGCATGGTAAAGGGGTCTTTTGCTAACATTCTACAATCATAAAGATCATACTTCATGGATTATGCTGTCTGCTTTTGGATCTACACTGTAAAGACCTTTCTTTAATCTTATGGCCAAATACATTTTAAAATTGCACAATTCATATAAATTTCTTGAAAAAAGTCACAGAAAATATCCATTTCATATTTTGTTGTTGGTTTGTTTGGTATGTAACATCATTTTAACTCATTACCAAACGACAATATTTTAGGCTTGTCCAAATTGAAAGCATTTGCAGATGACAAAATAAAAGTGACTGAAAATTTGAAATTTGTTTTGTGAAGGGTAGAAAACATGGTGGGAAAAGGAGAAAATGCTGGTTACCAGCATTTTCTCCTTTTCCCACAATGTTTTCTAAAGGCTTCTTTCTCAGGGTCGTCAAAAGTAGGGATTGTGTGGTAATGGGTTAAGCAATATTTCTGGCATATCCAGGATTCAAATTTCATTTTTTTATCCACTGGCAAATTTTAGCAAGTGGCTTTTTTTTCCACTCGCAAAATTAAAATTGGACTCGCATTTTTCTTTTTTTTTTTTTTTTTTGAAGCCCAGCATGCCTACCAATGGTAACGAACAAACAGCCAGTACAAGCTGTTCAATTCTATTCTATTACATAACCTGTAGACTAGAGACAACAACCAAACAAAAAAAAGGAACGTTAATTAATATTAAAACCATCATTTAACTATCAATTCAATTCCAGTTGAATATCTGTTCTCAAACCAAGTTAAATTTCTATAAAATTTACAATGGTGGACAATTTTGTAAATGAATTACGGACGTATCACATCCAAATATCTGCACGTCCGATAACTGGTTTACCGAGTCCATCACGTCCGACTTGCTTCTCGTTGTTATTTGTGCATAATAATTATCTTTTTATGAAAGATCGACAAATATTTCTGTTTTATAATCAGAGATTGAATTCGCCTACCGCTTTTTCCGTATAAAAATCGAAAAATCGTAGGATTGGCCGTGAGTGCAGATGAACGCACTTGGCTCACGAAACTCATGGTAACGAACGACAACTCGGAGGCTTCAATGGCGACATGTAAAATTATCAACAGCCGTCGAAGGGTATTCTCAGTGCGACATGACCGATGTTTATCCAGAATGAAAAGAATTACCTTATTTGTATTCACATATGAAATTTAGTACATTTTGGTAATTTATTTCAATAATTTGCACTCGCATTTTTTATCGAGTACTTGAAATTTCAACTCGCATTTTCCAATTCTGACTCGCATTTTGCGAGTAAATATGTGGGAATTTCGAACCCTGATATCACAGCAGCCCAGGCACCTATCCATATGTGCCTGGAATTGTAGTTAGCTACTGTATTCGGAAGCAATGCATTGGCTACAAACCACAGACCATGGTACTCAACATTTTGTTAGGACAAACAGGTATTTTTGAGAGACTAAACCAAAAATTTTAAAACAAAAATACTTCTTATTGCATGAAAACAAATAAGCAATACTCTGTGAAAAGGGAGCTTCGTACATCTGCAAAAAGTATCTACCAATGTCAGCCTACACAGTTCGCACAGGCTAATGTGGGTCAAAACTTTTTGCTTTGCTATTTGTAAATTTTCTACATGTCAAAGGACCAGTATACTATATGATTCAGTCGGACAAAATGGATTTTGTGGATCAATGATGATGTGATAATTTGCTCAATATAATGCATCACAGAGATGCATTAAATGCCCTTTTGCAAGAGCATGACTCAAACCTTTCGCACATTGGTTACACCTAAGTGTATACACAGAGGGTTTTTAAAAGTGGAAGTATGTATCATGAAAGAATATTACAATTAACCCTTTTAGCGCCATAGGCGAGAATAGGGACATTTGCGGACAGCACAGATCCAAGATCAGACTGCACAGAATGTGCAGTCTGATCTTGGATCTATACCGTATGCTTGATAGTTCAGGCCTAGAAAATAGAAATCTGTCAAGAGTTTCAGTGGATTAAATTTTCAGTCGAGTTTATATATCTGACACCAAAAGAGTTAACTCTTTACCAAACGACAAAATTATAGACTGGTCCAAATTGAAAGCATTTGCAGACGACAAAATAAATGTGACTGAAAAATTGAAATTTGTTTTGGGAAGAGTAGAAAACATTGTGGTAAAAGGAGAAAATGCTGGTTACCAGCATTTTCTCCTTTTCCCACAATGTTTTCAAAAGTCTTTTTCCCTCAGGTCGTTAAAAGTTGCGATTGTGTGGTAAAGGGTTAAAAGACCTTACCTAAAGGATAATGAGAAGTCTCCCACAAACGTATCACTCTCTCGTACCAAAAATGTTCCATCGCCCAAATTAGCATATTCACGTAATTTGGCTTCAGCATCTCTGCGACCACCAGGCAGCCGACCATGGAACCATTTCTCACTGAAGTGAAGTTCTTCATGGGACATGCCCTGTTTTATAATAAAAAATATTATTATACTGCAAAAAAATTTCTTGTAATCTGATTGGATAATATGGCCCAAACATATGTATCATGTACACTGGCAAAACCAACGTAAAAGCAGTTTCCCTTTCGGGAGCCCCGTATACATGACTACACTTTCAACACAATATTCAAAATGGCGGCGTCGATCAAGATTACCATCAAGATTATGCGCCAAGCTGCACGTTATAGCACGTATTACCAAGGTTTCAATGACGTCAGTTCCCAATGACATCGGTTTTCATTGAATTGGGGCATTCAGAAGGGAAACTCTACTTCGTCAGCGTACTCAATTTTTTAAACCAAAAAACAGGTAAAATTCGCTTAACAAACGTTGGAATGGTAAAACTTTGCAGTATAATAAATTCGTTGTATGGTCAGGTGGCAGGGGACTTGGAAACTTGTTCATGGCTGTGATGAATCATGTCGCCACTTCACCTTCGGCTCGGGGCGACATGATTCACCACAGCCGTGAACAAGTTTACAAGTCCCCTGCCACCTGACCGTACAACTAATAATGTATTAGCCTATAGCCTCCTGAACCAAATTTGCTGCATTTCATTTTGAAAACAGTGCAGTCTTAAAATATGGATCATAAAAAATGAAATAAGGTTTAACCCTTGTATCAAATAATCCCATCAGCATTTTTGTCCTTCATCAAACAATGTTTTCTGCCCTTTCAAGGATGGATTTTATCATATGTGACATCAAACATGTAAAACCCCAAAACTTATCCAACTTTCCATTCACCCACCAACCCATCCATCATTTAACCCTTCCATTCATTCACCCATGCACTCGCCTGGTATGTCCCTCTGTCCATCTATTCCCCCATCCATGACCTCTTACTGACCTACAATGACCTTTCAGACAACATAATGATCTCTTACCTACACTGGAGGCCTGTTATCAATTTTTGTATCAACTACAGGTAACACATAATGCTACAAGGCAGATTTCTGCCCGGGTCTAGACTTCATGAGATAACATGAGACTTAGAAGTTTAAATGGTGATATCATTTATGCACACAGATAGTCATCATTGAAAACGATTAAATTCTTCAGCATATTTGTAAATTGATCCTGGTTAGAACAATCTTTGTCTGTCATCAAAATTTTAGCTGAAGATAGCATGTTGGTCAATAGTTTTAAAACAGAAATTAAGGCCTTCTGTTACACAGTCTGATAAATGAGCCATTCTCTGTGTTGATTTATACCTATCAAGCCATCATATAATTATGGATCCATAATAGCTGCTTTTTCAACAACCCACTGAATCACAAGGAAGACTTGTCCTTGGGCAGATTGCACAGGCTGACCTGGGTCAATACTTTTCATAAATGCATTAAGCCCCCTTTTCACAGAGTGTTGCTCAAATCTATCTGGTGCATAAAAAGCAACAATAGTTGCCATCAAGAAATCAGGTGTTTCCTGTTGCCCATTGCACTGGAGTTACAATGAGTACCAGTGTCTATCCAATGCCAGTTCCAACGGGTACCAGTTAATAACTAACCTCAAGATTACTGGCTGATTCCTCATCTTGGTCCTCTTCCTCATCCTGATTGGTCTCCTCACTATAGTACAGTTTGGTTGAGGTCAGCACAAAGAAATGAGGGGTCCAAGTCTGAAATTTATAGAGTAAAAATATTGTGTTCCTCAATATAGTACAGTTTGGTTGAGGTCAGCAAAAAGAAATGGGGGGGGTCCAAGTCTGAAATTTATAGTGAAAAAATATTGGTCTCCTCACTATAATACAGTTTGGTTGAGGTCAGCACAAAGAAATGGGGGGGTCCAAGTCTGAAATTTATAGTGCAAATATACTGCAGGTCTAAAAAAATGTCTTAGTTAGATTATCTTTCTAGCCCTGCAAATTTCTCTTCGATAACTGGTAATAGTCATTGCGGCAAGATTCATTCCTCTCTCACCCCTGATCCTTATTATGTATTTTGATAATGGTTAACTGGGAAAGCAGCCAATGGCTTGGGAATAAAATTGTGTGAAGTACTAATAAAAAAAAAGCATGGATAGATGCATTGGTGGCTGTGATATATGTTTTCACGACTTAAACCAGCATTTTCTCCTTTTTCACAATGATTTTTACACCTTTCCAAATGAACATCCCATCATTTTTGCAACTATTAATTTGTCGTCTGCAAATGATTTAAAATTGGGTGAGTCTAAATTTTTTTTTGCCTGGTAGGGAGTTACAAGATAATATCTAACCTGATCGATTGGATCCTCCAGGTAAAGTATTCCATTTTTCACAGAATTGCTTAAGTCTCCTTCACGAGCATCTGACATGAAATTAAACTTTGTATAAACATACAGAAAAATATTGTACTTATCAAACTAATCCATTTAGTTGTACCTGTCTTACAGGACACTTGTAAAAACTTTTTACCACACAGTTACAAGTTTTAATCAACCCTAGGAAAGAAGCCTTTAGAAAACATTGTGAGAAAAGGTGAAAATGCTGGTCACCAGCATTTTCTCCTTTTCCCACTATGTTTTCTATCCATTCAAAGATGAATTCCAGCATTTGAGTATAACTAGCATTGTTATTTACCCATTCAAAGATGAATTCCATCATTTGAGCCACATTTAAATTGTTGTCTGGAAATGCTGTCAATTTGGACAAGTCTAAGATTTTGTTGTGTGGCAAAGAGTTAAGCCAACCAACTACTTAGGGAGATCTATGAAATGCTGGGGGTTTAATTTTTGGCGCATGTCGCTTTTCAAGCATCTGAGTACAATTTTACTGACATTTGTAAGTTTCTGCATACAAATTATCACAACTTTGCACCTTTTTTCAGATTTATGGAGTTTGCAGATCCATAATAACTACTACTCAAATTAAGTAGCTTGGTGAAATAGCTTAAGTAAAATTTTCATAACTCTTCAACTGAAGGCAGATACAGTAGTTCCCAGGCACTTGTTATCTATAGATAAACAGTGTATGTTGTTCAAATGAAGGAAAATATGACGTAATCTTTTCGCCACATTTCCTTGCACTTTATATCATCAAAATGATCATAAAGGGTTAGCCCGAATTTGAAGAAAATATCTTCAATAATGATAGATGGCAAAAACTGTCTGAAAATTTGCAACATGATGAGGCAGGCCATGACAGGGCTATGACAACCCCCATTATTATGTTTTAGTAACTCTTTACTACACAATCCTGTGTTTCAACAGCCCGAGTGCAAAAGCCTTTTGAAAATATTGTGTTTTCTACCATTTCAAATGATAAACCCTATATTTCAGCTATATCTAATTTGTCGTCTGCAAATGCTTTCAATTTGGATAGGTCAAATTGTGACTTTTGGTATAGATTTAAAAATAGCTGTGCTTAAAAACAGGGCCTACTCACTATCGTCAAGGGTATAGTCAATAGGGTCAGCCTGTGAACCGTCCGCAGGTAACTTTTTATGCTGAAAGACAGAAATATTACATCAATACATTCACATCTACAGGTAAAGGTTTCTTCATTAATTTTTTACCACATAATCCCAACTTTTTAACACCCTGGAAAAACGCTTTTGAAAACATTGTGGAAAAAGGAGAAAATGCTAGAAACCAGCATTTCTCCTTTTCCCACAATATTTTCTACCCTTTCAAAGGCAAATCCTACTGTTTCAGGCAAAAGGGCTTTTGAAAACATTGTTGGAAAAGGAGAAATTGGTAGTTACCAGCATATTTTTCCCCCCCACAATTTTTTCTGATCTTAACAAGACAAATCCTACTGTTTCAGCCAGATTTAATAGTTGCCGCAAACCCCTTCGGTTTGGACAAGTCCAAAATTTTGCTGTGTGGTATAGAGTTAACTACAACTTTTGAAAATAAATTCGGTTCCATGCTCAGCCAAATATTTTCCAAATTAGAAAAGACTGCCACAAGGTTCATTCCTCTGTCATGCCTGATCATTGTTTCGGCAATGTTCAAGAGGAAAAGCAGCCAGTAGCTTTGAAAGAATGTTCAGCAAAGTACTCCTAAAAGACACCAGGAAAGCATGAATGGGCGAATTAGTTACTGCGATATAACTCTAAGTAATGTTTAAAACAGCATTTAATTCTTTACCACGCAATCCCGTTTTTCAACAACCCTGAAAAAGATGCCTTTTGAAAACATTGTGGGAAAAGGAGAAAATGCTGGTAACCAGCATTTTCTCCTCTTTCCATAATGTTTTCTACTCTTTCTGATAAAAGTCCAATCCTCTGTGCCACATTTAATTTGTTGTCTGAAAATGCTTTCAACTTTGACCAGTCGAAAATTTTGTTGATTGGTAAAGAAAGAGTTAAAGCTTTACCTTGAGTATAATTTTTCTTTTGAGCTGATCAGGTGAGGGTAGATGTGTCGCATCTTTCTGAATGAGTTCTGTTAGTAACATGTCTATAAATAAATATGAATGTATCGATCACTTTCTTGTTAACCTTTTACCCCACAAACCCATTTTTAACAACCCAGAAGATGACAGCTTTTGAAAACATTACAGGAAACTAGAGGCCCTTGAGGGCCTGAAATCGCTCTACTGGGAGTGATTTTGCTTTTTTGCTAGCATACATTATGAATTCATGATGCAAAGATGAAAAAAAAAACACAAAAAAACCCCCACAAAAATGTGTTCTTGCAACTGGGCTCGAACCCACTTAGACAGCATGAGTAGGCATAATGAACTGAACTAACAGTAAAAAAAAAAGGAAGTGCAATTCTCAAAAATAATTGTTTGGAATCCAGCCAAAGAAATGTGACTGATAATGTGGACTTTGTTGAGTAAACCATACTAAGTCATCAAATGGCTGCTTTTACTGAACGGTTTACTAAATTTTCTTCACTTTTAATAAAGTTCAATCCCTTGATGAACCAAATAATCTTTTTCAAAAAAATTGGATCAACACTGTGGACTTCATTGCCTAGAAATGGAACTTTTCAACTTTAAATGGCTGCTTTTCCCACACTGATTGTCAGATTTTTTTCAAACTCAATAGGGTTCAAGCTGTTTATGATACAAAACAACTGTGCAAGTTTCACAAAAATCTGATTACAAATGCAGACTTAATCATGTAAGCAAGAAATGGAAATTTTCAACTTAAAATGGCTACTTTTCCCATATTGTTTGTTGGATTATTTTCAAAATCAACAGGGTTGAAGCTATTGATAAGATAAACAAACTATGCAAGTTTCACGGAAATCTGACCACAAATGCAGATTTTATCGCGTACACAAGAAATGGAACTTTTCAATTTGAAATGGCTACTTTTCCCATACTGTTTGTTAGATTTTTTTCAAAATCAATAGGGTTGATGCTATTGATAGGATAAACAAACTGTGCAAGTTTCACGGAAATCTGACCACAAATGCAGACTTTATCATGTAAACAAGAAATAGAAATTTTCAACTTGAAATGGCTACTTTTCCCGTATTGTTTGTTGGATTTTGTTCAAAATCGACAGGGTTGAAGCTATTGATAGGATAAACAAACTGTGCAAGTTTCACGGAAATCTGACCACAAATGCAAACTTTAACGCATAAACAAGAAACTGAAATTTTCAACTTGAAATGGCTACTTTTCCCATACTGTTTGTTGGATTTTTTTCAAAATCAATAGGGTTGAAGCTGTTGATGGGATAAACAAACTGTGAAAGTTTCATGAAAATCTGACCACAAATGCAAACTTTATCGCATAAACAAGAAATAGAAATTTTCAACTTGAAATGGCTACTTTTCCCATACTGTTTGTTGGATTATTTTCAAAATCAATAGGGTTGAAGCTATTGGTAAGATTAACAAACTATGCAAGTTTCACGGAAATCTGACCACAAATGCAGATTTTATCGCGTACACAACAAGAAATGGAACTTTTCAATTTGAAATGGCTACTTTTCCCATACTGTTTGTTAGATTTTTTTCAAAATCAATAGGGTTGATGCTATTGATAAGATAAACAAACTGTGCAAGTTTCACGGAAATCTGACCACAAATGCAGACTTTATCATGTAAACAAGAAATAGAAATTTTCAACTTGAAATGGCTACTTTTCCCGTATTGTTTGTTGGATTTTGTTCAAAATCAACAGGGTTGAAGCTATTGATAGGATAAACAAACTGTGCAAGTTTCACGGAAATCTGACCACAAATGCAAACTTTAACGCGTAAACAAGAAATTGAAATTTTCAACTTGAAATGGCTACTATTCCCATACTGTTTGTTGGATTTTTTTCAAAATCAATAGGGTTGAAGCTGTTGATAGGATAAACAAACTGTGAAAGTTTCATGAAAATCTGACCACAAATGCAAACTTTATCGCGTAAACAAGAAATAGAAATTTTCAACTTGAAATGGCTACTTTTCCCATACTGTTTGTTGGATTTTTTTCAAAATCAATAGGGTTGAAGCTATTGATTGGATAAACAAACTGTGCAAGTTTCACAAAAATCTGACAACAAATGCAGACTTTATTGCATAAACAAGAAACAGAAATTTTCAACTTGAAATGGCTACTTTTCCCATACTGTTTGTTGGATTTCTTCAAAATCAATAGGGTTGAAGCTATTGATGGGATAAACAAACTGTGCAAGTTTCACGAAAACCTGACAACAAATGCAGACTTTATCGCGTAAACAAGAAAAAGACTAACGGACGGACGGACGGACAGACGCACGGACGGACGGACGGACGACGGAAACCACGCCATGACATAAGCTCTGCTGGCTTTCACCCAGTAGAGCTAAAAAGAGGAAATCTTTGCAACCATCATTTTTAGCTCGACTGCTTTTGAAGAAAACACTGAGTTATTGTCATACCTCTTGCATCATTGTCATCTTCATCGTCTGCGTTGTCATCATCATGCAAAAACTTTGACATATTGTAATACCTCTCTTATTACATAAGATATTTACTTCAAACTTCAACAAGTAGGTAAGTATTAAAAGGGGGTCCCATACACCAGGGGCAGGTAACCATAAAAATATTTTTGACATACATATGCTCCTTTTTAAAAATGGAATTTTCAAGAACTTTGACATTTCATAACATGTCTGTATTACTTGGACTAATGCTGGTAGCCAGCATTTTCTCCTTTTTCAGTAGTTTTCTAACATTTCTAATATATATCCTTATGCTTTGAATTTGGACTGGTCAAGGATTTCGTCATTTGGTAAAATGCAATACTTACTACCAAGTTTTGACGACCCTGAAGTAAGAGGTTTGAAAACATTGTGGGAAAAGGAGAAAATGCTGGTAACCAGCATTTTATCCTTTTCCCGCAATGTTTTTGACCCTTTCTGATACAAATCGCATCATTCCAGTATCATTTTTTTTGTCGTCTGTAACTGCTTTGAATTTGGACCTGTCTAAAATGTTGTCGTCGGGTAAAGATGTAAGACTTACCACCAAAGATATCTTTGAAGGCACTTGCCATGTTCCTCTGCTGCCCTAGACTACAGTGGTTCTCTATCGACAATATTAATGGGTAACTAAATGAAAACAGAAAACAAAAACTTGTTCAAATAATTTTTTATTGCAGACGACATTTTATACAGTAAATGGCAATAAATAAGTCACCAAATTCCAAATGTCCATTGACTTACATGTATTTTTCAGAGAGCAAGAAATTTAACTACTCTGCTTCCAGTCATGTGATCATAAGGAAAACTATGCCGGTAGAAAGCGAGGTTCCTGGAGCTATTTACACTAACATGATTTTAGTATTCCTTGCCTGACATTATTCAACTGTAGCTCTATAAAAACCAAGTGGTATTTTTTTTTGCAAAATTTTGGTGACACTGCCATTATGTCGATCTATAAAAAGTTAATGGGGATTCACACTTTGATGAAATATTTATTGCCACTAACTTTATGTCAATTTGCCTTGCAGCAGACAACTTGTAAAACTACAGTGGTTCTCTATAACAACATTAATCCTTTATCACATAACCCAGAGTTTTATCAACGTTGTTGAAGAAGACTTTTGAAAACAATGTGCAAAAAGAACAAAATGCTGGTAACCAGTATTTCCTCTTTTTTCCACCGTGTTTTTTGAAATTTCAAATGCAAAATCTGTCAGTTAAGCCAAGTTTAACTTGTCATCTGAAAACCATTTCAATGTGAAAAAGTCTAAAATTTTGACGTCAAGTAAAGGGTTACTTAGTAACTGGATATAAAAACAAATATAGGAAATGATAACCATTCAACAATCCTGAATTTTAAAGACCTTGAGGAAAAAAGCTTTTGAAAAAATTGTGAGAAAAGAAGAAAATGCTGGTAACCAGCATTTTCTCCTTATCCCACAATGTTTTCTACCTTATCAAAGAAAGATTCAATAATTTCAGTAACATTTGATTCGTTGTCGGCAAATGCTTTCAATTTGAATAAGGCTAATATATTATGTGGTTTGGTAAAGAGTGTAATATAAATTCTACACTGATTGTGAAAAAGTACTTACAACTTATCTTGATCACCCATAACCAATGCTTCCTGGAAGCCTCAACTCTTTACCAAATGAGGAAATTTTTGACAAGTCCAAATCGAAAGCATTTGTAGATGACAAAATAAATATGATTCAGAAATTGAAAGTTGTATTGGAAAGGATGGAAAACATTGTGGGAAAAGGAGAAAATGCTGGTTACCAGCATTTTCTCCTTTTCCCAAAATATTTTCAAAAGGCTTCTTTATCAGGGTCGTTCAAAGTTGTGACTGTGTGGTAAAGCCTTAACCAGTACTTGTGCCGTAATGTGAGTAGTTCCAAATGTTGACCGCACTCACTGCTGGATTCATAGGCTGATACTATACCCCTACACTTCTTTCACTCAGTAATTCCAGGCTATTAGGTGTCTACAGACAGAACATTTTGTAAACACTGCCAGAAAAGGAGATATTGCATTTTCTTTTTTCCACAATGCTTTCTACCTATTCATTCACAAGTCCAATCATCTGAGCCTTATTTTGTATTTCATCATTGTAAGATTAGGTTATTCAGTTATGATAAACTATCAACTCTTTACCAAACGACAAAATTTTGAACAAAACCAAAGGGAGAGCATTTGCAGACAACAATGGAAATGTAGTTCAAATTATCATTTCTATCTTTGATGGGGTTAAAGCAGTGTGGGAAAAGGAGTAAATGCTGTTGACCAGCATTTCATTCTTTTCCAACAACATTTTCAAATAGCCTTTTCTCGGGCACGTTAACTAAGGATTGCGTGATAAAGGGTTAACCAAACACACTTGTATTTCCATGGTCACCAGGATATTGCTTATGAAAACATTGTGGGAAAAGGAGAAAATGCTGGTAACCACTATATTCTCCTTTTCCTACAATGTTTACTACCCTTTCAAATTTTCATTTCATTTTGTCACCTATTCAAATGTTTGTATCAAATCTAAAGTATGGTAAGTAACATACATCCATCCACTCATCACCAAAAAATTTCTCAAAATATAATGAACATAATTATTATTAATATTATAAATACATCGTTGAAAATAAAGTTACTAGCTGCATAAATAATACTAGAATGTGACTTCTCTTGAAAACATAAGCCGCGCTCTGTGAAAAGGGGGCTTAATGCATCTGCGAAAAGTTTCGACCCAGGTCAGCCTGCACAGTCCGTGCAGGCTGACCTGGGTCGAAACTTTTCGCTATTCGTCGATTTTCTGCATGTCAAAGGATCAGTCTACCTCATGATTGAGTCGGTTGTTAAAAAAAGTGGCTATTATGGATCCATAAGTATGTGATGGCTTTCTTGGTATGATGGATTACGGAGATGCATTAAGCCCCCTTTTGCCACGGCATGGCTCATATACATAAGATATCTTGGTACAAGTAAAAGAAAATTAATTGCCTGAGCTGGGGATTCAAACCAGCAACTGTCTGATTGCAAGTCCTATCCCATACTGACTGTGCTACTGGGTTTTGTTTCCAAAACTGAAAATTGTCTTTTGAAGTTAAGAAAACATTGTGGAAAAAGGATAAAAAGCTAGCTACCAGCATTTTCTCCTTTTCCCACATAACTATTTTCAACAGCCCTCTTTTAAATTATTTTTTGTAAGAGAGTTAAAGTATCATGGATAAATCCCATATCAGCATGCTGATATTCACTGTAGTCACTGACATTCACCGTTGTGACCAAATTATTAGCCAATCATGTACCCACTCCTTCTGACCTATCATCAGGTATTACCTTTTTACCAAACAACAAAATTTTGGACATGTCCTAATCCAAAATATTGCAGACGACATATTTAATACAACTTAACTGTTGGGATTTTCTTTGAGATGGTAGAAAACATTGTGGGAAAAGAAGGAGAAAATGCTGGCCAACAGCATTTTCTCCTTTTCTCACAAGGTTTTCAAAGGCCCACTTTCTCAGGGTCATTAAAAAGAGGATTATCAGATAAAGTGGTAAGAACATTTTAGTCACTTTTTCCCCTATATACATGCAAATCAAATTAAACAAGAACCAAACAAATTGAACTAAATAAAACACTTCCCCCCTCCCCCATTTCCATTAAGTGGAAGACCCTCCCCCTCTCCCATAGAAAAAAATGTTTTTATTAAGTTCTCTTCAGCTCTAAGAATGGCTCCCAGCAATAAATTCAATTACTGTAGCTACCCAAGACCTCTCACCTCATATGCCACATATTGTCATGGATTCATTGCACTGGCATACATATTTTGAAGAAATTACATACTGACAAATTCCTTTGAATTTAATTCTATCACACATATTCCTGACAATTCTCTGCCAAGAGAGTATGCCATAATGCCAACAACCTAATATTAAGCTCTCCATGAACAAGACAGGTTGGCTACTATGCATGAGTAAATGATGTAGTTCTAGAAAGGAATACAGTGGCATGTCAAATTCATCTGTGAAAACATGAGCAATTGTGACATATAGGTCTTTACCAAATAATGGTGAGTTTTAACTCTTTACCACAAGACAAAATTTTAAAAGAGTCCAAATTGAAAGCATTTGCAGACCATAATTTAGACACTGCTCAAAGGAGAAAATGCTGGTTACCAGCATTTTCTCCTTTTCCCACAATGTTTTTAGAAGTCCTACTCCTATGGATCATCGTAAGTTGGGATTGTTTGGTAAATTATTGATCCAACCCTGGCCAGGAATGCTTTTCGACAACATTGTTGGAGAAGGAGAAAACAGTGGTAAAAAGCATTTTCTCCTTTTCCCACAAGGTTATCTACCCTCTCAAAGACAAATAACGAACCATATGTAATTTATTGTCTGCAAATGCTTTCTATTCGTATGAGCCTAAAATTTTGTTAACTGGTAAAAATTTGACATAAAGTTAACCCTTAACTCTTTACCAAACGACAAACTTTTATACAGGTCCAAAATGAAAGCACTTGCAGACGACAAAATAAAAGTAACTCAAAAATTGAAATTTGTTTCCAGCACGGTAGAAAACATTGTGGAAAAAGGAGAAAATGCTGGTTACCAGCATTTTCTCCTTTTCCCACAATGTTTTCAAAAGGCTTCTATCTCAGGGTCGTAAAATCCAGGGATTGTTTGGTAAAGGGTTAAGCTGCTAAGCTCAACTCACTGACCTTTTGCAGACAGAGTAGATCAAGATCAGACTGTACAGAAAATGCAGTCTGATCTTGGATCCACTCTGTCCAATAAGAAGATATTTTTTTCCCAAAAAAGTGGTTTGAAAAAACATTATTTGGATTTTTACTATTGGCTGGAAAAGTTTCGTGTAACTCATTTAGAAGGATAGGGGTTCATATACACAGTAAAATGTTTCGAAGTCTTTGCTTTAACCTAAAAAGTACTGATTGTAATTTTTTAGAACTTTTATGAATATGAAATGATAACAGAAACAAACAATCACAAGACGAAAACAAGAGGACCATGATGGTCCTAAATCGCTCACCTGAAATGCAACTCAGCTGTCATTGTTATGGCCACTTGCATCTTGTTTTTTGCTGGAATGTTTTAGTTTAGAAAATGATTCATCCATATGACAATACCAACAATCAGAGCAGGTAAGAAAATGATAGAGCCGAAATTATAGGCCCTAGAGTGTAAACAATGGAATTGTCATCAAGATCCCCTATTTTGATGCTTTTAGCTTGTCCCCATTTTGATCAGATTTGTCCTTAGGTCATTATGAACATCCAGGGAAATTTTGAGTATGACTGAGCCAGAATTGTGGTTGCTGAGTGTGTTCATGTTCATGTTCACAACCTTACAAACATTCTGGGCGATGGATCAAGATTATGCTAGAATTCCGATAGCTATATAATAAACAGTGGAATTTTGGCGACGCATATTCAAGGATACATAAAAGCTAACCATGAGTATGTTATGCTCAGGTGAGCTGATAATGGGTTTTCAGACAGAATCACATGCCAAATGTATGTTGTGGGCCATACAATATGGAACAGGAGGATTCCAAGAATACACTCTTTACATATTTGATCCCACATTGTGAATACAAAGGACTTTTTGTGATTCCAAGGAAGAAATTTGGTAAATGCTATTAGCAAACAAGAGCCGTCAAGTGGTTGTTGAGAAATCGCTTCGGATGGACAGACAGACAGACGAAGTGGAGACTATATGCTCGCTAGGGGTGTAACGATACATCGGACTATCGATGGATCGCGATGGTGAGCGAGTCGATGCAACTGCATCGATTGTTATGTTGAAAATCGATAACTATCGCCGATAGTTACCTCAAATATCGATAGTTTCACTGACAAGAAAGAGAGCGAAAATACTGCAATTCGCTAATGTATTCGGACGCCCTAAAAGTTCGGACACGTTTAATTATTTACAAAAATAATTTATTTTTTAATTCTTTCTCTGAACACTTCCAAAAGCAAGTTTTCCTAAATATTCGGACATTCCGTAACTTTAATTTCCCAAAATATTTGACGGGTAATTTTTTGGAATATGTTTTCATTTATAATGATCGGCTGCATAATATTCATTTCTGCATAGCAATGTTCGTCGTTACGAAAACGAATCCTTCGAGAGCTGATTAACTCAGCAGCAATTTTAAGTCATGAAATTAGACCAAAATAATTGCAACACTAAGGGTGTTTTTGTTAAAAACTTCTCACCAATGCGAAAAGTGTGGATTTAGATCAAAGATCAGACCAAACAGTCTGCCTACAGTCTAATCTTAATCTACACAGGCCACCAAAACCATAACCATGCGTGTTGTCCCTCCATAAGCAATAAATAAATCTACTATGAAAAATGAATACTAAACCTCGTTCTTTCTTTTCTTTATTTATCAGTAATCCATTTCAAATGCATTCCATTTATTTCGGCTGCAAGGAATTATAGTAATTTTTAGAAAACAGCCGCACTTTTTTATGCTGACTACACAAAACGTGACACGACTGGCGTGTTCTTGAAACAGCTATATTACTAAATGCAAAAAGGCTTTATCAGCTGGTGTACATGTAAATCGTGCATGAAATAGGCTTATTGCATGGTCACTTTGAGTTGATTGGAGGTTGACCTGCAGCTAGATATAAGTTTCTTCGAGCAGACCAGTTTAAGTGTGTAAATTTAACAGGTGCGTTACAACTCAGTCGCTTCCAATGATTTGCGTGTTACGTCATACCCCTTATCCAAATTTTACTGCAAACATTTGTGTACCCACGACAGGCTGACAGGCATCTTGTAGACAGATGGCTTTTAATATAGATCTACATTATGGTCGTTCTGATTTACTCTGCTGATGGTAAGATGGCGATTTTCAAAGTTGGCGGATGGTGTAGATACACATCAGACTAAACAGAACACGCTGTCTGATCTTGGATCTATACCATCCACTTCTGTACTATGACTTAACTCGTATTAGAAAGCTACTTCTTTCTCGGGCTAAAAAAGGTAAGATAATGTTTAACAGTGTTCCCACTCGAGCAAATTATTGCGTAAATCACGTTATAGAATTGAAATTCACGTAACAAATTCTGGTTACACTCGAGACTTCGCGTAAGAAAATGCATGGACAAAAAAGGCCATTATACGCTTTTCTTGTCAAAAATGACAGGTTTTGAAGTTACTTGTTACCCTCATTGACAATCTTTTTGACAAATCATGTGGAAATACCTAGCCAGAAATTAACAGACATGAAAAACTGATCGGAGTAAAAAACACGGAAACCCATGACACAACAAAATGTCTCTTTGACATTGTCCGATCAGAGTCACTTCAGATCGTCTTTTCAGCTTTTTAATGACTATAAGCAGTAAATTTGTACAAATATCTTAATATAACACACTTTTTGGATACACATACAACAAGGTAAAACATATTTTTTCGGCCACCCCCTTTTTTTCAGAATGATAATTTCCTAAAGATTTGGACACTAAAGTAATTATTTTTTCTGTCTGAATATATTGGCCAATTATGGGTAAATTAGATCAATTCTATCAACTCAAAAAAACCTTAAAGGCTCACACTTAAAAGGTGATTTCTTTAAAAGTTTAAAGTTGCTTTGTAATTACTTTTTATTAGGTGTGTTTATGAACCACCAGCATTTGTCAGCATTTTGTGCTTTGCATGCTGTTGTATATCAATCAGACTTAAAAGTTGACTTCTTCAAAAGTTCAGAGTATTTAGGTATGTTAAAATTTTTGTGAGCCATCTGCATTTAGAAAAAATAGTCATTGAAATTTATTGAGCATCTTGCATTTAACTCTATTTTCCCCTTTATTTGCTATTTAAAACTATACTCAAGTAGAATTTAAACTACTCGGAGAAAGTATTAGTCTAAAACATGGTTTCAAGATGTAATTTGGTGAAATTCATCTCTTGCAATTCATCCAATAGTATTGCAATAGTATTGCAATAGTAACAGGCAATATCAATACTATTGCAATAGTATTTTTTCCAATGTCAATACTATCGCAATAGTAGATTTTGGCCTCAATAGTCAACCCTAATGCTCGCCCTTATGGGAGCATAACTATCCACCAGTCCATGCTGAATATGAAAGCTCTAGGGTTAATGTTTGGATGAAAGAAGATTTTAAAAGATCTTTTATTTGGATGTGGAAACTGGGATCCAACAACAAAGCACTTATTTTTTTTTCCTAAGGTCACAATTCGATGTACTTGGGTAGAGTGCTACTGTTGCCAATTAAGTTGTAGGCTTTGTGTTTGGGTTGATTTTCTTTTTTCAGCAGTTGACATGGAAACCAGAGTTGTTCATGAATTCCAATTTGTCAAAGGACAATACAGTTGATCTTGCTTAGCTAAGCGACTACGTTTATTAAGCCAACACTTTTATTAAGCGATAGGAATTCCAATGTCTCTGTTGAAATATATAAGACTAGCTGGAATTGAATGCCCCATGGATTAAAGCCTTTATGCTGAGCTAAATCCTATGTTGTTAGTACTTATTACAATCGTCTTAGTGAGAGTATTGTAATGAGTATTACCAATAAAGGCTTTTCTTGAAAGTAAGGTATTATTTGAGTGCAAGAAATGTTGCCACTCCATGTAATCTGAATAAGTTTTTGTTGCATTAAGAGACCATTTTCTAAAGTGACCAATTTTGGCAGTCCCTTGAGTGGTCGCTTAATACATGTTTTACTATATCTCTTAATTATAAAGACTCAGTGTTTCCCAATAGTGGCACATACCTAGTACAGGTTGACATCTGCGACAGCCCAAAATAGGGTTATGTTGTGCTTTATTTATTTGCAATCAAATTTACAATAAAAAGTTATTCATTGCAAATATACTCTGATTTAACAATACAGTGAACTCCACTTATAATGATACTCAGGGGACCGAAGAAATCACATCGTTTTATCTGAGTATCGTTTTAACTGATGTATATTCTTATAAAAAGAGACCCTGTTGGGACGAAGGGATTAACGCCATTATAAGCAATATATCGTATTAAGCAATATAGTAATAAGCAAAGTTTACTGTAATTGTTGCAGAGATGCTCAAGAAATTAATTAATATTTTAGCAGATCAGTATTGAGTTGACTCTTTTCAAGATATAATGGTGATCAACCTCTTTCCCACAACCACTTGCGAGAAGACTCAACACCATAATGCTACATGCCAAATATGAAAGCTCTAGCCCTTATGGTTTGGGACAAGAAGATTTTTAAAGATTTCCCTCTTTATCTCTATGTGAAATCCGAGACCCCACAACATAGGGCCAATTTCCACACTAGGGCCATAATTTGAAGTATTTTGGTAGAGGGCCACTAGATGATGCTACATGCCATATATGAAAGCTCTAGCCCTTACGGTTTGGGACAAGAAGATTTTTAAAGATTTCCTTCTTTATCTCTATGTGAAATCCGAGAACCCACAACATAGGGCCATTTTCAACACTAGGGCCATAATTTGAAGTATTTTGGTAGAGGGCCACTAGATGATGCTACATGCCATATATGAAAGCTCTAGCCCTTACGGTTTGGGACAAGAAGATTTTTAAAGATTTCCTTCTTTATCTCTATGTGAAATCCGAGAACCCCACAACATAGGGCCAATTTTTAACACCAAGGCCATAATTTGAAGTATTTTGGTAGAGGGTCACTAGATGATTCTACATGCCATATATGAAAGCTCTAGCCCTTACGGTTTGGGACAAGAAGATTTTTAAAGTTTTTTCTTTCAGTTGCCATGGCAACCAGAGTTCTTCATGGAATTCAAATCTTTGAAGTATTCTGAAAGTGCATCACCTAAGGATCATTTCTGTGAAGTTTCATTGAAATCTGATTGGCGGTTTCAGAGGAGAAGATTTTTTAGTAATTGTTTACGGACGGACAGACAGACGGACAGACGGACATTGACCAATCACAATAGCTCACCCCGAGCACTATGTGCTCAGGTGAGCTAACAAAGAGACAAAATATATAGAAGTTGTGAATAATTAGATAAAATCTACAACACAACGATCTAGACTTACTCAGAGCGACACCAAGCATATTCCCTGATTATATCTAAAACATCGAGAAATCGGATCTTTGTTGTCCAAGTATGTCCATGGAACACGAGGGGGTGATTGTCTGGACCGTCCCAGCAATCCACTGAAGGGTCGGCAGAAAAAAATACACATAATGGATGGGACGTTAGAAAACTCCCAATGATACAGGAGTTGAGATAAGTGCAGTATTCTGGTATTCATAAAAATACCATCTCTTTTGCACTTAACCTGTTTGTAAAGGCTTTTTTTTAAGCCTTAAAGTACTGAATAAACAAGACGGACATTTTCAATCAAAACATAAAAAGCGAACCATGCTCTGGCAAAAGGGGACTTAATGCACCTCCATGATGCACTAAACAAGCAGTTATTATAATTATGGATCCCATAAAATCCATTTCATCTAACAACCTACTGAATCATGAGGTAGACTGGTCCTTTGACATGCATGGATCGATACTTTTTGCAGATGCAATAAGCCCCCTTTTCAAAGAGCATGGCTCAAGTAAATATTACAATCTTGAAGCTGCTTTTGACCAGATGATCTCTACACAACAGACAGCATAGATCAAAGATCTGACCGCACATTCTGTGCACTCTGATCTTGATCTTGACTGTCTACAAAAGCAAGCATAGCTCTGATCAGGGTTAAGATAAACATACCTCAATTCATCGGAACCTCTGTACTGTAACTAAGACCTTTTTGTTTACTCTTAACAACGTTTTACCCTAGACTGGGATCCATCTTCACCAAACAGCCTGGATACTATTCTTACAATCAACAACAAAATGTGATCCCCTTTTTGCATCCTAACATGCCCCCATCCCCTCATCCTAATGGCTGAGATAAGACTCTCCTGTGGTATTACTTAAATCATTTCCGTAAAAAATGTTAAACTCTTTACAACACAATAGCAAGTTTTAATAACGCTGAAGAAATAGCCTTCTGTAAACCTTGTGGGAAAAGGAGAAAACGCTGGTAACCAGCATTTTCTCCTTTTTCTACATGGTTTTCTATTCTTTTACAGACGAATAATACCATCACTTCAGCTACATTTAATTTGTTTCAGCTACATTTAATTTGTCATCTGCAAATGTTTTCAGTTTAGAGTCTAAAAGACAAGCCTAAAATTTTGTAGTTTGGTATAGAGTGAAAGGCAATTTGGTGAAGACATACCCATAGACAATGCTACTACTACTACTGTACATGTATTACAACAAAGTTATTTCTAACCACTGTAAACCTCTGTGACTACAATAAAGGCTATATAAAACAAGTACAGTAAAACCTGTCTTAGTGGCCACTTCTATTAAGCAAGCAATCTGTATTAAGCAAGCATCGAGTTCCAAGAGAAGGGAGATATATTAAAGAGTACCTGTATTAAGGATTTACCAAACAATCATGACATTTAACGACCCTGAGGAAGAAAGCTTCTAAAAACATTGTTGGAAAAGGATAAAATGCTGGTAACCAGCATTTTTCTCCTTTTGCCACAATGTTTTCTACCATTTCCAAAACAAAATTCAATTTTTCAGTCACATTTATTTTGTCGTCTGCAAATGCTTTCAGTATGGACAAGTCTAAAATTTTGCCATCGTGTAATGAGTTAAGGCTTTACTAAACGACAAAATTGTAGACTTGTCAAAATTGAGAGAATATGCAGACGACACATTAATTGTTAATCAAATGAAAGTTTTTATTTGTTGAAGGGCAGAAAACATTGTTGAAAAGGGAGAAATAGCTGGTTACCCGCATTTTCTCCTTTTTCCTCATTGTTTTCAAAAGCCTTCTTATTCAGGATCGTCAAAACTGAGGATTATGTAGTTTGTTGAAAGTGCAAGCACTATGCAATCACCATAGACAAGCATCCCAGTAAAGTGTAACAGGGCCAAGACTACACATTGCTGTACATAGCCATTGAACTTCTGTTCCCCTCGTTACCCCATACCAAAAAATCCCTGCGGAAGAGGTCCTCTGGCAACACTGTTGGAAAGGCGAAAATGCTGGTAACCAGCATTTTCACCTTTTCCAACAATGTTTCCTTACCTTTCAAAGAAACTTCATGTTATTTGAACCACTTATAATTTGTTGTATATAAATGCTTTCAAAACGAACCAGTCTACTATTTTAATGACTAATGCAGAGCTTGTTAGATCATAATCTTATAAATCTGATGTATTAATTAAATCTTTTACAGAAGTTTGACGAATAGGCTTTACTTATTGTACAGCAAAGTGAATCATGCATGAATTCTGTATGCATCTCACGGATAGAAAGAAAAGAAACAAAACTGAAGGATAGATTATGTCCCCACATACACTATCCACAATTAAGAGGCTAAGGGATTCCCCAAAATCTGCAAAATATGACTTACTTGGTTAAAACCTATTTATTTTACGGTTATTGAGAAACAAGTTCTTACAACTTATACTAATCTCTCTCGATTCTGCTTCCTGGGAACTACACCAGTACCTGCACGGAATATGTGGGCCAATGAACAATCCCAAAGTTGACACCCGCTCCCGGGTATTGAACTCGGGACCTTATGGTTATGAGGCCGATGCTCTACCTCATAACTATGGACACCACACCACAGACATCACATATCTCTGTGAGTTATTGTTTCCTAGAAAACCTTAACCCTTTATCAAACAAGCCCGGGTTTTAATGACCCTGGGTAAGAGGCATTTTGAAAGATTGTGGGAAAAGGAGAAAATGCTTGTAAACAGCATTTTCTCCTTTTCCCGCAATACTTTCCACCCTTCAAAGAAAAATTAACTTTTTATTTACATTTGCCTGCAATACTTTCCATCCTCCCCGCAAAAAAATAAACTTTTTAATTACATTTGATTTATCACCTTCAAATGCTTTCAATTTGGACAAGTCTAAAATTCTGTCATTTGGTAAAGGGTTAACCAGTACTTACACTGTGAAGTGTATCTCTGACTTGATGACTAATTGCATTTTTTTCACATTCCAAACATCATATTTTAGAGATATGATGAAATAAGCTCTGTACCTCCTAACTAACAGCATTTCCAGAGAACAAATAAAATTAGACTAAAATGATTGGATTTATCTTTGCATGGGGCAGAAAATATTGTAGAAAAATGGAAACTCTGGTTATCAGCATTTTCTCGTATTTTCTCCTTTTTTTCCTCAATTCTTTCTACCCTATTAAAGACAAATTCCATATTGATTTGAGCCAAACTTAAAATATTTTTCTACAAATACTTTCAATATGGACAATTCCACATTTTGGTTGTGAAGTAAAGAGTTAATTATATAATTATTTAACTTTTTCCTTTCGGGCCAGAGCTAAAATTTCTGTTGATTGATTGTATGGTGTTTAACGCTATTTTCAACATTATTTCAGTTATATCGCGGCGGCCAGTGCACCTATCCATACTTTCCTGGAGTCTCCTTTACCAGTACTCCGCACAATTTTCTTTCCAAGTACTGGCTCCTTTCCCACATAATCATCGTCGAAACAATGGTCAGCAGTGGGAGAGGAATGAATCCTGTCGCAGTGACTACCATCAATCCTCGGAAAGAAATTGGCCGAGCCAGGGGTCGTAGCCGGGGATCGAACCCTGGACCCCGTGTTCTCAAGTCCTACACGCAACTGACTCAGCTACCCGAGCTTGGCTAAAATTTCTATTCATTTTGCTTAGAAGAAGAAAGGGTCTTGTTGATAAAATGTTGCAAAACCACTATTGTAAACTGTTGATTCAAATCAAGCACCACAGCAAAGAGATTAAATATGGTGATATGCTAAGTGTGGTGATATGCTAGGTGTTAGTGCATGAAAGTCATAGATAATACTGTAAAAAGGAATATGTGGGTTAGGAAAGTTAGTACATAATATAACAATGCTATTTTTTATTTATAAAGCAGAACTATGCAGTTTGATATTAGAGAAGGACTTGTTTGATACAAAACTGTGTGGTTAATAGGTATGGGGGTGCATTTGATTTGTGCTCACTTACTCCGACACAACCCATGCATGTTCTCTAATTGATTTTAGAACATCTAAGAATTTAATGCGTGATGTAAGAGTGTGACCATGGTATATTTGAGGATAGCCATCCGGTCCGTCCCAACAGTCCACTAAGGAAATAAAAACAAAAAAACATTGCTACACAAGATACAATACATGAAAATAAATAATAATCACAATACAAAAGAAATCAAAATACAATATTAAGTAAATCAGTTGCTATAGATAGGTAATCTCGATACATTCCGTAACCCTTTACTAGGCAACAAAATTTTAGGCTCGTCTTGATCACTCTTGCAAACAAATTAAAAGTAGCTCAAGGTATGAGATATGTCTGACAGGGTTGAAAACATTGTGGAAAAAGGAGAAAATGCTGATTACCATCATTTTCTCCTTTTCCAATAATATTTTCAAAAGCGTTCTTTTTCAAGGGCCTTCAAAATTCTGACTGTGTGGTAAAGGGTAATCCCTTTCCTTTAACAATTTGCTGCAAAAGGTGTCAATAATTTTTGGAAATACCAGTTAGGTTTTTACTGTCATCACACAATATTAGTCAGTATCATCTTTTTTTTCCTTAAACTTTGGTGCTGACAAAACTGAACCAGAGCAACTCATGTGGGTGCCAACACACAGCTGCAGGTGTTTGATTTTAACAGATATTTCTAAGTCAAAACAGGGACATAACTATATCCCTTGTTGTATGCTTCCCTTTTTAATAGTTAACAACTTGTCCAAGTTTGAAGTAAATATCTTCAGTAATAAAAGAAATATTACAAAATGTCACAGTTTTTTCACAATGCAAATGACGCGGACGACAACAATGCCAGGGCTATGACCATAACTTATTGCTTTCTTCAAAAAGCACCCAGCTGAAAATGATGCAATAACTAGAACTGTCACAAAAGTGCCATATACCCCCATGCAGCGCCTTGTCACAGAACAGATATCATTTTATAGAAAACAAGCAATTTTGTTGAAATGATATCCCCTTGCCGAAAATGACCTTTTCAAAATCTTGCGTGACCGCATAACTCAAAATCGCTCCCAGTCGGCCATTTTGCATCAAATCAAAAAAAGAAAAAAAAATTATTGGCGGAATAGGTTATTGTACACATGTATAAAGTTTCACAAAATTCCGTCCAATGATATTAGAGATATTGTCCAGGACAGACAAACAGATAACGGTAAAACTATATCCCTCCGCCTTTGGCGAGGGATAAAAATAGCATCAAAGTGCCTTAACTGGGTGAAAAATCATTACATTGTAACAAAAGTTTCAAGTCAATCATATTTATGAAGTTTCAAATTACTAGCTTTTGTACTTTGCAAGTTATGCCCCAGATAGAAATCCAAAGTTAAAATTTACAAAGGGCAATAACTCTAAATAGAGTGGGAATAGAGTAACAGTTTTTGTACACTGTACTTCTCATAAATGTGGTCTATATGTATATGAAGTTTGAAGTTACTAGCTTTTATACTTGGAAAGTTATGCCCCAGACAAAAATCTAAAGTTAAAATTTACAAAGGGAAATAACTCTAAAATTACTGGGAATAGAGTTATGGTTCTTGCACAGTGCACTTTGCTTTATGGTGATCTAATCGTATATGAAGTTTGAAGTTACTAGCTTTTGTTACTTGGAAAGTTATGCCCCGGGCAAAAATCCAAAGTTAAAACTTACAAAGGGCAATAACCCCAAAAACAGTTGGAATAGAGATATGGTTCTTGCATACTGCAATCCTTCTAAATGTGATCTATCTGTGTGTGAAGTCTGAAGTTACTAGCTTCTATACTTTCAAAGTTATGCCCCCCCACAAAAATCAAAGTTTAAAATTTACAAGGGGCAATAACTCTGAATATACTGAAGACAGAATCATGGTTCTTGCAGGGTTGCATCTAGAAATTTTCAAATAGGGGGGCTGGCCCCCATCATCTTCAGAAAAAGGGGGGGCACGTTTCCCCCCCTTTCAAGTGTAAAGAGGGGGGACAAATTTTATGGCGGTTCCGATAATGTGGTAAAGGGTTAATGTATTATTTGTTTTTGTCTTTGGAAAAATAATAATGATTATATCCATTAAAGGGTTATTACATTCTAGTCTTCTTTGTTAAGATGAATGTCTTGTAACTTCTTCTTTCACACTTGTTACAGTATAATCACTGTAAGACAAGTAGACTTATCCCCATCCTACCCTCTCTGTCCTACGTTGTTCAACATTTTCATTTCATAAATTCACCGAAATTTTTACCTCAGTGTTAGACTGAGATTTTAGCTTCCATCTATAGTTTCATACAGATATTTATGTAAATTTACTGCTTAAATTCACTACCAAAGCTGAAAAGACAGTCTGAAGTGCCTCTGATCAGACGATGTCAAATAGACATTTTGTTGTGTCATGGGTTTTCGTAGTTTTTTGCATCGATCTTTTTTTCATGTCAATTAATTTTTTTCAAAAGTATTTCCATATGATATTTCAAGAAATTGTCAATAAGGGTTGCAGGTCACTTCAAAACATATCATTTTACCCTAGATCAGTGGATTGACATCATTATCTCGCTTTTCATTACACGCCAGCTTCTTAGGTTGTGATAAACGGTGTCAAGTAGTCTGTCATATTTAATACTCACTGTTTATGATGGACTTATTTTCTTTCAAGAATTTTGTAGCCTTAAGACATCACTTGTTGCCAGCAGATTCCCCAGTGCGTCATTTTTGGACACACTTTTCCTAAATTGTCGCATTCAGTGATCGACAGCGTGGGCCCAGCAGTGAGGTTTTTCGTCTGTGTAACACAGATGACAAGTGTCTATTGATATGATCAAAATAAGTCGTTTTTTCTCTCTTTTTCCCCAATTATGGTGCGCACGATCATGCAATTTTTGCGGGCTAGTTCGTTTTAGTGCGGGATTTGGTGTGCAAACAAATTTCTTTTTCGCGGGATTTTTTATTTTGATGCGGGGTTTCGGCAAGCACTCTAGATGCAACCCTGTTCTTGTACACTGCACTTCCCCTTAATGTGATTTATCTGCATATGAAGTTTGAAGTCACTAGCTTTTATACTTAGGGAGTTATGCCCCGGACAAGCTTTTCGTGACGCACAGACAGACAGACAGACGGACAAGGTGACTCCAGTATACCCCTCCCACAAACTTTGTTTGTGGGGGTATAATGATGATGACAAATCAAACGTGAGCATCGCAAGAGGGTGCCAATACTGGGCTATATTTACATTTTCGCAGGAAATTTTAGGTTGAAAAAGGGGCACAATTGTTTCAAAAATATTTCAGATTTACCTGCCTTTGTTGTATAGGTTCCAATTTTCTTTCTTAAAAATTTAGCCCAAGTATGGAATAAATATTTTCAGTTCTAACAGTAACAGATATATGAGAAAATGTCGGTTTTAGCACCGAGATGACAATGCAGATAGCCAACAGGGCTATGACAAGACCCCAAGTTTTCATTGAAAACAGCTGGGCATAAAAATTGAAAGAATTCAAAAACATAATTAATTAACTAGAGCTGTCACTGAATGTGACTTAATACCCCCGCCAGCGCTTTGACAGAAACAGGCAATTTAACAAAAAATTTTCTAAGTTCAAGGGGAGATTACCCTGGAATCATAGGGAGTAGATTATTGAAAACTGCGTCTTGCACAACTTCAGTATACGATCAATGTATCAACAAACTTTCAATACAATAGCAGCAAAACTGTAGGAGGAGTTCGCAACACAAAATTACTAGTATTTTGTACACAGACGGACACACGGACAGACGGACAGACAGGCTGATTCCAGTATACCCCCGAAAACATTCGTTTTGCAGGGGTATAACAGTAAGTCTTTACCACACAATTCTGAGTTTTAACAACCCTGAGGAAGAGGCCTTTTGAAAGCATTGTGAGAAAAGGAGAAAATGCTGGTAACCAGCATTTTCTCCTTTTCCCACAACGTTTTCTACCCTATGAAAGACAAAAATCATCATTTGAGCTACATTAATTTTGTGTTCTGCAAATTATTTCAATTTATTCGAATCCACAATTTTGTCATTTGGTAACGGGTTAAAATAAAAATAGAAATGAATAAAAATGAAACAAGAGGGCCATAATGGCCCTGAAGTCGCTCACCTGAGCCTTTTGATCAAACATGACCCATTTCCAATCTCTTCAGAGATATTAAGACAAACACTCTGACAAACACTCATTAGTATTGGGCTTACAAATATGGCCTCTAGAGTGCACACAAGCTTTTTCTAGAATTTGTCTCAGCCGCCTACTTAACATTTAGAAATTATCCAGACATACATTCCAACAAACTTTCATGAGTATTTGAGAGAAAATGTGGCCTGTAGGGTGTATAAAAGGTTTTTCCGAGATTTGACCTAGTGACCTGGTTTTTTATCCAACATGACCCATATTCATACTAGTCTAAGATATTATCAAGACAAACATTCAAAACAAATTTCAAGATTATTGGACTGAAAATGTGGCCTCTAGAGCGTACACACGGTTTTTCAAGGATGAAACTTGGTGACCTAGTTTTTATTCCATGTGACCCATTTTCAAACTCATGCAAGATATCATCAAGACAAACATTCTAACAAAAGTTTAAAGAATATTGGACTGTAATTATAGTACAAAAGGTTTTTCCTAGATTTGACCTTGTGACCTAGTTTTTTATTCAACATGACCCATTTTCATACTAGTCTAAGAAATTATCAAGAAAAACATTCTGACCAACTTTCAAGATTATTGGACTGAAAATGTGGCCTCTAGGGCTTACATTAGGTTTTTCTAAGATTTGACCTGGTGACCTAGTTTTTGACCTGACATGACCCATCTTCAAACTCATCCAAGCTTTCATCATGACAAACATTCTGACCAACTTTAAAGAGCATTGGGCTGAAAATGTGGCTTCTGGAGCGTACACAACGTTTTTCAAAGATTTGACCTAGTGACCTAGTTTTTTACCCCACATGGCCCACTTTCGAACTCATCTGCGATATTATCAAGACAACTATTCTGACCAAATTTCAAGAGTATTGGACTGAAAATGTGGCTTCTGGAGCATACACAAGCTTTTTTTAAGATCTGACCTAGTGACCTAGTTTTTGACCCAACATGGCCCGTTTTCATATTTATCAGAGATATCATCAAGACAAACATTCTGACCAACTTTCAACAGTATTGGACTGAAAATGTGGCCTCTACAGCGTACACAAAGGTTTTTCTAAGATTTGACCTGGTGACCTAGTTTTAGACCCGATATGGCCCATTTTCGAACTCGTCTGAGATATCGTTAAGACAAACATTCTGACCAACTTTCAGGAGTATTGGATTGAAAACATTGCCTCTAGAGCGTACACAAGGTTTTTCTAAGATTTGACCTGGTGGCCTAGTTTTTGACCCAACATGGCCCATTTTCGAACTCGTCCGAGACATCATCAAGACAAACATTCTAACCAACTTTCAGGAGTATTGGACAGAAAATGTGGCCTCTGGAACGTACACAAGGTTTTTCTTAGATTTGACCTAGTGACCTAGTTTTTTATCCGACATGACCCATTTTCGAACTAATCTGAGATATCATCAAGACAAACATTCTGACCAACTTTCAGGAGTATTGGACAGAAAATGTGGCCTCTAGAGTGTACACAAGATTTTTCTAGGATTTGACCTACTAACCTAGTTTTTGACCCGACATGACCCATTTTCGAACTTGTCCGAGATTTTATTGAGACAAACATTCTGACCAAGTTTCATGAGTATCGGACTGAAAATGTAGCCTCTAGAGCGTACACAAGGTAAAAGTTGACGACGGACGACGCATAACAGACGCCGGACACAGCATGATCACAAAAGCTCACCATGAGCACTTCGTGCTCAGGTGAGCTAATAAAAAGATGAAAGAGTATTTCACATCAAAACACTCAAAGAATGAAAAATGAGAGGTGAGCAAATTCCTTCCTGAAATAAATCTGCAAATGATGACTTTTGAAAACATCCTCATAAAAAATATAGAAAATCAACATAAATTAGTTTAATACAATGTCATGATGATTTTGTATAGTGTTGTATGACACCATTTTCAACGTTACTTTAGTAATATTACAGTGGCAAGACACTTATCTTTGCTTTCCTGGACTTCCTTTTTACCAGTACTATGCACAATATTCTTCAAAAGCCACTGGCTACTTCTCATAATAACCATCCTCAAAACAGTGGTCTATGGTGAGAGAGGAATTAATCCTGTCACAATGACCATCATCAATCCTTGGAAAGAAATTGATTGAACTGAGTTTTTGAACCTACCACACCCTGGTTTCAAGTCCTGTATGCTATCGACTGCGCTAATAGGCATGGCGTTTTTAATACATGAACTAATATTTAAATCTTGTCAAAACAGGAAAAATTATGTATCAAGTGCATTTTCTTCTCCTTTCCCATAATGTTTTCAGACGAAAAAAGTACCCTACAGGTGATAATTTGTTATAAAGAGATACTAAATGGGGATTTATTTTCTGTTTTATGGGTCAACTTATTTCGATCAAGTGTCATACAAAAACTAACCCTTTACCAAACAATCCTATGTTGAACCTTTCGGAGGATTAAGGCTTTTGAAAAACTTGTGGGAAAAGGAGAAATTACTGGTAACCAGCATTTTTCTCATTTTTCTACATTGTTTTTTAATCTTCTAAAGACAAATCCCATCATCTGAGTCACATTTAAATTGTCATCGGCAGTTGCTTTGAATTTAAATAATTCTAAATTTTGTCAACTGGTAAAGGGTTAGATTAAAAAGAAAAAGAAAAAAAAAATCTACAACAATCATACATATAGCAAATTTCACCCACAACCATTATTTTACTTCAAAAATGCACCTGGGCCAGAATTCATCAGCCTTTTACCCATCAGATATCCATGACAACAACAACAATTAAAGTTTGTCCAGATCATCTGTCACCGTCAAACTGCACATCACAAACAGTTTGATCGTGGATCTATTTAGCTTTATACAATGAAAGATATGCTGGCCAAAAACATGTTTGCGAAAAACTTAAAATTGCATTTTTCCTTGTTTTTTTTTTTATTTTTTTTTCACGGAGACAGGGGGTGGCCATGTTAACCTTTTACCAAACAATCCCAAGTTTTAACGACCCTAAAGAAGAAGACTTTTGAAAACATTGTGGAAAAACAATAAAATGCTGAAAACCAACATTTTCTTCTTTTCCCACAATGTTTTCTAACTTATCCTCTGCAAAGGCTTTCAATTTAGACCAGTCTAACATTTTAGTTGTTTGATAAAGAGTTAACTCTTTACCAAACGACAAAATTAAAGACTGGTCCAAATTGAAAGCATTTGCAGACAACAAAATAAATGTGAATGAAAAATTGAAATTTGGTTTGGGAAGGGTAGAAAACATTGTGGTAAAAGGAGAAAATGCTGGTTACCAGCATTTTCTCCTTTTACCACAATGTTTTCAAAAGGCTTCTTTCTCTGGGTCGTTAAAAGTCGGGATTGTGTGGTAAAGAGTTAACCAACTGACCACACTCATCTGATTGGCTGGGTTTTAGCCTATCAGAAGGCTTGTTCTGAAAATCCTAAAAAATGGAAGATAGGATGATGAAAGTTGGCCCTTGAACATAATACATAATTATTTCCACATGTGTCAATGTTTACTACAAGTATCAACCTAGTGGATACAAAAAGATCTAAACCATTAACAATGCGATACATATCTTAACATCAAACAACTCCATGTTTTAACAACTCAAATGAAGAAAGAAACAATTCTGGGAATAGAAGAAACTGCTGGTTCTTCTTTTCCCACAATGTTTTCTACCATTAGAGCGACCTATTTATCATTTGAGCTATGTTTAATTTGTAGTCTGCAAACACTTTCAAAATGGACTAGTCTAGAATTTTGATGTCTGAACAAGAGCTGAAGGACAACACTGAACAATGTAGACCAATATCAGACAGCACAAAACCTGCTGTCTTATCTTGGTCCACACTGTCAGCCAATTAGTGCAACATTCTTGCATAAGCAGCCTTGAATATGCCATATTTGGCTTTTTTCTCATAAGGATGAAAATGACTACATTTTTAAAATATAGCATTGTAAAGGTTAGATCTACAGTCAGAAAATGCAGTGCAATTATAAGACCTTACAGTATCACAAGCAGGATGAATACAATACACTGTTAACACTTTACCAAACAAAATTTTGGACGCAACCAAATTGAAAGCATTTGAAGACAACAAATCAAGTGTCGCTCAAAAGATGACTTCTGTCTTTGATAAGATAGACAACATCATGGAAACGGAGAAAATGGTGTTTCCCCTTTTCCAAACAAACTAATTGTGCCTAAAATGATGGAACCTAAGGGCAGAAAATATTATGTGAAAAGGTGAAAATGCTAATTACCAACATTTTCTCCTATTACCACAAGGTTTTCAAAAGCCTTCTCTATCAGGGTCATTAAATCTTAGAGTTGTGTGGTAAAGGGTTAAAATGCTGTAGACTACTTGCGGATCTTTTTTGGACAGTGTACATCAACATCAGCCTGCATAGAACACAGTCTGATCTTGGGACAACACTTGCCCATGAAATAATTAAAATTCTAGCAAACAAAACATTACTCCTACACAATCCCTGTTTTAACATCTCTTAGCAAGAACGCTTTTGAAAACTTTGCGGGAAAAGAAGAAAATTCTGGTTCTACAACGACAGAAATCATCTTTTGAGCTTCATTAAATTTGTCGTCTGCAACATCATCCAATCTGATCCAGTAAGAAACAGTAAGTTTCATATCTTTACAGTTTACAGGTGAATGCATTTTGTAGGATAGTTTATTCCCACAATGTAAATTAGGGCCCGTATTCATCAAACATTCTATATTACATTCTTAGCCTTATTCAAGAATTAGAAAGTAACATGATTGCTGATCTGGTGAACTATTTGATTACTCTGAAATTTAGAAAACTCTTATAAACATATAATTCAGAGCTCCAGATAGAGGGAGTGATTTTGATTTCAAAATTGAAAATGTTAATCATTCTCCACTAAACCCTATGTTGTGGGTACTCATTAGAATCGTCTCATCGAGACGATTCTAATGAGTACCCACAACATAGGGTTTCATAGAGAAATAATGGATTTAGAATACCATCACTCCCTCTTATCTAGAGCTCTGTAATTACCCTATTCATTCTTGATTTCAAATGACAAACATGAGCACCGAATGTGGGTACCAATGCTAGGCTGCAGTTGCTTGATTTTACGTTAAAAATTTTAAGTTGAAAAAGGGGCATAACTGTGTCAAAAATACTTCGATGGTTATTTGCACTTGCTGTATAGGTTTCCTTTTTGATAGTTCACAACTTGTCCTAGTTTGAAGTAAATATCTTTAGCAATAACAGAGATATAAAATATCAAAGTTTTTGCCTGACTACGCCAGGGCTATGATAATACCTCCATGTTTTCGAAAAAAGCATAGCTGAAATTTATTAATAATGAAGAAAGAAAGAAAGAAGAAAAAAAAAAGATTTCAAATTATACATACATTCTAAACATTTACATCCCATCCTCAAACAGCGAGCGTAAGCTTCAACTGAGGACTCACTTGCCATTTGGTCACCAGTTAAATATCTGTTAAATACAACAATCATATTTGTCAAAAAGACTTTGAAGGTGTATCTATACTCATTTGAAGGCATTTTTAAACCCATTTCATCTTTATTTTATCAAACTATAATCATTCTTGTACCTTCATGCCAAATGTTGCTTTTGACTGTTCCAAGATTGCATAGATTACAACTGATAGAAAAAGCATTTCATTTTCTTTGGGCTATAAATGAAATCATGGTTTCTGGTTTTATATTGAAGATTTCCGAAATAATTATGTATTCATCCCTTACACCATACATATCAATAGTTTATCTATGTTTACAAAGCTGACTAAGTTCTGAACCATTCTAAAGTCTATCAAATTTTTACAGCCTTTTTTGTCTCTGGCTGCAATGATGTATCTTTAACTCTTTACCAATCGACAATTATCTCAACTTGTCCAAATTAAAAGCATCTGTAGGCGACAAATCACTTGTGGCCACAATGTTAAAATTTGCCTTGTATAGGGTAGAAAACTGTGGTTACAATGATTTCTAAAGTCTCCTTCATTATGTTTGTTAGGAATTGGGATTCTGTGGTAAAAAGGTTAATATCATTCTCATATTACAAAGAAGAGCATGTAAAGCATTAGGAAGCATAGGTAAATACATACCCATCCCCTTCAAACAAAAAATCATTCCTAGCTTGTTTATGTTTTTATTGGTGTTTTAAGCCTTTTTCAATATTTCAGTAATATCACATGGTCAGTACATCTATCCCTGCATAGCTGCTGTGTCCTTTGACAAGTTTTATGCATTAATACTCTTTCAAAGGCACTAGCTATTTTCCTATCTAAATATTGTCGAAATTATGCTCAGCACTCAGAGAAGAATGATTCCTGTTACATTAGCTATCACCAAACTTGAAAAAACTTGGCTGAACAGGGATTTCAACTCTGAACCCACTGATGACTGAACCTATTACACAACAAAAGAACACAAAGCAACAGATTTTAGATCCTTACGTATTATGTGACGAGGCTATCCAGTAATGGGAAAGGGGATGACTCATATCTTGGTTCACTCTGTCGTACTTGCTGTCCCATATACTGTTGTGTCGAGAAAACAGAAAGTCTAAAAACTGAAAATATAGCAGGTAAAATATAATCATTTTTTGATAATAGTTCTTAACATTTACTTCAAAAATCCCATGTTTTTATGTCCTTGAGGAATTAGACCTTTTGACAAAATTATTGAAAAAGGAGAAATGCTGCTAACCAGCTTCTTTCTGTTTTACCCACTATGCTTTGTATACTTTCAAAGACAATTCCATCATTCCACGCTTCATACATAGAGGTTATTACACGGCTGATGAGGGCCGTAGAGTGATATCGGCCTGCCAGCTTGATATCTGCCCCGAGAGCTTTAGCCCGAGGGCAGATTTCGAGGTGGCCGGCCGATATCACTCTCTGGCCCTCATCAGCTGTGTAATAACCTGTTTATTACATTCATTCATAATTTGCTCGTTTCTTTTATTTTTCGTTTTCTAACATGTAAAAAAACTTAAAACAGAGATATTCATGTTTATTTGACACAACTTTTTTTCCGCCGGTAAACATCACATTCATGACGTAATCATGCATCATTCAACATGAGTATCGCAGCTGCATATACAGTATAAGGACGTTTTAAATAAACAGTTCTTCATCTTTATTCATAATTAAAAATATGTCGGTATGTGTGTTTTTCCAAGCCAAATATTCAATTTAGTATCATACAGATTATAAATGAGAAATAGGATAAGTAGAATAGATGGCTGATGCTTCGGATTGGGAAACTTAAGATTTCAGGCTCGCTTCCCCCAGCTTAACAGATGAGATTCGTAGAACAACTAGCCTATCGACAACACGCCTTGCCCGATAAATTTTCCAAATCCAAGACAACAACAATTTATTCTGTATTATGTCTTTGCTGGATTTGCGAATCAATCACTGCCTGTCCTGCTAAAGATTTGTCCACTGGCAATTGCTTGACTGATCAGCCACTTTTTTTTTTCAAACTGAATGTTTGGAGAATGTTAGTTAACAAGCGAATGTTCTGTTGCTATAGATTTAGAATAAATATCTTATAAACGGGCAGGATATCAGGTATCAGCCCGTTGCCTCACCATATCTGCTCTCGCATGACACTGATATTACACCATTTTCAGCAGAAAATGTAACTATTATTAGTAACAGAACGTAATAATGTGATTTATTGTCATCAAATGCTTTAAATCTACTATTCAAAATTTTGTCCTCTTGTGAAGTGTTTACCCTTTACCAAACAATCCTGTATTTTAACCACCATGGGGAAGAAGGCTTTTGAAAACATTGTGGGAAAAGAAGAAAATGCTGGTAGCCAGCATATTCTCCTTTCCAACATAGATTCTTTTTCCCTTTCATAAAAAAACCTGGGACCCGTTTTACTAAGGTAGTTACGAACAAAATTTGCATAAATTTTACGTAAGAATAGTACAGTGGCATTAATAACTATCATGATTATTTTAGAAAACTATTGCGATAAATCAAAGTTTCCTGGAAATCTTATCTAGATAAAATGAAAAGATAGAATTTCCAGGAAACTTTGATTTATCGCAATAGTTTTCTAAAATAATCATGATAGTTATCGTATCTTGTAGCAGATTAATGCCACTATACTA
Organism: Hippopus hippopus; assembly: GCA_946811185.2. Classification (NCBI taxonomy): domain Eukaryota; kingdom Metazoa; phylum Mollusca; class Bivalvia; order Cardiida; family Cardiidae; genus Hippopus; species Hippopus hippopus. Next base: position 12,186,259 of record OX328103.1, on the reverse strand, counting down.
CAGCTACGTAAAACTTAAGCAAATTTTGTTCGTAACTACCTTAGTAAAATGGGGCACTGATCTTTTAAGCGATATTGAATTTGTTGTTTGCAAATACTTTCAATAATGGCAACTACAACATTTTGATGTCTGGTCAAGGGTTAAAACTGGTCTTCTATTTTCATGAGTTTGGAGAAACTACAACAGAAAAGAGGAAAATATTTTACTCACTTCCTGTTCCGTGAAGAATAATTTATCTTTGATTTCCCGACCAGGATCTGCTAAAAACACTTTCATAATTTCTTTAACATCTGCTACTTGAATTCTTCCTCCATGGTCCTGTCAATAAAAGATATAGTGTCAATTATGAACAATAGATATGAGCCATTCTCTGTGAAAAGGGGGCTTTATACATCTGCGAAAAGTTTCGAACCAGGTCAGCCTGCGCTGTCCGCGCAGGCTGACCTGGGCCAAAACATTTCACTATTGGTCAATTTTCTGTTTGTCCAAGGACCAGTCTACCTCATGATTAAGTCAGTTAAAACAAAAAAAAAAAAGGTTATTATGGATCCATAAGTATGTGATGGATGCTTGGTACCATGGATCATGAAGATGTATTACACTCCCTTTTGCTGGAGTATGGCTCAAATCATGAGGGAGTCCTTGTGGGTGTGACTTAGAACTGGAGTGGGGTGAGGTGGGTGGGGAGGGGGCGCTGGTTCAAATGCCCAGCTCTGAAAAATTTCTTTAAGAAAAATGATGATAATCATTGCGACAGGATTCATTTCTCTCTCATATCTGATCAAAGTATTGTAGATGGTAATATGAGAAAACAGCCAGTGGCTTTGGGAGAATACTGTGTGGAGTACTGGTAAAATAAACTACAGGAGAGCATGGATAGGTGTACTGGCTTCAGGAATATAAGTAAAACAATACTGAAAATGGCTTTAAACATGAAACAAGCAACAAACTCACTTTTTGTCTGATACAGAACACCAATTCTACAAATCCCTATAAATCTGTAACTCTTTACCACATGAGAAAAAGTTGGACTTGTCCAAATTGAAAGCATCTGCAGACGTCAAATTAAACTTGGCTCAAACAATAGAATTTGTCTTTGATAGGGTAGAAAACATTGTGGGAAAAGGAGAAAATGCTGGTTGCCAGCATTTTCTCCTTTTCCCACAATGTTTTCAAAAGGCGTCTTCTTCATGTGTGGTAAAGAGTTAACTCTTTACCAGATAACAATATTTAAGGTTTGTCCAAATTGAAATCATTTGCAGACGACAAATTGAATGTGGCTCAAACGATTTGATTTGTCTTTTACAGGTTAGAAAACATTGTTGGGAAAGGAGAAAATGCTAGTAACCAGCATTTTCTCCTTTTTGCACAATGTTTTCAAAACCCTTCTGCATCAGGATTATGAAAATATCAGATTGCTACGTAAAGGATTAACAATACATAGCACAACAGAGTTATTGTCCCATTCATAACACCGCAACCCTTATAGAACTTCGTACTTTGTTCATTAGTTTCGTGTTTTCCCAGACAGTTATCCCCTCAGGTCATTTACCTCTTTACCGCACAATCCCGAGTTTTCACGACACCAAGAAAGTTGACCTTTGAAAACATTGTGGGAAAAGGAGAAAATGCTGGTAACCAGCATTTTCTCCTTTTCCCACAATGTTTTCTATCCTTCCAAAGACAAATTTCAATTTATGAGCCACTTTGAATTTGTTGTCTGCAAATGCTTTCAATTTGGACCAGTCTAAAATTTTGTCATTTGGTAAAGAGTTAATCACATGATTGTTTAGCAAAGGATTAACTGTTTACCAAAGGACAAAATTTTGGACTAGACCAAATTGAAAGCATTTGCAGACGACAAATTAAATAAAGCCAATATGATGATTTCTGTCTAGGATAGGATAGAAAACATTGTTGGAAAAGGAGAAAATGCTGCTTACCAGCATTTTCTCCTTTTCCAACAATGTTTTCAAAAGCCTTCTCTTTCAGGGTCGTTAAAACTCGGGATTATATGGTAAAGAGTTAACTCTCTACTAAGTGACAAAATCTTAGACTGGTCAAAATTCAAAGCATCTGCAGACCACAAATTAAATGTGAGGCAAATGAAAAATTTTTATAAGAAAAGGTAGAAACTGATTGATTGATTGAATTGGAGTTTAACGCCATTTTAATAGCTTAGGTCATATCACGGCGGTCAGTGCACCTATGCTTGTGTTTCCTGTCTTTCTCACACCAGTACTAACACAACTTTCTTTCCAAGTCACTGACTACTTTCTCACATGCATCAGAGGTGAGAGGCAAAAAATGGCCAGATACAAAGTTTGCCTCAACCGGGTGTCAAACTCACAACCACCTAGTCATGAGTCCGATATGCTAACCACTGAGGTACCTGGGCCAGTAAAGGGTATAAAATATTGCGGGAAAAGGTGAAAATGCTGTTTATCAGTATTGTCCTTTTCCACAATGTTTTCAAGAGCCTTCTTTCTGACAGCCATTGATACGCGGGATAACTGGAAATGGAATTTTTGAAAATGACATCACTAGTTTCTGTACCCATCCTGTTTCTGTTCTAAATTTGTCCTTGTTTGTACCTTGCCAACAAGTAATCTATAGGCAAAAATGAACTGTGACTAATGTCTTCCTGCTTTTATTCGCTTTTGAAAGAACACGGAAAAACAAGAGACTGGGCAGCATTAAGCCCTTTACCAAACAACAAAATTTTTGGAATGCATCAAATCAAAAACATTTTTAGATGATAATTCAAATGTGGTGTAAGTGATGGAATTTGTCTTTGATATGGTAGAAAACATAGTGGAAAAAGGAGAAAATGCTGCTTACCACAATGTTTTCTTTCCCTATCAGAGAACTTAGGAAGGTTTTTTTAGTCACGTTTAGTTTGTCATCTGCAAATGTTTTCAATTTGGATAAAATTCAGTCATCTGGTAAAAGTTTAACTCTTTACCACACAACCCCGACTTTTAACGACCTTGAAAAAGAAGCCTTTTGAAAACATTGTAGGAAATGGAGAAAATGCTGGTAACCAGCATTTTCTCCTTTTCCCACAATGTTTTCTACCCTTCCCAAAACAAATTTCAATTTTTCAGTCACATTTATTTTGTTGTCTGCAAATGCTTTCAATTTGGACCAGTCTAAAAATTTGTCGTTTGGTAAAGAGTTAAATGCATCTTCTAGCAGAAAGGGTCTGTCTAGAAATTAAACGCAAACAATTGCAATATCAAGGCTGCCCTTGTCAAGAATGTCTCAGCAAAGCGGACAGTGTAGATTAAAGATCAGATTGCATGTTTTGTGTGGTCTGATTTTGAACTACACTGCCCACAAAGGCAACTAGTTATGAAAGGTACTGTAAGGGTTGATCAAGTTTTTGTTGAGAATGATTTTATGAAAATAGGGAAAAGGCATTTTTGTACTTACAGTTTGCTCTTTCTGGTCTTGGACAATAAAATTGTGGAACTTGTCAACAGTCACAACTCTGAAATGATACATAAAGGTATAAATTAACGTCTAGATACCCATATTATGAGGTTATTTAAAATACTTGGGTACAATACTGAATTCTATCGGATGAGTAAACTGCAGAACCGGTCTATATTTTGGATGAGGTGACAGATGAGTCCAAGATATAGACATGCTGGTTCTGCAGTGTACGAATCCAATTGAGTTCAGTATTGTACCAAGGCATTTTAAATGACCTCTTAATTTCACACTTGTGTATTGACTTTAAAATAAGCAACAAGTATTGGGCCATATATACACACACACACACACACACACACACACACACACACACAACAAAGCAAACGAGGGTTTTTAAGCGAATGAAGTTGCTTAATGACAATGGACTTCGGTAGACTACTCTTCCGGGCAAATATCGACATTCAGGACTCTAGCCTCGTTTTGAAAAATCCATATTTGTGGACTCTTGCCTCGTTCTGAAAAATCCATATTTGGGACTCTGCAGAGTCCAATATGGATTCAGATATTATATACTCACGTAGTAAATTTTAAGCAATTTCATTGGGAGTTAGATTTAAGGTGTGAAATAAACTAATTTATTTCATGCTTTCCGGTAGGTTATCGAGAAATATCGGTGAAATATTTTTCGATATTTCATGGTTACAACCACTGAAAATACCAATTTTTATATTCTAACTCTTCAATTGAAGGCGGAAACAGTTGTTCCCGCACACTAGTTACCTAGGTAAAATGTGTGTGCCTTACAACCAGATGAAAATATGACTTAATTTACCTTACATTTCTCGCCCTTGACGTAATATTGTAATGCGTTGCTATGCGGAGAGGGTACGCCACGGGGAATAACCGAAAAGAACTGTACTGGATTTTGATTCAATTTCCCCCAGAAAGGGTTAAAAGCATGAAATAAATAGAATATTTGTTTTTTTCGGTGAAAGATAGAAATTTTCTTCACTGAGTGAACATCATCGGTAATATTTTCAAGAGTGGCGCATGGATAGAATCAAACACTATGGAAAAAAATATGTATCTACACAGTGTTAATTCTTTACCACACAATCCCGAGTTTTAACAACCCTGAAGGAGAAGACTTTGAAAACATGGTGGGAAAAGGAGAAAATGCTGGTGACCAGCATTTTCTCCTTTTCCCACCGTATTTTCTACCCTGTCAAAGAACTTTAGTTGATTGGAATTACTTTCATATTTGTCGTCTGCAGATGCTTTCAATTTGGAAGAGTCTTCAACTTGTTGTTTGGAAAAGAGTTAAATACAGTCTCAAACATGGTATGATGACAAAACCCATATGCAGAATATGTTCAGAATAGTTAGAAATTTGATTGATCAAAAAGCTATGCTTTGATTTTCATCTGCAAGTCATACAATTAACATGAACTAAAGGTCTTATCAAGCATACATGTCTTGTGTGAACATAGTCACAAATGGTAACATTGCTCGCAATATCCCATTTCTTCTTTTGCCACAACCTTTACAAAAGTGGTCTACCAAATGAAAAAAGAAAACCTGACAGTGTTTTAATGCTGAGTACCAAGGCAGAGCTATTTAAACCTTATCCTACTAATTAAGTTAAATGAAGTTTTCAAGCCAATAGTAAAAACCAGAATTTTGCTATTTTAACTCTTTATTACTCGAACAAATTGACATGAAATAAATGACCTCTATTACCATACATTACACGCTTGAATTATTGTCCGAAATTAGCTTCAGCTAATGACGTCTGCATGCGGAACTATGTGCACGTTTTTCAACTCTTTAGGCAGCTAATAGATTTATCGTGTCTTTAAAGAATACTTAAAATACCTGAAATAAACATTATTTTGTTGGTTTAAATTGGTTTAAATTGGTAAAACGTGGCGGGTGACATAGATCTCAGATGCACTTTCTGTACTGTCTGATCTTGATCTATGCCATCCGCAAAAGCTTCTTATTTTGACTATGGCACAGTAAGGGTCAAACCCGACATTTACCATTAACAGAATTTCCGTACCGTCCGATTATAAAAAATATTCACTCTTTAATTATTCTTTGCATAAAGGTCAATTTCAGGTCAATTTATTCGAGTAATACCAAACAACAAAATTTTGGACCAGTCCAAATTGAAAGCATTTGCAGACAACAAAATAAATGTGAATCAAAAATTGAAATTTGATTTGGAAAGGGTAGAAAAAATTGTGGGAAAAGGAGAAAATGCTGGTTACCAGCATTTTCTCCTTTTCCCACAATGTTTTCAAAAGCTTTCTTTCTCAGGGTCGTTATAAGTCGGGATTGTGTGGTAAAGAGTTAAAGACCTTTTTTCGAGGAAAGCCATCTCCTTATTGGACAGAGTAGATCCAAGATCAGACTCCACGTTCTGTGCAGTCTGATCTTGATCTACACTGCCCGCAAAAGGTCAGTAAGTCACGCATAGCAGCCTAAGGGTTAATAGCATTTTCCTAGTCTTCAAATCAAAGTATTCAATAAGATCATTTACCTGTCATTGTGTAGTTTGGCCATACAGTGTGAGAAATGTTCATCCACGATCTGCAATAAAAAATATATATACAGAGTCATAAATAAGCTTTGAAAATGTCCTAAAGTATTCAACCTCTTACCAAAATATCCTGCATTTTAACAACATTGAGAGAAATGTTTGATTGATTGTATGGTGTTTGATGCTGTTTCTAACCTTATTTCAGTTATATCGTGGCAGCCAGTGCACCTATCCATGCTTTCCTGGAGTTTCTTTAACCAGTATTCTGCACAACGTTCTTTCCAAGCCAATGGCTGCTTTCCCACATAACCATCATCGAAACAATGGTCAGCGGTGAGAGAGGAATGAATACTGTCGCACTGACTTTCACCGATCCTTGGAAAGAAATTGGCTGTGCCGGGGATCGAACCTGCTGCCCCGTTCTCAAGTTCTGTACACTACCGACTGAGCTACTGGGGCTCGGCACATTGAGAGAAAATAAGGTAAAATAACATTGTGGGTAGATGAGAACTTGCTGGTGACCAGCATTTTTCTGCTTTTCTCACAAGATTTTCTACCCTTTCTAAGACAAAAATCATCCTTTGAGCCAAACTCATTTTGCTATTTTCAAATGTTTTTGGTATGGTCAGGTCTATAATTTGGTTGGCTGGGAAGAGGTTAACTCTTTACCAGACAACAACATTTAACACATGTCCAAATTCATAGCATTTGCAGACAAAAAATCAAACAAGGCTAAAATTATGGGATTTGTTTTTGAAAGAGCAGAAAATAAGTGGGAAAAGGAGAAAGTGCTGGTTACTAGCATTTTCTCCTTTTCCCACAATGTTTTCAACAGCTTTCTCCCTTGGAAACACTGAAACTAACAAACTGTGAGGTAAAGGTTTAAGGCATTTTCTATCTTTAACTCTTTACCATGACCCTGAAGAAAAGAGGCTTTCAAAAACATCGTGGGAAAAGGAGAAAATGCTGGTGACCAGCATTTTCTCCTTTTTCCACTATTTTTTCTATCCTTTCAAGAACAAATCCCATCATTTCGGCAACTTATAATTTGTCATCTGAAAATGCTTTGAATTTGGACCAAACTAATATTTTGTCCTGTGGTAAAGAGTTTAAATACAAATTCCCAATATCTGACCCACACTCATTACATTATTCTGCAAATCATTTAAATAAATATAATTCTCACATGTTGTCTTCTGGAAAAAAAATTAGTTCAGTCAAAGAATACGTTTATTGTTTCCATCAACAATTTAAAAATACCAGCTAAATCCTTGCAGCCCTAAAATCAAAGGACTCAAAGTCCTGAAAAGCAGATTTGTGGAACACTAACCCTTCACCAGACAAGTTCCCGAGTTTTAACCTTAAAGCAGAAGGCTTTTGAAAACACTGTGGGAAAAGGAGAAAATGCTGGTAACCAGCCGTCCTTCCTTTTTCTATGAGGTTTTCAACCCTACCATGAACAAAGCTCAGTTTTTGAGTCACATTTATTTCGTTGTCTGCAAGAGTTTTCAATTTGGAGAAGTCTGATATTTTTCCGTATGGTAATGAGTTAACCCTTTACCACACAGTCCCGACTTTTGACGACCCTGATAAAGAAGCCTTTTGAAAACATTGTGGGAAAAGGAGAAAATGCTGGTTACCAGCATTTTCTCCTTTTCCCACAATGTTTTCTACTCAATCAAAAAAAATTTGCACCATTTGAGCCACATTTATTTAGTCGTCCGCAAGTGCTTTCAATTTGGACCAGTCCAAAATTTTGTCATGTGGTAAAGAGTTAAGCAATAATGACGAGGGACAGCGAGTTACGGGCAAAGCCCGTAACGAGCCGAAGCTCATTTTGCGGTAACACCGTTCTAGATTTTTAACTTCCGACTTCGTTCTGGGTTTTAGTCTAAATCTAGAAGGGGATGACTAAAATTTGAGTGTCTTCCGGTTGGTCGCACAGCGTCACACGTATCACAATCTTTCGCACAATTACCAGATTGGTCAAAAATGACAATAATTATCTACCGATCGGATGATTACTTAAAAATCATCATCAATTTTATGAGTACAGATTATCCAATTTCCTCCTTTTTTTCAGCGTTTTAAACGTCTATTAATTTTTTGCATAAATATACGCGATGATCTATGCTAGCAGATGATGACGTCATTAATCATACTATTTTTACATCATGCACGAGCCGGGTTTTCGCGGAAAATATTATGTCAAAGAAATCATGACTAAATTAGTTTTTTGATTGTTGATTGATTGATTGTATGGTGTTTAACGCTGTTTTTAACATTATCTCAGTTATATCACGACAGCCAGTGCACCTATCCATGCTTTCCTGGAGTTTTTTTTACCAGTACTCTGCACAAATTTCTTTCCATGCCACTGGCTGCTTTCCCACACAACCATCGACGAAACAATGATAAGGGTGAGAGAGGGATGAATCCTGTCGCAATGACTGTCATCAATCCTCAGAAAGAAATTGGTCGAGCCGGGGATCGAACCAGCGACCCCCCCTGTTCTTGAGTCCTATATGCTACCAACAGCGCTACCGGGGCTTGGCAACTAGTTTTTTGACTGTTTCAAAGTACCATTTACAGAGAAAGTCGGATTTATGATCGGTGAAAAGGGGGCTTAATGCATCTGCAAAAACTATCGACCCAGGTCTGCCTGTGCAGTCCGCGCAAGCTGACCTGGATCAATTTTCTGCATGTCAAAGGACCAGTATGCATGCCTCGTGATTCTGTCAGTTATCATACAAAATTGATTATATGGATCTATAATTATGTGATGACTTTCTTGGTATCATGCATCACGAAGATGCATTTAACCATCTTTTACCGCAACATGGCTCAAATATATTTATTCAAATGTTATGACGTTAGAAGCTTGTTGATAGATCTAAAAGTTTGGGGGTTTTTTTACCATAAGTTGGATATCTATTCGATAACTCAGCAAAATTCTGTCCTAGGATTGATGATAGATCTAGACATTGCGACAGAATTCATTTCTCTCTCTACACTGATCACTGTTTCAACGATGGATGTGTAGGAAAGCAGATGGGATGAAAAAGGAAAGCTACGAATAATCTGATTTTGGCGATCTACACACTTTCCTTTTAAAGAAACTTATGGATGTATACATCCACGAAAGAAGCATGCTTTCTACTTTTAACAACGCTCAAAATTAGTTTTGGCAAAGCCGGAATTCGAACTCAAAACCCCTTGATTTCAAGATCTACAATCTAGGTCGTCATTCAAATTATTAGATATTTGTTCCACAAATCATTTATGTCGCTCGTATTGAGGCTTCGCCTTTATCATATTATTATGGTGTAATGAAGCATAAAATTCACATTACATGTAATGCATGTACTGGTATATGTAATTATCATTGTAGTTAGCAAGGGCAAGGAAAGTCAAAGTAATGTTCTACCAAGCAGGCCCCACAGCAACACTTTGTTATATCATTACTTATTAAGGAGTAGTAATTCAATCCATCAATCTGACACAAGTTTTCTTCTGGCATTAAATTTAGGACTGTATACATGTGTAGGACTGTATTTACAGAAAGGACTGAAGCGAGGTTACAATGTACAAGGTAAAACTGATAGAAGAATGAGTACAGCACAAGAGTATATGACAGTACTTTGTTCCAGTCAAACCAATCAGTCAGCAGATTTGCTAACAAGAGGGCCATTTGCCTAAAAGCGCTCACCTGAATAAAGTCATCTATGATGGAATTGCTTCATAAGCATAGAAAGCATTGTGGAAAAAGAAGAAAATGCTGGTTACAAGCATCTTCTCCTTTTTTAATGTTTGAGACTTTTCCAAATTGAGAGCATTTGCAATCGAGAGAGATTAGTATAAGTTGTAATCTCAATCGATGTAAAATAAACACGTTTAAATTAGAGCATTTGCAGATAATTTTAACCCCCTAAATCAGGATCAAATGCTAAAATATGCATTTTAAAAGGCCAAAAACATTGCTGCAAGAAGAGAAAATGCAGGATACCAGCATTTCCTTTATCTACTATAATTTCAAAAGGCTCCTTTGGGAAATCTGGGATTATTTAGTAAAGGTTCAATACAGGGATAATATTAAAGATGAGTTTAGAATTTTGCGTTATTCGTTAGCCACACAATCCCAAGTTTTAACAAATCTTGAAAAGACAGCATTTGAAAACTGTGGAAAAAAGATAAAATGCTGGTAACCAGCATTTACTCCTTTTTCCACAATATTTTCAACTCTTTCAAAAATAAATCAAACCATTAGACAAAGATTTTTATTTTTTCCTCTGCAAATGCTTTGGATTTAGACTAGTCCAAAATATTGTCAGCTGATAAAAAGTTAACCCGACCATCTTTAACTCTTCCCTTACTATAGACGACACAAACAGCTTTTGTGGACAGTCTAGATCAAGATCAGACTGCACAGAACGTGCAGTCTGATCTCTGATCTACACTGTCCACCACTTTATTCTAGATAATGACCTGAGTGGTTCTTATTCTTGCAGTAAAAGTGTATTAGTGGTCTTTGAAAAAGCCAACTTATTTATTTGAGCCATGCTCTGGCAAAAAGGGACTTAATGCATTTGCTAAAAGTACCGACTCAGGTCAGCCTGTTCAGTTCACGCAGGCTGACCTGGAAAACTTTTCGCAATTGGTCCTTTTTCTGCATGTCAAAGAACTATTCTACCCCAGAATTCAGCCGGTTGTTGGACAAAATAGATTTTATGGGTCCATAGTTATATGTTGACTTGCTACGTATAATGCATCATGGAGATGTATTAAGCCCCCTTTTGACAGACCATGACTCATTTAGCAGTGAAAGAGTTATATTGGCTCATGATGATGTTCATTATCATAGACAATTTATTTAACATGTAGTAAATTTCACGGACATTCAGCTCAAGGTCAATTGAACCACTTCCTTATTGGGCAAAAAAGGAAAACCCAAGGATAGATAATCTTTTTCCTGCAAAATATGGCTGTATTCTGACAATTCACGGATGTGATTGATAAGATATGAGAGGGAAGCAAAATGTTCTGAAAACCCCCCCTTTTTAAAAACATGCTTACCATATTTCTTCTAATAAAAGCTCCCAGGAGCTATGCAAAACAGAGATAAGAAGCCGTTATTTTGTACCGAATTTGCAAAGCAAAAAGTCTGTCTGATTTTGTATTTCTTTGTGTTTTAGCGATTGTTAAGAGAAAAAATATTAATCAAATTTGAGGAAATATTCATCAAATTTTTTCAAATATTGTCCTTTTAATCAACTAATGTACATTAGGTTATCATGATTTAAGGGTTTTTCGGGGGGAAGGGGGGGAGCTACTATTAGGGAGGGCGCTTTTATTAGGAGAAATACAGTAACTCTTTACCACATGACAAAAATGTAGACTTGTCCAATATGAAAGCTTTTGCAGAAAACAATCTCAATATGGCTCATATGATTTAATTTTTCTTAGATAGGGTAGTAAACATTGTGGAAAAAGAAGAAAATGCTGGTTATCAGCATTTTTTCCTTTTCCCACAATGTTTTGAAAAGGCTTCTTCCTCATGGTCGTTAAAAGTCAGCATTGTGTGGTAAAGGGTTAAATAAATACAAAATTTCTGATCAAGGCTGCTTTTCATTATTAAACTGCATAGATTCACTCAAATTATTTGGGATTGTGAAAAAGACACAAATATAATCTCTGCTTTATCTGAAAGGTATGCGCTGACATCAAGTTATGCAAATATTTTCTCAAAATTGTATCGTTATGTTTAGTGAAAATTATTTACAGCCTTGATGCTTGTTTGCCTAAACTGCGTAACAAAGTTCTTGCATACAAAGTTTGTTGAAAGGCAGCCCAAATCTTTAACTCTTAACCGCACGACAAAACTTTGGATTGGACCAACTTAAAAGCATTATGCAGATGACAAATTAAATGTTGCCCAAATGATAATTTCTGTCTGCAAAAGGGTAGAAAACATTGTGGGAAAAGGAGAAAATGCTGGTTACCAGCATTTTCTCCTTTTCCCACCATGTTTTCAAAAGCCATCTCTTTCAGGGTCATTAAAACTCCAGATTGTGAGAGTTTTGGATTTACAGTTTTAGCTTAATTCTTCACCAAATAATAAAATTTAATTCTTGTCCAACTTGATAGCAATTGCAGACAATTGTAAATTTATTTGATGTAGCTCAAAAGATGACTTTTACCCTTTACCACACAGTCCCGAGTTTTAACGACCCCTAAAGAAGATGACTTATGAAAAAATTGTGGAAAAAAAGGAAAATACCGACAACCAGCGTTTTTTTTCCTTTTCGCACAATGTTTTCTACCCTGTCAACGACAGAAATCATAATGTAAGCTACTTTTAATGTGTCGTCTGCAAATGCTTTGAATTTGGTTGAGTCCAAAATTTTGACAGTTTGGTAAAGAGTTGCATTTGGGAAAGTCTAACATTTTGTTGTCTGGTACAGGGTGAAGGAAACAGTTCAGATATTCATGACATCCACTGGATCAGTCTAGGTCAAAGTAATTTATCTTACATCCATTGTGAAACAAGTTCAAACAACTTATATTTACAACTCTTGATAATTGCTTCCTGGAAAGCTTAACTCTTTACCAAACGACAATATTTTGGACTCAACCAAGTTGAAAGCATTTGCAGACGACAAAATAAATGTCGCTCAAATGATGATTTTTATCTTTGACAGGGTAGAAAACATTGTAGGAAAAGGAGAAAATGCTGGTTACCAGCATTTTCTCCTTTTCCCACAATGTTTTCATAAGGCCTCTTTCTCAAAATCGTTAAAACAAGGTATTGTGTAGTATAGAGTTAACCTATACTCGCACTGTAATATGGATCATTCCAAAGGTTGACCCCCTCCCCCTCATTTCTGTTTTTGAAATGGTAGGAAACATGTGGGAAAGGAAGAAAATGCAGGTTACCAGCATTTTCACCTTTTCTCACAATGTTTCAAAAAGTGTTTTGCCTCACAGTTGTTAATCTCAGGATTGTTTGGTACGTATCTGACCCTTTAACACACAATCCTGCGTTTAAACAACCCTCAACCAGAAGGCTTTTGAAAACATTGTAGGAAAAGGATAAAATGCTGGTAACCAACATTTCCTCCTTTACCTACACTGTTTGCTATCCTTTCCAGGACAAATCCCACATTCTAAGCAGTATTAAATATGTCATCTTCACATGCTTTTGATTGTGACATGTCCAAAATTTTGTCATGCGGTGAAGAGTTAAAAAGGAGGAAATCTTCTGAAATAAGGAAAATTTATATCCCTTCGATTCCACTCAAAAGACCTGACTTTCATACCAGAGGAGACAATCTTAAACTTGCTCAAATTGAAAGGAGAGCCCATTCTGATTTCAGAAACCACCTAACAGTGAAGTACTAAAAGCGGTCTCTCAAAGCAGGTGGTCTTTTCGTTCAAGTTCAATTAACCCTTTCTATCACAACAAATTTTGAACTCTTCCAAATTCAAAACAGCAGCAGATGACAAATTCAAAACTGTTAAAAATTACCTTAAGTTCTATAATGGAGAAAAAACATTGTGGGAAAAGGAGAAAATGCTGGTTACCAGCATTTTCTCCTTTTTGCACAAGGTTTTCAAAGGCCTTCTTGCTCAAGGTCATTAAAAGTTGTGACTGTTTGGTAAAGGGTTAATTCTTTAGATGTTTACATGAATTATTACTATAGATGATAATCAATATTTTATAACCACATTGTACATCACTTCCTCATTCCTCTATATCCAAGCTGTTTGTTTGCATCAGAGTTTAATGCTGTTTTAACAGCTTAGGTCTCATCATGGCAATCAGTGCACCTATGCATTTGTTTCCTGGCTTTCTAACCTCAGCACTGACACAGCTTTCTCTTAAGCCAGTGACTGCTTTTCTCACATACATCAGAGGTGAAAGGTGGAAAAATCACCAAAAAAAAAAAAGTTTGCCTCAACTAGGTATTAAAACTACAACCACCAGATCATGAGTTGAACATGCTAACCACTGAGCTACCTGGCTGTGCTATATCCAACCTAATTCAGCTGGGAGACAATACTGTAAGGATAGAATGTCAGCCTGTCACAATTAAGGTTCCAGGTTTGAATCCTGTAATGAGGGGGGGGTCAACTTTGGAATGATCCACATTACAGTGTGAGTACAGGTTAACTTTTTACTACACAATCCCGTGTTTTAACGACCTTGAGGAAGAGACCTTATGAAAACATTGTGGGAAAAGGAGAAAATGCTGGTAACAAGCATTTTCTCCTTTTCCCACAATGTTTTCTACCCTGTCAAAGATAAAAATCATCATTTGAGCAACATTTATTTCGTCGTCTGCAAATGCTTTCAACTTGGTTGAGTCCAAAATATTGTCGTTTGGTAAAGAGTTAACCTTTCCAGGAAGCAATTATCAAGAGTTGTAAACATAAGTTGTTTGAACTTGTTTCACAATGGATGTAAAATTAATATCTTTGACCTAGACTGATCCAGTCGATGTCATGAATATCTGAACTGTCTCCTTCACCCTGTACCAGACAACAAAATGTTAGACTTGCCCAAATGCAACTCTTTACCAAACTGTCAAAATTTTGGACTCAACCAAATTCAAAGCATTTGCAGACGACACATTAAATGTAGCTTACATTATGATTTCTGTCTTTGACAGAGTAGAAAACATTGTGCGAAAAGAAAAAAAACGCTGGTTATCAGTCTTTTCTTTTCCACAATTTTTTTCAAAAGTCGTCATCTTTGGGCTCATTAAAACTTGGGCTTGTGTGGTAAAGGGTAAATGCATTTCCATACGACAAAATTTTCTTTTGGCTCAAATTATTCAACTGGCTTTGGATAGGTCGAAAACTTTGTGGGAAAGGGAGGAAATGCTGGTTACCGGCATTTTCTTCTTTTCCCATGTTTTCAATGGCCTTCATTCACAGGGTTATCTAACTTGGAAAAGGGTAAAAATACTTTTTACAACCTTTAGTTGCAAATTTGCAGTACGATCTGCAATCTAAACTGAGACATTTGGCCAAAAGCAGCCTTGCAAGGCAGTTACATGTATTTTGGCTTTTTTCTTTTTTCACGCTGAAAGTTTTGATTTCATTTATTGGACGCTTTAACCTGTAGGCTGCTAAGCACGACTCACTGACCTGTTGCGGACAGTGTAGATCAAAGATCAGACTGCACAGAAGGTGCAGTCTGATCTTTGATCTGCACTGTCCAAAAAGGAGATGTCTTTCCCAAAAGATAACCTTTAAAATAGCAAAATTTGGATTTTTACTATGGGCTCGAGAGTTTCATTTCATTTATTAAGCAGGATAAGGGTTAACTCTTTACCAAACAGCAAAATTCTAGACTCGACCAAATTCAAAGCATAAGCAGATGACATATTCAGTGTAGCTAAAATGATAATTTCTGTCTATGATAGGGTAGAAAACATTGCGGGAAAAGGAGAAAATGCTGATTACGAGCATTTTCTCCTTACCCACAATGTTTTCAAAAGGCTTCTTTCTCAGGGTCGTTAAAAACTCAGGATTGTGTGGTGAAGAGTTAAAGGTTAAAACCCTGAGCACTACTTAACTTAGATTGCTAACTCCTTGGAAAAATACTCAAAATTCAGCTGAAATTTGCTGATATTCATCAACTGTTTTTAATAACATAATCAGCTTAATTCACAAGAGTAGTCTCAATTCTAAAGCAATATAATTTCTGATTGGCTAAACCAGTATGACTCAATCAAATGGGTTATGCTGCGTAAAAAAGGGCTCTACCTTTTCCCACAATGTTTTCTACCTATTCAAGGACAACTTATATTTTTAAGTCACATTTCTTTTGTTGTCTGCAAATGCTTTCATATTGGACAACTCTAAAAATTTTGTCATTTGCTAGTTTAGTAAAGGGTTAAATTCAATAAGGAAGCATTATCCATGATATATGCAGACTGTTTTAAAATACAACCAGGATGAAAACATCCTAACCCTCAATCAGATGGGCCCATGTCTTCATACCTCGGATGAAGATAGCTTCTGAAAACATTGCAGGAGAAGTAGAAAGTAATTCTATTCAGCACTTTCTTTTTCACAATGTTTAATATTCTAGGGTGTATTTGATTTAAAGTAACAATAAAGGCCAAATGTAAACAAAGTGGGTGTTTGAATGCATTTGAATTTATATCATACCATTTTAAAGCATGGAAATTATTGTGAAGATGACAATCTGTCATTGTACAGTCGGTCCAAGAGTTAGTGGCAGACAGAAATTAATTCCAAAACTAGGTTAAAACCTGCCAGGTAGCTGTGTCTTTTGTTTACTTTTTGCCTGATTTTAAAACTCTTTTTTCTGCCAGCGACTAACATATGGCCCGACCACACAAGGACAGACTGTCATCTCCACAATATTTTCCATACTTTTAAATGGCATGATTTAAATTTATATGTATTATGACACCTGCTTTGATAATTTAGCCTTTACTGGGCCTTTAATATGGGAGGGGAGGCAAATGGCATGACACTCTACCCTACCTCCCTTCTCTGACATACTTCAGTTGTTACATCATTTTCTGAACAGTACCATATAAAGTCGGACAGTTTTAAATATTTAGTTTTAGCTTCAGCCAATGAAATCCACAAGAATAATCACACCTCTGCAGAATCCTTTCAAGAACAAATAACCAAGAGCAGCCAACAGTAAACAAACGAGTGTTAAAACACATTTAAATTTAAATCATACCATTAACAAGTATGGAAATTATTTTGGAGGTGACATTCTGTTAATGTACAATCAGTACAAGTATAAGTCATTGGTAGAAAAATGAATTTTAAAGTAGGTCAAAAGTTACCAAGTCCCTCAATCTTTTGTTTACTTTTTACCTAGTTCTAAAATTTATTATTCTGCCAGAAAGTAAAACTTGGACCAACCATACATTAACAGAATGTCTGTCCTGTCAGTCAAGACAGTGAAAATGAATGATATATTTCAATTAAGAAATTGTGGCAAAGGCTAATTAATTAGTCAATCAAATCAGACACAGTTACCCTCAATTCAAATATGACAGAAAAATTCGTACATGTATACTATGCTCAGCTTTTATGCATGGATGCTGTACAGAGATTCAGACACATTTCTGAGTTTTGTATTATTCATCAGACATTATGTTACTGAATTCAATGTATGCCTTAACTACAATTGAGATTTAAGAATATAACAATAATTCATTCTTATTGAACGATGGTAGTTTTCAAACAATGAGAAACAAGAGCGGCAAATTGTCGCAAGATACGCCCGTCCCACCGCAAGTTGTCTAGGGGGGATAACAATCGTAAAGGGCAGGTAAAGGAAAACAGTAGTGCAGCAGAAATCATGTAAGTGATTGAAATAGGCATGAATGTCTCCTCTAATGTTAAGGAAACATGCATGTAAAGTTTCAGGTCATTCCAACATGAAAAGACAAAGTTATATTGTAGAGAAGCATGAAAAGCTGTAAAAAAAAAAATAATGAAAAGGGAGTAATTCCAAAAGGGCATTAGGTAAGGTAATGGCTCCAGTGCATTGCACTTTTCTTAACTGCAACAAACATGTTTACCAAGTCTCAAGACAATTTGACTTCATGTGACAAAGTTCCGCTCCAGACAAGCAAGATATACTGTAAAAATGAAGAACAAAGTGGAATTACTCAAAATCCGCGATAGGTAGAGTTATTGTTCTTGTGCACTGTACTCTGTAATATTGCGACAAACATGCATACCAAGTTTGAAGTCGTTCTGACTTGAGATGACAAAGTTATATTCCGGACAAGCACTAATGCTGTAAAAATTATGATCAAAGGGAAATAACTCAAAGACAGCATGAAGTAGAGTTACAATTCTTGCGCACTGCACTTCTAAATATTGCAACAAATAAGCATACCATATTTCAAGTCATTCCTACTTAAGATGACAAAGTTATGCTCCGGAAAAGCAAGAAATGCAACAAAAATGAAGATCTAAGGGGGAATAACTCAAAATTCGTGCTAGGAAGAGTTATGGTTCTTGTGCACTGCACTCCGTAATTTTCAACAATCATGCATACCAAATTTGAAGATGTTCAGACTAGAGATGACAAAGTTATATTCCGGACAAGCAGAAAATGCTGTAAAAATGACAATCAAAGGGAAATAACTCAAAGACAGCACGAGGTACAGTACAGTCGCCGAGAATCTTCGAGAATTCTTGCTCGCGCATGATGCGGGAAAATGCGCGTAAAGGATAAAATGTCTGCGCAAATCCCCCGCAAAACACTCGCAAGTTCCATGAAAGCTCCCCGCATCACACGCGAAGAGTAAACTACTCGCGCGAACACAGTTAAATGTCCACGCGCGAACAGCAAGATGTTCGCGCGTGAACAATGGAAACAGTTGCAAGTTAGCGAAAAATATGATGCATACAGACAAAGTTCACGAGTAATGCGTGTACAAATATTTTTTTTCAAAGAAAAGAGAGTTCATCCGTTTTTAACTGCTCAACGAAGGTTCTACATGTATATTGGTCGACTGGGTTCGATTCTTACCCTAGTAAGCCAACTCACTTTCTGTATTGAATGATAGCCCATTGTTTGATCAGATATCTGTTTGTTTTCTTAATCTTGTCAGATAGGCATTGTGTGGTAAAGGGTTAATAGACATGTCTCTGTTGGAAGCATTTGCAGGCTACAAATGATGGAAGATTTCATACGCTACAATTTAAAGTCCTTGAAAAACAAGAAGAAAGAATTTCCTTTCTTTCAACGATTCCTGAAGCCCAAGTCTTCAATGCCAGTAAAACACGATATTTTTGGTACAGGGATAAAGAAAATGTTTGTTTTCCTTAAACACACAACCCTTAAAGGTGGCCCTTCAGATTTTGGGACGAAAATTTTACAAAAATACAAAAAAATCATCCTTATACTCCCAAAGCCTTTTAATTTTCATTCATAAAACCCCATTAGTCGAAAACCATCCGACAACAAGAGAAATTAGAGATTTACTACGGCCCAGGTCGACACCGACGGGAAACACGGTCTATTTTTATATGAGCAACTCGCTCATTTACGTACCGGAAATACACAGACGAAGCTTCAAACATAGCGTTCGAAGAAGACATTATGGAAAATAAT
Organism: Hippopus hippopus; assembly: GCA_946811185.2. Taxonomy (NCBI): domain Eukaryota; kingdom Metazoa; phylum Mollusca; class Bivalvia; order Cardiida; family Cardiidae; genus Hippopus; species Hippopus hippopus. The sequence continues at coordinate 12,167,147 of OX328103.1, read as the reverse complement.
TGCATGTTTGTTATGTTATGGAATTTAAGCGTCATTAGTCACGTGCCAGTCACTTGACATTCCCACAATGCTTTTTTTTTTTTATTTCTGGCACGAAATCTAAAAATACCTTAAGAGGTTACGTAGCCATTTAAAGGGCAAATCCTAAAATATTTTGACCAGACTGTTTTTTTCCTTTAATCAGCTGCAAATGATGTCAGTTAAACATGTGTCCATCATTTTTCATAAATACCAACCTGTAACATGCCATAAACCACGGCCGAATTGTAACGCTGATATACGGCCCTAAAAATGGTACATGGCTTACTTCCCCTGATTCGCTTATCTCCCATGCATGTGTGACGTCATTGTCAAGTCAATCTGTGTATACCGTCAGTAGACATTAGTAGGAACGCGGATGATTGTATGCAGATATCTGAGTATTAACTGAGAATTGAGCCGAAAAAGTGGTAAATTGTGCAGCCTATGGCTGCAACGTCGATTCGGGAACTCATAGAATTAGTATTTTCAAATTTCCGAAGGAATTAAAAAGGAGGAAACTATGGATTCAACGTTTAAACCTGGGCTGGACAGTAGCGACGGATTTTTTGCCATCGGTTCATTCGAAATTGTGTCTGAAATACTTCAATGACAGTCAGTTCTTAATAAGTCCAAAACTCGCAAAAGAAGTTGGTTATAGGAATTTTAGGCTGCGGTTAAAACCTGACGCTGTGCCGACATTATTCGAAACTCCGAGTCGAAAGGAGATAGGCCTTAAACCGAAACTCCGAAAGACAGACATTCCGCAACGGCAATTTCCAAAAAGAAAATCCAACATGAAGTAGGTAATTTCTTTTTTCTTGAAATTGGAATACATGAATTGTTATTCGTGCTAATTTACCCTTTTCTACATTACCGCTTCATTCTGAACAAAGAGAAAATGCTGCCGTTTTCTCCCTTTTCCGTATGATTTCAACATTTAACAAAATTATAGATTCATCCAAATTCATAACATAAATTTGGCAAATAACATAGTCGACACTGTTCAAATGATGTAAACTTTCAAGGGATAATAATCATTCTTTGAACAGCAAACATCATTTTCTTCCCACACTGTTTTTCAAACACTCTTTCTTTGGGTATTGGAAACTAGATCTAGGGTTTGTATGGTAAAGGGTGAAATCAGTATCTGGCTACCCCTAATCATGGTCATAAATGTAAATCCATTACCGACCAGTTGAAACAATACAGGAAATGGTTACATAACATTTGCATATCTCACCCCTTTACACTGTAATGTTTGTTGGTGACAGTAAACCCATGTTACAGCTTTTATCCCATACGCTACTTTTCTTTGACATTTCACTCTTAAAAATGATTTGACAACTTACATGCATTTTGAACAAATTTTGAATTATATCCATACAATTTTGATTTGTGGATATTTCCTTTTCCTATCCATATTATGTCTTCTAGACAGGCTACTGAGAAAAGTGTTTTGAACATGTCAGTATGAAAATTTTGAAAATGCATATAATTTGACACAAGTCATTTTCTCTGATAATCAGACAAAAGTGAGAAAATTAAAAATAACACATTTTTTTTTTAAATTAAGAAACAGAATGTTTTTGACCAGGCTCCCACACCAATTCTTTTACCTTTTACCTCAAAATTCTGATCTTCAACCACCCTAATGGAGAAGGCTTTTGAGGACAGGGTGAAAAAAAGGAATAAGTCCTGATACCCAGAGTTATCTTCTTTTCCTACAATATTTTCTACCCTCAAACCTATTGTCAAGGCCACATTTGATCTGTGGTCTGCAAATACTTTCGGTGTGGAGTGGACAAGTCTAAAGTTTTGCCATCTGTGTAAGGGTTTAGCCTAACCCTTACCCAAATGATAAAAAATTAGAATATTTCAAATCCACAGCATTTAAATATGACCGATAAAATATGATTGTTTATTGGAATTTAGTTTAACTTAGTTTAACCCTTTACCAAACAATCCTTTGTTTTAACGACCCTTGTGAAGAAAGAAAAACCTTAGAGACCTTATGAAAACATTGTAGGTAAAGGAGAAAATGCTGGTAACCAGTATTTTCTCCTTTTTCTACAATGTTTTCTACCCCATCAAAGACAAGTCCAAACATGTGAGTAAAATTTAATTTGTTGATTCCAAATGCTTTTAATTCGGTTGAGTCAATAAATTTGATGTTTGGTAAGAATTTAAACATGTATTTTACATCTCTTGAGAAACAAGTTCATACAACCCGTACTAATCTCTTCGGATACTGCTTCCTGGGAACCAAAACAAAACTCGTGCCCAATGTGTGGGATTTATATTTAACCCTTTACCAATCAATCCCTAGTTTTTACGACCCTGAGACAGAAGCCTTTTAAAAACGTTGTAGGAAAAGGAGATAATGCTGGTAGCCGGCATTTTCTCCTTTAACCACAATGTTTTCTACTCTGCTGAAACGAATTTCAATTTTTGAAATATTTAACTTTATTTTTGTTGTCTGCAAGTGATTTCAATTTGGACCTGTTTAATATTTTGTCGTTTGGTAAAGAGTTAAAAATAGAAAATATTGTGGATAAAGGACCAATTGATAGTTACCAGCTCTTTCTATGTTTTTACAATGAATCTGAAGTCTTCTATACTGCAATTTGACCGGAATGTCAGAATTAACCGCTCAGTCCCTAGTAGACGGTAGACCAATTTGAGACTTACCCAAATTGAAACAATTTGCGTAAGACAAATAAGAACTGAACAAATTACAATTCAGAGTTTAAGACTTTCACAGAGAAGCTCTATATGGAACATACAATAGCTATACATGTATGATAAATTTTTGCATTGAATGGATCATGTGGACAAGGTAAACAGCAAAAAAGTATTTAACACAGGTAGATCCCCTCTCCCTCTCCCTGATGTTCATGTATTTCTGTATGGTAAGAAAAACAACTAAAATAATTTTCAAATAATTTTGAGAATTAACTCTTACTAATCTCGGAACATATTCTTTTATCAAATTTCATGCTGGTTATTCTTATTCTCATGAAAATCGTGATTTAGTGTGTAACCCTTCACCCACGAGAGAATAAACTTGTACCCGTCAATGTTTACAGAATTCTTTACAAGGTACAAATATCAACAAGGACCCATCAACAAATAGAACTAACATCTCACGATTATCAATCGTAAAAGTCAAGAAAAGGGTTATTTGACATGAAACTAAAGTGTCGGGGAAATGTCTTCAAAAGTGTCGGGGAACTGTCTTGTCGTGGAACTGTCTTGAAACCGTATTTTTTTGTTGTTGTTTAATTCCGCCAGTTAATCTACTCAAAATGCTTCACGTTAAACAAAGTTTATACCATACACTTAATTTTATCATGTATAGAATATTTCTGTAAGCGATGTTCGCCCCGTAATAGACGTATTTCAATAGCGCGCAATACTAAACATGTTGAAAAGTCCGGCACAACATCATCATCAGTGGGCGAAAAGTTACTTTTATCCTATTCATCAGAAACTTAATAAGTTTCTTTAAAAATTGGCTCGGACATGTACGGCCTTACCGGCCCAGAATCGTCTATTTCTTCGTCTTCAATATCGCTCAGTTCACTATCGTAAACAACGTCCATATTGAAACAAGCTCTCCTATGACGTCACAAATCAAGGGACGCAACAATAAGTAAGGGAGATAAGCGATGCAATAAAAATTAATAAGCAGAAATGTGAATTGAAAAAAAGTACTTTTACTAATTTTTTTTTCTAATTACAACATTACCAGGTTACCATTTGATAAGTGTAGATTTGAAAATTAACCATATCTGAAACTTGTTGATTTGCCCTTTAAGGGAACACCATCAAAAAAAAATTTTTTTTGTAATTTTATGATTCTTAATTATTGATGATTTGTATTGTTTTTTCATATAAATTTCAGTGATATATATATTTTTTAATTTGGTGAGATGTGAAAAATCTAAAAACCCACCTTTAAAATAAACCTTAGAAAGAGGTGCATGAAACCAGTTGTGAGAACAGAAGAAATTACTGGTAGCAAATATTTCCCCGATTCTCACATTGTTTTAACTCGATTTCACTTACAACGTAAGCAACACTTGTTTGTCATTTGCAACTACCATCAGTTTTGACGAGTCTAAAGTTCTTGTTTGGTATAGGGCTACACGCAAGAGGGGATAACAGCACGGATTAACTCTTTACCAAACGACAAAATTTTGGAATAGTCCAAATTCAAAGCAGTTGCAGACGACAAAATCAAAGTGAATCAAAAATTGAAATTTGATTTGGGAAGGGTGGAAAACATTGTGGGAAAAGGAGAAAATGCTGATGACCGGCATTTTCTCCTTTTCCCACAATGTTTTCAAAAGCTTTCTTTTTCAGGGTCATTAAAAGTTGTGACTGTGAGGTAAAGAGTTAAGTAACAGCACATTACCGTATTTGCAGTCTCATCCTTGAGCTTTACATCTCCCCTATGTTATTGTTGTATTGTTTTTCCGCCAAATGGGCGAGCATTACGTAACAAGAATAAAATAAACACAGAATAAAAGAAAATTCCGAAAACTGGGCTAGACGTTTCTCACGAGAGCTAGTTTGCAACATACTAGGAAGACCTTGAACTTAGGTAAGTAAAAGTCGCCTTCCGCAGAAGCGTGAAAAATCATACCTGTGACTGTGAGGGAAATGGTTTAAACCATAAATGTGTTATCCCTCTAGATCAATTAAAGAATTTATGAATAAGCAACACCGAATTCCTTTACTTCGTTTATTTTTAATCCCTTTACATGTATATTTAAATCTAATGCATTTATTATCGTATGCATCTCTTTTTTTAATTTTGGCTGCAAGGAAATTCTTTCAGAAAACAGCCAAATTTTTTTTTTCTGCTGACTACACAAAACATGTGACACACCTGCCCAGGTGTTCAAGAAACAACCATTCCTAAATGCTTCAAAACATTATCAGCTAATATAAGGCAGGCACGATACTTGCTTATTGCGTGATTATTTTGTGTTGACTGGCAGTCTGCTTGTAGCAGGGTATAATTTTTTTTTTAATTTGGAGCATAACAGTTGTAAATATGGACAACAAACGCTTCGAATGATTCCCACGTTACGTCATACCCCCAGTCCTATTTTAGCTTTTTAGAAAAACGACAAAAAAAAAAAAAATGGATTGGTCTAAACTGAAAAAATATTGCTGACGACAATTTACATAAAGTTCAAATGAGATTATTGTCTTCGATAGTAAATAGAGTAGTAATAGAGTAGTAAATATTGTTAGAAAAGGAGAAAAAGCAGGTTACCAGCATTTTCTCCTTTTTCACAATGTTTTCTAGAGGCATTTTCATCATGGCCGTTAAAACTTGAGATTGTTTATTGAAGGGTTAACTACAAACACTTGTGTACCCGTGACAGGCGTGAAATCTTGTTGACGATGGATTGTTTTACATTTTTGGTCGTTCAAAATTACTCTGCCAATGGCAAGATGGCGGACGGTGTGGGTACACATCAGACATAGCAGAACGTGCAGTCTGACCTTGGATCTACACCATCCACTGTTTAACTATGACTCAACTCGTATTAGAAAGCGATTTCTTGTAGGGCAAAACAGGTAAGAACATTTCAAACATGTATTTCAACTTGAAAACACGCCGAAACTGGATAAGCTTTTATGCATAATTTTTTATGCATTTAACCTGTACCATCTCCATTAGATCGATAATTGCCTGTTTAACAAACATCTCTTTATAATATTCACACCTTTCCCACGATAATTATCAACACTGCGTGTTAAGATGAGAGTCCTTTGAATTAGACAATTAAATCTTTTTAATTCCCTTGTGTAAGCTTACGCCCTTGGTGTTGCGCGAAGTACACATGTACAATTCTAGCGTGGAGGCCAACGAATTTGTTGCGCGATGTATAAAACTCCACGCTGTGTATCTGAATTCTCGCGCGAAAGTTCGCGTAACAAACTTTCTATCTCGCACACGGATCACGTTAATTCCCAGCAAATTTCACGGAAAATATGCGCAGAAAAATTTAAGAATTCGCACATGATGCGCGAATTCTCGAAGATTCGCGGCGACTGTACTGTAGAGTTATGGTTCTTTCGCACTGCACACCATATGATTGCAACAAACACAAATGCCAAGTTTCAAGTCAATCGGACTGGAGATGACGAAGTTATGCTCCGGACAAAGAACTGGACGCTGCCCGCCCAGACGCCCTTACGCCATGGGTGATCCCTTAATACATCCCGTCTTCGACGGGCGTATAATAAGTATTTTCCATACATTTAGAGAAACCTAATAATAATTCAGTGTCAAACCTATTGACTGTGTTTTAGTCATGTCTATTTCTTCTTTCAGCAACACAAGCAAGCCCAAAGGAAGGAACAGTTAAGTGTTTTAATACACTCATTTTACATGATGAAGCTGTCATGGTAAAATTATCAAGCCCTGCAATTTGCTGAATTTCATAATAAAATTGAGGAAAGAGGTGTTGCATTGATAGTTTTTAACTTTGTCCGGTGATTTCAAGGAAAGGTAATCAGGTATGGTAATCAAAGGAAAGGGTTGTCATTGCCCCTGAAGTTAATATTCGGGGAAGGGGGGGAAGGCCGCAGAAAGCATCTATTAGGTGGTATCTATTAGGTGAAATACGGTAACCACTCAAGTAAGATCCTCTATAAGGATAACAGATAATGTATAAGATGCACAAGCAAATTAGGACTATTATTTGACTATTTAGACAGACAGAGAGAGATTAGGTAAGGCCACTAGTCTGTACTAGCAATATGTTCATTTTAACCCTTTACCAAACAATCCCTGGTTTTTACGACCCAGAAGAAGAAGCCTTCTGAAAACATTGTGGGAAAAGGAGAAAATGCTGGTAACCAGCATTTTCTCCTTTTCCCACATAGTTTTCTACTCTTCTAAAGTCAAGTTTTAATTTTTGAGTCACATTTATTTTGTCATCTGCAAATGCTTTCAATTTGGACAAGTCTAAAATTTTGTCATTTGGTAAAGAGTTAACTCTTTATCAGTAGACAAGATTTTAGACTAAACCACATTCAAAGCAGATAATAAAAAAAGTGTAGCTCATACGATGGAATTTTTCTTTCAGCTTTTACCACACAATCCCGAGTTTTGAGGACCCGGAGGAAGAAGCCTTCTGAAAACATTGTGGGAAGAGGAGAAAATGCTTATAACTAGCACTTTCTCCTTTTCCCACATTGTTTTCTATTCCTTCAGAAACAAACTGCATCATCTGAGCAAATTTTATATTGTCATCCGCAAATGGTTTTAAGTTGGACCAGTCTTTATTTTTGTCATGTGGTAAAGGAGTTAAAAGGGTGGAAAACATTGTGGTTAAAGGATAGAAAGCTGGCTATCAGCATTTTCTCCTTTTCTCACAATGTCTTTAACAACTTTTTTCTTCAATGTTATTAAAACATGGAATTGCTTTGTAAAGGATTAGATATACATGTAAATTCAACTGACCTTAGAAAGGAAACTCTATAAGGATTATGGGTTTAACCCTTCACCAGACAATGGGCTGTTATTCCAAGCCTGAAGAGGTAGGCTTTTCAGAAAACATTGTAGGAAATGAAGAAAATGCTGGTAACCAGCATTTCCTTCATTTCCCACAATGTTGTCTACCCTTCCACAAACAAATCCCATTATTTTGGGACAAGTAATTTGTTGTCTGCAAGTGTTTCCAATATGGATAAATTTAGGATTTTGTTGTCTGGTAAAGGGTAATGCGTAAATTTCAGAGGCAAATCAAGAGTTTTTGTATGATTGGTTAATATTATATACATTACCAGAGGTGTCTACATGAAAAACAAAAAAAAATAAAACACATGAAACGTTGGGATATAAATTCCTTCACCTTTGGCTTTCGGGGTCCTGGTGAAAACGTCTTTGGGAAAAACACTTCAGAACCCTACCCTAGCACTAGTGAAATCCAGGACTTACATGAATATGCGAACTGTTGCAGTGATTTGACTTTAATAATCTTGAAAGTGCCGTAAAACACCTTACAATCAATTATTCAACCGCTTGCTTGGTTTTTAACCCTATCATTCTAGTGCTTTCAAATGCGCTTCTATATATAACTTAGTTTATTACCATAACAGACAATTTTAACCAATATACTTGTACTACAGCACTGTATAACCAGAAGTTAATGTCCGCGTCAAAAACAAAACAAAACAAGCATTCTGATAGTATTGCATAGCAATACCGAGTCCCCTACGGGCCGTATATATCGCTTACTCTGTGGAAGAGAAAGAATGTATTTGACCCCCTTTCAGAATTATAAGCATCGTGTCTGTCTTTGTATGCAATGCTTTAATGAAAGCCAGATATATAAGGATGTTCCTCATTAAAGTAAGTTCATTGAAGAAGTTTTACTAAGACAAGTTGTGTTTGTGAAACACAAATGCTCCCGTAAAAGCAAATTTTCAGAAATATGACCTTTACCTTGTGAGATGACCTTGACCTTATCATCAGCAGGTGTGTACCAATGAGAGGTACCAGCTTACCATGTATAAGTGTTATAACTTAAGTACTTAAAAAATATACAGAGAAATGACTATGAAAAGTTTTGAGGATAAGTTTTCATGATCAGGGTTAAATTTTTTTACGTTGACCTTGGACATATAACCCACAGAAGATCAGTATCAATGACAGGTACCTACATACCAAACATGAGCATTGTAAGTAAAAAAGTCAGGAAAACTGTTTTTTCAGTGAAATTTTCTAAGTCCAAGGCCCGTAATTTCGTCAAAAATCAGTGGAGCGGAATGAAACTCGAACTTGATAGGTAACTCATGGTGGTTGACTTACACACTGAAATCAGCTCAATATCTGCCAGCATTTTAAAAAAAGTCCAGAAAACTGTTTTTTTTTTTTTTTTTTTGTGAAAATTTCCAAGTCCAAGGGCAGTAACTTCATCAAAAATCAGTGGACCCGAACGAAACTCAAACTTGATCTGTAACTCATAGTGGTTGACATACACACCAAAAATCAGCTCAATATCTGCCAGCGTTTAGAAAAAAAGTCCAGAAAACTGTTTTTTTGGTGAAAATTACTAAGTCCAAGGCCCGTAATTTCGTCAAAAATCAGTGTACCGGAATGAAACTCAAACTTGATCGGTAACTCATGGTGGTTGACTTACACACCGAAAATCAGCTCAATATCTGCCAGCGTTTTAAAAAAAAGTCCAGAAAACTGTTTTTTTTTTGTGAAAATTTCCAAGTCCAAGGCCTGTAATTTCGTCAAAAATCAGTGGACTGGAACAAAACTCGAACTTGATCTGTAACTCATATTGGTTGACTTACACACCAAAAATCAGCTCAATATCTGCCAGCGTTTAGAAAAAAAGTCTGGAAAACTTTTTTTGTGTGAAAATTTCTAAGTTCAAGGCCCGTAATTTCGTCAAAAGTCAGTGGACCGGTACGAAACTCGAACCTGATCTGTAACTCATGGTGTTTGACTTACACACCAAAAATCAGCTCAGTATCTGCCAGCGTTTAGAAAAAAAGTCCGGAAAACTGCTTTGCATGCGGACTGACGGACAGACGGAGTGCAAACCTAAAGTCCCCTTCGGCTTGCCAGTAGGGGACTAAAAATGATCTTATGAGGTATTTTCAAGGCAAATAAGGGCTCAAAAGGTGAGATATTCTGCCAAGGAAGCAAAATAATGCTGAGAACAAAGGGATAAACATCATTTTCAACACTACTTCATTCATATCACTGCAGTCAATGCACCTATACATGTATTCCTAGAGTTTCTTTCAGTACGTAACACTTTTAACCTTTTACCAGACTTTCAAAAACATTGTGGGAAAAAATGCAGGTTACCAGCATTTTCTCCTTTTCCCAAAATGTTTTTTTTACCTTATCAAGGACAAATACTGTTATTTGAGCCCCCTTTAAATTGTTGTCTGCAAGTGCTTTCAAATTGGACAAGTCTAAAATTTTACCCTTTGATAGAAAGTTAAAATATTTCCTCGTACAGGTAACAGACTATAATACAAGAACTGTCACAGGCAAACAAGTACCCCCATCCATTGCTTTATCACTAAATCAGGGGGGAAAAAAATATCAAAGGACTATAATTCCTGTTACAATTAACCAATGCTAATGAAAGTTGCAGTGCTAAACTGCATAGGCTAGGAAGACAGCCATGAAAATTTCAGCCAAATTTGTTCAAATTCTCTGGGAGAAAAGACCACAGGATTGTGTCTACTTATGACTGATGAATCAATTCTAGTATACCACCTTTGCCTCCCCCCGCCCCCATCATCAAGGGGAAATAACTGAAGATTAGACAGCAGACAGTGCCATTCTACAGATTTTGTGGAAAGAAAAACATAGAAAAATTGAAATTTGAGCTAAGGAACCAGATACAAGAACTTACAGCTTATGAGTGAATGCCAGCAAGTTGAAATTTAAACCAAGCAACTGGTCAAATACATAAAATTCATACAATGAATACAGGCAAGCTGAATAATGAACTAGGAACCCCATCAAAGGTATAAAGGCTAGAAGCCTATGAGCACAGACATTCAAATTTTGAACCCAGGAACTAGTCAAAGACATATCAGCCATGCTCTGATGAAAGGGGGCCTAATGCATCTCCGTGATGCATGATACTAAGCAAGTTATCACATAACTATGAGACCATAAAATCAATTTAGTCTCACGCTTGACTGAATCTGGAGAAAGATCTGCAGAAAATTTACAAATAGTAAGAAGTTTCAACCCCTTGTTAGCCTGTGCAGACTGCCCAGGCTGATATGGTTTGACACTTTTTGTAGACGCATTAAACCCCCTTTTCACAGAGCATAATTCAAATAGATTTACTGCTTGTGACTGCAGAAGCTTAACTCTTCACCAAACGTCAAAATTATAGACTGGTCCAAACTGAAAGTATTTGCAGATGACAAAATAATTGTGACTGAAAAATTGGAATTTGGTTTGGGAAGGGTAGAAAACATTGTGGTAAAACGAGAAAATGCTGGCTACCAGCATTTTCTCCTTTTCCCACAATGTTTTCAAAAGGCTTCTCTCTCAGGGTCGTTAAAAGTCGGGACTGTGTGGTAAAGAGTTAAAAGTGAACAGCCTCTGAATGAAGACAAGCTGAATTTTGCACTAGATGAACAAAGGCAAGCTGCAAGCTGAATTTTAAAGCAATGAATCAGTCAAGGGAAAAAAAATAAACTCTTCACCATATGATAAAATTTTGGACTGATCCATATTGAAAGCTTTTACAGATAACAAAATCTACATGGCCCAAATTATGAAATTTTTCTTTTGAAGGGCAACAAAGATTTTGTGAAAAAAGAGTAAATGCATTTGCTGCTTTATACACAATGTTTTCAAAGGCCTTCTTCCCCAAAGTTGTTCAAACACAGGGTTGTTTTGAATTCCAACACGTAAATACAGACAATAGGAAATTTGGACCAGTCTAACAAAAAAGATGCAGTAAAAAAAAAAGAGCCAGTAAGTTAACTATAGACAAAAAGAGTTTTAAACCAGTCTAACAAAAAAGATGTAAAAAGACTTACTGCCTGTGAATGCACTAGATAATGATATAGCTGCACAAATTCATCATTTGTTATCTCCCCTTTCCTCTCACGATCTACATTCTGAAAAAAATAAATAACAAAAAAAGCATTATTTTTTTCTGTTTAGGATGGTTGGTGAATACACTTTTGGTCTGCTAGTGTGAAGAAAATATGACTTTACCTCTACCAAACGACAAAATCTTAGACTGGTCCAAATTGAAAGCATTTGCAGACGACAATATAAATGTGACTCAAAAATCGAGACTTGACTTTGGAAGAATAGAAAACATTGTGGGAAAAGGAGAAAATGCTGGTTACCAGCATTTTCTCCTTCCCCCCCCCCAGTGTTTTCAGAAGGCTTCTTCGTCAGGGTCGTTAAAACCAGGGATTGTTCGGTAAAGGGTTAAAGGAGTTTCTACTTACGACATTATGCTTCACATGAATTCATTTACAACTGATATTGTTTAACCCTTTACCACACAATGCCAACTTTTAACGACCCTGGGAAAGAAGCCTTTTGAAAACATTGTGAGAAAAGGAGAAAATGCTGGTAACCAGCATTTTCTCCTTTTCCCACAATGTTTTCTACCCTATCAAAGAAAAATTGCACCATTTGAGCCCCATTGAAATTGCCTAAATGCTTTCAATTTGGACAAGGCTAAAATTTTGTTGTGTGGTAAAGGGTTAAACCTTTACCAAATGAAAAATGTTTCTATTTTTCTAAATTCAAATTACTTGATGATTTGCTTGGTATAATGCATCACAGAGCTGCACTAAGCCCCTTTTTTCCAGAGCACTACACAAATAGATACAGAATATTATGTTGTACTAACTTTCCTGGTGCTTGTATTTAATTCGAGCAGCGTGAGAAAATTTGATATCGTGTGAGACTGCAACAAGAAGTAAATACAGGCAACAGGAAAGTTGCTACAACATAATATTCCTTTTATTATATACCTACAACTTTCAACGACAACATTTTGCAATTATTGACATTTTATTCGAAAACGGCAAACAAAATGAGACTATTAATAGTGCGGATGGTAGTAACTCTGTTTTTATGAATGGCGGATTAATATTACAACGTAACATTTTAACAAATCGCGACTAAATGCATGCTTAGTCCGTGCTTGAGATACGTCATCATACCATATTCGGAACCGTATTTCGCTGCATGTAGATTAATATGGATTTTTTTCTGTTGTGTGTGTTATTTCATCTGATTCAACGCATGTATTTGATTCAGGAAAATTTAGTAGTATATAATAAATACACTTACTTGTTCCTACATGTCAAAATGTAATACATGTCAAAAATGAAAGCATTTGCAGATAACAACTTAACTGTTCCTCAAAAAATGGGATGTGCCTTTGGAAAGGGAAGAAAAGATTGTGGGGAAAGGAGAAACTGCTGGTTACCAGCATTTTTCCCTTTACCCAAAATATTTTCAGAAGTCTTTTCCCTCAGGGTCATTAAAACTTGGGATACTTTGGTAAATGTTTAAAGGTTTGGTATGAAACAGAAATGTTTATTCCAATCAAAATGAAACAAACAAACAAAAAATCTGAATCCTTTAAGGACACTTTAAACTTTTTTCAAAGAACAATTTGTTGAATCTCCAAACTTTAAAATAAATGCAGATGACAAAGTTGAACTGATACAAAAAAATTAATGAGCTATGTTTCTTTTATAGGATAGAAAACATTGTAGGAAAAGGAGAAAATGCTAGTTTCAATCATTTTCTCCTTTTCCCACATTGTTGTCAAAAGCCTTTTGCCTCAGTCATCAAATATTGAGATTGCATGCAGGCTTCATTCTAGAAATCAAATCTATGGGTCCAACCAGCGCCCCCTCATTGGAAAAAGTAGGGGCCATCAGAGAAATTTATGGGGCCAAGGGAAAACTACCTTAACCAATGAATTTTAATTTTATCCTTGCAATAAAAAGTGAATTTTTGTTCCATTACTGCCCTAATGACCTTTTCCCTCTGAATGCTTCACACATGTGCATGTGAGAAATTGTGTAAGTTTCAGTCTGCATATCTGTATTTTGTGCTTCGAACACAAAACTATGTATTTTATGTTAAGTTAGAGCCGTTAAATGACAACAACGAAATAATTCCTGTAGTATTGTGGCTGAATTATAGATAAATTTCTTTCTATCAATGGTTTTGCACCCAGCAATGTCTTGTCAGATTTTCAAGTATATTGTTTTCAATTGGCTGATATGGGTGACACACAAACAGAAATAAGTAATAAGAGCCTTCATAACACTTTGCCAGTCATGTGTTTGCTGCACTTGTTTCTTCAATAGTATGAATTGGAGAAGGAATTCTCAATATCAGTTTAACACCTTACAAAAAGTGTGTGCCGGTTTGGCCATGAGGTAAGATTTCTGATGCGGAAAATATGAAAAATATGTGCCAATGGTGCAAAAGCGCACTCCAGAATGAACCCTGGCATGGTAAAAAAGTTAACCCCAGGGCAATGAATGAGTTGAAAAAGAGGATTTAGGCTGATACAGAACAGCACTAAAAAGCAAATCTTACCTGAAACTTTTCCCGTAACTTGGTGGTTGATATTTTACAGCTGATTCGGGTCGTCCAAGACTTGACAGTTTTCAGCGCCACTCTGTCAGCCCTCTCAACCCTCAGTCTGTCCAACATGCCACTAAATTCACGTGCCAGCCATCTAAAAAACACATAAACAGAGCAAAAAGTTTCAATTTTACATTAATTGTTCTTATATCTCATATTAATCCCTGTCAATGATTGCTTCCTGAAAACCTTTACTAGTACTTGTGCAGTAATGAACATTGGCCCGAAGATTGACTCCACTCATCACGGAATTCAAACCCAGGACCTATGGTTTGAGAGGCTGGCACTCTACTGCAACACTCATGTCTACCACAAGGGAATCTTCCATCACACAATCCTGTGTGCTTTTTTATGACCGTAAGGAGGACTATTTTTGAAAACATCCTGGGAATAGGAAAACATGCTGGTAACCCCTTTGAAAAACAAATCCCAACAAGAGCGGCAAATTGTCGCAAGATACGCCCGTCCCACTGCCAGTTGTCAAGGGGGTATAATAATCGTAAAGGGCAGGTAATGCAACAAACATGTTTACCAAGTCTCAAGTCAATTTGACTTGAGGTGACAAAGTTCCATTCCAGACAAGCAAGAAATACTGTAAAAATGAAGATCAAAGTGGAATTACTCGAAATCCGCACTAGGTAGAGTTATTGTTCTTGCGCACTGTACTCCGTAATATTGCTACAAACATGCATACCAAGTTTCAAGTCACTCTGACTTGAGATGACTAAGTTATATTCTGAACAAGCAGAAAATGCTATAAAAATGACTATCAAAGGGAAATAACTCAAGACAGCACGAGATAGAGTTATGGTTCTTTAGCACTGCACTCCATATTATTGAAACAAACACAAATACCAAGTTTCAAGTCAATGGGACTGGAGATGACAAAGTTATATTCTAGACAAGCAGAAAATGCTGAAAAAATGACGATCAAAGGGAAATAACTCAAAGACAGCACGAGGTAGAGTTATGGTTCTATCGCACTGCACTCCGTATTATTGCAACAAACACACATGCCAAGTTTCAAGTCGATCAGACTGGAGATGACAAAGTTATGCTCCGGACAAGCAGAAAAAGCTGTAAAAATGACAAAGGGAAATACCTCAAAGACAGCACGAGATAGAGTTATGGTTCTTTCGCACTGCACTCTGTATTATTGCAACAAACACATATACCAAGTTTCAAGTCAATCGGACTGGAGATGACAAAGTTATATTCCGGACAAGCAGAAAATGCTGTAAAAATGACGATCAAAGGGTAATAACTCAAAGACAGCACGAGGTAGAGTTATGGTTCTTTCGCACTGCACTCCGTATTATTGCAACAAACACACATGTCAAGTTTCAAGTCAATCGGACTGGAGATGACAAAGTTATGCTCCGGACAAGCAGAAAATGCTGTAAAAAATGACTATCAAAGGGAAATAACTCAAAGACAGCACGAGCTAGAGTTAGGGTTCTTTAGCACTGCACTCTGTATTATTGCAACTAACACACATGCCAAGTTTCAAGTCAATCGGACTGGAGATGACAAAATTATGCTCCGGACAAGCAGAAAATGCTGTAAAAATGACGATCAAAGGGAAATAACTCAAGACAGCATGAGGTAGAGTTATGGTTCTTTTGCACTGTACTCCGTATTATTGCAACAAACACACATGCCAAGTTTCAAGTCAATCGGACTGGAGATGACAAAGTTTTGCTCCGGACAAGCAGAAAATGCTGTAAAAATGACAATCAAAGGGCAATAACTCAAAGACAGCACGAGGTAGAGTTATGGTTCTTTTGCACTGCACTCCGTATTATTGCAACAAACACACATGCCAAGTTTCAAGTCAATTAGACTGGAGATGACAAAGTTATGCTCCGGACAAGCAGAAAATGCTGTAAAAATGACGATCAAAGGGAAATAACTCAAAGACAGCACGAGCTAGAGTTAGGGTTCTTTTGCACTGTACTCCGTATTATTGCAACAAACACACATGCCAAGTTTCAAGTCAATCGGACTGGAGATGACAAAGTTATGCTGCGGACAAAAACTGGACGCCTCCTGCCAACCCACCCGCCCGCCATGGGTGATCACATGATACGTCCCGTCTTCGACGGGTGTATAATTACTCAAAAATTAAGCAAGCAAGAGTTATGATTCATTTGCACTGCACTCCCCCTTAATGAGATCTATCCACCCATGAAGTTTCATAACCGTAGCTAGCATAGTTTTGGAGATATGCTTTGGACAAAATTCAAGTATGAATATAAACAAAGGGAAATAACTCAAAAATTAAGTAAGCAAGAGTTATGATTTCTGTGCACTGCACTCCCCCTTGATGAGATCTATCCACCCATGAAGTTTCATAACCTTAGCTAGTATAGTCTTGGAGATATGCTCCGGACAAAATTCAAGTATGAAAAACAACAAAGGGCAATAACTCAAAAATTAAGGAAGCAAGAGTTATGATTCCTGTGCACTGCACTCCCCCTTGATGAGATCTATCCACCCATGAAGTTTCATAACCGTAGCTAATATAGTTTTGGAGATATGCTCCGGACAAAATTCAAGTATGAAAAACAACAAAGGGCAATAACTCAAAAATTAAGCAAGCGAGAGTTATGATTCCTGTGCACTGCACTCTGCCCATGAAATTTCATAACCGTAGCTAGCATAGTTTTGGAGATATGCTCCGGACAAAGAATTGGGACGCCGCCCGCCCGTCCGCCACGGGTGATCCCATAATACGTCCCGTCTTCGACGGGTGTATAAAAACTGACTGACATTTGTCATCTGCAAATGCATTCTATATGGACTACAGGACAAAATTTAAGACATGGCTAACTAGAAAGCATTTTCTGACAAGAAATTAATTATAGCTCAAACAAAGCAATCTGTATATGGAAAGGTAGGAAACATTGTGGGAAAGAGAGAAAATGCTGGTTATCAGCAGAAAGAGGACAGAAAATTGCATCTACAGCCAGATGGAAACCTGATTTCAGCAAACCTCACCCCCCTTCACTTTTTTTGGGGGGGGAGGGGGGGCGCGTTTTACTGGCATTACTAGCCTTTTCTCCTTTTAATGCATATATTTTCTAAATCCTTAACGGCTTTCAGGAAGAAAGCTTTTGAAAACATAGTGGAAAAAGGGGACAAATACTGGGTAGTGGGTGGTGGGGATTACTAGCCTTTTCTCCTTATCATATAATACATGTACATGTAATTTTCAAAAGCATTAGTGACTTTCAGGGAGGTTTTTAAAAACAAAGTGGAAAAAGGAGAAAATGCTGGTTACAAGCATTTTCTCCCTTTTCAAACAATGTTTTTCAAAAGCCCTTTTCCTCACAGTCATTAAAATCAAGGATTGTGTGGTAAAGGGTTAAGTGGCATTTGTAAAGAAATGGGTAAATATCTACCTTTCTACGAGACTGATATGAGACACTCTCATGGCATCCTCCACCATGTAATCTAGTCCCTTGTACCATTTATCCCTCTCCTCTTGAGATCCAGCTATCCGCAAAAGAAAAAAAGAAAAAAAATCCTTTAGGTTGGTAAGCTTAAAGATACACCTATACTTGTTTTCAGCCAGTTTTTTACCTATTTCATCCTGATCTTATCAAACTATAATCATTCTTGTATCTTAACCCTTTCCCAAACAATCCCTGGTTTTTACGGGTCAGGAATAGAAGCCTTTTGAAAACATTGTGGGAAACGGAGAAAATGCTGGTAACCAGCATTTTCTCCTTTTCCCACAATGTTTTCTACCCTATCATATAGAAAAATCATCTTTTTAGCAACTGTTAATTTGTCATCTGCAAAATGCTTTCAATTTGGTCTAGTCCAAAATTTGCCATTTGGGAAAGGGTTAATGCAAAATATTGCCCCTACTGGTTGCAATATTGCAAAGATCATGACTAATAGAAAATGCATTTCATTTTCGGAAGCCATCAAAGAAATTAATGTTGTGACATTTCTGGTTTTAAATTGAAGATTTCCAATAAATTTATTTATACCTTACACCATTTATGTAGGTGAATTATCTATGTTTACATAGCTGACTAAATTCTGAACCATTCTACAGCTTATCAAATTTCAACAGTGTTTTTCCTCTCTGGCTACAAGGATGTATCTTTAAAGGCACACTACATTTGTAAACAATTCAGGAGTCAAAATGCAAACAAATTAGATTAATATTAGTACTATGTAATAGTATAGATATTATTTTGAGCCTGATAAAGTGTTATAGTGCAATCTGTGAAGGCAGAAATATGTGCTGTAAACTACATAAAAAGGATGAATTAATTTTGTCTGCAATTTGACCCCCCAAATCATTTTACATTTGGCAGCTAGTGGGCCTTTAAGCCCTCTCATTGATTGATTGATTGATTGATTGATTGGATCTGGGTTTGCTCTGACCCCTCTTTCTTTGAACCCCACAAATTTTCAGAATGTTTCCGCAAGTATTGAATTAATGTTGGCTTCATTTTATTCATTTGAAAGGGGTCAAATGACACCTTAAACCTTAAAAAGAAGTTGTCTGAGAGGTGGATTCAAACTAGCTACCCCTCAGTTTCATCTCCTGCATATTCCACACTAAGGTACTGCGCTCAGCACAACAGAGTAATGAAAGTGACAAACAATACCCACCACAAGTACAGAAGCAATTTAGAAAGTAGACACTCATGATACAATTTACTCTGTCTTATATCACTAGGACCACTTAACCACTAACTCTTTACCAGATGACACAATTTTGCACTTGTCCAAATCCAAAGAATTTGCAGATGACAAATGTGACCTGAATGGCGGACGTTGGCTTTGAGAAGGTATAAAACATGCTGGAAAAAGGAGAAACCTCTGGTTACCAGGATTTTCTCATTACTTTTTCAAAAGTCTTCTTCCTGAGAGTCATTAAGGCTTTTGAAAATACATGTACTGCATGATAAGGAGAAATGCTGGTAACCAGCAAAATTTTTCTCCTTTTCTCACCATGTTTTCTATCCTGTCAAAGACAAATCTCATCACTTGAGCTAACTGAATTTGTAGTCTGCAAAATGTTATGCTTTCAATTTGCACAAATCTATAAGTTCACTCTAGAATTCACCCTTGCTGCAAATTCTTCATCAATGGTGCATAAAAATTCTTATCTTAGGGTAAAACTGGCATACATCTTTCATACTATGTGTTAATTTGATTTAGAGAATTCGTTCTCCAGTTCCACACTTTTGAAGAATCAAGTGCAGCCAACATGTGACCACTGAATAGTTAAGGAGGCTCTCACTGGTTCTTTCTGAGGATATTTCGCTAATATCATCCAACTGATAAATCCTATACCCTTTGAGTCACGAAAATCCAAGCCAGGAAAAATGAAAGCACTTTCTACCCCAAAAAGATTGGTTATTTCGAGCCTTGATAATCCCATAATTTGAGCATGTGTGTTGGTCTCTGTCATCCTTTATTTTTTTCTAAACAGATTGTTTATCAAAGCACAATGTTTTCTCACCTCTAGATCTACTGTTTTCATCCAAGAATTACGACAATTTAACCCATTCCCAAATGATTAAATGTTTAAACAACCCTTGAGAAGAAGACGTTGTGGAAAAAGAAGAAAATGTTGATAACAAAGTTATCCTTGTTTTTCGAAGAAGTTTTCTGTCGTTTCTGCATACAAATTCCATAGTTCTCTTGTCACACCTGTAAATGCTTTCACTAGGACATGTCTAACATTTTGTTAATAGGTAGAATAACCCCTTAATCAGGCATCATAATACTCTTTTTCAAAGTGAAATATGCAGGAAAAAATTAAATAAAGAAATTCTTCTTGGGAAGGGTAGAAAACTTGTGTGAAAGAAGAATACATGTAATCAGGGTTTTCCCTGACCCCCTATTTCTTTGAATTTGGACCCCCAAGTTTTCTTAAAGACCCCCAAAACTTATAAGTGTTCTTTCTTTTATAAATTCATTTGAAGGGGGTCAAATGACTCACACACCTGAAAGTCCAAGGAAAACTCTGCATGTACTAATTACAAGCAAAGAGTAATGAAAACTCAGAATCATGTGGCAAAAGATTAAATCCTAAACAGTCCCCTTCCTATCCCTTCCCCATTGTATCTATAACTCTAAATACTGACAGACATAAATTGTCACGTACCAACAACAGAGAGTGTGTGAAGTTTGAAGTCATTTCCATAATAGACAATAAAACACTGTTTGGAGTCCACACGTCTTGCTTCATCGTGCCACTTGTCGTAGTCCTTGGATCCTTTTCCCTTTCTGATTTCCTTGATATCTCGGAAATTGACTGAAACAAGATGAGAGAAACATTATACAGGGTGTCTTAGAAGTTGTGAACCATTCTGATTCAACTCTTTAACAGACATCAAAACTGTAGACTGGTCCAAATTAAAAGCATTTGCAGATGGAAACTTAAAAGGGAGCTCTTATAACAGATTTTGTCTTTGATGAGCTGAAAAACCTTGTTGCCAAAGGAGAAAATGCATAACACAGGGGCTCGAAACCCAGGTACTGCTACTTACCAATCCAACAAGGCAAAAGTCTTTTTAACTTTTTACTATGCGACAAACTTTAGACTCCACCAAATTGAAAGCATTTGCAGACAACACATTAAATGTGGCCAAAACGATTGAATTCATCTAAGAAAGGGTTGATGTAGAAAACATACTGGGAAAAGGAGAAAATGCTGTTTACCAGCATTTTCTCCTTTTCTCACTATGTCTTCAAACACTTTCTTCCTCAGGGTCATTTAAAGTCTGGACTGTTTGGAAAAGACTAATAACTGATGGCAGTCATTGCTACAGCACTCATTCGTCTCTCAATGCAGAACATTGAATCAATATTTTTATGTGAGAAAGAAGCCTGTGGCTAGGGAAGCATGCTATGCAAAGTACTGGTAAGAAAAATTCCAGGTATTAAAGCTTGGATAGGTGCACTGGCCACAGCAATATTACTGAAATAATGCTGAAAATGGTTTTAAAAACTAAACAAACAAATTTAACCCTTTATCAAACAATCCCTGGTTTTTACGACCCCGAGATAGAAGCCTTTTGAAAACATTGTGGGAAAAGGAGAAAATGCTGGTAACTAGCATTTTCTCCTTTTCCCACAATGCTTTCTACCCTGCTGGAAACATATTTCAATTTCTGAGTTACGTTTATTTTGTCGTCTGCAAGTGCTTTCAATTTAGACCAGTCTAAAAATTTGTCGTTTGGTAAAGAGTTCAAGGATTAACCCCCTACCACACAATCTCGAGTTTTAATGACCCTTATGAAAGAAGGCTTTTGAAAACATTGCAGAGAAAGGAGAAAATACTAGTAAACAGCATTTTCTCATTTATCCACAATGTTTTCTACACTTCCAAAGAGGATTTACATTTTTTTATTATTAATTAACTTTTTGTGTACTCATACTCTCAATCTGAAAAAGTCTAAAATTTTGTCATTTGGTGAAGAGAAAAGGAGGAAAGGAGTTAAATCTTATCTTGCTTATATTATAAAGTATATTTTGGAAACAAAAATCAATACAGCTTGAAGTATTGGTTTTTAACAAATAAAGTACAAACATATGATAAGGAATTCAACTGGATTTACATGTAGAAACTTAACATACATAACATTTCACCTGACAACAAAACTTTAGACTTGTCCAAACTGGAAGTATTTGCAGAATGATGGCCAAATCAATTTAATATGATTTTAATGACAGGGTTTTTGAAGAGGCGAAAATATTGTGGGAAAAGAAGAAAATGCTGGCATTTTCTCCTTTTCCCACAATATTTTCAAAAGTCTTTTTTTATCAAGGTCGCTGAAAATCTGGATTGTGTCGGAAAGGGTTAATCCAATTCTGCACAGTATAATTGTAGAACTATCACTGTGAAGTTCAAATAACAAACAGGAGTAACATTAGATTGGCAGAAAACAGACTTTTTCATATGAATGAATCTTTTGAAAAAAAAAGCAATTATTAACTGTAACAACCCGTACACAGATTTACCCTTTACCTAACAAGAAAATTTCAGACTTTTTGTAATTGAATGTGTTTGCATAATTTAGACAAACAAATAGCTGAAATGATAGGATTTGTCCTTAACTCTTTACCACACAATCCCGAGTTTTAACGACCCTAAGGACAGAGTCTTTTGAAAACATTGTAGGAAAAGGAGAAAATGCTGGTAACCAACATTTTCTCCTTTTCCCACAATGTTTTCTACCCTATTAAATACAAATTCCATCACTTGATATACGTTTAAATTGTCGTCTGCAAATGCTTTCAATTTGGACTAGTCTAAAATTTTGTCGTTCAGTAAAGAGTTAAAGGGCAGAAAAAAATTGTGGGAAAAAATAGAAAATCCTGGTTACTGGCATTTTCTTCTTACATGTATCCCAGAATATCTTTAAAATCCTTGCTTCCAAAGGGTCGTTTAAACTTTTGGCTTTAGATTTTACCAAATGCAAAATGTCTGTAGACCACACATTTAAAATTGATACAAATAAACCTAAGTTTTCTGATTGGGTAGAAAACAATTTGAGAAAGGGAGAAAATGCTGGTGATCATTATTTTCTCCTCCCACAAAGTTTTCAAAACAGAAGACGCATCAGGGTTATTGACACAAGGGGTTGTTTTGCAAAGTGTAAACCTGATACCACAAAATCTCATGTTTTAACAGGGCTTTTTTTCCTTCTATAATTGAGGCCGATATTCTGTGACTTCCCAATTGCAAAAAGCATCATTTTTTCTCAATTATGGCGAAAGAATTTCCCAATTTTGCTGAAAGAATTCCCCAATTTTGCTGGAAGAATTTCTCATAATATGATGCTGAAATTCCCAATAAGTTAAAATACCAATTTCTCAAAAGCTATTTCAAATGACCAGACACAAAACTTTTGTTATTTAGCAGTGATTGAAACTGAAAGCAGCCTTTTTATTGATTTGTACCAAAATAACTCAGCTGACTGCGCTGCAGTACGGCCGAAATGTTGCATTTTCTTGGCGCCATTTGGTTTGTTTAATGGAGGCATTCTTAGCCGAATCGAGTTATTTTTTGCGCATTTTAACACCGCAACGCCGTTGTGATTTCCCTATCATTCAATATTAAATCCTTTGACATGTTATATAAATGTTTGTCTTTCGTAAAAACTTACAGCTGACAAAAGAAGTTTTCTTTAACTTAACATTGTGGAACATAATCTTACTCGGTTGCAGTCTACGTATTTAAAACAAAAACAAACACGCTGTATCAAAGTAAAACATGTCAAGAACTGGGAAACATTACAAAAAATTTGTTAAAAGGGCTGCAGATGATAAAGGCCACCGCAGTCCGCAGCCTTTTTAATTTCGGCGTGAAAAGTTCAAATTCTTTGCTGATCGATCTACTGGTAATCAATCTTCGCATACCGAGTCTCAATCTGAAGTGCCAGTTCTGTCGGGCATCGCTGATCTCCCTTTGTCTGAAGACTAGACAATTATTATCACTGCAAATGACGTAAACTCTACATCTCCAGTTATAATATCCAAGCCTAGCCTTGTAACTACCACGGATAATGATTTCCTTGTATCATATGATGGCCGGAAAGCAGTTCTTCTAAAGCACCCATGGGTGTACCACAGTAGTGTTAAAAAGGGCTATAAGCCTGTATGTGCAAATGCTGCGAGATATTTGGCCATAGTTTAAGCAGTTAAAGTGAGACTGTTGAATTTGCTTCACTTACTAAATTTCTGCACCTTTCTATTTACTGTATGTATGTACACTGCAATTGTTTTATTGATATACCTTGAAAGCCAGTCTGATTTTTCCCAATTTGGCCAAAATTGCGCTTGAATTTCCCAAAATGAGAGGCTAAGGACCCTTCCCAATTTTTGGAAAAAAAAGCCCTGTTTAACCCTTCACCACACAATCCCGAGTTTAAACAACCCTGAGAAAAAAAAGCTTCCAAAAACATTGTCAGAAAAGGAGAAAATGCTGGTAACCAGCATTTTCTCCATTTCCCACAATGTTTTCTAACCTATCAAAGTCAAATTTCATCATCTGAGCCACATTTGAATTGTCCTCTGCACATGCTTTCAATTCGATTGAGGCCAGAATTTTGTCATTTGGTAAAGGGTTAATAACCATGCTGGTAAGTAGCATTTTCTCCTTTCCTCACAATATTTTTTATCCTTTCAAACGCACATTCCATTATTTGAGTGAGACTGGAATAGACTGTACCAAATTAGAAAGCTTGCACCCATTTTGAATCTGTGGTCAACAATTGTTACCAGGAATTCCAAATTTAACACATCTGCACACAACAAATCAAATATCAATACAAATAATATAAATATGATTGAAATTGACTTTATAAGATAGAAAGTATAGTGGGAAAAGAAAAAAATTCAAGATCGAGTATTTCAATGTGTAAGACTGGACATGCACATTTTACAGCAATTACTCTCTATGTAAAGCCATGATCAATATACATGTACAGGTAGATGCACATGTTTGAACAATATTCTTCTTCTGATTAATTATTTATATATCAATTGGCCATGTTTTCTGTTTCTACAAAAAATCTTTCACACTTTTAAGGTTATCTCGTTAACCTAAATTAGATAACATAGAAAATCAGGGATATTACAATGTTTCGGTACTACATGTATTTCAGTTTTTCAATGATTTGTTGGACCACTCAAATGTTATTTGTGCAAGTTTTTAGGATCTAAAGTCTGGGAACTGTATTTTCTATTTCACCGAGTTGTTATTTTTGTCTTTCTGTAGAGTTAACCCTGTATGAAACAATCCTTTCTCTATTCTTATAATGCTCTCTGCTGTTTCAAAGACCAAAGTCATCTTTTGAGCTATATTGAAGTTGGTGTCTGCAAATGCTTTCAATTTTGTTACGTCTTAAACTTGGTCATTTGATAAAAAAGAGTTAAACTGGGAATTGGGTCATATATTATCTCCATTTCAAAAGGATGTTTTTGAAGTTATCTTCAAGAGATTTGTTTCATGGAGTGATGAATCAAAGATCATTCTCTATTAAACGCCTGTCATCCACTGCCGAAGGCAATATTCTAGTGAGTTAAAAGAGACAGAGCTCTGAGAATTCAATAAAAATTTGCACATACTTGAGCCTTCTGGTCGTACTCCTTGTGCTTTGATCCACACTAATTGACTGGTTGTAGGTTTGATTTCCAAAGTCCTCTTCTCCGGTTTCTTTCTTGAGAAAAATATTGTTACAACTTTCCCGGTCTCCAGATCGCCCAGCAAGTGCATCGTCGACGTATCTGGTAAACCATTGTAGGAGGGGGCCGCCATCTTGGAAATGCACTCTTCCTTGTTCGCGATCAGTTATTACTTACATATTCGAAGTTTATGACGGAAGATCTGACACTTAGTGTATTTAGAGAGACATTATCAATCGTAAAATCTTCGGACTGCCACAATTACTTAATGCATTACATTGTATACGAGCTTTCTTCCGGAATGAGTTACTTTTTTTTCACTTTCAAAGGGGAAGCAAGGGAGGCTACTCTGCTAGAATATTTCTGATTAACTTGGTGGTAGTCAACAGTTATCCTCTAATTTTCAAGAAAAAGTAATGGACAATTCAACTGTCTTTGGACACTCTTTACCAATCGACGAAAATTTATACTTTAACAGTTGATATCATTTGCAGATGACAATTAAAATGTGGCTCAAAAGATGGAATTTGTCTTCAAAAAGGTAGAAAAGGAAGAAAATGCTTATTACAAGTATTTTCTCGTTTTCCCACAATGTTTTCAAAAGGCCTTTTCCTCATGGTCGTTAAAACTCGGGACTGTGTGATAAAGGTAAACCATTTCAGTGCCAAATATGAGCTCGATCTCCCATTATCTCCCGCTAGATGGCATTCTACAAATACTTCGAATCTTCGAAGAATATGACATGCGCAGACAACGCTCGATCTCCCTCAAGCGAAACTCAGAAAGTCTTGTAACTAGACTAAACAAACGGACGGTACAGATCCAAGATCAGACTTCACGTTCTGTGCTGTTTGATCTTGTTCTGTGCCTTCCACAAGCACTAGTTTTCCCCTTTGGCTCCTCAAGCGTTTAGGTACAAATTCGTCGGTATATTCATAGATGAATGTTTCAGTCCTTTACCACGTAACTCCGACTTTTAACAACGCTAATAGAAAAGGCTTTTGAAAACAATGTGGAGAAAGGGAGAAAATGCCGGTAACCAGCTTTCGTTTTCCCACAATGTTTTTTCTACCCTGGCAAAGAGAGAAATCGTCATTTCAGCAACATTTAAATAGTCGTCTGCAAATGCTTTCATTTTGTTAAGAGTCCATCCTTTCAAGTGTCAACTGTTTGGCAAGGAGTTAATTCTGCATTTTCTCTATTGGCTGTTAACGCTTTACCAAACGACAAAAATTTAGACTAGTCCAAATTGAAAGCATTTGCAGACGACAAAATAAATGTGATTTGAAAATTGAAACTTGTTTTGAGAAGGGTAGAAAACATTGTGGGAAAAGAAGAAAATGCTGGTTACCAGCATTTTCTTCTTTTCCCACAATGTTTTCAAAAGCTCTCTGTCTCAGTGTTGTTAAAAGTAGGGATTGTTTGGTAAAGAGTTAAACGGTCTGAA
Source organism: Hippopus hippopus (assembly GCA_946811185.2). Taxonomy (NCBI): domain Eukaryota; kingdom Metazoa; phylum Mollusca; class Bivalvia; order Cardiida; family Cardiidae; genus Hippopus; species Hippopus hippopus. Next base: position 12,140,352 of record OX328103.1, on the reverse strand, counting down.
ATACTAAATCCTTAACCTGCAAAATTGAAGTAGTTCCGAAAAATACATTTGAGCCATGCTCTGTGAAAAGGGGGCTTAATGCAACTGCGAAAAGTTTCGACTGAGGTCAGCCTGCGCAGTTCGCGCAGGCTGACCTGGGTTGAAACTTTTCGCTATTGGTCAGTTTTCTGTATGTCCAAGGACCAGTCTACTTCATGATCCAGTCGGTTGTTCGACAAAGTGGACTTTATGGATCCTTGATCATGGGATGACTTGCTTGGTATAATGCATCACGGAAATGCATTAAGCCCCCTTTTCACAGAGCATGGCTCATTTACATGTATACAAAAGCATATTTTGTTGCGTTTAGTGGCACTGAATGGGGTTTATATGGATGAAAAATAGGCTTACTGAGAGAGCAGCGGAGCGTGTAAAGCAAGAATAGACTGATCTTGCTCGACACGTAACGCAAAATATACGTATCTCTGGTTGCGAAAGGCAGGGCAAGGATCAACCAGTATAAATGTACGCCAGCGAAAATATCATTCTGGCTTCGCCGGCGTTCGAACTTACCCCTGATGAAAACTGCCGCTGAAAAGCTGCGACCTGGAATACTGCCACCAGGAAATAGAGTTATGTTTTATTTACGCTTTTTTCTCTGTTGATATCATATAAGACATTATGATACCTTGGGTCTACCTACAACATAAATATTCATCATCGTGGATATTCATAATATGATTCATATTAAGTTTGTTAGCGTTGCATTTCGATAATAAAAGTACACCCTTTTTATTCATGTTTACCTATCGTTATGTGAACGGATTTGCATATATCCATATAAGATGTAGAAGCATACACTAAGCAAAACTTCTAACCGGCCACTTTTGTTTCTCGTGTAAATTTGACCAAGTAATAGACAGGTTAATAAATATAAATTGCAACATATATCTGGACACTGGACACGGTAATGTAATGAAAAGATTCTCGATTTCGCCAACAGAAGCATCTTTTTTCATAAAAAGGGAAAACACATGGTTTGCGCATGCGTAGTGTCTATCAGCCAAAATTTGAAGAGAATCATAAATTATTGAAATTTCGTCAGCGATAAGAAAAAACATGAAAATTTTTCTCTGCACAAAAATATAAGCCGATAGGAGGAGCATGAAGTTTTCAAAAAGATGATGTATGTCGTAAAAAAAGGTTTAAATCTTTAGCAAACGATTATCTAGAGTTTCCGTAAAAGCATCTGCATATGACAGACTAAAAATGGTTTTATAATAGTGCTTGGTTCAGTCATTTATGAAATAGAAAACATTATGGAAAGAGGAGAAAATGCTGGTTACCAGTATTTTTTCTCCTTTAAAGGTGGCCCTTCAGATTTTGGGACGAAAATTTTACAAAAATACAAAAAAATCATCCTTATACTCCCAAAGCCTTTCAGTTTTCATTCATAAAACCCCAGTAGTCGAAAACCATTCGACAACAAGAGAAATTAGAGATTTACTACGGCCCAGGTCGACACCAACGGGAAACACGTTCTATTTTTACACGAGCAACTCGCTCATTTACATACCGGAAATACACAGACGAAGCTCAAACATAGCGTCCGAAGAAGACTTTATGGAAAATAATTACATGTTTGTTATGTTATGGAATTTAAGCGTCATTATTCACGTGCCAGTCGCTTGACATTCCCACAATGCTTTTTTGATTTCTGGTGCGAAATCTAAAAATACCTTAAGAGGCTACGTAGCCTTTTAAGGGAACACCATCAAAAAAATTTTTTTTTGTAATTTTATGATTCTTAATTATTGATGATTTGTATTGTTTTTTCATATAAATTTCAGTGATATATATATATATATATATATTTTTTTTTTTTAATTTGGTGAGATGTGAAAAATCTAAATACCCACCTTTAACCAAAATGTTTTTTAAAACCCTTTTCATTGGAGTCGTTGAAAAACGGAATTGTTTAATACAGGGATTATACATTAATATGAAGAGGTTGCATTCGAGTGTTAAGTTTTAAAGACTCACAAAACAGCTATTAGCCTGTAATGAAACTCATTGCGGATGCTAAATAACTTTTCACCAAAATGACAAAATTTTAATCTGGTCTAAATTTGAAAGCATTTGCGGATGACAATGTAAATGGGACTTAAAAACTGAAATTTCTCTTTCGAAAGATAAAAAACATTGTGGGAAAAGGAGAAAATGCTGGTTACCAGCATTTTCTCCTTTTTCCCACAATGTTTTCAAAAGCTATTTTTTTTTTTTACTTTCTGGGTCGTTAAACTTGGGATTGTGTTGTAAAGGGATAAGAAATTCACGCCAACGAGGAAATATAAATCTAGGTCTTCTAGATAAATGCACTTAACGTCAATTACGTGTTGAGAAATTCATTTATTGATACCAAAGTGATCAAACGTAAATAAAACACTTGATCAAAATATAATTCAATATTAATTTTTTTCATGAACATTGGCGAGTTCTGATTGGCTGAAAAATTTTTTTCATAGCTCCATGAAAAAAAAAAAAAAAAAATAGCAGTGCCGGAACTACTTTTGCATTCAAAAAAATGTAAACAAACATGTATACGAGATTCCATAATGTTTTTTCTTTCTGATTTTAGATCTATATCGAGTCCGAAGTTCAAATTGCTAGCTGAATTTATTTTCTCTGAATATCGAAAAAGAAATCCAACAGTAATTTCAAAGAGAGAACTGAAAACTCATTGTCACTTTGCTGGGTTCTAACAATCTTATTTTCAACTTAATTCTAGCGTATTGTAGATCTACTTCTAATAATGAATCGACTAAATCTGCAAATGTTCAATACTATAATGACGTCATGAATTACGTCATTATTACGGCATGAACGAGCTGATTTACCGCGCTAAGAATTATCAATGAAATGGACTTTAAATAAATACGCAATGTTGGATTTACAAAAAAAGCAGTTAGAGTAGAACTTAAGTGCATATTTGTTGTCTGTGATATTGAATTATAAGGAATGAAGAGAATTTTTTTTTTGTTTTCATGGAGGTATGAAAAAAAAACCTAATCACACTTTTGTATGAAACCGCTTCGCGGTTTCATACAGTGTGATTAGGTTTTTTTTTCATACCTCCATGAAAACAAAAAAAGTTCTCTTCATTCCTTAAATAAAAGAAAAAACATGGGCCTAAAAAAAAGATAAACGACGTTAGAGGCACGTGTACCTCCTTATGAATACTGGAACCCTTTTGTGGTTTAATGTGGAATAATGAAAAGAACCACGTCAGTTATTGCTGTTTTTTCCTCATGGGTTTGCATTGGTTTAACAACCCTTGGGAAGAAAGCTTTTGAAAATATTTACGGAAAAGGAAAAATGCTGGTTTTCTCCTTTCTCCACCATGTCTTCTAATCTTTCAGAGACAAATATCGCCAAGTGAACCACATTTGATATGCCTTTTGCTTATTATATCCTTTTCCCATGATATTTTCTAGCCTTTTGAGACAAAAGTCATCAACTTACTCTCATTTCATATGTCGTCTGCTAATGCTTTCAATTTTGACGTTTCTTAAATTTTATCGTCTGGTAAAGAGTTACAGCATCATGCTTCCTGCAGTTTTAAAATCGTGTACTCCAGTATGGTGACTATCTGGTTTCACATCGCTGAAAATGTAGTTTGAGGTTCATAGGGACCCCCTGAATTCTGAAATATCTTGAAAAATCCCCTATCAGTTTTTATGAAACTTTTGATAGTCTTTTAAAATGACCTTAACAACTCTCACAGCGAAAAATAGAATTTTTCTTATGCAAGAAAGAGCATTTTGCCCATTTCAGTAATGTTAAATTTTTGTTATGAAGCTTAACTTTCTCCGATGATTTCGCACAGTGACCAGAATAGCACACATAACTGGACAAGTGCATGACTTCAGTACCTCACTTTAGTTAAATATGAAGCCCTGACTTTTTTTTTTTTTTTTTTCAAATAATATAGTTCTATACTTTACTTTAGATATCGCTTTTGTCAATTTCATTCAAATCTTCAAAGTCTAAAATGATTTGTCCAATGTTTTCTTATATGGTGTCTGTTCTCCAAAGTTTGGTCTCAATTTTATTTTCGGCATGGCTTCATGCTTTATACCACTTCTGTTGAGGTATGTGTTCGAAACCCCCTGACACTTAAATTCAAATGTCTTTCATGGTTTGTTTTGAACTGTCTTTCGCTATGACTTTTCGGTTCGCCCAAAATTTGCTCATTTTTGGTCATAGTCAAAGGATGGTAATCTTAAAGACACTGTGTCCCTTTGACCGTAAAAATTCATCTACAACATTCCTTTGGAGCTTGTTTATGGAACTTACCAGTTCATACAATTCACCCATCTTCAGTTTATTGTTGTATGCCATACCACATGATGTGAGCAAACGTTTGTCTGGGTTTCAGGAAAACATCTATGGTTGGGCATGGAAAAGAAAACAAAGTGTAAACAAGTGCGTGCAAGTCTCTGATATTGAATCGTGAAAATAAAAACCAAATAAAAATGAGATAAGGGCCTCAAACGTTGAAGTTTTTGCTGTTCAAACAGTAGACGACCACTGTTGCAGTGCTTGCATGAGAATTGTTTTCATTCAAGGAATGAAGAGAATTTTATTTTTTTCATGGAGGTATGAAAAAAAAAAACCTAATCACACTGTATGAAAAGTGTGATTAGGTTTTTTTTTTCAATACCTCCATGAAAAAAATAAAATTCTCTTCATTCCTTATAATTTAATATTACAGACAACATACACCCATGGAAACAATTCAAACTGCATTCATTTTCTTTATTTTTAAATCTAACGTTGGCGTTTCTAAAGCCACTTCCACTCATATTTGTATGGCGCAAGAATACAATAGGGAAGCAGTGTTCAGATCCCCAATACTGAAAATTAGCCAATAGAACAAAAGTAAATGAACACAGCAGTGTGTAGGACCCGCAAAAGTGACCTTCAGCGAAAGTAATTCCGGCATAACGTAATTTTTTTTTCATGGAGCTATGAAAAAATTTTTTCAGCCAATCAGAACTCGCCAATGTTCATGAAAACAACTAATATTAAATTATAAACAGATAAACCCTTTACTCAGAATAGCCTTCAACCCTTCCACCGTTTTTAAGCTGTTCTGTTCATACATTTTCACATTGCATTGAAATCAGGGCTCGTATATACATCGTATATAAGATCCCTGATTGAAATGCAAAAATTCAAACTAAGTTATTAAAATTCTGAAAATTCTGAGTTGGTATAGGTAATATCATTAATTATGCAAATTTTCAGTACCATAGCTAAAGCATTTTTTAGGATAGTTCAAAACTCAGGGGGGTCCCTATGAACCTCAAATCACCTTTACTACCTTTATTTTTGAAAGTATTATGTAGGCCCTTGGGACGAAACATATTTAAGGCTTTCCTCCCCCTGAAGCTTCTGGTCAACATGGCATTTTTTTTTTGTTAGATTATTGAGAATTTATAGTGATTCAGTAATTGTAAACATTTTTAACCGCCCATAATTTTTTTAAATGTCTATCTAAAAAGTTTCTGTTCATACCTCTATTACTTTTTGTAAAGGGAGGTAATAATAATCTCCCTTTGAACTGAGGATATAGTGATTTTTAGAATTGAATTGAAAATGATAATTCTATGAAGGCAAAACCTCCAAAAGTGGCTCGGTTAAGATGCTGCAATAATTAATGATGACTTTTAATGATATCATATTTTCCAGAGTAAAATTACTGTGGAAATAGATGTTCCGCTTCAGGGTAGGAATACCTTAAGCGGTGCTCTGGCAAAGGGAATTTAATGCATCTCCGTGAAGCATTATACCAAGCAAGTCATCACATAATCATAGATCCTAAAATTTTATTTAGCATAACAATCGCGTTAATCTTTAGGTAGAATGGTCCCTGGACACCCAGAAAAAATAACGATATCAAAAAGTTTCGACCCATGTAGCCTGCGCGGATTGCGCAGGCTGACATGGGTCGGTACTTTTTGCGGATGCATTTAGCCCCCTTTTCTCAGGGCATGGCTCATTTAGACTTGTCCAAATTGAAAGTATTTACTCAGGGCACATTTTAAATAGCCCTTTGGTATATACTTGCCTAATACAGGTTGGACTGTAGTTTCAGTATAAAGATGTATCTTTACAGCCAGAGAGTAAACACACGCTGTTAAAATTTGATAGTGTGAAGAATCTAGTCAGCTGTGTAAACATAGATTTAAAAATTGATATGTTTAGGATAAAGAAACTCAAGGGATTTGTCTTCGATTTTAAACCGGAAACAGACACACTGATGTCTTTGATAGCCTCCAGAGAATGAAATGCATTTTGTATCCGTCATAATCTGTGCAACCTTGCAAGCGTCAGGGGCAACATCTGGCATGAAGATACAATAATGATTATAGTGTCATAAAATAAAGATGAAATTGGTTAAAAAACTGCATGGTAATGATTAAAGATGTATCTTTAAACATATTTATTTTACATCGATTGAGAAACAAGTTCTTGCACCTTATACTAATCTCTATGCATTTTGCTACCTGGAAACTCCAGCAGCACTCGCGCCGAATGTGTGGGCCAATGAAAGTTCCAAAGTTGGCACCCTCTGTTGACATCCTCTCCCGGGTATCGAGCTCGGGACCTTCTGGCTGTAAGGTCGACTCTCTACCTCACAGCCACGGACACAACTGTTGACTTTAGTTGATAAGAAAATCAAAATAAACAAGAGTGACGACCTTGAATCTATCGTCTTGAAGCTGCACTTTTAACTCTTTATCAAACTACAAAACTTGAGAATATCCAAATTAGACTTTCTCCTGCTAAATAAATGAAATGAAACTTTCAAGCCGATAGTAACAAGCCGAATAATGTTAGTTTACTTCATTTTTTTTTTTTTTTTTTTTAAGGGAGGACATCTCCTTATCGGACAATGTAGATCCAAGATCAGACTGCACGTTCTGTGCAGTCTGTCTGATCTTGGATCTACACCGTCCACAAAAGGTCAGTGAATCGCGCTTAGCAACCTAAAGGTTAGAAACATTTACATAGGGCAAATTCAATGTAACTTAATGATGGAGTTTATGTCTTGAATGGTTACCACCAGCATTTTCTCCCTTTTTCGCAATGTTTTCCGCATTTCCGCATTATTCCTTGGGGTCCTTAAACAAAACAAAAAAAAAACAAAAAAAAAAAAATGATTATTTTGGGCAAAATTTAAGCGTCTATCAAATCTTGATTCTTGGAAATAATAACCAATTTTCAAATTTGCCAGGTTTTGCATCTGATCCCTGATGCATGTGAGAAAAGTAGTCATTGACTTGAAAAGAAAGTTGTGTCAGTACTGGTGTGAGAAAGCCAGGAAACTCATGCGTAGGTACGCTGACCACCGTGATATGACTTAAGATGTTTAAACTCAACACTTGTTTTAGCTTTGTGGTAAATGGAATATCAATTCGTTTGAAAAGAGGGCAAAATTTTAGGGGCTATCAAATCAAGATCCTTGGAAATGACAACCAATTTTCGAATTTGCCACGTTTCGCCTCTCACCTCTGATGCATGTGAGAAAAGCAGTTTTGAAAGAAAGTTGGATCAGTACTGGTGTGAGAAAGCCAGTAAGGCTTAGGTGCAGTCACCGCCGTGATATGACCTAAATTGTGAAAACAGCGATAAACACCAATACAATACAATACAATACAGTACAATACAATACAATAAAGTAGATTGTACAAGACCTTAATTGAATCTTGTTATTCAATACCTGTGGCAGCCTTGTGAAAATTTGAATATTAATTCGTTCGAAAAGGGGGCATAATATTAGGGACGATCAAGTCATGCTTCTTGGAAATAACAATAAAAATTTTCAAATTTGGCACGTTTCGCCTCTCACCTCTGACGCATGTGAGAAAAGCAGCTTGGAATAAAAGTTGTGTCAGTACTGGTGCGAGAAAGCCAGAAAGGCTTACATGCACTCACCGCCGTGAAATGACCTGACAGCAGTTATAACGGCGTTAAACTCCAATAAAAACAAACAAGACTTTGATTACATCTTGTTACTCAACACTTGTGGCAGCTTTTAGTAATTGGAATATTCATCCTTTTGAAAAAGGTGCACAATTTTAGAGACTATCAAATCATGATACTTGAAAATAATATTTTATTTTCCAATTTGCCACGATGTTTGAATTGCTAATTGCTCTGTCTGGGGGGCAATTCGTTTTACTTGACTCCATGGCGGGAAGGGTAAGGCTTGTCAAGAAGTTTCTATATTCAGAACATCTAATGGACCGAAAAGCCCAATAAGTGTCGGAGTATGTTTTATCAGATCAACGTGACCGGCTTCTTTTGATTGGAAAATATGCATCATACTCTGTGAAAAGGGGGCTTAATGCATCTGCAAAAAGTATCGATTCATAGCAGCCTGCGCAGTCCGCGCAGGCTGACATGAATCGACACTTTTTGCTATTTTTTAACCCTGAGGGTGCTAAGCGCGACTCACTGACCTTTTGCGGACACTGTAGATCAAGATCAGACTGCACAGAACGTGCAGTCTGATCTTTGATCTACACTGTCCGATAAGGAGATATCTTTCCTCCCAAAATGCTTTTGAAGTAGGAAAATTGGGTGTCTTCTGTCGGCTTGAAAGTTTTATTTCTTTTATTTAGTGGGATAAACGTTAATTTATCTGCATGTTAAAGGACTATTTTACCTTCAGACCCACTTGATTGTTCAACAAAATGGATTCTAAGGATCCAAAATTGAAAAGACTTTTGCTTGGCATTGATCACTGAGATGCATTAAGCCCCCTTTTGTCAGAGCTGGGTTCAAATGTTTCTTACAAAATGAACATCACTGAGTAATTAGGTAAGTACTGTAGAGTAGAAAAATCGATCTTAAGTTGTTTTTTTTTTTCCTCGATTGATAGTGGCAACATGTTAGATAGATAGATAGATAGATAGATAGATAGATAGATAGATAGATGGATGGATGGATGGATAGATAGATAGATAGATAGATAGGCAGCTAGGCGGGTCAGACAGGCAAGCACAGACAGACAGAGAGACAGTCAGACAGACTGTCCATGTAAAACAGAAGATCAATATTCTGGGAACTTTCTCACTGATGTTCTCACACATTTCTGTACAGAACGTTCAATCTGATTTTGATCTTGGATCTACACTGTCTGATTAGTAGATATTTTGCTACAAAAATAACTTTGAACTAGCAATATTTGGGTTTTTACTATCGGATCGAAAGTTTCAGCCGAGTCCCAGTAGCTCAGTCAGTAGCTTACACGACTTGAGAACAGAGGGTCGCTGGTTCGATCCCCTACTCGGCAAATTTCTTTCCGAGGATTGATGATGGTCATTGCGACAGGATTCATTCCTCTCTTACCGTAGACCATTGTTTCGATTATGGTTATGTGGGAAAGCAGCCAGTGGCTTGGAAAGAATATTGTGCGGAGTACCGGTAAAAGAAACTTCAGGAAAGCATGGATAGGTGCACTGGCCGCCGCGATATAACTGAAATATCAGTCAATCAATCGATCAATCAATCAATCAATCAACCAATCAATCAACCAATCAGTCATTGAAAGTTTCATTTGATTCATATATTACGTTTAGGATTAATAGGTAAATCAGGGACTTTTGAGGACGATATAGATCAAGTTAAGACTGAAGAGATCTATATACCGTTTCAAGCTTCTATGATAAAAATCTTTCTCTTGTTTAGTAAACTGCATTTCCAGTCGTCGAAAGAGGTCGACTTTATGTTCGGCGCTGACAAATAGAGAATAGATGGTTGGTGTCTTGGATGGGTTAAGTTTATCGGGCAAGGCGGAGGAATTTATCTGGTGAGCCGAAGGCGAACCGGATAAATTTCGGAGCCGAGCCCGATAAACTAACCCATCCAAGACACCAACCATCTATTCTATTTATCCTGTCACTCACTGTAACGGAACAAACAAAACAAACAAACGGAAAAAAAAAAAACTGATAAAGACCGTACCTTTAATAAATTCCCGGAGCCGAGCCTGATCGACTTTCCCAGTCCAAGACACCAACCGTCTATTTCATTTATCCCTTTTCTCAATTATAATCCTAAATCCGACTAAATTAAACATTTCGCTCGAAATAAGGCACATATTGACATCTTTCTCACTAGATCTATGGGAAACTTTAAAAAATGAAGAACTGTGTTTACAAAACCCTCTGGATATGCAGCTGCAATAATGACGTCATGAATGATATTGGCTACGTCATAATTATTAAACGTGACGTATATCCGCAGAAAAATATTGTGGCGAAGAAGACAATATGTTTTAACATAATAGACTACTGGTTCGCTACCAGTGGCGGCCAAGTACCAGTGGCGGCCATTTCTATGATATCGCGTTTGTGCGTACATTAGCATATCAAAGCTCTTGGTCATGTTAAAAAAGAAGAAATGGTGTGTCAAATGACCAATAAAAGTTGAAATTTGACACACTGTAAGTAAAAATATAAACAAGTATCCCCTGTCACCCCCCATGTGTCAAAAAATCACTTCCGGGGGATTGACCTCTATCACTTCTATCGCCGATTTAAGCCTTAAATAATCCAACAGAACAATGTTTCAGTATCAAAAATGTCACATATACGGTGATTTTTCGCTTACCTCATCGATTAGTCCATTATTTAAGTGTTTAAGAATTAAATCCAAAATATTCACGAGAGACACAAATCACGCTATACTAGCAGAAGGCAAGCGTTAAATGACGTCATGCAGAGGCATAGCTATCCACTTCAGTCAGTAACTATACTCTTTTTCATAAACCTCGTTATTGCTTACCAGGTTGCCCTTGGATGGTGGGACAAAAATGATATAAACTAGTACGATTCTAGATTACCATATAAATTTAATTTGTTCAAATTTCATATTTTAATTTAGATCTATTAAAAAAAAAAAAAAAAAAAATACTTTGTAAATCTACGACATGTACAGTATTCCTGTGCGACTGCTGAAAAAAAGGTATAAAATGAAGTTTTTCGATTTTTAAACAGATGCCTGCAAAAAATCCTATTTAACGACAAGACTTTACATGGCTATATCTGGCCCATAACTGTCGGACAAGCAACAACAAATTTGATAGGTCTGCTCTATTTCAAGGAAAACGGTCAACTTGGGGGGGGGGGGGGGGGGAAAGGGGAAGGGGTGTATAAATGAAACACAGGTTTGACCCAGCATGTCAGGGAGTGCGGTTATAAATGTAACATGAGTTTGACCAAGCCAGAATGCTTTATGGTGAAGAAGTTGCAAATTGCATCAGTCAAGTAGATCTACCTAGAATACATGACTAGATGAGGTTTTTAAAGGAGCAATAATCGGAAAGGGGGGGGGGGGGGTAAATTAATGCAAAGAAGCAGTAACCTTGTTTATAATGTGATGTTGGCCATCCAACAAATGGTTAAGATTTTTTTTGGAAGATATCAAAGTCTCACAGAGAATGTTCTTGGGAAACTTAACAGATAAAGATCAAGGATGGTAAATGTAATGAACAACGACTTTGATCCTCTTGAGGACACATTGGATTGCGTTGGACACACAACTATAGAATTGAAATTTATAGACAACCAAGTTCATGTTAAATCAATTGCTGTATCTTACTCTTTACTAGATCTACGATACAGTTTTCGTCTTGTTCATATTAAAAGCATGTGCAGATGGCATTACAATGTATTTCCAATAAAAAAAAAGTTTAAAGTGAAGAAAACATGGTAGGAAAACATAACAACGCTGATAGCATACATTTTCTTCTTTCCCACATTTTCTATTTTCTCTTCTGTTTCTGAAAGCCTTTTTTTTTGTAATGTTTCACTTTTTTCAAAATTAATTAGATGGGGGAAAAAAAAAAAATCAAGCAATAAAACTGTTTTTTTGTTTCAAAGCAAAATTAAGCTGAAGTTTTCAGTGATGGCTGCAAGGCCAGGTTTTAATGATAAGAATACCATCATCAGCAAAGCCAAGTTTCCTGCAGTTTGAAGCCACACAATGGACTATCTGTGTTCCACTGTTCAGTGCTGTCAACAAAGGTGTACATCTATAAACAATCAGACTCTGAGGGCCGAGACTGTTACTTTTTACAATATTTGGACCCATTAGAAAAAGTGTGAGCTTAAATATCACAAGTGCCACTACCTGTAAGAATATGATTATCATGATGATAATAATTTATTTAACAAAACTCTAATTAAAATATCACAAACATACTACCAAATAATTACAAACAGTTTTTAACATAATTACTTTTGCTCCCAAAGTTGATTGTATGAAGCAAACTTATAAATACGAGCTCGTATGTGTGTATCAAGGTCAAAGGCTCTCATCTGGGGTTCTTTAAAGAAGTATGAAATCCTTCTAGTCAACAGAGATTCCATTTACATAACACATGTAATTCCATCATGGCTGATATACAAATGTAGAGACAGATCTGAGGAACAGGGAGCACCATCTGCAGAAGAAATATTTAGACATACAACTGCAGCAAAGAAAGGTTCAATTTGCTCGGCCAGTTTGCACTTTTTCAGTCAATCCTCTTTTAAAGGAGGGCCTGATTCCAGAATCCTTCTCACATGTATTTCCACCAGCTCCAACCAAATCTGAAAATACCAGATCAGACTCTCTGTTACAGTTTTTAAAGCTTTCATTATAAAACTCGAACTTCTCTCATCTAAATATGAAATAATGAACAGGTGTTAAGCAATATTCAAACATGTTCACATATTGACGAAGTCAAAATATCTATTTCAATTTAAATTACCAGACCATAAAAAATTGTACAAAAAATGTACATACATAGGTGTACATGTCAAATCAACACCATATCTATTTGGGTTTCTGAATCTGTAGGAAACAGTGATAACATACTTATGAGTTCACAAGAGGCTGGAAGAAAACAGAAATGCTGAAGAAGAGAGATATAAGAGCAGACAGACAGTAGGAGGGCAGGAAAGAAAAAGAAGAATTACATGTGTAACTTCTGAATGCACTAACAAGACTACAAAATCAAATACAGAAAAAAAGCAGTCTTACACTGTTTTAGATGATAGTCTGATAAGTATGTTTACAAGTCTGTGTTTCCAGACTGTGAACTGCTTGCACTGAGTTAGAACAGAAACTTGTAGTTTCACCAAGTGAGTGTGGGTTTATCCATATTTTGGATAAAAGTTATTTTGTCTGTAGAAATTGTTGTCAGTGAGAGAGTTTGGCTGTAAAAGAAAAACATCTATTTTACAATTAAGATCTTTATGTGAAATATGATAATTCATCATCCTGCACCATTGAATTTTTCTGTTTATGCACCTAATCATATGGTGCCATCACCTGAAGTCACCTGACAGCTTTCCTCTTAAAAAAGGTATTTGTGATTGTGAAATAACAAAATATACTTTTAATCTGTTCAATGGATCAGTTTCAACATTGATCAGAATTTTTTTATAAACTGCGTGTTAATGAAATAATTGGCTTTTTCTAAAATCCTTACTGAAATAATTTTGCAGTATTTTACCATCGCAACTAAGTACATCAACAAATGAAATGCTATCAGAAAACGAAACTGAGCTCATACTCACCCAGTTTTTTTTTTCCTCCGCGTTTTCCCCTTTTTTAAGGAAGAATATTATATGCAGTTAAATATTGATAAACTTCCAGAATTACACTAACCCCTGTGCAACCTCAGCTGCCACAGTGCATATCTATTTTTGGCTCGCGCATGCGTGTATAAAGTGTTGATAGAATATGGACCCAGTTGTTGGTTGTTCATTGTTAATCATCTGTAGGGATCGTATGAGACCTTAGACTTGCTAGAATATTGCAAAATTTCAAGAAAAAATGATTTTCCATTCGATATCTTCTGGCGATTGTGATATTACAGTAATTCTGTGTACAAAATTCGGGTGGCCGCCACTGGTATTCTTCGTAACGTAAGTTCGTCCAATGACCGACCTGGTTATCCCCATCGTTCCGAGTTTCAGTTATAGTCTATTTCAGATTTCCACTCATGAATTTAACAATACTGAACCCTAGTTTGCCCACGTAAAATTTGCTTTGTCAACTTGAAGGGGATAAACTTGTAGATTAAAAAAGGTTTGAAAAAATGGCCGCCACTGGTCGCGAGCCAGTAGATCTATTAATTAAACGAGCAAAAGTATTCGCTAGCGATTGATTCATTCATTACGGCAGTAAGACGCTTGGTTGAAAGTAGTCCCAGTTAGCAGGTGCGCACTTAGCGGTCACGTGACCAACTGACGGATAACCAAAAAAATATACGGCACCCTGTTATCGGGTCGAAATTGTAGAAGGTGACAGGATAAAATGAAATGAGCGGCGTTCTGGCAAAAGAGGGTTAATGCAGATGCCTGGTGCATTAAACCGAGCCAATCATCACATAATTATGGATCCATAAAATCAGTTCTGTCCAATAACTGTCTGAATCATGAGGTAAATCTGTCCTTTGAAGTACTGAAAATTGACCGATAGCGCAAAGTTTCGACAAATGTCAGCCTGCGCAGTCCGCGCAGGCTGACCTTGGTTGATTCTTTTTGCAGAGTCATTAAACCCCCTTTTTCACAGAGCATGGTTCAAATGTATAAACTTCACTATGGTCCAGCTATAAAATAGGTTTAGTCTTTGCCAAAAATACAAAATTTTGGGGTTTTCCGAATCCAAAGTATTTGTACTTAACCCTTTACCACACAATCCCGACTTTTAACAACCCTGAGAAAGAAGCCTTTTGAAAACATTGTAGGAAAAGGAGAAAATGCTGGTAACCAGCATTTTCTCCTTTTCCCACAATGTTTTCTATCCTTCCCAAACCAAATTTCAATTTTTCAGTCACATTTATGTTGTCGTCTGCAAATGCTTTCAATTTGGACCAGTCTACAATTCTGTCGTCTTGTAAAGACTTAACAAATTAAAGATACATCTATACTCGTTTTCAGCCAGTTTTCAACCAGCTTTTGGCGTATTTCATCCGTATTTCATGAAACTATAATCATTTTTGTGTCTTCATGCCAAATGTTGCCCCTGATGACTGCAAAGTTGCACAGATTACAACGGATAGAAAATGCATTTCATGCTGTGGAGACCTTCCAAGCTATCGCTGTTGTCGTTTCCGGTTTTAAATGAGGACCAATTTCTTAAATTTCTTTCTCCCGTACACCATATTTATCGATGATTTACATATGTTTACGTAGCTGACCACTATCTGAACCATTATACTCACTAACTGCGTTTTTTCTCACTGGCTGTAGCGTTGTATCTTTAAATAAGGTTCAAATTGGTGTGATTGTCCCTCGAAAGGATCGCAAACGTTTTGGGAAAAGGAGAAAATGCTGGTTACCAATATTTGTTCCTTTTTCTGCAGTGTTTTCAAAATCCTTCTTCCCCAAGTTCATCAAAATTCAATAGAGGGATAGATCTACGACGACAGATAAATACGCTAAAGGTTTCATGTTCCACCTCCCCGGCGGCGCCAGCTGTGTGTCGTTCCCCTTTTTTAGCAAGGCAGTGCAGAATTGAAAGCTAGGACTGGTTAATCATAGGAAACACATGAATTATTAAGCTGTCGCTAGAATATTACTCACATAGTTTTGAAAGCGGTGTTAAATGACATCGATCGATCGACCGACCGACCGACTGATTGATTGATTGATTGAATTTTTTGTCGTTTTCAATATTAGTTCAGTAGTATCAAGGCGATAGCCCACATATTTATACATGTCCTGGGTTTCACCATTGCCTGGCTAGGGCTCTGAAGTATCTTGTCCAAGGACACTCCTAAGAGGAAGCAAGCGCTTCAAGTGAGGATAGAACCCGCGACAGTCAGGTTAAGAGTCCTACACTTTACCACAGAGACACGCAGTACGCCGTAACACGACATTATTAGTTGTACGGTCAGGTGGCAGGGGACTTGGAAACTTGTTCACGGCTGTGGTGAATCATGTCGCCACCTCGCCTTCGGCTCGGGGCGACATGATTCACCACAGCCGTGAACAAGTTTCCAAGTCCACTGCCAACTGACCGTACAACGGATTTATTATACTGCAAAGTTTTACCACTCCAACGTGTGTTTAGCGAAATTTACCTCTTTTTTGGTTTAAGAAATTGAGTACGCTGACGAAGTAGAATTTCCCTTCTGAGTGCCCCAATTCAGTGAAAACTGACGTCACTTGGAACTGACGTCACTGAAAACTTGGTAAAACGTGCACTTTGGTGCATAATCTTGATGTTAATCTTGATCGACGCCGCCATTTTGGATGTTGTGTTGAAAGTGTAGTCATGTATACGGGGCCCCCGAAAGGGAACTGCTTTTACGTTGGTTTTGCCAGTGTACATGATTATTTGTTCGGGGAATATTATCCAATCAGATCGCGAGAAATTTCTTTGCAGTATAATAAAAAAACGAGTCAACAATGATACACCGGTTAACAGCTTTTGCTCTTTTTTTGAAATCAAAATCCCTTCACACCTATGTACATAATTATTTAAGCCATACTCTGGCAAAAAAGGGGAATAATGTATATTTGTGTTGCTTTTTACCAAGAAAATCATTACATAAATATGAATTCATAAAATTAATTTAGTCTAACAACCGACAAAATCATGAGATAGACTGGTCCTTTGACATGCAGAAAATAAATTGATTATTAGCAAAAACGTTTCTACCCAGATGAACCTGCGCGGTCTGACCTGAGTCTATACTTTCTTTGCAGATGCATTAAGCTCCTTTTTATAGAGCATGACTCATTAATTATAATTCTCCTTAAGAGCTAATTGTCTCCTTTAGAATGTAAACTATGGCACTAAAGAGAGGATACTTAAAAGAAGAAGAAAAAAATCTCCTGGCTACGACTTAACCAGTCGTGGCCATGATTCAATCATCTTGTGTCAAGGAATGACTTAACGACGTTTCATCGGGTTGTCAGTGCGCAACATTTTTGCGCATGTCTCTTCGCTTCTCTGTTTTCTAGCGTAACTTTGTCTGATTGTAGTACTATTATTGGACTACTGATTTTTGCTGCAAGACGTGGAGAAAGTAGTGGTAGATACATTTTTCTTTTTTTAAAGATCAGTTTATGAAGGTGTAAATCATTCCTAAACAGCGAAAACGGAACATGTACATTTAATCGGACATTACTTATCCGGATAGTAAGTTTAGTGTGGTAAAAAGAGAAAATTACAAGTATTTTCTCCTTTTCAACGTTTTCTAACCCTCTTTCCTGGGTATTGATAGAAATCAGGATCGTTTGATTCATTTTGCTATAAGGTTCCTAAGTAATCTATACCTTTGAGTAATTCTGGACAGTTCTACTTGTATTGTTCTTCCATTCTCCCATCTATTAAAATATACCACATGTATTTGGTATTAACCCTTTCCTAAATGAATTAAATTGGAACTTCAAAATTGAAAGAAGCTGCAGACGACAAATTAAACAAGGTTTAAATCAGATTTAAAGAACCGTTTGTGCAGAAAAGGTTGTGGGGGAAAGGAACAATTGCTTGTAATGAACAATTGCCCCTTCTACCAAAATGTTTTCCAAAGCCGTCCCATACCAATGTTAAATCGAGACTATATCAAGGATAGGGTTGACAGAGTACAATCTTTATTGTGAAAAAAACATGATTTAGTGCTGGAAATAATACATCTTACTAAGTAATTTGAAATCTTGGGTGTTTTGTGTCACTTTCTTTGTTCCAAGGGAGGTAATTGAGTTCGAATATTGGGAAAAGTAGCCTGGCAACCACTCTTTTTTTTTTTTTTTTTTTTTTTTTTTAAAGGATGTAATCAAGTATATTTCTGAGAAAAATGAGAAAAATCTTTGCGCTAGATTTTTTTGAGGGTCAAATAATGTCCTGATTTTCTGTGATAAAATAAGCAATTTGTGGGCTAAGGGTTTTACTGAAATATAGATAGCGTATCATTAATTTGAAATATCTGTTAATTTCTCACCAAAGTCAGAGGATCCATTGTTTCACTATGAATTTAAAACACAGAGAACATGATTTGACTGAAATTACAGATTTTAAACACAAAAATCTGACGTATGCTGCAATAACTGGGTTTTGTGTAATTTGAAAAAAGGGTTATGTTCTTCGTGGGCTCAGAACTTTTTGATTCATCAGGCAACGTCTGATTATCTCTTCGCATATTGAAAGAACATACTTTGAAGTGTTTCTGTGTCAAATTTCACGAAATTCTCTGCGCTAGAAATAACTCGCTGAAACGCCTTTAATAAGTCGTGGCCATGACTCAAAGATCTCGAGTCCATGAATGACTTAATTAGTCGTGGCCGTGACTCAAACGTCTCTTGGCCAAGAATGACTAAATAGGTCGTGGCAATGACTCAAAGACCTCATAGCCAGGAACGACTAAATAAGTCGTGTCCAAGACTCAAACATCTCGTGGCAAAGAACGATTTGATAAATCATGGCCATAACTCAAAGATCTCGTGTCGAAGAACGACTTAATTAGTTGTGGTCATGACTCAAACATCTCGTGGCCAAGAACGACTTGATTAGGAGTGTCCATGACTCAAAGATCTCGCATCCAAGAATGAGCTGATAAATGGTGGCCATGACTCAAACATCTCGTGTCCAACAATAACTTGATGAGTCGTTGACATGACTTCCAGATCTCGTGTCCAACAAAGACTTGATAAATCGTGGTCAAAACTTAAAGATGCCCGTCTACAGCCGGTGAGCAAAAACGCTGTTAATTTTCAAACATTTTAGAATGGTACAGAAATCAGTCCTTTGTGTAAACAAGGATAAATTACTGACATATATGGTGTAATTGAAAAAAAGAAACACGGAGATTTGTATTAGAAACCGAACATTGGTCAGAAGAAAACTGGCTGACGATCGAAGCTGTAAACAATGGCGGTGCATCACGGAAATTTATCGTTGGTTTCCGCCTAGAGTCGGATACGGTGTAATTTGCATATAGGCCGCGACCTCCGTCTGAAAATCGAGGCTGCAACAGAGAAGTCTCCATTTTCCTTTGATTACCTCATTAAACGCAGGGCGAAGGTCAAATATAGTCACGTGACAGAATGCATGATCATCATACGAATCTACCTGAGTGTATAACGCATGTATCGAAAATCTTCGATTCAAAAACCGGAAACGACGAATCTGTTTACATGGAAGGCCGCAACTCAGCCAAATGCATTTTCTATCGACCGTAATCTAAGCAACCTTGCAACCGTCAGGCGCAATATTTGGCATGAAGATATAAGAATGACTATATTTTGATAAAATAAAGACAAAATGAGTTAAAACTGGCTGAAAATGAGTATAAGGGCCTCTTTAAAGATCTTGCGGCCAACAACACCTTAATAAGTCGTGGTCATGTCTCAAACATCTCATGTCCAAGAAGGCCTTAATTAGTCATGCTCATGACTCAAACATCTCGTGTCCAAAAACGACTTAATAAGTCGTGGTCATGAATCAAAGATCTCATGGCCATGAACGACTTGATAAATCGTTTCCATGACTCAAAGATCTCGTGTCCAACAACGACCTGATAAGTCGTGTTCATGACTGAAAGATCTCGTGGCCAACAACCACTAAATAAATTGTGGCCATGACTCAGGGATCTCGTGTCCAAGAACGACTTAATCAGTCATGGTCATGACTCAAACATCTCGTGTCGAAGAACAACCAGACAAGTGGTGTTCATGACTCAAAGATCTCGTAGCCAAGAACGACTTAATTAGTCGTGGTCATGATTCAAACATCTTCTGTCTAAGAACGACTTAATCAGTCATGGAATGACTCAAACAACTCGTGTCCAAGAACAACTTTATTAGGAGTGGTTATGACTCAAACATCTCGTGTCCAAAAAAAACTTGTAAAGTCTTGTCCGTGACTCATCTCGTGGCCAAGAATGACTTAATTAGTCATGGCCATGACTCAAACATCTCCTGTCTAAGAACAACTTAATCAGTCGTGGTCATGACTCAAACAGCTCGTGGCAAAAAAACGACATGATAAATCATTGCCATGACTCAAAGGTCTCGTGTCCAACAACGACTTAATAAGTCGTGGTCATGACTCAAAGATCTCGTGTCCAAGAGCGACTTAATAAGTCGTGGTCATGACTCAAAGATCTCGTGTCCAAGAGCAACTTAATAAGTCGTGGTCATGACTCAAAGATCTCGTGTCCAAGAGCGACTTAATAAGTCGTTGTCATGACTCAAAGATCTCGTGGCCAACAGCGACTTAATAAGCTGTGGTCATGACTCAAGATCTCGTGGCTAATACCGACTTAATTAGTCGTCGTCATGACTCAAACATCTTGTGTCCAAGAATGACTTGATAAGTCGTTGTCATGAATCAAAATCTCGTGTCCAAGAACGACTTAATTAGTCGTGGTCATGACTCAAAGATCTCATGGCCAAGAACGATTTAGTTTTACAAGGCCATGACTCAAATATCGCTTGTCTAAGAACGACTTAATCAGTCGTGGCCATGACTCAAAGATCTCGTGTCCAACTACGACCAGTGTTCATGACTGAAAGATCTCATGGCCAAGAACGGCTTAATTAGTCATGACCAGGACTCAAAGGCCTCGTGGCCAAGAGTTACTAGTAATTATGAAAAATAAAACTGAGAATCTCGGACACTTCCTTGAATTTGTTTTCATTGGATATTTCTTTTTTTACGAGATTTTGGCCATCATATATTTAAGTTGTGGCCACGCAATTTATATGAAGTCGTGGCCACGAGATACATGTATATGTGGATATTATACTGTGGCAAAGATTTTTTTTTTTTCTTCTCCCACATGTCGCCAATGCCGCCGTATGTATATGCCCAGAGAATATTAGAATAAAATGTTGCAGTACTTTTCCTGGTGCTTGTATTTGCTTTGTGCAGCGCGAGATAATCGAATATCATGCAAGACCGAAAGTCGAGTGCGATGTAAAACTTTTCGGACGCAGCGAGAAACAAATACAGTCACAAGGAAAGTTACTACAGCATCGAAATCCGTTTATCATATACTTAAAACTAAAGAGAATAATAATAAATAAACAAAAAAAGTGGTTTAGTTGGTAGTAACTTCGTTTCTATAGATGACGGATGAATACTATAGCATAATTTTTTGACCAATCAAATCGTAAACCATTATAGCGAATTCCTGGCATGATACTTTACCATACCATATTTGGGATCGTATTTTGACACTGTGTGGACACAGATTTTTTTCGGTCGTACATGATTTTATCTGCATGCAGTGGATGTATTGGAGACGGAAAAGTTTTAGATATAATTAAATATAATTAAATATAATTAAATACGTATATATACATATATATAATTATGATACAAATTTCTACAGAGTGGAGCTATAACGATACACCGGTTAACATCGAAAATATGATTCTTATGTCGCTATATATATATAACTGAGCCATGCTCTGGGTAAAATGGCGGTTTAGGCATTTCAATGATGCAATGTACCATGCAAGTCATCACATAATTATGGATTCATAAAATCCACTATATCCAACAACCTAATTAATCAAGCGGTAGAATGGTCTTTTGATATCTAGAAAATTTAATAATAGCCAAAAGTATCGACTCGGGTCAGCCTGCGCTTTCCGCGAAGGCTGACCCGAGTCAACCTTTCTTGCAAATGCATTAAACTCCTTTTTCACAGAGCATGGCCGATGTCTACATGTATTTATACAGTCTATACAGTTTATACACTTAGATAAATGATGGTTCCATCATTTGCTGTATACCTTGTTTTCAGATCTGCCAAAATACTATAAAGTATTAAGCAAAAGTACGAGCATTTTATAGACAGCAACATAATATTTCTAGATACTATGAAAGCATCGTTGGAAAAGAAAGACAACAACAACGAAATTTTAGACCTGTTCAAATTGAAAGATTTCTAGTAAAATAAATGTAGCTCAGGTGATGGACTTCGTCTTTGAAAGGGCAAAAAAACATTACAGGAAAAAGAGAAAATGCTTGTTACAAGTATTTTCTTGTTACCCCACTATTTTTTTCAAAAGCCCTTTCATTAAAAATCGATGTATTGTATAGGCTTAGTTTACTGGATAACATTGTCAAAAGATTCAATTTAAAAATCGCACCCGCTGAAAGATTGTCGCACGAGCAGACTGACTTTCGTCAATTTTTATAAATCATACAGATTGTCGCATGACAAAGATTTCTGTCTGTGCAAGAGTTTGTTTATAATCGTCTTGGCACTTTTCAGGGAACCATGTCTGTGTTTTAGACGCTTTTCTCCCCGCTCCATGTGTTGTAGAAGCTTGTCCGGTGAAAGCTTCAGGCGTATCTGACTCACAATTCCCGCCAAAAGATCGTCAACTTGATGGTTGAGTGACACCGATGTTTCAACGTATTTGCAGTCGTAATATGACGCGAGAAGGCGGGCATCTGGAAAGAAATTCAAATAGGTACTGAACAAGTTGGCTTCTTTACAAAAGAAGCCAGGAGAGGTCAGCATCCATGTTTTCAAATAGTTTATTAGCTTTTAATTTCAATATATTTTGGTACATGTAAATAAACAAGTAAAAAAGCCGCCGGGTAGAAACCTCTTATGCTTTACATGACGGTCATTTGACCTTCTTACCGCGTTTTCAAGTCGCATGATCTTGTCCAGCGGTCTTCTTTCTCTTTTTTTAACGAAATTCTTCTTATTTTTTCTTCTGCTTAGATTTATTTGCTTAATGAAAAATTACAATTATTTGAGAGGTCATTTGCAACCATGGCAAATTAATATAACAAATCTTTTCTGAAATTCGTTATATAAAAATAAACCACATCTATTTCCTGTTTCGGTTTTTTGATTTCGCTTTATTTACAAAACCATGACGAAACAGACTGTGTATCAGAACAATTTCGCAAGAAAAATGGATTTACACTGCAAATTATGTGGCAGTCTGCCTTTTAAACTCACCACTGTTGGAGAGGTCTGATGACCTCTCCAATGACATCTTAAACCTAGTGGGTTGATTGATAGTTTGATAGGGCTTTCAAAACACGTTGAGATATACATTGTATTTTAAATCAATTTCTTTTGGTCGAAACCTTTACTAGATCTAAACAATCCTGTGTGTGCAAGAACCTCGTGAAAAATGTTTCTTAAAACCATTGTGGGAAAAGAGAAACAATTGTAAGGAATCTTTGTTTTCTCCTTTTCCCACGAATTGTTCTACCCTTTTATACAGATCTACCTTGATTTGATCAACATGAAATTATCTGTTGCAAATGCTTTAAATATAGGCGGTTCCCGATTTTTGTCGCCCATCAAAAACTTTTAAGAATAATTTTCTTCGTGTGAAAAAAGATATTTAATGAGCAAAACACCATTTCTCTCTTTCCCAACTCTATTCCACATCCCCAAATTACCGTGTTGGAATGATTCCTGCTGCCTATATGATTGCTTTTTTCCCCTCGCGATTTATTCAAACCAAATCAAAAGAAAACAAACATGTTGTTCTAGCATTAGTAGAGTCGCAAATCATACCCTTTTCAACAAATTAAATGCTTTTTAGGAGACTTCTTTTTCACGGTCGCACTCGTAGAATCGTTTCGTGGAAGGACAACTATTCTGCCGTCAAAAGGCTGGTTTTCGTTGTTGTCTTACATTTAGTTATTTGTTGTTAAACGGGAAAAAAATAATTACCTTTAAATTGTTGTCTTTCAGTTTGTCACGTGTTAATAAAGTAAAAAGCCTGTCCAATATAGAGACTGATTATGACATTCTAGATACGCTATACTTAGAAGGAGCAGCGCCAAATGTCGTTCTTGCATTAGCAGAACCTGTATACTCTTTTCAGTCAATTCAATGTTTTTAAAAGCTTTCTTTCTCAGGATTGTAAAATATGAAATCGTTTAAAAAGGATCACAATATGAGCATTCTTGTCTTTCAGTTTACCCTCTATTGACAAAGCAAAACACTCTCCTTTGATGGAGATTTTGATTCTAGACGCCATGATTAGAAGGTGTAGCTCTTGCATTGCTAGAGTTAACGCCTCTCACGCTTTTCAATCAAATTAAGCTGCTAAGGGCGACTAAAGAATCTTTTGCGGACAGTGTAGATTAAGATCAAACTGCACGGAACGTGCAGTCTGATATTGGATTTACACTGTCCGATAAGATGATATTTTCTCTCTAACAAATAACTTTGAAATAACAATATTTGAATTATTACTATCGTGTTGGTAAGTTTCATTTAAACCTTTACCAAACAATCCCTGATTTTTACGACCCAGAGGGAGAGGCCTTCTGAAAACATCGTGGGAAAAGGAGAAAATGCTGGTTACCAGCATTTTCTCCTTTTCCCACGATGTTTTCTACCCTCCTAGAACAAGTTTCAATTTCTGAGTCACATTTATTTTGTCGTCTGCAAATGCTTTAAATTTTGACCAGTCTAAAATTTTGTCGTTTGGTAAAGAGTTAATTTATTTAGCAGGTTATGGGGTAATGTTCAAGAGATGTCTTTCTCATTGCCGTTCTATAAGGAATTATTTGGTGGAGAGATAGCTCTATTATGTCGTCAAGGGGATCATTTTCGTAGCTGTCTTTCATTTAGTTATTTTATGATAAAGGAAAAACAACCATCCATTATTTTCTTTCTGTTTGTCCTTTGTTGACAAAACAAACAAAAACAAAAACAAAAAAAATCTTTCCATATTTGGAGATTTTGACTTAAGACGTCATGATTAGACGAAACAGCGCCTGAAATCTTTCTTGCATCGGTAAAGTTATAACTCTTCATCACCGTCTCAA
This sequence comes from Hippopus hippopus, assembly GCA_946811185.2. Lineage (NCBI taxonomy): Eukaryota > Metazoa > Mollusca > Bivalvia > Cardiida > Cardiidae > Hippopus > Hippopus hippopus. Next base: position 12,115,530 of record OX328103.1, on the reverse strand, counting down.
AGCATTTAGCGTTTTCAAAAGTCTTTTTTCTCAGGGTGGTACTATCATGGGATCGTTTGGTAGAGGGGTAATTTATTTACCGTCAAAGGAATCATTGTCTCAGACTTGTTGTCTTTTAGATTGTCATTTAATGATGAAAAAAGGACTAAACTATCCATAAATTGAGACTTTGTTTATGATTACAGACACCATGATTATAGAAAGCAGTGCCTGATGTTACTCTTTCATTGGTAAAGTCCTATACCTTTTTTTCCAATCAATTCGATGTTTTAAAAAGACTTCTGTCTATAACAGTCTAACTCGTGGAATCCTTTGGTCGAAAAATAACTATTTTTCCGCCAAAGGGATCATTATCTAAAGGTCGTTTTCTTTTAGTTTGTCCTTTGTTGGCCAGCAAAGGAAAATCTGTCCGTTTATGAAGACTGATTTTGATGTTAGATGTCATGATTATACGGGATACCGCGGGGTGTTGCTCTTGATACCATTAGAGTTGCAGATTTATGATACTGACTTCAAGTGAAAACTGCATTCTTGTACCAATACTAGTATTTACTCTTTACCAGACGCCAAGTGTTAGAATATTCCAAATTGAAAGCGTTTGCAGACAACAAAAATATTGTGTCTCGAATGATGAGAATGTCTTAAGATAAGGCTGAAAAAAATGCGGGAAAAAGTTTTCAGTTCGTTTGTTTATTACCATATGACACCAGTTTTGGCTGGTCCAAATTGAAGCGTTCACAGATCTGACAAAAATGAAGCGGCTCACGTATTTTTGAGTTATCTACGTTCCGGTAAAAACATTGTAGTGAAAAACGAGAAAATGCTGGTTACCAACATTTTCTCCTTTATCCACAATGTTTCAAAAGCCACTTTCCTCAGGGTCGTTAAAACATGGAATTGTTTGGCAGAGGCCTTAGACCGCATTTTAACACCTTTAGAATTTAATACTCCGAGTTGAGCCCGCAAATAAGTTTGAATAAGCACAGGTAAATATCTCTGAGTCATTGTTTGTCAGTCTCTGTATTACTGAGTCCGATGGCACAGTCGATAGCATACAGGAATTGAGACCAAGGACTCGCTGGTTCGACGCCCCCTCCCCCCTCGAAAAAAAAAAATCTTTCCGAGGATTGATGATAGTCATTGCGACGGAATTCATTCCTCTGTTACCACTGATTATAATTTCGACGATGGTTATGTAGGAAAGCAGTCTATGCCATGAGGAGAATATTGTGCAAAGTACTGGTAAAGGAAACTCCAGGAAAGCGTGGATAGGTGTACTGACCACCGTGATATACCTGAACTAATGTTGAAAGCGGCGTTTAACACCATATAAACAAACAAGTCGTCTCTCTGATTGATAACAAACAAATGAACAAAAAACTTTGCCATGTGATTATAATGTCTTTGATTACGACAGTAGACAGAATGATTAGACCACATAGCGTCCGGTGTTCCCCTTTGCATTCTTAGAAATACAGGTTGAGACCCATTTGCCGAGCCCAGGTAGCTCAGTCGATAGCATACAGGAATTGAGACCAAAGGACTCGCTGGTTCGAATCCCCCTCTCGAAAAAAGTTCTTTCCGTGGATTGATGATAGTCATTGCGACAGGAATCATCTCTCTGTCACCGCTGATCATTGTTTCGACGATGGTTATGTGGGAAAGCACCCAATCTGAAGAATTGGGCAAAGCACTGGTAAAACCGCGATATACCTGAACTAGTGTTGAAAGCGGCACTAAAAATCATTTAAACAAACAAGTCGTCTCTCTATTATTGATAACAAACAAACGAACAAAAACTTTTGTCATGTACATGTAATTAATAATATCTTTGATTACAACTATAGACGGAATGATTAGACCACACAGCGCTCGGTGTTCTCCTTAGCATTCTTACAAATACAGGTTTGGGTACACACGACAGTAAAATTTGTTTATTTGTTTGATTTTACAAGACGTCTTTAACATTTTTCACTTAACTCTTTACCAAACGACTAAATTTTACTTTCTCAAATTGAAAGCATTTGCAGACAACACATTAAATATGTCTTAACCCTTTACCACAAACAGGGTAGTCGTTTTCGCATTCGGTAACTCCGTCCTTTTTTATTGCATCAGATGTGACGTCATCATACTGATTTGAATACGAATCTTTGTAATCGACAGGTGTAAAATGGATCATTTGACATTTCCAAAAATCTTTGCAAAAGAGGCACGAAATCTAAAAGTACCGAAAGAGGCTAACTAGGCCATTCGGGAAGTGTTCTACCACTGATTTTTTCCTTTTTCTCTCATCTGCCCTTCTTCTTTTCTGATGAAATGGCCGCTATCGCCTTACTAATTTCAGAGATAAATAATCAGTGTTAAGTTTTGCAGAAGTGAAAATGTACAAACAACTTCCTGAACCACACAGCCTCGAGTTTTAACGACCCTAAAGGAAGAAAAGGGGTTTTGAAAACATTAAAAGAAAAGGAGAAAATGCAGGTAACCAGCATTTTCTCCTTTTCCCACAATGTTTTCTACCCTCCCAAAAACAAATCGCAATTTTTAGAGTCACATTTATTTTTTCGTCTGCAAATACTTCCGATTTTGACAAGTGTAAGGTTTTTTTTCCGTCTTGTTAAGAGTTAATAAAACCAGCCCACTGACAATCGTACGACGAAAAATGAGCATACTCGTCACGTTTATAAAACCATAGGCCTCTGAATCTCCATTGGTCTATCGCGGAATACCGAAATTTTCATTGCTCGATCATTTGACACGGTTACTAAAAATAGGCCATTGGCGCATCGCCTCTATACCTATTCAATATCACACGATTATATATACGTTAAAGATGGGATGCGCCAATGAGCTATTTTTAATAACAATGTTCATGGATCGACCAATGAAAATGTCAGTGTTCCCTGATAGTCAAATGGAGCTTCAAAAGCCTGTGATAAAACACTCACTCCAGATACCTACCATTTCTATCTACGGTTCTATTTCGTACCAGGTCTGTTTTGTTTCCCACCACAATGATGCTACGGTCAGTTCCGAGGACGTTCCGAAGATATTTTATAATGTTTGTGGCGTATAGATAGGATTCACTGTCGGTGATGGAAAACACAACCACGTAAGCGTCGACGTAAATATCTTCGTCTGGTAACTGAAAGTATGACGAGGTAAGAAATGTAAAGAATGGCTGTTCTTTTACCCTTAAAGAAACAACAGCTGCCAAAGGTAAACAAGGCTGGTGTTATAATGCATTTTAGTTTAAATCATACCATTTAAAAGTATGGAAATTATTGTGAAGATGACAATCGATTATTGTAAAGTCGGTCCCGGTGTCAATCGCTGGCAGAGAAATTAATTTAAAAACTAGGTTAAACCTGCCAGGTCACTCTATCTTTTACTTTTTGCTTGATTTTAAAATTCATGTTTCTGCCAGTGACTAACACTAGGACCGATCACACAATAACAAATTGTCATCTTCACAATATTTTCCATACTTTTAAACTGTATGATTAAAATTTAAATGCATTTTCACACATGCATTGACTTTTTTTTGCCACTATTGGGCTTTTAGCGTGCTAAATAAGTTAAAAAAAAAAAAAACTTTTTGGCTGATAGTGAAAACCAAAATTTTGCTATTTCAAAGTTTTTAGGGGGTGGGGAAATATCTCCATATCGGACAGTGTAGATCCAAGATCAGACTGCACGTTCTGTGCAGTCTGATCTTGATATACACTGTCCGCAAAATGTCCTTAGCAGCCCAAGGAGTTAATTCTTCACCAGACTGCAAATTTTTCACACTTGTCCAAATTGAAAGCAGTTGCATACGACATATTAAATATCGCTCAAATGATGGTTTGTCTTTTTTTTTTTCAATGAAAGGATAGAAAACATAGCGGGAAAAAGGATAAAATGCTGGTTCATATTTCCTTTATCCCACCATGTTTTCGAAATCAAAGCATTTGCAGACGGCAATTTAGATGTGGTCGAAAGAATAGTGTTTGTCCATGACTGGTGTTACGGGAGACCACTCCTTCATGCATGGCTTCATCCCGATTTAAATACAATACCTAACAACTGCGTTAGGGAGAATTCTCTTCAGCTTAGTGGTTATGGTGTTGGCCTTTCGTCCGGGCGTTCTAGGTTCGAATCCTGCCCGGTCCCTGTATTTCTGCTATGCATTTGGTCATTTGTTTCTTTGCTACGGACTTTGTTCGTAAGATTGGGTAGAAAAGAATGGGGGGGGGGGAAGGATTTAAGATGCTGGTTACCAGCGTTTTGTCTTTATCCTACCATGTTTTCAAAATCAAAGCAATCGCAGACGACAGAATTAAATGTGGGTCAAATGATGCGGGTTTCTGTCCATCGAAGGGAAGAAAACATTTTGGAGAAAGGCTAAAAGACTTGTCACCACAGTGCACGTTCAGTGCAGTCTGATCTTTAATCTACAATGTCCACAAATGGACCGAAAGTCGAGCTGGGCAGCTAAGCTCTTTCCTTAACAAGCCCGAGTTTTAACACACCTACAGGCGCTTTCGAATGAAAACATTGAAGGAAAACGAGTAAATGCTAGTCACCAGCATTTTCCCGTTTCCTACAATGTTTTCAAACCTTTCAAAAAAAAAAAAACCCAATATTTCTACCATACTTAGTTTGTCGTCTGCAAATGCTTTCAATTTCGACAAGTCTACATTTTGTCGTCAGAATTCAGAATCAATACAACTTGTCAAATACAGTTGGGACTAGTTTGTATATGGACACTTAACACGTAATGTCAGAACATTAGACAGCACTCTCAGATGATCTGAAAATTCGTCTTGGATCGATTTGTGGCTAATGTCAAATACGAAGATATCTTTGTGAACATTGTTTGTTTGTATTGGAGTTTAACACCGTTTTAACAGCTCAGATCATTTCACGGCGGTGAGTGCGCCTATGTATGTGTTTCCTGGCCTTCTCATACCAGTACTGACACAACTTTCTTTTCAAGGTACTGACTACTTGTCTTACATGCATCAGACGTGAGAAGCGAACAATCGCCGTGAAGAAAGTTTGCAGCAACCGGGTACCGAACCTGCAACCACCAGGTAACGAGTCAGATACGCTAATCACCGGCCGGGCTAACTTTGTGAACATATATAAACACACTACCACGGAAATTAGAACCAGTGTCCGACTTTTGACCCTTAGAGAGCCGAATAAACCCAACAACCATCTTAAATCTAGAAACAAGAAAATATTGATGCATAACATCAATGGCGTTGCAAATCAGTTGTTTCTGAAATAGGGCACATTACAGCGGATTAATTTTTTACGCCAAGGGCATCACTTGAACAGACTTCGTAGAGGTCCACGTGGGGATACTACATGACAAATATTTAAACTCTGGGCCATCTGGTTTTGGACAAGAAGATTTTTAGTGTTTGCACCATTTAAGGCATTGTGTTAATCCCGAGTACTAACAACCTTGCGGAAGAATCATTTTGAAAACAATGTGGAAGGAGAAAATGGTAACCACATTCGAATTGTCGTCTGCAAATGCTTTCAAAAGTCTAAAATTATGTTGTTTGGTAAAGAGTTAAAGTCTAAGAAAAGAGTCATGGTTTTGCAACATGATTTATGAAGAACACAACGAAAATGTGGCCTCTCTCCAGAAAAATGTTAACGCATTTCAAATTGACCAAAGTAAATTTATGCAGAACTCGGTGAGAAATGAACTGAGAAGTCCTAAACAATCTTTAGAATGCAAATTAAAACTTAAAAAAGAAAGAAACAATAATGGTAAGACACAATCATAGCCATTCTTCGGCGAAATTCAACATAATTTCAATTGGAGCAGTTGTCTTTCGGCAAACAGCACAAGAAAATAGTATTAAAACTAGGTAATAAATTACCAAATTGATATTAAAAACTGGGTATGAAATGACCAAAGTGGGTACGAAATGATCAAAGTGAATACGAAATGACCAAAATAAAAAGTATAGGTGGGCACGAAATGACCAAAATCGTACGAAATGGCCTTGGTACGAAATGACCTAGGTACGAAATGACTGGAAGCCTAGTAAAGAATATGGCTGCCTGCATAGGCACTTTTCAAAAACGAATAGAAATACAGTGCCGCCACTCATGCGGCGCCACAATAAGACGCCAATAGATGCATTATAAAAGTCAAATTTTATGGTGGCATATTTCTGCCGCGAGATACGAGATAGCTATTATGATAATTTTAGAAAACTATCGTGATAAAACAAAGTTTCCTGGAAATATTATCTAGATAATAAAACTTTTCACGGTAAAAATATCGCGATAATTCTACCTGTTATCATGATTTTTTTTACTTTCGTGCCCATAACTGACATTCACGGTATCTATAATTAGATACGGTTTCGGAACATCTTCGTCTACAACCTTATGAATTCTCCTTTTCCCTGAATAGTTTTAAAGTGTTCGTAGGAGGCATTTCGAGTCGTCTTTGTGATTTTACAGACTTCTGTTCATTTCGAGTCTTATCAAAATTTACCAATTAAGCTACAATTATAAATTATTCGATTTTTTACTTACTGCAATCTTGTAAAGTCAAAAACTACCGAGTTCATCCAAATGAAATTTTCTATTTATAGATATCGAGAAACAGGTAGAACTATCTCGATAATTTTATCTTGCATGTCAGCTTCGTGCACGATTGAGAAATTTTGCGTTAAAATATTAAGTTTATCGTGATATTTTTTTCAGGAAACTTTTCGCTATCTCGATAAAATTTCCAAGAAACTTTAATTTATCGCGATAGTTTTGTAAAATTATCATGATAGCTATCTCGTATCTCCTGGCAGAAATATGCCACCATAAAATTTGCCTAGGATATCTCAGCAAAGCAGACAGTGAAGATCAAAGATCAGACTGGCCGCAAAATCAGCTATAGTTATGAAGGCACTGCAACTAACATTTTCCTGATTTTAAAATTCACTTATCTCTTGTTATGCTATAACCGCTATACCATTACTAACGGTATAAGGATTTTTACAGTAGAAATACGTTACACTCGGTAATCCCTTGAGGTCTCTACGTGCATTTCTATCCATGTTTTGACTTTAAAGCCATTTTTTGCAAAGTTAATTAGCAGTTTTTGTTAAGATTTAAAAAAAAAAAGACTGATTTATCCCTGTACAAAACGACAAAACTTTTGGCCTAGTCCAAATTCAAAGCATTTGCAGGCGACAACGTAAATGTAGCTCAAAAGGAAAACAATTGTCTGAGAACGGGTAGAAAACCTTGTTAGAAATGGAAAAATGCTGGTTACCAGCATTTTCTCTTTTTCCCACAATGGTTTCAAAAGCCTTCTTCCTCTGTTCGTGAAAACTCGGGATTGTGTGGCAAAGCGTTAAAGTCCCTTTAAAAGTTTAGATTGAGAGTTCCAGAAAAAAAATGGTTGGATTGATACAAACATTTCCGGTTATTGTCAGTAGGCTGTAAAGATTTTATATTCAAATTGAAGGGAAGTTCCGTGTAATAACGGCAAAAAGGGAAATTATTTGCCTTTATTTTCAAGAAGATAAAGTAATTACGCCACATTAACCCTTACATCTCGTCCAATTTTTCAGACTGTTCCATATTTAAGACATCTAGATAGAAAAGCAGCCATTGGGCAAAAAATGGACGAACGAATGTCTGATTATGAAAAAAATTCCTTGAAAAACGTTGCAGCAAATAAACAGAAAATGTCGTTACAAGGGTTTTCTAAATCTTGAAATGACTGGGTCTAAATCTATAGACTAAGGGGCTATTCCACTCCTAAAAGAGCGTTTTACGTCTGTATATGGAAAACATAAAGCCCTTTGAGATCCAAAATCTTATTAGAGGGATTTTGCAGACGGCAGAGATCAAGATCAGAATGCACAGAATGTGCGGACTGATCCTGGATCTTTAAATGCTTGTTTATCGCTTGTTTATCAAAGCCTGAAAGTTATAATTCTATCTTTCCGTCCATGGATTTATTATTAGCCGTCGAAATAGGTCGAGTTTATATATGTGACGTGGAAAGAGTTAACTCTTACCATACAATCCAGAGTTTTAACAACTCTGAGGAAGAAGGCTTTTGAAAACATTGTGGGAAAAGGAGAAAATGCTGGAAACCAGCATTTTCTCCCTTTCCCACAATGTTTTCTACCCTATCAAAGACAGAAATAATCTTTTCTGTTAGGTTTGATTTGTCGTCTGCAAATGCTTTCAATTTGGTCGAGGCCAAAGTTTTGTCGTTTGGTAAAGAGTTAAAATGAGACTTTCCTCAGGCTAGCCAACATATACGGCTCTCAACATCCTGTAATGCGCACCTTCTGAAGCATTCGAAGACAGGAGCAACTGCTTATTGCAATCAAATGTTCCTTTTCCTACAACATTTTTCACACATATTTTTTTTCAAATATTTTCTTTGTTTGGCCGGGGTTTTTTTTTTCCCCCTTTTTTTACCGCCTGTAAGGGGTCGACCTTAATTCAGTGGTTGAAGCGTTAGATTTGAAATCAGAAGCTGTAATCACGTACCAGGTTACGTAATTTCTGATTTGATAAACCGTTATTGATTTAGCCAATCAGAAATTATGTTACAATCTAACAATATTACCCTAAAGAATTCTGTACTTTTTAAGGAAAGGTCACCGTAATGGGATTCGTGTAACATCGCCTTTCATCGTACGGATTCGGCTAAGACTCGGGTAATCCGTAAACGATGCGGGGAACCAGCATCTATAGGCCGATCGCTTACGGGTTACCCGAGTCTTAGCCGAATCCGTACGTTTTTCGGCGAAGAAAGGCGATGTTACAGGAATCCGCATTAGGATGCCCTATCCTTAAATTTAGGAATATGCAGCATTGACAAATAGAGAGGGAGAGAGTTACGAATATCCTAAAATGGAGATCTAGTTATAGTTGCAATTAAGCTTCATATACCCTTTTCAATGATTCAATGAATGGGCAAAGAAAACAGCCTATTATAGGCGGTACAACTGGAAAATGATAATTTCAAATGCCGTCTAGTTATTTTTCTTATTAAACCTTTGAATACCGTTAGGGCCATATCCTATGAATTTGTTGATTTTAAACGCGATGTTCGATAGTACGATGACGATAACACGATAGTACGATGATGATAGAGCGATATAATATCGCGTTATCATCATCGTACTATCGCGTATCACCATCGCACTATCGCGTTATCATCATCGTACTATCGCGTTATCACCATCGTACTATCGCGTTATCGTCATCGTACTATCGCGTTATCACCATCGTACTATCGAGCATCGCGTTTAAAATCAATAAATTGATAGGCGATGGCCCTAACGGTATTCCGTAAAAAACCCCTGTTATACATATTTTGAGGTAAAATCTGAAACATTTAAATAAGGTGGGAGGTCTTTTGCTGACGAGCATGCGTATCTGCACATCCGGTTCATACTGCGCAAGTAAATGTAATCAAACTGGATGAAACATTCCGCCTCCACTTTCTCTTCAAATAAATCTAACTATGATGCTTAATCGATGGCAAGTAGATCTAGCTAAATTACGCAACCATCAAATATATTCCATTTTCAAAGCTTACTTTGTTTACAGTCATTGAGAGAGAGAGAGAGAGAGAGAGAGAGAGAGAGAGCGAGAGCGAGCAAGCAATTTGTATGCTTTTTCCGTTCTAAAAGTTTCTTTGTTTATTTTCTCTACCCTGTCTAAAAAGAAATACGAAATCAAAAGTCGACAACTATCGAATGTTGTTCTAAAAACCATTCTTCTAGCCCATGATCTTTTAAGTGTGAAAACCTCTTATAAGAAGAAAATCGGCTAAAAGCTTAAAACAGGGTTATACAGATTGGACGATTTATAGACACGCGAAAGTCTAATGGTTTGTCGTTATTTACCATGTCAGCGCCGCGGGCGAAAGCATCAGCTTTTGAGGACAGTAAAGATCAAGATCAGACTGCACGGAACGTGCAGTCTGATCTTGGATCTATACCGTCCGCTTGTTTTGACCTGCCCATAAGATAAAAATCTTCCTGAGTTTCAGTGGATTAAATTTTTAGCTTACGAAAGAATCGAGTTTATTTATTTGGCGGTGAAAGAGTCAACCCTTTGTACCAAACGATCCCATGTTTCAACAAACCTGAAAAAGATGGTTTTTAAAAATATTATGAAAAAAGGAGAAAACTTCTTTTATCAGCATTTTCTCCTTTTACCACCATGTTTGTTACTTTTTTTCAAAGATAAAACATCATTTTATTCACGTTTGATTTTTCGTCTGCAAATGCTTTCAATTTGGACAAGTCTGAGATTAGGTCGTCTGGTAAAGGGTTAACTGAGCAATAAATCTGTATCATGACAACAACTAAAACATACCAAAAGTAAATCCCGCCCCCTAAAGTCGATATTTGCTGACTCTTTCCCTTCTACGAGAGAGTTTAACTCTTTTCCAAACGACAAAGTTTTCGTCTGGACCAAATTCAAAGTATTTGCAGACGACAAAATAAATGTTGCTAAATTGATGATTTCTGTCTTTGAAAGGATAGTAAACCAGCATTTTCTACTCTTCCAAAGTAATATCTAAGTTGGGTATTTTTGATTTGTCGTCTGCAAATACTTTCAATGATGACCTTTCTTTTCTGGTAAAGAGTACACCGGGCGATAAATCTGTATCGTAAGTCAACAACCTAAGTATAACGGAAGTAACTCCCGCCCCCTACATTCGACACTTCCTGTCTATAACTTTCTCTCTGCCATTAGTGTTTTGAACACCAATACAGAGCCTTTTTTGACTAAAGTTATTTTTTGTGGAATGCGAAGATTTATATCAGACTGCACATGATGTGAAGTCTGATCTATGATCTACACAGTCTTATGCGTTGAGATATCCACCCGCCGCTTCCCCCTCCCCCCATTAAAAAAAGCGGCCTTAAAGTAAGATATTTACGCATGTTTCTTTTCTTGCTCCATATTCAAGAACCATTTTTTGTTTCATTCTCAGTCTAATTCTAGATTAGAGAAAGTAACACAACTTTTGATTGGCTAAACCATTTGGTTTAGCCAATCAGAAATTGTGTTACTTTCAAATCTAGAAAACTCTTGAGAATAAGACTAAGAATGTTTTTAGTATGGTTTGTCATTACGGTCCCTGGTGTCATGTGACGCACGTATTGTTTATTATTGAAATATTATTAAAATCATATTTTAATTCAATACTCTTGAGTAAATAGAGGTCACACACAGAGTATTTGCACCACCTCTGGAAGCAACATTCTGCAGTTCTTTCTTAATATGCACCGCAAAAACAACCTAAGCTTTTACAGAAATCAAATAAAATAAAGTTACCTGATCATCCGGGCAATTACAAAACTCAAGCAAAGATTCTTCATCATCAAGCACGACCGAAACAGAACCATCTGCAAGCAAAAGATAAAATGTCGTGATTGTTTCTGTGAGTTGCTTTTAGACACCTTGTAATCCTGTTCCAAGGGATTTTGTTTTTACGACCCTGGGGAAGAAAAGACTTTTGAACACATTGTGGGAAAAGGAGGAATGGCGGTTGGAGATGGAGGAAGTGCTGCGTATCAAGCGCAGATTGACAAATGTATGATATCTATATGATCGAAACTATTATTCTATCTGAGGGTAAAAAAGTTCTCTGCCCCCATGGGTGACAGACAAGAAATTATGTCATAGGAGTGTAATTGGGCAAGGCCTTACGGAGTATTTTGCCGTGTACTCTCACCAAGTCTCAAGATGCTTTCACCCGATAAACATCGCGGAAACAATACTTAAGGTATAGAGCGGAATGTATTCTGTCCCAATGACAATCATCGCTCAAGTTTTGCCAAGCTGGGAATCAAACTGACGACCACTGGATCAAAAGCCCTTGATGTAACAGACGGGCTACCGACACAATAAAGATACATGTAACAGTCAAAGCTTCAATATCGGACACAGTCAACTTCCGGAAAAAGCCTTAGGACTGACCTGCCCGCCATTTTGCAGGATATTGGACTGGATAAGTTATGGTTTTGTCGGCTAGTACGTGATTAATACGTCGCCTATGTTGAGTAAGACGGAAACACGTATCTAAGAATTGTCGCTTTAATTCTTATCTTGCTGAATAAGCTGATCGACACCTTCAAGTCGAAGTTAAAAACCTAAATGTTGCTATCTTAATGTTATTATTTCGAGGAGAAATATCACCATATCGGACAGTGTAGATCCAAGATCAGACTGCACGATCTGTGCAGTCTGATCTTGATCTATACTGTCCGCAAAAGGTCCTTGAGTCGCGCTTAGCAGCTCAAGGGTTAATCCGTTACCAAACGACAAATTTTGCACTAGCCTAAACTCAAGGCATTTGCAGACGACAAATTAAATGGCCCGCAACACGCGAAAAGGGGCATCCGGACATTTGCGTAATGTGTCGTCTCGGATCAGCTTGCGCAGTCCGCGTAGGCTGATTCGAGACGACACTTTACGACTGCATTAGATTTTGTGCTACAGTAGACTTGCGCAAAACAGAAAATTACATTTAAACTGAAAGTGTTGTTTCGGATCAGCCTGCGCGGACTGCGCAGGCTGTTCCGAGACGACACTTTACGCAAATGTCCGAATGCCCCTTTTCCCGTGTTGCGGGCCAAATGTGAATCAAATAAATTTTTCTGTGTATGATAGGAAAGAAAACATTTTGGGAAAACGAGAAAATACTGGTTACCATCATTTTCTCCTTTTCCCATAATGTTTTCAAATGCCTTGTTTTTCAGGATGAAAACTCAGGGTTGCTTGGTTAAGATTTAAAATTATTGGAAAAATTAAAGTAAAAATAAAGGCCAAATGTAAACAAAGTGGGTGTTGAAATGCATTTGAATTTATATCATACCGTTTAAAAGTATAGAAATTATTGTGAAGATGACAATCTGTCATTGTACGGTCAGTCCAAGTGTTAGTCGCTGACAGAGAAATTAATTTCAAAACTTGGTTAAAACATGCCAGGTAGCTAGCTGTCTTTTGTTTACTTTTTGCCCGATTTCAAAATTCTTTTTTTCTGCCACCGGCTAACATATGGCCCGGCCACACGATAACAGACTGTCATCTGCAAAATATTTTCCATACTTTTAAATGGTATGATTTACATTTAAATGTATTATGACACCTGCTTTGATATTTTGGCCTTTATTGGGCCTTTAATGGCTGAAGAGAGTAAAAAAAATCAACATTTTCTCACAATCTAGAGTTTTGATGAATCTTACAAATGGTTTTGAAAACATAATTATATGGTAACCAGCATTTTCTCTATTTCCCACAGTGTTTTCTACCCTTTCCAAGATAATACATTTCATTTAAGTTTAAAGTAGAAGACCCCTAACGCTTCTAGTGCAACATGGAATAGAATGTCTTTTTAGTTGATAAATAAGGATTTATACTGATATAATACTTTTGCACATTTTTAACCGACCAGAAATTCCTTTGATGTCTATCTTGAAATTATTTGTTGATACTTTTGTCAGTTTCCTGAAAAGGGAGGTAATTATTATCTCCCTTCGTAATGAGAATAATGTGGTTTTAGATTTATAAATGATAATTCTAAGAAAGAAAAAAAGGAAAAAGTGGCTCGGTTAAAGTAGTACAGTAATACTCATTTTTAATCATAGCAAATTTTGTAGGATAATATTATAGTGGAAATAGCTCTTTTCAATTACTACTACCTTAATTTTTCGCCTGCAAGTGCTTTTAATATGGACGAGTCTAAAATTTTATCATGCGGTAAAGACTTTTCGACGTTTTGATGAAATAGCCGACTGTAGGATGAAATCGTCACCAGAGATCTAGATAATAAAGCAAGCCCCATACCTAAATCGATGTTTTAATCTTTATCCTGCTTAAAGTAACAATAAAGTCCAAATGTAAACAAAGCGGATGTTTATATGCACTTGAATTTATATCATACCATTTAAAATTATGGAAATTATTGTAAAGATGACAATCTTTCATTGTACGGTCGGTCCAAGTGTTAGTCGCTGACAAAGAAATTAATTTCAAAACTAGGTGAAAACCTGCCAGGTAGCTGCGTCTTTTGTTTACTTTTTGACTGATTTTAAAATTCTTTTTTCTGCCAGCGACTAATATATGCCCGACCACACGATAACAAATTGTCATCTCCACAATATCTTTCAAACGTTTAAATGGTATGATTTAAATTTAAATTTATTATGACACCTGCTTTGATATTTTGGCCTTTACTGGGCCTTTAAAAAGTGAAATGAAACTTTCACTTCGATAATAAAAGCCCATATTTTGCTTTTTCAAAGGTAAGGAAAGGGAAGAGATATCTCGTAATTGGACAGTGTAGATCCAAGATCAGACTGCACGTTTTGTGCAGTCTGATCTTGATCTACAGTGTCCGCAAAAAAAGTTCTTGAATCGCGCTTAGCCGCCAAAGGTTTACTGAATTGGCAAAGGAAATAAAGTGAATAGCCGATATATGGTTGCCGTGTGGTTATTTTGATTTATCAGAAAATTACAGAACCCCCTCCCCCTCCAATACATTATTAGTTGTACGGTCAGGTGGTAGGGGACTTGGAAACTTGTTCACGGCTGTGATGAATCATGTCACCCCAAGCCGAAGGCGAGGTGGCGACATTATTCGCCGCAGCCGTGAACAAGTTTCCAAGTCCCCTGCCACTTGACCGTACAACGAATTTATTAAACTGCAAAGTTTTACCATTCCAACGTGTGTTCAGCGAAATTTCCCTGTTTTTTATGGTCTCAAAAATTGAGTACGCTGACGAAATAGAATTTCCCTTCTGAGTGCCCCAATTCAATGAAAACTGACGTCACTGGGAACTGACGTCACTGAAACCTGGGTAAAACGTGCAGTTTGGTGCATAATCTTGATGATGTCACTGCGATAGCCAATCGTCGTATTTTTATTTAAACATAGTGTATTCATGTATACGGGGCTCCCTAAAGGGAAACTGCTTTTACGTGGGTTTTGCCAGTGTACATGATATATATGTACGGGGCATATTATCCAATCAGATGGCGAGAAACTTCTTTGCAGAAGTAGGTGCTATCTAACCGGATATGATATTTCCGTGGCCATTTTCAAGTCAAATGAATCTCCGAACCATGATACTTGATCGATGGGAAGTAGCCAAATTTTGGATTCATAGCTAAGCCAAAACCCACAAACGTTTTATGCCTATATCGAAGGCAGAGGGCGTAGTTAGCCCCAAATAAGTACACGCCAAAGTAATACCGAAGGTATTACCCGAGGCATGAGGTGCCAAGAGGGGAAGGGAGATATCTCAGGAGGCTCTGGAGGCCTCTTTCCCCAAAATCTTTTGAATTGTAGAAGCTATTTGGTGGGCTCTGGTGACGGTTTTAGCAAAATTGTCTTTCTTTTATTTCTTTTTTCGTTGCAAAGTGTACGCAACAGCGTTTTTGCATACAGGCAGCTGTGCTCCCTAAAAGTTAAGTACTAGTAATCCATGGAAAATGTCAACTGTATTCCACTTTTAAAGCTTACTTTGTTTGCAATGCTAGGTTGTCATACTTAGAATATGGAGTTTAGAAACTCGGTTTTTATGTCAATCACACGGTAAAAGCATGTCTAATCACGTAATGAGGGGATGGCATCACGGGAGGAGAGAGAAAAAATTGTTTACAATGTCTAATGCGTCGTTTAGATTTTGATGAATGGTCTAATTTGACAGAAACGCTGCAAACGAGTTTTCTACACAGCTTTACAAGTCTTGCTGGCGCACTTTATCCATTTACTCTTTAAAATACCAGACGACAAAATTGTAGGGCTTGTCCGAATTGAAATCATTTGCAGACGATAAATTCAACGTAATTAAAATGTTAGGATTTGTCTTTGAAAGGAAAGAAAATGTTGTGGGAAAAGGAGAAAATGCTGGCACCAGCATTTTCTCCTTTTCCCACAATGTTTTCAAGAGATTTCCACTGCAAGATCCTTCAGACTCGGGATTGTATGGTAAAGGGGTAACACTTTCCTCGCCATATATACGTAAAGTTGATCTCTTTTGACGGCTGACTATATACTACACAGACAGATTTAAGGCTTGATTAAAAAAAACGAACAATATAGGTCGAAGATCAGACTACACATTCTGTAGATCTTGATCTATGACGTCCGCATTTTTTTTCCATCAAGTGTTGTAATACATATTCCGTATTTACCAACCATTCTTAGTCTTATACTCAAGAATTTTGTGGGTTTTTTTTAAACACTTATGACTAGCTATTAAACCAAATGTATGGTTTAGCAAATTAAAAAATGTGCAACAGTCCAAATCTAGAACTAGAGTCAGGATGAAGTTAAGAATGGTTGGTGAATACGGACCAAGGCAACGTATGGACATTTTATTCTTGCGGGGGCTGATTACACCGTCCAAAACAAAATATTAATTTCTGTCAGAGTAGGTTTTACACCGATAATTTTTGGCGCACTGAAAATCGGGTGAATAGGTAGGTTTCGAAAGGGACAAGGACGCTTCCGGCTTGTTTGTTGTTGCTGTCGCCTTGGTAAATAGTCCGGCGGTGAATTACCCGTGGTCATCATGATTCGCACAATTTTCCAAGGTAGTCCGAACGTGTTACTGTAATGGATTACTTTTCAAAGAAACAAAATGTAGAGCTACACCAAAACGAAGTGTGATTACCTATGCATTAAAGGCCAAGGTCACGGTAATGTCAAATGCCTGTTTTTGTGTTCGGGCCATCACTATTTTCCATACTGCTTAATTTCAAAATAACTTTCCAAAAAAAATTAACTACATGAAGATGATGTGACATGCCCGAGTCATGTCCGTAGGTTAAATGTCAAGGTCACAGCAAAGTCAATTTTTTTTTGGTGGGATAATGTTTGTTTCCGACCAATAACTTTTTAATTATGACTGAATTTCAGTATAACTTTCTAAAATTGTCAACGACATACAGACAAGCGCAAGAACAATGTCAGTAGATCAAATGTCAAGGTCACGCCAGGGACAAATATCATTAAAAGGATAAATTTTGGGAGTAATGTTCGTGTACGGCCTTTAACTTTTTTCAGTATGAATGAAAATTAACTGTGCAGAATGGTCAACCACATAACGACATTGTGTCGAGAGTAAAAGCCATGTCCGTTGATCAAAGGTCAAGTTCATGGCAATGTCAAATGTCTATTTTCATATCCTGTCATAACTCTTTTCCCTATAACTTAATTTCAAAACAACTATTTACAAATGATAACCACATCAAGAAGATGTGTCATGCGCAAGAGTCATGTCCGTAGGTCAAGGTCAAGGTCATAGCAAGATCAATTTGCTTTTGGAGGGCTGTGTTTATATGTATGTAACTTGTAGAATTGTCAACTGCATATGAACGAAGTGTCTCGAGCAATGGACTTTGCATGTAGATAAAAGGTCAAGGTCACAGCAATGTCAGAAGTGTTTGTAGGAGTTTGAATCATAGATAATGCTCATGTTCATAACTCACTGGAGTAGTTTATATTACTTTTGGGGCATCAGCCACTTCTCAGTGACAACGTCTTGCTGTAACTAAGTTGTTACATGCGTCACTTGTATAAAGCGACATTTGGAACACAGCTCGATCTCTGTCAATCTTTGTTGCCACACAAATGAACTCAACCAGAAACTTTGGCCTATCAGAAACTAAGTGGAGCGGTGCGGGGGGGGGGGGGGGGGGGGGGGGGGAAGAGGGAGTAAGAGGAAGATTTAAAGAATGTTGAAAGTAAGCATGCACAGACTTCATAGCGAAAACATAGGCCCTATGCATTGTACTATTTTCTTGATTAGGTGGTGTTGTGCTTCGGTCATTTATGTTTGATAAAGAAACTTGATCAACGTTCACCGGTGTTGGTGCTTCTCCACAATGTTTTTTCTCATTTCAAAGACAGCAATTTTCTTTTTAGCTACATGTAATTTGTCGTTTTCAAATGCTTTTCTATTTCTGTCAAATACTTTGTTGTGTGGTAAAAGGTCAAAGTGCTATATGCTTCTGAAAGCATTTCTCACAATAATAAAAAAGGGTCTATTTATTTGGTAGAGCTCTTTTTCGTCAATTCTATATGAAAATGTGACACTAAAATAGACGAGATTGTATCTTTACCATACATTCGCGTGTCAGAAAGACCCCAAGGGACATGAATTTTGAAAATATTGTGGGAAAAAGGAGAAAATGATGGTAATTATTGTTTTCTTCTTTTCACCAACATTTTTCCCATCATTTCGGCAACAAATGTCACCATGAGCCACAATTATTTCATTTTTTTTTCTGCAAATCATTTAACTAGGACCCGTCTATAGTCTTATCGCTTGGTAAAGAGTAAAGGACCGTCTACACTAGCAAACATCGTGTTCCCTGTTGTCTGTAAACAGAAGTTTGCTAGTGTTGACCAGTCAGCAAACACAAGCAAACATCACTGAACAGTGTTTGGTGATATTTTGGCAAGCCCATTTTTGTTTGCTCTGTTTGCTGGTGTTTGGTGGTTTTTAGATATACTTACCAGTCAGAAACTGTCTTGTTATCATGTGATGGATGCATAACATGATTTTCAAACACCAACATACACTGTATGCCATCGTTGTTGTAATGTAGACACTTAACGGAAAAATATGAACAAACATCACCAAACAAAAGTTTGGCGGTGTTTTCAAACAAATGTTTGCTTGTGTAGACGGGCCTTTAAAGTAAAGAGTCCCAGAAATTGTTTATTCCTTAAGTCAAAATTTTTCTTAAAACACCGATGAATAGAAAGGAGTCATGCTCTGACAAAAGGGGGCTTAATGCATCTCCGTGATGCAGGATACCGTGGAAGTCATCAAATGACCGTGGACCCGTAAAATCCATTTTGTCCAACAATCAACAGAATCATTCGGTTGACTGGCACTTTGACATACAGAAAATTGAGCAATAGCGAAAAGTTTCGGCCCAGCTCAGCCTGCACGGACTGTGCAGGCCGACATGAATCGATACTTTTCGCAGATGCATTAAGCCCCGTTTTCACAGAACATGGTTCATATTATATTTTTCTTTGAACTCGTATAAAGTGTACGGTTACATTCAGTAAAAAGATGCAGTTTTGGGCGTTTAGATAGAGATTGTCGTTTTGGAATCGGTTACTCCGTCGATCTTTACCATGGTTTTTACCCCATCTATCTTTACAACGTCTTTATTACTCACGCATCAGATATGACGTCACCATACTCATTTGAATACTAGTCCTCGTAATCTACGCGTGTTATTGACCATGTGGCATTCCCACAAGTCGTTGCGAAACTCTGGCACGAAATCTAAAAATACCCTAGAAGGCTATGTAGCCCATAAAGGAAATACCAATGTGTTTTGGTTTTTTTAAACAAATGTCTTCCTTATTTATTGATGAGTTTGCCAGCAATCGCCAATGTTCAGTGATAAGATATTTCTTTCTTTTAAGTTTAATGAGATTATATAAATCTGAATAAATCCCTCGAAGGCTTGAATGTTTAACATTTGTTCATGTTAGTATCCGTTTTTCATCCAGTATAAACTGTGCAAGCTGTCACTAAAAAGAACTATGATATATTTATCTGCTACCAGCTTTATAAACGGAGCGATTGTTTCCCTCTGAATTTAAAGCTACGAATGAATTTTTGTCCTGCTAATAGGACCTAAAGCAGTAACGTTAAATGCTCGGTAATTAACCTTGTATCTAAAACGGTTGTCGAATAATGCTCCCGTTTTCTCCAGCCGTATTTACTAACCGTTCGATATTACATTCGAGACCATTTTTATTTCAGATTTAAAAAGTGACCTAATTTCTGATTGGCTGAACCATTTGATTCAGACAATCAGAAACTGAGTTACTTTGAGAATTAGAATGAGACTGTTATATTAAGAATTGTTGGTAAAACGGACCCAGGTAACAAGTCATTATCAGCTTGATGGTTCGATAAGTTTTAAATAGACACAAATCGTAGACAGTTTGGAAAACGTGACTTAACAGTTTCAAATATTACGTCACTGATTGGAGTTCAAGTAAATCGTAATTTTTAAAATCATATAACCTTAACAAAATCTACACTCACCATTTACATCGTCGATCCCGCCATTGTTTTCTGAAGACATAAACTGGTTAATCAAGGCTGATTTACCCACGCCGGAGGTACCAAGGACTAATACCCGGAAGTAGGATGGCGCAATTGATGACGCACAACTGTATTCGGCCCCGCTATCGTTCGACGTTGAACTAAAAAGACGAGACCTGTACGGCGTACCCATGATGTCCGAGTCTTTTGAATCTGCTGGGGTCACTTGACATCCAGATGAGATCACAGATCCCGAACTCCCTTTTCTGATAAAGTCTCCCTTGTTTTCGAGTCCCTTTGACGTTTTTTTAAACGACCTTACACGACATAAGACTTCTTTCCGCCCTTGGTTTCGTATATCGTTTGACGATAGAGACAGTCTGAAGGGGCTTGGTGGCATACTATGCCGACGTGGAATACATCCATTGTCCTCTACATAGATATATTCACCTAAAAACTTGCCATGCGATGGTTGAACACTCAAGAGCACCGAACATTCCATTTTTCGTCCTCCAATGCATTAACTTCTGTTATTAAATTTTTGAACATTAAATCTTGACCACCGATGAAACACAGGTTGCACAATCTTCTTCAAAAAATCAACCATCAAGGATTTATACGGTTTTCACAAACTCTCGGCGTATTTTAACACTTTAAGGTTATTATTCGTTACAATTCTATGACGCTGTACAAGATATTCACGACAATGAGAAGCAAAATCATTATCGTTATTAAACCGTCAAAAGCACCTCCCGGTGCGACTGAGTTAATGTCCTTCTGCAATACAGACAACCAGTCTAGCTTTAAATATCCGATTATTTACCCTTAAAGTACCAAAATAAATTCAATTAACAATTTTACTCGAGGAAAAACAAAACAAAAGAGACTCCACTGTTGCATTTAACAAGACTCTTTGGAACAGATTAACTAACACTAAAATCGGACAGTGTAGATCTAAGATCAGACTGCACGTTCTGTGCAGTCTGATCTTGATCTAAACTGTCCGCAAAAGCAACTAAACTCAAGATTTGACATTACAAAGGTTACAAAAAAAAATTCACAAGCTAGGAGAGACCTTCATTAAGACCAACAAGTCCAAGAAGAAAACACGTCTTCATTAAGAAGAGAACTACAGGCGGCAAAGTTCTATCGACAAAAAAGGCAGATAGCCTGATCATTGATTTGTGACAGCGCGTTACGAGGAAAAAACGCCATTCATCCATTAAGTATATATATATATACTTCATCCTTTCACAGCCCGGGATGAGGAGGAGGTTTAAAAAAGATTTGATAACGGACACTGTATGAGTAGGTCGGGATCAGACTGCACGGAATTTGTAGTCTGATCTTGGCTCTACTTCTAAAATTTTCGTTAAAAGATTATCATTGAAATTTGGAGTGTCAGTCCTTTCATTTTAACATCAAATATTTGTAAGATAACATAATAGAGATAAGCACGACATGGGAAAAAATGATGTGGTGTTGCTTGCAAACTATCCAGTGAATATCTCTTTTATCACATAACCTCCTTTTTTTCAGTGGAATATACACATTAAGAATTTTCTTTTATGACATAAACTCCCTTGTTTTCATTCTAATATAAACCCATAACTAGTTTTCTTATCTCAAACTCACAAGTTTGAGATAAAATCATGTGACGTAATTTGTGACATCATTTTTCATCTTTTTTTTTTTGAGAGAAGTGAATTGAGTTTTATTCATAGAAATTACCACATGTAAGTGTATGTTTTTGCATATTCCGAACTATAATACACGAGAAACCATCATATGATAAAAAGAATCTGACACTCGTTGGCTTTAAGATAAATTTCATTAAACTCGTCTACAAAAATGTTGTTAAGCTCGACAGAGGCTCACCCAGTGATATTTTTTTCTAGACTCGTTTGATGTAACTTTATCTCAAATGCCAACTCTTGTCAGATCCGCATTATGTGATGTTATAAATGACGTTATATTTTACGTCTTTCAGAGAAGCTAATCGGCTTTTATACATGTAAATAACCATTTTTGCATGTAGATCTATACGCTTTTGTATATTCAAACCTACAATTCGTGAGATATCATTATGTGATAGAAAGAATCTGACTTTTTGTTTGTTTGTTTTTGAGATTAAATTTCATTAAACTCGTCTACAATTTTAATGTTAGTTATTAATGATATTTTTCTAGACTCCTCTAATAAAATTTCATCTCAAAAGCTAACTTATGTCACATCCTGTTTACCCGGATAGTTCACCCGTAAAGCGTCTCTTGACTTTAACTGGTTGTATGTACGGTGTTGTTCAAAATCTTTTTGTTTGTTTTGTAGAGTGTAGCGCCATACTCAACATTTTTTCACTTAAATCGCTTCTGCCAGTGTACATATTCATGCTTTCCTGCAGTTTATTTTACTCGGAACTCGCGCAATATCCTTCCCATGCCACTGTCTGCCTTCCCAAGTGACTATTGTCGAAACAATGATCAGCGACCAGAGAAGAATGAATCACATCTATATGACTAACATCAGTCTTCGGAAAGAAATTGTCCCAGCTAAGGACTCGAACCAGCGACCTCCTAGATATAAGCCCCATACGTTATCGGGCTGGGCGATCAAGATCAAAGTACACAGAAAGTACGGTCTGATATTTGATCTACGCTATCCGCTATGTAGATACGGTGACAAAATAAATGAGCCATGCTCTGGCAAAAGGGGGCTTAATGCATCTCCGAGGTGCATGATACCAAGCAAGTCTTCACATAATTATGGATCCATAATAGCAACTTTTCAAAACAACCAACTGAATCATGAGGTAGACTGGTCCTTGGACATACAGAAAACTGAATGATAGCGAAAAGTTTCGACTCAGGTCAGCCTGCGCGGATTGCGCAGGCTTACCTTGGTCGATACTTTTCGCAAATGCATTAAGCCCCCTTTTCACAGAGCATGGCTCAAATGTTTAAGTATAATCAGACGGAAAAAAAAAACTTATAGATTCGTCCCAATTGAAAGTGTTTGCAGACGACCCCTCAGATGTGTCTCAAATGACGGGATTAGTCTTCGATAGAGTAGAAAATATTATGGGAAAAGGAGAAAATACTGGTTACTGGTAATTTCTACTTTTCCCACAATGTTTTCAAACGCCTTCTTCTTTAAGGTGGAAAGAATACTGGACTGTTTTGCTAGTGATTATTTGATACCTAAATTTTTTTGTATAAAATCCTGAGCATTAACGGCCATGAGAAGGCAAGGGGAGAGTGCTGATAACCATCAGTTTCGCCGTTTCTCTAATGCTTTTTATTCTCTTCAAAAACATAAAAAAATTTTCACATAAAATTTAATTTGTCGGTAGTAAAACTTTGAATTTTGCGGGGTCCAAAATTTTGTTGTCTGGTATAGAGTTCGGATAAAAGAAAAAACCTTCTTTTGTTGTTCCGATGTTGGTCCTCCATGACCAATAGACTAAATCTCGGGGGATTGTACCAGTGTTGTCTCGGGCTTGGGACCTGACGTAGCGGAAGTGTCCTTGGGGAAGGTAGCTTTTCCCAGTCAACATAGCAGTATACTACTAATGTTTTATTTTTTCCAAAGCATCCTCAGAATCAAAATCAAAGACGTTAAGAAGGTTTTCCATAGTGATAGGGACGGGGGGGAGGGCAAGTTCTTTTAGGGGCCTGTTTAGATCTCATGCTGTCTTGAACTTTTTTTTTTTGTAAAACGTTGATAAACACTAAAAAATATCCTTTTTCTATTTCTAATAAGACTGAACAGTTACAGCCAGAACTATGGTGCAAGCTGAACTTTCAAAAATCAATGGCATCTTATATGAAGTACAATCATACACATCCATCTGTACTAACTGAGGAGCATGTCATTGCGATGCACTGTCTAATAAGGTTTTTAAAGCTTTCAATATGGGTTGATTAACGATTTGGCGACGTTACGAGCACCATGTAGGTTCCGATGATATCGCGCTGTCTCGCGAGACTTGTTCATTTCATACCATAAAAGCGCAAGAGTGCTCAAAGGGAGATAACCGATAATTGGCCTGCCGATAATTTTTGGTTACTCTATTTCTATGAGATCAAATCATCCTGTTTGAATACGATTCAAATCTAAAAGCATTTACAGACGACATATTGAATTTGGCATAAATCGAGTGATTTGCATTAGATAGAGTAGAAAAGATTGTTGGAAAAGGGAGAAAAAGATGGTTAGAAAAAGTTTAGTTACTCTGTGTCTTTAACCTCCTACCACACAATCCCGAGTTTTAATCAACCTGAGGATAAAGCCTTTTGAAAATATTGTGGGAAAAGTTGAAAATACTGGAATCCCTTTCACAGGCCAATCCCATATTTGTTTTGTGGTCTGCAAATGCTTTCAATTTGGACCAGTCAAAAATTTTGTCGTTTGGTAAACAGTAAAAATACGGATTTTTTTTTCATAAACCCTCCACAAAACGACAAATAATTAGCTTAGTTTAATTTTGTTTAAATATATTCAGTTCACATCGATTGAGAAACAAGTTCGTACAACTTATACCATTCTCTCTCGATTCTGCTTCCAGGGACTAGCGCCGAATGTGTGGGCCAATGAATAGTCCTAAAATTAATATCCGCTCTCGAACTCAGGACCTTATGATAACGAGGTCGACGCTCTACCTCACAACAACGGACACCACTAATTATTATTATACTCTTAAACCTATACCAAGCAATCCCAAATTTTAACGACAATGAGGAAGAGGGCTTTTGAAAACACTGTGGGAAAAGGAGAAAATGCTGGTTACTAGCAATTTCTTCTTTTCCCACACTGTATTCTATCCTATCAAGGCCAAATTTCGTCCTTTGGGTCACCTTTCATTTGTCGTCTGCAAATGCTTTCAATTTGGACCAGTATGAAATTTTGCCGTTTGGTAAAGTCAAAAACTTAAAGCATCTTCAGATGACAAATTCTAAACTGCCACAAATTAAGTGAAGTTTTCTGAAAGGTTAGTAAACACTGCAGTTTCCAGCAGTCTCTTCTTTTCCTACGATGCCATGGTTTCTAAAGCCTTGTTCTCCGGGGTCGTTAAAACACGGGATTGTATGATAAAGGGTTTTCCCTCACAGTGTTTTCAAAAGACTTCTTCCCCATGGTCGTTAAAATACGGGATTGTATGGTAAAGGGTTTTTTTTTTCACAATGTTTTCAAACCACTCCTTCCTTAGGGTCTTTAAAACACGGGACTGTTTGATAAAGAGTTAATTTGAGAAAACAAACATTCGACTGCTTTTTAGCTAATCTTTATCCTGCTTAAAAAAAAAACGAAATGAAGCTTTTAGGCCGATAGTTCAAACCCAAATTTTGATATTCAAAGGTAGTTTTTTGGGGAAAATGTGTTCTTATCGGACAGTGTAGATCAAAGATCAGACTGCACGTTTTGTGCAGTCTGATCTTGATCTACACTGTCCGCAAAAGGTTAGTGTGTCGCGCTTACCAGCTTAAGGGCTAATACATGTACATACTGTATGCTGTTTAGGTAAAAAAAAAAAAGTACCATTGCTCTTTCGGATAACGTTATTAACGCCATTGATCTGTAAGTAATTAAGTCTTTGGAAGACTTGCACGTAACATCTGGTACTTTCCTTTCATCCACTCGCACCCAACAAAACCTTTTTCATAACGGGCACTGGCGACCGTTGAAATAGGCGCTCAAGTTACGTATTCACTGTTTGTAACGAGCAACGACCAGTTGCACCGACCGCATACGATCCTATTTTATTTTGGACGATATCTCTGTCATTTCTAGGAGAAAATTGTTCGAAATGAATCGAGTAAAATTTCGTCCAATATGGAAAAAAGTGATTGCGGTAACACGTGTTAAAAATAATCCCAGATGACATTTACAAAGCATTGTGCTGGGAGGGGGGGAGGGGACGAAGGCTAGGTATTACTCAGACGACCTTTTGTTTTTTTTTCGTGATGCAGCAGGTCGTTGCTTGAAAACATTAAGCAGAAGAAGATATGACTGCAAACGACAAATATGCGTTTCAGCAACAATGTTTCACCTCTATATATTCATATATCTAAATTTATAATTATCCCAGAATAGTTTTTCATCACATAAGTGTACCCTTACCTTCAGCGTTATACTGTCATGACGAATTTTCTTAGCTTACACGCGTTTGAGATTTACAAAAAGCGCCGTATTTGGTCAACACTCAATGATCGTATGCCTCATTTCTAAAACTGGATTTCTCCGTATCTTAAAGGTGGCCCGTCAAATTTTGGGACGAAAATTTTACAAAAATACAAAAAAACCATCCTTATACCCAAAAAGCCTTTTAATTTTCATTCATAAAACCCCAGTAGCCGAAAACCATCCAACAACAAGAGAAATTAGAGATTTACTACGGCCCAGGTCGACACCGACGGGAAACACTGTCTATTTTTACATTAGCAACTCGCTCATTTACATACCGGAAATACACAGACGAAGCTTCAAACATAGCGTTCGAAGAAGACATTATGAAAATAATTACATGTTTTTATGTTATGGAATTTAAGCGTCATTAGTCACGTGCCAGTCACTTGACATTCCCACAATGCTTTTTTGATTTCTGGCGCGAAATCTAAAAATACCTTAAGAGGTTACGTAGCCTTTTAAGGGAACACCATCAAAAAAAATTTTTTTGTAATTTTATGATTCTTAATTATTGATGATTTGTATTTTTTTTTTTTTTTTTTCCATATAAATTTCAGTGATATATATATATTTTTTAATTTGGTGAGATGTGAAAAATCTAAATACCCACCTTTAAGGATAGGGCACCCTAGTGGGATTCGTGTAACATCGCCTTTTATCGTCAAAATCGTACGGATTCGGCTAAGACTCTGGTAACCCGTGATCGATGAGGGGAACCAGGGTCTATCGGCCGATCGGTTACAGATTAACCGAGTCTTAGCCGAATCCGTACGTTTTTTTCGGCGATGAAAGACGATGTTACACGAATCCCATTAGGGTGCCTTATCCTTAATTCTCAAAATTGGTGTTCATGACAAAGCTGCAAAGTTTTTCACAATTTAGAATCAAATGAAAAGCAACACATAAAATTTGCTTTGGGACTATTTTTCGTCCATGATGTACACACTTGTCAAAGAGGCGAATAGGCATCATGCAAATTTCAATCAATATGTACGATGCAGGTCTATGTTTTAATACATAATGAAGCATAATTCTCGAGATACAGTATTTGTTAGCTGTTAAGGTGAAGTTTTATTGAACTCTTCGATAAGTAACATTATTTTTAAACTTGTTTAATAAAATTTTATCTTAGATTCCAACTCATATCAGATCCTATATATGTGAAAGCGGGAGAATATGGTATGATCCATAACAGGGGAGTCAGCATGATGCATTGAAGTTACCTCATAGAAATTATCTCTTAGCAATTATCAGTTTATGACCACATTGCCGATTGAAAACGACTAACAGTTACTAACTCTTAATCAGACGACAAAATTTTAGACTGGTCCAGGTTGAAAGCATTTGCAGACGACATATTAATTAAAGGAAGCCCAAACGACGAAATATGACCTTGATAGAGTAGAAAGCATTGTGGTCCCACAATGCTTTCAAAAGCCTTCTTCCCCAGAGTAGTTAAAAGTCCTGATTGTGTGTTTAGGGTTAAGTCTTGCCGACCACATGTTTCCGAGCCCCGATATAGCAGACGGTAGCGTACAAGACTTGAGACCAGGTGGTCGCTGTTTCGAATCTTCAGTTCGGCCGATTTCTGTCCGAGGACTGATGACAGTCAATGAGGCAGGATTCATTCCAATCTCACCGCTGACCATTGTTTCGACAATGGTTATGTGGGAAAGGAGCCAGTGGCTTAGGAAGTCAATTGTGCTAAGCACTGGTAAAAGAAATTCCAAGCAAGCATGAATAGATGCACTGGCAACCGCGATATAACTTAAGTTATGTTGAAAACTGCATTTACCCTTTCGGCGCCATAGGCAAAAACAGTGACTTTAGCGGACGGCATAGATCAAGATCAGACTGCACAGAATGTGCAGTCTGATCTTTGATCTATACCGTCCGCTTGTGTAGTCAAACCTATACAATCAAAATCTTTGTAAGTTTCAATGGATTGTATTTAGAGCCGTCGAAAGAGGTCGAGTTTATCTATTTGGGGCCGAAAGAGTTAAATACCATACAAGCAACCAAACGAATGAAAATATGGAGCAAAAAGAGCAACATCTCTTGTTGGAAAAATTCTCCTCTTGAGAGGTGGTAAAATGTATGACTTGTAACCTGAAGGCCCCTGGTTCGAGCCTTACTGGGAACACCGGGCTTTTCGTGGAAGTGTCCTTGTGCAAGACAGTTCAGAGCCCAAACCTAGTATAGGTGAAACCCAGGAAATACATGAATTTGTGAACTGTTGCTGTGATGTGACTGAAATAATGTTGAAAGCGGCGTTTAACACATTTCAGTGAATGAATGAATCACTGAATCAATCAATCAGTTTTCTTTTGTCGATATGTTTTCACAAGTTCTGTAACACTATAGAAGGAAGCACATATTTTCACACGTTTTGATGTTTAAATCATTAGAAGCAAGCACATGTTTCCATAAGCTTTTTTTTTTTTTAATGTTTTGAATGTTAGAAACAATCACATGTTTTCACACGTATTTATGTTTGGAACTCTAGAAGCAAGCACATTTTGTCACAAGTTTTTAATTTTCAAATTCAACACATGTTGCAAGCACACGCTTTCCACTATTGATTGTAGTATAGAAATGTTGAACTGGCACGAATTACACTTCGACACACCCCTCGTCCTTTTCCTCGCAGACCAAGATAGCAGACGGTATAGATCTTATACCAAACTGCAGGTTCTGTGCAGTCTGATCTTGGTCTATGCCGTCCGCAAAAGTTTTTTCAGTCGCTATTTGCTGTGAAAGACTTAAAGACGTAAATCACGAATTCCAGTGCGCATACGTCTTGAGCACCCTTCGTTATACCAATCGTTTAGGTGACAAACCGCTGCGATCTGCTTCCGGGTCGTAGTAGTCAAAAGGAGTCCCATTGGAAATTTGACAACCGTCTGTAAATTTGACATCAAGCATTTCTGCTTCACGGTTTAATCAAAGGAAATGAAAGGATATGCCATAAGTGTGTTTCTGGTGTTAATCCTAATCATACTAAATAAGTTGAATAAAACTTTCAAGCCGATGGTAAAACCCAAATAATGTTATTTCAAACTTATTATTATTTTTTTTTTCAGAAAAATATCTCCTGTTCGGACAGTGTAGATCCAAGATCAGACTGCACGTTTTGTGCAGTCTGATCTTGATCTACACAGTCCGCAATAGGTCAGTGAGTCGCGCTTAGTAGGCTAAAGTTACATTGCTGATATTTTTGGAAACTGAGCGCAAGTTTATTCTTTATTCAGGAACTATTTCGTGCATGTTACCACAAACAGGAATATGGACTACACCTGGGAAAGTCTTTTATGTTTTTCACCCTGTTTTTTTAAGCGTATTTGTGTTTCACGTTAAATAACGAAAAAAACAGATGCGTTCATTGCGTTTATTTTTTCTTGAGTAGGCCACTGAACATATGTGGTAAAGGATTAAACAGTTGTTTTATATTCTCTTCTACAAAGAAGATAAAATTTACAGATGTTATAGAGGTTCTGGGCTTGAGCAAGTCGGACTGAGAGTGCTTGCCTCGTTTCCGCTTGAATCATTTTTTAAAGAACTCTTATTATTATTGCTACATTGAACATGGAGTAAACATCACTATCTTTGACCAATTGGTGTTCTTTAAAATGGGAAGCCCAAACCTTGCTGTACATAACTGACCAATATTGTTTAATCCTTTACCACATAATGACGAGTTTTAACGAACCCGAGAAAGAAGCCCTTTGAAAACATTGTGGGAAAAGAAGAAAATGCTGGTAACCAGCATTTTCTCCTGTTCCCACAATGTTTTCTACTACATCAATGACAAATTCCGTCATTTGAGCCATATGCAAATCATTGTCTGCAAATGCTTTCAATCTGGCCAAGTCTACATTTCTGTCGAGTGGTAAAGGGTTAAATAGATACCAGATGGTTCATGGGTAGGTGCACTGGCCGCCGCGATATAAATGAAATCATAATGAAAACGGCATTAAACACCATTCAATCGATCATTCGTTCGTTCGTTCGGTCGGTCGGTTTACTGACCTTGAACATTCGAAGGCGAATAGGGCCTATGTCAGAGCGCCGCTTATTATGAATTTAAAAGAGACATGTATTACATGGACACTTTCAAAATGAAGGAAGGATCCATATACTATAATTTCAAGAGTATGTTTCTCATTTTATCGGATAGCATATGATTTTTGGCAGAATGATACAGAGAATATCGTCAGCAGGCTGTATAGCAGATTCAATCATGACGTCATTATTGCAGCCGCATAAGGACGCTAAAAATATACAGTTCTTCAGTTTTACTAGTCATGAAAGATACATGTATGTCGATATGTTCATTATGTAGAGCAAAATATGAACTGAGTCGGATATGGATTATAAATGAGAAACACGATACATAGAATAGATGGTTAGTGTCTCACATTAGGAAAGTTTATCGGGCTCTGCTCCGGAATTTCATCCGATCGCTTTCGGATCACAGGATAAAATTCTTACGCCATGCCCGATAAACTTTTCCTATCAATGAGGCACTAACCGTTTATTTTTTATATACCTGTCCACCATTGGTAAAGGAATGATGTCTCTGTATATTTTCCTGGTAAGTAATCTTTACTATAAACGACTGTCTTCTTTTTGTCACCCAGCCAAGCCCCATGCCACGCGAACGATCCAAACGTTATTATCATGTGATCGCACCTTGCGATTAAAGCAAGGTCATGACCTGGCGACACAAAAGGAGAGAAGTGTATATCTTGCCCTTTAAAGTTCGTCTTACACCAACTGATGTCGTCACTAACGAATATAAACACTAAGTCAGAATACATTCTCCTAAGATAAGACATAGCCTTGTGGATGAATGGTTTATACCACTTGAGGTCACTAAACTGATAGTTGTAGTAGTAGAATGTATGGTTTATTCTGTCTGTTCTACGAACAGCTATAGCTACGGTTGACCTGTTTGCGAAGGTGTGGCTCACGAAGTCAGCAACCGCTTTTGTGATGTGTTTCTTCAAACGTACAGAGGATCGTACAAATTGTTCTTGATCCTCAAAGTGTTCGTAACCAAAGCACTGACTACTCAATATCCAGTTATGATGATGTTGGGATACTTCCTGAAGCTGCACCTCTGATTGCACGTCATTTATATCGCGAAAAGTGCTTGTATTAACATTCCTTAGTAGTTGAACGTTCTGCAGATCAAAGTATTGTAGGACAACACTGAAATATTTACGATACTTTATATCTATTACGCCTGTATAGCAAAATCTGGCAGAAAGTGCAAGAAGACAGTAAATCCGAAATAACTGGCTTCCTGTCCTACCTGGACGAAACTTTAATACTATATAGAGACTGTCCTTTGAAGTTTGAGTACAGCTGCTTTTGCTTCTCATGTCTTGTGTATGACCAGAGTTGAAATAGCCAGAGATATCAGTCGCAATAGTTTTCGATACTAGATCGGCTGTTTGACTGTATATCGACTTTGAAACAAAAACATACAGCAGAAAAATTGATACCAAAACAGCTACCAGAGACTTTGTCTTCATCATGTCCCTTGAACAGAGGAAATGTGTCATAACAAATACATGAGCCATGCTCTGGCAAAAGGGGGCTTAATGCATCTCAGCGATGTACGATACCAAGCAAGTCATCACAGTATTATGGATCCATAAAATTCATTTTGTCTAACATCTGACTGAATTATGAGGCACACTGGTCCTATGCGCTGCAGAAAATTGACCTATAGCAAAAAGTTTCGGCCCAGGTCAGCCTGCGCGGACTGCGCAGGCTGACCTGGGTCGATACTTTTTGCAAGTCAATAAAGCCTCCTTTTCACAGAGCATGACTCATGCCACGTATTGCTAAAAATAAGACACTAGACCTTTTACTTTACACATAAAATGACCCGTTTTAAGAGCAAATTACTGTAGGGAAATTTTGACATCTGTTGATTTGACCTTTGTAGTCGTATTTTTATCAAATAAACAGCTTGATCGAAGCAAGCAACTTCTTCTTCTCTTTGTCGATATATATGTTGCAGAATTTGGTGTTTTTTCTCCGTTAATATATCAGTGAGACTACAGGTTAAGCTACACTGAGCAAGGGCGTAGCCAGGGCTTTAGAATCATTACACACCTCGTTTCGAGACTGATATTTAACCCATGATACTAAAGCACACAATACCAAGTAAAATCAGAGAAAACGTAACAGTGCAAGATCATAATGTTTTCGCCAATAGAAGCATTTACCATGGGCAGGAAAGAAAAGTGTGTATTTTAGTTTTTTTTAGACTTATAGAAGTAAAGTATAACCTGAAAAAAAAAAAGTATCTTTAAGTTGGACTGATGGGGGACTTTTACTCAGTGTGTATGAGCTACAGTCGTGTTCGGTCATCATGAAATGTAAGCCTTCATTATATAACATGCCAGTATTGTCTTGCATTGGAGTTTCACGCCGTTTTTAAAGCTAAAGGTCATATCACGGCGGTCAGTGCACCTACGTTTGCGTTTCCTGGCTTTCTCACATGAGTACTAACATAACTTTCTTTCCAAGTCACTGACCATTATTTCACATGCATCAGTGATTAGAGGCGAAAAACTTGGCGGAAATAAAGTTTGCTTCAACTGGGTATCGAGCCAGCAACCACCAGGTCACGGTTCAGATACGCTAACCACTGAGCTATCCGGCAGGTAGGGACCCTTAAAATAAACTTGTCTGCCCTTTTGACCAATCACAAATTTCTATGTATTTGTTTGTTATCAGTACCAAAAAGTAGGTCAAAAGCAAGCACATTCAGCAACGCAGAAAAAATAAAATATATATACCTCAAAATAATTTGTAAAGCTGTCTCTACACTCTTACCACGACGGTTCTTCTCGTAAATGCTCTTCTGATAGACATGCTAAACGACACGAGTTTATATGTTCTTTACGGTGACTCCAGTTATTTATTTTACGGTTAAAAGTTTAATTGGGAAACCAGCTGTCGTTTTTAAAGCAAGCCTAATTATATCATCTACAGATGTCAACTTCTCAATAGAAGGCAAAAACGGGAAAGAAGCTTATTCGTTTGTGACGGCCTCTGATGTCGACTGGATGCCGATATAAATGGTAACAATTGACTTTTTACCAAACAATCCCGTGTTGTAACGACTATAATTAACAAAGAGGCTTTTGAAAACTTTTTCGGAAAAGGAGGAAATACTGGTTACCAGCTCTTCTCCCATCCCACAATGTTTTCTACCCTCTCTGATACATATCCCAACATTGGTACCTCATTTAGTCCGTCGTCTGCAATGCTTTCAATTTGGACCAGTCTAAGATTTTGTCGTCTTGTAAAGAATGAAAAACGCAGGGAAGAAGAACGGACCATCAATTTTATATTTTGGTATAAAAGAGCACAGAGAATTTAGGGTATATGCCATCGTTTTATAAAAAAGACATTCTTGTGCAAAGAGGGGAACACAAAAGTCTAGGGGATTTTTATACAATCCGGTTATTACGTCCGATTCCGGTTATTAAACCAAATCCGATTATATCCGGTGACTTGACCCTTTGTTTATAACCATTGACTTGTTACAATTTAAAAAATATCGTGGGGAATCTGTTTGTTGATATTTACTTGAAAAAAGCAAATAAAGAACATATAAGTTGGAAGATTTGGCGTTTGAATACTTTTACTTTCTTATCGGTTGGACAAACTCTTTACTGGACGAGACCTCCAACACCCGCGCAATACACGAGGATGAAAAAGGTTGCATTTGGATAAGTAAAGATGAGCCTGATTTGCATAGGTCACTGATTTAATTTACACATATAAGCAAACATCTTGTTCCTTGTCGATAGACATCGTCCAAATCGGATTGAAAAAGAGTTTGTAGTTCATGTCAACATTACAATATTCAGCAGAATTACAAATTATATCAGAAAGAATTATTTTTTAGGGGCAGTAGTTGGCGACTGTGGGGCCTTTTGTTTACATTTGGATTCATGTCTCTCTGGCAAGTCTAAGAATTGATATTGTATTTATACCATACTCTTTCAATTGTATATTTTTCTCGAAATAATGGACCTACCTGTTTTCTACTATAACGAAAAATTGAAAGATTTGTGAAGCAGTCAAAAAGAAAAAGTGATCCTAAACTTGAACCGTCTGAGTTTATCAAATGAACGGAATCGTTCTTTTACTGGAAAAATTACATTTCAAAGGAGTAGGTCATGGGTCTAAATCATTTTCAGTGACTAAAATACTTTAACAAAAAGCTGGGGAGAGGAAAATCAAAATTGATCAGCCCAGCAGTCTAACTGTGATTTTAATGAGCAAGTAGTTAGCTGATCCACAACAAGGAATGCCATGTTATAGACAAAAAATATTGATGCATCGATGGCGCCGCCAATCAACTGTTTCTGAAATAGGGCACATTACAGCGGGTTAATTTTTTACGCCAAGAACATCACTTGAACAAACTTCGTAGAGGTCCACGTGGTGATACTACATGACAAATATTTAAACTCTGGGCTATCTGGGATACGATCTGGTTTTTATCGATCTGGCAATGAAAGTACGGTATTTTACATGTTTAAACAAACACAAAAAATCAGTCCAAATAGAAAAGGTTGGTACGGGCTCGATCTGGTAATGAAAGTACCGTATTTTTACATGTATGTTTAAAAAGAAAACACTGAACCAGTCCACATATTAAACAAGGTATGCAGTCACTTCGTACCATAACCATTTCGTATTATTCCGTTTATGACCACTTCGTACCATAGATTTACCACTTCGTACAATGAATTTACCATCTCGTACCATAGCGTTACTACTTCGTACCCTAATAATACCATGCCTTACTATGATCAAACATATCAATAAATGTGACAAAAAGTGTTTTTAATACATTTACTTAGTATAAACCAATGTTTTGGTAACATTATGTGCGTGATATGATCATAAATCATTTAAAGGAATCAGTTAGTATGGTATGTGTGTCTGTAATGTTTGTTGCAGACCGGGTAGATATATATCTACATGTAGTTAAAGTTGGGAACAAATTGACAACATTAAAGTGAACATTTAATTTAAGAATCACAATGGTTTGATTACCCTTGATTGTAAACTGTCTTATTTCTTTTTCGTCTTCTTTTTTGTATGTTTGTTTATGGGTATGTTTTGAAATTAAGTAAGCCTTGTATGATGCCGAGACAAGGACAAGGTCAAACGTCAAAGTCAATGTGACAATTTTATTTCTAGTAAAAATATCATTTTTCCCCAAAATATTTCTTTTTCTTAAATTGCACACCCTGCGAAAGTAATTCGTTACCGACCCTCGGAGAAAACTGCTGTGAAAACAAATCGGAAAAAGAAACAACAAGAAAGTGTTATTACGCATAATTTCTTGCTAAATGTTTGTTTAAATAGCGGTTTTGTTTTCTTCTTTTAATAACGTCATAACGAAAAAATTTCCAAGTCAAGACTTTGTCATAGGTCCCAAAAAACTTGTTACAAAATGGCATGACTATAGTTCGAAGTGGTAAAATTATGGTACGAAATGGTATAAATTATGGTACGAAATGGTATAAATTATGGTACGAAGTGACTGGTTCGAAATGGTTATGGTACGAAACGTCCATAATTCAGTAAACAATATGGCTACCTCCACAGGCACTTTTCTAAAGCGAATAAAAATATAGTGACGCCGCTCATGCGGCGCCACAATAAGGGAACAAATCAAAGTACTGACAGTACTGAAAAAACAGCGAGCAGGCGATTAATTATTTAGTGACAGGTTTCAAGCGATAATGTATTCAGGAAAGAGTGTCTTAAACGATTCATCATAAAATTTCATATTCCTCTGGCCCAAGGGAGACAGCTTAAAAAGGAGACACGCAGGAAAGAAGAAAATGCTGGCAATTCTTATATTCTGATATTGTTCTTAAGGTATTACTATCACAACGCTTTTAGTGCAACATGGAATAAAATTTCTTATTAGCTGATAAAAAAGGATTAATACTGATATAACACTTTTGAACATGATTGGTTGATATTTGTAGATGCTAGAGTGTAAACAAAGTTTTCTAATTCAAGGGCAAATAACTCCAGTTGTTCTGGTCTGATTAGACCCATGATCAAACTAATCCGAGATCTTATGGTCATTTATATTTTGACCAAGTTTAGTGCTGATTGCTTAATATTTGTAGATGCTAGAGTGTAAACAAAAAAATGTGAACGGATGGACGGACGACAGCGGACGGTGAGTGATCATAATAGCTCATCCTGAGCACTTTGCGCTCAGGTGAGCTAAAAAAAAAAAAAGCTGAGATGAACTCAACTCTACAACATAACAAAATTTTGGTCTTGTCAAAACTGAATGCATTTGCAGATGATAGGGTGAGCTAAATGAGTACCATTTGATTTGTTGGTTTGTATCGGAGTTAAATGCCATTTTAACAGCTTAGGTCATATGATGGCGGTCCGTGACATGCAAACTTTATGTGTTTTCTGGCTTGATCGCACAATTACTAACACAACTTCCTTTCCAGAGCCACTTGCTATTTCTCACATGCATCAGAGGTGAGAGGCGAAAAATCAAAAGAAGGAATTAAGGTTTGCCACAACCAGGTAATGAACCCGCAATCTCCAGGTCACGAGTCAGATATGCCAGCCTCTGAAGTACCCGGTCGGGCCGTACTACTTGAAGGGATTTTTCTTTGTATGACTATAAAAAATCTGGGAAAAGGAGGAAGAAACAGCTACCAGTTGATCAACATTTCTCCTTTTTCCATTACTTTTTCAACAGCCTCCTCAGGATCATTAAAACAGAAAATGCGGGCAACTAGCATTTTCTCCTTTTCTGGACGTGATTTTACCCAAACGTCAAGTTTTGAGCTAGATTTAATATTTTAAATTTGTTTATGTCCAAAGTTTTCTGTACGGTAGAATTAAACAGTTACAAATTTGAAAAAAAAAAGACCACAAATTTAACATATCTTCTTTTTCTCTGAGTTTTAAGTTGAAAAAAAAAAATTGGTAAAACAAAACAAGAAAGCTTACTTATTTCAGTAATGTAACATTATGACAATTCATGACTGAATACATTTTCCTTTCGTTGGGCTTACAGTTGATCTAAATCTACACTGGACAGGTAAACTTATATCGTATCAGTTACTTCCTCGAAAAATAATATTATTTCACAAAATCGGGCAAAAAAAAAAAAAAAATTGAAAGAATACATAAACTGCAAGAAGGAGAAAATAAAGGTTACCAATATTTTCTACATTTTCCACGTTTTTTACCATATATACAAATTTTCACAATGGACGACAAAGAACTGATGTTCATCAATGGTCATAATCAAATTTACTGTATTACTTCCCTTTAATATTTATATCAAAGACTAATCGTTTGACCAGCCTGCATAGCTCAGTTGGTAGAGCGTAGAACCTGTGAACAAGAGAGTGTGGATTCAGCCCCCCACGGCTGGCCATCTAAAATTACCAATAGTCTTTCAGATGAGTCGTTAAACCGAGGTCCCGTGTGACGGTGCTATACACCGAGCACGTTAAAGAACCAAGCAAAACTTAGAATGGGTTTCGTCCTGTATCTGCACTACCCCCTGTAACAATACTAACAGCCTTCAGGGGGTGCCGCCCATATGGGAAACCGATGGCGACGATAAATAAACGCATATTCAATCATTCAAGGCAAGCAAGAAAAGACCAGTCCCAGTCGAGTCCCTTGAGGGTGTCGGTCGAAAATTACTAACAGTTTGGATGAAACGTTAAATCGAGGTCCCATGTGACGGTGCTATACATAGAGCACATAAAAGAACCAGGCGTAACTTAAGATGGGTTTCGTCCTGTATCTGCACTATCCCTCGTAAGAATACTAACAGCCCTCTGGGGCAGTCGCCCATATGGGCAACCGGTAGGGATGATAAATAAACGCAAATTCAATCAATCAAGGCAGGCAAGATTGGTGGACAGATAGTGCAGTGGTAAAACGCCGGACTATCAATCCTGAGGCCCGAGGTTCGATACCCGGCCAAACCAGGACCTTTCTGAAACCTCGTGTTTCCCACCCAAATAGAGGTGAACTGGTTTGGAACCCACCGGTAGCCTCGCGTGTAACGGTGCTTTACACCATGCACGTTAAAGACCCGTGGAGGTCTATTCGAAGAAGAGCTAGGGGCTTGTGCCCGGATTTCCTTGTATCCGATTCTTTCTCTCTAATGGTCCATACCATATATGCCTAGAGCATGGGGGGACCTTAATCCTACAAAGCCATCATCATCAAGGCAAGCAAGATAACTTTGATAATCTCTACAGGTTCAGTGAACACTGACTCAGTACAGGTTCTATCCTGGCAAGGACATCCAGCATGTCACATTCAATTGGCTACTGTAGTGTGTATCAAAAATCAATTATTTACTAAGGGAGAGAGAATGGTATACTGGATGATCAACAAAATTCTTATTCTAAATATTATGAAATATAAAACTTAATCTTCAACTCTTACCACACAACTACGGTGGCACAAAAGTGACATAGAAGATATATTTTATACTACGTGCGCACGCAGTAGCTAATACGTGCGCACGTAGTATAAAATATATCTTCCATGTCACTTTTGTGCCACCGTACACAACCCATACTTTTAACTACACTGAGAGACGGCTTTGTGAAGCATTGTTAGAATAAGAGAGAATGCTGGTAAGCAGCATTTTCTCCTCACACAAAGTTTTCTGCCCTGTCACTCACAAATGGCACCATTTGAGTCAAATTTAATTTGTTGTCTAAAAATTTTGATTTGGACAAGTCCGAAATTTTGTTAGTTGGTAAAAGGTTATAATACATACAGTACTTGCTATATGAGCCATGCTCTGTCAAAAGGGGGCTGAATGCATCTGCAAAAAGTATCACAGCTCAGCTGGCGCTTGCTGAGCTGGGCTGAAACTTTTTATCTTTGGTAAATTCTCTGACTATCAAAAGACCAGAATACCTCAGAATTCAGTTGTTTGTTATAATCCATTATAATTTGATGAATTGCTTGGTAAAGTGTGTCATGTAGATGCAATTAACCACTTTTTACCAGAGCATCCATCATATCAATCTCCTGCGCATGTCATATTCTTCGAAGATTCGACGTGTTTGCTATGACGCATCACCCATCCCATATAAAAGGTACAAAGGAAAAGTAGGGCTTATATTGAAGCTATTACCCAAGCCTGTAGGGGCTGTTGTAATAAATGGCCTGTGCATAGGTTACATGCTAGCTGATCATAGCTGAATAAATAGCACTAGTAAACGTTTATTTTATTCTGAAATTCAGTTATGGTTGTCATTTGAAAAGCAGTCCCGTTCTGTTCCCAGAATGCCAAATCAGATAGATGTGTATTTTAAGAATGCCATCTAGCAGACGATAATGTAATATCAATTTCGAAGCAAGGAAGGCAGGAGTTTGTAGACAAATAAGTAAGTCACTGATTATTTTTGGTAACTTTCAATTAATTTCTTTAATTTTCCAGCGTCAAATTCACATATAGAGGCATTTGCAGGCAATAAATTAAATTTTATGTCATTCAATTGATTGAATTAAGTTTTTTTTTTTTTGAGGGGGGGGGAGGGGGGTTACCAGCATCTTCTCCTTTTCTCATATTGTTTTCGGAAGGACTCTTTCTTACGGTCATAAAAATTTGGGATTGTGTGATAAAAGGTTCGGTGTTTACACTGATGTTGAATATTAAAGAGTTAAGCTTGTATCAAATGATTGCACTTTTCCTTCATTTTCAAGAAAGTAAGAGGAAATCAGTGTCCTTTTCCAACAATGTTTTCTAGATTCATGTATTGACAACAAAGTTCAAAACTTAAATGAGGATTCATTTGATTTTTTGTCCAAAAATGAATCTGCAAACACATGTCTAGAATAAGAAGTCTGATAAATAATGTAGTTAAAAATGAAAATATTATCCATAGCAGCCTTGGTATCCAGATCAAAAGAATTTGGTCCTTTGCTGTATTACCTCAATGTGGCGTGTTTGTTCTGTTTGCTGCGACAGTTCGAATTGATTGGCAAGAAAATCCATGAAATGGATATCTGCGTCTCTTTCAGAGGTTGATAAGGGATGCAGTCAAAACAAAATAAAAATAACTTACACCAACTTGATCTCATTGGGCATGGCTAACCTTTGACATCAGTCGTCTAGTTTATTTTTAATTTAATGGCCACAAGCCAGTCCGGAATTGTTTGTAGTAAATCTAAGCACACACAATACTTTATCAATCCTTTGCTTTATGGAATACGGCTACTCAATGATTTCCATATAACCAATTAATCGTCAGTCTAAAATGTGACGTGCTAAAACATAGCTCTGCCCTGCCAGGTCAAATTTTACAGCCTATACTTTTAGTAAGATATGGTAAATTTTTATGATTAAAAAAGGTCCCCAAATTCCAGTGTTAGTCACCATATAAAATGTTGTTTATTCTGTACTAAAGTTTAGTTGCAAGCCGTCAACTCTTATCAAATGATAAACTGATACCAAAGTCGAGAGAAATATTATTGGCACTGTTGTTTTAACTAATTTGTACACTTCTGAAAGTAAGTCACACCCACTTTGAAAGTAGAAATTTCACCTACATGTTTTTTTCTCTTTTTACTGTCCATGACATGAATGTAGACTTGCCCAGATTGAAAGCATTTGCAGTCGACAATTTGCACTTGGAACAAGTGGTGAAATTTGCCTTTGATAAGGTATAAAACAATGTGGAAAAAGGAGTATAGGCTGGTTACTGGCATTTTCTCCTACTACAATTTTTTTAAAAGGTTATGTTCATTGGGTCATTAAAACTCAGGGTTGTGTATTAATTCTTTAAACATATATGATAAAAAAAAAACATGTTCATAGTCTATTTATAATGGTGACTAAAATTTTTCAAATACATGTATAATTGTGATATGTTTTATCAATAGTTCTAGCCATTTATGAAATTACGGCACATATCTGCCCAGGGATCTTATATCCCTGATTTGCCATAAAGCAACATTTAGAAGACAAGTCGCCCCAAACTAGAGACTACTCGCCCCATACTGAAGACAAGTCACCCCAATTTTATGAAAACATGGAACAGTTCACAGTTCTAACTCAAAGATTCTTGCCCAACTTAAGGAAATGTACAAAATATACCAGAATTCACATCCCGTACATGAAAATTTGGTTTGAAACGATCATAAACTCATGAAAATAACAACCAACATGTAACTGACACTAATCTGTTTCAAAATGGACAATTAAATATACAAAAAAGTAATTTTTTGCGAGTAGGAGGCCTAATTAAAACGGTTTGTCGTAAAACATGTCTACCAGACAAAAGCAATCATGAAAGACTTGTCATCAAACGAATTACTGGTCTGTCTACCTATCAATTGTATTACTGATTGAAAAGAAAGGTACATTGACAACATGGTAGGATGTTCTTTCCTTGAGCTGAATATGTCTAAGATATCAACTGATCTAATTAGCATTATCTTAGCTAATTTAAATGTTCACTGGTGCAAACGACAGAATGTAATCTTCAGTCACTTGAACAAAAGCAGCCAATCATGTGACTAGCTTTGAAATTCAGTATTTTCTTAAACAGTTTTGGCCTACATGTAGTTCTTACATTATGAATCATTCATCATTCGTAATTTTATTCACACAATCGTTTGAAACTGACTTACTTATGAAAATTATGCAGCAGCAAACCTTTTTAAGTCAGTGG
Source organism: Hippopus hippopus (assembly GCA_946811185.2). NCBI lineage: Eukaryota > Metazoa > Mollusca > Bivalvia > Cardiida > Cardiidae > Hippopus > Hippopus hippopus. The sequence continues at coordinate 12,073,499 of OX328103.1, read as the reverse complement.
GGATGAGAAATCCCTTGTATTATTCCCCTTTTCCCACTTTTATTCATATGTTCAGTTTTGAAATAGTAAGGAACCATGAATATTCATGATTATGTGAGCTGTGGCCATTTGATGTAGAATTTATCACCACACATTTGAAAATAAAAACTGAATAAAAGTCATAACAGTTGTAGACTTCTATCTTATTTACCAATAGAAATAAAAGTGGGGCGAGTTGTCTAAGAATTTGGGGCGAGTTGTCTTCTGAAGGTGGGGCGAGTTGTCTTGGGGCGAGCTTTTTGCGGGGCGAGTTGTGTTGGGGTGAGTTGTCCTGCACCCTTAACAAATGAGAACTTGGTAAGAATATATACATAAAATCTAAAAAAAAAATAGTGTCAAATTTGTACCTTGTATCGAATCCCGCCCACGTGCACGAACCATCGTTGAAAAATTCGACAAATGAACTCGTATCGTTGATTGGAAACACTAAAACGGTTGTTCAGTTAAAATTTCGATGGCAGTGGCGTTTAAACAATAGGCCTAAAAATACCGGTATATACCGGGTGCTACGAGCAATTACTTTCCCCTTAGAGTCTGTCAGTCACATATGTTATACTTCTAATCGCTCTAGGGTTTACTAAATTTGATTTCTTTTTACTCCTTTACACTGTCGTGAAAATATTTTTTACTCCTTTACACTATCGTGAAAAAATTAACAAAGTTATCGAACAATGTACAACACGCAAAAAGGAATATGCCGGATGACTAGCCCACTAGATCAAAGCACTTTGGTATCAAATGATCAATTCTTATGAGTCGTATCTTTTAAAGATAAGAGTTATTGTTTATCTCCTAAAATTTACATTTTGGATATTTCAAATTCAATACCCTGTCGTAAATCGAACTTAACTTTTAAATGGTTTTCATAAGATCTTTTATGCCTAGGCTAGCATACAAATCCTAATTTCGAAGAAAAAAGGTTTGAATGATCGGGATCTGTTTCACTGTACTTCGATAATAATTGTAAACATTACAGGGAGATTACTCTGGGAGCTGTTTCCGTAGGATTCGAAGGTTATGTGGGTCAAGATTTTTGCTATTGATCATGTTTTATAGAAACAATTTGTCGCATAATGGATGAATTGAGGATAAAGATTGTATCAAAATACCTGATAAGGTGTCATGATCATTAAACAAAGGTAACACACACTGAGTAAAATTGGATTTGAAAAACTGAGGTGGACAGTGAATTTCTGTCGCCAGGGGGTGCTTATCAAAAGGCGCATCGAAAAAAATCCAAACAGTTCAAAACCAATATTATTAAAACAGCGATTACGTAATCGCTGTTTTAAAAACGATTGAATTCCTTAAATTATGTTTCCCTCCGCTTTCAGGCAAAAATCAAGAACCAAGGCCTGTGGCTTCATAAAGTATCTTCTATAAAGATCCTGTATATTTATGGTAGATAATTTAGAAATCTTTAAATCTTCTGCTGCTTTCATGGAAGAGAAATATCAAGATCATACTGCACAGAACATATAGTCTGGTCTTGCTTCGACTCTGTCCACAACTTCATTCTAAAATATACCCGAAAGTCTCTGCAGTTACCATTAAATTGTTAGACTTGTTCAAATTTTAAAGCAGTTTGCAGACATCAGAATTAAACATGGTTCAAAAGTGTAAAGTTGTCCGAGAAAGGATAGAAAACTTGTGGTATAGGCAGAAAATGCTAGTAACAATTATTTTCTCCCTTTCTCCTCGGGACTGTGTGGTAAAGAGTTTTAACAGTCCGGAAAACAAAATTCCTTTTTCGGCCATATAAGAGTAACAGTACTTAAAAATGACCCATATTTTTCAAAGAGATACTATATACTTTCTCAGCCAAAACCTTCAAATAAATCCATACAGTCCGAGTATCGCATGTTCGAATATCACGATTTGTTTGATAGAGACAATGTACAATCTGTTCACCCTATATATTGTACATCATTTTGCAAATCTCAGGTGATTCCACTGATCTAATCCCTCTTCTATATTACGATGATTTGATGTGCACCTACACGGTACATACTACGCCGGAAATACGCCGCTTTACGTTCTTAGAATTATAAGGTTCCAATTGAAAAAAGAAAACACGAGTCACGATTCTCATTCCATTTTAAAAGTGGTCTATCAATTCCGTTAGCAAATTCCACTAACAGGTTGATAGATGTAAATAACATCACTGTGGTTGTTGATCTCGTTACTAATCGATTAATGCGGGTGCCGCCATTTTCAGAGACCATGTGACTGACAGTACTTCAAAATGGATCCTTGATACAGGCGAAATTAGGTATAGTTAAGGAAACGGTCGAGTTGTGATAAGTCCCTATATACCTGTCCACCATGGGTAAAGGAATGCCGTCTTCGTATATCTACCTGGTAAGTAATCTTTACTGTAAATGACTGCCTTCTTTTTGCCAAGCCATGCCCCATGCCAGCCATACGAGCCCATCGTAAATATCATATGATCACACCTTGCGATTAAAGCAAGATCATGACCCAGCGTACGAAACGGAGAGAAGTGTATATCTTGCCCTTTGAAGTTCGTCCTACACCAATTGATGTCGTCACTTACGAATATAAACACTAAGTCGGAATACATTCTCTTAAGATAAGACATAGCCTTGTGGATAAACGGTTTGTACCACTTGAGGTCGCTAAACTTATATTTTGAGTCCTCAAACGTATGATTGACTCTATCGGTTCTTCGAACATGTATGGCTACAGATGATCGGTTTGCGAAGGTGTTGCTCACGTACTCATCAACTTCCTGTGTGATGTATTGCTTCAGACGTACAGAGGATCGGACAAATTGTTCTCTGTACTCAAAGTGGTCGTAACCAAAACATTTATCATCAACTGTCCAGTTATGACGATGTTCTGATACACGATTTACCTGCGCCTTTGATAGCACGTTTGTTATGTTATAAAAAGTGCTTCTGTCCACGTTCTTTTGTAACTGAACATGTCGCAGATCAAAATATGGCGGTATAAACTGCACAAAACGTTCAAACTTTAAGCCTATCACCCCTGTATAGCAAAATTTGGAAGAAAGTGCAAGAAGACAGTAAATTTGAAACAACTGGTTTCCTGTTCTACCAGGTCGAATTTGTAGTGTCATGAAGAGATTGTCCATCGAAGCTTGGTTACAGTTGTTATTGCCTTTTATGTTTTGTGTGCGGGTGGTGTTCAATTCGCCCGAGATTACCTTCACCACGTGTTTTAGGGCAGCTGCTTGCCTTTGTGTCGATTTCAAAGCCAAAACATAAAGCAGAAAAGTCACCATGCATACAGCAATCAAAATCTCTCTTTGCATAGTTTCCCTATTAAAAAACAAACATAAATGAAATTAAAAAATAACAAAATATGAGACACAAACTGATACCAGCAGACATGAATTAGCCCTCTTATGACAATAAAACCCGAGCCCTAAAGCAAACACATGTTAAGGTTCCTTGTTTCAGAAAAATTTCATTGCAAATCCGTTTTCGCTTTCTGCTGTCGTTCCATCGAGAAGCAAACACACGTGATCGTTTAACTCTTATCCTACTGAATTAGTGAAATGAAACTTTCAAGCAGATTGTAAAAATCCAAATTTTGCTACTTAAAAGGTATCTTTTGGGGAAAAATATCACCTTATCGGACAGTGTAGACCAAGATCAGACTGCACGTTCTGTGCAGTCTGATCTTGATCTACACTGTCCGCAAAAGGTCAACAAGTCGCGCTTAGCAGCCTAGGGGTTAACTTGAACATAACACACGTGATCGTTCTAACTGGAACTAAACACACACGCATGTGCTCTACTTTCAATCTCGGCTAATGAACCTAAACCACGGCGCACTTACTTGCTACGTCAATCGTACATTACTATTATGTAAATTTAAGATTTTCACTACTGATGTATCTTCGCAAGCCAAGGATACTAAGGTAGTACCCTTGGCCGCTCGCCTCTTTAAAAATCGAAGTTGCCGCTGCGCCATTTCATTGGATGCGATCAAAACCCATCGCGTCCACTCAAACCATCCGTAACAAGAAATCTTTCGCAAAACAGAAAACAATAATGGCGGCGCCCGTCAAAAACGAAAGTTGTCGTGTTTGTGACGAAAATTTGCCAAAAAAGAGTAGACGATCGATATTTAATGAGTTTTTTTTATAGTTTACGATCAATTATGTGAAATATTAGGACGGGTTCCACAGCCAAATGATTGCGAATCATCGTATGTCTGTTCGTCTTGTTTTGATGCATAGCCTAACAAATTTTATTACAAGCATTTTGATTGGTCAGAAATAACATCAGCAAAGGTTACGCAACTCGTGATATTCGATAGGTGGCGCAGCGGGAGTTTCGATTTTTAAAGAGGCGAGCGGCCAAGGGTACGTAACGAACAAAGTGGAGTTAGTATCATTGGCTTGCGAAGATGCTACTGATGTGTATGGTGGCATATTTCTGCCGCGAGATACGAGATAGCTATTGCGATAATTTAAGAGAATTATCGTGATAAAACAAAGTTTCCTGGAAATATTATCTAGATAACAAATATTTTCACGATAAAAATATCGCGATAATTCTAACTGTTATCATGATTATTTTTGCTTTCGTGCCCATAACTGACATTCACGGTATCTATAATCAGAAACTGTTTCGGAAATCTTCGTCTTCAACCTCATGAATTCTGCTTTTCCCTAAATGGTTTTAAAAGTTGTTCGTAGGAGGAATTTCGAGTCGTCTTTGTGATTTTACAGACTTCTGTTCATTTCCAGCCTTGTCAAAATCTACCAATTATGGTATTAGTATAATTGTTAATGATTCCAATTTTTACTTACTGCAATCTTGTGAAGTCAAAAACTACCGAGTTCATCCAAATGATAAAATTTGCTATTTATAGATATCGAGAAACAGATAGAACTATCACGATAATTTTATCTCGAATGTCAGCTCCGTGCACGATTGAGAAATTTTGCGATAAAATATTAAGTTTATCGTGATATTTTTTTCAGGAAACTTTTCACTATCTCGATAAAGTTTCCCGGAAACTTTAATTTATCGTGATAGTTTTGTAAAATTATCATGATAGCTATCTGGTATCTCGTGGCATAAATATGCCACCATAGATGTGAGATGCGAAACTGCAGGGAAATACTTTTAACTCATTAGATGACGTTAAAAGTTTACACATGTCCAAATTCAAAGTAATTGCAGACTACAGATTTGAACGTGTCTTTCAACTTATAGAAATTTGGCCTCATTAAAATGTTTAACAAACGACAAATTATTTGACTTGTCCAAATTAAAAGCATTTGCCGACAACAAAATAAATGTGACTCAAAAACTGAAATTTGTTTTTGGAAGGGCTGAAAAGCATTTCTCCTTTTCCCACAATGTTTTCACAAGCCTTTTTCCTCAAGGTCATTACGGCTCAGGGTTGTTTGGAAGGTTTTCTTTTCTGTCTCCTGCACTTAATTCCATCGATCGATCTGTGCATAATTTTCCAGCGACATTCAGTCTGGATTTAACTTTCCAGCTTCGAGAAACGTGAGAAAATTTGATATCGCGCGAGACCGAAGGTCGAGCGAGATGTCAAGATTTTCCTACGCAGCGAGAACCAAAATACAAGCACCAGGAAAGTTACTACCACGTAATATTGCTTTTACTACATACCTTCAACGACAAAATATGTCAATTATTGACATTTTATTCGAAAAGGGTAAACAAAATAAAACAATGGTTTAGAAGTTAGTCGTACGTTTTTATGAATGGCGGAAGAATATTACAGCGTAACAATTTGACCAATCAAATCGCATATCAATATGTACGTATTCCGCGCGCGACATAGGTCATCATACCATATTTGGAACTGTATTTGACACTGTATAGATATGGCTTTTATTTCTATCGTGTATGATACTTTATACGCATGCGACGCATATAAACATGTATTTGAGCCGGAAAACTTACAGGTATATAAAAATGATTCAAGTTCTTCTGATACACCTTGTCATGAAATTTTAAGCGGTGAGTTCTTCGTGTATATTGTTGTCTGTACACGACCGGGCAATAGAGAGAAAAAGCTTATTTCTTTACCAAACAATGACATATTTTAACAACCCTGAAGAATGTAACGATTTGAAAACATTATCGGAAAGGGAGAAATGCTGATAACCAGCATTTTCTTCTTTTCCCATAATGCTTTCTATTCTTTCACAGCTAAATTCCTTCATTAGAGCCACATCTAATTTGTCGTCACCAAAATCTTTCGGTTTGGAGAAATCTTAAAGTTTATAATCAAGAAAAAGTTAAACAGCTGCATACTTACTTTATAACCATAATCTGTTTCAAAAAGGTATCCACTCTATTACTTCAAGGCTTCGCTTCGTTTGTTTATGTCCCTTTAACTTCTCTACACTTTTAAAATAGTGTTTATTTTTAGATGTACTATAACTAGCCACACACATTTGAATGATTTCAGTTAATTGAGAACCGAGGTAATGTTTCATATACACATTTACTTTGTCTAATATTGTATTTAAATCTACCTGGCGGCACAATTTAAGACTTTTCCAAAGTGAAAGCATCTACAGACTACAAACTGAATGTGGGTCAAATATTGAGATTTTTTTTAAGGACACTGTGAACAAAAGCAAAGAATCATTCCAGCACTTCTCACTCAATGAGTTTTTTATTTCCTTTCTCCTCGGGGTCGTTTCACATGGAATTGTTGGGTAGAGGGTTAAACAGGAGAGATGAATCGGAACCAGATGTCAACTCGATCAAGCCGAGATATACACGTAGATATAAATGTATCGAAAGAGCATCTGTGTAAGTTAAAGATAATGAGGGTCATTCTTCATTTATTTCCCTTGATTCCTGATACCACATTGGTCCTGATAAAGAGATTACTTGGATTTTATCCATGATTCTCTTGCACTGCACAGCTAGGTTCTTGCGATAACATTTATAATTAAATCTAGTTAGATTGTATAACAAATCGATATACATGTACGTAGTTCCTGATGATCTGAGGACAGAATATGATGTGAAGTACATAGGGACTTTACATATATATCATAAATCATATTATGGCCATCAATACGACATGAAATTAAATGGTCTCACGGGGGCAGAGATTTTCTAGACAAATATCAGTCTCTGTATATAAAAGGCGACGTGTTTTCATGGCCAAGACAGACATTTATTGGGAAATGGAAAGCAGGCAAATAAACTCTTTAAGACAACTCCCACCCCCCTTCCTGCCACTATTGTAAGTAAGTTAAATCAAAGCATTCTCTTATAGGCCTGTATTCACCGACCATTCTAAGAAGATTTTTAGTCTTATACTGAAGAATTTTCTAAATTTGAAAGCAAAACAACTTTTGATTGGCTAAGCCAAATGGTTGCGTTACCTTGCGTTACTTTCTAAATCTAGAATTAGACAAAGACTGAAATAAAGAATGGTTAGTGAGGTTGGACCCATTATCTCCCGCTAGATGGCATTCTACAAATACACATCTATCTAATTTGGGCATTCTGGGTACAGAAACGGACTACTTTTCAAAACGACAACCGTTACTTTGAATTTCACAATAAAATAAACGTTTACTCAATAAAACGCTTCCTGGTGCGATTCATTCAGCTATGATCAGCTAGCATGTAACCTATGCACCGGCCATTTATTAAAACAGCCCCCTACAGGCTTGGGTGATAGCTTCGGTGTAAGCCCAACTCTTCCCACGTAAATGGGATGGGTGATGCGTCATAGCAGACAGGTCGAATCTTCGAAGAATATGACATGCGCAGACAACGATGTCGGACCCTGTTATTTGGAGGTGAACACAAACGGCACAAGATTGCATCAGTTTCTGGTTTTTCTTCACGGGTTAATTCAGATATTAATTTGTCTTTCAAAATGAAAATTGTTGTTTCTACCCGCTAAATCGTATTTCGCGGGATAGGTATTGTGAAAATCCTGTTAATGGTAAGTGTAACGACTCGCGTAATTACCTCCCTTTAACTCTTTACCAAACGATGAAATTTATACTTGTCCAAATTCAAAGCATGTGCAGAAGTCATTTTAAATGCGACTCAAAAAATTGAATTTTGTTTCATGAAGGGTATAAAACATTGCGGGTAAAGGAGAAAATGCTGGTTACCAGCATTTTCTCCTTTTCCCACAATGTTTTAAAATCCTTCTTCCCTAAGATCGTTAAAACCCTGAATTGTGTGATAAAGGTTTAATCAAATCACATAAGATTGTGTAGACAAAGCTCAGTATACTTGTGTAGGTATGTCAGCGGGTGCATTTCTGTTTAAAACCCTGTACCACATAATCCCGACTTTTAACGACCCCGAGGAAAAAGCCTTTTAAAAACATTGAGGGACAATGAACAAAATGCCGGTTACCAGTATTTTCTCCTATTTCTACAGTAACAAATTTCGTCATTTAGACCGCCGTTAAATTGTCGTCTGCAATTGCTTTCAATATTGACCAGTCTAAAATTTTGTCGTTTGTTAAGGAATTTAAGATGATACCTCATTCTGTTTTCTTTGCAGGAAGTGTCCCCTCTAGGTACTATCATCTGACGTGTCTATTTTGTTATCATCTATGTTCAGTTAGCCGAGCCCCAGTAGCCCAGTCGGTAGCGAACAGGACTTGAGAACAGGGAGTCGCTGGTTTGATTCCCGGCTCGGCCAATTTCTTTCCGAGGTCATTGAGACAGGATTCATTCCTCTCTCACCGCTGTCTATTGTTTCCACGATGGTTATGTGGGAAAGCAGCGAGTGGCTTGGAAAGAATATCGTTACTGGTAAAAGAAACTCCATGAAAGCATAGATAGGTGCACTAGCCGCCGCGACATAAGTAGTTAACGTTAACCGCCATATAATCAATCAAGCTATGTTCCGTTGCGACTTGGCAGTCAAAATAATCATGGGCTCGTCTGTGGTGCACTCAATCATATGTCCTACAAAAAGACTTTCTTATTCTCAATACTAAATGGCTTCAAGCCATCAAAAGAAACACTTCCTGATATCAAACCGAAAAAAGACTCAACCTCAACAAAATGTTGATTTATTCGAAATGGGTCTGTGTTACATGCAAAATGAACTCCCTTAACCCTCCTGAGCGCGACTCACTGACCTTTAGCGGACTGTGTAGATCTAGATCAGACTGCACAGACAGTGCAGTCTGATCTTGGATCTACTCTGTCCGATAAGAAGATTTTTTTCTCAAAAAAAAAAAAGTTTGAAGTAGCATTATTTTGGTTTTTACTAACGGCTTGAAATTTTCATTTAATTCATTCTGCTGGATAAGGGTTAATGCATGTGGATTAAATAGGTTAGCTCCCTTTAACGCCCTGCAAATGAGACAAAGGTAAGACAAAAGGTAGCAGTACACGGTTTTCGGCTAAACTTGTTTGTGTCGATGGTACTGCAATCAGAACTTCCTCAAACAAAGGTCTATACAATCAGCCTGAAATTATAAAGAGCACTTAAATACAACAGCACAATCCTAATTCTTTAGGTTTTATCAATAAATCATGTTCAACTTGTGAAATAGTGAAATTACTGATCAATACAGGCAATTGGCATGGTCGGAAAAAAACTGACAAAATATGCTATTTTAGCCTACATTCCAAAATTCACAAAATGCAAACCCAGGAAGCTAGCCTGAAAATGCCAAGCTAGATTGAAACTTAAAACAACACATAATCTGGGGATAAAATCCAAAATAGCACATTACCATGCCGTTTTTTTTTCGCAATCTTTCGTGCCCTGACCCTACCCTTATTTTCGCGCCTAAAAACAGCCGCTAGCTCCATGACCCCTCACATTCGCATTTGGGGTCAAAACTATAAAACAAAGAAGGAAAGGTCATGACCTCCTGTTTCATAAACAAACAAATGTTTCTTTTCCTTAATCTAACACAATTTATGGGTGTAATAAATACTCTTCTTATCAAAATTGCATTGAAAATCTACCTTTCTCAATTATTTCTAATTCTGACATGGCCAATTCGAAGCAAACTGTTTACATGTGCCAAATACAGGTATATCTTTATCTGCTTATTGTTTACCAGCTGTCGACTCTACCTAGTTCAGTGATGAATCATTTTTGAAGTTTGGTGAGATTGTAAAAGTCTTAGGTTGCTAAGCGCGACTTACTGACCTTTTGCAGACAGTGTAGATCAAGATCAGACTGCACAAAACGTGTAGTCTAATCTTGGATCTACATTGTCCGATGAGGAGATACCTTTCTCCAAAATATACCTTTTAACCTTTTACCACACAATCCCGAGTTTGTTAAACCTTAACAAAGAAGGCTTTTGAAAACATAGTGGGAAAAGGAGAAAATGCTGGTAACCAGCATTTTCTCCTGTTCCCACTATGTTTTCTACCCCATCAAAAACAAGTTCCATAGTTTGAACCAAATTTAAATTTTCGTCTGCAAATGCTTTAAGTTTGGACAAGTATAGATTTCTTTCGTTTGGTAAAGAGTTAAATAGCAAAATTTGAGTTTTTACTGTCGGCTTGAACGTTTCATGTTAGTTATTTGGCAGGACAAGGGTTAATACCCCCCCTTTTTTTTGGAGGGGAGAGAGAGAGAGAGAGAGAGAGAGAGAGAGAGAGAGAGAGAGAGAGAGAGAGAGAGAGAGAGAGAGAGAGAGAGAGAGAGAGAGAGATCCACTGCACTGAGCAGCCATGGGACTTGTGAACGTCAACTCTCGGGCCATTTGAGAACTATTTTGTCTTACAGTCCACTGAATATTGAGAGGGAGTGGTCCTTGGATATGCAGAAAATAGACCAATAACAAAAAGTTTCGATCCAGGTCAGCCTGCACAGGCTGACATGGATCGTTACTCCTTGCAGATGCATTAAACCCCCTTTTCACAGAGAATGGCTCATTTGCGAATCCGAAAAGAAACTTATTTTGAAATTGACAGCGACAAGTACGTGTAAAAAAGTTAAAAATGTGTCTTATGCAGATGGTACCCAATTCCACCACAGTGATCTCTCTTGCTTATAGTAATGAGCGCCATAGATCAGAGCACTGTATGCGCGACAAATCACAAAACTATTCCGTTTTGCGTAATAGCCAAGGTTTGAAATACAAGAATATGGAAATATTATTGCAACCTCGAGTCATTATACCACTTTTTCGGCCTGATGGCCGCCGGACGGCGAACTTGTTTCCGTCGTGAGTATGTTCATTTTATCACATCCTTCCAATTTCCTCTTAAAGATAGGGTACCCTAATGGGATTCTTGTAACATCGCCTTTCATCGCCGAAAAATCGTACGGGTTCGGCTAAAACTCGGGCAATCCGTAATCGATCGGTCGATACACGCTGGTTCCCCGCATCGATTACGGATTACCCGAGTCTTAGCCGAATCCGTACGGTTTTAGCGATGAATGGCGATGTTACACGCATCCCATTACAGTGCGCTATCCTTAACTCTTTACCAAACAACAAAACTCTGGACCAGACCAAATTTAAAGCATTAGCAGACAACATATTCTTTGTAGCTAAAATGATGATCTCTGTCTATGATAGGGTAGAAAACACTGTGGGAAAAAGAGAAAATGCTGGTTACCAGCATTTTCTCCTTTTTCCCCACAGTGTTTTCAAAAGGCTTCTTCCTCACGGTCGTTAAAACTCGAAATTGTGTGGAAAAGGGTTAAAATGCTAAACAACACTAAACCCAGCGTCAAATCTATTCCATCCATGATCCTCCACAGGGTATTTTCAAAACGTTTGGTTACGTATAGAACTTTAGTTGCCTTGTAGGAATAAAGTAACAAAAATGAATAAATCTTGCTAAACGTTTTTCAAGTTCTCATTTTGCCAATCTGTCTGTAGTTCGGCGAGAAAGATCATTGGGATCTCTTAACGTCCATCCTGCTAAATAACTTAATAACTACAACTTTCAAGCCGATGGTAACAACCAAAATGTTGGTATTTCAAAGTTATGTCAGCCGGGGAAATATCTCCTTATCGGACAGTGTAGATTCAAGATCAGACTGCACGTTCTGTGCAGTCTGATCTTGATCTATACAGTCCGCAAAAGGTCTGCGAGTTGCGCTTAGCAGCCTAATGATTAAAAGATTTTTTTATAGAATCTTGATCTGTCAAAGAAAAAACATGGATACCGAAGGTGTGGCGATTTTGAATGATAAAAGGGAAATAACTCATTTTAACCCGTAGATACTTCTGGGTTTTTCGTATTCCAAACGCACTTGTGCTTAACTGCAGTATCACTCACTAGTACTTTATTTAATTATTTAGCGATATATATGACAGAAAAAGAAAATATTGATGCATAACATCAATGGCGCCGCAAATCAGTTGTTTCTGAAATAGGGCACATTACAGCGGGTTATTTTTTTACGCCAAGGGCATCACTTGAACAAACTTCGTAGAGGTCCACGTGGTGATACTACATGACAAATATTTAAGCTCTGGGCCATTTGGGATACAGTCTGGTTTTTATCGATCTGGCAATGAAAGTGCGGTATTTTACATGTTAAAAAAAAAATCAGTCCAAATAGAATCAAAGCGTTGAGAACGCTGATGTGGCATTTGTCAAGGAAGCCACTGTGTAAATTTAATAATTTGAAAACAGGAGGGCCATGATGGCCCTGGATCGCTCACCTGAGTCAATAGGTGAAATTCACTCCACGCGTGTAATTCAATTTCTGACCAATTGTCTGGTCAATTGAGCTTAAAATTTGGCCTCTGGAGCGTCCACAAGGAATTTCCTGAAGTTGACCTAGTGACCTAATTTATCACCCGATGTGACCCAATTTAGAAGTCGTCAAAACATTTATCAAGACAAACATTCTGAACAGTTTTGAAGTTAATTCAGCAATAAATGTGGCCTCTAGAGTGGCCACAAGGTATTTCTTAAATTTACCAAGTGACCTAGTTCATGACCCCAGGTGACCCAATTCCAAACTCACCCAATATTTCATCAAGACAAACATTCTGACCAATTTTCAAGTCAATTGAGCAAAAAATATGGCCTCTAGAGTGCCCACAAAGTATTAGTTTAATTTAATTTTGAGACCTAGTTTATGACCCCCGGTGACCCAATTTTGAACTGACTGAACACGTTGTGCTCAGGTGGGCTAACAAACTTAGAACAGGTTCACTACATACCAAATAACAAAGCTCTATGCTTTCCAGTTTTAGAAAAGAAGAATTTTAAAGTTTTCCTTCTTTGTTCCTTTGTTCGAACTTGTGACCCCCGGGGCAGGGCCAGTTTTGACCCCAGCGGCATCATTGAACAAACTTGGTAGAGGTCCACTAGGAATTGCTACATACCAACTATCAAAGCTCCACACCTTCCAGTTTTAGGGAAGAAGAAGTTTTCCTTCTTTGTTCCTATGTTCGAAATTGTGACCCCTGGGGCGGGGCCAGTGTTGACCCCAGGGGCATCATATGAACAAAATTGGTAGAGGTCCTCTAGGAGATGCTAGATGCCAAATATCACAGCTCCATGCCTTCCAGTTTCAGAGAAGAAGAATTTTAAAGTTTTCTTTCTTTGTTCCTATTTTCGAACTTGTGACCCCCGGGGTGGGGCCAGTTTTAACCCCAGGGGCATCATATGAACAAACTTGGTAGAGGTCCACTAGGAGATGCTACATACCAAATATCAAAGCTCTACGCCTTTTAATGTCAGAGAAGAAGATTTTCAAAGATATTGCTATTTTTTTCCTTTCTGTTGCCATAGCAACCAGAGTTAATGGTGGAATTCAATCTCTTGAACAACTTTGGTAGAGCTTCACCCAAGGAACATCCCTGCCAAAGTTCACCAAGATTGGCCCAGCGGTTTAGAAGGAGAAGATGTTTAAAGGAATTGTGGACAGATGGACGCCGGACAATGACCGATCACAATACCTCACCTTAGCACTTCGTGCTCAGGTGAGCTAAAAAAAAAAAAAGAAATACTATTTAAATATTAACTTGAAAATCAACCTCCTAAGCAAATTAATACGTCTCTTTGGTTAAAGGGAGATTACTGGTGCCTAAGTTTGCGTTATTTGTGTATTGGTGGTCTCCCTTTGATCTTTCAAGAGGAGTCAGGAGTAACGTCCCTTGACGGAAGGATGCACGATGGGTAGAGAGAGAAGCCAGGTAAATATATTGAATTCAATTAAGTTTATACCTGAATACTATGATTTTGAGATATCTTTGGCCGTCAGGACCTAATTCCCAACATTACAATAAAGTTTTCTTCCAGTAAATATTCATGCACAATCAAATGAGTAGCGTGCAATCATGGGACGAACAAGCCCAGGGACGAACTGGTTTTGGAACGAACAACCCCGGAAGCAAAGCGGTCAGAAGACAAATTTTGTGCATATCATTGCGCCAATAGAAGGCTATGAAGAGGTGAAGCTATTTTTACTCAAAAAGAAGTATTTCCATGATCGATAGCCTTTTGCAGTTTATTTCAAGACGCCATTTCCAGTTATATATCTGAGTGCTATTGAAAAACTCATTTGTCTTGAAAAATTGAGTTTAATTGGGTTTACTTCCTTCGGTTTTGGACAAAATACCATACATGGTCTTCAAAATTCAATATTGAACATTTATTATTGATCTCATAGTGGCATTGTCTTCGACAAATGCCACAAAAACAAAGTTGGTACGGGCTCGATCTCGTAATGAAAGTACTGTATTTTTACATGTATGTTAAAAAAAACACTAAACCCGTCCATATAGTAAACAATATGGCTACCTCCACAGGACCTTTCCAAAAGCCAATAAACATGTAGTGCCGCCGCTCATGCGGCGCCACAATAAGTAGACAAAGTTTTACTTCATGATCATATATTTGATGTAAAAGTTATTTATATGTGTTTAACTATACTGTATGAAGCAACTTGTACCATTCAGTTTTTGCCGACTTTACTTCATGACTTTTTATGCCAACGTTAAAATGTTTTCAGCCGCACAATCTTTGAAATTTTCCTTTAACCTTTAAGCTGATAAGTGCGACTCTCTGACCTTTTGCGGACAGTGTAGATCAAGATAATACTGCACAGACTGTGCAGTCTGATCTTGAATCTACAGTGTCCGATACGGAGATCTTCTTCCCCAAAATAAAGCTTTGAAATAGTAATATATGGGTATGTACAATCGGCTTGAAAGTTTCATTTAAGGATAGGGCACCCTAATGGGATTCGTGTAACATCGCCTTTCATCGCCAAAATCGTATGGATTCGGCTAAAACCCGGGTAATCCGTAATCAATGCAGGAAACCAGCGTCTATTGGCTGATCGATTACGGATTCCCCGAGTCTTAGCCGAATCCGTACGTTTTTTCGGCGATGATAGGCGGTGTTACACGAATCCCGTTAGGGTGCCCTATCCTTAATTTATTTGGCAGGTTAAGCCGAGCCCCGGTAGCTCAGTTCGTTGCGCTAAATTTTTTCCAAGCACCAAACCCGTGTTGAGCGGTGTTAAGTTTGTATTGGAGTTTACGCCATTTTAACAGCTTGGGTCATATCATGACGGTCAGTGACGCAGCCATGTGTTTCCTGGCTTTCTCACACCAGTATACTGACACAACTTTCTTTCCACTAGCTACTTTTCTCACATGCATCAGAGGTGAGAGGCAGAAAATCGCCGAAAGGAGAGTTCACCGCAACCGGGTATCGAACCCCCAACCTTTTGTCACGAGTCAGATACGCTAACAAGTGAACTACCCCGCCGGACAGAGAGCGGGGTCAAACTAAGGATTGACTGAATGGTGTTTTACACCGCTTTCAACATTATTTCAGTCATATCACGGCGACAGCTCACATAATCATGTATGTTTTGGGTTTCACCAGTCCTAGGGCTCTGATTTGTCTTGTCCAAGGACACTCCCATGAAAATCAAGTACTTCCAGTGAGGCTCAAACCCGGGCCGTCCAGTTTACGAGTCTTACACTTCACCACTAAGCCACGCAGGACCCCATTCAACCTCAGGAACTGTCGTACATCGTTGCGCTGGTAATGGCTCGATTCAAAGTAAAATGATTAACGTTTTCAGTATATTTTCACTACCATTTAAATCATGTTGGGATAAAATGTATTTTATGCCCCACAAAAGCGTTCTTTTTCAAAGTTTTACTTTTGTACTTCCGATGAACTTCCGACGAATGAAAAAAAGAAAATAGTGAAAACTTTACACAAACAAAAAAATAACAAAAAACAATTTATTCTTCATATTGACCAAAATTAAAATCATATGAGCCATGCTTTGTGAAAAGGGGGCTTAATGCATCTGCGAAATGTATCGACCCAGGTCAGCCTGCGCAGTCCGCGCAGGCTGACCTGGGCCGAAACCTTTCGCTATTGGTTTATTTTCCGTTTGTCCAAGAAGCACTCTTCCTCCGCATTCGGTCATTGAGTGAATTGAGTGGATTTTGTGGATCCCTAATTATGCATTATCTCCCGCTAGATGGCATTCTACAAATACACATCTATCTAATTTGGGCATTCTGGGTACAGAACCGGACTACTTTTCAAAACGACAACCGTTACTTTGAATTTCACAATAAACGTAAGTAAAATAAACGTTTACTCAATAAAACGCTACCCGGTGCGATTTATTCAGCTATGATCAGCTAGCATGTAACCTATGCACCGGCCATTTATCAAAACAGCCCCCTACAGGCTTGGGTAATAGCTTCGGTGAAAGCCCTACTTTTCCCATGTAAATGGAATGGGTGATGCGTCATAGCAGACAGCTCGAATCTTCGAAGAATATGACATGCGCAGACAACGCCTAATTATGTGATGACATGCTTGGTAGAATGGATCACGGAGATGCATTTAGCCCCTTTTCACAGAGCATGACTCATTTGCAAGAGGTTAATCGATCCAGGTCAACCTGCACTGTCCACAAAGGCTGACCGGGATCGAAACTTTTTATTTTCTGTCAATTTTCTGCTTGTCAAAGTACAAGTCTATCCTATGATTCAGTCGATTTTTAGACAAAATGGATTTTATGGATATCATAACTTGCTTGGTATGATACATCACGGAGATGCATTGAACACCCTTTTGCCAGAGCAAGGCTCACTTGTTCTGTGGACGACGAAGTATTGCTTAAGAGATTTACATCATGTATAATACCATAGGCACTCGGTTTCCATAACTTACGTTTATTTCTGTAACATATTATAAATAATAGAAGGTTTCACAGCTGCCATGTTTTGAAACAACGAAAGTACGTCCACTGGTTTCAAATTGCACCAGTTCCCGAATCGTCGCATAGCGAACGTTGCAAAAACGGGTACTACGGTAATTTTTAAACGCACCGTTCACTTTTAAGATATTGTAAAGTAAATACTTGATAATTTGGTATGAATAACAAACAACTAAAATAAAGTGAGTTCATTTAAAAGTCCAACATAACAGTGGTACCCGTATTGTCGATGTTCGCTATGCAGCGATTCGGGAACCAGTGTAATTTGAAACCAGTGAACGAACTTTCGTTACTTTAAAATATGGCAACTGAGAAACCTTATAATATACAGAGATAAATGTAAGTTGTGAAACTTAAAGTCACGGAACCAAGTGCCTATGTATAATACACGTAACGTAAAGGAACATTAACTCGTCAATTTTCGGTATAAATGATGAGCTGGACGAGAATCCTTGGGTTTTGTAGATTTTTATCGTGTCCCAAAATTTTCTTGAGCCTTTGGACGTCTTTTAAGACCTTTCTTACATTGATATAATGCTCAGAAGGGTGTTCAATGGTGCACGAAAATCACTTGGTTGCGACTGCCGACTTACTGTTACTTGGAACTCGTCACCACTAGTAATGTTAAATCGTCATTTCAATATTTTCTTAAAATCCCACAAACTATTAGCTAAAAAAATACAATTTTTAACTTGAATTTCGCAGACCTGATTTGAACAATCATCACAAATGGTTAACAAGCAAATTCGATACATGTACAGGGATGTATAGATGTAAAATGAGCCATAAGTTTTTTACAAGCTTATCCAATCGAAATCTAGATGAAAAAATCATATAGATTTCTAGGAAAATTAAACATTACATTAACTGTTGTTTGAATTAGGTAAATATTTCCGATATAGTTTTTTGTAATTTTATTGTTTGAATTAAAAATTTAATACTTTTTTTCCCAATATCTTTAAGGACATATTACATGTATTAGTACTCTATTCGACGAGCAAAACAACAATATACGAGTAATCCAAGGGTCACACAATAGAGTCATTCTTAAAAGCTCTGAATTCATTTAAAACAAGCAAACAAGGTTGCTTGACGCAAATGAGTAACAAGAATATATACCATAAAAATGTTAAATGGTTCATATTTGGTTCAACAATTATGTTTGACAAAAAAACACATGCTTAAAAGCACATTTTTAATTTTCTGAATTTCTCTTCATCTTGTCACACAAGCTGCAAGCTACACTTAGGATTTATATGGTGATATATTTCTGCCACGGGATACGAGATAGCTATCATGATGATTTTAGAAAACTATCGCGATAAATTAAAGTTTCCTGAAAATTTTATCGAGATAGTGAAAAGTTTCCTGAAAAAAAAAAACATCACGATAGACTTACAATTTTAACGCAAAATTTCTCAATCGTGCACGAAGCTACGGTGGCACTGAGGTGACATGTGCATTTTTTTTAAATTATCTCGTTCCCACGAGATAATAATTCGTTTTCTCGATTTTTTTTTTTTTTTTAAATAAAAAAAAATTGCAAAAAACAGAATTCGTTTTCTCGAGTTTTTTTTTTTTTTTTTTTTTTTAATAAAAAAAATGCAAAAAACAATATTCGTTTTCTCGAGGTTTTTTTTTTTTTTTTTTTTTTTTTTTTTAATTGCAAGAAACGAAATATTATCTCGTTCCCACGAGATAATAATTCGTTTTCTCGAGGTTTTTTTTTTTTTTTTTTTTCTTTAAATTTGCAAAAAACGAAATATTATCTCGTTCCCACGAGATAATATCTCGTTCGAACGAGATAATCAGCCAATCCAAGTCATCCATTATGTCGTTCGCACGAGATAATAAGTCGTGGTAACGACATAATCATCCAATCAGAATCCTCCTACTAATTCAAATTCTCCTATTTGTGTTGTATACATTTAGCCATAATTATTACCTTTCTGCTGAATCTACAAATGCAGCCGTGTATGCTTCGTCCAAGTGGTTTCAGTTTATGATAGCCGTCTATATACCAGATAAAATTAGGCCCAGGTGCGCTGTCCGTCCGTCTAATGAATCGAATTGTGGTGTCCGTGGTCGTGAGGTAGAGCGTCGGCCTCATAACCTAAAGGTCTTGAGTTCGATACCCGGAAGCGGGTGTCAGCTTTGGAATTTTTCATTGGGCCCACACTTTCGGCGCGAGTACTGGTGTAGTTCCCAGGAAGCAGAATCGAGAGAGATTAGTATAAGTTGTAAGAACTTGTTTCTCAATCGATGTAAAATAAATATGTTTAAACTAATGAATCTTCTGGATGTTCTCTGTTCTACGCCTGCCAAACTGAAAGTAAATATGAGCCATGCTCTGTGAAAAGGGGGCTTAATGCATTTACGAAAAGTATCGACTCATGTCAGCCTGCGCAGTCCGCGCAGGCTGACATGGGCCGAAACTTTTCGCTATCTTTAAATTTTCTGCATGTCAAAGGACCATTCTACATCAAGGCTCTATCGGCTGTTTGACACAATGGATGTTATAGATCCACAATTAGGTGATGTCTGTGAAAAGGGGGCTTAATGCATCCTCGTGATCCATGATACCAAGGAGGACATCACCTAATTGTGGATCTATAACATCCACTGTGTCAAACAACTGATAGAGTCTAGAATGGACCTTTTCTGCTCTGTCAAAAGGGGGCTTAATGCCTCTGCGAACAGTATCGACCCAGGTCAGCCTGCGCAGGCCGCGCAGGCTGACCTGTGCCAAAACTTTTCGCTATCGGTCAATTTCCTGTTTGCCTAAGGGCCAGTCTATCTCATGATTAAGTTGTATTTTTTTTCTTTTTTTTAAAGTGGATATTAGGGATCCACAAGTATGTGATAACTTGCTTAGTACCATGGATCACGGGGATGCATTAAGTCCCCTTTTGTCAGAGCATGGCTCATCTGTCAACGACTGGTCTGGTGCGTGTTTCTATTCCCGTGGTATTGCTAAAAGTTCTTTAAGAGTTGTCTTGCATACCAGCTCTCATAAAAAAAAGCAGCCTTTTGACGAAACAAGAGGGTACCGAAAAAAAATTATTATTACTTTCACAAACCTTCAACAGATTCGAGTGATAACAGCAAAGGGCCCCGTTAACATCACGATGGGTAGCCTCTTGCTTCCCCATTGTCATCTATCAAGATAAAGTGACGATTGGAAACATTACACATCTGGGTATGTATAATATGGTCTGTAACACGCGAAGAGGGGCATTCGGACATTTGCGTAAAGTGTCGTCTCGGATCAGCCTGAGCAGCCTGCGCAGGCTGATCCGAGACGGTACTTTACGTCAACATTAGATTTTATCCTATAGTAGACTTGCGTGAAATAGAAAATCACACACAATCGGAAAGTGTCTTCTTGGATTAGCCTGTGCGGACTGCGCAGGCTGATCCGAGACGATACGTTACGCAAAAGTCCGAATGTCCCTTTTCGCGTGTTGCAGGCCATATAGAACAACAAAATACCTAAATTCCTGCGTGGCTTAGTGGTGAAAACCAAGCACCAGAAACCTAGGGTCATAGGTTCAATCCTCCCTCGAAAGGCTATTTTTTTGTGAGGGTGTCCTTCGGCGATACTCTTCAGAGCCCCAAAGATAGCGAACAGTTGCTGCCCATGTCAGCCTGCGCTGACTGCGCAGCCTGATATGAGTCGATACTTTTCGTAAATGCATTAAGCCCCCTTTTCACAGAGCATGGCTCATATTTACTTTCAGTTTGGCAGGCGTAGAACAGAGAACATCAAGACGATTCATCAGACGGACGTATAGCGCACCTGGCTTGGATTGACCGATTATCTCGTGGGAACGAGATAATATTTCGTTTTTTTTGCAATTTTTTTATAAAAAAAAAAAAAACTCGGGAAAACGAATTATTATCTCTCGGGAACGAGAAAAAAAAATTTTCTTTTTTTTTTTTTTTTTTTTTTTTTAATTAAAAAAAAAAAAAAAAAAAAAAAAATCGAGAAAACGAATTTTGTTTTTTGCAATTTTTTTTATTAAAAAAAAAAAAAAAAACTCGAGAAAACGAATTATTATCTCGTGGTAACGAGATAATTTTAAAAAAAAATGCACATGTCACCTCAGTGCCACCGTACGAAGCTGACATTCGAGATAAAATTGTCGTGACAGTTCTGTTTCTCGATATCTATTAATAGAAAATTTATCATTTGAATGAACTCGGTAGTTTTTGACTTCACAAGATTGCAGTAAGTACACATTCGAATCATTAACAATTGTAGCTTAATTCGTAAATTTTGACAAGACTCGAAATGAACAGAAGTCTGTAAAATCACAAAGACGACTCGAAATGTCTCCTACGAACAACTTTAAAACCATTCAGGGAAAAGAAGAATTCATAAGGTTGTCTAAACCGTGTTACAGATACCATGAATGTCAGTTATGGGCACGAAAGCAAAAAAAAATCATGATAAGTTAGAATTATCGCGATATTTTTATCGTGAAAATTTTTATTACTTTGATAATATTTCTAGGAAACTTTGTTTTATCACGATAGTTCTCTTAAATTATCGCAATAGCTATCTCGTATCACGCGGCAGAAATATGACACCATAGATTTATTCAATATCAAATGATGATGCCAACAATATGGCACTATTTCGCTAGATTACAATATACAATATACTCGTACTGAAAAGGGAAACAGATTCTAATTAAAATAAGCAATGACGCATGTTTCGTTGCCAATTCGGCCTTGTGCCCTCTAAAATCTTTCTAAATAGACTTAATTGCTGCTATGGTATATATTTGGTTCACATTTGGTTTAGGTAAATACACTTACTAAGGTTTATTTCTATGTCAGTGGGTAAAATGTCATTCGAAATACCTAACTAAAATAGGGGAAGACTAAGTCGTCCATTGGGTCCTAACTCGTCATTTTTATTTCGCCTTTATTTCATTGCTTTGAAAGGGTCTGTCTTATCAAAGGGAGGTAAATCTTGTACGAACAAATATTCTAGAACATCAACACGTGGTTCTAACATCAAACATGTGCCTGAAAACTTTATTGTTAGCGTTCGCCCGTGACACCCGTCATCGCCCAAGCTGATCCAATGGTGTGAATTTTAGTAGGTTTTACAGTGGCTAAAAAGTCTTAACACAAAGTGCTCAATGGATGTGTATGTTATCCAAACCAGAAAAAGGAAAATTTGTGTACCTTGCAAAAGATGTGTGCCGGTAAACTTTCAAGTGACGTCATCGAAGGAGAGATGACAAAAACAAAAAGTGACGAGTTAATGTGCCTGCCGAGTTACTGCTCTTTTACATTAATTAGTAACTATTAAGGAAACCTACGCTATATACATGACAAAGAACAAGAACTTCACGTTGTTGTTCAAATGCCAGTCCACCAAGGATAGATAAAGACCGTCTTGGTATACCTATTAGGCAAGAAATCTTTGCTATAAATGACTGACTTCTTTTTTCCAAGCCACGCCCCATGCCAAGCATACCCGCCTAACGTAAATATCATGTGATCACAGCGTGCGATTACAGCAAGGTCATATCCGGCAGAAAGGAAGGGTGAGAAATAAATGTCTTGGCCTTTAAAATTGTGCATGCACCACTTGATATCGTCACTAAAGAAAATAAATGCCAAATCAGAATGTCGACTTCTCAAATAAGACATGGCCTTTGAAATGTAGGGTATGTACCATTTAAGTGACTTATGTTCATAAGTAGGCCCGAAGGAATTTACTCTGTCTGTTCTTCGAACGTGTACAGCAACAGTTGACCGGTTGGCAAAGAGAGACCTGATGTATTCCTCAGCAACACGAACTATTTCCATCTTGAACTTTATAGAAGATCGTATATATTGCTCTTGCCCAGCAACATAGTTGTATCCATAGCAAGCGTCTTTAAGTGTCCAGTTATGGCGATGTTCTGATAATTCTATTTGTGTTGCGTTAGAAAGTACACGAAATAATTCATAAAAAGTTTTATTATCCACTGTTTCACGTAATTCAATATGTGTTATATCAAAAAAAGGTTGTATAAACTGCGAAAAATGTCCGTTACTTGATTCTATCATTGCTTTATAACAAAATCTTCTTGTAAGAGCCAGTAAACAGTTCACTTGAAATAAACTACTTCCGGTTCTGCCTGGTCTCAAACGGAGATGGATATACAGGTTCCTATTGTTTGTTTCTACACAATGAGAGTTGTCGACACTGCCTGTGAGACTGTGGTTGAAATAATAAGTCAGATTACTAGTTTTCCACCTGGTATCAAAGAAGTACTCGAGATACATGTATCGGGGTGATTTGAATATCACGTCCATGTTCAGTTCTTTTATCCCGATCAGCAAACGAATACACACCAGCAAAATAAGAATTGCGAAAGCAAATAGAAGTCTTGGCTTCATGGTGTCCTGGAAAAGAAATTGAAACAGAAAACACTTTCGTGAAAAAAAAATCATCTTTCGTTAAAGGAAGAGATTGTAAAAAGTTTCCTTTGACCCTAAAATCTTCTCATAGTACAATACAAGTCAAAATAAATACATAAATGTGTATGAGCCATGCTCAATGAAAAAGGGGCTTAGTGCATCTGCAAAAAGTATCGACCCAGGTCAGCCTGCGCAGACTGCGCAGGCTGACCAGGGCCGAAACTTTTTGATATTGGTAGATTTCCTGTATGTCCAAGTAACAGTCTACCAAATGATTAAGTCGTTTGTAACAAACATTGGATATTATGGATTCATAAGTATGTGATGGCTTTCTTCGTATCATGGATCAGGGAGATGCATCAAGCTCCCTTTTACCGGAACATAGCTCATATTTATTTCAAATGGTATAACACATATTTATGGTACATACTCCAAAGAGAGCAAGCGTGTATATCTGCAAATATATACTCAGTCAAAAAAGAAACTTCACATTCATAAATTTTTAAATATTGTCCTGAAACTACTATAACAAGAGTTATTATTATTATCAAGGGTAAATGTGTTGTCAAAGACATCATGAAACACAGCAAGTCCGACGCGCACAGGTATGGAGCACGTGCGAGTGTGCATCGAGGTAAAACCATGTTTTTTCGTGTTCCTAGTCACGTGACCTTATGAGGCGCGTGCAATTGAGACAACGTTAGCTCGGTAGAGTGACATTTCAGAAAAGCAAGTTCTTACAGTCAATTTATCTGTTGATTTCCAATGCCACGACTGTCAAACCTTCAACGTGAACGTGCCGTTGGCATGCTGAATACGGGAGCGTCGGTCACTGAAGTTGCTAGGGTTATGGGATGCAGTCGACGGACTATCCATGATCTTCGGACACGTGTCTAACAAACTGGGACCACACCTCGTTCGGGTAGACCACGTTTGACGACACAAGCGGAAGACCGACAAATCGTCTTTTCGTCATTCGCGTAATCGATTTCTCACTGCAATGTCCACTAGGAAATAATTGTTTAGAGGCCGTGTGACTGCCCAAACCATACGTAATCGCCTGCGCACTGCTCGTCTTCATGCACGTCGGCCATATCGTGGACCAATTTCAACCCAGTTACACCGACGTCAACGGCTTCTCTGGGCACAACGACATCTGAGATGGACTCGGCGTGATTGGAATAAGGTCGTTATTAGTGACGAATCCAGATTCAGTTTGCACTTCGCTGATGGAAGAGTTAGAGTTTGGAGAAGACGCGGTGAACGCACAGCTATTTTTACCGTGAAAGATTTTATTATTTAGATAATATTTCCAGGAAAGTTTTATGGCAGTAGTTCTCTCAAACTATCACAATAGTTACCTTGCATCTTGTGGCAGAAATATGCCACCATACAGTTAAATACAAGAAAAAGGTGCAAATTTTGTGTTCAAATAATATATGTGATTTGCTATATGTTACTCTGTTTACTGCTTTGCCAGCAAATACGACATCATCATACTAATTTGAAGACGATCACATACAACAGATGCACAATACTGATCAACTTACGTTTCTTAATACCTTTGCCTAATTCTGAAATGAAACCTGCCTGGCCAGGTAGCTTGGTGGTTTGTCATGTGCCTGACTCATGACCTGGTGGTTGTGGGTTCAATACCTAGTTCATGCAGGCATACTATATTTCCAGCAACTTTTAACCTCTCACATCTGATGCATTTGAGAAAAGGAATCAGTAGGTTGAAAGAAAGTTGTGTCAGCAGGGTGGGGGGGGGGGGGGTTGAGGGAGAGGGGATTCTTAGTATTCTATTCATTTGTCTTTCTTTTTTTCTGGTGGTTCACCTGCAGTTGCTTTGCTTAATTATGAGATTAATTATTTTTAAACATAAGTGAGATTATAAAAAATCTGAGATAGATCTAGATTTACCCCCTATATAATTTGTAGGCATTTGATAAGAAGGTTTACTTCTATGAAAGTAGCAAAAACTTGCAGCGCTGCTCGCCTTTAGGCTTTGCCTATATTCATATTATTACGTAAAGCGCGAGAAATTTAGGTAAATGACGTCATATTTCCATCTGGTTGAGAGGCACGCGCATTTTACCTGGGTAACTTAAGCGCGGGAACAATTGTTTCCGCCTTCAATTGAAGAGTTAGAACATAAAAATCGGTACTTTTCACTGGTCGTAACCATGAAATATCGAAAAATATTTCACCGTTATTTCTCAATAACCTACCGGAAAGCATGAAACATGCTGTTTGGTGGTGTTTGCAAACAAACGTTTGCTAGTGTAAACGGGCCTTTACTCATTGCGACAATTAAAAGAAAACCAAACTTAAAAATGGTTTGGTTAAAGTTACCTACAGTAAATTTTGTATGTGATGATATCAATTTTCAATTACGAAATTAAAAAGCAGACATAGGTGTTTTCCAATCCGTTACCTGAAAAGAAAGTCCAATAATAGAGTTGATTTTTCGGAAACTAATTTCTGATGTCTTTCAACTGAGAATTAATTCCATTGTCAGTCAGTGCTACAAAGCCATCGGTATCCACGTATTGAAGCAGATTTCGTATCGGTATGCTGTAAGCCAAATCCTCTTCTAAAACTCACAATCTGTATTCGCTTGCAATTTAGATTTTGATAGATAAGGTACGACAGGTGTTCGATTTTTCCTATACTTCCTTGTGAAGTTTCATACCTGGTTATTCACGAAGTAACCGATACAATATAGCCATATATGAATATACATATATATATAGGAGCTATGCTCTGTGAAAAGGGAGCTCAATGCATCTGCGAAAAGTATCGACCCAGGTCAGCCTGCGCAGTCCGCGCAGGCTGACCTGGGTCGATACTTTACCCTCTTTTCACAGAACATGGCCCAAGTGTGGGACAAAAGGGAAGACACCAAAGTATGACAGTTGGGCTGATACGTAGCTTATTTAGAAGAATCGGTGCGCTGTGGATTTGAAGATCGTGAGCTCGAATCCCAGCGGAGGGAAAACATTTCTGCATTTCCCCAAACTACGATAAAGACTATCTTTCCTCTGTTCAGAATATCAACACATATATATCTAAATCCCCAAACAAAGAATACCTTTTTAAACCCCTAGGTTGCCAGACACGGGGCACAATGCGCTTTTGCTGACAATATAGATCAAGATTGGACTGCACAGAACCTACAGTCTGATCTTGGATATACTCTGTCCGATTTTGTGTGTGTGTGTGTGTGTGTGTGTGTGTGTGTGTGTGTGTATATATATATATATATATATATATATATATATATATATCTCTCTCTCTCTCTCTCTCTCTCTCTCTCTCTCTCTCTCTCTCTCTCTCTCTCTCTCTCTCTCTCTCTCTCTCTCTCTCTGCGAAAAGCCCTCTGGAATCTTAAAGGCCCAGTAAAGGCCAAAATATCGAAGCAGGTGTCATAATACATTTAGCTTTAAATCATACCATTTAAAAGTATAGAAAAAATTGTGGAGATGACAGTCTGTTATCGTGTTGTCAGGCCATATGTTAGTCGCTGGCAGAAAAAAGAATTTTAAAATTTTAAAATCAGGCAAAAAGGAAACAAAAGACACAGCTACCTGGCAGGTTTTAATTTAGTTTTGAAATTAATTTCTCTGTCAGCGACTAACACTTGGACCGACCGTACAATGACAGATTGTCATCTTCACAATGATTTCCATACTTTTAAATGGTATGATATAAATTCAAATGCATTTAAACACCAGCTTTGTTTACATTTGGCCTCTATTGTTACTTTAATATTTTGGCTTTTATACGGATTTACATGTTTATTGGAGTTTTTTATTCAATTTGAACGGTACTCTAGAAAAGTCATATTTAATGAATCTCCTTATTTCATTATACCAAGAAATTCATCACATAATTACGCATCCATAATAACATTTTTTTTTTCTAACAACAGACCAAATAGTGACGTCGACTGGTCCTTGGACACAGAAAATTGACCAATTGCAGAAGTCTTTGATCCAGGTCTGCGGACTCCGCAGGCTAATCTGGATCGATACTTTTTGCAGATACATTAAATCCCCTTTTCACAGAGCATGACTCAGTTATTTATCTCTTTAAGGGTAAAAAAAAATTCACGTTTGAACAAGGAAATGCTTTAATATAATAGAAAGTCAATGATAATGATGATGATGTTGACGACGACGACGACGATGATGATGATGATAACAACAACAATAATAATAATAATGTTTTTTAGATGGGTACTGCCCCCCTTAAGCGACACCGCCCATAGAGAACTACGCTTTTAATTTCAATCTATACTGTCTGCAATTTCTACAGTTACTATATCTGTAAAGGGCATTCAAGCTAAGGAGTCAAAGAAGCATACAGCCAGATTCTGGGAAAATCTCAACAAAGACTGGAAATTTTTATTCGCGTGCTATAATGGGTTTCAACCCTTAAGCTGCTAAGCACGACTCAGTGGGTTTTTGGGGACAGTGTCGATCAAGATCAGACTGCACAGAATGTGCAGTCTGATCTTGGATCGACGCTGTCCGACACAGTCAGATTTTCTGGCAAAAAAGGAAGGAACTTTAAACACGCAATATTTCGTGTTTTACAGTTGGCTTAAAACTTTCATTCAATATGTGTAGCAGTTTAACTCTTTACCACACTATGCCGACTTTTAACGACCCTAAAGAAGAAGGTTTTTGAGAACATTGTGGAATAAGGAGAAAATGCTGGAAACCAGCATTTTCTCCTTTTCCTACCATGTTTTCACCTTTTCAAAGACAGAAAATGTTGGAAACCAGCATTTTCTCCTTTTCCTACGATGTTTTCTACCCTTTCAAAGACAGAAATAATCACTTGAGCTACACTTATTTTATCGTCTGCAAACGCTTTGAATTCGTCTAGTCCAAAATTTGTCGTTTGGTTAAACTGTTGTATAATCAGAAATACACACAGAAAACAGTAGTTACCAAGTTAATCTTTTCTGTAATTTTCTAGAATCCGATAGAATAACGCTGCCCGGGTAGCTCGAAAGAGTCGCGCTAATCTATCGTTTTGAATGTCATGGATTAAAATCCTTTATTGATTGATTGATTGATTGTATGGTGTTTATCGCCGTTTTCAACATTATTGTTGACTGATTGATTGATTGATTGATTCATTGATTGATTGTATGGTGTTTAATGCCGTTTTCAACATTATTGTTGATGGATTGATTGTATGTATGGTGTTTAACGCCGTTGTTACGGGAGACCACTCCTTCATGCATGGCTTCGTCCCGATTTAAATACAATACCTAACAACTGCGTTAGGGAGATATCTCTTTAGCTCAGTGGTTATAGTATTGATCTTTAAAACCTCTAAGAACGAAGATCTTGTCCACCGTTGGTTCGAGTCTCGCCAGATGCGGTTTATATTTCAGCTATGCATTTGTTCATTTGTTTCTTTGTTACGGACTTTGTTCGTAAGATGGGGGCTCGTCCGGGATTGGCCATTGAGCCATTAATCCCATTTGTTGTCCAAAAATGGACATTTGTTGTTTAAATACTAGACTTGCTGCCTAATAAGGCTTTGAGTCATCAATAAATGATGACTTTAAGATGGGGTGTGTTACGGTAGACCACTCCTTCATGCATGGCTTCGTCCCGATTAAAAAATACAATACCTAACCGCTGCGTTAGGAAGATATCTCTTTAATGGGTACAAATTTTTGGTTTCTTTTTTGGTAGCGCAACAGAGACTAACAGGTACCATCTTTAGCTCAGTGGTTATGGTATTGGTATTTTAAACCTCGAAGAAGAAGGATCTTGTCCGCCGTAGGTTCGAATCCCGCCAGATGCGGTTTGTATTTCAGCTATGCATTTGTTGATTTGTTTCTTTGTTACGGACTTTGTTCGTAAAACCGTTTTCAACATTATTTCAGTTATATCGCGGCGGCCAGTGTATCCACCCATGCTTTTCTGGAGCTTCTCTTAACAGTACTCTGCAAAGTCACAACATTCTTTCCAAGCCACTGGCTGCTTCCCTACATAACCATCGTAGAAACGATGGTCAGCGGTGAGACAGGAATGAAACCTCTGGCGATTACTATCATCAATCCTCGGAAAGAAATAGGGCGAACCAGGGATCGAATCAGCGACCTCCTGTTCTCGAGTCCTGAACGATACCGACTGATCTACAGGGGCTCAGTTCGAATCCTTTAACCTGCTAAATGAATTAAATTGAACTTTCCAGTTGATAGAATTAATTCAAATTTTGCTATTTCAAAGTTATTTGTTGGGGGATAAGTATCCCCTTATCGGACAGTGTAGATTGAAGATCAGACTGCACGTTCTTGATCTACACTGCCTGCAAAAGATCCTTGATTCGCGCTGAGCACCCCCCAAATTATTTTGCAGTGTTTCGTCGGCATTTCCCCCTACTAAAATTAAACAGTCCCTATGAAGTACCTCACAAAATGTCATCCCCCAGCCCGACTGGGTAGCTCAGTGGTTAGCATATCTAACTCGTGACCTGGTGGTTGTGAGTTCGATACCCGATTGAGGCAAACTGTCTCTCTCTCTCGCGATTATCGGCGGAGCTCACCTCTGTTTCATGTGAGAAAGTAGTCAGTGGCTTGTTGTGTCATTACCGGAGTGAGATTGATTGATTGATTGTATGGTGTTTAACGCCGTTTTCAACATTATTTCAGTTATATCGCGGCGGCCAGTGCACCTATCCATGCTTTCCTGGAGTCTCTTTTACCAGTACTCTGCACAATTTTCTTTCCAAGCCACTGGCTGCTTTCCCACATAATCATTGTCGAAACAATGGTCAGCGGTGGAAGAGGAATGAATCCTGTCGCAGTGACTATCATCAATCCTTGGAAAGAAATTGGCCGAGCCAGGGGTCGTAGCCAGGGATCGAACCCTGGACCCCGTGTTCTCAAGTCCTGCACGCTACCGACTGAGCTACCGGTGCTCGGCACCGGAGTGAGAAAGCCAAGAAACACATGCTTATGTGCACTGACCGCCGTCATATGACCCAAGCTTTTCAAAGGCGTTAAACTCCAATACAACCCAATGCAAAGGCAACTAAAATCAAAGCGTTGAGAACACTGAAGTGGTATTTGTCAAGGAAACCATTGTGTGGAATTAATAATTTGAAAGAAAAGGAGAAATATTATTCAAATATTGGCTTGAAAGTCAACCTACGAAGCAAATAAATAATTTTTTGGTTAAAGGGAGTGTACTCACGACAAAGTTAGGATTATTTGTGTACTGGTGATCTCCCATTGATCATTAGGCGTCAGGAGTAACGTCCGTTGACAATAGGATGCATGATGGATAGAGAGAGAAACCATGTGAATATATCAAATAAAATTAAGTTTGTAACTGAAAACTATGATTTTGAAATATATTTGGCCGTTAACATTTAATTCCCAACATTAAAATCAATTATTTCGATATATAAATATTCATGCCCAATCAAATGGAGTAGCGCACAATCATGGGACGAACAAGCCATGGGACGAACCGGTTTTGGAACGAAAAAGCCCAGGACCAAGCGATCAGTAGACAAATTTTGTATATCATTGCGCCAATAGAAAGATATGGGCGAGTGAAGCTATTTTCAATCAAGAATTAATATTTTCACGATCGATGGCCTCACCCAGTGTATTTTAACATGTCATTTCCAATTACATATCTAAGTGCTACCGAAAAACTCATTTGTCTGAGAAAAATTGTTTAATTGGGTATACTTCCTTCGGCTTTGCACAAAATACGATACAGAGCTCCAGATAGAGGGAGTGATTTTGGTTTTAAAATTGAAATTGTTAATAATTCTCCACTAAACCCTATGTTGTGGGTATTCATTAGAACTGTCTCATCGAGACAATTCTAATGAGTACCCACAACATAGGGTTTCAAAGAGAAATAATGGATTTAGAATACCATCACTCCCTCTTATCTGGAGGGATACATGGTCTTCAAAATTCAATATTGAACTCATAGTGGTATTGTCTTCGACAAATACCACAAAAACTGCTTCATCATGGCGAATCCACGTGACTATTTGATGCGCTTCACTTTGCGTGTCAGGCAAGGTTTTTTCCCCTTAGTGTTTTACCGCTCCAAGACATTTCGTCGAAATGCCATGTTGCCGAAGCGACTCACCGAATGCGACATTTCTCTGAAAAAGACCAAAACTTGATCTTAACCCTTTCCCAAACAATCCCTAGTTTTCACAAGCCTGGAAAAGAAGCCTTTTGGAAACATCGTGGGAAAAGGAGAAAATGCTGGTAACCAGCATTTTCTCCTTTTCCCACATTGTTTTCTACCCTCCCAGAACCAATTTCAATTTTTGAGTCACGTTAATTTTGTCGTCTGCAAATGCTTTCAATTTGGACCAGTCTAAAATTGTGTCGTTTGGTAAAGAGTTAGACACGACATTTGGTCGAGAGATAATTTTGTCAATCGACTTTTTGTATTTTTTTTTTCAAACCATCAAATGTCATGGATCCCTGTTATATAATTATCACTCAATGGATTAATAGGACTTATAGTACAGTGTACTTTCCAATACATTTAGATTTAAAAAAAAATATATGAAATTCCTTATGAATACCCGCGTTATTTTGTTTAATTTTGTTTCTTCAAATTGCTCCCTAAAGAACATTTTATAACAGCCGTTATAATCGCTATTGATTGCAGATTTCGGGGTCTATATTCACAAACCATTCTAAATTCCATTCTTAGTCTAATCTTCTAAAATTCCGCAATTTTCAAAGTTCTACGATTTTTCATTGGCTATGCCAAAATAGTTTAGCCTAGCAGTTTAGCCTAGCAAATTAGGGCCCCTGTGTTTAAGAATGTCTTTTATCTAGAACGGTTGGCGAACACGGGTCCAGAAACGTTGTCATATTCTTCGAAGATAAACCTGTCTGCTATGTTATATCACTATCCTGGGCAAGGTAAGTATTAGATAAATATTAATACCTGGTGTGCATACTTCCGCTAAAAAGTATCTAGCGGAAAATGACAATAAATTATATGTATATGGAGAAACAAAACCTGTTTTTCGCTAAAAAATATTCAAAATATTTCGATTTCGAATGTGAAAAATAATTTTAAAAAATACCATTGTTTTTACTGTAAATCTTTACACACAGTCAAGTTCTCAAAATAAATTTTAGGAAAACCGTGAAAAGAATATCTTGTGTATGCATGCGTGCAAACAGAAAATAAATATTCACTCAACCAGGGATCGTATATGATCCCTGATTCAACACAACCTATATAGCAGAAATCATCAGTCTGTTCCGAAATGGAAGATCGTCAGTTGAAAGACAAAACAGATGTACACATAGGCTTAAAAGATTCATGAATCGTACCTGTTAGCGTTGTTTTGATTAAACGTGTATATTTTATATTGAATTTCTCTGCGTCGATTGCCATCTTGAAAAATAGTCGAGTGCTGTACCAAAGATGCTCAAGTCAGCTGCATAGGTCAGTTTTAAACTGATACCGTTATATCTCCCGTAACCATCCGATTAACTGGTACCCATTATACTTGTATCTTTAGCAATCGTTTGATGTTTGATACGAAGATCGATAAAAGGCTGCAAGATGATGGTCAGTATTTGACTTAAGAAATATCTTGGAAAAAAAAGGGGGCGTATATTTGCCCACAAATAGGCACAGGCCCCTATAATAAACATGTATGCATTTTTGACCAATCACAAATGTCTGTCTATTCATTTCTTATCGGTACCAAAAATGTAGGTCAAAAGCCAGCACATTCAGCCGAAAAAAATGCCATCTAGCGGAATATAATTGGTCAAAGAATTGTGTTACATTCTAAAATTAAATGTAATTTAGAATGGTGGGTAATAAACAGGTACCCGTTGTATCTTCCGTGAACTCGCCGACGTTATTAAAAAGGACATGCCAATTTGAGGTTTACAATACAAAGAAATGCAAAAAAGTGCGAACTGTAAACGAGTGTACAATTACTATGCCTAGTATAACAAATGAAAAATCTCTCTCGATAACGATCATAATTTCTCAATTTCATTTTGTCAATCGCGGCTAAATCCCATTTAGGCCTATATCAATTTTCGCCCATTCCGGGAATTTTAGACTAGGCCCAATGTCAGCGCATGCGCATTACGGACAGGAAATCATGGCAAGACAGCAACTCCGTGAAAGTTGACAAAATTATTTACAAAATTATGGCAACATCCGGACAGGTGAGGCCTGACTTTCAAAGAGACAATTCATTTATCAACTGATTAGGTTAAATAGCTGTCACTTTTGTAAGCAGTCATTGTATCTGCATCGGAAGACGTCGAAATATGAAGGTCAGAGTTGACTGATTCACCGGTTCAACCATGACGTGCTGAAATAGTTGGAAAATGCACTCTTGATGTTAGCAGAATACATAGAAAATTAGACACATGTATTTGTTTAAAAGAAATATTCTTCAGGTAGACCCCATAAGTCTAAAGAAGTGCAAGTATAGTGGTAATGTGGCATTTTCATGGGATAAACTTCAGTCCTAATCATTTGCCAAATTGGCTATGTTTGCATAATGCGTCAATGCTTTTAGCATATTTTGCTCTCATTTGGTGAAATAAGACATGCAAATACTGGGTTAAGTGTCATCCAACCCTTTACCACACAATCTGTACTTTTAATGACCCCAATAAAGACAGCTTTAAAAAACTGGGTAATGGAAAAAGTGCTGGAAACCAGAATCATCCTCTGATGAAAATTGCACCTGTTTTACAAATTTGTTTTCTAACCTTTCAAAGATAAGTTCAGTCATTTTTTTTTTTTAACATATTCTATCATTAGGGCCACCTGTAATTTTTACTCCACAAATGCTTTCAAATTAGATATGGGTCTAGAAATGACTTTGCCATCTCATCAAGGGATAAATCCTGGACTTAGAAGTACACAAAATCATGCTTAGCATTATCTGCAAGAATTGACTCTTTACCACACAATCCGAACTTTTAACGACCTGAGAAAGAAGCCTTCTGAAACCATTTGTGGGAAAAGGAGAAAATGCTGGTAACCAGCATTTTCTCCTTTCCCCACAGTGTTTTCTTCCACTCCGGAAACAAATTTCAAATTTTCAGTCACTTTTATTTTGTCGTCTACAAATGGTTTCAATTTGGACCAGTCTAAAATTTTGTCGTTTGGTAAAGAGTTAAGAGGCACACTAACGTGGAGCGCCTATATTGGCTCTGCTGTTGTTAAAGAAAAACATAGAGTTATTATCAAGCATCTGTGCCTCGTCGTTGTTATGTACAACTTTTGATATTATAAAATACCTACTTCAAAGCCAGGCTAGTTGGTAATTATGAAAAAGGGGCACCTATGAAGGTAACTCTCAAAATGTAATTGACACATTTATGTTGTTTTTCAACAGAAGTATTTTGACTTAAAAGAGTGATTGTGGCGGTGTGCTAGCACTTTCCATGCTGTGCTCTCATCTTTTTTGCCAGAAAAACTTAATTCCCTCTTTTGATCAGACAAGCACTGAGTTGCAGAGCAGGTATAGATAAGTTTGTACCCTTGTTCTAACATTTCCTCATAAAAGCCTATGTTTTTGGTAAATATCTGAACCCAGATAAAAGTAAAAAGAGTTGTATTATTGTCTTAAAATTTGCGCAGTGGTAATTTCTGCACAGAAGCAGTCTCCACAAAATTTAAATGTTTGTATGATTGCCGTACATAAGTGTCATGTAATGGTACAACAAGAAATTACACACTATATATACTGTCTTACAAGAACTGTTCGAACTTGAGACTTTATAGAGAATTGAAACACCAACATGTAAACAAAGCTAAACCCTTTATCAAACAATGCCATGTTTAGTGACTATCTGGAGGAAAGCTTTTGGAAACATTGTGAGAAACGAAGAATTTTCTCCTTTTTTTTCCCCCAATGTTTTTATCCTTTCAAGGAAAAACCCCTTCATGTAAGCCACACTAAACTTTACATGTGCCAATGCGTTGAGTACCTGCGGATCTAAAATTTTGTCATCAAGTAAACAGTGTTACATTAAAAAATCTATTGTATTTGCAGGAACTAAGTTTTGGGGACTTCGGAGACTTGAGTCCAGAAGAAAATGAGAGAATATTTCATATCCTTCATGGACAAAAAAATTTTCATGCCAGAGTTGAGGTAATGATCTTTTTTGCTTCCTAGACTGTAGAAGCTCCAAACATTGTTAGCATCAAGGAATATCAGGAGCATATTTATTTTCCAAGAGCTGTGTACAAATTGAAATGCTTGATACTTGATTTTTTCCCAAATGTATGGTGTTTAATGCTCTTTTTATTCTAGCAAATATTCTTGTTTTGTTCGTTATTTTGTGTTTTTGTTTGTTATATGGGTAAAATTTGTTAAAAAAAAAAAAAAAAGACTGAATTTATATTCAGGAAAGAGTGGTGCTAGCTTTTGTTGCTGTAAAGTAGAACTTCAGTGAACTCTTTTCAAAACAGGTCAAGGGGTTCCCTAGTTTGAATCTACAGCTCAATAAATTACTGTCAGAGGATTGATGATAGTAATGGCAACAGGATTCATTCCTCTTTCACAGCTGATTACTGTTTTGACAATGGTTATGTGAGAAGAAGCTATTTGTTTACAAATCTAAAGGAAAAGGCTTTTGAAAAGATTGATAAAAAGGAAGAAAATCTTGTTACCAGCATTTTTAGCTGGGCTGTTTTCGAAGAAAACATATAGGTACATGTATTGTCATAGCCCTGGCATCATTGTTGTTTTTGTCTACATCTGCATTGTTGTGCAAAATCTTCGACATTTTATAATATTTCTGTTATTACTGAAGTTTTTTTAATTAGAATTTGGACAGTTGTTAACTATCAAACAGGGAAGCTGTACAACAAGGGCAGGTGACCACACAGTTATGTCCCTTTTTCACTGAAAATCAAGCAACAGCAGTCGGATGTTAGCTCTTGTCTTCTTTTCCCAAGGTGCTATCTAGCCTTGCAAAGACCATAGGTAGAGTTCTGATTATTTTGTCATTTGGAAATACATTCAAAAAGACAAGTCTAAATTCAAGTTATTTTGGTAAGATGGCAGAAAGATATCTAAGTATCAAATTATCACATTTATGCAACTTCGATGCACTTCCCATCAACCTTGAAACAGCATTGTTTGCTTTAGGGTTAAAAAGCCCCCCCAAAAATCTTGTTTTTCAATTTTCAGTTTCCATGGGATGGTGAGATACAAGATTTGACTGGAGCAGACAGAGGTAAGTTGTCAGGGTCACATCTAGGCTGTACAACACACATGTTACCAGTGTCAAATAATATATATGCTGTACAACACATATGTTATCAGTGTCACATCTAGGCTGTACAACACATTATAAGTGTCACATCTAGGCTGTACAACACATAATTATGTCATCAATATCACATCTAGGCTGTACAACACTCCATGTTATCAGTGTTACATCTAGGCTGTACAACACATTAACAGTGTCACATCTACATGTAGGCTGTAAAACACATGTTATCAGTGTCACATCTAGGCTGTACAACACATGTTATCAGTGTCACATCTAGGCTGTACAACACACCTTATCGATGGAAGTAAGGGATCCTTTCCCTTTCTTGTGATATCCTTGGTGCTGATGTGCCTGATATGGTTTTATGCATTTCCACCATATTTAACTTTTTATTTGAATATGTTGTGTCTGTTAAATCCATATTATGTACATTCAGTGCTAAATAGAATAAATAAAATAAAAAATAAGCTAAATATCAAGGTCGCATCTAGGCTGTACAAGACCTGTTATCACAGTGTTCAATCTAGAACGTGCCATTGCGCCATAGGTAGTGTTGGGCAATCGGTTTAAAATCACAATTGATTATTGCTTTATAATCGTAAGAGCAAACCAACTAGCTATTGGTTGTACAATCGGTTTCTTTGTTTAACTGAGAATCCCTTTTAGCTTTAAATACTGTGACAATTTGTCTATATGATATTAAGTTTATAAAAATGTTATGTTTTGTACTTTAAAAATCAAAGGAAATACATTACCATTAAATTCTTTGCTTTATTTAATACCATTTATGTTGGTCCTTTAATCTTAATTTCCAAAACAGTTAAAAAAAATTTCAGACATATTTCAAGCATTTGCAGATGACACCCCCCCACCTTTCCGTCTGCTATAGATCTACATTTTCATTTCAAAAACTACCATTTTTTTTCAATCATGAACAGAATTTTAGCTTCCACCTATTGTTTTATTCAGAGATTTGTGTAAATTAACTGTTTAAATTCATTACTAAAGATGAGAAGATAGTTTGAAGTGCCTCTGATCGGACGATGCCACGCTGATCATTTTAGTGTCATGGGTTTTCACAGTTTTATTTTTTGGCGATCTATTTTTCATGTCAATTAATTTTTGGAGAAGTATTACTGCATGATTTGACATGAATTTGTCATTTTGAAAAGCAGGTGACTTTAAAATCTGTTACTTTACACTAGAAAAGAGGATTAACACCTTTATTACGTTTTCATAAATGACTCGCCAGCTTGACTACTTGTGATACACAGTCAGGGGCCAAACAAGGGGATGCCGAGTTGTCAAGATAACCATAGACAAAAATGTCTTGCACATTTTTCTGGCTAGTTTCCCTGTTTGTTATCCACCTTGTTGAATCCAAGAGTGTGATTAATATTAGTAGCGAAACCAAGCGCAAAAAAAACAGCATTTATGTTTCGGGACCGAGCAAGTTCAGGTATCGACTACAATCGATTCCGGGATTTCTCAATCGATTATCACAATCGGAAGCCATAACCAACTGACTTTCGACTATAGTTGATCATCGGCCCACCACTAGCCATAGGCCCCCTAAAGTCGCAGATGGCGCAATTCTAAGCCAACCTTGGGTCCGTCGGGCGCACTTAATTGTAAAAGTGCTATTCCATGTTCTTTCGTTTGTTTCTGCTTTTTTTTCCGCTCAGTAAACATAATGCCGAGCTTTCTAGTGAGACTTGATCCATAATCCGACCAATAGACTGTTATCGATCTTCATGTCGGACACTTTCAGCAGAATAACGGGTAC
The DNA here is from genome assembly GCA_946811185.2 of Hippopus hippopus. Classification (NCBI taxonomy): domain Eukaryota; kingdom Metazoa; phylum Mollusca; class Bivalvia; order Cardiida; family Cardiidae; genus Hippopus; species Hippopus hippopus. Next base: position 12,034,771 of record OX328103.1, on the reverse strand, counting down.
CAGAGGTTACGATTCTTTGAGCATCTACTGATCATTCAATATCGCAATGAAGCAATTTTCTGAGTATTTTGGAAGCCTGAATGAGGCGAAAAAAGGCAAAAAACTGTTTAAAATATTACTTCGGAAAGCACATTTGGGCCAGTACCCAGTGTTCCACTCGCTCAAATTATTGCATAAATCATGTTATAGAATTGAAATTCACGTAACAAATTTTGGTTACACACGAAACCTCAAGTGAGAAAATACATGAACAAAAATGCCATTATCCGCTTATCTTGTGTAAAATGACAGGTTTTGAAGTTAGTTGTTATCCTTATTGACAAATTTATGCCAAATCATGCGGAAATACCTATCCAGAAATTAACAGATATGAAAAATCGATGGGTGCAAAAAAATGCGGAAACCCATGATACAACAAAATGTCTCTTTGACAATGTCCGATCAGAGTCACTTCAGACTGCCTTTTCGGCTTTTTAATGACTTTAAGCAGCAAATTTACATAGATATCTTCATATAACAGATTTTTTGCTGCAAATTACCAATATGGATTGCCAACCTCTGGTTGGGGACTATTACTATGATAACCTCTTATATGAAATCTTACACCCAGATTTTCAGGAGAGTTAAACCCCCTGTGACGGAACATCAGAATTTTCAAAACTTTATCATTGACAGATATATTTCATCATTTTTCCTTTCTTTAGGATTAGATTAACGGTAGGAACAAGGTTGCGACAGTACTAATGATAATTTCTGCATAGTTGCAGTTTTATTAGCATGGTATTCAACAAATGAATGAGAGTATACTTTTTAAATAAAAAGGCAACACCTGTTAAATAAAAAAGGTAAACATTACGGTAACAAAGTATGATTTTTTATGTGCGGCCCCCAATTTTCCAAAATGGCCCCCTATTTCAAAGTCTGTGGGCCTGAATGGCCCCCTTACAAGCAAAGCTAGATTGAACACTGTTATCAGTGTCACATCTAGGCTGTACAACACATGTGTTTTCATTGCCAGATCTAAGCTGTATAACATATTTGTTACCATAATCATATATAGGCTGAGTAATTTACAAAGGATCTTGAATTTGTTTTTCTGGAAAGGGTTAAGGATTGATGGCGGTCATAGCAGCATAATATCCTCTCTTACTGCTAGATTACTTTAAACGATGTTGATGTTGGAAAGCTGAAGTTACTTTGAAAGGGTATTGTGGCTCATTCTTGTGAAGAACTCCAGAAAAACATGAATGGAGTAAATGATCACCACAGTTACTGTTAAAGCATCATTGAACACTGTAGTGCTGTTGAGGTATCTTTACCCTTTACCACACTGTCCAGAGTTTTAACAACTGAGGAAGACACCTTTTGAAAACATTGTAGGGGGAAAAGGAGAAAATGCTGATAAGCAGCATTTTCTCCGCTTCCCACACTGTTTTCTACCTTATCAGCAGAATTTCATCATATGTTCCACATGTAAATTTTCGTCTGAAAATGTTTTCAGTTTGGACAAGTCTAAGATTTTGTTGTCGGTAAAGAGGTAATGCATTGTAAACCAGGTCAGATTCCATAGTTATTACCAGAAATCCAAAATTGCCGACTCGTACAGATTGAAAAATTTTCGGGGAAAAAAATCTAAGGTGGCTCAAAAAATGCCATTCGGGTAGAAAACATTTTTAGAAATTTCTAAAGTAATCAATTCCTATGCATCTCTCAACAAAACAGTTTTAAGTTTTAACGATCCCAAAGAAGATGTCTGTGGAAAAGATGGTGGAAAATGGAGCAAATGATGGTGACCAGCACTTTCTCCTTTTCCCACAATGTTTCCCATCCTTTCAGAAACAACTATCATTTAAGCAACTATATATTTCAAACCTGTTCTGGCAAAAGAGGGTTTAATGCATCTCTTTGATGCATTATACGAAGCAGTTCATCATATAATTGTAGATCCATAAAAACCAATTTTGTGTAACAACTGACTGAATCTTGAAGCAAACTGGCTCTTTAACATGCAGAAAATTGACCTATAGCAAAATATTTCGACCCAGGTCAGGCTGTGCAGACTGCCCAGGCTGACCTGGATCTATACTACTGCAGATGCATTAACTCTTTACCACACAATCCCAACTTTTAACGACCCTGAGAAAGAAAGCTTTTGAAAACAATGTAGGAAAAGGAGAAAATGCTGGTAACCAGCATTTTCTCCTTTTCCCCCCAGTGTTTTCTACCCTTCCTAAATCAAATTTCAATTTTTGAATAACATTTATTTTCTCGTCTGCAAATGCTTTCAATTTGGACTAGTCCAAAATTTTGTCGTTTGGTAAAGAGTTAAGGCCCCCTTTTCACAGTCTACAACAGCTTTCAGTGGATGAGCCTAAGGCATTATTATTATTTTCAATTTTGTTCTTCAGGTAATGCTTACAGCTTAGAAAAAGTTCAAGGCATCCCAGAGGAACCGCCACCCAATGAATATCCAGTATACCAAGAGTCAGAGTTTACTTTTGGTACAGTTCGTGTGTCCGAATTCAGCTATGGGATGGAAACCAAGCACATAATATCATTTGATGATTCCGATAAAATACAACCAATAGAGAAATCGTTAGATAGTGACGCTCTTATGCAAGGTGATAAAAATACACAGTCCAAATTGCAGGCGAGTTTGAAGCCATATGAGCGTAGAAATAAAAAGAAAAGACCTCCAGATTACTATAAGGAGCAGACTGATGATTCACAGCCCACGTTTAATTGTGTAGAAAGTTTTGATAATCCAGAAGATTCTGTGTGCCAGGAGGTGTTAACACAGCATGGTGATATTCATGTTTACACAACAATTGTTCCAAATTATGATGTAAAATACAATTATACTGAAGACATAAACAGAAACATGCCCATGCCTGTTGAAGGGCACTGTATGACATACACTCCGTCAAACAATGACCTAGATACACATCCCAATGAGGCATTGACATTCACAGGGGCATTACCCAGTGCTGATGTTCATAATACTAATGTTACAAATAGGTTAGATAATAATCAGCAAGTTGAACTTCAAGAAATTTTATTAGATTCAAATGTTAAGGCTTATACATTTCCTGCAAGGACTGAAACATATGAAGTGCAAGATCATGTACGGACTAGCTCTGCTCAAAATGAACCACCTGATGGTCATGGCTATAGTGGTGTTAAAAGCACTATGGCTGCGCCAATATACAGTGATAACGGTTACAGAAATCAAATTAACAGCAATGTGCAAGGTTACCTAGCAACTGTTGATAACTCTGGTAACCAAGGCATGACAATTCCAGGTAATTCTAGTCAGTTACAAACTGTGCATTCAGATCATCAGATAGATTCTGGGGTCAATATAAGTCAGGAAGTTCCAGGAAATGTTGCTCCAGAAGAGATCACTCAAGATAAACCACATGCTGAACATGTGGAAAAGGGAGACATTAGTGGTTCTAGAAATGTGTGTGAGGTTTCAGTTGAATTGAATAATATTGTAAATACCAATGTGACATCAAATTCGGTGGATGTAGATGTTGATGCCACAAAACTTTCAAATGCTAGTGTACAAGGTGAAGTGAAACCTACGCGAACATGGGCTGGTCTGTTTAAGTCCAATGCTACTGGTACGGCCACACATCCAGTGATTAGTGATAAGATAGAAAATTCTATGAACACCGTAGGCAGTGATCAGGCTCCAAAACAAACAGAGAAGGAGTTTTCACCTGTTCCTGTAAATGCCAAAGATGACAGTGTTGCAAAAGAACTAGGAGGTAAGTATTTTATTTTTGGTCTGACTATATCTCTTAACCTATTCAGGGTTCCCTCTGGCTGCTTTTTTTCTTGCGCCATCACTTTCGCCAAATGAGAAAAGTTTGCGCCACATTGAAATAATTGGAGCCAGTTGGCACCAATTTTAAAATGAATGTACAGTAGGTCAGGCATAATCAAGAATTAGTCAATAAATTATCATTGCATGGTTGTGTCATGAGCAATAATATAAACAAGAAAACATTTGTTTTTATCAGATTTAATTTCTTGTATATATGTTGATTGTGTGAATATATTCCAAAAATTAGTTTTGTTAACAACAAAAAATCATTATGCATTAAGTTCAAGTAGATCTGTCATTAATGTTTGTAAAACCACTGTGACAAAAGCAGAACTAGGTCATTGATAACCATTTCTCCTACTGTAACAAAGTTTTAAAGAGAGACTTTTATGAAACAGAAAGAAGTTTAAATTGTACAAACCAAACAACAAAGTCAATATGAGAAAATTTTTTACAAAAGTAAAAATTGCTCATTTAGAGAAATTTCTAGATCTAGAAAAATTTTTTCATGAGGGGACTATTTACATTTTGAAATATACAGAAGTTAAAATGCTAAAAACCAAACAAGTTTTTCGAAAGGTGGGCAGGAAAAACGACATAGAAAATTTTGAGGACGACGATAACATATCCGTCCGGGTTTTAGTCAGTGCCGACTTGGTCAGCATGTCGGAAACCGGCTGTATATTAATTTAATACAGAATCTATCGATTTTACCTGCGATTATGATTCATTTTGACATTTAGTAACATTTATCATTTATATGGGACACTGGTCTTCGATACTTTCACTTTCTTACAGTTTTCCCAAATTAACTGACAAGTTTTGTATATAGCCGGAAGTTTATATTATCGGAAGTGTAAGTATATTCGGATAGTCAGGTGTAAATGACATCGATTTGTAAAGTAATTTGGATTACGTCGATGCCGTAGTTTATTCCTGATGGTTAACTTCAAATTTATCGATGAATTGGGGGTCATGCATCCACGCATTGCGGTGAAGGGGACCAGTATCAAAATGTACGGCATCCCGATATGAGAAATATCGGCGGCAATCATTTTCGCCAATCGGCATTTTCTTGCGCCGCATTTAAAAATCTGTCGCAAATGGCGCCAAATGCGAAGCCCAGCGGGAACCCTGCTATTACCACACAATCCAGATTTTTAACGACCCTAAAGAAATAGTCTTTTGAAAACATTGTAGGAAAAGGAGAAAATGCTGGTAACCAGCATTTTCTCCTTTTCCTACAATGTTTTCTACCCTTCCCAAATATATTTCCAAGTTTGAGTCAGGTTTATTTTGTTCTCTGCAAATGCTTTCAATTTGGACAAGTCTAGAATATTGTTGTTTGGTAATGGTTTACCTATTTCCACACAATCCAGAGGTGTTTTAACTACCCTGACAAAGAAGCCTTTTGAAAACATTTTGGGAAAAGAAGATAACACCGGCAATGACCTTTTTCTCCTTTTCCAGCAATGCTTTCTACCCTTATATTGGAAAACTACAACATTTGAGTCACCTTGAATTTGTCTTCTGCTAATGCTTTAAATTTAGACAAGTCTAAAATTTTGTCATGTGGTAGAGTTAACTTTCTTTACCACACCAAAATTTTAAATTGGTCCATATCAAAAGCAGGTGCAGATGACAAATTTTGCTGAGAAAATAGGATTTATCCTGGAAACAGTATGGGAAAGGAAAAAGTGCTGTTTACTAGCATTTTCCCCTTTTCCAACATAATTTTTTTCTGCACATTCTTTTTCAGGGTAGTCAAAACACAGGATTGTTTTGGTATACTGATTGCCCCGATACAAAATGATACCATGTTTAAACAACGTTGAGGAAGAATGCTTTTGAGACATAGTGGAAAAAAGGAAAAAATGCAGGATACTACTTAATAAGGAGCTTCTTACAGATATCTAGGAAAGTTATTTATGTAATGCCACGTTGGTCAAACATAAGCAATCAAGGGCCGTCATGGCTCATCTCCGCAATAATTGTTAGCTTTGCTGTTTCCAAAGCAAACACCAAGGTGTTGTAATAGCCCTGTTTTGATCTGCATCATTGTCGTACTAAAACTTTGACATTTTCTCATATGTTATTACTTAGGATCTTTACTTCAAACTTGGGCTAGTTGCTCATTATCAAAAGAGGAACCCATACCAGAAGGGGAGATTAACCTGAAAATATGTTTGATAGAGTTATACTCCTTCCTCAACCTAGATATTTTCACTGAAACAACACAAGCAGTGGAGAGTTGGCACCCACTTGCATTGGTCTGGTTTTCGTACACCCAGTCATGATGGTGTATTATTTATATGAACACTTTTTATTTCAGAATTATTGGCCAAGATGACCATCAGTCATGCATCTGTATATTTACAACCAAGGGGACTTGTGAATAGAGGAAACTGGTGCTATATAAATGGAGTATCCTTTTTTCTTGTGATACTGTGATGTACATGACAGATATTTTAATGGTTTGTATGGATAGTTCAGCCAAGGACCCTTCACTGAAGTCACTTTCTGATACAAGTTAAGTCATAGTTCAACAGTGGATGGTATAGATCCAAGGTCAGACTGTACGTTCTGCTATGTCTGATGTGTATCCACACCGTCCGCCATCTTGCCGTCGGCAGAGTAATTTTGAACAACCAAAAATGTAAAACAATCCATCTGTCAACAAGATTCCACGCCTGTCATGGGTACACAAGTGTTTGTAGTTAACCCTTTAGTACACAATCCCAAGTTTTAACGGCCATGATGAAAAGGCCTCTAGAAAACATTGTGAAAAAGGAGTAAATGCTGGCAACCAGCATTTTATCCTTTTCTGACAATATTTTTCTACTCTATCAAAGACAATAAAGTCATTTGAACTACATGGAAATTGTCGTCAGTAAATTTCTTTCAATTTAGACCAATCCATTTTTTTTTTGGTCGTTTTTCGAAAGGAATTAAAATAGGATTAGGGGTATGATGTAACATGCAAATCATTCAAAGCGAGAAGGTTGTAGTGCAAGCGTTTGTTGTACATATTTACAACTGTTCTGCTCCAAGAATTTATACCCTGCTACAAGCTGACTGCCCGCCAACACAAAATGATCACGCAATAAGCTAATATCATACCTGGTATATTAGCTGATAATGTTTTGTAGCATTTAGGAATGGTTGTTTCTTGAACACCTGGGCAGACGTGTCACATGTTTTGTATAGTCAGCAGAAAAAAAGTTTGGCTGTTTTCTTAAAGTTCCTTGCAGCCAAAACTAAAAAAAGAAGATGCATACGATAATTAATGCATTAGATTTAAATATACATACATGTACATGTAAATGGATTACTGATAAACAAAGTAAAGGAATTCAGTGTTGCGTATTCATAAATTCTTTAATTGATCTAGAGGGACAACACAGTTATGGTTTAAACCATTTCCCTCACAGTCACAGGTATGATTTTTCATGCTTCTGCAGAAGGTGACTTTCTGATGTAAGTTCAAGGTCTTCCTGATACGTTGCAAACTAGCTCTCGTGAGAAATATCTAGCCGAGTTTTCGAAATTTTCTTTAATTCTGTGTTTATTTTATTATTGTTGTGTAATGTTCGCCCATTTTGCAGAAAAACAGTACAGTAATAATAAAGGGGAGATGTAAAGCTCAAGGATGAGACTGCAAATACGGAAATGTGCTGTCACATCTTAATCCGTGCTGTTATCCCCTCTTGCGTGTAGGCCTTTACCAAACAACAACTTTAGACTCAACAAAACTGATGGTAGTTACAAATGACAAACAAGTGTTGCTTACATTGTAAATGAAATCGAGTCAAAACAATGTGAGAAGCAGGGAAATACTTGCTACCAGCAATTTCTCCTGTTCTCACAATTGGTTTCATGTACTTCATTCTAAGGGTTATTTTAAGGGTTGTGTGTTAAAGGACAAAACACCTTTCTTTATCCCTTTACGAAAAAGATTGTGTTGTACTGGCATTGAAAAGTAAGGCTTCAGGAATCATTGAAAGAAAGGAAATTCTTTCTTCTTGTTTTTCAAGGACTTTAAATTACAGCTTATGAAATCTTCCATCATTTGTAGCATGCAAATGCTTCCGATAGAGACATGTCTATTAACCCTTTACCACACAATGCCGATCTTTAATGAACCTGGGAAAGAAGCCTTTTGAAAACATTTTGGGAAAAGGAGAAGATGCTAGTAAACGGCATTTTCTCCTTTTCCCACAATATTTTCTACCCTATCAAAGAAAAATTGCACCATTTGAGCCACACTGAAATTGACGTCTGCAAATGCTTTCAGTTTGCACAAGGCTAAAATTTTGTCGTCTGCTAAAGGGTTAAAATTAAAAAAGAAGAATGTGGCTACCAGCATTGTTGTATAATTTGTCCATCAATTTGTCCAAAGTCCATAGTTACAGTAATATGAAAGCTTTCAATATTACATTCTTTCAATCCTTTACATCTTGTGTGAACCGCCCTTCTTTGTTTCTATCTTTTCGGACTTATTTTTTCTTTCCTGTGTATTAGAGACAGCTCGACATGACTGAAATCTCGTGGAGTGGGCTGTTTAAGTCAACAATAACGTTTGTTTTTTGTGGTAAGGAGATGCCTGCTTACGACATGCCATAACAAGATACACGTCGCTTGCTGACAGTGACGTTTTTTTGGTCTTTCTGTGTTGTTGTTCCAATTGGCAGTTGTTCGATCCATAGGGGTTTAGTTCTACAACTAAGCGGGCAACATGTATTATACATACTGTACATGTATTCAGTACCTTTGCGTGTGTGTGTTAGAGAGAGAGAGAGAGATCGAGAGAGTTCAGGAGACATTTGTTTAACGAGCAAGCCCCTACATCCGTACACCAAATCTTTAAGTGTTACCCTTTTGCATATTAATCAACTCGAGCATACATGAGAAGCGCAGTTTTTGTTGATGACTATTTATACAAATATTGTCTTGATTTACGTACATGTTATATAGTTTAGTGACTAGATATACAGTAACACCTCTCCTCAAGACCACCCTGACAATACGAGCAACCCGCTATTACGAATGATTTTTGTCAGAACGGAATTTTTCTGTCTTAAAGATCAATGATCACGAACCCAGAAATACGAGCACCCCACTATTCCAAAATTACAACCACAATTTTCAGTACCAATATGACTTTATCTGCGGATTTCAACCCCATGAAACGACCACTCAATTTCCGTAACTTCTTTACAACCATTAATTTTCACGCATCCGTAATGGCGCACCACAGACTGTGCCTCGTGTACAAATATTCTTGGGTCCGATGGAATTGACAATCAATTATCGGTCTTTTGTTGGTCTATCAACCATTGATTGTAACATGATTGTGTTAATTGATCAGGATGTTACGTAACATAATCAAACGACCTGTGAATTGATATTTTTAAACCATCGATTCGGCTTTCGCGCGGTAATCAAGCGTTTATCACACATCGCTGACCCAGATGACAAACATGTCTACATCCAGGTGATCAAGATTTGTTGTTTATGTAATTTAAGACGCTTGGGTTTATTGATGATCGAGATGGGATTATCATTTTGTTTTTGACACTTTACATACTGTAATTATATACCATGATGAATATGCGATTGTCAAAAAGTGACCACGACGACCGTGAGATCAACGATTAGCAGGACTGTTCGAATAATCAACTGGGATAAAAATGAAAAAAAAAAAAGGGGGGGGTCCGTAGACGTCAAACGTTCAGAGATCAGCACGTATTCTAAAATCTTTGTTTTAAAGTGAAAATCGTCACTTGGAATATGAGTTCTTCAGACTACACGAAGTAAAAAAGCAGACAAAAAATGAGAATATGAAAAGTTCTATCAGTTACATCAGATTCTTTAGTCTTCAGATTCATTTAGTTAATTTATGTACATGCCTGGTGATGACTGTTTTAAATAGGCAATCATGAATTGACATGCTTTTACAGGTGGATTTATTTAATAAAATTCAAGAAACGTATCACTTTTCAATGAACATTAAAATGTTCTTGTCATTTTAATTTGTGTACTTAGGCTTCCCTAAATGAAATGCATTTACCATTCACATCATTTAGCCCTGCAAAAGTCTACTCAGAGCAAGGGTTTATTTCAAAATGTAGGCCTGCATTTGAAACCCGAAAATCAGACGACCCCCACCAATGAGACCAAATTTTAAAAGTACCATGGGTGGTCTTAATATAGGAGTTTTATTGTATACATTTCCGTTTAAAAAAACAAGTTTGTCAGTTTATTACACAAATGCAAATATATGATAACAGATTAAAAAACACATCTCGGAGCCAACTCGTACTGTACATGTACGGTTAAAGTTGAAAACCCATCTGACAAGATTAAAGAAAACAAACAGATATCTGACTAAACAATGGACTATCGTTAAATACAGATAGTGAGTTAGCTTACTACGGTAACAATCTAACCGAGTCGATCAATTTACATGTAGAACCTTCGTTGAACAGTTAAAAACGGACGAACTTTCTTTTCTTTGAAAAAAATTCTTGTACACACATCACTCAAGAACTTTGTCTGTATGCATCGTATTTTGCACTAACTTGCAACTGTTTCTATTGTTCACGCGTGAACATCTTACTGTTCACGCATGGACATTTAACTGTTTGAGTGCGAGTAGTTAACTCTTTTCGCGTGACGCGGGGAGCTTTCACGGAACTTGGGAGTGTTTTTGGGGGGTTTTGCGCAGACATTTTATCCTTTCCGAGCATTTTCCCGCATCACGCGTGAGTGAGAATTCTCGAAGATTCGCGGCAGCTGTACTGTACTTCATTGTATCAAAGTCAGGTTATCAATTTGACTAGGAAATGGATATATGATCCATGCTCTGGCAAAAGGTGGTTAAATGCATCTCAGTGATGCATTGTACTGAGCAAGTCATCACTTACATTAATTATTGATCTGTAGTCTCAAAGCACTCGGTTTTTCCTGGGAGTGTCCTCGAGCAAGACCCTTCAAAGCCCTGGCTTAATGCTAGTGAAATCCAGGACATTTGTGTACTTAAATGTGTAAGCTGTTGTTGACTTGAATAATGTTGAAACTTGTATAAAAAACCATTCAATCAATCAAGCTAGAATAAACTTTCAATTTCCTTGACTTTTGTGTAAGACATTACAAGCCCTTGTTGCTTGTCCACCATTTTATAACCTACTGGAGAAGATTAAGAAATACCTGTCTCCATCTCGGGGCTCCTCATCTACACCCATATTAGACTCTCTGTAAGTATTACATTGTTTTGTGAGAGAATGTTTTATCACAATTTGAGATAAGACTGCAGAAAGTCTGACTAATGAGAAGTTTTCAAGTCTACCTTCCATATTTGGACCTTTATTGTGCACCATGCCATCTCAAATCCATTTTGAATTTTCCAGGAGAAAAGCTATGGTGCTATACTGACTTTCTGATTCAATGGTTTTTTTTCTGTATTGCAGCGAAACGATATTAATTAGAGTGACCAAGGACACATTGTGAAACGTTCCATTACCCAGAGTGCTTTTAGAAGTGGTTAATAATATGTACGTCTGGATAAAAATTGCATTAAATTTATTGTGTTTGGCAGCCATTTTATGTTTAGCATTCAAATAGAAAATATTTGTTTTTGAAACGAAGGATGATTGAACACATGTGCATGAGGTGCGTTCAAATTCTAGTTTTGTCATCAAATTGTAAAGATATGAGAGTTTGAACTTGTGCACCAAAATTTTTTTTTTTTTCACGATTGTCTGTGTGCCTGGATGCAGATGTTTTGAATTTGGAGGAGTTTAAGATTTGTTGTTTGGGAAAAGGTTAATGAGAAGGAGAGAAAAGACTTAGATACTTTGTAGAAAAAGGAAAGGATTGTAACCAGTATTTTCTTATATTTCAACAATATTTGCTACCCGTTGAAAGAAAATTTTCATAATTATAGCCATAGTAAATTTGTCTGCAAATGTTTTTGCTTCTGACATGTCAAAAAATTTTGTTATTTGGTAAAAGGGTAAAAAGGGACTTTAAATGAAAGGGGTTAGAAAATAATTTTGGGAAATGAGAACATGCTGATCTGATTACCTGCAGTTTCTTCTTTTTCAAAAGAAGATTTCAAAAGCCCTGCCTCTCAGAGTCATCAGAACACAGGATCGCTTAGTTAACCCTCTACCAGACGACAAAATCTTAGCCTTGTCCACATTGAACGCATTTGCAGATGACAATTTCAGTGTGGTTCAAATGGTGCAATTTTTCTGTGATAGGGTAGAAAACATTGTGTAGAAAGGAGAAAATGATGGCAACCAGCATTTTCTCATTTTTCCACGATGTTTTCAAAAGGCTTGTTTTCCAGGGTTGTTAAGAGTCGGCATGTACTGTAAAGGGTTAAAGGTTAAGCCTTTCAAGCGTCAATGCAGAAAATTGACACGTTCAGGCCAGATTAAAAAAAACCCTCTTTTATTTTTGTGCATGTGCAGAAATGTTCTATTGCACATTCTTGCCAAAGTAATTCTATAAGTAGTTGTTCATTAAAGTGTATAGATTTCTGATGAAGTATTTATCATTGCAGCATAGAGTTTATCAGCGAATTTCATCAAATGCCGAAGCAGTATGATAAAGGTAAGTTTAGTTTACCTATCAAACAAAATAGGCTATTTCTTTGATATGTCACATTTTTTCTCATCAGACTTTTGTATATGAGTGTTGCTATGCTCTGTGGAATGGGGGCTTTATGCATTTGTATAAAGTATTGATTCAGGTCAGCCTGCTCAGCCTCCTTTTTGTGAGCATGGCTGATATACCATAGTTCCAATTATATTTACATTAATTTCAGTCTCTAAGGTCATAAGGTCATAGCTGGCCCTGTCCAGGGGGGGGGGGGGGGGGGGGGTTTCTTGACATTTATCCTGTAGTATGGACAGTGGAATACATCTTTAAATTGTAGATAGAAAATTAGACATGTAAACTTAGATAATATGGATACAACATAAAAAAATCAAGAAAAAAATAATTATTGAGCATGCTATACTACTTAGCCTCTTTATGAGACAGCAAATGTTAGACATATGAGTATGTGTGCAGATCATGAGATGTCAAAGTTAATGTGGTTCAAATATGAAAAAGAGGGAAACACTTTTGGAAAAACATTTTCACATTTTCCCACATCATTTTGAAAACCATCTTCTCCAGAAGCATAAAAAGTTGTGATTTTTGGATATAGGATTGGCTCTTTTCCAACAATCTCTTAAGATTGAAGCTTTTGAAAATGTGTGAAAAGAAGAAAATGCTGGTTACCAATATTTTTTCCTTTGCCACAGTTCCAAAAGCTTTCTACCTCCAGATCCAGAAAATTCTGCATTATGTGGTAAAGGCTTAATGTCTTCAGGAAAAAAATGTTGAAAGTGATTAATATCAGTCGTAAAAACTTGTTCCACAATCGACTAAATATGGATAAGATAAATATTTTGTTACATGGTAAAGAATGAAGTTCATGGATTAGCATCTGAGTACTGACCATCAACCCATTACCACACAATACCAACTTTTAACAACTCTTTTGGAGATAACTTTTGAAAATACTGTGGGAAAAAGGAGAAAATGCTGGTAACCAGCATTTTCTCCTTTTCCCACAATGTTTTCTACTCTGTCAAAGAACTTCAGTTTATTTGTATCACTGGAAATTGTTGTCTGCAGAAGTTATCAATTTTGAAGGGTCTAGAATTTGTTGTATGGTAAAGATTAAAAAGCAGATGAATGGGGGACAGGACAGGTTATATCTTACTGCTGTGCTTTTCCAGGCCAAAGAAATAAAGGTTTGAGAGAGATATCTCCAGGCCCGCCATTTGAACCTTCATATGTGTACAAAATGTTACAAGCCATTGCTGTCAATCCACATTTTAAGGTAAGATATTGATACCTAGGCTGCTAAGGGCGACTTAATGACCTTTTGCAGACAGTGTAGATTAAGAACAGAATGTGTAGTATGATCTTGGATCTAAGCTGTCCGATAAGGAGATATTTTTGTCCAAAAAATAAGTTTGAAATAGCATTATTTGGGTTTTTACTATCATCCTGAATGTGTAATCTGATCTTGATCTGGCTATTTTTGAGGTAAGCTAGCTGAAACAGGCTTAAAATTGTAATTTCTATTATATAAACTCATTGACAAAGTACATTTCATTTATTTGCCATTTGAATGGTTGACTAAAGACATCCGTTGGTAGTGAGAAGTAATGATTTAATGAAACTTGTCATAATGTCTGATCTTGAACCTACTTCATTGCAATATTTTGCGAGATTTTATAACCAAGTACAACATTTGTGAAGTGGAAATATGTGTTTAATTGATCCATTTATTTCTAAGGATCACTCATGCCACATCCTCTGCAGAAGGGTAAACCTTTTACCAGGTGACAAAATTTCAGACAAGTCCAAATTTAAATCACTCGCGAACAAGAATTTTCACGTGTCTCAAATGCATATATCTGTCTTTGATAGAAAACATTGTGGGAAAAGGAGAAAATGCTTGTTACCAGCATTTTCTCCTTTTCTCACAATGTTTTCAAAAGCCTTTTTGTTAAAACTAGGGAGCATTTGGTAAAGCGTCAATGTGTCTTTAGGCAAACTTCATAAGGAAATATTTGGTAACAGGAGGAACTGGTTTGTAATATGTAATTAACATTTATTGATTTATCTATTTATTTATAGTTATGATTCTCCATATTTTCAAAACCATCTGCTGTTGTATTTGTCTTGGGAGATAGATCTAATGATCTTAAAGGCCTTAAAGTGAACAAAAGAAAATAAGGCAGGTGTTAAAATGCATTTAAATTTAAATCATACTGTGTTCAAGTATGAAAATCATTTAAAGATAACAATCTGTTATTGTAAGGTCAGTCCAAGTGTTAGTTGCTGGCAGTAAAACAAATTTTAACCCTAGGTAAATACATGTAGTTGCGAAGTCTATCTTCTGTTTACTTTTTACTTGGTTTATTTCTGCTATTGACTGACATTTGGACTGACCCTTCATTAACAGATTGCCATCTTTACAATCTCTATGCTTGTAAAGTGGGGTCTTACATGGCTCAGTGATAAAGAGTAGGACTCATGACCTGGAGGCCCTGGGTTTAAGCCTCACTTGATCCACTGGGTTTTCGTGGAATTACATGAATATGTGAGCTGTTGCCTGGATATGACTGAAATAAAGTTGAAAGTGGTGTGAAAGTTGTGTGAAATATCAATCAATCAGCCATGCCTTTAAATGGTATGAATCAAATTTAAATGTATTTTAACATCCGCATTGTTTACTTACGGTTGCTACTGGACCTTTAATAGTTATTACTTCTACAACAGTTAGGTAAACAGGAGGATGCAGAAGAGTTCCTGAGCTGTATTCTGGTCGGAGCCCATGAAGAGATGGCCGCAGCGGTCAACCTAACCAATAAGCAACCACCTCAGTCTGGACCTACGGGTAAGGAATTGCTTATTTGTGTTATAATCCTTTACTGAAACAACCATATTTAACCCTTCACCACACAACCCCGACTTTTAACGATCCTGAGGATAAAGGCTTTTTGGGAAAAAGAGGAAATGATGGTAAAGGAATTTTTTTTCATGCTTTCCAGTAGGTTATCGAGAAATATCGGTGAAATATTTTTCGATATTTCATGGTTACGACCAGTGAAAATACCGATTTTTATATTCTAACTCTTCAATTGAAGGTGTAAACAGTTGTTCCCGCGCATTAGTTACCTAGGTAAAATGCGCGTGTCTCACAACCAGATGGAAATATGGCGTAATTTACCTTACATTTCTCACGCTTGACGTAATATTGTAATGCATTGCTATGCGGAGGGGGTACGCCACGGGAAATAACCAAAAAGAACTGTACTGGATTTTGATTAAGTTGCCTCCAGAAAGGGTTAAAAGCATGAGATAAATAGAATATTTTTTTTTTTTTCAGTGAAAGATCGAAATTTTTTTCATCTCGTGAACATCATCGGTAATATTTTCAGTTGTGGCTGCGCCACTCGTGAAAATATTACCGATGATGTTCACTCGATGAAATAAATTTCGATCTTTCACCATAAAAAACAAATATCCTATATTTCTTCTATTCCCAAAATGCTTTTGTCCTTTCAAATTACAAACTTCATCATCCAAGCCATATTTGATTGGTCATCTGCAGTAGCTTTGATGTTTAACAAGTCTTGATTTTTTGTCCCCAGATAAACCCTGCTTTTTACGGCTCTGAGGTTGAAGGCGTTTGAAAACACTGTGGGAAAAGGAGAAAATGCTCGTTATGAGCATTTTCTCCTTTTTCCACAGTGTTTTCTTCCCTTACTAATTAAAATACCACCTTTTTAGCCACTCTAAATTTGTCTGCAAATTCTTTCGATTTCAGCAGACCAAAATTACCTCCTCTGGTAAAGAGTTAACCCTTTATCCTGCTAAATAACTAAACTGAAATTTTCATTTTGATAGTAGAAACCTAAATATTGCTATTTCAAAGTTATGTTTTGGGGAATATTATCTCCTTATCGGACAATGTAGATCCAAGATCAGACTGCACATTATGTGCAGTCTGATCTTGATCTACACTGTCCGCAAAAGGTCAGTGAGTCGCGCTCAGCAGTCAAACGGTTAAACCAAAGACTTACTGAAAAATCATATTAGTGTTTAAACAACGTGCAGGAGGGAGGCTTTTGAATATGTCGGCGAAAGGAACAGCAGAAGGTTACCAGTGTATTCTTTTGTTTGTGAACTATTTTCTACCCTTCTAAAGACATATCTCATCATTTTACGCATATATAAGTTGTCTTTTGTAAAATGGTTTTCAATATGGACAAGAGTTATATCTTAAAACAATGCAGTGAAAAATAGAAATGTCTCAATTGTAGAAGTCGCTTTTTCAATTTTCGTGAAGATTTGTCAGAATTTATCATATTCAGATAGCTTAACCATTCACCAAATATCCTAATTCTAATTTCTGATGACCTAAATGCTTAAATACATTGTAGGAAAAGAAGAAAATTTCTCCTTTTCCCACAATGTTTTGTACCCTCTTAATGACCAATCTTATTTGAGACACATTTGACTTGTTGTCTGCAAATGATTTCAGTTTGGATATGTCTAAAATTTTGTTACAGCATAACATTATAGCTTAAAGAGATAAGTCTTATAATATAGTATTTCACCCAACCCCCAACCCCATGAAATATTGGTAATGAACAATTCAGCAGTTTTCACAGATTTATTTTATCTCTAATAGCAGTGAAAACACCTGTTACTTCCCAATCAAATCTTTATAACACTTTACTCTTCAGAAAGAATTATATTGTTATGTGGTCAAACAAGGAACAGTATAAATGACTTTCTTGCAATAGAACAAGGCTTTTATGTAATTGCGGCAGCACCTCTTAAACATTCTATGAACATTATGTTTGGCTATTCTACCTGAACGTACTGAACATTATGTTATGCTATTAAAGTTGAACATACTAAACATTATGTTATGACTTTATAGCTTTGTTTTGATATTTCTGCTATTACCTTTTTCAAAAATTTGAAACATTTTTATACCCCCACAAAACGAATGTTTTCGGGGGTATACTGGGATCAGCTTGTCTGTCTGTGTGTCCGTCTGTCCGTGTGTCCATCTGTGTACAAAATACTGTCAAAGCGCTGGCGGGGGTATAAAGTCACATTCAGTGACAGCTCTAGTTTTGTTTTTCATTCTTGAAAAAGGCAATAGCAGTAATATTGACCAATACAGTTGTTTTTCATAGTGTTTCATTTATCCCCTGAGGAATTCATAGTGTCATATTATACATTATGTTATGCCATCTATTGCAGCTAAATCTATTGCACATTATGTTGTGCTCTTCAAGCTTAACTCACTGTACCTTATATAATGTGCTCTTATAGCTGAGTCTACTGCACATTTCTCTATTCTATTATAGCTGAACCTTTTGCACATTATACTATTCTATTATAGCTGAATGTATTGCACAATATGCTATTCTATTAAAGCAGAACCCACAGAAGAAGAAGGCTATACAAATGGTTACTATCATGCAGATGAGGAGGAGGAAATGCAGGATGATGAGAACTGGGAACAAGTGGGACCAAAGAAAAAATCTGTGCTCACTAGAAGGGTACCCAGTTTTATTTACCTTGGATATTGTTAGAGTCGCACCTGTCTTAATACTTTTCCACACAATCCAAAGTTTTAACAACCTTGAGGAAGACGGGTTTTGAAACCATTGCTGGAAAACGAGAAAATGCTGGTAACCAGCATTTTCTCCTTTTTCTGCAATGTTTTCTATTCTTTTATAGCTGAATCCCATCATTTGCAGCACATTTGATTTATAGTCTGCAAATGGTTTTAATTTGTAGGAGCCTAGTATTTCGAAAAAAAGTCCAATTTATTTAACTTCCATCAAATGAGTTTAGTAATGCACACAGCCTGTCATTTTTGGATTGCAAATTTCAATACTTGCTCTGTCAAAATTCACTCTTGAGTTTTTTATATAGTTCTACATAGAAGCAGTGTTTTCCCTCCATTGAACATTGCACTGATACTGTTTATGTGGGAAAGCGGCCAGTGGCTCAGAATGAATGTTGTGCATTGTACTGGATATTAAAAGAGAAATACTTAAGAAATGTGGAAGAAATCCTTAAAACAACCTAAAAAAAATCACGATCATTTCTGCCCATTGGGAACCCATGGTTTCCAGCATTTATCCTTTTCCCACAATGTTTTCAGAAGGCTTTTTTCCAAGGGTCGTAAAAACTTTGGATTGTTTGGTAAAGGGTTAAGTATCTAGGTCACCCAGAAGATCAGTATCGAGTTAATGGTATATATTGAGTTGACTGAAATTTAGCTTAAATCACAGTTTATCCTTGGAGGGCTGAAACTGACTAATCTTACTCGTAGAGGCTGTGTAAATCAGGATCAGACTGTACAGAGTCTCCAGTTTGATTTTTAGATTTACCCAGTCTGCTGCCTTGGTACATGTTATGGCAGAAACCACCTCGAAATAGCAATATTTTAGTTGTTTTACCGATGTGAAAATAAAATTGAGTACTTCAGGGCTAACTAAAGTCTGAACAGCTTTATCCGTGTCACATGAATTAGCAAAGTATTACTTCTTGTTCTCAGTTTAAGCCCTTAGTTATTGAAAACTAAATAAGAGTTGGAACTAAGCCAGGCTTCTAAGTGCTATTCAAGAACCCGTTGGGAACAGTGTAGATCAAGATCAGACTGCACAGAATGTGCAGTCTGATCTAGGATCTACACTGTCCGATAAGATGTCTTTCCCCAAAAATAACTTTGAAATAGCAAAATAATGGGTTTTACTATTTGGTTGAAAGTTTCACTTCACTTACTTAGCAGGAAAGGGATTAACTTTTTAATGTTCTCTACTTACTCTACATTCTTCTCTCTTCCAGTCAAGCTTTGCTAAGACCCCAATAGCAGACATATTTGCTGGAATGATCAGATCAGGTGTTCACAAAGCTTCAGCAAAGGAAACTGCCACTCTTGAACCATTCTTCACACTTCAGCTTGACATACAGGTAAATCTCAGTTTAGATTTGGAACACCTATGGTTTATCATTCTATATCAATCAGACTTTATAATGCTGCAACTTTGTAAATTGCAGAATGGTGTTGCTTGGGTAAAAGACTTACACTGTCTGTCTAATACAATGGGCAGTTGCAGATATTAGAGACAGACTTTATGAGAAAAAATGATTTTTGTGCTGTAGAGACAACCCAAATGCTTTCAGCCCATGTTTTAAAATTTTTATTGCTGTTGATGTACAAGATGGCTTTTTCAGTGAATTGACTTGAAAATCAGGCTGTTAACCCTAATGCTTTGAAATAAAGTACTGAATTATTATCAGAGAGGATAATTTTTATATAATTTTAAACAACTCATCAGCATGACAAGCTAAAATTTTGCTCAGTTGATGGGATTAGTCAGTGGAAGGGTAGAAAACGGGGTTTAACAAGAGCGGCAAATTGTCGCAAGATACGCCTGTCCCACCGCCAGTTGTCAAGGGGGTATGATAATTGTAAAGGGCAGGTAATGCAACAAACATGTTTACCAAGTCTCAAGTCAAATTGACTTGAGGTGACAAAGTTCCGTTCCAGACAAGCAAGAAATACTGTAAAAATGAAGATCAAAGTGGAATTACTCGAAATCCGCACTAGGTAGAGTTATTGTTCTTGCGCACTGTACTCCGTAATATTGCAAGAAACATGCATACGAAGTTTCAAGTCACTCTGACTTGAGATGACAAAGTTATATTCTGGACAAGCAGAAAATGCTATAAAAATGACGATCAAAGGGTAATAACTCAGACAGCATGAGATAGAGTTATGGTTCTTTCGCACTGCACTCCGTATTATTGCAACAAACACACATGTCAAGTTTCAAGTCAATCGGACTAGAGATTACAAAGTTATATTCCAGACAAGCAGAAAATGCTGAAAAAATTACGATCAAAGGGAAAAAACTCAAAGACAGCACGAGGTAGAGTGATGGTTCTTTCGCAATGCACTCTGTATTATTACAACAAACACACATGCCAAGTTTCAAGTCGATCAGACTGGAGATGACCAAGTTATATTCCGGATAAGCAGAAAATGCTGTAAAAATGACAAAGGGAAATAACTCAAGACAGCACAAGGTAGAGTTATGGTTCTTTCGCATTGCACTCCGTATTATTGCAACAAACACACATGCCAAGTTTCAAGTCAATCGGACTGGAGATGACAAGTTACGCTCCGGACAAGCAGAAAATGCTGTAAAAATGACTATCAAAGGGAAAAAACTCAAAGACAGCACGAGGTAGAGTTATGGTTCTTTTGCATTGCACTCCGTATTATTGCAACTAACACACATGCCAAGTTTTAAGTCAATCGGACTGGAGATGACAAAAATATGCTCCGGACAAGCAGGAAATGCTGTAAAAATGACGATCAAAGGGAAATAACTCAAAGACAGAACGAGGTAGAGTTATGGTTCTTTTGCACTGCACTCTGTATTATTGCAACAAACACACATGCCAAGTTTCAAGTCAATCGGACTAAAGATGACAAAGTTATGCTCCGGACAAGCAGAAAATGCTGTAAAAATGACGATCAAAGGGAAATAACTCAAAGACAGCACGAGGTAGAGTTATGGTTCTTTTGCACTGCACTCCGTATTATTGCAACAAACACACATGCCAAGTTTCAAGTCAATCGGACTGGAGATGACAAAGTTATGCTCCGGACAAAAACTGGACGCCGCCTGCCAACCCACCCGCCCGCCATGGGTGATCCCATAATACGTCCCATCTTCGACGGGCATATAATTACTCAAAAATTAAGCAAGCAAGAGTTACGATTCATTTGCACTGCACTCCCCCTTAATGAGATCTATCCACCCATGAAGTTTGATAACCGTAGCTAGCATAGTTTGGAGATATGCTTTGGACAAAATTCAAGTATGAATATAAACAAAGGGAAATAACCCAAAAATTAAGTAAGCAAGAGTTATGATTCCTGTGCACTGCACTCCCCCTTGATAAGGTCTATCCACCCATGAAGTTTCATAACCTTAGCTAGTATAGTCTTGGAGATATGCTCCGGACAAAATTCAAGTATGAAAAACAACAAAGGGCAATAACTCAAAAATTAAGGAAGCAAGAGTTATGATTCCTGTGCACTGCACTCCCCCTTGATGAGATCTATCCACCCATGAAGTTTCATAACCGTAGCTAGTATAGATTTGGAGATATGCTCCGGACAAAATTCAAGTATGAAAAACAACAAAGGGCAATAACTCAAAAATTAAGCAAGCGAGAGTTATGATTCCTGTGCACTGCACTCCGCCTTGATGAGATCTATCCACCCATTAAATTTCATAACCATAGCTAGCATAGTTTTGGAGATATGCTCCGGACAAAGAATGGGGACGCCGTCCGCCACGGGTGATCCCATAATACGACCCGTCTTCGACGGGCGTATAAAAAGGAGAAAATGCTGATTACCAGCATCTCCTACTTTCTGTATGATGTTTTGAAAAGCGTTTTTTTCTCTGGGTTGTAAAAACAAACATTCTTTCTGAGCGTCGTAAAAACATGATAATTTGGTAAAGAGAATTTGCAGACAGCAAAATAATGATACTCAAAAATTTAAATACATTTGTAGAAAGGTAGAAAATGCTATGGGAAAAGGAGAAAGGAATTGCTGGTTACCTGCATTTTCACCTATTCCCACAATGTTTTACAACGCCTGCTTTTTCAGGGTTTTCAAAACATGGGATTGTTTGGTAAAAGGTTAAGGAAATATTATGATTTCAAAATTCTTTCGCAGAAAAACTCTCACAAATTCCCTGTAAATCCAACATTATACTGCACATTTAATTAAAATAATATGTCTGTCCAATCTGATTCTATAGTGTCCTTCGAGTGGTGCTTAGCTGCCAACTAAATTTTAACCAAAAGTCTCATTGTTTTCTGAAAAAATTTAATAATTTTGTAGGACAACATTATTTTTTTGAGAGTTCACTCTCAATCCAGAAAGAGAAAGGAACATAAAAAGCAGTGAAAAAATGGCCATCAGGGGACTCAGAGCTTCAATCCGCCTGACATCTATCATGTTTTCAAATTCTAATTTTTGTCTGTAAGTGTACAGGCCATCTTTGCAGATGAAAATTGAATTTCAGTTTTCATTGAGATTTTTTTGACATGCTAAAACCAGCCTGGTTTCATAACTCATTACCAAACAATCCCAATTTTAAAGACCCTTAATAGAAAGGTTTTTGAAAATATTGTGGAAAAAGAAGAAAATGCTGGTAGCCAGCATTTTCTTCATCTCCCACAATGTTTTCCTCTCTTTCTGATAAAAATTCCATCATTTGAGTTACATTTGTCATCTGAAAATGCATTGAATTTGGACCAGTCTAAAATGTTGTTATTTGGTAGAGGTAAGTTTTAAAGTTTAGGACTCATATCTATGAGACCGAAAGTTTAAGCCTCACTAGAAGCACTGGATTTTTTGTTGTAGTGTCCAAACACAAGACACTTTAGAACCTAGCTTATTAATGATGAAACCCAGGACATGCATGAATAAGCAAGCTGCGCTGATAGAACCGAAATAATGTGAAATTGGTATAAAACATCATTCAACCAATGAACTTTAATTTGAGCCATGCTTTGGCAGGTTTAATGCATCTGCTTAAAGTATCAACCAAAGACGGCTAACACAGTTTGCACAGGCTGTCATAGGTCAAAACTTTTTGCTATTTGTCAATTTTCTGCATGTCAAAGTACAGTTCTATCTCAGGATGCAGTTGGTTGTTAGACTAAATGGATTTTATAGATCCAGAATTATATGATGACTTGCTTGTTGTAATGCAGATGCATTAAACCATCTTATGTCAGAGCATAACTCATTTTTATTTAACAGTCAGACAAAGTGGAATCAGTCAGAGATGCACTGGCAGGTCTAGTCAGCAAGGAGATCATCAGTGGTTATACAGACTCAAAAACTAATTCAGAGGTAATACAGAGATTTTTTTTTTTTCATAATCAGAGGTGTGGATATGTCAGGTTTGTATGGGACATATAGATGTCCCAAATGTTGTGTCACCTATTGATAAAGGAACTGAAATATAGCTGAAATAATGTTAGTAAGAATGCTAAAAACTTATCAAAAAACAAATCCAATAAGTGGGACTCATTATTATGATAGGTCTATGTAAACAAGATTCATGAAAGGGACCAAAGGAGTAGAATCCATGAGCAGAGGTTCATGTAAGTTGGATGCAGAGTCAGAGGTCCAGGTTAGGTGGCAGTCAAAGAAGTGGGCTGGAATTAGATCACATGACTTGCAGATTACTAGCTCTGCAAGGTAGCATATAATCATAAATAACCCAGAGGTTTCGAGTAGGGTTTCTGGCTTGGCCAAGCAGTTTTCAAGGATTGACAGTTGTCATTGCAACAGGATTCAGCCCACTCTCAACACTGAAAACATTGTTTCAAGGATGACGAAACATCTCAGCCAACCAGATGTTTTCTCTTTGAATTTAATAGCATCATAAATGGAATTGTGTTAAGAATGGTAAATATAACTTAGTTTCTTTTTTTCGTTATCTTCAGGTGGAGGTAGTAAAGAAACTAAGTCTGGAGGAGTTACCGCCTGTACTTATTCTTCATTTAAAGTTCTTTGTGTATAACAAAGATGGCGGATCACAAAAACTGATGAAGAAAGTAGACTATCAAGTTGAACTGGAAATTACAAAAGGTAAGGGATCAGAGAAAATTTCTTGTGACCTTTAACTCTGTACCAAAGGACAAAATTTTAGACTTGGCAAAATTGAACACATTTACAGATAACAAAATAAGTGACTCAAAAACGAACATTTCTGTTTGGAAGGGTAGAAAACATTGTGGGGGGAAAAAGGACAAAATGCTGGTTACCAGCATTTTCTCCTTTTCCCCCAGAATGTTTTCAAAAGGCTTCTTCCTCAAGGTCATGAAAACTATGAATTTTATGGTAAAGGTTAAAGAGTCTAGGCCTAGATTTAGTTGCTTTTGTAAATGGAGTAGATCAAGATTAGATTGCAAAATGTGACCAAACTGGCTAGTTCAGTCAATGATGTACAGGATTGCAAACCAGGGGGTTGCTTCAACAGTATTTATGTGGGAAAGCAGCTGAATGTTGTTTAAAGTACTGGTAAAAGAAATTAAAGGAAAGCAGGGTTTTAATGGGCACATGCTTTCTGTGTCTTATACACAGAAGTAGGGAAGAGGAACACCACCCCACCCCCTTAAATTTGTTGATTGCCTGCAACGGGAGGCAACTTCAATTTTTAAGGTGGTAAATGAAAAAAAAAAAAATGTCCAAAAATTCTTCAATCTAATGTGGCATACTATTTCAACAGGCAGCCTGTTATCAATCCTCCTATCAATGTAAGGTTAAGGGAGATACAGCAGGTAACAGTTCATACCTTCATTATGCTTTAGAGTTTTGGCCAACATCACAAAGATTATTTGCTAAATATCCAACTATTATTGCTCGAACAAATTGACATGAAATAAATGACCTCTCTTGCCATATATTACACGCTTGAAATATTGTCCAAACTTAGCTTCGGCTGATGTGGTCTGTATATGGAACTATGTGAACGTTTTTCAACTCTTTATATGGCGTATAGATTCATCGTTTCTTTAAAGAATACTTAAAATACCTGAAATACAAATGATTTTGTTTGTTTACATTTAGTCATACGTGGTGGGTAACAGAGATCTAAGATGCACTTTCTGTGCAGTCTGATTTTGATCTATGTCATCCGCAAAAGCTCTCATATTTTGACTATGGCACAGTAAGGGTCAAACCCGACATTTACCATTAACAGAATTTCCGTACCGTCTGATTATACCCGACGATATATATATTCACTCCTTAATTATTCTTTGCATAAAGGTCAATTTCAGGTCAATTTATTCGAGTAATAATTGTTGTTGGAGAAATTCCCTTCTTGTCACAATGTTTTCAAAAGTGAGCTACTACTAGAAAAGGAGGTCACCAGGTAAGGAGTTAACCCTTTACCAAACAACAGAATCTTAGACTAGTCCAAATTGAAAGCACTTGCAGACGAAAACATAAAAGTGGCCAAAAAATTGAAATTTGTTTTAAGAAGGGAAGAAAATGTTCTGGAAAAAGGAGAAAATGCTGGTTACCAGCATTTTCTCCTTTTCCCAAAACGTTTTCAAGAGCCTACCTCTTCAGGGTCGTTAAAAGTCGGGATTGTGCGGTAAAGAGTTAAGCCTTTACACCACAACCACATGTGGAAAAAGTGTTGGAAGAAGAGAAAATATGGTAAACAGTATTTTCTTCTTTTCCCATTACAATTTCTACCTTTTCAAAGGCAAATCCTTTCGTTAGATCTTTGTTTTTTTTTTGTCTGCATGGTTGAAAATTTTCAGGATTTTTAGGCTATCGAAAAGCCATGTTTTCTTCATTTTGTTATTTAAATTGCTAAATTTGAGGATTTCAGAATTGCTAAAAATAGCTTACTTTCACTCAAACGTCTTTAAATGCTCTCAATTTGGACAAGTCTAGAATTTCATGTTGTGATATAGATAACCCTTTACAATACAATCCTGAGTTTTAACAACCTTTTGAAGCCGTTTGAAAACATTCTGGGAAAAGGAGAAAATGCTGGTAACCCTTTACAATACAATCCTGAGTTTTAACAACCTTTTGAAGCCGTTTGAAAACATTCTGGGAAAAGGAGAAAATGCTGGTAACCAGCATTTTCTCCTTTTCCCTGCAATGTTTTCTACCCTATCAAAGATGAATTCCATCATTTGAGTCTGCAAATGCTTTCAGTTTGGACATGTCTACAATTTTGTTGTGTGTTAAAGAGTCAACCCTTAGACTAGAAGGTGACTGCTCATTCTGGGTCGTCTGATCCTGATCTACTCTGTCCTTTAGAGTGCCATAAGTCAATTTATTTTGCTTGTTTCAGATTTGCTATCACCAAATGCGAAGAATAAGCTGAATATGCAACAGAGATCCTACAAACTATTTGCAGGTAAATACATGTCTATGAGCCATGTTCTGTGAAAAGGGGGCTTGATGCATCTGCGAAAAGTTTTGACCCAGGTCAGCCTGTGTAGTCTGCACAGGCTGACCCAAGCAGAAACTTTTTACTTAGGATAAATTTTCTGTATGTCCAAGGACCTGTCTAATAATGATCAAGTTGGTTATTAAAAAAAAAAGTTGGGATTATTGATCATTAATTATGTTATGGCTTAATTGTTATAATGCATCAAGGAGACACATTAAGCCCTCTTGTCAGAGCATAGCTCATACAATTTCTTATACCATGTTTTTTGGCAGTATACTTGAATCAGCCTGTCTATCAGTATTTATACATTCACATAGGCACATTTGTATTGCAAAGTTCTCCACCTTGTTTTGTTATATTATTGGAGCTTTATACACTTATTGAGTAGTATGTGTGGGTGTTCACTGTCACCGCTGATCATTGTGGGAAAGCAACCAGTGGCTTGAAGAGTGCACTGGCTGCTGTGATATAACTGGAGTAGTACTAAAAACCTTGTTAACCCATAGGCTGCTAAATGCCACTCACTGACCTTTTGCGAAAAGTGATCAGACTGCACAGAATGTGCAGTCTGGTATTGGATCTACAATGTCCGATAAGGGGATATTTTTCTCCTCCCCAAAAAATAAAAAAAAAGTTGAAATAGTATTATTTCAGCTTGACAGTTTCATTTAACTAATTTAGAAGGTTAAGGGTTAAAAACCATACAAACATGTGGATGTGCGGGATACAACTTTCAGATAGCCTTGTGTAAGGGTAAACAAGTTATCTCCCTTTTATTACAATTTAAGGACAACATAAAATGCACTGTTTGAACAGTAGCGTTCCATTTTAAAAGCTTTTGATGAAGGGGGAGGGTGTGGATTAAGCTACCTCGCGCCTTCAGCTCCAACCCATCTAGGTCATATTACTTCTATATTAGACAACTAATCAGAAATGGTTCACATACTGGGAATTGTCTTCTAAAGGATAGATAACACTGTTGGAAAAGGAAAGAATACTGATTACCATAGTTTTCACCTTTTCCCATGATACTTTACCCAAGCTTTCGTTTTCATTTACCCCTAACCACACAATGCCAACTTTTGATGACCCTTGGAAAGAAGCCTTTTGAAAACACTGGGGGAAAAGAAAATGCTGGTTACCAGCATTTTCTCCTTTTCCCACAGTGTTTTCTACCCTTTCAAGAACAAATACTATCATTTGAAAAATAATTGAATTATTGTCTGTAAATTCCTTCAATATAGATGAGTCTAAAATGCTGTCGTGTGGTAAAGGGTTAAGGTCATTGAAACACGGGATTGTTTGGTAAATGGTTAACTCTTTACCATATAACAAAATTGAAATTAAATGCATATGCAGAGGACAACTATGGATCCATAGTTGTGATCATAAATTTGGTATAATGCAACACGGAGATGCATTAAACCCCATTTTGCCAGAGCATAACTATTTTGTCCTTTTTGTTGTAGTTGTTTATCACCATGGAAAACATATGACGGGCGGGCACTACACCACTTGTGTCTTCCACCCAGGCATCAACGGTTGGGTTCTTAGTGACGACAGCACTGTAAAGACTGTTCACGTTAGTACCGTGTTAAAATACATCCCACCCAGGGTCCCATACTTATTGTATTATAGACGTTTGGACAGCGGCCATTGATAGTGTGATACTGTGATCGAGACACAATCTGTGCATCGTAGCAGGAGATGCGTTTGTTATGAATTGTTTTGTTATTCCTTTACACGCCTTATGAAAATGTACCAATTTTATGAACTGTGACATCAACTAGTATGATTTTTGTGTTCATTGTTTTTCCCATCTTTTCACATATGTGGGCCTGTTTGGCTAGTCTTTACTTTTAACCACACAATCCTGAGTTTGAGGGAGAAGGCTTTTTGAAAACATTGTAGGAAAAGGAGAACATGCTGATAATCAGCATGTTCTCCTTTTCCCACAATGTTTCCAACCCGTTTGAAGATTATTTCCTCCAATTGAGCCGCATTTGATTTGTTGTCTGTAAATGCTTTTTATTTTGACAATTCCAAAATTTTATGTTTTTGTGAAGAACTAAATTTTGTTATTGACACTTTCATTACGTGCCTCATGTAATGAAATTCATCTTTGATTGGGTAGGAAACATTTTGGGAAAAGGAGATGCTCTTTTTGTTTCAGTGGTTTCGAAAGCCTTCTTATTCAGGGTTTTTCAAACTCAGAATTGTTTGGTAAAGACTAAATATGCGTTTACAATAATTCCAAAATTAACAGTAGCCATTTTGTGTAGTTGTTTTTTTGGATTTTTTTGTGTTTGTATGAGTGACACAATACCGACATTGAAGTATATGAGCTGCATTGTGGTAAAGGGGGCTTAATGCATCTCCATTATGCATGATAGCAAGCAAGTCATCATCCAATTATGGACCCATATAAATTCATTTTGTCTAACAACCATCTGAATCATGATGCAGACTGGTTCTTAGACATGCAGAAAATGGACTAATAGCAAAAAGTTTCAGTCTAGGTCAGCCTGCGTGGACTGCCTAGGCTGACCTGGGTTGATACTTTTTCAAGATGCATTAAGTCCCCATTTCACATAGCATGGCTTATATCTGTTTTCTGAACTGCCAAGTACATTAACTTTATTTTTGTTTATTTGTTGACCCATTTTATCACATGTGTGGGCCTGTTAGGCCAAAGTCCTAAATATGTTACAAAAGACTTGTTTATTTTTGTGTAAAGTTAGATTAGGAATATTCATATGATGAAAGAAACATAGCATATTTTTTTTTTCCCTGTTAAATCTTGCGTAAATATGTTTGCAGACTGACTCTGTATGAAATAAAAAGAGTCCGATCTTGGGTTAGTCCTTTATGATATGATCATGTGCTGTAATTCTGTACCAGATGACAAAACTTTAGACTTGTCCAGATCCAAAGCATTTGCAGACAACTAATTGGATTTTGGTAAAATTGTGGGATTTGTCTTTGATAAATAAAAACATTGTGGGAGGAGGAGAAAATGTTGGTTTCCAGCAATTTCTCCTTTTCGTACCATGTTTTCAAAAGCCTTCTTCCTCAATGTCATCTAAACTCAGAATACATGATAAAGAGTTGATAACCCTGAGGGAGTAGGCTTTTTTCATAATTTTGAAGGAAAAGGAGAAAATGCAGGTGAACATACGATGTGGGAAAAGGAAAATGCTGGTAATTGCATGTACTCCTTTTTCCCACAATTATGTCAATGTTATCTATCCCTTGAATGGTAAATTTCATCATTTGAGCCACATGTTATTTGGTGTCAGCTAATGCTTAATCCTTTCCCAGATAAGCCCTGGTTTTTACGGCTCTGAGGTTGAAGGCATTTGAAAACACTGTGGAAAAAGGAGAAAATGCTCATAACGAGCATTTTCTCCATTTTCCACAGTGTTTTCTTCCCTTACAGATAAAAATACCACCGTTTCGTTTTAGCCACTCTAAATTTGTCGTCTTCAAATTCTTTCAATTTCAGCAGACCAAAATTACCTCATCTGGTAAAGAGTTAATCTAGATAAGTTTGATGATTTAGACGTTTGGTAGACAGTTTAATCATTGCAAATTGAAGCATATGATTTTTTGAAAATAGGAATAATCAGCAAGGTTTAAATCATAAATATGTGAAAATACAGAAGCAAAGGATGAATTGTTTGTGATGAGCAGCCTGCCTGGCTAGCTCAGTGGTTAGCGTATCGGACTCGTTAACTGGCGGTTGCGAGTTCAATACCCGTTTGAGGCAAACTTTCTTTACGACTATTTTTCGCCTCTCACCTCTGATGCATGTGAGAAAGTAGTCAGTGACTTGGAAAGAAAGTTGTGTTAATACTGGTGTGAGAAAGCCAGGAAACACATGGGTAGGTGCACTGACAGCTGTGATGTGACCTAAGCTGTTACAATGGTGTTAAACTCCAATACAATCAGTCATGATGAGCAATTTCTCATTTTGCAAGATGTTTTCAAAAGGTGTCAGCTCCAAGACATTAAAATGAGACTGTAGGGGGCTATATATCATATTGCATTTATTTAACATTTTTGATAAATCACCAACACCATATTTTTAGCTTGAATGTTTTCAAAGAAAAGCTTGAGGCATTGTCATATCCCTATCGTTGGTGGTGGGGGCTTGCAAAAACTTTGACATTTTATAAAATCTCTGTCAATACTTAAGATATTTACTTCAAAGTTGGACAAGTTGTTAATTATCAAAAGGGGAACCCGTACAACAAGGGCAGGTAACCATCGAAGTAATTTTGACACAGCTATGCTCCCTTTTCCACTTATAATTTTCACTTAAAATCAAACAACTGCAGCGTAGCATCGGCATCAGCATGAGGTGCTCTTGTTAAACTTGTTGGTGAGTGGGGTTTGTAATAATTTGTTTTTGTATTTAAATGTATATTTGCAAGTTGCTGATTTGACAGAAATACCAGCTTCTGTAGTATTCCTATGCATTCAGATGTTATCTCAGATTTTTATTCGATAGGTCCAATGAAATTAAGCTACTATAAATATCTGTCGAGTTACTGTATGTTCTCAGTGATGAGATACCCAAGCTTGATGCAAGGGTGATGCAACCCGTACTTCAAGCTTGAAACTTTAGTGAAATATAATATCTCACAGTTAGTCTAGCATATATAATTATGATTTTCAGCCTTTTTTTAAAGTGCCAAACCCATTATCACACAATCCCGAAATTTTACAAATCTGAGAAACAAAGCCTTAGAAAACATTGTGGGATGAGGAAAAATGCTCACAGCCAGCATTTTTCTGTTTTCCTACAACTTTTTATAACTTTTCAAAGACAAATCATGTCATTGGGGCCACATTTAATTAATTATCTGCTATTTGTGTCAATTTGGACAAGTCAAAAATTTTGCTGTCTGGTTAAAAGAAACGTACCAGTGAGCTGACATATTTCAAAAACGTTTTTCTAGTACCTCAAAGCGCTGTCTCATAAGCCACATGATGTTTGTTATATTTATTTAGAGTTATTGCCCTTGCAATTATTAGTTTTGGACCCCCAACATCAACCCCCTACTAAACAATGTTTGGACCTGTCTGCATTAACTGGACTCTTCCCCATGTTTTAACTCTTTGCCAAACAATCCTGAGCGTTAAAGAACTTGAAAGAGATGGCTTTTGAAAACATTGTGAGAAAAGGAGAAAATGCTGGTTACCAGCATTTTTTCCTTTTCTTGCAATGTTTTCTAAAGCCTTCCTCCTCAAGACCGTTTAAACTCAGGATTGTGGAGTAAAGGGTTTAAGGTTGAACCAGTTTATTAGTTATGTGTGCATGAAAATGGCTGTAAGCTTGACTAATTGGATTGTTGACATCTATTTATAGATTATTTTTCAAGTGTTACTATTTTACATTGTAAATTATGGTGTACAATGAAACTAAAATTGGGATATGATGAGTGTATTTACTGCATTTGAAAAGAAAATCCATAAATGTTAATTTTCTGAAAGAGAGAGAGAGATAGAGAGAGAGAGAGAGAGAGAGAGAGCACGAGCGAGCTTATTGGCTGGGGTTTGGATTATGTACATAGACTGGTTTTGAAGGTTCATTTTAAGAATACATGTAGTAAGATTTGATGTAAGTTTCATCATTTCTAGACAATGTCCTGTTTAAAGCAGAACATTATGAAGTTTGTTCCTACAGATTCTGAACCCTCTAACTTTCAGCAGGTCAAACGCCTGGAACCCAGGAATACCTGCTATACCTTAAACATTTACCAGCTGATAAAATTTTAGAATCGACTGTATTTAACACACTTGCAGACAACAATTTAGATTTGGCTGAAAATAAAAGGTTAGTTTTTGACAGGGTAGAAAACATTGTGGGAAAAGGAGAAAATGCTGGTTACCAGCATTTTCTCCTTTTACCACCAATGTTTTCAAAAGCCTCTGTCAGAGTAGTTTAAACTTGAAATTGTGTGTTAAAGGGTTTAAACACTTGTGTGCACAGTGTAGAACAAGATCAGATTGCAAAGATGATGGAGATTCATGATGAATAAATAATGTCCTATATGTTTCAGATAGTCCAACTTGCAATAGAGGGACTTTGTATTTATTTCTCTTCTTTCATTGTTGAACAACCACCACTACCCTTTCAGTACTTTATATATGTAAAACTGGCTTTTTAGGTACTTAAGAAGACCTAAAAAAAAAAAAAAACCATTGCAATTTCGGGGATTTTTTTTTGCAGGAATTCAAATTAAAAAAAAAAAAACAGTTGATAGGATAGATCCAAGATCAGAGTGCAGGTTCTATGTCATATGATCTTGATCCTTGCTTTGTGATAAGGCAACTTTATTTGTGAAAGTCTTTCTAAGGTTTCTCTAATGTGTTTATCTATACAATGACTTGTACTGTTTAAATCTGTTTGACTAAACAAGCAAAGTTACATACTGAGCAACTCAAGGACCTACAGACAGTGTAGATCAAGATCAGACTGCACATACTGTGCAGTCTTATCTTAGATCCACGCTGTCTGATAAGGTGATATTTTCCCTCGAAAAATAACTTTGAAATAGCAATATTTGGGCTTAACGACTTGAAAGTTTCATTTGACTTATTGCGCAGGTAAAATTAAGTTGCATTTATTTTTCTCAATATATACATCCATTCCTGCCATTTTAATGTCATGATATCATGTTAGACCATACAGATTTGTGGTGGTTGTTGCTAAAAATATACAGAATTCTGCATTTTTTGTGTGAAACCATTTTCCAAGAAATTTGTATGAGAATTGTAAAAATAAATGAAAGCTTATTATTTTTGTGTCTGTTCTACTTCATTTTACACCAGATACATGTACATAGGATCTGGCATTAGTTGGCTTTTATCTCATGATTTATTAAATAATAAAGATAATGTACAAGATGAAATTCGTAATGGCCATATTACACTGAAAACAGAGGTAGGTAGAAGTTGGTATTGGGGTTTAACACGGTTTTAAAAGCTTAGGTCACATCACTGCAGTCAGTGCAGCTACACATGTTTTTCCTGGCTTTATCACACTAGTACTGACACAGTCTTTCCAAATCACTGACTACTTTCTCACATGCATCAGAGGTGAGAGGCGAAAAATCGCCAGAGAGAAAGTTTTCCTCAAATGGGTATGAAACTCCCAACCACCAGGTCACGAGTCGGATGGGCTAACCACTGAGCTACCTGGGCGTGCCAGTAGTTAGAAGAAAACAAAATATCTACTACAGACAACCCATACATATGCTAATCTCAGTAATGTACAGAACCATTTATCCCAAAAGACAAAGTTTCACGCCTTTCTTAGACAAATTTTTGGTCTTTCTAATTTCAAAGCATTTGAAGACAACAAATGAAACATGGCTCACATGGTACAAGTTGTTTTTGGCAGCGCTGCTCACTCCCTGTCATTGTTTCCACACGACTATCTGCTTATGTCATGGCCCTGTGTCTGCTAATGCGTCCATACGTCCCTGCTTTAACCTAATCAAACCTCTCTCTAAATACCCATCCAATTATGACCAAATTTCACAGAAATGCTCCTGTGATTGTCCTCTTCAGGATTTCTTAAAGAATTTGCAACAAAACTGAAAAATATTGATAAAATTTGAAAATCTTCCTGTCTGAAACCATAAAGCCTAGGACTACCAAAGTTTGCATGTGACTTAATCTAATGGACCTCTACCAAGTTCCTTCAAAGTATAGACCTGGGGTCAAAATTGGCCCTGCCTCAGGGGTAACAAGTTTTACAAGGGCTTATAAAGTGAATACTTTAAAATTCTTCTTATTCCTAACCAAGAGGTCTAGGGCTACCAAAGTTGACATGTAGCTTCATCTTATGAGACCTCTGCAAAGGTTTGTCAAATTATAGCACTGGGGTAAAAATTTGCCCTGCCCCTGGGATCACAAGTTTTACTTGGGCTCATAAAGTGAAAACTTTCTCGTTTTTAACCATAAGGCCCTGGGCTACCAAATTTTGCATGAAGCTTTTTTTAGTGGACCTCTAGCCCTGATGTCAAATTTAACCCTGCCCCACAAGTCATAAGTTTTACATAGGCTTATATTGCAAAAACTTTTAAAAATAATTCTTGTTCAAAACCATTTAGCCTAGAATTGTAATGGTTGGTATGTATGGTGTGTTATTAGCCATTGGAGCAATACAGGGCCATCATGGCCCTCTTGTTGAAACCTACTATCTTTATTTAGGTCAAATTTTTGCCTGGATACACAAGTAAACAAAACCAATTTCATACTCTAACAAAATAGTTTTACCACTGATATTCAAACAAAGCAGTTCAACTTTATACTGTATATTGCCTGTAAATAAAAAACTTCTGGTGTTTCTCTTGTCCTTTTAAGATAGTAAAAGATTTTCAGCTTCAGTTAAAATAAAAAATGTGCCGGGTATAATACCTCTCCACCATCTGGTGCATTTGTACAATAACATAGCTTGTTGCTGAAGAACACGTACCCTGGAGAACTCATACTCTTGAGACCTCGTGCCCTAATCTCAAGGGTATGAGTTCTTTGGAGAAATCGAGTTGCGAGTTGTCGATAGAACTTGTATCCCAGAGATTTCGGGATAGATTTTTTTCTTTTCTGATATTTAGTATGAAAGACATTTGATTAGACTGCTTGTATTCATTTGACATCATCTATGCATTTGAAAAAAAAAATGACTTTTATTTGGAGGGGAGGGGGCGGTTCTAGGCTATTTTCTTTATCAAAGCTCGTTGCCAAATGAACTTCTTACTTTTCATGTCTCTGTCAATGCCAATGAAGCTCATGATATAGTTATTTAACCCTATACAACACAACAAAATTTTAGCCTTGTCCAAATTGAAAGCATTTGCAGACGACAATTTCAATGTAGCTCAAATGATGCGATTTTTCTTTGATAGGGTAGAAAACATTGTGGGAAAAGGAGAAAATGCTGGTTACCAGCATTTTCTTTTCCCACAATGTTTTCTAAAGGCTTCTTTCCTACGGTCGTCAAAAGTCGGCACTGTGCGTTAAAGGGTTAAAAGGCAGTGGAGCAGTACAGTGCCATCATGGCCCTCTTGTTTTTTAATTCTGTTTTGATACCATGCCAGCACATTCTTTATTCATCTAAATACCTGGAGGACGTTCTGAGGAGAGGAGCACCATGGAAGGAACATAAGATATCAGGAAAAGAAAGTAAACACAAGTGTACAGATGGGAGCACTCTAGCACAATGGATACCAGACCATGAAATATGCTTCCCCGACCTTTGACTAGTTGAGCTAAAACATAAATGCCTCCCCACATTTACTTTCATTGTAATTCTAGTGTTTGAAATAGAAACAAAAGATGTCTTGTAAAAAAAATGAACACTGATTCACTGATGGAGGCATCTTTGCAATGACAGGATTATGTTATATGGCCTGTGACTAGCTGAGCTAAAAAGACAAGAACTGGCATGTTGGTGCCAACACTCGGCTGAAGTTGCATGATTTTCAGTAAAAATTCAGTTGAAAAAGGAGCATGACTGTGTCAGAAATTCTTTGATGGTTACCTGCCATTGTTGTATGGGTTCCCCTTTCGATAGTAAACAACTTGTCCAAGTTTGAAGTAAATATCTTCAGTAATGACAGTGATATTATAAAATATCAAAGTTTTTGAAAATGTCAAAGTTTTCGCACGACGACAATGCAGATGACGATGACGCAGACGCCATAATAGTGTTATAAAGATGCAGTCATTTCAAAGAAGTTGTTGAGACATGATATAAGACCAAAGCCCAGAGCAATTTGATGTCTAGATTTGACAGCATTTGAGTTACAAGATCATTACCCTAATTGTTTGTATTTATATAAGTTGTACACAGACAGTTATGTAACTAATACTTGATTTAAATCATAATTATGTTAGTAAATAAACCTTTACCAGACGACAAAATTTTAGACTTTTTTGAAATCCAAAGCATTTGCAGACGACAAATTTAATGTGACTCAAAGATGAGACCTCTCCGAGGTTTGATGATAGCTATTGCTACGGGCTTCTTTCCTTCCTCACAGCTGAATATGCTTTGAAGTGGAAAAGCAATCAGTGGTTTGACTAAAATAATGTTGAAAATGGCATTAAACTCTAAACAAAAAAACAGGGTATGCTTAATTCAAGACCGTTATTTCTTAGCTAAACCTTTGATATTGTTCCTCAATAGCTGCCAAACATAAACTACATGGTAAAAATGCAGGTCCAGTCACTAAGAGAAAAATGTATTGTAAAAACTAAAGCAAAAGTTGCCAACTTTTGAACTAGTTTAACTCTTTCCTTACTACAGATGACACTAGAAGCTTTTGTGGGCAGTGTAGATCAAGATCAGACTGCACAAAACATGCAGTCTGATCTATGATCTACACTATTTACTGCTTTAATCTAGATTATGACCGAACCGGCTCTTGATCTTGTAGCGGAACTGTATCTATAGCTTTGGAGAAAATTCAATTTATTTATTCAGTAATGAAAGAGGTAAGATTACGTTCTTCTGCCAGCCTCTGGAACGATGACAGACTGTACTGTAACCCATCATCAGACTCGTAATAACATCCATCTTTTTAACTCTTTACCAAACGACAAAATTTTTGACTGGTCCAAATTCAAAGCATATGCTGACGATGAAATCAACGTGACTCAAAAAGTTGAAATTCATTTTGGGAGGGTATGAAAACATAGTTGGAAAAGGAGAAAATGCTGGTTACCAGCATTTTCTCCTTTTCCCACAGTGTTTTCTAAAGGCTTCTTTCCTGCGGTCGTCAAAAGTCGGCATTGTGCGTTAAAGGGTTAAAAGGCAGTGCACCATGGAAGGAACATAAGATATCAGGAAAAGAAAGTAAACACAAGTGTACAGATGGGAGCACTCTAGCACAATGGATACCAGACCATGAAATATGCTTCCCCGACTTGAAAATGTCAAAGTTTTTGCACGACGACCATGCAGATGACGATGACACAGACACCATAATAGTGTAATAAAGATGCAGTCATTTCAAAGAAACTGTTGAGACATGATATAAGACCAAAGCCAAGAGCAATTTGATGTCTAGATTTGACAGCATTTGAGTTACAAGATCATTACCCTAATTGTTTGTATTTACATAAGTTGTACACAGACAGTTATGTAACTAATACTTGATTTAAATCATAATTGTTAGTAAATAAACATTTACCAGACGACAAAATTTTAGACTTTTTTGAAATCCAAAGCATTTGCAGACGACAAATTTAGTGTGACTCAAAGATGAGACCTCTCCGAGGTTTGATGATAGCTATTGCTACGGGCTTCTTTCCTTCCTCACAGCTGAATATGCTTTGATGTGGAAAAGCAATCAATGGTTTGACTAAAATAATGTTGAAAATGGCATTAAACTCTAAACAAAAAAACAGGGTATGCTTAATTCAAGACCGTTATTTCTTAGCTAAACCTTTGATATTGTTCCTCAATAGCTGCCAAACATAAACTACATGGTAAAAATGCAGGTCCAGTCACTAAGAGAAAAATGTATTGTAAAAACTAAAGCAAAAGTTGCCAACTTTTGAACTAGTTTAACTCTTTCCTTACTACAGATGACACCAGGAGCTTTTGTGGACAGTGTAGATCAAGATCAGACTGCACAAAACATGCAGTCTGATCTATGATCTACACTATTTACTGCTTTAATCTAGATTATGACCGAACCGGCTCTTGATCTTGTAGCGGAACTGTATCTATAGTTTTGGAGAAAATTCAATTTATTTATTCAGTAATGAAAGAGGTAAGATTACGTTCTTCTGCCAGCCTCTGGAACAATGACAGACTGTACTGTAACCCATCATCAGACTCGTAATAATATCCATCTTTTTAACTCTTTACCAAACGACAAAATTTTTGACTGGTCCAAATTCAAAGCATATGCTGACGATGAAATCAACGTGACTCAAAAAGTTGAAATTCATTTTGGGAGGATATGAAAACATTGTGTGACTAGAAATAGGTGTGTCAGAGACACGGATGCCCCCACTAAATGGTACTGGTCACAGATATGTCATATGAGTGAATCAATAGGTGTTACAGAAAATTGTTTTGGATAAAAGCCTAGACAGGGTTAAGAAGGTTTGTTTTATATATATAGCCAAGCAGATAAAAGATTATTTATACCTGATAACAAAATTGAGGACTGGTCCAAGTTGAAAGCAATATGCAGACAATAAATTATATGGTTTGTATTGCATATGGTAAAAAACTTTGTGAGAAAAAGAAGAAAATGCTGGTTTTGAGCATTAACTTCTTTTTATTCAGCGTTTTCCTTAATCTTTCAACTGAGGGATACTTATACTCAAGATTATGAAGATCTTAACTTGAGGAATGAGAGTGAGAAATATAGCAATAATAATTACTTTGTTGGACTTCCTCTATGAGACAGGAACAAATTGGATCGAATATTATCACACTGGACTATAGTTGAAGGGTAGGTTGCAGCCTCAATATTCTCTGACATAGTTCTTTGGATGAGTCTTTTTAACAAGAGGGCCATGATGGCCCTGTATCGCTCCACTGGCTATTAAGTAAAAACACTACAAGCCAAACATTACAATATTCAGCAAATTGATTTCAAACACGAGGACATGCAAACATTTTTCTATCTAATCCTACGAGAAAGTTGTGATCCATGGGCAAAGCCAATTTTGATCGCAAAGCTATAATTATTTGAATCCTGGTGGAGGTCCACAATATAAAGCTCCATACCAAATAATTCAGTTCTTGAATGTTATAAACAAGAAGATTTTCAAATTTTTCTCAATGAAAAGCCCTGTAAAGCATGAAACCCATGAGACAGGGCTAAATCTAATAGCCTTAGTCTTTATAATGGTTAGTAACATGATGACTTAAGATAGTTTTCATTACAAAAGCCCATGTAAAACTGGTGACCTTGTGTTCCGTGGTGTGGGGACAAACTTGGGTCAAGGACTATAATTTGGGCCCTCCTTGTAGAGGCCCACTAGATAAAGCTACATGCAAAATTTGGTGGACCCCATGGCTATTATTTGAAGGAACTTGGTAGAGGCCCACTAGATACAGCTACATGCCAAATTTGGTAGCCCTAGGCCTTACAGTTTCAGAGAAGAAGATTTTTGAAAATTTTCTATATTTTTCAGTTTTGTTGCCATGGCAACCAGAGTTTTTGAAGGAATAAAATTCTGTCATGGGATTCTGAAGAAGACCATGGCAGGATCATTTCTTTGAAGTTTCATCAAAATTGGATAAGTAGTTTCAGAGATGTTTGAAATAAAAGTTAATGCACGCACGGACAGATGGACGGACGGACCTTCAGTGCCAGTAAAAAACAAGTATATACATCAATCTCAGTTTGAAATATATCTTTTTAACCTATTACCAGACAATCCCTACTTTTGATGACCCTGAGAAAGAAGGCTTTAGAAAAGCATTTTCTCCTTTTCTTACAATGTTTTCTACTGTTCACAAAACAAATTTCAAATTTTCAATCACTTTTATTTTGTCGTCTGCAAGTGCTTTCGATTTAGACAAGCCTAAAATATTATCGTTTGGTAATGAGTTACATGTGTGCTAACAATTGTCATAATAAATCACTAAGATTTTTTTTCAAACTTATTTTATTAATACTTTTTCTAAGCTAGTCATCATCAAACAGTAGACATGGTGTATTAATATGAACACTTCATAGTTTGTAAACAGAGTCAGATATGTGGAGGATAATTTTTTGTTTTGGTGTATGATTGAAAATTCTTTTATTGAGTTGAAACAAATGCTAAAAGCTCCCCTTGAGCACGTTGTGCTCAAATGAGCTAAAAAGTTAACATACGGATGGACGCACAACGGACAACGGGCCATAACATAAGCCTGCTGGCCTTTGGCCAGTGGAGCTAAAAAACTTGTCTAGCACCAATCATGTATCACTGCAGCTTGATAATCAAGGGAGGTAAATAGTAACGAACTTTATCTTTCATAAAAAAGAGTTATTTCCCTTGATTAGTGTTTAAATTGAAGTGACAATATTTTGAAGCCCATGTTAAACTTGCGATCCCTGGAATGAAGGCAATTTTGACCCCAGACCTACAATATGAAACTAGAATGTGTGGTTATAAACAGAAAGATTTTTTAATCTTGCCCAATAAAAAGTCATGTAAAACAAGTTTGCTGAATAAAAGGCCCTGTAAAATATGTGATCCATGACACAGGTTTATCAAGTTTTCACTATAAAAGCCAATGTAAAACTTGTGACCCCTGGTGTGAAGTCAAACTTGACCCCCAAAGTTAAAATTTGGGCCCTCTTGGTAGAGGCCCATTATATAAAGTTACATGCAAAATTTGGTAGCCCTAGGCCTAAATATGGCTATGTACAAGTAGATTATTAAAGTTTCCTTATATAAGACCATGTAGAACTTGTGACCCCCTGGGGTGGGGCTACATTTGACCCCCTGGGCTATAATTTGGGCACCCTTGGTAGAGACCCCCTAGATAAAGCTAAATGCAAAATTTGATAGCCCTAGCCCTTATAGCTAGATGCGAAAGATTTTCCTATATAAGCCCACCCATGTAAAACATGTTACCCCCCGGAGCGAAGTCAAATTTGACCCTCGGCTATAATTTGGACACCCTTGGTACAGGTCCACTAGATAAAGCTACATGCCAAATTTGGTCGCCCTAGGCCCCATGGCTAAGTCAAAGAAGAATTTTAAAGTTCTCCCTATATAAGCCCATGTAAAACTTGTTACCCCCAGGCAGGGCCTAATTTGACCCCAGGGCTATAATTTGAACAATCTTGGCAGAGGTCCACTAGATAAAGCTACATGCCAAATTTGGTAGCTCTAGGCCCTATGGCTAGGTAGAAGAGGAATTTTAAAGTTCTCCCTAAATAAGCCCATGTATAACTTGTAACCCCCGGGGCGGGGCCAATTTTGACCCCAGGGCTATAAATTGAAGAAACTTGGTAGAGGTCCACTAGATAAAGCTACATGCCAAATTTGGTAGCCCTTGGCCTTACGGTTTCAGACAAGAAGATTTTCAAAGATTTTCAAAATTTTTCAGTTTTGTTGCCATGGCAACCAGAGTTTTTAAAGGAATTAAATTCTTTCAAGAAATTCTGAAGAGGACCATGGCAGGATCATTTCTGTGAAGTTTCATCAAAATTGGATGGGTAGTTTCAGAGAAGAAGACGTTTTAAAAAAAAGTTAACGCACGGACGGACGCATGGACGCACGACGGACAACAGGCCATGACATAAGCCCGCTGGCCTTCGGCCAGTGGAGCTAAAAACCAAAACTGTATCTTCATATCACAATTCTGCTGA
Organism: Hippopus hippopus; assembly: GCA_946811185.2. Taxonomy (NCBI): domain Eukaryota; kingdom Metazoa; phylum Mollusca; class Bivalvia; order Cardiida; family Cardiidae; genus Hippopus; species Hippopus hippopus. The sequence goes on along the minus strand of OX328103.1, from coordinate 11,992,955 downwards.
GCAGGATGTAAAACTGGGTTGAACAGTCAATTTAAACACTTGACCTTCAACTGTGACCTTGACCTTGGGCATATCGAAACAAACTTTTCGCATGATACTAGTACTTGTTAAGGAGAACAAGTGTGCAAAGTTTTTTTGAAATCCATTGATAAATGTAGAAGTTATGCTCCAGACAAGGTCAATTGAAACATTTGACCTTCAACTGTGACCTTGACCTTGGGCGTATCGAAACAAACTTTTCGCATGATACTAGTACTTGTTAAGGAGAACAAGTGTGCAAAGTTTTTTTTGAAATCCATTGATAAATGTAGAAGTTATGCTCCAGACAAGGTCAATTGAAACATTTGACCTTCAACTGTGACCTTGACCTTGGGCATATCAAAACAAACTTTTCGCATGACACTAGTACTTGTTAAGGAGAAGAAGTGGGAAAAGTTTTTTTGAAATCCATTGATAAATGTAGAAGTTATGCTCCGGACAAGGTCAATTTAAACATTTGAACTTCAACTGTGACCTTGACCTTGAGCATATCGAAACAAACTTTTCGCATGACACTAGTACTTGTTAAGGAGAACAAGTGTGCAAAATTATTTTGAAATCCATTTATAAATGTAGAAGTTATGCTCTGGACAAGAATGGGACACACACACTAACGCACGCACGCACACACACACTAACACACACAGACGGACACAGGTAACTCTATATGCCCCCCCCCCCCATTTCATGGCAGGGGCATAAAAAAAGAGAAAATGCTGGTTACCAGCATTTTCTCCTTTTCCAACAATGTTTTCAAAAGGCCTTTTCTTTAAGGTCGTTAAAACTCAGGATTGTGTAGTAAAGGGTTAAACAGTATGAATTACTTGTCTGCATTTGGACTCCTGCATTGTCCACTAGCAGCCAAAAGTAAACAAACACTTGTAAACAACAAATTAAAAGCAGCTCAAATGATGCAAGCCGCCTTTGAAAGAGTAGAATGTAGTTTTGTGAAAAGGAAAAGAAGCAGCTGGACAGACCTTTTTCCTTTTTCCACAATGTTTCCAACACCAGTCGTCCCTAGGCTTGCATAAAACCAGGGATTAAAGACCTGACTGTCATTATTGGCACATACAGACTGTGCGTCTTGATAAACACAGAGTTGTCCCAGATAGTTATTGTCCAAGATTAACTGTCAATAGTCTGATCTATTGGTAACCAGCATTTTCTCCTTTTCCCACAATGTTTCCAACAGCTGTCTTTCTAAGGGTTGCTGGGGGTCCTGCGTGGCTCAGTGGTAATGTCTTGGACTCATGAACCGGAGGCCCCCGAGTTCGAGCCTCACGGGGTTTTTCATGGGAATGTCCTTGGGCAAGATACTTCAGAGCCCCAGCCTAGTATTGGTGAAAGCCAGGAAATATATGAATATGTGAGCTGTCGCCCCAATATGACTGAAATAATGTTGAAAGCAGTGTAAAACACCATTCAATCAATCAGTCTAAGGGTTGCTAAAAGAGAGATTCAAGAATTACAGACCTGACTGTTATTATTGGCACATACAGATAGTTTCTCTTGATAAACACACAGATAGACGTCACAGATAATTGTCAAAGATTAGTTGTCAGTAGTCTAATCCATTGTCTCTGAACCCTTTTTTCAACTGCTTCCATGTTTTTGACAATCTCTTGGATAGAGGCCTTTTCAAAAATATTGTGTGAAACAGAGAAAGTACTGGTAAGACTTGTGTTTGCATGGGCAACTCATATTTACTTATCTTCTTTTTTTCAGGTGACATGTAGAGTTGTTCTGGAAGTTTACCTGTGCTATGCACAGTGGCTTTGGAAGAATATTTTGCTAAGTACTGGTAAAAGAAACTCCAGGAAAGCATGGATTGGTGCACAGGCTGCTGCAATATAACTGAAATAATCTTGAAAACTGTGTTAAACACCACATAATCAATCAGTCCTCCAGATATGAGATTATTTTATAATGAGTTATTTCATTGATTAATGATTTGGAAAACAGTGTGAAAGGAAGAAAATGCTTTTTCCCCAGCCTACAGAGTCGTAAAGTCTCGGGAATTTTCGATTATCTCTTCTGAAAACTCTTCTGTTTTCTGAAAACATTCTGGGGAAATGGAGAAAATGCTTGTAACCAGCCTTTTCTCCTTTTTCCACTATGTTTTCTACCCTATCAAAAAACAGAAATAACCATTTGAGCTACATCCAATTTGTCGTCTGCAAATGTTTTCAATTTGGTTCAGCATAAAAATTTTGTCGTTTGGTAAAGAGTTAACACTTAACCCCATTATCCCAACTTTTAACAACCCTGACAAAGAAAGCTTTTGAAAACATTATGGGAAAAGGAGAAAATGCTGGTGACCAGCATTTTCTCCTTTTCCCACAATGTTTTAAACCCTTCAAAAAACTAATTTTGATTTTTGAATTACATTTATTTTGTTGTCTGCATTTCTTTCAATTTGGTTGGGCATAAAATTCTGTCGTTTGGATAAGAGTTAAGAATTAATTCACCAAGTTATCTTTTATATTTCCAAAGCCTCTCTCACCGCTGATCATTGTTTCGACATTGGTTATGAAGGAGAGCAGCCAGTGATTTGCAAAGAATATTGTGCAGAGTACTGGTAAAAGAAACTCCAGGAAAGCATGGATAGGTGCACTGGCTGCCATAATATAACTGAAATAATGTTGTTAACGGCATAAACACCATACAATTAATCAATTTCCTATGCCAGTCAATAATTGAGATCATAATTAAAAGGCCAAAAATAACTGGCATTTGGCGACAAGTTCAGCACATATGAACTTTACTTCTTATGGCTTCCGATAATAAAATGTCAGCTTTCGGACATAATTACAGGGTCTGGAGCCCTGCAGAGATTGCCCCCAGAGATTGCTATTGTACAGCTTCTAAATAAATGATTTCTTATCTGGTGCTTAGGTACACACACAAAAAATATCGTCTGGACAAAAACATCATTGTCTAGGCCTGTAGCTGGATCAGTGTTTGTTTTATTTTGCACAAAAATGGATTGGTTGTTGATTTTCAATTTCAGATTTACTTATAAGTTTTATTTTACCATTATATTGCACAATATTCTTTCCAAGCCTGCCTTCCCACATAACCATCATCAAAACAATGGTCAGGGGTGAGAAAGGAATGCATCCTGTCACACTGACTACTATCAACTTTCTGAAGAAAATTGGCTGGCTGCTGGGGATTTGAACCAACCACCCCTTGGTCTCAAGTCCCGTATGCTACTGACTGCACTGCTCGTTACGTAACAAGCAATTACTCTTTTACCCAAAATATGTGTCATGCTCTATGAAAAGGGAATTTAATGCATCTGCAAAAATGTATTGATCCAGGTCAATTTTCTGCATGTCAAAGGACCAGTCTACCTAGTGATTGTTAGACAAAATTGATTTTCTGAATACATAATTGTGATGACTTGTGTGGTATGTTGCATCAGAGATGCCTTAAACCACTTTTTGGCAGAGTACTGCTCATTTTCAATACTCTTGCACCACACTATTTTTCTTTTCTTCCAATTCTTTTCCTTTCTGTGATTTGTGAATCATTCTGGGTAGGTCTAAAATATCCTGCATATTAACGCTTTAACAAGCAACAAAATTTTTAGACTTGTCTAAATTGAAAGCAAATGCAGACTACGAATATAATATGGCTCCAACTATTCAAATTGTCCTTGAAATGGTAGAAAACATTGTAGGAAAAGAAGAAAATGCTGGTTACCAGCATTTTCTCCTTTTCCTGCAATGTTTCCAAAAAATGTGTTTCCTCACAGCCGTAAAAACATGTGATTCTTTGGTAAAGGGTTCGTTAGATTAAAAGGTGCCTATTGCTCAACATAGATGACTGCAAAATAATTGGAACAAGAAATATCTGTGAAAAAAAAGAAGAGATGGCATTAGAGGTACTGGAATATGAATATTAATTTTAAGCTATTTTGTGGTTCAATAGGAAGAGAAAAAATGAGAAGTAACCTCACCTGTAAATGATTCATTTTCCTAAATATTTCGTATTTTGTTGGAAAGGAAAATTTTCTGTAAGATTGAATGTTAATCTAAATTATCATAGAAAAAGGAGCAATTGGGTGTTTAAAAAGATGTTTGTTTCAAGAGCTCATATACATAACCTTTCTCTGTGACGCATTTAGATATACAATCATGGGTTGTAGAGTAATACTTAAAAAAAAGTAAAACCAACATGCAATTTCGTTGAAATGATATCTCCCACCAAAAAAGACCTTTTTTGATACAAACATATTAGAGGTATTGTGTTTTGCATGTACATGTGGCCTTTTTGTTATGGGTCCATGATGAAATTATACATTAAGTCCCCTTTTTCAATGGCACAGCATTTCATTAAATAAAAAATATAATAAGCGGTATATGTTTTGCATCTACACGTGGTCTTATTGTTACTGGTCCCTTACAAGATTATACAAGTCCCCTTTTTCCATAACATGGTATTTTATCAAATGAAAACACATGATGGAAATATACATTAAGCCCCCTTTTTCCATGACATGGCATTTCATGAAATAAAAACAAATAACTATTGTCTGTGGCTTATGATAAACAATATGAAGTTTCTTAATTTTTTTTCCAGTAGTTAAAGATATTGTCCATAATGAAAAAATAGACCAATTCCCATTTATCCATGACATGACATTTAATCAAAAAAGCAAAAATAATGATATTGGCAGACTATACATAAATATGGGCGGACATCATAAGGAACATGTGTATGAATTTCTATCAGTTTTCGTCAAGGATTTTAGAAGGTATCTGTCCAGAAAGACGAACGAACAGACGGTCATTGGTCCATGATGAAATTATATATTTAGCCCCCAATAACTATTGTCTGTGGCTTGTGGTAAACAATATAGATATGAAGTTTCATAACATTTTGTCCTGTAGTTAAAGAGATATTGGTCCATAATGAAAATATACGTCAAGCCCCCTTTTTCAATGACACAGCATTACAAAAAAAAACTAGAGGCACTTGAGCGCCTGTATCGCTCCACAGGCCTGATATTTCTATAATGGCGAAAGGAAGTTTTTAACAATTATCATTCAATCCTGCATTTTAGCTCACTGAAGAAACAATTTGGTAGACAACCACCATAGGAACTTACCTGCAAAACAACAATGAAATCCAATGAATAGTTTTAGAGAAGAAATTTTTCAAAGATTTTACTTTATACCATAAAAGGAAAATGAGTCTCCCATAAAAGCCATCTTTTTTGACAGATCTTTTTTTTTTTAAGGAATTCTGTAAACCTGTATCTAAGGAACATTCCTGCAAATTAATAATGCTATCCAAATACCGGTTTGGGAGGAGGAGATTTTTAAAGGTTTTTTACTTTGGTTGCCATGGCAACCAGAATTCTTCATGGAACACAATTATTTGAAGGAATTTGAAAGAGGACCACCAAAGGAACATTCCTGTGAAATTTGGTAAAAATCCAGTCAATAGTTTCTGAGGAGAAGTTTTTTAAAGAAAAAGTTTACGGACGCACGCACGGACGAACGGACGGACGAACGGACGCACGACGGACACAACGCCATGACAATAGCTCTCTGGCCTTCAGCCAGTGGAGCTAAAAACAAGGGTATGTAACTGTGGTGTTGCATGCTCAATCTTGGTGAAACTTGTTGTCCTGCATTTCCTAATGGTGGTTGATAGATGTAACAAGTTCCATGTAAAAACTCTGTACAGTTTTCAAGTTAAGACTCAAAACATCAAAAATTTACTCGACCGCGTAACTTAAAATCGCTCCCAGTCTGCCATTTTGCATCGAATGAAAAAAAAAAAGTATATCTACAGAATCTGGGTTATTGTACACACATATAAACTTTCACGAAATTCCATCCAATTGTACTGGAGATATTGTCCCAGATGGATGGATGGATGGACAACGTTTAAACCATATCCCAAACCATATTCATTCCAGTAAATCAGTACCAAGAAATAGGTCAAAAGCCATATATATTAAGCTTTGACGAAAATAGTCTAACAAAGGACCAAAGTTCTATTACATTCAATGCTTTTATTTTCACAATGGATATCATAAGAATAGAATATACAATCATAGAAGATTCTGATATCAAGTAATCATTTCATATAATCCTCTAACAAAATTACCTTGTATTGTTTGCTTTTCAGGAATATAAAAAACAAACACAGAAATTAATTGGGAAAATAGAAAAATTAACATAAACCGACTCAACACATCTGGCTTTTAAAGAGAACCTAGATAAAGATCAGACTGTAGAGAAAGTCAAGCCAGGAAAGCAGATGCACCAGGTCTAATATTTTCAGATGTATCCTACCCCAAATCTCTGCTAATTTGAAAAGTATCATGCCCCAAAATGTCTGCTTATTAGAAAGGTATTATGCCCCAAATCTCTGCCAATTTAAATGTCACAAAGGTCTTCTTATCTGAGGTGTTGTGCCCAAAATATCTGCTTATTTGAGGTTTTAACCTTCCCCCCCCCTCAAAAAAAAAGCCTTTGAAAACATTGTGGCAAAAAGAGAAATTTTCTCCTTTTCGCACAATGTCTTCTACCCTTTAACAGAAAGTCTTGCCATTTCAGCCATGTTTCATTTGTTGTCTGTAAATGTCTGTAAAGTCTGAAATTTTATTATCTTGTAAATACAATCTGTATTCAGCAAAGGGACATTCTAAATGTGCTTGCTTCAGACAGGTGCTTGCTTAGTGCAGGTACATTTCCTTCATTAGGAACTCATGCTATACTTGCTTAATTCTTTACTTAACGAAAGAATTTTTGACTTGCCCTGTTTAAAAGCATTTGAAGAAAACAACTTAATGTGGCTCAAATTACTGGATTCTTTCTCTTTGAAAGGTTAGGAAACATTGTGGGGAAAGAAGAAATTGCTAGTTACCAGCATTTTCTCACAATGTTTTCAAAAGACTTCTCCTTCTGGGTCGTCAAAACTCAAATTGTTTGGTAAAGGGTTAATACAGATTGCTTGCTTAAAGTCCCAGTAGCAGCCAAAAGTAAACAATAGGGTGTTAAAATGCTTTTAAATCTAACTCATAACATTTAAAAGTACTGAAATTATTGTAAAGGTGACAATCTGTTATTGTGCACTCGGTCCTAGAGTTAGTCTCTTGCAAGAAAATGAATTTTAAAACTAGGTTAAAAAGTAAACGAAAGATAGAGCCACTTTAAAACTTTTGACCAAGTTTTTGAAATTCATTTCCCTGACAGCTACTAGCACTTGGACAAACCCTACAATAACAGATTGTCATCTTCACAATAATTTCCATGCTTTTAAGGTCTAGGGCCCCCAACTCATCAGTAAACATCAACGTTTTTGTGAAGGCTATTCGCCAATCTCGGCAGCTTCTGTCTTTTGATATGAGAGTAAGGGGCATTTTACCATCCCCTCCGTTTTTGGCCGCCACTGAGCCTTTAATTGAGATGGCAAATAGACAGGTTCTATTGTACTGGCAGCAAAAGAGATAGATATGACACTATCTCCGCAACATAATCAGTTCTTTTGTGGCTGTTTTCATCAGTTCGTTGAAATCAACATTTAAATGACTTCGCCAGAACCTGCGCACACGTCCCCAAGTTGTTGCTGGAAAGCATGGGCTGGAAATTCCGTGGAATATTCTCGCAATGGCCCGTCCCGTCAAAGAGTGCTCCTCACCATATAAGTTCACAAACTGATGGATGTCACTAATTACTTGGCCACGAGAGTACTCGGGTATCTGTGAAATGTAAACAATTAGTATACTCTTAGGCCTTTACCACACAATCCAGACTTTCAATGGCCCTGAAACAGAAGGCTTTTAAAAACTGTGGGAAAAGGAGAAAATGCTGGCAATCAGCATTTTCCCCTTTCCCCTCAATGTTTTCTACCCTTTCAAAGACAGAAATCATCATTTTAGCAACATTTAATTTGTTTGTCTGCAAGTGCTTTGAATTTAGCCCAGTCTGGTAATTTGTCATTTGGTAAAGAGTTAAAAGAATGAACGAATGTTCTTTTATGGGCATCAATAGCTTTGGTCATTTAGTGTGCATATCTGTATTAAAAGACGCTTTAAGTAGATATTTTTAAGCTTAAAAATACGTAAACAAAATTATGACAGTACAAACGGTTGAATTAGGAAGGATTATGACTTGTGTGATCTTGATATGCATGAAAAGCATAATTGAGTGACAAGCAATTTCGTTGAAATGATATCCCCCGCCGAAAAATTTACTTGACCGCATAACCTAAAATCACTACCAATCGGCCATTTTTCATCGAATAAAAAAAATAAGTGTATTGGCGGAATGGGTTATTGTACACATGTATAAAGTTTCACGAAATTCCGTCCAATGGTATTGGAGATATTCTCCCGGACAGACACAAGGACGGACAGAAGGACGGATGGACAACGCTAAAACTATATCCCTCCGCCTTCAGCGGGGGAGAGGAAGGCAATCCCTGTCTACTCGAAAGTTTTAAGTGAAGTTAAGATTGTAATAAAAGGATTTGAGCAAAATGTTACACTGATATTAAAAAGTCCTAAAAATTTTAATGAGGAAGGATTATTCATGATTTTCAGCGTGCATAAAATAAACTTTTGAGTGGCTGTGTCGGATAAATGTATCAGCATTTACTAATAGGTTCCTGCTCCAAAGTATTTGCCTGGTCTCTCTCCTCTACTGCCATAGAGTTGGTATTAAAGTATTGTACTCGGCTAAAATAGCCATTATTGCATCAAATTATTCTATCTGCATTTCCTTACTGGTTCCTGTCTCAAAGTTTTCACCTGGTACACTCTTCCAATGCTATAGACTTGATATCAAAGTACTATTTAAAACAGCCTTTATTGCACCTTGCATCTGTATTTACTTCCTTGTTCTTGTTACAATGTACCATGCCTCTGCCGAGTGCCTGTTGTCAACAGCCATAGACTTGGTGAAAAGTACTAAATCAATGTAGCCTAGATCATTTCAAATAATTCTATCAATATTTACTTACTGGTTCCTGTTCCAAAATGTCTGTCTGGTCCCCATCCTCAACAACCATAGTCTGGGTATCAAAGTACTCATTTAAAATAGCTTTGAGCTTATCATTTTTGGTCATATCCAGGGTATCTGCACACATCCAATAGTTCTTATGGGAAACACTGTAACAGTTAACAAATTTTTTACTCAATCCATGAAGACCAGTCAGAACTTAAAGCTTTACACAAAATCCCTGAGGAAGAAGTCTTCTGAAAACATTGTGGGAAAAGAAAACAAGATGGCCATGATGACCCTGTATCGCTCCACTGGCTAATAAGTACAAAACAATACATACCAAACCTTACAATTCTAGGCTAAATGGTTTCGAACGAGTTTTCTCTACAAAAGCCTACGTGAAAGTTGTGACCCCCGGGCGAAGCCATTTTTGACCCTAGAGCTATAATTACCTGAATACTAGCTGAGGTCCTAAAGACGAAGCCACATACCAAATAGTACAGGTCTAGGGTGTATGGGTATAAACAAAGAGATTTTCAAAGTTTCCTGAATATAAAGCCCCTGTAAAACATGATTCAGAAGTGATCCGGTATGAAAGTAGGTAGCCCTAGGATTTATGGTTACAAGTGAGAAGACTTTTTAAATTTTCACTCTATAAGCACATATTAAATTTATGACCCATGGGGTGGGGGCCATTTTTGACACCAAGGCTTTAATTTGAATAACTTTAGAAGAGGCCATTTAAATGATAACACTCACAAAATACAACAGATATATCTCAAGGTCAGGAAAGAGAAGATCTTCAAAAGTTTTCACTATACAAGCCTATGTAAAAGGGATGACTTCAGGGGCTGAAATGTCCGTAAGCTCCTTAGGGTTCCTAGAATGCAAATGACCATTGGGTTTATTCGACGCTCCAGGGGTTAATAATCCCTATCAGACAGAAAAACCAAGTTAGGAAATTATTTGCAGAAGGTCATTACAAGCAGTCTGGAAAGTTGACACCCTTAACTCTTTAACACACAACCCCCAGTTTTTAACAACCCTGAGAAGAAAGCTCTTTGAAAAACATTGTGGGAAAAGGAGAAAATGCTGGTGACCAGCATTTTCTCCTATTCCCACAATGTTTTCTCCAGTTTCTAGAGCCAATTCCATCATTTTAGCAACATTTGATTTGTTATCTGCAACTGCTTTCAATTTGCACTTGTTCAATTTTGTTGTGTGGTAAAGTGTTAACTCTTTAACAAGCCACAAACATTTAGTCTGGACCAAATTGACATGATCTGCAGATGACAATGTAAATGTAGCCATAAAGATGGTTTCGGTTTTTGAAATAGTAGAAAAACGTTGTGGGCAAAGGAGAACAATGCTGGGAACCAGCATTTTGTCTTCTTCCCACAAAGTTTTCAAAGGCCTCCTGCTTTGGGTCATAAAACTTGCGTACTGTGTGGTAAAAGGTTAAACCTTACATCATGTTGATGAACTGGTAAATAGACTAAAATTTTGGATGTGTCCATATTGGAAACATTTGCAGATGACAGATTAAATCTGGCTTATAATCATGATTTCTCTATTGGAAAGATTGGAAAACAATGTGGGAAAAGGAGAAAATGCTGTTTACCAGCATTTTCTCCTTTTCCCACAATGTTTTCAAAAGCTTTTTCTCCAAACAGGTTGCTAAAACATGGGATTGTGTTGTAAAGGGTTAACATGTCGACACAATCTAATATTTGTCCAAATTGAAAACATTTGCAGACAGACAAGTTAAATATGGCACAAATGATCTGATTTAGAATCTTGAAAGGAAGGAATACAGCTTAAGTAATTCAATGTGTCTTTGAACAGGTTGAAAACATTATCAGAAAAAGAGAAAATGCTGGTTTATCTGCATTCTTTCCTTTTCCCACAATGCTTTAAAAAGCCTTCTTTCTCAGAATCTGTAATGTAAGGGGTTGTTTCGTAAAGGTTAAAACATCTGTACCAAGTCTCCAACTACAAATATTTTCATGGGGTAATGCATAATAGAAAAAGTTCAATTACAAGGGAAAATTTTTAAAAGCTTTTTTGCAAATCATATTTATTCCCCCAGATTGAACAATATTTCTGTCAAATTGTTTTTCAAGCATTTCCAGAGGAAAATCCATTTTTATCAAAACTACAAAACCATTACTTTGGTTTAACCTTCAATATGAGAAAAAAAGTTCTTGTAAAAAAAAAAAACTAACGAGAGGGCCATGATGGCCCTGTATTGCTGCACTGCCCATCATGTAAATGTGCCATAAATGTAATTTGCAAAGAAAGACACATTAAACCTGAAGAAGTCCGTATAGCAATAAAACATTTCTTTGAGAAAATAGCCTGGGTCAAAAAAGTTCAATCTTTTTCAAAAGTCATGCAGAGTCTGATATCAGTGAATACTAGTAAGTCTAATCATTTATTCAACAAATCATAGGAACAAGATTTCTAAATTTTTTAACAGCAATAATACACCTTTGTAAAACTTGTGACCTCTGGATATGGGCTAATTTTTACCTCATGGCTATAATTTGAACAATCTTGGTAGAGATCCACTAGATTAAATTATATGCAAAGTTTGATAGCCCTATGCCTTACGGTTAGGAAGAGGAAAATGTTTGGAGTTTTAACCATTATAGCCCATGTAAAACTGTTGATCATTAGGACGAGGTCTATTTTGACCCAAGTGCTATAATAAGAACAATTTTGGTAGAATTTCATTAAACAAAGCTACATGCAATATTTAGTAGCAGTAGGAATTATGGTCTGGGACAGATTCTTTTTAACAAATTTCAATTTTTTTCAGGTTTGATGCCATAGCTACAAGTTAATAGAATCAAATTCTTTTCAAAAATTCTGAAGAGCACCATGGCTGAAGCATGTCTGTGATTTTTAGTCCAAATTGGATGGGCAGTTTCAATGTTTGAAATACTGGTACTGTTTATGTACATATAAACCAGTGTTGAAAAATTTGAGAATCACTGATTATGGACATTTTGCCTACAGAAATGTTTGCTAATTCAAGAAACTTGTTATTTGTTGGTATACTTGTGGTAAAATATGCCAACAGGAAAGTCTGCTAATTTTTCAAATTCGCAAAATCGCAAAAATTTCCACATCGCAACAATGTCCATTTAAACAGTAAAATTTAACCCACCACAAAAGCATGAATGGACAGGTGCACAAATGCGAGACACACAGTCAGGCCTTGACAAAAGCCTTCTGTCCTTTGGCTCTTCACATTACTCTTAAAGAAAACTTTTTTCAAATTTTCTCCCCTGTAAACCAGAGGTGCTGTGATACACAGCCTGAATACTATTCTTGTGGTACAATTGATTGATTGATTGAATGGTGTTTTTTGCCACATATCCATGTATTTCCTGGGATACCAGTATTAGGCTAGGGCTCTGAAGTACACTCTTGCCCAAGTACACTCCTACGAAAAACCCAGTAGATCCAGTGCAGCTCCAACCCAGGGCCTCCAAGCTACGAGTCCCACACTTTACCACTGAGCCATGCAGGACCCCTCTTGTGGTACAAAATTTCTCGCAGTTGTTAGTGTTATGCATACAAAGAAACATCCACACCACTTTGTGGCTGAATTACTTTGACAACTAAGCCTCATTACTGTATATGTGGATATATAGGATATATATGCATGTCAAAAAATTTGCGAATTGTCCATTATGGATTTTTTGTGTACGTAAATGTTTGCAAATTCAAGACTCTCTTTATTTGTTGGTACATTTGTGGTAAGATATGCCTACAGAAAAGTTTGCGAATTTTTCAAATACGGGAAGTCACAAAAAATTTCCACTTATACAGTAATCCAAGGATAAATTTTCAAAATACAAGCTTTAAATGGTAATAGATATTTAAAGAGACAACGACGAAAGTAAACTCCTAAGAGACTTTAATACCAGCAGTTTAAACCTTTACCCCACAGTGCCAAGTTTTGACAACTATGAAGAAGAGGCCTTTTGAAAACATTGTGGGAAAAGGAGAAAATGCTGGTAACCAGCATTTTCTCCTTTTCCCACAATGTTTTCTACCCTATCAAAGAAAATCTGCACCATTTGAGCCAAATTGTCGTCTGCAAATGCTTTCAATTTGGACAAGTCTAAATTTTTCTCATGTGATAAAGAGTTAAGAGCTGTATGACATTCATGATACATTTAGCTTGTCTGAATGATCATGTGGCCTTTTTTTTTCCCCCATCACATGATAACAGATTTGCACAGACACCAGCAAGAAATATCTTTGAAAAACAGAGATGGCATAAGAGGTGCTTGAAATTATAAATATTGAAACTCTTTTGTGGTTCAATATAAAGAGAAATAATGAAAATTAACCTGCCAGCGATTGTGTTTTTTCCCTCATTGTTTTGCATTATCGTTGTAAAGAGAAATTTTCAATTAGACATACTTTTCAAGACTTTTCAAGACTACCGGTAGATGTTAATCCAAATCAATGTTGCAAAAGAAGGAATCGCTGCAAAAACTTGCGTATCTGAAAGTAATGTGTTAGGGGAACAGCTTGGTCAGCCATCCAGTAACTAACCATTGATTAATTGATTGTATGGTGTTTAACGCCGTTTTCAACATTATTTCAATTATATCGCGGCAGCCAGTGCACCTATCCATGCTTTCCTGGAGTTTCTGTTACCAGTACTCCGCACAATATTCTTTCCAAGCCACTAGCTGCTTTCCCACATAACCATTGTCGAAACAATGGCAGCAGTTGGAGAGGAATGAATCCTGTCGTAATGACAATCATGAATCCTCGGAAAGAAATTGGCCAAACCGGGGATCGAACCCTCGATCTCCTGTTCTCAAGTCCTGTACGCTACCCATTGAGCTATCAGGGCTCGGCTAGTAACTAAGCATATCAAACCCTATTCTAAAATATCAAAAAGAAACATGCATTAACCCTATACCAAACAACAAAATTTTAGCCTTGTCCAAATTGAAAGCATTTGCAGACGACAATTTCAGTGTGGCTCAAATGGTGCAATTTTTCTTTGATAGGGTAGAAAACATTGTGGGGGAAAAGGAGAAAATGCTGGTTACCAGCATTTTCTCCTTTTCCCACAATGTTTTCTAAAGGCTTCTTTCCCAGGGTCGTTAAAAGTCGGCATTGTGCGGTAAAGCATTAAACCATATTGCTATAAAAGCTGGCTTCGTGATGAAGTAGGTTTAAAGTGCATATATAAAACTGCTCATAACAAGGAAAGGATTACCACTGTCATAGTCATTTGCCATGATGTGTATAAAAGTGCCCCATAGTAACGACGAGTGGAAGTACATTGGTGTCGTAAACGTGCCTGCAAACAGGCCAGCAGGGGTCTGCTGAGTAAGCATGTCTTCATTTTTGACTGTTACAGGAGATCACTCCTTCGTTACTGCATAGCTTTATCCCCTATAAAATCCGTACCTAACAAATGCGTTGGGGAGAATTTTCTTTGGCTCAGTGGTTACGGTGTTGGTCTTTTAAACCTCACTAATATCAAGATCTTGTGCGCACGGGTTCGAATCCCGTCAGGTGCGGTTTGTATTTCAGCTACCCATTTGTTGTGAACATTCATATTTGTAAGATGACCAATCAACTAGAGGCGCTTGAGCGCCTGTATCGCTCCACAGGCCTGATATTTCTATAATGGCGAAAGGAAGTTTTTAACAATTATCATTCAATCCTGCATTTTAGCTCACTGAAGAAACAATTTGGTAGACAACCACCATAGGAACTTACCTGCAAAACAACAATGAAATCCAATGAATAGTTTTAGAGAAGAAATTTTTCAAAGATTTTACTTTATACCATAAAAGGAAAATGAGTCTCCCATAAAAGCCATGTTTTTTGACAGATCTTTTTTTTTTTTAAGGAATTCTGTAAACTTGTATCTAAGGAACATTCCTGCAAAATAATAATGCTATCCAAATAGCGGTTTGGGAGGAGAAGATTTTTAAAGGTTTTTTACTTTGGTTGCCATGGCAACCAGAATTCTTCATGGAACAATTATTTGAAGGAATTTGAAAGAGGACCACCAAAGGAACATTCCTGTGAAATTTGGTAAAAATCCAGTCAATAGTTTCTGAGGAGAAGTTTTTTAAAGAAAAAGTTTACGGACTCACGCACGGACGAACTGACGCACGACGGACACAACGCCATGACAATAGCTCGCTGGCCTTTGGCCAGTGGAGCTAATAAACAAGAGGGCCATGATGGCCCTGTATCGCTCCACTGGCTATTGCACAGTGGTGATCATCTAGGCTGATGTCTCCCAAGAAGAGGCCCTTCTCCAGCATTGGTGAAGTGTAACTATCTTATTATCCCATATTTTATCTGTCATGTAATTGACAATGAAATACCCCTCTATTTGTGGAAATCAATTCCAAACATTTCAAATGAAATCTCACAAAAAAGTTTGCAATATTTTATACTTTTCTTTTATTTAATGTTCGACACAAAGAATCATTCACCAATGGCACTCACCCGGTACAGATTAACATATTTGAGATGGCCCTTTATACACTTACAGAAATAATAAATATAAATATGTTCTATATTGGTAAAGCAATAATGGTGTAGGGCTACTCTATGGGTACGTAATAATAAATAGATTAACCCTTTACCACACAATCCTGACTTTTAACGACTCAGAAAGAGAAAGCTTTTGAAAACGTGGGAAATGGAGAAAATGCTGGTAACTTGCATTTTCTCCTTTTCTCACAATGTTTTCTACCCTATCAAAGACAAAGCTTCATTTCAGGTACATGGAATTTGTTGTCTGCAAATGCTTTCAATTCAGTTCAGTCCAAAAGTTAATTGTTTGGTATAGGGTTAACATATGAATATGGTAAGTTTTCTTGTTTTGGCAGCTTCAGTTCAAGGTTTGCATCATAGCCTTGGTCAGGCTGTCATCACCAGATTGTGCCAGACAACCATCCATCCTAAGTTGGTCAGTTTAATGTATCATCATAGACTTGAACAGTACATTCTTCTAGATAAAAAAAAATGTGGTTATGTCTCATTTTCAATACATTCTATCAAAAAAAGGATACACAAAGGTTATACAACATTAACGAGTAACAACATTTACACATTTTCCCATCATAGAGCTCTCGACCTTTGACCACCAGACTAACATAAAAGATACTTGTATGTGGGCTGATAATGGCCCCCATCCTGTATTGATTTTCAAAATTGCAGGTTGGCCATTAGATGAAATATTCAAGACATCATCATGACATCATGGCAATACAAGATGCAATAATAAACTCTGAAAAGAACTAACCAAAGGATGATTTGTTTTCAATAACACTCTTTTCGATGTGGAGATATTCACAATTTACTTCAGACTATAAATTATAATGTACTGGAACAGCAATGTTTTGAGTGCATTTATATTTGCATGGACAGAACAAGAGTTATTTCCTTTTATCAGTATGTAAACTTAAATCATATAACCATTTATAATCTTTAATAAAGCCAAGCCCACAGCAGCCACGTCCATTGCCAGATCAAATTTTTAGCAAAGAATCTGAAATATGTAAAGCTTAGTACCATGCATATGCCAATTTATAGTGAATTCCAAATTATGCTTCTGGAAAAGATTTTTAGACGTTTTTCAATACTTTTCAGTTTTGTAACCATAGCAACAATAGCTTTTAACAGATGTTAATTCTTTGAAGACATTCTGAAGAACATCATAGCAAGATGATATCTGTAAAGTTTGGTCAAAATTGGAAGAGTGGTTTCAATAGATTTCACTACATAAGCCCATGTAAAATTTCTGACCCCTGGGGTGGGGTCAAATTCGACCTTAGTGCTATAATTTGGGTACTCTTGGTAGAGGACCACCAAGTAAAGCCACACAAAAAATTTGGTAGTCTAACATCTGACCCCTGGGGTGGGGTCAAATTCGACCATAGTGCTATAATTTGGGTACTCTTGGTAGAGGACCACCAAATAAAGCCACACACAAAATTTGGTAGCCCCAGGCCTAATGACTCAGTACACGGAGATTTCTTAAGTTATGTTCACAAACATTTTAAAAAGGGTCATCCAAGAAACATTTCTGTGAAATTATTTCAAAATCTGACCAGCACTTTCAGAGAAGAAGAATTTTTAAGAATTTCTTCATTTCCCTATAGTGCTAGTAGCCCCCATTCACCAGAGCTGTGTTTCTTGACAGATCAAAATTTCACAAACAATTTTTGGAAAGGGTCATTCAAGGAACATCTCTGTGAAAATATTTCAAATTCTGACCAGTCGTTTCAGAGAAGAAGAATTTTTAAGAATTTCTAAATTTCCATATAGTGCAAGTAGCCCCCATTCACCAGAGCCACATTTTTTGACGGATCAAAATTTTACGAACAATTTTTGAAAAAGGTCACCCAAGCAACAATCCTGTGAAATTATTTCAAAATCTGACCTGCTGTTTCAGAGGAGAAGATTTTTAAAGAATTCCTTCATTTCTGTATAGTGCAAGAAGCCCCCATTCACCAGAGCCACGTTTTTTGACGGATCAAAATTTTACGAACAGTTTTTGAAAAGGGTCACCCAAGGAACAATCCTGTGAAATTATTTCGAAATCTGACCAGCGGTTTCAGAGAAGAAGAATTTTGAAGAATTCCTTCATTTCTATATGGTGCAAGAAGCCCCCATTCACCAGAGCCACATTTTTTGACGGATCAAAATTTTACGAACAATTTTAAAAAAAGGGTCACCCAAGGAGCATATCTGTGAAATTATTTCAAAATCTGACCCGTGGTTTCAGAGGAGAAGATTTTTAAAGAATTCCCTAAAAAATTCCATTTGGTTGCAATGGCAACCAGAGTTTTTGATGGAATCAAATTCTGTGAACAGTTTTTAAAGAGGACCTTCCAAGGAACATTCCAGCCAAGTTTGGTCCAAATCCGCCCAGTGGTTTAGTAGGAGTTGATGTTTAAAGAATTGTTGACGACACACGACGCACGACGGACACCAGGTGATCCTAAAAGCTCCCCTTGAGCACGTTGTGCTCAGGTGAGCTAAAAAGTTAACATACGGATGGACGCACAACGGACAACGGGCCATAACATAAGCCTGCTGGCCTTCGGCCAGTGGAGCTAAAAAACTTGTCTAGCACCAATCATGTATCACTGCAGCTTGATAATCAAGGGAGGTAAATAGTAATGAACTTTATCTTTCATAAAAAGAGTTATTTCCCTTGATTAATGTTTAAATTGAAGTGACAATATTTTGAAGCCCATGTTAAACTTGCGATCCCTGGAATGAAGGCAATTTTGACCCCAGACCTACAATATGAAACTAGAATGTGTGGTTATAAACAAAAAGATTTTTTAATCTTGCCCAATAAAAAGTCATGTAAAACAAGTTTGCTGAATAAAAGGCCCTGTAAAAATATGTGATCCATGACACAGGTTTATCAAGTTTTCACTATAAAAGCCAATGTAAAACTTGTGACCCCTGGTGTGGAGTCAAACTTGACCCCCAAAGTTAAAATTTGGGCCCTCTTGGTAGAGGCCCATTATATAAAGTTACATGCAAAATTTGGTAGCCCTGGGCCTAAATATGGCTATGTACAAGTAGATTATTAAAGTTTCCTTATATAAGACCATGTAGAACTTGTGACCCCCTGGGGTGGGGCTACATTTGACCCCCTGGGCTATAATTTGGGCACCCTTGATAGAGACCCCCTAGATAAAGCTAAATGCAAAATTCGATAGCCCTAGCCCTTATAGCTAGATGCGAAAGATTTTCCTATATAAGCCCGCCCATGTAAAACATGTTACCCCCCGGAGCGAAGTCAAATTTGACCCTCGGCTATAATTTGGACACCCTTGGTACAGGTCCACTAGATAAAGCTACATGCCAAATTTGGTCGCCCTAGGCCCCATGGCTAGGTCAAAGAAGAATTTTAAAGTTCTCCCTATATAAGCCCATGTAAAACTTGTTATATAAGCCCATGTAAAACTTGTTACCCCCGGGCAGGGCCTAATTTGACCCCAGGGCTATAATTTGAACAATCTTGGCAGAGGTCCACTAGATAAAACTACATGCCAAATTTGGTAGCTCTAGGCCCTATGGCTAGGTAGAAGAGGAATTTTAAAGTTCTCCCTAAATAAGCCCATGTATAACTTGTAACCCCCGGGGCGGGGCCAATTTTGACCCCAGGGCTATAAATTGAAGAAACTTGGTAGAGGTCCACTAGATAAAGCTACATGCCAAATTTGGTAGCCCTTGGCCTTACGGTTTCAGACAAGAAGATTTTCAAAGATTTTCAAAATTTTTCAGTTTTGTTGCCATGGCAACCAGAGTTTTTGAAGGAATTAAATTCTTTCAAGAAATTCTGAAGAGGACCATGGCAGGATCATTTCTGTGAAGTTTCATCAAAATTGGATGGGTAGTTTCAGAGAAGAAGACGTTTTAAAAAAAAGTTAACGCACGGACGGACGGACGCAGGGACGGACGGACGGACTGACGGACGGACGGACGCACGCACGACGGACAACAGGCCATGACATAAGCCCGCTGGCCTTCGGCCAGTGGAGCTAAAAATTATTATTTATTCATTTGGGTATCTTAATACCAAGAACCAGGTAAAAAGCCTGTATACTCAGCTATGCTGAAAAATGATTAAGTAATTTTTTCGAAATTGGCAGCAGATTATGTTTTAAGTGCACATATCAATACTACAAATAGGTAAAAAGCCTACATTGTCAGCTACGCTGAAAAAACATTAAAGTAACAATAAAGGCCAAATGTAAACAAAGCGGGTGTTAAAATGCATTTGAATTTATATCATACCATTTAAAAGTATGGAAATTATTGTGAAGATGACAATCTGTCATTGTTCGGTCAGT
This sequence comes from Hippopus hippopus, assembly GCA_946811185.2. Taxonomy (NCBI): domain Eukaryota; kingdom Metazoa; phylum Mollusca; class Bivalvia; order Cardiida; family Cardiidae; genus Hippopus; species Hippopus hippopus. Next base: position 11,973,067 of record OX328103.1, on the reverse strand, counting down.
CCAAGAGTTAGTCGCTGACAGAGAAATTAATTTCAAAACTAGGTAAAAATCTGCCAGGTAGCTGTGTCTTTTGTTTACTTTTATGCCTGATTGTAAAATTTTTTTCTGCCAGTGAGTAACATATGGCCCGACCACATGATAACAGACTGTCATCTCCACAATATTTTCCATACTTTTAAATGGTATGATTTAAATGTATTATGACACCTGCTTTGATATTTTGGCCTTTACTGGGCCTTTAATTTTTTTTTTTTGAATTGGCATCAGATTGCATGACACTTAAAAGCAGATCACATGACACCATTTCAATATTTGGGCCAGATACTGATCAAGGTCAAGTTTTTTGGGTTTTCTAACTTTTCTCACAAATGCCTGCCTGAAATATTACAACATTTTCTGAGACACCGACTTTTAATAAAGCCCCTGCGAAATGCTGTTCTTAAAATCATGAACACTTCAAACTTTTCAAGAATAATTCATGAAATGACCATCAACAATCCTTAAACTTGGTTCATGAACTACTGGACATGAAATGACCCTATAAAGGTGTTCATGAACAGTTCATGAACCAATGAAGGTTTACAAAAAATTCTTGAAAACCACATGATCTGACCATGAATTCATTGACGACATTTTATGAATTAATCATGAACCAATAGGTTCTTGAAGTATCCATGATGTAGTATTCAGTTAAATCAAGAAAGTTTCATGAATTTCTTGAGAACTATACGGTTCTTGAAACATTCATGATTCTGTATGGTTTTGTTGATCAGAAAATTCTACGATTTACATTAAATTTTACACATGCCTTCAGCTGTCCTCAACTCAGTTTCTTCTATAATATTGTAATCATACCACATAAATTGTAACCTTATTATTTTATTAAAATTTTGTCAGGCCTAACTTTGACTCTGTATCTTTATATCAACTATCACATGAAATGCTGAGCTTTAATAAAACATTCCCAACAAGCCACAAAGCTGCTTGCAACAGAACCAAGTTAAAAATAAGAGCACCATATGGGGGTACCAACACTTGGCTGTGGGTGCTTGATTTTCAGTGAAAATTCCAAGTCAAAAAAAGAGACATAACTCTGTCAAAAACACTTTGTTACCTGCCCTTCTTGTATAGATTTCCATTTTGATAATGAACAACTTGCCCAAGTTTGAAGTAAGTATCTTCAGTAATAACAGAGATATTATATAATGCTAAAAGTTGTGGCAAAATGACGTGAACGATGATGACACAGGAGCTACTACAATACCTCTGTCATTTTTCGAAAACTTCCAATCTAGTGTTGCTTAACCTCTAATGCCCTAGAACCAACTTAAGTTGCTTTAGAAGAAAGTGTAAACCAAGATCAGACTGCAAAAAACGTGCAGTATGATCTTAGATCTACAGTTTCCGCTACTTAGTCCATATTCTTGCCAAAACAACCCTGAAATTGCAATAATTTACATGTTTGTCCTGACTAAAAATATCTATTTGAATATTTCAGTGCTTTTAGGGTTAAACACATTTATTTCAAAGTATACACATATCTAGTTGACCATTTCTGTCATAAAGAAAATTGTCTAAACGTCTCAACAAGGCACTTAACAAAATATTGGAGAAAACGCTCAATGAGCAATTTCTCTTTTTTCCAACAATACATTTCAGTAAATTTTACCATCAGTGGTCAAGCCCTGAGATGCCTTTATTCAAAGTGTTTTCACTTGGAAAGGGTGAATACAAAAGTGGGACACAAAAGTATGAAAACTTGGGATAAGTAAACAAATACTATTTTACCCTTTACAACACAATCCTGACTTTTAACGACCCTGAGAAAGAAGCCTGTGGAAAACATTTGTGGGAAAAGAGAGAAAATGCGGAAATTAGCATTTTCTCCTTTTCCCACAAATGTTTTCTACTCTTCAAAGACAAGTTCTGCCATTTTGAACCACATTTAAATCATTGTTTGCAAATGCTTTCAACATAGGGAAGTCTATAACTTTGTAATTTGGTAAAAAGTTAAGTTATACTTCATAAACCATTGAAAAATCAGCAGTTTCTTTGTACAACACTAAGTGTTTCTCAATCACTATCCTTCATTTTGGTATTACGCTTGAATGGGTACTTAACCAGGATCAAGATCAGACTATACAAGAGGATACAGATCATGACCTACACTTCTTGCCATGGAATCCTTACATGTAAATTGCAGAATTGGAGTTTACTTTTCTACAACGAAATGAGAAGGAAAAAAGGTTGAATCTTTGTGGCAAAAAGTTCATTTCATGTTTGTTTTCATCCATACACACATGGATTGTACAAGCACTTTAGGAATCACCCAAAATGAAAAACCACATGTTAATTTTCAACATGAATTGTATTTCAGAATTCTCTTCTTCACCCTCAGAAGAAATTACACTGAATGAGTCTGTGGATGAAATGCAACGATCAACACTGCTTACAGATGAATCTGTTTCAAATCCTGATAGTTCATTCTCTTTGTCATTTGTGTTGTTAAAGTCACCATCACTGCTGTTGGTCGCATTGTTTGATGAAAGAACTATGCAATCTGAAAGAAATACAGCTAAATAATTGTCAAGCCATTGAAATCTCAATCTGATTGAACAGTGTTTAATCCTTTACCAGACAGCCAAATTATAGATTGGTTCCAACTGAAAGCATTTGCAGAAGACAAATGTGGCTCAAATGATAAAATGTTAATTTGAAAAGGTAGAAAACATAGAGGGGAAAGGGAAAAAAATGCTGATTACAAGCATTTTCTCCTTACCCCACTATGTCTTACAAAAGACTTTTTTCTTGGGGTCGTTTTTGCTTGGTAAAGGGTTAATGTTGCTTTTAACATTGTTCAAGTTATATCACGGCACCAGCTTTATTACTCATGCATATCCTGGATTTCACCAGTATTATTGCATAAAATGTGCGTTTCACGTGCCGTTAACGCCATGCTTTTTACTTTCAGTATCCTCGACCCGGGCCAACGTTGTAAACAATGGACACTGAACGTTTCATTCATGTTCGACGTCACTGCGCGTAAGAAAAACATGTGCACCGAATTCCGATAAACGGTGGGTGCTGAACGTTTCATTCATACATGACGTCACAAAAAATATGTTTACCGAAATTCCAGTTTTAATCAGTCTCTCCGTTTTTCTTTTTTCAATTCTGTGGCAGTATGTTTCGTTTTTGTCACGACTTATTGATAAAGAAAACTTTTATTTTATGCAATAATAGCATTCTTTCAGGTTTTTGAGGTCGTTAACATTCGCAGAGGCCCTCAAAATGGCTTAACACCCAAGTGCTTTGAACTCGGGCATTTAACCATTTTGAGGACCTCTGCGAATGTTATCTACATCAAAAACGTGAATTAACCCTATATTAGACGAGGTACTGAAATGCCTTGATTAATAGAGTGTAAAAAAGTCATATTTGGCATTTCAAGACAGTTCAAAGCACAAAAACTCCTGACATAATCAGCTGATTTCAACCACAATTAAATTCAACTGAGACTTTGTGGCTAAAAACAATTTCAGCAAGTTTGAAGACAACATTTTCTTCACAAATAGAGGATGAAAACTTCTGTTCGAAAGTGGCAATATCAGCCATAATCTGATCTTCCACAAAAGATTATGACAATAAAAATTGTGAGCAGGTTTGAAGAAAATTGTTAAAATAGAATTTAACCCTTTGGTTGCTATGGGCAACTCAAGGATCATTTGCAGACAGTGTAGATCAAGATCAGTTTGATGTTGGATCAACACTGTCCAATATGGAGATATATTGCCCAACAAAATACCTTTGAAATAGCAAACTTGGGTTTAAACTACCTGCTTGAAAGTTTCAGTTCATTTATTTAGAAGAATAAGGGTTAAGATGTTAGGAATAAACAACCTAACAGTGATTTACCTTCGACTTGTTCATCCTGAAAAGTCAAAACCTTGTTGCATTTTTTCATATTCCATCTGTACAGTGTACTTTTAGGCACATTCCACTTTTCATCCAGTTTGTATAACTTTTTGCTAGGCTTTAATGGAGCTGAAAGCATAGAAACCTCAGCTTTTAATTCCTATCTTCATGTACAGTCTACTCTGGTTATCTCGAATTCCTTTGGACAACAAATATTCTTTGACATAAAAGGAGCTCAATTTAAGAATTGGATGAGGACACCGAAAACCAGAAGTAAACATGAATTTGGACAGGGTTATCTTGTCATCCTTGCAAACCATTAAGTTGTATTTCTGATGTCATTTTGAGCTTTTAAGAAATGCATGATCTGCCTTCCTACAGACTCTTTATACATGACCACACTGACATTGTGTTAACTCAAAAAATTGAGCAATTAGCAAGAGACACAAAACCAACAACCCTTGATATTCAGTGTATTTTTCACAATTTACTTAAGTTTTATATGTGAACCGTTGTTTACAAGGTAGCCACCAAATTCACACCAGTGACATGACTCCATAAAATGCAGAATAGATGCGTGGCTTTCGAAAATATGGGCGCCGACTAAGTTCTACATTTCTTGACCGGTTTACAGTAGGTAGTATTGTATGCTTGATTGATAAGCGCTAAATGGTGTATGCATGTAGGGTGTGTAATTAGACAAATCCCAATTTACAATGTTACAAAATTATTCACACCTTACGAATCAATTCAGGTATTAACGTATTGTGTGAGTTACGACCCTTGTATCTACCAATGATGGCGAATATATGGACAAAAAAAAAATGATCTGAGGTATGAAATTGTTCTCTAAATTCTTTCAACATAATGGTTTTTGGACATGATGGGTTGGAGATAAAAACAAAAATCAACATGAAATATAGAGACACGAAGTTCTGACATTGCTTTGACTTTGATATAACTGGAGTTATGAGATAAGCGATTTTAACATAACGAGATTCGACTGCACAAGCATTTAAGAATAGGGAAGGGGTTTTTAGAGAACAAACACAGAGCACTCTATTTAAAAATCCGACACATTCTGTCACAGAAGACAATATCTAAATAATAACACTCTGACGCATGTATGACTAACACAGAACCATAACATATTCTTGCTGGACAAAGGCCGATGGATCCAAGAATTGTTCATTATCTATCAGATGTAGTGAAGTTCTGTTTGGAGTGGTAATCTGCAGATATGCTCTGAACATAAAAGTCTTGAGAAGGCTAATTTGGGAAAGAATTAACACTTCCCCTAATATGGCACATTTGGACTCTTTCAAATGGATAGGATTTTGTAGAAAAAGATACTCAACTATAACAAATGATTAAAAATATTTTCCGAGAGAGTAGTAAACATTTTTGGAATAGGAGAAATCATTTGTTATTATCTTTTTACCTGTTTATGGTCATTTACCTTGCAGTGTGCTCGCCTTAGAACTCTAAGTGACTCACAGGGTCTGAAGTTGCTTTCTGAAGATAAGGTATTGTACATGCCTGCTAGTAAAAGGATTTCTCCTTTTCCGTACAATGTTCATTCCTGATCAGAAAACTTTGCCCTATTTGAGGATTTTTTTTAGAGGTTTTCAGTTGGGATTAGTCCCAAATTTTACTACATGAAAATAGATTAACTGAATACAGAATGTTCATATATTTAGTCTAGTCTATATGATTTGTACTTACAAAATCCATGTAAATTGAACAAATGGTTCAAGATTTAACGTTTCGAATTCACAGTGCAATTGCACAGCTGACGCTGAAATTTCTGTACACCATTAAGATGATATGCCAGGTAGTATTCTTTACTGCTTGAGGCATCAGACATAATAAATATCTGAAATAAGAAAAGAAAGCATCTGTCAAAGAGGAAAACATGAAAATTGTACAGCGTGTGTAACATACCTACATAAAAATAACGGCATAATACCTGCAAACGCCCCACCACTTTATCGCAAAAACCCATGAATTTTTGAAATTATGTAATTTTTGAAAGATGCATTTCGTACACATCATTTACAACATTGGTCAACAGATGAAGCTGAAAATTTCAATTTATCTTTTCACCCATAAAGCAATACCATGTATATGCATAAATCTATATAGTGGAGGGGTTTGCAGGAATTATGCCAAAATATTAATTTACTGAAATATCCGATGCTTTTACCAATTTATCAAACTTGTCAGTTACCAATATTACAGTATCAAATGAACTAGAGGGCCATGATGGCCCTATATTGCTCCACTGGCTAATAAGTACCAACCATACATGCCAAAAATTATAATTCCAGGCCAAATGGTGTCAAACAAGAAGACTTCAAAAATTTTTCTCTTCAAAAGCCCAAGTGAAAGTTGTGACCACAAGGCAAAGCTATGTGACCAAAGAGCTATAATTACTTGAATCCCGGTAGAGGAACTAAAGGATAAAGTACAGGATGAGGCCATAATTTGAACAATCTTAATAGAGGTTCATTACAAAAGTAAACATGCAAATTTTGGTAGCCAAAGGTCTTATGGTTAGGAATAAAGAGATTTTTGAAGTTAACACGATATAGGCTCATGTAAACTTGCAACCCCCACAGCAGGGCCAATTTTGACCCTAGCGCTGTAATTTGTAGTACTCTAGTAGAGGTTTATTAGATGAAGCTACATGCCAAATTTAGTAACTCTAGGCCTTATGATTTAGGATCAGAAAATTTTTTAAGTTTTCACTCTAGAAACCTATGTCAAACTTGTGACCCCTGGGGAAGGGCCAATTTTGATAACAACCCCCCCCCCCCCCGGCTATAATATGAGAGATCTTAGTACAGGTCCATTATATGAAGCTATATGCCAAATTTGGTAGCTCTAGGCCTTAAGGTTTATGATCAAAAGATTTTTGAAGTTTTCACTATAGAAACCTATGTCAAACTTGTGACCACCGGGGAGTGGCCAACTTTAATCCAAAGGCTCATTTTGAGAGAATTTGGTAGAGCTCCATTAGATGAAGCTACATGCTGAACTTGGTAACTATAGGCTTTGTGAGTTTGGAGATCAAAATTTTTTGAAGTTTTCACTACAGGAGTACAGGAGCCAATTTAAAACTTGTGACCCCCTGGTGAAGGGCAAATTTTGATCCCAGGGCTAAAACTTGAAGGAACATGGTAGAGGTCTACCAGATAAAGCTACGTGCCAAATTTGGTAACCCAAGGCTTTACAGTTTTTGGAGAAGATTTTTTAAAGTTTTCACTGTAGAAGCCCATTTAAAATGTCTGACCCCCCAGGGTGTGGCCAATTTTGATTCCAGGCCTATAATGTGATACAACTTGGTAGAGTTCCATTTGGTAAGACTACATGCCAAATTTGGTAGCTCTAGGCCTTATGGTTTTGGAGAAGAAAATTTTCAAAGATTTCCAATATTTTTCAGTTTTGTGGCCATGGCAACCAGTCTTTTTAAAGGAATCAAATTCCTTTAAAGAATTTTGAAGAGGGCCATGGCAGGAACATTTCTGTGAAGTTTCGTCAAAATCCGATAGGTAGTTTCAGAGATGACGTTTGAAATAAAAGTTAACACACGCACGACGGAAACCGGGCCATGACATAAGCCTTTGGCCAGTGGAGCTAAGAAATTATCTTATTGGTGCGAAACTGTGGTCCCCGAAACTGTTATGGTGCGAAAGTACTTCGTGTTTTTCTAGACATGCGAGAAATTTCCACTCGGTAACACTAGAAAAAAGATTGTTTAAGTAAATAAACAAAATAGTTACGTAATGATCGTACTAGAGTGAACATACGTACCAGGCTGATGCAAAAATGCGAGATAATCATCCGTCGATAGCCGAGTTGTCTGCGATCCAGGATTTGTACACATCGGTCGCTTACGTCATTGTTGTATATTAAAAGTTCTACTTGGGCCGGTTCATTTCGATAAAATTATATAATCTAATAAACGATATAATTATATATAATAAACGATGCATTAATCCTACATTGAAACAAAAAATAGGGAAGAAATCGGTAAATCTAGTTACCTAATACGTATTTATCTAATATCCGAATGGTGCTTAAACGGCCCAAAATTTCACCGCGATAGGTGGCGCGTTATCGGCGGGAACGAGGACTGCATCGGAAGCGGAATCCCCGCAAAGTAACGTTACCGCGTGAAACTTGAAATCATGGCGGAGGAAAACTTTCTCGTTCAATGGGAAGATCGCTTTATGTCTGTTATTAAGAGGAAACAGATTGTCAGTCCAGTTAAAGATGGTTACAGGGAAGGAGATCTTACAAGAGCTGTATTCGAAAAGAAAGTTTATGAAGGAGTTACATGTGAAATGCATCGTAAGTAAATTTCTTAACCTCTATGACTTCTGGAAATTCACAGATATATCGTCGAGTGCCCTTATTCCGTGAGTGTCCTTGAACCGGTGATTTTTTGTTTACATCTCGTAAAGTACATAGTTTGATGGCGTCACAGGGTATTTCTGCTCGTAACCCTTATCAGTAATCGAACGTTTTATTGCCATTGGATTTCAGACAAATATCTGATTTAAAAGAAATTGACATCATTTTTCTTATATCATAATAGTGTTCCTTCACAAAAATTGCAAAGATCTACGACTTCATGCTATAAATACTACTGAGTTACCGGAATTAGGTCACGCCATGTTTGCTCAAGAAGGCCGACGGCATGTTTGTTTATTTATGCACATTGAACATGAGAATTGCTATCTAAGTTAATTTTTTTCATGAAAGTCATCAGAAATGATTTTTTTATGAAGGCATGTAATTTCTAGCTGATGTTCATGTCTAAATTCTTCATTTCATTTTGTTGTTTCCTTATCATCAGTAGAATATATTGTGTCATGAGTTCAAATTTTGTTTTTTGAGTGATGGCACCCTGGGCAGTGGACACAACAGGTTTTTTGTATTTTTTCTTGGAATCTCAAGTTCTGGTAGAGTGTACTTACACACAATATTTTCAAGGTTGTGAAAGTGTCACAGCAGGCATTTAGCCCCTAACCACACAACAAAATCTGAACCTTGTCCAAAGTGTTTTAGCATTTGCATATGACAATTCCAATCTGGATCAAATGATACAATTTTTCAGGGGTAGAAAACATTGGGGGGAAAAAGGAGAAAATGCTAGTTACGAGCATTTTCTCCTTTTCTGACTGTTTTATAAAGGGCTTCTTTCCATGTTCATTAAACATCAGCACTGTGGAAAAGGATTAAATTCTATTCTGACCCTTTTTTCAGCAAACAAGAGACATTTACTTCAACAAGCAAAACTTCCACCAAAGTTTGAATACGTCGAGGCAAAGAAACAACAGTCTGATACTGGTAAGCTCTCTGCATGAGATCTTGACACTCCCCCACCCCCGGCTAATTTCTTTCTTAGGATTGATCATAATTATTGCAACAGGATTCATTCCTCTCACTGCTGATTATTGTTTCGATGATGGTTATGTTCATAAGCTTGTGAAGAATATTAGGCAAAGTACTGGTAAATGAAAGTCCAGGAAAAAGCATAGACAGGTGTTCTAGTTGCCGTGGTATATAACTGAAATAATGTTGAAAATGGCGTTAAACACCATTCAATCTATAAATCCTGTTTAATTGGACTTTGATTAGGAAAATGTACAAACGTTGTGTATTGTCTGTTTCATTTCTCTTCGCTTCTGCCTAGCAGAATCATTTATAATTCAGTATAAACATTGATAACATGAGTTGTAGGTTGTCTCCTATTTTCATATGAGCCATGCTCTGAAAAAGGGGCTTAACGCATCTGCGAAAAGTATTGACCCAGGTCAGTCTGCGCAGTCCACGCAGGCTGACCTGGGCCAACACTTTTCTCTATATGTAAATATTCTGTTTGTCAAAGAACCTGTCTACCTCATGATTAAGTCAGTTGTTTTAAAAAAAAAAAAAAGTGGATATTGATTCATAATTATGTGATGGCTTGCTTGGTACCATGGAGCACAGAGATGCATTAAGCCCCCTTTTGTCAGAGCGTGGTTTATATCTTTTTACCTCAATTTCCTGTATGACAAAAGTCTATCCATGACTGAACAATTTTTAGACACTTAACCCTTTCCCAAACAATCACGGGTTTTTACAACCCATGGGAAGAGGCCTTTTGAAAACATATTTGGTAAAAGAGAAAATGTTGGTAACCAGCATTTCTCCTTTTCCCACAATGTTTTTTACCCTATCAAAGACAGAAATCATCATTTTTGGTACATTTAATTTGTCGTCTGCAGACACTTTGAAGTTGGACTGGTTCAAAATTTTGTTTGGGAAACGGTCAAGTGAGTGGAGGTGGAGACTACAATCTCATCATTATTTTTTTTGTTTTGAATACTCTTCTGCAGATACTTCCACTTTTGACGAGTTTTAAAAGAGCTTATCAGGGAAAGGGTTAGTTAGGACAGAGAAGCAAATTAATTCAAAATGTCATTGTGTCGGATGACAATGAGCAAAAAGCTTGAAAATTTGCCCTGGAACTCCTCCCATGTATACTTTTTTTTTCATATTGCTCAAGCTGTTAATCCGAAACGTAAATGAAAAGGAGCTTTCACCAACACCATATGTTACTACTGTACCTCTAAACCATGTCCTCATGTAGACACATTTTGCTGCAGACAAGTTTAAAAACATAATGTTAGAAAACCTAAAAGCTATATCAGTTGCTTTTAACACGCAATTGCTCCTTCTCCCAGTTTTCTACTCTGTTTCTGTTAGAAAACTTTAATATTTGTTTCAGTTTTTGAACGCTCTGCAGATGCATTCAACTTTTCAGTGTAAAGTTAATAATCAAGGAAAGGTTTAAACCAATTTTTGCTTTTGATAATTTGTCAGTTATTCACAACTGTATTCCATCAGCTCCACTTAGGTCAGAAGATTACCAAGTTGTAGTTCCTGGCAGGCATTGCAAGTTCAGGTTTGGAGTTATTTGTCACCATTTACTGAGTATTGCTGTAGCAGTTTAATATGAGAAAACAGCCAATGGCTTGGAAAAAATGTTATGCAGTGCACTGGTGTGGAAACAGGAACACACAGACGGACAAATGCTCTGAGCCATAATGTAACTGGTAACACTTCACTCTTTACCAAACGACAAAATTTTGATCGGTCCAAATTGAAAGCATTTACAGACAAGTTAAATCTTGTTCAAATGATGGTTTTTGTCTGTGACAGAATAGAGAAAAATTGTGGGAAAAGGAGAAAATGCTGGCTACCAGCACTTTCTCCTTTTCCCACAATGTTTTCAAAAGGCCTCTTCCCTAGGGTCGTAAAAACCAGGGATTGTTTGGGAAAGAGTTGAAGAACTGAATTAATGAGTTGAACTTTTTCAAGTAGGAAAAGCACCCCAAACATCGTTATGTCATGGTTGTTTTAACCATAAAATGTAACTAGGTAGCAAACAGTGTAGGTCAAAGTTCAGACTGCACATTCTATGCAGTCTAATCTAAATCTACACTGTCCACAAAAGCAAGTTCACTCTTCCAGAACTGTAAGGGTTAAAAATGGTGTTTCAATCTTTTCCATGGAAGTAGTTATAATTCTAGGTGTTCTTCTTTCAGGTGGGAGGAGGAAGGTAGCATCCTCAGAAAGAAAATTAAAAGATTAGACAGTAGAATCACAGCAGTGGAGGCTGTACTTAAAAATGGAAACCCTAAGTCAGAGGATGAATATGCACTGGATTTAGTCAAACATTTAGATAATGAGCAAGATGTTGTTTCTTCCTTGGCTAAACATATTTTCACTGAAAACGAACTTATTAATTATTCCAGAACAGGAACAAACACGGTTAAGTGTAGGGCATCTCCAAGGCCACCATTGGACCAGCACAAGTTGAAACGTCTACAGAGGCTTGCATTACAGAAAACCGGAATGAAGAAAGATTTATTCATTAAGAAGTTTGAGAACCTGCAAAAGGTTTTGTGCAGGTCAAAGAAAGATATGAGAAAAATGTCAGAGGCCGAAAGTTCTAAAATTTAAACTGTTTTTAGTTGAGAGCATCTGAAAATAACAAAGAGCTCCAGATAAAGAGGGAGTTATGTCATTCTAAATCCATTAAATCTCCTCCAAACCCCTTTTTTGTGGGTATTCATTAGAACTGTCTCGAGACAATTCTAATGAGTACTCATAAAATAGGATTTGATTATCACAATTTCTGATATTCTGCATTTTGAAATTATGTCGCTCCCTGATATCTGATACCATTTTTTTCTTTTTCCCAAAGAGTTTTTGTTATTATGAAATTGGTAAATTTTAAAGTACTGAGACATTTGAAAGCTCAAACATTTCTAGTTATTCTATACCATTGAATCCATGGGACATCTTAAATGCTATTGCAAACTGCAGATTTAAATCAGATGCTACTGAATGTGTCCAACAATGTTTTCTACTGTTTAAATAAATGGCTTTCTTTTTTACCAGGAATTTTTGCCACTGAATGACACTACTTTGTAGGTCAGCCTTTTAACATCTTTTCATTATTATGAATTGCCAGTTGCATTTCTGTATTTTAGTGCTGTTACCTGCATTTGTAATTGATAGTACCAGTAACAAATATTGATTACAATCAGTAGTAATACACAATTTTAATGCTTTATTGCAGAATCCCGACTTAACAACCCTAGGAAAGAAGGCAGCTTTAAAGCATTGAGGGAAAATAAGAAAATGCTGGTAAACAGCATTTTCTCCTTTTCCCATGATGTTTTATTCACTACCTAAAATGGAATTCATTTTTCAAGTCACATTTAGTGTTGTCTGCAAATGCTTTCAAAAAGGAAAAATCCAGAATTTATAATCTGGTAAAGGGTGAATAAAGGACGTCTTTGGTGCAAAAGCCCAAGGTCGGTTCAAGGTCACAATTTAGTTCTTCATCTGTTCATGAATCTATGGCCATGAAATACTCTTAATAACTTAGTTCTTCATCTTTTCATGAATTTATGACCATGAAATACTCTTAAAAGTCCCTGAAGTGCAAATGAGACATTGAAATTCTGATGGAGAAAGTTCATGAACAGTTCATGAATATTTGAACCATCATCTGTTCATGAACTGGCAGTGTACATTTCAGGAACTATAAAAGAACTAAAATCCTAGAACTGGAATGACCCGGTAATGAACTATTCAAGAACATTTCACTGTTTTTCTGTCTGTAATAAGTTCTTGAATGATTCATGGACACCTGTCCTTGAAAGGTTCTTCAAAAACCTTAGGGTAATTTTAAAGACTGTTCATGAACTTTGTTTTTATGACGTAATCAAGGACTCTTCAAGAATTTGTCTCATTTGCACTTTAAGGAATTTTAAGAGCATTTCATGAACTTGGGTAATGAACAATTCATGAATAATTCATGAATAATTCATGAACTGTAACTCCTCAGTTTGCAGGGGCGGTTAACAACCGTTTCAATACGGCTGCCAGCTATTAATCAAGGTCAAGCTTGGTCTTCTAACAAATGCCTGCATGAAATATATTAATATCTCTTTGACACTGACTTAAAAATATAGGTTAGTAACCAGTTTTAAGATTTCTTACTGAATCTTCTTTGTTGATATTTTGTTTTTCTTTATCGAAACATAAGTATCGTAAAAGTACATGCTGAGGTCCTAATTAGGACAATGTCAGTGTCAGAATTTTTTTCACGCAGGTTTGTCATGGCAAACCTTGAAATATTCTAAGCTGATCGAAGAAAAGGCCTAAGGGTAAGTCCACATTCTGTGATAAAAAAAAGTTGAGCGCGTTAATTAGGGTGGGGAGCTTTATTCTTTAACCAAACAATCTTTTATTTCAACAACCTCAAGAAACAAAGCTATTGAAAACAAGAGGGCCTGATGGCCCTGGATTGCTCACCTGAGTCAATAAGCAAAATTTCACTCCAGGGTCATGATTGAAACTCTGACCAATTATCAGGTCAATTGAGCTTAAAATGTGGCCTCTAAAGCGCCCTCAAGGAATTTCCATAATTGACCTAGTGACCTAGTTTATGACCCCATGTGACCCAATTTTGATCTCATTCAAGATTTTATTAAGACAAACATGCTGACCAATTTTCAGGTCAATTGAGCAAGATTTTTTGCCTCTAGTGCCCATATGGAATTTCTGTAAGTTGACCTAGTGACCTAGATTATGACTCTATGTAACCCAATTTTGAACTCATCCTAGATTTTATCAAGACAAACATTCTCAGCAATTTTCAAGTCAATTGAGCAATAAATGTGGCCTCCAGAGTGCTCACAAGATTTTTCTTTAATTTGACCAAGTGACCTAGTTTATGAACCCACATGACCCAATTTAGAACTCATCATAAAGTCTATCAAGACAAACATTCTGAACAATTGAGCAATAGATGTGGCCTCTAGAGTGCCCAAATAAATTTCTTTAATTTGACCTACTGACCTATTTTATAACTCAATTTCAAACTCATTCGATATTTCATCAAGACAAACATTCTGACCAATTTTCATGTCAATTGAGCATGAAATGTGGCCTCCAGAGTGCCCGCAAGGTATTTCTTTAATTTGACCTTGTGACCTATATTATGACTCCAGGTGACCCAATTCTAAACTCATCCTAGATTTCATCAAGAAAAACATTTCAACCAATGTTCAAACCAACTGAGCAATAAATGTGGCCTCTCGAGTGCCCACACAGTATTTCTTTAATTTGACCTTGTGACCTAGTTTATGACCCAAAGTGACCTAAGTTCAGACTCATGTGAAATTTTATCACGACAAACATTCTGAATAACTTTAAAGTCAATTGAGCAACGAATGTGGCCTCTAGAGTGCCAACAATATATTTCCTTAACATGACCTAGTGACCTAGTTTATGATCCCAGGTGACCCAAATTCAAACTCATCCAAGATTTCATCGAGACAAACATTCTGACCGATTTTCAAGTCAATTGAGTTGAAAAATATGGCCTCTAGAGTGCCCACAAGGTATTTCTTTAATTTGACCTAGTGACCTTGATTAAGACCCAAAGTGACCCAAATTCAAAGTCATCACAGATTTCATCAACAAAAACATTCTGAACACATTTCAGGTCAAATGAGCAAGAAATGTGGCCTCTATTTCTTTAATTTGATCTAGTGACCTAGTTTATGACCACAGGTGACCTATTTTCGAAACTCATTGAACATGTTGTGCTCCGGTGGGCTAACAAACTTAGTACAGGTCCACTAGGAGATAATACATACCATATATCAAAGCTCCACGCCTTCCAGTTTTAAAGAAGAAGAATTTTAAAGTTTTCCTTTGTTCCTAAGTTCCAAATTTTGACCCCCGTGGCAGGGCCAGTTTTCACCCCAGCGGGTTTATTTGAACAGACTTGGTAGAAGTCTACTAGGAGATACTACATGCCAAATATCAAAGCTCTACACCTTCCAGTTTCAGACAAGAAGAATTTTAAAGTTTTCCTTCTTTGTTCCTGTGTTTGAACTTGTGACCCCCTGGGCGGGGCTAGTTTTCACCCCAGGGGCATCATATGAACAAACTTGGTAAAGGTCTATGAGGAGATACTACATACCAAATATCAAAGCTCTACGCCTTCCAGTTTCAGAGAAGAAGAATTTTAAAGTTTTCCGTCTTTGTTCCTATGTTCAAACTTGTGACCCCCGGGGTGGGGCTAGTTTTGACCCCAGGGGCATCATATGAACAAACTTGGTAGAGGTCCATGTGGAGATACTACATACCAAATATCAAAGCTCTACGCCTTCCATTTTCAGACAAGAAGAATTCTAAAGTTTCCTTTTTTGCTCCTATGTTTGAACTTGCGACCCTCAGGGCGGGGCCAGTTTTGACCCCAGCTGGTTTATTTGAACGAACTTGGTAAAGGTCCATTAGGAGATGCTACATACCAAATATCAAAGCTCTACTCCTTCCAGTTTCATACAAGAAGAATTTTAAAGTTTTCCTTCTTTGTTCCTGTGTTTGAACTTGTGACCCCCAGGGCGGGGCTAGTTTTGACCCCAGGGGCATCATATAAACAAATTTGGTAAAGGTCTATGAGGAGATACTACATGCCAGATATCAGAGCTATACGCCTTCCAGTTTCAGAGAAGAAGAATTTTAAGGTTTCCGTCTTTGCTCCTATGTTCGAACTTGTGACCCCCAGGGTAGGGCTAGTTTTGACCCCAGGGGCATCATATGAACAAACTTGGTAGAGGTCCATGAGGAGATACTACATACCAAATATCAAAGCTCTACGCCATCCAGTTTCAGACAAGAAGAATTTTAAGTTTCCTTCTTTTCTCCTGTTTGAACTTGTGACCCCCAGGGCAGTGCCAGTTTTGACCCCAGGGGCATCATATGAACAAACTTGGTAGAGGTCCATGAGGAGATACTACATACCAAATATCAAAGCTCTACGCCATCCAGTTTCAGAGAAGAAGAATTTTAAAGTTTTCCTTCTTTGTTCCTATTTTCGAACTTGTGACCCCCAGGGCAGGGCCAGTTTTGACCCCAGGGGCATCATATGAACAAACTTGATAGAGGTCCACTAGGAGATGCTACATACCAAATATCAAAGCTCTACGCCTTCTAGTTTCATCAGAGAAGATTTTTAAAGATTTTGCATTTTTTTTCCTTTTTGTTGCCATGGCAACCAGAGTTAAGGGTGGAATTTAATTCTTTAAACAACATTGGTAGAGCTTCACCCAAGGAACATTCCTGCCAAGTTTCATCAAGATTGGCCCAGTGGTTTAGGAGAAGAAGATGTTTAAAGAAATTGTTGAAGGACGACGGATGATGGACACCAGACATAGGGCAATCACAATAGCTGACCTTGAGCATGTTGTGCTCAAATGAGCTAATAGTGCCAGAAAATGAGAAAATTCTGGTGATCAGTATTTACTCCTTTTTTCCAAATGTTTTTTTAATTTTTTCCAGGACAATTTTGTCATTTGGTTAACAGTTGACAGATTTAGCAAAGATAACATGAAGTTCACTCTTAACTCTTTACCAAACGACAAAATTTTAGACTTGTCTAAAGTGAAAGCATTTGCAGACAACAAAATAAACGTGACTCAAAAATTGAAACTTGACTTTGGAAGAGTAGAAAACATCGTGGGAAAAGGAGAAAATGCTAGTTACCAGCATTTTCTCCTTTTCCCACAATGTTTTCAGAAGGCTTCTTCCTCTGGGTCGTAAAAACCAGGGATTGTTTGTTAAAGGGTTAAAGGGCCTTTCATTGCAATAGTTGCCTTTGGAGTCAGTGTAGATCAAGATCAGACTGCACAAAATGTGCAGTCTGATCTTTGATCTACACTGCCCGCTTTCCTGATTCAGTACAGGCAAACGGGAGCCATAAAAATGCCAATTACCATGGTCTTATTGTAGAATGAAAATGTCTATTCAGTTTACTCTGCGTTTTTCACTACAATAGTTTGTTAAAGGGTTAAAGGGCCTTTCATTGCAATAGTTGCCTTTGGAGTCAGTGTAGATCAAGATCAGACTGCACAAAACGTGCAGTCTGATCTTTGATCTACACTGCCCGCTTTGCTGATTCAGTACAGACAAAAGGGAGCCATAAAAATGCCAATTACCATGGTCTTATTGTAGAATGAGAATGTCTATTCAGTTTATTTAGCGCTTTAAGGGTTAACTTATTTGAATTATCCTCATCTCGAGCACAGAAGTAAAGTAAGTTTGTCTGAAAAGTTATGTGCCTCCATTTGTGGAATTTGATTGATTGATTGATTGATTGAATGGTGTTAAACGCCTTTTTCAACATCATTTCAGTTATATCGTGGCGGCCATTGCACCTATCCATACTTTCCTGAAATTTCTTTTACCAGTACTCCACACACTATTCTTTCCAAGCCACTGGCTGCTTTCACACATAACCTTTGCAAAAGCAATAGCCAGCTGTGAGTGAAGAAATGAATCCTGTTGCTGTAACTATCACCAATCCTCAGAAAGAAATTGGCCGAGCCGGGGACCAAACCAGCAGTCCCCTTTCCTTAAAGGCAAGTAAAAGATTGTTGGAAAACAATAACATTCTGGTTTCCAGCATTTTCTCCTTTTCCAACAATTTTTTCAAAAGCTTTTTCCTAGGGTTCATTAAAACTCAGAAATATGTTGAAAAGGGTTAAGGCATTATCAGAAAGGAGAAACATATTACTTTTCATTATTTTTTTAAGTAGACTTTATTTTATAAGTTATGGAGGGTTTTTTCGGAGGAGGAGGGTTCTCAAATTTCTTGCATAACATTTTACAAGATCTAGCTGCTAATAAAACCTTTCCCCAAAACAATAAATGTATAACTCCCCCAAACTGAAAGAACGTGCAGACGACAAATTTGAAACTGGTACAATTGAGCTGACTGACCCAAAATATTGCAGGAAAGGAAAAACTACTTGCTGCAATAATTTTCTTTCTTTTCCTGGCAGTTTTTAACAGGTTTCCCCTAGGGGAAACTAAACCATAGGATTGATAGTTAAAGGATTGAAATAAATTCAAATTAGACACTGAAATGATAGTTTTTATTTGCTTTTGTTGGCAAACAGTCCGAAATTTGTCTTTCTGATCTAGGGTAATTAGAAACAGCAGTTTTCCTGCTAATCACCCTTTACCACACAATCCCAAGTTTCAATGACCCTAAGCAAGCAGGCAAGCTTTTAAAAACACTGTGGGAAAAGGAGAAAATGCTGTTAACACTTGGCCTTATGATTTCTGTCAAGAACATCTACTAGAAATTTTTCAAAAATTTTCACTTTTGTTGCCATGGCAACCAGAGTTTTTACAATTAAATCTTTGAATGAATTATGAAAAGTACCATGGCAGGATGATTTCTGTGAAGTTTGGTAAAAGTATGATCTACACTTTCTGAGAAAAAGATGTTTGAAAAATTTCTATGAACATATGGATGCAAGCACAGATGGATGCACAACGAATACGGGCCATAACATAAGTTCTACACTGGCCACTAATTCCTGGATTTCTCACACACTAGGCTAGGGCTCTGATGTGTTTTGCCAAAGGATATTCCTAGAAAAAACCAAAAGCTTTGATTGAGATCGAACCCCATTTTGTATCTTACACCTACATCACTGTGCCAGGCAGGACCCCAAGTTGTTTCGGGAGATAACAAGTTCACCCTTTACTACACAATCTTGACTTTTTACAACCCTGAAAGAGAAGGTTCATGAAAACATTGTGGGAAAAGTAGAAAATGCTGGTAACCAGCATTTTCTCCTTTTTTCCCACAATGTTTTCTACCCTATTGAAGACAGAAATCATAATTTTAGCAACATTTTATTTTGTCGTCTGCAAATGCTTTCAAATTGGATCAGTCCAGAGTTGTGGACTTTTTTCATTCGGAAATGAGTTAACAAGTATAAAAGATTTAGTAGAATGTCCTCATTTTCACCTCCAACAATGGCCAGGAAGATCTATTGGGACTGACAATGACATTATCTGAGGTCCTGAAGTTGCTCTTGGCTAAGTAAACTCATTAGTATACATACTATACACCACAGAATTAGTGACAATTGTTTCTTAGATTATAGAAATGTTGGATAAATTGTAATCCTATACTGTATATTCTCCCATTACATATTTTATCATCTTCCCTTTCGCATTACATTTTCCAAAGGATTGTTGGGGTAGAGAGAAGTGCAATATATGTTTGAAAACAAGTGAACTTTTCCAAGGACAACGCTCATTGAGTCAGGACTAACAGCCAAGTGATGGTCCATTCTACCCCAAAGGCTACACTAGCAAACATATATTTGCGATCACCATGTTTGCAAACAAAAGTTTGCTAGTGTAGACTAGTCATCAAACACAAGCAAACATCTCCAAATGAGTGTTTGGTGATGTTTGGACATGTTCATTTTTGTTTGCTCTAATCGGTGATGTTTGGTGGTGTCTAAGTATACTGGCCAGTCAGAAGCGGTCTTTTTATCATATAATGAATGCATCACATGATCTTCAAACATCACCAAACATTGTTTGCCATTGTTTGTAGTAGAGTAGACAACCTACGGACAAACATAAACAAACAACACCATACAAATGATGGTTGGTGTTTGGAAACAAATGTTTGCTAGTGTAGACAGGCATTTATGGAGAATATTTGGACACAAAATAGTATTCACTATAATCAAGGACATTGCTGATCTATAGGTTTTTCTTTTTCAACAAGTTCCTCCCAGTTTATTGATGAGTTCAATGTTACTGAAGTATGTAATGTTATTGGAAGTAGATTATGTTATTGGAAAGAGATGTATTTCTAAAAGTCAGGAATAAAGACGCTGGTTTGTAATGATGTTGCCAATCTATTTCATGCTTCTTCAATTCAGCTTGATCAATTGATTTGCTACTGGGTGTGTCCATTTATAGTTAGAAATAAGCTTCTTTAATAGTGGAGAATTAACAGTAATTATGTTGATGAATGTCTGTATTTATATGTGCTTTTATGTCCATTTTCAAAGTATGTACTTTAGCATTTTTGGAATCAGATTTTAATTGTTGCTGTGAAAAGGATCATTGTTTATTTGTATTGGAGTTTAATGCCGTTTTAACAGCTTCGGTCATATCACAGCAGTCAGTGCACCTAGGCATGTGTTTCCTGACTTTCTCACCAGTACTAACACAACCTTTTTTTTCCAAGCCCTTGACTGCTTTTCTCACATGCATCAGAGGTGAGAGGCGAAAAAATCATCACAAAGAAAGTTTGCCTAAACCAGGTATCAAACTCACAACCACCAGGTCACGAGTCAGATATATGCTAACCACTGAGCCACTAAGGCCGGCTTGTGAAAGCATCAACAAAGTTGATAACTAGAGTGAGACAAGGACAAAAAGTTTTATTTTGTCCATTTTAAGTGTGTAAAAAACAGGAGAGTTGTTTCCCAAACCCTATATCAAACTGCTGGGAACCAGCATTTTCTCCTTTTCCCACAATATTTTCTACCTGCCACAACTTTAATTTTACTTGGCACATTGAATTTCTTGTCTGCAAAATTAATGCTTTCAATTTGGAACAGTGTAAAATTTAATCATCTGGTAAAGTACTGAATTCTGCTTCATTAATAGAAAATGAAAACCAATAATTTTAACTGAGGTTTCACTGCTCCTGAACCCAAAAGCTTTGATAGAACTCTATCTTACGCAAAAACAATTTTTCTCACTATCAAAGTGGAATCATGTGGCTTATCTCTTACGATTAATGTGAAAGTGATATCATGAATGATTCTTTGTATGTGATCGTAATCAGAGGTATACTAAGAAAGACAGCTTTAAAAAAAAACATCCTCCATAGAGAAGAAATGCTCAGAATAAGATTGTCTGCTTGGTGTTGAACCCCTTTCCACTGAATCCTGTGTTTTAATGACCCTGAAGAAGAAGACTTTAACTCTTTACCAAACAATCCCTGGTTTTCATGACTCTGTGAAAAAAGCCTTTTGAAAACATTGTGGGAAAAGGAGACAAGAGGGCCATGATGGCCCTGAAGTCGCTCACCTGAGTCTTTTGACCAAACATGACCCATTTTCAATCTCTTTTGAGGTATCATGACAAACATTCTACCAAGATTTTCATGAGTATTTGAATGAAATAGGTTTTTTGAAGATTTGACTCAGTGATCCGAAATGATCCACTTGCAAACTGGTCCAAGAAATCATCAAGACAAACATTCTGACCAAGTTTCATGAGTATAGGATTGAAAATGTGGCCTCTAGAGCGTATACAAGGTTTTTCTAAGATTTGACCTAGTGACCTAGATTTTGACCTAACATGACCCATTTTCAAACTCATCCAAGATATAATCAAGACAAACATTCTGACCAACTTTCAAGAGTTTTGGACTGAAAATGTGGCCTCTAGAGCTTACACAAGGTTTTTCTAAGATATAACCTAGTGACCTAATTTTCGACCTATCATGACCCATTTTTGAAATCATCTGAGATATCACCAAGGCAAACATTCTGACTAACTTTCAAGAATTTTGGACAGAAAATGTGGCCTCTAGAGCGTACACAAGGTTTTTCTAAGATTTGATCTAGTGATCTAGTTTTTGACCGGACATGACCCATTTTCAAACTTGTTCCAGATATCATCAAGACAACATTCTGACCAATTTTCAGGAGTTTTGGACTGAAAATGTGGCCTCTAGAGCGTACACAAGGTTTTTCTAAGATTTGACCTAGTGACCTAGTTTTTGATCCAACATGACCCATTTTCAAACTCGTCTGAGGTATCATCCAGACAAACATTCTGACCAACTTTCAAGATGTGGCTTCTAGAGCGCACACAAGGTTTTTCTAAGATTTGACCTGGTGACCTAGTTTTTGACCCGACTCGTTCGAGATATCATCAAGACAAACATTCTGACCAACTTTCAGGAGTTTTGAACTGAAAATGTGGCCTCTAGAGCATACACAAGGTTTTTCTAAGATCTGACCTAGTGACCTAGTTTTTGAACCAACATGACCCATTATCGAACTCGTCTGAGATATTATGGAAACAAACATTCTGACCAAGTTTCACCAGTATCAGACTGAAAATGTGGCCTCTAGAGCATACACAAGGTAAAAGTTGACGACACACGCCTGTTAAACATTGCCGGACGACGGACACAGCACAATCACAAAAGCTCACCTTGAGCACTTCGTGCTCAGGTGAGCTAAAAATGCTGGTAACCAGCATTTTCTCCTTTTCCCACAATGTTTTCTATCCTTCCCAAAACAAATTTCAATTTTTGAGTCACTTTAATTTTGTCATCTGCTAATGCTTTCAATTTAGAACAGTCTAAAAGTTTGTCCTCTGGTAAAGAGTTAAAAAACACACTGTTAACCCTTTACCACACATCAAAATTTTTGACTCATCCACAATAAAGGAATTTACAGATGTCAATTCAAATGTTATTCAAATGATAGTATTTGTCTTTGAATAGGTAGAAAACATTGTGGGACAAGGAGAAAATGCTGGTAACCAGCATTTTCTCCTTTTCCCACAAAGTTTTCAGAAGGCTTCCTTTTCAGGGTCGTTAAAAAGTCGGATTGTGTGGTAAAGGGTTAACAGAGAAATGCTGGTTACCATTATTTTCTCCCTTTCCCACAATGTTTTCTACCATTTCAAAGACATATCTCATCATTTGAGCCACACTTAATTTGTCATCTGTATTATGCTATCATTTTGGACACATCCAAATTATTGTTTTCACATTAATTTCGTAATATTGCAGCTGCCAATGTACCTCTCTATGCTTTCCTTGAGTTTCTTTTACCACTAGGAACTTTGCAAAACATTTCTTCCCAAGCCACTGGATACAATTCCCACAAAAGCATTACCTAAACAATGGTTAGGTGAGAGAAGAACAAATCCTGTTACAAAAACTTTCAGTAAACTCTGTTAAGTAATTAGCCCTGCTACATTACTGGCTGAGCTAGCAGGCTCTGGCCCCTCAAGTAAGCAATTTTCTTCGTTTTAATTATGCTTTTTGTCTGTTTTCCATCAACATATTATATTATCTCCTTCCTTCAACTGTTATTAAGTTTGGAAAGTTCCTCTGCATCACACAGTACATGGTAACCAGCGCTTTCTCCTTTTCCTACATTTTCAAAAAACTTTTTTTCTCAAGGTTGTTTAAATTTGGGTAAACAGTTTACAAGAAACAAGAGGGCCATGATGGCCCTACATTGCTCACCTGAGAAATTGTTGCTTTAAGAGAATAATGGAAAATTAAAAATGTTATCAAGGTCAACAATCTTGCTAAGTTTCATGAATATTTTGCCCGAGAGATGATTTTTGAATGGGGCAAATGAAGTCAATAAGAGAATTGTTACGGGAGACCACTCCTTCATGCATGGCTTTGTCCCGATTTAAATACAATACCTAACAACTGCGTTAGGGAGATATCTCTTTAGCTCAGTGGTTATGGTATTGGTCTTTTAAACCTCGAAAAACGAGGATCTTGTCCGCCGTGGGTTCGAATCCCGCCAGATGCGGTTTGTATTTCAGCCATGCATTTATTCATTTGTTTCTTTGTTACGGACTTTGTTCGTAAGATGGGGGCTCGTCCGGGATTGGCCATTGAGCCATTAATCCCATTTAGTGTCCAAAAACGAACATTTGTTGTCTAAATAATAGACTTATTGCCTATTAAGGCTTTGAGTCATCAATAAATGATGACTTTAAGAGGGGGTGTGTTATGGGAGACCACTCCTTCATGCATGGCTTTGTCCCAATTTAAATACAATACCTAACAACTGCGTTAGGGAGATATCTCTTTAGCTCAGTGGTTATGGTATTGGTCTTTTAAACCTCGAAAAACGAGGATCTTGTCCGCCGTGGGTTCGAATCCCGCCAGATGCGGTTTGTATTTCAGCCATGCATTTATTCATTTGTTTCTTTGTTACGGACTTTGTTCGTAAGAGAATAAATATCAGACTGATTTTGAATGTTTTTCCCATACTCTCAAGACATTTAACCCTTTACCAACAAAGGGTTTTGACAAAAAGGTTTTGAAAACAGAGTGGGGAGAGGAGAAAAACTCTTGTAACCTGTTGAATGTTTTCTTCTTTTCCGCACCATGTTTTCTACCCTTACAAAAATACATCATCATTGAGCCATATTTTGGCAAAAAGAGGAATAACAAGAGGGCCATAATGGCCCTGTATCGCTCCACTGCCTTTTAGACAAATATATCATGTATTAGATTGGCAATGACAGAGTCACAAATCATAAAAAGTCTGCATGGCAATAAGCTATCACAGAACAAGAGGACCATCATAGCCCTGTATCGCTCCACTGGCTTTTTAACCCTTTACCACACGAAACGAAGTGTTAATGACCTTTAAAGAGAAAGCTTTTGAAACATTGTGGGAAAAGGACATCATGTTGTCAGCCAGTATTTTCTCCTTTTCCAACAATGTTTCCTACCCTATCAAAGACAGAAATAATCATTTAAGCTACATTCAATTTGTCTTTTGCAATGGCTTTAAACTTGGTCCAGTCAAAAAATTTGTCCTCTCTTAAAGAGTAAAATTAACATATCATGCACTTAAATGGCATTGCAGAGACATACAGCATAAAAAGTCTGTATGGTAGTAAACTTACTTGGAAAACATAACCTCCCCCCTGCCAAACAAAAAACAAGAGGACCATGATGGTCCTAAATCGCTCACCTGAAATGCAACTCAGCTGTCATTGTTATGGCCACTTGCCTCTTTGCTGGAATGTTTTAGTTTTAAAAATGATTCATCCATATGACAATACAAACAATCAGAGTAGGTAAGAAAATGATAGAGCCGAAATTATAGGCCCTAGAGTGTAAACAATGGAATTGTCATCAAGATCCCCTATTTTGATGCTTTTAGCTTGTCCCCATTTTGATCAGATTTGTCCTTAGGTCATTATGAACATCCAGGGAAATTTTGAGTATGACTGAGCCAGAATTGTGGTTGCTGAGTGTGTTCATGTTCATGTTCATGTTCACAACCTTACAAACATTCTGGGCGATGGATCAAGATTATGCTGGAATTTCAATAGCTATATAATAAACAGTGGAATTTTGGCGACGCATATTCAAGGATACATAAAAGCTAACCATGAGTATGTTATGCTCAGGTGAGCTGATAATGGGTTTTCAGACAGAATCACATGCCAAATGTATGTTGTGGGCCATACAATATGGAACAGGAGGATTCCAAGAATACACTCTTTACATATTTGATCCCACATTGTGACTACAAAGGACTTTTTGTGATTCCAAGGAAGAAATTTGGTAAATGCTATTACCAAACAAGAGCCGTCAAGTGGTTGTTGAGAGATCGCTTTGGACAGACAGACAGGCAGACGAAGTGGCGACTATATGCTCGCCCTTATTGGAGCATAACTATCCACCAGTCCATGCTGAATATGAAAGCTCTAGGGTTAATGTTTGGATGAAAGAAGATTTCAAAAGATCTTTTATTTGGATGTGGAAACTGGGATCCAACAACAAAGCACTTATTTTTTTTTCCTAAGGTCACAATTTGATGAACTTTGGTAGAGTGCTACTGTTGCCAATTAAGTTGTAGGCTTTGTGTTTGGGTTGATTTTTTTTTTCAGCAGTTGACATGGAAACCAGAGTTGTTCATGAATTCCAATTTGTCAAAGGGCAATACAGTTGATCTTGCTTAGCTAAGCGACTACGTTTATTAAGCCAACACTTTTATTAAGCGATAGGAATTCCAATGTCTCTGTTGAAATATATAAGACTAGCTGGAATTGAATGCCCCATGGATTAAAGCCTTTATGCTGAGCTAAATCCTATGTTGTTAGTACTTATTACAATCATCTTGTGAAATCCGAGAACCCACAACATAGGGCCATTTTCAATACTAGGGCCATAATTTGAAGTATTTTGGTAGAGGGCCACTAGATGATGCTACATGCCAAATATGAAAGCTCTAGCTTTTATGGTTTGGGACAAGAAGATTTTTAAAGATTTCTTTCTTTATCTCTATGTGAAATCCAAGACCCCACAACATAGGGCCAATTTTAACACCAGGGCCATAATTTGAAGTATATTGGTAGAGGGTCACTAGATGATGCTACATGCCATATATGAAAGCTCTAGCCCTTACGGTTTGAGACAAGAAAATTTTTAAAGATTTCCTTCTTTATCTCTATGTGAAATCCGAGAACCCACAACATAGGGCCAATTTCCAAACTAGGGCCATAATTTGAAGTATTTTGGTAGAGGGCCACTAGATGATGCTACATACCATATATGAAAGCTCTAGCCCTTACAGTTTGGGACAAGAAGATTTTTAAAGTTTTTTCTTTCGGTTGCCATGGCAACCAGAGTTCTTCATGGAATTCAAATCTTTGAAGTATTCTGAAAGTGCATCACCTAAGGATCATTTCTGTGAAGTTTCACTGAAATCTGATTGGCAGTTTCAGAGGAGAAGATTTTTTAGTAATAGTTTACGGACAGATGGACAGACGGACAACGGACATTGACCGATCACAATAGCTCACCCTGATCACTATGTGCTCAGGTGGGCTAAAAAAAGTCATATCTTCCTAAGTGCAAAGATATTGTCAGTGAATACAAGCAGGTTTATTCATTGGCATGAAAGGTAACGTTCTGGAAAGAAAACTGAATGACAAAAACCTTACTTTAAGTTTAATATTCCACTGATGTGAGCATAACTACTAGCATCAAAATAAATCACTCTCCCTGACAACAGAACATGTCCTATCCAAAAAACTTGAATATCAACAACAATCATGCATCATTGCAGTTTGATAATCAAGGGAGGTAAATATTAACAAACTTTATCTTATAACAGGAGTTATTTCCCTTGATCACTATTTAAAATCAAAGTCACTATATAAAAGCCCATGCTAAACTTGTGATCCCTGGCACGGGGCCGGTTTTGACCCAAGGGCTATAATATGAAGAAACTTCTCAGAGGTCCATTAGATAAAGCTACATACCAAATTTGGTAGCCCTGGGCCTTATGGTTTCAGACAAGAAGATTTTCGAAGATTTTCAATATTTTTCGCTTTTGTTGCCTTGGCAACCAGAGTTTTTGAAGGAATCAAATTCTTTCAAGGAATTCTGAAGAGGATAATTTCTGTGAAGTTTCATCAAATTTGGATGTATAGTTTCAGAGAAGATGTTTGGAATAAAAGTTAACGCAGGGATGGACGGACGCACGACGGACACCGGGCCATGACATAAGCCCGCTGGCCTTTGGCCAGTGGAGCTAAAAAACAGCTTTATCCCCCCCCCCCCCCCCCACACACACACAAAAAGAGTTGTATTTTTATTCCAGAAGCAAAAATTATGTCAATGAATACAAGCAGGTCTAACCATGTTTCATTCATACCAAATATCAATGAACTCTAAAAAGTAGTGCTTTAACAAGAGGTTTTCCAAAACTTTAGTAGCAGAAAACATTTTTTCGATGGCATAAATGGTTCTGGAACAACTGGAACAAAAAACTGAATAATACAAACCTCACTTCATACTGAATACTCCACTCGTCTGAGCATAACAATTACCATCAAAATAAACCACTCTCACTGAAAACTGAACATTTTCTATCCAAAAAAAACCTTGATTACCCAACATCAGTCAAGTAATAGTTTTATTGAGAATTAAGGGAGGTTAATAGTAACAAACATATGTCTGTTATGAGTGAAATGGGATTATTTTCCTTGATAAGTATATGAACTTAAGTCATACTGACTTTATGTACTTCAAGAAGATTTTTAAAGTTTTCACTATATGAGCCTCTTTAAAAAGGTGTCACCCCTAGGGCTGACCCTAATGCTAAAATATTAACAATCCAGGTCAACTAGATAAAGAAGTTACAGGCAAAATTTGGTAAACCTAGACTTTATGGTTAGGAACCAGAAGATTTTTTTTGTATTCAGATCATAAGCCCACATAAAACTTGTGACCCCAGGGTGGGGCCCCAAGGCTATAATCGGGATAATCATGAAAGAGATCCACTAGATGAAGCTGCATAGCAGATATGGTAGGCCTGGGCCTTATAGGTTAGAACAAGGAAGAATTTTGCAGTTTTTACCATATAAGCTCCTGTAAAACTGGTGACCACTGGGGCAAGGCCAATTTTGACCCAGGGCTGTAATTTGAATAGTCTTACTAGGGGGCCCCTAGATAAAGCTATATGCAAAATTTGGTAGCTCTATGCCTCATAGTTAGAACAAGAATATTTTTAAATCTTTCACTATATAAGCCCATGTTAAACTCTTGATTCCTGGAGCATGGCCAATTTTGACCCCCAGGGCTATAATTTGAACAACAGCACTAGAAGTCTTTTACATGAAGCTAAACACCAAATTTGGTAGCCCTAGGCTCTATGGTTTTGGATAAAAAGACTTGAAAAGAGTTTCAATATTTTCAGCTTTGTTGCCATGGCAACCAGAGTTTTTCATGGAATCAAATTCTTTGAAGACATTCTGAAGAAGGCTCTGGCAGGATCGTATTTTGTACAGCTTCATCAAAATTGGTAAGTTAGTTTCAGAGAAGAAGATGTTTGAATAAAAACTTTTGCACCCACTTAACATATAGATACAGGGCCATGACATAAGCTTGCTGACCTTAAGCTAGTGGAGCTAAAACTGGCAAAAATTTTAAACCTGAATCATTTTTCTTAAAAAATGCAGTTCTTTTTTTGGTTAACTTCAAAAAAATAACAAGAGAGTGCAGTTTGCTTTTAGTGAGTAGCACCTTTTTAAGAGCCCTTTCGGTGAAAATGTCAAATTATACCAACTGCGCTATCTTAGAAGTGAACATGTCGGCATTATTTTGCTAGAAAATATAATACAATTTTCTGTGAAAAGATGGAGTAATGCATGTTCAAAAAGGATTGACACAAGTCAGGCTGCAAAGTGGGCACAGGCTCACCCGAGTCAATACTTTTTGTAATTGGTAAATTTTCTACATGTGAAAGGAGCATTTTACCCCATGGTTCAGCATGTTGTTTGATAAATTTGATCTGTACCATGCAACAATCTGCTGGGTATAATGGCACAATGTGTTAAGTATTAACCCTTTCATACACAGCAAAATTTCAGACTTGTCCAAATTCAAAGTATTTGCAGAGGACAATTCACATGTTTTTCAAATGATAGTATTTGTCCTTATATAGGTTGAATACATTGTGGGAAAAGGAGAAAATGCCAACATTTTCTCTTTTTTTCACAGCGTTTTGAAAAACCTCCTATCTCAGGGTCACTAAAACTCGGGAGTTAAAAACAAAAAATCCTTTCAGAGCCCCGTCTAAGTTTAACTCTTTACCAGACGACAAAACTTCAGATTTGTTGAAATTAAAAGCAACTGCAGATATCAAATATAAAGAGTATGAGATGACTCAATTTGTCTTTGAAGAAGTAGAAAACATTGTAGGAAAAGTGAGAAAATGCTGGTTACCAGCATTTTCTCTTTTTCCCACAACGTTTTCAAAAAGCCTTCTTCGTTAAAATTCAGGATTGTGTGGTAAAGTTAAGCATTTATAATACATGTAGAAAGAGTACCTTTTCAGGGCCTTGTAAAGTCTAGAAAGGTTCTGGATTTCTGACTTCTCCTGACGCTGCA
Organism: Hippopus hippopus; assembly: GCA_946811185.2. Lineage (NCBI taxonomy): Eukaryota > Metazoa > Mollusca > Bivalvia > Cardiida > Cardiidae > Hippopus > Hippopus hippopus. The sequence continues at coordinate 11,943,051 of OX328103.1, read as the reverse complement.
CTCTTGTATGTAGAAATTCTAAAACATCATCGAGCTCAGATGACGTAAAGTCACCTGGAGACCGAAAGTGATACGACAAGTCTGTAAACTCGATCATCACTCCAGTTCTTTTTGGGGCAGTTCCTGGAAAAAAAAAGGAAAAATAACGCCCCCATGTAGACTCCAATGCAGTTGACTGATTGATTGATTGATTGCATGGTGTTTAACGCCGTTTTCAACATTATTTCAGTTATATCGCGGCAGCCAGTGCACCTATCCATGCGTTCCTGGTGTCTCTTTTACCACAATTTTCTTTCCAAGCCACTGGCTGCTTTCCCACATAATCATCGTCCAAACAATGGTCAGCGGTGGGAGAGGAATGAATCCTGTCGCACTGACTATCATCAATCCTCGGAAAGAAATTGGCCGAGCCAGGGGTCATGGCCAGGGATCGAACCCTGGACCCCGTGTTCTCAAGTCATGCACGCTACCGACTGAGCTACCGGGGCTCAGCTCCAATGCAGTTGAAAAAAGGGCATAACTGTGTAAATAATTGAAGTTTACCTGCCCTTTTGGTATTCGTTCCGCTTTTGACAGTTAAAAACTAGACCAAAAGTTGAAGTGAACATCTTCAGTAACAGCAGAGATACATGTATGAGAAAGTATGAATGGTTTGGCCAGACAAAGATACAGACAAAAGTGCTATGACATTAACATGGTGCTTTCTGACGACACAGTGGCTACCAAAATACCCTGATGTTTTCTTTGAAAACAGCGGGGCTAAGAATCAAGTTGGTTGAGACATAGGATAGTTCGTAAGAGGTCAAGAGAACTTGGCTACACTTGGAAAGTTAAGGTTCCGCAGAAAGTGTTTCTGGACTTAACCAAACTCCTACATGCTGCAAATACCCAGAAACTCCACAGTCCACGAGGACAAAAACATCACTTTTAATTTGTAAAGAGAACAATAAAATTTTAGACTCCTCCATATTGCAAGATTTGTTTGTTTGTATGGTGTTTAATGCTATTTTCAACATCATTTCACTTATATCACATCAGCTGGTGGACCTATCTATGCTTTCCAGTTTTTATCAGTACCTCCCACAATTTTCCTACCAAGCAATTTTAAAAATGGCTGCTTTCCCACAAAACCATTGTTGAGACAATGATCAGGGGTGGGAGGGGAATAAATCCTGTGACAATCACTATCATCAATCCTCAGAAAGAAATTGGCCACGCCCGGGATTAGAACCAGTGACCCTCTCATTTCAAGTCTTGTAAGCTACTGACTGCGCTACCACTCTCAGCACTTCCATACTGAAAGATTTTGCAAGCAAAAGAGTAACTGTGCTGCAACTATGCAATTTTGCAACCAACAGAGGCACAAGCCTTTTTCCATTACTTTGTAAAAGCATTCTTCAGTAGGGTCACATATACAGAGTATCCTTTGTGAAGGAATACGAAAGCCATACCATGTTTTACTTTTCATGTTCTGTTTGAACAAGAACCTTGGTTTCTGTAAGTAGCTCCTTCAGTATTCATTAATAATTAATTAACCTTTACCAAATGACAAAATTTAAGACTTGTCCAAATTGACAATGTTTGCAGACATATAGATGCAGCTCAAATCAGCCTTTTCACAAAAATGTTGGATAGGATAGAAAACATTTTGCGAAAAGGAGTAAATGCTGGTTTAACCAGCATTTTCTCCTTTTCACACAACATTTTGAAAAGCCTACTTTCTCTGGGTCAACAAAACACAGGCTTTTTTAGTAAAGAGTTAACTCTTTACCACACAGTCCCAACTTTTAACATCCCTGAGTAAGAAGCCTTTTGAAAACATTGTGAGAAAAGGAGAAAATGCTGGTAACCAGCATTTTCTCCTTTTCCCACAATGTTTTCTAATCTATCAAGGAAAATTTGTGTCATTTTTGCCACCTTTTATTTGTCGTCTGCAATTGCTTTCAATTTGGACAAGTCTAAAATTGTGTCATATGGTAGAGAGTGTAATATATCAAAATGCTACCAGCACTTGGTAAAAATTTTATTGACTGATTGATTTCTCAAAATGCAACATGCATTAACTCTTTACCAAATGGCAAAATTTTACACTTGTCCTAATTGAAAGTTTTTTCAGATTACAATGTTGCTCAAATAATTGGTTTCTTCTCTAAAAGGGTTGAAAACATTGTGGGTAAAAGAGAAAATGCTTGCTAAGAACATTTTCCCCTTTTTTCTTCATTGTTTTTGAAAGTTTTTTTCTTTAAAGTCATTAAAACTAGGGACTGTTTGGAAGAAGGTCTCTAAATTGAACACTTGAAATATTTCACACATCAAAGAAATATCTTGTGGTGCTCCATGCTGTTTGAATTGCAACATAAGTAATTAATTACACAATATACAAACTAATTACAGAAAGTAAATCACTAATCAACCTTTCAGTGATATTTCAACACTAGCATTCCTTTCATAACAGCACAAGAGCACCAGGATAACCCTGTATTGCCAACCTGGGTACGAAGCCAACGCCATTATGACAAGTTGTCAAACTGAGTCAATTTCTATTGATTGTTGATTGATTGTATGGTGTTTGACTCTGTTTTCAACATAATTTTGGTTATATCACGGCGGCCAGAGCATCTATCCATGCTTTCCTGGATTCTCTTTCACAAGTACTCCGCACAATTTTTCTTTCCAAGCCACTGGCTGCATTCCCACTTAGCCATCGTCAAGGCAATGGCAGAGGTGGGAGAGGAATGAATCCTGTCGCAATGACTATCATCAATCCTTGGAAAGAGATTGGCCGAGCCAGGGATCGAACCCAAGACCTCCTGTTCTCAAGTTCTGCACGCGACCGACTGAGTTACCCGGGCTTGGCGAGTCAATTTTGAACATGTTCCAAAAATGCAGCAAGGATGTGACAAAATCCAAATACATTTGAACAACGGCATTACCTCCTTTCCAAACAATCCCAAATTCAACCCTTTGCCACACAATCCTGAATTTTAACTTAGTCTAAAACCAAATGAAAAGGACTTTCGAAAGCATTGTGGGAAAAGGAGAAAATACTAGTAATCAGCATTTTCTCCTTTCTCAACAATATCTTCTACCCTTTCAGAGAAAAATCTCCTAATCTGTGTAGCAATTAATTTGTTATCTGTAAATGCTTGGAATAGAAGACCTCTGATAAAATAGAAGAAAATGGAGAAAATGCTGTTAACTGAGGCTACTGCATTTACATTAGCTACATGTACAAACAAGGCCATTTTGTGCACGTGTAGTATATGTTCACAGAACTGACAAACTATCTAAATGAATCACATGAAAAGCCATATGCACAAATGAGTTCATTGTCCCAATTAAGTACTGTCTGGAATGCTGTGCTTTTCTCGTAAAACAATGCTGTCATAATGCAATTTATCTTTTACCACATGACAAAAGTTAAGACTTGTCCAAATTGAAAGCATTTGCAGACGACAATTCCAATGTGACCCAAATGACGGAATTTGCCTTTGATAAGCTAGAAAACATTGTGGGAAAAGGAGAAAATGCTGGTTACCAGCATTTTCTCCTTTTCCGACAATGTTTTCAAAAGGCTTCATCCTCAAGGTCGTTAAAAGTCAGCATTGTATGGTAAAGGGCTAGCGAGTCTATAATTTTCTGGTTTCATACAGAGTTGAACACTCATTTGTACAGAAATGATTTCTAAACTCTGTACCACACAATTCCTGAGTTTTAACAATCCTGAGAAAGAAGGCTTTTAAAAACATTGTAGGAAAAAAAGAAAATACTGGAAACCAGTATTTTCTTCTTTTCCCACAGTGTTTTCCACCCTTTCTAATACAAACCCCATTGTTTGAGTCATGTTTAATTTGTTGTCTGCATATCCGGTGAATTAGGGCCAGTCTAAAATTTTGTCATTTGGTAAAGGGTTTATACCCTTTAAGTGCTAAATAAATGACAGACATTTTGTCAGTCCAGTAGTAAATGCCAAATTTTTTCATTTTCAGGGTCTATTTTGTCCAAAATGATCAAACAAAGTGGACAGTGTAGATTAAAGATCAGACTTCACATTTTGTGACGTCTGATGTTAATCTACACTAGCCATAAAGGCAGCTATAGTCATGAAAGGCGATTTGATAATTAAGAGTTTTTAAGAATTTAAGACTTAATAATCTTAACCATAAATGCACTGTTAATTGCAATCTGATCTTTATCTAGGCTGTCTGCAAGTGCAGCCTCTTTTCGAGACTTTTTTTTCAAGATTAGTCCAAATTGAAAGAATTTGCAGACAACAAATAAATAGGGCTAGAACAATGTAGTTTGTCCATGAATAGGTAGAAAATATTGTGAGAAAAGGGGAAAATCCTGGTGACTAGCATTTTTCTCCTTTTTTCCTCAATGTTTTTAAAAACCTCCTTTCTTGTGGTTGTTTAAGCTCAGATTTGCATGGTAAAGTTAACTATTTACCACACAATCCCGATTTATAACAAGAGGGCCATGATGGCCCTGTATGATCATGGCCCTGTATCGCTCCACTGCCTAATAAGTAAAAACCCTACATGCCAAACATTGCAATACTTGGTCAGTTCAGGTTTCGAATTAGTAAACATACAAAAATTTCTCTATAAAATCCCATGAGAAAGTTATTACCCCAGGGCAAAGCCATTTTTGACCACAGAGCTATAATTACTTGAATCCTGGTAGAGGTCCACAAGATAAAGCCCCATACAAAATAATACATGTTTAGAATGTGTGGTTATAAACGAGAGAAGATTATTAAAGTTTCCTCAATAAGACGCCCTGTCAAACATGACACCCCTGAGACAGGGCTAAATTTGGTAGCCCTAGTTTTTATGGTTAGTAACAAGAAGATTTTTAAAGTTTTCACTATATAAGCCCATGTAAAACTTGAGACCATTGGGGTTGGGGCAAACTTGACCCCAGGGCTATAATTTGGGCTCTCTTGGTAGAGGCCAAATAGATAAAGCTAATTGCAAAATTTATTAGCCCTAAGCTTTCATAATGGCTAGGATAGAGAAGATTTTAAAAGTTTTCCCTATATAAACCCATGTAAAACTTGGGACCCCTGGGATGGGATAAAATTTGACCCTAGGGCTATAATTTTGACAATTTTGGTAGAGGCCCACTAGATAAAGCTACATGCAAAATTTGGTGGCCCTAGGCCTAATGGCTAAGTACAGGGAGATTTCTAAAGTTTTCTCTATATAAGCCCATGTAAAACTTGTGACCCCCAGGGCGGGGCCAATTTTCACCCCAGGGCTATAATTTGAAGAAAATTGATAGAGGTCTACTAGATAAAGCTACATGCCAAATTCGGTAGCCCTAGGCCTTATGGTTTCACACAAGAAGATTTTCAAAGATTTCCAATATTTTTCAGTTTTGTTGCTATGGCAACCAGAGTTTTTGAAGGAATCAAACTCTTTCCATAAATTCTGAAGAGGACCATGGCAGGATCATTTCAGTGAAGTTTCATCAAAATTGGATGGGTAGTTTCAGAGAAGAAGATGTTTGAAATAAAAGTTAACGCATGGACGGACAGACACACGCACAGACACACAACGAACACCGGGCCATGACATAAGCCCCCTGGCCTTTGGCCAATGGAGCTAAAAACCCTGAGGAAGATGGGTTTTGAAATTTGGAAACATTGTGGTAAAAGGAGAAAATGCTGGTAACCAGCATTGTCTCCTTTTTCCACATTGTCTAAAATTTTCTTGCCTGGTAAAGAGTTAATAATCTTCACAATAAATGCACTGTTAATTGCAGTCTGATCTTTATCTAGGCTGTCTGCACGTGCAGCCCGACTCTTTATGAGACATTTCTTTAACCCTTTACCAAACAACCCCTGGTTTTCATGACTCTGGGAGGGAAGGCTTTTGAAAACATTGTAGGCAAAAGGAGAAAATGCTGGTAACCAGCATTTTCTTCTTTTCCTACAGTGTTTTGTACACTATCAAAGACAGAAATCATCATTTGAGCTACATTTAAATTGTTGACTTCAAATGCTTTCACTTTGGTCCAGTCCAAAATTTCTTCATGTGGTAAAGTGTTAATAACAGAAAAAACTGAAAGAATTTGCAGGTCTACGACAAATTAAATGTTGCTCCTATAATAAATTTGTCTGTGAAAGACTTGGAAACATTGTGGGAAAAGGAGAAAATGCTGGTGACCAGCATTTTCTCCATTTCCTTCCATGTTGTTTAAAGACTTCCTTCCTATGCTCATTAAAGCTTGGGTGTGTTTATTGGTTAGTACTAGCGGAGTTAAGATTTTTTCAGAAACAAAAGGAATAAATTCTTATATAACTGGATCATTTTTTTACCCTACAGAATGCTTATCACAATTTAGATTACTTTTGGGGACATTGAATATTAAGATCAGTCTACAAAAGACAGCTGTCTGATCTTGGATCTACATCAGCAGAAATTTTGTGAGACCCTTCTGAGCGCTACACAGCATTGAAATTACAGTGTCCTTGGCTTTTTTCCTGTAACTGTTACAATTCTTTACCAGACAACAAAGACATGTCCAAAATGAAACCACATGCAAATAATAAGTGAAATGGGGCTAAAATGGTGGAAAATGGCTATATATGGGTAGAAAATGTTATGGAAAAAGGAATAAGATGATGGTTAAAAGTATTTCTACTTTTCAAAAAAAAAAGTCTACCCTTTCAGAGACCAATTCCGTTTCCCATGATGTTTTCAAAGGTTTTCTTTCATACACTGGATAAAACTGGAGATTGTTTGGTAATCATGAATTTGGTGCTCATTGGAATAACAAATCTATGAGCTATGCTCTGTGAAAAGGGGGCTTAATGCATTTGCAAAAAGTATCTACCCAGTCGACGTGGGTAGGCTATACAGGCTGACCTGGGTTGAAACATTTTGCTACTGGTAAATTTTCTCCATGTCAAAGAACCATTCTACCTCATGAACCAGCCAATTGTTGTACACAAAAATGGATTATATGGATCCATAATTATGTGAAGACTTGTGCGGTATAATGCATCACAGAATTGCACTAAATCCTGTTTTCCCAGGACTCAGCTCATACTTATAAATAGCACTGGCATTTATAAAAAATAGAAATAAAAAATTTTATGTTGCCATTATATATATAACTGTGCAGAAGAACGGAAATGGTTACTTTTTTTAGGGGCCTACACTAACAGATATAGCTAAAACTTTCCAATAAAGCAAGGTAATACCAGTTATTTCGCCTACAAATTCCTTTTCTGGCATTTTAACTGTTATTCCTTGCAGGCACTCAACCATTTACCACACAGTCCCGAGTTTCAACGACCTTAAAAGAAAATACTTTTGAAAACATCGTGGGAAAATGAGAAAATGCTGGTAACCAGTATTTTCTCCTTTTTCCACAATGTTTTCTAACCTTTCAGAAACAAATTCCATAATTTGAGCCACATTTAATTTGTCGTCTTCAAATGCTTTCAATTTGGACCAGTCTAAAATTTTGACGTTTCGTAAAGGGTTAACTCTTTACCTAACAACAAAAATATAGATTTGTCCAAATTGAAATTATTTTGCAGACGACAATTTAAGTGTGACTCAAATGATGGAATTTGTCTTTGATAGGGTAGAAAACATTGTGGAGGAAGGAGAAAATGATGGTTAGCATCATTTTCTCCTTTTCCCACAATGTTTTCAAAAGCAGTTTTTCAAAGGGTCTTTACAACTCCAGACTGTGACAAAGGAATAAGCCTTTCCTATCCCTTTATCAGACAACAAAATTTTAGCCTTGTCCAAATTGAAAGCATTTGCAAACCACAATTTCAATGTGGCTCAAATGGTGTGATTTTTCTTTAATAGGGTAGAAAACATTGTGGGAAAAGGAGAAAATGCTGGTTACCAGTATTTTCTCCTTTTCCCACAATGTTTTCAAAAGGCTTCTTCCTCAGGATCGTTAAAAGTCGGGACTGTGTGGTAAAGAGTTAAGCAATTATATGTTTAATGACCCTGAAATGGAAAGCTTTTAATTCCTTACCAAAGAAAAGTAATTTTAGGCCATTCCCCGCTGAAAACATTTGCAGACAACAAAATGAAACGCGCCTCAAAACTGAATTAGTTTTTGGAAGGGCAGAAAACACTGTGGGAAAGGACAAAATCCTGGTTACCAGCATTTTCTTATTTTTCCTGCAACATTTTCAAAAGTCTTTTTTTTTTAAGGATTCAAAACATTGTGGCAAAAAGGAGAAAATGCTGGTGTCCAACATATTCTGAATTTTGCAAAATGTTTTCTTCCCTTTCAAAGACAAATACCATTGTTTCAGCTATATTTGTCATTTTACTATTTACATTTATTGACGTTTAGAAAAAGGGCCTACCCTTTCAAACACAAGTTCCATTTCAGCTAAGCGGCCGGCCGGACAGCTCAGTGGACAGTGTATCTGACTTGTGACCTGGTGGTTGTGGGTTCGATACCCTCTTGAGGCAAACATTTTTCTAGCGATTTTTTGCCTCTCACCTCTGATGCATGTCAGAAAAGTAGTCAGTGGCTTGTAAAGCAAGTTGTGTCAGTACTGGTGTGAGAAAGCCAGGAAACACATGCATAGGTGCACTGACTGCTGTGATACAACCTAAGCTGTTAAAAATGGCATTAAACTTCGATACACACCAAACCATTACTTCAGCCAAATATTACCTAAATGCTGTCAATTCGGGAGAGTTTTAAGTTTTTGCACGTAAAGAATTAAAACTCTTTACCAAATATCAACATTGTAGTCTTGTTCAAATTAAAAATATTTGCAAAAGACAATTTCAATGTGGCAGACATGACTAGGTTTGTCTTTGAAAGGCATGAAAACATTGTGGAAAAAGGAGAAAATGCTGGTTGCCAGCATTTTCTCCTTTTTTCCACAATGTTTTCAAAAGCCTTCTTTCTCAGGGTCAACTGAACTCAGAACTATGTAGTAACAGATTTAATGTGGTTGAAATTCTTATTTGTCTTTGGGAGGATAGGTTCCTAGCATTTTCTCCCTTTTCCGCATTGTTTTCAATTCTCCTATTTCAGGGTTACAAAAAAAAAAAGGATTGTTCCGTTAAAAGTGGCAAATAAACAAACTGGAAATTTCAAGTCATCAAAAATTAAACAAAAAAATTACAGTATCAGAGCATTTAAACACCCCTCTCCTCCCCCATCACCACACATACCTCAGAATTGTGAACAGTTTCGATCAAGTTCAAACTGCAGCTTTTGCGCAGTCCGATCTTCATTTAAATTGTCCCCCAAAACATTGATTATTGTGAAAGGGGGCTCAAACGGATAACAGGTCCTTGACTTCTGTGCTCTAAGTGCGAATGTTCATAAAATGGAACCACATTTCCTTTTCCAGGAAAACAAACTGTTGCATAAATCTGAATTTTTGCCTCATTATAGTTTTATTTCTCGAACTCCTTTCATAATGAATGTTCATCAAATTCAATGACAAAAACCAGTACTGAAGAGAACGTGTTTTTCACTTTTTCCAACAGAATCATCATCAAAAGCATTGTGACAAAAAAAAAGCTTCCAAAGAAAACTTCCTTTTCACAAATGTTTTCTTTCCCATCTATTTTCTTTCAACTCTTTACAGAACAACAAAATTCTAGACTTGTCAAAATTGAAAGCATTTTAAGACGACAAAATAAATGTGATCCAGATATTAAAATTTGTGTGTGAAAGGGTAGAAAACACTGTGGGAAAAGGAGAAAATGTTGGTTACCCCCATTGTAATCAAAATACTTTTTCTCAGAATTGTGCGGTAAAGTATTTTACATTATTTTCCGTAAGCCTTCGGCTTCACATGTATGAGATAGCATATTGTCCTGACATCATGATTTACTGTTCGCCTCTTTAAAGAAATAACAAATCAAGTACACCCCTATCCAAACCGGAAGTACTCTCCAAATAGGAGTCATAATTTGTTCTGGCGCCTCACGTGAAAGGCATGCATTGTAAATGTGTGCAGCTGAAAAATAAAATTTTCGCCAAATTACTTGTTAAGGTAAGTGACATCCACTCCTGTGGTACAAAAATAGTTCATACAATCCTAGGACGACGGGCTATAAATTGAAGAAACTTGGTAGAGGTCCACTAGATAAAGCTACATGCCAAATTTGGTAGCCCTTGGCCTTACGGTTTCAGACAAGAAGATTTTCAAAGATTTTCAAAATTTTTCAGTTTTGTTGCCACGGCAACCAGAGTTTTTGAAGGAATTAAATTCTTTCAAGAAATTCTGAAGAGGACCATGGCAGGATCATTTCTGTGAAGTTTCATCAAAATTTGATGGGTAGTTTCAGAGAAGAAGACGTTTTAAAAAAAAGTTAACGCATGGATGGACGGATGGACGCACGGACGGACGGACGCACAACGGACAACAGGCCATGACATAAGCCCGCTGGCCTTTGGCCAGTGGAGCTAAAAATAGAAGAAAATGGAGAAAATGCTGTTAACTGAGGCTACTGAATTTACATTAGCTACATGTACAAACAAGGCCATTTTGTGCACGTGTAGTATATGTTCACAGAACTGACAAACTATCTAAATGAATCACATGAAAAGCCATATGCACAAATGAGTTCATTGTCCCAATTAAGTACTGTCTGGAATGCTGTGCTTTTCTCGTAAAACAATGCTGTCATAATGCACTTTATCTTTTACCACATGACAAAAGTTAAGACTTGTCCAAATTGAAAGCATTTACAGACGACAATTCCAATGTGACCCAAATGACGGAATTTGCCTTTGATAAGCTAGAAAACATTGTGGGAAAAGGAGAAAATGCTGGTTATCAGCATTTTCTCCTTTTCCGACAATGTTTTCAAAAGGCTTCATCCTCAAGGTCGTTAAAAGTCAGCATTGTATGGTAAAGGGTTTGCGAGTCTATAATTTTCTGGTTTCATACAGAGTTGAACACTCATTTGTACAGAAATGATTTCTAAACTCTGTACCACACAATTCCTGAGTTTTAACAACCCTGAGAAAGAAGGCTTTTAAAAACATTGTAGGAAAAAAAGAAAATACTGGAAACCAGTATTTTCTTCTTTTCCCACAGTGTTTTCCACCCTTTCTAATACAAACCCCATTGTTTGAGTCATGTTTAATTCGTTGTCTGCATATCCGGTGAATTAGGGCCAGTCTAAAATTTTGTCATTTGGTAAAGGGTTTATACCCTTTAAGCGCTAAATAAATGACAGACATTTTGTCAGTCCAGTAGTAAATGCCAAATTTTTTCATTTTCAGGGTCTATTTTGTCCAAAATGATCAAACAAAGTGGACAGTGTAGATTAAAGATCAGACTTCACATTTTGTGACGTCTGATGTTAATCTACACTAGCCATAAAGGCAGCTATAGTCATGAAAGGCGATTTGATAATTAAGAGTTTTTAAGAATTTAAGACTTAATAATCTTAACCATAAATGCACTGTTAATTGCAATCTGATCTTTATCTAGGCTGTCTGCAAGTGCAGCCTCTTTTCGAGACTTTTTTTTCAAGATTAGTCCAAATTGAAAGAATTTGCAGACAACAAATAAATAGGGCTAGAACAATGTAGTTTGTCCATGAATAGGTAGAAAATATTGTGAGAAAAGGGGAAAATCCTGGTGACTAGCATTTTTCTCCTTTTTTCCTCAATGTTTTTAAAAACCTCCTTTCTTGTGGTTGTTTAAGCTCAGATTTGCATGGTAAAGTTAACTATTTACCACACAATCCCGATTTATAACAAGAGGGCCATGATGGCCCTGTATGATCATGGCCCTGTATCGCTCCACTGCCTAATAAGTAAAAACCCTACATGCCAAACATTGCAATACTTGGTCAGTTCAGGTTTCGAATTAGTAAACATACAAAAATTTCTCTATAAAATCCCATGAGAAAGTTATTACCCCAGGGCAAAGCCATTTTTGACCACAGAGCTATAATTACTTGAATCCTGGTAGAGGTCCACAAGATAAAGCCCCATACAAAATAATACATGTTTAGAATGTGTGGTTATAAACGAGAGAAGATTATTAAAGTTTCCTCAATAAGACGCCCTGTCAAACATGACACCCCTGAGACAGGGCTAAATTTGGTAGCCCTAGTTTTTATGGTTAGTAACAAGAAGATTTCTAAAGTTTTCACTATATAAGCCCATGTAAAACTTGAGACCATTGGGGTTGGGGCAAACTTGACCCCAGGGCTATAATTTGGGCTCTCTTGGTAGAGGCCAAATAGATAAAGCTAATTGCAAAATTTATTAGCCCTAAGCCTTATGGCTAGGATAGAGAAGATTTTAAAAGTTTTCCCTATATAAACCCATGTAAAACTTGGGACCCCTGGGATGGGATAAAATTTGACCCTAGGGCTATAATTTTGACAATTTTGGTAGAGGCCCACTAGATAAAGCTACATGCAAAATTTGGTGGCCCTAAGCCTAATGGCTAAGTACAGGGAGATTTCTAAAGTTTTCTCTATATAAGCCCATGTAAAACTTGTGACCCCCAGGGCGGGGCCAATTTTCACCCCAGGGCTATAATTTGAAGAAAATTGATAGAGGTCTACTAGATAAAGCTACATGCCAAATTCGGTAGCCCTAGGCCTTATGGTTTCACACAAGAAGATTTTCAAAGATTTCCAATATTTTTCAGTTTTGTTGCTATGGCAACCAGAGTTTTTGAAGGAATCAAACTCTTTCCATAAATTCTGAAGAGGACCATGGCAGGATCATTTCAGTGAAGTTTCATCAAAATTGGATGGGTAGTTTCAGAGAAGAAGATGTTTGAAATAAAAGTTAACGCATGGACGGACAGACACACGCACAGACACACAACGAACACCGGGCCATGACATAAGCCCCCTGGCCTTTGGCCAATGGAGCTAAAAACCCTGAGGAAGATGGGTTTTGAAATTTGGAAACATTGTGGTAAAAGGAGAAAATGCTGGTAACCAGCATTGTCTCCTTTTTCCACATTGTCTAAAATTTTCTTGCCTGGTAAAGAGTTAATAATCTTCACAATAAATGCACTGTTAATTGCAGTCTGATCTTTATCTAGGCTGTCTGCACGTGCAGCCCGACTCTTTATGAGACATTTCTTTAACCCTTTACCAAACAACCCCTGGTTTTCATGACTCTGGGAGGGAAGGCTTTTGAAAACATTGTAGGCAAAAGGAGAAAATGCTGGTAACCAGCATTTTCTTCTTTTCCTACAGTGTTTTGTACACTATCAAAGACAGAAATCATCATTTGAGCTACATTTAAATTGTTGACTTCAAATGCTTTCACTTTGGTCCAGTCCAAAATTTCTTCATGTGGTAAAGTGTTAATAACAGAAAAAACTGAAAGAATTTGCAGGTCTACGACAAATTAAATGTTGCTCCTATAATAAATTTGTCTGTGAAAGACTTGGAAACATTGTGGGAAAAGGAGAAAATGCTGGTGACCAGCATTTTCTCCATTTCCTTCCATGTTGTTTAAAGACTTCCTTCCTATGCTCATTAAAGCTTGGGTGTGTTTATTGGTTAGTACTAGCGGAGTTAAGATTTTTTCAGAAACAAAAGGAATAAATTCTTATATAACTGGATCATTTTTTTACCCTACAGAATGCTTATCACAATTTAGATTACTTTTGGGGACATTGAATATTAAGATCAGTCTACAAAAGACAGCTGTCTGATCTTGGATCTACATCAGCAGAAATTTTGTGAGACCCTTCTGAGCGCTACACAGCATTGAAATTACAGTGTCCTTGGCTTTTTTCCTGTAACTGTTACAATTCTTTACCAGACAACAAAGACATGTCCAAAATGAAACCACATGCAAATAATAAGTGAAATGGGGCTAAAATGGTGGAAAATGGCTATATATGGGTAGAAAATGTTATGGAAAAAGGAATAAGATGATGGTTAAAAGTATTTCTACTTTTCAAAAAAAAAAGTCTACCCTTTCAGAGACCAATTCCGTTTCCCATGATGTTTTCAAAGGTTTTCTTTCATACACTGGATAAAACTGGAGATTGTTTGGTAATCATGAATTTGGTGCTCATTGGAATAACAAATCTATGAGCTATGCTCTGTGAAAAGGGGGCTTAATGCATTTGCAAAAAGTATCTACCCAGTCGACGTGGGTAGGCTATACAGGCTGACCTGGGTTGAAACATTTTGCTACTGGTAAATTTTCTCCATGTCAAAGAACCATTCTACCTCATGAACCAGCCAATTGTTGTACACAAAAATGGATTATATGGATCCATAATTATGTGAAGACTTGTGCGGTATAATGCATCACAGAATTGCACTAAATCCTGTTTTCCCAGGACTCAGCTCATACTTATAAATAGCACTGGCATTTATAAAAAATAGAAATAAAAAATTTTATGTTGCCATTATATATATAACTGTGCAGAAGAACGGAAATGGTTACTTTTTTTAGGGGCCTACACTAACAGATATAGCTAAAACTTTCCAATAAAGCAAGGTAATACCAGTTATTTCGCCTACAAATTCCTTTTCTGGCATTTTAACTGTTATTCCTTGCAGGCACTCAACCATTTACCACACAGTCCCGAGTTTCAACGACCTTAAAAGAAAATACTTTTGAAAACATCGTGGGAAAATGAGAAAATGCTGGTAACCAGTATTTTCTCCTTTTTCCACAATGTTTTCTAACCTTTCAGAAACAAATTCCATAATTTGAGCCACATTTAATTTGTCGTCTTCAAATGCTTTCAATTTGGACCAGTCTAAAATTTTGACGTTTCGTAAAGGGTTAACTCTTTACCTAACAACAAAAATATAGATTTGTCCAAATTGAAATTATTTTGCAGACGACAATTTAAGTGTGACTCAAATGATGGAATTTGTCTTTGATAGGGTAGAAAACATTGTGGAGGAAGGAGAAAATGATGGTTAGCATCATTTTCTCCTTTTCCCACAATGTTTTCAAAAGCAGTTTTTCAAAGGGTCTTTACAACTCCAGACTGTGACAAAGGAATAAGCCTTTCCTATCCCTTTATCAGACAACAAAATTTTAGCCTTGTCCAAATTGAAAGCATTTGCAAACCACAATTTCAATGTGGCTCAAATGGTGTGATTTTTCTTTAATAGGGTAGAAAACATTGTGGGAAAAGGAGAAAATGCTGGTTACCAGTATTTTCTCCTTTTCCCACAATGTTTTCAAAAGGCTTCTTCCTCAGGATCGTTAAAAGTCGGGACTGTGTGGTAAAGAGTTAAGCAATTATATGTTTAATGACCCTGAAATGGAAAGCTTTTAATTCCTTACCAAAGAAAAGTAATTTTAGGCCATTCCCCGCTGAAAACATTTGCAGACAACAAAATGAAACGCGCCTCAAAACTGAATTAGTTTTTGGAAGGGCAGAAAACACTGTGGGAAAGGACAAAATCCTGGTTACCAGCATTTTCTTATTTTTCCTGCAACATTTTCAAAAGTCTTTTTTTTTTAAGGATTCAAAACATTGTGGCAAAAAGGAGAAAATGCTGGTGTCCAACATATTCTGAATTTTGCAAAATGTTTTCTTCCCTTTCAAAGACAAATACCATTGTTTCAGCTATATTTGTCATTTTACTATTTACATTTATTGACGTTTAGAAAAAGGGCCTACCCTTTCAAACACAAGTTCCATTTCAGCTAAGCGGCCGGCCGGACAGCTCAGTGGACAGTGTATCTGACTTGTGACCTGGTGGTTGTGGGTTCGATACCCTCTTGAGGCAAACATTTTTCTAGCGATTTTTTGCCTCTCACCTCTGATGCATGTCAGAAAAGTAGTCAGTGGCTTGTAAAGCAAGTTGTGTCAGTACTGGTGTGAGAAAGCCAGGAAACACATGTATAGGTGCACTGACTGCTGTGATACAACCTAAGCTGTTAAAAATGGCATTAAACTTCGATACACACCAAACCATTACTTCAGCCAAATATTACCTAAATGCTGTCAATTCGGGAGAGTTTTAAGTTTTTGCACGTAAAGAATTAAAACTCTTTACCAAATATCAACATTGTAGTCTTGTTCAAATTAAAAATATTTGCAAAAGACAATTTCAATGTGGCAGACATGACTAGGTTTGTCTTTGAAAGGCATGGAAACATTGTGGAAAAAGGAGAAAATGCTGGTTGCCAGCATTTTCTCCTTTTTTCCACAATGTTTTCAAAAGCCTTCTTTCTCAGGGTCAACTGAACTCAGAACTATGTAGTAACAGATTTAATGTGGTTGAAATTCTTATTTGTCTTTGGGAGGATAGGTTCCTAGCATTTTCTCCCTTTTCCGCATTGTTTTCAATTCTCCTATTTCAGGGTTACAAAAAAAAAAAGGATTGTTCCGTTAAAAGTGGCAAATAAACAAACTGGAAATTTCAAGTCATCAAAAATTAAACAAAAAAATTACAGTATCAGAGCATTTAAACACCCCTCTCCTCCCCCATCACCACACATACCTCAGAATTGTGAACAGTTTCGATCAAGTTCAAACTGCAGCTTTTGCGCAGTCCGATCTTCATTTAAATTGTCCCCCAAAACATTGATTATTGTGAAAGGGGGCTCAAACGGATAACAGGTCCTTGACTTCTGTGCTCTAAGTGCGAATGTTCATAAAATGGAACCACATTTCCTTTTCCAGGAAAACAAACTGTTGCATAAATCTGAATTTTTGCCTCATTATAGTTTTATTTCTCGAACTCCTTTCATAATGAATGTTCATCAAATTCAATGACAAAAACCAGTACTGAAGAGAACGTGTTTTTCACTTTTTCCAACAGAATCATCATCAAAAGCATTGTGACAAAAAAAAAGCTTCCAAAGAAAACTTCCTTTTCACAAATGTTTTCTTTCCCATCTATTTTCTTTCAACTCTTTACAGAACAACAAAATTCTAGACTTGTCAAAATTGAAAGCATTTTAAGACGACAAAATAAATGTGATCCAGATATTAAAATTTGTGTGTGAAAGGGTAGAAAACACTGTGGGAAAAGGAGAAAATGTTGGTTACCCCCATTGTAATCAAAATACTTTTTCTCAGAATTGTGCGGTAAAGTATTTTACATTATTTTCCGTAAGCCTTCGGCTTCACATGTATGAGATAGCATATTGTCCTGACATCATGATTTACTGTTCGCCTCTTTAAAGAAATAACAAATCAAGTACACCCCTATCCAAACCGGAAGTACTCTCCAAATAGGAGTCATAATTTGTTCTGGCGCCTCACGTGAAAGGCATGCATTGTAAATGTGTGCAGCTGAAAAATAAAATTTTCGCCAAATTACTTGTTAAGGTAAGTGACATCCACTCCTGTGGTACAAAAATAGTTCATACAATCCTAGGACGACGGGCTATAAATTGAAGAAACTTGGTAGAGGTCCACTAGATAAAGCTACATGCCAAATTTGGTAGCCCTTGGCCTTACGGTTTCAGACAAGAAGATTTTCAAAGATTTTCAAAATTTTTCAGTTTTGTTGCCACGGCAACCAGAGTTTTTGAAGGAATTAAATTCTTTCAAGAAATTCTGAAGAGGACCATGGCAGGATCATTTCTGTGAAGTTTCATCAAAATTTGATGGGTAGTTTCAGAGAAGAAGACGTTTTAAAAAAAAGTTAACGCATGGATGGACGGATGGACGCACGGACGGACGGACGCACAACGGACAACAGGCCATGACATAAGCCCGCTGGCCTTTGGCCAGTGGAGCTAAAAATAGAAGAAAATGGAGAAAATGCTGTTAACTGAGGCTACTGAATTTACATTAGCTACATGTACAAACAAGGCCATTTTGTGCACGTGTAGTATATGTTCACAGAACTGACAAACTATCTAAATGAATCACATGAAAAGCCATATGCACAAATGAGTTCATTGTCCCAATTAAGTACTGTCTGGAATGCTGTGCTTTTCTCGTAAAACAATGCTGTCATAATGCACTTTATCTTTTACCACATGACAAAAGTTAAGACTTGTCCAAATTGAAAGCATTTACAGACGACAATTCCAATGTGACCCAAATGACGGAATTTGCCTTTGATAAGCTAGAAAACATTGTGGGAAAAGGAGAAAATGCTGGTTATCAGCATTTTCTCCTTTTCCGACAATGTTTTCAAAAGGCTTCATCCTCAAGGTCGTTAAAAGTCAGCATTGTATGGTAAAGGGTTTGCGAGTCTATAATTTTCTGGTTTCATACAGAGTTGAACACTCATTTGTACAGAAATGATTTCTAAACTCTGTACCACACAATTCCTGAGTTTTAACAACCCTGAGAAAGAAGGCTTTTAAAAACATTGTAGGAAAAAAAGAAAATACTGGAAACCAGTATTTTCTTCTTTTCCCACAGTGTTTTCCACCCTTTCTAATACAAACCCCATTGTTTGAGTCATGTTTAATTCGTTGTCTGCATATCCGGTGAATTAGGGCCAGTCTAAAATTTTGTCATTTGGTAAAGGGTTTATACCCTTTAAGCGCTAAATAAATGACAGACATTTTGTCAGTCCAGTAGTAAATGCCAAATTTTTTCATTTTCAGGGTCTATTTTGTCCAAAATGATCAAACAAAGTGGACAGTGTAGATTAAAGATCAGACTTCACATTTTGTGACGTCTGATGTTAATCTACACTAGCCATAAAGGCAGCTATAGTCATGAAAGGCGATTTGATAATTAAGAGTTTTTAAGAATTTAAGACTTAATAATCTTAACCATAAATGCACTGTTAATTGCAATCTGATCTTTATCTAGGCTGTCTGCAAGTGCAGCCTCTTTTCGAGACTTTTTTTTCAAGATTAGTCCAAATTGAAAGAATTTGCAGACAACAAATAAATAGGGCTAGAACAATGTAGTTTGTCCATGAATAGGTAGAAAATATTGTGAGAAAAGGGGAAAATCCTGGTGACTAGCATTTTTCTCCTTTTTTCCTCAATGTTTTTAAAAACCTCCTTTCTTGTGGTTGTTTAAGCTCAGATTTGCATGGTAAAGTTAACTATTTACCACACAATCCCGATTTATAACAAGAGGGCCATGATGGCCCTGTATGATCATGGCCCTGTATCGCTCCACTGCCTAATAAGTAAAAACCCTACATGCCAAACATTGCAATACTTGGTCAGTTCAGGTTTCGAATTAGTAAACATACAAAAATTTCTCTATAAAATCCCATGAGAAAGTTATTACCCCAGGGCAAAGCCATTTTTGACCACAGAGCTATAATTACTTGAATCCTGGTAGAGGTCCACAAGATAAAGCCCCATACAAAATAATACATGTTTAGAATGTGTGGTTATAAACGAGAGAAGATTATTAAAGTTTCCTCAATAAGACGCCCTGTCAAACATGACACCCCTGAGACAGGGCTAAATTTGGTAGCCCTAGTTTTTATGGTTAGTAACAAGAAGATTTCTAAAGTTTTCACTATATAAGCCCATGTAAAACTTGAGACCATTGGGGTTGGGGCAAACTTGACCCCAGGGCTATAATTTGGGCTCTCTTGGTAGAGGCCAAATAGATAAAGCTAATTGCAAAATTTATTAGCCCTAAGCCTTATGGCTAGGATAGAGAAGATTTTAAAAGTTTTCCCTATATAAACCCATGTAAAACTTGGGACCCCTGGGATGGGATAAAATTTGACCCTAGGGCTATAATTTTGACAATTTTGGTAGAGGCCCACTAGATAAAGCTACATGCAAAATTTGGTGGCCCTAGGCCTAATGGCTAAGTACAGGGAGATTTCTAAAGTTTTCTCTATATAAGCCCATGTAAAACTTGTGACCCCCAGGGCGGGGCCAATTTTCACCCCAGGGCTATAATTTGAAGAAAATTGATAGAGGTCTACTAGATAAAGCTACATGCCAAATTCGGTAGCCCTAGGCCTTATGGTTTCACACAAGAAGATTTTCAAAGATTTCCAATATTTTTCAGTTTTGTTGCTATGGCAACCAGAGTTTTTGAAGGAATCAAACTCTTTCCATAAATTCTGAAGAGGACCATGGCAGGATCATTTCAGTGAAGTTTCATCAAAATTGGATGGGTAGTTTCAGAGAAGAAGATGTTTGAAATAAAAGTTAACGCATGGACGGACAGACACACGCACAGACACACAACGAACACCGGGCCATGACATAAGCCCCCTGGCCTTTGGCCAATGGAGCTAAAAACCCTGAGGAAGATGGGTTTTGAAATTTGGAAACATTGTGGTAAAAGGAGAAAATGCTGGTAACCAGCATTGTCTCCTTTTTCCACATTGTCTAAAATTTTCTTGCCTGGTAAAGAGTTAATAATCTTCACAATAAATGCACTGTTAATTGCAGTCTGATCTTTATCTAGGCTGTCTGCACGTGCAGCCCGACTCTTTATGAGACATTTCTTTAACCCTTTACCAAACAACCCCTGGTTTTCATGACTCTGGGAGGGAAGGCTTTTGAAAACATTGTAGGCAAAAGGAGAAAATGCTGGTAACCAGCATTTTCTTCTTTTCCTACAGTGTTTTGTACACTATCAAAGACAGAAATCATCATTTGAGCTACATTTAAATTGTTGACTTCAAATGCTTTCACTTTGGTCCAGTCCAAAATTTCTTCATGTGGTAAAGTGTTAATAACAGAAAAAACTGAAAGAATTTGCAGGTCTACGACAAATTAAATGTTGCTCCTATAATAAATTTGTCTGTGAAAGACTTGGAAACATTGTGGGAAAAGGAGAAAATGCTGGTGACCAGCATTTTCTCCATTTCCTTCCATGTTGTTTAAAGACTTCCTTCCTATGCTCATTAAAGCTTGGGTGTGTTTATTGGTTAGTACTAGCGGAGTTAAGATTTTTTCAGAAACAAAAGGAATAAATTCTTATATAACTGGATCATTTTTTTACCCTACAGAATGCTTATCACAATTTAGATTACTTTTGGGGACATTGAATATTAAGATCAGTCTACAAAAGACAGCTGTCTGATCTTGGATCTACATCAGCAGAAATTTTGTGAGACCCTTCTGAGCGCTACACAGCATTGAAATTACAGTGTCCTTGGCTTTTTTCCTGTAACTGTTACAATTCTTTACCAGACAACAAAGACATGTCCAAAATGAAACCACATGCAAATAATAAGTGAAATGGGGCTAAAATGGTGGAAAATGGCTATATATGGGTAGAAAATGTTATGGAAAAAGGAATAAGATGATGGTTAAAAGTATTTCTACTTTTCAAAAAAAAAAGTCTACCCTTTCAGAGACCAATTCCGTTTCCCATGATGTTTTCAAAGGTTTTCTTTCATACACTGGATAAAACTGGAGATTGTTTGGTAATCATGAATTTGGTGCTCATTGGAATAACAAATCTATGAGCTATGCTCTGTGAAAAGGGGGCTTAATGCATTTGCAAAAAGTATCTACCCAGTCGACGTGGGTAGGCTATACAGGCTGACCTGGGTTGAAACATTTTGCTACTGGTAAATTTTCTCCATGTCAAAGAACCATTCTACCTCATGAACCAGCCAATTGTTGTACACAAAAATGGATTATATGGATCCATAATTATGTGAAGACTTGTGCGGTATAATGCATCACAGAATTGCACTAAATCCTGTTTTCCCAGGACTCAGCTCATACTTATAAATAGCACTGGCATTTATAAAAAATAGAAATAAAAAATTTTATGTTGCCATTATATATATAACTGTGCAGAAGAACGGAAATGGTTACTTTTTTTAGGGGCCTACACTAACAGATATAGCTAAAACTTTCCAATAAAGCAAGGTAATACCAGTTATTTCGCCTACAAATTCCTTTTCTGGCATTTTAACTGTTATTCCTTGCAGGCACTCAACCATTTACCACACAGTCCCGAGTTTCAACGACCTTAAAAGAAAATACTTTTGAAAACATCGTGGGAAAATGAGAAAATGCTGGTAACCAGTATTTTCTCCTTTTTCCACAATGTTTTCTAACCTTTCAGAAACAAATTCCATAATTTGAGCCACATTTAATTTGTCGTCTTCAAATGCTTTCAATTTGGACCAGTCTAAAATTTTGACGTTTCGTAAAGGGTTAACTCTTTACCTAACAACAAAAATATAGATTTGTCCAAATTGAAATTATTTTGCAGACGACAATTTAAGTGTGACTCAAATGATGGAATTTGTCTTTGATAGGGTAGAAAACATTGTGGAGGAAGGAGAAAATGATGGTTAGCATCATTTTCTCCTTTTCCCACAATGTTTTCAAAAGCAGTTTTTCAAAGGGTCTTTACAACTCCAGACTGTGACAAAGGAATAAGCCTTTCCTATCCCTTTATCAGACAACAAAATTTTAGCCTTGTCCAAATTGAAAGCATTTGCAAACCACAATTTCAATGTGGCTCAAATGGTGTGATTTTTCTTTAATAGGGTAGAAAACATTGTGGGAAAAGGAGAAAATGCTGGTTACCAGTATTTTCTCCTTTTCCCACAATGTTTTCAAAAGGCTTCTTCCTCAGGATCGTTAAAAGTCGGGACTGTGTGGTAAAGAGTTAAGCAATTATATGTTTAATGACCCTGAAATGGAAAGCTTTTAATTCCTTACCAAAGAAAAGTAATTTTAGGCCATTCCCCGCTGAAAACATTTGCAGACAACAAAATGAAACGCGCCTCAAAACTGAATTAGTTTTTGGAAGGGCAGAAAACACTGTGGGAAAGGACAAAATCCTGGTTACCAGCATTTTCTTATTTTTCCTGCAACATTTTCAAAAGTCTTTTTTTTTTAAGGATTCAAAACATTGTGGCAAAAAGGAGAAAATGCTGGTGTCCAACATATTCTGAATTTTGCAAAATGTTTTCTTCCCTTTCAAAGACAAATACCATTGTTTCAGCTATATTTGTCATTTTACTATTTACATTTATTGACGTTTAGAAAAAGGGCCTACCCTTTCAAACACAAGTTCCATTTCAGCTAAGCGGCCGGCCGGACAGCTCAGTGGACAGTGTATCTGACTTGTGACCTGGTGGTTGTGGGTTCGATACCCTCTTGAGGCAAACATTTTTCTAGCGATTTTTTGCCTCTCACCTCTGATGCATGTCAGAAAAGTAGTCAGTGGCTTGTAAAGCAAGTTGTGTCAGTACTGGTGTGAGAAAGCCAGGAAACACATGCATAGGTGCACTGACTGCTGTGATACAACCTAAGCTGTTAAAAATGGCATTAAACTTCGATACACACCAAACCATTACTTCAGCCAAATATTACCTAAATGCTGTCAATTCGGGAGAGTTTTAAGTTTTTGCACGTAAAGAATTAAAACTCTTTACCAAATATCAACATTGTAGTCTTGTTCAAATTAAAAATATTTGCAAAAGACAATTTCAATGTGGCAGACATGACTAGGTTTGTCTTTGAAAGGCATGAAAACATTGTGGAAAAAGGAGAAAATGCTGGTTGCCAGCATTTTCTCCTTTTTTCCACAATGTTTTCAAAAGCCTTCTTTCTCAGGGTCAACTGAACTCAGAACTATGTAGTAACAGATTTAATGTGGTTGAAATTCTTATTTGTCTTTGGGAGGATAGGTTCCTAGCATTTTCTCCCTTTTCCGCATTGTTTTCAATTCTCCTATTTCAGGGTTACAAAAAAAAAAAGGATTGTTCCGTTAAAAGTGGCAAATAAACAAACTGGAAATTTCAAGTCATCAAAAATTAAACAAAAAAATTACAGTATCAGAGCATTTAAACACCCCTCTCCTCCCCCATCACCACACATACCTCAGAATTGTGAACAGTTTCGATCAAGTTCAAACTGCAGCTTTTGCGCAGTCCGATCTTCATTTAAATTGTCCCCCAAAACATTGATTATTGTGAAAGGGGGCTCAAACGGATAACAGGTCCTTGACTTCTGTGCTCTAAGTGCGAATGTTCATAAAATGGAACCACATTTCCTTTTCCAGGAAAACAAACTGTTGCATAAATCTGAATTTTTGCCTCATTATAGTTTTATTTCTCGAACTCCTTTCATAATGAATGTTCATCAAATTCAATGACAAAAACCAGTACTGAAGAGAACGTGTTTTTCACTTTTTCCAACAGAATCATCATCAAAAGCATTGTGACAAAAAAAAAGCTTCCAAAGAAAACTTCCTTTTCACAAATGTTTTCTTTCCCATCTATTTTCTTTCAACTCTTTACAGAACAACAAAATTCTAGACTTGTCAAAATTGAAAGCATTTTAAGACGACAAAATAAATGTGATCCAGATATTAAAATTTGTGTGTGAAAGGGTAGAAAACACTGTGGGAAAAGGAGAAAATGTTGGTTACCCCCATTGTAATCAAAATACTTTTTCTCAGAATTGTGCGGTAAAGTATTTTACATTATTTTCCGTAAGCCTTCGGCTTCACATGTATGAGATAGCATATTGTCCTGACATCATGATTTACTGTTCGCCTCTTTAAAGAAATAACAAATCAAGTACACCCCTATCCAAACCGGAAGTACTCTCCAAATAGGAGTCATAATTTGTTCTGGCGCCTCACGTGAAAGGCATGCATTGTAAATGTGTGCAGCTGAAAAATAAAATTTTCGCCAAATTACTTGTTAAGGTAAGTGACATCCACTCCTGTGGTACAAAAATAGTTCATACAATCCTAGGACGACGGGCTATAAATTGAAGAAACTTGGTAGAGGTCCACTAGATAAAGCTACATGCCAAATTTGGTAGCCCTTGGCCTTACGGTTTCAGACAAGAAGATTTTCAAAGATTTTCAAAATTTTTCAGTTTTGTTGCCACGGCAACCAGAGTTTTTGAAGGAATTAAATTCTTTCAAGAAATTCTGAAGAGGACCATGGCAGGATCATTTCTGTGAAGTTTCATCAAAATTTGATGGGTAGTTTCAGAGAAGAAGACGTTTTAAAAAAAAGTTAACGCATGGATGGACGGATGGACGCACGGACGGACGGACGCACAACGGACAACAGGCCATGACATAAGCCCGCTGGCCTTTGGCCAGTGGAGCTAAAAATAGAAGAAAATGGAGAAAATGCTGTTAACTGAGGCTACTGAATTTACATTAGCTACATGTACAAACAAGGCCATTTTGTGCACGTGTAGTATATGTTCACAGAACTGACAAACTATCTAAATGAATCACATGAAAAGCCATATGCACAAATGAGTTCATTGTCCCAATTAAGTACTGTCTGGAATGCTGTGCTTTTCTCGTAAAACAATGCTGTCATAATGCACTTTATCTTTTACCACATGACAAAAGTTAAGACTTGTCCAAATTGAAAGCATTTACAGACGACAATTCCAATGTGACCCAAATGACGGAATTTGCCTTTGATAAGCTAGAAAACATTGTGGGAAAAGGAGAAAATGCTGGTTATCAGCATTTTCTCCTTTTCCGACAATGTTTTCAAAAGGCTTCATCCTCAAGGTCGTTAAAAGTCAGCATTGTATGGTAAAGGGTTTGCGAGTCTATAATTTTCTGGTTTCATACAGAGTTGAACACTCATTTGTACAGAAATGATTTCTAAACTCTGTACCACACAATTCCTGAGTTTTAACAACCCTGAGAAAGAAGGCTTTTAAAAACATTGTAGGAAAAAAAGAAAATACTGGAAACCAGTATTTTCTTCTTTTCCCACAGTGTTTTCCACCCTTTCTAATACAAACCCCATTGTTTGAGTCATGTTTAATTCGTTGTCTGCATATCCGGTGAATTAGGGCCAGTCTAAAATTTTGTCATTTGGTAAAGGGTTTATACCCTTTAAGCGCTAAATAAATGACAGACATTTTGTCAGTCCAGTAGTAAATGCCAAATTTTTTCATTTTCAGGGTCTATTTTGTCCAAAATGATCAAACAAAGTGGACAGTGTAGATTAAAGATCAGACTTCACATTTTGTGACGTCTGATGTTAATCTACACTAGCCATAAAGGCAGCTATAGTCATGAAAGGCGATTTGATAATTAAGAGTTTTTAAGAATTTAAGACTTAATAATCTTAACCATAAATGCACTGTTAATTGCAATCTGATCTTTATCTAGGCTGTCTGCAAGTGCAGCCTCTTTTCGAGACTTTTTTTTCAAGATTAGTCCAAATTGAAAGAATTTGCAGACAACAAATAAATAGGGCTAGAACAATGTAGTTTGTCCATGAATAGGTAGAAAATATTGTGAGAAAAGGGGAAAATCCTGGTGACTAGCATTTTTCTCCTTTTTTCCTCAATGTTTTTAAAAACCTCCTTTCTTGTGGTTGTTTAAGCTCAGATTTGCATGGTAAAGTTAACTATTTACCACACAATCCCGATTTATAACAAGAGGGCCATGATGGCCCTGTATGATCATGGCCCTGTATCGCTCCACTGCCTAATAAGTAAAAACCCTACATGCCAAACATTGCAATACTTGGTCAGTTCAGGTTTCGAATTAGTAAACATACAAAAATTTCTCTATAAAATCCCATGAGAAAGTTATTACCCCAGGGCAAAGCCATTTTTGACCACAGAGCTATAATTACTTGAATCCTGGTAGAGGTCCACAAGATAAAGCCCCATACAAAATAATACATGTTTAGAATGTGTGGTTATAAACGAGAGAAGATTATTAAAGTTTCCTCAATAAGACGCCCTGTCAAACATGACACCCCTGAGACAGGGCTAAATTTGGTAGCCCTAGTTTTTATGGTTAGTAACAAGAAGATTTCTAAAGTTTTCACTATATAAGCCCATGTAAAACTTGAGACCATTGGGGTTGGGGCAAACTTGACCCCAGGGCTATAATTTGGGCTCTCTTGGTAGAGGCCAAATAGATAAAGCTAATTGCAAAATTTATTAGCCCTAAGCCTTATGGCTAGGATAGAGAAGATTTTAAAAGTTTTCCCTATATAAACCCATGTAAAACTTGGGACCCCTGGGATGGGATAAAATTTGACCCTAGGGCTATAATTTTGACAATTTTGGTAGAGGCCCACTAGATAAAGCTACATGCAAAATTTGGTGGCCCTAGGCCTAATGGCTAAGTACAGGGAGATTTCTAAAGTTTTCTCTATATAAGCCCATGTAAAACTTGTGACCCCCAGGGCGGGGCCAATTTTGACCCCAGGGCTATAATTTGAAGAAAATTGATAGAGGTCTACTAGATAAAGCTACATGCCAAATTCGGTAGCCCTAGGCCTTATGGTTTCACACAAGAAGATTTTCAAAGATTTCCAATATTTTTCAGTTTTGTTGCTATGGCAACCAGAGTTTTTGAAGGAATCAAACTCTTTCCATAAATTCTGAAGAGGACCATGGCAGGATCATTTCAGTGAAGTTTCATCAAAATTGGATGGGTAGTTTCAGAGAAGAAGATGTTTGAAATAAAAGTTAACGCATGGACGGACAGACACACGCACAGACACACAACGAACACCGGGCCATGACATAAGCCCCCTGGCCTTTGGCCAATGGAGCTAAAAACCCTGAGGAAGATGGGTTTTGAAATTTGGAAACATTGTGGTAAAAGGAGAAAATGCTGGTAACCAGCATTGTCTCCTTTTTCCACATTGTCTAAAATTTTCTTGCCTGGTAAAGAGTTAATAATCTTCACAATAAATGCACTGTTAATTGCAGTCTGATCTTTATCTAGGCTGTCTGCACGTGCAGCCCGACTCTTTATGAGACATTTCTTTAACCCTTTACCAAACAACCCCTGGTTTTCATGACTCTGGGAGGGAAGGCTTTTGAAAACATTGTAGGCAAAAGGAGAAAATGCTGGTAACCAGCATTTTCTTCTTTTCCTACAGTGTTTTGTACACTATCAAAGACAGAAATCATCATTTGAGCTACATTTAAATTGTTGACTTCAAATGCTTTCACTTTGGTCCAGTCCAAAATTTCTTCATGTGGTAAAGTGTTAATAACAGAAAAAACTGAAAGAATTTGCAGGTCTACGACAAATTAAATGTTGCTCCTATAATAAATTTGTCTGTGAAAGACTTGGAAACATTGTGGGAAAAGGAGAAAATGCTGGTGACCAGCATTTTCTCCATTTCCTTCCATGTTGTTTAAAGACTTCCTTCCTATGCTCATTAAAGCTTGGGTGTGTTTATTGGTTAGTACTAGCGGAGTTAAGATTTTTTCAGAAACAAAAGGAATAAATTCTTATATAACTGGATCATTTTTTTACCCTACAGAATGCTTATCACAATTTAGATTACTTTTGGGGACATTGAATATTAAGATCAGTCTACAAAAGACAGCTGTCTGATCTTGGATCTACATCAGCAGAAATTTTGTGAGACCCTTCTGAGCGCTACACAGCATTGAAATTACAGTGTCCTTGGCTTTTTTCCTGTAACTGTTACAATTCTTTACCAGACAACAAAGACATGTCCAAAATGAAACCACATGCAAATAATAAGTGAAATGGGGCTAAAATGGTGGAAAATGGCTATATATGGGTAGAAAATGTTATGGAAAAAGGAATAAGATGATGGTTAAAAGTATTTCTACTTTTCAAAAAAAAAAGTCTACCCTTTCAGAGACCAATTCCGTTTCCCATGATGTTTTCAAAGGTTTTCTTTCATACACTGGATAAAACTGGAGATTGTTTGGTAATCATGAATTTGGTGCTCATTGGAATAACAAATCTATGAGCTATGCTCTGTGAAAAGGGGGCTTAATGCATTTGCAAAAAGTATCTACCCAGTCGACGTGGGTAGGCTATACAGGCTGACCTGGGTTGAAACATTTTGCTACTGGTAAATTTTCTCCATGTCAAAGAACCATTCTACCTCATGAACCAGCCAATTGTTGTACACAAAAATGGATTATATGGATCCATAATTATGTGAAGACTTGTGCGGTATAATGCATCACAGAATTGCACTAAATCCTGTTTTCCCAGGACTCAGCTCATACTTATAAATAGCACTGGCATTTATAAAAAATAGAAATAAAAAATTTTATGTTGCCATTATATATATAACTGTGCAGAAGAACGGAAATGGTTACTTTTTTTAGGGGCCTACACTAACAGATATAGCTAAAACTTTCCAATAAAGCAAGGTAATACCAGTTATTTCGCCTACAAATTCCTTTTCTGGCATTTTAACTGTTATTCCTTGCAGGCACTCAACCATTTACCACACAGTCCCGAGTTTCAACGACCTTAAAAGAAAATACTTTTGAAAACATCGTGGGAAAATGAGAAAATGCTGGTAACCAGTATTTTCTCCTTTTTCCACAATGTTTTCTAACCTTTCAGAAACAAATTCCATAATTTGAGCCACATTTAATTTGTCGTCTTCAAATGCTTTCAATTTGGACCAGTCTAAAATTTTGACGTTTCGTAAAGGGTTAACTCTTTACCTAACAACAAAAATATAGATTTGTCCAAATTGAAATTATTTTGCAGACGACAATTTAAGTGTGACTCAAATGATGGAATTTGTCTTTGATAGGGTAGAAAACATTGTGGAGGAAGGAGAAAATGATGGTTAGCATCATTTTCTCCTTTTCCCACAATGTTTTCAAAAGCAGTTTTTCAAAGGGTCTTTACAACTCCAGACTGTGACAAAGGAATAAGCCTTTCCTATCCCTTTATCAGACAACAAAATTTTAGCCTTGTCCAAATTGAAAGCATTTGCAAACCACAATTTCAATGTGGCTCAAATGGTGTGATTTTTCTTTAATAGGGTAGAAAACATTGTGGGAAAAGGAGAAAATGCTGGTTACCAGTATTTTCTCCTTTTCCCACAATGTTTTCAAAAGGCTTCTTCCTCAGGATCGTTAAAAGTCGGGACTGTGTGGTAAAGAGTTAAGCAATTATATGTTTAATGACCCTGAAATGGAAAGCTTTTAATTCCTTACCAAAGAAAAGTAATTTTAGGCCATTCCCCGCTGAAAACATTTGCAGACAACAAAATGAAACGCGCCTCAAAACTGAATTAGTTTTTGGAAGGGCAGAAAACACTGTGGGAAAGGACAAAATCCTGGTTACCAGCATTTTCTTATTTTTCCTGCAACATTTTCAAAAGTCTTTTTTTTTTAAGGATTCAAAACATTGTGGCAAAAAGGAGAAAATGCTGGTGTCCAACATATTCTGAATTTTGCAAAATGTTTTCTTCCCTTTCAAAGACAAATACCATTGTTTCAGCTATATTTGTCATTTTACTATTTACATTTATTGACGTTTAGAAAAAGGGCCTACCCTTTCAAACACAAGTTCCATTTCAGCTAAGCGGCCGGCCGGACAGCTCAGTGGACAGTGTATCTGACTTGTGACCTGGTGGTTGTGGGTTCGATACCCTCTTGAGGCAAACATTTTTCTAGCGATTTTTTGCCTCTCACCTCTGATGCATGTCAGAAAAGTAGTCAGTGGCTTGTAAAGCAAGTTGTGTCAGTACTGGTGTGAGAAAGCCAGGAAACACATGTATAGGTGCACTGACTGCTGTGATACAACCTAAGCTGTTAAAAATGGCATTAAACTTCGATACACACCAAACCATTACTTCAGCCAAATATTACCTAAATGCTGTCAATTCGGGAGAGTTTTAAGTTTTTGCACGTAAAGAATTAAAACTCTTTACCAAATATCAACATTGTAGTCTTGTTCAAATTAAAAATATTTGCAAAAGACAATTTCAATGTGGCAGACATGACTAGGTTTGTCTTTGAAAGGCATGGAAACATTGTGGAAAAAGGAGAAAATGCTGGTTGCCAGCATTTTCTCCTTTTTTCCACAATGTTTTCAAAAGCCTTCTTTCTCAGGGTCAACTGAACTCAGAACTATGTAGTAACAGATTTAATGTGGTTGAAATTCTTATTTGTCTTTGGGAGGATAGGTTCCTAGCATTTTCTCCCTTTTCCGCATTGTTTTCAATTCTCCTATTTCAGGGTTACAAAAAAAAAAAGGATTGTTCCGTTAAAAGTGGCAAATAAACAAACTGGAAATTTCAAGTCATCAAAAATTAAACAAAAAAATTACAGTATCAGAGCATTTAAACACCCCTCTCCTCCCCCATCACCACACATACCTCAGAATTGTGAACAGTTTCGATCAAGTTCAAACTGCAGCTTTTGCGCAGTCCGATCTTCATTTAAATTGTCCCCCAAAACATTGATTATTGTGAAAGGGGGCTCAAACGGATAACAGGTCCTTGACTTCTGTGCTCTAAGTGCGAATGTTCATAAAATGGAACCACATTTCCTTTTCCAGGAAAACAAACTGTTGCATAAATCTGAATTTTTGCCTCATTATAGTTTTATTTCTCGAACTCCTTTCATAATGAATGTTCATCAAATTCAATGACAAAAACCAGTACTGAAGAGAACGTGTTTTTCACTTTTTCCAACAGAATCATCATCAAAAGCATTGTGACAAAAAAAAAGCTTCCAAAGAAAACTTCCTTTTCACAAATGTTTTCTTTCCCATCTATTTTCTTTCAACTCTTTACAGAACAACAAAATTCTAGACTTGTCAAAATTGAAAGCATTTTAAGACGACAAAATAAATGTGATCCAGATATTAAAATTTGTGTGTGAAAGGGTAGAAAACACTGTGGGAAAAGGAGAAAATGTTGGTTACCCCCATTGTAATCAAAATACTTTTTCTCAGAATTGTGCGGTAAAGTATTTTACATTATTTTCCGTAAGCCTTCGGCTTCACATGTATGAGATAGCATATTGTCCTGACATCATGATTTACTGTTCGCCTCTTTAAAGAAATAACAAATCAAGTACACCCCTATCCAAACCGGAAGTACTCTCCAAATAGGAGTCATAATTTGTTCTGGCGCCTCACGTGAAAGGCATGCATTGTAAATGTGTGCAGCTGAAAAATAAAATTTTCGCCAAATTACTTGTTAAGGTAAGTGACATCCACTCCTGTGGTACAAAAATAGTTCATACAATCCTAGGACGACGGGCTATAAATTGAAGAAACTTGGTAGAGGTCCACTAGATAAAGCTACATGCCAAATTTGGTAGCCCTTGGCCTTACGGTTTCAGACAAGAAGATTTTCAAAGATTTTCAAAATTTTTCAGTTTTGTTGCCACGGCAACCAGAGTTTTTGAAGGAATTAAATTCTTTCAAGAAATTCTGAAGAGGACCATGGCAGGATCATTTCTGTGAAGTTTCATCAAAATTTGATGGGTAGTTTCAGAGAAGAAGACGTTTTAAAAAAAAGTTAACGCATGGATGGACGGATGGACGCACGGACGGACGGACGCACAACGGACAACAGGCCATGACATAAGCCCGCTGGCCTTTGGCCAGTGGAGCTAAAAATAGAAGAAAATGGAGAAAATGCTGTTAACTGAGGCTACTGAATTTACATTAGCTACATGTACAAACAAGGCCATTTTGTGCACGTGTAGTATATGTTCACAGAACTGACAAACTATCTAAATGAATCACATGAAAAGCCATATGCACAAATGAGTTCATTGTCCCAATTAAGTACTGTCTGGAATGCTGTGCTTTTCTCGTAAAACAATGCTGTCATAATGCACTTTATCTTTTACCACATGACAAAAGTTAAGACTTGTCCAAATTGAAAGCATTTACAGACGACAATTCCAATGTGACCCAAATGACGGAATTTGCCTTTGATAAGCTAGAAAACATTGTGGGAAAAGGAGAAAATGCTGGTTATCAGCATTTTCTCCTTTTCCGACAATGTTTTCAAAAGGCTTCATCCTCAAGGTCGTTAAAAGTCAGCATTGTATGGTAAAGGGTTTGCGAGTCTATAATTTTCTGGTTTCATACAGAGTTGAACACTCATTTGTACAGAAATGATTTCTAAACTCTGTACCACACAATTCCTGAGTTTTAACAACCCTGAGAAAGAAGGCTTTTAAAAACATTGTAGGAAAAAAAGAAAATACTGGAAACCAGTATTTTCTTCTTTTCCCACAGTGTTTTCCACCCTTTCTAATACAAACCCAATTGTTTGAGTCATGTTTAATTCGTTGTCTGCATATCCGGTGAATTAGGGCCAGTCTAAAATTTTGTCATTTGGTAAAGGGTTTATACCCTTTAAGCGCTAAATAAATGACAGACATTTTGTCAGTCCAGTAGTAAATGCCAAATTTTTTCATTTTCAGGGTCTATTTTGTCCAAAATGATCAAACAAAGTGGACAGTGTAGATTAAAGATCAGACTTCACATTTTGTGACGTCTGATGTTAATCTACACTAGCCATAAAGGCAGCTATAGTCATGAAAGGCGATTTGATAATTAAGAGTTTTTAAGAATTTAAGACTTAATAATCTTAACCATAAATGCACTGTTAATTGCAATCTGATCTTTATCTAGGCTGTCTGCAAGTGCAGCCTCTTTTCGAGACTTTTTTTTCAAGATTAGTCCAAATTGAAAGAATTTGCAGACAACAAATAAATAGGGCTAGAACAATGTAGTTTGTCCATGAATAGGTAGAAAATATTGTGAGAAAAGGGGAAAATCCTGGTGACTAGCATTTTTCTCCTTTTTTCCTCAATGTTTTTAAAAACCTCCTTTCTTGTGGTTGTTTAAGCTCAGATTTGCATGGTAAAGTTAACTATTTACCACACAATCCCGATTTATAACAAGAGGGCCATGATGGCCCTGTATGATCATGGCCCTGTATCGCTCCACTGCCTAATAAGTAAAAACCCTACATGCCAAACATTGCAATACTTGGTCAGTTCAGGTTTCGAATTAGTAAACATACAAAAATTTCTCTATAAAATCCCATGAGAAAGTTATTACCCCAGGGCAAAGCCATTTTTGACCACAGAGCTATAATTACTTGAATCCTGGTAGAGGTCCACAAGATAAAGCCCCATACAAAATAATACATGTTTAGAATGTGTGGTTATAAACGAGAGAAGATTATTAAAGTTTCCTCAATAAGACGCCCTGTCAAACATGACACCCCTGAGACAGGGCTAAATTTGGTAGCCCTAGTTTTTATGGTTAGTAACAAGAAGATTTCTAAAGTTTTCACTATATAAGCCCATGTAAAACTTGAGACCATTGGGGTTGGGGCAAACTTGACCCCAGGGCTATAATTTGGGCTCTCTTGGTAGAGGCCAAATAGATAAAGCTAATTGCAAAATTTATTAGCCCTAAGCCTTATGGCTAGGATAGAGAAGATTTTAAAAGTTTTCCCTATATAAACCCATGTAAAACTTGGGACCCCTGGGATGGGATAAAATTTGACCCTAGGGCTATAATTTTGACAATTTTGGTAGAGGCCCACTAGATAAAGCTACATGCAAAATTTGGTGGCCCTAGGCCTAATGGCTAAGTACAGGGAGATTTCTAAAGTTTTCTCTATATAAGCCCATGTAAAACTTGTGACCCCCAGGGCGGGGCCAATTTTCACCCCAGGGCTATAATTTGAAGAAAATTGATAGAGGTCTACTAGATAAAGCTACATGCCAAATTCGGTAGCCCTAGGCCTTATGGTTTCACACAAGAAGATTTTCAAAGATTTCCAATATTTTTCAGTTTTGTTGCTATGGCAACCAGAGTTTTTGAAGGAATCAAACTCTTTCCATAAATTCTGAAGAGGACCATGGCAGGATCATTTCAGTGAAGTTTCATCAAAATTGGATGGGTAGTTTCAGAGAAGAAGATGTTTGAAATAAAAGTTAACGCATGGACGGACAGACACACGCACAGACACACAACGAACACCGGGCCATGACATAAGCCCCCTGGCCTTTGGCCAATGGAGCTAAAAACCCTGAGGAAGATGGGTTTTGAAATTTGGAAACATTGTGGTAAAAGGAGAAAATGCTGGTAACCAGCATTGTCTCCTTTTTCCACATTGTCTAAAATTTTCTTGCCTGGTAAAGAGTTAATAATCTTCACAATAAATGCACTGTTAATTGCAGTCTGATCTTTATCTAGGCTGTCTGCACGTGCAGCCCGACTCTTTATGAGACATTTCTTTAACCCTTTACCAAACAACCCCTGGTTTTCATGACTCTGGGAGGGAAGGCTTTTGAAAACATTGTAGGCAAAAGGAGAAAATGCTGGTAACCAGCATTTTCTTCTTTTCCTACAGTGTTTTGTACACTATCAAAGACAGAAATCATCATTTGAGCTACATTTAAATTGTTGACTTCAAATGCTTTCACTTTGGTCCAGTCCAAAATTTCTTCATGTGGTAAAGTGTTAATAACAGAAAAAACTGAAAGAATTTGCAGGTCTACGACAAATTAAATGTTGCTCCTATAATAAATTTGTCTGTGAAAGACTTGGAAACATTGTGGGAAAAGGAGAAAATGCTGGTGACCAGCATTTTCTCCATTTCCTTCCATGTTGTTTAAAGACTTCCTTCCTATGCTCATTAAAGCTTGGGTGTGTTTATTGGTTAGTACTAGCGGAGTTAAGATTTTTTCAGAAACAAAAGGAATAAATTCTTATATAACTGGATCATTTTTTTACCCTACAGAATGCTTATCACAATTTAGATTACTTTTGGGGACATTGAATATTAAGATCAGTCTACAAAAGACAGCTGTCTGATCTTGGATCTACATCAGCAGAAATTTTGTGAGACCCTTCTGAGCGCTACACAGCATTGAAATTACAGTGTCCTTGGCTTTTTTCCTGTAACTGTTACAATTCTTTACCAGACAACAAAGACATGTCCAAAATGAAACCACATGCAAATAATAAGTGAAATGGGGCTAAAATGGTGGAAAATGGCTATATATGGGTAGAAAATGTTATGGAAAAAGGAATAAGATGATGGTTAAAAGTATTTCTACTTTTCAAAAAAAAAAGTCTACCCTTTCAGAGACCAATTCCGTTTCCCATGATGTTTTCAAAGGTTTTCTTTCATACACTGGATAAAACTGGAGATTGTTTGGTAATCATGAATTTGGTGCTCATTGGAATAACAAATCTATGAGCTATGCTCTGTGAAAAGGGGGCTTAATGCATTTGCAAAAAGTATCTACCCAGTCGACGTGGGTAGGCTATACAGGCTGACCTGGGTTGAAACATTTTGCTACTGGTAAATTTTCTCCATGTCAAAGAACCATTCTACCTCATGAACCAGCCAATTGTTGTACACAAAAATGGATTATATGGATCCATAATTATGTGAAGACTTGTGCGGTATAATGCATCACAGAATTGCACTAAATCCTGTTTTCCCAGGACTCAGCTCATACTTATAAATAGCACTGGCATTTATAAAAAATAGAAATAAAAAATTTTATGTTGCCATTATATATATAACTGTGCAGAAGAACGGAAATGGTTACTTTTTTTAGGGGCCTACACTAACAGATATAGCTAAAACTTTCCAATAAAGCAAGGTAATACCAGTTATTTCGCCTACAAATTCCTTTTCTGGCATTTTAACTGTTACTCCTTGCAGGCACTCAACCATTTACCACACAGTCCCGAGTTTCAACGACCTTAAAAGAAAATACTTTTGAAAACATCGTGGGAAAATGAGAAAATGCTGGTAACCAGTATTTTCTCCTTTTTCCACAATGTTTTCTAACCTTTCAGAAACAAATTCCATAATTTGAGCCACATTTAATTTGTCGTCTTCAAATGCTTTCAATTTGGACCAGTCTAAAATTTTGACGTTTCGTAAAGGGTTAACTCTTTACCTAACAACAAAAATATAGATTTGTCCAAATTGAAATTATTTTGCAGACGACAATTTAAGTGTGACTCAAATGATGGAATTTGTCTTTGATAGGGTAGAAAACATTGTGGAGGAAGGAGAAAATGATGGTTAGCATCATTTTCTCCTTTTCCCACAATGTTTTCAAAAGCAGTTTTTCAAAGGGTCTTTACAACTCCAGACTGTGACAAAGGAATAAGCCTTTCCTATCCCTTTATCAGACAACAAAATTTTAGCCTTGTCCAAATTGAAAGCATTTGCAAACCACAATTTCAATGTGGCTCAAATGGTGTGATTTTTCTTTAATAGGGTAGAAAACATTGTGGGAAAAGGAGAAAATGCTGGTTACCAGTATTTTCTCCTTTTCCCACAATGTTTTCAAAAGGCTTCTTCCTCAGGATCGTTAAAAGTCGGGACTGTGTGGTAAAGAGTTAAGCAATTATATGTTTAATGACCCTGAAATGGAAAGCTTTTAATTCCTTACCAAAGAAAAGTAATTTTAGGCCATTCCCCGCTGAAAACATTTGCAGACAACAAAATGAAACGCGCCTCAAAACTGAATTAGTTTTTGGAAGGGCAGAAAACACTGTGGGAAAGGACAAAATCCTGGTTACCAGCATTTTCTTATTTTTCCTGCAACATTTTCAAAAGTCTTTTTTTTTTAAGGATTCAAAACATTGTGGCAAAAAGGAGAAAATGCTGGTGTCCAACATATTCTGAATTTTGCAAAATGTTTTCTTCCCTTTCAAAGACAAATACCATTGTTTCAGCTATATTTGTCATTTTATTATTTACATTTATTGACGTTTAGAAAAAGGGCCTACCCTTTCAAACACAAGTTCCATTTCAGCTAAGCGGCCGGCCGGACAGCTCAGTGGACAGTGTATCTGACTTGTGACCTGGTGGTTGTGGGTTCGATACCCTCTTGAGGCAAACATTTTTCTAGCGATTTTTTGCCTCTCACCTCTGATGCATGTCAGAAAAGTAGTCAGTGGCTTGTAAAGCAAGTTGTGTCAGTACTGGTGTGAGAAAGCCAGGAAACACATGCATAGGTGCACTGACTGCTGTGATACAACCTAAGCTGTTAAAAATGGCATTAAACTTCGATACACACCAAACCATTACTTCAGCCAAATATTACCTAAATGCTGTCAATTCGGGAGAGTTTTAAGTTTTTGCACGTAAAGAATTAAAACTCTTTACCAAATATCAACATTGTAGTCTTGTTCAAATTAAAAATATTTGCAAAAGACAATTTCAATGTGGCAGACATGACTAGGTTTGTCTTTGAAAGGCATGAAAACATTGTGGAAAAAGGAGAAAATGCTGGTTGCCAGCATTTTCTCCTTTTTTCCACAATGTTTTCAAAAGCCTTCTTTCTCAGGGTCAACTGAACTCAGAACTATGTAGTAACAGATTTAATGTGGTTGAAATTCTTATTTGTCTTTGGGAGGATAGGTTCCTAGCATTTTCTCCCTTTTCCGCATTGTTTTCAATTCTCCTATTTCAGGGTTACAAAAAAAAAAGGATTGTTCCGTTAAAAGTGGCAAATAAACAAACTGGAAATTTCAAGTCATCAAAAATTAAACAAAAAAATTACAGTATCAGAGCATTTAAACACCCCTCTCCTCCCCCATCACCACACATACCTCAGAATTGTGAACAGTTTCGATCAAGTTCAAACTGCAGCTTTTGCGCAGTCCGATCTTCATTTAAATTGTCCCCCAAAACATTGATTATTGTGAAAGGGGGCTCAAACGGATAACAGGTCCTTGACTTCTGTGCTCTAAGTGCGAATGTTCATAAAATGGAACCACATTTCCTTTTCCAGGAAAACAAACTGTTGCATAAATCTGAATTTTTGCCTCATTATAGTTTTATTTCTCGAACTCCTTTCATAATGAATGTTCATCAAATTCAATGACAAAAACCAGTACTGAAGAGAACGTGTTTTTCACTTTTTCCAACAGAATCATCATCAAAAGCATTGTGACAAAAAAAAAGCTTCCAAAGAAAACTTCCTTTTCACAAATGTTTTCTTTCCCATCTATTTTCTTTCAACTCTTTACAGAACAACAAAATTCTAGACTTGTCAAAATTGAAAGCATTTTAAGACGACAAAATAAATGTGATCCAGATATTAAAATTTGTGTGTGAAAGGGTAGAAAACACTGTGGGAAAAGGAGAAAATGTTGGTTACCCCCATTGTAATCAAAATACTTTTTCTCAGAATTGTGCGGTAAAGTATTTTACATTATTTTCCGTAAGCCTTCGGCTTCACATGTATGAGATAGCATATTGTCCTGACATCATGATTTACTGTTCGCCTCTTTAAAGAAATAACAAATCAAGTACACCCCTATCCAAACCGGAAGTACTCTCCAAATAGGAGTCATAATTTGTTCTGGCGCCTCACGTGAAAGGCATGCATTGTAAATGTGTGCAGCTGAAAAATAAAATTTTCGCCAAATTACTTGTTAAGGTAAGTGACATCCACTCCTGTGGTACAAAAATAGTTCATACAATCCTAGGACGACGTCCAGGATATCTGTTCCACGTTGGAACTCATGCTATCGTGGTAAAAAATGGCTTCCAAAGAGGACGACGTTCTCAGTGTATCGGTAAATTCTGAATCTGAATTTTCTGGTTTTGACACCGATGACCTTGTTCAACTACCTGAGGTTGCAAAGAATGTTGAAATACATACGGAGGACGTACCTTCCCCGAAAAAGAAAAAAGGAAAAAGTCCGGTCAAGGGCAAAAAACGGGTCAAGTCTACTGTGCACACAGAGGCTGCAGTTACCAAGTCCAAAGGAAATAAAAAGAAGAAACTGACTACTAAGTCTTCTGTGACAAGTTTGAATATTCATACACTGTCCAATGCTGATATTCTGGCACTGAAAGAAAAACTTGGTATCGATGAAAAGGAAAATATGTGCCCCGAGTTATTCTCTGATGAAGACAATTATAATAATGAATTCTTTGCTAGTCGGCCAAATTTACATGTACAAATTGATAGAAATGATATTTCTGACAGTGAATTACCTGGACCATCTAAAGAAGTTTCAAAGAACATTGAAAAAGAATTATTTGGCTCTGACAGTGATTCAGAATTTGAGGAGTGGAGACGTCCTCGTTTGAAGGCAAGTGAAAAGGACAAACCAATTTCCCAATCTTTGTCTAATTTAATTAATGTGGCCTGTTCATCTCAGTGTGATATTGATGACATTATGAAAAAGCACAAGATTCCAGAGAATGTTGATAAAGCTTGCCCTCCTATGGTCAATAACGAAATCTGGAAAATACTGGACAGAAAAGTTCATTCTCAAGACAAATATGTTTCAGATGTTCAAAATATTGTGGCAGCTGCTATTGTGCCTGTTATCAAGCTTGCAGGAACTATGAAAAAATCTTTGAACCAGGAAGCTAAGTCCTATGTGTCTGATATTCTTACGCTTATTGGACAAGTGCAGTACAATCTATCTGTCAGGAGAAGATATAACATACGGCCTCATTTAAAAAAGAAGTATCATAGCCTGTGTAATATTTCAATGCCAATCACAACCCTTTTATTTGGGGATGATATTGCCAAAGAGATAAAATCATGTGACTCTATTGCTAATGTGGGTCGAGAACAGTACAGTCAGTATAAATCTGGATGGAGAGGCCGTGGTGGCGGAAGGGCATTTCGTAGAGGGAATTCATATTCTCAGAACTATAACAACTCTGGAAACAGATACCAACCATACCCCCAAGAAAGGGGCAATTCCTCTAGACCTTTTCGAGGGAAGAACTTCCGGAGGAATTCAAATTTCTCCAATGATTCCCTAAACGACAAATAACATCTGGGGTAGGTAAAGTTAAAAATTGTTTGCATGAGTGGTTCAAAATTACAAATGACAGTTGGGTTCTGAATACAGTTAGTGGTTACTGTATTAATTTTGACAAACAACCTGTGCAATCACACATTCCAAAGGAAATTCCATTTAACACCGAATAATGGAAAATTGTTGATAATGAAGTTAAAAATCTCCTTAGTATTGGAGCTATTGTCCCTAGCTCATCAGAAAAGAATGAATTCATTTCAACCATAGTTTTTGTTCCAAAATCAAATGGTAAATTCAGATTAATCATAAATCTAAGGTACTTGAACGAGTTCATTCATTATGATCACTTTAAACAAGAAACTTTCAAGGTTGTTCTTGATCTTTTACAGCAGGATGATTTCATGACATCATTTATATGGAGCAAGCTTATTTCTCCATTCCTATGCATGAGAATTATCAAAAGTACCTCAAATTTGTCTGGAATGGAAAACTCTATAAATTTACATGTCTTTGTTTTGGTTTGAAATCTGCTCCTTTTGTTTTCACAAAGGCATTAAAACCGGTTTTCACCTGGTTCAGGCAACAGGGAATTAGATGCACATACTATATTGATGACTCCTTAAACATGAACCCGGACAAGTTTGTTTGCAAAAATAATACAGACACTATAACTGCAACTTTTCAGTCATTGGGTTTTACTGTTAATGAAAAGAAGTCAGTTCTAATTCCCACCCAAAGAATTGTATTTTTCGGCTTTATTATCGATTCAGTGGAATTCAAAGTGTATCTTACTGAAGAAAAATTGCAAAAACTTCTACTGAGAGCAACCCATTTACTAAATACACGAGTTATCAAGGTTTGAGAACTAGCTTCTGTCATAGGACTTATTGTTAGCGGTTTTCATGCAATACTTGAAGCTCCTCTGCATTATAGATCCCTTGAGAGGGATAAAATCTGTGGATTAGGTAAAAACATGAACTACAAGAATAGTGTAGATTTGTCTGAAGCTTGGTTGGTTGGTTGTATTGGGTTTTAACGCCACTTTAACAGCTAAGGTCATATCATGGCGGTCGGTGACGCACATGTGTTTCCCGGCTTTCTCACACCAGTACTAACACAACTTTCTTTCCAAAGCCACCGACTACTTTTCTCACATGCTTCAGCAGAGGTGAGAGGCGAAAATACGCCAGAAAGAAAGTTCGCCTCAACCGGGTATCGAACTCACAACCACCAGGTCATGAGTCTGACATGCTCACCACTGAGCCACCCGGGCAGGGCTTGTCTGAAGCTAGTTGTTTGGACCTTACTTGGTGGATAAAAAATGTTAGATTGAAGAATGGGAAAAGTGTGAGACCCAACCAAGTAGAACATTATTGCAGGTGTGATGCATCTCTATGTGGTTGGGGATCAATTGAATTGTCAACAAATAAGCATGCAAATGGCAGATGGCGTGCAAAAGAAGCAAAACTGTCCATCAATATTCTAGAATTATTAGCTATCTATTACTCTCTGCAGTCTTTTTACAATAATTTAGTAAATGCACATGTACAGATTGAATCTGATAATGTTTCTGCAATAAAGTATCTGAATGATATGGGAGGTATGACATGTAACATCATGGATTCCATTGCCAAAGAAGTTTGGGAGTGGTGTGTGAAAAGAAACCTGTTTGTCTCTGCAGTGCATGTCCCGGGTGTTGAAAATACTGCCGACTTCTTTTCACACAATTTCTCAGATTCCACAGAGTGGATGCTAAAAACTGATATTTTCAATAGGATATGTCTACATTTCTTCAAGCCAGATATAGATCTTTTTGCTTCAAGGCTGAATAGACAATTGGATATGTTTGTTTCATGGTTTCCTGAGCCTGGGGCATATCATGTTGATGCTTTCAGTTTTTCTTGGTCAGACATCTGCCCTTATATTTTTCCACCTTTTAGTTTGTTGGGGAAGGTCATTAATAATGTAAAAAAGGATGGAGCTGAAAAATCTTTAGTTATATATCCCCTATGGAGATCACAATCATGGTTCCCAATGTTAATAGAGGTTCTTTCTGATTTTCCTGTTAGACTACCCAGGCACATAGACTTATTGACTCTTCCACACAATGGAATGGAACACCCCTTAGCAAGAAAAACCACTATGGTCGCTGCAGTTATATCAGGAAATTCCTTGAAGGTCAAGACCTTTTACGACAGACTGCCGATGTTATCCTCAACTCCTGGAGATCTGGAACTCTCAAACAGTATGACCTGGGATGGAGGAAATGGTATTTTTGGTGTTTATTCAGGAAAATTAGTCCATTTGTTACCTCTGAAGTTATAGTAGTAAAATACTTAGACAGTCTTAACTCGGCAAACAAGTCATACTCTGTGTTAAACACTCATAAGTCTATGCTATTACAAACTTTACCTTTTTTTGGTAATTCATGGTGTGAGAGTTGCAATTTAATTAAGAGATATTTAAAAGGAGTGTATCAGTCAAAACCGCCAATACCCAGGTATAAGTTCATGTGGGACGTGTCCATAGTACTGAAGTTTCTGAAGACTTTGTTTCCTCTCGAGAAGCTGTCTCTTAAACTTTTGACCTTAAAAACAGTTGTTCTCGTTGCTCTAGCAACTGCTACCAGATCGCAGACTTTAGTTTCTATGAATGTAAATAATTTCGTTCTTAAACAACAGGCAGTTGTTTTTACTTTTCCAACTTTACTGAAAACCTCACAAATGGGTCATGCATATTCATTGCAAATAGATCATTTCAAGGAAGAAAATCTTTGTGCAAGGCATACTGTATTGTCTTATTTCGAAAGGACAGAATCAATAAGGAAATCATCACAATTCTTCATATCGTACGTGACATACAAATCTGTTACATCTAGCACTGTTGCCAGGTGGCTTAGAATGGTGTTGGATTTGGCAGGCATTGATACCAGCTATTTCAAGGCTCATTCCTTTCGGGTGCAGCTGTTTCAGCTGCTTTTACTAAAGGTTGCTCAGTTAAGAACATACTAGATACTGCAGATTGGGCATCTGATAAGAACTTTAGAAAGTTCTATTACAGGAAGTCCTTTTCTAAAAATATTTCCTTTTCAGATGCAGTCTTTTAGACTTCTGAACATCAAGGTTGAAATGCAAAAATTAGAGAAACTTCGTGGACAGGGAAATATATTGTGGTTTATTCCATTGTTTAGTTAAAATGTTATTTCCTTATGTGTTTTGTTGCCTTTAAAGATGCTATCTCATACATATGAAGCCGAAGGGTTACGGAAAATAATGTTCCCTC
The DNA here is from genome assembly GCA_946811185.2 of Hippopus hippopus. Lineage (NCBI taxonomy): Eukaryota > Metazoa > Mollusca > Bivalvia > Cardiida > Cardiidae > Hippopus > Hippopus hippopus. The sequence continues at coordinate 11,899,400 of OX328103.1, read as the reverse complement.
ATCCAAGCTTTAGTACAGGATGAGGGTCATTATTGGAGTAAGCCGGAGGCTGAGCATGTATGCACCCTCCCTGTTATATCATTGTGTCGACAAAATTATGTTTCCACTCTATGTACATGTTCTAAAATTCATTTCAGTAACCCTCCCAATGAACTTCTTGGACGCAACAAAACCCATTTGCTTTAAACTATGACTTCTATTTGGAGAGTACTTCCGGTTTGGATAGGGGTGTACTTGATTTGTTATTTCTTTAAACAGGCGAACAGTAAATCATGACGTCAGGACAATATGCTATCTCATACATGCTCAGCCTCCGACTTACTCCAATAATGACCCTCATCCTGCACTAAAGCTTGGATGAGGGAACATTATTTAACATCCATTGTAAAGCAGTTTCTAACAACTTTTATCAAATAAAACATCCGCCAGCACTGTATTAAACTCATGACCTCTTTTCTATAATACATTTGTTTCCCACCATGTTTCTTAAACATACATCTTCACTCGTTTTCATCCGGTTTTTTAACCGTTTTTTTTTTCTTTATTTTATGAAACTATAACACTCTTACATCTTCATGCCAAATATTGCCCCTGATGGTTGCAAGGTTGCACAGATTAAAGGAGATAGAAAATGTATTTCATTCTATTGTTGCTAGCCATAGACGTAACAACCACAGTTTCCAGTTTAAATCGAAGAGAAATCCGCCCAGTTTCTTTACCCCATACACCTTAAATTGTTATTTTATCTACGTGTACACAGCTGACTAGATTATGACACTGTCAAGTTTTAACAGCGTTTGTTTACTTTCTGGCTGTAAAGATGTCTCTTTAACTCAAACAAATCGCAAGTTTTGAGCCACCTTGGAGCTGATGTCTTCAAAATGCTTTCAATATTTTGTAATTTTTCAGTATTTTGCTGTCTAGTACAGGGTTAACCTTTATGCAAACAACAAATTTAAGATTCTTCCAAATTCAAAACATCTGCAGACAACAAATCCAAAGTTGGTACAAATCAGTGAAGGTTCTATGAATGGATAGAAAACATTGTTAGAAAAGGAGAAAATGCTGGTTACCAGCATTTTCGCCCTTTCCCACAATGTTCTAAAAAGCCTTTCTGCTCAAGGGTCATTAAAACTCTGAATTGTGTGGTAAAGGCTTAAAAGAGTCCTCACAAGTTGATTTTTTGAAAAGGTTTTGTTTTTCAATGTGTGTATAGGATATCGACTGAGTATGAGATCTTTCCGTAAGAACGACCTGGGCACGAGCTTCACGTAACACCGAGAGCATGAAGCGCTCGTGGTGTTTTGTGAAGCTCGTGCCCAGGTCGTTCTTATACAGAAAGACCAATGTATGAAGTCGATATCCGACTTACACATCGGCCACCATCAGTATTGAGTAGACAATTTAACCATCATGTCGAAAAGTATGAACCTGTTTGATGAAAAAAAGAAGCATGTAACATGTTTAATGGCAAACATTTTCGGGGTATTACATGTATTTATTTATTTATTAATTTTATTTTCACACTTGATCATTAATGAATCATGGCTTGAAACTGGCACCACATGAGCATCGACCCTCTTTTTTTATTTTGGTTGGTTCGTTGATGCTGTACAAGTAAATTCAATATTGTCCACTGGCCGTTTGCACTAATTCATCCGGTTATCTCGGGGTCATAGGTCATTGATTATTTATAAATTGATTAAATGGTGTTTTACACCGCTTTCAACATTATTTCAGTCATATCAAGGCGACAGTTCACATGTTCATGTATTTCCTGAGTTTCACCAGTACTAGGCTAAGGCTCTGTAGTCACTAGTCTTGCCAAAGCACACTCCAACGAAAAAACTAGTACATCTAGTGAAGCTCGAGCCCATAACCTCCAGGTCACATTCCTACACTTTACCAATGAGCCACGCAGGACCCCTAGGTGAGTGATCAATGCTACACAGTCATATCACAGCAGCTACTGTAACCAGGGGTCGTGCTATAATACATGTTTAACTAACTAGATCAAGGCTAAAAAGATAGTGCCGTGTCATAGAGCACACCACTGTGGCCGACCTGACATGGGATCGAGCCTACGACAGCTGGTTTCAAAGCGATTCCAATCATTCGACTAAGGGAGTGAAGGGGCTGCTTAAATTTCTCTTTGTTTGATTTCTTGAGGCTATCTGTCTTGGGTCAGTCCAAGAAGGAGAGTGCTCCGAACTTTATCATCTTTGCTTTCTCGCACTAAGAAAAAAACATGATGGCTTTTTTGCCCCATACGATAAAATGTTCTAACACGGACAAACCAACAGCTGGTCACAAAGGAAATAGGGTGCATGAAACCGTAATACAACAATATTGCAGACATGTTTTAGTACATGCGTCGGTTATAAACTTTTTCTCACTTCTGCTGTTTCACACAGATGAAAACTAGAACAGTATTAAATATGAGTTGGTTTTAGGTAAGAATGAATTATGTAATAAGAACTTAAGAACTTAAGGGAAATGCACTTCTCCGACAATGCTTTAATTTTTCGCCTAAATGTGACAGTACATGTTTTAGATAGCAAGGGACTGATTTTTAATAATCGCTTTAAAAGAAAGTATTAAAAAATGCTTAGTTGATCACCAAAAAAACTCACGGTAAAATCTGTCTTTCAAGAGACATATTTGCCAAATTGTTCCAATTTTTTAAAAAATTCCTAAAAAAATCAATGTCACAAGAGTACCAAAAGGTCTTCACGACCCTGTCTGCATGACCCAAGGTCCGTTAATGCACATGGACAGGTCTTTCTCTCACGGGAGCAGGTCTTTCTCGCACATGGGCAGGTTTTCTAAGAAAAACCTGTGCATGCGCAAAGATAGACCTGCGCTTGTGCATTCTATTGTTAGGACTGGTCATTCTGAAAAAGATAGACCTGGTCCAAACAAAGGAGCCGGTGTGTAAGGTTTTCAACATTATTTCAGTAAATATTTCCCTGGGCTGGACTACCTCTGTTAGAGACTATCTGAGCTGAAGTCCCGCTCTACTTGAACTAAACTCCCACTGTAAATATTTCCCTGGGCTAGAGTACCTCTGTATGAGACTACTTGAGCTGAAGTCCCACTCTACTTGAACTAAACTCCCACTGTAAATATTTCCCTGGGCTAGAGTACCTGTGTAAGAGGCTACCTGAGCTGAAGTCCCACTCTACTTGGACTAAACTCCCACTGTAAACATTTCCCTTAGCTAGAGTACCTCTGTAAAAGGCTACCTGAGCTTGACTCCCTACCAAACAACCAAATTCCAGATTTGTCCAAAAAAAAAAAAAAAATCGTCAATGAAAAAATAACTGTGATTTAAAAATAAAATTTGCTTGTGGACAGGTAGGAACTATTGTGGAAAAAGGAGAAAATGCTGGTTAACAGCATTTTGTCCTTTTCCAACAAAGTTTTCAAAAACATTCTTCCTCAAGGTTATTAACACTCAGAATTGTGTGGTAAAGAGTTAAGTCCCACTGTAAAAACCTTACCGAAGCAGACCTTCCACTGCACTTGAGCTAAAGTCCCAAAGTGAAAGATCACCTGATATCAAGTCCTGCTGTAACAGTTTATCCAGGCACAAGTTAAATTCTATTATTATTACCTGTATTACTGAATGGTGTTTAATGCTGCTTTCAACATTATTTCAGTCATATCAGGTCACATATTCACGTAAATCCTGGGTTTCACCTGTACTAGGCTAAGGCTCTGAAGTGTCTTGCCCAAGGACACTCCCACAAAAAGCCCAGTGCATCCGGTGAGGTTCAAACTTAGAACCTCCAGGTTTCGAGTCCTACATTTCACCACTGAGCCATATAGACCCCCCCCCCCCCATCGTGAGAATTATCCCACTTCCAAATAAAAGGTAGCCTTGAGACCAGGTCTCACGGTCAAAATTTACCTGAGCTGAAGTCCCACTGTAAAAGTTTGAGCTCCTTTTTCACAGGTCCACTGTCCCAGCCCATGGAGTCACTGATCTCCACCACAGGGAACTCCAGAGTATTAGTATTGGCGAAGCTTTTGCCTTCTTTTCTTGCTCTAGCAATGGCTACTGCAACAGGTGGGCACTGAAAAAAGACAATTCAATCCTTTAACTCTTTACCTCTCAATCCTGAGTTTTGACGATCCTGACAGAGCAGGCTTTTGAAAACATTGTGGGAAAAGGAGAAAATGCTGGTAACCAGCATTTTCTCCTTTTCCCACAACGTTTTCTATCCTTCAAGAGAGGATATCAGATTCTTAGTCACATTTTATCTATCGTCTACAGACGCTTTCTTTCTGGACCAATCCAAAATTTTGTTGTTTGGTAAAGGGTTAACAACTCTCAGAGGAAGAAGACTATTGGAAACATTGGAAAAGGTGATATTGCTGGTAACCAGGATTTTCTCCTTTTCCAATGATGTCCTGTCACAGATAAATCTCATCATTTCAGGCACATCTAAGTTACTGTCTGCTAGTGCTCTCAATTTGGACAAGTCTGAAATTTATTAATTGGCACAGAGTTAGGACCTAACTGCACTGGAAGATATTGCTTTGAACTTTAGAACAACAACGGAAATAAAAAACACATTTTGTCCAAAAAAGCATGTTTTTTAAAGCATGGACGACTGATCAGAGTTTATGCAAAACGAAAATGGTTATAAGTAAACAATTTCATAACCAGACAGCAAAATTTCTGATTTCTTCATGCTGAAAGTGTTTGCAGACGACAAATCAAAGGTGACTAAATTGATTAGTTTTATCATTGGAAGGGTAGAAAATATTGTAGGGAAACATAAAGAATACTGGTAAACAGCATTTTCTCCTTTTCTCCACAATGTTTTCAAAAACCTTTTTCTTCGAGGTCGTACAAATGTGCGATCATTTGCAAAGGGTCATTACATCTGAAGTTACGAAACGTGTCATGATTATCATAGGTGTAATTATAAAAAATAATACTAATACTCCGCAATTGCATAATGAATTGCGTTTCTTTACCTTCTTGTAGTTAAAGCTTTTAAAAACATGAAAGCTAAAGGAACAAGTTTCTGTAACAAGCAACTGCTGTTTTTTCTAAAATGTTTTCCATCCTCTTGTCTGTGCCCAGTTTGATTTATCAGCTGCAAACGCTGTCAAATTAGACAAGTCTAAAACTTTACCCTCTGGTAAAGGATTTAAGCTTTTTCCAAGGTCAGATGTACTAGTTAGTGTTAACTGTTAAACCCCTAAATTAACCTTTATCCGGCTGAATAAATTGTATAAAACTTTCAAGCCGATAATAAAAACCCGTATAATTTATTATTAAACTTATTTTTTGGAGACACATATTTCCTCATCGGACAGTGTAGGTCCAAGATCAGACTGCACGTTTTGTGCAGTCTGATCTTGATCTACACTGTCTGCAAAAGGTCAGCAAGTCGCGATAAGCAGCTTAGGGGTTAATGAAATGGCCCTTTTCAAGGTGACTGCATGTTCTATACAGCCCCATTCTCGATTCACATTGCTGCTCCCCCTCCCTTGCCTCGTCCCTGCAAGGAATCAACCTTGTACCAAAAACTCCTAAGTTTTAACCACCCCAAGGAAGATGACTTTAAACCCTTTACCACACAATGACGCCTTTTGACGCCCCTAAAAAAGAGGCCTTTTGAAAACATTGTGGGAAAAGGAGAAAATGCTGGTAACCAGCATTTTCTCCTTTTCCCACAAAGTTTTCTACCCTATCAAAGAAAAGTTACGTCATTTGAGCCACTATGAAATTGTCGTCTGCAAATGCTTTCAATTTAGGTAGGTCTAAAATTTTGCTGTGTGGTAAAGGGTTAACCCTTTCCCAAACAATAAGTTTTAAACTCTTCCAAACTGAGGGCATCCACAGACGACAAATTCAGAATTGGTGCAAATGAGCTTTAGGTCTCTGATAGGGTAGAAAACATTGTGGGAAAAGGAGAAAATGCTGGTTACCAGCATTTTCTCCTTTTCCCTCAATGTTTTCAAAAGCCTTCTTTCACAGGGTTGTGAAAATCAGGGATTGTTTGGTAAAAAGTTAAAAACATTGTTGGGAAAGAAGAAAATGCGGATAACAAGCATTTCCTCCTTTTCCCACACTGTTTTCAACTCTTCAGACAGACAAAACATCATTTTATGCCATTTTCAGGTTGATGTCTGCCATAGCTTATAAATTGGGCCAGTCTAAAATTATGTTTTGTAAAGGCTTAAAGCCTGGTTCAGCTCTACAGGGTTTTATCAAAATTATTTGAATTGTGTTTTGTACTGCTCTCAGTCATATCAGGGCAACAGCTCACATATTTATGATAGTCCTGGATTTCATCAGTACTAGTCTAGGGCTTTGACATGTCTTGCCCAAGGACAACCCCACAAAAGAAGTGGTTCCAATGACGGAATTTGTCTTTGAAAGGATAGAAACCATTGTGGGAGAAGAAGAAAATGACGGTTAACAGCTCATCCAACAACTGTAAGCCAATCTAATTATAGCTTTCTGAGGACATCAACCTTGCAAGCTCAAAAAAGTACATGGAAGGGTATTGTGTAATTCTAGAAAGCCATGGCTAGGCCAACACATAAGCTATCATGATAGTAATTAAGCCTTTACAAAATGATCCCATGTTTTTACATAAAAAGGGTTTTGAAAACATGGTTACATGCATTTTCTTTTTATCACAATGTTTTTGAGAAATCTGACCATCTAAAGTCTGACTAAGACGGAGACCTAGACAAAACGACAGGGCTATGACAATACCTCAATGTTTTCTTTGAAAACAGCCGAGCTAAGCAAGGGAAATGACCTAGTATAGGGACAAGAACTGAAATAATGATGATATATGTATGATTTGTATGACCATTTAGATGTCAATTTATCAAAAACTGATCTGGTAATCTTCTTTTCAATCATTCACCTGGTAACTTCCTCTGTAAACTTTCAATACTAAAGGCAACTTTTAACCCTTAATCCTTTCCCAAACAAAGAAAAAATTTGGACAATTCTAAATTCACCAAGCCCAAGTAGCTCAGTTGGTAGCATGCAGAACTTGAGAACAGGTGGTCGTGAGTTCAATCCCTGGCTTGACCAATTTCTTTTCAAGGATAGATGATGGTCATTGCAACAGGATTCATTCCTCTTCCACCACTGACAATTGCTTCAACGATGGTTATAAGGGAAAGCAGCCAGTGGCTTGGAAAGAAAACTGTGCAGAGGACTGGTAAAAGAGACTCCAGGAAAGCACGGATAGGTGCACTGGCCACTGCCACATAACTGAAATAATGTTGAAAACAGCATTTAACACCACAGAATCAACCAATCAACTATTCTAAATTCAAACCATTTATAGAGGATAAATTAAATGTGGCTCATATCACGAGTAGGAAACTTCATATTCGGAACCAATGGCTCTGACGAGAAAATGTGTTGGGCTTCCGTTTCTGAAAAGATTGGCTGAAAAACAACCAAAAAACAGGTAAGCTTGTCAATATTTGTAATCATGTGTTCTTATGTCTTTGAAGTTCCAAAAAAGGAGAATGTCATGCAATCCTCTGGTCTTTCGTCAGAGCCATTGGCTCCGAGTATGAAGTTTCCTACCCTTGCATATGGTGAAAATTGTCTATGAAAGTGTAGAAAACATTGTTGGAAAAGGAGAAAATGCTGGGTACCAGCATTTTCTCCTTTTCCAACTTACGTTTTCAAAAGCCATCTTTCCTCAAGGTTATTAAAACTAGGGATTGCGTGTTACAGGGTTAAAACTTCTTTCACAACAACAATTGCCATTGTGGCTAGTGTAGTTCAAGATCAGACTGCACAAAACATGCAGTCTGATCTTTTATCTACATTGTACTCTTTGCGGAGATATTCTGGTCAAGGGGCAGCCTTTAAATTGCAGTTATTTTCATTTAATTTCTCCACTGAAAAAGCTTGTTTGGTTTATGTGGTGCTGTAGGGGTTAACTCTTTACTCATGAAAGTGTACAGACTCATCTGTATTGAAAGCATAGTAGGGACAGGGTGTAGGACAAAAACCGCATAGGACAGCAAGCCCATGGGCAAAAGCCCTATGGGACAAAAGCCCCCCTAAGACAATAGCTCCATTGGACAAAAGCCCCATGCTACGTATTTAAAGATACATCTTCATTCATTTTCATCCAGTTTTTTAACCATTTTTTTTTTTCTTTTCTTTATTTTATGAAACTATAATCACTCTTGTATCTTCATGCCAAATATTGACCCTGATGGTTGCAAGGTGCACTGATTATGGCAGATAGAAAATGCATTTCATTCTATTGCGGCTAGCCATAGACTTAACAACCACAGTTTCCGGTTTAAATCGAAGACAAATCCCTACAGTTTCTTTACCTCATACACCTCATATTGATATTTTATCTACGTTTACACAGTTGACTAGATTATTACACTGTCAAGTTTTAACAGCGTTTGTTTACTCTCTGGCTGTAGAGATGTCTCTTTAATAAGTCAATACATTATTAGCATATCCTCAAATTTGCAAACAAAGTTTGGTTTTAGTGACTGGTTTTCTATGTTCTATCAACAGAGAAACTATTGTGGTGTATGAGCTCATATTAAATCTAATTGCTGGTACTTTCCTAGTGTTTTCAAACAACCTGAGATGTGAATGACAATCATTTGAAATATATGTGGACAAATGTGTGGATGAGCAGTGACCTCTGATCTTATATGTTTTCAAAGGAACAGACACGATTGTTTGGTAACAAGTTGAACCTTATTTTCTGTTGATTATCTTACGAGGATGTTTTCAACTTAGTGAGAGGTATAAGACATTGAATAAACATACTTGCAAAATTCCAAATCAAGTTCTACTAACCAATTACCTGTTTATCTTTAATGGCATTCTGTGATTGATGTTCTAATCCTCAAAATTTGATCAGTCGATTAAAACTATATCACTCGTTTTTCATAAGCATACAGTAAAAAGCCAAAATGTAAGAAGATACACAAATTTAACCCTTAGGCTGTTAAGCGCCGGTCACTCACAGTTTGCAGACAGTGAAGATCCAAGATCAGACTGCACAAAATGTGCAGTCTGATCTTGGATCTACACTGTCCGATACAGAGATTCCCCCCCCCCCCAAAAAAAAGTTTGAAATAACATTTTTCTGGTTTTAACCATCAGTTGAAAATTTCATTTCATTTATTTAGCAGGATAAGGGTTAAATACATGTGTCTCACGCGGATAAAAATCACACACGACGGAAAAAAAATACGTATCTACACTCAGTGGAATACAGTTCCAAATATGGTATGATTACGTCATAATGACGTAACTCACGGGCTGTATACGTATTATTCATTTGCAAGTTCATTGGTCAAAATTTTACAATGTAATATTTATCAGCCATTCATAAAAACAAAGTTACTGGCTACTACACCATTTTTTGTTTATTTTGCTTACTGTTTTCGAATAAAATGTCAATAATTTGCAATATTTTGTCATTGAAAAGGTGTATGTATATAATAAAAGGAATATTATGTTGTAGTGACTTTCCTGGTGCTTGTATTTACTTCTTGCTGCGTAAGAAAATTTTGGTATCTCGCTCGACCTTCGGTCTCGCGTGATACCAAATTTTCTCACGCTGCTCGAAGTGAATACAAGCACCAGGAAAGTCACTACAGCATAATATTCCGTATATATATCATGGGGCTTTTGTCTGTATTTCTGTTAACCCTCATCCTGTTAAATAACTAAAATGAAATTTTCAATTCAATAGTAAAAACCAAAATATTGCTATTTCAAAGGTATGTTTCAGGGAATAATATCTCCTTAGCGGACAGTGTAGATCCAAGATCAGACTGCATGTTCTGCACAGTCTGATCTTGATCTATGCTGTCCGCAAGAGGTCAGTGAGTCAGGCTTAGCAGCCCAAGGGTTAAGTGCATAAGGCTTTTTTGCCCTATGGGACTTTGTCTATACCCCATGTAGAGAACATATTAAATGTGAATTATGGACTTTGTCTTCATTATCTCCCACTAGATGGCATTCTACAAATACACATCTATCTAATTTGGGCATTCTGGGTACAGAACCAGACTACTTTTCAAAACAACAATCGTTACTTTGAATTTCAAAATCAAATAAACGTTTACTCAATAAAATGCTACCTGGTGCGATTCATTCAGCAATGATCAGCTAGCATGTAACCTATGCACCGTCCATTTATTAAAACAGCTCCCTACATGCTTGGGTAATAGCTGCGATATAAGCCCTACTTTTCCCTAGTATATGGGGTCGGTGATGCGTCATAGCAGACAGGTCGAATCTTCAAAGAATATGACATGGGCAGACAATGGCTTTGTCTTTGGATAAAAAGTAATATGATCAATTATGTTGACTTTATTATTGTGTAAACAACAATGACTGATCAAGTGGGTCCTGTTCCTAAACCAACAAGCAATTTCATTGAAATGATATCCCCTGCTGAATTTAGGCGACCGTGCAACTCAGAATCACTCCCAGTCAGCCATTTTGCATCAAATCAAAAAAAGACAAGAGGACCATGATGGTCCTATATCGCTCACCTGAGTACTAAGCAGTATAGGTCTAGAATGAAGATAAATACCAAATATTGAGGTTTAAGGCCAAATGATAATGAAACAAGAGCGGCAAATTGTCACAAGATATGCCCATCCCACCGCCAGTTGTCGAGGAGGTATAATAATTGCAAAGGGCAGGTAATGCAACAAACATGTTTACTAAGTCTCAAGTCAATGTGACTTGAGACTTCAAAGTTCCATTCCGGACAAGCAAGAAATACTGTAACAAGAGCGGCAAATTGTCACAAGATACGCCCGTCCCACCGCCAGTTGTCGAGGGGGGATAATAATCATAAAGGGCAGGTAGAGGAAAATACTAGTGCAGCAGAAATCATGTAAGTGATTGAAATAGGCATGAATGTCTCCTCCAATGTTAAGGAAACATGCATATAAAGTTTCAGGTCATTCCAACATGAAAAGACAAAGTTATATTGTAGAGAAGCATGAAAAGCTGGGAAAAAAAAATAATGAATAGGGAATAATTCCAAAAGGGCATTAGGTAAGGTTATGGCTCCAGTGCATTGCACTTTTCATAACTGCAACAAACATGTTTACCAAGTCTCAAGTCAATTTGACTTGAGGTGATAAAGTTCCGTTCCGGACAAGCAAGAAATACTGTAAAAATATAGATCAAAGTGGAATTACTCAAAATCCGCGCTCGGTAGAGTTATTGTTCTTGTGCACTGTACTCCATAATTTTTCAACAATCATGCATACCAAATTTGAAGTTGTTCAGACTAAAAATGACAAAGTTATGCTCTGGACAAGCAGAAAATGCTGTAAAAATGACGATCAAAGGGAAATAACTCAAAGACAGCACAAAGTAGAGTTATGGTTCTTTCACACTACACTCCGTATCATTGCAACAAACACAAATGCCAAGTTTCAAGTCAATCGGACTAGAGATGACAAAGTTAAGCTCCGGACAAAGAACAGGACTGTAAAAATGAAGATCAAAGTGGAATTACACAAAATCCGCGTTAGGTAGAGTTATTGTTCTTATGCACTGTACACCGTAATGTTGCAACAAACATGCATACCAAGTTTGAAGTCGTTCTGATTTGAGATGACAAAGTTATATTCTGGACAAGAACTAAATGCTGTAAAAATGACGATCAAAGGGAAATAACTCAAAGACAACACGAGGTAGAGTTACAATTCTTGTGCACTGCACTTCCAAATATTGCAACAAATAAGCATACCATATTTCAAGTCATTCCTACTTAAGATGACAAAGTTATGCTCCGGACAAGCAAGAAATGCTGTAAAAATGAAGATCAAAGGGGGAATAACTCAAAATTGGTGCTAGGAAGAGTTATGGTTCTTGTGCACTGCACTCCATAATTTTTCAACAATCATTCATACCTAATTGGAAGATGTTCAGACTAAAAATGACAAAGTTATATTCCGGACAAGCAGAAAATGTTGTAAAAATGACGGTCAAAGGGAAATAACTCAAAGACAGCACGAGGTAGAGTTATTGTTCTTTAGCAATGCACTCCGTATTATTGCAACAAACACAAATGCCAAGTTTCAAGTCAATCGGACTGGAGATGACAAAGTTATGCTCCGGACAAAGAAGTGGATGCCGCCCGCCCGCCTGCCCATCCGTACGCCATGGGTGATCCCATAATACGTCCCGATTTCGACGGGCGTATAAAAATGAAGATCAAAGTGGAATTACTCAAAATCCGTGCTAGGTAGAGTTATTGTTCTTGTGCACAGTACTCGGTAATATTGCAACAAACATGCATACCAAGTCTGAAGTCGTTCTGACTTGAGATGACAAAGTTATATTCCGGACAAGCACTAAATGCTGTAAAAATGACGATCAAAAGGAAATAACTCAAAGACAGCACGAGGTAGAGTTACAATTCTTGTGCACTGCACTTCCAAATATTGCAACAAATAAGCATACCATATTTCAAGTCATGCCTACTTAAGATGACAAAGTTATGCTCCGGACAAGCAAGAAATGCTGTAAAAATGATGGTCAAAGGGGGAATAACTCAAAATTGGTGCTAGGAAGAGTTATGGTTCTTGTGCACTGCACTCCGTAATTTTTCAACAATCATGCTTACCAAATTTGAAGATGTTCAGGCTAGAGATGACAAAGTTATATTCCGGACAAGCAGAAAATGCTGTAACAAGAGGGCCATGATGGCCCTGTATCGCTCCACTGGCTATTAAGTAAAAACACTACAAGCCAAACATTACAATATTCAGCAAATTGATTTCAAACACGAGGACATGCAAACATTTTTCTATCTAATCCTACAAGAAAGTTGTGATCCATGGGCAAAGCCAATTTTGATCGCAAAGCTATAATTATTTGAATCCTGGTGGAGGTCCACAATATAAAGCTCCATACCAAATAATTCAGTTCTTGAATGTTATAAACAAGAAGATTTTCAAATTTTTCTCAATGAAAAGCCCTGTAAAACATGAAACCCATGAGACAGGGCTAAATCTAATAGCCTTAGTCTTTATAATGGTTAGTAACATGATGACTTAAGATAGTTTTCATTACAAAAGCCCATGTAAAACTGGTGACCTTGTGTTCCGTGGTGTGGGGACAAACTTGGGTCAAGGACTATAATTTGGGCCCTCCTTGTAGAGGCCCACTAGATAAAGCTACATGCAAAATTTGGTAGACCCCATGACTATTATTTGAAGGAACTTGGTAGAGGCCCACTAGATACACCTACATGCCAAATTTGGTAGCCCTAGGCCTTACAGTTTCAGAGAAGAAGATTTTTGAAAATTTTCTATATTTTTCAGTTTTGTTCCATGGCAACCAGAGTTTTTGAAGGAATAAAATTCTGTCATGGGATTCTGAAGAAGACCATGGCAGGATCATTTCTTTGAAGTTTCATCAAAATTGGATAAGTAGTTTCAGAGATGTTTGAAATAAAAGTTAATGCATGCACGGACAGATGGATGGATGGACCTTCAGTGCCAGTAAAAAACAAGTATATACATCAATCTCAGTTTGAAATATATCTTTTTAACCTATTACCAGACAATCCCTACTTTTGATGACCCTGAGAAAGAAGGCTTTAGAAAAGCATTTTCTCCTTTTCTTACAAGGTTTTCTACTGTTCACAAAACAAATTTCAAATTTTCAATCACTTTTATTTTGTCGTCTGCAAGTGCTTTCGATTTATACAAGCCTAAAATATTATCGTTTGGTAATGAGTTACATGTGTGCTAACAATTGTCATAATAAATCACTAAGATTTTTTTTCAAACTATAAGCCTGCTGGCCTTCGGCCAGTGGAGCTAAAAAACTTGTCTAGCACCAATCATGTATCACTGCAGCTTGATAACCAAGGGAGGTAAATAGTAACGAACTTTATCTTTCATAAAGAGTTATTTCCCTTGATTAATGTTTAAATTGAAGTGACAATATTTTGAAGCCCATGTTAAACTTGCGATCCCTGGAATGAAGGCAATTTTGACCCCAGACCTACAATATGAAACTAGAATGTGTGGTTATAAACAAAAAGATTTTTTAATCTTGCCCAATAAAAAGTCATGTAAAACAAGTTTGCTGAATAAAAGGCCCTGTAAAATATGTGATCCATGACACAGGTTTATCAAGTTTTCACTATAAAAGCCAATGTAAAACTTGTGACCCCTGGTGTGGAGTCAAACTTGACCCCCAAAGTTAAAATTTGGGCCCTCTTGGTAGAGGCCCATTATATAAAGTTACATGCAAAATTTGGTAGCCCTAGGCCTAAATATGGCTATGTACAAGTAGATTATTAAAGTTTCCTTATATAAGACCATGTAGAACTTGTGACCCCCTGGGGTGGGGCTACATTTGACCCCCTGGGCTATAATTTGGGCACCCTTGATAGAGACCCCCTAGATAAAGCTAAATGCAAAATTTGATAGCCCTAGCCCTTATAGCTAGATGCGAAAGATTTTCCTATATAAGCCCGCCCATGTAAAACATGTTACCCCCCGGAGCGAAGTCAAATTTGACCCTCGGCTATAATTTGGACACCCTTGGTACAGGTCCACTAGATAAAGCTACATGCCAAATTTGGTCGCCCTAGGCCCCATGGCTAGGTCAAAGAAGAACTTTAAAGTTCTCCCTATATAAGCCCATGTAAAACTTGTTATATAAGCCCATGTAAAACTTGTTACCCCCGGGCAGGGCCTAATTTGACCCCAGGGCTATAATTTGAACAATCTTGGCAGAGGTCCACTAGATAAAGCTACATGCCAAATTTGGTAGCTCTAGGCCCTATGGCTAGGTAGAAGAGGAATTTTAAAGTTCTCCCTAAATAAGCCCATGTATAACTTGTAACCCCCAGGGCGGGGCCAATTTTGACCCCAGGGCTATAAATTGAAGAAACTTGGTAGAGGTCCACTAGATAAAGCTACATGCCAAATTTGGTAGCCCTTGGCCTTACGGTTTCAGACAAGAAGATTTTCAAAGATTTTCAAAATTTTTCAGTTTTGTTGCCATGGCAACCAGAGTTTTTGAAGGAATTAAATTCTTTCAAGAAATTCTGAAGAGGACCATGGCAGGATCATTTCTGTGAAGTTTCATCAAAATTGGATGGGTAGTTTCAGAGAAGAAGACGTTTTAAAAAAAAGTTAACGCACGGACGGACGGACGGACGCACGGACGGATGGACGCACGGACGCACGCACGACGGACAACAGGCCATGACATAAGCCCGCTGGCCTTCGGCCAGTGGAGCTAAAAATGACGATCAAAGGGAAATAACTCATAGACAGTATGAGGTACAGTTATGGTTCTTTCACACGGCACTCCGTATTATTGCAACAAACACAAATGCCAAGTTTCAAGTCAATCGAACTGGAGATGACAAAGTAATGCTCCGGACAAAGAACTATTCTATAGAATGTTCTAATTCAAGGGCAAATAACTCCAGTCGTTCTGGTTCGATTAGACCCATAATCAAACTCATCCGAGATCTTATGGTCATAAATATTTTGACCAAGTTTGATGCTGATTGGTTAAAAATTGTAGATGCTAGAGAGTAAACAAAGTCAAATATAGCAATTTTTCTTATTCAAGGGCAAATAACTCCAGTTGTTCTGGTCCGATTAGACCCATAATCCAACTCATCCGAGATCTTATGGTCATATTTATCTTGACCAAGTTTGGTGCTGATTGGTTGATATTTGTAGATGCTAGAGTGTAAACAAGGTCAAATATAGCAATTTTTCTAATTCAAGGGCAAATAACTCCAGTCGTTCTGGTCCGATTAGACCCATTATCTAACTCATCCGAGATCTTA
Organism: Hippopus hippopus; assembly: GCA_946811185.2. Lineage (NCBI taxonomy): Eukaryota > Metazoa > Mollusca > Bivalvia > Cardiida > Cardiidae > Hippopus > Hippopus hippopus. The sequence goes on along the minus strand of OX328103.1, from coordinate 11,883,555 downwards.
TAGTCATATATATTTTGACCAAGTTTGGTGCTGATTGGTTAATAATTGTAGATGCTAGAGTGTAAACAAAGTCAAATATAGCAATTTTTCTAATTCAAGGGCAAATAACTCCAGTTGTTCTGGTTCGATTAGACCCATTATCTAACTCATCCGAGATCTTATAGCCATATATATTTTGACCAAGTTTGGTGCTGATTGGTGAAAAATTGTAGATGCTAGAGTGTAAACAAAGTCAAATATAGCAATTTTTCTAATTCAAGGGCAAATAACTCCAGTCATTCTGGTCCGATTAGACCCATAATTGAACTCATTCGAGATCTTATAGTCATATATATTTTGACCAAGTTTGGTGCTGATTGGTTGATATTTGTAGATGCTAGAGTGTAAACAAAGTCAAATATAGCAATTTTTCTAATTCAAGGGCAAATAACTCCAGTTGTTCTGGTCTGATTAGACCCATAATTGAACTCATCCGAGATCTTATGGTCATATATATTTTGACCAAGTTTGGTGCTGATTGGTTAATATTTGTAGATGCTAGAGTGTAAACAAAAAAATGTGAACGGACGGACGACGACGACGGATGGACGGACGTACGGACGACGGACGCCCACGGACGGTGAGTGATCACAATAGCTCATCCTGAGCACTTTGTGCTCAGGTGAACTAAAAAAAAAATTTTATCGGCGGAATAGGTTATTGTATACATGTATAAAGTTTCATGAAATTCTGTCCAATAGTATTGGAGATATTCTCCTGGACGGACAGACGGAGGGAAGGAAGGACTGACAGATGCACCGACGGACAACGCTGAAACTATATCCCTCCGCCTTTGGCGGGCGATAATAGGTGGAATTTTCTTCCTTTTTAGTATGGTTCAACCTTATCATGATAGAAATCAAACATATAGGTTTTAACCCTTTATCAGACGACAAAATTTTAGCCTTGTCCAAATCAAAAGCATTTGCAGACGACAATTTCAATGTGGGGCTCAAATGGTGCAATTTTTCTTTAATAGCATAGAAAACGTTGTGGGAAAGGGAGAAAGTGCTGGTTACCAGCATTTTCTCCTTTCCCCACAATGTTTTCTTTCTCAGGATCGTTAAAAGTCAGCACTGTGTGATAAAGGGGTAAAGAAATCAGATATAAAAATGTGGACTTAATTGCATAAACATGAAATGTAAGTTTCAAGTTTCAAATGGCTACTTTTCCCTTATCAATCATTCAATGTCCTTAATTTTCAATAGGGTACAAGTTATCCATGACATAAATAAGCCGAGCCAATTTAGTTTCATGAAAATCTACCTACAAATGTGGACTAAATCGGGTAAACAAGGGAATGTCTAACTAATGGACACTGTACCACAGATGCAGAATTTTGGCCAGTAAAGCTAAAAGATCAAGGAAAAAATTTATTGCTCTTGATTCCACAATGTTTACATCAACTTTTAAAAATGAGGTATCAAATAACGAGGCAAGAAGTTGCAGCTATGAAATTTTAATTTGTAAATCAAATTGTAGTTTCGTAACATTTCCCTTAAACTGATAAACATAACTAAATGATAGAATATTTCATTTTAATGCAAAACTTATTGAATAATTGAACCTCCCATAGAAACTATTTTGGTTTTTTTTGGCAAAATCTGTCGAATCTAGGAAATCTGTTCTTAGATCTATCCTGCGAAGTACATTTTCTGAAAACACATTTAGCCATTTAGTCTACAGAGAAAACAAAATTTTAGAATTGTCCAAATTGAAAGCATGTTAGACAGCAAGATAAATGCTACTCAAAATTTTAATGATTTTATCCGTCATTGAAAGTACAAAGAAAATATTTTGGGAAAAGAAGAAAATGCTGGTTACCAGCATTTTCTTCTTTGCCCACAATTAACAGGAAAATTACCGGCAAAATATACAAAAGTACATCATATTAATGAAAATTTATTTAGTTTTGCACAAAAAATATATAAAAGCCTGGTTTTGAGCATGGTAAACGTACAAATATGCATATTGTATATAGACCATTGAGTTAACAAGAGAGATAATTTGAATGAATTAAGAGTTAATCTTTAATAAATGCATACTAATGGACAGATTTTTCTTAAAATTTCCACACTTATAGTATTTTTAATTCTTAACAATAAGAAAAAATAAAAATGGCACTTATCCGTGCTTATTTCATCAGAAAACAAGGATGAAGGTCACTGTGGTAGTTAAATTTTTCAAGGAAAATAATAAGATAACAGCTCAGCAGACATAGTGGGAAAGGGAGAAATTGCTCATTAGGAGCGATTTCTCTTTTTCCAACAATAATTTTCAAATTTGAAACAGCTGTACTTCCACGGCTTTAAATTTTCTGCCTTTGTTCGCTTATTTGGTGCGTAATGCCGTGTCAACAGTATTTTAATCATTTCACAGTGACAGTTCACAGATCCATATTTTTCTGTTTACTAATACTTCCCGAAGAAAGCGCTACTTGTTTCAGTGCACCAATAGTATAACCATATGTGCAAAAAATACATATGTGCACTTTTGATTCAATATCCATGACAAAAACACATGCGCAGTACCATGCGCGCAAACATTATGTATATACGTCATTAAGGTACTAGCTAATTTTAGCACTGTTGTATTAGTCATGTTAGTCACATTACCTATTTGATATTAACAACCTTTTTCCATGCTCAAGATTTTGAATATGACACTTGATATGATTTGACCCAGCAGTTTCTGAGAAGTCATGTAATTGAGTCATGGTCTGCAAAAGAGGGCTTAACTCTACCAAACGACAAAATTTAAGACTAGTCCAAATTGAAAGCATTTGCAGACGACAAAATAAATGTGAATCAAAACTTGAAATTCGATTTGGGAAGGGTAGAAAACATTGTGAGAAATGGAGAAAATGCTGGTTACCAGCATTTTCTCCTTTTCCCACAATGTTTTCAAAAGCTTTCTTTCTCAGGGTCGTTAAAAGTCGGGATTGTGTGGTAAAGAGTTAATGCATCAGCAAAAATTATCGACCCATGTCAGCCAGCTCAGTTGGTGCAGGCTGACATGGTCAAAACTTTTTTGCTATCAAATTTTGTAAATTTTAGGCATGTCCAATGACCCTTCTTCCTCAAGATCCAGTCAATTGTCAGACTAAACAAATTTAATGGATCCCCAATTATATGATGTCTTGCTTGATATAATCCATCACGGAGATGCATTAACCATCTACCACACAATTCTGAGTTATAATGACCCTGAAAAAGAAAATATTATGTGAAAGAGAGTGGTAACCAGCATTTTCTCCTTTTCCTTCAATGTTTCCTACCCTGTCAGATACAAGTGTGAGCATTTATGCTACATTTAATTTGTTGTCTGCAAATGCTATCAATTTGGACAAATCTAAAATTTTCTTGTATGCTAAAGAGTTCAAACACTCTTTTGCCAGAACCCAGCTGAACTAAATGTTACTAGACTGACAAACACAGACACAGTTGCTTCCCTACAGCACCGCTCTGTTCAGTTGAGCTAAAGCAGTTAGCTCTGCATCAAACACCAAACAAAAAACACATAATTATTGGCTGACAAGCACCCAAATTATATAATTTATTGATCATAAAACTGAAAGCGAATACTCTATTTAACAGTCTTATCTCCTTCACAGCTAAATAATTCAAACTCTGTATTTTGACATATAACACTAATGAAGTGAAAAATTGTTTAGAACCTTTCGGCGCCATAGGAAAAAACATGACTTTTGCGGACAGCATAGATCAAGATCAGACTGCACAGAACGTGCAGTCTGATCTGTGATCTATACCGTCCGCTTGTGTGGTCAAGCCTATATACAATCAAAATCTTTGTAAGTTTCAAAAGATTGTATTCAGAGCTGTCGAAAGAGGTCGAGTTTATTCATTTGGTACTGAAAGAGTTAAAATCAACCCTTGCTGTGCTAAATATGAGCACCATGCTCTAACAAATACATCTCTGTGTTGCATTATACCCAAGGAAGTCATCACAAAATTATGGATCCATAAAACCCATTTTGTCTATCAAATGGCTGAGTCATGAGGTAGACTGATCTTTTGACATGCAGAAAACTGACGAATAGCAAAAAGTTTCCACCCAGGTCAGCCTGCACGGACTGTGCAGGCTGACCTGGGTCGGTACTTTTTGCAGATGCATTAGACCTCCTTTTTACAGAGAATAGCTCAAATAAAATAGGCATTTTCACTCAGCATTAAAGTTGCAGAGATTGCAATGTCAAGGTTGCAGAGATTGCAATGTCAAGGCGGTTTTTGTCAAAGTATTTGGCAAAGAAGAGGACAGTATGGTTCAAAGATCAGACTACACATTCTGTGCAGTCTGGTCTTGATCTACACTGATTGAATAAGTAGCTAGATCTGGGCTCAGTCCTTTCTTGGAATAGGCGGATGATGTAGACCAAAGATCAGACTGTATGGTCTGTGCAGTCTGATCCCTATCTACTATTAAAACAACCTTAACCCTTCACCAAATAATCCCAAGTTTTAACGACCCTGAGGAAGAAGCCTTTTGAAAACATTGTGGGAAAAAGGAGAAAATGCTGGTAACCAGCATTTTCTCCTTTTCTCATGTTTACTATCCTATCAGAGAACTTAAGGATAGGGCACCCTAATGGGATCCATGTAACATCGCTTTTCATCGCCAAAAGCATATGGATTTGGCTAAGACTGGGGTTATAATCGTAATTGATGCGGGGAACCAGTGTCCACTGGCCGATTGATTACGAATTACCCGAGTCTTAGCCAAATCCGTATGTGTTTTCGGCGGTGAAAGGCGATGTTACACGAATCCCATTAGGGTTCCCTGTCCTTAAGCTCATTCATATTTTTTTTCAATCTGTCGTCTGCTGATGTTTTGAATTTGGAGAGTTATTAATCTGTCATGTGCAAAAGGGTTAATTGCCGATGGCTGTGTTGTAGCTGTGACGGGTAAATCAATTCAATTTCAAGACGATATGGTATAAGATCAGACAATATGTTCAGTGTAGCCTGATCTTTATTCACACTATCTGCAAAAGCAGCTGATATTGACAGGGTAAATAAAATCTTAACTTCAAAGAAAAATACAAAAAAATCTGGATTGCATAAGTTTTTCTTCCTCCTTTTAAAGATGAATAACAAAATCTAATTTAAAGATGTACCCTAAAGAGAAACAATTAAAGGGGTTTGTCAAGATTTTGTTCTTTTCAAGCATACAGAAACTGACTCATTAATGACTCATTTGTAACCTAGTTTTTGACCTGATGTGACCCATTTTGAAAGTCAGTCAAGATAGCATCAAGACAAACATATTCTGACCAACTTTAATGAGTATTGGACCAAAATTGTGTCCTCCAGAATGTACAAAAGGGTATTTAAGATTTGACTGCTGACAAGTTTTTGACCCCACAAGACCCATTTTCACTTGTCTAAGATATCACCAAGACGCACAATCTAATTTTCATGAGTACTGGACTGAAAATGTGGCCTCTAGAGTGTACACAAGGTTTTTCAGAGATTTAACCCAGTAACATACTTTTTGACCCCATATGACCAACTTTCAAAGACGTCCAATATCAAGACAAACATTCTGATAGCTTTTCATGACCATTGGTTGATTGATTGATTGTATGGTGCTGAACGCCGTTTTCATCATTATTTCAGTTACATCGCAGCAGCCAGTGCACCTATCCATGCTTTCCTGGAGTTCCTTTTACCTGTGCTCCGAACAATATCCTTTCCAAGCCACATAACCATCATTGAAACAACAGTCAGCGGTGAGAGAGGAATGAATCCTCTCACAATGACTGTCATCAATCAGCGGAAAGAAATTGGCTGAGCCAAGAATCAAACCAGCAACCCCCTGTTCTCAAGTCCTGTACGATATCGACTGAGCTACTGGGGCTCAGGTCATGACCATTGGACAGAAAATGTGGCCTCTACAGTGTACAAATGATTTTTGTAAGATTTGACCAGTGACCTAGTTTTTGACCCAACATGACTCATTTCTGACCATGTCAGAGATGTTATCAAGAAAAACATTCTGACCAAGTTTCATGGGTATCTGACTGAAAATGTGGCTTCTAGAGAGTTGAGAATAAAAGTTGAAAATGGACAATGCATACTCACAAAAGCTCACCTTGAACACTTTGTGCTCAGCTGAGCTAAAATGTCTAGAATCTTTTGTTTGATAAGGAGTTAATGCAATACCATCCGTTTATTTTACCAACACCTCTCTTTTGTATGGATTGGTGGCTTGCAAACTATGAATTGCTAAATCCATTGACAAAACATTTTTGAAGTTTTGTATGACTTTTTAAAAAATTGATAGCCCCCTTTAAAGGTAATACTTAAATTCAACTTTAAGATGAAGAGCCAAAAGGAAAAGCTATAAACAGTTCTGTATTTAGGAAGATATATCTTAACATGTGGTGTTTTGTTAATTTTTTGTCTTCCAGATATATTTTCATGTGGCGTTTTCATACGTTTCACAGAAATAAAAGTGCACTGATCAGAGAAATTCAATTTCCATTTTGACTGAGTTCGCTCTGCTGGATGGAGGTAAGAAAAAACTGCAGTTATTTTTATTAACACTTTACAAGAGAATGCCTGGTTTTAAAGACCTTAAGGAAAAGGCCTTTTGAAAACATTATGGGAAAAGGAGAAAATGCTGGTAACCAGCATTTTCTCCTTTTCCAACAATGTTTCTTTGCCCTTTCAAAGATGACTCCTAATATTTGGACTACTTTATGTTTAATTTGTCATCTGCAAAAGCTTTCAATTTGGACACATCTTAAGTTTCATTATCAGGTAATGGGTTAACAAACCCATTATGTTTGACCGATTTTTTTTTTCACTAAAATATTAAACATCATAAACCTTAACATATCTCAGCAGATTTTCATCCTTTAACAACAAAGGATTATATTATGTATGAACCCAAGTTCTCTGAAAATACCATGAAATCAGAATTTCTGACAGCTAGATATTCAAATAATTATTTGTCATAGGCAGCAACATGCTTTAGCAAATAACAGATCAGACTGCACAGAATATGTTTAATTTTTGCCATAGGCAGCAACAGGCTTTTGCAAATATGACAGCTGAAGATCAGACTGCACAGAACAGGTTTCATATATGCCATAGACAGCAACAGGCTTTAGCAAATAACAGATCAGATTGCACAGAATATGTTTAATTTTTGCCATAGACAGCAACAGGCTTTAGCAGATAACATAGATCAGACTGCACAGAATAGGTTTCATATATGCCATAGACAGCAACAGGCTTTAGCAAATAACATAGATCAGACTGCACAGAATAGGTTTAATTTTTGCCATAGACAGCAACAGGCTTTAGCAAATAACATAGATCAGACTGCACAGAACAGGTTTCATATATGCCATAGACAGCAACAGGCTTTAGCAAATAACATAGATCAGACTGCACAGAATAGGTTTCATATATGCCATAGACAGCAACAGGCTTTAGCAAATAACATAGATCAGACTGCACAGAACAGGTTTCATATATGCCATAGACAGCAACAGGCTTTAGCAAATAACAGATCAGACTGCACAGAATATGTTTAATTTTTGCCATAGACAGCAACAGGCTTTAGCAAATAACATAGATCAGACTGCACAGAATAGGTTTCATATATGCCATAGACAGCAACAGGCTTTAGCAAATAACATAGATCAGACTGCACAGAATAGGTTTCATATATGCCATAGACAGCAACAGGCTTTAGCAAATAACATAGATCAGACTGCACAGAATAGGTTTCATATATGCCATAGACAGCAACAGGCTTTAGCAAATAACATAGATCAGACTGCACAGAATAGGTTTCATATATGCCATAGACAGCAACAGGCTTTAGCAAATAACATAGATCAGACTGCACAGAACAGGTTTCATATATGCCATAGACAGCAACAGGCTTTAGCAAATAACATAGATCAGACTGCACAGAATAGGTTTCATATATGCCATAGACAGCAACAGGCTTTAGCAAATAACATAGATCAGACTGCACAGAATAGGTTTCATATATGCCATAGACAGCAACAGGCTTTAGCAAATAACATAGATCAGACTGCACAGAATAGGTTTCATATATGCCATAGACAGCAACAGGCTTTAGCAAATAACATAGATCAGACTGCACAGAATAGGTTTCATATATGCCATAGACAGCAACAGGCTTTAGCAAATTACATAGATCAGACTGCACAGAATAGGTTTCATATATGCCATAGGCAGCAACAGGCTTTAGCAAATAACATAGATCAGACTGCACAGAATAGGTTTCATATATGCCATAGGCAGCAACAGGCTTTAGCAAATAAGACAGCTGAAGATCAGACTGCACAGAATAGGTTTCATATATGCCATAGGCAGCAACAGGCTTTGGCAAATAACATAGATCAGACTGCACAGAATAGGTTTTATATTTGAAACAGGCAGCAACAGGCTTTTGCAAATAGGACTGTTGAAGATCAGACTGCACAGAATATGTTTCATATTTACCATAGGCAGCAACAGGCTTTAGCAAATAGCATAGATCAGACTGCACAGAACATGTTTCATATATGAAACAGGCAGCATCTGGCTTAAGCAAATAGCACAGGTCAAGATCAGACTGCACAAAATATGCATATTCTTCAGAGAATCATTGTAGGATTTCTATGAAGTTTCTTCAAAATTGGCCTAGTTAGAGATGTTTGAATGGACCAATGGAGCTCAGAATTCTCAGAGAAGAAGAAAATGCTTGACAAGCAGATAAAACAAACTTTGGCAAATAACATAGATCAGACTGCATAGAATATGCATATTCTTAAGAGAATCATCGTAGGATAATTCCTACGAAGTTTCTTCAAAATTGGCCTAGTAGTATCAGAGAAGTTGTTTGAATGGACCAATGGAGATAAGAATTCTTATAAAAGAAGAAAATGCTTGACAAGCGCATATAACAAACTTTCTAGGAAAAGGAGAAAATCCTGGTAACAAGTGTTTTCACAGTACGTCTTCTACATTTTCAAAGACAAATCTCATCATTTTAGCCATTTTCAAGTAATAGTCAGTATGTGTCCTTGAATTTGGACAATCCAAAAATTTTGCTGCATGGAGAAAGTTAACATAATAGTCATTGTTAACAAAACAGAATCAAAAAAATTCTTTGAAATATATATAATAAATTGCATTTCCATAATCCCTTTGTCAGTTATGGCTTATTTTGTAAAGCCTAATTTACAAAACTTATATTGGGTTACATAGTAATCTAACTTCATTCAACCATTTCACTTCCATGTCTGCCATATGCTTTTAACACTTTCCCACACAATCCCAACTTTTAACAACCGTATGGAAGAGGGTATTTGAAAACATTGTGAGAAAAGGAGAAAATACTGACAACCAGCATTTTCTCCTTTTCCCACAATGTTTTCTACCCTATTTGAAATGAGAAATCATCATTTAAGCAACACTTAATGTGCAGTCTGCAAATGCCTTCAATTTAGTCCTGTCCAAAATTTTGTTGTTTGGTATTGAGCTAACACTTTACAGTGAAAAATATTTTTTGACCTGACCAAATCCAAAGAATTTGCTGACGACAAATTAAATGTGGTTTAACTCTTTACCAAACGACAAAATTTAAAACTGATCTGAATTCAAAGGATTTGCAGATGACAAATGAAATGATAATCAAATGATGAATTCATATCAGCGAGGATGAAAATTGTTGTCTTCTTTTCCAACAATGTTTTCAAATGCCTTTTACCTCAGGGTTGTTAAAACTCAGGATTGTGTTGTAAAGGGTTAAAATGTGGGATATCTCTTTGAAAAGGTAGAAAACATTGTGGGAAAAGAAGAAAATACTGGCAACCAAATTTTGCTGCATCATTCTGCAGACAACAAAATAAAAAATGTTGCTCAAAAATTGAAATCGTTCTTGAAAGGTTAGAAAGTACCATGGGAATAGTAGAAAATTCATGTTACCAGCATTTTCTTCTTTTCCCTCAATTTTTATCAAAACCTTTTGTTCTCAGGATTGTTAAGTGTGTGGTAAAATGTTAAATAGCATTTTCTCAAAGTGTTTTCAAAAGCCTCTGTCTTAAATATCCTTAAAGCTTGGAATTAGAATTATCTGGCCAAAGGGTACTAAAATCGAAATAATCCTTAGCTTGTGTGTGAGTCGATAATGTAAATCAAGATCAGACAGCACAGAAAGAAGGAATCAAGATAAGACAGCACAAAAAGAGCACATCAAGATCGGCTAGCACAGAAGGAGCAAGTCAAGATTGGACATCATTAAAAGAGCAAATCAAGATCAAACAGCACAAAACAGGGCAGTCTGATCTTGGATTAACACTATCCAATCCTTTTTTCAATTATTCAGATCTATGCACAATACTTAGAAATTGCAACATCCATGTCTGTTAACACTTTACCAAACAATCCAAACTTTTAACAGGCCTAAGGAACAGGAATTAAAACAAAAACATTGTAGGAAAAGGAGAAAATGCTGGTAACCAGCATTTTCTCCTTTCCCCACAATGTTTTCTAACCTTACAGATACAAATCCCAACATTTACGAAACATTTTCAAAAGTCATAATGCAAATACTTTAAACTTTGACAAGTCTAACCTTTTGTCACAATTGGGTTAGGGGTTAACCCTGCCAGTGCCGAATAAACTAAGGAGACTCTTCTCAGTTTAACCCTAAGGCTGCAAAGAGAGACTCAAAAACCTTTAGCGCACAGTGTAGATTAAGATCAGACTGCACAGAACATGCAGTCTGATCTTTGATCTACACTGTCCAATAAGGAGATATCTTTCCACCAAAAACTTAGTTTGAAATAGCAGAATTTAGGTTTTTACCATTAACTTGAAAAGTTTCATTTCACTTATTTAATTGCAGTTTCAAGATGGCTTTTCTCCAGAATGTTTCAGCTAATTGGACAGTGTAGATCAAAGATCAGACTGCACATTTTGTGAAGTCTGATCTTGATCTTCACTGTCCCCAAAGGCAAATATAATTGTGAAAGGGGCTTAAACCCTTTACCACACAATGCCTACTTTTAACAATCCTTGGAAAGAAACCTTTTGAAAACATTGAGGGAAAAAGAGAAAATGCTGGTAACCAGCATTTTCTCCTTTTTCCACAATGTTTTCTACCCTATCAAAGAGCCAAATTCCAATTGTCGTTTGCAAATGCTTTCAATTTGGACAAGCCTAAAATTCTGTTGTCTGGTAAAGGGCTAACTCTTTACCAGACAACATAATTTTAGACTAGTCCACATTGGAAGCATTTGCAGACAACAAAATTAACGTAACTCAAAAACTGAAATTTGGGAAGGGAAGAAAACATTGTGGGAAAAGGAGAAAATGCTGGTTACCAGCATTTTCTCCTTTTCCCACAATGTTTTCAGAAGGCTTCTTTCTCTGGGACGTGAAAACCAGGGATTTTCTGGTATAGGGTAAAGTGACAATAAGATAATATTGAGCAGTCTGGAGATGCCAACCCCGGGGGATTTGAACCAATTTTCATATTTATGAAAATCAGACTGCTTCAATTTACAAAATACTATTAAAGTACCACACTCTGATACTTCTTGTTGCACACACTCAAACTCTGTCTCCCTATATCATTCCATCAGACTGATTGAATAGCATTATATGCTGCTTTCAGTATTATTTAAGTCATATCAGGTTTTAAGTCATATCACGGCAACAGCTCAAATATTCATATAAGTCAAATTTGTTCTCTGTATACCATTACATCAGACTATTTGACTGAATAGTGTTATATGCTGCTTTCAATATTAATTAGGTCATATCACGGCAACAGCTCACATATTCATGTATGTCCTGGGTTTCACCAGTGCTAGGCTAGGACTCTGCAGTATCTTGCACAAGGACACTCCCACAAAAAACTCATTGCTTCCATTGAGGCTTGAACCCAGGGCCTCTAGGTTACAAGTCTTACACTTTAACCACTGAGCTATGCAAGACCACCAGAATAACTCTGTCATTTGTTGTATGGCGTTTCACGCCATTTTCAATATTATTTCAGTTTTATTTCTGGGGCCATTTCACCTGTCCATTTTTTCCTAGAGTTCCTTGTGCCAGTACTTGGCAGAATATTCTGTTCACGCTACTGGCTGCTTTCCTGCATATGTGTTGTCAATACAATGATCAGGAATGAAAGAGGACTGAATCCTATTGCAATGACTATCATCAATTCTCAGAAAGAAATTGGCCCAGCTGGGGGTTTCAGAATAGGTTTTTTAAAAACATTTTGGGAATAGCAGCATAATTATTGTGTCAAAGAGAACATAGACCAGTTGAGTCACAGTTAATTTATGGTCCACAAAAGCTTTGAATTTGGACATGTCCAAAATTGTGCTGCCTTGTATAAAAACAAATGCAGGAAGGGAAAAGTGCTTTTTGTACTGCAACGGTACAATTACCTAAAACATTCAATTTGGTATACAGATATATCATTATGAACATCAAATGCAAGCTGTTGCACTCAATATAAAACACATCAAAGAACATCAAACACCTTATATTTATATTCAACCCCTTACCACAATTCCAACTTTTAATGACCCTGAAAATGAATCCTTTTAAAAACATTGTGGGAAAAGAAGAAAATGCTGGTAACCAGCATTTTCCCCTTTTCCCACAATGTTTTCCATCCTTCCTGAGACAGATTTTATTTTTTCAGTCACAGTTATGTTGTCGTCTGCAAATGCTCTCAATTTGGACTAGTCTAAAATGTTGTTGTTTGGTAAAGAGTTAATTTATTTCTATAACTCTAGATAAAAAATATGAGGTTTCAACCTTTCAGACCTGCAGGGGAGGCTCTAGCAGACAGTGAGGAGCTTACAGTTTGATCTTAGATCTTCACTGTCTACTGCTTGATGCTTTTGAGCTAGGCTCTGGGAAAACGGGTAAAATGCATATGTGTAATGCATTGTACCAGGCAAGTCATCACATACTATGGATCAAGTTTGTCTAAAAAAAAATATGCATCATGAGGTAGAACTGTCCGTAGACACACATAAAATTTAACAATAGGAAAAAGCTTTGACCCAGGTAAGCCTGCACCAACTGTGGAGGGCTGACAAAGGTTAATACCTTTTGTGGATGCATTAAGGATAGGGAACCCTAATGGAATTTGTGTAACATCGCCTTTCATGGCCGAAAAAACGTACAGATTCGAGTAAGACTCCGGTGATCTGTAATCGATCGGTAGATAGACGCAGCTTTCCCGCATCGATTACAATTACCCGAGTCTTAACCTGCGTCTTAGCCGAATCCGTATGATTTTGGCGATGAAATGTACACAATTTTGTAATCTTGAATGAAAAATTAGGTTGTTTCATATTCAAACGGTAAACTTTGAATTTGTCCAAATCCAAAACATGTGCAAACGAAAATTTAAATGTGGGTCAAATGGTGGCATTTGTGTTTAAAATATTAGGAAATATTACGAGAAAGGAAGAAAATGCTGGTAACCAACATTTTCTCCTTTTCCCACATTGTTTTCAATAGGCCTTGTCTGTGTGTCATTTAACCTCAGGATAGTTTGGTAAAGGGTTAATTGGCAGCCATATTGAGAGTTTCTATTTTATGCTATTTTTTCTTAACCCTTTACACTGTAACACACAAGAAATTTTAGACTTGTGCAAATTGGAAGCTTTTGCACATGACAAAATGTGGCAGTAAAGTGATGAAATTTGTCTATGCGAGGGTAGAAAAACACAGATGGAAAAGGAGAAAGTGCTTGTTTAGATAGGTCCTTAACCCTTTACCACATAATCCTGACTTATAATGACCCTGGGAAAAGAGTGCTTTTGAAAACATCATGGGAACAGGAGAAAACACCGGTAACAAGCATTTTCTCCTTTTCCCCAAATGTTTTCTACCCTTTCAAAGACAAGTTCTATCATGAGCCATATTGATTTTATAGATAGATAAATAGATAGATAAATAGAACTCCGAATATTATTCGGGAAGTTATATATACACGGGAAGGTACAGGTAAGCCATTCAATTCGTGCATACCGTATGGAATATTTCCGTGACCATTCAGGACAAAACTGAAGGCAGCCCCATGTGATGCTGACGGTAAAAATAAAATTTTAATTTATGTAAATAATGTTGACGTAGGTCAGGTTAAATGAAGTAAGTAATATAAAATCTTGCTAAAACTAGAACTGTAGCAAAGCGAACGAATACCCCATACCAGCACCTTGTCACTGAAGCAGCACAATCAGCAAACAGAAATGATTTTCAAAATAAAGATCACCTGTGACCTTGAGCTTTGACCCATGTGACCCAAAAACAATAGGGCACCTTAATGGGTCATGAGCAACACTTACAAGTATAAAGTTTCAGGGCCCTAGGTCAAAGGGCTTTTGAGTTCAAGCATGGAAACAGAGAAGTCTACAGATGGTTGGATTGTCAGACAAGGTGAAACCAGTATACTCCCTCTACTTTGTAGGTTTGGAGATATAATTATGGAACAAGAGCTGCAAATTGTCACAAGATACGCCCGTCCCACCGCCAGTTGTCGAGGGGATATAATAATCGTAAAGGGCAGGTAATGCAACAAACATGTTTACCAAGTCTCAAGTCAATTTGACTTGAGGTGACAAAGTTCCATTTCAGACAAGCAAGAAATACTGTAAAAATGAAGATCAAAGTGGAATTACTCAAAATCCGCGCTAGGTAGAGTTATTGTTCTTGTGCACTGTACTCTGTAATATTGCAACAAACATGCATACCGTGTCTGAAGTCATTCTAACTTGAGATGACAAAGTTATATTCCGGACAAGCACTAAATGCTGTAAAAAAGACGATCAAAGGGAAATAACTCAAAAACAGCATGAGGTAGAGTTACAATTCTTGTGCACTGCACTTCCAAATATTGCAACAAATAAGCATACAATATTTCGAGCCATTCCTACTTAAGATGACAAAGTTTTGCTCCTGACAAGCATGAAATGCTATAAGTATGAAGATCAAAGGGGGAATAACTCAAAATTTGTGCTAGGAAGAGTTATGGTTCTTGTACACTGCACTCTGTAATTTTTCAACAATCATGCATACCAAATTTGAAAATCTTCAGACTAGAGATGACAAAGTTATATTCCGGACAAGCAGAAAATGCTGTAAAAATGATGATCAAAGGGAAATAACTCAAAGACAGCACAAAGTAGAGTTATGGTTCTTTCGCACTGCACTCCGTATTATTGCCACAAACACAAATGCCAAGTTACAAGTCAATCGGACTGGAGATGACAAAGTTATGCTTCGGACAAAGAACTGGACGCCGCCCACCCGCCCGGCCAACCGCCCACCCACCCACCCGTGAGTTTTTGTTCTTGCGCACTGTACTCTGTAATATTGCAACAAACATGCATACTGTGTTTGAAGTCATTCTGACTTGAGATGACAAAGTTATATTCCGAACAAGCACTAAATGCTGTAAAAATGACGATCAAAGGGAAATAACTCAAAGACAGCACGAGGTAGAGTTACAATTCTTGTGCACGGCACTTCCAAATATTGCAACAAATAAGCATACAATATTTCAAGTCATTCCTACTTAAGATGACAAAGTTTTGCTCTGTACAAGCAAGAAATGCTATAAAATGAAGATCAAAGGGGGAATAACTCAAAATTCATGCTAGGAAGAGTTATGGTTCTTGTGCACTGCACTCCGTAATTTCTCAACAATCATGCATACCAAATTTGAAGATCTTCAGACTAGATATGACAAAGTTATATTCCGGACAAGCAGAAAATGCTGTAAAAATGACGATCAAAAGGAAATAACTCAAAGACAGCACGAGGTAGAGTTATGGTTCTTTCGCACTGCACTACATATTATTGCAACAAACACAAACGCCAAGTTTCAAGTCAATCGGACTGGAGATTACAAAGTTATGCTCTGGACAAGCAGAAAATGCTGTAAAAATGACGATCAAAGGGAAATAACTCAAAGACAGCACGAGGTAGAGTTATGGTTCTTTTGAACTGCACTCTGTATTATTGCAACAAACACAAATGCCGAGTTTCAAGTCAATCGGACTGGAGATGACAAAGTTATGCTCCAGACAAGCAGAAAATGCTGTAAAAATGACGATGTAACCAGTATTTTCTCTCTTCCCATTTTTTGTAGAGGTTTCAGGATTTTTAAAACACAAGACTGTTTGATGAAAGATTCTTTAATAGTCTATGGATTAATTTAAAACACCAAAGAAGTTTTTTTTTTCCTCACCGAATTTTACAAACATATTTAACTCTTTACCAAATGACAAAATTTAAGACTAGTCCAAACTGAAAGCATTTGCAGATGACAAAATAAATGTGAATCAAAAATTAAAATTGGATTTGGGAAGGGTAGAAAGCATTGTGGGTAATGGAGAAAATGCTGGTTACCAGCACTTTCTCCTTTTCCCCCACACAATGTTTTCACAAGCTTTCTCTCTCAGGGTCATTAAAAGTTGGGATTGTCTGTTACAGAGTGAACAAGCACTACCAATCCTCTATCTGGCAGTCATGAGCACTTTTCATCACCTCTGATACTTTTATCCCATTTACCTGTTAACTAAGAACAAAATTTTATAACAGTCCAAATTAAAAGCATTTGCAGATGACAGATTAAATGTGGTTCAAACGATGGAAGGTGTCTCTGAAAGAGTAGAAAACATTTTGGGAAAGGAGAAAATGGTGGTTACCAGCATTTTCTCCTTTTTCCACAATGTTTTTAAAAGTTTTATTCTTCAGGGTCCTTAAAACTTGGGATTGTTTGGTAAAGGGTTAACAAATAATCCTGGGTTAGATTGACACTGAGAAAAAAGGCTTTTGAAAACATTTCCTCCTTTTTCCCACAATGTATTCTACTCTTCAATATGTATAGGTGATCACTGGAGCCACATTTAATATGTGGTTTGCGAAGGTGGTCTGCCGGGTAGCTCAGTTGGTAAGGTACAGGGCTTGAAACCAGAGAGTTGCTGGCTCTAGTCCACAGCTCCGCCAATTTCTCTCTGAGGCTTGATGATAGTCATTTCCACAGGATTCATTCTGCTCTGTCTGCTGATCACTGTTGCGACAATGATTACGTGGTAAAGCAGCCAGTGGCTTGGTAAGAGTTTTATGCAATGAACTGGTAAGAGAAACTCCAGGAAAGCATGAACAAGGGGCACTGGCTGCTGCAATATAACTGAAATAATGTTGAAAACAGCATCACAATACCATCCAAAGCTTTCAACAAGGACAACCCTAAAATTTTGTCAGTTCCTACTGGGTAAAGTTTGGGATTTTTGTCCCCGAAATTTTGTATACAGATGACAAGTTGAAAAAGGAGCATAACTCTGTCAAAACTATTTTGAGAGTAACCTGTTTTCCCCTTTTGAAAGTTTACATTTTGCCTAAGTTTGAAATAAAAATTCTCTATAAAAATAGAGATATCCCTTTACAACACAACTTTGAGTTTTAACAAACTTTAGATTGAAAGCTTCTGCGAGTATTGTAGGAAAAGAAGAAAATGATAATTATCAGCATTTTCTTCTTTTCCAACAATGTATTCTCCTTTTTTAAAGACAATTTCTGCCATTTTATTCAGGTTTTACTTGTCGTCTGCAAATGCTTTCAATTTGGACAAGTCTGAAATTCTGTCCTCTGGTGATGAGTTGAGAGAAAATGTCAAAAGATGACACAGACACTGCTAGATTTTGCAGACGACACCAGGGCTATGACAATATTGAAACCTTTTCTTTGAAAACAGCCAAGCTAAAAAGTGTTCAATTACCTTGCAGAGAACAAAAAAATGCTGAGTTTTCACGACATTGAGGGCGAAATCTTTTGAAAACATAGTGGGAATAGGAGAAAATGCTGGTAGCCAGCATTTTCTCCTTTTTCCACAATGTTTTCTATCCTATCATAGAACTTAACCCTTTACCACAAAACCGACTTTTAACAACCCTGAGGAAGAAGCCTTTTGAAAACATTGTGGGAAATGGAGAAAATGCTGGTAACCAGCATTTTCTCCTTTAACCCCAATTTTTTTACCTTTCATCTGAGTCACATTAAATTTGTCGTCTGCAAATGCTTTCAATTTGGTCCAGTCTAAAATACTGTCGTTTGGTAAAAAGTTAAGCTCATTTGTATCAATTTCTAATTTGTTGTCTGTAAAACTATATGATTTGAATTTAGAAGAGTCTAAAATATGTTGTATGGGAAAGGGTTTAAGTGTTAAAAACAATAAAACCTGTAAAAATGGACAGTTAACATGAACTTAATGGTACCAAACTAATGGCTTTAACCCTTTACCACACGACAAAATTTTAGACCCGTCCAAATCCAAAGCATGTGTGGACGCAAAATTTAACGTTGCTAAAATTGTGGAAGATGTAGAAAAAGGGTAGAAAACATTGTGGGAAAAGGAGAAAATGCTGGTTACCAGCATTTTCTCCTTTTCCCTCAATGTTTTCAAAAGTCCTGTTTTTGAAGGTCGTCAAAAGTCGGCATTGTGTGGTAAAGGGTTAAGAAAACAACTTGATAATTTGTCACACAGGTTTTGACTTCACCGACTTGAAATATCACACCATGTGAAATGTCCTCTGAAATTGAAACATCGATGTTAACTTGTAGCCCATTGAGTAAACACTTAACAGAAACCACAAAATCAAAGTACTTAAAGCCCTGAAAACCATATTTGTGCAGCCCTATTAGGCAATGGTATTGAGAAATACATGATAGCACAACATGCTGGCATCAGCATTCAGTTGCAGGTGCCTTTTCAGTGAAAATTCCACCTCAAAAAAAAGGGGGATAGCTGTGTCTAAATAACATTTTTTTATTCTTTATATTAATTGTCTATTTTATTTTGTATCATTTACATTTTTTAACAACACTATGCAAGTTATCTGGCCTTCTAGTAATGGTTCCTCTTTTACATGGTTAAAAAAAGTATCTAGCCCCAGTTTAAAAAACAATTAAGTAATGACAGAGATGTAAGGATATGTCAAAGTCAAAGTTTTTGCACAACAAATGCCACAACTCAGACTGGGCTATGACGATACCTTGCGGTTTTCTTAAAAAAAGTTGAAGTATGGAGGGATGAAGGCAGGGCTCCCTGACAGGGATTGAGAGTTCCCAATGAAAAGATTTAGTTCCAATGGTGTAAAAAATTTATTTTGTGTGCCTTGAACAGGTATGAAAAACCTTTCCTGTGATGAGCTTGATTCTTTTTATCATGCTTTCTTTTTTCTCTGTCACAATATATTTCCATGATTTTTTTTCAAAAAGTTTGTCCTTGCTTGATCCTTTACCATAATGACAAAATTCAAGAATAGTCCAAATTGAAAGCATTTGCAGAGGACATATCAATTGTGGCTCCAGTGGTGGAACTTGTGTCTGAAAGATAAGAAAACATTGTGGAAAAGGAGAAAATACTGGTTACCAGCTGGTTATCAGCATTTTTTCCTTTTCCCATAATGTTTTCAAATATCATTTTCTTCAGGGTCCTTAAAGCTCAAGTTTGTGTGGTAAATTGTGATGTGCCCAGGTATGCCTTTGTATTCGCAGCTGAATATGGTTCGAATGGTATATTACACCATTTTCTGGTAATATTTCACTTACATCATTGATAGCCAGTGCGCTTATCTATGCTTTCCTGGAGTTTCTTTTACCAGCGAAACATTTTTTCATTTGTTCAGCAATGAGAGAGAAATTCATTTTTTAAGGTAACCATCAGTCCTCAGAAAGAAATCAGCAAATATGGGATTTCAACTAGCAACCTCTTGGTCTAAAGTCCTGTGCCTGATTTGACTAAAGGTCCCAGTATGAGTTAAAATTTTACTATGCAATCCCCTGTTTTAATTAACCTGAGGATCAAGAAAGCATTTGAAAAGAATGTGGGAGGAGACAATTCTTGTAACCAGCGTTTTCTCCTTTTGCCGAAATGTTTTTGTCCCCCGTCCCAAATTTCATCATCTGAGCTACATTTAATTTATCACTTGTAACTGCTTTAAACTTGGACATGTGTAATTACATTTCTTGTCTACTGAAGTCTTGAGTTAACCCTTTACCCAACAACAAAATTTTAAATTAGTCCAAATTAAAAGCATTTGAAGGCAAGAAATTATATGAAGCTTAAAATATGATTGTTGTCTTTGAAATGGGTGAAAACATTGTGGGAAAAGGAGAAAATGCTGGTTACCAGCATTTTCTCCTTTTCCCACAGTGTTTTCAAAAGCCTTCTCCTTCAGGGTTGTTAAAAGTCGGGATTGAGTGGGAAAGGATGAAACGATCATACAATAATGAGGGTGGGACTGCTTCAAGGAAATATGCAGATTTAACCAACAATTTTTGACAATTGCAAAGTTTCCCCAAAGGAGACGTAATATGTGAAGAACGAAAGATTAAGTGTGATTTGGGGCTCAAAATTCTCATTGAAAATAGTTTTGTGTTTTAGATGAGAAAACATTCCATTTATCCATTAACCCTTTCCCACTCTACAAAATTCTGGACTTGTCCAAACCCAAAACATTTGCAGATGACAATTTAAATTAAACTGTACAGGTCGTCTTTGATAGGGTAGAAGACATTGTAGGAAAAGGAGAAAATGCTGGTAACCAGCATTTTCCCCAATCCCAACAATGTTTTCAGAAGACATCTTTCTCAAGGTCGTTAAAAGTTGGGATTGCGTGGTAAAGGGTAAACAGTGTACCAGACAGGCCCTTGGTAACAGGACCCAGGAAGTTTTTGAAAATAGTGTGGGAAAAGGATTTGTTTGTTTGTTTGTAGTGTAGTTTAACGCCAATTTAACAGCTTAGGTCATATCATGGCATTCAGTGATGCACGCATGTGTTTCCTGGCTTTCTCACATCAGTACTAAAACAACTTTCTTTCCAAAGCCACTGACTACTTTTCTCACATGCATCAGAGGTGAGAGGCGAAAAATTGCTGGAAAGGTGTGGGAAAAGGACAAAATGCTTGCAGGTAGCATTTTCCTACAATGTTTTCCCCTCTGTTAGAAACAAGTCAAAAAATCATTTGAGCAACATTTAATTTGTCATCTGCAGATGATTTCAGTCAACTCTAAACAGAAGATGCATTTGTGAAATTTGATCCATATAGCTCTAAAACTGCTATCTGCATATCAAGATCATACTTTATAAAACTTGCAGTCTGAGATTGATCTACACTGTCTGCTGTTTTAAGAAATATTTCAGAAAAAACATCCGAAATCCTAAACCAAGCAATCCCAAGTTTCAACAGCTCTGTAGGAGAAAACTTCGAAAATGTTGTGGGAAATGGAGAAAATGCCTGTAACCAACATTTTTCTTCTGTTCCTACAATGTTTTCTATCCAATCAGAGAACTAAAGCTCATCTTAACAAAATTTTGAATTTGTTATCTGCAGATGTAACAAATTTTGGAAGAGTCCAAAATTTGTTGTGAGGGAGAGGGTTAAAACTGAAATGTTTTGCTCTTTCATTGTGATTGAGAAAGCTTATTTCATTTACTCTCTACTACATGACAATATACTTTAGACTTGTCCAAATACAAAGCATCTGCAAATTCGATGATTAGATTTGTCTTTGAAAGAGTAGCAAAACAATCTAGGAAAAGGAGAAAATGCTGGTGACCAGCACATTTTTTTCTTTTTCTCTCAGTGTTTTCAAAAGCCTTATTTCTCTAGGGTCCTTAACTCTTTACCAGACAACAAATTTTTAAAACTGATAATGTAATCGCTGTTTTATTAGATATCATATTGAAAGCCTCAGCACAAAACAAAATAACTGATTTCATTGAAATGATGCTATTTGCTTTTTGAAGAGTACGAAACAATGTGGGAAAAGGAGAAAATACTGGTTAACAGCTCTTCCTCCTTTTCCCACAATCTTTTCAACAGGTTTCTCTTCAAGGTCATTCAAACTCAGGATCATGTGGCCAATGGCTGAGACGCATCTATTATTCGAATAAATTGACCTGAAATTGACCTTTATGCAAAGAATAATTAAAGAGTGAATACTTATAGCATCAGGTATAATCGGACGGTACGGAAATTCTGTTAACTGTAAATGTCGGGTTTGACCCTTACTGTGCCATAGTCAAAATAAGATGCGTTTGCTGATGACATAGATCAAGATCAGACAGTACAGAAAGTGCATCTGAGATCTATGTCACCCGCCACGTTTTACCAATTCAAACCAACAAATTCACGTTCATTTCAAGTATTTTAAGTATTCATAATAGACACGATGAATCTGTAAGCCGTATAAAGAGCTGAAGAAGGTTCACATAGATCCGAATGCAGTCGACACTAGCCGAAGCCAGGTTTGGACAATAATTCAAGCGTGTAATATATGGTAATAAAGGTTATTTATTTCATGTCAGTTTGTTCGAGTAATACCTTGTCATAACACATAATGCTGTCAGTTTGGACTAGTCTGTAATTTTGTCCTTTGGAAAAGAGTTAAGCAATATTGTTACCTTTTTAGCAATGGCCTGTAGCTGCCCTGGTCCTGAGTAACACTGTATCTTGCAGTTTGCATACACACTGGGAAGGTTTTCTAGCCATTGTGTGGAGTGTAGTTCTAGGTAACATAACAAAGTGGAGATCCCTGAAAACACAATTATACATGTTCCTTAACTCTTTACCAAACATACCAAAGTTTTAACGACCCTATTGAAGTAAGCTTTTGTAAATATTGTGGAAAAAGGAGAAGATGCTGGTTACCAGCATTTTCTCCTTTTCCCAAAATGTTTTCAAAAGCCTTCTCTTTTAGGGTCATGAGAACACAGAATTGTTTGTAAAGGATTACCTCTCTAACAAAATTTAATGATGCTGAAGTTTTATAGCCCTGCAGCACAAACCCTAAAAAAAAAAACATGATGGAAACAGAAGAAAAAATTAAAAATCAGCATTTTCCCTTTTCCCTACAATGTTTTCCACCCTTTCAAAGGCAAACCAAATGATCTTATCCATTTCTGGTCCATTATCTGCAAATGCTTTCAAATATGTAAAGGTATAAAATTTTATTGTTTGGTAAAGGGTTAATTCTGTAAAGTGCCACTCAAGACTAAAGCTATTTTTGTGGCCAGCGTAAATGAAGATCAGACAAAATGTGCTGTCTAATCTTAGATCTGCACCATTATTATGGGACCTTCTTAGCCAGAGGTTACATTAGAATCTTGTTTGGCTTTTTTTTTTTGTGCTTTGAGAGTCAATCTCTCACCAAACAACAAAATTCTAGATTCGTCCATACTGAAAGTACGGACAAAGAAATTAAACATGCCTCAGATAATGAAATTTGTCTTTGTAAGTGTTGAAAACATCGTGGGAAAAGGAGAAAATGCTGTTTACCAGCATTTTCTCCTTTTCCCCATGATGTTTATAAAAAAAAGCCTATTTCCTTCAGGGTCGTTAAAACATGGGATTGTCTGGTACAGAGTTTACACATTCTAGGTTGCAAAATGATATGTCTGAGAGAATATATGTATGATTTATGAGAACACTCTGTTTAATTTATGACAAACCAAATTTATATCTTGCATTATCTTGCTTTCAGAGGTATCTATTTGGATGCTCCAGTAACGTAATAAATGTCTTGGAAAAACCTTGTGTCAGTCATTCATATCCAGACAGTAGTTCTTAAAAAAACTTACCCTTACAAACCAGAGCTGCTTTTCACTAAACTGCGTTGACTTACACAAATACTTCAGGACTGGTTATACATTATATACATTATGTATGATTCCTGCTTTGTGTTAAGTTATAACAGTTAAGTGAAAATTGTTTTATGACTTGATGCTTGCTTACAAACACTCCATACCCAAACTTCATGCGTACACTGTTTAGTGAAAGGTACCCCAGGGCTGCATACAATTTTTTGGTAGGGAAGCATCAAGTCTGAAAACAAGTTTCACTAAACTGCAAAACTTTATGATTTCACATAATATTTGCATAACTTCATGCCAGCTCATTCCTTTGGGTAAAACAGGGATTGCATGTGTGTGTACAATCCCAAATAAAATATGCATTTTAGTAAAAAGGTAGCCCTGGACTGCCTACCTTTTTGCAGGGTCCAGGCCCATCATTTTGAAAAAGAATTTTTACAAAAACCATATTGACCTCAGCATTGTATAAACAGAGAATTTTTCTGTAAAGGATCGTTTGTTTGGTATTCAAAAGCATTTTCAACATTATTTTAGTTATATTGCAGCAGCCAGTACACCTACCTATGTTTACCTGGGGTTTCTTTAGCAAATACTTCTCACAATCTCTCCAAGCCACTGGCTGCTTTCCTTCATTAGCATTGTTGAGCAAACATTCACTTGTGGGAGGAGAATGAATTCTGTAGCAATGACAATCATTAATCCTCGGGAAGAATTTGGCCAAGCTTGGGTGTTCAAACCACAACCCCTGTGTTTCCAAACCCTGTATGTTACCAACAAAGTGAACCCTTACCTTACCAAAGACAAGACAAGAAGCTTTTGTGGACAGTGTAGATCAAGATCAGACTGCATAGAACATGCAGTCTGATCTACACAATCTACTACTTTACTACTTTACGACAGAAATGTCTCTTCATCTTGAAGCATGTCTATTTGTTTGAAGCCATTGAAAAAGTGTTAAAGAAAGAATTAACTCTTTACCGTGCAACAAAAGTTATGACTAGTCGAAAATGAAAGCCAAATTGCAGACAAAAAATCAAATGTTGCTCAAGTAATGATATTTGTGTATGAGAGGGTTGAAAACATTGTGGAAAAAGGAGAAAATGCTGGTTACCAGTATTTTCTCCTTTTCCTACAATGTTTTCAAAAGGCTTCTTCCCGGAGGAGTTTAAACTCGGGAATGTGTGGTGAAGCTCAAGTAATGATATTTGTGCATGAGGGGGTAGACAACATTGTGGGAAAAAGGAGAAAATGCTGGTTACAAGCTTTTTCTCCTCTTCCCACAATGGTTTCAAAAGGCTTCTTCCCAAGGTTGTTCAAACTCTGGATTGTGTTATAAAGAGTTACTGGACTTGGGAGGTAAAGGATTCATATGAGACTAGTTATGTAAGTTTCATCTGCAGCTATGTTGGATAAAAGGAGCAGAGACATGGCCATACATGATGATAGTGGTTATTACTTGAGGCTATATTCCATACAAATCTTCTTTCTGGGACTTCTATAGAAACTTTTTTATGTAACTCGAGAATTAATTCTGTCCATATTTCTCTTTCTACATCTTCAATCAAACTGATGGAAATGTCCCTCATAACCTATCATAACCCTTAACCCTTTACCACACAATCCTGACTTTTAACGACCCTGAGAAAAAAGGCTTTTGAAAACATTGTGGGAAAAGAAGAAAATGCTGGTAACCAGCATTTTCTCCTTTTCCCACAATGTTTTCTACCCTTCGCAATAGAGATTTCAATTTTCAAGTCACATTTATTTTGTCGTCTGCAACTCCTTTCAATTTGGATAGGTCTAAAATTTTGTCGTTTGGTAAAGAGTTACAGCTTCTTTCACAACTTTACCCTTAAAGCACATTTCAGGGCTATAGTTGCTTTTGCAGCTATTATAGATCAAGACTAGAATGCACAAAAATGCAGTCTGATCTTTAATCTACACTGTCTGCTTTTAGTCATTTTAGACAGAATTGACACTAAAATTGCAAAAATCTGGCTCTGACTATATGACAGAAAATGTCTCTGATTTATTCAGTGCATCAGGGATAGAGTTACTTTTGCAGACTGTATGGATCAAGATCAGACTTGACAAAGTGTACAGTTTAATCTTTTATCTACCTTGTCGTCTTCCTCAAACATTGAAATTGCACTTACTTTAGGCTAAGAATGCTTATTGTCTTTATTTTGGGACTCTTCAGGTTATAGCCTCATATCCTTTTCATTGGGCATTCACAATTACACTAAGCCAATATTATAGACAAATAAAAATTTAAACAAGATGCTTTTGAGTTTTTTCCTTTGCTAAAACACAAATTTGAGAAAATTACCGAGAAAACAGTGAGGCAAGATCAATGATTTTATACCAAGATTGGATGTATTTTGTATCTATGCACGTATACGGGCACATCCAGTTCATATTGCACTACTAGATGCTGCCTTGCAAAATGAGACATTTAAGTCATTTCTACCCATTTTATGCCTACATCAAATGTGCATTTATGAAATTGCTAATTATTTTATGCTTACACCAAGAGGAGTATTGGAGAACTTGCTACTTATTTTATACCTACACCAAATGCACATTTAGAACTTGCTACTTATTTCATACTTCCAGCAAATGTATATCTAGGAATTTGTTACTTATTTCATGCATACACAAAATGTGTATTTAGGTTCTTTCGACTGAATTCATTGCTACACCAAATGTATATATAGGAAATTGCCACTTATTTTTTTTTTGCATACACTGAATGTGTATGAACTTGCTACTTATTTCATACCTACATCAAATATGTATTTAGAAACTTGCTTTTTTATTTCATGCCTACACCTGTACATTTAGGAACTTGCGACTTATTCCATTCTTACACCAATGTATATTTAAGAATTTGCTATTTATTTCATGTCTATTCGAAAAGTGTATTTAGGTATTTGCTACTTACTTCATGGCTACAACACAATAAACTGCTAAATTACGGAATTTGCTACTTATTTTATGCCTACATAGAGTGTGCATTTTGGAATTTCCTCCTTTTTTATGCCTAAACTAAATGCATATCAAGGACACTGCTTCTTCTTTCATGCCTACACCAAAAGTATATTTAGGAATTTGTTTCTTATCTTATGCCTAACCAAATGTGTATCTATGAATTTACTTCTTATTTTATGCCTACATCAAATATATAGTTAGGCATCTGCTATTTATTTTATGTCAACACAAAATCTGTATTTAGGTATTTGCTGCTATTTCTCACCTACTCCGAATGTATGTTTTGGAATTTGCTACTTACTTTATGTCTAAACAAAATGTATATTTAGGAAATAGCTATTTATTTTATGCCTACACCAAATGTATACTAAGAAATTTGTTACTTAATTCCCACTTTCACCAAGTGTATATAGGAATATGTTACTTGCTTCATACCTACACCAGTATTTATTTAAGGATTTGCCATAAATTTCATACCTACACTGAATATGTATTTAGGAACTTGCTACTTACTTCATGGCTACATCAAATGTAATTATCTAGGAATTTGATACTTATTTCATGCCTACACAGAATACATATTTTCGAATTTGGAACTTATCTTATGCCTTCAACAAATGCATATGTAGGAAATTGAATCTTATTTTATGCTTAACCAAATGTATATTCCAGAATTTTCTTTTTTTTTATGCCTACACCAAATGTATATATTAAGGTGTTTGCTTTTAATTTATGCCTCCACCAAAAGTATATTTAGAAATTTGATACTGCTTCATGCCTACACTAAAGGTACATTTAGGTATTTGCTAACCATTTTATGCCTTTGCCAAATGTGTATTCAAGTATTTGCTACTTGACAATCTATATCTAGTTAGTTACAAACCAAACCTATAGATAGCAATAACTTCATCACGTGTCCCTGATAGGAAGGCTTCCATTATAATTTTAGTTGTTTGAAAATAATAGGAGAATGACACAGAACTGCATCAACATATCTATGGACAACCTGATTCCAGTATACCAACCCATCCCAACTTTGTTGTGGGGTGGTTATAAAAAGAGTACTGATATAAGTCTACCTTCTTCTTTAACATCCAACTCCATCACTGTTTGTTCTGTTGGCAAGGCTCTTTCATGTCCTGAACAGATCCTCTCTCTGGCTGAATCTGCTCTCTTGGTATCAATGTCATCTTTACCACTTTCAATAATCTCATCTTTATTACAAGTACCAATGTCATATTTATCACTAGTTTCTATACCATCTTTACCACTGGTAACATTGTCATCCTTGTCACTAGTACCACTGTCATCCTTCACGCTAGTATCAGTGCCATCTTTATTACTAGTATCATTGTTAACTTGATTGCAACTTTCTAGTTCTGCATTATCTCCAACCAAAGTTTCATTGTTGGTTTCTGACTCCCTGACCTTGTTACCATCAGTTTGACAAGCTTCAATCAAGTCAACATCAGTATCATCAAACTCGTCATCAGTCTGATAAGCTGAGCTGGAAGCCTTGGGAACCTACAAAAGATAATTTTTCTTTTTTAAATTTGTACAGTGTTTTAGTCCTTTACCAAATAATCCAATATTTTCCCCGTGGGAAAGAGGTATTTGAAAAAATTGTAGGAACAGGAGATAATGCTGGTAACCAGCATTTTCTCCTTTTCCTGCAATTTTTACAAAAGAAAATCCCATCATTTTAGTCAAATTTATTACGTTGTATGCAATTGCTTTCAGTTTTTGACAAGTCTAAAAAAAACTTTACTGTCTGGGAAGGGGTTACACATTCATTAACATCTGGTGACAACTTTTTCTCATTTTGCTGCAGATCATTTTCCTGACAAACATTTCCTCTTTTGCCATAAAGTTTTAACACGGTTGAAAGGATTAAACATTTATTAATTTTGATTATCCATTCTCTACAGGAATATTTTTCAAAGTCCTTTTTAACCCTTTACCACACGATGATGACTTTTAACGACCCTGAGGAAGAACTCTTTTGAAAACATTGCGACAAAAGGAGAAAATGCTGGTAACCAGCATTTTCTCCTTTTCCCACAAAGTTTTCTACCCTATCAAAGAAAATTTGCGTCATTTGAGCCACTACGAAATTGGCGTCTGAAAATGCTTTCTATTTGGATAGGTTCAAAATTTTGCCATGTGGTAAAGAGTGAAACAGCTAAAGTTCAACTCACGGGTATTCATATTTTTTTTTTGGGGGGGGCCCTTGTATTTAGGAAAGATAGTGGATGCATATACCTCTTAAATTGAAGAATTTGTGTCATGCCAACTTTCAATCTTGAAACTGAAAGTAGTGTACTCTGGATATAGTCTGTACATATTTAGTGATAGTATATATACCAACTCTGTACGACAAAATTCTAGACCAGTCCAAATTGAGAGGATTTGCAGATGACTAACTTATGTTTGGCATTGCTGGTTACTCATATTTTCTCTTAGATACAAGAAAATGTCAAAGGTTTTGAATGACAACAACACAGACAATGACAGTGTAATGCCAGTACCAGGGGTCTTCTTCGAAAACTGCAAATCCAATAATAAAAAGGGGGGGGGGGGCCGGCCCCCCCACCCCTAAACTTGGGGCCTAATCAGGTAAGTCATTGCATCTACTCTTTTTTGTGGATTTATTATTTTAACCATTCTTAACCATTTCATGGCCTTTTACATTATCTGACACTGATTGGTTCTCCCAATGGCATCCCACACATTGTTATCCTGCATTACGACAATTATGGTCTTGGTCATGAACCAGTCTGGACCCTAGACCTTGGGGCAAGCTTTCTAACCTCATGTTCACCATGGCTTTCGATTGACCTTTTGCCAAACAATCCTTGGTTTTCACAACCTATAGGAAGAATGCCTTTGATAAAAAATTGTGGGAAACAGAGAAATTATTATAAACAGGCAAATTTTCTTTTTTCCGCACATTGTTTTCAAAGGCTTACTTTAATTTTGTCATCATGTTGAAAAAAGTGGGGTTGTTTCACTCTCTATCATATGACGAAATTTTACATTCAGACAAATGGTGCATTTACAGACGACAAATAAAATGATGGGATCTGTCTTTGGTACAGTCGAAAACATTCTGGAAAAAGATGAAAGTAATGATAACCACAATTTTCTCCTTTGCTACCATTTCAAAGTAAATTACCATTTTTTCAGCTACATGTAATTGTCATCTGCAAATGGTTTCAATTTGATTAAGTATAAAATTCTCTTGTCTGGTCACTCTTTACAAAACAACAAATTTTTGGACTGGTGCAAATTGAAAGCATTTGCATACAAATACGGCTAATATGATGGGATTCTAAAAAACAGGATAGAAAACATTGTGGGAAAAGGAGAAAATGCAGGTTACCAGCATTTTCTCCTTTTCCCACAATGTTTTCCAAAGCCTTTTTTCTCAAGGTCATTAAAACTTTGGACAGCGTGGTAAAAAGTTAAACTCTTTACCGCATGATGCCGACTTTTAACTACCCTGGGAAAGAAGTCTTTTGAAAACATTGTTGGAAAAGGAGAAAATGCTAATAACCAGCATTTTCTCATTTTTCCACAATGTTTTCTACCCTACCAAAAGCAAATCTTACAATTTGAATAGAATTTAATTTGTCGTCTGCAAATGCTTTCAATTTGGACAAGGCTGAATTTTTATCATCTGGTAAAGGGTTAACACGTTTTTGGCCTGTCTGAAAAGAGTTGATGTAGGCCATGCCTCAGAGAGAGAAACACCATGCTCAATTACAATCTCAGACAATGAAATTATCCAAGTATTATTATATAACATTCATGAGACATATTCAACACTTTACCAAATGATTCAGTGAAGAAGGTTTTTGGCAACATTTTGGAAAAAGAGGGAAATTCTGGTAAACAGAATTTCCTCCTTTCTCCACAGTGTTTTCTACTCTTTCAAGACAGATACCATCATCTGAGTTTCATTTATCATCAGCCCTTGTTTCCAATATGGGCATGTATAAGATTTTCAGGTGAAGTTTTAACTCTTTCCCAAACGAAAAAAATTTAGACAGGCCCAACTAGAAAGCAATTCAGATGACAAATTAAATATGGTTCAAATTATGGTATTTATCTCCGAAAAAGGCAGGAAACATTGTGGGATAAGGAGAAAATCCTGGTTACCAGCACTTTCTCCCGTTCCCACAATGTTTTCCAAAAGGCCCTGCCCTTCCACAAAATTGATTGGTAAAGTGTTAATCAAAAATAGGAGACATTTATATTTGCAATATTCTGCTTAGATGTGCAAAAGACTGACAGAAAAGACAGGATACAAGTATTAGGACAGACATCCTAGATTTCATAAATCTCAGGAAATAGACGTTATTCCAAGCCGTAAATGATGCCTTAATTCTCTGGTGTTTACATTTATGCTTAGAGCTCTAGATAAACGAAATTGGAATATTTTTAGTATAGAAAATGATACAAATATTGTAAAATATCAAGGTTCTTTTCTGCTACAAAGCTGACAGAGTAAATAAAAGATCAGACACCAATTTTGTTCAATATTTACTTGTGGCATGTTCTCCTTTGCTGAAAATGCTTTTACAATTGAATTCCAATCTATGAGTCACATTAAATTTGTTGTCAGCAAATGCTTTTAATATTTACAGGTTTAAAATTTTGTCATATATTATATACAAGGTTATATACTAAAATCAAATTCCATGGAATGAAGGCAAGTTTTTTACCTCTCTAGCAGCACTGGCATGTTTCTCATGCACCTCCTTACATCTGCACGGAGCAAAAATCTTTTGTACCAGCTTTTTCAATGTTTTATAGTCCACTGTGTTGGCATAGGTATGACGTCTCAGTTCACACAAATCTTTACCCTGAAATAGATTAATTTTCTGATTATAAATTGATTTATTGACTGATTGATAGGTTTTGAACACCACTTTCAGTATTTCAGTCATTTCATAGCAACAGCTGACTAGATGACTTATTTGTGCTTCCTAGGCCTGGGTCTCATCAGTAGAAGGCCAGGGCTCAGCAATGTTTTGCCCAAGGACATCACATAAAAACCAGTACCTCCGAGAATCAAGTCCAAGACCTGTAATCACCAACCACTCTCTTTTCTCAATTCTTCGCCTACTTTTCAAAATTGTTCTAAATTTCAAAGTACATGTAACCCAATTTCTGATTGGCTAAACCAATCAGAAATTGGGTTACTTTCTAATTCTACAATTAGACTAAGAATGCAGTTCAAACTGGTTGATGAAAAATGCCCAAAAGCAACAACACTGCAAATTTACTAGTTTACCACTGATGCCAGTTTTCAGCCACAGTGGCACACAGGACCCAACCAGACATACATATCAGTGCATCATCAGTATAATTGTAAGTAACAGAAATGTAAGCTGAGATTTCCTTTTTAAAAAAATGTGATTAACACATTTTTCAACAGGGTTTCTAATATTCCTTAATGCGCCTAAAACAACAACAGTTGCTTTTGTATCCAGCGTAGATCAAGATCAGACTGCACAAAATGTGCAATACATGTATGATCTTTGATTTAAACTGTCTGCCTTGGTGAAACATAATCATTAGACTAAAGAAATTACGAAATTGCAACTGTTTAATTCTTATTATCTCTCTTGAATAAAAATGTCTGAGGATTTACTCGGACTGTTGACATTTAAGTGCAGTCTGATCTTGATATGAACTTACTGAAAACAAAAGTAACTTAATCCTTTACCGAACAATGCTGACTTTTAACGACCCTGGGAAAGAAGCCTTTTGAAAACATTGTGGGAAAAGGAGAAAATGCTAGTAACCAGCATTTTCTCCTTTTCCCACAATGTTTTCTACCCTATGAATGCACTATTTGAGCCACATGAAATTGTCGTCTGCAAATGCTTTCAATTTGGACAAGGCTAAAGTTTTGTCGTCTGATAAAGGATTAACTGTTACTGGTACTTTAAAGGTTAACAATGAAATTAGATACAAAATCAAATGAGAAGCTAATTTAAAACCTGCTGATTTTCTTTCAAATTTTATCTTTAGCAGAGTAATATATTTTTCAGAATTAAATTCACTGAGAAATTTCTATAATCCACCGAAACATGTCAGAAACAATTTTATGGATCTTCTTACCCTTGGCAAACAGTACAGATTAAAATCAGACAGTTAAAGAAGCATACAATGCTATCTTATATCAACACCAAAAACTTTGTTTCATAATCCACACTCTAACATTATTATAAAACTGTAGTATTTGGGTTCATGGTACTTTGTAAGATAATTCTGTAACTTCTTTACCAGATGACAAAATTTGAGAGTTGTCCAAGTTGAAAGCATTTGCAAACAACATTTAAGATGTGGATCAAAGGATGGGCTTGGCTTTTAAAATGGTAGAAAACACTGTGGGAAAAAGGAGAAAATTCTAGTCACCAGCACTTTCCCACAGCCAAGCCCCGGTAGCTCAGTCTGTAACATACAGGATTTGGACAAGAGTAATTGTGACACAATTCATCCTCTCTCACCATTAATCATTGTTTCAACGGTGGTTATGTGGGAAAAGCAGTCAGTGCTTTGGGAAGAACATTATTTAAAGTATTGGTCGGCCAGAATATTAGTACATATTTATTTTACATAGATTGAGAAACAAGTTCTTACAACTTAAACTAATCTCTCTTGACTCTGCTTCCTGGGAACTACACCAGTACATGTGCCAAATGTGTGAGCCGATGAAAAATTCCAAAGTTGACACCCACTCCCGGGTCTCGAACTATGTACCTTTTGTTTACGAGGCCAACACTCTACCTCACAACCACAGATACCACAAATTGGCCAGAATATAACTGGCATAATGTTGAAAACAGTGTTAAACACCATACAAGCAATCAATCATTCCATTTCCTGCAATGTTTTCAAGAGCCTCCCTCCATGGTGAAATTTAAATATGGGTTGTTTGGTACTGTGGATTATGACAGTTACAGCCTTGAAATTGTACATTGTAGGCCTAAATTACGTAACAACAAAAAAAACATACATCAACTGAAAATAGACTTTCCCTCTATTTCAAGTTCTTTAAAGTTAAATTAAACTTTATCTCTTTATCAAACAATCCCAAATTTTAACTACCATTTAATTGCCTTGAAGTATATGGCTATTTGAAAACACTGGTAAAAGTCTAAATTATGTACTAACCAAAAAAAGACATCAACTGAAAATAAGATTTCTACCTATTTCAAGTCCATTAGAGTTAAATCAACCCTTTACCACACAACAAAGATTTTAGACTTGTTCAAAATGAAAGCACCTGCAATTCCACAAAATGAATGCGACTAAGACAATAAAATGTTTGGGAAGGGTAGAAAACATTATGGGAAAAGGAGAAAATGCTGGTTACCAGTGTTGTTTTCCCACAATATTTTCAAAAGCCTCCTTCCTTGGGAGTGTTGTTAAATCTTGGGATTACATGGTACAGGGTTAAACCTTTTCCCTTTACCAAACAATCCAAAATTTTAACTATCCTAAGTATAAAGCTATTTGAAAACACTGTGGCAAAGAGGAAATGCTTGTAACCTGCATTTTCTCCTGTTAACAACAATGTCTTCTACCCTGTCAGAGACCAATTTGAGCTTCACTGTATTTGTCTTCTAGAAATGCTCAAAATTTAGACTTGTCTAAACTTTCATAATCTGGTAAAGAGCCCTAAATAATATTTTCAGTCAGGCCCTCAGGCAGAGGGACTTAGACATTGAAATTTCATTGCTGCTGTGGCCTGCACTGAACCATTCAATTCCAAGATCAAACTACACACTCCATATGGTCTGGTCTGGATCTATACCATCTTCAAAGGCAACTTTATTTAGTGCTCAGTACTTCTGAGGATTAGTAATTAATGATTTAAGTTTTATTGAGTATCAGGTGTTATATAAAGGCATCAGCTGTTTTAACTGGTTTCCACTCAGTACCATTTTTAACCCTTTACCAAACAATCCCAAGTTTTAACAACCCTGACACAGAAGGCTTTCGAAAACATTGCAGGAAAAGGAGAGAATGCTGGTATCCTGGTTTCTCAATGTTTTCTACCCTTTCACAGACATGTTCCACCATACCAGCCACATTTAATGTGTCACATGCAGAAGTTCTCAACTAGAAAAAGCCCCAAATAACTGTGATTTCAAGGTCACTCTTGTCTAGTAGAATATCCTGACAAAGCGGACAGTGTAGATGACAGATCAGACTGCATGTTTTGTGCAGTTGATCTTGATCTACAGTGACCACATAGGCAATGCAATGAAGGTTATGAAAGGTGTGTTAACTTTATACAAAATGATCAAATTTTGGACATATTTGAACTGAAAGTATTTGCAGGTGACAAACACAATGTGGCTGAAATGAGAGGATTTGCCATAGCAAATGAAGAAAACATTGCAGAAAAAACTGCTGGTTACCAACATTTTCTTATTTTCCTAAAATACTTATTCCACAAGGTGGTAAAAATTTGAGACTGTCTGGTAAAGGGTTAACTGAAGCAAGAATATACAAGGTTCTTACATAAAGTACATGCAAGATAACAGTAAAATAAGATGAACACATAGATAGGTCTTTGTTGCAACACAAGTTGCTGTTATAAAAAAAAGTAGATCAAATCAGAAGAAAAGATTTATAACTGTCAAGATTAGAATCTTTCATCTAGGTCAATAAACTGACTGAAAAACTTACCAGACAAATTTTGCATGGGATGTAACTAGGCTTATTAAAAACATTATGCAACCCAAAATCATCAAGACGTAAAGAGCATTACGCAAACTAAAATCATCTAACAGTTTAACCTGTAAAGTGCAAAACTGATAAATTAATTTCTCAGATGAGAAAAATATACTGAACTCTTTATTGCACAAACCTGAATTTTAAAACCCCCCCGAGTTCAAAAAAATTTCAAAAACATTGAGGGAATAGGAGAAAATGCACACACCAAGAATCTAACAAAAATCCGCAACCTGATAAATTCTGATTCAACAGATAGTTACCTACTCCTTAACAGATTCATATAACATTCATTATTTTGTTTTTTTCTTAAAAAGAAGAAATCTGTGGCACTCAAAATTTTGGCCATGACCTTATAATTGTAAGAAAAGTCCCGCATGCAGGTGCAAAGACATGGCTGCGGTTATTTTGAAAAGTTGAAAAGGGGCATAATTCTGTCAAAAAGATTTGAAGGGTTCCTTCCCTTTCTCTCTGGTAATGGTTCATCAAGTTTGAAGTAAGAGATATCAGCAATATGTCAGTTTTCAAATGATGACATAAACTGTTTAGTTTAGCCAATCAGAGGTTGTGTTACTTTCAACTGTAGAAAATTCTTGATAATGTCACAAAAAATCTTCTTAAGAATGTTTGGTAAATACTGACCCTGTTTTCCATAAATAACACTTTTTCTCCGAAAAAATGTTTCCCCGTATGTCAACAGATCTTGATGTAATTTAATGCCATGCTAACTTAGCAGCCAGACAAGGGACTGAGCACATCAGTGTCTAGATCCATAAATTCCTCGACAGCAGAGACACATAAATCTCTGGTCATTCATTCATGCACAACAAAGTCAATGAGCAGTCAAGACAAAATTCTTTATTCACTACCTCAGACAGATGACTTTTTTACCTATTTTAGCAAACTGGCTAGAAAGTGTTCTTTAGAAAGTGTGATAATTCTGACCATCATTCAAATGCTGAAACAATGAAAGGCATGGTAATCAAGGCATTCTATTTTCAGATTTTGCCAACAAGACCAGACCTTGCTACAATCACTATCAATAACATCAAACCTTATTAAAATCACCACTGATAACATCCAACCTTGTTCAAGACACCACTGGTATCATCCAACCTTGTCACAGAAATCAATATTAACATCCAACCTTGTTACAGAAACCAAGGATAATATCTAACATTGTTACAGAAAACCACTGATAATATTCAACCTTATTCCTGACACCACTGATAACACTAAACCTTATCAGTCACAATAGATAACATCCAGCCTTATTACAGTCACCTTAGATAACATCCAACCAAGTTACAGTCACCATAGATAACATCCAACCTTGTCATAATCAGCATGGATAATATCTAACCTTGTTATAGTCACCACAGATAATATTCAACCTTGTTACAGAAACCATTGATAACATTAAACCTTGTAAGTCACCATGGATAACATCCAACCTTATAGGTCACCATAGATACCATCAAACCTTGTTACACTCACCATGGATAATATTTAACCTTGTTACAGACACCACTGATAACATTAAACCTTGTTATAATAATAATAATAATAATAATAATAATTACTTTGTTTTAAGAGGGTGGAAAAAAAAAAAACTCATTTAGCTGTTAAACTAATCTCCCATGAGGCCCTCTGAAAAAAAAAAACTTAATAATGTTTATATTGTACAGTTAAAATAGGGATCAAGATATCCATCGTAAAAAAAAAAAGTTGTGGTACCTATAACTTGGAGATAAAATGCTGGTGGCATTTGTCTTTGAATGTGTTCAGGGAATCTAGTGTTTTGATGTTGAGAGGTAGGGTATTCCAAACAGTTGCCCCAGAATATGCAAAAGACCGTTTCCATGCATTTGTTCGAGGTTTACCTAACTTAAGATTTAAGTTAGATGTAGATCTTAAGTAATAATTTGAATTTTCATCATATTCTTGGGTGAACTTATCGGTTATGTAGTTTGGGGTCATAAGGTTTTGTGCTTTGTAAATCATGACACATCTTAGGTACTGTACTCTTTTATCAAAGGGAAGCCAATTAAGTTGTTTGAACATATCAAATGATGGTGTCATTAATTTTGCATCTAATATAATCCGGGCTGCCCTTTTTTGAAGTTTAACTAAGGTTTCAATGTTATTTCTTGAGCAAGATCCCCATATAGTACAACAATAGTCCAGTAGAGGTGATATATAGGAACAATAAAAGAGCTTCCTAGCATGTAGTGGAAGATAAATTCGGAGTCTCTGCATCAGGGTAAGGCGAGATGCACCACTGATGACATTAAACCTTACAAGTCACCATAGATAACAGCCAACCTTATAAATCACCATAGATAGCATCCAACCTTATTACACTCCTCACAGATAAAATATAACCTTGTTAGTCACGATGGATAACATCCAACCTTGTTACAGATAACATTGAACCTTGTTAGTCTCTACTGACAACATCCAACCTTTATACAGAAACTACTGAGAAGTACCAATCCAGGCACCACTTATTACATCCAACTTTGATACAGTCACTGCAAATAAAATCCAATCTTGTTATTCACCAAGATAACATCCAACATTGTTACAATCAGCAAAGACCACATCAAACCTCGTCTCAGACACCACTGGTAACATTCAACTTTGTCAATCACCACTGATAAAACCTAACCTTCTGACAATCACAACTGATAACACATGACATTGTTAGTCACCACAAATAACATCCAACCTTGTTACATACATAGGGGTCCGTAGTTTGATTCCTGGCACCCATAGACTATATATTATAAACAAGGGATTTAATTGTATGCAGTCCGTTACTCGCCCCCAGTTACAAAAAACAACGTATCTTTTCTACCCCATAAGTTATTCTCCTATTTTTTTCTACAGCTGAGAGCCAAAACATTTTTCTACCAGAAAAACACAACTGTTTGTCAGTGGCTAATGCAGTCTGGCTGATACATTCGCTCAAACTTGTAAACTCGCTCAAAAATATGCGCCATTGACACGGGTTCGTACATCCGTTTTCAAGATATAAAATGCACTTTAGATCCAATGAAACGCAGCATTAGCGGCACCCACCCTTTAAACATGTTTAAAAATACTACTGACCTATAGTCTTTATCTTCAATAACGATGAAACGCCTCAGAATTCGTTGAATTTGTGATCCACGTTCTGATTTCGAACAGCTGCAGCCATCTTCTGTCATGTGACATTGTTTGGAACGAGAAATTTCATCGGTTGATATGTACTAACAGTCGTGAATTCAACCTATGAAATTTCGTACAGCTGCTCACACCTTTTTGTCACGTAACAGTACGATGACACTGTTTGGAATGAGAAATTTCATTGGTTTATATGCGCGAACGTCAGTATCGAATGTACGAACCCGTGTCAATGGCAAAGATTTTTGAGCGAGTTTACAAGTTCAAGCGAATGTATCAACCAGACTGCATTAGCCACTGACAAACAGTTGTTTTTCTCGTAGAAAAGTGTTTTAGCTCTCAGCTGTAGAAAAAATTAGGAGAATAACTGATGGGGTAGAAAAGATACGTTGTTTTTTTGTAACCGGGGGCGAGTAACGGGCTGCATACAGTTAAATCCCTTGTTTTAGTCTATGGGTGACAGGAGTCAAACTACGGACCCCTATGGTTACATACACCATTGATAACATCTAACCCAGCCAAAGACACCAGTGATAACATCAAACCTGGCTTTAGACACCACTGATAACATTCAACTTTGTCTATCACTGCTGATAAAACCTAACCTTGTAACAATCACAACTGATAACACATGACATTGTCAGTCACCACAAACAACATTCAACCTTGTTATATACACTATTGATAACATCCAACCTAGCCAAAGACAGCACTAACTACAGCTGTCACTGAATGTGACTTAATACCCCCGCCAGTGCTTTGACAGAAACAGGCAATTTAACCAAAAATTTTCTAAGTTCAAGGGGAGATTACCCTTGAATCATAGGGAATAGATGATTGAAAACTGCGTCTTGCACAACTTCAGTATACGATCAATGTA
Source organism: Hippopus hippopus (assembly GCA_946811185.2). NCBI lineage: Eukaryota > Metazoa > Mollusca > Bivalvia > Cardiida > Cardiidae > Hippopus > Hippopus hippopus. Next base: position 11,844,037 of record OX328103.1, on the reverse strand, counting down.
TCAACAAACTTTCAATACAATAGCAGCAAAACTGTAGGAGGAGTTCGCGACACAAAATTACTAGTATTTTGTACACAGACGGACACATGGACGGACAGACAAGCTGATTCCAGTATACCCCCGAAAACATTCGTTTTGTGGGGGTATAATAATGTCCAACCTGGCTATAGACACCACTGATAACAATGAACTTTGTTACAGACACACCTGACAACATCCAACCCGGCTATAGACCCCACTAATAACATCAAACCTTGTAACAGGAACTGCCAATAACACCCAACCTTGATACAGACATAAACAATAACATCCAACAAAGTTACAACTGTCACCACATATAAACAAAGAGAGCCTGAGAGACCTTAATCCTGTACCTCATGACAAAATTTTAGACTCCACCATTTTGAAACCAACTGCAAAAAGCGTGGTTAAATGTAGCTGAAGTGATGATATTTGTCTATGAAAGTATGGAAAGCATTGTGGTTACAACCATTTACTTCTTGTATCACAATGATTCTATTAGGCTACTTCCTCTGGGTTGTCAAAAACACAGGATTGTTTAGTAAGGGATTAAGCTGCTTTCCCAGACAATGAACAAGGCATCTACACTGTCCAAAATATTCCCTCAATATTTTCCAAAAGTCATCTTTCTAAGGGTCATCAAAATATAGGCTATTTTAGGTAAAGAGATAATACTAGTTGTCCCATCCCTAACCATATTTCCCAAAGTTGTCTCCTGTCGGACTCGTCAAATAAATAACATCCACATAAGGTAAAGCAAAATTAATGCATTCACCATTAACCCTTTACCAAACAATACCTGGTTTTAACGACCCTGAGGAAGAAGCCTTCTGAAAACATTGTGGGAAAAGGAGAAAATGCTGGTAACCAGCATTTTCTCCTTTTCCCACAATGTTTTCTACTTTTCCAAAATCAAGTTTCAATTTTTGAGTCACATGATTTTTTGTCGTCTGCAAATGCTTTCAATTTGGACAAGTCTAAAATTTTGTCGTAAGGTAAAGAGTTAAGAAAATACATATTAGAATTTTAGTGCTTTATTTATGTCTAAAAGCACAAGGAGGCTGCAAATTAACTCTTTACCACAAAACAGTAACATAGACTTGACCAAATTGAAAGCATTTGCATGCAATAATTCCCATGCTGCTTAACTCTTTACCAAACAAAAACAAGAGGGCCATGATGGCCCTGTATCGCTCCACTGGCTAATAAGTAAAACCACTACATGACAAACTTTACAACACTTGGCAAATTGGTCTTGAACATGAGACCCCTGAAACAGGACTAAAATTGGTAGCCCTAAGTCTTATGGTCAGTAAAAAGAAGATTTCTAAAGTTTTCACTATATAAGCCCATGTAAAACTTCTGACCCCTGGAGTGGGATCAAATTTGACCCTAGGGCTATAATTTGAGCACTCTTGGTAGATAAAGCTACATGCAAAATTTGGTAACCCTAGGCTTTATGACCAAGTACGGGGAGATTTCTAAAGTTTTCACCATATATGCCCATGTAAAACTTGTGACCCCCGGGGCTGGGCCAAATTTGACCCCAGGGCTATAACTTGGGCACTCTTGGTAGGAGCCCACTAGATAAAGCCACATGCAAAATTTGGTAGCCCTAGGCCTTATGGCTAGGTGCAGGGAGACTTCTAAAGTTTTCTCTATATAAGCCCATGTAAAACTTGTGAACCCCGGGGCGGGGTCAAATTTGACCCTAGGGCTATAATTTGGGCACTCTTGGTAGAGGCACACTAGATAAAGCCACATGCAAAATTTGGTAGCCCTAGGCCTTATGGCTAGGTGCAGAGAGACTTCTGAAGTTTTCTCTATATAAGCCTATGTAAAACTTGTGACCCCCAGGGCTATAATTTGAAAAAACTTGATAGAGGTCTACTAGATAAAGCAACACCAAATTTGGTAGCCCTAGGCCTTATGGTTTCAGACAAGAAGATTTTCAAAGATTTCAAATATTTTTAAGTTTTGTTGCCATGGCAACCAGAGTTTTTGAAGGAATCAAATTCTTTCAAAAAATTCTGAAGAGGACCATGGCAGGATCATTTCTGTGAAGCTTCATCAAAACTGGTTGAGTAGTTTCAGAGAAGAAGATGTTTAAAATAAAAGTTAACACAATGATGGACAGACGGAAAAAAAAGTCCAGAAAACTGTTTTTTCCTTGAAAATTTCTAAGTCCAAGGCCCATAATTTCGTCAAAAATCAGTGGACCACAACGAAACTCGAATTTGATCTGTAACTCATGGTGGTTGACTTACATACCAAAAATCAGCTCAATATCTGCCAGCGTTTAGAAAAAAAGTCCGGAAAACTGATTTGCCGGACTGACAGACAGATAGATGGATGGACGGAGTGCAAACCTAAAGTCCCCTTCGGCTTCGCCAGTAGGGGACTAATTATTAAACTCTACCTTACAACAAATTTTTTGCCTGATCTTATCCAAAAGTATTTGCAAGAAATATCACATGAGGTGAAAATAATAGATATGTCTTTAAAAGGGTACAAACACAGTGGCAAAAGAATGCTAGATACCAGTATTTTCCCCTTTTCCCACAATGTTTTCAATTCATCTTTGTCAGGGTTATAAAAGTACAGCATTTTTAACTAAAAGGGTAATTAGTCAATCCCATCCACAGTCATGCTTCCCAAAGTTCCCTCACATCTTATACAAGCATTTTCTCCTTTTCCCACAATGTTTTCAAAAGTCATCTTCAGTACTGCCATAAAGATGTGGGATGGTTTTGTTTAACAGGTTTACTAGTGGCTCCTATCCCTAGACACCATTTTTCCAAAATTGTCTCTTGTCATAGACAGAACATAAATAATATCTATATAAGGAAAGGGATAAATTCTTACAGCAAACTAATAAATCAATTTGTATCTTATCATGTCTTGAAGGACAAAGCAGCTGCAATGGAAGGGACATTTTGGTCATAAGTTAGAATTAACTGGTTAGGTGCAGTCTGATCTTGGTCTATGAGGTCTACTATTGCTGAAAAATGTCATCTGTAGATGTTGGGAGAGCTACACTTGTAGGAACTCTTTATCAAACAAACAAAATCGGAATCGTCCAAATTTAAAGCATTTGCAGGAAACAACTCAGATATGGCTGGAGTCATGCTTTTAGGCTAGGAAAGGTTAGAAAACATTGTGGGAAAAGAGAAAATGCTGGTTACCAGCATTTTCTCCTTTTCCCACAATGTTTTCAAAAGCTTTCTTTATCATGGTAGTTAAAATTAGCAATTGTGTGGTTAGGGGTTATGTGTTTTTCAGCTCCCCAGGAACAGGGTTCATGAAAATATTGTAGGAAAAGGAGAAAAACCTTATAACTTAATTTTCCCAATTTCAAAAAAAAATAATTACTATCCTTTTGAAAACCAAATATAACATTTGGCTATCATCTACATTGCTTTCCATATTGACAAGTACAATATTTTAATCCGGTGTACATATTTAATCCTAAATACAATGAACAAACTCACTGGACACTTTAGTCTTTACAATAAAACAAAAAAGAAATATCACAATTTAAAGATCATTTATATCCTGCATGTCTCAGCAAAGCAAACAGTGTGAATCAAAGATCAGACTGCATGTTTTATCCTGTGTGATCTTGATGTACACTGACCACAAAGGTAACTGTAGTTGTGAAAAGGCAAGAGTCAACCCTTTACCAAACAATCCTGTGTTTCCATAACCCTGAAAAAAAAGGATTTTGGAAATTTTGTGGCTAAAAGAGAAAATGCTGGTAGATCCAGTTAGCTAGCATTTTCTCCATCAAACAATGTTTCTGCATTTCCAAAATTAAAACTCATCTTTTGAGCTTTATCAAATTTGTCATCTGCAATACCTTGTAATATGGACAAGTCAGAAGTTTTGCCGTCTGGAAAGACTCAATGTCTCAAGTATTTGCAGTCCTTTTCCGGCCAAAGTGAATTATTTGCAAACCAAAGACGGCTGTAATTCTATCATTATTTATCATTACAGAATAATGGACACTTAATGCCATCTTTGACAAGGAGGGGCTGATCAGGGATTTATCTGTACCTTGTGAAAACCTGTCTTTAACCCTTTTAAATTGACAAAATATTTGGACTGGTCCAAACTGAAAGCATCTGCAGACAAGTTAAATGGGGCTGGAATAATGGAATTTGTATCCGACAGGGTAGAAGACATGGTGGAAAAAGGAGAAAATGCAGGTTTCCAGCATTTTTACCTTTCATATCTCATCTCACAAAAGGAGATAACTGTCATATATGGTATCATAAAAGGAGACACATCATATCTGGTCTCAAAAAAAAGGAGACGCCTCATAATTATCTGATCTCATAAAAGGAGACAAATTATATCCAGTGTCATAAAAGGATACATACAGAATATTATGTTGTAGTAACTTCCTGGTGCTTGTATTTAATTCAAGCAGTGTGAGAAAATTTGATATCACACACGCAAGGAGAAAATACAAGCACCAGAAAAGTTACCACAACATAATATTCCTTTTATAATATACCTACAACTTTCAACAACAACAATTTTAAATTATGGACATTCTATTCAAAAACAGTAAGGAAAATGAGACAATTAATAGTGTGGAAGGTAGTAACTCTGTTTTCATGAATGGCGGATTAATATTATAGAGTTACATTTTGACTAATCAAGTCAATGCATGCTTAGTATGTGCGCAAGGTATGTCATCATACCATATTTGGAACTGTATTTCACAGTGTGTAGAAACGGGGTTTTTTCCTGTTGTGTGTGTTATTCTATCTGATTGTGATGCATGTATTTGAGCCGAAAAATTTACTAGTATATAATAAATGTCATTATCTGGTCTCATGAAAGGAGACATGGCGTACATTGTCTCCCAAAGGTCTCCCAAAAGGAGTATGTCATAAAACAAGATTTCATAATTATCTGATCTCATAAAAAGAGACATGGCACATCTGGGTCCATATTCACCAACCATTCTTAAGAATGTTCTTTGTCTTATTCTCCAAGATTTTCAACATTTGAAAGTAACACATCATTTGATTGGCTAAACCAAATGGTTTAGCCAATCAAAAGTTGTGTTACTTTCAAATTTAGAAAATTCTGAAGAATAAGACAAAGAACATTCTTAAGAATGGTTGTTGAATATGGACCCTCACAAAAGGAGAGGTCCGGACTTCTGAACAACCATCGAATTATTTACTTTAAAAATTGCACTTTTCTACCAAATAAAACTTCCAATCTCTTTACTCTTCTAGAGAATCACAACAGAGTTTTTGTTCTCTCCAAAATAGCGCCTGAACCTTTTACTAGACAAACCCATGTTTTAAAGACCCTGATGCTTGTTTGTATGGTATTTAGCACCATTCTCATCACTATTTCAGTTATATAGCAGTAGCCAGTGCACCTATCCATGCTTTTTTGGAGTTTTTTTAACCAGCGTTTTGCACAATATTTTTACCAAGCCACTGGCTGCTTTCCATAAACATGATCGAAACAATGATCAGCAGTAAAAGAGGAATGAATCCTGTCACAATGAATATCATCAATACTGGGAAAAAATTAGCTGAGCTTGGAATTTGAAACCCTATGGTCTTAAGTCCTGTGCACTACCAACTGCACTATCAGTCTTAGCTCTGACCCTGAGGATGAGCCCCTTAGGGTAAATAAAATTCTTTTCCCCAAAATGTTTTCAAAAGCTTTCATTTTCGGGTTTGTTAAAACTCAAAATTTGGGATAAAGAGTTAAGGGCTGACTTTTCCATTGGCTGGTTCCAAGTGTCTGGAAGTTTTTCTATGACAGTGTATTACACTAAATAACAACTATAACTTCATAAAAAATACGGATGGACAATCAGACCAATCAGTCAAGTTTATTTATAGCTGTGACTGACAGCACCAATTATTACATAATTATATATTAAAAAAAAAACAAGATATTGCGCCAACAATGAGTAGGATATTAATCATCCTTTAAACGATGTGAGCGGGACATGGGGCACTCCAAACAACGCAATTGAATTTATTTTTCAAATTGTCGTCTGCAGTCTATAACCTGATGAAAAATAAACTGACTCTTTTCAAATTTTATCCCGCAATTAAGGAAGATGTCGACATCATTTCCGGAAAATATACACAATGATATCATAGCCGTTCAAACTTTGTGCACACAAATTCTGTAGCACTACGAAGTTGTCTTTGTCAAAAATGGCGGAATTTAACATTGCAGAACAACGGACCATCTTTAAATTTGGTGCATACCTTAGGAAATCACCGATAGATACCATGAAAACGCTGTCTGAAGCAACAGGAAAGCCAGCTGTATGTTGCTCACTGGTCGACAAGTGGCACAGATTTTCGGACGGGGAAAATTCAACCCACAACGACAAAAGATCCTGGTAGCCAGGTATCATTATTGCAGGATTGGTGGAAATGGTGAGTACGATGATTGAAGAGGATCGTTAGGTCATCGTTAGGGAAATGTCGGACCAAAAAGGGGTTATAGTGAAAAGTCAGAATTTCTAGAAGGTCTGAATTGTGTTTGATTATCTCAAAATCACATTTTGATTCTACGGTAAGCACCAGACATGTTGTAAATACAAGTTCAGAAAACGATATCAAGATGTCATAACGACATCGACACCTTCCCCGGGTTCTTATCGGTATGCGCAGGCTAGGACCAATAAATGGAAAACTATAAATAGTAGCGGCACCTGAGAAAAGTTTGGTCTTTCTGATGATATAAGTTTCCTGTGCCTAATTTGTAAATTTGCTAACTTTTTAGCAATGTCCACAAACTTTACGGACATACCTCGTATAATCATTCACAGGTCTTCATGCCTGATGTTGCTCCTGATGCAGGGTTTGAATTCCCATGTATTTAATTGCAAAATGCGAGTCAGAATTGGAAAATGCGAGCTAAAATTTCAAGCACTCAAAAAAAATATGAGTGCAAATTATTGAAGATCAATTACCAAAATGTACTTAATTCTACATGTGAATACAAATAAGGTGATTCTTTTTGTTCTTGATAACCATCAGTCATGTCGCACCAAGTACCATTTGATGGGTGTTAATAATGTTATGTGTCGCCATGGAAACCTCTGAGTTGTCGTTCGTTGCCTTAGTTTTGTAAGCCAAGTGCGTTCGTCTGCACTCATGGCCAATACCATGATTTTGCGGTTTTTTTTATAGGAAAAATCAGTAAGCAGGTTTGAGAACAGATATTAAACTGGAATTGAATTGAGTTAAATTATGGTTTTAATAGAAATTAACATTCTTCTTATATTGCTTGGTTGTTGTCTGTATTCGACAGGTTAAGTAGTAGAATAGAATTGAACAGTTTGTACTGGCTCTCCTTTCTCCACCATTGGTAGGCATGCTGGGCTTCAAAAAAAAATGCAAGTCTAATTTTAATTTTGCGAGTGGAAAAAAAAAAGCCACATGTTAAAATTTGTCAGTGGATAAAAAAATTGAAATTCAAACCCTGTATTGGCTCGATTTCGACCGATGGAAAATGCATTTCTTTTCCTTGGACCCATCAAAGAAATCACTGTTATGACATTTCCAGTTTTAAATTGAAGACTGCTAATATATGTATTTATCCCTTACACCATAGTTTATTTATACATATCAGTAATTATCCATGTTTACACATCTGACCAAATTTTGATCCATTCTACAGTCTATCAAATTTTTACAGTGTTTTTTTCCACTCTGGCTGTTAGGCTATACCCCTTTAACTCTTCACCAAAAAATTCCTGTGTTATACTCCCCATACCTATAGGGCTTTTAAAAACACTGTAGGAAAAGGAGGAAATGCTGGTTACCAGTATTTTCTTCCTTTCCTACAGTGTTCTCTATCCTTCCAAAAACATGTTATTTCAGCTACATTGAATTAATCATCTGCAAAGTAATGCTTTGATCTGACAAGTCCAAATATTTTGTCATTTGGTAAAGGGTTTAAGCCATTTTCAGTTGACCCTTTACCACACAATCCTTTAACAACCTTCAAGAAGAACCCTTCCGAAAACATTGTGGGAAAAAGAGAAAATGCTGGTAACTAGCATTATCTCCTTTTCCCACAATGTTTTCTGCCTTTTCAGAAACATATTCTACAATTGACCTTTGTGCAGATTTTGATTGACAGGTCATATCAGCCGATCAAAATGCAGTATAGTGCATCATGTAAACAAACAGGTTGGACAATGTGACAGTGTAATTTATGTAATTTAGTTTCTTTGGGTTTAAGTTAAAGAAGATTGGAATATAAAATAATTATTTGAAAATGGATTAAAGTTGCAGATAAGAATCATGTGGTAAGATAATTGTTACATAATATACCCTGAAAGGAAAACTAAATTTATCCAATCCAAAAATCTAGATCTACGAAAATGTCATCAGTAGATTTAACCAGGATTTCAAAAACCAGCCACTCTACCAAACAACAGGAAAGTGGGATTTTTTCTTAAATCTTTCATGAAAGAAAGAACGATTATGCCAAAGTGTATTGTTAAACTACCTTTATTGAAATCTAACTGAACGAACACCTTTCAAATCAAAACCATTTATCGTAATTAGTCGAATGGTAGTACGAAACGAACAACAGGAAGAAGTATATTTTATTGACAGCCACTTGTCATCCTGTTTCATGAAAAAGTTGACATAATGAACGTCATTCAAAGGTTGTTGTAATACTTTAGGGTGCATCTATATCTGTATTTTAATTTTTATTCATGTTTCATCAAGACGATTAAATGTGACTAGTTTTGGCACTTTCGTCTAGTTTGAACGATTGTTTTCCCCACGATCTTCGCATGATTGATAAATGTACGTCCATTCTAAATCAGTATAACCTTCATAATCACCTCAAGTGACCAAACATACCCCCAAATTAAAAGTTTTTACAACATACATCTGTTAAAATATGCCAAACCACTTAATTGTTCACATATAATAAAATTAATTGACTTCTACTCAAACAGGTATTAGAGGCGTTAATTAAGTCTTTACCAGACAACAAAACATTAGATTTGTCTATTTTGAAAACACTTGTGGTCGACAAATCAAACGTTGCTCCAGTGATGAGATTTGTCTTTGACAGGTAGAAAACACCCAATGAAAAGAGAAAAGTTTTTAAAAGTCTCCTTCTTCAAGGTCGTTTTGTGGTAATGGTTTAAATTGTAAATCCTTTTCTTATACCGTTTACAGTCAAATTCACATGTTATTTGCTGACGAAATGTCTTAAAAACATATGCCCCTTTTAGTAATTATAGATGTTGCTCACAGTAAGCTACTCACAGTGTATTTTTATTTCATATGTTGTGACCTAACATGGAATTACGAACATATTTGCACTATTTTTACTTCTCAATTTGTCATAAATATGGCATTATTTTAAGTATTTTTGCACTATTTTTATTTCTCGATTTTTCATAAATATGGCATTATTTTAAGTATTTTTTCTTCTTACGTTGCCTGTTTAATTTAAATTGATAAAAAAGTTGGTGATAAACTTAGAGTGAAATATCAGCTAGAATAAAACTGAAATAAACTCTCTTTCTCTATGTATGCAACGCCATTTTCTGGTTTGTTTGTCAGGCGTAGCAACCAAATTACCACTTTACTAAGGTGGGCGTGCCAAACTCGCCTTTACAGAAAGGGCAATTTGAGAGGTTTATAATTTGTCATCTGCAAAACTTTTTAGTTTCAATGTGTCTATAATTCTGAAGAACAATTAGCTTGGACTAATCAGCAGTAATGATGTACTACTCATTAGATGATTCAGCTGTTAATTTTCTCACTTCCTTTGTCAAATTTCAGGCTTGATGGCTAGCTTGCTAAATTCACAACCATTATGCTCTCTGCATTATTACAGAATTAATCCTTTGGCTCAAATCATGATAAGATACAGACAGTGTACATTAAGATCAGACTGCAAAAAATGTGCCCTCTGATCTTGATATACACAGTCTGCTGTGCCAAGATATTCTTATCAAAAAAATAGTCTTGAAATCGCAATTATTTCCAGGGGTGTGGAAATCCTACGTCCGACTCGTCCGACTCGGGTAAATTTGACGTCGGACAAGTGGCTTTTTGCAATCTACTCGTCCGCGGACAAGTAGAAAACGAGGGGGAAATTGAAATTAAAGATCTGTATTATATAACATTATCCTTGTGAAATGGAAATGTTCTCTCCAACTCACTTCGTAAACAAGAACATTTTCAAATTGAATTATGATAAATCAAAACATAATTTGGCCGGCTCTGATTGTATCGCCTACACAGGCTTTTTTAAAATTTTGACTGCGCTGCAGTATGGCCGAAATGTTGTGGTTTCTTGGCGCCATTTGGTTTGTTTAATGGAGGCAACAATAACCGAAACGAGTTATTTTTTTGCATATTATAACACCGCGCGTAGATTTGACGCGGTTGTCATTTCCCAATCATTCAATATAAAATTCTTTTTTGTCGTTTGCAAAAACTTACAGCTGACAAAAGAAGTTGTCTTAATTTAACACTGTGGAACAAATTCTTACTCGGTTGCAGTAAATGTATTTGAAAGAAAACCAAACACGCTGTATCCAGGTAAAACATGTCAAAAACCGGGAAACATTACAAAAAGTTTGTTAAAAGGACCCTAGACGATAAAGGGGCAGCGCAGCCTTTTTACTTTCGGCGTAAAACGTTTAAATTCTTTGCAGATCGATCTACAGGTAATCAAATCTCCGCATACTCAATCTGAAGTGCCGGGTCTGTCGGACATCGCCGATCTCCTGTTGTCGGAAAACTAAACAATTATTATCACCGCACATGATGCAAACTCTACATCTCCAGACACAATAACCAAGCCTAGCCTTTTAACTTCCACAGATAATGATTCCCTTGTATCATATGATGGCTGGTAAGCAGTTCTGCTGAAATATTAACTCCGGCATGCATGGGTGAGCCACAGTAGTGTTAAAAAGGGCTGTAAGGGCAAACACTGAGATATTTGGCCATGGTTTAAGCAGTAATAGTGTAACTGTTGAATCTTTTTAAATTATTAAATTGTTGCACCTGTCTATTTACTGTATGTATGTATAGTGCCATTAATTTGTTTTATTGATGTACCTTGAAAGTCAGTCTGCTTTTTCCAATTTGTCCAAAATCGCACATGAATATCAAAAAAAAAATGAAAGGCTAAGGCCCCTTCCCAATTTTTGGGAAAAAAGCCCCATAAAGGTTTGCTTGATTTATTTTCATTATTATTATTAAAAACCCAAACAAAGCAAATTTAAATGGTTAAAAGGACATCATTATCTACAAACTACATTCAGTTAGGTCTTTGTGTGCCATTTAAAATTTTGTTTTGGACATGTAAACTTCTCTGATGGACAAGTAGATTTTTTAGATTTACTTGTCCATGGACAAGTAGGAAATTTCAAGATTTCCACACCCCTGATTTCTGTTTTTTTCTCCAAAATGTACCGATAATAGTTTGTTAATTTGGTGCCTTACACTATATCAATCAACAAAATTTTGTACCTGTGCAGATCCAAAGCATTAGTAGACAACATATTAACCCTTTCCCAAACAATCCCTGGTTTTTACGGGTCAGGAATAGAAGCCTTTTGAAAACATTGTGGGAAAAGGAGAAAATGCTGGTAACCAGCATTTTCTCCTTTTCCCACAATGTTTTCTACCCTATCATATAGAAAAATCATCTTTTTAGCAACTGTTAATTTGTCATCTGCAAAATGCTTTCAATTTGGTCTGGTCCAAAATCTGCAGTTTGGGAAAGGGTTAAACATGGTTCTGATTGTGGGATTTTTGTTACAAAGAGTAGAAATTGTTCTGGGAGGAGTAGAAATTGCTAGTCACCAGCCTAGTCACCAGCACTTTTCTCCTTTTTCCATGATGTTTTCAAAAGCCTTCTAACTGTAGGTTGTAAGAAGTCAAAATTGTGTGGTAAAGGACTTATTATTTAAAATTACTGTATTAGCTAAAATTACTCAATAATCTGACAAAAGAGTCACAATGACAAGGACATTTCTAACAATGGCCAACTTCAACAAGTTACTCTATACCCGAGATGACAAAATTTTACAAGTTTATGATGTGCTAATACTTAACCCTTTACCAAACAATTTCGTGGTTTAAAAAGCTTTTGAAAATATTGTGCGAGAAGGAGAAAATGCTACAGCATTTTCTCCTTTTCACACTGTTTTCTACCTTTTAAAGGCAAAATTCCATCACTTCAGGCAGGTTAATTTGATTGATTGATTGTATGGTGTTTAATGCCATTTTCAACATTATTTCAGTTATATCACGGCGGCCAGTGCACCTATCCATGCGTTCCTGGAGTCTCTTTTACCAGTACTTCACACAATTTTCTTTCCAAGCCACTGGCTGCTTTCCCACATAATCATCGTCGAAACAATGGTCAGCGGTGGGAGAGGAATGAATCCTGTCGCAGTGACCATCATCAATCCTTGGAAAGAAATTGGCCAAGCCACAGGTCGTAGTCAGGGATCGAACCCTGGACCCCGTTTTCTCAAGTCCTGCATGCTACCAACTGAGCTACGATTAATTTGATCTTTGCAAATGCCTTTCATTGGGACAAAGCTAAGATTTTGTCTTCTGGGTCAGTTTTCACAAAACAATTTTTAAGAACATTCTTAGACTTATTCTCAAGATTTTTGGTTTAGCCAATCAGAAGTTGTGTTACTTTCAAATCTTAAAATGTTTGGAGAATAAGACAAAGAATGTTCTTAAGATTGGTTGGTGAATACCAACCTTGGTAAGCCGAGCCCCGGTAGCTCAGTCGGTAGCGTGCAGGACTTGAGAACACGGGGTCAAGGGTTCGATCCCTGGCTATGACCCCTGGCTCGGCCAATTTCTTTCCGAGGACTGATGATAGTCACTGTGACAGGATTCATTCCTCTCCGCGATATAACTGAAATAATGTTGCAAACGGCGTTAAACACTATACAATCAATCAATCAACCAACCAACCTTGGTAAAGTTAACCCTTATCCTGCTAATTAAGCAACATGAAACATTCAAGTTGATGTTAAATACCCAAACATTGCTATTTCAAAGTTATTTATTGGTGGAGAAATATCTCCTTATTGGACAGTGTAGATCCAAGATCAGACTGCACATTCTGTGCATTCTGATCTTGATCTACACTGTCTGCAAAAGGTAAGTGAATCTCGGTAATAGCAGCCTATAGGTTAATAACATCTCAAATGAAACAATATGGTCCAATGGAACTCAAAAAAAAAAAATCAGAAAAATTGAATCAGAGTTGTATGAAGATTTCAATCTCGAGAAATACCATGTCAGATACAGATGATAAATCAGTTACCTGTTTAAATAACCTGGGATTTTTTCCTTGTACACGAACAGCAAAGTTTCATATGCAACATTTTCTTCTTGTATAGATATTTCTTATTTCAGATATAAGAGCCAAATAAGTGCAACTTAAAGGTCGGTCTTGTCCAGAATGGCCAGCCTGAACAGCTCAAGAGGAAGAGTGTGAGCCTTGTATATTACAAATCTCAGGCCACTCGAGGGTGGGGGTTCCATTCTGATGGCTGGCCAGTTAAAATCACTACTAGTCTTTCTGACGAGACATTAAACCGAGGTCCTGCATGACAGTCATTTACACCATGCACATCTATGGTTTAAACAAGAGTACCTCATGTTGCACTCATCATAACTCGGCAGATTCCGTACCTACATCTAACCTCGTTTATATAACAGTTGTTTCCATTTGAACCGCCAATCACTTTATCTTATACATGGCGTCGCCCCTTTAAGTTGTTCAGCAACAACATAAATAACCTCGATGAAGTTGTTAACATCTACCAATCTGTCAGTGAAAACTTCAGAATTGATAAACCATGTTAAAAAATGGATTTACGAACTGTTTGTCAACTGAAATATAGTTGGAGAGATTTTGATAGAAACTTGAGACTCACTTTTTTGTTTTTAAGAGGAGCCTTACAATTTTCAGAACGGTAAACTGACATATTTCCGGCAAAGAAATGTACCCTGTAGGTGCATATCAAGCTACGTGATACTGCCGAGGGATCTGATGAGCCCATCACCAGAGGTATGCCGAATGCTTCATGTTGGTTCCAATACTAGGCTGCAGTTACTTTTATAACAAGAATTCTAAGTCGAGAAAGGGTAATAATTGTGTTAAAAGTACTTTTTAGAGTTACCTGTCCTTCAAGTATGGGTTCCCCTTTTGATATTTAACATGTAGCCCAAGTTTGGAGTGAACATCAAATAATGAGAGATATTAAAAAGTTAGAAAATAAAGTAATTTTGCACAGGTACCACATTAATGACACAGACTACAGTAGGGCTATGACAATACCTCAACAGTTCCTCTGAAACCAGCCGAGCTAAAAAGCCTGTATGGCCATAAAGTAGGCAGATGATCTGAAAACTTTGATGGGAGGTTTGGGGTGAGTGTATATCCAAATAATTGATTAATAAACAGAGACAGAAAAATGTTGCAGTTGGTTTAATGAATGCCACAGTCAATACCTTATTCATGGCACATACTGCCAACACTATTGTATGTAACCCCACCAAGATCTACTATTGGAATTCCCAGAAGCCGAGTTGAATGGGCCACCAGTATCCTTCACTAAGCTATCTGATTGGTCATGTCTTCACCCTTACAGTGCCTTTAATGATTATTTTTTCTTGTGCGGACAGTGTAAATCAAGATCAGACTGCACAGAACATGCAGTCTGATCTTGAGCTGCACTGTCCCTTGTTCTGGTCATACATCCAGGCCAAAATAGCCTGAAAAATAGAATTTATTGGATTTTTTACTCCAACTGAAAATGTTTATTAAGTTTATTTGGTGCTGTAAAGGTTCTACCAACAATATTTTGCTGCTTTGGGTCTCAGGGAATCAGTATTTCATGCACACTAGAACTGTTCACATGTATATTAATGCAAAAATATTAACATTGCATACTAGTGTAAAGCTATTAGAATATAGACATAATAAAATGATATAGTATAATTTTTATGTTATTATTCTGAAGAACTTGAGTTTGATTTCATCAGTGTTGAATTCAGTTCATTAGTGATATCATTACCTTAAAAGGACAGAAAGCCAAATAAGTGCTGGAATTTACTTCAGAAATTCAATTAATATTTTTTCTGTGACAGTAATGAGCAAATTATTCTATACAAGACATCATTTTGATACATTTACCAAATACTTGTAAATTATACAGAACTTTGAATAAATACCAATAGTTATTGAATAATACAAAACTTTGAATTAATATCAATAATCATTGAATTATACAGAACTTTATATTAGTACCAATAGTTACAGACATATTTTCTTGACTTAAATTTAAAAAGACTTCCCTAAAATACTTTCTCAAAATACAGAAAACAAGGACTGTGCAGAACTTTGGCAGATTTTAAGTGACACAAATATATCTATGTTTTTATTTTCAAAAGAGAAATAAAAAAAAAACAAGAGAAAACTTGTGATTTTCAACTAAATGAAAGACAAATCTGGATTTAAATTTGACAGAGTGTTCCCAGAATTTTTGGAACTCAAACTACAGAATGTGAAGATCTATGAGGGATTAGCACTGTGTATCTAGTTTGGTAACCTGCACAGCAATTTAATATCTCCAATTTAATATCTCCGGCTACAATCTCTCTTCAAGATCAAGGTAGGTTTATTCTTTTGAATTGTTTAACTCTTTACCAAACAACAAAATTTTAGACTGGACCAAATTCAAAACATTCACACGTGACAAATTAAACTTGACTTAAAAATTAAAATTTGTTTTAGGAAAGGTACAAAACATTGTGGGAAAAGGAGAAAATGCTGGTTACCAGCATTTTCTCCTTTTCCTACAATGTTTTCAAAAGGCTTTTTCTTTGGGGGTCGTTAAAAGTCGTAATTGTGTGGTAAAGAGTTACACCTTTACCAGACGACAAAATTTTAGCCTTGTCCAAATTTAAAGCAATTGCAGACGACAATTTCAATGTGGTTCAAATGGTACAATTTTTCTCTGATAGGTTACCAGCATTTTCTCCTTTTCCCACAATGTTTTCAAAAGGCACAGTGCCATAAAGGGCTAACTCTTATCCTACTAAACAACTAACATGAAACTTTAAAGTCAATAGTAAAAGCCAAAATGTTGCTATTCCAAAGGTATTTTCGGGGAAAAATCTATCCTTATCAGACAGTATAGATCAAAGATCAGACTGCATGTTCTGTGCAGTCTGATCTTGATCTACACTGTCCACAAAAGGTCAGTGAGTTGTGCTTAGCAGCCTCAGGGTTAATAGTTTACCAAAAAACAAAATTTATGTCTTTTCCAAATTTATATCACTCACCAGGTACTTGCAGATGATAAATTCTGTGTATCTAAAAAGATGATTTCTATCTTTGCAATGAAAGAAAACATTTAAAAAAAAAAAGAGAAAATGCTGGTAACCAGCATTTTCTCCTTTTCTCACAATGTTTTCTAAAGCCTCTTCTTCTGCTGTTAAAACAAGGGATTGTGTGGTCTAATTAACCTTTTACCAAATATCATGGTTTTCTTGAAAGCTTTTTTTCTGGTAAACATTGAGGGAAAAGGAAAAAAAATACTGGTTACCTAGCATTTTTCCTTTTACCAGGGTAATTTCTACTTTTTCAAATGCAAATCTCATCATTGTAGCCACATTTAACTCATTGTCTGCAAATTCTTTCCAATTTTTGTTGTCGGTAAAGTCTTATCACATGGCAGGTTTCTGGCAACAACAAAATAACAAAGCCAAATTAGCAATACCAGATTTTTGCTTATCTAATTTTGTAAGTTTCAACACTTTTAATGCCTTTCATCATTTTAGTTGCTTTTGTGGCCAGTACAGATCAAGATCAGACCCCACAAAACTGCCTGAATCTTTGATCTACACTGTCCACTTAATTATTTTTTTGCTACCAGATCACAATGTCCAAGGTGCTTTTTGTCCAAAACGAAAAAAGCCTATGTTTGCTAGGTTAAGAATATTAAAAATCAGAAAAGACTAATAATATTTAGCCCTTATTCTGCTAAATAGGTGAAACGAAACTTTCAAGCCGGTATTAAAAACCAAGATTTGGCTATTTCAAAGGTATTTCTTGACAAAAGATATCTCTCTATCGGACAGTGTAGATCCAAGATCAGACTGCACATTCTGTGCAGTCTGATCTTGATCTGCACTGTCCGCCAAAGGTCCTTGAGTCATGCTTAGCAGCCTTAAGGTTAAGATCAGACCTCATAGGGTGCCAGATCAGACTATGAATATCAAAGATCAGACCCCATAGCTTTAATGACTGAAAACTAAATAATCTAAAACAAAATCTTAATTCAAACTTGTTCTGGCCACAAAGCATCAAACTCAGACTCAAGATCAGCCCAAAACATATTCTGGCTAATCTTAGTCTACACTGCCTCAAGAAGTAAACCAAATGCTGCCTCTTGCATACGAAGTCAAGATGATTTAGTAAACAAATAAGAAGAGATTTGACAGTTTTTTTTTTAACTTTTAACCTGTTAAACAAGTTAAATGAAAGAAATGAAAGTTCCAGTTGTTGAAACCAAAATGCTGCGATTTAAAAGATATTTTTTTGTATAAAAATATGTCCTTATCCAAAAGTGTAGATTAAAGATCAGACCCCATGTTCTGTGCAGTCCGATCTTCATCTACGCTGTCTGCAAAAGGTCCCTGCATTGCACATAGCAGCCATAGGGTTAATGCTTAGTCCCAATTGTTTACAATCGTTTCAAATTAATTTTTACCTCACCACTGATCATCACTTCAAAGGTGGTTATGTGGGAAAGTGGTTGGTGGCATGGTAAGAACGTTGGGCAAAGTTTTGGTAAATGAAATGGCAGGAAAGCATTCATAGTTGCACTGGCTGCTGTAACCTAACTGATATAAATTTGAAAATTACAAACATCATCTTTAACCCTTTACCACACAATCCTGAGTATTAATGACTTTGAGGAAAAAACCCTTTGAACACTTGTGGAGTAAGGAGAAAACCAGCATTTTATCCTTTCCCCACAATGTTTTCTAGTACCTAGAAGCAAAATTTACTCTCTGAGTCATATTTAAATTGTTGGTAAATAGTTAACCCTCTACCACACAATCCCGAGTATTAATGACCCTAAGAAAGAAAGCTTTTGAAAACATTTGGGAAAAGGAGGAAATGCTGGTTAACAGCATTTCCTCCTTTTCCCAAATGTATTCAAAGGCCTTTTTTCCTGAAAGGAGTTGAAAGTAAAAGTCCCACAATGTTTTCCAACCTTTCACAGACAAATCCAATTGTTTTTGCCACATTTATTATTTCGTCTGCAAATGCTTTGAATTTGGTCCTATCTAAAATTTTGTTGTTTGGTGAAGGGTTATTGTAAAGACAAATCAAATTACTTAATCTACACTGAATTTGTCCACTGCAAAATCCTTCAATTTGGACATTCTAAAAGTTTGTAGTATGCTAATAATGTGCTAATAAGTTGTCAGGAAAATAAATGGATATTTCAGAAATAGCCACTTCTAGAAAACGAAAACACATTGTTACGGGAGATCACTCCTTCATGCATGGTTTCATCCCGATTTAAATACAACACCTAACAACTGCGTTAGGGAGAATTCCCTTTAGCTCAGTGGTTATGGTGTTGGTCTTTTAAACCTCGAAAAACAAGGATATTTGTCTGTACGAGTTCGAATCCCGCTAGGTGCAGTTTGTATTTGAGCTATGCATTTGATATGAACTTTCATGTTCGTAAGATGGGGGCTCATCCGAGATTGGCCATTGGGCCATTAATCCCATTTGTTGTCCAAAAATGGACTTTCTGCCTAATAAGGCTTTGAGTCATCAATAAATGATGACTTTGAGAGGGGGTGTGTTACGGGAGACCACTCCTTCATGCATGGCTTCATCCCGATTTAAATAC
This sequence comes from Hippopus hippopus, assembly GCA_946811185.2. NCBI lineage: Eukaryota > Metazoa > Mollusca > Bivalvia > Cardiida > Cardiidae > Hippopus > Hippopus hippopus. Next base: position 11,825,049 of record OX328103.1, on the reverse strand, counting down.
AACACCTAACAACTGCGTTAGGGAGAATTCTCTTTAGCTCAGTGGTTATGGTGTTGGCCTTTCGTGCGGGCGTTCTAGGTTCGAATCTTGCCCAGTCCCTGTATTTCTGCCATGCATTTGTTCATTTATTTCTTTGTTACAGACTTTGTTCGTAAGAATATACACACATAAAAAAGCAATTTTGATCCTATCAAAAATAACGAAGTGAATTAATCCTTTTATATCACAATTCCAACTTTAACAACCATGAGAAAGAAAGCTTTGAATAACATTATGGGAAAAGGAGAAAATGCTGGGAACAAGCATTTTCTCCTTTTTCCATACTGTTTTCTATCTACTTGTCCCAAACATATTTGAATTTGAACGCCCATTTTATTTTTTCATCCACAGACCTTTTTAATTTGGATGAGTCTAAAATTTTGCTTGGTACAGAGCTAATTCTTTACCAGACCACAAGATTTTAGACTGCCCAAATTGAAAGAAGTTGCAGACAACAAAATAAACATGTCTCAAAGGATGGAATTGTCTTGGGAAGCAAAGAAAACATTGTGAGAAATGTAGAAAATGTTTGTTACCAGAATTTTCATCTTTTCCAACAATGTTTTCAAAAGAAAACATAGGATTATTTGGTAAATGATTAAAAAATTCTTCTTTTGCTGTCAATGAAAGCGATGAAAATTCCATACAGATGTATTCCTAGAAATTTGTCAATAATTTCATAGAATTGCAATAAAATATTTGGTGTTATTTCAATTGATTTAAATGACAAAACCTGAAATCCGTCTGTCAAATTTGAATAACAACATTTGATATATTGTCAGATTTTGTAAAAAAATATATCACATGGGATAATTCTAAGACAGTGAAATGTCATTACTACATTTATACTATTCAATGTATCATCGAAATCCTTAAAGGGCTTTTCGAAACAATAGTTACCATTACAGCCAGTGTAGATCAAGATCAGACTGCACAAAATGTGCAGTCTGATCTTAGATCTACACTGTCTGCTTAGTTGAAACATTCTGAAACTGAGCAACCTTATAATTGCTATAATTTAAGTCTACTTTCTTGACTTAGAGTGACTGTTATGTTTATTCAGGGCTCAAAGAGGTTAAAATTTGCCTTTTCAATACTGTAAACTCTTAACTTTTTACCAAATGGCAAAACTTTGGTTTTGACCAAACTGAAAGCATTGGCAGACGACAAAATGATATATTTCAAATGATGATTTCTGTCTTTGCTAGGATAAAAAACATTGTGGGAAAAGGAAAAAATGCTGGTTACCAGCATTTTCTCCTTTTCCCACAATGATTTCGCAAGCTTTCTTTTTCAGGATTAAGTGGTAAAGGGTAACTCTATATTAATTTGCCAAATTTGTCGAGTTTGAAAGCATTTATAGATGACTAAATAAATATGAATCAAAAATTGGAATTTGTTTTTTGGAAGGATAGAAAACTTTGTTGGAAAAGCAGAAATTTATTTCAGAATTTAATCTTCTCCTGTTTGCTAAGGGTTAAAGCAGCATACCATTAGATTTAGGAGGAATTTTTTTATATCTCATTTTTCATCAACTAGTTGATATTGTGACATTGCTTAAAATAAGACTACCTCAGAAAAGAGGATTTCTTATTTTTTTGTGAGAAATACACCTTTCCTCATAGAGGCAATGCTGATTTTCAACAGCCCACATATTTGGTGTAAGCACTGGTGTAGTTTCCAGGGAGCAGAATCGAGAGAGATTAGTAAAAGTTATTTCTCAATCGATGTAAAAATATGTTTAACCTAAACTAAAGACCCATTTACACATTCACGATTTTCTCTATGATTCACCACGATTCACCCAGATTTCTCATGGTCAGAAAAATCGGGATGGATCGGGATGAATCGTGGCGAAAAGTAGAAATATTCAGTGCCACTACGATTCCAGTAAGAATGTCCACGATATTAGTACGGTGTCTGTAAGGTATTGCTACGAATCAATGACGATTCATGACGGCAACGCTACGGTCAATGAGGATTGACCACGGTGGCACAACGAATGCTCACGGTGCTTGTACGGTTCGATACGGTACTAGTACGATTCACGGCGGTAGCGACACGAGCTCCCACGACTGACCACGATTTAACGGTTTTCATGTGACAAGTTCTCAAAGTATGACATCAGAAAATCATTATCTCCTCAACTGTTGACGAGGTCAGACATGCCACCAAGAAAGAAGGCAACTGCGGCCAAGGGAAAAAAGTCACCTGACCCACCGGCAAGGGTTAGTCCTGACCCGCCGGCGAGGCTCAGTCTTGCCTACCGGCCTTGGTCGTGGCCAATCGTGGAGCTACGTAGCGAAACCGTGGATGATTCGTAGGACAACCGTACACAATTCGTGGTGAATCGTGAGAATTCGTGGTATCAAAGATTCCACGACTGGCTACGATCTCTCACGAATAGCCGCGAATATAGCTACGGTGTCAGTACGAATAAGCACGATTCCGCTACGGTTGCGCTACGAATTAGGCCACGCCCAATAACCACCACGATTCGCCACGAATGTTTTAAACAGTTTAAAACTTCCGTAGCGCTACCGTAGAGTTTCCCGAATCATCACGATTCATCAAGATTCACCACGGTTCTACTACGAATCACCACGGTACACGACGATTTTACAAATCGTGGCGAATCGTAGCGGCACCGTAGCCAAAAATCGTGAATGTGTAAACAGGCCTTAAGCTTCAACAATAATACTTAAGAAGTGTTTTTTTTTCATATTCACATTCCTTCAGTGGCAATAGACCTTTAAGTGTTTATATTTTAATCTGTATTATGCATGCATAAAAATTCAGGGGCAATCGTTCTTGGATGCAGTAAAACCTGCCAGAGTGGCCACCTCTATCAAGCGCACAACCTGCATTATGCAACCAACTCTCAAAATTCCACAAATATGTCAAAATTCAACTGTCTGAAACCAGCACCTGTCTTAACTCTTCACAAAGTGCCAAAATTTTGGACTTGCCAATATTGAAAACATTTACAGATGAGAAATATAGCGCGGCTCAAAAATTGAAATTTGTTTTTTGGAAAGGTAGAAAACATTTTGGGAAAAGAAGAAAATGCTAGGTTTCAGCATTTTCTTCTTTTCCCAAAATGTTTTCAAAGACCTTTTTTCTCGGGGTCATCAAAACTCGGTATTGTGTTGTAAAGGTTTAACTCTTTACCAAACAACAAAATTTTAGAATCATCTAAATTGAAATCAATTGCGGATTATAAATAAAATATGGTGGTTACTTTTCCTTTCCCACAATGTTTTCAAAAGACCTTTTCCTCAGGGTTATAAAACATGGTTTTGTGTGGTCAAGGGTTTAGCAAGCATGCTAGCTAAAAACAGGTTAGAATTTACATGTATCAATTTACCAAATTGTCACCAGGTAGAAGAGTAAAAATATTTTTGTAAAAAATGACTAATTCTTCTCTTTTCAAATTCTAAGCCCAATTTTTGTGTTATGATATTCCTTAAAATAGTAAATAAACTGTAATCTTGATTTCAAATAGTTATTGAATTTTGATTTCAAAAAGTTACTTAATTTTCTTGTTTTCACAATCTAATTGTTTGCTGGACAAATTCCATAAGTGTTTACTATACAATTACGAGTTTTAATGACCCTGGGGAAGAAGCCTTTCGAAAATATAGTGGGAAAAGGAGAAAATGCTGGTTTTTCTACCCTTCCAAAACCAAATGCCAGTTTTTGAGTCAAATTTATTTTGTTATCTGAAATACTATCCATTAGGACAAGTCTAAAATTTTGTCTTTTGGTAAAGAGTTAATTTGGCTTTTAATAGATATGTTGTCTGCAAATGCTTTCAATTATAAGGACATGTCTAAAATTCTATTGTTTGGTAAAAAGGGATAATTCAATCCTAATTCCAACTCAAAGTACACAAAATCTCTGTCAACTAGAAACCTCATAAATCATGGAATCCTGGATAACGCATGGACCTTAGGGTACAATTTTTTTTCCCTCCAGCGTTGGAATTTCTTTATGATTTTACATTTTTTTTTCTTTAATGACAATCCTGTTTTTGAAGATTTATATCTTTACCAGATGATGAAAGATTTTAGACTTGTACAAATTCAACGCATTTGCAGATGACTAATCTGGCTAAAATGATGAAATTTGTCTAAAATAGAGCAGAAAACATAGTAGGAAAAGGAGAAAATGCTGGATACCAGCATTTTCTCCTTTTTCCACAATGTTTTCAACAGCCTTCTTCCCAAGGGTTATTAAAAACAAATGATTGTTTGGTATAGGGTTAAATACTCATTTTACTTGTGAAACAGGAATATTGGCAAAACCGATGGATGCTCGCTGATTTCTGAGGCTTGTTAGCCAAGACAATTTCTGAACACATGGTCGGAATTGCAAGGACAAAATTCTTTTGCAGAGCATTTAAATGTATCGGTAGTACATGACAAAAAATGATTAGTCTAATTGAAATTGGATAAAATGCTTTTGTATCAAAAAGATAATAGATTAAAGGCTCAATAGCAGCCAAAATGCAATCAATCAAATCATACCATTTAACCCTTTCCAAAACAATCCCTGGTTTTCACGACCCTGAAAAAGAAGCCTTCTGAAAACATTGCGGGAAAAGGAGAAAATGCTGGTAACCAGCATTTTCTCCTTTTCCCACAATGTTTTCCTCCCTTCCCAAAACAAATTTCAGTTTTTGAATCACATTTATTTTGTTGTCTGCAAATGCTTTCAGTTTGGACTAGTCCAAAATTTTGTCGTTTGGTAAAGAGTTAAAAGTATGGAAATTAATTTGAAAATGAAAATCCAAATTGTACAGTTTGTCCAAGTGCTAGTCACTGGCGTGGAAATTAATTCTAAAACTAGGTCAAAAGTTCCAAGGTCCCTTTATCTTTTGTTACCTTTTACCTAGTTTTAAAATTAATTTTCCTGCCAGCGACTAACACTTGGACAGACCACATAATAACGGATTTTAACACATAACCTCCCTTGTTTTCAGTGTAATATACCAATTACAAATTTTCTTATCTTATACATGTTTAACATCACTATTATGTGACGTCATTTTTGACGTCATTTTGTACGTATTTCATAGAAGTGAATAAATTTTATGGATATTACCGTGTGTGCATCTATAGATGGTTAAAAATGCATCTTCTAATCTACGATTTGTAAAATATTGTTATGTGATAAATAGAATCTGACATTCGTTGGCGCATGAGATAAAAGTTTCATTAAACTTGTCATGAAAAAATGTTATTAAGCTCACTAAAGGCTCGCTCAATAACATTTTCTCTAGACTCGTTTAATAAAATTTTATCTCAACGCCAACTCATGTCAGATCCTATATGTCATATTCACAATAATTTCCATACTTTTAAATGGTATGATTTAAAATTTTGATGCATTTTAACATCCCCCATTGTTTACTTTTGGCCACTTACAGTGACTTAAGTCCAAGTATGACAATAAATCAAAGAACTGAAATTCCTGAAAAGTGGATTTGCGGAGCAGTATAGAGTAATGACTGGGAGGAATTGAAAATATGGTTTACACCACATACAGGACATAGTTTATTAAATTACTTCATGGAACAAGCTGAGGCAAGAAATTCAGAGTTGGTCAGCCAAACTGTCTGTGATTTATTACTTATTTTTTTGTAAAATGACAAAATTAGAGATCAATTGAAAGCATTTGCAGATGACAGTACATAAATGAGACTCAAGAATTGAAATCTGCTTTTGGAAGGGTAGAAAAACTTGTGAGAAAAGGGGTGAATGCTATTAACAACATGTTCTCCTTTTCCCAAAATGTTTTCTAAAGCCTTTTTTCCATGAGTAGAAGGGTAGACATGTGAAAAATATACAATATTGCGAGGTTAAGGTTTTTTATCAAAAACTGAAAGTAAAATGTATATAGCAACTGGATGTGCACAATGTAAATACAAAATCAGATTGCACGTTCTATGCAGTCTGATCTTGATTATGCTTTCCTAAAAAGAATGTCAACTCTTTAACACACCGTGCCAAGTTTTAAAACCCTGTGGAAATAGCCTATTGAAAACCTTGTATGAAAAGGAGAAAATGCTGGTTACCAGCATTTTCTCCTTTTCCCACAAAGTTTTCTACACTTTCACAGACAATTACCATCATTTTAGCTAAATTCATGTCATTTGCAAATGCTTTTAATTTAGACCAGTCTAAAACTTTGTTGTTTGGTAAAGAAATAAGCCAAGTCCGGCAGCACTTTACAGAATGTTTGTATTGGATTTTGTATTGGAATTCAACGCCATTTTAACAGCTTAGGTCATATCATGGCGGTCAGTGACACACCCATGTGTTTCCTGGCTTTCTCACACCAGTACTGACACAACTTTCTAAAGCCACTGACTACTTTTCTCACATGCATGAGGTGAGAGGCGAAAAATTGCTGGAAACTTTACAGGATACTCCATCAATTTAAATACTGGATGCATATGTATTACAAAGTTTTTTGACCAAAATGTAATGAAACCTAGGAATAGTTTAATAATATGGCTGCAGTGACTACAACTGTATGTCAATATTTTTTTGCTTGGGGGCATGTTTGCATTAAGTGATTTAAAAATATTTGGCCCAGATCAAACAGTAATGACATCAGGAATTTGATAAAAGATTGTGTGGCAGCTCATGGTTAGCCCCAGGTAAAAATGAATCCTGGAAAACAAGGTGGGATCTAGAGCAGGGTAGTCAGCATGATACATTAATCCTTAAAGCACTTTTCCTGACTATAGTTACCTTTGCAACTAGTGTAGATAAAGATCAGATTTCACTTTGCTGAGGTAATCTGGATAGCAGCAACATTGAAAATTGAAATTATTTGGGTCTTATTTCTAGACTCAAAATATCTGTTAGGTTCATTTGCTGCTCTAGGGGTAAAAATTATCTAAATTTAATTTATCAAGTAACTTTTTCAAAAAATAATTAAACATATCAAAATGAATGTGGCTCAGAATGTGGGACCTGACTTGAAAGGGTAGGAAAAATTGTGGTCAAAAGAGAAAATGCTCTTTTGCCCACAATGTTGTATGAAATCATCTTTCTCAAGGTTATGAAAACTCTGAATTGAGTGGTAAACTGTTGTCTTCTCACCACACAATCCAGTGTTTTAAGAATCCCGATATTATGAAGGCTTTTGAAAACATTGTTGAAAAAAGAGAAAATGCTGCTAGCCAAGATTTCTCCTTTTCTCACAATGTTTTCTTTCTAATTGTGGACAAATCCTGCTCCTTCAGCCACATGTTATTAGTTGTCTGCCAAAGCTTTCACAAAAGACAAGCCTAAAGATTTTTCTTGTGGTAGTTAATGACCATTTTTAATTTTCACATGTTTCCATGCATAAAAGCTTGGGGACTGACAGACAGACCAACCAATCGAGTAGGACGGTAGGTTACAGCAAGTGGGTGGGTCAGTGGGTATGTGAAATGAATGAATGAATGAATGAATGAAAAGCCGTTTTATAGGACAACGACAGAAAACAAGAATAAAAAGCTCCAAACTGTTTTGGGGTGTATGGAAAATGACATTTTGAAATTAAATTGGAAAGAGCGTGAGCAGTTAATGAAATTACTTTTATTCAGGATGTTTTCAATTTATCAGAGGGATGAAAAAATACAGGAATTAGGATATGTCCAAAATTCTGTTGTTTAGTGAAGGATGAAGTCTTTACCAAAAGACAAAATTTTAAACTGGTCCAAACATGATAATGATCTCTAAAAGTGCAGAAAACATCATAGAAAAAATTGTAAAAAGCATTGTAGGAAAAGGAGAAAATGCTGGTTACCAGCATTTTCTCCTTTTCCCACTATGTTGTCAGAAGACAAGTTAGTTAGGGTCGTTTCAACATGGGATTGTTTCATAAAAGGTTAATCAAGTTTTGGAAGCATCCATCAGTCAAACTCTTGTTTTTTACCCAAATTAAAATTTTGATTAAAGTTCAGCATGCGAGGCATTATCAAAAACCTACCCCTGTGATCACCCAGCGGGGATTTGTTAGGAAATTTATCAACCACTCTAATGGCTCTAAACCAATCATGGTTAGACATTTCTAAATGGGATTTGAAAGAGCATTGATCCCAGATTGTATCATTGTATGGAGAAAACTTTGCAATCTTTACATAATGACATGTTCAGATCTGATCTTCTGACACTTTAACTCTGTATCACACTATGCCAACTTTTAACAATCCTGAGGAAGAAGCCTTTCAAAAACATTGTGGGAAAAGGAGAAAATGCTGGTGTACCAGCATTTTCTCCTTTTCCCACAATGTTTTCTACTCTATGCCATACAGAAATCATCATTTGAGCATAACTGTATCAAAAATATTTTGATGGTTACTTGCCCTCGTTGTCTTGGTTTCCCTTTTGACAGTTAACAACTAGTGCAAGTTTGAAGTAAATATATTCAGTAATGTTATAAATATTATAAAATGTCATTTTTTGCAAGATGACCATGACACAGAGGACGACAGGGCTGTAATGACGTGGTTTCTTTGAAAACAGCCAAGCTGAAAATAGACTAAGTTATCAAATGCAAAAGCGTTATCCTGTGAAAATTCAGGTGCTGAGATAAAAAAATACACCAAGTTATCAAATGCAAAACCATTACTGGCATCCTATGTTTCAAATGCACAAATTGCACTTGCATTTGACACTTGCAAAGGATTTTATAATTTTTTTTATATTTATTGTACTATTTATCAATGTTTTACAAGAAATTTTCATTTGCTAAAAAAATTCTTAATCTGCCTTCTTAACCAATTGAGAGGGCAGAATTAATAACAATGATTGATTGAATTTGCGTTTATTTATTGTTGCCACCGGTTGCCCATATGGGTGACACCCCCTGAAGGCTGTTAGTATTGTTACGGGGGATAGTGCAGATACAGGACGAAACCCATCTTACGTTACGTCTGGTTCTCTAACGTGCTCGGTGTATAGCACCGTCACACGGGACCTCGGTTTAACATCTCATCCGAAAGACTATTAGTAATTTTAGATGGCCAGCCGTGGGGATCGAACCCACACCCTCAACCGATTCGAAATATCACGTTCACGAGTCCTACGCTCTACCTATTGAGCTATGCAGGCTGGTCTTAATAACAATGACATTATCAGCTGGGTTATAAAAGAAGAATTTTGTCCAACAATTTTTCCCTTTATTAGCCCTCTACCAAACAATCCCATGTTTTCACAATTTTGAGGTATTAGCCTCTAGAAAACATTATGAGAAAAGGAGAAAAAAAATCAGTAACCAGCATTTTCCCCTTTTCTCACAATGCTTTAGAGTTCATTGAACCGCGTTCAAATTTATTGTCTGCAGATCCTCTCAATTTGGAAAGGTCTTGAATTAGTTGTTTGGGAAAGGGTCAAACAATCCAACATTTTCAGGACCCTGAGGAAGTTGCTTCTAAAAACATTGTGCCAAAAGGAATAAATGATAATTCTGGAAACCTGATTGTTGTGTAAGGGGTTGAAAAAGGGTCCGATTTTTTTTTCCCCAACTGTTCAGGTCTTTGAAAAAGAAAGTGAAAGGATATGTCTGATAACGAACTGAACAAACTTGTTTATTCTGTCTTTAGTTTCTTCAAAAATAGGATGAAAATCTGATAATTATTGAATCAGTAACCATTTAACTTTTACCACAAGATCCTGAGTTTCAATGCCGATGAGGAAGAAAGCTTTTGAAAACATTGTAAGAAAAGAAGAAAATGCTGGTCACCAGCATTTTCTCCTTTTCTCACAATGTTTTCTACTCCATGAAAAACAAATTCTTATGATCTTTAGAGCCAAATTTGATTTGTTGTCCACAAACATATTCCATTTGCACGAGTCTAATTTTTTGTCCTTTGTTAACTCTTTACCACACAATCCCAACTTTTTTAACGACCCTGAGAAAGAAGCCTATAGAAAACATTGTGGTAACCAGCATTTTCTCCTTTTCCCACAATATTTTCTACCCTATCAAAGTCAGAAATCATCATATTAACAAGATTTAATTTGTAGTCTGCAGATGCTTTGAATTTGGTCCAGTCCAAAAATTTGTCATTTGGTAAAGAGTTAAAGACTTTAGAACAATCCTGTGTTTCTCTCAATGTTTCCTGCCTTATTCTAAAGACAAATTCCTCCATTTGAGTCATATTTGTTTTTTCTTCTACAAACACTTTCATTAAGGACAAATCTAGAATTTTGTTGTTTGGTTACCAGCATTTTCTCCTTTTCCACAATGTATTCAAAAGCCTTTTTCACCTGGGTAGTAGAACCACGGGATCATTGGTTAAAGACTAAATATTCTCACATGAACTGTAAAGTACTTTACAGTTCATTTCAGGATCTTTACTCTTTGCCAAACAATCCAGTACCTCTCACAGACTTGTCCAAACTGAAAACATTTGCAGACTAAAAATTTTATTCTATTCAAATGATGGGATTTGTCTTTCGAAGGATAGAAAACATTGTAGGAAAAGGAGAAAATACTTTCCAGCATTTTCTCCTTTTTCAGCTACATTTCAAAAGCTTTAATTGTAATGGTTGTTAAAACTCGGGACTGTTGTTAAAACTTGGGACTGTAATGGGTTAAAGACCAACCTTAACTCAATATCACTCATTAAAGAATTTGCAGCACTGATGACATTTTGAAAACATCCTTGTAAATTAGGAACAAGATCACCGCATGTGGGTGCCAAATATAGTTGCTCGATTTTCAGTGAAAATTCAGTCGAAAAATACTTTGATGGTTGCCTGCCCCTGTTGTATGGGTTTCCCTTTTGATAGTGAACAACTTGTCCAAGTATGAAATCAATATCTTCAGTAACAATAGAGAAATTGTAAAATTTCAAAGTTTTTGAAAATGTCAAAGTTTTTGCACGAGGGGCATAACTGTCAAAAATATTTGAGCTCCTGCAAAAAGCAGCTACATGCATCTCCCTGATGTATGATACTAAGCATGTCATCACATAATTATGGATCCAGAAAATCCATTTAGTCTGACAATTGACTTGATATGGAGGTAGTATGGTCCTTGGACATGTGGAAAATTTACAAAAAGCAAGAAGTTTTGACCCAGGTTAGCCTGCGGGGACCGGGCAGGCTGACCCAAGTTGATAAATTTTGCAGATGAATTAAGCCCCCTTTTCACAGAGCATGGCTCATTCTTAAGGTTGCATACCCCTCTGGTATGGACTCCACTTTTGTTAGTTAAAAACTACTAGAGGTTGAAATGAATATCCTCTGTGATAACAGAATTTTCAGAAAATGTCAGTTTTCATGCAACAACAATGAGGAAGAAGACGACACGGTTTGACAACAACAGGGCTATGACAATGCCTCAAAGTTTTTCTTAGAAAGCTGCTGAGCTAAAAATGTGTCATTCATGACAACACAATGGTTCATTACTTCGACAAGACAAATCTATAGTAGCAGGTCATGTTTGTCATATTCAAAGTATCTCGCTGTGTGTGACAAGATAGGAAAGTATCATCATGAATACTTACGAAAAATCTGATTATCCCTTTACTACTCAAACCCAAGTTTTAAGGACCAGGAAAGAGAAGGCTTTTGAAAACATTGTGGAAAAAGGAGAAAATGCTGGTGACCAGCATTTTCTCCTTTTCCCACACTGTTTTCTCCCCTATTTAAGACAAAAATCATTATTAAAGTTACATTTGATTTGTTGCCTACAGATGCTTTCAATTTGGTCCAATGCAAAATTTTGTAATTTGATATAGGGTTTACAGTTCACTAGATAGCAGAATTTCAAGCGCAACCAAATTAACCCTTTACCACATAATGACGAATTTTAACTACCCTGAGAAAAAGGCCTTTTGAAAACACTGTGGGAAAAGGAGGAAATGCTGGTAACCAGCATTTTCTCCTTTTCCCACATGTTTTTTTACCCTTCAAATACTAATCACACCACTTAAGGCAGACTGAATTTGTTATCTGCAAATACTTTCAATTTGGGCCAGTCTAAAATTTATCGTGTGGTAAAGGGTTAAAAGCATCTGCAAATGACAAATACAGCACCAATTACCACCTCTGTCGTTAAGGGGTAGAAACATTGTGGAAAAAAGGAAAAAAATGCAGTTTACCAGCATTTTCTAATTTTTCCACAAGGCTTTTAAAAGGCTTCTCCCTCACTGTCGTTCAAAGTCAAGACTGTTTGGTAAAGGGTTAACTCCTTACCAGTAGATAGTTTTGTAAGAGATGCACACATGACAGATAGGGGACTAAAAGAAATCACTAGCAGGCAGAAGGGCAGACTAATGGACAAATGACCAATTCTCAGTCTTGTTTTTTTTCGGTGTAGTTGAATGTGCTGGCTATTGACCTAGTTTTTGGTACTGATAACAAATGAATAAGCAGAAATTTGTGATTGGTCAAAAATGTAGACATGTTCATTCTAAGGGCCCCTGCTTATTTACATTGTTTATCTTTTTCAAAGATATTTCTTGTTTATCTTTTTCAAAGATATTTCTTGTTTAAACTAAACTGTTTTCAAATGACTGATAGATTGACTGAATGGTGCTTTACGTCGCTTTCAACATAATTTGACTGTGACAGTTCACCAGTGCTAGGCTTGGACTATTAACGCATCTTGCCCAAGAACACTGTGACAAAAAACCTTCAGCTTTCATTAAGGATTGAACCCAGGGCCTCCCTACCACATCAAAATCCTACACTTTAACACTGAGCCATGCAGGACCTCCTCATCCTGGTTGAAAAAGGAGGGAATTGTTTGTTTAAGTGTTAATGACCAATTCTGAATAACATAAACTGACAGAAAAGGCATTGACCTATGGGGTTGTGTGTCTTTTAACTTAATAGTCGTTATTAGAACTGTCTTCCTGGACATTACGGCATATTGATCAACCCTTTACCAAACAATCCGACATTTGTAAGACCCTGGAGAAGGCCCTTTGAAAGCACTGTGGGAAAAGGAGAAAATGCTAGTCACCAGCATTTCCTCCTTTTCCCACAATTTTTCCTACCCCATTCAAAGACAAATCCAGTAATTTTGAGACATATCTAACTTGTTGATTGCACTTAGTGATTTCAAAAGTAAGCCAAGTTCAAAATTTTGCAAACTGGTGAAAACGCTACATATACTGCTTTCTGAGCCCCTGCAATCAACAGTTTGGCAAAGCATCGTGCGAAAAGGAGCAGTTGCCAGGAACAAGCATTTTCTCCATTGATCATGATGTTTTCAAAATCATCCCTACTAAGGATTGTAAAAGCATGAGAACTTTTGATGAGCATTAGAGAAATCCATGAACTTTTGAGCGTTAATCTACTTCTGTACAGGCTAATTTCAGATTAACCAAAAATCTAGTGAGGGGCTCTGAGTAGCCTAACCCTTAGGCTGGTAAGGGTTACTCACTGACCTTTTGCAGACAGTGTAGATCAAGATCAGACTGCCCAGAACGTGCAGTCTGATCTTGGATCTACACTGTCCGATTAAAAAAAAGGAGATTTTTTCCCCCAGAAAAATAAGTTTGAAATAACATTTATTTAGGGTTTTACCATCGGTTTAAAAATTTAATTTCACTTATTTACCAGGATATGGGATAAGTGATTAAGGTGTCTGATAAATAATCGAAAGGTTCAGCATTTTCTAAATACTAGAATTAAACTTGGCAACTTATTCAACAGATTCTAATTTATCTTTTTTTCTGCCAGCCACTGGAAATTGGCAGACCTTACTGTAAAAGCTAAGCTCAACTGCAAGGCAGACTGTAAACGCTTGTGATATCTATAATATCTTACCACTCTCTGTGACACTTTTGACTCTTTACCAGACGACAAAATTTTAGACTTGTCCAAATTGAAAGCATTTGCAGACGACAAAATAAACACGACTCAAAAAGTGAAAATTGACTTTAGAAGAGTTGAAAAAATTGTGGGAAAAGGTGAAATTGCTGGTCACCAGCATTCTCTCCTTTTCCCACAATGTTTTCAGAAGGCTTCTTCCTCTGGGTCGTAAAAACCAGGGATTGTTTGGTAAAGGGTTAACCCTTTACCAAACAATCCCTGGATCTTACGACCCTGAGATAGAAGCCTTTAGAAAACATTGTGGGAAAAGGAGAAAATGCTAGTAACCAGCATTTTCTCCTTTTCCCACAATGTTTTCTACCCTACTGGAAGCAAATTTCAATTTTTGAGTTACGTTTATTTTGTCATCTGCAAGTGCTTTCAATTTGGACCTGTCTAAAATTTTGTCGTTTGGTAAAGATTTAAATGGCGCAAATTAAATTTGCCTGCATTTTGACTCCCAAATGGTTTGCTCTTGGCCGCTAGCGGACCTTTAAACTATCCTTATCAGGCAAACCACCATAGGAAAACTGTATTGGATAAGCTCAATGGCCAATCAAGTTTGTTATTGTTTTGACCCATAACCATGCAAATGTGATTTTCATGCCATGGCATCAGAAAAAATGTTCCAACATTGAGGGAAAAATAATAGAATGCCTGTTGTTCTATCTCTAAACTTTAAAATTTGTATAAATCATAAATATATCTTCATACTTTAATCACTTACAACAGACCCTAATGACCCTGAAGAATAATCCTTTTGAAAACATAGTAAAAAAAGGAGACAAATCCAACCAACTGAGGCATATTTTCTATGTTTGCAAATGCTTTCAAATTCGGCAAGTATAAGATTTTGTTATCTGGTAAAGTAAAAAACCCTATAACTTCAAAGTTAAGAAGTTTTCATGATAAAGGACTGCTGCAGACTTGTTCCCTGTTTGTTTGTTTATTGGGTGTCTAACAGTGTTTTCAACATTATTTTAGTTATAGTACCTATCCCTTATTTTTTTTCCCCTAGCCACTGGTTTCTTACCCACATAACCATTGTCAAAACAATGATTAGCAGTCAGCAAAGAATGAAACCCATCAAAATGACTATCAACCATCCTCAGAAAGAAATTGGCCGAGCTACGGGGCTCAAAAAGTTGTTTCTAGAGGCAATGACCTCAAAACTTACACTACATTACAATAGGGAGTCTAAAACACATACATATGGATATAAGTTTTTGCAATTTTCATATTTGAACATCCCTACGGGTGTCATATTTTTCCCACCAATAACTGGAAGTTGAATATTTATGGTTTAAAAGCTAGAGAGGTCATTAGCAGCATGTAATTGTAACTGTCATCAGGGTGCAACATCCTCTTTTTTCAAAATAACATGTTTTTTCCCCCATTTTTTTCTCCTATCCCTTGCAATACATATGCAAACAAGGGGGCCACTGGCCCTGAGGCAATCACCTGAGTAAAGTCATCTAGGATTGATAAAGTTAAGAAGCTCTTGGTTGTGATGCCGTAAAACACATGTGTATTTTGACCATAATGTCATGGGTATTTTACTAAAAATAAAAAGGTTAAAACCCTCACTAAAAGTTTAAAACCTATAATTATGTCAAGATAAAACTATTTTAATAAAAAAAAAAACAATAGGATAATGAAAACAGGTGGATAACATTTTTTTATCAAAATATTTTGATATTATTAATTAAAGGATTAGATCTTTCAGTGCCATAGGCAAAACCAGGGCTTTTATGCATGGCAAAGATCAAGATCAGACTGCACAGAACATGCAGTTTGATCTAGGATTTATTCATCTGTATGTTTAGTCAAACCTATATGATACAATTTTTGTTAATATCACTGGATTGTGTTTTCAGCCATCAAAAGAACTCTAATTAACCCTTTACCACACAATGACGAGTTTTAACGACCCTTCAGAAAAAGCCTTTTAAAAACATTGAGGGAAAAGGAGAAAATGCTGACAAGCAGCATTTTCTCCTTTTCCCACAATGTTTTATATTATTTCAAAAACAAATTTTAACGTTTCAGTGATAATTATTGTGTCGTCTTTGAATTTGGACAAGTTTTAAATTTTGTTTTTTAGTAAACAGTTAATATGAGTCATGCTCTGGCAAAAGGGGGCTTAATACATCTCCCTGATGCATGATACCAAGCAAGACAACACATACATCCCAAAAAATCCATTTTTCTTGACAACAGACTGAAGCTGGAGGTAGAACGGTCATTTGCTGTGCAGAAAATTGACCGCTGGCAAAATGTTTTGATGCATGTCACCCTGCCCAGGCTGTGCTGACTGACATGAATTGATACTTTTTTGCAGATGCATTCAGCCCTCTCTTCACAGAGCATGGCTCATTAACTTGGTGCTAATAGAGTTACCGATACAAACAACACTGGGATTTTCAACCATATGAAAATGAAACACACAAAAAAATTACAAAATTAAAACTGCAACAGGTCAGAATGTAGCTGCATATTGGACACTGTAGATCTAAGATCAGACCATCCTACAGATGCGACTAAGACAAATCGGCCCTGTAGAATATTTTACTTTTTCTCCCTTTGCAACAAAGCTATCTCGATGAGTAGAATTAAGAGTTAAGCTGCTAAGTGGGACTCACTGACCTTTTGCGGACAGTGTAGATTAAGATCAGTCTGCACAGAATGTGCAGTCTGATCTTGGATCTACTGTCCAATAAAGAGATATTTTTCCCACAAAAAAAAAAAAGCATGAAATAACATTATACAGGTTTTTACTATCGACTTGAAATTTTTACCATATTTAGCATGATAATTAGGGTCAATGGGTTTTCTAAACAAGGACAACACCCCGTCAGATATGTTGTCAATCGACCACAATGAGCTAACTAGTCACTTTCCATCATGAATATTTGGAATTTTATATCCCTTTCAACATTTTTTCAGTCTTACTGACATATTCATGCATGTCCTGGTGTCAATAGTACCAGGCTAGGGCTCTGGAAGTGTCTTGCCCAATGAAACTAGTGCTTTGAGTTAGGTTCAAACCTTTGGCCTCCAGGTTACAAATACTACATTTTACCACTGAGCCACTCAGGACCCCTACTTTCCATAATGACCACAAACTTCACTCTATATACATGTTCATGGACAATATGGGTAAGTCTACACAAGGACAATGCCCTGTTCCTGGAGGTCTATGAATTATTTATGGAAGTCATTCAGCAGCCATCACTAATCAGTTCGGGAGCCATTAACAATAATAAACACTATTCCTTTATTGAATTTATAATTGTTTGTTCTTGAGTTCCCTTGGGCATGGAGGATTAGCCATGCTTGTTGTGAGCCAGCCTTCACCCTTAACTCTTTATCAAATAATTCCGAGTTGTAACGATCCATAGGGAAAAGTCTTTTGAAAAACATTGTGGGAAAAGGAGAAAATGCTGGTAACCAGCATTTTCTCCTTTTCCCACAATGTTTTTAACTCTTCCAGAGACAAATTCCATCATATGACTGTCATCCGTCCCTTGAAAGAAATTTGGAATCTAAAATGCATTCTTGCAAGTGCAGTATTTTGGCTATTTTTTTCCTAATTGCAAAGGTCCATTCCGTTGACCTTCAAGAGCTGAACCCGACTATGGTTGTTCAGCTGACAGTGTTGATCAAGATCTTGGATTTACACTAAATTTTGGCCGAGACAAAATTCCAATTCAATATTCTGATTTTTTTTTTTAATCGTAAAGGTACACTTTATTAAACCTTTAAAATACCAAATTTTGTTCTAGTTACTTTAGCTGACAGTGTGCACAATGTGCAGCCTGATCTCAGATCTACCCCGTACACTTCCTTGCCAGATATTTTGTAAGAAACAGCCTTGAACTGTATTATCTACATCTTTACCAGTACTGACAAAGAATGTCAATTTCATTGATTTAGCAACACAAGCATCAACTCTTTCCCATACGACAAAATTTTAGACTTGTCAACCATGAAAGCATTGTGGAGATGACAAGTTAAATGTGCCTCAAATGATGGGTTTTGTCCTTGAAAGAGCATTAGAAAATATTGGGGGGAAAGGAGAAAATGCTGGTGACCAGCATTTTCTGCTTTTCCCACAATTTTTTCAAAAACCTTATGCCTCAAGGTCGTTAAAGCACAAGAATGTTTGGTAATGGGTTAACCCTTTACTGCACAACGAAATTTTTGACTCCTCCATATTTAAAGAATTTGCAGAGAAAAAACTAAACGTGACTCAAACGATGACATTTGTTTTAGAAGAGGTAAAAAACATTGTGGGGAAAAAGGAGAAAATGCTGGTGACCAGCATTTTCTCCTTTTCCCTCACAATGTTTTCAAAAACCTCATGCCTCAGGGTCAACATGTGGTTGTTTGGTAATGTATTAACTCTGCATTCTAAAGGATAATCCCAGCAAATGTGTCAAAGACTTGGAGAAGCTAATACATTACCTGTCACGTGCTACAAAACGAAGTCCTTCATCTGGAATAATCACATGATTTTGCCTCAAATCATCACCATCTGCAGACCATATTTTGTGTCGTGCAGAATTAAATAGGCCATGCACTGTGAAAAGAGGATTTAACGCATCTGCAAACAGTATTGATCCAGGTCAGCCTGCGCAGTCCGTGCAGGCTGACCTCTATTGAAGCTTTTTGATATTGGTTTATTTTCTACATGTCTAAGGACCATTCTAGCTCATTATTTAGTTGGTTGTGAGACAAAATGGGTTTTATGGATCCATAATTATGTGATGACTTGCTTGGGATAATGCATCAAAAAGATGCATTAAACCCCCTTTTGCCAGAGTATGACTCGAATGAAATTCTTTAAAGGGTATCTGAAGAGAACCTTTGATAGTCTGATCATTAATTTTCTGTAACATTTGCCATAATATGAGCACACTGGCCTTTAGAGTGGACAGCCAAGCACCGGGTAGCAAATCAGCTTCTCTTGCATTAAAACGATATCTTATGAACCAGAAGATGTCGGATATAATAAAATTACCATTTTTGGTCTGCTCAAAGTAGAGTCTAACTTAGTGCAATCTTTAATATCTGAATATTTTATTGCAACTTCTTTAACCCTTATCCTGCTAAATAAGTGAAATGAAACTTTCAAGCTGATGATAAAAACCCAAATTTTGTTATTTCAAGGGTACTTTAGGGGAAAAATATCTCCTTATGCTGTCTAATCTTGATCTATACCATCCGAAAAGGGTCTGTGAGTTGTGGTTAGCAGCCTATGCGTTAAAAGAATGAATGAATGAATGAAAGTTGTTTTATGGCGCTTCAACAGCTATGGGTTAACACAAATACCATATTTTCTCAACTGGAAGTCCGAAGGGCACTGCATTTTTTTCCAAAAGGAGGGGGTGGGGGCAGGGGCTTGATAGAGGTGAAATGTAATAGAATGTTCCATGGACAACGATAGCACAGCCATCTGACTTTCAGTTATGGCAGATGGTAAAGTGATTTTGTATAGAGAAAGCAGCAGCACTGTATTTACTGCAATTTCATCAGTTTTACCACAGACTGTGATTGTTTTGGACAATAGAACTGACAATTAAATTAGGTCACTTTACTGCAATACTTTTTTGGTGTAGCTGAATGTGCTGGCTTTTGGCCTACTTTTTGGTACTGATAAAAAATTAATAAATGAAAATTTGTGATTGGTCAAAAATGTTTATTCTAGGGGCCCCTGCCTTTTTGCTGGCCGTCTATCTTTTTTTGAAAAGATATTTCTTGTTTCCTTTAAGTTCTCCCAAGTTAGTTGAGGAGTCTGTTATTACCAAAAGAGTATAATGTTATCGAAAGTGTTTAAATAGTCTGATAGTATCTGAAGGTGTTAATGCCATCATGTTGTGAAGTAATTAAGATTATCTCAATGTCATTAATTCACTCCAGCTGCTTTATTTCAACTTAATCCACAGATTTGCCATGCAGTACACCCATTTTCAGATAAAAAAAAGCTTGGGGAGTGTTATTGAGAGGGGGCGTGCATGTAATAAGAAAATCCTCGTATGTGATAATATGGTTACCTAAAAATTAGCCCTGAAAAACATCAGTAACGTTTCCTTTCCATAAAAAGCAAAAAAAAACAGGAAACCTATAAAGTTTGAAGAAGTGAACAGTCTGTCTGCCTTACAGAACCTTTATCTGGTCAGCTACAGTGTATTTACAGCCCTGACATAAAGGCCTTTGGAAACATTGTGGAAAAAGCAGAAAATGCTGGTAACCAGCATTTTCTCCTCTTCTGGGAATATTTTCTACCCTTTCAAAGACAAATATTGATTATGCGTGCATGTATTTTTTTGTCTGCAAATGCTTTCAATATGGACACAGTCATTTAAAATTTTGTCACCTTGTAAAGAGTTAACTCTTTACTACACAATGACGACTTAACACCCCTGATAGAGAAGGCTTTTGAAAACATTGTGGGAAAAGGAGAAAATGCTGGTTACCAGCATTTTCTCCTTTTCCCACAATGTTTTCTACCCTATCAAAGAAAAATAATTTCATATGAGCCACATTGAAACTGTCATCTGCAAATGCTTTCAATTCGGACAGGTGTAAAATTTGTCGTGTGGTAAAGGGTTAACTCTTTACCATACAATCTCTTGCTTTTAGGACGGTGATAAGAAAAACTTTTAAAAACAGTGTGGAAGAAGGATAAAATACTAGTAACCAGCATCTTCTCCATTTCTCACAATGTTTTTAAAAGCTGGTTACAAGCATTGTCTTCTTTTTCCATTATGTTATCTACCTTTCTCAATACCAATCCTGTCATTTCAGCCACATTTTAATTTGTCATCCGCCATCACTTTCAAATTGGACGAGTTAAAGATTTAGTTGCTTAAAGAAGAGTCAAGCACAATCCCTGTAAGTTTTTGTAATAATATTTGTGCAGGTTCATCTGGTGCTTCTTGCAGGGGAAAGAACGAAACCCTCAGAGTGCTAGTAAACAGTTATTTTTCGGTCACACGAGACCGAAATATTCCAATGTGAAGGCCATTTTGACCAAGATGTCATATAAGATTTTGAAACCCATTTTCTCTGCAGTCCAATCTTTCATGATCTCTTCAACAAATAATAAAGAAAGTGCTCAGAACCCTAAAGGTTAATCAGGGCTTTACCAAACAATCAAATGACTGAACAACCCTAAAGAAGGTTTTTAAAATATTACGGAAAAAGGAGAACAGCTGGCTACACCTCAGAAACAAGATGACCATTTTCAGCTGCCATTATGCTCAACGATGGTTATGTTGGAAAGCAGCTAGTGGCTTGGGAAGAATATTGTGCAAATTACTTGTATAAGAAACACCAGGAAAGCATGGATAGGTGCACTGGTCTCAGTCATGTTGAAATAAACAGTGTTAAGCACCCAACAATCAATCAAAACAATCAATCATAATTTGCTGCACAATCATGACTTTTAAGAAATCCTTGTTATTCATGAATAACCAACATGAGTTAACCCTGTACCACACAATCCTGAGTTTTTAAGGACCCTAAAAGAGGAAAGTGGTTGCAAACATTGTGGGAAAAGGAGAAAATGCTGGTAACCAGCATTTTCTCCAATTGCCACAAAGTTTTCCACCCTCTCATACAGATTTCATAATCAGAGCCAAATTTAATCTCTTATCTGCAGACACTTTCAAAATGGACTAGTCTAAATTTTTGTAGTATGGTACAGAGTTAAGGTCAAATGAAAACATTGCGGCAAAGGTATAGAGTAGTCTAAACACCGCTATCACACATAAACAAGCAAACACCGATTTGCAACAGCCAGACGGGGACGCTTTATTAGGCAGCACAGACAACCCATACAAAAAATGTTATATATACCACAATCTTGCATAAACTCAATACAAAACGGAATGGAATTTCCTAAGAAGGATACTGGCCGTCCACGTAAAACCCCTCAGTGAGAGGAACCGTGTATCAGCAACATGCACAAAACAACGTAGTGTTTCTCAGACTATCCATAGGAAATCAGGGTTGGCGGATTTCAACCTACTACAACCGTTTTACCCCCTAAACATTTATCAGCTAGAGACGATATCTCAAAACCTTAAGCAATTCCAATGGCATTGGGAATTTGCTGCCTGTATGTCGGACGTCTGACGTGGAACTGACCGAATACACCCCATCCCGCCACTTCGTGCTTCATGCGCACTAAGACACACAATACATATGTGTGCATTAACCATGCTAAGACAAACATTCTCCACTATACTACGTACCGCGGAGAATTTATAATTCTTTTTTGCAAGAGAGTTTTCAAATACTGATGTGGCACAAGGCCAAAAACCTTGTCTACCACAGGTAGCCAGTTGACATTTTACAAAATTAAATTGTTTTAGACCTGTCCAAACTGACAGCAGCTGCAGGCAACATGATAGCTCACGTCAAGTGATTTTTCTTTAGAAAGTGAGAAAACATTGTGGAAAAGATAGACAGTGCTGGTTACGATAATTTTGAAAGCGTTCCATCTCACTTGTTAAAACACTGTGTTGCAACACTGTATTGTTTGGCAAAAAAATCAACCCTTAAGTGCACAATCCCAAGTTTTAAGCAAGAGGGCCATAATGGCCCTAAAGTCGCTTACCTGAGCCTTTTGACAAAACATAATCCATTTTAAATCTCTTTCGAGATACTATGACAAACATTCTAACAAGCTTTCATAATTATTGGACGGAAAATTTGGTCTCTAGCTTGTACACAAGCTTTTTCCAGACTCATTCAAGATGTCATCAAGACAAACATTTTGACCAAGTTTCTTGAGAGTTGAACTTAAATTGTGGCCTCTAGAGTGTACACAAGGTTATTTAAAGATTTGCCAAAGTGACCTAGTTTTTCACCTGACCTGACCCATTTACAAACTTGTTTAAGATGTCTTCAAGACAAACATTCTGACAAACTTTCATGAGTATTTGACTGAAAATGTGGCCACTAGTGGGTACACAAGGTTTTCTAAGATTTGACCTAGAGACCTAGTTTTTGACCCGACATGACCCATTTTCAAACTCATCCAAGATATCAACAAGACAAACATTCTGACCAACTTTCAAGATTATTGGACTCAAAATGTGGCCTCTAGAGCGTACATAAGGTTTTTCTTAGATCTGACCTAGTGACCTAGTTTTTGACCTGACCTGACCCATTTTCAAACTCATATGAGATATCATCAAGACAAACATTCTGACCAACTTTTAAGAGTATTAGACTAAAAATGTGGCCTCTAGAGCATACACAAGGTTTTTCTAAGATTTGACCTAGTGACCTAGTTTTTGACTGTACATGACCCATTTTCAAACACTTCTGATTTTGACCAACTTTCAAGAGTACTGAACTGAGAATGTGGCCTCTAGAGAGTACACAAGGTAAAAGTTGACGACGGACAACAGACACACTAGCACGATCACAAAAGCTCACCTTGAGCACTTTGTGCTCAGGTGAGCTAAAAATTACCACACATTGCCAAGTTTTAATTACCCAGTTGAAGGCTTTTGAAAATGCTGTGGGAAATGCAGTGCTTTTTACCCTTTCAAAGCCTTATCCAATAATTGAAGCAGAGTTTGATTTGTCCTCTGAAAATCCTTTCAATTGTGATGCCTCTAAAAATTTGTCGTTTTGTAAAGTGTTAAGCAGGGAATTGCTCAGAGAAAGATCTTCTAAATCTGCCATTGATCCTACTGATTGAAGCATTATTATCAATTTTCTTAACATGAGTTGTCCATTTCAGCTACAATCAGGTTTTTCTTGCAAAATCTGTTCTATGCTGTTGTACTTTTAAGTCAACAATTTTAACAGTCATGCAGTGGTTGCCTTGTGGCTCATCTGATTTTTTCCTTTGTTTGAAGGCTTTTGAAAACAATGTGGGAAAAGGAGAAAATGCTGTTCTCCTTTCTGCATAATGTTTTCTACCCTACCGAAGACAAAATCCTTTCATTCAGCCACATTTTATCTATTGTCTACAAATGCTTTCATATTTGAATATAAAAATTCTAAAATTTTATCGTTTGGTAAGGAGTTCATAATCAAACACAAACATTGTAGCAAGTTGAGAAATTACTCTGATGTGCAAGTTGTGAATTCGCCACAGTATGTTTTCAAGGACTTCTGCTACATTCATGAAAACATGGCATGAAGGGAAGGTCACTTTGTTCTTTTTTTTTTTATATTGCACCAGTAAATCTTTGCATGGCACTTCTCTTTTACAACCCATTTCCACTGGACCAAATTCTTGACTTCTCCTTTTCCAACATTGTTTTCAAAAGCCTTGTTCTTCAGCCTCATTAAAACACTGGATTGTTTGGTAAAGGATTTTGCAGTTAATTTTACCTGTTGGGTCTTTTTTTAATGGTAATTTTTAATGGTAATTTAATTAGATTTAATTGTATCAAAAAATACAAAATCTGCACTAAAGTGCAACGTAACACTGGTATAATTTCTGTCCAACCAAAACATACAGTGATATTTGGATCGTTTCCCGCAAACGTTTCTTTTGAGGATCTGAATACTGTTAATTTTGTACCTTTGAAACTAATCAAATATATATATTTTGGGCTTTAAAGGGGCCTTTTTAACTTTTTATGCTCCAAATTGAATTAGCAATAATTTGTGAAAAGGGGGTTTAACGCATATGCAAAAAGTAACAAACCAAGTCAGCCTATGCAGTTTGTGCAGGCCCACATGGTTCGAAACTTTTTGCCATTTGTAAATTTTGTGCATGGCAAAAGACCACTACCTGCAGACCCAGTTAATTGTTAGTCAAAATGGATTTTACGGGTCCATCATTATATGATGACTTAAATGGTGTGATGCATCATGGCTTTGCATTAAATCCCCTTTTCCCAGGGCATAGCTCATATGTTTTTGTTAAACACTGATAAGTACTGCAAATTATTCTTTTCCCTGAAAACATAAAGGAACTGGATGGTTACATAGTTAAAAGGTACAAATTTCACATATTGATGGGATGGTGGATTTGCAATTGTCTTTAGTTATTAGCTATAATATTGACATCAGTGTACATCTTGAAATACTATGCCAAATACATGCAATCAACAAATGAGCCATGCTCTGGCAAAAGGGGGCTTAATGCATCTCCTTGAAACATGATACCAACCCAAGTCATCACATCATTATGGATCCATAATAGCCACTTTTTTAAACAACCAGCTTAATCATGAGGTAGACTGCTCCTTTGACATACAGAAAATTGACTTAAAGCGAAAAGTTTCGGCCCAGGTCAGCCTGGGTCGATACTTCTTGCGGATGCATTAAGCCCCCTTTTCACAGAGCACGGCTCAAATGTTTTTGACAACATATGATTCCCATAACCATTGCCAGGAAATCCAAAAATGGCTATTACATAGGCTATGTAGCCCTTTAAGGAAATACCACTAAAAAATTGTTTTCTTATATCATTTTTGTCTTTCTTCTTTACTGATAGTTTCCTAGCCATCTCCTTACTTAATTCTGTGATGAATTGGATATTTTTTTTGTTTGATGAGATTGTAAAAATCTGTATAGCACCTTGGCACCCATCATCATTATTCATTTATCTATTCAATTTTTCTAGCAGTTGGAGGAGGGGCTAGAACCTGTTGGAATTTTCATAAGAAATTTAAAATCAATCACTTTTGTGCTTCAAATGATCCTATTTGTTTTTGACCGGGTAATGAACATCTTGAGAAAAGGAGAAAATGCTGGTTACCAGCATTTTCTCCTTTTCTCATCATGTTTCCAAAGGCATTCTTACTTGAGGTTTAAAAACACAGACTTCACAGGTAAGGATTAGAAATCTTGTCAAATAAGAGAAAGGGCTTATTTTGAAAATTTCCCAGATGTGCTGTATCTTTAAAAAATCTCCACAAATATGTGTTATCATAATTGAACTATAAATCAGGGAAACTATAAATTGATGTGTTCTGATCCTTTCATTCAAAATTCAAATGCTTTCATTTTGGGCGAACCTAAAGTTTTGTCATCTGATAAAGAGTAAGGTGGTAAAGTGTCTTAATGCTTTACCACACAATCCTGACTTTAAATGACCCTAGGGATGAAAGCTTTTGAAAACATAGTAGGAACAGGAGGAAATGCTGGTAACCAGCTTTCCTCCTTTTCACACAATGTTTTCTACTCTGATGTATTGTCTTGCTAGGTATCATGCATCATAGAGATGTATTAAGCCCCCTTTTGCCAGAGCATGGCTCAACTGTAAAAGGGACTTGGAGGTTTAATACTTCAACTTTGGCCAAAGGCATCCCAGCAAAGTGAACAGTGTAGATTAAACATTATACCGCATGTTTTGTGCAGTCTGATCTTGATCAACAACTGCAAAAAAGGCATATTATATATGAGCCCTGCTCTGTGAAAAGGGGTTTTATTGTATCTGCAAAAAGTATTGACTCGGCTCAGCCTGCACAGTCTGTGCAGGCTGATCTGGGCGGAAACTTTTTGCTATTTTTCAATTTTCTGCATGTCAAAGGACCAGTGTAACTCATGATTCACTCAGTTATTGGAGAAAATGGATTTTATGGATCAAGAATTATAAATAATTATGACTTGCTTGGTATTAGGGATCACGGAGATGAATTAAGCCCCCTTTTATGAGAGAGTGACTCATATAGTTGAATACGGCACTTTAAGGGCATAACTCTTCTACTTTAGCATTGACTAGTTCCAACACAGAGCTGCATGTCATGTTCACACAAATTTGTCAAGGGGGAGTCCAGAGAATAAACAGCAACACATCAATACAAACAGACAGAAAAAAAGGAAGAAAATAAACGCGGATCTCATTATTCTGGGTGAAAAAAGCCATATATTTATCCCTCCTATTAGGGCATCTTTTCCTCCCCTGATAGCCTTTAATTGGCTGCAGCTTTTCTATTTTCCAATTGCAAGCCAGATTCTGTCAGGCCGTCAGGCAAAATTTGCAACAAAACCTTCCAAT
This sequence comes from Hippopus hippopus, assembly GCA_946811185.2. Lineage (NCBI taxonomy): Eukaryota > Metazoa > Mollusca > Bivalvia > Cardiida > Cardiidae > Hippopus > Hippopus hippopus. The sequence goes on along the minus strand of OX328103.1, from coordinate 11,798,196 downwards.
ATTGCCTCTCTCTCTGATACTTCCTGTTACAGTTCTCCGCCTAACAAGATATCTTCTGTTCAATAGTTCTTTGGGTAATAGGCTATCTTTTACTTAACTCTTTACCACACAATCCCGAGTTTTAACAACCCTGAAGAAAAAGCCTTTTGAAGACACTGTGGGAAAAGGAGAAAATGCTGGTTACCAGCATTTTCTCCTTTTTCCACAATGTTTTCCACACTTCCCCAAACAAATTTCATTTTTTGAGCCATGTTTATTTTGTCGTCTGCAAATGCTTTGAATTTGGACCAGTCTTAAATTTTGTTGTGTGGTAAAGAGTTAACTCTTTATCAAAAGTGGATATTTTGGACTTGACCAAATTGAAAGCATTTGCAGTTGACAAATTAAATATAGCTCTAATGATGATTTCTGTCTAGGATTGGGTAGAAAACAATGTGGAAAAAGGAGAAAATGCTGGTTACCAGCATTCTCTGCTTTTTCCACAATGTTTTCAAAAGGCTTCTTTTTCAGGGTTGTTAAAAATTCCAGATTGTGTGGTATACCATTAACTCTTTACCAGATGACAAAGTTTTGGACTCAACTTGAGAGCATTCGCAGACAATGAATTAAATGTGTCTTAAATGATGGAATTTGTCACTGACAAGGAATAGAAAACACTGAAGGAAAAGGAGAAAATGTTTTTTCTTCTTTTCTCACAATGTTTTCCATGGTCTCCTTTCTCAGGGTCATCAAAACCAAGGATTGTAATTTCCCTTAGCAAAATGAAATGGTCAAAAATTCATTTAAAGAGCCTTAAAAGACCATTGAAAAGCCCTTTTCTCAGCAAAAACCATTGAAATGGCCTTAAAATAGTCTGATTTCAATGTTTAACTCTCCATTGATTTTGCATTTTCTATAAAAATGTATATCTAATGGTAGCTTTAATGGTATGAATGAGAACAGACCATTGAAATACCATTAGTGTACCATTTAGTCTGTTCAACCATTTATTTCAAGTTTGGGAGGCCATGTATTTGTATTCACATGAGACCACTGAAAGTCATTGAATTACCATTTCTGAACCAACCCCTGCAAAAAATGGACAATAGTTAACTATTGCATGGTTAACTATGCTCAAAGCACAGTTTGTCCTTGCTAAGCATTGTTGACGATGGTCAAACATGATCTAATCATACTTTTCAAAAAAAGATGACCATGGTTCTGTCTCTTGACAAGGGTTAAGCATGGTCCCTAGTTGAAACCATGGTCAAGCATGGTTTCAAATGTTGTGTACAAGTCAAAACATGGTCAGACCTGCTTTTCATTTCTGATTAGATTTGAAACCATGGTCAACCATGGTTTTTATTACAGTTATATAAATGGTTTACTTTGAGAATTTGGCTTTCTACTATACTGATGAAAAAGTACTTTGAATCAAGGAATTGAACAGTCTTAGTTTTAACACAAATGCACTGTCTACCATGGTTATTACTGAACATGAGAGATTGTAACTTTCAAAATTTTTTATACCTAGAAATCACAGGTATTTGTGTAAATTATTTTCGCTAAAGTATCATGACAAAAACATGGGAAAAAATCTACTGCCAACTTTGTTAGATCTGTTCTGCAAATGTGCAAAAGTTAGCCTTCAGATATCTGCAAAAAAAAAACACTTAAGCATATTAGGGTAAACAATTTTTACCTTAGTATGGTATGGTATATTATCAAACCACTCTGCCATACTGTTCATTTGAGTTCTACCCACCTAATCTGGGTTTGTATTTTGTAATGTCCAGTCTTATTTTTTCCAGACATATTTGAGGATTTCTAGGGTGTATGTTATGTCTACTTTCACTTAATGAAAGCACTGAAATATGATTCAAATCTTTGATTAACACAAACTATGCAATTTGCAAGAGAATTGTTATGAAGAGAGAGAGAGAATTTTTCACACAATGTGTTTCCAAGTTGAAAATTAAAATGCATTTTCATTATGCAATGGGCTCTTTTGTAGAGAGAGAAATCTAGTTGTATTGATAACTATGTATAATCATGAATATATTTTTGTTACTACAAAAGCATATCATTATTTTTGACCAGTATTAAAAATCTGCATGTAAGGGATGGTCAAAAATCTTATTACAAACCAAAATCAATACAAACCAAAATCAAACAAATATTGAGGCACATACATATCAATTAATTCCGATACATTTTCCCAACACAGAATTATTTAAGTAAAGCTCAAAAACACTTGTTTGATCACTCTCTAAAACTAAATTTTAGTAGTATGACAATGAAAATGTTTAAAGTAATTTAATTCTAGGAAAAGGAGTTATCCAATATGCAATGAGAAAACATCTGGAGTCAAAATGACCAAATTTTGCAAAAAAAAAATTACCGGCGGTCGAAATGACCAAACAGTGTCGAAAAAAAACGATGTCTAAAGAGGGATTCTGTATTATGTATAATCCCTGGTCTAAATGACCGATTGTCGAAATTACTGTAATTCGGTACAGTAGCATCCAATGCAGTGCACGAAACTCGTTTTATCACTAGAAATCATGATTATGATTAAAACAGCTGTGACTATGATACCATAAAATAAATGTGAAGTTTGATTTCATATGCTGTCTTGTCAATTAACACAGATTGTGTGTTTAAATAATTTTTTAAACAAGTTTTACCTTTCGAGTCGTCGAAACTTTGATCTCCGGAAATATAACTTCGGCTGGATTCCACATCACGCGCTTCGATATCACGGTTTCCTTTGAAAAGCGGGTACCATCCTAAATTTTCCGCGAGAATCTCGGCCATGAGTGACAGTGATTGGTCCGCCATTTTTTGGCGCTACAACTAAACGCTGTCCGGCTGCATCACAACAAAGAATCGAAAGGTATGTCTTTAATTCGATGAATTTCACATATTTTGAGAGCTTTATTAGCATTGCGATTATGCAAGTTTATAGATCTGCGATTGGAGAATGTACTGGTCGGTTGTTAGTGGAACTCGTATTTGTCTTGCATTTTCGTGCACGATTTCCCATGTCTGGTGTATCGTTAAAACTCCACCTCTAAGAGCCTAACATTAATCAGTATTGAATGAAAGATGGTAAATTTCAATTAATAAAGCAAGTTTTTTTCAATGCATTTAGATCCAGTCTTTTTTTTTTTCAACGACAAAAAAGGATCTTTCAGATGCTACGGTCTGTCCGCGTTTTAGTCATGTCCGAATCGTCTGCTTTTCCCGAAAAGAATGTCTGACATACGAAGCTGTGTCTGAGCAAATTTTCTTAATAACTTTAAGAACTCTTATAATGTGTTGTTTTTCAAATTTTTCTTACTCTTTTGACATTTTTTATGAAATAAATATCAGTTATGTAAAACTTTTTGTTTATTTTCCCCTGTGGGATGAGTGAACCCAAATGTAGGACAATTAAGTTTTCCATTTTACTCGTCCCTCTGGGGGAGTTGCTCTAGAAAAATTTTTCAAAAAGCTCTGAAATACAGATTCTTACCAATCCAGTTATCATGTGACATTGTCTTGATAAATATTAAGTTTTACAAGTGGATGGTCTAACTTCCTTTACAACCATAACAACAGTATTGTATAAGTAAGGATTGTAGAGTTAAACAGCATCTGTTTAGTTTCAGATGTCAGACAAATCGATTATGATTTTGAAGGATATAGAGTCAACATTGAAAATATCAATTTTTTATTGAATTCATCAGTTCCATTTTGATTTATTAACTCTTTATCAGACTACAAAACCAAAGACCTGTCCAAATTGCTAGCAATTCCTGGAGCCTTAGACTTGGAAAATTACTTTAAAATGTCAGTTTTCCTGTTAGTTTGGGACATATTGCCATTCTTATACCAGCCGGAGGTAGAAAACATATAAAAATCTTGTGGAGAAAAGAGAAAATAATCATTATTAGCAGTTTTTCCTTTTTCCACCATGGTTTCAACCTTTACTCTTTACCAGAAGACAAAATTGCCAACTTCAAAATTGAGAGGAGGTGCAGATGTCAGACAATTTAAAGCCTGAATAAATTGAATTCTCAGGTAGGATAGAAAAAAATAGGGGAAAGAAGTAATAGCTTGTCACAAGCAATTTTCCTTTTCCCACTATGATTCCATTAAAAAAGATCCTCTTCGGCAGGGTATTTCATTTCAAGGAAATACCTTGTAGCTGCTAATTGTAAATTTCTGTGTAAAATGCCAGTTTGGGAGTTTGAAATCTTGTCTATATTAAATACCTACCATACAAAAAAAAATGTGAAGTGTCCCTTTGTCCTTAACTCCTTATCACACAATCCGGAGTTTTAACGACCCTGAGGAAGGCAGGCATTTAAAAACATTGTGAGAAAATGAAAAAATGCTGGTAACCAGCATTTTTATCCTTTTCCCACAATGTTTTCTGCTGTCAGAAAAAGATACTACCAGTTGAGCTACATTTAAATTAATGCATGCAAATGCATTCAATTTGGACTAGTCTTAAATTTTTGCTGTGTGGTAAAGGTTAAATACTGAGCTACCGAGTGGACAATTTCTAGATGTGCTTACAGCTAATCAGCACTATATACATGTTTATTTACATTTACAGTGATGTAATAACAAGGAGAGAATTTAAGGACCTGCAGGAAGGAATTTTGCCATTTAAAGAGAAGGGTTAAAGATGTTTTAGAACCACTAGCCAAATCACAAAAAAAAAACTTGAACCAAGCTCTTCATCTGAGAAACCTAGAGACAGCAGACCCGACGATCCTGTAACACCCAAGCCAAGCCAAGAAGTAACCTTTAATGGTTTCCCCAAGACAGAGTTAAGGGCCAAAATAAAACGTATCAAAAATGAATTGGAGGCTAGCCACACTCTTATGCTGTCCCTACTCAGCATAGATGACATCATTTCCCACTGTGTGTCTGGCCACAAGGCAAATAGTGTAACTCTGCAAAACCGAAATTTAAAATCCAGTCATATGGAATCCTTTCTACATTTTTAAAGAAGGCATACTGCATGAAGGATACAGATATAACAAAGAAGGTTCAAGCTGTTCAGAAGAAATATAAAAAACAAACACTAGATGTTGAAATGGTGACTGATAATAATATGCTGTATTTTAACCTTTTACCACACGATCCCAAGTTTTAACTACCCAAAGAGAGAAAGCTTTTCAAAAACATTGAAAGAAAAGAAGAACTAGCATATTCTCCTTCTTCCACAGTGTTTTCAGTCCATAGGAAAAGCAAATTTTGTGTTGTAGGGAACATTCTATTCGTCGTCTGCAGTTGCTTTTAACTTAGTCTTGTTTGAAATTTTGTTTTCTGGTAAAGAATTCATAGCATTTTACTTACTAATACAGACAACATTTCACTTAATAGCAGACAATATTTGAAAAAAATCTTTGCAACTGGTGAAACTGCTGTTTTGTTTACTTTATGTTGATTTTTAGTTTTGGGCAGTAAAGCTTTCAACTTGAACTTTGATTAATCACATGCATCCACCAAAAACCAGTCCGCAATTAGCAATATTTCAGTCATTGGTACTTGTCTTTTTACTCTTCAGATTTTGTCAGGGGCATAATTTCCAAAAAATATAGGCTTTTGGCTTTAAACCAAATATAATTCTAAAAAGATATATTTATGAAAGGGTTCATGTGAAGTTTTGGTCCAAGTATAGCACACAATACCAGCAATGGTCAAACCATGGTCAAGCAGTTTTTGAAACATGGTTGCCACTGTCCAGACAATGCTTAACAATGGTTTACCACTGTCTATAGACTGGTTTACCATGGTTAAAACCATGGTTAGCAATGGTCAAATTTGAATTATGTTTACCATGGTCAACCATGATCAACCACTGTTTAGACGTGACCATGCTTTTTGGCGATGGTGCCATTTGTTGTAAATGTTAAAACCATGGTTCACCATGATTAACCATTGTTTCAAGACTATAGTGAAGCGTGGTCAATGATGGTCAAATTTCCCTGGGGAATTTTACTGAAGTAAAATGAATATAAATACAAACCAAAGTTTTTAATCAAATTTTGACATATATATGTTTAGATACTGAATTAATTATAACCAAAGATGTGAGCTGGGGTTTTGGATTTTTTTAGAATCTCAGTAAAATTTTTAACGTCAAAAGCCATCACAATGGTTATGAAATTAAACATCAATCATTTACTAAGATTGTCTCATTCTGTACAATTTCCTGAAGTTCAGAGCTACTGTATATGACTGGTTTGTTGAGGTCTTTCATCTTATATATATATTCAATGTCAATTGTTGCCTTTCCCTTAACTCTTTCAATTTTACACTCGTCTAATTTGAAATCATTTGCAGGATGCAATTTCAATTTGGCTCAACTGGTACATGATTAGGTAGATCTAGAAACCATTGTGTAAAACTGAGAATTACACGATCAAACAAAGAAATTTCCATTTTTGGTACATTCAAATTGTTGTCTGCAGACACTCTAAATTTGGTCTAGTCCAAAATTTTGTCGTTTGGGAAAGGGTTTAAAGACGAAATTCATTGTTTAAGGTACATTTAATTTGTCGTCTACAAATGCCTTCAATTTGGTCTAGTGCAAAATTTTGTTGTTTGGGAAAGGGTTAACAAACATGGGTGGAATTAACTTTTCCAAAATTTTACTGTATAAAGAAAAAAGTGAATTACTTACTTTCGGTGACTTTTAGTGGTTCTGATTTACAATCTTTTGCATTTTCTCTTGTTCAAGATGTATTTTGAGAAATTATGTTTGCAAAAGCATAAAATTGTCAATTATTGCTGCTACTGCAATGGCATGTTTTCTTCTGTTTTTTAGCTCACCTGAGCACAAAGTGCTCATTGTGAGCTTTTGTGATCGTGTTGCGTCCGTCATGCGTCGTCCGTCGTCAACTTTTACCTTGTGTACGCTCTAGAGGCCACATTTTCATGAAACTTGGTCAGAATGTTTGTCTTAATATCTCGGACGAATTAAAAAATGGGTCATGTCGAGTCAAAAACTAGGTCACTAGGTCAAATCTTAGAAAAACCTTGTGTACACATTAGAGGCCACATTTTCAGTCCAAAACTCTTGAAACTTGGTCAGAATCTTTGTCTTGATGATATCTCGGATGAGTTTGAAAATGGGTCATGTTGTGTCAAAAGCTAGGTCACTAGATCAAATCTTAGAAAAAACTTGTGTATGCTCTAGAGGCCACATTTTCAGTCCAAAACTCTTGAAAGTTGGTCAGGATGTTTGTCTTGATATCTCGGACAAGTACAAAAATGGATCATGTCGGGTCAAAAACTAGGTCACTAGGGCAAATCTTAGAAAAACCTTGTGTAAGCTCTAGAGGCCATATTTTCAGTCCAAAACTCTTGAAACATGGTTAGAATGTTTGTCTTGATGATATCTTGGATGAATTCTAAAATGGGTCATGTTGGGTCAAAAACTAGGTCACTAGGGCAAATCTTAGAAAAACGTTGTGTACGCTCGAGGCCTTATTTTCAGTCCAAAACTCTTGAAAATTGGTCAGAATGTTTGTCTTGATGACATCTCAGACAAGTTAAAAAATGGGTCATGTCGGGTCAAAAACTAGGTCACTAGGTCAAATCTTAGAAAAACCTTATGTATGCGCTAGAGGCCATATTTTCATTCCAAAACTCTTGAATGTTGGTCAGAATGCGTGTCTTGATAATATCTCAGATGAGTTTAAAAATGGGTCATCTCGGGTCAAAAACTAGGTCACAAGGTCAAATCTTAGAAAAACCTTGTGTACACAAAGAGATTTAAAATGGATCATGTTTGGGCAAAAGGCTCAGGTGAGCGACTTCAGGGCCATCATGGCCCTCTTGTTTTTTTTTGCCATGTTTGCACAATAATGTCCACAAATATCAAGAAGTTTAAAACATGGTTGATTTTTTTGTTACCCCATATATTTACGCAATGAGACTATTTGATGTGTATGATTGTATCTTTTAAAACCTTTAGGAAGCCTTAGTATGCCACTGAAATCGCTATAGGGGTATCATTGAAATATCATTTAAAACCATTAAAATCTCATTTCCAAAACATTGAAGTACCATTTAAAACCATTAGAACACCATTTCTAAAACATTGAAGTACCATGTGAAAACCATTAGAACACCATTTCTAAAACATTGAAATACCATGTAAAAACCATTAAAACACCATTTATTAGCCCATGTTTTTAATGCTAATTTGCATAATTCGGCTCATTTCAATGGTGTTTAAAGTATGCTCTAATGGAACTTTAATGGTCTTTTAATGCAGTTTTAAGGATATTAATAGGTACAAGTATATGGCCATTTTATGGATTAATTAATGAGTTTTCAATGGAGATTCAGTGGTTTTGGAATAATGGTAATTCAATGGTATTTTAATTCCATTTCATTTTGCTAAGGGTTAATTAGCCTTAAAGACTTTGTTGAAAAACATTTGGGCTTTCATGGGAAATTTTTTTAATATCACCTTTTACTTAATTTCTTATGCTGTACCAGTGTCTGGGGCTATTCTTTTCAGAGAAATATCCAGCTTTAAGCCTTTACCAACCAATCACTTGTTTTACAGAACCTGGGCAAGAAGCCTGATTAAAATTGTGGAAAAAAGGAGAAAATGTTACAAACCCAGCATTTTCTGCTTCACCACGATCTTAATACCCTTTCAAAGACTAATTCCACAATTTTGGCTAAATTTCATTTACAATCTTCAATTGCTTTCAATTTGGACAAGTCTAAAATTTTGTCTCCTCGTAAAGCGCTTGGTCTATACCAGACCACAAAAATTTGACTTGTCCGAATTGAAAGCTTTTTCAATGACAAATGAAATGTGGCTCATATGATTGGACTTGTTTCTGAAAGGTTAGAAAATATTGTGGGGAAAAATGCTGGTTACCAGAAATTTCTCCTTTTCCCACAATGTTTTCAAAAGTCTAAGGGTCATTGAAACATGTGATTATGTGGGAATGAGTTAATATGTTGTCTGGAAATGTTTTCAACTCTTATCCTGCTAAATAACTAAAATGCAAATTTTCAATCCAATAATAAAAACCTAAATATTGCGATTTCAAACCTTTGCTTTGGGGAATAATATCTCCTAATCGGACAGCATAGATCCAAGATCAGACTGCACGTTCTGTGCAGTCTGATCTTGAATCTACACTGTCCGCAAAAGGTCAGTTAGTCGCGCTTAGCAGCCTAAGGGTTAAAACAAGGAATCTAAAGCCTTGTTGTCTGATAAAGGGTTAAGCCTTTACCAAACAATGAAATTAAAGACTGGCCCAAGCTCAAAGCACAGTGGCAGAATATAAATGAATGGTTGCCCAAATGAATAAATTTGTTTTTCATAAGGTAGGAAACTTTGTGGGGTAAGGAGAAAATGCTGGATCCCACATTTTTTTTTCTGCAGTTTTTTTATTCAGCACCGTTGAAATTCGGGATTGTATGGTAAAGGGTTAAGAACCTTGACATAATTCATTGGAACCAAACAAAGAAACTGAGATGTCTAAATATACTGGTGGAAGGAAATTGTGTAATAACTCAGTGAATATGGTGAATATTATAAAACATAACACTATCATGAAACAGCAAACTAAAGTTTCATGTATAGGATATTCATAATTATGAGATTACTTAACATTAAAAATTTTCCAACCTTCTACAAACCTTCAAAAAAGACATCTGTTAACCTTTACTAAACCACCAGTGTTTTGCTGAAGAAGAGGACATGAAATTTTGCCTTCAAACAGTGGGGAAGGGGGGGTTATTATTGGTAATCAGTAACAGCTCAGGTCATAACACAAACACCAGAGCACCTACACATGCGATTCCTGGTTTTCTCACACCAGTACTGACACAACTTTCTTTCCCAGCCACTCACTACTTTTCTCAATTGCATCAGTGTCATGAGGCAAAAAATCAACAGAAAGAAATTGTGTGGCAAATGGGTATCAAACTTGCAACTTCCAGGTCACAAGTCAGATTCCCAAACCACTGAGCTACCCTGCCTACCCAGTTGGGCCCCATTATTTTCGACACATCCATTGTTGGCAAATCTTTGATTCAACTCATTCTCAGGTGACATCAAGGTTGTGAGAAATTTTGTTTCACCACCCGAAAGATAGGTTAGAAAATTTCAAGGAAAAGGAGAAAATGCCAAGATCTAGCATTTTCCTCATGTCTGATGTTCTCAAAAGCCTCCTTCTTCATGGTCATAAAACCATGCTTCATGGAAGTTTAACTTTTTGAGTGTTTAACATTTAACATGTTTTTGAAATTATATTGCCAGTGCACTAACCTATGCTTTCCGGTCTTTTCTTTTACTAGTACTTCACAAAATATTCTTCCCAAGCCAATGGCTATATTTTTCTACATAATCATGGTTGAAGCAGTGATCAGTGGTGAAAAAGGAATGCCTTTTAGTTTCAGACAAGAAGAATTTGAAAGAATTTCAATTTTTTCATATTTGTTGCCATGGCAACCAGGGTTCTGGAAGGAATCAAATTCTTTCCACAAATTCTGAAGAGGACCATGGCAGGATCATTTCTGTGAAGTTTCATCAAAATTGGATGTGTAGTTTTAGAGAGAGAACCGACACATGACAGACATAGGGCCATGACATAAGCCCACTGGCCTTCAGCTAGTGGAGCTAAAAATGCTAAAGTAAATTACTTTTTCTGTCTTTTGTGCTTAATTTCATTAACTGATCTTTACGCCCTATTTTAGCAAACTAATGTCAGGATTTGATGGTACCATAGTGGTATAAAAAAAAATAAATTGAACTCTTTGCAAACAGCTTGTCATGAAATAATAAGCAATGAGTATCAAAACTGAAAATTTCATGGTGCAGTGAGTGAATTTTTATGACACCACAATGTTATCAATAAATCTATACATGTATCAGTTCTCTGGAATTTGATGCCCTAATTGATTGATAAAATCATGCACAAGACAGAAAAAAGCCATTCACCTTTGCACCTTGTCAAAAATCCAACATTTTGCCTTGCAGTGTACCATCACAGAAACCCTGTGATGCTTCAGCCTGTTCTGAGTTCCAAAAATATCCTGCATGATTGAGATCATGGTTACTCCATCAGAAAAGAACCAAGTGAGAACCCACTTGTATGCCTTGTAGAGATGTCAGTGCAAAAAGGTTACACTTCAAATGAATCTACACAGGGCACAGTCATTCTACATGAGTTGCTGTTTACTTACAAATTACATGGAACTAAAACAACATTTGATGTTTTATGTGTGATATTACCTATTGTCGATGCAAGATGAATAAACTTGTAGCGAGAATTTCATAAGTATTTCCTTTTGATGTATGCATGTACCTATGTAATTCATGATCCATGTGTTTATGTAATTGATCTTTTTTCATCAAAAAGTGTTTTGATGTGAAGTGGCTTTGATATCATTTTTGAAACAAGTTTTCTTTTTAATCATATTCTGTTGAAATAAACTGTTAAACATAGACAGTAATTGGATCCATCTTTGTTGAACCAGTTTGTAAGACATTGTTCATAGTAATCAGTGACATAACCAGGGTTATATAATCATTACCGCTCTGAATCAAAGACCAGCCCGCATAGCTCAATAGGTAGAGTGTAGGACTTGTGAACATGATGTTTCGAGTCAGTTGAGGGTGTGGGCTCGATCCCCACGGCTGGCCATCTAAAATTACTAATAGTCTTTCGGATGAGATGTAACAAACAGAGGTCCTGTGTGATGGTGCTATACACTGAACACGTAAAAGAACCAGGCGTAACTTACGATGGGTTTCGTCCTGTATCTGCACTATCCCCCGTAACAATACTAACAGCCTTCAGGGGGCGTCGCCCATATGGGCAACCGGTGGCGACGATAAATAAACGCAAATTCAATCAATCAATCAAAGCTGCTTTTCGAACTCTCTACCAGGCCACACACTTTTATTCAGACTCAATCTTATTGAATCATCTGCAAATTAACCCTTCACCACACAATCCTGAGTTTTGACAACCCTGACAGAGAAGGCTTTTAAAACGTTTTGGGAAAAGATGAAAATGCTGTTAAGCAGCATTTTCTCCTTTTCCCACAATGTTTTCTGCCTCTTCCATGAAAGAAATAATCATTACATATTAAGCTGAAATGAATTCATTGCCACTGGCTCTACACACATATTATATACAATCAAATTTCTTTATATACAATTCCGTAAAATTGGCACGGGATAAATAAATGAGCCGTGCTCTGTGAAAAGGGGGCTTAATGCATCTGCGAAAAGTATCTACCCAGGTCAACCTGGGCCGAAACTTTTCGCTGTTGGTCAATTTTCTGTATATCAAAGGACCAGTCTACCTCCTGATTAAGTCGGTTGTTTAAAAAAGTGTCTCTTATAGATCTATAATGAGGTGATGACTTGGGCAAGTATCATGTATCACGGAGATGCATTAAGCCCCCTTTTGCCAGAGCACGGCTCATATTTAATAATATTGTGTATGGTATATTTTAGCCTGAACTCTTTTGAAGAGGACAAAATTTTGGACTTGTCCAAGTTGAAAGAATTTGCCAAAGTATGCATGACTCAAACACTGAAACTTTTACAAAGAAGATAACTTTTTTCTAGAAATGGAGAAAATGCCTGTTATCACATTCTCCTTTTCCCACAATGTTTGCAAAGGCTATCTTCCCCATGGTTGTTAAAACTTGGTATTATGTGTTAAAGGGTTGAATGAGGGAAAATCATATGTACATACAGTGGGTGTTCTTAAATATAACTCATAACATTTTGAAAAGAGATACATGTAGGTCAAATGATGGTTTTCATTTATTGAAAGGGTTTAAAACTATATGCAAAACAAATAAAATGCTGGTTACCGGCAGTTTCTTCTTTTGGCACAATGTTTTGCAAGAGCCCTCTTCAGAATTCATGAGGGTCATTTGAACAGTGAGGAATGTTTGGCAAAAGGTTAATAGCTAAAAGTGTATGAAAATATTGTGGCAAAAGAAGTTACTTCTCACAAATAATTGCTCCTTTATGATACTGGAACCAAGCTCAAGCATACAGGTCTTGAAACCTGGGGGATCATTGGTTTGAATCCCAAGCTCAGCCAGTTTCTTACCTCTCTCTGGTAAAAAAAAAAAAATCCAAAAAAGCATGTGTAGGTGCACTGTCTGGCGCTATGTCATTGAAATAATGTTGAAAACTGTGTTAAACACAATACAAAGGAGACAATTCAAGAAATTGTCCACATGATAATCGAGTAAGGATTGAGCAAAAATGTGCCTATATGGGAACATTTCCACCTCACTTTTCAGTATGCATAGCATGACTTCGTAGCTAAGTAATCACAGACAGTTTCTATAAATAGATAGAAGCATCCCACACTTATTAGGATGAAATATCATTCCAACCCTTTATCAAACAATCCCATGTTTTAATGACCCAGAGGGATAAGCCTTCTAAAAATATTCTTATCTTATTTCATCTACAAGTGAATATTTTAAGGAACAAAAGGGATATAACTGTGTCAAAAAAAAAATTTGGGAGTTACCTACCCTTCTGTTATGAGTTCCCCATTTTACCTACAAGCCCAAGTTTGTGTAGAAATCTCTACTAATGATAGAGATGTCAAAATGACAGAGGCAGGGCTATGACAATTCCTCCATATTTTTCTTTGAAAAACAGGTAAGCTAAGAAGGATAAAAAATAATTCAGCCTAAATTTATATGATAATGCAATTGTAAATTAACTATCTTACTATCTGCCTACTGACAGAATACAGAAAATGATTGAATAAATGCAACATAAATCTGTCTTTTTCCCCAAGCGTTCTGAATACCTGTTATCTCTTTTATCAGACATCAAAACTTTAGACAATCCAAGTTCAACAAGACAAATTTATGATGCATAGCATCATAGAAGCCGCAATCTTTTGGTGGACAATTTCAGAAATATGGACTCTCTTGAGAAATTGTAATTACATTTTTTGTATCTGTTTTTACTCCCACCCCCCACCAACGGAAAATCATGACAAATGGTACTAAAATGCAAGGAAAAAAGAAAAAGAAAATAATATGTACATGTATTCTAATTCTATAAAAAAATAAAGAGAGTAAGTTTAGAGAGGAATCTTAAATAATCTTGTTATTATATTTAAAAAAAAAACGTAAAAGCATCGGAATTTTTAAGTTTCTACTCGAAATTTGAAAATGGAGAAATTGTGCATTCATATACACCATTTTCCAGTTATCAAATGGTTTTAGAAAGGAAACTTCTGTAGCGGCATCAAAGCAATACTACGGGATTATTTAAGTTACCAATTATTCAGAGTGATATTAAGATTGTTATTCACATATGTTGTTTACACGTATTTACAATTTTTATCGGTGATCTCTTCTTTGTGTTTCATTTTTCAAAAAAAAAAAGTTAACTTTTTCTAAAAGATGATCTTCTTGCTTGTCAAGAAGCATCTTAGCATGCTTGTAACACTGTGAATCTTTACGTTTCTACTGTAGAAACAAAAAAACTTTTGCATGGCATCTCCAAAATTATTCTGATCATAGTCTGTACAGTTGGCACAAACCACGTTTCTATTATTCCTGAATGGCAGCCACACACACACAACCCCCCCCCCCCCCCCCCCCCCCAGTTTTTACGTCTTTAAAGATCTGGATCTATTCAACCACAACATAATAACTATTACTATACATATTTCGTTTACTAAACATTTTTTGCATAGGAACAAACAATATTTTTTCTTATGTTTGCGAAATATCTTATAGAATATTAAAAAAATATTACATGGGCTATGTGTTGTCTGATCTTCATCTATTTCCGTCATTTTCGAGCAGCTTCAACCCTTAGAGCACCAGGCACCACCATGACAATTACTGTAGTCAATGTACATCATGATCCATACGTCATGTTTAATGGGTTTTGTAGATTAGGACCATACCGTACAGCACGTACAGTCTGATCATAACAGCTTCCACACACAATACAGTAAATGCTAAATTTCACATGTCTCATATGGTAGATATTCCGTGTAACAAAAATCCATTCGGCTAAAGTGTCGACGAAGGGAAGAAAAAGGGTTATCTTTCCGCAAGTATTCTATAAATAGCTGATGTAGACGCCTCTTGTGTAGGGAGGTAACCAGTCTATACCTCGATCAAAGGTTAACCGCCGTTTTATCCTTTACAGATTAAAATTTGGACGAAAAACTTGTACATAAAATTGCTTCTGATTATCATATTCTAAGATGCTCTCTATATCATAATCATCATTATTTTGTTTTATGAAAAAGTAGACAAATGCGAAAACCATTGACAGGTGGGAAAGCTTGTGATAAACGGAAAGCATAACAACTTCGTTTGGGAAAATAGAAGGAATCCTATATGTTTGAAAACTTCCGGGGACTATCCAATTAAAGGATGTTTATCTTTCTGTATTTTTTATTGTTATTTGGGAATGAACTATATATTGCAAGAAAACCAGGCTTGAATTTCATGTAGGTCTGTTGGAATATTTAAGAAAGAGTCTTGTGGAGTAATTCCGTCACAACAACACAACATTATTAGAAATTTTAACAAAAATAATGACTAATCGAATAATTACTGATCATCTACATGGTAAATAGTTTAGGTACATTCCTACTGGAAGCCGCTTTCGAGCGGCTTCCAAAGAATTTGGCAGAAAACGGTCTCAAACAATGGGGCTTGTCTGTATTGGCAGAAAGCATTGTAGGAATAGGAGAAAATGCTGGTAACAAGCACTTTCTTCTTTCCCAACATAGTTTTCAAAAGCCTTCATCATCAAGGTTGTTAGAAACGGGATTGTTTGGTAAAGGGTTCTATCTTCTCCATACCGCAAAATTTTGGACTTGTTCATTTGAAAGCACTAACAGATGACAACGAAATGTTGCTTGAATGATGGTATCGAATTCTGAAACAGAAGAAAACATGACAGTGAATGCTGGTTGCTAGCATTTTCTCCTTTTTCCTCAATGTTTTCAAGTGCTTTGTTTTCTTAAGGTCATGAAACGATAGGATTGTTGGATGAAGGGTTACACAAACTGTGCAAAAAGTTGGTTAGAATGTATTCTTGGTACAATGCTTGGTACACAAATGTCAAACAGCTCTTAGTTACATAACTTAATGTCTGCAGGTACGCTTTCCAACAGATTTAACCCTTTACTACAAAATGTTGACTTTTAATGACCCAGACAAAGTAAACTTATGAAAGCAATGAGGTAAAAGGAGAAAATGCTGGAAACCATTTTGACCATGGAGACCAGATTAAAACTGTAAGATTTGTCTGTGAATCGATAGTTGCTGATTGCCAGAATTTTCTCCTTCTCTAACAATGCTATCAAAAAGGTCTTCTTTCTTAGGGTCAAAACATTAGATTGTATGCAGGTGAAAGTTAGGACATGGAGACTCTAGAAATAGTCTGTTATGTGCTTATCAGTAAATATGTATCTAGTCTGTAAAATCTGGCACACTACAAGGTTTGTCTGTCAGTTCCAGTCTACACTTATCTTCATGACCATTTGAACCATACTCTGAAAAGGAGGCTTCACGTATCTGCAAAAAGTTTTGACCCAGGTGAGCCTGCGCAGTCCATGCAGGCTCACCTGGGTCAAAACTTTTTGCTATTTGTAATTTTCTGCATGGCAAAGGACCACTCTGCATCATGATTCAGTCAGTTGTTAAAAAAAAAAAAAAAGTTAATGGATTTTACGGATCCAAAATTATGTGACGACATGCCTGGTATAATGTACCATGGAGTTGCATTGAACACTCTTTTAACAGAGCTTGGTTCATTAAAACTACAGGTATATCACTGTTGATTGATTGATTCATGGTGTTTAACGCCGTTTTCAACATTATTTCAGTTGTATCGCGGCGGCCAGTGCACCTATCCATGCTTTCCTACAGGCTCTTGTACCAGTACTCCGCACAATTGTCTTTCCAAGCCACTGGCTGCATTTCCACAGTGTATCACTGTAAAAAATGCTGCAAATAAACTGCCGAATCTGGTAGCTAAGACAGCATTTGTTTGTTTGTATTGGAGTTTAATGCTGATTTATTGATTTATTGTATGGTGTTTAATGCCATTTTCAACATTATTTCAGTTATATCGCGGCGGCCAGTACACCTATCCATGCGTTTCTGGATTTTCAAAGCCACTGGCTGCTTCCCACATAATCAACATTGAAACAACGGTCAGCGGTGGGAGAGGAATGAATCCTGTCTCAGTGACTATCATCAGTCCTCGGAAAGAAATTGGCCGAGCCAGGGATCGAACCCTGGACCCCGTGTTCTCAAGTCCTGCACGCTACCGACTGAACTATCGAGGCTTGGCGGAGTTTAATGCCGTTTTATTAACTAAGGTCATATCACAGCAATCAGTGCATCTAGGCATTTATTTCCTGGCTTTCTCACACCAGTACTGACACAACCTTTTTTTTCAAAGTCACCGACTACTATTCTCACATGCATTTAATGTCAGAGGCGAAAAATTGCCATAAAGAAAGTTTGCCTCGACCCGTATCAAACCCACAACCACCTGGCAGATACACTAACCACTTACGAACCGGACAGGTCTTGCTTGTCTTAAAGCCAGTAACATAAGGGACCTGTGTAACTTTGTTGTTGCTGGTTTGTGTCCCAAGCTTGGCCAATCTTTCAGAGAATCAATCGAAGTCATTGTGACAAATCTTATTCCTCTCTCACTGCTGATCATTGTTAAAATGATGGTCAAATGGGAAAGCAGCCAGTGACTTGGAAAGAATGTTGAGTGAAGTACTACTGAACGAAACTCCAGGAAAGCATTGATAGGTGCACTTACCTCTGAGATGTAACTTTAATAATGTTAGAAATGGAGTTAAATGATGTTAAAAAAGTTGTGGAGTTGCAAAATTTAGATCTTAGAAAGAACATTTCCTTCTATTCTGAGCTTCAAGGGTGATTGAATGGTGTTTTACTCTGCTATTAATATTATTTGAAAATAACATAGCAACAGCTCACTTGTTCTCAGTTGTGTGTCTGCTTTCAACAGTACTAGACCAGGGCCCTGTTTTACTAAGGTAATTACGAACAAAATTTGCGTAAGTTTTACGTAACTATCATATAAGTATGGTAGCATTAATCTGCCATGAGATACATGATAACTATCATGATTATTTTAGAAAACTATTGCAATAAATCAAAGTTTCCTAAAAATTTTATCTAGATAAAATGAAAAGATAAAATTTCCAGGAAACTTAGATTTATCACAATAGTTTTCTAAAATAATCATGATACTCATCTCGTATCTCGTGGCAGAAATATGCCATCATACTATAGTTACGTAAAACTTATGAAAATTTTGTACATAACTACCTTAGTAAAACAAGGCCCGGGGCTCTAAAATGTCTAACCAAAAGGCATTCCTACAAAAAGAAATCTATTTCTTTGTGTGAATATCAAACCATGGGTCTTCAGGTCACTGCCCGTACCTCAAATCTCCGCATCTCATATGCGGAACTCCGCACCACATATGTGGAATTCCGTATGAACATGCGGAATATATGCGGATTCTATGCGGAACTCCGCATTGGTATGCGGAACTCTGCAAAGGTTTCAGGACATGCGGAATTTCTTCCACATCACTCATTGGAAAAATTTCCGCATTAATGTGGAAAATTTGCGGAGAATTCAGACTTAGTTTTTTTACTATGCGGAACAATGCGGAAATTATCAACTTAAACAAATTTTGCAGCGGAAAATATCTTAGAAAAATTTCCAGTGCGGAAATTTTGGACTTAGACAATTTTACCAGTGGAAAATGTCTGAGAAAACTTATCTCACTGCCATGTATTGGACTTGGCCATTTTTGTGGTGTGACTATCTTTAGATCAGAGTCTTTTTTTTTACTTACCTTTGATAAAATCTATGCATTACATTGGTTTACAATTTTTTTATTTTTATAGACACATATCTAATGTCTGATCATAAATGAAAAGTTTTTTCTCATATATACTCTTTCTGTTTTTGACTTAAGAAGACCTAATAAGAGATATGAAACAACTTTTTGAGGGGTCTTACATGAGCTTATGTGTATATACATGTCATACGTCCCTGTCAACAATTTTCAAGTCACTGTAGACAGATCTGCCTCAACAGTTATTTGACTTCAACCAAACTTTAGATAAATGACACTAGAGTCATTCAATAAATTGGACTTTGACTACATGACATTACCAACAAAATAGCAGTGTGTCCAGCAAAGACTCGGATCAGCCTGGGCATCCACCCAGTCTGATAAGAGCCTTTGATTTGAGCTGAATGGAAAGCAAACGCCAAAGCATTCTTTATACAGACAACAAAGACTGATCAGTCTTGGTGGATGCCCAGGATGATCCGATTCTTCTTCAGGCACGCACTTATTTTACTGGTTTTGCAAGGCTGCAGCTCAAAAGTATCATCTATCTGTATAATCGAGCTGCTTCAGTGAAGAGCTATTGTTTACATGTAGGGACAGACAGTCTGCCCAGAATCGCTTTGCTCTCCAACAGGTTAAGCAGTACTCAAGTTCTGTCTTTTTTGCAGCTCTGCTGTGTAGGCACCATGTAGCTTATGTATTTTGTTAAGCCTTTGTGGGTTGGAGCAAGTCTAAAATCTATGCAAGTCCAAAATCAAAAGGTTTGATTAACCATTTTATTTCATTATAAAAAGATACAAATCAAGCTCTTGACTGGACTTAAGTGATACATTATCATCATCCTATATAGTTCTGTGGTTTGATAATTTAAACAACATGTTTCTTACAATAAAAAAGGAACGCATAAACAGTTCAATAGTTTAAGCTGTAATAAAAGTAATCTAGACCAAGATTTAAATATGTTTTGTTTTCCTTTCCTAGATCCTAGAAATTGGCCCCTGCCAAAAATATTTTTTTCATTGCTTGTATTTGGAATTTAAAAAAAAAAAATTTCTTAAACTCAAATTTGTATTTATTCATTTGAAAAAAGTTATCTGAATTAGTTGTTATTTATCATATTTTACACTTTTACACTTTCAAGGTTTTAAACTGAACTGTATCTTGAAGTATTTTATAGAAATCAGTCTTTACTATCGGCTTGAAGGATTGATATTTTTCTCATGTCTGAAAACAGTAAAATAATTCACAATTATTCAATTACCAATTGACCCTCCCTGCTCATTTTGAAAGGGTTCAGTAAAGGGAAATAAAACTATAACTGTACATATGTAAGCATGTAATATCCTCTACAGTACAAACAACACATTTTTTGCAACCAGCATTGTATAGACTACCTTGATTACATAGCTGAAGAGATCCAAGATGTTATGGCATTTTATGCCACTTTCAACATTATTTCAGTCATATCACAGCAACAGCTCACATACTTCACATATTTCATGAGCTCACAGCTCATGTTTTTCCTGGGTTTCACCAGTACTAGGCTAGAGCTCTGAAGTGTCTTGCCCAAGGAAACTCCTGTGAAAATCAAGTGGATCCAGTGAGGCTCGAACCCTGGGTCTGCAGGTTACGAGTCCTACACTTAACCACTCAGCCACACAGGACCCCAGCTAAGTACTGTAAAACCCCTAAATTTTCAGAACCCCCCCTCCCATGCTCAATTAGCCTAAAGATTAAATAGGGTGAGTTTTATCATATAGAATTGTAGTCAAAAGATGCAGATCTTATAATGGCGAACATAGAAGACCCTGACCAGGCTGCTCCTTTTGCAGGAGGCTGATTTAGGTTTGCACTGTTTGCTCAGGCAGTCAATCTCAAAACTTAGGCTTTCACTCCTTATAATTGAAAACTTGTGAATTGATTGTCTTTACTGTGATACTTGCATTGGACATTGCAAAATTTGGTATTTCTGTACTTTACTACACACTATTAATTCATTCCAGTCTGGTGGACTCTACAACCCTGATATCTTGAAAGAGTCCATTTGTCACTGTATGAGTTTAGTTGTGATTGTTTTTAGTTTTATTTTGTTCTCCAAATTCCTGAGCATACAATGGAGACCCAAATCAGGCTCCACAATATGCGGCATTTGGTCTAGGTCTGCATTGTTTGCCCATGTCCCTCTTTAGCGTTTCCAGACAAACACAGGTTAATCTTTTTCAAATCTGTTAGGCATATTTATCACACAAGGACCATCTGAACCATCCATGTATATCATTGGCTCTAAGAAGAGACTACAGGGAACAACTTTATTTCCACATTTTTTTGTAACTTTTCGCAAGTATCGCATTCTGTTGTCAATGTATGTCTCATTTCTTTGAAAAGTATCACACAAGGCAAATGCCCTTTTTTTATCATTAATCAGGTAATATTTCACCTGCACTATATCTTCACCACTGTCAAGTTTTTGTTCCAGTTTAACAGTATAAGAATTGCGTTTTCTTACCCTAGAGCAATCATTTGAATAGAAGACATAATCATGTCTCAGTAACTTCTTGGATTTCAAAACACTTGACTTTTCATCAGTTCCAAATGAAACAAGCTGCTGTCTCACACCTTCATCCAATTTGGATAAGTTAATCTCAACCACTGGTTTGGCAACTGAGCACTGATAAGCCTCTATACAAGTAGGTAATTTGTGTGACTGACTTTTAAGCATACTTTTGAAAAAATTCTTGACAGGACCAGATGGCAATTTCACACTCTGATTCTCTAGATATTTTTGGGCTTGTAATGACCAAAATACCTGGTTGCAGACTTTACCAGTGCCATGCACAGTTTTCAGTATCTCTCCGTTGAATGACTCAAATCCAAAGCATGAATAAGTCCACAATGGACCCCATCGCCTTACACAGTCAACCATATGAGTAAGATTGTGCACATTTTGACCCATATTTTCTTTACCATAAATAGTACCAAAATGCTTCACAAATACTTCAATGAGATGTTGAGCCCGACTTGCATCTTCTTTAGTTATACAGTCACCAAGAAGTAGAAACACAGCTTCTACTAAACAACAGTGATGTCCCAGTATTGAATCAGAAAGATGGCCTTTTAAACATGGTAAGCTGTAAAATAGAAGCCAGGATCTGAGCTCAGATGCTTTCCAGTGACCATAATTGTTTTCAATCTTCCTTGGCAAGCGGTGAATTAAATATGGTGGCTTAATTCCTTTTAAACACGTGTCGATCAATTTAATTTTCTTCCCAAGGAAAAAAGGTTTGTCCTGATTCTCGTTATCAAACCAAAGACTTAACAGTTTTTTTGTTATACCCAACAGTGTCCCATGCATATAATCAACAACAACACTATTCACAAGTGAAAGGTAAGAAAGACACATAAAAACAGATCTACCCATCATTCCTTTTACCCTAGTTTGATTTTCAGCAGCCTGTTTGGCAGCTTCCATAATTGACTCATCAGTCCTTTTAATGGGTGGATTTTCTCTGTAAGGGTAACATCTGACCCTACCTTTACCTTTATTTACTATTTCACCCGACTCCTCACAGAAAACACAGCCATGCTCTCCGTTATGTTGAGTCATATTTAAAACATAAGCCCGTGCTTGCAAGTCCATGGTTAAAACTATAAGCATTGCTTTGCATATGACTGAACTATAGTTGACAGATAATGCAACACCCTTTGTATACAATTCTGTCAAGTCTAATAAATTCTACTGGGCCATGCAGGACCTGCGTCTATATCATCTATTTCCATAGGATCAAAGGCTTTATCCAGAGTGATAATTTCATGATTTAGATAAGAGTAAAGAATAGCAACATTTTAATGTAATAGCTCAGGAAGAATAACTCTAAAATTGGGAAATGGTAGATCAAAGATCAGACTTCAAATTCTATGCAGTCAGATCTTGATCCACATTGTCTGCAAAAGTATCATTCTAATCAGAAGACATCACCATAGTAGCTTTCAAACCTGAGGAAAAAGACTTGAATTCTATGATATGCAGTAAGAGAGGAAAGAAATTTTTTTTTGCAATAACTATCATCAACCATGGGAAAGAAATTGGATGTGTAAAAAAGAGAAGGTAATGAAAAACAGTGTTGAACACATGAAACAGAGAACACATGACACAGTGGTCAAAGCAAAGGAAAAAATGCAAAGGTGGTTAACCTAATACAACATCATTCCGAAATTTAATGACCCTAAATAAGAATATATTTCAAAACATTGTGGGGTAAAGGAGAAAATGCTGGTAACCAGCATTTTCTCCTTTTCCCCACAATGTTTTGTACCCTTTAAAAATAAATTTTAGTTTTCAAGTGACATTTGTTTTGACTTTTGCAACTGCATCTAATTTGGACTAGCTTATTTTTTGTTGTTGTTTGGTCAAAATTTCAAAAAATACCTGCACAATAGAAAAGGAGATGAAGACAGTTGTTGATACCAACTCAAGGTTAGCAATTACAGCAAAATGTCTCCTGTGATTTTACTCTTTTGTTAAATTTGATTAAGTTGTTTGTCAGATTTAATTCAAGATCTTTGACAGTGAGGGAATATTTCAAGTCCGTAATTGAAAAAGTGAGAGGAAGGAAAAAAAAAACATCGACGATTACTCTTCAGATTTTGAGGAGTTTTTCTGACTTTTATCAGTCAATTCTAGCAAAGACATGTGGAGCTGTTAATGAAATAATTTTGTCATTGTCTAAACTTTTTGTGGTGCATTGTAAAAAAAAATTTCTTTTACTTCTATATTTATACTATTTCAAATCGTGATTTAAAAAATATTCTCCTAGTTCCATATTCAACCCTTTGCCCATTAACCCTTTACCACACAATCCAAACTTGTAACGACCTTGAGAAAAAGCCTTTAGAAAACCTTGTAGTAAAAGGAGAAAATGCTGGTAACCAGCATTTTCTCCTTTTCCCACAAGGTTTTCTACACTTTGACAGATAATTACCATTATTTCAGCTATGGTAAACTTACTATGTTGTCTGAAAATGCTTTCAATCTGAACAAGTCTACATTTTTCTCATGAGGTAAAGAGTTAAGCAGTTGACTCTATTTCCTTTTACAGACAGTATCGATTGCGATCAGATAAAAAATGCAGTCTGATCTTGGATATTCCCTGTCCAATAAGGTGAGATTTTTATGGCAGAGTATGAGGATATGAAACCATAAAATTTGGGTTTTTACCACTATTAACCCTTAAAGTGCCTTTCACAACTATAGTTACCTTTGCAGCCAGCATAGATCAAGATCAGGCTGCACAAAACATACAGCCTGATCTTTGATCTGCACTGTTTGCTTTGATGAAACACTTTCAACACAAGCAATTTCGTTGAAATGATATCCCCTGCCGAAAAAGACCTTTTCAAAAATGTACACGAATGTGTAACTCAAAATCAATCCCAGTCGGCCGTTTTGCATCAAATCAAATAAAGAAAAAAAATATATTGGCGGAATAGGTTATTTTACACATGTATAAAGTTTCACAAAATTCCGTCCAATGGTATTGGAGATATTGTCCCGGACCAACACAGATGGATGGACGGACGGACGGACGGACATTGCTAAAACTATATCCCTCCGCCTTTGGGGGGGGATAAAAAGCAACCATGAAATTTCAAATATTCAGGTCCTATTTCTAGGATGAACCTTTGTGTTGAATTTATTTGACGCTCTAAAGGTTATACCAGCAGCCTGTTATAGATCTTAGTATCGACAACAGGTTAACACCCACTGCTACAATGCAAAAATTTCCCCAGTTTAAGACTTCATGAGATAACACCAGACTTGGAAAGTTCAATTGTGATATTGTCACAAAGATGGTCTTTATTGAAAAAGATTAAATTCTTACTCACTTTAATAAATTGATCCTGCTGAGATTAATCATTGCATGTCATGAAAATTTAAGCCAGGTTATTAATCCATTATCTTAAAAAAAGAAATTAAGGCATTTCTGTTACAGGTGGTCTGACTGCTCTGATTGATGCACATGACAACCAATAGCTGCCAGCTTATATAAACCATGTGTTGCCTGTTGTTTATTGGACGGTTATGGGAGATATGAAGGTGCATGATACCAATAGCTGCCGTCTATGTACATTGTGTTGCCTCGTAACAGTTGTCTATTGGATGGTTATGGGAGATATGAAGGTGCAAGGTACCAATAGCTGCCATCTACAAGTCATGTGTTGACTGTTGTCTTTCGAGCGGTTATGGAAGATATGATGGTGCATGATACCAATAGCTGCCGTCTATATACAATGTGTTGCCTGTTGTCTATTGGACGGTTATGGGAGATATGAAGGTGCATGATACCAATAGCTGCCATCTATGTACATTGTGTTGCCTCGTAACAGTTGTCTATCGGATGGTTATGGGAGATATGAAGGTGCAAGATACCAATAGCTGCCATCTACAAGTCGTGTGTTGACTGTTGTCTTTCGAGCGGTTATGGAAGATATGATGGTGCATGATACCAATAGCTGCCGTCTACATACAATGTGTTGCCTGTTGTCTATTGGACAGTTACGGAAGATATGAAGGTGCATGGTACCAATAGCTGCCACCTATAAGTCGCGTGTTGACTGTTGTCTTTCAAGCGGTTACAGAGGATATGATGGTGCATGATACCAATAGCTGCCGTCTATATACAATGTTTTGCCTGTTGTCTATCGGGCGGTTACGGAAGATATGAAGACGCATGATACCCATAGCTGCCATCTATAGATCAAGTGTTGCCTGTTATGGGAGATATGAAGGTTACCAGTATATACCATTAGTTGCAAAGGGGGAGGGGCAATGATCCTGAGACCCCTATCCCACCCAGTTTGAAATCAACATGACTAGATTGCTGGCTCCTAGTCAAAATAACATTTCATCAACATTTGGAAAATTAGGTATGGTCTAGGCAGCGTTCAAACTTGCAACCCCTGTACGAGGGCTGTTCGGGAATTATTGAGACAACGCTTATAATATGAGAATGATAAGACTTACATACGAAATATCTCATCACAGATGACATATACTTTATTACTTTATACATGCCAAATATCAGGCCGCTGGGTCTTCTGTATAAGTGTCGAGGCCTATCGGAAATATACCACCTCGCTCGGTCTGGAGCACAACGGCGTTTTGAACATGATGTCCTATCAACATTACTGTGTGTTTGCACTATTGCATGTCATTCCTTTTCAAAATAAACACCATTCAATCTAACTTCATAGGTCGCTGCACCCATTTGTTGTACAGTTTTACATCATTCACTATCGAATTACCTCACTCTATTTAGTGCCTCAGTCTTCAGTTCACCGAATTATTGAATCATACCTCTCAACTGGGACTTAACATGTGGAAAGATGTTGATAATCGTCGAGCCCCACCTCCTTTTGTGATGTACGGAGATAATGCATCTTTCACAAACTGATTGTGCCACCGATAAACAAGAGCCCGAGACACGCCTCTTCCGGTCCGTGTCATGTCTAACATTTTTTTTTGTTTGAATAGGAGTTTTTCCAAGCTCGACGCAAAACTTTATGTAAGCTCGCTGCTCCGCCTTTACGTCGTTATCCATTTTGTTTCTTTGATAACACGAACTTCCGGAAAATGGTCAAAACTTGTTTATCAATTACGCGAACATTATGAAACTTTACTGGAAATTCGACAAAATAATGCAGCGTATACGACATCATTTTAGTTGACTTTTCCCCGCTATTTTGATATCATTCAAGCTTTTATTCAAGTGTGATTTATTTGAACTAACTCATTTTTATGTCGAGCTCCGGTTACTCTCGCCTCTTTTTGATTTTAGATGATATACAATTATAACGTGTAACTAACACAGATTTCATTTAGGTACTTCAATTTATTAAAGATTAATTCATGTTTATGGAAAATTTTATTTACATACTTTAAGTTATTCTCTCAAAACATACATTGTCTCAATGATTTCCGAACAGCCCTCGTATAAGGAGCCTTATGTTGCACTCTAGAGCGACTCTGGCTAAACTGGTACTTCAGACATCAGAATTGTTTTAATGCCATCTTATAACTTTTGTACCGAGTCCTTTATTTTCTGGAAGGGATTCAATCAACTGCATTAACTCACTACGAGCCAATACCGAATTTCAACTATCTTGAGAAAAAAGGCTTTTGAAAACATTGTGGAAAATGGAGAAAATGCTGGTAAACAGCATTTTCTCGATTTTCCACAATGTTTTCGACTCTATCAAATATCAGTTTAATCATATCAGGCATTTTAATTTACCATCACAAATGCTTGCAATATGAACAAGTCTAAAATACAGTCGTTTGGTAAAGCATTAGAGTAACAGACACTGACAGAAAAAAGACATTGTGTTTGATAGAAGAAAACTAAAGATCTCATCTCATTCCAATCTCATTAATATTCATGAAATTACCTTCTTCTTAATTCCCCCTCAAGCCTGATGTGACACCATATTGTTCTTGACATTCAACTTTGGGCATGTCTTCTAATGAAAATCTTGGGAAAAGAAATATTGTGTTGTACTATTTTTTCTCTGTTATCATTGGCTGTACTTTTTCTTGGCCCTTTACCCCACCACACAATCCTGATTTGTAATGACCCTAACACAGCTTTTGAAAACAGTGTGGGAAAAGGAGAAAATGCTGGTAACCAGCATTTTCATCTTTTCCCGCAATGTTTTCTACCATATAAAAAGACAGAAATCATCAATTGAGCTACATTAAATTTGTTGTCTGCAAATGCTTTCAATTCAGACCAGTCTAAAATTCTGTTGTTTAGTAAAGAGTTAACTCACTGATACACATCTCTTGGAATGAAAAGGAATGCATGGCAAATAAATAATTGAAATATATCTTTTGAAATGAAAAGGAATGCATGGCAAATCAATTATTGAAATATAACAATTATAAATTTTACAGCCAACTTATACATACAATCTTTCAACTTTCTACAATTGGATTATCATCGTAAGTGTAAACAAATGTTTATTGGCTTCAAGAAAATCATTTCTAGAAGCAGAAACATTTTAAATTACCCATCAGCACAGTAATAATAGGCATTATCCCTTCACCACACAATCCCAAGTTTTAACAACCCTACGGAAAAAGAGTTTTGAAAACATGGTGGGGGAAAAGGAGAAAATGCTGGTAACCAGCGTTTTCTCCTTTTCCCATCATGCTTTCTACCCCTCCAGTATCAAATTCCATTAAGTCACGTTTAGTTTGTCCTCTGCAAAAGCTTAAAATTTGGACATGACTGAATTTTTTTCTGCAGGTTAATAGTCAATATCAGTTGCTTTTTTGGACAGAGTAGATATGAATAAGACTGCAGGGACCTTGCAGTCCAGAGTTTACATCTACAATGTTAATTTTACATTTACAATGTTAATTTTACTTTCTGCTATACTCTGCAACAAGGAGTTTTGAATATTACAAACTTTTGTAATTTATTTCAAAACAGAATAATTATGTCCGCTTGATTTATTTGCTACTTTACAGGATGACAAACTTTTAGACTTGTCCATAATATTCAAAGAAGACCACAATTTTAAATGTAACTGAAATGATGTAATTTTTTTTTGTAAAAAGGTAGAAAATATTGTATGAAAAAGAAAAAAAAGCTTGATATCAGCATTTCCTCCTTTTCTAATGATGTTTTTTTTTTTTCTAAAAAAGCCTTCATCAACCTGGGGCTCATATCTACTCTGTCCAAAACAGCAACTGATATTGACTATTAACCTCAACTTTAACTGTTTGAAACAATTTAGCAACAGCAAAATTGTTTAACACTATCACACAATTCTGACTTTTAAAGACTCTGTGCAAGGCTTTAGAAAACATAGTTGGAAAAGGAGAAAATGCTGGTAACCAGCATTTTCTCCTTTTCCCACAATATTTTCTACCCTATCAAAGACAGAAATCGTCATTTAAGGTATATTTATTTTGTCATCAGCAAATGCTTTCAATTTGGACAAGTCTTAAAATTTGGCGTTTAGTAAAGAAATAAGTCTTTCAGCGCATAATAATATATAGTCAGCCTCTTTCGACGGCCGGAGATACAATCCTCTTAAATAGATTTTTCACCTCACTTTTTCAATCTGACTAAAGAATCAGATGGTATAGATCTAAGATCAGCCTGCATGTTCTGTGCAGTCTGATCTTGATCTATGCCATCCACAAAAGCCCATTTTCGCTTATAGTGCTGAAAGGGTTAAAGGAGTAGAAGTTGAAACTTTGAAAAATATCCTTGTATATGGATTTATCCAAATGCTTGCCTTATAATGATGAAATAAAATTGTGCAAGAAAACTGTTTGTTTGTATGGTACTGAACATCATTTTCAACATCTCAGTTGAATCACTGTAGACCCATCAGTGCTTTCCTGGATATTCTTAACCCAGTACTTTACACAATACTCTTTCCAAGCCATTAGTTGCCTTCCCACATCATAACCATCATGCACTTTCTTACATAATGATTCAAAGCAAATCAACAAGGAAATCATAACTGGAACTGTCGCAGAGTGGACAAATACCCCCAACTTACTAGTCTTTATTCCTCCGCCAGCACCTTGTCACTGCAGCAGCAGAATCAGAGAATGGAAATGACTTTCAAAACAAAGATCACCAGTTAAACCTTGACCTATGTGACCCAAAAACAATAGGGCACCTCCTTGGGTCATGAGGTACTAGGGTCCTAGGTCAAACAGCTATTGAGTTAGTGTACAGAAACAATTTTCAAACTAAGTTCACCTGTGACCTTGACCTTTGACCTATGTGACTGAAGAACAATAAGGCACCTCCTTGGAGTCAAACGGCTTTCAAGTTATAAGAGCACAGAAATGAACACGGACAGATTGACTGATGGATGGACGGATGGGCAGACATGGTGAAACAAGTATACCACCCTCTACTTCGTAGGTGGGGGGTATAAATATACTTGCCATCTTTTTTGTTGATAGCAGATTGTGTTGCAAAGGGCTTACTTGTAGCCACAAAATAATTAAGTCATGGCCACAAGATATACTACTATATATTCTCACATGTCTGAACCTCTTTGCTTCCATAAAATACTGCCCCAGAAAATGTTAATTCCAGTCCAGGCTAGACAATGAGTAGAAATCAGTGTCATTGACACATGGGGTGTCAGGCAGGGTGATTTATGGTAGAATTTATACCCTTTTAGAGCCGAGAACAACCTTAAAGTCAGCCAGCATTAGCTCAAGAGACACAGCACTGGATTTGTAATCTTTGGATACTTGAGGGTGTGGGCTTGATTCTTCATGGCTGGCCTACTAAAATTTCTCATTGGCTTTCAGATAAGACTGTAAACTGGGGTCTTACAGTACTAAACATGTTAAAGAATCAGGCATAACTAAGGATGGGATTAGTCTTGTATCTTGCACTGGTAAACAGCAATCTCTACCTTTCCAACTATGTTTTCTACCCTTTGAAAGATTCATTTTTTTTATTTTGTCAATTGCAAATGCATCTAATTTGGAGAAGTCTAATATTTCGTCATCTTGTAAAAAGAAAAATCAGAAGAAGCATTCCCTGTACACTTAGAATTGCCAAGAACATCTTTAATTTACCATCGAGGACATCATAGATCAAGATCAGTCTACAGATAGAATAGTAGGTGATTACAGGCTCCAGAATCTTGTGGCCCAGCCCAGACAAAATCACTATCATCCACACAACAAGGTGTCAGACAGGGTGATTTATGACAGAATTGACCCCTAAAGCGCTGAATGAACCCAGTGCACATTTTCTATCGAAAATAGCAAGAGGGCCATGATGGCCCTGTACTGCTCAACTACCCTATCGAAAAATGTGACATACACTTAACTCACGTTGACAATCACTAAACTTAGAAGTTTGTATAGCAATAGAATTTAAACTTACAAAAAGCCTACCCAACACCCCCAAAGACATTAATAAGTACAAGTAAATCTCATCATGTATTGTTTTTATAACAAATACCACTGAAAGATTGAAAGTATCATTAATGCTAATTGTCAAGAATTCCAACTTGCGGTTTATGACAAGCTTTTTAATTTTTTCAATACTTAGAAAGCTTTTTTATTTTTGCAATAAGTGCAATATCATGGTTGCTTATATCTCAGCAAAGCCAACTGTGTAGTGTCCCAAACAGTACACTGCTGGCATGACTATGAATCCACAAGAGTAGAGGGCTAACTTCATCCCTGCTTTTTACCTTTACCGAAGATTTTAAGTTCCCTGGGAAGAAGCTTTTTGAAAACATTGTGGAAAAGGAAAAAGTGCTGGTAACGAGCATTTTCTTCTTTTCCCGCAATGTTCTCTACCTGTTCAGAGACAAATTTCATCATTTGAGCTACATTAATATATAGCTATGAATTTAGATGGGTCTAAAATTTTGTCATCTGGTTAAGAGTTACGAGGAAACCCCCTTTCAAAACTACAATTTCACCTTTATAAAGGGCTAGCTACGCCACTGCACAAGGTTAGTGTTGAGAACAGTTTGCAGAGAAAGTACAGTCTAATCTAAGACTCTAAATGCTAGCCTTTTCGTGAGAGATTCTGCCTAGAAATTGCTCTAGCTTTTCAATGCATTAGCTTTTTAGCTCACCTGAGCATGAAGTGCTCATGGTGAGCTATTGTGATCGTGCTGTGTCCGGTGTCTGTCATCCGTCGTCCATTGTCAACTTTTTACCTTGTGTACGCTCTAGAGGCCACATTTTCAGTCCGATACTCTTGAAACTTGGTCAGAATGTTTGCCTTGATGATATCTCGGACTGAAAATTGGGTCATGTCAGTCAAAAACTAGGTCACGTCAGTCAAAAACTAGGTCACAAGGTAAAATCTTAGAAAAATCTTGTGTACGCTCCAGAGGCCACATTTTCTGTCCAATACTCCTTAAAGTTGGTCAGAATGTTTGCCTTGATGATATCTTGGACGAGTTCAAAAATGGGTCATGTCAGGTCAAAAACTAGGTCAATAGGTGAAATCTTAGAAAAACCTTGTGTATGCTCTAGAGGCCACATTTTCAGTCCAGTACTCTTGAAAATTGGTCAGAATGTTTGCCTTTATGAAATCTTGGACGAGTTCGAACATGGGTCATGTCAGGTCAAAAACCAGGTCACTAGGTCAAATATTTGAAAAACTTTGTGTACGCTCTATGGTCCACATTTTCAGCCCAGTACTCTTGAAAGTTGGTCAGTATATTTGTCTAGATGATATCTCGAATGAGTTCGAAAATGGGTCATGTCGGGTCAAAAACTAGGTCACTAGGTCAAATATTTGAAAAAAAAAAGGTCATGTCAGGTCAAAAACTAGGTCACTAGGTCAAATATTAGAAAAACCTTGTGTACGCTCTGTAGGCCACATTTTCAGACCAATACTCTGGAAAGTTGGTCAGAATGTTTGTCTTGATGATATCTCAGACAAGTTTGAAAATCGGTCATGTTGGGTCAAAAACTAGGTGACTAGGTTAAATCTTAGAACAAGAGGGCCATGATGGCCCTGAAGTCGCTCACCTGAGCCTTTTGATCAAACATGACCCATTTCCAATCTCTTCAGAGATATTAAGACAAACATTCTGACAAACACTCATTAGTATTGGACTTACAAATATGGCCTCTGGAGTGCACACAAGCTTTTTCTACAATTTGTCTCAGCGGCCTAATTGACATGTAGAAATTATCCAGACATACATTCTGACAAACTTTCATGAGTATTTGAGAGAAAATGTGGCCTGCAGGGTGTACAAAAGGTTTTTCCCAGATTTGACCTAGTGACCTAGTTTCTTTACGAACATGACCCATATTCATACTAGTCTAAGATATTATCAAGACAAACATCCTAAGCAAATTTCAAGATTATTGGACTGAATATGTGGCCTCTAGAGCATACACAAGGTTTTTCAAGGATTAAACTTGGTGACCTAGTTTTTGATTCCATGTGAACCATTTTCAAACTCATGCAAGATATCATCAAGACAAACATTCTGACCAAGTTTAAAGAATATTGGACTGAAAATGTAACCTCTAGTGTGGACAAAGGTTTTTCCGAGATTTGACCTAGTGACCTAGTTTTTTATCCAACATGACCCATTTTCGAACTAGTCTAAGATATTATCAAGACAAACATTCTGACCAAATTTCAAAATTATTGGACTGAAAATGTGGCCTCTAGAGTGTACACAAGGTTTTTCCAAGATTTCACCCAGTTACCTAGATTTTGACCCAACATGACCCATTTTCAAACTCATCCAAGCTATCATCATGACAAACATTCTGACCAACTTCGAAGAGCATTGGACTGAAAATGTGGCCTCTGGAGTGTACACAAGGTTTTTCTAAGATATGACCTAGGGACCTAGTTTTTGACATGACATGGCCCATTTTCAAACTCGTCTGCGATATTATCAAGACAAACATTCTGACAAACTTTCAAGAGTATTGGAGAGAAAATGTGGCTTCTGGAGCGTACAAAAGTTTTTTTTTAAGATTTGACCTAGTGACCTAGTTTTTGACCCAACATGGCCCATCTGTGTCAGATATCATCAAGGCAAACATTCTGACCAATTTTCAGGAGTACTGGACAGAAAATGTAGCCTCTAGAGATTTTTCTAAGATTTGAATTGGTGACCTAGTTTTTAATCCAACATGGCTCATTTTCCAACTCGTCTGAGATATCATCAAGACAAACATTCTGACAAACTTTCAACAGTATTGGACTGAAAATGTGGCCTCTAGAGCATACACAAAGTTTTTCTAATATTTGACCTGGTGACCTAGTTTTTGACCTGACATGGCCCATTTTCGAACCTGTCCGAGATATCATCAAGACTAACATTCTGACCAACTTTTAAGAGTATTGGACTGAAAATGTGGCCTCTAGAGCGTACACAAGATTTTTCTAAGATTTGACCCAGTGACCTAGTTTTTGACCCGACATGACCCATTTTCAAACTCGTCTGAGATATCATCAAGACAAACATTCTGACCAACTTTCTGGAATATTGGACAGAAAATGTGGCCTCTAGAGCATACACATCATGGCCCTCATGTATAAACTATCTATAGCTTGTATCAAAATGAAAATCAAGAGAAACTCAATTTAGTGTACGTGAAACACACTCCCTTATGTTCTCACAATAATGGCCAAAATCCCTTTTGCCACAATGTTTTCAAAATGCTTTTTCAGGTTCTTTAAAACTTGGAATTGTTTGGTAAACAGTTAGAGAGGAATTGTTGTTCAATAACAGTTACTGAATTTAGCATAGTCATGATTCAATTCATTGTTCCTTCATAAGAGTTTCTTTGTCTTGCAGTAGAATTTTTGAAAACATCACACAAAAAGTAGAAAAGGCTTATGATGAGCGATTTCTCCTTTCACCAAAATGTTTTCACTATGTATTCATGTCTTGGACCTTAATTTACTTTGATTATCCCAATATCACAAGAACTTGTCCAACTGGAAAATTTCAAAACTAATTTGCTGACATTTTCATTCATCTCTCTACCAGACAACAAAATTGGAAACCCTTTCAAATTGAAAGCATCTGCAGATGACATTTTAAACTCAACTCAAATGATAGAACTTGTGTTAGAAAAGTTTTAAAATGTTACAGGAAAAATTTTGGACTCATCCAATTATAAATATCTACAGATGACAAATTCAAAATTAGTACAGACATACTTAACGCTTTGCCAAAGTTAACAATCTCGGGCTTTAACGACCCTGGAAAAGTTTAAGCCTTTTGAAAGGATTGTGAGAAAAGAAGAAAATGCTGGTAACCAATATTTTCTCCTTTTCCCACAACGTTTTCTACCCTATCCAAGATATATTCCAACATTTGAGCCACACTGATATTGTCGTCTGCAAGTGCTTTGAATTTGGACAAGGCTAAATTTTTGCCGTCTGGTAAAGGGTTAAATTTTCTGACAGGATGGAAAACATTTGGGGAAGAGGAGAAAATGCTGGTTACCAGCATTTTCTCCTTTTCCCACAAAGTTTTCAAAAAGCTTTCTCTTTAAAACTCAGGATTATGTGGGAAAAGGTTAAATGAGACAGAACAGTGTCAAACTGTTGAATTGGTAACAACTCAATGACATAAAACTGCGCCTGCGACCATCAAAGCAAATTGGTCCCTGACTGGAATCGTTAAGTGGGAGGTAACAAAATGCAATTTGCACTCCTTCGTAAAAATGATTGCGCTTTTTGCAATAAATTTCAATCAGAAAGGAGACAACAATTTGATTTTTTTCTTCCCACATTTCTCTCTGTGAACCTTCAGGACCCACCGTACATAACACTCCAGTTGCTAGACCCTTCACAACCCCTGGTCTTATCATTCTAGGAAAGAGGCCTTTTGAAAACACTGTGAGAAAAGGAGAAAATGCTGCTATTTAGCATTTTCTCCTTTTTCCACGATGCTTTCTACTGAGACTTTTGAGGACAAATCCTACTGTTTGAGTCACATTTCATGAATTTGCTCTTCAGATCTGCAAAATATTTTCAGTTTTGTTGCTTGGTAAAACTAGAACTGTTGCAAATCAGGCAAATACACCCCACCAGCACCTTGTCACTGAAGCAGCACAATCTGTGAATGAAAATGATTTTCAAAACAAAGTTCACCTGTGACCTTGACCTTTGACTCATGTGACCCCAAAACAATAGGGCACCTCCTTTGGTCATAAGCAACATTCGTGTAAAGTTTCAGGGTCCTGAGTCGAACAGGTATTGAGTTAGAGAGCATGATTTTCAAACCAAGTTCACCTGTGACCTTGATCTTTACACATGTGACCCAAAAACAATAGGGCAGCTCCTTGGGTCATGAGCAACACTTGTATTAGGTTTCTGGGTCCTAGGTCAAACAGCTATTGAGTTGGAGCTCAAACAGATTTATGGACTGACTGACAGACAGACAAACATGGTGAAACCAGTATACCCACTCTACTTTGGAGGTGGGGTGTAAATAAATTAGTAGAGATTTTGATATTTGAAAAGAGCAAAGGACAATCTACAAGGCACTCCTGGTAATTTTAAGGCAGTTTGTTCCGTCAAAGCCAACTCTGCAAGGTGGACATTTTGTCAAGCATTGAATGAAATCACCAAGTTTGCCTAATATTTGAACCATGCTCTGGCAAGAGGGGGCTTTATGCATCTCTGTGATGTAAAATACCATGCAAGTCATCACATAATTATGGATCCATAATATCCATTTTGTATAAAAACCAAATGAATCATGGGGTACACTGGTCCTTGGACATGCAGAAAATTGACCAATAGCAAAAAGTTTCAGTCGAGATCAGGCTGTGCAGGCTGATCTGTGTCAATACTTTTTTCGAAATACGTTAAGCCCCATTTTCACAAAGTGTGGCTCATCTTAATTTGACTATAGACCTAACTTGTGTCTGAATGTTGTAAAGCTCAGACTGTGCCGATAAAATCAGACTGCACAGAAAGTGCAGAGTTTCCCAGGTCTTGGATTTTCAGTTCTCTGGGAAGTAATTCTGCTCTGTATAATTGCTGTATTACTGTAGCCCGATCAAATATGGCTAAAATGATAAAAAATGTCTTTGTAATGGGAGAAACTACTGTGGAAAAAGAGAAAATGCTGGTTACCAGCATTTTCTCCTTTTCCCACAATGTTTTCAAATGTTATTTTCCTTTCAAATCTCATTGAATTATATACTTAGGTTATCCTGGTGTATAAATTTTTTTTCCACTATGTTTTTTTTTTGTCTTCATCCTTTCAACTGTCATTTAAATTACCTATTTGGGGTTTTCCTGCTGTACAAAATTGCCAATTACTGTTATCTTCCTAGTAACCAAAGAAATTAATATGGCCTGTATGTATCTATCACTAGAAATAAATGCAAAATTTTCTAGACTAAATTAAAAGATCTTTGCACCACCATTCCATTAGTTTTCAAACTAACAGATAATCCTTGCACTTTGTTTCATAAATATTTTAACCCTTTACCACGCAGTCCCAAGTTTTCATGACCCTAGGAAAGAAGGTTTTTGTAAACATCGTGGGAAAAAGGAGAATATGCTGGTAACCAGCATTTTCTCCTTTTCCCACAGTGTTTTCTACCCTATCAAAGACAGAAATCATCATTTTGAGCTACATTTATTTTGTTGTCTGCAAATGCTTTCAATTTAGTTAAGTAAAAAATTTTGACATTTTTGGAAAGAGTTGGCCGAAAACACTGTGCGAAATGGATTTTTGTGCAATAGCAGTCCAGCTTTTGTGCTGGAAAATGGTAACCAGCTTTTTCTCCATTTCCCACAATCTTTTCTACCCAATCAGAGAGCTAAAGCTCATTTGTACCAATGCTGAGTTTGTTGTCTGCAGGTGTTTTGAACATGAAAGAGTCTAAAATCTGTCTGGGAAAGAGCTGAGATTCAGTATTTTACTATTCAGGTTCCCATTTTCCCTGATACTTCACAACACAAGATAGGTACTTGAAATAGGTACCTGAAATTTAGTTTTCCTGCCTAATATAGGCATGAATTAACAAGGAAAAGAACAAACGTAAACAGAAAACATACAAGTATTAATCGGTACATTCAAGGCCCATTAACAACTGGCTTTTTACTGTAAGTATCCTAAATCCAGGCTTTCACAAAACAAGAATAAAATTTATACTTTCAAAACCTTGGAAAATGTCTACCAAATTATTATCCCTTTAAAAGTGCTACATAAAAGAGCCATACTGTTAGAAAAGGTGGGCGTCTCATGCATATTCAAAAAAGTATCAACCAATGTCAGCCTGTGCAGTCTGAAACTTTTTGCTATGGGTTAATTTTGTGCACATCAAAGGACCATTCTACATCATGACTGTCGGTTGTTAAAAAATAAATTTCACAGATCCTTTAAATCCCATTAAATCCCTTTTTGGCAGAGAATGGCTCAAATAAAACATGACTTGCTCAATTCGGAAAAATCATGACTGAAGCATTGCAATTTCAGTATTCTTTTTTTTTAACAGGAATTTTTCACAAAACTGTAGGCAGTATTGATCAAAGATCAGACTACATAGAATGTGGTCTGATCTTGCCCTGCTTTCTCCTCAAACTGAGGTCTGGGTCCAAATTCAACAACCAATTCTCCAATTAATTTAGTTTAACTCCTATTCTAGTTTTAGAGACTAACGCAACTTCCATTTGGTTTGACCAATCAGATATTGTATTACTTCAAAATTTAGAAACTTCTTGAGAATAAGACTAGCAATGTTCTTAACCCTTAAAGCACCTTTCACAGCTATAGTTGTTTTAGCAGCCAGCGTAGATCAAGGTTAGACTGCACAAAATGTGCAGTCTGATCCTTGACCTACACTGTCTGCTTTGCTTTAACACTACTGTGAAAAGCAACCATCAAATTGCAATTAATTTGGTCATATCTTTAGTTCGAATATATGTTTGTTTTATTTGGCGCCCTAAAGGTTAAGAATGGCTGGGGAATGCTAGCCTTGATCCTGATATGTGTTTTTCCTAAAAACAAGTTGTGTATTGCACTAAGAGTAAATGTTTTTTTTTTAGCATTTACGTATTAATTTAGATAGCTCTATATCTTCAATATGCCATTATTAATAATGATAAATATGTTCAGGATTGACAGTGATATTATAAAATTTCATAGTTTTTACATGACAACAAATTTTAAGTGAAAAAAGGAGCATAACTGTGTCAAAAATATTTTGATGATTACCTGCCCTTGTTGTATGGGTTTCTCTGTGTTTTTCCTAAAAACAAGTTGTGTATTACACCAACAGTAAATGGGATTTTTTAAGCATTTACATATTAATTAAGATAGCTCTGTATCTTCAACAGGTCATTATTATAATGATAAATACATGTACGTTCAGAATTGAAAGTGTTATTATACAATTTCATAGTTTTTAAATCACGACAAATTTTAAGTGAAACAAGAGCGGCAAATTGTCGCAAGATACGCCCGTCCCACCGCCAGTTGTCAAGGGGGTATAATAATCGTAAAGGGCAGGTAATGCAACAAACATGTTTACCAAGTCTCAAGTCAATTTGACTTGAGGTGACAAAGTTCCATTCCAGACAAGCAAGAAATACAGTAAGAATGAAGATCAAAGTGGAATTACTCAAAATCCGCACTAGGTAGAGTTATTGTTCTTGCGCACTGTACTCCATAATATTGCAACAAACATGCATACCAAGTTTCAAGTCACTCTGACTTGAGATGACAAAGTTATATTCTGGACAAGCAGAAAATGCTATAAAAATGACGATCAAAGGGAAATAACTAAGACAGCATGAGATAGAGTTATGGTTCTTTCGCATTGCACTCCGTATTATTGCAACAAACACACATGTCAAGTTTCAAGTCAATCAGACTGGAGATTACAAAGTTATGCTCCGGACAAGCAGAAAATGCTGTAAAAAATGACTATCAAAGGGAAATAACTCAAGACAGCACGAGATAGAGTTATGGTTCTTTTGCACTGCACTCCATATTATTGCAACAAACACAAATACCAAGTTTCAAGTCAATCGGACTGGAGATGACAAAGTTATATTCCAGACAAGCAGAAAATGCTGAAAAAATGACGATCAAAGGGAAATAACTCAAAGACAGCACGAGGTAGAGTTATGGTTCTTTCGCACTGCACTCCATATTATTGCAACAAACACACATGCCAAGTTTCAAGTCGATCAGACTGGAGATAACAAAGTTATGCTCCGGACAAGCAGAAAATGCTGAAAAAATGACAAAGGGAAATACCTCAAAGACAGCACGAGGTAGAGTTATGGTTCTTTCGCACTGCACTCTGTATTATTGCAACAAACACATATACCAAGTTTCAAGTCAATCGGACTGAATATGACAAAGTTATATTCCGGACAAGCAGAAAATGCTGTAAAAATGACGATCAAAGGGAAATAACTCGAAAACAGCACGAGTTAGAGTTATGGTTCTTTCGCACTGCACTCCGTATTATTGCAACAAACACACATGCCAAGTTTCAAGTCAATCGGACTGGAGATTACAAAGTTATGCTCCGGACAAGCAGAAAATGCTGTAAAAAATATGACTATCAAAGGGAAATAACTCAAGACAGCACGAGATAGAGTTATGGTTCTTTTGCACTGCACTCTGTATTATTGCAACAAACACAAATACCAAGTTTCAAGTCAATCAGACTGGAGATGACAAAGTTATATTCCAGACAAGCAGAAAATGCTATAAAAATGACGATCAAAGGGAAATAACTCAGACAGCATGAGATAGAGTTATGGTTCTTTCGCACTGCACTCTGTATTATTGCAACAAACACACATGTCAAGTTTCAAGTCAATCGGACTGGAGATTACAAAGTTATGCTCCGGACAAGCAGAAAATGCTGTAAAAAATGACTATCAAAGGGAAATAACTCAAGACAGCACGAGATAGAGTTATGGTTCTTTCGCACTGCACTCCATATTATTGCAACAAACACACATGCCAAGTTTCAAGTCGATCAGACTGGAGATGACAAAGTTATGCTCCAGACAAGCAGAAAATGCTGAAAAAATGACAAAGGGAAATACCTCAAAGACAGCACAAGGTAGAGTTATGGTTCTTTCGCACTGCACTCTGTATTATTGCAACTAACACATATACCAAGTTTCAAGTCAATCGGACTGGAGATGACAAAGTTATATTCCGGACAAGCAGAAAATGCTGTAAAAATGACGATCAAAGGGAAATAACTCGAAGACAGCACGAGGTAGAGTTATGGTTCTTTTGCACTGCACTCCATATTATTGCAACAAACACACATGCCAAGTTTCAAGTCAATCGGACTGGAGATGACAAAGTTATGCTCCGGACAAGCAGAAAATGCTGTAAAAAATGACTATCAAAGGGAAATAACTCAAAGACAGCATGAGGTAGAGTTATGGTTCTTTTGCACTGCACTCCATATTATTGCAACTAACACACATGCCAAGTTTCAAGTCAATCAGACTGGAGATGACAAAATTATGCTCCGGACAAGCAGAAAATGCTGTAAAAAATGACTATCAAAGGGAAATAACTCAAGACAGCACGAGATAGAGTTATGGTTCTTTCGCACTGCACTCCATATTATTGCAACAAACACAAATACCAAGTTTCAAGTCAATCGGACTGGAGATGACAAAGTTATATTCCAGACAAGCAGAAAATGCTGAAAAAATGACAAAGGGAAATACCTCAAAGACAGCACGAGGTAGAGTTATGGTTCTTTCGCACTGCACTCTGTATTATTGCAACAAACACATATACCAAGTTTCAAGTCAATCGGACTGGAGATGACAAAGTTATATTCCGGACAAGCAGAAAATGCTGTAAAAAATGACTATCAAAGGGAAATAACTCAAGACAGCATGAGATAGAGTTATGGTTCTTTAGCACTGCACTCCATATTATTGCAACAAACACAAATACCAAGTTTCAAGTCAATCGGACTGGAGA
The DNA here is from genome assembly GCA_946811185.2 of Hippopus hippopus. Taxonomy (NCBI): domain Eukaryota; kingdom Metazoa; phylum Mollusca; class Bivalvia; order Cardiida; family Cardiidae; genus Hippopus; species Hippopus hippopus. The sequence goes on along the minus strand of OX328103.1, from coordinate 11,756,801 downwards.
TGACAAAGTTATATTCCAGACAAGCAGAAAATGCTGAAAAAATGACAATTAAAGGGAAATAACTCAAAGACAGCACGAGGTAGAGTTATGGTTCTTTCGCACTGCACTCCATATTATTGCAACAAACACACATGCCAAGTTTCAAGTCGATCAGACTGGAGATGACAAAGTTATGCTCCGGACAAGCAGAAAATGCTGAAAAAATGACAAAGGGAAATACCTCAAAGACAGCACGAGGTAGAGTTATGGTTCTTTCGCACTGCACTCTGTATTATTGCAACAAACACATATACCAAGTTTCAAGTCAATCGCACTGGAGATGACAAAGTTATATTCCGGACAAGCAGAAAATGCTGTAAAAATGATGATCAAAGGGAAATAACTCGAAGACAGCACGAGGTAGAGTTATGGTTCTTTCGCACTGCACTCCGTATTATTGCAACAAACACACATGCCAAGTTTCAAGTCAATCGGACTGGAGATGACAAAGTTATGCTCCGGACAAGCAGAAAATGCTGTAAAAAATGACGATCAAAGGGAAATAACTCAAAGACAGCATGAGGTAGTGTTATGGTTCTTTTGCACTGCACTCCGTATTATTGCAACTAACACACATGCCAAGTTTCAAGTCAATCAGACTGGAGATGACAAAGTTATGCTCCAGACAAGCAGAAAATGCTGTAAAAAATGACTATCAAAGGGAAATAACTCAAAGACAGCATAAGGTAGAGTTATGGTTCTTTTGCACTGCAATTTGTATTATTGCAACTAACACACATGCCAAGTTTTAAGTCAATCGGACTGGACATGACAAAGTTATGCTCCGGACAAGCAGAAAATGCTGTAAAAATGATGATCAAAGGGAAATAACTCAAAGACAGCACGAGGTAGAGTTATGGTTCTTTTGCACTGCACTCCGTATTATTGCAACAAACACACATGCCAAGTTTCCAGTCAATCGGACTGGAGATGACAAAGTTATGCTCCAGACAAAAACTGGACGCCGCCTGCCAACCCACCCGCCCGCCCGCCCGTCTGCCATGGGTGATCCCATAATACGTCCCGTCTTCAACGGGCATATAATAACTCAAAAATTAAGCAAGCAAGAGTTATGATTCATTTGCACTGCACTCCCCCTTAATGAGATTTATCCACCCATGAAGTTTCATAACCGTAGCTAGCATAGTTTTGGAGATATGCTTTGGACAAAATTCAAGTATGAATATAAACAAAGGGAAATAACTCAAAAATTAAGTAAGCAAGAGTTATGATTCCTGTGCACTGCACTCCCCCTTGATAAAATCTATCCACCCATGAAGTTTCATAACCTTAGCTAGTATATTCTTGGAGATATGCTCCAGACAAAATTCAAGTATGAAAAAAAAACAAAGGGCAATAACTCAAAAATTAAGGAAGCAAGAGTTATGATTCCTGTGCACTGCACTCCCCCTTGATGAGATCTATCCACCCATGAAGTTTCATAACCGTAGCTAGTATAGTTTTGGAGATATGCTCCGGACAAAATTCAAGTATGAAAAACAACAAAGGGCAATAACTAAAAAATTAAGCAAGCGAGAGTTATGATTCCTGTGCACTGCACTCCGCCTTGATGAGATCTATCCACCCATGAAATTTCATAACCGTAGCTAGCATAGTTTTGGAGATATGCTCGGACAAAGAATGGGGACGCCGCCCGCCCGTCCGCCTGCCCACCACGGGTGATCCCATAATACGTCCCGTCTTCGACGGGCGTATAAAAAGGCACATAACTGTGTCAATATTATTTTGATGATTACCTGCCCTTGTTGTATGGCTTTCCCTTTTGATAGCTAACACTTCAGAGTTTGAAGTAAATGTCTTCAGTAAAGACAGAGATATCATGAAATGTCTAAGTTTCTGCAAAACAACACAGACAACGACGCAGAGTGTCAAAGTTTTTAATATTTTTTTTTTATATTTTAATGGTAACCTACCCTTGTTGTATGGTTCTCCTTTTGATAGTAAACATTTTGTCCGCATTTGAAGAAATGTCTTCAGTAAAGACAGAGATACAGGGTGTCCAAAAAGAAAGTTTACAGTTTTAATGTCTATTTATCAAAAGGGCAGACATCTTAAGAAAGTCATAAACCACTGAATTGCTGAATTTTGTCATGGACAAAATATGGTAATTCTAGTAACTTGACATTTTTCTGAAAAGTATATGAGCGTAAATCTTAAAACTGATACAGAATAAAATTTATTGGCCATATTTGCTCAAATTTTCGTTGATTTAACAGAACATTAAGAAATAATAAATGGATATTTAACTGTAAACTTTCTTTTTGGACACCCTGTATTACCAAATATCTCAGTTTCTGCATAACAACAAAGGCAACATCACAGACAATAACAGGGCTACGACAAACTCAATGTTTTCTTCAGGAAAACAGCCAAGCTAAAAATGTTGTGGTTAGTACTCTTGTTTTAAAGATCAGTCTCACGAGACTCATTACCACTGACACTATCAAATTGTTTTCTAGGATTTACATTGTGATCTGATTATGTGATGATAATCTACTTTCACTAATTGATTGTTCTGTAGTAATATTCCCCCCCATCATCATCATGAAATACTCAACCATAAACCATTTCTAACAATTCCATGTTTTCATGGCCCCCAGGAAGGAACCATTCTCATTTTTTTTTTGGTTTACCTCAATTACTCTTTACTAAAAAATCATGTGCTGTAACAGTCCTGAAAAAGACAGGTTTTGAAAACAACTTTGGGAGATAGAGAAATAGAGAAGTTGCTGATAATCAACAGTTTCTCTCAATTAGTAGGATTTGTTTTAAAATGGGATGAAACATTGTGGGAAAAGAGAAAATCTTGATTATCAGCAACTTCTCTTTTTCCCAAAGTTCTTTTCAAAATCAATTAATAGTATTTGTTTTAAAATGGGATGTAACATTGTGGGAAAAAGAGAAAATGTTGATTATCAGCAACTTCTCTATTTCTATTTTTGATGATCAGAACAGGGTTGAACCTGCAGACATTAGTCATGGGCTCAAAGGTCAAGGTTTTTGTGACTAGTGAGCCCTTTATGTAAGAATTCACTAAAAGTACAAATAATATTTTGTGCTGAAAAGTACCCAAAGATATGTTGCAAGATCAAAGAATGCCCGATTTAAATGTAAAAGGTCATTCTTTTTAACACCCTCCACCAAATGACAAAATTTTACACTTGTCAAAATTAAAAGCATTTGCAGACAATCTAATACCATGTTGCTCAAATGAGGTAATTTACCTTATAAAGGATAGAAAACAATGTGGGAAAAGGAGAAAATGCTGGTTACCAGCATTTTTTCCTTTTCCCACAATGTTTTCAAAAGCCTCTAGGTTGTCGGAACATGGGATCTTTAGAAAAAGGTTAAGACATGTCTTATTTGTGAATTACATGGTAATTAAGGCATGTTTCAAAAGTGTTTTCTTAAATAACAGAAAGAGTTTTTTGTCCATTAAATTCGATTTTTTGTCATGAATCACTGTTTGCTTATTTAAATTTGAGATCAACACTATTTTAACTGCTTAGCTGATATCATGGTGGTCAGTGCACCTACGCATGTGTTTCCTAGCTTTCTCACACCAGTAATGACACAACTTTCTTCCCAAGCAACAGACTACTTTTCCTACATGTATCACGGTGAGAGGCTAAAAATCATCGGAATGAAAGTTTGTCTCAGCAGGGTATGAAACCCGCAATCACCAGGTCATGAGTCAAAATATGCTAACCACTGAGCTATCTGACCAGGCAGCTATTAATAAGAATTTTGTGCAAGAGGCTGATAAATATACTACTCAAAATTTGCTAGGGATCACCATATTAGATTCAGCCTAGATCTATATGTGGCATGTATCACTTTACAATAATTATGTTACATTGCTACACTGATTAAATAAACCACCAGTGGAAATGGATCTTTAACCCTTTACCACACAAAGCCGACTTTTAAAGACACTGAGAAAGAAGCCTTTGGAAAACATTGTTGGAAAAGGAGAAAATACTGGTTACCAGCATTTTCTCCTTTTCCCACGACATTTTCTACCCTATGAAAGACAGCATATTGCATGTTGCATTTGGTTTTTAGTCTGCAAATGCTTTCAACTTGGACAAATCTAGAATTTTATTGTGTGGCAAAGAGTTAAAGCAAAACTGTTGTAACATATATACCCATACTGAAATATGTAAGTGATCCCTATCAAAGTGTGAGTAGTATACTACAACTCACTTGGACTAGTGAATGTTATTACTCTAACTCGATAAACCTTTCATTAAAAGTTTACATTATTTTTTTGTTTTTTGAAATACAGATTTAAAATCATGAACCGTGACGAGATAACATAAACATAATCGAGAGGGGCTAATAAACTCGTTACGGTCCGTGATTTTAGACATGTTATCCTAAACACAAACAAAAATATAAACTGATAATGAAACGTTTATCGAGTAAGACCTATAAGTCTTTTGCCACCAAGAGTGATCTAGATTCAAATGTAAACAAATAACCCAATAGTTGCCAAATACAGCCCCATGAAAATAATTCTTTCTGTTAAAAATCACAATTGTCAAAAATGACAATGTTGACATAAACTACAAAATCAATACCAATCTAATTTGAACAGTGTCTACTTACAAAGTCATAGACTGAACAAGATCTCATGATAAGGTAGGAGATGTTTGTATGTATGAAAATTAAGTCAGTGACCTATGCAAATCAGGCTCAACTTTTTCATCCCTGTGTTTTATGCTGGTGTTGTATGTCTTAGTCCAAGCGATAAGCCAGTAAGGAAGTACACAAGCACGGAAAGTTCATCTAAAAGTAAAGCCTAGAAAGTATTCAAATCCTAAATCATCAAATTGATAAGTTCTTCAAGTGCTTTTTGCAATAAAAGATCTATAAACATAATCTTTTCATGGCATTTCCTAATTGTGAACAATTAAATGGCTTTGAGAGGAGGGTAAAGTCACAAGGGTGAACCTGTTTAAACTAAATCAGACTGGACTTTGACTTAACAACAAAATTGGACCATTTTTCTTCAATCTTGTTTGGACCAACCAAGTTTTATCCTGACAAAGGCTGCTTATTCCACATTAGCTAGTATGTCAGTCCTTTCAGTACTTTGATTTTCCTTGCAAGCATGAGGAAAACTTTGTTTTTGCGATTTTCCACCAGCACCAGTGCAGAATCAAGCCAGCTCTAGTGTGTTATATCAACTCTTCACCACACAGCAAAATTTTAGACTGGTCCTAATTGAAAGCATGAATTATGCTGATGACAAATCTTACTCACATGAAAATGTTTTCATTTTTGCAAAAAGGCAGAAACATTGTGAAAAAGAAGAAATGCTGGTTGCACGTGTTTCTCCTTTTCCGACATTTTCAAAAGCCCTTTTCACTTGGGTTGTTAAAACATAGGACTGTGTCTTCAAGAGTAATTGTTGGTGCATTTACATGGACTAGTGTTGTTATACTGATGCTTTTTGCAGATAGAAAGTAACATTTGTTTTGTTTTTTTACAAAACCACAACATTTTTGACTGGACCACACTGAAAGCATTCACAGACGACAAATCAGATGTAGCTGTATTGATGATTTCTGTCTTTGATAGGGTTGAAAACATTGTGGGAAAAGGAGAAAATGTTCGTTACAAGCCTCGTCTTTCAACATCATTAAAAATTGGCATTGTGTGGTAAAGAGTTAAATGTTTATAATTCATAAATTCATGATGCGCAGCAAAAGATCAGAGATAGGTTGGCACCAATGCATTATATGCATTCTGATTCTAATCTACATTTTATTGCCAATAAATACCCCTGAAAGCTGCCCTTTATATTATAAGGCTTAACCCTTAGGCTCCCAAGCACCACTCACAGATCACACAGAATATGCAGTCTGATCTTGGATCTACACTGTATGATAAGGAAATAATCTTCTCCTAAAAAAAAAATTGAAATAGCATCAGCTGGGTTTTTACTGTTGTCTTGAAAGTTTCATTTAGTTTTTTTTAGCAGGATAAAGTAACACTGAGTCACTGTTCAAACAGGTGTTTTTCTTTCTGCTTTTCAACTTACAAACACCCTACAGAATTCTTTTTAACGATGATTATTCTAAGTTTTTAACCCATTACCACACAATCCCTACTTTTGACGCCCCTGAGAAAGAAGCCTTTGGAAAACATCGTGGGAAAAGGAGAAAATGCTGGTAACCAGCATTTTCTCCTTTTCCCACAGTGTTTTCTACTCTTCCCAAACCAAATTTTAATTTTTCAGTCACCTTTATTTTGTCGTCTGCAAATGCTTTCAATTTGGACCAGTCTAAAATTTTCTGGTGTGGTAAAGAGTTAAATCTTTCAGCATCCCAGGCACCAAAAGACTTAAAGATCTTATATATGGCGCTTAGATTTAACGTCTTTCGACTAAAAAGAAATTGTGCAAGAATAGGGCGAGTCTAAAAAAATTGTACACCATATTTACAAACAACCACCTACTGTGAATGACCGAGCAGTGGGGAGTGATTGAGCACTGGGGAATGACCTGAGCGTTTGTTTTTATTAACCTTGAATTTTAGCACGGAATAAACCTTAACCACACATTTTCAGTCTTGAAATAAGACAAGAACAATTCGAACAACAAAGTTGCTTTTCTCCATAATGCCTACGTTAAGCCGACAGTACAGATCAAAGATCAGACTGCACATTTTGTGCAGTCTGATCTTGACCTACACTGGCGGCAAAGGCAACTATTGTCATATAAAAGGAACTTTCTGATCGAGTGCTGGAGAATGACCTAAGCGTCAGATGTTTTCAACACTTAAAGCACTGAATACACCCATCACATATTTGCAGTCTTGAAATAAGACCAGAACTATTGCAATTTTAAGGTTGCTTATCTCCATGTCTAAGTTAAGCCCACAGTATAGATCATAGATCAGACTGCAAGTTTTAGAGAGTCTGATCTTTGAGCCACACTTGTCTCAAAGGCAACTAAAGATGTGACACATACCGTAAAGATTAATCCATCTGTTTCGGTGTTCAGCACCATCTAAAATTTTTCAAATCATTCTTATGTCCAGACATCTTGGTCTTGCAAAAGTCCAAATTTGGAGAAGTAGTTGTATTTGTAGAAATCGCTTATACCACTTTTCCTTTTGCCACAATGTTATCAAATGTAATCATTTATACAACCTTGATCATGTCGAAAATATCTGTTTTACAAGAATGTTTTCAAAGCTACTGCAAATCTGCTTCAGCTGATTATTGGTTAACCTTTTACCAGACAACAACATTACAGACTTGACCAAACTCAAAGCATTTCCAGACAAATTCAATGTGGCTAAAATGATCGAATTTTCTTTTAAAAAAACAGAGAAAACACTGTGGGGAAAGGAGAAAAAGCTGGTTGCATTTCTCAACAGGATTGTGCTCCACCTGGTAGCATAGTCGGTACCATACAGGACTTCGAATTCCAAAAAGAAAACTCCATGAAAGCACAGAAAGGGGCACTGGCTGCCGAAATATAACTAAAATAATGTTGAAAACAGCGTTAAACAGCATACAAACAAATGCCTAGGATCAATTAAAGATGGGATTGTTTGGTAATGGGTTAAGTAAACAAGAGCAGCATACATCTTAACTATGCTTCTTGTCAATCAACACGTGTGATAGATTTAAGATGATTCTTTTACTTAATAACACCTTTCCCGTAATATTTATGTAAGTGGGGAAAAAGGTAAACTGTTTGATGGTGGTACATTATAATTCCTGTAAAATTATATTCATAAAAAGCTAAAAAACACTTGAAGGAATATTTCAATTCACCTTTATATAACATCTGTGTTGTGAGCTGCTCTATCAAGCTTTCAGAGTATGATTCATTCATAGCTCACCTTCGCAAGAAGTGCTCAAAGATGACTAAATGTGAGCATGTTTGTCACATGTGTGTTGTCATCTTTGTCTGTGGTTCAGTCTGTCATAAGTCTGTCATCATCTTTGTGGTTCAGCCCTGTCATAATTATGTGTGTTGTCATCTTTGTCTGTGGTTCAATCTGTCAAGTATGTGTTGTTGACCTTGTCTGTGGTTCAATCTGTCAAGAATGTGTCGTTATCTTTGTGGTTAAATCTGTCACATATGTGTCATCATCTTTGTCTGTGGTTCAGCCTGTCACATATGTGTTGTCATCTTTGTCTGCAGTTCATAAGAACCTTTGGTAAAAGGGTTAACCCCCCCCTCTCGAAAGTATAGGACAATAAACCAGAGAGACAATTTGAATCTAGAAATAAGACAAAAAAAAAAATCAAGGTCAATTTTATTTAGAATGTCCCAGCAAAGTGGACAGCGTGAAGTCTGGTCTTGACTGGCTGCAAAACCAACTATTATTGTGAAGGGTGCTTCAACTCTTTACCAAACAATCCCGGGTTTTCACGACTCTGAGAAAGAAGCCTTCTGAAAACATTGTGGGAAAAGGAGAAAATGCTGGTAACCAGCATTTTCTCCTTTTCTCACAATGTTTTCTAACCTTCCTTAAACAAATTCCAATTATTGAGTCACTTAAATTTTGTTTTCTGCTAATGCTGTCAATTTGGACCAGTCTAAAATTTTGTCGTCTGGTAAAGAGTTCAGGGTAAAGTTTCATTTGCAGACGTAGATCAAAGATTATAGACTGCATCTGTGTATCCGTGGGTCAGCTGAATTCTTGTCCCGAGCATAACTTCTAAAGTATATAAGCTATTGACTTCTACTTTAGATACAGATAGATTACATTAAGAAACTAGAGCTGTCACTGAATGTGACTTAATACCCCCACCAGCGCTTTGACAGAAACAGGTAATTATTTGTACACAGACGGACACACGGACGGACACACGGACGGACGCACGGACAGTCAAACGGACGGACAAACGGACAGACAGGCTGATTCCAGTATACCCCCGAAAACATTCATTTTGCGGGGGTATAAATATGTGGTGCACAAGATCAGTAACTCTGTCTTCATAATTTTTTAGTAATTACCCTTAGTTACTTTTTTTTTTTGTCCTGGGTGTAACTTTCAAAGTATACAAGCTATTAAATTGAAACTTCATATACAGATTGATCACACTGAGGAAAAATACAGTGCACAAGATCAATAACTCTGTCTTCAGCATTTTTTGCAGTTATTGCCCTTTGTTATTTTACAATTTGGGTTTAAAAAGTGGCAGTTATTCAGTAACAAGGCACCAGGTGGGGGTATTTGTTCGCCTGGGATAGAGAGGCGAAATTATTTGTATCAAAATAATTATATTTACATCTAGCCAACCCTTTAAAGAGGCCCCTATACTCATTTTCAGCCAGTTTTAACTCATTTTGTCTTTATTTTATCAAACTATAGTCATTCTTATATCTTCATGCCAAATATTGCGCCTGACGGTTGCAAGGTCGCTTAGATTACGGTCGATAGAAAATGCATTTCGCTGAGTTGCGGTTTTCCATGTAAACAGACTCGTCATTTCCGGTTTTTTAATCGAAGATTTTCAATATCCGTTATACACTCGGGTAGATTCGTATGATGATCATGCATTCTGTCACGTGACTATATTTGACCTTCACCCTGCGTCTAATGAGGTAAACAAAGGAAAATGGAGGCTTCTCTGTTGCAGCCTTGATTTTCAGACGGAGGTCGCGGCCTATATGCAAATTACACCATATCCTACTCTAGGCGGAAACCAACGATAAATTTCCGTGACGCACTGCCATTGTTTACAGCTTCGATCGTCAGCCAGTTTTCTTCTGACCAATGTTCGGTTTCAAATACAAATCTCCGTGTTTCTTTTTTTCAATTACACCATATATGTCAGTAATTCATCTATGTTTACACAAAGGACTGATTTCTGTACCATTCTAAATTGTTTGAAATTTAACAGCGTTTTTGCTCACCGGCTGTAGACGGGCATCTTTACCAAATGACCGAATTTTTTTGGGTCGCTCATGTTGAAACTATTTGCAGACGAAATAATTATATTTATTTCTGAAAGGGTAGAAAACATTGTGGGAAAAGGAGAAAATGCTGGTAACCACCATTTTCTCCTTTCCCCGTATTTTTTTCGAAAGTTTAATTCCTCAGGCTTGTTAAAACTAGGGCTTGTTTGGTTAATGCTTAAAGGTTAAAGTCACCAACGCATAAAATTATTACGATGTCTTGACAGGAACAAAGCGTATTTGATGTTGAATTGGGTCACTTTGATTACGCGATAAGGTTTGAAGATCAAGAGGACTTGTGGGTTATTTTGTTATACTTAGGCTAGCAATAACAAGTTCCACATCTTCAGTACATTATATATTTGACCTTAATGCATAGTTTAACCAAAAAAAACAACTGAAATACCAGAGAAAAATGAAGCGTAATTTTCTTATTATTTTAAAAGTGCTCTTTTCCCTTTTCACTCTTTACCAAAGAATAAGATTTTGCAGACGACAAATTAAATATGGCGAAAATCATAGGATTTGATACTGAAAGGGCAGAAAACATTGTGGTAGAAGGAGAAAATGTTTGTTAAGTCATCCATATCCAAAGCATTTGCCAATAACAAATTAAATACGGCTCAAATTGTTGGATTTGTGATTGAAAGCTTCAAAAATATTGTGGGAAAAGGAGAAAATGCTGGTTGAATCATCCAAATCCATTAGCAGCTGACAGATTAACCCTTTACCACACAATGACGCCTTTTAACGCCCCTGAAGAAGAGGCCTTTTGAAAACATTGTGGGAAAAGGAGAAAATGCTGGTAACCAGCATTTTCTTCTTTTCCCACAAAGTTTTCTACCCTATCAAAGAAAAGTTGCGTCATTTGAGCCACTATGAAATTGTCGTCTGCAAATGCTTTCAATTTGGATAGGTCTTAAATTTTGCCATGTGGTAAAGGGTTATTTATAACTCAGACCACTGAATTTGTCTTCAAAGGCCAAGAGAACATCGAGAGAAAAAGAAAATGCTAGTTACCCACAATGTTTGCTACTAACAAAATACCAATCAAAATAGCTCGCCTATAGGTCTTTTATGCTCAATTAAGCTTATAAGAAAATTCTATTATTTTATTGTGCTAAACAAGAGCTATGCATTACAGTGCCAATGTTCAGCTGTAGGTACTCTTTCAGTGAGCGATACAAGTCAAAAAGGGGGCATAACTGTGTCAAGAATTTATTCAGTTACCTACCCCTCTTTTATGATTGATTGATTGTATAGTGTTTAACATATGTTTTCAACATCATTTCAATTATGTTGCAGCAGCCAAAGCACCTATCCATGCTTTTCGGGAGTTTCTTTAATCAGTACTCTGCACAGTATTCTTTCCAAGCCACTGGCTGCTTTCCCACATAACCACCGTCAGCCCTTCTGGTATGGGTTTCCCCTTTAGATAGTAAATGACTAGCCCAAGTATGAAGAAAATTTCATATCTTCAATAACAACAAAGACACGGGGAAAATGTCAGAGTTTTTGCACAATGACGAAAAGGCTATGGCAAGAAGTCTTTTGAAAACACCTGAGCTTATTATCAAACGGACATTCACAGTACCTAAGATGCAAATATTGCAGTTTGAACCCTTTACCAAATGAAAAAAAAAATCAGAATTGCCCCAATTGAAACCTGTAGCCGACGACAAAATAATTGTGACTAAAAAATCAAAGTTCACCGTTGAAAGGGTAGAAAACATTATGGGAAAAGGAGAAAATGCTGGTTGCCAGCATTTTCTCCTTTTCCCATAATGTTTTCAAAAGCCAATTTACTTAGGGTTGTTTAAAGTCGGGATTGTGTGGTAAAGGGCTGAAGCCGATTTGCGGGAGACAGTAGCGTAGGAGTAAAGTGTTGGCCCCTTTGCAACTACCCATATCATGCCGCAAGCACTGGGTCCATATTCACCAACTATCCTTAAGGTCAACGGCCTGTAACTCTTATATTAAAAGACGGAAGCTGCCGAGATCGGCAGAATAGCCTTTACGAAAACGTCGTTACATAACATTTACCGATGAGTTCAGGGTCGTAATCCTTAAGAACATATGCTTAGTCTTATTCTCAAGAATATTCTAAATATGAAAGTAACACAACTTCTGATTGGCTAAACCATTTGGTTTAGCTAATCAAAAGTGGTGTTACTTGTTAAATCTATAATTAGACTAAGAATTTTCTTAAGAATGGTTGTTGAATATGGATCCTAATCACGATTTCCTAGAAACCACCATTAACTTGAAAACTGGTTTGGTAAGAATATTTAGCCAAATACTTGACAGAGTAGATCAGAGATCAGACTGCACATTCCATGCAGCATGATCTTGATCCTCACTATCCACATATGCAGTTAAATCCAGGTTCAGTGCAAAAAGGGCAAACCCTTTGACACATAAATCTTGAATTTTAACAACCCTGACCAAGAAGGCTTTTGAAAACATTGTGGAAAAAGGAGAACATGTTTTCCCTCCTTTCCAAGATAAATGTCAACATTTTGGTCATATTTAATTTGTTATTTGCAAATGCTATTAACTTGGAAAACATGTGAAATATATGTTGTCTGATTAAGACTTATCCCTTACCATGCAATCCCAAGTTTAAACAAACCTATGGACAAAGGTATTTGAAAACATTGTGGGAGAAGGAGAAAATGTTGGTAGCATTTTCTCCTTTTCCCACAATGTTTTCTACCCTTTCATAAACGAATCCAATCAATTGAGCTGTATCAAAATTGTTATCTGTAAACGCTTTTAATATGGACCAGTCTCAGATTTGGCGAATGACTTGAAAATTTTACAAACTGAATCACAATCTGTCAGACGAACAAAAAAAAACACCAAATAAATTTTGTGGCTCATGAACTTAAGTCAAGGCACATGCTAGAATTTGACCTGAACTGGTGCCCTGCAAGTGTGTGTTAATTCTTCCTTTTTGTTAAGGAATATACACTGTGTTTTGTTTAAATGGTGCAACTGTAATTTTTTACTTTCCAGGTAACGCCGGACAGTCAGGTTGACAATACGGATGTATTAATCAGTCTTCCCATTATTTTAACTGTCATGTCTGATGGTCCGGCTGTATTTTGCCATGATTGCTGTTTACAATTTTGTCATCTGGTAAAGGGTTTAGGACCGTTAAAGAATCGGTCACCTGTTACTGACTATAAACACTGTCTGGGACAAATTCTGTGATAATTAATGCTGCAGCTGTTATTTTGATATTCTGATATATTCACCGCTCTATTAATATTCCTCTGATGTAATGACAATGCACTCTGTGACCACATTATCCATACTTTTTTGTTACTTTTTGTATGTACAACAAACTAGTGCAGAAAGATATACCACTAATAATGTAACTATTTTAAATTTATTTTTTAAAATTTAACTGCATTTTGACACCTGCATTGTTTACTTTTCCCTGCCATTAGGACTTTGAGGTTCAAGAGACAGGTCTTATGTCTTTCTAAAAAGTTATGTAAACAGAATCAGAACAGGAGCAAATTTCTGTAGAAAAATATCTCAAAAAGCAGATGACAATGTAGATCAAAGATCAGACTGCACATTCTGTGCTGTCTGATCTTGATCCACACTGTCCGCAAAAGCAACCCAAATGCAGCCAGTGCCATTTTCAGTGCTTAAAGGGCTATTTATGCCATGCTGTAAAAAGTTATCTTTTGTATGGTAATTTATTGACACTTCACCGAGCGACAAAATTTTGGAAAAGACTAAAATGAAAGCTTTTGCACGCAACAAATCAAATGTAACTTAAATGATGATTTTTTTGTATTTGATAGGGTAGAAAACATTGTGGGAAAAGGAGAAAATGCTGGTTACCAGCATTTTCTCCTTTTCCCAATATGTTTTGAAAAGAAATCTCTTTCAGGGTTGTTGTAACTCAGAACTGTATGGTAATCTATTACGAGATTTATCATTGTGATGTAACGATAACCTCAGCATGATTAGAGGATTTCCTTGCCATGCATGCAAAACCAATTGTCAATTCAACCCTTTACCAAACAATGCAGTGTTTTAACCCTTTACCAAGTGGCTTTTGAAAACATAGTGAGAAAAGGAGAAAATCCTGGAGACCAGCATTTTCTCCTTTTCACAAAATGTTTCCTACCATCTAAAAACCAAATTTTAATTTTTGAGTCACATCTGTTGTGTCGTCTACAAATGCTTTCACCTTGGGCAAGTCTAAAATTTTGCTTTTTGGTTGAGATTTTAAACCACCATGAACAAGACACAGATTTTGGACACATTGTTTGGAAAAGTTGAAAGTGTTCTTAACCAGCATTTTCTTTTTTTCCATAATGTTTTCTACCCTTTTATAGCGAAATACCATCATATGGGCAAATTTGAATATAATTCAATTCTGAAAAGTCTGCAATAATATGATCTTGTTAAGAGTTACATAATTTATTTATAAGATGTAATGATAACCTTTGTATATTTCCTTGCCATGCATGCAAAACATCTGTTGATTTTGCTCTTTAATGTACAACAAAAATTTTACACTTGTCAAAATTCAAAGCAGTTTCAGACGATACATAAAATATGGCTCCAATGATGAGATTTGTTTCTGAATGGTCAGAAAACATTGTGGGGAAAAGGAGCAACTGCTTGTTAACCAGCATTTTCTCCTTGTCCGACAATGTTTTCAAAAGCCTTTTTCCACAAGGTTTTTCGAACACTGGATCAATTTGGTATAGGGTTAATCCTTCACCCCACATTGCCAACTTTTAAGGACCCCGAGAAAGAAGGCCTTTGAAAACATTGTGGAAAAAGGAGAAATGCTGGTAATCAGCATTTCCTTCTTTTCTCATAATGTTTTCTACCTTTTCCACCAAGGACAAGTTCCATCACATGAGCTACAGAGAACTCATCATCTGAAAATCATCTTCCATACTGGACAAGTACAAATTTTTGTCATCTGGTAAAGAGGCTTGCATAATGAGATTTTTCCTAGAAATAGTATAGAATACAGTGTGGGAAAAGGAGGCAATGATAATTACCTGCAACTTTGTTCTTTTCCAACAATGTTTTCATAAGCTTTCTTCCTCTGGCTCCTTAACACATGGGACTGTTTTGTATAGGGCAGAATGCAAGTTTGCCCAAACTTATTTCTAATACAGCCATTTCCTCAAATGCCCTAGAGATATCATTCTGAAAATACTACAGTAATGACAGAAAATTTCCTTAATACACTGGTTTCTAGACAAGTCAAGGCTGAAAATTGCAAACGCAAAACTTCCGGGTTCAATGGACGTGGGCCAGTACCAAACTAAAACCTTTAACAAGATAACAGAATGGTTAACTTTTACAAATTGAAAGCATTACATTTTGCAGCCTCCAAAATAAATGTTGTGGCTCATCTTCGAAAACATGGAAAACATTGTAAAAAAAGGAGAAAATCATGGTTATCAGTATTTCTACTTTTTGTACCACTTTTTCAGATCTCTTTTATCCATAAGGTTGTTCAAACATCATATTGGTTTTGTAAAGGGTTACAGAAAGGTCAGTATCTTTTGGAATTGAAGTCAACCAAAGTTTCTATTGAAAATTTCTAGTAATATGCAAGTTATATTAAGATTGAGAAGTAACCTACTCTGTAAGTAATTTGGAAAACAAGAGCACAACATGCAGGTGAAAACACTTGGCTACAAGTGCTTGATTTTCCGTGATAATTCTAAGTCAAAATGAGGCATCATTGTGACAAAAAAATATTTCCATGTTTACTTGTCCCTGTTGTATAGGTTCCACTTTTAACAGTTCCAACTAGTCCAATTTAATATAATATAATATGTAAATAATTATCTTCAGTAATGAAAGAAGTATTGTAAAAAAAAAAAGTAAAAGTTTTCAAATAAAATTCTACATAAAAAGGGGCATAACTGTGTCAAATATTTTGATGGTTACCTGCCCCTGTTGTATGGGTTCCCATTTTGACAGTTAACAACTTGTCCAAGTTTGAAGTAAATATCTTCAGTAATTGTTAACAGAGATGTTATAAAATGTCAAAGTTTTTGCACGACAATGACGTCAGGGCTAATTGACAATACCTTTTCTATGAAAGCAGCCAAGCTAAAAATGGAACACTGGAGTCAAAAAATTAGAAATTTTTAATAAAAAATTAAAGCAGACTATGGTAGCTTTGTCTATCATTCCCAAGATGACTGGAATTTGTCGTCCTTGCCTCCGGCTATCTTTTGACATGGAAGTGGTTGCAAGATTTCTAATTGAGCACAAAAGTTATATTTAGATCTGGTATTTTCTTTAACCCCCTTTCACAACTATTGCTATCTTTGCAGCCAGTGTAGATCAAGATCAGACTGCACAAAATGTGCAGTCTGATCTTTGATCTACACTGTCTGCATAGCAGAAGCAGTGTAGATCAAAAAAACAATAATACTACAATTTTTGTGGATCTTATTTCTAGACTTAAAGCGTATGTTGAGATTATTCAGCACTTTAAGGGTTAAAACGTCTCATACAAAATACTTCCGGCAGATGACCTTCAGTCGTGCAGCAAGATGACATTTGAAAATATCAAGGAGAGTGAGCAAGTGCTCATTATGAGCAAAATCTTCTTCTGTCACCATGTTTTACATGTATATCATCTTACGTTGACTGTTCCTATTTTTACAGGACTCTTTTCAGTACTTGTGTTGATAAGTTGTGTCAGTTAAGTACAATACTAATACCAATATCTTTATTAAAGTACTTAGGCCTCTGGCCCATATACAATTACATGATAATTTATACGATTTTTTGTATAATAAGTCACATAATTTATAATAAATACAATTGGAGTTTAGTTTACATTTTGTTGCTGTTGTTATGCAAGAGAACCATGAAGGCCCTGACTCGCTCATCTGAAGTAAATAGCACCCACAATTACAATATTGACTGGTTTACAAGTATGTTGTGCGGTAAACAGTTAAATTTGTTGTCTCAAAATGCTTTTGATATGCCGTCAATACGTCCAAGTTCCTGTTGTCTGGTAAACAGTTAAAAATAGTTAGCTGAAAGTTCATTGACTGAACAGTGTTTAGAGCCATTTTCAACATTATTTGTCATGTTACACTGACAGTTTTATTTATTCATTTATGTCCTGGCTTTCACTAGGCTGACAACTGACTGAATTACGACATAGACTCGTCCTTTGACATGCAGAAAATTGACCAACAGCAAAAAGTTTCGACTCAGGTCAGCCTGTGCAGACTGTGCAGGCTGACCTGGGTTGAAACTTTTTGCAGATACGTTAAATACACTTTTCACAGAGCATAGATCAAATATAATAAGTGCTATAGGGTCAACAGGAGCAATGAACTGTGCTGTGGAGATAGACACAGATGGATGTGAAGTATTAATTACAAGATTTTCACCATGGAGTATAAACCTTTGATCCCCTCTAATGATCTGAAACCCTAGAAGTGCTAAAAAAAGTTATCTCTGAGGATGCTGCTAAATGCCTGGTAGAGCTCTTTTGAAGACAGTGTAGATTAAGATCTCACTGCACAGAATGTGCAATCTACTGTTGGATCTTTGAGATATTTAATGAGAAAAAGAAACTTAAACTGATTACAGTATGCTAAATAACTGTGTTTTTTTAAATATCACACACTCATAAACAGCTGAAAAGCACTGCTTATAGTGTAAAGATTATAATTTCTCAATTGCACAGCTTTTAACCAAATAAGTTTTAGTGGAAATTTGTAAAACTAGAAATGTTGCAGAGCTGACAAACACCACCACCAGTTTACTGCTTCCGTTTTAATGCTACTGTTTGTTTCATGTTTACTTTGTAACCAAGTACAGTTTATGAGACAAAAATATGTTTAAACTAATACACTGATAAACAATTTCATGAAATCTAGCAGCTAAGAAGCCTTCTTTTTGGCCCTGAATATTCTGGCCCTGAATATGGCCTTATACCAATTAATGTTCTGTGTTGATCATTAATGTCTCTAACCAGACACACTCATTCAAAGGGGAAAAAGAGTCCAGACTGCTCACACGTGCCACACACCCTTTTTGCATGTCCCAAAACAACAACAGTATGAACATGAGAAGAGAAAATAAATGTAAAAGTTCTGGGCCGCAAAAGTTCTGGCTCAGACAAATCTGGACAGATGCACACACACACTAACACACATACACTGGACTGAACTATGTCAACTGTGACAACTATGACAACTATTGCAGTGTTGCATCCAGGATTTCTGCCAAGAGGGGGAGCTCCCCCATGGAATTAGCAAAAGGGGGGAATGACAAAACTGTAATCATTAAAAAAAATACTTAGTTTTATGCTCTGGTGTGATACTGAAACAGACGGCATTCCTTTTCTCCTTCCCAAACTAGATCTGTAACAGTTTTATAATCAAACAATGATGATGATAGTCCCTCATTTTGCATGGTTATTAACTGAATTGCCCTTACTTGACCAAGGTAGTTCCCGAATGGCCTTCAATTTGTTCTTCGCAGTTTTCACTCGATCAATCAAAACCAGGGATTGAGTCGTTTACTGTAGTTTTTTTAATCCGGAAACATGTGTAATTATACATTCATTGTGCATGCATAGACAATAGTGGTTCCCTGCTTATTACATAAACTTCAATATTGAAATCAGACACCATTTAGAATTACTGCTCTCGAATAGTCTAAAAACAGTGATGAGTGTAATATCGACTGATGTAAGGAAGCTTCGTTGGACTTTCCCGTTGTTTCAATAGATTGACTAGGGCCTGATTAATTTTTTTTTGCGCGCAGTGGTTTCTTGTTTCTGCGCGAGTTACATCTTTGCGCGATCATGTAAGTGATTGAAATAGGCATGAATGTCTCCTCTAATGTTAAGGAAATATGCATATACAGTTTCAGGTCATTCCAACATGAAAAGACAAAGTTATATTGTAGAGAAGCATGAAAAGCTGTAAAAAAAAATAATGAATAGGGAATAATTCCAAAAGAGCATTAGGTAAGGTTACGGCTCCAGTGCACTGCACTTTTCGTAACTGCAACAAACATGTTTACCAAGTCTCAAGTCAATTTGACTTGAGGTGACAAAGTTCCATTCCAGACAAGCAAGAAATACTGTAAAAATGAAGATCAAAGTGGAATTACTCAAATCCGCGCTAGGTAGAGTTATTGTTCTTGTGCACTGTACTCCGTAATATTGCAACAAACATGCATACCAAGTTTGAAGTCGTTCTGACTTGAGATGACAAAGTTATATTCCAGACAAGCACTAAATGCTGTAAAAATGACGATCAAAGGGAAATAACTCAAAGACAGCATGAGGTAGAGCTACAATTCTTGCGCACTGCACTTTCAAATATTGCAACAAATAAGCATACCATATTTCAAGTCATTCCTGCTTAAGATGACAAAGTTATGCTCCGGACAAGCAAAAGATGCTATAAAAATGAAGATCTAAGGGGGAATAACTCAAAATTCGTGCTAGGATGAAGTATGGTTCTTGTGCATTGCATTCCGTAATTTTTCAACAATCATGCATACCAAATTTGAAGATGTTCAGGCTAAAAACGACAAAGTTATGTTCCGGACAAGCAGAAAATGCTGTAAAAATGACAAAGGGAAATAACTCAAAGACAGCACGAGGTGGAGTTACGGTTCTTTCGCACTGCACTCCGTATTATTGCAACAAACACAAATGCCAAGTTTCAAGTCAATCGGACTGGAGATGACAAAGTTATGCTCCAGACAAAGAACTGGACTGTAAAAATGAAGATCAAAGTGGAATTACTCAAAGTCTGCGGTAATTAGACTTATTGTTCTTGCACACTGTACTCCGTAATATTACAACAAACATGCATACCAAGTTTGAAGTCATTCTGACTTGAGATGACAAAGTTATATTCCAGACAAGCACTAAATGCTGTAAAAATGACGATCAAAGGGAAATAACTCAAAGACAGCACGAGGTAGAGTTACAATTCTTGCGCGCTGCACTTCCAAATATTGCAACAAATAAGCATTACCATATTTCAAGTCATTCCTACTTAAGATGACAAAGTTATGCTCCGGGCAAGCAAGAAATGCTATAAAAATGAAGATCCAAGGGGGAATAACTCCAATTCTTGCTAGGAAGAGTTATGGTTCTTGTGCATTGCACTCCGTAATTTTTCAACAATCATGCATACCAAATTTGAAGATGTTCAGACTAGAGATGACAAAGTTATATTCTGGACAAGCACTAAATGCTGTAAAAATGACAATCTAAGGGAAATAACTCAAAAAACAGCACAAGGCAGAGTTACGATTCTTTTGCAATGCACTCCGTATTATTGCAACAAACACAAATGCCAAGTTTCAAGTCAATCGGACTGGAGATGACAAAGTTATGCTCTGGACAAGCAGAAAATGCTGTAAAAATGACAATCTAAGGGAAATAACTCAAAGACAGCACGAGGTAGAGTTATGGTTCTTTCGCACTGCACTCCATATTATTGCAACAAACACAAATGCCAAGTTTCAAGTCAATCAGACTGGAGATGACAAAGTTATGCTCCGGACAAAGAACTGGAAGCCGCCCGCCCGCCCGGATGCCCGCCCGGATGCCCGCCAGTATGCAATGGGTGATCCCATCATATATCCCGTCTTCGACGTCCGTATAAAAAGGGGGATTCCCACAATATTGCGGCCTGGATGCAACACTGCTACTGACAACTATGTCTTGGACTGAGAACAATTACACCAGATTATTTTAAAATCCATTCATAAATGTACAAGCAATGTACCTATACATGCATAATGTGGAAGAAACAGCTCTGACAAGCTTGATATCTCACTTTGACCTTCAACTATGACCTTGCCCTAAGACCTACTTGAGCAAATGTTTCAAATGACAATTCTATTCATGAAGGAGAACATTTGTGGCAAATTATTGTAATTTCATCCACAAGTGGAGAAGTCCTGGTCTGGATAAATCTTGCCATACACATGTTTTAATACACACACTTAAACACATGACACACATACAATGGAACAAAGTTGTGATAACTATGTTTCACTCACTGCAAGGGGGTTTGACAAAAATGCGCACCTTCAACAAGACTGTATGGTAAAGAGTGATCAGGGACAAGATATGGTCCTCAAAGACATCAATCAAGCATGCCACTGTCCCTTCCAGACAGTCAGTAAGATTGATTCTTCATGATTGACAAACACCATCCACTGGAATATGCTGTGTGATGCATACTATACTGTAATCTAATTAGAATGAGCACTTTCACATGATTGTTTAGTATAGAGTGAAGGTTTAATCAGCAACAAGATATTGTCTTCAAAACTATCAATCAAGTCTATCATTGTCCCCTTCAAGACAGTCAATACCATTGACTTTTGATGTTTGACGAAAGTTACTCTCTAGAGTATGCTTCATGATTTGTTTGTTTTTTGTTGGTGTGGGATGCTGTTTCAACATTACTTCGGGTATATTTTGCTGATCAATGCACATATTGATGCTTTCCTGTAGTTTCTTTTATCAGTACTTTATTAAATGTTCTTACTTAGCCACTGGCTGCATTTGAATAGAATAATTGTCAAAACAATGTTCAGCTATGAAAGAAAATTGAATCCTGTTGCAATGACTATCATAGTCCTCCCATAAAGGTGGCCAAGCTGAGAATGAGGGCCATTCTTCAATTATTTCCCTTGATTCCTCTCTAGTACTACATTGGTCCTGATAAGAGGATTACTTGGACTTTATTCTTGATTTTCTTGCACTGAACAGCTATGTTCTTGAGACAATATTTCAACTAAGTCTTGTTAGATTGTTTTACAAATCGATATATATGTAGCTTGTGATGATTAGGAACAGAATTTGATTTGAATTACATGCGGTCCTTACACATATGTCATAAATCATCGTTATATTTATCGCAACATCCCCAAGGGAACCAAGGATAAAAACAAAGAAACACAGGTGAGAGGACCAATCTGTTATTTGGTTACCTTTAGTCTTTATCTGGCAAGGGAGATAATTTAATTTACAAGAATGATCCTCATTGCACCAGTGAACCTCTGGTTTCAAATCCTGTATGTTGAACTCAGTTGATGTGTCTTTGAAAGGGTAAAAATCAATGTAGAAATTAGATAAATTGCTGGTTACCATCAGTTCCTCCTGTTCCTGTAATGTTTTCAAATACCTTCTTCTTTGGGAATGTTGAAACATGGTATTTATTTATCAAATTCATTGTTAAACCCCTTTTTGGACAATTCAGTGACCAAAAATCCTTCATTTGAAACCCTCCCAGTAGGGGGGGAGGGGGGGGGGGAGAGAGAGAGAGAGAAAGAGAGAGAATCGAAATCTGGGTGAAATTATGAAACTTTTCTAGGAATGACCTTAACATAACTGTTCAAGATTTCGACCTAGTCAGTGCCTATGCTGGAAACACTGGCTTGTATGGAAACATACTGCTACATTGAGAGCAGTGCTACAAATAATTTACTTCCTGTTGTTACAATTTTGGACATTAAGGAATAGTCACAATTTATTAAGGACACTGTTCTTTAATTATAACTATGTCAATGTTGTTAATCTTTTCATGCTGGTTTGAGAGGATAAATCTTTAATTATTCCACTCTGATCAATGGATTGGCCTTTGGGTAGTCCATTTTCAGTTTAATAACAGCTGGGGGTGGGTTGTTAATTAAGTGGAGAGTGCTAAATAAAGAATAAATGGTATTTTCCAGCAACCATTACACCTATCTATAGAGTTTCTGTATACAGGTTTATGAGGCCACAATTATTTCAAAGCCACAGGCTGTTGCCCACATAAAAATAGTTCAATGTTTATTAAGGACAAAGGAAAGAAGGACAATGAAATATGATAGAGAAGTAACAAAACAATGAGTTCTAAATAGAAAGAATTCCAGTTATATAACTCGGATGACATAGAAGTTTTATAATACCAAATGAGTACTATCTTTTTATCCTAAGCATTTATAACTCTCTACCATCTGGCAAAATTCAAGACTTGTCTATATTGACAATAAATATATGTGGCTTGGATGATAGAATTGGTCTATGAAAGAGTAGAAAACATTGGTGACCAGAATTTTTCTCCTTGTCCTTCAATGTTTTCAGAATTGTTTTAGTCTCAGGGTTGTTAAATATGGGGATTGTTTAATGAGGAATTAAGGTATAATGCAATAAATTTTCAGGTACCTAATTCTTTCAGTTAAAGTCATATGCAATAAAGCTACCATACATTAGTCTTACATTTCAAGTCTTATGCAATAAACAATGATACAATTTCTAACTGAAGCCTGACAACTGTCCTTTCCCTGTGCCAAAAATCTGTCAAGGCTAACGGTTCATATTCAATATCTAGTATGTAAAACTTAACTCTTTACTACACAATCCCGGGTTTAAACGACTCTGTGAAAGAAGGCTTTTGAAAACATTGTGGGAAAAGGAGAAAATGCTGGTAACCAGCATTTTCTCCTTTTCCCACAATGTTTTCAACCCAATCAAAGACAAAAATCACCATTTAAGGAACATTTAATTTGTCGTCTGCAAATGCTTTCAATTTGGAAAAGTCTAAAGATGTTAAACTTCAACCAAACAATACTGTGTTTTCATCCTTTACCACACAACCCTAATTGTAAAAGACCCTGAGAAAATAAGCTTTTGAAAAGGAGAAACCCTTTTCCCACATTTTCTTTTTACCCTTCCAAAAACAAATTTCAATTTTTGAGTCACATTCATTTTGTCATCTGCACAATGCTCTCAGTTTGGTCTAGTCTAAAATTTTGTAGTTTGGTAAAGAGAATATGACCCAGAGAAAGAATGCTTTTGTAAACATTTTAGTTTCCTTGTTTGTTTGTATGGTGTTTAGTGCCATTTTCAACATTATTTCAGCTGTATCACAGCAGCCAGTGCACCTATCCATGCTTTGGACTTTCTTTTACCGTTACTTGACAAGCCATTGAACCATCATTGAAACAATAATAACTGTGTCTCTGAAAGTGGGGTTTTTCTTTGAAAGGTTACAGAAAATATGACCAGCATTTTCTCCTTTTCCCATGTTGTCAAAAGCCTTCTTCTTCAAAGTCATCTAAACTTGGAATTGTGTGGTAAAGGGTTTACTCTTTACCACATGATAAAATTTTGTACTTGACCAAAATGAAAGCATTTGTAGATGACAAATTAAAGGTAGCTCAAATGATGATTTCTGTCTGTTAGCAGGTAGAAAACATCGTGGGAAAAGGAGAAAATGCTGGTAACCAGCATTTTCTCCTTTTCTCACAATGTTTTCAAAAGACTTCTTCCTTAGGGTCATTAAAACTCTGGATTGTGTGGTAATGGGAAAAAAAGTTTGAGAAATCAACCACTCCTCTATGGCAAATAAAATTTAATGATAGATACATTTCATTGTTAGGAAAGAATGAGATCAGATTTCTAACTCCCCCATAGAATACTGTTATAAGAATCTAATCCACTTCATCCTAATCTACTTCATCAAACTCATCCATTCACATTTATTAGCCTTTGAGCCTGATTATTTTCCTATTCATCCTAGTTAATGAATCTCCTATAAGATCAGATCAAGAATAAAAATGTCATCAGACAGAAAAATAAAACCTTTACAGCTGTATACTTCTATAAAGATAGGATGTCACTTTTATGGGTGGCACTCTGAGAAAAGGGGGTTTAATGCAATCTCTGTGATGTATTAAACCAAACAAGTTATCTCTTCTGACATTATATATCCCAGTTGAATGGAAATTCATTTATATTTTTTTGTTTTCTAATGGTATTATACATTGCAGAGGAATGTAAATTTATTGGTCTTTTTCTTTTCTGGCATTATACACTACAGAGATATGAAAATTTTATTTATTTGTTTCTGTTCTGACATTTATACACAACAGATAAATGGGACAACTCCTTCCCCAATTTTCTGGCAATATACACCACACAGCCCCCCCCCCCCCCCATCCCCCCCACCCTCTGGCACTATACACCATAATATCTTCTGGCATTATACACTGCATAATAATGTAAACCCCCCCCCCCCTCTCTTACTCTTCTGGCATTATACACCACAGGGAGATGAAAATTTTATTTATTTGTTTCTGTTCTGCCATTACACACCACAGAGGAATAAAAATCCCTTTCTTAAGGTATTACACACTGCAGAGGAATGGAAATTTATTTGTACACTTCTGGCATTATACTCCCCAGCAGAGGAATGGAAATTTATTTGTACACTTCTGGCATTATACTCCCCAGAAGAATGAATTTTTTTCCTCACTCTCTCTGCTTTCATACAATGCAGAGGAATGGAAATTTATTTATCTTCTGGAATTATACATTGCAGAGTTATTAATTCATTCATTTTTATCTTCTGGCATTATACACCAGAGGAATTATTTTTTTCCTCACTTCTGGCACTACAAACTGCAGAGGAATGGAAATTTATTTATCATTTCTCTTCTGGTATTGTAACAGAGGAATGGGTTTCCACCCTCTCTCCTGGCATTATACACCACAAAGGAATTGAAATTAATTATTTTTTCCCATCTTTTGGCACTATACAACACAGACAAATGGATTTTTTCCCCATCTTATGGCATTGTACATGTACAAACATAGCCATTTATGTTTCCCATCTGGCATTATACACCAGAGATTAACGGACATTTCTTTTTTCCCTCTCTCTTCTGGCATCATACACTGTAGAGGAATGGAAATTTATTTATTTTTCCTTCTGGCATTATACATCGCAGAGGAAATGGAAATCTATTGTTTTTTACCCTTTTTTCCCAATTTCCAAGGTGACAATTTATCAGCCACATGGCTGTATCAAAGGCACTTCTTGACAACACATTAAATGTGGCTAACATTATGCAATTTGTCTGTGTTGGGAAAAGAAGCAGCATTTTCTCCTTTTTTCCACGATGTTTTGGAAAGGCCTCCTTCTCAGAGTTGTTAAAACTCCGAACTCTGTGGTAAAAGGTTAAGCATCTGACAAAATGCTAATTGTTGACACCAGAGGGGATACAAACAGTTGTTTAGATCTCATCAAACGCTATCATCCACCTATCACACAACAATCAATCTAATTAGCCATCATGCAATCATGATAGGGAGTTGTCATTATAGGGACATGCAACCAAATTTCGTTATGGCAAGTATGAAAAAAAAAACATAAACTGAATATTTATAGTGACCTGCAAAGATACTTCCAGGATTTATATGTGGAAAATTGTTATAACAGATGCCCTAACATTTTCCTTATTTTTGTGTGAAATGTTTTATTCCATTAGTCACATAGTGGCCACTAGTGTCTGACAAGATGTAAAAAAATATTGTTGTAGCATTTCATACATTGAAGTACTGTGGGGCTTGCTCAGTTGGTTAAAACATCGATCTAAAGCTTCACTGGTCAAAAGATCTGGTCCCAGGGACCACAAATTTTTTTCCTGATATTTTTCCTAGTTTTCCCCAATCAGAGTAATACTGTCACATCCTAAAGATATAGCCTTACAAAAAATCATGCCTCTTCAAACATGTACAAAAAAATGTCAAAAATTTCATCTAAACCTTTAACCACACAATCCACGACCTTGAGGAAAAGGTTCTACTTTGTCACTTGGTAACGAGTTCAATAGCTCCAACCTACCACTGGTAAGATAAAAGACAGACATTTTTGTTCACTTTGTGAGGAAAAAAACCCTAAATAGCGCAATTTGGCTAGAGAAAATTCACAAACAAGTGGTGGGACAGATTCAAGATCATAGCTCACAGTTAATGAGTGCTCTTGATATTTAGTACCCTTTTATCTTGATCTATATCAAGCAGGAGCTTTGCGTGACATAAATAGACCTCTACAGACCAATAAAACAAGGCCATGTAGACACCGTTGGTAATTACCGAAATCCTCCCACATTCTGACACAATTCCAAACCAGATTTCATCTTTCAGACCTCAGCATAATCCTTTACCAAAAAAATCGCCATTTTGAACAACCCTGATGAAGAAGGCTTGGAAAACCTTGTGGGAAAAGGAGAAAATGCTGGTTACCAGCATTTTCTCCTTTTCTCCACATGGTCTTCTACCCTTCCAAAGTCAGATTCTAATTTCTGAGACATATTTACTTTCTCTTCTGCAATTTTTTACTTTGTTTTGGACCTGTCTAAAATTATGTCAACTTGATTTAAATACAACACAATATTTTTAGCCAGTAGACACAAGCTGCTGCTACCAATCTCAAGGACATTTTTACAAGAATATCAAGAAACACTAGGCATAGTAGAATCTGTGCAGTCTGATCTTGAACTACACTGTCCAAACAGGCACAATGGGCTTCTAAAAACTTCCGGAAGCTACTGTTGGCAACCCAGTGTGCCTTTTTGGACAGTGTAGTTCAAGATTAGACTCACAGAACTTACACTGTCTAATCATTTATGGATATTCTTGTAAAACAGCCTTGATATATGTAGAAAAGGCTTGTGAACAGCAAGCCAAGAATTATGTGCCATGTTGATTTTACAGATTTTTCTATCATTTTGGGCTGAGCGCATTTGGTAGTGTACAGAAATTGAAACCAGGCAGTCACTGGTTTGAATCCTCAACTTGAGGAATGTCTTTCCATGGACTCATTCTTCTCGCAGGTGATCATTGTTTCCCAGATAGTTATATGGAAATGCAACCAGTGGCTTGGGAAGAATATTGTGCGCAATTCTGGCAAAAGAAACCACAGAAAAGCATGGACAGGTGCACTGACCAACACTTTGTAACTGAAATCATCTTGAAAGCAATGTCAAAAACCATACAAAGAAAGCACCTTAACCTTTTACCAAAATGTTGGAAGTTATAAGGACCCTGATGCAAAATGGCTATTAAAACATTGTGGGAAAAAGAGAAAATGCTAGTAACCCACAATATCTTTTCTACCCAGTCAAACAGTTTCCATAATTTGAAGGATGTGGAATTAATTTTGTCATCTGCTAATGCTTTCAATATCGATTTGTGTAAAATTTCGTCATCTGGTTCAAAGTTAACTAATTATATCACAGGAGGACATGATGATGATGAGGACATTTAAAAAAACAAAGGAAACTGCAGCAAACAAACAAACAAACAATTGTTTTGGAAACATTTGTTTCCTAAATGCCTGTCACAGGGCAATAAAGCAGCTGTTATGTACCTCCACATTAGTAAGTACAGCATGGTACTAATGAATTGAGATAAATGATACTTCAGCACACATTTTATCTGTTTCTCTGAATGCCTGTTTTATGAGGTTTTACCAGGGTCAATTAGGATTTTGTTTGATTGATTGATTGATTAATTGATTGATTGATTGAATGGTGTTGAACACCGTTTTTCAGCATTATTACTGTTATATCACTGCTGCCAGTGAACCTTTTTATGCTTCCTAAGTTCTTTAACTTGGTACTTCACACAATATTCTTCCATTGGCTACTCTCCCACACAACCATCGTCGAAACAATGATCAGCAGTAAGCACCGAAGGCAGCTAAAATATTGCTTTTTCTAGTTTGTTTCCACAAGAATACATAACAAAGTAGCAGACAGAGAAGATCTAAGATAAGACTGCATGTTATGGTCTGATCTTCATCTATACTGTCTACAAAAATAACTTGGATTGGTTCCAGCACTATAGGGGTTAAATGTAACTTACGGGTATGACATAGGTCTAGAAAAAATTGTCTTATCTTGGATCTCTAATTGTTGGTTAGGTGTTTGGTGTCAAGGCAGCCAGTGTACCTATCCACATGGCTCTGGAAATTCCTTTAACCCATAACCATATGACAAAATTTTAGACTAGTCCAAATTGAAAGCATTTGCAGACGACATAAGAACTGTTGATCAAATAATGAGCTATATCTTTGAAAGGGTAGAAAACATTATGGGAAAAGAAGAAAATGCTGATTACCAGCATTTTCTTCTTTTCCCACAGTGTTCTCAAAAGCCTTATTCCCTAGGGTCATTAAGACTCAAGATGGTGTGGTAAAGGGTTAACCAGTACTTGTCATTACCCCTTTTCCTAGGCAACAACTTTTTCCCACTTGAATAGTGTGGAAACAATATTCAGCTAGCTGTTAGAGAGGAATGAGTCCATTCCAATAGCTATCATCAATCCTACAAAAATGTTTGGATGAGCTGGAGTTCAAACACACAGCCCCTAGGTTTCAAGTGCTGTACATTACTGTCTGAGAGACCAGTCTCATTGAAGACTAACCTCCCAGTGTCATTACCGTCTGAGCTACTAATCTCTGCTTGTAAAGGGGGCTTACCCCTAGCAAAACCATACTGTTTACAACCCTGAAGAAAATGGTCTTGAAAACATTGTGAGAAAAGGAAAGATGGCTGGTTACCAGCATTTTCTTTGACCCCCCTTCCCCTATTCTTTTTCTACCCTGTAAGGGCCAAAAGTCATCAATTTAGCCACTTTTCGGTTGTCCTCTTCAAATTCTTTCAATTTGGAAGAGCTTAAAGTTTTGTCGTAAGGTAAAGGGGTCAACTAGATTAGTAATCCATCAAGTATCATCAAGTTGTCAACTCCATGTTTGGCCAGATTGATTTTCTGTGTTAGAAAGGAAAAAAGTAATTTCACAAACGTACATCTCTGTCCATACAGGGCCTGCTTTTCACTCTTAGAGCCATAAATAAACCTAATACAATATTCTGATCTTAAACCCCTTTAAAAAATTTTTCAGTCATACCACGGCGACAGCTCACATATTCACATATTTCCTTGGTTTCACCAATACCGTACTAGGCTAGGGCTCTGAAATGTCCTGCCCAAGGACATTCCCATGAAAAACGCAGTGGATCCAGTGAGGCTGAACCCAGGGCCTCCAGGTCACGAGTCCTACACTTTACCACAGAGCCACACAGAGCCCCCAGCAAATTACATAATTTTGGACAAAAATTTGTTGTCTGCAGATGCTTTCAGTTTGAGAATCCAAAATTTTGTCAGTTGGTATAGAGCCAATTTATGTTGTTCGTCACTAATATTAAAGCAGTATGTTTCAAAACCTGGAGACCTAAAGCGCAGTCGATAATACACAGATTTGAAACAAGGGGGTTGGTAGTTTGAATCCCCAGCTCGATCAATTCCTTTCTGAGAGCCGATGATAGTCATTGCAAAAGGATTAATTCCTCTCTAACAACTCGCTGGTCATTGTTTCAATGATGCTTATATGGGAGGGCAGCCAGTGGCTTGCAAAAAATACCGTGCAAAGAACTGGTAAAAGGAGCTCCTCAGGAAAGCACTAGCAGCCATGATATAACTGAAATAATGTTGAAAACGGTGATTAACCCCATACAAACAAACAAATCCAAATTGGGTCAGATGCAAATCCATCTCAGGAGATAATTAATTAACCCTTTACCACACAATCCTGGGTTTTAACGACTCCAAAGGAGAAGGCTTTTAAAAACATTGTGGGAAAAGGAGAAAATGCTGGTAACCAGCATTTTCTCCTTTTCCCACAATGTTTTCTACCCTGTCAAGAAACTCTGGTCGATTTGAATCACTTTCGAATTCGTTGTCTGCAGGGGCTTTCATCTTGGAAAAATGTAGAATTTGTTGTATGGTTAAGAAATAATCCTTTACCACAAAATGCCGACTTTTAACGACCCTGAAAAAGAAGCCTTTGGCAAAAAAAAATGTGGGAAAAAGAGAAAATGCTGGTAACCATGATTTTCTCCTTTTCCCACAATGTTTTCTACCCAATCAAAGAGAAATTCCATTATTTGAACCACATGTAAAATGTCCTCAGCAATATATTTTCAATTTGGACCAGTCCAAAATTTTCTTGTTTGGTAAAAAGTGGTCAGAATGCTTTCTAGATTAAACAGGGGAATAACCTTTTTTCTGATAATGGGGTATTATAATGGCCTCCAATCCTGCAGTCCTAATAAATATGCCTCTGTAAAGGAAATAATTAAAATCAGACCGGAATAATAGAAACGCAGCTCAATGGACATCGGAGCTCTGTGGAGCATCGCAGATTACTGTGTGACCTCACTGTTGTCATTTCCTATGAAACAACCTAACTCGATAGCTCTAGCTGCCTCTTTTGTCTTGTTTACCTACTGAGTGCTTAGCACAGTTTATGTTGCATTTGCGAACTGTAGAGATAAAAATTAGACAGCCCAGAATATGCAGTCTGACCTTCAATCTACAATGACTGCCATTCTTAAGTCTTTTCTACACAGTCCCAAGTTTTAACAACCCTGAAGAGGAAGGCTTTTGCAAACATTATTGGAAAAGGACAAAATGCTAGTAACCAAGAATCTATCCTTTTTCCTCTAAGTATGTTTTCATCCCAATCAAAGATGTAATGTATACAGAATATTATGTTGTAGTAACTTTCCTGGTGCTTGTATTTACTTCGAGCAGCGTGAGAAAATTTGATATCGCGTGAGACCGAAGGTCTCGCGCGATGTCAGAATTTTCTTACGCAGCGAGAAGTAATACAAGCACCAGGAAAGTTACTACAACATAATATTCCTTTTATTATATACCTACAACTTTCAACGACAACATTTTGCAATTGTTGACATTTTACTGGAAAACGACAAACAAAAAGAGACAATTAATAGTGTGGATGGTAGTAACTCTGTTTTCATGAATGGAGGATTAATATTACAGCGTAACATTTTGACCAATCCAATCACAAATCAATGCATGCTTAGTCCGTGCGCGAGACACGTCAGCATACCATATATGGGACCATATTTCACTGAGTATAGATACAGATTTTTTTTCTGTCGTGTGTGTTATTTCATCCGATTCAACGCATGTATTTGATCGGGAAAATTTACTGGTATGTAATAAAAATCATTATTTGACTTAAATTCTTTGTTGCTTGCAAATGTATTCAACTTTGTGACATCAAAAATTCTACTGTTTGGTAAACTGTTAACAAATGACAGTTTTCAAGTAGACAACATTGAAAGCATCTGAAGATGACATTAAAGGTGGCTCATATAAAAGAATTAGTATCTGAAAGAGTAGAAAAAAAACATCGTGGGAAAAAGGGGTTAAAAGCTGGTTACCAGCACAATGTTTCTCATATTTAGCAGCTGGTTACCAGCACAATGTTTCTCATATTTAGCAGCTGGTTACCAGCACAATTTTTCTCAAATTTAGCATCTGGTTACCAGCACAATGTTTCTCATATTTAGCAATCAGATTTGCTATTACTCTTTGTAATTGGACTTCTCCAGCTTTCCACACAATACTTTTGACCGTTTGAGTCCCAAATCTTTTGTGCAATTCTCTGTGTGAAGGAGATTTAACTCCTTACCAAACGACAAAAGTTTCGACTTGTCCAAATTGAAAGCATTTGCAGACGACAAAATAAATGTGACTCAAAAATTGAAACTTGACTTTAGACAAGTAGAAAATATGGTGGGAAAAGGAGAAGATGCTGGTTACCAGCATTTTCTCCTTTTCCCAAAATGTTTTCAGAAGGCTCTCTTCCTCTGGGTCGTAAAAACCAGGGATTGTTTGGTAAAGGGTTAAGACATCTGTACAAAGTATTGACTCAGGTCAGCCTGCACAGTCTGCTGTGTGTTGAAACTTTTTGCTGTTGGTAAATTTTCTGCATGTCTAAGGACTGGTCTACCTCATGATGCATTGGTTTGTTAGAAAAAAGAAATTTTATGGAGTTATGAAAAATATGATGACTTGCTTGGTATGTCACAAAGATGCCTTAAACCCCTTCTTGCCAGAGTGCCTCTGAAATGAAATGGTAATTTTCACTCCATTTTGTTTGTTTGCTTGTCTGGTGTTTGATGCTCTTTACAGCACCATTTCATCATTACAGCAAGTGCACCTATCTTGGACCCCCAAGTTCTAAATCCTTTTTGTTAGAACTGCATGAACGTGCTAATTTCTAAAATGATAGGATTTGTGAAAGGTTACTATTTTCTCCATCAGAGTCTGGGTCAACTAAGGCAGGAAATCAAATCTTTTCTATTATCTCAATGATTAATTTCTACTCCATCTTCCATGACTTTCACTTTCTATTTAAGCCAGAGAGGGGGAGCCAGTAGTCACTTCCATTTGCATACTTCAACTCTTTCACTACCAAATATAAATTACACTTTTTCATTGTCTATATAGTTCCACTGTAAGATGAAGAGACAGTTTGGCCTTAATCTAAAAGAAAGTAGTGGACAGTGTAATTCAGAGATCAGACTGTACGTTCTGTGCAGTCTGATCTTGATCTACACTGTCCAACAAAAGGTTGTCTACAGTCAGGAAAGGGTTAAAATGATCTTCCATTATTATGTGCACTCTGAACATCTGTTTTTCTCTACACTTATCTCAGATTTGTGCATTTCTACTAATTGATCTTTCACTTTGTGCACTATAAAATGATCTTTCATTCACTCTAAATTCACCTTTCATCATTCAAACAGAATTCATCTTTACATTTAAGCACTCTTGATTGTATGGTGGCATATTTCTGCCACGAGATACGAGATAGCTATCATGATAATTTTACAAAACTATCGTGATAAATTAAAGTTTCCTGGAAATTTTATCGAGATAGTGAAAAGTTTCCTGAAAAAAATATCACAATAAACTTAATATTTTAACACTAAATTTCTCAATCATGCACGAAGCTGACATGCAAGATAAAATTATCGTGATAGTTCTACCTGTTTCTCGATATCTATAATAGAAAATTTATCATTTGGATGAACTCGGTAGTTTTTGACTTCACAAGATTGCAGTAAGTAAAAGTTCGAATAATTAATAATTGTAGCTTAATTGGTAAATTTTGACAAGACTCGAAATGAACAGAAGTCTGTAAAATCACAAAGACGACTCGAAATGCCTCCTACGAACACTTTAAAACCATTCAGGGAAAAGGAGAATTCATAAAGTTGTAGACGAAGATGTTCCGAAACCGTATCTAATTATAGATACCGTGAATGTCAGTTATGGGCACGAAAGCAGAAATAATCATGATAACAGGTAGAATTATCGCGATATTTTTATCGTGAATTTTTTTGTTTTATCACGATACTTCTCTTAAATTATCGCAATAGCTATCTCGTATCTCGCGGCAGAAATATGCCACCATATGATTGATCTTACATAGTGCACTCTGAATTGATCTTTCATTTTCTTTTCCCTCTAAACTGATCTTACATTTAGCAACTCTTAACTGGTCTTACATTTTGTATTCTGAAATAATCATTCATGTCTGCACTCTAAATTGTGCACCTTTAATTGAGCTGATGAAACTTTTCAAATGACTGCACTCTCGATCAGGTGCTGTATTCACCAACTGCCCTTATTTCTATTCCAATGGTAGATTGCGAGGCTAGCGATCTGAGAGGCCCATACAGAAGGCCAGATTTCTTAATGGCCTAGACAGAAAGTCAGCTATCTAATTGGTCAATGCAGAAGGCTAGCCATCTGATTGGTCAAGACAGAAGGACAGCCATTTGATTCAGCCCATAACAAAAAGTCCACCACCTTTTTTGCCCATGTAGCAGGCTAGCCATCTGATTGGTCTAAACCACAGACTAGCTTTCAGATTGGCCCTGGTCAGAATTTCAGCCATCTCATTTATCAAGGCAGAAGGCTAGCCATGTTATTTGCCCATGTATAAGGCTGGACATCTGATGGGCCTATGTAGAAGGCTTCACATCTGAGTGGTCTAGACGGAAGGCTACACATCTGATTGGTCAAGGCAGAAAGCTTGCTATTTGATTGGCCTAAATAAAGTTTAGCCATCTAGTTGATCAAGATGTTTTGTCTCCCATATTTTAATATCTCTGAGAAAACTGACTTTCTAAAACTCTTTGGGAAGGGAGGAAACAAAGGCAAAATAGCCTTTTTGCCTTTTCCACAATGTTTTGTACTCTTAAGGACAAGTATTATCACTGGAGTCACATTTGCTTTTTTTTTTTTAAAGTCTTAAGTTTTGTCCGCATGTAGACTAAATAGTAAACCCTTTTATTATTAAAGAACAGTAAGGAAGATTTTTGGTCATGAGAGAAAAGGTCAACTGTTCAAATTTTAAAGCTCATTCCTCAGGAAATGGAGAGAATTCCTGACACAATTTGGAATTAAGTAGTGTACATAAAAAACTGCACTAAAAAACTAATTCTGTCACTAACAACATGCTTTTTATTTCTAATGAACTGAGCTACAAGTAATTAACTCTTTACCAAACGACAAAATTTTCAAGTCGACCAACTTCAAAGTATTTGCAGACGACAAATTAAGAGTGGCTCAAAAGATGACCTCTGTCTCTGATAGTGTAGAAAACATTGTTGGAATAGGAGAAAATGCTGGTTACCAGCATTTTCTCCTTTTCCAACGTTTTCAAAAACGCCTCTTTCTCAAGGTCATAAAATCCCAGGAGTGTATGGTAAAGGGTTAACAGTATAACAGAGAAAATCCGATTGCAAAATAACAAGTTCTTAGTGCTGACAATTAACCCTTTATCATACAATCCAAACTTTTTATGAACCTGAAGAAGGAGGTTTTTGAAAACATTTCAGGACAACGAGAAAAATGCTGTTTAAAACAGCATTTTCTCCTTTCCTACAATGTTTTCTAACCTATCCATGATAAATTTCATAATTTGAGCTAACTTTAATTTGTTGTCTGCAAATGCTTTTAATTTGGACAAGTCTTAAATTCGTCATTTGGTAAAAAGTTAACAGTGCAAGTTCACCTTTCACCAAACGATCCAGTGTTTTTAAGCCATACAGAACACTGTCTGCAAGATGAACAGAGGGTATAGAATCTTAATATAACTTAATTATTTGTGTCATTTCAGGCCTTCAAAGACAAGACCTACATAAAAATCAAAGAAGAAAATATACTAGATTAAGTAGGTAACTTTATTTTTTTTCCCACTACATTATTATCATCACTACTTTTATTGCCCGACAGAGATGCAGTTGTGAACTGTGCAATACTCACCTCAGCAAACTGAAAAACTGATCTCTGACCAAGAGATGATATTTTTCTTGAAAAGTTTGTTAGCGTGTGACTTTTTATTCAAAGTTGGCAAGAAAAAAAAATTACCACAAAAATTTTTCGCCATTTGTGGGATTCTAACCTGGGATCCTTAAGATAAGGGTCTAGCTACTCAACTGGCTGAGCTGTCCCTAATTTAAATCCTCTAGTGTGTCTAAAATGTGTATATTCCTTGTACGGCAATATTCGCTACAAAATAAAAACATGACAAAAAACATGTATTAAAAAAAAAATTAAATACTGGGACACTCTTTCCAGTTTCTTTGTGTATGTAGGTCCACGTCCAAGTATTTAAGCCATCTTTGCAGATAAATAAAAATAATCAGTGGGTTTTAAAAGTATTTTCTATATAAAAAAATCTAAAATAAAATTTGGTTGACATGCAACTTTAATTCTCTAACAGATGACAAAATATAAGACACATCCAAATTGAAAGCTTTTGCAGCCATCAAGTTGAAGATGGTTAAAATTATGAAATTCATTCTTGAACATATAGAAAACATTGATGGAAAAGGAAAAAAATGCTGGATACCAGCATTTTCTCCTTTTCCAGTAATGTTTTCAAAAGCTTTCTTTCTCATTTTGATTGAAACTCTAGAGTGCCTAATAAAGGATTAAAGAGAATTACACTGACTTTATAGTATGCTCAGGCGTGAAATGAGCAAAGAAAAATATATTTGCCTATCTTTTAGAGATTTCTAAAATGCAAAGGCCACTTGAGACATCAGAAAGGTTTTTTTAAGGAGAGAAAACGACTAATGACAGGGGTGATCTCATTAGGACTATTTATTGATCCTGAACCAATATAAAACCAGTCTGCTGTGACAATGAGCATGTCTGTAGTGTGTCTCGAATGTCCTCTATCATTACCTAACGAAACAGATTTGATGCAGACAACTTTTAACTCTTTACCACACAGCAAAATTTTACACTGGTCCAACTTACAAGCATACACAGATGATAAATCAAATATTACTCAAACAGAAGTTTGTTTTTTTTGTGAAAGGGTAAACAAGAGGGCCATGATGGCCCTGCAGTCACTCACCTGAGCCTTTTGATCAAACATGACCCATTTCCAATCTCTTCCGAGATATTAGGACAAACATTCTGACAAACACTCATTAGTACTGTACTTACAAACATAGCCTCTAGAGTGTACACAAGCTTTTTCTAGAATTTTTGTCTCTATGGCCCACTTTTAAGCTCAATATTACCTATTTTCAAACATGTAGAAATTATCCAGACAAACATTCTGACCACCTTTCACGAGTATTTGAGAGAAAATGTGGACTATAGGGTGTACAGAAGGTTTTTTCCGAGATTTGACCTAGTGACCTAGTTTTTTTTATCCAACATGACCCATTTTCATACTAGTCTAAGACATTATCAAGACAAACATTCTGACCAACTTTCAAGAGCATTGGACAGAAAATGTGGCCTCTAGAACCTACACAAGGTTTTTCTAAGATTTGACCTAGTGACCTAGTTTTTGACCCGACCTGACTCATTTTCGAACTCGTCTGAGATTTCATCAAGACAAACATTCTGACAAACTTTCAAGAGCATTGGACTGAAAATGTGGCCTCTAGAGTGTACACAAGGTTTTTCTAAGATATGACCTAGTGACCTAGTTTTTGACCCGACCTGACTCATTTTCGAACTCGTCCAAGATATCATCAAGACAAACATTCTGACAAACTTTCAAGAGCATTGGACTGAAAATGTGGCCTCTAGAGTGTACACAAGGTTTTTCTAAGATTTGACCTAGTGACCTAGTTTTTGACCCGACATGACCCATTTTCGAACACGTCCAAGATATCATCAAGACGAATATTTTGACTAAGTTTCATGAGTATCAGACTGAAAATGTGGTCTTTAGAGCGTACACAAGGTAAAAAGTGGACGACGGATGACGGACGCCGGATGCCAGACACAGGACAATCACAAAAGCTCACCATGAGCACTTCGTGCTCAGGTGAGCTAAAAACAGTGGGAAAAAGAGAAAATGCTGGTAACCAGCATTTTCTCTTTTTTCCACAATGTTTTCAAAAGGCCTTTCAATCAAAGGTTGTTACAACTTTGAATTGTGTGCCATAGAGTTCACTCTTCACCTAAAAGCACTTTTTTCAACTTGTCCAAATTGAAAGCCTTTACAGAGGGACAATGTAAATGTAGCTCATTTGTGGGCATTTGTTACTAAGAGAGTAAAAAAAAATTGTGGAAAAGGATATTTGTTTGGTATTCAATGCCA
Source organism: Hippopus hippopus (assembly GCA_946811185.2). Taxonomy (NCBI): domain Eukaryota; kingdom Metazoa; phylum Mollusca; class Bivalvia; order Cardiida; family Cardiidae; genus Hippopus; species Hippopus hippopus. The sequence continues at coordinate 11,718,506 of OX328103.1, read as the reverse complement.
TTTTCAACATTATTTCAGTCATATCCTGGCGGCCAGTGCACCTATCCATGCTTTCATGGAGTCTCCTTTACCAGTACTCCGCACAATTTTCTTTCCTCTCGCTACTTTCCCACATAACCATCATCAAGACAATTGTCAGCAGTAAGAGAGGAATGAATCCTGTCGCAATGACTATCCTCAATCCTCGGAAACAAATTGGCCGAGCCAGGGATTGAACTCACGACCCCGTTCTCATCTAGTCCTGTACACTGCGGACTGAGGTACGGGGCTTGGTTTGTGGAAAAGGAAGAAAAATGCTTGTTACCTTTTCCACAATTTTTTTTTTGTATCTATGTACATAAAGGCCAATAAAGAATTTTTTGGTTAACAGTTGACCCTTTACCACACAATCCCGAGTTTTCACGCCCCTGAGGAAGAAGCCTTTTGAAAACATTGAGGGAAAAGGAGAAAATGCTGGTAACCAGCATTTTCTCCTTTTCCCACAATGTTTTCTACTCTATCAAATACAGAAATCACCATTTAAGCAACATTTAATTTGTCATCTGCAAATGCTTTCAGTTTGGACAAGTCTACATTTTTGTCGTTTGGTAAAGAGTTAACCCTTTACCACAGAACTCCCAACATCGAAATAAACTGAACAAGAAGTCTTATGAAAATATTCTCGGAAAAGGAGAAAAGACTGGTAACCAGCATTTTCTACTTTGCTCACAATGTTTGCTACCCTATCAAAGACAAATGTCATCATTTGGACCAGTCTGAAATTTTGTTGTTTGGTTAAGAGTTAACTCATTACCAAACGACAAAATTTTAGACTTGTCCAAATTGAAAGCATTTGCAGACGACAAAATAAATGGGACTCAAAAATTGAAACTTGATTTTAGAAGAGTAGAAAATATTGTGGGAAAAGGAGAAAATGCTGGTTACCAGCATTTTCTCCTTTTCCAACAGTGTTTTCAGAAGGCTTCTTCATCTGGGTCGTAAAAACCAGGGATTGTTTGGTAAAGGGTTAAAGGAGCATACCTAGGTTTTCAATCCAGGAATCAAAATTTGTTGTATAACACTGATAAATGCTACAAAATACATGTATATTTTTTTTTCACAAAGAAATAGAGGATAATTTTCCGTTTCGGTGAATGATCGAAATTTCTTTGAGTGAAAAGCAAGGACTATATTTTCACGAGTGGTGAAGCCATGAGTGAAAATATGGCCTTTGCTTTTAACAAGACAAACAATTATCCTATTTCTTTTAATGCTCTTCACTTTAACTTTTCTTTCACATCTAATTTTTGCTCATTGTGAAAAAGATGTGTGTTTTTCAAGGGAAATAGACCTATTCAATCTAGTCAAATATGGACTACCAGTAATAATGACGTCATGTGTGATGTTCACTACCTGATAAAATGTTAGGTTCACCTGCTAAAAATTCATTCAAGTTCTATAAATATCTATGGTATGTCAGAAATGAAAGTTAAAAAATTAATTTATGGATTAAAAAATTCACAGGTGAGTTATAAGGATATATTTCACTGTTAGATTTCTTTTAATATATTGAAAATCATAAAAGAAACTGGATGGTTACATTCAGAGAGACTGTGCAATGTTGGTGTTTAAATAACAGAGTGGTCATTTTAAAGTCAGATACCAGAGATCTATGAAAAAATTACCTAAGCATTTTGCTACACAATGCATTTAATTTTGTTGTTTTTTATTTATGGATAGATTTGTTACAGAGAAAGACCACTTAAGTGCAAGATAACCCAATGTAGCAAGACAATGAATGACTTAAATGCCCTCAGAGAAAAAAAAAATTGTCACATAACCAAAGTACAATCGTTTTCCTACAATACTTTCTTCCCTTTCGAAGACAAATCTCTAGCACAATGGTCACAGAAAGGCCATTCGTGTAGTAGAGATCTAATTAGTATCATATATCCCAATTTAGCAGGACAGTGAATGGCTTGAGTATTCTCTAAGAAAAGAAATCATCCCCCCAAGCCAAAATTTATTCCTTTTACCACAATACTTTCCACTCTTGTCACAGAAAAATCTCTTATCTAAATCCTTAAAGTGCTTTTCACAACTATAGTTGCCTTTGTGGCCAGCGTAGATCAAGATAACAAAAAGTGGAGTCTGATCTTTGATCTACACTGTCTGCTTTGCTGAAAGACTACAGACAAAAGGCACCCTCTCAATTGCTATTATCTTAGACTTATTCTAGAATGTAAATGTCCATTGGGTTTAATGGGCGCTTTAAGCCATTACCACACAATCCCCACTTTTAACGACCCTAGACAGAAGGCTTTTAAAAACATTGTGGGAAAAGGAGAAAATGCTGGTAACTAGTATTTTTCCTTTTCCCACAATGTTTTCTACCCTATCAAAGGCACAAATCATCATTTTAGCAACATTTAATTTGTCATGTGCAAATGCTTTCGATTTCCCTTAGTCCAAAATTTGTATGTTTTGTGAAGGGTTAAGGTTTTATTGTCGTAAAAATGTCTTTCAAGTACACAAGTTCTAATTAGTGTCATACATTCAAATTCTAGGTGGTCATTTTTGTCCTCAGACAGGAGGAAACTGCCATCATGATCTCAATATTATCTTCCTTTTCAGAGGCAAATCCAGTAAGCCAATCGTTACAGAAAGGCCTTTCAAGTACAAGAGATCTAATCTGTATCGTATATCTCAAATCTAATTTGATGACTTTTGGGCTCAAATGTCCTAGGACTGGAGAAGACCACCAATACGTTCTCCCATTTCTATGGTGTTTTCTTACCTTTCAAAGACAAATCCTGTATACTAATTGTTACAGAAAGGCCTTTCAAGTACAAGAGATCTAAATATTATTATATATCTCAAATCTAATTGGATGATTTTGGGCTCAAATGTCCTAGGACTCACGGAGAAGACCACAAATATGTTCTCCTTTTTCCAGAGTGTTTTCTTCCATTTCAAAGACAGTTCTTTGGGACTAATAACTTTCACAGACGAGCCATTTAAGTATAAGAGATCTAATTAGAATCATATTATGTGCGATCTAGGTGGACAATATATAGCTCAAATGTCCTCTGATTGAAGAAGACTTCCAACATTTTCTGCTTTTCCCATAACGTTTACTTTCCTTTCAAAGACAATTCTATACACTATTTGTCACAGAGACGACATTCGAGTAAAAGCAATCTAATTTGTATCATGTGTAATCAAGGTGGACAAGGTATAGCTCAAATGTCCTGGAACTGGAGAAAACTAGCAGCATGTTCTCCTTTTCCCACATCGTTTTCTTCCTTTTTAAAGTCAAATCCCTGACAATAAATATAACTGTAGGATTGTTCAAGTACAAGAGATCCAATTAGTATCATATGTCTCAATCTAGCTGAGATCCCCCCCCCCCCCCGCTGAAAAAGAAAAAAAAAACATATTATTACAGAATTAATCTACCTAATCTATGGTAAGAAGATGCACTGATTGTCTAGCCCTAACTGTCAATTTACTGAGCCAATCTTAAAGCTTAAAGATGGTTCAACTCTTACCATACCATACCATACCATGCCATAAGGACAGCTCAAGCAGACTGTTTTTTCTGCATAGCTGAATGTGCAGCCTTATGTCCTACTTCTTGTTATTGACATACTTGAATGAATGAACAGTAATTTGCGATTGGCCAAAAATGTGGACAAGTCTATTTGGCGGCTGCAAACAGGGTGGTTTGGGGTGCCCTTACTCACACCAAAGTAAATGAGTATGATACATGGACATGGGATTATCATTTTCAAGGACGATTTGGATTGGCATCTTAATCTAGTAAACATACATAAATGAAAATTTCTCTTCACAACAATTTGCAAAACACTGTGAAGAAAAAGAGGCAATTCCTGGGAGGGTTTATTTTTTTCATTATTTCTCCTCATATTGAATCATATAAGGGTTTCAACATTCATATTCTAGTTTCTCTTGCACAGTATACTTTTGATTTTTTTCTTGTTTTGCCTTGATATATTAAAGTTCATATTTTACAAAGCAAAAAACATCAGTACCCGCCTGTTTATTCCTAGACTCTCTGAGGTAAAATAGGTTGCTGGAAAATCATTGCGAGTTGCTGTATTCCATAAGACAAAGGTTTGTTAAGTTACTGTTATGATGCATGTGTTTATGTAATGTTTGGGTGTAGAGTTTTAACTTATTAGCCAGTGGAGGGATACAGGGCTATCATGGCCCTCTTGTTTTGCTTGTTTTGCCTTGCAGCAGATATCGTGAAAACATTGTTCATGTGAAAGGAAAAATCACTTGCTAACTTCCCTTGAAGGAGTTGCATGCTTTTAGTTAGGAAAGGAATGTTTAAGAAACCTTACAGCTGCATACAACTACAATTTGCACTTAATTTTTTGTCTAGAAGAAAGTTGGTATTTGACAAAGCAAAAAACATCAGGACCCGCCTGTTTATTTCTAGACTGAGTTAGGGGAAAACCAAAACAAAACAAAATTTTATTTGCCTGTAGTTGGTTGACGACCATGAGAAAGTAAGCCTTTGAAAACACTGTGAGAAAAGGAGAAAATGCTGGTAAACAGCATTTTTTTCTTTTTCACCACAATGTTTTCTAGGATTGCAAAGGCATATTCAATTATTTCAGCCACAATGAATTTGGCATCTACAAATTTGGACTAGGTGACAATTTTGTTGTCTGGTACAGAGTTAAGAATAATCCACTATTAACTATTTGGATTGAAGAAATACCATTCCTATCCCCAAAAATATGACTGAAAACAAAAACACTCCTATAAAAGAAAATTAAATGAAAAAAAATACTGTTTCTACAAACAAGGTTGAAAGTACACATAACTAGAAGTTTGACCAAATGAACAACAAAATGTAAGACTCTTCATCATTGAAGACATTTAAGAATGATAAAGCAAAATTAATATATGAATGAATCACTGGGATTTGTCTATGTACCAGTGAAAAACTTTTCAACATGCCAAGCATCCTTTTTACTATCATTTTCTCTTTTTCCTATGATGTTTTCAACATCCTTTCTCTTCAGTGGCAAAAATTACAGAATGGTCTAGTAAAGGATCAAGAAACTTCTCTTTGGCCTAAAATATGTCCGGCGCATTTCCCTGGTGGACAAATTACAAGAAATATAGAATCAGATGATATCGAGAAAAAATTGAATTAGGAATATTGCTTGGATATCTCGGCTTTTCTACTAATGGTATTATTTTCCATGAATCTCTGGACTGAATAAACACTTACCATACCAAAGACAAACTTTAAGTTGCTTTTGCAACCAGTGTAGATCAAGATCAGACTGCACATTCTGTGCAGTGTGATCTTGGATCCACACTGCCTTGTCATGAAATTTTCTGCCAAACATGTTTTCAAAATTGCAAGATTCAGGGAGTTATTTGTTGAAAGAAAATATTTATTTCTGTCCTCAAAGGATGAACTTTAAACAGAACAATAAAATTTAGAGGTTTCCAAACTGAAAGCCCACAGTATAGATGAAAAATCTAAGTCTGACTCAACAATAGCAAACCTTCTTGAAAGGGTAACAAAAATTATGGGAAAAGGAGAAATTGCTGGTTACCAGCATTTTCTTCTTTTCCCATAATGTTTTCAAAAAGGTGTTTTCCTCAGGGCCTTTAGCAACTCAGGACTGTTTGGTGAAGGATTAACCCTTAGGTTGCCAAGTGTGACTGAAGGACCTTTGGCAGACAATGTAGATCAAGATCAGAGTGCACAGAATGTGCAGTCTCATGTTGGATCTGTAACACTGTCCGATAAGGAGATACTTTTTCCCCCAAAAAGTAACCTTGAAATAACAATATTTGGGTGTTTACTGTCGACTTGAACATTTCATTTTAGTTATTTAGCGTGATTAAGGTTAATATAATTCAGAAAAACAATGGTATCTTGTTTTCATAGTAAATCTGGAGCCGTATGGGGATCTGCAATGAAAGATGCAGAATTTCTAAGAAACATTTTCTAGAGTACAGTGTATTAAATCTTTACTAAACGACGACATTTTAGGCATTTCCAAATTGAAAGCTTTTGCAGACAACAAATCAAATATGGCTGAAATGATGAAATTTGTCTGTAAGAGGGTAGAAAACATTGTGGGAAAAGGAGAAAAATTAATGCTGGTTACCCGCATTTTCTCCTTGTCCCTCATTGTTTTCAGAAGGCTTCTTTCTCAGTGGTGTTAAAACTCGGGACTGTGTCGTAAAGAGTTCAATAGCCAGAATAAACCCTTGGCCTTTTTTTTGCCATACAAGTAAGTGACAACGAGAGAGCTCAACTAATGCTTGTCAAAAGATAAGCTTCACTTGTCTAGAGGTTACATCTCATAACTGTGACCTTGACCTCTTTTACTTTGATGTAAACACTAGCCACAATCTACATATCAGTTCCTCATGTCTTTTGATTTTGTTTGGATTTTGTATTGGAGTTTTAACACCATTTTTACAGCTTAGGTTATATCATTGCAGTCAGTGATGCACCCATGTGTTTCCTGGCTTTCTCACAGCTGCTACTGACACAACTTTCTTTCCAAAGCCACTGACTACCTTTCCCACATGCTTCAGAGGACTGGTGAGAGCCAAAAAATCGCCGAAAAGAAAGTTTGCCATCATTGGGTATCAAAGCCGCAACCTCCAGGTCACAAGTCAAATACGCTAACCACTGACCTACCCGGCCGGGCTTCATTCCTTTGACCTTTGCTTTTTCTGTTGCAAGAGCACAGCAATTGGATGCCAACGCTCAGCTGCAGTTGCTTGATTTTCAATGAAATTTCTAAGAAAAAGAGGCATAACTGTGTCAAAAATGATTTGAGTGTTACCTGCCCATGTCATGTGGGTATCCCTTTTGATAGTTAACAACTAGTCCAAGTTTGAAGTAAATGTCTCTTAGTAATGAAAAAGATAGTAATGAGAAAGAATGATTTCTTGCAATTAACACTTTGGCTGACCGTAAAATAACAGACTGTCATCTTCACAATACTTTCTATACTTTTTAATGGTATGATTTAAACTTAAATGCATTTTCAACCACCATTTTTGCTTTTTGGGTGCCACTGGGCCTTTAAGTTTTTTTTTGTGTGTGTGAAACTGGGCCGTGTTGGTTCAGGGCTTCAAAAATAGTTAAGAATAAATAGGCAGATAATAGCCTTATAAAGGAAGCAACCTCTCACACCAGACAGTGTGGTCGATTCACAGTATACCAGATGAAACATTTTACAAAGAACAAAATTTTAATGTGACACCATTTTGCAAATGACAAGTTAAAGTGGTTTAAATAATAGTAGGGTCTTTAAAAGAGGTAGAAAATATCATGGTAAAAAAGAGAAAATGCTGCTTTTTCCATGATGTTTTCAACCGCCTTCTTTCTCCAAGTCGTTAGAAAAACAGGGCTGTTTGATAAAGGGTCATATCCTATTTCCAGGAAGCCCCAAAATTGACTCTGACAGGAAAGGACAATGCCCAGCTGATTGTGTGTCATTTTGTCATTGACTTAACACCTAAACAAACGACAAAACTTGAGACTTGTCCAAATTGAAAGCATTTGCAGACAAAAAATTAAATATGTCTAAAATGATTAAATATGCAAAAGACAGGGTAGAAAACATTGTGGGAAAAGGAGAAAATGCCGTTTACCAGCATTTTCTCCATTTCCCACAAAGTTTTCAAAAGACTTCTTCCTCAGAGTCATTAACACTTCGGATTGTTTGGTATTGACTTAACTCCCAACTAAACAATAAAGTTTTAGACTAAAATGTCCAACTTACGAGCATTTGCAGACAGAGATATAAATCTGACTAAAAAATCAAATCTTGTTTATGAAAGGGTAAAAAATTTTGTCACAAAATGAGAAAATGGTGATTACCACAAAAGTCTCTTTAGGGTCATTGAAACCCAGGATTGTTTGGTAAAGGGTTAAAGACTGATCCACATAGCACTCCCATGTCATGTCATGTTTGCCGATGATACCAAAAATTGAAGAAAAAGGACACTTGCACATTCTGCTTTAACGAGAGTCATTTTATTCCGTTGCTACCTCGTTTTTACGGTGTCTGCTTCTAAGATTTAAAACAGACATCTTCGAAGATTAGATTTAGCAAGACAATTACAGTTTACAGCCATAGATAAAAGCCTCCAGCCTTGGGCGTTATTTAGGAGACAAACCAAGTTTCCTCTCTAATACACTATTCAGACGTTTCATCCCAAATGGGTGACTTCAGTAACTTTCGTAGAGTGTAGATTCCAATCAGGTGACACATGTAGTGCAGTCTTATCTTTGGCATTGACCAACAAAAAAAGTTTTTAACCCTTAGAACGTCAAATAAACCTAATAGACATTTTCATACTTGAATTACGACCCAAATAAATGCAATTTCATAGTTACTTTTGTTTACACTGTTTCAGCAAAGTTAACTTTGTATATAAAAGATAAGACTACATGTTTTGTGCAGTCTGATCTTGATCTACACTGGCAGCAAAGGCAACTATAGTCGTGAAAGGTGTTTTACAAGTTAATTTGTTTGGTTTGATAGAAATTTTAGTTCTTGGTAAAAAAGGACAGATTGATACACTTGACAGTACAAGTAACAACTTGTCAAACACATATTTTTAGTTGTTGTCAAACATTAGAAATCAAGACTGCATAAAAGAATGCAGTCTAATTTTTGATATTCTGCTCCTCCATAGGACCAATTTTGACCCCAAGGCAATTATCTGAACATTTTTTGTAGAAGTCCTCAAAGCTCCAGATAAGAGGGAGTGATGTTATTCTAAATCAATTATTTTTCTTTGAAACCCTATATTGTGGGTACTCATTAGAATCTTCTCGATGAGACGATTCTAATGAGTACCCACAACATAGGGTTTAGTTGAGAATAATTAATATTTTCAATCATGAAATCAAAATCACTCCCTCTATCTGGAGCTCTGAGTCCTGATGTCATTGTTGCATACATTACAATTCTAGGCCAAGTGGTTTGAAAAAAGGTTTTCAAAGTTTTATCTGTTAAAGCCCACATGAAAGTTGTGACCCCCAGAGCTGGGTTATTTTTGTCCCCAAGGGCTAATGATTAGATAAATACTGGTAAAGTCCACTGCATGAAGCTTCATACCAAAAATTACAACTTTATGCTGAGTGGTTGTAAACAGTAAGATATTTAAAGTTTCCAAAGCCCCTGTAAAATAAGACCCCCATGGCAAGGCCATGTTTGACCCCAGTGCTAAATTTTGATCAACATTCATTATGATCCACTAGATAAAGCTAAGGTTTATCTTAGATTTGGCCCACTGACCTACTTTTTGACCAAGAGTGACCCATTTTCAAACTTGTCTGAGATGTCAAGACAAACATTTTGACCAATTTCTTGAGTATCAGACTGAAAAGTTTGCCTCTTGAGTTTAAAAAAGGTTTTTCTAAGATTTTACCCAGTGACCTACTTTTTAACCCCAAGTGACCCCAATTGAGAACTTGTCTGAGATAGCATCAAGACAAGACATTTTTACCAAGTTTCATAAGTATCAGATTTGACAAGGTGACCAACATTTTGACTTAACATGACCCAATTTTAACTTTGTCCAAGATATTTAACAAACATTCTGACCAAGTTTCAAGAATATCAGACTGAAAACGTGGCCTCTAGAGTGCACACAAGGTTTTTCTAAGATTTTGCCCAGTGATCTACTTTTTGACCCAAAGTGACCCAATTTAGAACTTGTATGAGATAGTATCAAGACAATTTACCAAGTTTCATGAATATCAGACTGAAAATGTTGCCTATAGAGTGCACACAAGGTTTTTCTAAGATTTGACATGGTGACCTACTTTTTCATCCTACATGACCCAATTTAGAACTTGTCTGAGATAGCATCAAGACAAGATATTTTTAACAAGTTTTATGAGTACTGCATTAAAAAAGTAGCTTCTAGAGTGCACACTAAGTAATTACCGACACCTGGACGTTGGACACAGCACTGTCATAAAAGCTCACCTTGAGCACTTTGCACTCAGGTGAGCTAAAAAGTGAAATAGGAGAAAATGCTTTAAGTAAGCATTATCTCCTTTTCCTACAATATTTTCGACCGTTTCAAAGACAAATCATATTGTCTGCACTTTGTTTGATCTGTCGCCCAGGAAGTTTTTCTAATTGGACCAGTATGTAAAGGTCTGTCTTTCAACAAAGAGTTAACTCTTTACCTTGCAACTTGTCCAAGTTTAAAGCATTTTCCAGACAAAAAAATCAAAATGTGGCTAAAAATGAAATGATGGAATTTTTTCTTTCAAAGGGAAAGAAAACATGGTGGAAAAAAGGAGAAAATGCTGGTTATCAGCATTTTCTCCATTTCCCACCATGTTTTCAAAAGCCTTCTGTCTCAGGGTTGTTAAAACACAATGATATGATAGGAAATTCACTAGACATCATTAATCCTTTGCCGGACGACAAAATTTTACATAAATCGAAACTGAAAGCATTTGCAGACGAGAAATTAAAATGTTGCTCAGATGATGAGTTTTGTCTTTGTAGGGTGGAAAACAATGTGGTAAAAGGAGAAAATGCTGATTGTCAGCATTTTCTCCTTTTCCAACAATGTTTTCAAAAGGCAATTTCCTGAGGGTCGATAAAACTGGTTAAATGTTCTGTAAAGAGTACAAGAAAGTGACCAGGATTTCTTCGCTAGTACATATGGGCCATGATGGCTTTGGTTAGCCAACAGCCCTCTGCAGAATAAGTTGCTTTGAAAAGAGTACCACACACTTGCACTTTCTCCTTTTCCAACAATGTTTTCAAAAGGCAATTTCCTGAGAGTCAATTAAACACAGATTTGTTTGGTGAAGAGTACAAGAAAGTGACCAAGATTTCTTTGCTTGTACTTAAAGGCCATAATGACCTTGGTTAGCTAACTTTGCCTTGTGTAGAACAGGTTTTCCCTTGGCATTAAAAATTGGGGTCATTGTGACCCCTTGTCTATTTAGTTGAGGGTCATTTCTTTAATTTTGTGGGTAAAAATAAAATGGTCTGTCAATCTTCAAGCACAGATTACAATATATTTTACCTTTGAATTCCAACCATCTAGAAGTCTTTACACCAGTTCTGACGGAAAGCTCGACTTCAATTTTTGACAAATGATACATTCCCTTCCAAATTGCTGCTTGATGTGGCATGATCAGCAAGATAAGCAGATGGTAAAACAGAATGCTACAGTTTACATCATCGTGACATTTTTTTCCGTGAACAGATCAGACTGGTAACGTGTACTTTTATCTCCTGGAAGTCGAGAAAAATGAGCTATAAAATACAGAGGACCCAATTTTGACTGGGCCTGTATTTACGACAACTGTCCACTGTACTTTACTGTATTAGTGCATAGACCAGTCTTATTCTATAAATAAATAACAGGAAAACTGCTTTTACCTAAAATAAACCCTGTAGATAAAAACTAGAGCCGTCACTGAATGTGACTTTATACCCTCGCCAGCGCTTTGACAGTATTTTGTACACAGACGGACAAACGGACGGAAGGACACACGGACAGACAGGCTGATTCCAGTATACCCCCGAAAACATTTGTTTTGTGGGGGTATAAAAACTAGAGGCGCTTGAGCGCCTGTATTGCTCCACAGGCCTGATATTTCTATAATGGCGAAAGGAAGTTTTTAACAATTATCATTCAATCCTGCATTTTAGCTCACTGAAGAAACAATTTGGTAGACAACCACCATAGGAACTTACCTGCAAAACAACAATGAAATCCAATTAATAGTTTTAGAGAAGAAATTTTTCAAAGATTTTACTTTATACCATAAACGGAAAATGAGTCTCCCATAAAAGCCATGTTTTTTGACAGATCTTTTTTTTTTTAAGGAATCTGTAAACCTGTATCTAAGGAACATTCCTGCAAAATAATAATGCTATCCAAATAGCGGTTTGGGAGGAGAAGATTTTTAAAGGTTTTTTACTTTGGTTGCCATGGCAACCAGAATTCTTCATGGAACACAATTATTTGAAGGAATTTGAAAGAGGACCACCAAAGGAACATTCCTGTGAAATTTGGTAAAAATCCAGTCAATAGTTTCTGAGGAGAAGTTTTTTTAAAGAAAAAGTTTACGGACGCACGCACGGACGAACGGACGGACGGACGCACGACGGACACAACACCATGACAATAGCTCGCTGGCCTTTGGCCAGTGGAGCTAAAAATGGTGTTGTCTGATATTGAAGCAAGATCAGACTTATTATTCATTTTCCTAGATGATTTAGATTTTGGAAAGTTGCGTCACTGATGGTGCACTGTTTTTTATTTTGGGGGTCATTTGAGTTAAAATAGCATCATTGACGTAGGATTTGTGTGTCATGGAAAACCCTGGTAGAATAACAAGTTGCTTTGACAAGAGTCTGCACCCCATTGCCAATGATCTGCAGGAGCTGCTTTCAGAAATCAATTGATTTTCAGTTAAATTCTGCGTCAAAATAGGAGCGTAAGTGTGTCAAAAACATTTTGATGGTTACCTGCCCCTGTTGCATGGGTTCCCCTTTTCATAGTTGACACCTAGTCCAAGTTTGAAGTAAATATCTTCAGTAATGACAGAGGTATTATAAATTGTCAAAGTTTTTGCACAATGACAATGCAGATGATGACAGGGCTATGACAATACATTGACAATTTTTCTTCAAAAACAGTGGAGCTAAAAATCTGATATTATCAAGACAAATATTTTGGAGGACAGATCTTCAGAGCATATTCCTCACACATTACAATGATTGATTGATTGGTGTTTTAGGCTGCTTTCAACAGTATTTTAGTATATACCAAGGCAACAGCTCACATCTTCATGTCTGTCCTAGGTTTCACACTACTTGGCAGTCTGAAGTATCTTGTCCATGGAGACTCTCACATCAAAGGTTCTGGTTTCAAATCCAATGATGAGAGAGAACAACCTTTAGAACTTAAACCGCATGATAGCTTGAGTACTGGTTGATTAGAGCTCCAGATAGAGGGGGTGATTTTGATTTAAAAATTGAAAATATTAATTATTCGCAACAAAACCCTATGTTGTAGGTACTCATTAGAATCGTCTCGTCAAGACGATTCTAATGAGTACCCACAACATAGGGTTTGGAAGAGAAATAATGTATTTAGAATACCATCACTCCCTCTTATCTGGAGCTCTGCTGGTTGATGTTTTCAAAAAGCAATCATTTCTTATGATTTTTTAAGTTCTAGCCTTGTTGATTGTTGGTTTTTGGTAGTTATGGTGCGATCAGAAAAATACCTAAATTCTAACAGAGAATATAATCAATTATAAATCATTTTTCAACTTAATTTGCAAGTTAATGTCATAGAGATATCATTCGATTTAATCCAGGCGTTTGAAAGAAACCCATCTCAATCAACATCACTAGCCCCCAGCCATTTTGTGGGAAGAGGAGCATTTTCTTTATTTCCCAAAATGTTTACAACAGGCTTTTTTCCCCATGTCGTTACAACATGGAATTGTCTGGTAAAGGGTTAAGAGGAATATTCTATGTCAGAATCACAGGCCACTTGGTTTTTGACAAACTACATCCACCTTAGCCTAACATAATTATAGGATAAGGTGTCCAACTGTGTTACCTGCCAAGCACCACCCAGAGTAAATTTTCAATTTTTTCACCTATTTCTAAACTTGAATGGAAATAGCTGTTATTTCTATCATGTTCTGAGATAATCTATCTTTAAGCTGGTACACAGAACAGAACAAATGGATAAATATTCAGAGAGTAATAAAGGTCAAAACTTTTGAGGTGGACAAGTTTTTCTCTTCCCACTGTTAGATGGGTATTTTAATACCGCAGTTAATATACTCAAGAAATATGATTGGTCAATGAAATTTCATTACCAGATTTTAAATAATTGGCGTAATGCTAAAAATAGTTTTGACCCATCAGATTTGTCCAAAATGGCAAAGTTTGTCAAAATCCAAGTGCCTTTGGTCAGAATGCCAGAAATGGTTATATTTCGGAGCCCAGGGAAATCACATATTATTGCGCCGGTATGTACTGATACTAGGACTTTTACTCCATGCATGTCACATGAAACAGAACATGCCTTTGCCAAGTGTAGATCAAAATGAGCTTGTACAGAACTTGCAGTCTGATCAATGATCTTAGCACTGGCAAATATTTAAGAAATATTCTAGTCAATGCTGCATGTGGATTTTGCATATTTACATGAAAACAAGATTATTATGCTTCCTTTACAAAGCCGTCTAAGAAATAACTCTTTATTTATCAACAAAATTTTGGACATGTCCATCTTCAAAGCATTTGCAATCAATCATAAAATGTTGCAGAAATTACTGGTATTATCCATTAAAAGAAAGCATTGTAGAAAAGGAGAAAATGCTGGTTTACAAGCATTTTCTCTTTTTTCTACAATGTTTTCAAGGGCCTTCTTTTTCATAAATCCACATATGGATATTTTGGCAAAGAGTCAAATCCGGAGGGAGCCTGTCCTACTTTGTGCGTAATATCTAATGTTAGATTTATGACACCTCATCTGGCATGAAGTAAACAGGACGGCAAATGACTGTTCTCCAGACAATTGGGCAGACACTGGAGATGTTCTCTACAAGAGTAAATCATAACATAATGATCAGTTTGTCAAATCGTCCTACATTCCCTCTGATATAAGTACTTGCCAGCGTGAAAAAAACCCTCAGACAATTCCAGCCCATAACTGGAACTGTCGCAAAGTGGACAATTACCGCCAACCAGCATCTTGTCACTGAAGCACCACAATCAGAGAACAAAAATGATTTTCGAAACAAAGACCACCAGTGACCTTATCCTTGGACCCATGTGACCTTGACCTTTGACCATGTGACCCAAAAACAGTAGGGCACTTATTTTGAGTCATGAGGAACATTTATGTAAAGTTTCAGGGTTCTAGGTCAAATGGCTTTTGAGTTAGAGGATGGAAACGATAAAGTCTACAGACAGACGGATTGATGGATGGATGGATGGACAGACAGACAGACATGGTGAAACCAGTATATCCCCCTCTACTTCATGGGGGGGATGACAAGCCACCTTTTGGCCATTATGTCTTAGCATAGAAAACAGTGCAGGTCTAACATCAGACTGCATGTTTGAACAGACTGATCTTGATCTGCACACGCTATCAATATTGTTTTAAAGGTAACTGCAAGAGTTAACTCTTTACCTTATTTCATAATACTAAAACAAAATCTAGGATCCCATGGATAGGTGTGCTGGCCCCCTTTGAAATAATGTTGAAATACATGTAGTTTTAAAAATCTAATAAATACATGAATAATATATTCGAATGGGGTTTTTATCATTGTTTTAAACAATATTTAACCCTTTACCAACCAGTACAATGCTTTACAGAACCCAGAGGAAAAGATGTAAGAAAACATTGTTGGAAAAGCAGAAAATGCTAGTCACCTGCAGTATTTTTTATTTTCCTTAATGTTTTCAACCCTTTCAAGAAACATCCCAGTACTTGATGCTACATTTAACCCTTAAATCTTTACCGAACGACATCATTTTAGACTAGTCCAAATTGGAAGCATTTGCAGACGACAAAATTAATGTGACTCAAAAGTTGAAATTTGTTTTGGGAAGGGAAGAAAACATTGTGGGAAAAGGAGAAAATGCTGGTTACCAGCATTTTCTCCTTTTCCCACAATGTTTTCAGAGGGCTTCGTTCTTAGGGTCGTAAAAACCAGGGATTGTTTGGTAAAGGGTTAAACAAATTTTAACCCTTTACAGGGTTAAACAATATTTAACCCTTTACCAACCAGTACAATGCTTTACAGAACCCAGAGGAAAAGATGTAAGAAAACACTGTTGGAAAAGCAGAAAATACTAGTCACAAGCATTTTCTATTTTCCCTAATGTTTTCAAACCTTTCAACAAACATCCTAGTACTTGAGCTACATTTAACCCTAAAGCTACTAAGCGTGACTCAGGAGCCTTTTGCGGACAGTGTAAATCAAGATCAGACTGCACAGAACTACAGTCTGATCTTGGAATGATGCTGTCTGTTAAGGAGATATTTCCTTCCCAAAAATAACTTTGAAACAGCAACATCTGGGTCTGTACTATCGACTTGAAGGTATCATTGAACTTATTCAGCAAGATAAGGGTCAGTTTGCTGTCAGCAATAGTACTGCTTTCTGGGGTCCTGCTTGGCTAACGAGTACAGAGTAGGACACATAACCTGGAGACTATGAGTTTGAAAGAATTATATTTTTTGTGGTACTGTTCTTGGGCAAGATGCTTCAAAGTCCTAGCCTAGAAATGGTGAAACTTAAGACATACACAGGCATGTGAGCTGCCTGTAAAATGGCTGAATTAGTGTTGACAACAGCACAAAACATCTATCTATCTATTTCTATTCATCCATCATCCAATCAATCAATCCAACCAAATTCTTTGATACGTTACCCATTTCCACACAAAACCACATTCAACCCTAAAAAAGAGTTTTCGAAAAGAATCAAAGACAGAAATCATCATTTAAGCATCTTCAAATGTTGTCGTCTGCACATGCTTTCAAGTTGGTTGTGTCCAAAATTTTGTCGTTCTGTAAAATGTTAAA
Organism: Hippopus hippopus; assembly: GCA_946811185.2. Taxonomy (NCBI): domain Eukaryota; kingdom Metazoa; phylum Mollusca; class Bivalvia; order Cardiida; family Cardiidae; genus Hippopus; species Hippopus hippopus. Next base: position 11,701,889 of record OX328103.1, on the reverse strand, counting down.
ATACTATACACCTTTCTGTGAAAAGGAGAAACTGTTGTTGAAAAGCATTTTCTTCTCTTCCTACAATGTTTTTTTTTTTATGCTCCAGGGTCGTAAAAATATCGGACCATTTGGTAAAGCGTTGAAAAAAAAAATTCCATTTTAACTCTTTACCAAACAATCCCCGGTTTTCATGACTGAGAGAAAGAAGCCTTTTGAAAACATTGTGGGAAAAGGAGAAAATGCTGGTAACCAGCATTTTCCCCTTTTCCTATTATGTCTTCTACCCTCCCAGACCTAGTTTTAATTTTTGAGTCACGTTAATTTTGTCGTCTGCAAATGCTTTCAATTTGGACCAGACTAAAATTTTGTTATTTGGTAAAGAGTTAAATATTCTTCTTGCATGTCAAAAGTTGTCCTATTTTGGAGTGCAAAAAGGAGTGCACTATAAAAAGGTTTGTTTTTTTCTCATTCGAGTTCTTTTAACCCTGTACCACATAATCATAAGTTACATCAACCTGGAGGAAGCATTTTTGTTTTAAACATTATGAAAATAACAAGCATTTTCTCCTTATTCCACAATGTTTTCAACCATTTCAAAGACAAATAAAAATGTCTGTACTTTAAGTCACATGCATTTTGTCAGCTGCATATGCTTTGGACTTTTAAACAAGTCCAAAATTTTTATGTTTTGTAAAGTCTTAACATGGAACTGCTCAAACACATTTTTGGAACCAAGAACCGATTTTTATCTTGAATTCTGATGTCGATTAACCGAATTTTGTTTTCTCCTTTAAAAGCCTTTTAGCTTGAAAGGGATCTAAAACTGCTTGACACTATTTCTATATAGAAAAAATTGCTATATAAATTCTCTAAAGACGACAAGATTTAAGACTCAGGTCCATACTGAGAATGTTTGTGGACAGCAAATTAAAAGCAAATGCAACAAAAGGTATTTTCTTCATAGGGGTAACAGACATCAAAGAAAGAATAGGAAATGCCAACTGCATGCAGTTTTCTGTTTTTATCATAATGTTTTCAAAGCTTTTTTTTTCCAGAAAGAGGTCAAAAAGCATGGCTGTTTGGTAAAAGGGATAATTCCTGAAAAGCCTTACATGGTTATTCAGAGTACAAAAATTTTATCCAAAGGCTCACTGATTTCCATAACCCTTTACCTGAAACTATCCAAAGTTTTAACAATCCCAAGGAAAAAGGTTTTTGAAAACATTGTTGGAAAAGGAGAAAATGCTGGTAACCAGCATTTTCTCCTTTTCCCACAATGTTTTCAAGATTCCTTTCCCAGATAAATACCATTATTTCAGCTATTTTATATTTGTCAATGGCAAATGCTTTCTACATAAGAAAATTAAGTTTTGAAATCTTGTAAAGAATCAACCCTTGTAGTACTAAATAAATGAATAAGATTGACTTTCTTAGTACATAATAAAGATACATGTATTGCAATTTCAATGCAGCTTTTGTCAGTATATCTGGAAAAGAATCCAAGATCAGACTGCATATTCTGAACATTCTGATCTTGATCTACACTGACAGAATGAGTAATAAAAGTGGGTGCAGTGCTACGTGAATTAATCTGTATAACAAATTCTGTCTGGATCAGAAGATGTTGTTTCGGCAAATTTGTCTGAAGTGTCTTGTCTGATATTAGCACCATTAACCTTTCACAAAATGACAGTCTGTGACATTTCAAACTGAAAGTATTTGGAGACAAACTAAACATTGCTCCGGTAATACTATTTGTCTTTAAAAGGGTTGAAAACATTGTTGGAAAAGACGAATATGGTGGAAAGCAGCATTTTGACCTTTTCCCTGCAATTTTTTCAAAAACCCTCTTTGTCGGGGTCGTCAAACTTTAGGATTATTCGGAAGTGTTCTCCCTTTCTTTGCTTCTAGATCAATCTATAGTTTTGAAAATATGATTCCTCTACAAAATGGTAAGACAGCTGTTTCATGCATAATGTTTTCAACATAATTTCCATCATATCATGATGGCCCTTCACTGCATTTGTGCAAGTTTCTTTTATCAGCATCTGTACCAGCCACAGGCTGTTTTCCTACATGATCATCATTAGGGCCTGTATTCACTAACCATTCCTAAGGAAGATCTTGGTCTAATTGTCCAAGATTTTTTAAATTTGAATGCAACAAAACTTCTGATTGGCTAAACCAAATGGTTTAGCCAATCAGAAGTTGTGTTACTTTCAAATTTAAAAAATTCTGAAGAATAGGACTGAGAACGTTCTTATGAATGGTTACTGAATAGAGGCCCAGAACAATGCAAAGAGTGAGAAGAATGAATCCTGTTGCTTAATGCTTTCTTTGACCTTCCCCAAAACAACAATTTGTTGACTCAACCAAACTGAAAGTAAATTCAGAGGACAAAATTGAAATTTGTACAAACAAGCTCCAGTTGATGGAGTGGAAAACATTGTGAAGAGAACACCATCTTTTCTTCCTATGAACCTCATTGAAATTATCATCTGCAAAGGTTTAAAGTCTTTACCAAACAATCCCCGGTTTTAAAAACCCCAAAAAGGAGAGGGTTTCGAAGACATTGTTGGAAAAGGAAAAGATGCTCATAACCAACAATGTCTTCTACCCTTTCAAAAATATTCTACGTATCATTTGAATCACATTTAATTCGTTGCCTGCAACAGAACAAGCGTTTCAATGAGCAAAAACTTAATTCTTTACCATAGAACAATGTTATTGTGGTGTGGTGAATAGTTATGTTTTTGTCAGTTGGTACAGATCGAGTCATACCAAGAAAACAATCTTTTCTTGAATTTTTCAGGCACAGTCATGGACCCCTGTCGGAATACAACTACTGCCAATGTTTCTCACAATTTGACCTCTGGCAACAGCGATGGAGAATACATCGAAGGACTAATCAAGTACTACACCATGGATGTGGGTATACCATTCGTCTGTGCATTTGGGATGTTCGGCAATTTTCTCAACTTCATGGTTCTAACCCGTGAAAAGATCAGTATCTCGCTCACAAAGATGGAAAAAAGTGCTCATATAGGTTTAATTGGGCTCGCTATTTCAGACTTCATGTTTTGTCTACTCGCCTTTCTGTTCACTCGGATGCCATTCCAGAGTCAGTACACAGAGTTAAACATAGTGCTTTACTACCAATGGCTGGGCCCACCCATGATCACATGGTTTATAGTGACAAGTACCTGGCTAACTGTGGCTATGGCAGGGGAACGATACCTGGCCGTTTGTCATCCTTTTAAAGCAAGAAAAGTGATATCGTTAAAGAGAACAAGAATTATTATTTTCCTGATCTATATTATTTGTCTAACTCTAATCATTCCTCTTGGCTTCGAGAAAGAGGTGAGCAGTAAAATTTGTAATGAGACAATAATATACGCCATTACACAGCGTCCCGCCTTCAACGATAGAGTCATGGGAATGCGACGGCTAGCCTGGGCCATTGTCTTTGACTTTATACCATGTATCTCCTTGCTCTTCTTCAATACTTGTCTCATCTGGAAAATTCATCATGCGAAGAAACTACGAAATACAATGGCGCCTGGTCACAAGAATGGAGAACTTCTGACAAAGTACCCAAGAGAACTTTTCTCATACACAAATACCAACAACTCAGGTTCAAACTCCAATCATCAACATTGCAGACAATCAAGCAGTAAACAGTCTGCAAGTTTTCGCAATCGAAGTAGTCCCCCAGAGTTACTCTCTCGTCACATGACTCCGCAGAAAAGACAGATGAGGGCACGTCGACGACAAACAGATAATGCCTTAAACAGTGTCACGGCTACGCTCGTAGCGGTGGTTGTGTTGTTTCTGATTCTAGTATCGCCTTCAGAAATCTTAAAATTCATTTACACAAATTCAGCTGGAAATAGTACCCACACCTATGACACGATACGTCACATCACAAACCTGATGCAGGCTGTCAATTTCTCGGTGAACTTTTTACTTTACTGTGCTGTGAACAAGTCATTTCGGGCCAGCCTTCGGGCAATTTTTTGTTTCTGTTGTAAGAAGGGGAAAAAGAGTTTCCGACTACAAAATCTGGAGAGGGCTTACTGTCATCGTGTGGAATTCTCGGAATCAGAGTCACAGTAAAATATTCAACCTTTTCCCAAACATACATAATAAGGATAGGGCACCCTAATGGGATTCATGTAACATTGCCTTTCATCGTCAAAAAAACGTATGGATTCGGCTAAGACTCGGGTAATCCATAATCCATCAACCACATCGATTATGGATTACCCTAGTCTTAGGCAAATCCATACGATTATGGCGATGAAAGGCAATGTTACACGAATCCCATTAGGGTGCCTTATCCTTAAAATATTAAGGGGAATTCAGGAAATTCTGGCAAACATTTCTTCATTTCCCACAATGTTTTCAAAAGCTTTCTTTTTCAGCGTTGGTAAAGACAAGTACAGGGTTAACCCTTGTCCTGCTGAATAAATGAGCTATGCCATGGCAAAAGTGGGCTTAATGCATCTCTGTGATGCATTATACCAATCAAGACATCCCATAGTTAAGTATCCTTTATAGCCACTTTTTTTTGAACAACTGACTTAAACATGAGGTGGACTGGTCCTTGGACATACAGAAAACTGTCCAATAGCAGAAAGTTTCGGCCCATGGCCGGGCTGCGCGGACTGTGCAGGCTGACCTGGGTTGATATTTTTCGCACATGCATTAAGCCCCCTTTTCACAGAGCATTACAAAAGGATACATATAGTGCAGTTACAAGACTGTTTTAAGTCAGAATATCTGGAAAAGAAGCAAGGAGTGTAGATCCAAGATCAGACTGCATGTTCTGTGCAAACTGATCTTCATCTACACTGTTTGCATAAATTATTAAATCCAGGTTCAGCCCTTCAAGTATAAAGAGTATTACAAATGGCTTGCAACACACGAAAAGGGGCATTCAGATATTTGCGTAAAGTGTCATCTCGGATCAGCCTGCGCAGTCCACGCAGGCTGATCCGAGACGACACTCTCCGATCGTGTGTGATTTTCTGTTTCATGCAAATCTACTGTAGGACAAAATCTAATGTTGACGTGAAGTGCCGTATCGGATTTGCCTGCGCGGACTGCGCAGGCTGATCCGAGACGACACTTTACACAAATGTCCGAACGCCCGTTTTCACATGTTGCTAGCCAAATAATACTTATTCCCCAATAAATTAATCCTTTACCACACAATTCTGAGTTTTAACAACCTTGCAGATATGACCGTTCCAAAAAGTTGTGGGAAATGGAGAAAAATACTGGCCATCTTTGACCAAACAAAAACTAAGTCCTTGTTAAAGATTTTACATAAAAACTTGCAAAAGCAAAATCTGGTTCAATGTTCTTTTAATAGCCTCATGTTCTAAAAGGTAACTCTGACATCTTTAACTGACAGATCATTTCTGGGGAAAGTCTCTTTAATGTCTGTGATTTAACCTTTACCCTACACTCCTTCAACTCTTTCCTTACTGTAGATGACACAAAAAGCTTTGGTGGACAGTGTAGATCAAGATAAGACTGCACAGAATGTGCAGTCTAATCTCTGATCTATACTGTCCACTGCTTTATTCTAGAATACGACCAAAGTGGTTCTTCATCTTGTAGCAGAACTGTATTTGTAACCTTTAAAGACAAGGCTTTTGAAAATGTGGGAAAAATGACAAAATGCTGATAGGCAGCATTTCCTTGCTTTTGCTTTCCCAAAATGTTTTCTGCTAGTTTTCAGAATAATCTGATCTTTTCAGCCACATTTAATTTGGTTGTCTGCAAATGCTTTTAATAATGATAAGTCTAAAATTTTGTCTAGTCTACAATTTTGTCATCTGGTAAAGAGTTTAACATTTAGTAAGGTTTCTCTCTTCACTATATTAATCTTTTATCAGACAACAGATTAATGGACTTTTTCATATTGACACCATTTGCACAGAAGTAATTAAGATTTAGAGTAGGATTTTCATGTGGGTCTTATGATGAGTATTTCTTAAAAAGGGTAGAAACAATGCGGACAGAGACATAAAGGATTCATTACAATGTCTAAATCCTTAGGCTGCAAAGTGTGACTCAAGGACCTTTTGCAGACAGTGAAGATCAAGATAAGACTTTGCAGTCTGATCTTGGAACATTTATTGTCCAATAGGGAAATAACTTTTTCCCTAAAAATACATTTGAAATAGCAAAATCTTGGTTTTTACTGTCAGCTAAAAAGTTTCATTTCAATTATCTAGCAGCAAAAGTGTTATAAAAGCCTTCTTTAAGACTTTTTTAAATACTAAATGGGGTTTATATCTTCATTCTAACCTTTTATCAGCCAGCAAAATTTTAGACTTGTTCATATTTAAAACATCGGCAACGGACAAATTAAATTTGACTGTAATAATGAGAGATGTCCTGTGAAGAGTAGAAATAATTGGGGGAAAAGAAGAAAATACTGGTCTCATCATTTTGGCGACTTTTAATTTTTTGTCTACAAATCCTTTCAATTTTGACCAGCCAATCATTTTGTCCTTTGGTTCAGAGTTAACAGACAATAAAATTTTAGACTTGCCAATATTGAACAGCATTTGCAAAAGAAAATGTGAGCTCAAATGATGGAGTTTGTCCTTGAAAAGACAGAAAAAGTTATTAAAAAAAAGAAGAAAATGCTGCTTTTCCCACAATGCATCTAAAAACCTTTTATCAGAATATACTGATCCAAACGATCAGAACTTGAGGCAAAGGGTTGAAACAGAAGATTTCCTTTACTTTCACACATGTGTTAGAACACTGGCACCACTTTTAACAAATCAATTTCACATAAAAGATACTTGAGCCAAAGAACATAAGACAATATGGTATATAAAGTGCTTCAAGAAAGACAGCATGTTTCAAGAACCTTTTCTTTTGCCAAAATGTTTTCAAAAGCTGTTGGTAATATTTGTGTCTAAAGATGTTTATCTGACTTAAACATTTACGTCTTTACAAGACGACAACATTAAAGAGTTGTTGTTACTGATGGCATTTTGCAGACGACAAATCAAACTTGGCTAAAATGATTGGAATCGAAAATGAAAGCGCCAACAAAGCTTTCAAAAGCTTCTAACCAAAACTCCTGAAAACATAGGAAGGTTCAGTAAAGATTTAACCCTTTGCCAAACAATCCTTTGTCTTAACAACCCTTAACCCTGTACCACACAATCCCGAGTTTAACGACCCTATAAAAAAAGACTTTTGAAAACATTGTGGGAAAAGGAGAAAATGCTGGTAACCAGCATTTTCTCCTTTTCCCACAATATTTTTTACCCTATCCAAGATTTTAAGCACATTGGAACCAGTTTTGAATGTATTATCTGCAGATGTTTTGAGTCCGGATGAGTCTAAAATTTGTTTGGGAAAGGGTTAAAGATACATCTATACTTGTTTCAGCTGGTTTTAACCCATTGCATCCATATTTTATGAAACTATGATCATTCTTACATCTTCATGCCAAATGCTGCCCCTAATGGCTGCATGTTTGCACAGGTTACAACAAATAGAAAATGCATTTCATGTTTTGGAGGCCTTTAAAGTAACAGCTGTTGTCACTTCCTGTTTCAAAAGAGGACAATTTATCTCTTGAATTTTTGTATCCCTTACACCATATAATTTATGTTGGTAATTTATCTATGTTTATACAGCTGAACCATTCTGCACATTTTCAACCTTTTTTCTCTCTAGCTGTAAGGATGCATCTTTAAGAGTAAATCTTTCGAAAGCATTGTTAGAAAAAATAGAAAATGCTGGTGACCAGCACCGTAAAATCTTGTACGCTATTCTAGCAAAAATGACCTTCACATTAGGATATTTCAGTCTCGTGTGACCGAGAAATAACTCAATAACTTTACTAGCACTCTGAGGGTTTCGCTTTTTCTGTTGCAAGAAGCACCAGATGAACTTGCTAATTCAGACACAAATATTATTATAGAAATCTAAAGGGGTTTTCTACCCTTTCATTGACAAATTCTGTCAAGTCAGCCATGTTGCATAATTATGTTGTCTACAAGTGCTTTCAAATTGGATGAGTCTAAAATTTGTTGTTTGGTAAAAGTGTAAAACCATGATTTAACAATTATATTAGCAGTATTCTGCAATGATTATCCAGAGTGGGGATAATAATTGCCCCTTAACCCTTCACCACACAATCCCTAGTTTTAACTATCTTAAGGAAGAGGGCTTTTGAAAACTTTGCGAGAAAAAGGAGAAAATGCTGGTAACCAGCATTTACTCCTTTCCCCACAAAGTTTTCTATCCTTCCAAAGACAAATTTCAGTTTTTGAGTCTTACTCAATTTGTTGACTGGTTTCATGTTCCAAATGGTACCAACATACCACTGGAAAACAAGAGCACCAGTGCAATAGTGTTTTTCAGTGAAAAATCAATTTTAACAGCGGCCTAATTGTGTCAAAATATTCTAGGGATCACCCGCTCTTTGGGTATGGGTTCCATATTTGATAGTTAACAAGTAGTCTGAGTTTGAAGTAAATATCTTCAGCAATAACAGCGAAGTCAGAAAATGTCAAAGTTTTAACAACGGTAGCAACAAATGCACCTTGCTTTCATAGAATGAAGTTAAGTTAAATATTAAATAAATTATTTAATATTTATTAAATAAATGAAATAAAATTTTATTGTACATCACAAAGGAGTCTCTGTAAATGTTAAATATGTTCATTTCTTCATAATAAATCGACTGATAATAACTCATCATTCTTTGTTCGATCTTGATTTACCCTTGTATTATTGTACCCAGCTTTAGTTGTTTTGCAAACAGTGCAGATCAACAGGGGCATGACAAGGAGTTCTGAATCCATATGCATTCAGAATTGAGAGTGCTATTTCACCATTTGGCTGCTACGTGCAACCCAGCACATTTTTGCGAACAGTGTAAATTAGTGTCCGATACAGTGAGATCTTCCATAGAAAAGAAATAAGATAAAATTGAAATATTTAGCATTAATTTTTAGTATCTTTAAAAATGTTCATCATAAAAATGGAGTTGTTCATTAAAGTACTATAAGATTGTTTTTTCTGTTTCCATTTTTTCTACATTACGCACTTGCTTATTATGCATTATGGAAACTGCACCTTTGGATCAAGACTACAAATAGTGATGACTTCCTGCTGACATACTTAGTCCTGCACAAGAACACTCTTGAAACACCATGGGTAAAGGAGAAATTGCTCTTTATCAACAATATCTCATAATGCAGATCAAATTATCAGATACAGTGGCCTTTTAAAAAATTTCAGCTTGCAAACACCTCAGTTGAGGCTGGCAGTAGCTTGAGCTCAATTTTGGGTCTGAAACATTTTCTTTCTAAATCCTTAATGAATAACTTTGCATACAGTGCACCTATCTATATGTTCCTGAAGCTTCTATCACCTGAATTTTGCACAACATTCTTTCAAACTACTGGCTGCTTTCCTTACATAAACATTGTCAAAACAATGATAAGCAGTGACAGAATAATGAACCCTACCATTAATCTTCTTTAACCCTTTACCACACAATCCCGACTTTTAACAACCGTGAGAAAGATAGCTTTTGAAACCAGCATTTTCTCCTTTTCCCACAAGGTTTTCTACTCTTCTTAAAACAAATTTCCATGTTTGACTCACATTTATTTTGTCGTCTGCAAATGCTTTCAATTTGGACTAGTCTAAAACTTTGTCATTTGGTAAAGAGTTAATGAGCTTTGCCAATCTGGGTCTGTATTAACCAACCATTCTTATGTTCTTTGTCTAATTCTCAAGAACTTTTTAGACTTTGAAAGTAACACAACTTCTTACTGGCCAACCAAATGATTTGGCCAAACAGAAGTTGCGTTACTTTCAAATTTAGAAAATCTTGGAGAATATGACTAATGATCTAAAGAACGGATGCTGAACACAGACCTTGGACCCCTTGATTATAAGCCTTGTGCATTACTGATTGAGCTGACAGGCTTGGCCTGTGAAAAAGGGATTAATTACTTCTCAGAATGTTTTTTAAAACCTGTCTACATGAGGCATAAACATTTCATGTTAAAGTTCAGTTTTTGTAATTAGCATTAAACCTGAAAGCTGTGAATTAACAAGATGGACCTTTTTGGTTAAGGAAAAGGGCCAAAGTATTGCTACCGTTCTTCTGGCTAGAATATTTTACAAAGCCACAGATGTAGATCCAAGACCAGACTGAACACTATTTCTGATATGCCACAAGAGGTTATGCACCTATCCATGACTTCCTAGAATTAAAGTCTATGGTAATGGTGTAAGAGAGGTATTTGTATAATGACAAATGTGTTGTTTCAAGTTACAGCTACAGATAGCCAATGAGCTGTATATGGTAATTCTTGGCCAAAAAATACATCTAACATTACAACATGAGCATAAATTTGAATAATCAACCAGCATTCTTTTCATGTATGTGGCATGGTACCTATAAATATCATAAACAAGGGTCAAGAAGTGTATATTTTCTGTGTAACTCTGAGGTCAGGGCTCTGTCAAGCTCAAGGGTGCTACTATGAAAAACACAGTTCCTCAAGCCTGGATCAAACCTGGGACTTAGAGGTTTCAAATACAACATCTTCAACACTAAGCCACACAGGACCACTATGAACAACCAAGAACATTGCATTCACTGGTTGGTAAATCTTATGGCATGCTTTGCAGAAAAAGGTTTTAACACATCTGCAGAAAGCATTGACCCATGTCAGCTGGTGCAGTCTGTAAATGAAACTTTTTGCTCTAAGTAAATTTTCTACATGTCCAACAACTGTCCTTCTTCATTTTTAACTTCATGACTTAGCCGGTTGTTCGACAAAATGGATTTTATGGATCCATAACTATGAGATGACTTGCTTGGTATATTGCATCACAGAGATGCTGCTCATATGTGTGGTCCAAATGTAATGATCAACTATTTACCACACCACTCAGACTTTTAACGACTCTGAGAAAGAAACCTTTTGAAAACACTATGGGAAAAGAAGAAAATGCTGGTAACCAGCATTTTCTCCTTTTCCCACAATGTTTTCTACCCTAGTAAAAATGTTTAAATTTTTTAGTCACATAATTATATCATGTTGCATGCAAATGCTTTCAATTTGGACAAGTCTAAAACCTTGTGGTTTGGTGAAGAGTTACTGTGTGTTTTTTGTATTTTGGTCTAAATCAACAACAGGCTGCACAGAATATGCTCTCCAGTCTTAAATTTACATTGTTCGGCATTTTTTCAGAAAAGAAGTCAGCGAAACATTGACCCTTTACCACAAAACTTGCTTTTGCAACCATGAGGAATACCACTATGTCCTTTCAACCTCAAGGAGGATAAGATTACAATCATGACTATATACTAGTATGGGTAACTGTACCCAAATGCGATTTTAGTTTTTGATGGGTTGCCTCCAGGTACAGAGACGATAAAAAAAAAGTATTTGAAATCTCCACAGATTTTGTGCTCATGTTTGAACTCTCATATTTTCACAAATTAACAACAAAACTAGAATTTGAACATACCTGCTGCTCTCATATTCAATAATCCTTCATTTCAAATTCAAATATCTTTCCATTTAAACGCTAAATATACAAAAAGTTTAATTCATCTGTTACTCAAGATGTTTACATTCCCCAAAAGACACAAAATGGCCGCCAAACAGGATAAATTTGGTTAGCTTTTTTTTTTTTCAAATTATAAACGACTTCTACAAGTGCTTCAGGTAATGAAAAGTATAATAATTTGTCCTTGGTCATCTGTGTCACTAAAATTAATTGCCTTTTGCTGCAATACAGATTCAAGTGACGAAAGAGAAAGTCAGTACAGCTCTGTAGATTTGCTACTGGAAAATTTAGGATGGTCTTGAGACAAAGTGTTGCACAGTGAATATCCAAATACGAAATGTAGCACCATATACGTCTCATTAGTGAGACTATACTATATACTAGCCTAGAAAAATTTCAGACCAATCCATGCTGAATTTAATTGCAGACAACAAATTAAACAGGGCTCGTATGATAGGATTTGTCTGTGAAAGGGTAGGAAACATTGTGGGAAAGGAGAAAATGCTGGTAACCAGCATTTTCTCCTTTTCCCAAAATGTTTTCCAAAGCCTTTTTTTAATCCCCAGTTATGTAAGACTGATTAATGCATTTGAAAGTGCTTTTGCAAATTAACAACCATCAAGTAGATAATTTGTTTCCATTTTAAATCCATCAGTTTCAAAGCTGATTATACCTGCTAAGAATTTCAACTGAGAAAAAATCATTAACTCTAATCACAAGGTTTCATAATTATAGAGAACAGGTCAGTTAACTCTTTACCAAACGACAGTATTTTAGACTTGTCCAAATTGAAAGCATTGGCAGACAACAACATTTAATTTGACTTCAAACTTGAAATTTGTTTTTTTTGGAAGGATAGAAAACATTGCGGGTAAATGGAGAAAATGCTGGTTACCAGCATATTTTCCTTTTCCCTCAATGTTTTCATAAGGTTTCCTTCTCAGGGTCGTTAAAAGTCGGGATTGTGTGGTAAAAGGATAATCTGCAATACACAAAGAGAAAAGCATGTCTTGCTGATGAAGTAAATTCTGGTTGATGAAGTAAATTCTGGCTGAGTATTGAGGTGAAATGGTCCTTGGACAAGCAGAAAATTTACCAAAAGCATTAAGTTTTGACACAGGTCAGTCTGCATGGACTGCGCTGGATGACCAGGGTCAGTACTTTTTGCAGCGGCATTAAACCCCCTTTTGTCACAGCATTACTCAAATTAAAGGTCTGGCAGAATGCATTATACAGCATGCTGATAATGTGCATTAGTTTCTTCTTATTAAAATAATGCAATGCCCTGCCTAATGCCTCAGGAAACATTTTCCATTCAGGTGAGAATTAGTCCTCAACCTGCTAGATAAGTGAAATGAAACTTTCAAACCACTGGTAAAAACCCAAATTTTGCTATTTCAAAGGTATTTTTGAGGGAAAGCTATCTCCTTACCGGACAGTGTAGATTCAAGATCAGACTGCACGTTCTGTCCAGTCTGATCTTGATCTACACTGTCCACAAAGGACCTTGAGTCGCGCTTACCAGCCTAAGGGTTAAGACTAAGACAAACGATTCTATGTTAATTTAAACTTCTAAGAGGACCGAGTTTTTAAAAAACATTGTGGAACCAGCATTTCTCCTTTTTCCACAATGTTATCTACCCTTTCACAGATGAACATTAATATGATTTCTGCCCTTTCACCCTTTACAACATCGCAAATTTTTTACACTTCTCCACATTGAAAGAATTTACAGACAACAATTAAAATGTTTTTCAAATGAGAATATTTATCCTTGAATAGATAGAAAACATTGTGGGAAAGGGAGAAAATGCTGGTTACCAGCATTTTCTCCTTTTCCCACAATGTTTCCAAGAGCCTTCTTTCTCAGGGTTGTCAGAACTAAGGATTATGTGGTAAAGGGTTAAAAAGACAAAACCAATCAATCAAGCTACAATTAATACTCTGTCTGCAAATACATTTCAATTGCAAGTCTAAACTTTTGTCTTCTATTGAAAGATTCATATCAATACATGCCATCAGCAGTCTGAGCAAAAGCATAATACTGAGAGGTTTATAATGGTCATTTTTGCATCAGAAAAGAATTATTTGTTAACTGACTTGTCATTTTGGGAGCCCAACCCAATCCCTTGCAGACAATCTAAGTATAAAGTTCAAGAATGAAATTAATGATTTGAGGATAGGCTATATCAATTTTAGACAGAATAAAAAACATCTTGCAAAAAAGATAGACAACGTAAGAGGTACTGGAATATGTATATTGAAATTCTTTTGTAATTACATATGAAGAGAAGTAATGAAAAGTAACCAGGCCAGCAATTGCCACTTTTCCTCATTGTTTTGCATAGTGTTGAAAAGTGAAATTTTAAATATAATAAGTTTTCAAGATTGGATGTTAATCTAAATCACTGCTGGAAAAGAAGCAGTTGCTGCAAAATTTAATGCATCTGAAAATACATACATTATATTGGGTGACTGGGTAATGCTCAGAAAAATATCAAATTACCAAAAAATACAAATGAAGGATATCCCCTATCATATTTATTTTCTATTGTGTGAAAAAAGGCGCCAGGATATCGATTAGCGCTAGTATCATGTGTATATTGACGTTATTAGTGTGTGAGCAAGAGGCCTGCTGGGGCCGCCAAGTACATGTGTGCACATTTTTGACCAATTACAAATTACCATTGTTTCATTCGATTTTATCAATATGTACTAAGAAATAAATCAAAAGCCAGCACAATCAGCTACACTTGATAAAGCAAAAGTGCCTGGATGGGCACTTGTTCCTGAAATCACTCAAATGATATACAACTGTGGGCACTGCTGTCAGTCTTTTTCTGGGCGAAATAAACCGTTTATGGTTTGTATTGTTTGTAATTGTGTATTTTTTTGTATGGTGTTCAATGAAATTTTCAACATTATTTCCATAATATTGCAGCAGCCAGTGGACCTATCTATGTTTTCATGGAGTTTCTTTTACCTGTACTTTGCACAGGTCACTGGCTGCCTTCCCACATAACCATTATTAAAACAATGATCAGGGATGAGAAAAGAAATGAATCCTGTTGCAATGACTGTGATCAATCCGAGATATTGGCCGAGTTGGAAAAAATTTCATCATCTCCAGAGTTCACAGACAGTGTGGCTATCGGAATCTGATGGTTACAATAGACATCAGTATTTCAATTATTCGGATTTAGACAGTAATCTCTTTTCCTGCCATCTAACTATTTTCCAATGTTTTTTCTGTAAGTCTAGAGGCAGATTTTCACTGCAAATTGAAGATGATCAAATTTATCACATTTAACTTTTTACGAAATGGCAAATTTCAGACTGGTCCAAATTGAAAGTATTTGCGGATGACAATTCAAATATTGTTCAAATTGTGAGATTTGTCTTTGAAGGGATAGAAAACATAGTTAGAAAAGGAGAAAATGCTGGTTACCGGCATTTTCTCCTTTTCCAACAATGTTTTCAAAAGGCTTATTTCCCTGGATCAATGTTGATCTAAGCAACTTAAATCTTGGATCCAAGATCAGGCTGCACCCTTCTTACTTCTAACCCTTTACCAAACAGTCTAATGTTTCAATGACCAAGGACTTTAACTCTTGAAAACATTGTGAGAAAAGGTGAAAATGCTGGTAACCACTAAAAAGGAGATAGTGTACATTTGAATCAGACCAACTCAACACAAGAGAGTCCAGCAAAATTTAATGCAGTCCTCAAGTTCCACCTATGTGATCAATGTTCAACCCATTTATCTAGTACTATCTATGGACTGATAAAACGGTGTCTTAACGTCATGTTTCATCAGCTTTGATTCAAATGCATTAAGATGTGTTATATGTACCAGACTGGACAATACAAATTAGATTTCGTGGGCTAAATTATTTCCATTTAGGTCATCATTGCTAAAAATCAACCATTGCTGCCCTTAACCCCGGATCTAATTGCTTATGCAGACAGTGTAGATCAAGATCAGACTGCACAGAATGTGCAGTCTGATCCTGAATCTACACTGTCCACTTCTATGCCAGGTTTTCTTACAAAAACAGCTTTGACATTGCAATACCTGATTTGTACTGAGGGAAGTTATCCATTTCATTTTTACACCTGTTCAGTCTTCGAATAAAATGTTGACTCATCCATATTGAAAGCATTTGCATCTGAAGAATATTAGAATTTGGCTCAAATTATTCAATTTGTCTGTGAAAGATCAAATTATTCAATTTGTCAGTGAAAGGAAAGAAAACATTGTGGGAGAAGGAGAAAATGCTGGTTACCAGCATTTTCTCCTTTTCCCACCATGTTTTCAAAAATCTTTTCCATCAGTGTTATGGGATAAAGGGATAAAAATCGGGTAAAGGGTTAAGCATATGTCTAAGAAACTGCTTTCATATACCTATTTCAAATTTTCTTATCTTATAATTGTTTCAGATAATCAATGTATGATTTTATAATGTGACGTCATTTAACCCCTAGAGGGCCGAATGAAAATATCTGACATTTAAAACCTAAAAATAAGACCCAAATAATAGCAATCTCAAGGATGCCTTTGTCTAGAAAGTTTCAGTAAAGCAGACAGTGTATACCAAAGATAAGACTGCACCTTCTGTGCAGTCTGATCTTGATCTACACTGGCTGCAAAGGCAACAACTTGTGATAGGCACTATAAGGCTTCATACAACTTCCATAGGAGTGGGTCAAGTCTTGTTCATCGAAACTTAGTAACCATTTGTGCATGTACAGCTTTTGCATCCTCCAACCAACTCGTACATTTCCTAAGTGATAAAAATAATCAGTTCAGACCACTGTTGGCTTTTAAAGGTGGCCCTTCAGATTTTGGGACGAAAATTTTACAAAAATACAAAAAAAATCATCCTTATACTCCCAAAGCCTTTTAATTTTCATTCATAAAACCCCAGTAGTCGAAAACCATCCGACAACAAGAGAAATTAGAGATTTACTACGGCCCAGGTCGACACTGATGGGAAATACGGTTTATTTTTACATCAGCAACTCGCTTATTTACATACCGGAAATACACAGACGAAGCCTCAAACATAGCGTCCGAAGAAGACATTATGAAAAATAATTACATGTTTGTTATGTTTTGGAATTTAAGCGTCATTAGTCACGTGCCAGTCACTTGACATTCCCACAATGCTTTTTGATTTCTGGCGCGAAATCTAAAAATACCTTAAGAGGCTACGTAGCCTTTTAAGGGAACACCATCAAAAAAACATTTTTTTTGTAATTTTATGATTCTTCATTATTGATGATTTGTATTGTTTTTTCATATAAATTTCAGTGATATATATATTTTTTAATTTGGTGAGATGTGAAAAATCCAAATACCCACCTTTAAGATTAAATTATATTAAATTTGTCTGCAGAGGCTTCCTGAACTCTTTACAAAACAACAAAATTTTAGACTTGACCAATTTAAAAACATTCGCAAACATCAAATTCAGTTCAAAAGATGAGAGATGATTTTTATCTTGGTAGAAAACATTGTGGGAAAAGGAGAAAATACTGGTTAACATCATTTTCTCCTTTCCCCCAATGTTTTCAAAAGACTTCTTTGCCAGGGTCTTAAACTGATTTTTTGTATGTTTTTTAACGGCATTTGCAACACTATCTTAGTTATATCATGGCGACCAGTTTACCTATCCATGATTTCCTGGAGTTTCTTCTACCAGTGCTCTGCACAATATCCTATCCAAGCCACAGGCTGCCTTCCCACATAATCATCGT
The DNA here is from genome assembly GCA_946811185.2 of Hippopus hippopus. NCBI lineage: Eukaryota > Metazoa > Mollusca > Bivalvia > Cardiida > Cardiidae > Hippopus > Hippopus hippopus. The sequence continues at coordinate 11,684,564 of OX328103.1, read as the reverse complement.
CGAAACAATGGTTAGTGGTGAGAGAGGAATGAATCCTGTCGCAATGACTATCATCAATCCTCGGAAAATATTGGCTGTTGAACCAGAGACCTCCTATTCTCAAGTCATGTAAGCTACCGACTGAGCTACCGGGCCTCCGCATGGGGTCATTAAGACTCTTGATTGGGTGGTAAAGGGTTAATAACATTTTTCTGAACTTGTTTCATAAATTTTATCTCAAATACTAACTTTAGGTCAGATCCATTTGAATACAATGTATCAGCACTGCAGACAGTGTAGATAAAAGATCAGTCTGCACATATTAGGCTGTCCAATCTTGATTTATACTGGCCACAAGAGCAACTAAAGTTTAAAAGGTACTTTGAGGGTTAATTCTTTTACCCCTGAAACAAAGTTGTCAAGGACGTTGAAAATATCCTTGTCAACCAGGGACAAGATTTTGTGGCCTAAATTATTTCCATTTAGGGAATTAGAGTTACTGGGTCAACATGGCTACAAATTTAGTTAATGTCTACGAAATGGCTTTGTCCATTAACTATTTACCTCTTGAAATAATTTTTTGCCTATGACCACTTTGAAAATTTTTTTTGTAGATAAGGAAAATCAAAGTGAAACAATAACTTGTTTTTCTACAAAAAAAAAAAACAACCAGATGTCTTCTCCCTTTTTGGTGTCAGAAGGATTGATATGTCGCCAAGGCAATTTCTAACTGAAATAATGGTCATTTTTGGAGCAAACAATCTAGTTGACACAAAAGGCTGTACAGCCACAGAAGATGGTTAGGGGCTTGAAATTCCAGATATCAGAAGTAGTGGGATTGTACTCTATAAAAAGTGAAAACAAAGGCACTGATCATGCTCGACGGGTATCTCTAACGGTTTTCGAGTTACACAGCAGACACAAAATTGTACGTAAAATGAGTAAGGAAAATAATCAAGGAAAATAACTAAAAAAAATATACAAACCAGAGTTATGTTTTCTGCGGAAGACACATCGTCTCATTGTGGTTCAGAAATATATGAAGTTTCATTAAAATATCTCAAACGGTTTTCAAGTTATAGAGCGGCCACTTAATTGTATGGAAATTTATCATAGGGAAATAACTCAAAAAATATACAAGCCAGAGTTATGGTTCTTGTGCATGACACATCATCTCATTGTGCTTTACAAATGTATGAAACTTTATCAAGATATCTCTAACGGTTTTCAAGTTATAGAGCGGACACAAAATTGTATGTAAAATGAGTAAGGAAAATAATAAAAGGGAAATAACTCGAAAAATATACAAGCCAGAGTTATGGTTCTTGTGCATGACACTTTGTCTCATTGTGCTTCACAAATGTGTGAAGTTTTATCAAAATATCTTAAAAGATTTTCGAGTTATAGAGCGGACACGATTTGTGACAGACAGACAGACAGGCGGACACAAGGGGAAAAACAATATGTCTCCCGACCCTGACGGGGGGAGACATAATAAAGATTTGATACAAGGGTAAATGTGAAATATTTCTTTACCTCTTTGCCAAACGACAAAATTCAATTCAAGTGCGGATTGAAGTTATTTGCAGACAACAGATAATCAAAGAACTGAAAGTACTGACAGACCAGCTAATGTGGAATAAGTGGCCATGGTATAGATAAAACTTGGTTGAGCCTTAAAAAATTGAAGAAAAATGGTCCAATCCAGTTATTATGTCTGATCCTGTTGGACCTGATCCTATACAGTTAAAAAATCAGATTCCCTTCATTTCAGTGACTTTATCCACCACTCATCGCCATTTACTTGTTACAAGCTAGGAAATACCATGACAAAGCTCCTTTTTATTGATCTTAGACTGAAAAAGGAAATAAAGAACATATCAATTGGATGATTTGTCATATGAGTCCTTTCTAGAGTTCACTTATAGAACTTTCCATGATTTTTCACTTTCTTATCAATCTGTTGGATGAACTCAGACTAGAAAAGACCTACATCATCTGAAAAAATATGAAGATCGAAAAGGTTGCATTGGGATAAGTAAAGATGAGCCTAATTTCCATAGGTCACTGACTTAATTTAACTCTTTAACACACAGTAAAATTTTAGACTAGTCCAAGTTCAAAGCATTTGTAGACAACAAATAAATGGTAATCAAAAAGAAAATTTTTTGTTTTTAAAAGGGTAGAAAACATTGTGGGGAAAGGAGAAAATACTGGTTACCAGCATTTTCTCCTTTTCCCTCAGTGTTTTCAAAAGCCTTAACTCTATTAGGGTCGTTAGAACTTGGGATTGTGTGGTAAAGGGTTAAATATAAGCAAACATCTCATACGTTATTGATGACATCTTATTAAGTCATTGACCTTGTAAGTAGATATTGTTCAAATTTGAGAGTCAGAGATTTTGTAGTTCGTGTCAGCATTTTCATATTTAACATAACAGAAAGAATTATTTTCTGTGGGACAGTAGAATTAGCAACTGTGGGGTTTTTTTTTGTTTACATCTGAATCTAGGTCACTCTCGATGGCAATACAACAGCAATCTTATGATTGCTAGTCTAACAAGTGGCTAAGTAAAACCTTTTACTAGACGACAAAATTTAAGCTTTGTCCAAGTTGAAAGCATTTGCAGACGACAATTTTAATATTGCTCAAATGGTGCAATCTTTCTTTAATAAGGTAGAAAACATTGTGGGAAAGGGAGAAAATGCTGGTTATCAGCATTTTCTCCTTTTCCCACAATGTTTTCAAAAGGCCTCATTCCAAGGGTCGTTCAAAGTCGGCATTGTGCAATAAAGGGTTAAATGATGGAACATGTTAGTATAAGGGTAGAAAATGCTGGTTACCAACATTTTCTCTTCTTCCCACAATGTCTTCTTTCTCAGGGTTCTTTTAAAACTTGGGATTGTTTGGTAAATGGTTAAGGGAATAAGAGTTACAGACAACAAAATTTCACTCTTCCCTGTTGAAAATATTTGCAGACAACCAATCAAATGTGACTCAAATGATGTGATTTGACTCTACAAGGACAGAAAACACTGTGGAAGAAGGAGAAATTGCTGGTTAACAGAATTTTTTTTCTTTTCCCATAAAATTTTATAAAGTCTTCGTCCTCATGGTAATTAAAACATGGGATCATTTAGAAAAGGGTAAGATCTGAGGTCTTGGCTATTTTTCCATGCTGGATCCCATTTAGTCCAAGCATAACTGTGTAAGCATTGCTAACTTTGTATGTCTGTGGTTGTGAGGTAGAGCATGGAACCGTTTTGAACCGTTCATTGGCCCGCATATTCGCCGCGAGTACTAGCGTGGTTTTCAGGAAGTAGAATCAAGAGAGATTAGTAAGTTGTAAGAATTTGTTGCTCAATGAATGTAAAAATAAATATGTTCAAACTAACTTGGCATGGTAGGAAAAAAGAAACAAACAATTTAACAGGAACAAAATGCAGTGTCAAACTTTATCCTAAGGAAATATATCATCTCTTTGTAGTCTAGGATTCCCCAAGGAAATTTTAGTCTCCAGCATATTCAATTTTAAGCCAATTTTACATACATACCCAGCTCTATTTCAATCGAATTCTTAGATTGCCGAGAAAATTTTAGATAAGAGCCATTCTCTGTGAAAAAGAGCGTTTAGTGCATCTACAAAAAGTATTGACCCACATCAGCCTGCGCAGTCTGACACGGGTTGAAAAGTTTGTGTTGTGTTGCATCATCAGCCCTATTCCAAATGAATTCTTAGATTGCCATGCAAATTTTAGATATGAGCCATTCTCTGTCAAAAAAGAGCCTTTAGTGCCTCTGCAATAAGTATTGACCCACATCAGCCTCTGCAATTCGTGCAGGCTGACCAAAGTCAAAACGTTTTTGTTTTTTGTTGCTGGTAATTTTCCACATGTCAAAGGACCATTCTCCCCCATAAAAGGCCCTTTTTTAGACATAAATGATCAATATTATGCAAAGACTTACTTGTAATAATGTAACTTTTTCTCAGAGTGCCACTAATATATTTACAGTCATCACATCAAGCCTATATGTCGTAGACATTTCCAGGTCATTTTTGACCAGAATACCTCTCCAACACTAGACAAGCTGAGCTCCTATATTTGAGTTGGTAGCGTATGGGACTTGAGAACATGGGGGGTCACTTGTTCGATCCCCGGCTTCTCCAATTTCTTTGCAAGGATTGATGATCATCATTGTGACAGGATCATTCTTCTCTAACCGCTGACCACTGTTTTGACAATGGTTATGCGGGAAAGCAGCAAATAGCTTGGAAAGAAATTGTGTGTAGTGCTGGTAAGAGAAACTCCGGGAAAGCACGGATAGGTGCACTGGACATAAGTGAAATAATGTTTAAAACAGCGTTAAACACCATTTAATCAATCAACTGACATTAGACAATGTGGACCAAAGGTCAGACTGCACATTCTGTACAGTCTAATCAAGCATAAACATTGTATTGTAGCAAAGAAAAATCAGACACAGTCAAATACTAATCTGATAATTCATCTTTTCTACAACTATGGATGATCTTGGCTCACTCCAGAGGCTTTTTCCAAAGGCACTTAGTTTTCTGACAAACTTCACCCCTGTACACATCAGTAATATGTAAGATATTTCCAACTGCAAGCATGTCAAGCCTCTGATATTTAACCATATGATTTATACTCTGTAAACAAGGAGTGTTCGATGCATTTGCAAAAGGTGTTGACCCATGTCAGCCTGCACAGTCCGCGCAGGCTGTCATTGGTCAAAAGTTTTTGCTATTTGTAAATTTTCTGCATGTCCAAAGACCATTCTATCACGATTCAGTCGATTGTTGGACAAAATGGATTTTAATGATCCACATTATGTGATGACTTGCTTGGTATAATGCATCACAGAGATGCATTAAACCCCAAATCTTTTTCCAATAGGGTCACTCAGATCTATATATCAGTGTCATAATTCTGAGAATATCTTCGGAGACATTTTTGAGAAATTGTACAAATTGTTATTTTTCTAAATAAAACCTATGAAAAACCCAAAAATCTTGCAGAGACCTCAAAAAAAATCAATGTTCAAGAACTTTTTGGTTCTATCAAATACAAATTTAAAAAAAAGGAATATATAGGTAATTGGACAATACTATGTTTTTCCTCATATGTATCAGTGTTCCCATTCACGTAGATATGTATGTGAATCATATAAAAATTGATTAAAACACATAAAAAGTATAACACAAATCAAAATCTCTGTAGTGCACATACAGGAAATCATGCTTGCAAAAACACCTTTTTATTGTTCGATTTTAATGCAGATTCCTCTTTGAAACATTCTTCCCTCTGACTTCAAATATGTAAATAGGAATGCCATGTTTTTCTTTAAATATATTTTGGTACCCTGTTTTTGTGTTAATACTAGTTAGAGATCACAAGACCGGTTCTCACTCCCGATTATTTGTAGACGCACGGATATGAATCATTGCAACTAGCCTTTAATGACATCATTTTGTGTTGTCTGTCGATAACTATAAAACAAAGTAATTCCAGTAGAAACTTACAGAACTGTGGAAAACACAGGTTCTAGCAAAGCTGTCTAATCTGAATGCTACAGATGACTACAAAGACGGCGGAAAATATTTGATGCAATGTAAAATAAACATAAATGATAAAGAAAATAATGTTTTCACCGTCTTATTTATAGATTTTTTTCCTCAGATGCAATTTGGATTTAAATGAAATACTCAACATTAGCACCCCCAGTTTTTACTGTGTACCCTTCGTTTTAAGGTTTTGCCAGTTCCAGGGGGTGCAAAAAAAAAAAACATGCTGAAAACGGCATGGGAACACTGATATATTATGGAAAACAGTTTGGGAAAAGAAGCAATTGCCTGTAACAAACAAAAGCGTTGCATGTGAGTAGCAATGCTCAGATACAGTCGCTTTTTCCGGGGAAACTGCAAGTTGAAAAACATGCATAACGGTATCGGAAATATTTAATAGAGTTACTTTCCCTTCTGATATGGGTTCCCCTTTATAAAGTTTACAACTAGTTCAAGTTTAAAGTTACAGTATCTTCAGTAATGATAGAGATATCAGAAATGCATTACAACCTTCCCATGACCACACCAGAGACAACAACAAAGCTATGACAATATATTGACATTTTCTTCCAAAACAGCCAAAGCTAAACCTTACTCCTTTTCCAACAGTACTTTCAATAAACTGACCACATTTGTATGAAGTAAAATTGTCTCGAGGTCTCATTGACCGACTTCCTGTTGACAGCACAAAGATGCTCATCAAATGACCAAATTAAGCCATAACCCTTTACCATGTGTTTTACAGACCCTGAAATAAAAAATTTTGAAAAAAATTGCGGGAAAAGGAGAAAATGCTGGTAACCAGCATTTTCTCCTTTTCCCACAATTTTTTTCCACTATTTTAAAAGACACATCTTTTATTATCTAAGCCACATAGATATTGTTGTCTGCAAATATCGTAGTTTCAAAATGGAAATGTCTAAAATTCTACCCTGTGGTCAACTTCAATTATGTCTATCATACTTTTTATTTCTATTTCTGGCATGGTACAGATCAAGACCAGACTGAAAAAAATGTGCAGCCTGATCTTCAAAACAGTCAATTATTTTGTGAAAACAAAAACAAGCCTTGAAAATTGCAAAAGTTAGGTTCTAATCGCTGACTGAAATGACTACATTTTCGGATTAGAGCTACAAGGGTTAAGGCTGGACAGAAAATGTGAAAAAACAGCGGTCAGTCTGTCTGCCTCGTCAACTTTAGCTCTTTACCAAACAATCCCTCGTTTTATGACCCTGAAGAAGAGGGCTAAATGAAACCATAGTGTGCAAAGGAAAAAAATGCTGGTAACCAGCCTTTTCTGCTTTTCCCACAAGGTTTTCCACTTTTGCCCTCTTTTGATGACATACCCAATCACTCAAATCACAATAAATTAGTTCCTGTGTATGTGCTTGCACTTTGGACAAGTCTAAAATTTAGTTCATCGTAGAGAAGCATAGATCTTTCAGAGGGCTAAGTCATAGGTATGACACATTTTCGATTAGTCAAGACATGCCAATAGAGCAATTTCCACAACTACTTTGGCCACAAACCTTTACTCAAGACTGGATAGATCAGACTGCACATCCTACACTGTGCACTCAGATCTTGGTCTATGCTACCCCTAGAGCTATGTCATGTTGCCCTTACCTGGTATGATGTTAAGGGTTCAGTTGAGATGTAAGGAAGCCAAGAAGTCATTAGTTTCCAAGAAAGCAGGGCAGTCAACTTCACTCTTTACCAAACAATCCCGTTTTAATGACCCTGAGGATAGATGCCTTCTGAAAACATTGTGGGAAAAGGAGAAAATGCTGGTAACCAGCATTTTCTCCATTTCCCACAATGTTTTCAATCATGTCTCATACAAGATTCTATTATTTGAGCCAATTTGTCATCTGTAAATGCTTTCAAATTGGACGAGACTACAGTTTTGTCATTTGGTAAAGGGTTTACCCACTAAAAAGCCAAATATAACTGACAGTTAATGTCAATAAATAGGGCTGGGGTGAAAGTGCCATTTAGAGACCTTTTCTGACTGAATATTTCATTAAAGACCCACTAGCAGCCAAAAGTAAATGATGCAGAAGTCAATTTGCAAGCAACTTTATATTGTTGGCTACCAACTTTAATTCTATTTTTCAAGGATTTTTTTTTTGTCAGCGACTGTCAGACTGTACTGCAACACATTATCAGACTCCTAATATTCTTCATGCTTTTAAATGGTATGAATTAAATTTGCCAGTCATTTGACCCCAAAATTTGTTTACTGTTGGTCGCTGGTGTGCCTTTAAGTATTAGACAATATTAATAGATCCATGACCAGACTGCATGTTCTGTGTATTTGATTAACACTGTCTTCTTAAAAAAAGCTTTAAAGCCTAATATAAATAATAGTTTATGTCAATAAATTGGACAGAAACGCTAGTGGCATTTCAAGGCTGTTTTTGTATAAATATTTAATAACTATTAAACAGGGTGATTCTATGGCCAGACTGCATGTTCTGTGCCTTCGTATTTGAATACCCTGCCTGCTAAAATGAAACACAAGTATGACTGTCAGTTTATGTCTATAAATAGGACTGGGGTGCAAGAGCCACTGCAAGACTACTTGACTGAATATTTCAGATACAAGACCAGATAGCATATTCTGTGAATTCTTATTTGATTTACACTGTGAGCATGAAAAAAAAACCCAAAAAACACAAGTGACATTTTATGTCATTAATCATAAAGAGGACAAGGGTGGGAGAGTGCCATTTAAAGGTGGCCCTTCAGATTTTGGGACGAAAACTTTACAAAAATACAAAAAAAATCATCCTTATACTCCCAAAGCCTTTTAATTTCCATTCATAAAACACCAGTAGTCGAAAACCATCCGACAACAAGAGAAATTAGAGATTTACTACAGCCCAGGTCGACACTGACGGGAAACACGGTCTGTTTTTACATGAGCAACTCGTTCATGTACATACCGGAAATACACAGACGAAGCTTCAAACATAGCGTCCGAAGAAGACATTATGGAAAATAATGACATGTTTGTTATGTTATGGAATTTAAGCGTCATTAGTCACGTGCCAGTCACTTGACATTTCCACAATGCTTTTTTTGATTTTTGGCGCAAAATCTAAAAATACCTTAAGAGGCTACGTAGCCTTTTAAGGGAACACCATAAAAAAATTTTTTTTTTGTAATTTTATGATTCTTAATTATTGATGATTTGTATTGTTTTTTCTAGGGATGGGAACGAGTACTCGATTAATCGAGTACTCGATCAAACGTCCGATTACCGATCAGCAATTTCAGTAATCGAATACTCGGAAAAAAAATTATAAAATCGGTCTTTTTTTATCGAAAAATTGTTGCCTTCTCGATATCTGCATTCTTACATTTTTACGTTTAAAATTTAGAGGTCGATAAAGGTGACTGAAGAAATGTGAAGGGTCACTTATCTGTGACATATTACCATCTGACGACAATTAATCAGCCATAAATTGGTAGTCTGTGTGCAATCCTAAATTTGCAATTTGGTGACAAACCGTGATTGTGACCCCTGCACCGTTCATTAGTTTGTTTATCAAAGCATTTTAATTGGATGTCCGTAAGATTTACACGCTTACGGATTGGTTAATCCGTCAACTAACTGACAGACAATAAAAAATGTGAGATAATCCATCACTCTTTTCTGATCACTACATGAGCCAACTACAATCGAATTCCAACGTTATATTCAGTATTCTTGAAAGAACGACAATGCCGCCTTCTAAATCCGTTGTCTGGAAATACTTTAAACGTGCAGCTGATGACAAGACAGTGAAGTGTTCGCTATGCAGTGCAGAACTTACGTACAACGGTAGTACTACCAGTATGCACAACCATCTTCGCCTGAAACACCCGGACAGCACATTATCGACGCCTACAAAACAGCAACCGTCAATGACTTCATTCATCAACTCTCCGAAAAAGCTGTCACCAAACCAGAAAGAGACAATTACTCAGGCGATTTCCGACATGATTGTCAGCGACTATTTACCGCTAAGTATAGTGGAGGGCGAAGGTTTTCGAAATCTGATGAAAGTTGTAGCGCAAGACTATGATATACCGTGCCGAAAGACTATCCGAGCAAGAATTACAAAACGTTATGAAGAACAGAAAACAGTTCTGACCGACGAGCTACAAACAATCGACTCGGTTGCAATCACCACAGACACATGGACGTCAAATGCTACAGATTCATATATAACAGTGACGGAACACCACATTACGGACGACTGGGAAATGAAGTCGAACGTTTTAATGACAAGGGCTATGCCTGAACGCCACACCGGAGTAAATATCGCAAACAGACTTCGAGACTGTATCACAGAATTTCACCTACCGAACAAAGTAGAATCATGCGTACATGACAACGCTCGGAACATGGACTGTGCCGGTGAATTGTGTACTGAGTGGTCAGACAACGCCTGCTTCGCCCACACATTACAGTTATGTATACGACCATCCCTTGACTTACCTCTTGCAGATAAAACTATCAGCAAGTGTAGGAAACTCGTTGGCCACTTTAAACATTCCACAACGCTTACTGCTGAGATGAGAAAACGTCAAGAACTATTCGAATTACCCACGCATGAATTGATTCAAGACGTCTGCACACGCTGGAACTCCACCCAGCAGATGCTTGAACGTTTATGTGAACAACGCCGAGTTATATCCGACATCATGCTGGATTGCAAACTGACGAAGAAAACAGACACATTCCTACTGCCGACCGACACAGAATGGGCCACGATTTCAGACCTGTCCAATGTACTGAAAGATCTGACCGACGTAACTACGTTCATGTCTGAGCAGAGTGACGTATCTTCCAGCTACGTTTACCCAATAGTGTGCAGACTAATTAAAACGAGCCTTTGTGTAAACCCAGAGGACAGTACCGTCGTAAAGAAAATGAAACAGTGTATTAGTGAAGAACTTATCCGCAGATTCCAGCCTTTTGACATCGAGACTGCTTCAACCCTACCTGCTCTCGCTTCATTACTTGACCCTCGCTATAAGAAACTAACTTTTCACGAGAACAGCGTAAAGCAACGGAAAACGCACTGGAATCGCGCATCGACGACATTCCTCTCAACGTATTGCAACGAGATATAACTGGGCCACCGCCGAGCAAGTCAACGAAATCAGAGACTCTTCACTTTCTTCAATTCGATAGCAGCTGCCCCGACAACGAACAAGATGAGCTCACAGATTACCTGAAGGAGAAACCAAAGAATGTGACCCCTTTAAAATGGTGGAAAGAGAATTCCCAGAAATATCCACGACTCTCTTTAGTTGCCAAAAAGATACTAGCTATGCCAGCTACATCTGTACCCTCGGAGCGTGTTTTCTCTACAGCCGGTATTTTAGTCAGCAAACTTCGAAACAGACTCTCTCCAGTTTTAGTTGACAATATCATTTTTTTGAATAAGAATACTTTTCCTTTAAGCGCCAGTGACTAATGTGTAATGAATTTGTCGTGTGCTTTAAAATTAGACGAATCTAAAAATGTTGTACGGATTATTGAATGCAGCCTGTTTGTATTTAACAGAGTGTGTAAATATTACGGACACCTGTTGCCATGGTAAAAATAACAAAGACGTATGCAGAGAACCATAGTTAATCAGTTTATTAAATGTAACAACTTTTCATTGTTTTATTATTATTATTATTATTTCAAAATATATTTTAATATCCACTATTAAATAACCCCTCTCCATGTTTGGTATCCAGATTGTCGAGATGCATGAATGTAAAAGCTTACTTTGAACAACGATGATTTTCATTTGAAAACAATCCGCCCACAGTCAACAAATTCTTTCGAGTACTCGATCGAAAAGGTGACCGAGTAATCGATTACTAAAATGAGTTTCAGATCCCATCCCTAGTTTTTTCATATAAATTTCAGTGATATATATATTTTTTAATTTGATGAGATGTGAAAAATCTAAATACCCAACTTTAAAGACAGATTTTGATTTCATTAAGTATTAAATAGTGTAGACACAAGACCAGACTACATGTTTATGCAAAGCCAAATATATTATTACACACAGTTAATAAATAGCACCGGCATGAAAGTCCTATTTCAACATTTTTTCAATTTAATATTTCATTAAATATTGCACAGTACCTGAGAACAGGGGGTCGCTGGTTCGATCCCCGGCTCGGTCAATTTCTTTCCCAGGATTGATGATAGTCAGTGCGACAGGATTCATTCTTTTCTCACACCTGATCATCATTTCGACGATGGTTATGTGAGAAAGCAGCCAGTGGCTTGGAAAGAATATTGTGTGGAGTACTGGTAAAAGAAATTCCAGGAAAGCATGGATAGGTGCACTGGCCACCACAATATAACTGAAATAATCTTGAAAAGGGCATTAAACACCATACAGTCAATCATTAAGTATCTGACAGTGTAGATCTAAGACCAGACTGCATATTATGTGCATTCATATTTGACCAACGGTATCTCCCCAGAAAATGATTTGTGTGATGAGTGTCCCACACAAGAAGCAATTTGGGTAAAATGTATTTAATTGAATTGAATGGTATTTTATGCCACTTTTAACATTATTTCAGTCACAGCGACAGCTCATATATTCATGCATTTTCTGTGTTTCACCAGTAATAGGCTCGGGCTCTGAAGTGTCTTGCCCAAGGACAATCCCATGAAAAGCCCAGTAGATCCAGTGAGGCTCAAATCCAGGGCCTCCAGGTCAGAAGTCCTACACTTTATCACTGGGCAATGCATGACCCCTTGGTGATAATGTAGCTGAGGATCAGTTCTGATCTACAATCCCCTGTTTTAACAACCCTTGGGAAAAAAAGGCTTTTGAAAACATTGTGGGCAAAGGCCGGAAATGCTGGAAAACAGCATTTTCTCTATTTCCCACAATATTCTGTACCTTTTCAAAAACAAATCTCATCATTTGAGCCACACTGAATTTGTTGTCTACAATTGCTTTCATACTGGACATGTCAAAATTGTTGTCATCTTGTAAAGAGTTAAAATGGGCTGTAGGTGTTGCATAAAGAATGTTGCAGTCAAAAAAAGATAGCAATAGAACAGACATGTTCCCAAAGGGTTATTTGTAATTTTCATCTCCAATCTTCTGCAAGGTACACATGCAAATGATGCGAATTGTTCTGTAATGATTGAATTAGGTGTCCAGACAAATGATATTAACAGGAAATGGTTTTATTAGCTCATCTCAGCTCCATGTGTTCAAGATAAGCTTTTGTGAGAAGCTACTATCTGTTTTCCGTTAACCCTTTCCCAAACAACACTTTTTTTTTTACTCTTTTAAGTTCAAAACATCTACAGATGCCTAATTCCACATTGGTACAAATGAGCTTTAGCTCTCTGGTATGGCAGAAAATATTGTGGGAAAAGGAGAAAATGCTGGTTACCAGCATTTTCTCCTTTTCCCACAATGTTTTCAAAAGCCTTCTTTCCGAACACCATGACTGTGTTCAGGATTAGCTTCTGTGAGAAGCTTCTGTCTGCTTTCCTTTAATTAATACTTTATCTGTCTATCTGAAGCAAACTTCTCAGAAACTGACCCGGTGAAATCAAAGCATTCTACATTTCATTGAGAAAACTTCTTCATACTTAAATTGCCAAAATCTTTTAATCCAGATTGCTTTTGATCTGTTTTTTTTTTGTAAATGGTCCAGGTTATATAGCCAAGATTGCTTTAAACTGTGTTTAGAAATATGGGGTAGCCAAGGTTTAGCCAATCAGAAATAATTCTACTTTCCAAACCTTAGAACAAGACTGAGCACGCAGTTTGAATAAATTAATGAATACAGCCAGTGGTTTTTTTGCCCAGTCAAGTAGCTCAGTCAGTAATGTCCAGGGCAATCAATTGTTGACATGGCTCTTGCAGTCCTCTGTCAAAATGAATACCATCCATTCTTGGGAAAGAAATGGGCCAAGCTGGGGATTCAAATCATGGACCCATGATTTCAAGCCCTGTGCATCACTGAGCTACTGTGCTCAGTTCTCAAAAGAAAAGGCAAAAACAGATGATAACAGATGCATCCAAGTTATTTTCGTAAGGCAATGTGTTCAATGAACGTAGAAATGCATACATTTAATTGATGTTCCGCACAAGAAAATTAAAGGGGACTCTTTAGATGTTTTTGCCACAAATTAAATTTTTTCTGTGAAACACTCATAAATACATGTACTACAAGATACACCTACCTCTGCAAAAGGAAATAAAATAGATGGTTACATGCAGTAAAAAGGCGCAAATTTGGCATTCAAAATGACAGGTTGGTTGCTCTTGATCAGCTACCCTATCTATTTTCATGACATCAAATATGACATTCTCATACTAATATTTCAATAACATTCCACATAATCCACACATGCTATTGATCACGTAACATTGTTTCCACGAGTCTTGACAAAGTTTTTGCATCTAAAAATACCTTGAGAGGCTATATAGCCCATTAAGGAAATACCACTGCAACTGTCATTTTTGTGGTATTTGTCAAAGACAATACCACTATGAGTTCAATATTGAATTTTGAAGACCATGTATCGTATTTTGTGCAAAGCCAAAGGAAATAAACCCAATTAAACTCAAATTTTCTCAGACAAATGAGTTTTTCGGTAGCACTCAGATATGTAATTGGAAATGGCATGTTAAAATACACTGGGTGAGGCCATCGATCGTGAAAATACTAATTTTTTATTGAAAATAGCTTCACTCGCTCATAGCCTTCTATTGGCGCAATGATATATACAAAATTTGTCTACTGATAGCTCGGTCCTGGGCTTTTTCGTTCCAAAACCAGTTCGTCCCATGGCTTGTTCGTCCCATGATTGCGCGCTACTCCATTTGATTGGGCATGAATATTTATAGATCGAAATAATTGATTGTAATGTTGGGAATTAAATGTTAACAGCCAAAGATATTTCAAAATCATAGTTTTCAGGTACAAACTTAATTTCATTCGATATATTCACATGGTTTCTCTCTCTATCCATCATGCATCCTACTGTCAAGGGACGTTACTCCTGACTCCTCCTAATGATCAAAGGGAGACCACCAATACACAAATAATCCTAACTTTTGTCATGAGTACTCTCCCTTCAACCAAAAAGGTATTCATTTGCTTAGTAGGTTGATTTTCAAGCCAATATTTGAATACTATTTCTCTTTTTCGTACAAATTATTAATTCCACACAATGGCTTCCTTGACAAATACCACTTCAGCGTTCTCAACGCTTTGATTCTTACATTGTCTTTCTTCTTCACTGATGGTTTGAAAGCTGTCATCTTACTTAATTCAGTAATGAATTATGTTTAAGTTTGATGAGACTAGAAATATCTGAGTAGCTCCCTTTAACTCTTTACCTCGTGACATAAATGTACACTTGTCCAAATTGAAAGCATTTGAAGACGACAAACTAAATGTTACCCAAATGATAGAATTTGTCTTTGATACGATAGAAAATATTGTGGGAAAAGGAGAAAATGCTGTTTACCTGCATTTTCTCCTTTTCACGCAATGTTTTAAAAATCTTTCTTTCTCAGGGTCATTAAAAGTTGGGATTGTGTGGTACAGTGTTAAATGACTGAAGAGTATTAGGTTTACAGGACAATTCAACAAACCATTCATCAATGACAAGGCATGCATGATAATGCACAAGCTATTAATGGCCTAGGAATAGCTTTATTTTTAAGAGCATTTTGTTGATGATCTTGTGAAAACAAGTCTTTTTACATTATCATCACGAGCAGTTTCTACATTATCTTCACGAGCAAACTGGCTTAGAAACCATCATAATAGAATAATAAGTGCAACTTAGGGTTTAATACATGAATATTATGTGTGAATTTTGTGTCACCGTGCATGGTCGCTCAGTCTGTAATTAACTGGGATCAATGGTTTGCATTCCCCGTGTGGCCAATTTCTATCCTTTGAGATTGTTGATAGTCCTTGAAACAGGATTCATTTTTCTCTCACCACTGACTGTTGTTTCAACAATGGTTATGTGGGAAACCAACCAGTGGCTTTGGTAGAATACTGTGCAAAGCAAGGAACACTAGGAAAGCATGGTCAGATGCACTGGCTGTGCAATGTAAAAGAAGAAATGTTGAAAATAGCATTTAACACCATAACAACAAACAAATATTGTGTCAAAAGGAGGAATTGCTTGTAAAAAGCAAATTTCCTCTTTTGCCAGGGTTTGAGACTAACTGGAAGCACTGTGTTTTTTATGAAAGTGTCCTTGGGCAAGACACTTTAGAAACCCAGGACATACATATATATATATGACTGTGAGCTGTCGCTATGACATGACTAAAATAATACTGAAAGCTGTGTAAAACACTGTTCAATCCTTCTACCAAAATATTTTCAATAATGAGTAGTTACATGAATTACAATATTCATAAAACTTCCACCATTGTCTGTGCAGGTAATATCACCCCCTACCACAGAATCCTGATTTATAAGAACCTTGAAGAAGAAGGGGCTCTAGAAAATGTTATGGAAAAAGGAGATAATGCTGATTACCAGCATTTTTCTCAACTATATGTTTTACCCTATGAAAGACAGGAATCATCATTTGGCATTAATTTTTTTTTGGTATGCAAAATGGTTTCAATTTGGTCAACATACCTGACATCTCTATTACGGGGTCTAATTGCCCCCCCCCCCCCCCCCATTGTAAACTATCTTGGACAACTACCTTGCATTCCCATATTGGAAATCAAAGCATTGAGAACACTGAAGTGGTATTTGTCAAGGAAACCATTGTGTGGAACTAACAATTTGAAAGAAAAGGAGAAATATTATTCAAATATTGGCTTTAAAGTCAACCTACGAAGCAAACAAATAATTTTTTCGTTAAAGGGAGTGTACTCACGACAAAGTTAGAATTATTTGTGTATTGGTGGTTTCCCATTGATCATTAGGAGGAGTCAGGAGTAACGTCCCTTGACAATAGGATGCATGATGGATAGAGAGAGAAACCATGTGAATATATCAAATAAAATTAAGTTTGTAACTGAAAACTATGATTTTGAAATATATTTGGCCGTTAACATTTAATTCCCAACATTACAATCAATTATTTCGATCTATAAATATTCATGCCCAATCAAATGGAGTAGCGCGCAATCATGGGACGAACAAGCCATGGGACGAACTGGTTTTGGAACGAAAAAGCCCAGGACCGAGCTATCAGTAGACAAATTTTGTATATATCATTGCGCCAATAGAAGGCTATGAGCGAGTGAAGCTATTTTCAATAAAAAATTAGTATTTTCACGATCGATGGCCTCACCCAGTGTATTTTAACATGCCATTTCCAATTACATATCTGAGTGCTACCGAAAAACTCATTTGTCTGAGAAAATTTGAGTTTAATTGGGTTTATTTCCTTCGGTTTTGCACAAAATACGATACAGAGCTCCAGATAGAGGGAGTGATTTTGGTTTTGAAATTGTTAATAATTCTCCGCTAAACCCTATGTTGTGGGTATTCATTAGAACTGTCTCATCGAGACAATTCTAATGAGTACCCACAACATAGGGTTTCAAAGAGAAATAATGGATTTAGAATACCATCTCTCCCTCTTATCTGGAGCTCTGACGATACATGGTCTTCAAAATTCAATATTGAACTCATAGTGGTATTGTCTTCAACAAATACCACAAAAATGGGTCTTGCATTACAAGCACAGGAAATCTATTTCCTCTAAATAAATGAAAATTTCAATCTAAACCCAAATTGATATCTCTCTCTTTTCGCCTCAATGCATCTGTGTTACGATTTGGGTGAAAAAAACAACAACAAAAGGAATGAAAAATTGAATCTGAGAGCCAATTTTGTTGTTATGATAGACCACAATTATGTTTCTCCTGCTAGATCCATGTACTACAAGAAATCAGTAAAACATCGAAATAATTGAAAAATTCATTCTGAAATCTGGCTTTGACATTTCTCTTCTGTATCAACATTTTTGTTTTTGGCCTTAAAGCTGGAGTCAAACAACTGGTATAATCAAAGGATTTCACTTATCTTAAAGTCCAACCAATTACTCGACCTGTACCCACCAACCGTTCTTAATAAAATTCTTGATCTAATTCTCAAGCATTTGAAATTTTAAAGCTGTGCAATTTCTGATTAAATCCAAAGGATTACCCTACTAGTTACTGAGCCAGAATTGACCAACCATTCTTGATAAAATTTTTAGCCTTATTCTAAAAATTGTCTTTATTTAACCCTTTACAACGCAATCCCAAGTTGTAACGAACCTGAAGGGTGAAAGAAAAAAATGCTGGTAACCAGCATTTTCTTTTTTTCAACCATGCTTTCTACCCTGTCAAAGAACTTTGAACAGTTCATTTGTATCACTTTCAAAGATGTCATCTGCAGACCCTTTCAATTTTGAAGAGTCTAGAATTTGTTGCTTGGTAAAGAGTTAATCCTTTACCACAAGAAAAATTTTAGATCCAAATCTGAAGCATTTCCAAAGGACATAGTAAATGTGGCACAAGTAATGGGATTTGTTTGTAAAAGAAAAGAAAACATTGTAGGAAAAGAAGAAAATGCTGGTTACCAGCATTTTCTCCTTCTCCCACAATGTTATCAAAAGCTTTCTTTCTCAGGATCATTAGAATTTGGGATTGTGTGGTAAACGACAAAATTTTAGACTTTTCCAAACTCAAAGCATTTGCAGACGACAACATAAATGCGACCCAAAATTCAAAATTGTTTTAGGAAGGGTAGAAAACATTGTGGGAAAAGGAGAAAATGCTGGTTACCAGCATTTTCTCCTTTACCCACAATGTTTTCAAATGGCTTTTTCTTTGGTGTCGTTAAAAGTCGGGATTGTGTAAAAAGTAACCAAACAGTTTAGTAACTCAGAAAATTTTAAATAATGCATACTTGAATGAAGAATTAAGACAAAGAATGCAATTAGAAAGGTTGGAATTTGCCTGGGAAAAGGGTAGAAAACATTGTGGGAAAAGGAGAAAATGCTGGTTACCAGCATTTTCTTCTTTTCCCACAATGTTTTTAAAAGCCTTTCTCCCCCGGGTCATTAAAACTCGGGGTTGAAAGTAACCAAACAGTTTAGCTAATCAAAAAATCTTAAATAATGCATTCCTTGAATGAAGAATTGGACTAAAAATGCAATTAGAAAGGTTGGTGACTGTCAAGGTCCTGATTGCATTCCATTGGAGGATTATTGTATTTTTGTATCTGTCTTCCAAATGACAAAAATTTAGACTTGTCAAAACTGAAAGCATTTGCAGACGACAAATTAATCATGGCCCAAATGCTGGAATTTGCCTTGGAAACGGTAGAAAACATTGCAGGAAAAGAAGAAAATGCTGGTTACCAGCATTTTCTCCTTTACCTGCAATGTTTTCAAAAGCCCTGGGGTCGTTGGTGTACAATGCCGACTTTTAACGACCCTAAGAAAGAAGCCTTTTGAAAACATTGAGGGAAAAGGAGAAAATGCTGGTTACCAGCATTTTCTCCTTTTCCCACAATGTTTTCTACCATATCAGAGAAAAGTTGCACCATTTCAGCCACACTGAAAATTCTTTGAAATTGGATAAGGCTAAAATTTTGTCATCTGGTAAAGGCTTAAAACTCAGGGTTGTGTGGTAAAGCCCCTGTCATACCAAACTCGTTCTTAGAACTTCTTATCCCATGTTGACATAATTGAAACAAGAGGGCCATGATGGCCCTGGATCGCTCACCTGAGTCAATAGGCGAAATTTCACTCCACGTGCAAAATTCAATTTCTGACCAACTGTCAGGTCAATTGAGCTTAAAATGTGGCATCTAGAGCATCCACAAGAAATTTCCTTAAGTTGACCTAGTGACCTACTTTATAACCATACATGAGCCAATTTAGAACTCATCCAAATATTTATCAAGACAAACATTCTGAACAGTTTTCAAGTTAATTGAGAAATAAATGTGGCGTCTAGAGTGCCCTAAAGGTATTTCTTTAATTTGACCAAGTGACCTAGTTTATGATCCCAGGTGACCCAATTTCAAACTCATCCAATATTTTATCAAGACGAACATTCTGACCAATTTCAAGTCAACTGAGCAAGAAATGTGGCCTCTAGAGTGCCCTTAAGGTATTTCTTTAATTTGACCTAGTGACCTAGATTATGACCCCAGGTGACCCAATTTTGAACTCATCTTGGATTTCATCAAGAGAAACATTTTAACCAATTTTCAAATCAATTGAACAATAAATGTGGCCTCCAGAGTGCCCGCAAGGTATTTCTTTAATTTGACCTAGTGACCTAGTTTATGAGCCCAGTTGACCCAAATTCAGACTCATGTGAGATTTTATCAAGACAAACATTCTGACCAATTTTCAAGTCAATTGAGCAAAAAATGTGGCCTCTAGAGTGCCCTTAAGGTATTTCTTTAATTTGACCTAGTGACCTAGATTATGACCCCAGGTGACCCAATTTTGAACTCATCTTAGATTTCATCAAGAGAAACATTTTAACCAATTTTCAAATCAATTGAACAATAAATGTGGCCTCCACAGTGCCTGCAAGGTATTTCTTTAATTTGACCTAGTGATCTAGTTTATGACCTGAGTAGACCCAAACTCAGATTCATGTGAGACTATCAAGACAAACATTCTGACCAATTTTCAAGTCAATTGAGCAAAAAATGTGGCGTCTAGAGTGCCCTATAGGTATATCTTTAATTTGACCTAGTGACCTAGATTATGACCCCAGGTGACCCAATTTTGAACTCATCTTGGATTTCATCAAGAGAAACATTTTAACCAATTTTCAAATCAATTGAACAATAAATGTGGCCTCCAGAGTGCCCGCAAGGTATT
Organism: Hippopus hippopus; assembly: GCA_946811185.2. NCBI lineage: Eukaryota > Metazoa > Mollusca > Bivalvia > Cardiida > Cardiidae > Hippopus > Hippopus hippopus. The sequence goes on along the minus strand of OX328103.1, from coordinate 11,664,132 downwards.
TCTTTAATTTGACCTAGTGACCTAGTTTATGAGCCCAGTTGACCCAAATTCAGACTCATGTGAGATTTTATCAAGACAAACATTCTGACCAATTTTCAAGTCAATTGAGCAAAAAATGTGGCCTCTAGAGTGCCCTAAACGTATTTCTTTAATTTGACCTAGTGACCTAGTTTATGATCCCAGGTGACCCAGATCCAAACTCATCCGAGATTTCATCAAGACAAACATTCTGACCAATTTTCAAGTAAATTGAGCAATAAATGTGGCCTCTAGAGTGCCCTTAAGGTATTTCTTTAATTTGACCTAGTGATCTAGTTTATGAGCCCAGTTGACCCAAATTCAGACTCATGTGAGATTTTATCAAGACAAACATTCTGACCAATTTTCAAGTCAATTGAGCAAAAAATGTGGCCTCTAGAGTGCCCTAAACGTATTTCTTTAATTTGACCTAGTGACCTAGTTTATGATCCCAGGTGACCCAGATCCAAACTCATCCGAGATTTCATCTAGACAAACATTCTGACCAATTTTCAAGTCAATTGAGCAAAAAATGTGGCCTCTAGAGTGCCCTAAACGTATTTCTTCAATTTGATCTAGTGACCTAGTTTATGATCCCAGTTGAACCAAATTCAGACTCATGTGAGATTTTATCAAGACAAACATTCTGACCAAATTTCAGGTCATTTGATCAATAAATGTAGCCTCTAGAGAGCCCACAAGGTATTTCTTTAATTTGACCAAGTGACCTAGTTTATGAGCCCAGTTGACCAAATTTCAGACTCATTTGAGATTTTATCAAGACAAACATTCTGACCAATTTTCAAATCAATAGAGCAAGAAATGTGGCCTCTAGAGTGCCCTTAAGGTATTTCTTTAATTTGACCTAGCGACCTAGATTATGACCCAAGGTGACCCAATTTTGAACTCATCTTAGATTTCATCAAGAGAAACATTTTAACCAATTTTTAAATCAATTGAACAATAAATGTGGCCTCCAGAGTGCCCTAAAGGTATTTCTTTAATTTGACCTAGTGACCTAGTTTATGACCCAGTTGACCCAAATTCAGACTCATGTAAGATTTGATCAAGACAAATATTCTGACCAACTTTCATGTCAATTGAGCATGAAATGTGGCCTCCACAGTGCCTGCAAGGTATTTCTTTAATTTGACCTAGTGATCTAGTTTATGACCTGAGTAGACCCAAACTCAGATTCATGTGAGACTATCAAGACAAACATTCTGACCAATTTTCAAGTCAATTGAGCAAAAAATGTGGCGTCTAGAGTGCCCTATAGGTATATCTTTAATTTGACCTAGTGACCTAGATTATGACCCCAGGTGACCCAATTTTGAACTCATCTTGGATTTCATCAAGAGAAACATTTTAACCAATTTTCAAATCAATTGAACAATAAATGTGGCCTCCAGAGTGCCCGCAAGGTATTTCTTTAATTTGACCTAGTGACTTAGTTTATGAGCCCAGTTGACCCAAATTCAGACTCATGTGAGATTTTATCAAGACAAACATTCTGACCAATTTTCAAGTCAATTGAGCAAAAAATGTGGCCTCTAGAGTGCCCTTAAGGTATTTCTTTAATTTGACCTAGTGACCTAGATTATGACCCCAGGTGACCCAATTTTGAACTCATCTTAGATTTCATCAAGAGAAACATTTTAACCAATTTTCAAATCAATTGAACAATAAATGTGGCCTCCAGAGTGCCCGCAAGGTATTTCTTTAATTTGACCTAGTGACCTAGTTTATGAGCCCAGTTGACCCAAATTCAGACTCATGTGAGATTTTATCAAGACAAACATTCTGACCAATTTTCAAGTCAATTGAGCAAAAAATGTGGCCTCTAGAGTGCCCTAAACGTATTTCTTTAATTTGACCTAGTGACCTAGTTTATGATCCCAGGTGACCCAGATCCAAACTCATCCGAGATTTCATCAAGACAAACATTCTGACCAATTTTCAAGTAAATTGAGCAATAAATGTGGCCTCTAGAGTGCCCTTAAGGTATTTCTTTAATTTGACCTAGTGATCTAGTTTATGAGCCCAGTTGACCCAAATTCAGACTCATGTGAGATTTTATCAAGACAAACATTCTGACCAATTTTCAAGTCAATTGAGCAAAAAATGTGGCCTCTAGAGTGCCCTAAACGTATTTCTTTAATTTGACCTAGTGACCTAGTTTATGATCCCAGGTGACCCAGATCCAAACTCATCCGAGATTTCATCTAGACAAACATTCTGACCAATTTTCAAGTCAATTGAGCAAAAAATGTGGCCTCTAGAGTGCCCTAAACGTATTTCTTCAATTTGATCTAGTGACCTAGTTTATGATCCCAGTTGAACCAAATTCAGACTTATGTGAGATTTTATCAAGACAAACATTCTGACCAAATTTCAGGTCATTTGATCAATAAATGTAGCCTCTAGAGAGCCCACAAGGTATTTCTTTAATTTGACCAAGTGACCTAGTTTATGAGCCCAGTTGACCAAATTTCAGACTCATTTGAGATTTTATCAAGACAAACATTCTGACCAATTTTCAAATCAATAGAGCAAGAAATGTGGCCTCTAGAGTGCCCTTAAGGTATTTCTTTAATTTGACCTAGCGACCTAGATTATGACCCAAGGTGACCCAATTTTGAACTCATCTTAGATTTCATCAAGAGAAACATTTTAACCAATTTTTAAATCAATTGAACAATAAATGTGGCCTCCAGAGTGCCCTAAAGGTATTTCTTTAATTTGACCTAGTGACCTAGTTTATGACCCAGTTGACCCAAATTCAGACTCATGTAAGATTTGATCAAGACAAATATTCTGACCAACTTTCATGTCAATTGAGCATGAAATGTGGCCTCCACAGTGCCTGCAAGGTATTTCTTTAATTTGACCTAGTGATCTAGTTTATGACCTGAGTAGACCCAAACTCAGATTCATGTGAGACTATCAAGACAAACATTCTGACCAATTTTCAAGTCAATTGAGCAAAAAATGTGGCGTCTAGAGTGCCCTATAGGTATATCTTTAATTTGACCTAGTGACCTAGATTATGACCCCAGGTGACCCAATTTTGAACTCATCTTGGATTTCATCAAGAGAAACATTTTAACCAATTTTCAAATCAATTGAACAATAAATGTGGCCTCCAGAGTGCCCGCAAGGTATTTCTTTAATTTGACCTAGTGACTTAGTTTATGAGCCCAGTTGACCCAAATTCAGACTCATGTGAGATTTTATCAAGACAAACATTCTGACCAATTTTCAAGTCAATTGAGCAAAAAATGTGGCCTCTAGAGTGCCCTTAAGGTATTTCTTTAATTTGACCTAGTGACCTAGATTATGACCCCAGGTGACCCAATTTTGAACTCATCTTAGATTTCATCAAGAGAAACATTTTAACCAATTTTCAAATCAATTGAACAATAAATGTGGCCTCCAGAGTGCCCGCAAGGTATTTCTTTAATTTGACCTAGTGACCTAGTTTATGAGCCCAGTTGACCCAAATTCAGACTCATGTGAGATTTTATCAAGACAAACATTCTGACCAATTTTCAAGTCAATTGAGCAAAAAATGTGGCCTCTAGAGTGCCCTAAACGTATTTCTTTAATTTGACCTAGTGACCTAGTTTATGATCCCAGGTGACCCAGATCCAAACTCATCCGAGATTTCATCAAGACAAACATTCTGACCAATTTTCAAGTAAATTGAGCAATAAATGTGGCCTCTAGAGTGCCCTTAAGGTATTTCTTTAATTTGACCTAGTGATCTAGTTTATGAGCCCAGTTGACCCAAATTCAGACTCATGTGAGATTTTATCAAGACAAACATTCTGACCAATTTTCAAGTCAATTGAGCAAAAAATGTGGCCTCTAGAGTGCCCTAAACGTATTTCTTTAATTTGACCTAGTGACCTAGTTTATGATCCCAGGTGACCCAGATCCAAACTCATCCGAGATTTCATCTAGACAAACATTCTGACCAATTTTCAAGTCAATTGAGCAAAAAATGTGGCCTCTAGAGTGCCCTAAACGTATTTCTTCAATTTGATCTAGTGACCTAGTTTATGATCCCAGTTGAACCAAATTCAGACTCATGTGAGATTTTATCAAGACAAACATTCTGACCAAATTTCAGGTCATTTGATCAATAAATGTAGCCTCTAGAGAGCCCACAAGGTATTTCTTTAATTTGACCAAGTGACCTAGTTTATGAGCCCAGTTGACCAAATTTCAGACTCATTTGAGATTTTATCAAGACAAACATTCTGACCAATTTTCAAATCAATAGAGCAAGAAATGTGGCCTCTAGAGTGCCCTTAAGGTATTTCTTTAATTTAACCTAGCGACCTAGATTATGACCCAAGGTGACCCAATTTTGAACTCATCTTAGATTTCATCAAGAGAAACATTTTAACCAATTTTTAAATCAATTGAACAATAAATGTGGCCTCCAGAGTGCCCTAAAGGTATTTCTTTAATTTGACCTAGTGACCTAGTTTATGACCCAGTTGACCCAAATTCAGACTCATGTAAGATTTGATCAAGACAAATATTCTGACCAACTTTCATGTCAATTGAGCATGAAATGTGGCCTCCACAGTGCCTGCAAGGTATTTCTTTAATTTGACCTAGTGATCTAGTTTATGACCTGAGTAGACCCAAACTCAGATTCATGTGAGACTATCAAGACAAACATTCTGACCAATTTTCAAGTCAATTGAGCAAAAAATGTGGCGTCTAGAGTGCCCTATAGGTATTTCTTTAATTTGACCTAGTGACCTAGTTTATGATCCCAGGTAACCCAAATCCAAACTCATCTGAGATTTCATCAAGACAAATATTCTGACTAATTCTCAAGTCAATTGGGCAAGAAATGTGGCCTCTAGAGTGCCCTTAAGGTATTTCTTTAATTTGACCTAGTGACCTAGATTATGACCCCAGGTGACCCAATTTTGAACTCATCTTAGATTTCATCAAGGGAAACATTTTAACCAATTTTCAAATCAATTGAACAATAAATGTGGCCTCTAGAGTGCCCTAACGGTATTTCTTCAATTTGACCTAGTGACCTAGTTTATGATCCCAGGTGACCAAGTTTTGAACTCACTGGACATGTTGTGCTCAGGTGGGCTAACAAACTTAGAACAGGTTCACTACATACCAAATATCAAAGCTCTATGCCTACCAGTTTCAGATAAGAAGAATTTTAAAGTTTTCCTTCTTTGTTCCTATCTTTAAACTTGTGACCCCCAGGGCGGGGCCAGTTTTGACCCCAGGGGCATCTTATGAACAAACTTGGTAGAGGCCCACTAGGAGATGCTACATACCAAATATCAAAGCTCTATGCCTACCAGTTTCAGAGAAGAAGAATTTTAAAGTTTTCCTTCTTTGTTCCTATCTTTAAACTTGTGACCCCTGGGGCGGGGCCAGTTTTGACCCCAGGGGCATTATATGAACAAACTTGGAAGAGGTCCAATAGGAGATGCTACATACCAAATATCAAAGCTCTACGTCTTCCAGTTTCAGAGAAGAAGAATTTTAAAGTTTTCCTTCTATGTTCCTATGTTCGAACTTGTGACCCCCGGGGCGGGGCCAGTTTTGACCTCAGGGACATCATTTGAATAAACTTGATAGAGGTCCACTAGGAGATGCTACATACCAAATATCAAAGCTCTACGCCTTCTAGTTTCAGAGAAGATTTTCAAAGATTTTGCATTTTTTTCCTTTTTGTTGCCATGGCAACCAGAGTTCTGGGTGGAATTCAATTCTTTGAACAACTTTGGTAGAACTTCACCCAAGGAACATCCCTGCCAAGTTTCATCAAGATTGGCCCAGTGGTTTAGGAGGAGAAGAAGATGTTTAAAGAAATTGCTGACGGACGCCGGACATAGGGCGATCACAATAGCTCACCTTGAGCACTTTGTGCTCAGGTGAGCTAAAAAGGGTTGTGGTCTGGGTAGAATGTTTAATTTTGGCTTGATAATGCCTGAAACCCGTCTCACCAAACCTGTCGGGCTGTGGTCGGGATAGCATGTGTAATTTTGGGTGGAGAAATGCAAATGCACTGCCAACTAATGCCCAACTGTCCCGCATCTCTATTAGGATCGAAGTATAGCTGTTCAGTTTGTAGAATGTCTATCTCATTTTAAGTACTTTGTCTATCTCATTTTAAGTACTTTGACTCTTAGTCTAATTACAGGACAGGATGGACAGCAAAAAATTTTGAGCAGGCTCAAAGTTCTAGAGCACCTTTCCCATCCTAACCCATCCATTAAGTTTGTAAACAGATCATAGAAGGTTGCTAACACATCGACTCCACCCGAACACAGTTTAAGTCCATTTGGCAACAATATTGGAACGAAGTGAGATTGAGTTTTTGTGTGACAGGGGTATAACGGGTTCAAGGTTAGAGATACATGTACATAAGGGTCAATAACATACGCTTTTCTAAGAAAAGTGTTAACTCTTAAGGTGCTAGATTGAGGATCATTTGCTTTTGTGACAGTGAAGATTAAGATCCCACTGAAATAGTTCACGGTGTAGGATGTACTCTCTCACATGGGTTAATTACCATTCAAGCATTTATATTTCAATATTTGAAAAAAAAAAATAAAGGAATGGAACTTGAAGAAAAATCATAGTACCAAATCATGGAAACAATCTGTCCATATCCTCCCTATAATGGAAGCTTTCCATACAGATTTGTTGAATTCCATGCAGTGGTTTCTGAGAAATGGCACAGAAACAAAATTTGGGTCTTTAAGGTTTCAAGCCATTCCTTGTGTTAAAAATAATTAAATATGGTGATAATATGTACATGTCCTCTTTAGGTAAGCGTCCCATGAAGTTTTGCTGAATTCCATCAAATAGTTGCTAAAAAACCGTGCAGCATAGAAATGAACTTGTATACCCACTGATGGAAGTATGCATGGACGCACAGACAGACGCACAGATGGATAACCCTCCCCTGAAATTCTCATGGGCAGCATAAAAAAGCTACATACCCAGTTCAAAATAATTAATAAATAAAATGTATAAATGAGCCAAGCTATGTGGAAAGGGGGTTTAATGCATCTGCAAAATGTATTGACCAATGTCAGCCTGTGTAGTCAAGGCATGCTGACCTGGGCTGATACTTTTTGCCATTGGTCAATTTTCTGCATGTCAGAGGACTAGTGTACCTCATGATTCAATTGGTTATTAAATGGATTTTATGGATCCATGATTATGTGATGACTTGCTTGGTATCATGCATCATGGAGATTCATTAAAACCCCTCTTGCCAGAGCACAACTCCAATAATTTAGTCTGTGAACCTTCGGTCATTAACATTGCAGGTTTTTTTGACAGTGTATTCTATTTCAATCTGAGCAATGACATGAATAACGATGAAATCCCCATCATTATTCTCTAGAATATAAGAATGTTATTCCAGTCATCCTGCTCAGAAAAAAAACCAACTTTCAACCTAAAAGTTCTCTCTGTTCTCATATCACTTTCTGCATTTTTACAATGCTGATCATTTTTGTTCATTTCCTTGTAGTTCGTTTGATGATAGTAATTTTCTGTTTTATATGTTTTATTATGAGTGAACAAAAACAATTCACTGAACTGATATTCCAACTGAGATTTGGTCAATTTAACTCTTTACAAAATGACAAAATTTTAGACTGGTCCAAATTGAAAGCATTTGCAGATGACAATTTCAGTGTGGCTCAAATGGCAGAATTTGTCCTTGATAGAGTAGAAAACATTGTGGGAAAAGGAGAAAATGCTGGTTACAGCATTTTCTCCTTTTCCCACAATGTTTTTAAAAGGCTTCTCCCCAAGGGTCGTTAAAATCCGGGAATGTCTGGTAAAGAGTTAACTCTTTACCAAACAATACTATTTGATTTTGTCCCAAATGAAAGCAATTGCAGTTGACAAATAACAAATAGCTTAGATCAGGGAGCTGGTCTCTGAATGGATAGAAAACGTGGAAAAAGGAGAAAATGCTGCTTACCAACATTTTCTCTTTCCACAATGTTTTCATTAGTTGTCAAAACTACAATTATTTTGTATAGGGATAAGCCAATGAAAAATTCTGCATGCACATTAGTTATTTGTACTCATTCATCATGATATACCAATATTGCAAATATTTCTTGCTGGAATCGTAAATTAACATGGTAGGGAATTCCATGGTAGGGAGCTCCACATTCGGGTTCTGTGTGGCTCAGTGGTAAAGTATAGACTCGTAACCTGGCGGACCCGAGTTCAAGCCTCACTGGAAGCCTTCAGTTTCCATATGGAAATTTCCTTGGGCAAAACACTGCAGAGCCCTAATCTAGTACTGGTAAAAGCCTGGAGATGCACTAACAAGCAAACTGTTGCCAGGATGACTGCAGGTATCATGTTGAAAGCAATGTAAAACATGATTCAAGCAATCCATCAGTACCATGAGGGCCGTATTGCATTTTTTTTGCGTATTTTTTGACATGCCAATTCAGTTTTTGGTGGAACAAAAATGCTGGCAGCCAAAAAATGAATAAAACCATGACAAAGAATTTTCTTCTTTTCTCACATTGTTTTAACCCTTTACCAAACAATCCCATGTTTTCAAGACTCAGGGGATGAAACCTTTTGAAAACATTGTGGGAAATGGAGAAAATGAAAATAACCAGAATTTTTTTCTATTTCCCACAATGTTTTCTACCTGTCAGGGACCTTCTGTAATTTTTGTAGCAATATCTAACATTCATCGCTAAATGCTTTCAACTTTGAAGTCAAAAAATAGTTGTTTGTAAAAGCGTTAATTTGTCATTTGCATATGCTGTCAATCTTGGGCAAGTCCAATAATTTGTTATTTGGTACAGAGTTACGAGTTAAAATGCTATTGCTTGCGTATAGTGTAGACCTCAAATAAGACAGTATTGGATCTAAAGAGTTGATTGACAGCTATTCAATACAGGTCAGTCATGATGTCATGTTCAATCCCTCTGTCATGACATAAGTAATTTCCGATACAGAATATTACATATTCAATTACAGCCCTACTGTTCAACCTCACAGACCCCCGATTACTGGGCAATAACCTAGCACACCCTGAGCTTTAAAGCAGCATAAAACTAGATTTTGACCCAAGAAATGTTCTTTTTGGGAGAAAGTTGATATATCTATCAGAACAAGAGGGCTTTGATGTCCTGTATTGCTCCACTGCTTAGTAAAATGTGCAATACATGTAATTGAAATTGAAATTAAACACAGTACGGTTGCTGTTATTGTTGTATGGTGTTTGACGCCGTTTTCAACATTATTTCAGTTATATTGTGGGGGCCAGTGGCCCTATCTATGCTTTCCTGGAGTTTCTATTTACCAGTGCTAGCACAATATTCTTTCCAAGCCACTGGCTGCTTTCCCACATAACCATAATCGAAACAATGGTCAATGGTGAGAAAGGAATGAATCCTGTCGCAATGACTATCATCAATCCTCGTAAAGGAATTGGCTGAGCCGGGGATTGAACTAGTAACCCCTTGTTCTCAAGTCCTGTGCCCTACTGACTGAGCTACCAGGGCTCGGCTTAAACAGTGTGAAATATGTATAGCAGTAAAATTTCACAGAGGAAATAGCCCCACCCCACTGCCTAATAAAATATGCAATACATCTAATTAACAATGGCAGTCATTAAACATATTGTGATGTTGTTAACGAATACAAGCAGGTCTGATCAAATACCACTGACATCAAATAATACAAAGGGCATTTTGTCTGACAAGACAATTTCCAACAAGGGGGGCCAGAAAATTTTCAGAAGTTTTTAAAAGCCAATATGAAAACTGTAACTTCAATTTTCAAATCAAAGTGCATCTGTGACCTAGACCTTTGACCCTTTCGACTCCCCCAAAAATATGACACTTCCTTGCATCATGAGCAACACTTGTATAAAGTTTCAGGGCCCTGGGTCAAACGGCTTTTGAGTTAAAGCACAGAAACGAAAACATAGACGGACTGACATACGGATTGACAGATGAACAGACAGACATGGTGAAACCAGTACACCCACCTCTATTTTGTAGGGGAGGGTTGTAACTCGTAACATACACAATAATGTAGGTACAGTTATAAACATGAAGGGATATTCAGAATTTTCATAATATAAAGCCCCTGTAAAAGATATGACTCTCAGGATCAAGCCAATGTTGACTGTAAGACTACACTAAGAATAAAATTAGTAGCAATGTTGCAAAATAAGGAAATTTTTTATTGAAATAATTGAGAACATTGTGGGAAATGGAGAAAATGCTGGTTACCAGCATTTTCTCCTTTTCCCACAATTTTTTCAAAGGCCTTTTCCTTTAGGGTCACTAAAACTCAGGATTATGTGCTTGAAGGTTAAATGCATTTTATATATCTTTGCACAGTGTTTGACACTGTTTTCAACATTATTTTAGCTATATCCTGGTGGTCTGAGTGCACCTATGCATGCTATCATCAAGTTTCTTTTACCAGCACCTGGCAAAATATTCTTTTAAAACCACTGGCTGCTTTCCCACTTCACCGTTGTCCAATTAATGATCAGCAATTTGAGAGGAAGGAACATTGTTGGGATGACCATCAACAATCCTTGGAAAGAAATTGACAGAGCTGAGGACTGGAACCAGCACCCCCCCCCCCGGGTCTAAAGTCCTGTGCACTACCTACCCAGTACTGCAATACCAAGCTCAGCAAATGCTTTTTATGACATAGTAGATCAAGATCAGACTGCAGAGACTTTGATAACTCTCAGGATGCCAAGCAAAGCTTTAAATTCTCTTAAACCTTTTACCAACCGATCCCATGCTCTTTAGTTCCTTGAGAAGAAGCTTTGGAAAATAGTATTAGAAGAGGAGAAAAACTGCTGCTAACCAGAACTTTTTTTCTTTTTCGTTGATGTTTTCTAATTGTTCAAAGAGTATATCTAATCATTTGAGCTATACTGATCTGTCACATGCAAACACTTTCAAGACAGACTAACCTAAAAATTTCATCATCTAGAAACGATCTTTCAAGTCAATAGAGGCAACCAACCTATAAAGCAGTAGAGAAACTAATTGACACATTTTCTGGAGACCACTTGATAAAAATACAAAATTCAGCTAAATCCAGATCTAACTCTTAGCCTTTTACAAAACATTCTTGTGTTTTCACAATTTTGAGGTAGACGGTTTCTAAAAGCAATGTTGGAAAAGGAGAAAATACTGGATACCAGCATTTTCTCCTTTTTTCCACAATGTTTTCAATCCACTCAAAGACAATTCCAAAAAACTGAGCTACATTTAATTTGTTAACTGCAAATACTACGGATTTGTACAAATCCTAAATCTTAAAGCTGGGTACCAGCATTTTTTCCTTTTTCAACATTGTTTTCAAAAGCTTTATTCTTCAGGTTCATTAAAATTTGGATTAACCCTTTACCGCACAACCCTGACTTTTCACAACCCTCGGACAGAAGGCTTATGAAAACATTGTGGGAAAAGGAGAAAATGCTGGTAACCAGCATTTTCTCCTTTTTCCACTATGTTTTCTACCCTTCCCAAGACAAATTTCAATTTTTGAGTCACATTTATTTTGTTGTCTGCAATTGCTTTCAGTTTGGACCAGTCTAAAATTTTGTCGTTTGGTGTAGGGTTAACCATTTACCAGACAACAAAATGTTAGACTTGCCCAATTTGAAAGCGTTTTGCAGACCACAAATCAGATGCTTTCAAAATTACAGAAATTGTCATCGAAAGGGCAGAAAAATTAGTAAGAGGAGAAAATACTGGTCAAAAGCTTTTTCTCCATTACAAACAATGTTTTCGTATGGTTTCTTCTCAAAGATCGTCAAAACTCTTGATTTTTTAACACTTTACCTAAAAATCAGGAGTTTTAATGATCCTGAGAAACAAGGCGTTTAAAATTACCATGGAAAAAGAAGAAAATGCTGGTAACTAGTATTTTTTCAATTCCCACTTAGTTTTCTAAGCTTTCAAAGACAAAGTTCATTATTTGATCCACAGTTCTTTTCTCATTCTGCATATGTTTTCAGTTTGGGCCAGACCAAATTTTGTCATTTGGTTAAGAGTTAAGGATGGTAATAAGTTAATTCAGTAGTTAGACCTGGACTCATTTTCAAATAATTATGTCACTACTGATTCCGTTCTAATTTGGAACCCGTTTGATGACCCTGTCGCTGTAACTAAAGCGTAATTCTGTCTTCTGAAGTGAGACAGTGATTGATATAGCTGGACATATCAGGAAACAGGATTCATTCCAACGATCCATTCCGAGGACATCTTAACCTCCAAAGTGCCAAACAAACCCAACAGACCTCTTAAATGTACAAATAAGACCCAGATAAATGCATTATGTTGATTTTGTCTAGAATATCTCATCTAAGGGGACAGTGTAGATCAAAGATCAGACTGCACATTTTGTGCAGTCTGATCTTGATCTACGCTGGCCGCTGTAGTTGTGTAAGGGTTAACCCTTTTCCAGGCAATACAATTTTAGACTTTCATAGAAACAATTTGTTCTAGACAAATATAGCTTTAACCCGTTACTACACAATCCTGAGTTTTAATGACCCTGGAAACAAAAGCTTTTGAAAACATTGCGGGAAAAGGAGAAAATGCTGGTACCCAGCATTTACTCCTTTTCCCACAATGTTTTCATCCTAATTCCATCATTTGAGCCAAATGTGAATTGTCGTCTTTGAATGCTTTCATTTGGACTAATCTAAGACTTCGACCTCTGGTAAAGAGTTCATAGAAAGTTGTAGATCAAGATCATATGACATAGAAGGTGTAGTCTGATCTTGGAACAATACAGTCCTCTGTGTAACATTACATAACCTGGGACCATCCGAAATCTCATCGATAGATGAGGAATTGTTATTTTTAGACATAGATAAAAAGTCTTGACACCTTCTTTGCGCAAAAGCAAAACATGTGCAAAATGCACATGATCATTTCATAGAAAAAAGAAATGTAACATAGCTGTGTTTTGGCAACAAAGCCTTACAAAAAATTTCACAATATTGATGATACATGACAGCCTACGTATTCTGTGAAGTCTGGTGTTAGCCTAAACTGTATTCCAAAGCCGCAATAATTGTTTTAAGCTCAGAAGAAGTATTAATGAGGAGGGAGACTTTTCAAGCACAGGTGAAATTTGTCTGTGAGAAAAAGAATAAATCGAGATAAATTGAAAATCTTTTGAAGAGTCAACTGACTATCTGTTGGTACATGAAAAGTACTCATAATGAATCAATGAATCAATGAATGAAATATTTTAATGAAGTCATTGACATATCTCTGTCTGTTTGTCTTCAAACAGGAAGCACTATAAAAATGGCTCATTATACCAATTTTAGTTAACTCCTTCCCAGAGGACAAAATTTTAGACCTGTCCAAATTTAAAACATTTGCAGACGACAAATTTAATATGGCTCAAATGATAGATTTATCTATGAAAGAGGGAAAAACATTGTAGGAAAAGGAGAAATTGCTGGTGACCAGCATTTTCTCCTTTTCCCACAATGTTTTTCAAAAGCCTTCTTTCTCAGGGTCGTTAAAACTTGGGATTGTTTGCTGAAGGGTCAAGACGGGGAAAATAACCAGCATCAACGTTCATTACTAGGAACTTGTTCTTTACAAGATGTCATGTAAACTTTTCAGGTCAGTGCCGATAAATGATGTTGACTGGGGAAAAATAACACAAAAACCTGTAATTGTACTTTTATTTAATCAAAGGGATCATCATGATTATTATTTTGGCAAAATACAAAATTTGATTATTGCGTTAACGCTTCCCCAAATAATCTTGAGTTTTAACGACCCTGTGACAGAGAAGGCTTTTGAAAACAATATGGATAAAGGAAAAAATGTTGGTAACTAACTTTTTCTTCTTTTCCTACATTGTTTTCTACCCTTAAAAGGAGGAATTTTAGTTTCTTAGTCGCATTTAATCTGTCATCTACAGACACATTCGATCTTGACCTGAGCCCGAAATTTCGTCGTTTGGTAATGGGTTAACTCTTTACTATGCGACAAAGTTTCAGACTTGTCTAAATTGACAACTTTTGCAAATGACAAATAAAATCTGACTCAAACGATGGGATATTTCTTCAAAAGGTTGTAACCATTGTGAAGAAAAAAAATATTGGTTACCAGAATTTCTCTTTTTTAAAAAATGTCTGTAAAGCTTATCAAAAAAATATCTGTGTTTAGGGATTCCCAACCCTACCTAGAAAATGCTGCCAACCCTAAACTTTTTGCACTAGGATTGAATAAGAAAAAATCTGTTGGGTGTGATTTCGGTACATGGTCCATGTAAAAAGTTTCTGGAAAAAAAAAATCCCTACCTACAGCATATCCGACTAAAACACTGATCACAGATATTTTTTTGTTAGGCCTAAAGGTTTTCTTAATCTGGGTGGTTAAAAGACGGGATTGTACGATAAAGACTTAAAGCATAACTATTTATCAACCAACAGAATTTTAGACCAGTCAAAATTGAAAGCATTGGCAGACGTCAAAATAATTATAACTCAACAATTGAAATTTATTTTGGGAAGGGTAGAAAACACTGTGGGTAAAGGAGAAAATGCTGCTTACCAGCATTTCTTCCTTTTCCCCCAATATTTTCTAAAGCTTTCTTTCTCAGGGTCTTTAAAAGTCATGATTGTGTGGTATAGGCTTAAAAATGCTTTTGCAAAGATTGTATAACAAGATCAAACTGAACAGAACTGTCATGCAGTCTGATTCTGAAACAATACCATTACATATTTTGCTTAACATTTCCCGGAAACAGCCTTGAAATTTCAATATCAGGAATATTTTTCCTATCAGAAAATGTCAAATTCATTTATACATTAAAGCCTGAGGGTTGAGAATCTTTCGGTGACAAAAATTTCTTGTTACTTTTACAAAAGCATGTGTCTAGAGTAACACGATTATATATTTTTCTCTAGTAAATAGATACCACAAAACAGTGACCCTTTCAAAGGAATGGGTGATATAATTTTGTGAATGTACATGAAAAATTAAATGGCTTTTGTGGAAGGCGTAGATCAAGATCAGACTATACAAAATAAGCAATTCGATCTCTGATCTACACCATCCATTACACTTGATTCTACACCGCAGGATACAAAAATGTAAAATGCACTACAAAGGTGTAATCTTTGCAAAATGACAGATTCCTTTAAAACTTTACCACACAAGCCCCTGGTTGAAATGAACCTGAAGGATATAGCTTTGGAAAACTTTGTTGGAAAAGGCGATAATGCCGGCAACTAGCATTCTCTCTTTTTCCCACAATATTTTCCACCCTACAAAGAGACAAATTTTATCACTTGGAAGCACATAATTATACCATGTCTGTTGCATTATGCTCTATTCAGACAAATTTAAAATATAATCATTTGGTAACGATAACTCTCAAAGAAAGGGGTCACACAACTTTTTTTCCCAAGTCTTTCATAAAGTACATACAGACATGAGACAGGCATTTAGGTGCCTCTAACCTAAAAGCACTAAGCATAATAAAGGTTGCTTTTTTTTTTGCACGACTAAAACCAAGATCAGACTTTAGTAAATGTGAACTGATCTTTGATCCATACAGTCTCAAACAGCCTTGAAATATCAATATCTTAGGCTTCACTTATTACTGATGAAAAATAATTTAATTCTTTAGTACTCTAGAGCTAATAAGGCCTCAACTCTTTACTGAAAAGTCCAAAGTTTTCACCACCCTGATATAACAGGCTTTTGAAAACATTGCGGGAAAAAGGAGAAAATGCCTGTAGCCAGCAATTTCTCAACTTCCCAACTGTTTTCTATCCTCCCAAAGCAAATCCCATGATTTGAGGCAAATTTCATTTGACTTCTGCAAATGTTTTCAACTTGGACAAGGCTGAAACTTTGTTGTATGGTAAAGAATCCCTGTTCATTTTTCCTACGTTATTAAGCTGTTTTTCACCCTTTACTAGACAGCAACATTTTACATTTGTCCAAGTTGGAAGCATTTGCAGATGAAAAATAAACTGTGATTCCAAAGATTTTATTTTTCTTTGAGAGATTAGCAAACACTTTGGGAAAAGGAGAAAATGCTGGTTACCAGTATCTTCTCTTTTTGTTACCTTTTCAAAAGCCTTTTTCTCCAGGTGTTTCAAATCTGGGACTTTGTGGTTTAACATCACCACTGCTACAATCTTGCTTTAATACTTTTTATTGCCAGTCTGACGGAGAAACCTCTCTTTCACACTCTTTCGCTTTTTTGGTAAGAAAATGAACCACTCGTCACAACTTGGCCGATTCCGTACCTACATCTAACCTCGTCTGTATAACAGTCGTTTCCATTTGAACTGCCAATCATGTGATCTTATACATGGTGGCGCGCGCCACTGTAAGTCGTTTAGCAACAACATAAACAACCTCTATGAAGTTATTCATATCTATCTATTTGTCGGTGCAAACTTCAATCGGAATTGATAAAGCATGTTAAAAAATGCATGTACCAACTGTTGGTCAACTGAAATATAGTTAGAACGATTTGGATAGAGAACTGAAACTCAAGTTTTCTTTTTTACGGGGATCCTTACAATTTTCAGAACAGCAAACCGGCGTATTTTCCACGATGAAATGTACCGTGTAGGTACATATCAAGCTACCTGATACAGCCGAGGGATTTGATGGCCCCCATCACCCGAGGTATGCCGAATGAAAATGAACAAGTCTCTAAAGACAGCATGAAATACGTCATGCCGTACAGGGTAACCTGTTAAGACAACATGTTAGCTTACCCATTATGAGAACAACATATGAGAAATGAAAGCATAGATATTCTTATTATACACTTCATGGTAATGAAGTGTAGCTTGATTAGTATAGATGCCTGCATTTCATATATGGCTTGCAACATGCGAAAAGGGGCATTCGGATATTTGCGTAAAGTGTCGTCTCAGATCAGCCTGCGCAGTCCGTGCAGGATAATCCGAGACGAAACTTTACGAGTACATTAGATTTTGTGCTACAGTAGACTTGCACAAAACAGAAAATTACATAAAAACGGAAAGTGTCGCTTCGGATTAGCCTGCGCAGTCTGCGCAGGCTGATACGAGACATCACTTTACGCAAATGTCTGAATGCCCCTTTTCGTGTGTTGCAAGCCATATGAAGCCAATGATTTTTGTTTACCAGAAGTTAGTCTAAACACAACTTAATGATTGATTGATTGTATGGTGTTTAACACCGTTTTCAACATTATTTCAGTTATATCGCAGCGGCCAGTGTACCTATCCATGCTTTCCTGCAGTCTCTTTTACCAGTACTCCGCACAATTCTCTTTCCAAGCCACTGACTGCTTTCCCATATAATCATCGTCGAAACCATGGTCAGCGGTGGGAGAGGAATGAATCCTGTCGCGGTGACTATCATCAATCCTCGGAAAGAAATTGGCCAAACCAGGGGTTGTAGTCAGGGATCGAACCCTGGACCCCGTGTTCTCAAGTCCTGCACTCTACTGACTGAGCTACTGGGGCTCGGCACACAACTTAAACTTGAAGAGTACCACTAAGGAAAGTTAGAAGTATTAACCCCTAGGCTGCTTAGCACTACTCAAGGACCTTTTGCGAACAGTGTAGATCAAGATCAGACTGCACAGACATGCAGTCTGATCTTGGATCTACACTGTCCAATAAGAAGATGTTTTTCCTCCCAAAATTACCTTTGAAATGCCAAAACTGGTCTTTTACTGTAGGCTTGAAAGTTTCATTTATTTAGCATGTTATGGGTTAACAACAATGTATAGCCAAGCTCATGAAAAAAGAAAATATTTCAGAGTTAATAAAGACATAGTGAAGTCATTTGTGATAAAATAAATGGTTATTTGACAGTTTTAATTTTCCATGAAAGTTAACTTCATTTTATGATGATAAAGTAACTATACTGACAGTTAAATTCACGTCCTTTTATTTTCCGAATGAAAACCGGCACATTTCCCAATGTTTTATATTCAACTAACATGCAAATCATTTCAATAGCTACCATTTCCGAACAAAAATATTCAACAATAATTTCAACCCTTTTAACAGACAAATATTAATGTTCGTTGGTAGAGAGAAAAACAAGAGGCCAAGGTGGCCTAGGGTGGCTCTACTGGCTTATAGCTAAGCAGGCTACACATGGTATCAACTGGGATATTTATCAGTCATAAGTCTGAGATAAACTTATTACCAGATGACAAAAATTTGTGCAGATTGGAAGCATTACTTTTGCACAAAACAACTTGAATGTAATGGTACCTTTTTTCATAGGGGTATAAAACATTGTGGGGGGAAAAGGAGAAAACGCTGGTTATCATCATTTTCCCACAATGCTTTGGGGTCATTGTGTCTAGTACATGGTTAATGGAATACAGATAATAGAGAAAATAAACTGAGTCCTAAAGTCAATGTTTTTCTATGTACCATGATGATGTCATCAAGTCCTACCAATTTAGGACCATTCTTGGAAAATATCAAAGAAGTCATGGCAACCAGAGCTGTTAACCCTTTCACGAGTATAGTTTCCTTTGTGTCCAGTGCAGATCAAGATCAGAATGCACAAAATGTGCATTCTGATCTTTGGTCTGCACTGTACACTTTGCTACGACATTTTGGACAAAAGCAACCTTGACACTGTGATAGGTTGGGTCTTATTTCTAGATTGAAAATGTCTATTGAGTTTACACAGCATTCTAAAGTTTAATCGAGAAGAATTCTGTAAAGGAACATGCCACGGATCTACCACAGCCATTGAGGTACAGCTTTTTTCTTCCATCAACAACTTATTAACTTTACAGTGATTGTGAAACATATTTTAGAATTAATATAAAGCATTCTCAAACACAGCTTTCTGTAAACCTTAAACAGTGCTCTGCTGTAATGTGGGTTGAACCCACTCATCACAAGGCCCGAATTCACCAACCATTCTAAATTGTATCCTTTCGATATTCTAAACTTAGGAAGTAACACAACCTCTAATTGGCTAAACCAATTGCTTTAGCCTTTTTAACCAAATGGTTTAGCCTAGAAAAATAGTGTAACTTTTATGAAATTAAGGCTATGTGAGCAGTTCAGATAGGTTGGTGAAAATGGGCCCAGGATCTCTGATGTGAAGGGCCAACACAATACCCCTACAACATCGTCTTTTATTAGCCCTTGAAGTACCTTTCACAAATATAGTTGCTTTTGTGGCCAGTGTAGATCAAGATCAGACTGCACAAAATGTGCAGTCTGATCTTTGATCTACACTGTCTGCCTAGCTAAAACACTGTAGACAAAAGCAACCATCCATTGGCAATTATTTAGGTCTGATTTCTAGACTGAAAATGTCTGTTGGGTTTATGTGGCGCTCTAAGGGCCAACATTATACCCCTACACCATTGTCTTCTATTATATCTAAAATGCTACTAATATCGAAAAGAAACTATAGAATGTAACAAATAATAATTCCTGTTCTGGCTTTGACCATCAAGCCATTAATTTTTCTCTCTCTTTTAATCAATCTTGTTTTCCAATGTTCCTTTGATTACTTGTTTTCATCATTTGGGTACACTTTGTTACTCTTGACCATACTGAAAGCAAGTTGGCAAATGTCATAATCAAAAGTGCCGCTCAACTTTTGGGGTGTGTCTTTGAAAAGGAGAGATATATGTGGCTAAAGATGAAAATGCTTGTAACTAGCACTTTCTCCTTACCCATTTTTATTTTCAAAAGTCTTATTCCCAAGGGGTATAAAAATGGGGTTCATTGTATAGTACAGGGTTAATCAGTGAACAAGAACTTCAAACTGTCAATAATCAAATCTACCAGCAAACTTGCTCGTTAATTAACTCTTTACCAAACAATCCTGGGTTTTAACAACCTTGACAGAGACGGCTTTTGAAAACATTATGGGAAAAGGAGAAAATGCTGGTAACTAGCATTTTCTCCTTTTCCCACATTGTTTTCACCCTTATCTGCAGATACTTTCAATCTGGAATGGTTCAAAATTTTTGTCATTTGGTACAGGGTTAACTCTTTATTTTCATATTGATATTCTTTGACATAGAAGACCACTAGGTTTGCCAAGCCCAAGAGCTCAGTTGGTCATGAACAAGACTTGAAGCCCTGGAGTTCTTAGTTAAATTGCCAGCTTGGCCAAATACTTTTCAAGGATTGACGACCACCATTGCAACAGGATTCAGTCCTTTTTTTTCACCGCTGAACACCGTTTCATTTGAGGTCTATTTGAGAGAGCATCTAGTGGCTTTGAAAGAATATTTTGCTAAGTAATGACAAACTCAACTCAAGAAAACCACTGATAGGTGCACTGGCTACCATAATATGAATCAAATTATGTTGAAAACAGTGCTATACATCAAACAAACAGGCAAAGCAACACTAGGCTCACGGCCTGAATTGCTCTACAGGCAGTTATTGATCAGTGAATTAATTGAAAGATGTCTTACACTGCTTTCAACATCACTTCAGTCTAAACACTGGGACAGCTTGCTTATTAATGTGTCCTGGTTTCCACCAGTACTTAGCAAGGGCTCTGAAGTGTCTTGCATTTAAGAACCCAGCACTTACAGTTAGGATCTAAACTGAGGCTTCCAGATTGCAAATCCATCTTCACAACTAGGCCAAACAGGACCCTGGATATTGCACACAGTATTTTGCTGTGAAAGAAACCTGTTGCTATCAAATGTGCAAAAGTATAAATACATAAAGCTAAGCTAAAATTGTATATTTCATTTTCATAAGAGCAGTAAAATACTGACAGAACTTGTTTATTTAGGTCAAGAGTAAACATAATTTGACCAAAATTGGCGGAGACTGATAACACCATCCAGTAAATTTGTCTATTGCTATATATCCTTTAGGGCTGGGCCGTGGTAGCGCAATCTGTAGTGTACAGGACTTGAGACCAGGACTGCTAGTTCGAATCCCCCGCTCTGCCAATTTCTTTCCGCGGACTGATGATAGTCATTGTGACAGGATTCATTCCCCTCTCACCACTGATCATTGTCTCAATGATGGTAATGAGGGAAAGTAGTGAGCGGCTTGGGAAAAATATTGTACAAAGTCCTTGTAAAAAGAAACTCCAGGAAAGCATGGATAGGTGCAATGGCCGCCATGACATAGCTAAAATAATGTTTAAAACCGTCTTAAAACCACACAATCAATCAACGAAAACATCCTATAGGGCATGATCTTTCATACAGGGTTTGTAATATACTACTCAAAATTTGCTAGGGGTCACCATGTTTCCCGCAATCTCCTTTAATTTCAGAAAATCTGTTTTGATACAAAGAACTAGTGCATATACTTTAACCCTTTCCCAAACAATCCCTGGTTTCTACGACCCTGAGATAGAAGCCTTTTGAAAACATTGTGGGAAAAGGAGAAAATGCTGGTAACCAGCATTTTCTCCTTTTCCCACAATGTTTTCTACCCTGCTGGAAACAAATTTTAATTTTTGAGTTACATTTATTTTGTCATCTGCAAGTGCTTTGAATTTGGACCTGTCTAAAATTTTGTCGTTTGGTAAAGGGTTAAGGGTGCTATATTTTGGATATTTGAATAATTCATTGTGACTCGGGTTAAACGGACTGTTATGGAAACACATGTTTTTTCTAATGCGAAACTGAAATGTAAATTTTTTCAAAATATCAAAATGATCCCTATCAAAGTGTGAGTAGTATATTTCCTGTGGGCATAGCTGGTGTTTGTCCCACCTCCATTGTTTACCATATGACTTTTGGCTTTTCTAAATTCAAAACATGTGAAGATGACAAATTAAATATAGCTCAAATGAACAGACCTGAGCTGTGCTCTGTGAAAAGGGGGTTTAATGCATCTGCGAAAAGTATCTGCAAAAAGTATTGACCCAGGTCAGGCTGCGCAGTCCTCATAGACTGACCTGGGTCGAAACTTTTTGCTATTGCTCAAATTTCTGCATGTCACAGCACCATTCTACCTCCAGATTCAACTGATTGTTATACATATTGGATGACCTGCTTGGTGTGCAGGATCACAAAGTTGCATCAAACCTGCTTTTATCAGGGCATGACTCATTTGTTCATGAAAGGATACAAAAAACTCTGGTTTATTCTTCATCAGACGACAACATTTTTAGACCATATAGAACATATTTGCAGACAATAAATTGAAAATAGCTCATATGATGAGACTTATTTCCTGAAAGGCACAAAACCTTGGGGGAAATAGTTACCTGCATTTTCTCCTTTCCCCACAATGTTTTAACTCTTTATCCAACAACATAAGTTTGGACTGAACCAAACTGAAACCATTTGCAGACGACAAATTCACTGCTGCTAAAATGATTATTTCTCTCTTTGATAGGGTAGATAACATTGTGGGAAAAGGAGAAAGTGCTGGTTACCAGCATTTTCTCCTTTTTCCACAATGTTTTCATAAGCTTTTATTGTAAGGATCATTAAATCTTGGGATTTTGTGATAAAGAGTTAAACAGCCTTCTTCCTAAAAGTAGTGAAAATTCAGAGTTGTTTGCCAAAGGGTTCACAGATTACCACTAGCGGATAATTTGTTCTTTACATCAGATCATTTGACAAATTGCTTGCAGTGAGCATTTTCTCCTTTTGTCAAAATAATTTGACACTTGACCTTAAATCACACTCATTTTCCCTATCTAAAACAGGGATATTTTCAAAAGTCGTCCGCTGCAAATTTGTTTTCCAGGGGTCACCGATTTAACAAAGTCCAAACTGACGAGTGTGAAGCCATATATTGGCTTACGTTTGACAAGCTACATTAAAGAACAAATCACTGACCATGTTTTTTGCGGACCAACAAGGTGCAAAAATGGTCGACAGAAATTGGGTGACATTTCTCTAATCCGAATCTGAGTCTCTGGAGGATCGTAGAATTCTCTCATGCAGATGGAATTTCATTTCCTCGATCACATGGCATAACAATGTAACAAGCATTGTACTTTCTCTTATGCTGTGACCCGTGCGTGATCTTGGGTCATAATCCTTTTTAAGATAATCTTTCGGTTTTTACTCCCCTGATGAAAAGAGATTTTTGAAACATGGTGGGGCACTGTGATGGTTGTCAGCAATTTCTTCTTTTTCAAACAATGCTTTCTACCTTTTCAGAGATGAATTCTCATAGTTCAAGTTACATTTAACTAAATTTTGTGAACTGCAAAGGTTTGCTTTCAACATGGAAATACCAAAAACTATGATGTCTGGAAAAAAATTAACACAGAAACTCTTTACCACACAACACAAGTTAAGACTTGTTCAAACTGAAAGCATTTCCAGATGCCAAATTAGAATTGTGGCTTAAATGCTTTCTCCTTCAAAAGGTAAAAAAACATTGTGGGAAAAGGAGAAAATGCTGGGAACCAGCATTTTCTCCTTTTCCCACAATGTTTTCCAAAGCCTCTTTCCTTGGGGTCATTTAAACACGGGATTGTTTGGTAAAGTTACGGATAATGAACCAATCTGAGAGCCCCAGCAGACACATTAAGTAATACCTTACAAATTCACATTTAAGGAGACCTAGAATGTTCTGTGCAATTCAAATAAACAGGCTAATTCACAAGAGTACCGTGTATTTATATCCTCACCCTTCTAGCACTGAATTTTATCCCTTTAAGACCCACTAGCTGCTAAAAATAAACAATTTGGACTTTAAAGGTGGCCCTTCAGATTTTGGGACGAAAATTTTACAAAAATACAAAAAGATCATCCTTATACTCCCTAAGCCTTTTAATTTTCTTTCATAAAACCCCAGTAGTCGAAAACCACCCGACAAGAAGAGAAATTAGAGGTTTACTACGGCCAAGGTCGACACCGACAGGAAACACGTTCTATTTGTACATGAGCAACTCACTCATTTACATACCGGAAATACACAGACAAAGCTTCAAACATAGCGTCCAAAGAAGACATTGTGGAAAATAATTACATGTTTGTTATGTTATGGAATTTAAGCGTCATTAGTCACGTGCTAGTCATTTGACATTCCCACAATGCTTTTTTGATTTCTGGCGCGAAATCTAGAAATACCTTAAGAGGCTATGTAGCCTTTTAAGGGAACACCATAAAAAATTTCTTTTTTTTTGTAATTTTATGATTCTTAATTATTGATGATTTGTATTGTTTTTTCATATAAATTTCAGTGATATATATATTTTTTAATTTGGTGAGATGTGAAAAATCTAAATACCCACCTTTAAAATGCAGGCAAATATAACTCATACCATTTAATACTTTACCACCAAATCCCGAGTTGGCTTTTCACATAAGCTTCCACTATAGAGAGCTCCATTTATAAATGTCTAGCCTGGCTTAATGAGCAGTAACACTTTTTCTATTTTTGGTAATGGAGACCATGACATTTACATGCACTGACCCTAAAATCGATCCAAAACCTTCAAATTTGTTCAAACAGGTGTTTTTAAGAGGAAAAAGTCTTTCAGTTTTTACTATCAACGACCTTCACATGCATGCACTGACCCCGAAATTAATCCTAAGCTAGCTTTTCATGTTAACCCTTTCCCACACAATCCCGACTTTTAACGACCCTGGGAATGAAGCCTTTTGAAAACATAATGGCAAAAGGAGAAAATGCTGGTAACCAGCATTTTCTCCTTTTCCCACAATGTTTTCTACCCTTCCCAAAACAGTTTTTAATTTTTCACTCACATTCATATTGTTGTCTGCAGATGCTTTCAATTTGGACAAGTCTAAAATTTTGTGGTGTGGTAAAGAGTTAACACAGCAAATTTCATACATAAATGCTAGTTCAAGTCAGTTATTGAGGGGACACACATTTTATATTTATAGTATCAGTGACCTTAACCTTGCATGTACTGACCCCTAAAAAAATCCCATACTACCTTTTTAGAATGTTTTTCTTAAGTATGTTTTATTAAAACATGACTACATAGCTGAGATACTTTCTATTTTTAGTAACAGTGACCTTGACCCTGCATTGCACCAACCACAAAATTAATCCAAAGCTAGTTATAATGTAACCTCCATATTCAGCAAGTTTGTTCCGGCAAGTTAGAAAGCAAACTGGCATCAAGCACTATTGCTTCTTTTCCAACAACATTTTCCATGTGCTTGATCAACAATAGATTGCTTTTCTTCAATCGTTTGACCATTGTATTGCTTGTGAGTGTATTCTAGTCAGTCTAAAAATAGCCTGTACAGCACTGCATTTACTAAATTTAGACATTCAAACACTAAATAGAACAGAAACCTTTTACAGACTTATCTCATGTTCTTATGGCACAAGAAATATGGCTTTTTGACAACATGGTTGGAAAGAGGGAAACATGTCTACCCTACCCTTTTTTTTCTTACCCTGCAGATGACAAATCCCATCATTTCAAACTTAGATTTGTAAATGCTGTCAAGTTGGACAAGTCTAAAATTTCATCATCTGGTAAAAGAAATTTATGTCTGAAATTGTCAAAAAAGTCTGAATTAAGATTTGGAACACCTTACTGACATACATGTAACTCTATATCAAACGGAAAAAAAAAAATTGACTTGTCCAAAGTGAAAGCATTTGCAGATGACAATCTAACTGTAACTGAACTGATTAGATTTGTCTTTCAAAGGGTAGAAACATGGGAAAAGGGAGAAAATGCTGGTTACCAGCATTTTCTCCCTTTTCTCAATGTTTTCAAAAGGTTTCTTTCTAAGGATCAATATAAAATTGGGACTGTGTGGTGGAGGGTTAAACTTTCCAACAAAGCAGAATCAAGATAGGTCTTTGACCACTACCATCTAATTGCATGTGACCCCACTTTACATGGAAACCTCATTTGGATGTCAAAGCTCATTATTTTGAACATCTACAGTGTAGTATTCCATTACAAGATGTCATCTCTCATTTGAATATTCATGACTTTGTTCCTCATTAATCTAACAACAAAAATCATTTTTTTTTTGTTTCTTTCAACAGGGCCAAAGATGAAGAAAGTATGATGGATGTATCAAAATTTAATCCATTACCACATGACATAATTCTTAACTTGCATTCTCAGACTACAAATTGAATGTGGCTAAAATGATGGGATTTGTATCAGGAAGGGTAGAAGACAGTGTGGAACAAAAAGAAAATGCTGGTTCCCTGGATTTTTTTCCCACAATATTCTTAAAAGACTCTCACCTCTTTGGTTGTTAAAACTAGGGATTATGTGGTAAAAGGTTAACCCTTTACCAGACAATGCCATTATATTTGATGGCCTTGGAATAGAGTGCATTTCAAAGTCATCAAGAAAAAGAGAACATTCTGATAACCAGCATGTTCTGAATTTCACACTGTATTTTAAACCCTTACAAATACATATCCAGTAGTATGAACCTTAGTTGATTTGTTGTCTGCAAAATACTTTCACATTGTGCAGATCGTAAGTTTTGTCATCTGGAAAAGGGGTAATTCCTGCTTTAGCCCATTACCACACAATGACAACTTTTGACGACCCTTGGAAAGAAGCCTTTTGAAAACATTGTGGGAAAAGGAGAAAATGCTGGTAACCAGCATTTTCTCCTTTTCCCACAATGTTTTCTATCCTATCAATAAACAATTGCACCATTTGAGCCACACTGAAATTGTCGTCTGCAAATGCTTTCAATTTGGACAGGGCTAAAATTTTGTCATCTGGTAAAGGGTTAACTCGTTACCAAACGACAAACTTTTGGACTGGACCAAATTCAAAACATCTGCAGACAACAAATTAAATCTTGGTAATATGATGATTTCTGACTTTGATAGGGTAGAAAATATTGTGGGAAAAGGAGAAAATGCTGGTTACCAGCATTTTCTCCTTTCCCCACAATGTTTTCTATAGGTTTCTTTCTCAGGGTCGTTAAAAGTCGGGATTGTGTGGTAAAGAGTTCACAAGTCAATTCTTCAATTCCAAATTCCAGTTATATAAAGTTGTCGAGGGCTTTTGCCCCATGCACAGTAGCTCGTAAAAGACTAGTCTCAATAATGAGACGCTACGGTGATTTTTCTCATATTTGGACATTTATTGTACACCGTACCGTCTCAAGTCCATCGTAAACTTTCCGGTAGCAAAGATAGAGCGTTATACTGACTTTCTGTTTCGTCAGTTTAATCTGTATTGCAGCGAAATGCAATTAACTTTTAGTAACAAACATGACCAAAGACAAATTATTAAACCCTTCATTACATAAAGAGCTTGTAGAAGTTGTTTATAACATGTAAATCTCGGAGAAATCACTGACGAAATTTATCGTGCGTGGCCGCCATTTTGTGTGTTTTCGGGAATGTAAACAACTCGAGTAACAGATGAAATGCACGGTTTTCTCATGTTTAGCGTTTAAGTTGAAAATACTTGTATTTCAAATGAAGGGTTATTAAATACGGAAGCAACAGGTATGTTTAAATCCTAGTTTTGTGCTCTATTTGCGAAATTATACGAGTTCAAACTTGCGCACAAAATCTGTGCGGAGCTTTCAACTGATTTTGTCTTGATCGTCTCTGTACCCAGAGGCAACCAGTCAAAAAGTAACATCACCTTTGGGGACAGTCATCTGTACTAATAAAAGAAATGAGACCAGAGAGTCGCTGGTTCAAATACCCAGCTTTGCCAATTTCTTTTAGAAGACTGATGACAGACGTTGCGACAGGATTCATTCCTCTCTCACCCCCTACTCATTATTTTGACAAAGGTTATTTGGGAAAACAGCCAGTGGCTTGTGAAAAACATTGTGGAGAGGTACACTGGCTGCCATGATAAAACTAAAATGATGTTGAAAACGATGTAAAAGGCTTTAGAAGCAAATAAATCAAGGTTCTCTACATCCAATAAATAAACAGAGCAGGGTCACATCCTGTGTCCCATCTGTCTGTGATAGGCTGCTGGGAAGACAGGAAATGACAAAATCAACAGGAAGTGACACGCCATGAAACCTTTTATCTCATTTACACCTGCAGACGACTTTTTTCACTGGCCTTGCAGCTTAAACTGCTATGAGAACATACTGACGAACAGAAAATTTGCTTAATATGAAATGTTATAAATAGTATTTTTCTTGATTACTGTGTAGTTTGTTACACTTTATGGTCCATTAACTCTTTACCAAACAACTCTAAATTTTAATAAGCTGAGCAAAATATGGGAAAAGGTTCCTAGCATGTTCTCTTTTTCCAGAAATGTTTTCTACCCCTTCAAAGAAAACTTGAGTCATTTAAGTCACGGTTGATTTGTTGTCTGCAAAATGCTTTCAAATTCGATGAGTAAACTTTTGTTGTCTGATAAAGGGTTAAAAAATAGCCTGTTGCTTAGAGGAAAACACTGAAGGTAAAGGAAGGCAAAGGAAAAAGTAATGGTTACCAGCATTTTCTACATTCCTCAAAGACAAACCTGATCATGTGAACTGCATCTAATTTGTTGTCTGCAAATTTCTCCATTTCCAACAATGTTTTCTATCCTTTCAAATAACAAACCTCTTATCATTTGAACCACATGTAATTTGTTGTCTGCAAATTTCTTCATTTCCAACCATGTTTTCTATCCTTTCAAATAACAACCCAATCATCTGACCTAAATTAAATTTGTTGTCTGCAAATTTCTCCATTTCTAACAATGTTTTCTATCCTTTCAAAGCCAAATCCCATTATCTGAACAGTATTTAACTTGTCGTCTGCAAATACTTTCATTATGGGCCTGGGCTGGGACTTGATTTAATTTTTTTTGAGTACTCTAATTGCACCGGAGCAGCAAGCGCAATCAAGTGAAACCAACCAAATGGCATGAGAGGAAAAATTAAAAATGGCTCACAATGATAAAGAACTGCATTCAAAAGCTGCAAACTATTATTTCAATTACTGACATACAAATTACCAGCTTGCAACGCAAATGGATGTCTCGCTTTGCAATCTTTGCATTAAAACATTGTTTGTCTTTCTGCCATTTTTTTGGGGAGTAGGTCACATGACTGCTCTGACCACACCCTCTTGGACGATGGAGTACTCTGACACAGCCACTCTGTTACACTTGATTACAAATCTGTGTGCTTGGAAAGATTACGAAGCCATGGAAGCTCCGTTGGTAGCATACAGGACTTGAGAACAGGGGGTTGCTTGTTCAATTCCCAGCTCGGCCAATTTCTTTCTGAGGATTGATGATACTCATTGCAAAGGATTAATTTCTCTCTCACTGCTGACCACTGTTTAAACAATGGTTATATGGGAAAGCAGCCAGTGACTTGGAAAGAATATTGTGCATAGTAATGGTAAATGAGACTCCAGGAAAGCATGGATAGGTGCACAGGCCACTGTGATATAACTTAATATTGTTGAAAACAGCGATAAACACCACACAATCAATCAGTAAAAAGATTGCTCAGATCAGCTAAATCAAGTCCACCCCAACCTAAAATTCTGACATCTGGTGAAGAGTTGACCTTGAACTTTAGCAACCCAATCAATTTTGTTATGGCTTCTGTCATAGATCTGCTTCCCAGGATAAATTACTTTTTTCCAAACATGATTTTCATTAACCCTTTGACACAAAAATCCAAGTTTAAATGACCCTGAGAAAGAAGCCTATTGAAAACATTGTGGTAACCAGCATTTTCTCCTTTTCCCACAATGTTTTCTACCATATCAAAGACAAATTCCATCATTTGAACCCCATTTGAATTGTTGTATGCAACTGCTTGCAATTTGTTAACATTTTTGTAATGTGGTAAGGAATTAACTTGTAACCAGATAGCAAATTTTTAGACTCATCCATGCTGAAAACCATTTTGCAGATGACATTAAATTAGGCCAAACTGATGGAATTTGCAAATGAAAGGATAGAAAACATTTTGGGAAAGGAGAAAATGCTAATTACCAGCATTTTCTCCTTTTCCCATAATTTCTACAAAAGAATCCTCCCTCCATGTCATTAAAACTCAGGATTGTGTGGTAAAGGGTTAACTCTTTACCAGATGACAATGTTTTACACTAATCTTTTCCATATTGAAAGCATTACAAGACAACATATTTAATATGCCTAAATCGATAATTTTTTTTTTTAGTTTAGAATATTAAACGTGGTGGAAAAAAGGAAAAAATACTGATGCTCAGAACTTATTTTCCTTTTTCAACAATGTATTAGCCTTTTTCTTCAAGGTCTTAAAATGGAAGGATGGTATCGTAAAGGTCAAAAGCTTAATCAAGTTCATGCAACCTTGCTGATGACATTGAAAGGAAACATAAATTGTATCAGCAACTGTAACCAGCATTTTTCCCCTTTTTTTAGGTTTCTCACGATCTTTTCTACTTTTTCAGATACAAATCATCCAAACTGTAACTCTTACCAAACAACAAAATTTTAGACTTGTCCATATTGAAAGCATTTGCAGATGACAACAGCTGGCTTATGTCATGGCCTGGCGTGCGTTGTGCATCTGTCTGTGTGTGCGTCAGTGCGTGCATGCATTTACCTCTATTTCAAACATCTTCTCTGAAACTACCCATCGAATATTGATGAAACTTCACAGAAATTATCCTGCCATAGTCCTCATCAAAATTTCTCGAAAGAATATGATTTCTCTAAATACTCTGGTTGCCATGGCAACATAACTGAAAAATATTGAAAATCCTTGAAAATATTCTTGTCTGAAATCAGAAAGCCCAGAGCTACCAAATTTGGCACGTAACTTTATCTAATAGACCTCTACCACATTTCTTCAAATTATAGCCCTGGGGTCAAAATTGGTCCTGCCCCTGGGGGTCACAAGTTTTACTCGGGTCTATATAGTGAAAACTTTAAAAATCTTCTAGCTAATAATCATAAGGCCTAGGACTAACAAATTTTGCATTTAGCTTTATCTAGTGGGCCTCTACCAAGAGTGCCCAAATTATAGCCCTGGGATCAAATTTGGCCCCATCCCTTGAGGTCACAAGTTTTACATGGGCTTGCATAGTGAAAATTTTAAAAATCTTCTGGTTCCTAGCCACAAGGCCTAGGGATACCAAATTTTGCATGTAGCTTTATCTAGGGGGCCTCTACTAAGATGGCGCAAATCATAACCTTGGAGTCAAGTTTGGCACCGTCCCAGAGGTCACAAGTTTTACATGGGCTTATATGGTGAACTGTTACAAATCTTTTTGTTCCTTACCATAAGACCTTGGGCTATCAAATTTTGCATGTATTGTTATCTTATGGACCTCTTCCTAGATTGTTTAAATAACAGCCCTAGGGTCTTAATTGGATAGAAGTCGCAAGTATGGTATGGGGCTTTATCTTGTGGGCCTCTACCAGGATTCAAATAATTATAGCTCTACGGGCAAAAATGGCTTTGCCCGGGGATCGTAACTTTTTTGTGGGCTTTTATAAAGAAAATTTTATGTCTTCTAGTTCAAAACCAATTGGCCAAGAGTTGCAGTGTTTGGCTGGTAGGGTTTGTACTTAGTGGAGCAATACAAGGCCATCATGGCCCCCTTGTTAATGTAGCAATGCTGGAACTAAGGGATTTGTTTTTGAAAGGATAGAAATGAGCAAAAGGCTTTATCTTCATTTCAAACATGGGACTGTTTGGTAAAGGGTTAATTTTGTAGCTTCATATTGAACCATGATGTTTGCAAGTGTTTTCACTGTAGGCAAGTTGAAAATTCTGTTGTTTTGTAGGAAGTTCATGTGCTACAGTAAAGAGGCAACAGTGTGTTTGCTTTGTACAGGTTAAAGCAATTGTTTTTCCACTGAAATGTACAAAATAAAATTTGTATAAATCTTACTAATGATAATATACATTCTTATATATACATAATTATACAAAAATTCAAATTCGTAACAGCCGCTCTGTTGTGTTTTGGATCTTTTGTTTGTATACAAGAGACACAATATCAACATTTAACCCTGTACCCAACAGTACCATGTCCCTGAGAAGGAAGCCGTTTGAAATCATTGTGGAAAACAAAGAAAATGCTAGTAACCAGCATTTTCTCCTGTTACCCCAACAATTTCCACACCAGCAAAGATAAATTGGATCATTTGAGTCACATTTCAGATTGTCATCTGCAAATGCATTCAATTTGGACAAGTCTACATATTTGTCATGTGGTAGAGATTTAAGTATACCATTGCAAGGGTAGAGAACAACATTAACGCTATACCACAAAATCCGGAGCCTTGCAAAAACACTGTTGGAAAAGGAGAAAATGCTGTTAATCAGCATTTTCTTCTTTTCCAACAATGTTTTGTACCATTCCAATGACAGAAATTAACTTTTAGAACATTAAATAAGTCCTCTACAAATGCTTTTAATTTGGTAGAGTCCAAAATTTTTTCCTAAGGGTAAAAGTTAATGGCACATTACTGTAACCATCATCATGACACTATCCCAAGTAAATACATTGAATGTACCGATAAATCTTCAATTTTATGGTTCCTAGCATGTAAGCAACAACAAACTACTGTTGTTTTATGGCCCACTGACAGCTAAGGGCATTTTAGCATAAGAAATAAAAAAAAAAACCACTTTGTTTCGATGGTAGATGGTAGTTCTCAAAACATTTCCAAACCTCAAAGCACCTGTATTTCTGACTGGCTGAGCCACTGTTTAAACCAATTTGATATTGTGTGACTCTCTTGATTGATGAATTGAATAGTGTATAATGCTGTTTTCAACATAATATTTCAGTTATATGGCAACAGCCAATGCACCTATCCATGCTTTCCTTGAATTTCTTTTTACCAGTACTTTGCAAAATACTCATCCAAAGCCACTGGCTGCTTTCCCAAATAACCTATGTCAAAACAATGATCAGCCATGAGAGGAATGAATTCCGCCGCGATGACTATCATCAGTGCTCAGCAAGAAACTGGCAAAGCTGGCGATTTGAACCAATCACCTCCTTGTTTCAAGTCACTGACTGCGCTGTAGGGGCTTGGCATGTTACTCTATAAATTTAGCAGAGGACTGTGAATGCAATATAGAATGTTTGTTGGATAATTATGGACTTTTCAGGTTTTATCTTAGGCACACCTTCAGGGTTTTTCATATGTATAGGAAAGGCCCATTTAAGCACCAAACAGAAATTTTCAAAATTAAACTCTGACAACAAAACAAAGTCTGTAACACCTTGAATGACTGCTTTATGCCAACAAACCACATATTTTAGATTCCTGACCAATAAAAGTGTCTTGAGAAATGGATGCATGCATACGGAAGCAATATAAAATCAAGATGTAGATATGGTCAGGAAAGTTTGTGAAAATACAAAACTTACTTATGCGTTAACTGAAAAAAAATAGCAGATGACGAATTGCGTGTCTCAAATTATTGGATTTGGATTTTAGAAGGTGAAAAACATTGTGGAAATAGGAGAAAATGTTGATGACCAGTTTGAAAGCTTTCATTTATCTCATCATTAAATTGCAAAGTTGGTTGATTGATTGATTGAATGGCGTTCAATGCCGTTTTCAACATTGTTTCAGATATATCATGGCTGCTAGTGCACCATGCTTTTCTGGAGTTTCTTTTACCAGTACACTGCACAATATTCTTTCCAAGCTAATGACCGCTATCCCACATAACTATTGTCGCAAAAATAATCAGCCATGAGAGAGGAATGAATCCTGTCGCAATGACTATCATCAGTTGTTGGAAAGAAATTTGCCAAGCCACGGATTGAACCAGTGACACTCTGTTCTCAAGTCCTGTATGCTATTGACCGAGTTGCCAGGGCTAAGCAATGTTGGTTAATAAAGGGTCAAGTGTGTACTACAATTGACCTTTCTGTAAACGCGAGTTTGGCACGCCCACCTTAGTAACATGGTATTTCGGTTGTCAGGCCTGACAAACAAACCAGAAAATGGCGTCCAATACAAAGAGAAAGAGCGTTTATTTCAGTTTTATTCTATCTGATATTTCGCTCTAGGTTAATTATCCCAACTTTTTTCCCCGACTTTCTTATCAATTTGAACTTAATCAGCAACTTAACCAGAAAAAATATTTAAAATAATGTCATATTTACGTGAAGTAAAAATAATGCAAATATGTTCGTAATTCCATGTTCAGTCACAGCATTTCAAATAAAAGTATATTGTGAGTAACTTACTGTCAGCAACATGTATAATAACTAAAAGGGGCATAAGTTTTCAAGACATTTCGTCAGTATGTAACATAATTTGACTGTAAACAATACAGGAAAAGGATTTACAATTTAACCCTTTACCACACAGTCCCGTCCTTTATCGTCTTTGAAGAAGGAAACTTTTGAAAACATTTCTCTCTTTTCTTGGCTGTTTTCTACCCTTTCAAAGACAAATCTTATCACTGGAGCAACAGTTAATTTGTCGACAGCAAACGTTTTCAAAATACACGAATCTAATATTTTGTTGTCTTGTTAAGAGTTAATTAACACCTCTAATACCTGTTTGAGTCTGAGAGGTGCAATAGTATTTATTTTTGTGTTTAAAATGCTTGAATTTAATAACCTTTGCACATCTGAAATGTGGCATATGTCATGAATGTTCCAGTTTGGCATTAATTTTAACCCTTGGTGCGTGAAGAATATGCTGAGTATGTAGATATAGATCAGATTGCAAATAGTATGCAGCCTAATCTTGGATTCAAACCATCTGCTACTTACATTATTAAGTATACTTACAGTAGATTTAAAGGTCTTACTTCTATTCTGTTCTGTTTCAGAAGCTCAGTTTCAAAGGCAACTTATCTTAATTAAATAAACTTTTGACTTAGCCATATTTAAGTGAATTAGCACATCTGCCATTTCAAAGGGTTTGTCGGTAAACTGTTAATTTGATAGGATGTGTGTTTGATTGCAAACCAAAATTGCCACTCTAATCCACTTGACCACCCGTTGTCTCAGTATATCATTGAAGTTCAAAACAAACTGCCGTCAATGATATTAAAAAGTTTGTTAACTGACGGCACACTGAACATATTTTAAAATCATCAAAAAACCAGTTTCCCTTACCCGAAATTGAAACTTTTCTGTTGAATCAGACAATCTATGAATATTCGAAATGCATGTAATTCGGTGTAATTTATTATCGAATATGATGTTGAGACGACTTAACTAGCCTCACAAAAACAATAAGCATCTTAAATTCCATTATTCTTTGGCAAAACTGATGTATGTTTAGGTGTTTCATTTTTTCTCATTGAAGTTCAAAACTTTGCTGAAACATGTAAATCTATTGCACTGTCCTTCACTCCCAAAATTCGGACTTTTTGTACTTAACATTGCATAAATCAGTTAAAGCATCTTAAAAGTTAACAAGGAATAGGCTTATCTGTAAATTAGTTAAAGCATCTGTAAAGTTAACAAGGAAGTAGGCTTATCTTATCACTACGGATCCATGTATTCTGGTTATCAGTATTTTCTCCTTTTCCCATAATGTTTTCAAAAGCCCTCCTCCTGAGGGTCTGTATTAAAGGGTTAAGCAAAATGAAATTGGAAGGTAGTTATCCAACAGACCTTGCTGGCGATTGAAACAGCAATTTTCTTAGATGGGGTTTTTCTATGCCTATTTTTTTTGGGAGTACTTCCGAAAATGACATTTCTACATACTTTTGTGCATACATTGTGATTCTTATTGATCCGTGATGGATGAAACTGTTCACGAAGTTTTCCACACAGTTTTATCCACCGAATACATTTTTCAAGATCTGTTTTCTGATTTGGAAATGGGATGAATCTAACTCCGCCCTGCATTCTATCTGGATAACAATTATCATTGTCACACAATCTGTAACTACACCTTTTAACCATTTCAAAGATTTTTATTGACTGTTAACACAATTGCTGTTTTGATAATTAAAGATACGATCAAATTATCTCACGTTTATAACAAATTGTGTCTAATCTTTTTGTTTACATGACGCCCAGCGCTGCGTTTTGATTGGCCGATAAGACCTGTCAATCAAAATCGGCAGAAAGGTCAATTGCTTGTCTCATATGCATCCAAATGCTTGAGACTGGAGCTTCAAACTTCTGCTCAACAAAATTAGTGTTCTGCATTATTGGATCTTGGATACTGCCTTGCCACCGAAAAACCAGCCTTGACATTACAATATCTGCAAATCTAGCTCTGACTGAGAATGCCTGTCTCATTAAATTAGCAGTGTTAAAGTTAAACCATCTAATTGTTTTGTACAGGGTTAAGAGATTTTCAGATCCTCAACAAAGAGTAAATCAGAAAGACTATATCTAATGAAATGCCTAGTGACGGCTATGTTATGGTTCTCAAAATGTTCTCCTTTTCCCACAATGTTCTCAAAAGCTTTTTTCCGTAAAGTTCATTTAACCTTTTACCACACTATCCCAACTTCTAACAACCATAAGAAAGAAGCCTTTCGAAAAACATTGTGGGAAAAGGAGAAAATGCTGGTAACCAGCATTTTCTCCTTTTCCCACAATGTTTTCTACCCTACAAAAGACAAATTCCATCATTTAAGCCTCATTTAAATAGTTGTTTGCAAATGTTTTCAATTCAGACAAATCTAAAATTTTCTCGTGTGACAAAGAGTTAAAGACAAGGCTGTTTGTTAAAGTGTTAACAGAACCTCCAGGTCCTCAACAAACAGTAAATCAGAAAAATCATATCCTATGAAATGCCCAGTGAAGCTAAAATTATGGCTTTCA
This sequence comes from Hippopus hippopus, assembly GCA_946811185.2. Classification (NCBI taxonomy): domain Eukaryota; kingdom Metazoa; phylum Mollusca; class Bivalvia; order Cardiida; family Cardiidae; genus Hippopus; species Hippopus hippopus. The sequence goes on along the minus strand of OX328103.1, from coordinate 11,627,441 downwards.
GAATTTTTATCCTTTTCCTTCAGTGTTAATCAAAAGCCTTTTTCATTACAGTCAGGATTGTTTGATAAAGGGGTAACATACTTCCAGGTTCTCAACAAACAAACATCAGTATCACTATATTTAATGAAATGCTCAGTGAAGCTTATGTTACAGGCCTCTGAACTAACAGTAAATGGATAAAACACATAATCCCACATAAACCGATCAATCAAAGTTCGGCTGGCACTACCATCAACTAATGGCTACCAGTACAATGACAAATTTATAGTTTTTTTTTTAAACTCTTTTCTAGGACAAAATTTCAGACTTGTTCAATTTAATAAAATTTGCAGACGATGACTTAAATGTTACTAAAATGATGGAACTTGTGCCTGAAAGACTAGAAAAAATTGTGGGAAAAGGGGAAAATGCCAGGGCACCTATTGATCTTTTCATGCTGTTTCTTTTATGAGTACCTTTCATAATATTCTTCCCAAGCCACTGGTTGCTTTACCACATAACCATCATAGAAACAATGATCAGTGCTGAGAGACATCTGAATTCTGTAGCAATTACAATTATCAATCTTGGGAAAGAAATTGATGGAGCTGGGGATTTGAACCAGCAACTCCATGTTCTCAAGTTCTGACTAATCTACCAACCGCGCCACTGGAACTCCGTCACTTAACACAACTGCAACTGATCCATTGAGAAATCTATTGCCTTTAATTGAAATTTGGTATTGTCTAGACAAGAAAGTTGTCTGAAACTTAATACCTACACCCTCACAAATGCATAAGAATTAAACACTTCTAAGATATTCGATTAAACGTTATAGGGAAAACATTCTCCCAATTTGTGTCAAATCAACCTGCGAAAAATTTTATTTTTCCCCCAAAAGCCTTTTCACTTTAGTTTAGATTTAAAAATGTGCTTAATCAGCACATTTTCATCTGTCCCCAGGAGAAGTTTTATACATGTGGCTCATAAACTTTATGGAGTTATTGCAGATTCCATATTTTCTTATATCAGATATTTCCACCACATACTAGGACAATTTTTGCTCATTTTTAACAGCCCTGAGGGAAAAGGCTTTTGAAAGGCTATAATGGAGGGTGCTTCATCAAAATAGCTGCCCAGCCCAGGAGCTCAGTCAGTAAAGGGCTTAAAACCTATGGGTAGATTCCAATCTTCAGCTCCCCAGCTCAGCCAAATCCTTTCCAAGGATTGATGCTAGTCATTGCATGTGGTAAAGCAGCCAGTGGCTCGGAAAGGATTCCTCAACAGTGTTATCTGTTAACTCTTTACCAAACAAGATGAATGTAGACTGGTCTAAAACTTAGGATTGTGTGGTAAACAGTAAATACAGCGGAAAGGATTTTTTCTTGTCAGTTGCATGAAAACATTAGTCTGAATTTATGCGGGATCAGAAAGAAATGAGCAAGAATCACGCAATCGTGCACCCTAAAACAGAATAAAATGGAGAATTCAGCAATGTTTTATGCCCATTTCAACTTTACTTTGTTTATACCACGGTGAAAGCTTATTTACACAATCATATGTGTCCTGTGTTTTACCAGTATTAGACTGGCACTGTCTAGCACTTTGCTCCAGGACACTTCTGCGATATTTTGGCACATCAACAGTGTTCTGCCGAGGCTGCATGTTTGCGATTTTCTCGCTTAAAAATTCAAAATGTCGCAGAAAAAACTGGTAAAAGGCAATTCCTGTCACATATCAAAAATCGCGGAATCAGCCGCGTAACTATTACAATTTAGTGTTTTTCATGGGCGCCCAAGGTGCGTATATGCAAAATGAAATTTGATTGGATGCAGACCAAAAACATCAACCAAGTATTGATTGTGTACTTTACTGTCATGACATAGTATCTTCTGCAATCTCATTCGGAAAATGCTTTCTTTGCCACAGCGAAAAAGCTAGGTATTATCCTAAGCTTCTATGGTCAGCAAAAGCATACCAACAATCAGAGCTAAAAGTCCAATAATGTTCTGAAGCCCAGTACCCCTCCCACTCAATCAACATCGTCAGAAGATAGTAAAAAATACCTGTACAACAGTTCTTAGTATTTAAAAGAATATTCTTCGTTGGAATATGATCGCAACTTCAACTTTATGGGTTGTGAAATGTGTTAAAAACCCAAAAAGTACGCATTTACTGAAAACAAAAAAAATGTAATTTCAGGACTACTACTCTTATGTACTATGTGCAGAGAACATCTATCGTAGATCAGCCATCATGGCCGAATCTTTTCAGGGGGATTTTAAGAGAAGTCTCAATGAGAAATAATCACCCTTGTTAAATCCACATTTTGGATAGTGAAAGAGAATATAGCAATAGACAAATATGGGTATTGGGGAACTAATTTCAATTTCTTATTTTTAAACCATTTTAATGTATACTAAATTTTGTCCCCAAATTTTTAAAATCCTTGGCAGAACACTGCATCAAGGAACGAACCTAGGACTACCAGATTATGAATTCTATACCTTGCTAAGAGAAACTTCAAAAAAGTTCATTTTTATGGTAATTGGTCTATGAAATTTTCCTAAAGGTTACATTTTAAAAACTTATTAAAAAGTGCTTTGAAAAAAAAACAATTCAGGCAGAAAAAAAACTTGACACAGACCAAGAGTGTGTGATTTTTGGGTGAAATTCTCACAGAAAAAATTCCAACACTGACAAGAAAATGCAATAAAAACCAGGAAACCTACAATAACCTAAATGTGACATTTTGACATACTGTCTAGAAAACCTGACACAGACTGTTTATCTAAAGAGAACCTTAAATTGTTGATGCATTAATAAATGGTTTCATGAGTCTGAGAAAGCAATCTTTTGAAAACATTGTGGGAAAAGGAGAAAATGCTAGTAACCAGCATTTTCTCCTTTTCCCACAATGTTTTCCACTCTGACAAGTCTCATCTAAAATTCTGTTGTCTAGTAAAGTGTTAAAAGATCAATTTAGGATTGATTTGTTGTCATTAAGAAATAAAAACAGAAAAGTCAACTTAATCATTGAATCAAGCATTTACTTCATATACAACTTCTGTACTTTTTCATCGAAATAAGTGTTATGTAGGTAAGCAGACAGTAGCTTGGGAAGAACATTGTGCAAAATACAGGTAAGCTGTAAAAGTCCAGGAAAGCATGAATAGGTGAACTGGCTGTGATGACACAACTGAAATACTGTTGAAAATGGCATTAAACACAATAAAAAACAACCAAACAAACAATTCATGAAAACAAGTGAAAAGAAAATCTAGTTGGGTGATCTTTTGACACAAGGTTAACCCTTGAAGCCCTGAATTAATGAAAAGGACCTCTTCCGTTATGGAGAACAGCCTAAATATTCCTACTTCATGGGTTGTTTTGGATAGTAAATGCATCAAAGTAACAGATAGTGAAGATCCAAGATCAGACTGCATGTTTGTGGAGTCTGATTTACCTATACAGACACTCTCTCCAAAATAGCCTTGAAGGCACAATTGTTTGAGTCTTTCTCCTAGAATTAACTGTAACATTTTATTAAGACAATACATTTGACTTGAAAGAGTCACTATGACCAAGGACATGTCTTACAGCTGCCAACTCCAAGTAACCTCCATGCAAATACTGAAAATCTCCATTACCAATGATATTTTCCATTTGTCACTATGTTTTTGTAACTACTAGAGTTAACAGCTCACCAAACAAACCAAGTTGAAAAAAGTCTGAGGCTTAAAACATTGAGAAGAAAAGGAGAAAAAGGTTGGTAACCAGCATTTTCTCCTATTTCCCCACAATGTTTTCTATCATTACTTTTGAACAACAGACTTAAAGTTTGGAGCAACACTGTATTTGTCATCTGCAAATGCTTTCATATTGGACAAATCTATAATTATGTTGTATGGTAAACAGTTAAACTTATCAGAAATTTTGATATTATTGATTTTTAACAATAGTCTGTAATTTTTCATTGCCAAGCACACAGGTAAGACATTTTTTCACAATTTCATTTCCCACCCTTTAAAGATAATGGTCACCAAATGACTTCCATGCTTTTGATATTTGCACTTTCATCACCGAGTCTTGCATATGTGTGCTTGTACAGTGAATTTGTAATGGGTTAAAATAAATCAATTTAGACAATTATCATAGTCAGTATATAAAAGTCCAACAAAAATATTTTCAGGTCATAATATCTGAACAGGTCAAGCTGTCAGTTTTAAGTATCAAAACAAAGCATCTACTCCTTTAAGCCTTTACCAAACAACAAAATTGCAGACCAGTCCAAAATGAAAGCATTTGCAGACGACAAATTAAAGGTGGCCCAAATGACGAAATTTGTACTTGATAGGGCTGAAAAAATTGTGGGAAAAGGAGAAAATGCTGGTTACCAGCATTTTCTCCTTTTCCCACAATGTTTTCAAAGGCGTCTTTCTCAGGGTCGTTAAAAGTCGGGATTGTGTGGTAAAGGGTTAACAGACAATCCCAGGTTTCAACCACCCTGAGGATGAAGACTTTTGAAAACATGGTGGGGAAAGGAGAAAATGCTGGTTACCAGCATTTTCTCCTTTTCAAATGGTTTTTAACCTTTCAAATTTAAGTTTTCCCATGGAAAGATTTTTCAATTTTGATAAGTCTAGAATTTCGTTGTCTGGTACACTGTCAAGTACTACGTTGCATATTCTTGCTAAAACAACTTTGAAATGACACTGTTTGGACTATTTTTCCCAACTGATAAGGTCTATTCCATTAATCTTTTGCCAAACAATAACATTTCAGACCAGACCAAATTCAAAGCATTTGCAGACAACAAAATAAAGGTGACTCACAAATTTAAATTTGGGCCATGCTCTGGCAAAAAGGGGCTTAATGCATCTCCTTAGTTCATTTTACCAAGCAAGATATCTCATAATTAGGGATCCATAAAATCCGCTTTGTCTAACAACTGACTGAATCATGAGGTAGACTGGTCCTTTGGCATACTGAAAATTAACCTATAGCAAAACGATTCCGCCCAGGTCGGCCTGCGTGGACTGCACAGGCTGACCCGAGTCGATACTTTTTGCAGATATATTAAGCCCCCTTTTCACAAAGCATGGCTCATTTGTTTTGGGAAGGGCTGAAAACATTAAGGAAAAAAGGAGAAAATGCTGGTTACCAGCATTTTCTCCTTTTTCCCTCAATGTTTTCAAAAGCTTTTTTTCTCAAGATCATTAAATGTTGGGATTGTTTGGTAAAAGGTTAAATCAGCATTACAAGGGTTACCAGAAAATTTTGCCATCCATGCTGAAATGGGTAAGGTTAATTAATCCTTTACCAATAACTCCCGTATTTTCAAAACTTGACAAATAAAGCTTTCGAAAACATTGTCTGAAAATAGGAAATACTAATAACAAAGATTTTGTCTATTTTGCGCAACATCTTTCTACCCTTGTAAAGAAAGACAAGTCCTGTCATTTGAGCCACATTTGAAATAGTAATTGTTTGAGCCATATTAATTCTAATTTGCTGAAACACAAAGATTTTTTAGACTCTTCCAAAGTATTTGTAGACGCCAAATCAAATGTGGCTGAATATGGTGGAATTTGTCTTCCAAGACAAAGGACTATGTCAGAAAGGAAAGGAATGAAAGTGTCTTTGTTTCAAGGGGTTGCTTATCAATCTTTTACCAGGCAACAAACATTTCAAAGTACTTGCAGATAATAAATGAATTGTGGCTCAAATAAAGGGATTACTCTGTAAATTTGGTGTCAGCAAAATATTCTCAATTTTGACAAGTTTAACATTTTGTCATCTGGTTAAAAGTTAAAAACAGTGAACTGTAACTGCACTTACCTCTGAGTCCAGGAACACATGGCACTGTGCAAGGTTTCCATCTCTACCAGCTCGTCCAATCTCTTGGACGTAGCTTTCGAAGCTTTTTGGCATGTTATAATGGACAACGCCTCTTACATCTGCCTTGTCTAGACCCATTCCAAAAGCAACTGTTGCAACCACAACCCGTAATTTTCCAGACATGAATGCATTCTGTACACGCTTTCTCTGGGCAGGGGACAGACCTGCGTGGTAACTCTCAGCATCCCATTCCAGTTTGGGTCCTGAATATAAACATAATCAAACGTAAATTGTTCATCAGTCGACAAAACTTTTGACAAGTCTATACTTTCTGTTCAATAAAAAATCCCTTGTTTTCACAAGCCTGAAGAAGAAGCCTTTTAAAAAACATCGTGGGAAAATGAGAAAATGCTGATCACCAGCATTTTCTCCTATTCACACAATTTTTTCTATTTTGTCAAGGAACTTTAGTTCATTTGTGCCAATTTCAAAGTTGTCTCCAAATGCTTGTAATCTGAAAGAGAATAAAATTTGCCCTTCCAGGAAAGGCAAATGGTATTAATTCTGATTGATTGGATTGTGTCTTATGTTGCTTTCAACATTTTCAGTCTTACCATGGCCAAAGCTAAGTTATTCATGTATGTCCAGGATTTCATTAGTACTAGGCTAGTGCAGTAAAGCGTCTTGCTAAAGGACATCCTAGTAAAATACTCATGGCTTTGAGAAAGGATTAAACCCTGGGCCTACAGGATTCAAACCCCTTACCTTTTACCACCTAGCCATGCTGGACCCCAGAAAATGAGTTAAATTAAATCTATCCATAAAAAGGTGGAAAACATTGTGGGAGAAAAGGTTGATTACTTACAGATTAAACCATTAGACAATACAAACTTATTTTAACCAAAGCAAAATGAAGGACAAGAATAATTTTTTATTAACCCTTAGGCCGCTAAGCGCAACTCAATGACCTTTTGCGGACAGTGTGGATCAAGATCAGACTGCACGTTCTGGATCTACACTATCCAATAAGGAGATATTATACCAGAAATCACAACTTTGAAATAGCAGTATTTGCGTTTTTACTATCGAATTGAAAATTTCATTTTAGTTATTTAGCAGGATATAGGTTAAGCCTTATTTCCTTTAAAATCTGAAATATTTTCAATATGTGAAAAAGTCTAAATTTTGTTTAAGTCTATTTAAAGATTAACCGTTTACCAAACAATCCTGAAATTCTAACAACTCTAAAGGTTTTTGAAAACATTGTAAAACAAGAGTGCCGTCATCACAATATACGCCGCCGCATCGCAAAACCCTGACAATATGCAATAGGTCACATGATGAGAAACATTCTGTGAAAATTTCATCCAAATCCATCAAGAAATGTGGGAGGAGTTGCGTTCACAAGAAATGGACATACGTATGGACGTACAAAGGGACGAACGGATGTATGGACAGACGGAGAAGATGATGCCAATATATGTCGCCTCCAGCGGCGTATAAAAAAGGAGAAAACAGCAGTTTTGTCCTTTTCACAAAGTCTTTTCTACTCTTCCAAGGACAACTTCTACTGTTTCAGCCACTCTTAATTTGTCCTCCTAATATGTTTTCACTATGGACAGGTTTAAAATTCTGCTGTCTGGTAAAGGTTAACAATAAAAATAAAATGCTCAGTGAAAAGGGGGCTTAATGCATCCGCAAAAAATAATGACCCAAGTCAGCCTCTGCAGGCTGACCTGGGTCAATACTTTACATTATTGGTCAATTTTCTGCTTGTCAAAGGACCAGGGAACTTCATGATTCAGTTGGTCATTAGACAGAATGGACTTTATGGATTGATAGTTGTTATGTGATGGTTTAACCCTTTACCAAACAATCCCGGGTTTTCACGACCCTGGGAAAGTGGCCCTTTGAAAACATTGTGGGAAAAGAAGAAAATGTTGGTAACCAGCATTTTCTCCTTTTCCCACAAGGTTTTCTATCCTATAACAGACAAATCTTTCCACTTGATCAATATTTTATAAGTCATCTGCAAATGCTTTCAATCTGGACCAGTCTAAAATTTTGAAGTGTTGTAAAGAGTTAATCGGTATAATGCATCACGGAGATACATTAAGCTCTGTTTTGTCAGAGCATGACTCATGTGTGTCACTCAACTGTTTCTACCCTTCCTGGCCTCCACTGGGGCCCCTTTATTCAAACATGTCCTGATGATAGTGGCCACCTTGTCTGTCTGGTCACGTCGAGTACAGTATATGATTATGGAGTCCAGGTTACAGAATCTGTCTCCTTGTAGCAAGTTTACCAAGGCCTGTCAAAAGAGAGGAAGAGTTATTATATATTTCTTCTATAAATCCTTAGAGGAGCCATTCAGATTTCGAAGCATGCGAATCATTGGTTTTTTTAAGTTGGATTTTTTTTGTCACGAGTATGTGAGCAAGTAGATGACAGTGTAGATACACTGCCAAACAGTATGTTCTTTGCATTTGGATTTTGATCTATACTGTCTACAAATGCAATTAAATGCGGGTTTATCACTTTAAAGGTTAATATATACAATAAGCAAGAAATGAGGAGAAAGTATTAACAAGAATTTGGCATTTTAGATTAACTAGGCTAGAACTGTGCATGACTGCAAAAGGATAATGCAAGGGAGATAATTTTCCAAAACTTTAACTTTTGTACTACAGCAGGAGTTAAAGTTCCCATCAAATATGACTTAAATGATGTTGTTTTTTTGAGGTGATAGAAAACATTGTAGCCGTATTTTTCAGGACTGCTAAAATTGTGACTCTATGTTAAAGAAATATTTGGACTAGGGTAACTGCCATGGGGGAGAAAAAAGGGTACCAAACATTCATAACCTGTTCCCTATCTTCATCCCTGGACACAGATAGCTGGAGATTTTCTGGAATGGGTGAACCTCGTACTGTCGCTGTCTTGAAGTCAGTGATGTTGAGATGACGAGAAACATCCGAGGCTGTGGATAAAGTTGCCGTGGCTGTGAGTCCCAGAAAGCATTGGATTCCAAGCTTTTCTCGTAGTACCTAAATGAAAATAGTAAATTGAAGAACATAATATTGAGAGAACTACTGTCTGATGGTGATCTTTTATTTTGCTTTTGCATCATTTTTTCAGTTATACAGAAGCATGCCAGTGCACCTATCAATGCACCTATCTATTTGAGTTTCTTTTACCAATACTTCCCCAATACACTTCCCAAGCTACTGGCTTCTTTCCCAGCCATTATTGAAGGAATGATTGTTGGTGTGAGAGGAATGAATCTTGTTGCAATGACTATCACCAATATCCAGAGAGAAATTGGTTCGGTTGGGGATTTGAGCCAGTAGCCCTATGGTTTCAAGTCTTTTATGTTACCAACTGAGCTACAGGCCTGCAGGTTTAAATGTTTTGGAGTCCATATCTGTGATTACTTTCTTGCAACAAAACTTGTCTGAAAACATAGTGGCAGAGGGAAAAATTGCTTGTAATCAGCAATGTATTCTTTTCTCTCTGTGCTTTTAAGTGTTCATATTGATTATCCTTACTTCAAAAGAATGTTCTCAATGGCATCTGCTGCAATTTTTTTTCTGGAGGTGTTGAAATAAAAATAACTCTAAATTAAAACAAGCAATTTCGTTGAATTGGTATCACTTGCCGAAAAATTTACTTGACTGTGTAACTTAAAATCGCTCATAGTCGGCCATTTTTCATCGAATCAAAAAAAAAAAAAAAAAAAAATATGGCGGAATGGGTTTTTGTACACACGAAATTCCATCCTATGGTATTGGAGATATTCTCCCGAACGGACATACAGACAGACGGACAGAAGGACAGATGGACGGACAACGTTAAAATTATATCCCTCCGCCTTCGGCGGGGGATAATAAAGATGGACAATTTGACATCTAAATGTTCAAAGTGAACTCTTTATAAAACAATAAAATTTTTGACTTATCCAAATTCAAAGCATTTGCAGACAACAAAATGTGGCTCAGATGATGAGAGTTGTGTGCGAAATGGTAAAGAGAAAAAGCTAGTTACTCTCCTTTTTCTTCAAATTGTCAAAACACATGATAGTTTGGTCAAGGTATAAAATATAACCTGTGAAAAAATTAAGTAAACCCTTTCCACACAACAAACTTTGAAGAGTTCTGAAATGAAAGCATCGTAAGATGACAATTTTGAAAATACAAAAATAAGCTTAAGTTCTCCAATAGAGTAGAAAACATCGTGGAAAAAGGAGAAATTTCTTGTTACAAGTAATTTCTCCTTTTCCCACAAAAATTTCTAAAGTCTTCTTTACCAAAGTTGTTGACCCTTTGCCACATAATCCCAAGTTTCAACGACCTTGAGAAAGAAGCCTTTTGAAAACATTCTCGTAACCCGCATTTTTTTCTCCTTGTCCCTCAATGTTTTCTGCCCCCCCCCCCCCATGTAAAAAAAAAAAAAAGGAAAAAACTTTTCAGTAACATTTATTTTGTTGTCTGGTTATCTGCAAATGCTTTCATGCGGACAAGTCTTGAAATTTCGTAAGTTGGTAAAGAGTCCAAACACTTGATTGTTTAGTAAAGCGTTACAAAAGACTTACATAGTTTACTGAACAATCCTGTCTTTTAACTTTCCTGAGGAAAAAGGCTTTCTAAAACCCTGTCTAAAAGATGAAAATACTGGTATCCAGTGTTTTCTCCTCTTCAAATAGTGTTTTGACAGCCTTCTTCCTCAAAATTGCTACCGAGCCCCGGTAGCTCAGTCGGTAGCATGCAGGACTCGAGAACACGGGGTCCAGGGTTCGATCCCTGGCTACGACCCCTGGCTCGGCCAATTTCTTTCCGAGGATTGATGATAGTCACTGCGACAGGATTCATTCCTCTCCCACTGCTGACCATTGTTTCGACGATGATTATGTGGGAAAGCAGCCAGTGGCTTGGAAAGAAAATTGTGCGGAGTACTTGTGAAAGAGACTCCAGGAAAGCATGGATAGGTACACTGGCCACCGCGATATAACTGAAATAATGTTGAAAACGGCGTTAAACACTATACAATCAATCCTCAAAATTGTTAAAATACAGGATTGTCTGCAAATGGTGCGAAAGGGAAATAAAAATTGTGGTAAGTATTTTCTCCATTTCCCACAGTGTTTACTTCCATTTCAAAGAAAAATTGCATCATTTGACTAACAAACACCTTGTCATTCCCAGATGTTTTCTAAATGGACAAGTACAAAATTTAGTTGTCTGGTATATGTTGAATTACCTTACACAACCTCAAGTATGAGGGTCTGAAATTATGTGACCATTCCGATAGACAATGGGCCTCGTCTATACACACAAAAGCGACAGGTGGAAGCGATGCCATCGATGATATAAGAGTCATGCTGCCCCCAGCTACAGCTTCTGGAGAAACCAGCAAAAACTGGGCTTTCCCATCTCTAACAGAGGACAGGACATTCTCTCTCTGATTGGCTGTCATGTTTGTATGAAGACACACCCCTCTCACACCATTGGGTAAGCCTGTCACCTGACCATACAAAATATATGTTTGTTTAATACAGAAGGTCAAAATGTAAGAGCATAGTAAAAAGGAAATGGAAAGAAATATTGAAAAAAAGTTTTCTCAAAACTAGTTTTAAAGATGTTGTTTTTATGGTGAAAAACAGCCATAAAGTGGCGGTTCTTTTTCAATGACAACTGTTAAAACCGGCAGCTTGCAACAATGAGAAAACCAGACAAATACTACAAAAGAGAATAGCTGGAGAACCAAATGCAGACAAGCAAATCAAGGCATCAACGATTGAAAAGAAAAAATTCAGTCCCAGTTGATATTATTTAAAAGTACACACATTGCTTAGCCAGTCTCATCTACATTCATTAAAGGGACGTATGTATGCTAGCTGGTTACCAGCATTTTCTTCTTTTCCCACAATGTTGCATAGGCTTTCTTCTTTCATAAAAACTTCGGATTGTTTGGTAAACAGTTAACACTATACAAGACAACATTAACCCTTTATCACACAATCCTGACTTTTAACGACCCTGAACAAGAAAAGTTTTGAAAACATTGCGGGAAAAGGAGAAATGCTGGTAACCAGCACTTTCTCCTTTTCCCACAATGTTTTCTAGACAATCCAGATCAAATTTCAATTAAAGTCATATTTATTTTGTTGTTTGCAAATACTTTCAATTTCAATTTACCAAAATTTTGTCATTTGGTAAAGAGTTAATCAATGTTGAAAGCATTCTGCCCATTCAATGTGGCCAAAAAGATGGAATTCAGTACTGACAGGGTTGAAAATATTGTGGGAAAAAGGGAATATGCTGGTTACCAGTATTTTCTTGTTTGCATGAGATGTTCTCAAAAGCACTTTTTTCATCAAAGTTATTAACCCTTTACCAGATGACAAAACTTAGCATTGTCCAAATTGAGAGCATATGCCGATGACAATTTCAATGTGGCTCAAACAGTTACATTTTTTCTTTGAAAGGATAGAAAACATTGTGGGAAAAGGAGAAAATGCTGAAAACCAGCATTTTCTCCTTTTTCCACAATGTTTCCAAAAGACTTCTTTCCCAGGGTCGTTAAAAGTCGGCATCGTGCGGTAAAGGTTTAAAGCTCGGGATAGTGTTATAAGGTACTAAATATCTAACCTGATCCTCCATCAGTGAAACAAGAGGGGAGATAACTAGGGTGATACAGCTTGATCTTTGTGCATACAGATAGGCTGGCAGTTGATAACACAGTGATTTACCTCCCCCTGTCGATAACACAACCAGAGTAGACTGACCTGAAATGAAAGATTATCAAATATTGAAGTTACTTTCCCAAGACATGTACAGTAAAATCTCGGTAGTTCGTAGCACAAGGGACCAGAGTTTTTCATTCGAACTAAACGTAGTACGAACCAAGAAGTGTGACTGTGTTCGGATATTTTCGGTGCCGTTTACGGATATAGACCATCGCATTTACGTAGCATGTCTTGTAGTACCCTAAACTGGTACCCATTACAATGCTAGCCTTGCGGATCATTGGTTTATGGAGTTATGGTCTGATCAAGAAAAAATGCCAAAATTGTATTAGAGTATCTATAGAATCAAGTACAAAATCAGTTTTATATTTCATCATTTAGTTAGCGTCATGAAATAACAGCATTCAATTCCATCCAAACTTTTGAAAGAAAACAGACCTTAAGCTACGTCACTATCCCGTAGCCATTTTAAAAATGAATCATGTGACTTTGCTGGGTTCGTCAAAAAGCGATTGTAGCGTGATACAGTTGGCGCCAATTTGCAGTCACATGGTTTGAAAATATTGCCACATGAGCTAGCAAATGACCTCAATACGTCATCTTCAGTTTAGTAATAACACTGCGTGTTAAAAACAATTCTAGGGGTGGAGTGAATGGAGTAGAGACTGTGCCAATTACATCGTTTTTGCTTCCGGAATATTTCTTTCCATTCAAAACTTGTATTTTGGAGATAAAAGGTGACATATGAGAGATATCCGAGTCAAGGTATTTACAATGATAATTGAGGCCAAACAAGAAAGCGCCAATGTTTATAATGACAAAAAATCAATTATCTGTTGTTTCTGCGTTTGTTGAGTTCCTTTGGAGTGATTTCCCTTCCGGAGATCAAAGCACTCACAGCACTTCAGATTGTTATCATTGTTTATCCCATGTCGGATATTTTAAGGAAGTTCAGAGGTGTTAATTGCCGTTTTTATCGATTAATTGACGTTACAAACCAATTGACGCCTTTAGTTACAATCGTAGTTCAAAACTGATTTGCACCATCGACATCGTCAATCAACAGGTGTGAAAATCAAGGCTGGTTGCGACTTTTCACACCTTCGTAAGTTTGGAAGCGGATTAATTGACATTCAAACTAAAGGTATGAATTTGTGTTCAAATATCACTTTGGGGGCATGAAATATACTACGAACTACGAACCACCGATGTTCGAAGAATCCAGAGGAATTTAACAATGATAAAGAAGGATAAATATCGGGACCGAAGATAGCATACAAACTAACACATAGCTGCGAACCAGCGACGTGCGAACTAACGAGATTCCACTGTATTTGCTTTGACACTTTAGAAACTTTGCTGTTTTGCAAGACCCAAAGTATATCATTAAGTATCGTAGTAACTTTCCTGAGACATGTATGACCCAAAGTCATGTGAGATGTCAAAATTTTCCTATGTAGAGAGAAGTAAATATATGAGCCATGCTCTGTGAAAATGGGGCTTGATGCAACTGCAAAAAGTATTGACCTGGGTAAGCCTTCGCAGTCAGCACAGGCTAATCTGGGTCGAAACTTTTTGCTTATGGTAAATTTTCATTATGTCAAAAGACCATTATATCTCTGGATTCAGAGAGTTTTCAGACAAAATGGACTTTATGGATCCATAATTATGTGATGTCTTGTCTGGTATAATCCATCACACAGATGCATTGAGCTCCCTTTTCACAAGTATGGCTCATATGTACATATCCAAAAAATAACTATATTCCTTTTATTATAAAATTCCACATTTTGATAATAACATATTGTAATTATTCAAAATTTTGTTTACAGTTGGTACAAAGTTAAAAGCAAAATTGTCATGTAGTAAGGGATAATTTAGGAATGGATGATGAAAATTATGACATTACATTTTCCATCACATAAAACCTTCCCCAGCAGTGTATTAAGCCCATGACTTAAAATAGATTTCTTTCTATAGTTTATAGAGTCATGTTTCTGTTTGTTAGTGAAAGCAATTTTCTTTATGTCAAAGGACCGTTTTACCTAAGAACTCAGCTGGTTATTAGACAAGAAGGATTCTATGGATACATAATTATGTTGTGACTTGCTTGGTGAAACGGAGACGCATTACACCCCCTATTGCCAGAAAATGGCTTCAATGTATTCCAACTAAGCTAACAAGAGGACTATGGCAGTACCTCTGGGTTTTTTTTTTTGTTTTGTGAAAAATCAGATGGTAACAACATCTAAACATGACAAAGAATTCGAGCCATCTGCTGACAAAAAGGGGGTTTAACCCTTTACCAAACAATCCCGGGTTTTCACGACTCTGAGAAAGAAGCCTTTTGAAAACTTTGTGGGAAAAGGAGAAAATGCTGGTAACCAGCATTTTCTCCTTTTCCCACAATGTTTTCCACTCTTCCCAGAACAAATTTCAATTTTTGAGTCACATAAATTTTGTTGTCTGCAAATGCTTTCAATTTGGACCAGTCTAAAATTTTGTCGTTTGGTAAAGAGTTAAGGCAAACCCCATCTCCATGATGAATTATACCAAGTAATGTCATCAAACAATTATGGATCTGTTCAATCCATTTTGTCCAACAAATGGCTGAATCCTGAAGCAGACTGGCCCTTGAATGTGCAAAAAAATTACTAAATGCAGAAAGTTTTGCCACAAGCCAGCGCAGGCTGACCTGTGTTGAAACTTTTTGCAGATGCATTAAACGCTCTTTTCAAGAGCATGACTCCATTCCATACTTCATTACCTCTCAAAATCCTCATCACAGCTTGTTTTTGACCTGGTCTAAAACTTTCAAATCCAAACTTTTTCAGTCCTTTCAGAACAAAATCTGGAGGTTCTGAAATACAAATATACAGACAAATGACTGACTTATTAGCTACTTTAACTATTTACCAATTATCCCATGTTCCTTGGAAACTTATGTGGGGATACAGCCAGTGCATTCTTTTCAAAGAATATTGTGTCAAATACTGGTAAACAAAAACTCATGGAAAGCATGGACAGGTGCACTGACTGCTACAATATCAGAGAAGTAATGTTGAAAATGTTATTAAAACTTCATACAAACAAAAGACAGATCCTTGGAAACCCATGGAAGAATGCTTTTGCGTTTGACAGAGACACCATTTTACCAGTTTGATAACAAAAACAGCATCACATCTGGCAATAGCATCCTTTTACTTTTTCAAATGAATTGCAAACAGTAAAGTAATGCACACATGGTTACAGTTAAATAAGAGCACTGCCTCCAGGGACCATTGTTGGCTACAGGTCCTTTTTCAATGGAAATTTTAAGTCAGCATAACTGGGTAAGAATGGGTAAAAAATGTGTTGAGAGTTACCTGTCCTATTGGTATAGGTTACCCTTTTCATAGTCAACAACTAGCTGAAATTTGAAGTATATAACTTCAGTAATAACCAGAGCTCCAGATAGAGGGAGTGATTTTGATTTCAAAATTGAAACAATTAATTATTCTCAACTAAACCCTATGTTGTGGGTACTCATTAGAATCGTCTCATTAAGACGATTCTAATGAGTACCCACAACATAGGGTTTTGCAGAGAAATAATGAAATTATAATACCATCACCCCCTCTTATCTGGAGCTCTGATAACAGAGATATCAGAAAATATGAGCTACACTCTGTGCAAAGGTTTAACCCTTTACCACACAATCCCAGGTTTTAACGACCCTGAGAAGTAGTCCTTTTGAAAACACTGTGGGAAAAGGAGAAAATGCTGGTAACCAGCATTTTCTCCTTTTCCCACAATGTTTGCTAGACTATCTGATTCGAATTTCATAACCTGTGCCTTATAAATATTGTTGTCTGCAAGTGCTTTCAAATTGGACCCATCTAAAATATTGTCGTTTGGGAAAGAGTTAAAGCATTTACCCAGGTCAGCCTCGTTAGTCTGTGTAGACTGATCTGGGCTGAAACTTTTTGTTATTCATAAATTTTCTGTTTGTCAAAGGAGTTATTTACCTTATGATTCAGTCAGTTCTTAGATAAAATAGACTTCATGGATCCATGATTATGTGATGACTTACTTGGTATCATGCATCATGGAGATGCATTAAACCCCCTTTTGCCAGAGCATGGCTCATATGGCTTGCAACACGCGAAAAGGGGCATTCGGACATTTGCGTAAAGTGTCGTCTCAGATCAGCCTGTGCAGTCTGCGCAGAATAATCCGAGACGGCACTTCAGGACTACATTAGATTTTGTGCTACAGTAGATTTGCGCAAAACAGAAAACTGCATAAAAGCGGAAAGTGTTGTTTTGGATCAGCCTGCGCGGACTGCGCAGGCTGATCTGAAACGACACTTTATGCAGCTGTCCAAATGCCCCTTTTCGCGTGTTGCAGGCCACATGTTTTTGCATGGCAATGCTGGCAGTGAAGAGGCTATGGCAATACCTTGATATTTTCTTCAACAAGAGCTGTTATTAGACAGCAAAGCTTGCCTGGTTAACTCCTTACCAAAACGACAAAATTGTAGACCAGTCCAAACTGAAAGCATCTGCAGAGGACAAAATAAATATGGCTCAAAAATTCAAAATTGTTTCGAGAAGGGTAGAAAACATTGTGGGAAAAGGAGAAAATGCTGGTTACCAGCATTTTCTCCTTTTCCTACAATGTTTTCAAAAGGCTTCTTTCTCAGGGTCGTTAAAAGTCGGGATTGTGGGATAAAGAGGGTTGGCGATCATTTAGTGTGCATAACAGGAACACTACACATGAAAATTCAAAATCTTTAACTTGACTTTGGCATGGCTTGGCTATTGCTCAATTAAACTTTTGATCAGTATCTTTTTCCAAACCAAACATGAACTAAATCCATCACTTAATCCAGAAAATGTGAGCTCTCAAAAATCTTTGATGTAGAACTCTGATGTAAAATATCCAAGACTAACCATTTTACTTGCCATATTTGCCCCAAACTTTCTAAACCAAATTCAGTCATTTGCGTCAAACTTGTCATTTGCACATGCTTTCATTTTGAACAATTTCAAAATCTGTTTAAGACTTCAGGGAAAAGTAAGACATACCGTCTGTTTCTATATCTAACAATGGTTCCATGGCTGTTCTGACTTGTTCTGCTTCCTTTCTGTTTCTAACTATCTCTGACTGTATCTCCAGTTCAACATCCTGGTCATCTGGCTGATTTACAGCACCTGTTGTAACCTGATGAACACTTTTACTGGCTGAAATAGGACAAGTCTTGTGAATAAGCAGTGTTCTGCCACAGGTTATTGAGCAAAGGAACAACTGTCCCATAAACTTGCTGTAAGGGGGACACTTTCACAAAAAAAAGTTGAGACAATCTTCTTCTTTTCCCACTTTGTTTTCAAAAGCTTTATTCTTCAGGTTTGTGAAAACATAGGATTGTTGTGCAAGAGTTGTTAAAAATTTTAGACATCACATTATCAAAATGACTAAAACTGTCACTTTAGGCAGTAAATCCCATCTAAGGAGTGCTTTAATTGAGAATACAGAAATTTACCCAAAAAAAGTACCTTTTACAAGTTTAGTTGCCCAATTATTTGTGGCCAGTGTAAATCAAGATCAGGCTGCACAAAATGTGCAGTCTGATCTTTGATATACACTTTACATTTTGCTGAAACTTTCCTGATCTCATCAAAAGCAACAAATTGAACTTATTTGGGTCTTACTTCTAGACTGAAAATGTCTCTTGGGGTTTTTTGGCACCCAGTGGATTGAAACCTGAAACTACACAACAAAGCAAGAGGGCCATTATGGCCCCAAGTCACTCACCTAAATCTGAGACTCACTGAAAACAAAATACCAAGTATAGTCAATGTTTTTCTCTTTTATGACCATGTTACTTTTTAACCCATTTTCTACTTTGTCCAAGATTTTGTCAGGATCAAGACAAATATTTTGACCAAGTTTCATGAGCATCTACCTAAAAATGTTGCCTGTAGATTGTACACATGATAAAGTTGACAATGCAAGACAGACAACTGACACAGCATGATCACAAAAGCCGGCTTTGTGCTCACATGAGCCAAAAAGTCTAGGTTTAATGCATACTAATCCTACAAATGATATATGAGACACAAAGGTCTCTCTAGCATTCATCTTTAAACTTTCAAGATATATGACTTAGATCAAGAAACAAACATATCTTATCTACTTCTAAGTATGAGATTTTCCATAATTACCTACCTTTACTTAAACTATCTTTTCTTTGCTCTAATCTAACACCTCTTGCCATCTGAGCCGCCTCTTGCATGCTGGGAAAATCTTCATCTAACACTGGTTCCTTACTTTCAGCTGGCTGACTCCTAGCCCCTGGAATGAGATGAGACTGTTTCTAAATGACAACAATGAATTCAATAAAGAAGACATTTGTGTCTATTTTAAAACTTGTTTCAATACTTGTTTCCTTTTTTTTTTTTAAAACTCTTTACCAAATAACAAATTTTTTCACTCATCAAAATTCAAAGCTCTTGCAGACAACAAATTAAATGTGGCTAAATTGATGATACCTGACTCTAACAGGGTAGAAAACAAAAATGTGGAAAAAGGAGAAAATGCTGCCCACCAGCATTTTCTCCTTTTCCCACAATGTTTTCAAAAGGCTTCTCTCCAAGTGTCACTAAAACACTGGAGGAAAAAGAGGAAAGACTGGTATCCAACATTTTCTCCTTTTCCTATTATATTTTCAGAAGCCTTCTTCCTCCTGGTTTTGAAAACACAGGACTGACAGACTGAGTCTCTGTTTATTTATCATTACCACGAGTTGCCATTTTGGGTGGCACCCCCCGAATGCTGTCAGTAATGTTACAGGAGATACTGCAAGATACAGGATGAAACCCATCCTAAATTATGCATGGTTCTGTAACCTGCTCTGTATATAGTATTGCCACAAGGGATCTCTCAGTGGCCAGCCATGGGGCAAAAAACCACACCCTCTAGTGGCCAATGACTTGACATTTACAAGTCCTACACTATACCACTTGAGCTATTTAGGCTTGTTGAAAACAAAGGACCATTTAGTTACGGCTTAAAATAACACACACACAGAGTAATGAACAAGTTGACATGCAAGGTTATAGAATTTTATCATTACCTGGGCATTTATTGGCCCAATGTCCCGACTGTCCACATTTGAAACATGCATCCCCGTAACTTTTACTTCGATCTTTCATCTTCTGCTTCCACATCTGCCGTTTGTATTGCTGCCCGGTCATGTGACGTCCTTTCCTCTTGTATGTCTTCACTTTCATGTTCAGGCGGATGAAATTATCATTAGATACTGCCTTTGTTCTACAATAACATGTTTCTAGTTAAATCTTTTACCAAGCAATCCCATCTTTTAACAACCCCGATGAACAATGCTTTGGAAAACAAAGTGGAAAAAGGTGAAAATGCTGGTATCCAGCAATTTCTCCTTTTTCCACGATGTTTTCAACCATCTCAGAGCCAAATCCCATCATTTTAGGCAGATTTTTTTTTGTCAACTGCAAATGTTTTTAATTTTGATGGGTCTAAAATTTTGTAGCTTGTAAAAGAGTTAATTTTATTTTGTTTTCATACCAATTGTGTGACAAGTTCTGCAACTTATACCAATTACTGTGGATGATTCCTTCCAAGAAATCCTAATCCTGCAAATTTGGGTATTCCCAAAGGTTTAGCCTTCTTGTCTGAGGATTTCAATTTTTTGAAAATCCTCAGAGCCTTGGAGCAGATGCTTTGGTTGTTTGGCATTCAAGACTATTTTCAATATTATTTCAGATTAAATGCTTCAGCCGGTGCACCTATGCATGCTTTGCCAAGAGTTTTTGCTATCATTTCTTTGCAAAATATTCTTACTGAGCCACTGGCTGCTTTCCGACAGCACTGAGAGAGAAATCAATCCTGTTACAATAACTATTATTAATCCTCTGACAGATTTTTTGCTAAACTGGAAATCAAGCCAGCATTCCCCTAATTTCAAGTCACAAACCTTACCAACTGAGCCCATGGCAAAGCAGATACTATTATCAATCCTTGGAAAGACTTTGGCTCTACTGGGAATCAAGCCAGCAATGTTCAAGTTTCAAACCACAGACTTTACCTACTGAGCCCATGGCAAAACAGATACTAATTAGGTTTCCAGGAAGCAGCCATGAGACCCTCTAATTGGAACCCAGATCCTCTGATGTGAAAGGGTTTCGCATTACCCCTACACTACTATCTCCGAGTAACATCCTTGGTTTGATCCTTGCCCGAGGTACATGGTCTTCCGTTGGAGTGACCTTGGGCAGAAGACTTTCAGAGTCTCAGCCCAGTGTTGCTGAAACCTAGGAAATACATCAATAGACTTAGTGAGCTGTTCCTGCGATCCTAAGGCAAAATAATTCAATATTAATTTTTTTCGTGAACATTGGCGAGTTCTGATTGGCTGAAAAATTTTTTTCATAGCTCCATGAAAAAAAAAAAATTAGCAGTGCCGGAACTACTTTTGCATTCAAAAAAATGTAAACAAACATGTATACGAGATTCCATAATGTTTTTTCTTTCTGATTTTAGATCTATATCGAGTCCGAAGTTCAAATTGCTAGCTGAATTTATTTTCTCTGAATATCGAAAAAGAAATCCAACAGTAATTTCAAAGAGAGAACTGAAAACTCATTGTCACTTTGCTGGGTTCTAACAATCTTATTTTCAACTTAATTCTAGCGTATTGTAGATCTACTTCTAATAATAAATCGACTAAATCTGCAAATGTTCAATACTATAATGACGTCATGAATTACGTCATTATTACGGCATGAACGAGCTGATTTACCGCGCTAAGAATTATCAATGAAATGGACTTTAAATAAATACGCAATGTTGGATTTACAAAAAAAGCAGTTAGAGTAGAACTTAAGTGCATATTTGTTGTCTGTGATATTGAATTATAAGGAATGAAGAGAATTTTTTTTTGTTTTCATGGAGGTATGAAAAAAAAACCTAATCACACTGTATGAAACCGCAAAGCGGTTTCATACAGTGTGATTAGGTTTTTTTTTCATACCTCCATGAAAACAAAAAAAGTTCTCTTCATTCCTTATTTGAAAGCTTCCTCCAACACTGTTCAGTAAATCAACAAGGATACTGGTACTAGACAAGTCCTGCAAAATCATAAAGGATCCCATCTCATGACCAGCCTACACATTTTATCCTTTATCCTGCTAAATAAGTGAACTGAAACTTTTAAGACGACCATAAAAACCCAAAATGTTCCTATTGCAAAGGTATTTCTAGGGGAAATATATCTCCTTACTGGACAGTCTGGGTCCAAGATCAGACTGTACATTGTGTGCAGTCTGATCTTGATCTACATTGCAAAAGGTCCTTGAGTCATGCTTAGCAGCCTAAGGGTTAAATTGTGTTTCAAGTTGCTTTCAGTATTTTGGTCATATTAGAAACACCTTACTGTGATGATAATTTCCATCATCATTCACTCGTAATAACTTACTTTGTAGATTTCACAGGTTTACTTCTTGTGCCACCTTCCTCCATATTTCCATCATCATCATCCATAGTGTTCTATGTTAAAGAAAAAAAAAACAGACACGAAAATAAGTCTTTAACTCTTTACCAAATGACAAAAATTTCAACTTGTCCCAAATGAAAGCATTTGCAGACAACAAATTCAATGTTGCTCATATGGTAATAATTGTATATGATATAGTAGAAAACATTGTTGGAAAAGGGGTTACTAGCATTTTCTCCTTTTCCCACGATGTTTTCAGAAGCCTTCTACTTCAGAGTCCTTAAGACTTGGGACTGTGTTGTAAAGAGTTAAACCCAATGCTGCTATGTGATTCTTCACTTTCTTTTGCAGTTTAACTTGCATTTACATTGTCAGGTCAACATGCAACATAAAGGCACTTTGGCAGAAAGGGGGACTGATTGTATTGGAGTTAAGCACAGTTTTATCAGCTTAGGTCATA
This sequence comes from Hippopus hippopus, assembly GCA_946811185.2. NCBI lineage: Eukaryota > Metazoa > Mollusca > Bivalvia > Cardiida > Cardiidae > Hippopus > Hippopus hippopus. The sequence goes on along the minus strand of OX328103.1, from coordinate 11,604,905 downwards.
TCAGGGTGGTCAGTGCCCCTATGCATGTGTTTCCTGGCTTTCTCACACCAGTACTGACACAACTTTCTTTCCAAGTCACTGACTACTTTTCTCACATGCATCAGAGGTGAGAGGCAAAAAATCTCCTGAAAGAAAGTTTGCCTCAACACGCTATCTAACTCTAAACTACCAGGTCACGAGTCAGACACACTAACTACTGAGCTACCCAGCCCAGCAGACTAAGGGAACATAAATAAGGACATTAAAAATGAGCCTAAGGTTTTGATACATGGAAATGTGTTTAAAAATTCTGCCAGCAATACTAACAGCATATGTCAACACTTGCAGTGACCCATGATCCCAACGACACCAAAATTTCGGAAGAGACACCTGGGATCCAGCATTTTACAATGACAGGAGTCAAAAAAAAATTGCTAAATAATGGCTGCAGGACACCTGTCCTTAAAATCATTGGTCTCAAACAAGATCTGCAACAAGACAAAAACCCTAATGTACTGAAATCTGTTCAGTTCTGAATAGATCCATTAACCTTTTACCAACCAGCAAAATTGTCCAAATAGAAGGTATCTGCAGACTACAAATCAAATATGGTTAAGATCATTAGATTTGTACCTGAAAGAGTAGAAAACATTTTGAGAAAAAGAAAACTTTTCTCCTTTTCTCACAAAGTTTTCAAAAGCATCCTTTTGTCACGTTGTTAAAACACAGGATTGTATGGTAAAGATCAAAATCCAAAACACCTTACCACAGGTAATGGTGCACCACTGTCCAGTTTTTGTCTCTTGGACGCAGGTTTCTCCTTCCCTGCTTTTCCTTTGCTCTTTTTCAGATTTTCTTTTCCTGTCTTATCTTTCTGGTACGGGCTAACACTCCCATCACTGGAATGATTCTCCTTCACAGAGTCTTGGTGCTTTCTTTTGTTTGTTATCTTTGGGATACCACTACTTGAACTTGATCGGGATTCTTCCTTAACTTGATTTTCACTTTCATCTAAACTCTGCCCTGTATGTATACTAGTATCAAGTTCATCCATATTTGACTTATCCTTTCGTTTTTGTATTCCAGAAGACCTTCTATGGCCAGAAGATTGAAAAAGATTGTCTGATGTTTTACTGTTAGATACAGCATTTTTACCACACTCCACCATATCTTCAATGATCAAATTTTTCACAGGGACATGCCAAGAATGGCCACTATCTTTAATATCACTAATGCCATCTTTATCATTGTTACTTTTATCTGTTTCTAGGTCACTGTTTTCCTCAATGTATTCATCCTCTAAACATCCTTTGTACCTTTCTTTATGCTTACTGACTAGCTTCGAGAGATTTTTTGGCAAGACAGAAGTTGTTAGTTTTGACTTTGGCTGAAACTTTTTTAACCATGGATCTGAGTCCTCCATATTAGGAAAAATTTTGTTTTCTTTGGCCACAAATTTTCCCTTACTCTGTAATTTAAGGACAGGAATATCTTCAGTGTCAGGCATAAGGTTGGAATCTTCTAGGCTGGTTGAAGATCTCTCTTCTATAAATAAATTTTAAATAAGTGTTAAACGGACATAAGAAGTCTTTTGAAAACATTGGGAAAAGGAGAAAAGGCTGGGCTCCTTTTCCCACATGTTTTCTAGACTCTCCTGAACATATCTATTAGAGTCAAAAGTTAACAAGCTGCTAATCATAAATTTGAAACATACATTCACAATAAGACATGATATAAGAGTCATGACTTAACTGCTTTCCAAGCGATCAACGGTTTTAAACAACCCCAAGAAAGAAGTCTTTTGAAAACATAGTTGGAAAAGGAGAAAGTGCTGGTAACCAGCACTTTCTCCTTTTCCCACAATACATTCAAATCTCTCAAAAAAAAAAAAATCAAAGCATTTTAGTCATATTTATGAAAAGTTCCGTATCATATTTATGAAAAGTTCCGTATCATATTTATGAAAAATTCCGTATCATATTTATGAAAAGTTCCAAGTTGGAAAAGGGACATAACTTTAAAAATTTAGGAGTGATTTGCCCTTCCCTGTATGGCTTTCCCTTGCGATATTTATCAACATGCCTGAATTTGAAGCAAATATCTTCAGTAATGATAGAGATATCACAAAACGTCAAAGTTTTTGCACAACATAGGCAACAGAGCTATGACAAACACCTGGATATTTCCTTTCAAAGCAGCCATGCTAAAAATGGAGATAACAATGTTGAAAACATCCTATTGAAATATGATTTAAATGAAATAAGGTGACATCAGAACTTGTGTAAAAATATTGTGGCAGAAGAAAAAAGCTAGTTACAACAGAAAAAAAAGGATTGATTTCTCTTGTTAGCTGTCTGTTGCAACCTTGTTTCAAGTTGTGAGATTCCAACCCTTTACCAAACACTTCCTCATTTTAATCCTTATCCTGCTAAATAAGTGAAATGAAACTTTCATGCCCATAGTAAAAACCAAAATGTTGCTATTTCAAAGTTACTTTTTGGAGAAAAAAATGTCCTTATTGGACAGTGTAGATTCAAGATCAGACTGCATGTTCTATGCAGTCTGATCTTGATCTACACTATCTGCAAAACGTCCATGAGTCGTGCTTAGCAGCCTAAGGGTTAACATCTCTGAGGAAGAAGGCATTTGAAAATATTCTGGGAAAAGGGGAAAATGCTTATAATAAGCATTTTCTACTTTTCCCACAACATTTTCCACCCTTTCACAGACATATCCCACCGTGTAAGTAATGCTAACTATGTCACATGTGAATGCTTTCAACATGGCCGAGTCTAAAATTTCTTCAACAGGTGAAGAAGTAAAGACAATGTTACACATAATTTTAAACCTTGAAGCTGTCTGTCAGTCTTACTGGCTGCATCTTCATTGTTATCAAGCTGTGCACTATCACCCTTAGGAATAGTATTCACACCAGCATTTGGCGTGTCTGGTTTTCTCCAATGTGTTGGTCTCTTTCTATTTGTCTGCAATATATAGGATCTGACATGAGTTTGCTTTTCAGATAAAATTAATTTTTATTAAACCAGTCTAGGGAAATGTCATTAAACAAGCCTTGACAAGTTTGATTAAATTTTATCTCAAAAGCCAACAAATGTCAGATTCATTTAATCACATAACGAAATTTCACAATTATAGATCAGATTATGAAAAACCATCTATAATCCATGCACCTGCAGTGATATCCATAAAACCCATTCACTTCTATGAAACAGATCTACATACCGGTACAAAATGACGTCAAAAGTGATGTCACACAAATATGGTATCAAACATGTATATGATAAGAAAATTTGTAATGGGTATATTACACTGAAAAAAAAGGAGGTTATGTGATAAATGACGATCAGACATTCTATTCAACAACATATTATACAGTAAAACCTGTTTTAGTGGCCACTTCTATTAAGCAAGCAACCTGTTTTTATCAATCAATCTTGACTTTCCAGAGAAAGCAATTATGTTAAAATGCACCCATATTAACCCTTTACCAAACAATCCTGTGTTTTCACAACCCTGAGGAGGAGGTCTTAAAAACATTGTGGGAAAAGGAGAAAATGCTGGTAGCCAGCATAATCCATTTTCTCCTTTTTCCATACTTATAACCTGTATTTATCAATCAATCTTGACTTTCCAGAGAAAGCAATTATGTTAAAATGCACCCATATTAACCCTTTACCAAACAATCCTGTGTTTTCACAACCCTGAGGAGGAGGTCTTAAAAACATTGTGGGAAAAGGACAAAATGCTGGTAGCCAGCATTTTCTCCTTTTCTCACATTGTTTTCTACTCTTTCTACTCTTTAAAAGATAGAAAATATCCATTGAGTCACATGTTGTCTGCAAAGGCTCTCAATTTGGACAAGCCTAGATATGTGTCCTTTGGTAAAGAGTTAAGCAAAGGCACCTGTCTTAACCTTTTACAAAACAATCACATGCTTTCACAACCCAAATAGAACAATGCTTTTGAAAACATTGTGGGAAAAGGAGAAAATGCAGGTAACCTCCATCTTTTTTCTCCTTTTTCCACACTTCTAAATACTCTGACAGAATTTTAATCATTGTTGCCAATTTCAATTTTTTTTTTTTTGTAAATGCTTCAACAAGAGGGCCATGATGGCCCTGAAGTCACTCACCTGAGTCTTTTGACCAAACATGACCCATTTTCAATCTCTTTCAAGATATTATGACAAACATTCTACCAAGCTTTCATAATTATTGGACTGAAAATTTGGCCTCTAGCTTGTCACACAAGTTTTTTTTTTAGAATTTCTCTCAGTAACCTACTTTTTAGCCAAACATAGCCCATTTTCCCGTTGTAGATATTATCAAAACAAAGATTCTGACCACATTTCATAAGTAATGGTCAGAAAATGTGGCCTCTAGAGAGTACACAAAGTTTTTTTCAACATTTGACATGGCGACCTAGTTTTTAATCAATGTAACCCATTTTCGATTTCATCATATCGATCATCAAGACAAACATTCTGACCAATTTTCAAAAGTATCGGACAGAAAATGATGACTACAGAGCTACACTGGCTATTTTAAAGATTTGACCTGGTGACCTAGTTTTTGACCCGACATGAACCATTTTTGAACTTTTCAGAGATATCATCAAGACAAACAATCTGACCAATTTTCAAGAGTTTTGCACTGAAAATGTGGTCTCTAGAGTGTACACAAGGTGAAAGTTGACGACGGACAACATACAACAGACGACGCACGCCGGACACAGCACGATCACAAAAGCGCACCTTGATCACTTTGTGCTCAGGTGAGCTAAAAATGGACCTGTCTAAAATTTTGTAGTTTGGTACAGAGTTTAGCATGCACTGCTTGAAGGTCCCTAAGGTGCTCCCTTAACACAGGTTGGACTGTACATCAAAATTGTCCTTACATTCAGATCTTAGCGCTGAACTCTTTACCAAACGACAAAATTTAAGACTGGTCCAAACTGAAAACAATTGCAAAGGACAAAATATATGTCACTGAAAAATTGAAATTTGTTTTTGAAGAGGTAAAAAACATTGTGGGAAAGGAGAAAATGCGGGTTACCAGCATTTCCCACAATGTTTTCAAAAGGCTTCTTTCTCAAGATCTTTAAAAGTCGGGACTGTGTGGTAAACGGTTAAAGTACCTTTCACAACTTAAGCTGCCTTTGTGGCAAGCATAGATCTCACTGCTGATCATTGTTTAGACAATGGCTATGTTGGAAAGCAGCCAATGGCTTGGGAACAAAAGAATATTGTGTGAAGTACTGGTAAAAGAAACCCCTAGAAACCATGGATAAGTGAACTGGCCCCCACAATATAACTGAAATAATTTTAAGACAGCATCCAACACCATACAAACAAAGAAATCTTTCTAAATGTCATGAAAAGATGGGGTTATTTGGTGAAGGAATAAAGCCATTTTAACTCTTTACCAAACAACAAAATCTTAGTCTGGTTCAAATTGAAAGCATTTGCAGATGACAAAATAAACATGACTCAGAAATGGAAACTTGACTTTGGAAGAGTAGAAAACATTGTGGAAAAAGGAGAAAATGCTGGTTACCAGCATTTTCTCCTTTTCCCACAGTGTTTTCAGAAGGCTTCTTCCTCAGGGGTCGTAAAAACCAGGGATCGTTTGGTAAAGGGTTAATCAGATTGTCTTTCAAGCAAAAGAACTGCAAGCAGATACCAATGCTCTGCTATAACTGCTTTTTCACTAGCATTTTCTCCTTTTCCAACAATGTTTTCAAGTCTTTTCATGCAAGGTTCTGAATTGATTGATTGCATGGTGTTTAACACCATTTTTCAACATTAATTCAGTTAAATTGTGGCGGCCAGTGCACCTACCCATGCTTTCCTGGAGTTTCTTTAACCAGTACTCTACACAATTTTCTTTCCAAGACAATGGCTGCTTTCCCACATAACCATCGTCAAAACAATGATCAGTGGTGAGAGAGGAATGAATCCTGTCGCAATTACTATCATCAATCCTCGGAAAGAAATTGGCTGAGCCGGGGATCAAACCAGCGACCTCCTGTTCTCAAAACCTGTATGCTACAGAATGAACTACCAGGGCTCGGCAAGGTCCTGAAAACTCACAGCTATTTGGTCAAGGGCTATAAGATTATATTTACCTGTTGTTTGGTAAGCTTCAAGGATTTTTCGAACATCTTCTTGCCAAGATTTTGCAGAAAAGCAGATTTTGTCTCCTTGTTGTGGGTAACCTGCGTCTGTGACTCTTTCGTGACACATTTCTTGTCAAAGACATGTCCCCAGACCTCAGTCTCTGGAGTTTCCATTTTGTCAGCATCTCCACCTGGTTGACTGATGGAATCACCTGTTTTGTCATTTTTGTGTTTACTCCCTGGAACAGTAGTTTGCTTCAAATCCCTATACTTTTGGTAAGCATCTGTTTTTTAAATATACATTAACTAATTTAGTTTTAGAAGTCACATTTTTAACTCTTTACCAAACAACCAGCTTTCAGGCTTGTCCAAATTAAAAGCACTTGCAGATAACAAAATAAATGTGACTCAAAAATTGAAACTCATAAGGAAAGAGTAGAAAACATTGTGAGAAAAGGAGAAAATGCTTGTTACCAGCCTGTTCTCCCTTTCCCATAATGTTTTACAAGCTTTATTTTTTAAGGTCATTAAAAAGCGAGATTGTGTGGTAAAGGGTTAAACCTTTCAATACCATAGACAAAAACAGAGATTCTGCGGACATCATCGACCAAGATTAGACTGCACAAAACCTGTGGTCTGATCTTGTTTAGGCAGGTTTATAAGGTCCAATTTTTAGAGGTTTCAGTGGACTGTATTTTCATTTGTCAAAAGTGATTTGTAGTTTAACCCTTTACCACACGGCAGAATTTAAGACCTATCCAAATTGAAAGCATTTGCAGACGACAATTTCAAAGTGGCTCAAATGATACAACTTTTCTTTGATAGGGTAGAAAACTTTGTGGGAAAAGGAGAAAATGCTGGTTACCAGCATTTTCTCCTTTTCCCACAATGTTTTCAAAAGGCCTGTTCTTCAGGGGCGTTAAAAGGCATCACTGTGTGGTAAAGGGTTAAACAATGAAAGACTTAACTCTTGGCATGCATACAGTGCCTATGCAAACTGTGTAGATAGAGATCAGTCTCCACAGAATCAACAGGTCTTCTGATCATTGATTTAAGCTATCCAACATTTTGACCTAAAGTGCCTTTGACAACTATAGTTGTTTTTGCTGTTGATGCAGATCTAGATCAGACTTTACAGAACATGCAGTCTGATCTTTGATCTCCACTGTCTGCTTTGTGGAAACATTCTGGACAAGAGCAACTCTGGAACTGCAGTTATTTAGGTCTAATTTCTACAATGAAAGTGTCCATTAGGTTTATTTAAGTGCTCTAAAGGTTAAACCTTTATCAGACAACAAAAGTTTGGATATGTCTAACTTCAAGACATTTTCAGACAATTTGGAAAGGTAGGAAACAATGTTTAAAAAGAAAAAGATTAAAATTTTTTGCAGCTTGGTGAACCCTTTACCATACGACAAAATTTTAGATCCATTCGAAATGAAAGCATTTGTGGACAACAATTTAAATTTGGCTCAAAAGTTGGAATTTGTCTCTGTTATGGCAGAAAACATAATGGGAAAAGGAGAAAATGCTTGGTTACCAGCATTTTCTCCTTTTCTGACAATGTTTTAAAAAGGCTAGTTCACAGGGTCGTTAACCCTTTCAGCGCCATAGGCAAAAGCAGAGACTTTTGCAGACAGCATAGATCAAGATCAGACTGCACAGGATGTGCAGTCTGATCTTTGGTCTATACTGTCCGCTTTTGTAGTCAAGCCTATAGATTGTATTTTGAGCCGTCAAAAGAAGTTGAGTTTACTTATTTGGCGCTGAAAGAGTTAAAACCCGGGATTGTCTGGTAAAGGGTTAAGAGTTGAGAATAATACCTTTTATCTCTTGAGGAGCATCATCAATATCACTCTGTAAAAGAATCAAAGCATAATTATTTAAACATTGAAGTACACAGCCAAACTATTAATTAGCTGCTTCCCAACTTCCAAGTGTAGATCTAGATCATGATGTAAAGAACATGTGATCCGATCGTGAATTTACATCAAACAATATTTTGTGAGATTTTCAGACCAAAAAAATGTTGAATTGTAATATTTAATAACCTTCTCAAGTTCTCATATTGTTTACTTCCATAAAATAATGTGCAGTTCTTCAAGTCTGCTAGCAAGAGAGGAATGAATCCTAAAGCAATGACTATTATTTAAATCCAATCTGCAACAAGCCCTGTACATTACTTTTGGACTTTGAGGTAGCACTATTTAACTGCAACTCTAGATCACATTTTAACTTTTTACCAAACAACAAAATTTTAGACAAGTCCAAATCTTATCACCTTGCAGACGCCAAATTGAATGTGGCTCAAATGATAGGATTTGTAAGTGGTTGGGCAGAAAAAGTTGTGAGAAAAATATGAAACGCTGGTAACCAGCATTTTCTCCTTTTCCCACAATGTTTTCAATAGCAGTTCTCCTCTGGGTCACTAAAACATGGGCTTATATCGTAACAGGTTAATCCTTCTAAAATGTATATACACGTATTTCAAAAGACGCTTTGTGCCGACAAGTTGTCCCGATTCATGGGCTTGTATCGTAACAGGTTAATCTTTCTAAAATGTATATACACGTATTTCAAAAGACGCTTTGTGCCTACAAGTCGTAACGATTCCTCTGGAGAAATCATCTCCGAATGTGGAGCGATTTCTCCATGTGGCGATTCCAAGTAAAAGAGTCAGGCTCGGAATTCAGACCACTTCGCTAGAAACAGGTTTTCATGTATCATCAAAGGTTTTTAAAATTTAATTGCAAAAATGTGTATAAAAATAATAGAAAATCAAACTCTACTTGAGCTCGCGCTTCAATCAATAATCATTGTCGTCTGCTCAATCAGTGTGATCTACATGTCGATCAATCAATTATAATGCCATCAATTTATCCGTAGATTGATCGGAATTATGCGTTTTTATTCGATAAAACTATTTACCTTTGATGGTTTTCTTTTGTGATCTTCAATAAAGACGGATTCCCATTTCTTCAGTACTTTCTTGATGTCTGACAATTCATCCATTAGCACTTTCAATTAAATTTTCCACGTGAGTCGCGTGAATGTCGTTTGACAGTATCTCCCGCCAAATTTTTCATAGTCAAAGTAGTATTCACGACAATGTATTTCTTACACAATCAAAACAAACATGGCAGCACCCCCGCTAGATACAGACAGCGAAGATGAAATCCCAGCCGGCTGGGAAGAAAGAGTTACTATAGATGGCGATGTATATTACGCTAAGTATGTTCTTTGCAGTTTCTTTGTTTAAACGTTAATAAATGACTTATTCACCAATATGAGAATTTTCTTACGTGGTAACTAAGATTCGGACACGCACTGGACTTCAGATATCTAACCATTTTGTCTATTATCTTAAACCTATTCACTGAATCTGTCAGTAACCGAAATTGCGATGAATCCTTTCAACACCGTCTGACATGAGGGAAATCTTCGTCAGACAATACAAAATTTGCAGTGATAGCATTTGCATGAGACAAATTCATAGAGGCTAACATGAGACTTGTCTTTGATATGGTAGAGAACATTGTGGGAAAAGGAGAAAGTGCTGGTTACCAAAACAAGTTCGCAAAACAAGTATGTGGTATAGCCATGGCCTGATTTAGCTTAATATGATAACAGATTTATTTTTCAAATTCCAACAGCCATGGTTCACAGATAACACAGTGGGAACATCCTATCACAGGCAAAAGGAAACAAGTGACAGGAGGTATTTAAGTCTTTAACACACACTCCCAAGGTTTAGCGACCCGGAGTAAGAAGCCTTTTGAAAACCTTGCGGGAAAAGGATAAAATGCAGGTAACCAGTATTTTCTCCTTTTCCGCCAAAGTATTCTACACTTTAACAGACAGTTACCACCGTTTCAGCTACCGTAATTCGCCAATGTATTCGGACACAATTAAATAATTATTTTTTTTATTGTCCGAATATTTATGAAATTACCGTTGTGAAAAAATGGGGGTGGCCGAAAGAATAGGTTCTAAATTATTTAGAAAAAAAAAAAAGTGTGTCCGAAATGATAAGGGTAAGTTCTCGTGCGAATTTATTCATGGTAACATTATGTAATGGTAGTCAGAAAACATAATTACGTGATAAAGCGTCGGAGCGGGTTTTTTTTTTTGTTCTTTTCAATGCATGTATTTTGTATAATTGCTTACCTTATTAAAATCCAGATAATTTTCCATCGATTTATAAGTTCAAAAAGAATAAAGCTAATCATTTACACCACTTTCTCAACACATGTGCATGTGTTCACCACAATATAAAAATTAAAGATGACGTAACGTGTTTCGGCGCTTTTGATGTTGCTCGGCTCCGACTGTGTTTGTCTCACTTGGCGTAAATTAGTCAATCAAGGAAGAGATTAAAGAATTGACTTTTTATTTGTATTTATCGGTAAATAGATGATTAAAAATTTAAATAGTTTGTTATGCTTACAAGTTTTCATTATGTCCAATCATATTTGTTCATGGAATTGTCTTAACTCCACCCTCATCTTCAACACATATTAAAACGCAATGGCAGGAAATGAACAATCTCTCATGTTTTTGTTATCCCAACAAGCCCTGGTTTTTACGTGTCTGCAGTACAAGTCCTTTGAAAACACTGTGGGAAAAGGAAAATTGCTTGTAACAAGCAATTTCTACTTTTCCCAAAGTGTTTTCTACCTGTTTGGAAAACTTTCCGCCATTTTCGTCAATTTTAAAATTGTCGTCTGCAAACTCTTTCAGTTTGGAAGAATCTAAAATCTGTCGTTTGGGAACGGGTTAACTTATTTAGCAGGATAAGGGCTAAAAGATTTTTTTTAAAATTAAAGTTTAAAACACTCCTTTGTCCTTTTATTCTTTCCCAGAAAACCATCCTTTTAATCTAGATCTATTGCTATTTTTTTTAAAAAACACATATAGATCTACACTGCAATAATAGGATAGGAGTTTCGCAAAGTTGTGTGCACGAAATAACTGGTGGTAAAGATCAAGATCATATTGCAGGATCTCTGAAGTCTGATCTTTATCTACGCAGCTAAACTCACTAAGCCATCGTAAGTGAAAGTCATTATGACCAATATACAATGACAAGGCCCATGTCAAGGGGATTTCAAGCCACCTGTGTGTACGCATTCAACTTCTCAATAAAGGTGTGACGTAACGTTTTGTTTGAAGGAATATAGGATTGTTAAACACACAACTGCTCCCCTAATTGAAAGTTATACACTGACCTTGACCATCCACAATCCATGCAGTAAGACAATAACATACTTTCCCCCCCTTACTCTGATACTGACTTTTTACACACAGTTATGAATAGAACACTACACTCGTGTCGTATGTTTTGTCTAGAGAGCAGAGATGTAAATCTCCAGCATTTTTATTGAAAGTTCATTGCTACTTAGTCTGCAAGTGATTAAAATAAATAACGTGTACGATGTGATACTATGGATTACCGGTAAATTAGATTTAAAAGAAAAGGTTTAGTATGCAATGTTATCAGCACACAAGATGCATCTTACAAAACATTATTGGAAAAGGATACTTTTCAACAATCAAATCCTGCTTTTCCCACAATGTTTCCTACTAGATCTAGATCTATTATCAGCAATGTTAACCAGGATTTGACTGTGTCTAGCATTTGATTCTTGAAAAGTAGAATAGGAAGTTAATCCTCAAAGCGCCCTCACAATGCTATTTGAATTTGCTACCAGTGCAAATTAAGATCGGAATGAACGAATAAAATCCTGGTCTTTGATTTACAATGTCTGCGTTGCTGAGACACATTAAATGAAATAAATTACTTGTTTGGCTCGATCGCTTGGCTTATATGATCGAAAATAATCGCCGAGTTTAAGTGGCAATCTACAGGACGTTTTGAAGTTGTTTGAAAAAAGAAAATGTAACTGATCATCGGCGAGCACACTTTGTCATAATTAATGGCTGTCCGATCTTTAGGAATATTAATGAAGAAGGCTGTCCGAAAGTTTGGAAAACTAATTTTGTGAACTGTCCGAAGTTTGGACAAAAAATAAATTATTTTTGAAAATAATTAAGGGTGTCCGAACTTTTTGGGTGTCCGAATACATTGGCGAATTACGGTATATTTAATATGTCATCTGCAAAGGCTTTTAATTTAGACTAGTCTCAAATTTTGTTGTTTGGTAAAGAGTTGTTTGGAAATTGAAAGCATTAGCAGACGACAAATCAAAATGTTGCTCCACTGATAGGATTTGGCTTTGAAGGGGTAGAAAGTATTGTGGGAAAAGGAGAAAATGCTGGTAAGCAGCATTTTCTCCTTTTCCCAAAATGCTTTCAAAAGCCTTCTTCCTTAGGGTTGTTAAAATCCGGGATTGTGTGGTAATGGGTAACCCTTTATGAAACAGCCCCAAGTTTTCACAATCTTGAGGAAGAAGGCTTTTGAAAACATTGTGGGATAGGGAGAAAATAATGGTTACCAATATTCTCCTTTCCCACAATGTTTTCAAATTTTTACCCTTTCTAACACAATCTCCACCATTTGAGCCATATACAATTTGCTGTCTGCAAACGCTTTGGATTTGGACAGGTCCACAATTTTGTTGTTTTGTAAAGAAGAATTCCTTTACCAAACAGTCCTCTGGTATAACAATCCTGAGGAAAGAAGCTTTTGAAAGCATTAGTAGGCAGCATTTTGAAAACGTTGGTAAGAAGCATATTCTCCTTTTTCCACCATGTTTCTACCCTTTTAAAGACAAATCCAATCACTTAGGCCATATTGAGTTTCTTGTCTTCAGATGCTTTCAATTTAGACAATTCTCAAAAATATTGTTTTCTGGTAAAGACTTAACTCTTTACCAAACGATGAAATTTTAGACTTGTCCAAATTGAAAGTTTTTGCAAATGACATTAAATGTGACTCAAATGATGAAATTTGTCTGTGACAAAGTAGAAAACATTGTGGGAAAAGGAGAAAATGCTGGTTACCAGCATTTTCCCCTTTTCCCACAATGTTTTCAAAAGCTTTCTACTCCAGGGTTATTGAAAGTTGGGATTGTGTAGTAAAGAGTTAAATTATTCTATAATACATGTTTTTTTCCTGTCAAAAGTGATCTTCTGTGAGACAAAGACAGCGATAAAGTGATATTGCAAATTATTTGGTTTTGATTAAAAGTATACATGTATATACAGTCAATGTTTCCTATCCTATCAATTTCCATAATGTGAGTAACATTGAATATGTCATCTGAAACTGCTTTCATTTAAAAAAAATGTGGGGTGGTAAAGGGTTAAAGTGCAAATTTGCAGGGACTATTTTCCACATTATTTACTTGTATGCTGATTTGTTGAACATGCCATTATAAATTTTCTTCTGCAGAGCTACCATATGGTTGGGAAAGAAAACTGAAGGAAGATGGGACTGTTTTTTATGTAGAGTAAATGACTTTCTTATTCTTCTTATCATTATTTCCTATACTTATAGAATAGTGCGTCATTAACCTGTCACTAAGAGACAAAATTTCAAACTTATCGAATTCGAAAGCATATGCAGACGACAAATTAAATATGTCTCAGGTGTTAGAAATTGAGATCATCTGCAAGCTACAAATTGCAAAGTAGTAGGAATGAACGTAAGTTACTTGACAGGGTAGAAAACATGGTGGGAAAAGGAAAAAATGATGGTTACCGGCATTTTCTCGTTTTTCCTTAATGTTTCAAAAGCCATATTTCTTAGGGTCGTGAAAAAACGGGATTGCATGGTAAAGGATTAAACAGCCATATCTATGTTTAGTGTTATGCTCATACTAATATCTAAATATAGAAAGAGTGATACATTTAGATGCTGGATTTTAATTCTTTGCCAGACGACAAAATTTTAGACTTTTCCAAGTTGAAAGCATTTGCAGACAACATTTTAAATGTGAATCAAATGATAGGAACTGCTTTTAAAAGAGTTGAAAGGATTGTGGAAAAAGGGGAAAATGCTGTTACATGTATTTTCTCCTTTCCCACAATGTTTTCTACCCTGCTGGAAACAAATTTCAATTTTTGAGATACATTTATTTTGTCGTCTGCAAGTGCTTTCAATTTGGACGAGTCTAAAATTTTGTCATTTGGTAAAGAGTTAAGGGTTAAACCAACTCATATACAAGTACCATGCTCTTGCAAAAGAGGGTTTCTGCAAAAAGTGTCAACCCAGATCAGTCAGTGTAGTCCACTTAGGCTCATCTGGGTTGATACTTTTTGCTGTTGGTCAATATTTTTGCTTGCTAAAGGACAGGTCTACTTGATGATTCAGGTGATTATTAGACAAATTGGGTTTATGGATCCATAAGTATGTGATGACTTCCATGGTATAATGCATCGTGGATATACATTTAATTCCCTTTTGCCAGAGCGTGGATCAAGTACATATTGTTAGTGGTTTCTTTTTGACGCTAATACATCTATTTTGTTTTCTCTAATTTATCATTTTCTATTTTAAAGCCACTTGAGTCAGAAAACAACATTCACAGACCCAAGATTAGCATTTGCTGAGATAAAGTCCAACTCCAAAGAGTTCAAACAGAAGTTTGACTCGAACAGTACAGCTTTACAAGTTCTCAGTGGTCGTGATTTAACAGGAAAATATGTCGTCATTACTGGAGCAAACAGTGGAATAGGTAAAAGAAGTTTTAACTCCTTACCACTACCACAGAGTTGTGACTTTTAACAATTCTGAGAAAGAAAGCTTTTGAAAACATTGTGGGAAAAGGAGAAAATGCTGGAAATCAGCATTTTCACCTTTTCCCACAATGTTTTTTAACCTATCAGAGAGAAGCTTAATCATTGGATCCATATGTAATTTGTCATCTGAAAATGCATTTAATTTGGCCGAGTCTAAAGTATTCAGAGTGGTAAAGGGTTACTACTTTGGCAGATTGTTCCACGAAATCCCAGTGTACAGAGATATTTTGGTATTTACTGGTATACGCATACACTGAATTTTCTTAGCTCATTGTGAGGATTAATAGAGGTATATTTGTGTATGTTTTCACTCAGTGATTCTAAATGTTTGTGCATGTGTAAATGTTTGTTATAAAAGCCAAAGAACAACCCATATACAGCAGGTTCATTACATTAATGTAATTCAAACAGTTTGTTTATCCACAATAAGACAAAAGTTCATTTCCTCTACCATGGCATTCTTCCATCACATTGAAGTCACTTCTTTAACCCTTTACCAAACAATCCCTGATTTTAATGACCCTGAGGAAGAAGCCTTCTGAAAACACTGTGGGAAAAGGAGAAAATGCTGGTTACCAGCATTTTCTCTTTTTTCTACTATGTTTTCTACTCTTCCAAAGTCAAGTTTCAATTTTTGAGTCATGTTTATTTTGTTGTCTGCAAAAGCTTTCAATTTGGACCAGTCTAAGATTTTGTCATTTGGTAAAGAATTAAGACAATTCTCACATGTTAGTAACATATGAATAATGAATTAAATTTCCTATCTTAAATGATCATTGTATGAATTTTCAAGAAGGCATTACAACAGTATGCACATCTTATTAGACATTTGTTGAGAGATTACTAACCTTCTTTGCCATTTGTTTAGCATTTACTCTGTTCATTTGTAGTTACTGATATATAATCATGAACTTTTTCTGGTATCTTTTAAAAATTGGTTTCACTTCATTATGTTTACCCAGCCAGACACTCACTTACCCCTATGATCAGATTCATCAGGTTTTTTTGTCTGTATTGGAGCTTTGTGAAATGTTTACCATTTGTTCATGTTACGTCACATACTGTATTCAGGAAGTTTAAAGGGGTATAAGTTCAGTAAAAGAAAATTTAACTCTTTAGCAAACTGCAAAATTCTCGACATTTCGGAGTTGAAAAAATTTACAGATGACATTTTAAATGTAACTAGAATGATTGAATTTGTCTTTGAAAAGGTGGAAAACATTGTTTGAAAAGGACAAAATACTGGTTACCAGCATTTTCTCCTTTTCCAACAATGTTATCTAAAGGCTTTTTGCCAGGGTCGTTAAAACCTGGGATTGTTTAGTAAAGGGTAAAGCTTTCCGAGGAGGTACTGACTTTACTAGTTTTTTTCAAACAGTAACAATAATCAGATATGTTCCTTATTTGAATTTTCAAATATTCCAATTTTAAGGTTATGAAACAGCCAGGGCCCTAGCAATGCATGGAGCACATGTTGTAATGGCTTGTAGGAATGTTGAATCAGGAAGAGACTGTAAAGAGAAGATCCTCAAAGAGAGATCAGATGTCAAGTTAGAGGTGATGTATATCGACCTAGCATCTCTAGCAAGTGTGAAAACCTTTGCTGATCAATACAAGGCTAAAGGCTGGTATGTGAAAAAGGACTTTATTTCTAGCTCGGCTGTTTTGGAAGAAAACATAGAGTTATTGGCATGACCCTTACATTGTCTGTGTTATTGTCATGCAAAAACTTTTTACAATATCTTTGCTATTAATGAAGATATTTACTTCAAACTCGAACAAGTTGTTAACTATCAAAAGGGGAGATAAGCATATAACAAGGGCAGATAAGCATCAAAGTATTTTTGACACAGTTATGTCCTTTTTTTTCGACTCAGAATTTTCACTTAAAATCTAGCATATGCAATGGAGCGTTGGCACCCACATGCGATGCTCTTGGGGTTTTTTGGTACCATCTAGTAATTTGAAAAAAATTGTAGATTTGTTTAAATTGAAAGCATTTGCAGACAACAAACTATATCAGGCTCATTGAGGGTACAAGCATTTGCATTTTCATGGTAGGATTTGTCCTTGAGAGGGTAGAAAGCATTGTGGGGGAAATAGATGACAAAATGTTAGGCCCTTCCAGATCGAAAGCATTTGCAGATGACAAATTAAGTCTGGTTCAATGAAGGAATTGCATTTGCATTTTCATTGGGGAATTAGTCCATCCAAGGGTACCAAACACTATTGGGAAAAGAGAAAATACTTGTTACCAGAATTTTTAAATAAGTACCCTTTTAACTCTTTGTATAAGACAAAATTTTTGGACTTGTCCAATTCTAATGAAATTGAAGGCGACAACTTCAATAAGGTCTAAATTTTTGAAGTTGTCTTTGATGAAATAGAAAAGATTGTGGGAAAAGGAGAAAATGCTGGTTATCAGCATTTTCTCCTTTTTCGACAGTGTTTTCAAGTCTTATTCCGCAAGATTGTTAAAAGTGGTTATTCTGTGGTAAATGGTTAAAAGATTAAATATACCAGTGTTTGTTGAAGGTTTAAATATGGCAGTATTTGACCATTCATAAAATCTTTTAAATTGCAGACGAATCTATCTCATGATTTTAAGGAAATTAAATGCCATGGTTGTATTTGTATTTACGTATGAGTTGCCGGCCTTTACATATTCTGGTATTGAATGCGGCTATATTTACATATATATTGTAGGCCTATACATATTCTGGTATGGAATGCATATTGTAGGCCTATACATATTCTGGTATTGAATACGGCTAATTTTACACTTATATTGGAGGCCTATGCATATTCTGGTATTGAATGCAGCTATATTTACATATATGTTGTAGGCCTATTCATATTCTGATACTTACTTCAGCTAAATTTACTGTAAATTTAGCCACATTCAGTATCAGAATATGTATAGGCCTACAATATATATGTAAATTACATATATATTGTAGGCTAATACATATTCTGATATTGAATGCGGCTAAATTTACATATAAATTGTAGGCCTATACATATTCTGATATTTAATGAGACTGAATATACATACAAATTGTAGGCCCATACATATTCTGATATTAAATGCCGCTGTTTTTGGACTCCCCCACACTATCACAGAGGATGGTCTCGAAGCAACATTCCAGGTCAACCACCTGTCTCATTTCTACCTAGTCAAACTCCACTGGGACGTCATCATGAAGAGTGCTCCGTCTAAAGTCATTGTTGTGTCCTCCGAGTCTCACAGGTAACTTTAACTTTTTAACAGACAACACCACTTTAGACTGGTCTACAGTCCAACCTGTATTAAGCAAGTACAAAACGATAAAAGTAATTAACCCTTTACCACACAGTCCTGAATTTTTACCTACCCAGGCAGAGAAGTCGTCTGAAAACATAGTAGGAAAAGGAGAAAATGCTGGTAACCAGCATTTTCTCCTTTTCCCACAGTATTTTCTACTCTTTTTAGAAACAAATTGCATTATTTGAGCAATGTTTAATTTGTTATCTGCAACTGCTTCCAATATGGAAAGTGTGAAGAATTTTAAAATTTTGTTGTCTGGTGAAGAGTTAACCCTTTCAGGGCTATAGGCAAAAATAGAAGCTTTTGTGGACAGCATAGATCATGTCCAGATTGCACCGGTGAGAGAATGGTCAGTCTATCTTTGATCTATGTTGTTGGTTGGTAAGTCAAGCGTATCACATTAACGATAAATCTTTATTATATGCTTTTTGGTAATTTATCTGGAAATCATGCTGCATTATAGTGTTTGATAATTCATAGTCACAGCCAGTGAAATTAACTGCAAATATTTCTGTAAAGGCAGAAACAGTGGTTCCTTTGCACTAGTTACCTAGGTAAACAGTGCATGCCATTCAACCAGATGGGAATATGACATAATTTACGTACATTTACCCTACATTTCTTTAGCTTTACATAATATTGTAATGCATTTTTATGTTGGGGGAAGTATGCAACAGGGAATTAACAGGAACAACTACACCTGGTTTTAATGAAAGTCTCAACAAAAAAGGGGTTAGAAGCATGAAATAAATAGAGCACATTTGGTTTTTTCAGTGAAAGATCAAATTTATTTCATCAAGTGAACATCATCAGTAATATTTTCATGACTGGCACAAAATTTATTTCATCTTGTGAACATCAGAGGTAATATTTTCACTTGTGGCTGCACCACTCGTGAAAAAACTACCGATGATGTTCACTCAATGAAATAAATATTCTCTATATATTTAGTGCTGCAAGGTGAAGTAAAAAATGATGGAAAATTTTCTTTCTGTACTTTCAGAAGAGGAGATTTGGATATTCGCTCAGTAAATGAGGAACACCTGTCCCCTAGTTCCAGTAAATATTGGGATCTCAAAGCTTACAACTTGTCCAAACTGTGCAATGTTTTGTTTTCCCTTCATCTGAACAGTCTTCTGTATAAGTATGGAGTTACCTCCCTTTCCTTACATCCAGGCAATGTGATATTTACAGGATTACAGAGAAACTGGTGGTTTTATAAGCTTGTGTTTTACTTGGCCAGACCTTTTACAAAGTCTTTGGTAAGAAGAACTGTTCTATCATTCATTTACAATCCAAAGATGTCTGTACTGTGGAAGTGATTTTTGCTTTTACCCATATGAAAAAATATTGGACCGAGCCTAATAGCTCAGTCCGTACCATAGGGCTTCAAACGAGAGGGTCACTGGTTTGAACTTCCAGCTCCACCAATTTCTTTAACTGTTTCCTTACTGAAGATGACGGTTCCTCCCTTACTGAAGATGACACAGGAACTGTTTGTGGACAATGTAGTTCAAGATCAGACTGCACAGAATGTGCAGTCTGATCTTGATCTACACTGTCCACTCTTCTACTCTACATTATGACCAAACTGTCTCTTCATATTGCTGTGGAGCTATACTTGCTGCCAATGAAAACATGTAGTTTATTTATTCGGTAGTGAAAGAGTTTAGAGGATTGATTATAGTTTTATTGTGACAGGGTTCATGCATCACTCATTCCTAATGTTTTTGTGGGAAAGCAGCAAGCAGTGTTGGGGGAAAATTGTGTACTGGTTAAAGATATGTGAATAAGTGTTGAAAAAGGCATAAAACACCATACAAATAAATAAAATGCAAACCACAATTGAAATTCAGCCATAAGGATGGAATTTGCCTTTGATAGGATCGGAAGCTTTGTGGAAAAAGGAAAACATGCTGGTTTTTGTCACCATTTTTAAAACACTTGAGACTTTCTCTACAATGAAACTTAATCAATGGCAATGAGCCAAATCTCACAATCATCCCTTTGCAAACAGAGTTATTGCATACAACTTCTGTGCCGCCACCAAAGGTAAGTGGAGGATTTTGTTACATGACATGTCCTCTGCAGATAATTGAAAAAAAAAAACCAACAGGTAGTGAGAAACCATATGATTGAGTCTCTGCATCCTATGATCGTCTCGCTATATTTACAAATTTACGAAGGAATATCCTTAACCCTTTACAACAAAATTTTAAAATTTTCCAAATTGAAAGCATTTGCAGATGACAAAATAAATGTGACTCAAATAATGAAATTTTTTGTTTTGGGAAAAGTGGAAAACATTGTGGGAAAAGGAGGCAAAGGTTGGTAACCAGTATTTTTTCCTTTTTCCATATTGTTTTCAAAAGCTTTCTTTCTCAGGGTTGTTAAAAGTCAGGGTTATGTGGTAAAGTGTTAGAATATCAGGGCAAAAGAAGAAAACTGTCATAAGACTAAAAGAAACAGACATGATATAACAAGACTTTGTTTTGCACAGGAACAAGGTGCTGCTACCACAGTGTATTGTGCTGTTGCTCCAGAATTAGAGGGTGTTGGAGGATTTTATTTCAATAATTGCTGTCGATGTCCGACGTCGAGTGCTGGCTGTGATGATGAACTTGCTAAAGCATTGTGGGATATCAGTGAAAAAATGCTTTCTAAAAGAATTGGACGACCGATTTAATAGTGTGACATGACTTTCAAACATATTCTTTAACTGTAACGTAATGGTTTAGCTAATCAGAAGTTATGTTACTTTCATATTTAGAAAATTCTGGAGAGTAAAACTGAGAATGTCCATAAGAATGGTTGGTTAATATGTACCCAGATGTGGAATTTTGAGGGTCACTTGTATGGAAAAGTGACAGTTTTCATAAAATGCAGTCAAAAGTTACGGTGTCTTCTGCCGTAACAACATTTTATTCAGAGTAATAGTCGAGGTTTTGTTCTTAAAAGTTCTTAATGTTGAACTCTTGTATATTCTATTAGACTAACAAACTTTTTTTCCGATGGTTAGTTTTCTGATTTGTAAAAGACCATTTTAATGCAAGATCGAGTCAATTGTTAGAAAAAAATGGAATTTATGGATCCATAATTATGTGATGACTTACTTGGAATAATGCATTGCACAGGTGCTTTAAATCCCCTGTTGCCAGAGCATGACTCATAATTATGGTTATTACAAATGAGACCTGTAATGTTGCCTGCCATAAACACGTAAAATAAAGCCTAAAAACACCTTTCACAACTATAGTTGCCGTTACGGCCAATGTAGATCAAGATCACACTGCTCAAAACATGCAGTTTGATCTTTGATCTACACAGTCTGCTTTGCTGTCACAATTAGACAAAACTAACCTTAACCTGTAACAACACAGTCCCGAGTTTTATTGTATGATTGATTGTATGGTGTTTAATGCCCTTTCAACATTACTTCAGTTATATCATAGCGGCCAGTGCACCTGTCCATGCTTTCCTGAGAAATTGGCAGAGCCAGGGATTGAACCAGCTACACCCTTTTCTCAAGTCTTGTAAACTACCGACTGAGCTACTGAGGCTTGGCCCCTAATTTTAATGACTTTGACAAAGAGGACTTTTAAAAAGCATTGTGTTTAACTCTCTACCAAACAGTCCTGACTTAAACGACCCTGAGGAAGAAGCCTTTTGAAAACATTGTGAGAAAAGAAGAAAATGCTGGTAACCAGCATAGAAAATACTGGTAACCAGCATTTTCTCCTTTTTCCCCACAATGTTTTCTGCCCTATCAAGGAAAAATTATGTCATTTTTGCCACCTTTAATTTGTCGTCTGCAATTGCTTTCAATTTGGACAAGTCCCAAATTTTGTCTTTTGGTAATGAGTTAAAAGGGGAAATTGCTTCTTACCAGCTTTTCATTATTTCTCCTTTTCTGTTTTATCCTTCCAAAGTCAATTCCAATAATTCAAGTCACACACTGTCGACTACAAATGCTTTGAATTTGGTCGAGTCCAAAATATTGTTGTCTGGTAAAGGGTTAACTCTTTACCACACAAACCCGACTTTTAACGACCCAGAGAAAGACAGCTTTTGAAAACATTGTGGGAAAGAGAGAAAATGCTGGTAACCAGCATTTTTTCCTTTCCCCACAATGGTTTCTACTCCTTCCAGAACAAATTTAAACTTATCAGTCATATTTGTCGTCTACAAATGCTTTCAATGTGGACCAGGCTAAAATGTTGTTGTTTGGTAAAGGGTTAAATTGCAATTAGTCGGGTATATTTAAACCCTTTACCATACAATCCCAAGTTTTAACAACCTTGAGGGAAATGCCTTTCGAAAAAAATTGTGGGAAAAGGAGAAAATGCTGGTAACCAGCATTTTCTCTTTTTCCCACAGTGTTTTCTACCTTATCAAACACAAGTTCCATTATTTGAGTCACATTTATATTGTCGTCTGCAAACGCTTTCAATTTGGACAAGTCTTCATTTATGTTTTTTGGAAGAGAGTTCAGTCTGTTGGGACTCTGTAGCCCTTTACCATTCAATCTCCTGTTTTAGCCCTTTACCAAATGACAAAATTTTAGACTGGTCCAAAATAAAGGCATTTCCAGACAACAAATATAATTCGGTTCAAATGGTGAAATTTGTGTCTGAAAGAGAGAAAAAATTGTGAGAAAAGGAGAAAATGCTGGTTAACCAGCATTTTCTCCTTTTCCCACAATTTTTTAAAAAAAGCTCTCTTTCTCAGGGTCGTTACAAGTCAGGATTGTGTGGTAAAGGGTTAACCCCTAACCCCTTCCCAAACAACAAATTTTAGACTCTTCCAAATTGAGACAATCTGCAGGAAACAATTCTCAAAGTAATACAAATGAATTTAAGTTCTCTGACAAGATGGAAAACTGTGTGGGAAAAGGATAAAATGCTGGTTACAAGTATTTTCGCCTTTTTCCACAACAGTTTCAAAAAGGCCTCTTCCCCAAGGTTGTGAAAACACAGGATTGTTTGGTAAAGGGTTAAACTGCTAAGTAAGTTAAAAGAAACTTTTCAGGCTAGAGTAAAGAAACCCCAAATATTGTAATTTCAAAGCCATTTTTCTGGGGAAAATACCTCCTTATTGGACAGTGTAGATTTAAGATCAGACTGCATGTTCTGTGCTGTCTGATCTTGATTTACACAGGTCGCAAAAGCACTCAGTCACACTTAGCAGCCTAAGGGTTAAATATTCAATGAAATAAGCATTTGAAAACATTATGGTAACAGGAGAAGTGCTGGTGATCATGCTTGCCATAATGAAAGTAATTGCTTTTTTTCCCTAAATATTTTCAAAAGCTTGCTTACACAAGGACATGAAAAGTTATATTTCTGCTCTTACATTACTTGACCCAATCACAGGCCTCTGAAACTCCATTGTTCTACCAAGGGATAAGGAAATTTTCAATATTGGACACCTTTACTATAAATAGCACATTGGCGACTCCATCTATATCAAATATAGTAAGACATACAGTATAGAGGGAATCGCCAATGTGCTATTTATAGAAACGGTGGTAAAGAAAATTTGAGTATATTCCATGGTATACAGGCGATGCACCAATATGTTGTTTAAGTGTTGATGATCGACCAAGGAAAATTTTAGTGTTCCGTGATAGACCAATAGAGCTTCAAAGGCCTGTGACCCAATATACCACAATAAAGTTACTAAACCATTCACTTACAGAACCGTGACAAGTAAGAATGTCAACTGCAGCTTGGTCTGCATTTACCAACCACTCCAAATTTAAAAATAACACAACTTCTGATGGGCTAAACCATTTGGTTAAGCCAATCAAAAGTTGTGTTACTTTCAATTAGAAATTTTTTCAGAATAAGACTAAGAATATTCTTAACCCTTTACCAAACAATCCCTGGTTTTTACGATCCTGAGATAGAAGCCTTTTGAAAACAATGTGGGAAACAGAGAAAATGCTGGTAACCAGCATTTTCTCCTTTTCCCACAATGTTTTCTACCCTGCTGGAAACAAATTTCAATTTTTGAGTTACGTTTATTTTGTCGTCTGCAAATGCTTTCAATTTGGACCAGTCTAAAATTTTGGTAAAGAGTTAAGAGTGGTTGATGAATAAGGACCCAGATCTGCAGATGCTCCGCCCGGGTGGCTCAGTGGTGAGCGTGTCGGACTCATGACCTGGTGGTTGTGAGTTCGATACCCGGTTGAGGCGAACCTTCTTTCCGGCGTATTTTCGCCTCTCACCTCTGCTGAAGCATGTGAGAAAAGTAGTCGGTGGCTTTGGAAAGGAAGTTGTGTTAGTACTGGTGTGAGAAAGCCAGGAAACACATGTGCGTCACCGACCGCCATGATATGACCTTAGCTGTTAAAGTGGCGTTAAACCCCAATACAACCAACCAACCAAGATCTGCAGATCAAAATGGAGGGAAAAACTTGCATTGCTACTGGGTCTGTATTCACCAAACATTCTTATGAACATTCTTAATTTTATTCACGAGAATTTTCTATATGTGAAAGTAACACAGCTTCTGCTTGGCTAAATCGAACGGTTTAGCCCAATCAGAAGTCTTATTTTCCAAACCTAGACTAGCACTATGAATACAATTAACTCTTTACCATACGACAAAATTTTAGACTGGTCCAAATTTAAAGCATTTGCAGACGACAAAATTAACATGACTCAAAAATTGAAATTGTTCTGTGAGGGTAGAAAACATTGTGGGAAAAGGGAAAGGTATGCGAAAATAACGAGTGCCGTAAGGCACGAGTTATTTTCGCAGACCTTTCCCTTTTGAGGCAAATATTTCCCCATATTAACCACAAGCTGATGAAATAAATTATATATTTCCTCTGATTATTTTGTCAACAAATGCCACTTTTAAAACTTAAAAACTTAAAAAACTTAAAAAAGTAGTTCCAGATTTTCGGCAGGAGGAAAATATTCACTGTGACGGGGAAATAATTCCCCCCAGCTTAAATTACGACATTTCTTTACCCATAACATTTCTAAAAATAAACACATGAAATATAATATAGTTTTTTACTAGACATGCATTTTACAAATATTTTGGAAAAACTTATGTTCATTTATTACATCCATATTCCATTTGATGTCCTCTTTGTTTGATCACAACATCGCAACCTGTTCTGCCGAGCCCCAGTAGCTCTGTCAGTAGCATACAGGACTTGAGAACGGGGAGTCGCTTATTCAATCCCGAGCTTGGCCAATTTCTTTCCGAGGACTGATGATAGTAATTGCAACAGGATTCATTTCTCTCTCACTGCTGACCATTGTTTCGACAATAGTTATGTGGGAAAGCAGCCAGTGGCTGAAAAGAATATTTTGTGGAGTACTGGTAAAAGAAACTCCAGGAAAGAATGGATAGGTGCACTGGCTACCACGATATAACTGAACTAATGTTGAAAACAGCGTTAAACACCATACAATCAATCTATCACAACCTGTTCTACTTTGCCAGGTTTTAACAACTCTAAGGAAAATGTCTTCTGAAAACATTGTGTGAAAATGTAGGTAACCTATCAAAGGTACATTCCTTTATTCGAGTCACTTTTGATACGTTGTTTTCAATATGGAGGAATTCAAAAATTTTTAAGTCTGCTAAAGAGTTTATCATTGGACTGAAAAACAGCCATGCTCTGTGAAAAATGAATCTATGTGGTGCATGTTACAATGTACCACTTAAGTTATCAGAGTATTGTAGATCCATAAAGTCTGTTTCATGTAACAAACTAGTGAATCATAACGTACTCTGGTCCTTTGACATGAAGAAAATTTACTAAAAGCAAAAATTTTTGGCCCAGGTCAGCCTATGCTGACTGTGCAGGCTGACCTAGATCAATACTTTTTGGAGATGTATGAAGCCCAGTCTTCACAGAGCATGGCTCACATGCATTTTTTCCTTTGCCACAATGTTCTTGAATGTATCAAACCTGAATCCTTTCTAATCATCCCTATTTTACAATGGTATTTTTCAGTTTTCTCAGGTGATAAGAAAATACATTTCTTTTAACTCTTTACCACACAACAAAAAATGTGGATTTGTCCAAGTTGAATGCAATAGCAGGCAACAATTTAAATGTGGTTCAAATGATGGAAATTGTCTTTGATAGGGTAGAAAACATTGTGTGAAAAGGAGAAAATGCTGGTTACCAGCATTTCCTCCTTTTCCCACTATGTTTTAAAAAAGGCTTCTTTCTCAGAGTCGTTAAAACTCAGGATTGTGTGGTAAAGGGTTAACTCTTTACCAAACAACCCTGTGTTTTTAAAACCCTGAGAAGGAAAACTTTTCAAAAACATGGTGAGAAAAGGAGGGAATGCTGGTAACCAGCATTTTCTTCATTTCCCACAATGTTTTTTTTTTTCTTACCCTATCAAAGACATATCCCTTTATTTGAGCCACTTTTGGTACCTTGTCCATAAGTGCTTTCAGTATGTAAAAGGTCAAATATTTTTAGTCTTGTATAAATTCAATGAGCTATGCTCTGTGAAAATGGGGTTTAATGCATCTGCAAAAAGTATAGACACCCAGGTCAGCCTGCGAATTCCTCGCAGGCTGACCAGGGCCAAAACTTTTGCTTTTGGTCAATTCTTTGCATGTCAAAGGACCATTCTACCTCAAGGTTCAGACTGTTGTTAGAGAAAATGGATTTTATGGAACCACAATGGTAACTTGCTTGGTATTGATCATGTATCCCAGAGATGCATTAAGCCCCCTTTTGCCAGAACATAGCTCACATGTATTGTATAGCTCAAAGACCGTCTCCTATCTGCTTGTTGTCAGATTTCTGTAGCAGCATCCAGTAAGACAGGAGCAGAGCGTAGTGGGTCAGTTGGTAACATATGGAGCTTGAAAGCTAGTGCTAAGGGTGACTGGTTTGATTCCCCTGCTTGGACAAATTTTTGTGGAGGATTGATGATAGCCATTGCAACAAAATTCATTCTTCTCAGGCCACTGACTTTTATTTTCACATTGTGTAAGTGGGAAAGCAGCTAGTGGCATGGTTAGAATGTTGTGCATGGGAATTGGTAGAAGAAATTCCAGGAAAGCATGGATAGGTCCACTGGCAGCCACAACATAACTGAAATAAGGTTGAAAGCGACATTTATTGTCAAAGAAACCATTAAACAGTGCGGTAGGAATAATATTTCAGTTGGGATTTGTTTGAATGATGTATTACTCATTTATTGACAGTGTTTCAAGGAGCCCGGCCAGGTAGCTCTGTGGTTAGTGTATCTGACATCTGACCTGGTGGTTGCAAGTTCAATACCTGGCTGCAGCAAACTTTCTGTTGGGTGGTTTTTTGTCTCTCACCTCTGATGCATGTGAGAAAGTAGTAGCTTGGAAAGAAAGTTGTGTCAGTACTGGTGTGAGAAAGCCAGGAAACACATGCAAAGGTGCACTGGCCGCTGACCTAAGCTGTTAAAAGGGTGTTAAACTCCAATACAAACAAACAAACAAACAGTATTTCAATTAAATTACTGTGGCAAATCATTTATTCACTTCACTGGTACAAAGATATGGTTCTGTATTGCCTTGCCAAAGTGCAAAATTACCCTCACAATCTGCAGAGATCAAACCCAGTATCTCTTGGTTAAATATCTATGGCTTGACCTTTTTCCAAACAATTCTGTGTTTTAATCACATGGAAGAATTGCTATAAAAACAATTTGGGAAAAGGAGAAAATGCTTGTAGCCAGCATTTTCTCCATTTCCTAAAATATTTTC
Organism: Hippopus hippopus; assembly: GCA_946811185.2. NCBI lineage: Eukaryota > Metazoa > Mollusca > Bivalvia > Cardiida > Cardiidae > Hippopus > Hippopus hippopus. The sequence goes on along the minus strand of OX328103.1, from coordinate 11,577,046 downwards.
TACCCTTACATCCCATCATATGAGCTACTTTCGTTTTGTTTTCTGGAACTTTCGATTTCTTCCCGTTCCTGCGTTGTTTTCTGTTTTATGTCCTTTCAAAGACAATGTCATTATTTGAGTCATATTTAACCCATAGGCTGCTGAGCGCGAGTCGCTGACCTTTTGCAGACAGTGTACATCATGATCAGACTGCACAGAACGTGCAATCTGATCTTGGATCTACACTGTCTGATAAGGATATATTTTTCCCCATAAAATAACTTTGAAAAAGCAACATTTTGGTTTTTACTATACGTGAAAGTTTCAAGTTGGTTATTTAGCACGATAAGGGGTAACTCTTTACCAGATGAGGTAATTTTGGTGTGCTGAAATTGAAAGAATTTGCAGACGACAAATTTAGAGTGGCTAAAAAGGTGGTATTTTTATCTGTAAGGGAAGAAAACACTGTGGAAAATGGAGAAAATGCTCGTTATGAGCATTTTCTCCTTTTCCCACAGTGTTTTCAAACACCTTCAACCTCAGAGCCGTAAAAAACAGGGCTTATCTGGGAAAGAGTTAAATGTTTCCATATGGACAAGTCTACCATTTTTGTTGTATGTCTGGTAAAGACCTTAAGGGCCTTAAGTCTTGCTCTCGTCTAAGAAAATCATTTCGCGGTTTACTTTCCTTTGCAGAGCAATATGTTTCCTGTCAGCCTGCTACTCGTCGTGAGCGCCGACTGTTCAATTTCTAAATCTGTCATCCGAGAATGCTTTCCATTTTTCGTCGCATGCAACCAAGACACAAAGCCATGGATGGAAGAAAATAAATTTCGCGATTATTTCTATATTGCACAATCCACTGAAATGTGTATTTTTAAATGGATTGAGTGTGTGGAGAGAGGCTTTGGGGTAATATTTCGCATTGGACAAGTTCCGGTTTCAAAAACGTTGATTTTTACAACATACTTACAGTCTATTCAATCTTTGTTATAAAATTTTATTTGAATGAAATATTTTTTTTACCATGACATTGGAAAAAGTGTGCAGAAAAGCGTTAAAATTTACACATTTGAAACCGGCATTTTTACACTTGTACTCGAGCCTCTTCCATTTAACAGCCTCGTTTTGGAAATCATGAACCAATGTTACTATTTTAAGAAATTAATTGCGCTATTATTAGAAGTCGTCCCAGCTCATTTCTCGTTTTAGCGGTGTGACGTCAGGCTACATATAAATAATGTGGGATTTCCCCTTGTAAGCCTGTTGTTGCCTGTCTGCCTATCTGTCAAGTCGTGTGGTGGTCGATCTCCCAGACCACCCGACGATCAATTCTTCACTTAGATGACGAGCTTTTCATCGAAGGCAGCTGACAACAGTCAGGAAAAGGCTGGTGTTATCATTTTCCATCATTTCATCAACTTGAACTGTGATATAGTGGATGGATTAGCTCACTAAGTGCTTGATGTGTGTGTGACCTATTTCCAGCCCGGCATATTTCCAGCTGATCACCGACAAAATGGAGTCCAACCAACACTTGGCTGACGATTATATTAGCGACTTTGATCTCGTGCATTTCGAGATGCCAAACAAACAAGTCATTAAGAAAGAAGTCGATGAGGCTCTTACGGAAACTTGCTGTGCGAAATCGGACAAAATTTCTAAAGCACATACATTGATGCAGCCTTTAACCCCGCTAGGATCTGGGCGAACTACACCGATCAGCCCGGATAGCAGGAGTGTGCCTTTATCACCGACCGGGAGTGACTTGTCCGTGCCATCACCAACTGGTTTCCCGAAAAATTTGATGGAGGATTTATCGTGGCTTTCTCAAAATATGACATTTCCAAGCAGTGGTTCTGAAATAACAAGTGACGAAGCGGTGGACGTTTTAATCTCGTCAAGTCCCGAGTTTGTCCAGAGTTTTCAGAAGTATCTCGTTTCCGGTGCTCGAGCACTATCTCGCCAGTCATCCATGCAGTCTCAAACATCACAAGCCTCTCAGAAAGTGGAAGAGGTGAGCCCCTTAGAGCCATTAACTGAAATGATTAAGGACGAAATACCCACGCCCCCAGAGAGCCCCCTTGAAATCGACGAATCCCAGTCTGCAGCCGAAATTAGTGCACCCTTAACTCATGTACCAACACGACGAAAACGTCGAGAGACGTCGTCTATTGCGCCTTCTATACCAAAATCCGACTGTAAAATTGATGATGATGATCTGGTATCACTTCCGGTCAGGGAGCTGAACAAACGCCTGCAGGGGCTCTCAAAGGATGATATTCAAAAATTGAAGCAGAAACGTCGCACCTTGAAAAATCGAGGATATGCCCAAAACTGCCGATCAAAGAGGATGCACCACAAAACCCAACTGGAGAGGACAAACACTTCATTGCTTGACCAAATCGATGCGCTTCAGAGGCACGTGGCCATGCTTACCAGAGAAAAAAATTATTACAAACAACAGAATGAGTTGCTCAGGATGAAGTTAGGTGTCGCTGGAGGCAATTCAACTGCCCAATCGTGTGAAAGTTCCCTTTCTAGCTATCCGAATTCACCAGATTATGGAATGTAAATGGATATTTAAAATCTTGATAAGTGGGTATGAAGAACTGTGACCTTTTGATACTAGTAGTATTTTTCTTGGAAAATATTTTCTTCTCATTACAAAAAATGGATTTCATTGGTCGCCTTACTTTACATTCAGTGACACACGTGCTATGTCACGTGTGACGCAATCGATGTTCATGAACATGTTTTAAGAGACGTGTACATTTCTGAAGACGGACTGATAGGTAACTTTTTAAGTCTTTGTATTGGGTTTTAATTGTTCAGTCATTGACATTTAAATATTACTTGTTCATAATTATCATTTGTGTGATACATTTGTTTCATTTGTGTGAAAATAAAAGTATATAATTGTGCGGCACTCTGGGAAAAGGTGTTCCAATACATTTTAGCAAGTCACTGCAGTATGGTTGCTTTTTTTCTAGAAGTTTCAGACTGAATCATGAGGTAGACATGCAAAAAAATTTACCAACTGAAAAAGAAGTCGACTCTGGTCAGTCTGGGCCGACTGCGCAGGCTTGCCAGGGTAGATGCTTCATACAGATACATGAAACTACCTTTTCACAGAGTATGCCTCATATGGCCTGCAACACGCGAAAAGGAGCATTTGGACATTTGCGTAAAGTGTCGTCTCGGATCAGCCTGCGCAGTTCGCGCAGGCTAATCCGAAACGACACTCCGTTTTTATGTAATTTTCTGTTTTGCGCAAGTCTACTGTTGCACAAAATCTAATGTAGTCGTAAAGTGCCGTCTCGGATTAGTCCGCGCAGGCTGATCTGAGACGACACTTTACGCAAATGTCCGAATGCCCCTTTTCGCGTGTTGCGAGCCATATACCAGTGTAAGGTACGGAAGTAACATTGTTAGCCATTTTGTTATTGAAGTTTCAGAATAATACTGTTAATATTAAATCGTTGTTAGGCATTGTTACATTTGTAAAGAAGAATATATATTTCTCTGACCAACTATGAATGGAAATCAACAAGTCTTAAAACATTGCAGCTACATATATGGTATTATCAAAGAGTGTATGCATTACCACAAAGTCTTTCGCTAGATCTATTTTCATTTTTTTTCCCTCATTGAAATATTACATTTACGGGACTTGACTGAGCCTAGTTGCCACTGTTCTTCAGCGTGAACTTTCTGATGTTAGAGTGATCGCAGATTTAATTTTAAGGATTACTGGGTCTCGCGTACGAAATAATCAATAGGACATTGCAGCACTGCAGTTTAAGCGCATGAATTCCGCTGTTAGCATGGAGTTAACAATTTTCTTTTACATCCTACGACAGAAGTTTATTAGAATAGCCATTCACCGAACATTCAGAAATTCATTTCCCACCCGACCAGGGGCTGTACTCACAAACCTTTCTCAGTTATTTCGTCTAATTCTCAAGAATTTTCCTGATTGTAAGGTAACGCAAGTACTGGTTGGCTAATCTGAATGGTTTAGTCAATCAGAAATTGCGTGTGCCCATACTGTGCGACTAATTTCAAGCCCTACTGGCCGAGAAATACAAAATGGTGGAAAACTAAATATGCGCCACATATTGTATCGCACCATATCTCCCAACTCTTTAGCAGACGACAAAATTTTAGATTTCAGCTTCAAATAAATTTGCAGACGACAAATTAAACGGGTCTGAAAAAATTGCTTTTTTCGGCAAAGTGTGTAATCGCCGAACATTGCTGGCATGGCCTCATACTTCCAGATGGATTTGGGTTTGTGTTCTGTTTAACTGGTAACTTCACGAAGCAAATTTGCAGCGCTCGATTTTTGAAAATATCCTGATAAAAATATTGATCGTCGACATGAATTGAAATATACTAGTATCTACTACATTTATAAAATTAGCCATGCTCTGACACAATGGGGGTTTAATGCATCTTCGTGATGCATTATACTAAGCAAGTCATGGCATATGGATGGTTCATGGATATAATCCGTTTTTGTGAATCAAAATGCTGGATTCTGAGGTAGAATGGTCACTTGACATACAGAAAATTTACTAAGAGCAAAATGTTTCAACACAGGTGAGCCTGTGTGGACTGCGCAGGCTGACTGGGGTCAATACTTTTTGCAGATACACAGGAACCCCGTTCATGCAGCGCATGGCTCGTTATGATCACGTGACAAAATCCGTTGATATGGAAAAGTCGAAAACCGTCGTCATACGGCGTAAAGTTTAACCCTTTACCACACGACAAAACTTTGGACCTGACCGAAATGAAATCATTTGAAGTCTACAATTTAAATGTAGCTCAAATGATGATTTCTGTCTTTGATAGGGTAGAAAATATTGTGGGAAAAGGAGAAAATGCTGGTTACCAGCATTTTCTCCTTTTCCCACAATGTTTTCAAAAAGCCTTCCTTCCCAGAGTCGTGAAAACCAGGGATTGTTTGGTAAAGGGATAAACGATCCCACAGAAGACCTCGGGCGTTTGGAAACATCTTGAGAAAGGGAGAAAATGATACTAAACAGCATTGCTCTTGATGTTAGCAACATTTCTTGTGTCGTCTGTAAATGCCTTGAATTTGGACAAATCGAACATTTTATCGTGCGGTGAAGAGTGAAATCTTTGAATTAATTGTCGCATGCTGAAAGACAGAGAATTTTAACCCTTAACACTTTACCAAACAACAAATATTTTGACTTGTCCAAATTCAAAGCATTTGCAGACGACAAAGGATATGTTACTAAAATTAAAACAGTAGTTTCTCTATGGTTACCAGCATTTTCTCCATTTCCCACAGTGTTTTCAAAATCCTTCTTCCTTAAGGTCGTTAAAACTTGGGATTTTGTGGCAAAGAGTATTTAGTGCCAAAAATTCAAAATAGATTTTTTAGACAATAAAGTGAGCTGAAATGTTGCAATGTCAAGATCACTATGACTAAAAACTATCACAAGATTTCGGACGGTATAGAGCGAAGATGAAGTGCACGTTCTGTGAATCTGTCATTGCTCTACACTGTCCGCTACAAAACAACTGATGTTGTAAATTGGCATTCTAGGGGCGTGTATATAATATATAGCGTAAATTGTTGACTTGTAGTTATGAACAATCCTTGTTTTGAAAAAAAAAACTTGTGATAATTTGTTATGTATCTGAAGTTGCAATCAAACAATGTGTTGGATATATATACCAATGGTTTCTGCTGCAAGCAAGACCTTTTATATTTACTTTTATTTGATCAACGAAACCTGCTGTTAACATGAAATAACAAACTAGAGTACTTTAAAAGTGGATGAACAACATTAGTATTTATCAAAATAAGGCCTATTCTTTATGGTATTACACAACATGTGCTACTCTTAAATCTTGCATTCTTGCATTTGAGGTGAGCCTGTGCTGTCAAACAAACGATCGCCTCTTGAGATTTTGAACGGGCTAGTTTTCAGTAGAATGCATGTGGAATATTCATGAATGTAATTGAATCTAGAGAAGCTCCCCCTCTCACACACACACACACATTTCGAGTGCTAGCTGTTTCAATATCATACGAATTATTTTGGGTGCATACCACAAACTTACACGCATGGTATATAATAGGGAGATATTTTGTGGGAATGGAAAATTATTCGTGTTTATCAGTCATAAGGAGAAAAATTAGTATTGGTAACAATAGATTGCAAAAACAGCTATGTCCATTTTCTCGCGAAGTTTTCAAAGGCAGTCTTCTACTGTGACGTAATTGTTAGATATTGGTTTAACTCTTTACCAGACGACAAAATTTTAGACTTGTCCATATTGAAAGCATTTGCAGACGACAAACAAAATGGGGGTCAAATGATGAGACTTGTCTCTGTAGAAATAGGAAAATTTGTTGGAAAAGGAGACAATGCTAGTTACTAGCATTTTCTTCTTTTCCCACAAGTTTTCCAAAAGTCTTTTCCTCAAAGTAGTGAAATCGAGGAATAGTTGGTATAGGATTAAACACGTTAAGATCTGAATGTTAAGTTTGTTGATAGGTTTAGTCATGATTTTAGTATTATATTATTTTTTAACATCAAATTTAACATAGTCGTATAGATCTAGAGAATCTACAAAAAAAGTAGACTTTTTTTAATGATTGAACATGTTCTTGTTAATGTTTTAAGTTGACTTTGGTACGCAATATTATGTGCTATGTATAAGAAAAAATAAACTAAGTGCAGACACAATACATACTTGTCAGGTTCGTTTTCCTTCCTTTCGTTTTATACATACTGAACAGGCTACCGGAAACCGTTACAAGTCACAAGGAACAAACCTTATTTCTCCTTTTCCCACAATATTTTGTACTCTATCAAGGACATTTTCCACCAGTTTAGCCACCTTTGATTTGTCGTCTGCAATTGCTTTGAATTTGGATGTTCCAGAGTTTTGTCCTTAGGTAAAGTGTTTACAATTATTGCATGCTTTTCAGTGATCCACCAAGGCTTATTCAGAGAGAGGCCAATTTGTAAATCGACTCGAAGAAGTCCGCTGACGGGTACATATTTTCTTAATAGCCATATACAATGAAACAGGTGCTCTATGGATTAATTCTCAAATATTTAAGTTAGAAAGGTCAAAGGTTTACTTGGGTCAGACATTTTTTTTTTTCACATAGTCGTCCTCTATTAACCTATCTGTTAGACTTGTATATTGGGTTAAAGGCCCAATAGCAGGCAAAAGTGAACAGTTAGGGTCTTAAATGCGTTTAAATTAGATCATTTAAAAGTTTGTATATTATTGTGAAGATTATTTCTATACTTTTAGATTGTATGATTCAATTTAAATGCATTTTTATTCCCACCTTGTTTACTTTTGGCCGCCACTGGGCCTTTAACCTATCAGTCTTCTACATCAGATTAAAGAGGGCGAAGTTTGTGAAGAAAGATGTGCTTGTGACCTGTGTGCAGTATGGACACTTTCCTGTTCCGTTTAACCCTTTAACATACAATCTGGGGTTTTAACGATCCTGTCAAATAAGACTTTTGAAAAGATTGTGGGAAAGGGAGAAAATGCTGGTAACCAGCATTTTCTCCTTTTTCCACAATCTTTTCTATGCTATTAAAGTTTTGAGTCATTTATTTTGTTGTACGCAATTGCTTTCAATTTAGACAGGTCAAAAATTTTGTCGGTTTGTAAATAGTTAAACAGGGCAATATCACAGAATCCCTGCCTTGGCAGATTGCTTGCTTTTGTGAATACTTTTTTTGGATTTCAGAGATATCATTACTGTTTTTTTTTTCCGAATTTTCTCATGAAAACGATGCACAAGAGTAGATCCATCCACCACCTTGGTTTTATTTTTTCAACAAAAACCACCCACTGTTTAAAATAATGGTGTTTTTTGAAGACTACACTGGTTATCTGGCCCCCTATTGAAAGGTACATAGAAGATAATCAGTGTCACTTCACGTCAGGTACAGTCTGTTCAAAACACGTGGCTGTTGTAACATGTGCATGTAGCTACGGAATGTAGAGCAGCGCTTGATTTGCACACGGAAGACTGAAGTTCGATACTTGCCAGAGTCCACCATGGTCTTTGCGTTCCGGGCAAGGCGAGGTGCGTGTGACGTTGTGCATGGTACACAACCTTCATTAACCTTTTCAGCCCCTTTGGCAAAAACGCGGCGACAGCTCGCACATTCATGTAAGGTTTGAACTTCACCTGTATCGTTGCCTCGTCGGCTAGGACTTTGACGTGTCTTCCTCAAAGACAGTTCGACGAAACGGCAAACGCCCCGAATGATTATCAAACCCGGACCTCCTGTTTGGATTCAGGTCCAAAATCCTGTACCTTCATCACGGAGGCACACAGGGCATCCCACTGCAGCACTCAAATTACTCATTTCGACGGCTTTAATTTCTCTTTAGTAGAAGATTATGGTAGATCTGGTCATTGGGACTGGATTCATTCCTCTCTCACTGCTGATCATTGTTTCGACAAAGGTTATGTTGGAAAGCAGCCAGCGACTTGGGAGAATTTTGAGTGAAGACAAGAAAAGCATTGATAGATACACTGGCCGCTGCGATATAACTGAAATACTGTGCAAAACGGCGTTTGAAATTGTACAATCATACAAAGCATTTGGAGACGTTACTCGATTGTGAAGATCAATAAACGAGCCTAACAATTTCTATACAAGAACTAGATCTTACGTGTAGTAGTTCAGTTGGAAACGAGCCCGGCCGGTGTACAATATGCAAGTAGACTCTACATATATAAATACAAAACACGGTAGCATATGTACCGGTAGCCCGGCCGGTGTACAATATGCAAGTAGACTGTACATATAGATCTAGTTATACAAAACACGGTAGCATATAGATCTATACCGGTAGTGTAATATCTCGCCTTCCCACACACCACCTTGCCCCTCCCGATAGCCTTGATCGTAAACCTGCTACCGAATTTCTCATGACGTTTTAAAACCCTTTACCACACAATCCCGAGTTTTAACGACCATGGGAAAGAAGCCTTTTGAAAACACTGTGGGAAAAGGAGAAAATGCTGGTAACCAGCATTTTCTCCTTTTCACACCATGTTTTCTAACCTATCAAAGAAAAATCACATTTAATTCTCGTCTGCAAATGTTTTCAATTTGGACAAGTCTAAAATTTTGTCGTTTGGAAAAGTTAAAACTCGCAACACATTAAGCAGGCGGGCTTTTGAAAACACAGGTAAAAGGATAAATTGCTCGTAACGAGCAGTTTATCCGTGTGTCACGTTTAAAAATACAGCCTTGCTTTAATCCGAAATACATTTTGATTATCTGTATTATAGAAGCATGTTTTCAAAGTTTTCTGGTTTAACCTGGGACATGTATATAAATGTGAGCTTTCGCCGTGGTATGATCGAAATCATGTTGAAAGCGGCCCAAGATACCATGTAATCACTCATCAAATTACGATGCTTGGGTGAAAAAAAGAAAACTTCAGCAAACGTCATAGGAAAAGTAAAAAATATTATTATTATTCCACAGCTTTTTCTTCCTTTTCCGATGCAGTCGGTAGCGTACAGGACTCTGGTTCGATCCCTGGCTCGGCCGCTTTCTGTCCGAGGATTGATGATAGTCACTGCGACAGGATTCATTCCTCTCTCACCGCTGATCATTGTTTTGACGATGATTATGTGGGAAAGCAGCCAGTGGCTTGGAAAGAATATTGTGCGGAGTACCAGTAAAAGAAACTCCAGGAAAGCATGAATAGGTGCACTGGCCGCCGCGATATGACTGAAATAATGCTTAAAACGGCGTTAAACACCATAAAATCAATATGGATCTTTGAAAATGTGAGCTTTCGCCGTGGTACGATTGAAATTATGTTGAAAGCGGCCTAAGACACCATTCAATCACTCATCAAATTACGATCCTTGGGCGAAAAAAAAAAATTCTGCAAACGTCGTAGCAAAAGTATAAAATATTATTAAACAGCTCTTTCTTCTTTTTCCGATATTGGTTAATTCCTTTTGACTGCTTTTATAACTACAAAATATTGGACTTGACCTAAGTGTCTGCATTTGAAGACGACCAAAAAAAAACTGTATCTCAAATGATGATATCTGTCTTTGATAGGGTAGAAAACATTGTTAGGAACAGATCTGGTTACAAGCATTTTCTCCTCTTTCATCCTGTTTTTCAAAAGCCTTCTTCTTTAGGGTTGATAATAGTCGAGATTTTGCGGTAAAAGGTCAAAATCCAAGTCGAATACTGTATAAGTGGAAATTTTTGCGACGTGGAAATTTTTGCGATTTCGCGAATTTGAAAAATTCGCAAACATTCCTGTTCGTGTATTTTACCACAAGTACGATACTAACAAATAAAGAATGTCTTGAATTCGCAAGCATTTCTGTTCGCAAAATGTCTGTAATCGGTTATTCGGAAACTTTTCGACACGCGTATATATATCCACGTATACAGTAGTTATGATTTGTCGTCTGGAAATACTTTCAATATGGACGAATTAGGATCTAATCCGAGACCCCCCAAGGTTTCCATTCCTACAACATTACCACTAAGCCACTCGGGTGACCCCTAAAGAATCATAAAAACACGGGATTGTATGGTAGATGGTTAAACCCCATACTCAGATCTAGACAGCTTGTAAGCGCGGTTAAATTTAGGTACCTACTCCATATAAATAAGCCACGCTCTGGCAAAAGGGGGCTTAATACATCTTCCTGATACATTGTACCAAGCAAGTCATCACATAATCATGGATTCATAAAATTCATTATATGTAACAAACGACTGAATCATGACGTGGACTGGTCCATTGACAAGCTGTAAGATTGACCAATAGCAAAAAGGTTCGACTCAGGTCAGCCTGCGCGGACTGCGCAGGCTGACTTGAGTCGATCCTTTTTCGCAGATGCATTAAGACCCCCTTTTCACAGAGCATGACTCAAAATGTAATAAATCTGTCGGGGTTGTGGTGTTCTAATGTATTGTGCTGCGGGGTTTACAGCACTGATGCATGCATGCATCTATTAGGTGCAAGACATACGCGTAGGAAAATATGCATTATTGGGAGCGGAGTGCATTTCTTTTAAATACTTGTAAACTTATAAACTCTCCAGCGCGAAAACTAAGGGCAACTTTTGGCCCTTTACATGATAAAACTTTGGACTCGCCTAAATGGCAAGCTTTTTACAGACGACAAAATATATGTGACTCAAAAACACAAATTCACCTTTGAAAAGGTACAAAACATTGTGGTAAAAGGTGAAAATGCTGGTTACCAGCATTTTCTCCTTTTTCCACAATGTTTTCAAAAAGCCTTTTGTATGGTCGTGATTGTGTGGTGAGAGGTTATTTAGTTAACAGACTACAATTTTTAGGTTCGGCTCCATTCAAGCAGCTGCAGACGACAAAATAAATGTGTCTAAAATGGTTGGATTCCCTGAAAGGATTAAAAACATTTAGGCGAAAGGAAAAAATCTGATTACCAGCCTTTATCCTTTACCCACATTTTTTTAATCAAAAGCCTTTTCCCCCCTAAGGTCGTGTGGGAGTGTCCTTGGGCAAAAAACTACAGAGCCCTAGCCAAGTACTGATGAAAGTCAGGACATACATGAATAAGCTACCGACTGAGCTACCGGGACTCGGCGACCACATATTTGAAACATGGTATACAGCCAGTAACTTAGGATCTCTTCTTACAACACTTCCCAACTGTAGTTGTGTTTGAGGAAAAAACAACAACATTACTCATTGCTCATGATGCCAGTTTCTCTACCCTTGTTTTTTGTAAACCATTTGGCATACTTTCAGAGAAATAAACATCAAAAGTTACTTCCGTTTTGTCAGAGTATGAATAATAGTAGGCCAAATATAATGAATATCACTAGATATTCATTTTACCAAATATTAAGTTACCCGACGTGGCATCGCTCGTGGACAGCATCGCTAGCGGAAGTTGTATTAGGTTCTCCAGACTCCATTTCTTAGTCTTACTCTAAATTTAGAAAGTAACGCAATTTCTGATTGGCTAAACTAAATGGTTTAGCCAATCAGAAGTTGTGTTACTTTCAAATGAAGAAAATTCTTGTGAATAAGACTATAACAAAGTTTTTAGGATGGTTGGTGAATAAGGGCCCTTAACCCTTTACCAAACAATCCCTGGTTTTTACGACCCAGAGGAAGAAGCCTTCTGAAAACATTGTTGGACAAGGAGAAAATGCTGGTAACCAGCATTTTCTTCTTTTCCCACAATGTTTTCTACTCTTCTAAAGTCAAGTTTAAATTTTTGAGTCACGTTAATTTTGTCGTCTGCAAATGCTTTCAATTTGGACAGGTCTAAAATTTTGTCGTTTGGTAAAGAGTTAATACACGTCCAGTGCCAACGATTAATTTAACTCTGTTCTGGGTAACACGATATTAGACTTGTCCAAATTGAAAGCATTCGCAGACGACAAATTAATTATGGTTCAAGTTTTGAAACATGTCTGTGAAAAGGTAAAAAAAACATTGTGGGATAATGAGAATACGTTGGGTAGCTGGGCCCAGTTTCACGAAAAAACTTAAGTCTCCTATTTTACTCGATACTACCAACGGTCCCAGGTTATGACTTAAGTCGTGTTCATTATTTGAGTCGGATTTTAGTAACATTAACAGACTGTAGTAACATTCTCAAATCCTGACTTGAAACTACTTTTCAGACTCAGCAAAGCAAAATAAATTAACTTACGTCAATTAACTGACTTAAGTGCATTATTTTGCTGAGTTGAGTTTGAAATGTTGTGTCAACTCAGGACTTGAGAACGTTTCATAAGTCTGTTAATGTTTTTGAAATGTTTCTGGAATAATAAACTCGTTCTGTTGGCGGATTTGAGTAAAATAAGAGACATTTAGTTTTTTCGTGAAACCGGATCCCGGATTTTATTTTGAGGATTTTTAGATAAAAATCAGGCTGTTTTTGAAAGTCGTCTGCTGCAAATATTGTTAACGTGGTGGGAAGGGGGGCGTAACGAGTTAAAAGATAAGGAATTTTTGTCCGTGCTGGAATAAGAAATCCGTTTTCCTTTTATCACAGCACTTCATTTGCGTTGCATGGAACACGTTTGTATTCATCTGCATAAATTATATCAGCGTTAACATTTGATAAAATTATGCAATGTTTCCCCGTCAACTCATAACCATCTGGAGCAACCTTGTATTGCAGACATTTAAACACTTGTAAAAATACTGGTAATCTGCACCAATTACGTGTGGCCGTATACTCGTCGAAACATTGTGGCCAAAGGAGTAATTGCTCGTTACGAGCAATTTATTCTTTTGCCATAATGTTTTTTGTAGGTGTTCAGCTTCAAGACAAAAATGTTGTCTGCAGGTGGTGACCGGTTAATTGTGTCTAGAATTCCAGGAAAAATCTATTGAGAATAAGATATCACTATGTATAATGTGACATGCCTTATTTCATATGCGTGTGATTGTATACTCTGTGGCTCCTAATAACTGTGACAAGATTGCTCTCTTATATAACACTAGCCATTCGGTCAGACCAGCCCGCAAAGGTGGTAGAGCGTAGGACTTGTAAACATCAAGTCTTGGGTCACTTGAGGGTGTGGGTTCGAGCCCCACGGCTGGCCATCTAAAATTAGTAATAGTCTTTCGGGTGAGACGTTAAACCGGGATCCCTTGTGACGGTGCTATATACCGAGCACATTAAAGAACAAGACCTAACTTTAGATGGATTTTGTCCCTTATCTTGCACTATCCCCCGTAAAAAAAGTCTTGGGGGTGGGGGACGTCGCCCATATGGGCAACCGGTGGCGACGATAGGTAAACGCAAATTCAATCAATCACGGCCATTCGGCAAACCTCGGATGATCCGTTAATCAAGTCTCTCGGCTGTATCGCGTAGCTTCATATGCACCTACACGGTAAATTTCTTCGCCGGAAATACAGTGGTTAACCGTTATTAAAATCGGAACACCCCACTTAGAAAAAGAACATACTACTCACAATTTTCTGTCGGAATCTTTTTAAATAAATTTGAATTTATACATTTATTTTCTTACTTGGTCTATCACTTCCGTTGGCATTTTTCAGCGACAGGTTGCTTTATCAACGTGGCTGTAGTTGCCGTTGCTAATCGATTCACTTGGGCGCCGCCATATGACTGGCAGTATTTCAAAATGGAAACCCTCTCATGATACAGACGACGTTAGATGTAGTTACGGAATCGGCCGAATTGTGATTAGTGACCACTAGCGTGACGTGGGCGTCCAAAGAGAAATTGTTAGAGGCCCGCTTCCAAAAAGCACTTGTGTTTTTTTGACAAACTTAAGGATAGGGCATCCTAATGCCGATTCCTGTAACATCGCCTTTCATCGCCGAAAAACGTACGGATTTGGCTTACTCGGGTAATCCGTAATCGATCGGCCGATAGATGCTGATTCCCTGCATCGATAACGGATTACCCGAGTCTTAGCCAAATCCATACGATGAAAGGCGATGTTACGCGAATCCCATTAGGGTTCCCTATCCTTAACTTTCTACAGCCTCATACTACTGTATGAGACATGATCTTATATTTTATTTATCAGGCTGTAACTGGCGAAGTTTATCGAAAAAAATGCCTTTGCCTCTCCCAAAAAACTGTTATGTATGGACCATGGGCTTTTTGGTCCGCTTCTCCCTCTATTCAAAGTGTCTTTCATTTGTTTGCTTTTCTGCTATGCTTACAAATGTCCTTTTGGGCGTGTTGCTACCTTTCCTGCACCAAACTGTGGTAATGGTGAAAAGTGCAATCCCGTGGTTCGCTTGCGGTAAGCAATAACCACAAGAAACCTCCTATACTCGAACGGAAAGACAACCCAAACCGCATCAATTGAAAAACTAGCTCCCCTTCAAAGCTGGATTTATATGCCTTAGTGCATTAGGTCGTCCCATCGAAGCAAGATTCCTAAGGTTGTACCATAAAGGTAAGCAATAAGCTACACCAACTGTTCAAAAAGCTAGATATCCACCAAGACTAGATTTGTACGAATTAATCATTCATTCATTCATCTCTCCGTGTGTACCCTTCATTAGTAGTACTCCACCATTCATTTTCTACAGAATGTTTTGAATTATTACAAAGATGACACGTAGTCCATGAGGCTGGGTGTGGAATTAGATTTACATATTGCACTCACTAACTCACTCACTCACTCATGAATAAAATGATATACCGTGGATTGTCCCGTACTTGTAAGCAATTAAAAATCTGCTTACTTTCAGGAATGCTAAGCAAAAAAAAGTCCGGATCATTTTAAAAGCTACCTACCCAGCAAAGCTTTTGAAAACCCTTATTTCACGAATCATCTCCTACAAGTTTATTAAAGGGGAGGGGCGTAAATAAGTTCATATCTCGGCCGTTTTCGAAGAAAACGACGAGTTTTGTGTAGCTCTGGCGTCGTCGTCATCTGCGTCGTTGTTTGCGTCATACGTAGTCGTTGTGCAAAAATTTTGATTTTGCATGAGTGACAAAATTAATAAGATCTACATGATGTAGAGATAACAGTTTTTTTTAATTTCTTTTTTAAATTTTTCTAATATTAAGTAGACATGATTTGCTCACATATACCTTTATGCATAATTATGAATATACATCAACCGTGACACTTGTACAATACAGGACACATTACAAATTGGTGTAATTAATTTTCAAACTGATCCCTTTTTGTTTAAACGCTTCTATTGGGTATTTAGCAAGTTGTTTTATATTTACGATCGGATTACCTCTTTGCTGTCAGACATGATGCTATAAAAACAACTTTAAGAGGGCAAATATCTATTACAATTATTTAGCAGTCCAGGACAAAAGTTCACTCGGTATATAGAGAATTAAAATTACACAGTTGTTGTAAAATGTGTTAACACGATTCTGTTTACAGGCCTTGTACAGTGTTTATCATTCTGTTTACGTGTACCGAATTTCCTCTTGGGGGAATGTCGGAAATTTACGTTCTTTCTACCGGATATCCACCTTTTATGTCCTTGAGAGACGAGGATCGGTTATTTGTCTTGTTGGCAGTTTGCGCTGCTTAAAGCGACTTAAAGGCCCAGTAAAGGCCAAAATATCAAAGCAGGTGTCATAATACATTTAAATATAAATCATACCATTTAAAAGTATAGAAAATAGTATGGAGGTGACAGTCTGTTATCGTGTGGTCGGGCCATATGTTAGTCGCTGACAGAAAAAAGAATTTTAAACCCAGACAAAAAGTAAACAAAAGACACCACTACCTGGCAGGTTTTAACCTAGTTTTGAAATTAATTTCCTTGTCAGCGACTTACACTTGGACGGACCGTACAATGACAGATTGTCATCTTCACAATAACTTCCATACTTTTAAATGGTATGATATAAATTCAAAAGCATTTAAACACCTGCTTTGTTTACCTTTGGCCTTTATTGTTACTTTAAGGACCTTTTGTGGACAGCGTAGATCAAGATCAGACTGCACAAAACGTGCAGTCTGATCTTGACCTACACTGTCCAATAAGGAGATATTTTCCCTCTAAAAATAACTTTGAAATAGCAATATTTCGGTGTTCTACTATAGGCTGGAAAGTTTCATTTATGTTATTCAGCGGGTTGCGGGTTAACATTTTCCAGTCATATCAGGTCAACAACTCACTCACTCAGGTGAGTCATTGGTTACAACAGTACTTGGCCAGGGCCCTGACTTGCCTTGCTCAAGAGCACTCCCACGAAAAAGCCATTGCCGCGAGTGAGGGTTTAATCCGGGACTTAAGAATCGTGAATCCAATACATTCAGCAACGATCCATGCAGGAATTTTAACTTTTTACCAAACGACAAGATTTTAGACTAGATCTAGTCAAATTTGAAAACATTTGCAGATGACACATCAAATGTTGCTCCAATGATGAGAATTGTCCCTGAAGGAGTTAAAATACATTGTGAGGAAAGGAGAAATTGTTGGTTACTAGCATTTTCTGCTTTTGCCACGATGGTTTCATAGATGTAACCGTCAAGTTTGTTACTGTTTAGTAAATGGCTACGCGATGGAGACGGTCCCAAGAGAGCCTACTTCTCCTGAACGATTTGGAGCTGGAAAGTGTTAAACGATTACCTCCTTTACCAGACATTCAGAGTCCTGAGGATGAAGGCAGTTCAGTGAAAAAATTACGGAAAAAAGTGAACGTGCTGGTCGGGTTTTTATAGGTTGAGCGGTAAAGCTTTTGGATTGTTATCAAGAAATCACGGTTGGCCTATCTGAAGGTGGTGTTCAGAATAGTCATGAGTGTCCTTGGGTAGAACTGTAGTTTGGTACGGTAGATTCCGGTAAATCAGCGAGTCCGGTAAACCTGCGCACAAATTACACAGTTCACTTCCGGCTGTCAAATCATCGTCTGCTGTGGTTGGTATTTATCAACAGAAGTTTGTTTTTTTTCGTCAGGCTATTCATAGTAAGTAGATCTATTCGATGATTAAAGTAACCATTCCATAGGTGTGAAGTTATTTTTTTTAAGGAAAAAATAGATTATTGACAAAAACATTGAATAATCAACCTACAGAAACTCCCTCATCTGACCAGACCGGCCTCAAACAATGTTAAAGAGAATCAGAATCAGAACAAGAAAATATTGATGCATAGCCAAGGGCATCATTTGAACAAACTTCGTAGAGGTCCACGTGGTGATACTACATGACAGTCAAATATTTAAACTCTGGGCTATCTGGGATACGATCTGGTTTTTATCGATCTGGCAATGAAAGTAGTCTACGGTATTTTACATGTTAAAAAAAAAAACCAGTCCAAATAGAAAAACAATGTTGGTACGGGCTCGATCTGGTAATGAAAGTGCCGTCTTTTTACATGTACATGTATGTTAAAAAAAACTGAACCAGTCCACATAGTAAACAATATGGCTACCTCCACAGGCACTTTTCAAAAGCGAATAAAAATATAGTGCCGCCGCTCATGCGGCGCCACAATTAAAATCCAGAGAACTATTCATTCCTAATGTAGGCCTACTTACCTACTGATCTATAACACGAAAGTTGTGTTTTTCATCCTTGTTGGACTTCACTTCTTACGGACATTACCCATTACACTGTTGACGTCATTCTTCATTAGGATATTTTGTGCAGAAGCACTTGAACTATAGGCATCTTTGATCATTTATGTTATTGAGACTCCTCCTCCATTATTGAGTGAGCTCTCCCTCCTTCTTTTTTTGAAATTGAAAACTAAAAAAAAAAACATATTTAGATCTAGTGTTGTTTCACCTTTTGGTTCTATGCTCATAGGCTACTCATACGCAAACGAATTCCTCTCCGGATGATGATAACCACTCCATGGCGCAGGCGTAACGTTGCATGTAAACAATCTACAAAACGTAGGGGTAAGTATATTCAAACCTCAAATGAACTGTCAGAATCAAATATTACAGGACATTTATTGATAGGATGATTTCCTGGAATAAGACCTTAAAGGCCCAGTGGCGGCCGAAAGTAAACAATACCGTTGTTAAAATGCATTTAGATTTCAATCATACGATTTTTAGAATACGGATATTATTGTGAAGATGACAATCTGATATTACAAGGATCGGCCCAAGTGTTAGTCACGGGCAGAAAAATAATTTTTAAAATTAGGTACTATGTTGCCAAGTCGCTCAATCTTTTCTTTCCGTTTTACCTTGTTTTAAAATTAATTTTTTTTGCCGGCGGCTAACACATTTGAATTCGAATACATGTATCGTAATTCGCATTAATAAGCTTTTGCTGCTATCGGGCCTTTTATAGTAATGATTGGGATTAATTGTTTCCATGGCTTCAACCTTTAAAGTTTATCAGTTTGGAATTGCTCAGACCTGTGTGCAGACTTACTCAACAACACGGTATTATAAATACCGATAAATCCTGGAAATACGTGAATAAGTGAGTTCTCGTCGTGGAAAATGACTGACCTACAGTTGAAAGTTGCGTAAAACCATCTTCAAACAGTATTGCTCAGTAACCGTAAGGATCTACGTGGCTCAGTAGTATGGGTGTAGAATGTGAAACCTGGAGGTCTCGGATTCAATTCCCGCTCGAGGCACTAGATTTTTGAGGGAGTGCCCTTTGGTCGTACACTTCAGAGCTCCAGTCTAGTACTGATAAACCCTCGAAAAACATGATTGAGCCTGATTGCGCCATGATGTGAAATAGTTACATTGTTGAAAGCGGCGTAAAACTACATTCAAAGTGTCATGTTCACTATACATGATAGTTTGCACAGTGTAAATTTCCAGACACAGTTTGACGTCTTTGTCAAATGTGTACACATGGACACGTCACTGTCTCTAGTACACTGATATGCGACCCGTTGAGAAAGATTGGTGTACGGAGTTTAAAGGGGCACACACACACACACACACACACACACACACACACACACATATATATATATGTGTGTGTGTGTGTGTGTGTGTGTGTGTGTCGTAAATAAAATTTTCTGTTAAACTCTGATTAGTAAACCCTTTAACCCTTAAATAGGCTGCTAAGAGCGACTCAAGGATATTTTGTAGAAAGTGTAGATCAAGATCAGACTACAGACCGCGGAATGCGCAGGCTGACATAGGTCGAAACTTTTTGCAGATGCATTAAGTCCCCTTTTGACAGAGCGTGGCTCATATACTGTTAATATACTGCACTTGTTCGTATCTTTTATCTATTACCCACTTATACATGCATAGCCTAAATTACAGGGTAACAGTTAGCTCGTCCCTTTTCAAGCACAGGGGCGTAACGGGGGAAGGGGGAAATCATTACGCACTCCGAATCGAGGATGTTACTAGTATTTCACGTGGTACGCTTTTGCGGAAAGTGTACATCAAGATCAGACTGCACAGAACGTGCAGTCTTATCTTGAACTACACTGTCCGACACAATGAGATTTGACGTCTTAAAAAATAGGTATGGGAAGAAATCGCAATATTTGGCTTTTTAAGTACTGTCTGTTGGAAATGTTCACTTTTTTTAGCAGTTTTTGGCTAAACTATGAAGATTGATAAATAATGTTCTGTCAAATGATAAAAGAATGTTTTGTTCCATTTTTTCCTACAATATGCACTTGCGTACAGTGCGTTATGGACGCTACGCCCTTGCAGGCACGTAGCTTCCCATGTAAAAGCCAGTGCGCGGTTGAATACACATAAATCTTACAAAAGGTGTAGGCCTATTTAGTGTTTAGTTGTAAGTACATGTATATGTGTGTTATTCCAAATTTTTCGATAGATCTAATTTGTTTCAAAGATTACCGCCGATCGTTATCAGAACGTCCATGAAGGTACCCATTTGCAAGATTGTTATCGAAATATTTTAGGGATGGGGTGAATTACACCGACCCCCGCCCAGCCCAACTCTGAATCCTCAGGAATAAAGGGATAGATCAAGCTAAGCTATTGCTTTTGTTATTTGTTGTAGGTGTATTTAGCTCTTTTCCGAAAATATATATAAAAAAAAGTTAACACATAGTCGCGGCTTGAAAAAGTCGTATTCTTTCAGAAAACGGTAAATCTACAAACATTGCTTATTTGTCCTTATCCCGCCTTAGTTTTTACCCGGTGACAAAATGTTTTATTTCTCCAAACTGGTAGTGACCAGCATTTTCTCATTGTCCAAAAATGTGTTGAATAGTCTTCTTCTTTAGGGTTGTTAAAGTCGGGATTGTGTGGTAAAGGGTTTAATTTTTAGCGGTAACAAACATTGATTCTGTTGACATTGAATGATGTATATATGACCGAGCTTACTGACAGAGCAGCGGAGAGTGTAGAGCAAGATCAGACTGCACGTATGTGCAGGTTGATCTTGCTTTACGCTCACCGCATAATACATTTATGATGTCCGTGGTCGTGAGGTAGAACGTCGGCCTTGCAAACCGTAAGGTCCCGAGTTCGATTAGCGGGAGCGATGTCAACTCTGGGGCTGTTCATAGGCCCACAGATTCGGTGTGTGTGCTGGTGTAGTTTTCAGAGAGCAGAATCGATAGAGATTAATATAATTTGAAAGAACTTGTTCCTTAATCGATGTAAAATAGATATTTAAAGATACATCTCTACAGCCGGAGAGAAAAAACGTTGTTAAGGTTGTTAGTGTGTAGAATCTAGTCAGCTGTGTAAACATTGAAAAATAATCAAATATATAAGGTGTATGGGATAAAGAAACTCAAGGGATTCATCTTGATTTAAACCGGAAACAACCACAGTGATGTCTTGGATAGCCACCAGTGAATGAAATGCATTTTCGTATCCGTCGTAATCTGTCAGGTGCAACATTTGACATGAAGATACAAGAATTATTATAGTTTCACGAAAAACAGATGAGATTTGTTAAAAAAAAACGGATGAAAACGAGTAAAGATGTATCTTTAAACTACATTTACGGCAGAGCTGGGATAAAAGTTAACTCCACTTATAATATGTATAATAACTTCTCAATATGTATGATATAATTTCTCAGTCGCCTAACACTTTACTCCCGAGTCCGGAAGCGAAGTCGGTAACGTACAGGAATTGAAACCAGGGGGTCGCTGGTTTGAATCCCAACTTGGGCCAAGTTCGTTCCTAGGATTGATGATCGTCACAGCACCGGGATTCAATCTTCTCTCATCAGGGCTGTTAAAACTCGAGATTGTTTGGTAAAGGGTTAAATACATACAGAGTAATCAGTTAGTCCAGCTGTTATTAATCCTATACCAAACGATAAAGTTTTGGACAAGTCCAAATTGAAAGAATTTGCAGACGACAAATTAAATGTTGCTGAAATGGTGAGATCTAATCTTGAAAGGGTAGAAAACATTGTGAGAAAAGGAGAAAATGCTGGTTACCAGCATTTTCTTCTTTTCTCACAATGTTTTCAATAGCCTTCTCTACTGGGATGGTTAAAACTCGGATTGTTAACTTTTACCAAACAGTCTCGTGTTTACGATCTAGAGAAAAAGGGCTTCCAAAAACATCGCGGGAAAAGGAGCAAAATGCAGGTTAGCAGTAATTTCTCTTGTTCCGGCGATATTTTCTACCATTTTTAAAGACTTATCTAACCGTCTGAGCAACGTATTGTGTGTCGTCTGTAATTGCTTTCAATTTGGAGGAATCTAAATTTTTCTCGTCTGGTAAAGAGCTAGCTATACGTAATCCTGTTTACCCATGTACTTCAGGAAGACATTTCTACACTTGTCCATTCTAAAGCCTCTGCCGATGACAACGTTTTCAAAAGCCCTCTTTCGCGTTATAACGACTTTATAACTCGGCATTGTGTGCCAAGGAGTTGAAGCAAAAACAGAAGAAATTGGTATTATAATAATCATATACATGTACATGTTAATGAACCGCTTGAATGTGCAGTTTGAAAGTTGTTTACATTACCAATTTATCATTAGCTTTAACCGAAGAGATAAAAGATCAGACCACACGTTCTGTGTAGTCTGATATAATCTTTACTGTCGAATGAGCAACTCTAGTTGTACTAAGCACTTTTGTAACTCTCTCAGTGGCTAGTATATAGGCTAAACTCGGCCTGTTAGAACTACGTCTCAAAGTACTATCCACCGAAACACAAAAATATCTAAGATTCACCGAAACTCAAAAATAATCTTTCAGGCTTGACTTAAAAAGGCGGATGGTAGGCCTATAGATCTAAGATCAGACAACACATTCTGTGTTGTCTGATCGTGATCATATAATATGCTTTCAGCAAAAGCTCCTGTTCTCGTCATTTTGAAGCGCTGAAAGGGTTAAAAAGGGTTTACTTTGTGGACTATGATCTAGTCAATACAAACTTACACAGACTTTAGTTGAAACTATATAAATAGTTTGCTGTATGTCATTTATTTTTTTTATTAGTTAGTATGTGACTATATATATGTATTTATGTGTGTATGTATGTAGTTGGGTGGTTAGGTAGGTAGTGGGTAGTTATGAAAGTGGGTGGGTGGGTAGGTAGGTAGTAAGGCAGGTACGTAGGTAAGGTAAGGTAAGGTTAGGTAAGGTAGGGTAAGGTAAGGTAAAGTAGGTAGTAAAGGTAAGATAAGGTAGGGTACAGTAGGGTACAGTAGGGTAGGGTAGGGTTGGGACGGACAGACAGATAGATAGTTGGATGAGCAGTGAAGGATTGGGATTTGCGATCCGCAGGCCACAAGAACAACTGTAACTTGAAATACCCGGTTTTTCGTGACCTTAGTGTCCTTGGGAAAGACAGTTCAAAGCCCTCGAGTTGTTCTGATGAAACCCATTACACAATTTAAATAGGCCAACCGTCGCTGTGATTTGACCGAAATAATGTTGAAAACGGCTTAAAACTCCTTTCAATCAGTTCAGTCAAGTAACCAGTTCACTTCATGAAAACTCGTCAAATCTCAGATCAAATATCAGTTTCAATGGATTTTGAGACAATTTTTAACTCTTTTCAACCCAACCAGTTAATCAATCGATCAATCAGTCTTAGAACGTGCATTCTGATCTTAGATCTACACCGTCTACAACATGTTACTTTACAATGACCAAAAACACCTGCGATTGCAGAGGGAATTCTATTGCATGTATTTGATCACGAGAAAATGTTGAATTTAAAATAAACCTTCTACCACACAATCCCGTTTTTAAGAACTCTGTTTTAAAAACATTGTGGGAAAAGGTGAAAATGCTGGTAACCAGCATATTCACCTTTTCCCTCAATGTTACCTACCCTATCATAGACAAATTTCATCATTCGAACCAAATTTAATTTGTCGTCTGCAAATGCTTTCAATTTGGACATGTCATAATTTTTGCCGTTTAGTAAAGAGTTAAGAGGACGCTCTCAGAGAAGGGGGTTAAATTCGCGTCTCCGTAGTTGATCATAGCGATAATACAAGCAAGTGGTTGTACACTATGGATCCACTTTATCTTGAAAAACAGGCTGAATCATGGGGTAGAATGGTCCTCTGACACGCAGAAAATCTACCAATAGCAAAATATTGCGACCCAGGTAAGCATGCCTAGGCTGACCTGGGTCGATACCTTTTGCATGTGCATAAAACCTCCGTTTCACAGAGCATGACTCATACATGGCCTTCAACACGCCAAATGGGGCATTCGGACATTCGCGTAAAGTGTCGTCCCGGATCAGCCTGTGCAATCCGCGCAGGCTAATCCGATACGACACTTTCCGTTCTAATGTGATTTTCCGTTTTACGCAAGTCTACTGTACGACAAAATCTAATGTAGTCGTAAAGTGCCGTCTCGGATTGGCCTGCGCGGACTAAAATGAAATGTACAACTAGGTTAAAAGTTAGGTCGCTCTATTTTTTTTCTTTTTTTAACTACTTTTTACCGTATTTGAAAATTCATGTTTCTGCTAGTTACTCAAACATAAACTGAACATACAATATCAGATTGTTATCTTAAGAATAATTTCCAGACTTTTTAATAATATGATTTAAATTTAATTCCGTCCCACCACCATATTGTTTACTTTTGGCAGCTATATGACATTTAATTGGACGCCGTTAAGATTGAGCATCTATGAAAATAACATTACTTTTAATGAATGCCCGTACATTTTTCATTTCTTTTAGAGAATGACCATTCAAGAAGATATCTTGATTACTGTTAATGAATAGCGATTTATGATAATATCTTCATTGCTTTTAAAAATGATAATTCCTGATGGTATCTTCATTTTATTTCATGCTTTCCGGTAGGTTATCGAGAAATATCGGTGAAATATTTTTCGATATTTCATGGTTACGACCAGTGAAAATACCGATTTTTATATTCTAATTCTTCAATTGAAGGCGAAAACAGTTGTTCCCGAGCACTAGTTACCTAGGTAAAATGCGCGTGCGTCACAACCAGATGGAAATATGACGTAATTTACCTTACATTTCTCGCGCTTGACGTATTATTGTAATGTGTTGCTATGCGGAGGGGGTACGCCACGGGGAATAACCGAAAAGAACTGTACTGGATTTTGATTGAATTCCCCCCCAGAAAGGGTTAAAAGCATGAAATAAATAGAATATTTGTTTTTTTTCGGTGAAAGATCGAAATAATTTCATCTCGTGAACATCATCGGTAATATTTTCACTCGTGGCTGCGCCACGCGTGAAAATATTACAGATGATGTTCACTCGATGAAATAAATTTCGATCTTTCACCGTAAAAAACAAATATCCTCTATATCATTACTTTTAAAGAATGTCCGTTCATGACGATATCTTTATTACTGCTTTAGAATAGTAATTCATGCATTAGAATGTTTCCATTGCTTAATGACATTTTCTGGTAATATCTTCATTATTATTACGGTTGACCATTATGATACTATCGTTACTTTTAAAGAATGGCGGTCCCTGATGATATTTTCATTACTTTTAAAGACTGACCATTCTTGATATCTTCATTAAATTTCAAGAATGACACTTTATGGTGATATCTTTACCTCTTGTGAAGAAGGGAAATTCATGATAATACTATTTTCTCTATAACCTAAAATAGATAGACCATTCGTTATAATTTCATTAATGTATAAAATTGAACATTCATGATGATAATTCATTTATAAAAAAGAAAAAAAATGAATATTCATGGTGATGTCTTCATTATTTTATCACATGACCTCCCGCAGATGATTTTTTTGCCATATACTACTGTAGAAAACAGTGTATCGAGAGAAGAAATTATTTGTAACCCTAGCCTTTTAAAATTGGAACCCAGTAAAAGTTGTCGTCCTTATTAACTCAGAAAGACACACTATTGGCTTTAACCCTTTCCCAAACGACAAAATTTTTAGACCTGTCCAAATTGAAAGCATTTGCAGACGACGAATAAACTGTGACTTAAGATCTGAAATTTCTTTTTGGAGGTGTAGAAAACATCGTGGGTAAAGGAGAAAATGCTGGTTACCAGCATTTTCTCCTTTTCCTACAATGTTTTCAAAAGTCTTCTTTCTCAATGTCGTTAAAAGTCGGCATTGTGTGGTGAAGGGTAAAACACTATTCAAACAAACAAACATGGTAGCCTAACATGGGTGGTCAAGAATTTTGTTTTTAAGTTTTAGAGTTTTGAGCACATGTACGTTGTTGGGCGGATGACGAAGCAAGCGGGTAGTGAACGTCAAACCGTTTCACTACAGTGACATCGGTCGGAATCAGAGATAAATGATCAAGGTTACCAGGGTCAAGGTTATTGGAAATGAACTCGGAGAATTAACTCTTTACAGACAACAACAGTTTACACATGTCCAAATAATGAGCATTCAGAAATTTTAAACATCGGGTATTGAATTTTCTAGGCTGACATAATGTCGGTAGTTTTTAGGGAACATAAGACACCGTGACCCTTTCACATTGGGCCTAGGCCGATAGCTCTGATAGTAACGTACAGGACTTAAAAACTAGGGGATCGCCGGTTCGAATCTCCAGCTCGGTCAATGTCTTTCCAAGTACTGGTGATAGTCACTGCTACAAGATTCGTTCCGCTCTCGCCGAGCTCAGGTAGCATATAGGACTTGGAGGCAGAGGTCGCTGGTTCGATCCCCGGCTCGGCCAATTTCTGTCCGAGGACTGATGATAGCCATTGCGACAGGATTCATCTCTCACCGCTATCATTGTTTCGACGATTGTTATGTAGGAAAGCAGCCAGTGGCTTAGAAAGAATATTGTGCGGAGTACTGATAAAAGAAATTCCAGGAAAGCATGGATAGGTGCACTGGCCGCCGCGATATAATGTTGAAAACGACGTTAAACACCATATACAATCAATCAATCAATCAATCAATCAATCAGTCACTCAGTCATTCACTCAGTCAGTCAGTCAGTCATTCCTCTCTCACCGATGAACTTTATCTTGGAAAGAAGCTGGTGGCTTGGGAAGGATATTGTGCAAAGAATTTAAATATAAACTTCAGAAAAAGCATGGATAGGCGCACTTGTCGCTTCGATATAACTAAAATGTGACTTCAAACACATCAACAAAGAAACCTTTATAAGAATCTTTTTTTTTTCAACGTAGAATGTACAGTAATGGGTTATGGGGTCTAAGGCATAGAAAATACTGAATTACAAATCAGTACAAGAAAATTATTGGTCCTTATCATATCTCATTGAGCAGCACTGAGGTGTAACTAAGCACCGCAGGGTATCGGTTAACGGGAGCAATCCTTGTGTATCGGTGCCTGTAATGGGGCCCGCAAAAAGGCCCGCAGAGTATTTTTACGAATGAGAAAACTCCTATTTATTCTTACGAGAATAATGCCAAGAAGTAATCAAAAGCCAGCCTATACAGCTACGCCGAAACAGTGTTAGTTTATTGAATATCGTTTTACACCGCTTTCAACATTACCTCAGTCATGTGACAACAGCTCACATATTCATGTATGACCTGGGTTTCACCAGTACAAGGCACTCGTCACAACTCGGCCGATTCCGTACCTACATCTAACTCCCATCACCTGAGGTATGCCGAATGCAGTACAAGGCTCGGGCTCTGACCTGTCTTGCCCAAGGACACTCCCACGGAAGGGCACGGTGCGTCCAGTGAACCTCGAACCCGGGGCCTGCAGGTTGCGAGTCTTCCACTGAGCCGATCAGGACCCCTCCGAAAAAAAATGTAAACACGAGTTAAACTTATTTCAGGCAGCTCACTTCAACAGTTGTGCGTCTCGGGGTGAAACAGACAGCTGTCTAGTGCAAAACTGTTTGTCACACTGAGTCAGTAATATGCTTCTTTAATCCAAAGGGTGCTAAACGCGACTTAAAAACGCTTCAGCGTACAGTGCAGATCGAGATCAGACCGCACAGAACGTGAGGCCTGATCCATGATCTACAATACGAGCAAAGTTTCCTTTTGTTGCCATGTTTTCATATGGATTCATTTATTAACCCGTTTTCAGTCAGTTTTTGACCCATGTCATCTTAATTTGATCAAATTGTAATCATTTTTGTATCTTCATGCCAAATGTTGCCCCTTGTGATTGCAAGGTTGAATATATTACGACCAATAGAAAATACATTTCATTTTCTGGAGGCCATCAACGAAATCACGGTTATGACGTTTTCGGATTTAAATCAAAGATTTCCGATATGTGTATTTATCCCTTACACCATATACATGTATATCGTCAATTTATTTATGTTTACACAGCTGACTAAACTCTGAATCATTCTACAGCCTATCAAATTTTAACAGCTTTTTTTTTTCCTGTGAATGCTTTTACGTGTTGCGTATGCTTACGGATTATATTATCATCTGCTGTTACTATGCATACAGTAGGTTATATCACATAATTATTCTATACTCGTTTCGTTTCCTTTGACTTTTTTACTACACAATTCTGTGTTTAACTCTTTGCCAAACGACGACATCTTTGACTTGCCTAAATTGAAAGGCCCGGCCGGGTAGCTCAGAGGTTAGCATATCTAACTCGTGATTGGTGGTTGCGGGTTCCATACCAGTTTGTGGCAAACCTTCTTTCCGGGAAATTTTCGCCTCTCACCACTGATTCATGTTACAAAAGTAGTCAGTGGCTTGAATAAAACTTGTGTCAATACTGGTGTGAGAAAGCCAGGAAACACATGCGTAGGTGCACTGATCGCCGTGATATGACCTGAGAATTTCTCGTTTGCGGATGCTTTCAAATTGGACGCGTCTAAAATTTTGTCGTTTGGTAAGGAATCCCGTTTAAGTATCATAGGCGTACACGGGAGCTTTTGCGGACGGCATAGAACAAGATCAGACTGCTCAGAACCTGCAGTCCGATCTTGAATCTATACCAGGCTAATCAGATTTTGACTAACAGAAAGTTTAAGTTAGGTTTTTGCAGTTTAAATGAAGGTGGTACTAAAACCAAAGTTGCAAAAGTACTCAAAGACTAAGGTAACGTTAAAGTTAGGTTTTTCTTAAAGTTTTTGTAATTTTTCAATCAATATCGTGTATGGCCACCTCTGCTGTCGATACAGGCAATTATTCGACGTCACATAGACCTTACATAACGTAAAATCATTTCATCAGGAATGTTATTCCATTCCTGAACGAGAGCGGTGGCCAAAACCTAACTTTAATGTTACCTTAGTCTTTGAGTACTTTTGCAACTTTGATTTTAGTACCACCTTCATTTAAATTGCAAAAACCTAACTTTAACTTTCTGTTAGTCAAAATCTGATTAGCCTGGCATTTTCTACAGACTCTGAACTAAAGCATGATACCAAATTTGTTGGTCTTCAGTAAAACATGCGACGAGAAATAAAAGAAAATTAAGTGCACACTTATTTATGGAACTGAGTATACTTTTGCAAGTTGTTAAGAAAGAATTTCAAAATACCTAGTAAAAAGGAAAAATCCCAAGTATGTTCTGTCATTGTTGCAAGCAGTTTCGTCCAACAACTGTTGACTTTTTGCTGTTTTTTTTTTCAAGATATTCTAGGTGGTTAGATGAATTGTGTTTTACGCCACTTTCAACTTTATTTCAGTCTTCAAGACGAGAACCTACGTCTTTGACCGTGGTTCACCAGCATATGGCTAGGGCCCTGAAATGTCTTGCCCAAAAATATTCCCACGAATGTTTCGAGTGAGGATTGAGCCCGGTAACCCAGGTTTCGAATCCCATAACGTCACAACTGTACCACGCAGGACCCCGAGGTACGTATTTTGGTAAACAGAATTTTGACATTACCTTGTTTCGAGATGAATAGGATATTTCTATTTCACGGCCCCTAGCAAACCTCCCCTCCCCCTTTTTTTTTTTACAAATTAACCATGCTCTGGGAAAAGAAGGTTAATTGCATCTCTGTAAATCCATAATACAAAAATCCACTAAGTCTGACAAATGACGGTTGATTGATTGACTGGTGGTTTACGACGCTTTCAACATTAATTCAGTCATATCACGGCGACAGTTCACATATTCATGTATTTCCTGGGTTCCACCAGTACTAGGCTGGGGCACTGAAGTGTCTTGTCCAAGAACATTCTCACGAAGAAAACCAATGGACCCAGTGTGGCTCGAATCCGGGGCCTCCAGGTCACGAGTCCTACACTTTACCCCTGAACCAGGCCAACCCTAACAATTGATGGAATCTGAAGGCAGAACGATCATTGGACATGTATAAGTAGCAAAGAGTTTCGACCCATGTCAGCCTGCGCGAACTGCGCAGGCTGACATGGGTCGATACTTTTTTTTTTCAGATGTATTAAGCCCCCTTTTCACGGAGTATGGCTGAAATATCTACTAGTGGGGCAGGAATGGAAGTAGGTCTCAGTTTTACTTGGCAAGATAATCAGTTTTACAGAGATCATTTGCGAAATTTCTGGTAATTTGTTTCAATTAAAAAAACATGCTTTCCCCTTTACCCTTTCGCATCGTTTAACCTTTTACAATACAATTCCAAGGTTTTACGATCCCAAGAAAGGTTTTTGAAAATATTGTGGGAAAAGGAGAGAATGTTCGTAACCATCATTTTCTCCTTTTCCCACAATGTTTTTAATCTATTAAATGACAAATAGTATCATTTGAAAAAAAAAACATTTGAATTGTCGACTGTAGATTTCTTCGATATAGACGAGTCTGAAATTTTGTTGTTTGGTAAAAGCGTTGACATACTGATCCCAACTGACTTCAGCCTTTGTATTCATCAACCATTCTTTAGAAAATTAATTGTCATTGGCTCAAGAATTTGACTTTGAAAGTAATGCTACTTCTGATTGGCTAAACCGTATGGTTTAGCCAATCAGAAGTCGCATTACTTTCTATATAAATCTGGAATTAAACTTAGAATGAAATTAAGAATGGTTTGGTGATTACGAACCATTGCCAGGTGATTTTTCGGACAGTGTAGATCTAGGATCAGACTGCACAAAACGTGTAGTCTGATCTTGGATTTCTACACTGTCAAATTATTTGTTTGAAATATGCTGTGGGGATTGTATTTGAGACCAATCTGTTGTTTTTTTTTTGGTCAATGTAAAATGTCTGATTCATTTTTTCAAGTATACAGGGTTAACCGACATATGTCTGCCAGGGTTAAAACTCTACCCTTTACCAAACGACTGAATTTTAGACTTGTCCAAATTCAAAGCTTTTGCAGAGGACAAACTATATGCGGCTCAAACAATTGAATTTCTTTGTGAAAGGGTGGAAAACATTGTAGGTTAAGGAGAAAATTCTGGTTACCAGCATTTACTCCTTTTCCTACAATGTTTTCAAAAGGCTTCTTCCTCATGGTTATTATAAGATTAACACGGGATTGTTTGTAACACGGTCAAGCACATTTCTTCCTTTTTGCCTTGCAGTAGACGGGTTTCCAAAAAAATTATGGCTAGAGGAGAAATTACTCATAGATAGCTTTTTCTCATTTTCCCACTATGCTTTTTAATGTATTTACGTACAAATCCACTGATTAAAGTTGGTTATTCGTATTTAAGTCTTTTAGAAAACGGCAGAATTTTAACTGCTTCAAATTGAAATAATTAATTTTGCGGTCGGCGGATCAAATATGGCTTAAATTATAAGAGAAAACTCTGACAGGGTCGAAAATCATGATAGTGTGACCAGCTTTTTCTCCTTTTCCCGCCATGTTTTCAAAAGGCTTCTTCGTCAGGCTCGTTAAAAGTCAGGATTGTGTTGTAAAGGGTTAACTTTGATGTTTTCGTCTGCTGTAATATGTTTCAGAAGGTAGGTTAACCCTTTACCACACAATCCCGAGTTTTAACAACCCTAAAGGAGAAGGGTTTTGAAAACATTGTGGAAAAAAGGAGAAAATGCTGGTAACCAGCATTTTCTCCTTTTTCAACACAGTTTTCCTACCCTCACAATGAATAATCTTGATAAGCCAAACAATATATACTACTCACACTTTGATAGGGGTCATTTCGATATTTCGAAAAAAAAATTACATTTCAGTTTCGCACTGTACAAAACATGTTTTTCAACAGGCAGCCGGTTTAATCAGTGTTACAATGAAATATTCAAGTATCCAAAACACATCATATTTAAAATATATCGACTAGTTCTTTGTATCAAAACAGATTTTCTGAAATTGGAGGGATGGAGGGAAACATGGTGACTCCTAGCAAATTTTGAGTAGTATATGTCATCTGCAAATGCTTTCAATTTAGTAAAGTCTAAAATTTTGTGGTCTAGTAAAGAGATAGATCATCTTTAATCCGACCGGTTGAGATAAAACTAATGATGATGGTTTGGCCTGCAACACGCAAAAAGGGGCATTCGGACATTTGCGTAAAGTGTCGTCTCGGATCAGCCTGCGCAGTACGCGCAGGCTAATCCGAGACGGCACTTTACGACTATATTAGATTTTGTCGTACAGTAGACTTGCGCAACACAGAAAATTACATAAAAACGGAAAGTGTCGTTTCGGATTAGCCTGCGCGGACTGCGCAGGCTGATCCGGGACGACACTTTATGCAAATGTCCGAATGCCCCTTTTTGCGTGTTGCAGGCCATTTATGAGCCATGCTCTGGCAAATGGGATTAAACCCTTAACCTGCTAAATAATTTTATTGAAACTTTTAAGCCGATAGCAAACACCCGAATAAAGCTACTTCAAACTTAACTTTTGGAGACAAATATCTCCTTATCGGACAGTGTGGATCAAAGATCAGACTGCACGTTCTGTGCAGTCTGATCTTGATCTGCACTGTCTGCAAGAGGTCAGTGAGTCGCGCTTAGCAGCCAAAGGGTTAATGCATCTCCCTGGTCCACCATACCAATCAGGTCATCACATGATCATAGATCCATAATGCTATTTTGTCTAACAACCGACCTGAATCATGAGGTATAGTAGGCCTTTGACATGCATAAAATTGACCAGTAGAAAAAAACTTTCGACCCATGTCAGCCTCCGCGGACTGTGCAGGCTGACATGGGTCGATACTTTTTGCTGATATATGAGCCATCCTCTGACAAAGAGAGGTTTATTGTATCTCCACGATGCAGTATACAAATAAAGTCATCATATTATTACTGATCTATGAAAGCCATCTTGTTTACCAATCAACTGGGTCACATGGTAGAATGCTTCTTTGACATGCAGGAAATTCAAAGATAGCAAAAAGTTACGAGACGATACTTTTTGAAGACACATCAAACCTCTTTTTCACAGCGAATGACTCAATTATTGCACATTGTATACTCTTGAACTCTCGTAGATGTAATATACAGGGTGCTCTAGAAGTCGCGCACCATCCTGATTTTCTTTTTTACACTCCTACCTACGAAGTAGAGGAGGAGGGGGTACTGGTTTCACCATGTCCGTCCTTCCATCCGTCCGTGCGTCCGTCAATCCGTCCATGTTTTCGTTTAACTCAAAAGCTGTTTCACGTAGGACCCTGAAACTTTATACAAGTGTTACTTATGACCCAGAGAGGTGCCCTATTGTTTTTTGGTCACATGGGTGAAAGGTCAAGGTCACAGGTGAACTTTGTTTGCAAATCGTTTCTGCGCTCTTACTCAATAGCTGTTTGACCTTTACGCAAGTGTTGCTCGTGACCCAAGGAGCTGCCCTATTGTTCTTGGTTTACATGGATCAAAGGTCAAGGTCACAGGTGAACTTTGTTTGAGAAACGTTTCTGTGCTCTAACTCGAAAGCCGTTTGATCTAGGACCCTGAAACTTTATACAAGTGTTGCTCATGACCCAAAAGTGTGCCCTATCGTTTTTGGGTCACATGGGTCAAAGGTCACAGGTGAAATCCATTTCTGTTCTTTGATTGTTCTGTTTTAATGACAAGATTCTGGTGGGGGGGGGGGGAAAGGCACTTGTCCGCTTTGCGACAGTTCTAGATGTTTCTATGATTCAGATTTAATACTGATTTTTCTGTTTTTTTGTTTTTGAAGTAAAAGAATGTTTTTTTTTTTATGGAAACCTGGATGGTGTGCAACTTATTGGACACCCTGTATAGCTAGGTTTTCTTGCTTTGTACTTTCCAACTTGAGTCTTGAAGGGAGAAAGCGAGGAAGAAAGGGCGGACAGTTGATATATTGATTGATGTATTGATGTATTGATTGATTTACAGATAGATAGATAGATAGACAGATAGATAGATAGATAGATAGATAGACTGACTGATTAGTCGGTATTTTTGTAGGTTGGTTGGTTAGTTGATTGATGTTTTAAGCTGTTTTCAACATTATTTCAGTCATGTCACGGCGACAGCTCACAAATTCATATTTGTCTTGGTTTTAACAGGTACAAGAATAGGGCTCTTAAATGTCTTGACCAAGGACATTCTTACGAAAGACCTAGTATACTTTTAGTGAGGCTCGAACCCGGGGCCTCTAGGTTAAGAGTCATACACTTTATCAGTGAGCCACGCAGGACCCCATTGGCGATAATAAAAGGACATGGAAGGTTAGAAGGAGAATAGCATGGAAGGTTGGAAGGAGAATAAGGAGGTTGAAGGAGGGAGGGGAGAAAGAAAGAAGGATTTGGAAAGAAAGAAAGAAAGAAAGATATGGTGGAAAGAAAGAAAGAAAGATTAGGCAGGCAGGCAGAAAGGAAGAAAGAAAGAAAGAAAGAAAGAAAGAAAGAAAGAAAGGTGCTACGAGCTTAATATAAGGAGAACGAAATTAATTTTCAGCCCATACTGAGCACACTTGTATAGCGTAACAAAATCTATAGTATTGATGAGGGAGGGAATTGCTACTCTCAATGAATTCTTGATGAGGAACGTGTTGGCAGGAGGGTTTTCGGTTACTTCTTTATACCAAACGACAAATTTTTATACTTGTCCAAATTGAAAGCATCTGCAGACGACCAATCAATTGATGTTCAATAATTGGATTTATCGCTGAAAAGGTAGAAAACATTGTGGGAAAAGGAGAAAATGCTGGTTACCAGCATTTTCTCCTTTCCCTACAATGTTTTTAACAGCTTTTCTTCTTCTCAGGGTCGTTAAACTCGTGATTGTTTAGTGAAGGGTTACTGGGAAAACTTTACGAGGAAAATGGACAAAATTATGGTTTCTAACATATTTCCTTACGGCATAGATCAAGATCAGACACAGAATAAGCAGTCTGATCATTGATCTATACCGTCCGCTTGTTTCGTCAAAAGCCGAGCCCTGGTAGCTCAGTCGGTAGTGTGCAGGACTTGAGAAAAGGGGTTCGTGGTTTCGATCCCTGGCTT
Organism: Hippopus hippopus; assembly: GCA_946811185.2. NCBI lineage: Eukaryota > Metazoa > Mollusca > Bivalvia > Cardiida > Cardiidae > Hippopus > Hippopus hippopus. Next base: position 11,541,905 of record OX328103.1, on the reverse strand, counting down.
GGCCAATTTCTTTCAGAGGATTAATGATAGCAAATGCGACAAGATTCATTCCTCTCCACTCGCTGACTATTGTTTCGACGATGATTATGTGGGAAAGCAGCCAGTGGCTTGGGAAGAAAATTGTGCGGAGTACTTGTAAAAGAGACTCCAGGAAAGTATGGATAGATGCACTGGCCGCCGCGATATAACTGAAATAATGTTGAAAACGGAAATAAACACCATACAATCAATACAATCAATCAATTGTTTCGTCAAAATCACATCCTTTACCGTGTTTTAACGACTCTGTGTAACAACTCTTTTGAAAACATAGTGACAAAAGGTGAAAATGCTGTTGAACAACATTTTCTCCTTTTCTCACCATATTTCCTACCTTATCAGCTACGAGTTTGGTTATTTGAACCACATTCTTAATGTGACTCAAATGTCGAAACCTGTCTTTGCTAGGGCAGAAAACATTGTGGAAAAAGGAGAAAATGCCGGTTACTAGTAACCTCAGTGTTTTCAATCATCCTTCCTCTTTGGAGTTGTTATAAATTGTGTGGTAACAGGTTTAGTAACGGTCTCCATCTGTTGCGATGTTACGTACGAATAAAAAAAAAATACGAATTAGGCATACAATCCGAAAATCTATGGATATACCTCGAACAAAATCGTGTGGGCGTTGTTAACCCTTTCCCGCACAATGCCGACTTTTAACGACCCTGGGAAAGACGCCTTTAGAAAACATTGTGGGAAAAGGAGGAAATGCTGGTAACCAGCATTTTCTCCTTTTCCCACAATGTGTTCTAACCTATCGAAGAAAGATTGCACCGTTTGAGCCACAATGAAAATGTCGTCTGCAAATGCTTTCAATTTGGAAAAAGCTAAAATTTTGTCGTCTGGTACAGGGTTAAAAACTGTTTGTCCTTTTAACGATCAGTCTCGTGTATTACGGCTGAGTCCCGGTTGCACAGTCGGTAGCGTACAGGACTTGAGGATAGCGGTGGCGGTAGCTTGTTCGAATTCCCAGCTTGGTCAATTTCTTTCCGAGGATTGATGATAGTCATTTCGACAGGATTCATCCCTCTCTCACCGCTGATCATTGTTTCGACGAAGGTTATGTGGGATTGCAGACAGTGGCTTGGGAAGATTATCGTAATACGTACATGTAGTGGTAACAGGAACTCCAGGAAAGCATGGATAGGTGCACTGGCCGCCGCAATATAACTGGAATAATGATGAAAACGTCATTAAACACCATACACTCAGCCAGTTTCACCCTATTCCAAACGACAAAATGCTAGACTTGTTCAAATTGAAAGTGTTTGCTGACGAGAAATTGAATATTACTCAAATTGTGGGATTTGTCTGTGATAGGATAGAAAACATTGTGAAAAAAAGGAGAACATTTTTCCTTTTTCCATAGTGTTTTCAAAAGTAACTTTTTCAAAGCTGTCAAAAGTCGGAATTGTATGGTAGAGGAGTGAACGACCTTTGGCAAGAATGCCTTTGAAAACATCGTGGGAAAAGGAAACGATACCGGCCCCAAGCATTTTATGCTTCCCCTCCGTAGCTTTCTGCCCTTTTAGTTTTTGTTTGTTTCGTTTGTTTGATTGTATTGTGTTTAACTCTTTACCGGACAACAAAATTTTAGACTTGTCCAAACTGAAAGAAGTTGCAGACGACAAATTAAGTGTACTTCAAATTATGCAATTTGGCATTGACAGGGCAGAAAACATTGTGGGAAAAGGAGAAAATGCTGGTTACCAGCATTTTCTCCTTTTACTACAATTTTTTCAAAAGGCTTCTTCCTCGTCAAAAGAAAAAGTCATGTGTGGTAAAGGGTTAAGCCGTTTTCAACATTATTTCAGTAGTATCGCAGCGGCCAGTGCACTACTTATGCTAACGTGGATTTTTTTTTCACCAGTACTTCGCACCATTCACGCCATTGGCTGCTTTCCCACATAACCATCACAGAAACAATAATCAGTGGTGAGAGAGGAATGAATTTTGCCGCAATGACTATCATCAATCCTAGGAAGGAAACCCCCTTGCTTTCAAGTCAAGCAACGGATTCAGTCCTTTGCAAGAGACAACTCTCGTCATTTGAGTCACTTTTAATAATTATGTCATCTGCATAATGCTTTCAATTTGAGTAAGTCTTAAACTTTGCCGTCTGGTAAAGGATTAATCCCTTCTTTACGACAGAGCTGTTTATTTGGTGTCTTGTTTGTTTGATGTTAAACGTTAATTTCAACATTTCAGTAATCGGTATATCGCGGTGGCCAGTGTATCTGTCCGTGCTTTCCTGGAAAGCTTCTTTATGGTCACTCAAGCACTCTTTTCTAAGCCACTGCCGGGATGCTTCTCCCCACGAAAACACACCGTCGAAAGAAATGTTTAGGGGAGGGAGAGAGAGAGAGAGAGAGAGAGACAGACAGAGAGAGAGAGAGAGAGAGAGAGAGAGAGAGAGAGAGACAGACAGAGACAGAGAAAGAGAGAGAGAGAGAGAGAGAGAGAGAGAGAGATAAACTTGATTAAATGACCTTTAACAATTCTAGAAAAGAGCTGGACGAGCTGGGATACGACCTCATGACCTTTGGATTACCAGCTCTTTACGTTACCGACTGAGTATAGGGGCTCGGCTATGGGGGCAGGAGCGGGGGGGGGATGTTAGAGATATGAATCCTGTTGCAATGGGCTGAGCCCGTTGTCTGTGACCGTAAGGTGCAGAGCTTAATCCTTGATAACACCACAAAATTTAGGACTTGTCAAAATTAAAAGCATTTGCAGACGACAGACTCAAAGTCGCTAGTAGATGATTTCTGTCTCAAGGAATTGATGATAATAAAAGAACAATTCCTTCTCTCACTGCCAAACATTGCTTTTACGATGTTTATGTGGGAAAGCAGACAGTCAGTTGAAAAAGTAGGACAAGATTGATTGATGCACTGGCCGCCGTCACATAACTGAAATAATGTTGAAAACGATGTTAAACACCAACACACAAACAAACAAACCTATGACTTTCAAAAAATTTTGAGGGGGTGTGGTAGGTGGCTCAAACTCATTACCTCTGAATTAGCATTCCTCTGCTGTATCACCACTGGGTTTCGATGACAGAAGGCTGGTATAATAGCCCTAGGGGCACAAGCACTTATCATAACATATCTTTCCTTATGCATTTGTAATTGAGCCATGCTTTGGCAAAAGGGGACTTAATGCACCTCCGTGATACATGATACCGGGCAAGTCATCACATAATTATGGATCCATAATAGCCACTTTTTTTCAAACAACCGACTCAATCATGAGGTAGAATGGTCCTTTGACATACAGAAAATTGACCGATAGCGAAAAAGTTTCGACCTAGGTCAATCTGCGCGAGCTGCGCAGGCTGACATGGATCAATACTTTTCGCAGATGCATTAAGCCCCCTTTTCACAGATCATGGCTTAATTACATGTACATTCTGACCCTTAACCTGCGAAATAAGCACAATGGAACTTTCAAGTCTATAGTAAATTATACCTTTTACTATTTCAAAAGATAATTTTGAGAGGAACAATATGCTCTCATCGGACAGTGTAGATCCAAGATCAGACTGCAGGTTTTGCGCAGTCTGATCTTGTTCTTCACTGTCGGCAAAAGGTCCTTGAGTCACACTTTCAGGGTTAACACTTAACCAAACGATAATATTTAAGTAGGTTCCAGATTGAAAGCAAGTTGCAGACGAAAAATAAATTGAAGCTTGAGTGATAGAATTTGGCATTGATAGAGTAGAAAACATTGCGGGAAAAGGAGAAAATGCTGGTTTCCAGCATTTTCTCCTTTTCCCACAGTGTTTTCAGAAGCCTTCCTCCTCAGCACCGTAAATCCTGGAGTGTTTAGTAAAAGGTTAATCATTGTATGCTACTCTTTTTCGCCTTATTAATTCGTAATGACCTATAGAAATGCACATATATTATGAACGAGGTTTTAACAACTAGACTGGGTTTTTCGTGGGAGTGTCCTTGGGCAAGACACTTTAGAGCCCTAGCCTAGTGCTGGTGAAACCCAAGAAATGCTTGAATATGTGAGCTGTCGCCGTGATAATGACTGAAATTATGTTGAAAGCGGCGTAAAACACTATTCAATCATTTTACAAAAATTCACAGGAACGGCCGTATGAAACAGGCTGAGACATTCGACAGTTCAGCCCGAGTTGACATTCTTACTTCAAAACCCCAACACTTTGCCTAAAGCTTATACCATTTAGTAAGCTATGCTCTGCCAAAGGGGGGTTTAATGTATATCCTTGACGCATTATACCGAGCAAGTCTTCACATATAAATTATGGATCCATAAAACCCATTTAGTGTAGCAATTGACTGGATCTGGAGGTGTTCAACACCAACCAACAAACCAACGACTTACTAGCCACCAAGGCAACCAACATACCAACTATCCAGCCAGCCAGTCAGCCAGCCAGCCAACCAGCCTGCCAGCCAACCAACCGACCAACAAACCAGCCAGCCAGCCTGTCAGCCAACCAACCGACCAACAAACCAGCCAGCCAGCCTGCCAGCCAACCAACCGACCAACAAACCAGCCAGCCAGCCTGTCAGCCAACCAACCGACCAACAAACCAGCCAACCAGCCTGCCAGCCAACCAACCGACCAACAAACCAGCCAGCCAGCCAACCAACCAGCCGACCAATAATCCAATCATCCATCCAACCAACCAACCAACCAACCAACCATCCATCCATCCATCCATCCAACCAACCAACAACCAACCAACAAACAAACAAAAATAATGCACAATAGTCTGACATATACATGTACATGTTTTTATTAGCATTTGACAGACAGATCAACATAATGTTTGAATATGTAGCACACGACACATGTGTACTGCACACTTATTGAATACATTGTATGTTGGCTTTCAAACCTTTTCCCAAACAATCCGAAGATTTAACGACCCTGAGGCAGAGAAATTTTGAAAAACATTGGGGGAAGAGGAGAAAATGCTGGAAAGCAGCGTTTCTCCTTTCCCGCAATGTTTTCTACCTTGTCAAAGACAAATACCTTGGTTTTTGTATACGTTACTTTTAGGCTGCTAAGCGTGACTGACTGAGCCTTTGCGGACAGTGTAGATCAAGATCAGACTGCACAGAACGTGCAGTCTGATCTTGGATCTACACTGTCCGAGATGGATGTATACAGTTTCACTGATTGATTGTATGGTGTTTAACGCCGTTTTCAACATTATTTCAGTTATGTCAGTGCACCTATCCATGCTTTCCTGGAGACTCTTTTACCAGTACTCTGCACTACTTTCTCTCCAAGTCAATGGCTGCTTTCCCACATAACTATCGTCGAGACAATGGTCAGCGATGGGAGAGGAATGAATCCTGTCGCAATGACTATCATCAATCCTCGGAAAGAAATTGGCCGAGCCAGGGATCGAACCCACGACCCCCTGTTCTCAAGTCCTGCATGCTACCGACTGAGCTACCGGAGCTCGCCTTGACAGGTTTATGTTAGTTATTTAGCATGATTAAGGGTTAAGATATGTCAACTGCAACTGCTTTCTGATTTAATGGGTCTAAAATTTTGTCGTTTGGAACAGATTGAATCCCAATACTTTATACCAGAAGACAAAATTTTAGACTTAATCTAAATTGAAAGCATTTGCAGACGACAACTTAAGTATAGCTCAAGTGATCGGATATGTCTTTGAAAGGGTACAAAACAATGCGAGAAAATGAGAAAATGCTAATTACCATCATTTTCTGCTTATCCAACAATGTTTCAAAAAAAGGCTACTTCCTTAGTGTCATTAGAAAGCGGTGTTGTTTGGTAAAGGTTTAAGACGAAAAATTCCAACTAATAGTGAAACGCGAAATATTTACACTACGCCAAAAAATATCCCGCTCTGCTAATTGACAGATTGATTGATTGAATGGTGTTTTACGCAGCTTTCAGCATTATTATAGTCGTACCAATGCGACAGCTCATGTATCCATGCATTTCCTGGGTTTCACCAGTACTAGGCTAAGGCTCTGAGGTGTCTTGCCCAAGGGCGCTTCCACGAAAAACCAAGTTGATTCAGTGAGGCTGGAAACCGGGACCTCCAGGTCGCCGGTCCTACACTTTACCACTGAGCCAGGTAGTACCCCTCTAATGAATGGTGTAGATCCAAGATCTGATTGTCAGCAAAAGGGCAGTTTTTTTTTTAAATTCTTTTAGGGCCAAATGTATAAACTCGATCTGTTCCAACGGTGGGAAATACTAATACAATCCGCATAAGCTCAGAAAGATAAATAGAGGATATTTGTTATTTTAGCTGAAAGATCGAAATTTATTTCTGCGCCACTCGTGAAAATATTACCGATGATGTTCACGAGATGAAATAAATCTCGATCTTTCACCGAAAAAAAAACAAACATTCTATTTAATTCATGCTTCTAACCCCCCCTTTTTTTTTTTGGAGGGGGGGGTACTTACATCAAAATCCAGTACAGTTCTTTTCGGTAATTTCCCGTGGCGTACACCCTCCGCATAACAACGCATTACAATATTACGTAAAGCGCGAGAAATATAGGGTAATTTACGTCATATATCCATTTGGAAAGCGCATAGGTAAGTAGTGCGCGGGAACTACTTTTTCCGCCTTCAGTTGAAGAGTTAGAAAATAAAATCGGTATTTTTCGCTGGTCGAAACGATGAAATATCGAAAAAATATTTCAATGTTATTTCTCGATAAACTATCGGAAAGCGTGAAAAAGTGTCTGTTGATTGATTGATTGTATGGTGTTTATCGGCGTTTTCAACATTACTTCAGTTATATCGCTGCGACCAGTGCACATATCCATGCTTTCCTGGGGTTTCTTTTACCAGTACTCCGCATAATATTCTTTCCAAGCCACTGGCTGCTTTCCACCATAACCATCGTCGAAACAATGGTAAGCGGTGAGAGAGGAATGAGTCTTGTCGCAATGACTATCATCAAGCCTCGGAAAGAAATTGGCCGAGCCGAGGATCGAACCAGCGACCCCCTCACCACTGTTCTCAAATCTTGTACGCTTCCGACTGAGCTACCAGTGCTCGGCAACGACTCTGAGAAAGAAGGGGTTTCGAATAAATTATGGGAAAAAGCAGAAAATGCTGTTTACCATTTTCTCCTTTTCACACTACGTTTTGTACCCTTTCAAAGAAAGATCCCACTATTTTAACCACGTGTAATCTGTCGTCTGCAAATGCTTTCAGTATATAGACAAGCCTAAAGTTATGTCGTCTGGTGAAGAGTTTACCCTTTTCCATACACAATCCCGTGTTTTAACGACCGTGAGAAGGAAGGCTTTCGAATAAATTGAGGGGACAAGAAGAAATACTGGTAACCAGCAGTTTCTCCTTTTCCCCACAATGCGTTGTACCCTTTCAAAAAAAAAGAGAGAAAATCCCTCGACATGTTTTTTGAGCCATGTGTAGTCTGTTGTCTGCGAATATTTTCATTATGGAACAAGTCTAATTTTTTGTCGTCTGGTTAAGATTTAACCCTTTCTCACGAGAAAGAATGTTGTCAAAAACATTGTTGAAAAAGGAGAAAACGTTGGTTACCTGCTATTTCCTATTCCCCAGATTGTTTTATACCCTTTTACAGAAATACATAATTTTAGCCACATCCAATTTGTCGTCTGCAAATGCTTTCAATTTGGACAAGTCTTAAGTTTTGTCGTCTGGTACAGAGTAAAGGGTTAGAAGACAGCAGAACACAATCTTCAGCTTTAAAGACCCTGAGGAAGAAACCTTTTGAAAACATTGTGGGAAAAGGAGAAAATGCTGGTAACCAGCATTTTCTCCCTTTCCCACAATGTTTTCTTGCTTAATACGAATTTCATATTTTCAAGTGATATCTAACTGTCGTCTGCAACAGTTACTAATTCCAAAATGTCGTCTGGTACAGATTAAAGGGTTAGAAGACAGCAGCAAAGTGCAGTTTAACTCCTTTCTACACCGAAAAAAATTTAGACTGGTCTAAATTCAAAGCACTTGCAGACGAAATGTCGAAGGTAACTCAAATAAACATCTCTTTCTTTGATCAGGTAGAAAACATTGTGGGAAAAGGGGAAAATGCTGGTCACCAGCATTTTCTCCTTTTCCCACAATTTTTTTTATTAGCCTTATCTCTCTGGGGATTGTGTGGTAAAGTGTTAAACCTTGCATATGTATGCATAATATATGCATGACAGACGCATGTATAAGTGCATTTACAAGTAGATCTAGTTGTATGGTATCCTGTGGCTATACGTTTTCGATGTATGCGATCGTCCATATTGATAAAATTTGCAGACAACAGGTGAAATGTTGTTAAAGTGATGAAATTGGTCTTACCTTCCATCCCACCACCGCCTAGTTTTGTTTTTCGTTTATTGTAGGTCTTAAGTTTGCCTCTGGTTAAACCCCCCCCCCACCCCCACCCACGAAGTAGGGGGGGTTTATACTGGTTTTACCATGTCTGTCTGTCTGTCTGTCCGTCCGTCAATCCGTCCGTCTGTACATTTTTTTCGTTTCCGTGCTCTAACTCGAAAGCCGTTTGACCTAGGACCCTGAAACTTTTTAAAAGTGTCGCTCATGACCCAAGGAGATGCCAAATTGTCTTTTGGCTCACAAGGGTCAAAGGTCAAGGTCACAGGTGAACTTTCTTTGAAAATCGTTTCCGTGCTCTGACTCAATATTTGTTTGAGATATGACCCTGAAACTTTATACAAGTGTTGCTCATGACCCAAGGAGATCCGCTATTGTTTGTGGGTAACATGGGTAAAAGGTCAAGGTGACTGGTGAGTTTTGTTTTGACAGTCATTTCCGTTCTCTGATTGTGCTGCTTCAGTGACAAAGTACTGGTGTGGAGTATTTGTCCGCTTTGCGACATTTCCAGTGTTAAGAGGTAAAGGCCTTGAATCGTATCTTGGTCAATGGAAACTTTACCAGACGAAAAAAACTCATAGTCAATATTTGAAGTTTTTGCAGACGACAAACTAGATGTGTTTCAAATGGCAGGGTTTGACTTTGAGAAGAGAGAAAACATTGCAATAAAAGGGAGAAAATGCTGATTATCAGCGTTTCTTCGCATTGCTTTCAAAGCCTTATTCGTCAGGGTCACAAAAACGTGGGATTGTTTTATAAAGGGTTATGCATCACATGTGAATTGGATTTTTTGTTTTAGATTGTTCGTAGATCTATAATGTGTACTTAAGTGTTATGAGATGAATGACATAAAATTACCTTTATGTAAGTGGTACGGTATAACAGACTTAAAAGTATTTTACGCCGCTTTCAGCATCATTAAGTCATTTCAAGGTAACAATACATTTTAGAGAGCTTAATGTATCTTCGTTATGCATGTTACCAAGCAAGACATCATGTAATTGTGGATACATAAAAACCCACTTTGTCTAACACACGACTGAATCATGAGGTAGACTGGTCCTTTGACATGCAGAAAAATGACCAATAGCAAAAAGTTTCGGCCAAGGTCAGCCTGCGCAATCTGCGCAGGCTAACTTGGATCGAAACTTTTTGCAGATGCATTAAGCCCCCTTTTCACATAGCATGGCTCATCTATTAGTTTATGTCATTGGTTTCATCAGTAGGCCTAGCTAAGGCTCTTAAGTGTCTTGCCCAGGGAAACTCTCACAAAAGGCCTCGCGCTTTGAGAGAAGATTGAACCCAGGTCCTCAAGGTTTTTTGATCTTGTATTTTCACCACTGGGCCATACAGGACACCTAAAGAGCAATTTTAAAACATTGTGGGAAAAAAGTTTTCGATCTCTACTCCCTCACCACATCAAAAGGGTTATCGTGGATTGGAAATAATTTTCCACATTAATGAATGAATATATTTTAACTCTGAGATCGCTAAATCTTTAAGTCAAATAAACAGTTTTTACTCTTTCGCAAACGAAAAACTTGGTTTTGGGAAGGGTAGAAAACATTTTGGAAAAGGAGTAAATGCTGGTAACCAGCATTTTCTCCTTTTCCAATAATGTTTTCAAAAAGCTTCTTCTTATGGGTCGTTAAAAGTCGGGATTATGTGGTGAAGGGTTAAATGGTGAAAAAGACCGAATCGTGGCGATCTAAAAGTAGGCCCTATTTTAAATCGAGAATACTTTTATATCTATAAAAAAAAAAGTGTCGCTGTATGTTGATGAAAGATCACACTGCGCAGTCTGCGCAGTCTGATCTTGAAATACACTGTCGGCAAATGCATTGTAACTCTCGCTTAACCAGGCAATACCATGTTTTAAGGACCCAGCAGGACGCTTTTGAAAACATTTCCTACCTTTTGAAAATATTTTAGAACTACCTTCTAAGAGAAAAATACCAAAACTAAGGTCACATTTAATTTATCGCCTGCACATGTTTCCAATTTGGATTATTCTATTGTTTTGGTAAAGATTTTGAAGTTTAATCTCCACACCGACCACTCCTAAATTCACTCGTCACAATTCGGCAATCCGGATTTTTATCAGCGGATCATTCGAAGTTTGCCAAATACGGTGCAGTTTAATCATTGACCTACATTGTCCAATAGAGTGAGATGCATTCTGGTGAAAAAGAAAATGACGCTTTTGCAAGTGTGAATGGGACTTTTACGGTGCCTCAAGCCGCGAAGGAAGGGACATAACTCGCCCTATAGAAGGCGCCCTATAGAAGGCCCGTTCCATCGTAACTTAGGTGTTTTGAAGAAATTCTAAAGGTGTGCTGAATTTAGAATTTCGAAATCGAGCAAAAGGTAAAAGAGAGAGAGAGAGAGAGAGAGAGAGTCCAATGCTGGGATGTTTTCCCCGCGAAAACACCGTCGAAAAAAAAAAAACGTTCAGGAGAGAGAGAGAGAGAGAGAGAGGGGGGGGGGGGGAGAGGTATACTGTTCGGACCATTTACTTCCAGAGTTCTAACCCTTTCATAGGGATTACTATCCAGTTCCCAGATATCGATGTCTTGCCCAAAGACACTCGCACAAAATTCTCAGCGCTTCCAGAGAGGGTCGAACTCGGAGCCTTTGGGTTTCGAGGCCCCCTCCCCGGAAGCTTTAACACAAAGTTACGCAGGACCCCTTGAAAAAGTAATTTTGAAGCACTTTTGGGAAAGAAAAAAATACTATTGTTTAAAACGTTTCTTTTGTATTTTTGTAACAAACTACAGTATATGGAGGACTTACAATGTACATTTATTTCAGGAAGATATGGATATCCTTAGCGCGCTAACCGTAAACAATGTTGCTTTTTTCGGGCAGTGTAGATCAAGATCAGACTGCACAAAACGTGCAGTCTGATCTTAGATCGACACTACCTGCTTTTTCACAAAGTATTCTAGCCTAAACAGCTTAGAAATCGTAATATTTAGACCAAATTTGTTCCAAATCGAAAAAAGTTTCATTAATGTATCACCCAAAGGGTAAATCCTTTACCGAACAACCCCGAGTTTTAATGACCCTCGGAAAAAAAGCATTTGAAAACATTGTGGGAAAAGGAGAAAATGCATTTTCTCCTTTTCCCACATTGTTTTCTAAACCACCAAAGAAAAATCAAATCGTTTGAGCCACTTTTTATTTGTCGTCTGCAAATGCTTTCAATTTGGACAAGTCTAAAATTTTGTCGTCTGGTGAAAAGTTAACATATGTTACCGCGGAGAACGTTTTTTTTTTGTTCATTAATCCTTAGAGCGCCGTATTAATGAAATGCACTTCTTGAATTCTGAAAAAAGGCAACCAAAATATTGCTATATCAGTGTTATTTTGGGAGAGAATATGTATAAAAATAGCGGGCAGTGTAGATTTAAGATCAGACTGCACGTTCTGTGCAGTCTGATCTTGATCTACACGGTCCGCATAGGCAACTAAAATCGCGTTCATTGCATCAAAGATAGATAAGGATAGACTTGCGTCAATGTGACAATTTGAATAGGGTGTAGATTATTATGTACAGTATGTTTACAACTAGCGTGCTGTTCACAGAACTGCATGAACTGAGGACATTGTACAGCAAAGATTAGACTGCACCAAGCTGTTTAAAAAAGCGAGATCAGACATCAAAAAAGAAAGAAAGAAAAAAATTAAGAAACTGTGTGTATGGTGTTCCATGTCGTTTTCAACCTTATTTCAGTTATAACACAGCGACCAGTGCACCTATTTACGCTTTCCTTGAGTTTCTTTTACCAGTAGGCTACTTTGCACAACATAGGCCTATTCTTCTAAAGCCATTGGCTTCTTTCCAATATAACCATCGTCGAGACAATGATCAGCAAGCAACACTGTAAAGACCACATCAGAATGGACAAAACAGTCTAAAAACAAGATCGCCCGCCCGGGTGGCTCAGTGGTGAGCGTGTCGGACTCAATGACCTGGTGGTTGTGAGTTCGATACCCGGTTGAGGCAAACTTTCTTTCCGGCGTATTTTCGCCTCTCACCTCTGCTGAAGCATGTGAGAAAAGTAGTCGGTGGCTTTGGAAAGAAAGTTGTGTTAGTACTGGTGTGAGAAAGCCAGGAAACACATGTGCGTCACCGACCGCCATGATATGACCTTAGCTGTTAAAGTGGCGTTAAACCCCAATACAACAACAACAATACAACAACAAAAACAAGATCAGAATATACTGGACGTAGAGTATAATGAAAGTAAAGAGTCAAGATCAAACTGTACAGATGTGTGTAAACAAGATCAGACTGCAAAGAGCAGTGGAAATATAAGATCGGAATGCACGGGATCAGACCGCGCAAAATTTGCAGTCTTGTGTCTTTGATAGGAGCCATGCTATGTGAAAAGAGGATTTAATGCATCTGTCAAAAGTATTCTCTATCGGATCGAAACTTGTTTCTATTCGTAAATTTCCTGTATGTCCAAGGACCATTCTTCCTCATGGTTCGGTTAGTTGTCAGACAAAATGGATTTTATGGATCCATAATTATGTAATGACTTCTTGGTTCATGCATCATGGAGATGCATTAAACCCGTTTTTCACAGAAAATGGTTCATAATATGCTTTGTCTTTTATTTATCTGGTAGATCTATAGATCTGCTAGATATAGATCTAGAGTCTACTGCCATAATGACCTTTTATGACAGTTGTCGTAGGCTACACCTACATTTTAAACCCTGAGAATAGAAAAGAAAAACACCCACCCACAAAAAGTCAAGGGAAAAACACAAAAGAAGTTGTATCGAAGCTGCTTTTAACGAATTATCAGACATTTAATACTTTACCGAACAATCCCGAGTTTTAAGGACTTTTAGAGAGAAAGCTTTTGAAAACATTGTGGGAAATGGAGAAAATGCTGGTAGCCAGATTTTCTCCTTTTCCCACAATGTTTTCTACTTTTATCAAAAACAGAAAGCATAATTTTAGCAACATTTAATTTGTCGTCTGCAAATGCTTTCGGTTTGGTCCAATCCAAAGTTTTTATAGAGAAAGCTTTTGAAAACATTGTGGGAAATGGAGAAAATGCTGAAAGCCAGCATTTTCTCCTTTTCCCACAATGTTTTCTACTTTTATCAAAAACAGAAAGCATAATTTTAGCAACATTTAATTTGTCGTCTGCAAATGCTTTCGGTTTGGTCCAATCCAAAGTTTTGTCGATTGGTAGGAATTAAGACACAAGACTAGACGGAACGTACGTATAATTCAGCGTGATCTTCGTCTAGAATGTTGTCCAATGTACCAGTAAAGGAAATACAGGAAAGCACGGTTTGGTGCACTAACTGCCGCGATATAGCGCCAAAACCCAACAAACAGGTCACCATGACATTTTTTCTCATAGAAGCTCGAACCCGAGACCCGACCGATATAGATTTGCATTGGTTTAAAATACGCTCGGTGTAAAAGGATACGAAACTCAATGCATATTAGGTATACATATTGTGTATTTATAAAGCACACATGCATAGTATATATAGAGATATAATGTGACAGAAAATTTTGCTGGCTCAGCGAAAATTACTCATGCTATATATAGATTATGTTATTAACTTCCCGTGACCCTTTCCGCATTGCGTTTTCCTTTATCACCAAAATATAATTATATTTCATACCTTTCTTTTCATCATTATTCTCATTTTTCCTTTTCTTTTTTGATAGTTACATGGGTTAAGTCTGGTGAAATGTATATTCTACATTATAAGAACATATAGAATTTATCTGTCAGAAGTAGATCTAGTGACCTTATGGCTTTTTTGTTTTTTTAAAGCCTTTTACCAAATGACAAATATTTAGACTTGTTGAAATTAAATGCATTTGCAGACCATGGATTTGTCTTTGAAAAGTTAGAGGACATTTAAAAAAAAAGGAAGGAGAAAATGCTGTTTCCCAGCATTTTCTCCTTTTGTCACAATGTTTTCAAATCACTTTTCTACAGTGTCGTTAAAACACTTGATTGTGTGTGGACCTGGCGTTATAACGAGTGAAATACATGGACCGTATTATTTTTACAGATTCATGAATATTTTTACATAATTATTCAACTAAATGTGCTTTATGCCGCTTTCATACATTTCAGTCATGAATATCACGGCGACAGCTCGCTTATCATAGTGCATGTCCTGGCTTTTCACCAATACAAGATTTGTCCAGTGAAATGTCTTGCCAGACGACAAGCCCACATTTTTTTTTGTTTACATAAGTATTGAATTAACACAACGCGTGTACATCTTTTACAGGTTTTCAATCATACCCAATGAGAAAATTTCGTTCCAAAATATTGATGATCAAAAGAAATCTAAGCCGATTCGACACACAGCTTATAAGAAAAGATTGCTGCGAAAAAAAGGAATTGCAAGTCACACTACTTGTAATAAAGAACTGCTCCTTTCCTCTTGATGGTTTCTAAAGATGTGGGGACCTAAACTTTCATAGACATCCCTTTTCCAAATAATCCCAAGTTTAACGACTCTGAGGAAGAAGGCTTTTTGAAAATATTGTAGGAGAAGGAGAAAATGCTGGACACCAGCATTTTCTCCCTTTCCCACAATGTTTTCTAGCTTTGAATTGAACCACATCGAATATGTCGTCTGGAAGTGCTCAAATTGGACACGTCTACAATTTTGTCGTTTGGTAAAGAGTAAAGTTTTAAACTGATCCGATTCATTGTTTACTTTCATTCAGCAATACAATACAGTTTAACTCGACACCAAACGAAAAAAAAAAATTATCTGGTCCATTTTCAAAGCATTTGCAGACGACAATTTAAGTATGGCTCAAATCTAGAAATTTGTCCATAAAAGGGTGGAAAAGCAGGAGAAGGAAAAGGAGAAAATACTGTTTACTGGCATTTTCTCCTATTCCAACAATGCTTTCGAAAGCCCTCTCCTGTTTAGGTGGTTAAAATTCGGGTAAAGGGTGGTATAGGGTTAACCCTTTGCCAAACAATTTCGATTTTTAACGACTCAGCAAAGAAAATTCTCTTGAAAATAGCATTTTCTCCTTTACCTTCAATATTTTCTCCTATCCCTTCAATTTCTTCTCCTTTACCTTCAATATTTTCCGCTATTTTCAAAGAATGTAGGGTAGGGTGGGGCAAAACGCCCCTAGGGGTAAAACGCCCCCCGTCGATTTCTTGATCATTCCAGTCTATGTGACGTAATGATGACGTCACTGTCATTGGATGTCACGCGTAGATTAATGTGAGAGGAGAGATCAAGCTCTGTCATTGGTAAGTAAGAAAAAAAATGAATGTATTGCTTTTTACACATATCCTTGTTAATTTTTGCCTACTTTTATTTCGCGTTATACTGAAAACGGACGTATACTAGCTTATACACCCTAACTATATCTATAACACATTGTATTGTGGTTTTACTCAAGTACACACAATTTGTAATTGCCTTTGCTATATTCGGAATATCTCGATTAATAATGAAAAGTTCTTACTGGGGTAAAACGCCCCACTTATTATGGGGCAAAACGCCTACAGGGGGCGTTTTGCCCCATTCCAATGTTTGGTTCTATACTTTCAAATTACATCTTTTTGGGTAATTACATTTACTTTTTTTCCAAATTACATTTGGGTACAATGCCAAATCTGTCTTAAGTGGGCCCACGACGAGTGTACCCCGGGATATGTTACATTTGTGTGTCCAAACTGTGAATCTGATGAAGACAGAATTGTATTGTCTAACTTGTCTCCTTGTTTTACAGTTTCATATGAAATGGTTTAGGTTTGAATTTGGTTTACTTTCCCTTTCCCACAATGTTTTCTACCATATTAGTAAAATAAATAAATAAATAAAAGAATAAATGTATTCAATTTGCCAATTGCTTTCAATTTGAACAAGAATGAAATGTCTACTTTCACTTTGATGTTCATTATTAAATCGTTTTTAAACGAACTGGTATTTTATTATGTGTGTATGCCTTCTGTCAATGGAATTATGTCTTTACTTTCTGGACATTTGGTTGTCTCGTACACATGTTACAATTTAATGCCAAGCGCCATAGCTCAGTCGGTAGCGTACAGGACTTGGGAACAGGAGGTCGCTGGTTCGATCCCCTGGCTCGGCCAATATTTTTTCCGAGGATTGATGATATTCATTGCGACAGGATTCATTCCTCTCTCACCGCTGTCAATTGTTTCGTTGATGGTTAAGTGGGAAAGCAGCCAGTGGCTTGGGAAGAATATTGTGCGGAGCACATAGTTAAAGAACTCCAGGAAAGCATGGATAGGTGCACTGGCCGCTGCGATATAACTGAAATACTGTTGAAAACGGCGTTAAACACCATACAATCAATCAATACAATTTAAGCGATGTCTGTCAAATACATATTATTTTACAACTTTAGTAGTGTCCGTGGTCTAGAGGTAGAGCGTCAGCCTCTTGATAAAAAGGTCCCGGGTTCGAATCGCATCCGAGGCGGGTATCAACCTTGGGGATTTTTCATAGGCCCACTCACTCGGCGCGAGTACTGGTGCAGTGTCCAGGAAGCGGAATCTAGAGAGATTAATCTAAGTTGTAAAGAACTTGTTTCTCAATAGATGTAAAATAAATAAGTTTAAACTAAGGGGTAAAACGCCCCCCTGGGTGCGTTTTGCCCCATAAACAGGGGCGTCTTGCCCCAAGGGTGGGGCAAAACGCCCCTTTTAAGAAAATAATATTTTTGTTTTTATAATACAGTTTAGAATAGATAACGACGAAAAACATATGCCATTATATTCAGTTGACTGAAACGGTTATGCAACTGCGGAAAACACCATTCTATCTTCATTCTTTTCCAAAATAATAACAAAAAACCATTTTGGGGGCGTTTTGCCCCACCCTACCCTACATATCATATTAGCCACATTTTTAAATTTACCGCCTGCAAATGGTTTGAAAATGGACAATCCTAAAATTGTGTCATCCTGTAAATAGTTAACTCTTAAACCCAAAGAAAAAAGTTTGGACTTGTCCAAATTCAAAGCATTTACAGACGACAAATTAGATTTGGCAAAAATGGTTGAAGTTGCTTTTAAAGAAAGGAAAGAGAACATTATGGGCAACTGAGAACATGCTGGTAACAGCATTTTCTCTTTTTCCCACAATGTTTTCAAAAGCTTTCTTCCTCGTTGAAGGTCGTTGAAAGTCTGGATTGTGTGGAATAAATCCTTATCCTGGATAATCTGTGTTGATTGATTGAATGGTGTTTAACACCGCTTTCAACATTATTTCAACCGACCTTGTACAGTATTTATCATTCTTTTTACTTGCACCCATTTTGTTCCTGTCGGATATTTACGTGCTGTGTACCGGATGTCGACCTCTTTACTCACTGTACCAAACGACCAAATTTTAGACGGGTCAAAATTGAAAGCATTTGCAGACGACAAATTAAATATTGCTCAAATGGTCAGATATGTCTGTTGTAGGATAGAAAACGTTGTTGGAAAAAGAGAAAATGCTGGTTAACAGCATTTTCTCTATTTCCCACAATGTTTTCAAAAACTTTTTTTCCCAAGGGTCGTGAAAAATCGGGGATATGTCCTTGGAATAGGGGAGTGGTTGATCGTGTGATTGGTGTTTTGCGCTGCTTTTAATATTTTTCTAGTCATACTACGGCGACAGCTCAAATAATCATGTATGTCCTGCGTTTCATCAGTTCTGGGCTAGGGCTTTGAAGTGTCTTGCCCATGGATACTCCCGCGAAAAACTCAGTGCTTCCAGCAAGGCTCGAGCCCGGTGTATCCAGGTTACGAGTCTTACATTTTTTCACTGAGCCGTGCATGACCCATGTCAATTGTATTTGTTCACCCTTTATTGATTTTATATTTGCGAAGTCCATTAGCATATATTTGGAATAATATACATGTATGACTAAAACCATTATTTCTTTTTGGCAGACGAACAAATTGAATGTAAGCTCAAATTCAGAGCGGTTGCAGACGACATATCAAATTTGGCTCAAATGATAAGATTTGTTTTTGATATGTTTTTGAAAACATTGCGGGAAAAGAAGGAATGCTGGTTACCAGACTTTTCTCTTTTTCCCCATAGTACTTTCAAATGTTTTCGTCCTCAGGGTAGTTAAACCGCGAGATTGTTTGTGCAGTAAACGTTAATGTAGAAGCGGAGAGTGTGGACCAAGATCAGACAGCAAGTATGTGCAGACTGATCTTGTTCCACACTTTACGTAAATTATGTTATATTCGTGTATGGAATAACAATGGTTCATCCCTTGATCCCATAGTTTTTTTTTTTCTGACTGAAAAATTTGACCGCATCGGACAGTGTAGGTCAAAGATCAAACTGCACGTTCTGTGCAGTCTGATCTTGATCTACACTGTCCGCAAAAACCCATTGAAATACGCTTAGCGGGCAAAGGGTTAAGATTACTTATACTGACAGACTAGTAATTCCCGACAAAGGGTAAAACTAGAGCACAGCTTGAAGGCACCTTACACAGATCTATTGTAGATGACAATTTGTTCCTTGTAGAGTATGGAGTAAACGTAAGGCCGTCGTCGAATCGAGCCTAGCAGCGAAGTCGATATTGTATGGGGCTTGAAATTCAGGTGGTCACCAATTTGCTTCCAAGCCAGAATGTTTTAAAGAAGTGTACAGTCTATATTCAAGGCCAGACTAAACGTTCTGTGCAGTCTGATCTTGATCTATATTGTGCGCAAAAACTAGATACGAGTTCGCAGGTCAAAGGTTTTGGTTTATCGTCCTTTCACGAATACCAACATGTGCAATGGTTGTTTCTTTGGTGTTTCACAACGCCGTTTTCAGTAGTTTGTCGGCTTTATCACAGAGGCCAGTGTAACTGCATGAAATTAAAGGAGGACCATAGCGGCCCTGAATCGCTCACATAGTCTCTGTATCTTTGAGAAAGTCTCACAAATATAAAAACCAAGACAGTCTTATCAAGACCAACTAAATTTCATGAACATTGTGCAGCAAATATGAATAAATGGCAAATCATCTGAGATTAGTCATCTAGATTTTCTAGACAAATATTTTGAACAAGCTTCAGGAGCATTTGAGTGAAAATGTTGCCATTAAAGTGTACACCACCTTTTGGAGATTTGACCTCCTGATATACTTTTTTATATGACGTGACTAATTTTCAGAATCATACAAAATATCATCAACCATAACAATTTAGTAAAGTGCTAGGAGTGTCTGCCTAAAAAATGAGCCTTTAGGCTGCAAACAATTTTCTTTGTGGCTAGGATTCAGCCTAGTGACCTACTCTTTGACTCAAAATGTTCCATTTTCTAACTTCTCCATATATTAACAAGACAAATATTCCTAACAAACTTCATGAGTATGGGACTAAAAATGTGGCCTCCAAATTGCAAAAATGGTTTTCTTTGTATTCAGACATGGCTGAAAGTGTTGCCTTTCTTATCATAAGGGTGCACAGAGGCTATGTCTAAATGTAACCTAAATTATCTATAATGTCACCTTGAAAGAATACTAACAGTTTACCAACACTCTGACCTAGTGGCCTAGTTCTTGTCTGGCATGACCTATTTTCAGTATTCCTAGAAATTATCGAGACAACTATTATGACAAAAGTTAATGACCATTTGACTCCATGTAGCCTGTAAAGTGCAAACAAGATTTTCTAGGATATGAGCTAGTGAACTATGTACTTTTTGTCCACTGATGACCCATTTTCCAACTTGTCCCTGGTGTTATGAGAACAAAGTTCTAACAAAGTACTATTGCCATTGGACTGAAAATGTTGCCTTTCTTATCATAGGGGTGCACAGAAGCTATGTCTAAAACTTGACCTTTTGGCCTTAGATGACCCATTTTTTAACTCATCTTTGTATGGATATTCTTACCAAGTTTTAAGAAAACTATACGGAACCTGTAACCTCTACAGTGCACTCAAAATGTTTCCGAGATTTAATCTAATAGGCTAGGTTTTTGACCCAAGGTTACCATTTCCAGGGATATTATTGAGACCCAACATTCTACGATACATGAGAAACCTTGTACTGAAAATATGTCCTCAAAGTGCATAAAAAGATTTTTGCTCTATTTTGACCTAGTGGTCCATTTCTTTCCATGGGGTGATAAATTTTCACAAATACTTTACCCACGTTCCATGAACATTGGACTGACAATTTGGCCAAATGAGTGCACACAAAGTGCTTTTGAGATTTTACCCTATGACCTCCTTCATGATTAAAGATGACCCATTTTAAATATTGTCCAAGATATTTTCCCAACAGTTGTTCTTAATAGTGAACTGAAAAGGTGACTTCATTTGAATGCACACAAGTTTTTTTTTTTGACTAGGTGACCTTCTTTTTGATCTGCAGTTATCGATTTTCAAACCTGTCAGAGAAACAATCAAGGCAAGCATTGTAACCATGTTTTATGAGCTCTGTCCAGACTGAAAAAAAATTGATCTTCAATGCACAACAGGTAAAACTTGTTCTAAAATTGCTTTCTCATTCCAGTTCTTAAATCTTTACCAAACAACAAAATCTTACCCAATTTGAAAGCATTTGCAGACTACAAACTAGAGCTGTCACTGAATGTGACTTAATACCCCCGACAGCGCTTTGACAGAAACAGGGAATTTGACAAAAAATTTTCTAAGTTCAAGGGGAGATTACCCTTGAATCATAGGGAGTAGATGATTGAAAACTGCGTCTTGCACAACATCAGTATACGATCAATGTATCAACAAACTTTCAATACAATAGCAGCAAAACTGTAGGAGGAGTTCGTGACACAAAATTACTAGTATTTTGTACACAGATGGACATACGGACGGAGAGATAGGCTGATTTCAGTATACCCCCGAAAACATTCATTTTGCGGGGGTATAATGAAATTGAAATATTACTCAAATCATAGAATTTGTTTTTGAAAGGACAGGAAACATGAAAAAGTGAAAAGATGCTGGTTACCAGCATTTTTCTTCTTTTTCTAATGATGTTTTCAAAAGTTTCTTTCCTCAGTCTTGTTCAAACTTGGGAAATTTTTGTAAAAAGATGAGAATCTTCTGATTTTGAAAATAACACGATTTTTGGATTGCTTAAAAAAAAAAAAAGTTTGACCAAGATGAAGCTGTGTTACTTTTAAATTTAGAAATAGACTAAGAATACTTTTTAGAATGATGCTGAATATAGGTACAGAAATAAGTGGCAATCAACCGTTTACCACACAATCCTGAATTTTAAAGACCCTGAAGAAAAAGCCTTTTGAAAACATTGTGGGAAAAGGACAAAATGCTGGTAACCAGCATTTTAACCTTTTCCCATAATGTTTTCTCCCCTTCTGAAAATAAATTTTAATTTATTGGTCACATTTATTTTGTCATCTGCAAATGCTTTGAATGTGTAAGATTTCAGGAAGTGATGGCCTATCAAAGACACCATAGTAAGGGCAAAACTATATTGAATCTTTACCGCTGCAGGTCTTAACACTTTCCCAGACAGCAAAATTTTAGACTCGTCCACATTGAAACAATGACTCGCTTGATGGGATTTGTCTCTGTTTTCGTTTCTGAACAAGAAGGCAGCATGGGAAATGCTGGTTACCAGCAATAAAAAAGCAGCATGGGAAATGCTGGTTACAGGCAATAAGAAAGCAGCATGGGAAAATGCTGATCACCAGCAAAAGACAGCAGCATGGGAAATGCTGGTTACCAGCAACAAGAAAGCAGCATGGGAAAGTAGTGGTTACCAGCATTTTCTCTTTTTCCCATGATGTTTTCAATGGTTGTTGAAACCTGGGATTGTTTGGTAAAAGTTAAAAAAACTACTCCAACTGTTGACTCATTGAAAAAAAAAGAGAACTAGGACAAGTATACAACACATTGGACTGTGTGAATTTCAGTATTGTTTTGCTCTTAACCACAAAAACCCAAGTTTTAATGACCCTGAGGAAGAGTCCAAAATTTTGTTGTGTGGTAGAGTTAACAGCACTTTCAGCATTATATCAGTTTCAACAGGCCTCACTGAACCCTGCCTTTCTACAATGGTTTCACAATAAGGTTAACCCTTTACCAAATGACAAAGCTTTAGATTTGCCTAAATTGAAAGCTTTTGCAGACAACAAAATAACTGTGAATCAAAAATAGAAATTTAGCTTTGGAAGGGTAGAAAACACTGTGGGAAAAGGAGAAAATGCTGGTTTCCAGCATTTTCTCCTTTTTCCACAATGTTTTCAAAAGACCTTTTCCCAAGGGTCATTAAAATTCAGAATTATATGGTATAGGATTAAGTCTCTATGCAGTGCCTTACTCTAGCATTTCTCATGAATACAAGGATAGAGCCCAAAGCCCTGAGCATTCAAATAAGAAAACCAACGCCCTAACACTTGTGTCAGGGAAAGCCGCACCCATGATAAGCAGGTGATAAAGTGTCACCTCTTTATCAGAAAACAGAACTTTAGACTTGTCTATATTGGAAGTGTTTGCAGATGACAAAATTATCAAATGTGGCGAAAATGATGGAATTCATCTTTGAGAGTGTTGATAACATTGTCAAAAAAGGAGAAATATTGTTATCCATGTTTTTTTATCCTTATCCCATAATGATTTCCAAAGCATTCTTCCAAAAGGTCCTGAAGACATAGAATTGTTTGGCAAAACCTAATACACTGTATCAACTTTTTTGTAAGTTTATCTAACATCACCACGTGATGAGCACATTCTTTGTCTTGCAGTGAACCGCTTTTGAAAACATTTTGGCCAAAGGAAAAATTTCTTGTGAGAAGCAATTTTTCTTCAGTCACAATGCTTGAACATTATTTGTTGATTATCAACATTTTACAAGGATATTTTCGGAGTTATTTTCTGGACTACAGGCCCTTGTGGGCATGAATCGCTCTACTGGCGGTGATTTGCATATTTTCTTTAATAAATCGTTATGTATGCATGGTGAATTGAACAAATAGTGAAAAAATTAAAGTACAATTTCTCAAAACCAGTGATAAGGTTTCAGTACTCATTGTATTAAACAGTCCCTGTGAGTTTCAAAGAAATGTGACCAATAGTGTGGACTGTGTTGAGTAAACAAGACTAAGTCATCAAATGGCTGCTTTCCCTAAGCTGATTGCTGGATAAAAAATGCAAACTTTCTCGCATAAACAGAATGTCAATTTTCAACTTGAAATGGCTTCTTTTCCCTTTCTACATGTCAATTTTTTTTCAAAAGTTATCCATGGTATATGTAAAGCATTGTGCAAGTTTCACGAAAATTGAAACACAAATGTGGACTTTATCGGGTAAACAAGAAATGTGAATTTTCAACTTTAAATGGCTTCTTTTCCCGTACTGAAAGTCAGATTTAATTCAAAATCAATAGGGTTCAAGCTCTTGATGAAACAAACTGTGCAACTTTCACAATAATCCGACCGCAAATGCAGACTTTATGGCATATACAAGAAAAAGACTGACAGATGAATGGACCGTGGAAATCACACCAAGACATAAGCTCTGCTGGCTTTCAGCCAGAAGAGCTAAAATTCATTTCAGAAGGCAATTCTGACAGGTTTCATACAATGAATACATTTATTATTCCTTAAGTATTTACCACACAACCCTGTTTTTAACAACCCTGAGAAAGAAGCCTTTTGAAAACATTGTGGGAAAAGGAGAAAATGATGATTACCAGCATTTTCTCCTTTTCCCACAATGTTTTCTACCCTTCCCAAACCAAATTTCAATTTTTCAGTCACATTTATTTTGTCGTCTGCAAATGCTTTAAATTTGGACCGGTCTAAAATTTTCTTGTGTGGTAAGGGTTAATACAGCACAGTTCAACCTGTATTAACCTTTTACCAGTCCCAGGTTTTAAGGACCCTGAGAAGGAAGGCTTTTGAAAAGATTGTGGGTAACCAGCATTTTCACCTTTTCCCACAATGTTTTCTACCCTTCCTAATACAAATTTCAGTTTTTAAGTCACATTTACTTTGTCGTCTGCAAATGCTTTCAATTTGGACAAGTCTAAAATTTTGTCATTTGGTAAAGAGTTGAGCAAGAATTGTAGACTTGGTTTTGGTTCTGAATTCAGGGACTGACTATCTAATTGAGTAAGACATACCATTTTAACTGGTCAAATGGTTAGTCTTTTGGTTTGGAAGCAGTGCAGAGTTCAAAATTGTTTCCTCATTTTCTTATAATCCTTTCCCTCACAATCCTAAATTTTCATGACTCTGGGGAAGAGAGCTTTTGAAAATCATTGAGGGAATGCTGGTTACCAAGATTTTCTCTATTTCCCACATTGTTTTCTACCCTTTTTAGGACAAATCCCACTAGTATTTTCTCTTTTTCCCCCACAATGTTTTCAAAATCCTGATTCCACCAGTTAGTTAAGTCTTTGAGTCTTTGGATTGTAAGACAAATGGTTAAAATATACAGTTTTCAACCCCCCCTCCGCCATGCTCTAGAAAAAGAGGCTTTACTGCATCTCAGATACATATCGATCCAGGTCAGCCTACGCAGTCTAGGCAGGTTGCCCCAGGTCAAACTTTTTTGCTATTAGTTACTTTTTTGCATGTCCAAGGACCATTCTACCTCATAATACATTTGGTTGTCAGACAAAATGGATTTTATGGATCCATAATTATGTTATGAGTTAGTTGCTATAATGCATCACGTAGGTGCTTTAAAGCCCCTTTCTGCCAGAGCATGGCTCATGCATTATAATGCAAGTGAGAAAAATTAACATATCTACATTTTATATGCTGGTGTAAATCTATTGATTGTATGGTGTTTAACGCCGTTTTCAACAATATTTCATTACATATCATGGCCAGTGCACCTTTCCATGCTTTCTTGGAGTCTCTTTTACCCATACTCCGCACAGTTTTCTTTCCAAGCCACTGGCTGCTTTCCCACATAACCATTGTCGAGACAATGGTCAGCGGTGGGAGAAGAATGAATCCTGTCACAATGACTATCATCAATCCTTGGAGAGAAATTGGCTGAGCCAGGGATCGAACCTGCCACCCCCTGTTTTCAAGTCCTGCACGCTAGCGACTGAGCTACCGTACCTCAGCTGTAAATCTATATCTGAGGCTAAAATTCACCTGTGTTTTCTGTTAGTGAACATAACAAACACAACAAACTACACCTGAAAAACATTTACAAAACTTTAATTAGAGTTAACTTTATTTTGTTTCAACAATTCATGCTTGCATGCATACAATTCAGTAATCACTACAAAAATATATCAATATATATCAGCTTAAAAATTTTAGCAACTCTTTTAATGTTTTTTAATACTGCTATACCTTGAATGAGTTCAAACAAGAAAAACTTAAAAGTGGCCATAGTGATAGTATTTGTCTCAGAAAGAGTTTAAAACATTGTGGGAAAAGGAGAAAATGCTGGTTAACCAGCATTTTCTCCTTTTTCCACAAGGTTTTCAAAAGTAATTTTCTTTCCAGTTATTAAAACACAGGCCTTTTTGACAAAGGTTTAACCCTTTACCACACAATCCCAACTTTTAACGACCCTGGGGATGAAGCCTTTTGGAAACATTGTGGGAAAAGGAGAAAATGCTGGTAACCAGCATTTTCTCCTTTTCCCACGATGTTTTCTGCCCTTCCCAAAATAAATGTCAAATTTCGAGGCACATTTATATTGTCTTTTACAAATGCTGTTAATTTGGACAAGTCTAAAATTTTGTTGTTTAGTAAAGAGTTAAGATAATTAATTCAGTTCATGTGATAGAAAAAAAAACACACCATCAAAAACTGTTCATTATGAAAGGCACTTAACCCTTTAGCAAACAACCCTGTCTTTTAACCAACCTGAGAAGGAAGTCTTTTGAAAACCTTGTGGGAAAAGGAGAAACCTGCATGTTTTCCTATTTCCACACTGTTATCCTGTTGAATAAATGTGGCTCAAATGATGATTTTTGTCTTTGATAGGGTGGAAAACATTGTGGGAAAAGGAGAAAATTCTGATTAACAGGATTTTCTCCTTTCTCCAAAATGCATTTCAAAAGCTTTCTCTTTCAGGGTTGTTAAAACTAGGGATTGTGTAGAACAGAATATACTTAAGAATTCATCTGAAAAACATGGTTGCGAAAGGAAAAAGCTCTCCCCAAAAGCAACATCTTACACTATTTCAAATACTGGTCAGCTGCAAGACACAGAGAATCTTTAACGGGAGGGAAAGGTTCAACTCTTTACCAATTGACAAAATCCTGGACTCAACCAAACTGAAAGCATGGGTAGGCGACAAAATGAATGTAACTAAAATGATGATTCCTGTTTTTGATAGGGAAGACACCATTGTGGAAAAAGGAGAAAATGCTGGCTACCAGCATTTTCTCCTTTTCCCACTATGTTTTCAAAGCCCTCTTTCTTCAGTGTCCTAAAAACTTGAGATTGTGTGGTATATGGCTATGCAAAATGTAGTTTTACGATATAGAGGATTCCAATGCCAGGCGATAGAACCTTTTTCAATGACAAGAGGACCATGATGGTCCTACATCGCTCACCTGAAATGCAACTCAGCTGTCATTGTTATGGCCACTTGCCTCTTTGCTGGAATGTTTTAGTTTTGAAAACTAGAGGCGCTTGAGCGCCTGTATCGCTCCACAGGCCTGATATTTCTATAATGGCGAAAGGAAGTTTTTAACAATTATCATTCAATCCTGCATTTTAGCTCACTGAAGAAACAATTTTGGTATACAACCACCATAGGAACTTACCTGCAAAACAACAATGAAATCCAATGAATAGTTTTAGAGAAGAAATTTTTCAAAGATTTTACTTTATACCATAAAAGGAAAATGAGTCTCCCATAAAAGCCATGTTTTTTGACAGATCTTTTTTTTTTTAAGGAATTCTGTAAACCTGTATCTATGGAACATTCCTGCAAAATAATAATGCTATCCAAATAGCGGTTTGGGAGGAGAAGATTTTTAAAGGTTTTTTACTTTGGTTGCCATGGCAACCAGAATTCTTCATGGAACACAATTATTTGAAGGAATTTGAAAGAGGACCACCAAAGGAACATTCCTGTGAAATTTGGTAAAAATCCAGTCAATAGTTTCTGAGGAGAAGTTTTTTAAAGAAAAAGTTTACGGACGCACGCACGGACGAATGGACGAACGAACGGACGGACGCACGCACAACGGACACAACGCCATGACAATAGCTCGCTGGCCTTCGGCCAGTGGAGCTAATGATTCATCCATATGACAATACCAACAATCAGAGCAGGTAAGAAAATGATAGAGCCGAAATTATAGGCCCTAGAGTGTAAACAATGGAATTGTCATCAAGATCCCCTATTTTGATGCTTTTAGCTTGTCCCCATTTTGATCAGATTTGTCCTTAGGTCATTATGAACATCCAGGGAAATTTTGAGTATGACTGAGCCAGAATTGTGGTTGCTGAGTGTGTTCATGTTCATGTTCACAACCTTACAAACATTCTGGGCGATGGATCAAGATTATGCCGGAATTCCGATAGCTATATAATAAACAGTGGAATTTTGGTGACGCATATTCAAGGATACATAAAAGCTAACCATGAGTATGTTATCAGGTGAGCTGATAATGGGTTTTCAGACAGAATCACATGCCAAATGTATGTTGTGGGCCATACAATATGGAACAGGAGGATTCCAAGAATACACTCTTTACATATTTGATCCCACATAGTGACTACAAAGGAGTTTTTGTGATTTCAAGGAAGAAATTTGGTAAATGCTATTAGCAAACAAGAGCCATCAAGTGGTTGTTGAGAAATCGCTTCGGACGGACAGACAGACAGACAGACGAAGTGACGACTATATGCTCGCCCTTACGGGAGCGTAACTATCCACCAGTCCATGCTGAATATGAAAGCTCTAGGGTTAATGTTTGGATGAAAGAAGATTTTAAAAGATCTTTTATTTGGATGTGGAAACTGGGATCCAACAACAAAGCACTTATTTTTTTTTCCTAAGGTCACAATTCGATGTACTTTGGTAGAGTGCTACTGTTGCCAATTAAGTTGTAGGCTTTGTGTTTGGGTTGATTTTTTTTTTTCAGCAGTTGACATGGAAACCAGAGTTGTTCATGAATTCCAATTTGTCAAAGGGCAATACAGTTGATCTTGCTTAGCTAAGCGACTACGTTTATTAAGCCAACACTTTTATTAAGCGATAGGAATTCCAATGTCTCTGTTGAAATATATAAGACTAGCTGGAATTTAATGCCCTATGGATTAAAGCCTTTATGCTGAGCTAAATCCTATGTTGTTAGTACTTATTACAATTGTCTTGTGAAATCCGAGAACCCACAACATAGGGCCATTTTCAACACTAGGGCCATAATTTGAAGTATTTGGTAGAGAGCCACTAGATGATGCTACATGCCAAATATGAAAGCTCTAGCCCTTACGGTTTGGGACAAAAAGATTTTTAAAGATTTCCTTCTTTATCTCTATGTGAAATCTGAGACCCCACCACATAGGGCCAATTTTTAACACCAGGGCCATAATTTGAAGTATTTTGGTACAGGGTCACTAGATGATGCTACATGCCATATATGAAAGCTCTAGCCCTTACGGTTTGGAACAAGAAGATTTTTAAAGATTTCCTTCTTTATCTCTATGTGAAATCCGAGAACCCACAACATAGGGCCAATTTCCACACTAGGGCCATAATTTGAAGTATTTTGGTAGAGGGCCACTAGATGATGCTACATGCCATATATGAAAGCTATAGCCCTTACAGTTTGGGACAAGAAGATTTTTAAAGTTTTTTCTTTCGGTTGCCATGGCAACCAGAGTTCTTCATGGAATTAAAATCTTTGAAGTATTCTGAAAGTGCATCACCTAAGGATCATTTCTGTGAAGTTTCATTGAAATCTGATTGGCGGTTTCAGAGGAGAAGATTTTTTAGTAATTGTTTACGGACGGACAGACAGATGGACAGACTGATGACGGACATTGACTGATCACAATAGCTCACCCTGAGCACTATGTGCTCAGGTGAGCTAAAAATATAAAGTCAATAAAAGGGGTGTAAGTGTTTCAAAAGAAAGGGGAGGAGCTACCTGTCCACTGGGTTTGATATCTTCTATAGATACTTAACAACAAGCCGTGTTAGAAGCTGAAAATTGCAAAGATTTTGCAAGACTATGCCAACAACCACAGGACTATGACAATACCATGGCATTTTCTTAGAAAACAGCCTAGCTATAAAAGGAAATTAATTTGTACCATCTACAGAAACTCATGTTTTTTTACAAGCTGCCATAAACATCTGCAACCTGGCGTTGTCACATACCTCATACAGTGGATCTGTCCTGTATCTGTCATCTGCACTCTTTACAAGACGACAAAATGTTAGACTTGAACAAATTGAAAGCATTTGCAAACCATGTATTAACCCTTAGCTGGCCGAATAAACCAAACACATATTTTCAGTCTGAAAGTAAGACCTACTTTTCTGCAAATTAATTGTTGTGTTTACCTCTAATGTTTCAGGAAAGCGGACAGTGTATATCAAGATCAGACTGCACATTTTGTGCAGTCTGATCTTGATATAAACTGGCCACAAAGACAATTATTATTGTGCAAGGCGCTTTAAGGGTTAAATGTAGATAAAATAGTGGTATTTGTCTTCAAAAGAAAAATAGAAAATATTGTGGGAAAAGGAGAAAATGCTGGTAACCAGCATTTTCTCCTTTGCTCACAATTTTTTCAAAAGCTTTTTTTCCTAAGGGTTGTTATATCCCGGAGCTGTTCAGTAAAGGGTTAAAGTTGAGGTCTTATCTTCATCACACTTGTATCTGCAATTGACAACAAACAAGTATTATCAGTTTAGTGTTTAACAATGTTTTCAAGATTATCTCAGTTATAGTGTGGCAGTGATATAACTAAAATACTAATAAAAACCATTTAAAACACCAAAACCAACAAGAATTTGAATTCTGAGAGTAAGTGAAAGATATAGCCTTGAGTGTACGTCTTTCCTGATGATAAGTATACAACATGATGAAATTCATAATTAAGAAAAGGACATGCACTAGAAAATACTTGCCTTCATCAAAAAATATTTTTGATCATTTTCATTTAAAAATTATAGCTTTGATATTAATTTCAATGCTCTAGTGCATCAAAGAAGATTCATGCCATTGGCCTTCTTCAGCAAACATTTGTTTGTATTGGAATTTAATGCTGTTTTAACAGCTGAGGTCATATCACTGCAGCCAGTGCACCTACCCATGTTTCCTGGCTTTCTCACACAGACTACTTTCTTGCATGTAGAGGTGAGAGGCTGGAATGAAAGGCTGGAACGATAGTTTACCGCAATCGGGTATTAAAACCGCAACCACCAGGTCACAGGAATAGAAACATCCATAATAAAAAATACCAGGATAGGAATTATATGAAAACTGTATTTAACGTACCTTTATGACTAATACTGGTCCCCTGTTTACTATCATCTTTTTTAGAGTTATCTATAGGCTTGCTTTTAAGTGATATGTAAGCTGGGAGCCGTCTATCTTTAAAAGATAGACTTATATCTGCAGTTTGTCTCTCAATCTCCCTCTCATGTAAACTGAGGCTGGGTACTTGATTTTTGTTACTGTAAAACAAGAAAATAGGCTGCAGTAAAAAAACTAAAATGGTCCCTAGAGGTGACTTAACGGCTGTGCTTAGCATGTTGATAGAGACAACAGATAGAGATAGAGACAACAGATACATGTATTTTACCCACTACAACAATAATATCAACATTACCGTATAAGTACTTTTTTCTGCGGGGTCCAAATTCTATGGATTTTCAAAAAAACAGGGGGTTTAAAATTCTGCATACCTTTTTTCAGCGCCAGTGAGTCTGATAAAAAAAATGGATTTTATTATTGCACTTTATTTTGATGACGTACCGGTAACAGCTTCCGTTTTGGACAGGTATACTCTATACATGTATTTCGGTTGTTATCGTCTTCAATTAAAAGGACGATATTCATGTAGTTAAAAAAAAACCACACACATTTTTTTAATGTAAACTAATAACTATTTTATTCATTGCAATGCCATATTTATTTCTGTATCAAACCCAGAGGAAATAATATTAGGGGGAAAGGGTTTAAATGGTTCGACGTGTGAAATTAACAATAGTATAACCTTTGTTTTCTACCCTTAGGCGATGTCATAACGGCATGCAAATATCGTAAAGCGCGAATAATAGGTCGCACCTACCAAACTGTAAATTAACTGTACAGTTAACATTAAAACTCGTTTTAAAATGTATGCAGGAGAGCTCTAGTATTTTGAAAACATGGTGGGAGGGGAGAAAATTTATTCAGCAGTATTTCTTTTGAAAACATTGAAGAAAATCGTTAACATTTGGGAGAAGGAGTAAAAGAACAACGACGACGACGATAGAAAAATTCTTTTTATTTGGACTAAATTTTCGCGTCTTTTAAATCTGCGCTCCTGCATGTCCCCGCAGATAAAGCAGAAATAAAGTCACCGCAGAAAAAAGTGCTTATACGGTATTTTGGTAATATCTCAGCAATAGCTCACGTATCCATGTATTTCCAGGGTTTCACCAGTACTAGGCTGGGGCTCTGAAGTGTCTCACCACTCCTACGAAAAACCCAGAGGATCCATTGAGGCTCAAACCTGGGGTCTCCAATGCCTTCAATTTGGACAAATATGAAATTTTGTCGTCAGGTAAACAAAGGTTTTGTAGAGCTTACCCAGTTTTATCAGGTCTAAAACCACTCCCACTTTGTTTACGATGTTTTGACCTTCTGTGTTGTAATCGACAGCTTTTACCCTCTGGACAAGTTCCTGTTCTCGCAAAAACTGGGCAAACCAAAGTATGCTTCTTTGTACACTAAAGATAAAATAGACACTATGCTATAAACTGAGATAAACTGACTTACAAATGCAATCTGATAGTGATTGATGCTTACTCTTTACCAAACAATACCCCAAAAAGAGGCTACTGAAAAAATTGTGGGAAAGAAGAAAATGATGGTAACCAGCATTCTCTCCTTTTTTCAAAAGTTTTTTTTCTACTATACTAAAGACAAAACCCTTTATTTTATTGGTCATCTGCATATGTTTTCAATTTGAATAAACCTAACATTTTGTCTTTGTGCAGGGTTCATGGACTTTAAGTTTTCATTTCTTAATTCAGTTGATCTATATGGCCTTTAAACCTCAAGCAAAGTTTTGTACTCACCCATCAAAACGCACTAAAAAGTAAAAAAAAACTAGCGATTTTTTGACAACTAATTGGGTGATCAGTAATTAGACTTGGTCCAGCACCTAAATACTTGTAACACAGAATGTGTTGTCTGGTCTTGGATCTATACTCTACGCTTATAAAATAAGAAAAATCTTTATGGACATTAGAGTTTCAGGATCTTTATTTCAGCCAACAAAAGCGATCCAGTTCATAAATTTGCCACTGAAAGAGTCAACTTCTTACCTTCTTCCCCAGAGAACAGAAGCCGTTCACAAAGTCCTGACATATTTCAGCATCTTTATTAACATTGACATGGAGGTATGGGCAATCCACTTTATTGCACACGCCTTTCAAAAAGTATGAACACACTGGCATCTTTTCTTGGGACACTTTATGGGAAAATGGGCAGGCCTTTACCTTACAGGTTCCTCGCAAAAATCTGCAATACATATATGTATGCATATATTGCTGATTACCAAATTAGTGAGTGCAGGCTGATCTGGTCGAAACTTTTCACTGTTGGTCCATTTTTGTATCTCACTTTTCACTGCTGGTCAATTTTTGTATCTCAAAAGACCATTCTACCTCATTATTCAGTTGATTGTTAGACAATCTATTTCATGGATCCATAATTATATGACTAGTATAATGCATCATGGATATGCATTAAACAGCTTTTTCTTAGAGCATGGCTCATTTATTTTTTGTCTTATTTCTGTCTAAAAAAGTCTGCCAGGTTCATGGGGCCCTTTAAGGGTTGTAAACAGAAACAAATTTGTAATGGGTGAATTTGAAAATATCCTTGTATATGCTTGTTTGGTGTTATATACCATTTTTCTACATTATGTCCTTTATACTGTGGCATCCAGTGCATCTAGCCATGCTTTCTTAAAGTTTCTTTTACCAGAACTTCACACAATATTCTTCCCAAACCACAGGCTGTTTTCTCACATATATATCATTAAAATGATGCTCTGTGGGGTGCAAGGAATGGACCCTGTTGCAAAGACCATCATTAATCCTTGGAGAGGATTAATGGCAAAGCTGGGATTAGAACCTGTGCCACTTGCGTTTAAAGCCCTGAACATTACCGACTGAGACACTGTGCATAATCCACATGACGTGTAAGTCTGACTACACAAAACAAGAGGACCATGATGGTCCTAAATCGCTCACCTGAAATCCGAGAACCCACAACATAGGGCCAATTTCCACGCTAGGACCATAATTTGAAATATTTTGGTAGAGGGCCACTAGATGATGCTACATGCCATATATGAGAGCTCTAGCCCTTACGGTTTAGGACAAGAAGATTTTTAAAGATTTCCTTCTTTATCTCTATGTGAAATCCAAGAACCCAGAACATAGGGCCATTTTCAACACTAGGGCCATAATTTGAAGTATTTTAGTAGAGGGCCACTAGATGATGCTACATGCCAAATATGAAAGCTCTAGCCCTTACGGTTTGGGACAAGAAGTTTTTTAAAGATTTCCTTCTTTATCTCTATGTGAAATCCGAGACCCCACAACATAGGGCCAATTTTTAACACCAGGGCCATAATTTGAAGTATTTTGGTAGAGGGTCACTAGATGATGCTACATGCCATATATGAGAGCTCTAGCCCTTACGGTTTGGGACAAGAAGATTTTTAAAGATTTCCTTCTTTATCTCTATGTGAAATCCGAGAACCCACAACATAGGGCCAATTTCCACAATAGGGCCATAATTTGAAGTATTTTGGTAGAGGGCCACTAGATGATGCTACATGCCATATATGAAAGCTCTAGCCCTTACAGTTTGGAACGAGAAGATTTTTAAAGTTTTTTCTTTCGGTTGCCATGGCAACCAGAGTTCTTTATGGAATCCAAATCTTTGAAGTATTCTGGAAGTGCATCACCTAAGGATCATTTCTGTGAAGTTTCATTGAAATCTGATTGGCGGTTTTCAGAGAAGATTTTTTAGTAATTGTTTACGGACGGACGGACAGACAGACAGACGGACGGACGGACGGACGGACAGACGGATGACAGACATTGACCAATCACAATAGCTCACCAAAATTTTTAAAATGTTTAAAATTGTGACCCCCGGAGCGGGGCCAGTTTTGACCTCAGGGGCATCATATGTACAAACTTGGTAGAGGTCCACTAGG
The DNA here is from genome assembly GCA_946811185.2 of Hippopus hippopus. Lineage (NCBI taxonomy): Eukaryota > Metazoa > Mollusca > Bivalvia > Cardiida > Cardiidae > Hippopus > Hippopus hippopus. The sequence goes on along the minus strand of OX328103.1, from coordinate 11,507,130 downwards.
AAATGCTACATACCAAATATCAAAGCTCTACACCTTACAGTTTCAGAAAAGAAGATTTTTAAAGTTTTCATTCTTTGTTCCTATGTTTCAAACTTGTGACCCCCGGGGCAGGGCCAGTTTTGACCCCAGGTGCATCATATGAACAAACTTGGTAAAGGTCTACTAGGAGATGCTACATACCAAATATCAAAGCTCTACACCTTACAGTTTCAGAGAAGAAAAATTTTAAAGTTTCCCTTCTTTGTTCCTATGTTCAAACTTGTGACCCCCATGATGGGGCCAGTTTTGACCCCAGGGTCATCATATGAACAAACTTGGTAAAAGTCCACTAGGAGATGCTACAAACCAAATGTCAAAGCTCTACACCTTCTACTTTCAGAGAAGAAGATTTTTAAAGTTTTCCTTCTTTGTTGCTATGTTTCAAACTTGTGACCCCTGGGGCGGGGCCAGTTTTGACTCCAGGGGCGTCATATGAACAAACTTGGTAGAGGTCCACTAGGAGATGCTACATATGAAATATCAAAGCTCTACACCTTCCACTTTCAGAGAAGAAGAATTTTAAGTTTCCCTTCTTTGTTCCTATGTTCAAACTTGTGACCCCCTGTGTGGGGCCAGTTTTGACCCCAGGGGCATCATATGAACAAACTTGGTAGAGGTCCACTAGGAGATGCTACATACCAAATATCAAAGCTCTACGCCTTCTAGTTTCAGAGAAGAAGATTTTCAAAGAATTTGCTATTTTTTTCCTTTTGGTTGCCATGGCAACCAGAGTTATGGGTGGAATTCAATCTCTTGAACAACTTTGGTAGAGCTTCACCCAAGGAACATCCCTGCCAAGTTTCATCAAGATTGGCCCAGTGGTTTGAGAGGAGAAGATGTTTAAAGAAATTGTGGACGACGCACAACGCACGATGGACGACGGACATTGGGCGATCACAAAAGCTCACCTTGAGCACTTCATGCTCAGGTGAGCTAAAAATGTAAAAACAAAGTGATAAAATGAAACAAAACTGGCAAAACTGCCATACTGTTTTCACTCTGACAAAAGTTAAGATTTCCCCATATTGAAAACCTTTGCAAAAATCAGTTCTTTGATATCACTTTTATATATTCCGACACTGAAAGATTTACCTTTTACAAAACATGTTTTAACGAACCTTTGAAAGAACTTCATCATTTGGGCTAACTTTGCAAATGCTTCTGATATAAACAAGTCTAAAATTTTGCCCTCTGGTAAAGAGTTAACAGAAAAGACTGAGATAATTCTCACCTAGTGCAGATGGCAACACGGTCTGGATCGTGAATAAATGGACATTTCTCTTTCCTGTTACATTTACCAAACCTGTTGTAGAACACACAGTACTGTTGTTTGCTGGAGGTCTTTGTGTTGTCTTTCTTATGCCGTGTTGTCATTTGTGCCATTGTTCTGCTTAGTACCTTCCTATAAAATAGTAAAATGCAAACATTTGCATCTTGATCGTGTAGTATTGCATATATACACAATAAGTGTATAGTCTTATCTACAAATGACCAGAAACTTTTTGTAAATTAACTTTTTACAACATAGTCCCAAGTTTTAAAAACTCGAGAAGGACTGCTTTTGGAAACATTGTGGGAAAAGGAGAAAATGCTGGTCACCAGCATTTTCTCCTTTTCCCACAATGTTTTTGACTCTTTCACAGCCAAATATCATGATTCTAGGAACATTTAAATTTCTGTCTGCAAGTGCTTTCAATTTGGACAACTCCAAATTTTTGTCATTTGGTAAAGAGTTAAAAAGTGGAGAAACAATTACATCATAGGGTAAATATTGTTTTCTAATGGTACAGAAAGTGTGGAAAAGGAGCCATGGCTTGCTAAAGCAAATACTCTTTTTCTGCTTTTCCAAGATATTTTCACAAGCAGTCAACAGCAGCATAAAAATTGGATCTGTGCTCTGGCGAAAAGGGGAATTAATGCATCTCCATGATGCATCATAGCGTGCAAGTTATCATGTAACTATGGATCCTTCCAATCCATTTTGTCTAATAGCCGGCTGAATCCTGAGGTGAAATGGTCCTTGCACATACAGAAAATTGACCACAAGAAAATGTCTAGACCAAGGTCAGCCTGCCTGGACTGCGCAGGCTGATCTGGGTCAAAACTTTTTACAGATGCATTACACCCCCTGTTCGCAAAGCACGACTTATTCACATTTAAGCAGCAATGGCCTAATCAAAATTTCATTGAGCAATATTCATTTCAAAAGTGGATCTGCCCATGGAAAATATCTGTCCCTGATTTCTAGTTGCTTGCATCAGCAATCATAACTGAAATTGCAGTATTTTCAAAGAAAAAACCTACACACTTAAATTTTTTAGAGACTATTGATAATATGGCTACACTTCAGTAAAGGTATTCTATTGGTCCTTTAGAAGAAAAAGAGGTTGGTGACAACACAATTGTGAAATACCTTCTGAAAACTTTGAATATGCCTGATGATACATGTTTTCTAGGTGATAATAACTTATTTTTGTCCATACAGGCTGTTAAACCTCGCTACCAAACAACATCATTCTAGCCCTGTCCAAAGTGCAGGCATTTGCAGATGATCAAACTAAATGTGGTGCAAATGATGAAATTTGTCTTTCAAAGAGAAAAAAACATCATGGGAAAAGGAGAAAATGCTGATTACCAGCATTTTCTCCTTTTTGCACAATGTCTTCAAAAGCTTTCTTTCTCAAGGTTGTTAAAAGTCAAGATTATGGGAAAAAGGGTTGCCGATAATGTGGAAACAGAAGGTTATGATTAAAAAAAATTATTGTCCAAAGCTTGGTTGAGATATTTATAAATTCATGTAAAGAAAAGCCAAATTCAAACAAAATTGGGGGACATGGAGTGCAGAGTTCAAATGTGATGTATGTATATCAATTTTCTAATAGCCTGGTCGGGTAGCTCAGTGGTTTGCGTATCTGACTTGTGACTTGGTGGCTGCAAGTTTGATACTTGGTTGAGACAAACTTTCTTTCTGGTAAATTTTTGCCTCTCACCTCTAATGCATGTGAGGTAAGTAGTCAGTGGCTTGGAAAGAAAGTTGTGTCAGTACTGGTATAAGACAGCCACGAAACACATGCTTAGGTACACTGACTGCTGTGATAGGACCTAAGCTGTTATAAGCTGTGTTAAAATCCAATATAAACAAACCAATCAATTTTGTATTACTTTGCAACAAGGCTAGTTTTTGTAGTTGTCACTCTCTCTAAAGTTCCAGGTTTTGTCTGTCTGTATGTAACTCCACCAATATCTACTCTTGATACACTACTGGGACCTTTGCTGTGGGCACTCAGGTTGGCTCCTGGTTCAACAATATAAATGAGAACAAGAAATTATAATAAGAAATGAGCCATGCTCTGTCAAAAGGGGGCTTGATGCATTTCCATGATACATTATACCAAGCAAGTTATAACATAATAAAAGACTCACAAAATCCACTTTGTGTAACAACTGGCTGAATCCTGAGGCAAAATGGTCCTTAGACATGCAGAAAATTTGCCCAAAGCGAAAATGTTGACACCGGTCAGCCTGTCTTGACTGGGCAGGCTGACCAGGGTTGATGCATGGCTCAAAGCATGGCTCAAATCCTTATATGGCCTACAACATGCGAAAAAGGGCTTTCGGACATTTGCATAAAGTGTCGTCTCGGATCAGCCTGCGCAGTTCATGCAGGCTGATCCAAGACGGCACTTAACGTCAACATTAGATTTTGTCCTACAGTAGAATTGAGTGAAACAACTAGAGGCGCTTGAGCGCCTGTATCGCTCCACAGGCCTGATATTTCTATAATGGCGAAAGGAAGTTTTTAACAATTATCATTCAATCCTGCATTTTAGCTCACTGAAGAAACAATTTGGTAGACAACCACCATAGGAACTTACCTGCAAAACAACAATGAAATCCAATGAATAGTTTTAGAGAAGAAATTTTTCAAAGATTTTACTTTATACCATAAAAGGAAAATGAGTCTCCCATAAAAGCCATGTTTTTTGACAGATCTTTTTTTTTTTAAAGGAATTCTGTAAACCTGTATCTAAGGAACATTCCTGCAAAATAATAATGCTATCCAAATAGCGGTTTGGGAGGAGAAGATTTTTAAAGGTTTTTTACTTTGGTTGCCATGGCAACCAGAATTCTTCATGGAACACAATTATTTGAAGGAATTTGAAAGAGGACCACCAAAGGAACATTCCTGTGAAATTTGGTAAAAATCCAGTCAATAGTTTCTGAGGAGAAGTTTTTTAAAGAAAAAGTTTACGGACGCACGCACGGACGAACAGACGGACGGACGCACGACGGACACAACGCCATGACAATAGCTCGCTGGCCTTCGGCCAGTGGAGCTAAAAAATCACACATGACTGGAAAGTGTCGTCTTGGATCAGCCTGTGCAGATTGCGCAGGCTGATCCAGGACGACACTTTACGCAAATGTCCGAATGCCCCTTTTCGTCTGTTGCAGGCCATATAGCCTTTGTTCAGTCTAAGAATATAAATTTGGCAGAAGATCTTTTGTGATGTAAACTTCAGTAACACTACATGTAAAGGCCTTCTGTTTTAGAGGAGATGAGTTATTTCTTTCTGTGGCAAGGTTACAATATATTTTTTTATATTTATTTTTTTTCCCCCCACAGGATTTTTTCATTTTTTTTTCCCCACAGAATTTTCTTCTTAAAATTTCGAAAAAACTTAAAATTGTTCAAACTAGAGCTGTCACTGAATGTGACTTAATATCCCCGCCAGTGCTTTGACAGAAACAGGCAATTTAACAAAAAATTTTCTAAGTTCAAGGGGAGATTACCCTTGAATCATAGGAAGGAGATGATTGAAAACTGCGTCTTGCACAACTTCAGTACACGATCAATGTATCAACAAACTTTCAATACAATAGCAGCAAAACTGTAGGAGGTGTTCGTGACACAAAATTACTAGTATTTTGTACACAGACGGACACATGGACGGACACACGGACTGACTGACAGACAGGCTGATTCCAGTATACCCCCGAAAACATTTGTTTGCTGGGGTATAATTAAGAGCATAGCACTGCAGACAACAAATTAAATGTTGTTCAATGGGTAGTGTCTCTCTTTGAAAAGTTAAAAAACATTATAGGAAAAGGAGAAAATCCTTTTTACCAGCAATTTTCCCCTTTTCCGTAGCACTTTCAATAGATTTTTCCTCCAGCTTGTTTAACCCTTTACCATACAATCCCTTGTTTTAACGACACTGAAGAAAAGGGCCTTTGAAAACATTGTGGCAAAGTAGAAAATGGTGGCAACCAGCATTATTTCCTTTTCTCACAATGTTTTCTACCCTTCCCAAAACAAATTTTAATATTTGAGTCACATCTATTTTGTCTCCTGCAAATGCTTTCAATTTGGACAAGTCTAAAATTTTGTTGTTTATAAAAGAGTTAATTACAGGACTGTATCATAAAGGGTTTAACCCTTTACTGCACAATGACGACTTTTGACGACCCTGAGGAAGAAGCTTTTGAAAACATTGTGAGAAGAGGAGAAAATGCTGGTAACCAGCATTTTCTCCTTTTCCCACAACGTTTTCTAACCTTACGTAGAGAACTTCCGTCATTTCAGCCACATCTAAATTGTTGTCTGCAAATGCTTTCAATTTGGATAGGTCTAAAATTTTGCCGTGTGGTAAAGGGTTAACTTGTTACCTCCTTAATCCTTTACCACACAATCCTGAGTTTTAATGACCCTGAGGAGGAAGGCTTTGGAAGATGTTGTGGGAAAAGAGGAAAATACTGGTTACTAGCATTTTTTCCTTTTCCCACAATATTTTCTGCCCTTACACTCACAAATTCCATAATTTGAGCCGCATTTAATTTGTAATTAAATGCTTTGAATTTCATTGTTTGGTGAAGGGTTAAAACAATTCTCAGTCTATGGCTTAAGAAAAATCCATGGTGGCAAGAGAAAATAATTAACTTCACGAAAATTTCCCTATTGCCACAATGTTTCCCAAATGCTTTGCTGCATACAAAGCAATTCTTCTTCGAAATGTAATATGCTAGCAATCGTAGAAAAGTATCCTGTACTCAGTATACACACCATCAAGTCTCTGTGAGTCCAACCTTTTCAAACTTTTACCATCTCTGTCCACCTTGAATTTCACTCCTCTCACTGTTACAGTTTTCATAGCTGTACTGTTCATAACTGAAAATAAGTAAGAAATAAATTGATTTTCATTTATTTATCATCGCTTCCGGTTGCCCATACGCGAAACACCCCAAAAAGACTGTTAATTATGTTATGGGGATAGTGCAAGATACAGCACAAACCAAAACCCATCCCATGTTATGACTGGTTCTTTAAAGGCCCAGTAAAGGCCAAAATATCAAAGCAGGTGTCATAATACATTTAAAAGTATGGAAAATATTGTGGAGATAACAGTCTGTTATCGTGTGGTCGGGCCATGTGTTCGTCACTAGAAGGAAAAACAATTTCAAAATCAGGCTAAAAGTAAACAAAAGACACGGCTACCTGGCAGGTTTTAACTAGTTTTGAAATTAGTTTCTCTGTCAGGGACTAACACTTGGGCTGACCGTACGATAACAGATTATCATCTTCACAATAATTTCCATACTTTTAAATGGTATGATATAAATTCAAATGCATTTAAACACCCGCTTTGTTTAAATTGGCCTTTATTGTCACTTTAACATGCTCAGTGTATAGAATCATCACACAGGACGTAGGTTTAACAGCTCACCTCTGTAAGACTTTAAGGTAATCTAAGGTTGCCAGCCTTGGGGATTGTACCCACACCCTCAAATGACCAAAGAATTGACTTGCACAAGTTTTATGCTCTATCACCTGAGCTATTGAGGCTGTTCAGAAGTATACTGATTGATTGATTGGTATTTCACACCATTTTTGACATCATTCAAATGACTTAATAATGCTTGTCTGAGGTAACACAATCCACATAACTCTCTACCAACTGATAAAATTTTAGATTCCTCCAAATTGAAATCATTTGCAGATGACAAATTCAATGTTGCTTAACTCTTTACCACACAAAAAATTTTTAGACTTGTCCCACTTGAAAGCATTCGCAGACAACAAAATAAATATGACTAAAAAATCAAAATTTGGTTAGTGAAGGGTAGAAAACATTGTGGGAAAAGGAGAAAATGCTGGTTACCAGCATTTTCTCCTTTTCCCACAATGTTTTAAAAAGGCCTGTTTCTCAGGGTCGTTAAAAGTCCGGATTGTGTGGTAAAGAGTTGATAAAATTTGTCTTTGAAACGGTAGAAAACTTTGCTGGAAAAGGAGAATTATGCTGTTTACCATTATTTTTTCTCTTTTTCCCCAGATTGTTTTCAAATGTCTTTTTCCTTTGGGTTGTTAAAACTTGGGTTTGTGTAAAAGGATAATCAAAATTCTTTCTGCTTCACAGATCAACATTCATACTTCATACATACATACACTTCCAAACAAGGTTAACACTTCTAGTACCACAACAAATAACTTGGAAGAATTTTTGGAAACAGAAGTTTCTCTGATTTATCACAGTAATTATTAAAACTTTACCACATAATCCTGACTTTTAACAACCCTGACAAAGACAGCTTTTAAAAACATTATAAGTAAAGGAGAAAATGCTGGTAACCAGCATTTTCTCCTTTGCCCACAACGTTTTCTACCAAATCAAAGACAAATTCCATCATTTGAGTCACCTTTCAATTGTCGTCTGCAAATGCTCTCAATTGGACAAGTCTACATTTTTGTCATGTGGTACAGTGTTAATGTTGAAAAAAATCACTATGAGAGGTGAAAGCGATAGAATGGCAGTAAATATAGTATGTTTCTCAGACAGGGAATGCTTTGGCCTCAGTACCAAAACCTGCAAAAATGTTAGTGTCATCTTTGGAAAATTCTATGTCACTTTAATTCTAATAATTCCTTCCCTCTTTAGAGCATTTAATGCCTTGTGGGGGCACTAAATAGAAAAACACAGTACTCACATTTTACTCTAGAACTAGCACCTGATTGAGCAGAAGCATGGCTGGGTAGACACTGTTTTCCTGCAGCTCTTAGTAGGGACTTTTGGCTGGTTTTATAAAGCATTCCATTGATAATCACATACTTTTGTCTCGCTTTTCTTCCTTCTTGTTTTCTTCTGTCTAGCTTCATTCTGAAATTATATACTCACTCATTCCTCCAACTCTTTAAATGCCAATGGCTATTTAAATATGAACCACACTCTGGCAAAAGGGGGCATAATGCATCTGCATGATGCATGATACCAAGTAAGTCATCACATAATTATGGATACATAAAATCGTTTTTGTCTATTTGTTTGAGAACAGCCTGAATTCTGAGGTAGACCGTTACTTTGACATACATAAAATTGACCAACAGCAAAAAGTATGGACCCAGGTCAGCCTGTGCGGACTGCACAGGCTGATCTGGGTCAATACTTTTAGCAGAGGCATTGAGTCCCCTTTTCACAGGACATGGCTCATACCTTTCGTGGATTGAGTAGAATGTGCAATCTGAGCTTGGATCTACACTGTCCACTGCCTATGCAACACAGTACACTTTAACAAAATCATTTATAACTGCCGTGAGAAAATCTACTTCCAGACTTCCAAAAAAGCCATACTTACATAGCTTGTGGTAAAAGAGTACACCCTTTACCAAACTATCCTGAGTTCCAACGACCTTCAGGAAGAAAGCTTTTGAAAACATTGTGGGAAAAGGGAGAGAATGCTGTTTACCAGCATTTTCTCCTCTTCCCACACAGTTTTATCTCCCTTTCAAAGCCGATTCCACAATATGAGCTAAATCAAATTTGTGGTCTGCAAATAGTTTGGATTCTGACAAATTTAAAAAGTTTTAGCAGTGAAAAAGAATTAATGATCAGAATACATATATGTCACAAAATTTCAACTGCTTTGCTCTGAAAGGGGCATATTTAGTTTCATTTTTGTATTGTCCTTAATTTAGACTTCAAATATTTCATTAGCAAACTTTCACACTGTCTATGATTTAAAACAAGCTTAAACCTTTACCGAACAATAAGAATTTTGGTCTTGTTCATATTCAAAGTCTCCAGATATGACATATTAACTCTTTACCACACAATTCCGAGTTTTAATGACCCTGAGGAAGAGGCCTTTTGAAAATATTGTGGGAAAAGGAGAAAAATGCTGGTAACCAGCATTTTCTCCTTTTCCCACAATGTTTTCTACCCTACCAAGGTTAATAGTACTCTTTTGTTGCTAGAAGAGGAACCAATTTGGTCACAATCTAGAATAAAGTAGTGGACACGATCTAGAATTAAGTAGTGGACAATGTAGATTAGATCAGACTGCACATTCTGTGCAGTCTGATCTTGATCTACATTGTCCACAAAAGCTTCTTGTATCGTCTACAGTAAGGAAAGAGTTTAGGCACTGGATTGTTTAGTAACGAGTCAAAGGAAGAATAATAAAAAAAAAAAGATAAAAATACTTAGGATCAAATGGCACTTCATCCCTCAGTCTCTTCATTCTGTCTATCCTCCTCCTTATATCAACTTTGGTAATCAGTCCATACTTATATCTGTTCAACTTTGTTTTATTAAAGTTGAAATTGTTGTGTACCATTCCAAATCTTCTTCCTGAAATTCATCAAGTCAATTAATTTTCATTTTTTTATCTATAGCAAATTGAAATCAACTTTTCATCCTTAATATGCCAAAACCAACTAAGAATTTTTAGATAGTGTAGAACAGTAGATTAAGATCAGACTGCAAACAATCTCTGATCTTGACCCTATGTTGTCTGATACTGTGCCATAAAAAAAATTCAAAAAGTTGAGGAAAAAAAAAAAACCAAAAAAACTTTGAAATAGCAAAATTTGGGTTTTTTACAATCAGTCTGAAAGTTTTATTTCACTTATTTAGCTATTAAAGACTTAAGGGTTAAAGTTGATTCAACATAATACACCTACCTGGATATTCATACACACCATACAAGTGACGAGATCTTGGTCCATTTTTGTATTTTCTGTTCTGTAAACCTCGTCTGTATCTTCCCATAAAATTGAATGGCTGATGTAACTTCCTGGGGTAATATTTATCGCTCCATCCTACACTTGTGTATGTCTGTACCCAAGGTTTCCCATACTTTGTGTATGAATGACTATAATTATGATACGGTTGTTGGAAGGTCCTTTTATAATGATACGGATGGTACCGTTTCACTGTTTTATGTATGGGACGAACTAAAGTATTTGAGTATTTAGGATGAGTATTATTTGTCTTGTGCATGTCTTTGTCTAATGCATATGTAGATTGAGATTTTATTTTCTTTATCAGCAGTCTTCTTTTCAGACATTCTAACTTACTTTGTGTTTTCAAAATTTCATTTTGTAGTGACAAATGTTTTTCTGATGTTATGCCATCAGTCTTTGAAGTACTAATATTTGATTCTGTAAACTTCAAAGCATCAGGTTTAGGAGGCTTTTGGTATGGTAGAGACTGCAAGTTTTCAGCATTCTTCACTTGTCTTTGAGGTAGTGAGGTTTTATCATTCATATTATTTTGGTCACACTGTGTTGTTTTCTTTGATTTACAAATGTCAGACACTCTATTCAAATCAAATAAGTTCAAACGACCTGTCGGCTGGTCAGTGTCTGACTTCTTAGATTGATACTTGTTTTTTACATGATGGGTTTCTATATTTTTTTCCTTGACAGTATCTTTATTCCAAGTAAATTGAGATCTGGACATAGCCTTGTTAGTATTAATGAGGTCAGATGAACTACAGGCTTCATGTGAATTCAGAGTCATCTGACTGTCATCCTTAGCTTGCGGAAGATTTGAATTAGAAGATTTTTCACTTTGACTATCAACCTTTGAACTACGAATGCTTTCTTGTGGTTTTGAATATGGCCCTCCACTTTTTCGCATATTTGAAAGTCTAGTATAACTTTGTGATCTGTCTTCTACTCTATTCCGTTTCCATGTGTATTTTGTTGATGAATTCCTGGACAGGAAATCACTGCTGTGCTTAGATTTGATGTGCTGTGATGAGATTGTCTGATCCAGATTCCCTCTTGGTTCACCATAACCTTTTGATGTTTTAATATCTGCTGTGTATTTTGTTGATGTATTTCTGTAAGTGGGAACACTGCTATGTTTTGATTTGTTATACCATAACTGGGACGAAACTGCTGCCTCTCTTGATTCTCCATAACTTTTCGTGCTTTTTACTCCAGGTCTGTATTCTGTTGATGCATTCTGAGAGGTAAGACCACTGCTGTTCTGAGATCTGTAGAATTGGGCTGATACTGGTTGGTTGAGAGCATGCTTTCTTGCATCTCCAGGTTTAGTCTTTTTCACTTCAGCACTACTTATTAACTCTACAACGAGAAATAAACACTGATTCAGTTATTTCATTGAACTCTTTATTAAATGACAGAACTCTACACTGGTCAAACTTGAAGGGATCAACAGGCAACAAACTAATTGTGGCTCCATTGATGATATTTATCTGCAGATGGATAGAAAACAACGTGGGAATAGGAAAAAATGCTGGTTACCACCATTTTCGCCTTTTCCCATAGTGTTTTCAAAATTCCCTATCCTTAGGGTCATTTTAACATGGACTTTTTTTGTACAGGGTTAACAGAAGGCAACACCATGCACTTCTATATACGGAGTCATTTGAAGAAAAAAAAAATTAGATGTGGCTCAAGAAACAAGAAGTTTACCTTTAAAATACAAGAAATTACTGTGGAAAAGGTAAAGAAAAAAATGATTACCAGCATTTTCTCCTTTTCCCATAATCTTTTCAAGCCTTCTTCTGCAAGATGGTTAAATCAAAGGAGCTAATTTCTAGCGTTATCTTTGGGTATTTGGATATGTGTGTTACTATACATTTTTATGTAGCAGTAGAGGTATACATGTACATAAGAGTATTTTGGTAGTGAAAGAGTATTAACTGCTTTGTACTTCACTAAAACTTAGGTTATAGATCTCTCTATTGTTAAGGGAGATCACTCTTCCACACTGCATAGCTTCATCCCGTATAAAATCATACCTACTGCGTTAGGGAGAATTCTCTTAAACTTAGTGGTCAAGGTGGTAGTCTTTTAAACCTCAATAAACAAGGATGATCTCTTCTGCACGGGTTTGAATCCAGCCAGGTCCGGTTTGTAATTCAGCTATGCATTTGTTCGAACTTTTATGTTTGTAAGAATATCTACTCTTTCATTAACCCTTAACCACACAATCCTAAAATTTAACAACCCTGAGAAAAGTGGCCTTTTAAAAACATTTTTGAAAAAGGAGAAAATGCTGGAGATCAGTATCGGACAGACAACTATCTAAACAGGTTACAATTTGGATAAGTCTTTGTTGTGTGATAAAGAGGTAACTCTTTACCTGGCGACAAAATTTGAGACTTGTCAGAAAACTTACACAGGCCACATCTTTAATGTGACTCGAACGATGGGATTTGGCTATTAAAGGTAGAAAACATTGTGGTTTAAAGCCAAAATGCTGGTAACCAACATTTACTCCTTTCCCCACAATATTTTCAAATGCCTCTGTCTTCAGAGTCATTATATCACAGGATCATTAGGTAAATGGTTAAAATTGGCTTGAATCAGATCAAGGAAAATGGGTTAGGACAATCATCACAAAAAAGCCTGATTAGTAAAAACATGACAGAATCTACACTGGGGGCTTCTCAACCCTTTAACACAAAATTCGGACTCCATCGACCCTGAAAAAGAGGCCTCTGAAAACATTGTAACCATCATTTTCTCCTTTTATCACAACGTTCTTAACCCAAATTCAATCATTTGAGCCACATTTAAATTGTCTTGTCGTCTACAACTGCTTTCCTTTTGACGTGTGGTAAAGAGTTAAGGGCTTCTAAGTTGCATCATATTCATAGCTCGTTCAAAAAAGTAAGGAAAATGAACTTGAGGGGAAAAAAAGTGTCTTATAAAAGCCGTGGAAGTTACTGTAAATATAAAAGTAGATTGGAAGTAAATGTGTAAGTGGTTTATTAGCTGTTTAATGTAAATGAAATATCATTATCATTGGCCTACTTTCCAAAAACTGAATTTGTTTTCGAAGACGGGCAGCTTCTCCATCGTTGGTATTCATGTTTGGCCGCTCATACGCTTGAGAAAAATTAGAATCTGATAATGTTCTGCGGAGAGAAAAAAAGAGTAATTTATGTCTTTGTATTAGTTTTCTCAAGTATTTCAATATCTAATGCGTAGAGTTAGTTCTTTGAAGTAGGTTAGAAGACATTTTTGATTCACTTAAAATATATATTTGCTTATGATATAAGAAAATAAGTTACTTCTGTTTTGTTTTCGTTTTGCAATCAGACTGAGAGCGAAGCCAGCCATATGACGGTATTTATGGTCACCAACGACTCTTTATTGTAAAAACGATGGAAAAATATCAAAAACAGGCAAATGAGTGGGTCGAGGAAAATTCAAGTGCATATCAAATATCAGTGAAAGAGAATGATATCATTGTCGCCATCCCGAATGAAGAAGTTACTTTCACTATCGCTTGCATTCCGGAAGGAGAAACCAAATTTGTAAGTTAACTTTTCCCTATCAGACGGCAAAATTTAAAAGTTGTTCAACTTGAGAGCATTTGCAGCAGATAAATTTGATCTGTATCTGTATTGGAATTTGTCATTAAAACAAAACATATAGATACATTTACGTGTGGTTTGGGTCACATACTTTCGAGAATTAGGGTTGGGAGGTCCGAAAATTATTTTAATAAATTATTTTTTTCTCAATGGGGCAAACAAGCCCCCAGCGGCAGTTAATAGAGGTAAAAATACATAGAATTTCGAGGGGATGATGATAATAATACAAAGTGATAAATATTAAACGATGAACAGGTAAAAAAAATGTTTAGGGTCGGGAGTAAAAATTAGACACTATCAGGTAACCTGAACCACATATATATTTTGTTTTCGCCTTATCCCAAACTTGAATACAAGAGACCAGAATAATTATGTTTTCTGTATCACACATGTACACTGTGTAGAACATCATCGTGTTCACAGACCACTTCTTATTATCAACGTTTGGCTCTTTTTTGTTAAGTCGCTATTGTGGTTATGGCTTTAGAAGCACTATATAGAAAGCCAGTTTGATCTATTTGTAATGCATTATTTGTTCTTTGTCATCTGCTATTTCTGTAAACTGTATTTACCCATGGTATATATAGTTAAAGGAATATTTGCTACAGTCTGCATTTCTCTTTGTTCAGATCTGGTTTCATCAAATATTGACCTCTTTACACATGCAACTTAACCTGATCCGACCACATGGAAATTCGGACTATTTTATAATTTCAATTCATTATTTCAGAATGTTTGGAGTGATTCACCTACAGTGAGACCCCATTTGACACCTTGTATAGAGTTTTGTGAGTCCTCACATTGTACGGACATCAAGCAGGTCCTCACAAAGATGGACAGCATACTGACCAAGGTACTTAGCTTTATTATTAAACAGAGCTCCAGATAGAGGGAGTTATTTAATTTCAAAAATGAAAATACTAATTATTCTCCACTAAACCCTATGTTATGGGTACTCCTTAGAATCGTCTCATCGAGATGATTCTAATGAGTACCCACAACATAGGGTTTGGAAGAGAAATAATGGATTTAGAATACCATCACTCCCTCTTATCTGGAGCTATGATTAAATCTTTATTCACCCATGTCTTGGGTCTACAGATATTCTGATAGAAACTGCTTTGAAATTCAATACATGTATCTGCATCTGGCTGACTATGACGATTTCATACTCTAGCAAATGGGGGTTTTATGCATCTCTATGATGCATTATACGGAGCAATCATCACATAACTATGGATCCATAAAATCAGTTTTGTCTAAATAGCAGGATTTTTTTTTTTCCACAATGTTTTCAAAAGCCCTTTGGGTTTTTAAAACATGGGATTATGTGGTAAAGAGTTTCCTGAATTTTTGTTGACAGTGGCATAAAAGCTCACTCAAGCTAAAACAAAATTATATTTAGATTATCAAGATTTCACATTGTTTTGATATTAAGGTGAGAGCTGGGCAAGACATGAAAATGGCAGATGATGATGAAGAAGAGGAGGAGGATGATTGCGATGATGATTATGATGATTATTACGTTCAGGATGACTCACCAGAGGAAATGGAAACAGAAAGGTATTCAGGCCAAAACAAAATATATATCCGGTTACCCATTTGTGTCTAATTTTTTACGCCCAACCCTAAACATTTTTTCGCTGGTTAATCCTTTGATATTTTAACACACCGTAATACGCCTTATTGAGGCTCCCTGAGCTTTTTTTGTAATTAAAGATGGGCTTACCAGACTGCCAATCCAGTGATAAAGTTAAAATAGATCAGCTGGAATGAACTTACGACAATGACAAAATCCTAATTACTTCACAAATCGGTATCATCAACACCTGACTGTTATCACTTCTGATAATATTATGAACTTCCTGCTACACACCGTTATTCATGTGAGACAGTTCAAATGAGTACCTAGCTTGTTGCTTTCTCCACAAAGTTTTCCACACTTTCGAAGACAAGTCCTTTCACCTGGGTCACATTGAATTTGTCCTTTGTCAAATTCTTTCAAATTAAATATGTCTAAATTGGTGTTATTTGGTAAAGCATTAACCCCTTACAACACAATCCTGAGTTTTAACAACCCTGAGAAAGAAGGCTTTTGAAAACATTGTGGATATAGGAGAAAATGCTGGTAACCGGCATTTTCTCCTTTTCCCACAACGTTTTCTGCTTTAACAAAAGAGATAATTCATCTTTTGAGCTGCATTGAAATTGTTGTCTGCAAATGTTTTTAATTTGGTCATGTCTAAAAATTTGCTGTTCGGTAGGGAAATAATGGATGTTGACATGCGTCTCGAACATATCAAAGATTGTGTTGTAGTAACTTTCTTAATGCTTTTATTTGCTTTGAGCTGTGTTGGAAAATATGAGATCACATGGAACCAAAGATCAAGCAATATGTCAACATTTTTTCTATGCAGCAAGAAAGAAATACAAGCACAATGAAGGTCACTTCAACATGATATTCCTTTTGTCATGTAACTACAAATTTCTGTAGCAGCAAAAAAAAGTAACAACTGTAAGTGTTAAAATGCGTTCAAACATCAATCATACCATTTAAAAGTATTGATATTATTGGATAGATGACAATGTGTTATTGTATAGTTGGTCCAACTATGAGTCACTGGCAGAAAAATGTATTTAAAACTAGGTAAAAAGTTGTCAGGTCACCCTGTCTTTTGTTTACCTTTTACCTGATTTTAAAGGTGGGTATTTAGATTTTTCACATCTCACCAAATTAAAAAATATATATATCACTGAAATTTATATGAAAAAACGATACAAATTATCAATAATTAAGAATCATAAAATTACAAAAAAATTTTTTTTGATGGTGTTCCCTTAAAAGGCTACGTAGCCTCTTAAAGTATTTTTAGATTTCGCGCCAAAAATCAAAAAAAGCATTGTGGGTATGTCAAGTGACTGGCACGTGACTAATGACGCTTAAATACCATAACATAACAAACATGTAATTATTTTCCATAATGTCTTCTTCGGACGCTATGTTTGAAGCTTCGTCTGTGTATTTCTGGTATGTAAATGAGCGAGTTGCTCATGTACAAATAGACGTGTTTCCCGTCGATGTCGACCTGGGCCGTAGTAAATCTCTAATTTTTCTTGTTGTCGGATTGTTTTTGACTACTAGGGTTTTATGAATGAAAATTAAAAGGCTTTGGGAGTATAAGAATGATTTTTTTTGTATTTTTGTAAAATTTTCGTCCCAAAATCTGAAGGGCCACCTTTAAAATTCATTTTTCTACCTGGAACTATCATTTGGACAAAGGGCTCAATAGCAGATTGTTATCTACACAATGATTTCCATACTTTCATTAGATATGGTTTAAATCCAAACACATTTAACACCCATATTTGCCACTCCTGGGCCGTTAAACGACAAAATATTGCAATAATTGGCAATGTTATTTGAAAACAGTAAGAAAAAGAAACAAATGAATTAATGGTATAGTGGTAAATAACTTCTTTTTATGAAGGTCGTATGAATATTGTAATGTAACATTTTGAAGAGTCAAATCTGAAAAGAAGCCATGCTAAGGTTACCTTACCATACCATATTTAGAACTGTATTTGACACTGTTTAGATATGGATTTGTTCATCATGTCTGATTTTATTCACGTGCGATGCGTGTATTCGTGTTGTGGATGTAAAACAAAAGAGGTTTTAGTTCATGTCCCATTTGCGTTACATGAGCACTGGTAAAGTTTCTTAGAGGCAGTTTAGTTTGTTGTAACATTTAGTTTGTCGTCACATTAAGTTTGTTGTCAGTTTTTAGCTCTTTTACCACACAATCCCAAGTTTTAATGACCCTGAGGGAGAAGGCTTTTAAAAAGACTCTGGGATAAGGAGAAAATGTTGGTAACCAGCTTGTTTTTCTTTTCCCACAACATTTTATACCCTATCACAGACAAATTCAAACATTTGAGTCACATTTAAATTGTCGTCTGCAAATGCTCTCAATTTGGACAGGTCTAAAATTCTGTTGTTTGGTAAAGAGTTTATTTGGACAAGACGAAAATTTTGTTGTTTGTTAAACTCTTTAGCCTTTCCCAAACAGGCCGTTAACTTCCAAATTCTGCATACGACAAATTCTGTTTTTACAAATGGGTCGTAGTTCTTTGATAGAGTAGGAAACATTGTTGGAAAAGAGAAAATGCTGGTTACCAGTATTTTCTCCTTTTCTCAAAATATTTTGAAAAGCTTTTTTTCACTGGATCATTAAAACACAAGATTGTTATTGTGAACGGCTAAGCAAGATTGTTGTTCTCTTTTATACAGACAGGAAGAAGAGGAAGAAGAAGTTGAAAGTTTCTTTGGAAAAGGAGCTGGGTCAGTGGCAGCTTTTCAGAGATTAAGAAAAGGTAGAAAAAAATACCTTGTTTTTGTTTGGTCAACTGTTATCTCTTTTAGTGCCTTTCACAACTAAAGTTGCCTATGTAGCCAGTGTAGATCAAGATGAAACTGCACAAAACATGCAGTATGATCTTTGATATACACTGTCCATATTGATGAGAAATTCCTTATGTAAGTCTTGGAACTGCAGTTCTTTGGGTCTTACTTCTAGATTTGTGTGGTGTTCATGGTCGTGAGGTAGAGTGTCATCCTAGCAATCATAAGGTCCTAAGTTCGATTTGCGGGAGTGGGTGTGTACTTTGGGACTGTTCTTTGGCCCACACATTCGGCATGAGTACTGGTGTAGTTTCCAGGAAGCAGAATCAAGAGAGATTAGTATAAGTTGTAAGAACTTGTTTCTCATTCGATGTAAAATAAATGTTTAAAATTGGAAATTTCTGGATTGAAGGTTTTGTTAGATTTATTTGGTACTCATTGATTTAAAATGCAAGAAAGTACGCATTTTTTTTCCCAACATCGACATTACTTTTAACAATTGATAATGTCCAAAATGTGCTAACTTAGTTATGTTTGGATGAAATATCAAATTGATTAATTCCTTAAACCTGAGCAAAAACCTGGTTACAAAATATAACTGCTTTGTCAGTAGACGGTAGCCAATTCCTAAATTCAGGTCAAACATCTAGGATAGGTTGCGCACTATCAGTCATCAGTCTCCATCCAGAGCATCACAAGTCAGTGTCAATGTTTTCTAACTTTTGGTTTCCGCTCTCAACCTGCATGCTCTTAAATTAAATCTTCACTTCTCTCTTCTTGTACCTCTTTTAAACAAGTTCATGATTGTTAGGAGTCTTCCTTGGTGTTTCTTTTATCATCTTATAATGCTTCTGTTAAAGGGTGGAGCAAAGATTGGTACCAGTATTGGCTTACAGTATATGAGTCATCAGATTAATTTCAATTTCAGATTTAAAAAATATGAAGACAGAAGCCCACAAATTTGGTGTAGAAGGGGATCCTAGAGGAGACAATTTATTTATATGGGTGAGTGTCTTTTCTTTCACAAATATTTGGAAAATGGACATATCATGTGGGTCATGCTCTGGCAAAGGGGTGTTTAATGCATCTTAGCAAGGCATTATACGTGTATCAAGCAAGCCATAACACACTTATTGATCCATAAAATTCATACTTCGACAATGGGCAGGATCTGGAGGTAAAATGGTCCTTTGGCATGCAGAACCATGTCAGCTGTTAGGCTGATTGGGGTCAATACTTTTTGCAGATGCTTAAGTCCCCATTTCACAGAGCATGGCTCATTTTGCAAATTAATATAATCTTACAAATAAATAATTAACAAGTTAAGTATGGATGGATAAGAACCAGGAGGGTTGCGGTCCTACAACATACTATATTGTTATTAAAAATGTGAATTGTAAAAACAGGACTCGTAAAAGCTTTACATATATGTATGTTATGGGTTCAACCCAGAACCAAACATTCGCAAATTTAACAACCATCAAAGAAGATGGTTTTTGAAAATATTGTTGGAAAAGAAAAAATGCTGGTAACCAGCATTTTCTCCTTTTCCCACAATGCTTTCTACCATTTTACAGGCAAATGCCCTCGCTTGAGCCACTTTTATTTGTCAATGTTTTCAATGAAGACAAGTCTAAAATTTTGTCATGTGATAAAGCGTTAATGACATAATTTTCCTTTGAAATGGCCAAGAGTAAAAAAGTAGGAACATTCCAAGTTTGTTTCCTTTGGATTTGCACATTTATAGCCTGGGTAGCTCAGTGATTAGGGTATCTGACTCTTGACCAGCTGGTTGCAGGTTCGATACCTGGTTGAGGCAAACTTCCTTTTCTGCAATTTTTTGCATCCAACCTCTGATGCTTGTGAGAAAAGTAGTTAGTGGAAAGAAAGATGTGGCAGCACTGGTGTGAGAAAGCCAGGAAAGACATACATGTAAGTAGGTGCACTGACGGCAGTGATATGACCTAAGCCGTTAAAACAGCATTACACTGTAATAACGAGCGACAGCCAGTTACGGGCGAAGCCTGTAACGAGCGAAGCTCGTTTTGCGGTAACACCGTTCTAGATTTTTAAAAATGAAATTCTGACTTCGTTCTGGGTTTTAGTCTAAATCTAAATAGGGATGACTAAAAAACTGAGTGTCTTCCGGTTAGTCGCACAGTGTCACACGTATGACAATCTTTCGCACAAGTACCTGATTGGTCAAAAATGACAATAAATATCTACCGATTGAATGATTACTTAAAAATCATTATCAGTTTAATGAGTAAAGATTATCTAATTTCTTACTTACTTTCAGTGCATTAAACGTCTATTTGTGTATGAACATAGGCAATGATCTATGCTAGCAAAAAATGACGTCATAAATCATGCTATTCTTACGTCATGCACGAGCCGTTTTCTCGCGGAAAATATTGAGTCGTAGAAATCATGACTAAACTAGTTTATTGACTGTTTCAAAATACCATTCAGAGAGAAAGCCAGATTTATGATCTGTGAAAAGGGGTCTTACTGCATTTGCAAAACTTTTGACCCAGGTCTGCCTGTGTAGTCCGCGTAAGCTAACCTGGGTCAAAACTCTTTGCTAGATCTACTTTTCAACGTTTTGAATGTCAAAGGACCAGTATGTATGCCTTTTGATTCAGTCAATTATCATACAATATGGATGTATTATTATGTGATAACTTTCTTGGTATCATGCATCACGGACATGCATTAAACCCTCTTTTACCGCAACATGGCTCAAGATTTTTGTTTGTTTGTTTTTTTCCTTTTGTGTGTATATTCATTGCGGCGGCAAGTGCACCTACCATGTGTTCAGGACTGAAGTTCCTTTTACCAGTACTCTGCTCAATATTCTTCTCAACCTACTGACCGATTCCTCGTAAAAGTCAAAGTCTCTCTTATATAGGTCTAGATCTACATGCAGTGAGGAAATATTCCCGTAAAATGGTCTTTACAAGTGTGTGAACCAATAATTATTCCAAGTTATTTTTCTGGGCATAAATTAATGAAAGTGTCAAGGAACTGTCTTTCTTTTGTTAAGGAAATCAGGGACATTTGCCCTATTTCACATGTACAAATCTACGAAAGAAAAATGCTTTCTACTTTTGACAACGCTCAAAATTAGTTTTGGCAAAGCCGGAATTCGAACTCACACCCTTTGATTTCAAAATCTAGAATCTAGCTCGTCATTCGAATTAATACATCTATATATGTTCCACAAATCATTCACGTCGCTCGTATTGAGGCTTTGCCTTTTTCATATTACAAACACACATTCATTATACAAATGAATCAGAAATGTGGCCCAAAATATTATGATACACTTTTGTGTTATCAAACATAAATCATGGGTTTTTAATACCCAGCTGGAGTAGGTTTTACGTGATAAAGTTTGCTTTCTTTATTTCCTCAGGATGTTAAATTGACAGGATTTCCCACAGATACCCGATTAGGAAAAGATCTTTTAGAGTTTGCTCAGAAATATAAAAGAGATGTAAGTAGATCTTTGAAATTTCTATTATATGATGCAACTCTGTTAGCCCATTAGGTTGCTAGGCATAAAACAATAAGCTTTTACCCAGTGTAGACCAAGATCAGACTATATGTTCTTGTAGATCAGATCAGACTGCATGATCTTGTATCTACACTGCCTGATATGGTAAGCTTTTTTCTAATAAATGTTGGAAATAGCAATATTTGGGCTTATGCTATTGGCTGGTGAGATTTTTATTACCTCAACTGTTTTCAAAATGATGATGAGTTACTGTCATTGTCCTGGTGTCGTCGTTTGTGTCATTGTGCAAAAACTTTGACATTTTAAGATATCTCTATTATTACTGAAGATATTTACTTAAAACTTGGACAAGTTGTTCACTATCAAAATGGAAACCTGGGCAGGTAACCATCCAAAAATTTTGACACAGTTATGCCCCTTTTTCAACTTAGAATTTTCTATGAAACTCAAACACTTGTAGCCAAGCTTTGGCACAAACATACGGTGCTCTTGTTTAACTAGATGAGGAATTCCTCCTTTTGTCACAATGTTTTCAATAGTTGCAGTGTGCAAAAGAGTCTTCAGGAGGAGGTAATGAGTTAATTAGGCCAAGACTGGTAGATCAATCAGTAATCAGTACTGTGCGGGGCTTGAAACCTGGGGGTCACTAGTTTGAATCCCAGTTTTGGCCAATATCTGTCTGGGAATTGATGACAGTCATTTGGACAGGATTTGTTCCTTGTACTCCACTGATCATTTCTTCAGCTATGGTTATAATATATATGTTTCATATGTGTATATTTCAGCCGGTTGTGTACTTAGAAATGCAATTCCCTCAGGATTACCCGATGGCCCCCCCTTTTGTGAGAGTTATCCGTCCTAGATTTAAATTTCTTACAGGTAGGTGTAGTTAGTGTTTATAGGCACAGAACTGTCATTGACCCTTTAACAAATTATTCAGAGTTTTAAAGACATTTAGTAAAATGTCATTTGAAAACATTGTATAAAAAGAAAATGAATGCTAATGACCAGCATTTTCTCATTTTCCCACAATGCTCTCTATCAGTTCAAAGATAAATTCTGTCATTTGAGCTAAAATAGGGTCTAGAATTTTGGCATCTGATGAAAGGTAAAGGGTTAATTTTTCGATATGTTTATACAAGTGATGTAGAGGCATCAGTGTTCAATTTTTAGTTCAACTGGCTAAAGGCCAGTGAGCTTATGTCATTGCCCTGTGTCCACCTTGTGTCTGTCCATCTGTTTTAACTTTTATTTCAAACATCAAATATCAAACATCTTCTCTGAAACTACCCATCAAATTTGACCAAACTTCACAGAAATGATCCTTCCATGGCCCTCTTCAGAGTTTCTTCAAAGGATGAAAAGTCCATTGCCATGGTAACAAAAGTGAAAAATATTGAAAATCTTTAAAAATCTTGTCTGAAACTATAAGGCCTAGGACTACCAACTTTGGCACGCAACTTCATCTGATGAACCTTTACCAAAAGTCTTCAAATTGTAGCCTTGGGGTTAGAATTGGTCCCCACCCCTGGGGTCATAAGTTTTCCACGGCCCTATCATCGTGATAATTGCAAATGTTGTGTTATTCCTAACCATACACCTAGGGCTACCAAATTTTGCATGTAACGTTATTTAGTAGATCTCTACCATGATTGTCCCAGTTACAGCCTTTGTTCAAATTTAGCCCGCCTGGGGGAGTCACAGCATTTTCTCTTTTTCCAACATTGTTTTCTACCACACCAAGGACAAATTCTGTCAGAAGAGCTAAATTTAAAATTTTATCTGCAAATGCTGTCAATTTGAACTAGTCTAAATTTTTCTCATGTGGTGCTGTAAATGTTTATGTGCTATTCAGGTCATGTGACAATAGGGGGCAGTATTTGTATGGAAATGCTTACAAAGTCTGGTTGGAGACCAACAAATGATATAGAGGTGAGAATTTACTCATTATACACCTGGTTTTGTATTTCAGCCATGCTTTGTGAAAAAGGGGGCTTAATGCATTTGGAAAATGTATCAGCCCATGTCAGCTTTTGCAGTCTGTGCAGGCTGAGCTTGGTCGAAACTTTTTGCTATTGGCCTATTTTCTGCATGTCCACTGATCAGTCTACCTCGTGATTCAGAGATACCAGCATTTTCTCCTTTTCCCACAGTGTTTTCCAAACTCTTCCTCAGGGTTGTTTATGTCCAATTTCTTTCCGAGGATTGATGATAGTCATTACGACAGGATTCATTCCTCTCTCACTGCTGACTGCTGTTTTGACAGTGGTTATGTGGGAAAGTAGCCAGTGGCTTGGACAGAATATTGTTTGGAGAACTGGTAAAAGAAACTCCAGGAAAGCATGGAAAGGTGCACTTGCCACGGTAATATTACTGAAATAATGTTGAAAACAGCATTAAATACCATACATCCAATCAGTTTTGTGGGGGGAGGCAGTGATTTTGTTACAATTTGCTATAAGTGAGTCCTGGGACTCGCTGAGATGAAAAACTATGAGTCTGAATCCAATTTTACGAGTCCCACCTTTTAAACCCCATCTAAATAATTTGTTCAAATAGTTAAAAAATCTGTATGATCTGATTCTGTATGGTTTTGCGATAAATACAATTTAAAACTTTGTGTGTTGATCTCATTTATTTATTTTACCAGCACAAAAGGATAAATGTGACTAGACCTAATATTAACCCTTTACCAGACAATAAAATTTTAGGCTTGTCCAAATCGAAAGCACATGCAGACACAAAATAAACATTTTTTAAAAAAATAGAAATTTGTTTTCAGCAGGGTAGAAAAGTTTTTCAAAACAATGCGGGAAAAGAAAAAAAATGCTGGTTACCAGCATTTTCTTCTTTTCCCACAATGTTTTCAAAAGGCTTCTATCTCAGGGTCGTAAAAACCAGGGATTGTTTGGTGAAGGGTTAATTGTCTTTTAATTTGCTACAGAGCAGTGTTTTTTAGTTCATATATTCGTCTGTCCTTTGCTTGTTTCCATTTCGACAAAGCAGATTCAAAGTCGAAGTCAGAACGATTCCAGTCAGCTAGCTTCACTCGCATTAGTTTCTGTTGTCTGTCAACAGTAAGCCTGTTTCTGAAAGTTGTAAGGATTCTATTTTGTACTGAAAATCCTCTTTCACACCCGGCTGTGTGAACACTTGATGTCAAGGCTAATCTTGCAAGAGTGGTCATATTTGGGAACTCTTTGTGGTATTTTGTTATCAGATTCCAAAGCTGCCACATGGAGTCCCTGGGATATTGCTCAGCGACTACAACTTTTTTCAACATATGCCATTCTTGCATGGTTTCCTTTGAACTGATTATTGGTTCAGATGTGTTTTCTTTTTGAACTCCATCTTCTTTCCATGTAGTACTCTTTGCTAAGCCATAGTGGTCGCATAAAATTTGGATTTCTTTGTTCCCAAATGAGTCAAGTTCTGGCCCTTTCAGAAAGGATACTGGTCTCATGGACAGCACACTAAAAGAAGCCAATAGATCATCATCTGTAAACCTAAAAAAAAAATGATTAAGGGAGTGAGTTAAATTTCTTTTCAAGCAAGCTCATTCAGTTTTCTTGTACAGTTAAGCTATTGCCCTTTATCAAAGAAGATGGATTTTAAAAACTGTATTTTAGAGTGCTTTTATTAATTAACAAACAAACTTTATAAACAAGTCAATTAGTATTTTTTTTTTTTTTGTCAGCTCAAGGTAATAATTGTAATATTCTTTATGATGGTATAAATGCAACGATTATGAATACAAAATTCAGTACCTTGACTTAAGATTATCTGAGAGACAATCAACAAATTCTGTTGCCAAGGTCTGGAGGTTGAATCCTGGGGACTTTGTCAAATTGTGGGTTTTAAAAGTTGGTGAATCATCTGACACTTGCATCTCATTTTGTAAACTTTTCAAGTATGAAGATTCCATGCTCCTGACTTTCTGTAAATCAGCAGCACAGAGATCCAACTTTACCTGAAAAAAAATTATGAACCTGAATCATTCTATAGTACTCTTAACTCTTTACCTAATGAAAAAAAAAATTAGACTGATCCAAACTGAAAGCATTTGCAGATGACAAAATAAAAGTGACTGAAAATTGAAATATGTTTTGGGAAGGGAAGAAAACCTTGTGGTAAAAGGAGAAAATGCACCTTTTCCGTCAATATTTTCAGAAGGTTTCTCTTTCAGGGTTGTTAAAAGTCGGGGTTGTGTGGTAAAGAGTTAAATACAATTCAATACATTTGGTAAATCCTACCCTCAAAAGTCACAATACAAAATGATTCCAAATTCTTTGACAAACTCAAATACACAAAGGGGCTACTTTTCAATAATTAACCAACTTTACCTTTACAAGAGCCACATCTACATTGTCTGTTTGAAAGAACTGAGATAAGACAGTCACAGGAGCCATGGCATCCATCATGAGGTATGTAATGGATATGAACTTTTCAGTTCCTATCTGAAATGAAAAGAATAGATTAAACTAAAGTTAAATAGATTTGGTTCTTCATACTATTTATTAGATATCATTATTTAAATGACACTTTATTAAGAGAAAAAAAATACCTTCTTTTTGAGACCATTAGCCTTTGGATCTTTAACTCCCACTTCAGCAAGATAAGTTAGTAGACTGTCAAGAGTTCTGTATACTGCTGTCAATGCATTAAAATATGACAGCCATCTGACGGAATGAATCTCTTTGTAGGTCAGGTGTGGGTCATCAACAAGATCTTGTATTTGGTGTAGTCTGGTTTCCCTCTTTGCACTTCCCTAAAATGACACAACTTTTTTTATGTTAACCCATTACCACAGAATCCCTACTTTTGATGAAAGTAGCCTTTAGAAAACATTGTGAGAAAAGGAGAAAATGCTGAGCATTTTCTCCTCTTCCCACAATGTTTTCTACTCTTCACAAAACAAATTTTTAATTTTCAGTCACTGTTATTTTGTCAAGCCTAAAATATTGTTGTTTGGTAATGAGTTAACTAATGTCAATCAGGCCAATAAATTTTCTAATGACTGTCATTATTTCAATTCTTGTTGACTTATTGATGAAATAGTATCTTATTAACTATGAAACAAGAACACCGAGCAGGATTTAATCCTTTACCAAACAATCCCTGGTTTTTACGACCCCGAAATAGAAACCTTCTGAAAATATTGTGGGAAAAGGAGAAAATGCTGATAACCAGCAATTTTTCCTATTCCCACAATGCTTTCTACCCTGCTGGAGACAAAATTCATTGTTTGAGTTTCGTTTATTTTGCCGTCTGTGAGTGCTTTCAATTTGGACTTGTCCAAAATTTTGTCATATGGTTGAAAATGCAGTTATTTTCAAATCATGAACACTGTGCTGTCAAATATCTAAAATGAAAACCTTACCTTGAAATAATAAAACAAATCTGTGAGGATTTGTTGGTGCTGTTTTAAGGCTTGGATGTTCTCAGCAGCTTGAGAAGTACATAGTGCTAGCTTATGTGCAACACAGTGCACATTATTCATATGGGGATTTTCTCTCTTCATGATTGCAGCACATCCTGAAAATATTAAATGATATTCATATATATTGGCTGAAGAATTTACTTCTCAGTCTTTAATTCTCTTATTTAATAATTTCATTATATTTGTCAATTATACGAAGTAAAACATACCATTTATTTTACCAGTCATTACTGAAGCACCATCAGAACCAAGGCTCATGATTTTCTGAGGGGGTACCCCTCTTTTCTGGAATTCTTCTAGAATATGCTTGGCTATGCCTTTTCCTGTTGGATCTTCACACTCTACATTGGTCAAAAACTTAGTTGATGGTTTCATATCATCAGAAATCAGCTGAGCGTATATGACTAAACGTTTATGGTTGGAAATATCTGTACTCTCGTCAGCCAGAGCTGTAACAACTGTTGATTTGCTAAGTTCAGCTTTCAGGTTGTCTTCAACAACATCAGACAGGCAGTCAAGTATTTCATTTGCAGTGTATGAAGAATCATAATTAATTCCAGATTGTTTCAATATTTCTAGTTCAGAGTGTCCAAGGTCATGTAGAAAATCAACAAAAGCCTTGAATTTACTGAATGGTATATCTTCACTACACAAAAAATGTACTGTTTTAAATATCACTCTCATAGCTGAATCTTTTTTACTCTCAGACTTTTTCTGGATAGTTTCGAGATCTTTCCTCATCTGGGGGGCCTGTAATAGAAGCCTATGTTCAGCTAAATCAGCATGGCGGCGCAGTGTTGTGAGTTGAAAATTTGTGCATTTTGCGTTTTGTGACATTCCATTGCATTTCTTTGCATTCGTACAGATAGTGCAATACATGTAATTCTCTTTACTTTCGTAAGATAGCCAACTGAAAAGTTGAAGCCAGTGCGACTTGAATTCTCTCGATTTGGAATTGGCCGTGGCCGAATCCACGCCGATTGAACTGGCCGATGATTTTTCATTAGTTTCTATATTTTTATCGGTATGTAAGTCACTTTGAATCGGCGGATCAGACTCTTGTGATTTCGTAAACAAACTAGTTAATGTTTGTTGTTTGTGATCGGATTTCGCCTTCTTTTTTGGTGGCATTGCTTACGTTTTACATCGTTAAGATATTCGTCTGCACTGTAGAAAACTGATGGAAAATAAAAGCTACTTACCGATTGGATAAATCGAACCTGAAGATCGAATCGTTTGCGAGTTTAGAAACGGACGAAATGGAAATCCGTTTGAGGATATGGAAATCTACGCGGTATAAAAACGATTCAAAAAGTAATTATTTGCCGATGACAACATGAAATGATAGTTGTTCAATCATTTTGACAACAATTTTCTGCAATTAAGAAAGAAAGAGTAGGCTATGCTTTGGAGCGGATCCGTAACGACCGTGCTGGATGTCGATCTTCCTTGTACCCGAATAAAAACAAAACCGGAAACCATTCTATAGACTAGAACATTACTTGGGCTAAAAATAGACTGAAAAATAAAGGTTTCAGTGTAGAGTGGAAAAAATACCGGTGTTTCGATAGAAAATGTAAACACTTGGATATTGATCGGGATCAAAGGAAATTTTGCAAAACGCACTGATATCAAAATCAGTGCGTCTCGAAAATGCACATATCTGAAAGTTTTGCGTCCTCGGCGATTTCTTTGCGTCCCTGACGCAGGACGCACAGGTAAATGAAACACTGGGGAGGGGGGTTGGTATTGCATTAAGCTACATTGAATTTGTAGTATGCTTATGCTTTCAGTATGAGCCAGCCAAAAATTGTATTGTCTGTTAAAAAAAAGACCTTACTCTTTACCAAATGACAAAATTTTAGGCTATACCAAATTGAAAGCACTTGCAGACGACAAAATAAATGTGGCTGAAAACTTAAAACATGTTGTGAGAAGGATAGAAAACATTGTGGGAAAAGGAGAAAATGCTGGTTACCAGCATTTTCTCCTTTTCCTACAATGTTTTCAAAAGGTTCTTCCTCAGGGTTGTTAAAACTCAGGATTGCGTGGTAAAGAGTTAAATCTTGTTCCTTTCAGAGTATTCTTGTTCAAGTTAGGTCCGAGATAATGTCAGATAACAACGCGAGGCTTGATAGTAATCCCGACAGAGCTTATGGAGAAGCGGAGGCCAGAGATGCGTTCAAGAGAATGGTTAGCAGATATGGCTGGGACAGTTACTGAAAGTATACCATGACTTACCTAATTTTGTTTAACTCTGTACCAAGGTATGGAATTTTATAGACTAGTCTGAATTGAAAACATTAAATTTTGTAGAAAAACAAAATAAATGGGACCAAAAAAATCAAAATTTGATTTTGGAAAGGTAGAACACATTGTCTGTAAAGGTAAAAATGCTGGTTTCCTTTCCTGTAATGCTGTAAATCATTTTGGCAAAAGGAGAAATTGCTTATGAGAGACAATCATGTTTAAGTTAACTATTTGCCACACAATCAAGGGGCTTAGCGAGCAAGAAGGCTTTTGAAAACATTTTGGGAAAAAGAGAAAATGCTGGGAACCAGTATTTTCCTTTTTTCCCACGATGTTTACTACCCTTTCAAAGACAAATTTCATCATTATACCCCCCCCTGCAAAACGAATGTTTTCGGGGGTATACTGGAATCAGCCTGTCTGTCCGTCCGTCCATCCATGTGTCCGTCTGTGTACAAAATACTAGTAATTTTGTGTCGCAAACTCCTCCTACAGTTTTGCTGCTATTGTATTGAAAGTTTATTGATACATTGATCGTATACTGAAGTTTTCAATCGTCTACTCCCTATGATTCAAGGGTAATCTCCCCTTGAACTTAGAAAATTTTTTGTAAAATTGCCTGTTTCTGTCAAAGCGCTGGCGGGGGTATTAAGTCACATTCAGTGACAGCTCTAGTTTGTGCAACATTTGATTTGTCTCCTACAAATGCTTTCCATTTGGACAAGTCTAAATTTTTGTCCTGTGGTAAAGAATGTAATACTGGAAGGCAACAAAAGTATGTTTTTAAATTGTACAGGTAATATTGTGAAAAACAGAGCAACCACTTGTTTCAAGCAGTTGCTTCTTTTTCCAAAGTATTCTTAAAAGCAATTTTTTCACAATGCCATAGTGTTTACCACTGTTACAAAGGCAGATCCCATCAAGCTGTAAATAGATTGTTCTCTCGAATGCTTGCAATATGACAAGCCAAAAGATTAAAGAAAATTTCGTATGGTATAGAATTAACTCTCTACCAAAGAACCTTTAGGAGAAGGGCTTTTGAAAACATTTCTGTAAAAAGAGAAAATGCTGGTAACCAGCATTTTCTCCTTTTCCTGAATTGTTTTCTGTCCTTTCAAAGACATTTCCCATTATTTGAATATACCAAACAACAAAATTTTAGACTGGTCCAAATTGAAAGTGTTTGCAGATGACCAATCAAATATTGCCTAAATGGTTTCAAAATGGTGAGAATATTTTTGATAGGATAAAAAACAATGTGGGAAAAGGAGAAAATGCAGGTTACCAGCATTTTCTCCTTTTCCAACAATGTTTTCAAAAGCATTTTTTCAAAGGGTTGTTATAAGGCAAGATTGTTTGGTAAATGGTTCAGGTGCTGTCTGCAAATACTTTCAATATGGATGAGTGTAATTTTTTTTTCTTCTGGTTAAGAGTCAAAAAAAGAGCAGCTTTTACATTTTTGGGACCATGATCCCCTCCAAAATCTGAGACTAGCCTTCTCATTGGCTAAGACAGAGCACCACAGCCAATCAGATTGCTTGTCATGGAGAAATTAAGTGTAACTGAAGAGATACCTAGAAATGTTTGAGAATACAGCGTAGCAGCTATCTTTTCAGTGTAAATGGAGCCTTTTAGATTTTTTTATGCTACAAATTGACATTTTTAGCTTGGCAGTTTTTGAAGAAAAATGTCGAGCTGTTGTCATAGACCAATTGTGGTCTGTGTTGTCATTGTGGTGCAAAAAGTTTGACATTTTATGTTATATCTATCATTAGTGAAAATATTTACTTCAAACTTGGACTAGTTGTTGAGTATCAAAAATGGAAACCATTCCAGTATGGCAGGTAACCATCGAAATATTTTTGACACAGTTATGCCTCTTTTTCGACTTGGAATTTTCACTGAAAATCATTCTATTTCTAAAAGCAACTACAGCCAAACACTGGCACCTACTTGTAGTTGTCTTGTTAGTAATGTACTCACAAATACTACCCAACTCATTGCCAAACAATCCCAGGTTTTCACGACTCTATAAAAGACACCTTTTGAAAACATTGTGGGAAATGGGGAAAATGCTGGTAACCAGCATTTTCTCCTTTTCCCATGATGTTTTCTACCCTTTCCAAAACAAATGTCAATTTTTGAGTCACTTTAAATTTGTCGTCTGTTAATGCCTTCAATTTGGAACAGTCTAACATTTTGTCATCTGGTAAAGAGTTAATACACTGGCCTCTACAAATGTAAACAAACTGGATGGTTACATTCAGTAAAGAAGTGCAAGTTTGGTGTTCAGATAACGGGCTGGTCCCTTTGCAAGTGGTCACTTTGAATATTTTCATGAAATCCAATATGGCCTGCAACACATGAAAAGGGGCATTCAGACATTTGCGTAAAGTGTTGTCACTGATCAGCCTGCACAGTCCGCCCAGACTGGTCTGAGACGACACTTAACGACTACATTTGATTTTGTACTACAGTAGACTTGCGCAAAAGAGAAAATTGCACAAGAACAGAAAGTGTCTCGGATCAGCCTGCGCAGTCCGCACAGGCTGATCCGGGATGACACTTTACGCAAATGTTCAAATGCCCCTTTTTGCGTGTTACAGGCTATATGATGTCATTGTACTTACCATTACAGGGATTAGTAAAGCTGATTAAAAAAGTGTTAGTGTGTGAGTAAAATATGTTTGCTTTAGTTTCTTTCTTTGTTTTGAATACCATAACATGGAATTGACATGTGATAAGTGTCATGTTCTGTCCCACAAACCTTTGTGAAATTGTGGCATGAAATCTTAAAATACCTTAACTCTTTACCAAACCACAAATTTTTGAACATGTCAAAATTGAAAGCATTTGCAGACGACAAATTAAAGGTAGCTTAAATGACAAAAGTAGTCTTTGTTAGGCCAGAAAACATTGTTGGAAAAGGAGAAAATGCTGGTTACAAGCATTTTCTCCATTTCCAGCAATTTTTTTCAAAAGCCTTTTTCGTCAGGGTCGTTAAAAGTTGTGATTGTTTGATAAGAGGTTAAGAGAAAAGATGGTCCAATAAGGAAATACCACCTGAAAAGTGTTGTGTCTTTCTTATTTACTGATGATTGCCCAGCTAGAGCCTTGATCAATTCAGTGATGAATCATTTTTGAAGCTTGATAAGATCATAAAAATTTGAATAGCTCTTTTTAACCTTTTACAAATCAATCCCAAGTTTTACGACCCAGAGGGAGACGGCTTTTGAAAACATAATAGGAAAAGGAGAAAATGCTGGTAACCAGTATTTTCTTCTTTTTCCAAGGATGTTTTCTGCCCTATAACAGACAAAGGCCTTGATTTGAGCCAGATTTGTGGTCTGTATGTTTGTGCTTTGGATTTGTATGGGTCCAAAATTTTGTTATTTGCTACAGGGTTGACTCTTTATCAAACAGTCCCATGCTTTAATGACCCAGAGGAAGAGGGCTTTTGAAAAAGAAGGCTTTATGGGAAAGGCAGGAAAGCATTCTCTCCTTTTCCAAGAATATTTTCTACTTTCTACGACAAACCATATCATTTGAGCCAGATTTGACCCTTTTCCAAACGCCAAAAATTTTAGACTAGACTTGTTCAGATGTTAGACATTTGCAAATGACAAAACAAATGCAGCTCAAATGTAAAGATTTGTCTTTGTAAGAGTAGAAAACAATGTTGGAAAAGCAAAAAAAATGCTGGTTCCCTGCATTTTTTTCTTTTTTCAAATTACTAGCTCGGCTTTTTTCAAAGAAAATGATGAGTTATTGTTGAAGCCCTGTTTTCGTCTGCTTCATTGTCGTCATCATGCAAAAACTTGGATATTTTTTAATATCTCTGTTATTACTCAAGATATTTGTTTAAAACTTGGACAAGTTGTTAACTGTCTACAGGAGAATCTATACAACACGGGCAGGCAATCACCAATATATTTTGGACACAGTTATGCCCCTTCTTTGACAGACTTTTCACCAAAAATGAAGCATTCGCAGCAGAGCATTGGCACCCATATGCGGTGCTCTTGTTTTCAAGAGCTCTCTTTCACAGGGTCTTTAAAATTAGATTGGATGGAAAAAGTTTGTTACCTACAAGTGATCTTTTTCTGAATAGGTCTAAAAATGTGTTGTATGGCATAGAGTAGATATTGTTATCATAGGATAAGACCAATAAAGAAACAGCTTTTATCTTAGTTTTTTTTTTCCACTTGCCACACCATTCTTGTATCTATTCTTATTTTGACAGGGCTAGAGCTTACTATTTACAGTAATATTTTAATGAAATGGGAAAATATTCGTTATCAAGAAAACATTTTTTGTCAAATTATTTTAGATAAATTAAGGACTGAATTGACCCATTATTCATTTATTTTTGTTACTCATCCGCGCACCTTTTTATTCCTTTATGCTTTAGTTGTTATTCCATTCAAGCTTTCATTTATGCATTCGTTCATGTATTCTTAATATGTCCAAAGATTTCTAGCTCGGCTGTTTTTGAAAAAATGAGAAGTTACTGTCGTTGCCCTGGTGTTGTCGGTGCATGTGTCATTGTCATGCAAAAACATTGACATTTTTTAATATCTCTGTTGTTACTGAAGATATTTGCTTCAAAAGTAGACTTGTTGTTAACTATCAAAAGGGGAACCCATACAACAGGGGCAGGTAATCATCAAAGTATTTTTTACACAGTTATGCCCCTTTTTCGACTTTGAGTTTCACTGAAAATCAAGCACTTGCAGCTGAGCTTTGGCACCCAGATGCGTTGTTTTGTTTGGTTTTGTATTTGTTCATTCATTAAGACTTTATGGAACACTCCTGAGTTTTTACAACCTTAGTCAAAAAGGCTTTTCAAAACATTGTAGGAAAAGGAGAAAATACTGGTAACCAGCATTTTCTCCTTTTCCCATAATGTTTTCTTTCCTATCAAATACATATCCCAGCATTTGAGGCATGTCTAAATTTTCATCTACAACTGGTTCAAAATTTGTATGAGTCTAAAATTCTGTCATCTGGTAAAGAATTAAGGGGAAATAACCCTATTATTATATACCTTTGAACTTTCCAGCTCAAATGCATTCATTTATTGCAGATTAGATCAGACATGATAGAAAAAAAAAATCCCTATTTACACAGTATCAAATAGAGTCCCAAAGATTGTGTGATGATATATGTCATTCATGGAATGTCTTAAAAATGCGGTCCTACATGTATTTGATTGGACAATGTCATGCTGTAATATTCCTTGTAAATGTGATTGGTGAAAAGTGATTCTATTATATTCATCCCCCGTTTATCAAAGAGAAGTTGTTACCCACTGAAGCAATATATTTCTTATTTATTACTTTTTTTGAATAAAATTTTCAATAACGGAAATATTTTGTTCTTGACATTTTTAGGTACAATGTATATAGTAAAAGGAACACAAGTACATGTATTATGCTGTAGTGACATACCTGGTGCTTGTATTTATTTCTTGCTGCATAGGAAAATTTTGACATCTCCCTCAACAATCGGTTTCAGGTGATGTAAGGTTTCATCTCATAACCTTCCTTGTTTTCTATGTATTATAACCATTACAAATGTTCTTATCTTACACATAATTTATACAAGCAAATAGTGCTGTCATAAGTCAAAGCTCTGATATTTTAAGTATTATTTCTGAAACCTTACTGACTTGGATCTTCCAGTTAATACAAATGTCAAACTTGATGATTAAGACAAAGCTATGAATCTATAGCTCTTTATAGCTCCACTGGCCGGAGGCCAGCAGGCTTATGTCATGGCCTGGTGTCCGTCGTGCGTGCGTGCGTGATAGCGTGCATCCATGCATGCGTTAACTTTTATTTCAAACATCTTCTTCTCTGAAACTACCCATCCAATTTTGATGAAACTTCACAGAAATGATCCTGCCATGGTCCTCTTCAGAATTTCTTGAAAGAATTTGATTCCTTCAAAAACTCTAGTTGCCATTCCTTCAAAAACCCTGGTTGCCATGGCAACATAACTTAAAAATATTGGAAATCTTTGAAAATCTTCTTGTCTGAAACCATAAGGCCTAGAGCTACCAAATTTGGCATGTAGCTTTATCTAGTAGACTTCAATCAAGTTTTTTCAAATTATAGCCCTGGGGGTCAAAATTGGCCCCGCCCCTGGGGTCACAAGTTTTACATGGGCTTCTATAGAGTAAACTTTAGCAGTCTCCCTGCACCTAGCCATAGGGCCTAGGGCTACCAAATTTTGCATGTGGCTTTATCTAGTGGGCCCCTACCAAGAGTGCCCAAATTATAGCCCTGGGGTCAAATTTGACCCCGCCCTGGGGGTCACAAATTTTACATGGGCTTATATAGAGAAAACTTTAGAAGTCTCCTTGCACGTAGCCATAAGGCCTAGGGCTACCAAATTTTGCATGTGACTTTATATAGCGGGCCCCTACCAAGAGTGCCCAAATTATAGCCTTGGGTCGAATTTGGCCCCACCATGGGGATCACAAGTTTTACATTGGCATATATGGTGAAAACTTTAGAAATCTCGCTGTACTTGGTCATAAAGCCTAGGGCTACCAAATTTTGCATGTAGCTATATCTAGTTGGCCTCTACCAAGAGTGCCCAAATTATAGCCCTAGGGTTGAATTTGATCCTGTCCCAGGGGTCAGAAGTTTTACATGGGCTTATATAGTGGAAACTTTAGAAATCTTCTTGTTACTGACCATAAGACTTAGGCCTACCAATTTTAGTCCTGTTTCAGGGATCTTATCTTCAAAACCAATTTGCCAAGTATTGTAAAGTTTGGCATGAAGTGGTTTTTACTTATTAGCCAGTGGAGCGATACAGGGCCATCATGGCCCTCTTGTTTTTTCTAAAGACAATGTCAAAGTATTTTAATTGCTGTCATGGTCTGTGTCATCTTCACCTGCATCATTGTCGAGCAAAAACTTTGAAATTTTATGATATCTCTGTCATTACTGAAGATATTTACTTTCAGATCAGAGGAGATGTTAACTGTCAAAAGGAGAACACATACTAATATGGTAGGCAACCATCAAAATATTTTTGACACAGTTTTGACCCTTTTCGACTCGTAGTTGTCACTGAAAATCTATTTCTAAAAGCAACTGCAGCTTAGTGTTGCACTCACATGCAGTGCTCTTGCTTATATCTTTAGATTTAAATAGTAAAATCTTTGTATGTTACCTTTTTTAGAAGTAGTTTTCATCCATGTTGTACACACCTGTCAAAGAAGCTCATAGATTTCATTAATGTAAATTTCAACACATGTACACCATCAAAATTCATGTTGGCATATCTTTTCAAATATTATGGACTATAATTTTTGATATACGAGGGGTGATCAGAAAGAACGTGGACCAGTGCCTGTATTGGAATACTGTTATAAAATACAACTTGGAATGTCAACTTTTTTTGAAAATAACCTCCTCCGAATTCTATGCAATTATTTATCCTTCATTCCCATGCGCGAAACACGTGCGCGAGCACGTCACGTGACATTACTCTCAAGAACCCGGTCATAGTGAGGGTTAGTTCCTCTCTGCTCCCGTAGTGCGTGCCACGTATAGAATCTTTCAAAACAGGAACTAGCAAAAGGTCACAAGGGGTCAGGACTGAATTATGGGGAGGGTTGGCTAGTGTTTCTGTGTTTAGTTTTTGCAGAGTTTTCTGTACAAGTGTGGCCTTGTGAGCTAGAGCGTTATATTGGTGTAAAGTGACGTCACTGCGCAGGACTTCTGGCTATCTTTTTCGTATGGTGTTTGTGAAATTTCTTTGAATAATATGGGCATAAAAGTCAGCATTGACTGTAGTATTTATAGATACAACATGATTAAGAAGAAAAAAGGAGAATAAAAAAATATGATGCATATAACTTTACCGACTGAATTAGAAAGTTTGGCTTTAAAGGCGGAAGGCGGTGTTAAATGTTTCTCTACACTGCTTTGTTGTTTAGTTTCAGTCTCGTTAAAGTGTACCTGTGTTTTATCCCATGTTACAATACGATCAGTAAAGTTTCACCCCTCTACCTTAATGCGTTCTGAAATTTCTTAACAGACTTCGACCCTAACCCCCATTGCCTCGGGCGTCAATAGTCGAGGTACCCACCTTGTGCAAACACGCAACATTCCAAGATTGTAACTCAAAATCTACTTGGCACTTTTATATGAAATGCTAAATGTGTCAGCTATTTTCCTCACAGTATCTCGACGATCTTGTTTTGCATACTGCTCTACATCCATGATGATTTTGTCTATGACTGATGATAATGGACGGCCAGATTTGGGGTCATCTTTAACAGTATCGCACTCATGTCTAAACCGGTTCAATCCATTTACGCATATCAGATTTCTTGAGTGCAGAGTCCCCTTAATCTCTTTCTAAATTTGTTTTGATTTCTGATAAATACTTTCCAAGTTTAAAGTAAAACTTTATGATTACCCTCAGTTCAAATGAAACGTCGTCCGACATTTTGGACCACTAATGCAGTATATGACGTCATTAAAATCACGTCACACTTTACCTACTTGAATAAGACGACATTTGAAAGCTTAAGTCGGTTACCAGATAATTAATGCTCATCTGTGCAATTTTTTCGTAATCCTACGTTAAGTAGTTTTTAAAATAACGAGGTGGTCCACGATCTTTATGATCACCCCTTGTACAGTAATGTGATAAAAAGAATCTTAAGTTTGTTCCCGTTTGAAGTAAAAATCGTATTAAACTTGTAGAGAAAAAAATATTACTAAGCTAGCCAAAGGCAATAATGCTTTTCTAGACTTGTTTAATGAAATTTTTATCAAATGCTAACTTATCTCAGATCATATTTTACTCATGCAGCTCAAGGCAAATCCAAACATTACTACACGTGACATTCTGTGTTTATTCATTATTTCATTATTAACCCTTTACCACACCATCCCAAGTTTTAATGACCCTGAGTAAGGCTTTTGAAAACATTGTGGGAAAGGGAGAAAATGCTGGTTACCAGCATTTTCTCCTTATATCACAATGTTTTCTACCATATCAAAGACAAATATCACTTGAGCCACATTTAGATTGTCGTCTGTAAATCCTTTTGATTTTGACTGGTCCAAAATTTTGTTCTTTGGTAAAGGGTAAAGGGGGATCAAAGTACTTCCATGTAAGACATGGCAGCTTTATACAGGTTTAGAAAATACTGTTTTCAATAGTAGCCTCTCTTGTCAAAATGTTTTCTCTGTCATTCAAAATGATGTTTTCATTTTCTAACCCTTTCTTCAACCCTCTACCACACCACCCCAATGTCACCGACCCTGAGGATGAAAGGTTTTTTTAAACCCTTTACTACACAATCCCGACTTTTAAAGACCCTGAGAAAGAAAGCTTTTAAAAACATCATGGGAAAAGGAGAAAATGCTGGTAGCCAGCATTTTCTTCTTTTCCCACAACGTTTTCTACCCTTCCCAAAATGAATTTCAATTTTTGAGCCACATTTACTTTTTCGTCTGCAAATTCTTTCAATTAGGACAAGTCTAAAATTTTGTCGTCTGGTTAAGAGATAAACAGACTGTGGTAAACAAGGGTCAATGTTGGTTAACAGCATTGTCTTCCTTTTTCTCTATTTGTCATCATAGCTGAATGTGCTGACCTACTTTTTGGTATTGATAACAAATGAATAAATAGAAATTTGTGATTGGTAAAAAATGTAGACATGTTTATTTCAAGGGTACCTGCCTGTTTGCTAGCAAATTTACGCCGTCTATCTTTTTTTTTTTAAATATATTTCTTGTTTCTTCTCAACCAACTTTATTATATACATAGGACACTTTATCAGCTTTGAGCCATATTTACAAAGATTGGGGACATGCGTTTGGGTGCATTTAAATGCTCATTTGTATCGTTCATAATGTTTTTCCATTCATCTCTTTATCAAACACCAAGTTTTTAGATTTGTCCAAATTAAAACCATTTGCAGACAAAAAAATTAAATGTATGTAAAATAATGGTTTTGTCAATGATATGTTAGAAAACATGGTGGAAAAAGGGGAAAATGCTGGTTTCCAGCATTTTCTCCTTTTCCAACCATGTTTTCAAAAGTCTTTTATCTTTCGGTCATTAAAACTCAGGATTGTGTGGCAAAGTGTTTAGGTGATTCTGCTCTATTTATTTTAATGCCCTATAAACCCTCTTGTTCCTTTACCACACAGTAGAGAGTTTTTACAACTTTGAGACAGACAGCTTTTGAAAACATTGTGGGAAAAGGAGAAAATGCTGGTAACCAGCATTTTCTCCCTTTCCCACAATGTTTTATGTCCTTTCAAAAACAAGTCTAACAAGTTGAGCTACATTTGAATACTAGTATAGACAAGCCCAAAATTTTGTTGTTTGATAAAAGTTTAATTTCGAAATTGATTGTATGAATGATCATAGGTTGATTATTTCAAGTACATAAAATGCATGTTTAATTAAAGATATGAAAGCTTTTGTGTTTATTTCATCATTTTCCAGTGAAAGTCCCTAATGCTTCTAATTTCCATAAATGGAACTCGTCAAGTTTTAGAAGACTTTAAACTTTAATGTGACCTAGCCTGGGTCCAGGTGGTAATAATTATTAATAACTTAGTATCACACTGTCCTAATCTCGATCTGCTGTCGATCTTTGGCGGCGATCCGTTCTTATTACCGCCTGGGGACATTCGAGGGTCTCCCCATTCATATGAATTGTGCCGATAATCTAATTATAGACTTGTTTATCGTGTGACGTCACAATGTTGATAACGATGAATTGGCACATTTTTTGACTAATTCAAGTACAGCAGGGACGAGTGATTTTCCTGAACCTGTTGTTTTATCAAAAAAACATCACGACCTGCAACAAAACTAGTAAAAAAACATCCTATTGAAAAGCTGTCAGAGTCAAACAGACAAAACAATTAGCAGCTATTGTTAAACTATCCTCCAA
Source organism: Hippopus hippopus (assembly GCA_946811185.2). NCBI lineage: Eukaryota > Metazoa > Mollusca > Bivalvia > Cardiida > Cardiidae > Hippopus > Hippopus hippopus. Next base: position 11,466,899 of record OX328103.1, on the reverse strand, counting down.
AGTCATTGTGAATACCCTTTTGGAATTTTGTTTTCAATATTTTCAAAGATGGTTCACAAACAGGAAGTGACCAAATTGAGGCTAGTGGAATTTCTGTATCTATTTTTTGTCATTTACATTCGAAAACGATTGCAGCGACATCTTGTTTACCCCACTGTGAGATGGGGTAAACTAGATCTCGCTGCGATCGGTTTTTGAATGTCCCCAGGACGTCATTTTTGACTAAGTAAAGTCTGAATGATGGAAAAAAAAAAGAACGGACTGGAACCCAGGCTAACCATGACCATGTGTAAACAGAAATCATTACCATCAATATTAAGTACGATCAAATTCAGCCATCTATGCTAAAAAAAGGCACATTGTATTGCGGTGATTTTTTTCACTGCAGTGACCTACTTTTTGAATTGATGTGATCCCATTTGAACTTGTCTGAGATATCATCAAGTCAAACATCCTGGCCCACTTTAAAGGGCAAATCCTAAGATATTTTGACCAGACTGTTTTTTTCCTTTAATCAGCTGCAAATGATGTCAGTTAAACATGTGTCCGTCATTTTTCATAAATACCACCCTGTAACATGCCATAAACCACGGCCGAATTGTCACGCTGATACACGGCCCTAAAAATGGTACATGGCTTACTTCCCCTGATTCGCTTATCTCCCGTGCATGTGTGACGTCATTGTCGAGTCACTCTGTGTATACCGTCAGTAGACATTAAGTAGGAACGCGGATGATTGTATGCAGATATCTGAGTATTAACTGAGAATTGAGCCGAAAAAATGGTAAAATGTGCAGCCTATGGCTGCAACGTCGATTCGGGAACTCATAGAAGTAGTATTTTCAAATTTCCGAAGGAATTAAAAAGGAGGAAACTATGGATTCAACGTTTAAACCGGGACCGGACAGTAGCGACGGATTTTTTGCCATCGGTTCATTCGAAATTGTGTCTGAAATACTTCGATGACAGTCAGTTCTTAATAAGTCCAAAACTCGCAAAAGAAGTTGGTTATAGGAATTTTAGCCTGCGGTTAAAACCTGACGCTGTGCCGACATTATTCGAAACTCCGAGTCGAAAGGAGATAGGCCTTAAACCAAAACTCCGAAAGACAGACATTCCGCAACGGCAATTTCCAAAAAGAAAATCCAACATGAAGTGGGTAATTTCTTTTTTCTTGAAATTGGAATACATGAATTGTTATTCGTACAAATTTACCCTTTTCTACATTACCGCTTCATTCTGAACAAAGAGAAAATGCTGCCGTTTTCTCCCTTTTCCAAATGATTTCAACATTTAACAAAATTATAGATTCATCCAAATTCATAACATAAATTTTGCAAATAACATAGTCGACATTGTTCAAATGATGTAAACTTTCAAGGGATAATAATCATTCTTTGAACAGCAAACATCATTTTCTTCCCACACTGTTTTTCAAACACTCTTTCTTTGGGTATTGGAAACTAGATCTAGGGTTTGTATGGTAAAGGGTGAAATCAGTATTTGGCTACCCCTAATCATGGTCATAAATGTAAATCCATCACCGACCAGTTGAAACAATACAGGAAATGGTTACATAACATTTGCATATCTCACCCCTTTACACTGTAATGTTTGTTGGTGACAGTAAACCCATGTTACAGCTTTTATCCCATACACTACTTCTCTTTGACATTTCACTCTTAAAAATGATTTGACAACTTACATGCATTTTGAAAAAATTTTGAATTATATCTATACAGTTTTGATTTGTGGATATTTCCTTTTCCTATCCATATTATGTCTTCTAGACAGGCTACTGAGAAAAATGTTTTGCACATGTCAGTATGAAAATTTTGAAAATGCATATAATTTGACACAAGCCATTTTCTCTGATAATCAGACAAAAGTGAGAAAATTAAAATAACACATTTTTTTTTTAAATTAAGAAACAATGTTTTTGACCAGGCTCACACACCAATTCTTTTACCTTTTACCTCAAAATTCTGATCTTCAATGGAGAAGGCTTTTGAGGACAGGGTGAAAAAAGGAATAAGTCCTGATTCCCAGAGTTATCTTCTTTTCCTACAATATTTTCTACCCTCAAACCTATTGTCAAGGCCACATTTGATCTGTGATCTGAAAATACCTTCGGTGTGGAGTGGACAAGTCTAAAGTTTTGCCATCTGTGTAAGGGTTTAGCCTAACCCTTACCCAAATGATAAAAAATTAGAATATTTCAAATCCACAGCATTTAAATATGACCGATAAAATGTGATTGTTTATTGGAATTTAGTTTAACTTAGTTTAACCCTTTACCAAACATTCCTTTGTTTTAACGATCCTTGTGAAGAAAGAAAAACCTTTTGAAAACATTGTAGGTAAAGGAGAAAATGATGGTAACCAGTATTTTCTCCTTTTTCTACAATGTTTTCTACCCCATCAAAGACAAGTCCAAACATGTGAGTAAATTTAATTTGTTGACTCCAAATGCTTTCAATTCGGTTGAGTCAATAAATTTGATGTTTGGTAACAATTTAAACTTGTATTTTACACCTCTTGAGAAACAAGTTCATACAACTCGTACTAATCTCTTCGGATACTGCTTCCTGGGAACCAAAACAAAACTCGTGCCCAATGTGTGGGATTTATATTTAACCCTTTACCAATCAATCCCTAGTTTTTACGACCCTGAGACAGAAGCCTTTTAAAAACATTGTAGGAAAAGGAGATAATGCTGTTAGCCAACATTTTCTCCTTTAACCACAATGTTTTCTACTCTGCTGGAAACAAATTTCAATTTTTGAAATATTTAACTTTATTTTGTCGTCTGCAAGTGATTTCAGTTTGGACCTGTTTAATATTTTGTCGTTTGGTAAAGAGTTAGAAATAGAAAATATTGTGGATAAAGGACCAATTGATAGTTACCAGCTCTTTCTATGTTTTTACAATGAATCTGAAGTCGTCTATACTGCAATTTGACCGGAATGTCAGTATTAACCGCTCAATCCCTAGTAGACGGTAGACCAATTTGAGACTTACCCAAATTGAAACAATTTGCATAAGACAAACAAGAACTGAACAAATTACAATTCAGAGTTTAAGACTTTCACAGAGAAGCTCTATATGGAACATACAATAGCTATATGTATGATAAATTTTTGCATTGTCTGGACAAGGTAAACAGCAAAAAAGTATTCACACAGGTAGATCCCCTCTCCCTCTCTCTGATGTTCATGTATTTCTGTATGGTAAGAAAAACAACTAAAATAATTTTCAAAATAATTTTGAGAATTATGTCTTAATAATCTCGGAACATATTCTTTTATCAAATTTCAAGCTGGTTAACAGCATTTCAAAATATTCTCATGAAAATCGTGATTTATTGTGTAACCCTTCACCCACGAGAGAATAAACTTGTACCCGTCAATGTTTACAGAATTCTTTACAAGGTACAAATATCAACAAGAACCCATCAACAAATAGTTAGAACTAACATCTCACGATTATCAATCGTAAAAGTCAAGAAAAGGGTTATTTGACATGAAACTAAAGTGTGGGGGAAATGTCTTCAAAAGTGTCGGGGAACTGTCTTGTGGAACTGTCTTGAAACTGTATTTTTTTGTTGTTGTTTAATTCCGCCCGTTAATCTACTGAAAATGCTTCACGTGAAACAAAGTTTATGCCATACACTTAATTTTATCATATGTATAGAATAATATTTCTGTAAGGGATGTTCGTCCCGTAATAGACGTATTTCAATAGCGCGCAATACTCAACACGTTGAAAAGTCCGGCACAACATCGTCATTTTCGTCATCAGTGGGCGAAAAGTTACTTTTATCCTCATCATCAGAAACTTAATAAGTTTCTTTAAAAATTGGCTCGTACATGTACGGCCTTAGCGGTCCAGAATCGTCTATTTCTTCGTCTTCAATATCGCTCAGTTCACTATCGTAAACAACGTCCATATTGAAACAAGCTCTCCTATGACGTCACAAATCAAGGGACGCAACAATAAGTAAGGGAGATAAGCGATGCAATAAAAATTAATAAGCAGAAATATGAATTGAAAAAAAGTACTTTTACTAATTTTTTTTTCTAATTACAACATTACCAGGTTACAATTTGATAAGTGTAGATTTGAAAATTAACCATATCTGAAACTTGTTGATTTGCCCTTTAATGGCTATAGGCTGAAAATGTGGCCTCAGAGTGCACATATGGGTAAGGATTTTTAAAGATTTGGCCCAGTTGAACCATTTTCAAACAAGTCTGAGATATCATCAAGACAATCATTCTGATTAAGTTTCATGTGTATTGGACTTGAAATGTGGCCTCTAGAGTGGAAGCAAAGTTTTTCTAAGATTTGACCTAGTGACCTACCTTTTTGACCTGACATGACCTGTTTTCAAACATGTCAACAGTCTAAGATTTTATCAACACAAACATTCTAAGTTTCAAGAGTATTTGACTGAAAATGTGATTTCTAGAGTGCACACAAGTTAACTTTTGACGACTGGAAGACGAACGAAGGACACATAAGCTCACCTTGAGCACTTCATGCACAGTTAAGCTAAAAATAAGTCATGGGTTTAATACACTGCTGGAGGAGGTTTTATGTGATAATATGATGTATCAAAATAAGAGGCCACATAATTATTTAAACTGGATAATTTTATTCCATGTGTTTATCCCAATGAAGAGTCAGTTAAAAGTTTTACCTCTTTATCAGACGACAAAATTTTTACACTTGTCAAGATTGAAAGCATTCGCAGGTGACAAAATTTCATTCAGTGCAACTCAAATGATCTGTCTCTGAAAGAGGACAGAAAACATTGTGGGAAAAGGAGAAAATGCTGGTTACCAGCATTTTCTCCTTTTCCCACAATGTTTTCTACCACATTTAAGGAAGAAATCATCATTTGAGCTATATTTATATTGTTGTCTACAAATGCTTTCAATTTGGTCTCGTCCAAAATTTTGTCGTTTGGTAGAGTTAAAACCCCTTTTCTCAGGGCACCACTCCCATGTATTTTCAGGGGTAAAAGTTTTACGGAATTCCGTATTTTCAGGGGCCGACCAGGTCATTTTTCCAAATCGTTTAAATCTGAAGAGAAAAAAAAAAATTTTTTTTTTTGGGGGGAGGGGTACCCCTTTATCTTGTATCTATTGCAAGTCAATAGATTTCCAGATGCCGTATCAATAAAATTTATTGCCCCACCGCATTTGCTTTGTCCGGGGCTGATCTCGGTCATTAATGTCTCCCGTCGAACGCACTCGCCCTAAAAACAATGAAATTCAAAGAATTTTGTAATTTCGGGGATAATTTGCACCGAAATGTTTACAGTCACTCACTCTTGCTTAGGGTTTCCCGATTCTAAATATAGATGCTGAACCGGAACGTTCTAAGGTTATCGTATGATGTTATATTGCTCGTGTCCAAAATGTTGCGGCTGTGTTTTGATCGGTTTGCCGACTTTAACATTTTTGCCGCTAGGATTGTAAAACAAAATAAAGCATTAACAAAGCCCTTCGTTTTAGTGGACAAATATTGGCTGCAATTTGATTATTTGCCAGCGAAAGATGGCTCGGTTTGAATTATCTTTGTTCTTTTCAATAACAAATGGATGTCAGAGCTGGGGATCGGCAACTATCTTCCGAAGTTGACAGTACGTGCTACTCAAATGCCGAAGCGACCGAAAAACGAGGAAAACTTTCATTCATACACTGTAGTCCGATTTGTAGTGGTGGGCCAATGATTGACTATAGTCGAAAGTCAGTTGGTTTTGGCTTCCGATTGCGATTAGCTCTTGAGAAATTCCGGAATCGATTGCAGTCGGTACCGAAGCTCGCTCGGTCGTCAAACGTGAATACTGGTTTGTAGCGCTTGGTTTTGTGACTGATATTAATAACACTCTAGGATTCAATATAGTGATAACAAACACGAAAATTGGCCGGAAAAATGAGAAAGAAATTTTTGTCCATGGATGTCTTGTCAAAACTCGACAACTCGGCAAGTTTCTTATTTGATCCCTGAGACCGTGTTTTGACGCTTGGAAATTTGAAATGACATGTCTTTGACGCTGAAAAATATTTGCTTAATTGTCAATCTGAACAGGGATTATATATACACACCCAGAGGATCGTATATAAGATCCCTGTGTAATATAAGATCCCTATATATAAGATCCCTGATCTGACGCATGAAATTATCGTCAAGAGCTTCATATAACCTAGCTTTTGCGCATCCGGCAGAAATATGGGCTAATCATGATCAGTATAAAATGTGAAGGACACGCGCGTGATCTAATGAAGCTGGCGAGTCATTTACGAGAACGTAATAACGGTGTTAATCCTCTGATCTAGTGTAAAGTGACAGATTTTAAAGTTACCTGCTATTCAAAATGACTAACTGATGTCAAATCATGTGGTAATACTTCTCCAGAAATTAATTGACACGAAGAATTGATCGCCAAAAAAAAACGTGAAAACCCATGACACTACCATGATCAGCGTGGCATCGTCCGATCAGAAGGACTTCAAACTATCTTCTCATCTTTAATAATGAATTTAAACAGTGAATTAACACAAATCTCTGAATAAAACAGTAAGTGGAATCTAAAATTCTGTCATGAGTGAAAAAATTGTTGTTTTATGAAATGAAAATATAGATCTAAAGGGGGGGGGGGGGTCCGTCTGCAAATGCTTGAAATATGTCTGAATTTTTTTTAACTGGTTTGGAAATTAAAATTTAAAGATCAAAATAAAAGATATTAAATAAAGTAAAAAAAATTTAAAGTACAAAACACCACATCTTTATAAACTTAATATCATGTAGACAAATTGTCAAAGTATTTAAAGCAAAAAGGCATTCTCAGTTCAATGGAGAAACCGATTGTACAACCAATAGGTAGTTGGTTTGCTCTTCCGGTTACAAAGTGATAATCATTTTTGCATTTAAACTAATTGCCCCACACTGCCGATTTGATAGATTTTTTTACAGGAATTGGACCAGTTCCATGGTATATCACTTACCTGCTTGTTTTAGCAAACATTAGAACTGATTTTGCCAAAAATGTTTGCACATTTTAAGAAAGGTTCTTAAAGTGTTTGAAGAGGTTTTAACAGTGAACATGTAGATCTATCTATAAAATCTTGTTTGCGCATGTCGCATGAAAACAGTCTATCTTTTGATAGGCTGTCATTAAAACTTGATATTTTAATGAAATTAATATGTAGTTTAGATCTGAACCCCTATCCTTGTTTGTGTACCCCAAACTCCAGTTACCAAAGGGTACAAAAACCTCAAGCTAGAAAATGCACAGCACACTCTGTCACATTCTCCCTGATAAATTAGCCACTCTTAAAGAGAGTGTTGTTTTCCTATTTGACAGATTTGATTTTATTCTTTTGACAGAAATTTAGCACCTGTGATTGCATTTTAATGAATCAAATATCAAATACTAGATATGTCCTTTTCTCATACTTGTTGTACTTTCAAATACAAAACTGATGTAGGGCTAATCTGATTAGGTACTGTGTACAAAATGGAGATAAAAGAGGACAAAAATAACATGGGTGCTAAAAACTTTGAGATTTTCTTAGGTTTTAGCATATCATATCTTTCATTCGTTTCAAGATTTTTTCAACTTTAAAATGCTAAAACTGGATCTCATTAGAGGAATTTAATGCTTATAAAATAGCTAAGTCTCAGGAGCTTCCGGGGGCCTCCGGCCCCCTGGACCCTTGGCCAGGGCGTTGCCCTGGACCCACCGGGGGCCCTAGAGGCCCCCCGCTCAATTTTCAGTATTTTCAGATTTTTTAACTTTTACCCCTGTATTTTGTGTTGCATTTAATGGGGAGGGGAATGCATTTTCTTGATCTAATAGCTTAACTCTTTACCACACAATCCCGAGTTTTAATGACCCTGGAAGAGAAGGCTTTTGAAAACATTGTGGGAAAAGAAGAAAATGCTGGTAACCAGCATTTTCTCCTTTTCCCACCATCTTTTCTACCGTTTTAATAACAAATTTCAACTTTTAAGTCACATTGACTTTGTCATCTGCAAATGCTTTCAGTTTTGACTAGTCTAAAATTTTGTCGTTTGTTAAAAAGTTAAATTAATGCCCTTCACATTATATTCAAGATTATTGCTTTCTGACAGAATAAATATTATTGCCAGTGTGATAAGAGTTACCTCTCTTTGAACACTTGTGCATTATATGGTAAGAAAATGAACAAGTCTTGGGAGACAGCTCTAAATTATTGCAGGTAAACTAGTCCTATGACAAGCAGAAAATTAAACTATAGCAAGTAGTTTTGACCCAAGTCAGCATGCTCATACTGCACAGGCTGACCTAGGTTGATACTTTTTACAAATGCATTAACCCTTTACCACACAATCCCTAGTTTTGATGATCCTGGGAAACTGGACATTTGAAAACATTGTGGGAAAAGGAGAAAATGCTGGTAACCAGCATTTTTTCTTTTTACCACAATGTTTTCTAATCTTTCAGAAACAAATCCAATCATTTGAGTCACATTTAAATTGTCGTCTGCAAATTGTTTCAAATTGGACCAGTCTAAAATATTGTCGTTTGGTAAAGAGTTAAATCTTCTTTTCACAAAACAAGGCTCATGCTATATAGATCTAATCACAAATATTTTGACATGACCTGTTTTTGATATATCTTTTCAATATTTTTACATCAAATTTTGAAGTTATGTGGAAAAGAAAGAAGTTCCGCAACTAAGTGCATTCATGACAAAACAGTTGCAACTTCTTTACATCACATGATCACATTATCATCCAATGAAAAACAGGTTCTCATGGTGCCAAGAAGCCTGAGTTCCTGTTTAATCCCTGTTTACCCTTATAAATTTTATGTAATTTTTTTATGTCATTGTTGAAGATGACGAAAATTGCTGAACAGATCAAGAGATTATTCCCAAAGATCTATATACAGGATATTTGTTTTTTTTTTTTGGTGAAAGATCAAAATTTTTTTCATTTGAGCAGGGATCGTATATACAAATCATATATAGGATCCCTGATTTGAGTGAACATCATCCGTAATATTTTCACAAATGGCTGCCACAAGTGAAAATATTACGGATGATGTTCACTTGATGAATTCACCGAAAAAAACCAAATATTGCATTTATTTTATGTTTAACCCTTTTGTTGGGACTTTTATCAAAATCTCAATGTAGTCGTAAATCTGCTAAAATTTTTATGCAAAAACTTACAAGTTGTGAGTAAAATGGTCCTTCCAAATCTACCAATTGTGAGTGAAACGGTACCCCAGGGGACCATTTTACTAAAGAAAGATCTGTACTGAAGTTCCGTACTGATTGCTTTGAAATCGGTTAATTTCATTGGTCGTAACAATGAATTATCCACCATTATTTTCCGATAAATTACCGGAAAGCATGAAATAAATAGACTGCAATAAGGAGTGACTGAGTAGGAAAAAGACATCATCAGCATCTAGCCCCAGGCTAATAGTAACCTCCAGCACCAAGGTAGAAGCCGAGGAACGTCAGTTATCATTCGGTGACACGTAAGGGTAATTCCCATAAACCTAAGTAGTTAGCCTTGTCTTCTGGTTCTTGATACGAACACACAGGCGGTACCAAATTAAATGGTGGTTTTTCTAAATTAACAGTCCTAAATCGTATGCTACTTGTTGACCCGAGGTCGGAATTCTTACGAAAATCTGTATATGTCGTGGCTATCATATATTTACTGCCACTTTGTGAAAAATGATTCAACACTCTGATCACATCGCTGTTTTTAAAATGCTGCATCATCTGCCGGCTAAAAATAATATCGAATGATTGGTTCATTGGAGTGTGTACTACGTCACTGTTTATGAAGTTGATATTCGGATTGCTTTTATATGTGTTCGTGTGTCGTTCTATTAATGTGGGCACAATATCGATCCCAGTGTATATTACGTCGGACCTTGTCTGCAGGAAATGGGACATCCACTGTAGATCTCCGCAAGGTACATCCGCTATACTGATGATATCTTTCTTGAGATGTCTCTTTAATGTTTCAATGATGGTATGGAGGAGAGCCATACAACCCTTGAAGAGGATTATAAAAAGTACAAATATATAGCATCAGAGTTTAGTCTTGACCCTTTACCACACAATACTGAGTTTTAACAACCCTTACAAAGAGGCCATTTGAAGATCTTGTGGGAAAAGGACAAAATTCTGGAAACCAGCATTTTCTCCTTTTCCCACAAGGTTTTCTACAAAATCACCAACAAACGCATACTACCTTTAGAAAAAAGGCCATTAGAAAACCTTGTAGGAAAAGGAGAAAATGCTGGTAACCAGCATTTTCTCCTTTTCCCATAAGGTTTTCTACCCAATCACCAACAAAATCTAACCTTTGAGTAACAGTTAATCAGTCGTTTGTACATGCTTTCAGTTTGAGCGTGTCTAAACAGTTGTTTTGTAAAGATTAACTGAACTCTTTATCAAGTTTTTTTTTTTTAGACTTGTCCAAATTTAAAGCAATTGCAGACAATAAATTTAAAGTAGTTGAAGTAGATCTAATTATATCTTTCTTTAAAAAGGAAGAAAATATTGCGTGAAAAGGAGAAAATCTGGTTAGCAGCATTGTCTCCTTTCCCCCCCCCTATGTTTTCAAAAGCCTTGTTCTTCAGGATCGTAAATATTGGGATTGTGTGGTAACGTTAAATGGTTAATTTCTATCTTACTCTTCACTCAACAGTACTGTTTTAGTGACCCTGAAGTAGGAGGTCTTAGGAAAAAAGATGTGGGTAAGGGAGAAAACATATGTCACGAGGAATTTATCCTAATCCTACAATGTTTCTACAGTTCCAAAACACTATCCTCATTATATGAGACATATTATGAGTGTCACACGCGAATCCTGTCTATTTAAAATTCTTAAGTTCTGTTGTTTGGTGTGGAGTTGGCCCTTCACCACACACCAGGTATTTTAGACCTGTCCAAGAAGACAATTTTTTTTAGACAATAAGGTGAATATGGCTATAACAAAATGGGAATTGTCTCTGAAAGGATAGAAAACATTGTGGGAAAAAGAGAAAATGCTGGTTACCAGCATTTTCTCCTTTTCCTACAATGTTTTAAACAGGTCTCTTCTTCAGGTATGTTAAAACTCAGGGTTTGTGTGGTAAGGGGTTAAACCCTGATTTTACTCCATGGAGTGAAAAAAGAATTCGTGATCTAGGTCTTCTGAGTTTGATTACAACTTGATGATGGACAGATTGAACAGCTACTGGACAAGGCACTTAGTTTTAAGTTTGTTATGACCTCAGGCCTATGATTTTATCATATAACACAGATGTATAATAAAAAGAAATGCAGCCATTAGAAGTTTAGTTTTGACCAGCTTGTGATATACAACAAGAAGTGTTTTCAATGTCTATCAAAGCCAGATAAAGTCCTTTAAACCATTTACCATACAATTAAGAGGTTTAATAACCCTGAAAGGAAGCCTTTCTGAAACATTGTGGGTAAAGGAGAAAATGCTGTTTACCCACAATTTTTTATATACTAAGGAAATTTTCATCGAATGCTTTTGACTTGGACGAGTCTAGAATTTGGTCGTCTGGTAATGGGCCAAGGGAAATAATTCTCAAGCAACAGTTTGGTTGTGTTAAGATTAAGTACTCTCCCTTAGACAATATGAGTCGGGCTTACACCCTTATTAAAATCGGTTTATTTTAGATAAAAAAAAAATTATCTATGGAACGAATGAACGAGGGAGCTGTCGTCGTGATAAAATGAACCACTGTTGTAAAAACTGACAGAGAAATATTACCATCGTCCTGCGTATGTCAGAGCCTGGGCCGGAAGCCTTGAAATCTTCGCTCATTTGATCTTGTACGCCGTTCTCTTTCCCTCCCCAGGTCTGTTTGTTAAATATTTCCACGAAAGAGGATTTCCGATTGGCGGGATCTTCACCCGCCATATTTGTCATTTGGATTGGTTTGGAGGTCTTCACCATGGAAGCGGCATCGTAATGCCGCATTGGTCTTCTAGAGAGGCAGTCATAGACTACACCATCCATTTTTAACTGTAATTATAAAAAACATAAAGTATATCCACCAACATTTGACTTTTACTGTCGTGTGGAGACTACTTTTGAAAACACTGTGGATAAAGGAGAAATCACTCGTTAAAAACAATTTATGTTTGCCACTGGACAATAGGTTTACACATCTGCTTTCGTGCGTTTAACACTAATTGATGTTGAGTATCAGTTTTTCGTATGAATTCATATATTGCAAAACTGGAATGGAAAATGTCTTTACTGTTATTGCGTACTGCTGTCTTTTACATTCCGTTGTCTGCCCATGTCATATTCTTCGAAGATTCGACTTGTCTGCTATGACGCATCACCGATCCCATACACTAGGGAAAAGTCGGGTTTATACCGAAGTTATTACCCAGGCCTGTTGGGGCTGTTTTAATAAATGGCTGGTGCAGAGGTTACATGCAAGCTGATCATAGCTGAATGAATCGCACCAGGTAGCGTTTTATTGAGTACACGTTTATTTCATTTTGAAATTCAAAGTAACGGTTGTCGTTTTGAAAAGTAGTCCGGTTCTGTACTCAGAATGCCCAAATTAGATGGATGTGTATTTGCATTCGGCATACTTCGGGTGATGGGAGCCATCAAATGATGTAGGTACGGAATCGGCCGAGTTGTGACGAGTGGTGTATTTGTAGAATGCCATCTAGCGGGAGATAATGTTTATATTCGATTCGGTACACGAAGCGGAACAAATAAATAGATATCAACCCTTAGGCTGCTAAGCGAGACTAAACGACCTTTTGCGGACAATGTAGATCAAGATCAGACTGCACAGAACGTGCCGTCTGCTCTTGGATCTACACTGTCCGATAAGAAGATAGTTTTTCCCCCAAAGAACTTTCGAAACAGTAAAATTGGGGTTTATACTATCGGCTTGAAAATTTCATTTCACTTATTCAGCAGCCTAATTTTTAACCCTTATCCTTCTAAATAAGTTAAATGAAATTTTAAAGCCGATAATAAAAACCCAAATAATGCTATATTAAACTTATTGTTTTGGAAATAAAATATTCCTTATCGGACAGTGTAGATCCAAGATCAGACTGCACATCCTGTGCAGTCTGATCTTGATCCACACTGTCCGCAAAAGGTCAGTGAGTCGCGATTAGCAGCCTAGGGATCAAAAGAGATGAAAGGGTAGAGACTTCCGGGTCGGGCAAATTTATCTAATTCAACCGTGAAATGTAAATTTTAACACCGCAGTAAATATATTGAACAAATCTGATTAGTCAAACTGAACTACATGTACATGTATCTGCTTTTCAGTTGCTAAAAATAATACTGACGAATCAGAATCGTTTAATTGCACGTACAAACGAGATAAAAACCGACAACCAGGACCATGGGCGGATCCAGCGGGGAGGGGGGGTCGGGGGGAATCTGGAAACCCCCCGCCCCCCTAGAATTTTCAAAGTAACCGCTGTCTGCCTGAAATTTTGATCAATATGAATGTAGCAGTAGAAATACCCACACATGCCTTATACAAATTATTCAAATAACATTTCATTGCATGATAGGTTTTCTAGTAATATTATTCGAGGGTATATGGTCAACAGATCTATTTTCGACGGGTAACTGTTTTCGAACCCGAAATGGTAACCGAGTTTTCTTGCGAACTATGAAGTGAATGACGTCACTGCTTTGTGTGAACAGCTTATCGGATTTTAAACAACAGTGTCACTGCTATTAATTTACAAAACGCAACAAAAACAATAGTTATGCATGTTTCTAAAGGAAAGATCGGTTTTAGTGACAAATTTTTTCCTGCTTTTTTTTTTCAACCCGATACGTACCCAATTTAAATTAAAAAAAAAACGACATGTAACAGTCAGTCTTGATGCCATACTGGAATACTGTAACAAGTTTCCGATCTATAATTGGATCAGATAATTTGTGACCTATTTCGTTCGGTCACTTATATGAATGAACTATTTTCCATAACATTCGCCTTTACAGAGAGAAAATGTTGTCAATCCTTTTATTCAGACACTCAGTATTTCAGATGTTTAATGATAAAATGGTGTTTAAAGCAAATACTTATCTGTCCTCATAGGTGCATATAAAAAGATTAAAGGGACCAAAAAGTGCCTTAAATTTTCGTTGCTGTCACGAGAGGTCTAACGGCCGCCATGACACTCATCCGTCCTTTTCACGGCGCTTTAAATTTGAATATGTAATGATCAATTCGATTTTCTGGATCCGCCCCTGAGGACTACGAAGTTGGGTTTTTTCAAGAATTTTTTTGATAAATGAAAGTTTTCGCGACTAATTTACTCTCAAATAAAAGCAGGGTTTTTGATCTCTCTCTCCCTCCCTTCCTCCCTCTTCCCCTCTCTCAGTCCATCCGTCTCTCAGTTACCTTTATACATGTCTGAACAGATTTACTCTGTCTCTCTCTCTCTCAGTCGATCCGACTCTCGGTTACCCTACACTGTAGGTGAACCGATTTGCTCTCTCTCTCAGTCCATCTGTCTCTGAGTCCATCCGTCTCTAAGTTACCTTTATGACTGTAGGTGAACCGATTTGCTCTCTCTCTCTCTGTGTCTGTCTGTCTCACTTCATCTGTTTCTCAGCTACCTTTATGGCTGTAGGTGAACCGATTTGCTCTCTCTCTCTCTCTCTCTCTCTCAGTTACCTTTATGACTGAAGGTGAACCTCTTTGTATCAACGTGCTATTTGATCTGATTGTGTTATCACGGACTGAATCTGAAATAAAAACAAATATACCTTTAATCTCTGTGTAGATAGATGGACATATAGATAGATGGATAGATAGATAGATAGACAGGTAGATAGATAGATAGAGAGAGAGAGATTTTTTCTATCATAAGACATTGTTCTGTTCTGTTCTATCATTAGATGCCAATGTTTTTTGAGTAATTTTCACCTGCAGCTATCGAAACAATCGATAATCACGATAGCTACCGGCGTCAGTTATCGGTTGCCTTATTATCGATTTCAAACTTTCCAATCGATGCAGTGACAACCGGCCTGATCACCATCACGATTCATCGATTTTTTGATGTACCGATACACCCCTATAACCTTACCTCGAGCTGATGGACCAGGCGACCGTGATATTGCTATATATATTTTTTTACCCTTTTGACCACGAACAGGCAAAAACAGAGGCCTTTGCGGACGGCATAGATCAAAGATCAGACTGCACAGAACGTGCAGTCTGATCTTTGATCTATACCGTCCGCTTTTTTGGTATGCTTATAAAGATAACGTTCTTTCTTCGTTTCACATGATTGCTATTTCAGCCGTCTACAGAGGGTGAGTTTATATGTTCAGCGAGGAAAGAGTAAAAAAAAACATTTGACCCATGCTCTCGTAAAAGGGGGTTTAATGTATCTCTTTGATGCATTATACCAAGCAAGTCATCACATAATTATGGATTCATAAAAATTTATTTGTTTTAACAACCGCCTGAACATGCAGGTAGAATGGTCCTTGGACATAGAAAATTTACAGATTGCAAGAAGTATAAACATATGTCAGCCGCTGCGCGGACTGCGCAGGCTGACACTGGTCGGCATTTTTTGAAGATGCATTAAGACCACTTTTCACAAAGGCAGGCTCATTTTAAGATATAGCCTTACAGAAGTGGACAAATCCATCTTAAAAACGTTTTTTTTTTTTGAAATCCTTGTACAACAATAAAAACTACGGGCTATCATAACCAGAAAGACATTATTAGTTGTACGGTGAGGTGGCAGGGGACTTGGAAACCTGTTCACGGCTGTGGTGAATCATGTCCCGCTCCGCTCACCGTATAACGAATTTATTACTGCAAAATTTTACCATTCCAACGTGTGTTAAGCGAATTTTACCTGTTTTTTGGTTTCAAAAATTGAGTACGCTGACGAAGTAGAATTTCCCTTCTGAGTGCCCCAATTCAATGAAAACTGACGTCACTGGGAACTGACGTCACTAAAACCTTGGTAAACGTGCAGTTTGGGGCATAATCTTGATGTTAATCTTGATCGACGCCGCCATTTTGGATGTTGTGTTGAAAGTGTAGTCATGTATACGGGGCTCCCGAAAGGGAAACTGCTTTTACGTTGGTTTTGCCAGTGTACATGATATATATGTTCGGGGCATATTATCCAATCAGATCACGAGAAATTTCTTTGCAGTATAATACTATTGTATCAACCTCTCTTTAGCTCTCAACCGCACCGCCCCTCTCTCTCTCTCTCTCTCTCTCTCTCTCTCTCTCTCTCTCTCTCTCTCTCTCTCTCTCTCTCTCTCTCTCTCAATCGAATTTCCGACCGTTCTTTTGCAATAAGACATAAAGAAATACATTTATAACCTGTATTTTTTTGTTTAGACTCTTTCAAATTTCGTTTTGCAATAATGAATGCAATTTATTATGAATATTGAAACCAGACGACTTTTATCTACAGACTCCTCTCTGTATGTCTGTCTGTAATAGATACAATCATAGTTGATTTCTTTAATGGTGTGTTTAACCTTTTTTAAATCAATTTTAGTTGGTGTTGCGAAAAATTAGAGACGTTGACAAAGTGTGTAATTGTCAAAATTTGTCTAAATATCTGGCGATGAAAACTGGTAAATGATATTATCGAGCATGCGACCTGTAAGCGTGCACGTAAGCTTGAAGTCGGCCGCTTATATGCTTCCTATTGGCTTCTGATTATCTTATGTGGAATGTTGTTCTATTCTTGGACAAGCAAAAGCACCAAGCTCTTTGATACTTCTTGGTTAGACCTGACAGACTGAAATTTAATCTTGCAAAACATTCAACATGATAGACTCGTTGAAATCGATGTCAGAGGTTGGCGGATGATCCCACCGCTGTCCTCAGCTGTAGAGGTTGCCCTCTCTCTGCCACTAGTACCATGCCACCTGACAGGTACGCCATACTGCGGAAACCACGACAAGGCTCGAGTGATAATAATATAACGCACACCATCAGTCTCAAAACTCCTTACCACATTTCTACTGGGGGACCTAAGTGGCTCAGAGTAGCACTCGTGACCTGGAGGTCCCGGGTTCGAGTCTTCTTCGAAGCACTGGGCTTTTCGTGGGAGTGTCCTTGGGCAAGACACTTCAAAGCCCTGGCCCGTTACCGGTGAAACCAAGGACATACATAAATATGTGAGCTGTCGCCGTGATATGACCGATTTAACTGATTTATTTAATTGATTGATCAATAAATCGATTGATCAATCAATTAAATCAATCAATTAAATCAATCAGTAAGTAAGTCAGTCGGTCGGTCGGTCGGTAAGGTCAGTATTTCAACTTTCGATAACGGTCTTCTTACATTTGCATTCATGTTTCACTGACGGCTCAGTAGCGACTAAAGTAAATAGTGTAGGTGTTTAAAAAAAGCATTTAAATTCAAATAATTCCATTTAAAAATAAGGAAATCACTGTGAAGACGACAATCTATTTAAAGAACGGTTGGCCAAAGTGTTAGCTGCTGGAAACCAGGTAAAATGTAAACGATAAATAGAGCGACTTGGCAACATTTAACCTAGTTTTAAAATTCATTTTTCTGCCAGCGACTTTCATTTGGACCGACCGTAGCAAAACAGCTTGTTATCTGCACAATAATTTCCATGCTTTTTAAATGTATGATTTAAACCTCAATGCATTTTATCAGCAGGAATGTTTAATTTTGGCCACAACTGGGGCTTTAAGGAAATTTCAGAAAACTGAGATGAAGTGAGGATTGCATATGCTACACATGTCAATAAACTATATTCAGTGATGCAAAAACTTTGAAAATCGGGGAGTGCACCATAAAACCCTTTATTACACAATCCCGACTTTTAACAAATAACCTCAGTGAGAAGGCCTTTGAAATCATGGTGTGAAAAAGAGAAAAATGCTGGTAACCAGCATTTTCGCCTTTTCCTACAACGTTTTCTTCTCTTTCTCATAGTTATTGAGACGCATTTACCATGTAATCTGCAAATGTTTTCAATTTGGACGAGTCGATTGGATAAATGGAGCTGAATAAAATGGCTTTTGGCTGTTAAAATCGCTTATGTAACTCTTTACCGAAAATCACGCGTTTTACCGTCTCGGAGGCAGAAAGCGTGGTAGAAAACGTCGTAGGAAGTAGATAGGAAAATAGGCGTCCCAGCTTATTTTTTTAATTTTGATTAAATTTTTATAAAATAAGCCAATTTGCCCATACGATTTTGTATGAAAAAATCTATTTCCTCATAATTTTAAAGAAAATAAATTTTATCATCCACTAACCAACGCATCGATTAACAATTGTGTCCACTAACCAACACACCAACTAATGTGTGGGCCCCCATGTGTCAACGCAAGATAAGTCTATGCATGAGGGACTATATAATTACTATAATCATTTTACCATAAATTCAAAAATCAAAAAAAAATTTTTTTGAATTTTTAAAATTTTAAGCCATAAATTAATTCAAGATGGAGTCATTAAAGGAGTTCTTAAAGGAGTTAAACTTAGATAAAGATGAGGGTTTAATGAAGGCTATAGATAACATGGAAGAGAATTTGATAAACATGGATATAGCTAAAAATAAATTTAATAACTTAATTTCAGACAAAGAAATTTTAGCAAAATTTGCAATACTTTTATCTAATTATGTAAATAGTATTTTAGATTCTATAGACCCTATGTTTAGACTAAATAATAATTATAAGATTCATTTTTGGAATGATATTTATAATTTTAGAAACAATTCAAAAAAAGAAATATTATGTATATGTAAAAAAAATTTAGGAATTAAATTAGATAAGAAATTAACTAGAAACCAATTAATATACGAAATTGTAATATCTATTTTTAGTAATATTAGTGATTATAATAGATATTCATTAGATTTTTTTAAAAAAATAAGAAAAAAACCTATAAGATTATCAAATAATGCAAAAAAGCAAATATTAAAAAATGCTGAAATATAATTTAATCCGTAAAATTAAATTATATTTTATGATGCCCCCAAGCTAAAGTATCAATCTTGTCTTCCAAAACAAACCTTTTATCATCACTTGACCCTAACGCTTTTTTGGTTAACTCTTCAGTAAATATATTATGCTCCCTACTTCTTAAAACAGTCATCTTTCTATACTGGTCCTTTTCTGTAAGCAAACACTCTTTGTAATTATTAAAGTTTATCTCTTTCTTAACAACTGATTGTTTAACACCTTTACATCTTTTATCTTCTATACCATCTAAAGTTTTATAAGCATACATTTTTGCCCCAAGACCAACAAACTCAGTCATAATTTTACCACCTAATTCATCTTTAAATTTACCAACTACTCTAGCATTACAATCATTTTTTAAGAAATGGTCTTTAGGATAATTGCTTGTATCAAACATTTCAACCACATCTTTCTCCATATCCTTATATAAATCCTCAGTTTCTATTTCGAGAATAAAACTATCTGTATCAGTATAACACATTCTAACCTTTTCACCATATTTAGGTTTAAAGTAATTATAAAAAGTTTTTTGCATATGTGTTTTACTAATATCTAAGATGCTTAATCCTGAGTAAATAGGTTTATTATATTTCAACTTAGTGTTTTTCATGTGTACCGCTGTTAGGTTTTCATCGAATATTTTTTTGTGTTCATAGTTTGGTTTTGCTACTAATTTTTTACAACACTCTTCACTAGAAACCAGTTCTATCGTTACTCTGTTTCTCAGGTTTTCCATAGTTTTACCAAAAACTGAATTATTCATTAATTTAAAAAAATCTTTCTCGAAATTATTTTTAGCCGCTTTTCTTAGTTCGATGTTTGTATCAATATATGATTTTAACCATGAGCTTTCCTCAAACTTAATTCCTCGATGTATTTTAGTAATTTTTAAACCTAAATCAACACATGTTTTTAAAGTTTCATGATGAATAATGTAATTTTCTTTATTATTTAAGTTTGGAATAAGTTTTTCTACTTTTTCTATTTTTAAACGTTCAGGCGCTAAAGGAAAGTCGTTATGTAAATCATGTAATTCTTTTGGGTATTCTAAATCTACTTCTAATATGCATGCATATTTATCCCATTTCTCTAATTCTCCATCTTTCATCCATTTAAAACCATGTGTAGGAAGAGGGCGACTCATTGCCCAAGGATAAAGACTGTTTGCATCTATATATAATAAATATTTTGATGGTTTACTAGAATCATATAATTCACCTATATACTTATTATTTGCTTTTGCATATCTTTTACTACACATACTAACACCTCCTCTGATACCCTTTTCACACATTAAAAGCATATCAATATCAGATAAAAGCTCTAGGTTTACTTTCGTTATTTTTAATGCTGCATCCCATGCTAAACCAGGAGCTGTATAATACCAACTAGGGTCTAAATTATAGTTTTCACGACAAACATCTCTAAAGTTCTCAAAAACATCCGCTAAAAGCAATACATCTATTTTATTGTAAAGTTCTAAGTAATCCTTCAATGTTTTCATGTTAAAAGTTTTCCAAACCTTTTGCGCATGAGCATAATCTTCATCACTAATTCCTTCTTTGTTTAAACTAGAGTAAAATGCTTCTTTAGGTGGTAATTTCTCTTCTTTAAGTTTATTAAATGAATCTAGGTACTCATAAGGAAAAACTCCTTTTCTTCTAACTAATGGTAATTCTTCATCATTAAAATATTTCGATAAAATTTTTAATTGGTTTTCTTCTAAATTACTCGAAAGTTTGTCTAAACTAGAACTCATAAACTTAAAGCTATCAAGAAAGCTAATTTTATGTTTTATATTTTTCTCAACCAAAATATTTTTACTAAAACTAATATATTTCTCTTCATTGTTTGGAATACAATCAATCTTCCCTTCAGATTTGCCAAGACATTTAATAAAAAGATGAGCGTCATATCCACTAAGATTATGAAGGTATACAGGTGTGAAGTTAGGATTTTTAGCCTTTAGATTGCATTCATTGTGTGCGGCACCTCTATATTTACCCGTAAAATGGCAATGGTCTCTTACTTTATAATTAGCATGATTAAACTCCCCACCACAAATCCAACAATGTGTTTCTTTCTGGTACTTTGCTTTCTCTGATTCTGTTATTTCAATAGGTTTTGGTTTTTGGTAATATTCTTGATGAATTTCTCGTATATCATCTTCTAACCAGTTTATAAAAACTTCATTAGCATTTTCTCCAACATAACTTCTTTCTATAGGCGGCCTAACATTATTATCAAAACATTTTATAATATAAACAAAACTACAAGGTACATGCTTTTGATATTGCATAGTATAACTTTTTTCTGGGTTTGGTTGGCATGTGTGCATTGGTTCCAAAACACTTTCAAAATCAGCGTATACAACAAAGGGAACCTCAAGTTTTCTAGAATGGTTTTCAAAAGCTAACATGGTATCTGGTTTTGGCATTTCTAAAGTAATAGGTTCGTGTTCGTTACAGTATTTTTTATGTTTTTCCAAAAGTTCTTTACTACCAAAATGATTTAAACAACGTTTACAAATTTCCATATTTTTAGAGTTATGACTATTAGTTATTTGACTTCTTACTAATTTAATTAAGTTTTTTATGAGAGCGTAGTGCATGTTTTCCTCATTTTTAATTAAAAGAAGGTCAACATGTTCACTTTTTTCACATTTTGTAAGCCTAAGCGGGTAAATATATTCCTTCATTTGCTGGTACCCATATACGTTTACACTAATTTCAGGATTTTGTTTTTCAAACTTATTGATACCCTTAAACGAAACAGGGCTCTCTATTCCATCCATGTTTAAACTACTTCCCTTCTTTTGCAAAGCTTTGTCAACTATCTCTGCATTATGCTCTTTTGGATTTAAACCTCTTGAAACACACCATAAAAAGCATTTATCATCTTTATTTTTCATATTGATAACTGCTTTTTTGTTAGCAATCCATTTTGGTAAAGATAGCAAACCATTAGCTCTTAAAGGAACATAAGTAGCTGTGTGTATTTCTAGTTTTACGATACTCCCAAAAGTCCAACCACTACCTTCTCTTTGGAACTTAGCTAAATTTTCTAAAACTTCATCTATCATTGCGTTCAATAAATCCTCTATTTCTTCTCTGTTTAAATTTAAATGTTGACTACTATGAAAAGCACGTTCCACAGGGTCTTGGTTAATATCTGTCATTAACCACATTTTACACCTAAGTACAAGTTTAACCTTTGTTTGTAAATTATTTCGAAGAGTATTTATAAGAGGCGTCCACGTTTCTGCGAAAAATCTTTGCGGGTTATAATTTCTTCTACCCTCTATAACATATTGATTAACAAACTCTCTAAATGCTGAGCGCTCTCTTCTAACCTCAAACGGTTGTCTTGGTGGATAATTTTGTCTAACATTCTGAACAATTTCATCAAAAACTTGTGGTAGTTGTTCTTCAGCTACATTACCAGTTAACCAATTAGTAAAATTATTGATTCTACGTTGGATTGATTGAGGTATAACATTTGATGCAGCTCTTCTAACTATATTAGAAATTCTATTAATCCATGACATTTTATAAAGTAAATATAATTTTCTTATCTTATCATCAAAAATTTTTTATTATTGAAATTATATATATATTAATCTTATTAATATATATATAAAAATGTGGGAAAATGAAGAAAAATTTCATGCTAAAGTAGGATTTATGAAAAGATATAATAGATATGAATTGATAGAATTATGCAAAACCAATGCACCTAGAAGATATGGTGAAATAGATCTTAGAAAACTAACTAAATATAATTTAGTTGAAAGACTTGTTAGTAGGGGTATCAGACCAGATTTAAATAAAAAAACAATAAGAAAAAATAATTGGAAACTTTCAGAAATAAAATAATATTGATAATTAAAATCTTTCTTCCTCATCTCTTTTACTTGAATGGTCAAAAATTTTATTATATCTGCATATAAATATAATAAAATTAATGAACGTTAATCTTATATTTATCTTTCCAAACCCTTCCATTCCAATTCTCAATCGTTTGTGGACTGCGGTCTATAAATTGACCTGCCTTATAAATTGATGGAAAGGTTTTTATTTCTCCAGTTTCAACATCCTCTAAACTAACTTTCTTAGGATTTTTCATAATGGTACGTAATCTATCAAACTTAGGGTCTTTACTTTTTTCTTCTTTAGGTGATTCATTCGGAAACAATCCATGTTCTTTCACCAACTCAACTAAACGTTTTTTATCCCAGTATGAGTAGAAATTTATATTATTTTCTTTAAGAATTTTTTTTAAATCTGTAACCTTTATCATTTTTTATATAAGAAAAAAATCTTAATACACTACACTCATTTTATTTCCATCAGACTGAAAGTTAATTAACCTATCACTAATAATAACAGCATATGCCTCTGTGTTCGCAAGCACATTTTCAGTAAAATGTGTTTTGATTTGGATATCAGTGACAGAGTATTTCAATTTCTCACTCTGTTTGGAAACATCAAACAAAAACAAAGGATAAAGGGTTTTATAATCTGAGGGAGTAATGTTAGGGTTTGACACCATTTCATTCATGTTATAAAACTTAGACCTAAATAGAGAAGCGTCCCCATACACTCTACTAAATTGGTTTGCGGTAAAACTGAGATTATAATCAACAGCGGGATATCTAGTAGAATTTAACGTAACATAAATGTTTTTAACGTTTCTATGGTTAAATATAGCTGGATTTTGTTGTTGGTCACCGCTTTTACCAGTCTGAAAGCCAACAATGATAAAACGTGGCACTTCAGGTGATGATTTGACAGCAAGTCTCCAGGTAAATGATGTTGACTCGGGAACCGCAATAGAGTCACACTGCCTCATTCTATATCCAACCGGTATTTTTTCTTTTTTCTCAATAATTTTATAAAGTTGCATTTTCTCTTCATCTGCGGGTAGCACGTGTGGCATAAACCAAGATATTTTAGTTAAATTAATTCTACCATCAGCAGGAGCAGCAGCAGCTCTAAAGATTGCGTCATTATCATTATTTCTCGTTAATGTGAGAGTTTGCTTCATTCCGTACAATATCTTATCATAATCATCACAAAAACCAAATATATGTTTTAATGGAACTCTGAAGCTAAAGGTACCTCTTGGGTTAGGGCTACTAACAATATAATTTCTTCGTACAACAAAACCCAAGTTATAGGTACCAACATCACCAGGATTAGAAGCAGCAGCGGTGTTGGTGTCCTTATACCAACATTGATTTAACCCTTGTGATTTAGAGAAATCATCCGGATATTTTAACAAACCAAGCATTGTAGTAGCCTGACCAGGATTCAATACGGATTCAATCTCCATACCTGAAAGTTGATACTTAATATTTTTAAAAAGATACATAAGACCGTTGTTTGTTAAAGAAACATTGGTGTTAGCAGCGTATTCTGCTCCATCATCACTTCTTAGTAATTGTCCTTCAATAAGTAAATAACTCTCACTAGGATGAGTAAAAATATCTTGAGTCTCAATGTTAATCCTAATTTCTCCTCCTGCATTGTTGAGATTGGTACCAGTGATTGGTTCATACTCATGGTGTTCATACTCAACAATACTATCATCTTTTAAAATTGGTTCAGTGATTCTTAAAATGTCCATTTTATAATAGTAATTATAATTTTTAAATGAGATAAAAATTATAATTGTGTTACTTAAATTTCAAACCAAAGCTGGGGAAAAGACTTATTTCTATCATTAACAAACACACCTCGAAGTTTAATGCTTTTTGCAGTATCCAGTATAGCTTTAGGATAAACTCTATTACCGTATACAAGTTTTATTTCAGGTATACCCCAATTTTTTAAATATTTATTCACCTTTTCCTCAATCTCTTTCATCTTGGTTACCTTTTCAGGAGATAACTTCACAACAGCTTTTTTATAACTATATTTCGTTTTACTAATTTCAAGGATATCACAATCTTCTATGTTTAAAGAAGCGCCTGTTATTTCAATAGTAGCACTATTGTATTTTTCATGATCTACACGATTAAAATTTAACATTCTTTTTATATAATGAATATAATTTTCTTAACTTATTCATACTGTTTTAATACCCGCTCCACTGTTTAATCTTTTAACTAAGTCTTGAATAGCAATGGCACTTCCATCTATTAATGTACTAATGTTTTGTGTTTTAGGAGTATCATTAGGTTTTGGTGTTGTATTATATTTTTGTAAAATTTGTTTTGATTTTGGTGTTAAAGCTTTCGTAACTAATTTTTTTCCTGCTTCTACTGCTGCACTTTTTCCAACCTCTAAAGCTTTCTTTGCCCCTTCCTTAGCTACACTCTTTCCTACATCAAGGGCAGAAGACGCAATTTGTTTAGCTGTACTACTAGTAAAAAGCCTCGCTAAAAAGTTAGCAATACTATCAAAGATTCCGGAACCACCGTATGAATACCTTTTTTTAAATCCGTGTTTCTTAGTGATTATCATTTTTTATAGTATAGACATTAAATTTTTATAAGCGTGTGAATTTAAAACACCTTGTCTTTTTAATTCATCACAAATGCTTACTACCTCATTTCTTACACCTGTATTACCTGCTTCTTTACTTGCCATCAACAGGTCTAGTCTTTCTATTAATGCGTTAGGGTTAGATGGTATAACAATGATACCCTTTCCTTCATACTTTCTTTTCCTACTAAACCAAAGAGGTCTAAGAATACTATTCCATTTTTCCCCTTTAGAACTTTTAGGATGTGGATTATCCGGGTCGTTATCTCGATGAAGAGCGTTGGTTTTTTCCATTAAATAATAATATTGCATCTTATCCTCATCTGTATAAATTAATCTTGGGGCTTTAGCAACAATTAACTCCCAAAAACCAGGTGTTCCTTTATATAAATCAGTACCAATAAGAATATCATCATGCTCAATTACGACAGTTTTTCTACCAATAACAAATTTACCATCTTCATCACGTATTCCATATGTTTTATCAATATCGCTACCACGATATTTCGTTAGATACTCTGTTGCAAGTGGCCCAATGTCAAATGCGCCTCTATATTCTTTTAATTTCTCTTTCTCAATAATTGGTTTTTCACCAGAGGGATAAGCTTCTATTGTTGGAAATTCTGGTAGTTTAATAGCTTGTGGTAACTGTTCGATACCTTCTTTAATAGGTCTAAGTCCCTCTGTAATCTCCTTTGTTGTAGCTTTTTGCGTTTCCGTTATAGGTCTAAAAAACTTTGACAAATCGGTTTGAAGTTGTTGTTCACCTGTTCTCTCTGCTAGTAGATTATCCCGAATCTTCTTTTTCGTTTCGAGATACTCTTTTACAATTAAGTCTCTTTTTGCAGGGTCAGTTATTTTTAGAAATGACATTTTTAATTAGCAACATATTTTTTTATCATAGATTTTATCATAGATTTTATCATAGATTTTAATATATAAGAGCATATATAATGCTTTTATATATTTATTCTTCTCCTATTTCACATTGACATTTACATCTAAAACTTGGTAATTTAGGTAATTTAAAAGGTATACTAGACATTATGTTTGTTTTCGACAAGCCTCCGAAAGGACTCCCTCGCTTCTTGCCTCCCTTTCTCAATCAAACTTTCCTTTTCTTCTGTTGTTACCTTCTTCTTAAATTTACTTCTTATTTCACTCTTCATATCTTCATATTTATTCATTTCATCCATTATCAACTTAAACTCATCATCAGATATGTGGTTATCCATTAAAGCCTTTGATACATGATTATCTATAGTATTAAGCTTAGCAGCAGCAAGAGTTTGTATTTTCAAATGTTTTTCAGCTTTAGCAGTAGTTTTCCTAACAAATATTTTACTAACCAATGAAGAAAGACCGATTACACCAGCAGCAGCTTCCAAACCTACAGCAACGGGTGCCGCTGCAACAGTTGAAAGCAAAATAACACCTGCACCACCTAACGCTAATGAAACAACAACCAATGCACCTTCAACATTATCAACTACTTTAGCCATTCTAGCATATTTTTTATTCAATCTCTCCCTTTCATTTATTTCCTTCTTTAGAAAATTTTGTACTTCAGATATTTTTTTAAGTCTATAAGAATGACCATTATCCATTGTTTCCATTTCAATAGGTGGAGCGCTTGCGGTACCTGGTTCTTTGGGTAATATAGGATATAATTTATTAGGGTGTTCCTGATTTGTATCTATCATTTTATTAATATAATAATTTTTTTTATGCTAAATATTTTAGATAGCAGAATAACTCTCCCTCAGGTATTTCGATTGGTTTTTGTGAGAAATTATAAATGTAGACTAAGATATCATTAACATCATTATCAAGATGTATACCATTAGAAATGGTTAAACTATCTTTCCATTTATTACTAATAGATATAATTACAACTCCTCGTGTAGTTATATAACCAAATCCTAATGGAACTCTCATACCATCATTAGGAGGAATCTTGATAGTTAGTTGTGAGTATATTTTCCATTTTAGAGAATCTTGCTTTAAGGGAGGATATCTTACTCCATGTAAATGAGGTTTCCAAAATATAGTTTTATGTTGGGTAGTAATATTAGGTTTTATACCAAATTTATGTATATCCATTTTTATTTATTGTAAATAATATTTATAATATAGCTCCTAGGATAGGGATATTAGCAAATGGACTATTAGGTCCAAGTAAAAGTCCTTTTCCATCATACATTTTTCCTCCTTGCTTTAAATACAACCCATCACCAACAGACTCTAATCCTTTACCTTTGTATGGTTTTAAGTATAATCCACTTCCATCAGTTTCAACTTGACAAACACATCCTCCTTTTTTAAGGTAAAGACCTGACCCCATAGCTTTTTGAACACCTGTTTGTGCTAATCCAGAAAGAGCACCAACACCTAAAGCTGGTAAAACGGTTTTTGCAAGCATCGGTAAAGCTCTAGCAGCCAACCCAGCTAACATTCCGAGGAAACCCCCTTCTATTTTCATGTTATGTTTAAGTTGTTTTTCAGTCATTCTAATAGTTATACCCACACCATCCTCATAGGCTTTAGCCATTTTCTTTGCTTGTGAATTGGTAATTGCTAAAACATCATTACCTTGTAAATCTTCATGGCCTAAACGAATACTTACTGGGCAACTAGCTTTAACAGCATGTTGAAGTTTTTGCTTTTGCCCTTCAGATATATTTACTTTAACATTAGTGTAACTTGTCATTTTATATACGAGTATTTTTTTATTTAGCTCATCTCGCTTCTCTAATATGAAACCTAATCGTTAAATTTTCACCTCTAAGATTTAGTAAATTACCATCTTGGTCTGTAATATCTACATTTAGGTTATGTATTTCATCTAACGTTATTGGTAGGTATACTAAATTAACTGGTGACTCAATTATCTTATATCCAGGTGCAACATCCGGGAAAAAGGAGTAAATAGTGTTTTTTGTTAAACTATTAACATAACTTCCTGAAATAATATCTATGTTAACAAGCAAACTATTTATGCTAAGAATGTTCACTACATTCTCTGACTCGTGAAATCCTTGTGTATATTTAGCTCGAGTAAATCCTAATACTTTAGCGATGGAACCTGGTTGATTAAAATCTACTTGATAACCATCATCAATAATAAGAACAGACTTTAGGGTATTAGTGTTCGCAGAAAAGTTAATAGGATACTCTTCATTAACTCTATCGTAATGACCATTTTTTCTCATTTCCTGACGAATCGTATCATTAATGGCAACGAGGTCATAACTTCCTTCAGGTATTTTTATTTTAATCCATGTGGTGCCATTGTCTGGAGAATAAACGAATGTGTTGTTTGTTTCATCAATGTTTGGAAAAGAGTAGTAAGTTTCGAGGTTTACCATAGCTATTTCATATACTTTATCCTTTTCCAGTTGAATTGGAGGATTAAACCTTGTTCTAAAACGTGCTTTGTTGTCGCTTACTATGATTTGAAATGATGTTTTATGGTTCGTATTTTTTACAATTTGTTCTAAAAGTTCTTCCATTTTATAATATTTAAATATTTTTTATACCGACTTAGGTATGTAGAAGTTATCAAAACCGTTTCTATACTTTCCATCATGTTTTTTACTGGTTAAGTCAATAATAGCGAAACCATGTGGTCTTTCCCATGCCTTTTGACAAAACTTTCTAAACTCATCCTTAGACATATCTTCACCTATGTGGTCGCTATAAATATGATTAAGGTTTTTTAGGTCTTGTCGGAATAGACAAATAAAATTAGCGTTTTCTCTAATAGTTTGTCTCGGTAGTCTAAAATAATTCTGTGAGAGGTAAAAGCAGTCAACATTACTATGCCTTCCTCGAATGTAGTAACACTCACATTTATTTTGCTTTTCTAAAAGTAAATCATCGAAAATCATTAAATTTTTATTTCCTGAGTTTAACTCTCTCGGGTCAGGTACATCACTAGCATTTTCAAAGAAGTTGCAATTTATATCCGATTTGTTTTTAATCGTCTTAATCCATTCTTCAACTAAAGCTGTTGGTGGAATGTTTAGTTCTTGTATGTCATCACGCATGTTAAACAATCTTAAGATACATTCTTTTGGTAGTTTTTCTTCAAAAGCTTTTTTTAGTATTCGATATTCTGGTTGAAAAAGGCTTTTCCCAAAAACACTCAAATCGTTGTAGTCAAGCCAATCTGGTCTGAGTAAAAGGTTTAACAATAAAGTAGTTTTACCACATCCTGATTTTCCTATAATTAAACCCCTAATACTTTTCGGTAAAAGGGAGTGATTAAATCTCTTTGATACTACTTCATTCCATGATAAGTTTATAATATCCATTTTTATTTAAATACTTTTATTTTTTATATATAAAATAAGATGTATTGCGTTAAATGTAAAAAACATACAGATACGAGTGATATAAAATATTCTGTTTCGAAAAATGGAAGAAATATGATGCAGGGTAAATGTGTTATTTGTGGAATAACTAAAACTCAGTTTATAAAAAAAAAACTACCGGGAGTAGCATCTTAAACAAATTTATAAATAATTTACCCGTTGAAATGCATCTACCAGGACACAACTTTACAGGACCAGGTACCAAACTAAATAAAAGACTCAACCCAGATTTAACACCGAAGGAATGGAGTAAACCAATAAACCGTGTTGATAAAGCCGCTTATAATCATGATGTTTGCTATCTTAAGCATGATGATACTGCTACAAGAAACGCAGTGTGTGATAAGAATATGTTAACAGAGTTAGAAGGGATTTACAATCCTAGTATTAGAGAAAAAATGGAAAAAGGTTTGGTAAGTAGACTCATTGGAACGAAGATGAAATTTGGAATGGGAGTAAAAAAAAAAATTTCGAAAATTTAGTGGAAGAATTACATAAACCCATAAAAAGAAATTTTAAGAAAAGGAGAGTTAGAGTAAACGGTATAGATAGGATATGGGCTGCGGATTTAGTAGACATGCAAGCATTTTCTAAGTTTAATCGTGGTGTTAAATACCTTCTCGCTGTCATTGATATCTTTTCTAAATATGGATATCTGGTGCCATTAAAAGATAAAACAGGAAAATCTGTTGCTATAGCATTAAAAAATATTTTTAAGGAGAGAAAACCTGAAAAAATGTGGGTGGATAAGGGTAAAGAGTTTTATAACAAAGATGTAAAAGACTTGGTTGAACTATATTCTACCGAAAATGAGGAAAAATCTAGTGTGGTTGAGAGATGGATTAGAACAATGAAAGAAAAAATGTGGAAGTATTTTTCCGCTAACTCTACAAACGTTTACATTAATGTGCTACCGGATTTAGTTAAAGAATATAATAATACAAGACATTCATCTATTAAGATGACTCCGGTAGACGCTAGTAAAAAAGAAAATGAAACGAGAGTTTGGAGAAATCTTTACCCCGATCATTTAGAAATAAAAGACTTTAATCCTAAGTTTTCCGTTGGAGATAAAGTAAGGATAACTAAAAAGAAAAAGACTTTTGAGAAAGGTTATACAACAAGATGGACTGAGGAGGTTTTTACAGTTTCTGAAGTAAAACTTACATCACCTATAACATATAAAATTAAAGATTTTAATGGAGAAGAAATACAAGGTACCTTTTATGAACCTGAACTGCAGAAAACCAGTCAAGAGCTGTATAGGATAGAAAAGGTTATTAAAAAAGGAAAAAAGAAATCTCTTGTAAAGTGGAAAGGTTATCCTGATGAATTTAATTCGTGGGTTGACAATAAAGATATTAGAAATATTTAACTATAAAAAAATGTCAAATATTTCGATTGAAAATGTAATTTTACCGAATAAACCGTTGAACAATTTCGAATTAGAGGGTGCCGTTAAAAGATTAAAGATTCCTTATTTTAGAGGAGTTTTTTTACTAGATACATTACCGAGAAAACCGAGTAAAAAAGAATGTGGTATAGTAAACTTTGATAAAAGTGGTGGACCTGGTACACATTGGGTCGCTTGGTATAAAAATGGTAAAACCAAAATTTATTTTGATAGTTATGGCATACAACCACCTATTGAAATTCGAGATTATTTAAAAAGCCCAATACAGTACAATACTGACCAATTACAACAAGCTGGGCAAGTATTTTGTGGTCATTTATGTTTGTACATCCTAAAAGAGTTATCTAGAGGTAACCAGTTCCAAAATGTTTTAAATAAACTTTTTTAGTACTATATAAAAAATGCCTGTTGACAAATTCGGAAGAATGAAAGATGATGGTGAAACAAGCGGTGATGGTGTGCCACTCGCTTACATAAATAATAATTTTTTACGTAAAGATGGAACAACTGTTGTTACCGGCGCCATAGACATGAATGGTAATACATTAACGAGGGTTAGTAATCCAGTAAATCCCCAAGATGCAGCAACTAAGGCTTATGTTGACGCTAACTCAGGGTTGTTGAATGAAAACGGAGGATACCATGTTACTGGGTATTTAAATATGGGTTTTAATCCGATAAGAAATGTTAAGGACCCAAAAGAACCAGGTGAAGCTGCTACTAAAAATTATGTGGATAATGTTGATAGAGCCTTTGTTTATAAAGACGGAAGGTGGTATGAGGCAGATGATGCAATCTCAATGGGAGGGCGAGTAATTAACAATCTCGGAATTCCTACGAGACACGATCAAGCCTCTAATAAGTTTTACGTGGATACCGCTATTGAGACGGCTACCGCGGGTGAAAAAGCTTTAACAAAAAAACAAGATGGTTCCTATTCAATAGATGGTGGAATAGATATGAATGGTAACTCGATTACTGGTTTACCTAATCCTGTATCCCGTGACTCTGCTGTCAATAAAAATTATGTTGATAATGGTGGAGCTATTATAAAAAATCCGGATGGGAGTTTCATGGCGGTGACTAACATAGACCTTCAAGGTTTTTCTATAAAAAACGCGGCAACCCCAGTAGAAGAGAGAGATTTAGTGACAAAATCCTATGTGGATAGAAAAGTATCTCTTCCTTCTCTCATAGGTCCTAAACCTATTATAACTGTGTGGGCTGAAGAAAACGGACCATTAGGGTCTGGTAATTATGAGTTTTCATTCGGCAATGGTAATTCAGGTAGAAAGCATGGTTTAGGGGGTTATTGTATGAGTGCTCCAGGTAGAATCATAAGAGGAAGTTTAACGGTTGTTAAAGATAATGCTAATGCACGAGGAGAAGAGATAAAAGTTAATATATCGATAAACGAAAATGAGCAGGTTGATTACTCTATTATTAAAAAATCAGATGAAACTTGTAGTTGTGTAGTTTTTCCTAAACCACTTGAAATAAAACAATGTGACATCGTAAACTTTGTCTCGAGAACAGATAGTCGTAATGTAACACACGCTTATATATCTATTTTGATAGAATTAGACTTGTAAATATATATAATATATTATAAAAAATATATTATATATTTATTTAGTCATTTTACAAAATTCTTTTAATTATAGATATGGTTCTACATATGGGGCATTTATTAGTTGCAAGTTTATTACATTTTTCACATATCGGTATATGACCACAAATACAATATAGCACGCTAGGTTTAGCTTCATCGCATATAACGCAAGATTCTAAATAAAAAGTTTTTGAACCATTTGATCCTTTTAGACAAGATATCATAGTAGATAGGTATTTACCCACTCTGACGATTTTTTGCTAATTTTTTTAATTTTTCGATTAATTTTTTATAAAATTCGCTAGAACGGGTAATGATTTTGTATGAAAAATCTATTTTCTCATAATTCTAAAGAAAATAAATTTCATCACCCACTAACCAACGCATCGATTAACAATTGTGTCCACTAACCAACGCATCAATTAATAGATAAGTCAACGCATCAACTAATGACCCCCCATGTGTCAACTCACCATCTAATTACTATATCCATTTTACCTTTAATTCAAAAATAAAGAAAAAATTTTTTTTGAATTTTTTAAATTTTAAGTCATAAAATAATTCAAAATATGGAACCGTTAAAAGAGTTTTTAAAAGAGTTAAACTTAGATAAAGATGTTAAACTTATGAGAGCAGTAGACGGAATGAAAGAAAATTTGTTAAATATGGATATAGCTAAAGATAAATTTAAAAATTTAATTTCGGATAAAGAACTATTAGCGAGATTCGCAATGCTTTTATCTAATTACGTAAATAGTATTTTAGATTTCATAGACCCTATGTTTAAACTAAATAGTAATTATAAGATGCATTTTTGGAATGATATTCATAATTTTAAAAACAATTCAAAGAAAGAAATATTATATATGTGTAAAATAAATTTAGGAATTAAATTAGATAAAAAATTAACTAGAAACCAATTAATACACAAAATTGTAATACATATTTTTAGTGGTATTAGTGATTATAATACATATTCATTTGATTTTTTAAAAGAAGTGAGAAAAAAACCTATACGTTTAACAAATAATGCAAGAACGCAAATATTAAAAAAGGCTGGGAAAAAAATTTAATAAATATAATTTAATTCATAAAATTAAATTATATTTTATGATGCCCCCAAGCTAAAGTATCAATCTTGTCTTCCAAAACAAACCTTTTATCATCACTTGACCCTAACGCTTTTTTGTTTAACTCTTCAGTATACATATTATGCTCCCTACTTCTTAAAACAGTCATCTTTCTATACTGGTCCTTTTCTGTAAGTAAACACTCTTTGTAATTATTAAAGTTTATTTCTTTTTTAACAACTGATTGTTTAACACCTTTACATCTTTTATCTTCCTCACCATTTAAAGTTTTATAAGCATACATTTTTGCTCCTAAACCAACAAACTCAGTCATAATTTTACCACCTAACTCATCTTTAAACATTCCAACTACTCTAGCATTACAATCATTTTTTAAGAAATGGTTTTTAGGATAATTGCTTGTATCAAACATTTCAACCACATCTTTCTCCATATCCTTATATAAATCCTCAGTTTCTATTTCGAGAATAAAACTATCTGTATCAGTATAACACATTCTAACCTTTTCACCATATTTAGGTTTAAAGTAATTATAAAAAGTTTTTTGCATATGTGTTTTACTAATATCTAAGATGCTTAATCCTGAGTAAATAGGCTTATTATATTTCAACTTAGTGTTTTTCATGTGTACCGCTGTTAGGTTTTCATCGAATATTGTTGAGTGGTCATAGTTTGGTTTTGCTACTAATTTTTTACAACGCTCTTCACTAGAAACCAGTTCTATCGTTACTCTGTTTCTCAGGTTTTCCATAGTTTTACCAAAAACTGAATTATTCATTAATTTAAAAAAATCTTTTTCGAAATTATTTTTAGCCGCTTTTCTTAATTTAATATTTGTATCAATATATGATTTAAGCCATGAGCTTTCCTCAAACTTAATTCCTCGATGTATTTTAGTAATTTTTAAACCTAAATCAACACATGTTTTTAAAGTTTCATGATGAATAATGTAATTTTCTTTATTATTTAAGTTTGGAATAAGTTTTTCTACCTTTTCTATTTTTAAACGTTCAGGTGTTAAAGGAAGGTCATTATGTAAATCGTGTAATTCTTTAGGATATTCTAAATCTACTTCTAATATACATGGTATTTTTTGCCAAATTTCTAATTCTTTATTTGTCATCCATTTAAAACCATGTGTAGGAAGAGGACGACTCATTGCCCAAGGATAAAGACTGTTTGCATCTATATATAATAAATATTTTGATGGTTTACTAGAGTCATATAATTCACCCATATACTTATTATTTGCTTTTGCATATCTTTTACTACACATACTAACACCTCCTCTGATACCCTTTTCACACATTAAAAGCATATCAGGATTAGATAAAAGCTCTAGGTTTACTTTCGTTATTTTTAATGCTGCATCCCAAGCTAAACCAGGAGCTGTATAATACCAACTAGGGTCTAAATTATAGTTTTCACGACAAACATCTCTAAAGTTCTCAAAAACATCCGCTAAAAGCAATACATCTATTTTATTGTAAAGTTCTAAGTAATTCTTCAACGTTTTCATGTTAAAAGTTTTCCAAACCTTTTGTGCATGAGCATAATCTTCATCACTAATTCCTTCTTTGTTTAAACTTGAGTAAAATGCTTCTTTAGGTGGTAATTTCTCTTCTTTAAGTTTATCAAATGAATCTAGGTACTCATAAGGAAAAACTCCTTTTCTCCTAACCAATGGTAGGAGATTCTTAGTGAAATATCTCGATAAAATTTTTAATTGATTTTCTTCTAAGTTACTCGAAAGCTTATCTAAACTAGAACTCATAAACTTAAAGCTATCAAGAAATCTAATTTTATGTTTTATATATTTTCCAACCCAAATATCTTTACTAAAACTAATATATTTCTCTTCATTGTTTGGAATACAATCAATCTTTCCTTCAGATTTGCCAAGACATTTAATAAAAAGATGAGCGTCATATCCACTAAGATTATGAAGGTATACAGGTGTGAAGTTAGGATTTTTAGCCTTTAGATTGCATTCATTGTGTGCGGCACCTCTATATTTACCCGTAAAATGACAATGGTCTCTTACTCTATAATTAGCATGATTAAACTTTCCACCACAAATCCAACAGTGTGTTTGTTTTTTATATTCTATTTCTTCCTCTTCTGTAATTTTAATAGGTTTTGGGTTTTGGCGATATTGTTGATGAATTTCTCGTATATCATCTTCTAACCAGTTTATAAAAACTTCCTCAGCATTTTCTCCAACATAACTTCTTTCTATAGGCGACCTAACATTATTATCAAAACATTTTATAATATAGTAAAAACTACAAGGTACATGCTTTTGACGTTGTATAGTATAACTTTTTTCTGGGTTTGGTTGACATGTGTGTATTGGTTCCAAAACACTTTCAAAATCAGCGTATACAACAAAGGGAACCTCAAGTTTTCTAGAATGGTTTTCAAAAGCTAACCAGGTACCTGGTTTTGGCATTTCTAAAGTAATAGGTTCGTGTTCGTTACAGTATTTTTTATGTTTTTCCAAAAGTTCTTTACTACCAAAATGATTTAGGCATCGTTTACAATATTCTATACCACCATTGTCACTTACTTGTTTTCTCATTAATCTATTAAAGTTTTTTATGAGAGCGTAGTGCATGTTTTCCTCATTTTTAATAAAAAGAAGGTCAACATGTTTACTTTTTTCACATTTTGTAAGCCTAAGCGGATAAATATATTCCTGGTACCCATATACGTTTACACTAATTTCAGGATTTTGTTTTTCAAACTTATTGATATCATTAACCGGAACAGGGTAGTCGATTCCCTTCATATTTAAACTACCTTCTTTTTCTTTCAAAGCTTTATCTACTCTTTCTGAATCTCTTTCTTTTGGATTAAGCTTTCTTAAAGTACACCATAAAAAACATTTATTATCTTTATTTTTCATATTGATAACTGCTTTTTTGTTAGCAATCCATTTTGGTAAAGGTAGCCAACCATTAGCTCTTAAAGGAACATAAGTAGCTGTGTGTATTTCTAGTTTTACGATACTTCCAAAAGTCCAACCACTACCTTCTCTTTGGAACTTAGCTAAATTTTCTAAAACTTCATCTATCATTGTATTCAATAAATCCTCTATTTCTTCACTGTTTAAATTTAAATGTTGATTGCTATGAAAAGCACGTTCCACGGGACCCTGATCAATATCTGTCATTAACCACATTTTACACCTAAGTACAAGTTTAACCTTTGTTCGTAAATTATTTCGAAGAGTATTTGTAAGAGGCGTCCACGTTTCTGCGAAAAATCTTTGCGGGTTATAATTTCTTCTACCCTCTATAACATATTGATTAACAAACTCTCTAAATGCTGAGCGCTCTCTTCTAACCTCAAACGGTTGTCTTGGTGGATAATTTTGTCTAACATTCTGAACAATTTCATTAAAAACTTGCGGTAATTGATCTTCTTCAACATTACCAGTTAACCAATTAGTAAAATTATTAATTCTTCGTTGGACTGATTGAGGTATAACATTCGTTACAGCCCTCCCAACATTTGACGCAGCTCTTCCAACTATATTAGAAATTCTGTTAAACCATGACATTTTATAAAGTAAATATAATTTTCTTATCTTATCATCAAAAAAATTTTTTGAATTATATATATATTAATCTTATTAATATATATATAAAATGTGGGATGAAGAAGCATATCATGATAAAGTAAATTTTATGAAAAGATATACTAGGCGTGAATTAATAAAATTATGTGAAACTTTAATACCTAGAAGGCATGGTGATACATGCTATAAAAAACTAGTTAAATATGATTTAGTTGAAAAACTTGTTGATAAGAGCATCAAACCAGATTTAAATAAAAAAACAATAAGAAAATGTCAATGGCAACTTTGGAAACTTAATAGACGTTAATCTTATATTTATCTTTCCAAACCCTTCCATTCCAATTCTCAATCGTTTGTGGACTGCGGTCTATAAATTGACCTGCTTTATAAATGGATGGAAAGGTTTTTATTTCTCCAGTTTCAACATCCTCTAAACTAACTTTTTTAGGATTTTTCATAATGGTGCGTAATCTATCAAACTTAGGGTCTGTGCTTTTTTCTTCTTTAGGTGAATCACTCGGATACAACCCATGTTCTTTCACCAACTCAACTAAACGTTTTTTATCCCAGTATGAGTAGAAATTTATATTATTTTCTTTAAGAATTTGTTTTAAATCTGTAGTCTTTATCATTTTTATATAAAAAAGAAAAAATCTTAATACACTACACTCATTTTATTTCCATCAGACTGAAAGTTAATTAACCTATCACTAATAATAACAGCATATGCCTCTGTATTTGCAAGCACATTTTCAGTAAAATATGTTTTGATTTGGATATCAGTGACAGAGTATTTCAATTTCTCACTCTGTTTGGAAACATCAAACAAAAACAAAGGATAAAGGGTTTTATAATCTGAGGGAGTAATGTTAGGGTTTGACACCATTTCATTCATGTTATAAAACTTAGACCTAAATAGAGAAGCGTCTCCATACACTCTACTAAATTGGTTTGCGGTAAAACTGAGATTATAATCAACAGCGGGATATCTAGTAGCATTTAACGTAACATAAATGTTTTTAACGTTTCTATGGTCAAATATAGCTGGATTTTGTTGTTGGTCACCGCTTTTACCAGTTTGAAAACCAACAATGATAAAACGTGGCACTTCAGGTGATGATTTGACAGCAAGTCTCCAGGTAAATGATGTTGACTCGGGAACCGCAATAGAGTCACACTGCCTCATTCTATATCCAACCGGTATTTTTTCTTTTTTCTCAATAATTTTATAAAGTTGCATTTTCTCTTCATCTGCAGGTAGCACGTGTGGTATAAACCAAGATACTCTAAGTAAATTAATTCTACCATCAGCAGGAGCAACACCATCTCGAAAGATTGCATCATTATCATTATTTCTCGTTAATGTGAGAGTTTGCTTCATTCCATACAATATCTTATCATAATCATCACAAAAACCAAATATATGTTTTAATGGAACTCTGAAGCTAAAGGTACCTCTTGGAAGAGGGTCATTAATAATATAATTTCTTCTTACAATAAAACCAGTGTTTCCGGCACCTGCGTTAGCTGCTGTATCTTTATACCATAATTGATTTAACCCTTGTGATTTAGAGAAATCATCCGGATATTTTAACAAACCAAGCATTGTAGTAGCCTGACCAGGATTCAATACAGATTCAATCTCCATACCCGAAAGTTGATACTTAATATTTTTAAAAAGATACATGAGACCATTGTTTGTTAAAGAAATATTAGTGTTAGCATCATAAACTGCTCCAGTATCACTTCTTACTAATTCACCTATAATAAGTAAATAACTTTCACTAGGATGAGTAAAAATATCTTGAGTCTCAATGTTAATCCTAATTTCTCCTCCTGCGTTGTTGAGATTGGTACCAGTGATTGGTTCATACTCATGGTGTTCATACTCATTAATACTATCATCTTTTAAAATTGGTTCGGTTATTTTTAGAATATCCATTTTATAATAGTAATTATAATTTTTAAATGAAATAAAAATTATAATTGTTCTAAATAAAGCTGGGGAAAAGACTTATTATTATCATTAACAAACACACCTCGAAGTTTAATGCTTTTTGCAGTATTCAGTATAGCTTTAGGATAAACTCTATTACCGTATACAAGTTTTATTTCAGGTATACCCAAATTTTTTAAATATTCATTCACCTTTTCCTCAATCTCTTTCATCTTGGTTACCTTTTCAGGAGATAACTTCACAACAGCTTTTTTATAATTATATTTCGTTTTATTAATTTCAAGGATTTCACAATCTTTTATGTTTAAAGAAGCGCCTACTATTTCAATAGTAGCAGTATTGTATTTTCCATGATCTACACGATTAAAATTTAACATTCTTTTTTTATAATGAATATAATTTTCTTAACTTATTCATACTGTTTTAATACCCGCTCCACTGTTTAATCTTTTAACTAAGTCTTGAATAGCAATAGCACTTCCATCTATTAATGTACTAATGTTTTGCGTTTTAGGTGTTGTATTATATTTTTGTAAAATTTGCTTTGATTTTGGTGTTAAAGCTTTCGTAACTAATTTTTTTCCTGCTTCTACTGCTGCACTTTTTCCAACCTCTAAAGCTTTCTTTGCCCCCTCCTTAGCTACACTCTTTCCTACATCAAGGGCAGAAGACGCAATTTGTTTAGCTGCACTACTAGTAAAAAGCCTCGCTAAAAAGTTAGCAATACTATCAAAGATTCCGGAACCACCGTATGAATATCTTGTTTTAAATCCGTGTTTCTTAGTGATTATCATCTTTTTATAGTATAGACATTAAATTTTTATAATCATGTGAATTTAAAACACCTTGTCTTTTTAGTTCATCACAAATGCTTACTACCTCATTTCTTACACCTGTATTACCTGCTTCTTTACTTGCCATCAACAGGTCTAGTCTTTCTAGTAATGCGTTAGGGTCAGATGGGATAACAATTCCTTTTCCAAATATTCTCATATCATACCAAAAGTTGGAAAGTATAGCTCTCCATTTATATGATTTACCACTTTTTGGGTAATTAGATCTTGGATCATTATTACGATGGAGGGTATTAGTTTTTATCATTATCTCCTTATAATTTTCTTTATCCTCTTTATTATACATATCTTCATCTGGTTTTTTAGATGTGATTAACTCCCATAGACCAGGGGTACCTGCAAACGTATCTCTACCAATAATAATATCATCATCCTCAATTTCGACCATTTTGCGACCAATATAAAACTTCCCCCCTTTATCATATATTCCATATTTTTTGTCAACTTTAGGATTACTTAAATACTCCTTTGCTGTTTCACCAAAAGATATTAGGTCTTCTTCTGTGATAGATGGAAATGCTGGAAAAGGAATATCCTGTGGTAAGCTTTCTACATCTTCTTCAAGTCCTCCTACACCTTCTTTAATAGGTTTAAGTCCTTCTGTAATCTCTTTTGTTGCAGCTTTTTGTGCTTCTGTAATCTCCTTTGTTGTAGTTTTTTGTGCTTCTGTAATCTCCTTTGTTGTAGTTTTTTGTGTTTCTGTAATAGGTCTAAAAAACTTTGACAAATCAGTTTGAAGTTGTTGTTCACCTGTTCTCTCTGCTAGTAGATTATCACGAATATTCTTTTTCGTTTCGAGATACTCTTTTACAATTAAGTCTCTTTTTGCAGGGTCAGTTATTTTTAGAAATGACATTTTTAATTAGCAACATATTTTTTTAATATATAAGAGCATATATAATGCTTTTATATATTTATTCATCTCCTATTTCACATTGACATTTACATCTAAACTTAGGTAATTTAGGTAACTTAAAAGGTATACTAGACAGTATGTTTGTTTTCGGCAAGCCTCCGAAGAAAGGACTCCCTCGCTTCTTGCCTCCCTTTCTCAATCAAACTTTCCTTTTCTTCTGTTGTTACCTTCTTCCTAAATTTACTTCTTATTTCACTCTTCATATCTTCATATTTATTCATTTCATCCATTATCAACTTAAACTCATCATCAGATATGTGGTTATCCATTAAAGCTTTTGATACATGATTATCTATAGTATTAAGCTTAGCAGCAGCAAGCATTTGAATCTTCAAATGTTTTTCAGCTTTAGCAGTAGTTTTCCTAACAAATATTTTACTAACCAATGAAGAAAGACCAATTACGCCAGCGGCACTCTCTAATCCAACAGCAACAGGTGCCGCGGCAACCGTAGAAAGCAAAACAACACCTGCACCACCCAATGCTAATGAAACAACAACCAATGCACCTTCAACATTATCAACTACTTTAGCCATTCTAGCATACTTCTTATTCAATCTCTCTCTTTCATTTATTTCCTTCTTTAGAAAATTTTGTACTTCAGATATTTTTTTAAGTCTATAAGAATGACCATTATCCATTGTTTCCATTTCAATAGGTGGAGCGCTTGCGGTACCTGGTTCTTTGGGTAATATAGGATATATTTTATTAGGGTGTTTCTGATCTGTATCTGCCATTTTATAAATATAATAATTTTTTTATGGCAAATATTTTAGATAGCAGAATAACTCTCCCCCAGGTATTTCAATTGGTTTTTGTGAAAAATTATAAATGTAGACTAAGATATCATTAACATCATTATCAAGATGTATACCATTAGAAATGGTTAAACTATCTTTCCATTTATTACTAATAGATATCACTACAACTCCTCGTGTAGCTATATAACCAAATCCTAACGGAACTCTCATACCATTATTAGGAGGAATCTTGATAGTTACTTGTGTGTATATTTTCCATTTTAGAGAATCATGTTTTAAGGGTTGATATCTTACTCCATGCAAATGAGGTTTCCAAAATATAGTTTTATGTTGGGTAGTAATATTAGGTTTTATACCAAATTTATGTATATCCATTTTTTATTTATTGTAAATAATATTTATAATATAGCTCCTAGGATAGGGATATTAGCAAATGGACTATTAGGTCCAAGTAAAAGCCCTTTTCCATCATACATTTTTCCTCCTTGCTTTAAATACAACCCATCACCAACAGACTCTAATCCTTTACCTTTGTATGGTTTTAAGTATAATCCACTTCCATCAGTTTCAACTTGACAAACACATCCTCCTTTTTTAAGGTAAAGACCTGACCCCATAGCTTTTTGAACACCTGTTTGAGCTAATCCAGAAAGAGCACCAACACCTAAAGCTGGTAAAACGGTTTTTGCAAGCATCGGTAAAGCCCTAGCAGCTAACCCAGCTAACATTCCGAGGAAACCTCCCTCTATTTTCATGTTATGTTTAAGTTGTTTTGTAGTCATTCTAATAGTTATACCCACACCATCCTCATAGGCTTTAGCCATTTTCTTTGCTTGTGAATTGGTAATTGCTAAAATATCATTACCTTGTAAATCTTCATGACCTAAACGAATACTTACTGGGCAACTAGCTTTAACAGCATGTTGAAGTTTTTGTTTTTGTCCTTCAGATATATTTACTTTAACATTAGTGTAACTCGTCATTTTATATACGAGTATTTTTTTATTTAGCTTATCTCGCTTCTCTAATATGAAACCTAATCGTTAATTTTTCACCTCTAAGATTTAGTAAATTACCATCTTGGTCCGTAATATCTACATTTAGGTTATGTATTTCATTTAACGTTATTGGTAAGTATACTAAATTAACTGGTGACTCAATTATCTTATATCCAGGTGCAACATCTGGGAAAAAAGAGTAAATAGTATTTCTTGGTGTACCATTAACATAACTTCCTGAGATAATATCTATGTTAACTAGCAAACTATTTATGCTAAGAATGTTTACTACATCCTCTGACTCGTGAAATCCTTGCGTATATTTAGCTCGAGTAAATCCTAATACTTTAGCGATGGAACCTGGTTGATTAAAATCTACTTGATAATTATTATCAATAATAAGAACAGACTTTAGGGTATTAGTGTTCGCAGAAAAGTTAATAGGATACTCTTCATTAACTCTATCGTAATGGTCATTTTTTCTCATTTCCTGGCGAATCGTATCATTAATGTCAACGAGGTCATAACTTCCTTCAGGTATTTTTATTTTAATCCATGTGGTGCCATTGTCTGGAGAATAAACGAATGTGTTGTTCGTTTCATCAATGTTTGGAAAAGAGTAGTAAGTTTCAAGGTTTACCATAGCTATTTCATATACTTTATCCTTTTCCAGTTGAATTGGAGGATTAAACCTTGTTCTAAAACGTGTTTTGTTGTCGCTTACTATGATTTGAGATGATGATTTATGGCTCGTATTTTTTACAATTTGTCCTAAAAGTTCTTCCATTTTATAATATTTAAATATTTTTTATACTGATTTAGGTATGTAGAAGTTATCAACACTGCTTCTATACTTTCCATCATGTTTTTTACTGGTTAAGTCAATGATAG
Organism: Hippopus hippopus; assembly: GCA_946811185.2. Classification (NCBI taxonomy): domain Eukaryota; kingdom Metazoa; phylum Mollusca; class Bivalvia; order Cardiida; family Cardiidae; genus Hippopus; species Hippopus hippopus. The sequence goes on along the minus strand of OX328103.1, from coordinate 11,422,920 downwards.
CAAAACCATGTGGTCTTTCCCATGCATCTTGACAAAACTTTATAAACTCTTTATAAGGCATATCTTCATCTACATGATCGCTATAAATATGATACATGTTTTTTGAGGGTTGTGGAAAAAGACAAATAAAATTAGTGTTTTCTCTAATAGTTTGTCTCGGCAGTTTAAAATAATTCTGGGTGAGGTAAAAGCAGTCAACATTATTATGCCTTCCTCGAGTGTAGTAACACTCACATTTATTTTGCTTTTCTGAAAGTAAATCATCGAAAATCATTAAATTTTTATTTTCTGGGTTTAACTCTCTCGGATCAGGCACATCACTCGTATTTTCAAATAAGGTGCAATTTATATCTGATTTGTTTTTAATCGTTTTAGCCCATTCTTCAATTAAAGCTATTGGTGAAATGTTTAGTCCTTGTACTTCATCACGCATGTTAAACAATCTTAAGATACATTCTTTTGGTAGTTTTTCTTCAAAAGCCTTTTTTATTATTTGGTATTCTGGTTGATGAAGACTTCTTCCAAAAACATTTAAATAGTTGTAGTCAAGCCAATCTGGTCTGAGTAAAAGGTTTAGCAAAAAAGTAGTTTTACCACATGATGATTTACCTACAATTAAACCCCTAATACTTTTTGGGAAAAGGGGGTTATTAAATCTCTTTGATAGTACTTCATTCCATGATAAGTCTATAATATCCATTTTTATTTAAATATTTTTATTTTTTTATATAAAACAACATGTATTGTGTTAAATGTAAAAAACATACAGATACGAATGATATAAAATATTCTGTTTCTAAAAATGGAAAAAATATGATGAAGGGGAAATGTGTTATTTGTGGAATAACTAAATCACAATTTATAAAAAAAAAACCACCGGGAGTAGTATATTAAATAAATTTATAAATAATTTACCCGTTGAAATGCATCTACCAGGGCACAACTTTACAGGACCAGGTACCAAACTAAATAAAAGACTTAATCCTGATTTAACACCGAAGGAGTGGAGTAAACCTATAAACCGTGTTGATAAAGCTGCTTATCACCATGATGTTTGCTATCTTCAACACAACGATACTGCTACAAGAAACGCAGTGTGTGATAAGAATATGTTAACGGAGTTAGAAGGTATTTACAATCCTAGTATTAGAGAAAAAATGGAAAGAGGTTTGGTAAGTAGACTCATTGGAACAAAAATGAAATTTGGAATGGGAGTAAAAAAAAAAATTTAACGGAAGAATTACATAAACCCGTAAAAAGAAAATTTAAGAAAAGGAGAGTTAGAGTAAACGGTATAGATAAGATATGGGCTGTGGATTTAGTAGACATGCAAGCATTTTCTAAGTTTAATCGCGGTGTTAAATACCTTCTCGCTGCCATTGATATCTTTTCTAAATATGGATATCTGGTGCCATTAAAAGATAAAACAGGAAAATCTGTTGCTATAGCATTAAAAAGTATTTTTAAGGAGAGAAAACCTGAAAAAATGTGGGTGGATAAGGGTAAAGAGTTTTATAACAAAGATGTAAAAGACTTGGTTGAATTATATTCTACCGAAAATGAGGAAAAATCTAGTGTGGTTGAGAGATGGATTAGAACAATGAAAGAAAAAATGTGGAAGTATTTTTCTGCTAACTCTACAAACGTTTACATTAATGTGCTACCGGATTTGGTTAAAAAATATAATAACACGAAGCATTCATCTATTAAGATGACACCGGTAGACGCTAGTAAAAAAGAAAATGAAACCAAAGTTTGGAGAAATCTTTACCCTGATCATTTAGAAATAAAAGACTTTAATCCTAAGTTTTCCGTTGGAGATAAAGTAAGGATAACTAAAAAGAAAAAGACTTTTGAAAAAGGTTATACAACAAGATGGACTGAGGAGGTTTTTACAGTTTCTGAAGTAAAACTTACATCACCTATAACATATAAAATTAAAGATTTTAATGGAGAAGAAATACAAGGTACCTTTTATGAACCTGAACTGCAGAAAACCAGTCAAGAGCTGTATAGGATAGAAAAGGTTATTAAAAAAGGAAAAAAGAAATCTCTCGTAAAGTGGAAAGGTTATCCTGATGAATTTAATTCGTGGGTTGACAATAAAGATATTAGAAATATTTAACTATAAAAAAATGTCAAATATTTCGATTGAAAACGTAATTTTACCGAATAAACCGTTGAACAATTTCGAATTAGAGGGTGCCGTAAAAAGATTAAAGATTCCTTATTTTAGAGGAGTTTTTTTACTAGATACATTACCGAGAAAACCGAGTAAAAAAGAATGTGGTATAGTAAACTTTGATAAAAGTAATGGCCCTGGTACACATTGGGTCGCTTGGTATAAAAATGGTAAAACTAAAATTTATTTTGATAGTTATGGTATACAACCACCTATTGAAATTCGAGATTATTTAAAAAGTCCAATACAGTACAATACTGACCAATTACAACAAGCTGGACAAGTATTTTGCGGTCATTTATGTTTGTACATTCTAAAAGAGTTATCTAGAGGTAATCAGTTTCAAAATGTTTTAAATAAACTTTTTTAGTACTATATAAAAAAATGCCTGTTAACAAATTCGGAAGAATGAAAGATGATGGTGAAACAAGCGGTGATGGTGTGTCACTCACTTACATAAATAATAATTTTTTACGTAAAGATGGAACAACTGTTGTTAGTGGGTCTATAGACATGAATGGTAATACATTAACGAGGGTTAGTAATCCAGTAAATCCTCAAGATGCAGCAACTAAGGCTTATGTTGACGCTAACTCAGGGTTGTTGGGTGAAAACGGGGGATACCATGTTACTGGATATTTAAATATGGGTTTTAATCCAATAAGAAATGTTAAGGATCCAAAAGAACCAGGTGAAGCTGCTACTAAAAATTATGTGGATAATGTTGATAGAGCCTTTGTTTATAAAGATGGAAGGTGGTATGAGGCAGATGATGCAATCTCAATGGGAGGACGAGTAATTAACAATCTCGGAATCCCTACAAGACACGACCAAGCCTCTAATAAGTTTTATGTGGATACCGCTATTGAAGCGGCTACCGCAGGTGAAAAAGCTTTAACAAAAAAACAAGATGGTTCCTATTCAATAGATGGTGGAATAGATATGAATGGTAACTCGATTACTAGGTTGCCAAATCCTGTATCCCGTGACTCTGCTGTCAATAAAAATTATGTTGATAACGGTGGAGCTATTATAAAAAATCCGGATGGGAGTTTCATGGCGGTGACTAACATAGACCTTCAAGGTTTTTCTATAAAAAACGCAGCAACACCGGTAGAAGAGAGAGATTTAGTGACAAAATCCTATGTGGATAGAAAAGTATCTCTTCCTTCTCTCATAGGTCCTAAACCTATTATAACTGTGTGGGCTGAAGAAAATGGACCATTAGGGGGTGGTAATTATGAGTTTTCATTCGGTAATGGTAATTCAGGTAGAAAGCATGGATTAGGAGGTTATTGTATGGCTGCCCCAGGTAGAATCATAAGAGGAAGTTTAACAGTTGTTAAAGATAATGTTAATGTACGAGGAGAAGAGATAAAAGTTAATATATCGATAAACGGAAATGAGCAGGTTGATTACTCTATTATTAAAAAAGAGGATGAAACTTGTAGTTGTGTAGTTTTTCCGAGGGCGTTGGAGGTACAACAATGCGACATCGTAAACTTTATTTCGAGAACAGATAGTCGTAATGTAACACACGCTTATATATCTATTTTGATAGAATTAGACTTGTAGATATATATAATATATTATAAAAAAATATATTATATATTTATTTAACTTTTTTCATATCATAACAGGTAAATTCAATATAGGGTGGAGTACAACAATAATTACTCCTTGTTCCTTCACAAAATGCCTCGTAAGCAATTTCTATTTCCGTTTTAAATGTTGAAATGTAGTTTTCTGGGTAACATCCTATATTAAACCAGAAATCTCCAACTCTATAGTGACCAACCTCATCTGAATCATAAAATCCAACCCACATCCGCGTGGTCCCCTTTTCACTCGTTCTATAATGGTAGTGGTCTTTGAATTTCGAGAAATTTAAGCTATAAAAATAGTACGTAACAGGTATTAATTTTTCTTTTAACATCACAGCATAATAATCTTCACTACGAGTTAGAATAGGATCATCCCAAATTGTACCCGCGAAATATACTTTATTTCGGCAAACAGAGGGATAAGCTATAAGTTTATTTTTAATATGATTATTTAATTTTGTGATTTGATCACTCGTCAATCGCCGTAAACAACTCATTTTTTTATTAAGAGAAAAAAAAAACTTAATTTAGATTCAATTATTTATTGCCTACATAAAGGGCATTTACTTAAAGGATGTATTTTATCACATTCATCACATATACATAGATGCCCACATTTATTAAATGATATATTAGGTTTATTAATGGTGCATATACAACATTTATCTTCTGAAAAAATTTTTTGTTTTATTAAATTTTTTCTTGGTGGAAGCGTCACAGGTTTAATTTGCATATTTAATTCAAAAGGTAAATCAGTAAATTCTATAAATGGTGAGGAATCTGCATGGTATTCATTATCATCATAATAACCTAATGAATGTGGTTTATAATTTTCATTATTCAAATATAAATTATTAATATCATGTTCATAATGACGTAAGTAATCATTATTTCCTACATAAATAACAAACCAATAGGTACCTCTTATATAATAATTTGGTGTAGTATTATTCATAATACCAATTAACATTTTACAGCTAAATGTAAAATTATTATCCCTTCTTTCATATTGTTTTTTACTATAATGATAATAAATTACTGCTTCTGCATCAAGTAAAGCATCAGTATAAGAGTCACCACATAAACCAGGAAAATATATTTTATCTTGCCTATTATCATAAACAGGTTTATTATAAATATGTTTAGTTTGAATATGTGCTTCTAAACGATTAATATTTTGAGCTGACAACAATGCTTTTCTTCTACTTAATAAGTTTCCTTTATATTTTTGAGAAAGTCTTTTTCTTTCTTTATGAATCTCTTCAATAGTTAACCATTTATTAATAGTATAATCATTTCCATCATCAATAATATAATCAGGTTTTTCTAAATCGTTTACAAATTTACTTAGCATAATCATCTTGAATTATTTTATGACTTAAAATTTAAAAAATTCAAAAAAAATTTATTGTCTACATATAGGGCATTTATTTGAAGAATATAGTCTATCACATTCATCACATATACATAGATGCCCACATTTATTAAATGATATATTAGGTTTATTAATGGTGCATATACAACATTTATCTTCTGAAAAAATTTTTTGTTTTATTAAATTTTTTCTTGGTGGAAGCGTCACAGGTTTAATTTGCATAGTTCTTATAAAAGGTATATTTGTAAATTTTATAAATGGTGATAAATCTGTATGTTCTTCTTCTTCAGTCATATTTATCCCATGTGGTTTATAACTATCATTATGGTTAGATAAATTAATAATATCATGTTCATAAAAAGATAAATAAGTTGTATTTCCTAAATAAACATCAAGCCAATAGGTTCCCTTTGTTTGATAATATGGGCTGGTTCTCCTATTCATAAGACCAACTAACATATGTATAGAAATAGGATTTATAGTTCTAGATTTTAATACTTCATAATATTTTTTACTAAAATGATAATAAATTACTGCTTTTGCATCAATTAAAGCTTTATCATAACAATCATAACTAAATATACTAGGAAAATATACTTTACTACCTGTATTATTATAAACAGGTTTATTATAAATATGTTTAGTTTGAATATGTGCTTCTAAACGATTAATATTTTGAGCTGACAACAATGCTTTTCTTCTACTTAATAAGTTTCCTTTATATTTTTGAGAAAGTCTTTTTCTTTCTTTATGAGTCTCTTCAATAGTTAACCATTTATTAATAGTATAATCATTTCCATCATCAATAATATAATCAGGTTTTTCTAAATCATTTACAAATTTACTTAGCTCAACCATTTTTTTTTTTTTGAATTATTTTATGACTTAAAATTTAAAAAATTCAAAAAAAATTTTTTCTTTATTTTTGAATTAAAGGTAAAATGGATATAGTAATTAGATGGTGAGTTGACACATGGGGGGTCATTAGTTGATGCGTTGACTTATCTATTAATTGATGCGTTGGTTAGTGGACACAATTGTTAATCGATGCGTTGGTTAGTGGGTGATGAAATTTATTTTCTTTAGAATTATGAGAAAATAGATTTTTCATACAAAATCATTACCCGTTCTAGCGAATTTTATAAAAAATTAATCGAAAAATTAAAAAAATTAGCAAAAAATCGTCAGAGTGGGTAAATACCTATCTACTTATCATAATTTGTGAAATTTCGTCAGATAAAACCATATGTTGATTCCTTTCATCTTCTGCGGACACAAATTCAAAATCATACTGGGTTTCTGTAGGAATTATTTCTCTAAATTCTATAAATGGAGATAGTTTATGAAAATCTTCTTCAATCACATTTAATCCTTCAGGAGTTAATGCTTCTTCATAAGACATATTTTCTATTAGCCTATGATACCTATGTAAATAATTTACATAATCATATTCACCATAAACCCCTCCCCAAAATATACCTACTCTTCTTTTTGTTGGTGATGTATTGTTATAAAGCCCAAATTGCATGCTTAAATTAATTTCGAGTTCTTTTTTTAATTCTGCGCTAAAACAATAATATATAACTGCTTTTGCATTTTGTAAAGTTTTAACATAATCATTACCGTAAATTCCAGGGATATATACTTTTCTTTCTCTGTGGTTATAAACAGGTGTTTCGTTATATTTAGATTGGATATGTTCTTCTAATTTATTTAATTCTTCGGGCGTAAATCTATTTAACACTTTTGTTTTAGGAGGCATTGTACCAAGTACGTCGTAAAAAACTTCATTTGTATGTAAGTTATTCATTTTGAATTAATTTATAACTTAAAATTTAAAAAATTCAAAAAAATAATTACTTATTATCCTAATAATCATAATATAAATCAAGAAAATTTTTAACACTAATACCAGCATCAGTATCATTATATTCTTTATAATCCCATATCATACTATCAAAATCGAGCACATCAAATGAAAGCCTCTTATAAACATCACTCTTTAAGCATATAAATTCAATACTAACTTCACAATTCATACCATTAAAATAATCATCTTCCATTGATGGTGAAAGATATTTATAAACATAATCATATACTCGTTCATAACTTTTATTAATTTTACTAATTTTTCTTTTTATTCTACCAACTTCATACTTAAAATCCTTTTTTTCTTCATCAGTGACTAACATTTGTAAAGTAACATTAAATAATTCACAACTCTTATCTATTTCATCTTTAATTTCCTCTAATTTATTTTTATAATCCTTTATTATTTCTAATTTACCATCCATCTTACAATATTTATTTATAATTTTATAGAAAAATTCAAAAAAATTTTTTTTTGATTTTTGAATTTATGGTAAAATGATTATAGTAATTATATAGTCCCTCATGCATAGACTTATCTTGCGTTGACACATGGGGGCCCACACATTAGTTGGTGTGTTGGTTAGTGGACACAATTGTTAATCGATGCGTTGGTTAGTGGATGATAAAATTTATTTTCTTTAAAATTATGAGGAAATAGATTTTTTCATACAAAATCGTATGGGCAAATTGGCTTATTTTATAAAAATTTAATCAAAATTAAAAAAATAAGCTGGGACGCCTATTTTCCTATCTACTGTAGGAAAAAGGAAAAAAATGGCAGTAACCAGTATTTTTTTCCTTTTCTCACAATGTTGTCTAGTTTTATAAATATAGATACAGCCACTGAAATAAGAGCAACATTTAAATTTGTCATCTGCATATGCTTTCAATTTGGGTAAGTTTAACCCTTTACCACACAATCCCGACTTTTAACAACCCTGAGGAAGAAGCCTATTGAAAATATTGTAGGAAAAGGAGAAAACGCTGATAACCAGCATTTTCTCCAATTCCTATAATGTTTTCTGTCCTTTCAAAGCCAAATTCCATAAGTTGAAGTATACTTAATTTTTCGTCTGTAACTTCTTTGAATTTGGACAAGTCTAAAATTTTGTCGTCTGGTATAAAGAGTTAAACTTCCTTGAAAACATTGTAGGAAAAGAAGAAAATGCTGATAACCAGCATTTTCTCCTTTTTCGGCAATGTTTTCTGCCCATTCAAAGCCAAATTCCATAAGTTGAAGTATACTTAATTTTTCGTCTGCAACTTTTTTGAATTTGGACAAGTCTAACATTTTTGTCGTCTGATATAAAGAGTCAAATTTCCTTGTAAAGAGCTTCACTTAATGCATCACTGCACCAAATGCAACGCAAATATACCAAATGTGCATCTTATGCAAACTTTACATTGCTGCGTTAGTTTTCTTTTTTTGTCGTTTTGTAGCAAGTTTTGCTTGCTTGTTTGTTCTAGCGGTGTTTAATCCTTTGCCCGAGGAGAAAATTTTATAGTTATCCAATTTGAAAGCATTTGCAGACGACAAATTCAAGGAGGCTAAAATGATGGAAAAATCCTCTGAAATGGTAGAAAACATATTGGGAAAAGGAGAAAATGTTGGTTACCAGCATTTTCTCCTTTTCCAACGATGTTTTCAAAAGCCTCGTCTCTCAGGGTCGTTAAAAATCGGGATTGTGTGGGAAAAAGTTCACGTGGTTTTCATTTTTTTTCGAAGCTATCAGTGCACCTATCCATGTTTTTCCTGGAGTTTCTTTTACCAGTCCTTTGTAGGACAGTCTTTCCAAGCCTTTGGCTGCTTTCCTACTTATACATCGTCGACGCAATATTCAGTGATAAAAAAGGAATGAATCCATACCGTGGCAATGACCGTCATCAATCCTCGGATAGAACTTGATCGAGCCGGGAATTCGAACCAGCGATCCCTGGATTTCACTCGTCACAACTCGGCCGATTCCGTACCTACATCTAACCTCGTTCGTATAAAGATGGTTTCCATTTTGAACTGCCGATCACGTGATCTCAATTTGGGGGCGCCCAAATTAAAACGTTTAGCAACGACATAAGCAACCTATGGTGGCATATTTCTGCCACGAGATACGAGATAGCTATCATGATAATTTTACAAAACTATCGCGATAAATTAAAGTTTCCTGGAAATTTTATCGAGATGATGAAAAGTTTCCTGAAAAAAATATCACGATAAACGTAATATTTTAACGCAAAATTTCTCAATCGTGCACGAAGCTGACATGCAAGATAAAATTATCGTGATAGTTCTACCTGTTTCTCGATATCTATAAATAGAAAAATTATCATTTGGATGAACTCGGTAGTTTTTGACTTCACAAGATTGCAGTAAGTAAAAAATCGAATAATTAATAATTGTAGCTTAATTGGTAAATTTTGATAAGACTCGAAATGAACAGAAGTCTGTAAAATCACAAAGACGACTCGAAATGCCTCCTACGAACACTTTAAAACTACTCAGGGAAAAGGAGAATTCATAAGGTTGTAGACGAAGATGTTCCGAAACCGTATCTAATTATAGATACCGTGAATGTCAGTTATGGGCACGAAAGTAAAAAAAATCATGATAACAGGTAGAATTATCGCGATATTTTTACCGTGAAAAGTTTTATTATCTCGATAATATTTCCAGGAAAATTTGTTTTATCACGATAGTTTTTTAAAATTATCATGATAGCTATCTCGTATCTCGCGGCCACCATAGCAACCACTATAAAGTTGTTCATATCTATCTATCTGTCGGTGAAAACTTCAATCGGAATTGATAAATTACATTAAAGGTGGCCCTTCATATTTTGGGGCGAAAGTTTTACAAAAATACAAAAAAATCATCCTTATACTCCCAAAGCCTTTTAATTTTCATTCATAAAACCCCAGTAGTCGAAAACAATCCGACAACATGAGAAATTAGAGATTTACTACGGTCCAGGTCGACACCGACGGGAAACACGGTCTATTTTTACACGAGCAACTCGCTCATTTACATACCGGAAATACACAGACGAAGCTTCAAACATAGCGTCCGAAGAAGACATTATGGAAAATAATTACATGCTTGTTATGTTGTGGAATTTAAGCGTCATTAGTCACGTGCCAGTCACTTGACATTCCCACAATGCTTTTTTGATTTCTGGCGCGAAATCTAAAAAATAACTTAAGAGGCTACGTAGCCTTTTAAGGGAACACCATCAAAAAAATCTTTTTTTGTAATTTTATGATTCTTAATTATTGATGATTTGTATTGTTTTTTTCATATAAATTTCAGTGATATATATATTTTTTAATTTGGTGAGATGTGAAAAATCTAAATACCCACCTTTAAAAAAAAAAAAATGACTGTACAAACTGTTTTTAACGGAAATATACTTAGAAGGATTCAGATGGAAAATTGTGACTCACGTTTTCTTTTTTAAGAGGAGCCTTACAATTTTACGAACGTTTAAACGGCGCATTTCCGGCAAAGAAATGTACCGTGTAGGTGCAAGATACTTGATACAGCCGGGGGACTTGATCACAGGATTAACCGAGGTTTGCCGAATGTCTTGGACTTCAAAGCCTGTAGTGTACTCAAGCCTTTGTGCGAAAGATCAGTTATGACGTCATCGCACTTATTTGATTTGGTCTGTATTGGAGTTTAACGCCGTTTTAACTGCTTAGGTCATATCACGGCGGTCAGTGCACCTACGGCATGTGTTTCCTGGCTTTTTCACACCAGTACTGACACAACGTTCTTTCCAAGCCACTGAGTACTTTTCTAGCATGCATCAGAGGAGAGAGGCGAAAGATCGCCAGAAATAAAATTTGCCTCAACTGTGTATCGAACCCGTGACCACTTGGTCTCGAGTCAGATACGCTAATCACTGAGCTACCTGACAGGTCTCGATCCTAGATGATCGAGGCATGCTGTTGATCATAAGACATTCACAAAACCCATTGCAAAATTCTGGCACGAAATCTAATAATCTTTGAACATTTTATCACACAATCCCGAGTTTAAACGGCCCTACGAAAAAAGACTTTTGAAAACATTGTTGGAAAATGAGAAAATGCTGGTAACCAGCAATCTCCTTTTCCCACAATGCTTTCAGCCCTATCAAGAACAAGTTTTGACATTTCAGCCACATCTAATTCATCGTCTGCAAATGGACAAGTCTAACATTTTGTCGTTTGATAACGAATCAAGAGGCTATGTATTAATTTTGGGAAAACTGTAAACAAGAAATGTTAAAAAAAAAAGATAGACGGCGTAAATTTGCCCGCAAAAAGCATTGACCCTTGAAATAAACATTTCAACATTTTTGACCAATCACAAATTTCTATTTATGCACTTTTTTTGTCAGTACTAAAAAGTAGGTCAAAAGCCACGCTGAAAAATTTTCACCCATCTCTTTCTTATTCGTTGGTGGTTTGCACACTTGCAGCATTCTACATTCATTGAGTGACATTTATGATGTTACGTATGATTTTGAAAACCTTTAAAAATTTATCGTATATTTATATTAACAAAAACGCCCCACTCTATATTTAATTATTTTTGCGGACCATGGACCCTTTTATTCGTTCCTGTAAAGTGTATAGATCAATATTAGACTTTATGCAGTTAAAAGATTGATTTTTGTATTAAGGTCGATACCCGGTATTCGTTCACCAATGATCAACTGTTGTTACAGTGAGTACACGATTCAGATAATTTTTTCGACAATAAATTAGTCATTTCAGCAACTATTACGGGTATCAAAATGAATGAACATGTATAAAAAGAGAAGATCAAAGATCAGACCACGTTCTGTGCTCTCTGATCTTGATCTAAGCTATCCGTAAACGCTATCCATACTGTCAAAGGTTACTTGAGTGAGGTACTTTATTCTCAGTCACCAAACGACAAAATTTAAGACTTGTCCCGGCCAAATTCACAATGTTTTGAAACGCTTACTTTCTCAGGGTCGATAAAAGCCAGGATTGTTCGGAAAAAGATTAATTATTTACCCAGTAAGGCATATGTTTCATAGACCTCGAAGAAGAAAAAGGCTTAAAATTGAAAAGCTTGTTGGTACAGGTGAAATGTTGGTTACCAGTATTTTCACCTCTTCCCAGTTTTTTTTCGGCGTAGCTGAATGCGCTGGCTTTTGACCTACTTCTTGGTACTGATAAAGAATGAATCTAGATAGTAATATTTGCGATTGGTGAAAAATGTGCACATGTTTATTCGACGGGCCCCTGCAGGCATATTTGCTTGCATATTTATGAAATCACAATTTAACAAGCGTTGCAACCGCTAATCGATACCATGGGGCCTTGATTCATCCTATAGCAAACTGATGTACAAGAAAATGATTTTTTTCTTGTGCTATTTGGAAATTTAATACTTTCATAAGCGTTCATAAGCGTTACTCAGTAACCCAATACACATATGTACTACTTTTTAACAAAAAAAAAAAAATGAGGAAAAAGAGGAAATAGCTCGTGAGGTTACTGTTTGTTATTTTACTTTATATTGAGCCAGAAAAGAGTTTCAATATTCATATTCCAGTATCTCTTACGCCGTGCATCTTTTTTTCAGCGCAGCTGAATGTGCTGGCTTTTGACCTACTTTTTGGTTCTGATCACAAATGAATAAACAGAATTTTGTGATTGGTAAAAAATGTTGGCATGTTTATTTTAAGGACCCCTGCCTATTTGCGGGCAAATTTACGCCGTCTATTTCTTTTCAAAAAGATATTAATTTTTCTTGTTAGAGATATTTCTTGTTACCCTTTCAGAGACAAACCCCTTCATTTGGTCCACATTTTATACATCGTCTGCATATGATTTGAATTTCGGCGAGTCTAAACTTCCGTCGTCTAGAAAAGACAGTCCAGCAGTACGATCGCCAGACGAAACCTTGTCGAGCTCCATCAGGGTCCGTATATATACCAACCATTCTTAAAGCCCTAATAGCAGGCAAAAGTAAACAATGCGGGTGTTAGAATGTATTTAAATTTTAATCATACCATTTAAAAGTATTTGGCTATTATAGTGATGATAACAATATGTTATTGTATGCTGTCCATGTGTTAACCGATGGCAGAAAGAAGAATCTTAAAAGTAGGTCTGGCTGACCTGGGTCGATACTTTTCGCAGATGCAGTGAGCCTCCTTTTCACACACCATGGCTTATTTATACAGAAATAAATGCAAGTTGTGAAACTGAAATGTTGGGAAACCGAGTGCCCATGGTTCGAACCTCCAACCTCGGCAAATTTCTTTGATATCTATTGCGACGGGACAAAGTTCATTCCTGCCGTACCGATTTACAATGTTTCGACAATTTTTATGTGGGAAAGGAGCCAGTAAATTTGGAAGAATATTGTGCGAGGTACTGGTAAAATAAACTTCATGAAAGCTGCCGCCGCGATATAGCTCAAATAATGTTAAAAGTGGTGTTTGATACCACTCAAAGATATCAAATGTGAGTTAAATGGTACCCTCTATTCGGAGGTTTTCTTTTTTTAAAGCTCCTATTTCATTTCCCAGTACTGCACACAATATTCTTTCCAAGCCACTAGCAGTTTTCCCACATAGCCATCGTCGAAACAATGAACAGCGGTGAGAGAGAAATGAATCCTGTCACAGTGACTACCATCAATCCTCGGAAAGAAATTGGCCGAGTCGGGGATCGAACCAGCGACCTCTTGTTCTTGAGTTCTGTACGCTACCGACTGCGCTTCCTGGGCTCGACAAAGCATCAATAGTAGTGAAAGTGTATTTTTAGAGCTATGAAAGGGAAAAGAAAAAACCTGAAAACTAAACTACTGAATTCATTTTTCGGCCACAGATCGAGACTCGGACCAGTAACTTACCGCAAGTCATCGTAGATCCCGTATATGTTTGACGCAACACAAAACTGTCCAAGGCTAAATAGAACAACCAACACACGACAAAAACACTTAAAATCGAGGCTACTTTTCTTTTCATATTTATATTTAGTACTGTCCACACAACAAGGCTACAACAAAAGGCTATCTGTATACAGCTACACAGTATTCCTCCGCAATATTCATTTACACAATCAGCGAACTATCCTTTTATTGAATGTCACCGCTGTAGGCCTCAATGGTACAGGTATGTGAACCCTTCACAATAGTAGTTTTGAACAGCAGACAGTGTCTTGCGGACAGTCCAGATTATGATCAGTTTGCTCAGAACCTGCGGTCCGATCTTGTATGTACATCGTCGGCTGTTTTGCAATATATAATTTATCATTTTTTTTCTTGTGGGGGGGGGGGGGGGCGCCCTTAAAATTGCATTTCATAAACTTCTTGAACGAGTGATAGTCCATTTATGTTAGAGCTTTGGAGGCCAGAAGAAACAAGGCTTTCGACAACATTGTGGGAAAAGGAGAAAATGCTGGTCACCAGCATTTTCTTCTTTTCTCGCAATGTTTTCTACCCTTTAAAGAGAACTCAGCAAATTTGAGCCAAATTTACTTTGTCGCCTGCAACTGCATTCAATTTCGACCGATTTAAACGTTTGTCGCCTGGTTGAGTCAAGGGTGAGTACAGCGTACGAAAGAAGAATCTCAATTTACGTTTATAAATACGAGTACAGTAGGTTTACACACAGTTAAGAAAACCAGTTAAACTCCAAGTTTTACAATTAACGGTTCTTGGTTAAAGTAACAATAGCTGCCAAAACTAAACAAAGCGGGTGATAAAATGCATTTAAATTTAAATCCAACCATCTGAAAGTATGGAGATTATTGTGAAGATGACATAGATATTATTTTTTTTTCAGTGAAAGATCGAAATTTATTTCATCGAGTGAACATCATCGGTAATACTTTCACGAGTGGCGTAAAAACAAATATTCTATTTGTCTTTATGCTTCTAACGCCTTTTTTGTTGGGACTTTCCTCAAAGTCAAGAACAGTTGTTTTCGATTGTTCCTCGTGCTGTATCCACCTCACATAACGACGCATGAAAATATTACGTGAAGCGCAAGAAATGTAGGGTAAATGCGCATAAAGTACGTCATAATTCCCTCTGGTTGAATGGCACGCGCTGTTTACCTAGCACTCGTCACAACTCGGCCGATTCCGTACCTACATCTAACCTCGTCCGTATCAAGGAGATTTCCATTTTGAAATGAGAATCACGTTCTATATATAGCACACCACTGTCAGTCGTTCAGCAACGACATAAACAACCTCGATGAAGTTATTCACATCTGTTTATCTGTCGGTGAAAACTTCAATCAGAATTGATAAACCATGTTAAATAATGAAAGTACGAACTGTTTGTCAACTCAACTGAAACATAGTTAGAAAGATTTCGATAGAAAACTGAAACTCAAGTTTTCTTTCTTAAGAGGAGCCTTAAATTTTCAGAACGGTAAACCAGCGTATTTCCGGGTATGTACCGATCTGGTGCATATCAATCCACCAGATACAGCCGAGGGATATGATGGCTCCCATCACCCGAGGTATGCCGAATATACCTAGGTGACTAGTGCGCGAGAACTACTGTTTCCACCTTCAATTGAAGAGTTACAAAAAAAAATCGGTATTTTTCACTGGCCGTAACCATGAAATATCAAACCATAATCCACCATTATCTCGATAAACCACCGAAAAGCACGAAATAAAAGCTGTTAATGTACGGATGGTCCAAGTGCTGGTCGCTGGCACAGAAATTAATTTCCAAACTAAGTAAAAACTGCCAGGTCACTCTATCTTTTGTCAACTTTTGGCCTAATTTTATCTAATTCATTTTTCTGCCAGCGTATAACACTTGGACCGACCACAAATAATAGACTGTCATCTTCACAATATTTTCCGTACTTTTAAATGGTATGATTTATATTTAAATGTTTTTTAACAACTGCATTGTATATTTGGCCGCTATTAGGCCTTTAATTCTTTACCAGACGACAAAAATTTAGTCTACTCAAAACTGAAAGCGTCTGAAATATGTTTGTTAAAAGGCAGAAAAAAGATTGGAGAAAAGGAGAAAATACATGTACTGCTCAGATCGGCAGAGATGGTTAAACCCTAAGTTTTACATAGATAACGACAAAAGTTTATACATGTGCTTGTCTAAACTCAATGCTATTTGCAGACGATAAAATAGATGTGACTCAAAATTGATGTCTGTGTTTGGAAGGTTAGAAAACATTATAGGAAAAGGAGAAAATGCTGATAGCAGCATTTTCTTCTTTTCCCACTATGTTTTCACAGGCTTTCTGTCCCAGGGTCGTTAAAAGTCTGGCTAGTAGCCATATTTTTTTCTTTTCCACCGATGCTTTCATATGCCTTCTCTCTCAGGGTCGTTAAAAGTCTGACTGGTAGCAGCATTTTCTTCTTTTCCCACAATGTTTTCAAAGGCCTACTTTTTCAGTGTCGTTAAAAGTCTGGATTGTTTGGTAAAGGGCAAGATTTTTTATCAGACGACAAAAAAAAAAATATTATACTGCAAAGACATCTCTCGTGATCTGATTGGATAATAAGCCCCGAACATATATATCATGTACTCTGGCAAAACCAACGTAAAAGCAGTTTCCCTTTCGGGAGCCCCGTATACATGACTATACTTTCAACACAACATCCCAAATGGCGGCGTCGATCAAGATTAACATCAAGATTATGCACCAAACTGCACGTTTTACCAAAGTTTCAGTGACGTCAGTTCCCAGTGACGTCAGTTTTCATTGAATTGGGGCACTCAGAAGGGAAATTCTACTTCGTCAGCGTACTCAATTTTTGAAACCAAAAAACAGGTAACTTTCGCTTAATACACGTTGGAATGGTAAAACTTTGCAGTATAACAAATTCGTTGTACGGTGAGGTGGCAGGGGATTCATGTCGTCCCGAGCCGAAGCTCGGGACGACATGAATCACCACAGCCGTGAACAAGTTTCCAAGTCCCCACCTGACCGTACAACTAATAATAGACTTGTCGAAAATGTAAGCGTTCGCAGACGACAAATTAAATGTTACTAGAACATGAAGTTTGTCTGTCAAAGGGTAGAAAACACTGAGGTAAAAATGGCATTTAGCTGGGAAATAATAGAAAGCTTGGTGAAGAAATTAGAAGATACTGGTTAGAAGAATTTCCCCCTTTCCCGCAATGGTTTCAAAATCCACCATTTTCGGGGTCGTTAAAAATCGTCTGGTAAAGGATTGATTTATAACCCCTTGCAGACGACAGCTTTCTGTCTTGCCAGAGACCTTTTTGTTTTAAAAATTGTGTGAATAGGAGAAAATATTCGTAACGATGAATAAATCCTATTATAATGTCTGAAGCGTTTCTGTATGTGTTTATGTATAAACCTTTTATACCGACCTTGAACAAGACGGCTTTTCAAAACATTGTTGGAGAAAGAGAAAATGCTCGTGGCAAACATTTTCTCCTTTCCAACATGTTTTCTACCCCTTTCAAGACAATTTCTATCATTTAAGCCATATTTGAATTGTTTCCTGCAAACGCTTTGGTTTGGACAGGCTGTATTTTCTGTTTGTTTTGTGAAGGTTTAAGCCCTGGAGGAGGATATTTATATATTTTCTGATAATCTGTAAATGTCCTGCTTTTTAAATGTTTATACATAGCCCTTGAGCTGTATAGACCTGTTATAATATTGCTAAACAATATTGACGAAGGTTTGGGGCGCCATTCATCCTTTAATTATCCGACAAATATTTACATTTGTAATGTAACTGAATTTAGATAACTTGCAAAACAACAACAGATAAGAAAAAAGAGACGTAAGAAAAGAATTACGTGATATTTCTTGTTGTCTCGCTAGGTATTTTTAGATTTTGCGCCAGGGTTTGCAAAGGAGTGAGCAATAATTGGAGAGGTCATCAGACCTCTCCAACAGTGGTGAGTTTAAAAGGCAGACTGCCACAGAATTTGCTTTCTAAATCCATTTTTCTTACGAAATTGTTCTGATGCACAGTCTGTTTCGTCATGGTTTTTTAAATAAAGCGAACTCAAAAAAAAAAAACAGTAAATAGACGTTGTTTATTTTTATATGACGAATTTCAGAAAAAAATTGTTATATTAATTTACCATGGTTACAAATGACCTCTCAAATAATTGTAACTTTTCATAAAGCAAATATATCTAAGCAGAAGAAAAAATAAAACGAATTTCATTAAAAAAAGAGAAAGAAGATCGCTGGACAAAATCATGCGGTCAAATGACCGTCATATAAATCATAAGAGGTTTCTACACGGCTGCTTTTTTACTTGTTTGTTTACATGGACCAAAATATATTGAAATTTGTTGAAATTAACTATTTGAAAACATTGATGCTGACCTCTCCTGGCTTCTTTTGTAAAGAAGCCAACTTGTTCACTCTGGTGTTGGATTAATCTTCAATAAGTACGATGACGTCATATCCTATATATAAGTACAGACAGAGTTGACGACTGTAAAACGACCGTCCCGTTATTTAAAGATACACCTATACTCATTTTCAGGCAGTTTTCAGCCAGTTTTTAACGCATTTCCTCCTTATTTTATGAAACTATTATCATTCTTGTATCTTTATGCCAGATGTTACCACTGACAGCTGCAAGATTGCACAGGTTACAACAGATAGAAAATGCATTTCATGTTTTGGAGGACTTCAAAAATGGCTGGTGTCGTTTCATGTCTTAAATGAGGTCAAATCCTTGAGTTTTTCTATCCCTTACACCATATAAATTGGTCATTTATCTGTGTTTACATAGCTGAGCTATTCTACACACTTTCAAGTTTTAACGGAGTTGTTTCTCTCTAGCTGTAACGATGTATCTTTAAAAGCCCATATGAGCATCTTTTTAGTGAATGTACGTTTGTAGAGAAAAATGCCTGTTTTAGTATCAGTGTTTTGCCAAAAAAATTGATTCACGGACACAAATATCTAAATATGCTCCTTTACAGGCCCAACAGCGACCAGACGTAAAAAATGCTATGTATGAAATTCAGGTACATAACATTGATACATACGATTTAAAAGTATGGACAATATTAGAAGTCTGACGATTTTCACAGGGCATGGCTCAAAAACATGTATCTTGTTTGATCAAGCCGAGCTTGACGAACGAGTGAACGAACGACTGACTGACTGATCGGATTACCGAACGAACAAGTTAATTTCTACAGTTATAAATAAAAAAAAAAAATCACTATAGTTTAATGAAATTGATAAACAAAAACAAGAAGTATCTTTAAAAAAAGATAGACGGCATAATTTGCCAGCAGATAGGGACGGGTGCTTAAAACAAACATGTCTATATTTTTGACCAATCACAAATTTCTATTTATTCATTTTTTATCAGTATCAAAAAAGTAGGTCAAAAGCAAGCACATTTAGCAACGCCGAAAAAATTCATGAAGATAGAATCATCGTACTTCAGTTCGAAAGGAAATACATGTGAGTTATATCAGGTCAGTCGAGTAAATGCCGTTGAGTCTCAACCAGCAGCTGGCAGCTTCAACTGGATAGCGTTGTGGGAAAAGGAGCAACTCCCTAAGTACAAGCATTTGGTCCTTTTCCATCAACGTCCTCCGTACTACCCAATACAACATTTTCTTCATTCTTTCAAATGTTTATACTTTGTATTACTTGTGATAGCCTTTGGTTGAATGATTGATTGATTGATAGTAGGTGTTTAACGCCGTTTTCAACATTTTTTCAGTTATATCGCGGCGGGCAGTGCACCTATCCATGCGTTCTTGGAGTCTCTTTTACCAGTACTTCGCACAATTTTCTTTCCAAGCCACTGGCTGCTTTCCCACATAATCATCGTCGAAACAATGGTCAGCGGTGGGAGGGGAATGAATCCTGTCGCAGTGACAATCATCAATCCTCGGAAAGAAATTGGCCGAGCCAGGGGTCGTAGCCAGGGATCGAACCGTGGACCCCGTGTTCTCAAGTCCAGCACGCTACCGACTGAGCTACAGGGGCTCGGCTTGGTTGAATGAACTACAGCCTGTATAACATTAATCCTTTACCATAATATTGGCCTTCAACAGGCGAAAAGGGGCATTCGGACATTTGCGTAAGGTGTCATCTCGGATCAGCGTGCGCAGTCCGCATGGTTTGTAAGCTGCCGGCTACCATAATATTGGCCTTTAACAGGCGAAAAGGGGCATTCTGACATTTACGTAAAGTGTCGTCTCGGATCAGCGTGCGCAGTCCGCATGGTTTGTAAGCTGCCGGCTTCTTTTATTTGAATGTATCGGTAAAATATCAAGGAAAATTTACAGATTGGAGACAGATTTGAACAAAATTCCCAGACAAATTAGTTCATTTTAAAATCCATGTAACATGCTGGAGATAATATCAATCGTTATACGCATGAGTAGCGATATAATTATAGATAGAAACGGTAGATTTGTATCTGTGATTGACGAGAACCTCTTAATCATGTTGAAGAAAAATCTTAACCCTTCAGTATCCTGCTGAATAACTAACATGAAACTTCAAGCCGATAGTAAAAAACCCAAAATTTGATATTTCAAAAGTACATTTGTGAGAAAGATATCTTCTTATCGGACAGTGTAGATCAAGATCAGACTGCACGGTCTGTCCGCAAAAGGTCAGTGAGTCGCGCTTAGCAGCCAAAGGGTTTAACTCTATACCAGACGACAAAATTTTAGCCTTGTTCAAACTAACAGCATTTGCAGACGACAATTTCAATGTGGCTCAAATGGTGCAACTTTTCTTTGAAAGGGCGGAAAACATTGTGGGAAAAGGAGAAAATGCTGGTTACCAGCATTTTCTCCTTTTCCCACAATGTTTTCTAAAGGCTTCTTTCCCAGGGTCGTTTAAAGTCGGCATTGTGCGGTAAAGGATTAAGTCGATTGCTGTGCTTATAAATGACTGTTGCAGATAGGAAAAAAGAAGAAGAAGAAAAAAAAAAACCCAAATAATCTAATTAAGGCGGTCTACGCACTCGGAATTGTTTAAATTGTGTTTAACGCCTTTTTTGACATTGCAGATCTATCATGGCGGCCGGCGCACCTATCCATGCTTTACAAGGAGTTTCTTTAACGACGTATATGACAAATGTTCGCGCGCATCCTACTGCGCATGTGTTTTTGTCGTGTATATTGAATCAAAGGTGCGCCTATGTATTTTTTGCAAATAATGGTGATACTATTGGTGCACTGAAACAGGTAGCACTTTCTTTGGGTAGTATTGGGGAAGAAAAAAAAAAAAATGGATCTTTGAATTGTCACAGTGAAATAATTAAGATGCTGCTGACACGGCGTTACACACCAAACAAGGAAACAAAGGCAGGAAATTTGAAGCTCTGGAAGTAGGCCTATAGCTGTTTTCACTTTGAAATTATTGTTGGAAAAGGAGAAATCGCTCCTATTGAGCTATTTCTTCTTTCCCACAATGTCTGCTGAGCTTTTATCCTATTTTTTTCCTTGAAAAAATAACTTCCACAGTGACCTTCAACTATGTTTTCTGACGAAATAAGCACGGATAGGTGCCATTTTTATTTTTTCTTTTTGTTTAGAATTATAAATACTATAAGTGTGGAAATTTTAAGAAAAATTTGTCCGTTAGAAAGTATGTATTTATTCAAGATTAACCCTTAATTCGGTCAAATTATCTCCCTTTTTAACTCAATGGTCTGTATATTACATGCATATTTGTATATTTACCATGCTAAAACCAGGGTTTTATACATTTTTGGTCCAAGAATATATTAATTTTCATTAAAATGATGTATATTTATATATTTTTCCTGTTATTTTCCTGTTTAACTGACTATTAAAGACAGACGCTTTAAATCCAACATAAGCTGAATTTTGGAACTGTTTATACCTTTTTTCGAAGGCAAATTTCTCAGAAACGAGCACGGTGATCCCCATCTTTTTTTTCTGTAATCTCCAAGAGACATGATGAGGTTTGTATGTTCAAAGTTTTAAGAAAATCTGTCCGTTAGAAAAATTCGTGATATACGTCGTTAATCGGAGTGCATAACCTAATTGCCTAGAACTAGATTGTCTGTTGCTGTCTCCGCCGCCCACTCCTCTGCTTTTTTTCCCCATGGCCATCGTCGAAACAATGATAAGTGGTGAGAGAGGAATGAAACCTGTTGCAATGACTATCATCAGTCCAAGGAAAGAAAATCCCTGAACAATGGATTCGAACGAACGACACCCTGGCTTCAGGTACTGTATGCCACCGACAGAGCTGTCGGGTAGATATCAACGAGCGAAACTCGTTTTGCGGTAGCACCGTTTTAGATTTTTTAACTGTAAAATTTCGACTTCGTTCTGTGTTTTAGTCTTAATCTAGACGGGATGACTGAAAATCGTGTGTGTCTTCCGGTTGGTTGCACAGCGTCACACGCATCACAAACTTGCGTACATTTTACTTGATTGGTCAAAAATGACATAAATGATCTACCTTTCCGATGATCACTTAAAAATCAGCGTCAGCTTATTGAATTAAGAAATAATCTTCTTTCTATCGTGGTTTCTCGTTCAATAAACCACAGTTGTGAGTTATGAGGCACAATAAATAATCCACGAGGGCGACAGCTTTCCTTTCATTATGTTTATAGAGCCGAATTCACGTGTCATGTTAGAATACAGAATATCTAATTTTCAAATTACATTCAGCTTATCTAACTTACATTTTTTGTATAAATATCAATAATGTTTCTTGCTAGAATGGAAGATGGAAGAAGAAGTACATGTATAACGTTGACAAATGCATTTTGTTATTGGAGAGTTTTAAAACATCGAGGCAAAATACAAAAATTGAGCAGACTGGAATTTTCTTTTTCCTTGTAAAGATGTTTCTATACTTTTTTTCTATACCTTTATAATAAAGAATCGTCTCGAAAGGTGCTTGGGTGACAAGGAGTGAATTGTTATGGCTGCTCTAAAAACGTTTCATTCAGCATTAGTGATTGCTTCCTCACATTCCCTGTCAGCTTGCCTATTTTCATGCAGATGGTTTAAGACTAAGGCTACTAAGCGTGACTTTGTTGGCAATTGCGGACACAGTAGATCAAGAACAGACTGCACAGAAAGCGCAGTCTGATCTTGGATATGGTGAAATTTCTCCGACTAGCAAAATTTTTAAATTGTAAACTATCGGTTTTCATAATGGCCGGAAAGCCTTTACTATGATTTATCCAGCAGTTTAAGGGTTAACTCTTTACCAGACGACAAGATTTTAGACTGGTCCAAATTGAAAGCATTAGCAGACGACAAAATTAAAGTGACTCAAAAATTGAAATTTGCTTTGGGAAGGGTAGAAAACATGGTGGGAAAAAGGAGAAAATGCTGGTAACCAGCATTTTCTTCTTTTCCCACAATGTTTTCAGAAGCCTTCTTTCTCAGAGTCGTGAAAACCCGGGATTGTTTGGTAAAGAGTTAAAAGTTGACCCAGGCCATTGGCGTCGGAACTGGGTCACAGGATCGGCAGCAGCAGCCTAATGTTTTTAATGTGTCTTTGACTTACAAAAAGAAAAAAAAAAAACTTTTATTTATTTTTTTTTCTCTCGCAACGGTTTTGCCATATATTTGGACAGGGTACCAGCGAAAGTTTTATGCGTTATTTATTTGAGCCATGCTCTGTGAAACAGGAGCTTTATGCATCTCCAAAAAGTATCCCACCACGTCAGCCTGCACAGTCCGCGCAGGTTGACATGAGTCGATACTTTTTGCTGTTGGTCATTTTTCTGCAAGTCAAAGGAACATTCTACTTCCAGATCCAGTCAATTGTTAGACAACATGGATTTTATGGATCCATAATTATGTGATGACTTGCTTGGTATAATGCATCACGGAGATGCACTAGGACCCCCTTTTCACAGAGCATAGCTCGTTTGTTTGGTCTTTATTTAGCGCCGTTTATAGGTTTTTTTGGACAGAACTTAAATTTTGTCGACTTTTAACGACATCCGTATATATTGAGGACGAATACCATTTTATCCTTGTCTGTCCCCTGTTTTACACTTAAGGGTTAAATATATTAAGAAATTCTGCTACTAGTATACAATGCCAAGTGTTTTTGAGCCAATATACCTACTACCGGTACGGTCAAATAACTATGAACAAAACAATGTTGAATCTTTGTCTATTTGTCCACAGTATATCGAGGACGAATACTATTTTATCCATATCTGTAACCAGTTTTACCCTTAAGGGTTAAATATATCAAGGAATTCTACTATACAATGCAAATTTGTTTCACTTAATATACCTACTACGGTCAAATAACTATGTACAAAACATTGTTAAATCTCTGTCTATTTGTACAAAGAAGAGCATCCAAGCATACATGTATCTATAAATTGACCATTGCTGTGGTAAATATTAAGATAATTATTGAATATTTTAATATGTAAATCACTAGTTATACGATTTCAAAATGGTACTCGTGAGAAAATTCTCAACGTTTCGAACACGGTAGATATAGATCGGACTGCGCAGAACGTGTCGTATGACCCCGATCCACACCTCCACAAAGTACACCACTGAGTCGCATTTAGCAGCCTAAGCGTTGAACGGAAGTTGATAGCAGTTCGTACTTACGCTACTTTTATCCTGCTCTGTGGGGGCTTGATGCATCTGCAAAAAGTATCGACCCAGGTCAGCCTGCGCAGTCCGCTTTTGCTTTTGGTTAATTTTCTGCATGTTCAAGGACCATCTTACCCAAGGATTCAATAATTTGTAAGAGAAAATGGATATATTGGATCTATAATTATGTGATGACTTACATGGCATAATACATCAAAGAGATGCATTTAGCCCCCTTTTGCCAGAGCACAACTCATTTGTATATTCATTTATATATTAAGTCAGTAATATCTTACTCTTCCTCTACATCTGTCTACAACACGTATGTTGATTTTTTTCATGCAATATTTCATTTCAATAATTCTTCCCAGCTGCATTTGATACCTTTCTTTTTTATACAGTTGATCAAATTTTCATTTTTTTTTTAAAATCAACTACACGATATGCAGACTGATGAATAATGGTTCAATTATTGATATATCAAAATGATGGCGTGATAGTTTTTTTTTTATTTTGAGATGTATGTGAGAGATTGTAAGTGTGTCACGTATCGTTTTCATTATAATGATTGTTATATTGTATGTAACGAAAAACTGTGTAGTGTAAGTCAAACAGAGAGAGAGAGAGAGAGAGAGAGAGAGAGAAACAGACAGACAGACAGATAGATAGATTCATTCATTCATTCATTCATTCATTCATTCATTCATTTATTAAGTGTGAAAGAAGACCTTTGGGCTTGGACAAGCCTAAAATTTCGTCGTCCAATACATACGGAATATTATGCTGTAGTGTATCGAGCGAGACCGAAGGTCGAGCGAGAAGCAAAAATTTTCTTACGCAGCGAGAAGTAAATACAAGCACCAGGAAAGTCATTACAGCATAATATTCCTTTTATTATATACCTACACCTTTTCAACGACAAAACATTGCAGATTATTGACATTTTATTCGAAAACGGTAAGCAAAATAAAACAAATAATGGCGTGGTAGCCATAACTTCGTATTTATGAACGGCGGATAAATATTACAGCGTAAAATTTTGACCAATGAACTTGCAAATAAATACAT
Organism: Hippopus hippopus; assembly: GCA_946811185.2. Taxonomy (NCBI): domain Eukaryota; kingdom Metazoa; phylum Mollusca; class Bivalvia; order Cardiida; family Cardiidae; genus Hippopus; species Hippopus hippopus. Next base: position 11,397,262 of record OX328103.1, on the reverse strand, counting down.
ACGTATACCGCCCGTGAGTTACGTCATTATGACGTCATCATACCATATTTGGAACCATATTCCACTGAGTGTAGATACGGATTTTTTTCCGTCGTGTGTGATTTTATCCGCGTGCGACCCATGTACTTAACCCGGAAAACTTACAGGCATATAATAAACAGTTAAACCGTACCAAGGTTGAATAGTTATATAATATCGACGTTGCGACCGTACAGTTCGAACTAAGCCCATAGCCTATACACGGGTGGTAATCATGGGGTCAAGCTCCAAAAAGAGTATATGGAATTTCGTGCCCTCAACACACCCAGGAACTCGCGAGAGTAGAGCCTTTGACAGAAAACAGTAAACAAAAGTATGTTATACTCCCATTCCACTGGGCGGCAATTCCACTGCGTCCATGGCGATCGTGGCGCTTCTCCAAAGTCTTCCGAATTGCCGAAGAAGCGCCGACACTTGCAACATTTTGGGACTTAAGCGTTTCCAGTACGCTAACAGCACGCTTCAGTTCAATCTCGCTGCGCTGTCACGCCGTTGTTGGGCTTTAAGGCTTTTCAAAGACGCTTCTACTACGCCCCCACTACGGCACGGTATTTAAGGCTTACAACGTTGCTGCTGCGACCTTGCTACGATCTATGCGCAGGAGCTGCGCTTTTATTACGCTTTTGGAACGTTTCTGTATAGTGATTGGTTGACCATCGGCCTTCTTAGAAAATGGATCGAATTGCTGCAGTAGCTCTGCTCCAGCTTGTGGTTATAAACAAGAAATTGGAAGGATATGGTGTTGCTTTTGCAACGATTCAGTGCACTTGCAGGACGTTAAATCCCTGTTACACCAGGGCGGCGATCCCACGGCGTCCAAGAAAAAATGCAGAACGCTGAGGTGCGCGCAGTGCGATGGCAAGCATCGTCACAGCAACGCAGTGACATCGCGAATAGACGCGTTGGGATCGTCTTGGACGCCGAGGGACGTCGCGCATTTTGAGCATGCACAAAACAATCGACGTCGCTCGGCGTTCTGAGAAGAGCGCAGTGGGATCACCGGAAGGTCGTCTTAGCGACGCAGTAAGGTCTCCCACAACGCCATGGGAGCTCCGCCAGCGCGCACAAAGGTCGCAGTGCGAACGCTATGGTTGTCGGTGGCGCTTGCACGGAGACTGTACCGCGCGCTTTGAGATGTCACCGCGTCTCTACTGTGCTTATACGGCGCGTCAGCGGCGCTTATACAGCGCGTCAAAGGCGCTGACACGAAGTGTTATTTATTTCACTGCGCTCTTAGAACGACTCCCCTGAGCTGTAACAGCTATCACTGCGCTTGTAAGGCGCTTCTACAGCGTCCATCAGTCTTTCTCTAACAAAAATGAACACATAGTAGACGAAGTATGCAAATAAACATCCAATTCACCATGGCTGATGTACGCTAGTAAGCCGGGCTAGTAATGGTGGAGGAGTTAATAGTAGTTGACTTGCTTCTGTTTGAGAGGGTTGGGGTTTATGTCCTGCTTTTTCCCCTTTTCTTTTTACGAGCATAGTTTTATTCTCCGTTGACTTTTTGAGACCACCGCAAAAAAAAAAAAAAAAAACAATTGATGAATAAATGTGTATACATACAATTCGTTTTCAAAGATTGTTCATTGTCAGGCCTTCTGCGTAGTATGAGCGCCTTGAGAACGCCGTGAACGCCCAGTGCACGTAGTATGAGTACCGTGAAAGCGCAGAACACGCAGTGGTAGCGCAATGAGAGCGCAGAGAATCGCCAAGAAGAACTCCATAGGAACGCGATAATGCGCCATAGCAGTTGCGTAGCATTGCCTTGGTCGTGGTGAGAACGCCGTGACATTTCCGTCTTCGCGAAAAACATCCGATTTTTCCTGCGATCTCATGGCGCTCTCGGAAATTAAACAACGCCGTCCCAACGCAGGGGAAATGCCGTATAGTGTGACAGGGGCTTACTCGCGCTGAGGCTACAAGCACCGTGAGGTGGCGATCATGAAGCTTTCGATACGCTTCTACTACGATCAAAGCGTTTCTACTGCGCTGTTGCCATTCCTGCTACGCTTCACTGCGTTTTTACTAAAATTTCGAAGCATAGTGGAATCTCCTTTCAGCGGAATGGAGGTTTAAAGTGGCGACCATGAAGCTTCCGATATGCTTCTACTACGATCAAGGCGTTTTTACGGCGCTGTTCCCGTTTTTCCTATGATTCACGGCGTTTTGACCAAAATTTCGAAGCGTAGCGGAATCGCCGCTCAGTGGAATGGGGGTATTACAGTCGGATGCGCGGGAAGCTCGTGAATTCGGACATTTGAAAACTCGTACTGTATTAAACTCGTACCTAATTTCACGAGTTGACCAGCTACCTGCACATCCGACTGTTACACTGGACCGGCGTCAGAAGACTTGACCAACAAAAGGCAACAGGAAGAAGAGAGAACCTAACTCAACGACTAGGATGGATTAGACTCGAATGTCCTGATGATTTAACACGATAGTAAAATACGGACGACGGCACTATTTCCCTGTCTAGGGCTCCAGTTCGGACAGTAATTTTTGTCAAAATTCTCTAGGAACGATTTCTCCACCGGTAAGTTTTGGCTTATCTGTCTTTTATCATGCTTTATTTTATCAGGGATGGTGCTTCAGGGGGTCTAGATTTGAACATTTAAAGGAAAATGAAAAAATCGTGGCCCCTAATCTCCGTGTTGATAGAAATCGGTGGATTTTCAGTTCTGTGTTTTAAAGTTGTGGCAAATTTATATTCAAATCCTGCGTATTTCTACGGCCAATCCGAACGGGAATAAAGTTTAATCGTATCTACACATGATAGCATTGCCACATTTTTCCATAGACTGCTAATAAAGAAATAAATATGGATAAAATTCTTCGAGACATACCTTTGTTTACTGTTTTTCTGTCGAAGGCTCTAGCCCGCGAATTCCCGGATGTGTTGAGAACACAAAATTCCATATAATCTTGTTGGAGCTAGTTTTCTTGATTACCGCACGTGCTATAAGTAGGCCGCCTTAAGCATTGATGCGAGTTTGAACCTTTACTAAGAAACAAAATTTTACGCTTGTCCAAATTTAAAGCATTTGTAGACAACAAAGTTACCGTTGCTCAGTTGACAGAATTTGTCTTTGATCGGGTAAAAGAAAATGTAAAAAACATTGTTTCATACTATGTTTCCAAAAGCTTTCTTTCTCAGGACCATATAAATATGTAAAAATCATTACACGAACGAACGAACGAACGAACGAACAACAGCAACAACAACAAAAGAAAAAAACAACAATGAAACAAATGGAAAAAAAGTTCTATCAATCAAGGGAAAATACGGGGAAAAAAACAACAGCAAAATAACAAGGCTGTAGCTTAATCTTGAACAGGGGGAATAACCTAGTAAACTCTTTTTTCTTGTTAGATATATAGCTGCAAACCTTAAATGCTTTGCCAGATGACATGTTACACAAGTCCATATCGAAAGCGTTTGCAGACGACTTATCCAATGAGGCTCTCGTGATGACATTCGTTTATCAAAAGGCAGAAAACATTGGAGCAAATGGAGAAAATTCTGGTAATCAGTACATTCTCCTTTTCCCACGATGTTTGCTAAAGCCATTTTCCCTACGGTCATAAAAACACTCTATAGTTTGGTAAAAGGTTAAATCATTATTTTTGCCACACGCTTGAAAAGATATCGTCGTTTGCAACTGGTGATAAATATGTTAATCAGAAAATAATGCGTATTTCCTATTATGTAACTTAATCAGCCATTCACCACACCAGTGCCTAGCGCAGTAATGATGTAAAACTTCTAGAGACATTAAGCCTGGGTCCGTATTCACCGACCATCATTAAGAATATCTTTAGACTTATGCAGAAGAATTGTCTAAATTTGAAAGTAACACAACTTCTGATTGGCTAAATCATTGTCTGATTTCTTTTTTTCAGAAAATCTGAACAGAAACGGGTCATTTTCTTTCACGTACAAAGATGGCTTTAAAAATAATAAACATTCTAACCAATTTTCATAAGTATTGGACAGAAAACTTGGCCACTAGTGAGCACACAAGGTGTCGGTACTTCGAGGATTTGACCTTGATTTGAGTATTGGACTGAAAACGTGGCCTCTACAGTGTACATAAGGTTTTTTCTAAGATTTGACCTAATGACCTAGTTTTTGACTCCACGTGACCGATGCTCTAGTCTCGTCCGAGAAATCATCCCGACAAACATTCTGACTACTTTTCATGAGTATTAGACTGAAAATGTGGCATTTAGAGTGTACATAAGGTTTTTCAAAGATTCGACTAGGTGGCCTACTTTCTGCCCTGACATGACATATGTTCAAACTTGTCCGAGATATCACTAAGACAAACATACTGATAAAATTTCATGAGTATTGGACTGAACATGTGCCCTCTAGAGTTTACACAAGGTTTTATCTAAGATATGACCTGGTGACCTACTTTTTAAACTGGCATGACTCATTTTTACGCTCGTCCATGGTATCATAGAGACAAACATTCTTACCAAGTTTCTTGAGTATCGGATTGAATATTTGCCTTATACAGTGTACACAAGGTTTGTCTAAGATTTGACCTGGTGATCGATTTTTTGTCCCAAGATAACCCATTTTCTGACGTGTCCAAAAAAATTAACACATCAAACATTCTGATTGAGATTCATGAGTATTTGACTGAAAAAAGAGCCTCTGGAGTGTCCACAAGGTTTTTCTTAATTATGACCTGGTAACCTACTTTTGTACTGACACAACTCATTTTCAAACACGTCCGAGATATCATCAAGACAAATATTTTGATAAAGTTTCATGAGTATCCGATTGAAGATGTGGGCTGTAGAACATGCACAAGGTTTTTCTAAAATTTGACCTGGTGGCCTATTTTTTGACCGGAGAAAATTAGAGATACCCAGCGGTACGCCGTATAGCTGTGTACCACTGTCCTAGCGGCAGGTAGGCCACAAAACCGGTTTTGTGTATGCACGAGGGTAATGTGCTAGGGTGCTATTATTAGAGAAAGTGACTGCGTGGCTCACTTCTAGCGAGACCGCCTTCAATAGCAGTCGCATCTTTTTTTCCGTCATGGAGAGAGAAGAAATTGGCAACTTTATCGAACACAAACTGAAAGAGTCTTTGTCGGAGCCCAAAACAGAGCTGATGACTAGCATGGAGAGCCTTATTACAAAGATAAGTGATAGTTCTTGTAGTAAAACAGTAACATGTTGAACTGTGGCTACAACTTTAACCGTAAGCCAATTGAGGAACAGTTTCAGTGTAATTCTACCGTAAGCTCGCTGTTGGACGAGGCAGACCATTTGATTAGTTCACAGAAAACGGAAGAAAGCAGACAAAAAATTGCAGAAGGTATTTGTTTTATAATAATAATAATAATAATAATAATAACGAAAATCAAAGAACTGAAGGTACTGAGAGACCTGTGCAGTTCAATGATTATTTGTTGTATTTTTTGTAGTATTTTTGATGCTTTATTTAATCTTCAGCTAGTTTCGTGATAAGCTTCTATAATGCAGTTTTGTTTTCAGCCAAAACTCTGATAGCGCACCGGCAGAAACTGATAAGACTTGCTGATTCGTCAGAGCTTGGTTGGCGCGTGGTCAGTGAATATGAGACTAACCCCCTGGCTAGTGATTCCGAGGATGAAAAACGTATTTACAGGGCAGAAGCAAGGGCAAATCGCAAGCTTAAGACAGAGAGGGCTAAGAAAAGTCGTTCTGCTAGGGCGTGGCCATACCGTAAAGGACTTCCGAATACAACTAGCACATAAGCACCTCAAATGGCACAACCGACTCCCCGTAAACCAGGTCTCTGCTTCGATTTCGGCAAATCTGGGCACTGGAAAAAGGATGCCGAGTGTCAGGCCAACCAGTCACAAAATAAGATAAATACTTTTATTTTTACTGGAAAAGGAAATGCAAATGATACGGCAGCAAATGCCCAAACAGGTGCAGATAAATAATGCTTTACAGAATGTTACAAAATGTCTCCAGCCGGACGGCTTAAAACCCATATGGATAAGTGGAGAGAAGCCACAAATAGCATTTATATTCGCAATATCATTGAAAACGGGTATAGATTGCCTTTGAAAAAGGTACCAGATAGCATGTTCCTGAGAAACAATAAGTCTGCTAGAATGAACATTAGTTTTGTTCAGGAGGAAATGGAAAGGCTTGAAGAAGGAAATAATTTCAGAGAAGGCTACTCGGCCATACATAGTTAACCCTTTAACCGTAGCTTACAATAAGAAAGGAAAACCCAGGTTAGTTTTAGATTGTAGGCACATAAATGACTTTCTCCATGAGTTCAAGGTAAAGTTTGAAGACATTAAGACAGCAGAGCAAATGTTTGATGAAAACTCGTATTTGTTTACTTTTGATCTTAAAGGAGCCTATCATCATATTGATATTTTTGAAGAGCATAGAACTTTTCTTGGTTTTTCATGCGAGATGAGAGGTAAGACAAGATTCTATGTCTTTAATTGCCTACCCTTCGGGTCACATATTTACCAAAGTTACGAGAGTGGTGGTAGGATTCATAAGAGAAAGGGGTCACAAAGTAATTATGTTTTTAGATGATGGAATCGGCGGCGATTCAAGCTTAGACAGCGCATTGCTAGCCAGCGAATTCACTAGACAGTCATTGCTAGATTTCGGTTTCCTATTAGCTGACGAGAAATGTCAATGTTTCCCAAATCTAAGAGTTACATGGCTAGGTCACGTTTTAGACATGACGAGCAATCGTTTATATATTTCTGAAGAAAGAGTTGAAAGGCTATATCAGAAAATCCAAACAGTTCTTGCTGATATAGAGAAGAGAAAATTTAATCTTATTTTTATACCAGTTAGAACACTAGCAAATCTTGTTGGCCAAATAGTCTCTATGCATAGTGTAATGAGAGCTAAGACTCGTTTGATGACAAGGTATTTGTTCAGTTGCATTAATACTAGAGCAAGCTGGAATGCTCCGGTTATTGTTACACCTGACGGTATCGGTAAGTTGAAGTTCTGGTTAAGTAATATAAAGGCGCTTAACGAAGCCGGAAAATCTATCAAATGTGAGCAAATCTGCAATTTCAGTCTATTTTCGGACGCCGGCAACACTGGCTATGGAGGTTATCTAGAGCATATTTCGGGAGCAATGGCGACAATTCAGGCTAATGTTACACCGTCGCAGGGTATTAAACCTCTTTTATTGAACTGCTCGTCCCTAGAAGTGGACGTAAAATTGCATTCTGTAGTCCCGGAAGTGACTTTTGAATCCGAAGATCGGACAGAGATCAGATCCCCGGAAGCGGATCTCAGTATGCGCATTTGGTTCCCGGAAGTGGACAATGCATGTCAGCGTACGCATATGGAATGGAATATTTCCGACTCGAAGAATGTATCGTGTTGCGAGTCGGAAATGTTTGGTTTATGGTCATTTGCAGAGCAAAACAAAAGTTCTACTTGGAAAGAAGCAGTCTATATATAGAGGATATTTCTATTTTTCGGTGAAACATCCTGCGCCACTCGTGAAAATATTACCGATGGTGTTCACTCGATGAAATAAATTTCGATCTTTCTCCGAAAAAAACAAATATTCTATTTATTTCATGCTTTTAACCCTTTCTTGGACGAGCTTTATCAAAATCCAGTACAGTTCTTTTCAATTATTCCTCGTGGCGTACCCCTCGCGCATAGCAACGCATTACAATATTACGTCAAGCGCGAGAAATGTAAGGTAAATGACGTCATATTTCCATCTGGTTGTGAGTCGCGCGCAATTTACCTAGGTAACTAGAATATAAAAATCGGTATTTTCACTGGTCGTAGCCGTGTAATATCGAAAAATATTTTCACTGGAAAGCATGAAATAAACCGACTTATTAATTCCTTTTCCTATACTTTGCAAAACTCAGTTCTCAGGGTATGCTGTGATAACAAAAATGTCAAGTCAGTACTAGTTAATGGCAGCCGGGTTCCAAAGCTGCATGAAATTGCTATCAGACTGAATAAGCTATGCAACACTAATCATGTTGTTGTTTTGCCTGAATGGATACCCAGAGATGCTAACAAAAAAGCAGATTTCCTTAGTAGGTGTTATGACTGTGACGACTGGCAAATCAGTGCTTCTGTTTTTTAGAAGATTAATAGCAGATGGGGTCCCCACTTCTATACAAGCGTCTCTCTGATCGCACAACAAAGGGGGTTGTTGTTGTTGTTTTGGGCGACATGTAGGTAGGACCCCATATTACGACGTGTCCAAAATAGTACTTCTCTCTGAATACCTTCGCTCTGAATTTTATACTGGCTAAATACAGCCAAAATGTATTTATACCTAAGCAAGCACCTATTTAGTCAACATACGAGTATGCTTGCTTAATCCTTTGCCAAACAATCCTGTGTGTTAACGACTCGGGGGAAAAAGCCTTTTGAAAACATTGTGTGAAAAAGGGAAAATGCTGGTAACCAGCATTTTTCCTTTGTACCACATTGCTTTCTACTCTTTCAAGACGAATTCCATCGCCTGACCGGGTAGCTCAGTGGTTAGTGTATTTAACTCGTGACATGGTAGTTGCGGGTCCGATACCCGGTTGAGGCAAACTGTTTCCGGCGATTTTTCGCCTCTCACCTCTGATGCATGTGAGAAAAGCAGTCAGTGGTTTGGAAAGAAAGATGTATCAGTACTAGTGTGAGAAAGCCAGGAAACAGATGCGTAGGTGTGCTGACCGCCTTGATGTGACCCAAGCTATTAAAACGGCATTAAACTCCAATACAAACAAATTCCATAATGTAAGCTTCATTGTGATCTGCAAATGCTTTGAATTTGGACCAGCCTTAATACTTGTCGTTTGGTCAGAGTTAACACAGGTGTTCGCTTAGTACAGGTACATCTTGGCATACTGACATTCATTTGGGATCTCAGTGTTGAGCAGCGCTCTTACAAAAGCGGGTTTAATGTATCTCCATAGTGCAAAGTACCTGGCAAGTCATTACATAACTCTTATCCTGTTAAATAACTAAAATGAAAATTTCAAGTCGATAGCCAAGGCCCGAATATTGCTATTTCAAAGTTATGTTTTGGGAAAATAATATCTCCTTATCGGACAGTGTAGATCAAAGATCAGACTGCACGTTCTGTGCTGTCTGATCTTTAACTACACTGTCCGCAAAAGGTCAGTGAGTCGCGCTTAGCAGCCTAGGGGTTAGTTACGGACTCATAAAATTCAGTTTGTTTTACAACCAGCTGAATCTGGAGGTACATGTAGAAAAGTAGTTATAAAACAGTGGACTCGGCGCCATCTTGGATTTAGAGCGGGTTGGTTAAACCGCTGGGTTAACCCGTCAGCGCCATCTTGGATTGAAAGCGGGTTAACCCGACGCTATACCTCCTTAAAGTAACAATAAAGCCCAAAAATAAACAAAGTGGGTGTTTAAATGCATTTTAATTTATATCATACCATTTAAAAGTATGGAAATTATTGTTTAGATGACAACCTGTCATTTTACATGCGGTCCAAGTGTTAGTCGCTGACAGGGAAATTACTTTCAAAACTAGGGTAAAACCTGCCAGATAGCAGTGTCTTTTGTTTACCTTTTGCCTGATTTTAAAATTCTTTTTTCTGCCAGCGACTAACACATGGCCCGACTACATGATAACAGACTGTCATCTCCACAATATTTTCCATACTTTTAAATGGTATGCTTTAAATTTAAATGTACTATAGCACCTGCTTTGATATTTTGGCCTCTACTGGTCCTTTAACTCAACCCGTCGTGTTAACCCGTTGAGTGAAGGCGGGAAATTTTTTACCAGTAAGGTATGAAATGTGCGGTCAAGTAAAATCGGTGTTCATGAGCGTCTGCTATGGGTTGATTGATTATTGGTATTTTCAAATATCGCAGACATTCTGGTTGTGTACCATTTAATTTAGATTGAATCTGGATTATGACCCTTTTTTAAAATTGTCTACCAATATGGTATGAAATGCGCGGTCAAGTAAAATCGGTATGAGCGTGTGCTATGGGTTGATTGATTATCGGTGTTTTCAAATATCGCAGACATTCTGGTTGTGTATCATTGAATCTAGACTAAATCTGGATTATGACCCTTTTTTAACGTAGATGGTGTGGACACGGATCAGCTTGGGGTTTCAGCGTCTTCTTGGGTTTTTATCGAGTTATTTCAAAGGGTTAACCCGCTAAAAGTTGTGAATGGTAGCCATCTTGGATGATGTTTTGGTGCGTTTTACTCTTCACCAGGGATCGTATATACACAAAATGGCTACCATTCACAACCTTTGCTGGTAAGCATCATTTTCTCCTTTACCCACAATAATTTCAAAAGGCTTTTTCCTCAGAGTCGTTAAAAGTCATTGTTTTAACTAAACAATGTCAATTTTGTCTCGAAAAGACATTTCTCGAAACAAGGGTGTATGGGTTACACCATGTATTGGAAAAAAAAAATCTTAAACTTGTTCGTCTCTGTCAGCTGGTGAATATACACTCAGCAAAACTTCTAACCGACCACTATTGTTTCTCCTGTAAATTTGACCAAGTAATAGACAGGTAAATAAAAACAACTTATTACACATGTCTGGACGATAGACATGGTATTGTAATGAAAAGATTTTCGATTTTGCCGATAAAAGGCATCTCTTTTTCAAAAAAAGGGAAAACACATGGTTTGCGCATGCGTCTTGCCTATCAGACAAACCAGTTTAAAAGAGAAGCATACATTACTGAAATCTTGTCAGGAATAAGGAAAAACATGAAAATTATTTTCTGCACAAAAATATAACTCGAGGGAAGGAGCGTGAACTTTAAAAAAAAAATGAATTTTCAATTTTCAATGTTAAGTGAATGAATGTTTAATAACTTCATTTCAATAGAACAAGTCGAACAATTTTTTTCAAACTTAGGCTGGAGTTTGCTTATACACTGGTCAAGTATTCTCCAAAACATCAACCTAAATGAACTACCTCTTTTTTGGACAGCGGATGCCAAAAAAAGGCCTACGAAGAATCCCGGCTTAAAAGTGGCCGTTTAGAAGTTTTGTTTAGTGTAGTCACTCACACTGACACACACACACACACACACACACGCACGCACGCACGCACGCACACACACACACACACACACACACACACACACACACACACACACACAGAGAGAGAGCTGTTGATTCGAACCAATCAGTGATATTTTTTACTTGTTGAATGTATTGCTCCAACTTTGTCATTGAATGCAATGAAGTGCAAATGAATGATAAACACATAAGAAGTGTTGATATCCAATCAGCTAAAGCAGTTTTCTTCTGTTATTTCTTTATACCATTGACCAATGGAATAATTAACTAACAAAAATGATTATCGCTGGAAACAGAATAAATATCCCACATTGCTGTTGAATTAATACTGTCTTTGCAGGTGCTAAGTCATATCGTTCCACGAAAAACGAAAATGTCTCTGGCAAGGTTGGCAAAGCCTCGGTTAGGTTTGGTAAACATAAGGAGCTGTCTTTTACATCATTCAGTGGTGTAACTTATGCGCGTCTCTCAGGTGCTAAAAAGTGTTTTGTGCAAGGTCGATTTGACTTCTCGAGAATGAAGTCTATTTCCTTCAGTGCAGAGGAAGTCAGTGAGCTGCGTGACAATCTCACACACTTTGCGAGGTACGACTCTCAGTTTAGGAGCCATGAAAAACAGGTAAGTTCTGTAATAATAGTAATGATAATAGTAACAATAAAAATAACAGTAACAATAATAATAATAATAATAGTAATAATCTTTTCCCTCATTCATTTTTTCTTCATTCAGTTTATTCCTTGTATTCAGTTTTTCCTTCATTTTTTGTGCACACTATTGGCCATATAATGATAGCATACATCTTAAGACATATATCTATATATATCTTATCTTGGTGGTAGAAATGCTGACACACACACAAAAAAAATCCCATTCCTTCTCTACAACCATATGTAGGTAATCTTTTGAGATGGTTTTCATACATCTAAAGTTATTCACAACATGCTTGTAGGTGCCGACCCAGACCAAAATTACGGGCCAGATGGTGACCCAGGTAGGTGCCGAGCCAGACCAATATTACGGGCCTCATGGTGACCCAGGTTCACACTGCCCAGGCTGTGCTTGGAGCACTACCAGGGGTTAGTGCTTTGAAGTCTGGGCAACCAGCTGCAAGATGGATCCCAGTACCATCCGTAAGTTTACCCTTTTTGCTGGTATTTCTTTTTTTACTCATAATTAATTCAACCAGAGAGAGAGAGAGAGAGAGAGAGAGAGAGAGAGAGAGAGAGAGAGAGAGAGAGAGAGAGAGAGAGAGAGAGAGAGAGAGAGAGAGAGAGAGATATTTTGCCTTCGAACATCGGGCTTTGTAAATGTGTCTGGTTTCAGATTTTACGCTTTGTAATGTACAATCCGGATCTTGACCCTTGAGCTGCTAAGCGCGACTTCCTGACCTTTTGTGAACAGTGAAGATCAAGATCAGACTGCACAGGAAATGCAGTCTGATCTTGGATCTACACTGTCCGATAAGGAGGTATTTTTCTCAAAGAAAAATGTTTGAAATAGCCCTATTCCGGTTTTTTGACAGTTTAAGGTATACCTACCCTGAAGCGGAATAGCTATTTCCACTGTAAATTTACTCTGGAAAATATGATATCATTAAAAATCAACACTATTGTAGCATCTTAACCGAGCCACTTTTGGAGGTTTTGCCTTTATAGAATTATCATTTTCAATTCTAAAATCACTATATCCTCAATTCAAAGGGAGATTATTATTACCTCCCTTTACAAAAAATGTAATAGAGGTATGAATAGAAACTTTTTAGATAGACATTTAAAGAAATTCTGGGCGGTTAAAAGTGTTAAGAAGTATTGAATCACTATGAATTCTCAATAATCTAACAACAACAACAGAAAAAAAAAAAAAAAAACCATGCCATGTTGACCAGAAGCTTCAGGGGAGGAAAGCCTTAATCAACTTATTTAGCAGGATAAGAGTTAACCTATTTACAAAGAATATAATTATAACTAACAAATCGCTGTTGTTTTATTACTCTCTCAGCCACTGTACAAAGTGATAAAAACAAGAGTGATTTGAAGAGTTTCTCAAAAGAGACATTATTAGTTGTACGATCAGGTGGCAGGGGACTTGGAAACTTGTTCACGGCTGTGGTGAATAATGGCGCCACCTCGCCTTCGGCTCGGGGCGACATTATTCACCACAGCTATGAACAAGTTTCCAAGTCCCCTGCCACCTGACCGTACAACGAATTTATTATACTGCAAAGTTTTACCATTCCAACGTGTGTTAAGCGAAATTTACCTGTTTTTTTTTCAAAAATTGAGTACGCTGACGAAGTAGAATTTCCCCTCTGAGTGCCCCAATTCAGTGAAAACTGACGTCACTGGGAATTGGCGTCACTAAAACCTTGGAAAAACGTGCAGTTCGGTGCATAATCTTGATGTTAATCTTGATCGACACCGCCATTTGGGATGTTGTGTTGAAAGTGTAGTCATGTATACGGGGCTCCCGAAAGGGAAACTGCTTTTACGTTGGTTTTGCCAGTGTACATGATATATATGATCGGGGTATATTATCCAATCAAATCACGAGAAATTTATTTGCAGTATAATAACATCATTTATACGGTAAAGTCCTTAAGGAGGAGAGCGAAGACTTGTATAATGCTATACCTGTAAGTGTACTGTTTTTACACCACTTTCAACATTTTTACGAATACCTTTGTTGTAAATAAATGAGTCAACAACCAAGCACATACAACATTTATTGAAAATAACATGATTAATTTGCTATCTACATTTAATAATAATACCTTTTAATTTGAAAATTTTTAATAGCGGACAGATGCTTGAAGATATTTTGATTTTTACAATTATATTGAATGGTGTTTAGCGCCGCTTTCAACATCATTTCAGTCACATCGCAATAACTGCTTATATACTTCTCACAAAAAGTTAAGCAACAATGAATTACCGCTGCACCAGAATTTTATTATTACACATATAGACAATTTCATTGTATAAATGTAATGAATATTGAGTTAAAAACCAGTCCAAGCAATTCTGTACGCCTATCAGATAATGTTCTCTCACTTTCAGGCTTTTGAAGTAAGGCACTGTCTAAATCTACATGCAAATGAAAAACATTATCTGATAGAAGTACAGAATTGCTTGGACTGGTTTGTAACTCAATTCTCATTACATTTATACCCTGAATTTGTCTATATGTGAAATAACAAAATTCTGGTGCAGCGGTAATTCATTGTTGCTTAACTTTTTGTGAGGAGTATATATACATGATCCGGTTTTCCCCAGTACTTACGATTTATGATTAAACAGTCTCTCAACTTTTCACACATTGTGAGTACTCAATAGAACTATCTTAGACGAGACAATTTTATTAAACATTTACAAAAGTTTGAATGACATGGTTTATAGCATACCCTGTCGTGTCTGAAGCACCTTTTAGAGGTTATCTAACATGTAAACGATATCTTTTTCAGGTTACCCTACCTCAGTTACAAGACAGTAAAATGACAGTAAAATGAAATGAATTTGTATTTGAGAATAAAAGAAAAACACGATGAATATAATCTCATACTTTGGGTTTTTTACAATGACCTTAGGCAAGCGAGCTAAAGCCATTATCTAAAAGGTAACGTTTATCATCGAAACATGACAATCCAATCTTTTTTCATTTTTTCGCAATAGATTTGATGAAGCGGACGGTAAGGATTCGGGATCAGAGTGCACGTTCTATGCGGTCTGATCTTGATCTATGCCTTCCACAAGCCCATGTAAAATTATGTATATGCAAGCGTACGATATGGACTCAGGATCGGAGCGCACGTTCTGTGCAGTCTGATCTTGATCTATGCCTTCCACAAAATCCTATGTATAATTATGTATATGCAAGAGGACGGTAAGGATTCGGGATCGGAATGCACGTTCCGTGCGGTCTGATCTTGATCTATGCCTTCCACAAAATCCTATGTATAATTATGTATATGCAAGAGGACGGTAAGGATTCGGGATTGGAATGCACGTTCCGTGCGGTCTGATCTTGATCTATGCCTTCCACAAAAGCCCACGTATAAAAATGTATATGCAAGCGGACGGTAAGGATTCGGGATCGGAGTGCACGTTCTGTGAGGTCTGATCTTGATCTATGCCTTCCACAAAAGCCCATGTATAAGTATGTGAAAGCGTACGATATGGATTCGGGATCGGAATGCACTTTCTGTGCAGTCTGATCTTGATCTATGCCCTCTACAAAAACTTACGTAAAAGTATGTGCAAGCGTACGATATAGATTCGGGATTGGAATGCACGTTCTGTGCAGTCTGATCTTGATCTATGCCTCCCACAAAAGCCCATGTATAATTGTGTATATGCAAGCGGACGGTAAGGATTCGGGATCGGAGTGCACGTTCTGTGCAGTCTGATCTTGATCTATGCCTTCCACAAAATCCCATGTATAAGTATATGCAAGCGTACGATATGGATTCAGGATCGGAATGCACGTTCTATGCAGTCTGATCTTGATCTATGCCTTCCACAAAAGCTCATGTATATGTATATGCAAGCGCACGGTATGGATTCGGGATCGGAATGCGGGTTCTGTGCGGTCTGATCTTGATCTATGCCTTCCACAAAAGCCCCTTTTTTCAAGTATACCTTTTGTACGAATCAATGCCATAATCAAGTAAGTGTTGTAATATATTATATAGGATGTATAAATATTTAGACAACTTACACAAACTATCCCTTGACATCAGAAAATATTTAACAACCATCAATACTCTAAAGTTATAGTGCATATTATGTTATTATCTAAAAGTTACTCTAAATATATGACATTTCTGATTTTTTTTTGTATTTTGGGCCGGTGGCCGTATGTATGCTGAATAAACTATTTGAATTTGAATTTGATTTGAATTTGAATTATAACTTCGAATTAAGTTAATTTCAGATATCAATTTCGTTTAATAGTGCGTCTTTGAAATTCTCCAGTTTTGACTGTTATTTCACTGCGACTTTTGAGATGCCCTTAGCTCGCTTTTCTTCCTTTCCATGACAAGTGAAAGCGTACGTTTTTTATCGTAACCCACAGAATTCCGGGATACTTTTCTCACCAGTTTCACTTTTCATTTTACCCATCTCTTTTTTTTGTTAAAGGCCCAGTAAAGGCCAAAATATCAAAACAGATGTCATAATACCTCCACCTGTAGGCTTTGTAAATCTTCAAAGATAACTCCATGGAGTGGATATTTCAGTTTTTGGAAAGAGATAAAAGTCTGGTGGGCTCATATCTGATGAATGGGTTGGGTATTGCAACCGTATGAAGTGTTCCTGTTTCTCAAAGGATTGTAAAATCTACCATACTTATCATCACATCTCTGTGAAATGAACTGACCTCCTTTTCATTTCATCGGCAGAAAAGTGTTTAAAGGTGGGTATTTAGATTTTTCACATCTCACCAAATTAAAACATATATATATCACTGAAATTTATATGAAAAAACAATACAAATCATCAATAATTAAGAATCATAAAATTACAAAAAAAATTTTTTTTTGATGGTGTTCCTTTAAAAGGCTACGTAGCCTCTTAAGGTATTTTTAGATTTCGCGCCAAAAATAAAAAAGCATTGTGGGAATGTCAAGTGACTGGCACGTGATTAATGACGCTTAAATTCCATAACATAACAAACATGTAATTATATTCCATAATTGGAGAGGTCATCAGACCTCTCCAACAGTGGTGAGTTTAAAAGGCAGACTGCCACAGAATTTGCTGTCTAAGTCCATTTTTCTTGCGAAATTGTTCTGATACACAGTCTGTTTCGTCATGGTTTTGTAAATAAAGCGAAATCAAAAAACCGAAACAGGAAATAGACGTGGTTTATTTTTATATGACGAATTTCAGAAAAGAATAGTTGTTATATTAATTTGCTATGGTTGCAAATGACCCCTCAAATAATTGTAATTTTTCACTTAGCAAATAAATCTAAGCAGAAGAAAAAATAAGAAGAATTTCGTTAAAAAAGAGAAAGAAGACTGCTGGACAAGATCATGCGATTTGAAAACGCGACAAGAAGGTCAAATGACCGTCATGTAAAGCATATGAGGTTTCTACGCGGCGGCTTTTTGACTTGTTTGTTTACATGTACCAAAATGTATTGAAATTGAAAGCCACCTATTTGGAAACATTGATGCTGACCTCTCCTGGCTTCTTTTGTAAAGAAGCCAACTTGTATCTTATTCGGACGCTATGTTTGAAGCTTCGTCTGTGTATTTCCGGTATGTAAATGAGCGAGTTGCTCATGTAAAAATAGACCGTGTTTCCCGTCGGTGTCTACCTGGGCCGTAGTAAATCTCTAATTTCTCTTGTTGTCGGATGGTTTTCGACTACTGGGGTTTTATGAATGAAAATTAAAAGGCTTTGGGAATATAAGGATGATTTTTTTGTATTTTTGTAAAATTTTCGTCCCATAATCTGAAGGGCCACCTTTAAAGTGCTGCCTATCTTCGTACCAATGTCTATCCCACAGGTACGGGAGATGCAACGGGTACCAGTTTACTCTGCAAAAAGGTTAACATGTAAACGGTGTACCATGCGTGTTCATAGACCGTAGAGTTTTACTCTAGTGAACGTCCTTAAGACGTGGTCACATCTTACGTAGTTGACCGTAGTGGGAAATGACCGTAGTTGGCTGTAGTTGAACGTATTAAACTTAGTTGAACGTGGTTAGTTCGTAGTTCAACGCAGTAATGAACGTAGTTTGAGCTTAGTATTTGCCCGTAGTAGGTACATAATTTTGAACATGTTTAAATATTGGTTAACTACAATGTTGTGACCCTACTGTGACCGTAGTTTGAACGTAGTTGACCTTAGTTAACCGTAATTAAACCTACTTAACCGTAGTGTGTATTGTAGTTGACCGTAGTTTTGGAAATGGATCTTTTCTTCCAAGGCGGCATAGCAGAATAAGCGATCAGCAATTTCTGGCTCATTCAACTTCCAAAAGCACAATGACTATAGCTTACCCGTAATGAGCAGGCGCAGCCACAACCGTAGCTTAACGCAGTTGACAATAACTAACCGTAGTTGAGCGTACTTAGGACGTAGTTTATACGTAGTGTGACGTAGTTACCTGTAGTTAGACGTAGTTATACCCATGTTAACCTTAAGCCACTTTGTTCTCAGTTGAATGTAGTTGACCGTAGTTAAAAGTAATTCAACCTACTTAGACTTTCTATGTTTCCTCTTTTCTTCAAATCTGAACCTATTTCGAACGTACTTAAACCTAGTTGTAACACTACGGCAGAATACGTTTGAAATGAACTACGGACAACTACGTGCAATACTGTAAATCTGACCATGGTTTTAAATTGTTACATATTGCGAGATATTGCGTCAACATGGACGTAAATCCTGCAGTTTTTAATGAAAGTCAGGGTTGATTGGTTTAGAAAGTAGGGCAAACTGTAATATACAATATAAAAAACAACAAGAAAAAAGTTTGCCCTGCGGCAAATGTGACTCACTAACGCGAAACGAATACACCGCAACATTTAGGTCCTGAAGCCGTTTTGGTACAGTGCAAATTATATAGAGCGAAAATGTCATAGACCACTTTTGCTCGGTAAAACCAATAAATATTAGCGATGTGATCGAAACAGACACGTCTTTTTCATGATGTAGGTTGCTTGATGTTATGTAAGTTTAACAAAACGGAAACCATTAGGAACGTTGTACTGTATTGTTTTTTTCACCGAGTTTTAGGAACAAATGTGCGAACTAACAGGTAAACATTTGGCATTTTCTTTTTCTCTTTTATTTAATAATTCAGGAAGTTTGTATGTTGTTAAACACCGTTTTTAACAAGAATGAAGCGACAGCCTGGACACATATCCGTATTTTCCTTTAATTTCTTTTACTAGTACTTCGCACAACATTCTCCCCGAGCCAGTAGATGCTTTTTTCACGTTATAATCGTCGAAACACTAATCAACAGTGAGAGAGGAATGAATCCTGTTGCAATGACCATCACAAATCGTCGAAAAGAAATTGGTCGAGCTTGGGATTCGAACTAGCGATCCCTAGTTTCAAGCCCTGTACATTAACGACAGAGCTACCTTGCTCTGCTTCTTTAGGGAGTATAGTCTATGTATTGAATGGTGTTTTATATAGTTTTCAATGTTGTTTCAGTCGGTCATATCATGGTGACAGTTCGCCCATTCGTGTATGTCTTGTGTTTCACCAGTCCTAGGCCGGGGTGCGTAAATGTCATGCTTAAAGAGACTCCCGCAAAAAGCCCAGTGCTTCCAATGATGCTCAAACCTGGGGCCTTCTGCACTTTACCACTGAGCCACCCACACATTAAGACACTTTAGCAAACAACAATATTTTAAGACTCGTTCATACAGAAAGTATTCGCAGACGAGAAATTAAATGTGGTCCCAATTATTTGTCTTTAAACGGTTAGGAAATATTGTGGAAAAAGACAGGAAAAGCAGGTTACCAGCATTTTTCTCCTGTTCCATAAATGTTTTCAATAGCCATTTTCCTCAGGGTCGTTAAGATTTTTACTAAAGTGTTAAGCTTGCACACTCCTTGTTAACTCTTAGGTTGCTAAGCACAAATCAAGGCGCTTGTGCGGCCAGTGTTGATTAAGATCAGACTGCACAAAACGTGCAGTCTGATCTTGGATCTACACTGACCGATATGGAGCTATCCCCCCCCCCCAAAAAAAAAAAACCCTTTGAATTTGCAATTATTCTGTGTTTAATACTGGGTGTAAAGTTTCATTTACCCATTAGGCTACCAAGCGCGACACAATGACCTTTATGCGGACAGCGTAGATCAAGATCAGCTGGGTCCGTATTCACTAACCATTCTTAAATACATTCTCAGTCTTATTCTCCAGAATTTTCTAAATTTGAAAGTAACACAACATCTGATTGGCTAAACCATTTGGTTTAGCCAATCAGATGATGCGTTACTTTCAAACGTTGAAAATCTGGGAGAATAAGACAAACAACGTTCTTAAGAATGGTTGGTGAATACGGACTCAGACTGCACAGAACGTGCAGTCTAAACTTGAATCTACATTATCCAATGAGGATTTTTTTCTTAAAAAAAAAAAAAAGGCAAAATGTGGGGTTTTACTGTCTGCTTAAAATTTTTTATTTCACTTATTTAGCACATTAAGAGTTAAGTTATTTATCAGGTTAAGAGTTAAGATACGTGGATAGCTCTGGCCGTAGAGAAGCTGGACCATGATTATAAAGGCTCTGTAGGTTCGAATTCATGTAATAGCAAATACTTTTTGTGGTATTTATGTGTCTTTCCTTCACTAATTAGAGCATACAATCACGTTGTAATGATTTTCCCTCACAAAGTACTAACTTTCTGCAGAAATACGTGTATGGGAATGGGTCAAAATTAAGTTGAAGCCTATCAAGCTTTATTTTTCACCAAAATCTCCCGTGTTTTAACGAGAGGCGTTTGAAAACATTGTGGGAAAAAGGCAAAGATGCTGGTAACCGGCATTTTCTTCTTTTCCCACCATCTTTTTTTTGTACCGTTTCAGTCAAAATCTTTCATTTCATAGAGCCACAATCTTTCGTTTTCATAAAGCCACGTTTGAATTGTCGTCTCCAAACGCTTTTGATTTGGACGAGTCCAAAGTTTTTGTCGTTTGATAGAGGGCGGAACAAAAGTGACAGCATGCATGTCGTAAAAGGCGACAAAAGGGGCATCATTTTGTGTTTCGTCCATTCCTCATTTATCATGTTTGTCTTATGTTGTTGCACATGTATGTTATTTTCACCTCGCATTATTGTTTACTAAGTAAGTGCGCCCAATATGACCTAAGTTGTCGACGGGCCTTAAAACGCTATTCATCATCATCGTTTGATAGAGAGTTAAATATCAAACAAACAACCCGAAATCCGGTTTATGTTCGATTATTATATTTTATTTCTTATTTTATAGTTATATACGCGACGAAAATAGAGTAATATGAGCTATACCCTGCCAAAGGGGGCTTAATGCTATTGTATCATGCATGGTGCATTATACAAAGCAAGTCATCACATAATTATGGATCCTTAAAGTCCATTCAGCCTAACAATGGATCGGATCTGAGGGTAGAATGGTCCTATAAAATGCAGAAAAATTGACGAAAAGCAAAAGGTATCGACCCATGTCAGGCTGCGCATTCCGCGCAGGCTGACATGGGTCGATACTTTTTGCAGATGCATTAAGCCCCCTTTTTCACAGTGCTTGGCTGAGATATATGTGAGCACAGTCATAAAGTGTACATTAGATGTTTTATGATCGAAAGAAAAGTATTCAGAATTTTATAATCACGCCAGCTTTAAAGTAACAATAAAGGCCAAATGTAAACAAAGCGGGTGTTTAAATGCATTTGAATTTATATCATACCATTTAAAAGTATGGAATTATTGACAATCTGTCATTGTACAGTCGGTCCAACTGTTAGTCGCTGCCAGAGAAATTAATTTCAAAACTAGGTTAAAACCTACCAGGTAGCTGTGTCTTTTGTTTACTTTTTCCCCTGATTTTAAAATTATTTTTTCTGCCAGCGACTAACATATGGCCCGACCACACGATAACAGACTGTCATCTGCACAATATTTTCCATACTTTTAAATGGTATGATTTAAATTTAAATGTATTATGACACCTGCTTTGATATTTTGGCCTTTACTGGGCCTTTAAATATGTTTTGTTACTTAATTTAGTAAGGCAACAGCTGGCAAGCCATCAATAAATACGAACGGGAAGCATAAAATAAAATACATTTTTTCCCTTAATGAATTAGTCAGCCTTTAAAAGTACCATTAGATTTCGTTCTAAAGTTTCGCGAGGCCCTGCTTGTGAGAATATCACCTGATCAAAGACAAGAAATATCTATAAAAAAAAAAAGACGGCGTAAATTTGCCAGCAAATAGACAGGGGCCCTTAGCATAAACATGTCTACATTTTTGACCAATCACAAATTTCCGTTCATTCATTTGTTATCAGTACCAAAAAAGTAGGTCAAAAGCCAGCACGTTTCAGCTACGCCGAAAAAGCGTCGATTATACGGTACAATATCCTCCGCTAGGTGGCATTTTTCAAATATACACTTCTCTGATTTGGGCATCCTGGGTACAGAACAGACTACTTTTCAAGACGGCAGTCGATGCAGCGAATTTCACAATAAAATGAACGTTTAAAACTCAATAAAACGCAGCCTGTTACGATTCCTCTAATGATGGTTAGCTAGCATATAACCTTTGCACCAGTCATTTATAAACATAGCCCCTATAAGCTGGAGAAATAGCCATGCTATAAGCCCAGCATGGTGGAGTCATTATTTTTATTGTCAGTCTTATTGCACAAATCCCGGTTTCCCCATGTCTATATTTAGAAACTGCATACAAAGATTTGCAGTAAACAATGGTACTTTTTGAAATAATTTTTTCCCGTTTAGAACTACTATATCTTTAAAAAAAATGGAGCGAGAAATAACTTGATTTTTCAACAGATGTATTATTAATGGCCATTTTCCGCTTGCTACTTTTTTAGCGGAAGAGTTTCTACTTCACGCGCCGCGTATTAATCTTTATCCTATACATGATCGTGATGCGTCAATCTTCGAAGATTATGACATGCGCAAACAACGTTGTACGGGATCATATTCAAATATAATTCAATATTGATACGATGACATCATATTTGTTCTCAAAGTAGACGACGTTACCCATTGTAAAACAACGATTTCGTTATCTAAAAGCCCAAGTCGCACCTGTTCACTGAATACCCCCCCCCCCCCCCCCCCCCCCAGTTTCTGAACGCTGGCAAAGAAGTTGTTTTAGAAGTATTAATCAGTGTTTTACAAGACATTTTGATTCATGGCGAAAAGATTAAATAATGCGGTTTAGACGAATCGAACAATCATTGAAGATACATCCTACAACTAGAGAGGAAAACGCTGTTAAAACTTGAAAATTTGTAGAATGGCTCAGCTGTGTAAACTTAGCTGAAATACCAACACATATGGTGTAAGGGATAGAAAAACACGAGGGATTTGTACTCACCTACAACCAGAATTGCTTTGAAGGCCTCAAAAACATGCAATTCATTCTCTATCCGTCGTAATCTATGCAATCTTGCGGCAAATCAGAGATAACATCAAATTGCACGAAGATACAAGAATGATTATAATTTCATTAAATAAAGATGCGATGGGTGAAAAACTGGCTAAAAACTGCTTAAAATCGAGTATATATGTATCTTTGAACTAGTTTCGTCAGAAAATAAAAAACTCACCGTATAGTGGGAAAAGGAAAATTTACTGGTAATCAGCATTTTCTCCTATTCCCACAATGTTTTCTGCCATTCCAAAACCAAATTTCAATTTGTTGAGTCATATTCATTTTTTCGTCTGCGAACGTTTTCAATTTGTACACATTTACATTTTTCTCGTGTGGTAAACAGTTAGACCAGTTCTTTGCCCAAATTTCTCACGGGTAGGAAACTTCATATTCAGAGCCAATGGCTCTGACGAGAAAATGTTGCGTTAGTCTTCCGTTTCTGAAGATGTCGGCTGAAAAACAACCAAAAAACAGGTAAGCTTGTTATTATTTGTAATCATGTGTTCTTATGTCTTTGAAATTCCAAAAAAAGGAGAATGTCATGCAATGCTCTGGTCTTTCATCGTGTTTTCTACAATAAGGAAAGTTGTAACAAGTGTACGATGTTGTCTGAATCATTTGTGGCGTGGGTTGACCTTGGCTAAAATAATACGTCACGGACCTAAATTCAGTCTATTATTGCCATATAATTTGCAATTAAAAGACAGTGTTGCTGTCCCAAAAGCGTGAATTAATGTCTTGAAATGTCACAACCACTGCTGGTAAAGAATTGAAAAGAAATAGCACAAAAAATGATGAAAATAAAGAAGGGCTCCGATTATGTGGACCGGCTCTGAAATGTAAGTCGGCACCGATTGATGAGGGCTTCCTTTCAAAAATTTAGTTTTCTGTAAAATTTTACTTAGGAAGTAGGCTTTGTTTTTCCGTTAACACCTTTCAGCCCAAAATGTAGTACTATTGTTGAATGGAACATGACCGAATTTATGAAAATACAAAGGACTGGTATAGTCACGATTGAAAATTCCTGTCGAAAATTAGTCTATCTAAATTTTGAAAATACTTTTGTGTAGCTTTTGATTAACAGAAGGTTCTATACATGTATATAGAGTTTGTCATGCTTTTGTCGTAAGTGCAGCCGACACGTAAGCAAAAAAAGAAAAATATTTGGCATCTTCGGAAGACAATCTGGTCTTGAAATAGTCATTAAAAAGCTAAATGGAAAATGTACCGAACATAGCAGAGATGATGAATAGGAAAAGAAAAAACCTTTTACAAAACGTGAGAAATACAGTTGAGCTATTCGCAATACACGCCTCAGGCTATATGTATGAACACTCTATACTCTTTTGAATACTTAACACTACACAACAGTATGTCAGGTGGGTGGGGTATATACAAGTCTTTAACAACAAAAAAGACTCTATTTCAAAAGCACGCCGAGACCAAAAAATTTTCATAGATCCCTGATTCTGATAGTACTTACTCAGATCGTTCAATGTTCAATTAACCAGATGCATATTAGATCAGAAAATGTCACATATGAGTTACCTTTAAGCCAATGATAAACAAACCCCCATCCAAACAAACAAGCGATCACGTTTTGTGCAGTCTAATATTGACCTACATCGGCTGCAGAACCAACTAAAGTTGTGACAGGCACCATAAGTGTTCATAATGAATAGCTTCGAGTTATTTATTTTTTTTCCGTCCTAGATATATTTGTATGAATGTCCTAAACATTGTCGTTTGCACTTGTTTCAGAAATCTCACACCGACCCCTCCCCATTTCTAATGTAGAAATCATTCACTTTACGCCGTAATTAGATTGAGATTCAGCTCCAATATCATGATTTACTGAGTGTGTATGCAGTTAGCTGTTTTGAGTCATTATATAGGATAAAAAGGCAGTTTGAAGGGTGTTTGAGCGGTTTATGTAAATTTGGCACCTGTTTTGTCGTGGGTTTTCGTGTTTTGCCGTGCCCAACTTAGTTGGTTCTGCAGCCAGTGTAGATCAAGATTAGACTGCACAAAAGGTGATCGTTCGCTTGGATGGATGTTTGTTTATCATCGGCTTAGAAAATAACCAATATATGACATATTCTGATCTAATGTGCGTTTCGTTAATTGAGCATTGAAAGATCTGAGTGAGTACAATCAAAATCAGGGATCTATGAACATTTTTTGGTCTTGACGTGCTTGTGAATTTGATTTTGTTGTTGTTGTTGTTAAAGACTTGTATATACCCCACCCACCTGACATACTGTTGTGTCGTGTTAGGTGTTGAAAAGAGTTAAGAGTGTTCACACATATATCCTAGGCGTGTAATGCGAATAGCTCAACTGTATTTCTCACACTTTGTAATTTTTTTTTTTCTATTCAATATCTCTGCTACGGTCGGTACATTTTCCATTTAGCTTTTTAATGACTGTTTCAAGACCAGATAGTCTTCCGAAGATGCCAAATATTTTTCTTTTTCTTTTTGCTTACATGTGGGCTGCACTTACGACAAAAGCATGACAAACGCTATATACATGTATAGACCGTTCTGTTAATCAAAAGCTACACAAAAGTATTTTCAAAAGTCAGATAGACTAATGTTCAACAGGATTTTTCAATCATGACTATACCAGTCCTTTGTATTTTCATAAATTCGGTCATGTTCCATCCAACAAAAGTACTACATCTTGGACTAAAAGGTATTAACGGAAAAACAAAGCCTACTTCCTAAGTAAAATTTTGCAGAAAACTAAATTTTTGAAAAGAAGCCCTCATCAATCAGTGCCGACTTACATTTCAGAGCCGGTCCACATAATCGGAGCCCTTCTTTATTTTCATCATTTTTTGTGCTATTTCTTTTCAATTCTTTACCAGCAGTGGTTGTGACATTTCAAGACATTAATATACGCTTTTGGGACAGCAAGACGACTCTCTTTTAAGTGCCAGTTATATGGCAATAATAGACTGAATTTAGGTCCGTGATGTATTATTTTAGCTAAGGTCAACCCACGCCACAAATGATTCAGACAACATCGTACACTTGTTACAACTTTCCGTATTGTAGAAAACACGTTGAAAGATCAGAGCATTGCATGACATTCTTCTTTTTTGGAATTTCAAAGACATAAGAACACATGATTACAAATAATGACAAGCTTACCTGTTTTTTGGTTGTTTTTCAGCCGACATCTTCAGAAACGGAAGACCAACGCAACATTTTCTCGTCAGAGCCATTGGTTTTGAATATGAAGTTTCCTACCCGTGTTGTAGGACTCTTGCTACGTTCAAAGAAGTCGTCATCGAAACAGTGTTCAGCGTGAAAAAGAGTACTGAGCTGGTCTTGTCGCAATGACTGTGTCTAGTTCACGGTGATATATGACAAGGAATTAGCCGAGAAGGGCATCGAACAAGCGACTTCTTAGTTTCAAGCCTTGCACGTTACCGACTAAGCTAGCGAGCTCTGTATGAGAACTTGTGGTCAGGCTCTTTTGTTCTTAAGCACATAATTATCATAAATCTTTGTTAGAGTTATTTAAGCAGTAGAATGTTTTATTATGTATATATAACTATAATTTTTTCCGGCTAAAAAACATGCATCGCACGCGGATAAAATGACACACGACGTTCAAATACGGTTCAAAAGTTGGTACAGGGTGTTTCATAATATATGTTACAGTTGCACATATACCTGAGGTATACTGTTTGTAAAGATAATACAAGAAAATTTACCCCATTTAATAAGTTTAGGACCACTGTTGTTTGACATGAACAGTATCTAATTCAACTTAACAAAACAAGAGCACTGCATGCCGGTGCCAATGCTCGGCTGCAGTTGCTTGATTTTTGGTGAAAATTTTAAGTATAAAAAGGGGCATAACTGTATCAAAATACTTTGATGGTTATCTGCCTATGTTGTATGGTTCCCCTTTTAATGGGTAACAGTTTGTCCGAGTTTGAAGTAAATATCTTCAGTAATTTACTTAATGAATAAAATATGTTTAAACTAAACTATCTTCAGTAATAAAAGAGACATTAGAAAATGTCAAAATTTTGCACGACGAAGTAGACGACGACGCCGGAAGCCGGAGCTATGCCAATACGTCGACGTTTTCTACGGAAACAACCGAGTTAATAAAGGCGACCAGCACCTTTCAAAAGATACATTGACATCAAATTTGCAAAATGACGTCCATTTTTATGCAGCAGGGCATTTAGTCTTTTCATGAAATCCGCTTTACTCGATCTGCACGTCAGGGTTGTGGTCAATCTCGTCTCTGCAACTATTGTTGCTTAAAGCTCGTCTCAGATCTGAGGCTAAACTTTTTGCATTTTGCGCATAGTCCGTGAGATAACCTCACAGAAAACGTTCCATGGGTTTTTGTCCTGCTAGTGAAAGGGGGGGGGGGGTTCTTGGTCGCTCTGTTTTAAAGATCATCCTTGAATCAAACTTATTTTCCAACAATTCCAATACGCAATAGGCTGTGTGTGGTATTGTACCATTTTGCTGAAACTACATTTCCTCTAGTACTATACGAAGTGCTGGCATAAACTACTGCTTCAAGGGAAGGGCTGAAAAGAACATTTCCTGTAAGTGTTGTAGCGTCCTCATTACTGTCTTCAAAGAAGAAAGAGGCCCAATTACTCAAAGCATCCCATAGGCTACACAGTGCATAAAGTCCAGCCTCAGACAACAGATGAGCTTGAGACGCCAAAAGTTCCAGACATAATACTGATCACAACCCAGACTGATGAAAGAAACTTTCATGCAGAGACCGAATACCCTGCGACGTCAAAATGGACGTCATTTTCAACATATGATGTAAATCGATGTATGTTTTTAAAGGCTCTAGCCACATTTATTGTTTTGTGTTACATTAAAGATACTGTGCATGTCATAAAACTGTATTCTTAAACTTCTTTAATAGTATAAATTTTAATGTAACGTTATTACCTTTATAAATAATACACCCTAGGCATATTTGGAAGTGTAGCATAGTATATACACTCGTCATAACTCGGCCGATTCCTTACCTGCATCTAACCTCGTCTGTATCAAGGGGCTTCCCATTTTGAAATAGCCAGTCAGATAATCTTAAACATGGCGGCGCCCATGTAATGGCAACAACAGCCACGGTGATAAGCAGCCTGTCGCTGAAAAAGGCCTACGGAATTGATAGACCAAGTAAGAAAATAATTGTACAAACTGTTTGTCCACGATAAAGGTATTTAGAAAGATTCTGATAGAAAATTGTGAATATTATTTTCTTTTTCTAAGAGGAGTATTATAATTTAAGAACGGTAAAGCGGTGTATTTCCGTCGAAGAAATGTGCCGCGTAGGTGCTTATCAAGTCAGTGATACAGCCGAGGGATTGATCAACGGATCACCCGAGGTTTGTCGAATGAGTATTATGGACCCATAAAATCAATTTTGTGTAACAACAGACTGTCTCCTGAGGTACACTGGTACTTTGAGCAGCAGATGATTGATAGATAGCAAGAAGTTTCGGTCCATGTCAGCCTGCGCAGACTGCGCTGGCTGACATGGCTTGATGCTTTTTACAGATGGATTGAACACCCCTTTTCACAGAGCATGGCTCAAAAATCTTATATCATTTATGGTTTAAAAAAAAAAACCACCACAACAACAAATGTATTTTACCTTTGGCACTTGTGCTATTGATATTGATATTGATTTTCATCACACTTCCCTGTTAGTATGGGCTTTTTATAGCTAAAATATTGACGATAAGCCTTACACTATCACCTATACAAATAAACAGAAAATAGATGATCCCTGACGGTAATCAAAGCACTGAAAGTCTTGAAAGCGCATTTGTGATGCAGTAATATGGAGAAATGCAAAATAAGCATTTCTTCAAATACATTTAATCATGCTCTGTAGAAAGGGGGTTTAATGCATCTGCAAAAAGTATCCACCCTGGTCAGTCTAGGCTGACCTGGGTGGAAACTTTTAAAACATTGGCCTTATTTCTGCATGTCAAAGGACAGCTCCACCTCACAATTCATTTGGTTGTTAGACAAAATCTATTTTGTGTATCCATAGTTATGTGATGAAATGCTCGGTATAATGAATGACAGAGGTGGATTAGATCCCCTTTTTCCAGAGCATAGCTCATTTGTATAATACATACGGAATATTATGCTGTAGTGACTTTCCTGGTGCTTGTATTTACTTCGAGCAGCGTGAGAAAATTTGGTATCGCGCGAGACCGAAGGTCGAGCGAGATGCCAAAATTTTCTTACGCAGCGAGAAGTAAATACAAGCACCAGGAAAGTCACTACGGCATAATATTCCTTTTATTATATACCTATACCTTTTCAACGACAAAATATTGCAAATTATTGACATTTTATTCGAAAATGGTAAGCGAAATAAAACAAATAATGGCGTAGAAGCCATAACTTCGTTTTTATGAATGGCGGATAAATATTACAGCGTAAAATTTTGACCAATGAACTTGCAAATAAATACATACGTATACTGCCCGTGAGTTACGTCATTATGACGTCATCATACCATATTTGGAACCGTATTCCACTGAGTGTAGATACGGATTTTTTTTGCGTCGTATGTGATTTTATTCGCGTGCGACCCATGTATTTAACCCGGAAAACTTTCAGGTATAGATCTCTAATAAATGTTAATGGAATTATTTGATGGAAGTTGATCAGTCCAGCAAGGTGACTGATTTTGTTGCTCATGAAGGTGCCCTTACGAGTAGTTAAGTGATCTAGTAAACTGATAAGCCTGCACATAAGCCTGACGCACTTTTTTTCAGGAATCGAATTCGCGACTTTACATCCGCGTGTATATACGGTGCGACTATAGCGCGGTTTCAAGATACATTTGCTAAAACTAAAAGTAGAGTGTGTGTAAGAGCGCATGCGTAAAGGATAATACTCTGTTCCGGTCTGAACGATCACAGTAAGCAAAATTGCAGTAAAAATCCCTGAAAATATAAATATAATAATAATAATAATTAAATAAATAAATAAATTGAAAAAGTATTGTTTTTACCCTAGGCACCTGTTCCACGAAATGATGTCAATATCGATTTTCACAACATCTTTCCCCATGGGAATTGATTTTGTAGCCAGCATATTGATGATATGAAATTGAACGTTATGTGAATAAGTGAAATAGACGATTTTAGTATAATAGAGAACCTGTAATTTCAATTATGTGTTCATGGTCTCACTGCTTTCTTTTTCTTTCATAATGTTTTCAAAACATCTTCGTCATCAGAGGCCGAGGAACAATATATCGCTAGGTTAAGTCTTTACCTCACAATTTCGAGTATTAACAACCCTGACAAAGAAAGCTTTTAAAAACATCGTTGGGAAAAAGAAGTCCTGGTTACTAGCATTTTCTCCCTTTCCCACAATGTGTTCTATCCCATCAAAGAAAACTTGCACCATTTGAGCTATCTTTAACTTGTCTTCTGCACACGGTTTCAACGTGGACCAGTCTAAAATTAATATTTATTAAGCCATTTGGTAAAGAGCAAATGGTTTCACCCTTTACTTGACGACAAAATGTTAGACTTGTCCAAAATGAAAGCATTTGCAGACGACAAATTAGATATTACTACTATAGTTATACTTGTCTATAAAAGGATAGAAAGCGTTGTGGAAAAAGGAGAAAATGCTGGTTACCAGCATTTTCTCCTTTTCCTACAATGTTTTCAAAATGCCTCTTTCTTAGGATGGTTAAAACACGAAATTGCGTAGTAAAGCGTTATATCATATATTTTTTTTCATCAACAGAGGAGATACCGTACATTTCCAACCTAGATGCCGAATGTCTAGCCCTGGCCAAATCAGAACTGAATGAAGATGAGAAAAACAGAGATGGCGCTGTGGAAACTCTTCGGGAATGGCTCAGACAACAATCATGGTTTCATACACCTTTAGGTAAAGCCCCTGTCACACCAGACTAGATCTTAGAACGTCTTACCCCGTCCTGACATGATCGGAAAACGGGTTGCGGTCGGGGTAGATCGTGTAATTTTGGCCTGATAATGCCTGAAGCCCCTGTCTCACCAAACCTGTTATAAGAAAGTCTTACCCCGGTCAATAAAATTGTAAAACGAGCTGCGATCGGGATAGGAAGTGTAATTTCGGTCGGTGAAATGCAAACGCACTGCCAATTGATGCCCGACTGCACCACGTCTCTAATAGGATCGAAGTACGGTGGTTCCGTTTGTAGCACGTCCATCTCGTTTTAAGTACGCTGTCACTCTGTCTAATTACAAGACGGGGTGGATGGCATAAAATTTTGAGCAATCTCAAAGTTCTGGAGCACCCTTCCCGTCCTAACCCGTCCATTAAGTTCGTAAACAGATCGTAAAAGGTTGCTAATACGTCCACTCCGTCTGAACACAGTTAAAGTCCGTTCGGCAAAAAATTTCGGAATGGAGTGAGAACGAGTTTGGTGTGACGGGGCTATAAGAAATATGTTTGTTCGTTGGAACCATATTTCAATACCATCTCAAAAAATACATTTGTCTGAAGTTGATACATTTCAATATCAGTATGGTTATCTATTTGTTCTTTGGAACCATATTTCAAAACCATTTTAGTAAGTATATTTGTTCGTTGAAACCATATTTCAAAACCATAAACCTATTTTAGGAAATATCTTTGTTCGTTGGAACCATATTTCAGTGCCAAAATTGTAAATGTGTTTGTCGTTTGGTATCATATTTCAGTGCCATTTCAGGAAATATATTTGTCTGAAGGTAACATATTTTACTACCCATTTCTGGTAATACACTTTTTTTCTTGAAAATAATATTTCATTAACAATTTAAGATATATGTTTCTCCGCTGGAACCATATTTCAAAATCAAATTAGGAAATGTAATTTTCATTTGAATCATATTCAAAAACCCTTCAGAACATAATTTCTCTGAAGGTAACACATTTTTATACCAATTTTTGGTAATACACTGGTTCGTTGAAACCATATTTCAATCATGACACAGGATAGATGATATGTTTGTTCGTTGGAACCATATTTCAATATCAAATTAGGAAATATAGTTATTCTTTTCCCACCTTTTCATAAAAATCTTGCTTCATTGGAACCATATTTCAATACCTACTTACGAAGTATGTTCGTTGGAAACATATTTCAGTACTAACCTTGGATATATGTTTGTTCTTTGGGACCATCTCGCAATACCAACTTAGGAAATATGTTTGTTCGTTGGAACCATATTTCAGTACCATTTTAGGAAATACATTAGTCTGAAGGTAACATATTTCTATACCCATTTTTGTTCATAAACTTGTTCGTTGAAACCATACTTCGGTTCCAATAGGGCTCTTGTCCTGAAGATCTGTGAGACGCATTTTTGTGGCATTTGTCGATGACGATGCCGCAATGAATTCAATAAAGCATTTCATGTATCGTAGTTTGTACAAAACCGAAGGAAGTAAACCCTATTTAACTCAATTTTTGTCAGACAAATAGGTGTTTCAATAGAAATAAGATATATAATTAAAAACGATGTAGTAAAATAAACTGGATTAGATCATTGATCTTGGAAATAGTTCTTTTTTTTTTCATTGAAAATAGCTTTCTCCGCTTATAGCCTTCTATTGACGGAATGATACACACAATCTTTTTCTCCTGATTGCTCGGTTCGGGGCTTATTCGTCCCAAAGCCGGTTCATCCCTGGGCTTTTTCGTCCGGGCCTGTTCGTCCAACAAGTTTGCACGCTACTCTATTGGATTGTGCATGGTAACATGCTGGTTACCAGCATTTTCTCTTTTTTCCATAATGTTTTCAAAAGTTTTCTTCCCCCAGGGCCGTTAAAACCAGGGATTGTTTGGTAAAGGGTAAAACGTTGATGCAATTTTTATTCGACAGGTACACGATATTTGTTGAGATATTTAAGAAATACAAAGTTTAGCCAGCTCGCCGCGAGGGCCAAACTGGAAAGCTGTTGGACGATCAGAACAAAGTGTCCCGAATGGTTTGCCGATAGAGATCCAACAGATAGTAAAATGCGCGAGTTTCTCAAACTTGGGTCAGTGTCATTTTTATATTGTCAGAAACATATTTTAAAACAATTTCTTCTTTCCCCACATTTTTTTTTAAAGAAGCGTGCTTCAAGAGGGAAAAACAAAATTGTCTGCATTGGATTCATTGTTGAAGATACCCCTGCAGCAAAGCTGACCTTTTTACAGATGCATTAATCTTCTTTTTTGACAGGGCATAATTGTAATACAGGTGAAAATAGAAAGCTGTAATGACTTTCTTTTTCTACAGTAAGCTAGTGCACGATTTACATAGAATACCCTTTGTAGTAAAGCGTTTAAAGTGACTGCTCAGATGTAAAGC
The DNA here is from genome assembly GCA_946811185.2 of Hippopus hippopus. Classification (NCBI taxonomy): domain Eukaryota; kingdom Metazoa; phylum Mollusca; class Bivalvia; order Cardiida; family Cardiidae; genus Hippopus; species Hippopus hippopus. The sequence goes on along the minus strand of OX328103.1, from coordinate 11,363,657 downwards.
TGTAAACTGTGTACTGTACAACTTTAACTTTTTATCATATGACAAGATTTTGGACTTGTCCAAATTGAAAGCATTTGCAGACGTCAAATTAAATGAGGCCAAAATTACATGTATTTGATTTGTCTCTGAAAGTGTAGAAAACATTGTGGGAAAAAAGGAGGAAATGCTGGTTTCCAGCATTTCCTCCTTTTGCCCACAATGTTTTTAAAAACCTTTTTCCTTCGGGTCGTTTAAACTCGGGATTATGTGATAAAGTTAACTGGGACCTTGGAGCTTTTTTATGTATGACAAATAGGTCATAAAAACGTCAATTTTTAAGTAAAATATGATGTAATCAATTAACTCTTAGGCCGCTAAGCGCGACTCAAGGACCTTTTGCGAACAGTGCAGATCAAGATCAGACTGCACAGAAGGTGCAGTCTGATCTTGGATCTACACTGTCCGATGAGGAGATAGTCTCCCCCCCCCCCCGCAAAAAAAAAAAAAAAAAAACTTTGAAGTAGTAAAACTATGGATTTGGCGATCGCCTTGAAGATTTCATTCAACTTATTTAGCGGGAAATGGGTTAACGTGCAAAATTTAAACGACTTTTTAGCTCTTTAAAAGACAATAAAACTTTAGACTAGACCATCATGAAGGTTTCCCAGACGACAACTTAAATGTGGTTCATAATGGTGAAGGATTGTTTTTTGAAAGAGCAGAAAGCGTTTGGGAAAAGAAGAAAACGCTAGCTACCGGCATTTTATTCCTTTTGTACAATAATTTCACAAGATATTACGGTCGTTAATAGATTGGATTGTTTGGCAAAAGGGTTAAACCTGTACCGTAGATACTAGTATCCTTTGAGAACATTGTAAGAAAAAGAGAAAAAGCTTGTTATCCGTTTTACCTCACAATCTCGGGTTTTAATGATCCTGAAGAAACAGGCTTTTAAAATCTTGTGGGAAAAAGGGAAAATGCTTGAAACCAGCATTTACTCCTTTTTCCACAAGTTTTCTACACTTTCTTAGACAAAATAAATTTTCAGCTACATTTAATTTGTCTTCTGAATATTATGCATTGAATTTCGAGATTTTTGAATTTTATCATCTGGTAAAAGTAAACAAAATATTGAGCAACCTGGCAGCTTTTAACTCTTCTGTTGCCTGGTTTTGAAATTTATCATTCTGCAAGCGACTAACATTTGGACCACCCGTACAATAACAGGTTGTCATCTTCACAATAGTTTCTTTACTTTTAAATGATATGATTTAAATCTAAATACATTTTAACATACGCATTGTTTCATTTTAGTTGCAACTGGAGCTTTAAGAATAAAAGTTTTGTGTTATTTCAGTTTTATGTTACGTTTACCAAGATTGGACAACCAGGGCCGAACATTCTTACTAGCTAGACCAGGTAAATTTATTTGAGCCATGCTCATTGAAAAGGGGCCTTAATCCATCTGCAAAAAGTATCGACCTGGTGAGCATCAGCTGACCCAGGCTGACCTGGGTCTATCTTTTTTGCTATTTGTCAATTTTCTGCATGTCCAAGGACCAGTGTACCTCTTGATTCAGTCGGTTGTCAGACAAAATGGATTTTAAGGATCATGTGATAACTTGCTTCCTAATATGCAATTGCGGAGATGCATGAAGCCCCCTTTTGCCAGAGCATGGCTCAGTTTCTTTGCTTTCATTTTTTGTTTAAGTATTTCTCCGTGTAAAGGTGAGTTTGTTTCTGTTGCGGACGTTGTAGATCAACATGCAGAGTACCTCGGTATTCCTACCGACTAGTTCTACATAATATATTTTTTGGCGCACAGTGATTCACCGGTAAGTCAGTCTGATCTTGATCCACACTAGCCACAAAAGCGCAGTGAGTCGTGCCTTAAAGCTGAACAGGTAAGAATCTAATAATATTTAGGTTGGCCTAAACCGGCTAGTTTTACGGCGTTAATTCTTTAAATACTGGGTCGCGTTCCTTGCTGCGAAACAACAATTTGTGTTCGGGCTTCAAAAAATGAAATATTTATGTTCGCTAACTGAAAAGTAACTTTTGAGAACTAGACATGCGTATTTTCACGCTAAAGCTTGATCTAAAGGTGGCGCTCGTGTGATTAAGAATTTTGAAACTCGTGTTTCTACAATTAAAGGAAACACAGATTTTTAATTTTTGTTTTTTTTAATCACGCAAACGCCACATTTGGCTGATACCTGTCAACGTTTTAAGATTGCTTTTGAGAGAGAAACGAAGCAAACTAGCTGTAGTTAAGCGGAATAGAAGGTAGTAGTACACATGCCCCTTTGCAGGTAAACAAACACGACGTTATCTTACGGTTGCATCCACTCGTTTTGAATAATTAACCCTTAGATTGCTACTCAAGGACCTTAGATGCAGACAGTGTAGATCGAGATCAGACTGCACAGAACGTTCTGTGCAGTCTGATCTTGGATCTACTCTCTCCGATAAGGAGTTATTTTTCCCCCAGAAATAGCTTTGAAAAAGCGAAATTTGGATTTTTACTACCAGCTTGAAATTTTCATCTCACTTATTTAGGAAGTTATCCTGGGTAAAAAAAAAACAAACCCGCAATCGATTGTGTTGCAGGTTCAGTTGATCTTGACCAAATCAAGAAGCATCCAAACGGTGTAGATATGCTGTTCAAGGTCTTTACAAGCGTCCTGGACTGGATGTGCATGGACGAGCGGACTCAGATCAACGGCATCGTCTTTATTGTGGACCAAAGCAAAGTGTCTTTAGTTCACAAGGCGCAGATCTACACGCTAGAGAATAGCAAAAGATTGGCTTCATGTTTGCAAGTAAAGTGAATTATCCCCTTTTTGTGTTGTGTGATGTTTATTGTAGTATTGATCTTTGAAACGAATTCGGAGAATACCTTTTGATAATCTCTTTTGTAAATTATCGGTTATTAATATGAAATAATGTCTTCGATGAATACATCCGAAAACGTTGTGGAAAAGACAGAAATTATTAGATATGGTCATATAATGAAACATGCTATGTGAAAAGGGGACTTAATGCATCTGCACAAAGTATCGACCACTGTCAGCCTGCGCAGTCCGCGCAGGCTGACATTGGTCGAAACTTTTTGCTCTTTGTAAATTTTCTGCATGTCAAAGGATCAGTGTATCTCATGATCCATTCGCTTGTGAGACAAAATGGATTAAATTATGGATCCATAATTATATGATGACTTGCTTAGTATCATACATCATGCAGCTGCATTAAATCCCCTTTGGCCAGAGCATGGTTCAAATACTTTTATCTCAGTGTTTTTGAGATCGTAGGTTGGAAGAGGTAAAAAGTAGACTTCAAGAGTTATTGAGTTCACAGGTTACATTTACAGAAACAATTTGTTAGAATGGCATTTTATTCAACTTCCAGTCTTTACAGTTACATCTTTTAGCCAAAAGTCACTTATTTATGGTTTGAACCGCACTACGCTGGTACCCTACAGTGCCTTGTGCAAGGGCACTACCACTTGACCCGCTCCATCAGCAGGGAAGGAACCAAAAAAGTATTTGCAGAACAGTCTTTTTGCAGAGAGATGTTTGAAGAAAAACGTTTTTCTACTGAGCAACAAATCATCTAGCGGAAATATTAAGTCTGTGAGAAGGAAGGAAGGAAGGAAGGAAGGAAGGAAGGAAGGAAGGAAGGAAGGAAGGAAGGAAGGAAGGCGCAAATAACCTGTTCTTGTTTCCTTTTCCCAGAATGTGTTCCCGATGCGGTTGAAGAAAATCAACGTATATAATCCCCCAGTCTACATGGAGGCTGCAATAACGCTCGTGAAAACTTTCATGAAAGAAAAACTTAGAGAAAGGGTAAGTTTTTTGATTGGTTACGTTCTTCTGAAGTTTTATGTTAAATGCCAAAAGCGTTATTAATACTCGTTCCCCTAGGGGGAGGCAACCTAAGTCTTGCCATCTTAATTCCTAGGCCAGTTGCAGTCCTGAACTCAGCAACCATAGCCATATGTACATGCGGTATTTCAGTTACAGATTATTTTATACATGTAACTGGCGCAATAAATAAGTATTTTTGATTCCAGTGTGGATGAAGATCAGACTGTTCAGTATGTGTTGTTTCACACTTAATTATAAATGGTCAATTAGTATCTCAGTCAGTAAAGCGTAACGTATCTGGCACAGTTCCATAAAAACACATTTAAATGAAATCATGAAAAAAAAATCCGGTTATACTTCTACTTTTTTCTCAAACGATGAACATTTGTTTAAAATTACTTCATGAAAAATTATTATGTGTTCTAGTAAAATTTCCACAAAGGGAGACAATCACGAAATATACTTTTGTACTGACATTAGAGTGCTTATTTACTTGGATAGTTAAAGGAAAGCCAAACGCAAAAAGGTTACTGTAACTGTTTGAAATTTTAAATACTGCTATTTTCAGGAGAATGTTTTTAAAATAGACATAGCTTCTCTGCATTATCTACGGATTACCTTAAGTAAAAGTAGGCTACAACTGCTTAATTTTTTTTTGCATATGACAAAACTTAAAACTTATCCAAATTAAAAGCATTCGCAGACGACTAATCAAATGGGGCTCAAATTATAAAATTCGTCTTTGAATTGATAGTAAACACTGTGGAAAAAGGACAAAATGCTGGTTACCAGGAATTTCTCTTTTTACCACAGTGTTTTCTTGCTCAAAGTCGTTAAGAGTTTGGGCCACTGATTGCGTGGAAAAGGTTTAACCGAGTCACGCAAGCTTTATTTCTTCTTTGACAATAAGACATGTCTTTTTAAGCTTTTTTTTGTTTTTCAGATTGACATTCATGGTAAAAGTTTAGTAAGCCTGTATGAAAAAATAGACATGACTGTTCTACCCCAGGAGTACCTACCTGACGATTATAAAGGTCCAAACAGTGGCTCTGTTCAAAGTATCATAGGTATCTTAACTCTTTACTCTATATCTGCTAAATATTTTTCTATGTGTGTGTGTTGGGGGGAAGGAAAAGGGCGGAGGAGGGGGGGGCTGGGGCTGGGAATCTTCTTGTCGGAGAGTGTGTTGCTCATGACCCAAGGATGTGCCCTATTGTTTTTGGGTCACATAGGTCATGGTCACAGGTTAACTTTGTTTGAAAATCGTTTCTGTTCTCTGATTGTGCTGCTTCAGTGACAAGGTGCTGATGGGGATATTGATCCGCTCTGCGACAGTTCTAGTTATATCCAAACTTTAGATTTTTTAAAGATTTGATAAAGTTGATAATTTTATCGTTCTTATGTATGACTATCTTATCCCAGAATTTTGCGCAACCCGTTACCAGACGACCCTTAGAAAGAGGCCTTAAGAATTCATTATTGGAAAGGGAGACATGCTGGTAACCAGCATTTATTTCCTTTTCCGATAACGTTTTCTCTATTTCAAAGGGCAAATTCCATTATTCTAGCTACATTTAATTTGTCGTCTGCAAATCCTTTCAATTTGGACAAGTCTAAAATTTTGTCGTCTGGTAAAGAGTTGAAAGCTTTGCAGTCGCCAATTTTGAAGTTGGAAGGTGTCATGTGACAGACTTGCCTCTTAAAATATTGCCAATTAAAACCCTTTACTGCACTGCAAAATTTTAGACTTGCATGTATTGAAAGCATTTTCAGGCGACAACTAACATGAGGATCAAGTGTTTGGATTTGTCTCTGAAAGGTTAGAAAACATTGTGGGAAATGGAGAAAATGCTGGTTACCAGCATTTTCTCCATTTCCCACAATGTTTTCAAAAGCTATCTTTCTCAGGGTTGTTAGAACATGGCACTGTGTGGTATTTGTTTAGCATTCAAAACGATAGCCAGAAAGCAAGTTAAGAAACCAAGCAAAAAGTTACAAAATACTGACAAATTTCACAAATTGCTCTCACGAAATATATGGCATGCATAATTCAAAGTCGTCTGCCGCAAACAGGTTTTTCTTTTACTGCCAATGTTTTTTTCGTCGAACGGTGTAGATCAAGATCAGACTGCACAGAACGTGTAGTCTGATTTTGCATCTACACCGTCCGCTCCCTGTCGCTCCCTGTCTTACTTCGAAATACAAAAAAAAAAAGTTAACCCTTAGTCTGCTGAGTGCGACTCACAGACCTTTTGCAGACACTGTAGATCAAGATCAGAGTGCACAAAACGTGCAGTCTGATCTTTGATCTACACTGTCCGATTAGGAGATAATTTTCTCCAAAAAATACCTTTCAAAAAATCATTGGTTTTTACTTTCGGCTTGAAAGTTTCATTTAATTTAATTAGCAGGATAAGGGGTAAATTGATTTGGTCGGTTTTTAATTAGATTTTAATTGAAAGCTATAGGCAAAGGGACATAACCTTGTTAAGAATGTTAACTATCGACCGCCATTTATTTCCCTTACAGATTCCATGTTAGAAGGTATGAGTAAACCGGAAGTGGTGGAGTACATTAGAAATATGGCGGACTACAGCATCGACCTTGATAAAAAACCTAATGATAACGAACCTGCAGCCTCGTTTCGAAAACTGAATGTTGATTGATTGACTGATTGATTGATTTCTTACTTGGCTTTTTATTTCTTATTTGGCTCTTAACCTTTTACGTTCTAGCAACCCTTGCAAAGCAGCCAGCCCATGAGGAATTGTGTGCAATGTCGAAAGAGCGCTTTACAAGCGATTGCTTTATGCCAAATAGTATATTTACCTATCAATGATATACAAGAAATATCTTTAAATCAAAGCGTTGAAAACGCTGGTGTGGCATTTGTCAAGGAAGCCATTGTATGGAATTAATAATTTGAAAAATAATTAACTTGAAAATCAACCTACTAAGCAAATTAATACATCTTTTTGATTAGAGGGAGACCACTGGTGCCAAAGTTTGGGTATTGGTGGTCTCCCTTTGATCATTCAGAGGAGTCGGGAGTAATGTCCCTTGACGGTAGGATGCATAATGGGTAGAGAGAGAAACCATGTAAATATATCGAATTAAGTTAAGTTTATACCCGAAAACTATGATTTTGAGATATCTTAGGCCGTCAGGATCTAATTCCGAACATTACAATACATCTTTCGACCTGTAAATATTCATGCACAATCAAATGGAGTAGCGTGCAATCATGGGACGAACAAGCCCAGGGACGAACTGGTTTTGGAACGAACAAGCCCAGAACCAAAGCAGTCAGTAGACAAATTTTGTGTATATCATTACGCCAATAGAAGGCTATGAGCGGGTGAAGCTACTTTCAATCAAAAAGAAGTATTTCAACGATCGATGGCCTATTCCAGTTTATTTCAAAACGCCATTTCCAATTACATATCTGAGTGCTACTGAAAAACTCATTTGTCTGAGAAAAATTGAGTTTAATTGGGTTTATTTCCTTCTGTTTTGCACAAAATACGATACATGGTCATCAAAATTCAACATTAAACATTCAATATTGAACTCATAGTGGCACTGCTTTCGACAAATGCCACAAAAAGTAAACGACGTAAGAGGTACTTGAATAATTGACCCATGCTTTGGTAAAACCGGGTTTAACGCGTCTCCGTGATGCATTATGCGAAATAAGTCATCGCATAATTCTTGATCCATACAGTCCATTTTGCCCAACAACTGGCTGAATCCTGAGGTAGAATGGTCCTTGGACATACAGAAAATTTAGCAAAAGCAAAAACTTTCGACCAAGGTCTTACGAACAAAGTCCGTAACAAAGAAACAAATGAACAAATGCATAGCAGAAATACAGGGACCGGGCAGGATTCGAACCTAGAACGCCCGGACGAAAGGCCAACACCATAACCACTGAGCTAAAGAGAATTCTCTTTAGCTCAGTGGTTATGGTGCTGGTCTTTTAAACCTCGAAAAACGAGGATATTTGTCCGCACGGGTTCGAATCCCGCCAGATGCGGTTTGTATTTGAGCTATGCATTTGTTGCGAACTTTCATGTTCGTAAGACAAGGTCAGCCTACCGACCTGGGTCGATACTTTATGCAGATGCATTTTACGCCCTTTTCACAGAGCATGGCTAATGTCGATACCGAAATTATGGAGGAATTAAAAATCATAATTTTCCACCCATTTCTGCTCATAATACAAGGCACGTGATACCGACACAAAAGTTGAACGCCCGTCTTTGGACCACTTTCACCGACCATTAAATAGCTTACACTCAACAAAATAAAAATGCTCGTCATTTCATCGCCATTTCGATAAAAAACTTTCTTCGTTGCCACCACTTTCGAAAAGCACTGTTTACACATTATTAATCATTTACAAATTAGCACGTCTCTGGCAACAGGGGATCTACTGCATCTATGTGAAGCATTATACCACAGGCATTGAAGCTTCATTTGTCTGTCATGAAACACCGAAATTTTCATTGCTCCATCATCGGACACCGTCACTAAAAATAGCACATTTGCGCATCGCCTCTACATCGTATATAGTGTTATTATAAACGACATGGAGATCATGCGCCGGTGTGCTATTTTTAGTAACGGTGTCAGATGATCGAGCAATGAAAATCTTGGTGTGCCATGAGAGATCAAAGGAAGTACCGTGGCCTATAATTATACCGAGCATGTCATCTCATAATTATAGATCCATTAAATCCATTTTGTTTAACAACCAACTGGCTAGACTGGTCTTTGGACACGCAGAATATTGATAAATATAAAAAAAGTTTCGACTCGGGTCAGCCTGCGCGGACTGCGCAGGCTAACCTGAGTCTATACTTTTTACAGATTCATTAAATCCCCTAATCACAGAGAATGGCTCAAACGAGTTATCATTAATTTCATGTTAATACCAAAGTAGGTCAAAATAGAGATACAGCTACCCGAACATAAAATCATGTTCATTTCCTAAAACTTCTGAAAATTGTGTAGATACGAGATACTTACTGCAATTATAGGAGAAATCGGGCAGTGCGTCGTTTGCCACAATGTTTTCAAAAGGTATCAACTGAAATTCGAAAAAAGTTGGCAGCAGAGAGGGTTATGTTTCTTGTTGTTGCGCAGTTTGATGCCTGGTGCCTACATTTAGTAATTACTGTTATTTCGTGAATTACTATTATTTTGATATTTTTGTTTTCTTTTGTTCTTTGTTAAGGCGATATTAAACCAAATTTCCTTTTGTAAATTTTTTTTTAGAAAACCTGAATAAAGACTGCTTATTTTCATTCGCGTGCAAAGATGGTCTTAAAAGCAAATCACACATATATATGTTGAAAACATGGGGAATTACCAAGTTTTGTATGTTTCTTTTTTACTGTGGAATTTCTTATTGCGTTAGTAACGGTATAGCTGTCATTATATTACATTTTTAACAGAGTCAAACGTCATTTGGCGCCATGGGTCAGTAGTAGAGTCACCATCTTCAGATTCGAAGGTTGTCGGTTCGAGTCCAAACTGAGGCTCTTTTTATTTATTTTTTCTACTCAACTAAGTGTAAACAGTCTCGTCCTCCAAAAAAATATAGGTCAAAATCTGGTTTAATGCCTCTTTAAATGTGCCATAATTAGTCTATGTATACATCGCTTTTTTTTCTTTTAAATAATTTTACCTAGTAAATTTATTGTATTTCTTGTATTTACATACCCAGTCTTACATAATCATGACTTGGCTAGTCTCGTAATGATGATTTCTCCAAACCTCGCTAGATGTAGAGGATATTTGGTTTTTCTTTGGTGAAAGATAGAATTTTATATCATCAAGTGAACATCATCGGTAATATTTTCAAGAGTGACTGCGCCACTCTTGAAAATATTACCGATGATGTTCACTTGATTGCACTGAAAGAAACAAATATTCTATTCATTTGAAGCTTCTAACCCCTTTTTGTTGGGACTTTCATCAAAATCCAGTACTGTTGTTTTCGGTAATTCCCGTCGTGTACCCCTCCCACACAAGAACGCATTACAATATTACGGAAAGTGTGAGAAATGTAGGGTAAATGCGCGAAAATTTCGTCATATTTTCGTCTGGTTGAATGGCACGCTCCGTTACCTTTGTAACTAGTGCGCGGACCTACTGTTCCCACCTTAAAATGAAGAAATACGGAAACGGTGAGTTATCAAACCTTATAACCCACCATTGTTTCCCGATAAATTATTGAAGAGCATGAAATATTTCAAGATCACTGATATTTCAGACAATGATATACATGTACTATGTTTTGCTCATTCCCCATGACTTTTAATTGCGGGGTTTCTTCATACTTTTACATATACAATTACATACGAGTCATGCTCTATGAAAAGGGGGCTTTTTGCATCTGCAAAAAAGTATCGACCCATGTCAGCCTGCGCAGTCAGCGAAATGAGTTGAAACCGTTTGCTACTGGTAAATTCTCTGCATGGCAAAGGACTATTTTACCTCCAGATTCAGCCGATTTTTAGACTAAATGGATTTTATGGATCTATACTCAGTTCCATAAATAAGTGTGCACTTAATTTTCTTTTATTTCCCGTCGCATGTTTTACTGAAGACCAACAAATTTGGTACCATACTTTAGTTCCGAGTCTGTAGAAAATGCCAGGCTAATCAGATTTTGACTAACAGAAAGTTTAAGTTAGGTTTTTACTGTTTAAATGAAGGTGGTACTGAAATCAAAGTTGCAAAAGTACTCAAAGACTAAGGTAACATTAAAGTTAGGTTTTGGCCACCGCTCTCGTTCAGGAATAGAAAAACATTCCTGATGCAATGATTTTACGTTATGTAAGGTCTATGCGACGTCGAATAATTGCCTGTATCGACAGCAGAGGTGGCCATACAAGATATTGATTGAAAAATTACAAGAACTTTAAGAAAAACCTAACTTTAATGTTACCTTAGTCTTTGAGAACTTTTGCAACTTTGGTTTTAGTACCACCTTCATTTAAACTGCAAAAACCTAACTTAAACTTTCTGTTAGTCAAAATCTGATTAGCCTGGTATTTTCTACAGACTCGGAACTAAAGTATGATACCAAATTTGTTGGTCTTCAGTAAAACATTCGAAGAGAAATAAAAGAAAATTAAGTGCACACTTATTTATGGAACTGAGTATATAATTATATGATTACTTGCTTGGTACAATGCATGACGGAGATGCAACGAACCCCCTTTTGCCAGAGCTTTGCTCATATATAAGTATCGATTTCCCGCACTGTCTTGAGCTCAAGATGCACATGGTGAGCTTGCGTAAGCACGTATTGTCCGCCATCTTTAGTAGTTGGCGCTTGCTTCGTAATCGGCAGTGTCAGGAAAATGGTTTTTACTTCTTTTCTCACAGGAAGCGTTTACAGGATTAAGTGTGACGTTTAGGCTGCTAAGCGCGACTCACTGACCTTTTGCGGACAGTGTAGATCAAGATCAGACTGCACAGAACGTGCAGTCTGATCTTTGATCCACACTGTCCGATAAGGACATACTTTCCCCGAAAAAATACCTGTGAATACCTAAACCGAAAAAATACCTACGAATTAACAAAATTTCGGTTTTTCACTATCGGCTGAAAAGTTTCATCTGACTTATTCAGCTGGATTAGGGTTAAACATATTTCATTCATCAGTAGAGTACATAATTTACAAAAGACAATACAATCATTTTACAAATACATTGGAAAAATAGATGAGAACGAAAGCTCAAGGTTATAGAGTTCTCCTAAAACTCCGGACATCGGTTATTACACGATCATAACAAGATGTAACTAGAAGGTTGCCCAGGGGAAAAATGTCGAGCCTGCCATGGCAGAGTAAGAATCTTATAAGCTGCACTTGCGAAAAAAGTAACCAATCACTTAACGCACAACTATCTTGTTTCAGATCTCTTTGTTTTCAATTTGCATGAGGATATGAGTATTCACTATTAATGAACATGTAGAAGTTTAAATTGTGACTGTCAAAGATAACCTTGACCGTGAAACTGTTGAAGTGAATAAATCAGACTGACACTTACTATTCATTCATTGGAACAGTTTTCAAAAATTTTAATCATTTGACAATCAAGTGTGAACTTGACTTGGACTAACCTGAACAAATGTTTGGAATGACACATCTACTGATAAAGGAGAACAATGGTACAAATTTATTTTGAAATCCATTCATATGTGTAGAAGTTATGGCTCGGACAAAATCTATTTATGATAATTTTATTGTTTGACCTTAAAATTACCTTGACCTTGGACCTATATGATCAAACAGTTTAAATGACACATCTACTCATAAAAAAAGAACAATTAGGCCAAATTATTTTGAAACTATCCAGAGTATAAAATGTATGGCTCGGTTTTGTTCTAGTAATGTCGGTTTTATAATTTGACCTTTTCGTGTGACCTTGATCTTGGACTTACCTCAACAAATGATTCAAATGGTACTTTTACTGGTTAGGGAGAACACTTGTGTAAAATTATTTTTAAATCCATCGATAAATGTAAAGGTTGTAGCTTGGACAAGCTCTATGTAGGACAATTTTATCACTTGACCTTTAAGTTTGACCTTGACCTCAGACTTACCTGAACAAATAATACAAAAAGCATTTCTACTGGTAAATGAGAACAATTGTACGAATTATCTTTAAATGCATCCATGATAAGTATAGAAGTTATGGCTCAGAGAAACTCCATTTATGACAATTTTATCACCATCAAATGTGACCTTGACCTTGGACGTACCAGAACAAATGATTCGAATGACACTTTTATTGGTAAAGGAGAACAATTACTTTTAAAATTACTTTTTAATCCTTCGATAAATGTAGAAGTTGTAGGTAGGACAAGCTCTGTGTATGACAATTTTTATAACCTTGGCCTTGGACCTACCTGAGCAAATCACGGACGCTAGCACGGAGCGATATTGTGACAACTAATGTCTCGATCGCCGCATGTGGGCCCTACAAAAAAAGAGAGAATGAACAGTCGACACAATAAATTCTGGACACGAAACACGTGATTACAGTTTACTCCCATTTTTACAATATTTTTAACTCTTTACCACACAGTCCCGACTTTTAACAACCCTGAGGAAGAAGCCTTTAGAAAACATTGTGGGAAAAGGAGAAAATGCTGGTAACCAGCATTTTCTCCTTTGCCCACAATGTTTTCTACTCTTCCAGAAACAAATTACAATTTTTGAGTCACATTCATTTTGTTGTCTGCAAATGCTTTCAATTTGGACAAAGCTAAAATTTTGTCGTTTAGTAAACAATTAAATGAAGTCTGTTGGAAGATGGGAAAAAAAGTGTCTGCATGTGGCAATGTACTAATGGACATTTAGCATGCGACGGGCATTATTATAATAGCCATGCTCTGACAAACGGGGGTTTAATGTATCTTCGTAATGCGTCGTATCATGCAAGTCATCATATAGTTATGGATCAATAAGATCCATTTTGTCAAAACAGCCGACTAAATCATTAGGTAGATTGGTCCTTTGCCATGCAGAAATTTAACCAAAAGCACAAAATGTCGACCAAGGCCAGCCTGCGCGGACTACGTAGGCAGATGCATTACTAAATTCCCTTTTCACAGAGAAGACATTGTGTGAAAAGGAAAAAATGTCCGTACTGGCATTTTATCTCTTTCCACATTGTTCTCAACACTTATAATTAGTTTCAATAAAATGTCTATTCGAGAATATGGGCCACCGGCCCGAATTACAAACATTTTGCAAAACATTACCGTACAAGAATAAACGATAATTTAACAGGGACTCATATATTTCTCCAACACTTGAAGACTCTGTTTGAAAACCATATATGTTGAGGCTCAAGATCAGCTCGTTCACAAGGACCGTCCGATCCCGAGCTCCAACTCATCCATGACTGTTACGAATCAGCCATTGAGACAGGATACGGTTAGACATTGCCAATATTTCCGATTGTTCTCTCTTCCCAGTGGCGGTCCATTTAATTAATGGATGGAATATTAAATCCTTTCATTTCTAATTTGTAAAATTTTATGTATGAATTTAGAAATATTAAGAAGATTGAGTTGATTAGAATTTGACGAGAATCTAAAGAATGAATCATATGTTTTATTCCTTGGCTCGCCGATATATATTTTCCTATTATACTCGTATCGCTGGCAAAAGAAAAATACGTGACATTCGTCTTCAATAATTTCGTGCTTTCGTTGTAAATAACTCACGTGTGGTGCCTTTCGTGATCATGAATATGTCTGTGGAGACCGAATTATTCAATTGTTTGACCCGCCAATTCACAGATTCATAAAAAGGAGATGTTCTTACTTGAGGTACACATGTATCTTTGATGAACAACAAGGTTTTGATCGATTGTTTATGGACCGAAAGAGAGGGTTTTTTTTTCGGAGTTATTTTTTACAAACGTGTAAAAAAACTTAGTATTCATGCAGCAACTACTTTATCCAACACAAAGTGTCGATGACCAAACGGAAGACGCAGGCGGCAACCTCCAAAAACGCATGGAAAATTATCTGAGTTTACGGGAGAAATTGATGGGAAGCTGGACTGTTCTGGAAACCACTTTTGAGGGCCCCACTTTTTATTTTACTGAAATACACTAGAAATTCTATGAAAAAGAAAGTTTTTGCACGATATTGTTTGATATTTTGGCTATTGCCTTTTTTTCAAGAGCTGAGAAACACTTTAAATATTATTCGAGATAGAATATTTTTAAGCGTATATTACTCCAACCATTATGCTTTACAAGTAGGAAGACTAGTGTTTCTAAACTCTTGAAAAAGACAATAGCCGAAATATTGAATAATAGAATGTTTCATTTATTCCCTGAGGAATTCATAGTGACACACTGAAAATATACTTAACACTAAATATAATACCCAAACGATTCAATTGACAATTAAGGCTGTTTTGTGTGTGTGTGTGTGTGTGTGTGTGTGTGTAGTAAATGTGTGTGTGTGTAGTAAATCGTTTTGAATAACAAGTGTTAAGTTATACGAAAGGAATTCACAAAGTTTCAACTGGTGTAGAACCAGTAACTTATTGTGAAAGGACTGCTTTTTGTGACAATCCAACTAGCTTAGTGGTTAGCGTATCCGACTCGTGACCTGGTGTTTACAAGTTTGATACCCGGTTTAAACAAGCTTTCTTTCCGGTGATTGTTCGCTTCTCAGCTCTTATGCATGTGAGAAAAGTAGCCAGTGAATTGGAAAGAAAAATGTTTCAGTGCGGATATGAGAAAGCCAGGGAACACATGCGTAGGTGCACTGACGGCCGTGATATGACCTAAGCTGTGAAAACTCCAA
Source organism: Hippopus hippopus (assembly GCA_946811185.2). Classification (NCBI taxonomy): domain Eukaryota; kingdom Metazoa; phylum Mollusca; class Bivalvia; order Cardiida; family Cardiidae; genus Hippopus; species Hippopus hippopus. The sequence continues at coordinate 11,348,460 of OX328103.1, read as the reverse complement.
TACATACATACATACATACATACTTTTGAAAATTACACAAATGAAGGATGATGTTCAAAGTGAAAACCAAGTTTCATCATGTCGCAAAACCTGTAACACACTGCACACCAGGCGGCTCTCGGGACTTTCAGCCCTTTGATTATGTTGAGATTAGGTTGAAAGAATGTAAGTTATAATCTCAAAGTACATTGTAATGAAATGACCTCATTCGACCCATAATCTTTTCGTAACACGGAAATCATTGCTTAGTAACAGAATTACGTTAATTTGAATCACTTTTAACCCTCTACCAAACGACAAAATTTTAGACTCGTCCAAATTGAAAGCAGTTTCAGACGACAAATTCATTTTGGCTCAAATGATGAAATTTGTCTTTGAAAGGGTTGGAAAACATTGTTGGAAAAGGAGAAAATGCTGGTGACCAGCATTTTCTCCTTTTTCCCACAATGTTTTCAATAACTTTATTAATCAGGGTCATTAAAACTTTGGATTGTGTGGTAAAACGTTAGATCTTTAGCCCCAGAGGCAAATTTGCATGAGACGATTTCTAGAACACCATTGAAAAGCATGGATAATCATGTTGATTGATTTAATGGTATTTTACGCCGCTTTCAGCACTATTTCAGTCATATCACGCAGACATTTGACATATTCATTTTTTTCCTTCGTTTCACAAGTCTTAGGCTAGGACTTTGGAGTGTGTTGCCTAACGACACACCCACAAAAGCTCCAGTGGATCCAGTGGGCCTCGAACCCGGGGTCTCCAGGTCACGAATCCTTCACTTTACCACTGATTCACGCAAGGTTTTAACACTTTACCACACAATCCTGTGTTCTAACGACCCTGAGAAAGAGGCCTTTTGAAAACATTTTGGAAAAAGGAGAAAATGCTGCTTACCGTCCGTCTATCGATCTAAACATCTATCCATACATCCGTCCTATCTATCTGTCTGTCTGTCTATCTATCTATCTATCTATCTATCTATCTATCTATCCATCCATCCATCTATCTATCTATCTATCTATCTATCTATCTATCCAACCATCTATCTATCTATCTATCTATCTATCTATCTATCTATCTATCTACCTACCTATCTATCTATCTATCCAACCATCCATCCATCCATCGATCTATCTATCTATCTATCTACCTACCTATCTATCTATCTATCTATCTATCTATCTATCTATCTATCGTCTTTCCATCTGTCCGTCTGTCTGCCACTTTATCCGCCTGTCCGTCTATCTGTATCGCCATATTCCTCCCTGTGCATTTGACAGCGGCTGTTGGTCCTACATTAATGGACCGTGTCAGCTAAGAACTTCCGCGTTGTTTCTGTCCAACTGTGGATTTTCGCGGCAGTAACTGCGTTGCCTACCTCAAAAGTTAAGCAAGTACCGTCGCTCTAGTCCATTTCTTAATTATACAAAATGTGGAACAATCTGTAACAGTACGATCTAATCTGAAAAGATAATAATCTTATATAGAATAAACTCGATAGCCATCGGTGTTTTTCTCCTTCGCTCATGCGCAATAAATCGCCTTTAAAAATGCTTGGAATCATATATTGCTCTTCAGTGATTCGTTGTCGTTTGTGTGCTTTAAACTCTGTCACTTTCAATGGTTATTGTAGTAGCTTTTTGCAGACGGCGTAGATCCAGATCAGACTGCACGGAACGTGCAGTCTGATCTTGGACCTACACCGTCCGCAACCTTTTATCTATCTCTGACCAAAATCTTCAATTACAGATGATATCTGCTGTATAACTTTGAAGAAAAGTGGAAATTACTCCGTTAGAAGCGACAGAGTTAAAGATATATTGTTACCTACATTTTCACGTTATCAATAGACAGACTATAATGATCAAAGTATTGGTAGTATTCACCTTAACGGTCCAAATTCTCCTTTGGGGACAGCTAATTTCTGGACAAGAAATTAAAGTGGGCGTTATGGCTGACACAACCAATATTCAATCCTGGGAGTCGATTTTGAATCAAGGTAGTGCCATAAACATTGCGTATGATGCTCTTATTCGTGATGGCGTTTTGACCACAAATACAACTTTCAGGTTAGTTTCTTAACATCATTTTTTAAATGTATTGAATAATGTATCCTATTTACTGTATAAAATTATTTTCGTTTAGTCAACGTAGAAAATTTTTCCTTGAATGCTTAGTCAACGTAGAAAATTTTTCCTTGAATGCAAATTTCATCTGAAACTCTGTAAGTGATCGAACTACAAAATAGGACCAATGCTCTGGCAAATGGGGGTTTAATGCATATCCGTGATGTATTCTACCGAGCAAGTCATCATATGATTATGGATCCATAAAATCTATTTTGTCTAACAGTCGATTGGATCTGGAGCTAGAAGGGTCCTTGAACATGCTGAAAAATAAACAAATCGCAAAAGATTTCGACCATTGCCAGCTTGCGCAGTCCGCGCAGGCTGACATGGGTAGTTACTTTTTGCAGATGCATTTAGCCCCCTTTTCACAGCGCATCGCTCATAATATTTTTCTCTGCAAGTATAAAGAAACTGATCAGTTGTACTTAAGTAATCAAAGGATTGAAAGTACCGGAAAGACAGCGAGCTGCGAGGAAAATATATAACAGCAATGACTGCTCTGTGCCGAAGTTGTACGAGAACAGAAAAAGTTTTGTTCTGCATAAATGCTTCTCATAAACCAATTATTGTACAAGCACATTTTTAAAAGTATACCAATCTATAGTTTCTAATCTTATACAAACTTTATGTTATAAATGTAAGACACTGACAAGTAATCCAGTACGGAATGAACCTAATACCATGGTTCATGAAAAGAAAAATAAACAATCGTAATAGTAGTATAGAAACATTCTAAGCAACAATAGGCAATTTTGCTCAGAAAACCACATGTGTAATATTTGTTGCAGATACTGACTATTAAAGATGTCATAGGACTGAACACATTGAAAATAGAATAGATATATAGGATCTGACATGAGTTGGTGTTTGAGATAAAATTGTATTAAATGAATCTACAAAAAATGTTATTGAGCGAGCCTTTGGCGAGCTTAATAACATTTTTTTGTAGACGAGTTTAATAAATTTTTACCTCAAAAGCCAACGAATGTCAGATTCTTTTTATCACATGACTGTATAACAAGAATTATAGTCTATTATGTGTTAAAACCTAGACATACATGTATAATGTGTAATGAAATTTACATGAAGCCTATTCGCTTTTTTTACAGGTACATTACGAACGAAAAATAGTTCCGAAGAAACTTGCTTATATTGATTTTGTTTTGAATCCAAAACTGATAAAATTAACACTTTATCATGATTTCGAATTTTGACCGTCAGCTTCACTCAGGAAGCTAGGTCAGCAACGTTTAAGAAATGAGGTGTATTATTACAGAGTCTTAACCAAATACAACACTACTTTCTTATCTCACACGTGTGTGAGACAAGAAAATTCGTAATGGTTGTATTACATTGAAAACAAGGGGAGTTATGTGATAATTTTTTATCTCGGGATTGTTTGGTAAAGGGTCAATCGTATCACAGTACTACCTGGCAACCATTTGATTGCATCGTGAAATTCGATTAAGTACAAGCAAAACTTTTTTTTTTTACTTTTTTTTTATGGATAGAAAATTTACGGCCCCTTGAGAATGACCTCCCTTTCAGAAAGTGTTTGGTGCTTGTGTAAGCATACTAAAAGAGGCTGCAACACACCTGATGAAATATCGGATTCCTCAGTCTCGTTATATGCATTAAATGCCCCTGATAAGCGTAATCGCCGTAATCGTTTGACTTTTCACATGTGCTTTTTGTTTCGACTTGGTGGCCGTAACACTTAAGAAAAATAGAGAGAAAAAGGAGAAAATGCTGGCTAATAGCATTTTCTCCTTCTTTGCCAACAATATTTTCAAAAGCTTTCTTCCTCAGTGTCGTTAAAAGTCGAGCATCTTTTCAGTAAAGTATTAATTACACCAATTGTACCCACTGACAAGCAACCAGTAAATGGCATCGTGAAATTCGATAGAGTGTAACCCATAAGCTGCTAAGCGCGACTCACTGACCTTTTGCGGACAGTGTAGATCAAAATCAGACTGCACAGAACGTGCAGTCTGATCTTGGATCTACACAGTCCGATGAGGAGATATTTTTCTCCAAAATATATGTTTGAAATAAGATTATTCGGGTTTTTACCATTGGCTTGAAAGTTTTATTTAACTCTTTACCAAACGACAAAATTTTAGACTGGTCCAAATTGAAAGTATTTGCAGACGACAAAATAAAAGTTACTGAAAATTTGAAATTTGTTTTGGAAAGGGTAGAAAACATTGTGGGAAAAGGAGAAAATGCTGGTTACCAGCATTTTCTCCTTTTCCCACAATGTTTTCAAAAGGCTTCTTTCTCAGGGTCGTTAAAAGTAGGGATTGTGTGGTAAAGGGTTAACTTACTCAGCAGGATAAGGCTTAAGCGACGCAAAAGTTGAACGATTCCAAAATATACACCGGGGGAAAAAACAAGTTCACTCAACCTTTCACTTGTCAGTAACAGGTTTTGACTTACGTAAAAGATCGGTTTATCGAGAAAATGTAGTGGGTGGAGAAGTGTATCCAAGACCTTACTCTGAAGATTTTTTGTTATGTTTTGTTTTTTCGTATCTCATTGAATCTAATGACCAGTGATTCTTCCTTTCTTTGGAGTCCAGCGTGGCTCAGTGGTAAAGTGTAGGACTTGTAACCTGGAGGCCCCGGGCCGGAGCCTCACTGGAAGCACTGGTTTTTCGTGGGCGTGCTCTTGGGCAAGATAACTCAGACCCTTGCACTGGTGAAACCCTGAACATAAATGAATATGTGAGCTGGCGCCGTTATCTGACTGAAATAATGTTGAAAGCAGCGTAAAACACATTTCTTTCACTGCGTGCAGGTAACCACTTTTTTTTTTTTTGTTGTAAAGAACACCTGTTGCAAAGGGGAAAAAAAAAAAAACATGTTCGCAACAATTTTTCCTGCAGCTAATTGTATCATTACACGTCCTTCTTCCGTAAGATTAAAAAAATCGTATGAGTTTAAGTGCGTAAACTAAAGCCTGAGATGTACAATTTTCTTTTGTAAGATGAATGAATGGATGAAAATGAATGAATAAATGAATGAATGAATCAAACCTTACCTGTTTACCAACTGACGAAGTTTTAGATTCACCATTATGGAAAGTATTTGCAGACGACAGATTAAATGTATTTTACCACAAAGTTTTCAAAACCTATTTTACTTACATGTAGGTCTTTTAAAACACATGTCGTTGAGAAAAAAGTTTAACCAGATGTACTTGTACACGAGTTACTTTAATTACGTAAATCTTGATTCCAGTAAATCTGGATTAGATTTCAATTGTCAGGAATGATGGGAATTAAGAAAGCTCGAAGAGACTGTAAGCCGGTTACAAAATTCGTTCTTAGAATTCGCTATTCAAAGAAATCCTACATTTCACCTTATTTACCTCCCTTTAAGGATGATTTCATATTATGCAAATAAGGTCAATCAGTACAACATATCATTGTAATTGAACGTATAGTTAAACATTGACGATTAAGAATATAGATAGATGGAGCGGTGCTGCAGTAGTACAACGCTGGGCTATCAGTCCAGAAGCACGAACCCCGTTACCCGGCCCGACCAGATCCCTCAGAGACACCTCCCACCACCCAGTGATAATCTGGCGTGTCTCGGTGTTTTGCATTTGTCGTATTAAAATATCAACCAGTTCTTTTGAAATACAATTACGGGTTTGTACCCAGATATCCCTACATCCGCTTCTTTCTCTCATACCATATATGCCAAGTGCACTGAAACATCTTAATTCTACAGCCATCATCATTATCATCTTACGGTGGGTTTCGTCCTGTATCTGCACTATCCCCTGTAACAAAACTACCGGCCTTCAGGGAGCGTCGCCCATACGAGCAACCGTTGGGGTGTATTTAAGCGTATATTCAATCAATCAAAATTCCACCATGAAGTGCGAAACCTTTGATACTCTGCGAGAGGGTGGACATGAAAACTCAAGAAAATGCACTACAATATAATATTCCTTTCAAATCATAATTTGAGTTACACTATTGCACTTTTGGCAATTTTATTGGAAGAGGTGGAGGAAACTAATAGATATACTTCTTTAGCAGATAACCTTTTCTTTGTGAATTGCAGCTGAAAAGTGTAAAATTTAAGCATTAAATCAAGAACCAAGCTGAAAATAGTTTCGCATTCGGGTTACCTTCCGACATGTCTGTGGGATTTTATTCGCATGCGATTCATGAATTTGATCTGGAAAGTTTGTAGATTAAAAATAGGCAGATCGCACATTCTGTTCAATATGATCGTGATCCACGTCATTTGCTTCATCAGTTTTAGAAGCCTATGACCGTATATCGGTTAAAATAAGAAAGATTCACGTTGCGTTGACCCGTTACTTTAAACTGCCATATCAATGAAATAAAAATTTCTCCCCAGCCAAGGAAAAATCCAGATATTGCCAGGATTTTTTGCCAGAAAAAATCGAACTCGGACTATGGAAATCAAAGATCAGACTACTCTTTTGTCGCATCTGATCGAAGATCTATACAATGCCTGCAAGAGCATTTACAAGCATTTCGTACAGTGTTTCTTGGAGTTCTATAATTGCCAATAAAAACTGTTGCTATGATTACGATTCGTAATTTTTAGAGCGTAATATGACTCTTGAAATAATGGAAGGGATTTGCGGAAATCCTTAAATACTCTTATTTTCGTAATTAGTACGACTCCAAATGATTTTCCTAATTCCGCAAAATAATTAATTTGATCGCGAAAAAAAAAAAAAAAAAAAAAACTGGTTAACCTTTCGCATTGAATCCGCAACATCATTCAGGGAATGTAGTTAAGAACCATCAAATTGAAATGCAAACCCAAATTCCGACATTTAGTATCTTATTGGCTAAGACGTTCTGTCAGATCAAATACTTAGTCTTGGATGATATTAGAATTAGGACACTATTTAGAATAGTTGCTTAATATTAACCATTTTAATTTTGGAATGTTTTCAGGTCTTCTGAAATTTTCAATATACTTCTTAGCGAGTTTGTATAGCAAAGCCTGTGTACTGGAATCGTTCCGACCGGAACCAAATACGGTCATATTTGGATGAACTTGAGAATTCAGCTTTGGCAAATACGCCTCGAAATCTCTACATAGTCTTTGCTGTACATTCACATGTGTATATAGTTCTACATTTGATACCAGCCGGAAAAAAATACGTCAGGTTGATATGCTTTCTTTTTGTCATTCAAAGAAACAATAAAACAAACTACTATTAGCCTGTAGGGTGGACCATCTCTGCTTTTCTTTACTATTGTACGGTTTTATAAATGCTCGATATCTCTGCTAAATTCTGCACGTTTTCGGTACTTTCAGCGCTTTGATGTGTAATAATTTCTCTTTTCCAGACTACACAGTTCAGACTTCTTTATTTAGGAAAGTGTTTGCAGACAAAAATCTAAAAATGGCTGAAATGCTGAAATCGGTCATTTGAAGGGTAGAAAACATTGTGGGAAAAGGAGAAAATGCTGGTTACCAGCATTTTCTCCTTTCACCCTCAATGTTTTCAATAACCCTTTTTCCTCACACTTGTTAAAGCGTTGGATTGTTTGCTATGGGGTAGACTGAAAAAGAAAATCCATGTTTTTCAGGCTTATACCAAAAGATACGAAAGAGACAAAAGATGGACTTGGGAACGCAGTAGAACTTATCCGAAATGAATTTGTTGACGTCATAATCGGCCACCCGTCCTCTGACAGTAAGGACGGATTTTAACTCTTTACAAGACGAAAAAAATGTAGACTCGTCCAAATTAAAGGCATTTGCAGACGACAAATTAACTCTTTACCATACGACGAAATTTTAGAAATTTTAGACTTGTCCAAACTGAAAGCATTTAGTAGCCGACAAATTAAATGTGGCCCAAATGATGGGGATCACTCTGTGAAAAGATAGAGGACATTTTTTTCCGATAATGTTTTCAAAAGCTTTCGTGTTCATGGTTGTTAAAACTTGGGATTGTTTGAGTTAAGGTAGTAGAACCCTAACGCTTCTAGTGCAACATGGAACAAAATTTCTTGTTATTTGATAAATAAGGATTTATACTGATATAATACTTTTGCACATTTCTAACCGACTAGAAATTCCTTTGATGTCCATCTTGAAATTATTTGTTGATACTTTTGTTAGTAATTATTATCTCCCTTTGTCATGAGAATATAGTGGTTTTAGATTTATAAATGATAATTCTAAGAAGGAAAAAAAAAAAAAAGGAAAAAGTGGCTCGGTTAAAGTAGTACAATAATACTAATTTTTAATCATAGCAAATTTTGTAGGATAATATTATAGTGGAAGTAGCTGTTTTCCGTTACGGGTCGAAACTTTTTGCTTTCGGTAAATTTTCTGCATGAGTGAAAGTAACAAGATAAATATTGTAAAAAAGGGTTTGGAAACAAAAGGTAACAGTCCTATGAGATTTTACATATATAGTAATTCTAAATATTATCTTTACTTTCACTTTATGGCAAAAGGACCAGTCTACCTCACGATTCAGTCGGTTGTTAGACAAAATGCACTTTATAGATCCATTATTATGTGACGACTTGCATGGTACATGTAAATGCATTGGAGATGCATTAAACCCCCTTTTCAAAGAACGTGGCTAAGTTATTTTGGTCCTATTTCCAGACTAAAATGCTTGCCTAAATAGGGTTAAAGATGCACCCTTACAGCCAGAGAGTAAACAAACGCTGTTACAACTTAACAATGTGTAGAATCTGGATACCTGTGTAAGCGTAGATAAAAAATCGATATAAGGTGTATATGATAAAGAGACGCCAGGGATTTGTCTTCGATATAAACCAGAAACTGTGGTTGTTATGTCTATGGCTAGCCGCAATAGAACGATTTGATTTGCATTTTCTATCCGTCGTAATCTGCGCAACCTTGCAACTGTCAGGGGCAACATTTGGCACGAAGGTACAAGAATGATTATAATTTCATAAAATAAAGATAAAATTAGTTACAAAACTGGATGAAAACGAATAAAGATGCATCTTTAATTATCCGGCCCTCCAAAATGCGAGTAATATTTTATTTGAGCCATGCTCTGGCAAAAGTGGGCTTAATGCACCTCCGTAATGCATTATACGAAGCAAAGAATCTCATAATTTGAGATCCATAATATACACTTTGTTTAACAACCGACTGAATCATGAGGTAGAATTATCATTTGACATGCAGAAAATTCAAAGATAGCGAAAAGATTCGGCCCTGTCAGTCTGCGCGGACTGCGCTGGCTGAAATGGGTCGATACTTTTCGCAATCTTTTAAGCCCCCTTTTCACATAGCATGGCTCATTTATTTATTCAATGTACACATCTTCTTTTATTTTTATTCGGATTCCAGTAAACCAAATTGTTTTACTTTTTAATTATTTATCTTTTTATTTTAGTAACACAAGCAATGGCACATCTGACCTCGTACTGGAACTTTCCACAAATAACCTGGTCGGGGCACAGTATAGCATTGTCAAATAAGTCCACGTTTACGACCTTGGTTCGAACGGCTGGTCCCATAACGGAAGTTGCTCAAGCCATAGTTCAGATGTTTCGATGGTTCGATTGGCAAAATCTTGGAATCATAAGCATGGAGGAAGGTTGGTTATGTTTTCGTTTGGCTTCTTATCCCTATCCCTTATCCTGCTAAATAAAAGAAATAAAACTTTCAAGCCGATAGTAAAAAAACCCAAAACTGCTGTTTGAAAGGTATTTTTTTGGGGGAAAGATATCTCCTTATCGGACAGCGTAGATCCAAGATCAGACTGCACGTTCTGTGCAGTCTGATCTTGATCTACGCTGTCCGCAAAAGGTCAGTGAGTCGGGCTTAATAGGTTAAGGGTTGAAATCTTTAAACTCTGTACCAAAACAACAAAATTTTAGATTCGTCCAGATTGAAAGTGATTTCAGACGACAAATTGAATGTTCAGCACAAGTTATGAAATCTGTCTGTGAAGGAGTAGAAAACATTGTGGGAAAAGGAGAAAATGCGGGCCGCTTGCAGACCTATTTTTACATTCACAAGTATGACATAAACATACAACAGCTGCTAATGCTAATCGATAGCTCTTATTGGCATCATGGTAAATGACTAATCTTACGATTTATATCTTACTGAAAATTTCACTTTTCAACATAATACAAAACAATGAGAAACAAGAAATATCTTTAAAAGAGATAGACAGCGTAAATTTGACAGCAATTAGGCAGGGGCCCTTAGAATAAACTTGTCTACATTACTGACAAATCACTAATTTCTATTTATTCATTTCACATGTTATCAGTACCAAAATGTAGGTCAAAAGCCAGCACATTCAGCTACGCCGAAAAAGAGGCAGCTCCTGGAGAGCTTACTTTTCATCATCTTTTTATTTCATTTCATATTAAACCACAATATTCATTTTCCAGTACCTCATACGCCGTCTATCTTTTTATTTAATTCTTCACCAACCAACAAAATTTTAGACCAGTCCAAATTCAAAGCATTTCAAACGACAAATTAAATTGACTATAAAACTAAAATTTGCACTTGGAAGGTTAGAGAAGCATTTTCTCCTTTTCCCACAATGTTTTTTTTTTTTAAAGGCATTTTTCTTTAAGTTCGTTAAGACTCGGGGTCGTGTGGTAGTGAGTGAAAGACAGTTATTGTTTTTTTGGCTTCAGGTGTCTGTGCTTTCAGCACGACGTCGATACGGGAGCTATTTCCGGAGGTGAACCTTACAATACGGACAAACATTATACACCCACAGGTCCTGCCGATCTCATTAGAGACGATTGATGATTATACCAATCAGTTGAAACAAAACTGCCGCAGTAAGTTACTTGTCCATTTCTTTGGTAAAATACGTGAAAAAGATAACACCCAATGCTCTGAGAAAAAGAGGTTTAACGACGTATATGACAAATGTTCGAGCGCATCCTACTGCGCATGTATTTTTGTCATTGATATTGAATCAAAAGTGCACCTATGTATTTTTTGCACATAATGGTAATACTATTGGTGCACAGAAACAAGTAGCACTTTCTTCGGGTAGTATTGGTGAAGAGAAAAAAATGGATCTTTGAATTGTCACAGTGAAATAATTAAAATGCAGCTGACACGGCGTTACACACCAAACAAGGAAACAAAGGCAGGAAATTTAAAGCTGTGGAAGTATAGCTGTTTCCACTTTGAAAATTATTGTTGGAAAAGGAGAAATCGCTCCTATTGAGCAATTTCTCCTTTTCCCACTATGTCTGCTGAGCTTTTATCCTGTTTTTTTCATTGAAAAAATAACTTCCACAGCGACCTTCAGCCTTGTTTTCTGATGAAATAAGCATGGATAGGTGCCATTTTTATTTTTTCTTATTGTTTAGAGTTATAAACACTATAAGTGTGGAAATTTGAAGAAAAATCTGTCCGTTAGAAAGTATGTATTTATTGAAGATTAACCCTTTATTTGGTGAAATTATCTCCCTTTTTAAACCAATGGCCTATATATAACATGCATATTGATACATTTACTATGCTCAAAACCAGGCTTTCATACATTTTTTGTGCAAAAATATATGAATTTTCATTAAAATGATGTATATTTGTATATTTTTCCTGTTATTTTCCTTTATAACTGACTGTCAAAGAAAGACGCTTTAAATCCAATATCAGCTGAATTTTGGAACTGTATATACCTTTTTCAAAGGCAAATTTCTCAGAAACGAGCATGGTGACCCACATTTTTTTTTTACTGTAATCTCCTAGAGACATGATGAGCTTTGTATGTGCAAAGTTTTAAAAAAATCTGTCTGTTAAAAAAATTTATCATATACGTCTTTAATTCATCTTCAAAAAAGTATCAACTCATGATAGCCTGCGCAGTTGGCACAGGCTGACAAAAGTTGAAACTTTTTAGCCATTGAGAATTTTTTTGTATATCAAAGGACCATACTACATAAATGATTCAGCCACCTGTTAGACAAATTGGATTCTCTGGAACCATAATTTTCTGATGATTTGCTTGGTATAATGCAACAAGGAGATGTTTTTTTTCTTTTGTAAGAGCATTACTCATATATTCTGCCAGTCTGTGCTACCTAGGTAAAAACCCAATTTCAAAAAATAATTATGGCTACCACAGTTATCTCCCTTTAACCCTTTACCACACGACAAATTTTAACCTGTCCGAATTGAAAACATTTGCAAATGACAGTTTCAATGTGGCTCATATGAAATGATTTTTCTTTGATAGGGTAGAAAACATTGTGGGAAAAGGAGAAAATGCTCCTTTTCCCACAATGTTTTCAAAAGCCTTCTCTATCAGGGGTGTTAAAAGTCGTCATTGTGTGGTAAAGGGTTAATGAATGCAAATGAGATAAGATAGTTAAAGTGCTGGAGTTCCTGTGTGTATATCTATATACCGGCATGTTCAGTGTAAGTTATTAATTATTTTCTGAATGCCTCAGTCTGTAGTTCAAGAGTAAGTGAGATAGGAAAGTGCCTTTTAAACCATATTTATCTGTGCTATATGGCAATTATTTGCATTGTGCTTGTCCCTAAAATGTTTGCTGTACATAATCAACTTAATGTTAGAAATGTGGCTCAGTTGTGATTCCATGTTAAAGTGACTTTGCAATCTTAGGATGCTAAGCTCAGCACTGTCACTTTTTCTTTGAATAGTGTAGATCAAGATCAGGCAGCACAGAACATACAGTCTGAACTTTCACCTACCTCTTTGTAGTAGTTTAACACTTTACTAAAGTCTTATCCATGTTTGATAAGCCTTGAAAAGATGGCTTCTGAAAATATCGTGGGAAAAGTATAAAAATGCTGGTATCCAGCATTTTCTCCTTTTCCCATAGTGTTTTCTACCTTTTTCACAGAAAATTTTACCATTCAATGTAAATGTTTGTTTCGTCATCTGCAATGGATTTTCATATTTGACCATCCTAAAATTTTGTTGTCTTGTAAAGGATTAAAAGCAAATGAAACACCATTGCAGTTATTTACATATGTGCGGAGGACTGGGGTGGCATGAAAAGTATTCGAACCTTCTTGATCCGGTTTTGCAAGCTGGGCATGTGCCAGGGAGACTATGTATTTCTGTTTGCTGACAAAGAAATTCCAGTGATGGAAAATTTCCTAAAAGGAGATGCAGATGATGAAATAGTCAAGAGTGGATTGAAATACTTATTTATGGTAAGAAGAGATTGATGATATATTTTTGTGGTGATATTTATTTCATTCACTTCACCACATAATCAGCCCAGCCTGATAGCTCAGTGGTTAGTGTATCTGCCCTCATGACCAGGTGGTTAAGGGTTTGATACCCTGTTGAGACCAGCTTTCTTATCGGAGATTTTTTTCTCACCTCTGATGCATGTGAGAAAAGAAGTCAGTGGCTTGGAAAGATAGTTGTGTCTGTCAGTACTGGGGTGAAAACCAGGAAACACATGCGTAGATGCACTGACCGCTGTGACATGACCGAAGTTTTAACTCCAATACAAATGAAACAAACACACAATCCCAAGTTTTAAGGACTCTTAGAAAAAGACCTATAGAAAACATTGTTGGAAAAGGAGAAAATGCTGGTACCCAGCATTTTCTCCTTTTCCCACAAATGTTTTCTACTTTATCAGAGAAAACTTCCACCATATGAGTTATATCTAATTTGTCATCTACAAATGCTTTGAATTTGGACACATGTAAAATTGTTTTGTAAGCTTTAAAAAGACCCTTTGGAAGAATCGTACTAAAAACATTGTGGGAAAGGAGAAAATGCTGGTAACCAGCTGGTAACTATTAGAGACAAAGCCCACCAGATGAGTTGTATCTAATTTGTTGTCTACAAATGCTTTGAATTTGGACAAGTCTAGAATTTAGTTGTTTGTTAAACAGTTAAATGTGAGTGGTATTTAACCTACAGTTGTTGGGATTGGTCTGTTGGTGACCCACACTGAGGCTGCAGTGCATAAGTATATCAGAAAACCAAGCTGTATGATAAAAAGACTTAGCTCAGTCAAAAGACTTATGTCCATTGTTTTGCTGAGCTGAGTCTGAAAAGTTGTATCAACCCAGGGTTTGAGAACGTTACTAAAGCCTGTTAATGTAAGTGAAATGCGTCTCAAACTACAAATTCAATGTAAGCTGGAAAATGCACCCATTAGATGACTTGAGCAAAAGAGGAAACTTAAGTTTTTCATGAAACCGGGCCATGGAGACATATTAGGCCCTTCATCATACTGCATTGTGTTAGTTATGTGCAAATTTAAGCTATTGTATCAAGATATGAATGAAGAAAAGCAAGAAATAAAAGAAAGAAAAGGAAAGAAAGAAAGAAGTTCAGAGTGAAAAGAAGAAAATCTTTTTGCTGCAGAGAACTGACAATTCAAAAGAGATGAATTATGAAATTTCCATTCTTTTAGCACAAGCTAAACTTCCATTCTTTTAGCAATAGCTAAATTTCCTTTCTTTTAGCAATAGCTAAATTTCCATTCTTTTAGCAATGGCTAAAAATAACTCGCTAAATTGTAGCATTTAAGAGATTCAGAGATATTTCTATCATAATTTATAATTCTATACATTCACAGTTTACGCCAACAACTTATGTAGGTGAAGTTGGACGGACCAAACTTTTGGAATTTGGGTTAGAAGTTATAGAGAGGATGACTGATATACCTTGGAACAGCACGGAGGCAAAGGACAAGGGCATTACAGTAAGTAGACCCTTTACCAAACAATCCTGAGTTTTAATGACCCTGAAGGGCTTTTGAAAACATTGTGGGAAAAGGAGAAAATGCTGGCAACCAGCATTTTCTCCTTTTCCCACAATGTTTTTTCTCCTGCCATCTACAAGTTTTAATTTTGAGTTGCATTTATTTTTGTTGTCTACAAATGCTTTCAATTTGGGCAAGCCAAAAGCTTTGTCGTTTGGTAAAGAGTTAACACATTACCATACAGTCCCAAGTTTGAACAACCCTGAAGATGAAGGCTTTTGAAAACATTGTGGGAAAAGAAGAAAATGCTGGTAACCAGCATTTTCTCCTTTTCCAATTATGTTTTCTACTCTATCAAAAAGACAAAAACAATGATTTGAGTTACAGTCAAGATGTCATCTGCAAATGCTTTCAATTCAGTCGAGTACAATATTTTGATGTTAAGTAAAGAGTTTTAAACACATTAACTGCCTACTACAAGACAAAATTTAAGACTTGTCCAATTTGAGAGCAGTTGCAGATGACAAATTAAATGTAGTTAAGATGATGAGATTTGTCTCAGTAAGGATCGAAATTATTGTGTGAAAAGGGGAAAAATGCTGGTAACCAGCATTTTCTCTGTTCTCCACAATGATTTTGAAAAGCTTCTCCCTCAGGGTTGTTATAATCTAGGGTTGTGCGGTAAAGACTCAAGTCTGACTAACTTTTATTTTTAATTACTGTAGAAGATGGAAAGGAAAATTTTTAAATTAAACAAAATTTTTGAGCTATACTTTATACAGGTCAGACTGTGCAGTCAGCGCAGGCTGATTTGAATCGAAACTCTTTGCTAGCATTAAAATTTCTGCATGGTAAATGACTAATCTACCTCCTGATTCAGTCCAATGTTAGACAAAATGAATTTTATGGATCCATAATTATGTGATGACTGGCTTGGTATAAAGCATCAGGGAGATATATCAAACCCCCTTTTGCCAGATTATGGCTCTTTTATATGGCCTGCAACACGCGAAAAGGGGCATTTGAACATTTGCATAAAGTGTCGTCTCGGATCAGCCTGCGCAGTCCGCGCAGGCTAATCCAAAACGACACTTTCTGTTTTTATGCAATTTTCTGTTTTGCGCAAGTCTACTGTAGCATGAAATCTAATGTAGTCGTAAAGAGCCATTTCTGATTAGCCTGCGCGGACTACACAGGCTGATCCGAGACGACACTTTACGCAAATATCCGAATGCCCCTTTTCACGTGTTGCAAGCCATATTTAGTCTGTCATCTCTCTCATTATTCAGGTTAACAGAGATGCTGCATTTCTTTATGACGCGGCCTACTTGTTTGGTCTGTGGGTAAACTACTCCTTGACTCATGATCTTGAAGTCAATAACGGAACAGCATTCCTGGACTTTAGTAGAGGCCGTTCTTTTGAAAGTAAGTATGTCTCAAAAATTAATTTCAGAATCAATGATTTAATTATTCCTTCAAGAAAGCCCTTAGGGGTCCTGCGTGGTTCAGTTGCATAGTGTAGGACTCATGACCTGAAGGTCCTGAAGGGCTTTTCGTGGGAGCGTCCTTTGGCAAGACACTTCAGAGCCCTAGCTAATAATTATGGTACCCAGGAAATATATTAATATATGAGCTATCGCCGTGATATGACTGAAATAATGTTGAAAGTGGGATAAAAAACCAATCAATCAATCAATCAGTCAACTGACCAACCGACCGACCGAGGGACGGACGGACGGACCGACCAACCAACCAACCAACCAACCAACCAACCAACCAATCAATCAATCTCTCTAATGTATGTATGCTCTGCCTTTAACCCAAGTGTGTTTAAACAGCCCAGTGGAATGGTTGTTCCAACAGGACTTAAACCTGGAGCCTTTTATGTGAGAAGCTCACATCACAGCACAGTACTGGTTAAGGTTTCAGGAAGCAGTCATCAAGAGTGATTTATCTAAGTTGTGAGGTCTTGTTTCACAATCAAAGTTAAATAAGTATTTTTAGAATAAGAGCATATGAAAACATTGTTGGAAAAAGAAGAAATGCTGCACAGAATGTGCAGTCTGATCTTGAGTCTACCTTACTTGCAATTCCTTATCCTTTTACCAAAATGATCTCCTATCCATCCTCTAGATTCTAGAGTAACCTGTCTCCAACAATGCTTTCCGATTGCTTGAAAAACAATTCCCATCATTTCTGCAACATTTCATCTGTCATGAGCAAATTATCACAATTTGGATGAGTCTAAAAATTTTGTGTGGTAAAGATTTATAGTTTAGCATCGATCAGTATTCTTTCAGTGCTTTTTTTCATGGAAATGTCTTTTGGCAAGACACTTCAAAGCCCAAGTCTAGTTCTGATGAGACCCAGGACACACATGAATAAGTAAGCTGCAGCAATGATATACTTTAAATAATGTTGAAAGTGGCATAAATAATTATTCAGTCAATCATTTAACCTGTTACCACACAGTCCTGAGTTTTAAGTACCCCTAGAAACAAAGCTTTCGAAAATATTGTAGTTAAACAGCTTTTTCTCCTTTTCCCACAATGTTTTCTACCCATTGAAATGCATACCACATCTTTTGTATAAAATTCAATATATCATCTGCAAATGCATTTAATTTGGACACCTCTAAAATTTTGTTGTTTTGTAAAGAGTTAGCTCTCTACGTCACAACTAAAATACATGTATAGACTTTGTCCAAATTGAAAGCATTTGTAGACAACTATTTAAATGTAGCTCAAATGATGGAATTTGTCTTTGACTGGGTGGAAAACATTGTGGTTACCAGCATTTTCTCCTTTTCCTTCAATGTTTTCAAAAGGCTTCTTTTTTGCAGCTTACTAAAACCGGGATTATGTGGTAAAGAATTAGACTTTCATCACTTTGATATTTACCTACAATATAGGTGTTGCTGGACCGTGTATAATGGGGGAGACTGGGGACAGAATTCCAGACTTCTTGCTGTATCAATATCACGATGACGGGCTACTGTATGAAGCTGCTGTGATTCTAACAACTGCCCAGGTATTTTGTATAGTGTTACATATTGCATTTAACAGTACAGTCAAAACTGTATTAATAAAGCAAGCACTCTCTGGACATGGAAAATGTGCTTGCTTCAGACAGGTGCTTTCTTAAAGCCCCAACAACAGCCAAAAGTAAACAATGCGGGTGTAAAAATGCATTAGAATTTAAGTCATACCATTTAAAAGTACGGAAATCATTGTGATGATAATCTGTTGTTGTACAGTTGGTCCAAGTGTTGGTCGCTGGTAGGTAAATGAATTTTACAACCAGGTAAGACCAAAAAAAAGATAGAGCAATGTGACAACTTTTGACCTTCTTTTGAATTCATTTTTTTTGCCAGTGACTAACACTTGGACTAACTATACATTAACAGAGTGTTATCTTGACAAAAACTTCCATACTTTATATTAACCTTGCATTCTTTGACTTATGTTTAAAATTCATCTTTCTTTGTAAATCACAAAAATGATAATGGAACCAAGAAACTAATTTGCAACCACACAATTTGGAAAACACCATTGTGAACAGATGTAAGAACACAGTTATGAAAAAAAAACATACACACCATAGTAAATTTGTTATTTTTGTTGAAAGGACTGGTAAGAGGATCATGTTGAACTTATATAGGGTTTTTGATATAGCTTTTTTACTGGATACCACTGCTAAAATATTTACAATATTTTGTATCTTTAATCACACAGAGGTGTATCACATCACAAAAATGAGATTCTGTATTCATTTACTGGTAAGTACAAAAAGGTTATCTTCCATAATTTTTAGTGTCCCGTCCCTGTGGATTATTCTCATTCGATAACTAAATAAGACTTTTCCTCTCTATTTTTCCTGAAAATAGAAATTGATGACAATCTAATATGGTATACAATTTTTTCCAGACAATTGAAATTGACGACAACCTAATATGGTATACAAGTGATGGGCAGCCAATCAAGGATGTACCTATATGTGGCTTTAGAAACGGAGTATGTAACGGAACTGCTTCAGGTGAAAATGTCATGCAGTAATTCTTTGTGTCTAGAAACAAATTTTCTGTGGTATTTTTTCTGGGGACTGTATTTACCAACTATTCCTAATAAAATTCAGGGATCTATTTTAAAAAATTTCAAATTACAGGTTAGCACTATGTCTGATTAGCTGAACTGAATTGTTTAGCCAGTCAGAATTTGCTTCATTTTCTAATGCTAGACCAAAGACTTAAAATACAATTTAGAACGGATGGTGAATATGGGCTGTTACGGGAGACCACTCCTTCATGCATGGCTTCATCCTGGTTTAAATACAATGCCTAACAACTGCGTTAGGGAGTATTCTCTTTAGCTCAGTGGTTATGGTATTGGCCTTTCGTCTGGGCATTCTAGGTTCGAATCCTGCCCAGCCCCTGTATTTCTGCTATGCATTTGTTCATTTGTTTCTTTGTTATGGACTTTGTTCATAAGAGGGCCCAAACATGGAATGTTCATACCAATTTGAATACAATCCCACATTTTCATAGCATATTATTGATTGATTGTATCATGGGATAGAATGGTCCTATGGCATGAAGAAAGTTGACCAATAGCAAAAAGTTTCGATCTAGGTCAGTCTGCGCAGATGCGTAGGCTTACCTTGATCGATATTATTTGCAGATGCATCAAATCTCCTTTTCACAGGTCATGGCTGATGTATTTTGTATTTTTGGCCAGTGCCTTATATCACTTTGAAAAAAATATGTCATATAAATATGAGCCATGCTCTGGCAAAAGGGGGCTTAACGCATCTCCGTGATAGAAAATACCAGGCAAGTCATTACATAATTATGAATCCATATGAGCCAGTTTTTTAAACAACCGACTATATCATGAGATAGACTGGTCTTTTGACATACAGAAAATTGACCGATAGTGAAAAGTTTCGGCTCAGGTCAGCCTGCGCGGACTGCGCAGGCTGACCTGGGTCGATACTTTTCGCAGATGCATTAAGCCTCCTTTTTACAGAGCATGGCTCATATATAGATGAATACATTTCATATTACATGAACTTGCAGAAGATGATTCCTCATCCTGGATTTTAGCCACCTGTCTGAGTGCCGTGTCGTTGCTAGCCATTGCTGGCATTGGCTTCTTGATCAGGTAGGTCATTTCCAGGGTTTTTTTCTGAATACTGTCGAGTAAATGATAAGGAAATACATACAGAATATTATGCTGTAGTAACTTTCCTGGTGCTTGTATTTACTTCGAGCAGCGTGAGAAAATTTGGTATCGCGCGAGACCGAAGGTCGAGCGAGATGCCAAAATTTTCTTACGCAGCAAGAAAATCGCAAATGAATACATATGTATACTGCGTGTGAGTTACGTCATTATGACATCATCATACCATATTTGGAACCGTATTTCACAGTGTGTAGATACGGAATTTTTTTCTGTCCTGTGTGATATTTCATCTGCATGCGACGCATGTATTTTCTCCGGAAAACTTCCAGGTATATAATAAAAAATATTATGTTGTAGTAACTTCCCAGTGCTTGTATTTGATTTGAGCGGCATGAGAAAGTTTTTAATAGAACAAAGGTGGAGTGAAATGTCAAAATTTTTCTAGAAAGTGAGAAGCAAGTTTAAATATACCTACAACTTTCAACAACAAAATTTTGCAATTATTGTATTTCATTTGAAAACTGTAAACAAAATGAAACAATTGATGGACTGGAGGGTAGTAATTCTGTTTTTTTGAATGTCTGATGAATACTATAGAGTAACATTTTCACTAATCAAACCGCAAATCAATGGGTACTTAGTCTGTGCATGAGTTATATCATCATACCATATTTAGAACCGTATTTGAAGTTTTTATACCCCTGCAAAACAAATGTTTTCGGGGGTATACTGGAATCAGCCTGTCTGTCCGTCCGTCCGTGTGTCCGCCTGTGTACAAAATACTAGTAATTTTATGTCGCAAACTCCTCCTACAGTTTTCTTTCAATTGTATTGAAACTTTGCACATATATTGATAATATATTGAAGGTTTGCAAGACAAAATTTTCAAGTGTCAGCTCCTCCTGGTTGAGGAATTATCTCCCCTTGAACTTGACACTTTTTTCTGTCAAAGTGCTGGTGGGGGTATTAAGTCACATTCAGTGACAGCTCTAGTTTTTTCTGTCATTATTTTATCCACTTACTACGCATGTATTTAAAATGGAAAATATACTTGAATAATTATACAAAAGCATAATCATAAAGAAATGGAGGCTTGATTCATTGATTGAATGGTGTTTTATTCAGATTTCAATATTATTTTAGTCATCACAATAACAGTTTGCACATTCATCCATGTTCTCGGTTTCACCAGTACTAGGCATGGGCTCAGAAGTGTCTTGTCAAGAAATTTTACTGCAAAAAAGAAAAACTTAGTGCTTCCAAGCTCTCTTTCCAACAGATAATTCTTTACCACATAATCCCGACTTTTAACGACCCAGAGAAAGAGGCCTTTTGAAAACACTGTTGGAAAACGAGAAAATGCTGGTAACCAGCATTTTCTCCTTTTCCGACAATGTTTTCTACCTTTCCCAATGCAAATTTCAATTTTCAAGTCACATTTACTTTGTCGTCTGCAAATGCTTTCAGTTTGGACAAGTCCAAAATTTTGTCGTTTGGTAAAGAGATAATGAAGGCTTTCTCATAGAAAAGGGATAAGTGACCCCTGGTCCATGACTGAGTTTAACCCATAGGCTACTAAGCATGACTCAAGAACCTTTTGCAGACAGTGTAGATCAAGATCAGACTGCACAGAATGTGCAGTCTGATCTTGGTGGGTCTGCACTGTCCATGTTGAATAAAGATATATTTTTGCTCTCAAAATAACCTTTAAAATAGCAAAATATGTATTTTTGCTACAAGCTTGAAAATTTCATTTCACTTAGCAGGTAAAGGGTTAAAAGTGTTGGATTTGAAACTTAAGGGTTTGGGTTCAAACTCTGCATGGAGTTGGTTTTGAGGGCCTGTCATAAGACAAGGCACTATGTAGTATAGTAAAACCCAATAAGCATATGAATAAGAAGTGAGCTTGTTTATCATAAGCTTTTTTTCAATGCAGCTGAATGTGCTGGCTTTTGACCTACTTTTTGGTACTGATAAAAAATGAATAAATAGAAATTTGTGATTGGTCAAAAATGCAGACATGTTTACTTCAAGGGCCCTTGCCTATTTCCCGGAAAAATTTCCCGTCTGTCTTTTTCAAAGATATTTCTTGTTTAAAGATACCCATTCACTCATTTTAGCCAAATGTAGAAATGTGCTTAAATCAATAAATTAGAAATATCTATGGACCCAAAGAATGAAAAGAAGTTTCAGATTTGTTATTTGAAACGAACCTTGGTCGAGAGGAAATAACGTCAGGTCAAAATTGTAAACAATGGGGCGGTGTATCACTAGAGTCATTTACACATCCCCCGTCTAAGGTGACATAGATTTTTGCTACAGTAGACTTGGGTAGGATATCTCGACTCTACTTTCTTGCCAGCTACAGGGTGTCCGGAAAGTAAGGTAACACTTTTGTACACTTATAATTTTGCTTTAAATACAAGTTAAAGAGATGAAAATGTATATACATGTCAATAAAATGTGTAAGTTTTTTGTGTGATAATATAATTCAATTTTCATCACTTTTTCTACTTTTATACAGATTTCAATTCAAAAGTGCCATTTTTGTCATTGGCGTCATTTTAATAATTAATGACGTTTTCATTGTGACGGTCAACTATGCTGTTTCCTTGCCGAACACGCTCGATGAAATTGTCAATCACTTTAGCGCACATTCCAATATCAGTCTTTCTGATTTCACTTTAAGTGTTTTTTTTTTCAACATGTCTGTGCTGTCTGGGGTGGAACCGTAGACCTCTGACTTCAAATAACCCCACAGACAGAAGTCGCAGGGGTTGAGGTCAGGATGAAGTCACCCACATTGCAAAATACTTGGTTCATGCAGGATAGTGCAACAGCACACACATCTAAGTCTGTGACAGCCTTTTTATACCTTACGTTCGGTGATAGGGTAATATCGAGACAATATCCGGAGGTAAAAGATTGCTGAATATCGTGGCCTGAACACAGTCCTAACCTCAGCCTGCGTGACTTCTGCCTTTTGAGTATTTTGAAGTCAAAGGTCTATTATCCCAACCCAGACAACACAGACAATAATTGTTAAAGAACACTTAAAGTGTAATCAAGAAGACTGATATTGGAATGTGTGCTAAAGTGACCGACAATTTCATCGTGCGTGTTCGGAAAAGAAAGAGCATTATTATAAAAAGCCATCACATTGAAAACGTCATTAATAGCTAAAATGACGCCAATGTCAAAAAGGTACTTCGCATGTAAAATCTGCATAAAAGTGTGCAATGTTATGAAAATTTAATGAAATTACCACACAAAAATCTTGCATATTTTATACACATGCATGCTTATTTTTACCTCTTTATCTGATTTTTAAAGCCATATTATAAATGCACAAAAGTGTTACCTTACTTTCCGGACACCCTGTACATGAATATGCAAGGCGAAAGTCGTACAAAGTCACGTGACAAGCATCATGCGGTATCCTCGACTGAACAGTGGATAGGAGCCAAGTCCAAAATTACATTTTCTATCCGTCGTAATCTATGCAATCTTGCAACTGCCAGGTGTAATATTTGTCATGAAGCCACAAGAATGACTATAGTCTGATAAAATATCGACAAAATTGGTTATATTTGGCTTAAAATGATTAAATGGGCATCTTTAAATATATTTCTTGTTTACTATGCTAGGTCAGTTGATATGTGTAAGTGTGTATGTATGTGTGTGTGTGTATGTGGTGGGGGAGGTTTTGATTTTGGACATCCCCAATCACACTTTACAGAAATATGTAAATGATGATGACCATTTAAAATCGAAGAAAAAGATGAAACTAAAACATAAAAAAGGGAACTTTTGCATTTATAGTCAAGATACCCTTTAACCAAATGAGAAAATTTTGGACTCAACCAAATTGAAAGCATCTGCAGACAACAAATTAAATATATAGCTAAAAAGATTACTTTTGTCTTTGATAGGTAAAAAGAACGTTGTGGGAAAAGGAGAACAGCATTTTCTTCTTTTCCCACAATGTTTTCAAGACTTCTCTTGCAGGGTCAATAAAACTTGGGATTTTGTGGTAAAGGCTTAAAATCAAAGAAAACAATGAAAGTATAACATGAATAGGTGAGCTTTTGCCATTATATAATCAAGATACTATTTAAAGTGGCATAAAACAAAATTCCCTAACTTTGCAGAAAGAAACAAGTGTCAAATGTTATGATGCAAAGCAGTTGGAGAATCAATGTGATGGAAATTCAGTATCAGAAGTCCAGATTAGGAATTGGCTCTGGGGTAAGTGCTAAACTAACTACCTTTGTAAAGATCAAAGTACTGAAAGAACTGGGAGCAAATGTTGAATAAGTGCCTTGGTAAATATTAAATATAAATTTGGTTGGTCTATAGAACAATTCAAGGAAAAATGATCCAATCCATTTATTAAGTTTGATCGAGTCCAGTAATCGTCACAAAATGTCACATAATTGTGAAATCACAAAATACTTATATCAAACATTTGTAAGATAAGAAAATTTGTGATGGCTATATTTCACTGAAAACATGGGAGGTTGTGTGATAAATATCTGTTTCCTATTACCCATGCCTTCCCTCATCTCTTTAACAATGGACAAAATTTAAACTTTGTCCTATCTGAAAGCATTTACACTCAGACAACATAATCAAAGTGATGGAAATTATGGGTTTTGTGTTTGAAAGGGTAGAGAAAATTGTGGAAAAAGGGGAAAATGATGGTTTATCAGCATTTTCTTCTTTTTCCATCATGTTTTCAAAAGCTGCCTTGCTCAGGGTAAAAAAAAATTCAGGATTACATGGTAACGGGTTAAATTTTGTTTCCTTTTTGTTTTCAACAGATTGCCAGTAAAAACACTCTCTCCCAGGGTTCTCTGTCTCATTTGTCTTCTATGTCAGTAACTGGTAAGTGTCTTTGATAAAATAAAAATATGTACAGATTATGTCAGCCACCTACCACACAATCCAAAGTATTAACGTTTCTGAAGAAGACAGCTCTTGAAATATTGTGGAAAAAGGAGAAAGTGCTGTTTATATTGAGAGAGAGAGAGAGAGAGAGAGAGAGAGAGAGAGAGCATTTTTCAACATCAATTTAGTAATACTGTGGTGGCCATTACAACTACTCATGCCATTCTGTAGTGGCCATTACACCTCCCCCTGCCATACCATAGTGGCTAGTACACCTCTCCATGCCATACCATGGCGACATCTACACCTCTCTGTGCCATGTTGTAGTGGCAAGAACACCTCTCCATGCCATACCATGGTGGCCAGTACACCCATCCATACCATACTGTGGAGGCCATTACACCTATCCATACCATACCATGGTGGCCAGAACAGCTTACATGCCATACAGTGGTGGCCTGTACACCAATCCATACCATACTGTGGTGGCCATTACACCTATCTATGCCATACCAATGTGGCCAGTACACCTGTCCATACCATACCGTGGTGGCTATTACACCTATTTATGCCATACTGTGGTGGCCAGTACACTCGGCCAACTCATGCCATGGTGGCCATGACATTATTCATGCCATACCAGGGTGGCCAGCACACCTATCCATACCATACCATTGTGGCCAGTACACCTATCCAAACAATACTACGATGGCCATTACACCTATTCAAGCCATACCATGTTGACCAGACCACTAATCCAAACTATACTGTGGTGGCCAGTATACCAATCTTAAGAATAATGTGGTAGCCAGTATACCTATCCATACCATACTGCAGTGGCCATTACACCTATCCATACCATACCCTGGTGGCTAGTACACCTATCCATACCATACTGCAGTGGCCAGTACACCTATCCATACCATACCCTGGTGGTCAGTTCATTTATCCATACCATACTGTGGTGGTCACAACACCTATTCATGCAGTACCATGGTGGCCAGTACCACCAGCCAAACCATACTGTGGTGGCCATAACACCTATTCATGTCATACTGTGGTGTCTAGTACACCTGTCAATACCATACCATGGTGGCCAGTACACCCATACAAACCATACTGTGGTGGCCATTTCACCTATTCATGCCATACCATGGTGGCCATCACACCTATTCATGCCATACCATTGTTGCCGGTACACCTTTTCATGCCATACCATTGTGGCCAGTACACCCATCCAAAGCATACTGTGGTGGCCAGTACACCTATCCATACAATACCATGGTGGCCAGCCTTCCCATCCAAACCATACAGTAGTGACCATTACTCCTATTCATGCCATACTGTGGTGGCCAGTACACCTGTCCAGACCAAACTGTGGTGGCCAGTGCACCTATCCATACCATATGGTGGTGGCCAGTGCACCTATCCATACCACACTGTGGTGGCCATTACACCTTTTTATGCCATACCATGGTGGTCAGTACACCCATCCAAACCATACTGTGGTGGCCAGTACATCTACGAGGGTTGTTCGAAAAGTTTCGGGACAAGTACCGCCATTCTTTTATTTTTAGATATTTTTTTAATGATTTTTTCGGTATTGATAGCTACAACCATACTCTATAAGTTAATTGAGACAAATAAATGAAGATACACGCAACGCGTGATGTATTGTCACCATAGCAACGTCAAGTCGACGTGAGCGGGGCACCTTGATGCACTGAATAAAGGTTTGTCGTTTTAAAGGTATGAAATAGTCATTGTTTTTTCTCCCTCACATACTTAAGGCACTTCTGATGCCTATGTACCCGGGAATTAAAACAGTTTTTGAAGTCTGATGATGGAATTTTTCTTATACATTCCCTGACGATCACTAGCAGGTCCTCGACGTCGTCGAAACGTAGGCTGCGTAAATCACTCTTGATAGTGGGGAATATACCTAAAGTCGCGCGGTGTGAGGTCAGGGCAGTATGGTTGGTGCACAAAGGTGTCAATCTATCGATCAGCAGGTGTTTCCTTTGTATTTAATGAAGTATGAGGTGTGGTGTTGTGATGTTAGTAGAATCAGCCGACTTTTTCTGGTTGTTTCTTCTTTACAGCCCTGATCAAATCATGTTGCAGTACTGGAAACGAAATAATGGTTGTATACATCTATATACATGCAACAACGAAATTATGTTTATCAATTAATGGTTTCACTAATCAATTCCTACAATCGTGTGAAGTAAAATGCCATTTAAATCATGCAGTTAAAATATCAAAACACCGTACCTTCCAGTAATACTGCGCTGTCACTGTCTTCCCGATCGGCACTGCATGGCAGAGAATACCCCCTCCCATGTCAAAAAGGATGTTTTCACCATTGCTTTTGTAGGCGAGGGTGAATTAGGGATTGTTGAGAAAGAACTGTCTTGCTTGGTCTCTGGATCATACAAAATAATCTAACTTTCATCAGCCGTCATTATAAATTCAAACAACCTGTCACCACGTTCTCTGTACTGTTTCAGGAAAGCCTTACTGTCGGCAACTCGCCGTGGCTTTTAATGGCTGGTTGCAGACGGGGTATCTAGCAGGCGCATACTTTTGTCATACACAAATCAAAGACATACTGGGGTGCTTGTTGTGATTGATAGCTGCCAATAAAAATTAGTTATTTTGTGCGATGACGTCAAGATGCCCCGCTCACGTCGACTTGACATTAATATGGTGACAATACATCATGCATTGCGTATATTTTCGTTTATCTGTTTCACTTGAACTATAGAATATGGTTGTAGCTTTCACTACCGAAAAAAATCATTAAAAGTATCAAAAGATAAAAGAATGACACCACTTGCCCCGAAACTTTTCGAACATCCCTCGTATTTGAGCCTCAAGCTACTTGCTACGTTCTCACATACAAATGGCCAAAACACATTGCCAAAATAATTTGAGAGGATGAGAGAGGAATGAATCCTATCTCAAAATGACTGTCATCAATTATTCCTCAGAAAGATTTTTGTGCAGATGGTATCAAACCAGGGACCCTTGACATTTAAGTCTTGTGCCAGCTAGGCAACCGTGCTCAGTTTGTCAGCTCTAATAAACAATGCTTTCAGATATTCTTTGCAAAACTTTTTCAACTTTATTTATTGTTCTTATTTCTTTATTCTTTAACCTATGATCTTTTTTTCTGCACTCTAGACAGGATGGATGTTGCCCAAACCAGAGTTGCCCTCCTTAAAGGACATATTGTGGTGGTTCGCCGCTTGCCACACACCTCTATAAATCTGAATAATGAAGATCTCTCTGTCCTAAAAATAGTAAGTAATGTAATTCAAAAAAATATATGCATATTGTCTGACAAAAGTGGGTTTAATGCTGTGTCCTTTTTTCTATATGTATGTGAAACTAGTCAAGACTGAAATGTTTAAAAAAAAAAGAAAATACTTGGCATTAGATCACTTAATTATATTCTTTTTTTGTACTATATGTTCCAAAGTGGTATGCATTAGGCAGTGAAACACTTCATCTGTCACCTGTGTAAAATACGAGAATATTTTCCGCAATAGCAGACACTGCAGATTTAAAATCACACTGCATATTGTTTTGCAGTATGATCTTTATCTGCATTGTGGGCAAATAGCAGTCTGATCTTAATCTGCTCTGTCAGCAAATAGCAGTCTGATCTTAATTTTAATTACTTTGCCAAAACTAGAGATGCGCCTAACACTTTACCGTACAATCCTGCGCTTTAATGACCCTGAATAAGAAGACTTTCTGAAAAATTTATGGGAAAAGGAGAGTTAACCCTGAAAGCGCCTTTCACTAATATAGTTGCCTTTGTGTCCAATGTAGATCAAGATCAGAATGCACAAAATGTGCAAACTGATCTTTGATCTATATTGTCCACTTTGCCAAAACATTACTGACAAAAGGAAGCCATAAATTTACAATTATCTCAGTCTCATTCTAGAATGAAAAGGTCCGTTTGGTTTATTTCGCACTTTCAGGGGCTTTGTTCTTTTAGTTTTAATCATTGAAAACTTACTAACATCATATAGATCTAGAAATGTTGTTTTTTTTGGCGTAGCTGAATGTGCTGGCTTTTGACCTACTTTTTGGCACTGATAACAAATGAATAAATAGAAATTTGTGATTGGTCAAAAATGTTGACATGTTTATTCTGAGGGACCCTGCCTATTTGATGGCAAATTTAAGCTGTTTATCTTTTTTAAAGATATATCTAGTCTTTTATGTTTTAGATGAGAGAAATGACCCATGAAAACATCAATGCATTTGTTGGCGCTTCTTTTGAGCCAGGGTCATCTTGTGCAGTGTTTCAGTATTGTTCCAAAGGTGGATTGCAGGTAAAATATCGATATCAAATATCAACTGACCCTTATCCTGCTAAATAACTTGAAATGAAACTTTCAAGCCAACTTTAAAAACCCAATTTTTGCTATTTCAAGGTTAATTTTAAGGGAAAGATATCGCCTTATTGGACAGTGTAGATCCAAGATCAGACTGCACATTCTGTGCAGTCTGATCTTGATCTACACTGTCTGCAAAAGGTCAGTGAGTCGCACTTAGTAGCCCAAGGGCTAAAATGCTGTTTTGATTTGTATCTTGGCTATCTTTGAAGAAAACATAGAGTTGTTGTCATACTTTCTTATGTTGTCTGTGTTGTTGTCGTGCAAAATCTTTTACATTTTCTAATATCACTGTCATTACCATATAGAGGATAATTGTCTGTTTCAGAGTATGGTTGAAATATCTTTCATTGATTGAAAACAAGAGCCATAATTTCATGAGTGGCAAAGCCAC
Organism: Hippopus hippopus; assembly: GCA_946811185.2. Lineage (NCBI taxonomy): Eukaryota > Metazoa > Mollusca > Bivalvia > Cardiida > Cardiidae > Hippopus > Hippopus hippopus. The sequence continues at coordinate 11,318,757 of OX328103.1, read as the reverse complement.
GAGTGAAAATATGGCAATTGCTTTTCATATGATGAAAAAAATTTCAATCATATACTGAAACAGACAATTATCCTATTTCTTTTATGCTCTTCACTTTAACCGTTCTTTTCATGTCTAATTTTTGCTCATTGTGAAAAACATTCAGTCTAGTTTGATATGGACTAGCTATAATAATGATGTCATGACTGATGTTAACTACTTCATAAAACATGATGTGCACTCGCTTAACATTCATTCATGTTTTATAAATATCCATGGCATTGTCAAAAATAAAAAATATAACATTTACTGGTGAATTATAACGTGCACCGGTGAATTACAAGGATATAATTCACTGTTCAATTTCTATAAACCAGTGAAAAGCATAAAAGAGATTCACTTCAAACTGGGCTAATTTTGTTACGGTATATTTCAATTATTAATAGTGTAGGTATTCCTAAAACTATTTTTGACATACTTAAGAGTATGTGCCATTCTTGATTTTAGATTAGTACTGTTGCATGGAATGAAACATGCCCCTGTTTTGGGAAGGGTAGAAAACATTGTGGGAAAAGGAGAAATTGCTGGTTACCAGCATTTTCTCCTTTTCCCACAATGTTTTCAAAAGGCTTCATTCTCCAGGATCGTTTAAAGTCAGGATTATGTGGTAAAGGGTTAAAGCAATGAACCCGGCAGTATTTGATTCTATGGACAGCACTTGGTTCCCAATCAAGATCTAGGTCCATTTTCACAAACCATTCTTAAAAACATTCTTAGTATCATTCTCCAAAATTTTCTAAATTTGAATGTAACAACACTTCTACCCTACCCTATCTAACCTATTACTTTTGACAGAAAACTATCAGCCCATTGAAGTTAATATCGTCAGAAATGTCAGTGATATTAGAAAGTTGTGTTACTTTCAAACTCAGAAAAATTCAAAGAATAAGACTAGGAATGTTCCTAAAAATGGTTGGTAAATACAGACCCAGACTGCATTGAATTAACACTCTGACTATGTATCTACACTGTCAACTCTTTTTTTTTACATATTTTGGACAAAACAACCTTGTGAGAGCTATATTTTAATTGTTATCCCCTGCCGAAGGCGGAGGGATATAGTTTTAGCGTTGTCAGTCCGTCCATCCGTCCGTCCGTCTGTGTGTCCGTCCGGGACAATATCTCCAATACCATTGGACGGAATTTCGTGAAACTTTATACATGTGTACAACAACCTATTCCGCCGATATATTTTTTCTTTTTTTTTTTTTTTTGATTTGATGCAAAATGGCCGACTGGGAGCGATTTTGAGTTAGGCAGTCGCGCAAATTTCTGAAAACGTCTTTTTTCGGCGGGGGATATCATTTCAACAGAATTGCTTGTTTTTCTTACCTCTTTAACAAATGACAAAATGTAGACTGGTCCATATTCAAAGAATAATTATATAGACAACAATTTGAATATGGCTCAAACAACAAGAATTTTCTTTAAAAGGGTAAAAATGGCAGCGAGAAAAGGAGAAAATGCTGATAACCAGCCTTTCATCCTTTAATGTTTTTAAAAGCCTTTGCTGTCAGAAAAATTGAATGTGGCCCAAATGATTGAATTTGTCTTTGGCAGGAATGAAAACATTGTGGGAAAAGGAGAAAATGCTGGTTACCAGCATTTTCTCCTTTTCCCACAGTGTTTTCAAAAGCCTTCCTCCTCAGGGTCTTCTAAACGCTGGATTGTGTGGTAAAGTGTTAACCCTTTACCACACAATCCCGACTTTTAACGACCCTGAGAAAGAAAGCTTCTGAAAACATTGTAGGAAAAGGAGAAAATGCTGGTAACCAGCATTTTCTCTTTTTCCCACAATCTTTTCTACCCTTTCCAAATCAAATTTCAATTTTTGAGTCGCATATATTTTGTCGTCTGCAAATGCTTTCAATATGGACCAATCTAAAATTTTGTCATGTGGTAATGAGTTAACTTAAAAAGTCCATTATGTATGCAGTATCCTAAAGACAAAGGCATGGTTCATTTTCCAATCTAAGGTTTACAAAGGTATACTTTACCATTGTAGGACATTCTAGAGAATGAAGAGATTCAACTGGACTCCACGTTTAAAAATTCTTTGACAAATGACTTGGTGAAGGTTAGTATTTTTACAATGTATCCTCTCATTCTCAATAATTGGTATTGTAAAGAAGGGTATAGACAATTGAAAAATCAACATCACATTAATGCTTTATTATACTGCAAAGAAATTTCTCTCTATCTGATTGGATAATATGCCCAGAACATATATTCCTGTACACTGGCAAAATCCGTTTAGAAGTATTTTCCCTTTTGGGAACCCCGTATACATAATTACACTTTCAACACAATTCCAAAATCATTACGAGCAGCCCACAAGACAAACATACCGAGTAGCCTGCACCATATTATTACTAGTTTCCCTTGATAGTTGTCATTAAAGCAGAATTAAAGAATGGATTATTTTTTAAAACAAATAAATGTAGTTACATAATTATATTATCGTTTGTTGTCATTCTAAAACAAATGCAGGGGGTTGAAACCAGCCATCCCTTCGTCACATATGCAAATTGTGAAGGATCGAAATTCATACATTGTGATGTTAAATGCAGAACCTAATTGTCGTTTGAGACAGCTAATGGTCGTTTCTTTTGTCAACAAATCATTAAAATCCATGGTTACTTACCTTGAAGTTGTTTATATCCATGTTTACATAAAAATATGTCGAATGTCTGTGGCAGTGACATCATAAAGTTCATGCACCAAACTGCACATTTTACCAAGGTTCAGTGATGTCTGTTCTCAGTGATGTCAGTTTTTATTGAATTGGGGCACTCAGAAGGGAAATTCGATTGCGTCAGAGTACTCAATTTATGAGACCATAAAACAGGGAAATTTCGCTGAATACACATTGGATTGTTAACTTTTGCAGTATTATAAATTTGTTGTACGGTCAGGTGGCAGGGGACTTGGAAACTTGTTCATGGCTGTGACGAATCATAATATAGTACTGGTGAAACCCAGGACATAAATGAAGATGTAAGCAGTCAGTGTGATATGACTGAAATAATGTTGAAAGCAGTCTTAAACACCATTCAATCAATCAAATTATGTGTTTAACGTTCTGAATTTTGAGTATTCAGGAGTATTTGAGTTCATTCTGATGATCTATGAAGTAAGTATTTAGTACTTATGATTGTTTGTGTGATTGAATTATTATCTCATTCCTTTATTGAATTACACGTATACAACAGCTCAACTTTTTGTTGAAATCACACCATATATGGGTTGCAACACGCCAAAAGCGGCATTCGGATATTTGCGTAAAGTGTCATCTCGGATCAGCCTGCGCACTCTGTGCAGACTAATCCGAAACTACACTTTCCATTTTTATGTTATTTTCTGTTTTGCGCAAGTCTGCTGTTGGACAAAATCTAGTGTAATTGTAAAGTGCCTTCTCAGATCAGCCTGTGCAGACTGCGCAGGCTGATCCGAGACGACACTTTACGCAAATGTCCGAATGCCCCTTTTCGCGTGTTGCAGGCCATATCTAAAAGTGTCATACAGAAGCAAAGGTTCATGGAAACTGACTGGAGGATTTAACTCTTAACCAAACAACAGAATTTTAGACTTGTCCGTTTCTAAAGCAGTTGCAGACAACAAGTTAAATGTGACTCAAATGATATTTGTCTCTGAAAGGGTCAAAAGCATTGTGGGAAAAGGAGAAAATGTTTTTGTTGATGCAAGTCAGAAATTATATGGGGCTTGCGCATATATAGTTAGAAATGGAGAAACAGTCTTTGTTATGGCAAAGAATCAAGTTGCCCCTATGAAGGGGATGACATTACCCAGACTAGAACTTATGGCTGCTGTTATAGGAACTCGAGTTGGAAAACACCTTATGAAGGAATTGGACCTGGATGATGCCGTTTTTTGGAGTGATAGTCAAATAGTGCTTCATTGGATTAAATCCGATAAAGTAAAAAATAAATTTATCACAACACGTATTAGGGAAATAAAACATTAACCGACTGAAAAATTTCCTTGGAATACATCCCTACAGACACAAATCTGGCAGATCTACAGACAAGAGGAATTACTACGAAGGAATTTAAAGAAAATGTTCTATGAAAAAAGGGACCAGCTTGGTTAAGTGATAAAGCTAATTAGCTGATTTGGGATTGCAGTCAGTCAACAATTCTCTCAATTTCAAGCGAAGACAATGATTTGAATTGTGAACACGGAAAGGATCCCATGGTTCAACAACAAAACGGAAACATCTCAAAGGTGTTAGACATAAACAAATTCAGCTCTTTTCAGACGTTGCTGCGCACAACTGCGCGTGTTAAACACTTTATTTGGAATTTGAAATCAGAGAAATTACAGAAACGTACCGAACATTTAACTGCTGACGAAATCATTAGTGCATCGATAGACTGGATACGTGCCGTTCAAGCGCAGCCATTCAAAGATGTCATTTTCAATTTAAAATCTGAAAAACGGACTGATTTGATTCGACAACTACGACTATACCTCGATGAAAACGACATTATTCGGTGCAGAGGTCGGATTGACATTGCTAGTGTTTCGATGGATACAAAATATCCCATTCTGCTACCCGCAACACATCAATTCACAGATATGTTAATATCAAATATACATTGTGAGAACTTACATGCTGGATCGGAAATGACCATAGCTGCTATAAGACAAAAATTGTGGATTCCCGCTATCAGACAAGCTGTAAGAAAGATAATTAGAAAATGTGTCACATGTAGAAAGGTTGTAGGTAAAGCCTACGATCAACCGGATCCACCGCCTTTACCCAAAGATCGACTCAACGAAAGTGTTCCTTTCACAGTGACAGGTGTCGATTATACAGGGGCCTTACACGTAATATCACCAGACCGTTTAGACATGAAGGTATACATCTGCCTATTTACTTGTGCCAGTACAAGGGCGGTACATTTGGAAATCGTCAATGATTTATCTGAAGCAGCATTTCTCTTAGCGTTTCGACGATTCACCAGTAGGAAATCCATTCCAAAGGTAATGTTGTCAGACAATGGTTCTACATTCGTCGCTGCCGCAGAAACATTATGACGTTTTATCCAATCAACAGAAGTCAATAGAACTTTACAACAGTATGGAACAACATGGAAGTTCATACCTAAAAGAGCGCCATGGTACGGAGGGTTTTGCGAATGTATGATAGGTCTCACAAAAACATGCATCAATAAAGTATTAGGCCGTTCATATATTACCAGTGAACATTTATCCACCCTTGTTACAGAAATTGAATTGATCCTGAATGACAGACCTCTTACACATAACTCTGCGTGTATAAATGACCCAGAGCCACTTACTCCCTCACATCTTTTATATGGAAGAAGGATTAAGTCATTTTCATACCCAGATGAAAGGCCTACTGAAAATAACTTTCACCCAAAATCACATTCAAAGTTAAACGAAGAAGCAAAAACAAAGTTCGAAATCCTGCAGAGTTTTTGGACACGGTGGAGGCGTGAGTATGTAACTGCCTTAAGGGAATACCAACGGGCTTCCGGGAAAACAGAAACTAAAGTAAAAATCGGAGATATTGTCCAGATACACGATGACACTAAGCGTATTTACTGGAAACTTGGTATTGTAGAAAATCTCATCACCAGAAGGGACGGACACGTTCGAGCAGTTAATTTACGGACCAGCAATGGAATTACCAACCGACCAATAACGAAACTGTACCCGTTAGAGTTACGCGTTGACAATATCAGAGATATTTAAGACTCTCGATCTATCAATTAAGATGGCTACAGTTAATCACAATTCATTATTTCAAATCTATAGACTTTAAAGATATTCCATTGTTCATCTGTTTGTTAGTATATAAGTATTCAGTATAATTTGGATGCAATTATTCTTTAGAGCCCGGAGAATGCGAAATTTCAATTCGTTACGGATTTGTGAATGGGTTTTCTCTGTGGCCCGGAGGATGTCGGGAACGTGGGAAAGTTTAGCGCGTTGACGTAACGTTAACCTTTCACTGATGACGTCACTTTTGTTTGTAAACAACTGTAGTAGTAAAATGAATCAATAGTAAACAGACATACGTGGAGTCTACTCTCTTGGGATTGGACCGTCAATCCCGATCTCACCGGCCCTCATGACACCAGCAATTTCTCCTTTTCCCACAATGTTTTCAGAAGTCCTTTTCCTTGGGGTTGTTTAAACTGGGGATTGTGTGGTAATGGGTTAAACGCTGTTCTATTTCAGGGTATTTGCTACATTCATGAGTCAAAACTAGGGGTACATGGACGATTAAAGAGTACAAACTGTGTTGTGGATAACCGCTGGAATCTAAAAATTACTGACTTTGGTCTGGACAGGTTCACCAACAAACGGAATACATCTGAAATGAGAGAGGAGCATGAAAATTACAAATGTAGGTATAATTGAATCACAGTATGAAAATTTAGGTAAAAATAAATTTTTGTATAAAAATTAAGATATGGTTATATCTCAGTATTCAAATGCAGATATACATGTAGATAAATCTCTGTATACAGATGAAGGTAAAGATAAATCTCAGTGAACAGATGAAGGTGAAGATAAAAGTACAGATGTAGGTACAAAAAAAAATCTCGGCATACAGATGCAGGGACAGATTATGAGATAAATGTCAGCATACAGATCTAGATACAGTTATATCTCGGCATACAGATGTGGGTACAGTGAAATCTTTGCATACAGGTGTATAGGTACAATTAAATCTCGGCATGCAGATATGGGTACAATTAAATTTCGGAAATGTAGGTACGATTAAATCTCGGCATACAGATGAATGTAAATCAAATCTTGGCATTCAGATGTAGGTCCAGTTAAATCTCGGTATACAAATGAAGGTATATCACATCTTGGCATTCAGATGTAGGTACAATTAAGTATCGGCATATAAACATAGGCACGATTAAATCTTGGCATACAGATGTAGGTTACAATCAGATCTTGGCATACAGATGTAGGTACAATTAAATATCGGCATACAAATGTAGGTACAGTTAAATCTTGGCATACAGATGTAGCTACAGTTAAATTTTGGCATACAAAATGCAGGTACAATTAAATCTTGGCATACAGATGTTGGTCTAGTTAAATCTCAGCATACAGATAAAGGTAAATCAAATCTCAGCATACAGATGAAGGTGCAGATAAATCTTGGGATACAGAAAAATATCAGTGTGCAGATGTAGGTAAAGTGGCATGCATACAGATGTAGGTACAATTAAATTCAGGTATTTAGATGGAGGTATAGATACATAAATTTCTGCGTACAAATGATGTGATATGACTTTGGAAGGGTAGGAAATCTTGTAGTTACCAGCATTTTTCCTTTTCTCACAATCTTTTCAAAAGCTTAAGCTTTCTAAGATTCAATGTAACTCGGATCTGTGTGGAAACAGGTTAACCTACTTCTTAATGATACTGGGGAAAGAAGCGTTCAAAAACATTGTGAAACTGGCTACTGAGACTTTCTTCTACCTGTCAAATACAGATTGCATAATTTAACCCTATGCCACACAATCATGAGTTTTAACGACCCCTTGGAAGAAGCCTTTTGAAAATATTGTGGGAAAAGGAGAAAATGCTGGTAACCAGCATTTTCTTCTTTTTCCACAATATTTTCTACCCTCTCAAAGAAAATATTCCTAGTTTGTGCGACATTTAGAGTACGTGTCATCTGCTTTCAATTTGGACCAGTCTAAAATTTTGTCATTTGGTAAAGATTTAAGCCATACTAAATGTGTCGTCTGGAAATGCTTTTAATTTTGACTGGTGTAAAATATTGTCTGGTAAAGAGGTAAGAAAAGATTGACTTTGTCATTTTCTTCAGGTTTGCTGTGGACTGCACCCGAACTTTTGAACCAGGCAAACAGCCTGTATATCGGGACTAAAGCAGGTGATATCTACAGCTTTGGCATAATTCTACATGAAATCTATTTTCGACAAGGACCATTTGCTGGTAATTCGAAAATGACGGCTAAAGGTAATTAATTTTTTGTCATCTTCTTTAGCTGTCAGATGTCTCTATCTGGAATACAGCCTCCTTTTAATAGTTTTAATCCTTTAACACACAATCCTGTGTTTTAACTCTTTACCAGACGACAAAGTTTTAGACTTGCTCAATTTGAAAGCATTTGCAGACAACAAAATAAATGCGACTCAAAAATTGAAATTTGTTCATGGAAGGGTAGAAAACATTGTGGGAAAAGGAGAAAATGCTGGTTACCGGCATTTTCTCCTTTTCCCACAGTGTTTGCAAAAAGCCTTTTCCTTAGGGTTGTTAAAAGTGATTGTGTGGTAAAGGGTTAACTATCCTGAGAAATAAAAGGTTTTAAAAACCATACTGGAAAAGGAAAAAAAATGCCTTCAACCAGCATTTTCTCCTTGTCTAATAATGTTTTCTAAGCGCTTTGCACCACCACATTTAATTTGTTGTTGATCTTTTTTTTAAAAAGTCTGCAGTAGAATTGGTTTAACCCGTTACCAAACCATCCTGAGTTTTAACAACCCTCACAAAACAGGCCTTTATTAATTGTCAGAAAAAGAGAAATTACTAGTAACCATGGCTTTTACTTTATCCACAATGTTTTCTACCTTTTTTAGGGACAAATCCTATCATTTTAGCCATATTTAAACCCATCATCTGCTAATGCTTTCAAATTTGATGAGTCTAAAATTTCTTTGTCTTATAAAAGGGGTATTTGCTAAATTTCACTATGTTACACTTCCTCCAGCACATTTTAAGACAGCCATTTAACTTTAAGAAGAAGTGATCCCATGAAGGCTAACTTGAGTCAAAACATTTTGCTATTGGTCAATTTTCTGCATGTTTAAGGACCAGTCTACCTCATGATTTATTCGGTTGTCAGACAAAATGGACTTTATGAATTCATAATTATGTGATGACTTAGTTGGTATAATACATCACAGAGATCTATTAAATCCCTTTTTATCTCATAAACAATCAATGATATCTCATAGCCTGATATATAAATTGTTACTTTCTTTTAAAGAAATCATCCAGCACATTCGACAGCGAACATACCCACCATGCCGCCCCACCATCTTTGTAGACAACCCGGATGCCACCCCAGTCATTACAAACCTCATGCAGCTTTGTTGGGCAGATAATGAAGCGGACAGGCCGAGTACACAAACAATTAAGTCTTACATTAAGAAAAATATTCAGGACATGTAAGTAAGTTTAAGATCCTAACCCTATACCAGACAATCCTGTGTTTTAAAGAACTTGAGAATATAGGCCTTTAAAAACATTGTGGGAAAAGGAGAAAATGCTGGTTACCATCATTTTCTCTTCTTCTGACAATGTTTTCAGTTCTTCTAAGACAAATCTGGTCCTATCTAGCACAACATTGATTTTTTTTCTTGCAAATACCTCCAGTCATAGATTAAAATTTCATTGTCTGGAAATTTTTTTTTTCTGTTTACTGATAAAACTTTTTAATCATTAATAAAAAGTTGATTAATATTTTGTTACAACATGGAATTAATTCATTTGGTCCATATTTTGTAGAAAGAGTAAGGAAACAAACATATCTTAGTTTTGAGCTCATTTTGATTTATATTTTTTTGTCGCTACCAGAAATAGTGCTGATGCAAAACACAGTCTATAGCTACTCTTTATCGCAAGACAAAATTTCAGCCTGGTAGAAATTGAAAGCATGTGCAGATGCCATATCAAATGTTACTCAAAACAGGAAATTTGCCTATCAAAAGCTAGAAAACATTGTGGGAAATGGAAAAAATGCTGGTTACCAGCATTTTCTCCTTTTCCCACAATGTTTCCAAAAACCTTCTTCCAGGGTCGTGAAACGTCTGGATTGTGTTGTTGTAAAGGGTTCATTTTGTTTCATATTCTATACATTAGAGGCAAAAACATTATGGAAATAGTTCTGAAAAGACTTGAGAAGTATGCCAGTAATCTAGAAGGACTGGTTGAACAAAGAACTCATGAACTGATCCTGGAGAAACAGAAAATTGACAAACTTCTATACAGAATGTTACCCAGGTGAGGCCTTTTTACACTAGGTCTTATGTCTTGCAAACCTTTTTTAGCTAAGCTGTTTTTTAACCATTTACCACACTTTCCCGAGTTGTAAGAGTCTTTAAGGAAAAGGCCTTTGAAAATATTTTTAGAAAAGGAGAAAATGCTGGTAACCAGCATTTTCTCCTTTTCCAAAATCGTTTTCTACCCTATCAAAGACAGAAATCATCATTTGAGCTATGTAAAATCTGTCGTCTGCAAATGCTTTCAGTTTGGTCCAATCTAAATTTTGTTGTTTATGAAAGAGTTAAATAGAATGTTTTCAAAGAAAACATCAAGCTGTTGTTATAGCTCTGTTGTTGTAAGAGTGCATGGTCTGCATAATTGTCTGCATAATTGTTGTTGTGCAATAACTTTGACATTTCATGATATTTCTGTCACTCAGACTATCCAAAGGGGAATCGGTACCTCAAGGGACAAGTAACTCCCAAAGTATTTTAAACAGTTATGTCCCTTTTTGGCTTGGAATTTTTTCTTGAAAAAGCAACTGCAGTCAAGCATTGGCACCTGCATGCTGTGCCTCTGTACAGTCTGATACTGATATATGCTGTCCATAAAAGCCCTTTTTTAAGCCAGTTTTGGTGCTGAAAAGGTTGATTCCAAGTTTACCTCTACATGTATATTTTGTTTTCATGCCTAAAATGGTACAAACATGTCCTTTTCTTATTCACAGGAGTTGTGCTGATAAACTAAAAGTAGGACAACCAGTGGAACCGGAGGTGTTTGAATCAGCAACAGTTTTCTTCTCGGACATTGTCGGCTTTACGATGTTGAGCTCTAGAAGTTCACCGATGGAAGTTATAGAACTTCTGAATGATTTGTACACATGCTTTGACAATGTTATTGAACATTTTGATGCTTACAAGGTTGGTATAATGTGGCATTATGGATGGCTATAAGTTGTGTATTGTGTATTATTACTGAACTGAAACATGCTATAATTTGACACATGATTTGTTATTTTCCATGAATACTAATTTTATACAGTTTTACCAAGATTAGATTGGATATTGTAACAATAGTTATAGCAAGTAACTAGACTTTTTGGGAATCAGGCCTTACTGGAGTAGATTCAGATCTTGTCATTCCATTACATGCTAGTTTAATGAATTTTGTCAATGAACTAAAAATAGCTTCAGGAAACCGTGTTGGAAAAGGAGAAATTTGCGAGAAAGTGCTATTTTTTGCACAATGTTTTCCATACTATGGTAAAAAGGTTAGATATTTTGTTTTCATTTAATCTTTAAATATTTGTCCCTTGTGTAAGTGGGTAATTCTACAAATACCTTGTTAACTCTTTACCAGACGACAAAATTTTGGGCTAGTCCAAATTGAAAGCATTTGCAGACGACAAAAGTACTTCGACTCAAAAATGGACATTTGCTTTGGGAAGGGTAGAAAACATTGTGGGAAAAGGAGAAAATGCTGGTAACCAGCATTTTCTCCTTTTCCCACAATGTTTTCAAAAAGCCTCTTTCTCAGGGTCGTTAAAAGTCAGGATTGTGTGGTAAAGGGTTAACAGTTAATAGTTTCCAAAATAACAAAATTTGGACTAAATGTGGCTCAAAGGATTGGATTTGTCTTTGAACAAAAACTTTGTGAGAAAAGAAGAAAATGCTGGTTACCCGCATTTTCTCCTTCTCCCACAAAGTTTTCAGAAGCCAACATTATTAGGGACTAAAAACATAGTATTGTTTGGACTTATTGATTGAATGCTGATTTCAGCAGCTTTCATCATTATATCATGGCGACAGCTCACATATTCATGAATGTAATGCGCTTCACTCGTACCAGGCTAGGGCTCTAAAGTGTCTTGCCCAAGGACACTTCCATGACAAGCCTGGTGCTTTCAGTGGGGCTTAAACCTGGGGCCTCTAGATTACAAGTCCTGTGCTTTACCATTCAGCCATGGACCCTGGATTGATTTGGAGAATGTAAATAGTTTCCATTAGATCAGCCATTCTATTTGTGATAAATATCTATAATGATGCTATTTTTTCTGAGCAGGTTGAAACAATAGGCGACGGTTACCTTGTTGTCAGTGGAGTACCACAACGAAATGGAAAGAGACACGCAGGTAAAAATGGATTGATTTATAGACAACTAGTAGTATGTGTTAACCATTTTCTATACGAGAAAGAAAAAAAATATCTAAACAACAAAGTTTTAGATAGAAGCAGGACCAGGTATTTTTGAACAGTTAAGCAGGAATCGTTGTTGTTTGGTAATACATGCAGATAGATGTATGTTTGATGTGTCATTTTATACATCATTGTACTCTTTCTTTTACAAACATTATCCATCTATAAACTGCAGTGATTACCTAGTAACAATGTGTTAAAGTTCCTACCATAGAGAGGCCATTACCAAACGAGTCGACACTGCCGAACACAGACGTCGGGTATTTCCGAACATTTCAGATTATTTTTTAAAAAAGTCTTAAAAATTACAACATACCAACATTCTGGTTGATGAAATGTAAATTGGTTAGAACTACATGTATAAAGATCTACAAAAAAGAGTTGATAAAGTTTATATTTCGGGAAAATTTTAATTCCTAATTTCAGAACACAACAAACGATGCAAACCGAAAATCAGAAAACTCAGTATGCAAATATAAGAAATCTCAACTATCGAGTCAAGGGAGAAGCATGAGCAGTTTACACTCTTAGTGATATATATCGAACAATTAAGAAAATTGTAATTTCCTGACCTTCTAGCTATCTAATGTTTCTGTATCCTTCAAAACTTTAAAAAATGGCAAAGAAGAGAAATATAGCATAAAGTTTATGACGTCAGATGATGTCATTATTATCTCCAGGAGGGATGAGACAATTTTTAAAATCTTGTTCGTTAACTGCCAATAGTTTGAAAATACCTGATCCCGCTCTAGGTCCAAACTGAAACAATTTGCAGTAAACCAATGTCGCTCAAATGATTGGGCTGGTCTTTAAATGGGTTGTAAACATTTTTGGAAATAGTATATGCCAGTTACTGGTATTTTCTCTTTTATCCACATATTTTTTCAAAAGCCTTTCCCTCAGAGTTACCAAAACACTGGATTGCTTTATAGTGAGCAATCTAGATTTCAGTCTTCTAAATGATTTCAAGGTCCTGCATGGCTCCATGGCTATAGATAATTTGTGTTGTTGTCTTTGAACAATGCACTGCATAGCCCAAGCCTAACTCAGGAAACATTTGAATAAGTGAATCTTTACTGCAAAAGTAGTGAAAAACTGTTGAAAGCAGCATAAAACACCTTTGAAACAAATACATGTGAATTATTTCATTCGCAGGTGCCATTGCAGATATGTCATTAGAAATGAGGGACGAGGTTAGCCGATTCAAGATAAAACACATGCCTGACGAACAAATAAAGGTGCGAATAGGGATCCATACTGGTCCATGTTGTGCAGGTAAGTCTGTAGGCTTTGACTGACGTTTGATTGAGTCACACCGACCTCTAAACTGCAAATTCCAGTAGAGTCTCAAGTTAAGGGTAATAACTGCATCACCGGTGCGAATTACTTTAGGGTCAAAGCATAGGCCACTGAAACTCCGTTGGTCTATTACAGGATAACAAATTTTTCATTATTGGATGCTGTTTTAAATAGCACATTAGCGACTGCCTCTACACCATATGTATAAAGACAAGGTAAGCAATGAAACGGAAGGAAATTTCACCCCTGTCCCCTTTTAGAGATAATATTTAACTGAAAACGGAAAAATAAACCTAGTTACCGGTGCAGATTGGTTAACAAATGATTTTTCTTGTGTACCCTGGTCAAGATCAGGCTGTACAAAACGTGCAGCCTGATCTTTTGACCTACATTGTCCGCTTTGCTGAAACACTGTGGATGAAAGCAATGGTGAATATGCAATTATTAGGGTCCTATTTTTAGGGTGAAAATGTCTGATAGGTTTAATTATTCGGCACTCTCTGGGTTAACTCTTTACCAAACAACATAATTTTAGACTAGTCCAAATTGGAAGCATTGGCAGACGACAAAATTAATGTGACTCAAAAATTGAAATTTGTTTTCGAAAGGGTAGAAAACATTGTGGGAAAAGGAGAAAATGCTGGTTACCAGCATTTTCTCCTTTTCCCACAATATTTTCAAAAGGCTTCTATCTCAGGGTCGTAGAAATCAGGATTCGTTTGGTAAAGGGTTAACTCTATACAAAACAATGACATCTTGGACTTGTCAAAATGAAGTAACGTGCAGACAACAAATTGACAGTGACTCAAACTTTTGAACTTATAGTTGAAAGTGTATAAAGCATTTCGGGAAAAGGAGAAAATGCTGGTATTTTTTTCAAAAAGCAGTCTTGCACAGAGTTGTCAAAACTCTGGATTGTGTGGTAAAGGTTAAAACTGCAAAACTATTATTTTGTAGGTGTTGTTGGGCTGACTATGCCTAGATACTGTTTGTTTGGGGATACGATTAATGTCGCCAGTAGAATGGAATCGGCTGGAGAGAGTAAGTCAAATATTCTTTATCATATTGTTATTGGTCTATTTCATGGGCGTAAGATTGCTGTTCAACTCATTTCAACCTGAAGACAAGATTTTTTCTTTTTTTCCCACCACACAGGCTTTGTTAACAATAGTGTATTGTCTTTGACTCAAGATACATGTTACATGAGGTTTGAAAGTGGCTTGGAATTGCTAGAAAAATTGACCAATTAATGTAAGTCTTTATCAACGACAAAATTTACCCCTTGCTGAAACTGAAAGCACCTGCAGATGACAAATTAGATATAGCTCAAAATTAATGATTATTTCTGTCTTTGATAGGTTAGAAAACATTGTGGGAAAAGGAGAAAATGCTGGTGACCAGCATTTTCTCCTTTTCCCACAATGTTTTCAAAAGCGTTCTCTTTATGAGGCATTAAAACTATTGGTTATGTTGTAAAGAGTTAATTATTAAGCTTGGGTTTTGCTGTAAGAAAATCATTTATCCATATTTTAGATTTTTTATCAGCATGTCTAGAAGATGAAAGTTTGGACTATCAAGCAAACAGTGGGTGGCATTACCAAATGTTTATAGACAATATTTCAGGGTTTCCATCTACATAGGATTGGATTGTATTGGAGTTTAACACTGTTTTAATAGCTTTGATCATATCACTGCAGTCGGTGCACCTACGCATGTGTTTCCTGGCTTTCTCACACCAGCACTGACACAACTTTTTTTCCAAGCCACTGACTAATTTTCTCACATGCATCAGAGGTGTAGGGTGGAAAATTGCTTTAAAGAAAGTTTGCCTCAACCTGGTATTGAACCCGCAACCACCAGGTCATGAGTCAGATATGCTAACCACTAAACTATCAGGCTGGGCTCTGTTTACATGTATCTCAAAATGAGTCAATATTATAAGTTAATCCAACTACAGTAATGAAAGCTTTGAAATTAATTTAGCTTTTATTTCATACTGCACGAATTGACCATCAGAATTCCAAATTGTTTACAAATATTTCTTGACCTGCATGTGTTTGGTTTTTTGTAACCGAGACTATATGGCTTGCAACACACGAAAAGGGACATTCAGACATTTGCGTAAAGAGTCGTCTCGGATCAGCCTGCGCAATCCGGGCAGGCTAATCCAAAACAACACTTTTCGTTTTTATGTAATTTTCTGTTTTGCACAAGTCTACTCTAGCACAATATCTAATGTAGTCGTAAAGTGCCGTCTTGGATTAGCCTGTGCGGACTGCGCAGGCTGATCCGAGACGACACTTTACGCAAATGTCTGAATGTGCCTTTTCGCGTGTTGCAAGCCATATATGGTAGTGTCATTTAAATCATTGAAGTTGGAACTTTTGAATTGTTACCCGCAATAAAGTAATACAGTGATTCCAAGGTAATTTATTGCAGGTACAAACTATTGCTTTATATTACAGAGGCTGAAGATGGCCTCCAAAAATTTCTTGTGAAAAGCAGGGTTTTTAGCTCACCTGAGCACGGTGTGCTCAGGATGAGCTATTGTGATCACTCACCGTCCGTCAGCAATGTCGTCCGTCTGTCCGTCCGTTCACATTTCTTTGTTTACACTCTAGCATCTACAATTTTTAACCAATCAGCACCAAACTTGGTCAAAATATATATGACCATAAGATCTCGGATGAGTTCGATAATGGGTCTAATCGGACCAGAACAACTGGAGTTATTTGCCCTTGAATTAGAAAAATTGCTATATTTGACTTTGTTTACGCTCTAGCACCTACAAATATCAACCAATCAGCACCAAACTTGGTCAAAATATATATAACTATAAGATCTCAGAAGAGTTTGATTATGGGTCTAATTGGACTGGAACAACTGGAGTTATTTGCCCTTGAATTAGAAAAATTGCTATATTTGACTGTGTTTACACTCTAGCATCTACAATTTTTAACCAATCAGCACCAAACTTGGTCAAAATATATATGACCATAAGATCTCAGATGAGTTCGATAATGGGTCTAATTGGACCAGAACAACTGGAGTTATTTGCCCTTGAATTAGAAAAATTGCTATATTTGACTTTGTTTACGCTCTAGCATCTACAAATATCAACCAATCAGCACCATACTTGGTCAAAATATATATAACTATAAGATCTCAGAAGAGTTTGATTATGGGTCTAATCGGACCAGAACAATTGGAGTTATTTGCCCTTGAATTAGAAAAATTGCTATATTTGACTGTGTTTACACTCTAGCATCTACAATTTTTAACCAATCAGCACCAAACTTGGTCAAAATATATATGACCATAAGATCTCAGATGAGTTCGATAATGGGTCTAATTGGACCAGAACAACTGGTGTTATTTGCCCTTGAATTAGAAAAATTGCTATATTTGACTTTGTTTACACTCTAGCATCTACAAATATCAACCAATCAGCACCAAACTTGGGCAAAATATATATAATCATAAGATCTCGGATGAGTCTGATTATGGGTCTAATCGGACCAGAACAACTGGAGTTATTTGCCCTTGAATTAGAAAAATTGCTATATTTGAATTTGTTTACACTCTAGCATCTACAATTTTTAACCAATCAGCACCAAACTTGGTCAAAATATATATGACCATAAGATCTCAGATGAGTTCGATAATGGGTCTAATCGGACCAGAACAATTGGAGTAATTTGCCCTTGAATTAGAAAAATTGCTATATTTGACTTTGTTTACACTCTAGCATCTACAATCATCAACCAATCAGCACCAAACTTGGTCAAAATATATATCACCATAAGATCTCGGATGAGTTTGATTATGGGTCTAATCGGACTAGAACGACTGGAGTTGTTTGCCCTTGAAGTAGACACTTTACGCTTTACGCAAATGTCCGAATGTGCCTTTTCGCGTGTTGCAAGCCATATATGGTAGTGTCATTTAAATCATTGAAGTTGGAACTTTTGAATTGTTACCTGCAATAAAGTAATACAGTGATTCCAAGGTCATTTATTGCAGGAACAAACTATTGCTTTATATTACAGAAGCTGAAGATGGCCTCCAAAAATTTCTTGTGAAAAGCAGGGTTTTTAGCTCACCTGAGCACGAAGTGCTCAGGATGAGCTATTATGATCACTCACCGTCCATCAGCAATGTCGTCCATCCGTCCGTCCATTCACATTTCTTTGTTTGCACTCTAGCATCTACAATTTTTAACCAATCAGCACCAAACTTGGTCAAAATATATATGACCATAAGATCTCGGATGAGTTCGATAATGGGTCTAATCGGACCAGAACAACTGGAGTTATTTGCCCTTGAATTAGAAAAATTGCTATATTTGACTTTTTTTACGCTCTAGCACCTACAAATATCAACCAATCAGCACCAGACTTGGGCAAAACATATATAACTATAAGATATCAGATGAGTTTGATTATGGGTCTAATCGGACTAGAACAACTGGAGTTATTTGCCCTTGAATTAAAAAAATTGCTATATTTGACTGTGTTTACACTCTAGCATCTACAATTTTTAACCAATCAGCACCAAACTTGGTCAAAATATATATGACCATAAGATCTCAGATGAGTTTGATAATGGGTCTAATTGGACCAGAACAACTGGAGTTATTTGCCCTTGAATTAGAAAAATTGCTATATTTCACTTTGGTTACGCTCTAGCATCTACAAATATCAACCAATCAGCACCAAACTTGAACAAAATATATATAACCATAAGATCTCAGATGAGTTTGATTATGGGTCTAATCGGACCAGAATGACTGGAGTTATTTGCCCTTGAATTAGAGAAATTGCTATATTTGACTGTGTTTACACTCTAGCATCTACAATTTTTAACCAATCAGCACCAAACTTGGTCAAAATATATATGACCATAAGATCTCGGATGAGTTCGATAATGGGTCTAATCGGACCAGAACAATTGGAGTTATTTGCCCTTGAATTAGAAAAATTGCTATATTTGACTTTGTTTACGCTCTAGCATCTACAAATATCAACCAATCAGCACCAAACTTGGGTCAAAATATATATGACCATAAGATCTCGGATGAGTTTGATTATGGGTCTAATCGGACTAGAACAACTGGAGTTATTTGCCCTTGAATTAGAAAAATTGCTATATTTGACTTTGTTTACACTCTAGCATCTACAATTTTTAATAAATCAGCATCAAACTTGGTCAAAATATATATGACCATAAGATCTCGGATGAGTTTGATAATGGGTCTAATCGGACCAGAACAACTGGAGTTATTTGCCCTTGAATTAGAAAAATTGCTATATTTGACTTCGTTTACAGTCTAGCATCTACAATTATTCACCAATCAGCACCAAACATGGTCAAAATATATATGACCATAAGATCTCGGATGAGTTCGATAAAAGGTTTAATCAGACCAGAACAACTGGAGTTATTTGCCCTTGAATTAGAAAAATTGCTATATTTGACTTTGTTTACACTCTAGCATCTACAAATATCAACCAATCAGCACCAAACTTGGTCAAAATATATATGACCATAAGATCTCGGATGAGTTTGGATAATCGGACCAGAATGACTGGAGTTTTTTGCCCTTGAATTAGAAAGTTCTATAGAATAGTTCTTTGTCCGGAGCATAACTTTGTCATCTCCAGTCCGATTGACTAGGAACTTGGCATTTGTGTTTGTTGCAATGGTACAGAGTGCAGTGTGAAAGAACCATAACTGTAACCTCATACTGTCTATGAGTTTTTTCCCTTTGATCGTCATTTTTACAGCATTTTCTGCTTGTCCGGAATATAACTTTGTCATCTCTAGCCTGAACATCTTAAAATTTGGTATGCATGATTGTAGAAAAATTACGGAGTGCAGTGCACAAGAACCATAACTCTTCCTAGCATGAATTTTGAGTTATTCCCCCTTTGACCTTCATTTTTATAGCATTTCTTGCTTGTCAAGAGCAAAACTTTGTCATCTTAAGTAGGAATGACTTGAAATATGGTATGCTTATTTGTTGCAGTATTTGGAAGTGCAGTGCACAAGAATTGTAACTCTACCCTGTGCTGTCTTTGAGTTATTTCCCTTTGATCATCATTTTTACAGCATTTAGTGCTTGTTCGGACTTCAAACTTGGTATGCAAGCTTGTTGCAATATTACCGAGTACTGTGCGCAAGAACAATAACTCTACCTAGTGGGGATTTTGAGTAATTTGACTTTGATCTTCAATTTTACAGTATTTCTTGCTTGTCCGGAATGGAACTTTGAATTATCAAGTCAAATTGACTTGAGACTTGGTAAACATGTTTGTTGCATTACCTGCCCTTTGCAATTATTATACCTCCTCTACAACTGGCGGTAGGACAGGCATATCTTGTGACAATTTGCCGCTCTTGTTTCATTATCATTTGGCCTTGAACCTCAATATTTGGTATTTATCTTCATTGTAGACCTTTACTGCTTAGTACTCAGGTGAGCGATATAGGACCATCATGGTCCTCTTGTTTCTTTTTGTTCCCTACAGTTTTGAGATATTTATGATAAATGCAGACAAAAAATGGGACTCGGAACTCTATGGGATATTTTTGGTGACACTGAGTCCCATGGACTTAATAAAATCTTAACTCTTTACCAGACAACAAAATTGAAAGCATTTGCAGACAACAAAATACATGTACATTAAGTAATGATTTCTGTCTTTGAAAGAAGCCTTTTGAAAACATCGTGGGAAAAGGAGAAAATGCTGGTAACCAGCATTTTCTCCTTTTCCCACAATGTTTTGTACCCTGCCAAAACAAATTTCAATTTTTGAGTTACGTTAATTTTGTCGTCTGCAAATCCTTTCAATTTGGACCAGTCTAAAGTTTTGTCGTTCGGTAAAGAGTTAATAGAATCACCACACAAAATGATCATGAATTTATGTTACAGGTCAGAAGATTCACATCAGTGAGAGTACAAACGAGGCTTTGCATGAACTAGGTGGATTCTACACTGTTTATCGGGCTGAGATTGAGATTAAGGTACTTTTGTTTTCAATTGCAAAATTAACTAATTAACCTTTCGATAGAGATAGCTAAGGAAACATTGTCGTTTTTTGGGAATAATACTGGCAAATGCCCCGCCGCTATACAGTCAATGCATACATGTGGGCATCGTTTTTTGAGTTAAAAGAAGAAATGAATGAAATTTTCAGCTTCATTCCGTTGACACATAATTTTGATTTTCATGGGGTTTTGCGATTTACGGCGGGGCGTTTTCCGGTATTATGCCATTTTTTGTCATTAGGTAAGAATTAACAAAATTTTAGACTTGTCAAAATTGAAAGCCTTTGCAGACAACAAATTGAATATGATTCAAATGATGGAATGTCTTTGAAATGGTTGACCACATCATGGGGAAAAGCAGAAATTGCTGCTTACCAGAGTTTTCTGCTCTCTTCGTAGTGTTTTCAAAAAGCCCGCTCCTAAGAATCTTTAAAACATTGAATAGTTTGGAACGGGGTTAAACTATGTACTGTTTCTTTTTCCAGGGTAAGGGGAAAATGCGAACCTTCTGGCTTACTGGAAAGGCTTATCAGAATGAAGCAGCTCAATGTTCATGAATATGTAAATCATCACAGTCCAACCTTACAATTACATGAATATTCATAAGGAGGCCCTAAGTTGTCTTTCATGTCATATGGCATGATATATCAACCCTTTCATGAAAAAAATTCCCAGACACAGGGTTATGTCATTGTTTCATAAAGGAATGATCATGACAGCGTCCTTCTAATTTGGGCTGTTCAGGTTTTTATGATCTCACCTAACTTCAAGTACGATTCATCACTGACTTCAGTAAAGCTATAGCCAGCAACAGCAAAACCATCAATAAAGAAGAAAAACAAATATAGTTTAACTCTTTACCAAACGCTAAAATTTTAGACTCGTCCAAATTGAAAGCGTTTGCAGACGACAAAATAACCGTGACTCAAAAATTGAAACTTGACTTTACAAGAGTAGTAAACATTGTGGGAAAAGGAGAAAATGCTGGTTACCAGCATTTTCTCCTTTTCCCACAATGTTTTCAGAAGGCTTCTTTCTCTGGGTCGTAAAAAACCAGGGATTGTTTGGTAAAGGGTTAAATATAGTTTAAAAACATTTACAATAGAATTTTCTCAATTGACTACATAGCCTCTTTTGTAAGATATTTCTGAAATTTGTGCCAGAATTACGCAAAAGTCAATAAGATTGTTTCATGATCAATAACATCTGTTGATTATGTTTGATCTTATTCAAATAAGTACAATGACATCATACTTGATATTATAAAAAAAAGACATCATACTTGATATAATAAAAAGAGAGAGTTAGCAGTTGCAAATTGACCAACTATTATTTCAGTACCATATCTTTGTACTTTTTTTCTTCCATTAGACTGTTCATTGTCTGTGTTTCCTGAGAAAAGTATACATTTTGTAGATTTGTAGTATTTGTATGTCATTAACAATAATTTTCATTCGCAGCAAAAAAGTCTGAAAAGACCCCCTTGAAATATAAATAATGAAATAATATTAATTAAAACCTTTACCACACATTCCTGAGTTTTAATGACCCTGAGGTAGAAGGCTTTTGAAAACATTGTGGGAAAAGGAGAAAATGCTGGTAACAAGAAATGATCCTGCCATGGTGCTCTTCAGACTTCCTTCAAAGAATGTGCTATGGCAACATAACTGAAAAATATTGAAAATGTCTAAAAATCTTCATCTCCAAAATGGCAGATTGGAATTCTCTACAATTTGGCGTAAATGATCCTTAACCCTTGCAGCATTGAATTAATGAAAAAGATAACTTCAGTCTGGGAAACCATTCAAAATATTTTTATTTACAGTTTTCTTTGGACAGAATATGTAATGAAATAGCGGACAGAGTAGATCCAAGATCAGACTGCACACATGTGCAGTCTGATCTTGATCTGCACTGTCCGCAGAAACAGCTTAAGTCGGTTCCAGCACTTTATGGTTTAAGTAGACCCCTTTTATATTTCTTGATATAAATTTCTATTTGTTTCAGGCTTGGCTTAATTACACTTCATAGAAAGCTATATAGACACATTGTAGTTCATTAACATTTATCTCCCATGATTATAAAACTGCACTGTACATAACATGATATGTATTGTGTATTCAAGCAGTTTGGATAGAAAATGTTCAGTTTTCAGTGCTGGCTATATATATTTGTTCTGATTTTAATGTTTATGCTTAGCTAAGTCGCATTTTTGACATCAAGTGAAGTTTGTATCATTCTATTTTTTTGTTACAAAACTATACCAGTCATGCCATAGAAAAAAAAATCTGCCGAGTTTGGCAATCTTCCTGTAAAGAATTCTTTCTCAGAGTCCATTAATATTTGGTATGAATGATACTTGATTAGACCTGCTTGTATTTACTTACATCATCTGGGCTGGTGAAAAGGATATAGAGGATATTATTTTTTTCGGTGAAAGATTGAAATTTATTTCATCGAGTGAACATCATCAGTAATATTTTTACTCGTGGCTACAGACTGATGATGTTCACTCAATGAAATAAATTTTGATAGTGAAAATATTACTGACGATGTTCACTGGATGAAATAAATTTTGATCTTTCACAGAAAAAAACAAATATTTTATCTATTTCATGCCTCTAACCCCTTTTTTGGTGGACTTGCACCAAAATCCAGTACAACTGTTTTCGGTAATATCCCGTGGCGTACCCCTCCCCGTAACAAGGCATTACAGTATTACGTAAAACACTTGAAAAGTAGGGTAAATTATGTCATATTTCCATCTGGTTGAATGGCATGCACTGTTTACCTAGGTTACTAGGGTACAGGAACTACTGTTTCCGCCTTAACTCTTTACCAAATGACAAAATTTTAGACTTGTCCAAATTGAAAGCATTTGCAGATGACAAAATAAACGTGACTCAAAAATTGAAACATGACTTTAGAAGAGTAGAAAACATAGTGGGAAAAGGAGAAAATGCTGGTTACCAGCATTTTCTCCTTTTCCCACAATGTTTTCAGAAGGCTTCTTCCTCTGGGTCGTAAAAACCAGGGATTGTTTGGTAAAGGGTTAAATTGAAGAGTTAGAAAATAAAATTGGTATTTTTCACTGGTTGTAACCATGAAATATCAAACAGTATTTCACTGTTATTTCTTGATAAACTACCAAAAAGCACGAAATAAATGACTCTTTTTAGGCTAGGCTATTTTCTCCATTAAATTTTATTGTCATGCAGACATCTTATAGCTTTAACGGAAGTGGATCAATACAGGACCATCATGCCCCCCCTGTTCCTTTTTCCACATTGCTTTAAAAAGTTTTTCTACAGTTTTTTTTTGCTTGCTGACACAACATCCCATCATCCCAGCAAAATAATGAACATTGAATATGTCATTTGCAAATGCTTTCAAAAATGGAATAGTCTGAAGTTTTGATGTTTGTAAAAGATTAAATACATAAGAAAAAGTTAAAACACTGTTGCAAAAAGAGAGATTGCTTGTAAGGAGCAATACAGTACTTAGTAACCACATAAAAGTTGTGCAAATTATTATGGCAACTATTATTAGTAAATATGGGGGATGGGGGCAGGTCCAAAAAAAATGAAAATGTTACAGATATAAATTCATTTTTACATTTACATGTAATTTTTTTTTTTTATATCTATCTGTATATATGTCTTTATTTGTCTTTGTACATTTATTACTTGTTAAGAATAAAAAAAGACTTGAAATCCACTGCTCTCTCTCTATTCCTTTCTCTCCTCTTTTGGTACTTTGTATCAGAAAGTTTGATTCTTATGTCTGTTGTCTGGATTTTAGATAATGTGGTTGCATTTGGCAGGTAATGCATTTTTTCTTAACAGGAGATAATTAAGAAAAAAAGAAAAAAAAAAAAATGCCAAACCACTGACTTGGGATAGAATGAATTTTTCCTATGCAAAGTTCACATAACAAAAATACATTCTTTAACTTATTTTGAAGCAGTATATAATGTTTTCTGATTTGTATTAAGTATTAAACTTATTGCCAAATGACAGAATTTAACACTTGTCCGAATTCAAAGCATTTGCAGAGAACAAAGTCAATGTTACTAAAAAATTGAAATGTGTTTTTGGGAGGGTAGAAAACATTGTGGGAAAAGGAGAAAATGCTGGTTACCAGCATTTTTCTCCTTTTCCCACCATGTTTTAAAAAGCCTTCTGTGTCAGGGTCAATCAAAAGTCAAGATTGTGTGGTAAAAGGTTAAGAAATCATAAAGGAATACCTTTTAATATTTTCCTGTAAACTCTGGTTTATACTGACTAGAAGTTAGTAATAAACATTATTATATACTTTCATACTGTCACCATGTATTTGCACTGGATGAAAGTATGCAATATTTTTCCATATTGCATACTTTGATATTACATACTTTAGAGCTTTTTTCACGTGCGTTGCTAAGTACGGAACTATTTTAAAACCCGCCATTTCTCTAAAAATCAAAATCTGAACGGCCGCCATTATCATAAATTTCATCATTAGACTTCACATTTTACGAACTTTTCAATGCATAGTACTTAAAAAAAAAAAACAAGAAAAATAAACAGAATGTTTGTTTCCTGAATAACAATCACTACAAAGTTATGAAAAATTTTGTCTATTGAACATGTTTATAGACAATGAAATTTTTAAGCGATGAAAAAGGATCCTCGGTTGCCATCTTGTTTGTTTACATATCGTTAGCAACAGTGACGTCATCAAAAGCCAAAATTGAAAATTCCGCAAAAGCAACGGTATGGCGACGAAACAGATGTCTCCTCGCTTTTTTAATAAATAAGACTGTTTTAAAACAGATAAATCAACGCATTCGATGAAAACACTGTTAAATCACGGGAAATTATGTTATCAATATCAAAGTATATAATAAAAAGGATATTGCACTTGTATGGAAATATATTGTGTTGAACTCGTTCTTTTGGCGTAGTTGCCCTCGCAAGCTCGGGCAACTCTACCAGAAGAACTCGTTCAACACAATATATTCCCATACAAGTGCAATAACCTATACTAAAACATAGGAATTTATATTAAAAGAAAAACATCTCAGTTATCTCCCTTTAAATTTTTCAGGTAAAAGAATTCTGATTATTAACAAATACATTAACAAAAATAAAATAGCACAATTTGAAATATAATCAAGAAAAGAATACACATGTACATGATATATATCTTAATTGATAACAGTTTATATTATTCTTTGTTTTTTGGAATACAGGTTTAAAATCACAAACTGTGACAAAATAATATAAACATTATCGAGTTGAATTTATAAATTACCTTGTCACGATAAATGATTTCAAATAGACCTGTTATCCCAAACACTAAGAATGATATAAACTGATAACGAAAGGTTTATTGACTGAAAGCTCAACAAATGTGCTCAGGAAGCAGTTCTAAGCAATTGCTACATTTTAATTTATTTGTATGGTGTTTAACATAGTTTTAAACATTATTTCAGTTAAATATCGGGGCAGCCAGTACACATATCCATGTTTTCCTGTAGTTTGTTATACCTGTAATTCACAAAATATTCTTCTTAAAGCACTGCCTGCTTTCTCACACAAGCATTGTCGAAAGAATGATCAGCAGTGAGAGAGGAATGAATCTTGAGAAAGATATTTGCTAAGCTGGGGGTTCAAACCATGGACCCCTGGTCTCAAGTCCTGTATGCTACCAACTCCACTACTTGGCTCAGCAAATTGATGCATAACTTTTCTAAAAGAAGAATGTCACCCATTTACATGAAAAGTAAATTGGTTTGTGGTCCCATTAACCCTTTCCCACACGGCAAATTTTGGACCAGACCAAATTGAAAGCATTTTGCAGATGACAAATTAACAGTTGCTAAAAAGATGATTTTTCTATATGATAGGGTAGAAAACATTGTGGAAAAAGGAGAAAATGCTGGTTACCAGCATTTTCTCCTTTTCCCACAATGTTTTCAAAAGGCTTCTATTCCTGAACCGTAAAAACCAGGGATTGTTTGGGAAAGGGTTAAACAACAAATCTACATGTAATTTAATTATATTCTAAATCCACCTCAGTCCTTATTCCATTCTATCTCTACAGTCCAGAGACTAGCCATCTGATTGGCTGAGACAAAAGGTTTCAGCCAATCAGATTGCAAGTCTAGTAATGCAGTATTGGCACAATATTCAGAACGTTGGTTGATACATATACTAACCTTAATTAATCCTTTACCAAACAACAAAATTTAAGACTAGTCTAAATTGAAAGCGTTTGCAGACGACAAAATAAATATGGCTCTAATTTCGAAGATTGGGAAGGGTAGAAAACATTGTGGGAAAAGGAGGAAATGCTGGTTAGCAGCATTTATTCCTTTTCCCACAGTGTTTTCAAAAGGCTTCTTTTTCAGGGTCGTTAAAAGTCGGGATTGTGTAGTAAAGGGTTAATACAGGTACATATACTTTTGAAGTATTCGACACAATTAACCCTTTACCAAACAATCCCAACTTTTAACAACCCTAAGGAAGAAGGCTTTTGAAAACATTGTGGAAAAAGGACAAAAAACTGGTCGTAGCATTTTCCCCTTTTCCAACAATGTTTTGGCAAGTTTTCTTCAGGGTCGTTAAAACACATGGTTGTTTAGTAAAGAGTTTACCCTTAACCAAACAACAAAGTTTCGGACTTGTCCAAATTGAAAGGTTTGTCAGATGATAAAGTGAATGTGACTAAAAATTAAAATTTGTATTTGGAATGCAAGAAAACATTGTGGGAAAAGGAGAAAATGCTGGTTACCAGCATTTTCTTCTTTTCCCATAATGTCTTCAGAAGGCCTTTTCTTCAAGGTCATTAAAACTCGGGATTGTGTGGTAAAGAGTTAAGTTATCACAATTCTCGCTATCCTTGCATTGCCACATCTTTCTCAAAAACTAACAGTATCCAAAATTGTTCACCAGGAAAGGACTGTCTATATTTAACCCTTTGGCAAACAAGCCTCTTTTCTTTGACGAACGCTTTTGAAAGCATCTAGAGAAAAGGAAAAAATGCTGGTAACCAGTATTCTCTCCATTTTTCCATGATGTTTAAGACTCCTATAAAGACAAATTCCATTAATTAAGCCATATATGGCCTGCAACACGAGAAAAGGGGCATTTGGACATTTGTGTAAAGTGCCGTCTCGGATCAGACTGCGCAGTCTGCGCAGGCTAATCCGAGACGGCACTTTACGACTACATTAGATTTTGTGCTACAGTAGACTTGCGCAAAAAAAAAAAAATTACAGAAAAACGTGGACTGTGCAGGCTGATCCGAGATGACACTTTAAGCAAATGTCCGAATGCACCTCCCCCCGTGTTGCAGGCCAGATAATTTGTAGTCTGCAAATACCTTAAATTTGGCCAGGTTGGAAATTTTTTGCTTGGTGAACTCTTTACCTAACAACAAGAGTTTGACTTATCCAAGTTGAAAGTATTTGCTGACAACAAATTAAATGTAATTTTACTCAAAATATGATATTTGTCTTTCAAAGGGTAAGAAAACATTGGTGGAAAAGAAGAGAATGATGTTTACCAGCATTTTCTTCTTTTCCCACAATGTTTTCAAAAGTCTTCTACCTCAGGGTCCTTAACTCTTTACCAAACAATCCCTGGATTCAACGACCCCAAATAAAAAGCCTTTTGAAAACATTTTGGGAAAAGAAGAAAATGCTGGTAACCAGCACTTTCTCCTTTTTCCATAATGTTTTCTATCTTATCAAAGACAAACATCACCATTTCAAAAAGAATTAATTTCTCGTCTGCAAAAGCTGTCAATTTGGACCAGTCTAAAATGTTGTTGTTTGGTAAAGAGTTAAAAGTCAGGATTACATGTATGTGGTGTAGGGGTAAGAGTTAAGATAAGTGTAAAATTAACTTTTCACCAGACAACAAAACTTGAGACTCGTCCATAATACAAAGCATTTGCAGACGACAGTTCAAATCAAATATGACTTACCGTAAATGATGGGCTTTGTCTTTGAAAGGGGAGAAAACTTTGTGGGAACAGGAGGAAATACTGGTTAACAGCATATTCTCCTTTTCATACTCTATTTTCAAAAGCCTTCTCCAAGGGCATTAACTCTTTACCAAACGATAGAACTACAGACTTGTCCAAATTCAAAGTAATTGCAGATGATTCATATCAAGAAACTTGTCTTTGATACGATAGAAAACATTGTGGGAAAAGAAGAAAATACTGATTACCAGCATTTTATCCTTTTCCCACAATGTTTTCAAAAAACTTCTTTGTTAGGGCTGTTAAAATCTGGGATTGTGTGGTAAAGGGTTAAAACTAGGTATTGTGTGATAAAGAGTTAAAACAGAATGTTCGGAAAAAAAATTCAATCCACATTTAACTTTCTGAAGGAAGCAACAGGCTCAGCCTCACTGGGTTTCTGTTTGAGATCTACACCGTAAGTTGACAAAGCTCGAATGTATTCTGTTACCTCAGGTTTACATAGACTTTCTCTCATGTAATCTGAAAAAGAGTTAAAGCTTTCAATTACACTCGATTTACAAAGAGTTTCTCATGTAATCTGAAATGGAACCAAAGCTTTCCAGTTACCCTGGATTTACAAAGACTTTCTTTTGTAATCTGAAAAAGAGCCAAAGGTTTCAGTTATCCTGGAGAAATGTAGACTTTCTCATGTAACCTGAATTAAGGGCAAAGGTTTCAATTACCCTTGATTAACATAGATTGTCCCTCATGTAATCTGAAATACATGGACTTTCTGTCATGTAACCTAAGATAGAGCCAGAGGTTTCAGTTACAAAGGACTTGCACAGACTTTCCCTCATGTAATCTGAAATACATGGACTTTCTGTCATGTAACCTAAGATAGAGCCAGAGGTTTCAGTTACAAAGGATTTACACAGACTTTCCCACATGTAATCTGAAATTAAACAGAGGAAAAGGTTGCATTACTCTGGTTAGACAAAGGTTTCAGTTACAAAGGATTTACACAGACTTTCTTTCATGTAATCTGAAAGAGAACCAAAGCTTACATAGACTTTCTTTCATGTAATCTGAAATAGAGCCAGAGGTTTCAGTCACCCTGGATTTGATAGAGTTTCCTTCATGTAATCTGAAATAGAGCCAAGGTCCCGATTGCCCTGGGTTTAAATAGGCTCTCCTATAATCAGAAAAAGAAAATGTTTCTGTTACGCCAATTTTACATACACTTTGTGTCATGTAAGCTGCAATAGATCCAAAGGTTTTTGTCAGTCTGATTTACCAGGACTATTGTTGCTGGTCTGGCAGGTCTGGCCAGCGCCTGACCAATTTTTTTGCGGGGTATGCAATGGTCTGTACTGATTATAATTGTTTAAGATCTTCCCGAGTCTTACATTTATTCTTTTGCATATTTAACTGGCAAAACTTCGTGACCAAAATGACAGAAATCTAGCCCCAAGCATGCAAAAATGCATGAAAATTGCACATAGAGGCGCGCCCATTAATAAAAATCTAATATTTTCTTGAGAAGCCCCTTCTCCCTGCTTTTTTTACAAACAGGAGAAAATTCCCTTCTCACGCTCTCCCCCTCCCTCGATGCTATCCTCTGCCAGGCCACTTTCCACTACACTGCAATGAGCCTGTTTACATTGACTGAAGCCAATTTTGTCTGAAATAATGTTTTTCTTATGCCAGTTTACTCAGACTGACTGACATTGTATCTGAAATAAAGTTAGATCCTGTATATTTGGATTTACATGTTATCTGTAAAAGAGTCTAAAGTTTCCATCACCAACCTTGGATGTACAATGTCATATGGGAGAAATGAGTTAAAGGCTATGTAAACCATAAGGTGATAGAAACCTTTGGTTCTATTTTAGATATTATGGGAGAAAACTTAGGTAATCCTGAACTGAAGAATTTTTTACTTTCAAAATTCTGATGCAAATCAAGGCCCATATTTATCAATCATTCTAATTTGCACTTGTACTATGATGCTAAAGAATTTTCTAAGTGCCAGAGTAACATCATTTCCGGATGACTAAACCATAATGGACATAGACTTGTTATGAAAAAAGAAAAAATGAATTTAGCATTGTCAGTGATTAATTATGTGTCACTTTCCATACTATAATTATACACTGTATATAATGTCTGAATCCCACAGTTACTTTTAAATGGTTACTTATGGCACACTTGGAGGGCGTTGGCATACTTGGAGGGTATTGTGGTGAAAGGATCACTTGCTTTAACAAGCAATTGCTTCTTTCATCAATGTGAACCCATGCAATTTATTACATTATTTTCTTTTGTTTAAGACTAACATATATGTAGTCTACATACACTATTTACAGTATTCGTAATTTACTAGAGGAAGCAAGCGACGACTTCTTTATCCAAAACAACTTGATAGTTCCATTGTTGATAGTATTTATCTCCCTAGTAATGTTTTTCATTAGTAAAGTCTTAGTATGATGGTATATATCACTCGTAAATATACTATACTGCTACTATGTACTTAGTAAGACTGCAAGTCTACGCTTGACATCTTAGTTACTTAATACTTTTCATTCTCTAATGTGCTATGTACATGTTTTACTTTTATGTATTCATTATTTCCACATTCGCTCATTCATTTCAGGATACCCATTTGATATCATTTGTTTTTTGTCTGTTAGTTTGTTTTGTCCATACTAATGCATGTAATAATTAATGTGTTTGATGATGAACCTTATGTGTTCAAGCTGATATTCAGAATAAAGTATTTGTTCTGTTCTGTTCAAAAATATGTAAGATCATACCTGTGATACTTTTTACAGAGCCACTGTTCGGTCCTGTGTATTCATCTGGCAGATACTCCTCTGGTAAAACACTTTTGTCAAACGCTTCATACAGCGATACCATGTTGTTTTTGTGAATCGTTATCTGAAATATGGTTGAAAAGGAAAGAAGCTCTTTGATGTTATTTTAACCCCTGCAGTACTACGCAAGTGAAATGGGCATTCTTAGTACCAATGATACTTAGGTCTATTTTAATGTAAGAGCTGTTTTTGTCAGAATATATGGCAAAGTAGCAGGCAGTGAAGATCCTAGATCAGGCTGCACATTCTGAAATGAAATACGAAAATGGAAAATGGAGAAAATACAGATTAGCATTTTCTCCTTTTCCCAAAAAGTTTTCAAAAGCCATCTTCTACAAGGTCATTAGAATTCCGGATTGTTTGGTAAAGGGTTAAAAGTAATGACAAAAAATTGAATATCTGACACGTACCCTGTCTTTAAACTTCTGTTTGAGAAAGCCTTTAACAATTGTAAACAATGCCTCGAAAAATGCCGGTGGATTGTAGAAGTGAAATTGCTTCACCCTGAATGGATAACTATTCTGAAATCAGACAAGTCAAGAATATTATAGTTAATCCTTTATCACAAAGTCCAGAGTTAACTCAACCCTGGTGGAAAAAAAAAAGAAAAAAGATCCTGCTTTTCATGAGGGCAATCTTTAACTTCAGTAACACTAAAGCTACTCTCTCACTATTGCGTATCAGCGGTGTATGCAACAAAATTTCTTTACGCAGGTCAATCGCCAAGAACTGAGGCGTATTTTGTTCAAAATTAAAGACACGGCGTACGTTCGACGTTTCTGTGGCGTTTCTGTGTTCGTATGGATTTCAAGGGACGTGAAGTACGGCGTACTGAGGCGTAAGCGTGGCGTTAACGCTTCGTTAGCACGACGTTCTTTTCTTATGTGCAGCCTTGATATTGTGTAAATACGGCGGTCACTGACGGAAAACGGCTCTGCTCACTTCGTTGCTGTCGTTCATTCAAAAGAAGTCAAACCTTTCATCTTAACCAATACGTTCGCGTGATGTAATAAGCGTTCGAGCTACGTTCCTGTGGCGTCACTGCTGCGTTGTTTTCGCTTTTACGGCGTATGTGTGACGTAAGCATGGCGTATCGGAGCTGCTACGTTTGTGCTACATATTTTTAAGTGCGGACTTAAAAAAACGTCACACCTCCGCGTACAAGGAGATCGTGCTACGTACCAAAGAGTATTAGCTACCTAAGTTGACGTTACTGCAGCGTTGTCGCCGCGTTCCTTTCTTATCGCAATATGCCGTACATACGCAAGCCGATACACAATAGTGAGAGAGCGTCTTAAGGAACAGTTGGTTCCTGTGATCATTACCTTGGAATCCTTGTATTACTTTATTTTGGGTAGCCACTCAAAAACTTCAACCCCATTCATTTAACTCTTTACCACACAATCCCAAGTTTTAATGACCCTAAGGCAGAACCCTTTTGAAAACATTGTGGGAAAGTGGTTACTTTAAAAGTTGACAATTTCTTGGAAAATATATTTAGAGAACAGAGAAAAATTATATCAGAAACTTCAGGAAAGCATAGATAATTGCACCAGCTGCTGAAATATATCTGAATTAGATAATGTTGAAAATGGCATTATACACTATAGAAACAAAATAAAAATCTAGTTTCTTTTGTTTTTTTTTTAGTTTTTACTGCACAACTAAATTTTAGACTCATCCAAATCGAAAGCACTAATTTTGCAGACCCAGAATAAAATGTTGCTGAACCCTTTACCAAACAATCCTGTGTTTTCACGACCCTTGGAAAGAAGGGTCCACCATTGTCTCCTTTTCCCACAATATTTTACACCTTTTCATAGAAAGCAATCACTATTTAACCCTTTACCAGACAACAAAATTTTAGACTTTCCCAAACTAAAGCATTTGCAGACAACAATTTAAATGTGGCTCAGATGATTATTTCTGTCTTTGATAGATTAGAAAACATTGTGGAAAAAGGAGAAAATGCTGGTAACCAGCATTTTCTCCTTTTCCCTCAGTCTTTTCAAAAGCCTTCTTTCCAAGGGTTGTGAAAACACAGAATTGTTTGGTAAAGGGTTCAGCAACATTTTATTCTGGGTCTGCAAAATTAGTGCTTTCGATTTGAATGAGTCTAAAATTTTGTTGTGCAGTAAAAAGTAAAAAAAGACAAAAGAAACTATATGTTGTTACGGGAGATCACTCCTTCCTTATACATAGCTTTCCCGTATAAAATCAATACCTGACAACTGCGTAAGAGAGAATTCTCTTTAGCTCAGTGGTTATGGTATTGGTCTTTTAAACCTCGAAAAACGAGGATATTATTTTGTCCGCATGGGTTCGAATCCCGCCAGATGCGGTTTGTATTTGAGCTATGCATTTGTTACGAACTTTCATGTTCGTAAGATGGGGGTTCGTCCGGGATTGGCCATTGAGCCATTTGTTGTCTAATTAATAGACTTACTGCCTAATTTGGCTTTCTGTCATCAAAATAATGACATTTAAGAGGGGGTGTGTTACGGGAGATCACTCCTTCCTTACTGCATAGCTTTCCCGTATAAAATCAATACCTGACAACTGCATTAGAGAGAATTCTCTTTAGCTCAGTGGTTATGGTATTGGTCTTTTAAACCTCGAAAAACGAGAATATTTGTCCGCACAGGTTCGAATCCTGCCAGATGCGGTTTGTATTTGAGCTATGCATTTGTTATGAACTTTTATGTTCATAAGAATGTAGATATTTATTTTGTTTCTATAGTGTATAATGCTATTTTCAACATTATTTAATTCAGATATATTGCAGCAGCTGGTGCAATTATCTATGCTTTCCTGAAGTTTCTGGTATAATTTTTCTCTGTTCTCTAAATGTATTTTCCAAGACATTGTCAACTTTTCAAAGTAACCACTTTCCAAACAATGATCAGCAGTGGGAGAAGAACAAATCCTGTGGCAATGACTATCATAGTCATAAATTAAAAGCATTAAAAATTTTGCAGACGACAAATTAAATAATAGTCAAATGGTGACATTGGTTTGTGATAAGATAGAAAGCACTGTTGGAAAAGGAGAAAATGCTAGTTACCAGCATTTTGTCCTTTTTCAACAATGTTTTCAAAAGCCTGCTTTCCCTGGGTCGTTAAAAGTTGGGAATGTTTGGTACAGGGTTAGTATAGGCCAACTTATGTCAGACCCTACATAGGACAATCGTAGCAAATTACTTATTGATGGTGCGGAAGGATGTGAAAGAGAGACGGTTGGTGCTAGATATTTTTGTTTTGTGTTTAACATCATTTTAAAGGAGTTTTAGACGTTGCATGGTGGTCAGTACACCTATCTATGCATTCCAAAGATTCCATGGGTTGCTTTACAAGTACTATACACACAGTCTTTCAAAGCAGTAGGCTGCTTTCCTGTGTAAAAAAAGTGAAGACCATGTTTATCAGTGAGAAAGGAGTGAATCCTGTTACATGGACTTTCATCAAACGTTGAAGATGGTTTTTGGCAAAATTGCAAAATTAACGTACAAACCTTGTTTGTAATCCTTGTCTGTCCTGTGTTTAACAATCCCTTTGAGGAAGTCTTTTGAAAGCATTGTGGGAAAAGAAAAAAATGCTGGTATCCAGCATTTTCTCCTTTTTCCACAATGCTTTCTGTCCTATTAAAGTTAGATTGCATTAATAGAGCCATATCTGATTTGTGCTCTGCAAACAATTTTAATTTGGACCGGTTTAAAATTTAGTGAATTGAAAATAAAATTTAACCATTATGTACCTGCATAATGGAGGTCATTCTGCGTAGATTTTCCACTGTGTACACTTGTGTTTTATGGGCCATTGTGAACCCTGTTTGGTCAACTATAATTACAAGTCCATTCACTTGGGCCCTCTCGTCCATAGTGATCCAATCCAACACGCTGGTAAATGTTCGAAACACAGTCTCTACACCGCCTAGTTCTTTCTTGATCTTGTCTAAGTCCAGTTGGCCTGAAAAGATTCATCATTGATCATTTTTTGCAATAGATACTTAACTCTTTACCAAACGACAAAATTTAAGACTTGTCCAAATTGAAAGCACTTGCAGACAACAAAATTTATGTGACTCTAAAATTGAAATTTGTTCTAGGAAGGGTCAAAAACATTGTGGGAAAAGGAGAAAATGCTGGCTACCAGCATTTTCTCCCTTTTCCACAATGTTTTCAAAAGGCTTTTTTTCTCAGAGGCCTGAAAACCTGTGATCGTTTGGTAAAGTGTTAAACAATTATTGAACTTAATTAACCCCTCACAAAACAGTAAAATTTGAGATTTGTCCAAACTGAAAGCATTTGCATACAACAAGGTAAACATTTCTTAAAAAACTGAAATTTGTCTTTTAATCTTTTACCACACAATCCTGTATGTACAACCTTGGGGAAGAAACCCTTTTGAAAACACTGTGGGAAAAGAAGAAAATGCTAGTAACCAGCATATGTACATGTATGTACTTGTATGTACACAGGAATGTGCACATGAGGTTTTATATATTACGAATTTGATTGTATGGTGTTCAATGCAGTTTTCAACATTATTTAAGTTATATCATGGCAGCCAGTCCACCTGTCTATGCTTTCCTAGAGTTTCTTTTATCAGTACTTTGCACAATATTCTTTCAAGGCAACTGGCTACTTTCCAACAAAACCATCGTCAAAACAATGATCAGCAGTGAGACAAGAATGAATCTTGTCACAATGACAATCATCTATCTTCATAAAAAGAAATTGGCCAAGCTGGGGATTTGAACCTGCAACTTCCTCGTCTAAAGTTCTGTATGCTACCGACTGTGCAACTGGGTCTCAGCTGTTTAGTATATATGTATTCAGTAACCACTAAGGCAAGGTAAAAGTGTAGGCTACTGTAGAAAATGAATACTTTAACTACATTGACTCTTTAGCACAAGTAACAGATCTGGACTTTTGCTTTTTTTAAATGAAATGTTTCTGACTAACAAATATGCAATATTTGCCAAAAAGATGGAATTTTTCTTATAAAAACAGAGGACAGAAAACATTGCGGGAAAAAGCATTTTCTTCTTTTTTCTCACAATGTTTTCAAAGGTTTTTTTTTTCTCTTCTTTCTCTTAAAACACAGTATTGTTTGGTAAAGATTTAAGGTCTACGTCCCCTAACTCTCATGTTAAAAGACGGAAGCTGCCGAGATTGGGCGAATAGCCTTTACGAAAACGTCAGTGTTACACAATATGTGCTGATGAGCTAGTAAGTCTATGGCCCTTAACTCTCATATTAAAAGACGGAAGTTGCCAAGATTGCACATAGCCTTTAAGAAAACATTGATGTTACAAGATATTTACCAATCAGTTAGGGGTTGTAATTCTTATATGATTAAAACGATCAAATAAACCATTAATAAAGACACTCACCTGGTCGACTCATCATGTAAATTCGACCACTCTCATCTGTACGTGGAAGTCTCAATATGAAACTAAAACAGTCAAAATTACAGACTTAGAAAGAAATTGTACATTTTACTAATCCACTTATTAATTAACTCCTAGAGTGCCTTTCACGACGACAGTTGCTTTTGTGGCCAGTTTAGAACAAGATCAGACTGCACAAAACATGCAGTCTGATCTTTGATCTACACTGTCCACTTTGCTAAGCCTTTATTGATTAAGCAACAATGAAGTTACAATTAATTGGGTATTGTTTTTTAAAGATACATCTTCACCCGTTTTCATCAAGTTTTTTAACCGTTTTTTTCTTTATTTTATGAAACTATAATCACTCTTGTATCTTCATGCTAAATATTGACCCAGATGGTTGCAAGGTTGCACAGATTACGGCAGATAGAAAATCCATTTCATTCTATTGCGGCTAGCCATAGACATAACAACCACAGTTTCCGGTTTAAATCGAAGACAAATACCTACAGTTTCTTTACCCCAAACACCTTATATGATTTTTTATCTACATTTACACAGTTGACTAGATTACAACACCTTCAAGTTTTAATAGCGTTTGCTCACTCTCTGGCTGTAGAGATGTCTCTTTAACTGTTTACCACACAATCCTGAATTTTAACAACCCTGAGAAAGAAAGCTCTTGAAAACATTGTGGGAAAAGGAGAAAATGCTGGTAACCAGCATTTTCTCCTTTTCCCACAATGTTTTCTAACCTTCCCAAATCAAATTTCAATTTTTGATTCACATTTATTTTGTTGTCTGCAAATGCTTTCAATTTGGACTAGTCTAAAATTTTGTTGTCTGGTAAAGAGTTAACTGAAAATGTCTGTTGGGTTTATTCAGTGCTCTACGGGTTAACGATTGCTCATGCAATCAGTCAATGAATTCATCAATCAATCAATCAATCAAACATGTAGATCAATCAGCTCCTTCACCTTTCAATTCACTAATCAATCAATAAACTTAAGCAAGTAATTTATACGAGCTGTGCTGTGTCAAAAGAGGGTTTACTATTATACTGCAAAGAAATTTCTCGTGATCTGATTGGATAATATGCCCCGAACATATATATCATGTACACTGGCAAAACCAACACAAAAGCAGTTTCCCTTTCGGGAGCCCCGTATACATGACTACACTTTCAACACAACATCCAAAATGGCGGTGTCGATCAAGATTAACATCAAGATTATGTGCCAAACTGCACGTTTTAGCACGTTTTACCAAGGTTTCAGTGACGTCAGTTCCCAGTGACGTCAGTTTTCATTGAATTGGGGCACTCAGAAGGGAAATCCTACTTCGTCAGCGTACTCAATTTTTGAAACCAAAAATCAGGTAAAATTCGCTTAACACACGTTGGAATGGTAAAACTTTGCAGTATAATAAATTCGTTGTACGGTCAGGTGGCAGGGGACTTGGAAACTTGTTCACGGCTGTGGTGAATAATGTCGCCACCTCGCCTTCGGCTCGGGGTGACATTATTCACCACAGCCGTGAACAAGTTTTCAAGTCCCCTGCCACCTGACCGTACAACTAATAATGTTTCTGCAAAAAGTTGACTTGTATCAACCCAGGTCAGCCTGAGTCAATATTTTTTTGCTACTGTTAAATTTTCTGCATGTCCAAGGACCACATTTTCTGCTTCATGTTTCATCAGTCAGCTGGTATATGAACATATTTTATGGATCCATAATTACATCTATATAATCTATATTTTTCCCAGAGCACGGCCAATTATATTAGCCAAGTAATCACTAAATAAACAATTAGCTCAACAAACAATTTTACAAACTTACCCAGACTTGAGTAATTCTTGGATCTTTTTATCTTGAGGGTCTTTGTTCGCAAACCATAATGGGTTTTCCTCTCGCGATGTAAAGAAATGTTCAAGCCTGGCTCTGGCACCAAGTTGACTAAACTTCTGAACTCGCAGATATTTCAACAAAAACCGGGAACCTGTTCAACATATCAGAAGAAACAATCATATCAAATAAAATAAGCCTGAATCCTTGAATTCATTGAAGCCAGGAAAGCCTAGCCAGATAGACGACCCTGTTGATTGAAGCTTTTGAAACTATTGCAGGGAAAGACGAAAACTCTTGTAAATTTTCCCTCAATTTTTGCTTTTCTTTAGAAAAAAATCTCAATATTTGAGCCACACTTAATATTTTGTCTGCAAATTCTTTCAATTAATATTTATTTTTTTTTCCTTTTGTCACTATTATGTGGTAAAAAGTAAACCAGCCAATAATAATTCTGTTAACCTTTAACCAAACAATCCATGCTTTTAATGACCTGAGAAAGAAGGCAGTTGAAAGTAGTGAGAAAAGGAAATAATACTGGTGAACAGTAACTCCTTCTTTTCCCATTATGACTCCTACTCTTCAAGGACAAAATCCAGTGACTATTTAAGCTATATTTTATTTGTTGTCTGTAAATACTTTCAACTTAAAAGAGTCTTATACTCTGTCTTGTGGTAAGGAGTTAAGTTAAATTGGCAAAATAGCAATCAATATCTAATGACATATCAAATAAACATCTAAAAACATTTTAGATACATAGTCATGTCCAAAAACTTCATGTGCTCCTTCTTTATGATAAAATATTGAAGCAGAAATGATTAACTCTTGACCAAATGACAAAATTTTACACTTGTTCAAATTGAAAACATTTGCAGATGACAGAGTGAATGTGACTCAAAAAATGAAATTTTTTAGAAAGGTAGAACACATATTGGGAAACCAGCATTTCCCAAAATATTCAGGCATGGGGTAGCCTGGGTCCAGGCAGCAATAATTTTGTAGTCACTTCTTGTCCTGGTCTCCTTTCACAGCCTATACAGATCTGTGACAAAACTGTTTATTGGTTCTGTTATTAATACTGTCTTCTTTGACAAAGTAACATCGGAATATATGAATGGTAAAAATGATCGAACTGGAATTTGGGCTAGGCGTAGGGTAATGGTATTCTTATTCAAGTCCTGAGTATTCATTAA
The DNA here is from genome assembly GCA_946811185.2 of Hippopus hippopus. Classification (NCBI taxonomy): domain Eukaryota; kingdom Metazoa; phylum Mollusca; class Bivalvia; order Cardiida; family Cardiidae; genus Hippopus; species Hippopus hippopus. The sequence goes on along the minus strand of OX328103.1, from coordinate 11,278,881 downwards.
GTATTCTGTAGTTGTGGATTTTTAAAAATAAAAGTATATCTTTATTCAAATATATTACAAAATTCATCTAGTCATGAATAGTTTTGAACATATTATGAATACTTTTGCCATTTCAAAGAAAATAATAAAGCAAAAAATAACATAAATGGTTGAATTGATGTAAGTGAAGTCTAGGTATACTGGTGTAGGAACATATAAAACTACACTTCAAAAGGTAAGTATGATACATAAAAGATATGAGACTGCTTTGATACTGTAAAAAATCTTTTAATTAAAATGATGAATCTGATAAAAAATTCATAATCATATATATTTATCATTTTCTAAGTTGATTTTCATTAAAAGAATTGTATGAGAAGTGCGAAAATCAGTAGGTTTTTCTATAGCATGGCTGAGCCTTATCACTAATTTACCACCCTGAGGCAATCTGCCAAAAGATGACACAGGTATATATTTAGTAATTTGAAAGTTTAACCCATTAATTCCTAATCCTATAAAAAGATCTTGAAGACACATTCTTCTTTTGTCACACTGTTTTCAATTCAGATAGAAAACGCATTTCATGTCTTGGAGGCCTTCAAAGTAATTGCTGTTGTTGTCTCTGGTTTTAAATGAGGATAAATCCCTTAAGTTTTTCTATCCCTTACACCATACAATTTATTTATTATTATATTGGTAACTTATCTATGTTTACACAGCTGAGCCATTCTACACACTTTTAAGTTTTAACAGTATCGTTTCTCTCTAGCTGTAAGGATGTATCTTTAAAGCAATTGCATGCTTTGGCTGTTTCCATGTTTGATGTAAATATATATTAAATGAAATGAATCCTACCACTAGGCTTGATGCTTATTTCAGATAAAGACACATATATACAATAATCACTGAGAAAGATTTGATTCAAGGCACATGCTTGTAATCAACACATGGGGCTCTGTTTATTCATTGGACAATATTTATCAATAACCTTAAGTGAAGGAACCGTGACCAAAAATATAAGATTCTTAATATCTAAGGATTTGTTTAGTGATCTTATTGATTTCATAATTGTAGAATACTTATTGACTGATTTTCAAATGTTGTATTACCTAAATCAACTTATTTTACTGTGTGGTAAGACACAGAAATCTTTAGAACCATCATTCTTGAAAGGATATATTGCACCTTAAAATTAAACTGTAGTTTTTGGCTCTTTGTTACCAGTTGAGGTTTTGCTGCAGGTGCATACAGCGGTATACAACAATGCACATTTGCATGCATTTTGATTTGGGCAGTGCCCTGGCAAGACAACTGTGATGCATTATACCAAGTAAGTCATTACATAATATGAGATCCTTAAAATTCAGTGTATCCTACAGACTGACTCATGAGATAAAATGGAAATAAAAGAAAAATACAAATAGCACAAAGTTTTGACCCATGTCCGGCTACACGAATTGCGCAGACTGACTTGGGTTGGTACTTTTTGCAGAGGCATTTAAGCTCTTTTTCACAGAGTATGGCACTTTGTTTCCTTTACAACATTTTTTATCTCTAGCTTCCAAGCTTAGCGTGATTAAGAATACTTTTTATTCCTCTGTATCACAGCGAACTCCTGTCCCATTTATAAACAAGCACAAATCTACTTTTCAAGACTTTCAGTCCTTTGATTTTAAACACGACTTTGACCAGTAAATACTCGATTTTTGTGTGACATATAATGGCACTGGATTTTGCGACAAGCTTTGCCCTCTATTCAAGCTATAGGGGCAAAGTTTTGTCATGAAAAAAAATCTATGCCAACAAATTACGAATTCAATCCCTTTTTCAAGAACGATGACTCTACCCTACCAAGAGGACATCGAATCCATTTCTCCCGTTTCATCAATTCTCGTAAGGCCTTGATACTCCCATCAAGTTCTTTTTCCTCTTCTTTTAGCTCCTTTTTTGCCTTCTCTAGCGTCGTTTGATCCAGATCACTCTTGTATTCACATTCGTCTGAAAAAAAAAAAGTTCAACTCAGTCATGGCCTAGACCCATTCGGAGCAAATTTGTAGAAGATCTAGATTATTATGTAAGTCATGCTTATTTTGTCTCATGCAAATGCTTTCATGTCTTCCTTGGGAAAGAGGCACATTTCAATAACTTGATTAGAAAAGAAAACAATATGACAATAGGAGAAACAGCTCGTTATATCAATTTATCCATTTGTCATAAAGCTTTTTAAAGGAGTTTTGCTGTATGAAGGAAAAAGGCCGACTGTAAATGAGGTACAGAGGCCAGTTGCTTGATCGCCATCATCAATGAAACTATAGATGTATGTGATTGACGATGAACCCTTTACCACACAATCCCGACTTTAAAAGACCATGAGGAAGTTCTCAAGTTTTCGAAAATATTTGGGGGGAAAATGAGAAAATAGCAGCATTTTGTCCTTTCCTACAATGTTTTCTACCTTTCCGGAAACAAATTTTACCATCCGAGTCACGCTTATTTTGTCGCATGCAAATGCTTTCATGCCTTCCTTTACCAAAACGACATAAATTTCGGCGCGACCAAACTGAAAGCGTTTGCAGACAATAAATTAAATATAGCTCAAATGATCTTTCTGCCTTTGATAAGGTTGAAAACATTGTGGGAGCTGGTTACCAGTATTTTTTTTACCCAAATTGTTTTCAAAAGCCTTCTTCTTCAGGGTCGTTAAACTTGACTCGGGCGGGGTTGTGTAGTAAACGATTAAACATAAATCGTAAGTAAGTATTCTAGGATGATGTGTCCCCTATTGCTGATGCCATGCTTTACCCGAAAGTCCAACTTCATGTAAAAAAAAAAAAACTCTACGAAAATGTCACAATACTTGTTAAGACTTTCTCTACCATTTACCACAGAGTAGATTTTAATTGCGGAAACGTGGCTCTAGACTGAGACTCCCTCTATTCTAGTGTCTTACTTCCTTATGGCAAATGTCATGTGCTCTGACTGCGGCTCCAAAATTCTTTTGTTAAGGACATTTCCATGAAAAATTAGTGCTTCAAGTATGGACCGAACCCCAGTCCCCTAAGTTTCGAATCTTACACTTTAAAACCATTGAGCCACGCAGGACCCCTCTTAGAGGTAGAAGACTGATTCTACAGCAGGAGAAACCCTAGGGAAATATGACCACCATTGAATTCTTCTTTATCACAATGCTTTTAGTCGATTCAATTTTTCTTGTTTGGTAAACTTTAAAGGGTTATGGTAGCCCAAAAATCTTTTATGATGTAAATGGTTAGCGTTAGATCTACCTGTACCTACACGTGTTTATTTTTAGAATTTTCTTATCCCAGACCGTGTATGTATGCATCTTCAAGTGGGTGGATCACGTTGCTGAACTCTACCAGACGACAAAATTTCACTCTGGCTCAAACTGAAAGCATTTGCAGACAACAAATAATATATGATTTAAATGGTTGCATCTGTGTTTGAAAGGGTATAAAGCATTGTAGGAAATGGAGAAAATGCTGGTAACCAGCATTTTCTCCTTTTCCCACAATGTTTCAAAAGTCTTCTTTCTCGGGGTCTATTTTCAAACGTGGGATTCTTTGGAAAAGGGTTATGTACAGGTTATTAATCGGAACATAAACTTTGGCTTTGGTTTCAAATTTCTATTTGATCATTACAGTGGTTCATATTTGAGCGGCGCAAAAGGGGGGGGGGGTTTCATGTTTCTCTGTGTTGCATAATACTAAGAAAGTCATCACATAATTACGAATCCACAAAACCCATATTGTATAACAACCAATTGAATCGTGAGGTACACTGGTCCGTTGACATGCACAAAATTGACCAAAAGCTTTCTAGAAAGCTTCGGCCAAGTCAACTTCCGCGAAATGCGCAGGCTGGCCGGGTCGATAGCCCCCTACTTTTTGTGGCTGCATTAAACCCTCTTTTCCCGGATCATTGCTCATGTGCTTTGCAAATTCAGTCTGGGTACAGGAGGTGATACATTTTTAATCACTCCTAATCGCGTCTCGTTTCACGATTTATACAGATCTGTGGCAATAAACTGATAAACGCTTCCTAAGTTATTGCCGTCTTTTATTTTACAAAGTAACGTCCGAATATACGTATAAAAGGCAAAAAATGATCGGACCGGAACTCAGGCTATGCAAGTTTGGCTTAGCTACAAACTATCGCCACGAAGTTTTTTTTTTTACACCAGAACTATGCCAGTAACAATTTAACCTTTTGCCAGACAATTCCGTGTTTTAACAACCCTTTAGGAGACATTGCGGGGAAAGGAGAAGGTGTTGGTAACCATCATTTTTGTCTTTTCCTAAAATGTTTTCGATCCCTCTGTAGACAAATCCCATCATTTCAGCCACATCTAATTTGTCGTCTGCAAATGCCCTCAATTTCGATCAGTCCAGAATTGTGTCGTCTGGTAAAGAATTTAGTTGCTGATAAAGAAAGCCATATCTAAGATCAGACTGCGAATTGACAGTCTGTACGAGTAGGTTGAATCTGCATTTGGGTCAACAATATGGCGCCAAACTCATTATAAAAGCAGCAATATTAGTAGCATAAGATAGTAGAGGGTGTACAAGGAGAAACATATAGCCGCGCGAAAATGAACCGAATAAATCTTTATTTCTTTGTAAATTTCATTTATTTTCTCTATTTACAGTCAAATGATAAATATATATGACAACCAGGCCATACATAGGTCTGTAAAGATCGATTATTGACCAATCAGGTTACTGTATTTTTTCAATCCGCCACGCCGCGTTGCTGCCCACCATATTGGCTCCCAAACAACGGGCTGGGAACACTTTCAGAACACTGCGATAGAAAGACAAATTATGAAGAAAATGCTCAGGTTAACTTGGGTACCGCTGGACATTAAAAGGCGCTGCACAAAGAAAGGATTGAACATTAAAAGTTTGAAATATTGTGAGATAGTCATGTTTGGCCTTTCAGAAAAGTTTCTAATAAGTCAGTTTACATCAGGCGCGTAAGCAGGCGGAACTCCGAAGGCCTGGGCTTCAACATCAACCATCAGAGCATCTGATAAACGAAAAGCGCTTTCTTAATCAGGAAAAGATACCAAATCATCTCAATTTCAAAATTACTTTTGCAAGAAAACAACTAAATAGACAATGTAGATCAAAGATCAGGCTGCACGTTCTGTTCAGTCTGATCTTGATCTACAATGTCCGCAAAATACAGTCTGGTCTTGATTTACATTGTAGCCGAGCCCCGGTAGCTAAGTCGATAGCGTACAGGACTTGAGAACAGGGGTCGCTGGTTCGATTCCCGGCCAGACCAATTTCTTTCTGAGGACTGATGATCTACTCAATGCGACAGGATTCATTCCTCTCTCACCGCTGACCATTGTTTTGACGATGGTTATTTGGGAAAGTATAAATTGTGCGCAGTACTGGTAAAAGAAACTCCAGGAAAGCACAGATAGGTGCACTGGCCGCTGCTATATAACTTAAATAATGTTGAAAACGGCGTTAAATACCATTCAATGAATCAATTAATTCTTTACATTCTCTAAAACAGTGACAAAGTTGTGCCTGGTTCCTTAATGTGTCAACATCCATTGCGTAGACTGAGCTATAGCTTTCCTAAATTCCTAGCTTCGCACCTGTAAATCATGCACGACAAGCTCTTACAATGTTATCTTTGCGCGTATTTTACAATTTTCGATATACTCCCAGCCTAATTCTCAAATAATTCTCTGAATTCGAAGTTCCAAATCTTCTGATTGGCAAAACCAAACGGTTTAGCCAATCAAAAGTTGCGTTACTTTCTAAAACTCTTAATCTAGAACAGGATGAAGAATGCAGTTTAATGATCAGAGTACAGTACATGTATTATTAAACTTGTCTTGTGTCGAACTTTATCTTTTACCTGTGTATTAAATAACACTTTAAGATAAATTTAATCTGACCACCCTTATCTCGCGGAATAAAATTCAACAGCGGAATCAACCATCCTTTATATTCTATGTGTTGTTTTGACATTAACTGTATACTAGAAAGTACGTGATTACTTAAGTACTATATGTACGAGCAGAAGCTAAATCTGGCTCAAATGAAAGGTTTTACTTACAAAATTAATCATTATGGGAAATGGAGGATTTGCAGGTTACTAGCATTTTCTTCTTTCTCCCACAATGTTTTTTTTTTTAACCATTACCGCACAATCCCGAATTTTAACGACCCTGTAAAAGAAGGCTTTTGAAAGCACTAGGGGAAAAGAAAATGCTAGTAACCAGCATTTTCACTGTTTCTCACAATTTTTTCTACCTTTACGAATACAAATTTTAAATTGTGAGTCTCATCAATTTTGTCTGCAAATGCCTTTAGTTTGGACTATTCTATGCTTCTTTCTGAGGTGAGGGCGATGAATACATGGGACTGTTCGGTGAAGGGTTAAGCAGTCAAATGGACATGAAAGTGTGTAGACAATGATCAGACTGCAAGGACGTGCAGGTTTAATCCGGATCCACACTCTTCCAACTTTTCCTACTGCCTCTTTTCCTACTGCAGAAAAGTAGGACATGTTGGGCTATTCTTTATGATAATGATCAGAGAGGGCCATTAAATTACCAGTTGGTTTAGCCAATCAGAAGTTGTGTTACTTTCAAATTTAGAAAATCTTGTTGAATAAGACAAAGAATTTTCTCAAGAATGGTTAGTGAATATGGACCCAGATACCGAGGTCGGTAGCTTAGTCGGTAACGTAAACGGCTTTAAACCCAGGGGTAGGTGGTTTGATTCCCAAGATCTGCCAACTATTCTTTCTGATGATTGGTGATAGTCATTGTGATAGTATTCATTCTACTCCAATCGCTGAGCTCTCTTTCGACTATCATTATGTGGGAAAGCAGCCAGCGGCTTGTGGAAAGAATATAGTGCTAAGTACAGGTGAAAGAAAATCCAGGAAAGCATGGTTAGGTGCTCTGGCCGCCGCGATATAACTGAAATAGGAATGATGTTGAAAATTATGTATATATTATATACACCAAGCTAACAAGCAAAACTAGATCCATTTTCTTATATAAGAATATTTCAATAAAGCTGAACATTCTGAAAGGGACTTTTATCGTCAAGCAGTAGACAACTTTTGAAAACAATGTGGCAAAAGAAGAAATTGGGAGGCGCTCCGGCAAAAGGGGCTTTATTCATCTCCATGAAGCATTACACCATATATTCATAAAATCCACGTTCTCGAACAAAGGGGTAGAAGAGTCCTCTGACATCCAGAAAATTTACAAAGGGCAAAAGGTTGCGAACCATGTCAGCCTGCGCGGACTGCAGGCTAACATGAATAGATACTTTTTGCAGATGCACAAATTCCCCTTTTCATGGATCAGTTGTTTTTCACGACAGTTTTTTTTCACATATGGAACGGTCTTGCGTGGCTCAGAGTGTAGGACTCGTAACCTGGAGGCCCCGGGCTCGAGCCTCACTGGAAGCACTAATATTTGGGGGGAAGTGTCCTTGGGCAAGATACTTTCAGGGCCGTAAAAAAAAAAAATATCTGTTTTTATGGTTCGGTTCGAGATGCTGTAGGTATGTATTTTTTTCCAGAAACTTTTTACATGGACCATGTACCGAAATCACACCCGACAGATTCTTTTTTTTTTCTATCGTAGCATGCATAAAAAGTTTATGGTCGGCAGTATTTTCTAGGTAGTGTCGGGAAACTTTACACGCAGATATTTTTTGATAGGCTCTAGCATTATTGAAACCCAGGAAATACGTGGATAAGCGAATTGTCAGCGTGATAAAACTGTAAAATTGTTGAAATCGGCATAAAACACCATTCAGTCAATCAATCTACCACAAGGGACTCAAGTTTCTCTCAGCTCGCTTAAAGTAACAATAACTGCCAAATTGAAACAACGCAGGTGTTAAAATCCATTTAAACTAACTCATACCATTTCAAAGTATGGAAGTTAATGTAGAGAACAATCTTTTAAGCTATTGTCCGGTCGGTCCAAGTGCTAATCGCAGAGAAATTAATTTCAAACCCAGGTTATTATAAGTTGCCAGGCCACTTTATCTTTTGTTTACTTTTTGCCTGATTTTAGTAACCAGCGACTAACACTTGAACCGATCACACGATAAAGATTGTTATTTCACAAATTTTTTTAAACTTTTGAATGGCATCATTAATTCAAATCCATTTTAATACCTGCATTGTCTTTTTGGTCGCTATTGGGCCTGTAAGATAATATCGTAGTACATTTAAACCCTACTTCAGGTAAACGTGCACTAACTTGTACCCTTTACAAAAACAATCTCGTGGTTTTTACGACCTTGGGAATAATGCTTTTGAAAACATTGTAGGAAAAGGAGAAAATGCTGGTAAACAGCATTTTCTCCTTTTCCCACGACGTTTTCTACCTTTCCAAAGCCAAGTTCCATCATTTGAACTCCGTTTTGTTTGTCACCTGCAAAAGCTTTCAAACTGAAATTGTGTCTCCCAGTAAAACGTAAAGGGTAATACCCGTTTATTCGGTTCAAAGCTTCGTTCATTCACCCGCGTAACGCGTCCCAGCTTTACTGCAAAAACACTTCTAAATACGAGTATAATTCTTTATCTTTTTTTCTTTTTCCTTTTTTTTACGCCCGTCGAAGACGGGCCGTATTATGGGATCACCCATGGCGTAAGGGCGGGCGGGCCGGCGGCGTCCAGTTCTTTGTCCGGAGCATAACTTTGTCATCTCCAGTCCGATTGACTTGAAACTTGACAATTGTGTTTGTTGCGATAATACGGAGTGCAGTGCGAAAGAACCATAACTCTACCTCATGCTGTCTTTGAGTTATTTCCCTTTGATCGTCATTTTTACAGCATTTTCTGCTTGTCCGGAGCATAACTTTGTCATCTCCAGTCCGATTGACTTGAAACTTGGCATTTGTGTTTGTTGCAATAATACGGAGTGCAGTGCGAAAGAACCATAACTTTACCTCATGCTGCCTTTGAGTTATTTCCCTTTGATCGTCATTTTTACAGCATTTTCTGCTTGTCCGGAATATAACTTTGTCATTTTTATTCTGAACATCTTCAAATTCGGTATGCATGAAGGTTGAAAAATTACGGGGTGCAGTGCCCAAGAACCATAACTCTTCCTAGCACGAAGTTTGAGTTATTCCCCCTTAGATCTTCATTTCTATAGCATTTTTTGCTTATCCGGAGCATAACTTTGTCATCTTAAGTAGGAATGACTTGAAATATTGTATGCTTATTGTTGCAATAATTTGAAGTGCAGTGCGCAAGAATTGTAACTCTACCTCGTGCTGTCTTTGAGTAATTTCCCTTTGATCGTCATTTTTACAGCATTTAGTGCTTGTCAGGAATATAACTTTGTCATCTCAAGTCAGAACGACTTCAATTTTGGTATGCATGTTTGTTGCAATATTACGGAGTACAGTGCGTAAGAACAATAACTCTACCTAGCGCAGATTTTGAGTAATTCCACTTCGATCTTCATTTTTACAGTCCAGTTCTTTGTCCGGAGCTTAACTTTGTCATCTCCAGTCCGATTGACTTGAAACTTGGCATTTGTGTTTGTTGCAATAATACGGAGTGCAGTGCGAAAGAACCATAACTCTACCTCGTGCTGTCTTTGAGTTATTTCCCTTTGATCGTCATTTTTACAGCATTTTCTGCTTGTCCGGAATATTAATTTGTCATTTTTAGTCTGAACATCTTTAAATTTGGTATGCATGATTGTTGAAAAATTACGGAGTGCAGTGCACAAGAACCATAACTCTTCCTAGCACGAATTTTGAGTTATTCCCCTCAGATCTTCATTTTTATAGCATTTCTTGCCTGTCCGGAGCATAACTTTGTCATCTTAAGTAGGAATGACTTGAAATATGGTATGCTTATTTGTTGCAATATTTGGAAGTGCAGTGCGCAAGAATTCTAACTACCTCGTGCTGTATTTGAGTTATTTCCCTTTGATCGTCATTTTTACAGCATTAAGTGCTTGTCTAGAATATAACTTTGTCATCTCAAGTCAGAACGACTTCAGACTTGGTATGCATGTTTGTTGCAATATTACGGAGTACAGTGCGCAAGAACAATAACTCTACCTAGCGCGGATTTTGAGTAATTCCACTTTGATCGTCATTTTTACAGTTTTTCTTGCTTGTCCGGAAGGGAACTTTGTCACCTCAAGTCAAATTGACTTGAGACTTGGTAAACATGTTTGTTGTAGTTATGAAAAGTGCAATGCACTGGACCCGTAACCTTACCTAATGCCCTTTTGGAATTATTCCCTATTCATTATTTTTTTTTTTTCCAGCTTTTCATGCTTCTCTACAATATAACTTTGTCTTTTCATGTTGGAATGACCTGAAACTTTATATGCATGTTTCCTTAACACTAGACATTCATGCCTATTTCAATCACTTACATGATTTCTGCTGCACTACTATTTTCCTCTACCTGCCCTTTACGATTATTTTTCCCCCTCGACAACTGGCGGTGGCACGGGCGTATCTTGCGACAATTTGCCGCTCTTGTTACTTTTGTTTTACATGTTATAGATCTCTCTCTCTCTCTCTCTCTGTCTGTCTTTCTCTGTCTGTCTGTCTGTCTGTCTCTGTCTGTCTGTCTCTGTCTGTCTGTCTGTCTCACTCTCTCTTTCTTAGTTTATCGTTCATTGTAATTTACCACAGTCTTTTTCACATTCTATTTATTTATTGATTTACTGCCATGTGTATTACAAGCATTTCGAACATTTTCTCTTTTTTCCCACATTGTCTTCCAAAAGTTTCTTCCTCAAGATCGCCAAAACTCAAGCTGAAATCTGTGGCTAACGGTTAAGCATATCAAAAATACCCCCCATAAAACCGAATTCTACAAAGAATAGTAGCTCAATATTAAATTTTGTCCTAAAATAGATTCAATAGTAATATATCACTCCAGAACAAAAACAGTATTTTAGATCTCCTAACTGAAGTCACTGACCTATATTTAGATTTAACTTGCTTTATTAAATCGAGATGAAAATGCATACAGACCTTTTAAATCCGGCATATTCCCTTAACCAAAGATCGCCATGTCGGATAAGATCTCATAAAGATACACGGAGTTGCTGATTGCAAGATGATTAGACGTTAAAACTGCATTTTTTTCGGCGTAGCTGAATCTGCTCTCTTTTGACCTACTTTTTGATACTGATCACAAATGAATAAATAGATATTTGTGATTGGTAAAAAAATGTAGACACGTACATGTATATAAATTCTAAAGGCCCTTGCCTATTTGCTGGCAAATTTACGCCGTCTCATGATTTATTTTAAAAGAGATTTCTTGTTTTCATTGAATATAACCAAACTTACTTTACGCTTGAAGAGAAAGATAGATTTTGTATTTTTATTTTCTGAATTTTTTTTAAAAATTGATTTTCGGAAAAAAAAAAAAAATCTAAATAGGTCCCTTCAACCCTTTTTATCCCAGCAGACGATTTTTAACTTTTTACCAGACGATGAAAACTTTGTCCTAATTGAAAGCATTTGCAGAAGACAAATAGGTTGTTACACAAAACATAAAATATGTCTTCCATAAGGCAGAAAGCGTTGTGAAAAGGTAGAAAATGCTGGTAACCAGCATTTTTTCCTGTCCCCACAATGTTTTCTTAAGCGTTCTTTCTAAGGGTCGATAAAAGTCGGCATTTTGCGGTAAAGTGTTAAGTTTTTATCAGACGATTAAACTGTCGACTTGTCTTGTCCAAGGCATTAGCAGACGATAATATCGATTTTGAACAATCAATGAGATTTGCCTTTGAAAAGGAAGATGATATTGTGGGAAAAGGAGAAATGCTGGTTACCAGCATTTTCTTACTTTTCCCACAATAGTTTCAAAAGCCTTCCAGTCTGTCAGGGTCGTTACAGCGCGAGACTGTTTGGTTAACCCTTTACCACACAGTGCCGACTTTTAACAAACCTGAAGAAGAAGCCTTTTGAAAACATTGTGGGAAAAGGAGAAAATGCTGGTAACCAGCATTTTCTCCTTTTCCCACAATGTTTTCAACCCTATCCAACAAAAATCGCACCATTGAGCCACACTGAAATTGTCGTCTGCAAATGCTTTCTATTTGGACAGGTCTACAATTTTGTCGTGTGGTAAGGGGTTAACCCTTACAAACAATCTCGAATCTTAACGACCTTGAGAAAGAAGCCTCTTGTATCTGATAGGGTAGAAAACACTGTGGGAAAAGGAGAAAATGCCTAAATTTGCAGCATTTTCTCCTTTTTCCACAATGTTTTAAAAGTCTTCTTTTCCCATGATCGTTAGAACTTGGGATTGTGTAGTAAAGGGTTCAGTCAAATATTTTAGTTGACCTGTTTTTTACACGACTCCTTTTCCATAAAGGCCGGGTCATAATATAAACAGGTCATTGTAAAAAATATATGTTTAGGTAAATTTCATTCACACCATTTAAAACTATGGAAATTAAATTGTAAATCTAACGGTCTATTACAGTCCAGTTGACCAAGGTTCCAGTCGCTGTCAGCGCAATAAAAAACTTGAAGTTGGCAACTTGGCAACACGATCCAGTATGTTTTGTATACTATCAGTATTCAACGCATTTTTTTAACACAACAAATTACACTCACCTGTTAAATCGGCCATATTTCCAATGTATGCAAAGATAACTGATACCTGAATCTATTTATAAAACCCAAACCGTGTAATTAGCATAACCGGGTACATCTACCCTTGTCGATAAAATGGATATGAGCCATGCTCTGTGAAAAGGGGGTTTAATGCATCTGCAAATAGTATTGACCCAGGTCAGCCTGCGCATTCCGCGCAGGCTGACCTGGTCGAAACTTTTTGCTATCGGTCAGTTTTCTTCGTGCAAAAGGACCAGTCTATCGTATGATTTAGTCGGTTGTGACACATAAATGGATTTTATGGATCCATAATCATGTGATGACTTACTTCATATTATGTATCACGGATATCCATTAACCCCTCTTTCACAAGAGCTCAGACTGACTGTTAAATAGAATAAGGCTACGCAATTTAACCCGCTACCAAACAATCATATGTTTTAACGACGTTGATGGGAAAGATCTTTGAAAACTCTGTGGGTAAAGAAGAACTTCTTTTTCCACAATCTTTTCTACCCTTTCAAAGACAAATCCCTTTATTTGGCTTATATACATGTGCATGTATATGTAATTTGTGTTCTGCCAAAGCTTTCAATTTGGAGGACTTTTTGTGGGCTGATAAATAGTTGAACTGACCCAGACGTACACAATTTATGGCTGTTTTTTGCTGAAACATCTCTGATATATGAAAAAGTGCACATGCAAGATCGGACTGCATATTTGTGTATTTTGATCTTGATCTACGTTGTCAACGAAGTAATTATAATTTTAGCAAGGCATCCAAAGAATATATGCCTGCTTTCATACGAGGATATCATCAATTTTCGTGGAATGTATCATTTATACTACAATTTCAAAGCGTTTTTACGGGCAGTGTTGATCAAGATCAGACTGCAAAGAAGGTACTGTCTGATCTTGAATCCACACTGTCTGATACTTTTGTCTATTAACCTCATCGGACCGATCTGGAGGAATTTTTTAAAGACATCCTCGGCGGGAAAAGGAGATTTAAATGGGAAATAGATTCATTTTATCAGAGACGTATACCATCATTTCAGGAGCTTGTCGTCTGCAAAATGCTTTCAGTTTGGACGTTTCTAATATTTTCGCTATGTATATTCAGGGATCATATATGCATCTATATATACGATCCCTGGTATATTAGAGTTTGAATTTATTGCACTTGATTGGATCAATGTATGACTGGGAGTCTGGAGCCGTTAACAGCATAGGCCGAGCGGAAATTGTAGATTAAGATGAGACTGCCGCGTGACAGATGTGGAGGTCTATCATAGTCTAGATTCTCAATTGACATAACTTTGCGCTTTGCGGTAAATCTATATTGCATAAGTTGTAGGCTATGAACGCGCTCGAGGAAAAAAGTGGAATATAGTAACCTTAGTTAACATCATAGCTAGTAAATGATATTTGAAAATGAACCATGCTCTGTGAAAAGAGGGCTTAATATTTTTTACAAAAAGTATCGATTCAGGTCAGCCGGCGCAGTCAGCGAAGACTCGGACCTGGGTTGATACATTTTGCAATTGGTCAAGTTTTTGCGTGTCAAAGGACCGATGTAGGCCTACCGCATGATTCGGTCGCGTGCTAGACAGAGTGGACTTTATGGATCCCTAATTATGTGATGTCTTACTTGGTACATGTGTACAATGCATTACGGGGATGCAAAAAGCCGCCTTCTGCTAGAGCATGGCTCAAATATAGGATACTCTGTCTATTGCAGCTAATATACGCTCTTTGGGCATCATGTGGCGTAAGTTGTCACTGTAGAGGAGATACCTCCCCCCCCCTCCCCACCCACAAAAAAAAAATGGCTATACATAACCTTCCCGCGGGGATCTTATATAGGCCTACATTATATACACGATCCCTGCTTCCAGGTGTCAAAGATTTAAAGAAAAAAACATTTTTTTTTTTTTGGGGGGGGGGAGGGGTTTAGAACTTCTATAAGCTCAGTGACTCCCGGCAAGTGGCAGAGCCGACAATACTGACCACTTATCTGCAATGCAGGAGGGAAAAAACATGGTAAAATAGACCCCAGGGACTGATTGTTTTCGGAGTCGAAAAAGCAGTCATGGTAAATACCACTAAGAACTATTAAGAGCTAAGAACTGCTAAGAACCAGGAAGAAGCACCTCTTTAGTTTGTCAGTGCAACCTTTATCTGTTTTGTGTATACTTACGTTACATTTCAGTCTTGCAGGAAACAGGTTGTTATAATTTCAGAACATCTTTTTGTTCAACTGAAAAGTTTAACAAAAATCCTATAATTTTTTTTTTACTCCCGTAAACGTTTCAAGGCCGGATGCTTCAACAACGCATTTTGAGCATACGACTTATTTAACGCGATGTCTTACTTCTTGAAATATGCTAGAATATCACGAGAAATTACGTGTGAGGTCTGATTACCTTCGTATGAAAAACATTACCAGGCTAGGTAACGAATGTATCAGTGCCAAATTACGCAGTATCTTTGATATGATTTTTCTAGGGATTAGTTTAATTCTTGTAAAAGATTTCTCGGACTTTTACTGATCGAGAATAAAGAAACAAAATAAAAGCAGTTTTATTGGCCAATACGCAAGTCTATTTTCTTATGATATCCACATTCCATTTGTTCCTTATTACTGAGAATGGGCGATTCTACCCTTTCAAAGACAATTTCATAATTTATGCAGCATCTAATTTACTGTCTGCAGATACTTTCAATTTGGACCGATCTGTAATGTTGTTGTTTGGTAAAGAGTTAAAGTAAAATAAAAAGATAAAAAAATGAGTTTTAAATTTAATTTTGAATATCTCGTAAAATTTTGTATCATCAACAACAGCCAAAAAAGTATACTTAATAACCACACAATTCCCAGTGTTAACGACCCCAAGAAAAAAAAGGACTTTTCAAAACACTGTGGGAAAAGGAGAAAGGCTGGCATTCTGCATTTTCTCCTTTTACCGCAATGTGTGCTACCCTTTCAAAGACAAATTTCATAATTCGTAACGTTACAGCATTTATTTTGCCGTCTGCAAATACTTTTAATTTGGCCCGGTCTGAAATTTATCATTTGGTAAAGAGTTAAAGTACCTGTAAACAGATACATATAGATAACTAAAAAAAAAAACAAATAAATAGGGTAAAACTGGGTGAGTTTTGAAAAGATTTTCAGTTTTGAATTTCTTGTAGAATTTTGTGTCACAGACAACAACCAAAAAAAAAGTATAATTAATTACCACACAATCCTGACCCCAAGAAAATAAACTTTTGAAAACATTGTGGGGAAAAAGAAAAAAATGCTGGTAATCAACATTTTCTCCTCTTCCCACAATGTGTTCTACCCTTTCAAAGAAAAATTGTGCAGCATTTAATTTGTCGTCAGCAAATACTTTCAATTTAAATCAGTCTAAAATTTTGTGGTTTGTTTTCAGTCAAAGTACCTGTAAATAAATAGATAACTAGTAAAAATTGAACGAAAAGAATATATGATTAATAAAATAAAAGTTCTTAGTGGTTCTTAGTAGTTCTTTGAGGTTCTTAGTAGTTCTTAGTGGTATTTACCCTGACCCCGAAAAAGCCAGGGTCGAACTAGTCTGAAATCCGAACAGGGTTTTCCCAGGTTATAAATAGAATTTGACACACTTCTGGTTCAAAATCAGGAACGTTTCAAAATCAAAACAGTTTCTGATATGCAGAGAGTCCTACTCAAAGCACGGACAACAAGCTATTTGTTGAGGAACCTGTCGAATGTATCTGCTGAAATGACATCGGAACTCGTCCTAATGAAAGGTAAATCATTTAGATCTAACACATTTTTTTAAAATTCTTTAAATGAGATAGATGGCTTGAAAGTGGTGATCAGAGTTATTGCAAATCTTTGCTAATTTTCTTGAGAGTCCAAGATCGCTTTATGGAGCTAGATCTTGCATGACTATTCTTTTAAATGATGACAGCGGAATAAAGATTTGCTGCTTACTAAAAGCAGTAAAAGCAAATTCAGTGAGGGTTTTTCTTCCCGCCCCCCCCCCCTTCTCCCCATTTCAAAGAATATTGGACAGAGCAGACCAGAGATCATGGATTGCATCCTTTCTATGCAGTCTGATCTTGATCTACATTTCCACAACACCACACAAACCACATAGCCTGAATCAATGCATGCTACAAATTCATAGTGGATAAGTAGGACCTAGTAAACAGCTTTAATTGAATTAAAATTACAGAAGTTAGATCTAGAATAACAGGTGAAAAGGGGAAAATAATGATGGTTTTCGAGCATTGTTTCATAAGTTTTCCATTGGCAAATGAATTAAAAGTCAACTTGGTGTAGTTATCGATCAAGACACAGTTGACAGAAGCAGAAGATTGAGAAAAACAAGAAGGTGGTGAAAATAGCAATTGTGTGTATTAGCTCTTCATCAAACAACAAAAATTTGAAGTTGTCCAAATCAAAAGCATTTTCAGACAAAAATTTCAATGTGCCTGGATTATGCTTTTGGGCTGTGAAAGAGTACAAAACATTATGGGAAAAGGAGAAAATGCTGCCTACCAACATTTTCTCCTTTTCCCACAATGTTTTCAAAACCCTTCTTTCTTAGGGTCATGAAAACTGGTAACTTCAGTCTAAAGGGTTGCTCCAATGTTTATCAGAGCACCCTTCAGACTGATGGTAGAAAACTGGAGATTATGTTGTAAACAGTTACATGTGGTGGTTATTAACCCTTTACCACACAGTCCAGACATTTAAAGACCCTGAAAAAGAAGCCTTTTAAAAACACTGTGGGAAAAGGAGGAATGCTGGTAACCAGCATTTTCTCCTTTTCCCACAATGTTTTCTACCCTTCCCAAAACAGTCTTTGAAATTTGAGTCACATTTATTTTGTTATCTGCAAATGCTTTCAATTGTCATTTGGTAAAGAGTTAATGGGGTTCTCTAAAATTAGCCTGCATGGGAGTAAGTTTAAAATCTGGGATTGCATCAAGGTTGAGGGATTGAGTACAATTTGTTGATAAAGGATAAATAATGATGTCCCCTAGCTTTTTTCCCTTTACCGCACATATCCAACTTCTAATGACTCTGAGAAAGAAAGCTTTTGAAAACATTGTAGAAAAAGGAGAAAATGCTGGTAACCAGCATTTTCTCCTTTTTTCACAATGTTTTCTACCCTTCCAAACTTTTTTTTAATTTTAATTTTTTGAGTCACATTTATTTTGTGATCTACAAATGCTTTCAATAAAGACATACCTAAAAGTTCGGTAAAGAGCATTAAACTAGATTCTGACCCAAAACTTTTTTGGTTGGAGAAAGTTGAAATTTTATAATGAACCTTGAAAATCATAAGGATGTGATATGTTTACCCATAGTTGGAGAGAAACAAAATTATATATGATGAAAAAAGAATGCTAAACATGGGACTTTAACCCACAACCTTCAGAAACCAGAGTTGCTTTTTGTATCAACTGAGCTGTTGAGCCAACTTATAAGTTATGAGTAGTGAAAAATGATGAAATTAGTCTTGGTTGTCTGCGCATGTCATATTCTTCGAAGATTCGACCTGTCTGCTATGACACAACACCGATCCCATATACTAGGGAAAAGTAGGGCTTATACCGAAGCTATTACCCAAGCCTGTAGGGGCTGTTTTAATAAATGGCCGGTGCATAGGTTACATGCTAGCTGACCATAGCTGAATGAATCACACCAGGTAGTGTTTTATTGAGTAAATGTTTATTTGATTTTGAATTTCAAAGTAACGGTTGTCTGTCATGTTGAAAAGTAGTCAGGTTCTGTACCCAAAATGCCCAAATTAGATAGATGTGTGTTTGTAGCCTGAATGCAATCTAGCGGGACATAATGAATTAGTCTTTGAAAGGATAATAGTGTGGAAAGGGGAGATTATTTTGGTTAGCAGCATTTTCTCTTCTCCTTTTCCCACAAAGTTTTCAAATTACTTCTTTTTCAGGGTTCTTAAAACTTTGGATTGTGTGTTAAAGGGTTAACCTGTTCAGAGCTTCTGCGGGCTACTTGGATCAAGATCAGACTGCACAGAACATGAGGTCTGATTACAGAATGATCCTGATCAAGTGCAGTACCACAGCCTCGTTTGTTTAAAACAACATTCCCATTTGATTTTTGAATGCTGTAAGGATCAGACCCTCAAAATGCTAAATGGGCACTTTAACCCTTTACCACACAATTCCAAGTTTTAATGACCCTGAGGAAGAGGCCTTTTGAAAAATTTGGGGGAAAAAAGAAATCGCTAGAATCCCACATTTTCTTTTTCCTTAATGTTTTCTGTCCTAACAAAGATTTCATATTTTGAGCCATGTTTGAATAGTCGCCTGCTATATGCTTTCAGTTTGGACAAGTCTGAAATTTGTTGTTTTTTAAAGAGTTGAAGATTAACCCCTTGCCCCAAACAATTCAATACTGTATAGTATCAGATTTGTTCATAGGTACAGAGAACATAATCTTGATCTACACTTTTTGCAGAAACAGTATAGAAATAAAGAATACAGAAAATAGATGCTAAGATTTTGGTCTTTATTTATACTGTTTGTAAGCCATTATTAAAACAAATATTTTAAAATTGTTTTACTGTTTACTAAACAAAAAATTTAAGACTGGTCCAAATTGAAAGCATTTGCAGACGACAATCTAGATGTGAATTAAATGAAGGAACTTGTCTTTGATAAGGTATTAAACATTGTTGGAAAAGGGGAAAATGCTGGTAACCAGCATTTTCTCCTGTTCCAAAAATGTTTTCAAAAGGCTTCTTCCTAAGTGTTGTTAAAACTTGGGATTGTGTGGTAAAGGGTTAAACTTTCAGGTCAACCATGCCCCCCACTGCACAGAAATAGATTTGGTCTGTATGCACAGAGGCACGCTCTTGGTCATAATCTACACTGTTTACAGAAGCATTATTAAAAGTTGTTAAATTGTATAAACTTTCAGGTCAACCATGCCCCACACTGGAACCAGGCACCCTTCGACTGTACAGTATGAGATTTTGTCCGTATGCACAGAGGACGCGACTGGTTCTCATTTACAAGGGTATAAAGTAAGTCTGGTTTCATTTTATAAATTTTACCTGGGTCTGTACAAGGGTCGTTCATTTAATTGTGTCACTGGGTGTCTATGAGACGCATCATATTAAATTCATATATTTTGTTCATTTCAAAATATTCTCCCTTGACAGAAATACATTTTTCAAGTCTGGAAATCCAGTCTGTGAAGGCTGCAGAGTAGGCTTTTCTGGGAATACACAGCAGACTCTGAAAAATGGCACTTTCCAAGGCACTTTTAGAGCCATATTGACATCCAGAGAGAGTTTTCTTCAATAAAGGAAAGAGAAAAAAAGTCACATGGGCTGAGGTCGGGAGAGTAGGGTGGATGGGGAAGCTGTACCACCTTTCTCGTTTCCAGGAAATTCTGAACAATTGCAGACTTGTGAGCAGCTCATTGTCATGAATAAGGCACAGGCCCCTTAATCCAGTTCTAGGTCTCCGTTTTTCATAGTGTTTCTTCACTTTTGAAAGAAGATTGTTCTTGTAAAACTTGCCTGTAGCTGTTCGGCCATTCAGTACAGGAATTTGAGCAAATAGACCGTCCGAATTAAAAAAATATGGTATATAAAACTTTTTCTGCGCTTTTTATTCTTTTTGCGATGATTGGCCTAGCTTGGTCTTTGCGCAGCCACTGTTTATTATTGACACATCTCTGGGGCTCAAAATAATAAATCAAGGTTTCATCACCTGTGAACAGTTCTGATATTCTTTAATTGTTACAATTTTTGTACTTTTTATGACTTTTTATGACGAATTTTGGCCATTTTTACACGAGTAGCCTTTTGTTTATCTACCAAGAGGTAGGGGAGCCATCGAGCGGAAATCTTAAGTCTTAACTCCTTGGTCAAAATCTTATGAACTGACCCCGACGATATGCCATCTCTCTTAGCTGTAAGCCTGGCATCCTGCTTAAGTAAATCTGCCACAGCTTTTTGGAAGTTGCAGTTTGGGGTTGACCAGGATGGGGGCATCTTTTAAGCAAGTTCTACAATCTTTAAATGTTTTATACCATCTGAACACCAACTGTTTTAATATCATAGAAGTCCCATGTATCTGACATAAGTCACCAAATATTTGTGAAGCTGAAATGGTTAGACTAACTCGACTTTTAATATAGGCCCTAATTTCAAGCTTTGCTTTTGGGTTCATTGTAAATTCAGTAATATAGCCAGTGTATATGACTGCACGTACTTTAACTTTCAATAACTTTTGAAAGAATGAACCTATCAAAACAAAATTTTGTGCCAGTATTCAAAATGACTTGCTTGTTAAATGACCGTTATTTCCATGTGATACATATGGTATGGAGGCCTATTAGTGACACAATTAAATGAATGACCCTCGCATTCACCAACTATTCTTATGAATATTTGTAGTCTTGTTTCCGAAGATTTTCTAAATTTGAACGTTACACAGGTTCTGATTGGTTACACTAAATGGTTTAGCCAATCAGAAGTTGCATTAATTTCAAAGTTAGAAAATCCTTGAGAAAAAGGTTGAAAACCGTTCTAAGAATGGTTGGTAAATAGGGGCCTAGATGACAAAAATTGTTAACTTGGTCATATTGAAAGCATTTGCAGTCAACAAAGTGAATGTGGCTCATACAATGACTTTGCCTTTAAATTGATAGAAACATTGTGGGAAAAGGAGAAAATGCTGGTTTCCAACATTTTCTGCTTTTCCCTTAATGTTTTCAGAAACCTTTTTAAGGATTAATTTACTTTACAGACATGAAACAGTAAATGTTAATCTTCGATACAAACCTCAATGGCTTTTTGACATGAACCCGACAGGACTTGTCCCCATACTGCAGTGGGACGATCATGTGATATATGAATCAGCCACATGCAATGATTACCTCGATGAAATGTACCCGCAGAATAAACTGAATCCTACAGACCCATATCAGCGAGCTAGAGATCGGCAGCTTTGGGAATCCATGGGCAAGGTAAGTAAACAATTTAAAGACCATGACCTGTACAAGTATGGCCCAACCTTCATTAAAGGCCCAATAGCAGCCAAAAGTAAACAAGATGTGTGATAAAATGCATTTACATTTCAATGATACTATCTAAAAGTATGGAAACTATTGTGAAGATAACACTGTGTTGTTGTACTGTCGGTCCAAGTGTTGGTCACTGGCAGTAAAATGAATTTTAAAACCAGGTCAAAAGTTACCAGGTCAGGTCATTCTGTCTTTTGTTTATTATTTATCTGGTTTTAAATTTAATTTTTCTGCCATAAAAATTTTCCTTAACTCTTTTCCACCTGGCAGAAAATCAGAACTGTTTAAAATAAAAGCATTTGCAGACTGATGACAATTATTCAAATGTTGTTAAAATGATAAGAATGAGTTTGGAAAGGGCTGAAAACATAGTGGGAAAAAGTGAAAATGCTGGTAACGAAAAGGAGAAAATGCTGGTTACCACCATTTTCACCTTTTCCCAAAATGTTTTCAAAAGCATCTCTCCTCGGGGTCGTTAAAACTTAAGAGTTGTTTGGGAAAGGATTTATAAACAGTTTATCCTTTCCCACATTGTTTCCAAAGAGAGATTTCCTGCAAGAAGTGGTTAGCATATTTGACTTATGACCTGGTGGTTGCCAGTTCAATACCCATTAGAGGCAAACTTTTTTCAGGCAATTTTTTGCCTCTCACCTTTTATGCATGTCAGAAAAGTAGTACAAAGCTTTGAATGGAAGTTGTGTCAGTACTGGTGTGAAAAAGCCAGGAAATATATGGGTAGGTGCACTGACTCCTGTGAAATGACCTCAAACTGTTTATATGGCATTCAACTCCAATACAAACAAATTAACTGCAGGAGCATTTTAAGTCTTATTTTTGAGGACTTTTCTAAGTTATTTATGAACTAACTAAGGTAACTAAGAATGACATTTTGTATCATACTCAGCTGATTGATTCCTTCTACGCCATCGGAGATACAATGGGACAGGACCAGAAGATTATGGACAGACTGTTCCGGGCATACGCTCGATATGAGAGGGAACTCATTGCCAGGGGAGGTGGCCCTTACTTTGGAGGTGAGATTTGATTATCACACAAACCCAACTCTTAACTACCCTGAAAGACAGCTTTTGAAAACTTTGTAGGAAAAGTAGAAAATGCTGGTGACCAGCATTTTCTCCTTTTCCCACAATGTTTTCTACCCTACAAATCTCATTTTTTGATTTAGATTTTATTTGTCATCTGCAAATGCTCTCAATTTGGGCAAATCTAAGACTTAGTCATTTGGTAAAGAGTTACTTGTAACTAATTGTGAAAGTGTAAAAACCTTGTGGGAATAAGAAAAAATGCTGGTTACCAGCATTTTTTCCTTTTCCCACAAGGTTTTCAAAAGGCTTCTTCCTTGGAGTCATTAAAAGTCAAGATTGTTTGGTAAAGGGTTAACTCTTTACCACACAATAGGGGGTTAAACAGCCCTGAAGAAGAAAGCTTTTACCACACAATTCCAAGTTTCAACGACCCTAAGAAATAAGCCCTTTGAAAAAATTGTAGGAAAAGAAGAAAATACTGGCAACCAGCATTTGCTCCTTTTCTAACACTGTTTTTTACTCTGTGAACAAGAGAAATGATCATTTTAACTACATTTAATATGTCGTCTGCAAATGTTTTGAATTTGACCCGGTCCAAAATTTTGTTATTTAGTAAAGGGTCAAAAGCATGGTTGGAAAAGGAGAGATGCTGGCTACCTTCTCCTTTTCTAACACTGTTTTTTACTCTGTGAACAAGAGAAATGATCATTTTAACTACATTTAATATGTCGTCTGCAAATGTTTTGAATTTGACCCGGTCCAAAATTTTGTTATTTAGTAAAGGGTCAAAAGCATGGTTGGAAAAGGAGAGATGCTGGCTACCTTCTCCTTTTCTAACACTGTTTTTCACTCTGTGAACAAGAGAAATGATCATTTTAACTACATTTAATATGTCGTCTGCAAATGTTTTGAATTTGACCCGGTCCAAAATTTTGTTATTTAGTAAAGGGTCAAAAGCATGGTTGGAAAAGGAGAGATGCTGGCTACCTTCTCCTTTTCTAACACTGTTTTTTACTCTGTGAACAAGAGAAATGATCATTTTAACTACATTTAATATGTCGTCTGCAAATGTTTTGAATTTGACCCGGTCCAAAATTTTGTTATTTAGTAAAGGGTCAAAAGCATGGTTGGAAAAGGAGAGATGCTGGCTACCTTCTCCTTTTCTAACACTGTTTTTTACTCTGTGAACAAGAGAAATGATCATTTTAACTACATTTAATATGTCGTCTGCAAATGTTTTGAATTTGACCCGGTCCAAAATTTTGTTATTTAGTAAAGGGTCAAAAGCATGGTTGGAAAAGGAGAGATGCTGGCTACCTTCTCCTTTTCTAACACTGTTTTTCA
The DNA here is from genome assembly GCA_946811185.2 of Hippopus hippopus. Lineage (NCBI taxonomy): Eukaryota > Metazoa > Mollusca > Bivalvia > Cardiida > Cardiidae > Hippopus > Hippopus hippopus. The sequence goes on along the minus strand of OX328103.1, from coordinate 11,254,807 downwards.
CTCTGTGAACAAGAGAAATGATCATTTTAACTACATTTAATATGTCGTCTGCAAATGTTTTGAATTTGACCCGGTCCAAAATTTTGTTATTTAGTAAAGGGTCAAAAGCATGGTTGGAAAAGGAGAGATGCTGGCTACCTTCTCCTTTTCTAACACTGTTTTTTACTCTGTGAACAAGAGAAATGATCATTTTAACTACATTTAATATGTCGTCTGCAAATGTTTTGAATTTGACCCGGTCCAAAATTTTGTTATTTAGTAAAGGGTCAAAAGCATGGTTGGAAAAGGAGAGATGCTGGCTACCTTCTCCTTTTCTAACACTGTTTTTTACTCTGTGAACAAGAGAAATGATCATTTTAACCCTTTACCACACAATGACGACTTTTGACACCCCTGAAAGAGAAGGCTTTTGAAAACATTGTGGGATAAGGAGAAAATGCTGGTTACCAGCATTTTCTCCTTTTCCCACAACGTTTTCTACCCTATCAAAGAAAAATCATTTCATATGAGCCACGTTAAAACTGTCATCTACAAATGCTTTCAATTTGGACGGGTCTAAAATTTTGTCGTGTGGTAAAGGGTTAACTACATTTAATATGTCGTCTGCAAATGTTTTGAATTTGACCCGGTCCAAAATTTTGTTATTTAGTAAAGGGTCAAAAGCATGGTTGGAAAAGGAGAGATGCTGGCTACCTTCTCCTTTTTTAACACTGTTTTTTACTCTGTGAACAAGAGAAATGATCATTTTAACTACATTTAATATGTCGTCTGCAAATGTTTTGAATTTGACCCGGTCCAAAATTTTATTATTTAGTAAAGGGTCAAAAGCATGGTTGGAAAAGGAGAGATGCTGGCTACCTTCTCCTTTTCTAACACTGTTTTTTATTCTGTGAACAAGAGAAATGATCATTTTAACTACATTTAATATGTCGTCTGCAAATGTTTTGAATTTGACCTGGTCCAAAATTTTGTTATTTAGTAAAGGGTCAAAAGCATGGTTGGAAAAGGAGAGATGCTGGCTACCTTCTCCTTTTCTAACACTGTTTTTTACTCTGTGAACAAGAGAAATGATCATTTGAACTACATTTAATATGTCGTCTGCAAATGTTATGAATTTGACCCGGTCCAAAATTTTGTTATTTGGTAAAGGGTCAAAAGCATGGTTGGAAAAGGAGAGATGCTGGCTACCTTCTCCTTTTCTAACACTGTTTTTTACTCTGTGAACAAGAGAAATGATCATTTGAACTACATTTAATATGTCGTCTGCAAATGCTTTGAATTTGACTTGGTCCAAAATTTTGTTATTTAGTAAAGGGTCAAAAGCATGGTTGGAAAAGGAGACATGCTGGCTTCCAACATTTACTCCTTTTCTCACAATGTTTTCTATCCTATTAGAGATAGAAATCATTACTTGAGCTACATTTGTTTTGTTGTCTGCCAAGTGCAAATGCTTTAACCTTGGTTGAGTTCGAAATTTTGTTGTTTGGCAAAGAGTTAAATTGTAATTTCTTTCATTTAAGGAAGCAAACCCTGTATGGTTGACTTCATGATCTGGCCATGGTTTGAGAGACTTCCAGTAGTGAATGCAATGGTACCTGAGACTAAGATTACGACATCAAACTATCCAAAACTGGCTGCGTGGATTGATACCATGTACCAACTTCCTGCCGTTAAACAGACTATGTTTGGGTTGGAGCCCCATGCCCATTTTCTTAAATCCCTAAGAGTGGATAAAAAACCAGATTATGATTACGGACTTGTCGAAGCTGCGAAGTTGTAGCGTGACCACTTGTTCCATCAATGACTGCATGGATTGATACGGTGAATCAAAATCCTGTCTTTAACCCTAATCAAACAGTTCCAAATATTACACCTACTGAACCCTTGACCTACTAAATAAGTTAAACAAAACTTTCAAGCTGATGGTAAAACCCAAAATGTTGCTATTTCAAAGGTATTTTTTGGGGAAAAATATCTCCTTTTTGAACAGTGTAGATCCAAGATCAGACTGCAGGTTCTGTGCAGTTTGATCTTGATCTTCACTGTCCACAAAAGGTCCTTGAGTCAAGGTTATCATCCTAAGGGTTAAAGACCCTGAAGTCCTAATGACCAGCATTTTCTCCAACAATAGTTTTTCTTTATTACTCTTTCAAAATTAAAACAATTGTTCTTGCTGGTAACTCTTTACCATACAATTCATATTCTAATGATGCTTGCGAAGAAGACATTTGAAGGCGGTGTCAGAAAAGGAGAAAATACTGATAACCAGCATCTTCTCCGTTTTTAACAATGATTTTACCTTTTCGAAATTAACGGCATTGTGTCAACCCCTCACCAAACAATTCCACCTTTTAACAACATTCACAAAGAGCCATTTAAAAACAGTGTTTGAAAAGGAGAAAATGTTGATAACCAGCATTTTCTCCTTCTCCAACAATGTTTTCTTTTTTGATCGTTTGGAAATTAATAATGCCATTTTAGCTCAATTTACCATGTTGTCTGCAAATGCCTTCATTTGGACCAGTCTAAATTTCTGTCACTTGGTGATGAATTTAACCCTTTACCAAACAATCCCTGGTTTTCACGACCTAAGGAAGAAGCCTTTTGAAAACATCGTGGGAAAAGGAGAAAATGCTGGTCACCAGCATTTTCTCCTTTTCCCACAATGTTTTCTACCCTTCTCAAAACAAACTTCAATTTTTGAGTCACATTAATTTTGTTGTCTGCAAATGCTTTCAACTTGGACGAGTCTAAAATATTGTCGTTTGGTAAGGAGTTAACTGACCATGTTTGGGTTAGACAATTTATGCTTATTTTCTAAATTCCTAGAGGGTGGATAAAAAACCAGATTATGATTTTTAACTCGTTTGGGCTCCCAAGTTGTAGCATGATCTTTTGCCATACTGAAAATAATTGGTTCAAATTGATTTTCTATGGGCAAAAAGTATCATATCTGAAATTTCTGTAAAATCAGAAAACATGCTTCATAGTTTTAACCCTTTAAAAACAGTTCTGTATTTTCACTAGCCTTAGGAGCAAGCTTTTTGAAAGCATATTAGGAAAAGGTGAAAATGCTATTATCCAACATCATCTTCTTTTTCAATCAATCAATCAATCAATCAATCAATATTATGACTGCTTGCTCAATATAAATACAGGTTGTATGATGTGTGTGTGTTTAATTATGTTTTTGTTTATATAATGTTTACATATGTTATTGTAATATAAAGTAATAAAATGAAGTTAATACCACACTTAGAATTTTTTAATTATCTATTACCTTTATCAAACAACCACACATTTTTACAAACCGTAGCAAGAATCTTTTTGAAAATATTTTCAGAGAGGAGAAAAAGCTGGCTCATGCACGACATGCTTTTAGAATAATCCAAATGGAAAGCATTTTTTTTTTCAGATTTGAAAAAAAACCCACAAACATTGCCATTGGTTTCCTTTGAAATGGTAGAAAACATTATTGAAAATTGAGAAAATGCTTGTAACTAGCATTTTCTCATAATGTTTTCAAAAACAGGCTGTCAAGTGATTCTCTTTTTTCAAATTGTTCTTTAAAAAAAGTCCATGCTGTATTTCCTATATTTTGCTATAATTTGTACAATTTTCTTTTTCTTTTCAGAAAAAAATGATTTTCAGAACATATTTTTTTTTACTGTCTCTAGATACATGTACTTTGATATACAGTTTAAAGCTCTTTCATGTCATCTAAAGCATCCCAACTGTTCACAGCATTGCTGCTTTACAGTCTAGCTCATCCATGGACACCTTGATGATGAATGTGGCAAACTTAACTCTAAGAGTGCTGGATGATAACGACCGAGCTATCCTGGTCACGATCCTGTTGCTCTGTTGTTGCGCTTTTACGGCCTTGAGTTCTCCCTAAGAGGCTTCTACCCTTCCTTTACAGACGAGATTTCAGGCTACGCTTAGTCTACATTTACTAAGTTGCTGCTGTGACCTTGCTACAACCTAAGTGCAGGAGCTGCCCTTCTGTTGCACTTTTTTAACTTTCTATAGAAAATTGGAGGTTTAACTGCTTTGGCAGCAGTTGATGATCAGCCTTTGAAGAAAATGGATCAAACTGTTGCAGTTGAGCTCTTGCTTACGATTAATAACAATCGAATGATAAGGATGGGTATTGAGAGACAATTCATCGAGGAAGCCAAAAGGTTCTGGGTCCATTCATGGCTGTCTGCAGAGCAAAGGCTCCAATTTTGTCATGATGACAAATTTATGAGAGAACTTCGGGATGGTAGACAGCACTTTATTTTTCAACTATATAAGAATGGAGCCTCACATACTTGATGAGGTCTTACACAGACTTTGATCTAGAATTTAGAAGACTGACACAAACTTCGGGGAAGCACTTGAACCAGGCCTGAAGTTGGACAAATACCGGTATCTTGACCCTTTTGTTACGATGCGCTTTATTGAGCATCGCCACTTCTTTGAGGCTCGAAACTTTTCTGGGTAAGCAAACCAAGACATCGACCAATTTCTTTGCAGATTTGATCAGTACTGCGCATGTGTCAACATAAGGAATGAACAAGCCCTTGTCCAGTCGTCATGGCATCTAGATGACATTGCAAGACTTTATGTTGAAAGCCTGAGTGAAATTCTAGATAGTGTGGATAATGTAAAATAAGTACTTAGGGCTAAATTTCGGAAGGTGAAACCAGTGAATTTTGAAATATTTTCGTTAAAGTAGGGCTCACATGAAAGTGCAGAACAGTACCTTTCTCGTCTGGAAATTGAAACATTTAAGGGCAAATATCGGTAACAAGTTTCAAGTACAAATTGCTTTAATTGGACTACAACCCACTGTGAGCTCGGCTGTGTCTACCCATGTTCCAAAGGCCCTCCAGGAAGTGCGTCAGCCGGCCAGTCGACTGACTAACCTCAGGTTCTCAGCAAGAGTAGCTACAGCCACACAGTCTGCCTTTGACGAAACATTGAGAGTGCTGACCGCAGCTGTGTCAGAACTGACCACAGCTGTTTCACAACTGACCACAGTTTTAACAGGCCAAAAGGGCAAAGACCTTGAGCAGAATAAGGGATGCAGTAGATGTAGGATAGTTGCACTTTATGTAGTAATTGTCCAGCAATTGGAAAAAAATGTAAGCGCTGTGGTTTTTCTGATCACTTCAAGTCCAAATGTTAAACATCCAGAAGGTGCATTGAAGCTATGGAAGCCCTGGCTCAGCAGGTCTAAGCAAGGAAATCCATTGCAAGCTCAGGCTCTGGATGGTCAAGGTCGCCAAGCTCATGCCTTTAACAATCAGTCAAGTTGAAAATGCGCGCCTGTCTGCAGGGATGAACCCCTCAAACCAGTAGATTGGCATAGTGGTCGGAAATTACCAATGTATATCAATAGTAAAATTGCTAATAAGTTTTTTTTACATGCAAATGAAACCCATGATGCTCAAACTAATGCTGACTCTACGAATTACTGCGTAGCTGAAATTAAAGCTAACTCTTTTGTAGAAATGGTAAAAAATACTGTGTTTCAGTCAATCTACAAAAAAAAAATACGCACTCTGTGATACTGGAGCTACCATGTCATGTGTAAGTCTTTTATTGAAAAAGCTTGTAAACCCACAAAATAAACCTGAATATACTTCTTCTATATACACATCACTTAAAGCAGATGGTGGAACTGTGCACGCAGTCTTTGGCTCAATAAAGGTCAAATTTAATTCAATAGCTTTGTTCACAAATTTTTGGTAGTTCAACACTTACACCATTCTTAAATATTAGGACACGATTTTTTAGATAAGTTCAACTGTATAGTTGATATTCCTGCAAAATTACTAAGGATAGCAGATGTCACAGTTTGTAGTTGAAGAACTGGTAGGGGATATGCAAGAACAATAAAGCCTGTCTATATAATTTTAAGCTAATTCAGAAGTAGTACTTCCGGTAAAATGTCGTAAGTGTGTGCTGTGACAACTACCATTGCCAAAATTAGCATACTGTGGTATTGTATGAATTAAAAGTCTCATAACTGTTTAAAAAGGAAAGGCCGTGATTCGGCTTGTAAATCCAACAGAGAAAGATATTACTGTGATGGGCAACAAAATTTTAGCTACTGTGTCAACTTCCAGTGCTAACCAAGTGTTTAGTTTGAAAGCTAAGCACCCTAGAAATATGCAGCATCAACAGCAAACCAACTTCCAAACTTTTAGCAACATGCAGAAAACGCATCTTTGAATTCTGACCTGTCAAATTCTAACCTAACTGAAAGTGAAAATCAAAAATCAAAAACGGGGAAAAAAACCTATTGTTGGAAGTTCTTCATGAAAATGTTGATGTATTTTCAAAGGGATCCTATGATTTAGGTAAAACTACGTTGCAGACACAACCTTGGCAAGGAAAGAGTCATTGAATATAACGGCAGAGCATTGCATGCAGCGGAAAATAATTACTCTGCAATATAATTGGAATGTTTAGCAATTGTTGAAGGGATTAAACCATTTGAAGCTTATATACCGACTGGTAGGAAAGATACAATTGTGACTGATCACAAGGCATTTAAAACATTGAACACATTGAATACTTCCACTAGAAGAATCGCGAGATGGCATATGCTGCTTAATCTATATAGGTCGAAACTTTTTGTCAAAACTTGTTAACGCTATTTGCGAAATTTATCATGTTTCAAGACATAAGACTGCAAGTTTTAGTCCACAGGCAAACAGTTGTGTCGAAAGACAACGAGCAGCAAAACTATTGCTAGGTACATGTATACAGAAAGATCAGAAAAATTGGCACGGAGTTTTTCCTGTGGTTTTGATGGGAATGAGATCTCATCCAAACACTGTCAAAACGACTCCTTTCAGTCCTTTTAAAATGCTATTCGGGAGAGAACTGCGTTTACCTTTCGATACAGCTCTCACCCCTAGAGATACCTTAAAACCTGAAGATCAAGTAATTGTTAGGGAATCATTAGACACACTGAAACTAATTCATGGAACTGCAAAAAAACAAGCACAGGAAGCACATAAAATGGGACTAAAGAATGACACGATATTAAAGCAAAAGATTCGGATTTTAGAATTTTGGAACGCGTTCTACGGAAAGTTTACAAGCACGTACCTAGACTTTCTCAAAAACTTGCAGAAAATGGGAATGGTCATTACTAAATAGCTGTTAAAGGCTCGAACAATACCTTCAAATTAGCAGACTGTAAACAAACAAGCTCACTTCACCGATAAACCGGTCAGTTTGGAATGTGTCGCTGTGCAAGACGTTGCTTCATGTGCCAATGTGTACTGGGACCGACCATCAATAATTCAAACGATTGCAGTAGGTATGAAAGGGCATTTTGAGAGTCAATGGACATTGTAGAGGTTTCGATAGCCTACCCCGCCCACCGCTAAGAAATGACTTAGAAAGTAAAACATGTCTATGTAAAACTGAAAAAGAATATCCCATCATTTAATAATTGGAAACCATGATACTTGAAAAAACAAAATTTCTACGTAGATATAAACATACGGATGGCATAAAAATCACTGCATAAAATTCCAACTACGATCAAAATGTTTTTCCTGCGCTGAACATTTCTGTTCCTGCTACGTTTCAAGGCGTCTAGATCAAAATTTCGAAGCGTAGCGGAATCGCCGCTCAGTGGGATGAGTGTTTTAGTTCCCTTGGTAGAGATGCTGTGAAAATGTTTATTTAACTCTTTACCAAACAGCAAAATTTTAGACTGGTCCAAATTGACAGCACTTGCAGACGACAAAATAAACGTAACTTAAAAATTGAAATTTGTTTCCAGCAGGGTAGAAAACATTGTGGGAAAAGGAGAAAATGCTGGTTACCAGCATTTTCTCCTTTTCCCACAATGTTTTCAAAAGGCTTCTATCTCATGGTCGTAAAAACCAGGGATTGTTTGGTAAAGGGTTAAGTAGAACATAAGTTGTCCTTTTCCCACAATGTTTTCAAAAGGCTTCTGTCTCAGGGTCGTAAAAACCAGGGATTGTTTGGTAAAGGGTTAAGTAGAACATAAATGATTTCATCCGCTTCACAAGTACATGTAAATACATCGTCTCGTGAGTGCTATGTAATGAAGAACTTTTAATTTTAAAATTCCCGATGATTATTTTTGTCTCTCCCCCACCCACCCAATCCTACTTTTACTTATATTCCCCTATCATTTAACTCCTTTCCACACAATTCCGAATTTAAACAACCGTGAGAAATAACCTTTTGAAAACCTTTTCCCTCAAGGTTTTCTACACTTTCACAGACAATTACCATCATTTCAGCTACAATTAATTTGTCGTCTGCAAATGCTTTGAATTTCTAAAATTTTATCGTTTGGTAAAGAGTTAATCCTAAGGGCTGTTGCAACGCAGGATTGTTATGTAAAGTGTTAATGCCGTGAAGCGAAAGTCTTGTATGAGCCACGCTCTGGCAAAAGGGGGCTTAATGCATCTCCATGACCCATGATACGAAGCAAGTCATTACATAATTATGGATCCTTAAAGTAACAATAAAGCCCTAAAGTAAACAAAGCGGGTGTTTAAATGCATTTGAATTTATATCATACCATTTAAAAGTATGGAAATTTTTGTGAAGATAGCAATCTGTCATTGTACGGTTGGTCCAAGTGTTAGCTGCTGATAGAGAAATTAATTTCAAAACTAGGTTAAAACCTGCCAGGTAGCTCTGTCTTTTGTTTACTTTTTGTCTGATTTTAAAATTCTTTTTTCTGCCAGCGACTAACATATGGCCCGGCCACACGATAACAGACTGTCATCTCCACAATATTTTTCATCCTTTTAAATGGTATGATTTAAATTTAAATGTATTATGACACCTGCTTTGATATTTTGGCCTTTACTGGGACTTTAAAACCCATTTTGTTTTACAACTAACGGAATCATAAGATAGAATGGTCCCTTGACATGCAGAATATTGACCAATAGCAAAAACTTTCGGTCCAGGTCAGCCTGCGCGGACTGCGCAGGCTGACCTGAGTAGATAGTTTTTGCAAATGCATTAAGCCTCCTTTTCACAGAGCACGGCTCAATTATTATGTTTTTGTGCGGCAATGGCCCATAAACACGATCAGAGAGTGTTAGCAGGAAAAAAAAATTGGAACTTTTAATTAGTGAAAAATCTTTCGCCTTACGTATGTTGCAGCAAATGCGTGCCACAGTTTGCGGGTGGTAAGCGGAGATCTGTAAATAAACATGTTAACCTTGACATTTTTTTTTTTCAAACTGATTCTCTTTTCAAGTGGCCTTGACATCTCTCAGAGTTGGTTCATTTCTTTTAACCCCATAGAAAATGGACAAATTTGCATTGCTAAAACTAATTTTTGGACATGTTTAAAGTCTGCTGTCCTAACTTTTTTTTGCGGGTCCTATTTATGACATCAATCTGTATTGGAGTTTAATGCCGTTTTAACAGCTTATAGGTCATATTACGACGGTCAGTGCACCTAAGTATGTGTTTCCTGGCTTTCTCACACCAATACAGACACAACATTCTTTCCAACCACTGACGCCTTTTCTCACATGCATTAATCAGAGGTGAGAGGCGAAATATTGTCGGAAAGAAAGTTTGCCTTAACTGAGTATTGAACTGGCAACCACCAGGTTACGAGTAAGACACGCTAACCTGGCTGGGTATGACATCAATAGGCCTAGGCAAGTTAATAATCATTATGGCGGTCTCCTTATCGCGGTCTATATTAGATCTGTGGCAATGTAATCTGCTAGTCTGTCTCCATTACCATTTTTGACAAAGAAACTTCTTCAAATATAAATGAGTCATGCTCTGTTAATAGGGGGCTTAATGCATCTGCAAAAAGTATCGACCCAGGTCAGCCTGCGCAGTCAGCGCAGGCTGACCTTGGTCGATACTTTTTGCTTTTCGCCAATTTTCTGCATGTCAAAGGGCCGGTGTACCTCATGATTTAGTCGGTTATTAGACAAGCTGGATCTTATGGATCCAAGATTATATAATGACTTGCTTGGCATAAAACATCACGTAGACGCATTAAACACCCTTTTGCTACATCATAGCTCAAATGGAAACACAAATAACATACAGTGCAGATTTTCTTATCGAACTCATTCACAGGATGTGCAACTTGATCAATATAATACCTAGAGACAGCCATAAATATGTTTAACATCGAAATGGGTAAATTCTTAGACTGCCAATGCTCAATGCTTTTGTGGACAATGTAAATCAATGTCAAGCTTCACAGAAGGTGCAGTCTGATCTTACGAAAAGGAGTTAAAGAGATTATTGCCACAGCCCTAAACTGTATATATACGAGTATACCCACATCATCACTTCAAACTTTCTATTTTCTACCGATCTTTTCTGTTGTCTTTGTCGTTGTTTACATGATTACACTCAAATTTTCTGTGATGATGTCCGTGTATCATAAAAAGACCACTGCGTGATATTTAGCAGAGATTACATCAACATTGGAATAAATTGACGTGTGCCGGGAAAGGACACCTGCTTATCAATAATGTAAATTTAAATAAAGAAGAAAGCTAACATTTTATTGGGGACTTAATATAAAGTGAAATAACATCTTCATCGATGAATTTTTTAAAAAGAATGTCCTGCCGCTAAAAATGGCCCGTTGATACAGTTTGTCACGAAGTTTTGGGACAACCCTTTTCACATAAAATCTCCCCCAGCAGTGTTTTAAACCCATGACTTATTTTTGATAATACACTAGTGTATTATCGTTTTTTGGGTCCCGGTTCTGGTCAATTTTTAGTCATGAGCGCGTGAAGCTTGAGAAACCAACCGCAGGAAATGCCGGAAATTGTACTAATACGCCCTTTCGCGAAAAAATGACGTCATTGTTGCTAAGAAGTACGCGCGTGGACAGTTTCATAAAAAGCAAGAAATGCAACCAAAGCTGCAGGAAAAACAGGAAAGCTTTTTAAAAACAACAAAAATGCTGAATTAATCGCACTAACCCCCTCTAGAGACCGTATTATTCTACTTTCGGTGTAAGTTTCATGGAGCTATCTACTTGTGTATGTACACATTTGAAACCAAACTACAATTGTAAACATGAAACCGTGAACGGTATATAGGCAAAATTTGATGAGGCAGGATATTTTTTGTGTCATTTGTTTTATGTGATAAATAAAATCTCACACTCGCGTCATACAATTTTAGTCAACTCGTTTGATAAAAATGATAATACATAAACACTCATGTAAGATCTTCTATTTATTTGCAACTTGACTCCCAGTAGGCAAAGGATTAACCCTCTACTAAACGTCAAAATTTTAGACTTGTCCAAATTCAAAGCATTTGCAGAAGAAAATATAAAAATGACTCAAAAATTAAAATTTGTTACTGGAAGGGTAGGATTCATTGTGGGAAAAGAGAAAAATGCTGGTTACCAGTATTTTCTTCTTTTCCCACGACGTTTTCAAAAGGCCTTGTTCTCAGGGTCGTCAAAACTCGGGATTGTGTGGTAAAGGGTTAAAACTGAAAATCCTTCAATACGCAAAAAGGTCAAAGTATTGCACACGACAGAGCTATTTTCAGCTCGAATTCTTGATCACCATTTCACAGTATTGATTTGCCCTTCCGTGTCATTTAATTCCTGATTATTTTTATTCCCTCCGCTTAACCGTAAAAACACTAAGCACGTCTTCACTTAATTTTGTAGACAGTGTAGATCAAGATCTGACTAGTACACAGTACATGCAGTCTGATCTTGGATCTAAACTATCCGATATTTCGACCGGACTTAAACATTTTCCAAACGACGAAATTTTAGACTTGATCAAATTGAAAGCAATTGCAGATGACGATATGAATGGCTATAAAATTGAAATTTGTTTTTGAAACAGAATGAAACATAGTGGAAAAGGGAGAAAAATGCTGGTTACCAGCATTTTCTCCTTTTTCCACAATGTTTTCAAAATCCCTCTTTCTCATGCTCTTTGAAACTCAAGATTGTGTGGTAAAAGATAAAGAGAAACCCCGGGATTTTAGCCACAATTATTTTTTTTTCTGCAAACACTCCCGAATAAGGACGAGACTACAATTTGGTCGTTTGGTTAATTAATTCTTCTTATTAAATGCTTTTCGATAATTCATTGGCAAATAATGGTTGATTATAGGGTATGATAATTCATGGTTAGTAAAAATGGTTACCATGAGTGAAATTTACCGTAAATATTTCCGTAACTCTTCAATTGAAGGCGGAAACAGTCGTTCTCGCGAACTTATAACCTAGGTAAACAATGCATGCCATTCAACCAGAAGGAAATATGACATAATATACGCACATTACCCTACATTTCTCGAGCTTTACGTAATATTGTTATGCGTTCTTATGACGATGGGATACGCCACGGTGAATTACCGAAAAAAACTGTACTGGATTTTGATGTAAGTCCCAAGAACAAGGGGGATAGAAGCATGACATAAATAGAATATTTGTTTTCTTCGGAGATAGATAGAAAATTATTTCATCTCGTGAACATCAACTGTAATATTTTCACTCGTGGCTGCGCCACTCGTGAAAATGTTACCGATGATGTTCACTCGACGACATAAATTTCGTTCTCTCACAAAAAAAAAAGAAATGCTGGTAACTGGCATTTTTCTCATTTTTTCACTAATTTTTCTACTCTATGAAACACAAATTCCATCATTCGAGCTACATTCAGATTGTCATCTGCGAATGCTTTGAATTTGGACTGGTCCAAAAATGTTTACCTTGAACCCAATATGTTTTCTCATTACGCGTGATCTGGATATGGATCTATTGTCTAATTTCTTATATAAACCGGGCCCGTAGCTCGGCCGGTAACGTGCGGGGGTCGAAACTCGGGGTCCCTGGTCCGAAGCACAACTGGGCCAAATTTTGTCAGAGGAGTGATGATAGTTTTTGAGACCGGTAATTATTGTTTCTAAGATGTTCATGTTGCAAACCAGTCCGAGGCTTGGACAGAATGTTATGAAAGCACTAACAAACGAAAAGCGTGGATACGTGCACTGGTCACTGCAATTTAACATAATTAGTTTTAAAAACAGTTAAACACAAGAGAAGTAAATGAGATTTTAGATTTTAACATAACCAGTTGCTAAACTGTCTAAGAAATTGTACGAGTAATGGTTGAAAGTTTTCATTGATTGTATGGGGTTTTACGCCGTGTTAAACATATTTCAGTTATGAATATTGCGGCGGCCGGTGCACCTATCTATGCTTCCCTGGAGTTTCTTTTTACTCTGAAGTGTCTTGCCCACGGACACCACCAACGAAATATACATATAAATCAAAGTTTTATACATAAACGTCTTGTCTAAATCTTGGTTAAAGGAAAAATTGCTCGTAACTACCCACAAAATAGCGATATAAATTAATGTTTTATACATTGGTACCTTCTGAGACCATCGTGGCTAAACGAGAAATTGCTCGGGACGAGCAATTTCCCCTTTGGCCACGATGTTTTCAAAACAGATTCGACACGAAAATGTCGTGTGCATAAAGTTATATATTAAGGATACAACCCTTTACCAAACAATGCCGATTTTTAACCACCCCGAGAAAAAGGAAGCTTTAAAGATACACCCATACAGCTATGAATAGAAAACACGATGTTAAATTTGAAAGTGTGTAGAATAGCTCAGCTGTGTAAACATAGATACATTACCATAATAAATGGTGCAAGGGATAGCAAAACACAACGGATTTGTCCTCATTTAAAACCGGAAACGAAAACAGCGATTGCTTTGAAGGCCTGTAAAACATGAAATGTAATTTCTATCCGTCGTTATCTGTGCAATCTTGCAGTCATCAGGGGCGACATTTGGCATGAAGATACAAGAATAATTATAGTTCATAAAATAACGATGAAATTGGCTTTAAATAAGGCGGAAAGCTACCTGAAAACGAGTATAATTATATCTTTAAAATAAAGGAGGGAAGAGGAAAAGCATTTGGAAAACAACACTTCTCCTTTCCCCATACAATTTTTCCATTCCCTTAAAAGACACATTCCATCATTTGAACTACATCTTAATTTGTCGTCTGCAAAATACTATCAATTTGGACAAGTATAAAATTGTAAAGATTGGTAAAAGGTTACTGTTGATTGACTGAATGGTGTTTTACACCGTTTTTCAAAATTATTTGAGCCATGCTCTGACAAAAAGAAGCTTAATGCATCTCCGTGATCCATGGTACCAAGCTATTCATCACATACTTATGGATCCATAATATCCACTTTTTTTAACAACCAACTTAATCATGAGATAGACTGGTCCTTGGGCACACAGAAAATTGACCAATAGCGAAAAGTTTCGGCCCAGGTCAGCCTGCGCGGACTGCGCAGGCTGACCTGGGTCGACACTTTTCGCAAATGCATTAAGCCCCCTTTTCACAGAGCATGGCTCAGTTGTATCAGATCTCGGCGACAGCGCACATATTCGTGTTTGTCCTGGGTTTCATTAGTAGGGAGATGGGACTCTAGAGTGTCTTGCCCGAAGACAGTCTCACGAAAAGCCCCAGGTGCTTCCAGTGAGACTACAGGGTTAACCCTTTACCACATAATCCCGAGTTTTAACAACCCTGAAGGAGAAGGCCTTTGAAAACATTGTGGGAAAAGGACAACATGCCGGTAACCAGCATTTTCTCCTTTTTCCTACAATGTTTTCTATGCTGTCAAGGAATTTTGGTTCATTTGTATCTCTTTCGAATTTATCGTTTGCAGAGCCTTTCAATTTGGAAGAGCCTAGAATCTGTCGTTTGGTAAAAATTGAATGATTGATTGTATGGTGTTTAGCGCCGTTTTCAACATTATTTCAGTTATACCGCGGCGGCCAGTGCAAATATCAATGCTTCACTGCAGTTTCTGTTAGCAGTACTCCGCACAAGATTCTTTCCAAGCCAGTGGCTGTTTTTCCACATAACCATTGTCGAAACAATGATCAGCGGTGAAACGTTTGGTAAAGAGGACAGGATAAAACTAATTAATTACGCTGGTGGACGACACCCTTTTAAGCGCATTTTCTTTGGGAGAAAAGTAGATTGAGCGAATTAACTGAAAGTAGCAGAATTCGATCTTTGCTATAAATTACTGTTGATTACATTGTTGGAAAGTTTCAGAACAGTGTTTCTACGTTGTGCAAGGATATCAAAGAAAGAATACTTATTGTGCTTTGCTGAAAGGTCTGTAATTTTTGGGATTTTAGGAAACTGTTGGTATCTATCTACATGTATGTATGTATGTATGTATGTATGTATTAACCTATCTATCTGTCTATCTATCTATCTACCTACCTACCTACCTACCTATCTATCTATCTACCTACCTACCTACCTACCTACCTATCTATCAATTTTCCCCCCAGGTATTTTGTATAATTTATACTCTATGTTGTCAGAAGAAAAGACTGCTTATTTGTTTCACGTTTTACATCGATTTCTACATTGTTTTCGTTTATATCACGGAGGCCAGTGCACCTATCCACGTGTTTCTAGAGTTTGTGTACCAGCACTACACACAACTCTCTTTCCTAAGCCATTGGCTGTTTAAACTCTTTACCAAACGACAAAATTTTAAGAGTTATCCGAATTGAAAGCATTTGCAGACGACAATTTAAATACGGCTCAAATGATGAAGTTTGTCTTTGAAAGGATAAAAACATTCGTGGATAAAGGAGAAAATGCTGGTTACCGGCATTTTCTCCTTTTCCAACAACGTTTTCAAAAGTCCTCTCCCGGTGGGTCGTTAAAATTCTGGATTGCTTGTTAGAAGATTGAATTTTAATACAACATTGACCACTTTTTAGCAGGGTTTGAAAAGAATAAAACTTGTCGCATTTTCATTAATACTCGGATAGAGTTTTCGTCGAGCCAAGGACCAAAGCTTGCGACCCCTGTATTATGATCCTAGTGCGATGTCACTACGTTGGTGCGTCTTCGAACGTGTTAAAAAAAAAAGCTGTACATTAGACACTCACAGAAAAAAAGGGACTGATATCAATCAATTAATCAATCAATCAAGTAGTACAGGAGTCGCTTTGCAGGTAAACAAAGCTGGCTGAATATTACGTAATCGGTGGTTATTTCTCCAACATTTCGACAACGCATTTGCATATACAGATTTTGCGTATTTAGTTAAAAAGTACGGAGTGAAACAAAATTCATTCTTTCCGTTAGGTGGAATTTTTCAAAAACAAACCTGTCTGATTTGGGCATTCTTGTTCCAGAACCGGTCTCTTTTTCAAGACGGCAGTGGATGCAGCAAATTTCAAAATAAACGTTTACTCAAAAAAAAAAACGCTACCTGGTACGTTTCATCCAGCCATGGTTAGCTAAGATATAACCTGGGCACCAGTCATTTACAAACACAGCTCGTATAAGCTTGAGAAAAAGCCCTGGTACAAGCCCAGCATATTGGGGTATTTTTTTTTTTTTGGCAAGGTGTTGTTGCACAGATCCCCCGTGTTTCCAATGTCTATATTTAGAAACTGTAAACACAGATTTGCAGTAAACAATGGTATTTTTTAAATAATTCTTCTGGTTTAAAATGATGATCTTTTAAGAAATTTGGAGCGAAAATAGGTTTGATTTTTCCACAGACATATTAATCTTTTTTCTGCTTGCTACTTTTTTAGCAGCAGAATTTTAAGTTTTCGCACCGCGTATTGATATTATAATGTACAGGGTGTCACACCACTGGTTTTTGGCCATATTGAAAATAGAGTGAAATTAGCCATCTTTAAAGCTTCACAGATCGCTTAATGGTAAACCTTTTGCTTTTCCGTCTCTTGCTGTCTAAAGTACGTCCTTAGTCCTTCAAAAAAATGCATTAAAAACAACATGTCAACCGATTGCGTTTTTCGCTAAATCCCAACAATAACGGGCACCCTAGAATTTTTCCTCTCAAAAACACCGGTTAACCCCCATGACCCCAATTTTTTGTTCCTCCAGTGACACAAAATAGTCCACTCAATATACAATAAAAACACATCTAAGTGGTCCCTCACTGCCTAAATTTGTAGCAAATCTAAATTATGTACCACTAAGCCCTCTTAGCTCCATAGAACAGTGCAACAAAAGTGCTACTGCAAATTTTCACATGGGACTACTTTTGATACTACGAATCGGAAGCAGTCTCGCAGTGGTGCGACACCACAGGATAGTATGATTCATAGCAGACAGTCGAAGAATATGACATGCGCAGACATCGAACGAAAATAACGTATACGGGCATTGGTGGGTATTTGTTTCTAATTATAGTAACACATTTGCAAATTGGGGTTATTACATTGGATCAGTGGCACATGCACTCTTGGAATTAGATTGTTTATTAGTAATAATCTAAGTCCAAAAGTGACAGTTATACCAATCTACGGGCGAGCTTTGTCATGTTGCAGCAAATACATTGGGTCTTGACAAGACTTTTGAGTCCGATCTGGATCTACAGTATTTACCTACATAATTATGTGTGTTTTTATAATCAATCATTATTTACTTTTTTCCAGAATCACAAGTTTACCACCACACCCTGTTCTAGCGACCATGTCTAACTATATTTTGCTTATGCAGTTTCGCAATGTTTCTCAGGTAATTTTTTGACGCAGTATTCACCAACCGTATTGTTCTCATTCCAAGACAAGCCACCCCAAGAAATATCATAGTCAATTAGATATTTGATTTTGAGATGTAAAATAAGCATTGAATTCTAAATGGTTGCTGTATACAGCTCCGGTTCTATATATTCATGAGCCATGCTCTGTGAAAAGGGGGTTTAAGGCGTCTCCGTGATGCATTACACCAAGCAAGTCATCACATTATTAGAGATCCGCCCCCTTAAAATCCATAGTCTGATAGTTGACTAGGGTAGAGTAGTCCTTGGACATGCATAAAATTTACAAAAAGCAAAAAAGTTTCGACCCATGTCAGCCTGCGCGGAATGCGCAGGCTGACATGGGTCGATACTTTTTGCAGATGAATTAGCCCCCTTTTTCACGGGGCATGGTTCTTATACTTTCACTTATCATCCAAGCATAGTTATAGTTTTGCAATCAGAAAAGAATGAGATTCTAAAAGCACCCTTTTTTCTTTTCTTGTTTAAAGTTAAGCATATAGATTTTTTTCTGCAAATTCACAACCTTATTAGATCACTATTATCACCATTCAAATTTTTCTGTCAATTTCTTTATTTCCCGATTAAGATAATTAGATTAGTCTAAGATTCTTCTTCAATGCTTTTTTTTTTAAATGTTACATCTTGTCGACAACTTTTCTGTCTTTGTGCAGACAGCTTTTAAAAACTCTGAAAACAATGTAGAATTGCTCATCTGGTAACAAAATCTTCACGCGCGTTCGTATGTAAAATCTCCATTCATTGCTTTTTTTCAGCTCTCCTGAGCACAAAGTGCTCACGGTGACATTTTTTGATGGTGCTGTGTCCGTCGTTAGTCGTTCGTCGTGTGTCGTGGGGTCGTCAATAATTATGCTGTGTGCACTCTAGATGACACATTTTCAGTCGGAGACTCATGAAACTTGGTCAGAATGTACCTCATAATAATATCTCAGACTCTTTGGAAACTGGGCTATGTCGGGTCAAAATGTAGGTCACTAGGACAAATTTTAGAATATCATGTGTGCACTCTGGAGGTAACATTTAGGGTTGAATACTGATGAAACTTGATCAGAATGTTCTCTTGGTGGTATCTTAGACAAATTTGAAAATTGGGTCACTTCGGGTCAAAAATTAAGTCACTGAGACAAATCTTAGAAAGAAACCTTGTGTACACTCTGGAGGCAAGAATTTCAGTCAGATACTCATGAAACTTGGTCAAGATTAAATATATTTTGGACACAATTGAAATTGGGTGATATCAAGTCAGAAAGTAAGTCACCAGGACAAATCTTCGAAAAACCTTGTGTGCGCTTTTAAGGTCACATTTTCGTTGTGTGCACTCTAGATGACACATTTTCAGTCGGATACTCATGAAACTTGGTCAGATTTTTTTTCATGATGATTTCTCACATTAGTTAGAAATTTGGTTACGTCAGGTCAAAAATGATGTCATCTTATAAAAACCTTCTGTGCATTCTACAGGCCACATTTTCACTCTGATGCTCTTGAAACTTGGTCAGAGTCTGATATCAACGACAAATTTGAAATCTGATTACGACGGGTCAAAAAGGTCACCGGGACAAATCTTAGAAAAATCTTATGTACACTCTTGAGGCCACATTTTTGTTCCAGTACTCACGAAACTTGATCAGACTGTTTGTCTTGATTTTTTTGACAAGTTTGAAATAGGGTCTCTTCGGGTAGAAATGTAAATCTTAAATAAAAAAAAACCCTGTGTGCACTCCAGAAACTATATTTTCCGTCCGATTCTCATTAAACTCGGTAAGAATGTTTGTCTTGCTGATATTTTGGACAGTTTTGAAATTGAATTACGTCAGATAGAAAAAAGTAGGTCACTGCAACAAATCTTGGAAAAACCTTATGTGCACTCTAGAGGCCACAGTATTAATCGGATACTCGTGAGAACTGGTAAGAATGTTTGTACTAGTGATAAACTGGGAAAGGCTCAGAATTGAGTCACGTCGGGTCAATAATTAGGTCACTGGGACAAATCTTAGAAAAACCTGGTGTGCAATGTAGAGACCGCATTAATAGTCTGAGGCATGAAATTTGATCAGAATGTTGTCGTGATAATTTCTTGATCAACTTTAAAACTGGGTTATGTTGGATCTAAAAGTAGGTCACTGATGTGTTTTACATCATCACAACCAGGGTTTCTTAAACCTTATTAATCCTAGATATCTTTTCTCTGGTGAGTTCTTTGGGACCGATGGCCCTCTTGTTTAATTACATTCGACAGATAAATCCCAGTGATGCCTCAAAGATGATGTTGATGTCACAGATTGGTAGCGGTGTTTCCCTGATCGGATCTGTCATGACTCTAAGTATCTTGTGTTTTCTTAGGTAGGTAAACTACTTTGTAGTCTTAAACTTTATTGTAAACGTCAGAAAGGCGTTTAGTTTTGCTACATGTGTCAACACTGTTTTCGGTCAACATTACGTCCCTAGGCACATTGTAGACTTTTAACCAGATCACGAAATTTTAGACTGGTCCAAATTGAAAGCATATGCAGAAAATAAATTTAGTATTGCAAAATTATGAAATTAGTTTTCGAAATGTTATAAAACATCGTGGGAAAAGGAGAAGTATTATCGTCTGTTGGCGGTTTGTTGCGACAGCAATGTCGTGTATATTTATTCAGGATGTACTTTGTTACTATGATGGATTGATTTCGGTCAATCATGTTCAACAGAGAACTGATTCTCTTCACTCTGTACCAAAGTCTCAGACTTGTCCATATTGAAAGTATTTTGAGAAGGACAAATTATAAACTGCAAGACAACGTCTATCTTGCCGAGACGTTCATTCACGACCAATCAGATTACAAGCCTTGGTCTTAAGAATAGGAATCAAATATGAACTGTGCACTTACAAAAGGAGGCTTGACATCTCCGTGATTCATTAACATGCAAGTCATCACATAATTATGGATCCATACAATCCATTTTGTCTAACAACTGACTGATTCGTGAGGTAGATCGGTCCTTTGGTATGCAGAAAATTTACAAAAAGTAAAAGGTTTCGACTCGGGTCGGCCTGCGCGGACTGCGCAGGCTGACCAGGGTCGATACCTTTTGCAGATGCATAGACACCTTTTTCAAAGAGCATAGATCATATGGCCTGCAACACGCGAAAAGGGGCATTCGGACATTTGCGTAAAGTGTCGTCTCGGATCAGCCTGCGCAATCCGGTCAGGCTAATCCGAAACGACACTTTCGTTTTTATGTAATTTTCTGTTTTGTGCATGTTTACTGAAGGACGAAGTCCAATGTAGTCGTAAAGTTCCGTCTCGGATTAGCCTGCGCGGACTGCGCAGGCTGATCCGAGACGACACTTTACGCATATGTCCGAATGCCCCTTTTCGCGTGTTGCAGGCCATATCAAATAGCAGGTGCACACGGCTCCTGGAATATTAATGCAACACATTAGCTATTGTGCTACGTAGGAACTTTCCTCTCTTTCCCCCCCCCCTCCCGTAATATGAGACGGTTCAAAGTGCCGATGATTATGAAAGATTTTATTTTTTTACTTTTCAGCATAAAAGGAGACGGACTCTTTATCGTTGGCAATATGTCTTTGGTAATGATGGCTGCTCAGCTTTCATTTATAGGGGCGGAAAATACTTACCCAACACCGGTATGGTATATGAGGCTCATTTGCCGTACTCCGACTTGATTAACTTCTATTATTCTAAATTGAAATGTATGAAATAATTATTCGTTTTTCGGCGAAGCTGAATGTGCTGGCTTTTGACCTACTGTTTGGTATTGATAATAAATGAATGATTAGAAATTTGTGATTGGTTAAAAATGTACACATGTTTATCTTAAGAGCCCCTGCTTACTTGCTGGCAAATTCACGCCGTCTATCTTTCTTAAAGATATTCCTTGATTTACACTTAATGACTTTAAATCAGTATACATGGCAGTTCAAAGTAATAATGGCTGCTGAGCTTTCACTTATAGGAATGGAAAATACTTATCCAACACTGGTATGCTATGTGCGGGTGTTTGTTATTTGTTTGGCGCACTCCGCTTTGAGTAAAAATTTTATCGCATGCATGGAAAGATCAAAATGGGATTGCACAGAACATGCAGCCTGAAATTCGGTATTCAGCGTCTGATTCTTTGCCAAATGTGACATTTCGGACAAAACGCAGGTTTGGAAAAGCAATATTTGCACCATAAGGTCTGAGAAAGTTGGTATGACATGCATGTCACTATGGGGGTGGGGGGGGGGGGAGGGGGGGGCAATGCGGATGTGGGAGGCGGGGGCCCTTTGCATGCTCTAATTACGCCGATATAATGAATTCGTCATTTCCTTATGGTTTTAATAGCCTCTGATAATGTACCTACACAAGCATCTCAACACTTTGGTTACGTCGATCTCATTTGCATTCTTTAAAGGGAAGTAATTTTGCTTTCAATAACAAAGTTGTAATTGTAGCTCTACAATGACTAAACTTATCCTGCAAAAATGAAAGAAAAGACTATGAACACGTTCTTATTCACTTTATGATTTTAAATAACGGTACGTTCGGCAGTTCGAAGTAGAATTTACGAATTTAATCAATATCGAAGAGGGCAAACCAAGATTGGATCGACATCTTCAACAGTACTTTTGTTACAACACGGCGGCTAGTGCACCTATCCATTGTGACATTTTCTTGACATTTCAGATGCTCTGTAAGATAGCCACGTATGTCTTGCTGTATTTTTTTCTGGCTGTACATTTTTCATCGTTGTGTTATGGACTACATTTATGGTCGAGGGTAAGTTGTTGGACTCATTTCCTCTTTAAACATAACAACAAACGACAAAGTGTTAGACTTGTCCAAACTGAAAAACATTTGCAGACGACAATTTGAATGTGGCTCAAATTATGGGATTTGTTTTAAGGATTGAAAACGTTGTAGGAAAAGGAGAAAATGCTGGTCACCAGCATTTTCTCCTTTTCCCACAGTGTTTTCGAAAACTTCTTTACTCAGGGTCGTTAAACTCGAAGTTGTGTAGTATAGAACTTAAAACCACATTTATAGGAGATAAATTTGAAAATCTTGGTAAAGACAGGGATAATAAGATGTGATACATGATCCATGTGAAAACACGAGACAAAAGGGGCATAAATGAGATTGTTTTGTCTTTGAAAAGCCAAATTCTTCTTCTTTCCATGATGTTTCGGTGAGTATGTCTCACAGAATATTGGCCTTTTCTTTTAAGGCCAGTATGATATTCAATAATCGTGGAATGGGTAAACTTTTTTTTAAGAATAAGAACGATTTAACAAAAACAGTCGATAAAAACAAAACAGAACGTTTTTTATCTCTCGTGGGTTGAGTAGTTACATCCTCAAGTGAATACAATGATTGCTAGTTTTTTCATGCAGTTAGGTACACTTTTACGCTGTTTGGCCTATTCGTTCGGGTAAAAACTAGGTGGTCTACGGCCCCTTACTTTCAAAAGACGGAAGCTGCCGAGATTGGCCGAATAGCTTTTACGAAAACGTCGATGTTACACGATATTTACCGATGAGTTAGTGAGTCTACGACCCCTAACTCCCATGTTAAAAGACTGAAGCTGCCGAGATTGGCCGAATAGCCTTTACGAAAACGTCGATGTTTACCGATGAGTTAGGGGCCGTAGACCTAAGTATGGATGTAGATCGTCCCTTTGGTCATTGTGACCTTGACCTTCGTTTCATGGACAGTGGTCAAATTTATCATGGTTGAACTGATTGTTCGCAAATGCTCTTAGTCATGTAGAAATTTAAACTAGATGGCTTATCATACGTTGTAATTAAATGCCTAATATTTTCCATGTCAAGAGATACATTAAGGTCTACGGCCCCTAACTCTCATATTAAAAGACGGAAGCTGCCAAGATTGCCCGAATAGCCGATAAGAAAACGTCGATGTTACACGATATTTACCGATGGGTTAGTGAGCCTCCGGCCCCTAACTCTCATATCAAAAGACGGAAGCTTCCGAGATTGGCCGAAAAGCCTTTACGAAAACGTCGATGTTCACCGATGAGTTAGGGGCCGTAGACCTTGAATCTTGTACTTGACAATCATATGAATCATACTTTAAGTTATAGTAACCTTGACCTACGAGTATATATTTGGAGAGGATGCACAAACGACTCGCAAATTTGTGATGATTAAACTGATTTCCCACTACATCCTGTAGTCAGATAGTATTTTACCGCGGAATGTTAATCATACCTTGCAGTTAAACGCCCGATATTTTCCATGTCGGAAGAGAAACTTGTACTTGACATTGATATGGATTGTTCCTCTAGTCATTGTGACCTTGACCTCAATGTGTAGAGGGGATACACTGGCAATGGACAAACTGTGAGTATACAATTGTTTACAATTAATTTTAACCCTTAAAGTGCCTATAGCTGCAATATAATTTTGATTTGCGGACGGTGTAGAACAAGATGAGACTGCACAAAACGTGCAGTCTGATCTTTGATCTACACTGTCCGCTTTGCCCAGATATTCTGACCAAAATCAACCTTGACATTGAAATAAGCCATGCTCTGTGAAAAGGGGGGCCTATGTATCTGCAAGAAGTATCAACCCAGGTCAGCCTGCGCATTACGCGCAGGCGGCTGACCTGGGTCGAAACTTTTTGCTATTGGTCAGTTTTCTGCATGTCAAAGGACCAGTCTACCTCATGAAACTGTTGGTTGTAAGACAAAATGAATTTTATTGATCAATAATTATTTGATGACTTACTTGGTATCATGCATCACGGAGATGCATTGAATCCCCTTTTGCCAGAGTACTTCTTTCTTGACTAAAAATTTACTACAGTAGTTTTGGACCTCAGATGGTTCAGATACATAACATTACGTTTTGCTGTTGCTGATATTTTGCTTTTAGATAAGCTCTTGCCAACAAGATTTAGTTACCACCTTGATTTTATCTTCTTTTATGGATGGTTTGGTCTTTGGATCACGAGACCTTCAGCGCTTTGATTGTAACTTTTGAAGCTTGAAGTTTGGTGACTGCAAATGCAAATACATGCAGATCACGACAAGGCAATAAGTCACCCTCCGTTTATTCTACCCGTCCTCCTCAAGATAGTTAAAATACAGGGTTGTGAGGTCAAGGGTTAGTTTTATGATTTGATGTTGTAATTCGAGTTTTCTCTCCTTTTTTTTTCAGTTGCTGGTTACCCGCTAGTAACAACACACGATTGGCCTTTCTGTTGCCCGTTTCATGTATTCTGTTGGTAAGATTGTATTAACCCAAATCCACAGGCACTTGTTTTTTTTTTTAAAACAAAACTTCGCCTTCTTCTACAAGATACACTAGAATTCTATATTTTGCTAGAGACGGCGAAGGTCGTCCACAAAAAAAATTGCCTCTGCCTTAGACTGGTTCCATTAACTCTTTACTGGTTTACGAATTTTTGAACCTGCCCATTTGTAAAGAATTTGCAGACAATATATTAAACATGACTTTAAAAATTGAATTTTGTGTTAGGAACGGAAGTAAATTTTTGTGGTTTTTCTGGTTACCAGAGGAGGCAAATATGTTTAACAGTACAGGCTGTACTAAGAAAGTACTTGTTTTAAGCAAGCATATTGTAAGTGCCCCTTAGATGCTAGCTTAACTCTTTACCATACGACAAAAATGTAGACTTATTCAAATCGAAGGCATTTGCAAACGACAATTTAAATGTGGCTCACATGGCGGAATTTATCTTTGATTAGGTAGAAAACATTGTGGGAAAAGGAGAAAATGCTGGTTACCAGCATTTTCTCCTTTTCCAACAATGTTTTCAGAAGCCTTCTTTCAAGGGTTGTCAAAACTCAGGACTGTGTGGAAATGAATCAATTTCAGACCAACGGCAACAATTTCAATAAAATCATCAATTGCAAATAAAGGGCACCGGCAAAAAGCACATAAAAAATGCATCCAAGAGTTGTGTGATATTGAATCTTCATGATTGGTGTCATCATCGTTTTTCATTACTACCCGATCATCATCCACTTCATGCACATCATCGGCCACCTCCTCCTCATCATCATCATTATCATCACCACCACCACCACCTTTCTTGAAAGCCAACATCTCATCTTTTGTTTCGTTAAATTCTTGAATTCAGAATATAGGAAAGCACCACCACCATCATCATCATCATCATCGTCGTCGTCATCATCATCATCATCATCGTAATCTATTTCCCTTCTGTTTTCCAGTTAAATTTACTCCTGTATTGTCAAATTGTATCGACGAGGTTCAAGTTGGACTACAAAAAAGGAAGAAAATTGTCAAAAATACTAAAGTAAGTCGAAAGAAATGAGCTATGCTGTGGGAAAAGGGGATTTAATATATGTCTCATGTATTATAACAATGTCATGCAAGTCCATCACATGGTAATAGCCGAATGACTCATGAGGTAGAATGTCCTTGGACCTGCAGAAAATTTCAAGATAGCGAAAGCGAAAAGTTTCGGTCCATCTCAGCCTGCGCAGTTCGTGCAGACTGACCTGAGTCGATATAATGTTGCAAATGCATTAAACTGTCTCTGTGTGGAACATGTCCCAATTATAGTGTTCTAAGTTTTAGCTAACCAGCATTTTTTTGTCGTTATCTCTTTATATTTTTATTTACCACACAGTTTCATGTTTCAACGACCTATAGAAAGAAACTTTTCTAAAGCATTGTGGTTAAAAGACAAAATGTTGGTAAGCAGCATTTTCTCCCTTTCGCACTATGTACTCTACCCTTTTAAAGACAATGCCCATCAAATGAATCATATTTACTTTGTCGTCTGTAAGTGCTTTCAATTTTGACGGGTCTCAAATTTTGTCGTTTGGTAAAGAGTTAAATTAATGAAAATCTTAACCATTTTTGCTGTATTAAATTTGTCGTCTGCAGATGCTTTCAAAACAATAAAGACTAAAATCTTGTATTCTGGTGAAATGTTAATTAACTCTTTACCAAACGACAAAATTATTGACTGGTCCAAACTGAAAGCATTTGCAGACGACAAATTAAATGTGGCACAGAGAATGGGACTTTTATCAGAAAGAGAGGAAAACATTGTGGGAAAAGGAGAAAATGCTGGTTACCAGCATTTTCTCCTTTTTACACAATGTTTTCAAAAGCTATCTCGCTCAAGTTCGTTAAAACTCAGGATTGTGTGTTTAAGTATTAATACGTAAATTTATGTGAAAACATTGCAGATATAGGAGAGATTGCTCGTTATGGTGTTTTCGAAAGTAAAATAAGGCGGTCTGCAGGAAGCAATGCCTGACGTCACTTAAGGTCTACGGCCCCTAACTCATCGGTAAACATCGACGTTTTCGTAAAGGCTATTCTGCCAATCTCGACAGCTTCGGTCTTTTAATATGAGAGTTAGGGGCCGTAGACCTTAAGAATTTCTTTTAAAACTTAGGGCCGGTAGTGCTGTCCAGGTATGGGTTTCGTCCTGTATCTTGCACTATCCCCCGTTACATAATTAACAGCATTCGGGTAGGCTAATTTGGGTCGATACTTTTTCTAGGTGCATAAACCACCTAGTGACTGATACAGAAATCTATAATATTGCCCATATTTTTTTCAGGAACGCTTTTCTTGCTACCCTGTCCATGTTCCCGGTGTTGAATTTGCCCTGGTTGTTAGGCTACTCAGTGACCTTTGACCTACATAGAAGTCTGCAATACCTGTATGTGTTACTTTGTTCTAGCCAGGTAAATTACTGAATTTCTATAATTCTGTGACCTTTGGCCTACTTTAGACCTTCCTGTGTAATATACGACTTTGCTCTTTTGATTTGGACCCTCGAATTTTCTTTATGTCCGTCAAATTTTATTAGTTGTCCGGTCAGGAGGTAGGGCACTTGGAAACTTATTTCTCGCCTTTGTCTAGAGGCGACATGATTCCCCACAGCCAGCCGTGAACAAGTTTCCAAGTGCCCTTCCACCTGACTGGACAACAAATTTATTTTACTGCAAAGTTATACCATTCCAACCTATATTCAAGTGAAGTTTCACTGTTTTATGGTCTCACAAATCGAGTACGCTAACGAAACTGAATTTCCTTCTGAGTGCCCAGTCACACTGAAAACTGACGTCACTGTAAACTATGTAAAACGTACAGGTCAGTGCATGAAGTCACTGCAATAAACGCACTTTCATGGATTTCAAGGTATGTAACTAGTCATTTTATGATTTGTTGACAAAAGTAAACGGCAATTAGGTGCATCAAACGACCATTAATTAATTCTTTTTAGAGTTATAATACATTACCTTTGACTTTTCACGGTTTGTTTACATAACGAAGGGATGGCTCGTTTTTACCCCGAGTATTTGTTTTAGAATGACAACAAACGATTATGGCAATCATTAAGGGAAACAAGTGTATTTGTCTTGTGACCGACTGGCTTCGATTTCGACATCGCCATCTTGGATTTTGCATTGAAGTGTATATGTGTTTATATGTGTCTCAGGGGCTCCTGACAGGGATACCGTGCTATCCCCATGCTGCCTGCAGTGTACAACAATGTATGTTCGGAGCATATCATCCAATCAGATCGCGAGAAATTTCTTTGCAGTACAATAATACTAGTAATTTTTGCGCCTTCAATTATTCGTTTGAAGGGGGCCAAATGACCCCCCACATGAGAAACTTTGAGGAAAACCCTATAAAAAAGTTATACATGTGACCTTTATAGGACAAACAAGTTTGTCATAACAGCCATGTAGCGTTATATTGTTTCAAATGGATTTCGAAATTTGATCAGCAAATATGTGCATGATACTGGTTTTCTAGGCGCATATTTTGCAGTTTGTCGTGATCAAATTGTCGTTGTTGTTGTTGTTGTTGTTGTTGTTGTTGTTGTTGTTGTTTTTCTTCTTCTTCTTTCAATTTCCATCGTCATCATTATTATTACTATTATTATTATTATTATTATTATTATTATTCAGGGACTTCTCGTGCTAGCCTTACACGTTCTCACAACCGGACAAGTAAAGAAAGGTATATTCGCGAAACTTGCCGAGGTCGAAAGTGATTTTTCAACATCGGTGGCTTCCGGAGCCCGCACAATAGAATCCGAAGTTGACAACGTGACCTGCAGAAACAGGGTCAAGGTTGAACCAAAGAAGGACACATAGAGACGTTAATGGACACAAACAAACTAACAAACAAACACTCGAAGTATTCCATCTTGAATTCGATTTCATTTTCCGCTTTGTTGTTTATTTGTCTGACTGTATATAGAACTAGTTTTAATTAAGCAATGTTCATCAAAGCCAGACACTTTTGGCGCCACCGGTTGTAAGAAACGCATTGACTCTGTACAAGCCGAAAAAAAAAAAACTTCAGATTTGTCCATATTGAAAGCAGTTGCAGAAGATAAATTAAGTGTGTCTAAAATGATTGAGTTTGTATTAAAAGGGGAAAAACATTGTGGGAAAAGGAGAAAATGCTGGTTATCAGCATTTTCTCCTTTTCCCACAATGTTTTCAAAAGCCTCCTTCCCTGAGGTCTTTAAAACTCGGGACTGTTTGGCAAAAAAGTGAGTAATCGAAAAGGCTCAGATGACGTCAAATTTCAAGTTTTAACGCTTTACTAGACTACAAGAATTCATATTAAGAAAGCATTTGCAAGACGGCACGTTATATGTGGCTTAAATGGTTTTGTTTCAAGGAGGATTCTCTGAGACACAAATACTTGTGTGAAAATATGGAAAATGCTGGTTACCAGCATTTACTCCTTTTTACGACAATGTTTTAAAAAGCTTTCTCTTTCAGGGTCGGTAAAACCGGGATTGTCTGGTAAAGGATTAAGTTATTATTTTACAGGAAAGTTTAAGGTCTACGGCCCCTAACTGATATATCAAAAGACGGAGGCTGCCGAGATTGGCCGAATAGCCTTTACAAAATCGTCGATGTTTACAGATGAGTTAGGGGCCGTAGACTTTAATATCAAGACTGTTTTGTGTAAAGAATATCAAAGACCAATTAGCTAATGTGAAAAAGAAAAAAACTGGCAAAGGAAACATTTACGTGTTGGAATAAGAAATAACAAAATTAAAGGGGTATTAAGCTAGTTTTTTGTTGAAAAAAAAAAAAAAATTGCCGTAAGAAAGATGATATTTTGTACGTAAAATCAAAAGAAAGTTACATTTCACTCTAACTGCGAAGATGGGGAGGATGCTGAATAAAAAGTACTAACTGCATTCGAGCCCACGACTTTCCAAAATGTACATGGCAACCCTGCGAACTGAGTCATAGCGTCAACCCATATCTTATCGTGTTGAAAATGTATTTATCCCTTGTTAAGCACTAACGAAGATACTGTTACTAACGGAATAGGAAATTTAATGTAAAAATAAAGGAAAACTCGGAAATTTCTCGTATTTTTACATGTATTTCCATCCATTTTTTAATTCTAAAGCCATTTTTGCACGCGAATGAAAATTAACAATCTTTGTTAAGGTTTCTATGAAAACTCTTCCGATAATGAAATCTGGTTTAGTGCCCCTTTAAGCCAAAGGCACGAAAAGGACTCAGCAATGGTAAACAAAATATAACAGTTCTTGTACAAGCGTGTTTTGAGTGTCCTTGGGCAAGACCCTTCACAGCCCAAGCTGGGTGCTGGTGAAACCCAAGACATACATGAATACTTGAAGCGTGATATGCTTGAAATAACGTTGAAAGCGGTGTAAAACACCAATCGATCAATCAATCAGTCAATCGACCCACCGACCGACCGAGCGACATCAATCAATCAATCAATCAATCTTTAGTGGAAGACCAACATGAATTGGACCCTTTCGGTGCCATAGGCGAAAACAGGGACTTTTGCGGACGGCATAGATCAAGATCAGACTGCACAGAACGTGCAGTTTGATCTTGGATCTATTCCATCCGCTTGTTTAGTCAAGCCTATGAGACAAAAAAAAAAAAACCTTGTGAGTCTCAGTGGATTCTATTTTCAGGCATTGAAAAGGATCGAGTTTATATATTTGGCACTGAAAGAGTTACTGGATCAAAACATGAAAGCATTTTGTTAGACGAGAAATCAAATGCAGCTCAAATTATTTTTTTTTATATATTTTTAAAGGATAGAACACTTTAAGGGAGCAAAAAGGAGAAAATGCCTGTCACTAGAAGCAGAAACTTCAGAAAGCATAGCTAGGTGCGCTGACATCCGCGATATAACTAAAATAATTTTGAGAAAAGATTTAAACAGCATACACAAACACAACGTACAAAGCTCGAAGTGGAAATGTAGGCCTTGGTTCGATCCTTACTTGAAGCCCTGGGGTTTTCTTGGAAATGTCTTTGGGCAGGACCCTTCAGAGTCCTAGCCTAGTGCTGGTGAAACCCATATACATGGATAATTGAAAAAAAAAAGCGGCAAACACCATTCAATTAATCAATTACGTCGTATAAGAAGGGAAGTAACTCCAACATTATTCGCAACATAGTAATATTAACGTGACAGAGCTCTTATCGTCACGTGACACTGATTGTCATTGGTCAGACCATGTGACTCTCTTATCTCACTCTCGCTACGCCCCCAAAACGAGGACGATTTTTGTGAATTTGAATGAAGAGTGTAAACGGTGGAATTTGGACTTTAGGATATTCCGCTTGAGGGATTTTCCCAGCTTTCGACTGACCAAAGTCCACAACCATGAGCGATCATTCGTCTGCTTCGTCTGACCAGGAAGGTTAGTGACAAATCATGTCGTCTGCAACAGACGCTGCACTTTGCAGTTTGATTTTCTGTTTAGTTCTCCTGGTATTATGTTTGTACTACATACTCTTTTGTATATGGACTGGATTATATATTTTTTTTCAGGAAGATTAAAATGTACAGGAAATTTGACTCCCGAAAACTGAAATTCAAAAGCAGCATATTAAGTGATTGATTGTATGGTGTTTAACGCCGTTTTTTCCATGATTTCAGTTATATCGTGGCGGCCAGTGCACCTATTCATGCTCTCATGGAGTTTCCTGTACCAGTACTCTGCACAATATTCTTTCAAAGCCACTGGCTGCTTTCCCACATAACCATCGTCGAAACAATGGTCAGCGGTGAGAGAGGAATGATTCCTGTCGCAATGACTATCATCACTCCTCGGAAAGAGGGTGGCCGAGCCGGGGATCGAACCAGCGACCGCCTGTTCTCAAGTCCTGTACACTACCGACTGAGCTACCGGGGCTCGGCTCAAATACAGCGTACAGTAAGAGTGTATAAATCTTAAAATTGCTACCTAGAATTACTACAGGTGGTCCTTCTACGTGGCTTGGTGGTAAACTGAAGGACTCGTGACTTGGAGTCCCCGGGATCCAGCCTCGCCAGAAGCACCGGGCTCCTCCTGGGAGTGCCCATAGACAGTACACCTCAGAGCCTCATCCTAGGAAGTACATGTGAAACCCGGGTCATACATGAACATGTGAGCTGCCACGGTGACATGACTGAAATAATGTTGAAAGCGGCCTGAAATACCATTCAATCAATCAATTAGAATTACTACAACCTCATTTTTGATGCCTTTTTAACCCTTATTCGCCTGAATAAGTGAAATGAAACTTTTGAGCAGATAGTAAAAAACCCCCCCAAAACCCCCCAAATTTTGATGTTTCAAAGGTTATTCTTTTAAGGAAAATATACCCTTATCGGACAGCGTAGATCAAATATCAGACTGCACGTTTTGTGCAGTCTGATCTTGATCGACACTGTCCTCTAAAGGTCAGTGAGTCGCGCTTAACAGCCTAAGGGTGAAGCCCACCTTGTTCGTCATTAATGATAAACAACGAGCGGACATTTTTCACGGCAAAACGACCTAATTTTAGACCAGATCTAGTCCATTTTGAGAGAATTTGTAAACAACGGTTTGAAAGTGGTCCAAATGATAGAATTTATCTTTGAAAGGGTTGAAAACATTCAGGGAAAAGGAGAAAATGCTGGTGACCAGCATTTTCTCCTTTTTCCCGCAATGTTTTCAAAAGCTGTCTCCCTCGAAATTGGTAAATCATGAAATTCCATGGTAAAGGGTTCACTTTTATTTAAAACGTAATAAACAACAGTTATCCGAATGAGGCTGTGCATTACTCTTGTAGCTTTTTCGAAGAGAGTAGATCGAGATCAGATCATTAAATAAGTGTAGATTAAAATCAGATTGCCAGTTCTGTTTAGACTAGGGTCCTCAGGTGCTTAGTTGTTCAGGCATTGGAATTTTGTTACCCGTAAAGCTTGGTTCGATCCCCTGCTGGAACAGAATTGTAACATTAAAGTGTCCTTTCGTTAGACACTGCAGAATTCCAGCCTAGTAGTAGTTATACGCTAGGGAAGTATATACAACCCTTTACCACACATCAAGATTTTAGACTGCTTCAAATTTTAAGCATACACAGATAATAAATCACGAAAAACCCGTTACTTCCAGTGAGGCTCGAACTTGTGGCCTGCAGGGTATAAGTCCTTGCCTTAATCACGCAGGACCATGCAGGACCCCGAGTTGATACAGGGACAGAACAGACCATGCAGTCTGATCTTTCATCTATACCTTGTAAGATTTTGCGAGATACTCTTCACCCAACAGCCTTGCCGATGTGATCACGTGGTTTTCCTTAATGACGGTGAATGTGATTTGTAATTAAGAAAATCAGAGAGAGAGAGAGAGAAAGAGAGAGAGAGAGTGACAGAGAGATAGATAGAGAGAGAGAGAGAGAGAGAGAGAGAGAGAGACTGACAGAGAGAGACACAGAGAGAGACTGACACAGAGAGAGAGAGAGAGAGAGAGAGAGAGAGAGAGAGAGAGAGAGAGAGAGAGAGAGAGAGAGAGACTGACAGAGAGAGAGAGAGAGAGATTTTGATACAACCTAAAAACAACACGATTTATACCTCTTGACCACAGATTGTCTACGTTCCACACGAAGATCAAACGTCTTTATTCAAAATCACGAAGATTCATATTTGATTACTAGTACCAATTCATGTACGTATTTAAGATGTGCTCTAGAATAACGAGATTTAATGCATGTTCGTAATAATGAGCAGTTGTAGCATGACATGGATCCATCTGGTCTAAGAGTCTTGTGTCTTTAGGTATAATGGTCCTTTGACATGCAAAAGAATTACCAATGGCAAAAAGTATCGATTCAGGTCAGCCTGCGCGGACTGCGCAGGCTGAACTGAATCGATACTTTTTGCAGATTAATTAAACAACCTTTCATAGAGGTTGGCTCATTTACATCTACATTAGTATAGAAGGAATAAACCGTGAAAAATAGGCTTTGTCTTTTAACTCTTTCCATACCATACACGACACCAAAAGCTTTTGTGGACAGTGCAGATCAAGATCAGACTGCACAGAACGTGCTGTCTGATCTCTGATCTACTCTGTCCACTGCTATATTCTAGATTATGACCAAACTGTCTCTTGATCTTACACAGGAAATGTATTTTCAGCATTTGAGAAAATGCAATTTATCTATTCAGTTGTGAAGGAGTTAAATGGTGAGGAAAATATTGTTGGAAAATGAGAAATGCATCTCCGTGCCTTAAAGTAACAATAAAGGCCAAATGTAAACAAAGTTGGTGTTTAAATGCATTTGAATTTATACCATACCGTTTAAAACTTTGGAAATTATTGTGAAGATGACAACCTGTCATTGTACGGTTTGTCCAAGTGTTAGTCGCTGACAGAGCAATTTATTTCAAAACTAGGTTAAAACTTGCCAGGCAGCTGTGTCTTTTGTTAACTTTTTGCCTGATTTTAAAATTCTTTTTTCTACTAGCGACTAACATATGGCCGGAACACACAAGAAGAGACTGTCATCTCCACAATATTTTCCATACATTTAAATGGTACGAATTAAATGTATTATGACACCTGCTTTGGTATTTTGACCTTTACTGGGCCTAATATGGAAGGAATTATCCATGAATATTTGTGGGCTTTGTCTTTTAAACGGGGAGAAAATAAATGTTGGAAATTGAGAAAATGCTGGTAACCGTGTAATAAGTACATATATTATATTTCATGTGTCTATTTTTAGAAATGTTTTGGGTAAAGAAATATCGTAATTTAAGCTGGGGGGAATTATTTCCACGTCACAGTGAATATTTTCCTTCTGCCGAAAATCTGGAACTACTTTTTTAACTTTTTTAAGTTTTAAAAGTGGCATTCGTTGACAAAATAATCAGAGGAAATATAATATATAATTTATTTCATCAGCTTGTGGTTAATATGGGGAAATATTTGCCTCAAAAGGGAAAGGTCCGCGAAAATAACTCGTGCCTTACGGCACTCGTTATTTTCGCATACCTTTCCCTTTTTCGGCAAATATTTCCCCATATTAACCACAAGCTGATGAAATAAACTCTATGTAACAATGAAATTGATTTTTAGCCCTACAGCTGCTAAATAACTGAAATGAAGCTTACAAGTCAAAAGTAAAAACCCAAATTTTGCTACTTAACAGGAATTTTTGGGAGGACGAATATCTCCTTATCGGACAGTGTAGATCCAAGTGCAGACCGCAGATTCTGTGCAGTCTGATCTTGATTCTACACTGTCCGCAGAGGTCCTTGAGTTGCGCTTAGCAGCCTAAAGGCCAACTTCTCATTAGGGAGAACAGAGAGCCGACAGCTTAGTCGGTAGCGTACAGGACTTAATACCAGGAAGTGGCATATTTGAATCCCCAGCTCGGCAAATTCGTTTGAGAGAAATGATGATAGTCATTACGACAGGATTCATTTCTCTCTCATCGCTGATCATTGTATCAACGATGGTTATGTGAGACAGCAGCCAGTGGCTTGGAAAGAATATTGTGTGCAAACTACTGATAAAGGGAACTTATGGAAAAGAATGGATAGGTGTCGGCCGTCGCGATATAACTGAAATGATGTTGTAAAACAGCTTTAAACACCATGTATAACTTGGTTACATATTTTACTTTTGGGGGAAAAAAGAATACATGTATATTTATAATATTAATTTTCCACAAAAATATAATGGAGCCATATCTAGTGAAAATGGGGCTGAATGCATTTACAAAAAATATCGACCCCGGTCAGCCTGCGCAGTCCGAAACTTATTGCTATTGGTCAATGTTTCGCATGTCCATGGACCATTCTACCTCAAGATTCAGCCGGTTGTTACACAAAACAGAATTCATGGATCCACAATTTTGTGACGCGTTGTTTGGTATGATGCATCACGAAGATACATCAAAACCCCATTTGCCAGAGCATGGTTCAACTCTAAAGTTCGATATATAGACTACACTGTCAGAATAACCTTTGACCAAAATTTACCGCTTTTTACGTAAGGGTCACACAAGAGAGGGAAAATGTAGAGCGTTCTCATTTTTGACATTTTTGTGATATGATATGAGAGGAGAGTAGACCTAGTTCCTCATGTTTTAGTTGTGGCGGCAATTTAATCTAGCTTGAAAAAGAAAGACCTATTGCGACTTTAAAATTATTTTGTGAATAATAATACTTAATCTACATGTTCGTTGAGTACAGACTGTTCTTAAAGCAGCATAAAACTAGACTTTGACTCATTTTTGCGCGGGGGGTGGGGGGTTGAGGGGAGGGGGAGAATGTTGAAATGTTTTGTAAGGAAATATCATGAGGATGTCACTTTTAAGTCTTAGCTGGAGGAAAAAAATTGCTAAAAAATTTGCTCCCGCTAGTTTTCGAACCCTCGACCTCAACCCTTAACCTGTTAAAAGAAACTTTCTGCTATCTATAAGAATAAATCTTGATCTACATTGTCCATAAAAGGCCAATGAGTGGCGCATAGCAGCGTTATGGGTTAGAAATCATAAATGAGCCACTCAATCAACAGAGCTACCCGGCACAGTAGAATTATTTCCTATACTGTGTTAATTAACGCTTTACCATAAAACCAGAGTTTTTTTCCGACCTTGAAAGAACTTTTGAAAACATTGTGGGAGAGGGACACATTTAACTCATTACCAAACGACAAAATTTAAGACTTGTCCAAATTCAAAGCATTTGCAGACGACAAAATAAACTTGACTCAAAAATTGAAACTTGACATTAGAAGAGTAGAAAACATTGTGGGAAAAGAAAATGCTGGTTACCAGCATTTTCTCCTTTTCCTACAATGTTTTCAGAAGGCTTCTTCCTCTGGGTCGTAAAAACCAGGGATTGTTTGGTAAAATCTTAATTTGTCGTCTGCAAATGCTTTCAAGTTGACCAAGTCCAAAATTTTGACGTTTTGAAGAGTTGAAAAAAAAATCAACGAGCTATACTTTGGCAAAAGAGAGCTGAATGCATCTCCATGATGTATTATACCAAAGAACTCATCTCATAATAATGGAACCATTTAGCCTAAAATCGAGTTAATCTGGAAGTAGAATGGTCCTCTGCCATGTAAAAAAATTTACTAATAGCAAAAAGGTTTCGACTCATGTCAGCCTGCGCGGACTGCGCAGGCTGAAATGAGTCGATACTTTTTGCAGATACATTAAGTCCCCTTTTCACAGAACATGGTTCAAACTGTTTATGTCCTTAATTTCCATAAACGCGTTAACGGCCAGCTTCGTATCAAACGGGATGGGAAATTGTACAAAAACTTGAAGAATCAAAAAATTGGTAATTCCTCGTGTTTTCTGCATGCATGCCTGTCTCTATGAGGGCCATGCTCTGTGAAAAGAGAGTTTAATGCATTTGCAAAAAGTATCGACCCAAGTTAGCCTGCACAGTACGTGCAGGCTGACCTGGGTCGAAACTTTTTGCTGTTTGTAAAGTTTCTGCATTTCAAAGAACCGTTTTACCTCCACAGTTATTTAGTTGTTAAACACAATGGATTTTTTTGATCCATAATTATGTGATGACTTGCTCGGTATAATGCATCACGGAGATTCAGTAAACCCCCTGTTGCCAGGGCATGGCTCATATAAATTTTATAAGGGATACGCATTACGACAAAATACTGCAGAGCTTTTTTTTTTTCATAATGTCCTACCAAATGTCCCCCAGTGTAGAGTCCAAGATCAGGCTTCAGTTTGCGCATGTCTCATATTTTAGTTCTTAACGACGTATATCACAAATTTTTCTAACGGACAGATTTTTTTTTTCTAAACTTTGCACATACAAAGCTCATCATGTCTCTAGAAGATTACAGTCGAAAAAGATATGGGTCACGGTGCTCGTTTCTGAGAAATTCGCCTTTGAAAAGGGTATATAGAGTTCCAAAATTTAGCTTATATTGGATTTAACACGTTTTCTTTTAATAGTCGGTTAAACAGGAAAATCACTGGAAGAACATACAAATATACATCAGTTTAATGAAAACTCATTTAGTTTTGCACAAAAAAATTTATAATAGCCTGGTTTTGAGCTTGGTAAATGTTCAAATAGGCATTTTACATATAGACCATTGAGTTAAAAAGGGAAATAATTTGACCGAATTAAGGGTTAATCTTTAAAGAATACATACTTTCTAACAGACTGATTTTTCTTAAAATTTGCACACTTATAGTATTTATAATTCTAAACAATTAGAAAAAATAAAAATGGTACCAATCCATGCTTATTTCTTCAGAAAACAGGGATGAAGATCACTGTGGAAGTTATTTTCTCCAAGAAAAAAGAAAAGGAATGAGAGCTCTGCTGACACAGTGGGAAAAGGAGATATTGCTCATTAGGAGCGATTTCTGCTTTTCAAACAATAGTTTTCAAAGTGGAAACAGCTATACTTCCACAGCTTTAAATTTGATGGTTTTGTTTGCTCGTTTGGTGTGTAACACCGTGTCAACAGTATTTAATTATTCCACGGTGACAGTTCACTGATCCTTTTTTTTTCTTCTAGTACTATCCGAAGAAAGTGCTACTTAATTCAGTGCACCGATAGTATGACCATATGTGCGAAAAATACATAGATGCACTTTTGATTCACTATCCATGCCAAAACAAAAGAACATGCGCATTATGGATGCGCACGAACATTTGTGATATACGTCGTTAAGCCATCTTTGCACGCGAATAAAAATATCAGTCTTTGTTAAGATTTTCTCAAAAACTTGAGAACCGAAATCTGATTGGATGTTCACTAAACGACAAAATTTTAGACTCGTCCAAAAAGCGTTTGCAGACGACAAATTAAATATTATTCATATGGTGAATTTGTATTCGATAGGATAGAAAACATTGTGGGAAAAGCAGAAAATGCTGGTAACCAGCATTTTCTCCTTTTCCTACCATGTTTTATAAGCCTTTTTTTCCAGGTTTGTTAAAACAAGGGATGTTTTGGTAAAGGCTAATCTGCTATGTGAAGGGAGTCCTAGTAGCACAGTCGATAGGGTACAGAACTTGAGAAAAGGGTGTCGCTTGTTCGAATCCCCCGCTGAGCCAATTTTTTCCGAGGATTGATGATTGTCATTTTGGCATGATTCATTCCTCTCACACCGCTGACCATTGTTTCGACGATGGTTATGCGGGAAAGCAGCCAGTGACTTGACAAGAATATTGTGCGAAGTACTAGTAATAGAAACTCCAGGAAAGCATGGGTAATTGCACAGGCCGCTGCGATATAACTGAAATAATGTTGAATTTTTTCTCGCTCTCGGTGTTACGTGAAGCTCGTGCCCAGGTCGTTCTTATACGATATCCTATACATATCGGTGTTTGCTAGGTCTTGTGAGGCTCAGTGGTAAAGTGTAGGACTCGTGAACTGGAGGTCCCGGGTTCGAGCCTCACTAGATGCACTAGTTTTTCGTGGGACTGTCCTTGGACAAGACACTTCAGATCCCTAGCTTAGTACTGATGGAATCCAGGAAAGATGTGAATATGTGAGCTGTCGCCGTGATATAACTGAAACAATGTTGAAAGATGCGTAAAACACTATTCAATCAATCAATCAATCAGTCAGTCAGTCAATCGACCGACCGACCGATCTATCAATCAATCCATCAATCAGTCAATCAATTAATCAATCAATCAATCAATCAATCAATCAATCAATCAATTAATGCACTGTTGTAACAGACATCGTTGTTTGCAAGGTCCTTTGAGGCTCAGTACGTAGTGAGAGAGGTTTAGATCTCTTAAAAGGGAAGCCCCCCCTCCCCCCCATTCCAGTTTGATCGTCTTTCAATGTGCATGGTTTTACGCAGGAGTGTCCTTGGGAAAGACACTTCAAAGCCCTGATCTGGTACTGGTGAAACCCTGGACTCAATAAAATTATAAGGTTGTAGCCATGATATGAATTTAATACTGGCAAAAGTGGCGTGAAAACCCCTTTTTTCGATGAAATCTATTTACGTAAATCAAAAAATCGTAACATGTATAACAATTTTGGTTGAGTATTTTGCTATAATCAATTTAAAAGAGAAAAAAAAAAAAATGGTTTGAAATTCCAAATATTAAAACATCTCACACACCGAAAGATAACAACTGTGCGTTTCAACGTGATTTTACCCTTTACAACACAATCCCGTATTTTAACGAAGGGAAGAAAGCTTTTGAAAACATTGTGGGAAAAGGAGAAAATGCTGGTTAACCAGCATTTTCTCCTTTTCCCACAATGTTTTCTACCCGATCGAAAAACAGACCCAGAATTTTACCCCCACTTAATTTGTTTGCATATTCTTTCAAAATGGACTTAATTAATTTTGTTTGCGAATTCTTTCAATATAGAAAAGACTAAAACGTTATCGCCCGGTAAAGAGATAGCGGCAGGGTACCGGGATATTTTTGTCAGTCAAGGTTTTTTTCGTCATGTACATGTATGACTAAAAATTAATGTTTGTTTACACGATAAATTGGTTTGATTGTGTGGTTTTTAACGCCGTTCTCATCATTTTTTTCAGTTATATCGCGGCAGCCAGTGCATCTATCGATGCTTTCCTGGAGATTCTTTTACCAGTATTCTGCACGATATTCTTTCCAAGCTACTGGCTGCTTTCCCACATAACCATTGATTAATTGGGTGGTTTTTTGTGTGTGAAATATAAATTTCATGATTTTCACTCTTTTATAGTATTACGCCTATAGTGTGTCACATGGGAATGTCTAAACCAAATGGTAGATAGAAAAATATGAAATAAGTTGGTTCGACGATAGTTATGAGGGAAGGCAGCCAGTGGCTTAGGAAGAATATTCTGAAGAGTACTGGTAAAAGGAATGTCTGACCCCCCCCCCCCGTCTACTTTTAATGTTTTCCTCTTTTCATTCATTTTTGAGGAGCCCGGGCTCCCTCAACCTAGGCTGCGGAACCCCACCCACTTTAGTTGCCGCTTCTATTCAATCGTTACTGTCTGTCCGTACTTCTCTTTCTCTCTTTCTTCAT
The DNA here is from genome assembly GCA_946811185.2 of Hippopus hippopus. Classification (NCBI taxonomy): domain Eukaryota; kingdom Metazoa; phylum Mollusca; class Bivalvia; order Cardiida; family Cardiidae; genus Hippopus; species Hippopus hippopus. The sequence goes on along the minus strand of OX328103.1, from coordinate 11,213,853 downwards.
ACCCTCTTGCCTTCTCAGTATGCTTTCCTCTCTGTTTGTTTATCTATCTGTCTTTCTCTCCAACCCGTCTCTCATGACCGTAGGAGTACTGCGTGGTTCAGTGGTAAAGTGTCGGACTCGTGACCCGGAGGCCCCGGGTTCGAGCCTTACTCGATCCACTGGGCCTTTCGTAGGAGTGTCCTTGGGCAAGATACTTCAGAGCCCTAGCGTAGTACTGGTAAAACTCAAGAAATACATGAATATGTCAGCTGTCGCCGTGATATGACGAAAATAAGGTTGAAAGCGGCGTTAAACACTATTCAATCAATAAATCAATCTCTCACAGACTCGAAAGAAGAGTCAGGGACAGACTAATCTATATTGTATTAATTGAATTATTGTCGGTTGTCTCCCTTCTTTAAATACACACCGACACGATCATGAGATGATTGTCTCGGTATATCAAATAGGAAATGTATTTTTTCGAACAAACTATCTGTCATTTCAGCCATGCTCTATGAAAAGGGGGCTTAATGCATCTGCAAAAAAAGTCGACCCAGGTCAGCCTGCGCAGTCCGCGCAGGCTGACCTGTGCCGAAACTTTTTGCCATTGGTTAATTTTCTCTATGTCATAGGACCAGTCTACCTTATGACTTAATTGTTGTTAGACAAAATAGATTTTATGGATCCATAATTATATGATGGCTAGCTTGGTATAATGCTTCACGGAGATACATCAAGCCCCCATTTGCCAGAGCGCTGCTCATTATTGTATTGATTATTTTCGAACTTACAAGTATAAATTATCCGAAGCCAAAGTGTGTTGTTTGTCTCGTCAAAATGAAATAAGACACGCTCTCGCAGAATGGGATTTTAATGTTCTTCATGATGCATTTTACCGAGCAAGTTATCACATTATCATAAATACATGAAATCAATTTCGTCTAACAACAGACCGAATCATGAGGTATACTTGTCCATTGACATGCAGAAAATTTAACAGTAGCCAAAAGTTTCGACCTAGGTCAATCTGCACGAAAATGCGCAGGCTGACCTGGGACTATACTTTTTTTTAGATGCCTTTAACCCCCGTTTCATAGAGAATGGATCAAATCTGAATGTTGTTTCACGCCGTTTCCAGCAGTGTTTTAGTCATGTCACAGAGACCAGTGTTTTAGTCATGTCACAGAGACCAGTGCTCGTCTATCTGTGCATTCTTGGAGTTTTAGCACCAAAAAATTTGATCAGGTTGATAATGAAATTGTAGATGATGCGGAGGATGTAGATGGTAAATGACAACAATAATAATAATGATGATAACAATAACTTTAATAATAAGTGTAATAATAATAACAGTAGTAGTAGTAGAAGAAGTGGTAGTAAAAGCAGTAGCAGAAGTTGTTGTTGTTGTTGTCATTGCCTTCTTCTTCTTCTTCTGTCTGTTCTTCTTCTTCTTCTTTCTGTTCTTCTTCTTCGTCGTCTTCTTCTTCTTCGTCTTGATTATGATGATGATAAAGGTGATCGTCATCTTCACCAACATCATCATCTTTATCAATCGTCGTTATCATCATCATCATTGTTTTATGCATTGTGCAATGCCATGAATGTTTTGTCATTGTCGATGATGATGATGATGATGGTGATTATGAGGATGATGATGATGATGATTATGACGATGATGATCATGATGATCATGATGATCATCATAATTAAAATCGTCGTCTTGGTCGTAGTCGTCGACAGAACTAATGGAATAGTAATCCTCCTAGGATCTATACGAGTATATCCTCGGTTCAGTGTTATATCGGTCACCGAATTGCCCACCACAAAACAACCTCAAGTCGCTGCGGTTACTAACCGAATTCAACCCCATACAGTGCCAGGTTAACTCTTTATTCTAACATGACACGTTAATTCGGCTCTATAAACCATAGGCCTCTGAAACTCCATTGGTCTATCAAGGGATAACGAAATTTTCATTACCGGACACTGTTACTATAAAAAGCACATTGGGAGTTCCCTCTGTATCGTATACTATATATATACGATATAGAGGAAGTCGCCAATGTGCTATTTATAGAAACAGTGTTAATGAAAACTTGAATATATATTCCGTGATATACAGGCGATGCACCAATGTGCAATAAGTGTTCGATGATCGACCAAGGACAATTTTAGTGTTCCGTGATAGACCAATAGAGCTTCAAAGGCCTGTGTATAAACACAGTGCAACGAAAGTGTGGTAAAATCTACGTTATTCTATGTAGAGTGACGTCATTCTATATAGAGTGACGTCATTCTGTATAAAGTAAGTAAGTAAGTTATTCAATGGAATATAATCTTCATCCGCGTTTTTAATCTAAGTATGAACTTGTTTTCCTTTGATTAAGAGTTGGTCATGTTAGAATCGAAATAATCTTCTTTCTATCGTGGTTTATCGTTCAATAAACCACGTTGTGAGTTATGAGGCACAATAAATAACCCACTCGGGCTATCGCCCTCGTGGATTATTTATTGTGCCTCATAACTCACAACTGTGGTTTATTGAACGATAAACCACGATAGAAAGAAGATTATTTCGTAAACACCAGAGAAATCTTAGACTTATCTAAGTTGAAATCCCTTGCAGGCGACATATCAATTGCCACTGAAAAGGAAGAAAACATTATTGGAAATGGAAACAATGCAGGAAACCAGAATTATCTCCTGTTTTCCACAATGTCTTTAAAAACTATCCTTCCTGAGCCGTCAAAACTCGGCACTGTGGTTTAAGTAATTTCCAAACGACAAAATTTTAGACTCGACCATTAGCAGAAGACAAGTTACATTAGTCTATGATGATGGGAAAGCAGCCAGTGACTTAGCAAGAATATTGTGCAAAGTACTAGCAAAAGAAACTTCGGCAAAGCATGGATAGCCCGGCAGGGGAGCTCAGTGATTAGCGCATCTGACTGGTGACCTGGTGGTTGCAGGTTCGATACCCGGTTGAGGCAAAATTTCGTTCTGATGATATTTCGCTTCTCACTTCTGATGCTTATGAGAAAAGCAGTCAGCGTCTTGAAATGAAAGTTGCGTTAGTACTGGTGTGAGAAAGCCAGGAAACACATGTGTAGGTGCTCTGAACACCGTGATATGCCCTTAGCTGGTAAAACGACATTAAACTCCAATAAAAACAAAATGGTTCCTTATTTATCAACTAACACGAAATTTTATTCCATGTTGCACTGGAAGCGTTAGGGCCTACTACCTTAACAGCTACTCAGATCTGCCTCCATTTGCTAAGGGTTTACTTTGAACTGAAAGTGATAGTGGATTGTTATGCGTGAAAGAAAAAGAGAAGTGAAACTAATTGAGTCATACTTCGTGAAAAAAGGGGTTTTAATGTATCTCTGTGAGGCATGATACCAACCAATTTATCACATAATAATGGTATCATAACATCTTTTTTGTATAACAGTCGACTGAATGGTGAGGAACACTGGTCCTTTGACATATCAGAAAACTGACGAGTACAAATAAAGCATCAACCCAGATCAGCTAGCGCGACCCGAGTCGATACTTTTTTGCAAGTAGATTAAGCTCCCTTTTCACAGAGCACGGCTCAACTGTTTTGTACCAAGTGATATTAAGTACCCTTGCTTTTCATCCTTTTGCTCAACTGTTACTATGTTTCTTTTTTCTATTTTTTTTTTTATCATTTTGAAGAAGAAACATTAATTGTTACATCAAACTGCTTAGTAAGACTTTATCTGCTCAGTCGTGCAGACAGTGTAGATCAAAAGAACAGTTGTTAAAGTGTCCATATTCACCAAACATTGTCAAGCAAATTCTTAGTCTTATCCTCAAGAATTTTCTAAATTTGAAAGTAACACAACTTCTGATTGGCTAAACCGAATGGTTTAGCCAATCAGAGGTTGTGTTACTTTCTCTTGATATAAAATTAGGCTTCAAATGAAGTTAAGAATTTGAGGTAAATACGGACCCTGGCAGATTGCAGAGATAGCATGCTATAGTACGGTACGAAACGGTATAGAATGGCATGGTAAAGATTAAAGTCTGGTTCGGTATGGTACAAAATTAAGGTTCGGTATTGACTGTACGGTATAGTCCGGTATGGTACAGTCTGGTATGGTATGGTATGGTATGGTGGTGGTTCTAACAGTACTATACTAATATAAGGTTATTTAACATGCTTGGGTACAATACTGAATTCTATTGGATGAGTACACTGCAGAACCAGTCTATATTTTGGACTCAGCTGTCGCCTCGTCCAAAATATAGACTGGTTCTGCAGTGTACTCATCCAATTGAATTCAGTATTGTACCGAAGCATGTTAAATGACCTCTTTATTTCACATTTCCGTATTGACTTTATAGTAAACGACAAGTATAGGGCCATTTCACTTTAAATAAAAAATAATTGAAATTACTTTTTTGACAACGGACTTCGGTAGTCTACTCTTCCGGTCAAATATCAATATTCGGGACTCTAGCCTCGTTTTGAAAAATCCATATTGGACTCTTGTCTCGTTCTTAAAAATCCATATTGGACTCTACAGCGTCCAATATGGAATAAGATATTAGATGTATTCATGTGGTAGTAATAAAGCGATTTCATTGGACGTTAAATTGTAGGTGTGAAATAAAGTACGGTATCTCTTAAAGTCCCAGTAGCAGCCCAAAGCAAACAATGTCGGTGTTAAAATGAATTTGATTTTAAATCATACGAATTAAAAGTATGGAAATTATTGCAAAGGTGACAATCTGTTATTATTCGGTCTGGCGAAGTGTTTGTACACTTAAAATACACTGTAGTAGATTTTATAAGTCTTGCAGCAGAACGCTTTAGAAACATTGTAGCAAATGGAATTTTGCTCGTTATTGTCATGATGTCTTCAACTGAAGACACGTTGATTGTCTGCTTTATACAAGGACTGATTGACTCCACCAATCAATCAGCTAATCGATTAATCAACCAGTCGATCGATAGATCGACAAATCGATGAATCAACCAACCAACCAACCAATCATTTAATCAATCATTCAATCAATCAATAAGAAACTTAATGAAAACGGAAAAAAAGTCAGAGAATAAAAAAAAAAAACCAAAAGGGATGAATCTAAAGTGTCTTGTGAATCGCTCTTAATTAACTCTTCATCAAACTATGTTGTGGTTCACCCACCCTGACAAACAGAAGGCCTTTAAAAATACTGTAGGGAAAGGAGAAAATGCTTGTCAGAAGCATTTTCTCCTTTTCCCTCAATGTTTGCCACCCTTTCAAAGAAAAATCCCAACAGTTGAGCTACGTTTAATTTGTCGTCTGTAAATCCTTTGAATTTCGGGCGAGTCGAAAATTTTGTCCGTCTGTTGGAGAGTTAATGACCCCTTAAATACTTATGTTGTTAGAGTTGATTCATTCCATAACTCTAGGGGTGATTGTTTAAATGGGTTAGTCCACTTGAGCTAATTAGCAATGCTCAACAACTTGACTCATTTTGACCCATCCGCAGAAAGACTTGCGAAATTAACCGTAAGGCTGCTGAGCGCGACTCAAGGACCTTTTACGGACAGTGTAGATCAAGATCAGACTGCAAAAATGTGCAGTCTGATCTTAGATCTACACTGTCCGATACGGGGATAATTATCTTTCCCAAAAAATACCTTTGAAACAGCCAAACTTGGGTTTTTACTGTCGGCTTGAAAGTTTCATTTCACTTATCTATCAGGATAGATAAGGGGTAATTATGAACACTTTTTCTTTTTGCCACAATGTTTTCTTTAGATTTTTTCGTATATTTTGCTATCGGACAGAACGTGCAGTCTGATCTCTGATCTACACTGTCCACTTCTTTATTTAAGGAATGAAGAGAATTTTTATTTTTTCACGGAGGTATGAGAAAAAAAACCTAATCACACTATTCCTTATAATTTAATATTACAGACAACATACACCCACGGAAATAATTCAAACTGCATTCATTTTCTTTATTTTTAAATATAACGTTGGAGTTTCTAAAGCCCCTTCCACTCATATTTGTATGGCGCAAGAATACAATAGGGAAGCAGTTTTCAGATCCCCAATACTGAAAATTAACCAATGAAACGAAAGTAAATGAACACGGCAGTGTGTAGGACCCGCATTGAGTAACCTTCAGCGAAAGTAGTTCCGGCATAACGTGACTTTTTTTTTCATGGAGCTAGGAAAAAAATTTTTCAGCCAATCAGAACTCGCCAATATTCATGAAAACAACTAATGCTAAATTATTTAGTAGTGAAAAGGTTAATACTTGCAACTTATTCTTTATTCGTTAGAGACAAATATACGAAGATGTTGGTCAAAAACCAGCTTATACAGCTACGCCGAAAAAGGAATACAAAAATATTTCTATAGACAAAGCCTAAAAATACTTTGACCAAGTAATTTGTATCACGTGGTCTTTTTTCATCAACTGAAACGAGGCTGTGTTTTTCTGATTGGTTGATTTTAGTGATGACCTTATTTCTGGCCAATCACACGAAAGCCCAGAAAGAGAAGAGGACCAGCTGATGCTACTGAATACCTTGAACTGGTATTTGAAGGCATATGACAGGAAAACTATGTCTACACGTGGTGATCCTTTCACTTATCTTTCACAAGGCTAAGTTCCCTGTGCGGCCAGTGTGGATCAAGATCAAACTACACAGAATATGTAGTCTGATCTTAAATTTACATGGTCCGCTTTGCGGAGACATTCTGGACAAGACTAACTTGTTAACTGCCTTTCTCCTTTTTCCCACAGTGTTTTCAAAGGCTATCTTAGAGTCCGTTAATCTTTGTCACACAATCCCGAGTTTAATCGACTCTGAAAAAAAAAAAAGCCTATGAAAGCATGGTTGGAAAAGAAGATAATGCTGGTAAACAGCATTTTCTCCTTTTCCCACAATGTTCTCTATCCTATAAAAGACAGAAATCATCATTTAAGCTACATCTTAATTGTCGTCTGCAACTGCTTTCAGTTTGGATCAGTCTAAAATTTTATCGTTTGGTAAAGAGTTAAATACGAGATTGTTTTATAAAGGATTGAAGTGCTAAAGTAATAAAATGGACACTCTCACTCAGAAAAATGAAGCCAAAGTACTGCTTTTCCTCCAGTATTTCACAAAATAGCGGAGAGTGTAGATTCAAGATCAGCCTGCACGTTCTGTGCAGGCTGATCTTAATCTAGACTGTCCGCAAAAGGCAATCTTTTCTTATTTTTACACCAGACGGTAAAAATCATAGACCAATCAAAACTGAAAGCGTTTGCAGAAACTAATTAAAAGTTGCTCAAAGGATAAAAGTTGTCTTTGGAAGGGTAGAAAACATTGTGGGAAAAGGAGAAAATGCTGGGTAACCAGCATTTTTTCCTTTTCCCGCAGTGTTTTCATAATTCATCTCTCCATGGGTCGTTTAAAGTCGGGGATTGTTTGGTAAAGGGTTTGCCATGTACCACACAATTCCGAGTGTTAGCGAACCTTAGGAAGAAAGCATTTGAAAACATTGTGGGAAAAGGAGAAAATGCTGATAACCACCATTTTCTCCTTTTCCCACAATGTTTTCTATCCTTTCAGAAAGAAATTTCATCACTTGAGCCACATTTGGATTGTCGTCTTGCAAATGCTTTCAGTTTAGACGTGTCCAACAATTTGTCGTTTGGTAGAGAGTTAAAGAGTGGTGCTAAGCCTTTAAGAGGTTCATTGTCTCCTTATAATACCATCAAGAGTCAGCAATTTTTTTTTTTTGTTTTTGCAAACGTTGATCTAACTCTTGACACTTAAAGGGGATATTCTTATTTTTCATAACAATACCAAATACTTACTATCGATGGTGCAATAGAGTTATGTCCCTTTGAGCACCCCACCCCTCATTCGGCATACCTCGGGTGATGGGAGCCATCAAATCCCTCGGCTGTATCTGGTGGATTGATATGCACCAGATCGGTACATACCCGGAAATACGCCGGTTTACCGTTCTGAAAATTGTAAGGCTCCTCTTAAAAAAGAAAACTTGAGTTTCAATTTTCTATCGAAATCTTTCTAACTATATTTCAGTTGAGTTGGCAAACAGTTCGTACATTCATTATTTATCAATTCCGATTAAAGTTTTCACCGACAGATAAACAGATGTGAATAACTTCATCGAGGTTGTTTATGGCGTTGCTAAACGACTGGCAGAGGCGCGCCATGTATAAGATCACGTGATTCGCAGTTCAAATGGAAACGACCGTTATAGGGACGAGGTTAGATGTAGGTACGGAATCGGCCGAGTTGTGACGAGTGCCCACCCCTTGCATTATCTTCCGCTAGGCGGCATTTTTCAAATACTGACCTATCTAATTTGGGCATTCTGGGTACAGAACCGGACTACTTTCCAAAACGACAACCGTTACTTCGAATTTCAAAATAAAATAAACGTTTACTCAGTAAAACTCTACCTGATATGATTTATTCAGCTATGGTCAGCTAGCATGTAACCTATGCACCAGTCATTTATAAAAACAGCCCCTTCAGGCTTTGGTATAAACCCAGACACTTCTTTTTGATATGTCTGTAGAAAAACCCTGCACGAATCCTGGTTTCCTTAAAGTCTGTATTAAGAAGCTGTATTCGAAGATGTGCAATAAAAAAAAAAAGTTTTTGTAAAAACTATTTTTCCCGTTTGAAATGATAAAATTTTTAAAAGATTTGGAGCAAAACAAATGCTAGAATTTTCTTCAAAGATGTATTGTTTATAGCCATTTTCTCTATTACTACTTTATTAGCGGCAAGTTTTAGTTTACATACCGCGTATTAATATTTATCCTGTATAGGGTTGTGATACGTCATAGCAGACAGGTCGAATCCTCGAAGAATATGACATGCGCAGACAACGCCACCGGTTGTGCCTATTTCGTTAGAAAAATAAGCAATTCTCGCAAGATAGCTCGATGTTATCGGGACATACACGGTGCCCATAACGTAAACAAGACGTTAACTAACTATGAAGAGAATAACAAAGGAGAAAATGAAAAAAAAAAGCCTAGTTATACTTGTAAGACACTGCATCGCAAGGAAAATTTAATGTGTCACCGTTAGTAAAGATGGTTGCATTTGATTCTAGTTCATCTATGATGCCACGGATTTTTGTTTACGCGTGGTCCCTATAGTAAGTCTAAATGCGCCTTTAACTTGAAAAGTACAACTGATGGAAATAAGAAGTGTTCAGAAATTCTGTTATGATATCAAACTTGTTAAAGATGTATTAACACCGAACTTATGTAAGACATCAATTTGCAACCGATCACGAAATAAGAAAGAGAAGACAGAAAATAAAAAGTTCTTCTAGGGACAAGAAGCCTTTATTTTAAGGTACTTAGGTATTTTTAGGTTTTGTGCCAGAACTTCCCATTTCCAAAAGTTTGTGAGAGTCAAGTGATCATAAATACACCCCACTGTGTGGAATCGTTTTCAAATAGGTATGATGACGTCATATCTGGTGTCATAAAAATTGATAGCGTTTCCGACTTCAAGACAACAATCACATTATTGAAACGACGAAATAAGCCCTTTCTACTGGTTGTACGCCTCCAGTTTCTTTTCGTCTGCGACCAAAGATATATCTAGCAGTATTTATCAGTGTAGAACAAGAAAGTTTGATTCTGAACAAAAAAAAATCTGCGTTTATTTCATGCTTTCCGGTAGGTTATCGAGAAATATTGGTGAAATATTTTTCGATATTTCATGGTAACGACCACTGAAAATACCAATTTTTATTTTCTAACTCTTCAGTTGAAGGCGGGAAACAGTTGTTCCCGCGCACTAGTTACCTAGGTAAAATGCGCGTGCTTCACAACCAGATGGAAATATGACGTAATTTACCTTACATTTCTCGCGCTTGACGTAATATTGTAATGCGTTGCTATGCGGAGGGGGTACACCACGGGGAATAATCGAAAAGAACTGTACTGGATTTTGATTAAGTTCCCCCCAGAAAGGGCTAAAAGCATGAAATAAATAGAATATTTGGTTTTTTTTTGTGAAAGATCGAAATTTATTTCATCGCCACTCGTGAAAATATTACCGATGATATTCACTCGATCTTTCACCTAAAAAAACAAATATCGTCTATGTACATCTTTAAACTCTCAGAATGCAAAGCATGACTCAATATTGAGGCTTTTGCGGACTGTGTCAATCAGCCGAAGCTTAGATTTAAAATTCTAAAGTGTCTCATATTTTAAAGGTACCTATAGCAAGGTAGCAAATAAGAGAGGGAGAGAGAGAGAGAGAGAGAGAGAGAGAGAGAGAGAGAGAGAGAGAGAATCGTCTTCCATTTTTTGCTGTTTTCACATAAATCAGGTATTCAACTGGTAATTGATTCTACACTAAAATGGCAAAATTCACAACCTGTCCAAACTGAAAGGATTTGCAGACGACAATTGAAAGCTGGCTCAAACGGTGGCATTTGTCTTTCATATAGTTGAAAGCATTGTGGGAAAAGGAAAAAATAATGGTTACTACCATTTTTTCCTTGTCCCACAATGGTTTCAAAAACTTTCTTTCTCAGGTTAGTTAAAACTCGGGATTCTGTCAAAGGGCTAAAGTGGCATCAAACTAGAATATTGTTTCGCAAGATTTTCTTTTTTTCTTTTAGAAAATCTTTACAAAGACTGGCAATTTTCCTTCACATGCAAACGTGGCTTTAAAACTGAAATATAGATAGAAATGAAAACATAAAGCAAATTCGAGGAATTAAACATTTTTTGGAGGAAAAATTTCTATTCCGTAAGTAACGGGTTAAGCATTATTGAGTTACAAAGGATAAACTACGTTTTGAACATTGAAGAATAACTGTTGCCTGAATAGGTGATTGCAGTCTCGTTGAGTTATTGTTTTAAAGGTCGTGGGCTCGAATCCTAGTGGAGGTATTTTTTTTCACATTACCTTTGATTGTTTTTTCGCAGGCCTTTGAAGCTTCGTTGGTCTATCATGGAACACCGAAAATTCCATCGGTAAATCATCCGACACCGTTACTAAAAATAGCACATCGGCGACCGTATAGAATAAGACTTTAGTGTCCAATGACCAACCAATGAAAATGTCGGTATTCCATGATAGACCGATGAAGTTTCAGTGGGCCATGTTTTCCCCCCCTAATAAAGGGTAAGCAACCCCGTCCTTACGATTTATTCTTACAAAATATCAACCCCTGCCTTCCTAAAAAGGAGGTCAACATCAATAGCGGGTCTGGACCAAGATCAACCTGTACATATGAGCGAGTTGATCTTTGTCTAAACCCGCCTAGAAATGCATCCATGGTCACAAACTGCATGAGAAAGCAAGCGCTCATCGAATTACCATCAGGCTTTCAATACTAGTGAAAAAGGGATCTTATACATCTACAAAAAGTATGGACCCAGGTCAGTCCGCACAGGCTGACCTGTGCCGAGAATTTTTGCTTTTGGTCAATTCTCTGCATGACAAATACCAGTCTACCTCAGGATGAATTTTATGGATCCATAATTGTGTGATGGCTTCTTAGTATGACGCACTGACGGAGAAGCATTTAACCCCCATTTGTCAGAGCATGACTCATATATGGCTTGCAACACGCGAAAAAGGGCATTCGGACATCTGCGTAAAGTGTCGTCTTGGATCAGCCTGCGCAGTCCGAGACGGCACTTTACGTCTACATTACATTTTGTTCTTCAATAGACTTGCGCAAAACAGAAAATTACATAAAAACGGAAAATGTCGTTTCGGATAAGCCTGCGCGGACTGCGCAGGCTGATCCGGGACGACACTTTACGCAAGTGTCCGAATGCCCCTTTTCGCGTGTTGCAGGCCATATAAGGTTATAGAGGTTGAAGCTTGCCAAAAACGATGCTTTGAAATTGTCCCTTGACTGAAAAAGTTTATTTACATTGTTCGCCGCTCTGAAGTTTAACACCTTTAACAATCCCGGGTTTTACTGACCACGGGGGAAAGGTTTTTATAAACATTGTGAAAAAAAAAAAGAAGAAACCGCTGGTAACCAGCATGTTCTTTTTTTCCCACAATGTTCTCCGCCTTGTCATAAACAAAGTTTATCAACTGAAACAAATTTATTTTTGTAATCTGCTTATTTTCTCCTTTTCCATCAATGTTTCCTAGCCTTAAAGAAAGAAATCCCATTATTTGAGATGCAATAAATTTGTCGCCTGCTCCCAAAAATTGACAAGTCTGAAATTTTGTCGTCTGGTAAAGATTTTAGAATAAAAAAAAAGTGATGACAGTGAAAACTGATCATATGTTTATGAATCATAGCGAAAATGATGCATGCATACCATGCACTTACGTACAGCTGATTGTGTCATCGTACAAATCGCTTTTGCATATTTTTCACACTTCATCTCCAACCCACTCAAAGTGCTTCACCCTTTATCACGCAGTCCCGACTTTTAACATGCCCTGCAAGAGAGAGCTTTTGAAAACATAGTGGGACAAAGAGAAAATGCTGGTGCCAAGCATTTTCTGCTTTTCCAACAATGTTTTCTTGCCTACCAGAGACAAAGTTCGAGAGTCTCATTTTATTTGCATCTGTCTGCAAATGCTTTGAATTTGAACGAGCCTTAAATTTTGTTATCCGATAATGATTTAAATGGAAATTTCAAACTTATAGTAAAAGATCAATCAAAATTCAAATAGGATTATCAAGATTAATTTTGCATTTACAGGAATATTTTCTCGCAGCATCAATTCAATTCAATTCAATCCAATTCGCACGGTATACTTTCGAGATCATGGTCGGTATTCATCAACCATTCTTAAGGACATTTTAAGTCTTATTCTCCTGAATTTTCTAAACATGAAAGTAACACAGCTTTTGATTGGCTAAACCAAATGGTTTAGCCAATCAAAAGTTGTGTTACTTTCAATAAGACTAAAAACGTTCTTTTGAACAATTGGTGAATACGGACACAGGGCCCATGCTTATAAAACTCAAATTCCTGCTTAACCGAGTCTGTGCTTAAACTTTCAATTTAATCAGTGCTTCAGCAAGTAGAACACTGAAAAGACAGGAGCACCGAATGTGGGTGCCAACACTAGGCTGCGGTTACTTAAAATGAAAAATTTAAGTCGAAAAAGGAGCATAACCGTGACAAACATATTTTGATGGTTACCTGTCCCTGTTGTATGGTTTCCCCTCTTGATAATGAACAATTGGTGCAAGATTGAAGTAAAAATTTTCAGTAACGACAGAAATACATAAAAAACATTATGAAATGTCAAAGTTTTTGAAAACGTTACATCGGAAAAGGGGCATAACTTTGTCAGAAATATTTTTATGGTTACGTGCCCCTGTTGTATAAGTTCCCCTTTTGATAGTTGAAAACCAGTCCGAGTTTGAAGTAAATATCTACTGTTATAACAGAGATACATGTATTACAAAAAGTCAAAGTTTTTGCACAGCGTTGACGACGCAGACAACGACGGCGACGCCAGGGCTTTGACAATACCTCGACGTTATCTTTCGAAACCACTTGAGCTAATATAAGAGAAGAAAACCGAAGCTCGAAAAGTTAAAAAGTTGCTCTGTGAAGTGTAGCAAATCAGTATAGTTTTGAAAATTCACGCTCAGCTGAGTTGACCATGAAAAAAAGTTTCATGTTTTATGGAGTCTGATCTTGATTTACACTGTCCACAAAAAAAGCATATCGAGTCACTCTCAGTAACTTAATTCTATAACAAGATTTTTGACCCGTCCAAATTGATAGCAGTTACTAATTTGTTTTTGAAACGGTAGAAAAAAAATCATTGTTGGAAAAGGAGAAAATGCTGGTAACCAGCATTTTCTCCTTTTCCCACAATGATTAACATTGTTTTCAAGAGCATTCTTTCTCATGGTCGTTAAAATACTTTTACTTTAAGGGTTGAATGGTTAACATTTAGAAAGATGCAACAGATTTTTTTTTTATGTGATTTGACCTATTCCTACGGTGGCACAAAAGTGACATGGAAGATATATTTTATACTACGTGCGCACGCAGTAGCTAATACGTGCGCACGTAATAAGTAATACGTGCGCACGCAGTAGCTAATACGTGCGCACGTAATAACTAATACGTGCGCACGTAATACTATTGCGTGCGCACGTATTAGCTAATACGTGCGCACGTAATAGTTATTACGTGCGCATGCAGTAGCTAGTACGTGCGCACGCAGTAGCTAATACGTGCGCACGTATTGACTAATACGTGCGCACGTAATAACTATTACGTGTGCACGTAATAATCGACCAATCAGTTTATAAGGATCAATAAATGTCTATCTTCCACTTCCATCTTGAAACAATGGCTTCCGTTCATGATTCTGATTGGTGGATTATTACGTTCGCACGTAATATGTAATACGTGCGCACGTATTAGCTACTGCGTGCGCACGCAGTAGCTATTACGTGCGCACGTATTAGTTATTACGTGCGCACGTAATAACTAATACGTGCGCACGTAATACTACTGCGTGCGCACGTATTACTTATTACGTGCACACGTATTAGCTACTGCGTGCGCACGTAATAACTAATACGTGCGCACGTATTAGCTACTGCGTGCGCACGTAGTATAAAATATATCTTCCATGTCACTTTTGTGCCACCGTATATTTCAGTTAGTCAGCTGATTCTGAGCTATACCGGATGTCACATGACCAGCCTCGATGTCACGAGTTTTGGAAAGGACAAAAAAATAACGCTTACTGCAAAACTTTACTATCTGCAGTACAAAAATCGAAAGGCTTGAAAACTACTCTGTAAAGTCAAATTTAAAAGTGAAAGTTATTTGAAATACTGGCTTGCAAGGGTATCCGCCTCTGTCTGTGGGGGGGGGGGGGGGGGGAAGGTTGGTGACAGCAAACCAGTTGTACTTTTTTATACGAGTAATCGTTGCTGCTGCCGCAATGTTTTAAAGAGAAAAACAAAGAGAAAAAAGTACAGGAGACATGCTCTTTGAAATGGGTGTTTAATGCATTTGCAAAAAGTATCGACCCATGTCAGCCTGCGCAATCCGCGTAGGCTGACCTGGTTCGAAACTTTTTGCTTTTGGTAAATTTTCTGTATGTCCAAGGACCATTCTTTCTCATGATTCAGCCGGTTGTTAGACAAAATAGATTTTACGGATCCAGAATTATGTGATGACTTGCTTGGTATAATGCATCACGGAGATACAGTAAGCCCCATTTTGACAGTAAAGGGCTCATTTATACATGGATAAAATGTCATCTGTATATGCAGATATCTTTCTTATATGCATATCTAAGTTTGCAACTATTTTTGGTTTAACTTCGTACCAAACGATTGAATTTTAGACGTGTCCAAATTGAAGGTACTTGCGGACGACGTATTAAGGTAGTACCATCCTAATGGAAAACAGCTATTTTCACTATAATATTATCCTACAAAATTTGCTATGATTAAAAATGGGTATTATTGTACTACTTTAACCAGGCCACTTTTTCCTTTTTTTTCCTTCTTAGAATTATTATTTATAAATCTAAAACTACTATTTTCTCATTACAAAGGGAGATAATAATTACTTCCCTTTTCAGGAAACTAACAAAAGTATCAAGAAAAAAATTTCAAGATAGACATCAAAGGAATTTCTGGTCGGTTAAAAATGTGCAGAAGTATTATATAAGTATAAATCCTTATTCATCAAGTAATTTTATTCCATGTTGCACTAGAAGCGTTACGGGTCTACTACCTTAAATGTGACCCCAATCATATGATTTGTCTGTAAAGAATAAAAAACATTGTGAGAAAAGGAGAAAATGCTGATACACAGCATTTTCTCCTTTTTTTACAATGTTTTCAAAGGCCTTCTTCCTCATGTTGGTTAAAACTTGGTATTGTTTCGTAAAAGAAGGAAGAACGTAATAATATTTTAGATTTGCACAATCAAAATGTCGGTTGGACAAACCGAAAGGAAAACTGATTTTTTATTTATTATCATTTTTTCGTACATTTGAAAGCGAAAATCTGTTAGTTTGCAAGACGACAGATCTTTAGACTGGTCCATAATTGAAAGCATTTACAGACAATGCGTTAAAAATGGCTATAATCTCTATTTTCTAGCTCACTTGAGCACCAAAGTTTTCAAGCTTATAGCTTTGGTGACCGTGGCGTGTCCGTCAAAAGTCGAACGTCGTAAGTCGTGCAGGCTTCAACAGTTACCTTGTGTGCACTCTGCCATAGAGACCATATTTTCAGTCCAAATCTCATGAAAGTTGGTCAGAATGTTTCTCTTGATATCTCGGACGAGTCCGAAAATAGGTCACATAGGGTATTTCCCACAATGTTTTTAACCCCTTCAAACTCAAAAATCATCTGTTGAGCTTCACTAAATTTTATTGTCTGCAAATCTTTCAAACTGGTTCAGTCCAAAAATTTGTCGTTTGGTGAAAAGTTAAAAAGCAACTCGCCAACCGCATGTGATGTGCTTGTATGGATTTATGTTCGAAATGGACTGAATCATTTTTAGGCTATATTTGGCTTAAGTGCTAATGACTCGAAGTGTTTTGTTATTTGTAAAACAATCGAAAACACTCGAAAACGCATCGGAAGTACAATAGTCCTCCACTTATCCAGTTTCTCTTAGATACTCCATGATCTATCATTTGATCTTAATTGGGATGAAAGTAAAAAAAAACTCGAAAAAGAAAGATTAGGGAGTGTTTAAATCCCAAAGACTTAAGAGCGCCTCAGTGTGAAACAAAAATTCATGTAATGTTACAGTAGCTTTGGGGCAGTTAAGTTAGAGAAGGAGACATGAGAGAGATAGAGAGAGAGAAAGAGAGAGAGAGAGAGAGAGGGGGGAGAGAGGGGAAGAGGGAGAAAGATGGAGAGAGAGAGAGAGAGAGAGAGAGAGGGGGGGGAAGACAGAGACAGAGAGAGAGAAGAGAGAGAGACAGAGACTGAGACAGACAGACAGACAGACAGACAGAATAAGAGAATTCGCGAGAGAATGAGAGAGAGAGAGAGAGAGAGAGAGAGAAAGAGAGAGAAACTTAGAGAGAGGGGGAGTCAGACGGATGGAAGGACAGACAGAGCACTTTTAGTTACCTAAAGTATAGGTCCAGAGTTAAAGTGGTTTCTGATTCATTTAAGTCACGTTGCCATGGATATAATTTTGCTTGACTAATAAGTGATCATTTGGGAGGAAAAAAAAATGCTTTCAGTGCAGTTTTGCACTTTTTAGTACAAAAAATTACTTTTTGCTTAAGTAAATGTATCTCTGTAGGAAACATACGAGTCAAGTTCTGTGACACGATAGCTTAATGAATCTGTAAAGAGTATCGACCCAGCTTAGCTTACGTGGTCTGCGCAGGCTGACCTGGGTCGAAACTTTTTGCTAATGGTCAAGTTTCTGCATGTCGAGGGATCAATCTACCTCATGATTAAGTCAGTTTTTAGACAAAATTTATTCAATGGACCTATATATTTTATGATCAATTGCTTTGTATAATGTATCACGGAGATGTATTAAACCCCCCTTTACGAGAGCGCTGCTCAAGTACAGAAATTTAGGTATTCCAAATTTTTATCTGTGACATACGAGGGTTGTCCCAAAACTCCGTGACAATTTCATTAACAAAAGAAAATGAAACGCTACAAATGCAATTTTCAGATATGTTTTCAATACATATGATCCAAACATGTATATAGAAAATCACACAAATATCTTTAGAAATAAGAAAATTATAGCATAAATACCGCAACAAGTACCCACACTGCGGCGCACGTCAAACGTCGATAACGACGTCAACGTTAAGTTAAAAGAGCCTTTGTCAAAGTATTCTCCGTGAAATTCAACGCATTTGCCATGTTATGCAATCCACGACTGGTCAGAAATTATCTTAAAACAAATTTCTATCAGACCTCTGTGAAAAGCAAATATAGCAGACATCAGCTCATTGCTGGAATAGAACTTGCGACCACGTAAATCCACCTTAAGCCGTGGAAAGCAGACATAGTTGTAAATCCGAGTACAAATCATTGCCTTCTTGGATGGAGTGGTCCCAGGTGTCTTCCACATACAGGACTGTCGCTTTCCTTCGGGTTCGAAGTAGTGTAACCACCTATAAAAAGAGGATCCAACAGAGCCTCGTCTGCTTCAACGCGAGCAAGAAAACTCTATGGACGTGTAAACCTTTTTGTGGTATTTGTCGAAGACAATACCACTATGAGTTCAATATAGAATTTTGAAGACCATGTATCGTATTTTGTGCAAAGCCGAAGGAAATAAACCCAATTAAACTCAATTTTTCTCAGGCAAATGAGTTTTTCGGTAGCACTCAGATATGTAATTGGAAATGGCATGTTAAAATACACTGGGTGAGGCCATCGGTCATGGAAATACTAATTTTTGATTGAAAAAAGCTTCACTCGCTCATAGCCTTCTATTCGCGCAATGATACAAAATTTGTCTTCCGATCACTTGGTCCTGGGCTTTTTCGTTCCAAAACCAGTTCGTCCCGTGGCTTGTTCATCCAATGATTGCGGGCTACTCCATTTGATTGGGCATGAATATTTATAGATCGAAATAATTGATTGTAATGTTGGGAATTAAATGTTAACGGCCAAAGATATTTCAAAATCATAGTTTTCAGGTACAAACTTAATTTTATTCGATATATTCACATGGTTTCTCTCTCTATCCATCATTCATCCTCCTGTCAAGGGACGTTACTCCTGACTCCTAATGATCGAAGGGAGACCACCAATACACAAATAACCCTAACTTTGTCATGAGTAGTCTCCCTTTAACCAAAAATGGTATTCATTTGCTTAGTAGGTTGACTTTCAAGCCAATGTTTGAATAATAGTTTTCTTTTTCTTTTATTAATTCAACACAATGGCTTCCTTGACAAATACCACTTCAGGGTTCTCAACGCTTTGATTCTGTTTGTTTTCATCAGATAGCAGACACAGAACCCATCTTGCGCAGGCTCGTGACATGTTCAGTTTGTCCTTAAGTAATCCGTGGAAAGACGATCTTAAAATGGCGGTTGACGACGGTATCTATCTGACTGTTAGTCTCCGACCTGCGAAAATGCATCTCTTCACCAAATCACACGACTCTTCATCTAAAGAAATCGGCCCACCATTTCGTGCTTTCTCCACTTCCTAGCGTTCACCTGCCCTTAAGTCTGTTTTACAGCCATGGCACTTCTAAGCCAGTGCTCGAGAAATATTTTTCAGTACATCAACTTTGTTCTATAGTCTAGTCGAGTGTCATTCCAAGATCGGCACAAAATTTTATAACAGTTCGCTGCGCCGCGCGATCTTCTGACGTCGTCATTTCAAATTTCTTATTTTGTACCTAACTTTTTCGTTTGGGTATATTATGTACGTTGTTTACTCAATCACATTTAATTTTTTCTGTGATGAAGTCAAAGTTTAAGAAGAAGACGTGCATGTAATATGAAGCAGATATCAAATCTTGAAAATATTCATGCATGATTGGAATTCATTTAATAACGTATATGGAGAAAATGGCGTGCGCCGGGAAATGACAACTCCTTATCAATTTCGTGCATTTAAAGTAAAAATAAAGCTAACGTTTCATTGGAGACTTAATGTAAAGTGAAATAACATTTTCATGTATGAAATGTGTGAAAATGAATGTCTTGACGCTAAATGGGTTATTCATAAATAGATATGTCCACATTCTAAAATACTGGTTTAAGTTAAATTCTACAAACAATGTTATTATGAAAATGATATATAAACTTAGTTATGAAATATGTTAACAAGGCTACAGAAATTGGGTTTCGGACGTTAAAAGCATGTTGAATGAGCATGGCTTTTCCAACATATGGGAAAATCCAGTTTCAGTTAACGGTAAAAATTTTGTCCAAAATTTTAGCCAGCGACTTATCGATAACTATACCCAAAGTTGTTTCTCTTTGCTTACAAATGCTTCTTCCTTACAAGTCTATAAATATTTGAAAGGTACATTACAATACGAATCATATTTGGACATTCTGCCCCCTGATCTCAGATTTTTTATAACTAGGCTTAGAACTTCCTCTCATTCCTTAAGGATTCAAACTTGTCGTTTTAGCGAGAATAGAATCCCGAGAAATGAACGAGTATGTCTCCTCTGTACCTCGGGAGAAACGGAAGATGAGTTTCATTTTGTATTAAAATGTCGGTTTTTTTGAGCAGTTAAGAAAGAACTACATTAAGGAATATTATCGTAAAAGACCAAGTACCTTTAAACTCTTAGAACTTTTAAATTCAACTAATAAGAATGAGATTTTCAATTTAGCTAACTATTTAAAAAACGCCCTCTTTGAAAGAACTACATATACGCATCAATGGACTGCTAGTTAATGGTTCGTCTCCATAATTAAATACATAATGTTTCCTTTAAAAGCATATTTTAGTTTGTGGTTTTTTTTTTTGTAGTATGTATGAGGATAAATTTCTGATTTTTTTTCCAAAATTTATTATAGACCTTGACTTTTGACATTTTTCTTTATCATATTTGTAATGTTGTTATGACTATGTACTTTGTGCTTGTCAATAAAATATCTGTATCTGTATCTGCTAAAAATGCCTCGTTTATAAAATTTGTCACGGAGTTTTGGAACAACCCTCGTACTTCATCGTCAACATTTTACCAGTAAACAATGACCCATGTAACGGTAAAACTTACAAATATGCACTCTTCGTTTTCACTATCCAGCTGAGCCATACTCAGTGAAAAGGGGGCTTAATGCATCTGCGAAAAGTACTGACCCAGGTCAGCCTGCGCAGTCCGCGCAGGCTGACCTTGGCCAAAACTTTTCGCTTTTGATCAATTTTCTGTATGTCAAAGGACCATTCTATGTCATGATTAAGTCAATTGTTACACAAAATTGATTTTTATGGATCCATGATTATGTGATGTTTTGCCAGGTACCATGGATCACGGAAACGCATTAAGCCCCCTTTAGCCAGAACATAGTTCATTTTTAATTACATATTTAGTCTGGTTCAAAATTTAGGAAGTGACGTTTATTCTTATTGGCTTAACCAAATGGTTTAGTTAATCAGAAATACGTTACTTCGAAATTCAGACAATTAGAGTCTGATGTTGGCAAAGTTCAAGAAGTTGAATACACGAATAACTGTAAAAACATAGTGGCAAAAGGAGATAGATTGATTGATTGATTGATTGATTGATTGATTGATTGATTGATTGATGGATGGATGGATGGATGGATCTAAATATTTAGGACAGACGAATTCTTTGCAGTAGTCACAGGGTGTAAAACGCTTAATTTTATTCTTATAAATTTTCCGCATCAATGTATTATTGCATCAAATACATGCAGTGCCAAGAATAAAATCATACTCGACGAGAAAAATCCATATTCGTTGAATTGATATCCCCCGCCGAAAAAGACCTTTTCAAAAATTTACGCAACCGCGTAACTCAAAATCGCTCCCAGTCGGCCATTTTGCATCGAATCAAAAAAAAATATATATATATATATATACCGGCGGAATAGGTTATTGTACACATGTATAAAGTTTCACGAAATTCCGTCCAATGGTATTGGAGATATTGTCCCGGACGGACACACGGACGGAAGGACGGACAGACGGACGGAAGGACGGACGGACGGACAGAAGGACGGACAGACGGACGGACGGAAGGACGGACGGACGGACAAACGCTAAAACTATATCCCTACGCCTTCGGCGGGGGATAATAATGTCACCTATCTAACCGCAGCTCGACCCCAATACATATACAAGCCCCAGGAAAGTTACAGCAATATAGTATTCCTTATGTATTCCACTCCGCAAGTGATCTTTATATTAGCAGATTATTGTCTTTGATTGTAGTACATAACAGACCAATCAATAAGTGTTGTACAACAATTCAGCAAATATTTTGCAGACGACAAAATGAGCACTTCAAAGAGTTTACCACAAAGCAGTACACTGCACGGATCCTAGCTTTGTGGTTTTTTCGTACCAGTTGGAAGTTGTTTGAACTCAGTTATCACCCATTTATAATAGATATAGATTTAATGGTACTAACTACTGGCCTTTGACCTATTTATTTCAATGGTGTAAAATAATTTTGGTCGTGCTCTCTGAAAAGGGAGGAAAATGTAAATGTACATGTATCTGCAAAAAGTATCGACACAGATCAGCCTGCGCAGTCCGCGCAGGCTGACCTGTGTCGAATCTTTTTGGTAATGGTTAATTTTCTGCATGTCCAAGGACCATTCTGCAGCATGATTTAGTCGGTTTTTAGACAAAATGGATTTTATGGATCCATGATTATGTGATGACTTGCCTTGTATGATCACCACGGAGATGCATTTAATTCCCCTTTTGCCAGAGCTTGGTTCATTTGTTTCGGACATTCTAAATATCTAGCGATTACAGCACATGTCTTCCGTTTATTGTCTGTTTGACTTGTTTCGTTAGAGTAAGCATTTGGAACTATTTTGATTATTCTGTGGATCAACAACAATTTTGTTTGTTTGTTTATTTGTTAGTCTCGTGTACCTTTCAGTATATAAACCTTTCATTATCAGTTTATATAATTGTTTTTGTTTTGGATTACAGGTTTTAACAGCGCGTACCGTGACAGAGATAAATCATAAACTCAACTCGATAATGTTTATATTATCTTGTCAAAGCTCGTGGTTTTAAACCTGTATTGCCCAAAAAACACACAATGATTTAAAGTTTTCCTCCTCAGAAGCTTCTGGTCAACGTGGCATTTTTTTTTTTTAGATTATTGAGGATTTTTTAGTGATTCAATAATTCTAAACACTTTTAACGGCCCAGAATTTCTTTAAATGTCTATCTAAAAAGTTTCTGTTCATACCTCTATTACTTTTTGATAAAGGGAGGTAATAATAATCTCCCTTTGAATTGAGGATATAGTGATTTTAGAATTGAAAATGATAATTCTATGAAGGGAAAACCTCCAAAAGTGGCTCTGTCAAAATGCTACAACAGTAATGATTTTTAATGATATCATATTATCCAGAGTAAAATTACAGTGAAGATAGGTGTTCCGCTTCAGGGTAGGAATACCTTAAACTGTAAATGAAAGCTTTATCAAATTAAAGTTATAGTTCCAGGGCAGAAGAAACAGCTAAATTTTAATTTTACGATTACAATTTAGTCCTGCAAGAAGTATTTTTTCTTTTTTTTCCCCTAAGAGTTTTCCTGTCAATATAAAAAGAAACTTTTACTTCCATCATATAATGTCCCTTTATGTCACTTTATTGGTCAAACTCAACTTAAATGTACAGCAGCTGTCAAAGATAAACAATGCTGGTATTAAAATGGTATTAAAATGCATTTCGATTTAAATCACACCATTTAAAAGTATAGAAATTGTTGTGAAGATGACAATCTGTCATTGTACGGTCTGTCCAAATGTTAGTCGCTAGTAGACAGTTGAATTTCATAACTAGGTTAAAAGTTGCCAGGTCGCTCTATTTTTTATCTACTTTTTACCTTATATTAGAATTTATTTTTCTGCCAGCATCTAACACTTGGATCGACCACAAAATAATAGATTGTCATCTTCACAATATTTTCCATACTTTTAAAAGGCATGATTTAGATTTAAAGTTATTTTGACACCTGCATTGTTTCTTGGCCGCTATTGGGCCATTCACCTTTTACCACTTTGTTGTCGTTGCTGTTGTTTTTGTTGTTGTCCGACCCCTAAAAAGAACATATCTTAAAACATTGTTGGAAAAGGAGAAATTGATGGTTACCATTATTTTCTCCTTTTCCCTCAATGTTTTCTACCCTTTCAAAGATGAATTCCATCATTCGAACCACATTTAATTTGTCGTCTGCAAATGCTTTCAATTCAGACAAGTCCAGAATTTTGTCGTTTGGTAAGTGTTGGTTGACAGGGAAAATAAAGATCAAACAAGCTTCTGATGTGGATATTTTTCATCTTTATTTTAACCCTTTATCAAACGACAAACATTTGGACATGTCCAAACTGAAAGTTTTTGCAGACGATAAATTAACTAGTGTAAAAATAATGGAATTTGTCTCGGAAAAGAATTTGAAAACATTGTGGAAAAAGGAGAAAATGCTGGTTACCAGCATTTTCTCCTTTTTCCACAATGTTTTCAAAAGCTTTGGTCTTAAGGGTCGTTAAAGCCCAGAGTCTTGTGATACAGGTTTAAAACAGAAATACTTCTTTTTTCTTAAGTAATCTGTATTGACAAAGTGTGTTTGATCTTTTCTTGTATGGCGTATCTTATCACCCAGAAGTTTAAGTGTTTCCATCTTCTTCTTCTTCTTCTTTGTGTTCTTGTTTAAGTGTTTCAATTTTAATTTCTTCTTCTTCTTCCTCTTCTTCTTCTTCTTTTTCTTCTCTTCCTTTTTCCTCTTCTCTTCCTTCTTGTTCTTCTTCTTGTTCTTCTTCTTGATCTTCTTCTTGTCCGTCGTCTTCTTCTTGTTCTTCTCTGTCTCTGTCTCTTTGCCTTCGTCCCCCCCCCTCTTTCTCTCTTTCTCTGTCTCTCTGTTGCTTGAAAATGTTGTACTACGCTGACAAATGACATGAGAGAGAGAGAGAGAGAGAGAGGAGTCACGAATCCTTTTACTAATAGAGATTGAATTTATATAGCTAAAATAATGGATTTGTCTTTAAAAAAGTCGAAAACTTCGTGAGAATATGAGCAACGATTTTTTGTTATCCTCCGCCGAAGGCGGAGGGATATAGTTTTAGCGTTGTCCGTCTGTCCGTCCTTCCGTCCGTCCGTCCGTCCCTGTGTCCGTCCGGGAGAATATCTCCAATACCATTGGACGGAATTTCGTGAAACTTTATACATGTGTACAATAACCCATTCCGCTGATATAGTTTTTTTTTTTGATTCGATGAAAAATGGCCGACTGGGAGCGATTTTAAGTTACGCGGTCATGTAAATTTTTCGGCGGGGGGCATATGATTTCAACGAAATTGCTTGTTTTTCTTGTTTTCCAAATTTTATTATTTTTTTTTATTTAATCCTATTGATTCCATGGTATTTTTTGGGCACCCAAAATCAGCGTTTCGGAGTGACGATCGAAAGAAGAACTTCAGGCAACAATACAAATCTACCCTACGAAAAATTATAAGCAAAGTTTAGCCTGCATTATGTATTTTGAAATATTACAAGTAGAAAACTGATGAGTGATTTCAGACAAGGGTTTTCCAGATAATTTATTTCAGCACGTGACATGTCACGACTGTCATCGGATAGCTCAAAATTTGATCTTATTTCAGCTGGAAAAATAAAACAGTAAATATACTATTATAAATGAGCCATGCCCTGTGAAAAGAGGATAATTCATCTGCGAAAAGTATCGACCCAGGTCAGCCTGCGCGCACTGCGCAGGCTGACCTGGGCCGAAACGTTTCGCTATTGGCCAATTTTCTGTATGACCAAGGACCAGTCTACCTCGTGATTAAGTCGATTGTTTAACAAAGTGGCCATTATGGATCCATAATTATATGATATGATGGATTCTCTGGCATCATGTATCACGGAGATACATTAAGCCCCCTTTTGCCAGAGCACGGCTCAAATATATATGATTCATGTTCTGTTAAATGTGTTTAATGCATCTGCAAAAAGTATCGAAACTTATTGCTTTTGGTCAATTTTCTGCATGTCAAAGGACTAGTCTACCTCATGATTCAGTTGGTTGTTAGACAAAATGGATTTTATAAAACTGCATGTTCTGTGCAGTCTGATCTTTGATCTATACAGTCCGCAAAAGCCCATATTTTCGCCTATGGGCGCTGAAACAGTTAACTCTTTCTCTACCAAATACATAAATGGAGCTTTTTCAATGGCTACGGTTACAGCTCCTCTGCAAAATGAAGAGATAATTAAACACATTTATTTTACATCGATTGGGAAACAATTTCTTACAACTCATACTTATCTATCTCAATTCTGCTTCCTGGAAACTGCACCAGTACTCGTGCGGGCCAGTGAACGATCCCAAAGTTGACACCCGCTCCCCGGTATCGAACTCGGGGCCTTATGGTTACGAGGCCGACGCTCTACCTCACAACCACGGCCACCACACTAGAGATTGATTGATTGAATTTGCGTTTATTTATCGTCGCCACCGGTTGTCCATATGGGCGGCGCCCCTTGAAGGCTGTTAGTATTGTTACGGGGGATAGTGCAGATACAGGACGAAACCTATCTTAAGTTACGCCTGTTTCTTTTGCGTGCTCGGTGTATAGCACCGTCACACGGGACCTCGGTTTAATGTCTCATCCGAAAGACTATTAGTAATTTTAGATGGCCAGCCGTGGGGATCGAACCCACACCCTCAAGTGACTCGAAACATCACGTTCACGAGTCCTACGCTCTACCTATTGAGCTATGCGGGCTGGTCACACTAGAGATATGAGATACTTAGGTTATAATGTAGAATATAGTAGTGGATAGTGTAGATCAAAGATCAGACTGCACTTTCTGTGCAGTCTGATCTTGATCTACACTGTCCACAAAAGCTTCTTGTGTCGTCAGTGGTAATGAAAGAGTTGAAATGACAGAGATGAAATGAAAAGTCGTATAATGATTCAGTTTACATATCAGTACAAAATGATTTTTTTCCAAT
The DNA here is from genome assembly GCA_946811185.2 of Hippopus hippopus. Classification (NCBI taxonomy): domain Eukaryota; kingdom Metazoa; phylum Mollusca; class Bivalvia; order Cardiida; family Cardiidae; genus Hippopus; species Hippopus hippopus. The sequence goes on along the minus strand of OX328103.1, from coordinate 11,187,229 downwards.
CATTTTTGACGGGTCTATTGTTAATCTATGCTACAGGAAAAGGTTACTTTCCGGCACTTGACAATGATTAGTAATGTCAGTCGAAATGAGTGGATGAAAAATATATTGTTTAAATAATACGTATTAATGTTGTTCATCGCTTATTTCTGACCATACTATCGGCCTTGCAGGTCACGAGTACGATCTAGTTTGGGGACGACTGGAAAATTGAGCAATATGAGAGCATTACCAGGTATGAAATAAAATGACAGAAATTTTTTAGAAAGCATGGATTCTTTTTTTCTGTTTGACTATTCATCAGAAGAAAATTAGAAGAAAATTATTTTTTAAAAAAAAAAATAATGAAGTATTATTGCATTTTGAAAAAGAAAATAAGGGTAGACGACATGAAATTGATGAAATTTGAAATAAATAATGGATATTTTTTTTAAAGGCTTGAAAACGTCGTGGGAAAATGAGAAAATACCTGCATTTTCTCATTTTTCTCACGATGTTCTCAAAAGCACCAGGGTAGAGGATGAATATAAATCAATTAATATATGTGCCTTTAAAAGGCATGAAAACTCCGTGGGAAAATGAGAAAATGCTGGTAACCAGCATTTTCTCATTTTCCCACGAAGTTTTCAAAACTTTCTTCCTCGGGGGTGGTAAAATATGGGAAAGCTTAGGAAAGGTTTAACTGATATTAATTTAGTTTTTTTTTTCTTACGAATTTTAAGTAAGATTTTTATATTTGAATTCTGCTTTTTTGTCCGACCCGCAACAGAATAATGATTAGAAATAAAATATGATAAACAATGAAAGCATTAAAGGTAGAAGTAGTAGACATAGTAAAAGCCGTGGTGGTAGTAGTAGTTGTACTAGTAATAATGATAAAAATAATAATAATCATAATAGAAGGACTGGTAGAAACCAAGGTCGTAGTAGTATTAGCAGTATTCGTAGTTGTAGTAGTAGTGTGTCGTCGTTTCGTCATCGTCGTTCTTCTTCTTCCTCTTCTTCTTCCTCCTCCTTCTTATCTTCTTCTCCTCCACTCTTTTCGCAGTTAATGATCAATTAATGTTGTTGTTGTTGTAACCGTTCGTATTCTTGGTTATTGTCTTTTGTCTGTCTTAAACGCTTTGTCTCTCTCTTTGTCTCTGTCATCTGTCCGTCCGTTCGTTCTTCATCTCAGTCTGTCTGTCTGTCTGTCTGTGTCTGTGTCTCTGTCTCTCTCTCTGTCTCTGTGTGTGTGTCTCTCTCTCTCTCTGTCTCTCTCTCTCTCTGTCTCTCTGTCTCTCTCTCTGTGTCTCCCTCTCTCTGTCTCTCTCTCTCTCTCTGTCTCTCTGTCCATTCTCTGTCTCTCTCTCTACCTCTCTCTGTCTCTGTCTCTCTCCCCCGTCCCTCTCTCTCTCTCTCTGTCTCTCTCTGTCTCTCTCTCTCTCATTGTCAGTCTGCTTTCTTCCGTCTTTCTCCGCAGACATTTTTACACCTACTTTTCGTCCTTATTTCTGTCCCTTTTCTCTACTCTTCAAACCATTTGATCTGCTGACGAAGGTTGCTAAATCGGTAACATACAGGGTTCGAAACCAAGGGGGTCACTGGTTCGATCGCCAGCTCGCCTGATTTCTTTCCGAGGATTGATGATAGTCATTGCGACAAGACTAATTCCTCTCTCTCCGCTGATCTTTTTTTTTTGACAATGCTTTCGTCGAAAAGCAGCCTATGGCTTGGAAAAATATTGTATAAATTACAAGCAAGAGAAACTTGTGGAAAGAATGCATAGGTGCCGTTGCCGCCGCGCTATACTTTAAATTTGATTAAAACGGCGTTAAACACCATTCAACCAAACAAAGCAAATATACCCGCGATTTCACAGACAGGTGTACTCAGTTACAAAATATGTAGCAGACGACAATCGTTTACCCTTTACAAAAAATCCCTGTTTCTTAACAACCCTTCGCAAAAAAAGAAAAAAAGAAAAAATGAAAACATCACAGGAAAAGAAGTAAATGCTGGTAACCAGCATTTTTCCCTTTTACCCTACAATGATTTCTTCCCTTTCAAAGTCAAATCTCACTATTTGAGGCACATTTAATTTGTCGTCTGCTACTGCTTTGAATTTCGACATTCCCTCAACTGTTTGTCGTCTGGTAAAGAGTTTTTAATACTATTGTGTCTGCTCATATTTCACCTATCTGTTCTCTTGTACTTTAAACCGCTGAATGAGTGTCTGAAATTTGGCCCCCATCACGCCATATGTACAATGTCCAGTTTGCACGATATTATTTCTTAAGTCTGAACCTCTAGTCTCGATTTTTATTTCTTTCATTGTAAATATCGACTCAAACAGGGTTTTTTATGTTATTGTTAGACGGCGTAGATCAAGATCAGACTGCACAGAACGTGCAGTCTGATCTTTGATCTACACCGTCCACTCTTTCGATGCTAATATATGACAAAAATTCATCTTTGTATTGGAAATAAGAAATCTACTTGTATAATTTAAGGGAAAAAAGTCGATTTTACTTATTTATTTGTGAAAAGTTTCAAAACCTCAAATAACTTGCTTTTGTTTTTCCACACTGTGTGTGGTTGTTCAAGGAAATTTTCGTTACATAAGTGACTGGCAATTCTGTATATATAACATTGAAATGGGATTGTAGGATATATCTAACACACAACCTGCATGTGGTTTTCCAAAATGGAGTAAAACAGGTAATTTTAAATCTTTACCAAATGACAGAATTTTAGATCCAACCAAATTCAAAGCATTTGCAGACGGACAAATTTAATCTAGCTCAAAAGATGACCCCTGTCTTTGATTAGGGTAGAAAACATTGTGGGAAAAGGAGAAAATGCTGGTTACCAGCATTTTCTCCTTTTCCCACAATGTTTTCAAAAGCATCATTCTTTCAGGGTTGTTAAAACTCGGGTCTGTTTGGTAAGAGTTAAATTACAAAAAAATCATTTTTAGTGAAATACATAATTAATTAATTATGCAATACAGATCTTTGCCTTTTATACTATTTTGACAGAATGAACGTGATTCAAAAACTAACATTTATCTTTGGAAGGGTAGAAAACATTGAAGGAAAAGGAGAAAATGCTGGTTACCAGCATTTTCTCCTTTTCCCACAATGTTTTCAAAAGCCTCTTCCTTAGGTTCATTTATACTCGGAACTGTGTAGTAAAGTGTTAATCCAAACGACAGAATTTTAGACGTGTCCAAATTGAAAGCATTTGCAGTCGATATATTAAATGTGGCTTAGTCTATATCAAAGTATTTGTCTTTGATAGGATAGAAAACATTGCTGGGAAAGAAGAGAAAATGCTGGCTACCAGCATTATCTCCTTTTTCCCCCCCACAACGTTTTCAAAAGCCTTTTGTCTCGATGTCGTTTAAAAACCGGGACTGTTCGGTAAAGGGTTGATTAATCGCTTGTCTCTTGTTATTCTTTTTAAGAATGGCAATAATACTATTTTGTTCAAATCTTATCGTATGTCGGTAAATGATAACTGTTGAATGTTTATGGATAAGACACAAATAGACATAAAAATAAATGAGCTGTGCTCTGGCAAAAGGGGGCTTAATGCATCTCCATGATAGGCCTACAATGAACAAAGCCAATCATCACATAATTATGATTCCATAATATCCATTTCGTCTAAGAACCGACTGAATCATGGGTTAGAATTGTCCTTGGACTTACAGAAAATTGACTAGTAGCAAAAAGTTTCGACCCAAATCAGCCTGCGCGGTCTGCGCAGGCTGATCTGGGTCGATACTTTTTGCAGATTCATTAAACCCCCTTTTTCAGAGAGTATGACTTAAATTCTAATGACATAAAAAGCGGAAAATATTAAAAAGTATTATAAAACAATAAAATTGATACGCGCACTTATTTTAACTCTTTACCAGACGATGAAATTTTAGACATTTCAAATTGAAAGCATTTGCAGACGACAAATTAGAAATGGTTAGAATGACGGTGTTTGTCTCGGAAAGGTTAGAAAACATTCTGGGAAAAGGAGAAAATGCTGGTCACCAGCATTTTCTCCTTTTCCCAGAATATTTTCAAAAGTAATGTACCTTAGGATAGATAAATACTGGGTAAGGGGTTAATTGTTGAGTAAGTTAAAGAAAATTTCCTGTCAATAGTATAAAAAAAACCCACAAATTCTAATAGTGTAGTTTTAAGGTTTGATTTTTTAAATCAAACATCTCGGACAGTGTAGACATAGGATCAGACTGCACATTCTTAGCAGTTTGATCTTGATCTACTATGCCTACAAACAATCACACCTAGTCATTTTTTGCAGCCGAAAGGTGGCAAACGGATTATAAGTTTTATGATACACTAGAATATATTTCAAAGTAATCTCTCTCTCTCTCTCTCTCTCTCTCTCTCTCTCTCTCTCTCTCTCTCTCTCTCCCTTCTTCCCCACCCCATTCATCTTTCTCCCTCCCTCTCTCTTCTCCACTATCTATCCCTTTGTCTCTCTTTCTCTGATTCCCCGTCTCTCTCTCTCTCCCTCTCTCTCTCTCCCTCTCTTCTCCTTTCTCTCTACTTCCCGTTGTCTGTCTGTCTGTCTGACTCTCTCTCTCTCTCTTTCTCTCTCTCTCTTTCTGTCTGTCTGACTGTCTGTCTCTCTCTCTGTCTCTGTCTGTCTGTCTGTCTGTCTGTCTCTCTCTCTCTCTGTGTAATATAAAAGACGTTATTTCAAGAGATAGTAAAAATGGGTAAGAAAGGCAAGGAAATGTCAATTTTAGACATTGTAAAAGGAGCCTACTGATTAAACAAACTTTTTCTCACAATATCCTCGTCAGCTGCCTTCCCTTGTGTCTAAGTAATTTACTCTTACGGAAAGATATTGCGCCGATAAATTTCAAACCACAAACCGCCACGAAATGCTTCACAACAGTGAAAAGTAGTCCCGTTTAGAACACCAATAGGTAGCAATTTTGCTCCAGTCTTCTGTCAGAAAACAAGGGAAGACAGGTTGAAATATGTTTTTTAATTTTATTTGATGATATCTTTAGAAGATGGGTGCAGTTTTGGAAGGTCTTCTGGAACTATTTTGTTCTTTAGACTGTATTACTACATAAAGGACCTTTGCCTACAGCCAGTAAAGGCCTCTGTTCACATAGAGTTTAAAAGGGTATATCTATATGGCTTCGAGAAAAAATAGCATAAATTGCAATAGCTTGTTCGGCGTAGCTATGTATGCTAGATTTAGACTTACTTCTCGATATTGATATACTCGAATAAATAAACAGTAAATTGCGATTGGTAAAAAATACGAACATATTCATTCTGCGGGCCCCGTAGGCCTATTTTAGGGCAAATTTATTACAACCAATATAATAAGCATAGATACCCCTAGACCCTTATTTAGACCAGCAAAATGAATATGATAGGCGATAATCATTCTCTTGTTCTAATTTGTAATAGATCTAAACTGTTTTAAACGCAAATTCAATGAATTTTTTTTAATATTTTGAAGCATTCGAAAATAACAAATTAAATGTAGCTCATACTAGTATGATTGAACTCGTATTTGAAAGGGCTGAAAACATAGTGGGAAAAGGAGAAAATGCTGGTAACCAGCATTTTCTCCTTTTCCTACAATGTTTTCACAAGCCTTCCATCTGTAGGTCATTAAAACTCGGGATTGTTTGGTAAAGGATATTTCCGATAGGTCATGTAGTCAAACTGCCTGATACAGTGTCTTGGGTTTTTTGAAAGCATTGACGGGAAAAAGGAGAAATCGTTTGTCGCAAGCATTTGGGTTTCTTGTTACAATACGCTGCTATACCATTTGAATGTTGTAAATCCAGTCAGAGATTCAGTCAGAGACCTAAACTTATTGAGCTATGCTCAGGCAAAAGGGGATTTAGTAGACATTTTTATTTCATGCTTTCCGGTAGGTTATCGAGAAATATCGGTGAAATATTTTTCGATATTTTATAGTTACGACCAGTGAAAATACCGATTTTTATATTCTAACTCTTCAATTGAAGGCGAAAACAGTTGTTCCCGCGCACTAGTTACCTAGGTAAAATGCGCGTGCGTCACAACCAGACGGAAATATGACGTAATTTACCTCACATTTCTCGCGCTTGACGTAATATCGTAATGCGTTGCTATGCGGAGGGGGTACGCCACGGGGAATAACCGAAAAGAACTGTACTGGATTTTGATAAAGTTCCCCCAGAAAGGGTTAAAAGCATGAAATAAATAGAATATTTGTTTTTTTTTTTTTCGGTGAAAGATCGAAAATTATTTCATCTCATGAACATCATCGGTAATATTATCACTCGTGGCTGCGCCACTCGTGAAAATATCACCCATGATGTTCACTCGATGAAATAATTTTCTATCTTTCACCATAAAAAACAAATATCCTCTATATCTCTGTTATGCATTATACCAAACAAGTCATCATACACTCAGCAAAACTTCTAACCGGCCACTTTTGTTTGTCATGTAAATTTGACCGAGTAACAGACAGGTTAATAAATACAAATTGCAATATATATCTGGACGTTAGAAATTGTATTATAATGAAAAGATTCTTCATTTTACCAACAGAAGGCATCTCTTTTTCATAAAAGGGAAATCACATGTTTGCGCATGCGTGGTGTCTATCAGCCAAAACGGGTTAAAAAGAGAATCTTAAGTTACTGAAATTTCGTCAGAAATAAGAAAAAAACATAAAAAGTATTTTCTGCACAAAAATATAAAAGGAGAGAAGGAGCGTGAAGTTTTCAAAAAATTTATTTTTCAATTTTCAGTGTTCAGTGAATGTATGTTAAATAAGTTCCTTTCAAAAGTACAAGACAAAAAATCCTTTTCAGACTTAGGGTGAGGTATGCTTTTACTCTGGTCAATTATTCTCCAAAAAATCAAACCAAATGAAATGTCCCTTTTGTGGATAGCGGATGCCAAAGAGGGTCTACGGGGAATTCCAGCTTAACAGTGGCCGTTTAGAAGTTTTGTTTAGTGTATACTTATGGGTCCATAAAATCAATTTTTCGCCAAGAACTGGTTGAATCCTAGTGTAGAATGGTCCTTGGAAATGCAGAAAATTGACCGAAAGCCAAAAAGTTCCGACACAGATCAGCCTGTGCGGACTGGGCAGATTGACCTGAGTCGATACTTTTTGTAGATGCATTAAGCCCCCTTTTCACAGAACGTGGCTCGATTGTAGAAAGACGCACTGACTTACAGGTTTTATCGAGCCCGGGAGTGCGGTCGGCAGCACTCAGGACTTGAAACTAGAGGGTCGTTGGTTTGAATCTTTGACTCCGCGAATTTCTCTCCGAGGTTTGTTGATAATCATTGCGACAGGATTCTTTCCGCTCTCACCGCTGATCATTGTTTCGGTGATGATTATCTGGGACAACAGCAAGTGGTTTGGAAAGAATACTGTGCATTCCTCTCCCACCGCTGACCATTGTCTCGACAATGGTTATGTGAGAAAGCAGCCAGTGGCTTGGAAAGAAAATTGTGCGGAATACTGGTAAAAGAAACTCCAGGAAAGCATGGATAGGTGCATTGGCCGCCGCGATGTGAGTGAAATAATGTTAAAAATGGCGTTTAATACTATACAAACAAACAAAGATAGACTTGCATAATGATAATTTATAATCATATCGGATTTACTGATAAAATTAATAACCTTTCAATCCATAACCCTACATCGTCAGTACATTTTGATGGAATGGGAAAAAATTATTACTTTTATTTTACGGGATTGAAATAAAATGTTCTGAAGAACATGATCATCAACACACCAGAGGCGTTCCATGGCCGTACCATTTTTAACCCTTCAACACACAATCCCGACTTTTTACGACCATGAGAAAGAAAGCTTTTAAAAACTTTGTGGATAAAGGAGAAAATGCTGGTAACCAGCATTTTCTCCTTTTCCCACAATGTTTTCTACCCTTCCCAAAACAAATTTCAGTTTTGAGGCACATTTAATTTTTTGTCTGCAAATGCTCTCAATTTGGACTAGTCTTAAATTTTATCCTTTGTTAAAGAGTTAAAGGATGGAAAACATTGTGGGTACCAGTATTTTCTCCTTTTCCCACTTTGTTTTGTTCAAAATAAAAGAAAAAAAAAAAAAAGCCGACCGCTGACCCGTAGAGGAAATTTTTTTTGCAAATTGCCGTTAAATGTGTGGTGTTTTCCATGCTTTTCTGGAATTTATTTTACCAGTACTCCACACAATATTCTTCCCAAGCCAATGGTTGCTTTCCCACATAACCATCGTCGAAACAATGGTCAGCGGTAAGAGAAGAATGAATACTGTCGCAATGACTATCATCATTCCTCGGAAAGAAATTGGCTTAGCCGGAGATCGAACCAGTGACCCCCTGTTTTCAATTCCTGTACGCTACCGACTGAGCCACCGGGGCTCGGCGAATATTTTGCAAAAACGAGCGCCCAGCTTTGCTTGTACTACGGAAAGAGTAAAATGTCATATAGATAAGAAGTTTATATATTTATTTAAACTATTATTATATCTATATCAAATTGATAGGGCTAATCAAACGCTGGCTCAATCATGTTGAATATTTGATTCTTTATCAAACGACAAAATTTTGGACTCGTCCAAATTGAAAGCATTTGCAGATGATAAATTAAATGTTGTATAAATGATGTGATTTGTCGTATACCCAAAGAGTTGAAAATATCGTGGAAAAATAAAAAAAAAAGCTAATTACTAGTATGTTCTCCTTTTCCAACTAAATTTTCAAAAGCCTTCTTCCACAGATTCGTAAAAAAAAATGTGATAGTCTAAATGCAGTTGTAAAGGATAAATTCAGGGTTGCTGAAATGATTCCGCTTGTCTTAATCATGTAGAAAACGTTGTGGGAAAAGGAGAAAATGCTGGTTACCAGCATTTTCTGCTTTTCCCATAATGTTTTTTAAAAGCTTTCTTTGTCATGTTTAAACTCGTGATTTTGCGGTAGATGGTGAATCAACCTATCATTGTATAAACACTTCGTTTTACGCCCCTTTCTGTTGACTGATTTTTTTTTACAGAAAAAGAAGCATTGTGGAAAAAGAAGCAAGCCATTGCTTATAACAAGTAATTGCCTCTTTGACCTCAATGTTTTCAATCCTGTTGTAAATCTGCATAAGCCGAGCTTTAACATTTCATCACACAATCCCGAACTTAGAGGAAAAAGCCTTTTGAAAACATTGTAGGAAAGGTAGAAATTGCAGGTAACTAGCATTTTCTCCTTTTCCTACAATGTTTTCTATCCTATCAAAGACAAAAACCATCATTTAGTCACATCCATATTGTCGTCTGCAAATATTTGAATTTGGACAAGTCTAAAATGTTTAAAACGAGGAGTTAACTCTTCACTAAACGACAGAATTTTAGACTTGTCAAAATTGAAAGCATTTGCAGACGACAAATTAAATATTGCACAAATTTGGAATTTTTTCTTTGTAAGGTTAGAAAACAGCATTTTCTCCTTTTCACATAATGTTTTCAAAAAGTCTTTTACCTTTAACTCGGGGGTTGTATGGAAAAGTTTTTATTAAAGTGGCAATACATCAGATTTCAATTCGTCTCGTTTTTTAGAAAATCTTTAAAATGACTGCTGGTTTTCATTTGTGTGCAGAGATGGATTTGAAATAAAAACATGGATAGGAAACATGTAGAAAACAAGGGAATTTCGGTCTTTAGGCTCGGCTGATTTCGAAGAAAAGTCGATGTATTTTGTCATAACACTGGCATCGTCTTCTGCATCGTCGAGCAAAAACTTTGAAGTATCATACTCTACTTATCTGTCTCATTAATACAGATCTTTTTTTCAAACTTGAACTAGCTGTTAAGGTAGTGGACCCGTAATAGAAAACAGCTATTTCCACTATAATATTATCCTGCAGAATTTGTTATGATTAAAAATAAGTATTATTGTACTTCTGTAACTGAGCCAATTTTTCCTTTTCTTCCTTCTTAGAATTATCATTTATAAATCTAAAACCACTATATTCTCATTACGAAGGAAGATAATAATTACCTCCCTTTTCTAGAAACTAACAAAAGTATCAACGAATAATTTCAAGATAGACACCAAAGGAATTTCTGGTCGGTTAAAATGTGCAAAAGTATTATATTAGTATAAATCCTTATTTATCAACTAACAAGAAATTTTATTCCATGTTGCACTAGAAGCGTTAGGGTTCTACTGACTTAACTGTCAAAAGGGGAACCCATAGAACAAGGGCAGGTAACCATTGAAATATTTTTGACACAGTTATGCCCCTTTTTTCGACTTAGAATTTTCACTAAAGTAAATGCAGCCGAGTGTTGGCACCTGAATACGGTGCTCCCTTTTATTTCGTGTGTGTGTGTGTGTTTACTGTAATTAGCTCGGCTATTTTCGAAGAAAACGTCGAGGTACTGTCGTAGCCCTGGCGTCGTTGTCTTGTGCGTCGTCGCACGAAAACTTTGACATTTTGAAATATCTCTGTTATTGCTGAAGATATTTACTTCAAACTTGGATAAATTGTTAACTTTCAAAAGGGGAAATCTATACAAAAAGGGCAGGTAACCATCAAAATATTTTGACACAGTTATGTCCCTTTTTCATATTTAAATCTTAACTAAAAGAAACTGCAGCCGAGCGTTGGCGTCCGAATGCTGTACTCTTATTTTATCATTGCGTTAGTAACGGTATATAGCCGTTATTGTATAAGAAGAAATAAATACATTTTTAACCCCAACAAGCAAATGGTTGGCACATTAACTCTATCGGTAGGGTCGCCGACCATAGACAGAAAGGTCCTCGATGCGAGTCCCACCGGAGGCAGTTTTTTTTTTTAGTCAGCTTATGATAAATATTCATGTCCTTATTTTTTTTTTACAAAATATAGATTTTTCTTCGCCCCTTCCAAAAAAAATAGGATCAAATCTGCTTTTAATGTCCTTCTAAATTTCCAGTTTCACTTACCAAATCCCAAATGTTCCTGCTTCAGCATTGTTTTTGACTACAATACAAAATACGAAAGTAAAAGTATTACTCACACGATTAAACTTTTACCAAACGACAAAAACTTGCACCCTACCAAACTGAAAGCATTATTATGCAGATGACAGAATGAATGTAGTTCAAATGATGATTTCTGTGTTTGATAGGATTTAACCCTTTACCAAACAATCCCTGGTTTTTACGACCCAGAGGAAGAAGCCTTCTGAAAACATTGTGGGAAAAGGAGAAAATGCTGGTAACCAGCATTTTCTCCTTTTCCCACAATGTTTTCTACTCTCCTTAAGGCAAATTTCAATTTTTGAGTCGTCTCCAAATGCTTTCAATTTGGACAAGTCTAAAATTTTGTCTTACCAGCATTTTCTCCTTTTCAATAGTCTTCTTCTTCAGGGTCCCTAAAACTCGGGATTTTGTGGTAAGAGTTAAACCTATACCGAAAACCCGATTAATGCTATTTCAAACTTATTTTTTTTTTGGAAAAGAAAATCTCCCTATAAGACAGTGTAGATCAAAGATCAGACTGCACGTTCTCTTCAGTCCGCAGAAGGTCAGTGAGTCGCGCTTAGCAGCATCAGGTTAAACTACAATGTGTCTACCCTGCTGAAGAGAAAGATTGCTCTCATGAAAACAGGAGATCACCATTGCAAAACGACCGTGCTGTTATCTAAAAGTCAAAATTGATTGTTTAAAAAAAAAACCGGCCAGTTTCTTCAAACTTGCTGAGAAAAATCATACCTTTTCGTTTTTATTGGTATTTATAAGAAAAAACCGAGCCCCGGTAGCTCAGGTGGTAGCATAAAGGACTTGAGAATAAGAGGTCCCTGGTTCGATCCCCGGCTAGGCCAGTTTCTTTCCGAGGATTGATGGAAGTCATTGAGAAAGGATTTATTCCTCTCTTACCGCTGAGCATTGTTTAGACGATTGTTATGTGGGGAAGCAGTCAGTGGCTTGGAATTAATTAAAAGTATGCGGTGTGCTGGTGAAAGAAACCGAAGGACAGCATGGCTAGGTGCACTGGCCGGCGCGAGATAACTGAAATAATGTTTAAAACGGTGTTAAACACCATGCAATCAATCAATCAACAAAAAGAAAACAAAAGTTTGCGAAAAAAAAAAGTCTAAATCGATTTTTATAATAATAATCATTCGAGGCACGCTGGGGCGAAATGGGGCCAGTTTAACTTTTTACCAAACGACAAAATTTACACTGGCCCAAATCAAAGGCATCTGCAGACGACAAATCAAAGGTGGCCCAAATGACCAGATTTGTTTTTAATGGTATAGAAAACATTGTGGGAAAAGGAGAAAATGCTGCTAACCAGCATTTTCTCCTTTTCCCATAATGTTTTCAAAAGCTTTCTTTTTCAAGGTCGTTAAAAGTAGGGATTGTGTGGTAAAGCGTTAATGCATCTCCGTGGTGCACTATTTCAAGCAAGTGATCACGTAATCATGCATCGATAAAAATCCATTTTGTTCCACGACCAACTGAATTATTGGTAGACTGGTCCTTGGACACGCAGATAATTGACCGATAGCAAAAAGAGTCGACCCAGGTCAGCCTGACAGGATTCAAACCTCTCTCACCCATGACCATTGTTTTCAACGATGGCTATGTGGGAAAGCAGCCAGTGGCTCGGGAAGAATGTTGTGCGGAGTACTAGTAAAACAAACAGTACGGGAAAGCATGGATAGGTGCACTGGCCGCCGCGATATAACTGTAATAGTGTTGCAAACGGCGTTAAAAACACCATGCAATCAATCGATCATAATGCGCAACTATACCCGTACAGGATTAAAGGCGAATACAGACATTACACACATAAGTACACACGGAAAAAAATATAAATATGCCCCTTTAATAATAATTATTTCTAATTTTACACGATCTTAAGGACAGGTGGGCCATTGTTTCTTTTTTCTTAAGATCGAGATCGTGATCTCTCAATTGTCTTATTTGTAGTAATTATTTTCCGTTTCCTTAGTTCGATTGTTTGGATTCGTTTCAATACGGCGATTTGTTTCCTGCACTACTTTCGCTATCAATCCCGATAGCATTGTATTCCTACGTGGGAAAAAAAGCAGTCCCTTCCTGCAAACGTCCGTGTCATTGTGAAAATATACATGAGTCTCAGAGAGAACGTTTGGGTGTTCATTTTTGTCCAGTTTTCGGTTATAGTCTTAGAACAGACATCGCCCGGTCAGTTAGCTCAGTGGTTAGCGTGCCTGACTCGTGATGCATGCGAGAAAAGTAGTTCTTGGTTTGGAAAGATAGTCGTGTCGGAACTGATGTGAGAAGGCCAGGAAACATACACATAGATGCACTGAACGCCATGTAATGACCTAAACTTTTAATAAAACGGTGTTAAACTCTAATACAAGCAAAGAACAGATAGCTGTTTTTTCCTCAGGTTGTAATGTATGTAAATCTCAATTCAACTGTATATCTAAATTTCAGAAATGAAAAAAAAATATTACTAATGGCTGCAATGGTTCGGAATCTAAAAACATATATGCGCAACTTTATACAACTTTGGTCCCTAATCTGCTGAGCTCGACTCAAGGATCTTTTGCGGACAGCGTAGATCAAGATCAGACTGCACAGAACGTGCAGTCTGATCTTGAATCTACACTGTCCGATAAGGAGATATCTTTTCCCCAAAAAAGTACCTTGGAAATAGCAACATTTGAGATTTTACTACCGGCTTGAAAGTTTCATTTCCTTATTTCGCACTATAAAGGTTAAAATGGTCAAATTGCTTGCTTTTAGAAATTCCCCGTTTCTTCCCCGACATCCTAAGCCAACAATTTGAACATTAATTGCGTTTGTCAGAAGGAAAAGAATGAATCGAACATACACAAAATAAATCTCTTCCGAGAAAAAAAGTTTCTTGTTATGGTGTGTTTAAAATGCTTTTTTCGACTTATTTTTTTCCGATCGTGGCATTCGGTACACCTATTATTGTTTTCCTGGAATTTCTTTTACCAGCAGTGTTCTAGATATTCTTCCAAAGGCAGTGGCTGCTTTCCCACATAACCATCGTTGAAAGAATTATCAGCGGCGTAAGAGAAAAGAATTCTGTCGCAGTAACTATCATCAATCCTTGGACAGAAATTGGCCGAGCCGGGACTATTCGAACCAGCAACCCTCCCTCCCCTGGTTTCAATACCGACTACATTACCTGTTGAACTACATGTCCTCGGTTCTCTGAAAATAAAGAACAACAGTATAAATGTGCAATGCCATGCTCTGACAAAAGGGTGCTTAATGCATCTCCGTATTGCAGTTACCATGCAAGTCATCAAATGATTACTGATCCATAAAATCCCTTCCGTCTAACAGCCTGCAGAATCTTAGGTAAAATTTTCTTTGGGCATGCATAAAATTTGCAGAAAGCAAAAAAGTTTCGACCCAGGTCAGCCTGCGGGGACTGCGCAGGCTGACCTGGGTCGATACTTTTTGTAGATGCATTTAACACCCTTTTCAGAGAGCACGGCTCAAGTATGTTCGAACTCTACATTTATCTATACTTCCTAGATAGCCACTCATATCATTCTTCGCTTTTTAACACTTTAGCACACAATCGCGATTTTTACCCAGAGGTAGAAGGTTTTAAAAGATTGAAGCTAAAGGAGAAAATGCAGGTTACCAGCATTTTCTCCATTTCTCACAGTGTTTACTATCCTCCATAAATACTTATATCACGCTTTAAGACACATTTTATTTGTTGTCTACAAGTCCTTTCAAATTGGACAAATTCAAATGATATGTTTTGTCTTGTTATGGGTAAACATCTTCCTTTTTGGGAATCTACTTTTGTTTTCTCAATTTCTTAAAAATAACGAGAGATTTTTAAAGGGGTCTTTTATATATATATATATATTTTACGGCGAATTGAGTTTTGGTAAAAAAGAAACTCCAGGAAGGCATAGATAGGTGCACTTACCGCCGCGATATAAATGAAATAATGTTGAAAAAAAAGCGTTAAACACCATGCAAGCAAGCAAGCAAATGTTTTCTTGACTTTCAAAGACAATTCCTATAATTTTAGTAACATGTGATTTATTCTGTCGTCTGCAAAATTCTTTCAGTTTTGACGATTCTAAAAATTTGTGTCGTCTGTAAATGAGTTTATTCATTGTCTCTCGTATTTTATGACAGATTTTATCGTGAAACTATATTTTATCTTCAACCAGCATTCCTTGAATAACTTCCATTTATGTGTCCGTTCGCGTTCGAAACGGTTATACGGCGGTGATATGGTAAATCTTCCCCGAGTGATAAGCCCTGATAACGACAGATTTGTTAACTCTTTACCAAACAATTGCGAGTTTCAACAACCCCCAAGTTAAATGACTTTTGAAAACTTTGTGGAAAAGGAGAAAATGCTGGCAGCCAGCATTTTCTCCTTTTCCCTCAAGGTTTTATACCCTTTCAATGTCAAATTTCATAGTCTGTGCAACATTTATTGTGTCGTCTGCAAATGCTTTAAATTTGGACGAGTCTAAAATTTTGTCGTTTATTAAAGAGTTAAGTCACCATCCAGCTGTATAAAAGGTTCGGTAACTCTTCATATTAATTTATACAGCATTATTATGTCCGAGTCTTCCGGAAATCCTCCCACGCACGAGTTCTGCATTGATTAACCTATCGATGAGCTACTTTTAGATCAAACCCAAAAACCGCCACAAGGGAACGCAAAATGCGAACATGTTAAAGAAAAGTATACTCTTTACCAGAAGATAAAATTTTGGACTTGTCAGGAACTAAAGGCATCGGCAGACGACAATTTAATGGTGGCTCAAATGATGTGATTCCTCCTTTTAACAATAAAAAACCTTGTGGGAAATGGAGAAAATGCTGGTTACCAGCATTTTCTCCTTTTTTCACGATGTTTTCAAAGGCCTACTTTCTCATGGTCGTAAAAAGTCGGGATTGTTTGGTAAGGGATTAAACATAGTTTTACATTAGTTGTGGGAAAATTGTTGGAAAGGGGGCAGTCGCTTTCTACCAGCAATTACTCCTTGCCTCACATTGTACCCAAAGGCTGTAGACTTACCTTCATCTTTTGTATGCTGTCGAAAAAGTTCCGAAAACCGAGGGTACTGGTTCCAACCAAACATGGGCTTATTTACTTGACGTAAACATTTGAGGGGTTGTAATTGCATTTAATCCTAAAGGAGGATTAACACAGAGAGAGAGAGGGGGGGGGAAGAAAGCGTGGAGAGGTAGATTTAGAAAAAGAAGAGGGGAGAGAGAGGGGAACAGGAGGGAAAAAAGGGAATGCGTGGGTACGAGAGAGAGAGAGCGCGCGCGCGAGAGAGAGAGAGAGAGAGAGAGAGAGAGGGAGAGGGAGAGAGAGAGAAACGCAATATACGAACAAGATGTAAAGAAATTAAGAAAGTGAAAAGAACAGAAACCAGAAACGACTCGATGGGATGGCAAACCAGATTGGAAAGGGAGCGAAACATTAAATGTGTTATCGCTTGGTTTTCAAGGTCATTCAAAAATTAGTCATATCATTTTACAAAAACCCATGCAATTTTACGACATACCCAATTTTAACCTCGGCAGTTTTACGACATTTTGACTCGTGATCTCACCTCTGACGTATATGAGAAAAGTAGTCAGTGACTTGGAAAGAAAGTTTTGTCAGTACTGAGAAAGCCAGGAAACACATGCATAGGTGCACTGACCGCCGTCATATGACCTAAGCTGTTAAAACGGCGTTACACTCCAATACAAACAAACAAAATTTTACGACATACCTGATATCAACTCAAGCTATTTTATGACAATCCTTATTTCAACTCGTGACCTGGGTACGTATTCATCGGCCATTCTTAATTTCATTCTAAGTCTAAATCTAGATTTAGAAAAGTAAAACAACCTCTAAATGGATAGACCATATGGTTTAGCCAATCATAAGTTGTGTTACTTTTCGATGTCGAAAATTCTTGAGAATAAGACTGATGGTTGATGAAGACGGCCCCTGGACCTTGGGCTTTCAGCTTCTAGCCGAGTACTGATGAGACCCATGACATACAAGAATATGTGAACCGTCGCCGAGACATGACTGATATAATGTTTAAAGTGGCGTAAAACACCATGCAATCACTTGCCAATCGGTAACTATGTCTTTCGTTATGATTTTCTATATGAATACTATACTACGAGTGTTATTGATCATGTCACATTCCCATGTGCACAAGCCTTTCCGCACCTGTAGCCCGAAATCTAAAAATACCTGAAGAGGCTACGTATCTCACTAAGGGAATACCACGTAAAATCATTTTCAATACTCTTCTCTTTCTTTTAATTTACAGTCTGCTGGCTATTGCATAACAAAATTTAGCGATAGACATTTTTTGAAGTTTGTTTTGATTGTAAAAAGCTTAAAAGTCCCCCTCCCCGTCCTCCCCTTTAAAAAGAAACACTCGCACATTCATATTCGTGGGTTAGTAGTTTAAACCAATCCTAAATGTCAGAATATATAACGTGATCTATTCCTATCTTATTTTCTTGGTTATCAATTTTTTCCATGTTGTACATAATAATTTGAACCACGCTCTGTGAAAAGGAGGCTTAATGCATCTCCGCGATGCATGATACCGACCAAGTCATCACATTATTATACGTCCCTGAAAACCGTTTTGTATAACAACTTACTCATTCATGAGGTACATTTGGTCCTTTGACATGCAGAAAATCGACAAATAGCAAAAAGTTTCGGCCCAGGTCAGCCTGCGCGGACTGCGCAGGCTGACCTGGGCCGATACTTTTTGCAAATGCATTAAGCCCCCTTTTCATAGAGCAAGGCTCATTTGCATTCGAACAAAGTGATTTTACTCTATCTACGTATATCGGGTAAAACACGGTTAGCAGCTGAGTCGTTTAAAAATACGCTTAAAAATCTTTGTAACTTACAGGCCCAGTGACGGCCAAAAATAAAACAATGCCGACGTTAAAATGCATTGAAATTTTGATCGTACCAGTTAACTCTTTCATTACTGAATAAATAAATTACATTTTCTCGACAAATACAGTTTCGCTGCAATATCAAGAGAGAGTTCAGTAATGATCCAGAATGAAGCAGTGGCCAGTGTAGATCAGAGATCAGACTGCACGTTCTGTGCAGTCTGATATTGATCTACACTGTACACAAAAGCTTCTGGTGTGGTCTAAGGTGTGGAAAGAGTAAAAGTATGGAAATTTATGGTGAAGATGACAATTTGTTCTTGTGCGGTCGGTCTAAGTGTAAGTCGCTTACAGAAAAAAATGAATTTTAAAAAAGTAAATAAAAGATAGAGCGACTTGGCTAAATCATTTGATTCATACCCTGTGAATAAGAGGTTAAATATGTCAGGGCAGTCCGCGCAGGCTGACCTGGGTCGGAACTTTTCGCTATTGGTCAATTTTCTGCATTTAGAAGGACCAGTCTACCGCATAATTCATTCGGTTGTTAGACGAAATTGATTATACAGACCCATAATTATGTGGTATCTTACTTGGTTTCATATATTAAGGAGATGCATTAAACCCTCTTTTGCCAGAGCATGGCTTCTTTGGTTTAGCCAATCAGAATCTGCGTTACTATATAATTAAGAAAATTGTTGAGAACTAGACTAAGAATGCTTTTAAAAACTGGTAAATACGGGCCGAGGAGTCACGAGTTTGATCTCTAGCTCGACAAGGACCTTTGAAGATTGATGATAGTCATTGCAGCAGGATATATTCTTTTCTTAAAGCTGAACATTGCTCCGACGATTCTGAAATGGGAAAGCAGCCAGTATCTTGGAAAGAATGAAATTCGAAATTAAAAAAAAAAACAACTCCAAGGTGGCATGGATGGATGCACTTGCCGTGGTGAAATGAGTAATTAATAATGTTGTAAAACATAAAGGTTTAAAGTTGGTATGGTAAATCCTAAAGAAGCATTTTCTCTTTGTATCGTAAAGTGTATGGCAAGATCAGACTGCACGGATGTGCAGGCTGATTTTGTTACGGACTTTTTTAATTTAAATCAGAGGTCGAAATAATAACTATGAAACGACACAATTTTCCGATCACTTACCTTCTTTCTCCATATCACGAAAGGTCATTTAATCGTACGTTAACTATACTTAGAAACATATGCAATGGCTTGCAACACGCGAAAAGGGGCATTCGGACATTTGAGTAAAGTGTCGTCTCGGATCAGCCTGCGCAGTCCGCGCAGGCTAATCCGAGACGGCACTTTACGACTACATTAGATTTTGTCCTACAGCAGACTTGCGTGAAACAGAAAATTACATAAAAAAACGGAGTGTCGTTTCGGACTAGCCTGCGCGGACTGCGCAGGCTGATCCGAAACGACACTTTACGCAAATGTCCGAATGTCCCTTTTCACGTGTTGCACGCCCAATGTGGATATGCATGTAAAAAGAGGTCTACATCGTCGTAGTTGTTTGTTTGTTTGTCGTCGTCGCCGACCTTGGTTTGTTTGGTTGTTGTTGTTGTAGTCGACGATGCCACCGCCGCCGTCATCGTTGCCGTCTTTGGTGGTAAATGGGCTGTCGTTCTCGTCCTGCTCATATTCGTCGTCATCGTCGTTGTCGTTGTTGTTACTGCTGTTGCTGTTGTTGTTTTTATTGTCGTCGTAGCTGCCGCCGCTGCCACTGTCGCTGTCCTTGGTGGTGGTTACGTCGTCCTAGTCATCGTCGTCTTCGCCGTAGTCTTTTATGTGGTCGTCGGTGTCGTTGTTGGTGTTGTTTTATCGGTCTTGGTGGCTGTGGCTGAGGCGATGGTGGTGGTGCGACCAGCAACTGTTGGTTCAGCGTAAATGCAGATGAATGACCAACGGAAAAAAAAAAAAACACTTTTCATTAGATTTACATGGTGGATATTTGTTGTTTTTTGTTTTTTAGTGAAAAATCGAAACTTATTTCATCGAAATATTCCATCATTATTTCCACCATTATATCTCAATAAACTACCGATAAGCATGAAATAAGTATTGTTTATTTATCCAGTAACTTTCTGAGACGAGTTTGCTAAAGACAACTCTGCAAAAATCATTTGTGAAAAAGGGAAAGAAGATTAATCCTTTGCCAAACGACAATTTATTAGACTTTTCCAAATTGAAAACATTTACAGACGAAAAAGGAAATGGATCTAAAACGATGGACTTTTTCTTTAAAAAGGTAGATAACATTGTGGGAAAAGAGAGAAAATGCTGGTTACCAACATTTTCTCTCTTTCCAACAATTGTTTCAATAGACTTCTTCCACAATTGTCGTTAAAACTGGGATTGTTTGGTAACTGGTTAATACATGGATACAATAAAAGAATCATTGCATAAATCTGATTTTGATCTATGCTGTTTGCAAAAGAAATTGCATCTACTGCATTTTTTTTTTTTTTTTTCTTAGCTGAAGACTAAACTTCGTTATTTTTTCCGATGCTCAATGGGTTAAGATTTGTAACAATCCTGCTTGCAATTTAAACAAAATTTTGATAAAAACATTACGGCTCGTATCGGAGAATCTGGGATAAAACTGAGATAATATACGTCACTGAAATCAGCTGACTGACTAAACCCTATCGCTACTAAGCGCAACTCACTGACCTTTTGCGGACAGTGCAGATCAAGATCAGACTGCACAGAATGTTCAGACTGCACAGAATGTGCAGTCTGATCTTGGATCTACACTGTCCGATAAGGAGATATTTTTCCCTAAAAAAAATAAGTCTGAAATAGCATTATTCGGGTGTTTACCATGGCTTGGATATTTTTTTTTGCTTACTTAGCAGGGATAAGGGTTAGTAAACCTATGTTACTTATCACTAAACTTGATACGTCCTTACTGCGACATTTCATGTCGATTTCATGTTTATTTCATCCCCGATCCTTGAGAGAACGTGTTAAGAAAAAAAACTAAGATCTCAATACATGTGATAAATTGAAAATAATAAAATTTACATCTTATTTATTTTATTTATAATATTGTTATCTTTGTTTCCACTCGATGGATTTAACTTACGTCACTCTAGGTAATAAAGTCAATACTTCACCTGTCTTTGCCCGCTGCCTGGAGCCCGCCTCCAGCCGCACGTTGCACGTCGCACGTCCATTCCCATACCACAAATTTAATTGCACACAGTTTAATAATTTTGAATGTACATACAATGCACTTTGGTTTTTCTCGAGCCCAGTCCGTACCTACACGGCAAGAAGTCAGGCAGTCGATGGGTCAAATCTCTAGCTGGACCAATTTCTTTCTGAAAATTGATGACAGTCATTGCGGAGGGATTCATTCCCCTTTCACCGCTTATAATTGTCTGAGCGAGTTTTTTTTTTTTTTCTTTTGAAAGTGGAGGGGGAGCAGCCAGTGGCTTAGAAAGAATATTGTGCAAAGTACTGCTTAAAAAAAAAAACTCCAGGAAAGCGCATCACTGGCTCGACCAATTTTGTTGCGAGGATTGATGAAAGTCATTGCGACAGGATTCATTCCTCTCTCATCGCTTATCATTGTTTCGACGATGATTATGTGGGAAAGCAGCCAGTGGCTTGGAAAGAATATTGTACGGAGTACTGGTTAAAGAAACTCCAGGAAACTATGGATAGGTGCACTGGCCGCCGTGATATAACTGAAATAATGTTGAAAACGGCGTTTAACACCATACAATCAATCAATCAATCCAGGAAAGCGTGCATAGATGTAATGCCGTAGGTTCCGCCGCCATTAACTGAATTAAGGTCGATAATAGCTTTTAACACCAGACGAATAAAATAAACAAATTTCCCAGTAATTCTTACAAGTCGTTTGACTTAGAATAATTATCGCTGTATTCCATGTTGTTATTGAAAATATAAATTGTAAAAACTTTCCAACCGTATAGGTCGTAGGTATAATAATTCAAAATTGTAAAATTACATATCAGAAAATAAAAAATCTAAAAGTACCCCACTGAAACCAGGAGCCATATTAATCAATTATGTTAAACTTTTACAAAACAAAATTTTAGACTTGTCCAAATTAAAAGCATTTGCAGAAGATTAAATAAATGTGATTAAAACTCTTAATCTTGATTTAGGAAGGGTATAAAACATTGTGGGAAAAGGAGAAAATGCTGGTTACCTGCATTTTCTCCTTTTCCCACAATGTTTTCAAAAGGAGTCTTCTTCAGGATCGTTAAAATTCGGAGTTGTTCAATAAATGGTTAAAGATTACGACCGATAACTAAGATTTAAGTTTAGCAATCGTCTCTATATTTCTTGCTTTCATCTTTTGTTTTTATCTCAATCGCTTCTCAAATAATACTCCAAAGGTTTGTCAATCTGATTTTAATCGCGGATTTTTAATTCCATTGATTTCTCTTACCCGCCCTAATTTCTTCAAGGGAGACCCATGAAAGGGACGAAAACAAACGGGATCACACATGCGCACACGCACGCATTTTTTTTCCAAAAGCGCATTGTTCGCTGGCCGAATTGGTTCGATAACTCACAAATAAATTAGATGATTACCATTATTTCCTTTCTTTACTTGTGGACTTTGTAACTTTTTCAACATACCACACGGTATTTTGCATTTTTCTGTGCACTATGTTAAGGGTCGGCCCAGTACGGACTGCGCGTCATATTTTGTTCAGGCTGGTTCGATACTCTTTGGATTATGATTCAAATGTTTATGCTTCTTTATTTTACATGCTATAAACAAATGGACGGCACCTTTTCGCAAAACAAGATAGTTTGCAATGTTCAATGCACACTCACAACAGTGAGTGTAGGTCCAGTTCAGTTAGCGTATGATTCGCTGGCTGGACTGATACTCTCCACCAACAAGTACAATAGTAGTCGGATGCAGCAACTTTGTTTACTCGTGTATACGTGTATGACAATTCTTAACTTTTTTTTTTTGAAAACACCACGGAGTCAGAAATCGCATTGCTTTTAAATCAGTAAAATTCTTGTGAATTAGTGTGAGAATACAATTTAGAGTGATTAGTCGCTGATAAGAAGGAAAAGTGACCAAAATTAAAGTAACAACAGAGGCCAAATGTAAACAAAGCGGGTGTTTAAATGCATTTGAATTTATATCATACCATTTAAAAGTATGGAAATTATTGTGAAGATGACGATCTGTCCTTAAACGGGCGGTCCAAGTGTTACTCGCTGACAGAGAAATTAATTTCAAAACAAGATTAAAACCTGCCAGGTAGCTGTGTCTTTTGTGTACTTTTTGCCTGATTTTAACATTCTTTTTTCTGCCAGTGACTAACATATGGCCCGACCACACGATAACAAACTGTCATGTCCACAATATTTTCCATACTTTTAAATGGTATGATTTAAATTTAAATGTATTATGACACCTGCTTTGATATTTTGGCTTTACCAGGCCTTTATGCCCCCTCTCCCACCCTCGTTCTATCGGCAGTTACAACCGGTCGAAGAAGGGTTGATAAGCAGGAAAAGGGGTCAAATTAAGCCCCTAATTCTATCGGATCATTATAGGTGCTGAATCGGAAGATAAACCTAATCCCCTAACTATTGTGATCCGTTTTTGTCTTTGTTTGAAGTGTTAGCCAGAAGTTATAATAAGGCTTACTGACTACGTAAACAACTCAGCCATGCTCTGGCAAAAGGGGGCTTAATGCATCCCCGGAATACATCATACCAAGCAAGCCATCACATACTTATGGATCCATAATACCCACTTTTTTTAACAACTGACTTAATCATGAGATAGACCTGTCCTTCGACATACAGAACATACAGAAGATTGACCAAATTGCGAAAAGTTTCGGCCCAGGTCAGCCTGCGCGGACTGCGCAGGCTGACCTGGATCGATACTTTTCGCAGATGCATGAAGACCCCTTTTTCACAGAGCAAGGCTCGATTCTTTCGTCCTTCTGAGTAAGTTGAATGATACCCTTACGTCGATCGTAAAAACACAAATTTTACTATTTCGAAGTTATTTTTGTGGGGAGAAATATCTCCTTATCGGGCAGTGTAGATCAAAGATCAGACTGCAACTTATGTACTGTCTGATCTTGATCTACACTGTCCGCATAAATTCCTTGAGTCCTGCCTAGGAGCCTACGGACTAACTTTTTACCAAACGGACAAAAATGTGGACAAATTTAATGTGATTGAAATGATTGAACTTCTTTTTGATAGGGTAGAAAACATTATGGGAAAAGGAGAAAATGTTGGTTACCACCATTTCCTTCTTTTCCCATAATGTATTCAAAAGACTTTTTCGTCAGGGTCGTTAAAACTTGGGATTGTGTTTGTGTAGCAATGAGTTAAAAATTCGTTGATAAGATCAACTCAGTGCGCTTTTTCGGACAGTGTAGATCATGATCAGGTTACACAAAAGGTACTAGCTGATCCTGGATCTTCATTATCCGATACGGTAAGATTTTTTTCGTGCGAAGATAACTTCAAATTGGCGATTTTTGAGATTCTGCGATTGGGTGAAAATTTCCATTTATTCATTTAGCATCTTAATCATTTCCCACACGATCTCGTGCTCGACGATCCTTGGACAGAAGAAGGCTTTTGAAAATATTGTGGGAAAAAGAGAAAATGCTGGTAACAAGCATTTTCTCCTTTTTCCTACAATATTTTCTATCCTTTTAAAGACAACCCCGTCATTTTTTGCAAAATTTAAAGTGTCGTCTGCATCTGCTTTCAATTTTGACTAGTCTAAAAAAAAATGTCCTCTGATAAAGAGTATATGTAAATCCGCGACTGAAAATACATTTTCGGTTTCACTTCAATGCTTATTAGAGTCGAAAAATATCTCAGTGCCAACTGTGCTGAGACAGTAATGTAGAGGTAGAGGGGTCGATTCCCAAACTCTGCCGAAATTCTGTCCGAGGACTAGAAAAAGCCAATGCGATAGGATTTATTTCCTCTCTCACCGCTGTACTGCGTTTAACTATGCTTTTGTGGAAAAGTAGCCAAAAATGGTGATTAGAACTTTGGGAAAGCGTGGATAGGTGCATTAGTTAATTATTTATTTACATGGCTGGGTTTTGCTCAAAAAGGGTTAAAAAAAAGTGTGAGAAAAGAAGGAAATGCTGATTGCCTAAGATTTGAAAAGCCTTCCATCAGGGTCGTGAAACCACAGGATTGTTTGTTAACCCTATGCCGAACAATCCCGAGTTTTAGCCACCCTGAAGAAAAAAGACTCTTGAAAACATTGTGGGAAAAAAAGAAAATGCTGGTAACCAGCATTTTTTTCTTTGACCACAATATTTTCTTCTTTGAAAAAAAAAAGGTTCATCGTTTGAGCCACATTTCTTTTGTGGTCTCCAAATGCTTTCAATTTGGACTGAAATTTTGGTTTTTGGTAAAGAGATAAAGGGCTTGAGCGGTACTGGGTTATATGAGTACGAATGTTTTGGAGAAAGGTTGATGGGTGCCGGATTACCCGATTTTCCACGATCATTACTTTTTGACAGCAGGAAATACTGTTTCCGGTTTGACCATTTACTCTCTAAACCTTGTGCAATTGCATATGTACACATTTGTCAACTATTTCTCGGAAAAATTACTACATTGTTTTTTAGTATATTCTCAATTTTCCAAATATGGATGAAATGATAGCCTGGAAACGCCTTAAGAAGATTTAAGATCATAGAATCAACAAAAAAGAGCAAATACCTGGAAGATAGCTGACATCGTGATTTTTTGAAGGGATAGGCCGAATATCCCGTTAAGCCCAATTGACCAGCTGGGTGATTTCGGCAGATTTGAAAACAAATCATTCATTGGAGTGTTCGTCAACTTGTTTGGGTGTCAGCAGAGCAGGTGTTTCCATCTTCCTACCTTTCCTAGTTATCTTAATACATCTTGTTTTGAAATACTATATGACTTGTATCAAAATAACCGCTACAATTTTTGAAAAAAAAAAATCTTATTTACAAAATCTTTTAAAACATACACACCGAAAGTTACTTTTACATGAGCGTATATCCGTAAGGAACAAGTTCTGGGCGTCTTGGCAATGCCATACTGTACTTCGAATACACAAATAATTATGCCAGAGTATTCCAGGAACAGTTATCTGAATTTTGCAAAAAAACAAAACCTGAAAATCAATTATTTATTCGATGCGTTCCCAGGATTTAAACGGTGTCGGCCTCTCTATTTTTTTTCTGGGCCATTGTCCTTTTTTTCTTTTCCAAAATCACGTTTATATACAATTCTGTTCGTTTGCTTTGAATAGGCCCAAAATAAAGTTGCGAAGTGTAGAAAGGATTTTAATGATTCTAAATTGATTGTATGTGGAATTTGTCCTTGAAAGGGTAGAAAACATTATGGGAAAAGGAGAAAATGCTGGTTTCCAGCATTTTCTCCTTTTCCCATAATGTTTTCAAAGGCCTTTTTTCCTCAAGGCTGTTAAAGTCCGGAATTGTGTCGTAAAGAGTTAAATGAGTCTAAATAGACTGTGTGTGGACACGAACTTAGCTCAGAAAAATGCCAGCTCATTCAAGCACTGGTAGCGATTGTCACCCCCGGTCTTTAGTGGCCGATACGGGCGGCCATTTAAAGATAATCAGGGTTTGTTGAAGAGCATCTATCTCTCTTTCGCACAGGAGTTGTAATTTCTTATCAACTACTATAAGTACTAAACAAACGGATTGGGTAGATTGCGATTTTATTAGTTCAATCCCATATTTTTTCTTACCTTGCTATATTTTTGTTAAGGCTGCCAAACTATCCCTAGTTTTTTTTCCCCCCGACTTTGGGGAAAAACGCATTTTGAAAACACTGTAGGGTAAGGGAGCTAACTATGGTAATCGTCATTTTCTCTCTTTCCCAACAATTTCTTTTTTCAATAATTTCAAAGGCATTTTCCCATTCACACTTCATTTGTTTTCTGCAAACGCTTTCAATATGCATGTGTCTAAAATTTCGTTGTTTTGTAAAGATTTAAAGATCACAGTTCATGGTCGTCACGTGGCACAACTGAAAAAAAAAAAGCCGAATGAACGTTTTGTTGGTGGACGTATCTTCAAAAAAAAAATCATAAAAACATCTTGCATTTTTCGTAATACAAATGTCGTTTCCATGCCAAGTTATTAGGTGATTTGTGGTTGTTCTGTCTGCATCACTTTTTTTTTTTTTCCTTTATAAAAAGTATATGTACATTATGCTTACTTTTTTCAAGAATTTTTACTCTATCCAAAGACGAAATTTTACAACGGTCCGATTCGAAAACATTTGCAGGCGACAAACTGGTCGTTTAATTGTGCCTCTTTATTGAGGGATTTCGTGGTATATCGGCATATAGAATAGTTTCTGTCTGCATTTTTTACATAATGCTTACTGTACCAAACTACAAAATTGAGAATGGTCCTAACTGAAAACATTTGCAGACGAATAATTGAATGCAATGTTTATACGTAATTTATTTTTTAAAAGAAAAGAAAACGCTTTTGGAAAAGGAGAAAATGCTAGTGTCCAATGTTCTCTTCTTTTCCCAAGTGTCTTTTCCATAGATGACACCAGAAGCTTTTGTGGACAGTGTAGATCAAGATCAGACTGCACAGAACGTGCAGTCTGATCTCTGATCTACACTGTCCACTGCTATATTCTAGATTGTGACCAAATTTGTCTGTTGATCTTGCAGAAGAAATGTACTTTTAGCCTTCGAGAAAATGCAATTTTTTTATTCAGTAGTGAAAGAGTTAAAGCTTCTTTTCTTTTGAGGCCATTAAAACCCGGGATTATTTCGTAAAAGGCAAAGGACAGAATGTGGCTTATATGGTTTATATATAATTCTTCGTGTTTTGTCTTGTAGCATGCTCACAATTGGGGTTTTTTTTTTTTTTGGTTTCATTTCGAAATATATAGTCTGTAATCAACTTTTTCGCTTAGAAGGTAAAATTCTCAGGGAAGGAAAGGGTTTTTCAGGGGCCATCCCACAATCTTATATATAAGTATGTCAACTGGGATTGTGGGAGGGATTGGAGGGTTTATAGCGGGGCAGGCTGGCCTCTAAGTGGGTCATTGGATGCTATTTATTCGGGTACGATAAAGACAATAGCTTTTTATCACATTGGCTCTCGACTTAAATCATTCTGAATCTTGCTGTCTCTATCTGATTGTCAACGAAAACTTTGATTATGTGGCGCAGTTCAGAATAAACACTACCAGTTTCGTTATAATCATTAGTAGTGCTGTATATCATCTATAAGATAAGGAAGTTTTATTTTAGAAAAAGAAATTAGCGTAAGAAATTACATACACAGTATATTTATCACCCGGCAAGAAAGTTTAATAACAGAAAAGCTTAATTGTTATTAAAATGTTGTACAGAACAATCGCCGAGTTTGAAGCTGAAACAAAATTGTTGTGTTCTATTTTAGAAACATCTCCGAGAGACCAACATTATTTTTACTACGATGGTGAGTTGTATCATTTATTTATTTATTTATTTATTTATTTATTTATTTATTTATAATATTTATTTATTTATGCTACATGACTTTTTATTTCATGTTAGTTAAGCATGTGTTCCTTTTCATTCAGTCATCTGGTTTATGGTTATCTTAAAACAAGCATTTATTTATCATCTAATTTACAAATTTATTCATTTCATCATGTATTCATCTTTCCGCCAACTTTTTTATTTATGAAAAACATAATAAATGAACAATTGACAATAAAAAATTAATCAGTTCTTATATAAATTCATAAATTAATGATTCAGTCTACTAGTATAAAAAGATTAATAGATAACTTTATTAATTAGTTCATTCGTCCGTCCGTTTGTTCGTAAGTTCGTTTCTTCGATTCACCGTGCGTTCGTTCGTTTGTTCGTTTGTCTGTCCGTTTGTCTGTCCATCCGTCTGTCCGTCTGTCTGTCCGTCCGTCTGATTGTCCGTCCGTTCGCTTGTTAGTTTTTTCGTTCGTTCGTTCTTTCGTTCGTCCGTCCGTCCGTTCGATTGTTCGTTCATTCATTCGTTCGTTGATTCGTTCATTCATCTTTATTTATTTATTTATTTATTTATTTATTTATTCATTTATCTATTTATTTATTTATTCCTATTGTTTTGTTATTTAATTTTCTATCCGCTCATCTCCTTTTCTTGATAAATGATTGTTTTTTCTGTTTTCTTTCTGTAAATTATTCCCGAGTTTAAACGACGAAGAAGACCTCTGAAAATATTTTATGAACAGAATGGAATGCTGATAACCAGCATTTTCTCCTTCTCCCACAACATTTTTCACCCTTCTATTAAAAAAAAAAAAGTCAGCATTTGTGTCACATTGCAAATTCTGTTAAGCTGGACAAGTCTAAAAACTTTTTTTCGTCCGGCAAAATGTTAATAATTCAAAATAACATTTACTTCGTGGTAATTTATTCCTCTATTTTGCACGTTCATTTTATACTTTGTTTTTGTACATTTTCTGATTTGTCTTTTTGTACATGATTCATTAGATATGAATAAATTCAAACAGGATTCATTCTGTGCAGTATTATTATTATTATTATTATTATTATTATTATCATCTCTTTTTTTATTTTTACTTTATTTATTTATAATTTTTTTATTAAATATCTTACGATTTTCTGACTATATTTGACATCAAACTGAGCGTGATGTAGTTGTGGTACGGTGATCCTCTTGAAGTGTTTCATGGAATTAGAGATCAAAATCAGACAACAAAAACGTCGTCCAATCCTGGACTTGCAGTGTCAACTGTATTCACAGATACAGCTAAATCTGTATTAAAGGCCCAATAGCGGCCAAAACATCAATGTAGGTGTCAAAATGCATTTAAATTAAAAAATCATTCCATTTGAAAGTACGGAAAATATTGGGAAGATGACGATCTCTTATTGTGTGGTCGGTCCAAGTGATATCCGCTGGCAGAAAGTGAACGAAAGATAAGAGTGACCTGGCAGCTTTTAAGCTACTTTTGAAATTAAATTCTCTGCCATCGACCAACAATTGAACCAACCATACAATAACAGATTTTCATCTTCAAAATAATTTCCATGCTTTTAAAAGGTATGATTTAAATTTGAATGCATTGTGACACCCACTTTGTTTACTTTTGGCAGCTACTGTTACTTTAAGCAAGCAGGGACACTCATAGTGCGCTAGCTATAATATAGACAGGTGTTTGCTAAATAATGGAGCATTTCAACATATTTGCCTGCTGTGGTAACTCAATCTACGGTTGTTTAACCTTTAGGCTGCTAAACGCGACCCACTGACCTTTTTGCGGACAGTGTAGATCAAGATCAGACTGCACAGAACGTGCAGTCTGATCTTGGATCTACACTGTCCGATAAGGAGATATTTTTCTTCATGAAAATAAATTTGAAAAAAAGCATCATTCGGTTTTTTTACTATCGACTCGAAAGTTTCATTTAACTCTATACCAAACGACAAAATTTTAGACGTGTCCAAATTGAAAGCATTTGCAGACGACAAAATAAACATGACTCAAAAATTGAAACCTGACTTTAGAAGAGTAGAAAACATTGTGGGAAAAGGAGAAAATGCTGGTTACCAGCATTTTCTCCCTTTCCCACAGTGTTTTCAGAAGGCTTCTTCCTCTGGGTCGTAAAAACCAGGGATTGGTTGGTAAAGGGTTAACTTATTTAGCAGGATATTGGTTAATACAGGTTGCTTGGTTAATAGAGGTGGCCTCTAAGACAGGGTCCGTATTCACAAACCATTCACAATCCTTTTCCTGCTCAATAAGTGAAATGAGACTTTTTAAACCGATGGTAAAAACCCAAATTTTGCCATTTTAAAGGTATTACTTGGGGGAAGATATCTTCTTATCGGACAGTGTAGATCAAAGATCAGACTGCACGTTCTGTGCAGTCTGATCTTGATCTAGACTGTCCGCAAATAGGTCAGTGAGTCGCGCTAAGCAGTCAACGGGTTAAGAACATTTTAGTCTTGGAAAGTAACATAATTTCTGATTGGCTAAACCAAGTGATTTAGCCAATCAGAAGTTGTATTACTTTCTAATTCTAGAATTAGACTTACGAAGAATGAAAATTACAAATGGTTGGTGAATACGGACACAGAGGTTTTTGATAAACTTTTCAGTATTAACAAGGCGTTCGGAATGGAACCATTCCCTTTTTTTTTGACAAAGTCTTTTTTTTTATCTAAGCTCAAAGACGATGTAAAAGTGATTGATTTCAAACGAGATGGTATTGTTTTATTAGTTCTTTCAGCCTGGGTTCAGTGAGAACTCTCCTTCTTTTCCGTGGGAAAGAGGAAAAGAAAGGGAGAAAGAACAAATGGAAAGAGAAAGAGAGAGGGGGAAGAACTGAAAGGGGAAGAAAGAAAGAAAGAAAGAAAGGGGGGGAGAGAGAGAGAGAGAGAGAGAGAGAGAGAGAGAGAGATGTTTGCCGGAACCAATTTTTTCCTATATTGCTCATATTGTACGATTCTTGATAGTTATTAGGAAAAAAAAGTGTGAATTAGGAATATAATAAACAGCATAATCAACTGGTTGTATGTGATATAAAAAATCTGTCACTCGAATGGGGTGTGATGCGGTTGAAAAACTAGTCCTTCGGACTCGTTTTTTTTAACAGCATCACACACCATTCTTGTGACAGATTTTAAATATCACACACAACTAGTTGATTATCCTCTATTTATTAAACGACTGTGGAAAATTTTATCGAGCGAGCTGTTTGCTTATTTTCTTGACGAGTCTGATAACATTTTATCTCAATTAACCAACACATGGGCCTATCAGATTATTTTTGTCACGTAACTGTATCCTTAGAACTACTCGTATAGTGATTATATCTATGCAAAACGGACACTTTTATAAATGAGACCTTCTCCATATTTTAATAATTCAAGCGTGTGTTCCTAACAAACATAGTACCAAAGAAGCTGGCATACATAAATTTTTCAGGATAAATAAAAAGATAAAAGAAGATGGCTCTTCATTTAGATCAAAAGTCGAACGAAACAGTTTCTTGAGGGAGTTATTCGAAATATTCGAGTTATTCTAATGATTTGAAATAATTTTACGCTGCATTTCTTGTTTTCAATCATGAAAAGCACGTGTATAAGGCTAAGCAACCATGACCTAATTTTCCCGCAA
Organism: Hippopus hippopus; assembly: GCA_946811185.2. Taxonomy (NCBI): domain Eukaryota; kingdom Metazoa; phylum Mollusca; class Bivalvia; order Cardiida; family Cardiidae; genus Hippopus; species Hippopus hippopus. Next base: position 11,155,133 of record OX328103.1, on the reverse strand, counting down.
AAGGACGAAGTAATACAAGATTTGGCACAAGTTGTGGTAGGTTTCGCCGAATTCATGCGCTTTTAACGATTCGGCAAACCTTGCGTGAAAAGTTGATCATTTCCCTCGGCTGTATCATATATAGCTTGATATGCACCTACACGGTACATTCCTTTGCCGGAAATACGCCAATTTACCGTTCTTAAAAATGTAAGGCTCTTATTAATCAAAGCGTTGAGAACACTGAAGTGGTATTTGTCAAGGAAGCCATTGTGTGGAATTAATAATTTGAAAGAAAAAGAGAAATGTTATTCAAATATTGGCTTGAAAGTCAACCTACTAAGCAAATGAATACCATTTTGGTTTAAGGGAGAGTACTCGTGACAAAGTTAGGATTATTTGTGTATTAGTGGTCTCCCTTTGATCATAAGGAGGAGTCAGGAGTAACGTCCCTTGACAGTAGGATGCATGATGGATAGAGGGAGAAACCATGTGAATATATCGAATAAAATTAAGTTTGTACCTGAAAACTATTATTTTGAAATATCTTTGGCCGTTAACATTTAATTCCCAACATTACAATCAATTATTTCGATCTATAAATATGCATGCCCAATCAAATGGAGTAGCGCGCAACCATGGGATGAATAAGCCATGGGACGAACTGGTTTTGGAACGAAAAAGCCCGGGACCAAACGATCAGTAGACAAATTTTGTATCATTGTGCCAATAGAAGGCTATGAGCGAGTGAAGCTATTTTCAATTAAAAATTAGTATTTCCACGATCGATGGCCTCACCCAGTGTATTTTAACATGCTATTTCCAATTACATATCTGAGTGCTACCGAAAAACTCATTTGTCTGAGAAAAATTGAGTTTAATTGGGTTTATTTCCTTCGGCTTTGCACAAAATACGATACATGGTCTTCAAAATTCAATATTGAACTCATAGTGGTATTGTCTTCGACAAATACCACAAAAAGGAAAACGCTGGTCACAGTTTCCTATCAGAATCTTTTCACATACAATTCCGTTGACAAACTGTTTTCAGATTTATTTTCTATCTTGGTCTACCAATGCCGTATGCATATTTTAGCGACAGGTTGCTTATCACTGTGGCTGTTGTTGCCGTTGCTGATCGATTTACACACTCGTCACAACTCGGCCGATTCCGTACCTACATCTAACCTCGTCTGTATAACGGCCGTTTCCATTTGACCTGCCAGTCACGTGATCTTATACATGGCGGCGCTACTGTAAGTCGTTTAGCAGCGGCATAAACAACCTCGATGAAGTTAATCACATCTATCTATCTGTCGGTGAAAACTTCAAACGGAACCGATAAACCACGTTAGAAAATGAATGTACAAACTGTTTGTCAACTGAAATATAGTGAGAAAGAATTCGATAGAAAATTGAGACTAAAGTTTTCTTTTTTTAAGAGGAGCCTTACAATTTTCTGAAAGGTGAACTGGCGTATTTCCGGCGAAGAAATGTACCGTGTAGGTGCATATCAAGCTACTAGATACACCCGAGGGTCTTGATTATCGGATCAACCGAAGTCTGCCGAATGCGACTTACATGGACGCCGCCATGTTTAAGATCATGTGACTAACAGTATTTCAAAAACGGAACCCCTTTGATACAGACGATGTTAGATGTGGGAACGGTATCAGCCGAGTTGTGACGAGTGGCGTTCTTAACTAAAGTTCAAACAGAATCGGACATTACAAGAACGTTTCACCGAAAAATAAGACATGATTCACAAAAGTGCAATGATAATCGTATATATGAATACCGATCTGGAAAAAAAAAGGAATTAAATGCATCGTTGTAATGAATTATACCCAGCAATCAGGCTATCGTATTGTATGGATCCACGGTGTCAAAGAACCGACTGGGCTGAATCATGAGGGTATATTGGTTCTTTGACGTGCAGAAAATTTACCAATGGCAAAAAGTTTCGACCCAGGTCAGCCTGCGCGGGACTTCGCAGGCTGACATGGGTCGATACTTTTTGCAGATGCATAAAACCTCCTTTTCACAAGGCATGGCTCTTATCTTAGTTCGTTATATTGTAGAGGCGGACCCTATTGGTTTACAGACAATCGGAACGAGTACCGTTCAGACGTTAAGTAGGCCCAGTTCACCCTCACAGGGTAGTCAGTATTGTGCAATATGCCGTGACCGGGCCACGGGCAAACATTATGGGGCGGCTAGCTGTGATGGTTGCAAGGGCTTCTTTAGGTATGGGTGATTGTTATATATCGTCTCTCTGTGTGTCTGTCCTTCTGTCTCTCTGTCTGTCTCTCGTTCTCTCTCCGCCTTTCTTCCACACGTGAAATTATTTAACTTGACGTCACTCATGTTTGTTATTTTTAAATAATATGTATTTGATATGTATTTACTTTACACGTATAATGGAACGGGTGCCTTTATTGCAAATAAAGAATTGCCATTTTCATTTGAGGGGGCTATTTTATTGTCCTGCAACTTAATTCAAGTTCATTCAAGTTCTTTATTTAATGAATCATTTTGTCAAACAATTATATAAAAAAATTCATTCATTCATTCATTCATTCATTCATTCATTCACAATCATTTTCCTTATTTTCAGACGGAGTGTCAGAAAGAACCACGTGTATTCCTGTAGATTCAACAGAAACTGTGTCGTAGACAAAGACAAGCGCAATCAATGCAGATATTGTCGATTAAAGAAATGTTTTCGAGCTGGCATGAAAAAAGAAGGTAACTATTTACACCTGTTAACTATTTTTTTTTTTTACTTTTTTAGCAGATTTGTATAGCAAATCCGCTTACTGTAATCGGTCCGACCAGAACCAAATACGTACATTCACGTTTGTGCTCTACTCATTCTACTTTCAATTTTAGTTAAAACGCTCCAACTTCGCATTGGGTGTCACACCACTGGTTTTTTACCATATTGAAAATAGAGTGAAATCGACCATCTTTAAACTTTCACAGAAGGCTTAATGGCAAACCTTAGGCTTTTCAGTCTCTTGCTTTCAAAAGAACGCCCATTGTCCTTCAAAAAAATGCATTAAAAACAACATGTCAACCAATTGCGTTTTTCGCTAAATGTCAACAAATACAGGCACCCTACAATATTTCCTCTCAAAAACACCTGTTCACCGCCATGACCCCAAATTTTTGTTCCTCCACTGACACAAAATAATCCAGTCACTATACAACAAAAACGCATCTAGGTGGTCCCCCACTGCCTTAAGTTGAAGCAAATATAAATTATATAACCCCAGGCCCTCTCAGCTCCATGAAACAGTGCAACCCAAGTGCTACTACAAAATTTCACATAGGACTACTTTTGACTACTACGGCCGGGAAGCAGTCTCGCAGTGGTGCAACACCATTAGTTACTGCGACGCCAGCTTGGCAGAACAACTTGGACTTTCCTTGCCCTTAGTTGCTAACTCCACTATTTAATTACATATGCATGCATGCATTACATGTGATAGAAAATTTTATTTTTCATAACACCATACTTTAGCTAAATGCTTTACACAAATCTGCTTTTCAGGTTTTGAGTCCTTTGATTTGTTTTGCAACATACCGCTTTTAAATCAAAGCATTGAGAACCCTGAAGTGGTATTTGTCAAGGAAGCCATTGTGTGGAATTAATAATTTGAAAGAAAAAGAAAAATATTATTCAAATACTGGCTTGAAAGTCAACCTACTAAGCAAATGAATACTTTTTGGTTGAAGGGAGAGTACTCATGACAAAGTTAGGATTATTTGTGTATTGGTGGTCTCCCTTTGATCATTCAGGAGGAGTCAGGAGTAACGTCCCTTGACAGTAGGATGAATGATGGATAGAGAGAGAAACCATGTGAATATATCGAATAGAATTAAGTTTGTACCTGAAAACTATGATTTTGAAATATCTTTGGCCATCAATATTTAATTCCCAACATTACAGTCAATTATTTCGATCTATAAATATTCATGCCCAATCAAATGGAGTAGCGCGCAATCATTGGATGAACAAGCCATGGGACGAACTGGTTTTGGAACGAAAAAGCCCAGGACCAAGTGATCGGTAGACAAATTTTGTATCATTGCGCCAATAGAAGGCTATGAGCTAGTGAAGCTATTTTCAATCAAAAATTAGTATTTCCACGATCGATTGCCTCACCTAGCGTATTTTAACATGCCATTTCCAATTACATATCTGAGTGCTACCGAAAAACTCATTTGTCTGAGAAAAATTGAGTTTAATTGGGTTTATTTCCTTCGGCTTTGGACAAAATACGATACATGGTCTTCAAAATTTAATATTGAACTCATAGTGGTACTGTCTTCGACAAATACCACAAAAACTGTATCAGAAGGAAAAAGCGCTCATAAAGAATTTTTATCATTTCGTCACACGTACTAGGGAATTTTGCCTATTGAAAATATTGTGACAACAGTATAAAATACTCATTACAGGTTCTCCTTTTGTCACACAATGTTTTGATTTGTTAGGAATTGTATTGAATCTCAAATCTTGTTGATGATTTATTTTAAAAATCTCTACGCTCATTTGCTGCAAAATTATACTATATCTGAGTTCAACTCTGAAATCAATCAAAAGAGTGAATCCGTATTTTGAGACTTTGCAAATCTCTGTGTCACATGGACAAATTGCTTCTAAAAAGCAAAGCCTTTTCTGTTTGCAAAAATGTTTTCTTTCTGTTTGTTGCAAGGAGAATAAAGACTCTACTGCAAAAATAACATTAAATAAAAAGATCTTTAGTTAACCCTTTACCAAACAATCCCGACTTTAACGACCCTAAGGAAAAGGCTTTTTGAAAACATTGTGGGAAAAGGAGAAAATGCTGGTAACCAGCATTTTCTCCTTTTCCCACAATGTTTTCTACCCTTCCATAAGCAAATTCAATTTTTGAGTCAAATCTATTTTGTCGTCTGCAAATGCTTTCAATTTGGACAAGTCTAAAAATTTGTCGTCTGGTAAAAGGTTAAACCATAGAATCAAGTATTTGATTGTGTAAACCAAAGACTTGTTCTATGCAGTCTGATCTTGACCCATGCCTTCTGCAAGAGCTATTTATATTGCATATCTCAAAGGGTTATTAACATTTACAATAGAAACAGGGTTGAATAACACTTTACCAAACAATCCCAAATTTAACGATGCTATCAGAATGTAGGCTTTTGAAAACATTGTTGGAAAAGGAAAAAATGCTGGAAACCAGCCTTTTCTCCTTTCCCCACAATGTTTTCTCTCCTGTCAATGACAACATCAATGATTTAAGCTAAATCTAATATGTGATCACCAAATGCTTTAGATTTGGACAAGTCCAGAATATGGTCAGCTGGTAAAGAGTTAAATAGATTTTCTTGAGTGTTTTGTTTATCATGTCATTCTTTGGTGTGAACAGTTGACAGTTGTTGACCTAATGAGGAAGATAATTGAAGCACTTTCTTAAGCACTAATTGTGTCTGAGAGAGAAAGAGAGAGAGAGAGAGAGAGAGTCAAAGTGAGCCAGAGAGTAAGAAAGATATAGAAACAGACAGAAAAAGAACAGGGGGACAGAGAGACAGATAGAGACACACAGAGAGGGAGGGACAGACAGACAGACAGACAGACAGAGCAATGTACTAGTAGTATTCCTCATGCTTGATCTTAACTCTTAACCAAACAACAAAATTTTAGACTTTTTCAAATGAAAAGCATTATCATATGACCAACTAAATATGGCTAAAAAAATGGAATTTGTCTTTGAGAGGGTAAAAAGCATTGTGGTATAAGGAGAAAATATTAGTTTCAAAAACCTTTTTCCATTGAGTCACTAAAACTTTGGGATAATTTGGTACAGAATAGAAAAAAACACAAGGAGTGCATAGGCAGATGAATTGGTCACCCTGAAATAACAGTTTACCAAAAATCCCCTGTTTTAGTAATCCTGAGAAAGAAAGCTTTAAAGAACATTACATGAAAAGGAAAAAATGCTGGTAACCAACATTTTCTCCTTTTCCACAAACATTTTCTACCCTTCAAAATACAATATTCTCTACTAAAACCACATTGAACAAGGGCATAGCACCCTCTACGCACTATTGTACAGTGTGCATATATGGTACTTCTGCGACCAAAGTTGTAAATCAAACTATCATGTACACGAATTGATTTTTCTGTAGACCTGCATGCCTTTTCAAACTAAATAGATGGGTAAAATTGATGCAATAATGACAAGGGAATTACTCTGTGCTTTAAATGGTAATGTTTCAGCTCCTTCCTCATCAGCACTTTGTACCTCACTGTGCATACAAATATTTTAATCCTGGCTAAGCCTTTGTTGAATATGTCGTCTGCAAATGCTTTGGATTTAGACAAGTCAAAAAATTTTGTTATTTGAAAATGAGATAACTGGAAATAGAGTTCAACACAAAGTAAACAAACTGACAGACAAATGAACAACTTTTTCACATGTTTCCACAGCTGTACAGAATGAGAGAGACAGAATCAGTGTTAGAAGAACGAGTTATGACGACATAGGACACAATGGCGCCCTCTCTGTTAGCACGTTACTTAATGCAGAAATACTCTCCAGACAGGTATGTTACTTTGGGTCTTTCACTCTTTACCACAAGATTCCCAGTTTTAATGACCCTGAGGAGGAAGCCTTTTGAAAACATTGTGGAAAAAGGAGAAAATGCTGGTAACCAGCATTTTCTCCTTTTCCCACAATGTTTTCTACCCTATCATTGACAGAAATCATCATTTTAGCTACATGGAATATGGCATCTGCTATTGCTCTGAATTTGGTCCATGTCATTTGCTAATGCTTTGAATTTGGTCTGGTCCAGAATTTGGTCACCTGGTAAAGAGTTAAAGGGGCCTTTTTGGATTTTTAGCTTCAAATTAATCATTTTTGTCAAATACTGATTAATAATACAAAAAATACTTTTCTTGTTAAATTTACACCACTGACATTTTTATGCCCCCCACCCCTACTTAATTTTTTAGAGGACATAAATAATAGTTTTTGTTTGGCCTCTCTGTCTGTCCATCTCTCTGTCTGTCTCATAGTAACATTTTTGTGTCCGGACCATAATCTCTTACTTAATTTCAAAATAACTTTGTGCAAATGCTAACCACATAAAGATGATGTGTCATGAGCAAAAGTCAAGGCTGTAGATTAAAGGTCAAGATCAAAGCAAGATCAATTAATGTCTTTTTCTTTGGTTTGTGCCTGTAACTTTTTTTAATTATGAATAAATTCATTATTACTTTGTGGAGTTGTAAACCACATACAGGCAATGTGTCATGCACAAGAACCATGTCCATAGGTCAAAGGTCAAGGTCTTGTGTAAAAGCAAATATGTTTAAAACGGGAAATTTTGGGGGGTTTGTCATGTGTTTTAATTCTAAAGCCATCTTTGCTGCCTACTTTAACGCAAATATGAAATTTGCAAAAAAAAAATCTGGTTTAGTGCCCCTTCAAAAATGTCCTATTGTTTTTTCCAGATCAGTTCACCAACACCAAACAGTAATTTTGGAGATCTTTCACAGAAACGAATAGCCACGAACAACGATATTTGCGAGTCAATGAAACAACAGTTACTTATACTAGTAGAATGGGCCAAGTACATTCCATGTTTTTGTGAACTACCTCTTGATGACCAGGTAAAATGATTTTCTAAGCCAGTCTATGCATATACCCTTGAAAACTGTGTATATGTTTTGCCACACAACAAAAGTTTTGACCTATCCAAATTCAAAGCATTTGCAGATGACAAAATAAAAGTGACTCAAAAAGTGCAATTTGTTTTTTTGAAAATATAGAAAACATTGTGTGAAAAGCATTTTCTCCCTTTCCAACAACGTTTTCAATACCTACCTTTTTCACGGTTGTTAAAACTCGTGATTGTCTGGCAAAGGGTTGATAGCTATGCTTCACATAGAACTAGGAGATAGGTGTGTGTTGGTTTTATTGTGTATTTATTTAAAATCGTTTTCAGTATTTTTCAGTTTTATAGCTGTGGTCAGTGCAATTATGTATGATTTTCTTTAATTTCTTTTTGTTGTACTTACAATAAAATTTGTTCCAAGTCACTAACTACTGTACTTAACACATAACCATCATCAAAACAATGATAAGTGGTGAGAGAAGAATGAATCCTGTCAAAATGACTGGCATCAATCCTCAGAAAAAAAAAAAAATTGAACGAGGCAGGGCATTGAGCCAGCCACTTCCTGGTTTCAAGCCCTGTTTATTTCTGAGCTTTTGGCCTCAGTGTTAGAGTAGTTAAATCTGTCTTACTGGCCACCTCTATTAAGCAACCAACCTGTTCTAGGAAAGGGTATGCTGAGTTCCCAGAGAAGGCAAATGTGTTGAAATGTACTTGAACTAAGCAACAATTGTCTAAACCTTTTCAAAATAACAAATTTTAGACTCTTCCCATTCAAAACATCTGCAGAAGACAGTTTAAAAATCAAGATAAGCATAAGGTGTCTGATAGGGGGAAAAAATCATTGTGGGAAAAGGAGAAAATGTTGGTTACCAGCATTTTCTCCTTTTCCCACAATGTTTTCAGAAACTTTGTGCAGCAGGATCATTAAAACATGTAACTGTATGGTAAATAAGTAATCTAAGCATGTTAATCAATTACTTTGAGAGTCCTATAATTGATTGCTTCACTCTACCAAACAAGGATATGTTAGACATGTCCAAATTCAAAGCTTGTGCAGATGACAATTTGAAAAATTGAATCTGGCTCACATGATGGCATTTGATCTGGTAAGGGTAAAAATCATTGTGGAAAAAGAAGAAAACGCTGGTAACCCACAAAGTTTTGAAAGGCCTACTTTTTCAGGGTTGTTTAAGCTTAATTAGGATTGTTGGGTGAAGAGTTAATACAGGTACAATTATGATTGCTTATGTCTAAAAACTGACCAATCAAATGACAGAATCATCACATGGGTAAAATGTCACACAAAATCTGATTGGCCAGAGAAATCACAAATCACATGAGGTTTTAACAAGCCTGGGAAAAAGCATTTTGAAAACATTGTGGGAAAAGGAGAAAATGCCACTTTGTTTTCTATGCTATCTAAGACAGAAATCTTTATGATAGCAACATTTGTCATCTGCAAATGCTTTGAATTTTGTTCAGTCCAAAGTTTTGTCATATGGTAAAAAAGAAATTTTTTTTTGCTGTGAAACTTTGATTCTTTTGCCAATGTAAAGTTCTCTAACTCTTTAATCTTCTCAATTTTTTAGGTCGCCTTACTCAGAGCCCACGCTGGCGAGCACTTAGTGCTCGGTGTTGCTAGACGTTCATTACCACATAATGACATTCTGTTGCTGGGAAATGACGTAGTTATACCAAGACATACCCCAGATGTAGAAATCGGGAGAATATCTAGTCGTGTTTTAGATGAACTTGTAAAACCACTAAGAGAGGTTCAGATTGATGACTCTGAATTCGCTTGTTTAAAAGCAGTGGTCTTTTTTGATCCTGGTAAGTTGAATGTATTGACTGACTGAATGGTGTTTTGCCCCGTTTTCAACATTATTTCAGTCAAATCACGGCAACAACTAACAAATTCAACAGCTAACTATTCTTGTATGTCCTAGGCTTCACCAGTTCTAGGCTACGACTCCGATGGGTCTTGTCCAAGGACACTTCAACAAAAAAACAGTGCTTCAAGTGAGTCTTGAACCCGGGGCGTCCAGGTTATCAGTAAAATTGTTTGACCAACAATTCATTATTGTTTTGGCACTCTTTATCAAACACCAGTCTTTAGACTTGTCCAAATTGAAAACATGTGCAGATGATAAAAGAAATGTCTCAAATAGTGGAATTTGTTTTTGAAAGGAATGAAAACGTCGTGGGAAAAGGAGAAAATGCAGGTTACCAGCATTTTCTCCTCTTCCCATGGTGTTTTCAAAAGCCTCCTTCTTCAAGGATGTTAAAACTTGTGATTGTGTGGTGCAGGGTTTAATGGATAAAACCTAGTAAACTGGCTGCTTCAAAGAGGTAGTTGCTTAACACATGTGATCACTAACACAGGTTGGTCTCTATTCACAGATGCTAAAGGTCTCAACGATTCCGCAAGAATAAAATCATTCCGTTACCAAGTTCAAGTCAACCTGGAAGACTACATAAATGACCGCCAGTACGACACTAGGGGCCGCTTCGGTGAAATTCTCCTCCTACTTCCGGCGCTGCAGAGTATCACATGGCAGATGATTGAACAAATTCAGTTTGCAAAGCTTTTTGGCATGGCAAAAATTGACAATCTTCTACAGGAAATGCTTCTAGGTGGTGTGTGATCTTATTTTCTTTAAAGTTGCTACTTTTTCCTCTCTCTTGAACTTATAAGCCTTTTTGGTCTGGTGAAACTCAAAACAAGATGATACATTCTAACTTCCTTCAGGCTAAATTACTCAAAATGAAACACATCAACTTCTTTTTTTTTTTTTTAATAGATACTATTTCAAGGACTGATTGATTGTATTAAGAGTTTAACACCATTATAACAGCTTAGGTCATATCACAGCAGTCAGTGCACCTACGCATGTGTTTCCTGGCTTTCCCACACCAGTACTGACACAACTTTCTTTCCAAGTCACCGACTACTTTCTCACATGCATCAGAGGTGAGAAGCGAAAAATTGCCGGAAAGCAAATTTGCCTCAACTGGGTATCAAACTCCCATCCACCAGGCCAGAAGTCCGATACCTTAACCACTGAGCCACCCCTACAGGCACTATTTCAAGGAAAGGAGAGAAAAAGTATATTGGTCCTTCTCCTATGATGTTTTCGGAAGATGTAACTGCTGGCATATATTTATCTTATCTGTACCATAATGGATTAACCCATTACCATGATTTACAGCATTTTCTCCTTTTCCAACAATGTTTTTTACCTTATAAGAGACTGATCTCAACATTTCAGCAACAACTGATTTGTCATCTGTAAATGCTTTCAATATGGACTAGAAACCAGCATTTCCTCCTTTTTTCTCAGTCTTTTCTCTTCTTTCAAAGAGAACTTCCTGGATTTGTGCCATATTTAATTTGTCGTCTGCAAATACTTTGGATCTGGGTCCGTATTCATCAACCATTCTTAATAACATTCTCAGTCTTATTCTCCAAGTTTTTCCATATTTGAAAGTAACACAACTTCTGATTGGCTAAACCATTCGGTTTAGCCAATCAGAAGTTGTGTTACTTTCAAAGTTAAAAAGTTATTGAGAATAAGACTAAGAACGTTCTTAAAAATGGTTGGTGAATACGGGCCCAGGCTGGACAAGTTAAAAATTTTGTCATTTGGTATATAGATTTAATTTAGGGTTGTATTTGCATTTGTATTTGACCCGTTGCATGTTTTATATATATATATATATCTATGCTAGATTATTAGTCTTTGATCGTGTTGGAAAAAGAATCTGACATGAAATAAATTCCATCCTTTACCACTCATCCCATGTTTTAATGACCCTGAGCAGGAAGGCTTTTGAAAACATTGTGGGAAAAGGAGAAAATGCTGGAAACCAGCATTTTTTTCTTTTCCCACAAGGTTTTCTCTCCTGTCATAGAGACTAATTGTCATCTGCAGATGTTTTGAATTTGGATGAGTCTAAAATTTGTAGTTTGGGATAGGATTAAACTTTCAATATACATATCATCTGTCAACAGGTTCAAGCACCGAGGCCTCGTCAATGCAAACTGCGACACCATCTACTGGCACGACAACCCCGATGTCCATTTCACCCTCGATGATGATGACCCCAATAAACTACCCAGATATTCAGAACTCCGATGATGATGAATCCATCTCCATACCCCAATCCCTTGAAACTTCTATGATGGGGCTAGGTGCGTCAGATAACCACAGTCCTCCTCTAGCGACAAATGTCTTGAACCAAGTTCCCTACTTACCATCTTTGAATCTAGATCATTCATCGCAAACATCAGTGTCACCAGCTGATCCAAATTTAAACCTGGGGCCACTGGGAAGTCCTGTCAACATGGGAAGTCATATGATTCAGATGACATCATCGGGTAACCGTTCTACTATGTCATCACCAATAGCATCGGCAGTACAGTTAAATGAGCCATTTAACTTGTCTTCCATTGCGCATAATATGAAACAGGAAGTAGTCTAAAGGTGAAGGTCAGAGCTTACACTGAATCAGATACAATATGGCTGCCGATCAGCTTCAGTGCTTCCTGTTATATTCTTGCCTGTCTTTAGCCATGGATTGCAAGCGAGAAATTATGAAATCCATAGTGTATATTTGCAATCACATGGGGGGAAAAGATTAACTACATTTTCAGTGGTGCTTTTGAAATTACATATTTGATGCTTTTCAATGCAATTTTGCCTGTAGACATATTCATTTTTATTCATTCACCATGATGGACAAGGAATTACTTCAAAAGATAAATAAAAATTTAAAGTAAAGTTTCACCCACACATAATTATTAACATATACTCATTAGCCAATGGCATCCATTTTTTTGACGGAATTCTTATATAAGTGATATCCTTTTTTTTGCATATCACATGTGTAAAATCTACCACCATAGGCATGTAGTCAGGCATAAGCCTGGGTTTAACATCAGTTTTTGCAACTAGATCTCTGCCCTTTCAAGGAAAAAAAATAGTGATCAAAACATCAGAATTAATACACAAAAACTCTGCTATTGCCTTGTTCGCGAGCTAAAATCTTTACCAAACGACAAAATTTTAGACTAGTCAAAATTTAAAGCGTATGCAGAAGACAAATGAGGCTTAAATTATGGAATATGCTTTGAAAAAGTAGAAACATTTTTGGAAAAGGAGAAAATGCTGGTTACCAGCATTTTCTCCTATTCCCTTTATGTTTTCAAAGGCTTTCTTCATCAGTGTTGTTAAAATGTCGGATAGTTTGCTACATTCCTGGCTGCGCACCTGTGCCATTATGAAGAAAAAATAATGTAACCAACTTAACACTACAAAACAACAGAACTGGAGACTTTTCCATATTAACCCAATTACCACACAATCCCTACTTTTGACGACCCTGAGAAAGAAGCCTTTGGAAAACATTGTGGGAAAAGGAGAAAATGCTGGTAACCAGCATTTTCTCCTTTTCCCACAATGTTTTCTACCCTTCACAAAACAGATTTCAAATTTTCAGTCACTTTTATTTTGTCGTCTGCAAATGCTTTCGAATTGGAAAAACCTAATATTTTGTCGTTTGGTAATGAGTTAAAAGAACCTGCAGAAGACAATTTCAATAAGGCTCAGATGATTGGAGTTGTCTTCGAAAGGGTAGAAAACACTGTGGAAAAAGAAAATGCTTTTTACCAGAATTTTCCCCATACCAGCAGAAAATGCTGGTAACCAGAATTTTCCCTTATTTCCACAATGTTTTTAAAAGCCTTCTTCCTCTGTGCCATAAAATTGCGGAATCATTTATCAAGCATTTACCCATATTTATGTGCCATACACATTTTCATCAATGATAAATGAAAATTGTTTATCAGTATTTTTTGTAGTAGTAATGTACTCCTGTGTTGTATTATCAATGACTAGTATTTGCAGTAGAATATAAAGAGGCCCTATAAAAAGATGACAAGTGTGCGACAACTTTTCTCGTATACACCCTTCCTCTGGCAGCCAACATTTTTATAAATCTGGCGATAGTCTTCTAAAACCATTAGAAAAGAAAAAAAAAAAGAAATTGCTCATGACAAGCTTTTACTTTTTTTGCCACAATGTTTTGATGTATATTCACTTAATACCTTGAAAATTCTCTTTTTACAAGGAAGTTTTCATATTTATCTGCTGCAAATTCAGGGTAAACAGTTTATGTTAACCCTTTACCAAACAATTCTTGGTTTTTACGACCCTGAGATAGATGCCTTGGTAACCAGCATTTTCTCCTTTTCCCACAATGTTTTCTACCCAGCTGGAAACAAATTTCAATTTTTGAGTCACCTTTATTTTGTCATCTGCAAGTGCTTTCAATTTGGAGCAGTCTAAAATTTTGTCGTTTGGTAAAGAGTTAAAGAAACGAACAATTTAGAATGAGCCATGAACACAATGTACATAGCATTTACATCCAAAAACCTAGTGTCTATATTCACCAACCATTCTAAAGAACTTTATTGGTCTTATTCTCCAGGATTTTCTAGATTTGAAAGAAAAAAACAACTTCTGATTGGCTATACCATAACAGAGTAGCCTACCAGAAGTTGTATTTCTTTCAAATTTAGAAAATCTTGGAGAATAAGACTGAGAAGGTTCTTAAGAATGGCTAGTGAATATGAACCCAGCTAACTTTTTATTGAACAAAATATTTTAGACTTGTCCAAATTGAAAGCATTTGCCAACAACAAACTACACAAGACTCACATGATAGGATTTATCTTTGACAGGGTAGATAACATTGTGGGTAAAGAAGAAAATGCTGTTTACAACAATTTTCTCTTTTCTCACAATGTTTTCAAAAGGCTTCTTTCTCAGGTTTATAAAACCTTTTGTGTGTTCAAGGATTAAAAGCCACATAAACCCATGGCACTTTTTTGCTCAGTGCAAAGAGAAAAGTATCAAAGGTAAGACTATACTACATATGATATTTTTTTCCGTCTGATCTTAAATTATATCGGCCACAAGGCAACAAAAGTAGTGTAAGATGCTTTAAATGCAAATTTTGTTAGTTGTTATCATCATGTAACTTGTTAAATTTTTCAAATGTGATATTTCTATGCAATTCTAGTCGCCATCTGTAATTAGCTTAGCTTTTGTTTTGAGAGTTATTTTATGAATTGTTGGTCAAGTTGGTCAAGTTTTGCAGACCATTTTTTATTCATTTACTATTTGACTTTTTAGGACGGTCATGTGGGGTACTTGTTTGTTTGTATGGTGTTCAAGCCGATTTCAACATTAATTCAGTTATATCCCTGCTGTCAGTGCACCTATCCATGCTTTCCTTGAATTTTTTTTCCAGTACATTGCATTATTTTAAGCCTTAAGTTTTTTACAATTTCAAAGAGGAAGCCCCATCATTTGAGTCATTTTTAATCTGTTATCTGCTAATGCTTTCATAAGGTTAAAAATTTGTTGGTTGGTAAACAATTAATTACCAACAATTTTAGACTTATTTTATTTTAGATTTTTACAACTATATAGAGGATCTTACATAAGTGTTTATATATTATCATCTTTATTAAACAAGTTGACTAAAATTATATGACGTGAGCCTTGGCGAGCATCAAATACATTTTAGTCATCAAGTTTGATAAAAATGATAATACATAAACACCAATGTGAGATTCTGTTTATCACATAAAACAAATGACAGACAAAAAATATCCTGCATCATCACCTTTTTCCTATATACTATTCACAGGCTCATGTTTACAGATGTAGTTCGGTTTCAAATGTGTACATACACAAGTAAATAGTTCCATTACATTTACACCAAAAGTAGAACAAAACAGTTTCTAGATGGGGTTAGTGCAACTAATTATGTAATTTTGTTGCGTTTAAAAGCTTTTGCTGCATTTCTTGGTTTTTATTAGCCATGAAAATCAAAAACTGTCCACGCGTATATGCCTTAGCTACGGTGACGTCATTTTTCCGCGAAATGGCGTAGTTGTACAAATCCCTGTACAAACTTAGGTTGGTTTCTCAAGCTTCACGCGCTCATGACTGAAAATCGATCAGAACTGGGACCCAAAAAACGATAATACACTAGTGTATTATCAAAAATAAGTCATGGGTTTAATATACTACCGTAGGTTTTATGTGATAAATTGTGTTTATTTATATAGTGGACATAAACTTAAGTGCATACAGTTCATAAAATAAATGTGTTACCTTTTTACCGCACAACTAAATTTTCAACATTTCCTTTTTCTTCATTGAAAAGTGTGTTTCATTATTTCAGCACTTAAAGAGTTAAAGTATGAGTTATATTTAAGAACACCCACTGTATGTACATATGCTTTTCCCTCATTCAACCCTTTAACACACAATACCAAGTTTTCACAACCATGGGGAAGATAGCCTTTGCAAACATTGTGGGAAAAGGAGAATGTGATAACAGGCAGTTTCTCCAATCCTAGAAAAAAGTTTTCTGCTCTGTAAAAGTTTCAGTGTTTGAGTCATGCTTACTTTGGCAAATTCTTTCAACTTGGACAAGTCCAAAATTTTGTTCTCTTCAAAAGAGTTCAGGCTAAAATATACCGTACACAATATTATTAAATATATTTATCCCGTGCCAATTTTACAGAATTGTATTATTAAGAAATTTGATTGTATATATATGTGTGTAGAGCCAGTGTTCACAAGGTATGACATAATAATCTCGTAACGTCCAGAGACATTTATAGGAAAACACAAATTATTCAGTCACAACTTCGATGACAAATCCTTTTTTATACCCCCGCAAAACAAATAATTTGGGGGTATACTGGAATCACCCTGTCTGTCCGTGTGTCCGCCCGTTTGTCCGTCCGTGGGTCCATCTGTGTACAAATAATTGCCTGTTTCTGTCAAAGCGCTGGCGGGGGTATTAAGTCACATTCAGTGACAGCTCTAGTTAATTTTTGTCTCGGGAACTTGCTACCTGTTGTGTCCAATAAAAAACTATGCAACCGCTGTTCTGTATATTGAAAAACTATAAAGTACCTATCATTCCATTATTTGTTTGTATTTGCAATTTGCCCTTATACCATACATTCCCAATATTTAAGGACCCTGAGGAAGAAAGCTTTTAAAAAAATATTGTGGGAAAAGGAAGCTTTTAAAAAAATATTGTGTGAAAAGGAGAAAATGCTGGTAACCAGCATTTTCTCCTTTTCCCACAATGTTTTCTACTCTTCCAAAGAGAAATTTTAGTTTTTGAGTAACATTTATTTTGTCATCTGTTATTAGGTCTAAAGTTTTGCCATTAATAAAGATAAGCCTACGAAAATGCTAAATGAAATTCCATGTCTGTGTACACAGTAAAGTTACTTCAATTTTTTATAATATTTGCAATTTTGTTTTCATTATTAAATAATATTCCGACCAATACATTTTCTGTGTATTTGTAACCATTCCAGGAGACGAGATTCACCTTTTATTCCGATTGATCTTTTTACAGATGACGACATTTTAGATTTTACAAAATTCAAAGAATCTTCAGACAACCGGATAAATGTGGCAAAGAGATTGGATTTGTCTTCAACAGAGTAGCAAGCACTATGGTTTTTCAGCGTTTTATCTTTTTCCCACAATGTTTTAAAAGCCTTTTCTCCATGAAATGTTACATCACACGATTGTTTGGGAAAGGGTTAAAACTTAATCTTTCACCACACAATCCCGAGTTTCAACGACCTGGATAAGGAAGACCTTTGAAAACATTGAGGGAAAAGGAAAAAATGCTTGTAAACAGCATTTTCTCCTTTTCCCACAATGTTTCCTATCACTTCAAGGACAAATTCCATCATTTGAGCCAACCTTTACATTGTCGTCTGCAAGTCATTAAGAGGTACATCCCTCCTATCACACTAGTTTTCTTGAGGTTTTAAATCTTTCCCAAACGACAAAAGTTTGGACCCAACCAAATTGAAAGCATTTGCAGACAATAACTTATAATCATGTAGCTCAAAAGATGACTTCTGTCTTTTCCAATACAGTGAAAAACATTGTGGGGAAAGGAGAAAATGCTGGTTACCAGCATTTTCTCCTTTACCAACAATGTTTTCAAAGCTTTTTTTTTCCCTCTCAGGGTCGTGAAAACTACAAATTGTGTGAGAAAAAAGGTTAATGATAACGAAGTTTCAAAGCTTTCTGCTCTCAGGGTCCTGAAAACTCTGGACTAGGTGGTTCACAGTTAACGCTTCGGAAAGTGAATTACAAGTCCAAATAAAGTTATATAATCACAAATATATTTTACAACAGTATCTTTCTCATTCTCTTTGAGCAATATACAAACATTAAAATTACAGATACAATAAAGAAGTATACATCCATAAAATTGTTAAACCACAAACAAATATGTGCCATGCTCTGGCAAAGCGAGTGTAACCCTTTGCTACACAATCCCGAGTTTTAACAAACCTGAGGAAAAGCCTTTCGAAAACATTGCAGGAAAAGGTGAAAATGCTGGTAACCAGCATTTTATCCTTTTCCCACAATATTTCCTATCATATCATTTTTTAACCCTTTACCACACAATCCTGGGTTCTAACGATCCTGACTGGTAGGCCTTTAGAAAACATTTTGGGAAAAGGAGAAAATGCTGATAACCAGCATTTTCTCCTTTTCTCACAATGTTTTCTACCCTATCACAGACAATTTCCACCTTTTGAGCTACTTGTAATTTGTCGTCTGCATATGCTTTCAATTTGGACAAGTACAAAATTTTGTCGTTTGGTAAAGTGTTGATTGTCTTTGGCAAATGCTTTCATTTCCGACTAATCTACATTTTGTGTAGTGTGGTGAAGAGTTACTGCATTTCCATGACCTATTATACCAAGCAAGTCATCAATAAATTATAAATCCTAAAATCCATTTTGTCCAACAACCAGCTAAATCATATGTAGAACGGTCCTTTGACATGCAGAAAATTAAACAATATCAAAAAGTTTCAACCTAGGTCAGCCTGTACGAACTGTGCAGGGTCGATACTTTTTGCAGATGCATCAAAGCCCCTTTTCACAGAGCATAGCTCAAATTATCTTTTATATATGGCTTGCAACATGCGAAAAGGGGCATTCCGACATTTGCGTAAAGTGTCGTCTTGGATCAGTCTGCGCAGTCCGCGTAGGCTAATCCGAGACGGCACTTTAGAACTACATCAGATTTTGTCCTACAGTAGACATCCGTGAAACAGAAAATTACATAAAAACAGAGTGTTGTTTCCGATTAGCCTGCGCAGACTGCGCAGGTTGATCCGAGATGACACTTTACGCAAATGTCCCAATGTCCCTTTTCAATTGTTGCATGCCATATTGCAATTCGTTAATTTGTATAGCACTTGGCATATCCTATGTTACCTTACCAGACAGTGTAGATCATGATCTGTGTAAAACATGCAGTCTGAGCTTGGATCTACAGCCTTCACTTCTCTGTGACATATTCTGACCCAAACAGCTGTTAAATTACAACATTCCAGCTGCTTTTCCTAACTGACAAGATTTACTTCATTAACTCAGCACTCTAACATGGAACTATTTCACTAAAAATGAAGTTTTCATTCTTCACCCAACTCTTCTGACCTTTGGCAAACCCTTAGGAAAATTTCTAAAAGCATTGTGGGAAAAGGAGAAAATACTACAAAATGCATATACAAGGTGCACAGCAAGATACATGAACACAAGTTTTTCTTTCTTTTAACCCTTTACCACACAATCCTATATTTCAACGACCCTGATGTTGAAGCCTTCTGAGAATATTGTGGGAAAAGGAGAAAATGCTGGTTAGCAGCATTTTCTCCTTTTCCCACTATATTTTCTAAACTTTTACTAACAACCCAAATATTTGGGCCAGATTTGATACATTGTCCACAAATGCTTTCAATTTGGACAAGTCTAAAATCTTATGTCGAAAAGAGTTAAAGAAATAGCTAAATATACGAAGTAAGACATTTCATGTCAAAGAAAAGAACTGATATCATATTTGCTGTCTCTTCTAAATGGTATTCCAAAGAGCTTCTAAATTTTTATAACTAGAAAAAAAATGACATGAAATAAATGACCTCTATCACCATACATTATACGCTTGAATTACTGTCCAAACTTACCTTCGGCTATTGTTGTTTGAATGCGGTGCTATGAGAACAATTTTCAACTCTTTATGCGGCTAATAGATTTATCCTGATTTTAAAGATTAATTAAAATACCTGAAATAAACATGATTTTGTTGGTTTAGATTGGTCATACGTTGCGGATGATATTTATCTAAGATGCACTTTCTGTGCAGTCTCATCTTGATCCATTTCATCCTGAAAAATCTTCATATTTTGACTATGGCAATGAAAGGGTTAAACTTGACATAAACCATTAATAGAATTTCTGTACCGTCTGACTACACACGAATATTAAAACATTCACTCACTAATTATTCATTGCATAGTGGTCAATTTCAGGTCAACTTGTCCGAGTAATACCATAAAATACAGTATCTGAATAAGTGAAAACCTTAATTGTGGATCAACCCATTACCAAACAATCGCAAGTTTTAACCACCTTGGGATATCAAACTTTTGAAAACATTGTGGGCAAAGGAGAAAATGCTGGTTACCAACATTTTCTCCTTTCCCCACAGTGTTTTCTAAAGTTTCAGGAACAAATCAGATCATTTGTCATCTGGAAATGGTATTAATATGGACTGGTCTAAAACATTGACCTGTGGTAGAGAATTAACAGCCTTGAACACAGGTAAGTTAACTCTAATGAGTCTGAAAAATTATGAAAAATGTCACTGTTTCCCTTTACAATCCAGAATTTTTTCAACCCTGCAGCATTTTCTCCTTTTCCCACAATATTTTCTAGCCTTTCAGGAACAAATCCAATCATTTGACCCACATTTAATTTGTCATCTGCTCATAGTTTCAATTTAGACTAGTCTAATATACTGCTGTGTGGTATAGATTTAAGCACCTAGAACACAGATTTTAAGCCCCTAGAACACAGATAAGTTTATTATAATGAATTAGAAAAGTTATGAAAAATGTTAGTATTTCTCTTTTAACCCTTTATCACACAATCCCGAGTTTTAACAAATCTGGGAAATTAGACTTTTGAAAACATTGAAAGCAAAGGAGAAAATATTGGTAACCAGCATTTTCTCCTTGTCCCATCATGCTTTCAAAACTTTTTCAAACAAATTCCATCATTAGATACATTGTCTGCAAATGCTTTCAATTTGGACCAGTCTAAAATATTGTTGTGTGGGATAGAGTTAAGCCCCTTGAACACAAATAAGTTCACGATAATGAATCAGAAAAAAATAATGAAAAGTGTTAGCATTTATCTGTTTAAAAAAATACCCAAAATGAGTCTGATCAGAATAAAAAGTCATCTACGAGTATCCTACTAAACAGATACAATAGTTAAACCCTTTACCATAAAATCCCAAATTTTAATAACCCTACGTATTTCAAAATTTAAGATTAGTCCAAATTGAAAGCATTTGCAGACAACAAAATAAATGTGACTGTAAAATTGCAATTTGGTTTTTTAAGGGTAGAAAATATTGTGGGAAAAGGAGAAAATGCTGGTTACCAGCACTTTCTCATTTTCCCAGAATATTTCTAAGGCTTCTTTCTTACATAGATAACCCTTTACCAAACAATCCCTTGTTTTCACGACCCTGAGGAAGAAGCCTTTTGAAAACATTGTGGGAAAAGGAGAAAATGCTGGTAACCAGCATTTTCTCCTTTTCCCACAATGTTTTCTACCCTAACTCAAAACAAACTTCAATTTTTGAGTCACATTAATTTTGTTGTCTACAAATGCTTTGAATTTGGATGAGTCTGAAATCTTGTCGTTTGGTAAAGAGTTAAAAGTTGGAATTATGTAGTCCTTGGTTAAAGAAAATATGCTGGTTAACCAGCTCATTCTCTTTTTTGAAACAATGTTATCTACCCATCCTAAGACAAATTCACTCATAACAGATAAATTTAACTTGTGGTCTGCAAACACTTTTAAAGGTGGGTATTTAGATTTTTCACATCTCACCAAATTAAAAAATATATATATATCACTGAAATTTATATGAAAAAACAATACAATTATCAATAATTAAGAATCATAAAATTACAAAAAAAAATTTTTTTGATGGTGTTCCCTTAAAAGGCTACGTAGCCTCTTAAGGTATTTTTAGATTTCGCGCCAGAAATCAAAAAAGCATTGTGGGAATGTCAAGTGACTGGCACGTGACTAATGACGCTGAAATTCCATAACATAACAAACATGTAATTATTTTCCATAATGTCTTCTTCGGACGTTATGTTTGAAGCTTCGTCTGTGTATTTCCGGTATGTAAATGGGCGAGTTGCTCATGTAAAAATAGACCGTGTTTCCCGTCAGGTCGACCTGGGCCGTAGTAAATCTCTAATTTCTCTTGTTGTTGGATGGTTTTCGACTAATGGGGTTTTATGAATTAAAATTAAAAGGCTTTGGGAGTATAAGGATGATTTTTTTGTATTTATGTAAAATTTTCGTCCCAAAATCTGAAGGGCCACCTTTAAGTCTTTACCACACAATCCCAACTTTTAACGACCTTGAGAAAGAAGCCTTTTGAAAACATTGTGGGAAAAGGAGAAAATGCTGGTAACCAGCATTTTCTCCTTTTCCCACAATGTTTTCTACTTTCCCAAATTTCAGTTTTTCAGTAACATTAATTTTGTCGTCTGCAAATGCTATCAATTTGGACGGGTCTATAATTTTGTCGTTTGGTATAGAGTTAATTGGTCGAGTGTAAATTTTTTGTCATCTGGTAAAGATTTTATTTTCAAATACAAGCACTTGGGACCTTATACAGTTTATCCCTTAACCAGATGACAAAAGTTTAGACTGGTCCGAATTGAAAGCAGTTGCAGACGACAGCTTAAAATGTCTCACATAATGGGATGTATTTTTGAAAGGGCAGAAAAACGTTGTGGGGAACTGAGAAAATGCTGGTTACCAGCATTCGCTCCTTCTCCTCACAATCCTTTTAAAAGCATTTTTTTGTAGGCCCGCTAAAAGATGGGATTACACAGTAAAGGGTTATTCTTTCACCTTGCACAAAAAGTTAATTTCCCCCTTGGGGCGGCATAGACCCGCCCATTTGTCCTTGAACTTGAGAGCCCATTGAACTCTGACCAGACATTTGACCTTGATTGGGCATTTGACCTTGGCCTTGCATTTGACCTCCCAAATTACCCATTTGTGTTTGACCTTGTATTTGATTGCCCATCATGCCTTGACCTTGCATCTGCTGCATCATTTGACCTTGTTGGGGCTGCATCTGTCCTTGAGCCTGCATTGGCCCAGGCATTTGGCCTTGACCTTGCTGCATTCCCATTGGTGGTTGAGAGCCCTGCATTGGGACCCCCATCTGGTTCATCTGTCCACCACTCTGTATGGGTCCTGAAAAAGAATCAAATTAACCCCTTACCACACAATCCCCTGTTTTAATAACCCTGAAGAAAAAGGCTTTTGAAAACACTGAGGCAAAAGGAGAAAATGATGGTGGTAACCAGCATTTTCTCCTTTTCCCTCAGTGTTTGTCATTCCCTTTTCAATGACAAATTCAATCAATTGGCCATTACTCGATTTGATACCTGCAAATAATTTTGATGTCTATAAAATTCTTATGTGTAATAAAGAGTTGAAAGTTAAATTAATGGCAAAGATACCAATGAGGGCCTGAATTACTCTACTGTCTGTTACAAACCAGTACAGTCAACTTAGTGAGCCACTGAAGGATAGGGCACTCTAATGGGATGCATTAAACATCGCCTTTCATCGCTAAAAAACATACTGATTCAGCTAAGACTCGGGTAATGCGAAATCAATGTGGGGAACCAACGTCTATCTGCCGATCGATTACAGACTACCCGAGTCTTAGCTGAATCTGTATGTTTTCCGTCGATGAAAGGCGATGTTTCACGCACCCCATTAGGGGGCCCTATCCTTACGTTATTTTTACACATTACATAAAGAAGACATATCTTGAAGAAAAATAAAAATATTGTTTTCAAATGAACAGAATGCAAATGAAGCAATCCCTTGTCATAAGCAATTACAGCTTTTCCTCAAACTATCCTCTTTTTCCCACAATGACTTCAAAAGATTTCTCTCTCAGAGTGGTAAAGACTCAGGAATATTTGTGAAATGTTTAGATGAAAAAAAATAACAACAGACTAAACAGCTAAATAAATTGAAAGAAACTTTTCCAGGTAGAGCAATGTCGGGTATTGTCGACCGTCGGCAGTTATCGTCAATTCTTTATTGTGTCCTTTAATTCCATAAAAGATGAGCAAATTCCATTTTTATGAAGTAATATATGACATCAATATTTTACCTCATCACCATGCCGGAAATAAACAGTACTCTGTAGGTCCCAAAGAGTGAGTAAAATTGTACAATATTAAAATTTCCCAAAGTTTACATCTATGATAAGGAGGGTGGTGACTTTTTCCAGCGCGTTGCGAGTATTGAAATGTGCTCCATTGCTTGAATCTAAATTTAGATACGAATTTAAGATATAGAATAGTGCTCGCATCAGAAAATCGAGCATGTTTTGCATGCCATAAAGCAACTTATTGATGTGCCGATAACTGCTGACGCAAATTTATGCGATCGGCAATTATCGACAGGTTAAGACATGAATAAAAGAAATAATAATTAATATGTATTATATAACCACAATTCCCTTCTTTCTTTCGGGTTACAGACAAATTTTGGCTTGAAAACTCCAAAACGAGTTCAATACTCGCTGACTAAAATGTCAAGGGCCATAGAAATGGTGCGCAGTGGCACAATGTGCAAACCTCTTGGTTCATGATATTAACAACATGTGCCCGTTCGGCCTTCTTTTGCGATGGTACTTATGTTATGCGTGAAGTTTTACTTTAATTGCTTTATATTAGATCTTACTCAGCAATAAGTATTGGAATAAAACCCGTAATGACGAGTTAAAAGAGGATTTTGATGTTTAATTTATGAAAATTGAATACCATGTCGATAATAGACGCAACCTGTCGATATCACCCTACATACCCTTATGTAATGTCGGCGTTACTTTCTACCATACACAACTTGGTGCCATTATTTTATACACATAGATCAGTAGAGTATCCGCAAAATAAACTACTGATAACTTTCCTTTGTATTTAAAGCGGCTGTTATCGACCCAACACTTTCCGATTTCTTAAAGTGTCGATAATACCAGACAGTGCTCTAATTGTAATGACAACCGAAAATCTTGCACTCTCAAGTTCTTCTCAAAAGGAAAATCTCACCATATTCAACTATTCAAATCCAAGATCAGACTGCACCTTCTGTGTAGTCTAATCTTGGACCTCCATCGTCCACAAAATAACACTGAATCAGGGTTATCAGCCTATGGGATAAGAATATTCAATAGAGAGACTTTCTCCTGTCTTCTTCAAAATTCTTAGGGGGGAGGGGATGGTAAAAGAAATCAAATGTTGGCACTTGTTCATAAGATGAATGCACATTTACCTGGTGGTCTATTGAAGCCAAACCTCTGTTGACCCGGGTACTGGCCATAGGCTTGTTGACCCATATTTGGGTTATACCCTTGAGCATACCCACCAGGTCCCTGGCCCCCAGGGCCATAGTTTCCCTGGGCCCCATATTGACCACCCTGATTTTGAGGATAGTTTCCTTGTCCAGTGTACTGTTGTTGCCCTGGAAGGAAAAATCAGAAATCATATACAGTGTGTTTCATAATATCTGCCCCAGTTTCAAATCAACATAACTTAGTCATTTTGAAAGGTATTTTAAGTTATCATATATCAAAATAATGAAGAATTGTGGGAGTTTTTAGGTAATGTAAAAGTACGGGAAAACTTTCACGTCAAGACGTTATGATGATGTCATTTCCTCAGAGCTATTTTCAAAATGGCACCATCAAAAGAGCAAGCTTCAGAAATTGTTAAACTGTACTATCAAACAAATTCAACAACAGTTGTCGTCAGAAAAATGAGGAAACAGTATCCTGAGTTGAGGAAGATGGATAGGAAGCAAATACAAAGAGTTATACGAAGATTTGAAGATTCGGGATCTATTGAGGACAGAAGACACAGGAACTCTGGTCGACCAAAATCTGTAAGAAGCGAGGAAAATGTTGAACAGGTGAAAGCAGTGATCGGAGAAACACCTCAGAGGTCAGTTCGGAAAGTATTGGGTGATATCAGCAACTCTGTAAGTTCTACAAGTGTGTACAGAATGCTAAAGTATGATCTTAAACTGAAGCCCTATACTATTTCCATTATGCAACATTTAAAAGCTACAGATATTGAGGGTAGAATATCATTTGCTAATTGGATGATAGCCAATATGAATATCATTGATAACATTTGGTTCTTGGACGAGGCACATTTCTACTTAAATGCACATGTAAACAAGAAAAATTGTAGATATTGGGGATCTGAGAAACCTCATTTCTATATTGAAAAGCCATTACATGGTGAAAAAGTTAAGCTTGGGCAGCGATTAGTGTAAATGGGATAATTGGTCCTTTCTTCTTTGAAGATGATGAGGGAACAGTTGAAACGGTACACAAGGACCGATACTTAAGTCTCCTGAGAAAGAAATTTGTGCCAGCATTGAGAAGACGGGGTGTTAATTTAGACAGCATTTGGTTTCAGCAAGATGGGGCAACTCCGCATACAGCCGGGGAAGTAATCACATGGTTACAGCAGACGATCGGTCGAAGGATTATTTCTTTAAAGACTGATTTTGAATGGCCACCTAACTCACCTGATTTGAGCCCCTTAGATTTTTTTCTGTGGGGATATCTAAAAGACAGAGTGTATAACTGTAGTCCAAAAACAACAGATGAATTGAAAACTGCCATTAAGAGGGAAATCCATGTTATTAACAGAGAAACGTGTACTGCAGTGATTAACAATTTCAAAAATAGACTCAACGTCGTAATTGCACAGAAAGGACGTCATTTGGAGCATGTGCTGTAAAATTGAGAATTTGGAAAATGTGTTCTGAAATGAAAGGTACTCCACTAATATACCTGTTATATACACCAAACAAAACTCCCATACGTCTATTATTGAATTATGTAACTCAAATTAATCAAGGATAAGTCTTACTGAATTTATATGTGAGTAAAATTGGGACAGATATTATGAAACACCCTGTATTATGCCATATTCAAGTTATCGTTCAGGAAGCTTTGGAAAATATTGAAGGAAAAGGAGAAAATGCTTTGAACTAGCATTTTATCCTCTTTCCCACAATACTTTCTACACTGTCAAAAGATAAATCCAATCATATGGTACATATTTAATGCGAGACACAAAACTACTCATTTCCTGTGGCTCGTTTCTAACAATTTCATCTTATTTGTTAACATACTGTTTTTTTTTTAAATTTTTTCTCGTATGTGGTATGAAGAACATAAACTGTCATCAGACAGAACAGCTTGTCTGAAAAGGTTAATTGTAGTGGTTGGCTGTGCCTTGAAACAGCAACAGGGTCTCAGCCTATGACAAAAGACCATAATATAGAGAGAGCGACTGATATTAGTTCAATTTGGATAAGTTTAACTCTTCACCACACAATCCCGATTTTTAACGACCTTGAGGAAGAAGCCTTTTGAAAACATTGTAAGAAAAGGAGAAAATGCTGGTAACCAGCATTTTCTCCTTTTCCCACAATGTTTTCTACCCTAGAAGTATTGACTTTGTACAGAAAATTGTCTGTGACCTTAACCATTTTGCCAAAAGGCATAGGTAGGGGGTATAGGGAGTATATAACCAAATCAATCACTGTATGTTGAAAATAGAAGCTCTAGAAAAACCTGGAACATGAAATTTCAAAGTCTCTGACCTTCACCTTAAGATCATGGGCATGGCTAGGGTATTGCTCAAAAAAACTTTGAACCCCTATCTGTCATCAAATCAAATATGGACCAAATACACTTAACTAGGGCAATATTATGAGGTTATTTAACATGCTTGGGTACAATACTGATTTTTATTGGATGAGAACACTGCAGCACCAGTCTCTATTTTGGACGAGGCGACAGCCGAGTCCAAAATATAGACTAGTTCTGCAGTGTACGAATCCAACTGAATTCAGTATTGTACCCAAGCATGTTAAATGACCTCTTTATTTCACACTTCTGAATTGACTTTAAAGTAAAGCACAAGTAAAGGGCCATTTTAATTTAAAAAAAAAAAATAAAATCAAAACATAACAAAAGAGGGTTCTGAAGTTGCTTTTTGACAACAGACTTCGGTAGACTACTCTTCCGGGCAAATATCGATATTCGGGACTCTAGCCTTGTTTTGAAAAATCTATATTGGACTCTTGCCTCATTCTGAAAAATCCATATTCGGGACTCTGCAGAGTCCAATATGGATTCAGATATTATGTACTCACATGGTAGTTTTTAAGCGATTTCATTGGGAGTTAGGTTGTAGGTGTGAAATAAAAGCTCTCAAAAAAACTTTAAACTTAAAACTTTGACATATAATGTCAAAGTCTATGACCTTAAAATCATGGGCATTGGCGATGGTACCATATTTTTGCTGAAAGAAACTTTGGACCTATATCTATCATCATACCAAATACCAAAAAGGCCATCGCACGGTTTGCAAAATATGCACTCTTAAAAAGACTTGATCCTCCAGCAGATGACAGAATTTTATACCCAGAAATATACAGAAAGCAATAGTAGAGAATAATCAAGCCAGGCTGAAAAAATGACATTTTTCTTTATAGGCCCAATAGCTGTCAAAGGCAAAGTTTTAGCAAACAATGCAATTGTTGAAATGCATTTAAATTAAAAATATACCATTAAAAAATAATTAAATCATTGCAAAGATGGGAATCTGTTATTGTACAGTCAGTTCATTTGTAAGCTGCTGGCAGAAAAATGATATCTAAAACTAAATTATAAGTTCCCATGTTGCTCTATCTCTTGTTTACTTTTTACCTGACTTGAAAATTCATTTATCTACCAGCCACGAACACTTGGATCGACTGTTCAATAAAAGATTGTCGTTTTCACAATAATTTCTATACTTTTAAATGGTATGATTTAAATTCAGGTAAGTTTTACCATTCTATTGTTTACTCATGGCAGACATAAAGCCTTTGAAAGGTAGAAAACAATGCGTGAAACAAAGAAAATGCTGGTTACCAGCATTTTCTCCTATTCCCACCATGATCTTAGGTCCACAGTGTTGTTAAAACTTCGGATTGTTTGGGAAAGGGTCAAAGAAAAGCATTATCAACAGATTTGAAATTTCTACCTTGCATCTGTGGTCTCCTGAACTGACCAGGACCAGGGGGACGCATCTGGCCACTACTGACCATTGAATTACTCTGTGATGATCCAGTCATCATTGGCTGGTTCTGTGACATCATGGGCCTAGACTGTGACATCATTGACTGATTCTGTGACATCATTGACTGATTCTGTGACATCATTGTCTGATTCTGTGAAATCATTGGCTGATTCTGAGACATCATAGGCTGATTCTGTGACATCATTGGCTGGTTCTGTGACATCATTGGCTGGTTCTGTGACATCATAGGCTGATTCTGTGACATCATAGGCTGATTCTGTGACATCATTGGCTGGTTCTGTGACATCATGGGCTGATTTTGCGACATCATGTGCTGATTCTGTGGCAGACTCTGATTTTGAGGCATAGGCTGGCTTTGAGACATTGGTTGATTTTGCGATCCTGATGATTGAGTTGTCACAGATTGATTCTGTGACATCATGGGTTGATTTTGTGACACCATTTGTTGATTTTGTGACATCATGGGCTGATTCTGTGACATCATCGATTGATTCTGTGACATCATAGGCTGATTCTGTGACATCATAGGAGTGTTTTGAGGCATGGACTGATTCTGTGACATAACAGGTTGCTGCTGTGGCATGTTAGATGTCTGATTCGGGAAATTCTGACCCTGTGATGGCCCCTGGGATTGTTGAGAGTTATACTGCTGATTTCCCATTGAAGTCTGACCACCCATAGGATGTCCTGTAAACATAATAAAATCAATGAATGTCACATTCTTTTTATCACCTGACATTATATCAGGAATAACCTGCATAATATTCAAAACCATATGTGTTCACATGGTAAATTCAATAGATAAACCTGAAGTGCTTCTCTTAAAGAAGTATAAAAAGACATCACTTATGATGTCACACAATGCTTTTTTAAACATGTAAGAAAAGAGAATTTGAAATGCGTATATTACATCAAAAGCTTATGTGATAAATCATGATTTATGATTCTTTATTATTATGATTCTGATTATTATGGTACTACGGACAGTTCTCCTTGTGTTGTATTTCACCCTTACCTTGGTTCATCTGGTTCTGCGGCATATTTGAACCTTGCCTCATCTGAGAATTATTTTGCTGCTGCTGGGGTTGTGGGGTCTGACCTGGGGCCTGTAATATTAACCATACATGAGCCATGCTCCATGAAAAGGGGCTTAATGCATCTCCATGATGCATGATACCAAGCAAGTCATAACAGTATTACAGACCCATAAAATCCGTTTTGTATGAAAATCTACTGAATCATGGGGTATACTGGTCCTTTGACAAGCAGAAAATGTACCAAAAGCAAAAAGTTTCGGCCCATGTCAGCCTGCGCGAACTGCGCAGGCTGACATGGGTCGAAACTTTTTGCAAATGCATTAAGCCCCATTATCACAGAGCATGGCTCATACACTATTAATCATACAATCCAAAGTTTAACCCACTTTTTACCAGACAAGGGGCTCTTTACAACAATGTCTGCAAAGAAAAAAATGCTGGAATACAGCGTTTTCTTTTTTTTTTTCCCCCAGTGTTTCTATTTTTTACAATCCAGTTTCCATCACTTGAGTCACAATTAGTATGTAGCATTTAAATGCTTTCATTCACACTGGTTGAAAACTGAAGAAGAAGAAAATGGAAATAGCACCTATGGACTGACAAACAGACACACAATCTATTTCCAGGATAGCCCCCCCCCCCCCCACAAACACACACCAAATTTGTAGAACTTTAGAAATATTATATAGAGGGACTTTCATCAAAATGCAGTAGAGCTGTTTTCAGTAATTCCCCTTGGCATACTCCCACATAATAACACATTACAATATTAAGTAAATTGCAAGAAATGTAGGCTAAATGCACCTTAATTATGTCATATTTTCCTCTGCTTGAATGGGACACACTGTTTAACCTTGGTAACTAGCAAACATGAACTACTGTTTTTCTTCCCTCAATTGAAGAGTTAAGGAAATATTTGCTTACAAAAATTCACAAAGTTACAAGTTTAGTAAAATGGATCTATGAATTTTATAAATCTTAAAGGGCCAGTAAAGGCCAAAATATCAAAGCAGGTGTCATAATACTTTTAAATTGAAATCGTACCATTTAAAAATATGGAATATAGTATGGAGATGACAGTCTGTTATCGTGTGGCCTGGCCATATGTTAGTCACTGGCAGAAAAAAAGAATTTTAAAATCAGGCAAAAAGTAAACGAAAATCACAGCTACCTGGCAGGTTTTAACCTAGTTTTAAAAATTAATTTCTGTGTCAGCGACTAACACTTGGACCGACCGTACAATAACAGATTGTCATCTTCACAATAATTTCCATACTTTTAAATGCTATGATATAAATTCAAACGCATTTAAACACCCGCTTCGTTTACATTTTGCCTTTATTGTTACTTTAATGCAGGCATAAAGTAACATTAATGTAGGCATAAAGTAACAAAAATTCTTACGCAAAACTAATGAATTGTTAGTGCAAGCATACCCCAGGGGATTGTTTTACTAAAAAAGTTCTGTACTGGTTGCTATGAAATCGGTTTGTGTCACTTGTTATAACTTATAACCATGAATTATCAAACCTTATAATCCACCATTATCCATTATTTTCAGATTAATTTAAATTACCCAAAAGCATGAAATAAATAGAGGATATTTGTTTTTTTCGGTGAAAGATCGAAATTTATTTCATCGAGTGAACACCATCGGTAATATTTTCACGCGTGGCACAGCACTCGTGAAAATATTACCGATGGTGTTCACGAGATGAAATAAATTTCGATCTTTCACCGAAAAAAACAAATATTCTATTTATTTCATGCTTTTAACCCTTTCTGGGAGGAGCTTTATCAAAATCCAGTACAGTTCTTTTCCGTTATTCCCCGTGGCGTACCCCTCCAGCATAGCAACGCATTACAATATTACGTCAAGCGCGAGAAATGTCAGGTAAATGACGTCATATTTCCATCTGGTTGTGAGGCACGCGCAATTTACCTAGGCAACAAGAACATGAAAATCGGTATTTTCACTGGTCGTACCCGTGTAATATCGAAAAATATTTTCACTGCTATTTCTCGATATCCTACCGGAAAGCATGAAATAATATTCAACTCTTTACCAGACAACAAAGTTCAAGCCTTCTTTGAAGTTGAAAGAATTTGCATAAGGCAAAAGGACCCAAAACAAAACAATTGTCTTTTAAAGGCTTTAAAACTTGTGGGAAAATGAGAAAATGCTATTTACCCATATTTCCTTCTTCTCCCACAATGTTTTCAAAATCGAAAATCTTTTTCCTGTAGTCATTTAAAATAAGGATTGTTTGGTAATAGGTTAAATAAAATACCAATAATTAACCTGGGAAAAAGCAAAAGAAAATACTAAATTAAAACACTCTTTCTAAGGTAGATTCTGCAAGTGTTTAATACAATGTTGCACTGAGACTCTAATATCATTGGGCAGGCAAAACATTCACTTTTTACTTTTTATAACAACTACATCTTCGTTAAGCCTAAAACTGCTAAAACAATAAAAGTTTACAACTGGTTTTAAATAGCAAAATATTGCAATATCATCCTATTTCTTTTCAATAAAAAATATTGTATCGGACCATGCAAATCAAGATCCAGATTTTTTTGGTAAGTTGTAAATTTGCTTGGGCATGAAATAGCATTCAATTGATGAGCCATGCTCTGTGAACAGGGTGTTTAATGCATATGAAGAAAAAAAAAAAAAAAAAGTCAGCCTGCCAATTCACACAGGCTTAAATGGGTCAATATTTTTTGTTACCTGTAAATTTCCTTTATGCCAAAGGATGATTCTACCAAACGATTCAGTCTGGTTTTGGATGAAAATAGATTTTTATGGACACACAATTATGTGATGACTTTATTGGTATAATGCAATACCAGGATGCATTTAACCCCTTTTTTCCAAAGTGCCGCTCACATAACTGAGCTAAACTCTGGCAAAAGGTTCTTTAATGCATCTACAACATGATGCACTGTACCAATTCGGTGTTTAACTCTTTACCACACAACAAAATTGTAGCCCGGTCCAAATTGGAAGCATTTGCAGACCACATATTTTATGTTATTCAAAACATAAAAATTTGTCTTTCAAAGGATAGAAAACATTGTGGGAAAAGAAGAAAATGCTGGTTACCAGCATTTTCTTCTTTTCCCACAATGTTTTCAAAAGGCCCCTTCCTAAAGGTCGTTAAAACCCGGATTGTTTGTTAAAGGGTAAATGCATCTATGTGATGCACTGTACCATGTAAGTGATCAAACAATTATGGATCCGTAAAATACATTTTGTCTAACAACCAATGGAATCATGATGTAGAATTATCCTTTGACATGCAGAAAATTAGCAATAGCAAAGTTTCAACCGCAGACTGCGTAGGCTGACTCGGGTCAGTACTTTTTAGAGATGCATTAAACTCCCTTTTCACATGTATAATGTGCTTTCACTACTAGAGCTAGACTCTATAGAGAAACAACATCCGTAAGTCTAGTCCAGTATATCAAATTCTGGCTTACCGGAAGTAATGACTGGACATTCTGATTAGCATCTGCCAGTGTCGCCAAATACACCAGGTTTCTGTGTAGCATCTGCTGATACCTGTTTAAAAACAAGAGTACTACATGCTAGTGCCAATGCTCAGCTGCAAGACTTAGTGCTTGATTTTTAGTAAAAATTCTGAGTTGAAAAAGGGGCATAACTGTGCCAAAAATACTTCGATGGTTATCTGTCCTTATTTTATCTGTTCCCTTTTCATAGTGAACAACTTGTCCAAGTTTGAAGTACATATTTTACAAAATGTCAAATGCACACGACAGCAACGCTAAACTATGACAATAACTTGTCGTTTTCTTCAAAAACAGGCAAGCTAATAAAAATTTGTCTTTGATTGGACATCCCGAGAGTTAACATCTTCAGAATACTTTGTGGGAAAGGGAGAAATTGTAAATACAGAACACCAGCAGTTGTTCATTGCCCAGGAATCACTCTTTTTTCCCCAATGTTTTTTTAATACTGTTGAATAATATTTAGCACTTTATCAAACAACAAGGTTTTGGAATTGTCTAAATTGAAAAGCATTTCCATAATTATGACAAACTAAAGGTGACTGGAATGGCAGAAATTATCTTTGGAAAGAGTAGGAAATAGCATTAGAAAATGAGAGAAAGGCTACACTTTTGCAAACTGTATAGATCAAGATCAGTAAATGCTGTCTGATCTTGGATCCATACCTTCCACTTGTTTAATCAAACAAACAGATAAAAATATTATGAGCCGTGCTTTGTGAAAAGGGGGCTTAATTCATCTGCGAAAAGTATCGACCCAGGTCAGCCTGCGCAGTCCGCGCAGGCTGACCTGGGCCGAAACTTTTCGCTATTCATCAATTTTCTGT
Source organism: Hippopus hippopus (assembly GCA_946811185.2). Taxonomy (NCBI): domain Eukaryota; kingdom Metazoa; phylum Mollusca; class Bivalvia; order Cardiida; family Cardiidae; genus Hippopus; species Hippopus hippopus. Next base: position 11,120,710 of record OX328103.1, on the reverse strand, counting down.
TTGTCAAAGGACCAATCTACCTCATTATCAAGTCGGTTATTCAAAAAAGTGGTTCCTATGGATCCATAATTATGTGATGGCTTGGGCTAGTATCGTGTATAACGGAGATGCATTAAGCCCCCTTTTGCCAGAGCACGGCTCATTTTCAAGTTTCTGTTGATTATAGTTCTAGCCATTGAAAGAGGTTGAGTTTATCTCTTTACCAAACAAAAACAATGTACACTTGTCCAAACAGAAAGCATTTGCAGATGACAATTCACATAAGGCCCCAATGATGTCTTTGATAGGATAGAAAACAGTGTGGGAAAATGAGAAAATGCTGGTTACCAGCATTTTCTCCTTTTCCTACAATGTTTTCAAACAAATTTTTTCGAAAGGGCCTTAATAACTCCTGATTGTGTGGTAGAGGGGTATCTATTTGGCTCTCAAAGCATTAACTCTTTACCAAACAACAAAATTTTAGACTTGTCCAAATTCAAAGCATTTGCGGAGGACAAAGTAAATGTAACTGAAAAATGGAAATTTGTCTTGAAAGGGTAGAAAAGATTGTGGGAAAAGGAGAAAATGCTGATTAACAGCATTTTCTCAATTTCCCTCAATGTTTTCAAAAGGCTTCTTTCTCAGGGTCGTTAAAAGTCGGGATTGTGTGGTGAAGGGTTAAATACCTAACAAACAACCTTTTTACGCTGAGCTCAATACTTACTGCACACATTCTGAAGCCTTTCCTTTTGACTGATAGTCAGCAATGGCCTGAATTAGTTGTGCATTTTCATCAAGCATCTATTAAAAAAATGAAAAAAAAATCATTCCTAAGTGCAAAGCCCACTATGCAAAAAATTACCAGTAACTTGCTTTGAGTTTTATTCTCAAAAAATTTCTTTACGTAATAAAATATTTGACTGGCTTTAAAGATGCACCCTTACAGCCACAGAGTAAACAAACGCTGTTAAAACTTTACAGCGTGTAGAATCTAGATAGCTGTGTAAACATAGATAAAAAATCAATATAAGGTGTATGGGATAAAAAGACGCCAGGGATTTGTCTTCAGTTTACACAGGAAACTGTGGTTGTAATGTCTATGGCTAGCCACAATAGAATGAAATGCAGTGCTCGCACTGCCAATCGACATTATCGACAATTGTTGATTAATTAATTCAGCTGTCGATTAATTCCTCCAATTGTCGATAAAAATTGTCGATTAATTTATTTCCAAAAAAATTCGAGTAAAATTCCCTTTACTCGCCTGGATCACGCGCTAATTTGCACTGGAAATGTGGTAATCGCTTGTTTCACACCTCGGCGGACGCAACCTTAGGTAATCGACAGGTCACAGTTGGCTTGTATATTCCACAACGTGTGTCATGTTATCGGTTGTTGTTCTAAGCCGTTAATTGGAGAACGCGATTAGGCATATTTGTTTATTTCACGTTAAATTTTAATTGACTATTTTACTCGACGCAGTGATAGAATGCCTTGGATTTCAATACCGCCAGAAACGGCGATGGCGACTACAGGAAACCAATTAGATATCATAAATTCGCTTACATTGCTAACGTAAACCGGCGCTGTTTAAATGTCGGCGAACAAAAAGAAAACAATAATTCATAATTGAATTTAACTGACATGTTGACATTATTCTAAGAAATCTTGTTCTTGAACCCTTAAAATCTTATCATTCTTCACTTATACCTCAACATGGGTCGTCCTAAACGAAAACTATCGCCAATTAAAAAAGATAATAAACTAAGGAAAATTTAACTGCATCTACAGTATTGGATTTAGCAGTGGTGCCAGTGAATAGCAGTATGAAAATTCAAATTAAATTTAAAGGCTTAGGTTGATAACCTTGTCCACTTCACTGTTTAGGTACTGTCGAGTGAATGACTTTAAGACATTTTATCCTCCTCATTGACCTTATTAGAAAATAATTAAGGTCAACAGATAATAAGGTAATTCATCATGTAATAGAAAATTTTCTCCTTTACTTGTGCACATCATTTATTACAATAACAAAGAAAAAAAAGTTGTTTGGTAAAGAAGTAACCATTCATCAAAAGCAACTAGGACTTAATGGTCTGTATGCTTTTATACAAATAATGTGGGAAAAGGAGAACTGTCCTTAGGAAATGGTGTAGAACAAATTTTCCTTTTCCTACAATATTTTCTACAATGTAAGATTAAAATGAAATTTTGTATTTTGGTAAAGGAGTAACCATTCATCAAAAGAAACTAGGACCTAAAAGCCTTTATGCTTTTATGTAACTATTGTGGGAGGGAGCACTATCCCAGGAAATGGTATAGAGCAAATTCTCCTTTCCCGCAATATTTTCTACAAGGTAAGATTAAATATATATGACCATTTTTTATTATTATTATTGTAATGGAAATGATTATGTGAATGAAAGTTTGAAACTATGAGCAAAAAACAAAGTTAATGCTACATGTGCATGTCTTTTCTTTTAAACCAAACTTCACGCGCTTAATTTGTCTATTATTTTTTTCAAGAAAAAATTGTTGGCCATTATTTTACTTGGGCCAGAGCTAGCACTGGAAATGCATTTTCTATCCGTCGTAATCTGTGCAACCTTGCAACCGTCAGTGGCAACATTTGGCATGAAGGTACAAGAATAATTTCATAAAATAACGATAAAATTGGTTACAAAACTGGATGAAAATGAGTAAAGATGCATCTTTAAAAAACAGTTTAGCAAATCTAAAATTGCGTTACTTTCTTTATTCTGGGTTATATTCAGGATGCAATTTAAAATGATTGGGGAAAATACATGTATGAGTCCTAATCTGCATTGTATAATAATTTTTCTTATGTGTGTAAATTATGCGTTCAACTCTCTCACACGACAACATTTTAGACTCATCCAAATTGAAAGCATTTTGAGACAACATATCTAGTGTAGTCAAAGATAACTTCTGTCTTTGAAAAGGTAGAACATGGTGACCATCATTTTCTCCCTTTCCCACGATTTGTCAAAAGCTTTTTTCCTGGGGGTCAATTAAACTGTGGATTGTGTGGAAATGGGTTAACGCTATTTTCATACTCTTTTTCTCTATTCATGGTTATTAAAAGAATTGTGAGACAATGAGCCAGAAAACTCTGGCCTTTGTGTCAAGACATGCATGCAAATACCAGTCGCATCCGACTTTGGCTACCATCCGGTAATAATTACACTATCAAAAAAAAAATTGTTTGGTTGTGTTGACAAGTCTTTCAAATAAACACTTGCTACTTGCTTTTTGAATCGTCGCTTGATTTGGTGGTGGGCCTTTAGTCCCTTGTTTCTGCTGTGATGGTACAAACGCTAAAGACATTGTTATTTTTTGAACTTGAAAATAACAAAGAGGCGATTATTGCGCTCTCCGAAAGGGTTGGATTTTTGTATACCGGAAGTTTTGACGCACTCGTCATAACTCGGCCGATTCCGTAACAACATAAAACGGCTCAGGGCTTGTTCGTCCCAAAATCAGTTTGTCCCTGGGCTTGTTCGTCCCTGGGGTTATTTGCCCGGGCTTGTTCGACGGGCTTGTTCGTCCCACACTACCTTATCGATCGTATTGAAATGAACAGTGCTGTGTGCCTTTTAAAATGAATGTTATTTTACACATAAAAGTACTTTGAATAAAACTTTCTCTTTGTCGTTTATTGAACTATCCTTCTCTTCTCCAAGACACACTGACATGCCTTTTGTTGGCGAAATACCATTTACCATGGGGTTGTTTAAACATGTGATTGTATGGTAAAAGCTTGTATGATAAAAACACAGAGTTTGTTTGTTTTTGTTGTTCAACGCCGTATTCAACGCCGTTTTCAGCAATATTGCAGTTATATCCCGGCAGCCCGTACTACACCGCCTCTTGCCTACGGCCTACCGTCCTACAACACAAAATAAACACACTATAAACTGAAAATTCATGTTCATATCCATAAATATTTTTCTTTATTTTGATTTCATCCCCAAGTGTAATGATAAGGATGATTGATTGATTGAATTTGCGTTTATTTATCGTCGCCACCGGTTGCCCATATAGGCGACGCCCCCTGAAGGCTGTTAGTATTGTTACGGGGGATAGTGCAGATACAGGACGAAACCAATCCGAAGTTACGCCTGGTTCTTTAACGTGCTCTGTGTATAGCACCGTCACATTGGACCTCGGTTTAACGTCTCATCCGAAATGATTAGTGATTTTAGATGGCCAGCCGTGGGAATTGAACCCTCACGATCACGAGTCCTACGCTCTACCAACTGAGTTATGCAGGCTGGTCATGATGGGGATGACTACTTTTGCACAGTTATATATCTCAGGTTGAGTAAGATGATCGGGGATTATGTGTAGTTAACGTGCACCTTTTCATATATACCTGCCAAAATCAGTGAAGTATGCACTATTAACACCTTTAGTTGGCAGACACATAAGTTGGGACGAACAAGCCTGGACAAACGAGAAATCAGTAGGGACGAACAAGCCCGGACGAACGAGCCCGGACGAACAAGCCCGGGCGAACAAGCCCAGGAACGAAAAAGCCCTTTAGCCATAAGACGGACTCTTCATCGCACCACCCGGAGTTTGCCGAAAGGTTTTGACGGTATCGGTTCTTTTCGACAGTGAGTCTTTCGGCGACAGGTCGTTTCGAGTAGGCCTACTGAGTACATGTATACCCGTCGGCCCGATTTCGGAGTAGGTCTATTGGGCTACAATTTCACTGAGTCGTCTTGGCCGAAAGTTGCAATCCGATTGTTAGATTGATCATAGAATTTGGATAGTGATTGGTTTTCACCCACAGTTTAAGTTTAAGTTTAAACATATTTATTTTACATCGATTGAGAAACAAGTTCTTACAACTTATACTAATCTCTCTCGATTCTGCTTCCTGGGAACTACACCAGTACTCGCGCCGAATGTGTGGGTCTATGAAAAATCCCAAAGTTGACACCCGCTCCCGGGCATCGAACTCAGGACCTTTTGGTTACGAGGCCGGCGATCTACCTCACGACCACACCACCACACAATTTGATTTAGCAAAATATACTTCGTCTGTGCCGGCGCCACAACAGAGCAGTCTTTGATGATAATAGATCTTTACTGTACTTTTTGGATTTTACTAGGTATTATGTCACAGTTTGCATATTTTGAACACCTGCTCATAAAATATCTATTGTATGGTGAGTCATATTTCTTGTATTTAATGATCAATAATTCACATCCTGTTCTAGATTTAATTCGTTGTGAATTTAACCGACACGACATCAAAACATTGTCTGAAAAGGAAGCAGTGTTAGAAACAATGATGAGTATGAAAATGTGCAACATGAGTATGGGATAAGTCACACTCGTCTTGTATTCAGACAACCGTCAAGTCCTAGTCACACCTTCTTGTTGGTGCCAACTGGAACATAATCACTACAATTTTTCTTACAACATTTTAACCGTGGCTCACGGGAAAGCGAAAGACTAGTTACGCCGTTGTACATAGATCTATAATTTTCATTCTTAAAAGACACTAGGTGTAGGTAGAAAAACAATGAGCCATGGTCTGTGTAAAAGTTATTGAAAGGATCTGCAAAAAAGTATCGACCCAGGCCAGCCTGCCCATTCCACGCAGACTAACCTGGCTCCAGTTTTTTTTTTGTTTTTTTTTTTTGCCATTCACGTATATGTATTTTCTTCATATTAAAGGATCATTCTACTCATGTTTTCATGGATAGTTCGTTTTCAGAGAAACTGGATCCACATTATGTTACAACTGGCGTGGTAAAATGCGAACGTTACGAAGATGCCGGTGCATAAGCTCTAATATTTCTTTCCCCGTAGACTAAATAGAGCCGAATCGACGGATTCTAAATTTAGGCCGAAGCGACCTAATTCGGCAGCCAGTTATCAATCTTCGTATCAAGGCTTACGCTAGATACAACGGGCACCAGTTTAGAAGCGACCCACCCGAAATTAGGCCGAAACGACCCGGCCGAAACGACACGAGCTGAAATGACCAGTGTCTATATTCACCAACCATTCTTAAGAACATTCCTAGTCTTATTCTCAAGAATTTTCTAAATTTGAAAGTAACACAACTTCTGATTGGCTAAACCAAATGGTTTAGCCAATCAGAAGTTGTGTTACTTTGAAATTGGGTTTAGGCAAACAGAAGTTGTGTTACTTTCAAATTTAGAAAAAAAGGGGCGAATTAGACAAAGATTATTCTTAAGAATGGTTGGTGAATGCGGACTCTGGCATGATTCGTTTGACTGAAAGAGCTCTACACAAAAACGGTACGATCATCCCACATTCGATGTTCGCAAAATTTTACCTCAGCGTATACATGAGATAACATTCGTGTGTATCATTTTATATTAGGAAAAGTAAGTAAAAATTGTTATCAAAAGTCATTAATTTTAAGCAATGTTTACTTTACGAAACTGTTCATTTTAACGTTTCTTTATGGACCTAGATCTACTCTCCATTAGCTGCCTTAGATATGACTAACATACTCTGACTCTGATCTTATGCTCTTATGCCTCTTCTCTCTCTCTCTCTCTCCCTCTCTCTCTCTCTCTCTCTGCCCGTCAGTTTAAGGCTTTAAATAACACACAACTCGACTCTTAACGAACCTGAAAAAGAGGGCTTTTGAAAAAATTGTTGTAAAAGGAGAGAATAGAATGTAGAAACCTATCTTTTTCCCCCAATGTTTTCTGACCTTTCAAATACAAATATAACTTTACACTGTCTTCTGGAAGTTGTTTAGAAGTGAACAGGTCGAAAATTAACTCGTCTCACGGTCTGATAAAGGGTTAAATACCTGTTTAAGAAACGAAAATATAAATGAACATTTTAAAGCCTAAAAAATCCTAAATCTCTACCTAAGATAGTTTTGTGAAGATAGTTGATATTTCATAGGGAAAAAATATCATTTGAACGTGACAATTTACTCTAAGTTGCAGGAATAATAATAATGATAATAATAATAAAAAAAATATGCTACTTGCTGGGATTTGCGCCTGCGACAGTTAAAGCCATAACCAGCAACAGAACAACCCACGCAACTAACTATTTAAATACCGTGTTTGACTGTTAATCGAACGAAACATTTTGATTTGACTATGTTCAACGCATTTGCAAAGGAAAAACGCGATAAAGCTCACAAAATGATCTCTGGCATTTTCTCCTTTACCCACAATGTTTTCAACAGCCTTCTTCCTGAGGACCGTTAAAACACGAGATTGTTTGGTAAATGGTTAATTCAAAAGACAGGCTTATAATCAGTTAATAATTACTACATTTTAAAGGTGCTGTCTCAGATGTAAATGAAGAATAGAAGAATACAATAAACTTGTATATGGTTTAACGCTGAACGCCAAAGAGACCTGTAAGGTGGAACTAGTTGCTATTTTCAACAGAAATTTCAAATATAAAGCAGTGACAGTTGTGTTCCATGCTTACTTTGTCATTTAACTCTTTACCAAACGACAAAATATTAGACTTGTCGAAATTGAAAGCATTTGCAGACTACAAAATAAACGTGACTCAAAAATTGAAACTTGACTTTAGAAGACTAGAAAACATTGTGGGAAAATTTTATCGCAGAGTTGCATTAAACCCCCCTTTTGCAAAAGCATGGCTCATTTTTTTCATATCCCGAGTCCAATTAACTCTTTACCAAACAATCTCTGGTTTTTACGACCCAGAGGAAGAAGCCTTCTGAAAACACTGTAGGAAAAGGAGAAAATGCTGGTAACCAGCAGTTTCTTCTTTTCCCACAATGTTTTCTACTCTTCTAAAGTCAATTTTCAATTTTTGAGTCAAGCAAGTCATCACATAATTATGTATCCATAAAATTTTGTATAACTACCGAGTCACGAGGTACACTGTTCCTTCGACATGCTGAAAATTGACAAATAGCAAAACGTTTCGACACTGGTCAGCCTGCGCGGACTGCGCAGGCTGACCAGTGTCGATACTTTTTGCAGAAGCATCAAACTCCGTTTTCATGGAGCATGGCTCACATGTTTTGTTCATGGGCTGTTCTAATGTCTCCGAGGAAAGCCGGGTAACAAATTCCCAGGTCTTCGCCGTTTGACCCCGGATACACTTTAACCTTCAGCAAATGATACAACTTCAGACTCATGCAAACTTGCAAGCAATCGCAGACGACAAAACTTGATGTGGCTCCAATGATGGGATTTGTCTTTGAAAGGGAGGAAAACGTTGTTGGAAAAGGAGAAAATGCTGGTTACCGGTATTTTCCTCTTTTTCAAAAATGTAGGCCTTTTCAAAAGCTTTCTTCGTCAGGGTTATTCAACACGGAACTGTTTGGTAGAGGAATAATTTTTTCCGAGAGGGAACATATGGCTTGCGCTATATCTATGGTCAAGTAGCATATGTAATATTCTGGGGCTAACAGACATGAAACAGCAATATGTAAGGGGATATTGCTACTCGCTGTGGTCCATTGAAAAATGATTCCTTTCTACAAACCGAGTCCCGGTAGCTCAGTCGGTAGCGTACAGGACTTTCAAGAGAGCAGGAGGTCGCTGGTTCGATCCCCGGCTCGGCCAATTTTTTTTCCGAGGATTGATGATAGTCATTGCGACAGGATTCATTCCTCTCTCACCGCTGATCATTGTTTCGACAATATGTCAGGCGGGAAAGCAGCCAGTGGCTTGGAAAGAATTCCAGGAAAGCATAGATAGGTGCACTGGCTGCCACGATATAACTGAAATAATGTTTTAAACGGCCAGCCAACCATCTTTTCTACAAACCACGATAGTGCTCAACATGACACCTTCAAGAATCGAAGTACTGAAAGTACATGTACTAATAGAAGGTGATGGTAGAATTTTGCAAGCAAATATATGGTACCGGTAACCCTGGACCATTTCATTGAAAATTAGTTCATCTGCCCGTTTACAACTTTTTTGTTTCAGATAGCATTATTTCATGACTATTTTCCATTCAATCGTGTACCTTACCGTTTTGCATGCGGTTTCAGGTGTTCGGAAAGTGGTTTGAGTGTAATGACAGTGGTTTAGGGTGATTTTCGAGTGGTTTGGGGGTGTTTAAGGGTGATTCTCAAACTTAATCATCCGTCAGATAGACTTACTAAACAAGGCCAAGTCAAAGCTGCTAAACGAGGCCAATTTCTAAATCTGATTCTATGACGTTTAACTCTGAAATTCATTGTTTGCGTCATCGGCTTGCAAAGTTTTTCAATTCGCGTGTACACACTTTATTTTCACATTTTGAATGACACAGACGCGTCTTTTTATTGCTCTTTGAGGACCTATTTCACTTAAAACAGAGGAGTGATTTTTCACCACAGGACTTCAGTTTGAAAGTTGACATAAGAAGGTGACACTTGAAAGGTCATAACCCTCTAAGATTGATCTCCGCACAATAGGGTAGGCAACATGGTGCAACAACTTTATTTTATACACCCGCTACCCGTAGCTTTGACTGATTGATTGATTGATCGATCAATCGATCAATTGAGCGAGCGAGTGAGTGATTGATTGATGTTTTACGCCTTTTTCAACATTATGTCAATCATATCACGGCAACAGCTCACATATTCATGTATGTCCTGGGTTTCATGATTACTAAGCTAGGGCTCTGAAGTGTCTTGTCCAAGGACGCTCCCTCGAAAATCCTAGTGTTCCATAGAGTTTCGAACCAGGGGTCTCCAGGTTAAAGTCCTACACTTTACCACGGTCGTTCGGTCCATGTGTCAGTCGCTTGCAGAATAATAAACTTTAAAACTAGGTAAAAAGTTGCCAAGTTGCCCTTTCTATTTTGTTTAGTTTTCGCCTGGTTTTAAAATTAATTTTTGTGTCAGCGACTTACAATAGGATCGACTTCTTCATTATTATTTCCATATATTTACATGGAATGATTTAAATCTAAATGCATTTCAACATCTCATTATTCTGCATTGTTTACTTCTGGCCGCTACCGAGCCTTTAAAGGGTCTTTGAAAACGTTCAGCGCATATATTTGCATGTCATTCACCTTCAATGAGAAAGCGCATGCGCAGAGATAATGTCACATTGCTGGACCATTTGGTGTTCAAAGTCTAGCGATAACATGATATGATAAAATCTAACGAGCTGAAATCATGATTTAGAATGGAGAATCGCACTATAACGCTATTCAAGTGAGTAGAATCTAACTAATATTATTCACTTTTATTGCTACAACAATCATCATCTGTAAGGATTTAACTTGTAGCTTGATAGATTCTCCGCGATATTTTGTCGCATACACAAACACAAACGCAAAAAAAGAACAACCAGGAAGTTAATAATACTTGTATTTGTAATGACAGGGTTCAAGAGCTATATTCTAATTATTGCCTTGTGTTAGAGCATACATTGCAAGACAGGCATTCGTCTCTGAACTGTCTTCAGTTATAAGCCTAATATCTTGTCACAGAGGGTCGATTGTTCGATCCATGATTGGGTCATTACAAATAGCATGCATGAACAAGCAACGGCTTGTCTCTGAGAGTAAACGGCTAATGTGACTGGTGTACAAGTCCAGCAGACCGCTTTTGAAAAGATTGGGACATAAAGAGAAAAAGCTCATCGCGAGCAATTTCTCATTTGCTCACGCTGTTTTGACGTGTACTTATGAACTAAAAGCTTTCGTACGACCCGGCCATGGATCGAACGATCGGCCTTCCGCACTAATGTGAGAAAATGTACTTTTGAATGATATTTGAATTTCAAAACTCCATTGGTTAAAGGATATTTTACTCGTAACCAATACTTATTTCCTATATGGTTTTCAAAATCTGTTTGAGGGGCTATGGTGGCATATTTCTGCCACGAGATACGAGATAACTTTTGCGATAATTTAAGAAAACTTTCACGATAAAACAAACTTTCCTTGAAATATTATCTAGACGATTAAAATTTCACGATAAAAATATTGCGATATTTCTCACTTTTATTCTTATTTTTTCGACATGCCTACAACTGACACTAACGGTATCAATAAAATTTAGAGATACGAAACTTTCGGAACATCTTCGTCTCAGAGGACGAGTAAATAGCATTTATATCGTGTGAAATGGTTTCATAAGACAGTGTGTAACATACCTAAACAGGTATTTATGAGTTTTATTGATGATAAATAGATTAAGTTAAACTACAATTGTAAAATAATTCGAATTTTAACTTACCGTCATACTGTAAGTCAAAAACTACCGAGTTCATCCAAATGGTAGATTTTCTATTTATAGATATCGAAAAACGGGTAGAACTAGCGCGGTAATTTTATCTCGAATGTCAGCTTCGTGCACGAATGAGAAATTTTACGTAAAAATATTTACTGATCATTGTAGAATTTTCTAGATAACAAAGTTTAATACGATATATTTTTCAGAAAAATTTTTTACTATCTAGATCTACTTAAAAGTTCTAGGAATCTTTGATTTATCGGGATAGTTTTCTAAAAATATCCCGATATGAATCTCGTATCTCGTGGCAGAAATAGGCCACCATAAGGAGCAGGTTAAATGACTGGTGCACACACTCAATATTACATAAATCGATAGTAGGATTTATTCAAGCGCTTGCAATCTGAGAACGTTTTTGAGTCGTTTTCCACTTTGATTCACCACTCCTTTTTCGAAAAAAACACTAGGGACCAACGTACAGTTTTGCAAATCGGAAGTGGCAGTCACTTTACACCCAAAAATCAGTTAGCTGCGGTAAACAACTTTCACAAAAACAGGCCCTTAACCCTTAGGTTGCTAAGCGCGACTTACTGACCTTTTGCAGACAGTGTAGATCAAGATCAGACTGCACAAAACGTGCAGTCTGATCTTTGATCTACACTGTCCGATAAGGACATAATGTCCCCAGAAAAATATCGTCGAAATAGCAAAATTTGGGTTTTTACTATCGGCTCAAAAATTTCATATCACTTATTCAGCAGGATAAGGGTGAAATGAATTCAATTATAGATATGATAGAAACTCATCGGATGTATATCATTAATTTTGAAAGGTAAGATATTTATTTATCCATGACAAAGACGTAAAGGTTGGTTTATAATGCTGAAATACTAGAATTTTATGATTTTATCTCAACTGCTATTCATACTCTAATTATTCAGTATCGAGGACTTTTTATTAAACTATTGCATAAAAATAATGTGCAGCAGAAAATCGGACATACGCCATTGCATCTTCAAGAAAGATTTTAGATTTGCCACTACATGAGGTGGCATCAGTTTGGAGCAGCGCATGCGTAGTGCATGAGAAGTGAAAGAAGCCAGAAATCCTGTACGACTTAAATTTTGTCAGGAACAAGAACACCATCAAAGGCTTTTTGAGCGCAAAAATGGGGTACAAAAAGGCTTTTTCAAAATTTTGACTGTTAGATTTTCAATGTGAAGCGAATGAATAATCAACAAGTTTCTTTTTCTGTGAGCAAGTCAGTGAATTCTTTTCAAACTTTGGCTCTGGCGTCGTTAAGCATTTATCTTTTTTTTTTTGCAAAAAGTTACAGCAAATTACCACTATCTTTTCTAGACTGAAAGACATTTGATACAAAACGAGACAAGTACATGTGTATGTATTTATATAGTCTGGTATGTACAGCATACACATTGGGAAACAGTAATGCTTTCAAAAAAACAACGATACAATGAATTTTAGAATTTCCTGATTTCGACGATCCTTCACACCGATCCATGACAGGCAAAACAAATCTGCCGTCTGATTTTCTCCCGTGTAGTCGCCTTTCATACTCCGACCCTAGGTCGAATGCGTTTTTTTTAAAAGTGTGTTTACTCTACCTTCCTTTGGTGTCCGACGACCCCCATGACGACCACACCGCGTTCTTTGGGTACCGGCGGTGATTCTGCCACAACCACGGCGTTTTTATGATGGCTATGGCACTGCTATCAAATACCGTTCGCGCTGCTGTGATGAAGTTTTGTTGTTTTCTGTACAATATCGTAGTCAAGTGATTCCCTGTAAAAAGTATCCACCTTGATGATACGTTGGCAAAGCCTATAAATTACCGAGCTCATCATTCACATCTGTTGAATCAGGAGAGTTTTCTGAAGCGAAGCAGGGTCTGTCTGTCTGCCTGTCCTTCCGCCCGCCCTTTTGCTTGCTTGTCTCAACTTGGGTATGTAACGGTTCTAGTTGCCCAAATGTATTCTGTGGGCTTGACCAAGCCGTAGTCTAACCCAGCATCTGCTGTGCGTCAACATTTCCCTTCATTTTCTTCTAATCAGGTTAAATGCTAGTTGACAGTCATTTGTCAGCTGCTGGACGAGAGTCATTATATTATGTTGCACGCCTGGTACGCTGTCCATTTCCTCTTTAAAGATGTATAATTGACGTAGAGTTGCGATGGCTTGGAGAGAAACGCTGATGAAGGCAGGCAGCCGAGGTCGACTTATGGCTAGGGCATCCCAGAAACGCAGCGCAAACGAACAAGAAACACCGAGGTCATGTAAGGTAAAATAAATTAAAAAGAAATCCCATAAACGCTGTGCTGACGCACGGACTAAAAGAGACGTTGTACAGACATAGGATTGTACACCGAAGTTCTACCTCCGAAAACAACCTCCCTGACAACTCTGGAAGGGTGCAAAAAAAATCATTATAAAACCCGAGTGGATGGAATAAGATCGCAGTTTGCTCGCTGCACATGGCCCATGAGTCGTATGAATTTGTGTGTTTCCACGTAGGAATCTGAGGTCCTTTGTAGGAATTAAATTTTAAACCGTATTGACCAGGTTTCAGTTCTGGTTACAACCAGGTCTAGTAACTTCGAACTACAGGTATTTCATATTATCTGTCCTTATTCTTAGAGTCAATATTTTTTACTAATTTCAATTTAAACTGAATTGAAAGCTGCGTACAAGGTGTTTCATACTATTTGTCCTTATTCTTAGAGTAAATATTTTCTACTAATTTTCCATTAATTTCATTTTAAACTGAAATGAAAGCTGCCAACTTTTTCATTTGATATGTAGTACATAGACATTACTCTTATAATAGTTAATACACTACACTTTTTCTGACACGTCTACTCTGAGCAATTCTGACGTCGAGTTTATTGTTCCAGTTTTTCATTAAATGTCTGCCCCCCCCCCCCCCTCCCCGCTGCTATTTTCATAAATTTCTTTCTTGGTAGCAGCTTTAAAGTCCTAAGTAGCCTATCTCCTGACATTGGGTTGTGCACCTTTAATAATACGCCTTACAAGAAAAAGTCTGGATGATCAGAAGGTGTAACCATTCCTGAAAGAAATTGATATTTGCCAGGATGATTTTAGATGTCATTCAATTATGTCATGTGTTGTGTGGCTCTTCCTTGCTAAAATCAAATGCATATAATAGTACACGTGTCTTCAATGTTAATGCCTTCTTGTTTTGGCATCGGACTGAAATTCTTCCTAGGAATGTTCAGATTGCCCTCCTCATTTACTGTGTCAGCATTGTCAGCGTCGTCTGCGAAAAACATGGGAACCACTATACCGTCAGCACTAAAAACAGCCCATGAGGTAATTGTCTCATTGTGTAGTAGTTTTTCAATGTGAAAGCCCGATTTCCCTGTTGCTCTAAACCCATTTTGCTGCTTGTAAACCTGTATGCTCCTAGGATAATCTTTAAACAAAAAAGTTTACATCATTTGAAGTCCCAGAATTAACGTTATGTAGGACACTTGTTGTGAAATGCTCTTGTCAGAAAAAGTGTTGTGTATCAAAGAATGTTTGGGTAATGTCTGTGTATTATATACTGAACCAAAAAAGAAACTTCCCCTGTGTTTAAGTGCAAATGCAATGTTATTAAAAAAAATCAAAATATCAGATGACCTACATATATTCGGGCGAACGATTATGTGTCCGATAAAACAAATTTTAACTCGATTGAAAGCATTTTGCAGAAGAAACCCGCTGAAAGCGATTTTCACGTGCATGCACGGACCAGTATAATTCGTGTATATTTTTTGAAACCTTTCAGTCTAATTTTATAGACTTTCATGTCAATAAGAAAAAGACGTTGAAAAAAATTAAATTCTTTTTAGTTTTCTTTATTTTTGATATGCCTAGAATTCCGCAAAATTTACGCGAACGTGCCATTGGCATGCTTAATGCTGGTATGACGATGAATGCTGTTGCTATGAACATTGGATGTTCTACTCGTGCTATTCGACACCTCAGGCAACGTTTTCAAGCAACAGGGCGTACGGAAGATCGACCATGTAGTGGACGTCCTCGCGTCACGACGCGCGGCCATGACCGCTATATTCGGAACACCCACCTGTGCAATCGCTTCCAAACTGCCACAGCCACTTCTGCTAACACCCCTGGTACACATAACAACCGTATATCTGCCGAAACTGTGCGCAATCGCTTGCGCGAGGGTGGGCTACGTGCACGTCGTCCATACGTTGGTTGTGTTTTGACGCGACGTCACCGCGTAAATCGTGTTAATTGGGCACGTACACACCAACGCTGGCTTAGACAACAATGGAATAGCGTTCTTTTCTCTGACGAGTCCAGGTTTTCCATTCATCGAGGTGATGGCAGGGTTCGAGTATACCGTAGGAGAAATGAACGTTATACCGACTGTTGAGTACTTGAACGAGATCGTTTTGGGGGTGGGGGTTCTGCCTTGGTCTAGGCGGGCATTGCACATGGCTTTCGCACTGATCTCGTCGTTATCGAAGGGAATTTGAATGCCCAACGCTACCGAGATGAAATTCTTGCGAGGCACGTTATCCCACTGTTTCAAAATAATGCCAATATCACTCTTTTTCAGCATGATAATGCCACAAGCCATACAGCTAGGGACAATGTGAATTTCCTCAGGGCGAATAACATTGCATTTATTAATGACTGGCCTGCCAAAAGCCCTGATCTGAATCCCATTGAACACCTTTGGGATAATTTGGACCAGCGTGTTAGACGTCGCCCTATTCCACCGTCAAACGTCATTCAGCTAAGACAAGCCTTAATTCAGGAATGGAACAACATTCCACAAGCCGAAATCAATACACTTATCCGTTCTATGCGCCAACGATGCCAGGCAGTCCTTCATGCTGAAGGTGGTCATACCCGGTATTAATTTGTGATTTTGGTGAGCGACCCCTTCCGCATTTTAACTACCATTTCACTACTTTTGGATAAACCCTCAGCAATAATTTTTTTCACACAAAGTCGGAATAAAATACTCTTTCAATGCATATAAATCTAGTTTAATCCTGATTTTCATATTTGTGTATATCTGCACTTAAACACAGGGGAAGTTTCTTTTTTGGTTCAGTATATATTAAATGAAATTTTACTGTGTATGCTAAAAGGTGGTAGCTTTCCAATTATTTTAATCTTACATGTGTAGACAATATTCATGTTTAGAATAAGGACAGACATTATGAAACACCCTGTAGTTCCGGCTCTTTCAAGAATCTTTTCGACGATAGAAAAAAATAGGAAGTCAGAATTCACTCTGTCTCACTTTTGAACATACAGTCCAATAAGTTTTGTATATGTAGGAATGTAGTCTATAGTTTACAAGATCTAAGACTAATTTTATATATTTCTTCCTAAAAGCTTTAGGCTTTAAAAGCTTCAAAAGCTTTGTCAAACCCTTCCCAAGTGACACACTGTCGCCTCTGCACTAAACATTGCTTTAATGCTCTGATAGTTATAGACTCCACTAAAACAAGTTTACACGAGTCAATTTTCAATCAAAATCGTTATTAACAAACGCTGTTGACAGATAAATTATTTGATTTGATAAACGTTATTGATCGTTTTCAATTAAGAAATAATCTTCTTTCTATTGTGGTTTATCGTTCAATAAACCACGGTTGTGAGTTATGAGGCACAATAAATAATTCACAAGGGCGATAGCCTGAGTGGGTTATTCATTGCGCCTCATTACTCACAACGTGGTTTATTGAACGATAAACCACAGTAGAAAAAAGATTATTTCGATTCTTACATGGCCAACTCTTCATCAAAGGAAAAAAAGTTCATAGTTAGTGTAAAAACGCGGATGCGGATTATATTCCCTTGAATAAACCACGGCTGTTCCACTTACTTACAAAAACAAAACCCCACTGCCCTAATGCTTCGAATGCTCTAAATATTACTCTGGGACACCCACTTCCAATCCCATTTCCAATGCAATACCGGAACTAACCTTCAACTTGAAAAGACACTTGATTTACATATGTTACTGACAACACTTCAAATAGTACCATCGTTGTCAATTTTTATCAAAAATAGTTATTATCGGTAAATCCTTAAGGACTTTCCTTCCTCCTTCGTAAATGAGCGGAAAATGACGATTTGTTTACGTCAACTGACTTTCATTGATAAAATATCGGAGGGCAAAGACATGGAAGAGCCAGAGGCGACTTACTTTATACAGAATGAAATTTTACCACGCTTTTGTTGCACTGTGTTTATAGAGCTCAATTCACGTGTCATGTTGGAATTAAAATTTTGCTGAGAGGTTGACAAATGTAGATGATCTAATTCATAACTTGTAGATATAGAGTACGAGTATAGTTGTTGTCGTAGATAAGAACAAATTCTGCGCCGCCATGTTCAAGATCATGTGACTGGGTGTAATTAAAATGTATTTCAATATGTTTGTATGTAAAAATTTTACTTTTCAACTCTTCTACTGACGCTACCCGTATATAGCCCTCCCGGATTGGCTGCTTGTTCAGTAGTTCTAAATGTCTATGTACAGAAATAGACTTTTCCAGTAGATCTACTAGATCTATAATCGCTAAATTGGTGGACTGGTGGAAAAATTTATATAAAGAAGACATTTGGTCCCTCCTCATACAAATATTTAATGCATTCTGGACAACGTCTGTTTTAAGTGAAAGAAACCCATGCAGATCTAGATCTATACCGGTTTAGAAATTGCTGCGGATCTCTAGATCTAGCTCACTTTTAAAACAGTCCGTTATGTACATCTGCGACGCGTTCCAGTAGATCTCGTGTAATCCCGATGGTAGACCATGTTCCTGCTAGAACAATTCTTGTTGCCTATCCCTGTATTCATATTCCTTGCTGTAACGTACATTGCAATTATTTCTTGTCACATAACTTCCCTTGTTTTCAATGTAAAATAGCAATGTTACAAATTGTCTTTACTTATACGCATTTGAGATAAGACTTTGTGACGTCAGTTGAGCGTTATGTGACGTCATTTTTCTTGTGCGTTATTTCTAATAACCAGTCTGAAACCAATTTCCCAATCAGTTCAACTGTGAAATTGATGATTCTGAATCCTGGTGGAATTAAGGTTTGTAATACAGTGAATCTTGTACATGCGACCACGTGTTTTAAGCGACTTTTGTGCTAAACGACCGTTTTTAAGTCCACCCAAGTTATTTTCCCCTAATTTTATTTTGTATTAAGCGACTTTTGTACTACGTGACCAACAACCACCAATTTCAGGCCCCAAACGACCATTAAATTTCACTAAGCGACCCATCAAAACTCGTCGTCATGAAAGTGGAACCTAATTGACAGTAGAGTTTGATAACAAACTCTGACTTACCCAAATCAAGACATCACAGCATGTGTCAGTTACAGGATTAACACATTTACGTGTCAAAGTGTTAATCACCCTTTGACCATAGCGTCAAAGGTGCAGAACCATGTCATAATGACCAGCAAAATGCCTTATCAGCTTGCCTGCGGACATGTGAAAAGGGTAGGAAATTACGTTTATGTATCCTTGTGGTCTCCCTTAATGGAACAGAATTTTGTTCAGTCGCCCCTATATGAAGTGGAATGCACAATTTTTAATTCGGTTATAATTAGGCGCTACGAATCAAGTGTGACTTTCACTGACAAATTCAACCTGGGACCAATGTGGATTAAGAAGTTGTTCCTGAATACGACGAGTCTTTTAGACAAGCTAATATTCATATTTACACAGTCTTTGTTTGTTTCATGAATTTTTTTACCATGTATCCAAGGAACATAGAGTAATTTTGTTCAAATGGTTTGTTATGCAGAGATTTCTTGGTGACTTCTTTGACCTACTTTCGGTTTCTTCTTTCGCTTAATTTTTTTTGTCCTAAAAGTTTTTTCTTTTTTTTTTATGGATCAATCATCTTCTTCATACTTTCTCAACAATAGTAACATATTGTTTTAGTTTAGGTAAGATCTATATTTTAAAGAATTAATGTGTAAAAAATGTAATTTTCGGCATGCTCCCCCCCTCCCCCGAGCTACAGTCACACGCAAAAAGTATTGGTGAAAAAGGGCCGCCATCTTTGATTCACTTAACACACAATGGGTAGGAAAGGTCGAGAATTATCACTAGAGTTAAAAAAAATGGCAGTGGATTTATATGAGAATGGTCACAAGCTTAGTGATATAAGTAAAGTGTTGAGTGTACCTTACATGACTGTTTCAAATATTGTTAAGAAATATTTGAACAGTGGCTCAGTTGAGAACAAGAGGCGAAGTGGTCGACCAAAACTTGTGTTAGACAGAGACTATAGACAACTTGAGCGTCTTGTAAAGGTGAATAGGAGGGATTCTTTATTCAATAAAAACAGGGAGATACAGGTATCAACACCATTTAAGTCAGCATGGGTTCCAAAAAAGGGTTCTGAAGAAGAAAGTTGTGGTCAAGAATGAAAATAGGAGGAAACGGTTGTCTTGGTGTTTAGAGAAGAGAAGGTGGGTCGAAAATGGAAATAGGGATAAAGTGATAGATCTACTTTCAGATGAAAGTCAGGTTGTTTTTGGCACCAATTACAGGTCTATATGTTTGGCGTAAGCGAGGTGAAGGGTATAGACCTGACTTGGTTCCATCGGAACAGAACAGGAAATATCAGGTCATGATATAGGGGTGGTATTGTGTCGGAACAATAACAAGTGTTACTGGAAATATCAATTCTGAAAAATATAATGACGTCTTAGAAGATAATCTATGTTCTGTAATTGCAAAACATTTCCCTGATAACCAGTACCTTTTTCAAGGATGATAACACACTAGTTCATAGATCAAGGGTGCTTCAAGAATACAAGGCCACAAGCAACCTTAAATCAGTTTCCTGGCCAGCACAATCACCTGATCTGAACATAATAGAAAATGTTTGGCTTTATATCAAGAGAAAACTGGCTTATAGACACCATGTCATCAACAGTAATGCAGACTTGTTTCATGAAATAAGAAGAGCTTGGATGGACATTCCTCCATGTTTTATTCAGAAGCTTTATTTGTCAGTTCCAAGGAGAATTATGTCGATAATCCGCTTAAAAGGGTACATCATAAAGTATTTAGGTAGGGAAAAACCAGTTTTCAGTTAGTTCAGTTGAGAAGTTAACTTAGTATAAGCTTTCAAACAAGTCTGTCCTTTATGGGATAAATCAAAGATAGCGGCCCTTTTCACCAATACTTTTTGCGTGTGACTGTAGCACCGATTTATTTAGCGACCATTTTATTAAGCGACCCTTTTTTTTATTAGCCCTCCTGAGCACGAAGTGCTCAAGGTGAGCTTTTGTGATCGCCCAATGTCCGTCATCTGTCGTCCGTCGTCCACAATTTCTATAAACATCTCATCCTCCTAAACCACTGGGCCAATCTTGATGAAACTTGGCAGGAATGTTCCTTGGGTGAAGTTCTACCAAAGTTGTTCAAGAGATTGAATTCCACCCATAACTCTGGTTGCCATGGCAACAAAAAGGAAAAAATAGCAAAATCTTTGAAAATCTTCTTCTCTGAAACTAGAAGGCGTAGAGCTTTGATATTTGGTGTGTAGCATCTCCTAGTAGACCTCTACTGAGTTTGTTCATATGATGCTCCTGGGGTCACAAGTTCGAACATAGGAACAAAGAAGGAAAACTTTAAAATTCTTCTTTTCTGAAACTGGAAGGCGAAGAGCTTTGATATTTGGTATGTAGCATCTCCTAGTGGACCTCTACCAAGTTTGTTTATACAATGCCACTTGGGTCAAAACTGGCCTCGCCCCGGGGGTCACAAGTCTGAACATGGGAAGAAAGAAGGAAAACTTTAAAATTCATCTTCTCTAAAACTGGAAGGCGTAGAGCTTTGATATTTGGTATGTAGCATCTCCTAGTGGACCTCTACCAAGTTTGTTCATATGATGCCTCTGGGTTCAAAACTGGCTCCGCCCTGGGGGTCACAAGTTCGAACATAGGAACAAAGAAGGAAAACTTTAAAATTTTTCTTCTCTAAAACTGGAAGGTGTAGAGCTTTGATATTTGGTATGTAGCATCTCCTAGTAGACCTCTACCAAGTGTGTTAAATGATGCCGCTGGGGTCAAAACTGGCTCCGCCCTGAGGTCACAAGTTCGAACATAGGAACAAAGAAGGAAAACTTTAAAATTCTTCTTTTCTGAAACTGGAAGGCGTAGAGCTTTGATATTTGGTATGTAGTGAACCTGTTCTAAGTTTGTTAGCCTACCTGAGCACAACGTGTTCAGTGAATTCGAAATTGCCTCACCTGAGGTCATATACTAGGTCACTAGTTCAAATTAAAGAAATACCTTGTGGGCACTCTTGAGGCCACATTTATTGCTCAATTAACTTGAAAACTGTTCAGAATGTTTGTCCTCATAAATTTTTTGATGAGTTCAAAATTGGGTCACCTGGGTTCATAATCTAGGTCACTAGGTCAAATTAAAGAAATACCTTTAGGGCACTCTAGAGGCCACATTTCTTGCTCAATTGACTTGAAAATTGGTCAGAATGTTTGTCTTGATGAAATATCGGATGAGTTTGGAATTGGGTCACCTGGGATCATAAACTAGGTCACTTGGTCAAATTAAAGAAATATCTTGTGGACACTCTAGAGGCCATATTCATTGCTCAATTAACTTGAAAACTGTTCAGAATGTTTGTCTTGATAAATTTTTTGATGAGTTCTAAATTGGGTCACGTGAGATGATAAATTAGGTCACTAGGTCAACTTACGGAAATTCCTTGTGCACGCTCTAGAGGCCACATTTTAAGCTCAAATGACCTGACAATTGTTCAGAAATTAAATTATGCACGTGGAGTGAAATTTCGCCTACTGACTCAGGTGAGCGATCCAGGGCCATCATGGCCCTCTTGTTGTCCCTAGCGTGGTCGTTTAATACAAAATTGACTGTAAATTCAGAATTTTAAAAGATCACGTAAAATTTCTCTGTTGACCAGCCTCTTTGAAGAAACTATCCTTATTCCAAACGAAAACTCATGTAAAAGCAATGTGTCGGTCTCATTCGTGTATTTGTACAAGGTTTCACATAGTTCTAATTTAACGGGCTTACTAGATCTAAATATAGTGAAAATATGAAAAATATTCTCGTTCCATACCATAAGGCCAAGGGCTAGATCTACCAACTTTCGCATGTAGCTTTATCTAATAGACCTCTGCCAAGATTCATCAAATTATACCGAGTAGCCCTTGGTCAAAAACAGCCCTGCCCCAGGGGTCACAAGCTGTACTTGGGGTAGATAGTGAAAACTTTGAAAATCTTCTCATTCCTAACTACTGATAATTGTTCAAATTATAGAACCTACAGTAGGCCTGGGTCAAAACTGGTCCCCCGGGGATCACAAGTTTTACATTGGCTTATTACTTGAAAACAAAGCCAATCCTAACTATAAGGCATATAGTCTAGAGCTTTATCTAGTAGATCTAGATCTAGTCCTCTACCAAAACTATTCAAACCATAGCCCTGGGGGTCAAAATTTGCCCCATTCTGCTGATCATACATGTACCATTTAGATCTACAAAGTCTCATATAGTATCTTCATCTAGTGGGTCACTACCAAGTTTATTAAGAATTTAGTCCCAGGATCAAAAAGGGTCCTGCTTCTAGGGTCACATTACTTACAAAGGTTTTCTGTTACGGCAACTTTTAACATCTTGTTCATTACAACTATCCGACCTAGATCCATATCACTTGTTTTGTAGTTTTCAGGGTTCAGCTAGATCAAATTATAGACTGTGTGTAAAAAACATGCCCTACCCTGGGAAGTACAATTTTCATATGGACGTCTATAGAGAAAATTTTGAAAGTTTTCTGGTCCTCTTGTTGGAAATGGTCTTGCCAAAGTACTCTCTGTCAGAGTTCATTGATATTCGGTATGAATGATACTTTATTAGACCTGCGTGTGTTCATTAAAATCATCTTGGCGCGTGAAAAATATGAGACTTTTTTTTGGGGTGGGGGAGGGGGGGGTCTAGGCTTATATCTCAATGAAATTTTATTTGCAATACAGATCTTTTGCAGTTTAATGACTGTCGATGTCAATAACATGCATTGCACATTCATTAGGCAATGGAGCGACACAGGACCATCATTGCCCTCACGTTTCTTTGTTTTAGTACCTTTCATCGGAGTGTTCTTGGGCAAGACACTTCAGAGCCCCAGCCTTGTAGTGATGAAACCAAGGAAATACATGAATATGTGAGCTGTTGCCGTGATACGACTGAAATAATGTTGAAAGCGGCGTAAAACACCATTCAATCAATCAACCCTCTATATTTCAGGACTGAATCAAGCAATGAACAGTTGACCAGTCAGACGCATTTGTTGCTTAACAACAACGTATAACCTGTTATCACTGTCAATAGGAAAATGGCTAGTAAATTTGCCAAACCCTACACAGAAGAAAACACCAACTTTGCGCGAATTTCCCGCATTGTAGTAGAGCTTTGCCGTGATATATTATGGGACTTTCTCTCCACTAAGATAAAACCGAGCGATCTTCCTGCAGAAGTCGTCGGAAAGCTGCATAAACTACTTAAACTTCACGATGATATAAAGGCCAAATTCAAAGACTATAACGCAAGAAACATTTCTCCAACAAGCACTGATGTCGACGTTAGTTCTCTGTACTGCTTGATTCGAAACCTACTACCTAGGTCAAAACTGAAACCACCTGCAAAGGGGTGGGGTGCACCACCAGATCCACACCAAACTAAAGTAGCTGACGATGTTGAACGTTTACGTGGATATCGAAACATGTTGTATGGTCATATCAAATCTGCTGCAATACCAAATGCAGATAATCAGAAATATATTACAGACATAAAGGCTATTTTCAAGAGGTTTGATAGTCGACTTGGAACGAACTATGACAAGGTTTTGGATAATTATTTGTCCTGTGTGATGGATCCAGTAACGGTAGACGAATTTAGAGATCTACTTATAAAGCAGATCAAGTATGACGACGAAACAAGATCAATGGTTCTGGAACACGAAGAACGTATGAATGTCATGGAGAACGATGTCGAAAACATGAAAGGTAACTGCATAAAGAATAAAACTAATAGAAGAAAACTTTGGAATGGATGAACTACCGATATTCAGGAAATGCAAACTTCTAATGTTTGATAGTAATAATTTAATTTATTAATTTAATAATATTAATTTATCTGTATTGCCGGTACAAGCGCAACAAAACCCAAAGCAGATGCATTTCCCTAATTCTACAACAAGACAGTTATATCTGGCTTCTATTAGAATGCGCCTCTCGCCAGTCGTAGAAAAAGTTTTCAACAGGTTCTCTGTAAATTTCAATTAAAAACCAATAATTCATTTTTGTCTTTGGAAAGAATTGATAAGTTATAATGGGTATATGAAAAAAAAGTAATGATAGAAAAGAATAAAAACATTAAAATTAGAACAGTTTTTACATAATTTAAATTGATTATTTATGCATGAATGATGTAATCTACAACCACAAGTTACTTAGTGCCTAGCAATTGAATATATGGAAGCGCAGCATTTGCCGTGTTATTTAATTCTGCTTGTGATGTTTTTCCTAGGAGGTATTGAACAATTGAAGTGTTCCCATGATGATGTCGTCGAGCGAATGGGTGAAATAGAGGAGCGTCAAAATGAAGAACAGGTACTTTTTGTTGGAATTCAGAATGAAGTCGACAAACAAACAGGTAAACATTCTAAAGCAGTCAAGTGAACACACGAACACAAAATAAAGCAAAAACATGCAAAAAGGGTAGAAAAAGAGATACGCAAATTGTACTACGTTACCATCAATAGATTATTATTCTACCTTATTTTTTTCTTTGTGTCATGAGACTAGGCCCATAGAGTACAGCTACGTTATCTAATTAAGAAATAATTTTCTTTCTATCGTGGTTTATCGTTCAATAAACCACAGTTGTGAGTTATGAGGCACAATAAATAACTTGTTGTGACTCATAACTCACAACCATGGTTTATTGAACGATAAACCACGCTAGAAAGAAGATTACTTCGATTCTAACATGACCAACTCTTGATCAAAGAGAAACAAGTCCATACTTAGTGTACCAGAGAGGATGTGGATAATATTTCCTTGAATAAACCATGGCTGTTCCAGTTACTTACCAAAACAATATCCCACTGCCCGGTCAGTAAATTATATAGAAAGAATCAAAATTTCAATAAAATCTTAGGTATCAAACACAACATAAAAAGCGCCATTTTAATGTCATATTTTCTCCTTTTCAAACGACAAAAAGGATTGCATGTATCGTCAAGCATTAATTAGAGTCTCAGTCGCTTCGAATGCTCTGAATACTGCTCGACCTATTCCCAATCCCACTTCCAATGCAACACCGGCCAACTATAGTGACTGTGTTCATGAATGGCTAGTACATGGGTTATATGCTAGCTAACCATGGCTGATGAATGGTACAAGGTAGGTTTAAGAGAGTAAATGTATATTTTGAAATTCGTCTCAGTGATTGCCGCCTTGAAAAGTAGTCCAGTTCTGTACAAGGAAAGCCCATATCAGAAAAGTTATGTATTTGAAAAATGCAACCTAGTGGAAGATAATGTGCTTACACTTTTGCTCGAAGGGAATATGAAAAATGTCCGCTTCGCCATATTTTGTGAAGCCTAAGTTTTACATAATTTCATTTAAAATTAAAGTACTTATTTTCTGGTCCCTCCCTTACTTATAAAATCATAAAAATTTACAACAATATATACATCTACATGGTATAGTTTACTTTATTTTACGCACCTTCAGTCGAAGCCGGAAAAACATGCAGAAAACTGAAAGAACCATCTTCGCAAGCCAGGGATACTAAGGTAGTACCCTTGGCCGCTCGCCTCTTTAAAAATCGAAGCTGCCGCTGCGCCATTTCATTGGATGTGATCAAAACCCATCGCGTCCAATCAAACCATCCGTAACAAGAAATCTTTCGCAAAACAGAAAACAATAATGGCGGCGCCCGTCAAAAACGAAAGTTGTCGTGTTTGTGACGAAAATTTGCCAAAAAAGAGTAGACGATCGATATTTAATGAGTTTTTTATAGTTTACGATCAATTATGTGAAATATTAGGACGGGTTCCACAGCCAAATGATTGCGAATCATCGTATGTCTGTTCGTCTTGTTTTGATGCATAGCCTAACAAATTTTATTACAAGCATTTTGATTGGTCAGAAATAACATCAGCAAAGGTTACGCAACTCGTGATATTCGATAGGTGGCGCAGCGGGAGTTTCGATTTTTAAAGAGGCGAGCGGCCAAGGGTACGTAACGAACAGAGTGGAATTAGTATCCTTGGCTTGCGAAGATGTGAAAGAACAAGACCTAGAAAAAAGTTGACATGATGAAAAGTATCACACGCCTCTGCGAAAAGTATGATAATACAATTGAAATCGTTCAATTTTTGTGAAATTGTATAAATTAGTTGATTTTCATCACCTATGTCTTATTTATACTAATAGGTAGGGTAGAACAACTTGGAGTTTTACATGGTGAGATTGTCGATAGAGTTAAAGATGTCGAAGATGGTCAAAAGGAAAATGAAGAAGTTCTTAAAGAAGTCGAAATAAAATTCGACCTACAAAAAGGTATTTGTATCTTTAGATTATCACTTTTTTTACTATCAAACATTTAAGGTGCTGCATGCAAAATTTAGATATCAAGTTAGCTGCAATGCTTTACTGGTACACTTGTACACCTCTTCCCGTTCAAACCATTGTTGTATAAAAGTTTATTTTGACAGAAATATTAAATGAACATGTACATAAATAACTCAACGATTTAGTGACTCGAATTCATGTCCTGGTTTCTGGATTGCTATCTATCTCAGTTGTATGTAACATTTCAGTACAAAAACATGTCTAAGTAATTCATCACAACTTAACCAAAACGAGCAATAGTCTAAAACAACCTTTCAACGAGTTCACTGGTAGTTGTGATAATTCAAAGCTTGTTCTTACAATAGAGATGTCTATGATTGATTCTATTCACATTTTTGTACAAAAACTCAATATTTCACTTCCATTGTTTTCAGTATTTACTTGGTTAGAATCCAAACACTTCTATTTTAGAGAGCCACAAGAATCTTAAACAAGACGTCAGGTCCCTCGAAAATAACTTGAATACATTGAAGCAGGACCAGAAGTCCTCTGGTAAGCCACTTCAAAAGCTAATTTTTAAAGCTAGATGATTCATTTTAGCTCTTTTCCAGAGAAAGATGATTCGTTCTAGCTCTCTTTCAAAGAAAACGTCGAGGTATTTTCTTATCCTGGTGTCGTCGTCATCATCGTCTGTGTTGTTGTAAAAAAACTTTGACTTTTTATTATCTCTGTTGTTACTGAAGATATTTACTTCAGACTGGGACAAGTTGTTAACTATCAGAAGGGAAACACATATAACAGGGGCAAGCAACCATCAAGATATTTTGGACACAGTTATGCCCCTTCTTTGACTTAAAAATCTCAAAAACTTTGACCTTTTATTATAACTATGTTACAACTGCAGACATTTACTTCAAACTGGAACAAGTTGTTACTTATCAAAATGGAAACCCATACAGCAAAGACAGATAATAAAATATTTTGACGCTGTTAAGTACCTTTTTCGACCTAGAATTTTTACTGAAATTCAAGCAACTGCATCCGAGAGTTGGCAACCTCATATGGTGCTTTTGTTTAATCAATGTATCTAATCGGTTTTCCGTGTATAAAGAATAACAAAATGTCATCATTTGATCGTTTGCTATTTCGTTCATTTCAGGTAGAATGGCAAATATCAAAATCAGTGTGAATCCAACATTGCATGTACATGGTGATAAGGCCACACATGAAGTCCTCCAAGAGAAAATGGAATGTGAACATGTATTTGGTACGGAACTTTATTTTTATACTATTTGATTAAATTGTCAAGATGCAGCTTAATATAGTTTTAGAGTAAGAAACTGCACCTCTTCAAAGGACATTTTAATTCCACCCAAAGTTGGGTAGGTTTTAAAGAGATCATTAAAAAAAAACAATTATGTAGGTCTTATATTGTAACATTTCAAAGCAAGACTATCAAGAACTTTGAGTTACTGTTTAGTAGCGGACCGAGAAAAATTTCTAGGAAAGAACATCACTCTTTTTATTTGTTTCAGAGGATACATGTTCATCGGACGATAAAGAATCACAAGCGCCTAGACACATATCAAAAACATACTCTCAGGTCGTAGGTGGTCTACAGAAAAAACAGCACGAGGAAGATGGGTTTAACAAGATTACACATGAAATAAATGTAAATGTTTCCCAGCTGTCTCCCTCAGATCCTTTACCAGCTCCGACAAAAACACAGTATGCTGTTCTACATAAGGCTGTAAATGAATTTAGAGATGGCCATTTTGTTCTATTATGTGCTGAAGTCGAAAGGCAAAAATACATCGAAAGCATCGCTCTAGTTCCATGGACAGTAGTTTTCGACCTGGATCCAAATAGCAGGACTTCTGGCCTTCTCTCGGTCGTAGAGGAAAAGTTACATAGTTTACGGTCATTGTATATCCATTCTTTGTTTGATAAAACTACAAATTTTACAGAATCTAGCACACATTGGTATTCGGTCCGAAGTCATACCGCGACTGATGCATCATCATCGCAAGATTTTGCCACTTGGAACAAAAATCCGGATGTTTCTCAGGGTCTGAAAGCAGTCATAAACAACATGAAATCGTTTTCCGATGTATATACACGTTTTCGTGTACTTATCTTATGGCCGCCAGATGAAAGTGCCACAAGATATATGGAACGCATCTTGTTGAAACTTGAAAAGCACTTTGAGCCTAAAATGGTTGTCATAGACAGCACTCAAATGAAAACACAGGCTTCTTCTTTTATCCTGACACGTTTTATAAATGACCTTGGAGAAAGGTTAAACTTTGTTCAGTTAACGTTAGAGGATGTATGTGACTATATTCGTCAAAGCCTATTCGTTGAAAAAAACAACCAGGGAGGAAACTTTGTACTTCCCCAGTCTCATGTAGCATTTGACTGCCAAATAGATCAAAAGCAGGCGTCGTGGCTCAGAGAAAATTTAGAAGTACTGTATGAAGACAAACAATATGATAGCAGTAACATCACGTCTAAAGATCTCCTTAAAGAGCTAGATAACTTTTACAGAGGAGGTACACTCCCTTGGTTTGTGAGATACGAGCATGGTGCTGATAGTGTTGACACAGAGAGAGATTTGATGAAGCCAATAATCAAGCAAGTGAAAAAGTGGAAAGATTCGTACAAATCGGGAATAATTCGGCTAAACCATGCCCCAGGAAGTGGGGGGACAACAATTGCACAAAGAATTCTTTGGGAGTGCAGACAAACGCTGCCATGTGTACAAGTCAACTTACGGGAAGGGTATATGATAAATGATGTAGAACAGAGGTTGGAATTCTTGTATAAGAGAACCGATTTGCCTCTTTTGGTATTGATAGATGGCGAAGATGAACACAGAGTGGATGAACTGGTGAAATCACTCGAACATATATCGTTAATCGTTTTATCCGTGAATAGGTACCCTTATCGTATGACAAAAACTGTCACCTCTGAGGGTGAGTACTGGCTTGACAGCCATATCAGCCGCAAAGAATCAAATATGATTGCATTAAAGCTTAGTCAGCACTGTGACACTAAAAAGAAGAAGGAGAACATTCAAAAATTGAATGAGAAAGTGAAAGACGGAGATAAAGTAGCAATTTTCGAGTTTGGATTAGCAGCCTTTGCCCACGAATACACCGGGATAGTATCATATGTTAGTGGGTTTTTACGTCTGGATCAAACCAAAGATGAAAAGACTCCTTGGCAAAAGGCGCTGACGATGTTGTCATTTACTTATTACTATGGACAAATTGGACTGCCCTGTCAGTTTTTCACTGATCTTTTACAACTTGGAGCTCATAAGGTTCCTAATATTCACGACTTCCCTAAAGAAATGCAGAGTCTGATTGTTCCTGAAACAAACGACAGAAAACAAAATGTAATTCGAATCAGTCATTACTTCATAGCGAAGGAAATTCTGGAACAAGTTCTACCTTGGCCGAAATCTAGATCCTCCCAGAGGGGTCAACAGCTCTGTATAGAAGATAAAAGAGACCTAGAAAATTTTGCCATCCAGTTCATAGAACACGCGGAAAAGGTTGACCGAAACAAGTATAGTCATCCAATTATGACAATGTTAACAAAGACCTTTATTTCAAGAGACAGTAAACTAGTTAACGAAAAAGACATCAAGAAGGGAAAAAAGAAAAATTTGTTGTCTCCTCTCCTATCAGATCTTGATAACCATGCTCCATTCAAATCGAGGTTCAATATATTTATTCAGCTGACAAAATCATTTCCAAAAGAAGCACGGTTCCATGCTCAGCTAGGTCGGCTGTTTACTATTCTTAAACCTGAAATGGAAGCAGAGGCAGAAAAATATTTCAAGAAGGCACTTGAACTTTGCGAAGAAAAAATTGCCAATAGGGCGTTGGAAGACTTACCAAGATCGATGCGACTTACCCTGATGATGACAAACCACATGTATGGAAGAATGTTTCATTCCAGAGTAGAGAAGTTCACTGGAAAAAATGCTACAGACAAACCAAGAGTATCAATTTCGAAGACAGATTTTCTCACTGTAGCAGAAAGGTTACTCAAAGATGTAAAATCTGCATGTGACCATTTTGGACTTTGCAGGTATTACAACCCAGAAAAACGTGAAGACATAAAAGCATATGATGGTGAAATATGTGTGCGTCTTCAATTTTGCGATTTTATATCAAGGAACAGTCATTCAAAGAACGCTGTGAAATTCATAGAAGACAATGAAGGATCGGAAATATACTCTGAGATTTGTGAATTCATCAAAGATTGCATGCAAGAGATTGATAGTCTTTTCCTGGATTATTTCAGCAGTTTGTCTGATCCAGACGACATAGATCCAATTTTCAGAACTTACCAGTGTTGGTACACGGTACTCTTTAAAAAAAGCAGTCCCGGATACATAACAAAACAAGACGACTCAATGCAGAGTCGGCGTCTGTATATAGCACAACTAAAGGTAAAAACCGGGAATTCGGACGAATACGGGGACTTACTGCGAATTAAAAGTCCACAAGAAATATCCTCTGTTGTAAAATCATTTGAAAAGAATTTTGAAGACTTTCACAAAAGAGAACACCGATGTTCAAAGAGTGATATTGACAGGGATTATAGGGAATGGCTAGTAGCAATAAGACACAAATTGATACGTGACCCAAAAGGTGTTGAAGAAGTTCTACAGGTTGTGGAACATTGGTACAAAACGTTAAACACGCCATGGTCAAGACTGTATCTTTTTATTCTGAAAAGTATCCTTGGGTTCGGTTCTACAGAATATCCAGGAAATACACGTTTGCTCATAGAAGCAAATGATTTAAAAACTCAGCTATGGAGTCAAGCAAAATACATACAGAATGCCAGACGACCTCGAGAATGGTTTGGAAAGGGTGAGAGTATTCGTTGCCTTGAATTAGGCTCACGATACAGTGGGAAAAAAGACAGATCCATTAATTCCACAGACCTGGCTTTATTTAAAGGTACAATCAATTACCCAAATAAGAATCCTAGATCTGGGTCAATTCTCATTGACCTAGGACCTGGTAACTCTGTTGAAGTAAAAGCGTTCTTTGTTCCACTGAGGGCAGAAATGGAGGGGACCAGTTTTGCTGGGAGACGGGTTGAATTCAGCATTGGATTTTCCTTCTTAAACGGCTATGAAGCATTTTTCATTAAGCAACTTAAAAAAGTTAAATGTCCCAAATGTGGCTTGGACAATGAGGCGACAAGTAGAGATACTGAGATACAATGCAGAAAACCATGTGGAAATAAGTTCTCTATTGTGTGATGCGGGACATGTTGAAGTTCTCGCCCTTTATCTGGTCAAAAAGACACAAAAGACGTTAAGATGATAACTGCCATAGACTTCAAGCTTACACATTTAGATAAGATCATCAATGAACTTAGTCAGTACGGTACATAGCAGAAACCATACCAGAACTAGATGTTTACAAAGGACGGGAAGACTGTGTACATTTTAACAAATTTTGTAAATGCACAATAGCAGGTTCCAGACAGCTTCGGTTATAGCCTACTATGTGCACAAACCAAACTTCAAACAGTTGAATCTTTCCCTCAAGTTATAGAAATAAAAAGCGAACTGATTGCTACCATTTCAACTACATGGGTCAAGACATCCTTAAAAACAATTAGCAGTGCAAATGAATAGGGGATATTTCGACTTTTTCAAAACGATATTGAAATTCCTTCTTTTCTTCAAAGTCTTTGATTAGCTTCTGGTCTGTGTATACCACAGAAAACTTTTCTGAGTTGTACCATAGACCTTTGAAGCTTAGCTGGTTTATTGCGGAACGCCGAAATTTTCATTTGTTGATCATCGAACGCTATTACTAAAGATAGCACATTTGCAAATGCCTCCATATATAATTTAAAGCGATCCAAAGTTTTCGACATACGTAAATTTTCTGCATGTTCAAGGACTATTCTACCTCATGATTCAGTCAGTTGTTAGACAAAGCGGATTTTATGGATCTATATCCATGTGATGACTTGCTTGGCATAATGCAACATTTAGATGCTTTAACCCTCCTTTTGCCAGAGCGCCACTCATGTTTAACTTTATCCAGAGAAATAATAGAACACTATTCGATTTCCCTGTGTTCTACACATTCAACAAATGGTTTTAGTTAGTTCATCTTGCCCTCGCTAAAGTTGCTGCCGTATAAAAATACTACGGTACACACATGTACACATCTAATACCAGCAAAGAAATGTCGGATGAGTCCATTGGGTCAAATGTCTACAACTAAGGGCTCCATCGTTGACAATTATTTAGCCAACGGGGCTGGGCAACTCTGGTTTTTCTTACCCATGCTCGTTGCATCTAGTAATTTTACAGTCATGTATTAGAATATATGTGATGAAGAATTATTTTTTATTCCTCTGTATTATTGCTAAAACACTGCTCCACAATTCGCTTTTCGTGACTTTGAGTCCTTTGATTGGGATGCTCTATATATTGTCCTATAGGCCGGCTTTAACAGTATTTCTATCATATCACGGTAATAACTTACTTACTCACGCCTCCATCGGGAATCGATCTAGAAATTACCAGGCTTCAAACCCAACGCCTTAAAGGGGGCCATTCAGATTTTTATAATCTCACCTAAGTAAAAAGAAAAGAACAAATTGGTACATCACTGTATTAAGTAAAGCTGTATTTGGCACTCTCTCAGTAAAGAAGAAATAGAGGATATTTGGGTTTTTTTTCGGTGAAAGATCGAAATTTATTTCAGCGAGTGAACATTGTCGGTAATATTTTCACGAGTCGCGCAACCGCTGATGATCACGATTACATCTCCACAGTCCGCATGTTCAGTAAAGCCTATAAGATAAAGACCGTTCTGTGTGTCAGTGTATTGTGTAATCGGCCTTCAAAAAAAAAACAGGTGTAGTTTATATTTTTGGCTCTAAAAAGAGTTAACTCCTTACCACACAAATCCGCGTTTTAACGACCCTGAGGAAGAAACCTTTTAAAAACATTGTGGGAAAAGGAGAAAATGCTGGTTACCAGCATTTTCTTCTTTTCCCACAATGTATTTTTAGTTTTTACCATTTTAAAGACAAATTCCAACATTTAAGCCACATTTAACTTGTCATCTGCAATGCTTTCAATTTGGACAGGTCCACATATTTTGTCGTTTGGTAAAGATTAAGTCATGTACAGCCTTTTTTAACGGTATTTATATGGATCCACCTCAAAGGTGCCAAACAAACAAGACGAATAGTTTTGGTCATAGAAATAAAAGAAAAATCAGTTTCTGAAATTTCAAGCCTGTGACATGTAGATGTAAGACCAGTCTACAAGTTTTGCGAAGTCTGGTCTACATTGTACGCAACTGCAATTGTGATTGCAGTCACATAAGCATTCGAGTTGTATTTTTGTGATTTTACAAAAGAAAAGCTCATTCACATTCCATAATAAACTTGTATTGTCGGTTATTATTTCATTATTATTAGATCTATTTTTTTTTTTTTTTATGATGTGGACAATTCTTAGCTTTGATATCCATTTTTATCAATTTCTCATAAGATGGTTTTCATACAGATGTTTATACAGTAGACAGCTCTGATGAAGCATAGTGGTAATTAGAGGAATATAGATTTATACCGTTAGTCAAGTAATACAAAACGTGAAAGAAGTTCTTTCAAAAACGACTGATTCTTCATGTTTTTAAGTCTATTTCTTTTACATCGTTACATCCTTCTTTTTAACATAATAATTTGTTCTGCTGATTTTTCATTCATCTTCACTCTTCACTATGTACTTGTATGCTCCTTTAAAGTTTGAAATCTATGAATTGATTACTTATTTTATTAATAAATTTGAGATAAATGAAATAATTAATTATTTTGTGGGATTTTTTGCTATTGTATTATTTTATTTTTTAACATGTCAAATGTGTATTTTTGATCTATGAAAATGATTCAATAAGAGGAAAAAAATGAAAAAAATTATGTCGCTTTTTTCGGATGAGACCATAAGACATTGCATCCGAGGAAAACGATGTATGTTCAGTCTGGAATAAAAAATAAAACACTTCGCATGGTAAAAAAAAATGATGTGAAAAAAAGTAATTGCTTGTCACGTGGATTTACTCCTTTTTTTCTACGTATGTTAAGAGAAGTCATGATGTGCAGACAAACTTTGATGCACAAGCTACTTGGAGCCTTTTTCATACAATCTAGAGTTTGAACGACCCTTACTAAAAGGCTTTTAGAAACACTGTGGGAAAAAGAGAAAATGCTGGTAACCAGCATTTTCTCCTTTTCCCACAATGTTTTCTACCCTTTCAAAGACAGATTTAAAAATCTATGCAATATGGAAGTTGTCGTCTACTTAACTCTTTAAATTTGGACGAGTCCAAAATGTTGTCGTGTGGTAAAGAGTTAAAGGAAGATTATTCAAATGATACTTTTTTTGTCTTTTTTTTGTTTGTTTGTTTGTTTTTCGACGTTTTTGGTACCTTGTGACCAGTATAAACCATGTCAAAAATAGCATGGCAATGTTTTACTTTCATCAAATGTTCCCATGTATTAACAAACTTATGGGAGACGGCTTTTGAAAACATTGTTGGAAAAAAGGAGAAATTGCTGTTAACCAGCATTTTCTCCTTTTTCCCACAATGTTTTTTATCCTATCAATGATGTATATCACCATTTTTAGCTACGCATTTTGTCGTTTGTAAATGGTTTAATCTAGGTTGAATCCAAGATTTTATCGTTTGGTAAAGATTGAAAGGAAGATAATTCAAATATTTTTCTTCTTGTCAAAATATTTTTTATGTTTTTTGATGTATTTGGTACCTTGTGATCTGTATAAACCATGTCAAAAGTAGCATGGCAATATTTAACTTTCACCAAAATGTTACCATGTATTAACATCCTAAGGGAGATAGCTTTTGAAACCACTGTGGAAAAAAAAGAGAATTTCTCCCTCTTTCCATAATGGTTTTACTTCTATCAAGGACAAAAGTCATCATTTTGAGTTATATTTTTCTTTTTTCGTCTGCAAATGCTTTCTATTTGGTTGAGTCGAAAGTTTTGTTGCTTGGTAAAGATTTAAAGGAATATTATTGAAATTATTTTTTTCTTGTCAAAATATTTGAGCCATGCTCTGTGAAAGAGGGGTTTACTGCATCTGCGAAAAGTATCGACCCAGGTCAGCCTGCGCATTCCGCGCAGGCTGACCTGGGCCAAAACTTTTCGCTATTGGCCAATTTTCTGTATGTCCAAGGACCAGTCTACCTAATGATTCAGTCGATTATTTTAAAAAAAAGTGGCTTTTATAGATTCGTAATTATGTGATTACTTGCTTGGTATTATGTATTACAGAGATGCATTAAGCCCCTTTTTGCCAAGGCATGGCTCATTTCAGTTTTTTTTTTGTTTCTGTTACTTTTTGATCTGTATTAACTGTGTTAAAAATAGCTTGACAATATTTCAACCATCACAAAACGTCCCCATGTTTTAACAACCCTAACGGGTAGGCTTTTGAAAACACTGTGGAGAAAGAACGAGAAAATGCTGGTAACCAGCATTTCCTCCTTTTTCACCCACAATACTTTTTACCATTTCTGATCCAAATCTCATCATTTGTGTCAAATTCGATCCGTGCCTACAAATGCTTTGAATTTTACCTTTTTTAAAATTTTATCGTTTAATAAAGAGTTAAAAGCAGTGTGTTGTGCAATACATTCTGATGTATATGTATTGACTTTTTTTGCGGAAAACATAAAAATGTTACGGATCGCTTTAACACTAAGGCAGCTAAGGCCCACTTTGTGGACTGTTGCGGACAGTGTAGATCAAGATCAGACTGCGCAGAAGGTGCAGACTGATCTTGGATCTACACTGTCCGATACGGTGAGAGTTTACCGACGAGCAAACTTTTCAAAGTGTAAATAATTGATTTTCACCATTGGCTGGAAATCTTGAGTTTAGTTTATTTAGCCGTTTTAGGGTCAAGGTTCCTTGT
Source organism: Hippopus hippopus (assembly GCA_946811185.2). Taxonomy (NCBI): domain Eukaryota; kingdom Metazoa; phylum Mollusca; class Bivalvia; order Cardiida; family Cardiidae; genus Hippopus; species Hippopus hippopus. The sequence goes on along the minus strand of OX328103.1, from coordinate 11,083,853 downwards.
ACACTTCATACAGTTCTGAAATACTGTAGTTTGTCTAAGGTAATATTAAAGACTTAATTGCGGCAAAAAAAGCAATGCAGGTTTTAAAATGCATTAAAAGTTAAATCATGCCATTTAAAAGTCTGGAAAATATTACGAAGATTACAGTCTGTTATTGTGTGGAAGGTCCAAGTGTTAGTCACTTGCAGAAAAATGAATTTCAAAATCAGGCAAAAAGTAAACAAAAAAGAGTGACCTGGCAACTTTTAGCCAAGTTTTGAAATTAATTAGTCTGTCCCTGACAAACACTTGAACCAATTGTCGTCTTCACAATAATTCCCATACTTTTAAACGATATGAAATTTAAATGCAGATTAACAGTCGTTTTGTTTAATTTGGCGGCTATTGTTACTACAAGAGACTGGTTTTTCTTGGTTTCATGTAGCATTTACATGAAAGGAAATTCTTTTTTTTTTTTTATTTCAAACTACTGTGGGAACAGAACCAGTTGCTTTTGTCGAGCAATGGCTCCTATTTTACCCCACAACGTTTTTTTTTTTTTTTCAAAAATGACGAAATCGGGGGAATTAAATATTTAAAGTATAAATGAGGGTGCATCTAGTTACTTTACGGATACAACCTTTATCAACCCTGTACTAACTTAACCCTTTCAAAACATTGTGAGAAAAGGAGAAATGTTGGTAAACAGCATTTCCTCATTTTCCAACAAGGTTTTCTACATTTTTTATGGACAAACTTCATCATTTTATCCACATTCAATTCGTCGTCTGCATCTGCTTTCAATTTGGACAAGCCTAAAAGTTTGTCTTCGGGTGAAGAGTTAAAATGTCAATGAAAAGAAAGTGTCTAGAGGAAAAATTGTTATTCCGTTTGTCACGGTGTTTTTTAACGAGGTCTGCTTGGACACGCAGAAAGTCGTCTGCAGGAGATAATGAGTTAACCCTTCAGCAGACCAAAAAATTTAGACTTGTCCAAACTCAAAGCATTTGCAGACGACATATCCAATGTCTCCAGTGATGCAGTTTGTCTTTGAAAGGGTAGAAAACATTGTAGGAAAAGGAGAAAATGCTGTTTACCAGCATTTTCTTCTTTTCCACACTGTTTTCTCCCGTTTCACTGACAAATCCCATCATCTGAACCAACATTTTTTGCCGTCTGCAAAACGCTATCAATATCCGCGACTTTGAAATTTGTCGTCTGGTAAAGGGTAAAGATGAAATGAATTGCGCTTATTCCACGATTCTTCCTTTCTTGTTGAAATAATTGCGGGAAAGAAGAATTGTTTGCTTTATTTTATTTTATAATTTTTCTCATTTGTCATATTGTAATTAAGCGAGATAAATTTATAAAAATCAGGTTGTTGTTGTTGTTGTTGTTCTTCTTCTTCTTCTTCTTGGCCGAGCCTTGGTAGAACAATCGGTAGCTTACAGGACTTGACAAAAGAGGGTTGCCGGTTCGAACTCTGCCAATTTCTTTCCGAGGATTAATAATAGTCATCACGACAGGATTCATTTCTTCTCACCGCTGATCATTGTTTCGACGACAGTTCTGTGGGGAAGCATCTAGAGGCTTGGGAAGAATATTGTGCTAAGAACTAGTGACAAACCTCCAGGAAAGCATAGATATAGATGCACAGGCCGCAACGATATTACTGAACATATGTAGAAAATGGCGACATACACCATGCAATCAATCAATCAATCAATCTTCTTCTTCTTCTACTTCTTCTAACCAAGCGTTCCTGCAGTTTCTTTTACAAATGCTTCGCAGAACATCCTTTCCAAGGCATTGGCTGCTTTCCCACATGTACATCGTCGAAACAGTGTTCAGTGGCGAGGAAACAATAAAACCTGTCGCAATGACTTTCATCAAATCATGGAAAAAAGTCGGCCAGCCTCGTATTCTAACCAACGATTCCCTCCCCCACCCCCGTATAGGCCTACTTATAAAACCATGTGCGTTACCCACTGGGCAACCTGGGCTGCCTTTCACTAATCTGCACACACACGAACTTGATTTGCGTAAGCAAGCATCAAGTCTGAAAACAAGCGACACTAAACTGCAAAACTATACGATTTGAGTAAGTATCTGCCTAACTTTACGCCAGCTCATACCGTTGGGTAGTTGGGTATTTTTAAATCAGGGACCGTATGTGTAGGCTGTCAGAATTGACTTGGCAGTACGAAGCTATGTTTCAGTTCACTAACGTTACATTTTACATTGAGGTAAAATAGGTATAGGGAGTTTGAAGTTCATAAGGACCCCCCCCCCCACCTGAAATATCTTTTAAAAAATGTTTAAGCTATTGTAATGAAAATTTGCATGGCTAATAATATTACCTTTACCAACAAGGGGTGAAAACGTCAGAGTTTTTGATAACTTAGTTTGACTTTTTTGCATTCAATGCAATGTGAAAATGTATGAACCTTACAGCAGATAAACGGCGGGAAGGGAGATGGCTATTCCGAGTAAAGGGTTTACCTATTTTTGAAAACAATTCTCGTGCAAGTACAGTAACCATGGTCGTCTATTGTTTGAACAGCAAAAACTCCAACTTCTGAGGCCCATATCTCCTTTTTTTTTAAATTTGGGTTTTATTGTTGTGATTAATTTGTATTGGGGTTTATCGTCGTTATAACAGCTTAGGTCAAATCACGGCGGTCAGTGCACCTATGCATGCGTTTCCTGACTTTCTCACGTCAGTACTGTAACACCTTTCTTTCCAAGCCACTGACTACTCACATACATCAAAGGTGAAAGGCGACAAATTTCTTGTAAGCAATTTAGCCGCAACTGGGTATCGAACCAGCAACTACCAGGTCACAAGTCAGATACGCTAACCAATGAGCTACCAGGGCGTGCCTAGTAATGATTCAATGTAGGAGACTTGTACACACTTCTTTATACTTTGTTTTCTTTCCGACGCCCAACAACAGACGTTTTCAGAAAACCCAGTCAAACTAAAGCTCAAACCATGCTCTTTAGCATACAACGATATAATGAAGAAGGGTAAGTTGTATGAACTAATGAAGTTCCATAAACCAGTTCAAGAGTATTGTGTAGATGACTTTTTATGGTCGATGGAACACTGTGAGTTAGTCTCCATTTTTTGCCAATCACAAATATCTATTTATTCATGTATAATCAGTATCAAAAGCGGGTCAACGGCCAGCACATTATTCAGCCACGGCGTAAATTTTGTCAGCAATAGGTCTACAGGGGTCCGCAGAATAAACATTTCCGTATATTTGACCAATCGCAATTTTCTACTTATTCATTTGAATATTATACCAAAAAGTAAGTCAAAAACCAGCGCTTTCAGAAACGCCGAAGAACAATTTAAAACAAGCCCTGAAATACCTTCTTGTTAGGTGGTTTCGAATACAAATCTCAACAGAGATGGTATAAAACATGAAGCCATGCGGAAAATAAAACTGAGACCAAACATTGAAAAGGAGACAACATACAAGAGAACTTTTGCACTATACACTTTGACGCTTGTATGAAAGTGTAATCTATGGTAAAGTTATAGACCTACAGCATTTGCACGGAAAACAACGTCGAGGCCACTAAAATGAAAAATTAACTGGTCGACTTATGTCAAAGGTTAGCCACGTCCTGCCTGGTCAATTCTTACAGCCCAAATATATGTTTTGCGCAATCGGGACGATTCTATAATGGTCCCACGCAAAGTGGGAATTCTCGCTTTGTTGCACTAAGTGGGAATTCACATTTTACGCAGTGCCATTCTAGAATTTCTCCTGTGCAGGGCAGGAATATTAGACAAAAAGAGAATGTCACAACTGTAGTATCTATAGTTTACACACCATATCCTTTGGTTGGACCAGGTCTATCTTTTTCAGAACGACCCATGTTAACAATAGTACGCACGAGCGCGGGTCTATCTTAGCGTGGGTTCCAGTCCTTTCATGTTTTACTTTTCTAAAATGACGGACTGGGGACATTCGAAAAACCATCGCAGCGACATCTAATTTACTCCATCTCACAGTGGGGTAAAGTAGATGTCGCTGCAATCGGTTTTCATATGTAAATGTCTAAACAAGTACCGAAATTCCAATACCCTCGCTTTGATCACTACCTGTTTGTGCGCCATCTTCGAATCATTGACAACAAAATTCCAAAAAGGTTACTCACAATGACTTTAGGGGATAGATTAACCATAGCCGCTAATCATTTCAGCTGTTTGCCTCTGAAAGCTTTTTAAAAGGATACTGTAACAAATGTTGAAGGCCGCGATGAACTGGGCAAAAAACGCGCGAATCTGTTGTTATTGACATTGTGACGTCACGTGATAAACATGTCTCTAGTTAGATAATAGACACAACTGATAATCATGTAGCCTTGGTGCAGGAGGTAATAATTTCTTAATCGCTATTTTGGCAGAGCTTATCTGTTTATCGCTTCCGTTATTATTACTGCCTGTGGACATTCGAGGGTCTCCCAATGATCATGCACAGTGCAGATAATCTAATTATAGATTTGTTTACCGCGTGACGTCACAATGTTGAAAACGATAGATTTTTAGACCAATTCAAATACAGCGGGAGTGATTTCATATTCGAGTGATTTTCCCGAACTGGTCTTTGTAATCAAAAATACATCGTGATTTTCAACAACCCGTATAATTGATAAACTATCTTCCAAAGTCAATGTGAATAAGGTGTTTGAAATTTTGTAGTCAATATTTTCAAACATGGCTAACAAGCTGACAGTGATCAAACCGAGGTTATTGGAATTCCTGTATCTATTTTTAGTCATTTACGTTGGAGAACCGATTGCAACGACATCTACATTACCCCAATGAGAGATGGAATAAAGTAAATGTCGCTGCGATCGGTTTTCGAATGTCCCAAGGCCGTCATTTGAAAATGCAACGTCTGGATGATAATAAAGAAAAACAAGTGGGCCATGACGGCTCTGTATCGCTCCACTGACTTTTAACCCTTTACCACACAATTCTAAGATTAAATGACCCTGAAAGAGAAGACTTTTGAGTAAACTGTGGGAAAAGAAGAAAATGTTGTCAACCAGCATTTTCTCCTTTCCCGCAATGTTTCCTACACTATTAAAGACAGAAATAATCATTTAAGCTACATTCAATTTATTGTCTGCAATGCCTTTTAATATTGGTACAGTTAAAAAAAAATTGTCGTTTCATACAGAGTAAAATAAATGTATCATGAGACACGCAGCATAACAAGGTGTGAGTCTAAATGTCACTTGTGTGTCTCTTCTAACTTGAAGAGTTACAGTAGTTTAGTGGGATTCTTGGGTTCGACTTCTTCCAAGTCTTGCGAGCGATTAACAAAAGTGTCACTGACAAGGTAACTGGTTCACTTTTAATAATCAGTTCTATCTACATGTTGTTAAAAATCTGGGACGAGACGTCAAAACATAGCCTACTAAACAGCTGAATAGAAAGGTATTGGAAAAAGAGTATCAGAGCATCAGAACATCGGCATCTGGAAAACAATGAATTGTACAAAAACATAAATACATGTAGAAATTTAACATTCTTACGCAGATGACTTAAAAAAGGGAACATTTAATATGACTAGTTCAGTGTTAAAATAAACAGATAGCAGTCCATTTTTCTTCACTTATATCTAAGTAAGAACAATTGGTTGTCATCATTTCACAATATGATATGACAAGAGAACCGTGAAATTGCATGTCAACATATCAGGCACCGAAATACAATACAGTACAGCACAGTAAGGCACATGACGCTTCTACACGTAAACTTACCAATTTACAAAATTGACTGCATAACTGTCACACCAGGTTGTCACTCGCATACCATGGTGCTGTTTAAATGCTGCAATTAGAACCATGCACAAAGTTAAAACACGTGAACCAAAGTAGCAAGATACAACATATTAGCTTAAACGACAGCTTTACGGTGCCATTTCAGTACTCGCGAAAACCAATTAAAATGCCTAAGAAAGCATAGTAAACTGCAGTATTTCTCAATTCTAGCATATGACAAAAGAATTTCTAATGGTGCAAAAAGTTACCGAAGGAAAAAAGAATTCCAACAAAAGGTAAGCTCTAAATAAAGAGATGTGTTCTGTTTGACGTCCCTCTATAAACTGAATAAAGCGCTGTTCAGTCACGTGGCACAGACTGGTTTGCAAATATGACTGGTTCAGAGACTATGTACATTAGTGTAATTTTAAATGGCAAAAAGGAAATAGAGGATTTGATCTAACAAATCGCGACCTGGCTACATTCTCCCGCTTTGTCAAAATTGACGTCTCGTCAACTGTCAGGAAAAAATGAAAACTACACTACAAAACATGTCACAGTCAACTGTCAAAAAAAGAAAAAAAATACTACATACATGAATAAACATATGCTAATTCTAAACCACTATGGAAGTACTATAACTTACTACTCTCTACATTATATACTACTGGGGTATAAACTAGCATAAGTGTACCATGTTTTGGCATGATGTGCAACTTTTACCTTTTCTCCCCCTTCTCTGACAGGACTGTGACCACACAGGTCAGCAAAAACTAGAAAGCAAATAAATACAAGTTACAGCAATTTAATGCAAATACAAAATCATATTAAGACGTAGCAAAGTTAAAATGAATCTTTTAAAACAGCTCCAACAAGTCGATATGCTGTGTCATTGTCTACCTCACACAATACACCAGACCTTACTAATCTGTCTAGGCTTTGGAGTCTGTTATCTAGATGCGTTTTATCAGTCATCCTGTACAACTATCTGGTGGTTTCTTCTTTCTGGTGAACTGACGTGGTATAGGTATTGGTCTTTGTTGGGTATCTTCTCCTGTCTTCATCATCACTAACCAGGTCTGCTTGATGCTTAAAGAGCAACAAATAGTTTCGATGAAGAGTCCTAATCTTATCTGATTGAGCTGATTTAATCTTGAACACTGGTATGTCGGTCTTGGTTGGTCAAGAATGATGTAAATATCCGGTTCAAACTTGTCCTTGATTTTATGTTTTCCATCAAATGCAAGTTGTTTGACTAAAACTACATCACAAATTTCCAATTACTTTGGACTTGCGATCGAAGAACTTTTTCTGCTTGTGTTTTGCCTTTTCAGAGCGTTTCTTTACTATCTCATGTGTTTTTTTCCATCTTCGTCTGTAGTTCTTGGATGTAATCTGTTTGGGAACTATTAAACTCTTCTCTTGCTGTCTCAAATGCTATGTCCACAGGAAGTTTTGGTTTTCTGCCGAAAAGAAGTTCGTATGGTGAATATTTGGTCGTCTCATGCGGAATGCAGTTGTAGTAATAAACAAGAGGTTTCACAAAATCCTTCCAATTTTTCTTTTCTTCTTCTTCCAGAGTGCCTAGCATATTCATCAAGGTACGATTAAATCTTTCTGGGCCAGCATTTCCTTGGGGATAGTATGGTGAAGCGTGGCTCTTTTGTATTTCCATTAAATCGCATAATTCTTTGATGACTTGGCTTTCAAAATTTGGTCCTTGATCTGAATGAAGTCTGGCAGGTATGCTGAAATGTACAAAGAAATGGTTGAAAAAAGCATCCGCTGTGGTTTTAGCTGTCTGATTTCCTGTAGGGATAGCTTTTGTGAATTTCGTGTAATGATCTGTAATGATCAAGATGTTTCCAATGTTGCCTTCTGAAGGTTCTAATGTTAGAAAATCCATGCAGACAAGTTCAAAGGGGTATGAGCTGTTGACGCTGATCATTGGTTCCTTCTGAACCTGTGATTTTCGTCTGATACAACGATCACATGACTTGATCCAGTTTTGGACATCATTTGTAATTCCAGGCCAATAAAATCTTTCCCTGATCAGCCTGAGAGTTCTTTCTTGTTCAGGGTGACCAATATCGTTGTGCAGGTTTTATAAGATTTCCTTTCGATAACATTCAGGAACTACAAGTTGTTCAGTATTTTCACCATGATCTCCTAGATTCCTGAAGAGAATTACACGCTTGATCCTTAGATTTTTGTATTGTTTTCTAAAACAAAGGTCGTGTTTTGAAGTGATGTTCCTTGGAATCTTCTTATCTATAACTGCGGTTGTCCATTTGTCATTTATTGAGTCATGTTATGTCTCCCAAAATATCTTGCATGATCCACTGGTAAGTAGCTGGGCTATTGCAGAGTCCAAAGGCCATCCGGTTGTACTAAAAAAAATCTATAGATCCAACTGCGAAGGCAGTGCGTTCTTTGTGATCCTCTTCCACTTCAATTTGGTGGTAGCCTGCTTTCATATCAATTGTTGTAAAAGATTTTGACCCATGGAGGCATTCAAAAATTTCTTCTACTGGGGTAAAGCAAACGAGTCCTTTACGGTTACGTTATTTAGCTGTCTATAGTCTACACAGAGACGCAATGTGCCGTTCTTCTTTCTCACTAGTACGACATTTGAAGTGTAGGGTGACTTCGATGGTCTGATCACTCCTGCTGCAAGAAGTTGTTCGATATGCTGTCACACTTCTTCAATCATAGAAGGAGGTACACGTCTATGCCGCTTTTGTTCTGTCTCCAAAATGTTTTCCTCGTTGGTATGTAAAGACTACAAAATTTCTTCTTGTAGTTTTTCTTCAATGTTGGTAAATACTTCATTATCAACAGAAACGGGTTGAACTTCAGCAATAATGGCTTTTGGTTGTATAGTGACAGGTTGTGTGGTGAGATTCGAAAGGCACACATTAAAAGTTTCTTTACTGTTTGTCTGATACTTGATTGCTGTTGGAGTGACATCAATCAATGAATTAATCTGACTATCTTTGGTTTCATGAATCATTGCAGTCGTCGAAGGGTAAGGAAGTCCACAATAAGTACTACAAGGTATTTCTACAGTCTGGTTGGGAATGATAGTAATCTTTTGTGTTGCGGCTGATCTAACTAAAGCCAAACGGTTCTTCTTCTTCTTTAGTTCCTTTTCTCGGATGGTGATAGTTCGAAAGGAAAGGTACCAGGGTGTATGCAGATCCGCTCATTGTAAAAATTGATCTCCAAAGTTATTCTTACATTCATTCATCAGTTCCAGCAATATGTTTGTTCCTATTTTAACTGGAGTCCTGTGGGCATACTTGGTATCAAAAGTAACAAGTAAAAGGGATGTAAGAGGTTTTGAATCTGGTAGCCCTATGTGTGCTGTGATGGAACATTCGATGTATCCTAGGTATGGGAGAGATTCACCACCAGCACATTCTATATTCAGGATTTGTCCAACTGGTTGAATTTTTATGATCATGCAGATGTGCCTTGCAGAAAGATTCTGAGACAATGCTTACACAACTGCCAGTATCCAACAGAGCTTTTGTGACTGTGGTTTCAACTGTGTGTTCAATTTCGTTTACATCTCCAATAAGTTTGGGATCATATTCTGGAGAAGTACTCGCATCAGATCCCTTTATGGAAGCACTTACAAGTTTGGACAGTCCTTTGCCTCATGACTCTTATTCTTGCACTTCGAGCAGACAAACTGAGCAAGAATTACCGGACATCTTCTCTGTAAGTGTCCCTTCTGTTTACAAATAAAGCATTCCGGAGTAAAGGTATCTTCAGCTCTTGGCTAATCTTGGGAACCTCGGCCTCAGCCTCTATTGTTATTACCACCACGCCAACGTCTATTTCTTCGACCACCTCTATAAGCTTGGTCAGTACTAGTTGGTTGTTGAGCTTTCTCCAACTTCTCAATGCGCTCATTTATCTGTTTCAAAAGTTGTTTGAGCTCCGAGTCCTCTTTTGGTTCTGACTGAACCGCGGGTTTGCAGGTCTTATTGTCTTCAACTTTCTTGTCGGCTTCAAGTCTGCGAAGTTCTAGTTTGAAGACCTCATATTCCTGAAGTGTCTCACAATAGTAAAGGGACATATGCTTGAGTTCTTTATGAAGTCCATTATGTAGCACTTGTTTCAAGATACTGGAGTCAGATCTCCTAAGAGCGTTTTAAGACCAACTGCCCTATCAAACAGTTCCTCAAGTCGTGAAGCGAATGATTCCACACTTTCACTAGGTCGCAGCTCACAAGTGTAAAATTTCTTCATGACTGATTCCTTTGTCTCAATAATCCCATAGGCACTTTCAAGTTTCTCTAAAATGTCGGAGATAGAAGCATCTGATCCAAGTCTGCGCACTTTATCACTTGCACTTCCCTTTAATGCTTTTCTAACTCCTAAAATGACTTGTTCCTAGGTAAAAAAAATGCTGTCTAAGAATTGCTGTCACTTCATATTTAAGTGAATCCCAATTGACTTCACCACGTCCCTCTTCTCCGTAAAATATAGAAAATTTGAAATACAGCATCATGTCTGGTTGCTGTGGTGTAGGTGTCATGTTGTCAGCAAAAGTGGTCCTTAATCCACTAAAAACATCAGTAAGCCGAACAATATCATCAACTGAACCAGCTTGGGGATGAAATCCAAGTCTCCTCAAAGTATGAATCATTTTAACCTCTGCTCTTGACATATCCTGCGAAGTTTCTTCAAATTTTCTATCTCCTGTTTCAGGAGTTCCTCCTGAGGCTATGCCAAGTTTGCTTTCTTCATCCTCCATCATGTGATGAGTTAATTGGTGTTGTGCCAAATGTCACATGAAATCTCTGTATATCTCTCTCCCCCTCGAACAAAAGTGACGAAGAAAAAACGTTGGGCGCAAAATGTAACTTGTGTGTCTCTTCTAACTTGAGGAGTTACAGTAGTTAAGTGGGATTCTTGGGTTCGACTTCTTCCAAGTCTTCCGAGCGATTAAAAAAAGTGTCACTGACAAGGTAACTGGTTCACTTTTAATAATCAGTTCTATCTACATGTTGTTAAAAATCTGGGACGAGACGTCAAAACATAGCCTACTAAACAGCTGAATAGAAAGGTATTGGAAAAAGAGTATCAGAGCATCGGCATCTGGAAAACAATGAATTTTACAAAAACATAACTACATGTACTTAGATATTTAATATTCTTATGCAGATGACTTGAAAAAGGAACATTCAATATGACTATTTCAGTGTTAAAAATAAACAGATAGCAGTCCATTTTTCTTCACTTATATCTAAGTAAGAACAATGGGTTGTCATCATTTTAAAGTATGATATGACAAGAGAACCGTGAAATTGCACGTCAACATAACAGGCACCGAAATACAATACAGTACAGCACAGTAAGGCACATGACGTTTCTACACGTAAACTTACCAATTTACAAAATTGACTGCATAACTGTCACACCAGCTTGTCACTTGCATACCATGGTGCTGTTTAAATGCTGCAATTAGAACCATGCACAAAGTTAAAACACGTGAACCAAATTTGCAAGATACAACATATTAGCTAAAACGAAAGCTTGACGCTGCCATTTCAGTACTCGCGAAAACCAATTAAAATGCCGAAGAAAGCATAGTAAACTGCAGTATTTCTCAATTCTAGCATATGACAAAAGAATTTCTAATGGCGCGAAAAGTTACCGATGGAAAAAAGAATTCCAACAAAAGGTAAGCTTTAAAAAGAGATGTCTTCTGTTTGACGTCTCGCTATAAACTGAATAAAGCGCTGTTCAGTCAGGTGGCACAGACTGGTTTGCAAATTTGACTGGTTCACAGACTATGTACATTAATGTAATTTTAAATGGCAAAAAGGAAATAGAGGATTTGATCTAACAAATCGCGACCTGGCTACATAAACTTTTATAGAAAAAATAATCCCACTTCCTTTGTTTTCCTTTAAGATCAATAGTGTCCCTTTTGTAGTTTAAGTACGGTTTGAGATCTCTGCATGTATATGTATACATGGCTAGACAAAAAAAATTGTTTTAGCAGGCACACAGTCTACCATCCGTTTGGCAAACCTCGGTTGATCTATTGATCAAATCTCTCGACTGACTGTATTACGATGGTGATATTCACATATGCCTTACATGTCTTCGCTGAAAAAAAATCTACTAAGAATGGCCTTTGACCTTCTTTTGGATAGGTAAACTTGGGCTACAACATTTTATTGATTTATATAAAAAAAATTATTAATCTTCTTTTCTAAAACAGCAAAGTCTAGAAAGGCTATATTTTGTATGCACCACCACCTAGAGAGATCCTTAATCTAAGATGCTTAATCTAAGTATGTTCAGTAATATCCACATTGTCAATTAAAGCACTATCTTATAGGTCACGGGTTTTACATGGAGAAATTTTATGGAGAATTTTAAGGAAAAATGTCTGAAATTACAAAGCATTACTTCTTACTTATCATCTTGTGGTCACCTGTCAATGTCCATATTATGTTCTTAGCTAAGAACAACCCTGTTCCAGAAGTCATATGATTTCACAGACTGAGTTATATAGAGATTTTCAAAAAAACTTCTTATCTAAAACTGCAAGGCCTAGACTGGAAATGCGTAGTAGGTGGCATTATCTCTTGTTCTGATATGAAAGTTGTTCAAATTGCGGTGCTTGGGTCAGAGTTGGCCTTTTATGAAGGGGTAGAATGTTGTAAATAGATTTATAGAAATCTGCAATCATCTAACTCGTTCTAATGATATGTTTATGAAACTTTGCGTTGTGATAGAACATAACATGCAGATTATGCTTTAGCTATTGCGTTAGTTTTGGGCTGAAGCGAAGGTCAAGGGCACTGGGCACATTACTTACAAATATAAAAAGAACTGGAATCTGCAATAGGTTCAAGTGTCTATGTGCGAGATTTAAACTTGGTTCAAAGCATACAGATACTGTCAAATACGTGTCAAAAGAATGGAGTATTGGTTTCTTGTTGAAATTCTGCTGGGCCAATAAGTCTGAGATTTCGAAAGCAATGACTCTTAAATCCTATCGTTGAATAAGGTTACGGAATTGTATCCTTTACTTTTATTTAAAAAACATAATTTCAGAGGGGACTCGTTGTTTAAATAGGCAGGGTGGCAACCGCCCTTTGCCTCAGAGCACACCAGTCACACCCAAGAGCTAGAATCTGACTCTATGGTGACATAATTAAGTGCCAGTTTTTTTCCGATCAAACGCTCATGGAATACCAAAAAGTAAGATATTAAGGATGTATATCGCAAACGTTCGGGCGCATCCTACCGCGCATGTGTTTTTGTCATGGATATTGAATCAAAAGTGCACCTATATATTTTCGCACTTATGGTAATACTATTGGTGCACTGAAACAAGTATCCCTCTCTTCCGGTAGTATTAGTAAAGAGAAAAAAATGGATATGTGAACTATCACCGTGAAATAATTTAAATACTGTTGACACGGTGTTACAAACTAAACAAGCAAACAAAAACAGGAAATGAAAAGCTGTGGAAGTATAGCTCTTTCCACTTTGAAAATCATTGTGGGAAAGGGAGAAATCACTCCTAATGAGCAATTTCTCCTTTTACCTCTATGTCTGCTGAGCTTTTATCCTATTTTTATCCTTGAAAAACTAAGCTTCCACAGTGACTTTCATCCTTGTTTTCTGACGAAATAAGCGCGGATAGGTGCCGTTTTTATTTTTTTCTTTGGAATCTTTAATACTATAAGTGTGGAAATTTTAAGAAAAACCTGTCCGTTAGAAGTTATGTATTTATTAAAGACTAACTCTTTTCGGTCAAATTATCTCCCTTTTAAAGTCAATGGTCTATATATAACATGCATATTTGTACATTTACCATGCTCAAAACCAGGTCTTTATATATTTTTTGTGTAAAACTAAATTAATTTTCATTAGAATAATGTATATTTGTATATTTTTTCTATTTAAAAAAAAGCGTGTTAAATCCATGAAAAGCTGAATTTTGGAACCGTATATACCTTTTTCAAAGGCAAACTTCTCAGAAACGAGCACGGTGACCCATATCTTTTTTTAACGTAATCTTGTAAACGCAAAGTTTTAAAAAAATCTGTCTATAAGAACATTTGTGGTATACGTCGTTAAGAAAGAGGTCAGATAATATTTATAATACAAAGCATTGCATTGGTGAAAAAGGTGTGTAGTATAATTAAATAAAGTGGAAGGGTAATTTTGAAAACTCGTGGCTAATAGAAAGTGATAAATTCTTTTAAGACAACCCTGCATAAAACTCCACAGTCCCGTGTCCGCTCTCATCTTCGGCGTCTACTAAAAAATTCTTATGAAAAAGACCCCATGCTCAGTCGATATCCTAAACATGTATTTTCACTTCCGGTCGCCATCTTTATGGCAAGCCAGCGTCAGTCTTGTATCTTTTTATTGCATAAAACGAATAATACGTTCTGAAAATGAACAACAGAAAAAAAAAACGCGGAAAACGGCTTGCATTGACAGTTGATATTGTATTTTTACTATTTATCAGACAACAACATTGGTACCTGATTGGTAGTTCTGTTAGCAACTGAAGTAGAAATTTGTTCCGATGACGTCTGGACCACTGGGGAGCTATAAACAGAATCTGACAATGAGACTGAGACATGTACCATAGAACTCGTGGGATAAGACAAATTTGGGGAAATGCGTATGCCATCATCCCCCCTTAAAATCGACAGAGCATCTACTGCTAGTGCCTTTTTGTGGGGTAACCAAGTGCATAAAATTGGTGTCTTGTGATTGTCTATTGAAGCGAGAGATTTATCATTGGTTGATCACAAAGCTTTAAGAAAGACTAGATTATTGTATTGTTTAGGGTCCATTCTGAAGGAAGGACGAATTTTCATTCTGGATAACTGATCTGCCAAAATATTTTTCTTTCCTGCTATAAATGCAGCCTTTATTCTGATGTTGTGTTTGATTGCGTAATTCCATAGATCCCATGTTAGATAACACAGCTTGGTCGACTTTGCCACCCCCCGTTTGTTTATGAATTGAACCCTTGTAGCACTTGTTGTCTGATCTGACTAGAACATTCTTGTTTTCTAAATACGGTAAGAAATTAACCACTGTCCCTAGAATAGCATCTAGTTCCAATACATTTATGTGTCTTCTGGACTCTTTCTGTGGCCATGTCCCCTAAAATATTTTCTGACCCTCCAAATGACCCCTGTAACCTATTTTTGGGGAATCTGTGGTTGTGGTTACAGTTGTAGACCATAGTTGAAGGGATATGCCCCTTAGCATATTTGCTCGCACTAACCACTACTTCAGATGCAGTATTAATGAGATGTTTTGATACAGAGACTCTTGCTAACATGTCCCTTGAAACTGGTTTCCTAAACGAAAGCAGATGGATTTGAATTGGACGCATATGTAACCGAGCAAATAGGACTATTTCTTTACAGGAAGCCATGGGTCCCAGGACATGTAGAAATTGAAAAGCTTTGTTTTCCTTTATGATAAAGGGTCTGAATTGCCTTTCTTCCTGTTCTATCCTTTCTATAGTGGGACACACTAGTTAGTCCAAAATGAAGTTTAAACAGACTGGTAATGTATTTTATTGTTGAACTTGGAATGCAAGGTGATTTTTCTACTATGATTATGGAACCCAAAGAATTCCTCGAGTCATCTCTCGATCTGATTAGTGCCCCCTTTATTTCCAAATTCGCTGCACATTGTGTATTTGCAAGAAGGTTGCTACAACCGTAACAATCTTTGTAAATGCTCTCGGCACTTGGGTTGGGCTAAAGCACATACCTCCTTCGAATTGGTAACATTTGCCGTGTACAAAAAACGAAGATACTTCCTGTGAGATTTGTACATTGGAATATGAAGGTAAGCATTTTTCAGATAGAGAGATACTGCATTATACCCCTTTTTCAAAAGATTTATTACCTTTGCCAGAGTTTTCATCTTGAAATGTTCCTTTACCATAAATCTTTCCAATGGTTATAAATTTATCACAGGACGTAATTCCTTTTTTTTTGAGGGGCGGTACCAGGAAAAATATGCTGTAGAAACCTTCCTTTGCTGCAATCAGGGGAACTTCTATAGCCCCTTGTTCCAAAAACTTTTCTTCTTCTCACAAAATAAGTCCTAATTTGTCTGGAGGAGCCCTTGTTTGTTTTATTCCATTGAATTCTGGAACACTCTGCAAATCTAATAGAAAACCCTTTTTTTTTATTGTTGTTGTTGGCAAAACAATTTTCCTGAGTACTTTTCTCCCAATTTGCCTGAAAATATCACAATCTGCCCTCAACTGGGACATCCGGTGAAAGCATCGTTACATTTTTTGTCAACTTTCATCTGCTGTAGATTTATCGTTTCGAAAGGAACTAACCTTATTTCTTTGTCCTTGTTTGTAGGAGTTTCCCGGTATCCTAAATTGGCTAACCCTTCAATAACAAGAACTCTGACGAGACTGGTACTGTTGCTTGTCTTCAAATCTCCCTTTCTTTGCCATATTCTCTTAAGAGCCTGTGTATTTTCTCTTATAGAATGTTGCAGGGGGTAGAGATTTTGGTTTCTGAAACATACTATCTGGTATAACCTCTGCAATTTTTTTATTTTTTCCTGTTTTGTTTTTCACTTTATTATCAAAGTCAGAGCCAAACACTCCTTCCGCTGTTAGCGGTAAAGTGTTAACCGTTGCAACATAGTCTTTCACTTCATTTAAACCTGTGTCTTACAGTGCTGCTTTTCTCCTAATCAAATGTTAAAAGGTGTCTGTTCTTACAATATGATCAAATAACTTAGTCGAAATAGCAAAACTGTCCCTAGTCCTCTAAATTGCCAAATCTAAATTGCAGTTCTTTTCTTGCAGACAATCAAACAATGACCCAAATACTTCCTGGGAATAACAGGAGAGAAACAGTCTCATACGCGCTGCCATCTGGCTCTGAAAACTTAATCTCTGAATGGAACGCATCGGTCTACTGAATAAAGTTGGAGCATACCCAAAGGCTGCCTTTTAACCGTATCTCTTTCTCAAAAGCGATTCTACAGTGTCATCTAATTTAGGCACTTAAGATCAGTCTTCACAAGATTCATGATCTGGAAAATCATTTCTGTAATTGACTTTATAACAAGATATAATTGATCAGGTTTCTCACTACTGAAAGAATGAGAAATTTTACTTTTTTTATCTTCATCCAAAATAATACCGAATATAGATTTAAGAGATTTAGCTTTTAAGAGCGTATTCTCCAAACATATTTAATGATGATTTATTCCTAATTTCCTCACTAACCGACATGTATAATTTACTGAAACGAGTTATTTTGTACTGAACTCAAAAAAAAGGGCACCCGAGTCCTCATTAAACCCATAGTTCTGTCTTTCAGTTTCAGACACCTGTTGAGATACAGTATCATCCCTGTTGCTGAAGTTTTTATTTAACCCACAGTCCCTATTAAGACTATTATCCATGGATAATAAAGGTCCGCGAACTGCATTAAATGCCTCGTCTGTGACCTGACAAGAAGGAAAAAGCACCGTTTTAGCCACGTACTGAGTTGCATTCTCCTGTGTAACTGGTTCCTCACTTACCTTACTCGAAAATCTGAAGTAAGGTTTTCCAAATTTTCCGTTATACCCGAGAAACTCTCCTCGAATTTCTTGTTCAGCCTGTCTTCTAAATTTTTCCATGACTCTTGTTCGTCCTTGGAATCTGTTCTTTTTTTTTCGCCGAAGATTTACTCGAATCCTCATTTGTCATTTTCTTCTTCGACACCGTCTCATTGTCGGACTAACGTTCCAACACAATGACAGTTTCAGCCATCAAAAATAGAGTTCAAACGTCCCGAACTCGACAGAAAAAAAAGGTTGAAAAACACGTATGACTGCAATGGCGCAGAAAAATTAACTGCCGGATATAGCGCCTACATACAAGGAGTAGTTTGGGATGATCATGATCATCTAGACGCTTATTGATTCTTTACGTGTTTCTGCGATGTTAAAGGGAAGTTATCCTTATCTATATTTCGTATGATAAGTTAACAAAGGAATGATATAAAATCCTGGTTTTGTCAATGTCCATATTTAGAAAGTGTATACAAGGATCTGCAGTAAACAATGGTATTGTTTAGAATAATCATTCCTGTTTTTGCCACAGACATAAAATAAATAGCCCTTTTCCGCTTGCTACCTTTTCAGCGGCATAGTTTTTTAATGGATCAGCTTGCTGGCAGATTCAAGAAACCAAAAATTTCGAAAACCCGTCCGCTGAGAGCAAACAGATGTAACTGCAACTCGTAACAGCTTTTACTTACAGCGTTTTATTTAACGCAACAGAAAGGGGTTTTTACTGAAATATTGCTTTGAAAGGATCTGAAAATTTAGATTGTACTGCTTTAGACCAAATTTATATTAACGCACCTCATAACAGCCTTAAGTTTAAGACAGTAATCGGCCGTTGGTCGTTTAATGTTAGCGAGGTGAAGCGAGTGAAGCTGTGAGGGACAAAAGTTGTGTAAGGGTTATGACCCTGGCGGAGAGGCCATTACGTAAACATATTCAAAATGGACGGGTATCTTGCTACCGTGGTAAGTCGACTGTCCATTCACAATACATGGATCCGTGGTGATAAGATAAACCGACTTCCTTGGTTACTGTTGCCAAGGGCTCCCAAACAACCACAGTAAATACGTATATAGTATAGCAGATAGGCTACTGAAATCGTGCTGTCATGACTGTTTCTCTCAATAAAATTCCGGAAAAAATATTTCTATCATATGCTTCTGCCGATGATGAATTCTCGGTAAGAAATTTAAAGATGCTTGAACTAATTTGCACAAGGATATGTACAAAAAGGGCGAATTACAGGGGCTTCGGAACAATGTCATACATCTACTTGTTTTAGCGAAGTTTTGAACTTCATTGAGGAAGAATAAAACACTTCACAAAACCTCCGTTTTGCCACAGAATAATAGAATTAAAGATACTTATTGTTTTCGTAAGGCTAGTAAAGTCATCTCAACATCATATCCAATTACATAACACTGAATTAAGAGAATATCGAAAAATTTATAGATTATCTGATTCTACAGAGAGGTGTAAGTTTATGAAAAATTGACTATGACTTGACTGTGAAAAAATTGCAATTTCAGGTTAAGGGAAAACGGGTTGTCTGATGATTTTAAAATGAGTTAAGCGTGCTGTCATTTAACAAACTTATTAATATATTTGACGGTAGTTTGTCTTATCTTATGATATACTGAAGACAACTTGTGGTCAAGTTGATCAGAGCGGCAAATCGGTTTGCGATCAAACACACTTCCTATCAATTAACAGTTTACCGACACACCCTTTGTATTGGCAGATGTGCTAATCCTCTTTATAACGACTCAGTCAAAGGTTTATTTCATTCACATAAGTTGCTTTTTGAGCTGAACTTCCACCACTACAGAACAGAAGTTAGACTTAATTTCATAACTGAATTCTACTTTTAGTGAGAAATATGTAGTGAGGAATACACGTCAAAACGCTTATTGCAAATAGTAGATACTTTTAATCCAAGATTAAACTGCATGTTATTTGCAATCTGATCTATATCTACATATTTAGCATATTCTGCATGCACCAAGGGTTAAGATTAACGTCAAACTGAAACATTGATGTCAAGTGCCTCTTTTTGGATGTGCATAGGTTATTACGCAAGGTTAGATATTAAGTAAACGTATTTTTTTCTTATTAGTATTTCATGTAGATCTAGTTTTACCTTTGTTTTCCACTTTAAAACAGTTTTTGCCTCTTTCAGAATCTTTCAGAGGGGAAAAAACTATAGCATTAATTAATCCATTGTGTAATGCAGAACTCTTTGCATGTCCCATTTTCAGTCATTATCATAATTCAAACTGGTCTACAGCCTCTGCGTGATCTCACGTCAGCGGTACACGGTCGCAAAGCACATATTTTAGACTTTTTCTTACATTCAAGCATTTAAACACAAAATAAATAACTACTATCGCACACCTCCAACGTTAACAGTCGTTTATTTAGGAGCCGAAACAGCAGACAACAAGGCTGCACATCGGATAAAATAAATGCGATGACCTGATTGGTCAAATATCGATTTCCACGGATCCATGTATACTGAACAGCACCATTTTACACGGTCTATACCATGTTTTTAGCTCACCTGAGCAAGAAGTGCTCATGGTGAGCTTTTGTGGTCGTGCTGTTTCCGTCGTGTGTTGTGCAGTCGTCAACATTTACCTTGTGTGCACTCTAGAGGCCACCCTCCGTTCAGAAACTTATGAAACTTGGTCAGAATGTTTTGATAATATTTCGGATAAGTTTGAAATTGGGTCATGTCGGGTCAAAAAGTAGGTCACAGAACCAAATCTTAAAAAATCATGTGTGCACTTTGAAGGCCTCATTTTCAGCCTGATACTCTTGAAATTTTGTCTGAGTTTTTGTCTCGACGATATATCGAACATGTTTGAGATTGGGTAATGTCTGGTCAATAAGTAGGTCACCGGACCGAATCTTAGAAAAACCTTGTGTGCACTCTAGAAGCCATCTTTTCAGCCCGATACTCATTAAACTAGGTCAGAGGGTTTGACTTGATGATATCTCAGAGAAGTGTGAAATTTGGTCAACTCAGGACAAAAAGTAGGTCACTAAGCCATTTCTTAGAAAAACATTGTGAGCACAGTACAGGTTACATTTTCAGCCTAATACTCATGCAACTAGATCAGGATGATTTTCTTGATGATATCTCGGAAAAGTTCAAAATAGGGTTATGTCTTGTCAAAATGTAGGTAACTTGGCCAAATCTTAGAAAAACCTTATGTGCACTCTAAAGGTTACATTTTAAGCTTGATACTCATGAAACTAGGTCGGAGTGTTTGTCTTGATGATATCTCAAACATGTTTGAAATTGGGTCACGATGGTCAAAAAGTAGGTGACTTTGCCAAATCAGGAAAACCTCATGTGCTGTCTAGAGGCCATATTTTGAGCCTGATACCCGTGCAACTTGATCCGAGAAAATATATATATATATGAAATTGGGACATTTGGGTTCAAAAAGTAGGTCATTAGGACAAATCTTAGAAAAACGTTGAGTGCACTCTACAGACCACAATTCAGCATGATACTCATAAAACTAGGTCACAGTGTTTGTCTTGATGATATTTTATACAAATTCAAATCTGGGTCATATTTGGTCAAAAAGTAGGTCACCGGGCCAAATCTTAGAAGAACCTTGGTTGCAGTCTAGAGGCGACAATTTCAGCCTGATACTCTTGAAACTTAGTCAGATTGTTTGTCTTGTTGATATCTGGGACAAGTTTGAAACTGAGTCATGTCTGATCAAAAAGTAGGTCATTTCATCTCATATGGATCAGGATCTCTGCAGCTTTATCAACACTAGATGACTTTTTTTTTTCTTTTAAGCTTTATTTGCCACGTCAATCGGTATGTGAGGGTCGTGGCCATCCCCCAGCATACCTTACAAATTAATGGTTGTGTTTTTGCGTTTTCTTAGGTTTTGTCTTCAATTAATCACTATTTTAATCGGCTCATGGGAGGTTTTGAATGATATGTTCTACAAATGTCATGATATTTTCTCCTTTTTCAAACATCTTAGTATTTTTGTAAACGTATAAATTAGTGATAAGATGGTTCCTTAATCCGTTTATTGAAAGTTTATTTAGTTTGTTTCTGCAATAATAGATATACTTTTTGATTTCCAAGAGAAGTATATCTAATTTAATATTTGGTGCACTTGAGCCCAAAAGTAAAATAGAGCTGTTGATTTGCACAGTTTGATCAAAATTGGTTATCATTCCTATGATTCTATTTATCAAAGGTCTCGTGTATCTACATTCGTAGAATAAATATATAATTGTTTCAGCATCTGTGCCCCAGAATGTACATAAATTTGTATCTATCAGCGTCATTTGAAAAAGTAAGGAGTTTGTTGCAATAATACGATGCACTATTCTTGTTTGTAACCATTGGTTGCAAATATCTCGTGTGTATTTGAAAACGTTTCCATGAATTTGTTTCCAGTCAAAGTTTGAACTATTATATAATGTAGACCATTTGTTCCTACTTGTTGGTGTTTCATTGTTTTTTATAAGAGCGTTGTAAACGTGTTTGTTTATGTCCTTTTTAATTATTATATGAAAAGAAAAAAAAAAAAAAAAAAAAAAACTGTCAATTGAAGGATTATGGCACTCGTTCAAAATTGTATGTATAACTGGAAATGAAATATTCTGGTGTAAAAAGAAAGCTTTAATTGAATTTACAATACTATAATATTTTAAAAAATTTATTCCGTTTTTGGTAACGGATTTGATATCATTAAAATTTTTAAAACAACCGTTGTCGCTAAACATGTCTTTAACATATCTTATACCACATTTGTATAAGTTGGCGTTGTAAATATTTTTAGAATCTATCGTAAAGTTTTCATGATAAAACAGACGCATGGTCATTGTTTCCGACTATTTTGTAAATTTGCATTTAGAGCTGAATACCGTGAATGATTTTAAAACATCTATCCAGAATACATTCTTTATTGTGCCTAGAATTTATTTCCACAATTAAAAATTTTCTCTGGATCAAATATGTTAGTTATAAATTTGTAAAAATCATTTTTACCATTAGCGACTATTTTCTTCATCCATTTTAATTTCATGGTTGTATTAAAACTTTGTATATCTATCATCATTTACCCCCCCCCCTCCACATAGTCTTTGGTCAGTACTGTATGTTTCAATTTAGCTGGGCCATCCCATACAAATTTATAAAGTGTGTCATACACTCATTTAAAATATTCATTGGTCGGTGATGGTAAGGAGATAAACAAATGTGTGAGAATTGGCACTAAGATACTTTTGACCGCAGTTATTTTACCGATAGGAGTTAATTTTCTTTTTTTTTTTTTTCCAATATGAAATGTTATTACTTATACTTTGTAATTTGGGCTCATAATTCAAATTTAACATTTTTTTCCAAATCAACATAGAATAAGATTCCAAGTAATTTAAATTGCGTTTCCCCCCATGCTAATTTCCATTTCGTTTTAATTGCTCGAATGCTATATTTCATGGAATCAATCCATATTAATTTGGTTTTATCAAAATTGACTTTAAGACCAGAAATGTGTGAAAAGTGTTCAAGCAGCTCCAAAGTACCGTTGAGTGTTTTTTCAGACCCGTCTAAAAAAGGGTTGTGTCATCTGCGAATTGCGATATTATGTATTCTTGGTTTTTTACCTTTATTCCTGTAATATTCTTATCATTTTTTATTTTAATATTTAGTATCCCTGCGCAAAGAATGAAAATGTATGCAGAAATCGGGTCCCCTTGACGACAGCCCCTCCTTATAGTAAAGTACTCTGATAAAAATCCATTTAAATGAACAGAAACTTCAGTATTATACAAAAATAATTTAATCCATTTCTTGAATGTTTCCCCAAAATTAAAATAGGTCAACGCGTTTTCAATGAAGTTAAAAGATAAAGAATCAAACGCTTTTTCAAAGTCAATTAACATCAACAATCCAGGAATATGATGTTCTTCGCAGTGTTGCATAATATCATAGTCTTGTATTTTCGCCTATAAATCTGTTTTGTAGAAAACAGTTTGATCTCCTGATATGAAGTGATTTAAACCATTTTTAATTCGTTTAGCTACACTACCAGATGTAAGTTTATATAAAACATTTAAAAGTGTAATCGGCCTCCAATTTTTTAGAAATTGTCTAGGTTTATCTTCTTTTGGAATTAGTGTTATAATCCCTAACTTAATATTTTTTGAAAAAGAATTAGTCATAAATGCATAATTTAAGGCTTTTACTACAAAGTGGCCAATCCTTTTCCAAAATACCTTGTAAAAGTTTGTAGTAAAACCATCTATACCAGGGCTTTTGTCATTTTTCATATTTCTTATTTTTTCTGTGAAATCAGTGTATTGTAAAATTCCTTGCATTTTTTTGTTTTTCATCTAATTTATTCGCTACACAATGTTTCAAGTAAACTTCAAAGTTTATGTCTATATTAGAGCATTTTCAGTAAATAAATTTTCAAAATAATATTTTGCTTCTAATAAAATTTCATTTTGATCAAAAGTATGACTTCCATCGTCTTTTACTAGGAAAGGGATATATTTTGAAGCTATATGTTGTTTTTCCAAGTTACACAAATATTTTGTTGCTCTTTCTCCATTTTCAATCCAATTTGCTCTAGCTCTGGTGAAGTAACCACTTAGTTTTTCTTGCCTCAAATTTTCACTTGAGTTTGTAATATACTTAACCTATCTTTGTTTGTTTCATTTAAATTATTTTCTAAATGAGCAATTTCATCTTCAATAGTTTTTTCTCTTTGACATTTTGTTTTGGCTTTGTTACTTGAATACGATATTGTTTCTCCGTGTATTTCCATAAGTAATGTTTCCAAAAAGAGCTGATCGTTTATAATAAACTGTATGTCTGATGGTTCCATCTTGAGCACGTTATCGGTTTTGTACACAGGTAAACAGTACTGTAAAATAACACTATCTATCTTTCTATATATACAATCAACATTATCTTTATCATTCAGCAATGACTTATTTAACTTCCAAAATCCTTTTCCATGATTTTGTTCAGAAAGTTGAAGTTCAAGAACAATGACTGAGTGGTCAGATTTATAACTTATGTCTATATCACAATTTCTGAGAAAGAGAACTAAGGTAAGAGTCATAAAAAAGAAATCAAGTCTTCCTCTCTGTAAGGGCGATAAACGCTTCCATGTATATTTTCTAGTTTCTCCATGTAATTGTCTAAAAGGATCAATCAGATCTCTATCATTCATTTTATTCAATAAAAATTTTCTTGATCTCGCATTATGATTTAAGTATTTGTAGTTTTCATAATCAATCGAAGTGTCTAAAACAAGATTAAAATCGGCACAAAGAATAATCTCGTTATTATAAAAGATTCAATTTGATTGAAAATATCATCAAAAAATTTTGGATTGTCTATATTTGAAGCATATACATTTGCATGTATCATTGATGTGTTGCTATACAATAATTTAAGGGCAATAAATAGACCCTCCGTATCAGCTTTGCACGATAAAACCTTAATGTCTATACCTTTTTTAAATGAAATAGCTACGCCTTTGGAGTTCGAATTACCATGGTAGAAAAAGCAGTTTCCTTCCCATTGCTGATAAAGTTTGGTTTCGATTTCCTCAAAGAAATGAGTCTCTTGTAAACATAGAATGTCAACATTCTTTTCCTTAAAAAGTGAAAATGAATCTTAACGTTTTTTAGTATTGTTCAACCCATGACAATTGTAAGAACAAATCTTCAAGCTACCCATTACCATTTTTAAAGAGGCCCTTATACTCATTTTCAGCCAGTTTTAACTCATTTTGTCTTTATTTTATCAAACCATAGTCATTCTTATATCTCCATGCCAAATATTGCGCCTGACGGTTGCAAGGTTGCTTAGATGACGGTCGATAGAAAATGCATTTCGCTGAGTTGCGGCCTTCCATGTAAACAGACTCGTCATTTCCGGTTTTTGAATCGAAGATTTCCGATATATCCGTTATACACTCGGGTAGATTCGTATGATTATCATGCCTTCTGTCACGTGACTATATTTGAGCTTCGGCCTTCATATTATGAGGTAAACAAAGGAAAATGGGGGCTTCTCTGTTGCAGCCTCGATTTTCAGACGGAGGTCGCGGCCTATATGCTAATTACACCGTATCCGACTCTAGGCGGAAACCAACGATAAATTTCCGTGACGCACCGCCATTGTTTACAGCTTCGATTGTCAGCCAGTTTTCTTCTGACCAATGTTCGGTTTCTAATACAAATCTCCGTGTTTCTTTTTTTCAGTTACACGATATATGTCAGTAATCTATCCATGTTTACACAAAGGACTGATTTCTGTACCATTCTAAATTGTTTCAAATTTAACAGCGTTTTTGCTCACCGGCTGTAGACGGGCATCTTTAAAGAAAATAATATTTTCAATATCAACTTACTTTTAAATCCTCCCATGTAACCGATCGTGATAGTATCTAAAAAAAGGTGTATGTATATTAATTGTAAGTGTGTGCTGTGTATAATATTTACAGATAAAGTGCAAAAAGTGAAGGATATGGATGGTATACATTTAAATGAAGGAAATATATACACGATATACTTATATACAAAGACATTGTTTCTGCGTACAGTGTAGATTAAAATCATACTAAACGCCATAAGCATTTTGGGATAAACTCCATCGTGTATAAATACACAAGCTTTTTTTAAAGAAAAGATTGCCTTGATATCCCCATTATTCATTACTTTATCCCTACTGAAAATAGTTTTTTTTTTCTCTTGGGTGAAAATAAAAACACTAGATGACTTTACTCAGGTGAGCGCTTTAGGGTCAAAGGCCTTCTTTTGTCTTGCTCAAGATCAGACTGTCCTTTGAACGCAAGGCAGATCAAAACCGCAGACATACAAATCTTAGATCTTAATTGTCTCTTTATAAAGAATATACTATCAAAAAGATGACCATGAAATTGTAGTGTTTGGATATTATTTTTCTGACTGTAACGGGCAATTAGTTTAATTTAGTGATTTACCAAACTATCCCATTTTCAACGACCCTGAGGAAAAAGGCTGTTAAAACTTTGTGGAAAAAGAAGAAAATGCCGATAAACATTATTTTCTCCTTTTCTCACAATATTTTCTACCATTTCAACGATCCAAACATAATTCGTCATGTGCAAATACTTTCAATTTGCACAAGTCCAAAACTTCATCATTTGATAAATTGTTGAGGGTTGGGTAGTTATCGGATATCTACATTCTTTGAAAGTAATGCAGGAGAAATTGGCCAGCAGACGTTTTGGGCTGGACGATTTGGCCCAAGACAATTTAGTAAACCGAAAACTATTCAGTAGGACAATTTGTCTTGATAAATTTGATGGCATATTGAAAAGGAAAAACAGAAGGCCAACTAGCAGCCAAAAGTAAACAAGTCGAAAGTCATAATGCATACATATTTTATATGATTTATTCGTACCATTTTAAAGTATGGGTATTATTATGAATCTGACAATATGTTACTGTACAGTTACCAAAGTTGTCAAAGTTACAGAAAATAATATTTGTATTTCTATGTGTAGGTGTGTGAGTGTGTGGGTTTTTTTTTTTTACTTTATCAAAAGGTTGGTAGGTACGGTTATTCATAATGAGTGACATCTAAAGCTTGATAATAGGTATTGCTGATCAGAATTGTAACATATCTTTCACGTTCTACTGCTGGCGACTGGCAAACATATATTTCAACCATTCCATTAAACTGCTAATTTCTTACAGAGAGTTAAAAATGGGGGTCTTACATGGCTAAGGTGTAAGGCGTAGGAGTTTTTATGCATAGTTCAAACAACTACCATTTGATTTGTGAATTCCACCATTGTAGTTATATGTCGACCGATTACAGTGCTGACAGCACTTTGATTACTTTACGCACTGTGTGTGATTATTTATCCTGAATAGGATAGTGATGCGTCATGTAGCAGACAGGTCAATCTTCGAAGGGTATGACATGCGCTGACTACGTTTTACCAGATGACAAAATTTCAGACCAGTCCAAAAGCTGGTTACCAGCATTTTCTCCTTTTCGCACAATGTCTTGAACAGGTGTTTTCTCAGGGTCGTTCATGGTATTGTGAGGTAAAAAGTTGAAATTGTCTATGGCTCAATTTTCAGTTAGCCCTTTACCGCTTATCAAATCCGAGTGTTAACGATCCTGGGAAAGAGGCTATTGAAAACATTGTGGGAAAAGGTGAACATGCTGGTAACCAGCATTTTCTCCTTCCAAGTTCGCGAACTACGCGCATGCGTGAGGAGTATCACCTTGTCATGCAAGGTTTTGTACAAAGCTAAGTGATCACAAGATTTAATATTTAAGATTATTGGACAGAAGTATAGCGCTGAGTAATTCTACGTTATTCAAGTAAGTAGATCATAATAGATATAGTTATAAATCAATCAGATCTATCATTCTTCCGTTAGAATTTTCATAAATAATCTGTAGGTAACGGCAACCAGGAAGTTTATTACATTCACACGTATCTGTAATGGCGGGAAAGGCTTTTGTCGTCTGATTGCCTTCGTGAAGTTCTTTTAAGGAAAGATTGATATGTTTATCTAAACCCTTTCCAACTACAAACTTGTCAGTCTTCGCATAGAAAGTCCCTCGTTCGATTCACCGTTTGGTCAATTACAGAAAGCAAGCACGAAATCTGTGTGACCTATTTCAGGGAGCAAATAGGTTAATGTGGTTGGTTATAAAGTCCAGCGGACCATTTTTTTGAAACATTTTGCCCACGGTGTTTTCACATGTATTCATGAACTAAAACAATTTTATGATCCAGCCATGGATCGAACCATAGGCCTTCCGTATTAAAGGGAAGAAAGTGTCTTCTTTTAGTATTTTTTAAAGAGAAATAGATTTCATGGCTAAAGGATATTTGAAATTGTAACAAGTCCTTCTCATGTAACTTTTTTTTAAATCTGTTTGCTCCAGGGGCACAAAAACTTGCTTTTGTGTGGTATTTGTGTTAAAAGAATATTAAAGTTTAAATACAGAATACGAACTCGATGCTAGAGTACGATTAACCCTTTCCCAAACGACAAAATTTTGGACCCAAAATCTGAATCCAAAGCGCTTGCAGACTATTAGTTTGATGTGCCTCATATGGTGAAAACTTTTGTTATGGGGTACAAAACATTGTGAGAAAAGGCAAAATGGCTTCTCTCCTTTTCGTACAACGTCATCAAAACCTGTCTTTCTCAGGGTTGTTAAAACCTACATTTGTGTGCTAAAGGTTTAAGACAAACGATTTTAATCTGATATAGACGTCTAGGTCGTGTTCTACTTATAGAACCGTAATCTCGTTTTCCGAAAACGGGTCATTATACCCCCACAAATAATAGTTCATGAGGTATACTGCAGTCACCTTGTCCGTCCGTCCGTCCGTCTGTCTGTCTGTGTATCACAATATATTGTCCTGAGCATAACTTCAAAACTATAAAAGCTATGAACTTGAAACTTCATCTACAATTAGAGCACATTGAGCAGAGCACAAGAACCATAACTCTGTCATCATTATTTTATGAGTTATGACTCTTTGTTATTTCACATGTTGGATTTTCGTCCGCAGCATAACGTAGATAGATCACATTGAGAAGAAGTGCAGTGCACAAGAACCATAACTATGTCATCGTAATTTTTGGAGTTATTGTCCTTTGTTATTTGAAACTTGAAATTTTGACCGAAGCATAATTTTCAAACTTTAAAAGCTATCTACTTCAAACTTCACATGGAGATAGATCGCATTGAGAAGGAGTGCAGTGCAAAAGAAACGTAACTCTTTCATCATTTTTGGAGTTATTGCCCTTTGATATTTTACATGTTGGATTTTGGTCTAGAGCATAACTTCAAAAATGTGGAAGCTTTTGCCTTCAAATTTTGTCTGCAGATAGATCCCATTGTGGGCATGTGCAATGCACAAGAACCATAACTGTGTCTTCACTATTTTTGGAGTTTAATCTCTTTGTTATTTTATAAATGAGATACTGTATTGGTCTGGAGCATAATTTCCAAAGTACGAAAGCTATTGAAAGCTATCAAACTTCATAAACAAATAGATCATGTGAAGGACAAGTTGAGTGCACAAGATTCATAACTCTGTCCTCATTATTTTTGGAGTTATTGCCCTTTGTTATTCAACAAATAGGAATTTTGTCCACAGCATTACTTCAAAGGTATGAAAGCTATTGAGTTCAAACTTCCTTTGCAGATAGAACACATTGAGGACATGTGCAAGTCAGAAAAACCTTAACTCTGTTTTCACTTTTTTTTTTCTTTTTTTTTCAGTTATCGTCTTTGTTTCTGTACAAATTAGATTTTTGTACGGAGCATAACTTCCAAAGTATAAAAGCTATTGACTTTTAACTTCAGTTGCAGACAGATCCACTAGAAGACAAAATCAGTGCATAAGAGCCATAACTGTTTCTTCGAAAATTTTGGAGTAATTGCTCTTAGTTACTTTACAAATTAGATTTTCTTCAGGAGCATAACTCCTTAAGTATAAAACCTATTGATTTCAAACTTCGTATATAAATAGATCATGTTAAGGACAAGTGCAGTAAACAAGATTCATAACTCTGTCCTCATTATTTTTGCCCTTTGTTATTGTATAAATTTGGTTTTTGTACGGAGCATAATTTTCAAGGTTTAAAAGCTATTGACTTCAAACTTCATAATCATACTGATAGATAACATTGAGCACAAGTGCAGTACACATGATCTGTAACCATGTCTTTAGTATTTGTTGGAGTTTTTACCCTTTGTAATAATACATTCTTGGTGCCTGACTGAAAACTTCAAATACAGATAGTTACATTGAGCATACACAAGTTCCATAACTCAGTCCAAATTATTTTTGGAGTTATTGCTTTTTTTTTTTTTTTTTTCCGCTAGAGTAAAACTTTGAAAGTATCAAAGTAATTGACTTCATACTTCAAGTACAGATAGATCCCGTTGAGGACAAGTGCAGTGCACAAGTTGTGTTACTCAGTATACAGTAATTTTGGAGTTATTGCCCTTAGGTTTTTTTTTCGTCCAGAGCATATTTTCCAAAATATAAAAGCTATTGACTTGAAACTGAAAATACAGATAGACCATATGGAGGACAAGTGCAGCACACAAAATCCATAACTCTTTTGCTTTTTTGAGTATTTGACCTTTATTATTTAACATTTTTGGTTTGGAAAGGGACAGTCATTCAGTGACAAGGTACCAGGTGGGGGTATTCATCGGCCTGCGATAGTTCTAGGTTTGTGTGTGATTGTGAGCTCACATATAGGCATTCGAACATATCTATTCCTTTAACCACCCCTAGACCTTCTCATAGTACAATACAAGTCAACACCAATATATTAAGTTTATTTCAAAAGGTAACGTGGCATGGAGCTCTTTTGAGAGCAGTCGTATACAACAAATACCGTATTATCTGGACAATAAGCCGCTGCACTGTATAGGCCGCACCTATTAATTATAAACATTTTAAAAATAAAAAAAAAATATATCGTATAGGCCGTTCTGGCATATAGGCTACGGCTGATATGCTTGGTCAATGTGAAAGATGTATATTCCGGTATGTGTATTTTGATAAACACATGAACCAAATTTATCCGTTGTTTTTCTGCATTTCTTTCATTCCATCGGAGTGATTCCCCCTTCTGGAGATCAAATGACTCGGAGGACTTGAGACCGTTATTTTTTGTTTATCCCTTGCCGAATGTTATTAGGAATTTCGAGATTGTCAAATTTCACCACGATTAAAATTTTGATGATTCACACCAAACAACGCCTTTACTTTGCAGTGAACCTCTGATTGGGACCAATCGACATCATAAATCAACAGATGTGGAAATCAAGGTTGGTCACGAGTTTTAAAACCCTCATAAGCTTGCCAGCGGATTAATTCATCTACCAATTAAACTTAAGTATAGGTGTTCGAAAAATACTTTAGGGCGTGGACCGGTTTTCATTTATTTTCAGTTTTATAGGGCACACAAAAAAGATCAATTAGAAAAATAAAATTAACCCATACGCCGCTTCGTCATATAGGCCGTACTCTTGAAAATTTCCACTTCTTTAACGGACAGGCCGCGACCTATTGTTGGGAATATACGGTAAATTACATACATCACAACAAGCCATAAACATATATAGTATAAAACGAATAATACGTTCATAGTAATCACTGTCTCCTTGACAGAACTTGAAAAACTAAACCCTTACCTATACATGGCGTCTGAAAAAAAAATAGCACATAGCCAACTTTCACGGACATGCCTTATCAGCAGTCTCGCATACCAACAAATCGATGAAAATAATCCATATCATACGTAAAGGTTCGGGAGTTTCCGGAGTTTGGCAAACTTAAATCGCATATACCAGTGATCGATATTCGATAGCCCGCAGCTATAAAAGATAAGAGAAACGTAACATTACGTAACAGTAGCCTGCTTCAAATTTACAATCCTTGCCTAGCCTGTATATCTGACGATTTTTTTTCGGATTTCAACCTAAACCCTTTGTCTGCTAAAGGACAGTGTAGCCCTTCAAGATCAGTATCAGACTGCACAGAATGTGCAACCATATCAGACTGCTCAGAATATTGGATTTAAAGAAGTCATCTGATACAGAAATTTTTTCATAGACCATTGAAACTGTTATATTTGAGCTTTGTTTGTCGGTTTGTAATGAATTCATTCCTCAGTTTAAGGGTTAAGTTTGGATCCTCTGAAACATTAACTGATCCCAGTACATAGATAAATGGGTATCCTGGCTAAAAATTAAACGCATTCCAAAAAATGAGCCAGACACTCAACAAAATGAGTCAGAACGCCCACCACAACTAACCACCCAAATGATTTCTTAATCGGACACACATAAATTTCTTAATCAAACCCACACAAATTCCTTAACCAACTAACTAGTTAACCAGACAAACCGACTAATCCCTTCATCCGACTAACCCTCACCTCAACATTTCCACCCTCATAAATTCCTTAATCGACTAACTAGTTAACCAGACAAACCGACTAACTAGTTAAACACGAATCTCAACTAACAAACTAACTTGAATTAAAAAAATTTTTGAAAATGTTTTAATTTTTTATATTCCAATCATCATATTTAAATTTTTTTTTTTATTTTGACTTTGAGAATTTTTCAAATTTTTTTTTTATTTTGTGATTTTTAAAAATTTGAAATTTTAAAAAAAGTTCAAAAAAACAATGTGATATCTACAATGAATGAAAACACAGATTTAACAAATAGAGAATCTACTCCTTTGTATAATGCGGAAATACTAAATGAATATGAAGATTTAATGTATGAGATAGAAGATTTGTTATATGAAAAATGTTATATGGAATTAAAATACGGTTTACGTCCACAACCAATTTATCAACCAATAATTGTACAACAACCTATAACACAACAACCTATAGTACAACAACCAATTGTACAACAACCGTTTCATCAACAACCATTTTACTAAATTTGTAAGGTATAATCATTAAAAAAATATAACTTTTATAAACAAAGTTATATTTTTACACATTTATAGTGGCACCAGGCTAATGTTGAAAAACGTTAAACTAGCTTAAGAATCACCTTCAACCCCGTTTTCCATACCTTATTAAATTTTTTTTTATTTTGTGATTTTTAAAAAATTAATTTTTTTTTTATTTTGTGATTTTTAAAAAATTAAATTTTTTAAAAAAAGTTCAAGAAAAACAATGTGATACAAAGACAGGAGATGGATTATAAACTGAAGCTTAAAGAAGTTCTAGAGGATAAACTTATGTGTACCCCAAAATATTCATTTTCCTCAATTGGACATGACTATGTTATTTTCGAAGATGCTAAAGATAAAAGTCATTTACGAGCAATGACAAAAATAAGAGCTGCATTTTACTATGAGTATAGTAAGGCGCTATATGAATTAGTCAATAGTAGATTTTTTACAATAAATTTGTTTATTTATTCTTGGAATCGTAGAGGGATAGTTGTCGATGAGGAACATTTACACTTATTTCCAAGAATAAGCATAGAAGGTAATAAAATTTTAAGTGAATTTGGTGATTATATAGAATTAGAACACTCTGCTATGGTATTAAACATTAAACCATGTGAATCTTTGACCGAGGGTTATCAGAGTGGTTATGATTTTACTGCAAGCTTAATAATTAATCACCAGCATGTATATGATGAGTATAATCCTCCATTAGATTTTATATTTGATGATAGTAGAATAACTCATGAAGATATTACTGGTATAAAAAAAGAAAAACATTATAAACATCATACCATAATTAACCCTGGAGAATCATTCACAGAAGAGAAATGTATAGTATGTTTAGAAAATAAACCAAATATATTATTTTGTAATTGTGGGCATCGATGTATATGTAATGAATGTAATTCAATAAATAATTTTACCAATTGCCCAATTTGTAAAACTGAAAGCACATTCAAACGTAAAATATAACTTTTATAAACAAAGTTATATTTTTACACATTTATGGTGGCACCAGGCTAATGTTGAAAAACGTTAAACTAGCTTAAGAATCACCTTCAACCCCGTTTTCCATACCTTCTCATAAAAGAAGGTATAGATGAAGTAAGGTGAGTAATGGCACTACCATGATTAAACCATTTTTTTTATACTTCCTCATCGAAAACGAAAGAGGAAGTATTATTTAGTAAACAACCCTACAGCTTTTAATTAACACCACCAAAACTGAAAATGGTAGTATATTATAATATTAGAAAATTTTTACCCTGTTTTTAAAAAATGTTCCATGTGTAGAATAATTGTATAAAATACTTATTCTGTTTTTAAACAACAGCCTTACAACTTTGCGTTTTTAATGTGTAAAAAATATGGTATTAACTTACAGGCTGTTAGCCCACAGTAGAGGTTACCATTTTGTGTTCGTAATTGGTATGAACTTACGGGCTGTTAGGCCTCGCCAGCGGTTCTTATTTTTTCGGTATTAACTTACGGGTTGTTAGACCGCGCCAGAGGTTACCATTTTGTGTTAGTAATAACATTCTTACGACAAGGAAGTAAGACCGCTTTATTATAAATAAAAATCATATTTTATACAATTATCATATACATTTTTAATTTTTTAAAAAACAAAACAAAAAATTATTAATATCATAACATACTACCATCATCCTCAAAAGTCCAGACTAAACTGGTATTATACGAGTAAGCGTTGTGAAATACTATGTCACGTGGTGTAAACTAATCCTTTTTTCCAATATTTAACACTTTACAAGTCTAACTCTATCAAAATAGTTATGTAAGAGTGACGCACCTTAAGGTTGTTTGATCTTGAAATAAAGTTTATGATGTCGCATTCCTTTATTTCGAGCGGTCTAGGAAAAACTACACAGCTAGCAATCGAGCTTTTATTTGCAATAATAGAGTAATCAACCTGCTCTGTTCCGTTTACTATAATATTAACTTTTACCACCTCTGGTACATTAGGGTCTTCGTTAACAAACGCTAAACTACCTCTTATAATTCTACCCGGCGCACTCACACAATAACCACCCAGACCATGGTCATTGCCTGAAGCACCATTACCAAATGAAAACTCATAATTACCATCTCCTATTGGTCCATTTTCTTCAGCCCACACGGATATAATAGGTTTGTTAAATCTCATCATTCCATCTACGTAAGCCTTAGTTGCCACGTCTTGTGGGTCCCTCGGGTCTCCAATATTTTTTAAAAAGTTGTCATTCATATCGATATCGCTAACAGCAGAAAAAGTTCCTTGTGGAGTTTTTAATATCGCGCCACTCCCCGAAAAACTTTTAACAGCTTCTATATTGCTCTCTACGTAATACTTATTTACAGCTTGATGGTATTCTAAAGGTTGCCCAACGCTGGAAATCCTCCGTTCACTCATAGAAATGTCAGCAATGGCTATATACCCACTACCCACACCATAAACAAAGGCTCGATTAGCATCATCTACATATCTTTTGGTTGCTGCATCTTGTGAATATGTGGGATCTATAAGATTTGTTAACGAATGCCCCGCATATCTATATTTGCAACAGCGGAAAAAGTGCCGTCTTGTCCCTCTACTATTGCTTTGCTGCTACTATCAACATAATTTTTAGTAGCAGCTTCACTCGGTTCTGTTGGTTCCTTAACGTTTTTTATCGGATTAAAACCCATGTTTAGATACCCCCCTTTAACATGGAATCCACCGTTTTCATCCAACAACCCCGAGTTGGTGTCAACATAAGCCTTAGTTGCCACGTCTTGAGAATTTACTGGATTACTAACCCTTGTTGATGTATTACCATTCATGTTTATAGAACCAGTAACAACAGTTGTTCCATCTTTACGTAAAAAATTATTATTTATGTAAGCGAGTGACACACCATCACCGTTTGTTTCATCATCTTCCATTCTTCCAAATTTGTTAACAGGCATTTTCTATATTATTACTAAAAAAGTTTATTTAAAACATTTTGAAATTTATTACCCGAGCCTAACTCTTTTAGAATGTACAAACATAAATGACCACAAAATACTTGCCCAGCTTGTTGTAATTGATCAGTATTATAGTGTATCTGATGTTTTAAATACTCCTGAATTTCAATAGGTGGTTGTATACCATAACTGTCAAAATAAATATTAGTTTTACCGTTTTTATACCAAGCAACCCAATGTGTACCAGGTCCACCACTTTTATCAAAGTTTACTATACCACATTCTTTTTTATTTGGTTTTATCGGTAATGTATCTAGTAAAAAAGCTCCTCTAAAAGAAGGAATCTCTAATCTTTTTGCTGCATCTTCCAATTCGAAATTGTTCAAAGGTTTATTTGGTAAAATTACGTTTTAAATCGAAATATTTAACATTTTTTTAGTTAAATATTTCTAATGTCTTTATTGTCAACCCATGAATTAAATTCATCGGAATAACCTTTCCACGTTACAAGAGATTTCTTTTTTCCTTTTTTAATAACCTTTTCTATCCTATACAGCTCTTGACTGGTTTTCTGCAGTTCAGGTTCATAAAAGGTACCTTGTATTTCTTCTCCATTAAGATCCTTAATTTTATATGTTATAGGTAATGTAAGTTTTACTTCAGAAACTGTAAAAACCTCTTCAGTCCATCTTGTTGTATAACCTTTCTCAAAAGTCTTTTTCTTTTTAGTTATCCTTACTTTGTCTCCAACGGAAAACTTAGGTTTTATATCTTTTATTTCGAGATGATCGGGGTAAAGATTTCTCCAAACTTTTGTTTCATTTTCTTTTTTACTAGCATTTACTGGAGTCATCTTAATAGATGAATGCCTCGTGTTATTATATTTTTTAACGAGATCCGGTAGCACATTGATGTAAACGTTTGTGGAGTTAGCGGAAAAATACTTCCACATTTTTTCTTTCATTGTTCTAATCCATCTCTCAACAACACTAGATTTTTCCTCATTTTCAGTAGAATACAATTCAACCAAGTCTTTAACATCTTTGTTATAAAACTCTTTACCCTTATCCACCCACATTTTTTCAGGTTTTCTCTCCTTAAAAATACTCTTCAATGCTATAGCAACAGATTTCCCTGTTTTGTCTTTTAATGGCACTAACCATCCGTATTTAGAAAAGATGTCAATGACAGCGAGAAGGTATTTAACACCACGATTAAACTTAGAAAATGCTTGCATGTCTACTAAATCCACAGCCCATATTTTATCTATACCGTTTACTCTAACTCTCCTTTTCTTAAATTTTCTTTTTACAGGTTTATGTAATTCTTCCGATAAATTTATCATGCCGAAATTTTTTTTTTAACTCCCATTCCAAATTTCATCTTCGTTCCAATGAGTTTACTTACCAAACCCCTTTCCATTTTTTCTCTAGTAGTAGGATTGTAAATACCTTCTAACTCTGTTAACATATTTTTATCACACACTGCGTTTCTTGTGGCAGTGTCATTGTGTTGATGATAGCAAACATCATGATGATAAGCAGCTTTATCAACGCGGTTTACTGGTTTACTCCATTTCTTTGGTGTTAAATCTGGATTGAGTCTTTTCTTTAATTTAGTGCCTGGTCCCGTAAAATTGTGACCAGGGAGATGCATTTCAACAGGCAAATTATTTATAGCTTTATTTAGCAATGATCCTCCCTCAGTTATTCCCTGCGCCTTAACAAACTGAGTTTTAGTTATTCCACAAACCACACATTTCCCACGTTTCATATTTCTCCCATTTTTAGCAACAGCATATTCTATATTGTTTGTATCAGTATGTTTTTTACATTTAACACAATACATTTTTTATATATATAAAAATTAAAAAAGCTATATAAAATGGATATTATAAACTTATCATGGAATGAAGTAGTATCAAAGAGATTTAATCACTCCCTTTTACCAAAAAGTATTAGAGGTTTAATTATAGGTAAATCAGGATGTGGCAAAACTACTTTATTGTTAAACCTTTTACTTAGACCAGGTTGGCTTGACTACAACGATTTGAGTGTTTTTGGAAAAAGCCTTTTTTAACCAGAATACCGAATACTAAAAAAGGCTTTTGAAGAAAAACTACCAAAAGAATGTATCTTAAGGTTGTTTAACATGCGTGATGAGATACAAGAACTAAACATTGTACCAACAGCTTTAGTTGAAGAATGGATTAAAACGATTAAAAACAAATCAGATATAAATTGCAACTTCTTTGAAAATGCGAGTGATGTGCCTGATCCGAGAGAGTTAAACTCAGAAAATAAAAATTTAATGATTTTTGATGATTTACTTTTAGAAAGGCAAAATAAATGTGAGTGTTACTACATTCGAGGAAGGCATGGTAATGTTGACTGCTTTTACCTCTCACAGAATTATTTTAGACTACCGAGACAAACTATTAGAGAAAACGCTAATTTTATTTGCCTTTTCCCACAAGACCTAAAAAACATTAATCATATTTATAGCGATCATGTAGGTGAAGATATGTCTAAGGATGAGTTTAGAAAATTTTGTCAAAAGGCATGGGAAAGACCGCACGGTTTTGCTATCATTGATCTAACCAGTAAAAAACATGATGGGAAGTATAGAAACGGTTTTGAGAATTTTTACATACCTAAGTCAGTATAAAAAATTGAAAAATAACTCAACAAAAATTATATATTATAAAAAAGAATGAGTTATTTATCAGATATAGGAAAATATACATATAAATGTGAATTAATTATTGAAAAATTAAAAGAGGAATTAAATAATGGCTTAGAGCGTTTTACAATACAAGATTTAAAAATGATATTAGAACAAATAGGCATAAAAAATTACAATCATTTTGAAAAAAATAGTTTAGTATATATATTAATAAATTACTTAAAACAACAATTGGAGCTCATACAAACAATGGCAACAAAATATGAAAACAGAAGTGTGAAATTGCTGTATGATTTTTATTTTGATATGAATTTTATTATTTATATTACATCTGTATGTTATTTTTATGGGGAGCTTAATGAAAATGATTTTAATGAATTTTTTATTGACGTTTATAATCATAGTTTGGAAAATACCCTACAAGAAGCGTTAGAAGATTTATTTAATAATAGTTGTGAGCATTTTGAAATATAAATAATATTTTTACTTTTATAAAAAATGGAAGATCTTTTAGAACAAATTGTAAAAAATACAAACCACAAAACATCATTTCAAATTATAGTAAGCGACAACAAAACTCGTTTTAGAACAAGGTTTAAACCCCCTATTCAACTGGAAAAGGATAAAAAATATGAAATAGCTTTAGTAAACCTTGAAACTTACTACTCTTTTCCAAACATTGATGAAACAAACAACGTATTTATTTATTCTCCAGACAATGGTAATTCATGGATTAAAATAAGAATACCCGAAGGAAGTTATGACCTTGTTGGCATTAATGATACTATTCACCAGCAAATGAGAAAAAAGGGTCATTACGATAAAGTTAATGAAGAGTATTATATTAACATTTCTGCAAACACCAATACCCTAAAGTCTGTTATTACCTTAGAAGATGGTTATCAAGTAGATTTTAATCAACCAGGCTCCATTGCCAAAGTATTAGGATTTACTCGCGCTAAATATACACAAGGATTTTACGAGTCAGAGAATGTAGTGAACATTCTTAGTATAAATAGTTTGCTTGTTAACACAGATATTATTTCAGGAAGTTATGTTAATGGTTCAACAAAAAACACTATTTACTCTTTTTTCCCAGATGTTGCACCTGGATATAAGATAATTGAGTCACAAGTTAATTTAGTATACTTACCAATAACATTAGATGAAATACATAGCCTAGAGGTAAATATTACAGATCAAGATGGCAGTTTACTAAATCTTAGAGGTGAAAATTTAACAATTAGGTTTCATATTAGAGAAGCGAGATAATAAAAAAAAGAATTATATATAAAATGACGAGTTACACTACTGTTAAAGTAAATATATCTGAAGGACAAAAGCAAAAGCTTCAATATGCTGTTAAAGCTGGTTGTCCAGTAAGTATTCGTTTAGGTCATGAAGATTTACAAGGTAATGATGTTTTAGCATTAACCAATTCACAGGCAAGAAAAATAGCTAAAGCCTATGAGGATGGTAAGGGTATCACAATCAAAATGACTGCAAAACAACTTAAACATAATATGAAAATAGAAGGGGGTTTTCTTGGAATGTTGGCTGGGTTGGCTGCTAGAGCTTTGCCAATGCTTGCAAAAACTGTTTTACCAGCTTTAGGTGTTGGTGCTCTTTCTGGATTAGCCTCAACAGGTGTACAAAAAGCAATGGGGTCAGGTCTTTATCTTAAAAAAGGAGGATGTGTTTGTCAAGTTGAAACTGATGGATGTGGATTATACTTAAAGCCATACAAAGGTAAAGGATTAGAGTCTGTTGGTGATGGTTTGTATTTAAAGCAAGGAGGAAAAATGTATGATGGAAAAGGACTTTTACTTGGACCTAATAGTCCATTTGCTAATATCCCTATCTTAGGAGCTATATTATAAAAAAAAATATTAATATAAAAAAAATAATACTAATAAAAAAATGATATGTAAAAATAGATATTGCCAAAAAAATGAAAATATGGAAGAAATACTATGGTTTCCTCTACAAAATTTGGAATATCCACCTAAACATATTACAAATAATGTATGGGAAGTATATTCACAAAGTGAAATAGTACTACAACCTGAAGAGAGTGTAAGAATGCAACTTGGTCTTGGGTATATTTTAAAATGTGGTGGCAGTGTTAAAGCTTTACTTAATAGTAATTTAGTCTTACAAGGTGTAAGACACAAGCATGACCATAACTTTTGTGAAAAGAGAGAAGATATAATGACATCTATAAAAAATGGTTCTGATAAAAAGATTACTATCGCAAAAAATGAACCATTATTTTTTGTTGTATATGATAACGATTATTATAATGAAAGATATGATTAAAATATATCTCACAATAATAAGGAAAAAGACCTAATAGTCCATTTGCTAATATCCCTATTTTAGGGGTTATATATTGTAATGCTATAAATAATATTTAAATATTATTTATAACAAGTAAAAAATGGATATACATAAATTTGGTATAAAACCTAATATTACTACTCAACATAAAACTATATTTTGGAAACCTCATTTACATGGAGTAAGATATCCTCCCTTAAAGCAAGATCCTCTAAAATGGAAAATATACTCACAAGTAACTATCAAGATTCCTCCTCGTGATGGTATTAGACTTTCGCTAGGATTTGGTTATATAACTACACGAGGAGTTGTAGTGATATCTGTTAGTAATAAATGGAAAGATAGTTTAACTATTCTTAATGGGGCACATCTTGATAATGAGGCTAATGATATCTTAGTCTACATTTATAATTTCTCACAAAAACCAATTGAAATACCTGAGGGCGAGTTATTCTGCTATCTAAAATATTTACAATCTTGACATAAAAAATTATCATTTTAATAAAAGAATGGCAGATACAGATCAAGAACATCCCTCTAAAAAAATCTATCCTCCATTACCTCGAGAAAAAAATAATCCAAGCGCCCCATCTATTGAAATGATGACACTAGATGACAAAGGTCATTCCTACCGTTTACAAAAAATACCTGAAGTACAAAAGTTTCTCGAAAATGAAATTCAAAAAAGAGATGCATTAGCTAAAAAATATTTTAGAGCCGCAAGAATTGTTGACAACGTTGACACAGTTTTGATCACGATAACCATGGCTTCAGGAGTAGGTGGAATCGGTTTACTATCTACTGTTGTAGCTATTCCAGCTGTCATAGCATTAGAAGCATCAGCTGCGGCAACCGGGCTTCTTTCACTAGTAGGTAAATATGTAGTAAAAAATTCAAGAACCAAAGGAGAAAAACATCAAAAGATTCGAATGATAGCTGATGCTAAGCTTGATACAATTGCTTCACATATATCCAAAGCTTTAGTTGACAATCATATATCAGATGAAGAGTTTAAACTTATCGAGGAAGAACAAGAGAAGTATAAGAATATGAAGGATGAGATAAGAACAAAAATTAAGAAAAAGATATCTACCGAAAATGAAGAAAGTTTAATTGAGAAAGGGAGGCAAGAAGCACGTGAGTCCTTTCGGAAGTTGGTTGAAAAGAATCATGGTGGAGCGCTCGAATATTAAATTACCTCGATGTAGTAACAAACCAAGAAAAATAAATTTTTCATGCAACTGTAGTTATGAAACGTGTTAAAAAACTATGATAAAAACTATGATAAAAACTGAGATAAAAAATTATTTTAGTAATAATAAAAAGAATGTCTTTTTTAAAAATCACTGATCCTGCAAAAAGGGACTTAATTGTAAAAGAGTATCTTGAAACAAAAAAGAATATTCGGGATAATCTACTAGCAGAGAAAACAGGTGAACAGCAACTTCAAGCCGATCTTTCAAAGTTTTTTAAACCTATAACGGAAACACAAAAAGCTACAACAAAGGAGATTACAGAAGGACTTAAACCTATTAAAGAGGGTATCGAACAGTTGCCGCAAGCTATTAATCTACCAGCTTTTCCAACAATAGAAGCTTATTCCTCTGAAGAAAAACCAACTATTGAGGAAAGTAAATTGCTGAAATATGAAGATATACATTTCATTGGACCAATTGCAAGGGAGTATCTAACAAAATTTGGTGGTAAAGGTGATGTTGATAGAACATATGGATTATATGATAAAGGTGGTAGATTTTATATTGGTCGCAAAATGGCCATGATTCATGAGAATGATATTTTGGTTGGTGGAGAGATATATATAGGACCACCTGGTTTATGGGAGTTAATTGTTGCTAAAGAACCAAAAAATTATACGCCTGAGGATCTTGCAAATTATCAACATTTAATGAAACAAACCAGCGCTCT
This sequence comes from Hippopus hippopus, assembly GCA_946811185.2. Classification (NCBI taxonomy): domain Eukaryota; kingdom Metazoa; phylum Mollusca; class Bivalvia; order Cardiida; family Cardiidae; genus Hippopus; species Hippopus hippopus. The sequence goes on along the minus strand of OX328103.1, from coordinate 11,041,050 downwards.
TCATCATGAAAACAATCCGGGTAATTCATATCCTAAAAGTTCTAAAGGGAAAAAAATGGGTTAAAATTCTTTCACCTATTTGGCAGAGTGGAAAAAAGGATGAAGGAAAGGGTATCGTTATCCCGTGTGACCCTGACGCATTAATAGAAAGATTAGACCTGCTGTTGGCAAGTAAAGAAGCAGGTAATACAGGTGTAAGAAATGAGCTAGTGAGTATTTGTGATGAATTAAAAAGACAAGGTGTTTTAAATTCAAACGCTTATAAAAATTTAATGTCTATACTATAAAAAATGAGGCTTTTTACTAGTAGCGCAGCTAAACAAATTGCGTCTTCTGCCCTTGATGTGGGGAAAAGTGTAGCTAAGGAAGGTGCAAAGAAAGCTTTAGAGGTTGGAAAAAGTGCAGCTGTAGATGTAGGAAAAAAATTAGTTACAAAAGCTTTGACACCAAAATCAGAGAAAATTTTACAAAAATATAACGCACATCTGAAACCCACGGTTACCCCTACAACACAAAACATCAATACATTAATAGATGGAAGCACAATCGCTATTCAAGACTTAGTTAAAAGATTAAACAGTGGAGCAGGCATTAAAGTAGTATGAAGAAAAAATAAGTTAAGAAAATTATATTCCTTATATAAAAAAGAGAATGCAAAACTTAATATTTGATCGTGTATTTTATAAAAAATACAATACTACTATTATTACTATACAAAATGCATCTTTAAAACTAGAAGATTGTGAGATTCTTGAAATTAATAACACGAAATATGGTTATAATATCTCCTGAAGAAGTAAGTGGGGTGATCAGAAAGAACGTGGACCAGTGCCGGTATCGGAATATCATTATAAAAAACAACTTGGAGTGTTTACTATTTTTGAAAGTAACCTCCTTTGAGTTCTATGCACTTACTAATTCTTGATTTCCACGTGCGAAACACGTGTGCGAGCGCGTCACGTGACATTACTCTCAAGGACCCGGTCATAGCGAGGGTTAGCTCCTCTCTACTCTTGTAGTGCGTGCCACATAGAGAATCTTTCAAAACAGGAACTAGTCAGATGTCACATGGAGTCAGGACTAAATTTTAAGGGGCATTGGTTGGTGTTTCTATGTTTAGTTTTTGCAACGTTTCTTGTCCAAGCGCGGCTTTGTGAGCTAGGGCGTTATCTTAGTGTAAAGTGACGTCACCCCGCAGGACTTCAGGCTGTTTTTTCCGTATGGTGTTTGTGAAATTTATTTGAATAATGTTGGCATAAAACTCAGTATTGACTGCAGTATGTATAGATACAACATGATGTAGAGGAAAAAAAGGAGAACAGAAATACATGATGTATAGCTTTACCAAGTGACTTAGAGAGGTTGGCTTTACCAGCGGAAGGCGATGTTGGATGTTTCCATACAGTGCTTTATTGTTTAGATTCAGTCTCGTTAAAGTGTGCCTATGTTTCATCGCTTGTTCCAATACGATGGGTAAAGTTTGACCCCTCTATCCTAATGTGTTCTGAAATTTCTTAACAGATTTCGACCCTAACCCCCATTTTCTCGGGCGTCAGTTGCCGAGGTACCCACCTTAAGCAAACACACGGCATTCCAAGATTCTCAATCAAAATCTTCTGAGCACTTTTATATGAAATGTTGTATGTGTCAGCTATTTTCCTGACAGTATCTCGATGATTTTGTTTTGCATGCTACTCTACACACGTTATGATTTTGTCTGTGATTGATGTTGATGAACAGCCAGATTTAGGGCCATCTTTAACAGTATCGCACCCTTGTCTAAATTGGTCCGATCCATGTACGAATATCAGAATTCTTTAGTGCAGAGTCCCCTTAAACTGTTTTTCAATCGGTTTTGATTTCCGATAAATATTTTCCGAGTTTGACGTAAAACTTTATGATTACTCTCGGCTCAAATAAAACGTCGTCCGACATTTTGGACCACTAATGCAGTATATGACGTCATGAGAATGACGTCACACTTTACCTACTTGAATAAGACGACATTTGAAAGCTTTAGTCAGTTACCAGATAATTAATGCTCATCTATACAAATTTTTGTAATCCTACGTGTAGTAGCTTTCAAAATAACGAGGTGGTCCGCGATCTTTTTGATCACCCCTCGTAATCAAGATGAAAGAGATTGAGGAAAAGGTGAATGAACGTTTACAAGAGTGGAATATACCCCAAATAACACTTGTATACAGTAATACAGTTTATCCTAAAACTAAAATAGATACCGCAAAAAGCATTGAACTTAAAGGTGTGTTTGTTAATGATGAAAATAAGTCTTTTCCCCGGCTTTGGTTAGAAATTTAAGTAAAAGTAACACAATTATAATTTTTATTTATTTATTTAAAATTATAATTATAATTATAAAAATGGACATTTTAAAAATCACTGACCCAATTTTAAAAGATGATAGTATTGTTGAGTATGAACACCATGAGTATGAACCAATCACCGGTACACACCTCAACAACTCAGGAGGAGATATTAGGATTAGCATTGAGACCCAAGATATTTTTACTCATCCTAGTGAGAGTTATTTACTTATTATAGGTGAATTAGTAAGAAAAGATACTGGAGCAGCTTACGATGCTAACACCAATATTTCTTTAACAAACAATGGTCTCATGTATCTTTTTAAAAATATTAAGTATCAACTTTCAGGTATGGAGATTGAATCCATATTGCATCCTGGCCAGGCTACTACAATGCTTGGTTTGTTAAAATATCCGGATGATTTTTCTAAATCACAAGGGTTAAATCAATGTTGGTATAAGGACACCAACACCGCTGCAAGTACTGATCCTGCTAATCCTGCTACCTATAACTCTGGTTTTATTGTAAGAAGAAATTATATTATTAATGATGTTGTTCCAGGAGGTACCTTTAGCTTCAGAGTTCCATTAAAACATATATTTGGTTTTTGTGATGATAATGATAAGATATTGTATGGAATGAAGCAAACTCTCACCTTGACAAGAAATGATGATGATGATGCAATTTTTAGAGATGGTGCTGCTCCTGCTGATGGTAGAATTAATTTACTTAAAATATCTTGGTTTATGCCACACGTGCTACCCGCAGATGGAGAGAAGATGGAACTTTATAAAATTATCGAGAAAAAAGAAAAAAATACCGGTTGGATATAGAATGAGGCAGTGCGACTCTATCGCGGTTCCTCGGTCATCATCGTTTACCTGGAGACTTTCTGTCAAATCATCACCTGAGGTGCCACGTTTTATCATTGTTGGCTTTCAGACTGGTAAAAGTGGTAGTCAAGAACAAAATCCATCCATATTTGATCATGAAAGAGTTAAAATTATTTATGTTACGCTAAATTCTACTAGATACCCTGCGGTTGACTATAATCTTTCATTCACTGCGAACCAATTTAGTAGAGTGTATGGTGATGCTGCTTTATTTAGATCTAAGTTTTATAACATGGATGAATTGGTGTCAAACCCTAACATTACTCCCTCAGATTATAAAACCCTTTATCCTTTGTTTTTGTTTGACGTTTCCAAACAGAGTAAGAGATTAAAATACTCAGTCACCGATATCCAAATCAAAGAAAATTTTGACGGAAATCCGCTTGCGGACACTGAGGCATATGCTGTTATTATTAGTGATAGGTTAATTAACTTCCAGTCTGATGGAAATAAAATGAGTTTAGTGTATTAAGATATTTTTCTTATATATAAAAATGATAAAGATTACAGATTTAAAAAAAATTCTTAAAGAAAATAATATAAATTTCTGCTCATACTGGGATAAAAAGCGGTTAGTTGAGTTGGTGAAAGAACATGGATTGTTCCCAGAGGAGTCAACTGTAGCACCTAAAAAAGAAAGAAGTAAAGACCCTAGGTTTGATAGATTAAAAACTATTATGCATAATCCTAAGAAAGTTAGTTTAGAGGATGTTGAAACTGGTGAAATAAAAACCTTTCCATCAATTTATAAGGCAGGTAAATTTATAGATCGCTGCCCACAAACGATTGAGAACTGGAATGGGAGAACTTGGAATAATAAATATAAGATTAACATTCAATAATTTTATTATGACAATGACGAAGTCATAATAAAATTTTTTAAAACAAATAAATAAAAATTGCTTAAGAAATTATATTTGTTATATAAAAATGAGTTTATTTAATAGATTTACAAATGTAGCTAGACGAGCTGCGTCTAATGTTTACTCTGGAGCAAGACGACTAGCCACAGTTGTCGTTCCGGAATCCATACAAAGAAGAATAACTGATTTTGGTAACTGGGTAACTAGTAATGTGGAGTCGGCACAGATATCACAAGTGTTGGATGAAATTGTTGAACATGTTAGAGAAAATTACCCTCCAAGACAACCGTTTGAGATTAGAGCTTCTCAATCCGCATTTAGAGGGTATGCTACACAACATGTTATAGAGGGTAGAGAAAATTACGACCCACAAAGATTTTTCGCAGAAACGTGGATGTCTCTTATAAATACTCTTCAAAATAATTTACAAACAAAGGTAAAACTTGTACTTAGGTGTAAATTATGGTTAATGACAGATATTGACCAAGGTCCTGTTGAACGCGCTTTCCATAGTAAGCAACATTTAAATTTAAACAGAGGAGAAATAGAGGATTTGTTGAATAGAATGATAGGTGAAGTTTTAGAAAATTTAGCTAATTTTCAAAGAGAAGGTAGTGGTTGGACATTTGGAAGTATAGTGCGGTTAGAACTACATACAGCTGTTTATGTTCCTTTAAGAGCTAATGGTTACTTACCTTTGCCAAATTGGATTGCTAACAAAAAAGCAGTTATCAATATGAAAAATAAAGATGACAAGTGCTTTTTATGGTGTGTTTTAAGAGCGTTAAACCCTAAAGAGCATAATGCAGAGAGAGTTGACAAGGATTTGCAAACGAAGGAAAGTAGTGTGAATATGGAGGGAATAAAGTATCCTGTTTCGTTTAAAGATATAGATAAGTTTGAAAAACAAAATTCAGAAATTAGTGTAAACGTGTATGGGTATGAGGAAATAAAGAAATGTATTTATCCTCTTAGGCTTGAAAAAGATGAAAAAAGTAAACATGTTGATCTTCTTTTTACTAAAAATGAGGAAAACATGCACTACGCTCTCATAAAAAAATTTAATAGTTTAGTGAAAAAACAAATAACAAATACTCATAATGGAAATATAGAATGTTGTAAACGATGCATGAATCATTTTGGTAGTAAAGAACTTTTGGAAAAACATAAACAATAATGTAATGAACATGAGCCTATTACTTTAGAAATGCCAAAACCAGGTACCATGCTAGATTTTGAAAACCACGTTAGAAAACTTAGGCTTCCCTTTGTTGTATACGCTGATTTTGAAAGTGTTTTAAAACCAATACACACATGTCAACCAAACCCGGAAAAAAGTTATACTATACAACGTCAAAAGCATATACCTTGCAGTTTTTATTATATTATAAAATGTTTTGATGATTCTGTGTGTGCACCTATAGAAAGAAGTTATGTTGGAGAAAATGCTGAGGAAGTTTTTATAAACCAGTTAAAGGGTGATATACAAGAAATTCATCAACGGTACCACCAAAACCCAAAGCCTATTGAAATTACAATAGAGGAAGAAATAAAATATAAACAACAAACACACTGTTGGATTTGTGCTGAAAAGTTTAATCGTGCTAATTATAGAGTAAGAGATCATTGTCATTTTACAGGTAAATATAGAGGCGCTGCACATAATAAATGCAACCTAAAAGCTAGAAATCCTAACTTCACACCTGAATACCTTCATAATCCTAGTGGATATGATGCTCATCTTTTTATTAAATGTCTTGGTAAATCTGATGGAAAGATTGACTGTATTCCAAATAATGAAGAGAAATATATTAGTTTTAGTAAAGACATTTGGGTAGGAGAAAATATAAACCATAAGATTAGATTCCTTGATAGCTTTAAGTTTATGAGTTCTAGTTTAGATAAACTTTCAAGCAACTTAGAGGAAAGTCAATTAAAAATTTTATCAAAATATTTCACTAAAGAACAACTACCTTTGGTTAGGAGAAAAGGAGTTTTTCCTTATGAGTACCTAGATTCATTTGATAAACTTAAAGAAGAGAAATTACCACCCAAAGAAGCATTTTACTCGAGTTTGAACAAAAAAGGAATTACAGATGAAGATTATGCTTATGCGCAAAAGGTTTGGAAAGCTTTTAATATGAAAACGTTTAAGGATTATTTAGAACTTTACAATAAAATAGATGTATTGCTTTTAGCAGATGTTTTCGAAAACTTTAGAGATGTTTGTTGTGAAAACTATGACTTAGATCCTAGTTGGTATTATACTGCTCCTGGTTTAGCTTGGGATGCAGCATTGAAAATAACAAAAGTAAACCTTGAGCTTTTATCTGATCCTGATATGCTTTTGATGGTAGAATCAGGTATTAGGGGAGGTGTTAGTATGTGTTGTAAAAGATATTCAAAAGCAAATAATGAGGATATGGGTGAATTATATGATTCGAGTAAACCATCAAAATATTTATTATATATAGACGCAAACAGCCTTTACCCTTGGGCGATGAGTCAACCTCTTCCTACTCATGGTTTTAAATGGATGACAGATGAAGAATTAGAAAATTGGCAAAAAATCCCATGTATATTAGAAGTAGATTTAGAATATCCTAAAGAATTACATGATTTACACAATGACTTTCCTTTAGCACCTGAACGTTTAAAGATAGAAAAAGTAGAAAAACTTATTCCAAACTTAAATAACAAAAAGAATTATGTTATTCATCATGAAACCTTAAAAACATGTATTGATTTAGGTTTAAAGATTACTAAAATACATCGAGGAATTAAGTTTGAGGAAAGCTCATGGCTTAAATCATATATTGATACAAACATTGAACTAAGAAAAGCAGCTAAAAATAATTTTGAGAAAGATTTTTTTAAGTTGATGAATAATTCAGTCTTTGGTAAGACTATGGAAAACTTGAGAAATAGAGTAACGATACACCTGGTTTCTAGTGATGATCGTTATAGGAAATTAGTGGCAAAACCAAACTATAGCCACACAACAATATTCGATGAAAACCTAACAGCGGTACACATGAAAAAAACTAATTTAAAATATATTAAACCTATTTACTCAGGATTAAGCATCTTAGACATTAGTAAAACATATATGCAAAAAACTTATTATAATTACTTTAAAGCTAAGTATGGTGAAAAGGTTAGATTGTGTTATACTAATACAGATAGTTTTATTCTTGAAATAGAAACTAAAAATTTGTATAAGGATATGGAAAAAGATATACCTGAAATGTTTGATACAAGCAATTATCCTAAAGATCATTTCTTAAAAAATAATTGTAATGCAAGAGTAGTTGGAAAGTTTAAAGATGAGTTAGGTGGTAAGACTATGACTGAGTTTGTTGGTTTAGGAGCAAAAATGTATGCTTATAAAACCTTAGATGGTGAGGAAGATAAAAGATGTAAAGGTGTTAAAAAAGCGGTTATCAAGAAAGAGATAAATTTTGATAATTACAAAGAGTGTTTGCTTACAGAAAAGGATCAGTATAGAAAGATGACTGTTTTAAGAAGTAGGGGTCATAATATGTATACTGAAGAGTTAAACAAAAAAGCGCTAGGATCAAGTGATGATAAAAGGTTTGTTTTGGAAAGCAAGATTGACACACTAGCTTGGTGGCATTATAAAATATAACTTTGTTTATAAAAGTTATATTTTTAAAATGAGAAATACTGTAAATCAAAAGAAAGTCATATGGTTAAGTTATATATTCTTTAAAACTTTTTCATAAACTTTCTTAGGTACTTGTTTAGCTTCTAACATATTTCCCCTTCTTACATTTCTTCTAGAAGTATCCATTGTAACAAAATTTCCATCTTTTAATAATAAACAATTCTTTACTATATACCATATTATCTTATTTCTTGTTAAATTTTTTATCTCCTTTTTATCTTTAACTCCCAAAAATAATCTTAAATGAGTTTTTAATTTTTTTTTTAGAATCATTCATATAATCATATAAATTTACTCAAAATATTTTTTTAATTAATACATCTTGTCTTATTCTTTCATTACAATCATCTAAAATTAAATTAGTATAATTTGATAGTAGTATAGCATATCTTGCTAAATATAATTTTCTTTGTTCATCTGGTAACCCATAAACTAAATTTTTAAATTTCTCCTTAGCATCATCTATAAATATTAAATTTTCCCCCATATTGGTTAAGGTTCTATGTAGTTTATCATCATTAAGGTTAATTTCTTCTAAAAATTCTTTTAATTGCTCCATGTTGTAATATGATGATTGGAATATAAAAAATTAAAACATTTTCAAAAATTTTTTTAATTCAAGTTAGTTTGTTAGTTGAGATTCGTGTTTAACTAGTTAGTCGGTTTGTCTGGTTGACTAGTTAGTCGATTAAGGAATTTATGAGGGTGGAAATGTTGAGGTGAGGGTTAGTCGGATGAAGGGATTAGTCGGTTTGTCTGGTTAACTAGTTAGTTGGTTAAGGAATTTGTGTGGGTTTGACTAAGAAATTTATGTGTGTCCGATTAAGAAATTATTTGGGTGGTTAGTTGTGGTGGGCGTTCTGATTCATTTTGTTGAGTGTCTGGCTCATTTTTTGGAATGCGTTTAATTTTTAGCCAGGATACCCATTTATCTTTCTACTGATCCCTACTGTTCGACCCTTAAACTGCTCTTTGCGATTAAGTGCACTTTTTACTCCCAATGTAGACCAATAATTAGTAAACTGCACAAAAAAGTAGTCTGATCTTGAAATGTCATCCATCCAAATGCACTTTTGCTGACAGTGTAGATAATAACAGGCCGCACAAAACAAGTATTCTGATTTTGGACCTAATAGATTCTATACGTCGATTTTTTTTTTGTTAAAAAAATCCTTTTTGGATTTTTGGTTTAACACTAAAGTTATTATACACTCCCGAGTCTAACGGACCTGAAACAAAAGCCTTTTGAAAACTTTGTGAGAAAGAGAGAAAATTCTTGTAATCAGCATTTTCTCCTGTTCCCACAATGTTTTCTACCTTTTCAAAGACAGGCATTATCAATACGTATTGAGTTTCATTTAATTTGTTGTCTGCAAATGCTTTTAATTTGATGGAGTCCAAAATTTCGTCATTTGGTAACGAGTTTAACTTTTGACAGGAAAATGTGCTATATGCGGCAGTTAAATACCTTAGCAGATAATCCCATGTTTTTACGACCATGAGAAAGAAGGCTTTTGAAAACACATGGAAAGGAGAAAGTCTTTGTGATCGGCAATTTCTCATTTTCCCACAATGTTTTCTACCCTTTCAAAAGCAAGTTTCATTATGTGCCACATTTCTCGTCTGCAAATGCTTTTAACTTGAAAAAAGTTAGAATTTTGTCTTTTAGTAAATGGCTATTGGTTATATCTTGATAGGGCAATTAAGTCAGAATTTAAAAATTGTATTTTGTGTGTGTGGTTTGATGGTTTTGATTTGTATGATTTCTACTTCCTACGATTGAGAGAGGGAAAAAAAGAAAAGTGGGGAAGAAGGAGAAATAAAACTCATTTATAGCACATATATTAATTTTGAATACTGCTCAGAACCGTTAGAGTAAATGTACATTGTTTTATGCACACGAAAAGTTACAGATTCAGCATGTAAGATAGCATCCATTTAAAGTTATTTTTGATCGACCAAAAAGGAGAAAATGTTTTGTTCCGAATACTCCATAGACTGTGTGGTGCCGATTTCTATTTGGTAACGCTTTTTGCTTAATGAGCGATGTCGCCTTTTCTCACAATGTTTACTACTGTTAATAGTTCTATCAAGATGTTTCCATTTTGAGCGAGTCTAAAAGTTGCATACTTTGTTTTCGGAACAACTTAGGACTATCTATGCATTGAACTACATGTAAATTTTGATACATAAAGACAGGTACATGTACATTCTTTTTGCGGTTATGCTTTTTCCAGGTTGCGTCGTTTTAAATATGGAAGAATCAAGACCCTCACTGTTAAGGATAATTTTTACCAATGAACAATTAATATATAAAAGTTGTTAAAAAGGGAACACTTGAAAGAAGGGAGACACTGTTTGATTGATGTAAAAAAAAAGTTGTGTTGAAAAGTTGGAGAACAACTGCATCGTCGTAAGAAGTCGTATTTTGTACAACAATAGGTTAGACTCGTCCAAATTTAGATTATTTTCTTAAGACAAATAAAAGATGAATCAAACGATGAAATTTGCCTCTAAAACGATCAAATTCAGTGCGAGAAAAGGAGTAGATGCAATAACTATTTACAAGTTGTTTTCAAAAGCTTTCTACCTCAGGATTGTCAAATCTCGGGACTTTGTGGTACAGGGTTAAGTATTACCTTTTCCCACAGAGCAATTTCAAACCGATGATAATTCTCCGGGATTTTTCACGAATCTACAAGGGCTTACACGTAATTGCAGCAGCTAACTTTTTAAGTCACTGGTAAAGGAAAATTCGCTTGTTTTATTTCCTTTTCCCACTATATTCATAGTCTGTGTCAATTTTAACCTATTAGATCTAGTATTTTCATTCTTTTTACGGTTAACACTCTTTGCAGAAGAAACTGATTGAGTGATGTAGAAAATATTCTTTCGAAAAGTAGGAGATAGGCCTAACTTGTAAAAAGTTATTGCGCCCGTTTTCATATTTTATCCTAAACAATCAACTGCAGGGTCGTTAGAAGTCGTATTTGTACAGTCACAGATTAAATTTTTTATTTAATTCTTTACCAAATGAACAATTTTCAGACCTGTTCAAATAGAAGTAATTTTCAAGAAACAAATTAATCATTACTCAGAGGATGGACTTTGTCTTTTAAAGAGTTAAAAACATTGCGAGAAAAAGAGAAAATGTTGGTAACCAGCATTTAAACTTTTTTCTTCAATGTTATCAAAAGTCTTCTATTTGACGTGGCAGGTCAAGAACCGGTTTGAAAATGGCAAGGAAACATGAATTTGCAAGGGTGTCGCCATAAAATACTTTTGATACGGCATTAATATCTAAAAGTTGAACTGGGGAAAAATAGCAAAGGTACATTTTTCTAATTTCAAATCTTAATCTTAGTGATTGTAAATCCTTGGAAATAATCTCATAAATATCAAATTCTGTTCTTTTATTACATTTATTAGATACTTAATAAAATATCTTAGGGATACTGTCATGATCAAACAACCCGGGTATAAGTACCTGTTCATAATCATGTGGATACATGAACGAGTATATCATAAACACAGCAGGGGGTTCGTTTGTCAATATAACATAACGTAACACAGCAAAGATACCCGCGCGGCTTAACTAACAGTTAGACTCGGCCATCATCGGCAAATTCCGGCACAATCCGAACGATCACGAAAAAAGAAAAAAATTGATAAGGGCATTAAAAAACTGTAAAAAGGACCAAAAGTTTATTATCTTAAATGACTCAAACTTATACCAATTTAAAGAGCAATGAATAAGCTTTATGACTTCACTTGAGATAATTTTGACTTTTCAACACAAAGAAAGAAAATTCAACAAATATGTCAGTTTTTAACTTCGGAAAATGTATTTTTCCGAAGTTATTCTTTATAAACCATACCTACAATTTTAAACTTAAAAAGGACCAAAAGTTTCTTTTACGAAATTTATAAAACTAAGTTCATTTAAAAGAAAATAAATTGAATTTTCTAACCTCACTTGAAATAATTTTTAATTCTGAAAATTGATGAAGTTATAAGCGTTTATCTACCATGGCCCTTCATAATTCTATATTACAAAATACATGTAAAAAAGGCAGATATCGAATTTTACATGTCCGCGAAAGTTGGCTATGAACAACAATAAGAACAACAACAACAGCCTTTGTTGTGTAGAGATGGTAGTATTCGCAGCTACCGTAGGATATGAATACATACGACGTACGACATCGTACAATTTACATCTCAATTCAGTGTTTACAATACATGACTATAATTATGTAATACCACCTATATTAATTATTAATAATAAAAGAGTAATTTCTGTCTCCCTCAACAGTTTGATATTGTTATGTTTGCTCGTTTGTCAACATCTAGTGCCATGGAATGTTGGGCCTCATTCAATGAAATGGATTTTAACCTACCAAACACAAGGAATTAGAAACAAATTGATTTCTTTTGGGAATGATGCGACTATTTCAATGATATTTTCGCTAGGATTTAGCAACAGTAGCTCTTTGCTAAACCATGTACCGCTAGGTACCTCCATTTGATCTCTCAAAAGAAACAAGCAATATCGTTGAAATGATATCTCCCGCCAAAAAAGACCTTTTCAAAAATTTACGCGACCGCGTAACTCAAAATTGTATGCATGTATAAAGTTTCACGAAATTCCGCCCAACGGTATTGGAGATATTGTCCCGGACGGAAGGACGGACGGACAACGCTAAAACTATATCCGTCCGCCTTCGGCGTGGGATAACAAGAGGGTCAGGATGGCCCTGAGGTCGCTCATCTGAGCCTTTTGACCAAACATGACCTTTTTCAAATCTCTTCCAGAATATTATCTCGACAAATATTCTAACAAACTTTCACGAGTATTGCTCAATGACCCACTTTTTAGCCAAATATAGCCCACTTTCAAATCTGCGTAGACATATTCAAGTTAAACATTCTGACCACCTTTCTTGAGTACAGGAAAGAAACTGTGGCCTCAAGAGTGTACAACAGATTTTTTCCCCCTAAGACTTGACCTGGTGATCTAATTTCTTACCCGAGATGACCAATTTCACACTTATCCCGGATATCATCGAGACAAATATTCTGACAAACTTTCATGAGTACTGGACTGCAAATGTGGCATCTAGAGTGTACACACATTTTTTTCTAAGATTTCACCTGGTGACCTAGGTTTTGAGCTGAGGTGATCCGTTTTCAAAATGGTCTGAGATATTATTAAGAAAAATATCCTGACCAATTTTCATAAGTACTAGTGACCTACTTTTAGACCAACCATTATCCATTTTCAAATTCTTCAGAGATATCATCAAAACAAATATTCTGAATAACTTGCATAATAACTTGACTGAAAATATGCCGATAGGATCATGGCCAACTTTCACGGAAATGCCTTATCAGCAGTCTCGCATATCAACAAATTGATGAAAATGATCGATATCATACGTAAAGGTTCGGGAGTTTCTGGACTTTAGCGAACTCAAACCGTGTATACTAGTAATCAATATTCGATAGCCCGCAGCGATAAAAGATAAGAGAAACGTAACATTACGTAACAGTAGCCTGCTTCAAATTTACAATCTTTGCCTAGACTGTATATCTGCCCTGGCGTTTATTTTTTTCGGATTTCAACCTAAACCCTTTGTCTACAGTAGATATAAACAGAGAGAACTGGGACAGCCCCCCAAAACGAGGCTCTCCCCCCAAAACGAGGCTCTCCCCCTCCGAAAATCCATTTTTCCCCGTGAGCTAGTTTGATCCGGTTTGGGTCCGGGGTCAAAATCTAGGACGCTCCTCGGGGTCAAAATCTAGGACGCTCCTCGGGGTCAAAATCTAGGACGCTCCTCGGGGTCAAAATCTAGGACGCTCCTCCCCACGATTTTTTTCCCTGGCCGGGGTCGATATCCCCCCTGCACCTCCTCACCCCATTTTTCCCCTGACCCAGCCCAGCCCCACTCGACTCGGCTCGACCCCAGCCCACCCCACCCCACCCCAGCCGAGCCCATCCCCCCTCCCCTCCCCTCCCCGAGTTTTCCCTTACCGGGGGTGACATCCCCCATATAGCCCCCTGCACCTCCCCACCCCACCCCACTAGACTCGACTCGACCCCAGCCCAGCCCAACCCAGCCCCACTCGACTGGACTCCAGCCCAGCCCCACTCGACTCCAGCCCCACCCCGCTTGACTCCAGCCCATCCCGCATCACATACCCCCCTCCCCGAATTTTCCCTTGCCGGGGGCGGCTTCGCCCGTCCCTCACCTACTCACCCTCCGTGCGAGTCGCGTCATCTAAAGCCCCAAGCGAAAAAATTCGTTCATGTCCCCAAGCCAACGTATCTACATTGTTCTCGAGAATAAAAAATGAATTTAAAGTTAAGCGAGTAAAAATATTATATTAAAAAAATGAGTTGCATCAAAAGCGGTGAACTTCGTAAAGAAAACCTTTGTATAAGTTACGCGAATAAATATAAAAACAAAGAATTCGGTTTCGGTAAGATTCCGATAGAGTATAAATATTCTAACGATAAAAATGGTTCGTTGTTTATACGTACCCCCGTTCTGTTTTCATACGGCGTTAATACAGGATTTGGAAATGATATAAAAGATTACTCCTTAGCTTTAATATGTTATAATGGTAAAAAGCCTACGAAAAAGGAAAGAGCTTTTAAAGAAGATCTGGAAAAGCTAACGGATTTCTTCCGAGATCACAGAGAGGACGAGGAACTAAAAGAAGATAAGATTAAAAAATTGAGCGATATTAATATTTTAAGATATAATGAGGATGGAACGGCTATGTTATACCCGAAGCTTTACGAAAGCAAACAAGATAAGACCCACTTTTACGATGAAGACAACGAAGAGGAGAACCCTGTTTCGTATAAGAAAATTGCTTGTAAGTTGTTTTGTATTTTAAAAGTAGATGGAATATTTAAAAATAAAAACGCTGAAACGATTCAGATTAAAGTTATATCGGTAAAAATAATAGAAAAGAATGTACAAGTACCCGGAAAGGAAAAGGAAAATTTACCTAATATCTTAGACGAATATCCGAGTTCTGACGAAGACGAGGATAACCAAAACGATCGAACGTAAAATATAACTCTTATTATAAACCGAGTTATATTTTGCAAGCTATTTAAATAGATACATGTCTAACTGTATCAAAATAGATATATAAGCGTGCGTTACATCGGGGTTATTTGATCTCGAAATAAAGTTTATCACGTCGCATCGCTTTACCTCCAACCCCTTCGGAAAAATTGTACAGCTACAAATTTCGTCCGCTTTTTTAATAATAGAGTAATCAGCCCGCTCCACTCCGTTTACCGCAATATTAACTTTTACCTCTTCCGGTACATTAGGATTCTTTTTAACAGCCGTTAAACTTCCTCCTATAATTCTACCCTGCACAATCACGCAGTAACCCCCTAAGCCATGCCTTTTACCCGAATTACCATTACCGAATGAAAACTCGTAATTACCGTCTCCAATTGGTCCCTGTTCTTCAGCCCACACGGTTATAATAGGTTCTTTTAAAGTAATCTGGTGTATTAGACTTCTTCTCACTTGATCCAAATAGGATCTCGTTACTAAATCTCTCCCTTCTACCGGATCTCCTGCGTTTTTCAGAGAAAAACCTTGAAGATCTATGTCAGCCGCTGCCTTGAAACTTCCATCTGGATTTTTTACGATGGCTCCACCATTATCAACCTAATTTTTATTAGCGGTGGTAGCCGCCTCAACAGTGGTATATACGTAAAACTTATTAGCGGCTTGATCGTGTCTCGTAGGGATTCCGAGATTGTTAATTACTTGTCCCCTCATAGAGATTGCATCAACTGCCTCATACCACCTTCCATCTACATAAACGAAGGCTCGATTGAAATCATCTACGTATTTTTTAGTAGCAGCTTCACTCGGTTCTGTTGGTTCCTTAACGTTTCTTATTTCGTTGAAACCCATATTTATAAATCCGAGGGCTTGGTATCCGCCATTTTCTTTTAATAACCCCCCGCCAGAAGTTCCATCCACGTAATCCTTAGTTGCCGCGTCATGAGGATTTACCGGATTACTAACCCTTGTTAACGTATTATCATTCATGTCTATAGAACCAGTAACGGCGGTCGTTCCGTCTATACGTAAAAAATTGTTATTCACGTAAGCGAGTGACACGCCGTCGCCGCCACCGCTCACTTCATCGCCTTTCATTCTTCCGAATTTGTCAACGGGCATTTTTTTTAATATATTAAAAAAGTTTATTTAAAACGTCTCGGAATTTATTCCCCGCGCCTAACTCTTTTAGAACGTACAAACATAGATGACCGCGAAATACTTGCCCCGCTCGTTGTAATTGAACGGTATTGTACCGTATCGGGCTTTTCAGATACTCTCGAACCTCGATAAGCGGCTGTATTCCGTAACTGTCAAAATAAAGTTTAGTTTCGCCGTTTTTATACCAAGCGACCCAATGTGTACCGGGTCCGCCGATTTTATTGAAGTTTACTATACCGCATTCTTTTTTACTCTGTTTTTTCGGTAACGTATCTAATAAAAAGACTCCCCTAAAAGAAGGAATCTTTAATCTTCTCGCCGCATCTTCCAATTCGAAATTGTTCAACGGTTTATTCGGTAAAATTACGTCAATATCCGCCATTTTAGAATCGTTCGATATTCTTATTATCGACCCAAGAATTAAATTCACCGGGATAACCCGCCCACTTTACTAGAGATTTATCTTTCCCTTTTTTAATAACCTTTTCTATCCTAAACGTCTCTTGGGTAGTTTTCTGTATTTCTTCTCCGTTAAGATCCTTAATTCTATACGTTATAGGCGATGTACGTTTTACTTCGGAAACTGTAAAAACCTCTTCCGTCCATCTCGTCGTATAACCTTTCTCGAAAGTCTTTTTCTTTTTAGATATTCTCACTTTATCTCCGATGGAAAACTTGGGAGTTTCTTTTATCTCGGGATCATGGGGGTAAAGATTTCTCCAAACTCTTGTTTCGTTTTCTTTTTTACTCGCATTTACCGGAGTCATCTTAATGGACGAATGACTCGCGTTATTATATTCTTTAACGAGATCGGGTAACGCGTCGATGTAAACGTACGTGTTGTTAGCGGAAAAATACTTCCACATCTTTTCTTTCATCGTTCTAATCCATCTCTCAACAACGCTAGATTTCTCCTCGTTTTGGGTAGAATATATTTCGACCAACGCTTTTACGTCTTTGTTATAAAACTCTTTACCCTCATCCACCCACATTTTTTCGGGTTTCCTCTCCTTAAAAATACTCTTTAACGCTATAGCGGTAGATCCCCGATTTGTCTTTTAATGGCACTAGCCACCCATATTTAGAAAAGATGTCGATGACAGCGAGAAGGTAATTAATACCGCGATTATATTTAGAAAAAGCTCGCATGTCTACTAAATCCGCGGCCCATATCTTATCTATACCGTTTACTATAACTCTCCTTTTCTTAAATTTTCTTCTCACGGGTTTATGCAATTCTTCCGCTAATTTCATCATCTCTGAAGTTTTTTTTCCACTCCCATTCCAAATTGCATCTTCGTTCCGATGAGTTTACTTACCAAACCCCTTTCCATCTTTTCATTAATAGTAGGATTGTAAATCCCTTCTAACTCCATTAACATATTCTTATCGCACACCGCGTTTCTCGTGGCAGTGTCATCGTCCTTAAGATAGCAAACATCGTGATGATAAGCGGCTTTATCGACGCGGTTTATCGGTTTACTCCATTTCTTCGGCGTTAAATCCGGATTGAGTCTTTCCTTTAATTTAGTGCCGGGCTCCGTAAAATTATGACCGGGGAGATGCATTTCGAAAGGCATGTTATTTATAACTTTATTTAGTATCGATCTGCCCCTCGCTGTCTTAACAAATTGGGTTTTAGTCATTCCGCAAACCGCGCATGTTCCGCGTTTCATATTCCTGTTATTTCTACTAACGGCGTGAGTTATATTAATCGTATTGGTACGTTTTTTACATTTAACGCAATACATTTTATATAAAAATTTTAAAAAAATCTTATATAAAATGGATATTATAAATTTATCGTGGAATGAAGGACCATCGAGGAGATTTAATCACTCCCTTTTACCGAGAAGTATTAGAGGTTTAATTATAGGCAAATCGGGATGCGGCAAAACTACTTTATTGTTAAACCTTTTACTTAGACCGGGTTGGCTCGACTACAACGATTTGAGCGTCTTCGGAAAAAGTCTTTTTCAACCCGAATACCGAATACTGAAAAAGGCCTTCGAAGAAAAACTACCGAAAGAATGTATCTTAAGGTTGTTTAACGTGTGTAATGAGATACAAGAACTAGACGTAGAACCAATGGCTTTAGTCGAAGAATGGATTAAAACGATTAAAAATAAATCGGATATAGATTGCAACTTCTTTGAAAATGCAAGCGATGTGCCCGATCCGAAAGAGTTAAACTCGGAAAATAAAAATTTGATGATTTTTGACGATTTACTTTTAGAAAGGCAAAATAAATGCGAGTGTTATTACGTTCGAGGAAGGCATAGTAATGTCAACTGTTTTTACCTCTCGCAAAATTATTTCAGACTATTAGAGAAAACGCTAATTTTATTTGCCTTTTCCCACAAGACCTAAAAAACGTTAATCATATCTATAATGATCACGTAGGCGATGATATGTCGAAGGACGAATTTAGAGAATTTTGTAAAAAGACGTGGGAAAGACCGCACGGTTTTGCTATCATCGATTTAACTGGTAAAAAACATAATGGGAAGTATAGAAACGGTTTTGACAATTTTTACGTGCCTAAATCGGTATAATAAAGTTAAGTTAAGCGAGTTATATTCGTTATAAAAAAAAGAGAATGTTAGAAAAATATAGAAATAATTGCGAATTAATTTTTCTAAGATTAAAATCCGATCTAGAAAAAAATACGGAACGTTTTACGAGACATAATTTAAAAATGATAATAGAACAAATAGGAATAAAAAATTACGTTATTCCCGAAAGCTACCAGAAAAAGTATTTAGTAAAAATATTAATAGATTACTTAGAAGAATGAGTGGAGATCATGCGAGGAATGGAACACGAAGTTAGAACCGTAAAATTGTTGTACGATTTTTATTTCAACGTATATTTTATTATTATCACCTCCGTGTGTAAAACTTACGGGGAGATCGATGAGGACGACATGGTAGAATTTTTTACCGATTACAATAATAGTTTCGAAAATAGCGCGAAAGATGGGTTAGAAGAATTTTTTAATATCGCTCTCGAGAATTTTAAATTATAAAATATTTATAAAAAATGGAAGAACTTTTAAAACGAATCGTAAAAAATACGGAACATAAAACGTCGTTTCAAATTATAGTAAGCGACAACGAGACGAGCTTTAGAACGAGGTTTAATCCCCCCACTCAGCTGGAAAAGGATAAAGTGTACGAAATAGCTTTAGTAAACCTCGAAACATACTACTCGTTCCCAAATATTGATGAAACGAACAACGTATTCGTTTATTCTCCGGACAAAAGTAATTCGTGGGTTAAAATGAAAATACCCAAAGGAAGTTATGACCTCGCCGACATTAATGATACCATTCATCAGGAAATGAGAAAAAGGGGCCATTACGACGAAGTTAACGAAGGGTACTATATTAACATTTCCGCGAACACCAATACCTTAAAGTCCGTTCTTACTCTGGAAAACGGCTATCGAGTAGATTTCAATCAACCGAGCTCCATCGCCAAAGTATTAGGATTTACTAGCGCTAAATATATACGAGGATTTCACGAGTCGGAGAATGTAGTGAACATTCTTAGTATAAACAGTTTGCTCGTCAGCGTAGATATTATTTCGGGGAGTTACCTTAATGGTACGACGAAAAACGTTATTTATTCTTTTTTCCCGGATGTTGCGCCCGGATATAAGATAATCGAGTCGCCAGTTAATTTAGTATACCTGCCGATAACGTTAGACGAAATACATAACCTAGAGGTAAGTATTACGGATCAAGACGGTAATTTACTAAATCTTAGAGGTGAAAATTTAACGATTAGGTTTCATATTAGAGAAGCGAGATAAATAAAAAAATAATTATATAAAATGACGAGTTATAGTAATAACGTTAAAGTAAATATATCGGAAGGGCAAAAGCAAAAGCTTCAACACGCTGTTAAAGCCGGTTGCCCGATAAGTATTCGTTTAGGTCACGAAGATTTATGAGGTAATGACGTTTTAGCGTTAACCGATTCTCAAGCGAGAAAAATAGCTAAAGCCTATGAGGACGGTAAGGGTATCACGATTAAAATGTCCGCGAAACAACTTAAATATAACGCGAAAATAGAGGGAGGTTTTCTCGGAATGTTGGCCGGGTTAGCCGCTAGAGCTTTACCGGCTTTAGGCGTCGGCGCTCTTTCCGGATTAGCTCAAACGGGCGTACAAAAAGCGATGGGGTCGGGTCTTTATCTTAAAAAAGGAGGAAGCGTTTGTCAAGTTGAAACTGATGGATGCGGATTATACTTAAAACCGCATAAAGGTAAAGGATTAAACTCTTACGGCGATGGTTTGTATTTAAAGCAAGGAGGAAAGATTTATGACGGAAGAGGACTTTTGCTCGGGCCTAATAGTCCATTCGCTAATATCCCTATTTTAGGCGCCATATTATATTTTTTTTTTTTTTTTACTATATAAAAATGCTAAGCAAAGCTAATCTTTATAAAGAAAATAAAACGCACAAAAATGTTACCGATATGGTAGTGTGGCTTCCTTTTCCGGATTTAGATTACCCACCTACGCAAGTTGGGAGTAATGTATGGGAAATATATTCTCAACAAGAAATAAAACTAGAACCTAATGATGCTGTAAGACTTCAGCTCGGTCTTGGGCTCGTTTCATCGAATATAGTATCGTGCGATGATAACGATTATTACGATAATTTACGAGTTCTACTCGATAGATCTTTAATCTTAAATGGTATAAGAAACAGTCATGTACGCACATTCGGAGGATTTTCTAGGATAGGGGATGAAGATATAACGACGATTATAAAAAATATTTCCAATAAAACTATTACTATCTCGAGAGGCGAACTATTATTTCTCGTCGTATATTATAAAGGCACTTTTCACGAAAACTATGAATATTACGATAATTATAATTATAATAATAAAAATGGATATTCATAAATTCGGTATAAAACCTAATATTACTACTCGACATAAAACTATATTTTGGAAACCTCATTCGGTAAGGTATCCTCCCTTAAAACGAGATCCTCTAAAATGGAAAATATACTCGCAAGTAACTATCAAGATTCCTCCTCTTGATGGCGCGAGACTTTCGCTAGGATTCGGCTATATATCTACGCGAGGAGTTGTAGCGATATCCGTTAGTAATAAATGGAAAGATAGTTTAACCATTCTTAATGGAATGCATCTCGATAATAAGGTCGACGATATCTTAGTCTATAATTTCTCCAGGAAACCTATCGAAATACCCGAGGGCGAGTTATTTTGCTACCTAAAATATCTGGCGTAAAAAATATTATTTCTATAAAAAAAAATGATAGAAACGGATCAAGAACATCCTTCTAAAAAATTATATCATCCTCTGTCGGAACCGAGCGCTCCACCCATGGATGACGGAGGCCACTCCTACCGTTTACGAGAAATATCTGAAGTACGGGAGTTTCTCGAGAACGAAATTCGGGAAAGAGACGCCTTAGCTAAAAAATATTTTAGAGCCGCGAGAATCGTTGACAACGTCGACACGGTTTTGGTCATGACAACCATGGCTTCGGGAGTAGGCGGAATCGACGACCAAGGTGGAAAAACATCGAAAAATTCGAATGGCGGCTGATGCTAAGCTCGATACAATCGCTTCGCACGTATCTAAAGCTTTAATCGACAATTACGTGTCGGATGAAGAATTTAAACTTATCATGGAAGAACGAGATAAGTATAAGAAAATGAAGGAGGAGATAAGAACGAAAATTAAGAAATCTACTGAAAACGAAGAAAGTTTGATCGAGAGAGGGAGGCAAGAAGCGCGCGAGTCCTTTCGGAGGTTGGTGGAAAAGAATCGTGCCTAGAAAAATAAATTTTTCGTGCAACTTTAGTTATGAAACGCGTTGAAAATCGCGTTGAAAATCGCGTTAAAAATCGCGTTGAAAATCGCGTTAAAAATCGCATTAAAAAAATTATAATATATAAAAAAATGTCCTTTTTAAAAATCGCCGATCCCGCGAAAAGGGACTTAATTGTAAAGGAGTATCTCGAAACGAGAAAGAATATTCGGGATAATCTACTAGCGGAGAGAACGGGTGAACAGGAACTTCAAGCCGATCTTTCGAAGTTTTTTAAACCCGTTACGGAAACGCAAAAAGCCACGGCGAGGGAGATTACTGAGGGACTTAGACCTATTAGAGAGGGTATCGAACAATTGCCGCGAGCTATTAATTTTCCGGCCTTTCCTTCTATCGACGCTTCGGAAGAAGATCCGATATTTATCGGCAAAATAGCGGAAAACTATTTAAGAAAGTTTGCTTCTAAGGATGCAGCCGATAAAATGTACGGAATATATGACAAAAAGGGTAATTTTTATATCGGGGACAAACGAGTCGTTATTCGAGACAACGATATTATCTTGGGAGATGAGGAATATATAGGTACCCCCGGTCTATGGGAGTTAATCGTATCTAAAGATCCGGATAGAAACATTTTTAATGAAGAGAGTTACGCCAAGTTGTTGGTAAAAACCAACTCCATTTATCGCGGCAACGATCCGACGAGTAAATATCCTAAATCTTCTAAAGGTAAAAAATTGAACGTTATACTTAGAGCTATTTGGGATAATAGAAGATTTTATCAAGGACAGGGTATCGTCGTTATCCCGTCTGATCCTAACGCATTACTAGAAAGACTAGACCTGTTGTTGGCGAGTAAAGAGGCGGGTAACACGGGAGTAAGGAACGAGCTAGTAGGTATTTGCAACGAATTAAAAAGACAAGGCGTTTTAAATTCGACCACTTATAAAAAATTAATGTCTATATTATAAAATATGATCGTTAAAAAACGCGGATTTAAAAGAAGGTATTCGTATGGCGGTTCCGGAATCTTCAATAGTATCGCTAACTTTTTAGCGAGGCTTTTTACGAGTAGCGTGGCTAAACAACTCGCGAGTTCTGCCCTCGATGTGGGAAAGAGCGTAGCTAAGGAAGGCGCAAAGAAAGCTTTAGAGGTCGGAAAAAGCGCGGCTATAGAAACGGGGAAAAAATTAGTTACGAAAGCTTTGACGCCGAAATCGAAGAAAATTTTACAAAAATATGATATCCCTGAGACGCGAGACATTAGTACATTAATAGATGGAAGCGCTATCGCTATTCAAGATTTAGTTAAAAAATTAAACGGTGGAGCGGGTATTAAAGTAGTATAAAAAATTATAATTATTTTAAAAAATTATAATTATAATTATAAAATATGAACATTTTAAAAATAACCGAACCAGTTTTAAGAGATGATAGTATCGTCGAGTACGAACACTTTGAGTACCAACCAATCACAGGTACAAACCTCAACAACTCGGGAGGAGAAATTAGGATTAACGTCGAGACCCAAGATATTTTTACGCATCCTAGCGAGAGTTATTTATTTATTATAGGCGAATTAGTAAGAAACGATACTGGAGCGGTTTACGACGCAAACACCAATATTTCTTTAATAAACAACGGCCTCATGTATCTTTTTAAAAATATTAAGTATCAACTTTCGGGCATGGACATTGAATCTATATTGTACTCCGGTCAGGCTACTACGATGCTCAGTTTGTTAAAATATCCCGACGATTTTTCTAGATCGCAAGGGTTAAATCAATGTTGGTATAAAGATACAACGGTTAACACGGCTGCTGGAAACACCGGTTTCATCGTAAGAAGAAATTATATCATTAATGATCCTCTTCCGAGAGGTACCTTTAGTTTCAGAATTCTGTTAAAACATATATTCGGTTTTTGCGACGATTATGATAAGATATTGTACGGAATGAAGCAAACTCTCACATTAACGAGAAATGATGATAATGATGCGGTCTTTCGAGATGGTGCTGCTCCCGCTGATGGTAGAATTAATTTACTTAAAATATCTTGGTATGTGCCGCACGTGCTACCCGCGGATGAAGAGAAGATGGAACTTTATAAAATTATCGAGAGAAAGGAAAAGTACCGGTCGGATATAGAATGAGGCAATGCGACTCTATCGCGGTTCCTCAGTCATCGACGTTTACTTGGAGACTTTCCGTTAAATCATCGCCCGAGATACCGCGTTTTATTATCGTCGGCTTTCAGACCGGTAAAACTGGTAATCAAGAACAAAATCCGGCCATATTCGATCATAGAAACGTTAATAATATGTACGTCACGTTAAATTCCACTAGATATCCCGCGGCTGACTATAATCTTTCGTTCGCCGTGAACCAATTTAGTAGAGCGTATGGTGACGCCGCTTTATTTAGATCTAAGTTTTATAACATGGATGAATTGGTGTCAAACCCTAACATTAACCCCTCTGATTATAAAATCCTTTATCCTTTGTTTTTATTCGACGTTTCCAAACAGATTAAAATACTCGGTCACCGATATCCAAATCAAAGCAAAGTTTGCCGAAAATCCGCCCGCGAACACGGAGGCATACGCCGTTATTATTTGCGATAGATTAATTAACTTCCAGTCTGACGGAAATAAAATGAGCGTAGTGTATTAAGACCATTTAGGAAAAATATATAACTACGTTAAATGTATTAGTTATATATATCTCTTAACCTTATTTCTCTTTCTACATATCGGGCATAGTTTTTTCTTTTTACGGGCTTTGTCGCATTTTTTACATATACATATATGACCGCAATTACAAAACATTACGTTAGACTCGTTATCCAAACATATAACGCATTTTTCTTCTTTAAAGGAACTAACGTCGTTAACGGCGGGTTCATCGTCATCGGAGCTCCTAAACATTTCCGATAAAATTCTAGGGAATATAAAAGTATCTAACCTATCCGAGTGCATCTCGGCCAAAGAGCTGATTCCTCGCGGTAACGCGCTTGTTCTCTCGAATTTCACGTACGGGATAAAATCGTCTTCATCGTCATAACCGTCGACTAAATATTCTAATAATCTACCCGTGGCCATATATCTATATCCGTTATCGAGTTCCAAATAATTAGTTAGCGCCTTTAAAGGGTTTAAACCTCGAACCACTAGTAGCGGGATATCTAACTCGAAGTAATGGTGAGGGCGTCTAGCGCCTTTTGATCGACGAGCTACGTAAAAGGCTTTCGCGCATAAATCTCCGTATCCACGTATATATCCGCTGTAATAATAATACAATTCGGTTTTTAAATCCTTAAACGCTATCACGTGGTTATCGTATTTGGAACGTACATACGTTAGGGTACATCTAAAGTTACCTTCGTAATGTTCGTAATTTTCGTAATGTTCGTGAAACTTAGACTTATTGTCGATATGTTTTAGTTTATTTTCTATAACCAAAACTAAATCCATCGTGGATATTATTAATAGGTAGGATTACGGTTATATTTCAAGAAATTTTTAGATTGCAGCGCCGCGGCGGTTAGTAAATATGACGGGGAAATTTGGAGAAATAAATGGAAGATTAACGTTCGTGATTCCGGGAAAGTTGAAACTAATAAAAAAAGAAGTAAATGCCCTAAAGAATACGATAAATCGAAAAATCTTATTCGTAGGAAAGTTATTTTAAAAGATTACGATACCGGCGAAATAAAAACCTTTCCATCTCTTTACGTGGCGGGTAAATTTTTAGGTTGCTACCCCACGGCGGTTAGTCACTATGACGGGGAAATTAATAACAATAAATGGATGGTTAACGTTCAAAGTATTCCAAATGAAGTTATTTTAGAGGATGTTGAAACCGGCGAAATAAAAATCTTTCGATCGCTTTATAAGGCGAGTAAATTTTTATATTGCAGCAGGCAAACGGTTAGTAAATATGACGGGGAAATTTGGAGAAATAAATGGAAGATTGACGTTCGAAAAAATGAATTAAAATTAGACGAATATCTTATATATAAAAATGCTAATGAAAATCGCTAAATTTTGCATTAAAAATGACTAGTTAAATTTATTACGGCGGTAACGAAGTCGTAATAAACTTAAAATAGAATTAAGTTAAGGAAAATAAGTTCCATATATAAAATGGGTACGAATTATAACGCGTATACCGTAAGAGGTTTAAAAAATTTAGCTAGGTCTAAAGGAATCCGAGGATTCTCTACGCTTAGAAGAGGCGAATTAATCGAGCGTCTACGTAATCCCCCGCCTATTAGTCTAGCCGATCAATTCAGGGGGCTTACCGTAAGAGACTTAAAACAGGAATCTAGGTCTTTAGGAATTCGTGGATACTCTAGACTTAGAAGAAGCAAATTAATCGATCTTCTAAGTAATCGGAGAGGGTCGTTATTAGATTACGATATCGGCGATTATAGCGCCCCGGTATTACGATCGAAGCCTTACGAGCCACTGCCGTCGCAACCATCACCGCCACTACCTAAAGTCGCGATCGAGGAGTTGATGAAATATTTAGATAGCGAAGTCCCGAGAAAAATAACGCCCGAGATAGAAGCTTTAAAAAGAAAAATAAATATATTATATAAGGAAGAAGACGAAATAGAGATCAAAGAAGGACCATCAGCACTCGTCGGATTTACCAAAGAATATCTCGTAAGAGGTAAAGGAGGATCTTATACGACGGAAGAATTCATCGATTTAGCGGAAGATAAATTAACCGACGTTATGAGAAGGAATCGTCAAACGAAAGTTAAACTCGTTATGATCTGTATGATGAAACACTCTGTAACTAAAGAATTAAAACCTATGAATTTCCATTCCGGATTTCCGATCGTTAATTTAAAGGGGGATGATGTCGTCGAAATATACGCGGAAATGACGGAACAGGTATTAGTTAGTATAGCGAATAAGGAAATGCAAGCGGATTATTGGAGAGTCATTTACGTAATCGATTTAAGATTACACACGGTATCGTTTAACCCGATAAAGGGTAATTCTTGGATCCCAACTCCTCCTAAGATAGCGATTACGAAAAGCGTTATTAATCCGAAAAATAAAAACGATGATATGTGTTTCGCGTATTGTATTCTTATAGCCTCGAACCCGACGGATGTTCATCCCGAAAGAATCGAAAGACTAAGACCCTCGTTAAACTCGTTAAATATGGAAGGGATTAATTACCCTGTTTCCGTTCAAGATAGAAATAAATTTGAGAAACAAAATCCTTCGATATCCGTATCGATACACGCGTATAACGATTCCGTTGGTGTCTACCCACTTAGTATAAGTAAAGAAGTCTATAAAAGGGAACATCACGTTAATCTTTTACTTCTTGAGAAGGACGGTAAAAAGCATTATTGTTTAATTAAAGACATGAGTAGATTGTTATCTAAACAAATATCCGATCATAACGGTAAAACTTATATTTGCGAAAGATGTTTAAATCATTTCCAAAAAGAAGAAACTTTAATCAAACATTTAGAGTATTGCGGCGAAAAAGACGCTTGTAGAATAGACTTACCCGAAAAGGGTACCGAGATATTTTTTAAGAATTTCCATAAACAACAGAGACACCCTTTTACGATTTACGCGGATATGGAGTGTACATTAGAAAAGAAATACGAAAAGAGGGGGAACAATACGAAAGTAATTCACGCGCATAAGGTCTCGGGATATTGTTTTTTCGTTAAATCGCTTTACGAAGATGTCTTCCCTTCGAAAATTTACTGATATTCCGGCGAAAACGCGTCCGTGAAATTTGTAAAGAAACTAGAAAAAGTTATAAGAAAAATGGATAGTATACCCGAGAGGGAAATGATTTTTAGAGCCGAGGATAAAAGAAAGTTTTACGGAGTGAGATATTGTTGGATATGCGGGGAGGAATTTAATTCCACGTCTTCTCAGACGAGAAAGGTGAGAGACCATTGCCATTATACCGGGAGATTTAGGGGAGCCGCGCACAATTTATGTAATTTAAAATATAGAAGACCTACTTTTACTCCCGTATTCTTTCATAATTATAGTAGGTACGACGCTCATTTATTTATAAAAGATTTAATGAATATACCGGGTGAGACGAGTTGTATACCTACGAACAAGGAAACTTACGTGAGCGTGTCTAAAAAGGTGCCGATAGAATGCGAGACGGGGAAAACTAGAACGCATGAGATTAGATTCCTCGATAGTTTAAAATTTCTAGGTAAAAGTTTAGACGAATTAGCTAGTACTCTAGCTAAGGAAGAAAAGACTAATCTCGCGAAATATTTCGAGGGGGAAAAGCTCGAATTGGTCTCTCAAAAGGGTATATTCCCATACGAATGGTTCGATAGCCTCGGTAAATTAGAGGAAACGATATTACCCGGGCGAAGAGAATTTTATTCGAAGCTTAATTTTGCAGGAGTAAATAAAAAGAATTATAAACACGCGTTAAATGTATGGAAAACGTTCGAGATGAAAACTTTTAAAGATTATCACGACTTATATAATAAGACCGACGTTTTACTGTTGGCGGATGTCTTCGAAAATGTTAGGAACGTTTGCTTCAATAATTACGGACTAGACCAATCTTGGTTTTATACGGCGCCCGGATTAGCTTAGGAGGCGATGTTAAAAACTACTAGGGTAAAATTGGAATTATTATCCGACCCCGACACGATTTTATTTATCGAAAACGGAATAATAGGAGGCGTCTCGACCATTTTTAAACGATATGCGAAAGCGAATAATAGTTATATGGGCGAAAAATACGATCCGAAAGAACCCTCGAGATTTATTACTTATTTGGACGCGAATAATCTCTACGGTTGGGCGATGTGCCAAAAACTTCCTACCGGTAATTTTAAATGGATGGACGATTTAGAAAATTGGCGAAGTCAACCTTGTATATTGGAGGTCGATTTGGAATATCCTAAAGAATTACAGGACCGGCATAACGATTTCCCGTTAGCTCCGGAAAGATTAAAGGTCGATAAAGTCGAAAAACTTATACCTAATTTACGCGATAAAGATAGGTATATATTACATCGCGAAAATTTAAAGTTATATTTAAGTTTGGGTCTAAAGCTTAAAAAGATTCATAGGGGGTTAACTTTCGATGAGAGCGAATGGTTAAAACCTTATATCGATAAAAATACTAACCTAAGAACGAAAGCTAAATCCGCGTTTGAAAAGGATTTCTTCAAACTCATGAACAATTCCGTATTCAGTAAGACTATAGAAAATATTAGGAATAGAGTAGACGTAAGATTAGTTTGTACCAGGGAAAAAGCGGAAAAATTAGACGCTAAACCGAACTATTACGATATAAAAGTCCTCGACGAAAATTTATGTATGGTTCAAATGAAAAAACCGCGTTTATATTTTAATAAACCCATTTATGTCGGGATGTGTATTTTAGATTTAAGTAAGGTATTGATGTATAAGTTTCATTATAATTATATTAAAGATAGATACGGCGAAAAAGCTTAACTTCTTTTCACCGATACGGATAGCTTAATGTACGAAATAGAAACGGAAGATTTTTATAAAGATATTAGCGACGACGTTAAGGATTGGTTTGATACGAGCGAATATCCGTCCGATCACCCTGGGCTGGGCTGGGCTGGGCTGGGCTTGGGTCGAGCCGAGTCGAGTGGGGCTGGGCTGGGTCAGGGGAAAAATGGGGTGAGGAGGTGCAGGGGGGATGTCGCCCCCGGCCAGGGAAAAAAATCGTGGGGAGGAGCGTCCTAGATTTTGACCCCGAGGAGCGTCCTAGATTTTGACCCCGAGGAGCGTCCTAGATTTTGACCCCGGACCCAAACCGGATCAAACTAGCTCACGGGGAAAAACGGATTTTCGGAGGGGGAGAGCCTCGTTTTGGAGGGAGAGCCTCGTTTTGGGGGGCTGTCCCAGTTCTCTCCGTTTATATCTACTGTCTGCTACAGCACAGTGTAGCTCTTGAAGATCAGTTTCAGACTGCACATAATGCGCACCTTTATTAGACCTATTAGAATATTGGATTTACACCGCCAAAATAAAGCGAGATTTTTCTAGAGAAAATAATATTGAAATTGCTATATTTCACCTTTGTTTGTCTGTTTGTAATTCATTTATCCTCAGTTTAAGGGTTAAGTTTGGATTCTCTGATCCCTGCTGTTCGGTCCTTTAACTGCTCTCGACAATTGTACTTTTTGTAGTCTGATCTTGAAATCTAATCTGTCCAAATGCACTTTTGCTGACATTTAGATTTAACAGGCGAATATTCTTTTGGTAAAAAAAAAATCCTTGATACTGCAAAATTAACAAGTTGCTGAATTCAGCAGAAAATTCGACGTTTTGAGAGTACCGGTTTAACACTAAAGTTATCATACACTCCCGAGTCTAACGGACCTGAAAGAAAAGGCTTTTGAAAACTTTGTTGGAAAGGGAGAAAATTTTCTGCTGTTTCTACAATGTTTTCTACCCTTACAAAGACAGACATTATCATTTGAGTTGCATTTAATTTGTTGTCTGCAACTGTTTTTAATTTGGTGTCCGAAATTTCGTCATTTGGTAACGGGTTTAACTATTGACGAGAAAATTTGCTTTGTGTGGCAGTTACATACCAACCCTATGGTTTTACGACCCTGAGAAAAAAAAAACTTTCGAAAACACACGGAAAGGAGAAATTACTTGTAATGGGCAATTTCTCATTTTCCCCAGGGATCGTATATAACATGTTATCTACGATCCCTGTTTACCCACAATGTTTTCTACCTTTTCAAAAGCAAATTTCATTCATGTGCCGCATTTGTCGTCTGCAAGTGCTTTCATCTTGGTAAAAAAAAACCCTAGTATATCGTTTAGTAAGTAGCTAATGGTTATATCTTGACTGGGTAATTGTCTTTTGTTTGTGGTTTGATGGTTTTGATTTGTATAATTTCCACTTCCTACAATTTAAAAAAAGAAGTTGGGAAGGCGGAGAAACAAAACTCAGTAATCCACATAAGATATTTTCAACGACTGCTCAGAACCATTAGAGTAAATGTACATGGTTTTATGCACACGAAAAGTTACAGATTCAGCATATGAGAAAGCATCCATTTAAAGTTGGTTTTGATTGAACAAAAAGGAGAAAATGGTCTATTTCGAATATTCCATGGACTGTTTGGCGCCGATTTCTATTTGGTGACGCTTTTGCTTAATAAGCGATGTCGCCTTTTCTTACAATGTCATCTACTATCTATAGTTAATATTAAAATGTTTCCATTTTGAGCGAGTTTAAAAGCTGCATACTTCGTTTTTCGAAACAACTTAGGTCTATCTATGTACTAAACTATATCTTTATAAATAAAAGTGGGTCCAAGCTATTATTATCACACAAGTTTACAAACGCTGCCGATGCATTATATATGCTTAATATTTCTTTCATTGCATCCGAAATGGAAAAAAAATGTGCTCGAGACGCAACAGAAAGTTATGAAAAAGTTCATGTTGAAAGCATCATAACAGATCAGCTCTAGTGAACTGATACGAAGCGACACTCTAGCGCCGTCTAGAGGCATGTTAAAGATAAAAAAAAGTATTTCTTCCTCCAAAAAAGTTATGTTTGACGCAGACAGTGTCATTTCAACTTATCATCTGTAGATTTCACCATCAAGCTGTGTTAAAACCGGTTTCAAACCAAGATAGATCATTCGTAATGCTAGGTTGATTAAACACAATCTCTTGAAACTAACAAATAATGATTATGTAGCTGCTAACTTTTTCAGTCACTGTTAAAGGAGAAGTAGCTTGTATTATTCTCTTTTTCCGTCTACATGCATAGTCTATATATATGTCATTTTTTATCTATTATTCACTCTTTTGGCGTTCATGCTTTTTGCAGGTTGCGTCTTTTTAAAGATGGAAGAATCAACCATTAGACCCTCACTGTTTAGGCTAATTCTTCCAATGAACAATTAAAATATTAAAGTTGTTAAAAGGGGAACATTTGAAAGAAGGAGAAACTGTTAGATTGATGTGAAAAAAAAAGAGTTATTTAGAAAAGTTAGATACCAACTGCAGGGTCGTCAGAAGTCGTATTTGTACAATAATAGGTTCAATTTGTTGCTTAACCCGTTACCAAACGACAAAATTTTATACTTGTTCAAATTTAGATTATTTTCATGACTTAAACGACGAAATTTGTCTCTTAAAGGATCAAAAACATTGCGAGAAAATGATTAAATGCAGATTACCAGCATTTTCACCTTTTCTCACAATGTTTTCAAAAGCCCTCTACCTCAGGATCGTTAAATCTCGGGACTTGTGGTATAAGAGTTAATAGTACTTTTCCCCACAGAGTAGTTTCAGAGCGATGCCATTTCTTCGGGATATTTCATGTATCTACAGGGGCTTACCTGTAAATGATTATTAGCAGCAGCTAAATCTAAAAGTCACCGGCAAAGAAGAATTCGCTTTGTTTAACCCTTTTTTCCGCTATATTCATAGTCTGTGTCAATTTTAATCTATTAGATCTAGTATTGTTGCTCGTGTTTTTTACGGTTAATGCTCTTTGCAGGAGAAACTGGTTGAGTGATGTAGATAGTGTTGTTTGAAAAGTAGAAGATAACATGAAAAAAGTTAATGTGCCTATTTCCATGTTTTATCCTAAACAATCAACAGCAGGGTCGTTAGATGCCGTATTTGTACAGTCACGGGTTAAGTTTGTTATTTGAATCTTTACCAAAAGACAAATTTTCAGATTAGTTCAAGTTGAATTAATCTTCTTAAAACATGGCTGAAACGATGGAATTTATCTTTTAAAGAGTTAAAAACATTACAAGAAAAGGAGAAAATGTTGGTAACCAGCTTTTAAACCTTTTTCTTCAATGTTTTCAAAAGCTTTCTATATGATGTGACAGATCAAAAACCGGTTTGAAAATAGCAGGGAAACATGAATTAGTGAGCTATCGCCAGAAAAAACTCTTGATACGACAATAATATCTAAAAGTTGAAGAGTGGGAAAAAAATCTAGCAAACGTACATTTTCTTATTTCAGATCTTGATCTTAATGATTGTAAATGGAAATAATCTCATAAGTAAGAAATTCTGCTCTTTTATTAGATCTGTAAGATACATAAGAAAATATCTTAGGGATACTGTCATGATCAAACAACCCGGGTATAAATTCCAGTTTATAATCATGTGGATACATGTATATCATGAACATAGCAGGGGGTCCGTTTGTCAATATAACATTATGTAAAGATACCCGGGCGGCTTATCTAACAGTAAGACTCGCCCAACATCGGCAAATTCCGGCATAATCCGAACGCTCACGGAAAAAGAAAAAAATAGGACAGTGGCATTAAAAAACTGTAAAAGGGACCAAAAGTTTATTTTTTTGAATGATTCAAATTTATACTAATAGAAAGAGAAATGAATAAGCTTAATGACTCCACTTGAGATAATGTTCACTTTTTAACACAAAGAAAGAAAATTCAACAAATATTTCAATTTTTGACTTCGGAAAATGTATTTTTCCTCTTTATTCTATATAAACCATACCTACAATTTTTAAGTTAGAAAAGGACCAAAAGTTTCTTTTACGAAATTCTTAAAACTAAGTTCATTGGAAAGAGAATAAATTGAATTTTCTTACATCACTTGAGATAATTTTCAATTCTAAAAATTGATGAAGTTATAAGCGTTTATTTACCAAGGCCCTTCATAATTCTATTTAAAAAAAATACAGGTAAAATTGGCCGATATCGATTTTTCCATGTCCGCGAAAGTTGGCTATGATGCACACAAGATGTCTTGTTTATATTCTTCCTATCTGTATCAGAGGAAAATCAATACATTTAGGCAACAATTTTCGCCTGCATGTGCATTAAATATGGACAAGTCTAATTTCTTTTGTAGTAAAAGAATTCTATGTTGATTCTAACTGAACAAACACTATGCTAAATAGTCAGGTATCTCATTTTATTTACTAAAACTGTTAAACACAGTATCTTTTGCACATAAGCCAAAATGTAATCTGAAGCGACTTTTTAGGAAATAGCAAGCTCTATCATTTACTGTTTCACTTACACAATACATTCACATAGTTGTAAACAAGACAGCAGTTTAGTTAGCAATTATTGAGAAATCATATTTTGTAAAGTAGCAATTTATTTATAAGTTTTGCTAAGTATATTGTCAAAGTTCATTTAAGTCTATTTTTAGTAAAAGTTGTCTTAGTCTTATACTGAAAACTAAGGAAATCGTGACATAAGAAAACGTTGTCAAAAAAAGCTCTGCAAAGCAGCGCATTACACGGCTGAAAGAAATTAACAGAAGCATCTAAGTCCCCTTTCTATAACCCTGGCCTTGGAGCCTGACATTTACAACCTACAGCTGCTCTGTGCATTATCTACATGTAATCAAGGTGCACATATATGTATGTGTGAAATATTTTTTTTAAAAATCAGACAAAGGGTTTAAGATTTATTTGGCGGACACGATTTATGAGCGCACATTTCATTCTTGACCGCTGCTGTGTTCGTGACCTTGGATCTGCATGTCCTCTTATCAAGGTACACATATGTGTTTACTTTCTAAATCAGACCGTGGGTTAAAGACATTTAAGGCAGACATGAAATAACTAATAGACGGACAGACATATTAATGACCAGGGGTGCGATTAATGAAATTTATATGATATTTACCATTCTATGGTAAATATAAAATTTCTGAGCATATTCTTAAGAGCTTCAATGGAAAAAAAAATGAAAGAAGGAAAATTCATACTCCTTAGTATAACATAGTACTTCCCTTTGGGCTTATAAGAAGTTTCATAAATGTGTCCATTGCAAATTTTTGGTTCATCCCAACTTCAAAAATGAGGAAACAATCTGCACATACATAAAACCAGAAGTTGTTCTTTACTAGGTTTATTGTGTTTTAGGCTGTTTTCTGCATTACATTTCAGCCACATGACACTCACAGCCCATTGTCTTTCCTGGGACTTCTACCCCTCCTGAAATATTTACAAGCAACTTACAAGCACAATTGATTTAGAAAATGATATGATCCATCAACAACGTAAAAGTATCAGATACCTGCTAAAAACAAAGTCACACATGCAACAAATAAAAAGATATGAATTGAAAACCTGAAACTACAAGTAGAAATTCTATTACAAGAACTATCGAAACTATAAACATTTTATGGTTACTATATTTCTGATATATAAATGATAAGCTTATTTATATGGAATTGACCTTTGTGTCTAAAAGCAATGCTGCATTGTTACAAAAACATTACGTCATAAAAAATAAGAACAAGAAAAAAATATTCATGTCTTGAGTTCCATTCTTACACTTTTGTTGTTATTGTTCAAACATACTACACTGGTACTTTAACAAGGTATTCTTTATCGGGTTAAATTCTGTTTAACGGCATTCTCAAACTATTTCAGTTATATTGCAACAGTCAGTGCACCTCTCCATGCTTTCCTTGAGTTTCCACTACCAATACTTAGCATTATAATCTTCCTAAGGCACTGGCTACTTTTCCACAAAACCATTGTCGAAACTACGGGCTACCGACATTACACATGAAGAACAATTAGAATCTGGATTGTCTTGCTTTATGCTGCTCTAAGGAAAATGGTGCAATTTATTACTGCTATTAAAAGAAACATGATTGCTTATATTTCAACTGATATCGAACGTGTCGCAGGCAATAAATTGATCCTAACAAAACCTAACAAAAGTTTGTGAAGTTAAGCAACTTACCAAGCATGAATGTCAACAGGTTTATGAATTGAGATAACCAGGTAATTTTCCTTATATCTCAGCCTTAGATGTTCGTCGACATGAATTAACCAAGATATGAAATATGCAGATGAGCAAAATATTTTGAGTTATGTAATCAGTACACTATGAGGTTATCATTGTTGTTTTTAAAATAAGCTTGCACCTTGCATATGACTCGAAATGTAAGTCTTTTTCAAATCTTAAATAGTGTGTGTGGGTTTTTTTTTTTTTTTTTTTTTTTCATAATTCACAATTGCAAAGACTACATTTAGGAAAGATAAGATATTATCATCACTTTCACATATTGTTTTAATGGTTTATTTGGTAGAAGGAAAGTCATTAATGTTGATCAACAATGAATTGATATTGTATTCTACATTGTAAGATTAACGAGATTCTGAGGTGATTGATTGATTTATTTGCAGTTTTATAAGGTCCCTCCGTACCCTAGACATAATTATTTGGTAAAGACGCCAGTATGTCACCCATCATCCCGACAAAATACAATTTAGATTTATCAAAATGGGTTGACTTTTCAGATTCCAGCCAATGCCTTTATAAACAACAGCAAGCAAACAAGAGCACTTCAGAAGCCTGACGCCGCAATTTACATATACATGTACGTACATTTAAGTACATCTAGTTCTCCCAACCCACCACTTCAAACACATTGTATATTTTATTTTTTTTTTTTTTTTTTTTTTTTTTAATTATTATTATTCATTTTTTAGATCTATTTATTTTTTATTGTTTTATTAATTCTTATTTGTTTCTTATTATTGTCTAAAATATTATTCAATGATATTATATGTTGTTTATTTATATTTATATATTCTAAGGTGATGATGACTTTGTAGGATTAAGGTCTCTCCATGCTCTAGGCATATATGGTATGGGCCGTTAGAGAAAAAGAATCGGATACAAGGAAATCCGGGTACAAGTCCCTAGCTCTTCTTCGAATAGACCTCCTTGTTTTTTTAACGTGCCCGGTGTAAAGCACCGATACACACAAGTCTACCTCTAGACTGATTCAAAGCAGTTTACCTCTAGTTGAGTGGGAAGCACGAAGTGTCTCAGAGAGGTCCTGGCTAGGCCGGGTATCGAGCCTCAGACCTCAGGATTGATAGTCCGACGTTTTACCATTGCACAACTGCTCAACCTAGATTCCAAGGTGTATGGAGTTTTTTTTTTTTTTACTTATAAGTTTTATTACAAAAGTTTTAACAAGGAAAAAAAACATCAAAAAAAATCATTTTTCGAGATTACTGGCGCTCGATCTTAATTTAAAATCGCTTCATGCGTGTAACCTAATGAATAACATGGTAATCAAAGCAAAAAAGACACACCTCTCTTTGGACGGTCGTAATTTATATCGTGAATGTAATTCGCTGAAAAATTGAATGTTATTTCAGAATACATGTTTAAATCGAAAGTTACACTGGAAAGGTATTCATACACGTCCAATTCGTGAGACATTTTTTGTCTCGGAATTCACAATTTTTATAAATTTACACCAGTCATGTCCCTGGCTGACTTACGGTAACCTCGTATGACTTTTCTAAAATGTTATGAGCCATCTGATTGGTTGAACCTTCAACGGTCTATCATATCGGTGTTTTCAAACATAAAAAATGTAAAGAAACATATTTTCTTGAAATTCTGATGCAAAGATCGCTCACCGAAGGAAACCATAAATAGAAAAAATGACAACAACGTCTTTAACACCGAATTTGTACAATGTTAAGTAAATTTATGATTTGTAAATTTCGCGGGAAAATTAGCGCTTGACACACCTTTCCAATTTGTCCAATCTGATCGCCTGTTTCAAAAAAGAATTTTTTGAAGTCGGGTGATGGTCGATCAAACCGGAAGTGAACAATGGTTAAATCTTACGGAAAAAAAAGTCACACATAAGAAAACCTAATTTCTTCGATACATGTAAGTTAATTAAATGGTACCAGGCGACGTGGCGACATGATTCGCCACAGCCGTGAACAAGTTTTCAAGTCCCCTGCCACCTGATCGTACAACGGATTTGTTATACTGCAAAGTTTTACCATTCCAACGTGTATTATGCGAAATTTCCCTGTATTATGGTTTCACGAATTGAATACGCTGACGACTTTCCCTTCTGAGTGCCCCAATTCAATGAAAACTGACGTCACTGAGAATTGACGTCACTGAAACCTTGGTAAAACGTGCAGTTTGGTGCATAAATTTGACGAAGTCACTGCGATAGACATTGGACGTATTTCTATTTAAACATGGATTTAAACAACTTCAAGGTAAGTAACTGTGTATTTTAATGATTTGTTGGCAAAAGTAAACGACCATTAGTTGCCTAAAACGACCATTAAGTTATCCTTTAAACGTAACAATGTATGAGTTTCGACAATTCACAGTTTGCTTACCTGACGAAGGGATAGTTCCATTTAACCCCGTGTATTTGTTTCAGAATGACAACAAATGATAATACATATAACCATATTCATTTATTTTCAAAAATAATCCATTCTTTCCGTTTTAATGACAACCATTACGGGAAACTAGTAATAATATGGTGCAGACGACTCAGTATGTTTGTCGTGTGGGTGGCTCGTATCGATCGACGCCGCTGGATGCTGTGTTGAAAGTGCAGTCATGTATACGGCGCCTTCAAAAGGGAAACTGCTTTTACGTGGATTTTGCCAGTGTACATGACTGTATGCACGGGACCTATAATCCAATCAGATCGCAAGAAATTTCTTTGCAGTATAATAAATTAAAATATATATTCTTTCCAGCCACTGTATACTTTTTGCATACGACTGTGTTTTATTCGAAAAAAATGCAGCGAAACGGAATAGGTCAATTTACCTTGATTACAATGTTATTTATTAGGTTACACACACATGCAACGACTTTAAATTAAGATCGAGCGCCAGTGTTCCATGTATTATCCTTAATATTTGCAAAACAAAATGGCTATGATGTTCCTGGAGTCGCTCACCTAGGCCTTTTGACCAAACATGACCCATTTTCAATCTCTTTCGAGATATCATGACAAACATTCTAACAAGCTTTTATAAGTATTGGACTGAAAATTTGACCTCTAGCTTGGCCACAAGCTTTCTCTAGAATTTCTCTCAATGACCTAAACTGAAAATGTGGCCTCTAGAGTGTACAAAAGCTTTTTCAAAGATTGGTCCCAGTGACCTAGTTTCTGACACGATATGACCCATTTTCAAACTCGACTGAGATAACATCAAGGGGAAACGTTCTGACAACTTTCATTTCTATTTGACTGAAAATGTGGCCTTTAGAGCGTACACAATTTCTTTTGTAAGATTTGACATAGTGACCTAGTTTTTGACCCAATATGATCTATTTTCATACTAGTGTACTAGTGTAAGATATTATCAACACAAACATTTTGACCAACTTACAAGAGGATTGGACTGAAAATGTGGCCTGTAGAGAGTACACAAGGTTTTTCTGAGATTTGACCAGGTGACCTAGTTTTTTACCAACAAATCCATTTTCATACTTGTGTAAGATATTATCAACAAAAACATTCTGACCAACTTTCAATAGGATTGCACTGAAAATATGGCCTTTAGAGTGTACACAAGGTTTCTCTAAGATTTGACCAAGTGACCTAGTTTTTTACCTGACCTGACTCATTTTCGAAGTCTTCCGAGATATTATCAAGACAAACAATCTGACCAAGTTTTATGAGTATCAGATTGAAAATGTGGTCTCTACAGAGTACACAAGGTAAAAGTAGACGTCGCACGACAGACGACGCACAATGGACACAGCACGATTGCAAAAGCTCTTAGAATGTTAAAGATAGCCATTTACTCATTTTAGCCGAATGCAGAAATGCGTTTAAATCAATAAATTAGCAATATCTATAGCCAAAAAGAATGAAAAGAAGTTTCAGATTTGTTATTTGAAATGGATTTTGGTCGGGAGAAAATTACGTCGGGTCAAAATTGTAAACAATTGAGAAGTGTATCACTACAGTCATTTACACACACCCCATCTAAAAATAGAAAGCTAGACTACTTGTTTTAACACTGGAAATGGCGCACTCGTTTATTGGGATCATGGGTTTTCCCCTTCTTTCAGCAATCCAAAATCGCTAAATATTAATGTGCACATACGAAATTTACATTTCTGGTGTCTTTAAAATCATTCCACTGCACTCTCGATATAAAATTCCGACATCCTTGAGTAAATTGCTGTTGGCTTCTTGTGAAATAGATTGTTGCGGAATTTGACCTGTGTAGTGTATCTCGGCTCAACTTTCTTGCCAGTTACAGGAATGCAAGGCGAAGGTCGTACACAGTCACGTGACAAGCATAATGCGGTATTCTCGATTGAACGAGTGGATAGGAGCCAAGTCCAAAATTACATTTTCTATCCATCGTAATCTATGCAATCTCGCAACTGCCAAGTGTAATATTTGTCATGAATCCACAAGAATGACTATAGGTTGATAAAATATCGAAGAAATTTATTATATTTGGCTTAAAATGAGTAAATGGGTATCTTTAAGAGCCTCTTTTCGCTAGAGGTGAGCTTTTGTGATCAAGTTGTGTCCGGCGTCCGTCATGCTTCGTCCGTCGTGCATCGTGCGGTCGTCAACATTTGCCTTGTGTCACTGTAGAGCCACATTTTCAGTCAGTTACTCATGAAACTTGGTCAGGATGTTTGTCTTGATAAAGTCTAGGAAAAGCTCGAAATTTGGTCGCTGAACTGCAATTTTTCTAAGAAATATAAACCATCTTACACAAAGTTTAAGTGACGCCTTGTTTTTTCTGAATACAATCCCGCGGAAAGTGTTACCCTCATCACATGCGGAATATGAAGTAGACGATATTTCTCACGGGCCATACATTTGAAGTAAATCAAGGGAGAAACGTGTGTCTGACGTGGGACTCGAACCCACGACCCGGGAACACTAGTACCGCAGCTCTACCAACTGAGCTAGCCAGGCATCTTGTCGTGGGTCTACCCAAAGTCAACTACAACACATTCATTAAGAGTTGCCTTCTCTGATTTCTTTGTCCATCTGAATCCTGAAAAGCCAAGTAGTGAGTCATAAATGAGAGTTGGATATATTAACAGCTAATATCGAATTTTATCATATGAGAAGGATCCATTTTTACGACACCTTCATCATACATTGCCGTCGTATATCACGACCCGCTTTAGCATAAAGCATAATTTAACTTCAGAACTGTAAAGATTTTATTCCAACTTGACATCAAGAAGAGATACAGACTGTGAATGTATCCCTTTAAATTCGCAAAAACTCCTACACCGAAATCTATACACTCTTCAAGGCATCGAATTGTCCTCGTCTAGGTAATATACTTTCTCACTTGCATAACATCTTGTTGTCTTCTGTCCGATAGTTGATACTGCAAGTCTTAAAACATGACATTCCCTTTCGAAAAGAATCTTCATTTGTATTTGAAGCGCTTGTAAGAACTCTGTCATAGTTGGTCATCATTTACTCAAGCTAGAAAGTCGACAAGCAGATTTAAAGACAATAGTCTGTACGCGTTAGTAGATGTATAATGAGAGAGCCAGTGCAAGTACCTATGGCCACAAAACTTTAACCATCTAACCACGAACTTTTTTAACCATTTTTATGCTTAAATATTATCATCAACCATATTTAAGCATCTCCCTTTAAATTACCCCGTGGGTCTGTGTGCCTGTGCGTCTGTGCGAAAAAATTGCATGCAGAAAAATTTCGCGAGAAAAAAAAAAATTCGTGGAAAAAACTTTTTGCGGAAAAAAATTTTTAAAAAATAAAAATTCGGTATAAACGCATGCGCCTATAAGCGTGCTAATACCTGTGCGCTTATTAAAACGATCTTGGAATTACCTCCGGAGGTAATTTTTTTTAAAGTCTCTTAAAGAAAAAAAATATTTTAAAAAAATTCTGTAAAATCTTTAATTTCCATTTATTTTTATAAGCAATATAATACTATACCATATTATTTTTATTTTATAATGTCCTAACGCTAATGTATACACACCATCTTCTAAACATTTTTTATAATCCTCATGCGTAATACTACTTTTTACTACTTGCTTTTTCACCGACTTACATTTTTTGCTTTCATTTCCATCAAACATTTTGTAAGAGTATAGTTTAGCTCTAAGCCCAACAAACTCCGTAATAATTTCTCCTCCAGCTTCATCTTTAAACATTCCAATTACTTTTTTGTTACACCCAGTTGAAATACCTGACGAATGGTCTATAGGATAATTACTTGTATCAAATTTGTCTGGCACATCATCAGATATATCCTTATAAAAATCTTCAGTCTCAGTTTCATACATTAAACTATCAGTATCAGTAAAAAGAAGATTAGCTTTATCACCATATTTTGCTTTAATATAATTGTAATGAAAATCATACATCAAAGTTTTACTTAAATCCAAAATACACATTCCTAGATAAATCGGTTTATTAAATACTAGTTTTGTTTTTCCCATTTGAATAGCAATTAAATCTTCATCAAAGATGTTACAATGATAAAAGTTTGGTTTAGCAGCTAACTTTTCTGCCTTTAAATCATTATTAACTAATCGTACATCAACTCGGTTTCTGATATTTTCCATAGTTTTACCATAGACTGAGTTGTTCATAAGTTTAAAAAAGTTTTTCTCAAACTCATTTTATGCTTTAGCTCTGAGCTTTGTATTCAAATCAATATAAGGTTTTAGCCATTCACTCTCTTCAAACTTGATACCCCTATGAATCTTTTTAAATCTTTAAACCTAAACTTGAATATAATTTTAATGTTTCATGATGAATTACATTTTTTTCTTTATCCCATAAATTAGGAATTAATTTATCAACTTTGTTTACTTCTTTTCTTTCTGGAGCGATAGGAAGATCATTATATAAATCATGCAATTCCTTGGGATACTCCAAATCAACTTCTAAAATGCATGAATGATTTTTCCAATTTTCCAATTCTCAATCATCCATTTAAATCCTCCTGTAGGAAGTTGTTGACTCATTGCCCATCCGTAAAGATTATTAGCGTCTAATTATATAATATGCTTTGATGGTTTTCAGGATCATACTTTTCTCCCATATACTTATTATTTGCTTTTGCATATCTCTTAGAAATCATTGATACTCCCCCTCTAACCCCTTTTTCGAACATTAATAACATATCTAGGTCTGATATCAACTCTAAATTTATTTTTGTAATTTTTAACATAGCATCCCAAAATAATCCTGGTGATGTATAATACCATGCTGGATCCAATTCATAATTCTTATGACAAACATTCCTAAAGTTCTCAAAAATATCTGCTAAGAGTAAAACATCACTTTTATTATATAAATCATGAAAGTCTTTAAAAGTTTTCATCTCAAATGTTTTCCAAACTTTTTGTGCATGTGTATAATCCTCATCACTAATATGTTCATCTCTAAGTCTAGAGTAAAATTCTTCTTTGGGGGGTAGTTTAGTTTCTTCTAATCTTTCAAATGAGTCAAGGTACTCATACGGAAAAAATCCTTTTTGAGTAAGCAAATTAAATTGCTCTTTTTTGTAATATCTCGCTAAATTCGTAAAATCTGATTTATCCAAATTATCCGCTAAATTTTCTAAGCTATCTGGCATAAACTTCATACTATCAATAAATCTAATTTTATGATTTTTAGTTTTAATTTCTCCATCTTCATTTGTATACTCTATAGGTAATTTCTTGGTAAAACATATATTTTTCTTCATTGTTAGGAATACAATCAATATCCCCCTCTGTCCTACTAAGATTTTTTATAAATAAATGACTATCATATCCACTAAGATTATGAAATAATACAGGTGTAAAATTAAGTCTTTTGTATTTTAAATTACATGTATTATGAGCAGCTCCTCTAAATTTTCCTGTATAATGACAATGATCCCTTACTTTAGTATCATCCTCAGTAAATGGTTTTTTACATATCCAACATTTAGTTGATTCATTAAAAAATATTTTATCATTTTTTTCTAAATATCATTTTCTTGGATGGTATGCTATCAATTTCTTTAATATCTCGTTCTAAATAGTCTATAAATTTTTGTGCAGCATTTTCTCCTGTATATTGTACTATTTTTGAAGGATATACATCCTCAAAACGTGATTTGATGTTATAACAAAAACCTGAGGGTTCATGTACATGATATTGTTTTGTGTAACTGTTTTGTGGATTTGGGGCACAAGTATCTATTTTATGTAAAATAGATTCAAAATCAGCGTAAATTATAATAGGAATCTTTTCTTGTTCGTAGTAGTTTTTAAAGTTTAAAATAGACCCCTCTTTTGGTAATACTGTTTTAATTGCTTCATTTTCATTACAATATTCAATATGCTTTGCTAAAGAATCTTCTGTGGAAAATGCATTTAAACATCTTGGGCAAAAATGTAATTTCCCATTATGCTTTGAATGTTGAGATGACATCAATCGACTAAAATCCTTAATTAAACAATAATGGGAATTTCCTCTTCTCTCTAAAAGCAAAAGATTTATATGATGTGGTCTATCAGTAAATTTGGTAATTCTAAGCGGATAAACATAACTATTATAACCATATACATTTATGGATATTGTTGGATTTTACTTCTCAAATTTATCTATATCCTTTAAAGAAACAGGATATTCTATTCCACTCATATCTAATGTATTTTTTAAAGGTACTATGTCATTAATCCATTCAGGATTGTTTTTTCTAGGATTTAGATGTCTAAGCACACAATATGAAAAACATTTTTCATCTCTATTTTGAATATTAATAACACCCCCTGTATTTCTTATTTTAGGGGGTGAAGGAAAATATGAATTACCTCTTAATGGATTATATCTTGCGGTATGTAATCTTAAATCAATTATATGAAAAAACGTCCAATAGTTATATTCCATTTCATATGTTGCTATGTTTTCTAAGATTCTTTCTTTCATAAGATTATACAAGCCATTTTCATTATCTCCCTCTAAATTAATTTCAGGATCACCAGAATGGAAAAATTTTAGTTCAGTTTCATTGGTATCACTTCTTCTCATCATACACGTTAAAATGAGTTTAACTTTTGTTCCACGATTATTTTTTAAATGTCTGTTATACCTCTTTGAGCATATCCTAAAAACGTTAGTGGGAAAAATCCTTCTCTACCTTCTACTTTATAATGTTTAGCGAATCCTCGTAAAGCAGATTGACCTTCTTCAACTATAAACGGTTGCCTTGGGGGATAATTTTCTCTAACATGTTCAACAATTTCA
Organism: Hippopus hippopus; assembly: GCA_946811185.2. NCBI lineage: Eukaryota > Metazoa > Mollusca > Bivalvia > Cardiida > Cardiidae > Hippopus > Hippopus hippopus. The sequence goes on along the minus strand of OX328103.1, from coordinate 10,996,153 downwards.
TCCAACACTTGTGGTATCTGTGTTGGCTCTACATTACCGTTTAACCAATTACCAAAATCGGTTATTTTTCTTTGAATAGGGGTAGGAACGACAGCTGAGGCTAGTCGTCTTGCTCCAGAGTAAACATTAGATGCAGCTTGTCTAGCTACGTTACCAATATTACATATAAAATTCATTTTTTATATAGTAGAAAAAAACTTAAGCTATTTTATTTTATTTCAAAAATTTCATTATGATTACATCATAATAAAATTACTGGATGATAATCCTATATTTATTTTTCCAAACCCTTCCATTCCAGTTTGAAATTGTTTGGGGGCAATGTTCTATAAATTTACCTGCTTTGTAAATCGATTGAAATATTTTTATTTCCCCAGTTTCAACATCCTCTAAACTAACTTTTCTAGGATTTTTCATAATAGTTTTTAATCTATCAAACCTAGGATCTTTTTTCTTTTCTGGTTTAGGTGACTCCTCTGGTAACAAACCATGTTCTTTTACCAACTCAACTAACTGCTTTTTACCCCAGTAAGAGTGAAATTTTATATTATTTTCTTTAAGAATTTTTTTTAAATCTGAAATCGTTATCATTTTTTATAAAAAGAAAAATCTTAATACACCACAATTCTATTTTTTCCCCTCAGTTTTTCTAATTTTTTTTTAAAAAATTGATTTTAGTTTAAGAAAATTTGTAACATAATAAAAATGAGTGAAATAGAAAAAAAAGAAGAACAGCGAATTTCTATTAGGTATTCAGACAAACCAGAATGTTGTTATTTTACATCTGAAACAAAAGGAAAAGAACTTTTAAAAACACCGCAAGAAAATGATAACCAAAACGGAAGAGAAATATTTCTTGTAATTTGGCGTGATATAAATCATAAAAGTATTACACCTTTTCATTGGTTTCCTAACGGTTTGAATTTCCAGAATGTTATATTGGTTATGATGAATTTAAACAATATATCAGCTTGGAAAATTACTTTAGTAAATTGAGAGAAAAGTACGATGGGAGTGGAGGTTCAAAGTTAGCAATAGAATGTAAGTTTGATTTATATGATGTTGATATTAATGTTATAAACACACAAATTGAATGTGAATTTGAATCAGAGTATTGGGAATTATTTAAAGAAAAACGTACTTTAATCTGGTGTGAAAAGGGATATGAAATACATCGCGGTAATGATTTAGAAATAATTGAAAAAATGATGAATGAAATTAATGAAAAATATGTGATTTTTTTTACGAGAAAAAGGCCTTTTGAGAAAAAATTTCAAGATGTCTTATAAATATAGACTTCTTCCAAAAAAAAAAAAAAATGTTATTTTCGGAGTTAGACTGTTGGTGGCTAGTATATAATGAAAATGGTGAAATAAACATTGATCCTAAATCTGAATTTTATGTAATGAGAGCACTATATGGTTATTAAATACTTAAAAAACTAAAATATATGTAATCTCATTGAGATTATATATATTATAAACCTAATACACTACACTCATTTTATTTCCATCAGACTGGAAGCTTATTAACCTATCACTAATGATAACAGCATATGCCTCTGTCTCTGTGGGCACATTTGCGTAAAATTTGCCTTAATTTGGATATCAGTAACAGAATATTTTAACCTTTCACTCTGCTTGGAAACATCAAACAAAAACAAAGGATAAAGGGTTTTATAATCCGAGGAGGAAATGTTAGGGTTTGATACCAACTCATCCATGTTATAAAACTTAGATCTAAATAGTGCAGCATCACCATAAGCTCTACTAAATTGCTGCCTAGCGAATGAAAGATTGTAGTCAACCGCGGGATATCTAGTGGAATTTAACATAACATAAATATTTTTAATGTCTACGTTGTCAAATATGGATGGATTTTGCTCTTGGTTGCCATTTTTATCAGTCTGAAAGCCAACAATGATAAAACGTGGCACCTCGGGAGATGATTTAACGGAAAGTCTCCTGGTAAATGTTGTTGACTGAGGAACTGAAATAGAGTCGCATTGTAGCATTCTATACTCAGTTCCATAAATAAGTGTGCACTTCATTTTCTTTTATTTCTCGTCGCATGTTTTACTGAAGACCAACAAATTTGGTATCATACTTTAGTTCAGAGTCTGTAGAAAATGCCAGGCTAATCAGATTTTGATTAACAGAAAGTTTAAGTTAGGTTTTGCAGTTTAAATGAAGGTGGTACTAAAATCAAAGTTGCAAAAGTACTCAAAGACTAAGGTAACATTAAAGTTAGGTTTTGGCCACCGCTCTCGTTCAGGAATGGAATAACATTCCTAGTGCAATGATTTTACGTTATGTAAGGTCTATGCGACGTCGAATAATTGCCTGTATCGACAGCAGAGGTGGCCATAAAAGATATTGATTGAAAAATTACAAGAACTTTAAGAAAAACCTAACTTTAATGTTATCTTAGTCTTTGAGTACTTTTGCAACCTTGGTTTTAGTACCACCTTCATTTAAACTGCAAAAACCTGACTTAAACTTTCTGTTAGTCAAACTCTGATTAGCCTGGCATTTTCTACAGACTCGGAACTAAAGTATGATACCAAACATGCGACGAGAAATAAAAGAAAATTAATTGCACACTTATTTATGGAACTGAGTATATATCCAACTGGAAATTTTTCTTTTTTCTCGATAATTTTATAAAGTCTTAGCTTCTCATCATCCTCGGGTAGAACGTGTGGCATAAACCATGATATTTTATCCAACGTAATTTTACCAGCATCAACACCGTTAGCTCTAAAGATCGCATCTTCATCATCATTTCTCGTCAAGGTGAGAGTTTGCTTTATTCCATACAAGGCTTTATCATAGTCTTCGCAAAAACCAAATATATGTTTTAATGGAACTCTTAAGCTAAATGTACCTTTTGGATCGGAATTATTAATCATGTACTGTTTTCTTATATTCCAACCTGTGTTTTGGGCTTGTGCCGCGCGCGTTGTATCCTTATACCACAATTGGTTTAACCCCTGTGATTTGGAAAAATTATCTGGATATTTTAACAACCCAAGCATTGTAGTAGCCTGACCAAGATGTATTATGGATTCAATCTCCTGACCGGAAAGTTGATACCTGATATTTTTAAAAAGATGCATGAGGGCTTTGTTTGTTAGAGAAGCGTTGTCAGCATTTGCGTAATCTGTTCCATTAGCCTTTGTTAAGCGGCCTTCTATAAGTAAATAACTTTCACTAGGATGTGTAAAAATATCTTGGGTTTCAATGCTAATCCTAATATCTCCTCCTGAGTTGTTGAGATTTGCACCTGTGATCGGTTCATACTCAAAGTGCTCATACTCATCAATACTACTATTATCACCTTTCAAAATTGGTTCGGTAATATTTAAAATACTCATTTTTTTATTATTATTATAATTTAAATTAAAAATAATTTAAATTATACTACTTTAATATCATCCCTATCTTTATTCTAAATCTCTAACCAGAGCTGGGGAAAAGACTTTTTCTCAATGTTTACAAACACACCTTTAAGTTTAATGCTTTTCAGTTTATCTTTTTGAACGAATATATTCTTTTTAGGGTAAATCCTGTTTCCATACACAATTTTTATTGGGGGAATAGAAATACTCATATCGCTTAAATACTTAATTACCTTTTCCTCAATCTCATTCATTACACATACTTTTTCAGGAGACAACTTTACAATAGGTGTAGCAGTATGTTTTTGTAAAATCTTTCGTGATTTTTGTCTCAAAGCTTTTTCAACTAACCTCTTTCCTGCGTCTACAGCAGCACTCTTTCCAGCTTCTAAAGCTTTTTTTGCTCCTTCCTTAGCAACACTTTTTCCCACATCAAAGGCAGAAGATGCAATTTGTTTAGCTGCGCTACTAGTAAAAAGTTTTGTAAAAGAGTTAGCGATGCTGTCAAAAATTCCAGCACCACCGTATGAATACGTTCTTTTAAATCCACGGTTTTTAGGTGTAATCATTTTTTATAGTATGGACATTAATTTTTTATAATCAGTTGAATCTAAGACACCTTGTCTTTTTAATTCATCACATATGCTAACAAGCTCGTTTCTTACACCTGTGTTACCTGCTGCTTTACTTGCCAACAACAGATCTAGTCTTTCTATTAATGGATTAGGATCAAATGGGATAACAATTCCACTTCCATCGTAATAATGTTTATTATCCCAAATGGTTTTAAGTACCCTTTTCCATTTTTGCCCTTTACTGCCTTTGGGATATTTACTGCTCGGGTCGTTATTACGATAAAGGGTGTTGGTTTTTAACATCAACTTTGCGTAATTGTCGTAATCCCCATCAGTATAAATATTATCATCTGGATTCTTAGATACGATAAGTTCCCATAGACCAGGCGTGCCTTCATATTCTTCACCGTCAACCACAATATCGTTGTCTATGATGATAGCTTGCTTGATACCAATATAAGAATTACCATCTCTATCATTTAGTCCATACGTTGTATCAGCTTCAGACTTAGTAGCAAACTTTCTTAAGTACTTCTCTGCTATTGGTCCAATAAATTGTGTATCTTCTTCTCCTTCTGATGGTTTCCCAAAAGCCTGTATAGATGGGAAGGCCAGAAACTTAATAGCTTGCGGTAAGTTTTCTATACCTTCTGTAATAGGCTTAAGTTCTTCTATAACCTCCATTGTTGTAGTTTTTTGTGTTTCTATAATAGGTTTAAAAAACTTTGAAAGATCAGTTTGCAATTCTTGCTCACCTGTTTTCTCCGCTAATAGACTATCCCGGATATTTTTTTTTTTTTGGGGGGGTGTGTGTGTGTGTGTGTGTGTGTCTCAAGATACTCTTTTACAATGAGGTCTCGTTTTGCACATTTTTTATTACTTAAATAATTTTTATCGCAGTATTTATCGCGGTTTTTGTCGAAGTTTTTAACACATTTCACCACTAACACAGCTAAAACTACACCTACATGAAAACTTTATTTTTGGTCTGCTAATACTCCAAGGGACCCCCATGATTCTTTTCAACCAACTTCCGAAAGGACTCACGAGCCTCTTTTCTCCCTTTTTCAATCAAAGATTCTTCCGTTTCACTCGACATTTTTTTCTTCATTTTTGTGCGAATTTCTTCTTTCATAACTTTACATTTTTCTAATTCTTCCAAAATCAGCTGAAACTCTTCATCAGTAACTTTATTATCACTCAAGGCTTTAGATATATGAGACGTTATAGTATTTAGCTTTGTACTTGCTATTGTCATTATCTTTTCATGTTTCTCTGCTTTAGCGGTAGAACTCCTAACACTATACTTTCCAACCAAACTCACAAACCCAGTAAAAGCCGCCACTCCTTTTAATGCTATCACTGCAGGTATAGCTACTACTGTTGACAGCAAACCTATTCCTCTAGCTCCTGAAACCATTGTAACTACAACTAAAACTGTATCTATATTATCTACTATTCTTGCTGCTCTAAAATATTTTTTACTCAAAGCTTCTCTTTTTGATCTTTCTCCTTCTAAAAAATTTTGGATTTCATTTATTTTTTGTAACCGATACCCTTGCCCTTCATCAATAGGAGGGGCAGTGCATAATTTAGGATATATATTCTCTTTCATCTCCATTTTTTTTATTAGAATGATATGTTTTTATCACGGTTTTTTAAACAAAGCTATTAAATTAAATAGTAAACGAGACACAAAAGCTCGTTTTCCTAAATTTCTACGGTATCATTTAAATTGTTTGTAATAGTAATTAGAATGTCCTCAGCGTTTTCGAGGCTAACCTCATTTTGTAAACTACACCACTTAAATTTTAAAGAGTATGCTAATGAGGTTAAAACAACTTTTAGTCATCATAAACCAAAAATAACCCAATAGCATATGTTTTACTTGCTTTGGGTCTAATGTAATTTCTTCTTGACTAAAAATTTCCAAAGTTACTGGATTTACTTTTCTCGGTGGATGTTTTTAAATTAGAAGCTGGAAGCCAATAAATTGTTTTTGGTCGACTAATTTTTGGTTTTACGCCAAATTTATAAACACTCATTTTTTTTTTTTTTTTTTTTTTATAAATAATATTTAAATATTATTTATAACATTACAATATAGCCCCTAAAATAGGTATATTAGCAAATGGACTATTAGGTCCTAAAAGAAGTCCTTTTCCTTCGTAAAACTTTCCACCTTGTTTTAAATACAAACCATCACCAACAGACTCTAATCCTTTACCTTTAGCTGGTCGTAAATAATGTCCTTTTCCATCAGTTTCTATCTGGCAAACACATCCTCCTTTTTTAAGGTAAAGACCTGATCCCATTGCTTTTTGTACTCCTGATGAGGCACCAACACCTAACTCTGGTAAAACGGTTTTTGCGATCATTGGCAAAGCTCTCGCAGCCAATCCAGCCAATATTCCAAGAAAACCACCCTCTATCTTCAAATTATGTTTAAGTTGTTTTACACTCATTCTAATTGTTATACCTTTACCATTCTCATAGGCTTTAGCCATTTTCTTTGCTTGTGAATTGGTAATTGCCATAATGTCATTACCTTTTAAATCCTCATGACCTAAACGAATACTTACTGGGCATCCAGCTTTAATAGCGGATTGAAGCTTTTGCTTTTGTCCTTATGATATATTAACTTTAACACTTGTGTAACTTGTCATTTTATATACATTTAATATTTTTTATTACGCTTCTCTAATATGAAATCTAATTGTTAGATTTTCACCTCTAAGATTTAGTAAAGTTCCATTTTGGTCTGTGATTTTTACCTCTAGGTTGTGTATTTCATCCATTGTTATTGGCAAATATACTAAATTAACTGGTGACTCAATTATCTTATATCCGGGAGAAACATTTGGGAAAAAATAGTAAATCGTGTTTTGCGTTGAACCATTAACATAGCTTCCTGATGTTAACGAACAGACTGTTTATACTGAGAATGTTTACAACATTCTCCGACTCATGAAATCCTTGTGTATATTTTGCGTGAGTAAATCCTAATACTTTAGAAATGGAGTTTGGATGGTTAAAATCTACTTGATAACCGTTTTCAAGGGTAAGAATAGACTTTAGAGTATTTGTGTTTGCAGAAATGTTAATGTAATATTCATCATTAGATACATCATAGTGCCTGTTTTTTCTCATTTCCTGGTGAATGGTGTCATTAATGTCTATAAGGTCATAACTTCCTTCTGGTATTTCAATTTTAAGCCATGAAGCACCATTGTCTGGAGAATAAATAAAGATGTTGTTTGTTGCATCAATGTTTGGAAAAGAGTAGTAAGTTTCAAGGTTTACTAAAGCTATTTCATACTATTTATCCCTTTCCAGTTGAATTGGTGGATTAAACCTTGTTTTAAAGCGTGTTTTGTTGCCGCTTACTATAATTTGGAATGATGTTTTGTGGTCAGTATTTTTTACAATCTGTTTTAAAAATCTTCCATTTTTATTTACTAAAAATATTATTTAAGTGTGAGAAATATATTTTTTTACTGAAATATACATGTATTTCTTTGTTTTTGTTTACAGTTGATCATATTTTTTTAACTCCTCTTCATTCATAGCAAGAAGTTCATCATACCATATAGGTTTTGAACACCAAGCATAATGAGGCATGCAATTTACCTTTTCTTCATCTTTTTTTAAAAGATGATTTATTTCTATTATTTTATTTGCAAATTATATTAACTTTTTTCTATTTTTATTATGTTCTTTTACATAGAAATACATTTCAAAAACTTGTCTTTTTAGAAATAATATATATGCGTATTTCTCATTATCTGAAATTTTATTTTTGCCATTACACCTAGAAAACTTGCTTTTCATTTGAAGCAAACTAATTACTTTTTTCAATTTTCTTACTGAGCAACGTCCTAAATTTATCAGTAAACGGTTTTTTACTATATATATAATATCATTTGCTTGTAAATCTTCTAACTTATTTTTTATTAATCCCATTTCATAATAAGTATAATTTTTTCTTAAGCTATTTTCTTTTTTTTTATACTGACTTAGGTATGTAAAAGCTGTCAAAGCCGTGTCTGTACTTCCCATCATGTTTTTTACTAGTTAAATCAATGATAAAAACCGTGTGGTTTTTCCCACGACTTATGGCAAAATCTTCTAAACTCATCCTTAGACATATCTTCACTTACGTGATCATTAAAAATATGGTTAATGTTTTTTAGGTCTTGTGGGAAAAGACAGATAAAATTTGCGTTTTCTCTAATAGTTTGCTTTGGTAACTTAAAATAGTTTTGTGAGAGGTAAAAGCAATCAACATTACTTTGTCTTCCACGAATGTAATAATCCTCACACTTATTTTACTTTTCTAAAAGTAAATCATCAAAAATCATTAAATTTTTGTTTTCTGAGCTCAACTCTCGCGGATCAGGCACATCCCCCGCAGTTTAAAAAAAACTACACTTATATCCGATTTGTTTTTAATCGTTTTCACCCATTCTTCAACCAAAGCTGTTGGAGAAACATTTAAATCCTGTATCTCATCTCTCATGTTAAACAACCTTAAAATACCCTCTTTCGGTAGTCTTTCTTCAAAAGCTTTTTTAAGTATGCAAAATTCCGGTTGAAAAAGACTTTTTCCGAAAACACACAACTCGTTGTAGTCAAGCCAATTCGGTCTGAGCAGAAGGTTAAGTAAAAGAGTGGTCTTACCACATCCTGATTTGCCTACGATTAACCCTCTAATACTCTTTAGTAAAAGGGGGTGATTAGATCTCTTTGATACTACTTCGTTACATGATAAATTCATAATATTCATTTTATATAAGTTTTTTTTAATTTTTATAAAAAAATGTATTGCGTTAAATGTAAAAAAGCTACCGATACAACCAACATAGAAAATGTTGTTACTAAAAATGGAAGAAATATGAGACGCGGAAAATGTGCGGTGTGTAGAACAACTAAGACACAGTTTGTTAAGGCACAGGATGTAAAAAAAGGTGGATCAGTGCTAAATAAAGTTATAAATAATTTACCTTTTGAAATGCATCTCCCCGGGCATAATTTTACGGGGCCTGGCACTAAATAAAAAAAAGACTCAACCCAGATTTCACACCAAAGAAATGGAGCAAACCAATAAACCGTGTTGATAAAGCTGCATATTTTAAAAAATCCTACTACTAAAGTCAGAAACGAAGTGTGTGATAAAAATATGTTAACAGAGCTAGAAGGTATTTACAATCCCATTCTCAGGGAAACAAATGGATAAGTCCATCGTTAGTAAGCTCATTGGATCAAAGATGAGATTTGGAATGGGGGTTAAAAAAAAAAATTCAGCATGATAAATTTAGCGGAAGAATTACACAAACCCGTAAAAAGAAAATTTAAGAAAAGGAGAGTTAGAGTAAACGGTATTGATAGGATATGGGCTGCAGATTTAGTAGACATGCAGACATTTTCTAAATTTAATCGTGGTGTGAAATATCTTCTCGCTATTATTGACATCTTTTCCAAATACGGTTGGTTGGTACCATTAAAAGACAAAACAGGGAGATCTGTCGCTATAGCATTAAAGAGTATTTTTACGGAGAGAAAACCAGATACAATGTGGGTGGATAAGGGTAAAGAGTTTTATAACAAAAAAGTTAAAGACTTGATTGAATTGTATTCTACTGAAAATGAAGAAAAATCTAGCGTGGTTGAGAGATGGATTAGAACAATGAAAGAAAAAATGTGGAAGTATTTTTCTGCCAACTCCACAAACGTTTACATTAACGTGTTACCAGATCTCGTTAAAGAATATAATAACACAAACCATTCATCCATTAAGATGACACCAGTAAATGCAAGTAAAAAAGAAAATGAAACCAAAGTTTGGAGAAATCGTTACCCCGATCATCTTGAAATAAAAGATATAAAACCTAAGTTTTCCGTTGGAGACAAAGTAAGGATAGCTAAAAAGAAAAAGACCTTTGAAAAAGGATATATCACAAGATGGACCGAAGAGGTTTTTACAGTTTCTGAGGTAAAACATACATTGCCTATAATATATAAAATTGAAAATCTTAATGGAGAAGAAATACAAGGTACCTTTTATGAACCTGAACTACAAAAACTAGTCAGGAGTTGTATAGGATAGAAAAGGTTATTAAAAAAGGAAAAAAGAAATCTTTAGTAAAGTGGAAAGGTTATTCTGATGAGTTTAATTCATGGGTTGATAATAAAGACATTGTAAATATTTTAGTATAAAAAAATGTTAGATATTGCAATTGAAAACATAATTTTACCAAATAGACCGTTAAACAACCTAGAACTAGAAGATGCAGCAAAAAGATTAAGAATTCCTTCTTTTAGGGGAGTATTTTTACGAAACACTTTACCATAAAAGTGTAGTAAAAAGGAATGTGGTATATTAAACCTTGATGACATGAGCGGATCTGGTACACATTGGGTTGCTTGATATAAAAACGGTAAAACTAAAAATTACTTTGACAGTTATGGTATACAACCACCTATTGAAATTCAAGAGTACCTAAAAAGTCCAATACATTACAATAGTGATCAATTACAACAAGCTGGGCAAGTATTTTGTGGCCATTTATGTTTGTACATTCTTAAAGAGCTGGGTTTGGGTAAAAAATTTCAAAAAGTGCTAAATAAACTTTTTTAGTTATAAAAAATGCCCGTTGATAAATTTGGAAGAATGGATGATGTTAAAATAAACGGTGCTGGTGTGTCACTCGCTTACATAAATAATAATTTTTTATGTAAAGATGGAACAACCACCGTTACCGGTTCTATAGATATGGCTGGTAATACATTAACAAAGGTTAGTAATCCGGTAAATCCTCAAGACGTCGCGACTAAAAATTATGTTGACACCAACTCGGAGCTGTTGGATGAAAACGAAGGATACCATGTCACAGGGTATTTAAAAATGGGTTTTAATCCGATAAGAAACGTTATGCAGCCAACAGAACCGAGTGAAGCCGCTACTAAAAGTTATGTGGATAGGAGTGGTAAAGCAATAGTGCAGCAACAAGACGGCACTTTTTTCGCTGTTGCAGATATAAATATGCGGGTGTATACTTTAACGAATCTTATAGATCCCGCAAAGCCGCAAGACGTTGCAACTAAAAAATACGTAGATGTTACTAATCGAGCCTTTGTTTACGGAGCTGGAGGGTACATAGCAGTTGGTGACGTTTCTATGGGTGGGCGAAGAATTTACAACGTCGGAACACCTTTAGAAAACCAACAAGCCGCAAATAAGTTTTACGTAGACGTTAATATAGAAAACGTTAAAAGTTATTCGGGGAGCAGTGCAATATTAAAAAACCCAGAAGGAACCTTTTCTGCTGTTAGCGATATCGACATGAATGGCAACTCTAAAAAATATCGCAGACCCGAGGGATCCACAAGACGTGGCAAGCAAGGCTTACGTAGACGCTAATAAAGTAATAGCGCCGAGACTTATTGGTCCCAAACCTATTATAACCATGTGGGCTGAAGAAAATGGCCCAATAGGAAAAGACAATTATGAGTTTTCATTTGGTAATGGTAATTCAGGCACTGACCATGGTTTGGGCGGTTACTGTATGAGTACGCCGGGTAGAATTACAAGAGGTAGTTTAACGGTTGTTAAAGATGACCCTAATATACCAGAAGAGGTAAAAGTTAATATTGTGGTAAACGGAGTAGAGCAGGTTGATTACTCTATTATTAAAAAGAAAGATGAGATTTGCAGCTGTGTGGTTTTTCTTAAACCACTCGAAATAAAGCAATGCGACATCATAAAATTTATCTCAAGATCAGACAACCCTAACGTGCGTCACGCCTACATATCTATTTTGACAGAGTTAGACTTGTAAAAATATTTAACACGTAAAGTGTTAAATATTGAAAAAGGACCAGTTTTCACCACGTGAGGTAGTATTTCACAACTTTGTTTAATATTTCGCAATGCATACTCATATAATATCACTTTAGACTGGGCTTTTGAGGATGATGGTAGTATATTATGATATTAATATTTTTTTTACTTTGTTTTTTCTAAAAATTGAAATGTATAAGGTAATTGTATAAAATAGGATTTTTATTTATGATAATAATAAAGCGGTCTTACTTCCTTGTTGTATTTTAATTTAGTAAGAATGTTATTACTAACAAAATGGTAACCTCTGGCGTGGCCTAACAGCCCGTAAGTTCATACCAAAAAAAAAAATGGTAACCTCTGGCGAGGCCTAACAGCATGTAAGTTAATACCAAACACTAACATAAAATGGTAACCTCTGGCGTGGCCTAACAACCCGTAAGTTAATACCTTATCAATACATTTCTTACGCATTAAAACCACAATGTTGTAAGGCTGCTGTTTAAAAACAGAATAAGTATTTTATACAATTATTGTACACGTTAAACATTTTTAAAAAACAGGGTAAAAATGTTTGTTGATATTATAATACACTACCATTTTTGGTTTTGGTGGTGCTAAGTGAAAGACATAGGGTTGTGTACTAAATAATACTTCCTCTTTCGCTTTCGATGGGGAGGTATGAAAAAATGGTTTATATCATGGCGGTGTTATGACTCACCTTACTTCATCTATACTTTCTCTTATGTGAAGGTGTAGAAAACGGAGTTAAAGGTGATTCTTAAGCTAATTTAACGTTTTTTAACATTATTTAATTAAATGGTTTGCGCACAGACGCACGGGGTAATTTAAAGGGAGATGCTTAAATATGGTTGATGATAATATTTAAGCATAAAAATGATTAAAAAAATTTGTGGTTAGATGGTTAAAGTTTTGTGGTCATAGGTACTTGCACTGGCTCTCTCATTATACATCTACTCGCGTTGCTCTCTCAAAGTTGATTGAACCTTATACTAATTACATGTACACATGCTTATCATGAGTCTCCTACTACAGGTCATTATCTTCCGCTAGATGGCATTCTTCAAATACATATCTATCTTATTTGGGCATTCTGGGACAGAACCGGACTAACGTTACTTTTCAAAACGACAAACGTTACTTTGAATTGCAAAATGAAAAATAAAACCGTTTACTCAATAAAACGCTACCTGGTACGATTCATTCAGCAATGATCAGCTAGCATGTAACCTATGCACCGGCAATATATTAAAACAACCCCTACAGGCTTGGGTAATAGCTTTGGTATAAGCCCTACTTTTCTCCTGTATACGAGATGGGTGATGCGTCGTAGCAGACAGGTCGAATCTTCGAAGAATATGACATGCACAGACAACGTGCAAAATAACTTTCCTCTTATTTGTTCCTCAACCGTAGGAAATTATATTAGTCAAGAGCGTATCCAGTGGTTTCAGAATCATTACGCACTCTAAATCGAGAGCGCTATTTCGCAACAAAGCTGCTAAGCGCCACGCAGTGCTTTTTTGCACACTCGGTAATTTAAGATAAGACTGCACAATCTGTGCAGTCTGCACAATCTGTGCAGTCTGATCTTGAACTACACCGTCCGATAAAGTGAGATTTTGCATCGAAAAGAAATACGGTGAAATCGCACTACTTAGCTTTCTACTAGAGGCTGGAAATTTTCATTTCTTAGCAGTTTAGCATCAGTCATGAAGATGTGGTTGTCCTACATAAAGCGATAAACTGGCCGAAGGCAAGCGAGTTTTTACCATGGTCCGTCGTGCGTCCGTCAGTCCTTTCGTCCTTGCGTTAACTTTTATTTTTAACATCTTTGAAACTACCCATCACATTTTGGCCAAACTTCACAGAAGTGATCATACCATGGTCCTCTTATGAAATTTTTGAAAGAATTTGATTCCTTTAAAAACCTGTTGCCATGGCAACAAAACTGGAAATTATTGAAAGTCTATGAACATCCTCTAGTCCGCAATCACGCTACTAAATTTGGCGTTTAGCTTCATCTAATGGACCCCTACCAAGTTTCTTCAAATTATAGCATTGGGATCGAAGTTAACCACGCCCCGGCGCATTAAATAATCTTCTACAAAGTGTCTTCAAATTATAGCCCTAGAGTCAAAATTGGTCCTGCCCCGGGGGGAGGGGCTAAAAGTTTTACATGGGTTTATGTGAAAGTCTTCTCGTTTCTAACCGTAAGGCCTAGGGCTACCAAGTTTGGCATATAACTTTATATAGTAGTCCTCTGCCACGATAATTCAATTTATAGACCTGGGGTCAAAATTGGCACCGCTCTGAAAGTCACAAGTTTTACATGGGCTTATATTGTAAAAACTTTAAAAAAAAAAAATCTTCGTGTTCATGACCGTGAGGTACAGCTGTAATATTTTGTCAGTGATATCATCTAGTAAGCCTCATACCTTTTTTTTTTTAAATTAAAGCCCCTGGTGTCAAAATAGTCCCCAATCCTTGGGTCATAAATTTACCAGGTACTTATAGAGTAAACATTCTAAAAAGCTCCCTGCTCCTAACCATAAATCTTAGGGCTACCAAATTTGGCACATACCTTTATCTTATGGATCACTTCTGACTTTGTTCAAAATTTAGCTCTTGAATCGAAGTTAGCTTTGCCATAGGGGCTTTATATTGAGAAAACTTTGAAAATCTTCATGTTTATAACCATATGGATTAGACCTGTATTATTTTGTATACATGTGGCTTTATTTTGTGGACCTCTACTAGTATTCAATTAATTATTGCTCTGTGGTAAAGAACGACTTCGCCCTTGCGTCATAACTTTCACAAGGGCTTTTATAGAGAAATCATATAGCTTCTTCTACAAAACCATTAAAATTCAACCTAAAACTGACATGTTTGATATGTATGGTTTGTACTTATTAGCCAGTGGAGCGATACATCGTGGCTCTCTTGATTCAATTACGCACTTGTGTATCGCGCGTTATGGGTGCTACGAGTTCTATAGTTGTCCAAGAGTAGTTATGACTTACAGACCGTTTGGCGTGATCTATTACAGGGGAATCAAGATGACGTATCAAAATTCTCTGAGTAGACTGAATAATTAGTTTATGACCATATTACTGCCTGTAGATGATGTTAGCCAGTTTTGCACATACATGGTTAAAACTCCGGTTTCCAGGGACTCTACGAGTATTTACACTCAGGGATGGGCAACAACACTTTATATGCATGTCTAAATGTACCAATTTCTTGTTTTTTCTAAGTCTCTACAAAAAAAATCTATATTCTACTTATGCCGATGAATGGGTAAACTGGTCCCATTGTACATGTACAGATATACAACTGGTACAGGTTATTGTGACGATTGTTTTCATTGGATAGAAAGATTAGCTGTATCAGCTTTTATAAAATACATCTGGCTGTCATAGTTTTATTACCGCTGTTGATGTAGGTAATCGATTACTATTTGTACAACGGGAACTACAGACGCGATTAGATTTACAAGTACTAAAAAATGCTTTGCTGTTGGGGATAGTTATTACTGTGTTGTTCTGGTTTAAAGAATGTCTCTGTTTGCAACAACGTTGGAGGCAACAATTTTTCCCTCTATTTCAGGACTGAATCAGGCAATGACCAGTTGGGATCGTTGAATGCTTAGCAACAACGCATGAATTGTTATCCATGTTAATAAAAAAATGGCTAGTAAATTTGCCAGTCCCTACACAGAAGAAAACACCAACTTCGCGCGAATTTCTCGTATTGTAGTGGAGCTTTGCCGTGATTTGTTATGGGACTTTCTGTCCAGTAAGATAAAACCAAGCGATCTTCCTGCAAAAGTCGTCGGAAAGCTACATAAACTACGTACATTGCATGATGATATACAGACCAAATTCAAAGACCACAACGCAAGAAACACTTCCCCTACAAGTACTGATTTCGACTTCTGCGCACTGTATTGCTTGATTCGAAACCTTCTTCCTAAGTCAAAACTGAAACCACCTGCAAAGGGTTGGGTTGTACCACCAGATCGACATGAAAATAAAGTAGCTGACGATGTAGAACGTTTACGTGGATATAGAAACATGTTGTACAGTCATATCAATTTGGCGGCTATACCAAATACAGATTATCAGAAATACATCAAAGACATAAGGGATATTTTCAAAAGGTTTGACGGTCGACTCAGTAAGAACTATGAAAAGGTACTGGACAATTATTTGTCCTGTGTGATGGATCCAGTATCGGTAGATGAATTCAGAGATCTACTTATAAACCAAATCAAATATGACGAAGAAACAAGATCAATGGTTCTGAAACATGAAGAACGTGTAAATGTCTTGGAAGACGATGTCGAAAACATGAAAGGTAAGCGTTCAAATGATAAAAATAGCAGAAAATGAATGAATAATTAAGAAACAAAAAAAATCTTAGATACAGGTATTCAGGAAATGCAGACTTCTCATTGCAGTTGAAATTAATGAAGCTGTATTGCTATAGCTAGTACAGGCGCAACGAAACCCAAAGCGATTGCATTTCCTTAATCCTACAACCAGACAGATACATCTAGCTTTCATTTGATATGCCTCTCGCCTGCCTATTTGATATGCCTCTCGCCTTTTTGAGAAGAAAGTTTTAACAGATTCTCTGAATATTTCGATCTAGAACCGATAAATCTCTTTTGTGTTCAGGAAATAGGAATGGATAATGCTGGATAATCAAAAAGTCAATACCATTAATGGAAAAATAAAAACTTTTAAATCAACACAATTTTGAGATTATTCAAATTGATTATTAATGAATAATGTAATCTAAGATATCAAGTTACTTTGGTCCATGGCAATGAAATATATCGAAGTGCAGTATTTGCCCCGTTATTCAGTTCTGCTTGTGATTATTCCTTAGGATGCATTGAACAACTGAAATGTTCCGAAGATGATGCTGTTGAACGACTGAATGAAATAGAGAAGCGTCAAATTGAAGATAAGGAGCGTTTTGATGGAATTCAGAATAAAGTCGACAAACAAACAGGTAAACAAACTAAAGCAGTCATTTACTTGTTATTTCCTCTCCTTTATTTTCCTTTTGACCTACTACCAAGACCAGGCGTAAACAAATATCATCGGCATCATGTATGACGTACAATCAAACGCAGCTATCTGCACTTACAGTGTGTCATATACTAAGGCTTTCAATTTTCGTTTTGATTTCCCGTTATGGGTTAGTTAACGATTTAGCTACGTTATGGACACCTGTAGGTTCCAATAATATCGCCCTGTCAGTGAAACTTGTTCATTTCTTACCATACATTTATATGCACAAGAGTGCTCAAACAGAGACAATTCTATCGGGCTAGAGGTAATAAGCATCAATACATGTACACAAAATAAAGAAGAAATGTATGCAACTAGAGTAGACAAAGGAAAACTAATTATACTTCGTTACCATCAATAAAGTAAAATCTAGCTTAATATGAAAAAGGCAGAGCCTCAACACGAGCGACGTGAATGATTAGTGGAACAAATGTCTAATACTGCAATTCGAGCGATCTAGATTTTGAAAGTATATGGTTTTAAGTTCGAATCCCGGCTTTGCAAAAATTAATTTTGAGCCATGTCATGAGTAGAATGCATTCTTCTTTCGTAGATGTACAGGTTACATGTAAAATATGGCGAAAGGCTTCGGATTCTCTTAGCAAAATAAAGACAGTTCCCCGACAGTTTTGTAAATTTAGGTTCAGAGTCAAATAACTTATGTGATTATTGGTTCACATATAAGAAGAAAAAATGAAAAAGCAGAAAGAAAGAAATTCACGGTCATATTCTCACATTGCATGTAAAAAGAAGAAGGGAAAAAAACCATTCACTTTTTGTAGATCTATATCATTCCATTCTACTGCTGTCTTTATGCAGTACCCCCAGTGGCTTTGATCGCCAGAGAATCTTATGCGATCGCCACATTTTGAAGGGTTTAGTTGGCGAATAAGGTCGACTGGATTGTTTCCAACGCTAAGCGGGCGCTACCACTGCAGCGACATCTGATCATTTTCGGACCTGATTCACATCTTAATCTCTCCATCTGACATACCGCGTAAAATTTTGTTCAGTATCTGGATGATTAGAGATATGTGGATTGAAACCATGGATCTTATATACTCATTTATATATCTTCTATATATATGATGTGCCGAGAGTAGTAAAGGGTAGGAAACCGGGTAATTTTAGCCCGAAATTACCCGGTTTCCTTACCCTGAGTGGGGTTTTTACCCGATTCGCTTACCCGAGGGTAAGCAAACCGGGTAACAATTACGGCCAACGACCACTTTTGCGGTCGTTGTGCGACCACCGCGTACTAATTTGGTAAGTGATTCGGTCCAAAAAGTAGTTCCGTCAATGAGACCGAATCACTTCTTTGACGGAATGTGAGTCCACAATAAAAATAGTTCCGATAGAGTGAATAGTGGGTTGAACGTAGACTTTTTTTCATTGATTGGTACAGAATTTTCGTATCCAGTTTGCAAATAACGGTGGCCAGCACCTATTCATGTTTTCCTCGAGTTTTCTTTTACCAGTAATTTGCTAGCCTGGGTAAGTAAACTGGGTACGAAAAACGACCAACGACCACTTTCGCCATTTTGAATTCTGACGTGTAGTCAACCGGGTACCGATGTTCTATTGAGGCTTAGGACATAGACTAGGGCTATGCTGGCCTTTACTACCGGTCGTTGTGCGACCACTTTCTGTCATTTTTGTGGCTGGGCTGACCGTAGACATTTTTTCATTGCTCTGGTACGGAATACAGTCTGATCTTAATCCACACCACGTCAAAGCAGAGGTTAGGGGTGGGTTGGACTTTGACTTTTTTCATTGTGTTCCGGTCAGAGACCAGGGGTAATTCTGACCGCCATTTTGAATTCTGACGACTAGGTAAAGTAGGTACTGACTGGTAATCATGACGTCACGTGACCTGTTATCTCCAGATTCCCTACCCTGAGAGAGGTTCTTTGACTAGTTTGTCTACCTGAGGTAGGATGTGATTCTTTTAATCCCAAAATGTATTGACTTTTCTTTAGCTTGCAAGGATGGACTGAGCTACTATTGATTCAGAATTAACGTTTTTTTGACCAATCAGAAGCTTTGTTGCTTTAACGTTGACCAACCAGAAGCTTCGTTATATTTCTTTTTTATTTGTGTGAGTAGAAAGAAGCTAGAAGGAAAAGATCGTGTTATGCACAGGAGTTGGACTTAGTCTTTTTTTGGTATGGAATACAGTGTGATTTTAATGCCCACACTGTCTTAGATCAGAGGTCTGGTATTGGACTTAGGCTTTTTAGCTCACCTGAGCACGAAGTGCTCAAGGTGAGCTATTGTGATCGGTCAATGTCCGTCGTCCGTCCGTCCGTCCGTCCGTCCGTTCACAATTACAAAAAAATCTTCTCCTCCTAAACCGCCAATCAGATTTCAATGAAACTTCACAGAAATGATCCTTAGGTGATTCACTTTCAGAATACTTCAAAGATTTGAATTCCATGAAGAACTCTGGTTGCCATGGCAACCGAAAGAAAAAACTTTAAAAATTTTCTTGTCCCAAACTGTAAGGGCTAGAGCTTTCATATTTGGCATGTAGCATCATCTATTGGCCCTTTACCAAAGTACTTCAAATTATGGCCCTAGTGTGGAAATTGGCCCTATGCTGTGGGTTCTCGGATTTCACATAGAGATAAAGAAGGAAATCTTTAAAAATCTCCTTGTCCCAAACTGTAAGGGCTAGAGCTTTCATATTTGGCATGTAGCATCATCTAGTAGCCCTTTACCAGAATACTTCAAATTATGGCCCTATTGTCGAATTTGGCCCAATGTTGTGGGTTCTCGGATTTCACATAGAGATAAAGAAGGAAATCTTTAAAAATCTCCTTGTCCCAAACCGTAAGGGCTAGAGCTTTCATATTTGGCATGTAGAATCATTTAGTGGCCCTTTACCAAACTACTTCAAATTTTGGCCATAGTATGGAAATAAGGTAAAAGAAAAAGTTGTAAATGCTGGTAACGTAATCAATTACAATCAATGTTTTGTACCCTTTTTTACTCAAATTAGATTTATGTTGCCCTTTTGATGATATGATCAGCTATTGCTACAACTTTCCATTTGGATTAGTCTGTACCTCGTATCCATGGTAATAATGACAAAATTCAAGACTGATCAAATTTCAAATTGTTGCATTTTCTGCCCCACATCGATAGATCAGGGCCTACTCAGGTGAGCGATATAGGACCATCATGGTCCTCTTGTTTGAGTGTAACTCTTAGTGAAATTGACAATTTGAAGAAAGATTGCTCTTTCTTGGTGGTTGGGTAGCCCTGAAAAGGGCTGTTTTTCTGTGTTGGTGTGTTTTTCCCCTTTACTGGCAGCTTTTCTTTGGTTTTTTCGGGATCTTGAAATCATCGCAGTCATCAATCTTTTTTCCGTATCTGCCCTGACCCGTTATTGTCGAGATTGTCCAGTTGCTGAGAACTCCTCGTTTTTTGTGAAGTTGACTTTTGTCTTCCTCTGATTTTCGTTTTGTTACTTTTGGCTGCTTTTCCTTTGGCTGTTGATTTTCCTTCGAGATTGTGCAGTTATTGAGAACTCCTTGTTTTTTGTGAAGTTGACCATCGTCTTCCTCTGATTTTCGTTTTGTTGCTCTTCGCTGCTTTTCCTTTGGTTGTTGGTTTTCCTTTGTCTGTTTTTCTTTCCTAACAACAGTTACGATCGACTCTACTAGTTTGTGAAGACTACTTTTATCAAACTCAATCTCCACCGGGATTTTCACCGGAATCTCTACAGGAACTGCTGAAATACGCTTTTCTGGTGGTATAATGTCTCAATGTTTTTGCTCAGTTGTTCGGTGTTTGTGTTCAAAGTCTTTATCTCCTCCAAATGTTTGTTGAAAGTCTTCAGTTCTTCTAAAATCCGAGTCAATACAGAATCTTGTTTTGAATTCAACTGTCTTACTTCTTCAAAAATGTCGTCCAATATGGTCTTTGGGTTGATGAGTGTTGTATTTATCGCTGTCGATGGGTTAATGAGTGTTGTATTTATCGCTGTCGATAGAATATCCCCATTGTTTTCTTTTGGTAGGAATTCGTCTATGTCGAAACCGTCCAAGTTGAATCCGTTTAAGTTGAAATCCATTTTCCCGTTAGCGCTTATCCGTACTACTCGAGAGCTGAGAGTCGAATGATTCATTATTTGAAAAATATCGTCGGCTTTTATACGCTGATGGGAGGATTGACCTACTTTGACTCAGAATTAACGTTGACTAATCAAAATGTGTAATGATATAACGAACGAATCGATTGGGCAACGTTAATTCTATGTCAAAGTAGGTCAATCCTCCCGTCAGAACTAGTTTTAATTCAGAATTAACGTTTTTGACCAATCAGAAGATTTCTTGCTTTAACTTTGACCAATCAGAAGCTTCGTTATATTTCTTTATTTGTGTGAGTAAAAAAGAAGCTAGAAGGAGAAGATCGTGTTATGCACAGGAGTTGGACTTAGTCTATTTTTGGTATGGAATACAGTGTGATTTTGAAGAGAAAACTAGGACGAAGTGGGCTTAAACTTTTTTTGAGTGTATCTCTTAGAGAAAATGACAATTCGAAAGAAAGATCTTTTCGTAGTGTAGGGTAGCCCTGAAAAGGGCTGTTTTGAGTCTTGTTGTCCGGCAAGGCTATTCATTGACTGTATAAACTACAGGTCTGATCTCTCGCCAGCAATATTCACACCAAACCCCTAGGTCATCGTCTTCATCATAAAATTCCTCATCAGGATTTGGACAATTGTGTTTTTGTCCAAGATACTGTAGGGGAAATGTACATTTCCCACACTCTATATCGCATGCTTGAGCACACAAAGGGCAAATAAGAATCTGAACCATGGTGGAACGATTATGATTTGATGTATAAAACATTGACTTTTTATAGTTTTGCTGGGTGGATTGACCTACTTTTGACTCAGAATTAACATTATCCAATCAAAAAGTTCGTTATATCTTTATAAGTTTTGATTGGAGAGATGGGTTTTTTCTTAGTCAAACAATACTTATGACCCACTGCATTGGAAAAAATGTAGCCAAAACATGTAACTTTGGGAAAAAAGAATGAAGAACTCCGTTGTTTTTTAAACAGTAGAACTTTTATTTGAACAGAACTGAACAATGAACATGAAACATATTTACAACAAGACACATAAATAAAGAACTGTTAACAATAAGAACATTGAAAATGTTTTTTTATGTCTTTTTTCACTGTTTGTGGGAAGTCTCTGAGAGTTTGTTGTATAGATTTCCGTAGTGCTGATAAAACCATGATGATACAGCTCGATCGTTTCGGTGATGTTCCGTTGAGAGGAATTTTTGTTGACGATATTTCTGTATATTGTATCCTCTAGTAGCAGCATCCAATGCGAAGATACAGTAAAATCCGCAAACTTTCCCCTGTAGACTCTGAAAAGTTTGACGAATGTATCTCCACGATAAAGAATGATTGTCTAAAAAGTTTATGATTTCAGGCTCAAGTGGTGGTAGTCCGTAGGAATCAAAGTATAGTACATCGCCACTATTGTTGAATATCACTGCCACTCAGTGTTCTCCTGGCATATTTGATCTCTCTGTATTCACAATATAAGCTTTCACATGTTTGGGTTTTTGTCGAGGTAACTGGTCTTTTGCACACACTTTTGCCTGTGGATTTTTTATCCATATTCCTTGATCCAATATATATTGAATTTCAGAAGTATACATCACGTTTTTTCTCAGTCACTTTCTTCCCAGGATTGTTTTACTTTGTTACACCAGTAATGTAACCAAGACGAATCCACAAATTCAGATAAAATGTTTTGTTTTATATCCTTCCACAATCTGTAGGCTTCCACATATCCACTTTCATCGAGTTTCATTTCCATTAATTCAGGATACCATTTTTCCATGATTTTGTATGGATTTAATTCCATCATAGCTTTTTCTATGAACATATCCGTATGTTCTTGTCTGTTCTTGAATAAACACAGATCGTGCTGTATTTGACTGGGGTGATCCACTTGACATCCGTAACACTGATTGCGAACTTCACTGGCAATAAGATTTTGTATTTCTTCAATCATATATTTTTCGAAGCTATTGTGAATGTCATTTTTCCGAGTAGAGATGCACTTTGAAGTAGAATATTTCACTTTTTCTGCTTCTTCTCTCAGCGATATAGCAAATCTGAGTCCCAGCATTGTTTTTTCTATATATGCTTTTTTTTAGTCCTGAAAAGGACTGTTATTGATATATATAAATTGAACATTAAGCCATAACGTCATCAATTATTGCGTTATGTGTGTAGCAACGCGACGTTGCTACGTGATTTATTGTTGCCCTGATGAGCTTTCAAAGCGAAACCGGTTGGCAATAAACGTTATTCATATATACTCCCATGTGATGTTATTTTTGTTTATTATATATATACACACACACACACACACACACACACACACACACACACACACACACACTCCTTAGCCCTGAAAAGGACTGTTTTTTGTGAAAGCTGTCTTTTGTTCCAGGGTAATGAATAGGAGATCTGTTCAGAGTCCTGAAAAGGACTGTTTTCCTGTTGATTACGAGATTAGTAATCTGTGATGATTTCTCTCAAACTGTTGATTTCAATCTGATTGTCAAATTCAGCAAAGACAATAACGTTGATAACTGCTGCTAGAGCTTGAGCGAACTGAAGTTCAATTCGAAGACTTCCAGTTTTTATAGGATGAAGCTGTCCTTCTTCACTGCCTTGATCAGCTGTCAAATCGTACCCCTACAAACAGTATCCACCAATATAGTCTTCTTTGGCAATATCAAATTATTTATTGAGTCCAAAGGCTGAGATAGCCTGATACATTGACAAATATGATTTCAAATACAGTCCTCCTTCAAAGTTAGGCTCAAAGGGTTTGTTATGAATACTGTGACCATTACATAATACATCTATTTTTGACAGATTAAAATGTTGAAAGAAAAATGGGTTGGTGGCATAACCCCCATTGTAAGCAGCATTTGTTACCATTGCAATGAAAATACGTTTTGGAAGCTGTCCTTGAAACAAATGATCTTCAACTTTAGACTGAAGTCCGGTGCCAATGGTAAAAGTTTTTACTTCTACTCTACGAATAGGAATTTTCATGTTTTGCTGAGCAATAACATGATTAAGATCATTTGCAATAACAGGCAACAATTCAACATTTCGCACATAAAGACTGACTGTTTCCAGTACAGTTTTTGCAGCTAGTGCACCAGTACCTCCTGTGAGACAAAAGTTTGGCGAAGTCCTGTTTAATCTAAGTCTGATTTCAATTCCGTTCGGTAAATATTTTTCTTGTTGAAATAGATCAAGATGCAATCGCCCGAAAAGTTCTGCGTTTTTGCTTTGTGCGATTTCATTCATTCTTGCTTTTAAACCCTCATTATTTCCATTATGGTCGCGTGAATTGAAATGACCAGCGGTGTCTTCAGCCCAAATTACACTAGCTTTCAAATGCGTAGACTTGCTATCGGCATTATATGACAGAAGATTTTCGATATACGCTCTGTATGGATAGGTGTCTGAATTACTGCTGATTAATTTATTATTTAGATATAAATCGACGCTGCTAAACATACTATGCAGGGAATTGTTTACAGGTGCCACATTTGAATCGGCCTCTAAATCACTACCGTCTGCTTTAATGATTTTATATACAAATACGATTGTGACAAATCTGTCCAATGTTCGGTTTGAGGTGGTATGATAAATTCTATCGGTGCATTATTTGACAAAGATGCTAATGGAAAATGTTCAACCCATTGACTTTCTTGCATAGTTGTCATTGTAGGTGGTACAGAAAGAACATTGAGTTCTGATTTACTGCATTCACAAGACCCGTTTTGCATCATTTTCAATTTTTTTTCAATCAAATATATTAATCAGATATATTAATCAAATATATCAAGAGGTCTTGGTCTACCGTAATGATTTCTTTGTTTCTTATTAATGATCTTACCGCTGTGAGATCGAGAAGATAAATGATGTGTTTCTCGCGATTTTCTTTTATTTATCCCTGTCATTACCTCTTACTTTTGTGCTAAATCATGAATAGATTGTTTTCCCCGTGAAAATGCAACATTTTTTGGATTTTTGCCTCGTAAGAGGATATCTAATGCACGTAATCCTTGTTTGATTCCTTCTTTTTTAATAGCATTAAGCCCAGATTTGACTAGAGGTTTTATCAATGGAGTTACTGTTTTAAGTGCTGATTTAAATAGGGAACCTAATCCATAGCCATACTGATGTTTTACACCGCGATAAACTGGTAACATTTTTTAATTATTTTTCAGTTGAACGTTGTCTGAAATGCAACTTAACGATTGTCTTACCAGTAATGAAATGAACTGGTATACCGGAATCCCCCGTTATTTGAATGTGAATAATATCGAAATCGGATTTCGAAACGGGAATGTAATGCGGTATTGTAATTTCATGATTGATATGCTGACAACCATAACTATTTTCAACCGAATCGCTTGTTTTGAAAGGCAGAACACGAAGTATGGGAGCAAGTGTATCACCCACTATAGTGTGTTCAGCAACATCTGAATAAACGTACAGATGATTGTAGCCAGCATCAATGTTAGGGCTGTATTTAAAGTAATCGAAAATATTTTTACCCTGAAAAAATGTATCATTTTTGTATTCTGGTGAACCACCCAGTTTTAAAAACAGTGATGAATGTAATTTGATTCCCGTTTTTATAATATTTTCGAATTTAATTTTCGGACGTTTGGCTGAAGTTGAATAACTAATGTACAGATTCGACGAATTCTTACGAAGGGCAACGCCTATGTTATTTTGAATCACTTCATTGATTACCTCTATAAGATGCTGTGTTGAAGTGTAACTCCCAGGTGGAAAGGTAAATCGAATTGCCCATTTTACTGCTTTACCTCCACTATTTCGTCTTAATACAGATACCTGCATATTATCTCCTCTTCTGTCTATGTCTTATTAATTTGGTTAATTCGAGATCTGTAGTTATAATTTCGAACTGCGCTTCTTCTTCACTTATGTTTAAGAACTGAGAGGGAGTAATAAGTTGAACTAACGCAACTTCCCAATTTTCCTTGTCAATATGAACTGTCTTTGGTAAATGAACCTTAAAACAACACTATGTGTTGTTCGGATAAAGGTTTATGGAACTATCGCTAGGTAGAGTGAGATAAAACGAATTTATTTTTTACTGTCAACGAAATCAACTCCCGGTTGTTTTTGTCCTGTTTTGGTGAATTTTAACCCCGGAGATGGAAGAATATACCCAAGTGAACTACTTAACAGTATCAACCACAATTCATGATCTTGACTTTGAATACTTAAATGTACTATCGAGGTTGCAATAATTTCGTAAATGACTATAATCTGTGAAATATATGTAAACTGATTCTTAGGAACACGATTTCCACAGCAATTGTAATTTTTACTACTACTACTATCGACACTTTCTGTTCCAGACTCAATGTTTGACTGTGAATTCATAATGAATGCAGAGACTTTTTATCTAAAAGTATTTTTTACTGCTCAAGACACCAAATAGGATTCTGGTATCCAACTTTGAAATTTTTTTGGATAACCTTTCCAATTGACTTTTATTTCTTTGATTAATTTTTTACCCTCACGTCTTGTACGTCTATCAAGAACTGAATCAATTTCATAAATTTCATCATCTTTTATTAATTGAAGTTCATGTTCATAATAGGTTCCCAAAATTTGTTCACCCTGTAAATCTTTTATTTTATATGTGATAGGCGAAAATGTTTTGTTGACATGAGTGATTTCAAATACTTCTTGTGTCCAATTTGGTAAATATCCCTTATCAAATGTACGTTTTGTTTTATTGATTCGAACACGATCTCCAATTTTGAATTTTGGCTTCTTTGTCAATACGATTGACGATAATTGCCGATACAGATTTTTCGAAATCTCTGCCTCATTTGATATTGTTACCAGTACAGGAGATGTTTTTATACTTCTGTGAAAAGTATGATTGTAATTTTTAACTAAAGAATTCAAAATGTCAATGTAACGCCTTGTTTTCTTGTACGTAAAGTATTTCCACATTCTCGTTTTTAAAGTTCGTTGAAATCTTTCAACGATACTTGCTTTTGTCTCTGGATTTTCAGTGGTGAAAAAATGAATCTGATTCTTTTTCAAGTATTGTTGAAACAGTTTGTTTTTGAATTCCGAACCTTTATCTGTTTGAAGTGACAAAGGTTTTCTTTTTGATTTCTGAACAATAGATTGAAATGCTTTAATCAAAGTTTTTCCCGTTTTATTTGGAATAGGGACAACCCATGAAAATCTTGAAAACACATCAATCACACAAAATAAATATTTCTTGTTATCATTTTGTCTTGCTAAATGTTGCATGTTAGCCAAATCAGCTTGCCATTGATAATCTATACCACCTACAATAGTTTTTCGTCTTTTGAATCGACGACGGATCGGTTTGTGCAAGGTATAGGTGGATTCACCCTGCAACCACTCTTGAACATCTCTGTATCTTATTCCTTTTAAAACAGATTTTGCAGCGTGATACAATTGATTTATTCCAGTAAATGCGACAGTACTGTTAGGATCATAAAACAACTTTCT
The DNA here is from genome assembly GCA_946811185.2 of Hippopus hippopus. Lineage (NCBI taxonomy): Eukaryota > Metazoa > Mollusca > Bivalvia > Cardiida > Cardiidae > Hippopus > Hippopus hippopus. Next base: position 10,968,628 of record OX328103.1, on the reverse strand, counting down.
TAACACGTAATCAAGTTTAGGCTTTACCATGGCTCCCATGACTGAAGTGTTTGACGAGACGGGGTCTTTTTTTATAGACTTTGGTGGAGTTAACAGCTCTTTAACATAGAATTGCTTCAATCGTTCTCTTTCTTCAGGCCTCATGTATGGCGATTTTTCTTTGATCCTTTCCATACTTTTTTTAGCACTTTTTGTAGGGGACTTCCTTGCACTTTTTCGTACGCTTTTTTGCGTGTGAAATAAGTGATCGGATTCTCCATAGGATTCTTCATCTTCACTCAGTGATTCATCATGAGCTTTTTGCATCCATCTCCATCGGCTCGAATTACCAATAACTTCTTGGGGTATATTGCTTTCATGTAATGTCTTCGAAAAAGTTTTCCATCCTCTGGGTTCAACACCTTTTCTTTGACGTATTGCATCATTGATAAGATCAATAATATTGGAACCATGAATGCGTGTACTTTTGTATGACACGACTCCTTGTTCGTCCCAAGTTAAATTATTATTATCTTTTATCATACTCCAAAGTAACTCAGCTTTTCTTTTCATGATATTTGGCACACTTTGCAAAATTTGATCATGCAAGGCAACAGATGCTGATTTCTGTACACGGTCATCAGTTTTTGTCATTGGAAGAGAATTGATCAAGGATGGTTTTGCTTTTTGAAGCGAATTTTGTAACTTAAACAAAGTTTCACCATACCTTTGAGCCTTTTCTGTTTCTGACAAATCGGTACTTTGTAAAATTTGACACATGTCTTTTTGAAGATGTGATACATCTACAACTTGTGGGTCGGGTGGTAAACGAGGTTTTTGAGATTGTTCGGCTTTCCATCGTTTCATATTTTCTAAGGCTTGGTAAGGCACAATAACCATTTTTCTAATAGACATGGTGTGATTTTTTAAAAAATAATAATAATTACAAGGCTTTTAGAGCCCCTCCTATTCCACCGATCACGGCTTTTCCTAACAAAGGTAATAATGCAGGTGCAAGCAATGGAAGAAATCCACCTTTTTGATTTAAAATTTGTTTTTTATTTTTTTCAGAGACCGATTTCGAAGCTAAACGTCTGAGATGTTGTCGGCTTGAATACAACTGCTTCTTCTGAGCTGATGATAAATGTACATTGCCTTTTAAAACATTATGACAGCATTCCGATATACATTTTATCACTTCTGATGGCGAATCTTTCACAAGTCTTACGTATTTTTGGTGTAGCCTGCATCATGGCCATAACCATCGAACCGTGTTTTTTAATCAGGGGTGTTTTCTTCATGTTGACTTTATCTCTATCTCGAGTTAAATGATGATGTAAGATCCATATCACTATCATTTATACCTGTTGTAACATCCTATCTTTTAGAGTCAGAATTCTTTTTTAAGAAAACTGTGAATCAAGATCGCTGAGTAATGTAAAGTTGCTTCCTAGGCTTGCAGTTATGGGGGATGGTTTTTCTTTCGCCAAGGTGGATCATCCCATTTTGTATCTTCCTGTGTCAAGGTTATATTGGGCCATATCCTCCACCAACTGATTTTTTTGGTGTTTACCTCTTTTGTATTCAGCTAATGTATATGGAGACCATGAGGCGGATGGGGTGGGTTCAAACTGCAATGTTCTACCTGGTACCAGAAATTGTGAATACTTTGTTTTGAGATTCCGCAATCTTTCACTTAACAATTCCTTTCTGGACTTCGGATACTGTTGATGTTCTGAAATGCTACTTTCTCCAGTTTTTCGTTTTCGGGTAGTGACAAATCTTTCATCAATCGTATGTGGCCTTTGAGAATCAACAATTCCAAATTGAGTTGAACCATTTTCTCCACCCCAGTCTATCGTGGTTGGGCCTGCTATTGATTCCCTACGCGGAGTGATCTTTTTTGGAGTTGATGTGCTTGTGCCTGGTATTGGTTCCCAGCGCGGAGTGATCTTTTTTGGAGTTGATGTGCTTGGGCCTGGTATTGGCCCTCTGCGCGGAGTGATCTTTTTTGGAGATGATTTCTTCTTCGGGGATTTTTTCTTTCGTGGAGCACGCTTTCTTGGAGATTTCTTCTTTTGTGGGGATTTCTTCTTTTTTGGAGATTTCTTCTTTCGTGGAGCACGTTTTCGAGGTTGTCTTTCATCCCCAAATTTTCTAGCGGTTTTTGTTCCATCCCATCTCAGTAAACTTCTGATAATAACACCACCCAGAAATCCACCTCCTCCAGGTTTTAAAATATTTTTACGTTTACTTTCCTCATCTGTGGACGGATCTGCTAAACGTTCAATATCTTATCTATGTTTTGTTATGTACGTAGTGGTTTGTTTTGGTAATTTGATTTTATTTTCAAGGATGTTTCTCGCTGCCAGCGTAAACCATTTTAAAATTTCTTTTAAACCTGCCTTTAACACACCTTCTCTTTCATACCTATCGGTTTGTTGACTTAAATTTCGCAAAGCAGCTAAAACCGAAGTTGGTGTGTGTGGTGTAGCCATGTTTATTCATTGACATGAAACATGAAAATGATTTATATTTAAAATGTAATTCTCTTTTAAATAAGAACTTTTTTTAAAAAAAAACTATTTTTAAGCAGGAGAATAAACAATGGGTCCTCTTTCATTTCCTTGTGTATACCAACGATAGAATATATCTGTTCTCAGTCTTAATTCTTTGTTTGTTCGTGAATGAAAGTCTATGACTAGATATCCATGGTCCATCGATGTAGCGTCTTCATAAGCGGGTAACAAATGTGGGGCTTGCATTTGGTGAGCCAGTATTTTAATTTGATTCTTGTCTCGTTCATTTCGAAATAAAATCATGTATCTGGAATTAAGACTAATGGTTCGATTCGATTTCGACTGCTGAAACATATTTTGTGTGATATAAATCACACTTGCATTACGATGGTGGCCTTTTCTTGTAAACCAAAGTTTACTTTTTTCCTCGTCTTTTTCACCCAACATGTCATCAAAGACGATTAAATGTGGAATGGATACATCACTGACAATTTCGTTTTCATCGTCAGGAATTCCCTCCACGAAATTTATCAATTCAAACTGTGAATTAAATTTTTCCTGCATAAGATTGTAAGCATACTGCCATTCTTTGTAACACCAGACAACTCTTTCAGGAACGATGTTGAACAAGTCTTCTCTATAGTAAATTAATTTATGAACGAACTCTGTTTTTCCGCACCCGCTCGGTCCTGTGATGAAAATATTACAAGGGTGTTGAAATAAAATAGATTGTACATTCACCTCCATGTTTTTTTTTACTTTTCTCTTTAAGGGCTAATGATAAAATGACAACATAAATAACAATGAAAGCGTTTTTATTCACAAAAAACATTTTATTCAGAGTTGACAATGAAATATTGACGATGAATTATTTTTCAATGAATTATTTCTTACAATATGGCATAAAACATTTTTTTAACAATATAACATTTTTTAAGAAATATAACATTTTACAATAAAACATTTTACAATGCAAATTCACAAATCCCTCGAGTTCTCCATTTGTCTTCATGTTCCGTAATGTCTTTGTGCAATTGGTCATCACCCAAATACAATGGATATACACTGTCCATTTCACTGAATTCACGTGTTCCACTAAATGAATAAACATGTTTTAAAACGTCTTTCGTTGAAAGAGATGAATATACAATTTCCTCTGTAACATCTCTATCAAATAAGATATAACCTTCCATAGTATCCACTATTTCCTCAGAGTCTCGAATAGATCCTTTTTTGTAGCGTAAGTAAAGGTTAAATAAAACTGATTTCATTTTCAGAACGTTCAGAAAACTTTCTTCGGTTCTTCCTATGATCATGAAACACCATCGACTTGTGGATCGCATTTGTTTACCATTAGCACCGTCTTTCCACCAGTAAGTTGCTAAATAAGTTTTGATGATGTGTTTCATATCTGATCCGTCTACGAACATCCCAATAAAGTGCTGTATACCATACAATTTGCAGGACGATTCTCCTTTTGCAAACCCTCTGTGCAATTTATCTATCCAAAGTTCCACACAGCGGATTTTAATGTTAAGCTGCATTCGTTCATCGAGTGTATGCTGTTGAACGAATTCTCCATAAATCTTTTCACGTAGTTCTATTGGTAAAGGCAGCATAATTTTTTCAGCGATATTTTGCGTCTTACTCGGACCGTTCAGTTCAAAACAATGTAACATGGAATTATTTTCTTAAACTTTTATAACTATAACCGTCACTTTCACTGTCTGAATAGGGTACTATTCTTTTTTCTTTTACCCATCGTTTATGTCTGCCTGAAAGACAATAATAAGTAAGTGATTAAAACTTGGCAATTTATAGAGCCTTTCAATCCAATAGTGTATAAATAGAGACGACAGCTATGAAATCTATATCATTCCTCTGATCGACTTCAGTCAATACAGCTGACAAAAAAATATGAGCGAGATTAAGCTACAAAGTACATCACCACTTAGAAAGAGGGCGTATCTGTATGTTAACCCATACACCCACGATTATGAGATCAGCAATGTTCCGTTAAAGTATCAAGTTCAACATATCGGGAATTACGTGGGATCATTTTTATCCCATCAACATTTAACAGAAAAAGATGTTTACCGTATTACCAGATACAGAGTTTTGGATCAAGCAACGATCGATAGACGATAAGGGGTGGATGGAAAGAGAACAGATATTTGTTTTACATGCAACAAACCAGGACACTGGGCCAGAAAATGTCAAGAAAAAGAAAAGCAGACAGAAACAGTCGTTTTTGTCTATGTGGATCCCCGCAGTCATGATATCAAAATTTCACCAACAGTGAAACTGGGTGGTGAATTTCACTACATGAAATTCGTTGGTGTTCTAAAATCATTCTGTAACGAAAATAAATGGAAAACATTCACACCACAGGCTACAAGATCATCGGTTGAAAATCAGATCGAAAATATGCAGATCGACAACACGACTATCAGCGATGCAGAGATCTGTAAAATAACAACAGATAGAGAAAAAAATATCTACAAACGATAATCTAAGAAAACAACCAACTTTGGAACTAAAAAACAACGAACTTTCTTCAGAGGAGGCTCTTTCACCCGAAGAGGAGAAAAAACAAAGCAACAAAAAAAAAAAAAAAAAGAGAAAGCGAGAAAAAAAGAAGTGCCTAGATATGGTATTAAAAAATAATGAAAGGGGAAGAAAACGGAAGAGTGAATGTGAATCTGACATTCCAAAGAAAAAAAGAAAAACACAGTGAAAAAAAGTTTCAACACAATATTGTTTTGACAAAAAAGGCTGACTTGTTTAAATGTTTTCATTCAATTGTTTTTACAGTTCCTGACTTGTTTCATTGTACAAAAGTTTGAATAAAAAAACATATAAAATAATTCTGGGCTTGACTTTTTTCTTTGACAGTAAGTCTTTGAGAAAAAATTGACAATTCGAAAGAAAGCTCTTTCTTGGTGAATGGTAGCCCTGAAAAGGGCTGTTTTTCCATTCACTGGCTGGATAAATTAATTCCATACCAGTGAAGGATACAGCTTCATCAGCTTCTTCTGCCACCCACGATGTTCAGTGGGTGGCATGAAATCCCTCAGGTCGGGGTAAATGTTCCCCATCTTGACCTTCGGGGTACGAGTGTAAAACTTGTACCCCCGCCTCTCGAAAAAAGCACACAGTGCTTTAAACTTTTCTCTCTTCTCCTCTTCTCTTCTATAGGCTTCTTCTTCTTTTTCTCTTTTCTTCTCCTCTTTCTGCTCCTCCATCTCTCTCTTTTTCTTCTCCCCAACCTTTCTCTTCCCAATTAGTCCACAGAAGAACTTGCTGCCTTTCATTGTGAAATGAAAATAATCCGATAATAAAATAAAAGTTCTTTTTTTTATACGTTGACGAGAGGGTTGACCTACTTTGACATAGAATTAACGTCGTCCAATCGAATCGTCCGTTATATCATTACACATTTTTGATTGACCAATGTTAGCCCAACTGCATTTTCTCTATGTAAACACTATTCTCAGTGAACCTAGTTAAAATACTTTGTAGTCTCTATTTATATCCCTGTAGACTATAAAAGACAATCACAAAACACATTCAATCCTTCCATTTATCTCATTCGGCACTCAACTGCTGTAGAGTTAAGCCAAATCAGCACAATGTTTGGACTAACAATTTTACTCACATTGCTTAACTGGATAGAAGAAAGAGAACGCATTAGACGTATAAGGCGTGAAGTTGAACATCTGATCCAAGTACTAAATGCAATGGAAACTAGGGAAATAAAGAGAGGAGGTTAAAGAAAAGAGGTTAAAAAGTGAACCTGCACAAACAGCCCTTTTCAGGGCTACCCAACACCAAGAAAGATCTATCTTTCCTCAAATTTGTCAATTTCTCAATCAGTTCCGTATTAAAAAGCCTTCTAAAATTCACGCTTGTCTAGTTCCATTGAATGCTTTCTACTTCATTCAAATAGATCTGCTCTAAAGAGAATTTCCACATATGTATGCATTAAGCTTTTTTTCTCAGAGCTTTGCTCAGGGTGCTTTAAGCCAGGTTCGCGCTTGTAAGTCAATCCCCCTGCAAACGTATAAAAGCCGTCGAATATTTTCCAATAATGAATCATTCGACACTCAGCTCTCGAGTAGTAGGGATAAGCGTTAACGGAAAATGGAGCAAATGAATCATCGACTTATTGAGGCTCTCCGAGTCTTTCTGATTGGTGGTGAACAACTACTGAAACTAAAGAACAGGATTGAGGAGAATAAAATACAACTAGAACGAATATCACGCCCATACATAGATCTCGGTGAGAAATTAGTCGAACTAGTTCTAGAGACAACACCTGACATTATCTTGGTTGATGTGGAATTCGGGAGGAGGATTACTTTTAATAATGGAACAATGACAATCACAAAAAGAGTCGGACCATGTCCAATCTGCCAGGCAAATTTTGAATGTTGTCATTAAAGCTGGAAAACATTCCAAGATGAGGAAGCAGAAAAAAAAAGCCCTTTTCAGGGCTACCCCACCACCAAGAAAGAGCAATCTGTCTTCAAATTGTCAATTTCACTAAGAGTTACACTCAAAAAAGCCTAAGTCCAACCATTCCTCTAGCCTCAGCTCTGGTACAGCGAGATCAAGATCACACTGTATTCCATATCAATCCTAATGTCAATTAAAGCCCAAGTAGTGGATAAAAGTAAATAATAAAGCAGTCTAAGTACAACACAGTCCCATTGATCTCTACTCTGACGTGTGGTAAGGACTAAAGATCAGGTTGTCTTCTATATCAAATCAATGAAAAAAGTCTAAGTCAAACCCTGATCTTTTTTTGCCCTAACCCCACTTAAAGCCTAAGTAGTCATTAAAAGTAAACAGTAAAGCAGTCCAAACCCTATTCCATCTTATCCTATTCCATATCACGGTCTCAAGCAACAGCTGACTAAACTACAAACTATGTGCCAATCCTTCTTAGAGTAGTGAACCTAGTCTTACTATAGCAATATGGGTACGAACCCCACTGGGTACGAAGCCCTATGGGTACGAACCCCACTGGGTAAGAAACCCACTCAGGATAGTCTTACTATAGCAATATGGTTACGAAGCCCATTGGGTACAAAACCCACTCAGGGTATGTGTCAATCCTTCTTAGCGTAGCAAACCTATATAGGCTAACTATAGCAATATGGATAAAAAAAAAAAAACCTCTCAGGGTAAGGAGCTTTTACCCGGTTTGCTTACCCTCGGGTAAGTAAACCGGGTAAAAAAAAACCCACTCAGAGTAAGTAAGTAGGATATTTGCAATTAAAGGCTAAGTGCCGACCAAAAATGACAAATTTTCTCATTTTTTACCCGGTTTGCTTACCCTCGGGTAAACAAACCGGGTAAAAAAAACCACTCAGGGTAAGGAAACCGGGTAATTTCGGGCTAAAATTACCCGGTTTCCTACCCTTTACTACTGCCGAGCCCCGGTGGCTTAGTCGGTAGTGTGCAGGACTTGGGAACAGGGGGATCGTGGGTTCGATCCCTGGCTCGGCCAATTTCCTTCCGAGGATTGATTATAGTCATTGCGACAGGATTCATTCCTTTCCCACTGCTGACCATCGTTTCGACGATGGTTATGTGGGAAAGCAGTGGCCTGGAAAGAAAATTGTGCGGAGTATTGGTAAAAGAGATTCTAGGAAAGCATGGGTAGGTGCACCGGCCGCCGCGATATAACTGAAATGTTGAAAACGGCGTTAAACACCATACAATCAATTAATCAATCAGTCAACCTATATATACAATACCTGGTTGAAACAGATGACTTGTAGATCTACCGTTGATTGAAGAGGACCTTATATTAATGTTTAAGTTTTACCATCGATTGCTGTGTTAATAAGAGACAATTGCAAAATCAAAACCACAAATAATCTAATTAAGGCAATTTACGCACTCTGATTTATTTACAGCGCGTTTAATTTTTTATTTTTTTCCCCTTAATAGATCTAAATGAACCATGATCGGTAAAAAGGGGGCTTAATCGGCTCAGGTCAGCCTGTGTAGTCCGAAATCTTTGCTATTGATCAATATTCTGCGTGTCAAAGGACCAGCAGACTATGCATGCCTTGTGATTTAGTGGTTATCATATAAAATGGAAATATGGACCTATAATTATGTAATGACTTGCTTGGAGATGCATTAAACCCCTTTTGCCAGAACATGGCTCATTTAGATCTATTAAGGGGAAAAAATCAAAAACTTCAATCCGGCTTTCTCTATAAATTGCATTTTGAAACAGTCAGAAAACTAGTTTTGTCATGATTTCTTCGACACTATATTTTCCGCGAAAAAACGGCTCGTGCATGACGTTAAAATAGCATGATTAATGACGTCATTATTTTCTAGCATTGATCATTGCCTATACTTATACAGAAATAGACGTTTAATATGCTGAGAGTTAGTAGGTAATTAGATAAGCTGTACTCATTAAACTGACAATGATTTTTAAATAATAACCCTATCGGTAGATAAGTATTGTCATTTTTGACCAATCAAGTAAATGTGCGAAAGACTGTGATACTTGTGACGCTGTGCGATCACCGGAAGACACTCAATTTTTAGTCATCCCCTTCTAGATTTAGACTAAAACCCAGAACGAAGTCGGAATTTTATATTTAAAAATCTAGAACGGTGTTACCGCTTCGCCCGTAACTCGCTGTCGCTCGTTATAAACCTATCTCAGCACAAGGCGTTCAAGATAAAAAATTGTAATCGTACTGTGTCGGTCATACGTCGTCCGCCGTGTGCCGTCCAGGCGTCAAAAATTACTTTGTGTGCACTCTGGGTGCCATATTTTCTGTCCAAGATTTGTGAAACTTTGGCACAATATTTGTCTTTATGAAATCTCGGACATGTTTGAAATCGGTTCAGATCGGGTCAAAAAGTAGGTGACTGGGACAAATTTTAGAAAAACCTTAAGAACATTTTAGAGGCCACAATTTCAGTCTAGTACTCATGAAAATTGTTCAGAATGTTTTCTGAATGACATCTCAGACACGCTCGAATTTGGATCCCATGGGGTCGAAAAGCAGATCACTGGAAAATTCTTGGAAAAAACTTGTGTACATGTAGAGGCCACATTTAGATGATACTCATGGAATTTGGTCGGAATGTTTGCCTTGATAGTATCTTGAATATATTTGAAATCAAGTTACGTTGGGTCAAAAAGTAGGTCAATGGGAAAATCTTGAAAGCAGCTGGGTCCGTATTCACCAAACATTCTGAAGACTATTCTTAGTCTTATTCTCAAGAAAACAGCTTGGTCCGTATTCACAAAACACTCTTAAGAACTTTCTTAGTTTTATTCTCCAATTTTTTTTTTTTTTTTTTTTTTTTTTTTTTTTTCTTAATTTGAAAGTAACACAACTTCTGATTGGCTAAACCAAATAGTTTAGCCAATCAGAATTTGTGCTACCTTCAAACCCCAATAATTTAAACAAGAACGTTCTTACGAATGGTTGGTGAATACTGACCCAGGTGTGCGCTCTAGAGGTTACAATATCAGTCTTATGCAAGTAGTTCAGAATGTTTGTCTTGATCATATCTGAGATAGCTTTGAAATTCGGTCACGTGAAGTCAAAAAAGAGGTCACTGGAACAAATCTTTGAAAACCTTTGTAGTGGTCGCATTTTCAATCTGATTCACATGAAACTCAAAATATTTGTCTTGATAATATCTCGGACACTATTGAAACTGGGTCTCATCGAATGAAAAAGTAGGTCACTTGAACAATTCTAAGAAAAACCTTGTGTGCTTTTAAGAGACCATATTTTCACTCCGATACTGAAACTTTATCAGAATGTTTGTCTGGACTCTATTCCGGACAAGTTTGAAACTAGGTCACACAAGATCAAAAAATTAGATCTCTGGGACGAATCTTAGAGAAATCTTGTTTGCAATCTGGAGGCTACATTTGTAATCCATTTTCTCACGAAACTTAGTCAGAATGTTTGTTTTGATTATATCTCGGAAAAGTCTGAAAATGGGTCATATTCAGTCAAAAAGTAGGTCACTGCGTTGAATGTAATAAAAAAACGTATGTGCTCTCTAGATGCCACATTTCCAGTCTGATGCTCAAGAAACTATATATAAATGTTTATAGATGAGGTCTTGTACAAGTTTGAAATTGGGTCATGTCTGTGTCAAAATGTAGGTTACTGGGACAAGTCATAGAAAAAAAATTGTGCGCACCTTATAGGTCGAATTTATAGTCTGATACTCATGAAAATTGGTCAGGGTATTTGTGAAAAAACTGATGAAATCTCCTTCAAGTTAAAAATTGGGTCACATCGGGACCAAAACTATGTTACTGGGAGGTAACAAAGAAAAACCTTGTGTGCACTCTATGTACCACATATTCGGTCTGAGACTCATGAAATTTGATCAGAATGTTTGTCTTGATACTATCTTGAAGAGTTTTGAACTGGTTCATGTTGGATCAAATATTAGATCACTAATACGCATGTGTATTACATTATCACAACTATGATTTCTACAACTTAATCAGTCCTTGATGACTTTACTCAGGTGAGCGCTTAAGGACCAATAGTCCTTTCTTTTTTCGTCGTGAGAATAGGCCCAGAAAGCACAGATGGCACATCTTGATACTACAACGTCCGATATTGTATGATGTATTATCGCCAAAGTTGCATAAAATTGAAAAAATAAAAGCAATTTCCACAGCGTAAAATTTTACATTTCATTTACCTAGTAGTTAATCGGAGCTGTTCTGCCAATAATGCTGCCATTACTATTTACTGCCATAGGTTGTGGCATGTGTCAAATTTCTAAGAAAAAGATTGTATGCAAAAACAAAGAAGCATGATGAAATTAGAGTGACAGCAGAGAGCAAGATAAACAGTGATAAAGATTTGATTTCTAAAGCATCGACTGAAAGGGAAATATCGCAGAATGAGTTTTAGAAGACCAGACACGCCCGAAATGTCAGTCAAAAGTGAGTGAGGCAGAAAAAAAGGAATCAATAAAAGGAAAAAGGCAAAGAGCTCAAGCACTAAGAGCAATTAAAAAAATGATAAAAGAAGACACATAATTTTATTTCATAAGATTGTAATTGTAAACGACCCATCACCAAAATATTCAAGGACGATCTTTTGTGTGTGTGTGTGTGTGTGTGTGTGTGTGTGTGTGTGTGTGTGTGGGTGTGTGTGTGTGTGTGTGTGTGGGTGTTATTTATAAAAAAGTATGATTTAATTCAAAAAGCAGTTGAAGTTTCTCTCGATAAAACTAGAGAGTTCCATATCAGTATTTCCCTTCCAATGTTTTTACTATTTACACCATAAGAATCTAGTATTTCTATGTTAGAGAGCCACATGAGTCTTGAACAAGCCGTCAGGTCCCTCGAAAATAACTTTAAAACGCTTAAATAAGACCAGAAGTCCTCCTCTAGTTAGCCCTTTCAGAAACGTTTTTTTTATAATAATCAGACGATTCTTTTTTAATCAGACGATTCTTTTTTAATCAATGTATATAATCAGTTTTCTGTGTGTAAAGAAAAATGAAATATCATTATTAGTTTCTTAGCGGAGCCCCGGTAGCTCAGTCGGTAGCGTAAAGGACTTGAGAATGGGGTGCAGGTTGCAGGTTCAATCCCTGGCTCGGCCAATTTCTTTCCGACGATTGACTATAGTCACTGCGACAAGATTCATTCTTCTCTCATCGCTGACATTAGTTTGAAGACGGTTTAAGTGGGTATGCAGCCAGTGGCTTGGAAAGAATATTGAGTAGACTACTGGTACAAGAAACTCCAGAAAAGCATGGATAGGAGCACTGGTCGCCGCGATAAAAATGAAATAGTGTTGAAAACGGCGTTGAACAGCATATAATCAATCATTGTTATATTTATTTGCCGATCACTCACTGTTTCATTCATTTTAGGTATGGCAAATATCAAAATCAATGTGAATCCAACGTTGCATGTATATGGTGATAAAGCTACACATGAAGTCCTGCAAAAAACGAGGGAATGCGTAGATGCCATCGGTACCGTACCTTACATTTTACTTTATTTTATTAAATTGTCAAGATAAAGCTAAATATAGTTTGTAGAGTCAGGATCTGCACAAGCCTCGAAGGTATTTTAATAACTGAACCTCTTGTACTGTAACATTTCACTGCATGACTCTAAAGAACTTTGTGTTATTGTTTAGTAGCGGATGGAGAAGAATTTCTAGTGAGGAACATCGTTCTTTTTATTTGTTTCAGAGGATACATGTTCATCGGACGAAAGAGAATCAGAGGCTCCCAGACACGCATTAAGAAAATACTCTCAGGTCGTAGGTGGTCCACAGAAAAAACAGCACGAGGAAGATGGGTTTAACAAGATTACGCATGAAATAAATGTAAATGTTTCGCAACTTTCTCCGTCAGAACCCTTGCCTGCTCCGATAAAAACACAGTATTCTGTTCTTCAAAATGCTGTAAATGAATTTAGAGATGGCCATTTTGTTCTGGTATGTGCTGAAGTTGAAAGGCAAACATACATCGAAAGCATAGCTCTAGTTCCATGGACAGTAGTTTTCGATCTGGATCCAAATAGTAGGACTTCTGGCCTTCTCTCGGTCGTAGAGGAAAAGCTACATAGTTTACGGTCATTGTATATGTATTCTTTGTTTGATAAAACTACAAATTTTACAGAGTCTAGCACTCATTGGTATTCAGTCCGAAGTCACGCCACGTGTGACACACCAATTTCTCAACAGTTTGCCACCTGGAAAAAAAACCCGGATGTTATTCAGGGTCTAAAAACGGTCATAAACAACATGAGATTATTTTCTAATGTCTATACACGTTTTCGTGTATTCATCCTATGGCCGCCAGATGAAAGTGCCACAAGATATTTGGACCACATCTTATCGAAACTTGAAAAACATTTTGAACCTAGTATGGTTGTCATAGATAGCAGTCGTATGAAATCACAGGATTCTACCTCTGCTTTGAGACATTACATAAATGATCTTGGAGAAAGATTAAGCCTTGTACAGTTATCACTGGAGGATGTATGTAACTATATTCGTCAAAGTTTATTCGTTGAAAGGAAGAACCCAGAAGGAAATTTTGTACTTCCAGTGTCACATGTAGCACTTGACTGCCAAATAGACCAAAGGCAGGCGTCGTGGCTCAGAGAAATTTTAGAAATACTGTATGAAGATAATCAATATGACTGCAGTGACATCACCTCTAAAGATCTCCTTAAAGAGCTTGATAACTTTTACAGAGGAGGTACACTCCCTTGGTTTGTGAGATACGAGTACAGTGCTGGTAATGTTGACGCAGAGAGAGATTTGATGCAACCAATAATCAAGCAAATTAAAAAGTGGAAATATTTGTACAAATCGGGAATAATTAGGATAAACCATGCTCCGGACAGTGGAGGAACAACTCTTGCACAGAGAGTTCTATGGGAATGCCGACAAACACTGCCTTGTGCACAGGTAAATTTGAGGGAAGGATACATGATGGGTGAAGTAGAACAGAGGTTGGAATTTCTGTACAAGAAAACAGATCTACCCATCTTGATTTTGTTCGACGGCGAAGATGAACAAAGAGTGGAAGAATTGGTGAAATCACTTGAACATATATCCCTAATTGTCTTATGTGTGATACGATACCCCTATCGTATAGAAAAGAACGAATTTTCAGAGGACCAATATTGGCTTAATAGCTATGTTTCCCATAAAGAATCAAATGCGATTGCAGTAACGCTCATTCACCGCTGTAAGGACGAACACAAGAACGAGAATATTGATACGTTGAATGTCAGTGTGAAAAACGGAGAGCAAGTAGCTATTTTTGAGTTTGGATTAGCAGCATATGCACACGAATACACAGGAATAGCATCATATGTTAGCGGGTTCTTGCGTCTGGATCAAACAAAAGATGAAATGGCACCATGGCAAAAGGCACTGGCGATGTTATCATTTACATATTATTACGGACAGAAAGGGCTAACTTGTCAGTTTTTCACCGACATTTTACAACTTGGAACACAAAGAGTACCTAAAATCGACGATTTCCCAAAAGAAATGCAGAGTCTGATAGTCTCAGAAACAGACAAGAAGCAAAACTTAATTAGGATAAGTCATTACTTCATTGCAAAGGAAATCTTGGAGCAAGTGCTACCTTGGCCAAAGTCAAGGTCAGATGTTAGGAACCAACAGCTAAATATAGAAGATAAAACGGATCTAGAAAGTTTTGCTACAGAGTTCATAAAGGAAGCGGAGAAGATTGACCAAAAAAAATACAGTGCTGCAATCATAACAATGTTAACAAAGTCCTTTATTTCAAGGGATATCCCTGTTAACGAATGGAAACGCCAGAAAAGCAAAAGTAAAAACCTACTTTCCCCTCTTCTGTCAGATCTTAAACATAGAGAACCATTCACATCATGCTTCAATGTCTTAATTCAACTGACTCAATCATTTCCAAATGAAGATCACTTCCATGCCCATTTAGGACGGTTATACAGTATTCTTAAACCAGAAAAAGAAAAAGAAGCAGAGCAGGAATTCAGGAAAGCACTTGAGTTGTGCGAAAAAAGAATGGGCAAACTTGAGTTAGAAGATCTGCCAAAATTGTTACGGCGTAATCTGATGACGACGAACCACATGTATGGAAAAATGTTTCAGTCCAGAGCTGAAAAGTTCATCGAAAGGAACACAACTAACAGAACGAAATTAGCAAATATGATGGAGGATGCACATCAATTACTATATAATGTCCAATGTGCATGTGATCGTTTTGGATTTTGTAGGTATTATAATCCAGAGAAAACGGACGACAAAAGAGTACTTGAAGGTGAATTAAGTGTTCGTCTCCAGTTTTGCGATTTTATACCCAGAAGATGTCCGTCAGAAAACGCTATAAAATTCATAGAAGATAACGAAAAGGTGGAATGTTACAGAGAGATATGTGATTTCCTCAAAGACTGTGTCCTGGAGATCGATAGCCTTTTCCTTGTTTACTTCAGCAGTCTGTCTGATTCAGACGATATAGATGAAAGTTTTTTTAAACACCAGAGTTGGTACAAGGCACTGTTTAAGAAAAGCAGTCCTGGATATGTCACAAGGCAAGATGATACAATACAAAGTCGGCGACTTTATATCGCAGAGATGAAGATAAAAATTCGGGGCTCTGATGGATATGGGGATTTGCTACAAATAAGTAATTTGGATGAAATAACCAATATCATAAAATTGTTTGAAAGTAACTTCAAAGATTTTCACAAAAGAGGGAAGCAATGCTCAAAGAAAGCTATTGACATGGATTACAGGGAATGGCTAGTAGCCATAAGACACAAATTGATTCATGATCCAAAAAGTATTGAAGAAGTTCTACAGGTTGTGGAACATTGGTACGAAACATTAAAAACGCCATGGTCGAGACTGTATCTTTTCATTCTGAAAAGTATCCTTGGATTTGGTTCTTCAGAGTGTCAAGGAAATACACGTTTGCTCAAAGAAGCACTGGATTTAAAAGCAAATCTATCCAATCAAGCAAAATATATACCGAATGCCAGACAGCCTCGAGAGTGGTTTGGAAAAGGAGAGAGTATTCGTTGCCTTGAATTAGGCTCACGGTACGTTGGAAAAAAGGACAGACTCATTGATGTCGTGGACTTGGCTTTATTCAAAGGTATCATCAGTGGCCCAAATACGAACCCTAGATCCGGGTCAATCCTTATTGACATAAGTAGATGTTTTAAAGTAAATGCTTTCTTTGTTCCACTTAAAGCCAAAATGGAGGGGGCCAGTTTTGCTGGAAGACGGGTTGAATTCAGCATAGGATTTTCCTTCTTGAACGGATATGAAGCATTTTCCGTTAAGCAACTTAAAAAGGTTAAATGTCCCAAATGCGGCTTGGACAACGAGGCCACAAGTAGAGATACTGAGATACAATGCCGTTTACCATGTGGAAATAAGTTCCCTATCGTGTGATGCTGGACATGTTGACGTCCTCATCCTCTGGTTAGAAGGGGAAAGCACAAAAGTTGATAACCATCCAAGCTTTCCAGTTTACATATCTAGATGAGATCATCAACTTACTTAGTCACCACGTTACATAGTGAAAACAGTACCAGAACTGGATTTTACTCAAGGACGGGTGACTGTGTACAGGCTTACTGTTATTTTGTCTAAATGACCAATAGCACGTTTAAGGCAGCGTCGGTTATGCTAAATAGATGAAATAAACTTCAAATGGTTTAATCATTCGCTCATAGACTTGTATGCTCCATCTTTCAATTCATTCATCCATCGACCTATCCAGTCTTCGAAATGCCTTCAAAATTTCCATCTTTTCTTTTTTCTAAAATTCCATTGTTCCATTTGCTGATCCATCCAACCAGTTAACGATGCATCTAGTCCTCCATCCTTCAAGTAACAGTACCATGTGAAAGTGTTTGTAATTGTTTGCATTTACTTTACTTTTCCTATGTTCTATGTAAGTTTTCTGTTAAAAACAAATGAAGATATCATCATCATCCGATAAAGTTTGAAATGAATGAAATAATTAGTCATTTTTTGGTGTGATTTTTTTTAGCTCACCTGAACACAAAGTGCTCATGGTGAGCTTTTGTGATCGTGCTGTGTGCGGCGTCCGTCGTGCGTCGTCTGTCGTCCGTCGTCAACTTTTACCTTGTTCACGCTCTAGAGGCCACATTTTCAATCAGATACTCATGAAACTTGGTCGGAATGTTTGTCTCGATGATATCTCGGACGAGTTCGAAAATGGGTCATGTCTGGTCAAAAACTAGGTCACTAGGTCAAATCTGAGAAAAACATTGTGTACGCTCTAGAGGCCACATTTTCAGTCAGATACTCATGAAACTTAGTCAGAATGTTTGTCTCGATGATATCTCGGACGAGTTCTAAAATGGGTCATGTCGGGTCAAAAACTAGGTCACTAGGTCAAATTTTAGAAAAACCTTGTGTACGCTCTAGAGACCACATTTTCAATCAGATACTCATGAAACTTGGTCAGAATGTTTGTCTCGATAATATCTCGGACGAGTTCGAAAATGGGTCATGTCGGGTCAAAAACTAGGTCACTAGGTAAAATCTTAGAAAAACCTGTGTACGCTCTAGAGACCACATTTTCAGTCCGATACTCATGAAACTTAGTCAGAATGTTTGTCTCGATAATATCTCGGACGAGTTCGAAAATGGGTCGTGTCCGGTCAAAAACTAGGTCACTAGGTCATATCTTAGAAAAACCGTGTGTACGCTCTAGAGGCCATATTTTCAGTCCAAAACTCTTGAAAATTGGTCAGAATGTTTGTCTCGATTATATCTTGGACGAGTCCGAAAATGAGTCATGTCGGGCGAAAAACTAGGTTACTAGGTCATATCTTAAAAAAAACCTTGTGTACGATCTAGAGGCCACATTTTCAGCCCAAAACTCTTGAAAGTTGATCAGAATGTTTGTCTTGATGATACCTCGGACGAGTTCGAAAATGGGTCATGTCTGGTCAAAAAGTAGGTCACTAGGTCACATCTTAGAAAAACCTTGTTTACGCTCTAGAGACCACATTTTCAGTCCGATACTCATGAAACTTGGTCAGAATGTTTGTCTCGATGATATCTCGGACGAGTTCAAAAATGGATCATGCTGGGCCAAAAACTAGGTCACCAGGTCAAATCTTAGAATAACCTTGTGCACACTCTAGAGGCCACATTTTCAGTCCAATGCCCTTGAAAGTTGATCAGAATGTTTGTCTTTATGATATCCAGACGAGTTCTTAAATGAGTCATGTCTGGTCAAAAAGTAGGTCACGAGGTCATATCTTAGAAAAACTTTGTGTACGATCTAGAGGCCACATTTTTGGTCCAAAACTCTTGAAATTTGGTCAGAATGTTTGTCTTGATGATATCTTGGACAAGTTTGAAAATGGGTCATGTCAGGCAAAAAACTAGGTAACTTGGTCAAATCTTAAAAAAACCTTGTGTACACTCTAGAGGTCACAGTTTCAGTCCAATTTCTTGAAAGTTGGTCAGAATGTTTTACTTGATGACATCTCAGATGACTTCGAAAATCGGTCATGTTGGGTCAAAAACCAGGTCAGTAGTTCAAATCTTAGAAAAAAGCTGTGTATGCTCTCTAGGCCACATTTTCTGTCCAATACGTACGAAAGGTGGTCAGGATCTTTGTTTCGATAATATCTACAATGGGAAAATTGGCTATGGTTGGCTAAAAAGTAGGTCACTGAGAGAAATTCTAGAAAAAGCTTGTGTATATGCTAGAGGCCAAATTTTCAGTCCAATAATTATGAAAGCTCGGTAGATTGTTTGTCATGATATCTCAAAAGAGATTGAAAATGGGTCATGTTTGGTCAAAAGACTCAGGTGAGCGACTTTAGGGCCGTCATGGCCCTCTTGTTTTTTTTTTTTTTTTTTTTTTCAAATATTAATTGTTGATTTTTTTTATCTTTGAAACAAAATGAGTCAGGAAAAATGTTTGATAAAAGATGATATCCCTTTTTTTGGATGAGACCAAAAGACACAATATCCGGAGAATGGATTGGTGATCAGTTTGGAAGAAAGAGCAACTACTTCACTGTGCCATGAAAAGATATAGAAAAAAAAAACAGTTCCTGGTGACTTGGATTTGCCTCTTTGGCCGATATATGTTAAGAAAAGTTGTGATGTGCAGTCAACCATTGACCTACAGGGTATTTCAAAAGTGGGGAAAAAACCAAAATGTCTTGTTTTTCAATGTTTTTGTTAGATTGTTATGTTTATAAACCACATTTTAAATGGCTTGGCGGTATTTAAGTCTTCTGCAAGCAACGCCGTGTTTTTACAACCCTGAGGAAGATTGCTTTTGAAACACTTAGGGAAAAGGAGAAAATTTCCCCAATAATGTTTTCTGCCCTTTCTAATACAAATTTCATCGTTCGTGTCAATTTTAATTTATCGTCTAGAAATGCTTTGAATTTCGAATCATCTTCAATTCGTCGTTTGGTAAAAAGTTAAGACCAGTTTATCGTTCGACAGACACAGAGTATGTATTGATTTTTTTACGGAAAACATGAAAATGCTACATATCGCTTTAACACTTAGGCTGCTAAGCGCGACTTTGTCGGTTCCTGCGGACAATGTAGATCAAGATCAGACTGCATGTGGATCTACACTGTCCGATACGGTGACATTTCACCGAAGAGCAAATTATTTAAAGTGTAAACTATGTTTTTTCACTAATGGCTGGAAATCTTCAGTTTAATTTATTTCGCAGCTGTAGGATGAAGTCACTTGCACACTCCATACTGTTCTGAAAAAATGTATTTTTATTTCATGCTTTCCGGTAGGATATCGAGAAATAGCAGTGAAAATATTTTTCGATATTACACGGGTACGACCAGTGAAAATACCGATTTTCGTGTTCTTGTTGCCTAGGTAAATTGCGCGTGCCTCACAACCAGATGGAAATATGACGTCATTTACCTTACATTTCTCGCGCTTGACGTAATATTGTAATGCGTTGCTATGCGGGAGAGGTACGCCACGGGGAATAACGGAAAAGAACTGTACTGGATTTTGATAAAGCTCCTCCCAGAAAGGGTTAAAAACATGAAATTAATAGCATATTTGTTTTTTTCGGTGAAAGATCGAAATTTATTTCATCTCGTGAACACCATCGGTAATATTTTCACGAGTGGCGCAGCCAAATTTCGATCTTTCACCGAAAAAAACATTTATCCTGTCACTTCCGGGTTTACCTGACGGATAACAGGGTGCCGTATATTTTTTTTGTTATCCGTCAGTTGGTCACGTGACCGCTAAGTGCGCACCTGCTGACTGGGACTATTTTCAACCAAGCGTCTTACTGCCATAATGAATTAATCAATCACTAGCGAATACTTTTGCTCGTTCAATTAATAGTCTGTTATGTTAAAACATTGTCTTCTTCGCCACAATATTTTTCTGCGGATATACGTCACGTTTACTAATTATGACGTAGCCAATATCATTCATGACGTCATTATTGCAGCTGCATATCCAGAGGGTTTTGTAAACACGGTTCTTCATTTTTTGAAGTTTCTCATAGATCTAGTGAGAAAGATGTCAATATGTGCCTTATTTCGAGCGAAATGTTTAATTTAGTCGGATTTTGGATTGTAATTGAGAAAAGGGATAAATAAAAAAGACGGTTGGTGTCTTGGATTGGGAAAGTCGATCAGTGAGTGACAGGATAAATAGAATAGATGGTTGGTGTCTTGGATGGGTTAAGTTTATCGGTCTCGGCTCCGAAATTTATCCGGTTCGCCTTCGGCTCACCAGATAAATTCCTCCGCCTTGCCCGATAAACTTAACCCATCCAAGACACCAACCATCTATTCTCTATTTATCCACGAGATTGGCGTTTGTCGTGTGGTAAAAGGTGCAGAGTGAGGGGTTGCACTTTTCCCCGATTCTTCCTTTCTTGTTGAAATCATGACGGGAAAGAAAGTTTGTTTTTTGCCTTTTTTTTATTTTTGTTTTATTTGACATATAGTAATTAAGCAAGATAAATTGTATTTAAATCAGAATGTTGTTGTTGTTGTTTCACCGAACGTCCGAATGAATTAACAACCCTAAAGGAGACGCCTTTTGAAATCAATATGGCGAAAAAAGAAGAAAATGTGGGTGACCTGCATTTTCTCTTTTTTCAACAACCTTTTTCTATCCTACCAATGACAGAAATCATCATTTCCAATAAATTTTTTTGTCGTCTGCAATTTGATCTTTCAATTGGGTTGAGTCCAAAGTTTTTTCGTTTGGTAAAGACGTAAAGGAAGATTTTTCAATTGTTTCATTTTTGTCAAAATATTTCTTTGTTTATCGATATTTAATCAGATGATATTTTTTTTATTTGTCCTTTTTTTTTTTCTATGTACCTTGTATTCTGTATCAACCATGTCATAAATAGCATGGCAATGTTTAACTTTCACCGAACACCCCCATGTTTTAATAACCCTAATGGAGATAGCTTTTGAAAACATTGTGTGAAAAGGAGAAAATACTGGTAATCAGCATTTTCTTCTTTTTCCACAATGTTTTCATCCTATCAAGGACATTAATCATCATTTGAGCTAAACTTTTTGTCTTCTGCAAATACAATCATTTTGGACCAGTCCAAAATGTCGACGTTTGGTAAAGAGTTAAAGGAAGAATTTTCATTTTTTTTTTTCTTGTCAAAATATTTCTTTGTTTATCGATGTTTAATCAGATGATTTTTTTCCTTGTCTTTTTTTTTTCAATGTACCTTGTGATCTGTATAAACCATGTCAAACATAGCATGGCAATAAATGTCCCCATTTATTAATAACCCTAATGGAGATGGCTTTTGAAAACGTTGTGGGAAGAAAGGAGAAATGCTGGTAATCAGCATTTTCTCCTTTTTCCACAGTGTTTTTTATCCTATCAAGGACAGTAATCATCATTTGAGCTATAATATCGACGTTTGGTAAAGAGTTAAAGAAAGATGATTTAAATTATCTTTTTCTGGTCGAAAAAGGAAGCTTTTGGAAACATTGTGGGGAAAAAGAGGAGAAAATGCTGTAAACCAGCATATTCTCCTTTTTTCTCAAAATATTTTCTATCCCGTCAAAGACAAAAATCACCATTTGAGCTTACTTTATTTATGTCTTCTGCAAATGTTTTCACTTAGGTTGAGCCTAAAGTTTTGTTGTCTGGTGAAAGAGTGAAAAGAAGATTATTCATATGATTTTTTTTGTTGTAAAAATATATTTATGTTTTTGATGTTTTACGTATTTTGTGATCTGTATAAACCTTGTCAAAAATAGCATGGCCACGTTTAACTTTCACCTAACGTACCTATTTATTAACAACCCTAAGGGAGATTGCTTTTGAAAACATTGTTGGAAAAAAAAAGGAGAAAATGCTGTTAACCAGCATTTTCTCCTTTTTCCCACAATGTTTTTTATCCTATCAAAGACGTATATCATCATTTTTAGCTAAGCATTTTGTCGTTTGCAAATGGCTGAAATTTGTTTGAATCCAAAATTTTATCGTTTGGTAAAGAGTGAAAGGAAGATAATTCAATTTTTTTTTTCTTGACAAAATATTTTTTTGTTTTTCGATGTATTTGGTACCTTGTGATTTGTATAAACCATGTCAAAAATAGCATGACAATATTTAGCTTTCACCAAAACGTTCCCATGTATTAACACCCTAAGGGAGATGGCTTTTGAAAACGTTGTAGGGAAAAAAAAAAAGAATTTCTCCCTTTTTCCACAATGTTTTTACTCCTATCAAGGACAGAAGTCATCATTTTGAGTTATATTTTTCTTTTTTTTTTTTCGTCTGCAAATGCTTTCAATTTGGTTGAGTCGAAAGTTTTGTTGCTTGGTAAAGATTTAAAGGAATATTATTGAAATGATTTTTTTTCTTGTCAAAATATTTGAGACATGCTCTGTGAAAAAGGGGCTTACTGCATCTGCGAAAAGTATCGACCCAGGTCAGCCTGCGCATTCCGCGCAGGCTGACCTGGGCCAAAACTTTTCGCTATTGGCCAATTTTCTGTATGTCCAAGGACCAGTCTACCTAATGATTTAGTCGATTATTTTAAGAAAGTGGCTTTTATGGATCCATAATTATGTGATGACTTGCTTGGTATTATGTATCACAGAGATTCATTAAGCCCCTTTTTGCCAGGGCATGGCTCATTTCAGTTTTTTTTTTTTACTTTTTGATCTGTATAAACTGTGTTAAAAATAGCTTGACAATATTTCAACCATCACAAAACGTCCCCATGTTTTAACAACCCTAACGGGTAGGCTTTTGAAAACATTGTGGAGAAAGAACGAGAAAATGGTGGTAACCAGCATTTCCTCCTTTTTCACCCACAATACTTTTTACCATTTCTGATCCAAATCTCATCATTTGTGTCAAATTCGATCCGTGCCTACATATGCTTTGAATTTTACCTTTTTTAAAATTTTGTCGTTTAATAAAGAGTTAAAAGCAGTGTGTTGTGCAATACATTCTGATGTATATGTATTGACTTTTTTTGCGGAAAACATAAAAATGTTACGGATCGCTTTAACACTAAGGCAGCTAAGGCCCACTTTGTGGACTGTTGCGGACAGTGTAGATCAAGATCAGACTGCGCAGAAGGTGCAGTTTGATCCTGGATCTACACTGTCCGATACGGTGAGAGTTTACCGACGAGCAAACTTTTCAAAGTGTAAATAATTGGTTTTCACCATTGGCTGGAAATCTTGAGTTTAGTTTATTTAGCCGTTTTAGGGTCAAGGTTCCTTGTACACTTCATACAGTTCTGAAATACTGTAGTTTGTCTAAGGTAATATTAAAGACCTAATTGCGGCAAAAAAGCAATGCAGGTTTTAAAATGCATTAAAAGTTAAATCATGCCATTTAAAAGTCTGGAAAATATTATGAAGATGACAGTCTGTTATTGTGTGGAAGGTCCAAGTGTTAGTCACTTGCAGAAAAATGAATTTCAAAATCAGGCAAAAAGTAAACAAAAAAGAGTGACCTGGCAACTTTTAGCCAAGTTTTGAAATTAATTAGTCTGTCCCTGACAAACACTTGAACCAATTGTCGTCTTCACAATAATTCCCATACTTTTAAACGATATGAAATTTAAATGCAGATTAACAGTCGTTTTGTTTAATTTGGCGGCTATTGTTACTATAAATGACTGGTTTTTCTTGGTTTCATGTAGCATTTACATGAAAGGAAATTCTTTTTTTTTTTATTTCAAACTACTGTGGGAACAGAACCAGTTGCTTTTGTCGAGCAATGGCTCCTATTTTACCCCACAACGTTTTTTTTTTTTTTTTTCAAAAATGACGAAATCGGGGGAATTAAATATTTAAAGTATAAATGAGGGTGCATCTAGTTACTTTACGGATACAACCTTTATCAACCCTGTACTAACTTAACCCTTTCAAAACATTGTGAGAAGAAGAGAAATGTTGGTAAACAGCATTTCCTCATTTTCCAACAAGGTTTTCTACATTTTTTATGGACAAACTTCATCATTTTATCCACATTCAATTCGTCGTCTGCATCTGCTTTCAATTTGGACAAGCCTAAAAGTTTGTCTTCGGGTGAAGAGTTAAAATGTCAATGAAAAGAAAGTGTCTAGAGGAAAAATTGTTATTCCGTTTGTCACAGTGTTTTTTAACGAGGCCTGCTTGGAGACGCAGAAAGTCGTCTGCAGGAGATAATAAGTTAACCGTTCAGCAGACGAAAAAATTTAGACTTGTCCAAACTCAAAGCATTTGCAGACGACATATCCAATGTCTCTAGTGATGCAATTTGTCTTTGAAAGGGTAGAAAACATTGTAGGAAAAGGAGAAAATGCTGTTTACCACCATCTTCTTCTTTTCCACACTGTTTTCTCTCCTTTCATTGACAAGTCCCATCATCAGATCCAACATTTTTTGCCATCTGCAAAACGCTATCAATATCCACGACTTTGAAATTTGTCGTCTGGTAAAGGGTAAAGATGAAATGAATTGCGCTTATTCCACGATTCTTCCTTTCTTGTTGAAATAATGGCGGGAAAGAAGAATTGTTTGCTTTATTTTATTTTATAATTTTTCTCATTTGTCATATTGTAATTAAGCGAGATAAATTTATAAAAATCAGGTTGTTGTTGTTGTTGTTGTTGTTGTTCTTCTTCTTCTTCTTCTTGTTCTTCTTCTTGGCCGAGCCTTGGTAGCACAATCGGTAGCTTACAGGTCTTGAAAAGAGAGGGTTGCCGGTTCGAATCTCAAGCTCTGTCACTTTCTTTCCGAGGATTAATGATGGTCATCACGACAGGATTCATTTCTTCTCACCGCTGATCATTGTTTCGACGATGCTTATGTGGGAAAGCAGCTAGTGGCTTGGGAAGAATATTGTAAAAAGAACTGGTGACAAAAACTCCAGGAAAGCATGGATAGATGTGCTGACTGCCGCAATATAAGTGAACCTTACGTAGAAAACGACGTCAAACACCATAAAATCAATCAATCAATCAATCAATCAATCAATCAAACAAATCAATATTCTTCTTCTGTTTCTCTCTCTCTCTCTCTCTCTCTCTCTCTCTCTCTCTCTCTCTCTCTCTCTCTCTCTTCCTTCTCTCTCATCCCTTTTCCTCCTTATCCTTGGCTAGGTTTCACGCAGCCTATACAGGGGTTCTACGCTAACAATATCTCGGAGCAGTTCAAATTTTGGAAGCTTCACTGCCTCCCTTCTCGAGTTATTCCCAAATCTGACAGTTTTTGTTTTTCCCCTCCTGGCGTGAAAAAGTCAACTGAAATTGAGTCATGCTCTGCGAAAGGGGGGGGGTTTAATGCATCTGCAAAAAAGTATCGACCCAGGTCAGCCTGCGCAGTTCGCGCAGGCTGACCTGGGTTGAAGGTTTTTGCTATTGGTCAATTTTCTGCAAGCTTACGTCATTATTCAGTCCGTTGTTAGACAAAATGGGTTTTATGGATCCATAATTGGTCTACAATACGCGAAAAGGGGCATTCGGACATCTGCGTAAAGTGTCGTCTAGGATCAGCCTGCGCAGTCCGCGCAGGCTAGTCCGAAACGACACTTTCCGTTTTTATGTAATTTTCTGTTTTGCGCATGTCTACTGAAGGACAAAATGTATTGTAGTCGTAAAGTGCCGTCTCGGGTTAGCCTGCGCGGACTGCGCAGGCTGATCCGAGACGACACTTTACGCAAATGTCCGAATGCCCCTTTTCGCGTGTTGCAAGCCAATTAGGAGATGATTTTGTTGGTAAGGTGCATCACAGAGAAAAAAAAAACATTTTGCCAGAGCAAGGCTCATTTACATGTGTTTAGCAATCGAATGCTAAACACTGTACAGCAAGAAAACATGTTTTAAACACCCTTAAAGACTGTGGAAAAAATGAGCAATTGCTGGTAACCAGCATTTTTTTCCTCTTTCCAACAGTTTTTTCTAGACCTTTCACAGGAAAATCCAATCATAAGAGTAACATGAAAGTTATCGTCTGCAAGTGCTAATTGAATGGACTAGTCTAAATTTGTCGTCTAGTATAGAGTTAATTCTTTAGAAAGAAAGCTAAACAATTAAAACATGCCGACGTCCATTTGTCCACAGGCCACTGAAGTTCCTTGAATCTGTCACAGAAAACCGAAATTTTCATTAAGTGGATCACCAAACATCGTTACTTAAATTAGAGTGTTTGCGAATGTCTAAAGCTATATCGTATATGCGCCTCCTTATTATTACGATTAAGAGACAGTCGACAATGTGCTATCATTGGTAACGGTGTTCGATGGTCGACCAGTGAAAATTCGATGTTTTGTAATCGACCGATGGAGCTTCAAAGGCCTATGATCTGTTTATGGTCAGTGTGAAAAACGCAGCTTTAGCAATTTCGGGGGAGGAGTGGGGTGGGAGGAGGGGGTGAAGTACCCAGGCTTTAATCACTGTACAACACGATCCCGAGTTTTAATGTTTACCCTAAGAGGAAGAAGGCCTTTGGAAACATTGTAGGAAAAGAAGAAGGTCTTTGAAAACATTGTAGGAAAAGAAGAAAATGCTGGTAATCACTAATCAGCATTTTCTTCTTTACCCACAATGTTTTCTACCATTTTAAATACCTACGCCATTATTCGAGCGACAGTTAATTTATCACCTACAAATAAATTGGATTTGGATTACGCAACAATTTTGCAGTTTGGTAGAGTTAAGCAATTTTCAGGCAGTCAGGTTCGAACCCAGGCTTTAAGTAATTTCAAGACGGTCAGTGGCAGACCCAGGCTTTTAGTAATTTTAAGGCGTCAGTGGCAGACCCAGGCTTTTAGTAATTTTAATGCAGTAAGTGGCAGACCCAAAGCTTTAGCAATATCAATGCGGTCAGTGGCGAACCCAGGCTTTTAGTTAGTTCAAGGCAGTAAGTGGCGAACTCAGGCTTTAAGTAATTTCAAGAAGTTAGTGGCAGACCCAAAGTTTTAGCAATTTCAAGGTGGTCAGAGGCAAACCCAGACTTTCAGCAATTTAAAGGTAGTCAGTGGCGAACCTCGTTTTTAAATATAGCAATCTCAACGTTGTAAGTGGCGGATCCAGACTTTTAGAAATATCAAGGAGTCAGTGGCGGACCTATGCCTTTAGCAATTTCAATGTAGTCAGTGGCAGAATAAAGGCTTTTGGCAATTGCAAGGTGGCCAGTGACGGACATAGGCTTTCAGCAATATCGAGGCAGTCATAGTAGAGCCAGGCTTTAAGAAATACCAAGGCAGTTAGTGGCTGACTAAGGCCTTTGGCAATATCACGGCAGTCAGAGATAAACCCACGTTTTAAGCAATATCAAGGCAGTCAGTGTTGGAGCCAGGCTTTAAGCAATATCAAGGTGGTCAGTGGCCGACCAAGGCTTTTGGCAATATCAAGATAGTTATTGTCAAACCCAGGGTTTTAGCAATATCAAGGCAATCAGTGGAAGGACCTGGGTTTTTTGCAATATCTAAGCTGTCAGTGGCAAACCCAGGTTTGTAGTAATATCAAGACAATTAGCGGCGGACCCAGGAACAATTAGGCAGTCAGTTGCGGGCCTAAACTTTTGGCAATTTTAGGCAATCAGTGGCGGATCCAGACTTTTAGCGACATTTAGGCAGTCAGTGGCGAACCTAAACTTTTAGCAATACACAAGGCAGTAAGTGGGAAACCCAGTCTTTTAGCAATATAAAGGCAATCAGTGGCGGACTCAGGCTTATAGCGACAGTTAGACAGTCAGTGGCGGACCTAAGCTTTAAGTAATTCGAGGCACTCAGTGGCGGACCCAGGCTTTTAGTATTTGTGAGGCGGTCAATGGTGTAATCAGGCTTTTAGCAAATGCAAGAAGAACCGCACGGCTTGGATCCAACTGGTACTTTTGAGAATATGACTTTCCTACCTCTGGGAGCGCCAGGTGAAGCCAAGAATCCTTGATCTACACTGACAGTAAAGGGTGCCTAATGGTCAACATACAGGCAGATAAAATAAAATTATATTGGAAATTACGCAAACAGAGAGACAGAAAGAGATGCAGAAAGACAGGATGACAGACGGAAATGGAAAGCATCATCAGTTCAGGCGTTCTTTTACATCTTAACTACTTACCAAATAACTCCAATTTTTAAACGATCCTTCTGAAATGATTGCTTTTGAAAACATAGTGGTAAAAGGAGAACATGCTGGTGACAAGCATTTTCTCCTTTTTCTAAAATGTTTTCTAACCTGTCAAGGACAGAAGCTATGATTTTAGACATATTTGATATGCCATCTGCAAATGTTTTCAATCTGGACAAATCTAAAGTGTTGGTGTCTGGTAAAAAGTTCTACAAAATCAATTCTCCTCCCGTCTCGTCATTTAACTCTTTACCAGATAATTCCAATTTTTATTATTATACCGCAAAGAAATTTGTAATGATATGATTGGATAATATGCCCCGAACATATATATCATGTACACTGGCAAAACCAACGTAAAAGCAGTTTCCTTTTCGTGAGCCCCGTATACATGACTACACTTTCAACACAACATCCAAAATGGCGGAGTCGATCAAGATTAACATCAAGATTATGCACCAAACTGCACGTTTTACCAAGGTTTTAGTGACGTCAGTTCCCAGTGACATCAGTTTTCATTGAACTGGGGCACTCAGAAGTGAAATTCTACTTCATCAGCGTACTCAAGTTTTGAAACCAAAAAACAGGTAAATTTCGCTTAACACACGTTGGAATGGTAAAGCTTTGCAGTATAATAAATTCGTTGTACGGTCAGGTGGCAGGGGACTTGGAAACTTGTTCACGGCTGTGGTGAATCATGTCGTTCGGCTCGGGGCGACATGATTCACCTCAGCCGTGAACAAGTTTCCAAGTCCCCTGCTACCTGACCGTACAACTAATAAAGCCGATCCCCGGTAGCTCAGTCGGTAGCGTGCAGGACTTGAGAACACGGGATCGTGGGTTCGATCCCTGGCTTGGCCAATCTCTTTCCCAGGATTGATGATAGTCATTGCGACAAGATTCATTCCTCTCCCACCGCTGACCATTGTTACGACAATGATTATGTGGGAAAGCAGCCAGTGGCCTGGAAAGAAAATTGTGCGGAGTACTGGTAAAAGAGACTCCAGGAAAGCATGGATAGGTGCACTGGCCGACGCGATATAACTGAAATAATGTTGAAAACGGTGTTAAACACTAAACAATCAGTCAATCAATCCAATTTTTAAACTATCCCTTTGAAATGAATGCTTTTGAAGAACAGAGCGGGAAAAGGAGAAAATGCTTGTTTTCTATCCTATTAATGACAGATGCTGTGATTTGGTCCATATTTGATATGTCAACTGCAAATGCTTTCAATTTGGACAATTCTAAAGTTTTATCGTGTGGTACACAGTTCGGAAATTCGAGTAACCTCCCGTTTTTGGGCGTCTCTTCATTTACTCTTTACCATATAGCCTGCAATGCGCGAAAAGGGGCATTCGGACATTTGCGTAAAGTGTCATTCAGGATTAGCCTGCGCAGGCTAATCCGAAACGACACCTTCCGTTCTTTTGTAATCTTCTGCGTTGCGCAAGTCTACTATAGGACAAAATCTAGTGTAGTCGTAAAGTGCCTTCTCGGATTAGCCTGCGCAGACTGCGCAGGCTGATCCGAGACGACACTTTACGCAAATGTCCGAATGCCGCTTTTCGCGTGTTGCAGGCCATATAACAAAATGTTAGACTTGTCGAAATTTAAAGCATTTGCAGTAGACAAATGAAATTTGGTGCGTATCATGCGATTTTTCTTTGACAGGACAGAAAACGATGTGGAAAAAGGAGAAAATGCTGGTTACAAGCATTTTCTCCATTCCTCACAATGTTTTAAAAAAGTTTCTTCCTCAGGGTCGTTAAAAACGTTTTGCTTTGTTTTGTTTTTATCGCAGAGTTAACCCTAACTTTTAAGAGGCGGGTACCCCAAAGACGCCGTTTTTGTGGCATTTGTCGAAGACAATGCCACTATGAGATCAATAATAAATGTTCAATATTGAATTTTGAAGACCATGTATGGTATTTTGTCCAAAACCGAAGGAAGTAAACCCAATTAAACTCAATTTTTCAAGACAAATGAGTTTTTCAATAGCACTCAGATATATAATTGGAAATGGCGTATTGAAATAAACTGCAAAAGGCTGTCGATCGTGGAAATACTTCTTTTTGAGTAAAAATAGCTTCACCTCTTCATAGCCTTCTATTGGCGCAATGATATGCACAAAATTTGTCTTCTAACCGCTTTGCTTCCGGGGTTGTTCGTTCCAAAACCAGTTCGTCACTGGGCTTGTTCGTCCCATGATTGCACGCTACTCATTTGATTGTGCATGAATATTTACAGGAAGAAAACTTTATTGTAATGTTGGGAATTAGGTCCTGACGGCCAAAGATATCTCAAAATTATAGTATTCAGGTATAAACTTAATTGAATTCAATATATTTACATGGCTTCTCTCTCTACCCATCGTGCATCCTTCCGTCAAGGGACGTTACTCCTGACTCCTCTTGAAAGATCAAAGGGAGACCACCAATACACAAATAACGCAAACTTAGGCACCAGTAATCTCCCTTTAACCAAAGAGACATATTCATATGCTTAGGAGGTTGATTTTCAAGTTAATATTTAAATAATATTTCTCTTTTTTTTTAGCTCACCTGAGCACGAAGTGCTAAGGTGAGGTATTGTGATCGGTCATTGTCCGGCGTCCATCTGTCCGTCTGTCTACAATTCCTTTAAACATCTTCTCCTCCTAAACCGCTGGGCCAATCTTGGTGAAATTTGGCAGGGATGTTCCTTGGGTGAAGTTCTACCAAAGTTGTTCAAGAGATTGAATTCCACCCTTAACTCTGGTTGCTATGGCAACAGAAAGGAAAAAAATAGCAAAATCTTTGAAAATCTTCTTCTCTGACATTAGAAGGCGTAGAGCTTTGATATTTGGTATGTAGCATCTCCTAGTGGACCTCTACCAAGTTTGTTCATATGATGCCCCTGGGGTTAAAACTGGCCCCGCCCCGGGGGTCACAAGTTCGAACATAGGAACAAAGAAAGAAAACTTTAAAATTCTTCTTCTCTGAAACTGGAAGGCATGGAGCTGTGATATTTGGCATCTAGCATCTCCTAGTGGACCTCTACCAATTTTGTTCATATGATGCCCCTGGGGTCAAAACTGGCCCCGCCCCAGGGGTCACAATTTCGAACATAGGAACAAAGAAGGAAAACTTTAAAATTCTTCTTCCCTAAAACTGGAAGGTGTGGAGCTTTGATATTTGGTATGTAGCAATTCCTAGTGGACCTCTACCAAGTTTGTTCAATGATGCCGCTGGGGTCAAAACTGGCCCTGCCCCGGGGGTCACAAGTTCGAACAAAGGAACAAAGAAGGAAAACTTTAAAATTCTTCTTTTCTAAAACTGGAAAGCATAGAGCTTTGTTATTTGGTATGTAGTGAACCTGTTCTAAGTTTGTTAGCCCACCTGAGCACAACGTGTTCAGTCAGTTCAAAATTGGGTCACCTGGGGTCATAAACTAGGTCTCAAGGTTAAATTAAACTAATACTTTGTGGGCACTCTAGAGGCCATATTTTTTGCTCAATTGACTTGAAAATTGGTCAGAATATTTGTCTTGATGAAATATTGGGTGAGTTTGGAATTGGGTCACCTGGGGTCATGAACTAGGTCACTTGGTCAAATTTAAGAAATACCTTGTGGGCACTCTAGAGGCCACATTTATTGCTGAATTAACTTGAAAACTGTTCAGAATGTTTGTCTTGATAAATGTTTTGACGAGTTCTAAATTGGGTCACATCGGGTGATAAATTAGGTCACTAGGTCAACTTAAGGAAATTCCTTGTGGACGCTCCAGAGGCCACATTTTAAGCTCAATTGACCAGACAATTGGTCAGAAATTGTATTACGCACGTGAAGTGAATTTCGCCTATTGATTCAGGTGAGCGATCCAGGGCCATCATGGCCCTCCTGTTTTCAAATTATTAATTCTACACAGTGGCTTCCTTGACAAATGCCACATCAGCGTTCTCGACGCTTTGATAATAACAGGTATGCCCCTGGTGGGACTGGCCAAGAGACCTCTTTGTTGATGGTCGTTTGTTTGGTGTTAAATACCGTTTTCAGCATAATTTCGCAGTTATAACCCATCGCTGAGGCAAATTGCACCTACCCATGCTTTCCTGCAGTTTCTTTTACAAGTGCTTTACTCAACATTCTTTACAACGCACTGGCTGCTTTCCCTCATATACATCGTCGAAACCATATCCAGCGGTGGGAAAGGTACATCTATGAACCCTGTCGTAATGACTTTCATCAAATTACGGTATGGGAAGATTCCCTCCCCCACCCCCGTAGAGGCCTTCTTATCAAACCATGTGCGTTACCGACTGGGCTTCCTTGGCTGTATTTCACTAATCTGCATACACGCAAACTTAATTTTCGTACGCAGTTTAAGTGAGCAAGCATCAACTCTGATAACAAGAAACACTTAACTGCGTAACTATACCATTTATGTAAGTGTCTGCATAACTTTACATCGGCGGATCAGCGGAGGGGGGTTTCAGGGGGGGGGGGGGTCCGGGACCCCCCCCCTTTTCAAAGTAACCCCTGTCTGCCTGAAATTTGGACCACGTACGAATGTAGAAGTAGATTCTTGATCAGTTATTTGCATAGGTTTTCTAGTAATATTGTTCGCAGGTATACAATTATATTGGTGTATATACACAATGACAAGAAAAACCGTTGTCTGCGCATGTCATATTTTTCGAAGATTCGACCTGTCTGCTATGACACATCACCCATCCCCCGAATACCTGGGAAAAGAAGGGCTTATACCGAAGCTATTAGCCTATTACCCAAGCATGTAGGGGCTGTTTTAATAAATGGCCGATGCATAGGTTACATGCTAGCCGATCATAGCTGAATGAATCGCACCAAGTAGCGTTTTATTGAGTAAACGTTTATTTTATTTTGAAATTCAAAGCAACGGTTGTTGTCTTGAAAACTTAGTCCGCTTCTGTACCAAGAATGCCCAAATTAGATAGATGTGTATTTGTAGAATGCCATCTAGCGGGAGATAACGCAAGAAAAACAAGCATTTTTTTTAATGTAGCAAACTTAAATATGTAATGATCTATTCGGTTTTCCGCCGCCCCCCACACGGAAAAAATCCTGGATCTGCTCCTGCTTTACGCCAAAGATGTATACATGCGTGTACATAGTACCAAATAGTTTGGGTAAATCAGCCTTCATGAATGACACTTCCTTTGACATGTTATCTAAGATAACGTGCATGACGGTACAAAAGCGCTTTTGGGTGCAAGATCAGACTACACAGAGCCTGAGACCTGATCATGAATCTACACTCTCCGATTATCCCGACAGTTTATTGAAACGCAGCCCTGGACCAAGATATCTCTGAAGACTGTTTCGGTGTTGGCTAGATCAATTATCAAACTCTATGTTCAGTGCAGTCTGATCTTACT
Organism: Hippopus hippopus; assembly: GCA_946811185.2. Taxonomy (NCBI): domain Eukaryota; kingdom Metazoa; phylum Mollusca; class Bivalvia; order Cardiida; family Cardiidae; genus Hippopus; species Hippopus hippopus. The sequence continues at coordinate 10,934,599 of OX328103.1, read as the reverse complement.
CTACAATGCTTTAAAGGCACATTTTGTTGCCTTCAGAAAGCCATTTAACCCTTTACCACACAACCCCGTGCTTCAACTACTTTGAGGAACAAATTAAGGCTCTAAAAGCAATGTGGGAAAAGGAGAAAATGCTGGTGACCAGCATTTTCTCCTTTACCCACAATATTTTTTACCCGGATATTCTCTTTTGTCAACAATGTTTCCTATGAACAAAACTAATAATTTGAGTCACATTTAATGTCGTCTGCAAATGCTTTCAGATGGGACAAATACATCTACTAAACTTTTGAAATTTGCCGTTTGGGATTTTATTAAAGCAGTTCACTATTAAGACGATGACAATTTGGGCCATATTGATAGGCAACAATTAATATGCCGCACAAAAAATGGGATTAGTCATTTAAAGGGTAGGGAAAAAAAATGTAAAAAGATGAGATGTATTTAACGCTAGTTACCTGCATTGTCTGCATTTCCCATGTGTTTTCGACAGCATTCTTTCCTCAGGGTCGTGAACTTTCTATTCATTTTTATTTCTATTCTGTCTATGAGCTGTTTTTGGCCGTCTACAGGATAAAACATAAAAAAAAAATAATGAAATTTTTTAATTTACGATTTGTCGTCTGCAATTCATGCTTTCAATATCTTGTCAAAAGCTTTTTATGGTCTGGTTAAGGGAACACTATCAAAAAACAATTTTTCCGTAATTTTATGATTCTTAATTATTGATGATTTGCATTGTTTTTTTTTTTCTAATAAATATCAGTGATATATATATTTTTTAATTTGGTGAGATGTGAAAAATCTAAAAACCCACCTTTAAGGGTTATATTAAAGCGAAGAAATCCCTAGTCTCGTTTCCGTTGAAAAATTACGTCATGAAAACCTAAAAATAAATTTTATCGCTGCAAGAAAAACGTCATTCACGCATGCGCAGAGCTTCAACGTTCCGACTTGGCCGTTTCAGCACAATTTCCCTTTATTGTTCAAGAAGGTCAGAAAGAAATTTTTGAAAAAATAAGTTATGGAGGTTGATGAAGCACCAAATCGTAACGAGGTAAGTTCCCTTTTATGAAGTTCCTTTTTATATCATTAAATTGTCTCTACATTTCTTGGTTAAAGCGGTTATCATGTGCAAGTTGGATACGATTTTTAACGGCGAAAATGGCTAAGTCCAACATGGCCGCAAAAATTTCTAAGTCCACGCTTCAAATCGCGTCTGAGGCCGATTTTGAAAATGAATCGCCGGAGCTTGGACAAAATCTAGATAAAAATTCGACTTGAATGGAATTCTCTGAGTGATTTTCTATAATTCTTGTGTTTCAGGGAGCTGGTGATTCAGCCGATTCCGAGATATCAGGTATGAAACTTGGGTTTTATTGTTATGAGAACTTAGAAAATTTGACATGGCGGTTTTGCCAAGTGAAATTTCGAAGATTTACTCTTATTACCTTTTCATATTTGAATGAAATAGGCTTGGTTTTGTTAAGTTTTCAGCCACATTATATTTTTGTGAATGGAAAATGTTAATTTTCAGCCTTTTTAAATTTCTCTATTGATTTCCTTTTCCTTCTTATTTACACAAAGAAACTTAACTCTTTACCGACAACAAAATTGATTTTTAGACTCATTCTAATTTAAAGCATTTGCATACAAAGTCAGTGTGGTTTAAATGAAGGGATTTGTCACTTCAAGTTAAGGAGACACTTTGGAAAATGGATAACATGATAGCAACCAACATTTTCTCCTTTTTTCATAATTTTTTTAAAAGCTTTTTTCCACAATGTTGTGTTCCACAATGTTGTGAAACACTTTACTTAACACCAGAAGTTAGGGCTATTCCAAATTGAAACCATTGCAGACAAAAACTAAAACATGACTCATAAACGGAAATACGTGCTGGGAAGGATAAAAAACATTGTGCAAACAGAAGAAAATGCTACTTACTAGCATTTTCTCCTTTTCTCATGATGTTCCGAAAGCTTTCTTACTAAGGTTTGTTAAAAGTTGGGATTGTGTGGTAAAGGGTTAATCCTGACATTGTTGCCTAAAAGGCTTTATTGAACCTTTATCAAAGAATCTGTTGTTTTGAAGAGCCTGAAGGTGAAAGCTTATGAAAACAATGTAGAAAAAAGAAGAAATTGCTTGTAAGTTGTAACTAGCTTTTTTTGCTGTTTGTAGGATGGTTTTCTACCCTTTTAAATTGTAAATAGCATTTTTTGCTCTCTCTCGCATGGTTGTCTACCCTTTCAAAGATAAATCCCAGATAAGACGAATTTGTCTGCAAATGCTTTGAACTCGTCACAACAAGATAAAAATGTAGCCTTGTTCAAAGTGAAAGCATTTTGCAGTCCACATTTTAGTTTAACTCATTACCAAACGACGAAATTTTAGGTTTGTCCAATTCGAAAGCATTTGCAGACGACAAAATAAAAGTGACTGAAAATTTGAAATTTGTTTTGTGAAGGGTAGAAAACATTGTGGGAAAAGGAGAAAATGCTGGTTACCAGCATTTTATCCTTTTCCCACAATGTTTTCCAAAGGCTTCTTTCTCAGGGTTGTCAAAAGTAGGGATTGTGTGGTAATGGGTTAAATGTGATGGAATTCATCGTTAATAGGATAGAAATCACTGTGGGAGTAGGAGAAAATGCTGATTACCAGCATTTTCTTCTTTTTTTTCCCCAAAAAAGCTTCAAAAGGCTACTTCCTTAGGGTCGTTAAAACAAGGGATTGTTTGGTTCGACAGGGTTAAATTGGATGGGGCTGATAAAATTTTTGCGAATGGTAAAATGTAAAACCTCATAGCTCTGAACCCGGATTTGATTACCAATGCAGACAGTGCAGATAAAGATAGAATGTGCAATCTGGTTTATATCTACCCTGTAGGCTTCTCTTCCAAATATGTTTCAAAAACAGCTTCAAATTTCAATGTTATATCTTTAGTACTGACTGTGAATCTGAGATTGTCAGTTTTATTCGAGCCATTCTTTGTGAAAAAGGGGCTTAATGCATCTGCAAAAGGAATCGACCGAGGTCAGACTGCACAATCTGGGCAGGCAGACCTCAGTGGAGACTTTTTGCATTTTGTAAATTTTCTGCATGTCCAAGGACCAGTGTACCCAATAATTCAGTTGGTTGTTGAACAAAATGGATTTTATTAATCTGTGATGATATTATGACATGCTTGGTATCATGAATCACGGAAATGCATTCAACCTCCTTTTGCCAGAACATAGCTCATTGATATACCAGTGACTGCACTACAAGAGTTACCTCTATGTGACATCTATGTCATTTGGCCTGCAACATATGAAAAAAGGCATTCAGACATTTGCATAAAGTGTTGTCTCAGATCAGCCTGCGCAGTCCGGGCAGCAGGGCCCGCGCTGCCGATCGCCATTTTCACCAAATGCGAAAATTTTGAACAAGTGGCGAATTTTTTCTTTAACTGGCGAAAATAAGTGGCGAAAGTTTTTTTTTTGGCAATTCTTCAGTTTTTGTCTCAACTCACGAGACAAGTGGAGAAAGGGTGAAGCAGGGAACAAGCTACAGGGCGACGTGAGCGAAGAAGTCACCTTCAATGGCTCAACTTCGCCTCGTCAAGCTTGCACGGCGATAAAACTTAGCCTTAAAAAATTCCCGACCTGGCTATATTCATGAAATTTTGTCTATCTAAGACAAAGGGTGACGCCAGTTATCCTTTATCAACTTTGTCGATTTAGACAAGACAGCAGAGTGTTATGATCCATATCAGTTACTAACTCGCTAAATCTACCCCTTTATCCCACGAAAACCTGTCTTTTTTTCCCACAGGTAAAGCGTCTGCTTATTTGTTTAAATGACGTCAGACGATCAGTACTGATTCTCAATACATGAATAGTCGTAAAATAAAGCAGAATTACCTCTTCTTACTGCTGGAGATATTCTTTACAAATATTTTTTAATAAATTACAATGATGGATGGTAAACCAAAGGATTAAAAAATCTTGAAAACAATCATTTGCCTTCCTTACATCGGCAACTCAAGCAAAATCTGGAGTAGTGTTCTATTTATAGCATTCTATTTTTAGAATACTCTACGCCTTTTCCTTCCTATCAGCTGTTTTATATATAGCCTGTCTGTAAACCTTGTTAAGTTTAATTCTTTTAAATTTTACCAAGTCCTAGTTATGTTTTTGAATCAAGATTGTGGTTGGCCCTCATTACAGCCGTGAAGAATTTTTTTTTCTTTTCTCATCACTCTGGACATTATTTGTAATCTGATGAGAAATATCAGGGTTTGAAGTAATGTGTGACTGCATCAGTGGGGTCATAAATTACAAGGCAATCAAAACCCAATGGTCAGATAATGTTCTTCTGAGTTAACATGTAGATAAAAATCCTTTCTCATTTTTTTCTTTGATAAGCAAATCATATCCAAAAGTGATAGTAAGATTCAACTGTTTTTCACTCAAGGTAGGCATACAGAAATTCTTTCATCACATACTATAATTTCTACTGTAAAGTTCATGGAAGAAATACTGTCTACTTTCAGCACAAGTCTGCTTCTAGATTCAAACAGAATTTAACTACATTGTGCTTTTACCATGTTTTTTTTTTTTTTTTTATCAACCCACACAATGCCAACCTTTTAACAACCTCAAAAACGGAGACTTATGAAAACGTTGTGAGAAAGAAAAAAAATGCTAGTAACCAGCATTTTCTGCTTTTCAAATAATGTTTTCTGTCCAATCACAGACAATCTTCAATATTTTGGCAACAATTAAATTGATGTCTGTATATGCTTTGGGTTTGGATGTGTCTAAAATTCTGTCATGTGCTAAAGGATTAAATCCCCATCGTGTAATTTTCATCATTCATGTTTTCATGTTTGTACAAATGAATTAAGATTAAAAACATAAAAAAACCTTGTTCTCTGTGTCTGATACCTGAACAGAATCGAGGGGGATAAATGGTAGTAAAAAGGAAAGGAAAGTAGAGAAAAAGTAGAAAGAAATGGCTCATAAATTAAGAAAAGTGGCGAAAAAAATGGCTAATAAATTAGGAAAAGTGGTGAAAAAAAATGGCTCATAAATAAAAAAAGTGGCGAAAAGTTTTTTAAATTGGCGAAAATAGTGGCGAAAGAAAAAAAAAAAAGTCAGAGCAGGCCCTGGGGCAGGCTAATCCGCGACGACACTTTCCATTTTTATGTATTTTTTTTGTTTTGCGCAAGTCTTCTGTAGCACAAAATCTAATGTAGTCGTAAAGTGCCGTCTCGGATTAGCCTGCGCGGACTGCGCAGGCTGATCCGAGACGACACTTTACGCAAATGTCCGAATGCCCCTTTTGGTGTGTTGCAAGCCATATTGTATCCCTACAGCAAAAACAGGTCTGAATGGCGATGTGTTAAACCATATAGATCAGAACAAGCAGAATGGGTACCCAGAGCCATCTAGCAGTTCAAAACCTGAGAAGAGCCATGACAAAGACCGGCACTCTTCATCAAAGCATAGTTCAAGCTCTGAGAAGAAGCATAGTTCAAGCTCCAAGCATCATTCTTCGAGCTCTAGCAAGCACAAAGATGGTCATTCCAGCTCGAGCTCACACAAGCATAGCTCAAGCAGTAGCAGTAAACACAAAGATGGGCATTCCAGTGAGAAACATTCTAGCTCGAGCAGCAAACATTCAAGCTCCAGTGATAAACATAAGGACGGAAGCTCATCAAGTTCCAGCAAAGATAAGCATCACAGCTCAAGCAGTAGCAGTCGAGATAAAGACAAGCACAGCAGCTCCTCCAGTAAGGACAAGCACCACAGCAGCTCATCAGATAAACATAAACACAGCTCTAGCTCCAGCAAGCATTCGTCTTCATCAGAACATAAATCAAAAGATGAGAAACATAAAGATAGAGAACACAAACACAGCTCCAGTAGTAGTCATAAACACAGTTCCTCAAGCAATAAAGAAAGCTCCTCCAAAGAAGAAAAGAAAGAAAACGTAGAGTCTGATAAAGAAAAGGAGAGACAGGCCAGAAAAGAAAAGGAAAGACAGGAGAGGAAGGAGAAAGAAAGAAGAGAAAGGAAAGAAAGAGAGAGGAAGGAGAAAGAAGCAAGGGAAAATGAAGAGCAGATGAAAGTCAAGGCTGAACCAATGTCACCGGAGAAAAATGCTGGTTCCCCAGTGAAGGCCTCACCTGAGAAGATTAAAGAGGAACCAGTGAAAAGAGAGCCAGAGAGTAGTGATGATGAAGATGATACTCCATTGGTAAGTTACAAAAACAGAGTTCTGCAAAATTAAATCTTTTACCAGGCTAGAAATGATTGACTTGTCCATGTCAAAGTATTTTCGGACAACAAATTTAAACCTTTACCCTTTTACCAAATACTCATGTATTTTAACAGCCTTGAGAGGAAAAAAGACTGGAAAACAATGTGGGAAAAGGAGAAAATGCATTTTCTCCTTTTCTCACAATTTTTCCTACCCTTTTAGAGACAAATACAATCATTAGAGCCATGTGTATTTTGTTGTCTGCAAATGCTTTCGACTTGGTTAAATCTAAAATTTTGTGTAGGGTGAAGAATCAATGTACCAGAAATGATTGAATTTGTCTTTAAAAAGGAAGAAATCATTGTGGGGTAGAGAAAATAGTTTTGATTACCCACATTTATTTTCTCTTTGTCCATTTTATTTTCTTAAGACTTATTTCTCATTCATATAATGAAAAGCACCTCTTTTCTTAAAGAGTTTTATAAAGCTTTGTTTGGGGGTAGTTTTAATCCCTCAGAATCAAAAGGATTAGTCAGTTGAATAAACCGTTTTTTGATGACCCTGATGTAAAAGGCATTTCCCATAATTTCTTCTGTTATTGGGGGTAATTGTCTCATTTGATTGGCTATTTGTCACAAACTCTTTTGTACAAGGTGACAAAATTAAACACTGTCCTATGTTGAATAGATTGAGAGATGTCAAAACTGGCTAGAATGATAATGATTTTAGCTTGTATTCCTTTACCACACAATCTTGAAAGCTTTTGAAACACTTTGGGAAAAGATGAAAATGCTGGTAACCAGCATTTTCTCCTTTTCCCACACTGTTTTCTATCATTTTAGTGCCAGATCTCTTAATTCCAGCGGCATTAAATTGTTATCTACAAATGCCTTCATTTTGGATGAATTCTTTTTGTTTGGTAAAGAGTTCTAGGTATGGAAAATATTGTGGGCAAAGGGAGAAAATTCTGGTTACCCGCATTTTCTCCTTTTCCCATAGTGTTGTGTAAATGTCTCCTTTGTCAAGTTTAACAGAAAACCACAGGATTGTTTGGTAAGGGCCTTTTTTATTTATTTTTTTTTTTAATTTTCTAGTCTGTAAGATTGAAGCAAGAGGTTGAGCAAAAACCAGTGAAGAAAGAAAAAGTTTCACCTGAACCAAAAGCCGTGAAGCGAGAGCGGGAAGAATCGGAGGAGGAAGAAGACGATGATGATGTCCCGTTGTCAGCAAGGTAAGAGATGATGACTCACATGCCATTGTTAACCCTGGATTTTTGCTCATTGCAATGATTTAAAGTCATTTTAGAAGCTAACACTTTCTCCCTCTCCCAAAATGTTTTCTGCTCTATCATAGACAAATCCCATCATTTGACACTGATTTGTTGCTGCAAATGCTTTCTATTTAAAAGAGTCTAAAATTTTGTCATCACCAAATGATGCCAAGTTTTATTGGTGCAGGCGAACAATGCTCTTGTAATTACGGTGGAAAAATAAGAAAATAAATTGTTGTTTTCTCCTTTTCTTCTGACAATGTTTTGTAACCTTTCGAAGACAAATTTCATTATTTGAGCCTCCAGTGATTTGTCCTCTATAGCTGCTGTCAAATTTTACTCTAGTAGAAGTCTAAGCACCCTTTGTCTGGTGGCACTTAACCCTTTACAACACAATCCCAAGTTTTAAGGATCCTAGGGTTAAAAAGGGCCTTTGAAAATATTGTGGAAAAAGGAGAAAATGCTGGTTACCAGCATTTTCTTCTTTTTCCTCAATATTTTTTACCATTTTAAAGGAAAATTTTTATTATGTAAGTCATGTTGAATATGTGGTCTACAAATGCTTTCAGTTTTGACAAATCTTAAATGAGCCATGCTCTGGCAAAAGGGAGCTTAATGCATCTCTGTGATGCATTATGCCCAGCAAGCCATCACATAATTATGGATCCATGAAGAGGTCCATGTCGTCTAACAACCGACTGAACAATTGGGTAAACTGGTCTGTGGACATGCAGAAAATGAACCAGTTGCAAAAAGTTTTGGCCCAGGTCAACCTGCACGGACTGCGCAGTCCACGCAGGCTGAACTAGGTCGATACCTTTTGCAGATGCAGTTAGGCGTAAAAAAAAAAATAGTTTGTTTCGGGTAACCCGACCCTACCTGGAGATTTTGCCCCGACCCTAATTTTTTTTTTGTCTTCCGATAAAAAAAAAAGTCAGCCTTTTATCATACTGTGTCACAGGACGCCTGTTTCGGCAAATATTGCTCATTATATTATAGGTGTACAATCATGTACTACTACATACATAATTATGCATGAAAACTCCTACGCCTGTACAAAAGCTACCGTGTATCGGAGTATATTGAACCGACCTTAAACACAAATTGTCAAACGCAATAACGTGGGTCTTCCATTTCTAAAAATACATACAAGCAGGCGGAGAGATCGGGCTTTTTCGCTAACTCCACACAGGAACTTCTGTTTATCGAACGTTCGTATCCTATCGCACGGTTACAAAAGACAAACGGGTACCAGTTTTATCTTCTACAATAAATCACGCCCGAAATACTGTGGTACTATACAGACTGTGTAACGAACTTTTACTTGTGATTTTCGCTTTTCTTCGCGTAAAATATAGACAGGATCCCGTCATCTCTGTTGTCATCACCGCATTTCCGGTTCTGTAGTGCATTGTCGCTACTTTCGGTTTGCTAGATTTCAGATTGAACAAGTTCTGTTAAACATCATTCGGCAAAAGTGCTAGCATGCTCTAGAACTACGAACAATTAAGGTGTTCAATGTAGATATAACATTCGAAAAATTTTAATGGACGTTTCTCTTGCAACTTATCTGACAGGACGGACTGTGGACTAAACTAGACGACGGCAACGATAGAAGTTTAGATTTGTATCAAGCGTCGATAGGTCTTCATATTAGACAGGTATTTTCATATTTTTTTTCTATCTTTGTTACAATGAGGCAACAATAATTTCTTTCGGAAAATATAAATCTACCCAAACTTGCCTTGTTCTCGCTCTGCCCCCCCTTCACTCAGCTTGATTTACCCTACCTGGTCTTAGAGAAAAACCTGAAACTGCCTAGGCTAGGAGCCGCTATGCAAAAATTTTCCAAGGCTTTCTAATCTCTCCTACACTTCCGGCAAGTGATGCCACTTTAGTTTCCAGGTAAAATGTGTCTGATCTATATAAAATTGAGGAGCAGCGGCACTTCTCCCAGATTTCTTGACGGATTTGGGTAAAATTTTCACGGGATGTTTCTCATCATGTGACCTAGCGCATATTGTCAAGGTTTTGCAATTCATAGCTGCATCATGGAAAAAGGGGGCTTCATGTTGTATTTCATTTTTCACCAATATCTCTTTAATTAATACTGGACATATCTCAACGGATTTGGATGAAATTTTCACAGATCATGTGACCTAGCGCATATTGTCAGGGTTTTGGAATTTATTACTCACTGTGTCATGGAAAAAGGGGGCTTCATGTCAAATTTAAAATGCGTCCATCCTTACAAAAGTCTGTTTCTTGTGAACGCAACTCCTCCCACATTTCTTGACGGATTTGGGTAAAATGTTCATAGAATGTTTCTCATCATGTGACCTAGTGCAGATTGTCAAGGTTTTGCGATTTATAGTTGCATCATGGAAAAAGGGGGCTTCATGTTATATTTCATTTTTCACCAATATCTCTTTAATTACTTGACATATCTCAACGGATTTGGATAAACTTTTCACAGATCATGTGACCTAGCGCATATTTTCAGGGTTTTGGAATTTATTGCTGTGTCAAGGGAAAAAAAATGTTTTTCATCAATGTATCTCCAACTAATGGACATAATTTCATGAAACTTCATATTTTTATTGCTTAATCAAAGCCAATGACCAATGAGTCCGTTGTGCGTCCATCTGTCCATCCATCAGTCCATGCGTAAAACTTTTAGATCACAAGTAACACAATATATCCATTGAGCTACCCAGGTAGGTGCTAGAAATTCCAACACTTTAGTCTCTAAAGCTAGCTGCTTGAAATAGCAGCCATGTGGCGGCGTATATTGTGATGACAACACTCTTGTTTCACATTATAACTCTGAAGGACAACAAAAGTGGATACTTGTAATTTCAAAGTTGTGTCAAGAATGTGTGTTCTAGATAAAAAACAATATGCATAACCTTTGTAAACCCAACTTTTCTACAGATAAAATGTTTACTTTAAATCAGTATAATATATATAGTCCTCTAAAGTGTTCTGGAGGGGGGGGTATTAAACATAAAAACAAACGAAACATTCTCGTATTTAATCAGTTTATTTAGAAACTTGCAAATAAATGTTTTTCACTTTTTCAGCTGTTTTAGCTCTTTACCACACAATCCACAGTTTTAACAATCCTTAAAAAAAACTTTTGAAAACATTGGGAAAATTGAGGGAAAAGGAGAAAATGCTATAAACCCATATTTTCTTTGCTTCCCATGTTTTCTACCCTTCCCAAAACAAATTTCAATTTGTGAGTTACATTTGTTTTGTTGTCAGCAAATACTTTTAATTTGGACAAGTCTAAAAAATTTCAATTCAGAAAAGAGTTAAACAAAAGTGGGCAGCATTCAGTGGGGAAAAAAGATGCAAATATAGAAGTATAGTTTAGATAGAATTTGACCATTTACCACACAATCAGAAAGTTAGTGACAGACTAGAGGTCTTTCGAACACATAATGAGAAAAGGGACTCGGAGCTGGTAGCCACCATTTTCTCTTTTTTTTCCATTTTCGAAAGCAAATACCACCATTTCAAAATGTTTTTTTTTGGGGGGGGGGGAGTTTAAAAAAAAAAAAAAATTCGTCCCTACCCTACCTAACATTTTTGGAGACGTTACCATAAACAAACTATTTTTTTTTTTTTAGGCCTTAGCCTCCTTTTCACAGAGTACGGCTACGATTTTTGTGTTTTAGTAAAGAGTTTAAGGCTGATAAGTTTTAGCTCTACTGACTAAAAGCCAGCAGAGCTTATGTCATGGGTATGGTTTCCGTAGTTCATCCATCCATTGGTCTTTTTCTTGTTTACGCAATAAAGTCTGCATTTGTGGTTGGATTTTCGTGAAACTTGCACAGTTTGTTTATCTCATCAATAGCTTGATCCCTAGAGAATTTGAAAAAAAAATCTAACAATCAGTATGGGAAAAGTAGCCATTTGAAGTTGAAAATTTCCATTTCTTGTTTACACGATAAAGTCTGCATTTGTGATCGGATTTCTGTGAAGCCTGCACAGTTTGTTTATCTCATCTTGTTTTAGAGTGCAACAAGTGAAGAAGGTGAAAAAAGAAAAAACAAAGAAACGTAAAGCCGACGACTCTGAAGATGAAAAACCTGTTGTAAGTAGGTTTTACTTTAGTCCTTAATCCTTTGCTACACCATCCAGGGTTTTAATGACACTGAGAGCCAAGCCACAGTAGCACAGTTGGTAGCCTACAGTACTTGAGAACAGGGGGTCACTGGTTCGATCACCAACTTGGCTAATTTCTTTCATAGGATTGATGATAGTCATTGCGACAGGATTCATTCCTCTCTCTAATTGGTTCGACAATGATTATATGGGAAAGGAGCCAGTGGCTTAGAAAGAATATTGTGCGGCGTAATGGTAAAAGAAAATCAAGGAAAGCATGGATAGGTGCACTGGTCACTAGGGTTGACTATTGAGGCCAAAATCTACTACTGCAATAGTATTGACATTGGAAAAAATACTATTGCAATAGTATTGATATTGCCTGTTACTATTGCAATACTATTGCAATACTATTGGATGAATTGCAAAAGATGAAAATTACATTTTGAAACCATGTTTTATACTATTACTTTTTCTGAGTAGTTTAAATTCTACTTGAGTACACATTTTGAATAGCAAATAAAGGGAAAAATAGAGTTAAATGCAAGATGCTCAATAAATTTTAATGACTATTTTTTCTAAATGCAGATAATTCACAAACAATTTAATATACCTAATTACTCTAAACTTTTGAAGAAGTCAACTTTTAAGTCTGATTGATATACAACAGCATGCAAAGCACAAAATGTTGGCAAATGCTGATGGTTCATAAACACACCTAATAAAAAAGTAATTATAAAGCAACTTTAAACTTTTAACGAAGTCACCTTTTAAATGTGAGCCCATAAGTTTTTTTTTTTTGAGTTGATAGAATTTATCTAGATTTACCCATAATTGGCCAATATATTCAGACCAAAAAAAAAAAATTTTTTTTTGTTTATTAGTCTCCATATCTTTTGGAAATTATCATTCTGAAAAAAAGGGGGTAGTCGAAATAACAGGTTTTACCTTGTTGTATGTGTATCCAAAACATCCAACAAATTTAGATCTATTTACAGTACCGGTGGAGGAGTCAAAACTAGTACACCTAAACATGTAGTTTTGCCATCTTTTTAATATTGAAATACACATGTTTTAAACCAGTGTTCCCTAAAGCTTTCTATTTCAAGGGTACACTTACCCCCGAGCTGTGAATCTGGGGGTAAGATTCCATATTAGAGGGTATGACAGTAATGGTTCCCAACTAGACGTAAAGCATTCCATATTGATGATTTGCAACAAAAAAGTGTGTTATATTAAGATATTTGTATAAATTTACTGCTTAAAGTCATTTAAAAGCTGAAAAGACGATCTGAAGTGACTCTGATCTGACAATGTCAAAGAGACATTTTGTTGTGTCATGGGTTTCTGTGTTTTTTACACCGATCAGTTTTTCATGTCTGTTAATTTCTGGATAGGTATTTCCACATGATTAGACCAAAAAAAATGTCAATAAGGGTAACAAGTAACTTCGAAACCTGTCACTTTTCACAAGAAAAGCGGATAATTGCCTTTTTTGTCCATCATGCATTTTTTTACATGAAGTCTCGGGTGTAACCAGAATTTGTTACGTGAATTTCAATTCTATAACATGATTTACGCAATAATTTGCGCGAGTGGGAACACTTTTAAACATTATCTTACCTTTCTTAGCCCGAGAAAGAAGTAGCTTTCTAATACGAGTTAAGTCACAGTACAGAAGTGGATGGTATAGATCCAAGATCAGACAGCGTGTTCTGCTACACCATCCGCCAACGCTTTGAAAATCGCCATCTTGCCATCAGCAGAGTAAATAAGAACGACCATTAATGTAGATCTATATTACAAGCCATCTGTCTAAAAGATGCCTGTCGGCCTGTATGTGGGTACACAAATATTTGCAGTAAAATTTTGATAAGGGGTATGACATAACATTCTAAGCGACAGGGTTGTAACGCACCTGTTTAATTTACACACTTAAACTGGGCTGCTCCAAGAAACTTATATCTGGCTGCAGGTTGACCTCCAATCAATTCAAGGTGACTACGCAATAAGCCTATTTCATGCACGATTTACACCAGCTGATAGTAGTAATATAGCTGTTTCAAGAACACCCCAGTCGTGTCACATGTTTTGTGTAGTCAGCATAAAAAAGTGCAGCTGTTTTTTAGCTCCACTGGCCGAAGGCCAGCGAGCTATTGTCATGGCGTTGTGTCCGTCGTGCGTCCGTCCGTCCGTTCGTTCGTTCGTCCGTGCGTGCGTCCGTAAACTTTTTCTTTAAAAAACTTCTCCTCAGAAACTATTGACTGAATTTTTACCAGATTTCACAGGAATGTTCCTTTGGTGGTCCTCTTTCAAATTCCTTCAAATAATTGTGTTCCATGAAGAATTCTGGTTGCCATGGCAACCAAAGTAAAAAACCTTTAAAAATCTTCTCCTCCCAAACCGCTATTTGGATAGCATTATTATTTTGCAGGAATGTTCCTTAGATACAGGTTTACAGAATTCCTTAAAAAAAAAAAAGATCTGTCAAAAAACATGGCTTTTATGGGAGACTCATTTTCCTTTTATGGTATAAAGTAAAATCTTTGAAAAATTTCTTCTCTAAAACTATTCATTGGATTTCATTGTTGTTTTGCAGGTAAGTTCCTATGGTGGTTGTCTACCAAATTGTTTCTTCAGTGAGCTAAAATGCAGGATTGAATGATAATTGTTAAAAACTTCCTTTCGCCATTATAGAAATATCAGGCCTGTGGAGCGATACAGGCGCTCAAGCGCCTCTAGTTAAAGATAATTCCTTGCAGCCGAAATAAAAGGAATGCATTCGAAATGGATTACTGATAAATAAAGAAAAGAAAGAACGAGGTTTAGTATTCATTTTTCATAGTAGATTTATTTATAGCTTATGGAGGGACAACACGCATGGTTATGGTTTTTAGCTGTTTTGGCGGTCTGTGTAGATTAAGATTAGACTGTAGGCAGACTGTTTGGTCTGATCTTTGATCTAAATCCACTCTATTCGCTTTGGTGAGAAGTTTTTAACAAAAACACCCTTCATGTTGCAATTATTTTGCTCTAATTGCATGACTTAAAATTACCGCTGAGTTAGTCAGAGAAAGGATTAAAAATAAATTATTTTTGTAAATAATTTAACGTGTCCGAACTTTTAGGGCGTCTGAATACTTTAGTGAATTGCGGTGTTTTCTCTCCCTTTCTTGTCAGTGAAACTATCGATATTTGAGGTAACTATCGACAATAGTTATCGATTTTCAACGGAACAATTGATGCAGTAGCATCAACACGCTCACCATCGGGATCCATCGATAGTCCGATGTATCGTTACACCCCTACTGGTCGCCATGATATAACTGAAATAATGTTGAAAACAGCGTTTCGCACCATTTAATCCATTATTAATGACACTGAGGAGGAAGGCTTTTGAAAACATAGAGGGTGGAGAAAATGCTGGTGACCAGCATTTTCTAAATTCCCCCACCATGTTTTCAGCTCTTCCTAAGGCATATTTCAGTTTTTGAGTAATGTTTAATTTGACATCTACAAATGCTTTCAAATTGGACAAGCAAAAAATTCTATAGTGTCGTAAAGAGATAAAGGATTGAATTAATGGTTTGGACCTTTTGAATGAGGCAAAATAGCCTGAAATATTGCTGATTCAAGTTTGTTTCCATTAGAATATGTAACAAAGAAGTGGATAGTGTCAATCTAAGATCAAACTGCACATTCTGTGCAGACAGATCTTGATCCATACTGTCTGCAAATACAGCTTAAGTGGGCTTTTGGGGTTAAGTTTATGTACTGAAGTTATAGGCATCCTTGAGGTTATGCAAAGGACTAAATTCCCCGTTTGGGAACATTCAGTGCTTGAAACCCAGGGGTCTGGTGGTTGGGTTCAAAGCTCAGAAAATGCGTTCATGTGATAGATGAATTCATTCTTCTTAACATCTTTTCAAAGATATTTGTATTGGAAAGCAGCAGGAAAGTAGCTTGAATCTAGAAAGTTCTCCAATACTTTTAAATACTGTCTTTTATCGGGGCATTAAAAGTTAAATTTGAGTGGTAACAGGTAACACATATTTTTCTTTCACTAGTATAAAATGGAAAGTAAAAGAATGTAGCAGTACTGACTGTATAACATTGGGGCATATACACCATGAACAAAGTTAACTTAGTAGTAAATTTTTAGAACAGATTTCATGAAGGTCTTATATTGTCATGAAGATGTCATGAAGCTATTGATTTTCAAAATTTTGGACACCAGTCTCTTTTAGTTGCTAAATATTAGGTGTCCCATTTAAAATTTTGGTGGTCTTGGGGTCCTGGGACACTGTTTTTACCCTTGCAGCTGAAGATTTTTCTATCGCCAAGTAATAAACTCTTGCCAGAAGAAAAGAAAATCAGATGTGTTTAAATTAGAAATAATTGCCAAGGCCAAATTAGATATGGCAGAAAAGATATGATTTGGAAAACATGATAGGAAGCTTGTTTTACCAGCAGTTTCTCCATTCCACAGTTTTTTTTTTTCCCCCTAAAGCAGTAATTCTTGATGTGGTATACCTATGGTTAGTTGAAATCTATTTTGAATATATATCACAGAAGAAAAAGAAAGCTAAAACAGCCAAAGGAGCAGCCCCAGCTGAAAGTCCGTCCCCCAGGAAGAAAGTGAAGAAAGAAGAAACACAGGAAGTGTGGAAATGGTGGGAAGAGGAGAAGAAGGAAGATGGCGTGAAATGGTATTTCCTGGAACACAAAGGGCCTGTCTTTGCCCCGGAATATGAACAAATGCCTAAAGATGTGCATTTCTATTATGATGGTGAGTTATTGCATAACCTCTTACCAGTTGGTTACATGTGGGCTTTTCCCTACTCTTTCACTATGGGCCAAGGGCATTTGAAATGGGGGGGGGGGCACATCTCCATACCAAATTTGGAACTTGTGCCATATTTAATTATGGATTAATGATGTTCTGAAGTAAACCATTTTTTTTTTTATGAATACGTTGTCCCAAAGGAGTTGTGAAATTCTGAAACAAATATCTCCAAAGTTAGTAGAACTTAAGAAATCCCAAATGTATCTACCAGTTATGGGTTTGAGTCTTTGTTTTATATTTCTCTGTCAGTAAACAGCGAATATAGGGTTAATTCACGTTTTTGTGGTCATTAACATTCGCAGAGGCCTGAAAAATACTTTAACGCACGAGTGCGAATGAGGGTGTTAAAGTATTTTGAGGGCCTCTGCAAATGTTGACTACCGAAAAAAACGTGAATTAATGCTATTATTGCATAAAGTAAAGGTATTTTAGCAATAATTTGCAAAGATAGCAAAAATATTTCCATAGAAATGCAAATAAGCGAACTTCAAATGTACTGTACCTAAATGGGTCAAAACCGAAAGTCGGCGAAGAAGTTTTTGTTATGAGCAGTGAAGGGCCTTTAGTCCTGTATGCCAGTTTTGATTCTCTCGGTGTAAATTCACTTCTAACGATTTTTAATACAAAGTGGACTTATATGGGATAAACTTGCACAGGTTTGGACTATTACAACTAGGATGACTGAGTGGATATGAATTTCTGTAACTGAAAGACGTCAGAGGAATTGATCTACATCAAGCGAGAGAATTACCAATCACGTTAAAAATTGGGTGGGATGTAGCTGGTTTAGAGTACATTTCATGAGTGATTTTTTGTTCAGATCTCGATTAAACTGAGATCCTGTGCAAAATTTTGTTTGTGGTGTACTAATATCATCAAAGACAATCCATGAAAAGGATCTAATATGATACAAGTTCCTACAGTTTGATGGTCGGAGTCTAGGGAAAATCTGACAAGAACATTGTTTACAAGGTAGGCCAGAATCGAGGATATTGATAGTACAAAGCCGGGCGTTAATGGCGCGTGAATTTACTGATTAATACACATTTTCTCCCGTTAACGCCCGGTTTTTACCCTTTAATACATGCCTATAACGGCCCTAAAAGGCACATTTTATGCAATAATTAAGGAATGAAGAGAATTTTATTTTTTTTCATGGAGGTATGAAAAAAAAAAAAAAACCTAATCACACTTTTGTATGAAACCGCTTCGCAGATGAAAAAAATAAAATTCTCTTCATTCCTTATAATTTAATATTACAGACAACATACACCCACGGAAATAATTCAAACTGCATTCATTTTCTTTATTTTTAAATCTAACGTTGGAGTTTCTAAAGCCCCTTCCACTCATATTTGTATGGGGCAAGAATACAATAGGGAAGCAGTCTTCAGATCCCCAATACTGAAAATTAACCAATAGAACGAAAGTAAATGAACACAGCAGTGTGTAGGACCCGCAAAAGTAACCTTCAGCGAAAGTAGTTCTGGCACAAAGTGATTTTTTTTTCATGGAGCTATGAAAAAAATTTTTCAGCCAATCAGAACTCACCAATGTTCATGAAAACAACTGATATTAAATTATTTCCAAATAAAAGACAAATTCAGGGTCCCTATACACCAACCATTCTTAACCCTTTACCACACGGCAAAATTTAAGACCTATCCAAATTGAAAGTATTTGCAGACAACAATTTCATAGTGACTCAAATGACGCAACTTCTCTTTGATAGGGTAGAAAACTTTGTGGGAAAAGGAGAAAATGCTGGTTACCAGCATTTTCTCCTTTTCCCACAATGTTTTCAAAAGGCCTCTTTTTCAGGGGCGTCAAAAGGCGTCATTGTGTGGTAAAGGGTTAAGAAGATTCATGGTCTCATTCTCTAAAATTCACTGAAAATAACACAAATTACCAGCATTTTCTCCTTTACCCACATTTTTTTTGAAAAGACTTCTGCAGGGTTGTGAAAACTCAGGAAAAAGTTAACCTTTATCTAACAATCTATTGTTGAAACAGCCCAAGAAAAAGACAGACTTTAAAAAACATTGTGGGAAAAGTAGATAATTCTGGTTACCAGCGTTTTTCCCTTATCTCTACAAATTTTTGTACTCTGTCCAAAATAAATCCCATTGAACAAGATTTTACTCTGCAAATGACTTAAATTTGAACGAGTCCAAATTTTTTCATGTGGAAACGTAGTAAGGTTAAGCACTGGTTTCTTGTAGGGAAACCTTTCAGTCTGTCTCAAGATGCCGAGGAAGTCGCAACATTTTATGCGAAAATGTTGGAACACGAGTACACAACAAAAGATGTTTTTAACAACAACTTCATGAAGGACTGGCGAAAAGTAAGTTATAATTTGGATTCCTTTTTAGCTTGATTGTTCACAAATGAAACCTGAGCTATTGGCACAGCCCTATTGTCAACTGCATTGTTGTTGCGTCGTAAAAACTTGGACATTTTGTCATATCTCTTGTCATCACTGATGATATTTACTTCAAACTTGGGCTGGTTCTTAACTATCAAAAGGGGAACCAATATCATGTAACGTATAAAACATTTTTGTCACAGTAATGCCAGTTTAAGTCTCAAAGTTTACATACAAAAGCACTGGAAGCCAAGCAATGGCACCTCCATGTGGTGTTTGTTTGAATTTCCTTACCCTACATATGTCTGAGACAATCAAAAAGTGCTGTTATTGCTGTCAATAACCAAATTGCTTTTTTCGTTACATCTATAGCTTTCAGCAAGAATTATTAATTTGATTTGTTGATTGATTAATTATTCTTCATATGCACAGTGGCGAGATTTGACAGCAACACCTGATATCGGATCATAAAAGAGTCAGAAATTTATTGTGTATATCATGTCATCCATTTGACTTGGAGGCATTGTTTACATTGATGACCAGTGCGTGAGACCTACTTTACAAGCCTTTGCTTGAAAAGTTACAAAAAATATATACACATACTTCAAAAGTCAAGAAAGTTCTGTAGAATGAAAATACAAATTTCAAAAACCTGTTCTTTGTGTTTAATTATAATGGAATTTTTTTAGGTATGAGACCAAATATTTGATCATTCTAAAAACAACCCAATTCTCTAATATGAAATTCTTATTCGAACATTCTTTTTCATGTTCTAAGTGTTTTGATTTGTCTGTTAAAATAAAGAATGTTATCACGCAACTGTAAGATCCCACACATGGCTCCAAACTGTAATTGTCAATGCGTTGATTACACATCTCAAACGGTTTGTAACACCTGTTTATCATTTTAAAAATCAGTGTAAATGCTAATCAGTCAATAAATATGTGCAGTATATATTTGTAGACTATGACTCCAAAGGAAAAAGAGATTATTACAGATCTGAAGAAATGCAACTTCCGAGAGATGTGCGACTACTTCAAGGCAGAGTCAGAGAAAAGGAAAAATAGAACAAAAGAAGAGAAACAGGTATGAAATATTTTTAAAGAATAAGTTTATAATAATTTTTTTCTGAGAGATTTCAAATGACCAGTCATGTATTAAACATGAATGCAACTAAGCTTGACTAAGGATGCTGAGAGATTTTGTGGGCAGTGTTGATTAAGATCAGGCTGCACAGAGAAAAGGAGGGTGAATCCTTGAAGCACTGAGCCTGGATTAGGTTGCTTTTGTGGACAGTGTAGATCAAAATCAGACTGCACAGAACAAGCAGTCTGATCTTGTGTCTCAATTGTCCACTTTTTTGGAAAAAAAATTGTCTAAAAACCAGCCTTAAAAGTGTAATGTATTCATCTTTAGTATTGATAGTACTGATTGAGAATTCCATTTTATTTGAACCACGATCCTAGAAAAAGTTGTTTAATGCATTTGCAAAAGTTATCAACCAAGGTCAGCCTGATCAGTCCATGCAGGCTGACCTGCATCAACACTTTTTGATTTTGGTCAAATTTCTGCATGTGAAAGGACCATTCTACCCAATGGTTCAGTTGGTTGTTAGACAAAATGGACTTTATGGATCCATAATTACATGATGACTTGCTGGTATAATGCATCACGGAGATGCATTAAACCCCCTTTTGCCACAGTATGGCTCTGACATTGATTTAGCTACCTACAAGGGATACAACAAACAAGACTAATATCTCTTTGTAGAAATTGAAAGAAGAAAATGCCAAAATACAAGAAGAGTATGGGGTGTGTGTAATGGATGGACATAATGAAAAGATTGGAAACTTCCGTATTGAACCCCCAGGGCTTTTTAGGGGGCGGGGTGATCACCCCAAGCAGGGTATGCT
The DNA here is from genome assembly GCA_946811185.2 of Hippopus hippopus. Lineage (NCBI taxonomy): Eukaryota > Metazoa > Mollusca > Bivalvia > Cardiida > Cardiidae > Hippopus > Hippopus hippopus. The sequence goes on along the minus strand of OX328103.1, from coordinate 10,913,849 downwards.
GAAAAGACGCATCATGCCAGAAGATGTTATCATTAATTGCAGCAAGTAAGCTGAAATATTAACTCCTTACAAATTAAAAAAAAAAAAGAAATGTATACTTGTTCAAATTGAAAACATTGGCTGATGACAAATCAATTATTGCCCAAATGAAAAAAATTGTCTTCGAAGCGTAGAAAAGATTACTGGAAAAGAAGAAAACACTGGTTTCCAGTATTTACTTCTTTTTCCACAATGCTTTCAAGTGCCTTCTACCTCAGGGTTGTCTAAACTTGGATTGTGTGGTAAGGGGTTAAGGGATCTACTCAGAATTTTATTATCAAACCAAATCTTAAAAATGTTTTATCACTGAATTTGATAAGTCAAGAACTGTAAACAATCATTTAATAAGAAATAAAAGTGAAAGTTAAGTAAGTTTTATTTAATGGCATTTTCTTAAAGCCTCTTAACCCTCTACCAAACAATTCCAGGTCTTCATGACCCTGGGAAAGAATGCTTTTGAAAACATTTTGGGAAAAGGAGAAAATGCTGGTAACCAGCATTTTCTCCTTTTCCCACAATATTGTCTACCCTATCAGAGACCTGAATCTCATTTGGACCAGTTTTGAATCGTTGTCTGCAGATGTTTTTAATTGGAGAAAGTTTAAAATTTTTTGTGTTGCAAAGTGTTAATATGAATTCCATGTTTGCACCAAAATTTCACAAATGCATGTGGGAATGTCTCAAGATCAATGATATGCATCCATTATGTTTTATCTTACTCAAGTGGGAACGATGACAGCATTTCTGATCATTCCTCTCTCCGCTGACCATTTATTCAACCCTGGTTATGTAGCAAAGCAGCCAGTGGCTTGGAAAGAATATTGTGTGTATTAGGGTACTGGTTGAAGAAACTGCAGGAAAGCATGGATAGGTGCACTGGCCACCACGATATAACTGAAATAATGCTGAAATCGGCATTAAACACAGTAATTTCTGATTTTAAAAAAAATACAGTTCCCATTTGGGATACATGTAACAATCCCTCCATTTCAAGGTATCTTGTTACTAAGTAGTATTGACCAGTATCTTAATGCTTGCATTGAAAAACATAATTTGTGATATTTGTGCTGTACAAGAAAATTTCCATTTGAAGCAAAAAATTGGAAAAGAATAGAATTTTACCTGACTTCGATTTCATGTAGTGATCTAAAAGTTAAAAGAATTATGACAGATTATGTACAAAAGTACAAACCAGTGTTGTAGTGACCCTAAGGTAGATGAATTTTGAAAACATTATGAGAAAAAGAGAAAATGCTGATAACCAGCATTTTCTCTTTTTCCCACAACAATTTCTTCTCGTCTGTGGATAAATTTTATCATTGGAGAATTATTCAGTTTGCCAATGGCAAATGTTTTCAATATGGACAAGTATAGGATATTATTATTCTGGTAAAGATTTAACTTCCTTACGATTTTTATTGCAGAGATTCAAAGACTCCTGTTCCACCAGCTGGTCACAAGTGGAAGAGAGTGCAACATGACAATACAGTATGTATCTTTAACCTTTTACCAAACAATGAGAAGTTTAAATGACCCTGAGGAAGGCGGCTTTTGGAAAACATTGTGGGAAAGGAGAAAATGCTGGTATAATGGCAGTGTTTTCTGCTCTTTTGACTTTTTATTTAACATTGTAAAATGTAGATTTTTTTTTTACATGGATTATTAACAGACCTTATGTTCCATAAAAAGTTCACTCACAACCAGACGACTGTATCTTAAACTTGTCCATATTGAAAGTGTTCTCTGTCCCTGCAACCAAAGCTAAGTTTCTGCTTACAAATTTGGGAGCATCCATGGGTTTTTAACCAATATTTTTATCTCTTCAATAACACATAATGCTATCAGTACCCATGAAGACTGTTTCAATAAAAACATTCCTTTAATCTGTAAGTGTGATTGACAGGTTACATGGCTAGCAAGCTGGAATGAGAATATACAGGGACAGACTAAGTATGTGATGCTGAATGCCTCGTCCAGGTTGAAAGGCGAGAAAGACTGGCAGAAATACGAGACAGCAAGACGGTTACACAAATGTGTGGATAAGATCAGAGCTCAGTATCAAGAGGACTGGAAATCCAAAGAGATGAGGATCAGACAGAGGGCTGTGGCCTTGTACTTTATCGACAAGGTTGGATTTTTGTACATTATACCCCTCCACCCAACCACCCTCCATTCAGCTTCTGAGCTAGCAAAAGGGTAGAAAGGGTAAACAGTGTAAGAAAAGGTGTAATGGGTTTTTTAACAGCTATCACTCCCTTTTTCTGCAATGTTTTTTTTTAAACTGTTGGTTGTAGGACAGATATAACTTGTATATCTAGAGCATTTGGCTCAAGTTATTAATTTATTGCTAAACTTTTTACCAAATGACAAAATTTTCCACTGATCCTTATGGAAAGAAGTTGCAGACAAGATATTAATAAATGTTGCTCAAAACATAAAATTTGTCTTCAAAGGGTAGAAAATATAGTGGGAAAAGAAGAAAATGCTGGTTGCCAGTATTTTCTTCTCTTCTCACAACGTTTTTATAAGGTCTGTTTCTCAGTGTCATTATAAGTTAAACACCATTTATTTAATTTAGTCCAGAAATTAAAAGATCCACTGTATTTTCAGCTTGCACTGAGAGCGGGTAACGAAAAGGAAGAGGGGGAGACGGCAGATACTGTCGGCTGTTGTTCCCTGCGCTACGAACATGTTAAACTTCATGTAGAGAAAGATGGGAAGCAATTTGTGGTGGAATTTGATTTCCTTGGAAAGGATTCTATTCGATACCAGAATAGTGTTCCAGTCGAGAAGAGGGTGTTTAAAAACCTTCAGATGTTTATGGAAAACAAGCATGAAGGAGATGACTTGTTTGACAGACTGACCGTAAGTATAGCAAGTTTCTGTCATTTTGACATGCATAATTACAGGGCTCAACTTGAATTGGTATTTGAGATATCTTGTGTTTTTTTCTGAACCCCTTACCACACAATCCCAGATTTTAATGACTTCAAGAACAAAAGCTTTTGAAAACACTGAGAAAATGAGAAATTGCTGTTTACCTGTATATTGTCCTTATCCCTCAACGTTTTCTCCCCTTTCTAAGACTAGTCCTACCAACAAAAGTTTAGAATTGGCCAAATTGAGAGCATTTGCAATATTGATTTTAATAACAATTTAAATGTAGCTGATTCCTGTCTTCGATAGGGTAAAAACATTTTGGGGGAAAAAAAAAAAGGAGAAAATCCTTCTTTTCCCACAATGTTTTCAAAGGCCCTATTTACAGGGTTGTTAAATCTAGCTATTGTGTAACATAGAGTTAAAATAGCCTTTTGTGAGTCTATTATTCCTGCTCTGTAAGTTAGGTAAGGTTTAATATCAAAACTACACTAAGACTGTACACAGGGTTTTATGCTGTTCCACATACACAGACTGTAGACAATATTTTATTCTTTGTGAAAAGACTGTGTAAATAATGGTTGCTTTTTCATCCATGCTCTATTCAAATTACATACAGAGTGTCCATACAATACATACATTTTATTCTATGTACACAGACTGTCATATTGAACAAACACTTACATGATCTGATGGAGGGACTCACAGCCAAAGTGTTTAGGACATACAATGCCTCAAGAACACTGCAGGAACAGCTGGATATTATGACAAATGGTTAGTAATCACATTTAAGCCACACACTATGATAAGGGGGCTTGACTTTTTACCACATGACAAAATTTTGGCCTGGTCCAAACTGAAAAAGCATTTGCAGACAACATCATAAATGGTACTCAAAACATAAAATTTGTCTTTCAAAGGGCAGAACAGTGTCTGTGCAGTCTGATCTTGATCTACACTGTCTGCTCAAAGTCAGTGAGTTGCGCTTAGCAGCCTAAGAGTTAAATATCTTAAATTCAATTTTTATCTGGGTTGTTTTTGAAGAAAATCTGATGTCTTTTCATAGCCCTGTTATCCTCTGTGTCATTTTAGTTGTCATGCAAAGTCTTTCCCAAATTTGATAACCCTTTACCTCATAAACTCAAGTTTTAATGACCTTTAATGTTTTAAAAAATTCTTGTTTCAGAGGAGGACCCAGTGGCAGCTAAGATGTTGTCTTACAATCGTGCTAACAGGGCAGTTGCTCTGCTTTGTAACCATCAAAGAGCAGCCCCTAAAAACTTCAGCAAACAGATGGAAAATATCATGGCTAAGGTATTTTAACAAATTGAACTGTTTTTAAAGAATACATCAGGACATTGTCATGGCCCTTTCATTGCCTGTGTTGTCATTGTGCAAAAACTGTGATATTTTCTGGTTTTCATGGCAGTATCCCTTGGCAAGAAAGCAAGACACTTTAGAGCCCTTCTCTAGTTCAGTTGAAATTCAGAACACAGGATTACTTACCATGACATTGTTGAATTTTGTTAATTGTCACCACCAGATACCCATATGGACGACGGCGACAACCCCCACACCCCAGAAGACTTTGTTTCGTTGTTGGGGATAGTGCAGAATACAGAACTAAACTTATCCTGAATTACACTTGGTTCTTTAACATGCTCAGTGTAAGGCACTGTAACACAGGACCTAGGTCTTCACATCTCATCCAAAAGACCTTTTAGCAATTTAGGAAGCCAGCCGTGGGGATTGAACTGACTTTCATGAGTTTCATGCTCGACAACCTGAGCTGTTTGGGCTTGTCTTCATTCACAAAGATAATTATGACCAAATTAATTTTTTGAAAACAGGATAAAACACCATTCAATCACTGAATCAGTCAATTGTGCTATTTGTTATACTGTATTATTCATCAAAAACTGCTTGAGTTAATTTGTACTTTTTACATTTTCTTCTTTCAGATAAAGGATAAAAGAGCTCAAGTGAAAGAGGCCAAGAAACAACTGAAGGAAGCAAAAGCAGCATTTAAGGCCGAAAAAACACAGAAAAATAAGATGTAAGTTACATTCCTTGATGATGTGAGAAAAGTCTACAACAAGATTTTAACCCATAGGCTGCAGAACGAACCCTATGCGCATTTTCAGTCTAGAATAAACCCTTATGAGAGCAGTACCAAAGTTGCTTTGGTAAAAAAATGTAAAGAAAAATACAGTCGACTCTGGTTATCTCGAATCCCTGGGGACAACAAAAATAATTTGACATAACAGGAGTTTGATATAAGAATTTGAAGACAGACTTACCGGAAGTACGAGTAAACATAAAAAAGAACGGGGATAAATTGTTGTCATGACTTTGTGGAACAACCTCTAAATGTTTTTTTTTTTTTTTTTTTTTTTTTTTTTTGACTGTATGACTTCACATCAAGCTTACGCATCGTGCCTCTGTTTTAAATGACCAAACCAGTTATCCCCCCCGGAAATTAACGGTCCCTTGCTGGTTTGCTGAGCCATAGCAAAAGAACAATCAAGTTGCATTTCTGATGACATCATGAGCATTTAAGAATGTATTAGCCGTACTTATGCAGACCGTTTTAATACACGACAATGTTGACAATGTGTTCATCCCCAAAAAATGAGCAGTTAGCAAGAGAGACAAACTAACAAGCGTTATCGTTAATTACATTATTTCACGATGTGTGTAAGTCTTACATGAACTGCTACAAACCATAGCTCTAACTTATTCACACCTTTTATAATGAAATACCTAATGGATCAATTAAGATAATATCGTAACGTGTGAATTGGCACCCTATTATCTACAAACAGTAGTAGATATATGGATGAAAATATGATCCGAAATACGAAATTGCCCTCAAAATTACTTCGCAATAACGGTTTTTTGGATGCAGTATTTTCGAAATAAAAACAAAGATCAACATAGAATAAAGAGGCACAAAGTTCGGACGTAGCTTTTACTTTGACATAACAGGAGTTTTGAGATAAGCGATTTCGACATAATGACTGTACTCTGGCTGAAAAAGACAACAAAATTTTGATAAGTAAAGTTGTTTAAGGCACTTTCAGGGTTGAGACCTGTTTTTCCATGGTGATGTTGAAAACCAGGATTTAACTGTTTACCTAACAACAATATTTTAGACTTGTCCGGATTGAAAACATATGCTGGCACCAAAATAAATGTGACAGAAAAAATTGAATTTGTTTTGGAGAGGTTAGAAAACATTATTGGAAAAAGAGAAAATGCTGGTTACCACCATTTTCTCCTTTTCCAACAATGTTTTCAAAAGGCTTCTTTCTCAGGGTCGTTAAAAGTCGGGATTGTGTGGTAAATGGTAAAATACAGAGACAGCCTCCCCTGTGATATAAATGGAATACTATTGCAAGGGTTGCAACACCTTTCAAACAAAATGAACATTGGCATCTTCCTTTCTAGCCCAGCTGAGCACAAATTGCTCATTGCTAACCTGTGTGATTCTGCTGTATCCTGCATAGTGTGACATGTGTTGACCCAAGACAAAAACACCATTTTGTACTATAATACAGGGTACATGAGAAGAAGAAGAAAGCCCATGAGAGACTGGAAGAACAACTTACAAAGCTCGAGGTCCAGGCAACTGATAAAGACGAAAACAAGGAGATTGCACTTGGGACCTCAAAGCTGAACTACTTAGACCCCAGAATCTCAGTGGCTTGGTAAGGGTTGACAATGAATTTTTATTTTAACAATCTTTTTAACCCTTTACCAAACAATCTAATGTTTTAATGATCCTGGATGGAAGGCCCTCTCCTTCTCCCACAAAGTTTCCAAAAGTCTTTTTCCCCCAGGATCACTAAAACTCTGCACTGTGTTGTAATGAGATATATAGGATCTGACATGAGTTGGTGTTTGAGATAAAATTTTACAAAAGGAGTCTAGGGAAAATGTTACTAAGCAAGCCTTTATCTAGATAAGTTTAATAAAATTTTATCTCAAACAATAACGAACGTCAGATTCTTTTTATCACATAACGATATTTCACAGATTATAGCTCAGAAGATGCAAAACCATCTATAGGTTAACCCGCGGTAATATCCATAAAAACCCATCCACTTCTGTGAAAATGTACAAAATGACGTAAAAATGATGTCATACAAGTGTGATATGAAACGTATATAAGATAAGAAAATTCGTAATGGGTATATTACACTGAAAACAAGGGAGGTTATGTAACAAAATACAATTAACAGTCAAAACAAGTTCAGAACACTATCTTAACTCTTTACCAAACAACCAATTTTTGGCCCAACCAAATTTAAAGCATTTGCAGACTACAAAACAAATATAACTTAACTGATGATTTCTGTCTTTGATAGAACAGAAAACTTTGTGGGAAAAGAGAAAATGCTGGTTACCAGCATTTTCTCCTTTTTTTACCATGTTTTCAAAATCCTTTTTTCCTTGGGTCGTTAAAACTTGTAATTGTGTGTTAAATGGTTAAATAACAAGTAAAGTCAGTATCAAACTTTTTTTCTGTTATTTTTAACCCAGAAAATTTTAATCCTGTTCTGATGATTTTTTGTATATACAACTTAAATTTACAAAAAGAAAAATGGTAGTAACATACTTCTGAGATACACAGTACTTTAACACTGTACTTTAAACATGTGAGCCACGCTCTGGCAAAAGGAGGCTTAATGCATCTCCGTGATAAATGATAGCAGCCCAAGTCATCACATAATTATGGATCCATAAGAGCCACTTTCTTGAATAATCGACTTAATCATGAGGTAGACTGGTCCTTTGACAAACTTAAAATTGACAAGTAGCAAAAAGTATCGGCCCAGGTCAGTCCGCGCAGGCTGACCTGGGTCGATACTTTTCGCAGATGCATTAAGCCCCCTTTTCACAGAGCACGGCTCATATTTATTTTACATCGATTGAGAAAAAAGTTCTTACAACTTATTCTAATCTCTCTCGATTCTGCTTCCTGGGAAACTACACCAGTACTCGCGCCGAATGTGTGGGCCAATGAAGGATCCCAAAGTTGACATCCGCTCGGGACCTTACTGTTACGAGGGTGACGCACTACCTCACAACCACGGACACCACTTTGACATGAGCCGTGCTTTGCAAAAAGGGGGTTAATGTATTTGCAAAAAGTATTAACTCATGTCAGTCTGTGCATGTCAGCCTGAGCATTATGCACAGGCTGACATGAGTCAAAATCTTTTGCTAATTGTAAATTTTGGGCACGGCGAAGAACCATACTACATCCAGATCCAGTCAATTATTAAACATCATTGATTTTATTGATCCATACTAATGTGATAACTTGCATGGTATAAAGCTTCTGCAAAATGCATTAAACCCTTTTTAGCTCACCTGAGCATAACATGCTCAAGGGGAGCTCTTAGGATCACCCTGTGTCCGTCGTCTGTTGTGCGTCGTCAACAATTCTTTAAACATCATCCCCTTCTAAAGCACTGGGCCAATGTCAACCAAACTTGGAAGAAATGTTCCTTGGGAGGTCCTCTTTAAAAAATGTTCACAGAATTTGATTACATCAAAAACTTTAGTTGCCATGGCAACCAAATGGAATTTTCTAAGAAATTCATTAAAAATCTTCTCTGAAACTGCTCGACAGATTTTGAAATAATTTCACAGAAATGCTTCTTGGGTGACCCTTTTCAAAAAATGTTCGTGAAATTTTGATCCGTCGAAAAACGTGGCCAAACTTGGCAGAAATGTGCCTTGGGAGGTCCTCTTTAAAAATTGTTCACAGAATTTGATTCCATCAAAAACTGTAGTTGCCATGGCAACCAAATGGAATTTTCTAAGAAATTCTTTGAAATTCTTCTTCTCTTAAACCACTCGACAGATTTTGAAATAATTTCACAGAAATGTCCCTTGGATGCCCCTTTTGAAAAACTGATCGTGAAATTTTGATCCGTCAAGAAACGTGGCTGTGGTGGTTGGGGGGCTATTTGCACTATATGGACATGAAGAAATGCTTAAAAATTCTTCTTCTATGAAACCACTTGTCAGATTTTGAAATAATTTCACAGAAATGGTTCTTTGGTGCCAAATTATGCCCTTTTTTCGACTTTGAATTTTAACTTACTATCCAGCACCCAACAGCCAATCGTTGGCACCCGCATGTGATGCCCTTGTTTTTTTTATTGAAGTTACTGAAGAAAAAGTTTCGGAATAAAAAAAAAAAATTGGCTATGGTCCTCTTAACAGTTCAGGTGAGCGATCCAGGGCCATCTTGGCCTTCTTGTTTGCCAACTTGTGCTTCATATCAATTTGAACTATCTGGAAAGAGTTTTTTATTTGTCTATTACCAGGTGCAAGAAGTGGGAAGTGCCAATAGAGAAGGTGTACAACAAAACTCAGCGAGAGAAATTCCGATGGGCCATCGACATGGCTGGGCCAGATTTCCGCTTTTAACCTTAGCTTATTGTTTAGGTCAGAACATGTTTAGTGATACATATGAGTCATTTTAACACTGTGGTGCATTTTTATTATTTGACAGATTATGGAATCTATCAAATTATTTTTAAATAGTCAGACGTAATTTGCCTTGACTTTGGGAGAATTTGTAAAGGCATGTAGTGTAAGGAAGAAGATGATGAATGGTCAAAGGATAAACCATTATAATGACATTTACCTTCCTTCCCAATATAAAAAAATGAAATTGATTGAAAAAAGGAAAGCCATGTTATATAAAGGAAAAAAAAAACCAAACTTTATTATGACTTGATCCTCGTGGGTTTTGCCCAGCAACTTTCTGGAATGAACTGGTGTATTTTTTTTTCATGAAATTTTGGAATCTGTGTTATGTGATACAAATTTGCTACTTCACTATACCTCTACCATGTGGCCTAGAAGACCCTTTAACTTTGTGAAAAGCATTTTTTTTTAAGAATTTAATTGGTAAAATTTTGAGCTCTGTGTATAGAAGTTTCAATAAAAGATGCCTTTTTAAGGAAAACAAACAAATATTTTATAAATTCAAGCTTTCGGTTTAATTTATAAATTCTAAGAGAATAGTTATGTACAGTTATAGCAACATGTTTTTCGCTTTCTGTCTTCTCAGATTTGTTGTAAACAAACAAAACATACAAAAAGATAAACTCAGGGAAAGCTTGCTTAAGGTTCACCAAAACATTATAGTGATATAAATTTTTTTTGAAAGATTTCGTAAAATTCATATGGGCCATGCTCTGTGAAAAGGGGGCTTATTACATCTGCAAAAAGTATTGACCCAGGTCAGCCTGCGCAGTCTGCGCAGGCTGACCTGGGCCAAAACTTTTTGCTGTTGGTAAATTTTCAGTATGTCCAAGGACCATTTTACCTCATTCAATCGGCTGATTGACAAAATGGACTTTATGGATCCATGATCAAGTGATGACGTCACTTGTTTGGTATCATGCATCAGTGAGATGCATTCAGCCCCCTTTTGCCAGAGCATGGTTCATATGCAAGACATGTACTGGGATATTTGACAGATGGAAAAATCCATGTATAAGAATGACTGTGTTTTTTTTTTTAGAAACATGTTGATGTATTGTCAAAGCCCTGTCATCATCTACATAGTTGGTTATTTCAGACTTAAACATTTATTTTTTTAGCTCTGTAATTACTGAACATACTTACTTTAATGTCATTTTAGGTGTTAAAAATCCATTGAAAACCCATACCGGAAAGCCAGGTTATCCTATATTATTATTTTTGATACATTTATGCCCTGTTTCCAACCTTGAATTTGTACTGAAAAAGCAGTCGAGCTATGGCACTGCCACATGGTGCTCTTGACTTATTTACAGATTAGAATAATTTTATTGTCAGATGATAGAGTATCGAATATGAATACTTACTAAAGAATGTAGAATGTGAAGAAATTCAAGAAAAACAGGATTTCTTGACCTACCAGTTACTAAAAGATTAATCTTTTTCCAAACAGTCCTGTACTTTAAATTAAAGATCCTTTAGAGGACAGCTTTTGAAAAAATGTAGGAAAAGGAGAAAATGCTGGTAACCAGCATTTTCAGATTTTCCTACTATGTTTTACCACACTGTCGTTCCACATTTGTAAAAACCAGCAAGTGTACATTAAGTATCATAATTCTTTCATAAAAACAAAAAACATTTTTGTCAAATGTGGCTCAGAAAAATGGGATCAGTCTGTGACAGGTTAGAAAATTCTGTTTAAAAAAGGAAATACATGTATGCTACCAGATTACTGAAGAACATGCTGGTTACTTGCATTTTGTCCTTTTCAAATAATGTGTTTAAAAGCCATCTTCCTAATACTTAAAAGATAAACCAATAGGGTTGTTTGGTAATGGGTTAATTCTTAGGTGCATCAGAATGCAATTTTTTGCTTTTTTATTTATGTCTTCATCATGTTTATTTATTATTGTTTATTTTTTTCCTTTGATGATTTTGTAAGGGCCAATTTTGTTCAGACTGGTGTTTTCTTTATCTATGTAAGGACAAAAAACATTTGAAACCATTATATGACTGAGAGTTAAATCACCACAAGTATTTTCTTAATTTACAAAAACATTTTGTTAACACTTTTTTAAGCAAAATTGATTTTGTTTGCATGTATGTGTGTGTGTTTTTTTTTTTCCCCCCAATATTTTCATAGTCGTTTTACTCAAAATGAGCCAAGGTAGTATTAAGCTAAAAGTATAAAATTTTAAACAAAACTATAGTGAAAAAATAAATGTACAAAATGTTGAATGTAGCTCAAATGATCAGATCTAACCCTTTACCATACAATCCTTAGTTTCAATGACCCTGAGGAAGAAGGCTTTTGAAAACTTTGATGAAAAAGGAGAAAAAGCTGGTAACCAGCATTTTCTCCTGTACTCACAATGTTTTCTACACTTCCACAGAGAAACTTTAATCTTTGAGTCTCATTTGATTTACTTGCTGTAAACGCCTATAATTTGGACAAGTGTAAAATGTTATTTGGTAAAGAGAGGGTTGATTCATTGTTATGGCAAAAAAAAAATCTCTTTTAAACAAGAAGAGGATGTTTTTGAAAGAATCATTTATGTGGAAGTGAATTTTTTTTATAGATCAGAGGGATGAATTTTCGTGTTTGATATGTGGATCAAAGCTGCCCACCTTTATGAACCTTTTGCATCATTATGGACAAATTTGAGTATGTCTTTTAAAAGGTCTATGAAATTTTCTCAACTCTACAAAACATTTTTTTCAGCTGAAAAGTAATCAATGTGTATGAGGACCACTCACTATATAAGGTTGTATAAGATAATTACAATGCAAATGGTGATATGTAAGTTCAGAAAATTTGTACAGATGTAAGATTTTTTCACATGTTTGCAAAAAATTATTAGGAACTGTGAGCAAATATATGACACTGTGAGGATCGTTGAGCAAGTATATCAGACATGTTGAGGATCCTTGAGTACATGAAAGAAAACCAATTGTGAGAATCTTTAATATAAAATATTTATAAGACTATTGTGATGATCATCTTGCATATAAAACAAGTTGTTAATAAAATTGTTGAACATAATATAAGATACACTGTGAGAGTTTTGCGGCATGTGTGTGTGTGGGTGTGTGTGCGTGTGTGAGGGAACTACTAAAATATTTTTAGCTCCACTGGCAGAAGGCTAGCAGACTTGTGTCATGGCCCAGTGTCTGTCGTGCTTGTGTTAACTTTTATTTCAAACATCTTCTCTGAAACTACCCATCCACTTTTGATGAAACTTCACAGAAAAGGTCCTACCATAGTCCTCTTTAAAATTTCTTGAAAGAATTTGATTCACTCAAAAACTCTGGTTGCCATTGCAACAAAGCTGAAAAATATTGAAAATCTTTGTAAATCTTCTTGTCCGTAAACATAAGGCCTAGGGCTATCAAATTTGGTATGTAGCTCTATCTAATAGACCTTTACCAAGTTTATTTGTATTGTCGCCATCGGGTCAAAATTGGCCCCACCCAAGGGGGGTCACAAGTTTTACATGGGCTATATAGTGAAAAATTTAGAAATCTTCCTGTACCTAGCCATTAGGCCTTGGGCTACCAAATTTTGGATGTAGCTTTATCTGGTGGGTCTCTACCAAGAATGCCCAAATTATAGCCCTGGGGTCAAATTTGGCCCTGTCTCGGGGTCACAAGTTTTATATGGGCTTACATGGGGAAAACTTTGAAAAATCTTGGCCAAGAATTGTAATGTTTTGTGTGTTAGGTTTTTACTTATTAGCCAATGGAGCAATACAGGGCCATCATTACCCTCTTGTTTATTTCATGAGATGATTTTTGATGATGTGTTTGAAATAAAGATATGTACTTTGTGTTCTTTGATCATGTATGGGAATTAATGAGGTACAGTAAGATTTTAATCGTGTGAAAGAAACAGTATAACCATATTAGTGTCTGGAAGTTGAAATGGTAGCTGTTTTAGTTTTGTCTTTGATCTCTTTGTTTTAGTCAGTATTTTCTTTTATTTAAAGATAAAACACTTAATCAAACTAAATTATTCCTGGTTGATGAATTCAATACACAATATATAACTTTAGAAGTAAAATGTAACTTCAGTAAAATACTCTTTTTCAAGAGAAAATTGTTTTTCAAAGTTCAGTACCATAATTGTGTTGCTCTTTGTTTTAAAATTAAATGAGTTAGTCCTAACTTCTCATAATTTTTGCTCAGATTTTTGTATAAACTGTTAGCTGTGGCCATTTCAGTAACATAATTTGCTCTTCTTTGTTTTATAATTATCAATTTCTCGTGGATTTAAATAAATTTATCTTAATCTTTGGTAACTCTTGCTAGAAAATAATCATAATGGAATGTAAGCTAAAGCCGTATTCATCAACTAGTCTAGATTGATGTCTAATTCTTAATTCACTGACTAGTCATTTGATTGGCTGAGACTTAAGCTTTGAATGACCCTAAGGAATACAGCTTTTTTTAAAACAATGTGGGAAAAGGAGAAAATGCTGGTAACCAGCATTTTCTCCTTTTTCTTCAATGTTTTCTACCCTTCCAACAAACAAATTTCAATTTCTGAGCCACAATTTTTTTTTTTGTTGTTGTCTGAAAATGCTTTCAATTTGGACAAGTCTAAAGTTTTGTTGTTTGGTAAAGAGAGAAGCTAGTCTTACAATGTTTCAAAGTCATGTTACTATCTCCTTCTTCATCAGGGTCTGTTTTCACAAACCATTCAAATCATTGTCTGAACCCTTTACCACTCAGCCCCTGACTTTTTAATGACCCTTAAAGAGAAGGCTTTTGAAAACATTGTTATAAAGGAGAAAATGCTGGTAACCAGCATTTTCTCCTTTTCCAACAATGTTTTCTATCCTATCAAAGACAAAAATCATCAGTTGAGCAACATTTAATTTGTGGTCTGCAAATACTTTTCAATTTGGTCCAGTCTAAAACAGTGTTGTCTGATAAAGAGTTAATTCTGAATTCCAAGATTAACCATCTGATAGGCTAGGATGGAACATGTCAGCCAATCAAATGGCTTGTCTCTGAATTTAGAATTGGACTATATTTTAGAATCGTTGGTGGCCACCTGTTAATCATGTTATTATGTTTATTGTTTGCCAAGTATGTGTCATTGGTCATATTTAATATAATAAGGATAAGGCTATTAGTAATGTAAGCCTTTTTCCAAGCAATTCAGGGCATGTGTGTATAAAGCTTGAGTTCACACTCAACTTAGTTCATCCTCATACTTTACATTTAATTGTAAGTTCAGGTAGCAAGAAAATTTCAAGTTAAGACTTAAATTTGATACAAAGGCAGAATGAAAAGTTCTCGAAGTTAAAAAGTTACCAGTTTGGATGTATTTAAATAATATTTACACAACTTTGAAATTCAGTTTGTCCTCTTATCCACCTTTTATGAAAGAATTCTGAGTTTTAGTGACCCAGAGGAGGAAGGCTTTTGAAAACATTATGGGAAAAGACAAAAATGCAGGTTACCACAGTCTTTTCTACTCAATTAAAGACAAATTTCATCATTTGAATCATTCAATTTGTCATCTGTAAATGCTTTGAAATTGGATTAATCTAAAATTTTGTCGTTTGGTAAGGAGTTTACTGTTTTTGTAAATTGACAGCTGTTTTAATTGCCTCAGGGGAACATTTCTTTTATAATCTTATCCTTGAAAAACCATTCCATTGTCAAAAAATAGCAAGTGGCATACTAAATGCTAGATTTTGAAAACTCGTTAATCAGTGACTTAACTTTGTGCTTTACTAAACAATTCCATGTCTGTATCCTTGAGAAAAGGGCTTTTGCAAGCATTGAAGGAAATGGAGAAAAAAATGCTGGTTACCAGCATATTCTTCCTTTCCCACAGTTTTTGAAAGTCTTCTTCCTCAGGGTCATTACAACACAGTGAAGGATTGGACATTTAGTTTCCTCTGTCATTCTATGCATTCAATTTTGTAAAGACCAATTACAGAAACATTTAGGAAAGTTTAAATGCTTGAACTTCGAGGCAAAAGGAATCTGAAAAAATCCATTATGTTGAAATAATCATGTGAAAATGTATTATTTAGTATCTGAGTTTGATAAATGTTGTAATTATTGTCAAAATTCTCTTGACTCCATTGAAATTGCATTTGTATTCTTATTTCTTACATGTTTTAATCATACGATGTTTTAATGTCATTATTTTTGTCAAATAAGTACTCGTCACGAATGAAATGAAAACAAAAAAAAAAAGAAATGAAAATTAATGTTTGTGCGTTGTTCTCTGTTATGGTACCATACTTGTACAAGAAGCTTGAACTCTCTTTACTTTTTAACAAACAAGTAATTTTGTTGAAATGATATCCCCTGCCGAAAAAGATCTTTGTTTGATACAAACATATAAGAGGTATTGTGTATTGCATGTTCATATGGCCTTTTTGTTATTTGTCCATTAATTATACATTAAGCCTCCTTTTTCCATGGCACAGCATTTCATTTAATAAAAAAATGATTGTTTGAGGCTTATGATAAACAATATAAATATGAAGTTTCATAAAATTTTGTCCAGTAGTTAGAGATACTGGTCCATAATGTAAATATACATCAAGGGCCCCCCCCCCCCTTTTCCATGACACAGCATCAAAAAAAAAAAACAAACAAATAAATGGGCAGACTATCATAAGGAACACTTGTGTGAAGTTCCTTCAATCTTAGCTGAGGGTTTAAAAAGATTTACTATACTGCAAAGAAATTTCTCGTGATCTGATTGGATAATCTGCCTCGAACATATATATCATGTACACTGGCAAAACCAACGTAAAAAGTTTCCCTTTTGGGAGCCCTGTATACATGACTACACTTTCAACACAACATCCAAAATGGCGGCATCGATCAAGATTAACATCAAGATTATGCACCAAACTGCACGTTTTACCAAGGTTTCAGTGACATCGGTTCCAAGTGACAGTCAGTTTTCATTGAATCGGGGCACTCAGAAGGAAAATTCTACTTCATCAGCGTACTCGATTTTTGAAACCAAAAAAACAGGTCAATTTCGCTTCATACACGTTGGAATGGTAAAACTTTGCAATATAATAAATTCGTTGTACGGTCAGGTGGCAGGGGACTTGGAAACTTGTTCACGGCTGTGGTGAATCATGGACGACATGGTTCACCACAGCCATAAACAAGTTTCCAAGTCCCCTGCCACCTGACCATACAACTAATAATCTATCCAGACAGACAGACAACTCAAAAACTACAAGTTTATCCCCTTACCTTTGGCAGGGGATAACAATCCTAAATTTCAGCTGCACAAAGGCCAGTGAGCTTATGTCAAAGCCCTGTGTCCTTTGGATGTTGTGTTGATAGTGTATTCATGTATACGGAGCTCCAGAAAGGGAAACTGCTTTTACATTGGTTTTGCCAGTGTACATGATGTATATGTTCGGGGCAGATTATCCAATCAGATCACAAATTTCTTTGCAGCATAATAATAGCGGCTGTCCATGCGTGTATTAACTTTTAGTTAAAACATCTTCTCTAGAACTACAAATTCAAAACGAAACTGTACCGAAATGATCCTTCCATGACCCTTTTCGGAATTTCATCAAAGAAAATGATTCTAGTAAAAAACTTTCGTTGCCATGGCAACAAAACTGAAGTACAGTCAAACCTGCCTAGACGACCACCTGCAGTAAATGTCACCCAGCAGGTAAAGGACTGGGACAAATGTTGCAGAAATCAGAAAGTTGACAAAAAAAAAACTAAATGAAAAAAATGCACATGATAAATTTTACTTCAGTAAATTTTACACCAATCTCAATCATACAAGACTGTGACAATTTCACAATTACAACATCATTTTCGCAAATCTAATACAAATACACATTCATATTTGTATTGCACATTATTAAATTTGACCTTTTCTCTTTAGACAACTAAATTTTAGGCTCTCCGATATTGAAAGCATTTGCAACATTTATAGCTCAAATGATTGAATTTGCCTTTAAAAGGGTAGAGAAACACTCTGGGAAAAGGAGAAAATGCTGGTTTCCAGCATGTTCTCCTTTTCCAACAATGTTTTTAACAGTTGTCTTCCTCAGGGTCATTAAAACAAGGGAGAGATTTAAACAGACATTAACTCCTTCCATACCATAGATGACACAAGAAGCTTCTGTGGACAGTGTAGATCAAGATCAGACTGCACATTCTGTGCAGTCTGATCTCTGATCTACACTGTCTACTGCCTTATTATAGATTATGACAGAACTGTCTCTTGATCTTGCTGCATATATGTATTTGTAGCCTTTGAGAAAATGCAATTTATTTATTCAGTAATGAAGGAGTTAAAGGCCCAGTAAAGGCCAAAATATCAAAGCAGGTGTCATAATACAATGAAATCATACCATCTGATAGTGTGAAAAATATTGTGGAGATGACAGTCTGTTATCATGTGGTAGAGCCATATGTTAGTCACTGGCAGAAAAAAAGAATTTTAAAATCAGGCAAAAAGTAAACAAAAGACGCAGCTACCTGGCAGGTTTTAACCTAGTTTTGAAATTAATTTCTCTGTCAGCAACTAACACTTGGATTAACTGTACAATGACAGATTATCATCTTCACAATAATTTCCATACTTTTAAATGGTATGATAGAAGTTCAAATGCATTTAAACACCCACTTTGTTTATTTTTGGGCTTTATTGTCACTTTAATAAGAAGTGACATTGGCTTCTGCACATGTAAAGCCCAACCTGTATTAACTCTTTACCAAACAACAAATTTTTGGACTTGACCAAACTGAAGCATTTGCAGATGACAAAAGTTAATAAAATGATGATTTTTATCTTTGAAAGGGTAGAAAACATGGTGGGAAAAGGAGAAAATGCTTGTTACCAAAATTTTCTCCTTTTTCCAAAATGAATTCAATAGGCTTCCTCCCTAGTGTCCTTAAAAGTCAGGATTGTGTGGTAAAGAGTAAAATCTTCTGCAAACAACAAATTTTTTTTAGCTTGCCCAAATTGAAAGCCTTTGTAGACGACAAATTCACAATTGCTTGTTAGATGATTTCTGTCTTCAAAATAGTAGAAAACATTGTGTGGAGTGGAGAAAATGCTGGTTATCAGCATCATCTCTTTTGTCCACAGTGTTTTAAAAAAACCTTTTCCTTAAACTGTGTCTCAAATGATTGAATTTGTCTCTGACAGGGTAGAAAACGTGAAACGTAGAAATTATTCTGACTGTATTTTCTTTTGTTTCCACTGGTCCTTCTTATTCTTGCATCATGGTGATCACCGTGTTACTAAATACTCTGAAATATATAGAAAATCATATTTTCACATTACTATTCTATGCTGATCCAAGTAGTTTTACCAGTCGGAAAGGTACAGCAGAGCCCCATTAGCACAGTCATAGCATACAGCAGGGTACGTATTACCAATCATTATTAAGAACGTTCTTAGTCTTATTCTCCAGACTTTTCTAAATTTGAAAGTAACATAACTTCTGATTGGCTAAACCATCTGGTTTAGCCAATCAGAAGTTGTGTTATTTTCAAATTTGGAAAATCTTGATGTGGAAGACTAAGAATATTCTTAAGAATGGTTGGTGAATGTGGACCCAGGACTTGAGAACTGAAGGTCACTGGTTCAAATCCCAAGCTTGGCCAATTTCTTTCAAAGAATTGATGAAAATCATTTTGACAGGATTCATTTCAATCTCATCAAGATCTTGTTTCGCCACAAAAAAGCAGCTGGTAGCTTAGGAAGAATATCATGCAAAGCATATAAACAAGCAAACAAGAAAATAACTGAGTCAAAAATACAAGTACATGTATTTCAGTACTGTGAGTCTTTGCACCTACCTTTCTTGTGTGGGTTTTCCTTTTGATAGCTAACAACTAGCCCAAGTTTGACGAACATATTTTCAGTTAAAACAGAGATTTGAGAAAGAATCAAAATTTTCACATGATAAGTGATGATGACAAAGAAGCAGATGATATAGGGCTTTGTTGATACCTTGTGTTTCCTACAAAAACAGCCAATCTAAAAACTTACCTAGAATCGATTGCATCCCCTGGGCTATAAAAAGGGTTACACAGCATATCTACATACGCTCCATGAAGTTTTCTGAACATCTGTAAAATTCAAAATTTACCCTTCAAGCACTTCAAACAGTCATTTCTGCTTTCCAACCACTTGTCTTATGCAGTTGACTAATTTAACCTTTTACCAAACTGCTGGGTAGAAGGCTGTTGAAAACATTGTGGGAAAAGGAGAAAATGTTGATAACCAGCATTTTCTCCATTTCCCACAATATTTTCACACTTTCAAAGACCAACTACATTATCTGAGCTTCAGTAAAATAAAAATTGTCTTCTGTTATTGCTTTGAATTTGGAAAAGAAAAAAGTTGTCTGATACAGAGTTAATAGAGCACTCTGCAACCCTTTTCAACTCATTACCAAATGACAAAATGGTGAATTTGTCAAAATTGAAAGCATTTGCAGATGACAAAATAAATATGACTCAAAGAGTGAAACTGTATTTTTGAAAGTCAGAAAACATTGTGGAAAAAGGGTGAAAATGCTGGTTTTCAGCATTTTCTCCTTTTCCTACAATATTTTTAAGCGTTATCTTCTTAAAGTCTTTAAAACTCAGGATTGTGTGGTAAAGGATTAAATGGCTCTTTACCAAATGAAAAAATTTTACACTCCTCAAAACTGAAAGCATTTGCAAACGACAAATTAAAGTGACTAAGTTGATGCTATTTTTCTTAAAAAGGGTAGAAAACATTCCTGGAAAAGAAGAAAATGCTCGTTACCCATGGTAGGAGCACTTCCATTAAAATTTTAGTCGAATCAGTTGAACACCCTTTGAGAGGACGAGGGCACATAGTTGCATCTACAGGCAAAGAATGTGCACTCTGATCTTCAGTGTCCACCACTTGTAAAATATACTGGTACATGTACTATGGCAAAAAAACACCCAAAGACTTTGACATAATTTGGTAGTTTAACTGATTGAGTAACTGCATAAATTTTTTTTTGCTAGAAGGATTAACTCTTGCCATACCAGAGAAGACACCAGTAGCTTTTGTGGACAGTGTAGATCAAGATCAGACTGCACAGAACATGCAGTCTGATCTCTGATCTACACTGTCCACTAATTTATTCTAGATTATGACTGAACTTTCTCTTGATCTTGCAGCAGGACTGTATTTGTAGCCTTTGAGAAAACGCAATTTATTTATTCAGTAATGAAAGAGTTAAAACATGCTTTAACCCTTTCCCACACAATCCTGAGTTTTAACAACCCTGAACAAGAGAGCTTTTGAAAACATTGTGGAAGAGGGAGAAAACGCTGGTAACCAGCATTTTCTCTTTTTTCAACAATGTTTTCTACTCTATCAAAGACAGACTTCATCATTTCAGCTACATTTATTTTGTCGTCTGCAAATGGTTTCAATCTGGTCAAGTCCAAAATTTTGTCGTTTGGTAAAGAGTTTAAGTATGAAGTCTGGCTATGGGACAGTGCTTATTTGGTAATGTACAGGGACAGAAATCTAGGATTGTCTAGTTTATATACCAGCACTGGTTAAACATACATCCTTACTTGTTTTAATCCAGTTTTTTAACTGTTTTTTTTTTTTTCTTTACGAGTATTTTATGAAACTATAATCACTCTTGTATCTTCATAACAAATATTGCCCCTGATGGTTGCAAGGTTGCACATATTACGGCAGATAAAAAAATGCATTTCATTCTATTGTGGCTAGCCAAAGACATAACAATCACAGTTTCTTGTTTAAATCGAACACAAATCCCCACAGTTTCTTTACCCCATACACCTTATATTGATTTTTTATCTACATTTACACAGCTGACTAGATTATGACACCATCAAGTTTTAACATCGTTTGTTTACTCTCTGGCTGTAAAGACGTCTCTTTAACTTTTTTTGAGGATAAATTACCAGTATTGTCATTGCATCTGGATTTATTCATCTCTTGTCACTTACAAGTGTTTCAATAAGGTTTAGATGGGTAAGCAGCCAGTGGCATGGAAAGAGCATTGAGTGATGCAATCTCCAGGATTGCATGAATAGGTGCACAGGCCAATTAGATTTACCTAAAATAATGTAGACAATTGTCTAAACGCTGAACAAAGAAATACTTACACTTCGGATTTCATTATCTCTAAGCGATGAGTTTGACGATTCTACCACAATCACAAACTTTATTTTTGTATTCGTTACATAACCATATCTGTTTAGTTAAGGGAAAATATATTCTTTAACAACTAAGTACAGTATGTTTACAGTGAAACCTATAGAGTATCCCATAATATCTGGTACTATTTTGAATATGTGCTGTTTTATCATTTCTTTGTCAATATGTATTATCTTTATATCAAACTGATATACACAGATTAAAATTTTTATAGCCAAAATGTATAGGAAAATTTACGTACATTTAAGAGGAATATGACTTCATTTTACTTGCTTTGATGGCATAGTTAAATATTATGACACCGAAATTGCTAAGTTGTATTATTCAACGCTTTCTCCTACTACTTCGAGATATGGCAAAACAGCACCCCGAAAGAAGGGCTTATCAAGAGTGAAGATAAAAAGAATTGTTGACATAAGAAGAGTAATCAGATGCATCACCGCAGAAACTTGCAATTTCAAAACACACTGTGACATTGTTACTGCACTAAAGGGACGTCACACGGAGCACATGCTTTAAAGACAGACATGGTATTCTCAGCGTATGTAATATTTTTTTCTATCATATGTACACTACATAAACCTTTATTAGATTACCTTTTTTTGTTACTCTCATATTAATACTGATTTAACAAAAGTGTATAATAAACGTTTAAAATAGTAACAGATATTACGGGACACCCTGTATATCAACCCTTTACTGTACAAAACTCAGTTTTAGGTTTCGCAACCTTGCAGAAAAGAAATTTCAAAACAGTGTTTTCCAAGGCCTTTTTACTCAGTCATTAAAACTTGGTAAAGGGTAAAGCAAGCCCCTTTAGACAAGTACTTGTTAAATACAGGTATATTTCAACATTATAGCCTCCTGTGAGAAAGCGAAATAATAAACTGTTTACCAAACAACAAAATTTTACCCTGGTCCAAATTAAAACCACTTGCAGATGACATTTTAAATTTGGTTCAAAAGGTGGTATCTTTGTGTGAAAGAGAAGAAAACATTGTGGGAAAAGGAGAAAATGCTGGTTACCAGCATTTTCTTCTTTTCACACATTGTTTTCAAAAGGTCCCTTTCAAGGTTCGTTAAAACTCAGGATTGTGTGGTAAAGGGTTGAGTTGAAAACATGTTGCTTGCTGAATAAAAGTGATCACTAAAGAAAGGTTTTACTGCACATTGTTTTCAGCTCTTTCGCCATCAAATCCAAACAGTTAAAGCACTGGACCCTGGCCAAAGTTGCTTTTTGTGGTGGATCTAATTAGCCAAGATCAGACTGTGCAATCTGTGCAGTAGTCTGATCTTGATCTACTTCATCCCAAAAGTGTTATCCTATCTTAAGTACACTTTCTTACAAAATTTACTTAAGTGCTTAGCTGTAAAAGGGTTGAAATAGGATACAAATCATGATTGGCTGAGTTGTTAACAATAGAACTCCTGTGAGTTTGAATCCAAGATCTACCAAACCCTTTGAGATTGATGATTTTGTACTAGGATTCATTTTTCCTCCATCTCTGAACATTTTATCTCCAAGTGGAAAAGCAGCCAATTGCTGGTAAACAGTGTTGCTAAGTACAGGTTAACCAAGTGCCTTTCACAACTACAGTTGTTTTAACAGCCAATGTAGATCAAGATCAGAACTGCAGTCTGATCTTTGATCAACACTGTCAACTTTGCTGAGACATTCTGAACAAGAGCGACCTTGAAATTCCAATTTTTAATGGTTTTGTTTTCAAGACTGAATATGTCCTTTCAGCACTCTACGGTTTGAAAGAAACACAAGGAATACATGGATAGATGTACTAACTGTTGTGATATAACTTACTGTTAAAAACAAGTGTTAAAACATCAAACCAACAAATGAAGGATACACTTTGTAATCTTCAGTTGGATATAGAAGTCCTAGGTACAACTCCCGTAGATCATTTACATTTTTGCCAACGGCTGAAATCTTTTCTTCAATAACATCTAAAGACGTGTGAACAGTGTAGTAGAACTTCAACTCATTGTCTGATGATGCTGCTTTTATATACAAAGGGTAGTTCTGTAGAAGAAAAAAAAAAGCAGTATTCAACAACCAGTTTAAAGTGTATTCTTGGTATTATTCTAGATTTTAACTCTATAACAGACGACAGACTTTTAGCCTTGTCCAGATTGAAAGCATTTGCAGACAATTTCAATGTGGCTCAAATACTGCAATTTTTTTTTGATAGGGTAGAAAACATTGTGGGAAAAGCAGAAAATGCTGGTTACCAGCATTTTCTCCTTTTCCCACAATGTTTTGAAAAGGCTTCTTTCCCAAGGTCATTAAAAGTCTATATTGTGCAGTAAAGGGTTAAAAGGAAAGCAGTTTTAAAAGGAAAGCAATTTCTGATCATTTAGCTAAAGCAGCCAAAAATGAGTCAAGCTCTTGTGGAAAGAGAGCTTAATGCATTTTAAAAACGTATCGATCGATGTCATCCTGCGCAGTCTGCAGTCAGCGCAGGCTGATATGGGTGGAAAGGTTGTGCTACTGGTCAATTTTCTGCATGTCAAATAACCAGCCTACCCGTGATTAAGACAAAAATGGATTTCATAGATCTATAATTATGTGATGTCCTGCTTAGTGTAACAGGGATCCATTAAGCCCCCTTTTGCCCGAGCATGGCTCAAATAAATTTGAAACAGTATCACAGTAGGTTCATAGGGTTTATATATTATTATTAACAATCTGTAAAATAAATGAGAAACAAAGAAACAAAAACCAAAGAATGTCAGTGATATCTAAATATCATGTACTGAGTTGTGCATACTCTCTGCACGCTGCACGCTGTCTGGATAAATTTGTATGAAAAGAATTGAATGACAGCTGTTTTAAAACTCTTTGCCAAACAACAAAATTTTACACAAGTCCAAACTGAAAAAATTTGCAGACAAATTAAAGACATCTCAAATGATGAAATTTGACTTTGACAGGGTAGAAAACATTGTGGGAAAAGGAGAAAGTTACCAGTATTTTCTCCTCTTCCCACAATGTTTTCCAAAGCCTTCTTCCCCATGGTCATTAAAAGTGTGGACTGTGTGGTAAAGGGTAATATGTGAACAAGGTGCACAGACAAACTCCAACCAGTCTGGGATTTTCCCTGGTTTACGTGGTTTTATAAGAATTAAATTAACATGATTGTAATTAAAGACATTTCAATATTGAGCTTTAAAACTGCTTTTGTCCTGTAATTTTGCATCTTCTACAATCCTAAATTTTTACTATGCTTAAGATTCCATAAATTTCTAAGTCTTTGCCATTTTTTTTTTTTTTTTGTTGCCATTGGTATCATGTGACGTCTATGTCATCATCTTTCATTATTTACAATATATGATTTTTTGTGGAAAAGTTCAGTTTTAACCATCCTGAGAAAGACAGCTTTTCAAAACATTTTTGGAACCAGAGAAAATGCTGGTAACCAGCATTTTCTCCTTTTCCAACAATGTTTTCTGTCCTTTCAAAGATAAATCCTGCTTCATTCAAAAATTCATTTGTCATTTAAAATGCTTTCAATTCTGACCAGTCTAAAATTTTGTATTCTAGTTAAGAATTAAAATGTGTACCAGTATATTTCATTAAAAAGTGACCACAATTTAGCCACAATACTGGTTACAAACTATGGTATTAAAGCAAAAAAAAAAAACATTTGAATTTTGTTCCTCAAACAATCTAGTTCCATGTGGGCTGTTCTTTGGC
The DNA here is from genome assembly GCA_946811185.2 of Hippopus hippopus. Classification (NCBI taxonomy): domain Eukaryota; kingdom Metazoa; phylum Mollusca; class Bivalvia; order Cardiida; family Cardiidae; genus Hippopus; species Hippopus hippopus. The sequence continues at coordinate 10,888,521 of OX328103.1, read as the reverse complement.
TTAGACTGGAAAGAAATATTTTGCCTGCACAAAATATTTTTGTGCCATAAGCCAACATAAACACACACACAAATACTTTAACAAACTTAACCTTTTACCAAACAATTCCATCCCTGAGGAAAAGACTTTGAGGTAGGATTGTGGAAATATGCAAAAGTGCTGAAAACCAGCAAATTTGCCTTTTTTTCCTCAATGTTTTCTACCAGTTCAATTTCAGACACCATCTTTTGAGCTACCTTTGATATGTCGTCTGCAAATACTTTCAATGTGGTTGAGTCTCAGCTTTTGCCATCTGGTAAAGAGTTAATACTTTAACACACAACCCCATCTTTAACCCTTTACCACACAATGACGACTCTTAACACCCCTGATAGAGAAAGCTTTTGAAAACATTGTGGGAAAAGGAGAAAATGCTGGTTACCAGCATTTTCTCCTTTTCCAACATTGTTTTCTACCCTATCAAAGAAAAATCATTTCATATGAGCCACATTGAAACTGTCATCTGCAAATGCTTTCAATTCGGACAGGTTTAAAATTTGTCGTGTGGTAAGACCCTTAGAAAAAAAAGCTTGGAAAATATTGGGTGAAAAGGAAACAATGCTGCTCCTTTTCCCACAATATTTTATACCCTCTGAAAGACAAATTTCATGTCTTGAATAACATTTGTTGTCAGCAAATCCAAAATTTTGTCATTTGGTAAAGACTAACGGAAGGAGGTAACAACCTTCAGCACCCAACATATCTCCAGAATTGGCTCCTTTTTGAGGCTATTGACTGTAGATTGTAGTGAAGATCTACTGAGTATACTAGATCTAACTCAAGATTGTCACTTTGAACCTATGACAGCTTTCTTGAAAGTGTAGTAGATCTAAAGCGTGTTGGAAAGAAAATATCATTGTTCATCTTTCGACGAATTAAATCTAAAGCTATTCTTAGAAGAATGACAAAAATATATGGGCGTTAAAGTTTGACTACATTTAAAGAATCTTGTTAATTTGTACCTCTTTAGCTATCACAGCTACACAGACCGCCATTTTGGAAATCCCTAACATTGGGAATTCCCAAATTACTGGTTCCCATCTTGAATCTACAAAAGAACTATAAATCGGAAACCGCATTGTGTGTGCACGTGATATGTTATTTACTCCCGCCATTTTGAGTTGAATGGCTGCAAATTCATGTCTCAGAAGTGAATAATTTTATATTGAAGCATGTCTAGTCTACACGTCGATAAAGACGCGTTTATGCGCCGAATTAAGACGCTGTATTCTGCATGGAATGTAAGTAGATCTGTTGTTTCTTGATTCAGAGTCCAGAATCATATGATGAGCATCAATGTTCGTTGGTCGACTAAACAACATGGAATAAAATGACATGCCATTATGAACTGGCTTAATGTGTTGTGCAATAATCCACTACCGAACAGCAAAATTGTAAACTTGTCCAAATTGAAATCTTTTGAAGACGACAAAGTGAATGGCTCGTTAAAAAAAATAAAATTATTTTACCATTTAGATCTACTGGTTACCAGCATTTTCTCCTTTTCCTACAATGTTTTCAAATGCTTTCTTCCTCAAGGTCGTTAAGACTCGGGATTGTTTGGTAAACTGTTAATATATTGCACATTAATTTTTTTTATAATTACTTACCTTATTATGATATCCCCATCAGTGAGTTTAAAGAAAATATTTTTCCTTGCTATTTTTAACTTCAGAAAGCCTCAGAGAATGACCCCCTGGCTAAGGCAGACAGCATTTTGGTTTGTATGGGACAGGATGAGGAGGTGGTTTATTCCAAAACAACAGCTGTGCAGGTAACTACCCTTAATGCTTTACAACATGACAAAGTTTTGGACTGGACCAATTTGAAAGCATTTAGAGATGACAAGTTCAATGCTACTGAAATTAAAATTTCTGTCTGATAGCATAGACAACATAGTGGGAATCGGAGAAAATGCTGGTTTCCAGCATTTTCTCGTTTTCCACAATGTTTTTCAAAAGCCCACTTTTTCAGGTTCATTGCAGTTAAGATTGTGGTAAGGGTTAACCATATGCCAAACAATTCCTTGATTTAAGAGCCAGGGACAAAGAGACATTTGAAAACATTGCGGGGAAAGGAAGTTAGAGCTAAGTCAGATAAGTCCAACACCCTGGTGAAGTGGTAATACTGGCCCCCCTATTAATTTCCATATTTTGGAATCTGGAGAAATGGAAGAATCAGAGAGTTTCATAAATGCGTAAATTTACACTACCCTTTACACCACTTACTCTACCAATTAATGAAAAAAATATGGATACTTAATTAGCTGCTCTATCTTATTTTGTAGCTCAAGGTGAGTAAAATATTTTTCATTTTGAATTTTCAAAAAAAGTTTTGGGTTTTTTTTTTTTTTTTTGTATAAGTTTCAGTAGGCCAAATACCAGAGTTAACAGAAAAGGATGGTACGTGTCAGGATTAAGTTAAAATATGATACAAGCAAACAGTTAACATTTCACAAGTTGGGGTCGACATGTAAACTGATCTAGTATCAATATTTCCAGTTGAACAAAATCACGTCACCAAAATTGATAATTCATGTGTTAAAGTTTGAATACAAATTTTAGGTACCAACATTACCCAGTATTAAAGTGCTTGTAATCTATTCCTGCTCACTGTTGAACTTTTGATGAAATGTAAACTATCTTTAAAGTTACTGTATTGGAAATGGACTTATAATTTGTCTTTTTCAACAATAAAACGGGGTTGATATTTTGCCGAGAAGGGAGGTTGATATTGCACTCTGGGGGTAGATTTTAACAGACGTCACAAGTAGTTTGAACTGCCCAGTACTACATTTCTATACACATTTGGAAAGTATTTGATTGGACGAAATTAATCGCTAAATATTTGTTTCATACATACCTAATGACTTTCCATACAATTTTCTCAAGGTCAAGGAAAACTTGAAGTGCTAAGGAGTCAATATTACCCAACTTTGCTCTAGGTAAACTTTGCTTAAACGGTAGGAGTTGTCTAGGAAAGTGTAAAGAATATTGCTGAAAAGAGAGAAAATGCTGGTTACCAGCAACTGCAGATTGTATTGTCCAAGGTCAGCCTGTGCAGTCAGCGCAGGTTGACCTGGGTGGAAACTTTTTCCTTTTGGTGAGTTTTCTGCATATTCGAGGACCACTCTACCTTAGGATTCAGACAAAATGGATTTCATGGATCTACAGTTATGTGATGACTTGCTTGATATAATGGAGATACACCAAACCCCCTTTTGCTAGAGTATGGCTCATTTATTACCTCACAGAGTTAAATCTTGACCACATGACAAAATTTTAGACAGATCAAAATTGGAAGCATTTCCAAAGGACATAGTAAATATGGCTCAAGTAATGGGATTTATCTGTAAAAGACAAGAAAACATTGTGGGAAAAGAAGAAAATGCTGGTCACCAGCATTTTCTCCTTTTCACACAATGTTTTCAAAAGCTTTCTTTCTCATGGTCGTGAAAACTCGGGATTGTGTGGTAAAGGGTTAATTGTTGTTTCATCATTTTAGACTTGGTTATTCGGGTATGAGCTGTCCGACACTGTGATTGTGATGTGTGAAAAGTCGATGAACATTCTGGCCAGTAAAAAGAAGATTGAATTTCTGAAACAGATAGAAGCTGGAAAAGAAAATGAAAATGGTATCCCCACCATCAAGCTCCTGGTTAGAGACAAAGTGAGTTCTGTTTTTTTTTCCCCATGGTAGTAAATTAACAGCAGCCTAGTCCAGTAGTGCAGTCAGTAGGTTACAGGACTTGAGACCAAAGGATCGCCAGTTCAAATCCCCAACTCCACCAATATCTTTAAGAGAACTGCTGAGAGTCATTGCAACAGGATTTATTTTTCTCTCACAGCTAATCATTTTTTCAACAATGGTTGTGTAGGAAAGTAGCTAGTGGCTTGATAAGAATAATGTACTAAGTATTAGTCAAAGAAACTCTAGGAAAAGGTCATGGATAGGTGCACAGGTCGCCAAGATATATCTGAAATGATAGTGAAAACGGCATTAAACACCATATGAACAAAGATGTCTGTGGCATTTACCGAGTGCAAAACAAACCAGTATATTCAGTTTCACAACCCTGGGGATAAGACAGCTATTGAGAACATTGTGGGAAACAGAAAATGATGGTGACCAGCGTTGTTGCCTTCCCATTATGTTTTGTATTCTCTTAACTCTGCCAAACAAAAACAATTTGGACAAGTCAAAATTGAAGACATTTGAATGCGACCAATTGATTGTAGCACAAACAATAGGATTTGTCCTTGAATGAGTAGAAAACATTGTGGTAAAAGGAGAAAATGCTGGTTATCAGCATTTTCTCCTTTTACCACAATGTTTTTCAAAGCCTTTTACTTTGAGGATGTTAAAGCTTGAAATTGTTTGGTAAAAGGCCAAAGATTTTATGCAATCATCTTAGCCACATTTTACTTGTTGTCCTCAAAGGGAGAGTGACATAACAGTAAACTGCAATGAAAAAAAACGTTTTTTTTTTATTTATCTTTTAGCCAGATGAGGTCATTTCTTTGCAAAAATGAAAAGGACATGGTCTTTGCATAGATAAGAATCAGGCAGCATGTATGATAAATCCAATGTCATGCATTTTGTGCAGTCTGATGACTCTGATCTTGATCTACAATCACATCCGAAGTTGGGACTTCCTTCACTTATTGCAGTGAAAAGGTTGAGGCTAGAATGAATGTCTACCAACAATGATTATGTGGAAAAGCAGCCCGTGGCCTTGTGCAAAGCACTGGTAAAAGAAACTGCAGGAAAGCAGGGATGGGTGCACTGGCCTTAGCAATTTACCTGAAATAATGTTCAGAACAGCATAACACACTGTGCAAGTAAAACCTAGAATTAGTGTCTGGGCATAGCACAGATAGAAAACCATAAAAGCCAAAATGACATTGAGATATTCTTTTATTGTTCTTTTTCAGGGAGACAAGGATAAGGCTAACTTTCACAAACTTACTGAAGCAATCAAAAAGAGCAAAAAGGTAAGACCTTAGCCGAAATCTGTACAAAGAGGTAGAATTTTAGAGCTGTCCAAATTGAAAGCATTTGCAAACTAGAAATTCAATGATACTTAACTATGTACCAGATGATAAAAATATAGACCAGCCCAAATTTAAGGCATTTGCAGATGACAAATAAGATGTTATATTGAAATTTGTCTTGGCAGGGTAGAAAACATAATGGAAGAAGGAGAAAATGCTGGTGAACAGCATTTTCTCCTTTTTCTAATGTTTTTTCAAAGCCTTTTTGATCAGGGTTCTTAAAACTCTACATTGTGTGATGAAGGGATTAAATGATTTGCTAAATCTTTAGAAATCATTGTGAAGACTGGATTTGATTCTGGTTGCCACCATTTTCTCCCTTTTTCACAATATTTTCAAAAAGCAATTTCCGGAGTTGTCAAACTTCAGGATTGTTTGGTATAGGGTTAAAGGTAAAAAGGCCAGACTCACTTTTAACTCTTTACCACATAATTCCAAGTTTTATCAATCCTTGAAAAAGACCATTGAAAACATTGTGGGAAAAGGAGAAAATGCTGGTTACCAGCATTTTCTCCTTTTCCCACAATGTTTTCTACCATATGAGAAACAAATTTCATGTTTTGCATTTTATTTGACGTCTGCAAATACCTTTAATTTGGGCACAAATTTGTCGTTTGGTTAGTGGATCAAAAGATAGCTCTATAATAAAGATAGTTTTATAATACTTTTTGGTATCGCCTAAGTAGCTTCCCTTTCAGCAAGTACCCCAAAGATTATTAGTTAGAGGCATTGATTTACTGTAAAGCAAACTGATTGTCACACAATTTGATGCTCAAGTATGGTTGTACGATTCTACAGGGTGTTTCATAATGTACTTGATTACTTCGGAATCACTAGCAATAACCCCATAGCACACAGTCCTGTTTCAATGACCTTGAGAGAGAAGGCTTTTGAAAAGAATGTTAACTAGCATATTTTCCTTTTCCCATAGTGTTTCCAAAAGCCGTCTTCCCTCAGGATTGTTGACACGAGTTGTTTAATAAAGGGTTAGATTAGGATGAATTCATAAATATTTTTCAGTAGTTTCTATTTGCTCTGAGCCTTGGTAGCGTACAGGATTTGAGAACAGGGGGTTGCTGGGTCGATCCCCAGCTGGGCTATTTTCTTTCCAAGAATTGATGATAGTCATTGCAACAGGATTCATGCCTCTCTTTGATTCGCCGTTGGTTATGTGGGAAAGCAGCCAGTGGCTTGGAAAGAATATTGTGCTGAGTACTGGTAAAAGGAAATCCAGGAAAGCATGGATAGGTGTACTGGCTGCCACTATAAAACTGAAATAATGTTGAAAACAGTATTAAACACCGTACAATCAATCAAGGTTTATTTGCACTCGGTTCTACCTTGATTTCTGTCTTACTTTTCAGTGAGATACATTCTTTCTTTACAGGGCAAAACTGTGGGTGAATTTGCCAAAGATAAATTTCCCAGTGAGTTTATGGATGCATGGAGGTCTGCCCTTAAAGCTGAAGCTTTTGAAAAGGTAGAACTGCTTATTTATTAAATGGCGTGCAACACGGGAAAAGGGGCATTCGGACATTTGCGTAAAGTGTCGTCTCGGATCAGGCTGCGCAGTCCGCGCATTACGACCACATTAGATTTTGTGATACAGTAGACTTGCGCAAAACAGAAAATAACACAAAAACGGAAAGTGTCGTTTCGGACTGCGCAGGCTGATCCGAGACGACATTTTACACAATTGTCTGAATGCCCCTTTTCGCGTGTTGCAAGCCATATACAGTCGAACCTTGTTTATCCGGACGCTTCTGTTGCATACGAATGTTTCCGGATAAGCCATATTTCCGGACCAGTGAACTGGGATCGCCACAACTTCCATGTTGATAAGGGACACTGTGCATCGTAGGAATTACAATAGCGTATGATTTACACAAGCACTTGTCTGTATTTTTCCTACGATTGTTCAGATATATAATAAAATAAAATGTCATAAATTTGCATTTTGCCATTTTTTTTAATGTGTTTTTGTACACGAATTTCCCCTTATACCTTATTGCATACACATGTACATGTATACCTTTTGTACAAACGGGTGAGCTTGTAAAGCTCGGCGCATTATGACTTTTAAAAACGCCACGAAAAAGGGGGGCGAAACACAAGTACAATTAGTTTTTTTTTTTTATTACAGTATTACTGTTGATTTTTCAATTTCGAGAGACTTGTATGGAATGTGTGTCCGAAATAATAAGGGTAATACCCGACAAAATGTTATTCTATTTTTACAACGGGTGACGGGATCAAAACTGTAGCTGATCAACAGATTCGGCTTGTTTTCAGTTTTGAAATAATCTACACGTTTTAAATATTTTCTTACCACTTTTGGCCCACAAGAAGTTGCTTTCCGATACGAGTTAAGTCATAGTTCAGCTATGGATGGTGTAGATCCAAGATCAGACAGTGCGTTCTGTTTAGTCTGATGTCTATCCACACCGTCCGCCATCTTGCAATCGGCAGAGTAATTTTGAATAACCAAAAATTTAAAACAAGCCATCTGTCAACGATTTCACGCCTGTTGCGGGTACACAATTGTTAACCCTTTACCACACAATGTCGAGTTTTAAAGACCCTGAGGAAAAGGCCTTTCAAAAACATTATTGGAAAAGGAGAAAGTGATGGTAACCAGCATTTTCTCCTTTTCCAATAATGTTTTCTACGCAATGAAAGACAAATTCTGTCATTTTAACTACATTTAAATTGTCTTCTGCAAATACTTTGCATTTAGACCAGTCATTTCTCTTTTTGTCATTTGGTAAAGAGTTAAAATTAAGATCATGGGTCTGATGTAGTGTGCAAATCGTTCGAAGCGAGAGGGTTGTAGTGCAAACGTTTGTTGTACATATTTACAACTGTTTTGCTCCAAGAAATTTACACCCTGCTACAAGCAGACTGCCAGTCAATACAAAATGACCACACAATAAGCTAATATCATGCCTGCTTTACATTAGCTGCTAATGCTTTTTTGCATCTGGTAAAGGTTGTTACTTGAACACCTTGGCTGTCATGTCACGTGTTTTGTGTAGTCGGCAGAAAAAATAGTTCGGCTGTTTTCATGAAAAAATCGCTCGCAGCCAAAACAGAAAAAAAAATGCATACGATAATTAATGCTTTGGTGTTAAATATAAATGGATTACTGATACATAAAGAAAAGGAATACGAGGTTGCGTATTTTTTTATTTTTATTAGATCTATTTTTCTAAGAGGGAGAACACAGTTACGACTTAAGCCATTTCCCTCACAGTCACAGTTTCACACTTCTGCAGAAGGTGACCTTTGAAAACATTACGAAAAAAGGAGAAATTGCTTGTATAGCATCAAAGAGCCAGAAAAGATTAAGCCCTTCAAGAACCTTTCAAAACATAAGTTGCTTATATGCGGCCTGTGTAGATCAAGATCAGTCTGTAGACAGAATATTTAGTCTGATCTTTGATCTGAAAAGGTATTGATAATCTGTCAAACTGACACTTAACGATGGCACGTGTATGTCTATTAACACTTTTCCCAAACAACATCTAATGAAGACGTTTGTTTTCAAATGTGTGAAAACCATCTGAAATAAATTGATACTAGACTGCTACTCGTGTTACAAGTGCATACTATGGACCAGTCCAAAATCACGTACCGGGGAAATTGTGTGATACACAGTCAAGCCACGTCCGGTTTATCTGATAAAGAGTTACATTGTTTTTTAACCCTTCGTTCCCGATTTTTCCATTCCGGTTCCGGAACGCGGATTTCCGGAATAAAAAGTAAAATTTGTACAGAAAATATTCGTTCCCTGATGTTTCTTTCCAGATCTTGATATTTCCGGAAATTTGGAGCCCGGATTAACGCGGCTCGACTGTGTATATATTAGAGCAATGCTCTGGCAAAAGGGAACTTAATGCATCTCCGTAATGCATTATACCAAGCAAGATGTTATATAATTCTGGATATATAATTCTGGATCAATAAAATCCATTCTGTTAAAGAACCAACTGAATTCTATGATAGAATGGTCCTTTGACATGTAGAAAATTGACCAAAAAATACATGATTTTTTAGTCATCTGTTTCGGAAACACAAAGTTTGAAGTATTGCATAACCTTATTTGTTGTCAATGTGGTCCAAAAACTATGATATTTCCTCCTGTCTCTGACCGTACTGAAGATATTTATTTCAAACTTGAGCTAGGTTTTTACTATTGAATGGGGAACCTATAGCGTAGGTAACCCCTAAAATAATTTTGACATAGGTATGCCCTTTGCCTTTATATGACATAAATTTTTTGACTGAATATTAAACTTAGGACAAGTGTAGGCACCCGCATGTGATGCTCTTATTATGATCGTGCAGCAAACGGTCTGAGACCATTTTTGAAAATGCTGTGGTGAATAGAGTCAATTTTTCCATGTTTAACAATATTTTTCTATGTTAATATTTTTCATCCGTGACAAGCTGAACTCCGTCTTCTGTCTTCACAAAGGTCATCATGCTAAACAGTATACAGATTTACTCAATAACTCTTTACCAAATTTTCAAACAACCTATTAATTGTTACTCAATATATTGCAATATTGTCTTTTAAAGGGTAGAAAACAACATTGGGAAAAGAAGAAAGTGGTGATTACCAGCATTTTCTTTTTTTTCCCCCAATGTTTTCAAAAACCTTCTTCCTGAGGGTTGTTAAAAAGTCTGGGTTGTTTTGTAAAGGGTAAATGAAAGACAAGATTCCAGGCTTTTCCATAAAAATATTTGGCTGTTTAAAAACTTTACCACACAATCCCGACCTTTAACCGACCCTGAGGATGAAGCCTTTTGAAAACATTGTTGGAAAAGGAGAAAATGCTAGTAACCAGCATTTTCTCCTTTTCCAACAATGTTTTCTATCCTGTCGAAGACAACTCTCCTCATTTGAGCCACATTTAAATTGTTGTCTGCAAATACTTTCATTGTAGACAAGTCCACATTTTTCTTGTGTGGTAAAGAGTTAAACATAAAATCAAGATTAATCATAAATTTAAGGGTTGGAATTTAGTTCATAAAATGATTTATAGATGGATGTCAGTGCCTCCCTTGCCTACATCATGGCGCCAAAAGACGAGGCGGAATTGCGGACCATACAGAAAGCCTGCACAGGAACATGTGACGTTTTCTCCAAATATCTTAAAGAACAGATTATGGAAGTCATTGATGCAGATAAGGTAAGTTCTTGGTAAAGTGGAATACTGACAAAATGGTTGACAGTTGGAGTACAAAGGTGGACATGAAATGCTTTTGGAAAAAAGTGAATCAATTTTTTGGGTGCTCTTGCAAGAAGTTTGTGACAATATTTTTCAAGAAAAAACTTACTGGGATACGTTTCTCTCTCTCTCTCTATCTCTCTCTCTCTGTCTCTCTCTCTCTCTCTCACCAAAGAATATCGACCCTGTCACCCTGCACAGGCTGACCAGGGTCGAAACCTTTTACTCTAAGCCATTTTTCTGCATGTCCAAGGACCATCCTACCTCCTTATTCAGTCTTTTGTTGGACAAAATTGATTTTATGGATCCATAATCACATGATGAGTTGCTTGGTACAATGCCTTGCAGAGTTACAATGAACTCCCTTTTGCCAGGGTATGGATGGTATGTATTTGAATTCTTGTAGAAAGTGAAACACTCGAAGCTGGCAGATGGCGTAGAGTCAGCACTGAAGAATAAGAAGTACACAGCGGGACTAGACGCCTCCCAACTCGATATGTGTTATCCGGCAATCATACAGAGTGGTGGGACTTACAGTTTGAAATTTTCTACAGTGAGGTAGGCAAGAAAACTTGAATATGTTTTTGGCTTGGCTATTTTCAAAATTGTTTTGAAAATGTCAGAGCCCTGTTTGTTGTCCACCTAGTTGTCCTGCTAAAACTGATACCTTCTTTCTGTCACTGAAGACATTTTCTTCAAACTTGGGCCAGTTGTTAACTATCTTAAGGGGAAGCCATACAACAAGGGCAGGTAGCCCATATTTTGGGGCATAACTATGCTCTTTTATGTACTAAAGCGTTTAACTCTTTCAGCGCCAAATATTTAAACTTGACTACTTTTGACACCTGAAAAAACAAGTAAAACTCATAAAGACTTTCACCTAATTGGCTCAACCAAACAAGTGGACGGTATAGATCCAAGATCAGACTGCACATTCTGTGCAGTCTGATCTTGAGCTATGCCATCCGTAAAAACCCATGTTTTCACCTTTGGCGCCGATAAGGTTAACCGAAAAAGCAAATGCAGCCAATTGTTAACACCAACATGTAGTGCTCTTGTTTAGAATGTGCAGTCTGATCTTAGATCTACTCTAGTATTTTCATTTTCTTCCACAATGTTTATCATCCTATCAATGACCAAAAGCCCATCATTTGAGCCATGTTAACCCTTTCCCAAACAATCCCTGGTTTTCACGACCTTGAGAAAGAATCCTTCTGAAAACATGGTGGGAAAAGGAGAAAATGCTGGTAACCAGCATTTTCTCCTTTTCCCACAATGTTTTCTTCCCTTCCCAAAACAGATTTCAATTTTTTAGTCAAACTAATTATGTCGTCTGCAAATGCTTCCAATTTGGACTAGTCTAAAATTTTGTCGTTTGGTAAAGAGTTAATTGTTGTTTTTAGTTCTGAAGAATATATAGAGGATAATCAGCTGGTTGTGTGTAATATTAAAAAAAAACTGTCTCTAGAATGGGATGTGATGTGGTTGAAAAAAACGAGTATGAAGGACAAGTTTTTTAACCGGATCAAACCTCATTGGAGTGACAGGTTTTTAATATCACACACAACCAGTTGATTATCCTATTTATTATATTCCTAATTCACCTTTTTTTATTCTAATAATTATCAAGAATGGTACAATATGAGCAATATAGTGAAAAGGTAGTTCCAGCAAACATTATTAAACCATATCATCACTATTGATGATACCATGTTTATCATCACTAGTGGTGTTATTCACTGTGAAATCCCAGGAATTCACTCATAGGAATATAATAAAAAAAAAAAAATGCCACCTGGTAAGGGTAAAAGTTAAGGATAGGAACGTGTATGCATCTCTATACAAAAATTTTACACTTGTCCTCATTGAAAGCATTTGAACGCAATAAAAAAAGAAGGTGACTAAACTAATGTAATATGTCTTCCATGGGGTAGAAAACATTGTCAGAAAAGTAGAAAATACCTAGTAACCAGTTTTTCATCATTTTCACATGATGTTTTCTAGTCATTTTCCCCCAAGGTGGTGAATGTATAGGATTGTTTGGTAAAGGTTAATATAAAATTACAGTTCAGGTGACAACCTCCATTTTGGAACTATTATTTGCTGTATCGGACTGAAGTACAAGTCCTACTGCTCCAACATTGTGCGAACATTGATGGTGGACCCAACAGACCAGATGCAGAAAGATTACGAATTTTTGTTGGAAGTGGAAGAAACGATCCTAAAAAAATTGCAGCACAGTAAGTTTGTTTGAAATCTGTTTGTTGGAAAAAAATTGGAGTATAGAATTGTGATCTGATGTGGTCATGTGCTTGTATTCACACACCATTCTTAAATATATTCTCAAAAAATGTTCTATACTGGTTTAGAATAATGACCTCTGGGCCTGTATTCACCGACTGTTCTTAAGATTGCTATTAGTCTTATTCTGTAGAATTTTCAAAGTTTGGAAGTAACACAACTTCTCATTGGCTAAACCATTTCTGAATGACTAAACCAAATGGTTTAGCCATTCAGAAGTTTTGTTACTTTAGATGTAGAAAATCTTAGGGAATAAGGCAAAGAATGTTTTTAAGAATGGTTGGTGAATATCGACCAAGATTGGCCAAAGCAAATGGGTAAACAAAAAGGGTATTGCCTTGTCGTGAATACAACACAACTGAAAACAAGTGAAATAATCTTTGCAATATTGCTAGTTTTGGTGCACTTCCTCCTCTTAACACCAACAATCTAGAGCTGCTTTTGCCTCAATGTTTTCAAGTCTATTGCATGATACCCAAACTTTGCATGAATTAGTTAATTTTGTATCCATTTCAGACACAAGATTGAATGAGGTGTATGATGCTGCAACGGGTTTTGTCAAATCGAAAAGACCGGAACTTGTCGATAAATTGACCAAAAACTTCGGCTTTGCCATGGGAATAGAGTTCAGGGAAGGGTCCATGCTGATTACAGGAAAATCAAATTTAAAGATAAAGAAGGGTATGTGTTAGAAAGAGTTTCTATTGGTTGTATTCTCGAATCAGTCAAACTTGTATTCGTAGTCTGATCCAAGACTTCAAAAGAAACACAATTGTTGATAGGCTAAACAAAATCTGATTGGCTAAACCATTTGAGCCATGCTCTGGAAAAAGGGCACTTAACGCATCTCCACGGTATGTTGTACCAAGCAAGTCTGCACATAATTTTGGATCCATAGTGTCCATTTTGTCTAATAACTGACTAAATCAATATGCAGACTTGTCCTTCGACATGCAGAAATATTGACCTATTGTAAACAGTTTCGACCCAGGTCAGCCTGTGCGGACTGCACAGGCTGACCTGGGTCAATACTTTTTGCAGATGCATTAAGCCCCCTATTCACAGAGAATGACTCTTGGTTTGGCCAATCCGATCTGGTTAGCCATTTAGAAATTGTGTTACTTTAAAAAAATCAAAGTATTCTTGAGAATTGGACTAAGAGTGGAATTTAAAATGGTTGGTGAGTACACGTGTATGTTGAAGTAATTGAGACAACTGTTTGGGATTTTGACAGTTACAGTTATTACAATTTTGTTCTTTTTAGTGTCTTAGTATGGCTTCGTAATTCTACAGATGTGGCCATTTGTCAGACTTGCCTTTCCTTCCTTCCCACTTAATTTGAATATTGCAATAGCTCGAGGAAATTAACCCAATACCACATAAGACTTAACAACATTGTGGGAAAAGGAGAAAATGTTGATAACCAAACTCTGCATGTTCTGTGTTAGCTGAGCTGATTCAGTATCCTTGGTCTTTGTCCTAATGTTTCCATGATACTGCCTTTACCACATTCAAATTCATTTACAGGTATGGTTTTTAATATAAATGTTGGTTTCTCCGACTTACAAAATGGAGACAGCAAGGATAGTAAAGGGAAGAAATATGCGCTTTTTGTTGGTGATACAGTACTCGTGAATGAGGACACGCCAGGTTCTGTACTTACCAACTCAAAGAAGAAGGTGAAGAACATAGCAATCTTCCTGAAAGACGAAGATGAAGAAGAGGAAGAGGAAGAAGACGAGAAACCAGAATCAGAGGAATTACTCGGAAGAGGAAGACGAACAGCTGTTCTAGAGAATCGAACAAGGGTATAAATTTTATTTTCTAAAACTTGATCATTTGTGTCAAGCCCTTTAGCTGAGCCCATTATGCACAGAACTTAAAATGAAGGAGTTGATGACTTGAAACTCAGCTCAGCCAAGTTCTTTTCAAGAATAAGTGGTAGTCATTGCAACTGGATACAATATCAGCACACTGCTGTACATTCTTTGGAGGAAAGCAGCCAGTGGCTTGGAAGGAATTTCTCACAAAGTACATTATTTAATATTATAATAATTTTGTAAAAGGTCAGTTTTATATAATTATAGCATTTTCAGCAGTGTTTTCTCAGGGCTTTTTCTTCAGGGTCATTTAAACATGGGTTTGTATGATAATGGTTTGATTCTGTATATTTTCAGCCGGATGCTACAGCTGAGGAGAAAAGAATCAAGCATCAAAAAGAATTGGCAGAGAGATTAAACCAGGAAGCAAAGGAAAGACTGCAAGGCAAGAAGCTGGGCACTGACGAGAAAAAGTAAGAAATAATTTATTTTCCATGTTTTAGGGATTTTGACAACCCCAAACTTCTGGGCCAAAGTTTTATCACATGTTTTATTGGCCTTATATAGAGTAAAATTTGAAAGTCTTTGACCTTGAATCGTAGTGTTTGGTATATGTAGCATGATATGGGATCGACCTTGAAGAAGAAGCCTTTTGAAAACGTGGTTGAAAAAGGAGAAAATGCTGGTAACCAGCATTTTCTCCTTTTCCCACAATGTTTTCTACCCTTGGAAAGGAAAAATTCAGGTTTGGAGTATATATTAGTCTGTCTTCTACAAGGGCTTTCAATTTTGGCAAGTCTAAAAATGTTGTCATTTTGTAAAGAGTTAATGACTGTTGATCCCAGTTATGTGTGTTGCATACTTAATTTGTGGGAAGTGAAGTGATATAGGGCCATAATGGCCCTCTTTTTCAGTGAGAGATTTTTATCATTTTCTTTTTCTTTGTTTTTTTTCAGAGTGAGAAAGTCTACTGTTTCATACAAGTCCCTCTCACACCTACCAAATGAATCAGAAGTGAAAGAATTAAAACTTTTTGTGGGTATGATACCTTTTAGAACAGTTTGCTGTTAAAGGCCCAGTATTGGCCAGAAGTAAACAATGCAAGGTTAAATGCATTTAAAATTTATTTAAGTCATACTATTTAGAAACATGGAAATGATTGTGAAGCTGACAATCTGTTACAGTATGGTCACTCGAAGTGTTAGTTGCTGGTACAAAAATGAAATTTAAATGAAAGATAGAGCGACCTTAAAACTCATTATTCTGCCAGCGACAAACGCTTAGAATGACCACAAAATAAATTGTCATCTCCATAATAATTTCCATTCTAACGACCTTGAAAAAAAAAAAGCCATTTGGAAAGATTGCAGACTGGGCACTGCACAGACTGACATGGGTCACTACTTTTTGCGGATGCATGTAACACTTTACCACAAAATCCCAAGTGTCAATGATCCTTAGGAAAAGTCCCTTTTAAAACATGGTGGAAAAAGGAGAAAATGCTGGTAACCAGCATTTTCTCCTTTTTCCACAATGTTTTCTGCCTTACCCAAAAACATTTTTTTTTTTTTTTCATCTGCAAATGGTTTGAATTTAAACCAGTCTAAAATTTCATTGTTTGGTTAAGAGTAAACCACTCTTTCCTATAGCATGATTCAATATTTTTTCCAGATAAGAAGTATGAGACAGTGATCTTACCTATATTTGGACTGCCTGTCCCATTTCACATCTCTACAGTAAAGGTAAGTTTAGTGCTGCAATTCGTTTTAACCCTTTATCAGTCAATCTGTTTTTTGTTGTTTTTTTTTTTAGGATTTTGAGGAGGAAGGCGTTTGAAAACACTGGAAAAAGAAGGAAGTACTGGTTACTCCTTTTCCCACAATATTTTCCTGAGACGAATTCAATTATTTGAGCAACATTTGATTTGTAGCATGCATGTGCTTTTGATTCATATAGATCCTAAATTAAATTGTTCTTCTTTACCAGATGACAAAATTTTAGCCTTTCCTATATTGAAAGTGTTTGTAAAATAAACAAATTGATTAACAAATTAAGTGTGAATCCAACAATCAAAATTGTCTTTTAAGGGATAGAAGACTTGTTGGAAAAAAAGATGTTGGTGCCCAGCATTTTCTCCTTTCCTACTTTGGCGACAGCATAGATCAAGATCAGACTGTGCATAAAGTACATGTAGTTCTTGGATATATACTGTTGGCATGTTTAGTTCTGTTAATATATTTCAACTGTCAAAAAGAGGTATATATCTGGTGCTGATACAGTTAAATCCTTATTTTCTTTTATCATGTATTTTATCAGAATATAAGTCAGTCTGTGGAAGGCGAATATACATACCTGAGAATCAACTTTTTCCATCCTGGCTCAGCCCTGGGTAGAAATGAGGGGAGTATCTTCCCACAGCCTGATGCTACTTTCTTGAAAGAAATGTAAGTAGACTGTCTTTTTAACTCAGCTGTTCTCAAAGAAAAAGTGAAGGTATTGTCATAGCCCTGTAATGGTCTTTTTGTCACCCTCATGCGAAACTCCAACATTATCTGATGTGTCTCTGGTGCTGTATAAGTGGAAATTTTTGCAATTTTGCAAATTTGGAAAATTTGCAAACTTTTCTGTTTGCGTATTTTGCCACAACTATACCAACAAATAACGAGTATCTTGAACTCGCAAACATTTTCGTAAGCATTATGTCCTTAATCCACGGATTTTTCGACATGCTTATATATCCACGCATACTGTAACTGATGATAAATACTTTATACTCTGGCTAGTTGTCAGCTATCAAAAGGGGAACCCATAGAAGAAGGGTAATAACCCCTCACATTAATGATATTATTCAACCGTCAGTGTTTTAGACACAGTCAACTGACATCAACACAGCCAAATGACATCATTGTAGACTTGTCCATATTGAAAGCATGAACAGACCACATATTCATTGGCTCAATAACATTTGATTTGATTTTGAAAGGATAGAAAACATTGTGGGGGAAAAAAAAGAAATGCTGGTGAACAGCATTTTTTTCTTCTCCCCAGTGTTTTTTAGAAGGCTTCCTCCCGAGGTACCTTAAAATGCAGGATTACTTGGTAAAGGGCTAAAACATTTACTTGACTTAGATCTATGGAAAGGCAGATTTTTCATTTTGAAAAGCTCCTTTAGTCAAGCACTGGCATCTATTTTTGGACATGGAGCTGTTACAATTAAGAAACCTGTTTAACCTGTAACCCTTTTTCCACACAATTCCAGTGTGGGATAAGGAGAAATGCTGGTTACCAGCATTTTCATCTTTTCCCAAAGTTTTTTAAAAGGGTTCAAGATTGTGTGGTAAAGGAATACAGGCAAATATCATAATTTAAGCCACTTTTGACAACCCCAAGGAAAGAAGGCATTTAAAAACATTGTTGGAAAAGGAGAAAATGCCGATATCCAGCACTTTCTCCTTTTTAGCTCCACTGGCCGAAGGCCAGCGGGCTTATGTCATGGCCTGTTGTCCGTCGTGCGTCCGTCCGTCCGTGCGTTAACTTTTTTTTAAAACGTCTTCTTCTCTGAAACTACCCATCCAATTTTGATGAAACTTCACAGAAATGATCCTGCCATGGTCCTCTTCAGAATTTCTTGAAAGAATTTAATTCCTTCAAAAACTCTGGTTGCCATGGCAACAAAACTGAAAAATTTTGAAAATCTTTGAAAATCTTCTTGTCTGAAACCGTAAGGCCAAGGGCTACCAAATTTGGCATGTAGCTTTATCTAGTGGACCTCTACCAAGTTTCTTCAATTTATAGCCCTGGGGTCAAAATTGGCCCCGCCCCGGGGGTTACAAGTTATACATGGGCTTATTTAGGGAGAACTTTAAAATTCCTCTTCTACCTAGCCATAGGGCCTAGAGCTACCAAATTTGGCATGTAGCTTTATCTAGTGGACCTTTGCCAAGATTGTTCAAATTATAGCCCTGGGGTCAAATTAGGCCCTGCCCGGGGGTAACAAGTTTTACCTGGGCTTATATAACAAGTTTTACATGGGCTTATATAGGAAGAACTTTAAAATTCTTCTTTGACCTAGCCATGGGGCCTAGGGCGACCAAATTTGGCATGTAGCTTTATGAAATGGCAATATTTAGGTTTTTATTATTTACATGAAAGTTTCATTTAATTTATTTAGCAGAATAAGGATTCAGAGGTCTGCTACATAACAAACAAAGATACTGCCCTTAAAAATACAATGATATGCTCAGTCACAAAAAGAAATTCAAAATGAAAGCACAGCTCCAGATAAGAGAGAGTGATCATATTCTAAATCCATTATTAAATTTCCAATAATTTATAGTCTACATCTTTTTTCCTTGCTTCAAAGTATGGTGGAGAATTTTAAAATCTTCTTGTCTGAAACCATAAGGCCCAGGGCTACCAAATTTGGCATGTAGCTTTATCTAATGGTCCTCTATCAAATTCCTTCATATTATAGCCCTGGGGTCAAAATTGGCTCTGCCTTGGAGATCACAAGTTTAACATGGGCTTATAGGGTGACTGTAATTTAGAATAGTAATCAAGGGAAATAACTCCTGTTATACAAGATAAAGTTTGTTACTATTTACCTCCCTTGATTATCAAACTGCAGTTATACGTTATTGGAGTTTGGTATTCAAGTTTTTTGGAGAGGAAATGTTCTGTTTTAAGAGAGAGTTTTTTTTAACTGTATTTTTTTTTTACTGTACCAAGTTTAAAGCCATTGCAAAAAGACAAATTGAATGTAGCTTAAATGACTATTTCTGTCCTTGATAGTTAGGAAACGTTGTGGGAAAAGGAGTAAATACTGGATGACAACATGTCCTATTCTTACGATGTTTTTGAAAGCCTTCTCTTTCAGGGTCATTAACACTTTGATTTGTGTAGTAAAGGGTTAAAAAGCCAGTGGAGCGATACAGGGCCATCATGGCCCTCTTGTTCTACAATGTTTTCTACCCTTTCAATGACAATTCCCATCTTTTCAGCTACATTTGATTTGTAGTCTGCAAATGCTTTCAATTTGGTCAAGTCCAAATTTTGGTCTTCTGATAAAGAGATGAGTGCTGAATTCATGGAATGGACCTTTTCAAAAAGATAAAACAGCCAAACTATGGTGAACAACATTTTCTCCTTTTCCACAATATTTTCAACCCTTTCACAGGCAGATCCTATCATTGGAGCCACATCTAGTATGTTATTTGCAAATCCTGAGTTTTTAATGACCCTGAGATAGAAGCCTTTTCAAAACATTGTGGGAAAAGGAGAAAATGCTGGTAACCAGCATTTTCTCCTTTTTCCACTATGTTTCCAGCTCTATCAAAGACAAAATTTATCAATAGAGCCACATTTAAATTGTCATCTGCAAATGCCTTGAATTTGGACAAAGTGTGATTTTGTCAAGATTTTAGGAGAAAGCATATGTCAGAAGCACTTTCTCATTTTGCTATAATGTTTTCAAAAAAAAAGTCTTTTTTTCAAGATGAAAAAAACACCAGTGAAATTGTAACTTGCTACTCTATGATTACTCTTCCCTTACAGAACATACAGAAGTTCTAATGCCAAGGAACCTGGAGAATTGTCTCCCCCTTCTTCTAATCTTAACACTGCCCATAGATTGATCAAAGAAGTGCAGAAGAAATTTAAAACCAGAGAGCTGGAAGAGAAGGAAAAAGAGGTTGGCTTATCTTTTTTACTTTTTAGCTCAGCTGAGCACGAAGTGCTCAGGATGAGCTATTGTGATCACTCACCGTCCGTCGTCGTCCGTCCGTCCGTCCGTTCACATTTTTTGGTTTACACTCTAGCATCTACAAATATTAACCAATCAGCACCAAACTTGGTCAAAATATATATGACCATAAGATCTCAGATGAGTTCGATTATGGGTCTAATCGGACCAGAACAACTGGAGTTATTTGCCCTTTAATTAGAAAAATTGCTATTGATTTTGTTTACACTCTAGCATCTACAAATATCAACCAATCAGCACCAAACTTGGTCAAAATATATATGACTATAAGATCTCGGATGAGTTTGATTATGGGTCTAATCGGACCAGAACAACTGGAGTTAATTGCCCTTGAATTAGAAAAAATGCTATATTTGACTTTGTTTACACTCTAGCATCTACAAGTATCAACCAAGCATCTACAAGTATCAACCAATCAGCACCAAACTCGGTCAAAATATATATGACCATAAGATCTCGGATAAGTTCGATAATGGGAGTAATCGGACCAGAACAACTGGAGTTATTTGCCCTTGAATTAGAAAAATTGCTATATTTGACTTTGTTTACACTCTAGCATCTACAATTTTTAACCAATCAGCATCAAACTTGGTCAAAATATATATGACCATAAGATCTCGAATGAGTTTAATAATGGGTCTAATCGGACCAGAACAACTGGAGTTACTTGCCCTTTAATTAGAAAAATTGCTATATTTGACTTTGTTTACACTGTAGCATCTACAATTATTAACCAATCAGCACCAAACTTGGTCAAAATATATATGACCATAAGATCTCGGATGAGTTCGATAATGGGTCTAATCGGACCAGAACAACTGGAGTTATTTGCCCTTGAATTAGAAAGTTCTATAGAATAGTTCTTTGTCCGGAGCATAACTTTGTCATCTCCAGTCCGATTGACTTGAAACTTGGCATTTGTGTTTGTGGCAATAACACGGAGTGCAGTGTGAAAGAACCATAACTCTACCTGGTACTGTCTATGAGTTTTTTTCCCTTTGATCGTCATTTTTACAGCATTTTCTGCTTGTCGGGAATATAACTTTGTCATCTCTAGCCTGAACATCTTCAAATTTGGTATGCATGATTGTTGAAAAATTACGGAGTACAGTGCACAAGAACCATAACTCTTACTAGCACGAATTTTGAGTTATTTCCCCTTTGACCTTCATTTTTATAGCATTTCTTGCTTGTCCGGAGCAAAACTGTCATCTTAAGTAGGAATGACTTGAAATATGGTATGCTTATTTGTTGCAATATTTGGAAGTGCAGTGCACAAGAATTGTAACTCTACCTCGTGCTGTCTGAGTTATTTCCCTTTGATTGTCATTTTTACAGCAATTAGTGCTTGTCCGGAATATAACTTTGTCATCTCAAGTCAGAACGACTTCAAACTTGGTATGCATGTTTGTTGCAATATTACCGAGTACTGTGCGCAAGAACAATAACTCTACCTAACGTGGATTTTGAGTAATTCCACTTTGATCTTCATTTTTACAATATTTCTTGCTTGTCAGGAATGGAACTTTGAATTCTCAAGTCAAATTGACTTGAGACTTGGTAAACATGTTTGTTGCATTACCTGCCCTTTGCAATTATTATACCTCCTCGACAACTGGCGGTGGGACGGGCATATCTTGCGACAATTTGCCGCTTTTGTTTCATTATCATTTGGCCTTGAACCTCAATATTTGGTATTTATCTTCATTGTAGACCTTTACTGCTTAGTACTCAGGTGAGCGATATAGGACCATCATGGTCCTCTTGTTTTTTGTTTCAGTTCCACTAGTATAGCTTAAAAAAAAAAAACATAGGGCAAGGCAAAAAATTTCCCTGCTTGATGAATCCCTGTTTGTTGAAATAGTTTCATTGGTACTACTGATGCATCCAGGTCACATGCTTGCAAGAATCCCTCTTGATAATTCATGGATCCGTAATTACATGATGACTTGCCGGGTATCATGCATCACGGAGATGCATTAAAATCCGCTCGGTTTTATCATCAAAATCAGCATGGAGGGAAGGAAAGGGTTTATAATATTTTTTGGATAAAGCCTTGTGTTAAAGTAAAGACATTGATGTTTACAACAATACAAGATGCTGTTATTTCTACTTTGATACCTTGATAAAGAGATGACATATTTTTGCAGGGTATTGTAAAACAAGATGCCCTGATAGTGAACCCAAACAGAGGTAATGCTAAACTGAAGGATCTGTATATCCGACCCAACATAGTTTCCAAAAGAATCTCTGGCACTTTAGAGGCACACACTAATGGTAAGTGAAGACAGGAGTATATTTATTTTCATTCTGCCTCTTTAGGCCAATTTCCTTCCAGAGATCAATGATAGTTATTGTGACAAGATTTATTAAACTCTCTGCTGATTATTTTTGGACGATAGTTCTATGGGAAAGCAGCCATTGGCTTGGGAAGAATATGGTGGGAAGTGCCGGTGATAGAAGCTCTAGAAAAGCATGGAAAGGTGCTTTGGCAGCCACAACATCATTGAAATGATGTTAAAAGTGTTAACCCTTTACCACACAATCCTGAGTATGTACAACCCTTCTGAAATGGCTTTTTAAAACATTATGGGATGAGGAGAAAATGCTATTTATGCTGATGCGACCAGGGCCTGTATTCACCAACCAATTTTAAGTTTTGTTCTTGATGATGAAAGTAACACAACTTCTGATTGGCTAAACCAAATGGTTTAGCCAATCAGAAGTTGTGTTACTTAAAAATTTAGAAAATTCTGGAGAATTAGACAATGAATGCCTTTAAGGTTGGTTGGTGAATATGTGCCCATTTCACACTGTTGTCTATTATTTCAGGTTTCAGATATACCTCTGTACGTGGTGACAAAGTTGACGTCTTATACAACAACATTAAACATGCCATTTTCCAACCTTGTGATGGAGAAATGATCATTCTGCTGCATTTTCATCTCAAGGTAAGGAAAGCACAGGGTATTTCCAAATATGTGTATGATCCAATATGCGGAATTGCCTGTTCAGGTGACTTTTTTGGTCTTGTTACATACCCTCTTAACCCCTTACCAAACAACAAATTTTGAAACTGAAAGCATTTGCAGACAACAAAATATAGGTGAATCAAGAACGGAAATTTGTTTTTGGAAGGGTACTTAACATTCTGGAAAAAGGAGAAAATGCTGGTTGCCAGCATTTTCTCTTTTTTCCACAGTTTCTCGAATGCCGTTTACCTCAGGGTCGTTAAAAGTCGGGACTGTTTGGAGTATGAATATGTGTTTACCCCTTACATTCTCAAGCATGCTATATATACAATAGATCTATTACCATTAAAGACAATTTTAATGGTTAAACTTGTACTACGCTGTGTAACAGGAAGTTTAGTTAATGTCCATGTCAATACGAAGCAAAAATTGATCTTATGAGGTTATATCAAAGTAAATAATGACTCAAAGGATGAGATATTCTGCCAAGGATGCAAAATAATGCTGAGAACAAAAGAGTTGCACAACTTTAATTATTTTTCAGCATGCCATTCTGTTTGGTAAAAAGAAACACATAGATGTTCAGTTCTATACAGAAGTGGGTGAAATCACAACAGATTTGGGAAAACACCAGCACATGCATGATAGGGATGATCTGCGAGCTGAACAGGTATGGCTGTTTTTCATTGGTCGATCTGCACACTTGTTTCAGCATAAAGTGTTAATCCTCATCCCTTTACTGACAACCCAAACTTTTAACAGCGCTGAAGAAGAAGCTTTTGAAAACATTGTGGGAAAAGGAGAAAACACCGGTAACCAGCATTTTCTCCTTTTTCCATAATGTTTTCTACCATATCAGAGAACTTAGGCTCCTTTGTACCAAGTTTGAATTTGTTGTCTGCAGATGTTTTGAATTTGGAAAAAGTGAAAAATTTGTCGCTAGAGAAAATGGAAAATTTGTCGCTGGGGAAAGTGTTTAAGGGCTGAACATGATTTAGTACCAAGTGTAGACGAAGTAGATCAAGATCAGACTGCACAGAGCATGTGGCTTGGTCTTGCATCTACACAGTCCACTTTTTATGCCAGACATTCTGACAAAAGCAGTCTTTAGCTGTTAAAGCTCCTGTCATGGTTTTTATTCCCTTTGCTTCAAGTGTAGATTAATATCAGACTGCATTGATCATCTATACTGCCTGCCTTGGTGAGACAATATGGTCAAAAACAGCAGTGCCACTGTACTTAAAAGGGTCTTAGTTGGAAAATGAAAGTGCTCCTTAGGTTGGTTCGGTGCACTAAAGGTTTATCAATGAAAAATGGGTGTTTTGTACTGATTTGGATTGTCCATTTCTTTTGTCTATCACTAAGAAGGTAAATTTCATATAGAGATAGAGAAGAACCTATGGGGGATGGATTTTGAAATTACTTTAAAAAATGGAGAAATGGCTGGAATTCATATTTTAGCTGGGCTGTTTTCGAAGAAAATGTCGAGGTATTGTCATAGCCCTGTTGTTGACTGCAGGGTCATTGCACAAAAATTTTGACATATTATGTAATATTTTTGTAATTAAAGAAGATATTTACTTCAGATTTGGAATAACTATTAAATTGTCAAAAGAGGAACCCATACAACACGAGCAGGTAATCATCAAACTATTTTTGACACAGTTATACCCCTTTTTTGGCTTCAATTTTCACTAAACTGAGTGCTGAGTGTTGGCACCAGCATGTAATGTCCTTGTTTTCTTTTATTTTTTACCACAATGGTGTCGTAGTACTTTTTCTACAAAGATCTTACTTATCGCTATCTGAATCAACAACACCGTAAATTATCTTGCACTAATTTCAGGCTGAAAGAGAGATGAGACAAAAGCTTAAGTCGGCTTTCAAAAATTTCTGCGAAAAAGTAGAAGCCATTACGAAGAACGAGGTAGAGTTTGATACGCCATTCCGAGAACTTGGTTTCCATGGCGCACCTTTTAGAAGTACTGTCCTGTTGCAGCCTACGAGTGGATGCCTTGTCAATCTTACGGAATGGGTAAGCTAGCAACAGTATTATCCGAGAGAATTATCTGGGAGTGTATTCACCAACTGTAGCTAAATATTGTTCTACCCAAAAATTCCAAGACTAATCTTCTGATTGGATGAGACACACTGTCTTAGCCAATCAGATGGCTAGCCTGAAGTAATAGTTAATGTTGATGTCAGAATTGCCTATTAATGTTGTACATGGGTCAGATCAGAATCAGATTATTAGTCTTGGAATGAAGAGTTTGATTGTATTAACTCTTTACCAAATGACAAAATCTTAGACTTGCCCAAATTGAATGTATTTCCAGATGAGAAATGAATGGTGGCCCAAAAATTGAAATTTGATTTTGAAAGGGTAGAAAACATTGTGGGAAACGGAGAAAATGCTGGTTACCAGCATTTTCTCCATTTCCCACAATGTTTTCAAAAGGCCTCTTCCACAGGGTCGTGAAAACTCGGGGTTGTGTGGGAAAGGATTAAGAGATTTATATTGCCCTGGTATAAACATTTTTATGATGGCCTCTACATGAATTTTTATGAAGGTTCTTTTTTGCATATTGGGTGATACTCCTTAAGTGTGCAAGTTTTCACGATGTTTTTAAAGGCCTTCTCTCTCAGGGGCGTTAGAACTTTGGATTATGAGGTGAAGGGTTACGATTCCATCTAACCTTTTTTTCCTTGAAAGAGTAGAAAAGAACGTGGGAAAAGAAGAAAATAATGGTTACCAGCATTTTCTTCTTTTTCCACAACTTTTTCAAAAGCCTTCTCTATAGAGTTGTTGAAACGTGATTGTGTCATAAAGATTTCATCAGATCATTTTGTTTCAGCCACCATTTGTTATCACGTTAGACGAAGTGGAGCTGGTACACTTTGAGAGAGTTTCCTTCTCTTTGAAGAATTTCGACATCGTATTTGTGTTTAAAGATTACAGTAAGAAAGTGGCGATGATCAATTCAGTGCCTATGCAGGTTCTGGACAATGTAAAAGAATGGCTGAAGTAAGTTGAGATGCATTTATCTGCCAACTATTCTATGTTAGAATGGAATCTCTTTTTTCTTTTTCAGTTGCGTTTAATACAAAAACAAATTTAGGAAGCCAGGCCGGTTAGCTCAGTGTTTGGCGTATCTGACTTGTGGCCTTGTGGTTGCGGGTACGATGCACAGTTCAGGCAAATATTCTTTCAGGTGATTTTTCGCCTCTCACCTCTTATGCATGTGAGAAAAGAAGTCAGTGGCTTGGAAAGAAAGTTGTCAGTGCTAGTGTGAGAAAGCCAAGAAACTAATGCTTAGGTTTAATGACTGCCTTGATATGACCTAAGCTGTTAAAACTGCGTTTAACTCCAATACAAACAAACAAATTCAGGAGGAGACATCAGTAAAGGTAATGATAGATTGTAAGCAAAATATCAATGAACAATTTGACATCTGAAGATTGTATTGACCATAAATCCTAAATTCTTTCCAAATTCTGAGACTAGATGGCTTATCTTGAAATTTGAAAATTACAAATAAATTTAGAGCTTTATGTAAATATGTCTCCTAGTGCTGTATTCGTTGAACCATTACTGCGGAGGTTTTTGTTTAAGTCAAAATATAAAACTTTTTTAACGTGATGTGGTGGGGATTATCTGTTCCTCAGAAATATATAAACAGATAGTGGGTCGAGACATGGCCTGATAGCTCAATTAGTAGAGCACTCTCTTGTTGAGCGAGAGGTCCAGGGCTGAGTCCAAGTAATGCCACAATATTTCTATACGCCTATTACATTCTGGGCCCAAAACAACCCATTGTGATACCAGTGGGGTTGACTCAAAGTGATAAAGCAATGTTTGAGAATGAATGAAATTGAGATTGAGGGGGATAATATGATGGGGTCATCTGGAAAGAAAACCTTAGTAGGCCCCTTTATCCCTTTTCCGAACAATTTTTTATTGTAACAACTGTGGACAAAAAGCCTTTTGAAAACAATAAAGGAAATGGAATAAATGTTGGTAAACAGTATTTTCTCCTTTACCCACATTTTCCACCCTTAAAGCATTCACTGTCGGATTCAATTCACACGACAAATTAAGTGTTGCTAAAATAATGAAAGTCTGTTTTGAATAGTAGAAAACATTGTGAGAAAAGGGTAAAATGCTGGTTACAAGCATTTTGTCCATTGTGCACATTCTTTTCAAAAGCCGTCTTCATCAGGATTGTTAAAACAGAGGATTTTGTAGTAAAAGGTAAAGAGAACTCTTGAGTGTTCAAACGTGAAGGCAAGAGAATTAAAATGATCAAAATTTTCTATTTTAGCTCTTGTGACATTCGATACTCTGAGGGAATTCAGACCCTAAACTGGACCCAAATTATGAAACACATTGTTGAGGACCCAGAGGGCTTCTTTGATAATGGGGGATGGTCCTTTTTAGACCCTGGCAGTGATGTGAGTAAATTTTTACCCATATATGTGTCACCCTTTCTGAAATAATCCTGTGTTTTAAGGATATTTAGTGATGTAGGCCATAAGCAGGCTTTTAAACCATTGTTGGAAAAGGAGAAAATGCTGGTAACCAGCATTTTCTCCTTTTCCCACAATGTTTTCTATTCATTAAAAGATGAAGTTTACCATTTGAACCACATCTAATTTGTCCTTGACACATGCTTTCAATTTTAAAAGGTCTAAAATTTTATTGCCTGGCAAAGGCGTAAAGCTTTTTTACTTTGTTGATGTATAAAAGCAGCCAGTGGCTTGGAAAGCTTGTTGTGTAAAGTACAGGTAGAAAAAAAAAAGGAAACCAATGGTGCATTATTTATGATTTTAAGCCTCCTAGTCCAGGGACTCACCAGGCCTCAATTTAGGGAGTTCAAACTGCAAAAGAATGAGCTCCAAAAGTTTTTTTGTGTGTGCTGCAATGCTGAAAGTAATAATTTCAGCAAGTCCTGCGACCCACTTAAATATAAATATTGCATCCCGCAGGAAATTGTTGTGTTCAGGATGTGGGATGAGTTGGTACAATGAAATACTGACCAGCAAAGCATACATCTATAGTCTCGCTATAATACAACTTAACCTTTAGATGACTTAATAAACCCAACAGATACTTTGAATCTAGAAATTAGAACAAAATTATTGCAATTGAAGGGTTGCTCTTGTTAAGAAGGTTTCAGCTATGCAGACAGATCTAAGATCAATCTACATGTTTTGTTTAGTCGGATCTTGATGTACACTGGCCACAAAATCAACTGTTGTTGTGAAGGCCCTTCAGAGGTTAAATATGTTTGAAAAAACACTGTAGAACATGAAAGCTGAGCCCCGGTAGTATAGTCTGTAGCATACAGGACTGGAGACCAAGAGGTTGCTGGTTCAAATTCTCAGCTAATTTCTGTCCGAGGATTGATGATAGTCAATACAACAGGATTCATTCCTCTCTCACTGCTGATCATTGTCTCGATTATGGTTATGTTGCAAAGCAGCCAGTGGCTTGGGAAGAATATTAGGCTAAGCACTTGTAAAAAAAAACTCCAGGAAAGCATGGGTAGGTGCATCGGCCACTGTTATATATCTGAAATAATGTTGTAAAAAAGCATCAAACACCATACAAACAAAGTAGAGCATAAAACCAACTAATTGTGAATCTTATGCAGGGTGAGGAGGAGGACGATGATGAGGATGAAGAAGATGAACAGTACAATCCGTCCGATGAGTTTAGCGGGTCAGACGATGAAAGTTCGGAAGATTATAGTGAGGAAAGTGATTGGGAGGGAGAAGAGGATGATTCAGGTAAATATGTCATTACTGTGTTGAAGCCTTTACCATACAATTATTTAACTGCCCAGAGAAAGTGGCCTTTTGAAAATGTTGTGGGAATAGGAGAAAATGCTGGTTACCAATCAATCCTGTTTTAATGACCCTGAGGATATAGCCTATTGAAAACCATGTTGGAAAAGGAGAAAAAGCTGGTAACAAGCATTTTCTCCTTTTCCCACAAGGTTTTCTACAGACAACTTACACAGACCATTACCATCATTTCAGCTTAGTTTGATGGCATCTGTAAATGCTTTCAATTTAGACCAGTCTGAAATTTTGGCATATGGAAAAAAGTTAACCTCTCACCGAACAATCCTTTAACGACCTGGAAGAAAGAGGCTTTTGTATACATTGTAAGAAGAAGGAAGAAATACTGGTAATAAGCATTTTCTCCTTTTCCTATAATGTTTTCTACCTTTTTAAGGAAAAAGTTTGTCCCTTGAGCCACATTTAATTGTTTGCAAATGCAAATGCTTGCAATTTGGACTAGTCTAAACTTTGCTGTTTGGTAAAGAGATGAATTCCAGTTTTATATTGCATGGGGGTCCTCAGTGGAGACGCTATTACTGTATATGTGGATATATGCGTGTGTCGAAAAATTCGTGAATTTCTGATTACATACATTTTGCGTTGGGAAATGTTTGCGATTTCATGACACTGGTGATTTGTTGGTATACTTGTTGTTAAATATGCAAACAGAAAAGTTGGAGAATTTTTCAAATTTGCGAAATCGCAAAAATTTCCATGTCGCAAAAATTTCCACTTATACAGGATCAGACAGCCAAAATTTAGACTTGGTCCAAATCTGAAGCAGTTTAAATGATGTGATTTGTTTTTGAATGGGTACAGAATATTGTGGAAGAAGTGGGAAATGCTGGTTACCAGCATTTTCTCCTTTACCCACAATGATTCAAAAACATTAATCTTCAGGGTATTTAAAACATGGGATTTTTGATAAGGGTTAACAGTTCTCCAGATAACATTCTAGACTCACATACTGACAGCACAGGACAAATTGAATGTGGTCCTGGGCCCCGTTTCACTAAGGTAGTCTGCGTAAGTTTTAAGTAACTATAATATAGTGGCATTAATCTGCTAAGAGATAATTATCATGATTATTTTAGAAAATCAAAGTTTCCTGGAAATTTTATCTTTTCATTTTATCCAGGAAACTTTGATATATCGCAGTAGTTTTCTAAAATAATCATGATAGTTATCACGTATCATGTGGCAGATTAATGCTACTATACTATACAGGGATAAAGACTAACATTTTTTTTTCAGTAGCCAACTGGGCCCCTAAAATTGAAAGTTTAGGGGCCCAGTCAAAAACTTAGGGGCCCAGGATTAAAATTTCAGAAAATGATAAAAACTCCAATAAAATTTTAATTAAAGCTAACAATGCCCGTAACACTCTGGACACTACACTGACCTAAATTCCTCACTGAGCAACTTTGCAAATACTTTACCGTCATCCAAGGCTTCATGTTTTTTAATACTGTCAATCTTGTATGCCTGACAGCCTTTTACGTACACACAGCTTCGATCAGTTCCAAATTCAGTACAAACTAAACAGATCAACCCATTCTCAGTATCAACCAGCCAAGGCCTACCTTTTTGCCAAATTGGGTCAAAACGGCGACGGCGCTTGTTTTCGTCATATTCCGGATAATATGCCCGTTTCTCTTCAACCGTTTTCTTCTTTTTTTTCTCGGGTTTCGACACACCCGGTATGAATCGCCACATGATTTTGGATCGAGAAAACTACAAAGTCATAAGCGCCGCCATTTTGGAAGGGGGAGAGTATTCAAGACATATGGAATATTACAACAGTCTGCATTTCTGCGTGGTCGGATCATGTCGAGTTGCGTGTGTAAAGAGGTGCATATCGGATGAGACCGATTATTGTTATTCACTGTCACTGTCAAGAACAGTACATTTCTTTTTGTTACAAAGCAGGAGGCAAGTCAAATGAATCGCGGTTCCAAAGTTCACGAGTGTATCGTACAGTAGCATATGGAAATGCCTTTTCGAAACAACACATAAAGGTAGATCTAATAGGCATTGATTTCGGATAAAATCAGAATCTGCTTAGAAACAATTTTTGAAAAAAAAAAATAGATGACAAACAATTGATGAAATAGCTATAGATACTCTAGAAATGGGTTTTTTTGTGCATTGTCATGCGGGCTGAACGTGATAGGAATTTGGCAAAAAGACCCGAACGTCAATACACAGTCATAGTGCGTCTACACGACTATGCTCTACACACGGTACTAGCTGATACGGAAAAATTTTCTGTCAAGTTGTAGATCTATTAGCGAGTTAGATAACGCCTGTATTTTACTCAGATCATAGATAGGTGTATAATAAAAATGAAAATCGGTACTACGGTATACCGAAATGGGCAAAATACAGACGTTTACCGAAATTTTTCCTGGGACGATCAGTCGCTCGGCTGGGCGATCGTACGGGATTTTTCAGTCGTCCAGACCGGTTTTCAGTCGCCATGGGCGACTGGGCGAGTGCTAGTCTTTATCCCTGCTATAGTTACGTAAAACTTACGCAAATTTTTTTCATAACCACCTTAGTAAAACGGGGCCCAGATGATTTTGTTTGTCTGTATTAGGGTTGAAAACATTATGGGAAAAGGAGAAAATGCTGGTTACCCTTCTGCCCTAGGATTCTAAAATCAATGGATTACCAGGCAATCTCATTTTTTAACTAGGAGGAAAGGGTTTTATCCCTTTACCAAGCATTCCCAAGTTTTAAAACCCTTACAAAGAAGGCCAATGAAAACATATTGGGAAAAGGAGAAAATGCTGGTAACCAGCATTGTCTCCTATTCCCACAGTATCCTCTACTGCAGATGCTTACATATTGGACTAGTCTAAAATTTTGTCATTTGGTAAAGAGTTAACTCTTTACAAAACGGTAAGATTTTGGACTATACCAAATTCAAAGCATTTGTATACAAAAAATAACGGTACTTCAAATGCTGGTCACCAGTTTTTAGCTCTACTGGCTTTCAGCCAGCAGAGCTTATGTCATGGCATGGTTTTCATCGTCCGTCCATTAGTCCTTTTCTTGTTTACGCGATAAAGTCTGCATTTGTGGTCAGATTTTTGTGAAACTTGCACAGTTTGTTTATCTCATCAATAGCTTTAACCCTATTGATTTTGAAAAAAATCCAACAAACAGTATGAGAAAAGTAGCCATTTGAAGTTGAAAATTTTCATTTCTTGTTTATGCGATAAAGTGTGTATTTGAGGTCAGATTTCCATGAAACTTGCACAGTTTGTTTATCTTATCAATAGCTTCAACCCTATTGATTTTGAAAAAAATCCAACAAACAGTATGGGAAAAGTAGCCATTTCAAGTTGAAACATTTTCATTGCTTGTTTACATGATAAAGTCTGCAATTGTGATCAGACTTTTGTGAATTTTTCACAGTTTGTTTATCTCATCAATAGCTTTAACCCTATTGATTTTGAAAAAAATCCAACAAACAGTATTGGAAAAGTAGCCATTTCAAGTTGAAAATTTCGATTTTTTATTTACATGATGAAGTCAGCATTTGTGGTTGGATTTTCATGAAACTTGCACAGTTGCTTTGTCTCATCAACAGCTGGAACCCTATTGATTTTGAAAAAAATCTGACAATCAGTATGGGAAAAGTAGCGATTCAAAGTTTCCATTTCTTGTTTAGGCAATGAAGTTCACAATGTTGATTAAATTCTTTTGAAACTTGCAAAGATTTATCAAAAAAAAGGGATTGAACTCTATTAAAAGTGAAGAAAATCTAGTAAACTGTTCATGAAAAGTTATTAAAAGTGAAGAAAATGTTGTAAACTGTTAGGTAAAGTAGCCATTTGATGACTTAGTATTGTTTTCTCAACAAAGTCCACATTATTAGTCACATTTCTTTGAAATTTACTAGGATTGTTTAGTACAAGGCATACTGAAACTCTGTCAAATTTGCCTGGATTCCAAACATTTAGTTTTGAGAAATTACACTTCAATTTTTTTCACAGTTTGTTCAATTCACCATGCCTACATATGCTGTCTTAGTGGGTTCAAGCCCAGTTGTAAGAAAACATTTTTGTGTTTTTTTCGTCTTTTTTCTTTTTGCATCATGAATTCATAATGTATGCTGGCATAAAAGCAAAATCACTGCCAGTAGAGCGATTTCAGGCCCTTCAGAGCCTCTAGTTTCTCCTTTTCCCACGATGTTTTCAAGTGTTTTGTTTTAGGATTGTTTCAACTTGGAATTGTGTGGTAAACAATTAATATATTCTGTTTGCTTCATTATCAGGTGAAGAGGAAGATCTGGGATCAAGTGAAGAGAGTGGTAAAGACTGGGATGAGCTAGAGGAAGAAGCAAGAAAAGGTAAATATGTAATACTGATTCCATCTTGTTGCTGGTTAGCCCAGCTGATTATGAAGGAGACATGAAAGTACCGTTGTAGCCTTTAGGCCCTTTTCTACGACCATTCTGTATTGCATTCTTAGCCTAATTCTAGATTTGGAAAGTAAAACATTTTTTGATTGACTTAACCATTTGCTTTAATAGTTACTCAGAAATTGTTTTACTTTGAAATTTAGAAAGTTTTTGAGAATTAGACAAGGATTGCTTTGAAGAGTGGTTGGTGGATATAGGCCCTAATGAGTGTGTGCCGTCGTTCTTGTGCTAAAAATTTTCTGATATCTCTGTCATAATTCTTTTACCAAACGACAAAATTTTAGACTGGTCCAAATTGAAAAAACTTGCAGACGACAAAATAAACATAACTCAAAAATTTAAATTTGTTTCCAGCAGGGTAGAAAACATTTTGGGAAAAGGAGAAAATGCTGCTTACCAGCATTTTCTCCTTTTCCCACAATGTTTTCAAAAGGCTTCTATCTCGGGGTCATAAAAACCAGGGATTGTTTGGTAAACGGTTAATGAAGATAATTTATTTCAAACTCATTCTGGAGTCTGTATTGGCCAACCATTCTTAATTTCATCCCAAGTCTTACTAAGATTTAGAAAGTAATGCAAGTTCTAATTGGGTGAACCGTTTGGGTTAGCCAGTCAGAAGTTGGGTTACTTTCAAATTTAGAAAACTTTAGAGAATAACACTAAGGATGTCCTTACAAATAGTTGGTGAAGACGGACTTATATGTTAACTCACTGGACTGGATCCCACACTAGAAAGGCATGTAATCCTGAAAATATTTTTGGTACAGTCATGTCTCTTTGTCGACT
This sequence comes from Hippopus hippopus, assembly GCA_946811185.2. NCBI lineage: Eukaryota > Metazoa > Mollusca > Bivalvia > Cardiida > Cardiidae > Hippopus > Hippopus hippopus. The sequence continues at coordinate 10,854,275 of OX328103.1, read as the reverse complement.
TTAAACTTTCATTGAAGTAGCAACTGCAGCTAAGTATTGACACCCACATGAATTGCTTTTTTACTCTTCTTGATATGTTGAAGATTCAGGCAATTTTTGGATGAAAAGAATCAAGTTACGCGGATAATTTGAACGATTTCTTTCAATAATTTGGACCAGTTTATTGGCCAAATGGTTTTTGCAATATCAATTTGTAGTGCTAAATGAAATTGAAATGGACATTATCAGTGATTACATCAGTTCTAGATATTGCAATTTCAAGATTGTTCTTGTAAAAACATCAAGCAAAGAAGTACATTATAAATCCAAGATTAGGATCCATATTAACCAACCATTCTCAAGAACCTTCTCAGTCTTACTCTGCAGAATTTTCTGAAAATGAAAGTAATCCAAACTCTGATTGGTTAAACCAAATGGTTTAGCCAATCAAAGGTTGTGTTACTTTCAAATTTAGAAAATCTTGGAGAACAGTCGAATGTTCATAAGAATGGTTGATGAATACGGACTCAGACTAAACATTCTGTGGAGTCATATCTTGATCGAATTGTCCACATAAGCAGCTAAATTATTGTTTAGTTTTTATGGTTACCTACCTTTTTACAGCGGATATGGAAAGAGACAAATACGGGGAGGAGGTGGAAGTGAAGTCTTCAAAACATAAGCACAAGTCTCACAAATCACACAAGTCACCCCACAAATCTCCACACAAGTCACCCCACAAATCTTCCCACAAGTCCTCGCACAAGTCGCCCCATAAAGATCGACACGACTCCAAGAAACGTCGTCACAGTGGCGGAGACGGAGGGAGAGATAAGAAGAAGAAGAGGCATTAAAGGAGTGTATATTAACGGAACAAAGTCAACCTGTTATCTGCCTTTTGGAATAAACTCTTTACCAATTGACAAAAATTTTTGACTTGTCCAATTTGAAAGCATTTGCAGATGACAAATAAAATGTTTCTCAAGTTTCAGAATTTGTTATTGAAAGGGTTGAAAACATTGTGGGAAAAGGAGAAAATGCTGGTTACCAGTGTTTTCTCCTTTTCCCACAATGTTTTAAAAAGCTGTCTACCTCGGTGGTTGAAACACAAGATTTTTTGGTCTACATTAAAGCTTCCTTTGGCTGTTACATCAAGGGACTTGTGAAAAACATGAGTCTTTTTGTTTATGTCTCAAGTTGCTTGTATTATTGTATCACACGATCCTGACTTACAGTGTCTCTGATGAGGGAACCCCTTTGAAAACATTAAATGCTGGTAAACAGCATTTTCTCAGAATGTTTTCTTGGCTTTCTGAGGCGAATCTTGTCGTTTGCATCATAAATTATTTGTCGTCTGCAAAGGCTTTCATTTGGGACAGATCTAAAATATTGCCCTTTGGTAAAGACTTACTTCATTACCAAACAATGAGGTTTCTTAACCTCTAACCACACAATCTGGAATTTTAACCAACCTTGCATAAAAGGTCTTTGAAAACATTGTGGGAAAAGGAGAAAATGCTTCTAACCATCATTTTTCTTCTTTTCCTGTAACGTTTTCAAAAAGGCCTCTTTCTGTAGGTCATTAAAACTCAGAATTGTGTGGTAAAGGGTTAATGAACCTGAGGAAGAAACCTTTGTGAAAGCATTTGAAGGGTATAGAATGGTGGTGATACGACCCGAGCTGTTGATTGCCTCATAAAACAATTTTTTCACTATAAAATTTCATAGCTAAATGTGAAGTTTTTGGACATTTTGGGCCAGCCCAGAAAATCATTTTGTGATTTTGTAATGTTTTTGCATCTGTTTGTGCTATTTTGTTTATGCTAGAAAATATCATGTGTAAATATACCATAAAGGCAGAACATACATGTAGGGGTATATAGATTTAACAGTTATTTTGGTCAATCTAGCCAGTTGAGATGAACCAATATGAGCGACACTCTAGCAAAAGGGGGATTGAATACATAGAGTTTATTTCATCAGCTTGTGGTTAATATGGGGAAATATTTGCCGAAAAAGGGAAAGGTATGCGAAAATAATGAGTGCCATAAGGCACAAGTTATTTTCGCAGACCTTTCCCTTTTGAGGCAAATATTTCCCCATATTAACCACAAGCTGATGAAATAAATTGTATCTTATATCTCCTCTGATTATTTTGTCAACGAATGCCACTTTTAAAACTTAAAAACTTAAAAAAGTAGTTCCAGATTTTCGGCAGGAGGAAAATATTCACTGTTACGGGGAAATAATTCCCCCAGCTTAAATTACGACATTTCTTTACCCATAACATTTCTAAAAATAGACATATGAAATATAATATATCTTCGTGATGCATGGTACCAAGCAAGTCATCATATAATCATGAATTCATGAAATCCATTTTGTACAACAACTGACTGAATCATGAGGTAAAATGGTCCTTTTACATGCCGAAAGTTTACCAAAAGCGAAGAGTTTTGACCTATGTCAACCTACACAGGCTAATCTGGCGTGATACTTTTTACAGATGCATTGAGCTGCCTTTTCAAAGAATATGGCTCATAAATGATCATTGTGGATCTAGGTTTGATATATGAACCTTTGACATCACAATTCCTTGTTTTAACAAGAGCAAGGAGAAAGACTTTCCAAAACAATTTGGTAAAAAGAGAAAATGCTGATCATCTTTCTTTTTTTTTTTTTCACAATACTAGTATGTTGTACCCCTTAATCCATTACCACACAATCCTGACTTTTAACGACTTTGAGTAAGAGGGTTGTTGAAAACATGTGGAAAAAGGAGAAAATGCTGGTAACCAGCATTTTCTCCTTTTTTCCACAAAGTTTTCTACCCTTTCACAAACAAAAACTTTCATTTGATTAATATTGAATGTGTTGTCTGCATAAGCTTTCAGTTCGGAACAGTCTAACATTTTGCTGTTAGGCAGAGTTGCTACTGGCAGTTTCTCTTCTTGCCATGTTGTATTCTGACAAAGACTGTAGAGAGATAAATTAAAAGAATAGTTTTTGGTGTTGTTAGGGACCATAAGAAATAGGTAAATGTTTGTAATGTTTAAGTTAATTCTAACGACCTGAAATGTTTCAGTTGGACTTCAACATGTATCTGAATATTTAAGTGGAAAAAAAAATGCTCATGGTTAGGATGGAGAAAATTTAGTGATTCATTTATGTACAGTTCGTATGTTGAAAGTTGTGCAAGTTTATGTTAACAATAGTGTAGGTCTGAAATTAAAGGCATTGAAATCAATTCACTTTGTCTACTTTTAATGGGGAGCCTGGTGGCACAATCTGTATTGTACAGGACATGGGGGTCGCTTGTTCGAATCTGCAGCTTGACCAGTTTCTTTCCAAGTACTGATGGTAGTCATTGCAACATGATTCATTCCTCTCTCATAGCTGATGATTGCCTCCACAGTGGTTTTTCAGGGAAAGCAGCCAGTGGCTTAGGAAGAATCTTGTGCTAAGCAGTGGTGAAAGAAACTCCAGGAAAGCAAGGATAGGTGCACTGGCCATCACAATATACCTAACATGATGTTGAAAACGCCATTAAAAGGCATCACACAGACAGGTTTTAACCCTTTACCTGACAATCCTGACTTTTAATGACTCTAAAGAAGAAGCCTTTTGAAAACGTTGTGGGAAAAAGAGAAAATGCTGGTAACCAGCATTTTCCCTTTTTCCCACAATATTTTCTCCCCTTGTAAAGAAAATTTTCAGGTTTGGGGTAACTGTTAGGTTGATGTCTGCAAATGCTTTCAATTTGGGCAAACCTATAACTTTGTTGTTTGGAAAATGGTTAATCCTTTCAAAGCCATATGGACAAAAGTAGGGCTTTGGAGACAGCACAGATCATGGGATCTGCTGTATGACCTTGAACCCTTTACCACACAATCCTGAGTTTGAAGACCCTGAAGAGAAAGGATTTTTAAAACATTGTGGAAATGAGAATAAAATGCCAGTTAACAGCATTTTCTTCTTTCCCCACAATGTTTTCTACGCCTTTAAAGAAAAGAAAATGATGTTCTTTGAGCAATATCTAATTGTCTTTTGCAAATACTTTTAACTTTGACAAGTCTACAAATTTGTCATTTGGTGAAGAGTTCATTTATACCATCATTTTGTCAAGCCTGTTTGATTAGAACCTTTCTGAGCTTTAGTTGATTGTTGATAGAGGTCGTTTAAAAATGCACACACAAAAAAAGTGTGCAGTTTGTAGAAGAAATGTTTAAACCTTTTAGGAGCAAAACATAGGCAAATTTGGAATTAAATGTGCGAAAAAGTAATGGATACGCAATGTCTTAATTGAAATTTGATGACTATAAGAACATTCTTTTGTGTGAATAATGTAGGGCTAAGAAAAGTTCCATATTTGTAAAATATTTTGTATCTGCTTTTTTGTATTTGAATATTTGTCGTTACATGACCAAAAAAAAAAAAAAAAAATCAAAGCGCTGAAAGCACTGATGGCTAGGGGCAAGTGGAAAGATCATAGAGGCGTAAAGCAATTAGCATTCAATTATGAATGTCCAATTAAAAAGTAAAAAAATATGGATAAATATGAAATAAGTGAAAATTGTAAGTCGAAAAGCCGGGCATTACTGTGTCAAAAATATTTAGATGTTTACCTGCCCCTGATTTATGGGTTCCCTTATGATAGTTAACAGTTATCCCAAGTTCGAAGTAAATGTGATGGTTAGCAACTACTTCAAGCTTGAAGTAAATGTCTTCAGTAATGACATTAATGACAAAGATTTTGTAAAATATCAAAATATTTGAACATTCAAAGTCAAGAATGGGCATTTATAACTGTTTGAAAAATACTTTGATGGATACCTGTCCCTTTTGTATGGGTTTCCCTTTTGATAGCTAATACCAGTCCCAGTTTGAAATAAATATCTTCAGTACAGAGATGTTACAGCCTTATCTCTTACAAGTTCCTATTTTCCCTTACATAAGTATGTTCAGGTTTTCCCCCATTCCATTGTCAAATAAGTAAAGGGTTGCTACAAGAGTTTACATCTAATCTTTAAGTCCATTCTGGTCCAATCCAGTCTGTTTCAGTCCATTCCGGTATTTCCATGCACCAGGAAAACACCGACTCATCAACTGCCCAATTTGTACATGTATTTAGGCTGACAAGGTAAAGGGTTTTGTCTGTTTATACACCATAAAAGATTTACCAATCAAATGTCAATTTCGCGACATTCCATCTGGATCCAAAGGTGTGCACACAGCGACGACCCAAGGTAAACAGGAGTGTTGGTTGTGTCATGCTCTGCATGAGTATTTGGTGAAATTAACGGGAGAATTTCTTTCTGTTTTAAGCGTTTTCATTTAAAATTCATCACGGCAACAAACACCATTAAAAATTTTTGCTTTGAATATATCTTCTTTGGCATTACTCGGTATATGTAGACACCGATCCCCTCTTTCAATTTCTATTTTACATCATGGATGAATCACTTGTAAGGTGTAAGGCGGTTTTGAGGGGCGTGTCATTTCAAGCCAATTAGAAACGGCAGTTGCAGTTCCAGCAAATCAGACACAGCGAATAGTGCATTTATACATGATGTTAAGAGTGGTTGCAGCTTTCATGCAAAAGTCTGAAACGTGGTTACTAAGGCTCGGTGCCATTGGTCCCTGGCCAAAAATCAGTATCTGTTGAGGGCCTCTTGTCTCCAGATTAAGTATTCTCAACCCCATGAATCTGATGCAACTTGTGACGGTTGGATATGGCAGTCATGATCTAAGACTGAAATTAAGTCATTGATAATGGATTTACCTTGTTTTCCAATCAATTTCCATAAATCTTTAAAGCTTTACCACAAGAAAAATGTGGACTTGTCCAACTTCAAAGCATTTGCAGACAACAAAATAAATGTGGCTCTGTTAACCCTTAAAGTGCCTTTCAATACCATAGTTGCTTTTACAGCCAGTATAGTTCGAGATAAGACAGCACAAAACATGCAGTGTGACTTTTGATCTACACTGTATGCTTGGCTTAACTTTTTTCCACACAATCCCGACTTTGAACAACCCTGAAAAAGAAGCCTTTTGAAAACATTGTTGGAAAAGGAGAAATGCTGGTAACCAGCATTTTCTCCTTTTCCCACAATGTTTTCTATCCTTCCCAATACAGATTTTAATTTTTTAGTCACGTCTATCTCGTTTGCAAATGCTTTCAATTTGGACTAGTCTAAAATTTTGTGGTTTGGTAAAGAATTAAACACTACTGATTGATTGAATAGGAGTTTAATTCCGTTTTAACAGCTTGGGTCATATCACGGCAGTCAGTGCACCCATGCATGTTTTTCCTTGCTTTCTCAAACCAGTATTAACACTACTTTCGTTCAAAGTCACTGACATACTTTCTCACATGCATTATAGGTGAGGGGTGAAAAATTGCCGGAAAAGTTTGCCTCAACTGGGTGTCAAACTCACAACCACCAGGTCACAAATCTGATACACTAACCACTGAGCTACCTTGGCAGGTCTTAAACACTATAGACAAAAGCAACCATCAAATAGCAATTATTTGGGCTGTATTTCTACACTGAATTATATCCCTTGGGTTTATTGCATACTCTAAAGATTGATGAAATTAGCTTAAAGGGTTGGAAACATTGTGGGTAAATGAGAAAATGCTGGTTACCAGCATTTTCTGTTTCCCACAATGTTTTCAAAAAGGTTTTTTCCTCAGGATTGTTTACATTCTGGATTGTTTGGTAAAGGGTTAAATGAATTCATGTCCATGGCCATTTTCAACATTATTTCAGTCATATCGCGACAGCCAGTGCAACTATCCATGCTTTCCTGGAGTTTCTTTTACCAGTACTCTGCACAGTATTCGTTTCAAGCCACTGGCTGCTTTCCCTCATAACTATTGTCGAAACAATGATCAGAGGTGAGAGAGGAATGAATCCTGTTGCAATGACTATCATCAATCCTCAATCCTCGGAAAGAAATTGGCCAAGCTGGGGATCGAACTGGCAACCCCCTGTTCTTAAGTCCTGTATGCTACCGACTGCACTATCGGGACTTGGCATATACTAGAGAAGAGAGATTATGAATCCTGTTGCAATTACTATCATCAATCCTTGCGAAACATTAGGCCGAGCTAGGGATGAAATTGCAAGCCCCTTGATCACTAAGCTAACACTTCACTGACTGAGCTACAGGGCTCTGCTTTGCAAACATAAAACAAGCAAAACTAAAACTCTAACATGGGAAATAGTTTTTATTCAAAAGTGAATCATATACATGTGGTACAAAGAGTGACAAAAAAAAAGTTTTTGATGACTGAGCCCCTTGAGGGCTTAAATCACTCTATTGGTGGTGATTTTGCTCATTTTCTAGAACTCATGAATTCATGATGTAAATGAGAAAAAGACAAACTCACAATCCCTTCAAGCTTCCATAAAATGGGACCAATAATATGGACTTTGTTGAGTAAACTAGGTTAAGTTGTCATTGAACTATAACTTTTCCTAAATTCATCACTGGATTTTCTTTTTCAATTGGGTCCAATACCTTGTTAATAAAAATAATTTGTGCAAGTTTCAAAAGAAATAAATAAAAAATGCAGACTTAAATCGTGTAATCAAGAAATGTTAATTACTTTAAATGGATACTTTTCTCTAATTCTTGGATATATACCTACATCAATAGGGTTCAAATTATTGATGATATGGAGAAATCATGCAGGTTTCATGAAAATCCAAGCACAAATGTGAACTTTTTCGTGCTCATGAAACTGAAAGTAATTGAATTTCATCGTCAATTATTTTGTTTTTTACTCTTTTAATTGATTAATTACAATTGGAGATACCGATTTTTTTTTTTATATAAATTGCTAAATGTAATTACTTTCAACTAACAGAAAAACTGTACACAATTACAATTAATTAAATTATAATTGTAATTAGACCCAGGTCTGGCTGGATAAATATGACTCAAATGATGGGATTTGTCTGTGAATGGGAAGAAAATATTGTGGGAAAGGAGAAAATGCTGGTTACCAGCATTTTTTCCTTTATCCACAATCTTTTCGATAATTAAGAATTGTGTGGTAAAGGAATAAAACACAATCTCCAGCCCGGGCTTAAAAACTGCTTGGGCTTATCAGTTATCATGTGGTATTTCATTTATAATGCCTATGTCAAGCTTTGGTTACTTCTTATAACACCCAAATATACACATTACCTATTTACAAAGATCAAAATAACAAATTAGAGTAATACATTTAGTCATACAAACAGTGCATACAAGACCTAAAATAAGTAAGTCTTTGGAAGGTTCAGCACAATAAATAGCACTCAAATTTATATCCGATTAAAATCAATTTTAAGACTTAAGCTGCTAAGCGCAACTCACTGACCTCTTGCAGTCAGTGTAGATCAAGATCAGACTGCACAGAACATGCAGTCTAATCTTGAATCTACACTGTCCGATAAGTAGGTATTATTATACTGCAAAGAAATTTCTCGTGATCTGATTGGATAATATGCCCCGAACATATATATCATGTACACTGGCAAAACCAACGCAAAAGCAGTTTCCCTTTCGGGAGCCCCGTATACATGACTACACCTTCAACACAACATCCAAAATGGCGGCGTCGATCAAGATTAACAACTTGAGTTTATGCACGTAACTGCACATTTTACCAAGGTTTCAGTGACGTCAGTTTTCATTAAATTGGGGCACTCAGAAGGGAAATTCTACTTCGTCAGCGTACTCAATTTTTGAAACCAAAACACAGGTAAATTTCCCTTACAACTGTTGGAATGGTAAAACTTTGCAGTATAATAAATTCGTTGTACGGTCAGGTGGCAGGGGATTTGGAAACTTGTTCAAGGCTGTGGTGAATCATGTCGCCACAGCCGTGAACAAGTTTCCAAGTCCCCTGCCACCTGACTGTACAACTAATATTATTCCCCAAAACATAACTTTGAAATATTTGTGTTTTTTACCAACGACTGAAAATTTTATTTGGATTTTTTAAGCAGGATAAGGCTTAACCCTCAGAGCAGCAAATAAAACTCAATATGCATTTTCACTTGAGAAATGAGACCCAAATAATTTCAATCTCAACCAAGCTTTTGTTCTGAAGGTCTCAACAAAGCAAGAAGTGTAGATCAAAGATCAGACTGTACATTCCGTGCAGTCTGATCTTGATGTACACTGGCCAAAAAGCCAACAATAGTAGCTAAGCGCACTTAAAGTGTTAATTGTTCATAGCTTAATACACTGACACAATATTATTTGACAGCACTGAAGCAGGGATTGTCAAAAAAAGACTATTTGAACTTTCATTTTGTTTTAAAGATACATCTTTACTCTTTTTTATCCAGTTTTTTTTTAAGCAACTTCGACCTTATTTTATGAAACTATAAACAGCCTTGTATCTTCATGCCAAATGTTCCCCCTGATGGTTGCAAGGTTGCACAGATGGTTGCAAGGTTGCACAGATTATGATGATTAGAAAATGCATTTCATTCTCTGAAGGCTCTGAAAGACATCGCAACCACAGTTTCCAATTTTGAAATGAAGACAAATACCTTTAGTTTTTTTTATCCCATAGACCTCATATCAATTTTTTTAAATATGCTTACACAGCTAAATAAATTTGACACACTATCAATTTTTAACAGCGTTTGTTTACTCTATGGCTGTAAAGATGTACCTTTAAAAAAAAAATGCTCCTTTTAAATAAACAAGAGCACCACATGTAGGTGCCAACGCTCGTTGCATGTTTTTCTGTGAATATTCCAAGTTGGAAAAGGGGCATAACTCTATCAAAAATTTTTTCATGGTTACTTGCCCTTGTTTTACGGGTTTCCTTGTGATGGTTAACAACTAGTATGAAAATAATGTAAATATCTTCAGTAATAATAAAGATATAATAAATGTTCAAGTTTAAGCACAAGGCAGACATTGACAAGAGGGCTATGACAATACCTCAGTGTTTTCTTCGAAAACTGCCAAGCTAATGATAATATAAAAAAAAAAAAATTGTGGGCTGGGAAAAAAAAAGGTGAGAAATTTAAAAAAAAAAAAACCTGGAAAATTTGACTGAATACCTCTTCCAAGTGCTTTGACACAGAACAGATTTTCAACCTTACGACAATGATGCACAAAAATGTCTAAAATTATTTTAAGTGGAGATAATTTTTCAACAATAATTGAGAGATGTCAATAATTGTGACATGCTAATCTAAAGTTTCAGGATAAAACTGGTATAAAGAACTAGTAGCAATTCAGAATCATCAAACTTGAGGGAGGAGTTTTCAAAACCATGTACACAGAGCAACAGGGTCAATTCCAGTAAATCTGTGATAAAAATTGAAGTTGTTTTGCAGAGGAGTAAAAGCCAAATGACAAAAATTTGTTGAGTAGCTCTCTCTCACAAACCTGTATCAAACCTATTTTGATGGTTACCAGCCTCCTTTTGACAGTTAACAACTAGTCCAAGTTTGAAGTGAGTATCTTCAGTAATTACAGAGACATTATAAAATGTCAAAGTTTTCGCACGACAACAATGACAACTATGACGCCAGGGCTATGACTATTACTTGACGTTTTCTTCAAAAACAGCCGAGCTTACAAGTCTTCACATTCTATACAATCAATCTTGGTCTGGATCCTTCACTCCTATTACAAACATTATTTCCTCGTTTATGTACACAATATGATATTGCAACTTTTCTCATCGGATCTTATGCTTTTAATTTCCCCACGATTGTTTGATGGCAGGAATATCACTAAATGCTTATCACTGAGACTTGACAATTGTTTGTCAAGGCAAGTCGGAATCATCATGTACGGGCTGTTTTACTGGGTGGGGTGTAGTTCGCCAATATCCAGGGATGTTCCATCACTTTTTCCAGCCGAAGTCTCTGTTTAGGATCATGTCTTAAAAGCTGTGAAAAAAAAGTAAATAAAGCTGTATTTTGACCCGTTATCAATAATTCCGAGTTTCAACAACCCTGAGAAGGAAGGCTTTTAAAAAAGTTGTGGGAAAAGGAGAAAATGCTGAAAACAAACCAGAAGAATCCGTAGTTCTTATCCTATTATTCCTTATCTGCTTGTTTGGAAATAATTCTGAATTTCAGTTTCTTGAATGTATGAAATACCGGTAGATATAGCAGGAAAGGGAATCCTACATTTGGCAAAGACTGAAACAAACCAAATGCACTTTTTACAACTATAACAGTTGCCTTTTTCTACACAAAACATGCAGACTAATCTTTGATGTGAATTCTGCTTAGCTGAAACATTCTGCACAAGAGTTACCTTGAATTGAATTATTTGGTTGGTTGTATTGGGGTTTAACGCCACTTTAACAGCTAAGGTCATATCATGGCGGTCGGTGACGCACATGTGTTTCCTGGCTTTCTCACACCAGTACTAACACAACTTTCTTTCCAAAGCCACCGACTACTTTTCTCACATACTTCAGCAGAGGTGAGAGGTGAAAATATGCCGGAAAGAAAGTTCGCCTCAAACGGGTATCGAACTCACAACCACAAGGTCATGAGTCCGACATGCTCACCACTGAGCCACCCGGGCGGGGCTGAATTATTTGGGTCATCTCTAGAAAGAAAGTTTCTGTAAGAGTCATGCTCTGGCAAAAAGGGGCTTAATGCATTCCCGTGATGCATGATACCAAGCAAGTCATCACAGTATTATATATCCCTAAAGTCCGTTTTGTATAACATCCTACTAAATCATGAGGTATACTGGTACTTTGACATATAGAAAATTGACCAATTAGCGAAAAGTTTTGACCCGGGTCAGCCTGTGTGGACTACACAGGCTAGCTTTAGTCAGTATTTTTCGCAAATGCATTAAGCCAGCCCCCTTTTCAGAGCATTGCTTAAAAATTTGAGGCTATATTTAAGTGGAATATAAAGAGAAAAACTTGTGAGGAAAATAAAAGAAGTAAGTCATTGTAACTGACTATATATTAATGAATATTATAATAATTAAGGAAGGGAATTCTTTCTTTTAATATATCCTGCACGTGGATAAGAAATATTAATTATTGAAGGAAGGGTAAAAAATTTTGTGAACAACAACACAACAGCATGGGTGGAATACATTACACCAACTCTCTCTCCACAAGTACTCAATGCTTGTTACTTACACTAGAAATGAGATCTTTTGCTCCAGCAGATATAAATGAAGGATATCTTATTTCCACACGGGTAATTTTTCGGTAAGTTTCCGAATTGCTCTCTGTTTCAAATGGAGGTTTGCCAACCAAAAGTTCATAACATAAAATACCCAGGCTCCATAAGTCCACATTTTCGTCGTGGTGATTACCTTCAATCATCTCCGGGGGCAGGTAATCCAGTGTACCGCACAAGGTTGTTCTCCTATAAAATAATGAAATGAAACAACCAAATTCATGAGTGATTGATGATTGTATGGTGTTTAACACCATTTATAACATTTCAGTCATATCATGGCAGCCAGTGCACCTATCCATGCTTCCTGAGTTTCTTTTACCAGTGCTCCATACAATATTCTTCTCAAGCCACTGGCTGCTTTCCCACATAAAAATCATGGAAACAATGGTCAGCAGTGAGAGAGGAATGAATCCTGTCCCAATCGCTATCATCAATCATCGGAAAGAAATTGGCCAAGCCGGGGATTGAAACCAGCAACCCCCTGTTCTCAAGTCCTGTATGCTTCCGACTGAGTTACCAGGGCTCAGCAATTTGTGGGTGAGCCTTCTGATGAAAGAAGCCAGTAGCAAAATAGCTTAAGAGTGTTTTGCGAGTTACTTGAATAAGAACCACAAAGAATGAAGGGATATGTGTACTGGCTGGCAAATAGGACTGAAATATTATTAACTCTGCTAAACAACCCCATGCTTTGTTGACTCTGAGAAAAGAGGCTTTTGACAACATTGTGGGAAAAGGAGAAAATACTGGAAAGCAGCATTTTCTCCTCTTCCCACACTGCTTCCTACCACACAAAAAACATGTCATATGATTTGTGTTACACTTAATGAGTTGTCTTGAAATGTTTTTTAATTTGGACAATTCTATAATTTTGTCATGAGGTAAAGAGCAGCATGTGTCCAGGCGGTAATAATTTCTTAATTACTCTGTATCAAACCCTCCTAATTGTGGTCTACAATAGATCTTTGGCAGCTTTCTGTTTATTGCTTCCAATATTATTACCGCCTGGGGACATTCAAGGGTCATGAGTATAAATTGTGCAGATTATCTAATTATAGACTTGTTTATCGCATGATGTCACAATTTTAATAATAATGGATTCGCATATTTTTCAACCAATTCAAGTACAAGTGGATTTAATTTCATATAATGTGACTTTCCAAAACAAGTGGGTGCAATCAAAAATACATCGCAACCTTCAACAACACTTGTTACAGCATCCTTTTAAAAAGCTTTCAGAGTCAAACAGCTGAAACCATTAGCAGCTATTGTTCCACTATCCTCGGTCATTTAAATTTTGTTGCCAATATTTTCAAAGATGGCACACAAATACACTGCCTAAAATATTAAAGACAAGAGGACCATGATGGCCCTGGATCGCTCACCTGAGTCAATAGGCGAAATTCACTCCATGTGCATAATTCAATTTCTGACCAATTGTCAGGCCAATTGAGCTTAAAATGTAGCCTCTAGAGCGTCCAAAAGGAATTTCCGTTAAGTTGACCTAGTGACCTAATTTATCACCCCACGTGACCCAATTTAGAACTCATCAAAAAATTTATCAAGACAAATATTCTGAACAGTTTTCAAGTTAATTGAGCAATAAATGTGGCCTCTAGAGTGCCAACAAGGTATTTCTTTAATTTGACCAAGTGACCTAGTTTATGACCCCAGGTGACCCAATTTCAAACTCATCCAATATTTTATCAAGACAAACATTCTGACCAATTTTCAAGTCAATTGAGCAAGAAATGTGACCTCTAGTGTGCCCTACAGGTATTTAATTTGACCTTGTGACCTAGATTATGACCCCAGGTGACCCAATTTTGAACTCATCCTAGATTTCATCAAGACAAACATTTTAACCAATTTTCAAGTCAATTGAACAATAAATGTGGCCTCTAGAATGCCCACAAGATATTTCTTTAATTTGACCTAGTGACCTAGTTTATGACTCCAAATGACCCAATTTAGAACACATCTGAAAATTTATCCAAACATTCTGAACAATTTTCAAGTCATTTGAGCAATTAATGTGGCCTCTAGATTGTCCAAAAGGTATTTCTTTAATTTGACCTAGTGACCTTGTTTATGACCCAGTTGACCCAATTTATAACTTATCTGAAAGTTTATCAAGACAAACATTCTGAATAATTCTCAAGTCATTTGAGCAATAAATGTGGCCTCTAGGGTGCCCACAAGGTATTTCTTTGACTAAGTGACCTAGTTTATGACCCCAGGTGACCCAATTTCAAACTCATCTGATATTTCATCAAGACAAACATTCTGACCAATTTTCAAGTCAATTGAGCAATAAATGTGGCCTCTAGAGTGCCCACAAGGTATTTCTTTGACTAAGTGACCTAGTTTATGACCCCAGGTGACCCAATTTCAAACTCATCTGATATTTCATCAAGACAAACATTCTGACCAATTTTCAAGTTAATTGAGCAAGAAATGTGGCCTCTAGAGTCTAGAGTGCCCTACAGGTATTTCTTTAATTTGACCTAGTGACCTAGATTATGACCCCAGGTGACCCAATTTTGAACTTATCCTAGATTTTATCAAGACAAACGTTTCAACCAATTTTCAAGTCAATTGAACAATAAATGTGGCCTCTAGAGTGCCCAAAAGTATTTCTTTAATTTGACCTATTGACCTAGTTTAAGACCCCACATGACCCAAATTCAGACACATACGAGATTTTATTAAGACAAACATTCTGTCCAATTTTCAAGTCAATTGAGCAAAAAATGTGGCCTTTAGGGTGCCCACAAGGTATTTCTTTAATTTGACTAAGTGACCTAGTTTATGATCACAGGTGACCCAATTTCAAACTCATCTGATATTTCATCAAGACAAACATTCTGACCAATTTTCAAGTCAATTGAGCAAGAAATGTGGCCTCTAGAGTGCCCACAAGGTATAACTTTAATTTGACCTAGTGACCTAGTTTATGATCCCAGGTGACCCAAATCCAAACTCATCTGGGATTTTATCAAGACAAACATTCTTACCAAATTTCAGGTCATTTGAGCAATCAATGTGGCCTCTAGAGTGCCCACAAGGTACTTCTTTAATTTGACCAAGTGACCTAGTTTATGACCCCAGGTGACCCAATTTCAAACTCATCCGATATTTCATCAAGACAAACATTCTGACCAATTTTCAAGTCAATTGAGCAATAAATGTAGCCTCTAGAGTGCCCTGAAGGTATTTCTTTCATTTGACCTAGTGACCTAGATTATGACCCCAGGTGACCCAATTTTGAACTCATACTAGATTTTACCAAGACAAACATTTTAACCAATTTTCAAATCAATTGAACAATAAATGTGGCCTCTAGAGTGCCCACAAGGTATTTCTTTAATTTGAACTAGTGACCTAATTTAAGACCCCACATGACCCAAATTCAGACTCATGTGAGATTTTATCAAGAGAAACATTCTGACCAATTTTCAAGTCAACTGAGCAAAAAATGTGGCCTCTAGAGTGCCCACAAGGTATTACTTTAATTTGACCTAGTGACCTAGTTTATGATCACAGGTGACCCAAATCCAACCTCATCCGATATTTTATCAAGACAAACATTCTGACCAAATTTCAGGTCATTTGAGCTATAAATGTGGCCTCTAGAGTGCCCACAAGGTATAACTTTAGTGACCTAGTTTATGACCCCAGGTGACCAAATTTCGAACTGACTGAACACGTGCTCAGGTGGGCTAACAAACTTAGAAAAGGTTCACTACATACCAAATAACAAAGCTCTATGCCTTCCAGTTTTAGAAAAGAAGAATTTTAAAGTTTTCTTTTTTTGTTTCTATGTCCAAACTTGTGACCCCTGGGGCGGGGCCAGTTTTGACCCCAGTGGCATCATTTGAACAAACCTGGTAGAGGTCCACTACATACCAAGAGATGCTACATACCAAATATCTAAGCTCTACACCTTCCAGTTTTAAAGAAGAAGAAGAATTTTAAAGTTTTCCTTCTTTGTTCCTATGTTAGAACTTGTGACCCCAAGGGCTCAGCCAGTTTTGACCCCAGTGGCATTATATGAACAAACTTGGTAGAGGTCCACTAAGATATGCTACATACCAAATATCAAAGCTCTACACCTTCCAGTTTCAGAGAAGAAGAATTTTAAAGTTTTCTTTCTTTGTTCCTATGTTTGCACTTGTGATCCCCGACACGGGGCTAGTTTTGACCCCAGTGACATCATATGAACAAACTTGGTAAAGGTCCATGAGGAGATACTACATACCAAACATCAAAGCTCTACGCCTTACAGTTTCAGAGAAGAAGAATTTTAAAGTTTACTTCTTTGTTCCTATGTTCGAACTTGTGACCCCAGGGCTGGGTCAGTTTTGACCCCAGTAGGTTTATTTGAACAAACTTGGTAGAGGTCCACTAGGAGACGCTACATACCAAATATCAAAGCTCTATGCCTTCCAGTTTCAGAGAAGAAGAATTTTAAAGTTTTCCTTCTTTGTTCCTATGTTCGAACTTGTGACCTCCGGGGCGGGGCCAATTTTGACCCCAAGAGGGGCATCATATGAACAAACTTGATAGAGGTCCACTAGGAGATGCTACATACCAAATATCAAAGCTCTACGCCTTCTAGTTTCAGAGGAGAAGATTTTCAAAGATTTTGCATTTTTTTTCCTTTTTGTTGCCATGGCAACCAGAGTTAAGGGTGGAATTCAATTCTTTGAACAACTTTGGCAGAGCTTCACCCAAGGAACATCCCTGCCAAGTTTCATCAAGATTGGCCCAGTGGTTTAGGAGAAGTAGATGTTTAAAGAAATTGTTGACGGACGCCGGACATAGGGTGATCACAATAGCTCACCTTGAGCATGTTGTGCTCAGGTGAGCTAAAAACACAAATACCAAAATTCAAATCTTTCATTTCACTAAACACTCAATCATTGTGCTCTGAAAGACTGAAAACCATCAACTACATTCTTACCAGACAAAATGGCTCAATTCTTCTCTTGTTTGTTTGATTTTAAAAGCTGATAATCCATGTTAAGAAAATGAAGAAAACAGTTTTCCTTGTTTTTTTGTGAAACAACCCATATTTTTCCTATCGTTTGTTGATACTTTTGTCAAATCATATGAAAGAAGAAAACTAAAAGAAAAAATTACTCTGGGTTCTCTTAAAAGCCTTTGTGGCATATAAAAAAATGGCTTTTACAGGAACTACCCATACATCTTTTGTGCAAACCAAATCATTTTGTCTGTTCTGTGATTTTATAGTGTTAAGATTGAATGAACTTACAAGCAGAAAATTATTTGCATTGTCCTACATTGAAATAAGTATCTTGTGATCAAAATCAAGGACACGTGTTCCTTTAATATTTTTTAACAGTGTAGCAAGCGATCAAACTGATGTTATTGGAAATTCTGTATCTGTTTTGAGTCAATTACATTCAAAGAGCAATTGTAGTGACATCTATTTTACCCCATTGTGAAATGGGGGAAAAGTAGACAGGGTTTTCCCTTGGCCACAAAAATAGGGGGTCGTTGTGACCCCCTAGTCAAAAATATTGGGGGTCATTTTGGAATTTATGGGGGTCACAACAAAATGTAATTCGCTTTAACAAAAGCTACTATTTGTGAAAGTATGTGGTTTTTTTTTTCTATTCACTGTAAATCTTATGAATTATTTCTGGGTGATAGATATATAATAACACCAGAGATTCTCTATATAGAAGGAGCTTACAGCCTAGGTGGCACCTTTTTCATAAAGACTATCTGGAGTATGCTTTATTTAAGCCTGTTCTTAACGAGCAAATATGCTCTAGCTGCAGACAAGCTGTTATATCTCTAAGTAATTTTAATGTTTCAAGGGTATCGTCATGACCGCTAGTGTTTTGATGATGCACAAGGGTTGATTTTCGAAGTATGTGTAGCCTCTCTCTATGGTAAAGGGTTATTTTGTTTTTAACACAGGAATCGACCGTTTAGTTGGTGAAGAAAGCTTCTTGTCGGCCGGATTGGGAAGTCTCTGTTATTTTTCTTGATAGAGATTATCCATTTCGGCCAAAAATAAACTATTTTCACCAATTAAATGGCCGATTCCTGTGTTTCGACACCCGGGTCGCATTCATACCGCTGTTTTCAACGAATAACAAGGTGTATCTCTTTAGCTAATTTACAGTAAAACCCTCGAGACCTTAAAAAGTGATTCTGGGTGCTGTTACAAGCGTTGTATCGTCTGATCTTTGTTTAAGGGCTCTTCTTCCTTGCAGACAGCAAGAATGACGTCGATTTTGACACAGCCATATTGTTTTCATTAGAGATCGACTGGTTTAGTTTAGACCAGTTTAAAGACCGTCGGTATTCTAGTAAAATCGATACACAGTCCAATGTTTCGTCCCATTTTCTCTTCGTACTCCAGATTTTTCATCTACTCGCGATGTAACAGTGTCGAAAGTATATACGATCGTTAGTACCTCTTATCGTATTTGTGCGTCAACAATGACACATTACTGAAAAAATTGCAGGTCATTTTCCTTAAAAATGCGTCAAAACGCACAAAATCGTGCGTCAAGGAAAACCCTGAGTAGATGTCACTGGGACAGGTTTTCAAATGTCCCCAGACTGTTTTTCTTTTTTTTTTGCAAGGTTGATAGAAAATGAAAAAATGAACAGACTGGAAACTAAGCTAGGTACAGAGATAAAAGCAGTCAAACAGAATACTGCTTACACTCAATGTTTGATACTGACCTCGAGGAAGGAGCATGAACAGACCAACCAAAGTCAGCAATTTTTAAATCATTTGTCATTCCGAGGAGCAGATTTTCTGGCTTGATATCTCTGTGGATGACCTTTTTGCTGTGACAGTACTTCAAGGCATTGGCTAGCTGATAACAATACTGTAAAATAAAGGATATAGGATCGCTATATGGCTTGCATCACGCGAAAAGGGGCATTCAGACATTTGCGTAAAGTGTCGCCTCGGATCAGCCTGCACAGTCCGCGCAGGCTAATCCGAGACGGCACTTTCCGTTTTTATGTAATTTTCTGTTTTGCACAGGTCTACTGTAGCACAAAATCTAATGTAGTCGTAAAGTGCCGTCTCGGCTTAGCCTGCGCGGAGTGCGCAGGCTGATCCGAGACGACACTTTATGCAAATGTTTGAATGCCCCTTTTCGCATGTTGCAAGCCATATATGAACCATGCTCTGTGAAAAGGAGGTTTAATGTATCTGCAAAAAGTACTAAGGTCTGCCTACGCAGTCCGCACAGGCCAACATGGGTAAAACCTTTTTGCTATTTGTTCATTTTCTGCAAATCAAAGGACCATACCACCTCATGACTCAGTCGGTTTTTAGACAAACTAGAACTTATGACAGTTTGCTTCTTATAATGCATCACTGAGATGAGTTACCCCCCCCCCCCCCAAATTGCCAGAGCACAGCTCATACATCTGTATACAAATTTCTAATGTGTTTGATCAATGGGACAACCTACACTGTTCCACTGTTCCTGCAGCAGGAGAAAATCATTATGAATAACCTGTTTGAAATTTTGTTGTTAATATTTCTAAGATGGGGCACAAACATAAAATAATCAAACCGAAGCTATTGGAATTTCCGTGTATGTTTTTAGTCATTTACATTCGAAAACCAATAGCAGCGACATCTTCCTCACCCCACTGTTAGATGGGGTATACTAGATGTCGCTGCAATCAGTTTTTGAATGTCCCACGGCCATCTGGACCGGAACCCATGCTACTAACCGTCTGATAGACAATAGGCAATATCCGATTTATCGATGGCAGCTATTGGTTTTCATACCGAACCCACTAATTAGACAGCCCATAACAGAATGCCTTAATTTCGTTTGAAATAACAAAGCACTTTTCTATCTCTTGATAAGATTTTCACGTTGGACAAAAAATTTTTTGACCACAATCAATTTATCAAAATCGCTAAAGGATTTAATCTAAATCGACAAGGTCTATCTCTGTACAAAAATAAAATCAAAATTCAAATTTCTAAGTTTCATGTTATCCCATGAAATCTCGAACCGGGCAGAAACCTAACTTGTAAGCATTGAGTGTTCGCTTTTGTTGATACGAAGATCAATAACAGGCTGCCACAGGGCCCGCGCTGCCGTTCGCCATTTTTGCCAAATGCGAAAATTCTGAACAAGTGGTGAATTTTTTCTTTAACTGGCGAAAATAAGTGGCGAAAGGTTTTTTTTATAGGCAATTCTTCAGTTTTTTTCTCAACTCACGAGACAAGTGGAGAAAAGGTGAAGCAGGGAACAAGCTACAGGGCGACGTGGGCAAAGAAGTCACCTTCAATGGCTCAACTTTGCCTCGTCAAGCTTGCTCGGCGAAAAAACTTTGCCTGAAAAAATTCCCGACCTGGCTATATTCATGAAATATTGGCTATCTAAGACAAAGGGTGACGCCAATTATCCTTTATCAACTTTGTAAATTTAGACAAGGCTGCAAAGTGTTATGATCCATATCTGTTACTAACTCGCTAAATCCACCCCTTTATCCCACGAAAACCTGTCTTTTTTTCCACAGGTAAAGCGTCTGCTTATTTGTTTAAATGACGTCAGACGATCAGTACCGATTCTCAATGCATGAACAGTCGTAAAATAAAGCAGAATTACCTCTTTTTACTGCTGGAGATATTCTTTACAAATAGTTTTCAATAAATTACAATGATGGATGGTAAACCAAAGGATTAAAAAATCTTGAAAACAATCATTTGCCTTCCTCACATCGGCAGCTCAAGCAAAATCTGCAGTGCAGTGTTCTATTTATAGCATTCTATTTTTAGAATACACTACACATTTTCCTTCCTATCAGCTGTTTTATTTACTATATAGATTACATCTTTGTAAACCTTGTTAAGTTTAATTCTTTTAAATTTTACCAAGTCCTAGTTATGTTTTTTAATCAAGATTGTGGTTGGTCCTCATTACAGCGGTGAAGAAGTTTTTTTTTTTTCTTTTCTCATCACTCTCGACATTATTTGTAATCTGATGAGAAATGTCAGGGTTTGAAGTAATGTGTGACTCTGCATTAATGGGGTCATAAATTACAAGGCAATCAAAACCCAATGGTCAGATAATGTTCTTTTGAGTCAACAAGTAGATAAAAATCCTTCTCATTTTTTTCTTTGATAAGCAAATCATATCCAAAAGTGATAGTAAGATTCAACTGTTTTTCACTCAACGCAGGCATACAGAAATTCTTTCATCACATACTATAATTTCTCCTGTAAAGTTCATGGAAGAAATACTGTCTACTTGCAGCACAAGTCTGCTTCTAGATTCAAACAGAATTTAACTACACTGCGTTTTTACCATGGTTTTTTTTTTGTTTGTTTGTTTTATCTACCCACACAATGCCAACTTTTTAACAACCTCAATAAAGGAGACTTATGAAAATATTGTGAGAAAAGAAAAAAATGCTAGTAACCAGCATTTTCTCCTTTTCAAATAATGTTTTCTATCCTATCACAGACAATCTTCCACTATTTCGGCAACATTTAAAATTGATGTCTGTATATGCTTTGGATTTGGATGTGTCTAAAATTGTGTCATGTGCTAAAGGATTAAATCCCCATCATGTAATTTTCATCATTCATGTTTCCATGTTTGTACAAATGAATTAAAATTGAAAAAAAAAACCTTGTTCTCTGTGTCTGATACCTGAATGGAATAAAGGGGGATAAATGGTGGTAAAAAGGAAAGTAGTGAAAAAGTAGAAAGAAATGGCTCATAAATTAAGAAAAGTGGCGAAAGAAATGGTAATAAATTAGGAAAAGTGGCGAAAAAAATGGCTCATAAATAAAAAAAGTGGCGAAATGTTTTTTAAATTGGCGAAAATAGTGGCGAAAGAAAAAAAAAAGCCAGAGCAGGCCCTGCTGCCAGCTTGAGGTATTAGACCCCTAACGGAAAACAGCTATTTCCACCATATTATTATCCCACAAAATTTGTTATGATTAAAAACGAGCATTATTGTACTACTTTAACAGAGTCACTTTTTCCTTTTTTTCCTTCTTAGAATTATCATTTATAAATCTAAAACCACTATATTCTCATTACAGAGAGAGATAACAATTACCTCCCTTTTCAGGAAACTAACAAAAGTATCAACAAATAATTTCAAGATAGACATCAAAGGAATTTCTGGTCGGTTAAAAATGTGTAAAAAGTATTTTATCAGTATAAATCCTTATTTATCAACTAACATGAAATTTTATTCCATGTTGTCCTAGAAGCGTTAGGGGTCTAATACCTTAAGGTACCAATTGTCATGGAACAAACTGTTCCCTGTACAAATTGTCCTGTATGAAGTGTACAGGTAAGAATGATCCTCTAATCCTTCACATACCTTTGCTGTAATTTTATCATCAAATCTCTTCTGTTTCATCAACTCTTTATACAGTTCTCCTTTTGGGGCATACTCCAGTATTAGATAAACCCTTGTTTTGTCGTGAAAGTATCCATACAATCGTAAAATATTTTCATGCCTGCAAGTAAAAAATCAATATTGTGTCATTCACTGGCACATGTATGCCAAAGCTTTAACTCTTTCCTTACCATAGATGACTTTGGAGGCTTTTGTGGACAATCAAGATCAAGATCAGACTGCACAAAATAAGCAGTCTGATCTCTGATCAACAATGTCCACTACTTTTTTCCAAATTATGGCCAAACTGTCTCTTAATTTTGCAACAAAGCTGTATTTCGTTTCTGTTAACAAAGTGTTATTTATCTGTTCATTTATGAGAGTTAAGCCTTGTTAGTTTGTGTGTGTTTCAGTTAGGTCATATCAACAATTCCAAGTTCAATCCTTGGTGCAGTGTTGCATCCAGGGTTTTCATTTGATGAGACATTTGGGTGTTCTTCAGAAAACTAGTGGACATGACAGCAAAATATACATGTATTTGTTGTGGGTAATTGTGTTTAATTGAAAATTATTCAATACCAGTGTTTTGCCAAGGATTTTAAAAAGTGGAGACAAATGTCTCAATCATTGAGGAAAGTTTGCAACATTTTTAAAAATTTGGGGACAAAATTCAGTACAGTGTTGTCAAAATAAGCCGATTGGCGATCGAAATCTCGCTTAAAATCACGTTTGGATCGGTTAGTTTTGCCGTCGACGCGAGTTTTTTTTTAACCGCCTGCATTGTTTATACTTGTTTAAATTCCGTTAGGATCCTTGTATTTTTAAGACGTTTTATAATAAATGCAAGCTTAGCGAGAAAACCCCTTTACACGCCGTGTCCTTAAAAAATGTTTGGAAAAACCAATCTAAAAATAAATGCTGCTTTTATCACAATCGCAACGTCTTGTAACCTACTTAGTCATTGAGACACTCTTTAAAATCAAATTGCTTTGTCAACCGTCCAGTTGTTACGGTTTTGGCCGATAATTGTCTTGAGTTTTCGCGGCGCGGATTTTTTTTTTATTTATACCCCCGCAAAACGAATGTTTTCGGGGGTATACTAGAATCAGCCTGTCTGTCCGTCCGTGTACAAAATACTAGTAATTTTGTGTCGCGAACTCCTCCTACAGTTTTGCTGCTTTTGTACTTTTCAATCATCTACTCCCTATGATTCAAGGGTAATCTCCCCTTGAACTTAGAAATTTTTTTGTTAAATTGCCTGTTTCTGTCAAAGCACTGGCGGGGGTATTTAGTCACATTCAGTGACAGCTCTAGTTTTTTTTTTAGAACATATCTCAGCCTGCTGAAAAAAGAAAGAATACACCCGAAGAGCGTCTAGGAACGCAAAGCGTATATGAAACAAAGCGCCAGGGCCCCTATCAGCAAAATTAGAAGGATGATTTCAAAAGGATACTTTATGACGAATTTTGAATCATCAAGCCCCTTCGTCACTGGATTAATACAGAAACGTAAATCTATGTACCGATACATTTCTTACCCACTTAGATCTCACCGGCAGTAAAGCTTGACCAAGTACATGTATATTTTATAAACTCAAGGGTGATTCTGATTTATTCTTTTCTATACATACAATGTAGGCATGAGAATATGCATTTAGAACAACAAAGATGAAAGGCACTACACACCAGAAATGCAAATTAAGTGAATAACAGAATTAGAGTCTATAAACAGATAATTTTTAAACAACACTCAATTATAAAAATTCTTTCACTTGTATTTTATATCTAATGGCAGTATTTTTCTCTAAAAATCCACTTTTTCCCATAAAGCTTAAGAATATATTACAAATGATCTATTTTATTAAAAAAAGTTTAATATTATTTTCTCCAAAGAGCAAATGTAATGTATTTTGGCAAAGACTGAGAAAGAAGAATGAAGGGATTTGCATGCAAAGAGATGGCTTCCAAGGTGTTTAGAATTGCTGAAATTCAATTTCGGCCATGGGGGCTTCCCCCCCCCCCGTCCCCCTACCAGAGCATTGCCTGGACCCACAAGGGGGCCTAGGTGCCCCCCTTGACCCCCAGCCCGATCTGTTAGATTTCAGTTTTGATCTGTTATTCAAAAACATTTTGACAACCCTGCAGTATGCATTAAAATGGCTTAAAAATAAGAAATCGAAATTAGTTCCCCAATACCCATACTTGTTAATTGCTATGTTCTCTTTCACTAGCCAAAATGTGGGTTTAAATGCAACTAACACGGCTGATTATTTCTCATTGAGACTTTTCTTAAAATATCCCTGAAAAGACTTGGCCATGGCAGCTGATCTATGATAGACGTTCGGTTCTCTGCACATGGTACATAAGAGTAGTAGTTCTGAAATTACTTTTTTTCGTCAGTAAATTCATACTTCTTTTTTTTAAACACATTTTACAACACATAAAGTTGCGGTCGCGATCATATTCTTTTAAATACAAAGAACTGTCGTATAGGTAATTTTTACAATCTTCCAACGATGTTGATTACATTGGAAGGGTACTGGGCATCAAAACATAATCAGACTTTGAGCTCTGATTGTTGGTATGCTTTGGCTGACCAGAGAAGCTTAGGATAATACCTGGCTTTTTCGCCATAGCGACGAAACCATTTTCCGAATGAGATTGCAGAAGATGCTACATCATGACAGTAAAGTAAACGATCAGTACTTGGTTGATGTTTTCGGTCTGCGTCCAATCAATTTTCATTTTGCATATACGCACCTTCAGAGCCCATGAAAAAACACTAAATTGTGTTAGTTACGCGACTGATTCTGCAATTTTTGATATGCGACAGGAATCGCCTTTTACCGATTTTTTCTGCGACATTTTGAATTTTTTAGCGAGAAAATCGCGGCCTGGGCAGAACGCTGAAATACTCTAGACAACATGTAAAAAAAAAGTTTTGCAATGCATACAGTGATAAATCAGCAGAAACATGCATGGAAAATTTTATTTTAACTCCTGTTCATCACACAGACTGGCTTGCGTTTGTCCCACATTCCTACAGTCACAAAAAAGGTTGATGGTGGATAGTGTTGTCTGCTTTGTCATACTTTGGCGAAAATGACTGGTTTACCCAAATGTTTATTGGAAAAGTGGGGTATTCAGATGGGTAGGAAATTAATATAATAACCAGTCAACACATGTATTAAATAAAAAAAAAAAACTTGCTCAATACCAACATGCACTGAAATCATAGTTTGTAAGTAAGAATAAACGTGTAAGAAAACAAGTGTATTTAACTCACACTGTGAAAAAGGGGCTTAACTCTTTACCACGCAATCCCGACTTTTAACGACCCTGATAAAGAAGCCTTTTGAAAACTCTGTGGGAAAAGGAGAAAATGCTGGTAACCACCATTTTCTCCTTTTCCCACAATGTTTTCTACCCTTCCCAAAACAAATTTCAATTTTTCGGTCACATTTATTTTGTCGTCTGCCAATGCTTTCAATTTCGACCAGTCCAAAATTCTGTCGTGTGGTAAAGAGTTAATGCGTCTGCAAGAAGAACTAACCCATGTCAGCCTGCACAGTTTGCACATGCTGTCATGGGTCAAAACTTTTTGCCATTGGTCAAGTTTCTGCATGGCAAAGGACCTTTCTACCTCCAGATCCAGTTGATTGTTATAAAAAAATAGGTTGCATGGATCCGTTGCATGGATCCATAATTATGTGATAACTACATTAGTATAATGCATCATGGAGATGCATTAAGCCCCCTTTTGCCACAGTATAGCTCATATCTATACTATAACTGAACTGACGTCTTGTTCTCAGAGTTTCTGGGCTCAAGTTTTTTTTTTTTATCCTGCCCATTAGGCACTACAACATGTACTTTGTGGGACAACAGCTAATTTGTTGAGACATTCTTGCAATGCTGCCAGGGCTCCCGCTGTCGATCGCCAGTGGTGCCAAATGCGAAAATTAAGAAAAATTGGCACCAAAAATGAAGCACTGGCGAATGTGTTGGCGACAAGCAAATGTTTATAAACAATCATTAAAAGATCTTAACTCTGACATAAACAAAATATGTATCAAGTGTAAAGGAAGCCTGTGTTACTGTTTATCACACCTAATCAAGCTGGCATTCATTAACGGTTATGTCTAATTACACACCATACTTGCATGCACACCACACAATGCTAATCAATCAAACATCGATTTCGCCACGCCCCGTTGAGCACACAGAATTTTCACACACTATCTACAGAAATCAGATACAAGATTTAGTCACCGCCCATGATTTCTAAAGCCATGCCTTGATTATGCCTTACCTGGTCAGCGTCCTCTCACTGGCTAGCATTTTATTGTGTGTATTTAACGATGTCATTAATGAAAAACGTGATAATGTTATCGATCTGCTTATCTTGCATAAAAATGACAGATTTTGAAGTTAGTTGCAACCCGTAACAAAAATTCTACATCAAATAATGCGGAAAAACTTCTGTAAATTAACCGACATGAAAAATGGATCGTTGAAAAAACAATCACAAAAATAACATCGGAGCTAGACCCCGAATCGGGAGTATCCGATCAGAAGCTCTTCAGACTGTCTTTATATTTTTGATAATGACTTAAAACAATAAATTTACACAAATTTATTTATAAAACTATAAGTGGGTGCTAAAATACCTGTCTAATAATGAGGAAAAAACTCGGGTGATTTTATGACATGAAAATGCTGAATGATGGCGGCGGCTGGGGGGGAGGGGGTTGCACTTTGTAGGCCACTTTGTCTTACAGTGATAGCACTGGAACAAGTGTCAGAGAAGGTATAGGACACTCATACAGAGAGAAAGACCAGAATAAAAGGACCTTTTAACAAATGTAACCTGTAGTATTTTTTCAGATAAAAAGAAATGATATATTAACCTTTTACCACACAATTCCTGATTTCTTCTTTAATTTCATTAAAACTCAAGGAATTCTAACAGGCTGGCAGTTATAGAATTACAGCGCTGTATTTCTGTTCAAATACAACTTCTATGTCCCTGCAGCTTACAACCTTGATAACCCTTGGGGAAAAAGGAACATAAGTAAGCATGTACTACTGAGCAATGGATTTAGTAGCTTTAACATGGGCCAATAAACTGAAGTGTCTAATGTACTATGTGGCTACCTCAGTTGGCTCCTACTGGCCCCAATTTTTATGAGCTGGCGAATTTGATGGCGCAAAAATTAGAACTTGCAGGGGAAGCCCTGGCTGCCGTCTAGATGCAGTAACCTTATATCATAAAGTACAAAATGCTTTTGATACCTTAAATGTGACTGTATTTCTATTTCTCTTCTAAGCTGGTGTTCACATCCTGATTTTTGCAACTGCGATTTAAATAGTACCTGCAAATGTTTAAAACTTGAAATTTACAATCTGTATAAAAGCAAAAAAACATTACCCATTTTAAACCTTTCAATCTTTACCACACAACAACATTTTGGACTTGTCAAATTGAATGCATTTGCTGGCGACAAATCAAACGTTACTTAAAACATGAAATTTGTCATTCAATGCATAGAAAACATTGTGGGAAAAGGAGAAAATGCTGGTTACCAGCATTTTCTTTCACCAGTATTTTCAAAACTTCTTTCAAGGGCCTTCTCCCTCAGGGTTATAAACACACAGAATTGTTTGGTGAAGGGTCAAACAAGTTCAAATAATGTCTTGCCTTTTCCAGTTTCAGGATTGGTGTCCAAAAACAGTTCTAATCTCTTCACAAGAAAACAAAAACTTAAGACTTGTCCAAATTCAAAGCATTTGCAGACAACAAATTACAATGTGGCTCAAGTGATGGGAGTTGCCTTTGAAAGATTAGAAAAAGCCTCCAGTCCCAGGATCATGAAAACGTATGTGTGGTGAAAGATTAAACTAGAGCTGTCACTGAATGTGACTTAATACCCCCGCCAGCGCTTTGACAGAAACAGGCAATTTAACAAAAAATTTTCTAAGTTCAAGGGGAGATTACCCTTGAATCATAGGGAGTAGATGATTGAAAACTGCGTCTTGCACAACTTCAGTATACAATCAAAAGGAACTGTCAGACTAAAACCCTGCATTATTTATAACAAGGTGCTTTCTCCTTTTCATTAACTTTTTACCACATTAGCCCAAGTCTTTACAACCTTGGGGGAGAAAGCTTTTGAAAGCATTGTGGGAAAAGGAGAAATTGCTAGTAACCAGCATTTTCTCCTTTTCCCACAATTTTTCCATTATTTGACATGCAAGTGCCATTTTTTGAGCCACACTTGGTTCCCAGTCTGCAAAATCCTTTCAATGTGGACCAGTCTAAAACATTGACATGGTAAAGCGTTAACTCTTTATTAAATGGCAAAATTTTAAACTTGTCCAAATTGAAAGCAATTTCAGAGGATCAAATTAATGTGAATCAAAAATTGATTTTTTTTTTTCCTGGAAGCGCTGAAAGCATTGTGCACATGAACACATGAAGAAAATGCTGGTTACCAGCATTTTCTCCATTTCCACAATGATTTCGAAAGCCCTCTCTCTCAGCGTTATTGAAACTAGGGATAGTGCGGTAAAGGGTTAAAGCATTGGGTGTTTTAGCAGTGTTACCATAAATGACCTACCTTCAAGGCCACAACAAAGTGACTGTACTTCTCCCTGGCTAGGTAAACATTTCCGAACTTTCCTTTACCCAGAGGTTTACCGATGTCAAAGTCATTTAGTGACCACTGCCTCCTGGTGAAAATAAAAACGGTTGAAAATGTTTGAGTTTACAATGGTGGTTTTAGTTTCTAACCCATAACAACACCTGGTTTTAGTCTTAGTAGGTCACTTTTTTTTTTTTTTTTTTTTTTTTTTTGGGGGGGGGGGGGGCGCCCTTCACCTGTCTATGAACAAAGTCAAAGGTTTCGAGCTTGAATCCCGTGATAAGTAGAGTCAACCTTTGGACCTACCTACAACATCTTGCAAGTACTGGTTCAGATTTCCAGGAGTGAGCAATGTAAGTTGTAGATCCTTGTTTGCCAATCAATGTAAAATAAATGAGCCATGCTCAGGCAAACAGGAGTCAATGAACCAGTAATTATCGATCCATAAAATCCGTTTTGTCAGCAAATTGACTGAGTCATGAGGCAGAGTGGTCCTTGGACCAGAAAATTCACCTAAAGCAAAAAGTTTCAACCCAGGTTAGCTTGTGCAGATTGTGTAGGCTAACCTGGACCAATAATTTTTTGCAATTGTATTCATCCCCCTTTTCAAAGAGCATGGCTCAAGTATCTTGAAGCCTTTATCTCACAAAGAAAGAGGAAGAAACATTTTGAAAAAAATTGTGGGAAAAGGAAAAAATGCTGGTAACCAGCATTTTCTTCTTTTCTCACAATGTTTTCAAGTCTTCCAACGACAAATTTATGTTTTCGAGTCACTTGTCAGGGTTCAAAAATTTCCAGAAAAACCACTCGTCCTGTAGGATAAGTGCCTTTGAAAAAACACTTGCCCTGCTTTTGCTTTGATCCTTATTCGCTCGACAAGGAAAACCCCTTCTAATATTGGACTCTTGACATTTTTTCCCAGACGAAACGGAAACGCTAATTAAATTGTCTCCCTTAGCAACGAACCTTAAATACCTGGTTTCAATAACCAGTACCATTTATCCAGTCAAGTTATAGAAACTAATAATTAAAGCCAATACAACAGAGTTTTTCGAACTGGTTTCTGGAAAGTATTTGCCTTAATGTTAATATTGTTCATTTTAATATTAGCAAAGTTGCTTGTATTGCATTAGATCTACCCGAAGCATATTAAAACATTCTTGTTCGCAATGAAAGGTTACATCATTAGGCTGACTTGAAACCGGTCTTTATTTGGAGCTGGGACCATTATGTCCTGTTTCAGTATTTGATTTCCCAAATACCCTTAATTCACTTATTCAATAATGTAATGGCCGTTTTTTTCTCCTGTAAATTAAATATTCATCTGCAAAACTTATTTGTTTACTATTTCCTATTCACCACTCGTCCTGCCGGACGACCATGACTGATATTTCACTCATCTTCATCCATTTCTTACTCATAAATACGAGCGGACAAGTGGATTCTTTGGACCCTGCATGTAAATTGCCATCTGCAAATGCTTTCAATTTCCACTTGTCTATGATACGACAACATTGTTAACCCTTTACCACACGGCAAAATTTAAGACCTATCCAAATTGAAAGCACTTGCAGACAACAATTTCATAGTGGCTCAAATGACAAAACTTTTCTTTGATAGGGTTGAAAACTTTGTGGGAAAAGGAGAAAATGCTGGTTACCAGCATTTTCTCCTTTTCCCACAATGTTTTCAAAAGGCCTCTTCTTCAGGGGCGTTAAAAGGCGTCATTGTGTGGTAAAGGGTTAACTAGACCAAATTAAAAGAATTGGTTTAAACATATTTATTTTAGATCGATTGAGAACAGGTTCTTACAACTTATACTAATCTCTAGATTCTGCTTCCTGGGAACTACACCAGTACTCGCGCCGAATGTGTGGGCTAAAGAAAAATCCCGAAGTTGACACCTGCTCCCAGGTATCGAACTCAGGACCTAATGGTTACAAGGCCAACGTTCTACCTCATAACCACTGACACCACAAGAATTTGCAGACAACAAATCAAATGTAACTCAAATGATGAATTCTGTCTTTGATAGGATAAAAAGGTGGGAAAAGCATAAAAAGGAAGAAAGCACTTTAGCAGACACACTTCAGCCATTTTGTGATGTTGTTAATAACATCTGTGCAATTAAATTTGACACAGGGCTTTAAACATGAAAATTAGCAGGGATGTGGGGGCTACAGCCCCTAAGTAATAATCAAGTACTTATTTATACGTATTTATGTGTCTCAGTATTTATGTGTCCGCTAAAGTGCCGTTGACCCGCATCAAATTGTGGTTACTGTACCACCATTTTCTTCTTTACCCACAATGTTTTCAAAACTTTTCAGGATTCTAAGGGATTGTGTGGTAAAGATTTGAAAAATGAGATACTTTTCTTTCTCTCCCTCTGCTCCAGTGGTGGTCTTCTGACTGTCGGCTGTGCTCTCGGATTGGGCATTGATATCATGTGGTTTTAATACCCTTGAAGATTCCATTCTGTGACAAGAAAACGTAATGAAAGATGGCCAGTTAGATTTTGAATTGTCCAGGAACATGCATTATTTAACGTAATACCCCTTGACCTATTTGAAAAGAACTCTAGAGCATCTATCAGTCAATGCTGGGTGAAAAACACAGCACTAAAAGAGGAATTAAGTTGGAAATCAAATAATAAATTGTAAAAAAAAGTTTCTCTGCGATTAGAACAGGACCGTTAGTAACGTGTTATTTCACGATCGTTGGGTCATAAAAAATATATTTTGCATTGTCTGAAGCAACTACTAACTTACCTTTCGTATAATGAGTATTTGTTTCCCTCTAGGTTCTTTCCAACAACACCAGAACAGACCTAGTCTTCAGGAAAGGACTGTTACAGCTGTTTTGTTTCCGAGATTTTTTTTCAAACGCTTTTGAAGTTGTTGTTTAAACTTTGTAAGACTGCTCATGATTGGTCGAAACTTGGCGGTTTTTGATTTTCATAAAATTAATCGTGATTGGCTGTAATATAGAATGGTTTACAGCTTGTAGGAAAAGACTAAAAGCAGTCGATTTTCATCATAATTGTATATTTTAGGGTTTTTTTTTTTACAGAATTAATGTAAAGGCCTCTTTTTTTAAAATAAAACAATGCCTCCTATGACTTAAACATCAATAGGACAAAAAATAGAAAAAAGCGATAAGGAGCCCTGCGTTCGATTCTACAGTTATGTTCAAATCTTCTAAATCTCCGAGGACCACACTGTCACTGCAATGTGTAGTTTACTATTTAACCTTTACCACACAGTCCCTGACAGAGATGACCTCTGAGAACATTGTTGGAAAGGAAGAAAATATTGGCATTCGGCATACCTCGGGTGATGGGAGCCATCAAGTCCCTCGGCTTTATCTGGTAGCTTGATGTGCACCTAGACTACACGGTACATTTCATCGCCGGAAATTACATCTTTTTACCGGTCTGAAAATTGTAAGGCTTCTCGTAAAAGAGAAAACTGGAGTCTCAATTTTCTATCGAAATATTTCTATCTATATTTCAGTTGACAAACAGTTCGTACATTCATTTTTTAACGTGGTTTATCAATTGCGGTTGAAGTTTTCACCGACAGATGTATAAGATCACGTGTATGGCAGTTCAAATGGAAACGACCGTTATACAGAAGAGGTTAGATGAGGTACGGAATCGGCTGATTTGTGACGAGTGAAAATATTGGTTAATAGCATTTTTTTTCCTTCTATTTTTCCATCATGCTTTCTACAATTTCAAAGACATGAGAATAGACTATCCCCTCTTAGTTGAGCCCAATTTAATTTGTCGACTGCAAATGTATATTTTATTGTCTGGTTAAGAATTAAAGGGAACATTTCCGCCACACTCCCAAGCAAAATACTAGAAGAGGTATGATTACTTTTGGAGAACATTAATTAACATTTATAGAAAAAAAAAAGAATACTAGAGGTAGAGGAACAGAGTAGCTGAACCTGCATGTAGATCCCAATTTTAGTACAATCGTGGAATTCCAGATTTATCTTTAGTAACACGCGAAAAATTCCCCTAATCTATATTAAGTAACATGGCAAAATTTTCAAAATGGATACCGAAGTAGTACGCTGTGAACTACTTCATAAATGTATAAAACTTTTAGACGGCATGAAAAACGAAAATGCAGACGGACGACCAAAAACAGAACTAAAACTTAACAATGTTTTACAAAAAGTGAACGGTGTGTACTTCATATCATCTGTGTTGAATGTAGTTCTAAAGTATGGAAAGAATGAAGTAATCACGATCAAAGACACACAGGAACATGGGGAAGTGAGGATGAGTGACGAACAGATAGACCAAGAAATTGTGGATTTTGCGCTGAAGGAGGGAAAAAATAGGGCGAGAAAAGTCCTCGTATTGCCATGTGATTCAAATCTTCATATCATTGTGTCCTCAAACGTTGAAGTATGCTTTTCTATTCTCCTTCATTCCTTTCGTCTGCTAACACTTTGCCAGACGACAATATTTTAGACCTACATAATATGAAAGCATTTGCAGACGACAAATTAAATGTGGCTTAGTTAAATGATTGGATTTGTCTTTGTTAAGAGTAAACAGATAGAATCTATTTGTACTTTGACAAGCAGCTCATTTTTCGTGTTTCCTAGATTCGGGTGTAGTCAGTTAGAAAGCCCTACAGTTTGTCGTTTGGGAAAGGTTTGTAAGACTATATATGGCTTGCAACACGGGAAAAGGGGCATTCGGACATTTGCGTAAAGTGTCGTCTCGGATCAGCCTGCGCAATCCGCGCAGGCTAATCCGAGACGGCACTTTACGACTACATTAGATTTTGTCCCTCAGAAGACTTGCGCAAGAAAGAAAAATTACATAAAAACGGAAAATGTCGTTTCGGATTAGCTTTTCGCGGACTTCACCGGCTGATCCGAGACGACGCTTTACGCAAATGTCCGAATGCCCTTTTTCGCGTGTTGCAGGCCAATTATATATGAGCCATACTCTGGCAAAAGGGGGCTTAATGTATCTCCGTTATACATAATAAGAGCCCAAGTCATCACATAATTATGGATCCGTAAGAGCCAGTTTTTTAAATAACCGACTTAATCATGAGGTAGACAGGTCCTTTAACAAACAGAAGATTAACCAATAGCGGAAAGTTTCGGCCTAGGTCAGACTGCGCAGGCTGACCTGGGTCGATACTATTCGCAGATGCATTAAGCCCCCCTTTCACAAAGCACGGCTCATATAGTACATTCGAAAACTGTAGAAGAAGATAAAACCTAGTTCAAATACTAGGAGGCCAAAGACCGTCCTAATACGAAACCCCCCCCCCCTTCCGAAGAAAAAATTGGGGTCTGGCCACCAATGCCCCCCCCCTCCCAACTTCGCATACGACTCCTGATTTGTTTGTTTAAAATTATAGAGATTTTTTCTTTTTTTTTTGTTTAGCCATTTACTTTCATTACCCTATTTCCAGTCCAATGATTAGGCCTAAGTGCATTCTGTCTGCCCGCCCGCCCGTACGTATGTCCGTTCGCCAGTCTGTATGTTTGTCTGCTCGATTGTTTGTTTGATTATTTCTTTGTATGATTGGAGTAGAGCACTGTTTAATGTTGATTTCGGTAATAAGTATACCACGGCGGACAGTGCACCAAGCCACGCATTTCTTGAGTTACTTTTACGTTATACAACACAATCCAGTATACAAGCCACTAGGTGCTTTCCCACATAGACTGACGAGCATATGGTTTTGCCGCCGAATAGAAAGGTTCCAGAAAAGAGCCATGCGCTCGCAAAAAGCGGTTAAATGTATCCCCGTGATGAATAATACCAAGCAAGTCACCATCATATAATCATGGATCCATGGAATCTATTTTGCGTCGGCGAAAAGCTTCGACCCAGGTTAGCCTGCGCAGGCTGACCCGGGTCGAAACTTTCCGCTATTCAGTATTGGTCAATTTTTGGCATGTCAAAGAACTAGCCTTACTGCCTACCCGAGGATTTAGCCGGTTTTTAGTTAAAATGGATTTTATGGTTCCATAATTATGTGATGACTTACTTGGTATGATGTATTACGGAGATGAATTAAGGACTACGACTCCTAACTAATCGGTAAATATCGTGTAACATCGACGTTTTCCTAAAAGCTATTCGGCCAGTCTCGGCAGCTTCCGTCTTGTAATATGAGAGTTAGGGGCTGTAGACTCACTAACTCATCGGTAAATATCGTGTAACATCGACGTTTTCCTAAAGGCTATTCGGCCAATCTCGGCAGCTTCCGTCTTGTAATATGAAAGTTAGGGGCCGTAGACTCACTAACTCATCGGTAAATATCGTGTAACATCGACGTTTTCCTAAAGGCTATTCGGCCAATCTCGGCAGCTTCCGTCTTGTAATATGAAAGTTAGGGGCCGTAGACTCACTAACTCATCGGTAAATATCGTGTAACATCGACGTTTTCCTAAAGGCTATTCGGCCAATCTCGGCAGCTTCCGTCTTGTAATATGAAAGTTAGGGGCCGTAAACTCACTGACTCATTGGTAATTATCATGTAACATCGACGTTTTCCTAAAGGCTATTCGGCCAATCTCGGCAGCTTCCGTCTTGTATACAAGAGTTAGGAGCCGTAGACTCACTAACTCATTGGTAATTATCATGTAACATCGACGTTTTCCTAAAGGCTATTCGGCCAATCTCGGCAGCTTCCGTCTTGTAATATGAAAGTTAGGGGCCGTAGACTCACTAACTCATTGGTAAATATCATGTAACATCGACGTTTTCCTAAAGGCTATTCGGCCAATCTCTCGGCAGCTTCCGTCTTGTAATATAAAAGTTAGGGGCCGTTGACCTTAACCCCGCTTTTGCTATAGCATGGCTAAGTTATATGTTGAGTACGAGATACATATTTAACAAGATCGTTCTACAAGGTTTCAATTTTTTCTGTTATTATGTCTTTTTTTTTAAACTTTTTTTATGAGACGAAAAAAAAAAAAAAAATGACTAGTCTATATTAGTATATGCTAGTCTATATATGTCGCCTTTGTTTCGTCTATAATCTATTATTCATGCGAAGTTTGGGGGTTTTTCAACAAGCGATCTTGTTGAAAGACTTCACAGAAAATTTTTGAAACGTTTAATCAACGTGAAATCATCCACGTGTAATTCGGCACTGTATGGCGAATTCGGAAGATATCCTTTATGTATAAATATCAAAGTTCGAATAATGAAGTATTTCGTAAAGTTGTTTACGGAAAAACAATGCAACTGCATTTTTTCAAACAATAACAAATGCATATACATCTGAGAACATAATTTCAAATGTCTGGTTTGATAAAGTTAGGTTGTTGTTACAAAGTAACGGTTTTTGCGATGTTTGGTTATTCCCTTCATCTGTAAATTTAAAGGCCTTTATGCCCATATATCGCAGAAGATTAAGTGGTACAATGATATAAGCAATAAATCATCATTAACTTTGTATAGGAACGTCAAGGATACCTTTGAACTGTCCTCTTATCTAGTTAAAATAAACATACCTACTCATCGAAATGCATTTGCCAAAATACGTCTTTCATCACACCAATTATTAATTGCAACAGGGAGACATAGAAATGTAGAACGTAACAACAGAATATATACACTCTGCGATTTGAATGAAATTGAAGACGAGTTTCATTTTCTTCTAGTTTGCCCGTTTTATAAAGAAATAAGAGACATTTGCGTAAAGTGTCGTTCCGGATCAGCCTGCGCAGTCCAATCAGAGACGACACTTTCCGATCGTATGTGATTTTCTGTTTTACACAAGTCTACTTTAGGACAAAATCTAATGTTGACGTAAAGTGACGTCTCTGATTAGCCTGCGCGGAATGTGCAGGCTAATCAGAGACGACATTTTACGCAAATGTCCGAGTGCCCCCTTTCGCGTGTTGCACGCAATATTAAAAGTTATTTTTTCAATTTTTTCCCTTCACTCTGCTCAGTCTCCAACGGTTATTCCTTTCTTCATAGTTGTCTTTTGTTGTCACTCTCTGAAATTTTCACTATCGATTTAAACCTTTTGAGTGTAACGTTATTCATTTTATTGGGATTACACTAATTATTGTATCACATGAGCCGAGCCCCGGTAGCTCAGTCGGTAGCGTACAGGACTTGAGAACAAAGGGTTTCTGGTTCGATCCCCTGCTCGGCTAATTTCTTTCCGAGGATTGATGTTAGTCATTGCGACAGGATTCATTTCACTCTCACCGCTGATCATTGTTTCGACGATGGTTACGTGGGAAAGCAGCTAATGGCTTGGAAAGAATATTGTGCGGAGTACTGGTAAAAGGAAATCCAGGAAAGCATGAATAAGTGCACTGGCCGCCGCGATATGAGTGAAATAATGTTGAAAACGGCTTTAAGGATAGGGCACCCTAATGGGATGCGAGTAACATCGCCTTTCATCGCCGAAAAAACGAACGGATTCGGCTAAGACTCGGGTAATCCATAATCGATCGGTCGATAGACGCTGGTTCCTCGCATCGATTACGGATTACCCGAGTCTTAGCCGAATCCTTACGATTTTGGCGATGAAAGGCAATGTTACACGAATAACATTAGGGTGCCCTATCCTTAAACACCATACAATCAATCAATCAATATATCACATAATTGTTTTTCAGGGAGAGGAACCATATAGATCTATGCTTTTATGCTTCCGTTCTAATTCTTTTCGTCATGCTTTGTTGATCTTGATGTTATACATGGAAATATATAGAATAAAGTATGTTTAAACTATCCATGCGTTTGTTCACAGGACTGGTACAGAGAGAGGAAAAGCCACGTCCAGTCGGATAACTCTGCCGAGGGTATCATTAGAGCTTCATGTCTCTCCCATGACTTAGATCCTGAAGAAATCTTAACAGAACTACTCAAACACCAGTATGTATTAATGGATGGAAACCAAATCAAATACAACCTTCCAAACACACAGATCCAAAGGGGGCTTGAGCATGCACAACAGAGATTTCAAGCTAAATTTAGAACTGGACTGGGGGACCTTTCCGCGCGTGGTTGCGAAATTTTTTCCCGGGAAATCTTTGAGGCCAACAAAAATATCCAGTCAAACAGCGTAGAAATAATGCGACATTATTGCGAAGAGCAGTATGCAAGTAAATATAGTTTATACGGCGAGGCTATGTCTGACAATGTTGTGAGAGGCGTAACAGAGCAGTTGAAGGGTGCATCCATGGGACCCAATGACGTTGTCAAGGCGGAGCCTGATTCAGACGTCATGGATACAGATCAGGATGGTGACGATGATATCAGTACACTCTCTACAGTTCAGTTAATTCCTGTCACCATCACAAAGGAAGCCACACATGTCGTTATGGAACTGTTGAAAGCGCCAAGAAAACCCGAAACATTCGCTGAATTTGAGCTGTTTGTCCGCGAGAAGTGCGGAGTAATTTACATCATTTCACCAAAGTATATTCTATCTAATATCATCAAAGAAAACCAACCGATACCCTCGAACTTTACTTTCAATTTGCTTGTTGGTAAACAGAGTAAGAAAACGTTAAAGTTAGGCAATCTGACTGACTTAGCCAATATGCTCACCTTTCCTGGAAAAGAGAAACTCATACCAAGCTCCCCGAAACGAAAACGGCCTGATAGATTCGAGCCAATGGACACCAGCTCGCAGGACTTCAGAAAAGACATTTTTGAAGCATTTCAAAAGCGAGTTTGTGTGCTGTCCAAAACCAAAGCCGAGAGATACCAGTCTGTACCAGTACCCCTAGATCAAGACGCCGAACTCAGATGTAAAGACAGATTTTTTAAATGGGTCCAAGAAACAAACTCAAACCCGAACAAAGTTTTAACAAAAGAGACATTCACCAACGAGCTTGTACAGCTGAGTTTCGAATTCTCAAGAGTATCGTCGGATTACCTTAAACAGCTTCTGATCGCTTCTAAATACTTGGACGTCAAAGAAGCCGATGGTTCCGTAGTGTACAAATTCTTTTACAAAAATCGAACCGTCCAATTGTCTACTATTGATACAAACCGCTTTCTCAGGTATTTGGCACAGGATTACAAGCCCGAAGATACAGTAGAAGCCAGTGATTGGCTGAAAAGTAACAACGGAGAGTCTCGGAAGAGGTCGGCCATTGAACCGAGCACATCCGATGCTAAACGACAAAAGATTATTGACATTTAAGATATGGAGTTCACTCACTATCAAACATAGTTAATAAGATCTTTTAATTCTTTACCAAACTATGGTGGCATATTTCTGCCACGAGATACGAGATAGCTGTCATGATAAGTTTAGAAAACTATCGCGATAAATCAAAGTTTCCTGAAAATTTTATCGAGATAGTGAAAAGATTCCTGAAAAAATTTCACGATAAACTTTGTTATCTAGAAAATTTTACATTGACCAGTAAATATTTTAAGCA
This sequence comes from Hippopus hippopus, assembly GCA_946811185.2. Classification (NCBI taxonomy): domain Eukaryota; kingdom Metazoa; phylum Mollusca; class Bivalvia; order Cardiida; family Cardiidae; genus Hippopus; species Hippopus hippopus. The sequence goes on along the minus strand of OX328103.1, from coordinate 10,814,663 downwards.
AAATTTCTCATTCGTGCACGAAGCTGACATTCGAGATAAAATGATCGTGATAGTTCTATCCGTTTCTCGATATCTACAAATAGAAAGTTCGCCATTTGGATGAACTCGGTAGTTTTTGACTTTACAAGATTGCAGATTAACAATTGTAGTTTAATTGACAAATTTTGACAGGACTCGAATGAAGAGAAGTCTGTAAAATCACAAAGACGACTCGAAATTGCCTCCTACGAACAACTTTACAACCGTTCAGGGAAAAGGAAATTCATGAGGTTGTAGACGAAGATGTTCCGAAACCGTATCTAATTACAGATACCGTGAATGTCAGTTGTGGCCACGAAAGAAAAAAAAACATGATAACAGTTAGAATTATCGAGATATTTTTTATCGTGAAAATGTTTATTATCTAGATAATATTTCCAGGAAACTTTGTTTTATCACGATAGTTCTCTTAAATTATCGCAGTAGCTATCTCGTATCTGGCGGCAGAAATATGCCACCATACCAAACGGCCAAATTTTAGACTTGTCCAAACTGAAAGGAATTGCAAATGACATATCAAGTGTGACTCGAAGGATGCGATTTGTTGTTGATTGGGAAGAAACAATGCAGGAATAGAATAAAATGCTGGTAACCAGCATTTTATCCTTTCCCGCAATGTTTTCAAAAGCCTTTTTTCACAGGGTCGTTGAATTACGGGATTGTTTGATAAACGGTTGGTAGTTGTGCAACCTACATGACTATTCGTGTGTAATAACCCTTTACCAGACGACAAAATTTTAGACTTGCCCAATTTGAAAGCATTTGCAGACGACAAATAAAATGTAGCTCATATGTTGGAATTTCTTTCGAAAATCTGGTAGAAAGCACTCTACCCTTTCAACTGAAAATTACATCATTTGCACCGCATTCAATTTGTCGTCTGCAAATGCTTTCAATTTGGACACGTTTTAAATTTTGTCGTTTGGTAAAGAGTTAATATTTATCCTATTGTTCGATTCTATATACCAGATCGAAGATAAATTATCATCGAACATAATAAAAAGTTACGATTATTTCCATTCTAGTTTAGAATTAAATATTTGAAAATTACGGATAAACGACTAGGGTTCGTGTACAGCAGGTAAATTCTACTACAATTAGACACCTTGTCTCAAATATTAGCATTGGAAGGCGATGTTTTATAAAACTAAATAAAAGTGCTTGTGGAGCGGATGTCAAAAAAATACCCGCCACAACTCGGCTGATTCCGTAACTACATTTAACCAATTTGAGCAAAGGACCAGCCGAGGTTTGCCGAATGGTAAAACAGATATCGAAGCACCCCGGGAAAGGACAACGGAAAGAGATGTTGTGGTTGATAAAAAAATTCATGTACAAAGTTATGATGTGTTTTGTTTTTAGCTTAATAAATCTTGACTGATTACCTTCTGCTTGCAAACGGCATTTCTTCGTCTTGCAGCAGCACAATATTTTAAAATATATTGTGACAAAAGGAGAAATAGCTCATTACGAGTAATATATTTTTCTTTCTATTAATTCATGATAATATGATTAACGGACGTATATACTTGATTAAGAAATACATTTACTTATCAAAATAACCATATTTGTATGAAACTACAGCATGATTTCGTATGGAAGTAACTCTTACCAGACCATAAAATCTTAGCCTTGCCTGAATTGAAATTATTTGCAGACGACAATTTAAATGTGGCGCAAATGATGAATTTGTCTTTGACAAGGTAGAAAACATTGTGGGAAAAGGAGAAAATGCTGGTTACCAGCATTTTCTCCTTTTCCCACAATGTTTTCAAAAGGTTTCTAACTCAGGGTAGTCAAAACCCGAGATTGTGTGATAAGGGGATATGCAACATTTATTTAAGAAATAATCTTCTTTCTATCGTGGTTTATCGTTCAATAAACAACAGTTGTGAGTTATGAGGCACAATAAATAATCCACGAGGGCGATAGCCCGAGTGGGTTATTCATTGCGCCTCATAACTCACAACGTGGTTTATTGAACGATAAACCACGATAGAAAGAAGATTATTTCGATTCTAACATGACCAACTCTTAATGAAAAGAAAACAATTTCATACTTAGAGTAAAAACGCGGATGCAGATTATATTCCGTTGAATAACTTACTTCATACAGAATGACGTCACTCTACATAGAATAACGTAGATTTTACCACGCTTTCGTTGCACTGTGTTTATAGAGCCGAATTCACGTGTCATGTTAGAATTTACTTTTAACTTCTCTTGGTTTCCTTTTATAATATAGCGGCGATAGACTGTCACTTGGTAAGGGATAAACCAAATGGGGGCCATTTCGCTAATTTGAATTATCTCCCTTGCTAGATAAGACTAAAGGTAACCAAATAACAGGTTGGTCCTTTCACCCGTATTTCCTTTGTTTTTATCCTTGATTTCCTTGGCGATGTTGCGATAAATATAATTTGATTTGTGATGTATGTGTAAGTTCCCCAAGTAATTCGAGTCAAATTCTGTTCTTAATCACCAGGAACTATGTATATATCGATTTGTAAAACAGTCTAACCAGATTTAGATGAGATATTATCTCAAGAACATAGCTGTTAAGTGCAAGAAAATCAATGATAAAAACCAAGTAAACCTGTTACCAGGACCAATCTAGTACCGGAGAGGAATCAAGGAAAGTAACTGAAGAATGGCCCTCATTGATGACTTTCGGAAGAAAATCTCAGATGAGAAGATAATTCCACAAAATTCCTCGCTTTGAAATTCTACATTAAAGCTACAGATAGATTTACATGAACGTCATGAACTCCTATAACTTATTTTATTTGTCCTGTCTTCTACCACTCTCCTTCATTTCTTCGACTGACATCAAAGTTTTCTACTCCTTTCCATCCCTTTCATGTAAATTTTCAGTTAAGAACACTTGAAAGAATTTATTTCATAGCTTGAACATAAGTGGCCGAATGAAAGTTTTTAGAACTTGTGGCCAGATTCTTTTACCCGACATGTATTTTTCATCGTGTGATGTACGTATAATGTACGATTTGTATTAAGATGGCACTAAAACATGTTAAAACGTAATGATTGTACAAAGTTTCCGAAATAAATAATATCCTGTCTGTGTTGTTCTAATGGATTTTTTAGTGTGTACATGTATATGTGAATTTTATTGTTTACACAATATCGACGTTTAAGGACAGATTTGAGAAAATTCTTATAAATATTACTTTCTTCCGGTTTATTGATTTCAGATTTGCTTACGTTGATCTTTCTGACCGGAACAATAATATAGTTACGCATGTGCTCTACGCATTCTTCTTTCAGAGTTTGTCAGTAATACCCAACCTCGCTATGAACTCGCCACCGAGTGCTAGTATATAAACACGTGAATGGTCAGCAAAGTGAGGCCATATAGGTACGTGTATGGTCAGCAAAGACACTACCTAAAGTCAGGCTTGGCCAGCGTACAGAATTGGCAGTTATAAATAGCCACCACGATCGCTCATTCGACAGAGCACAAAGTAGGAAGTTTCTGGCCATGTCTTTAGCACACTCCGGTCTGTATTCACCAATAACTGTTCTTAATTTTAGTATAATTCATATTCAAGACTGAGAAAGATTAAAAAAGTAATACAACTTCTGATTGGCAAAACCATTTGTGTCTCACTTTGATCAATGCTGTGTGCAAAATTCCCTGTTTTCGCCAATGGCGCAATTTATCTGCTTCAAATTTGTTTCACGAGCCGAGTACATTTTTATTTAGGTATACTTGAATGAGCTACCAACTTATTCAACTTTTTCTCACACTATTAAATGGGCCATTTGCGTAAATTGGCTAATCCGAGACGGCAGTTTACAACTACATTAGATGTTGTGCTACAGTACACTTGCGCAAAGCACAAAATTACATAAAAAGGGAAAGTGTCGTTTCGGGTTAGCCTGCGCGGACTGCGCAGACTGATCCGAGAGGACACTTTACGCAAATGTCCGAATGCCCCTTTTCGCGTGTTGCAAGCCATATGAATCAATAGTTATGTGATGACTTGCCGCGAGTCTGTATGATGCATCACGGAGATGCTTTTAACCCCAATTGCCAGAGCATGGTTCATTTACAGCCCGATTCATTTCCTTCAAGTGCACAGAGTATAACTTACTCCTCGTAGAAATCTACAGTCAGTTTGTATAAGCAAGTAATTGAAAAGACACCCAAAATATGCCCGTTTAAGACAGCTTCTTGTTTAAAGATACATCCTTATAGCTAGAGAGAGAGAGAGAAAGAGAGAACCGTTGTAAAAACTTGAAAGTGTGTAGACTATAGAATGGCTAAGCAGTGTAAACAAAGTTAAATTACCAATATATGTGTAAGGGTTAGAAAAACTCCAGGGATTTGTCCTCATCTAAAACCGCAAACGAATAGAGCGATTGCTTTGAAGGCCTAAAAGACATGAAATGCATTTTTTATCCGTCGTCATCTGTGAAACCTTGAAACCGTCAGGGGCAACATTTAGCATGAAGACAAAAAAAAAAGATCATAGTTTCATAAAATAAGGATGAAATGGGTTAGAAACTGCCTGAAAACGAATTTACATGTAAATGTATCTTAAATACAACTTCAAAATTAACATAATTGCCTCCCACGGAAGCCCGTACAAAGTCTGATTACTTTAATACAGGCTGTTTGCTGAATAGAGGTGAACACTAAAATAGGTTTTGCTATACTGTAAAAAAGTGACATAAAAGATAATCGTATTTCACCTATTCTGAGTGACTTACAACTTCATCTGTCATGAAATGTTTTGAAATATACTAATTCAATCTCTCTAACTTTCTCATAAAAAAATTATTCACTTGCATATTTATGGCATTCTTTCGGAAGGTAGTGGGTTTCTGGGTGAACTGGTTTTGACGAGGTTAGTTATCTTAATGAGAAATGTAGTTTGTGTGTCCTAAGTCGAGTCTGGCGGCCTGAATGGCTTGAAATCAGAGTGTTCTGTGTCCCAGGTCAGGTCAAGCCAGACAGCTTTATGACTTGTAATTCGGGGGTTGTTAGCTGTGCCCTCTGAGGTCGAGCCAGACAACATAAATGACTTGTAATTCGGGGGACATTAGTGTGTCCTCTCAGGTTGAGCCAGATAGCTTTTGTGACTTGTAAATCGGGGCTGTTTGTGTGTCCTCTCAGGTCGAGCCAGATAGCATTAATGACTAGTAATTCAGGGTTTTTGTGTGTGCGTGTGTATGTAACAGTCAAGCCAGATAGCGTTAGTGACTTGTAATTTTGGGTTGTTTGTGTGTCCAGTCAGGTCGAGCCAGACAGCATTTATGACTTGCAAATCAAGGCTGTTTGTGTGTCCAAGGTCGAGCCAGATAGCATTAATGACTTGTAATTCGGGGATTGATAGTGTGTCCTCTCAGGTCAAGCCAGATAGCATTAATGACTTGTAATTCGGGGGTTGTTTGTGTGTCACAAGTCGAGCCAGACAGCATTAATGACTTGTAATTTTGGGCTGTTTGTGTGTACTCTCAGGTCGAGCCAGGCAGCATTAATGACTTGCAATTTAAGGCTGTTTGTGTGTCCCAGATCGAGCCAGTTACCATTAATTACTTGTAATTCAGGGACTTAACTGTATGTCCCAGGTCAAGCCAGACAACTTTATGACTTGTAATTCGGGGGTTGTTCGTATGTCCCTCAGGTCGAGCCAGATAGCGTTAATGACTTATAATTCGAAGCATTTTGTGTGTCCTCTCAGGTCAAGCCAGATAGCATTAATGACTTGTAATTCAGGTGGTTTTTTTTGTGTGTGTGTGTGTGTGTAACAGTCAAGGCAGATAACGTAAGTGACTTGTAATTTAGAGGTTGGTCTTGTGTCCTCTCAGGTCGAGTCAGATAGCATTAATGACTTGTAATTTTGGGCTTTTTGTGTGACCTCTCAGGTCGAGCTAGACAGCATTTATGACTTGCAAATCAAGGCTGTTTTTGTGTCCTCTCAGATCAAGCCAGATAGCATCAATTACTGGTAATTCGGGGTTGTTTGTGTGTCCAAGATTGAGCCAGTTACCATTAATTACTTGTAATTCAGGAACTTAACTATATGTCCCAGGTCAAGCCAGACAAATTTATGACTTGTAATTCGGGGATTGTTAGTGTGTCCCTCAGGTCGAGCCAGATAGCATTAATGACTTGTAATTCAGGTGGGTTTTTTTTGTGTGTATGTGTGTAACAGTCAAGGCAGATAACGTAAGTGACTTGTAATTTAGAGGTTGGTCTTGTGTCCTTTCAGGTCGAGTCAGATAGCATTAATGACTTGTAATTTTGGGCTGTTTGTGTGTCCTCTCAGGTCGAGCCAAACAGCATTAATGACTTGCAATTCAAGGCTGTTTTTGTGTCCTCTCAGATCAAGCCAGATAGCATTAATGACTTGTAAAACGGGGGGTTGTTTGTGTGTCACAAGTCAAGCCAGACAGCATTAATGACTTGTAATTTTGGGCTGTTTCTGTGTCCTCTCAAGTCGAGCCAGACAGTATTAATGTCTTCCAATTCAAGGCTATTTGTGTGTCCTCTCAGGTCAAGCCAGATAGCATTAATGACTTGTAATTCGGGGGCTGTTTGTGTGTCCTCTCAGATCGAGCCAGACAGCATTAATGACTTGCAAGTCAAGGCTGTTTGTCTGTCCCAGGTCGAGCCAGATAGCATTAATGACTTGTAATACGGGGGCTGTTTGTGTGTCCTCTCAGGTCGAGCTAGACAGCATTAATGACTTGCAATTCAAGGCTGTTTTTGTGCCCTCTCAGATATAGCCAGATAGCATTAATGACTGGTAATTCGGGGGGTTGTTTGTGTGTCACAAGTCGAGCTGGATAGGATTAATGACCTGTAATTTTGGGCTGTTTGTGTGTCCTGTCAGGTCGAGCCAGACAGGATTAACGACTTGCAAATCAAGGCTGTTTGTCTGTCCAAAGTCGAGCCAGATAGCATTAATGACTTGTAATTCAGAAGATGCTAGTGTATCCTCTCAAATCAAGCTAGATTGAATTAATGACTTGTAATTCGGGGGTTGTTTGTGTGTCACAAGTCGAGCCAGACAACATTAATGACTTGCAATTCAAGGCTGTTTATGTGACCTCTCAGGTCGAGCCAGACAGCATTAATAACTTGCAAATCAAGGCTGTTTGTCTGTCCCAGGTCGAGCCAGATAGCGTAAATGACTTGTAATTCGGGGGTCGTTAGTGTGTCTTCTCAGGTCGAGCCAGATAGCGTTAGTGACTTGTAATTTTGGGCTGTTTGTGTGTCCCAGGTCGAGCCAGATAGCACAAATCACTTGTAATTCAGGGACTAAACTGTGTGTCCCAGGTCAAGCAAGACAACTTTATGACTTGTAATTCGGGGGTTGTTAGTGTGTCCCCACAGGTCAAGCCAGATAGCATTAATCACTTGTAAGTCGGGGTTGTTTGTGTGTCCTCTAAGATCGAGCCAAATAGCATTAATGACTTATAATTCGGAGCTGTTTGTGTGTCCTCTCAGGTCAAGCCAGATAGCATCAATGACTTGTAAGTCGGGGGTCGTTAGTGTGTCCTCTCAGGTCGAGCCAGATAGCATAAATGACTTGTATTTCGGAGCTGTTTGTGTGTCCTCTCGGGTCAAGCCAGATAGCATTAATGACTTGTAATTCAGTTTTTTTTGTTTGTGTGTGTGTGTGTGTGTGTGTGTGTATAACAGTCAAGGCAGATAACGTTATGGACTTGTAATTTAGAGGTTGGTTTTGTGTCCTCTCAGGTCGAGCCAGATAGCATTAATGACTTGTAATTTTGGGCTGTTTGTGTGTCCTGTCAGGTCGAGCCAGACAGAACTTATGACTTGCAAATCAAGGCTAATTGTCTGTCCCAGGTCGAGCCAGATAGCATTAATGACTTGTAATTCGGGGGTTGCTAGTGTGTCCTCTCAGGTCGAGCCAAACAGCATTAATGACTTGTCATTCGGGGGTTGTTTGTGTGTCTCAGGTCGAGCCAGATAGCATAAATCACTTGTAATTCAGGGCTTAACCGTGTGTCCCAGGTCAAGCCAGACAACTTTATGACTTGTAATTCGGGGGTTGTTAGCGTGTCCTCTCAGGTCAAGCCAGATAGCATAAATGACTTGTAATTCGGGGGTCGTTAGTGTGTCTTCTCAGGTCGAGCCAGATAGCGTTAGTGACTTGTAATTTTGGGCTGTTTGTGTGTCCCAGGTCGAGCCAGATAGCATAAATCACTTGTAACTCAGGGACTTAACTGTGTTCCAGGTCAAGCCAGACAACTTTATGACTTGTAATTAGGGGGTTGTTAGTGTGTCCTCTCAGGTCAAGCCAGATAGCATTAATCACTTGTAAGTCGGGGTTGTATATTCACAATTCTGAATGTTCGTTTTACACGAAATAACATATTTCAAATCGGGAGAAAACTGGAGCCCGGAAATTACCTGGGTTATTATAGTTACGTATATTTGGGCTTATTTTTTTTTTAACAGCAAAATTTCTATATCAAGTTTATAATATGTCCATGCTATAGAAATCAAAGCGTTGAGAACGCTGAAGTGGTTTTTGTCAAGGAAGCCATTGTGTGGAATTGATAATTAGAAAGAAAAAAAAAATATTATTCAAATATTGGCTTTAAAGTCAACCTACTAAGCAAATGAATACCTTTTTGGTTGAAGGGAGAGTACTCATGACAAAGTTAGGATTATTTGTGTATTGGTGGTCTCCCTTTGATCATTAGGAGAAGTCAGGAGTAACGTCTCTTAACAGTAGGATGCATGATGGATAGAGAGAAAAACCATGTGAATATATCGAATAAAATTAAGTTTGTACCTGAAAACTATGATTTTGAAATATGTTTGGCCGTTAACATTTAATTCCCAACATTACAATCAATTATTTCGATCTATAAATATTCATGCCCAATCAAATGGAGTAGCGCGCAATCATGGGATGAACAAGCCATGGGACGAACTGGTTTTGGAACGAAAAAGCCCAGGACCAAGCGATTGGTAGACAAATTTTGTATCATTGCGCCAATAGAAGGCTATGAGCGAGTGAAGCTATTTTCAAAAAGAAAATTAGTATTTCCACAATCGATGGCCTCACCCAGTGTATTTTAACATTCCATTTCCAATTACATATCTGAGTGCTACACAAAGACTCATTTGCCTGAGAAAAATTGACTTTAATTGGGTTTATTTCCTTCGGCTTTGCACAAAATATGATACCTGGTCTTCAAAATTCAATCTTGAACTCATAGCGGAATTGTCTTCGACAAATACCACAAAAATGAATTACGACCCGTTACTCATCGGTAAATATCGTGTAACATCCACATTTTCGTAAAGACTATTCGGCCAATCTCGGCAGCTTCCGTCTTTTAATATGAGAGTTAGGGGCTGTAGACTCACTAACTCATAGGTAAATATCGTATAACGTTGACGTTTTCGTAAAGGCTATTCGGCCAATCTCTGCAGCTTCCGTCTTTTAATATGAGAGTTAGGGACCGTAGACCTTAATATATAAAGAAATATGGTTGGAGCAACTAAATTCCACAAATTTATCGAACAGCCCTCGTTCGTTTAAAAAGTTGTGGCCGGCTTTTGGTTTATTTCCGCAAAGATACATGTCAATTGAAATAACTCTTGACTCCGCGTTTGAAAGGAAATTGACGATTTCCTCACTAGTGCATGACCAAAACCCTTTGCAGTGTTCACGTTTTTTTCCCCATAATTAAAATAAATACCAGTTGCACAATGGAAGAAATATAGATAGCAAAGGATAGTGGCTTGTTTGATTGATATGTAAAACATTGTGGGAAAAGCGAGCAATTGCTTGTTACAAACAATTGCTCCATTTCCCATAACATTTTTTTAAAAGTTTGACTGCTGTAGCGTATTAAGTTCTGTATTCATTATCCTGCTAAATAAGTAAAATAAAACTTTAAAACCGATAGTAAAAACCCAAACTTTGCTATTTCAAAGGTATTTTTTTGTGCAAAAAGATGTCCTTATCGGACAGTGTAGATCAAATATCAGACTGCACGTTCTGTGCAGTCTGATATTGATCTACACTGTCCGCAAAAGGTCAGCGAGTCGCGCTTAGCAGCCTTAGGGTTAAAGGATACGAAAGTTTATGATGCATACTGGGATACCAGCGAACCATAACGGAGGATCTTTTAGTAACTCTTAACCTGCTATATAACTAAAATGAAGCTTTCAAGTCGATAGTAAGAACCCAAACATTGCTATTTCAAAGTTACTTTTTGGGGACAAATATCTCCTTATCGGACGGTGTAGATCCAAGATCAGACTGCACGTTCTGTGCAGTCTGATCTTGATCTACACTGTCCGCAAGAGGCTCTCAAGTCGTGCTTAGCAGGAAAGGTTAAACATACTCCGATATTCATGGGTTACAGATTGACTACTAAAGAACGCCTAACGTGCCAAACCATTTCGTGGTTAACTGAAAGGTTGTTCAAGGTAAGATTTTTTTTTTTATTATCAAAAAAAAAATCCTTTTTTTTATCATCATTTGTATAATCTCAACTTTTTAAAATTCATTGATATACTCTTGCAAGTATAAATACGGGGAAAGATATGCGGCAAATGAAGTTGTTGCTCATTATGGAGCGAGAGACAGGCAGATAGATAGATAGATAGGCAGGCAAGACAAACAGACAGGCAGGGAGACAGACAGACATGTAACTTTAGCATTTACCAAACAATCGCGAGATTTAACGATCTTCAGAATGAAGGTTCTTGAAAACATTTTGCGAAAAGGGAAAAAATGCATCAACCAGCGTTTTCTCCGTTTTCCACAATGTTTTCTACCCTTTGAAAAGCAAACACAACAATATGAAACACGTTTAATTTGTCGTCTGCAAATGCTTTAATTAATAGTCCAAAATTTTGTCGTTTGATAAAAGATTCACAAATAACCTCTCGAAACAATTTTGCAGCAGACAACTTTGAAACGGCCATTATTAAGTATAGAAACTTAACACGAAGTAAGGTTTGATACGTCTAAATATTGAGACAGTGGCATAATCTTCGACAGTTTTCTCCTTTTGCCACGATCTTTTCAAAGAAATTGCCGACGATCAGACGTTAAAAGTCGTTCGCAAGACGGAATCCGTTTAGAGAATGCTTTAAAGTCCTCTGTCTGTACATTCATTTCCGGGTTACATAACGCTTTATACACACTCTCGAGTTTTTACGATCCTGTGGAAGAAGCCTTTTGAAAACACTGTTGATAAAGGAGAAAATGCTGGTAACCAGCATTTTCTCCTTTTCCCGCAATGTTTTCTACCCAATCAAAGACAAATCCATCGTTTGAGCCACATTTAAATTGTCGTCTGCAAATGCTTTCAATCTGGATAAGTGGAGTTTTGTCGTGTGGTAGAAAGTTCATACTTTACATTCTTCCTGCATGTGTCATTGACCCAACACTGAAGAGTGTAACTTTGGGGTAAGTTTAGCTGAAACTCTAGTGTTGAGCTGATGAACAGGGGTTAAAGTATTGAAACGATCAGAGTTTTTACTCGAATTACGTCATTCACCTCTAATCTATATTTATTCGAACAGTTTCAAGATGGTGACTAGAGAAGAATAACCGAGCAACTAATAAATAAAGCACCCAATTCTGTTGGTTATCGTACTTCATGTATAGGCCTATATTCGCAGCACACGACCTAGAATTATTTGGCAAATGCAGCATTTGCAGAGCCTTTGCCGTTAATTATGTATAAGAATCTCAATCGCGGTTTGATTTAACATGTATTAATCCGATAGATAGATAGATAGACAGATAGATCCAAAAGTAATTTTCTTTGTTTAAAAGATCCTTCAAAGTCGACAACCAAGAATTTTGAACAACAGGGGCAACCATGTTGTAGATGATTACTCGATTGAGTAGTTTGGTGTTTTGCTTAAAAAAATCAATGTGCGCGCATCTAAATCAAGTTCTGAAACATTTGAGAGTTCATTCGAGGGCGTCAGACGAATCCGGCCCTGATGAACACTATGTCTGGATTGTAACGGTATTTACTGTGGTTGCTGAATATATACATGTATCATTTAACCCTTTACCTGCTAAACAAATCAAATGGAACTTTCAAGCCGATGCTAAAAACCTAAATATTCCTATTTCAAACTTACTTTTGAAGGAAAACATCTTCATATCGGACAGTGTAGATCCAAGATCAGACTGCACGTTCTGTGCAGTCTGATCTTGATCTAAACTGCCCGCAAAGGGTCACCGAGTCGCGCTTGAACAGCCTAAGGGTTATGGTAAATGTGTAGTGTAATCTGGATTCGATCTATATGTTTTGTGCATATTTGGTGGCGTTTACCTGACAAGCTCGTGTCGTGAAAGGGAATATCCACCACATTAGAAAGAGAGTAGAAAAAGGATCAGAAGTTTAATACTGTACATGTGTAAGTGCTGTATATATCGAAAAGTCGTTGATAAGTGTTTACTTGATTCTACATTTATTTACTTTTTTTTCTACACCGGCATGTTTTAAACAACACGGTAGGTAGATCTATTTGTTAGCTACTCAAATTTATATTGTTTTCTTTTTTTACACCGGGATGTTTCAACCAACACCGTAGGTATAGACTACTTGTTAAGAATATATTTAGATTCTTTTTTTTTTTTACTCTCTACATCGGGATATTTTAACCACTGTCGTATTTTTTTTTTGAAAAATCTTACAAGTACGTATCTTCTGGCTCGGCTTTTTGTCGTAAGCCTGTCGTCGTGGTGCGAAAACTTGGACATTTTCCCACATCTCTGTCATTGTGGAAAATGTTTACCTAAACCTTTGGATGGGTGTTGACTTGCAAAAGGGGAACGCACCGTTGTCTGCGCATGTCATATTCTTTGAAGATTTGACCTGTTTGGTATGACGCATCCTTATCCTGTACAGAATAAATATTACTACGCGGTGTGTAAACAAAAATACTCTGTCCTTAAAAAAGTAGCAAGTGAAAAATGGCTATTTAAAACAAGTATGTGGTAAAATCAAGCCTTTTTATCTCTCCAAATTCCCTAGAAATATGATAATTGTTCACAGAAAACCCTTATTTAAAAAGATATCATTATTTACTTCAAATTTTTGCATACAGTTTGTAAATATAGACATGGGGAAAACTGGGATTTGTGTAACAGGCTTTGACAACAAAACTAACGTCCCAAACATGCTGTGCTAATACCGGGGCTATTTCTTAAGCTTATAGGGGCTGTGTTTATAAATGACAGGTGCCTAGGTTACATGCTATCTAACCATGGCTAGACTGATTGTGCTTGGTAGGTTTTTAGTAAACGTTCATTCTATTTTGAAATTCGACGCTGTCTGCGCATGTCATATTCTTCGAAGATTCGACCTGTCTGCTATGACGCATCACCCATCCCCGGATACTTGGGAAAAGTAGGGCTTACACTGAAGCTATACCCAAGCCTGTGGGACTGTTTTAATAAATGGCCGGTGCATAGGTTACCTGCCGGCTGATCATAACTGAATGAATCACACCAGGTAGCGTTTTATTGAGTAAACGTTTATTTCATTTTGAAATTCAAAGTAATGGTTATCGTTTTGAAAAGTAGTCCTGTTCTGTACCCAGAATGCCCAAATTAGATAGATGTGTATTTGTAGAATGCCATCTAGCGGGAGATAATGGAAATTCGAAAAAACAGTTGCTGTTTGAAAAGTAGTCCGGTTCTGTACCCAGAATGTTCAAATCAGATAGGTTCGTATTTGAAAAATGCCACCTAGCGGAAGATAATGGAGAACGCACATGAAAGACAGGTTACTATGAAATATTTTTACACTGCACTGTTATGGGCCTTTTTCAACTTAGAGTTTTCGCTGAAAGAGCAACTGCGGCTGAGCGATGGCAACTACAATCGGTGTTCTTGTCACATCACGGCTGCTGCTGAGAGCTAACTTTGTAAGCATAAGATTTAGGGAAAAGTAGCAAAATTTTCTTTTCACGTTCTTAGTCTATTGCAGTGGGTCCCAATTAAAAGCGCCTGTCACGACTGCATAGTTGCCTATGCGATCAATGAAGATCCTTATTGTTTCTAAGCACTGTGGAAAAAGTAGCAAAATTTTGTTTGAAGAAATATATCGATCATTGTAGGACCCGAGTGAAAGCGCCTTTCACGACTATAGTTGCCCTTCTGGCCAGTATAGATCAAGATCAGACTGCCGAAAAGGTACAGTCTGATTTTTTATCTAAACTGTCTACATTGCTAAGACATTCGGACAAGAACAACCCTGAAAATTGCAATTTTGTGAATCATTTTTCTGGACTGAAAATTCCAATTAAGAATATTGACCCGCAGAGCATCGAATAAACTTATCAGACATTTTTATCTAAGAAATGTGACCCAAATAATTGCAATTTCATGTTTGCTTTTGTCTACATTGTTTCAGCAAAGGGGCCTAGTGTAGATCAAAGATCAGGCTGCACGTTTTGCGCAGCCTGATCTTGATCTACACTTGCCACAGAGGCAACTATAGTCGTAAAAGCCGAAAGGCGCTTTAAGGGTTAATGTATGACTTACACATACGGCAGGTTAAAAATGGAATCCTTGCAACTGACTGAATTTTCCTTAAATCTTTATCAAACGACAACATTTTTTGACTCACCCAAGACGAAGACCTGCATCTGGCTCAAACGATTTGATTTGTCTCTGAAAGGACAGAACACTTATTTGGAACAGGCAAAAATGCTGGTACCCACTAACCAGCATTTTCTCCTTTTCCCACGAAGATTGCTAAAGCACTCTTTCTTAGGGTCGGCGATTATTTGGTAACGAGTTATTTAAAAGAGAACATTAATTGCTAAATGTATTTGCTTTTTCTCTTTGCAGGCTGAGGAAGACATACATAAATATGTCGATAGAAGCGAAATCCTTTTTCGACGAAAATGCGCCAAAGATAGTGCTAAAGAGCCTATTTTTAAAGTACGATAAAGACGGTAGCGAAAAACTTAAGGCCGAAGAACTGCGCACTCTCTTTGAGGAGGATCTAGGTCTCGACGCAAGCGCAGCGAAAGCTTACGGTTTACTCCTAGACAAAGATGGCAGCGGAGAAGTTAGTTTTGAAGAATTCAGTGCTTGGCTTTCTAGCGGTGAAAAATTTAAAAACGTGAATGATGAATCCCGGTTATATCGTTTGACTCAAGCCGTGGACATGTTTGAAAAGTACGATGTGGATGGGGGACAGAGCCTCAACGCGGAGGAATTCAAGAAATTGCATGCTGACATTGGGGGCCAACCGGAAAAACTGCAAGAAGCATTAGATGCGTTAGACAAGGATGGAAATGGGACAATTTCTTTTCCCGAGTTTCTGAAATGGCTAAATTGGGTGCCGATAGATAACTTTTGACGAATGAATGTGTAGCCTAATTGTGTTGTTGTAGCTGCAATAGATCTAGATGTAGACAATAGTTTCCTGTAATCGATTGTCATCAGTTTTCGTTGATTTTCATTTCAGCGAATCTGCAAAATGTAACCATGCAGACCGTTCTCAAGGACATTCTTAATCTCTTATTCTAAAGAATTTTCTAAATTTGAAAGTAACACAACTTTGATTGGCTAAACCAAATGGTTTAGCCAATCAGAAGTTGTGTTACTTTCTAAGTCTAGAATTAGACTAAGAATATTTTAAAGAACGGTTGGTAAATACAGACCCTGTACTTTTTCTATTTGTTTGTTTTCTTGCTTGTTTGTAAAGACTTTAACACCGTTCCTGAGTAAACCAAGGCTCTGTAATCATAAGTGACTAACTCGTACATGCGTAAATTTACCTTAACCGTGAGTAAAATTTCTGCATATCAAAACAATCTCACAGGGCCCTATACTTTTCAACTTCAGAAATCAGCATTTGATTCTGACTCACACAGCCGATATTATATAGATTTAAAGCATAGTCCATTGGAGCATACATTTAAGGTCTACGGCCCGTAACTCTTCGGTAAACATCGACGTTTTCGTAAAGGCTATTCGGCCAATCTCGGCAGCCTCCGTCTTTTAATATGAGCGTAGACTCACAAACTCATCGGTAAATATCGTGTAACATCGACGTTTTCGTAAAGGCTATTCGGCCAATCTCGGCAGCTTCCGTCTTTTAATGTGATAGTTAGGGACCGTAGACCCTATATAAATTGTTCAACTCTTTCTGCGCCAAATTTCGACCTTTTTCGACTGCTGAAAATGCAATCCATTTAAAAAAGGTTTTTTCTTACAGGATTGTCTGAAAAAGAGGATGTTAAGGAATCAAAATCGGGCTGCACATGCAGCCTGATATAATGGCCTGCAACATGCGAAAAGGGGCATTCGGACATTTGCGTAAAGTGTCGTCTTGGATCAGTCTGCGCAGTCCGCGCAGACTATCCGAGGAGACACTTTACGACTACATTAGATTTTGTCCTACAGTAGAATTGCACAAAACAGAAAATTACATAAGAACGAAAAGTGTCGTCTCAGATCCGCGCAGGCTGATCCGGGATGACACTTTAAGCAAATGTCTGAATGCCCTTTTTCGTGTGTTGCAGGGCAATTATCTATGCAGTCCACTAAAGCCCGTGTTCTCGTCTATGGCGCTGATAGGTTTATCAGCATTGTAAATTTTAATGAAAACTGTGAGTTCTGCAACTATAGAGGTTTTGTTAGTATTGTAGCCCTCCTTATCTGGAAAAAAATGATTTCATTACTCACCTGATTACTACTTACTTAGGACAATTTGTATCAAGTAAATTCGTGTCAGAACGTTCAGGTGTTCCACCAATGCGAACTCCTTCCGGCTCGTATTAATCAGAAGTAGTCCTGTTTGAAAAATTGAAAGCAAACACTGCTGCTGCACTGTTTTATCATAGAAAACCGCATGGCAGATCTGAAATCTTTTTTTTAAAAGATGTTGTTTTGATCATTTCTGTGGAAAGTGAGAGCAAGTTTTTTTTATTTCTTGGGGAACTATTTGTGCCTGCGCCCACATTAAGGAACATGGTTTGCCACCCGGAAGAGCCTTTTTTTCACGGTGATTTTTCAAGGGAAGTTGTGTTTGAGGTAGATTAGTAAAAAAAGCAATCGGTTGAGGTGTCAACTTTTTAGCATCATGAGTGGGTTATTGGACAAATTTTTGATAGAAACAAACGGCAAAGCTGTGAGTTTGCCTATTAGAGTACCCCAAAGGACCAAAGATGATGATTTTCACGCTATTTTCAAAGTAGCAAAACAGTAGTGTGACACCTTTAGTACAAGATAACTGGTACTCAGTAAAACTCGCACCATGGACAAATTATAAGAATATTTAATCATTGGCACCTAAGACAATTCATTGTCAGACTATTTGCACTAAGGACAACTCGTACTTCTATCATAATCGTGGTGGCAGTGGTAGGAGTTGTCTGGGGTAGGAGTTGAGCTAGGTACAATCTGTCCTGGTTATTTCCTGTCCTGGTAGGATTTGTCCTGGGTACAAATTACTCTTGGTAAGAGTTGTCCTGGCTATTAATTATCCTGGTATAAATTGTACATGGTAGGAGTTGTACTGGGTACCAATTGTCCTAGGTGTCAGTTGTCCTGGATACCAATTATCCAAGGCACGAAATGTCTCAGTTACCAATTATCCTGGTACAAATTGTCTTATTACCAATTATCATAACATAACACTATGACTGTGTATTAATAAAGATTACTCTCAATTCCTACGTTTCTTAACATGACTAGTCTTAGTCATACTCATACTTTTAAGCATTACTAAACCTTACAGTAATTACTCTAGGGCCTAGGGTAAGTTATGTTACATAAAATAAAATAAGGTAAGATGTCACAATCCAAACGAAGGGGCTAAAGCTCTGTGCAGTCTGATCTTGATCTACACTGTCCGCAAAAAGTCAGTGAGTCCCCCTTAGCAGCCTAAGGATTAAGAGTAGGCGTACGCGCATTACTAGGGCATCTTATGAAGCCCAATAGACAGAGACAGCCGACGTTATAATAAAGCAATTTAGCTGCAGCTGATATAATCCTACACAGGCATCCTATCGCTTTGCCTATTATCATCAATGGGCTCTTTTACCCTTGCCCTGCGGTATTACGCCATGCGACAAGCAGCTTTTGGTTCTTTATATAGAGTTTATTTCATCAGCTTGTGGTTAATATGGGGAAATATTTGCCGAAAAAGGGAAAGGTATGCGAAAATAACGAGTGCCGTAAGGCACGAGTTATTTTCGCCGACCTTTCCCTTTTGAGGCAAATATTCCCTATATTAACCACAAGCTGATGAAATAAATTATATATTATATTTCCTCTGATTATTTTGTCAACGAATGCCACTATTAAAACTAGTGATCTCAGTCAATTAACCGGATAACCGATATTTTCAAAAAAAGTAGTTCCAGATTTTCGGCAGGAGGAAAATATTCACTGTGACGGGGAAATAATTCCCCCCAGCTTAAATTACGACATTTCTTTACCCATAACATTTCTAAAAATAGACACATGAAATATAATATTAATTATTACCGACTACATGTTAACTGACAATATTTTCCAACAGACAGTAAAAGCTCACGGTTACCACACAATCCCGACTTTTAACGACCCTGAGGGAGAGAGCTTTTGGGAAAAGGAGAATCCAACATTTTCTCCTTTTCCTACTATGTGTTCTACCCTTCCAAGATTATCTTTTAATTTTTTGGTCACGTTTATTTTGTCGTCTGCAAATGCTTCCAATTTGGACAAGTCTGAAATTTTGTTGTCTTGTAAAGAGTTGAGAAAGAATGCTAAAAAATTGTACGTATAATAAAGCCAAAAGGGAGCTTCTGTCTCATTTGCATTCATGAAAGGGAGATAAGTATGCTAGCCACGCAATGTTTCTAGGGAGGATCGCTCGTAACAACTCGGCCGAGTCCGTATCGACATCTAACCTCGTCCGTCACTCGTCACAACTCGGCGGATTCCGTACGTACATCTGACCTCGTCTGTATAATGGTCGTTCCATTTCAACTGCCAATCACGTGATCTTATACATGCGGGCGCCACTGTAAGTCGTTTAGCAACGACATAAACAACCTCGATGAAGTTATTCACATCTATATCTATCTGTCGGTAAAAACTTCAATCGGAATTGATAAACCACGTTAAAAAATGAATGTGCGAACTGTTTGTCAACTGAAATATAGTAAGAAAGATTTCGATAGAAAATTGAGACTCAAGTTTTCTTTTTCAAGAGGAGCCTTACAATTTTCAGAACGGTAAACCGGCGTATTTCCGGCGATGAAATGTACCGTGTAGGTGCATATCAAGCTACCAGATACAGCCGAGGGATTTGATGGCTCCCATCACCCGAGGTATGCCGAATGCTCGTCCGTATTAAGGGTTTCTTTTTGAAGTAGTGCCAGTCACATGATCTTGAACATGGCGGAGCCCATGGAAATCGATCAGCAACGGCAACAACAGCCACGGTGACAAACAATCTATCGCTGAAAAATGCTAACGTAATTGATAGACTGAGTTAGAAAATAGATGTGTAAACTGTTTGTCATCGGAAATCGATGTAAAAAGATTCTCATGGAAATTTTTGACTTTTGTTTGCTTTTTAAGTGGAGTGTTATGATTTTAAGAACAGTGAAGCGGTTTACTTTCGGCGAAGAATTTTACCGTGTAGATGCATATCAAGCCACGTGATACAGCCGAGGGACTCGATCAACGAATCGCCCGAGGTTTGCCGAATGAAAGTAAGATGTTTCAAAATTGCCACGAAATAGTTGACATGTCTAAGAGGTCAGAAACCCGAGCAAGTACATTCATGGCGCTATATGAACACCGTAGAATTCTCAACCGTGTTCATTTTATTGATCATCATAGAACGTGCCTCGACACAAGTCTCCGATAAATTCTAAATTAGAACATAGCATGACTTGACGTTATTTGTGATAAAAGCAAAAGCTTAATCTCGTGTTAACCTACTATCACACAATAAGTTTTAACGTCATGAATTCGCCTTTGAAAACATCGTGGGGGAAAGAAAGAAAAGAAGAAAATGCTGGTAACTAGCATTTTTTCACCCGTTTTCCCATAATCATTTGTACCCCGTCAAAGCAAATTCCTATGATTTGAGGAAAGTTTTGTTTGTCGTCTGCAAATGATTGCAATTTGGAAAGGTCTAAAAATTATCGTCTGGTAAGGAGTAAAAAGGGTATGTTGAAATGTGGAGTGTTGAAAGTGTATAGTACTCAGACCCATATAGTGTTTGCAGCTATTTCTATATAGC
Source organism: Hippopus hippopus (assembly GCA_946811185.2). Taxonomy (NCBI): domain Eukaryota; kingdom Metazoa; phylum Mollusca; class Bivalvia; order Cardiida; family Cardiidae; genus Hippopus; species Hippopus hippopus. Next base: position 10,794,371 of record OX328103.1, on the reverse strand, counting down.
GTACACAGGAATATTGTCTAAAGGTAAAATTGCTTTGCCCTTGTTAACCCTTTACCAAAATATCTTGTTTTAACGTGAAAACATTGTGAATAAAATGCTGATAACCAGCTCTCTCTTTCTCTCTCTCTCTCTGTCTCTCTCTTTTTTCCTCTGTCACTCTGTCTCTCTCTCTCTCTCTCTCTCTCTCTCTCTCTCTTTTACTGTCTGTCTGTCTCTCTCTCTCTCTTTTTCTCCCTCTGTCCCTGTCTGTCTGTCTGTCTGTGTGTGTCTCTCTCTCTGAGTCTTTAATCGCTATTTCAAGAGGTTCATTTTTGCATGAAGACACACACTTTGGTACAGACAAGAAATATAATACTCAATTTTCGCTAAGCACCAAAAGTTTCTTACTGTATTATGAAAAGGGAAAAAAAAAGAGATTCCATTACACATTTTGCATAGCAATGTTTTGAGATCATCCCCGCATAAATTCCAGCTGTTTTATAGGGTAAGGGTTGCCAAGTGACCCTGGAAAGCATGCACAGCAAAGAATTATGCCATTATACACAGGCATTACAGGTTTGCTATCATAAGACGGCATTCGGGTGAAGCAGAGTTGTGTAGGGGTCCACGCACCGTCAGGTTGGTCTGAAGTTTGGTGTACACAACACCTTTATTACTAGAGCTTGGGGAAGATACCAGCAGTATGCCGGGGCAGTCGACGATCAGTTCATCTAAATGAACGGTAATACGCGTCCCAACAGGGCCTGGGTGGTCCAGGACTACCAACTGTGGGATGGCATTGAGCGCCCTGACTAGCCAGCTCGATCACCTGACCTAAATCCAATAGAGCACATGTGGAATGAACTGCAGGTACGGATTTTAGTTCTCCAAGCGCAACCTAGAAGCATCCAGGATCTTAGGGCCATGTTGGCGCAAGAATGGACCGCCATCGCCGCTAGGACTGTTAGAAACGTCATAGGGAGCAAGAGAAGGCATTGCCAAGCAGTTGTGGATAGCCATGGGTTACACATACGTTTCTGAGCCTAAAAATGTAAACTAAAATGGGGTTTTCACAAATTCGGAAAACAAGCTGTGCATTCAAAAATCTTGGATATAGGGGATCTTCCTCTTGTCTGAGACTTAACTAATGCAAAATCAGTAAAAAAATGTAACACGTTTCCTTCATTTACATTGATTACACATTAAATTAGCATCTGAAACCATTTGTTTGACGTTCATTAAATCATTCCCGAAAATGTTTACTCTAAAACATTGGTGCCTAGCAAAAGTTGAGTAGTATACTAATCAATCGATTCTTGGTGTGTTCAGTAGGAGACATTGACTGACAGAAATCATCAAACATGTGTACCACGTTTGCTTTGATGGTTTTGATTGTAACTGCGATCTGGGTCTACATTCTTCGAACCAAGGACTTTGCCTTCTTGGCGTATGCAATGTTCTTTCCTGGGGCGTTTTCACTGCTGTTTACATTTGGTGACGGATCTATTTTTAGATTTCTTGGAAATTCCAGCGGTGTTATGCAGGTAGGTCTAATATTGCAAGTATCAATTTTAGTTGCTTTTATGGCCAGCGTAGATCAAGATCAGACTGAACATTCAACATTATTTCCGTTACATCACGGCGGCAAGTGACACTTTCCATGCTTTCCTGGATTTCTAAAGTACCAGTACCACGTACAGCACCAAGCCACTGGCAATTTTCCCACTTAAACAAAGCCGAAAATGGTTTTCAGCGGTTGGAGAGAATTCAATCTTGTCGCAGTGAATTTCATCTGTCCTGTGAAAGGGTTTTCGCAGTACCGAAATTCGAAAGCACAACCTCAGGAGTGTCTACCCTGCACGCTACCATTGAGGTGTTTCTGTTCGGCCGGAAGTAACATGAAGTGACAATATTTCTGCGTAGCTGTATTTATTAGCTGGCTTTCGGCCTACTTCTTGGTATTAGTTTCGACTTAAAAAAATTAAAAGTAATTTGCCATTTGCATTGGTAAAATGTCTGGAAATTTTTATTCTGCGGGCCACTGGGGGCTTTATGCAAGCCCATTTAGGGGCCTGTTTATGACTCGAATATACTAGGCAATTTCTGGCATGGTTAAATTCTAAATTTCTTTATAGTGAACCAAAAGAGAGTTGTAATATTCAAGTACCGATTACGCCGTCTATCTTTTTTAGACTAGCGAATAAGCATCCAGATTGAGCCAGACGCAATGTAAACAAAAAACCCCACAGTTGCCAAATACTGCCACACAGAAAATAATTTATCACTGTTAGGAATCTTAATTTTGTCATATATGGCAATTATGACAAAAAGCACAGAATCTCTACCATCCCGATTCGAACATGTCTACTTACAAAGTAATAGACTGTGCAAGATGTCATTGATAGGGTACATGATGTTTGCTTATATGTAAATTAAGTGACGTATGCAAATCAGGCTCATATCACTGATTCCTACACAGCAGTGCTTAAAATTATGAATGGATATAAAAATAGATACCCCCAGGTAACTTGTAGCAAATCCCAGCTACACAAACCCTCAATGGACGGGGAACCCTTGTCATTCCTTCAGTCATTCATTATTTAGATCATTGTGAATGGAAACTGATAGGCCTATGTTAAACTATTATTTTATGTCTTGTATATTAACCCTTTAGCACACAATCCCAAGCTTTCACGAAAGTGGGGAAGAAGCCCTTTGTAAACAATGCGGGAAAAGGAGAAAATGCTGGATACCAGTATTTTCTCCTTTTCCCATATTGTTTTCAGCCCTTTTAGAATATGGTTTCATCAATTGAGCCACATTTAACTTTATGGTCTGGAACAGCTTTGAATTTTGAAGGCTGTAAAATTTTTCGTTTTGTAAAGAGTTAAATAGTTAACTATCACATCTTGTGCTTTTGATTAACTATATAATCCAATTTAATCCTTAACCTGCTAAAAAAAAAAAAGTTAAATAAAACTTTCAAGCTGATGGAAAAAGCCTGAATATTGCTATTTCAAAGTTATATTTTTGAGAAAAATATCCCCTTATTGGATAGTATAGATTCAAGATCAGACTGTACAGTCTGGTCTTATCTACACTGTCTGTCTGTCTGTTCGTCTGTCCGGAAAGACATCTTTTAAAATCCTTGATGAAAATTGATGGAACTTCGTACATGTATTCCTTACGATAGTCCCCCGATTGAGATTTTTTTCCTTCTTTTTTTTTTATTTGATGCCGTGTCATCAAAAAAGGGGGGCTTGATGTATATTTCCATTATTAACTGATATCTCTTTAACTAACGGACAAAACTTTATGAAACTTCATATTTATCTTGTTTATCATAAGCCACAGACAATCATCATTTGTTTTTATCTAATCAAATGGTTTGTTATGGAAAAAGGGGGCTTAATAGATAATTTCATTATGGACCAACAACAAAAAGGCCACGTGTACATGCAAAACACAATACCTCTTATATGTTTCTATCAAAAGAGGTTTTTTTAGGCGGGAGATATCATTTCAACGAAATAACCTGTTTTAAATTGAAATTTAACAAACTGAAGTTTTTCATAATATTTCTTGTTTTGAGAAGTACAAAGTGAAGAGCGTTGGGTAAAGTCAATGGATTGAACTGGATCTGGATTAGACTGGATTGGACTTTATAACCGGAATGAATCGATATAACTGGAACGGACTCAATAACCGAATTTGACAATTTTTTCTTGTATAAACCAACCTAGTTTTATATTTACCATAGCCACTCATTTCAAATTCGCTGGTCTGTTAGTACTTTCAGTACTTTTTTTTCGTAAAGAAGTTTCTCTTTTTTTTTCTATAAAACTATATACATACATTAAATGAAAAAAAAAAAAACATGTTTCAGCCATTGAGCACAGCAATCTATAGTGCTATAGCGATACTACTGGTTTACGTCATTGTGGAGACATGTGCTTTCGTTGCAGTATCACTTGGCTGGGCCCAAACTGGTAAGTCTACATGCAAGTTTACATTTAATCCTTTAAGTGTCCGTTATCTTAACAATCAGGCTGCAAAGTGCGACTCACTGACCTTTTTCGGACAATATAGATCAAGATCAGACTGCACAGAACGTGCAGCCTAATCTCGGACCTACATTGTCCGATAAGGAGATATTTCCTCAAAAACATTAGCTTGAAATCGCATTATTTAGCTTGAAAGTTTTATTTAACCCTTTACCAAACAGTCCCTGGTTTTTACGACCCAGAGGAAGAAGCCTTCTGAAAACATTGTGGGAAAAGGAGAAAATGCTGGTAACCAGCATTCTCTCCTTTTCCCACAATGTTTTCTACTCTTCTAAAGTCAAGTTTCAGTTTTTGAGTCAAGTTTATTTTGTCGTCTGCAAATGCTTTCAATTTGGACAAGTTTGGTAAGGGGTTAACTTATTTCGCAAGGTAAGGATTAACAAAAACAAGAAGAGTAAACTTACAAAAGAGGCCGCTGGAAGCAGCATCTAAATCGCTTCTACATTGTTTGCGCTTAGAGCTTAAATCTGTATAAGAAAAATTCGAAGATATATAGATGGTTAAAGGGGCCTGTTCATTTGCATTTTTGGCTGCGAACCAATCTTTTTTCTGTTAATGAAAATCTAAATACGCAGGGGATCTAAAAACTCAATTTAAAAGCAAAAAGGGAACATCTTTTGAAAAAGGAAAATTTAAAAAAATCGACTATGGCGGGGACTGGAAATAATGCCTTTTCCAAAAGCAAGTCGCTGGTGTTAACAATCCTTAGGCATTTCAAAACAATGTAGGAAAAGCAGAAAATGCTAGTAACCAGCATTTTTTTCCTTTTCTAACAATGTTTTTCTACCCTTTAAAATACAAGTAAAATTCCTTTGAGCCAAATTTTGTAATTCGCCTGCACATTTGCATATTTATGCTTTCGATATGATCTAGTCTAGAATTTTACAGTCGGGAACTAATTAATTAAAAAATATAACATATATTTGTCCTATTGATTGATTGATTTCAACATTATTTCAGCTCTATCACGGTGGCCAGTGCACCTACCTATGCTTTCTTGGAGTCTCTTTTACCAGTACTCCGAACAATGTTCTTTCCAAGCCACTGCCTGCTTTACCACATAACCATCGTCGAAACAATGGTCAGCGGTGAGAGAGGAATGAATCCTATCGCAATGACTATCATTAATCCTCGGAAAGAAATTGGACGAACGAGTAAATTCATGTTCTCAAGTCCTGCACGCTACCGACTGAGCCACCGATTCAATTTAAAACATTTGCGGACAACATATTCGTATGTAACATTATTAAATGAATGTTTCTTGGATCTAAAAGAAAACATGATGGGAAAAGGAAAAAATGCTGGTTACCAGCATTTTCTCCTTTCCCCATCATGTTTTCTAAAATCTTTTTTCCCCAAGATCGTTAACCCTTTACAATATGACAAAATTTTAGCCTAGCCTAAATTCAAAGCATTTTCAGACGACAATTTCAATGTAGCTCAAATGGTGCAATTTTTCATTGATAGGGTAGAAAACATTGTGGGAAAAGGAGAAAATGCAGATTACAAGCATTTTTTTCCTTTTCCCACAATGTACTCAAAAGGTTTCTTTCCCAGGGTCGTTAAAAAACGGGATTGTGCGGTTAAGGGTTAAAATACGGGATTGGGTGGTAAAGGGTTGACACTAGGGTAAGGGGTTTGTCTTTGAAATTTTCTCACCCCATCTACCCGGCTCCTTTACATATGCATTAAACGTGTATTGCGTAACTTTCAGCGAAGACGAAGAAGTCCAGTATTCACGAACATAATAATTTGTGGTTAGAAGGATTTCTGAGAGCTGGGGGCGAAGAGCTTGGGTGGCGATGTTACTTACTGCCGTGTTTAATGGACATGTATAAACCTGAGTACGCTCTTTTCATCAGGTAAGATTGGTTGATTGATTGGTGGATGGATGGATGGATGGATGAAAGGACGGACGGTGGAAGGGTGGATGGAAAGCTTGTTGACTGACTAACTCACTGGGCAAACTGAGAATGTTTTTAAATCATTCGTTGCTTACAAAATAAATTCGACTTTTTCTGGTCTTTAAGTAGATTTCCACTGGAATTAAAGAAAGAAAGAAACAAACAAACAAACAAAAAGAAAGATAGGTTGAAAGAACGAATGAAGGCAAAAGAGAAACTTACACACGTGTCTTTAACTCTTTCACTACTGAATAAATACGTAAATTGAATTTTCTCAATGGCTACAAATACGTACAGTCCTTTTACAAAATCAAAAGACGGTTTATTCATACACTAGCATAAAACATTGGACAGTGTAGATCAAGATCAGACTGCACGTTCTGTGCAGTCTGATCTTGATCTACACTGTCCACAAAAGCTTCTGGTGTCGTCTATGGTATGGAAAGAGTAAATAAAGAAAGTTGTATCGTTTAATGTTTTTCAGTGGTATAGTTTGGGGGCTATACCATGTGCCGGTTATGATTTTGTTGTCGCAAAAGTTAAAGATATCCGATCCATACATCACCGTGTTGGTACAGTGCTGTTCGTGTATCCTGTCTGCTTTCCCACACGGCTGGCTGGCTGTTAAATCAGGGTATGTGAATTTCATAATGATTATTATTTACGTTCATCATCATCATCATCATCATCATCACACTATAACATCTCGAAGATACAAACAAATTTGAATGGGGGAAAAAAACTGTACCATGAATGATAGTGTTTGGAAATCTCTCAAAAGCCACTGGAAAATTTTAAAATTTGTGTAAGAGAGAACTACAGTGTAATGCACTATATTTATATCTCACGCATAGTTCCAGATAAGTGTGTTAAGGGAATCTTTATTGATCGTGCTCAGAACACTGCGCAGCATATTGAACGCTCAGAGCTTTCTGCTATTCCTATTTTTGTACCACATGAACATTATATGACGTAATTCGTTTTAACAAATTAAATCGCGTTAAACGCGGTTAATTCAAATGGCAACATGGATTACTATGAAATAGCTAGGTTCATGTTTATTTTTTGGGTTTAGAATCAAATTAGCGATTTAATGCGTCAACTTCTTTGGAACTATTTTTTTCGGGCGTACACACCTGTAAAAAGCAATGGGTCGTTGTCAATCATAAACAAGTGCTAGTGTGTAGATTTCTAATACATGCAATCACCACACATGTACAACCGAGACCCGGTTACGCAGTTGGTAGCGTACAGAATTTGAGACCAGGAGGTCATTTGTTCGAATTCCAAGCTCGACCAATTCCTTTCCGGGGATTGATGGTAGTCATTGCTACAGTTTTCATTCCCCACACACGGCAGTTCATTGACAATAGTTACGTGGGAAAGCAGCCAATGGCCTGGTAAGAATATTGTGCGACGTGCAGATAAAAGAAACGACAGGAAGACAAAGAGAGGTGTACTGGCCGCCGCGATATAACTGAAACAATGTTAAAAACGGCGTTATGAACCATAAAAACAAACACAGAAATATACATGTAATTTTTCAGACACTGTTAGGCCTATCCGTTCGAAGAAAGGGATACTGTGTGCCTCAGTGGTAAAGTGTAGAACTCGTAACCTGGAGGCCGCTGGTTCGAGCCTCACTGGAAGCACTGGGTTTTTCGTGAGTGTCCCTGGGCAAAACACTTCAGAGTCTTTGCCTAATACTGGTGAAACCGGGGATATACATGAATATGAGAGCTGTCGACGTGATATGGCTGAAATAATGTTGAAAGTGACGTAAACGCCGTTCAGTCAATCAACTCTTCAAAGAAAAGATGAGATTCATAATCAACGATCTACGAAACGACTTGTACATTGTCATCTGTTGTAAATTTGTCCTTTAAGGTAATAGTTAAAAAAAAAAACTGACCCATGCTTTGGAAAGGGGCTTTTATTCATCTCCGTGATGCATGATACCAAGCAAGTCATCACATAAAGTTATGGATCCATAAAATGAAGTTTGTTATACAACCGATTAAATCATAGGGTGGACTAGCCCTTGGACTTACCAAAAGCAAAAGCAAAAAGTTTCAACCCAGGTCAGCCTGCGCGAACTGCTCAGGCTGACCTGGGTCGATACTTTTTTACAGGTGCATTTATATAGAACATGGCCTACTTTTTTTTTTCTAATTGTTAAGAATGTTTTAAGATCTCCACTGATTATTTCAGTTACTCGTTATGGGCACCGACTATCATGCATTGGTACTGGAATCGTTACAACCCCACAGTCCTGGGCAGTATATATATGGACAGCCCAGGACGTCTTCAAGGTCGACAACGGCTCATTAACGGTGAGGGTCTAACTGGATGTTTAGTCATGGCGCCGGTGGCAGTGGCTGTCGTTTTGGATTTGAAATACGGACTAATGTTGTGATATTGTTTAGGACTATTTGCATAATTATCTCCCTTGAAAGATTGTCGCGTACACTAAAAATAGCTGCACTGTGCAGCACCGGAAGTCTTCAAAGTCGGCAATGGCTGTCGTACTGGATTTGAAATACGAACTTTTGTGATATTTTTAAGAACTATTTGCATAATCATCTCCCTTGAAAAATTGTCGCGTACACTAAAAATATCAACATTGTACAGCCCAAGGGAGTCTTCGAAGTCGGCAATGGCTGTTGTATTCGATTTGAAATACGCACTTTTGTGATACTGTTAAGGACTATTCGCATAATTATCTCTCTTGAAAAATTGTCGCGTACATTAAAGATATCTGCATTATACAGCCAAGGGGAGCCTTCAAAGACGGCAATGGTTGTTGTATTCGATTTGAAATACGGACTTTTTTGATATTTGCATAATTGTCTCCCTTGAAAAAGTGTCGCGTACACTAAAAAATAGCTTCACTGTACAGCCCCGGGAGTCTTGAAAGTCGGCAATGGTTGTTGTTTTGGATTTGAAATACGGACTATTGTGATAGTTTTTAGGACTATTTAAATTAATATCTGCATTGTAAGATTGTCGCGTAAATTAAAAGTACTTGCACTGGTGTGGTGCACTGTTGTCTTTTTATTTTTCAGACGACAAAGTTTTAAGCCTTCCAAATTTGGAAGTTTTTGCAGATGACATATTCAGTGTGGCTCAAATGATCTGATTTGTTCCAGGAAAGGTAGAAAACATTGAGGGAAAAGGATAAAATGCTGTTTACCAGCATTTTCTCCTTTCCCCACATTGCTTTCTACCCTTTTAAGGGTAAATTTCTATTTTTGAGTCACAGGTATTTTGTCGTCTGCAACGTCTTTCAATTACGCCATGTCTAAAGTTTTTCGTTTGGTAGAGGGTTAAACTTTAAGTAATCGACACGAACAGAAATTAAATTGACAAATGAATAAAGATGAAAATAGTATGATACTCCAAACCTGTGTAAACTCATAGACCACGAAAGAATCACGAGATTCAGGCTGTCAACCATAAAATAACATTTATTGTGGCAAAAAAGTAGTGAAGGGGTCTCCTTGGGGAAAATCAAGATGACGTAATATGACGTAATCGGCGGCCATATTGTCATTTTGTTATTTGTTTGTTTTGGGCGGCTATTTACAACAGTTTTTATCGGCAACGGTTTTGGTTAATTGGCCTTTTCGCGGGCATCTTGGATGACATAGATTATTATGGCTGACTTTTTTTTTCGGAAGGTCTCTTTTCCGAACTTTCTTTCCTTTTCTTTTTCTTTGGTAGTGTGACGTCTTGGTTAACTTTGTAGTAAGAATGATCAAGAAGTATTTATGAAGTACTTAATGAAAAAATAAAAATAAAGAAGAAGCACAAATTGACCAATGCAGTAAAGATGGAAAGATGGATTTCGTAGGAGAGAAACGAACTTTCTCTGTACAGGGACCACCTGGAAAGAGGATGAAGAAGACTAAAATGCCCGCCAAATCTCTTTTTCAGCCAAATTAATCAAAATCCAGATTATCCAAGATGATCGCTGAAAATTTGGTCAGCCAAACATAGCAGAGAAATACTAGATCGTCCAAAATCACCGCCGCTAGCTAGATAGAGTAACAACTTATATGCAAATGATTTATTAGAAATGGTAAACGATCGCCGATTTCATGAAGCTACTTTATCTTGTTTGATTCCATACAGACCCTTCAAAGCCAAAATAAAAGCTTTGCTTTTGTATTTGGCAATTGCATAGTTCGAGACAAATATACATTATGTGATGAATGTCATTTTGTTATAATGTTTCCAGGTGCTTAATTTTGATCGAAAAGTGGTACTGCAGGGCCTCAGACATGTTTTGTAAGAACAAAGGAACGACATTTTCTACTCGCGATCATTCTTTACTCACACAATTAAACATTCTGTAAATCAGTCTATGTTTACATATATCGCACATCTGTCATACGTAGATCATACATTCATACGAAGAACATATAATAAATAGTGTTTTTATACTGGAAAATCGATATGTCTTATAGTCAATCTCATGGAACGTCCAAAATAGGAATGTAAACTCCGCGAAACGTTCATTAAAACGAAATAATTTATTTTGTAAACGAAATCATTTAAAATTTAAGAATATTAACAAAAAATCAATAACAGCAAACTGAACACGTTGGTCTTTTTGCCACTGATATGTAAACGGTAAAATTTTGAGATAAATAAAAATTCATCCTCCTTGAAATATACAATTAAAAAGAAATATTTAAAATGACTAGCTTCAACAGATTTATCATTAAAAGTTGAACCGCCCTAATGAAAACCACAGCTAAAGCATTCTGAAAGTTCATACAGGAATATGAAAACGGGAAATTTTCGGTGCATGATTTTGTACCTCTGAGTGATGCTTATTTTCGAGAGTAAAAATTTCTTTACACTCATTTTGCAAAGAAGAAAAAAAATTCTTAAATTAAAAAAGCAAACGGAAAACGGCAGTGTCGAAAGAAAAAGCAAATACAGTAGATATAAATGCTTAACATAGGTTAAACATCGGGCTGCGAAGTCTGATCGCGGACTGCGCTGTCAAATCACTCTGGTATTGAAAGAGTTCATAGATGTAACCTAAAGGACAACCAAACCTTATTTATAGACCCTCCAAGAGAAGTGAGGTAAGTTGTCGCTTGCAGAAGGTGGTCTTTAAATGGAAGTTCAAATTTAGTTACGTTTAGTAGGAGTAAGAGAATTAATACATCGGTATCAATCAAAGCACTGGGTTGCTTAATACAGATAGTCACTTAGACAGGTTTGTATTTTTCACGAGCAATTAACTAACTCGTTCTTAACAATCACATTGCTCAGAAAGATAAAATCATCATCTTTATTTAGTTTAGGCAGATATCAGGTAACTTTGCTGTGGTTTTCATATGGGGCAAGCTTACTTTATCAATATAGCATCTATTTACACCTTTACCCCATGCAATTAGTACGACTATGTACACTCAATTACGCGTTTTTCCCGTCGCCACTCTCAAAGTTCTCAAGTCCATGACGCGAAGTTTTCGTCACTGTTCGGGTCTGTGAAATTCTATACTTCATTTATCCCATTAAACTTGTTTATCCACGTTATTTGAAGCACTGCTCTTTTCGTTTCACTGACAAAATGTATACGTCTTTTTTCACTATTATGTCCATGACATTTATATTTCTTTCACCATTATGACTGTAAACCATTAATATCTCACAATTAATTTACTAATTAAGTGCCCACATGCACACCGACACAGTAATTGTCACATTGTATAAGAAATTATACAGACTAGTTAACAAGACATATTCTGACGTCACCATTCACACCACAAAGGTATATGGTATTTCAGGGGGCGTGGTCCAAAAAGACCAGCGGGCAAATATTTTACAGTACCAAGTTTCATTTTCCAAACGTAAATGTAACAAGATTATAAGAATTTGTGAGCTTTCAGACCATTAAAAAGTTACACTATCTGGCATCACTGTCCGATTCTTGTTACATTTCCTACGTCATTACCAGTCTTCCAGATGGCATTATGCACAGTTTATATGCTACTTGCCGTACTCATCGTCTGCAAAATTGGCGTATATTGCACTAAATGGTTGAACACACGTAATGGCATAACTAGTTAGACGGTAACTTTTGAAACATTACACTAATATTTCTGTTTGATAGTTACATTCTGTAGATGCATCAGCAACGGTTACTCTTATCATCGAAGTTCAACGCCATATCAATAGCATATTCATTTATACCGGTTCTACTGTTTATGTTAAACACATGCAAACTACGTCATCTCACACTGTGGGGTTCGGAACTAACACCGAATTAATTTCTTCAATTAGTATCTTTTTTTTCCAGCTCAGATAGTTTGCTTTAGACATCCTGAAACACAGTGTTACCTCAAGTATTCGGAAAACCCGATTCAATTAAGCAGTTCGACCTTTAGATTTATTTCTTTCCAAGTATGTCAATGAAAAAGCGCGGACAATTTCATAGAAGCATAAACTTATCTTTCAAGATATAATGGCCCTTTGACATGAAATATTTTCATGTATTTTTGCTATCTTGTCAGCCGGGATGGGAAATGAAGACTATGTACATAAAAGTCAGTAGATTCCTAAGATGACTGTTCATAGTATTCTGTAATAGGTTCTTAACTTTAGGATAGTAAGTACTTTGGATGTAGATTCAATCACATTGATAGTTAGTTTGCCATGTTAAGTTACAATTCAACAGAAAGGCCGGTATGTGCAACGGAATGCGCTTCTGTGGAAAGTGCAGTTTAAAACCCGACTGCAGAAAGTAAGTAATGAATTTAAACTGTTTGGTACAGCCAGCTTTTTCCAACAAAAGTAATTTTGAAAACGTATATTTGGGTAATTACTATTGGCTGGAAAATTTGGAAGTTCAAAGGTTAACTGTACTATCAAACGAGGAACGAATCCACAGAACCTTTCGCGTCTACCACCTAGGTCCGTATTCACCAAACATTCTTAGGAACATTCTTTGTCTTATTCACCAGAATTTTCTAAACTTGAAAGAAACGCACTTTATTTGGCTAAACCACATGGTTTAGCTAATCAGAAGTTATGTTAATTTCAAATTTACGTTCTCTTGGAGAAAGATTAAGAATTTTCTTAAGAATGGTTGGTGAATACGAAACCAGAACCCCATTGTCGTGTCGCTTAGTAACTTCTTCAAGCAGACAACATCAACACAGCTCATAGTACCATCGAGATAAAAGCCCTTTCTTCCCTTCTTCTCGATTAAAAATCTCGGCAAACTCGCACCATCACCAAAATGACGTCATTTATGACGAAGCAACGAGATCGAAACTCGCACGGGATGTAACAAGCGCGCTGCAGTAAATATGGGCACGTGTTTTTTTTTTACTTGTTTTTGTATAATTTTAAAAGGGTGCTTTTGGTTAAACACATGTTACCAGTTTGTCAGTGAAGCTTCTTCCTTTTGTTACAGTGGGCAAATTGGAAGTGTCCGATTGGGGGAAAACGCAAATGATTTTCAACTGCAATTATGTTAAAAAGCTAAGGAGGACACTGTTCCCTCTGATGATGAAAGAAGTCTGATTGGGCAATTCCAACACTATGTTTATGTCTAAAAGTGTTGATCCATCGGACAGGATACACCCAAGTTTAAACAGCACGTTTTGTGCTATCTGAACATAATCTACATTGGACGCAAAAGCAGTCAACTCAGAAGTTTGAATTTTACATAGACAAGTGAAATTAAAAAAGTTAAAAGAATGGGAGTGCTTAAGGAATGAAATGAACAATTTTAATCAGAGAAAAATGTCCAAGAATTCGCAATTGTGTGGCCATTTTGCTCGAACATATTAGAATAACGATACAGTAAACATCACAGATCCGATAAGACACGTCCAAAATCACACTGCTCGTTCTGTGCGATCTTGGTCTTGAATCTATACTATACGACGCTACTGTAGAAACATAGATTACAAAATAGAATTAACTACCTGTGGTATTTAGTGGTGTAAGGCTACATTAATGTTTGTAGATATTTGGAAGACTCGAAGACACAAGAGTTTGTTTGTCTTGCTTAGCTCTTTTCCTTTACTCCAATATTTTTTTCTCGCTTTCTCCAAGACTTGAGAATATCATACAACTGCGAATTGGGAAAAAATTGGTGACATTTAAGGACCAACTTGTGGAAGATGAAGATCAAATACCAGACTGCATTTTCCGGTCTTGATCTGCGCTGCCCACAAAAGCTTGTTTTGCCTCCAAAGGTATTGAAACGCCTAAACTCAGAAGATCAGCTTCTTCAGTTTTTTTCCAAGTTTAAGTAAAGATTTGTTGAAGATAAATCTTTAAAATGACTTTATTATTGAAAAGTGTAACACTTCAATAGACATGTAATAAATTAAACATCTAACAGAAGATTCAAACGATGAAATAATAAAACCTTAAAAAGTGGTCAATTTTCTTTTAAGATTTATGACTGTAATATGGCAATTTTCATTCCCTTTTTTAAAAATCATTCTATGGCTCCTTCGACATGCCCTTCGTGATGACCAGCCATACCTAGCAGCAACAATGTATATGTACAATTAAAGAACCGAAATGTAACAATAAATAATATCACAGTCTACGGGAGAAAAGTGGTAGTTAGTTAATAATGTGCCCTAGTAAAAATCGTTTGGAATGTATTGGCCCATTAAAAGCCGAGTACGATTTTGGTTGCTTTTCCTAAAAGTGTAAATCAAAACAAGACTGCATCGAAATAACTTTCTTCTCTTTGATCTACACTCAGTCTGTTTTGGGTGAGAAATTCTGGCGAAATTAGCATTTGGACCATGCTCTGTGAAAAGTGGGCTTAATGCATCTACAAAAAGTACCAATCCATGTCAGTTGCTTGATATGTTTGATATAAAGCATTAGCAAAAAGAGATTTAATAACATTTCCTTGATGTATCATTTCAACACATAATAATAGATCCATAAAACTCATTTCGTTTAAGAACCGACTAGCAAAATGTTTCGACCCAGGTCAGCTTGCGCGGACCGCGCAGGCTGACCTGGGTCGGTACATTTTTTGCAGATGCTTTAAACTCCCTTTTCAAGGATCACGCCTCAATACGAATATAGCCTAATCGACAAAATTCCCCCACCCCCCCATCAGATACCAGTTTAGTAAATTACCCGGAACCAGTGATAATCTCATCATGATGGAACGCCCCAAATCCAGTCCCATCACCATTGTGTTAGCACATTGTTAATGGTACAGTCTGATTGCTTTTGAACTCTAATAGATAGAGTCACCCTTCCAGCACATATGCAGTGTAGTCGGATCTTGATCTACGCAATCTGAAAACACAGCTAACGTTGAACGAGGCGCTGTCTGGGTTAAGAAAGTGATATAAAGCTAGCCAACGTCACCCATGGCATTAATCTATTTGTACTGAGTTTTTCCTTATCATACTTTTCGGTTCGTTTCCCAAAGTTATGTTTTAGTCGGGCACACTTTATTTTCGGTTGTAATGAATACAAACCAAAAAATACAGCTCGACAAAACACATGTTTAGTATTTTACGATTTTTTTAACAACATTTCAGGGCATGTAACGAGGGACAGTGTATCTCTCAATCCAACAGTTTTACTTGCTACACTGATTATGACCCTATATAGTTGGTGTTATCTTCAATTTACAAGTACCAAATGTTATTTTAGATACCGAAAAAGACCCGTGTGAATGTTATAATACTGCTAACTATCTTCTTTTATATTAAAGTATCCAGGCCTTGTGTTATTCATAACAGAATGTTGAGTGACGTCGGTCAGTACTTCACAGAAGAGACAATTCTTTTAAGTTTGTTTTTACGACCGTACCCGGAACAAAACACGTGCCCATTACCGCTGCGCGTCCATCTCCCTAATTAGGAGTTTACAATAAAAAAGAAAGAACATAAACGAAGCAACACACCATCACCATATATGAAAATGAACACCGCAACCACAAAAACCACCACCTCGTATGCCTTTTTCTACAAATGCTTTATTATTAATATTGATCAGTAAGATTCATCAAAGCCAGAGATCCAGTTATACAAAGAACAGTGGGTGATGCACGTAAAACACGTGATTTAGATGAAATTTTACAGCTTTGTGATACACGCCATTGAAAGCTTCGTGCTTCATGTTTACTTTTTTTTCAAAGAAGAGAACACACCAAAAACTAAGTCTCGTGTTTCATGTGACTAGATACCCGCCAAAAACTAAGTTGCGTATTTCATGAAACTAAATACCCACCAAAAATATTTTCGTATTTCATGTAAGTAAATACCATTAAAAATAGTTTTGTATTTCATGTTACAAAGATTGAAAGCCGAAAAGCATTTCAAGATTCATGCTTTCGCATAAGAGATTTGGTTTGATTAATTCAGTGGTACATTTTTGAAATTTTAAACAAAATTTCGAGTCGAGATACGAGAGATCTAACAACAAGAGCAAACTTAAAATGGCGGATCATTTACAGGACTCTGCTGTTCACACCACTCTAAAAATGTCATGGAAATAAATCAATGACGTATAATGACGTCATGTTACTATTCATATATATGTAAATAAAAGCAGCTAGAAACCTGTCCCAGCAAGAGAATTAAAGCAATACATGGTTACAGATCTAGACTCCAGAGTGAAATGCCAACACAGATATTCGAGTCGATTTAGATTAAAGTGTATTAGTAATAGACACGCTACATATGCCATGCATGCATTTATTTCCGTACAACTTCAATTTCATTTCTAATTACTGTCTTCTTGTGCGAGCTTCAATGAATATTTGAATAAAATTATCCAATAATTAATAGTGTTATGTAAGTACATTTCAACCCGTCATTCATTTCTATCTTCAAGTAAATTGGCAATTATAGAACAAGTGATTGTTGCTTTCTTTCCATTTTTTACCTTATGCAAAACAGATTTTCTGTTATCTTTCCTTTACAATGTTTGTGTAATTTATAATTTTCACTCAAAATTAAACTATCCAATGCGTAACTGGGTCAAATATTGAGCAAAAGTAAAGCAGTGTATGAAATCATGGCTTAAACCTAACTCTGCGCAATAAATGAAATGGAACTTCTCCGTTATTCAATCGAAAAACGTTATTACAACTTCAAGTTCAGTTAAACAAAAATATCTTACATAATATCAATTAAAGTAGATTGGAGATCAGACTGCATATTCTGTGCAGTGTGATAATGGTCTTTAATTTCCCTAAAAATCAGGTAAGGCTGTGATTAGCATCTCAGAGTTTAAAGGCTTCAACATTCGCTGAAGAATAGGTGTATAAATGCGATATTCGATCACCGCGTTGACATTTCACAATTAAATGATAAACCTCCTACCTGCGTTCTTTTAAAAGGCAAATTGAGTTTGGCAAGTCCTTTCCTATACTATAATACCCTATTGACCTAATGAATATGTCTAAATGTCCGTTTATTGCACTGACAGACATTAATAATGTCATGTACATTGCACAGCCTGTTAGCTTTACAGTGGATTTCATCTTTTTCATCCTCAGTTTTGACTAAAACGATTAGTGTTCAATATATGGAAATTTCGATACTTGATAAAGAGATCTAAAAGTTTGAACAGCTTGTTTCACTCCATTGTAAACGATTTTTCATTGTTATCATGAAGAAAGCTCGAATTTTCATGCGTTTCCTGGTTTCTGGGATCTGCAGAACTTTGTCAAAGAACAGACTCCCAGTGACCTCATTTCATCCCGGGAAAAAGGTGCACCAAACGGCAGAGAAAACACCAGATCAAAGTACATGTAAAATTAATAAAATTCATCAATGTTGTCTATTACGAGTATTAAACTTGCGTCACGCTAATGCAATTTTTCGTTCAACTTCAATGTTTCAAAAGTTTTGTAATGAATAGAAAGTTTATAGATGCTTATCTGAAGATGTTGGAATAACGTTAAAAACACATCTCTCCTATTTTCAAAAGTCATTCTTCAAAATTCACAGTAGCAATTCAGCGGTAATTTTGTTAATAAAAAAGATTTAATTGAATACTGACTAGCATGAAATCCACCGTAAATCTAACAAAATATGAATATGAATATCATTTATCTCTGAGAAGAAAATGTCATAAAATTTCAATGTTGCTATGCCTACTTAACATACAGTAGTTATCTTACAACAGTAATAACAAAATTTTTCACTAAATGTTTGTCATAATTGTATAGTATACCCTGAAAATATGTACACTAAAATACCAAGGTATGTGTCTATTCATTTTGTGTCCAGGCCTCAATCTTTTTCTAGACTTGTCCGTGTGGAAAACAAATGCAAGCAATTAACTAAAAGAGGCTTAAAAAATTGGGGTACGTATTCACCAACCAATCTGAGTATAATTTTGGATTTAGAAAGTAACACGACTTCTGACTGGCTAACTCACTTGGTTTAGCCAATCAGAAGTTGTTCTACTTTCAAAATTGGAAAAGTCTTGAGGATAATAGATTAAAGCTTTTAAGAATTGGTAGTGAATACGGACGTGGACCTGTCTCTCAAAGAACAGAGAATAGTTAGAATAACGAGAAAATTCTGGTAACAAGCATTTTCTCTTTTTTCCAAAATATTTTCAAGGTCTTCTTTCCAGGTTCGTAAAAGATAGAACTACTTGGTTGAGGTTATAAATTTGAAAGACAACTTTTCGATTGTTCAACATTATCTCCTTATCATTACTGTTATTTATCATAAGTTCTTCTTCCAAGCAAGGTTTGTTACTTTTGCCAAAACGATAATTCTAAGAATCTTGAAACCAATCAATATTTATTACCTGAATCAACTTTGCATTAGAAAAATGGATGCATCTTTGAATGAATAGACACAGACCAAGCAGTTCTAATAATCTAGATTCAATAATACAGATCTATACAAAAATAATGGAAAGGGCAAAAATACATGAAAGATTTCTATGGAAGACGACAATGCATACTCGATTCATTTTGGAATGTAAATTTAAAGATCAGAGCTGATTGAGCGATTGGCCCTGACACGATGAACAACAATGTAAAATCCATTGGTATTAAAGACAATTAATACTTTACCAAACGCTAATAGTTTAGATCCCTACATAAGAGCCATCGCTTGTGAAATGGGGGCTTCATGCATCTGAAAAAGTATCGACCCATGTCTTCCTGCGCAGTGCACGCAGGCTGACATGGGTCAAAACTTTTTGATACAATATTTAAGCATTTGCATATGAAAGATCGAAGATGTCTCAAATAAATAGATTATCTTTGCTGGGATGAACAACATTTTCTGGAATGGAATAAACGCTAGTTACCAGCATTTTTTCCTATTCCGTCATTGTTTTCTAAAGCCCTCTTCCCCAGGGTCGTAAAACATAGGACCGTTTGGCAAAGGTTTTATCTACAGTCATATGGGTCAAAATCTTTTATACTCCTAATTTTAACTACAGAAATATTTACATTAATCAAATGATTAACGGAAGACAAGCATTTTGTTGTTGAACAAAAAATTGTGCTGTGCACGACAAAATGTTATTTTCGACAGTCCAGAGTGGACCATGACTGGGCAAATTACAAAGCCAAGGCAAACATCTTTACAAAAATATACAATTTCATGCGTAGATTAAGTGCACTTCTTTTTCAGCAAAAAGATAGGACCCTAAGATCTATTAATATTGACATAAAATATATCTAACAATGTACAACATGGTTGATTTATTACCGTTAATAATAGCACTTTAAAAACTCTACAAGGCACTAGTATAAGTTGTAAAACATTTTCCCATTGCATTGTTGGTTTGAATGGTGTTTTAAGTTTTAAGTCTTTCTTTTTCACCAGCTGGTTTCACCAGTACTAAATCTTTTATATATTAAAAGAAATGAATAACTATTTCAGATGCATAGGTCATATTTGCGTATTAATCTTGAAAATTAATTAAAATGCAAAATAAATTTACTATGTTTAAAGCCCTTCAAAGCGAATGAAAATATGAGTTACTTTTGGAAAAAAGTAGAGATCGTGATAAGACCGTGCATAACGCACAGCCTGATCATGGATCTAAAATATCTGACACGTTCTAAGATACTGGGATCTACATGCTTTAAACTATTAATTACTTTTATCGAATACATGCATATTTCATTCACTTATTTTGAGCTTAAACTTAAGCTCAGACAGAACAAACAAATTTCTGCTATGATTTGCGTATTTGACTGATTAAAAAAAAAAAAAAAAAAAACGGTTTGCAATTATTAAATTCAACAAAAGTAGAAAGTTAAAAAAAAAAGAGAGATTCCTCTTGGAATGTTTCAGAATAATAAATTTACCATAAAACGTAAAGCAAAAACTATCATTTATTTCATTTCGGACAGTATAGACTCAAGATAAGACAAAACGTGCAGACCGATCTCGATACTACATTGTCCGCCAGGATTTTACAATAAAAAACTTAAATTTACAAAAAAAAAACTGTTTCCGGGTAGGCTTTTTGTATTTTAGTCTAAAGGTTGCCATCTGTTTCTGTGGCATTTTAACGTTGAAGTTTACGTAAAAGAAAAAAAAAAAACTTTCAATTTTTTTTTGCTGTAGTTGAGCTTGTTTGAACAGTATCTTAGTCAAACTACAGCTACCGTATGCCTTTCTCAGGTTTCACCATTAAAAAGAAAAGGCTTATGCCCGAAACACTACCAAGTGACAAGTGCGTGTTACAAATAGGGGATCCAACCTGAATTTCCAGACTGTAAACCAATGACGTAACCATCGCCAGAGTTGCACATTACTCAAAATATGAAAATGATATTAATGAGGTCAACATTTACGCCGCACGTTTCATCAATACCGCAAGATGACAAAATTGTAGACGTCTCAATACTGAAAGCATTTGCGAACGAAAAATTAGTTGTGGCATCAATGTTAGAATTTATATGGTAACCAGCATACTCTTCTCTGTCCCCACAATGACTTCAAAGCCTTCTTCCTCAAGCTTATGAAAACACGGGCCTGTTAGTTCAAGAATGAAAGAAGCTCGGTTATATTTTGATTCAAAGCGTGTACAATAATGTTTACTTCCGTAGGTGACTAGATCTGTAATTTTCTCATTTGATATTGTCTCCTAAATATATGGCTATTTACAAACTTATATTCTCTACTTTGCAATAATATTAGTTACATTAAACTTTGCATTCAAATTACATGATACAATATTGCATAATAGTGTGACTATTACAGTTGTATGTTTATGGAAAAAAAAAAACATTTGCAAGACCTTATAAGATCAGGCAAAATTTGTGAAAGTTCTAAAACTTTTTAACTTGCGTAATGTAATATAAGACACTGATATTTGACCTTCTGCTTATCAAGAAATTCGAACCTAAAACATCAGGTTTGAAAGACTCGGGCACGAGGTTCATTTTCTTTGATGGAGAAATGAATATTGCTGTTCAAGACCGGTCCAAAATAATAAGGTCGCTACACTTACACTTATTGATAAAGATATCCATTTTCATCCTAACTTAAAGAACCGATTACGTTGTTTACAATTTCCTTAAAGTGCGCAGGACATTCAGTAATGCTGTAAAATATTCAGAAGACTTTAGGAAGACATGTTTTACATGGTCGCATTGCTTATAATGGAAGAACATGGCTAAGTTGTCTTTTGGCTTTTCAGTGTACCAGAAAAAGTAACAGACAAAATCAGTATTTTTGAAAATAAATAAATATACTTTTTGAGAAAAAAAAAAGTTTGACTTTTACTGAGACGAAATTCAAGGATAGATTCTTTTGACCAATAGTTATTTCATTACACAATTTGCACAAAAAAATACTGTACATGAAAAATATTCAATAAACTTATCAACGAATCTTAACAATACAATTATACAGAGACATAAAATCTAAACATGATAAAAAGGAATGAAACAAAGCAATCAATATCAGTGTCTTTTTTCACAACCTATGACATTAAAAACAACTCTATCAATCTATTCCCGATCAGCTGTCGATTTTTCTCCGAAATAGCACGTTCTGCTTCTGCACGTGACATAAACAACACCACTACGTCACCGCTAGGTACGCCCTCATGTGTGTACTGCACTTGAATAGAATCAGGGGTTACCTAAAAGAAAGAACAAAATAAAAATGAAAAAAAAAATTTCCTCAAATCACAAAAAGCATGGACCATTGCAAAAACAGACGAAAAGTTCTACTGATTGAATTTTAATTACATAAAAGTTAAGGAAATGTTTTATTTCAAAGAAAGATCTGAAAAAAAAATGAGCGAAAGAAAGTCTGAAAAAACATATATACTCGTTCACAATGATGGTCTAAATAACTACTGGTAGAATCTCTATATGAATTACCATATTGATTACACGACACAGAACTTCAAACTAGGTATGTTTAACTTGTAAACGATGTTTTTATCAGAGTGAAATCTTATCATTTTCCTAGCATGTGTATCTTAATATTTCATGCTTATAGTAGTTTATCGAGAAATAACTGTGGAATATTGTTCGACATTTGATGGTTACGACCAGTGAAAAATACCGATTTTATTTTGTAACTCTTCAACTGAAGGCGGAAACAGTAGTTCCCGTGCACTAGTTACCTAGGTAGCGTACCGTTCAACCAGATAGAAATATGACGTAATTTATCCTACATTTCTCGCGATTTACGCAATATTGTAATGCGTTGTTGTGCGGAGGGAGTACGCCACGGGAAATTACTGAAAACAACTGTACTGGATTTTGGTGAAAGTTCCCCCCCCCCCCCAAGGGCGGTTAAAAGCATGAAATAAATAGGGTTTTTTTTTTTTTTGTAAAAGATCGAAATTTCTTTCATCTCGTGAACATTAACGATAATATTTTCAGGAGTGGCTGCCACTGATGTTCACTCAATGAAATAAATTTCAATCTTTCACCGGATAAAAAAACAAACATCCTCTATTTACTTCTTTTTACATGTATTCCATTTTAGCCCAGCGTTGTCCTCTAGAGCTCTAAATTTCCTAGTAGCGGTGATACTTTCAGTTTCGTAACAGCCAAACGTTGATACATTGTATTTATAATTTCTTATACTTCAATTTTGAGGGGTATTAAACTTAGAGGGTATTCTTAATGTGATAAATATTATTTTTTGAATGTACAACAGTAAGATGTAATAAGAAATAAATTTTGACACATGCTCTGGCAACAAGAGGTACAATGCATCTCCGTGACGCATGATACCAAGCAAGTCATCATATAATTATGGACCCATAAAGTCTTATTTTGTCTAATAAACCGACTGAATCGTGCGGTACACTAGTCCTTTGACCTGCAGAAAACTGACCAACAGCATAAATTTTCGGCCAGGTCAGCCTGCGCATGCAAAAAATTTCGACTCCGGTCAGCCTGCGCATTTTGCGCAGGCTGACCGGAGTCGAAACTTTTTGCAGATGTCTTAAGCCCCCTTTTCACAAAGCATAACTCATTTTAAACAACTTTTGTGCCAGTCACTGTACTCAGCTTTAAAAATACACACACACACAAAAACTTGTACATATGACATAAAGAGAAACGTGTTAAGGATATGAATATTCATAGTTTTATCATTTTTTATGGAAAAAAAAAAAATGGGAAAACAAGCAACTAGGTGTTACATGTACTCGTTAGTTCTCCAATGTTTCTCCAATTATGCTATAAAGCCTCTATTAGCTCGTTTCTCTTATGTGTCGCTTTAACAATCAAGCGGTGTATTTAAAATTAGTATATATGGTAATGGCTATACAGCAGATATTGGAACTTTGTCCATTTATTTAAGTCTTATCATGTGTTAGTCCACGTGACTTAAAACTCCTTCACCAACGGTCTAGAAGTAGCTACCGTATATCCTCCAAAAGTCACAATACAATGCATGGAATGTATAAGGAACCTCAAAGTCATACATGGCATTTTCATAATTTGCTTTGTTAGTTAATTCATAAAAATGGTAAAAACGTTAACAATAAACTGGTGTTTTACACTGCCTGAAAATATTTACTCTGGTCTATACAAATAAGACGTTAGTTTTAAACATTCACAGACGGGCAATTATTTTCACCAAAAACTCTCCATATCTCCTACGATTTGCTTGTTTCTTTGTATAAGAGTTTCGTACCGTTTTTAACAGCATATCACGGCGATCAGCGCACTTACGCATGTAGTTCCTGGCTTTCTCACCCCAGTACAGACACAAATTTCTTTCCAAGTCAATGACTATTTTTCTCACATGCATCAGCGGTGAGAGGCGAACAATTGCCGGAAAGAATGTTTGCCTCAACCTGGTATCGAACTCACAACCAAAAGTCTGATACGCTGACAAATGAGCTATCCAGCCAAGATCTCATATACAAACGACAGAAAACATTGTGTAAAACCTTTCACACAAATACTTTGTCATGTACATGTATCTATATTTCTTTGTTGGTTCCTTAACAACAGGAGTACCCCAGAATAAACATTTAACCCTTTACAAGTAAACAAAATTTTAGCCTTGTCCAAATCGAAAGCATTAGCAGACGACAATATAAATGTGCCTCAAATGGTGCAATTTTTTCTTTGATAGGGTTGAAAACATTGTGGGAAGAGGAGAAAATGCTGGTTACCAGCATTTTCTCCTTTTCCCACAATATTTTCAAAAGGCTTCTTTCCCAGGGTCGTAAAAAGTCGGCATTGTGCAGTAAAGGATTAAGCAATTTTCTGTAGAGAAAAGCTGACCCATATATTAAAATTTCAAATTCATTTTTGGCCAGAAAAATCTAAATATAGCCAACAGTTGGACTAAGATAGCACTGTATGCTTTGTCTTTTTGAGAGCATCGTTGAAACAGGAGATAGTCAAAAGTAACTTAATATTTTCCCACAATGGTTTCAATATCATTAAAAAAGAAACATTTTTTTCCTTATTTGATATATGTTTCCTTTTCGTCACCTTTACAGGCTATCTTTTAGCAAACGATAAAGTTTTGAACTCAACCAAACTGAAAGCATTTGCAGACGATAATTGAATATAGCTCAAATGATGATTTCTGTCTCTGATAGGGTAGAAGACGTTGCGGGAAAAAGAAGAAAATGCTGGTTACCACCATTTTCTTCTTTTCCCACAATGTCTTCAAAAGTCTTCTTTCTCAGGGACGTTAAAACTCTGGATTCCGTGGTAAAAGATTAATGCTTTGTCAAAATTAATAACTCTCTTGGTTTAGGTATTATGAAAAAAATTAGTTCTCAGAAGCCCATACACCAAAGCTTTGACACACAGACACACAATCAATCAGTACTGCCTGCTTCATTTTACCTGATCCTGACCTTTATACTGAATATGTAAGTAGGCATATTAATAGAAGTACGACTAAATTATTCGGGAAGTTATAAATACATGGAAAGGTACAGATAGCAATTTAATTCGCGCATACTGTACGACATATATCCATGACCATTCGGGACATATGCCGAAGCAGCTCCGTGCGATGCCGAGGGTAACAATAGAATTCTAATTTATGTAAATGATGTTGACTTGGGTCAGGTTAAATGAAGTAGGCAATAAATGACAATTATATGCACACGGGAAGAGTATCTGATAGCATAAACAGAGGCGTAGCTAGCCCGAACTAAAGTGTACGCAAAACCAATACCGAAGATACAGTTTTAGCCGAGGGAGGGGGGAAGGGGGGATGCGGGGGGGGATGCGGTAGGGGTGACTGGGCAAACATGAATGCTTTTAAAGCTTGTCACATTGAGCTTTCACGCACAGAAAGTAATTATCTTAAAGTTATCAGATCATTCGCGCACGCAGCAGGGTTTTTATCAAATAAATTTCTAATTACTCATATATCTTTTCTTTTTTTGGCAAAGTATAGGCAACTGCGTTTTTGCGTACAGGCAGCTACGCCTCTGATAAGGTACAAAATGAAATGAAAATGAGCCCTGCTCTGTGAAAAGGGAGGTTTATTGCATCTGCAAAAGAGAACTGACCCAGATCAGCCTGCGCAATCTACTTCATGATACAATCGGTTGTCAGAAAAAATGGATTTTACGGATCCATGATTATGTGATGACTTGCTTGGTATGATGCAACACGGAGATGCATTAAACCCCATTTTTGCCAGAGCCTGGCTCAAATATAACAGCTAGGTAATGACTAGAAAGGACAAAGCAGGACAGTAATTGAGGATGAGAGGTAATCTTTAAAGAAGGTACTACTTAAATGGAGGCAGATGACAATTTGCGCTCAAAATAAAACATGATTTGGGAATGGTGTTATTTCTTCACCATTTGAAGCAAAAGTTCGATGTCAATGTTTTACTTCAGATCGGCGTTATAGCCATGAATCGTTTAGTCTTTTTTTTTTTTATTGTATGGTGTTTAACGCCGTTTTCAACAGTTATATCGCGGCGGCCAGTGTACCTATCCATGTTTTCCTGAAGTTTCGTTTACCAGTACTCTGCACAATATTCTTTCCAATGGCTACTTTCCCACATAATAATTATCGAAAAAATGGTCAGCGGTGAGAAAGGAATGAATCCTGTCGCAATGACTATCATCAACCCTCGGAAAGAAATTGCCCCCCCCCCCCCCCCGTTCTAAAGTCCTGTACGCTACCTACTAAGCTACCAGGACTCGGCCCACTGTTTAGTCTTAAAGATTACGCATTTTCTATCTCTGATCTTTCATAATGCTAGAAAAAGTGTTGTATGATAAGTATATTCCAAACTTGGACACATTATGTGTATGAAACGACTCCATTTTTGTACGACGGAGATTTTCATTTGCGGGAAGCGGCATATCATTTACATATCATTTGCAGAAATTATTTTCCGGAACGAAAAAGTTTTCATTTGCGGTAATAATTTATATATCGTTTGAGGAAATTTTGGAAACATGATTGCCTCTCTGTATCGTTATATAATAAAAACGGTTCATCTCTGTTTGTTTTGCGTCCATGCTTTCTACAGCGATGTATCCATGCTTTCAATGGCGATGTGTCCATGCTTTCTAGGGCGATGTGTCCATGCTTTCTAGGTCGATGTGTCCATGCTTTCTAGGTCGATGTATCCATGCTTTCTAGGTCGATGTATCCATGCTTTCTAGGTCGATGTGTCCATGCTTTCTAGGTCGATGTGTCCATGCTTTCTAGGGCGATGTATTCATGCTTTCTACAGCGATGTATCCATGCTTTCTAGGTCGTTGTATCCATGCTTTCTAGGTCGATGTATCCATGCTTTCTAGGTCGATGTATCGATGCTTTCTATGGCGATGTATCCATGCTTTCTAGGTCGATGTATCCATGCTTTCTAGGGCGATGTATCCATGCTTTCTAGGGCGATGTACCCATGCTTTCGAAGGCGATGTATCCATGCTTTCTAGTTCGATGTGTCCATGCTTTCTAGGGCGATGTGTAATGCTTTCTAGGCCGATGTGTCCATGCTTTCTAGGCCGATGTGTCCATGCTTTCTAGGTCGATGTATCCATGCTTTCTAGGTCGATGTATCCATGCTTTCTATGGCGATGTGTCCATGCTTCCTAGGTCGATGTGTCCATGCTTTCTAGGGCGATGTGTCCATGCTTTCTAGGGCGATGTGTCCATGCTTTCTAGGGCGATGTACCCATGCTTTCTAGGACGATGTGTCCATGCTTTCTAGGGCGATGTGTCCATGCTTTCGGGGCGATGTATCCATGCTTTCTAGGGCGATGTACCCATGCTTTCAAAGGCGATGTACCCATGCTTTCTAGGGCGATGTATCCATGCTTTCTAGGGCGATGTACCCATGCTTTCGAAGGCGATGTACCCATGCTTTCTAGGGCGATGTATCCATGCTTTCTAGGGCGATGTGTCCATGCTTTCTAGGGCGATGTATCCATGCTTTCTAAGGCGATGTGTCCATGCTTTCTAGGTCGATGTGCCCATGCTTTCTAGGGCGATGTGCCCATGCTTTCTAGGGCGATGTACCCATGCTTTCTAGGGCGATGTATGCATGCTTTCTAGGGCGATGTATCCATGCTGTCTACGGCGATGTATCCATGCTTTCTAGGGCGATGTATCCATGCTTTCTAGGGCGATGTGTCCATGCTTTCGAAGGCAATGTAGCCATGCTTTCGAGGGCGATGTATCCATGCTTTCTAGGGCGATGCTTCCATGCTTTCTATAGCGATGTACCCATGTTTTTTAGGGCGATGTGCCCATGCTTTCTAGGGCGATGTGATCTTCTGTGCGACTTTTTGGCAGAGCAGGCATTCTTTAAGTGTACTACGGTAAATAGCCAAAAGGATTTTTTTTCAAGTCTTTTGGACTGCAAGTTTTCCGATTCTGAAGTTCTGATCATATAATCTGGATTCGCGATATAGCGCTAATGAAATACCGACCCGTTAAATTTATGTGGCCATATGAAAGGGTAGTTATTTCCGCTTTTGATATGTAATTATTTTTTCGTTTTACGCAAATGAAATTCACCCCTACACGAACGCCATTCTATGTGAAACAATGTGAAACAACATGGTTATAATTATAGGATATTGAACACTGCAGACGACAACACGATACAACTTCCGGTTAGTTAGATAGAGTATACAATTAGAGATGTGAGTCCATTCTACAATACCTCTAGATCCATCCCTGGTCGACGTGGACATTCTCCTTACCTTTAAATAATCTTAATTCACATTACTTTATTTGCTTTTATTCGATTTATTCATTCATTAAATGTCCTAACATGAACTTTCTTTGTAAGCGTAATGAAGGCCATATTGATAGATATGAGCCTTGCTCTGTGAAAAGGGGGTTTAATGCATCTGCAAAAAGTATTGGCCCAAGCCAGCCTGCGCAGTCCGCGCAGGCTGACCTGGGCCAATTCCTTTTTGCTATTGGCCAATTTTCTACCTGTCCAAGGAGGAGTTAACCTCGTGATTCCGTCGGTTGTTAGACAAAATGGAATTTATGGATTCATTATATTGGATGACTTGGTATAATGCATCACGGAGATGCATTTAACCTCCTTTTCTCAGAGCATGGCTCCTATGTAAAGGTCAAATGATTGAAACTGAATATATTTTGAAATCCACCACCAAAACTAAAATAAAGCCCTGTATGCCATTTTCTTCCGTAGATTAAAAAAAAAATACACGTGAAACGTAAGTCACGTTTTTGTAACATGCTGACAAAATCAAAAAGGATTCGTAACTTTGGAATATCTTGACAAAACTGAATGGCAGCCACCAGAAAAAGGGGACACTGAACGGAAGGACGTACCTCAGGGAATCCTTGAAAGAAATTTAGAATATCTTGAACGGAAACATTAAAGGGGAGTCCACGCATTACAACCATGGATGGAACCGTGTTAGTATAATAACTCTGTGGAGAGACAGGTGGGGTAGGGTACCAGTATATAATCTGTGGAAGCATGGTAGGCCTTTGTGCCGTCGCAGCTGTTGCTAATGGAGCGATTCCGTGTGGAAGATGTGTGGCTGCCATCGGCTGCGGGATGTGAGTTAATGGTGTGATTGGCAAGGTCGACGTAAATGATGTGGCAAGGTTGTTGGTTCCCGTGATAGAGGGCAATAATGTAGTTCCTGAAATGGACGAAATTGTAAACGATTGTCAGGATAGTCCATTTGGTTAGTATGAAAACTAACATTTGACTCAAAATCGTCTATCTAAAACTTATTTTTGGAAATTTCTTTGTACCTACCTGATTATTTTACAAAGAAAAACAGGAGGGAAAAAAAAACTTTGAGAATTTAAAATCTTATTTCGATGATATTGTGAATTAAACTCAATGTTAATTTTGACGTCTGCAAATGGTGGACAGAAAGCAGCACATAGAACAGCATGATGTCGCACGTTTAATTTGTAAACATACATACTCAAATAATTCAATTTCAAATTCATTGTAAAACATGAAATTCACATGCTTATTTTTATTTTCATGCTAGTTGTAAACTTGAAGTTACTGCTGAATCTAAATGTTGACGAAATTACTACAGAAACACAGTCATGATTTTACTATGATTTGTCGTTGTTTATGGATGTTCTCCAACTGTCCGTCACTCCCTTGTGACTAAGACCAAAAATGCTAAAATATTATTGTAGAGTAGAAAGCATGAAATTGAAAATGAAAGGTTACGAAAAATTCCATTTCTGCATGGTTTTTGTAAATTACTAACATTGTTACAAAAGAAATATTGAAGTTGTTCCATTTGAATGCATTTGATCAAAACGTTAGTATTTATAGAAACCAAATGGACCATAACTGCATAGTCCGATATTGTTCTTTCAAAAGCGATGGTGTCACAATTACAGAAAACTCAGTGTATCCAAATTCAGTTAGACCTCACTTTCATTTGAACAAAGCATGTAAATCATTACCACCTAGCCTGCAAAATTGATATAATTATGGAGTGTTATACCAGTAGTATGTTTTAAACAAAGTACTGATGTCAAATGTCAATCCTCTACCATTTAATTCAATAAATTAAGAACTTTTTACTAAGATCATGTGAACGTTCAACCTGGTACTAAAGTGAAATGAAACTTCAAAGTCGATCGTAAGAACCCAAATTTTGCTATTTCATAGGTATTTTTGGGGAAAAAATATCTCCTTAATGGACAGTGTAGATCCAAGATCAGACTGCACGTTCTGTGCAGTCTGATGTTGATTTACACTGTCAGCAAAAGCTATATGAGTCGCACTTAGCAGCCGAACGGTTAACATAGATTGTTTTATTTATTTTCGAAATGTCTTTAAAAACATACCAGGCGAAATAAGTTGGCGTTGAATGATTGGCGCATGCGTAATCGTTGGCATAGCAGCTTGATGAGCTATTGGTGTGACTGGAGACAGGGTTGGTGACGTAATACCGTGTGTCAGAACGAGGTTCATGTCTTCCCCAGAGCATTGTATGACTTCGATCGCACGTTTCTTTCCCGCGTAAATAATTTGTCGTCTGTGACGATGTATTGCCGTAAGCTGTGCAGCTTCTTCGGTTGTCATCTGAATAAAGGCCTCGCCTGAAGGTTCTCCCTAGTGAATGGTAAAAAATGCAAACTGATATAGGCAAAACTAAGCACGTTTGTTGGTATTGGAGTTTAACGCCGTTTAAGTCATATCATGGCGGTCAATGCACCTACGCATGCTCTCTTACAGCAGTACTGACACAACTTTCTTTCCAAGTCACTGACTGCTTTCTCTCATGCATCAGAGGCGAGTGGCCAAAAATCGGCGAGAAAGAAAGTTTGTTTTAACGTGGTATCGAACTGGCAACCATAAAGTCGCGTGTCAGATACGCTAACCACCGAGCTACTCGGCCGGGCTAGGAAAAAATTAAACATCAAAGTTTCATTTCTATACGAGCCATGCTCTGTGAAAAGGGAACTTAAAGGTGGGTATTTAGATTTTTCACACCTCACCAAATTAAAAATTATATATATCACTGAAATTTATATGAAAAAAACAATACAAATCATCAATAATTAAGAATCATAAAATTACAAAAAAAATATTTTTTTGATGGTGTTCCCTTAAAACTGACAGTTTTTATTACACAGTACCTTTTCATCGAAATTAAATTTAGCCCTGCTCTGAAAAGGGGGTTTGATGTATTTGCAAAAAGTATCCACCCATGTCAGCCTGCGCAGTCCGCGCAGGCTGACACGGGTCGAAACTTTTTGCTATTTGTAAATTTTTTGCATTTCAAAAGACAATTCTAGCCCCAGAATTAGTTGGTCGTTAGACAAAATAGATTTCATGGATCCATTATTATGCAAGGGCCTGCTTGGTCTTGAAATGCATTAAAACCCCTTTTTGCGAGAGCAGGGCTTATATTTACTGGTGAAAAAAGCTTCATCTGTAAAATACATGCAGTTTATATCATCAAAAAATGTAGACGCATGACATGCAAGAAGCAATTTCAATTGATTGACTGAATGGTGTTTTACGCCGCTTTCAACATTATGTCAGTCATTATCACGACGACAGTTCACATATTCATGTATTTCCTGGGTTTCACCAGTACTAGGCTAGGGCTCTGAAGTGTCTTGCCCAAGGACAC
Source organism: Hippopus hippopus (assembly GCA_946811185.2). Taxonomy (NCBI): domain Eukaryota; kingdom Metazoa; phylum Mollusca; class Bivalvia; order Cardiida; family Cardiidae; genus Hippopus; species Hippopus hippopus. The sequence continues at coordinate 10,762,384 of OX328103.1, read as the reverse complement.
TCCTGTGAAAAACCCAGTGGAGCCAGTGAGGCTCGAATCCGGGTCCTCCAGGTCACGAGTCCTTCACTTAACCACTGAGCCACACAGGACCCTGCAATTTCAATAATTGATCACTTAAAATACTGAAGATTGACAATTTCTTTAAAATTTCAGCTTTTCATCGAAATTTACTCATTAAACCGCAAAAACAGTCAATTTTACTTTCTAGGCTGACTATCACTATTCAGTCACAAAATGTAAGATTCAAACATAGATCAAAGAATAGCAACAAAATTACCTGTGCACTATACACCATATGAACACCTTGGTAGACTATAAACTGAGAGAATTCCCCGAGGAAGGACAGGATGTCCGTCACCTGAGCGCCCCCCGGGAGGTTCCTCAGCCGGATACAATCTCGTTTTGTACCGCTCGTAATGAGACTTTGAGGTATGTATGGAAGAGCGGTTTGGGGTGGAAGTTGAGCGATGAGAGGGGGTAAGGCCACTTGGGTTTCCTGGGGCTCCGGGTTCCTCGGGTCCATGCTTCTGTTCAAGACCTAGCAAAAGAATAACATTACTTTATGCAATAAATAACTAAAATCTTAACCAATAAACTGCTAAACTAAATGAAAATTTCGTATCGAACGAGTTACATGTCTGAGATCTGCGGTATTGGCCCGAGTGCTTCGGCCATGGGCTAATACCGCAGACCTCGGACCTGTTAAGACGGCGAATTCGAAATTACTTGATAAATGAAAATTTTATTACATGAACGGTTGGGCGTTGTAGTCCATTTGGGATATGATATTGGTCGAGTCATATTGGTCGAGACTTCTTTTTCCCACAAAGCTTTCTGCTCAATCAATTACAAATTCTGCCATTTGTGTCACCTTTAATATGCCGTCTGCAAATGTTTTCAATTTGGACTAGCCCAAAATTTGTCGTTTGGTAAAGAGTTAAGGATTACGATCCTAACTCATCGGTAAATATCGTGTAACATCGAAGTTTTCGTAAAGGCTATTCGGCCAATCTTGGCAGCTTCCGTCATTTAATATGAGAGTTAGGGGCCACAGACTCACTAACTCATCGGTAAATATCGTGTAACATCGACGTTTTCGTAAAGGCTATTCGGCCAATCTTGGCAGCTTCCATCATTTAATATGAGAGTTAGGGGCCATAGACTCACTAACTCATCGGTAAATATCGTGTAACATCGACGTTTTCCTAAAGGCTATTCGGCCAATCTCGGCTGCTTCCGTCTTTTAATATAAGATTTAGGGGCCGTAGACCTTAATGAACGCTTCGACGTTGTAGTCTAATTGGGATATAATATTGCACTCTCTTGCACTACGGATTATTCCCATTCACCTCTGTAGTTGGCTCAGAAAGTAGTCCGTCATCACGTGATATTTTCGTCACATTACCTTAACTCAAAATGGCGACACAAACGCCGGTGAAAGAAAGACCAATCGATTTTTTTGTGTGCTGTTCAAACAGCATACGGCCAGTCAGACTTAGTGGTAGGAAATGTGAAAAAGAGGGATTTTCTGAAAAGCTTAAATGTCTTTTAAAGGATGATAACTTGTTTTTTAATCTTACAAACTTAGATCCATCGGTTTGTCGAAACTGTTGTCATCATTCATGGGCGCAGCCATCTTTTTTACAATTGGCGTAAGATTCTTATCAGTAAAGAAGCTTGAAAAAATAGTTCCATTGTATACAGGTAAATTCATCAGTTTGAATGCACCTATAATGTATCCGGAATCATATTTCCTTTGTCTACTTTATTATGTTACACATGAAACAGTTAAACAGTAACAAAACATGTTTTCCTCGGTTTGACAAGATTCTTGTCATTAAGCCCGTTGCAGAGATGTGTGGTGAGAGTAACGAACGACAACTCTGCTCGGAGACTGATAATATTGGTCGAGCCATATTACCCGAGGCTTCTTTTTCCTACAAAGTTTTCTACCCGATCAATGAAAAATGCCACCTTTAATATACCGTCTGCAAATGCTTTCAATTTGGACTAGCCCTAAATTTTGTCGTTTGGTAAAGAAGTAAGGCATCGTTCTCTAGATCACTGTTAGCACAGCTAACGAGTTCAACTTTGTACCAATAGGACAAAATTTTAGACTTGTCCAAACTGAACGTATTTGCATACATAATAAACCCTTTGGCTGCTAAGCGCGACTCACCGACCTTTAGCGGACAGTTTAGATCAAGATCAGACTGCACAAAACGTGCAGTCTGATCTTTGATCTACACTGTCCGATATAGAGATATCTATTCCCTCAAAAATATTTTTGAAATAGCAGAAATTTTGGTTTTTAATATTGGCTTCAAAATTTCATTTCACTTATTTAGCATGATAAGGGTTAAAGGTAGCTTAAATGGCGAAATTTGTCCTTGATAGAGCATTTTCTCCTTTTCCCACAATGTTTTCAAAAGGCTTCTTTCCCAGGATCGTTAAAACCTGGGAATGTTTAGTAAAAGGTTACAACAAAATAACAAAGTTGCGTACCTGCTGCACTTCGGCTGTAGTTGATTTAAACAGTTCTATATATCTCGTTCCCATAATATCTCTGTGTTTCTTCAGTCCTTTGTCGGCTTCGTCCTCTGTTCCCATCAAGACGAAGGCATCTCCGGTCGATCTACCGTCGGGATAATGGACAAACAGAATTCCATCCTCCCCGTCTAGAACAGTGCAAGAGTTGGGCTCCCGTGCAAAAAATTCCAGCTGTAAGCCAAGACATAACCACCAGGAAATTAGAGCATGGAAACTGGTTATATAGTTTTAGCCCAACATGCAACCAACATACAAAAGCATTTTACTGGAACAGTGCTGAAAGTTATTTCATGCGATTCTCTATGAAAGAAATTCTATGATGACAGCAATGTTTATTGCAATCCTCAGTCCCGGCAAACTAGATGAGTAGCAATATTGAAACAACTGTAGGCTTCTTTTACGTCTAGATCTAATAATCGAATAAAATACGGTGCCTAAAAATTTTAAAGGCATTCATTTGTCAGTTTTAAAAACAGTTATATTGCACGCAGAGACAGTAACCCACATCACATCTTTTTGTTATCAATACTTATTACCGCAACTCCGATAGAGTTATCTCTCTTTGAGCACTCTTGTATATGGTAGGGAAATGAACAAGTCTCGCGAGACAGCACGATATAATCGGAACCTACACGGTAACACAGCCAAATCGTTAATTTACCCATAACAAGAAAAGAAAATTAGAAATGAAAGTCTTGATATACTTATTAGACACTGCATTTCAATAAGTTGTGTCTCCGTTAGAACAGGTGGCTGCGTTTGATTGTACTTCATACATAATGCCATTGATTTTTGTTTGCGCGTGGTCCCGTTAGTAGATCTAAACGTATCTTTAACTTGAAGAGTTCCACTAATGGAAATAAGACGTTTTCTTAGAGACAGCGTGTGCAATTTTTCTTATTAATCTATCTTATCGATTAACTGGCGAATAAAAACGAAGAGGATCTATTCTTTCTTTTTTCTTCTTCTTCTTCAATTTCTAAGTTGTTCGTAAATCACCAACTTTTTGCCCACCTAAACCACGATTTTTTTTCTGAATACTCTTTTCATAACACAAAATGATTATATTAAGATATAGGTGATGATCTTTAGAAATGGATTCTTTCAAACATAAATCCAGCAGTTTTATGATCGTAATCGTGTTTTATAAACGTATGTAACGAGGAATGACCACAGGGCCTCTCAAGCATATGAGCCATGCTCTGTGAAAAAAGGGATTTAAAGTAACTGCATAAAGTATTGACCCTGGTCAGCCTGCGCAGTCCATGCAAGCTGACCAGGGTCGAAACTTTTTTTCCATTGGTCAATATTCTGCATGTCCAAGGACCATTCTACCTCCAGATCCAGTCGATCGTCAGACCAAATGGATTACTTACTCGGTATAATGTATCACGGAGATGCAATAAACACCCTTTTTCCAGAGCATAGCTCATATTATTTCGTGCAAGTTGTGAACGTCTTTTTTAATTCGTGCGAAGATTGCAATAATCAGTTCTCACAATGCTTAAAATTCCACGGAAGTGATCCACGGCGCATAGTGTTATTAAATATACCACGTAAGAAAAAAAAAACAGCATTTTATTGAAACTGCGTAAAAAACAACCCACAAATTCCTGACTTAACTTTCAGCACTGTTTTTTTCCCCCGAAATACTGCCCGTCCTTTGTTCCATATTTTAATCTGCACGGTCTAGGGTGAATATTGAAATATATCCTGAACTTATGATGTATATTTTATATACAGACTTCACAAAAGAGGCACATCCTGAAATAACCCGTATCGCAGATAACCACTTCTTCATCTTGGGTTGAACCTGACACCAATTCAACTTTTAAAATGCTATGGTCAATTCCAAAGTGCTTTTTTTTTTTTTGACAATGTTGACCAACATCTGACTGCAGACAATGTGCTGTCTTGTCTGTTATCGACATGGTCAGAGTTTTTTGGGTTTTTTTCTCGTAAGAAACTTTCGCCTAAACAGACTCGGACCATGCTCTGTGAAAAGGGAGTTTAATGCATCTGCCAAAATTATCGACCAGTATCACTTATTCCTTCCACAACAACAAATTCTTGGACTGGTTCAAATGGAAAGCATTTGCACACGACAAATTAAATGTGAGTCAAAAATGAGTCAAACGGTGGGATTTGTCCGTGCAAGGCTAGGAAAAATTGTTGGGAACAGGAGAAAGTACTGGTTACCCCATTTTCTCCTTTTCCAACCATCTTTCCAGAAGGCATCTACCTCAGGGTCGATAATACTCGGGACTATGTGGTAAAAAGGTTGTGCAGACATACAAACTGAGACATCTGCTACATCAACAGCAGAATTTCGGTCCCAACTAGTATATCTACACAAACACTAAAAACACTTTGTATACTCATCTCATTTGCATTTATAACAGGGAAGTAATTATACTATGCGCCTCAAAACTTTGTATAGCAGTAAAGAGTCATCGTAAAAGATATTTTGAAAATGACTGTTTTCGAAGGACAGGGCAATATCAAGGTCAGTAAATTCTAAACAGTTTAGGAAGTCCCAGAAGCTTTCCCTTACATTGACTTAGGATGGCTGATATTTATCAATACAATAATAGTTAAACTATATTCTACTCATATTTTCAATGTGCCAAAGAATGATGGTAGATCTGATGGTCACAGTATCTCATTTTCATCTACCTCATTATCAACATAAAACTTCAATTTTACATTGATACAATCCTTGGACTGCCAAATGAATGGACAAATTCAAACTGCTGGATGGATCCATATATCGCATATTCAAGGTAGCTATTGTCAGAGTATCTAGACAAATTCAGTGTAGATCACAGAACACCATTCTTAACTGAATTCTCATTCTTATTTCCAGGACTTTCCAGCTGATTGCAGATGACTGGTCGTGGAAATTTGAAATAGAACACTATTTAGAGTGGTTTATGAATATATCACAACGGTTCAAAGAATCTATATTGACCTAACATACACAGCTTTCCTTAATATAACATGCCAAGAATTAAATATCCTTGTGCTAATTGACGAAAAAGGAGAGAAAATGGAAGGTCTACCTTACGGGAGGTAAAAACAAAATGCAAGTCATTCTCAATGAACAATTAAAAAAAATAATAATACAAAAAGAACAAAGAAAAAAAAAAAGTCGGTATTTTTTATGGACGCGTCAACAATGTCCAATTAATTCTATCTTCTTCGTGCTTCTACATGTATTTAGAAAATCTTTATCAACCTTAACACAAGTGACAAATTATCTATTGTGCACAAGCAAATTATATTCATCCTTTCTTAAACCACAAGTATGAGTTTTTGTCCAACAAAAGCAAGTAACGACACTGGTATTTTGTAAACGTACGGTGTGCTAAAAGGGTCAAAACATAACCGAAAATGAGGATCTAAATAAAAGCGAAAATATGCTTTCATCATGTAAAACAGATTATCATCACCACTTAATTTGTGTGCATCTGCGTGTTTTTGCACGCGCCTAGAAAAAGATGCAATTTTTAAAGTCGTTTGATTGTTTGTATATCAGAGACATGATTAATTAAAACAGTTTTTTCTTTCCCCCAGATACGGTTTATCAAAGTGCTTTGTAATAAATAAATTTTAGTTTTTTCCTTTTATGCTGTTTGCCATAGGTTTGTAAATTATTCGAATAAGATAGGAAAAAAAAAACTTCATTCGCTATGGAGACATTCTGTAAATGTGACGTGGTACAAAATAATGACGTAATCAGAAGCACGCGGTGCCAGTGCGTTATTGCTATTAATAGAATAAAACTCATACATAACATACACGTGTAGTTTTGCAAGGCCTCGGACCATTAAAGCATGTATCGCCTAGAAACTCTAGCAAACATCTAGCCGTATCTTGGTACTATATAAGCCATACTCTGTGAAAAAGGGCGTTTAATGCATCTGCAAAAAGTATCGACCCAGGTCAGCCTGCGCAGGCCGCGCAGGCTGACCTGGGTCGAAACTTTTGGCCAATTTTCTGTATGTCAAAGGACCTTTTAACTTAATGATTCAGCCGGTATTTCATGGATTTATATTTAAATGATGACGTGCTTGGTATAATGCCCAATGGAAATGCATTAAACCACTTTTTGCCGGTGTATGGCTCATAAATTGATTCACTATCCCCTGCAGACGACGTTTTGCTTTTTGCAGCAGACGATTTGATTAGTTGTGTTTATTGCCGTTTTCCAGTTTTATCGCAGCGGCCAGAGCCACCTATCAATGCCTTCCTGGAGTTTCTTTTACCATTACTTTGCACTATATTTTTCCCAAGCCATTGGCTGCTTTCCTATATAACCACCTTCGAAACAATGATCAACGATGATAAAAGAATGAATTCTGTCGCAATGACTATCACCACTCCTCGGAAAGAAAGTGGCCAGGCTGGGAATTCGAACCAGCGACCACCTGTCTCAAGATTTGCTCGCTACCAACTACGCTACCAGGGCTCAGCCAGAGAAGGAATGAATGAAACTTGCCTTTGTCAAGAGTTTAAAAACACTATTCCACCAGAACATATTGAAAACTCTTAAAAAAAATGCAATAGCCCAAATATTGAACAACTCAGTAGCTCATTTTATAGAATTTTACGTGTGTATTTAAAGTCACAGTAGCAGCCAAAAGTAAACAATGGGGTGTAATATTATACCTTGATTTAAGTCATACCACTTCAAAGTATGGAATTTATCATGTAGATGGTCCAAGTGTTAGTCGCTGGCAGGAAATCGAATTTCAAAACCAGTCAAAGAGAAAACAAAAAATAAATCAACCTAGTAACTTTTGACCTACTTTTTAAAGTTCATTTTTCTGCCAGCGGCTAACACTTTGGCAGACCATACAATAACAAATTGTCATCTTCATCATAATTCCCATACTTGTAAACGCTATGAATTAAATTTAAATTCATTTACCACATCCACTATTAACTTTAGGACGCTACTTTGCCTTAAGTTTTAAACATGAAAGTATGTCAATTTATCACATTTTCGATGTCGTCTGCCGCAAATTTCTGATTCAGGAGATAGTGTTTTAAGCAGAAAATTAACGTCACAAAACCACTTTAATTTTGTAAAAATATGATTTTTAAAAAGTGATTGTGTTGATATAACAAAAGTTGCGATCATCTTTTTTCCTCGAGGAAGTTTTTTATATATGTGTGTTCCAGATATAAAGGTTCGAATATTTCTCCAAAATTAGCCCTAAACATCGCCCGCGTTTAAGCAGACAGCAAAATTTTAGATTTGAAAAGCTCATAAAGACGACAATTTAAAGAATAATAGTGAAAAATGTCTGTTAATAGATAGAAAACATTCCTGAAAAAGGAGAAAAAGCTTTCAAAAGTCTCCTTCTCTAATGTCGTTAGAACTCGGGATATAATTTGAATTTTATAACTGACAAAAATTCTTAGCAATTTTTGCTTTGGCATAAGGGAATTTAATGAATCTCCGTAATGCATTGTACCAGGCAAGTCATCACATAATTATCGATCCATAAAACTATCTTTTGTCAATCAACTGGCTAAATCATCAGGTAGAATGGTCCTTGGACATGCAGAAAATTGACAAATAGCAAAATGTTTCGATCCATGTCAGCCTGCGCGGACTGTGCTGAATGACATGGGTTGATACTTTTGCAGATGCATTACCACCTTTTTGCCAGAGCATGGCTGATATACATTGTAGATTTCCTTCTTTAGTATTGTAAACTTTTTTGCAAAAATACATAAAAATGTATAGCGGTAATATTCATGATGTATCTAGACTCCTTTTGTACATATCATGAGAAGTAAATCTCACAAACAAGTAACCTGCAAACAACGTAAACATTAACTCAACTCCTAGACTATTCTAAACAGACCTCGTCACTCAAGAATGGAACACAGTTTTTCCAACCAAACTTGCAGAGTGTTAATGTTAAAGTTACATCGTTACTATACATACACTGTGCATACGAAAGTAAAAGGCACCATCTTGGTAACCATGGATACAATTTTCGACCTTCACCTTGGCTTTCCATGCACAAAGTAACCTAGTAACACACTGAGCGCATTAGAAGGATGCCTGCTATGTCATCATGTAGGAAAATAGTTACAGTAATTAAGTACCCGCTACCAGAAGTAAACATAAACATTATCGGGGGTGAACTGTTACTGTTTAAATATCATAAAAGGTATTTCGGTGAGGAAAAAAATACTGCAAGTTTCTAATGGGAAAGCCTCCAGTGCATCACCCTTGTAAACTCCTAAAAGGTTACTGAAACAGTAAATAAACTATCAAAGATCCTTCCCGGATAAATGAAATGATGTTCCACCATGAGGATAATGATCACCACTCATCGCCCCGAGGCGCTCTCTCAAGAGATAGGCCCTGCACCATCTTAAGTAGAGTCCTGCAACTGTTTTGATTGGCTTATTCTCTGTCACCTAATTACCATATCCAAAATGGCGACCAAAACACTAGAATCTGAGATCAACGAACCCGTCCACACTCCGTATACCGTATCATAGACATAATATCCTTCCCGTAACTTACCTTACTTTATTGGGAACTTATTTTGTTTATCAATCGTATATGTAACCATGTTTTGTAATGGTATCCCAATACTTTCCAAATGGCTGAAATCAATATTGTAATGGATGAATTCAAATTCGACATTTTGTTAATGGATTTTTTTTTTTGTCGGGGAAGAAAAGATTGATGAAAAATCATGCATAAAAAAAAATCCCTTGTATCATTTCGGCAAACTGGACCAGACGTTGAAAATAAACTGGCTTGGATCATAGATAACAAATAAAGACATGTAGAGTGGCAAAAAGAAGAAAAAGGAAATTCACAATCAAGAAGAACGAATAGACCATTTACTGCCGTTTTGGACAGAATTTTTTCCAATATATAATTGAGCCGCGCTCTGTGAAAAGGGGGCTTAATGCATCTGCGAAAAGTTTCGACCCAGGTCAGCCTGGGCAGTCCGCGCAGGCTGACCTGGGCCGAAACTTTTCGCTATTGGTCGATTTTCTGCATGTCAAAGGATCAGTCTACCTCATGATTGAGTCGGTTGTTAAAAAAAGTGGCTATTATGGATCCATAAGCACGTGACGGCTTTCTTGGTATGATGGATTACGGAGATGCATTAAGCCCCCTTTTGCCAGAGCATGGCTCATACTGGACAGTTCAGACAAATATTATCTTGTGGCACTCTGATAGAAGGCGGTTTAATGCATGTTCGTGATCCATTATATCAAGTAAGTCATCACATCATAATAGATCAATAAAATCCAATTTTGTCTAACTACCTGCTAAATCGTGAGATAGAACGGTCCCTGGACAGACAGAAAATTGACATAAAGCAAAAAAAAAATTCGACACAGGTGCATTAAACCCCCTTTTCACAGACATGAATCATATTATTTATTCTACACTGTCTAACAAAAGCCAAAATGATGTCTTCGGCAGTCGAGTGGTTAAAGGTGGAAAGAAATGCTTTTTGTAACCTAGTCGAAGAAAGCCATGGATACCCCTGCAATAATGTCCTACTTTCTCAGACCAACCATGGTAGTGAGCTATCTTTGGCAAGGATCATATATCAAGTATCATTCGTTATTTTTTCGACTCAGCTTTTCTTTAAAAATGGGCTACAGGTGCATTTTCGAGGGCCCAGATTTCGAATGAATTATAGCTTTAACATGTTCGTTTATGCAGAAAATGCCAAGGTCTAAAGAATTCTCCTTGGTTGATGCCATTAGGTACATCAATAAATGTACTCTTTCAATATAAACTATGACAAAATGATTTCGGTTTACAGCGACAAAAGACTAATATTCCATAACTTGCAGCCAAAGATACCCAAAAGTGTATTAATTCATCATAATTGGACTGAAAAGGAAAAATGTTCACATTCAACAGCAACTATGCTGTTTAAAAACTCACGTGACTTGTCTTATCGAGAAAATTCAAATGACTATCAACAATATGGGTTATGTGGAAGTTTAATAAAAAAAAAACATAAACCACTAAAATATGTTGGTCTCCTTAGCTTCTTGATGGACATTATGTTTTTCCGGTAAAACTCTTTACCTAAGTACAGTAGTTGCGTAAGGAAATGTGCACCTTTTTTTGTTCACTCTCATCAACATCATAACATAATCATTATCTACTCTCAATCAACCTTTATGGTCTTGTGGCTTTCCCTTGTGGTGAAGGAAAATAATTTTGATACATTATCTTTTTGGTTATTTTGGGATTGTTTTATGACTGGATTGTATCATAAAGACTTACCACTTGTTGTGAAGTTGCTGTGAAAGGCAAGCCTCGCATTCGAATAATGACTTCTCCCCCTCGTGACAGGAAAGCTTGAGCTTCTGAATTGCTGCCTGCAAAATACCCGTATATCCATGTTAATTAGGAGAAAATCATTCTGAGATTTAGTGCAATGTATTCTCAGCTGTGAAAAGAAGTTCAAATGTATACATCTGGCGCTAAAATCGTTTAAAGAATCAATAAAAGATGACATCCCTACCCTCAAATGCAGAAGTAAATTCCTACCTCCGGCCACATTGACAAAGTCCTTCCCAGTTGCTTTGTATACTTCTATATACCTCTGGCCGATATGATGTTTGTGCCTCTTGATAGCAAGATCCCTCATTTCTTGGTCTTGAAACCGGACTAGAGCTTCACCATTTCTTCGTCCTTGTGGACTGAGACAAAGTGCCACACCTCCTCTGTTCAACAAAGATAACAGTTGATTGATTGATTGATTGATTGATTGATTGACTGATTGATTGATTAGTTGCTTGTATGCTTGGTTGGTTGATTGATTGATTTTATTGATTGATTGATCGGTCGATTGATTGATTGATTGACTGATGTTTTCAATTATAATTAACATTTTGAAATGCATTATATTGTTTATAAGACATATTTAAGCATCGCTTTGTATACCCTGCTTTATCTGAAGTCGAACTGGTTTTTATCATGCCAGGTGACATACTATGGCCGTTACACTATACTAGTGTCTACTAAACAAACTTACTTGGCAATATTGAGACCCTTGAAAAATCTGGCTATATCTTGATCCGACGACTGCCATGGAAGCCCGCGGGCTCGAACCACTGTCTCGTCGTCCACGATGTCGCTTTTACTACTGCAAAATACAGAAATTTTTGGTTTAACCCTTTACCAAACGACAAAAATTAAGACTAGTCAAAATTGAAAGCATTAGCAGACGACAAAATAAATGTGACTCAAAAACTGAGTCGTTTTTGGGAAGAGTAAAAAATATTGTGGTAGAGGCTATTTACAATATTATGGGAAAAGGAGGAAATGGTTGTGACCAGCATTTTCTCCAGCGGCCGAGTTATCAAGTTTGGTGCCATTGTGCTAATTTTCAGTCGCACGAGTTTCGTCAACATTTTCCCTTTGGCCTTCAAATTGGAACTGTCCGAAGGTCGTTAACAGATTAAACAGAAAAGACTTCTCTCGATCGCTCGTCCTGCAATGCATGTAAAATATTCTTCTCAAAAAAAAAAATGCGATTTAGAGTTACTTCCCTTTGTTCTTTTTGACGGAAGCTCTTCTATAATTTAACTTTGAGCGCATCTGCTTTGTTTCATTTTGCTATTCTTAACAATTTACATGTAACCATCAACAAAAAAAAATCAAACTTTCGAAATTAATATCGAAGACACGGGCTTAGCTAGCCCAAAATGAAGTATAAGCGAAAGTTATACCGAAGGCATTTTCCGGAGGGAGGGGCGGGGGGATTTCCAAAAAAAAAAAACAGCGTAAAACCTATTTTTTTATGCTTACATGGCTGTCATGAGTTTGAAAACGTTCGTCTTTGAACTAGTTTGTTTTGACGTATGAACGACGTCAAGCACCAGCGTTTTACTACTGCAAGAGACTCGAGTTGATTAGTTTACTCGTTTAGGAGCCATACTCTGGGAAAGGAGTGTTAAATGCATCTTCATGATCCATTATACCAAGCCATTCATCACATAAATCTTGATCCATAAAGTCCATTTTTTCCTAACAACCGACTGAATCATGACGTAGACTGGTCCCTTGACATGCAGAAAATCGACCCTTAGCAAAAAGGTTCGACCCAGGTCAGCCTGCGCAGACTGACCTGATCGATACTTTTTTTTTTTAATAGATGCATTAAACCCCCTTTTTCCAGAGCATAGTCCATATCTTTAGGCTTGCAATATGGCAAAAGAAAAGTAATTATCTAATGTTGGGAACATATAACTCGCGCAGTTTCTCCCTTTGACACAATATTTTCATACGAGTTTTTACTTCAAAATTCACTCCTTACGAACAGAGAGTAAATCTTCACCAAATAAGGAAATCTAAGACCCCTCTATCACAGACAGCAACTGCTGGCAAAAAAATAAAATATGACTTAATGGGTTAAACAAGCTCCAGGGAAAGCCCTTGGATACCCTGCCTAAGTACGCACTGAGTGTAACTAGACAAACCGCGCGCTGAAACATCCAATCTGCCGATTCAACTCGAGCAATGCTGCTTCACGTGGTTAAAGGATTTTATTTGACGAAATGTTTTGTTACAGTTTAGACGGGGGGTAAGGAGAATTAGGTTTAAATTAGGTTTAAATTGCTGAAAGACCACAGCGACTCAAATCAGCCACGATATGTAACAGTGTGCACAAAAAAATGATAATTGTCGCAATGTCTCGGACATTGGCTGGCCCCTGCTAGGGTGCCATTCAACAAACCAGCAGTGTCACAGTTGCTTGTTTAATCAACTCCATACCACACAATCCCATGTTTTAAAGAAGAAGTCTTTTGAAAACATTGTGGGAAAAGGAGAAAATGCTGGTTACCAGCATTTTCTCCTTTTCCCACAATGTTTTTCTACCCTTTCAAAAACAATTTTGAATTTGGAGTCACGTTCATTTTGTTGGCTGGAAATGCTTTGAATTTGGACAAGCCTAAATTTTTGTCGTTTGCTAAAGAGAGACGACAAAGTTTCAATCTGGTCCAATATGAAAGCATTTGCAGACGACAAATTAAATGCTACTTAAATGACTGAATTTGCTTTTGAAAATATTGTGGGAAAAAAAGAGAAAATGCTGGATACCAGCATTTCCTCCTGCACCTTGTCTGCCGAGGACCGGTAGCCCAGTAGGTAGGGAACAAGACTTGAGAACAGGGGTCGCTGGTTCGATCCCCAGCTCGGCCAATTTCTTTCCGAGGATTGATGATAGTCATTGCGAAAGGATTCATTCCTCTCTCACCGCTGACCATTGTTTCCACGACGGTTATGTGGGAAAGCAGCCAGTGGCTTGGAAAAGAATATAGTTCGGAGTACTGGAAAAAGAAACTCCAGGAAAGCATGAATTGGCGCACTGGCCGCCGCGACATAACTGAAACAATGTTGAAAACGGCGTTAAACACCATATAATCAATTAATCAATCCTGCACGCTCTGTGTAGTCTGATCTTGGATCAAAATTGTTTGCGTAATGTGAAATGAAAATTGTATATAAACATTACGCTTCGCTGAATCTGACTAGAAAGCGGCGGCACACAGTTGTAATCCTTGCAGCGCTTTTAACAACTGTAGTTGCCTTTGCGGACAGTGTAGATCAAGATCAGACTGCACAAAACGTGCAGTCTGATCTCGATCTTCACTGCCCGCTTTGCGGAGACGTTCTGGACAACAGCAATCATGAAATTGTAGTAATTTAGGTCATATGTTCACACGGCTTTGTTTATTCGCAGCTATAAAGGTCAACAAAGAAAAGAAATAAAACTATGCATCGCGAATCATGAATAAAACATAATGAATTATTCATTTTTCGTTACCTCACTGTGATATTCTTGAAGTTTATATGAGGCTCACCCTTTGAACAATAAGAGCAAGTTTATTGCGCCAACAGTGTAGATTAAGTTAAGGCTACAAGACTGTATCATTTATATCATTGCGTCAGCTCGCTTATTAACTTGTGGCCTGGGTTTTACCAGCCCTAGGTTAGGGTTCTGAAGTGTCTTGCAAAAGGACACTCCCACAAAAATATCCAGCTCCTGGAGTAAGGATACAACCTGGGGCCAACAGGGGCTACCCCTGTGTTATAGGGACCCCTGTATAATCATAGGCCACTGAAGCTCCCTTGGTCTATCACGGTACACAGAAAATTTCATTGGTCGATCATCGGACATTCTTACTAAAAATAGCACATTGACCTGTATCACAAAAGTATATACGATATATAGGCGATGCGCCAATGAGCTATTTTTGGTAACGTGTTCAATGGTCGACCAATGAAAATTTCGATATTAAGCCAACAAAGCTTCAACAGCCTGTGGTACAAAAGACAAGTAGTTATTTCTTTACAAGGCAACAAAATTTTAGACTCTCCCATTTAGACAGCACTTGCAGACGACATTTTAAATGTGGCCCGTCTGATGGGATATGTCTTTGAAAGGGGTAGAACGCTCTGTGGAAAATGGAGGAAAATGCCAGTAATCAGCATTTTTCCCACAATGTTTTCAAGTCCTCTTCCTTATGGCCGTTAAAACAAAAAGTTTCTTTGGTTCAAAAGAAATAACAAGAGCAAAACTTACCATATTCCTGGTTCGAGTCTTTCCGCAATGACGTCAGGATCGGTAAACACGTGACCTGAAACGACCAATAACTTGTTGAGTGTTTAACACTACTTTTCTGCGTCATAGGCACTGGAATGTGCATATATCGAAACCCATTTGTGGTTCAGTTTAAACAGAGATTATGAAAAGTGACTACGCCAGAAATTAGCCTATTTTTTCCTCATTGCTTTTCGTATTTTCAAAAAGTGAATAATAGAAAAAAAATAAGAAAAGTAATTCTTTCAACTTTAGATGCAAATCAACCTCGTGGTTAGAAATGAAGTGCTGCTGCTGAAAATAGCCACACATGAAAAGGGGCATTCGGACATTTGCCTAAAGTGTCGTCCCGGATCAGCCTGCGTATTCCGCGCAGGCTAATCCGAAACGACACTTTCCGTTTTTATGTAATTTTCTGTTTCACGCAAGTCTACTAGACGTCTATCGGACAAAATCTAATGTAGTCATAAAGTGCCGTCTCGGATTAGCCTGCGCGGACTGCGCAGGCTGATCCGAGACGACACTTTACGCAAATGTCCGAATGCCCCTTTTCACGTGTTGCAGGCCATTAATGGTGTGTCTGAAAATACATGCAGACTGTACAGTGATAGGTTAATGTGCAACGTATTAAAACTATCAAATTTCTAGCATCAATTAGTTCAAGAAAAGGACTATCCCCTATCATATACATTTGCTAAGATGTGAATAAGCGCCGCGGGCTGTGGATTTGTGGTAGCAACTCTTGAATATTGGTGTTATAAATAGGCCCGCAAGTAGGCCTGCAGAATAAACATGTCAATATTTTTTTCTGTGTCATCTGTGCAGTCTGGTCGTCATCTACACTGTCCGATAAAAGCAACTTATGTTATACTCATCATGCTTAGTTTCAATTGACTAAATGGTGTTTTACGCCGTTTTCAACCTTTTTTCAGTCATAACACGGCAACAGCTGATGTATGTCATGGGTTTCACCAGTACTAAGCTGAGGCTCTGAATCCTCTTGTCCAAAGACACTCCTCGGAAAAATCTAATGCCTCCAGTGAGGCTCCAACCCGGCCGGGGCCTCCTGGTTACGAGTCCTACACTTTACCAATGAGTCACGCAGGACCCTGTGCTTAGATTCAAACATCGGTTTAGAAACAAAATTGTTATTTACCATCGACAATTAGCCTCCGAATGAGAACGGCCATTTCCTGGCACTGCCGGATGCCATACTCCACGGACTGGTCTTCTTGTAAACCTAAATCTGAACATTTCGGTCAAGGAAAAAACATTGGATATGGTTTGTACATACGGAAACATTTTAGAACTGTGTTTATCCACAGAACCTCATACAATACAGCAATTCTACTCTAACTAAAACAGTTGAATTTAAAACCCGCTTTAGGTTGAAAGTTACAATTTAGATCATACCGGTTGTTAGAGCAGCCTTTTAAAGCCTTCACCAAACAAGTCCCTAGTTAAAAACATTGAGAAAACGGGTTTTAGAAAACATTGTGGGGAAAGGAGAAAATGCGGGTTACCAGCATTTTCTCCGTTTCCCACAATGTTTTCTTACCCCTTCCAAAAAAAAAAAAAAAAATCATTTGAGTCACATTTAATTTGTCGTCTGCACATGCCTTGGATTTGGACATGCTTAAAATTTTGAAAATTTTGTCATACGATAAAAGCTTATTCAAAGAACCGTCGTTGGCTCTCAGCAAGGTTTGATTCAATGAAATGTTCCAACTCGAAGGACTTATTAGTTCGTTCTATTGATTGTGACTGATTGGTTGAATGTTTTTTTTTATGCCGCTTTCAACATTATTTCAGTAATACCACAGCAACAAATCACACATTCATGTATGTCCTTGGTTTAACCAGTACCAGGCTGGAGCTCTGAAGTGTCTTGCCCACTCCCACGAAAATCCCAGTGCCTTAAGTAAGGCTCGAACCCGTGGTTCCATGTTATGAGTCCTACACCTAATCACTGAGCCACGGAGGACCCCTGCAACCAAGTAAAATTACTTGAGAATATCAACGGTTTAGATCATTTACAAGTTACAGAACACTGAGTTCACGCAACGAAATTGTATTTATTTCCTTTTAAGGTAGGGAACACCCTGTATTTGTTTACAGTTAAGGAATAAAAATATTTTTTCTTCCCCATAATTCAACCCCGTCCCTTGACACGGACACAATAAAATTTTAGTAACTTTAAAGGTATCTCTGGTTTGGATTGAATAAGCATTGCCAATGGAATATGACAATATCTGCCGAGGTCTCTCTACAAATTCCTTACGAAATTGGAATATGTCGAAAGGAGGCACACATGACGATTATGTACGGAATATGCCGATAGAAGGCGACCTTGGTGGTTTTTTACGAAATATGCCGAAAGAAGGCGACCGTGGTGATTATTAATGGAATATGCCGAGAGAAGGCGACGTTGACGATTCTTTACGAAATATGCCGAGAGACGGCGATCATAGCGATTATTTACAAAATATGCCGACAGAAGACAGCAATAATGATTATCTACGAAATATGCCAAGCCAAGTGTACTTCACAAAGAAAGTCTTTTAATTGTACATTGTACTTCAAATACACGATTATTCTGTGTTTTTGGACATATTCTAATTATTACCATTTGACGTTTGAAAGGAAACAAACTTCGACTTCCTTACGCTAGAGGAAACTTTTAGAATAATTGGTAAATACGGACCGTGCTGAAGCCTACGCGTGCTTTTTCAGTTCACGTATAAATCATACAAGTTTGCTTTATGCTTTGCCTTTCGGGAAGTAAAAGACTGCTAAAAACCAAAGTCGGTAAAGAGACTTTTATAGAAATTTTACGACTATCTAAACATCGTAAAAATCTAAAAACAGACATACCCTTACGGCATAAAGCTCAACTTAAGATTACATAAGATTTTTTTCTCTTGTGGACAGTATACAGCCGTGTGGTGACCGTGGATATGAGGTAGAGCGTCGGCACCGTAACCATAAGGTCCCGAGTTCAAAACCCTTGAAGCGGGTGTCAGCTTTGGGCCATTGGTCAAAACATTCGGCGCCAGTACTGGTGTAGTTTCCAAGAAGCAGAATCGAGAGAGATTGGCATAAGTTGCAAGAAATTGTTTCTCAATCGATGTAAAATAATTATTTTTAAACTAGACAGTAGACATCCAATACCAGACGAGGCACAGCTGATCTAGGTTCTGACGTTGTTTAATATAATCTGATTGAAAATGCAACATGTTCTTCTTCTCCTGATAAATAATTCTATTTTTTCTCGTATTTATACATTACAGACGATAAGAAAGCCCAGAATAAAAACAAAACAACGTCATCTGTAATAAATATGCCAAAATAAAAGCTATCACGTTTACATGCTCATATTTACCTTAAGCAGTTTTGCTCTACATTTGCGGCTAATGTAGATCAAGGATCAGACTGCACGTTCAGTGCAGTCTGATCCTTTATCTACACTAGCCCACACTGTGTGTGAGTGGTTTTGTTGGGTGGAGCGGCCTTAAATTGCTACAAATGTTGTTGTTTTTTTTTTTATGTCAATTTATTTATCACTCCAAGGAACTGAACTACACTGCTCAAAAGAAGTAAAGGATCACACAAATGCTGAAATTCAAATGTTTCACTTTGCTAAACACTCAGTCTTTATGCTCTGAAAACCATCAGCTAACATTTTTACTAGACAAAATGGCACAATAGTTTTCTTGTTTGTTTCACTTTAAATGCTGATACGCCATGTTAAGAAGGAAATCAAGAAATTTGTTTTCCTTGTTCTTTTGTTAAACAGCTCATATTTTTTCCAGTCTTTTGTTCATATTCTTCTCAAATCTAATGAAAGAAGAGGACGAGATGACACAATGACACCTCCGATTCTCTTAAAAGCCTGTGTGGCATTTTAAAAAAATGGCTTTGACAGGAATAGCCCATACATATTTTGTGCAAACCAAATTCTTTTGCCTGTTCTGAGATTTTACAGTGTTAAGACTGAATGAACTTATGAGCAGGAAATTAATTGCATTGTCCTGTACTGAAAAAATTATCTAGCGATTGAAGTCGAGGACATGTGATCCTTTAACTTTGTTGAGCAGTGTATTATTAATTCTAACATGACACGTGAATTCGGTTCTATAAACACAGTGCAACGAAAGCGTGGTAAAATCTACGTCATTCTATGTAGAGTGAAATCATTCTGTACAAAGTAAGTAAGTTATTCAATGGAATATAATCTGCATCCGCGTTTTTACTCTAAGTATGAACTTGTTTTCCTTTCATTAAGAGTTGGTCATGTTAGAATCGAAATAATCTTCTTTCTATCGTGGTTTATCGTTCAGTAAACTACGTTGTGAGTTATAAGGCGCAATGAATAAACCACTCGGGCTATCGCCCTCGTGGATTATTTATTGTGCCTCATAACTCACAACTGTGGTTTATTGAACGATAAACCACGATAGAAAGAAGATTATTTCTTAAATACAATGAGCGACGCTTAAATTAAAGGGGTTTAATTCATCTCTGTAATGCATTACACCAAGCAAGACATCATGTAATCATGAATCCGTAAAATCCATTTTGTCTACCAACCGACTAAAATACAAGGTAGACAGCTCCTTTGACATACAGAAAATATACAGACAGCAAAATGTTTAGACTCATGTCAACCTGCGCGGACTGCGCAGGCCAACGTGAGTCGATATCTTCAGCAGAAAAATTAAATCCCCTTTTCACAGAGTTTGGTCGGATTGCATCCATTACATGTACTTTCTTGGTATTCAATAATTCTCAATTTTCAGGATATAGAAATAAAACATTAAAAAAATCATCATTATCATCATCATCAGCATCATCATCTTCATCATCACATTTTTTATCATGTCTGTCATAATCGTAAGAATCATTATCATCATCCTCTCCTAATAAAATCAAATTTATCAACATAAATTCTGAACAAATCATCATCATCATGAAAATCATCAAAATTAGGGGAAAGGCTTCATAATGACCTTCGGTTGGTACAAGTTTTCAGTTAATGTCAAATTAGCCTGTACAGTATAAGGTTAACCCGTTTATCTTATGACAAAACTTTTGGCTTGTCCAAACCCAAAGCTTTTCTAGACGACAAATTAAATGATGCTCAAAATCGTGAAAGATGTCTTTCATGGGGTAAAAAACATTGTGGGAAAAGGAGAAAATGCTGGATGCCAGCATTTTCTCCTTTTCCCATAATGTTTTTAAAAAGTCTTCTTTTTTTAAGGTCGTTATCAGTCAAACAAACAAAAACAGTGTGGAGGAAACAAAGGGTTAATCACGACACTGGTATCACACAGGTGAATTTTTCCCTTTGGCAAAATACGTAATTAATGTCCTTAATGGTTTTGTACATGTATACATGATGTGAGTGTATATGTGTTATATCGTAGGTATATTTCGACGTTGAAAATGTGGCACTTGTATAGTTTAACAACGATATTGTGTCAGCTGACTGACTCTCTCTCACACACACCCCCCCCCCACACACACACGCACGCACACGCACACCCACACACTCACACACACATCCTCTTTCTCTCTCACCCTCTCTCTTTTGCACCCTCTCTATGACTCTTCTCTCTCTCTTTCTGTACTCTCTCTCTCTCTCTCTCTTTCTGTACTCTCTGTCTCTCTCTTTCCTCTCACCCCCTCTCCCGCCCCCTTTCCCCTCTCTTTTTTTCTACTCCCTATCCCTCTGTTGCTCTCTCTCCCTTTGTCTCTACCACCAATATGACAGTTTGTAAACACGGAACCCATCCAATGGCATATTTTAGCCGTTTCCCTGTTTGTAACAATGTTATCACAAGCGGGCCAAAAGAAAAATAAGACCATATAGGGAATGGTTGTTAATGACTCGAGTCCCGCTGTTTTGAGTTTCCCTTATCAAGTCTGATTATCGAACGATCACGTTTTTCGCATTTTTTCTGCTATTTGCGACGATGTTTCGTTAATCATCTCTTCACTATCGATTTTTTCATTATCATCATCACCATCATAATCATCATCATCAATTTCAGGTGTTGTTATTTATTTATTTATTATTTACTTATTATTATTATTATTATTATTAACATCATCATTATCATCGTCATTTTGTTGTCATCGTCATTATCATCATCATCATCATCATCATCATCTTAGTTGTATTATCATCATTAAAGATCAATAAATCTAAATTCTGATCCTGATATCATTATTCTTTTACTCGTCACGGTATATATAGTTCTGTGATAATAAACTGTTGGTCTATTTCCTTTTCTATTACAATTGACAACTTAACTTAAAAAAAAGGACGAAAATGATCAGACTGTAACCCAGGCTAGGGTAGAAGGGATCTTTCACAAAGCTCTTAAGGTATATATAACATTCTTTTACAAACCAGTGGTGTAATATTCACAAACAATGCACGCGGTCGTCCTGTTGAATGCACAAGAATAACTTTAGTGTCGTCAACTCTTTTTCTTTGTACACGACATTTAGAATTTTCCAAAACCGTCCACATCAAAGACAACTGCGTCGAAATTGACAATCATAATCTGTTTTTTGTTTGTTGACTGTCTAGAAAACATTGTGACAAACGGAGAAATTGCTCGTTCCGAGCAATTTCTCCGTTAGTCACTATGTTTTCAAAAGTAATATGACAGTTACTTTTTGAAGCTATTTAAAACATGTTCGACATTTTAGTTACCTGGATTCATGTACATAGTTATATTTATTTCTAGCACCTTACAGAATAAGGTTCTTCTTTAAATTTTGCCCTAACGCACCAATTACATCTTTAAATACTATTCCGGATAATGTACCTGTTAATGAGTCATGCCCTGTGAAAAACGGGTTTAATGCATCTGCAAAAAGTATCGACCCAGGTCAGCCTTCGCCGTTGCCATTGGTCAATTTTCTGCATGTCAAAGGACCATTCTACATAATGAATCAGTCGGATGTCAGACAAAATGGATTTTAATAATCCATAAAATCTGTGATATCTTGGTCTGTGTAATGCATCACGGATATGCATATCACACCAATTCGTTCATATGCATTGAGATCGTACAGCTTTCAACGCAGCAAGCAGGGTTCACGATGTATGAATAATAAAAGATTAGATAAAATGATTAAATAAATCTGATAAATGCAGAGAATATATTTTAGATCTGTTTCTTATACATAACAAGAATTCATGTAAGTCGATTCCTTTTCGCCCGATAATTGTTATACAGATAATCATATTATCAGCATCTCGCCTTCTGACTTATGATATGTTATGCTATTTGCAGTCTCTTGCCAAAGGACACTCCAACATGACCTCGCCCCTAGCGAGGCACACAGAATCATAACAATTAAGCTTTGGCGGAACAACCCCCCCCCCCTCCAATTGTCTTATGTACAATGACTTTGGTACGATGGTCCAACTGACAAAATTGATTACAAAGACAGATACGATAAAGACCGAGAGAGATCAAATGGGCGATAGCTTTTTTCCATCCATTATCGACGTCGTCATCTGGTAGGTAACTGGAGGTGTTGACGACAAAAACAAAAGCAAGACAGACAATATTAGACCCTTCCCTAACGCCTTTGAAGCTAACCACTTTCGTGAAAATGATTAAAAAATACATTGTAACAAAGTGAAAATCTTGCCCCTTGCTGAAAATCCTGAACTATAACAGTGCAGTTCCACACTGCATGTTTTTTATGTTGTCGTTTTTGAAACCTACTCCCATAGTATCTTATATATTAGTATTAACTTGAATATTTACATCACAAAACAGATTGTGCACATCGTGTCGGTGTAGCGGTCACAGTATTTTTGTTTTCGTAGCAGATGAGTGTAAAAGAAAAAAATCCGTATAAAATATAGATTATCAACTGAAATCAAGCTTGAAAAAAATAATGCCTGTTAGAACGTTGTTGCAAAAGAACAAATGGCTGGTTAATAGCAACTTCTGATTTTGCCACACTGTTTTCAGCAGTCGTCTTCAGAGTATAAGTTCTAATCCTTTAACACACAACCCCGTTATTCAACGACCATGAGGAAAAAAGGCTTTTGAAAACATTGTGGGAAAAGGAGAAAATGATGGTAACCAGCATTTTCTCCTTTTCCCACAATGTTTTCTATCTAGTCACATACAAAACTCGTCATTTGAATCACATCTAATTTGTCGTCTGCAAGTGCTTTCAGTTTGAACCAGTCTAAAAATTTTTTCGTCTGGTAAAGTGTTAACTTATTTTTGTACTGTGCTAGTCTTGGGTTTGAGGTTGTCGTCGAATGCCTGTGAACATACCGACCGATGACAAAGTAGTATCTATAGATGACAATCGGAAACCCAATCAGTGATTGATCGACAATCGATCATCCGTCATCGATCATGTGATTTACGCGCCGACCCCGGACTTCGATCTAACATTTTCGGTCGTTCTTACAGCCGTGTTATATTTCTTTTAACCCTTTACGGCACAGTCCCCTGAATTAACGACCCTGATGAAAATGGCTTTTTTGAAAACATTGTGAGAAAAGGAGAAAATGCTGGTAACCAGCATTTTCTCCTTTTCTCACGATGTTTTCCATCTTTGCAACGAAAAATTCCATCAATTGAACTACATATAGATTGTCGTCTGCAAAAGCTTTGAATTTGGACAAGTCTAAAATTCTGTCGTTTGGTAAAGCGTTCACGCCTCGAGCGCCAACTAATAAAACTGACAAAATTATTCAGCGAGTAAAAGGACCTACGATTTTCGATTTCAATGCTGTTTTGGTGTTAATCTTTCATACTGCACGTTCTCTGCAGTCTGATCTTCAACTGCACTGACCGGAAAAACCATTTTGAATTATGTTTATGCGCGGTAGGAGTTAACACTTTGACTTTACTGAAACGTTTCAATGGCGAAGAATAGAAACGTACAAACGTATTGTTTCAACTCTTCATCTAACGATCCCGTTCTGTCACGATCCTGGGAAAGAATAATTTGAAAACATTGTGGGAAAAGGAGAAAATGCTGATAACCAGCATTTTCTCCTTTTCCCACAATGTTTTATACCCTTCCAAAGAAAGAAAATCATTTTTTGAACTACATTAAATATGTCGTCTGCAAATGCTTTCAATTTGGTCGCGTCTCAGATTTTGTCGTCTGGTGAAGATTTGCACAAAATATACGCGAATAAATACAATAATGGTATGCGCCTTGAACAAGTCCATACAAAGCTGGCTATCTTCTGGACAAGTAAAGTTCACACTGTATTTTTTTAATATGGTGTTTAACGCCGTTAAAAGGTTTAAATACAACATCATTTCAGTTATATCACGGCGGTTGGTGCACCTATCCATGCATTTCCTGTAGTTTCTTTTACCAGTACATCGCTTAACATTTTTCCCAAGCCACAGTCACTGACTACTTTCCCACACAACCATCGTCGAAACAGTTATCAGCCCTGAGACAGGAATGAATCCTGTTGCAATGACTATCATCAATCCTTGCATGGAAAGAAATTGGCCGGGAATTCGAATCAGCGGCTCCCCGGTCTAAGGTCCTGCACACTACTGACTGCCCTACCGGACTCGGTTCCATGGGAAAAGTAGTTCATTTAAACCCAGGCAAGGTCGGGATTAAAAGTCGCAACCGGTGGGTTACTGCCTCGGTATTTCACCAGAGCTATAAAGGCTTGACATTTATGGTTGGAGCTTTTATTATTAGTAGTAGCAGTAGTAGTGATGCTGATGGTAGAAGTAGTAGTAGCAGTAGTAGATGTAATATTCGTGGAAGTTGTTGTTGTGATAGGAGTAACGAAGCATCACTCAAAAATGCTTCGGAAGTAACGGGTAAATGAAAATAAAAACACCCCAAGATTTCACCGACCCACCCAGACCCCCTTTTGGGCAAGTTTTTCGGTTCACTTAATATAATAAATAGATTGTTATTTCTAATAAAGGGAACTGATGTGTAAAACTTTAAGATTACTGTTTGATTATATTTGTATTTCTCGTTTGCAATATTCATCCGACGGAACAATAATACGCGTCAAAACCTCCCACATAGTGAATTATTCAAGCAAAAATATTCATAATATTATCATAATATTATTATTACGTTTTAGCACATTTTTTGTTTGTTTTTACCTCGTAATCTTTGTCAATTCTTTACCTATGTGCCAAACCTCTGTCTGTCTGTCTGTCTGTCTGTCTGCCTGCCTCTCTCTCTCTCTCTCTCTCTCTCTCTCTCTCTCTATCTATCTATCTATCTGTCTATCTATCTCTACCTCCACACGACGGCCCCATCCATCCCTTCCCAAATCAAACACACATAATGTTATTAGCACTTACAGTGTATCATTTTTCATTATCAAGACAATAGTTCAAGGAGGAATCAAAGGTCTCTTTCTATTTTCAATTATCACTTTATTATTATATCTCATTAATAAACTATTCAATGTTTCAACGTTCAGTTGCAATCGTTTCGGAATCGACCGGAACATTCGTCCTCTAACTACAGTATATAAAGGCAATTTACAACAGAAGCTTTTGGTTGACATGGGAATAGATGAAATTTACACCTGTCAATCTCATTAGCCTGTCATTCAAACATGGGCCGTCTCAAAGGTATCAGTGTTCACTTTCAAACTGCTGCAAAACAAGAGACGGACATTTTCTAAGTTAGAATGTGGGAAAATTCAGTGCTGATATTTGTCCAAGGGGCTAGTTTTCACAAACAATTCTGAATTGCAATACTAACACCAAATTCAAAAAACTAGCTATTCGATTGGCCGAGACTTTTTGTCTGTTTTAACGACCCTGGGGAAATTTCCTCTTTAACACTATGGGAAAAAGAGAAAATGCTGGTAACCACAAAGTTTTCCATCCTTTCAAAGACAAATTTCAGTTTTTGGGGAAAGATTTAGTTTGTCGTCTGCAAAAGCTTTCAATTTGAAAAATTCTAAAAATTTTGTCGTTTGGTAAAGAATTAAGTGTATTCTGCCTTCTAGGGGGTTTAACTCTTTACAAAACAACAAAATTTTAGACACTGTTATAGAGTGGTCCGTGATGAAAGCATTTGCAGACGACAATTTAAATGTGGCCCAAATGATGGAATTTGTCTCCAAACGGACAGAAAACATTGTGGGAAAGGGAGAAAATGCTGGTTACCAGCATTTTCTCCTTTTCCCCCAGTGTTTTCAAAAAGGCTTCCTCCTCAGGGTCGTTAAATTCGGGATTGTTTGGTATTTAAGGTTTAAGCTGTCAACGTATGTCTTGACTCCACAGTGTACAAAGCGGAGAAAACGTCGGGCAGAGGACAGCCACAATAATAACCCTTTCCCAAACAAGCCTGTAAATTTTCGCCCATGAAAGAGGAAAAAAGGCTTTTGAAAACATCGTGTGAAAAGGAGAAAATGCTGGTTACCAGCATTTTCTCCTTTTCCCACGACGTTTTCTACCAATTCCAAACACAAACATTATAATTGGAGTACCAGTCACGTTGTCTTCTGCAAGTGCCTTCATCGCGGATCAGTCTAGAATTTTCGTTATCATTCAGTGAAGGGTAAAAACATAGCCCTAAGCAAGAAAGGCAATTAATGACAAACTATATGATGAAATGTACGTGGTGTATAATTTGTATGTATGTTATATCCAGCAAAACTTCATCTTGCAATATTTTTTTACATTTTACATTTTATTCAGCATAAAACAGCACTTGCATGTTTATAGCTTACAACATATCAAACAAATTTATACCCACATGCGCAGAAAACAAAGACATAAATAGAATGCTATTATCTGAGAAGTATGAAATAGTTTACAGCGCCATTTTTAAAGATTTTCCATAATACATCTGTTTGTTTGTTCAAGATCAGACCACTCCCCAAGAGTAGTCTGATCCCGAACAAAACTCCCTATAAGAATGTCAAATTGATTGATTGGCGTTAAAGGACTGTATTGGTAATGATACATCATTTTGTTTTGTTCAAGATCAGACCACTCGTAAAGAGTAGTCTGATCTCGAGCAAAACTCTCTGTAAGAATGCCAAATTGCTTGATTGGCGCTAATAGCTTGCATTGTTAATGATTGCACAATTTCTTATGAAATATATTTTTGAAACTATATTAAATAAAAGCGATTTTCGTTATAGTTTAGAACTCTGTATTTTGTCTTGTTGCAGCAAAAATAAAACGAGCGACGTTATTTATTGTTTTTGTCGACTTTGAACTCATTAAGGATTCAAATTTATTAATAGTTGGCCATTGATAATAATATTTTTTCAGATATTGTTTACGGAGTTCATAATATTTTGTGCAGGTGAGAAGGAAATGGTATTCATTTTCAACCATATTTTGATTACAGTGCGGACAAAGTCTATTTTCTCTTGGGATGTTTAGGTGTCTACCTAATTCTATAGCCAAATGATGTGAAGATAATCTGAATTTGGACAGGGCTATTCTAAATTTGTCATTAGTTATACATTCCAGATATTTTTCTCTTTCAAAATTATGTTTATAGATACTGTATGATTCCAATCTAGCTGAATTATTTATATTTGAATACCATTTTTGCTTAAACATATCAATTATTCGTTGCTCAATGTATTTAGCAAGGAAATTATTTCCATTTTGACTAAGCCACAGATTTGTCATGCCAATTTGATTGAGTGTTTGTTTTACATGATAAGCCCAATTTAGATTGTTATAATTGTTATCGGCATCTGCATCTCTTTTTAACATAAGATAAATCTTTTTTACCATTGAGCTTTCTGGTTTTTTCATGATTTTAATCCAAAATTTCATGATAAGTAATTTTCTGTTTATTTCCATAGGATATCTTCCTAACTCTCCATAAAGACCATCCAGGTTAGTTGACTTTTTAACCCCAAGAATTTTTCTCATAAATTTACAATGAATTAATTCAATATTTTTACACGGATGATTTCCCCATATACTTGCACTGTAATTTAGTACTGAGCCGACTAAACTGTCAAAGAGATTGCATTTGTCATCGATATTTAAGGAAAGTTGGTTGAAAACAATAAACAAGTTATGTAGTGCTGATTGGGAGTGTTTTGCGATATATTTTTGCGTTCTAGACCAACTCCCATTTTTGAAAAAGTATATTCCCAAATATTTAAAATTATCAACGACGTCCAAAACTGTGTCATTATAAACAAATTCAAAGGTAGAATGTTTTCCTCTCTCAAATATCATTATTTTAGTTTTGTTAGTATTGACTGTTAGATTCCAAGTCGTACAGTATATATGTAAATCGTCAAGTAATGATTGTAATGCTTGTGGTGAATGTGCAAACAGTGCAGCATCATCAGCAAATAATAACAGAAATACCTTTAGATCATCAATGGTAAAAAGATCATCAATATCACTTTTCATATTTAAAAGTATATCGTTCACAAAGAAAAGAAACAGTAAACTAGAACTAGGATCACCTTGTTTTACACCTATATTGGATTTAATAAAGGGAGATAATTCATTATTGATTCTGACACAAGATTTTATAGTGGTATACATGTTTCTCATTGCGTTTACATATTTTGAACTTACATTTTCTTTCAACAGTTTTTGAAAAAGATAAGATCGATCAATTTTATCAAAACATTTTTCAAAATCTATAAATGCGCGATAAAGTTTTTTGTTAACACTTAATGTTTTTGCTATTATAGCGTGTAAAATGAATATACAATCAGTCGTGGATTTTCCTTTTTGAAATCCGAATTGATTTTGAATTATCTTAGATTGTTTTTCTGTCCATTTTGTTAAACGATTTAGGAGTAACTGTGAATAAATTTTTGAGATACTGTTTATTAATGTTATGCCTCTATAATTCTCTGGGTTGCCTGTCTCGCCCCCTTTAAAAATTGGAAATATTATCCCATTCCTCCATGACTTTGGGTATTCACCATTCAAAAATAGCCTATTAAATAAAGAAAGAATAAAAGGGGCTGTAACTTCGAAAGAGTGTTTGTATACTTCGGCCGCAATATTATCTATCCCACAACTTTTGTTATCGTTTTGCTTGAATGTGGCTGTTCGTAACTCTTCCATAGTGATTTCACTGTCTAATTCCTCATCAAATTGAAGTTCGTATGTTGTATCAGAATTTTCATTATTTACTGTATCGGCTTGATACAAGTAGTTGAAATGATTATACAGTTCCTCAATATTGATATCTGTATTTTCAGATTTTCAATAACAACCACCATCGCAAAACACTTAAGCCATGCTCTGGCAAAAAGGAGGTCTGATGCATCTCTACGATACATTATACCAAGGATTGTATATAACATGTAATCCCTGATTATACCAAGCAACTTGTCACATGAGTATGGATCCATATTGTCAAACAACGTGGTGAGAATCCTAAGGTAGAATGGTCCTTTGATATGTAGAAACATGACCAATAGCAAAAAAGTATCAGCCCAGGTCAGCCTGCGCGGACTGCGCAGGCTGACCTGGGTCGATACTTTTTTTCAGATGCATTAAACCCCCTTTTCACAGAGCATAGTTCAACTTATACTCCATTTTGTATTGTGCATTTATTATTTTGTCCTAGTACAGAACGGCACAAAAGTATGGCACAGCACCAAAAAATAATTGATGCAATTAACAGGATGAAATTTTTAGTGAATTTGAAAATGTCACATATGGCGAAACTGTATCTTGCAAAAGCTCGCTCCCGGAAAGCAGTGAAACCCCCATTAACACTTTTTGTGCTGGTACAGTACGATACAAAAGCATGGCATTTAGATATCACACCATAAAAAAAAAATTAAAAATAAAATTGCTGCGAGATAAATAATGAGGTGCAGTGCGTCCATTCATAAATATACATTTGACGATATTTTATCTTACAAAAAAAATCGACGTCGGGAAAAAAAGTAATATTCGTATATGCACCATTAATAATTTTGTACTGGTATGGTACGTCACAAAAGTATGACATATGGGGTAATCACACCATCATGATAAAAACACAATTGATGCAAAATTAATGATGAAATACGCATGTGATCATCAAATACTTATATTTCAAACTAAACTTTATCTTGTCTCTTTTAGGTACACAAAGCTTCTTATCTCTTTCTTCCTTTTTCCAGAAATCCTTACCTAAAAAAAGAACGAAAATTTACTTGTGTACAGGAAAATTTAGTGTTCATGATTATGCCATTTTCTTAAACCAATTATTCAAAATACATTTTTTGGTGGGTTTTTTGCAAAAAAAAATATCAAATCAACATAACACAAAACGTTACTTATAAGGGGAAGGCTAACGGTAATGATAATTCTCTTAAGGCCAAATTTTCGGTGTCACTTCTTTTCTAGCTGACACCACACTTTGTGAAGATGGGAAACAGATAATCACTTATCAGATACATACATTAACGTTTCTACGACCAGAGGGCCTTCGTACCGATAAGGCGGGTAACTTTACAAAAGTATTTAGGAATAACTATGCATAGCATCAGAAATTCAAAACCATGCCTTTTGATTATTGGAGCAGTGAATATCATCCAATCAAAAAGCTTCACACCAAATTTAATAATAAGCGCTAATTCGATGCTCTGATCCATCGAAAGCAGCCAAAAAAATAAGGATTTCATCTAAAGAATCCAATGAGCAACTTTAAAGAAATCCTGTCTGTTATTTTGAGGACAGGAGCTGTACCCACATACTATTTTAAACTGTATCTTAGTCTAATTTTAGATTTAGTTTAATTTGGTTTAGCCAGTCAGGGAATGCTTTACTGTCAAATTTTAAATTATTAAGTTAAAAATGTATTTAAGAGTGGTTGGTTTAATCTGGTCGATGGTAGTGTTGGGAAAACTTCACATTGTACTAGTAAGGGTGTTTATTGACACCTAAATCTACTATTGAAATAAAATTGGCAAAGGGGGAATTGGTACTGCAATAGTTCTGATAATGCAGGTTACATATGAAATATAATTGCAACACTTTCGCTGAAATAAAATAGAGCTAATTTCTCCTTGTCATACTATTTGTTCCTCTAAGAGTTAATTTCTCTCAAAATTTCTATTTTGATTGCTTTTGCTACAGATATCAAATTTAGCAGATTTATTTTCTGTAAGGCAAGGGACAGGATAAAACACAATATTAACGCTTAATATTTAGATCTATGTAGATAGTTTTTTTTTCCATCTCTAAAAGTATTTTGCTGATTGTATAGCAATACTGAACTACTTAATAAGGCCTTGGTTTCTTGAAGATGGCCAGAGGTGGCTACCAAGACGCTATAAACTGATGGTATAAATTACTTTACACACCGGCAGCTAAAAGTAAACAACTAGGGAGTCAAAATGCACACAAACTTAATTCATACCATCTAAAGTATTGATATTATCATAATATTAAAATGTATTGTAAAACTAAAATTAACGTTGTCATCTTTTGTTCTAGTTTTACAATATATCTTTTTCTGTCAGCGATTGAAATTCTGACAGATTCCACCGTAACAAATTATTCGCACCCGTATTAATATCCTTACTTTTAAATGAAGTGAAATTTGTCAACAATTTCATCTTCGAATTGTTAACATTTTGCATCTAGTGGGCCTGTAAAGATTAATCTGGGATACAAAAATTAGGGAGTGTTAAATAGAAATAAAATTGAGAGGAAAAGAGATGAAAAGAGATTATGTACATTTCACTGTTTCTAAATATGGCATGTAAATTTCATGTCACAATTTACCAGATAACCTTTTCGCGGACTTTTTGATCCTATAAATACCGTGGTTGTCATTGAACTCTATTTATGTTTGGCCCAAGATAAGGCGATTTTTCTCTCTTTCTCGTCTATGACATGTATTTGAACTGGATTATAGAACGCTTGAAACATCTTATGCCACAATATTCGTGTATCAATGATCCTAGAGAGGGTGTTTTACGGCGATTTTACGATCAATTGAAATCTGAGATTTTTCTAACACTTTGCCAAACAATCCCGAGTTTTGGCGACTCTTAGGAATAAAGGTTTCTGAAAACATTGTGGGAATGGGGTAAAATGCTGGTAACCAGCATTTTCTCCTTTTCCCACGACGTTTTCTGCTCTTTCAAAGACAAGTCCCGTTGTTTGCTAAAGTATTTTATATAGTCGCCTGCAATTGTTTTTAAGTTTTGAAAAAAGAAAAAAAAAGTCTAGAGTTTGTCGTATAGAAAAGAAATGCTACAAGTATTATATAACTGAAAGTCTAGACATTACTAAGCTTTTTACCAAACAACCATCTAAAACCATTATGGAAAAAGGAGAAAATGCTGGTAACCAGCATTTTTGCCTTTTCCCACAACGTTTTTTTACCCACTTACAAACAAATGCCATCGTTTCAGCAATATTAAATTCACCGTCTGCAATTGCTTTTTTTTTTTTTTTCTGGTATAGGGTTAAGCAGTGAAACAGGAATCCAGTCGCAATAACTTCAAATCAACCCTCGACAAGTTTGAGTCCAACAGGATGTCAAGCCCACAACCTCTCTGAATTATTGGCCATGCCCGTTACCACTGAGATACCGGGACCAAGCATAAGACGAATGAACAAAAGCACCTCATGAGGGCGCCATCGCTCGACTGGAATTGCATGGGAAATATACTAGGCAAGTTTAGTTCTAAGCAACATTTATTTACTACTTTCCTCTTTCCCACACTATCCCCAGTTTTAACTACGATAAAGAAGAAGGCATTTCCAAACTTTCTGGAAAACGGAGAAAATGCTGGTAACCAGCATTTTCTCCTTTTCCCTCAATGTTTTCTTCCCTCTAACAGATAGATTTTAAATTTCAGTGGGATTCACTCCGTCGTCTGCATATGCTTTCAAGTTGGACAAATCTAAAATTTCGTCGTCCTGTAAAGCCTAAAATATATGTACTAAAATGTCCGAGTTTCGATTATGATTGAAGTATAAGAAAAACGTTGATTTTAAAAAAAAAAAACGTCGAAAAAGGGCCAAATTAATTAATCAACTGTGTCAAATTAATTTTGATGGTCACCTGCCCTTGTTGTATGCATTTCCGATATGACAGCTAATAGTTTGAAGCAAATATCTTCAGTTACGAAAGAGATACCAAAAAATATTTAAAGCTTTTGCATGACGATGCCAACTACGACAGGGCTAGGACAATACCTCGCGTTGTCTGAGCATGTCATATTCTTCGAAGATTCGACCTGTCTGCCATGACTCATCACTAACCTGTCCAGGATAAATATTAATACGCGGTGTGTAAAACTAAAACTCACCGCAAATAAAGTAGCGATGGAGAAAATGGCTATAAACAATACATCTGTGGAAAACTCTAGCCTGTTTTTCGCTCCAAATTTCTTAAAATTTTAATTATTTCAAACGGGAAAAATAGTTTTTACAAATACTATTGTTAAACTGCACATCTCTGAATACAGTTTCTAAATATAGACTTTAGGGAAACCAGGATTCGTGCAGGGTATTTCCACAGTCTTATCAACAAGAAGTGTCCGGGCTTATACCGAAGCTGATACGCAAGCCTGTAGGGGCTGTTTTTATAAATGACTGGTGCTTAGGTTACATGCTGGCTGACCATAGCTGAATGAATCGTACCAGGTAGCGTTTTATTGAGTAAACATTTATTTTATTTTGAAATTCAAAGTAATGGTTGCCATTTCGAAAAGTAGTCCGGTTCTGTACCCAGAATGCCCGAATCAGATAGGTATGTATTTGAAAAATGCCACCTAGCGGAAGATAATGCATTACCTCGACATTTTCTCAAAAACAGCCCCGCTACAAGTAACAAAATATCTCCTACATGGCTGTTTAGCCCACAATAAACTTCCAAAATCAATATTTAGAGGGAGCAAAATTAATGAGGGTTTAATCCCTACCCTCTTTTTATCATACAATAATGACTTGTCCCTTTTTCTCTCCTTTCAACCTTTAACCAACGACAGAATTCTAGACTTGCCCAAACTGAAAAGATTAGCAAACGACAAATAATTCTGGCGCCAAAATTAGAAATTGGCTTTTAGAGGGGTAGAAAACATTGTGGGTAAAAGGAGAAAATGCTGGAAAACAGCATTTTCTCCTTTTCCCACAATATTTTCAAAAGGCTTCTTCCTTCGGGTTGTTAAAACTTTGGATTGTGGAGTAAAGTTGTTTTTTTTTTTCCATTTAGCGCTGAATGCATACAATGTGCATTATCAATCAGTACTAAGGTTGCAGACACTGCAATTTCAAAGCTGATTTTGTCACAATATCTGAGCTAAAAGCAGACAATGTAGATCCAAGATCAGACTGCACGTTCTCTGCAGTCTGATCTAGGTCTTTATTATCTGCATAACCAACTAAAATCTTAGTTAAGCGCTACCAAGGGTTAATGTTTTTTCCTGTCTTAATCCCCCAAGCTGAATAAACACCGTTTTAGCTGTTTTAAAAACAGTATTGTGTGTCTTCAATTGAACTCATTTATCTTCAGAAGACAAATTTTGTAGAATTAGACGACTTTTAGAAAGATGCTTTTAAAATATGGAAAAAAGATAGAATTTAAGGCTGATACGTGAATATATGAAAAAAAACATCGTGGCCGATGGAGAAATTGCTCGAAACGAGCAATTTTTCCTCTGGCCACAATATTTTCAAAACTAATCAGCTGCATAGGTAAACGCAGTACGCACTGCTTGTCAGATCAAAAGACAAATTAGGGAATGAAAATTAAATGTACTTTCCAAAAACTCAAAAACAGGTCTTTTCACGGGCACAATTAAAAGTCTATGAGGCTGGGGTATTCTGATCAACAACTAAGATCAGACTGCACTTTCTGTGCAATCTGATCTTGCCTACCGTTTTCTTATCATATGTATAACTGAAGTTGCCCAGAACAAGACAAAGGTTAAGCCCTTGCTTTTATTATATTACACATTTCAGCGCAATTTTGTAGATAGAGAACTTTCCAAATTCCGTATATTTAAACCGAAGAAACTTATTTTAATAAATTGGTAATTTACCCCATCTTTAATGAAGTTATAAGAACATCATAATAGCAGTTCTTACTACTTGATTGACCATACAAGTAATTAACCTATTTCCGTGCAGGCTATTTTAAGATATACAATACAGTATATGTATCGCAAAGCTGTGCAAGTAACTGAAAGGGATAAAAATATATGAACGTAAGTTAAACTTTTTTTTTTTTTCTTTTAAATGATAAGAAAAACATCGCAGAGAAGAAAATATATATGTGTAAAATGTAATCGCTCTTGTTACAGAAATGTCTTTAAAAATTGGTGTAAAGAAACGTAAGAGAATCGTAAATAAATTATACATGGTTAAAATTATCATTATAATGCATTTTCAAATCCTACGCAGTAACCAATATATGCAGAGTAAAAAAGGTTTTTAAATGAACAGAATGAAAAGGGGTGCTACCATTAATCTAATTCCACACAAGCTTTATTAGATATCAATGAATGAATGGGACCTTTTTCTGGACTTTAAACCCTTAAGGTGTGTGCCAGAGACAAGTAAAACTGTTGTCTCTTTAAGTGTAGATCAAGATCGGACTGCACAAAACGTGCAGGCTGATATTTTGTATATAAATACTGTTTTGGATGTACACTGAATCTAGCTTCGTGGCTTTTGGACAATGTAGATCAGGATCAGACTGATCAAGAACAGACTGTACAGAACACTCAGTCTGATCTTTGGTCTACACTATTTTGCATGTACACTGAAAAGAGCTTTGTCCTTTTGGGACAGTAAAGATCACGATCAGACTGCATAGAACGTGCGAATTAATCCTAAACTTCACCCTCCGAAATTTAAGTCGGTTGATCGAGAAAATAGCAATTAAATGCGAAATAGCTTAATCTCTAGCTTTTCACGGTCGTTTGTTATCAGCTGATATAAAACATTGTAGAAAAAGGACAAAATACCGGTATCCAGCATTTTCTCCTTTTCCCCAATAGTTTTCTTTGCTATGGTCGCAAATGCACCAGATCTTTATCAATCAATTCCGACTTTAAAACGACCTTGATGAAAAAAAGCTGTTGAAAATATTGTGGGGAAAAAGGAGAAAATGCTGTTAACCAGCATTTTCTCTTTTCCCCACAATATTTTCTATCCGTTCAAAAACAAATTCGTTCATTAGAGCCATGCTTAATTTGTCGTCTGCAAATGCTTTCAATTTGGACAAGTCTACACTTTTGTCGTCTGTTAAAGGGTTTATAGACATGAACAAATTGGCAGTTCATGTTTACATTCAATCGCTGTCAATCGGTTCATTAAGACGTGAAATTTCATCCCAAATTTTTTCTCATACATTTATTTGTTATTCGATACGGCTGTACTTTCTCGTTTTCATTTCTAAAACGTCAAACTTTCATTTCAATCGACCATGACGTCACGGAGAGTTGTGTTTCGTTTGGTGTCTTAAAGGGGCCTGTTTAGATTTCTTTGCTCAAAACAAAAACAAAAAATCTTGTAAAACACTGATATATACTACACAGTACTTATTTTTCTGCAAGCCTAAAAAAAGAATGGACGATAACATTCAATAAAAAGGAGCAATGTTGGCGTTTGAATAACAAGGTGATCGTGATGCGATCGGTATTAAAAAAAAAAGAAATAACTACGTTGTTGCTTTTTTTTTTTTTTTTAAGAGATCAAATATGACGTCACCATACTTATTTGAATACGATCAAACATAACTGACCAGTGCTTTTGATCATGTGACATTCCCAAAAGCCTCTGCGAAATACTGGCACAAAATCTAAAAATACCTATAGAGGTTTCGTTGCCCATTAAGGAAACTCCATTAAAAAGATCCTTCTTTTCACTGTTCATTGTTATTTAATGATGGTTTGCCAGCTATTATCTTACTGAATTCATAAATAAAACATTTAAGAATTTTTGTTCTTTAATATAAATATCTGAAAAAGACCATTAAAGGCTATAGCCGTTCCCGGTAGCTCGGTCTGTAACGTACACGACTAGAAACTCATGCTTTGCAATTGGGGTATAAACCCTCTTTCACAGAACACAGCTCATATAATTGGCCTTCGACACGCGAAAAGGAGCATTTGGACATTTGCATGTAGTGTCGTCTCGGATCAGCCTGCGCAGTCCGCGCAGGCTAATCCGAGACGGCACTTCACGATTATATTAGATTATCTCCTTTGGCAGACTTGCACAAAACAGAAATTTACATAAGAACGGAAAGCGTCGTCTAGGATTAGTCTGCGCAGAATGCGCAGGCTGATCCGGAACGACACTTTACGCAAACGTCCGAATGCCCCTTTTCGTGTGTTGCAGGCCATATATTGTCTAAAGCGTCCATTGAAGAACCGAGCAAAAGGGTGGCCGCATAAAGACAAAGGTTAGAGTGCTATCATTACGTTAATCAACACCGTATTCAACTTGGGCGGAAAATAAAAGGTATTGTCCTGTGTGAATGCCGAAAGAATTTGCTGACATGAAAAGGGAAACCAAAGAACTAAGAACAAAAGATAGTTAGCACCGTGACAGGAACGGAAAAGGTCGCCAGAAAACTGGGCTTGTTCTTGCTGTCACCGACCAGGGTCCGTCCGCATTCACCAACCAACTGTTCTTTGTCTTATTTTCCAAGAATTTCTAAATTTGAAAGTAACACAACTTCTGATTTGCTAAACCATTTGGTTTAGCCAATCATAAGTGGTGTTACATTCAAATTTAGAAAATTCTGGAGAATAAGACAGCTGGTGAATCAGTGAATATGGACCGTGGGCTTGCTTTCACTAAACTGCGTAGGCACGGAATTTGCGTACGCGTCTTAGGTAAGCAAGCATCAAGTCTGAAAACAAGTTTCACTAACAGCAGTGACTTAATGATTTGATTGAACTTTACGCCAGCTCATACCTTTGGGTAAACTGATTGATTGATTGTATTGTGTTTCATACCGTTTTCAACACTATTTCAGTTATATCATGGCTCGGCCAGTGCACCTATCCATGCTTACATGGAGTTTCTTTCTCCAGTACTTGGCGCAATATTCTTCCCAAGCCACTGGCTGCTTGCTCTCATAACCATCGTCGAAACAATGACCAGCGGTGAGGGAGGAATGACTCCTGTCGCAATGATTATCATCAATCCTCGGAAAGAAATTGGCCGACCTGGCAATTCAAACCATCGACCTGCTGGTCTTAAGTCCTTTACGCTACCAACTGTGCTACCGGGGCTCGGCATCTGCAAAAAAGAACTGACAAAGGTCAGCCAGCACAGTGCGCGATGGCTACCTTGGTCAATACTTTATTGCTTCATGAGAAAATTTTCTGCATGTCAAATGCCCATTCTACTTCCTGATTCAGCCAGTATTTAGACAACGGATCCACATTATGCGACAACTTTACTGTTAAAATGAATTACAAAGATGCATTAAACCTCTTTTTCCTAGAGCCCAGCTAAAATGCAATCTCACGTTATAACAAAAAAAAATAAGTAGGGGGTAGTAAAATATGTGACTATGTATAAATGCGAGCAAAACTGTATACCGCTTACCTCTTTATCAGACGACAAAATTTTGGACTGGACCAAATTGAAAGCATTTGCAGACGACACATTAGATGTAGCTTAAATCGTGATTTCTGTATTTGATAACAGCATTTTCTCCTTTTCCCACAATGTTTTCAAAAGCCATCTCTTTAAGGTTCGATAAGACTAGGATCGTGTGGTGAAGAATTAACTCTTCACCAGACGACAAATTTTGTAGATTTGTCCATATTGAAAGAATTTGCAGACGACAAATTAAATGTAACTCCAAAGCTGGTACTTTTCTTTAAGAGGGAAGAAAACATCGATAGGATATAAGGAGAAAATGCTGGTAACCAGCATTTTCTCCTCGTTCCCACCAATGTTTATAATTAGCATTCTTCCTTAAGGGGTCGTCATAAAGACGAGATGGTGTGGCAAAGGGATAAATTTGAGACCTATTTTCTCTGACACGCAACTCGCCATTGTGAGTCACTGGTCGACGACAATAGCTCGGCGATTATGTTCACAGGATAGCAATCTTCGCTTTAGTTTCAGTTGTTTATTTTTTCCCCCTCTTTTCTTTTATCAGTTCTTTTATTTCTGAAATATTTTGTTTTTCTTCTTCTTTCTCTAATGACATTGTCGTTTAGTCTAACATACATGACTGAGCCATGTTCTGTGAAAAGGGGGCTTAATGTATCTGCAAAACGTATCGACCCAGGTCAGCCTGCGCAGTCCGCGCAGGCTGACCTGGGTCGAAACTCTTTGCCAGTAATCTATTTTCTGCATGTCAAAAGGACCATTCTACCTCATGATTCAGTCGGTTGTTCGACAAATGGATTTTATGGAGATAACTTGCTTTGTGCCATGCCTCACAGAGATGCATTAAGCCCCCTTTTGAAAGAGGGCTGCTCATGTATTTTGTCATAGAGTGACTTAAACTTATAAACTCTTTACCATACAATCCCGAATTTTAACGATCCAGAAGAGGAAGACTTTTAAAAACATTGTGGGAAAAGGAGAAAATGCTGGTAACCAGCATTTTCTACTTTTCCCCACATTGTTTTCTACCCTTTCAAAGACAAGTCTGTTCATTTTATACCCATGTCTAATTTGTAGATCTACAATAATTGCTTTAAATTAAGACAAATCTAAAATTATTACCGTTTGGCATAAAGAGGTGAACAAAGCAATTAGAGCAGTATTATTAAAGAATAGACAATAGTCAACAGAAATATTTTAATGATCTAACTAGTAGAGAAAACGGGGAAAATTGTTCACATATTTTTGAAATGATGCCAGCGTAAAAGACAATGGTTCAAAGTGGTGAAAATAACACTAAATGACATTGCAGATAATTAACGATCCTAAACCGTTAAACTCCTTACCTTACGGACTATTTTTAAATCGGTCCAAATTGAAAGCATTTGCAGACGACACCATGTAGCTCAAATGGTGTGATTTGTCTCTGATAGGACAGAAAACATTGTTAGAAAAGGATCAAATACTGTTACCAACAATTTCTCTGGTTCAATAATTTTCTAATGGCCTTCTTTCCAAAGGCCGTAAAAACACGTATTGTAATCGTTCGTTACGTGTTGAATTTATAGGGACATTTTTTGGGTTGCTTTTGCAGACAATGTAGATCCAAGATCAGACCGCACAGAACGTGCAGTCTGATCTTGAATCTGAACTGACATAAAACTGTATATGTACTGCGTGGACCAGTTATATTACCACGGTATAGTGATCTACTTGATGTTCCACAAGATCTTAACTCAATTTCCTCATCGAGAAAATTTACAAGCAACTTGATTAACAAATATGCAAGTAAGATATGAATAGTCTACATCAATTACGCTTTTAAGAATAGATTCATGTGAAAATATTATAGCAAAAGGATTAATTAATCATTACGGGAAATTTCTCTTTTGCTGTAATGTTTTGTACAGGAATTGTAATACGAAAAAAAAATCGTGTACGAATGGTAACAAGTTAATTGTATACTAAAGTCTACTAATTATGGACAAATTATTTGTCACTTTCCATTGTTTGAAACCCCCGTGCAGAGTGACTCATCTACGAGCCAGAACGAGTCTAAAAATTCTTTTCATATTCTTTACTTTAAATGCAATAATGATCCATGGTTTGCTGTTTGGTTGGTTGGTCTGTTGGTCTATCACTTGAATGATTGGTCAGTAACGCCACTTTCAACATTATTTCAGTATTATTAAATCGAAAACTTACTTATTCATGTACGTCCTGGGTTTCACCAGTACTAGCCACTGCTCTATTTGAACTGTCTTACCCACGGAGTAAGGATTCGACCTGGCACCTCCAAAGTGCCAATCTTACATCTTCGCCCTCCAGCCACGCAGGCCCAGCAATAACCTTTGTGAACAAGCCATGATCTTGTAAAAGGGGCTTCAATGCATTTTCGTGATTTATGATAACAAGCGAGTCATCACATAATTATGGATCCAGAAAATCCATTCTGTCAAAGAACCGACAAAATCGTGAGGTAGAATGTCTTTGGACATGCAGAAAATTTACCAAAGGCAGCAAGTTTCGATACAGGTCAGTCCAGATCAATTCTTTTTGCATATGCATTAACTCCCCGTTTCACAGGGCAAGGCGCGTACATTAGAGCATAAATATTTGTACTCTGCTTTTAAAAGACCTTCAGTCATATCAAGGTGTCAACTCACAAACTCATGTGACCTAGCCCGAGCCAAGTTCAAACCCCCGATACCTGACACTGAACAAAATGTACAACAGATACAGCCCCAACGTCTATAGCTACCGGTATTTAAAGTTACAAGTTCAGTATTGTGACACATAAATCCTCTTTTTCAAACTTATCTTTTCATTTACGACAATTTCTTTTTTTTACATTATAAGGACAAAGAAAATAATTTTTACGACATCTACCAGGATTTTACGCCGACGCAGACGGGTTTAATGGATATATCTTTTTTAATCTGTTTGTAGGTTAAACTCTTCACTTTTCACCGGACGACAAAATTTTATACCAGTCTAGATTTTAAACATTTCACAAACGACAAATTAAAAGTTGCTAAAGTAAAAAAATGTAATTGGTTTAGTATATGAAAGGACAGAAAACAATGCGGGAAAAGGAGAAAATGCTAGTTATCAGCATTTTCTCCTTTTCCCACATCGTTTTCAAAAAACTTCATCTCCAGGGTCTTTATAACACGGATTTATTTGGTATAGGGTCAGATTACGCCAAGTAGTTTCTGCGACAAGATAAACGTTGGTTTTGCGATTTTTTTTTTTTTAAAAAGTTTACTCAAATCGCTATCGCTGGTACTCAATTCTAATGAATACATGTACCAACAAAATTCTAGTCGTATAGAGTAATTTCGCATTTGGCAATAAAGCCGCCTGCTAGCGGTAGTGTTAACTGCCTGGCACACATTCCCGAATTTGACAGATCGTGAAGTAAAAGGCTTTTGAAAACATTATGGGAAAAGGAGAAAATTCTGGTCAACGGTATTTTCTCCTTTTGCCTCAATGTTTTCTATTCTTTCAAAGACAAATTTCATCATTGTAGCTGTACTGAAATTGTCGTCTGCAAATACTTTCAGATTGGACGAGTCTAAAACTTTGCCGTATCGTAAAGTCTTGAGACTATCGTCCGTTGTCATTCTATCACGGTACACTTCATCATTTGGCAGACAAAATCTCGTGTTCATACTGAAAATCAGTGAAAACATTTCATTGGTTCCGTGGCGATATATCGCGGAACTTTTAGCCAATGAAATTACATGTTACGAGACAAATGTCCGAGAGGACTCTGCTGGTCTAAATAAAGTAACATAATTCTAAAATTTATCGGCCACGTTGAAGAGTATTCGAGTATTTAAATGAGACACCAGTTGTTATTGTTTCATAGGTCACTTTTTTACCTCATGAATGTTAATGAAAGGGTGGTTTGTCAGTTTGTCAGTCAACAGCCCCCACCCAGCAAGGAATAGGGGAGTAACCTGAAAACTGCCAATAGCTTTACCTATGCTAGTAGGGAACTGGATTGCCAGGGTCCGTATTAACCAGCCGAGACCCGGTAGCTCAGTCGGTAGTCGGTTGAGAACAGAGGGTCGTGGGTTTTATCCCTGGCTCGGCCAATTTCTTTCCGAGGACTGATGATAGTCATTGCGACAAGATTCATTCCTCTCCCATCGGTGACCATTGTTTAGACGATGGTTATGTGGGAAAGCAGCCAGTGGCTTGGAAAGAATATTGTGCGGAGTACTGGTTAAAGAATCTCCAGGCAGGCATGGATAGATGCACTGGCCGCCGCGATATAACTGAAAT
The DNA here is from genome assembly GCA_946811185.2 of Hippopus hippopus. Lineage (NCBI taxonomy): Eukaryota > Metazoa > Mollusca > Bivalvia > Cardiida > Cardiidae > Hippopus > Hippopus hippopus. The sequence continues at coordinate 10,719,372 of OX328103.1, read as the reverse complement.
AATTTTGAAAACGGCGTTAAACACCATACAACCAATCAATCAATCCGTATTCACCAACCATTGTTAAGAACGTTCCGAGTCTTATTCTCTAAAATTTAGATTTTAAAGTAACACAACATCTGATCGGCTAAACCATTTGGTTTAGCCAATCAGAAGTTTTGTTACTTTCAAATTTAGAAAATCTTGGAGAATAAGACTGGAAATGTTCTTGGGAATGGTTGTTGAATACGGACCTATGTTTTATTAAGTAATTTACCTTATTTGAAGTACAAGTATAAAAAAAGTTTCTACTTACCCCCGTCTCTTCCACAGCTTTTTCGCGAGGTTAGATGATTAACCCATTTGAAGCCAAAGGTGATACTTGTTACTTTTGCGGATATTGTAGATCAAAGATCAGACTGCACAGAACGTGCAGTCTGATCTTTGATCTACAATATTCGAAATTCTGTGAGATTGGGACCCTCAAAAACATTGAAACTGAAATATTTACTGTTCAGGTCTGCATATTCAACCCTTAGGCTGCTAATCACGATTCACTGACCTGTAGCGGACAGTGTAGATCAAGATCAGACTGCACAGAACGTGCAGTCTGATCTTGGATCTACACTGTCCGATAAGAAGATGTTTTCCCCAAAACATAACTTTGAAATAACAATATTTAGGGTGTGACTATCGACTTAAAAATTTTATTTTAGTTATTTAGCTGAATAGCGGTTAATACGTTTACTTCCTTGATTTGACAAACGAAAGGGTTATCCTCTGATACGCGGTATGAAAACTGCAAAATTCACTTCACATGCTGTTTTCATGCTGTCTTTTTTCTCTACCTCTTCATCCATCTCCAGGCCATTTTTAGAATTTTAGATAATACAAAGGATACAATCTAACATTGACTTGATATTCACAATATTTTCCGCCTTGTAAAATTTCCGGAACTCTTTTCTGATGTCGTAATATGGGGAGAAATAAGAAGGTAGCGTAATGTTTTTCGTAGCACACTCCGGGTGCAGCACTTGCCGTATATGATTTGGGCCGTCTGTAGTGAGATAAAACGATTTCCCGCCATGGTCTGGGTGAATACCTTTTGACACGAGGAATCTGTCGAGCTGAAAGCAGAAATAAATACCAAAGGTTATAATGTGTTTGTTTGTTTGTTTGTTCGTTCGTTCGTTCGTTCGTTCGTTCGTTCGTTCGTTCGTTCGTTCGTTTGTTTAGTTAAACTGTATTTAAATTTTACGACGCTTTTGAACATCATAAGTATTTCAAATCAGGGTTAGAGTTCACTTTTTCTCCTATGTCTTTTCAGGGTTTTACAAGTGCTAAGCTGAGGTTATGAAGCGTCATGTCCAAGGAAACAAGCCTTGTGTACCGGGTTAAAATCGAACCAAAGACCTTTGATCACCTTCCGCAACCCTTAACTACAGACCCATGCAAAACTCTCTGCCTTTAATGTTTCTTCTACACGGTAAAATTGTTTGAAGTAAGAGATTCAGATTTTAAACATTTTTAGCCCTATTCCGAACATTGCCGAGTTTTAACGAACTTTGCCTCGTTTTATCGAACTTGAGAAAGATGGCTATAGAAAACACTATGGAAACTCGTGACGGTATTTTCTTCTTTACGCTCACTGTTTTCTATCCTGATAACTCTATAGGAAATCACAAAAAAATTACAAAGTTAAAGCTTTTGTAGACGGCAGATTAAATGTAGTTCAGTTGATGAAAAAATTTGTCTTTGAAACGGAAAAAACGATCGTGGGGGAAAAAAAAAAGAGAAAATGCCAGTTACTCGCATTTTCTCCTTTACCCACCATATTTTCACAAGCCCATTTTTCCTAAGGGTCATTTAAACACGGAAATTTTGGTAAAGGGTTGAAGGTTAATGCCACCATTTCAGCTACATTCAAAGTGGTGTCTACAAACGCTTTCCTACAAGTCTAAAATTTTGTTGTTTGGTTGAGGGTGAAAAGAAGGGGCATTGGCCATAGTTGTAATGAGATATAACATTATAGTATAAAAAAGAGAACCATACCCTTGGGCAGCTACGCGCAACTCACTGACCTTTTGCAGACAGTGTAGATCAAGATCAGACTGCACGGAACGTGCAGTCTGATCTTGAATCTACGCTGTCCGATGAGGAGATGTTTTTTTCCTGCAAAAATCAAATTTGAAATACTATTAATCGGTTATTTTACTATCGAAAGTTTCATTTAACTTATACAGCAGGTCAAGGGTTTATATTATAATAAAGTCAACAGTTCTAAAGACTAATTATAACTGAATAATAAAAAAGGTCGCAGAAATACCCAATAATTACAGCAGCTTGAATATTTACAGTATTTAGTATTGGTGGTCTGTAGGATTTTCTTATTATATGGCCCTTTGTATGGATGGATGGATGGATGGATGGATGGATGGGAAATGGGTGGATGGATGGGAAATGGGTGGGTGGATGGGAAATGGATGGATGGATGGATGGATGGATGGATGGATGGATGGGAAATGGGTGGATGGATGGATGGATGGATGGATGGATGGATGGGAAATGGGTGGATGGATGGGAAATGCGTGGGTGGGTGGGACAAACAAACGTTTTATTTATTCATTCGGTAACGAAAGAGACTGTACTGAACTCTTCACCATGCACACATGCCGATTCCAAACGCCCTTGAGCAAAAGGCTTTTTTTAATCATTGTGGGAAAAGGACAAATTGCATTTTCTCCATTTCCCACAATATTTCATAAATTTCCACTGACAGCTTTTTACCATTTGAGCGGTATTTAAATGGTCGTCTGCAAAGGCTTTAAATTTGGACACGCCCAAACTTTGTTGTTTGATAGAGTTAAAAACATGTCAGCTACCCTTTCTTCCCCCTTTGGTACGTAGCTTGCATTCCTCCTTTATGTACTTAGCTTGAGGTTCCCCCTTTTTGTACGTAACTTGCGAAAGCATTCAGCTAACCTTTAAAACTATTTAGTTAATTCAACATCATCAATTCAGATTCTTGTTATAAGCTATTGTTATTCGTGACATTCGAACGAAGTCAATATTCGTGAAAACCGAGTGAATTACGAGGTAACTCGGTAGTTTCCGTATAATGGTATAAAATGCGGATCCTACCGCGTTTGATATTTATACACATTGTAATATTGTAGCATCGTTAAACAATACGTGTAAAATAAATTTCTTTCACATGTTCTGATTTCCGGACAAGTATCTTGCGAAAATATATAATTATGATTCTGCAGCAGACTACATCCCACAAATTTTCGAGTTACTCTTTACCAGTAGAAAAAATTTTAGACTGGTCGAAATTAAAAGCAATAAGATAATAATATAATAAAAGAGGTTTAAATGGAAAGAATTTGGTCACCTGATTTCTCTACCACAATTTTTCCAAAAGGCTTCTCACCCAGGATCTTTAAAAGTTGTTATTGTATGGAAAACAGTTAAGAAATTTACACAATATTTTTACCCTATTAATTCTTTAGCAAACATCAAAATTTTGGGTTAGACTAAATTGAAAGCATTTGCAGTCGATAAAATGAATGTAGCTAGACTGGTGTTCTGTCTTTAATATGTAGAAAACATGGTGGGAAATAAAGAAAATGCTGCGAGCAGCATTTTCTTCTTTTCTCACAATGTTTTCAAAATGTTTTCAAAAGTCTTCTTCTTCAGGGTCGTGAAAACTCGAATTGTGTTGCAAAAGGTTAAGGAGAAAGATGTCATAGTTTGAGCTCCGTTTGTTTTTCGTCTGCAGATGTTTTGAACTTGGTCAATTCTAAAATTTCGTCGCTTGATATTAGGCATTGCAAGCTTGGTTAACACATAAAATTTATACATGTCAATTTTGTTATATGAAACGTGCATATAAATGCAGATAAAACGCATATAAATGATCAATTTATGTAAAAAGAAAATATGATTTACATGTATCTGTAGTTATCAAATACAATATGTGATTTTGCGTTATTAATTATTCATAGCAAACACTTCACTAGAATGCAAAATTTTAGACTTGTCCAATTTCAAAGCATTTTCAGACGACAAATGAAAAATGCCTCAAATGAATGGAACGGTCTTTGAAAGGGTGGCAAGCATTGTGGGGAAAGGAGAAAATGCTGATTATCAGCATTTTTTTTTCTTTTCCTACAATGTTTTCAAAAAGGCTTCTTCCCAAAGGGTCGAGAAATCACGCGATGGTTTGGTACAGGGCAAAGGGAGGAAAATATTTTAAGCATAGGAGAAAGTGGTGGTTACCGTGAGAGAGAGAGAGAGAGGGAGAGGGAGAGAGAGAGAGAGAGAGGAGAGACAGAGAGACAGGCAGAGAGACAGAGAGAGAGACACACAGAGAGAGAGAGAAGACAGAGACAGACAGACAGACAGACAGACGGACGGACGGACGGACAGACAGACAGACAGACAGACAAAGAGAGAGGGAGGGAGAGGGAGGGAGGGATATACTTTGTTGTATGCATGTAATTTTGACAATGTACACTTGTACTCATGTAACAAAATATATGTTCTCTTCTGTTCTGTTCTATAATTAAATGAATCCACTTTGGTGACAAAGCTTAATTATAGCAGGCGTGAATAGGCAATAGTTGCTGCATAATAACTCTTTACCAAACGACAAAATTTTGGACTCGTTAAAATTCAAAGCGAATGCAGACGACAACTTAAACGTGGCTCAAATGATGGAATATTTTGACTACGAAAAGCTAGAGAAACATTGTGGGAAAAGGAGAAAATGCTGGTTACCAGCGTTTTCTCCTTTTCCAACAATGTTTTCAAAAGCCTTCGCGGTCGTTAATCAAATTTTTTTTTGCGGTATGCAACACACGATTTTCCGATACGAGATATAAAATATTCAAGTCTTTTCACACGAAAAACATAATAAATCGCTGACAGACGGTCTTTTTTTTTATTAGCATACTAAACATACATGTGTATAGACAATAGACATTTTTTTTTCGTTATATGCAAAGTACACAAACACTTTCTTGTGTTACAAAATTTTATTACGTAATCGAAATGAATAAAAATAGCATGCAATCTTGCATAATTAACTTAGCAATTCGTAAAAAGAGGAGCACATAAAGAGGCGGAGGCGGAGATACAAAATGTAAACAAGAGCATGGCACTCAGGTGTTAACCTTCGGCTTCAGTTGCTTTTCCAGTAAAATTTTTTAGTTGAAAAGGGGACATAAACGTGTAAAAAAATAGTTTTAGGGTCACCTGACCTTCTGGTTCTGCCTAGAAAGTTCCCAAAGATTGAAATAATTACCTTCATTATTAATCTGATAAAATGTCAAAGTTTTTGCACGACGACCATCACAGGGCTTTAGCAATGTCTAGAATTTTCTTCGGAAAAAACCGAGCTGAAAAAAAAAATCGTCACAGTTTCATAAGTCACTGCAGCAAGGTCATTTCCCTCTATGTTTCGACCTCGTCGCTTGTTCAGATTTATAGGTAAACCTAATACTTTGCTACGTAGAAATGAATGCATCTAACAAAGAGAACAACACTTTGAAGCTTGGTTTATTTTCCAGATTTGTTTGGTACGATACAGGAAATACCGGTGAAGTTTTGGTGAAATGCCGGGGATGCTTTGTTTATTTTCCGGCTTCGGTAGCTTCCGGCTTTCTCCGGTAGGACGCAAAAAATACTGTTGAACTTTTCGTGAAATTTCTGGAGAGGCTACCAGTTACAGATACCATTAACTACGTGTACATAACCAATTTCCTCATATAATTTTTCTAAATTAAGTTTTAATCGTTATGATTGAACGTATTTAAAGGTAAAACATACTATCCTTGACTGAAGGAGGTTGTAGCTTGAATAGAAGTGGATAAAATTCTATACATTTGCGTTAATTTCTCAGTCTGTAATAGGTAAAGGAAGTGACGTCATGGTCGAGTTCATCGCTAGCATGTATAAAGGGTGACTTCGTTTTAAGTTATTAATTATACCTGAGTACTACATCATTAACGTTTTACATGAGTATTTAACCTTTCGAAAGAGCTTTTCACACCTTGGAAGGCGACTTTTGATGAAGCTTCAGATGAACCTAGACCACAGAAAACGTGCAGTCTGATCTGTGTCTACGCTGTGTGATATTTTGAAAGACAATTTGATATAAGGTCTTAATATTATTATATCTAGACATTTTGCTATCGGTTATAATGGTTCATTAAATTAATGAGCCAAGCTCTGTGAAAAGGGGGCTTAGTGCATCTGCAAAACAGTATCGACTCAGGTCAGCCTGCGCAATCCGCGCGGGCTGACCTGGTCCGAAACTTTTTGCTTTTAGCCAACTTTGTACATGTCCAAGGACCATTCTTTCTCAGGATTCAGTCATTAGTTATAGAAAATGGAGGGGGTATAATGGATCCATAATTATATGATGACTTGGTACACAATGCATTACGGAGATGCATTAAGCCCCCATTTCACAGAGCATGGCTCAATTTTATTTTGCCCTGAAAGGGTTAAAATTAATAGTTGTAACTACACTCTGACGCATGATTAAAAATATATGAACTGTGAAACACCAACACAAATTTTATGATATATGGGCGTAACCCTTTACCAAACAATCCCATATTTACCTGACGAAAAAAAAAAACTGCTGAAAACACTGTGGAAAAAGGAGAAAATGCTTGTTACGAGGAAGAGGCCTGTTAGAGACGTGGACAAAAGAAATAATGATGATAACCTGAATTTTTCCTTTTCCTACAATTTTTCTACCCTTTCAGAGATTTTGTAACCAACATTCTCTCCCTTATCACAATACTTGTAACCTTTCGAAACGATTCCTTGTTATAAAGATCCTGATAGGGAAAAACCTGCTGAAAAGATTGTGGTAAAAGGAGAAAATACTGGTTACCAGTATTTTCTCCCTTTCCCACATTCTTTTCCGCCCTTTCAGAGACTTTTAAACCAGCATTTTCTACTGTTCTCCCCACAATGACTTTTAAAGGCAAATCCCACTATATGGCCCACATTTAAGATTTAATTTCTCATCCGTAAATGCTTTAAATTTACAGAATTTTTTCTTTTTTGTTAAGAAGTAAAGGAAGAAATACTGAGTATTGTTAACAGCTAAACAAGACAAAAAAAAAACAGAAACATAAAATACAGGCGAAATGAAAGGGAAGGGAGGGGGAGGGAAAAAGGTCATTAGAATTGTTTAACAAACTTGTGAACCAACTTGTTTATATTTCGGATTGAAAATGAATTCAGATAATCTATTTTGTGCCAAAAGTTCGAGATTAAATATCAATCGAACATTCGGAAGTCTTTCAGAAGCTTCGATCATACGGTTCTGTGTTTGTTTTCCAAATTAGTCGATAAAACCCGGATTATCCCGTATGTCAGCGTTAAAATATGTCAATGATGTTAATTTCATGGCGAGTTATTTTTTTTTAACTCTTTACCAAACAACAAAATATTGGACCCTACCAAATTGAATGCATTTGCAGACAACAAAATAAATGTGACTCAAAAATTGAAATTTTTTCATGGAAGAGTAGAAAAAATTGTGGGAAAAGGAGAAAATGCTGGTTACCAGCATTTTCTCCTTTTCCCACAATGTTTTCAAAAGGCCTGTTCCTCAGGGTCGTAAAAACAAGGGATTGTTTGGTAAAGGGTTAAGCTTTTATGCCTGAATCGTATTTCTGGTCTTTCTGAACCTGTTACCATACAATCACGAAATTATAAAACCATGTCAAGTAAAACGTTTGGAAACATTGGAGGAAAAGGAGAAAATGCTGGTAACCAGCATCTTCTCCTTTTTCAACGATGTTATCTAACATTTCAAGGAAAATTCCAGTCATTTAAACAATCTGCCGTCTGCAATTACTTTCAATATTGACGTCTGGTATTTATTGATATATTACAATACCACTGCGATATTCACCGATTCCAATAAAGAAAGCTCTTGAAAGCATTGTAGGAAAAAGGAGAAAATGCTGGTAACCAGCATTATCTCGTTTCCTTACAGTTTTATCCAACCTTTCAAAAAAAAGTTCAATCATTTGATCAACAATTAATTTGTCGTCTGCAAACGCTTTCATTTTGGACAAGTCTGAAACTAGGCATTGAATACTCGAGTCGATCGTCAAATCTTGTTGAGATTTAACAATAAAAGTAGTTGTTGTTATTCAACGGCGGCATGAACACCTATCTATGTTTTCCTGGTGTTTGTATACCAGTGCGAAGTTCAACCTGTTTACGCTACTGACTCTTTTTAGATATATAATTCAAGTTTTCCCCCGATATAAATTGACTTTGTCTCTACTTATAAACCATCGTTCAATTTAGTTTGAAAACTTTTATATTATGTTACGTATACATGTACACTGCACATACATCTATTAAATTTCATGTTTCATAAGAATGTATAATTTGTTTAGTTCCGTTTAAATGAATTCATTTTACATCGATTGAAAAACAAGTTCTTGCAACTTATTCTAATTTGACACCAGCTCCCGGGTATCGAACTCAGGACCTTATGATTACCAGGCCGACGCTGTACCTCACAACCACGCACACCACCGCCATTTGATATTAATAAAACTGGGCCAGTGGCCTATATCACTCCCTTTGTTTGGTAAAGGGTTAAATCATATCTTTATGTAGTATATGGTAACACGTGTTGCGAATCCATGTATTGTGACATTTGTACGTTTTGATTCATCATGGTTGCCATGGCAACTCGTGCATAAATTTGAATAAGGTTGGTAACAGGCTGTCTCATACTTAGAATACGTTTGACTTTTATGTTTTATTTCGCTTCGTTATTTCTCTTTTGTATTAAACCTTTGCCAAACGACAAAATTTTAGACTGGTCCAAAATTCAAAGCATTTGCAGACGAAAAATGAAATGTGGTTCACATGATGAAATTTGTTACTGACGGGGTAGAAAACACAGTGGGAAAAGGAGAAAATGCTGGTTACCAGCATTTTCTCCTTTTCCCACCTGGTTTTCAAAAGCCTTCTTTGTTGAGTTGATTGATTGATTATATGGTGTTTAACGCCGTTTTCAACATTATTTCAGTTATATCGCGGCGGCCAGTGCACCTATCCATGCTTTCCTGGAGTCTTTTACCAGTACTCCGCACAATATTCTTTCCAAGCCAATGGCTGCTTTCCCACATAATCATCGTCGAAACAATGGTCAGCGGTGGGAGAGGAATGAATCCTGTCGCAGTGACTATCATCAATTCTCGGAAAGAAATTGGCCGAGCCAGGGGTCGTAGCCAGGGATCGAACCCTGGACCCCGTGTTCTCAAGTCCTGCACGCTACCGACTGAGCTACCGGGGCTCGGCTTCTTTGTTGAGGTCGTTTAAACTCGGTTTTGGGTAGTAAAGAGTAAAACCTTGTCAGTGAAATAGGCCAAAACAGGGAGCCTTTTGCGGGCGGCATAGATCAAGACCAGATTGCACAGAACGTGCAGTCTGATCTTGGATCTACACTCTCCGCTTGTTTAATCAAGCCTTCAACCCTTTACTACATAATCCCGACTATTAATGACCATGAGCAAGAAGGGTTTTGAAAATATTGCAGGAAAAGGAGAAAATGCTGGTTACCAGTATTTTCTCCTTTTCCCACAATATTTTCTAATCATTCGAAAACAAATTCAAATATTTAAGACGTTTTCTTTCACGTCTGTATGTGCTTTCAAGTGGTACAAGTCTAAAATTATGTCATTTGGTAAAGAGTCATAGTATACATGTATTTTATGAAAATTAGCTCCCTAATGATAAATAAATCCAAGTTTTCTGGCCTGACTAAACATGCAGATGTCATAGATCTCAGATCGGACTGCACTCTCTGTTCAATCTGATCTTGATCTATGCTGTCAGAAAAAGTTCCTTCTTTCGCCAAATAGCTCTGAAGGGATAAATCCATCGAGTGCTCTATAAAGACATTGGACTTTCAAAATTTGGCATTAGATCCTACACGGCAATTTCAATGCACAACATGCAGTGTTGATCCCCGTTCTGCACTGTCTGATCTTGAATCTACACTGGTCGCAAAAGCTATATAAATTGAGCCATGCTCTGTGAAAAGAAAGCTTATTGCATCTGCAAAAAGTATCGACCCATGTCAGCCTGCGCAGTCCGCGCAGGCTGACATGGGTCGAAACTTTTTGCTCTAATGTAAATTTACTGTATTTCCAAGGACCACTCTTTCTCCTGATTCTGTAAATCGAAGCACTAAATGGGTTTAATAAGTCCTTAATTATGTGATGACTTGCTTGGTATAATGCATCACGAAAATGCATTAAGCCCTCTTTAACCAGAGCATGACTAAATTGTATTCAGCATCCGCAGTGTTAAATCCAATACTGTTCGATCTCTTCTCATTTGCATGCAATATGGTGCCATTTCATTGCACTCCCTATCATTTGTCTAGATTTTATTTCATTTCGATCCATCTATGAATATGCTTTTAAGTTTTTCCTTTTTTATATTGCCATTTTATCGTATGACCCCTTTTTTAAAGTTATGTGTGGCCTCATCTTAAACCCATGATATTCGCCAAATGCACCACGAGTTTACTTCCGGTATACAGCTTCAAGAGACCGGTTTCCGTGGTTTACCATACCTTTATTATTAGATATGAAAATATGAATATACATGTTTATCTAGTAGATCTACTTATATTAAACTTCATTTAAACAATTTCAGCTGCTTCGACAGTACAACAATCTTTTTGAAAAGGGTATAACTGTAAATTGGCAAATGAGAGACAACTGACGAACCGGATCAATACAGCTGACATCTGGTGGTGAAACAATCACGTGACAGTGTTTGATTTTAATAACGGTGCCCGTTTAATGTCCTTTCCCGTATTTCCAGCCATACACGCAAATTAAATGATACATTTGACCCTTCACCATCCAATTCCGTTTTTTAACGACTCCGAGGAAGAGCTCTTTCGAAAGCATTGTAGGAAAAGGAGCAAATAGGGGTAAACAACATTTTCTCTCCCGTTTGATAAACAAATCCCAGTTTTACGTCACATTTATCGTCTGCAAAAGCTTTCAATTTGGACAAGTTAATAATTTTGTCGTCTGGTAAAGAGTTAAAGCTTTAATTCTGTACCGATAAGGTACCGGTGCTAATTACAAAGCGGTAACAGGCTGAGGTTAACCCTTTATCATACAATCACGAGTTTTAAAACACCCTGGAGAAGACGGCTTTTGAAAACATTGTGGGAAAAGGAGAAAATGCTGGTAACCAGCATTTTCTCCTTTTCCCACAATGCTTTCTACCCTTTTAAAGAAAAAAAATCATCTTTTGAGCAACATTTAAGTTGTCGTCTGTAAATGCTTTCAATTTGGACCAGTCCAAAATTTTGTCGTTAAATATAACGCTTACAGCGTCGAATAAAACCACGTGACATTTCAAGTCTTGCAAAATACCTAAATAACTGCAATTTCAGGACTGCTTTTGTCACAAAATCTCTCAGCAAAGTTGACAGTGTAGATCAAAGATCAGACTGCACGTTTTGTGCAGTCTGATCTTCGATCTATACTGGCCGCAAAGGCAACTACAATTGTGAAAGATGCTGCAACGGTTAATGATTATTGGTCTAAACAGCTGCTTCTGTTATGATATTTGGAATAGTTCATACACCACTATGATTTCACTTTTCCTGGAGCAATTAAAGTACTCGGGATTATTTTAAACCGTCTGCAATCTTCATACTATAAGTTTCCTAATTGAATTTTTACTATTTTGCTCTTATGAACGATTGAATACCGCTACTACTGCTATTACTACTACTTATAATTATTATTATTATTATTATTATCATTATTATTATTGTATTTTCCATTATCATTGTCATCATCGCCATCATTATTGTTGTGTTTGCTTGTCGTCGTGGTCGATTTCATCATTATTTCAGTTATATCGAAACGGCCAGTGCATGTATCCATCTTACCTGGAGTTTCTTTTACCAGTTCTTCGCACAATATTCTTCCCAAGCCACTGGCAGATTTTCCACAAAACCACCATCGAAACAATGGTCAGCGGTGAGAGACGAATAAATCCTGTGGCAATGACTATCATCAATCCTGGAAAAAAAAAATCGCCGATCTGGCGATCCGAACCAGTGACCTCCCGGTCTCATGTCGTGTATGCTAACGTCTGAGCAACGCCGATCGGCTGCACAAGTATGATATTCGGCCGTCTGCGTGGTAAAAGGTGATATTTTCAGTCTTGAAATAAGACCTAAATAATTGCAATATCGTACTTGCTTTGATCTATAATGTCTCAGCAAAGCGGACAGTGTAGATCAACGATCAGACTGCACGTTTCGTGCAGTCTGATCTTGATCTACACTGGCCGCAAAGGCAACTATACTTGTGAAAGGCGTTTTACTGGTTAAAACAGGTTGGTCGCTAATTACAGGTTACTTGTTAAACAGAGGTGGCCACAAAGACAGACGTTTTAGCGTACTTACTTCGTCTAATACATGATCTAGAGGTTGAGCATTCTTTATAATTTCTTCGTCTAATCCCGTTTCTAATTTACATTCATCTGTTAATACGGTTTCTGAGAGTTCGTTTGGGGTCGGTCTGACGTAATGCTGCTGCACTGCAACAACCTGTAAAAGTGGCGGGAAAAATACATGTTAGAATATTATAGCAAATATCATTTAAGCATACAGTTCTTTGTTTGTTACATAGAATGATCGAATAATCATTTGCAGAACTCCGGGTCCGTATTCAATACCATTCTTAAGAACGTTCTCAGTCTTACTCTCTAAGATTTTCTAAATTTGAAAGTAACACAAGTTCTGATTGGCTAAACCAAATGGTTTAGCCATCAGAATTTGGTTTAGCCAATCAGAACTTGTGTTACTTTCTTGATTTAGAATGAGACAAAGAATATTTTTAAGAATGGTTGGTGTGAATACGGGCCCTAGTTTAGTTGATTAACGCATGATTCACCCGAAAATAAAAAAAATCAAACATGTCCATTTAGAAAACATTTTCAGGTGACAGATTATATTGATGTGGTTCGGGTGATGGGATGGCTTTAAGAAGGTAGAAACAATGTCGAAAAAAGGTAAAAATGCCGGTTGCAAGCATTTTCTCCTTTTCGGATATTGTTTTGAAACGTCTTTTTTTTTTTCACTCAACGTCGTAAGAACATGTGATTCTTTTTACGACATTGAAGTAACCAACAGTTTCTCTTTTTCCCACAATCTTTTCTACCCTAAACAGAGAGTTCCCATAATTTCGGCGATATTTGATTGGTCGTCTGCAAACGATGAAACGATTTCAATTTAGACAAGTGTCAAGTTTTATCGTCTTGTTAGAATAAGCAAGTTTTGAGATTCCGTCGATGGTAGAGTGACGTCCGTTTAATGATAAATAAACCCCGAAATTGTAACATCAAAAGGGTTTTGATAAAGGGACATTTTTGTTTGACCATACTGTACACAGCCGACCAAACTTGACCGCGTCATGATGAAATAAGATTGGCAGTTTATCTTCACCGTGTTTTGTCCATTTCTGGTGTACACTTACCTTCATTTGTATAACGGACTATGTATAGTTACTTCATAGAACAGTATTCGTTCGCTCTCTCACTCACTCGCTCGCTCTCTCACTCACTCACTCACTCACTCACTCACCCAACCACTCAGCCATCCATCCATCCATCCATCCATCCACTATTTAACTCCTTAACTCCCTAACCAACTCCCTAATCAACTCACTAACCAACTCACTCACCAACTCACTCACTCGCTCGCTCGCTCGTTCGTTCGTTCGTTCGTTCCTCCTTTCGTTCTTTTGTTTGTTCGTTCGTTCATATACAAAGAAGCTTTCTACTTCTGACTTCAAAATATTTTCTTTTTATCCCTTCATGACTCCTTTTTTCATTCTTAAAAACAATGTTTTCAACAGCCTTTTTCCTCAGATTCGTAAAATGACGGGAATGTGTTGTCATGGGATAAAGTCTTACAGAAACTCCCTAATTAAAAGTTCGCCGTGTAAGTAAGTAAACACACATGTCATGTATTTTGACAGATGAGTATGCATACATCATTACAGTTTTTTGTCCGTGACTTGTCTAAAGCAGTAAGACATGACGATTTCTAATCTAAAAATAGCATGTCATGTGACCGTCAACACCGTCTATATTCTTTCAAAGGAGCAGAGCCCCGCGGGTAGTCGGTAACGTAAAAAGGGCCTGAAACCATAGGTTCGCTGGTTGAAATTCAAGCTCTGTCAAATTCTTTCCACGGATTGATGAAATTCGTTGCTAAGATTTGTTCTTCTCTCACCTCTAACAATTGATTTGACGATATTTATCTTTCCAACGGGACAATGTCCTAGAATCTCTACTGAACAATGTCCCAGAGTCTCTACTGAACAATGTCCCACAGACCCCCCCCCCCCACACTGAAAAATGTTCTAGAGTCCCTACTGAACAATGTCCTAGAATCTCTACTGGACAATGTCCAAGGGTCCCCACTAAACAAGGTCCCAGAGTCCCCACTGGACAATATCCCAGAGTCCCTACTGATCAAAGTCTTAGAGTCCCCACTGGACAATGTCCCAGAGTCCCTAATGAACAATGATCCAGAGTCCCTACTGAACAATGTCCCAGAGTCCCTACTGAACAAAGTCCTAGAGTCCCTACTGGACAATGTCCCAGAGTTTTCACTGGACGATGTCCCAGAATCCCCACTGGACGATATCCCAGAGTCCCCACTGGACGATGTCTCAGAGTACCCTCTGGACGATGTCCAAGAGTCCCCACTGGACAAAGTCCTAGAATATCTACTTGACAATGACCGATAATCTCTACTGTACAGTTTCCAAGACTCCCTACTAGACAATGTCCCAGAATCCCGAGTTGACAATGCTCAGAATCTTCTCTTGACACTGTCCCAAATCTTTACTCTACAGTGTCCCAAAATGCCTTCTGGACGATGTCGCAGAAAATTTGCCTTGAAAGAACACTTAAGTACCCACAACGTGATTTTAAGTGAGAGATTTACGACCTTGGAATAAAACAAAATCATCGTATTTGGATACATAAATGACATAAAAAAAAACCGGAAATGAAACACACTACGCTCAATTTTAGGAAATTACGCACCAGTGTCCGTATTCACCAATCATTTCGGAATATTCTGTATTCAAAATTCCAAGACTAGCCATCTGATTGGCTGAGACGTTCTGTCTCAGCCAATCAGAAGTCTAGCTTTGGAATTTAACCCTTAACCTTCTAAATAAGTCAAATAAAACTTTCAAGGCGATAGTAAAACCCCGAATGTTGCTATTTCAAACCTACTTTTCGGAGAAAAAATCTTCTTATCGGACAGTGTAGATGCAAGATCAGACTGCAAGTTCTGTGCAGTCTGATCTTTTATCTACACTGTCCGCAAAAGGTCATTAAGTCTCACTTATCAGCCTGAAGGTCAAGACTTAGAACGATATTTCAGAATGGTCGGCGAATACTACCAATAGACTACGCATATAGAAACGGAGTTATGTCAATTATATGCGGAAACGTTTATTGAAATATGGTTGCATATAATTGTTCTATAATTTCCTCCTGCACGGGACAAAATGCCACATGATACCATTCAAAACCACACGTTGTTTTGATGCTTTCTTTTTCATTTATGACAATCCATATATTGTCAACAATACTAAATTTATAAATGAGCCATGCTCTTGCAAAACGGATGTTAATGCATCTCCATGATGCATTACACAAAGCAAGTCATCGCATAATTATGAATCCATGAAGTGCATTAACAACCGGCTTAATCCTGAGGTAGAATAATCCTTGGACGTGCAGAAAAACTACCAAAAGCAAAAGGTTTCGACATAGGTCAGCCTGCGCAGTCCGCGCAGGCTGACCTGTGTCGAAAAGTTTTGCAGACGCATTAAACTACTTTTTCACAGAGCTTGGCTCATTTGTTTTGATTGGTAGTAGCTTTGTTTTCAACAATATTAGCTGCCCCAGAGCAAGCAGAGCACATTTGGTTGCATCTATTGCAACAACGTAACCTACAGGACTTGAAACCAAGAAGTTGCCGGTCCGAATCCAATTTCGCCAATTTATAAAGGTGACAAAATTCATTACCTCTCTCACCGCTTTATATGTTCCGACAATGTTTACGTGGGAAAGCAGCCAGTAGCTTGGGAAAAAATGTTGTGCTATATAATGGTAAAGGAATTGATTGATTGATTGATTAATTGATTGATGCCGCTTTCAACATTAATCGAGTCATATTATGGCGACAGTTCACATATTCATGCATATCCTGGGTTTCACCAGCAGTAGGCTAAGACTCTGAAGTGTATTGCCCACGGACACTCCCACGAAATACCCAGTACTGGTAAAAGAAACCCTCGAAAAGCATGGACAGGTGGATTGGTCGACGCGATATAAATGAAATAATGTTGAAAATTACATTAAACACTTAACAAACAAACGCAATCACACGTGCATACGACTTCATAATGTATTAACCCTCTACAAAATAATCCCTTATTTCAATAACCCTCAACCAAAAAAATTGTTTTGAAAACATTGTTGGAAAAGGAGAAAATGCTGGGAACCAGCATTTTCTCCTTTTCCCACAATGTTTTCTACCCCGTTCAAAACAAAGTCTATCATTTTTGGCATATTTTATTTGTCGTCTGCAAATGCTTTCAACTTGGGCGAGGTCTAAAATTTTGTCATCTGGTACAGCGTTAACAAGGACAAATAGAACAAGATAGTATGCGGAGCTTGATAAGTCAAGTCCAATAGATTCTGTACCTAACGACGTTGGAATCTGACTTGGTCGAGTCTTAAACCCTTCGGTTGCTATGCGTTGACTCCCTGACCTTTTGCGGACAATGTAGATCCAAGATCGGACTGCACAGAACGTGCAGTCTGATCTTGGATCTACACTGTCCGATGAGGAGATATTTTTTCTCCCGACGTAAAAATAACTTTGAAATAGCAATCATTCGGGTTTTTCACTATCGGCTTGAAGTTTTATTTTTCACTTTTTATTTAAGTTATTTAGCGGGTTAAGGGTAAGTTTTTGTTGATACTTTTTGACTATACGTTATCTAACCCTTTACCAAACAATCCCGTGTTTTAAACGTTGTCTAGACGACAATTTTTTTACCAATCCTCTCTCTCTCTCTCTCTCTCTCGATCCCAGGCTCGGCCAACTTCTTCCTGAGGACTGATGGTAGTCATTGCGTGCGACAGGATTCGTTCCTCTCTCACCGCTGACCATTGTTTCGACGACAGTTGTGGGAAAGCAGCCAGTAGCTTGGAAAAAATATTGAACTTGTAAAAGAAACTCCAGGATAGCATTGACAGGTGCACTGGCCGCCGCTATATAACTGAAATGATGTTGTAAACGGCGTTAAACATCATAGAATCAAGCAATCTCTCTCTCTCTCCTCTCTTTCTTCTCTGTCTCTCCCTTTCCCTGTCTCTTTTTTCTGCTTACCTCTATCTCTCTCTCTCTCTCTACATCTCTCTATCTCTCTCTACCTCTATCTCTCTCTCTTCTGCCCAACTCTCCTCTCTCTCTCTCTCTCTCTCTCTCTCTCTGTTCCCCATTCTCTCTCACATTCACGACAAAACACGCATGACTCATATAATTGTTACGTTATTTTGTGAAGGGTCCTTGAACAAAATTTAAATCAATACAACAATTATCAAGGTATCACGTATTATATTCCCCATTTCGGGTAGACCGATCGAGTGATTCGCCCCTTTACCATACGACAAAATTTTACAGTCGTCCAAATTCAAAGCATTTGCAGACGAAAAATTAGATGCGACTCAATGGATGAAATTTGTACCAGACAGGGTAAAAAAAATTTGGGAAAAGAAGAAAATGCTGGTTACCAGCATTTTCTTCTTTTCCCACAATGTTTCAAAAGCCTTTTTCTCTAAGTTGTTAAAACTTGGGATTGTGTGGTAAAGGATTAACCCGTTACCAGACGACAAAATTTTTAGACCTGTCCAAATGGAAAGCATTTACATAAACGTCAAATTAAATATGGCTAAAATAATGGTTGGATTTGTTTACAAATGAGTTAAAAAAAAAACATTGTGTGAAAAGGGAGAAAACGCTGGTAACCCAGCATTTTCTCTCCTTTTCCCACGATGTTTTCAAAAGCCTCTCTTCCTCATGGTCGTTAAAACGTGTTTGGTTAGTAAAGGGTTTGAAATAACCAGCGGTATGTGTTAAAAAAAAGATAGCGATCGAGCTGCATTTCAGTTGGGACTTAAAAAAAAAGAAACAACTAAATTGAACTAATACTGTAAAAATAATCGTACAAGTCCTCTTCAGATAAAAACATAGGAGTGTGTGTGGGGGGGGGGATTTCAAGCTTTTAGATAAATTAACCCATCACCTTTTCGGAAGCTTTTCTATAATCCTTGGACAATTTATGTTTTACTTGTGAAATTGGGTCAATTTTGTAAGGCTGCGAAGTCCATGAAAACATGGTAAGAATGGAGGAAAATTGCTTATCACGAGCAGATTCTCCTTTTTCCATAATGTTTTCATAAATGTATAATAGCTCTACGGCAAATTACGTCTTTGCGCGGGAAAAAGAAGTAAAGCAGAGGGAAAAGATTTGTGTAAACACCTGAAAGTTATGCGACCCCGAAGTGGCATAGTTGAGTTTCTACTTGGTTAAATTTTCGTGTAAAAATCCGGTAAAAATTGTTGTCTACGCCTTGTTTGATTTAACAAAGATACAGAACATACGGCGAATTCTTGTTTATTTTCCGGTTGTTCTGTATTAGAGTACTTTGATGAAAAGCGAAAACTTGTAACGAACTGTCGATCCATTACGTTGTTTTCTATCTAGTGCCATTTTTTAAAAGCATTTAACCCTATACCAGATGACAAAATTTTAGCCTTGTCCAAATTGAAAGGATTTGCAGATGACCAAATAATTGTTACTCGAAAAAAAAAGAAATTTGTCATTGAAAGGGTAGAAAACATTGTTGGAATAGGAGAAAATGCTGGTTACCAGCATTTTCTCCTTTTCCAATAATGTTTTAAAAAGACCCACTCCTCAGTGTCGTTAAAAGGCTTGCGTTGTAAAAGGTTAAATTTACTTGTTTCATTTTGGTCTGTTACCTGTCCATGCATTCCCTTGTTTTTTATTCAGTATTGTTCACAAAAAGTTCTCTAAAACACTGACTTCTTTCCAACATTAATGAAGTCGAACAGTGTTCCGCGAATCCTGTCGCAATGACTGTCGCATTGACTCGTCTGAAGGAAAATTCAGCTGGGTTAGGAATCGAACTTGCAACCCTTATGTGTTATCAGCGAACCACCGGGGCTGGACTTCAAGAAACTAGCTTACGCCATCAGAATTATCCATTTTTTGAAAAGGGAATTAAAATAGCTGCTTAATTATCAAACCCCGTCGAAGACAAATACAGCAAGATTTGTTCGTATGGTGTTTAACGCCATTTTCAACATTATTTCAGTTATATCGCGGCGGCTAGGGCCAGTGCACCTGTCAATGCTTTCCTGGAGTTTCTTTTACCAGTACTTCGTACAATATTCTTTCCAAGCCACTAGTTGCTTTCGTACATAAACATCGTCGAAACAATGATCAGCAGTGAGACAGGAATGAATTCTGACGCGATGAGTATCATCAGTCCTCAAAAAGAAATTTGGCATCCTGGCGATTCAAACCATCAACCCCCTTCTCAAGACGTGTACACTACCGACTTTGTCCCCGTGCTAGGTGCAGATGAATGTTAAAACTCCATTTACATCTTGAAATGTAATTTGCAGTAAGCTTTTTTGAAAACATCATTGTTCCACGATTTTGTTTTAATGACTATGACCAACTTGACTAAGACTTAAAGCACAAATTCGTATGAAAACAAAATGCAATTTCTTCTTTTTCCACATTGTTTTCAAAAGTGGTCTGTTATAGTGAAAAGTCGTCTGTCGTCGGTTATTGTTTTAACCATTTACCAGACGACAAAATTTTAGACTTGTCCAAATCTACAGCATTCGCAGACAACAATTCAAATTTGACTCAGTTGTTGACGGATATGTCCATGAAATGTTGCAAAACATTGTTGGAAAAAGGAGAAAATTCTGGTTACCAGCATTTTCTTCTTTTACCAAAATGCTTTCAAAGGTTTTCTCTTAAGTCGTCAAAACTCCAAATTAGGTAGTAAACGGTTAAATGTGTAACAATATAATTTTAATCTGCTGCCTAAACAAAATGAAAGGAACTCATTACGAGCATTTTTTCTCTTACCACATTGTTTTAACACCTAGGCTGCTAAGCGTGACTCACTTATCTTTTGCGATCAGTGCAGATCGAGATCAGACTGCACAGAATGTGCAGTCTGATCTTGGATCTTCACTGTCCGATAAGGAGATATATTTCCTCAAATATACCTTTTAAACTACAATATTTGGAATTTTACTATCGACTTGAAATTTTCATTTCTTTTATTTAGCAGGATAAGGGTTAAAAAGTGATTTGTGCTAAAAAGGAAAAAAAAAATGTCGTCTGTCGTCGGTTTTTTGTGTTAAATAACTGCGCGGTAATGTATAACGATGTATATACGTATATCATTATTATTTGCTACCTTATCCACATGAAAGAAACAAAGAGACAGATTCGAGTGGAAGAACAAATATACGAAGAAGCCCACCTTATTATTTGGCACATCATAAAGTAGATAAACTAATAACACTATTTGTTCTTCGTCTATTCCCAAATCTTCACCGTTTTTTCCTGCCGTTGCACAATAAAGCACAACCAAGTATGCAGAATTTGACATGCTGTTAATTTCACTAATCTTCATGTTTGTTTCACTGTAGTTTTCACTATTTATGTCAACTATCCTTGGAAATCATGTACATTTCTCTGTCATTAGTATTTTAAAAACCCGTGTTGTCTCGCTCAACTTGCAAAAGGTAATGTTTTGTTATACACTACATATACCATGTGAGAAGTGTCCCTCTGTTCTATCTTAAAACTCATCCGGCAATCCTATTGGCTGAACCACGAAACGTGGCAATGAAGAAGGGGCACCGCCACGGGGGCCACTAATTAACCGAGGATTTTACAGGTAAATATTCCCAGGTAACCGAATGACATTTTCACTAACTAAAGATATTTGACTCGGCCAAGCGGAAACTAAGTATTTTATCGGAAAGCCATTTAGGTATAGAGGGGAAAAAACTAACTGTAAGATTTCCGATAAAGTTGCCGCGTTGTAAAATTTACAATACTTTACTTCAAAAGAATAATATTATCGAATTTCCCCCCTTTTACTGCTTTCTTACCTGGATTTTTATTAAGCGACATTTAAATACCGCAAAAAGAAAGTGTACACAAACGGATGCGCGCGCATATTAGCATCCTTCCTGTCGGGAAATGACAAATATGGTGGTTCAATCTGTTGCAGACGACACATGTTGCAGGCACGGGACTTTTATCGTATTTTTGTAACATCTTGCTGTGTCTTCGCAGTCAAATATGTCAGTCATGCTCGAACAAAAGGGGGCTTCATGCATCTCCGTGATTCATAATACCGGCAAATCATCGCATGATTATGGATTCATAAAAATCCATTTTGTCTAACAACCGGCGAGAATAACCCAAAGCAGAATGTTCCTTTAACACATAGAAAAATTATAAAAAAGCAAAAAGTTTCGACCCAGGTAAGCCTGCGCAGATTGCGCAGGCTGACCTGGGTCGGTACTTTTTGCAGATGCATTAAACCCCCTTTTCACAGAGCATGGTTCATATGATTTCGACTGTTTTTACATGGTATGAATACACTATACAACTTTTTCTGTGAAGTTTGATTCTGATCTACGCCGACCACAATAGCTTCTTGATCAAAGACACGAGTGGAGCTCCGATAAAAAGGGGGTTTATGGCTTCTTTGTGATGCGATATACCAAATTACTGCTTACATAATATGAGTCCATTTTGTCTCAAAAGTTGCTGAGTCGTGAGGGAGAAAGATCCTTTGACATGCATTTACCCATTACAAAAAAAAAAATTGATACAGGTCAGGCTGCACG
This sequence comes from Hippopus hippopus, assembly GCA_946811185.2. NCBI lineage: Eukaryota > Metazoa > Mollusca > Bivalvia > Cardiida > Cardiidae > Hippopus > Hippopus hippopus. Next base: position 10,697,282 of record OX328103.1, on the reverse strand, counting down.
GACTATGCAGGCTGACTCGGGTAGAAACATTTTGAAGTCGCATTAAACCCTTTTCACAGTGCAATGCACAGTCGCCGTGAAGTGATTAAAATTCTGTTGAATGCACTACATGTAAACTGTTGTTGTTTTTTTTTTTCTCCGATCAAAACTTCTGATTACTTTAGGCTGAACTACCCACTGTGATTTTTTGTAGCTTAGCGAATCTTTTTTTGGGAGGATTGATGTAAGTCATTGCGACAGGACTCATTCCTCTCTGACCGCTAATCATTGTTTCGACGACGGTTATGTGGGAAAGCAGCCAGTAGCTTGAGAAGAATACATGTACATGTATTGCGCTGAGTAATGGTAAAAGTCCAAGAAAGCATGTATCGGTGCAATAGCTGCCGCGATAAAACTGAGAAAAGTGTTGAAAACGGCGTTAAACAACATACAATCAATCAATCACATTTTTTCTTCTTTCGTGACTAATTTAATCTTTTTTTTCAAATATGAAATGCATTTTTATTTGCATTTGTTATTTATTTATGTGTTCACTCCATTGCAAGTAACTTAATTCTAAAGCATTTGTTAAGTTATTACCGAAATGACAAAGTTGTAGACTTATCAAAATTGGAAGCATTTACAGACAAAAAAAAAAATCAACCCTTTACCGCACGATCTGAATTTTCAACGACCCTGAAACAGGATTAGGGTTTTTTGAAAACATTGTGGGGGAAAAGAAGAAAATGCTGGTTACCAGCATTTTCTCCTTTTTCCAACACAATATTTTCCACCCCATCAAAGACAGAAAACATCATTTGAACTAAATTTAATTTGTGGTCTTCAAATGCTTCCAATTTGTCGAGCCTCGTCCGAAGTTTTGTTGTCTCATAAAGAGCTATAGGTGACTGAAATGATGGGATTTAAGTTTAAAGCTTTGTAAAAAATACGTGAAAAAAGGACAAAATACAGGTTACTCTTTTGCCACAATATTTTAACTCGTATAATATATCAGCCATGCTCCGGCAAAAGGGGGCTTAATGCATCTCCGTGATCCATGCTACCAAGCGAACCATCCTATAATTATGGATCCATAACAGCCACTTTTTTTAAGAACCAACCTAATCATGGGGTAGACTGGTCCTTGTACATACAGAAAATTGACCAGTAGCGAAAAGTTTCGATTCAGGTCAGGTTGCGCGGACTGCGCAGGCTGACCGGGGTCGATACTTTTTGTAGATGCATTAAGCCCCCTTTTCACAGAGCATGGCTCATATGTATTGAACCTCAACATCTTATCGAAGACACTGATATTATATGCATTTATTGAATTAGTTTTTATCTCTATTTCACATCTTCCTTCTAGTCAAATATGCTAGATAGTATTAAAAAAAAAACTAGGACATAAAATTTTTCGTTTTTTATCGAAAAGTGAAACATCGACCATTTCCGTATCCACAGGGTACAAAGATTTCTCCACCCTTCACTCTGTTTCACCTAAGAGAAAATTGTCAAATGTCATAAATTGGTCACCAAGTACTTATTCTTAACTCTTGACTATACAATCCGTCTTTTAATGACCGAGAGGACGCAGGCATAAGAAAATATTGTGGGAAAAGGAGAAAGTGCTGGTAAACAGCATTGTCTTCTTTTTCTTAGATGTTTTATACCCGATCAAAGTCAAAAATCATCATTTAAGACACAATTATTTTGTCGTCTGCACATGCTTTGAATTTGGTCGAGTCCAAAGTTTTGTCGTTTGGTAAGGAGTTAAACCATTGGCTGCAAGGTGTGGCCCGCTATGCTTGTGCGGAAAGCGTAGATCCAAGATCAGACTGCACAGAAAGTGCAGTCCGATCTTATATCTACACGGTCTGATACGGTGAGATTTTTTGCCGTTTGGAATCTCAGTATGTGGCGTTTTACCGTTAACGCTGAAAATTTTCATAAAACTCATTTAGCAATTTAAGTCTTTACCAAACGAAAAAATTTTAGCCTTGTCTAAATTGAAAGCATTTTCAGACGACAAAATAAGTCCAACCCAAAGTTTAAATTTCTTTTCGGAAGGGTAGAAAACATTGTGGGGAAAAAGGAGAAAATGCTGGTTACCAGCATTTTCTCCTTTTTCCCACATTGTTTTAAAAAGTCTTCTTCTGGAGGGATTGTTTGGTAAAAAGTGAACAAAGGGCTTGCGAAAGCATATTTTGTCAAACTTAAAACCACCAATATCAAGAAAACGGTTTAACAAATGGATACAACGCTAGTTTTAAGCTTTTAAAAGGGGTAATGCGCGATTCAAATATCTATAAAAGAAATTTCTACAGCTGGGCAAACGGACAGACGAATAAGCTGGTTTCAGTATACCCCCTATGACATTCGTTTTACGGGGCGGCGAGGCGGGTGGGTGTGTGTGTGTGTGGGGGGGGGGGGGTTAAGGAGGTTTATAAAAACTGACTTTACAGGTCACACCGGACCCTTTTGACCAGCCCGCATAGCTCAATAGGTAGAGCGTAGGACTCGTGAACGTAATGTTTCGAGTCACTTGAGGGTGTGGGTTCGATCCCCACGGCTGGCCACCCTAAAATTACTAATAGTCTTTCGGATGAGACGTTAAACCGAGGTCCCGTGTGACGGTGCTATACACCGAGCACGTAAAAGAACCAGGCGTAACTTGAGATGGGTTTCGTCCTGTATCTGCACTATCCCCCGTAACCATACTAACAGCCTCCAGGGGGCGTCGCCCATATGGGCAACCGGTGGCGACGATAAATAAACGCAAATTCAATCAATCACACCGGACCCTGGAGCCGGGTAAGGCACAGTTCATTTTATCGTCTCGCCTCTAGTTGCCCGGAGGTGAAATGATCGTTTATATAGATGTATAGCCAGATAACGTCATGTAGGATCGTTCTTGACAGTTTTTGCCCATAAGAATACCAGATGAGTGAGCCCTAAAATAACCCTTTCCTGAAAAAATCCGTTTTAACTCTTAACAGTATAACGAAATTGAAGACTTGTCCCAATTGAAAGCACTTCAAGATGACAAATTAAATGTGGTTAAAAAGTAAGCGTAATTATCTTTTTAATACTTGAAAACATTGATGCAATATTTTCAAAAGCCTTTCTCCAATGGGTCGTTAAAACTCGGGTCGTTTGATAAAAGGTTAAAGACCCGGAGGAAGAAGGCTTTTTGAAAACATTGTTGTGAAAGGAGAAAATGATGTATTTTTGTTGTTGTTGTTGTTGTTGTTGTTGTTGTTTAACGCTTTTCTGAAATATGAAATTCTATTATTTGAGCTACATATAAGTTGTTGTCTGCAAATGCTTTCAGTTTGGAGGACTGTAAAATTTTGTCGTTGTGGTAAAGACATTATTTCAACGACTGCAAGAAGAGCCCTGTAGAAACCATATTGGGAAAAAGAAGACTATGCAGGCAAACCAGCATTTTCTCTCTTTTTTACACCATATTTTCTAACTTTTCAACAAAAAAAAAAATGAGTTTTTCGCAAAATTATCCAATTATCAAGTGCAACTTTCATTAGCCGTTTGCAAATACATACATACCTACGAATGTGGAAAGGTGAATTTTTTCATAGTGTGAGAAAAAACAGGACAAGAAAGTTACTATTTTCTGATCATACGGAAAAAATTGTTGGAAAAAGTAACAACCTTTGCACGTATACTAAGCAATTGATTCTTTTCTCACAGTATTTCAACGGCTGTCCATTGCAAAGGCGTAAAAAGTTGTATTTATGTGGTCAAGGGTCGAAGTCATGACGCATCCCTTCATCACAAGCCAGTGGTTAGAATAAACCAAAGAGCTCTAGAGACGTTGTCCGGTGCCATAATGATATGGGCCGTGCTTTTTGAAAAGCGGGCTAAATGCATCTGCATTTTTGTTATGTGTAAATTTTTTCTGCTTGTCCAAGGACCATTCTACCCCATGATTAAATCGGTTGTTAGAAAAAAAAGTATTATGTGATGACTTGCTAAAGTTGGATTAGTGTGGTCATGGATTGAAGTCATGACGCATCCCTTCATCACAAGACAGTATATTGTAATTAGAATGAACCAAAGAGCTCTAGAGCCGTTGTCCGGTGCCATAATGATATGGGCCGTGCTTTGTGAAAAGGGGGCTAAATGCATCTGCAAAAAGTATCGACCGCGCAGGCTGACATCTGTCTAAACTTTATGTTACGTGTAAATTTTTTCTGCATGTCCAAAGGCCATTCTACCCCATGATTCAGTCGGTTGTTAGAAAAAACGCTATGCGATGCCTTGCTATAGTTGTATCTGTTTGGTCATGGATCGAGTCATGACGCATTCCTTCATTAAAAGACAGTAAATTGTGGTTAGATTCTCCAGAGACCTAGCCCGGTGCCATTACGATATGGTCCATGTTCTGTGAAAAGAACCTTTAATGCATCTGGAAAAAGTATCGATCCATGTCAGCCTGCGCAGTCCGCGATCTTTGCTTTCTGTAAATTTTCTGCATGTCCAAGGGCCTTTCTATCCCATGATTCAGTCGGTTGTTAGATAAAATATTATGTGATGATTTGCTAAGTATAATGCGTCACGGAGATGCATTAATCCACCTTTTCACAGAGCATGGTTCATATACATTTGATCACATGACATCTCTTCAAGCAGTGTACTAAACCCATGACTTACTTTTGATAATGAACAAACGTAAACCTTTTTGGTTTCTTGGGTCCCAGTTTAGGTCGATTTTGTGGTAATGAGCGCTTGAATCCGGCGAAACCAACCACAAAATGCACGAAAATTGTAGTACTTGGCCATTTCGCAGTAAATGACGTCATTGTTGATAAGACGTACACGTTGAAACTTTATGATTATTATGTTTAATAACAACCAGAGATGCAACTAAAGTTATTTCAAATCAACATCATTCTGGAAATATTTCAATTTATTTCCCCAAGAGATTGTTTCATTTAATTATCTGTATAAATGTCAAAGAGCTATTTTCTTGTTTATGTACATATTTCAAACCGAACTCATGCCTTTTTATCAAAGAACTAAACGCTTTAAAAAGAAAGGGGGGGGGGGCATAATCCAGTTTTAAACACCTATAAATATCGGTTCTGTATCGAAATTTAACAAAACGGAAGAGTTTCGACCTAAAACCATTTCCCTTCAAAATACTTTCATTTCTTGAATCAGTCTCTTAACGGATTGGACATTTTATAACCCATGCAGACGAGTTATTTTTTTATTGCAAAAAAAAATTAAGGACATTCTGTCGCATTTCTGTGCCGTCTCATCTTGATCTTTACATTCCAAAACTTGAAGGACAGTCTGATCTTGATGGCCTTCGCCGACAAAAATAGTTGTTTTTTTTTTATAATCTGCAAATAATTTTAATTCGCTCAAATCAAAATTTTGTCGTTTAGTAACGAGTTAATCCTCTATCACACAACCACGAGTTTAAACGAGCCTTGCGAAAAAAAAAAAGCTTTGAAAACATTGTGGGAAAAACAGAAAATGCTGGTCCATTATTTTAGCCGCATTTAATTTGTCGTCTGCAAACGCTTTCAATTTGGACAGGTCTAAAATAATGTGGTCTGGTCTGGTAAACTGTAAAGTCTTACCCGTGTCTGATAAGGATGTTTTTTCACGTTGTCTGCTGTAAATTTGTTGCAGGAAGTTTTGAGTCCATTTAATCTTTGATGTTTAAAGATACATCTATACTCCTTCTCAGTCAGTTTTCATTGTTATTTAATGAAACTATAATCATTCTGGTATCTTCAAGCCAACTGTTGCTCCTGATGGCTGCAAAGTTGCACAGATTACGACAGATAGAAAATGTATTTTGTGTTTTGGAGGCCTTCAAAGCAATCGATGTTGTCGTTCCCGGTTTTAAATGAGGACAAATCCGTTGAGTTTTTCTGTCCCTTACATCATACATGTTGTTTATTCATCTATGTTTACACAGCTGAGCCATTCTACACATTTTCAAGTTTTAACAAAGTTTTTATTCTATCTTTAGCCGAGCCCCAGTAGCTCAGTCGGTAGCGTGCAGGACTTGAGAAAACAGGGTCCAAGGTTCGATCCCTGGCCATGACCCCTGGCTCGGCCAATTTCTTTCCGAGGATTGATGATAGTCAGTGCGACAGGATTCATTCCTCTCCCACCGCTGACCATTGTTTCGACGATGATTATGTGGGAAAGCAGCCAGTGGCTTGGAAAGAAATTTGTGCGAAGTACTGGTAAAAGAGACTCCAGGAACGCATGGATAGGTGCACTGGCCGCCGCGATATAACTGAAATAATGTTGAAAACGGCGTTAAACATCATACAACTCTATCTTTAACTCTTAACCAGACGACAAAGTTTAAAACTTGTCTAAATCAAAAACATTTGCAGAAGTCACTCTAAATGTGGCCTAAATGATAGATTTGTCTTTGAGAGGACCTGAAAATATTGTGGAAAAAGGAGAAAATGCCGGTTACCAGCATTTTCTCCTTTTTCCACAATGTTTTTAAAGCCTTCATATTTAAGGTCATTAAAACACGGGACTGTTTGATGAAAGGTTAGAAAACTCTTGAAAAATTGTTTAGTCCCGAATAACAAGTATCCATGACAATCTTGATACCACGTAACCAAGTCGAAGGCAATATTTCAGACCGGGAAGGGGGGGGGGAGAGAACATATTAAAAACTGCAGATAATAAATCTTCTTAAACCCGAAACCAAAGCCCCAGAGAGAGGTTGTGAGCCCCTTTTATTACTTTTGATCCCGCAAATCAATTGGACATGGACTCAAAGAGTTCCATTGAGACTGAAAGAAACCAACAAACCGATTCCGAAGTTCAATATTCATGGTATCCGAGATGTTGCGGTTGGAAAATCAAAGCAACTGGGTAATTTTCCCATTACCAAAAGTACAAAACGCAGGCAACGAGTACCTTCTCCTTTTCTAACATGGTTTTTACTCTTTCAAAGACAAACCAAATCATTTGAGCTTCATTCGTCTGCAAATGCTTACCACGTGGACGACTCTAAATTCCGTCGTCTAGTAACTTTTAACTCTTTACCACACAATCCTGAGTTTTAACAACCCTAGGGAAATGGACTTTTGAAAACATTATTGGAAAAAGAGAAAATGTTGGTAACCAGCATTTTCTCTTTTTTCCCAAAATGTTTTCTATCCTTTCCAGAACAAATTTCAGTTATTTGGTCTCATTTATTTTCTCGTCTGCTTTGGATTTGGTCTACTCTAGAATTTTGTTGTTTGGTAAAGAGTTAAAGACTTCTGTGGAACATTGTTTAAATGCAAAATAACCTACCCGAATGACACCATCAAGTTGAAATAATACCATTTGCAGATGATTCAGTCTTCCGTTTTGCAGCAAGTCACCTCGTGACGAGCAAATATCTCCTATTGCCACAACGTTTTCATGTACGTATTTGATCATACAGGTCTAATGTTGACCATCGAAGTTTTACAAAGATAAGTTCAGGATGTCTTCTGTAAATAAATTTTTGCAGCTTTGAGGGTTTGAGCTGAAAATCTGTCTCGATAACTTTGTATCCAAGAAACGGGTAGCTATAGAGGAAAATAAAACTTCCTAAACATTAAAAAAAAGAATTACGATAATGTCCATTCGATGAGGAAGCAGGTAACAAACTTATACCATACCCATAACTCTTTACAGCACAATGCCGACTTTTAACGACCCCGGGAAAGAAGTCTTTTTGAGAACATTGTGAGAAAAGGAGAAAATGCTGGTGACCACCATTTTTTCCTTTTCCCACAACATTTTCTAAGCCACCAAGAATAAATCTCACCATTTTAGTCATATTTAATTTTGATTTGTCATCTTTAAACGCTATCAATTTAGACAAGCCCAAAATTATTTCGTTTGGTGATTCCGAGTTTTTACGACCCTCAAGAAGTAAACTTTTGAAAACATAGTGGGAAAGGAGAAAATGCTGGATGTAACCAGCATTTTTCGCCTTTTTCCCCACAATGTTTTACTCTCTTTCATAGAAAAAATCTCATCTTTTGAGCGACATTTTACTTGTCGTGTGCTAATGCTTTCGATTTGAATGGCTCTAAAATTTTGTCGTCTCGTAAAACGACACCTCTTTACTAGAAAACAATTTTTTAGGCTTTAGAATTTGAAGTCTGATCTTGGATCTTACAGTGTACGATAAAATTATTTTTTTCAAGCAAATGAGAACAAACAGTGAAATAACAACCCTTGAACATAAGGGCCGTTACATCAGGAAGCAGGTAGCACAGTAAAAGAACTTGTTTAAACTTTATGCGAGAATAACGATATTTGACTTTCGATAACAAAATCGACCACACCTCTGTGGCCAGTCTGTCTGTCTGTTTTTTTGTCTGTCTGTCTCTTATTTCTCTTATTGCATATTTTAAATAGTAATGTGAGTAAATGTCTCTCACTACCTGTCTGTCTGTCTCATCGGGTCATGAGGAGGGACCTTATCTGATTTTTTTTCAGAGGACAAATAATGAAAAGATGAAAGGGCCTAATAAAAAGACCGGGAAGTGGTCACGCTTCACGATTTGCAGTATCATGGAATGATTATAGGGGTCTTTTATACCCCGAAACCATCGGACGAAAAACTAAGGGGTTTTCCACCATCTTATTTAACCCCTAAGCTGCTAAGCGCGATTCACTGACCTTTTGTGGACAGTGTAGAACCAAGAACAGACTGCACAGAACGTGCAGTCTGATCTTGGATCTGCACTGTCCGATGAAGAGATATTTTTCTCCGAAAAGCAAATTTGAAATTGCAGTATTCGCGTTTTACCATCGGTTTGAAAGTTTTATTAAACTTATTTAGCAGGAAAAGGGTTAATGTCTTTTATTCTAACTTTTCACCAAACAGTTCCGTGTTTCCAAACGACCGTGAGGAATATCGGTTTTTGAAAACATTGTGGTGAAATAGAGACAAATGCTTGTAACTATATAGCTCTTTCTCTGTTCCCCCACAACGGTTTTTACACGTACAAAGAAAACTCCCAATACTTGAGTCACATTTCAGCTCTAACCTAGCCTGGGTTCCAGTCCGATCATTTTTTCTTTTTTTCCTTTTTTATATTTGGACGCTATTTTGTCCAAAATGACTTTTTTTTTGGCATAGTAAAGTATAAATAAAAATTATATAAAAGGAAAAAATGATCGGGCTGGAACCCAGGCTAGCCCTAACCCGCTAAATAAGTCAAATGAGTCAAATGAAACATTCCGAACCATAGTAAAATCCCCAATGTTGCTATTTCAAAAATGTTGGGGGGGGGGGCATAATATCTCGTTATCGGACAGTGTAGATCCAAGATCAGACTGCACGTTATGTGCAGTCTGATCTTGATCTACTCTGTCCGCAAAATGTTCTTGAGTTGCGCTTAGCGGCCTAGGGGTAACCGTTAACTTGTCGCAGTCTGCAAATGATTTAACCCTTTACCAGTTGACAAAATTTTAGCCATGTCCAAATTGAAAGCGTTTGCAGACGACAATTTCACTGTGGCTCAAATGGTGCAATTATGCTTTGATAGGGTAGAAAACATAGTGGGAAAAGGAGAAAATGCTGGTTACCAGCATTTTCTCCTTTTCCCTCAATGTTTTCAAAAGGCTTCTTTCCCAGGGTCGTTAAAAGTCGGCATTGTGTGGTAAAGGGTTAAAGATGGACTGGTATTTCTTTACTTCTAGAAAAAGGGTTGGTCAAAATTACATGGGACGACTTCGATAAATACCTTGTAAAATATGGACTGTTAACATTTATTAATGAAATTTGTCTGAAATAACTGAATTTTTCTTTGAAATCGTAAAAAACGTTGCAGAAAAAGAGAGATTGCTGGTTAAACAACATTTTTTTTCCTTTTCCCACAATGTTTTCATTGCATCGGATGCCTTCGATACATACCCTTGTAAAATGCGGACTGTTAACATGAATGAATGAAATTTAACTTTTCTTTGGACTTTTTTTTTTTTCTTTAATCTGTAGAAAATGTTGGAAAAGAAGAAAATACTGGTTACCAGCGTTTTCTCCTTTTCCCACTATGTTTTCATTGCATGGTATGCTTTCGATACATATCCTTATAAAATGCAGACTGTTAACATGAATGAATGAAATTTGACTGTATTAACTGGACTTTTCTTTGAATCTGTAGAAAACGTGGGAAAAGAAGAAAATGCTCGTTACCAGCGTTTTCTCCTTTTCCCATAATGTTTTCAAAGGTCTTCTTCCATAGGGTCGTTAAAACACGGGATCGCTTGGTGAGGATTAACCCTTTACTATACAATCCCGTTTTAACGACCTTAACGAAGAAGACTTTTGAAAACTTTGTGAGGGAAAAGGAGAAAATGCTGGTAACCAGCATTTTCTCCTTTTCCCCCACAATGTTTTCTACCCTTTCACATGCAAATTCCATCATTTGAGTCATGCTTAATTTGTCGTCTGCAAATACTAGTACTTTGATTTTGGACCAGTCTAAAGTTCTGTTGTCTGGTAACGGATGAAATACACGGTAAGCCAAAAAAAAAAGGGGGGGGGGGGAGTTAAGCGAAAGATCCGATTATAGCTTTATTGCAGTGACACGTTTTTTTCTTTTTCTTTCTTGAGAAACAGCCACTGAGATAAGACGAAGAAGTTCGAGCTGTCTTATCTCTGAGAATTGTGCCATCTGCTCTTTTCACCTGGACGTTTTCGGTAGATTAGACCCTATAATCTTTATCAATACAGAAGCATTCTTTGTAAGGTTTTTTGGTCCTTTATCTTATCAACCTCAACCACAAAATACCAAATCTTAACGACTCTGTGAAGAAAGGCTTTTGAAACATTGTGGGAAAAGGAGGAACTACCGGTAATCAGCATTTTCTCCTTTTCCTTCAATGTTTTCTACTTTTTCTAATGCCATACAAAACTTGTCGCCTGCAAATGCTTTAAATTTGGACAAGTCTAAAATTTTGTCTTGTGGTAAAGAGTTAAAGGCCCAGTGGCGACCAAAAGTAAATAGTGCAGGTGTTAAAACGCATCTAAATTTAGACCATACCATTTAAAAGTATGGGAATTATTGTGAAATTACAATCTGTTATTATGCAGTCGGTACAAGAGTTAGCTGTTTATTACTGTATTTCTCCTTTTCCCATTATTTTTCAAAAGCCCCTTTCATGAGGGCCGTCTAAACTCAGATTGTGACTGTGTTAAAGAGTCAACTTTAACACAACCATATAGCAAATTTTCATGCAAGTGAAAACTGAAAGTATGTGCAGAAGACTAGATCTAATAAAACGTGGCCCAAATGATGGGATTTTATTTTTAAAAGGGTAAACAAAATTTTGGCAAATGGAGAAAATGGTAGATACAAGCATTTTCTTCTTTTCCTGCATTTTTTTTTCCCAAAAGCTTCCTTCTTAAGGGTCGTTAAAACAAAAGATTGTTTGGTAATTAAGAGAAGCCCTTTACCCATCTAAAACTCGCTTTCGGCAACAATTGGGTCAATGGAGGACTTTTTCAATACCCATTTAAACATCTGAGCGGTTTCAACACCTAGATTATTTGGTCCATGGGATTGTTTCTATTTTAAGAATGTTGGCGTATTCGTCCCGATTTCGCCCCGTTGTTTATGATAAGAGGCTGTTTCGAGCTAGAGCTAACTGGCACCGTTGATCATACTTGCAACTTATTCGTTGTTAATCTATAAGTAGGACGAATGAAATCTTGTGGTGGTTCTGTATTAATTATACAGAATAACTGATAAGAAAACGAGAAATCGTTCGCTAATTACCTCAAATTTCGAGTGGAATTCTCAATCGTAATATTACGACATTCTCCTTTGTTGAGAGTATCGATGTTTACCGTCTTCTATTTGGGTGTGAATTTAAACGGGGAACCAGTATTAAGAAATATTCATTTTGCGGGGTTATAATTAGATATGCAAGAATAGCTTGAATCAAGTGGTGGAAAAATAACCAAGTAAAGTTTAATCCTGGATGCTATAAACCGAAAGCGGACATGCAAGAAAATGCGTATATGCATGTAATTACCAAATGGATCGAAGAGGCCATTGCTTCACTCGTCACAACTCGGCCAATTCCATACCTACATATAACTTGATTAACGGATCACCAGAGGTTTGCCGAATGCCAATGACTATTTAGGATGATCTACGAAAAACGGGTAACCAGCATTTTCGCTTTTTTCCCACAATGTTTTCTACTGTTTGAAAGACCAATCCAGTCATGCCAGCTGTACCTTTTTTGTCGTCTGCTGCCAATTTAAACGGGCCTAAAATGTTGTGGTATTGTAAAGAGTTAAATAATCTATTTTAAGGGTATTAAAATTATCTGAAATAATCAGCTGATGCAAGACCTGCCCTGCGAGATAAAAGCGAAAACTATCACCAGCTGGTTTGTGACATCTATTAATCTTGTGACGTCATATTAAACTATTTGACATCTCTTAAATCTTTACCATACAACAATATTTTAGATTTTCCTAATTGAAAGTTTTTTTACAGGCAACAAAATTACTGTAACTCAAAAATCGAAATTCACATCTGGAAGACAGAAAACATTGTGGGAAATGGAGAAAATGCTGGTAACCAGCATTTTCTCCTTTTCCCATAATGTTTTCCAAAGGATCATAGAAACTTAGGATTATGTGGTTAAAGGTTAACCCCTTACCATACAGCCAAATTTCAGACTTTTTCATACAGGCAGTATTTACCAATAAAAAATGAACATGGTTAAAATGGTTGAACTTTCCTTTTACCACACAATTTCGAGATCTCACAACCCTAAGAGTGGGAAAAGGAAAATGGAAATAACCAGCATATTCTCCTTTTCCCATGATGTTACCTACCTTTTTTAAGCAAAAACCCATCCATAAAAGTAATCGCTTAATTTGCATCTGATTAATTGAGTGATTGAATGGTGTTTTATGCCGCTTTCAACATTATTTCAGTCATATCACAGCCACAGCTCACATCTTCCTGTATTTTCTGGGTTTCACCAGTACTGGGCGAGGGCTCTTAAGTGTCCTGCCAAAAACCAAATGGATCCAGTGAGACTCGAACCTGGGACCTCCAGGTCACAAGTCCCTTACCACTGAGCCATGCAGGACCCAAAATGGCATCTGAAGAAACATGTAACAGTAAGAAGCCTGTATTGAAATATAATATCATAGAGAAAATAAGCATTGCCTAAAGAAAGTCCCCCCTTTTTTTTCACATGCAAAAATGATGTCAATGAATACAAGCGTATCTAATCACGCATTTTTCACACCAAATAGCAACGAACACTGTCAGTGGGTATTTTGACGAGAAGATTTCCAAAAATTTAGTAACACAAAATCATTTTTTCTATGGCATGATTGATAAAGTTTGGGGAAATAAAATGATACAAATCTTGCTTCATTTTGAAAATTTAACCCTTATCCAACTAAATAAGTAAAATGAAACTTTCAAGCCGATAGTAAAAACACAAATTTTGCTAGTTTAGAAAAGATATCTCCTCATTGGACAGTGTAGATCCAAGATCAGACTGCACATTCTGTGCAGTCTGATCTTGATCTATGCTGTCCGCCAAAGGTACTTGAGTCATGCATAGCAGCCTAAGGGTTAACACAGCAGCACAATCATTAACATCAAAATAAATCATAATAAATGAAAACTGAATGTTTACTACCTACATAACCTAAATATTAAAAAACAACAAAGTTACAGCGTCTGATAACAATCAAGGGAGATAATGCTCAAAAGCATGTACTGTCACAAGGAAAACAAGGACTACCTCCCATAAACATTATCAGATTACTATCACCAATAATTAAACCAAGAGCAGCGATGTTTTTTGGCAAATCAAAATTATAAATCAGGATTATTTTGGCAAATTTGTCTGAGAATTCCAAACTATGGTTTTGGAGTAGATTTATCACGATTTTCAAAATTTTTCTGTTTTGTTTCCATGGCAAGCAAAGATTTTCATCCAATAAATTCTTTGAAAAAATTTTAAGGAAAGCCATGGAAGGGTCATTTCTTTGAAGCTTGGTCAAAATTGGATGAGTATTTTCAGAGATGACGATTTTTGAAATAGAAGATTACACATACAAGGATGGATAGACAGATGGACAGACACACACATGACTGACATGAAGCAATGACATAAGCTTGCTACTTTTAGGCCAATGGAGTTATTGCCCACTTCATTTAAAGAGGCCCTTATACTCATTTTCAGCCAGTTTTAACTCATTTTGTCTTTATTTTATCAAAATATAGTCATTCTTATATCTTCATGCCAAATATTGCGCCTGACTGTTGCAAGGTTGCTTAGATTACGGTCGATAGAAAATGCATTTCACTGAGTTGCGGCCTTCCATGTAAACAGACTCGTTGTTTCCAGTTTTTGAATCGAAGATTTTCAATATATCTGTTATACGCTCGGGTAGATTCGTATGATGATCATGCATTCTGTCACATGACTATATTTGACCTTCGCCCTGCGTTTAATGAGGTAAACAAAGGAAAATGGAGGCTTCTCTGTTGCAGCCTCGATTTTCAGACGGAGGTCGCGGCCTATAATATGCAAATTACACCGTATCTGACTCTAGGCGGAAACCAACGATGAATTTCTGTGACGCACCGCCATTGTTTACAGCTTCGATCGTCAGCCAGTTTTCTTCTGACCAATGTTCGGTTTCTAATACAAATCTCCGTGTTTCTTTTTTTCAATTACACCATATATGTCAGTAATTTATCCATGTTTACACAAAGGACTGATTTCTGTACCATTCTAAATTGTTTGAAATTTAACAGCGTTTTTGCTCACCGGCTGTAGACGGGCATCTTTAACCTGACCCAGGTAAGCATCATTTACATATTATATTAAAATTCTTTTATTTACCCTCGCCACTGCACAGGGCTGCCTTCGGCATATGTACTGAGTTGTCAAGGGAATATTGCGTGAATTAAAATGCTTATCTGCACCTTCCCATGTATATATAATTTCCTGAATAATAGAGTTTTATTCTTATGCATGTTTATATATTCAGCATAATGGTCAGGATCAGGTTAAATGAAGTAGGCAATAAACAGCAAGATAAAACCATTGTAACGAATAAAGAAAATGCTAAACTCCAGCCATTTCTCCTTATGTCACATCTTCTTGAAAATTCTTGAAGAATACATCAAACTACATCAAAAGAAGCAAAGAGCTTCAATGACGAAAGCAAACAAAAAAGCAACAATAATAAAAGATCAAATATCAAATGAGCATTTTATTTTTGGCACAACCATTTTTGTCATAGATTATAAACAGAAGAATTATCTCTCCATACCAACGTGACATTTTTTTTTCTGGTTTCATAAACATTCCATGCTTCATTATCAAGATTTACAAGTCACAACTGAGAGCCATAACAATAATTCTAGACTTGCACCTTTTATCACACAATCCTGAGTTCTAGCAACCCTAAGAAGGAGAGCTTGTGAAAACATAGTTGGAAAAGGAGAAAATGCTGGTAACCAGCATTTTCTCCTTTTTCAACAGTGTTTTCTACTCTTTCAAGGACAAATCTTTCAAAATGAGCCACAGTGGATTTGTTGTCTTCCAATACTTTTGATTGAAACAACTCTAAATTTTTGTTGTTTGGTAATAAGTTAAACAGAAGAAATTTCTTAACCCTTTACCACACAATGCCAAATTTTGGCAACCCTTACATGAAAGGCTTTTGAAAACATTAGTGTAACTTTCTCCTACAATATTTTCTCACCTTGCACAGACAAATCTCATAATTTGAGCCAAATTTAACTCGTCATCTGCAGATGCCTGCATTTTAGAAGAGTCTGAAATTTTGTCTCCTGCTGCAGGGTTAACCCTTTACCACACAATCCCAACTTTTAACGACCCTGAGGAAGAAGCCTTTTGAAAACATTGTGGGGTAAAGAGAAAATGCTGGTTACCAGCATTTTCTCCTTTTCCCACAATGTTTTTTGCCCTATTAAAGGCAAATTTCCTCATTTTAGTCACATTTAAATTGTCATCTGCAAATGCTCTTTATTCGGACATGTCTGCATTTTTCACTTGTAAAGAGTTAAGCAAGTAAGTACAAATAATACAGGCAATACTGGTAACCAGCATTTTTTTCTTTTTACCACAATGTTTTCAAAGGCCTTGTTATTACTTCAGATTATGAGGTAATGGTATAATGACCCCAAGGAAAAGAGGCATTTGAAAGATATGTCAAAGAAAAAAAATTAGGACATTGCTGGCTAAACATTTTCACCTTTTTCAAGAATGTTTTCTACCCTCTTATTTCTAATTCCCATCATTTAAGTCACATTTAAATTGTTGTCTGATTTTTTTTCTAATTTGGACAAGTCTAAAATCTTGTGGTCTGTTTAAGAGTAAAAGATATCTTATCATTTTGGGACAGTCTAGATTCAAGATCAGAATGTACAATCTTTGCAGTCTGATCTACATCTATACTGTCTGGAAAAGGTGACTAAATTTGTTCAAAAAGCTAAAAAGGGGTTAAAATTGCAACAAAAACACGCTACATGTACATTACAACTGTATATACATCGTCAAAAAAACATTTGGCACGTATAAATTAAATAAGGCACAAGGGTTAGATATTGTTCATAAATGGAAGGAAAGGAAAACACAATCAAAAGGAATAAAAACAGTGAAATAAAACAGGTATACATGAATAAATAGTTAAGCCCAAGTCACATTGCTTAACCCTTCACTAAATGACAAAAATTTTAGACTCGTCCGAGTTGAAAGCGCCTGCATACTACATATTAAATTTGGCTCAAATCATATACTTTGTTTATGAAACAGTAGAAAAAATTGTGGAAAAAGGAGAAAATGCTGGTTACCAGCATTTTCTCCTTTTTCGACAATTTTTTTCAAAAGCATTTAAAAGCCTTCTCAATAAGGGTTGTTTGACCTCAGGATTGTGTGTTAAAGGATTAGCCACTGACAAACAAACACAGTTTTTGAAACTCTGAGCAGTAGGACTTCTGAAAACACTTTATAAAGGGAGAAAATGCCGGCAACCAGCATTTTCTCCCTTTCTTATGATGGTTTCTAACCTTTTAAAAACAAAAATAATTTGATCAACAATAAAAATAAAGGATGCAAGATATGGTGATGATCTTTTCCAGACCCATTAATGGTAAAAAACAACAGCTTGCAAATCTATGGATAAAATTGTACTTTAACAGTGATAGCATGAAAGCAGGGGCCGTATTTACTGACCATTCTTACAGTTTTTCTCGTACTAATTTACAAAACTAGCCAAGTGATTGACTTAAAAGTTTTTGAGCGGCCAATTAGATGGTTAGAGTACTGCTTGATTGTTTGTGTATTTGTTTGGTGTTTCATGCCATTTTCCACAAAATTTCAGTTATATCACTACAGCCATTGCACCTATCCATGTTTTTCTAGAATTCCTTTTTCCTGTTCTTTGCATTATATTCTTCCCAAGCCATTGGCTGCTTTTTCCCCACAAACATAATCAATCAGCTGTGAGCAAGGAATGAATCCTATCACAATCACTATCATCAATCCTAGGAAAGAAATTAGCTGAGCTGGGTAATTGAGTTAGGCTTGAAGTTAGCAATATTGGAGAAAAAGCAAAAGCTGCTTACAGAGTACACATATGATTGTCTAAGACTGGACAAAAATTTAAAAAAAGTGAGCCATGCTGTGGCAAAGGGGGGTTTAATGTATCTTTGTGATACAATATACCAATCAAGTCATCACATAAAATGTAGAACAATCTGCTGAATCATGAGGTACACTGATCCTTGCACATGAAAATTTACCAATAACAATAAAGAATTAACCCATGTCAACCTGCACAGACTGCAAAGGCTGACATGGGTCGATTCTTTGTTCACATGCATTAAGCTCCCTTTTCATTTAATTACGTATATCATTAAAAGTATATACATGTATATTAACCCTTTACCAAACAAACCCCGATACTTAAAAACCCTGAGAAAGAAGGCTTTTTGAAAACATTGTGGGAAAAGGAGAAAATGCTGGTAACCAGCATTTTCACCTTTTCCCATAATGTTTTCTACCAATTTAAGGCCAACTACTGGTGTTTGAAAAAAATGAGAATTGTCGTCTGTAAACTTCTTCAATAATGATGGATCTAAATTTTTGCCGTGTGATGAAGGGTTAATAGAAAAATTTGCTTGTAACAATACTTGTTTCCCACCATGTTTTCCAGAAATGTACTGAAATGTATGAATAAGAAGGAAACAATTCACCAAGGATATAAAATAGATATTTTCAGCCAGTAACACAGAGTCATTGCAATTTTTAGACTGGATGCCACTGTATTTCACACAAAATACAGGGTAGTGTAGATCCAAGATCAGTCTGTATGTTCTGTGAAGTTTGATCTCAATCTAAACAGTCCAACAAGTCAAGTATGATTGTATTTTCTTTAAGTAATACCAACCAGTTATCATGTCCTAAAGGCAGCTAAAATTACCCATGGCATCCTATAGTATACTATAGTTATCTAGTGAACTAGACTGTTCCATCTACATGGTCGAGTTCGACTCGAGTACATCCAGCATAATGTTTGTTTAAATTTTTCACCACTTTCTCCGATAATCTCTCCTGTAGCGCAAATCCCATCAAGTCTTTGCGGGTGATAATTCCTTTCACAACGTTCTTATCGTCAGTGACTGTTAGATGTCTCATACCCAAGGTGCGGAAGATAACATAGGTACGCTTCAAAGAAAATTTCTCAGGAATGGCTAGAGCTGATTGGTTGACATATGGTTTCTGTGAAAAACACTGGTAGAGTGAATTAACCAACTGAAATAAAACCTAACCCTTTACCAACCAATCCCGAGTTTTAACAACCCTGAGAAGAAGGAATTTGGAACAGTATGAAAAACAAATAAAGTGCCAACATTTTGTCTTTTTTTCCTTTTTTTCAAACCATTTGCTACCCTTCCCATGACAAATATGTGTAACATCAGCTGAGTCATATTTAATTTTTCAGCTACAAACATCTACAATTTGGACAGGTCTAAAATTTTGTTGTCTGGTATAGAATTAAATTGACCTTTCATAAAATTGTTACTTTATTTTCATTATTCTGTATTTTATCTATTACCATACTAAATATAAACTAAATCCATCATGTGGTTGGAAAATATGAGCTCCTAAAAAACCTTAACGTAAATGTGGACCATGACTGCAACGCCAACACCAATGCAAACGCCAGTACCAATGCCTGTGGTTCAGGATGAGCTGAAAAATGATTGATTGATTGATTAATTGAATGGTGATTTCCTCCGCTTTCATCATTATTTCAGTCATATCATAGTGATAGTTTACATATTCATGTATTTCCTGGGTTTTACCAGTACTAGGCTGGGGCTCTAAAGTGCTTCGGCCAAAGACACTCCCATGAAAAACTCAGTGGATCCAGTGCCACTCGAACCTGGGGCCTCCTGGTCACGAGTCCTACACTTTACCACTGAGCCATGCAGGACCCCCTGGCGAGCTAAAAAACAGTGTAGCCATCTTCTTAATATGCACAGAGATGCAACAATACAATAAGATGCGCTATTACAAAAACCCTAAGTCGGATACATACCAGATTAATTGCTAGATTTCTGTATCTAGGATCATCGATGTATTTGTGAAGCTGCACTGTGGTCTGTTCAGGTTTTTCTAATTTGTGAATGTTTAACTTCAAAAAAAAATAAATAAAAATTTTGGATTTTAACCCTTTACCACAAAATCCCAGATTTTAACAACCCTGAAGAGGATGGCTTTTGAAATTATTATGGGAAAAGGAGAAAATGCTGGTAACCAGCATTTTCTCCTTTTCCCACAATATTTTCTAACTATCAAAGACAGAAATTATTGTTTGAGCTGATTTTAATTTTGTGGCTGCAAATGCTTTCAGTTTTGTTGTGTCGAAATTTCATCCTTTGGTAAAGAGTTTACCTTTTACCAAACAAT
This sequence comes from Hippopus hippopus, assembly GCA_946811185.2. Classification (NCBI taxonomy): domain Eukaryota; kingdom Metazoa; phylum Mollusca; class Bivalvia; order Cardiida; family Cardiidae; genus Hippopus; species Hippopus hippopus. The sequence continues at coordinate 10,677,311 of OX328103.1, read as the reverse complement.
CCCAGGTTTCAATGACCCTGAGTAAGAAGCCTTTTGAAAATATTGTTGAAAACAAAAAGAAAATGCTGCCCTCCTGCACTTTCTCCTTTTCCCATAATTATTTCATACTTTGAAACATAGAAATCATCAGTTTGACTACAGTGAATTTGTTGTTTCAATTTTGTCAATTTTGACAATTCTAAAATTTTGTCATCTGTAAAGAGTCAAACAATGGAACAATATTCCAACTTTGTATAAGATGTGCATATACAAAGATACAGAGCCAAATGAACCTTAGAATAATTCATCCATATCTTGCCAAGTTTATATTACAAAGCTGTGCAAAAACTACAACTAATTTTTATACACGAAACTTTGTGAAACAACAAGGTGCAAAGTCAACACCAACCTGATGGAACTCAATCCAAGATGGCTCCTGACTCTCTTCATCGTCAGCATCTGTTTCTACCTCCTCTAATGGCACAAAAAGTTCCTCATTCATCAATATAACTGTCAACTCCAATCTGAATATATAACACATGAAACTCTGTAAAATGGCATCCCTATATGTTGTTGAGGAAGCAGCTTGTATAAATTGTATAAGAGCTAGAATGCCTAAGGAAACTGCATCTTGAACTAATAGTTTTGTTATACAGTTCTCTTTCTTTTGTTTGTTGAGTGTCTTAAAATTTGAAAGTGGCGTATCAAGTGTGTGGTTAAATTTTGAATTAGATTTGAATTCCGAAGTCGAATATGCTGTAAGATAAATAGATTATCCCCTTAGTGTCTAAAAAATATCAATGTTATCTGACTTATGTACAAAAACCAAAGTACTGAAAGTATTAATAGAAGGTAATGGAAGCAATTTGCTACCAAATAGGTTTTAACAGTGTACCATTTCGTTAAAAACTCATTCATCTGATGGCTGACATTTTTATCTAAGACTGGTAGCATTATTTCATGATTATTTTCCATTAAATCATGTATCAAAGTATTTTGCCCACAGTTTTAGGAGTAAGGGGTGTAAAGAGAGTGGTTTGGGGTGTTTTTTAAGTGGTTTGGGATGCTTTGGGGTGTTTCTCTTACTTATTCATCCACAATAGTCTTCACAAAATGATACCATGTCAAAACAAGGCCAATTTCAAATCTAGAGCTAATTCCATGACATTTAGTCTGAAGTTCATCATTGTGTAATTGGCTCACACAGTTTCTCCATCCCCATGTTATTTTTACATATCAAATGACACAGATACTACTGTTCTCAGATATATGGCCTGCAACAAGCGAAAAGGGGGATTCGAACATTTGCGTAAAGTGTCATCTCAGATCAGCCTGCGCAGGCTAATCTGAAATGACATTTTCTGTTTTTATGTAATTTTCTGTTTTGTGCAAGTGTACTGTAGCACAAAATCTAATGTAGTTGTAAAGTGCAGTCTCGGATTAGCCTGCGTGGACTGCGCAGGCTGATCCGAGACGACACTTTACGCAAATGTCCGAATGTCCCTTTTCACGTGTTGCAAGCCATATGATGACCTATTTTTATTGAAACAGAGGAGTTATTCGTTGTCACAAGATTTCAGTTTGACAGATGACATATGAATGTGAGTCCTGAAAGGTCATCACCATCTTCTGATCATGATTTGGCAAGCCTCATCATAACAATCCCCGGAACCTTGTTAGACAACATTGATTTTTTTTAAAGCCTTGAAGCTGATATTCTCTGCACGTGCTTGGTACAAGCCCGAGGAAAGTTACAAACAACTAAACTTACCTAGTTATCAGTCCATAAAAATGCTCCTCATTGTCATTGCCCTTTTTCACGACAGGAAATCCTCCGTGGGAATTGTACACTAGCAGTTCTGCAAGAACCGATACCATTTCATTGGTTTGTACAGTCTGGACAGGCTTGGTCATGATATCCCTTGCTGTAAACAGCTCCAAGTCTAATCTGTTAAAACAGAAAGTCCCTTACAGTGATCAAGATAATGACTATTCCTTTACTGTACAAACTCATGTTTTAACAAACCCTCAGAAAGACAGCTTTTGAGAACATTGTAGGAAAAGGTGAAAATGCTGGTAATTAGTTGAAACCTAGAATATTTATGTTATTTCAAACACAAGTCCCATTGTTTGGGCCATAGGTAATTCAGGAAAAGCCTATAATCTGGGTCCGTATTTACCGACAATTTATAAGATCATTCTTAGTTTTATTCTACAAGAATATTATTCTAACTTTGAAAAGAACAAAATTTCTGGGTGGCTGAGCCAAATGGTATAGCCAATCAGAAGTTGTGATACTTTCAAAAAAATCTAGAAAATTCTAACAGTACACTTTCCTTATCATTGCAAGGTCAGAAGCAGCGTAATTTATTTTCTTGCAAACAGAAAGATGCATGTCTGTCCATGGGAACTCAAGAGTCTGATGAAACACTTCTGGCTTTGGAATGTAGATGACAAAGATTTGATAGCACTGAGCTGGCGAACCAATATAAAAAAAAGTTATATGCAACATACATGTATAATTTACGTTTATTGTTCTTTCCGAGCTCAAAAAAAAAAGACTCCACACCTTTAACTCTTTACCACATGACAAAATTTTAGATTTGTCCATATTGAAAGCATTTGCAGATGACAAATTAAATACCGGTATGACCCAAAATGTTTTCAAAAGCTTTTTTTCTCAGGGTCGTTAAAAGTCGGAATTGTGAGGAAAAGCCTTAAGATATATGAGTGGAAGCCCCTAAAAACAACAACCTAGTCACAAACATTTAAGCAAGCACATACCGAGGTTTCAGAGAATGCAAATAACGTTGAAATATTCCTTGTCTTAAAGACACATCTATACTCATTTTCAGCCAGTTTTCAGCTAGTTTTTAACCCCTCTTATCCTTATTTTATGAAACTATAATCATTCTTGTGTCTTTGTGCCAAATGTTGTCCCTACTGGCTGCAAGGTTGCAAAGCTTACGGCGGATAGTAAATGCATTTCATACTTTAGAGGCCTACCAAGCTTTCGCTGTTGTCGTTTCCGGTTTTAAACGAGGAAAAATCCCTAGAGTTTCTTAATCCAGTTCACCATATTTATCGATCATTTATCAATCATTTACCTATATTTACACAGCTGACAAATATCTAAACCATTTATACACGCTAGTAAGTTTTTACTACGTTTTTTCTCTCTGGCTGTAGAGATGTATCTTTAAGGAAGAACAATTTGTTTAAATGGCCTTCAGGTGCTTGCGTAACTCTTTTACCACACAATCCTGACTTTTAACGACACTGAAGATGAAGGCTTTTGAAAACATTGAGGGTAAAAGAGAAAATGCTGCTATCCAATATTTTCTCCTTTTCCCACAATGTAGTCTGTCCTTCTAACATCAACTTCAATATTTGAGTCACGTTTAACATGTTGTCTGAAAATGCTTTCAATTTTGGTAAGTCTAAGAACTTGCCATTTGGTAAAGGGTTAATACAGGTTTGACTGCATGTAAATTCAGCCTCTAGAACTACAATCTAAAAATCAAATTCACTGAAACTCAGACATACTTTTTTATCCTAAGGATATGTGCATTTATTATATACCTGTAAGTTTTCTGGGTTAAATACATGCGTCGCACACGGATAAAATCACACATGACGGAAAAAAAATCTGTATCTACACTCAGTGGAATACAGTTCCAAATATGGCATGATGACGTCATAATGATGTAACTCATGGGCGGTATACGTATGTATTCATTTGCAAGTTCATTGGTCATAATTTTATGCTGTAATATTTATCCGCCATTCATAAAAACAAAGTTAATGGCTACTACACCATTATTTGTTTTATTTTGCTTACCGTTTTCAAATAAAATGTCAAAAATTTGCAATATTTTGTCGTTGAAAAGGTGTAGGTATATAATAAAAGGAATATTATGTTGTAGTGATTTTCCTGGTGCTTGTATTTACTTCTCGCTGCATAAGAAAATTTTGGCATCTCACTCGACCTTCGGTCTCGCGCGATACCAAATTTTTTCACGCTGCTCAGAATAAATACAAGCACCAGTAAAATCACTACAGCATAATATTCCGTATTTATGTTATATTTCAACTAAGTGGATATCCATGCAATAGCACCTATGTGATATACCACAGATATTTATAGAACACAAATGAATTTTCTGTAGTTAAATGTCATATTTTATGACGAAGTCAACATCATTCATAACGTCATTATTACAGCTCATCCTTATTCGACTGAGCTAGTCAACATCATTCATAACGTCATTATTACAGCTCATCCTTATTCGACTGAGCTGAATAGGTCTACTTTGCTTGAAATAATGTGCATATTTTCCACACCTTTTTCACAATTATTAAAAATCAGACGTTAAAAGACAATTCTAACATGACACGTGAATTCGGCTCTATAAACACAGTGCAACGAAAGCGTGGTAAAATCTACGTTATTCTATGTAGAGTGACGTCATTCTATATAGAGTGACGTCATTCTGTATAAAGTAATTAAGTAAGTTATTCAATGGAATATAATCTGCATCCGCGTTTTTACTCTAAGTATGAACTTGTTTTCCTTTGATTAAGAGTTGGTCATGTTAGAATCAAAATAATCTTCTTTCTATCGTGGTTTATCGTTCAATAAACTACGTTGCGAGTTATGAGGCGCAATGAAAAAACCACTCGGGCTATCGCCCTCGTGGATTATTTATTGTGCCTCATAACTCACAATTGTGGTTTATTGAACGATAAACCACGATAGAAAGAAGATTATCTCTTAAATAGAGTATGGTATGTACCTGGTGTTGTCATATATCAAAAATATCTTACGAGGTTGTAAGAACTGATAATTATCTCACCAAGGCTTGACAATTATCAATTCCCCCAAGCTTGTAAGATATTTTTGATATATGACAACACCAAGTATGTATTCTCTATGTATAAACTTGACTAAACAAGTAGATGGTACAAAAGGCATGTTCTGTGCAGTCTGATCTTGATCTGTGCCTTCTGTAAAGTCCTTGTTTCACCTATAGTGCAAAATCCAGCATTTTTTCTCCTTTGCCCACTATGTTTTCAAAAGCTTTCTCACTCAAGAGGGCCATTCTACCTCCATATTCATTCAAATGTCAGACTAAATGGATTGCATGGAACTCTTTACCACACAATCCCGAGTTTTAACGGCCTTGTACGAAAAGGCTATTGAAAACATTGTGGGAAAAGGGAGAAAATGCTGGTAACCAGCATTTTCTCGTTTTCCCACAATGTTTTCTACCCTATCAAAGACAGAAGTCATCATTTGAACTAGATTTAATTTGTCGTCTGCATATGCTTTCAATTTGGTCCAGTCCAAAATTTTGTCGTTTGCTAAAGTGTTAAGGAGACGTATTACACCCACTTATGCCAGAGCAATGCTCATATTGAACATATAGAGGATCTTACATGAGTGTTTATGTATTATCATTTTTATCAAACGAATTGACTAAAATTGTAGCTTTGGCGAGCATCAAATACATTTTAGTCAACAAGTTTGATAAAAATGATACTACATAAACACAAATGTGAGGTTCTATTTATCACATAAAATGAATGACAGACAGAAAAATATCCTGCATCATCACCTGATCCTCTATACCGTTCACGGGTCCATGTTTACAGTTGTAGTTTGGTTTCAAATGTGTATATACAAAAGTAGACAGTTCTTTGACATTTACACCGAAAGAAGAATGAAATAATTTATAGAGGGGTTAAATCCACCTATTTCCGCAATAATATTGGTTTTAAGAGACTTTTGCTGTATTTCTTGGTTTTTATCGAACATGAAAATCAAAAACTTTCCACACGTATACGTCTTAGTAACAGTGACGTCATTTTCCATGAAACGGCGAAGCAATACAAATTCCCGCACATGTTGTGTTTGTTTTCTCTTGCTTCACACGCTCATTACTGAAAATTGATCAGAACCAGGACCCAAAAAACGATAATACACTAGTGTATTATCAAAAATAAGTCATGGGTTTAATACGCTGCCAGAGGAGGTTTTATGTGATAAAAAAGTATAGTCAAACCTGTTTTCAAAGACCATCTAAGGGCGATATGCAAGGAGCTCTCTTGCAGCAGGTGGTCTCCCAATAGAAGTTTTATTCATTTAACTCTTTACCAAACAACAAGATTTTGGACTCAACGTTTGCAGACAACAAATTAAATGCAGCTCAAATGAAAATTTTTATCTTTGACAGGTTGGAAAAAATTGTGGGAAATGGAGAAAATGCTGGATACCAGCATTTTCTCCTTTTACCACAATGTTTTCAAAAGCTTTCTTTCTCTGGGTCATTAAAAGTTGTGACTGTGTAATAAAGATAGATAAGGAATATAAACTAACAACAGTGGTTTCTTATAGCATCAGACTGCTTAACCCTTCACCACACAATTTTATGTTTCAACAACCTTGAGGAAGAAGCCTTTAAAAAATATTGTGGGAAAAGGAGAAAATGGTTGTAGCCACAAAGTTTTTTTTATCCTTTCAAGGACAAATTTCATAATTTGAACCACTATCAATTTGTTGTTTTCAAATGCTTTCAATCTGGACCAGTCTAACATTTTGTCATTTGGTAAACAATTAACTATAACTACAAATTTGGACTGGACCCATTTGAAAGCATTTGCATATGTTAAATTAAATATAACTGAACCAATGATTTCTGTCTTTAATAGGGAAGAAAGCAATGTGGTAAAGGAAGAGAATGCTGGTTACCAGCATTTTCTTCTTTTCCCAACATGTTTTCAAAAGATTTCATCTTTGGGGTCATTAATCCTTTACCATACGACAAAATTTTAGCCTTGTCCAAATTCAAAGCATTTGCAGACGACAACTTCATTGTGGCTCAAATGGTGCAATTTTTCTTTGATTGAGTAAAAAACATTGTGGGAAAAGGAGAAAATGCTGGTTACCAGCATTTTCTGTAACCAGCATTTTCTCCTTTTCACACAGTGTTTTCAAAAGGCTTCTATCCCAGGGTCGTTAAAAGTCGAGATTACGTGGTAAAGGGTTAAACATGGGGATTTTGCAGCTAAGAGTAATTACAGGCAGTCTCAAAGGCAGATTTGATTACATGTGCAAACTACTTTCCACAGGTCTATAATAGAATATTGGAGGGAACTACAAGAACAAACAACGAAAGTTTCTGTACATGCACTTGAGTATGAGTACAGAGCTCATAGAAATAATTCTATACAAATAAATCCATTTTATACTATTTTTTTTTTCAGGTTAATAACTTATCTTTTTGTCCTAACTTTTTTCAAGAAACTTGTCTGAAGGTTGCATTAAGTAAGCTTTTCACCAAGCGAATCTGTAATTTCACAATCCTGACAAGGAAGGCTTTCATGGAGTGAGGGATGAAGAGGTAGAAACTAGCATTTGCAGCCTCTTTTTGTCATCTACAGATGCTTTCAACATGGACACGTCTAAGTTTTGCCATCTGGCAAAGAATTAACCCTTTACCAAACAATCCAAAAATTTAACCACCCTTAGAAAAGAGGCTTTTGAAAAAATTGCGGGAAGAGGAGAAAATGCTGGTAACCAGCACTTTCTCCTTTTCCCGCATTTCTTTCTACTTTTTGAAAGACATCCTTCATGTTTTCAGTAACATTTACTTTGTTGTCTAAAAATGTTTTCCACTTTGACAAAGCTAAAAGTTTGTTGTCCAGTTAAGAGTTAATTTTTTTTTTTACACAATCCCAAGTTCTTAGGACCCTGAGAAAGAAGCCTTTTAAAACATTGTGGGAAAAGGAGAAAATGCTGGTAAACAGCATTTTCTCCCTTTCCCATAATTTTTTCTACCCTATCAAAGACAAATTCCATCATTTCAGCCACATTTAAATTGTCATCTGGATATGCTTTTAATATGGAGAAGTCTCCAATTTCGATGTTTCGTACAGTGTTATTAAAAGATACATGATACAATAAGATATGAACAACATGCAGAATGAACAAAAAACTTACATGTAACTTTGTATGTCAGGATTCCTGAAAAATCACATCTGTATGGTTTCACTGTTGTCGTAAACACAGTTTAACTCTTTTATCACACAATCTTGGTGCTTAACAACTTGGAGGGGTTGGGGCTTTTGAAAACATTGCAGAGAAGAAGAAAATGCTGAAAACCAGCATTTTTTCTTTCTCACATTGTCTTCCATCCTTTCCGAGAAAAATTTCATCATTTCAGTCACATCAATTTGTCGTCTGCAACAGCCTTCAATTTGGACCAGTCAAAAACTTTCTCATGTAGTAAAAAAAAAAAATCAACACTCTGTAACAACTCTGATGAAGACAGCTTTTGAAAACGTTAACCCTTTACCACACAATCCTGTGTTCAACCCCTTACCAAACGACAAAATTTTGGACTGGTCCAAATTGAAAGCGTTTGCAGACGACAAAATAAATGTGACTGAAAAATTGAAATTTGTTTTTGGAAGGGCAGAAAACATTGTGGGAAAGGGAGAAAATGCTGGTTACCAGCATTTTCTCCTTTTCCAACAATGTTTTCAAAAGGCTTCTTATACAGGGGTTAAAAGTCGTGATTGTGTGGTAAAGAGTTAAATGACCCTGAGAAAGAAAAGCTTTAGAAAACATTGTGATAAAAGAAGAAAATGTTGGTTACCAGCATATTCCCAATTTTGTCATGATCACTGTTTTTGACATTGAGAACTGACAACAAAATGTACAACTAAAATGTTGTGAAAATAAGGCATAGGAATACAGCGGTTTGACCAATGATGTCACATAATACATCTATGACATCACATTATGCTTATCAAAAATGAGTTTATAAATAGCAAAATTTGATGAAGGTGATTTTTAGTCCACACATTAATTAGAGCACACCAAAAAAAAGCTTGTAAGTACTATAAAGGCATTTACAATTTACCAGACGACAAAATTTTAGACTAGTCCAAACTGAAAGCAGTTGCAGACGACAATTTAAATAAAGTTCAAATTTTGATTTCTGTCTTTGATAGGGTAGAAAACATTCTGGGAAAAGGAGACAATGCTGGTAATTTGCATGTTCTCCTTTTCCAACAATGTGTTCTACACATCAAAAGAGAAATTTTAGTTTTTTATTCATTATTTCATTTGCTGTTCGCAACTGCTTTCAGTTTGGACAGGTCTAAATTGTCGTCATTTGTTAGAGTTAAATCTATACCAAACAGTGAAGTTTTATACTTATCCAAACGGAAAGAATTTTCAGATGACAAATTAAATGTGGCTCAAACGAAAAAAAAATGTCTTTGCCTAGAAAAATCTGTGGAAAATTGAGAAAATGTTGGTTACCATCAGGAAGACTGCCAGAAAAGGCCTGTAACCAACATTTTCTCCATTTTCCGAAAATGTTTTCTACCCATTCATGGAACTTACGCTCATCTGTACCAATTTTGAGTTTGTCATCTGCAGATGCTTTGAATTTAGTACAGTCATAAATATGTCGCTTGAGAAAGGAATAAAACAGGGAATTCTTTGGTAACAGATTAAGTTATGAAAACCTTTACTTGGTATATGACTGTACTCATTACTCCAAATTTCCAAAGTTAAAAAAAATCTACACAAACAGCTATATTTGTACTCACTCTTTCTTATCTATAGTCACTCTGGGCTCTGGATCCAGGAATGGAATGCATTTTAGCTCTAAGAGGGCGTGGTAAACAGGGTGTGTGAAAAAATCCCCCACCCACTTAGCAACCATTACTCCCACCATGACAGGAAGTAATACTTGAACATCATTGGTCAGTTCCATCTGAAATATAATGTATATACATTTTGATTTAACTCTTTCCCAGATGATAGAATTTTAGACTTGTCCAGATTGAAAGCATTTGCAGACAGCAAATGAAACGTGTCAAAATGATGAGATTTGTCACTGATAGGGCACAAAATATTGTTGGAACAGGTGAAAATGCTGTTTAACAGAATTTTTCTTTTTTTCCTCACAGTGTGTTTAAAAGCCTTCTACCTTCGGGCCATTAACCCTTTATCATACAATCCTACCTTTAACAAGCCTGAGGAAGAAGGCTTTAGAAAACATTGTGGGAAAAGGAGAGAATGCTGGTAACCAGCATTTTCTCCTTTTCTCTAAGTGTTTTCTACTCTGTGAAAGATAAAGTTCATGTATTAAGTCAGCTATCTGTTCTTTTCCCACAATTTTTTCTAGCCTTTCCTAAACAAATTTCTATTTTCGAGCCACATTTTATTTGCTGTCTGCATAAGCTTTCAATTTGGACTAGTCTAAAAATTTCATTGTCTACTTCAAAAGTAAGCTTCTTTTTAACCCTTTACCACACAACAAAATTCTAGACCTGTCCAAATTGAAAGCATTTCTAGATGACAGTTTTATCATGGCTCATATGAAATGATTTTTCTTTGATAGGGTAGAAAACAATGTGGGAAAAGGAGAAAATGCTGGTAACCAGCATTTTCTCCTTTTCCCACAATGTTTTCAAAAGCCTTCTCTTTCAGGGGTGTTAAAAGTCGTCATTGTGTGGTAAAGGGTTAATTCACAAAATTTCATCATGTAATTATTGCTTTAATTTTTTACCACACAGCAAAATTACAGACTAGTCCATTTTGAAAACATTTTCAAAAAAAATTAACGCTATTCAATTTTTTCATTTGTGAAAGGCTAAAAAACAAGAAGGAATTGCTGGTTACCAGCATTTCCTCCTTTTCCAACAATGTTTATGAAGGTCCTTTCAATCAGAATTGTTAAAACTCAGGATTGTGTGGTAAAGAGTAAAGCAAACAACACCCAGATTTTGCATATTTTTTCTGATGGCTTTCCTTGAATATGGAAAGAGACAAAATTGCAGGTAACATAAAACTTTGCAAAGAACAAGTAATTCATATTAGATCTATGGAATAAAGTTTCATACCATAATCACAGTAGTTGCCAAGGTCAAACGAGTGACCCCTCCAAAAAATGAAGCAGCACCAATCAGTGCAAAAGCCCCGGGGTCCATCCACTCCCAATAGCCAGTCTGATGAACCCCAAACATGGTCACCATCATTCTACCCACAATACGCCCATAAACAGCCCCTATCATCCTATAGGTAGAGGAAAAGCAGATAATTTATGCAAAACAAGCATAAAATTACATAGAGATTTTATTGGGCATGAAACCTAAAATATTTTGATTCACTTTACAAATTAAATTCTTAGTATCTGATGAAAGATTTTAAGTTTTGACCTAAATGAGAATTAAACCTGTTTTACAACAAATAAGAGATACAAAATAACAAGATGATTGGGAAAAAAATGCAAATGACAATGTAAATGCTGCTCAAATGATGGGATCTGTCTTTAAAAAAGTGCAAAACATTGGGAAAAAATTTAATACTTTACCTAACGGACTAGTCAGAATTCAAAGAATTTCTAGACAACAATTTAACTGTGGCTCAAATGATGGCGTATGTTTTTGATGAGATACAAAATATAGTGGGAAAAGGAGAAAATGATAGTAAATAACATTTTCTCCTTTTCCCACCATGTTTTCATAAGCCGTCCTTGTTAGGGTCATTAAAACCTAGGATTTTGTGGTAAAAGCTCAAATAGAAAATGTTGGTTATCTACATATACATGTAGCACTCCATTCCAAGAAATTAAAAGCAAAGAATTGGTGTTACATTATTTATAAGATAGTTACATTTAACCAATTCAACGCCAGGCAAGACAAAACCGTTTTAGGTGATGGTGCAGATAAAGATGAAACTGCAGAAAACAAATGGCAGTTGGTGCTCGGTAATACTGTGGAAAATTGAAAACTTGCTCTACTCAAATACTTTCTCTATTCCCTAAGTTTTTTCAGAAACCACCTGTAATGATCCTGTAATGATCAGCAAAGAACAGACAAATGTGATCTGAAGGTGCTTAGCTGGGGTACTGAAAGGCACAGCAGCTGCCAAAATTCAATGTAAAAAAAGTGCTGGTGTTAAAATGCATTTAGATTAAATCATGCCATTTAAAAGTATGGAATTTTATGTTACCCTTTGACAAATGACAAAATGTAGACTTGTTCAAATTGAAAGCATTTGCTAACGACGATTTAAGTATGACTCAAATGATGGGAAGTGTCTTTGTTAGGGTAGAAAACATTGTGGGAAAAGGAGAAAATGCTGGTTACCAGCATTTTTTTTATTTTCCCACAATGTTTTCAGAATGTTTCTTCCGCAGGGTTGTTAAAGCTTGGGATTGTGTGGTAAAGGGTTAAGATAGCAATCTGTAGTTGTACAATCGGTCCAAGTGTTTGTCGCCGGCAGAGAAATTAATTTCAAAACTAGATTTAAAGTTGCAAAGTTGCTCTATCTTTTGTTTATTATTTGCCTGATTTTGAAATTCATTTTTCTGGCAGCAACTAACACTTCGACTGACCACACAATAACAGATTATCATCTTCACAATATTTTCCATTCTTTTAAAAGGTATGATTTAAATCTAAATGCATTTTAACACCTGCATTGCTTTTATTTGGCCGCTATTGCGCCTTGAATAAAGACATTAAAACTTAACTACCTGAGGTTACAACTGAAACACTTCAGCCTCAGCTGAAATAGACAAGCAGCCCAACACTTTGCATTCATCAAAGGGAGGTAATTTCATTTGCATTAATCAAAGGGAATTAATTATCCTAGCCAAGATGCATCCTATAATCTAAATATCATTGAGAGGGACTATAGTAACAGTAGTGTAGAATTTAAAAACTTATACTCACAACATGGGAACAAGAGCACCGCAAGCAACAGCAGTGCTGCATGCCCAGGATACAGCAATGAAATAAAATGGAAGCGCAGAAAACAGGGACGGATAATTAAACTCCAGATGTGTGTCCCGGGAGAATAGAAACGTCACTGCATCTTCAAGTGTCCCAAACAATAGGGAGGCCACTGAAATAGCAAGAGATATTAAACTTTTATTGCTTATTTGTACTACAGTAAAACTATTAATTGTATCAAAACTTACTGTAACAAATATGACAAGAGGGCCAAGATGGCCCTGGATCACTCACCTGAATTTTTGAGAGGACCATAACCAATTTTTTTTGAAGTATTGAAATTTTGGAAACAAAATCATTATTTTGCCAAGCAATTTTGTAAAGGTCACCTGTAAAAATCATTTCAAAATCTGTCACCACCCCTACAATCATCACCACAGCCATGTTTTTGACAAATCAGAATTCTGCAAATAAATTTTGGGATAGGTCACCCAAGGACCATTTCTTGAACAAGAGCACATGCCCGATAGTGGTTAAAAATATTACGTAAAACAAGAGCACGGCATGTGGGTGCCAACGTTTGCTGTTGGGTCTTGGATAGTAAGTTTAAATTCTAAGTAAAAAAAGGGGCATAATTTGGACAAAATGATTTTAGAGTTACCTGCCCTTGTTGTATGGGTTGCTCTTTCACTAGTGAATAATTATTCCAAGTTTCAAGTATATGTGTTGAGTGGAAGCCGAGACATAACAACATGTCAAATATTTTGCACAACGACAACATCGCAGACAACAACAACAGGGCTATGACAATACCTCAATGTTTTCTTTGAAAACAGCCAAGCTAAAAAAGGGGCATAATATAAGGATCATTTCTGTGAAATTATTTCAAAATCTGACAAGTGGTTTCAGAGAAGAAGAATTTTTAAGAATTTCTTCATGTACATATAGTGCAAATAGCCCCCCTCCCCCCCCACCACCACCACCACAGCCATGTTTCTTGACGGATCAAAATTTTGCAAACACTTTTTCAAAAGGGGCACCCAAGGAACATTTCTGTGAAATTATTTCAAAATCTGACGAGTGGTTTAAGAGATGAAGAATTTCAAAGAATTTCTTTAAGTCCATACAGTACAAAGAGCCTCTCCCTCTCCACCACGGCCATGTTTTTCAACGGATCAAAATTTTGCGAACTTTTTTTGGAAAGGGTCACCCAAGAAACATTTCTGTGAAATTATTTCAAAATCTGACCAGCGGTTTCAGAGGAGAAGATTTTTAAAGAATTTCTTAGAGAATTCCATTTGGTTGCCATGGCAACCAGAGTTTTTGATGGAATCAAATTCTGTGAACTTTTAAAAAAGGACCTCCCAAAGAACGTTCCAGCCAAGTTTGGTCCAAATTGGCCCAGCGGTTTAGGAGAAGATGTTTAAAAGAATTGTTGACACCACACGAGTGCAAAGATTCCCTCCCTCCACGGCTATGTTTTTCGACGGATCAAAATTTCACGAACAATTTTTGAAAAGGTCACCCAAGGAGCATCTCTGTGAAATTTTTCTCAAAATCTGACCAGCGGTTTCAGAGGAGAAGATTTTTAAAGAATTTCTTAGAAAATTCCATTTGGTTGCCATGGCAACCAGAGTTTTTGATGGAATCAAATTCTGTGAACAATTTTTAAAGAGGACCTCCCAAGGAACATTCCTGCCAAGTTTGGTCCCAATTGGCCCAGCGGTTTAGGAGGAGAAGATGTTTAAAGAATTGTTAACACCATACGTGTGCAAAGATTCCCCCCCACCACGGCCATGTTTTTCAACGGATTAAAATTTTGCGAACACTTTTTGAAAAGGGTCACCCAAGGAACATTTCTGTGAAATTATTTCAAAATCTGACCAGCGGTTTCAGAGGAGAAGATTTTTAAAGAATTTCTTAGAAATCTACATTTGGTTGCCATGGCAACCACAGTTTTTGATGGAATCAAATTCTGTGAACAATTTTTAAAGAGGACCTCCCAAGGAACATTCCAGCCAAGTTTGGTCCAAATTGGCCCAGCGGTTTAGGAGAAAAAGATGTTTAAAGAATTGTTGACGACGGACGACACACGACGGACACAGGGTGATCCTAAAAGCTCCCCTTGAGCACGTTGTGCTCAGGTGAGCTAAAAACATAAAGTTTTTGCGTATGAATTCCTGTAACTTTACGCCTTCATTCAGATTCACGAAATTCATAAATCCATTTTAGTAAACCATGAATTATCAAACCTCATAATTTCCCAATAAATTACTGAAAAGCATGAAACATAATCATGTTACCTTCATTATATGTTCCATTGGTGTAGAATGTTGTTTTATTATCAGACCATGTTTCACCTTTAGGACAAGTGTACCTCACAACGTATGGGTCTACATGAAGTGAGTTCCTTGTGTCATTTAAACAATTCTTTCTATAGATAGAGAAAACAGTAACACGTAAACAATGACTAATGTATGTTTTCTTCAATTTGATTGGTCTAAATGAGATTTTGGTTTATCACATACCTGTGTTTTCAGTATAATATAGGTACTTACTAATTTTCTTATCATACACACATTTGAGATAATCAAAATAAATCTGTCATTGGTCAAAGCTCTCTGATCAGACATCTTATTTTTAAAACATTGCTGACCTACACTTCCCTGTTCATACAGCTGTCAAAGATGATGATCATAACAAAGCTATGATTATTTTTATCATAAGATCTAAAATAAAGAGCCATTTTAAACATGTAAGTTTCTTTGGTACATATCAGACATACACGTATGTCAACAAAGCAAATAAGTCTAATTCATGTAAATTTCAACACATATGAGCACTTCTCTGGCAAAAGGGGGCTTGATGCATCGCCATGATGCATGATACCAAGCAAGCCATCACATAATTATGGATCAACTAGAGCTGTCATTGAATGTGACTTAATACCCCCGCCAGCGCTTTGACAGAAATAGGCAATTTAACAAAAAGTTTTCTTAAGTTCAAGGGGAGATTACCCTTGAATCATAAGGAGTAGATGATTGAAAACTGCGTCTTGCAAAACTTAAGTATACGATCAATGTATCAACAAACTTTCAATACAATAGCAGCAAAACTGTAGGAGGAGTTCGCGACACAAAATTACTAGTATTTTGTACACAGACGGACACACGGATGGACGGACGGACGCATGGACAGACAGACAGGCTGATTCCAGTATACCCCCGAAAACATTCGTTTTGTGGGGGTATAATAATAACAACTTTTTTTAACAACCGACTTAATCTTCAGGTAAACTTGTCCTTTGACAAACAGCAAATTGACGAATAGTGAAAAGTTTTGGCCCAAGTCAGAATGGGCGGACTGTGCGGGCTGACCCAAGTAGATACTTTTCAACGATGCATTAAGCCTCCTTTTCACAGAGCATGGCTCATATGTATGAGTACATGCAAGCGTATGTTTTCTCATATCATGAGCTATAATTTTTGAGATACAGTCATGTGACAAATATTCTGACACTTGTTTTTTTTTCTGGATTTTCTTTTACCAGTAATAGGCCACTGGCTGCTTTCCAGCATAAGTATAAAAACATTATCAAAATATGTTTGGTGGTGAGAAAGGACTCAATCCTGAGGTAATAACTATCATCTATCCTTGGAATGAATTTGGCCAAACTGGGGAATCATATCAGCAATACCCGAATTTCGAGGCCTGAATGTTACCAACTAAGCTAACAGACTTGGCTAGATAGTATGGTGTAATGTCAGACTGCACAGAATGGCATAACCCAAAAAGTACCAAAAAAACAGTTGCTCTCAGCAACCTCAAGTTAACCCTTCACCAAACAATTCCATATTTTAATGACCCATAAGAAGACAGCTTTTGAAAACACTGTGGAAACAGGAGAAAATGCTGGTTACCAGCATTTTCTACTTTTCCCACAATGTTTTCTACCCTTCCAAATATGAATTCAGTATTTTAATCATAATTATTTTGTTGTCTGCAAATGCTTTCAATTTGGGCTTGTCTAAAATTTTGTCATTTGGTAAAAGGTCAACTCTACTACACAATCCTGAATTTTCAATGACCCTAAAGAAGAAAAAATTTGATAGCACTGTGAGAAAGGAAGAAAATGCTGACTACTGGTATTTTCTCCTTTATCTCCATATTTTCTTTGATTTAGGAAAGTTTAAAATTTTGTCGTTTGGTAAAGAGTCGATCTGTTTTTCAAATTAAAGAGAATCTACAATGTGGAAAAATGACAGGTGAAAATCTTACGTCACATTTCCAGTTTCACTCTGCATGCATGTAAACTGTGTACAGTTAAATGCGGCTGGTATTAGAATGGAGAAGATGGTCACAACAATCTGAAAAGAAAATTAGAAAAAAGTCATCCAAAGAAAATGATTGTCAAACCTCTTTTATCATATACCGAACTTTAGACAACTTTATTGTCTTGCACCATGGCAGTTTTTGCCCTTTGGCACACTGTTTTCATCTGCTTTCATGTATCCGTTCCTTATGTCGATCATCCATAGTTGTCTGCTGCATTTCTTATCTCTTTATCACACAATCCTGAGTTTTAACAACCCTGAGAAAAAACCCTTTGAAAACCTTGCGAGAAAAGGAGAAAATGCTGGTTACCAGCATTTTCTCCTTTTCCCAGAAGGTTTTCTACACTTTCACAGACAATTACCATCAGGAAATACCACTGAATCTTTTTTTTTTTTTCAAACATTACTGATGGTTTGCCAGCTGTCACCTTATCCATTCAGTGATGAATCAGTTTTTAACCCTAGTATGATTATAAAAATCTGAAAGAAATACTTTGGGAGGTTTTTTTTTCTGCAGGTAGTTAATAAAATGCCATTCTCAAACAATTCTAATTAAAAAACATACCATTATAATACAGGGCTCAAGCAATTTGATAATTTTCTGTAACCATTCCTTTTTAATTCTGTACAACATGTATTTTCTAGCTCGAGTGATCTTCAAGTTCACGATGGTGAAGAGAGCCCCAAGCAAGCCTCCAATGACACCGATGATCATGGTCGGAATAAACATCACCAAATTTACATCGACTCCTTGATCAATCTGAAACACGTTAAAAAAATTGACCTAGATCTATGTGACACTTAAACTCTTTACCAAAGGATAAAATTTTAAACTTGTCCAAATTGAAAGCATTTTCAGATGACAATATAAATGTGACTCAGAAACTGAAATTTGATTTGGGTAAGGCTACCAGCATTTTCTCCTTTTCCCACAATATTTTTAAAAGCTTTCTTTTGCATGGTCATTAAAAGCCGGAACCCTTTACCAATCCACAAAAATTTAAACTTGTTCAAAGCGTTAGCAGAAGACAAATCATATGTGACACAAATTATGGAATTTTTCTTTAAATGGCAAGAAAACATGGTGAGAAAAGGAGAAAATGCTGCTTACCAGCATTTTCTCCCTTTCCCACAATGTTTTCAAAAGGCTTCTTCCCTAGGGTCTTTAAAACTTGCGTTCGTATTGTTACTGGTTGGTGAATACGGGACTTGATTTTGTCTTAACCTACAGAGCTATGGAGCTATGCAGTAAAGAGTTTCTATAGTACAGCGAAATAAAGCAATAAAAACCTACCTCAAACAGTATATATCTGTTGGTTTTAAATTCACCAAAGCTTCCTGTGTACTCAAAGTCCATGAAAGCTGAGTTGAACAAATCTGTTGTAAATGTCGACACAATGCAGCAGAAGAAAATCTGCCATGATAGTGTCACCGTCCAAAATGACGAGACTTCCTCCATGGAAAATAAAAGTCCCCCAACAGGAGCCCCAAAAGCTGACGCAACACCAGCTGCAGCCCCTGCTGATATGAAATTTCTCCTAAAATAGAAGAGAAGCTGTAATGAAAATTTCTCCTTGAATAGAATGGAAGCTGCCAAAACCAGGTCCATTATTCATCAACCATTCTTAATTTCGTTTTTAGTCTTCTAAATTTAGAAAGTAACACAAGTTCTGAGTGGCTAAAACATTTTGTTTAGTCAATCAGAACTTGTGTTACTTTCAAATTAAGATAATTCTTGGGAATAAAACTAAGAATGTTCTTAAAAAAATCTTAGTTTTCTGCACTGATTGATTGATTGCATGGTGTTTAATGCTCTTTTAAACATTATTTCAGTTATATTGCAGTGGCAAGTGCACCTATCCATGCTTTTCTGGAGTTTAACCAGTACTCTGCACAATATTCTTTCCAAGCCATCGGCTGCTTTCCCACATAACCATCGTCAAAACAATGGTCAGCTGTGAGAGAGGTATGAATCCAGGTCGCAATGAGTATTGTCAATCCTCGGAAAGAAATTGGCCAAGCCAGGAATCTAACCAGCGACCCCTTGTTCCCAAGATCTGCATGCTACTGAAAGAGCTACTGAAGCTTGGCTGTGTTTTCTGCAGAGCTGAGTAAAATGACCGTGAAACAAAAAATACAAAGCCCAAACAGCTTTTGGCCACACCTGGCCTCTGAAGTTCTAAACTTCTCCAGGAATGGTAACTTTATTTTCAATGTCTCTGACTTGAACTGGCTCAGACCTGCCCCAACCAGAGCTCTGAAAAAAGAAAAGGAAACAAAACAGTTTATCATAATTATGTCCTATCGTATCTTCTATCTCCAATTGTCCAAAAGCATATAATTCTCCCTTACCTTGTAGGCTACAGTCCTGTCTGGGGACCTTACAATTTGTAAAAAGGGGGGGGGGGGGGGGGGGGGGGGGAAAGGGGAGTAATAGATGTTAAATGATGTAAAGTTTGATGATGGATCATTTTAACATTGCCGTCGAGGTTTTAGTCAGCGCCTACTGCAAAGCGATTGCAATGTGAGTAATACAAACTACTGATTTTACCTCCAAATCATGATTCATTTGGACAGTGAATAACATTCAAGAATAATAAGAGACACCTATCTTCCATACTGTCACTCTCTTAAAGTTCTTCCAAGTTAGTTAAAAAATTTTATGTTAAAGAAGTCAAGTATTTCATCCAAAGTGTATCTATATTCAGATAGTCAGGTGTAAATTACATCGATTTTTTAAGTCATTAGAATTATGGCAGTGCCGTTAGTTCATTCCAGCCAATTTATTTAAACTTTATTGATGGACTTGCCATCTTTTTAGTAAGAAAAAGGCTGGGAGAATGTTAACTAGAAGGGAAGCATCAATAAGGGACACTATGATAGAGAGAGAGAGAGAGATATCTCTCTCTCTCTCTCTCTCTCTCTCTCTCTCTCTCTCTCTCTCTCTCTCTCTCTCTCTCTCTCTCTCTGGATTATTATAGGTTAAATAGAAAGGCTGGTAGTTTTAGTTCTTCATCTAACCCTGTCTCATAGGTATATATCATATAAATTGTACTGATCCACAATCCATGTGTCATATTAACCCTTAGAATGCCAAAGAAACCCATCAGACATTTTTGGACAAGAAATAAAACCAAAATAAGTGCAATTTCAAAGTTGCTCTAGAATGTCTCAGCAACGTAGATCACAGATCAGACTCACTGCATTTTCTGCATGGTCTAATCTTGATCTACATGGTCCACAATGGCAACTAAAGTTGTAAGAGGCTTGTTAATGATTAACAAGATTCTAAAAGCAGCTATGTTTATTAATTTCAGACTTATGCAACGCCTCTCAAAATACCCCAGAAAATCTATGCATCTCAGGAAATTGAGACACAATTTATAGTGATTTACTGTATATGCATCTAAACAAACCAACAAGCAAACAATCCAGGGCCAAAAAAGGCATAATCACCAACCCTTTTTAATAACATTCTTAGCTTATTTCTCAAGAATATCAAAAATTTCAAAGTAACACAATTTCCAGTTAGTTAAACGAAATGGTATAGCCAATCAGAAATTGCTTTACTTTCTATATCTAGAACTGGACTAATAATGCAATTTAGAATCCTTAATGAATACAAAGCCCCCAACTTACCCCAAATGAATCATGGGCCCCTCAGGCCCCACAGGAAATCCACAACCCACACACGTAACACACGATAAAAACTTCACAACCATGGTTTTGATATTAAATATATGACGCACATTTGTACCATTCAAAAACCCTGTGATTTCTGGGATACCTGACCCACCAGCACATGGTCGGAGATACTGAAATAGAAACAATGTTATCACGTTACCAAGTAATCCCATGTTATGACAACATTAAGTGGAAAAGCTTTTGAAAATATTGTGAGAAAACGAGAAAATGCTGGTTTCCAGCATTTTCTCCTTTTCCCACAATTGTTTCATACCCTTTCAGAAAGGTTAGAATTATTTGTACAAATTTCTTTTTTTATCATCTGAAGATGTTTGGACCATGAAGAAGTCTGGAACTTGTTGTTTGCAAAAGTATTAACCCTTTACCAAAAAAACCCAGAAATTTCACACTTGTCCAAGAAGAAAGCACCGCAGACAAAAAATTCATTGTGGCTAATATGAGTTAGTTTTTGAAAGGGTGAAAATAACATTGTGGAAAAGGGAGAAAATGCTAGTTACAGGCATTTTTTCCTTTTTCCATGTTTTCTAAAGCCATATCCCTAGCGTCATTTAACACTGGATCATATGCTAAGGAATTACATAAGATTACATCAGGAAAAACCTTCTATACATGTGGATATATATGTTTGTTGAAAAATTTGTGAATTACCTGCTATGGACTTTTTGCACACGTAAAATGTTTGCGAATTCAAAACACCTGTTATTTATTGGTATGTTTGTGGTAAAATATGTGAACAGAAAAGTTTGCAAATTTTTCGAATTCACTAAAATTTCCACATCGCAAAAATTTCTACTTATACATGTGTATGGTATAGATAAGATTTGTGCAATTCACAACCATGGTTTTGATACCATTCAAACAACAATCAGATTTCTGGGATATTAGATTCACCAGTACATTGAAGAAAGTATAGAAATGTAAGAATCTTTCAGATAAAGTTCATTGAAAAACATATCATGAAGACACCACTACCCACTTACCCTCTCCCGAACCCCCCGCAAAAAAAAAATCATGTACTTACGATGACAATACCAGCACTGAACAATACAAAAGCTACACTGTACCCTGTGGCAAACAAACAGGCCACTGCAAAATTATTTTCCTACAAAATAAAAAAAAGAAAAATATATGTTAAACTTCTTTTTTAAGTACTAGTACTAAACATTTGACTTCAGTAATTTACAACAGAAACAAAATATCGGGATTGTCTGACAGAGTGATTTAGTTCTCTCTCGAGGAAAAAACATTCGATCGGTTCACATCAGGAACTTTAAAAGACTCTCCTAGATGCTTTCTTGTCACTTGAAAATAGTTAAAATACTGTAAACCATCAACAAAAACCATATATTATCTTGTTTTCTGCCAAATATATATGAGCCAAGCTCTGGCAAAATGGGGCTTAACTCTTTACCAAACGACAAAATTTTAGGCTGGTCCAAATTCAAAGCATTTGCAAATGACAAAATAAAAGTGACTGAAAATTTGAAATTTGTTTTGGGAGGGGGTAGAAAACATTGTGGGAAAAGGACAAAATGCTGGTAACCAGCATTTTCTCCTTTTCCCACAATGTTTTCAAAAGGCTTCTTTCTCAGGGTCATTAAAAGTCGGGATTGTGTGGTAGAGGGCTTAATGTATCCCCATTATTCCAAGCAAGTCATCACATACTTAACTCTTTACCACACAGTCCCGACTTCTAACGACCCTAAGAAAGAAGCCTTTTGAAAACATTGTGGGAAAAGGAGAAAATGCTGGTAACCAGCATTTTCTCCTTTTCCCACAATGTTTTCTACCCTTCCCAAAGCAAATTTCAATTTTTCAGTCATATTTATTTTTTCGTCTGCAAATACTTTCAATTTGGACCAGTCCATAATTTTGTTGTTTGGTCAACAGTTAAGCATCCATAAAATCTGAAGATAGAATGTCCTTATCCATACAGAAAATTGACCAATGGCAAAAAGTTTCGACCCATGTTAGCCTGCGCGGACTGCGCAGGCTGACATGGCTCAATACTTTTCGCAGATGCATTAACCCTTTACCACACAATGACGCCTTTTAACGCCCCTGAAGAAGAGGCCTTTTGAAAACATTGTGGGAAAAGGAGAAAATGCTGGTAACCAGCATTTTCTCCTTTTCCCACAAAGTTTTCCACCCTATCAAAGAAAAGTTGCGTCATTTGAGCCACTATGAAATTGTCGTCTGCAAATGCTTTCAATTTGGATAGGTCTTAAATTTTGCCGTGTGGTAAAGGGTTAAGCCCCCTTTTCAGAGAGCATGGCTCATATTCATGAGGGAAAGCAGTTCTGGTTACAAGCAATATTTTCATACAATATTTTCAAAAGCCTTCTTCCTTTGGGTCCTTTAACCCTTTACTAATCAATCCAACTTTTAACACCTCTGAGAAAGAAGGCTTTGAAAGCTTTGTGGGAAAAAGAGAAAATGTTGTTAACCAACAACTCATCCTTTAACCACAATGTTTTCTACTATTTAAAGGGCAATTTTCAAGTTTAGCAACATTTAATTTGCAAATGCTTTCGATTTGGACAGGTCCAAAATTTTACCATTAGGTGAAGAGTTAAATTGTACCTCAATATATTTCTGTGTAATTTCCCACTTCACATCCGCTATCTTCTCTATAAGCTGATGAAGCACAAACCCAATCACGCCAACTGTAAACCCAATCAGCCCCATCATAGCCCAGACATCAAACTGGTAACTGAAATAATGTGACAAAAAGAATTGTATTTTTATAGATTAATCTTAACCCTTACCTCTTTACCAGATGACAAAAATTTAGACTTGTCCAAACTGAAAGCATTTGCAGACAACAAATTAACTGTTGCTAAGATAATGATTTCTCTTTTAGATAGGATAGAAAACATTATAGGAAAAGGTGAAATAACTAGTTTTCACCATATCATATTCTCCTTTTTTCCACAATGTTTTAAAAGTCCTTCTTCAGGGTTCTAAAAACTTGAGATTGCGTGGTGAAGGGTTAACCATTTACCAAACAATCCCAATTTCTAACATCCATGACCAAGACAGCTTTTGAAAACATTGTGGGAAAAGGAGAAAATGCTGGTAACCAGCATTTTCTGCTTTTTCCACAAATCTTTCACCATTTTCAGGAGTAATGTCAATTTATGGGTCACACTCAATTTGTCATCTGCAACTGCTTCCAATTTGGACAAATCTAACATTTTGTCGCCTGGTAAACAGTTAAAGTGCTGGATCCAACTTCAGCTCCTTATGTGGTCAGAATTGATCAAGATCAAATTGAACAGAATAAGCATGTCTGATCTTGGATCTGCACCATTTGCCAGTGGGTTACAGGTTTTGACCAAAAAACAAAACTTAACCATTTACCATACAATCCCAAGTTTCAATAACCCTGAGGTTAAAGGCTAATGAAAACATTGTGGGAACAAGAGCGGCAAATTGTCGCAAGATACGCCCGTCCCACCGCCAGTTGTCAAGGGGGTATAATAATCGTAAAGGGCAGGTAATGCAACAAACATGTTTACCAAGTCTCAAGTCAATTTGACTTGAGGTGACAAAGTTCCGTTCCAGACAAGCAAGAAATACTGTAAAAATGAAGATCAAAGTGGAATTACTTGAAATCCGCACTAGGTAGAGTTATTGTTCTTGCACACTGTACTCCGTAATATTGCAACAAACATGCATACCAAGTTTCAAGTCAATCGGACTGGAGATGACAAAATTATGCTTCAGACAAGCAGAAAATGCTGTAAAAATGACGATCAAAGGGAAATAACTCAAAGACAGCACGAGGTAGAGTTATGGTTCTTTTGCACTGCAATCCATATTATTGCAACTAACACACATGCCAAGTTTCAAATCAATCGGACTGGAGATGACAAAGTTATGCTGCGGACAAGCAGAAAATGCTGTAAAAATGACGATCAAAGGGAAATAACTCAAAGACAGCACGAGGTAGAGTTATGGTTCTTTCGCACTGCACTCCGTATTATTGCAACAAACACACATGCCAAGTTTCAAGTCAATCGGACTGGAGATGACAAAGTTATGCTCCAGACAAAAAGACGGGCGTATAATAACTCAAAAATTAAGCAAGCAAGAGTTATGATTCATTTGCACTGCACTCCCCCTTAATGAGATCTATCCACCCATGAAGTTTCATAACCGTAGCTAGCATAGTTTTGGAGATATGCTTTGGACAAAATTCGAGTAAGAATATAAACAAACGGAAATAACTCAAAAATTATGGAAGCAAGAGTTATGATTCCTGTGCACTGCACTCCCCCTTGATGAGATCTATCCACCTATGAAGTTTCATAACCGTAGCTAGTATAGTTTTGGAGATATGCTCTGGACAAAATTCAAGTATGAAAAACAACAAAGGGCAATAACTCGAAAATTAAGCAAGCGAGAGTTATGATTCCTGTGCACTGCACTCCGCCTTGATGAGATCTATCCACCCATGAAATTTCATAACCATAGCTAGCATAGTTTTGGAGATATGCTCCGGACAAAGAATGGGGACGCCGCCCATCCGCCCGCTCGCCACGGGTGATCCCATAATATGTCTGGTCTTCGACGGGCGTATAAAAAGGAGAAAATGCTGGTAACCAGCATTTTCTCCTTTTTCCACAGTATTTTCTACCCTATCCCCTTAGCAATTTAACTTAAATGTTACAAAAACAATGCACAATATGATTAAATGCAATTTGGCAAGTAAAGACTGTAAATATACCTGGAGTTTTTCTGCTTCCTCACCCAGCTCTTATAGATACTGCTGTGTGAGGGGAGATAATCCAAACTTTCATAGGCAGCTAGAGTTACCTTTTCCTGCTCTGTATATTTGTGGGTGGTATTTAAAGGCTCAAAGTCCCTGCCCTGAAGATGAAAGGAATTTGCCGTTTTACTTTTTCAGATATACTAACCACGGTTGGTTCTTTTTCCCCCTTCACCATACAATCTTGAGTTTTAACAACCCTGAGCAAAAAGCCTTTTGAAAACACTGTGGGAAAAAGAAGAAAATTGCTGGTAACCAGCATTTTCTCCTTTTCCTGCTACATTTTCTACCCCTTTGAAGACAAGTTACTATACATCATTCAAACCACATTCAATTCATCATCTGCAAAGGCCATCAGTTTGAAGATGCCTAAAATTTGGCATCTTGTAAAAGAGTTAACCCTTTACCAAACAATCCCGAGTTTTAACGACCCTGGGGAAAAAGCCTTTGGAAAACATTGTGCGAAAAGGAGAAAATGCTGGTATCCAGCATTTTCTCCATTTCCCACAATGTTTTCTACCCTATTACAGACAAATTCCATCATTTGAGCCACATTTCAATATACTCTGCAAATGCTTTAAATTTGGACAAGTCTGATTTTTCTTTGTTTGGTAAAGAGTTAAGGGGTGTCTCATGAAAAGGAGACTGAAGCTGAATAAATCTGGGTCAAAACTTTTTGCTATTAGTCAACTGTCTGAATGTAAGGGACTATTCTACCTCAGGATTCAGTCAGTTGTTAGACAAAATGGGTTTTATGGACCCATAATTATATGATGACTTGCCTGGTATAATGGATCACAGAGATGCATTAAACCCCCCTTTTGCCAGAGCATAGCTCAAATAATGGGATTAGTAAGAAAAGATTGTGCCTGGTGGCAAAAGTGCTTGATCCAATATTCACCCACTTCTGTACAGGCTTTCTTTGACCTTCTATACACTGCTTAAAGAGGCCCTTATACTCATTTTCAGCCAGTTTTAACTCATTTTGTCTTTATTTTATCAAACTATAGTCATTCTTATATCTAAATGCCAAATATTGAGCATGATGGTTGCAAGGTTGCTTAGATTACGGTCGATAGAAAATGCATTTCGCTGAGTTGCGGCCTTCCATGTAAACAGACTTGTCGTTTCCGGTTTTTGAATCAAAGATTTCCATATATCCGTTATACACTCGGGTAGATTCGTATGAAGATCATGCATTCTGTCACGTGACTATATTTGACCTTCGCCCTTCGTCTAATGAGGTAAACAAAGGAAAATGGAGGCTTCTCTGTTGCAGCCTCGATTTTCAGACAGAGGTCGCTGCCTATATGCAAATTACACCGCATCCGACTCTAGGCAGAAATCAACGGTAAATTTCCGTGACGCACCACCATTGTTTACAGCTTTGATCGTTGGCCAGTTTTCTTCTGACTAATGTTCCGTTTCTAATACAAATCTCCGTGTTTCTTTTTTTCAATTACACCATATATGTCAGTAATTTATCCATGTTTACACAAAGGACTGATTTCTGTACCATTCTAAATGGTTTGAAATTTAACGGCGTTTTTGCTCACCGGCTGTAGACGGGCATCTTTAACTCTTTACCACAAAATTTTAGACTGATCAAAATTGAGAGAAAAATTGAGAGACTATAAAATTAAATGTTGCTTAAACTGTAGGACTTGCTTTTAAAAATGGAGAAAAAATTTTCTCCTTTTCCCAAAA
This sequence comes from Hippopus hippopus, assembly GCA_946811185.2. NCBI lineage: Eukaryota > Metazoa > Mollusca > Bivalvia > Cardiida > Cardiidae > Hippopus > Hippopus hippopus. The sequence continues at coordinate 10,650,053 of OX328103.1, read as the reverse complement.
TGTTTTCAAAAGGCCTGTCATCAGGGTCGTTAAAACTCGTGATTGTGTGGGAAAGGGTTAACTCTTTACCAAATGACATAATTTTAGACTAGTCCAAATGGGAAGCATTTGCAGACGACAAGATTAATGTGACTCAAAATTTGAAAATTTGTTTCGGGCATGGAAGAAAACATTGTGGGAAAAGGAGAAAATGCTGGTTACCAGCATTTTCTCCTTTTCCCACAATGTTTTCAGAAGGCTTCTTTCTCAGGGTCGTGAAAACCATGGATTGTTTGGGAAAAGGTTAAAAATAGACAAAGGGGAAACATTTAAACTCAAGAAAAACACCATTTTATGGTTACTTGCCAAAGGTTGTGGTAAAAGGAGCAAATTGGAAGTTCTGAATCTGTGTCGTATTTTTTTTCAAAGACTTTCAAAAAGTATTTGGAATCTGTTATACAAAATGCAGTCCCAAACTAAGAACAAGAGGGCCCTGAAGTCGCTCACCTGAGCCTTTTGATCAAACATGACCCATTTCCAATCTCTTCAGAGATATTAAGACAAACACTCTGACAAACACTCATTAGTATTGGGCTTACAAATATGGCCTCTAGAGTGCAAACAAGCTTTTCCTACAATTTGTCTCAGTGGCCTACTTGACATGTAGAAATTATCCAGACATACATTCCGACAAACTTTCATAAGTATTTGAGAAAATGTGGCCTATAGGGTTTACAAAAGGTTTTTCTGAGATTTGACCTGGTGACCTAGTTTTTTATCCAACATGACCCATATTCATACTAGTCTAAGATATTATCAAGATAAACATTCAAAGCAAATTTCAAGATTATTGGACTGAAAATGTGGCCTCTAGAGCGTACACACAGTTTTTCAAGGACGAAACTTGGTGACCAAGTTTTTATTCCACGTGAACCATTTTCAAACTCATGCATGATATCATCAAGACAAACATTCTAACAAAAGTTTAAAGAATATTGGACTGTAATTATAGTACAAAAGGTTTTTCCGAGATTTGACTTTGTGACCTAGTTTTTTAATCCAACATGACCCATTTTCATACTAGTCTAAGAAATTATCAAGATAAACATTCTGACCGAGTTTCAAGATTATTGGACTGAAAATGTGGCCTCTAGAGCTTACATAAGGTTTTTCTAAGATTTGACTTGGTGACCTAGTTTTTGACCTGACATGACCCGTTTTCAAAGTCATCCAAGCTATCATCATGACAAATATTCTGACCAACTTTACAGAGTATTGGACTGAAAATGTGGCTTCTGGAGCATACACAAGGTTTTTCAAAGATTTGACCTAGTGACCTAGTTTTTGACCCCACATGGCCCACTTTCGAACTTGTCTGCGATATTATCAAGACAAATATTCTGACCAAAATTCAAGAGTATTGAACAGAAAATGTGGCTTCTGGAGCATACACAAGGTTTTTTTAAGATTTGACCTAGTGACCTAGTTTTTGACCCGACATGGCCCACTTTCAAACTTGTTTGAGATATCATCAAACAAACACTCTGACCAACTTTCAAGAGTTTTGGACTGACAATGTGGCCTCTAAAGCATACACAAGGTTTTTCTAAGATTTGACCTGGTGACCTAGTTTTTGACCCGACATGACCCATTTTCAAAGTCGTCCGAGATATCATCAAGGCAAACATTCTGACTAAGTTTCATGAGTATCAGACAGAAAATATGGCCTCTAGAGCGTACACAAGGTAAAAAGTTGATGACGGACGACGGACACAGCAAGATCACAATAGCTCACCATGAGCACTTCGTGCTCAGGTTAGCTAAAAAGCTCCTATAAATTTGCTTTTCTTCTTGCAAACAATTTATTATGTCAGAATGAAAATCATCAAAGTCATAAAAAGACTTTGGCTAAGTTGAATTTTGTATTTAAGACCCGAGGCCTGCATTTAACAAACATTCTTAATAACCTTCTGAATCTAATTTTGAAGAATTTTCCAACTTTCAAAGTAACACAATTTCTGATTGGCTAAACTATTTGGTTTAGCCAATCAGAAATTGTGTTACTTTATAAATCCGGATGAAGAGTGAGAATGCTATTTATAAAGGTTAGTGAATATGGGTCCTGAATTACTGGCTCTGTACATCACACACTGAGCTAGGATCTTGCTATTTTGGGATAGTAGAAATAAAAAAATCATGAAGTTTTACATACAGCTGCCAAAAATCCGTAATCATCATCCGCTGCATGGACTGTACTGTCATCTTGAGGAGGTTCATGTATGGTCCCTAACATCCCAAGGTTTCTTCGAACTCTGGCAGTTACAGGCGACTGAGCTTCTCGCCTAACTTGAGGCACATCCCCATCTTGATCGCTATTGCTGGCCATTGTTCCTCATATGAATGTCATATAATTTTACCCTATTGTAAACAGAGAAAGCTAGAATTAGATGGATTAACTCTTTGCCACACTTTCCCAACTTTTTAACGACCTTAAGAAAGAGGACATTAATTAGAAAACACTGTGGGAAATGGTAACCAGCATTTTCTCCTTTTCCCACAATGTTTTCTACCCTTTCACAGCCAAAATGCATAATTCCAGCCATATTTAAATTGTCGTCCGCTAGTACTTTCAATTTGGACGACTCGATTTTTGTTGTTAGGTAAACATTTAAATGGATTAACTCTTTCCCAAACGACAGAATTTTAAGACTGGTCCAAATTGAAAGCGTTTGTAGACGACAAAATAAATACAGCTCAAATGGTAATTTCTGTATTTCATAGTGTAGAAAACATTGTGGGAAAAGGAGAAAATGCTGGTTACCAGCATTTTCTCCTTTTCACATAATGTTTTCAAAAGTCTTCTCTTTCAGAGTTGTTAAAACTCAGGATTGTGTGGTAAAAAGTTAACTCTTCGAGAGCCAAATTTCCACAACTGAATAATCCACTGAAAGATTTCTATCTTATAGGCTTGACTAAGCAAGTATATGATAGAGATCAAAGATCAGACTGCACATTCTGTGCAATTTGATCTTGATAATGGTTATTCTATAATCTACACCATACTTCTTTTTGTTAATAAATGCTGCAGAATTTTTTACCAGGCTTCCATGAGTAGATTTATCAAGCTATAATACTCTCTCTCTCTCTAAGTAAATGAACCAGTACAGAGAGCTAATTCTGCTGAGCCTTCATACCAGTACTCTTAACCCTTTACCAGATTTACACAATTTGAGACTTGTTCCAATCAAGAAAATTTGCAGATGACAAATTAATTGTTGTTTGAATGATAAGATATGTCATTAACGGGTAGAAAACATTGTTGGAAAAGGAGGAAATGCTGGTTTTCATGATGTCTTCAAAAGATTTTATTTTCAGTATCATTGAAACTTGGAATTGAGTGGTAAAGGGGTAATCCTTTTTTAACCCTTTCCCAAACGGCAAATTTTGGACCAGACCAAATTGAAAGCATTTTGCAGATGACAAATTAACAGTTGCTAAAAAGATGATTTTTCTATATGATAGGGTAGAAAACATTGTGGGAAAAGGAGAAAATGCTGGTTACCAGCATTTTCTCCTTTTCCCACAATGTTTTCAAAAGGCTTCTATTCCTGACCCGTAAAAACCAGGGATTGTTCGGGAAAGGGTTAAAACGAGGAAGTTATCTAAAATTTAATCTCTCCCTTACATAAGGTGAAAGATAATATGGAGTAAAACTAGAGACGCTTGAGCGCCTGTATCGCTCCACAGGCCTGATATTTCTATAATGGCGAAAGGAAGTTTTTAACAATTATCATTCAATCCTGCATTTTAGCTCACTGAAGAAACAATTTGGTAGACAACCACCATAGGAACTTACCTGCAAAACAACAATGAAATCCAATGAATAGTTTTAGAGAAGAAATTTTTCAAAGATTTTACTTTATACCATAAAAGGAAAATGAGTCTCCCATAAAAGCCATGTTTTTTGACAGATCTTTTTTTTTTTAAGGAATTCTGTAAACCTGTATCTAAGGAACATTCCTGCAAAATAATAATGCTATCCAAATAGCGGTTTGGGAGGAGAAGATTTTTAAGGGTTTTTTACTTTGGTTGCCATGGCAACCAGAATTCTTCATGGAACACAATTATTTGAAGGAATTTGAAAGAGGACCACCAAAGGAACATTCCTGTGAAATTTGGTAAAAATCCAGTAAATAGTTTCTGAGAAGTTTTTTAAAGAAAAAGTTTACGGACGCACGCACGGACGAACGGACGGACGGACGCACGACTGACACAACGCCATGACAATAGCTCTCTGGCCTTCGGCCAGTGGAGCTAAAAAACCTTTACCAAATAATACTGTGTTACAATGACCCTAAAGATAAACACTCTTGAAAGAAACCAGTAATTTCTACTTTTCTTACCCTTTAAAGAGGCCTGATACTCATTTTCAGCCAGTTTTAACTCATTTTGTCTTTATTTTATCAAACTATAGCCATTCTCATATCTTCATGCCAAATATTGCGCCTCACGGTTGCAAGGTTGCTTAGATTACGGTCGATAGAAAATGCATTTCGCTGAGTTGCGGCCTTCCATGTAAACAGACTCGTCGTTTCCGGTTTTTGAATCTAAGATTTCGATATGTCCGTTATACACTCGGGTAGATTCGTATGATGATCATGCATTCTGTCACGTGACTATATTTGACCTTCGCCCTGTGTCTAATGAGGTAAACGAAGGAAAATGGAGGCTTCTCTGTTGCAGCCTCGATTTTCAGACGGAGGTCACGGCCTATATATGCAAATTACACTGTATCCGACTCTGGGCGGAAACCAACGATAAATTTCCGTGACGCACCGCCATTGTTTACAGCTATGATCGTCAGCCAGTTTTCTTCTGACCAATTTTCGGTTTCTAATACAAATCTCTGTGTTTCTTTTTTTCAAGTACACCATATATGTCAGTAATTTATCCATGTTTACACAAAGGACTGATTTCTAACTGTTTGAAATTTAACAGCGTTTTTTGCTCACCGGCTGTAGACGGGCATCTTTAACTCTTTACCACACAATCCCGACTTCTACGGACCTTCAGAAAGAAGCCTTTTGAAGACATTGTGGGAAAAGGACAAAATGCTAGTGACCAGCATTTCCTCCTTTTCCTACAATGTTTTCTAGCCTTTCAGAAATACTAGCAGATTCCACAATTTGACTCACAGAAAATGTGTCATCTGCAAAAACTTTCGTTTTTGACGAGTCTAGAATTTTGTCCTTTCACAACTATAGTTGCCTTTGCAGCCAGTGTAGATCAAGATCAGGCTGCACAAGATCCACTGCCCGTTTTTCTGAAACACTGTAGACGAAAGCAACCATGAAATTCCAATTATTTGGGTCATATTTCTACAATGAAAAGGTCTGAAAGGTTTATTCGGCACTCCAAGAGTTAAAAGACAATAGAATTCTTCCTTTGGGTTTGTTAAAACTTGTGATTGTTTGTTGTAAAGGGTCATGACCAAACCACCCAGTGTTGTCACAACCCTGAAAAAAGACGGCTTTTATCATTTAACTCTTTACCACATAATCCGGAGTTTTAACAGCCCTAGGGAAAGGGCCTTTTGAAAACATTGCAGGAAAAGAAGAAAATACTGGTCACCAACATTTTCTTCTTTTCTCACTATGTTTTCTATCCTTTGAAAGACATTTAATATGTCGTCTGCAAATGCTTTCAATTTGGACCTGGCTACAATTTGATCGTGTGGTAATGAGTTAAAAAAGAGAAAATGCTGGTTACATGAATTTCCCCCTTTTTCCTTCAGTGTTTAACTCTTTACCACACAATCCCGACTTTTAACGACCCTGGTAAAGAAGCCTTTTGAAAACATTGTAGGAAAAGGAGAAAATGCTGGTAACCAGCATTTTATCCTTTTCCTACAATGTTTTCTACCCTTCCTGAAACAAATTTCTATTTTTGAGCCATATTTGTTTGTCGTCTGCAAATGCTTTCAATTTGGACTAGTCTACAATTTTGTCGTTTGGGAAAGAGTTAAAAGACTTTTTATCCATGCTGTTAACTCTTTACCCCATGACAAAAATGTAGACCTGTCCAAATTGAAAGCATTTGCTGACAACAATCTAAATGTAGCTCAAATGACGGTCCTTGTCTTTGATAGGGTAGAAAACATTGTGAAAAAAGGAGAAAATGCTGTTTACTAGCATCTCCTTTTTCTCACAATGTTTTTGAAAGCCTTCTTTTGAGTGGTAAAGGATTAAAAGGATAAAATGCTGGTTTAACGCATTTTCTCCTTTACTGTCAGTGTTTTAAAAAGACTTTTATCCATGTTGTTACACAAAATTGTTTGGTAAAGGATTAATCCGCTTTGTAATAAATCTGAGGAGGTACCCATAGGAAGTAATCCAAAAAATAGCTCATTACATAATCAAATGACTCCTCTGGTCAGTGATTGGTCAACACTTGGTACACAACCCTATAACATTATTTCAAAGCCCTTCTTCATGTGAAGGCTTTTTTCACAAAATCATTGTGACAGATCATAAATGGACAAATAATTTGAAACCAGCAATTTCCCAATATCTTTTGTCACTATAGCCCTGAGTAAATCATACACACATTTTTGTTCTGGAAATAAGGCCCAAATAGCTGCAAATTCGAGGTTGCTCTTGTCCAGAATGTCTAGGCAAAGTGGACAGTGTAGATCAAAGATTGGACTGCATGTCTGCAGGGTTCTCCTTTGACCCGGGACTCCGGGTTTTGACGCACAGAAATCCGAAATGACCCGTTTTTGACGCTCAAAAATATCTGCCTAAGCGTCAATCTGACGCATGAGGTTACCAGCCAAAGGGTCATATAAATTATGTCGCATGCATCAGGCAGGAATGTAGCCTATAATAAACACGATCAGTGTCAACTGTGTACAGACGCATGCAGCTCTGTTTATCACACGTAATCAAGCTGGCGAGTGGCGAGTCAATTTTGAAAACATGATAAAGGTGTTAGTCCAATTATCTAGTGTAAAATGACAGGTTTTCAAGTTAACTGCTACCCAAATTAACAAATTTATATAAAATCATGCAGTAATACTTGTAAAAATATTAACTGTTTTGAAAAAAACGTGAAAACCCATGACACAACAGAAATCATTTCGACATCGTCCGATCAGAGGCACTTCAAACTATCTTTTCATCTTTGGTGACAAATTTAAACAGTAAATTTATACTTATTTCTTTATGAAACAATAAGTGAAAGCTAAAATCTCTGTTTAAAAATTAGGAAAAACTTTTTAAGATGAAAATAAACAACAACCTATAGATTAGATGGGGGGGGGGGGGAAGAACCAGAACAAGTGTGAAAGAAAAAGTAATTGGACAAGAAAAGAAGACTTAAATCTTAAGAAATAACACTTTAATGGATGTGACCTTTATTTTCTCCCTTTTCCACAGTGTTCTGGGGTAAGAAAGACAAATCAAGTCGTTCCAGCCACATTTGAATTGTGGTCTGCAAATGTCTAAAATAATTATGATCTAGTCAAAAGTTTTTGTTGTTTGGTAAACAGTTCAAAAAGTTGTTTGTGTCCATTTATTTATCAAGATGAATTGCATGCTAGGGCTGGAATTTAAAATTCTTCTGTCCACTTCATTCCAATAAGTCTCTACATAAGATGGGGTATTTTCTTATCTAATTCCTATCCATAAACAAAGAACATAAATGGAAAGTTTTCATTATTTCACCCTTATCTCTCAGTGATAATTTTGACCCTTGGACATTTCTATTAGACTCTTGGAAATTCCATTTTGACTCTTGAAAATTTGGGCCCAAGAGTCAATGACTCTTGGGATTCTGGACCTAGGGAGAACCCTGTGTCTGGAAAGAAATATTGAGGTTTAGGGAGATATGCTGGTTACTAGCATTTCTCCCATTCCCCACTGTTTTCCAAGGCCTCTTTAATGTCCTTGACCTTTAACAATATTATCCAAAATTTTGAGATAGACAGCTTCTGAAAATACTGTGGGAAAAGGACAAAATGCTGGTAACCAGCATTTACTTTTTTACCCACAATGTTTTCTTTTTTCCACAGACATATATAATATGTCTTACAACACACGAAAAGGAGCATTTGGACATTTGCGTAAAGTGTCACCTCGGATCAGCCTGCGCAGTCCGCGCAGGCTAATCCAAGACGGCACTTTACGACTACATTATAAGTCTACTGTAGCACAAATTCTAATGTCTTTGATAGGGTAGAAAACATGGTGGAAAAAAGGAGAAAATTCTAGTTATCAGCATTTTCTCCTTTTCCCACAGTGATTTCAAAATCCTTCTTCTTCTGGGTCATTAAAACTTATTTTTGTGGTAAAGAACTGAATTGTTTTTAATGCTGCCTTCAACATTATTTCGACCATTTCCTGGCAAAAGCCGACATATGTCTGTATTATTTTCGAGTTTCCTTGTTTTTACCAGTGCTGGATAGGGAAGTCAATATAAAGTGTCTTGCCCATGGACAATGCCACAAAAATCCTGATGCATCGTGGACCTCTAGATAACCGATCACAGCCACGGGACTCAGATGGTTGTAACTAGCGTCTCAATAATTGAATAAATATAGGTGTCCTTGGGTTTCATAGATAGAAAGCTGGAAAATCCCGAATTTTCCACCTTGACTTTGGAAGACACTGTATATTTTAGTACCACGGAAACAACATCTGAACTTGACTATCTGAAATCATTTCAGGTATCTGACAATTTTTCACAAAACACTGGTATAAATTAATTTAGCTGATAAACCTAGTTACACCTACCTGTTCAGTATTGTTTACCTGAAACTACTTCGCCATTTTGATATCATGTGATGTATGTGTATTGATCGGAGTTCATGTTTCATCTGCGGGTATACTTAAAGGGAAAGTACTCTGTATGTTATCATGCTTGTAAAAAGTCGAAGTAGCCTCCCTTCCAGAATTCTCTATTACCTCATCGGTCGCAGCAGACAAAGCAGACATTAATTAGTGCTTTTGCGGACGACAAATTGGATTTGGCTCAAAAGTTTGAAATAGATTAAGAAAGGGAAAAAACATTGGAGGAAAGAAGACAATGCAGGTTATAAGCATTTTCTTCTTTTCCCACCGTGTTTTCAAAAGCCTTCCTTCTCAGGGTCGTTAAAAGCCGGAGTTGTGTGGTAAAGGGCTAAATCCTTACCAGACGACAAAACTTTTGACATGCCCAAAATGATTGGATTCGCAGACGAGAAATTAAATATGATTAAAATGGTGGGATTTCTCCTACTAGGTGTTGTGCAACCATTTTCTCTTTTTTTAAATGTTTTCAATGCTTTTTTCCTCAGAGTCGTTTAAAATCCGGATTGTGTGGTAAATGGTTAACAAGAAATATCTTGCAAAAAAAAAGATGGATGGCGTAAAATTTGCAAAAACAAGAAGGCAGTTGCCCTTAAAATAAACATGTCTATATTTTTGACCAATCACAAATTTCTTATTATTCATTTATTATCAGTAGATCTACCAAAAAGTAGGTTAAAAATCAGTACATCCAGCTACGCCGGAAAAAAAAAAAGGTAGCTGTAAATCGCTGTAAGCTGTGGTTGTCCTATAACTCATGTTGTCATCAAGCTGTTGCGGAAAAACCTGCTTGCGAAGTTATCATTGTTGAGTCAGTAGGTCAAAAGGGTCTGTCCGTTTTCAGACAAGCCCATTTTATAAGTCTTTACCGAACGACAAAATTTTGGCCTCGTCCGAATTTAAAAGCATTTGCAGACGACAAAATAAACGTTGCTCATCATTGTGATGTTTTCTGTTTTTAGTAGGGTAGAAAGCATTGTGGTAATAGGAGATAATGCTAGTTACCAGCATCGTCGACTTTTCCCACAATGTTTTCAAAGGCCTTCTTCTGCAGGATTATTAAAACTTTTGATTGTGTGGTAAAGGGTTAATAAGTCTACGGAGGATTTTGAAAACATCGTGGAAAAAGGAGAAAATGCTGGTAACCAGCATTTTCTCCAGTTTTCTCACTATGTTAACTAACCATTCAGAGACAAATCTAATCAGCTGAGCCACACTAAATTTGTTGTCTGCAAATGCTCTCAAAAAGCATTTTCTCCTTCCCCACAATGTTTTCTACAATTTTAAAGACGACTGAGACAACCATTTCAGTCACAGCTGATTTGACTTCTCTAAATGCTAAGAATTTGGTCAAGTCTAAATTTTGTCGTATGGAAGAGAATTAGGTTTGCAGTGATTTGACTTCACTTTTGTTGCTTTCCCACAATGTCTGAGAGAGAGAGAGAGAGAGAGAGAGAGAGAGAGAGATCAATTTCGTAGGCACAGTTAGATCTAGCAACAGCTCAGAATCCCACGTTCAAATATTAAGATTGACATAGATAAAAACAGCTATAGACTGAAATCAGATTGCACAGATATGCAGATTGATCTTAGCATCTGTGCAGTCTGATCTTACCTATTCTCTTTACCTATAGATTTTAGATATACCTATTCTCACAGGATATAAATATACACTTTCCTTTTCACTACTAACTTTAAAGTAACAATAAAGCCCAAAAGTAAACAAAGCGGGTCTTTAAATGCATTTGAATTTATATCATACCATTTAAAAGTAAGGAAATTATTGTGAAGATGACAATCTGTCATTGTACGGTCGGTCCAAGTGTTAGTTGCTGACAGAGAAATTAATTTCAAAACTAGGTTAAAACCTGCCAGGTAGCTGTGTCTTTTGTTTATTTTTATTTTTTGCCTTATTTTAAAATTCTTTTATCTGCCAGCGACTAACATATAACCCAACCACACGATAACAGAGTGTCATCTCCACAATATTTTTCATGCTTTTAAATGGTATGATTTAAATTTAAATGCATTATGACACCTGCTTTGATATTTTGGCCTTTACTGGGCCTTTAAATATTCGACTTTTTATCAAGGTCTGAAAGCGGCTATCAACCGCCACTGAAGACGATATCAGTCATTACCTAGCACATGGTAGCGAATGGAGTAGATCCAAGATCAGACTGCACGTTCTGTGCAGTCTGATCTTGATCTACGCCATCTGCAAAAGTTACTCGTCATTGGTAGTGAAAGAGTTATCAGTTTTACCTTTAGGTTGCTAAGAGCGACTCACTGACCTTTAACGGACAGTGTAGATCAAGATCAGACTGCACAAATCGTGCAGTCTGATCTTTGATCTTCACTGCCTAATAAAGACACATTGTCCCCAGAAAAAATATCTTCGAAATAGCAAAATTTGGGTTTTTACTATCGGCTAAAAAAATCGTGTCACTTATTCAGCGGGTTAAGGCTTAAAAACCGTACGGTAAGAGAAAATACTAGAGTAAATCTAGAGCTAGATTCAGATCTAAATCTTATGTTTAACTCTTCTCTAAACGACGAAATCTTGGACTGGACCAAATTCAGAGCATTTGCAAACGACAAATTAAATGTTGCCAAAATGGTGATTTCTCTGTCTGGTACGATTGAAAACATTGTGGGAAAGGAGAAAATGCTATTTTCGAGCATTTTCTCCTTTTCCCACATTGTTTTCAAAGCCTGTCTTCTTTAGGGTTGTTAAAAGTCGGGATTGTGTGGTAAAGGGTTAACTGGTATTTTTAGAAAACCCACACGTATTAACGAGCGTCAGATATTATGATTCAGTCACCCGATAAATCCTAACAAAAAATAAACCGTTAACCCTTAAGCAGAGTATGAAAGATGCACATTTGCAGAGAACAAGATCGAAAAATACTACGGTTTCAAAGCTTTTTTGGGTCAGGATGCATTGAACGTGACGGACAGAACAGATTCAAGATCAGACTAGATTCTATAAACACACTGCCCGTTTCATGCAGTTCGACCTTACACTAAGCTGCACTGACTGGAAACGCAAATAAGCAGCGGAAGAAACTGTAGGGTAAAACACTGTTATAAACATCTTTTTTTTTAAAATTAACCGCCTAAGAGATCTACACACGAACTGTATTGAATAATGTGGGCGGGTATGGTATACCTCGAAGTACTTTTTATGTAATTTGGCGGGAAAACACGGAACAACAGTCGCGGAACGAGGCTAGCGGTTTGTTTGAAGTTGTGTACAGTAGCGTCTATTAGTACACATTTTTTATTCGCCGTTTGGATTTGTATTTGTGAGTCTTATTCCAGCGAAAATGGGCAGACGGAGCACCCGAAGATCAGACGAAAACGGCGCACAGCCTCCCAAACGTGCCAGAAGACATCGTTATAACACCAGATATTCGTGAGTTGTTGATCTATACCTCTTTTTTTAAACCCTTTATCACATGACCTAATTTTAGACTTGTCCAAATTCGAAGCATTTTCAGACGACAAAATAAATGTTGTTCAAAGGATGGTATTTGCCTTTGATGGGATAGAAAACATTGTGGGAAAAGGAGAAAATGCTGGTTACCAGCATTTTCTCCTTTTCCCACAGTGTTTTCACAAGGCTTCTTTCTCAGGGTCATTAAAACTAGTGATTGCGTAGTGAAGGGTTACCAGCATTTTCTCCTTTTCCCACAAAGTTTTCACAAGGCTTCTTTCTCAGGGTCAGTAAAACTAGGGATTGTGTGGTGAAGGGTTAGTAAGGAAGTGAAACTGAAACCAGAAATCCTTTCTTTACTATCAGACTTTATCTCGATATAGATTTACAGACTTATCTTCGGCTGACAATCTAGAACAATGTGGCAAGTGGAGAAGCTGCTCATAATGAGCAATTTATTCAGTTGGCTTATGTAATAATCTCATTTCTATTTTCTTATAGTTTTAATCTTTTAACCCTTAGCCGGGCTGGGTAGCTCAGTGGTTGGCGTATCTGACTCATGACCTGGAGGTTGCAGGTTTGATACCTGGTTGCAGCGAACTTTCTTTCAGGCGATTTTTCGCCTCTCACCTCTGATGCATGTGAGAAAAGTAGTCAGAGGCTTTGGAAAGAAATTGTGTCAGTACTGGTGTGATAAAGCCAGGAAAAGCATGGATGCGTCACTGACCGCCATGATATGACCTAAGCTGTTAAAATGGCTTTAAACTCCAATACAAACAAATTTAATCCTTAGAGAGCCCCCCAAAAGGAACATTTTATTATAGCTTAGAAATTAAACCCCAACATGTCTACATAATTTCAGCAAAGCGGACAGTCCAGATTAAGACCAGACTGCACATTTTGTGCAGTCTTATCTTGATCTACAATGGCTGCAAAAACAGTTTATAACGGTTCCAATGCTGTGTGGGTTAAGACTGTCCAGTAGGAGTAAAGGGATACTGTATGAATGCACCCGATGCTGGGACGCCTGGTTAGGCGAAACGCAGGTGTAGATTTACTGAACTGAAACAAGTTTCTTCGCATAGGATTTTTAAAAATAGACTTTTTATTTCAGTTTCACCATTGATAATAAATTGTAGGCATTGCGTCCTTTACTCTATACCAGACATCAAAATTTTTCCCACAATGTTTTCAGAAGTCTCCAACAGGGTCATTCACTCTTTACGGCATGACAAAGAAGCAGACTTGCTCAACTTTGAAAGCATTTGCCCATGACAAATCAAACATGCCTCAAACAACGCAGTTTGTCTTTCGTAGGACAGAAAACATTGGGAAAAGGAGAAATGCTGGTTACGAACATTCTCTCCTTTTCCCACTTTGTTTTCGAAAGGCATCTTTCTTGGGGTCGTAAAAGAATGGATAGTCTGTTACAGGGTTCAAAGTCGGGATTTTGTGGTAATGGTTTAATCTTTACCTCACAATCCTGAGTTCTTGAGCTTAACCCTTTCCCAAACAATCCCTGGTTTTCACGACCCTGAAAAAGAAGCCTTTTGAAAACATTGTGGGAAAAGGAGAAAATGCTGGTAACCAGCATTTTCTCCTTTTCCCACAATGTTTTCTACCCTCCCAGAACAAATTTCAATTTTTGAGTCATTTTAATTTTGTCGTCTGCAAATACTTCCGATTTGGACCAGTCTAAAATATTGTCGTTTGGTAAAGAGTTAAACAACCCCAAGGAAAAGGACTTTTTAACACAATGGAGAAAAACCAATATTATTAAAACAGCGATTACGTAATCGCTGTTTTAAAAATGCTGGTAACTAGCATTCTTTTCTTCTCGGAAAAAGTTTTCCATCCTTTCAAACAAAAACTTCCTTATTTGTACAACATTAATTATGTCGTTGACAAATGCTATCAATTTTGACCAGCCTAAAAGTTTGTTGTTTGGTCGCGAGTTAAACATAATTTTATGAATACATGCAGAACTATTGTGGCAAAAAGAGATATTGTTCATCTTCTTTCACCAGTGTATTTTCAAAAGTGGTCCACTACAAGATGGTAAAACGAGTCTTAACCCTTTACCATACAATCCCAAGTTTTAACAACCTTGAAGAAGTCTTGAAAACATTGTGGGAAAAGGAGAAAATGCTGGTTACCAGCATTTTCTCCTTTTTCCACGTTTTCTACCCTTTTAAAGACAAGAAGCATCACTTGAGCTACATTTAATTTGTCGGAGTTTTAATTACATTCAACCTGGTCGAGTCCAAGATATTGTCGTTGGGTAAAGGGTTATGAAGGAGGAAGCATATTAAATCTTCAAGTGCTACTTAAAAACACTTTACCCAACAAGATATTGGACTAGTCCAAATTCAAAGACAAAATCAGATGACAAATGTGTCCAAAAACGGTGCAATTTTAATATCTAGAGATGGTAGAAAACATGTAGGGAAAAGAAAATTTTGGTTACCAGCATTTTTTCCCTTGCCCACAATGGTTTCAAAAGCCTCTCTCTTGGGGATTATTATCCGTAGGTAAGAGTTATAAATCGAGCTTTTCTATTTGGTAAAAAACAGCCGAAATATTTTTATTTCAATATCATTTCGGCCAGAAATATTGTAACAAGGAAGCAACCAGTATAGATCCAAGACCAGACTGCATGTTTTATTCACGCTGATCTTGATTTCTGCTCTCTTTCAAAGTAACTTGAACTTGATCCAGAGTTTTAATTCTTAACGAAACTATCAGATGTTTTAATGACCCTGAAGAAGGAAGCTTTTGAAAACATCTTGGGAAAAGAAGAAAATGCTGGTAACCAACATTTTCTTCTTTTCCAACAGTATTTTCTACCCCTATCACATGGTTTGAGACACATCCGATTTGTCATCTGGAAATCCTTTGAATTTGGACAAGTCCATTATTTTGTGGTTTTGTAAAGAGTTAACTCTACTAAACGGCAAAAATTTAGACTTGTCTAATTTAAAAGCATTCGCAGACAAAAAAAAAATGTGAATAAAGAATTGAAGCTTGTTTATGGAAAGATAAATAACATTTTGGGTAAAGGACAAAATGCTGGTTACCATCATTTTCTTTGTCCACGATGTTTTCAAAAATCCTATTTTCTAGGTTCATTAGCTCTTTATCACACAATCTCGACTTTTAACGACCCTGAGAAAGAAGCCGATAGAAAACATTGTGGGAAAAGGAGAAAATGCTGGTAACCAGCATTTTCTCCTTTTCCCACAATATTTTCTACCCTATCAAAGTCAGAAATCATCATATTAACAAGATTTAATTTGTTGTCTGCAGATGCTTTGAATTTGGTCCAGTCCAAAAATTTGTCGTTTGGTAAAGAGTTAAAACTTGAGATTTTTTGGTGAAGGGTTAAGGATTCTGTGTAAGATAGTAGTACTAGGGTTGACTATTGAGGCCAAAATCTACTATTGCGATAGTATTGACATTGGACAAAATACTATTGCAATAGTATTGATATTGCCTGTTACTATTGCGATACTATTGCAATACTATTGAATGAATTGCAAGAGATGAATTTCACCAAATGACATCTTGAAACCAAGTTTTATACTAATACTTTCTCCGAGTAGTTTAAATTCTACCTGAGTACATGTTTTGAATAGCAAATAAAGGGGAAAATAGAGTTAAATGCATGATGCTCAATACATTTCAAAGACCATTTTTTCTAAATGCAGATGGTTCACAAACAATTTAACATACCTAATTACTCTAAACTTTTGAAGAAGTCAACTTTTAAGTCTGATTGATATACAGCAGCATACAAAGCTCAAAATGCCGACAAATACTGATGGTTCATAAACACACCTAATAAAAAGCAACTTTAAACTTTTAACCCTTTACCACACAATGACGACTTCTAACGCCCCTGAAAGAGAAGACTTTTGAAAACATTGTGGGAAAAGGAAAAAATGCTGGTTACCAGCATTTTCTCCTTTTCCCACAATGTTTTCTACCCTATCAAAGAAAAATCATTTCATATGAGCCACAATGAAACTGTCATCTGCAATTGCTTTCAATTTGGACAGGTCTAACATTTTGTCGTGCAGCAAAGGGTTAAAGAAGTCACCTTTTAAATAGGAGCCCTTAAGTTTTTTTTTTTTTTGAGTTGATAGAATTTATCTAGATTTACCCATAATTGGCGCATATATATTCAGACAGAAAAAAACACTTTTTTTTTGTTTAGCCTCCATATCTTTGAAAAAAAGGGGGTGGCCGAAATAATAGGTTTTACCTTGTTGTATGTGTATCCAAAACGATAAGATGAAATCCGACAAATTTAGATCTATTTACAGTACCGGTGAAGGAGTCAAAACTGTAGTAGACCTATACATATAGTTTCACCATATTTTTAATATTGAAATACATATGTTTTAAACCAGTGTTCCCTCAAGCTTTCTATTTCAAGCGTACACTTACCCACTGAGCTGTGAATTTGGGGGTAAGATTCCATATTAGAGGGTATGACAGTAATGGTTCCCAACAAAACGTAAAGCATTCCATATTGATGATTGGCAACAAAAAAGTGTGTTATATTAAGATATTTGTATAAATCTACTGCTTAAAGTCATTTAAAAGCTGAAAAGACGATCTGAAGTGACTCTGTCAATAAGGGTAACAAGTAACTTCAAAACCTGTAATTTTTCACAAGAAAAGCAGATAATGGCCTTTTTGTCCATGCATTTTCTTGCGTGAAGTCTGGGGTGTAACCAGAATTTGTTACGTGAATTTCAATTCTATAACGTGATTTACGCAATAATTTGCGCGAGTGGGAACACTGTTAAACATCATCTTACCCTTTTTAGCCCGAGAAAGAAGTAGCTGTCTAATACGAGTTAAGTCATAGAACAGAAGTGGATGGTATAGATCCAAGATCAGACAGCATGTTCTGTTTAGTCTGATGTCTATCTACACCATCCGACAACGCTTTGAAAACCGCCATCTTGCCATGAGTAGAGTAAATTAGAAAGACCATAAATGTAGATCTATATTACAAGCCATCTGTCTACAAGATGCCTGTAGGCCTGTCGTGGGTACACAAATGTTTGAAGTAAAACTTGGATAAGGGGTATGACGTAACGTGCAAATCATTCGAAGCGACAGGGTTGTAACGCACCTGTTTAATTTACACGCTTAAACTGGTCTGCTCCAAGAAACTTATATCTAGTAGCAGGTCGACCTCCAATCAATTCAAAGTGACCATGCAATAAGCCTATTTCATGCACGATTTACACAAGCTGATAGTGCCTTTTTGCATTTAGTAATATAGCTGTTTCAAGAACACCCCAGTCGTGTCACATTTTTTGTGTAGTCAGCATAAAAAAGTCCGGCTGTTTTCTAAAAATAATTCCTTGCAGCCGACATAAAAAGGAATGCATTCGAAATGGATTATTGATAAATAAAGAAAAGAAAGAATGAGGTTTAGTATTCATTTATCATAGTTGATATATTCATTGCTTATGGAGGGACAACACGCATGGTTATGGTTTTTAGCTGTTTTGGCGGCCTGTGTAGATTAAGATTAGACTGTAGGCAGACTGTTTGGTCTGATCTTTGATCTAAATCCACACTATTCGCTTTGGTGTGAAGTTTTTAACAAAAACACCAGTTGGAATCATTTTGGTCTAATTTCATGACTTAAAATTACCGCTGAGTTAGTCAGCTCTCGAAGGATTCGTTTTCGTAACGATGAACATTGCCATGCAGAAATGAATATTATGCAGCCGATCATTAATGAATTCATATTTCAAAAAAATTACCTGTCAATTATTTTGGGAAATTTACGTTACAGAATGTCCGTATATTTAGAAAATTTGCTTTTGGAAGTGTCTCAGAGAAAGGATTAAAAATAAATTATTTTTGTAAATAATTTAACGTGTCCGAACTTTTAGGGCGTCCGAATACATTAGCGAATTGCGGTATTTTCTCTCTCTTTCTTGTCAGTGAAACTATCGAAACTATCGATATTTGAGGTAACTATCGGCGATAGTTATCGATTTTCAACTGAACAATCGATGCAGTAGCATCGACACGCTCGCCATCGCGATCCATCGATAGTCCGATGTATCGTTACACCCCTAAGTAGTACATGTACATTGAATCAATTTTGTGAACACTTTTCTGGGAAAGGTTGGCTAATGACCCTGTCCTTTAACCCTTTACCAGACGACAACATTTTTGCCATGTAAAATTTGAAACCATTTGCAGACGACAAATTAAATGTTACTTAAAATTAGGAACTTGTAGTAAACAATTTGGGATAAAGGAGAGAAATGCTGGTTACCAGCATTTCTCTCCTTTCGCAACGTTTTCAACAAGCTTTTCTCTCAAGGTTGTTAAAAGTTGGGATGTATGGTAAAGGTTAAAATACATGTTATGTACAAACAAAATCATCTTGTTCATTCACCCTTTATCACACAATCTCGAGGCTGAAGGCTATTGAAAACATCGTGGTAACCAGTATTTTTTCTTTTCCCCACAGTATTTTCTAATTTTTGAAGGTCAAATTCCATTTTTTGAGTGGTATTTAATTTGTTGTCTACAAATGCTTCGAACTTTAGGTGAGTAAAGGGGGGTAACTCCCAAATCGGAAACTCGAGGGAAAAGCCTGAACTCTTTACAGAATCCTAACACTTTTAGATTCATCCAAACTAAAAGCACTTGATGACAAATACGACTCAAATATTGAACTTTGTTTTTGGAAGGGAAAAGAAATCTTATCATTCAGTATGTTGTCTGCAAATGCTTTTTATTTGGACAAGTCTAAAATTTTCTTGTCTGGTAAAGGGTCATGTTATGAAAACAGTGAAAAAGTGTAGGTTATATAAGTTACTGCATATTCATGAGGCTGTCTATGCTTAACCCTTTACCACACAACATGGTAAAGGGTCAGTAAAGTGTATGATGTTATGAAAACAGTAAAAAAAGTGTGTGTTACATAAGTTACTGCATATTCATGAGGCTCTCTACGCTTAACCCTTTACCACACAACATGATTTTAGACCTGTCCAAACCCAAAGCACTGGCAGATGCCAAATTTAGTTTGGTGAAAATTGTGGAAGTTGTTTGAGATAGGGTAGAAAACATTGTGGGAAATGGAGAAAATGCTGGTTACCAGCAATTTCTCCTTTTCCCACAATGTTTTAATAAGGCTTTTTCCTCAGGGTTGTTAAAAGTAGGGATTGTGTGGTGAAGAGTTAACTCCATTCCAGCGGACTGAATCAGAAAGTTCTAGTCCAATTTGAAGACCAATATATTAAATATGGCTCCAATCAAGGCATAAATTTGTCTTTGATAGTATCAAAACATTGTAGGAAAAGGAGAAAGTGCTGGTCCTTACAACGTTTTCCTACAATTTATTCACAGCATTCTCCCTCATTCAAAATCATGATTTTTGGTAAAGGGTCAACCTTGTTTCTCTGTTATTTGTTCCTGCTATTTTATATAGCTCACCTGAACACAAAGTGCTGATGTTATCTAGGTTGGCGCCAGCCAAAAATTTTTAGTAGCCAAAATTTTTGTTGGTCAAAACCCGGGTTCAGTCAGTGTACCTAATCACTTTGACTCAGTCTTTGATTGTGTCATTTTCTTAGTATAGTATTTCATAACATTAAGTCATGTATGATTAATCTAAAGCTAGATCTACAGCTTTGCATCACTGATATAATTTGTAGATCTAAAAGTCTTTCAGTTCTTTTAAATATTTCTGATGGTAGACTACCATTACATACAATAGAGAGCCCAGTATTGAAACGTCAAAAGTCGGCCACAAATTCCCGTGCTTGTAGGCTGTTGAATGATTAAAAGTTTCATAAATTCAACAATAAATAGATCTATGTGTATTTGAATCAGGCCTAACCCTTCACCACTTAATCCCCAGTTTGAACGACCTTGAGAAAGAAGGCTATCGCAAATGCTACGAAAAGGTGAAAATGGTGGTAACTAGCATTTTCTCCTTTTCCTACAATGTTTTCTACCATAGCAAATGCATAATTCAAACACCTCATGAGCTACATTTAATTGTCGTCTGCAAATTCTTTTAATCTGGACGAGTCTAAATATATGCCGTCTGCTAAACAGCTATTTGATTTTCTTCAGACCAACCCTGAATTTCATGCATTGCAAGAGATATGTATGATCCAATTTTAAAATTCATTGCAAAACACATGTACTGACAGTATCTGTTTTGTCTTTCAAATGATTCAAGAAATATCGTTCCACACTTAGCCTTTCTTGAAACTGCCGATCGCCAAAAAATATCTGGCGACAATATTTCTCATTTGGCGAAATATGAATCTAGCATCCATTAGTTTTTATGAAAAAAAAAGTTTCACTAGAAAAGAATCTAATAAAGTCACATAAAGCTTTAAAGGTCAAGTATTTCAGGAAAAAAAACTATGATCGACGACAATGTTGTCAAATTTACTTGACAAACGACTCCATAAATTCGTTCAGCCCTATTGCGTCCAGAAAGTTGCGATTGTTTATGTAATCTATTTATAGAACAAGACTACCTGATAACTGGCAATGGGCAATCGGATCTTCATCTGTCGGATAGTTAAGTGAGATACAAGGGTTATCAGCTTAGGATACCCGGTATATAAGATAATCAAGTTGACGCGCGCCGATTTCACAGTTTAGGAAGTGTTCAATATACAAAACTGATTAGATGTTCAAGGCCGGCAATTTCATCTCATCACATTTTCAACAATCGCCAGTATCAGTTGTTTTGGTGTTTGTAGTTGCCAGCAGTAAAATTTAATCACCTATGGCGATTTTGGCAATCGGTAACGCCAACCTAGTTATCATGCTGTGTACATCGTATGTCGTCTGTTGTCAACTTTTACCCTGTGTATGCTCTAGAGGCTACTTTTTTAGTCACTCATGAAACTAGGTCAGTTTGTCTTGACAGTATCTTGGATGAGTTAGAAAATGGGTCACATCGGGTAAAAAAGTAGGTCACTAGGTCAAATAAATGAAAAAACTTGTGTATGCAGCAGGGGCCACATTTTGAGTCTGATATTCATGAAAGTTGGTCAGAATATTTATCCTAATAATACCTTGCACAAGTTGGAAAGTGGGTTATGTCAGGTCAAAAACTAGGTCACCAGGTCAAATCTTTGCTAAATGTGTACTCTGTAGAGGCCACATTTTCAATCTATTTCTCATGAAAGTAGGTCAGATTGTTTGTATTGATATCTTGGATGAGTTTTAAAAATGGTTCATAATGGGTTAAAAATCAGGTTACATCAAATCTTGAAAAACCTTATGTTTTCTGCCACATTTTTGTCCATTACTCATGAAGTTAGTCAGAATTTTAGTCTTGATGATATTTCTGATTATTTGCAAAATGGGTCCTGTCCGGCCAAAAACTAAATCACCAGGTTCAGTCCAAAATTCATGAAAGTCAGAATCTATGTCTTGATAATATTTCTGATGAGTTAGAAAATGGGTCACATAACTTCAAAATCTAGGTCACCATGTCAAATGTTTAAAGGAAAACAAACCAAACTTGTGCACTCTCTAAAGGTCACATTTTCAGTCAAAAACTAATGAAAGTCAGTCTTAATGTTTGTCTTGATGATATTTAGGATGTCTTTCAGCATGGGTCATGTCAGGTCAAAAAGTAGGCGGATAGGATAAATGTTAGAAAAAGCTTATACATGTACACTGTAAAAGGTCACATTTTTTTCAGCCCATTACTCATAAGAATTAGCCAGAATGTCTTGATAGTATCTCAGATCAGTTTGAAATTGGATCACAACAGGTCAATGGGACATATCTCAACACTCTTGAGGCCACTTTCTCAGTCCAAAACTCACAAAAGGTGATCAGAATGTTCGTCTTGATGATATCTGTGTGTATGAAACAGCGTCATCTTGGGTAAAAAAGTAGGTCATTGTGACATACCCTAGAAAAAGCTTATGTAAACTGTAGTGGCCACATTTTCAGTGCAATACTGATGAAAGTTTATTGTTTCTTGTAAGAGATTGGAAATGGGTCATGTTTTGTCAAAAAGGCTGAAGTGAGAGATTCAGGGCCATCATGGCTCTCTTGTTTAACTCTTTATCAAACATTCATTTGTGTTTACAGCCCTAAATCTTTCCAAAATGACAGAATTTTAGACCTGTCTTAATTGAAAGAATCTGCAGATGACAATTTAAATGGGACTCAAATGATAGTATTTTTTAATAAAAGGGCAGAAAGCATTGTGGGAACAGGAGAAACTGGTGGTCACAATATTTTTTCAAATGCTTTCCTTTCTCAGGGTCGTTAAAACTTGCGATTGTTTGGTAAAGGGGTCAAGAATAAGACATTTTGGGAAAAAGGAGAAAATGATGTGTTTTTTTTTCCAACAATATTTTCTAAATTGTATTGGGGGAGGGGGGGAGAGAGGAATGTAGCCTTGGAAAATGGGCATGAAGCAAAATGAACACTTTACTAAACAATACTAAGCAAATATGTAAGGGTAACTCTTTACCAGACCACAAAATCTTAGATTTGTCCTAACTGAAAGCATATGCATGCAGTCTAAAATTTAAATGTCGCCTCAATTATGGAATTTATCTCTCATAGCGTAGAAAATATTGTCAGAAAAGGATAAAATACTGGTTACAAGCATTTTCTCCTTTTTCCCAACATGTTTTCAAAGGGCCTCTTCCTCAGGGTCATTTAACCATTTACCACACAATGCCAACTTTTAACGACCCTGAGGAAGAAGCCTTTTGAAAACATTGTAGGAAAAGGAGAAAATGCTGGTAACCAGCATTTTCTCCTTTTCCCACAATGTTTTCTTCCCAATCAAACAAAAATTGCATCATTTGAGCCACATTGAAATTGTTGTCTGCAAATGCTTGCAAATTGGACAGGTATAAAACTTTTTCATGTGCTAAAGGGTTAAACTGGGGATTGCTTGGTAAAGGGTTGAAACTAGTACACTTGTGATTAGTTTAGCTTGGACGCAAGCTTCATCACTCATGCATGAAAAATTATGAATTTTGAAGTGAACAAACAGAATGTGTTCTTTGTGCTGGTTGGCCAGCTAGATCTTAGTAGCATACAGGTTGAGAGAGTTTATAACTTTGATCCTTCACCTAACAGTCCCAAGTTTTTAACCCTTTACCAGACTACAAAATTTTGACTCATCCATGGTGAAAGTATTTGTAGATGACAAATTAAATGTAGCTCAATAAAATTGACCTGTGTCTTTGATAGGGTAGAAAACGTTGGAAAAGGAGAAAATGCTGGTTTTACCACAATATTTTCTTCCTACCTTCAATCTGATTCAGGGTTGCTGCGATGTTATTTTTACGATTGGGCCAGCGGAGAAAGAATCACAAAAATAACATCAGAGCTAGTCTCCCAATGGGGGGGGGGGTATTTTCTTCCCTTTCCCTTTGATAGGGTATGAAACTTTTTGGGAGGAGAAAATGCCACTGGTCAATTTTGAACTAACCTTCAACTTGAACAGACACTTGATTTACATATGGTTACTGATAACATTTCAAATAGTTCCATCGTTGTCAGTTTTTATCAAAAACGGTTAATATCGTTAAATCCTTGAGGATTTTCCTTCCTTCTTTGTCAAGGACCGGAAAATGACCATTTTGTTTACGTCAGGTGACTTTCATTGATAAAATATCGGAGGGCAAAGACATGGAACAGCCACAGGCAACATACTTTAGAGAGGATGCAGACTTCCCGAAAGTTCATAAAAAGTGTCAGACATTTGGTCTGACAAGGCCTGAAAATCTGTCAGACTGAAAGAAAATCTGTCGGACCGAATCAAATTTAACAAAATTAATGATATCAAACTATTTCTCCACTCATTAAGACTTTCTAAAGTCAATGAAATTTCTGTTCACTCTATTTATTCTCTGCTGAATGTCATTACTTGTCAGACAAAGTCAAATTCAACAAAAACAAAGATGGTGCAGTTTAGATTTTTCACGGTCGTCAACTGAGGATGTCCTAAAACTTGTGCATCCAAGAATAAATGTATTTGTATTGCGAAGATGTTTGTCCGTTCTTACTTTCTCGCTGTAAAAATCCTGACAGTCTATGCAGTGCATTTGCACCTTTTCCGAGTCAGATAAACCAACCATTCTCCTTGCTGCTTCTATTTCTCGATAAATTTTCTCTCTGGCCCCTTTTTGTCATATTCTTTTTTCTTTTCAGTGCTCCTCTGATGTTAATTTTCTACTTTTACCGGACCGTTTAGCACCGTAATATTTCAATGACGCCATTTTTGTCCGAAATGTTGCGATTACGTTTACGGCGGCTCAGAATAAATGCCGGACAGTCGGACCGATCCTGCCTGAAAAATCGTCGGTCCTTGTCAAGATTCGTCGGTCATGTCCTTCGGACCGACGTGTTTCGGGAAGTCTGGAGAATGATGTCACTCTATATGGCTTGCAACACGCGAAAAGGGGCATTCGGACATTCGCGTAAAGTGTCGTCTCGGATCAGCCTGCTCAGTCCACGCAGGCTAATCCGAGATGGCATTTTACGACCACATTAGATTTTGTGCTCCAGTAGACTTGCCCAAAACTGAAAATGACATAAAAACGGAAAGTGTCGTTTCGGATTAGCCTGCGCAGATTGCGCAGGCTGATCTGATACGACACTTTACGCAAATGTCCAAATGCCCCTTTTCGCGTGTTGCAGGCCATATAGAATGACGTAGATTTTACCACGCTTTCGTTGCACTGTGTTTATAAAGCCCAATTCATGTGTCATGTTAGAATAATCATTTGTAGACCACTGTTTTATCGAGCCATGCTCTGTGAAAAGGGGGCTTGATGCATCTGCAAAAAGTATCGATCCATGTCGGCCTGCGCACATTGTGCAGGCTGAAATGGATAGAAACTTTGCTATTTGTAAATTTTCTGCATGTCAAAGTACCATTCAACAATGTAGTACCTCCAGATCCAGTGCATTGTTAGACTAAATGTATTTTTTGGATCCATAAATATATGTGGACTTGCTTGGTATAATACGTCACGCAGATGCATTAAACCCCCTTTTGCCAGAGCATGGTACAATAATGACAAATTCCACAGTGTCTTCCATTGACTTTCTCATATGTCTGGTCATTTGGCCACCCCAGGGCTCCCTCCACCCCTTCCAATTGAATTAAAGATGGCAAGCATTGAACCCCTTTTCACACAATCCTGAGTTCTGACAGCCTTGAGGGAGTAGGCTTTTGAAAACATTGTGGGAAAAGGAGAAAAGGCTGGAAACCATTATTTTCTCTCTTTTTTTTCCCACAATGTTTTCTACCTGTTCAAAGACAACTTCCACCACTAGAACCACATTTATTTGTCGTCCACACATGCTTTCCATGCTTTCAACAAGTATAAAACTATGCTGTGTTGGAAAGAGTTAACTCTTTACCAAACGACAAAATTTTAGACTGGTCCAAATTCAAAGCAGTTGCAGACAACAGAATTAATGTGACTCAAAAATTGATATTCGTTCTGGGATGGGTGGAAAACATTGTGGGAAAAGGAGAAAAGGCTGGTTACCAGCATTTTCTCCTTTTCCCACAAGGTTTTCAAAAGGCTTCTTTCTCAGAGTTGTGAAGACCCGGGATTGTTTGGTAAAGAGTTAAATTTAGGGAGAACATTTGCAAAACTAACGGGCCCAATTTTTCAAGAAAAAGAGGTTAGAGAAAATCCTGAGTGTATGTGGGATACAAACACTGATTCTGAACAAAAGTATTTTTCCTCTTGCATTTTTCAGGAGTCGCATGAAGCGGGACAAACTTCTTGGAGGAGTACAGGATGGCAGGAAAACCATCGTATCAGATGAGGACTTTAGAGACAAGAATAAAATATTGAAGGAGGAGAAGATAGGTGAGTGAATGAGATAGCTGAAATATTGTAATGTTTATTTTTATCGCTTTCCCTCTAATTAACGCTTCCCCAACTTTTTTCTAACCAAAAATGGGCTTAACTCTTTACCAAACAACAAAATTTTAGACTGCCAGGTCCAAATTGAAAGCATTTGCAGATGACAAAATTAACGTGACTCAAAAATTGAAATTTGTTTCCAGCAGGGTAGAAAACATTGTGGGAAAAGGAAAAATGCTGGTTACAAGCATTTTCTCCTTTTTCCACAATGTTTTCAAAAGGCTTCTATCTCAGGGTCGTAAAAACCAGGGATTGTTTGGGAAAGGGTTAACCAGACAGCCAGTTCAAGTTGAAATAAATCAGCTGGAATAAACTTAGGGCATCAAAATTTTCTCCTTTCCCCCCACAGTGTTTTCAAAAGGAAAATCAGACAGCATAAGAGGTACTGAAACATATGTGGTAGCAATACTTGAATATTTTTGCTATAAATTTTCCCTCAAACAGGTCTGCAGGGGCCTGTGGAATAAACATGTTATACTTATCTAAATCAATAAATGCTATTTATCCATTCAAGTATGTATTGATAGCAAAAAGTTGGTCAAGAGCCAGTGTAGTCAGCTACACCGAAAAAAAAAAACTGACCATATTTTTCAAAATTATATTAATGTTCTTTTCTTGCTTTCCTAGTTGAGCTATATAGGGCCATCATGGTCCTCTTAGAAAGCGGAGAAAAGAATATAATTAGTTACTATCAAAATAATAATCATATAGAGTAACTCTTTACTAGATGACATAATTTTAGACACCGAGTCTTCCAAATTGAAATCATTTGCAGATAAAAAAGTAAATGTGACTCAAATGATGGGATTAAGTTTAAAGGATAAAAAACATTGTTGGAAAAGGAGAAAAAGCTGGTTACCTGCATTTTCTCCTTTTCCCACAATGCTTTTAAAAGCCTTTTTTCTCAGTGGTGCTGAACTGTTTTGAACTTTAAAAAAATTAACTCTTTACTAGATGACAAAATTTTTGACTGGACAATTTGAAAGGACCGGCAGACAACAAATTAAGTGATCTTAAATTAAGGGATTTGTCGTTTAAATGGTAGAAACCATTGTGGGTTGTCTGGTTTTCAGCATTTGCTCCCTTTATCACAATATTTTTAAGGATTGTTTCCTAGAGGGAAGTTAATACACTTGAATGTTTGGTAATAAATATGAAGAAGACCTATGCACTTGACATTTAGATTGTTATGTGACCTACATCCTTGCCTAAGTCATCTGTTGACCCTTTACCAAATAATTTTGTTTTTTAAAAGACAACTTCAGACAGACATTTTCTTCTTTACCCACAATGGTTTTTAACTCTTTCAAAGAAAATTTAATCTTATAAGTCACGTTACTCAAAGAGCCTTCAATTTAGGCAGCCAGGCTGGGTAGCTCAGTGGTTAGCATAATCTGAGTCGTGATCTGGTGGTTGCGGGTTTGATACTCGGTTGAGGCAAACTTTCATTACTGCTATTTTTTGCTTCTCACCTCTAATGCATGTGAGAAAAGTAGTAAGTGGCTTTGAAAGAAATTTGTGTCTACCGGTGTGAGGAAGCCAGTAAACATTTGCAGAGGTGCACTGACCGCTTTGATATGACCTAAACAGTGTTAAACTTGAATACAAACAAATCAAGTTAGGCAAGTCAGAAATTTTATTGTCAGGTTAAAGGCCCAGTAAAGGCCAAAATATCAAATCAGGTGTCATAATACAGTTAAATTTAAATCATACCATTTAAAAGTATGAAAAATATTGTGGAGATGACAGTCTTTTATCGTGTGGTCGGGCCATATGATAGTCGCTGGCAGAAAAAAGAATTTTAAAATCAAGCAAATAGTAAACAAAAGACACAGATACCTGGCAGGTTTTAACCTACTTTTGAAATTAACTTCTCTGTCGGCAACTAACACTTGGACCGACCATACAATGACAGATTGTCATCTCCACAATAATTTCCATAGTTTTAAATGGCATGATATAAATTCAAATGCATTTAAACACCCGCTTTGTTTACTTTTGGGCTTTATTGTTACTTTAAGACCGACTTTGAAGGGTTCAAATAAATAAGACAAAAAGGGGTCCGACGAATCACCGAAATACCACCGAAACACCGAAATACCCCTATTTTTTTAATTATTAAACTCAAATATCTGAAGTTGTGGTTTTTGATACAAATTGTTATCATATTGATGAAGGGGGTTTGTTTTAAACCTAGTGCCAAAATAACAACATGCCGTTTTGGCCCGACGTACCTGAAGAATGTGCACTGGAACAGCTGTACTGTACTGTAAATGTCTACCGAAATACCCGCTTTACGTAGTAAAATCGGTTGATTCAGGAACGCTAACTCCGTAATATCACTACAATACCTTTTCAACAAGGTTGGTGTGTCTGATCTTTATCCATAAGTATCCTAGAAAAAAAATAGTTTTTCATTTTTGTATTGGGAATATGAGATTAAATCATCGCCAAAATAAAAGCCAGCAGCCATTTTAAATCCGTGGTTAACATGTTACCAACGTAAATTGATAAGACAATTATAATTCCGCCTACTAATAATCGTATCACTTTAAACATAACAATGACAAACTAACACATCAGACAAGTTGGATAATGTTAGCCGAACACCTTCAATTATGATCGCTTCACTTTAACAGAACAGAAGAGAATAGAACATGCAGAGATACGTGGGTGTTTCAACGGATCAGAGACCTACATGATGCAATGTCTGATTTGGGTCTACTTCTTTCGCAAATGAAGTGGATTAGCGCTCTTTTTTGTGTGTTTTTACCATTCAAAGAAATAATAAATATAAGTGATAATGTCATATTGATGTAATTCTTTAATCTAGATTGGCGTACAGGTACAGGCCAGACACGCGAGTGTTTCGGTGATTGTTCTCCACACGAATAAAATGATAAATATTAATAAAATCATTCTTCCCAATAATGTGTAATACTTTGATTAAGTGTGCTTTCTGTTAAAAAAAAAGAAAAATCCAGCATATATATCAGTTATCTGAATCCAATAATAAAAAAAATAGGGGTATTTCGGTGTTTCGGTGGTATTTCGGACAAAAAGGACAACATTTTAGACAAGATTTTAACTCTTCCATACATGAAGGATTTGCAGTTGACTTTCCAAATGTTGCTAAACTGATGGGATTTGTTCCCGAAGGGTAGAGAACATTGTGAGAGAAGGAGAAAATATACGGTAAGTTTTAAAAAGTGGTGAAAAAAATGCACTAGTCATCATTATTGTAACCCTTTACAACACAACCACAAGTTTAAGCAATCCTGAGAAAGAAGGCTTTTAAAAACTTAGTGGAAACAGGAGAAAATACTGGTAATCAGCATTTTCTCCCTTTTCCCACAATGTTTTCCTCCCTTCCCTCTACAAATTTAAATTTTTGGGTCACATTTATTTTGCAGTCTGCAAATGCTTTCAATTTCAGTCTGTATTTTCACAACCCTGAAAAACAAAGTTTTTCAAAACATTGCTGCGTTTTTTTTCCCCGTTTTTTGGGACAGGGTCCGAAACTGAGCAAATTGGGAAAAAATGTGTTGCTTTCTCTGACACCGGGAATTTTCATGATAAACACAGAATCAAGTTACCGGTACTGATTATTTATAATGAATGCTTTGTAATTATTTGAACTAAAGTAAAAGCATTTGGCACCAGAAATTCAAAACATTGAAAACAAATTAATGTCCTTAAAGAAAAAAATGTCGCTGTTTCTCATACTGTTCAAGATGTCCATAGTACTGTCTTTTTGTAAGTGTTTAACCCTTTACCACACAATGCCAACTTTTAACGCCCCTTGGAAAGAAAGCTTTTGAAAACATTGTGGGAAAAGGAGAAAATGCTGGTAACCAGCATTTTCTCCTTTTCCCACACTGTTTTCTACCCTATCAATGATAAAAATTGCACCTTTTGAGCTACCTTGAAATTGTCGTCTGCAAATGCTTTCAATTTGGACAAGGCTAAAATTTTGTTGTCTGGTAAAGGGTTAAGGGGATTTAAGAGTTGACCCATGAATTTTGTCGATGACCACTGTTCTACATTCAAACCTAGGCTCGATTTCAAGAATGTGGGTTTTAGTATTGATTTTGTTTTAGTACGAGCTAATAGATGCATCATGATGCTTTCATATTCATCTTCAACTTGACTGGACTTGTCAGTCTTCTTAAGGCCAAATTCTGTAGAGAGTTTAGAATCCGTTGGTTTGATTATCTTTAGATATTATTTTCAGTTATGGTTCATTTCGTAGTTTGATGGCTAAAGAAAGAATTTTCCCCAAGACACATGGCGCTAAAAATGCCGACAAATTGCACATTTTTGGCTACGCTGGAAAGCTGCCACTATTTGATAAAGGCTTAAATTTATAGGACCAGGTTACCGAAATAAAAATGTTTACAGACATCACAGTTTTTTTTTTGGGGGGGGGGGGTTAGATTACTACTTTGGTAACTCCCTCTTTTTGACCAATTAAATTGCTGATATTTGGACTGTTTTTGTTACATATTCTGAACAATTTGCATGGGAGAAATCCAGGATATAAATTTCAATCCATCAGAGAGTCATTTTGAAAATCAACACCTGTGCCATGCTTTTGAATGGGTCCATTATGCAGTGAGAAACACAATTTGTTTTTGGGAGTTTTCATGCGCAATTTTGGGGAAAATGGTAGCATTTTCGGATTGGGAATGGGTCCTTTGTACAGACCCCTTCAAAGAAGGAGAAAAAATGCTGCATTGTGAGAAAAGCAGAAAATGCAGGTTACCAGCATTTTCTTCTGTTCCAGCAATGTTTTCTACCCACTCACAGACTTACTTCATGATATGAGCCACAATTAATGCCTTACCACTCAATTCCAACTTTAAACAACCCTGAGAAATTAGGCTTTTGAAAATATTGTGGGAAAAGGAGAAAATATGGTATCCAGCATTTTCTCCTTTTCCCACATGCCAGCATTTTCTTCTTTTCCCCACAGTGTATTCTACCCTTCCCTAAACAAATTTCAATTTTTGGGTCCCATTTATTTTGTTGTCTACCAGTGTTTTCAATTTGGACAAGTCTTAACCCTTTACCAAACAATCCCTGGTTTTAACGACTCTGAGGAAGAAGCCATCTGAAAACATTGTGGGAAAAGGAGAAAATGCTGGTAACCAGCATTTTCTCCTTTTCCCACAATGTTTTCTACTCTTCCAAAGTCAAATTTCAATTTTTGAGTCATGTTTATTTTGTTGTCTGCAAATGCTTTCAATTTGGACAAGTCTAAAATTTTGTCGTTTGGTAAAGAGTTAATGTGTCATCAGGAAAATTTTAATGTTTTTAGTTTGAACGACATATTTCCAGGATCACCATTGATTGTAAAAGAGCTGGATACAATGAATGAGGTAAACAGAGCAAAGCACCATACTGACTTGTTCGAAGATCAGGATGACCTAATTGTCAGGAGGGGTACTGAATTTTCCCTGACCTTGACCTTCGACAGAAAGGTCGACAAGGATGCCGATGTCATTGTCTTGCAGTTTTCATTTGGTAAGAAAATTATTTTTGTTGAGGTAATTAAAAAAATATATATAGCCTGTTGCTGTACATCATGTCATTTACAAGATGAGACAATTTTAGATGCATCGAAATCTAACGCTTTTGCAGATCACATTTTCAAAAAGGGCATTAATGATGAAATATATGGAATGAATGGTGGATAGTAGTGTGGTTAAAAAGAATGATTGCTCGTCAAACAAGACATGGATGATGAAATTTGTACCTGGAAAGATTAAAACAAATGTGGGAAATGAGGTAAATGCTGATTTCGAGCATTTTTCTCTTTTCCTATGACTATCTAAGGCCCCTTCTTCCCAGAGTTGTTAAAAGGCAAAACTGATTGGTAAAGAGTTAGAGTTTTAACCCTTTACCACACAATCCAGACTTTTAACGACCCTGATAAAGAAAGCTTTTTAAAAAATTTTGTGGGAAAAGGAGAAAATGCTGGTAACCAGCATTTTCTCCTTTTCCCCCAATGTTTTCTACCTATTGATGGACAAATACTATCAATTGAAAAACATTTTAGTTATTATAATAAATTCCTTTGATATGAAGTCTCAAATTTTGCCATGTGGTAAAGGGTTAAAAACAAACAGAACTTTGTAAACCTAAGTGCAAGCTATCTTAATTTATCCTACCCAACCATAATGGTTTGAAAATTCTGATTTGACAGAGACACCTGCCTTGCTTTGTATTTGAAGCTTGGATATAGCAAAAGCGATTCTTAATCCTTGTTCAATCCTTCCTTGCAGCACTGGGCTTTTTGTGGAATTGTTGTCGAGCAAGACACGTCAGGGGTTTAATCTAGTACTAGTTAAACCTAGGACATACATGAGTATGTGAGCTGTCACCATGATATTATTGAATTAATGTTGAAAGCCTGTATAACATAGTCCAATTAGTCTTAACCCTTTTGCAAATAGTCTTCTTTTTTTACATCCCTGAGGATGCAGCTTTCAGAAAAATAATGTGGGCAAAGGAGAAAAAGCTCTACTTCTGTAACCAGTATTTTGTGCCTTTTTCCCATTCTGATTTTTACCAATTAAAAAGACAAATCTGTACATTTGTGACAACATTTAATTTGTTGCCTGCAAATGCTTTCAATTAAGAACCAGTCTAAAATTTTGTTGTCTGGTAGAGAGTGGAGCATTGTCAGGGTAAGGTACAAATATGATACTAACATGTAATGGAATACCGTTTTTGGTGTATGCTTTGTCGGTTTTCTCTGTCCCAGAGGATTCCTATATTTTTAAGGAACCTGAAGGCCTATGAAAACACTATGGAAAAAGGGGTAAATGCTGATAACCACCCTTTCAATGACAAATTCCATCAGTTGAGCAACACTGAATTTGTTGTCTGGAAAGGATTAGTCTAGCATTCAGGACTTAAGACCAGGGGGTCATCAGTTCGAATCCCAATCTTGGCAAAATTTCTTTCCGAAGATTAATGATAAGCATTGTGACAGGGTCATTTCTTTCTCACCACTGACCAATGTTTCGACAATGGTTATGTGGAAAAGCAGCCAGTCCCTTGGAAAGAATATTGTGTGGAGTGCTGGTACAAAGAACTGCAGGAAAGCATGGATAGGTGCACTGGCCGCCACGATATAACTGAAATAATGTTGAAAACGGCGTTAAACACCATAGAATCAATCATTTAATCTTCCAGTCATTTGAATTTGGAAACTTTTGTTAAATGGTATTTTCACATGGTCAGAATTATATTCCTTAGAACACTGAGTAAAACTATCAAACATTTTCATTGTAGAAATATGACACAGATAATTGCAGTTTCATGGTTGCTTTTGTCTACAGTGTTGCAACAAAGCAGACAGTGTAGATCAAAGATCAGGCTGCAAGTTTTGTGCAACCTGATCTTGATCTGTACTGGCAGCAAAGGCAACTCTAGTTGTGAAAAGTGCTGTAAGGGTGAAGAAAAATTATAAAAATTTTTAACATGCTAGAATGCAGAGTTTAGGCCATGCCATATCACTTTATCTTGCAGGTCCAAGACCCCAAGAGAGCAAAGACACCATCATTCGTGAGACGGTTAACTTCGAAAGTTGCGCTAAAGATGGTTGGTCAGTCACAGCCACTGAGGTCAATGAGGAGAAAGTGACGGTTGCCGTAGTAACAGAACCAGACTGCTGCGTAGGAAAGTACACGCTGTACGTTGAGACCAAACTGAAGAGTGGGGGGAAGGATTTTAGTCGAGCGGAATTGGATGAAACTTTGTATGTGCTGTTTAACCCATGGTGTGAGGGTAAGTAATTACGTTTCGGCTCTTTTAATACCATACGAGAAAATATTAGACTAGTTCAATTTTACCCTGTACAGGGTCCAAAAATTTCAGGAAAAGACACTTGTCCTGTAGGACAAGTGACTTTGAAAAAACACTTGCCCTGCCTTGATCCTCACTCGTTCGACGAGAAAAACCTGTCCAATATTTGACTCCTGCTTTTTTTTTTTCAGACGAAACGGAAATGCTAGTTATATTGTCTCCCGTAGCAACGAACATTAAATACTGGGTTTGAATATCCGGTATCATTTGTCCGGTCAAGTTATAAGAAATTAATAAAGCCAAAACAACACAGTTTTTGTTTTTGCGTTATTGTTAATATCGATCGTTTTAATAAATTAGCAAAGTCAGTCGTATTGAATTAGATCTATCCAAGGCATATTAAAACATCTGTATGCAATGAAAATGTCCCGGGTTATATCATTAGGCCGACTTGAAACCGGTCTTTATTTGGAGCGGGTACCAGCAGGTTTTATGTCCTGTTTCAATATTTGATTTCCAGAATACCCTTAATTCTCTTTTTTAATAATGGAATGACCGTTTTGTCTCCTGTAAGTTAAATATTCATCTGAAAAACTTATTTGTTTACTACCTCCTATTTACCACTCGTTCTGTCGGACAACCATGACTAAAATTTCACTCGTCCTCACCCATTTCTCACTCGTAAATACAAGCGGACGAGTGGATTTTTTGGACCCTGCTGTACCAAACCATCCTATGTTTTAAGGACCCTAATAAAGAAGCATTTTGAAAACATTGTGGGAAAAGGAGAAAATGCTGGTGACCAGCATTTTCTCCCTTTCCCACTATGTTATTTTCCCTGTCATAGACAGAAATAATCTTTTGAGCTACATTGAATTTGTTGTCTGCAAATGCTCTCAATTTAGACCTGTCTAAAATTTTGTTTGGTAAAAATGTACTGCCAAATTACAAAATATTAGACTAGTTCAACTGAAAGCATTTGCAGATGACAAAATTTTAACGTGGCTCATATGAAAGGATTTGCTTTTGAAAGGGTAGAAAACATTTTTATGAAGTTTTTTTTAGGATTGTCTAAACAAACAATACAGACCCTGACTAGATGAGATGCATAAGTCCCTTTGATCTGGGTATACAATATTTGCAAAGAGGAAAGGACCAGTATAATCTACTCTAATACTTCACCAGACAACAAAATTTTAGACTGGTCCAAATTGAAAGCTTTTGCAGATGATAAACTAAATGTTGCTCACATAAGGAAACTTTTATTTATAAAGGACAGAAAGCATTTTGAGAAAAGAAGAAAATACTGGTTACCAGCATTATTTTCTCCTTTTCCCACGATGTTTTCAAAAGCCATTTTTCTAAGAGTCGTTCATCTTGGGATTTTGTGGTGAAGGGTTAATAGTTAAAATACTGGCTGAAATGAAGTTACATCAATAAAAATGATAATTTCTGCAGTGTTGCAGTTTTATTAGAATAATATTCATACATGAATTGAGAACTAACATGTTCACTCTTTACTGAACAATTATTCCTGGTTTTAACAATCCTGAAACAAAAAGGCTTTTTAAAACATTGTGGGAAAAGGAGAAAATGCTGGTAACCAGCATTTTCTCCTTTTTCCACAATGTTTTCTATCCTATCAAAGAAAAACCTCACCATTTCAAAAAGAATTAATTTGTTGTCTGCAAATGCTTTCAATTACTGGTTATCAGCATTTTCTCCTTTGTCACAATGTATTCAAGAGCCTTCTTTCTAAGGGTCGTTGAAACATAGGGTTATTTGTTCAAGTACTAGTAGTTGCATATGTAAACAAATGCGAATGATTAAATGTATTTGAATTAAAATCATACCGCTTACAAGTATGGAAATTATTGTGAAGATGGCAGTCTGCTATTGTACAGTCGGTTCAAGAGTTTGTGGCTGGCAGAAAAATGAATTTTAAAATTAGGTCAAAAGTTGTCAGGTGGGTCCATCTTTTGTTTACTTTTTACCTGGTTTTAAATTTAATTTTTTTTGCCAGCGACTAAAACATGGACCAATAGTGCAATGACAAATTTTCATCTTTACAATAATGTCCTTACATGGTACGTTTAAATGGTATGATCTAAATTAAAATGCTTTTTGTCACCCACATTGTTTAATTTTGGCTGCTGTTTGGGCCGTTAAGCCTTTACCACACTATATCGACTTTTAATGACCCTAAGAAAGAATGCTGTTGAAAACATTGTGGAAAAAGGAGAAAATGCTGTTAACCAGCATTTTCTCCTTTACCCACAATGTTTTCTACCCTTCCAAAAACAAAAATTTCAAATTTTCAGTCACATCTAATTTGTCGTCCGCAAATGCTTTGGATTTTGACAAGTCTACCATTTTGTGGTCTGGTAAAAACAAATTTTACATATATCAAAATTCAAAAAATATGAGGATGAAAAAATCTGCTTTGGTAGACACAAGCTTATGTTCTCTGATAGGGTAGAAAACAAGGTGGGAAAAGGAGAAAATGCTGGTTACCAGCATTTTCTTCTTTTCCCACATTTTTTTTAAAAGTCTTCTTCTTCAGGGTTCTGTAGAACTCAGGATTGTGTGGTAAAGGGTTAAAGATCTTTCTTATTAGCTGTAGAGTTTTTTTTTTATCATAGATGACTTGGTGTATATGGAGAAAGAGGAGGAAAGAAATGAGTATGTGCTGGAAGATCACGGTTATATTTGGGTTGGGTCAGCTAGGATGAATCGTGGAAGGGCATGGGACTTCGGGCAGGTATCTGATATGAACTATGCTCCGTGAAAAGGGAGTTAATGATGCATCTTCAAAATGTATCGACCCGATTCAGCCTTTGCAGTTGGTGTAAACCAAGGTTTTCCCTCGGCTTTAAAAATTGGGGGTCGTTGTGACCCCTTGCTTCATTAGTTGAGGGTCATTTTTTATACTTATGGGTCAAAATAAATGGGTCTCTTCATCGTCAAGCACGGATTACAATGCATTTCACCTTTTAACTCCAAGAAAGTAAAAGTCTTTAGGTAATTTCTGATGGAATACTCGATATTAATTGTTGACAGACGAAACATTCTCATCCGAATCGCTGCTTGATGTGGCTTGATCGGCAGTTGTAGGACGCAGACGATCAAAAAAGAATGCTACAGTTTACTTTGTCGTGACATTATTTTCCGTGAGAACAGACTGGTAATGTGTACTTTTATGTACCTGAAGTCGCGTGAAATAACCTTTGCAATACAGAGAACCCAACCATGACTTTGACTGGGCCCATATTTATGACACATGTTCGATGTACTTTTCGGCAATAATGTGTAAACCAGTCTTATTCTATAAATAAATTACCAGAAAACCACTTTTATCTAAAATAAACCCTGTAGTTAAAAAAAGAACGGTGTTCGTTTGATATTGAAGCAAGAACAGACTTGGATTTATGATGCTTTATTCAATTTCCTAGATGTTTTAGATTTTGGAAAGTTGCGTCACTGATGATGCATTGTTGTTTATTTTGGGGGTCATTTGAATTGAAATGGCATCAATGACGCAGGATTTGTGTGTCATGGAAAACCCTGGTAAACTGATATGGGTCGACACCTTTTGCCATTTGCTTTTGGTTTTTTACATGCCAAAGGACCATTCTACCTCCCGATTAAGTCGGTTGTGGGACATACATGTAATAGATTTTATGGATCCATAATTATGTGATGACTTGCTTGGTATAATGCATCATGGAGATATATCATCCCCCTTTTGCCAGAATGCTGATCATATTTTATTTTCATATTCCTACAAAACCACTGTTTTTACAGATGCGCTGAAACTTTTTAACAAAGAATCCAGAATTTTGATGATCTTGAAGATGAGGGTTTTGAAAATATTTTGAGAAAAGGAGAAAATGCTGGTAACCAGCATTTTCTCCTTTTCTCACAATGTTTTCTATCTTTTCAAAAATGAATCTCCCAATTTGAGCTTCATTAGTTTTGATTTGAAGACTGCAAAATTATTAATGCTTTCAAAATGGATAAGTCCAAAGTTTTCTCAATTTTGTAGAGTTGATTTTCATATCCTAATAAAACTACTGTTTTCTGATATGCACTTAATCTTTTAACAAACAGTCCTGACTTTTAATGATTTTGAGAAAGAAGATTTTTGAAAACATTCTAGGAAATGGAGAAAACCCTGGTAAACAGCCCCTTTTCGTTTTTGGAACAGGCAAAACATTCTTTTATCAAGTTATACAATAACTCCATCATTATTATCAAGCCTCAAACTGCCCAATAAAAAATGAAAATATCATCTATTGCAATTTCATCCTATTTCTTTTTGATGGAAAATCTCATTTTATCAGACAGTGTAGATCAAGATCAAGATGTTCTGTGCAGTCTGATCTTGATTTACAATGTCCGCAAAAGCCCACTGCTTGGCACTTAGCAGCCTAAGGGTGAAATAGCACTCTTGCTTTGAAGTGCGTAATGATTCTGAAACCCCTGGTTATGTCCCCAGGTTCCATGCTCATTGCTGAATA
Organism: Hippopus hippopus; assembly: GCA_946811185.2. Classification (NCBI taxonomy): domain Eukaryota; kingdom Metazoa; phylum Mollusca; class Bivalvia; order Cardiida; family Cardiidae; genus Hippopus; species Hippopus hippopus. The sequence goes on along the minus strand of OX328103.1, from coordinate 10,611,511 downwards.
TTGTGTCCACAATGTTTATTTGGGAAAGCAGCCAGTGGCTTGGAAAGAATGTTGTGCAGAGTACTGGTTAAAGAAGCTCCTGGAAAGCCTAGGTAGGTTCACTGATTGCGGTAATATTACTGAAATAACGTTGAAAATGGTGTTTAACTTCAAGCAAAAAAGTCTGTTTGTCTGTCTGTCTGTCTCTGTAATCCATGTGGACAAAAGCTTTTAAAAACATGTGAAAAAAGAGGAAAATGCAGATAACCAGCATTTTCTCTTTCTCTCACAATGTTTTTCATCCTATCAGAAAACTTAAGCTCATTTGTACGAGTATCAAATATTTTGATATTTTAAATTTTTCTTTCTGTCATATTTTGACCTAGTTTGAATCTCCTGTACTGGATGTGGCTTTAGAGCTATTGGATAAAGGAGAACTTTTGGATTCTGCAAGAAACAGTCCGTTGCTTATCATACGATGCTTATCAGCTCTGGTAAGTACTTCACCCCTTTACCACACAATCCAGACTTTTCTCTTTAAAAGAAAAGGCTTTTGAAAACATTGTTAGAAAAGGAGAAAATGCTGGTAGCCAGCATTTTTTCCTTTTTCCACAGTATTTTATACCCTTTCAGAGATGATGAAATTCATCATTTCCCTGATTTGAATTACTCAGTCTGTCAGTGTATCTTTCCGTCTGATTTTCTTTAAACTGCTTCTGCTGTTAGACATCTGGTCAAAGTTTAGAAATATTTCAAAAGTATAATAATCCCAATGAGGTGATGCTTGGAGTTTCCATCCTTCTGTTCATCTGTCTGTCTAGTTTCCTTTATACAGGATCCGCTGCTAAATAGGCATTTTAAAAGCATTGCACATGCTCTGTGAAAAGGAGTGTTTAATGGATCTGCAAAAAAGTATTGAGCCATTTCTGCCTGCGTGGTCTGTGCAGGCTGACATGGATTGAATCTTTCGATATTCTTAAATTGATACATGTCTGAGGACCATTCTACCTCCAGATTCAGTTGGTTGTTAGACAAAATGGATGTTATGAATCCATAAGCATGTGATGACTTGCTTCGTATAATGCATTACAACCCCATTTTGCCAGGGCATGGCTCATTTCACACATATGTTAACCTCAGTGAGCTTATGCTCATAATGTGAAAGGGTATTTCCACTATGATAAATTCATCAACCTTATGTCAGTCTAAGGGATATACAGTAAAATTTTCATTAGATGGAAAAATAAATTACGTTCTTTCAACAAAAAAAAAAGACCAAAACAAAATACTCTATTTATTTCATGCTTCTTAAAAAAAAAAAAAAAAAACCCCTTTTTTTTTTTTTTTTTTTCTTGAGGGGGGGGGGGGAACTTACATCAAAATCCAACACAGTTCTTTTCGGTAATTCCCCGTGGCATACCTCCTATGCATAACAACACATTACAATATTATGTAAAGTGTGAGAAATGTAGGGTAAATTACGTCATATTTCCATCTGTTTAAGTGGTACGGAAAGCATGAAATTAAATTTTGGTATTTACTAGCATACACTGAAGTCCACAACAGGATGTCTGTCTGTACGATCTTCTTTATTTCTCTACCAAACAAGAAAAGTTTGAACTGGACCAAATTGAAAGCATTTGCAGATGACACATTAAATGCTGCTAAAATGATGATTTCTGTCTTTGATAGCATAGAAAATGTCACTGGAAGAGAAAATGCTGGTAAATTACATTGTCTCCTTTTCCTGCAATGTTTTCAAAAGGCTTCATCCTCAGGGTAGTTAAAACTGGTTAATTCTTTACGACACAAGATTCTGGACCCTTCTAAGCCTAAAGAATTTACAGACGACAACTTAAATGTGGCTCAAATGATGAAATTTGTCCTTAATTGGGTAGAAAACATTGTGGGCAAAGGAGAAAATGCTGATAAAGAGCATTTTCTCCTTTTCCCACAATGTTTTCAAAAGGCTTCATCCTAGGCATCATTTAAACTCAGGATTGTATGGTAAATGGTTATAAATAGCTTCTGCTACTAAACACCTAATGTGATTTTAAGAAATATTTCACACATGTAATTACCTCAAAGAGAATTAACCGTTGGATTATTTAAATCACAGGTGAATAGCAACGACGATGATGGATTACTGGAGGGACGCTGGACCAAGGAATATCCTAAGGATAGCACGGTACCCTTGGCCTGGACTGGCAGTGCCGCTATTTGCGAGGAGTTTTCAAAAACGAAGAAGCCTGTAAGATATGGACAGTGCTGGGTGTTCTCTGGGGTCGTCACCTCATGTAAGTGTTAATTTATACATAACCAGGTAAAAGAAAAAATTAACATGTTTGCAGATAATAATTAAATGTGGTTCAATATAATGACAATGTTGTTTGTCTTTAACTCTATCCATACCACAGATGACACCAGAAGCTTTCGCGGACAGTGTAGATCACGATCAGACTGCACAGAACATGCAGTCTGATCTCTGATCTACACTGTCCACTGCTATATTCGACCGAACTGTCTCTTGATCTTGCAGAGGAAATGTGTTTTTGGCCTTTGAGAAAATGCAATTTATTTATTCAGTAGTGATAGATTTATTAGGGCAGAAAACATACTGGGAAAAGGTTACCAACATATTGTCCTTTTCCTATAATGTTTTTTAAAAGCCATTTTCCTTTGGGTTGTGAAATCTCAGGATTGTTTGGCTAAAAACAGTTGCAGACTACAAATTAAATGGTACTGAAATGATATTAGTCTTCTTATCAACTGAAAGGTTTATCCCATCACCACACAGTCAGTGTCTGATCCAGGATTTGAAAAATGTGAGGGATTGTTCCCCATCACTCTGAAAAGCATGGGGGATTTCTAAAAGGTATGGGGGGATCAAAATTAACTGCAGAACGCAAGAATCGGAAAGAATTGCTAAGTATATGTAGTCCCTCACTTTAGTCAGTTTTGCTCACCTATGTGTCGCACTGGCTGTGACTTGTTGGTTGAGTAACAGATTGTTCTGAAGCTGATTGTTAATCTTCATTGCCACCCGCTTTATGCGCAAATACATCAGTAATTCAACAAGTTTTTGCCGACTATTCCATCCTAGAAAACAGAACTCAGTATCGTCTGCTATTCGCTAGGGTTTATGTGTGAAAAATTGTCAAATTTCGGAAATGGGTATTAAGCAAAACCAATTAAGTAATATCGAAATAAGTTGAACTTGACAGCTTTGGTATGTATTTGGATGGAAGGGCAGCACTTCGCTCATATTTATTTTGATAAGTAAGTGTTGGGGACCTGTAATCAATATTTATATCGAGAGAAAAAAAATGGCAGAAATTTGAATTTGAGTGATTGGTAACTTTTTTATTAAAAAAAAAAAAAAAAACCCTTGGCATGTTGCCCCAACTATCTTCTAGTGTAGTGTAATACAACCATACTGGCATGTATTATTTCTTACTATTGCTTGGCTTTAACTCTAAAGCAAAGCACAAATTTTTGTGCTTGACCAAATTGAAAGCATTTTGTAGACAACTATTTGAGTAAAGCTCATGTGGTTTTTGTCAGTTATAGGGAATAAAACATTGTGGGAAGAGGAGAAATTGCTGGTTACAGGCGTTTTCTCCTTTTCCTGCAGTATTTTCAAAAACCTCCTTCAGGGTCATTAAAACTGGGGATGGTGTGGTAAAGACCCTAAATCCAGGTCATCACTTCACCTAGCTAACTGTCCTTGGTATTTTTTTTTGTGACTTAAAATATGTCCAACAAGAATCCCGCCATTGCAGTGCCTTCAGGGCTTGGTTGTTATTGGAAAGAATTTAATCCACTTTCACCATTGAATGTTTTTATGCCCCTGCCATGAAAGGGGGTTGCATATAGTGTAACCCCCTGTCTGTGTGCCCGTGTGAGTGTGTGTTTGGTAAACAGTGATGGCCATGTCTAGCCAATAACTTAAACTACATGGTTCCATTTTAAAATCATGTGGCACAAATGATTAGCATGGTTAGACAACATGTCATGTGCAATATTTATGTCGCCAGCTCAAAAGTCAAGGTCACAGCGCTTTGTTGAACTTTGGCAGTATTTCTTATAATTATAGTGATGACAGGTGCTCCTGTCAGGTCAATAACTTCCAGACGTATGGTCCAGTTCTTAAATAATTGGGCACAAATGATCACCATTGATAGATGACATTACATGTGCGACAAGCCTGTTGTCAGCTTAAAGGTCAAGGTCACAGTGCTTGGTTGAACTTTGTCAATATATGCCACTATTATAGTGATGTCAAGTGTTCCTGGCTGGCCAATATCTTTCAGATGCATGGTCAGATTCTAAAATAATTCAGCACAAATGATCACCATGGATACACAATGTGTCGCATGCAACAACTATGTTGCTAGCTCAAAGGTCAAGGTTACAGTGCTTAGTTGGACTTGGTCTATATTGCTACAATTATAGTAATTACTGGTATTTCTGTCCGGCCCCTAAGTGTGACTTGCATGCTTTGATTTCTTAATATTATGATACCATTTTGCTATGTGAACAGTCAAGATCACAGTTCTCAGTTGAACTTTGTCAATTTTCGCTACATTTATAATACGGATAGTTGTTTATATGCAGCCAACCTGGTTGCATTTCAAATTTATTTGGGCCAAAAGATCACCATCGATAGATGATGTGTCACATGATTGAACTGTGTCACAAAGTTAAAAGACACAGTTTTCAGTAGACTCTATGAGTTATCTCCCATCGTTGTTAAATTTCATGCTGGCCATAACCCCTTAAACCTTGTATATATCTTCATGATACTTCGTTCAGCTGTAAAGGTTATTAGGTGGGTATGTTGCATACAAGAAAGACCACTCTGATGCTATTTTTGAGCTATCTTCCATGGTTGTTAAGTTTTCCTAAGGTAAAAATGATTGCCATGAACAGACAACATGTTGCAAGGAAAACGGTGTTGCCAGTTCAAAGGTCAAGGTTACAGTGCTTTGTATAAAATGTTTTTGTCAATAAGTATGGCTATAGGTCCTTGTTTGAGTTCAGAATTATACCATAGCTGTGACCTTTGCCATATTGCGGGGGCGTATGTGTCGGTGACACATTTCTAGTCATCAATTTCTTGCAGCTCTGGAGAAAGAAACTCTAGGAACACATTATGTAGGGTTCGAAATCTGGAGGACCCATGTACAACCTTCACTTGAGGTGCTGGGTTTTTCTTTGGAGTGTCCCTTGGCAAGACACTTCAAAGCCCCTGCTGATTACTAGTGAAACACATAACAGACATGAAAAAGTGAGCTTTTACTGTGATATGACAGAAATAATGTTGTAAGCAACATGAAGCACCATTCAATTGATCGATTTTATTTTTCTTCTTTTTTTTTTTTTCAGTGTTGCGTTCACTTGGTATACCTACTCGCTCTGTCACAAACTTTGAGTCCGCTCATGACACGGACAACAGCATGACAATTGACAAGCACTGGGACGAAGACGGAAATCCTGTAGAGGATTATAATGATTCGGTTTGGTTAGTTTTGTTTCAACACTTAACCCCTACCCACATGACAAAATGTTGAACTAGACCAAATTGAAAGCATGTGCAGATGACAAAGTAAAATGTAACTTAAATGATGATTTCTATTTTTGATAGGGTAGAAAACATTGTGGGAAAAGGAGAAAATGCTGGTTACCAGCATTTTCTCCTTTTCCCACATTGTTTTCAAAAGCCTTCTTTCGTCAGGGTCGTTAAAGCCCAGGATTGTGTGGTAAAGGATTAGCCAGATACTGAGCTTTTAAACTCATCTTATTGAAAGCATTTGCAGACATAAAATTAAATGTGGTTCAAATGATTGGAGATCCCAGCATTTTCTACTTTTCCCATATTTTGAGCTCGGCTGTTTTCAAGGAAAGCATGAAGTTACTGTTATAGCTCTGATACTGTCATCTGCGTCATTGTCTTCGTCGTCTTCAGCATCATACAAAAACTTTGACATTTTATGATATCTCTGTCATTACTGAAGATATTTACTTCAAATAAAGGTTAGTTGTCAGCTATTAAAAGGAAAATCAATACAACAGGGATAGGTAACCATTAAAATATGGTGCCAGTTGTATAGAGAGCAACTAATTTTACATGAAGTAGTCAAATATGTAATCAGCTGGTAAATTCTTCATTATCATCGATAAAAAATACAGCCAGTACTCTGTAAATATGCCTGAAGTGCTCAGGTGAGCTTTTGTGATTGTGCTGTGTCCATCGTCAACTTTTACCTCGTGTATGCTCTAGAGGCCACTTTTTCAGTCTAATACTCATGAAACTTGGTAAGAATGTTTGTCTTCATATCTCACACTATTTCGAAAGAGGGTCACATCGGGTCAAAAACTAGGTCACTAGGTCAAATCTTTAAAAAAAAAAACTTGTGTGTAGTCTAGAGGCCATATTTCTAGTCCATTACTCATGAAAGTTGGTCGGAACATAACTTTGTCTTGATGATATTCAGGATGAGATTGAAAATGGGTTAGGTCAGGTCAAAAAGTAGGTCACTTGGCTTAATCTTTGAAAAAACCTTTTAAATTCAGTCCAATGCTCATAAAAATTAGTTAGAATGTTTGTCTTGATGATTTCTTTGATGAGTTTGAAAATGTGTCACATTTTGTCAAAAAAAAGGTCATCAAGACAAATCTTTGAAAACCTTGCGTATCCTCTAGAGGCAACATTTTCAGTCCAATACTCATGAAAGTCAGGTAGAATGCTTGTCATGCTATCTCGGAAGAGATTGGGAATGGGTCAAGTATAGTCTAAAGGCCATTGAGGGCTTCATCATGACCCTTTTGTATGCAGAAGGGCACTTGAAAGTCTGCTTTTCCTACAATGTTTCAAATGCCCTGTCTCTCAGGTTTGTTAAAAGTCTGCAATGTTTAGTAAAGGGGTTGATACAGACAATGTGTTTGTACATGTTCTGATTAGTCTCAGTAATGAGACGCTATGGTGATTTTTTTCATATTTGGAGATTTAATGTACACCGTACCGTCTCAAGTCCATTGTAAATTTTCCGGTAGCATAGATAGAACGCTATACTGCTTGTATGTTTCGTCGGTTTAATCGGTATTGCAGCGAAATGCAATTAACTTTTAGTAACAAACATGACCAAAGACAAATTATTTAAACCTTCATAACATAAAGAGCATGTAGAAGTCGTTTACAACATGTAAGTCTCGGAAAAATCACTGACGAAATTTATCGTGCGTGGCGGCCATTTTGTGTGTTATCGGGAACGTAACAAACTCGAGTAACAGATGAAATGCATGGTTTTCTCTTATGTTCAGCGTTTAAATTGAAAATATTTGTATTTCAAACGAAGGGTTATTAAATACGCAAGCAACAGGTGTGTTTAAATCCTAGTTTTGTGCTGTATTTGCGAAATTGCAAGAGTTCAAACTTGCGCACAAAATCTGTGCGGAGCTTTCAACTGATTTTGTCTTGATCGTCTCTGTACCCAGAGGCGACCAGTCAAAAACTAACATCGCCTTTGGGAACAGTTATCTGTACTAATGTTCTGATTAACATTTTGTCAAATTTCTGTTCATATACTGATTTATCTAATTTCAGGAATTTCCATGTTTGGAATGAATCTTATTTTAAGCGTATAGATTTGCCAGAAGGGTATGATGGATGGCAAGCTCACGATGCCACGCCTCAGGAGCTCAGTGGGGGTGTGATGAGATGCGGTCCAGCCCCAGTTACTGCAATAAAAAAGGGACATGTGTATCTCAATTTCGAAACTGGGTTCATCTTTTCTGAAGTAAATGGAGATAAAGTAGAGTGGCTGGTATGTTGTACAAGATTTTACATTCCCTCGTCTCTTGGTGTTACGATTTGGCCTGCAATACGCATTCGGACATTTGCATAAAGTGTTATCTCGGATCAGCCTGCGCAGGCTAATCCTAGATGACACTTTCTGTTCTTATGTAATTTTCTGTTTTGTGCAAGTCCACTGAAAGACAAAATCAAATGTAGTCATATAATGTTGTCTCGGATCGGTCTGCGCAGATTGCGCAGGCTGATCGGAGACAACACTATATGCAAATGCCTGAATGCCCTTTTCGCGTGTTTAAGGCCATTTAGTGCTTGTAAAAACATACAGTTAATCCTTTACTACAGGATCCCTGTTTATTGACACAATTTTTCATCCTTTTTTCCACTCACAGTTTTCAAATGATTCGGTTGAAAAGTATTGTTTGTTCGTATGTTGTTCCCAGTCCGCTCATGCTGACCTACATGTAGGTTGAAACGTTTTGTTATTTGTCAATTGTCTGAATATCAGAGGACCAGTTTACCTTGTAATTTAGTTGGCTGTTTGATTGGTTGATTGATTGTATAGTTTTTAATGCCGTTTTCAACATCATTTCAGTTATATTCTGGCAGCCATTGCACCTATCCATGCTTTCCTGGAGTTTCTTTTACCAGTACTTTGTAAAATATTCTTCCCAAGCTACTGGCTGCTTTCCCACATAACCATTAAAATGAAAAATATAAGTGGTGAGAGAGGAATGAATTTTGTCCCATTGACTATCGTCAAACCTCAGAAAGAAATTAGCCGAGCTGGGGATTCAAACCAGCAAACCGCTGGTCTCAAGTCCTGTGTTTTAGCCAATGCACTACCAGGGCTGGGCCCGAAAAGCCTTCCTCCCATTAGAGCTTGTCTACCTGAAATTTTCGTTATGATGGAATGATTACTAGAAGCGTTACAGTCCTTTGAATTTTTAGCTCAGCTGTTTTCGAAGAAAAAGCCGAGGTATTGTCAAAGCCCTCTTGCCTGTGTCATCATCCTCTTGAAAAAACTTTGGCATTTTATCTCTGATATTACTGAAGATAACTATTTCAAACTCCGCCTAGTTGTTCACTATCAAAAGGGAAGCAAAACAATGGGGGCAAGTAACCATCAAAGTATTTTTGACACAGTTTTGTCCCTTTTTCTCCGAAAATCAAGCAACTGCAGCCGAGTGTTGTCACCCGCCTGCAGTCCTCTTGTTTTCCTTATGCACTGACAAGGCAATCAGAAGGGGGATCGTTTTTAGAGTGTGACTGTTCTGGTTGGCCCTGTTTTTAGCTCGGCTGTTTTCAAAGGAAATGTTAAGGTATTTTCGTAGCCTCTGGTGTCGTCTGCATCGTCATAATGCGAAGACTGACATTTTGTAATATCTCTCCTGTTTCTGAAGACTTTTACTACAAACTTGGACAAGCTGTTTACAATCAAAAAGGGGACCTATATAATAAGGGGAGGTAACTATCAGAGTATTTTTGATGCAGTTATGCCCCTTTTTCGACTTAAAATTTTTACTGAAAATCATGCACTTGCAGCTGAGCTTTGGCACCGGCCTGCAGTGCTCTTATTTTCCTGATGTAGTGACAAGGCAGTCAGAAGGGGGGGTATTTTTTAGAGTGAGACTGTTCTAATTAGCCATGTTTTTATTTCTGAGGCCTGTATTCACCAACCATTTTAACACTTTATCACACAATCCCAAGTTTTATAGAACTTGAAAAAGATAGGTTCTGAAAATTTTATGGGAAAAAGAGAAAATGCTGGTAACCAGCATTTTCTCCTTTTCCCATAATTAGCTCCACTGGCCGAAGGCCAGCGGGCTTATGTCATGGCCTGTTGTCCGTCCGTCCGTCCGTCCGTCCGTGCGTCCGTCCGTCCGTCCGTGCGTTAACTTTTTTTTAAAACGTCTTCTTCTCTGAAACTACCCATCCAATTTTGATGAAACTTCACAGAAATGATCCTGCCATGGTCCTCTTCAGAATTTCTTGAAAGAATGTAATTCCTTCAAAAACTCTGGTTGCCATGGCAACAAAACTGAAAAATTTTGAAAATCTTTGAAAATCTTCTTGTCTGAAACCGTAAGGCCAAGGGCTACCAAATTTGGCATGTAGCTTTATCTAGTGGACCTCTACCAAGTTTCTTCAATTTATAGCCCTGGGGTCAAAATTGGCCCCGCCCCGGGGGTCACAAGTTTTACATGGGCTTATTTAGGGAGAACTTTAAAATTCCTCTTCTACCTAGCCATGGGGCCTAGGGCGACCAAATTTGGCATGTAGCTTTATCTAGTGGACCTGTACCAAGGGTGTCCAAATTATAGCCGAGGGTCAAATTTGACTTCGCCCCGGGGGGTAACATGTTTTACATGGGCGGGCTTATATAGGAAAATCTTTCGCATCTAGCTATAAGGGCTAGGGCTATCAAATTTTGCATTTAGCTTTATCTAGGGGGTCTCTATCAAGGGTGCCCAAATTATAGCCCAGGGGGTCAAATGTAGCCCCACCCCAGGGGGTCACAAGTTCTACATGGTCTTATATAAGGAAACTTTAATAATCTACTTGTACATAGCCATATTTAGGCCTAGGGCTACCAAATTTTGCATGTAACTTTATATAATGGGCCTTTACCAAGAGGGCCCAAATTTTAACTTTGGGGGTCAAGTTTGACTCCACACCAGGGGTCACAAGTTTTACATTGGCTTTTATAGTGAAAACTTGATAAACCTGTGTCATGGATCACATATTTTACAGGGCCTTTTATTCAGCAAACTTGTTTTACATGACTTTTTGTTGGGCAAGATTAAAAAATCTTTTTGTTTATAACCACACATTCTAGTTTCATATTGTAGGTCTGGGGTCAAAATTGCCTTCATTCCAGGGATCGCAAGTTTAACATGGGCTTCGAAATATTGTCACTTCAATTTAAACATTAATCAAGGGAAATAACTCTTTTTATGAAAGATAAAGTTCGTTACTATTTACCTCCCTTGATTATCAAGCTGCAGTGATACATGATTGGTGCTAGACAAGTTTTTTAGCTCCACTGGCCGAAGGCCAGCAGGCTTATGTTATGGCCCGTTGTCCGTTGTGCGTCCATCCGTATGTTAACTTTTTAGCTCACTTGAGCACAACGTGCTCAAGGGGAGCTTTTAGGATCACCTGGTGTCCGTCGTGCGTCGTGTGTCGTCAACAATTCTTTAAACATCAACTCCTCCTAAACCACTGGGCGGATTTGGACCAAACTTGGCTGGAATGTTCCTTGGAAGGTCCTCTTTAAAAACTGTTCACAGAATTTGATTCCATCAAAAACTCTGGTTGCCATTGCAACCAAATGGAATTTTTTAGGGAATTCTTTAAAAATCTTCTCCTCTGAAACCACGGGTCAGATTTTGAAATAATTTCACAGATATGCTCTTTGGGTGACCCTTTTTAAAATTTGTTCGTAAAATTTTGATCCGTCAAAAAATGTGGCTCTGGTGAATGGGGGCTTCTTGCACCATATAGAAATGAAGGAATTCTTCAAAATTCTTCTTCTCTGAAACCGCTGGTCAGATTTCGAAATAATTTCACAGGATTGTTCCTTGGGTGACCCTTTTCAAAAACTGTTCGTAAAATTTTGATCTGTCAAAAAACGTGGCTCTGGTGAATGGGGGCTTCTTGCACTATACAGAAATGAAGGAATTCTTTAAAAATCTTCTCCTCTCATGGGTTTCATGTTTTACAGGGCTTTTCATTGAGAAAAATTTGAAAATCTTCTTGTTTATAACATTCAAGAACTGAATTATTTGGTATGGAGCTTTATATTGTGGACCTCCACCAGGATTCAAATAATTATAGCTTTGCGATCAAAATTGGCTTTGCCCATGGATCACAACTTTCTCGTAGGATTAGATAGAAAAGTGTTTGCATGTCCTTTGTTTGAAATCAATTTGCTGAATATTGTAATGTTTGGCTTGTAGTGTTTTTACTTAATAGCCAGTGGAGCGATACAGGGCCATCATGGCCCTCTTGTTTTATATACCCTTCCTAAAACAACTTTTGGTTTCTGAGTCACATTTATTTTGTTTCTGCAAATGCTCTCAATTCAGAGACAAGTCTCAGTGTTTCTGCCAGCTTTAAATATTTTAGGGTCATTTGTGACCCTTCTTCCTAATTTCTGTTGGGGGGGGGGTCATAAAAAAATTTTGAGGGTCACTGTTTTTAATGCCTATTTAAAGATACTTAAATTCATGTTTTGGGGCCTCTCCCTTTCCCTGTGACTTCGCTGACTCATAACCAGAACTATTTGTCTTTGTCTGATTGTCTGACAAGACCTGGATATTTGTTGCATTTGTCAATTCCTATATTTTTTTTTATGTTTTCGTGGGAATTTGCTTGTGTAAGGGACAGCGAAAAAGTCTTCAAGTCTTTTCTGTTTTTGTCTTTTATGGTTGGTCTGCCATTCTGTTTTGATTTTCCAAGGGTTCGTCCTATAGTTATTCCAAACCTAGTCAATTATTTCTTAACAGAGCTTCAAGTGTGTGAATGCATCAGTAACAAGCCAGTTAGTAACAATTTTGTCTCGGCATACAAACCTTCTTTTACGCCTTTGTTTTTTGGCTCAAAGTCATGTTGTGCATTATAAACTTTTGTTTTGATTGAACTGAGGTTCTTTTGGTTGCGACAGAAAAAACACTCACAGCAAATTTTAATGTCTCAGCAAAGAAATCATTGTGTCAAAAACGAAAGAAACACGCTTTGGTGGAAACGCTGAGTCTGAACTTTTGTCATTTAGATAGAGTTCAATTGCATGCTTAGACATAATCTACATTTAGAAAGTAACAAAATTTCCTATTGGACAAACCAAATTGGCTAAATCATGCGCTACTTCGAAATTTAGAAAATTCTTGAGAATTAGACTACTGTAAGAATACGATAAAAAATGGTGGGTGAATTTGGGCCCTGTTCTCTGCAATGTAGGTGAAAGAAGACGGAAGTATGGAGGTGATGGATATAACACGTCATTCTGTTGGGATGAATATCAGCACAAAAGCCGTGGGATCAAGTGAACGACATGACCTGACAGATGACTACAAATATCCTGAAGGTTTGTTAATAGAAACTGATATTTGAGATAAATGTGACTCTTTTTATACCCCCGCAAAACGAATGTTTTCGGGGTTATACTGGAATCAGCCTGTCTGTCCATGTGTCCGTCCATCCGTGTGTCCGTCTGTACAAAATACTGTCAAAGCGCTGGCGGGGGTATAAAGTCACATTCAGCGACAGCTCTAGTTTTTCCTGTGTCTACTGCAGTTGCCAAGTCGCCTTACCTTTTGTTTACTTTTTACCTGATATTAATATTCATTTTTCTGCCAGTGACTAATACTTGGACCAACTGTACATTAACCCTTTACCAGATAACATGATTTTAGCCTTGTCCAAATTGAAAGCATTTGCAGACGACAATTTCAACGTGGCTCAAATGGTGCAATTTTTCTTTCATAGGGTAGAAAACATTGTGGGAAAAGGAGAAAATGCTGGTTACCAGCATTTTCTCCTTTTCCCACAGTGTTTTCAAAAGGCTTCTTTCCCAGGGTTGTTTAAAGTTGGCATTGTACGGTAAAGGTAGAATCCATTTGCATCTACAAAAAGGGTTGACTTATGTCAGCCTGCACAGGCTCACCTAGGTGAAAACTTTTCGCTTTAGGTAAATTTTCTGCATGCAAATGTACCATTCTACCATGATTGCACCTCTTTCAGTGTTTCTGCCAGCTTCAAATTTTTAAGGATCACTTGTGACACCTATTCCTAATTTCTGGGGATCATTCAGAAATTTTGAGGGTCATTGTTTTAAGTGCCATTTTTAAAAGCTAGATCTACTTAAAAAACAGGTTTTGGGACCTTTCCCTTTCGCTGTAACTCTGCCTACTTGGAACTGGAACTATTTTTCTAAGTTGGACAAGACCTGGATATTTGTTGCATTGTTAATTTTTCAGGTTTTTCCACATTTTCTAGGGGTTTACTTTTTGAAGGGACAGAAAAAAAGTCTGAAAGTTTGATCTGTTTTTCTTGTTTGTCTGTCATTCTATTTCGGAGAGTGTCTAGAATGCACAGACGTACATATTTGAAATATGGACAAATGGTCGAGAGCGACAACAAATTGACCTTCAAATGGTTCATTCCATGGCTATTCTGTGTCTAGTCAGTAATTACTAAATAGAGCTTTTTAGAAACAAGGTAGTTGGTAACACTTATGTATTCTGTAATCCAATTTTTTTGCAGTACAGGCAGATAAAATTATATTGGTAATTATGAATAAAATCTGTTTCAGACACTGGGCACCATAACATAAAATCTCAATGTAAAAAATCATAGACGTCGAAATCTTCAATCTCCTCATACAAACCTTATTTTGCTCCTAGTTTTTCGGCTCAGTCGTGGTCTGCATGATAGACTTTTGTTGGGATTGAACTGATATTTTGGTTGCGTCAGAAAAAACGCACACAGCAAATTTTAGTGCGTCAGCAGAGAAATCATTGCGTCAAAAACGCAAGAAATGCGCTCTAGCGGAAACACTGCTGTTTTCAGACAAAATCAATCCATATCATGCAACGGCTTTCTTGCATTACAAAGATGAGTCTCAACTCTTTACCACATGACAAAATTTTAGACTAGTCCAAATGCAAAGCATTTGCAGATGACAAATTAAATGTAGCTCAAATGATGAATTCTGCCTTTGATAGGGTAGAAAACGTGGGAAAAGAAGAAAATGCTGGTTACCAGCATTTTCTCCTTTTCCAACAATGTTTGTAAAAGCCTTCTTGTTCAGGGTTGTTAAAACTAGGGATTGTGTGGTAAAGGGTTAAATTTTGTTGTTTGGTAGAGAGTTAAATCACATTTTTTTTTTGTTTGCAGGCAGTGGGGAGGAGAGAGAGGTTGTTCATTTTGTGAACAGGTTCAGCACTAGACGACGAGCAAACATCTACAATCTAAACTTTGAGAAACAGGTAAATGTATGGCAACTACTTTTGTAAATCCTAAGATCCTCACTCGAGGCTGTGGCAGGACGCTTTAGAGCTGTAGCCTAGTACTGGTTAGACCCTAAACTCACATGGATAAGTGAACTTGCTCGGTGTTGATGACTGAAAGAGTGTAAAAAGCAGTGTGAATTACCACTAAAGGAAATAATTTCAGTCATGTGTTAAGGGAGATCACTCCTTCCTTGCTGCATAGCTTCTTCCCGTATAAAATCAGTACCTAACAACTGCTTTGGGGGGAGAATTCTCTTTCCCCATCTTAAGAACATGAAAGTTTACAACAAATGTATAGCTGAAATACAAACTGCACCTGATAGGATTCGAACCCATGCAGAAAAGATCCTGGTTTTTCAAGGTTTAAAAGACCAACACCATAACCACTGAGCTAAGGAAAATTCTTTTTAGCTCAGTGGTTAGGGTGTTGGTCTTTTAACTCTTTACCAATCAACAAAATTTTAGACAGATCCAAATTGGAAGCATTTCCAAAGGACATAGTAAATGTGGCACAAGTAAAGGGATTTGTCTGTAAAAGATAAAAAAAAAAATAAAAACATTGTGGAAAAAGGACAGGGGTCAAATTTAACTTTTTTTTCAACTAGCAAAAATTTGCTAGTGACCATTTTTTCTACTAGCCAAAATCGATTTTGTACTAGCAATATTTTAACCCATTGCCACTCAGTCCCGTGTTTTAACGACTCTGAAATGAGAAACTTATGAAAACATTGTGTCAAAAAGAGAAATTGCTCATAATGAGCGATTTCTCCATTTCCCACAATGTTTTCTACATTATTAGAGAATTAACTTTCCTTTGTACCAAATGCAGACGCTTTCAATTTGGGAGAGTCTAAATATTGTTGAGTGGGTCTCATCTGTTTGCTCATACAATATTATAGCTCAAACTCTATACATTCTGCATGGCAAAGAAATATCCTTTGTTTGGACAAACTGTTTGATCATTAATTTAAATAAATATTCCGGCGATGTCACGGAATCCGGCCTATTGCCGAAAAAACTGGATATTTTCCGCTCCATACTCTCAGCGAGGCAATGCAGACGTATAAACAACGTCAGAATCGTCTACGCGCTTTAAATATCGGATACATGTATTTACAATATCGCAACAAGCATCTCTACGAATACCGGTCACGTGCTCGGTGATACTCTCAAAGGATAGTTTTACACCGCATACGGCAATTCAGTGTACACGAAAAACGATCGCATTTATGGATTAATTCAGATTTTTAAGTGGTAGGTTTGCCCATTTTCCGGCGCACTCGCAAATTATTTCGAGTGCTAGAATTTGGCACTCGCATTTTTTCATTTCAGCTCGCATTTTGCGAGTTTGCGACCGTTAAATTTGAACCTTGAAGGAGATAATGCTGGTTACCAGCATTTTCTCCTTTTCCCACAATGTTTTCAAAGGCTTTCTTTCTTAGGGTCGTGAAAAGAGTATTTTCTCCTTTTCCCACAATGTTATCAAAAACTTTCTTTCTTAGGGTCGTGAAAAGTCCGGATTGTGTGGTAAAGGGTTAAACCTCAATGAACAAGGATTTCTTCTGCATGGGTTCGAATCCTGCTAGGTGGGATTTATATTTATGTCTCTTTCCCCCCCCCCCCCCCCACCCCCCCCCCCCCCCACCCCCCCGGGTTGGGAGACATATTGTTTTTCCCCGTGTGTCCATCTGTCTGTCCATCTGTCTGTCCGTCACAAATCGCGTCTGCTCTATAACTCGAAAACCTTTTAAGATATTTTGATAAAACTTTACACATTTGTAGAGCACCATGAGATGAAGTGTCATGCATAAGAACCATAACTCTGGCTTGTATGTTTTTTCCAGTTATTTCCCTTTGATTATTTTCCATCACAAATCGTGTCTGCTCTATAACTCGAAATCCTTTTAAGATATTTTGATAAAACTTCACACATTTGTAGAGCACCATGAGACGAAGTGTCTTGCACAAGAACCATAACTGTGGCTTGTATGTTTTTCGAGTTATTTCCCTTTGATTATTTTCCTTACTCAATTTACATACAATTTCGTGTCCGCTCTGTAATTCGAAAACCGTTAGAGAAAAATGACCATTATTTCAGTTAGAAATTGCTTTGGGGAGACATCTGTTGTGTTGTAGAAAAACAAGTTTTAGTTTGAGCTATGCTTTTGTTGTAAACTTTATGTTCGTAACACATGCTATGTGGAAAGGGGGTTTAATGCATCTGGAAAAGGTATCACTTGGTCAAAATTTCTTGCTGTTGGTCAATTTTCTGAATGTGAAGTGACAGTCAACCCATGATTCCTATGCTATACAGAATTGATTTTATGGATCCATAATTATGTGATGTCCGGCTTGGTATAATGCATCACAGAGATGCATTAACTCTTTACCACACAATCTGGACTTTTAACAACCCTTAGAAATCTTTTGAAAACATTGTGGAAAAAGAAGAAAATGCTGGTAACCAGCATTTTCTTCTTTTCCCACAGTGTTTTCTACCCATCTCAAAGGAAGTTTTAATTTTGAAGTCACATTTATTTAGTTGTCTGCAGATGCTGTCAATTTGGACTAGTTTAAAATTTTGTCATTTGTTAACCCTTTACCAAACAATCCCGACTTTTAACGACCCTGACAAAGAAGCCTTTTGAAAACATTGTAGGAAAAGGAGAAAATGCTGGTAACCAGCATTTTCTCCTTTTCCCACAATGTTTTCAACTCTATCAAAGACAAATTCCATCATTTGAGCAACATTTAAATTGTCGCTTGCAAATGCTTTCAATATGTACATGTCTAAGATATTTGTCATGTGGGAAAGGGTTAAAGATTCAAACCCCTTTTGCCAGAGTGTGGCTCATTTCTTTTTCCCTTGACCCTACAGGTTACCCTTGACATTCTTACACCAGATGGCAATCTGCCTGGAGATGACCTTGAGGTCGGGGTGAAGGTCATTAATTCGACCCCAGGGAAGAAGACTGTTAGGGTCAAAATGACAATAGCTAGTACATTTTATACAGGAGTGGTTGGAAAACATCTCCAACAGGAGGCTTTTGAGAAGTCAATCGAAGATGGTGAATGTAAGATTGTAGTTTTGTGTATTTGGAATTTAATTCTTTATCAAACGACAAAAATTTCAACAAGTGGAAATTGAAAGCATTTTCAGACGACATTAACCCTTTCCCAAACAATCCCTGGTTTTTACAATGCTGGGAAAGAAGGCTTTTGAAAACACTGTAGGAAAAGGAGAAAATGCTGAAAACCAGCATTTTCTCCTTTTCCCACAATGTTTTCTACCCTTTCATAGACAAAAATCATCATTTGCATTACATTTGATTTGTCGTCTGCAAACGCTCTTAATTTGGTCTAGTCCAAAATTTTGACGTTTGGGAAAGGGTTAAATGTGACTGAAAAATTGAACTTTGTTTTACAAAGGGTATAAAATATATTGTGGAAAAAAGAGAAAATGCTGGTTACCAGCATTTTCTCTGTTTCCCACAATATTTTCAAAAGGCTTCTTTCTCAGCATTTTCTCTGTTTCCCACAATATTTTCAAAAGGCTTCTTTCTCAGGGTGGTTAAAAGTCGGGATTGTGTGGTATAGAGTTAAAGTAGCTCAGTGGGTGACCGCAGGACCTGGGCCCGCTTTCATGAAAAAAACTTAAGTCTCTTCTTTTACTCATCTCTACTAATAGTCCTAGGTTCTGATTTAAGTTAAGTTTGTTAATCATATTTTAATAACATTAACAGGTTTTCATGGCATTTTCACATCCAGAGTTGAAACTACTTTTCAGACTCAGCAAAAGCAAACTAAATGGATAAATACTTATGAAACTGTGTCAGAATGTTGTCTAAATAATATCTTGGACGAGTTTGAAAATTGGCCAGGTCGGGTCAAAAACTAGGTCACCAGGTCAAATCTTTAAATTAGCTTGTGTAGCTCTAGAGTCAACATTTTTTGTCCAATACTTATGAAAATCAACCAGAATGTTTTCTTGATGATCAATAAGATGAAATTGAAAATGGTTCACATCGGGTAGAAAACTAGGTCACCTTGTCAGATCTTGGAAAAACCTTGTTTACACTCTAGAGGCCACATTTTCTGTCCAATACTTATGAAAGGTGGTCAGAATCTTTGTTTTCAGAATATATACGAAGGGAAAATGGGCTATGTTGGGCTAAAAAGAAGATCATTGAGAGAAATTCTAGAAAAAGCTTGTGTACAAGCTAGAGGCCAAATCTTCAGTCCAATACATGGAATTATGAAAACTTGGTAGAATGCTTGTCATAATATCTTCGAAAGAGTTTGAAAATGGGTCATGTTTGGTCAAAAGACTCAGGTGAGTGAGATTCAGGGCCATCATGGCCCTCTTGTCTCTTTATCTCACTAGGTTTTGAATAGGCTATTTTCTCAGGGTTGTCAACACTGGGGATTGTGTGGTAAAGAGTTGAATTAGATTGTATTCAACCCTGAGAAAAATTTGGAGTGAAGAAAATGCTGTTTACTAGTATTTTCTCCTTTTCCTACAATGTTTTTAAAGGTTTTCTTCTTCAGGGTCGTTAAAACCTGGGATTGTGCTGTAAAGGGTAACACTACTTAAAAAAAAATAAACTGAAAATTTCCAGCCAATAGTCGTATCCAAAATATTGCAATTTCAATGTTCAGTTTAAAAACACACTTGAAAGGAAAGTGTAGACTTAAGATCAGATGGCTCATTTTTTGTAGTGTGGTCTTGATCTACACTGTCCAGGCAAGCGAATTGACTTGTGCTTAGTGACATAAGGGTCAGTGTAAAAAGCAAACCAAATGAGAATTCTAATTTAAGGGTTTTGATATCAGGTGATCAAATACAGGCACTCAGGGTATTTTCCTTTTTATTGTCCCTAGCCAAGCCCCAGTAGCCAAGTATGTGGTGTACAGGACTTGAGAATATGGTAGTGTTGGTTTGAATACCCAGCTCAGCCAATTTCTTTTGGAGGATTGATGATACTTGTTGCAACAGGAATGATTTCTCTTTTTTCAGTGATCATTGTTTTGATGATGGTTATATGAGAAAGCAGCCAGTGACTAGGGAAGAGTATTAAGTGTTGGTATTAGAAACTGGTTGCTGCAGTATAACTGAAATAATGTTGAAAACAGCTTTAAACACCATACAATCATTTAATTTCACTCTCTTTTAGCGGAGATTTTTATGATGTCTGTGCCCTTCAAACACTATGAGGCTGTTTTGAATGACGATACAAAGTTCAAAGTCAGCGCCGTCTGTAAAGTGTTGGAAACGGAAAGGAGATGCCTGGCAGAGGAGACGTTCCAACTTAATTCTGCTGAACTCACTTTCACGGTAAGCTATAGTTTTTAACTGTACCATACAGTACTGGCAATTAACGACTTGAGAAAGATTTGTTTAACGCTGTTTAAACAGCTTCGGTTATATCATGGCAGTCAGTGCACCTTCGCATGTGTTTCCTTGCTTTATCACACCAGCACTGACACTACTTTTTCACATGCAACAGAGGTGAGAGGCAAAAAATTGCTGGAAGGAAAGTTTGTCTCAACCAGGTATTGAACCTGCAAATACAAGTTTATGAGTCAGACACACTAATGACTCAAATAGATGCATCATCTGCAGATAAAAATATCACACACAACTGAAAAAAAATCTGTATCTATACACTGTGAAATACAGTTACAAATATTGTATGATGACGTAACTCATGCACGAAATATGTATTGATTTGCAATTTAATTGGTCAAAATTTTATGATATAATATTCATCCGCCATTCATTAAAAATAAAATGAAGTTACTCGCTACTACGCCATTATTTGCTTCATTTTGTTCAGTTTTTTAATAAGATGTCAATAATTACAAAGTTTTGTTGTTGAAAGTTAAAGATATCTAATAAAAGGAATATTTTGTTGTAACTTTCCTGTTGCTTGTATTTATTTCTCCCTGCATAAGAAGATTTTTACATAGGGCTCGACCTTTTGCCTCGTGAGATAGCGAATTTTCTCACGCTGCTGGAATCAAATACATGCATGCACCAGAAAAGTTACTACAACATAATATTCTGCATTAATTTTACTGTATTCACATGCTGAAAAGATTGGTGTTGAAATGAATAAGATAGGTGTTGAAATGAATTTGTATAAGATAGGCATTGAAATGAATATGTATAAGATAGGTGTTGAAATGAATATGTATAGACAGCTGCAGGAGAGGAAGAGTAGTCAGAGGTGGGCAATGAGCAACAGGATCTGTACCCACCAATCCAACACTAAATTTAGAAACTAGCACAACTTCTGATTAGCTGAACCAAATGATTTAGCCAATTAAAAATTGTATTATTTTAAAATTAACTCTTTACTGCACAATCCATAGTTTAAATGCTCTGAGGATGAATCCTTAAGAAAACATTGTGGGAAAAGGAGAAAATGCTGGTAACCAGCATTTTCTCCTTTTCCCACAATGTTTTCTACCCTTTCAAAGACATTCAATTATTTAAGCCACATTCATATTTATGTACACGAACGCTTTCACTTTGGACAAGTTAACATTATTCTCATGTGGTAAGAAGTCAAGAAAATTTGTAAGAATTTGAATCAGAATGCTGTTTTGGGAATTCTGGGTGACTGTGGGGCCTAAAGTTTATGGTTTCCATGATTTTGACAGGCTGTTCTGTCATTTTTTTAGATTCCCGAGAAAATCCCGAGTTACACAGACCGTGTTATTAAAGTGACGTTCAAGAATAATTCCAGACTCAAAGTTCACAAAGGAGAAATCCGTGTGTCAGGCTCTTACCTCGTGAAAGACAAATCGAAGGTTTATACTACGGGGTATGCCCATGTTTTACTGTTTCCAGTAGCTACACTGTCATGTCACATTTCCAAGGCAATTTATGTGAAGGGAATCATTCTAGAAACTTGCGACACATTGCGTAATCTAGCTACATAGTGTAAATTGAATTATAGATATAGAGCCATGCTCTGTGAAAAGGGGGCTGCATCTGCGAAAAGTTTTGGACCTGGTCAGCACACGCAGTCCGCCCATGCGCAGACTGCATAGGCTGACCTGGGCCGAAAATCTTTGCTATCAGTCAATTTTCTGTATGGCCAAGGACCAGTTTACCTCAAGGTCAAGCCAGTTATTTAAAAAAGCAGCTATTATTGTATCCATAATTATGTGATGACTTACTTAGTTTCTTGTATCATTGAGATGCATTAAGCCCCCTTTTGCCAGAGCGTGGCTCATAATTTGGCAAATCCACATTATATTTGAGTTTGCTGGATAGCAATGGCACTCTAGGGTGCTTTTACAATGGGCAGGGGGTCAATAAAGGGGAGTAGGGTGCCAAGCCCTTCTATCCCCAGCTAGCTCGAGCACTGAGGCAACCGATTGAAGATATTGGTCTGCCTGCAAGTTCTAGTTGTATGTAAACATTCTTTGAAAGGTATTTAACAAGCACTAGCTTCTTTTGCAACCATGTTTTCAAATTTCCTACAGCAAGAAAGTACAAAGTTGTACTTGTGATGGCTTTAGTACAAGCTTCTAAGCAGGGCAATATACACTTTATCAAAGCTATCAAGTGTATGTGACCTTTGACCCCTGGCTTTGACCTTGATGCCTGGCATCTGAAACCTCTGCCTGGCATCTTCAAGATGCACATGTGTTTAATATTTCTAAAATCAAACAAGGGGCTCTAGAAATATGAGGTGGACATGATTTAAGAGCATATGATGCTTAACCTTTTGTATGTGACCTTAGCGCCTGCCTTCTGAAACTTGTGCTCTGCACACATTCTTGTCAAGGCACACATGTGTGAAATATTTTCAAAACCAGACAAGGGGTTAAAGGTATATTGAGGAGACCAGTAGCATAGCGTCATACATGCCTTTGGGGATATTAACTCTTTACCAAACGCCAAAAAATTAGACTGGTCCAAATTGAAAGGATTTGCAGACGACAAATTAAATGTAACTGAAATGATGATTTTTGTTTTGGATGGGGAAGAAAACATTGTGGGAAAAGGAGAAAATGCTGGTTACCAGCATTTTCTCCTTTTCCCACAATGTTTTCAAAAGCCTTCTCTTACAGGGGCGTCAAAACTCGGGATTGTGTGGTAATGGGTTAAAGTGTCAACAGACAGCTCTGCAGATCTTGGTCTTATAAAGGCATAATAGCAATCAAATGTAAACAGTGTGGGAGTCAAAATGCAGACATATTCAATTCATACAATTTATAAGTATGGATATTATCTTGAGTCTAATAAAATGTTACAGTACAATCTGTCAAAGTGCCAGTTGTTGGCAGAAAAATGTGCTGTAAAACTAAAGCAAACTTTGTCTCAGAAAGGGTAAAAGGCATTCCCAGCATTTTCTCTTTTTCCCACAATGTTTCACAAAGACTTGTCCTTCAGGATATTTAAAACTGGGATCATGTGGTAAAGAATTAATTTAGCTTGTTTCTTGTTTGTTGCAGAACTCTACATCCAGGAGAAGAGTTCACTGCTGAAGTTGCCGTAAATGCCCGTCGCCTAGGACCACGTACAATCACAGCAACATTTACTTCCAGTGAGCTAAGAGGTGAAGGGGAAGCAATTGTCATGGTGATCAGCAAGTCTGAGTTTGAAGAGGAAATGGATACAGAGGAAACAGCAGAGTAAACGACTGAACCGCATATCTTGTAAACTCTGTATCGAACTAGTATCCCATGTTTTAAACTATTGCCATGCAGTCATGAAGTTTTAGGACCTTGAGGGAAGAGGCTTTTGAAAACATTGTGGGAAAAGGAGAAGATGCTGGTAATCATCACTTTCTCCTTACCAGCAACATTTTCTGCCCTGTCAAAGATGAATCCTCTCATTCGAAATACATTGAATTTTGTCTGCAGCTCCTTTGAATTTGGATGAGTCTAAATTTTGGTTGTTGTTTGTGAGAAAGTGAAAGACCCTGATATAAAAAACTTGTGAAAAACAGATGAAAGAACTGTTCTATAGGAGATTATGAATCTTAGAAATCCCTTAATCTTTTTATATGTACTTATATGATTTACATGTTTACTTTCTTACAAAGTTTTTTTTGTGGTTTTTATCAATTTTTGTGACAAAAAAATAACTGTAAACTAAATTTATCTGTTAACCCAACAGTCTCTTTTACTTTTTGTGACCTTTAACATTTTACTACACAATTCTGAGTTTTAACGACACCAACAAAGACAGCCTTTGAAAAAATTGTGGAAAAAGGAGAAAATGCTGGTTACCAGCAACCAGCATTTTCTCCTTTTCCCACTATGTAAGATTATGGCTACTTTTGACCTGAAGATCTCTACATTGCAGATAGAGTAGATCCAAGATCAAACTACAAGTATTGTCCTATATGATCTTGATCTACACTTTCCACAAATCTATCTGAAGTTGTGAAAGGTGCTGTGCAAGAAAAGAACAAATTAATTTAGAATCAGTCTTTTAACCCTTTACCAAACAAACCATTTAAAGCTGGTAACCAGCATTTTCTTCTTTTCCCACAATGTTTTCTACCCTTTCAAACATAACTTTTTCTTTTTCAGCCACATTCATTTTGCCGCAAATGCTTTTAATTTGGATAAGGGTAAAATTTTGTAAAGCGATAACGATGTGGAATGGTAGAGATGATGACGGATGTAGTCTAAGATTTGTCTACAACAAGTAGGACCCTAACATAATAATGCACGCACATGGGTGTACAATAAAAATGTCAGAGGTACAAGTACCAGTGATCATTGGTAAAAATATCAGAGTCAAAGTAGTAAATATGTCAGAGGTATTAATGTCATAGGTAAAAATGCCAGATATATTAACTATTTTACATATGTGGGGAAAAAGTAGTAGCCATCCAGGTTAGCTCAGTTGCAGATTGGGTACCAGGTTAAAAAACGAGACATTTGCCTCTGACCTCTCACCAGATAAATGTACATCACATCATAGCATCTTCAGCTGATAACAGATAACTCGTTTAAACTGCTGTAAAATAAATTGGGAAACAGAACAAAAGGAGAAATTGCTCATTATGAGCAATTATGGGCATTTTCTTTAGACACAATGTTCTTCAAATTTCCCCTGCTGTGGGACACAAAAAGACTGTTGTGTAATTTATATACCTGCAGATGAACTGGGGTAAAAGGATGCTTATTTTTCTTTTGTCACAATGTTTGATGATTTATAGATAAAAAGGTAGATGCTATATATAACACTTATAGTCACATCCTTGCTTTTCTGTTGACGTTTCATCATGTTTTCCAATTAAAATTGAATAAAAGAAATAAGGTATCTGTGCAATATTGTTAGTGAATTGCAATAAATGAGTATTTCTAAGAAGTTCTCACAAATAAACTGTTCTTTTGAAAACATTGCAATCCTGAAAAAAAAATATGTGAACAAGTATCTTGGATGATAGTATGCAATCTTAGTCCACACATTTCTTCTATTTGTCCATAAACCAATCTTGATTTTGTCTGACTGCTTTCTCAGATGATTCAGAGGCCAGAAATAAATATGAGCCATGCTCTGTGAAAAGGGAGCTTAATGCATCTACGAAATGTATCGACCCAGGTCAGCCTGCGCAGTCCGCATGGTCAATTTTCTGTTTGTCAAAGGACCAGTCTACCTTATGATTATGTCGATTATTTAAAAAAGTGGCTCTTATGGATCCATAATTATGTGATGACTTGGGCTGGTATCATGTATCACGGAGATGCATTAAGCCCCCTTTTGCCAGAACGTGGTTCATATGTTCCGACCAGGTTTCGAACCCCTTGGCCAACTGAGCTTAACCTGAATGGCAACTGCTTTTTTCCCAGTTTATATACTACAGATAATACATCTGGCATTTTTACCTATGACATTATTACCTCTGGCATATTTACCACTTTGGCTCTGACATTTTTACCTCTGGCATTTTAGTATCTGGCATTTTTACCTCTGACGTTTTTACCTACATTCTGTACATGTACATGCGTTTACTGATCCCAATTGAGCTGTTAAGCATTTACCATAGTACAACAGTCCAATTTGAAAGCATACATTGCAGACAACTAGCTAAAATTGGCATAATTGATTAGACTTGTTCTTGAAAAGATAGAAAACATTGTTGGAAAAGGAGAAAATGCTTGTTACCGGTATTTTCTCCTTTTCCAACAATGTTTTCAAAAGCCTTCTTAATTAAGTGTTGTGAATACTGATGATTGTAAGGACCAACCCACACCCTCATGTTTACATGTTTATATAACCTAAAAAAGGCAGCAGCTACATTATTTTCATTTTCCCCTCTACTCTGAGAAATTAGTATCTTATCAAAAAAATTATTTATCATACAGGATGATTCAGAATGATTTTCAGAATGCAAGGCAAAATACGAGATAGGCAAATTCTCGGCTATTGTTGTCACAAATTTATCAAAACAATAGCCTAGTGTAGATCCAAGATCAGGCTGCACTTGTATGCAGTCTGGCTTTAACCTGCAATGTGAAGATAGGCAAAAGAGATCGATTTGCCTGTATTTGTCATCCATGTTCTAAAAGTTACTGATATTGCTTTATCTGATAGATTAAGAAATTACAAAAAGTTGTATGAAATTCATTTCTAGATATGTTTTTAAAACATTTTCATTTTGTCTTTGTTCATTTTTTAGCTCACCTGAGCATGAAGTGCTAAGGTGAGGTATTGTGATTGGTTGTTGTCAGGCGTCCATCTGTCCGTCTGTCCACAATTCCTTTAAACATCTTCTTCTCCTAAACCGTTGGGCCAATCATGTTGAAACTTGGCAGGCATGTTCCTTGGGTGAAGGTCTACCAAAGTTGATAAATTGATAACTGAATTAACCCATTAACTCTGGTTGCCATGGCAACAAAAAAGAGGAAATTTACATCTTTTAAAATCTTGTCTGAAACCAGAAAGCCCAGAGCTTTGATGTTTGGTATGTAGTATCTTCTAGTAGTCCTCTACCAAGTTTGTTCAAATGATGCCCCTGGGGTCAAAATTGGCCCCGCTCCAGGGGTCACAAATTCGGGCAAAATCGTAAATAGATCAAACTTTGAAAGTCCTCTTGTTTGAAACCAGAAGGCCTAGAGTTTTGATAATTTATATGGATCATCTCCTGGTGAACCTCTACCAAGTTTGTTCAAATAATGCCCCTGGGGTCAAAATCAGCCCTGCCCCGGGGGTCACGAAGTAGGACATTAAGGTATATAGAGTGAACTTTGTTTTGAGTCTTATCTTGAAAACTATACAGTGTTTTTACATCGAACTTTTAACATCTATCAACCACCATTAGGAAATTTGGTCAGAATGTTTGTCTTGATGAAATCTAAGATGAGTTCAAAGTTGGGTCACCTGGGGCCATAATCTGGGTCACTAGGTCAAATTAAAGAAATACCTTGTGGGCACTCTAGAGGCCACATTTATTGCTCAAATGACCTTAAATTTGGTCAGAATGTTTGTCTTGATGAAATCTAAGATGACTTCAAAATTGGGTCACCTGGGGTCATAATCTGGGTCACTAGGTCAAATTAAAGAAATACCTTTAGGGCACTCTAGAGGCCACATTTCTTGCTCAAATGACTTGAAAATTTGTCAGAATGTTTGTCTTCATGAAATATTGTATGAGTTTGAAATTGGGTCACCTGGGGTCATAAACTAGGTCACTAGGTCAAATTAAAGAAATACCTTGTTGGCACTCCAGAGGCCACATTTATTGCTCAATTAACTTGAAAACTGTTAAGAATGTTTGTCTCTATAAATTTTTGATGAGTTCTTAATTGGGTCACCTATTTAGATAAAGTAGGTCACTAGATCAACTTACGAAAATTCCTTGTGGATGCTCTAGAGGCCACATTTTAAGCTCAATTGACCTGACAATTAGTCAGAAATTGAATTATTGCATGTGGAGTGAAATTTCGCCTATTGACTCAGGTGAGCGATCCAGGGCCATCATGGCCCTCTTGTTCACAATGTTTATGCATATTAGTGCTGTAGTGTCTTCTGGCACCGTCTGTGTTTGTTCACCTGTATAACCCAAGCATAATAAATGCAATTTCGGAATTTATTTTGGTTTTTCTTCCTTCATGGTACATGATTTCCTTGCTTGTGTGCATTCATAATTATGTCTGCCCCCATCAGGGTCGGGAGACATATTGTTTTTCCCTGTGCATCTGTCTGTCTGTCACAAATTGTGTCCGCTCTATAACTCAAAAACCTTTTAAGATATTTTGATAAAACTTCACACATTTGTAAAGCACCATGAGACGAAGTGTCATGCACAAGAACCATAACTCTGGCTTGTATATTTTTTGTGTTATTTCCCTTTGATTGTTTTCCTTACTCATTTTACGTACAATTTTGTGTCCACTCTATAACTCAACAAAAGGGCCATGATGGCCCTGTATCGCTCCACTGGCTTTTTAACCCTTTACCACACAAATTGACGTGTTAATGACCCTGAAAGAGAAGGCTTTCACACATCATGAGAAAAGGACAACATGTTGTCAGCCAGTATTTTCTCCTTTTCCCACAACGTTTCCTAACCTATCAAAGACAGAAATAGTCATTTAAGCTACATTCAATTTGTCTTTTTTCAATGGCTTTAAATTTGGTACAGTAAAAAAAAATTGTCATTTCTTAAAAGAGTAAAATTAACGTATTATGCGCTTAATTGGCATTGACAGAGACATACAGCATAAAAAGTCCGTATGGTAATAAACTTACTTTGAAAACATAACCTCCACCACGCCCGCCAAACAAAAACAGTCATATCTCTTTGAATGCAAAGATAATGTCAGTGAATACAAGCAGGTTTATTTATTAGCATGAAAGGTAAAGTTCTGAAAAAATTCGAGTGATAGAAACCTTACTTTAAATTAAACATACCATTCATGTGAGCATAACCATTAGCATCAAAATAAATCACTCTCCCTTAAAACAGAACATTTCCTCTTCAAAAAACTTGAATACCAAACTCCAATAATGTACAAGTGTAGTTTGATAATCAAGGGAGGTAAATAGTAACACTTTATCTTGTATAACAGGAGTTATTTCCCTTGATTACTATTTTAAATTACAGTCACTGTATAAGCCTATGTTAAACTTGTGATCTCTGGGGCAGACCCAGTTTTGACCCCAGGGCTATAATATGAAGGAATTTGATAGAGGTCCTTTAGATAAAGCTACATGCCAAATTTGGTAGCCCTGGGCCTTACGGTTTCAGACAAGAAGATTTTCAAAGATGTTCAATATTTTTCAGTTTTGTTGCCATGGCAACCAGAGTTTTTGAAGGAATCAAATTCTTTCAAGAAATTCTAAAGAGGACCATGGCAGGATCATTTCTGTGAAGTTTCATCAAATTTGAATGAGTAGTTTCAGAGAAGAAGAAGTTTAAAAAAAAATTTAACACACGCACGGACGGACGCACGGACACTGGGCCATGACATAAGCTCGCTGGCCTTCGGCCAGTGGAGCTAAAAACCGTTAGAGAAAAATTACCATTATTTCACTTAGAAATTGCTTTGGTGACATATCAGTCCTTCTGAGACCAAAAAGGGGGGGAGACATCTGTTTTTTTGTAGAAAAACAAGTTCTAGTTTATCATGCTGCAACCGTAAGATCAGTTTTACCATCCGTAGAAATAAGACTTGAAGGAGGAATGTGGAAAAAAGAGAAATTGCTGGTAACCAGGGGCACATTTCACTAAACTGCGTACGCACGAAATTTGCGTATGCAGTTTTTGTAAGCAAGCATTAAGTCTGAAAACAAGTTTCACTGATGTACATAACTTTACGATTTGATTAAGAATTTGGATAACATTACGCCACTTCATATGTTTGGGTAAAGTAGGGATCCTACGCGTGTTTATTCAATCCCTAAAAAATTGGCATAAATCTACGCAGTTTGTTGAAATGGACCCCAGGTTTTTCTCCTCTTCCTATAATACATGGATCCGTGGATATCGATATTTGACCAATCAGATTATCGCATTTATTTTACCCGATGTGCAGCCTTGTCTGCTATTTCGGCTCCCAAATAAATGACTGTTAACGTTGGAGGGGTGCGATAGTATTTATTTATTTCGTGTTTTAAACGTTTGAATTTAAGAAAAAGTTTAAAATATGTGCTTTGAGAACGTGTACCGCTAACGTGAGATCAAGCAAAGGCTGTAAACAAGTTTGAATTATGATAATGACCAAAAATGGGACATATGTAAAGAGTTCTGATCAGCGCTACATTACACAATGGATTATTTAATGTTATAGTTTTTTCCCTTCTGAAAGATTCTGAAAGAGACAAAAACGTTTTAGGTGGAAAACAAAGGTAAAAATAGATCTACATGTATATGAAATACAAATAAAAAGAAAAAAAGCGTTCACTTGAATATCTAACCTTGTTCAATAACCTATGCACATCCAAAAAGTGGCACTGTTTCAGTTTGACGTTAATCTTAACCCTTGGTGCATGAAGAATATGCTGAATGTGTAGATATAGATCAGATTGCAAATAACATGAAGTTTAACTTGATTAAAACTATCTGCTATTTACAATAAGCATATTGATGTGTATTCCTCACTACATATTCCTCACTAAAAGTAGAATTCAATTATGAAAAAGTCTAACTTCTGTTCTGTACTGGTCGAAGTTCAGCTCGAAAGGCAACTTATGTTGATTAAATAAAACTTTTGACTTAGTCGTTTTAAAGTGGATTAGCACATCTGTCATTTCAAAGAATGTGTCGGTAAACTGTCAATTGATAGGAAGTGTGATTGCAAACCAATTTGCCGCTCTAATCAACTTGACCACCCGTTGTCTTCAGTATATCATAAGATAAAACAAACTACCGTCAATGATATTAACAAGTTTGTTAATTGACCGCACACTTAACGCATTTTAAAATCATAACACAACCCTTTTTCCCTAAACCTGAAATTGAAATTTTTCATGAACTTACACCTCTGTAGCATCAGACAAACAATAATTTTTTCGAAATGCTTGTAGATCTAATTTGGTGTTACTTAATTGGGTATGATGTTGAGATGACTACTAGCCTTACGAAAACAATAAGTATCTTTAATTCTATTGTTCTGTGGCAAAACGGATGTTTGTTGAGGTGTTTTATTCTTTCTCATTGTTTCTCATTGGAATTCAAAACTTTGCTAAAACAAGTAGATCTATTACATTGTCAGTAGCCCCCGTAATTCGCCCTTTTTGTACATATCCTTGTGAAAATTAGTTTTAAGTATCTTAAAATTCATTACTGAGGATTCATGATCAGCAGAAACATTACAATAGAAATATTTTTTTCCGGAATTTTATTGAGAGAAACAGTCATGACAGCAAGATTTAAGTAGCCTATCTACTATACTGTATATGTATTTACTGTGGTTGTTTGGGAGCCCTTGGCAACAGTAACCAAGGAAGTCGGTTTATCTTATCACCACGGATCCATGTATTGTTACAGAACCTTTATTCTTTGGAGTCTTTAACCCTTTACCAGACAATGCCGAGTTAAATAACCCTGAAAAATAAAGCTTTTGAAAACATTGTTGGAAAAGGAGAAAATGCTGGTAACCAGCATTTTCTGCTTTTCCCACAATGTTTCTCTGACCTTTCGCAGACGAATCCTATTATTTGAGTCACATTTACCATGTCACCTGCAAATGCTTTTAATATGGATCAGTCTAAAACTTTATTGTGTGGTAGAGTTATAACATTGGATTGTTTGGTGGAGGGTGAAGCACAGAAACTTAAAATCACTTACTAAATCATAGCACAGGTTAAACATCCCTTATTTATCCCTTTGGTATTCAGCAAAATGGTCAACAGTTTGAAAGAAGTCTCAGAATTAAAAAGAATCAGAGTTAAGCTCAGATAAAAGGGGATTAAATGCGTCTCTGTGATGTATTATACCAGCAAGTCGTCGCATAATTATGGATCCATAAAATCTATTTTGTCTAACAAGATCACCAGGTAGCATGTCTTTGGACATACAGAAAATTTACAAATAGCAAAAAATTTTTTACCCATGTCAGCCTGCGCAGACTGACATGGGTCTATACTTTTTTGCCAATGCACTAAACTCCTTTTTCACAGAGCATGGTTCATCTGTTTTTTAGCTCACAGTCACAAAAAGTTTCTTCTCAGGTGAGTAGTTATGGGCCATTATGGCCCTAGTGCTGTTCCTATTTCAAATGGGTCTGCATATTCTGTAACTGATAGAGTATAGCATTTTCGGGCTGGGGTGTGTGGGAGTTTAATTACATGATAAATCATTAAATACAGAACTCTTGCATAAGGGAATCGTGCTTGTTTAGGATCAGAATCTGCATCAATTAGCAGATGAAAAGTGTTTATCATATTTGTGGTATACAGGTTGCTACCCTAATAGACTCGTAACAATTTAGCAGATAAAATGAACAAAACACTAAAATAGCTAAACAATGCCCTGAGAACTGCTAAGGTATCACAGATTATAAAATATATGTACATGTATGTGTCTTCTGTAACTGTATATTGTTTTAACACCGTTTTCATCATTTCAGTTAAATTGTGGCAGACAGTGCACCTGTCTATGCATTCCTGGAGTTTCTTTTACCAGTACTTTGCACAATATTCTTCCCAAGCTAAAGGCTGCTTTCCCATGTAACCATTGTCTAAACACAATGATCAGCGGCAAGAGTGTCATCAATCCTTGGAAAGAAATTGGCCATACAGGCAATTCAGACCAGCAACTCCCTGGTTTCAAGTCCTGTACCCTACCAACTACACTACTGAACTTTGAGCATAATTAAATGGTTCATGCTCTAGCAAATAGGGGCTTGACACATCTCTGGGATGCATTATACCAAGCCAGTTATCATATAATTATGAATCCATAAAATCCATTTTGTCTATCAACCAACTCAATTAATATGAGGTACACTTGTTCTTTGACATGCAGAAAATTTACAAACAGCAAAGTTTTGCGCAGACTGCATAGGCTGTCATGGGTCAATACTTTTTGCAGATGCATTAAGCCCCTCTTCACAGAGCATGGCTCAAATATACATGTATGCTATCACATTAAATGCTAACACCTACCTGTAGGAGCTACAACTGTAAATAACATTTCAACCAAAACTTGTGTACTTGTTCATCAAATTTTAGCACTGCCTAATCTGTTTTATTATGCCCCCGCCATGAAAGGGGGGGGGGGCATATAGAGAATAGATGGTTGGTGTCTTGGATGGGTTAAGTTTATCGGGCAAGGCGGAGGAATTTATCTGGTGAGCCGAAGGCGAACCGGATAAATTTCGGAGCCGAGCCCGATAAACTTAACCCATCCAAGACACCAACCATCTATTCTATTTATCCTGTCACTCACTGTAACGGAACAAAACAAAACAAACAAACGGAAAAAAAACATTGATAAAGACCGTACCTTCAATAAATTTCCGGAGCCGAGCCTGATCGACTTTCTTAATCCAAGACACCAACCATCTATTTTATTTATCCTTTTTCTGAATTATAATCCAAAAATCCGACTAAATTGAACATTTCGCTCGAAATAAGGCACATATTGACATCTTTCTCACTAGATCTATGAGAAACTTGAAATAAAGAACCGTGTTTACATAACCCTCTGGATATGTAGCTGTAATAATGACGTCATGAATGATATTGGCTACGTCATAATTATCAAACGTGACGTATCTCCGCAGAAAAATATTGTGGCGAAGAAGACAATGTGTTTTAACATAACAGACTATTAATTAAACGAGCAAAAGTATTCGCTAGCGATTGATTCATTCATTACGGCAGTAAGACGCTTGGTTGAAAATAGTCCCAGTCAGCAGGTGCGCACTTAGCGGTCATGTGACCAACTGACGGATAACAAAAAAAATATACGGCACCCTGTTATCCGTCAGGTAAACCCGGAAGTGACAGGATAAATAGAGTTACCTGTGTCTGTCTGTGTGTGTGTGTGTGTCAGTGTGTGCGTGTGTATGTTCGTGCGTTGGCGTGTGTGTCCCATTCTTGTCCGGAGCATAACTTCTACATTTATCAATGGATTTCAAAATAATTTTGCACACTTGTTCTCCTTAACAAGTACTAGTGTCATGTGAAAAGTTTGTTTCGATATGCCCAAGGTCAAGGTCACAGTTGAAGGTCAAATGTTTAAATTAACCTTGTCCGGAGCATAACTTCTACATTTATCAATGGATTTCAAAATAATTTTGCACACTTGTTCTCCTTAACAAGTACTAGTGTCATGCGAAAAGTTTGTTTCGATATGTCCAAGGTCAAGGTCACAGTTGAAGTTCAAATGTTTAAATTAACCTTGTCCGGAGCATAACTTCTACATTTATCAATGGATTTCAAAAAAACTTTGCACACTTGTTCTCCTTAACAAGTACTAGTGTCATCCGAAAAGTTTGTTTCGATATGCCCAAGGTCAAGGTCACAGTTGAAGGTCAAATGTTTAACTTGACCTTGTCCGGAGCATAACTTCTACATTTATCAATGGATTTCAAAAAAACTTTGCACACTTGTTCTCCTTAACAAGTACTAGTGTCATCCGAAAAGTTTGTTTCAATACGCCCAAGGTCAAGGTCACAGTTGAAGGTCAAATGTTTAAATTGACCTTGTCCGGAGCATAACTTCTACATTTATCAATGGATTTCAAAAAAACTTTGCACACTTGTTCTCCTTAACAAGTACTAGTGTCATGCGAAAAGTTTGTTTCAATACGCCCAAGGTCAAGGTCACAGTTGAAGGTCAAGTGTTTAAATTGACTGTTCAACCTAGTTTTACATCCTGCTCAGCAGAATTGTGATATGAAGATACAGTTTTGGTTTTTAAAAAGACTCATCCAAAGAACTATGCCAGAGAATATTAAGGCTGCAACCTACCCTTCAACTATAGTCCAGTGTGATAATATTCGATCCAATTTGTTCCTGTCTCATAGAGGAAGTCCAACAAAGTAATTATTATTGCTATATTTCTCACTCTCATTCTTCAAGTTAAGATCTTCATAATCTTGAGTATAAGTAACCCACAGTTGAAAGATTAAGGAAAACGCTGAATAAAAAGAAGTTAATGCTCAAAACCAGCATTTTCTTCTTTTTCTCACAAAGTTTTCTACCATATGCAATACAAACCATATAATTTATTGTCTGCATATTGCCTTCAACTTGGACCAGTCCTCAATTTTGTTATCAGGTATAAATAATCTTTTATCTGCTTGGCTATATATATAACAAACCTTCTTAACCCTGTCTAAGCTGTTATCCAAAACAACAATTTTCTGTAATACCTATTGATTCACTCATATGACATATCTGTGACCAATACCATTTAGCGGGGGCATCCGTGTCTCTGACACACCTATTTCTAGTTGTATTTTTGTTTTAACCATTCAGTCGACTTGTTTGGGTCTAAACATACTGGCTGTATCAGTTTAACTCTTTACCACACGATCCTGTGTTTTTACAGGGAGAAGACTCTTGCAATCATAGTGGGAAAAGGAGAAAATGTTGGTAACCAGTATTTTCTCCTTTTCCCAAATTATTTTCTACCTTTCAAAGACAAAATTTAATGCAATTACATGCGTTTTTGGAGGTGACATTTAATTTGTTGTCTGCAAAATACTTTTTTAATCCTTAAGCTTCTAAGTGTGACTAACTGACCTGTTGTGGACAGTGTAGATCAAGATCAGACTGCACAAAATGTGCAATCTGATCTTGGATATACACTGTCCAATTAGGAGATATTTTTCTCCCCAAAAAATAAGGTTGAAATAACATCTGGGATTTTACTACTGGCTTGAACGTTTTCTTTAACTTATTTAGCAAGATAAGGTTTAACCCCTAGGCTGCTAAGTGCGACTCACTGACCTATTGCGGATGGTGTAGATTCAAGATCAGACTGCACAGAACATGCAGTCTGATCTTGAATCTACACTGTCCGATAAGGAGATAATATTCCGCCAAACGTAACTTTGAAACAGCAATATTTTTGGTTTTTATTATCAAATTGAAACTTTCATTTTAGTTATTTAGCAGGATAAGGATTGATATGGACAAGTCTAAAATTCTGTCCTCTTGTAAAGGGTTAACCCTTTACCACACGGCAAAATTTTAGACCTATCCAAATTGAAAGCATTTGCAGACGACAATTTCATAGTGGCTCAAATGACGCAACTTTTCTTTGATAGGGTAGAAAACTTTGTGGGAAAAGGAGAAAATGCTGGTTACCAGCATTTTCTCCTTTTCCCACAATGTTTTCAAAAGGCCTCTTTTTTAGGGGCGTCAAAAGGCGTCATTGTGTGGTAATGGGTTAAAGATTTGATTGTAAAGATGTTCCAGCAAAAACATCGAAATTCGGCATCGCTCGACCGTCCCTCATTTGAACATTACAGAAAAAGTTTCGTGAAAGGGTTCCATTTTTCATGTAAAATTCTGATCTGTTCATGTTGGGATATTTCTCCCGCAGGCTTACAATTGTCCCTGATATGGTAAGCTGTGGTTTCAAGCCCTCACAATCTGGTTCTTCTGGGTAGAGCTCATCACCTGAAATTTTTAGGGACAAAGAAACATTTTTAACTCAACTGTTTCTACGAAAACATTGAGGTATAGCCAAGGCCAGGTTATCATCTTCATTGCTGTGCCAAAAGTATCACATTTTCCAATATATACCGGTATGTATCTATTAATATTGAAGATACTTATTTCAAACTTGGGCTAGTTTTTAGTTCGGCTGTTTTTGAAGAAAACAAGTTATTGTCATAGCCCTGGCGTTGTCTGTGTTGTCATTTGTTCATACATGGAGATCCATATTTACTTAAAACTTGGACAAATTTTTAATTATCAAAAGGGGAACTCGTACAACAGGGGCAGGTAAACATCAAAATATTTTTGACACAGTTACGAACTTTTTTCAACTGAATTTTCACTAAAAATCAAGCACTTGCAGCCAAGCATTGGCACCTGCATGCAATGTTTTTGTTTACTGCATGTATCAAAAAGGGAACCCATACCAGAAGGGCATGTAACCCTAAACACAATTTTGCCCTTTTCGACTTGAAATTTTCATCAAAAAAGTGTCTGCAGCTAAGCATATGTTTGCACCTGCATATCATACTCTTATTTTTCTATCATATTCTATAGGCTGCTGATGTCGATCAACATATGAAGGCACAGAATGTGCAGTCTGACCCTGAATTTACACTGGCATTTTGTAGTGAGATTTGCTGGCACCAACACGTTCAGATTACCAGTATCTTGGTCCTTCTTGGTCTTTCATTTTTCCGGCACTTTTTTGGCTGACCCTTTAAGAAACAATCCCAAGTTGTAACAACCCTCATAATATATCCTATCAAAACTTTTAATCCCATCTTGGCCATATTTAAATTGTCTGCAATTGCTTTCAATTTTGACAATTCTATTATCTAGTTGTCTGGTAAAGAGTTTACATAACAAGTTAAGACTAAACTGACTTCTTCAGGGCTATAACCAGGGTTTAGAATTATTACCTACCCTGAACTGAGTGTGCCATTTCATCCTAAGCACTATGCATTGCGCTAATAAAGACAACGTAAATCATGATCTGACTGCACAGAACATGCAGTCTGATCTTGATTTACACTGTCCCAAAAAGTGGTAATTTCCACTGAAAAGAAATATGATAAAACTGCAAAATGTGGCTGTTTACTATCGGTTGAAATTTTTCATTTTTGTTTTAGCAGTTTTAGGCTTAATTATTGAAGATGGAGTTGTTCTAAAAGAATGATAAAAGAATGTTTTGCCTGTTCCCATTTTTTGCTCAGTAAAAATGTCAAGAATTATCAAGTTGAAGAAATTTTTTGGTGTTCAGTAATGTACCTGGATATAAAAATACAGCACCATCGTCACAAAAGCACACAACTGGGAAAACTCTGTCCGCTCGCACAGCCGACGACTTGCAAGAAAACTGTTTAAGCTGTTCTGCATCAGTAAAATTCAGCAAGCGTCCCAGTTCAATGATCTGTGGAGGTGCCAGTATGAAGTCATTCTTTTCTTCTCCATGTTTCATCATGAACTGACTTGCTGAACCCCACTGAAATTAAAAAAGAGAATTGTTTCAACTAACTCTTCATTAGACCAAAAAAAAAAATGGACTTGTCAAAACTGAAAGCATTTAACCCTTTACCACGCAATTCCGAGTTTTCTTGAAAACAATGTGGGAAAAGGAGTAAGTGCTGGTAACCAGCATTTTTTCCTTTTCCCACAATGTTTTCTATCCTTTCACCGACAATGGCATGATTTGAGTCACTTTCAATTTGTGTTTCTGCAAAAGCATTCAATTTTAACAAATCTGAGATTTTGTTGTGTGGTAAAGAGTTAAAGACGAAAAAGTAAATGCCACCTCCAAGTTGAAATTTGTCTTTAAACAGGCTGAAAACATTTTGGGAAAAGGAAAGAAATGCTGGTTATCAAAAGACAGAATAAACTCCTACCAACTGTATAATATGCATAGCTTCCAAGTGTTAATGTGGGATAAAAAGTTCAAAGTAATTGAATATTGATATTAAGTTTAGCTGAAACATGGGAAAATGAGCATCTGCATGAACAAGGGAGGGGCCCTGGCACAAGTACCATACCTTACATATTTTTACCAGGATATTACTTCAGTATTTACGGTTAACTTAACCCTTTACAAAACAATCCCGAGTTTTAACGACCCTGAAGAAGATGCCTTTTGAAAACATTGTGTGAAAAAG
Organism: Hippopus hippopus; assembly: GCA_946811185.2. Taxonomy (NCBI): domain Eukaryota; kingdom Metazoa; phylum Mollusca; class Bivalvia; order Cardiida; family Cardiidae; genus Hippopus; species Hippopus hippopus. The sequence goes on along the minus strand of OX328103.1, from coordinate 10,572,956 downwards.
GAGAAATTGCTGGTAACCAGCATTTCTCCTTTTCCCACAACATTTATTACCCTTTCATTTTGTATTCTGCAATAACTTTCAACAGGGATACGATCCTTGCTTTCAATTTGGACAAGTTTAAAATTTTGTTTTTTGGTAAAGAGTTTGCCCTTTACCAGATGACTAAATTTTAGACTGTCCCATTTGAAAGAATTTTTGCAGATGAAAAATGAAATGTGACTCAATATAGTTACCAGCATTTTCTGTATATTCCATAATGTTTTGAAAAGTTTCTATTCTTAGATTTGTTAAAACTCTAGATTGTTCAGCAAAGGGTTAACCCTTTAACACACATTCACGAGTTTTTACGACCCTGAGGAAGAAGACCTTTGGAAAACATTGTGAGAAAAGAAGAAAATGCTGGTGACCAGCATTTTCTTCTTTTCCCACAATGTTTTTTTTCCCTATCAAAAGCAAATTCCAACTTTTTAACTTGTCGTCTGCAAAGTCTTTCAATTTGGATGAGTCATGAATTTTGTTGTTTGGTAAAGAGTTTTAAAGAGATGCAAAACCTCCAATTCTGTTGTCTCTTTATCATCGTGGGCAGCATTTGGAACATAGTCCAAAACACATAAATAGAAAGCTGTGTCATATCTACGGCCCCGAGGTTTTTCTGGGGTTTTTGATCTGTCCAGTGAACCAGTATTAATGGGTGTCAGCCAGTTTGACCATTCATACAGTGACCAGACATCTGGAACTACTTTCAGCTCTTCACACATCTTGATGAACTGCCCAGCATCATTATCCACTTTTTGTCTCCATGGCATCAAAATAGTTTCTGACAAAACTGATGATTTCCCTGACAATGGATGTGCATTCGAATCTAATTGACTGTTTTTTACATTATTTATATCTCTTACGAGTAAAATACCAGATTCTTCAAAAGTTTCCCTTATTGCACAAATTCTGAAAGCCAACTCGCTTGGAATCTTAGAAAATTCCTCCGGCCTTTTTCGACTAAACATAAACGAGCCCGGACCTCCTCTTTTCAAAAACAGTTCTAGATCATTAACAACATCTTTTCCTGCTTGGCTGTACAGATTTAACCATTCTGGCGAGAAGTCCGAATCGTGTGACATTCCACCTGGAAATACATGCAACTTCGGCATAAATTTTGATTTTCCGCTCCTTTTCAGCATAAGAATTTCATAGTTTGTAGTCTGAAATTGTGTAACAGTGGGCACTCGTGTTTTTGCAACAAGCAGAAGAGTTGCTGCTTCTTTCCAGTACTTCAAAACAGACGACATTTTTTAACGTTCTATATATTGATCGCAGACAATGTTTTGATCAAATTGGTTACAGAGAAGCTTTCTCTGTTGTCTCAGATAAAGAGCTTCTGAAATCTTGAAATATTGCCAGTGCAAGATAACCGGTAAATACCACAACAAACCCAAAGACTATTTAGGCTTTACCGGAAGTTTATGACGCATTTCAGTCTTCAGCTGTACTTACGCAGTGAAAAATAAATCTGTAAGACATTCTTTTTTACGGATAGCAGAAGTTTTATAGATCTTGATTGTAGTTTTAAAAAAAAGATACCAACTTTTGTGTAGAGATAAGACTCGTTTTGTCGAAATCAGCTCTTCTCCAGAAAACAAAATTTTATACTTGTCCAAATTAGAAAGCATTTGCGGATGACATAAAATATGGCTCAAATCATGAGACTTGTGTTTTACAGGATAGACAACATTGCGGGAAAAGGAGAAAATGCTGGTTACCCACAATGTTTTCAAACATCTTTTTCCTTAGGGAGGTTATACATGGGATGGTGTGATAAAGCAAATGAAAAAGTTACCACCAGCAGACGACCTAGAACTATTTCTTGCTATAGTGTCCTGCGTAGGCGTACCCACGATTGAAATATATATACGCACAACGAGGCACGAAGGTTTCCACAGTTTCATCGCTATTTTGGCTTCTTTGGTGGAATTTCGCCCTTTCATGAATTATATTTCTCGTAGGCACGAAATAGTCGTCGTACTTTTCCAATACGATTTCGTAATCTTTCTTGTCGTCTTCGCTGTCGAATACGAACGACTTGAATATGTGTTCGGCCTCTCTCCCCATTGCGTAGATGAGTGCGCTGATCTGTACCTCATCCTCATCTTTGTTCAGCTTCATGGCCATCCTAAAGCGAGAAAATCGTTCCTTCCAGTCAGTCCATTCCGCTGGGTTGCCAAAGTTGAAGTTTTCTGGAGGCGTGAACCTAGACATCGCTGAATTTTCTTTTGTTGGCGGAATTTTTTTTTGTTAATATAATCCCACTTCTGACACCATGTTTCAAGGATACAATGAGTCGAACAACAAAATATTCCGTCCTAGCTGGTCGTTTATTTAACTCAGACTGTCCCGATTATAACAAACAACAGACTCTTTCTATCTCACGTTCGTATCAAGTTACATGGAGTATATTGCGAGTTTCACATATTCTCATTATCAAACAATTGTAAAGTGCAGAAGAATTTCCTAATCATTACTGAATCAATTTAATCCATCTATCTAGTTTAAAAAGACGCACAGATCAGAGAAAAAAATCAATATATATGTATATGATATTGTGATTTACAACTTTGGTCGTGGATTTTTTTATACGCACGTGCGTGGTGGGCGCTACGCCTCTGTCCTGCATTCAAAATATGTTGACAATGGGAAAACCATTTGTGAAAAGCCATTTACAAGTCAAGACCCTAAAAAAATCACCCTCTCCCGAATTATTAATTATGTCTTCAAAACCCCTACTTACCAGTATTGATTTTCAGATTTCACGAGGTTATTCTTAAAGTCGTCTGATGCATTTTTTCATTTGATCGACACTGTCCAATACACTAAGTTTTCCCATCGATAGGAAATACTCGATGAATCCGCAATATTTGGCTAAATACTATCAAATGACATTTTTTTTTTTTCAAAAACTCTTTTTAGCAGTTTTTAGCTTAATTATGAAGATGGAATTGGTCTATGAAGTGGTAAAAGATTGTTTCGCCTGTTCGACTTTTTTCGGCGTAGCTGAACGCTCTGGCTTTTGACCTATTTCTTGGTACTGATAAAGAAGGAATAGATGGCAATTTGCGATTGGTAAAAAATGTGCACATGTTTATTCGACAGACTCCGCAGCCATATTTGCTCGCACAGTTATGAAACCACTATTTATGTACCGCTTTAAAATGATACGACAGGGCCTTGGGTCATACCATAGCAAATTAATGTAATAGAGAATGATCCCTCTTTTGTTCTATATGGAAATTTAATATTATCATATGCGTTACTCAATAACCTAATACTATTTAAATTCAACAAAATGAAAAACCTTGCGGAAAAAGAGGCAATTGCTCATGAGGTTACTTTTCACTAATAAATAACCTCATATTGAGCCAAAAATGATTTCAATATTCATATTCCAGTATCTCTTACGCCGTTTATCTTTTATACATTTCTACATTAGGCATTAATTAGATATAATTTGCGTTATGGACGTTATGCCTAAAGTTGCAATATGCTGGGCTCTATGTAATGACTGGTCGTCACTGAATGAGAAATATGGAGTCAGTGACCGTATGTAAATATAAACTTCCACTTATGGAGTAGACTAGACCTAATCATAACCTCGCAAAGATGCAGCAATAACAACTATTTTGGCTGTGGACGGTTCAGCGGATATCCTGGGGTATCTTTGGGTGATGACTCTGACTTTTATTTGCACACTGCCCTAACGTTGGTAACCTGCTGTCGACATTCGCTCTCCATTGTTATCCGAATAAAAACGGGTACAAGTTTACGCACTTCCCCAAAGTTCAAAGTTCAGACAGTAACTTCAGAAAAGATAGACCTGTGTTTATCAAACAACGAAAATTATCTAATTTTCTCTCAAACAAAACGCATAAAATGGCATCCGGCAGAGAACAGTAAGTACTGGTTTATATGCAATAGTTGTAGTTTGATGACAGATCATGACAAGGTTTAAAATTCCGTTTTAACCAATAAATTTGAAACTTTTCTAAATTTCATGGTGCAATTGTCAGTTTTGCAGAAACTGACAGTAGACTCCATTGTTCATCGCCAATATTCTTTCTCAGAATTTAAGATTTATAACAGTACAAAAATACACTACTTAGTCATAACTAAGCAATTCAATCAGCATATATTTGGCGAAGAGTACATACATTATTATACAATTAGTTCCAGATGAAACCATAAGTTTTCAGTTAAACAAATGTGCAGCAGACGACAAAACAATTAAATCTAATAATTTCACTATTAAATGAATAAATTACACTTTTTTCAACAGCCTAAAATACAGGTGCAGTAAGAAAAGACAGTTTGGTCATAATCAAGAATAAGGGAATGTTGATCAGAGATTAGACTGCACATTCTGTGCAATCGGATCTTGATCTGTTCTGTTTGCAAAAGCTTGTGCTGTCTACAGTAAGGAAAGAGTTAAGGTACACAATCTGAACACAAGATTTTACACATCCACTTTGAAAATATTTGCAGACATGTTAATTATAAATATATCTCAAATAACCCATTTACCACAAAACTCCGAATTTAACAACCCTGAGCAGAGCAGTGAGGCTTTTGGCCACATTGTTGGAAAAGGAGAAAATGCTGATAATCAGCATTTTCTTCTTTTCTCACAATGTTTTCTAGCCTGTCATAGAACGTACACTCATGTGTACCAATTTTGAATTAGTCGAATTTGCAGAAGATTCAAATAGAGTTTAGAGTCTAAAATTTGTTGTCTGGGAAAGGATTAAATCAACAGAGTTTTCTTGAATTCTTTGAAAGACAGTCCTGTGTTTTTACAATCTTGAGAAAGAAGACTTGAAAACTTTGTAGGAAAAAATGATGGAAAACAGCATTCATTTCTTTTTCTGCCTTTTCAATTGTAAATCCCATCGTTCTAGCTACTTTTAAGCTGTCGTTTTCAAAGGTATCCAATTTAACCCTTAACCACACAATCACAAGTTTTAAAGACCATGAGTTAAATGCCTCTGGAAAACATTGTGGGAAAAGGAGAAAATAAGCGTTTTCTCCTTTTCCTGCAATGTTTTACAAGTTACATCATTTTAGTCGCATTGCTTTGTAGTTGGCAGAGGCTTTCACATTGAAATAGGCTAAAATTGGGTGTTTTTTTTTTTGCTTTTTTTGGTAAAAGGTTCAACAAGTCTTTCCTTTTGCCATTTTGTTTAAAAGTCAATAGGGTATTACAGTGATTAAAAAGAATAAATATGGCACAATAGAGGCTATAAAGCGCCTGAAAGCAGAGATTTGAACTACAATAAAACCCTTAATTTAATTGTTATTATTATGCCCCCCTTCAACGAAGCGGGGGTATATTGCTTTGCTAATGTTGGTCGGTCGGTAGACCTTACCTTGTCTGGATGATAACTAGACACAGAATTGACCTAGGTTCGTCAAATTTGGCACAGACGTGCGTCTCGGAGTGTAGATGATCCCTATTGATTTTGAGGTCAATCGGTCGAAGGTCAAGGTCACAGTGACCGTCAATATGTTGATATATAGACCAAACCTTGTCCGGATGATAACTAGACACAGAATTGACCTAGGTTCATCAAATTTGGCGCAGACATTCGTCTCGGAGTGTAGATGATCCCTATTGATTTTGAGGTCAATCGGTCAAAGGTCAAGGTCACAGTGACCGTCAACATGTTGATATATAGACCAAACCTTGTCCGGATGATGACACAGAATTGACCTAGGTTCGTCAATTTTGGCACAGACATGCGTCTTGGAGTGTAGATGATCCCTATTGATTTTGAGGTCAATCAGTGAAAGGTCAAGGTCACAGTGACCGTCAACATGTTGATATATAGACCAAATCTTGTCCGGATGATAACTAGACACAGAATTGACCTAGGTTTGTCAAATTTGGCACAGACATTCGTCTCGGAGTGCAGATGATCCATATCGATTTTGAGATTTATCCATCAAAGGTCAAGGTCACAGTGGCCTTCAACTTAATGATATATAGACCAAACCTTGTCCAGATGATAACTAGACACAGAATTGACCTAGGTCCTTCAAATTCTGTACAGATATTCATCTTGGAGTGTAAATGATCCCTATCGATTTTAAGGTTAATCTGTGAAAGGTCAAGGTCACAGTGACCACCAGATGATTCAGGGCTGGCACTGCCGTTCGCCACTTGAGCCATTTGCTCAAAAAAAATTAAAGTGTCTCAAAAATCATCATATGTGGCTCAACTTGTGGCTCCAACATTTTATTCGCGTATTATCGGGGACGTAGTAAGCATGGAAGTCGACTGGGAAAAAGCAGAAGTCGAACGCGCGTGCCGAAAAGAAAATCGATAACCCAGTCTGTGTATCGGCGACTATTTACAATCTTGTATGTATACACATGGCGGTGTGTATAATCATGCGAATTGTTGACAGATTATCACGTTTAACAATTGAAGTGGGCTTTAAATCAAAAAGATGACATCGATATTTCCCTATCAATTCTTTTGATATCAGTTTATGAACTGTGCCACTTCCTGTATCAACGTGGCAGTAGGGGGGCATGACTGTTTTACAAACAGACACCTTGTTTAATATTTTAGTTTTGTTTGCCTATGAAGTTTAATCCTTTACCATACAATGCAGATTTTCAAGGACTGAAAATGAAGCCTTACGAAAACATTGTGGGAAAAGGAGAAAATGCTGGTAACCAGCATTTTCTCCTTTACCCACAGTGTTTTTTTTTTCTCTATCGAAGACAGCTTTCGCAATTTTAGCTGCATTTAATTTAGCATCTGTATATGCTTTGGGTTTTGATAGGTCCAAAATGTTGCCATGTGGTAAAGGTTGATAATAATACAAATTTTTTTTACCTTTTTATCGATTTTGTATTTAACCCTTAACCTTTTACCAAATAAGGCTATGCTTCGTTAACCCAAAAGAATAAAGCTTTTGAAAAGATTGTGATTAACCATTTGCCAAACAATTTCGACTTTAAATGACTCTGAGGAAAGACGTGTTTTGAAAACATTGTGGGAAAAGTAGAAAATGCTGGAATCCAGCATTTTCTCCTTTTCACAATGTTTTCTACCCAACCAAGAAAAATATTCAGAATTTTTACCTATTATTTTACTTATATTTTGTCTATGGATGCTTACAAGTTAGACAAGTCTAGCATTTTGTTGTTCGGTAAAGGATTAAAGGATAAATGATAGCTTGGGTTTTTTCACCTTTTTTACCCTTTGAAAAACAAATCCCATTGTTTGAGCCGTATTCAAACGATGTAGTATCTTTTTTTTTATTTTTTTAAGGCCAGCCTTTTCCCGAGGACCTCATACATTGGAAGTTCGCATGTTGATGTTTAAACAGAACAGAGACAGACTATGTGAAAGATTGAGGGCAAACACGGAGGTTCCAGCAGGGTCTATAGTGGTACTCCAAGGGGGTGAAGCGACCACAAGACACTGTTCTGATCATGAACCCCTCTTTAGACAGGTGAGTGAAACCATGACAGAGTTTTGCTAAGGTAGGGATTCTCAGACGTCCACATTGAGTTAGTTTATAGTAATGTACATTTTTATTTTAGATTGATGGTAAAACAAGTTCTACAACATATATTAACTCTCTCTGAAACAGCAAATTTTGGACACTTTCAAATTAAAAGCATCTGCAGAGGACGAATTTGAAGTTCGTAAAAATGAGCTGAAATTCTCTGATAGGGTAGAAAACATTGTAGGAAAAGGAGAAAATGCTGGTTACCAGCGTTTTATCCTTTTCCCAGAATGCTTTCTACCCTTTCAAAAGTAACTTTCAATTTTTTGTTACATCTTTTTTGTCGTCTGCAGATGCTGTTGATCTAAAATCTAAAATTTTGATGTGTGGTAAAGGGTTAAATATTTACAGAAAAGGAGAAAGTGCTAGAACGAGCATTTTCTCCTTTTTTCACATTTAATACTCATTGAAAGTCTTTTTTTAGCTGTATTTGATGAAATAATGTATGGTTGATAAAAAGTTTAATGATAGTGATCTTTATGTTTATTACCAAATCCTTTGTTATTTGTATTAGAATGACATCAAACTAAAAATATGTATGGTAAAAAAATATGTATGGTAAATAAAAAGTTTCACTCTTTACTGAACACCAGTATTCAAGGCTAGGCCATATTCAAAGCATTTGCAGATGACATAATAAACCTGACTCAAAAATAGAAATTTGTTTTAGGAAGGGTAGGAAAGATTTTTGGAAAAGGAGAAAATGCTGGTTACCAGCATTTTCTCCTTTTCCTACAATGTCTTCAAAAGGCTTCTTCCTCAAGGTAGTCAGAACACAGTATTTTAGAGTTTAATCCAGCATTCTTTGTGATAGGTACCAAATCCTATATCATTTGCATTCATATGAATTTTCTAAAGCATTTGCTGCTAGTGAAGAGAATATTACCAGCTCAACTCTTTCAGTGCAAAATATATAAACTGGACCTCTCTTAACAACTGAAAATATAATCCACCAAACTCAGATTTTTATCTGATAAGCTTGACTATAAAAGCTTGCAGTATAGATCCAAGATCAAAATGCATGTTTTGTGCTGTGTTATCTTTGTCTGTGCTATCAACCAGTCTTTGCGTGCACCTATCGCTCTGAAAGATAAATCATGAATTATTGCCTGAATGAGCCATGCTCTGGGAAAAAGGAGTTAAATGCATTTCTGTAATGCATTATACCAAGTAAGTCATCATATGATAATATGGATCCATATAAATCCATTTTGTATAACAACTAAATGAATCATGAGGTGGACTTGTCCTGTGCAAAAAAACTGACCAATAACAAAAAGTTTCATCCCATGTCAGTATATGGAGACATCGCAGACTGATATGGGTGGATACTTTTTGATACGTTAAACCCCCTTTTCACAGAGCATGACTGATTTATCTGTGTTTCTTGAATTCACGATTTATTCCTTTGTTACAGGAGTCATATTTTCACTGGGCTTTTGGTGTGGAAGAACCTGATTGCTATGGTGCCATTGAAGTGGACACTGGGAAAGCTGTGCTATTTCCACCAAAATTACCAGACGCCTATGCTGTTTGGATGGGAAAGTAGGTTTACTACCTTTTATATTCGGTTTAAACCCTTTACCACACAATCCAGAGTTTAATGACCCTGATAAAGAATCTTTTTGAAAACATTGTGGAAAAAGGAGAAAATGCTGTTAACCAATGTTAAAAATGTCCGAATGCCCCTTTTCATGTGTTGCAAGCCATATTATGTTTCCTTTCTTGCAGATTGCTCACAGAGACAGACTTTAAAACACGATATGAAGTAGATGAGTGTCACTTTTTGTCAGAGGTAAACTATCACTATTGGTAAAGAATTTGTGTTTTACCTCAACTTTTTATGTAAGCCCATAGCTCAGTTGGTAAAATACAGGACTTGAAACACAGGTTGCTAGTTTGAATCCCCACAGTCAGCTAAATTCTTTTAGAAGATTGCCACAAGATACCATTCCTCTGTCACAGCTGGGCATTGATCTGATGATTTGTATTAGGAAAACAGCCAAAGGCTTGGAAAGAATGTTGTGTCAAGTACTAGTTATGGACCAATAGCTAAAAGTTTCCACCCTTGTCAGCCTGCACAGACATCACAGGCCGACATGGGTCGATACTTTTTGAAGACGCATTAAGCCCCCTTTCACAGAGCATGGCTCATTTATTTTCTTATCTGGTAAAGAAGCCTTTTGAAAGCATTGTTGGAAAAGTAAACACTGGTAACCAGTATTTTCTTCTTTACAAACAACTTTTTCTACTTTTTCAATGATAAAACCAATTGTTTCAGCCATGGAAAATCTTTTTATCTGCAAATACTCTCAGTTTGGTGAAGTCAGACATGTTTCAGTCTGGTAAAGAGGTTTTTAAGTCTTTGTGCTTATTTCCATCTAACTGTGAAATGATCAGGACTGACACTCTGAATATTCGTATTAGCAGTTTGCACTCATCAATATATTTGAGTCGTGCTTTGTGAAAAGGGGGCTTAATGCATCTCCATGATGCACTATACCAAGCAAGTCATCATATAATCATTGATCCATTTATTGTAACAATCGACTAGATTGGGGGTAGAATGGTCCTTTGACATGCAGAAAATTTACAAGTAGCAAAAAGTTTCGACCCATGTCAGCCTGCTTGGAGTGCGCAGGCTGATATGGGTTGATACCTTTTGCAGATGCCTTAAGGTCCTGAGTTCGATACCTGGGAGAGGGTGTAAACTTCGGGATTTTTCATTGGCCCACACATTCGGCGCGAGTAATGGTGCAGTTCCCAGGAAGCAGAATCGAGAGAGATCAGTATAAGTTGTAAGAACTTGTTTCTCAATCGATGTAAAATAAATATGTTTAAACTAAACCTGTTTTTCTCAGAGCATTAATCGTTTTCTGTCTTCCAGATATGTCAGGTATTGAGAGACAAAAAGCCATCAGTGCTGTTGACACTGGTAAGTTATCATTCTTTAATTCTGTAACAGAATAATATGTGCCTATATTGCATGGTAGTAATTTTCCTGGGGCTCGTATTTACTTTGAGCTGCATGAGAAAATTTCTTAAGAATTAAGGTTGCATGAGATGACAAATTTTTCCCACCTGCCAAAAATATACAAAATTCCTAAAACATTGTGATTTTCAGCTTGGCTGTTTGCAAAGAAAATGCCGAGGTATGAGTCATGGCCCTGTCATCGTCTGCGTCATCGTTGTCAGTACCTTTTTCTCCTGAAGTCACATTGTTTTAACTCTTAACTCTTTACCAAATGACATAATTTTAGACAAGTCCAAATTGGAAGCATTTGCAGACAACAAAATTATTGTGACTCAGTAATTGAAATTTGTTTTGGGAAGGGTAGAAAACATTGTGGGAAAAGGAGAAAATGCTGGTTACCAGCATTTTCTCCATTTCCCACAATGTTTTCAGAAGGCTTCTTTTTCAGGGTCGTAAAAACCCGGGATTGTTTGGTAAAGGGTTAACCACATAAGTCTGAGTTTTAATGACTGTGTGACAGCATTTTGTCCTGTTCCCAAAAGGGTTTTCTACTCTGGAACAAAAAAATCCCACTGTTTCAGTCGCACTCAATTTGTCATCCGCAAATGCTTTCAATTTGGACAAGTCAGAAATTTTGTCATCTGATAAACAGTAAACAAAGTCTGATACCATGAGCTTGAGTTGGACCTGTTTAGTATTTTGATGTTTTTTTAAAGCTTTGCCACACAATCCCAAGTTTTTACAACCTTTTGAAAAAAGCTTTTAAAAACAGTGTATGAAAAGGAGAAATTCCTATAACCAGAATTTCCTCGTTTTCACGCAATGTTTTCTATCCTATCAAAGACAAATCTCATAATTTGATCCATATATAATTTGTTGTCTGCAGATGCTTTTGATTTGGACCAGTCCAGAATTTTGTCATTTTTAAAGAATTATAGAGTTAAATGTCAAGATTAATCCTATACCTGAAAATCTGGATTTTTAACGACCCTGGAGAAAGAAAGCTTTTGTAAACATTTTTGGGAATAAGAGAAAATGCTGGTAAGCAGCATTTCCTCCTTTTCTCACAATATTTTCTGACCTTTCAGAGACAAATCCAATCATTTGAATCTCATTTAATTTCTTGCCTGAAAATGCTTTGAATTTGGGCAAGTCTAAAATGCTGTCGTTTGGTATAGAGTTAATTATGGTGGCAAATGATTGGGATAGGGTTGTTTCAGCCACCACTGTGAAGACCTGTATTTATTTTTTAGAGAGGCTTGAACACAGACAGTGGCAACTATTGTAGAGAGGCAGCTTTTGACGGGATAAGTCAGTATGTAATTGCCAGTTATATGTTCTATTATTATACCCTTCACAAGGAGGTTTTGGAAAATATACTGGAATCAGGTTGTCTGTCCGAAAAATCTTTATACCTTACAATCATGAGATTTAATGCTCCTGAGGAAGACGGTTTTTGAAAACATTGTAGAAAAAAGAGAAGATGCTGGTAACCAGCATTTTCTCCTTTTTCGACAATGTTTTCTAGCCTACTAAAGCCAAATTCTAGCATTTAAACAACAATGAATTTGTTGTCTGCAAATGCTTACAATTTGGGCTGGTCTAAAATTTTGTCCTCTGGTATCAAGGTTTGGTAACAAAGTGGATTAGAATATTCATCATTCTTTGTTAGTACCCTACCGCCAAAGCCGAAGGGGATATTAGGTTTGCACTCCGTCCGTCTGTCTGTCTGTCCGTCAGTCCGGCAAATCAGTTTTCCGGACTTTTTTTCTAAACGCTGGCAGATATTGAGCTGATTTTTGTTGTGTAAGTCAACCACCATGAGTCACAGATCAAGTTCGAGTTTCGTTCTGGTCCACTGATTTTTGATGAAATTACAGGCCTTGGACTTAGAAATTTTAACCGAAAAAAACAGTTTTCCAGACTTTTTTTCTAAACTCTGGCACCTATTGAGCTAATTTTTGGCGTGCAAGTCAACCACCATGAGTTACAGATCAAAGTTAAAATTTGTTCGGGTCCACTGATTTTTGACAAAATTACGGGCCTTGGACTTAGAAATTTTCACAGAAAAAGAATTTTTTGGGACTTTTTTTCTAAACGCTAGCAGCTATTGAGCTGATTTTTGGTGTGTAAGTCAACCACCATGAGTTACAGATCAACTTTGAGTTTCATTCCGGTCCACTGATTTTTGATGAAATTACGGGCCTTGGACTTAGAAAATTTCACCGAAAAACGGTTACCCTGTTTTTTTAGTCCCTTTCCGGCAAAGCCGAAGGTGACTTTAGGTTTGCAATCCGTCTGTCTGTCTGTCTGTCCGTCAGTCCGCACGCAATCAGTTTTCCGGACTTTTTTCTAAACGCTGGCAGATATTGAGCTGATTTTTGGTGTGTAAGTCAACCACCATGAGTTACAGATCAAGTTCGAGTTTCGTTATGGTCCACTGATTTTTGACGAAATTACGGGCCTTGGACTTAGAAAATTTCACCGAAAAAACAGTTTTCCCGACTTTTTTTCTAAACACTGATAGATATTGAGCTGATTTTTCGTGTGCAAGTCAACCACTATGAGTTACAGATCAAGGTCAAGTTTCGTTCAGGTCCACTGATTTTTGACGAAATTATGGGCCTTAGACTTAGAAATTTTCACTAATAAAACAGTATTCCGGACTTTTTTTCTAAACACTGGCAGATATTGAGCTGATTTTTGGTGTGCAAGTCAACCACCATGAGTCACAGATCAAGTTCGAGTTTGGTTTTGGTCCACTGATTTTTGACGAAATTACAGGCCTTGGACTTAGAAATTTTAACTGAAAAAACAGTTTTCCAGACTTTTTTTCTAAACTCTGGCACCTATTGAGCTAATTTTTGGCGTGCAAGTCAACCACCATGAGTTACAGATCAAAGTTAAAATTTGTTCGGGTCCACTGATTTTTGACAAAATTACGGGCCTTGGACTTAGAAATTTTCACAGAAAAAGCAGTTTTCGGGACTTTTTTTTTCTAAACGCTGGCAGGTATTGAATTGATTTTTGGTGTGTAAGTCAACAACCATGAGTTACAGATCAAGTTCGAGTTTTGTTATGGTCCACTGATTTTTGACGAAATTACGGGCCTTGGACTTAGAAAATTTCACTGAAAAAACAGTTTTCCCGACTTTTTTTCTAAACGCTGATAGATATTGAGCTGATTTTTTGTGTGCAAGTCAACCACCATGAGTTACAGATCAAGGTCAGGTTTCATTCAGGTCCACTGATTTTTGACGAAATTATGGGCCTTGGACTTAGAAATTTTCACTAATAAAACAGTATTCCGGACTTTTTTTCTAAACACTGGCAGATATTGAGCTGATTTTTGGTGTGCAAGTCAACCACCATGAGTCACAGATCAAGTTCGAGTTTCGTTTTGGTCCACTGATTTTTGACGAAATTACAGGCCTTGGACTTAGAAATTTTAACCGAAAAAAACAGTTTTCCAGACTTTTTTTCTAAACTCTGGCACCTATTGAGCTAATTTTTGGCGTGCAAGTCAACCACCATGAGTTACAGATCAAAGTTAAAATTTGTTCGGGTCCACTGATTTTTGACAAAATTACGGGCCTTGGACTTAGAAATTTTCACAGAAAAAGCAGTTTTCGGGACTTTTTTTTTTTCTAAACGCTGGCAGGTATTGAATTGATTTTTGGTGTGTAAGTCAACAACCATGAGTTACAGATCAAGTTCGAGTATCGTTTCGGTCCACTGATTTTTTACGAAATTACGGGCTTTGGACTTAGAAAATTTCACTGAAAAAACAGTTTTCCCGACTTTTTTACTTACAATGCTTATGTTTGGTATGTAGGTACCTGTCATTAATATCGATCTTCTGTGGGCTACATGTCCAAGGTCAAGGTCAAAAATTTTAACCCTTATCATGAAAACTTATCCTCAAAACTTTTCATAGTCATTTCTCTGTATATTCAAAGTACTTAAGTTATAACACTTATACATGGTAAGCTGGTACCTCTCATTGGTACACATCTGCTGATGATAAGGTCAAGGTCATCTCACAAGGTAAAGGTCATATTTCTGAAAATTTGCTTTTACGGGGGCATTTGTGTTTCACAAACACATCTTTTCTTAGTAAAAGTTCTTCAATGAACTTACTTTAACAAGGAAAATGCTTATATATCTGGCTTTCATTTAAGCATTGCATACAAAGACACGATGCTTATAATTCTGAAAGGGGGTCAAATACGTTATTTGTCTTCCACGGAGTTTCACAAACTATACCTGCCAGTGATATATACTGCGGGTAGGGGACTCGGTATTGCTATGCAATACTATCAGAATGCTTGTTTAAAATGGTGCAATGAGAAATTTTCGGTTGTACAGTGGCCTGAGATCTATTGACTGCTTACAAGTGACTGTACAAATTTCTTTCCTCAGCATGCCATTTTAAATGAAAGATAAGGAATGTTGCAGTCGACTTTGTTACAAAAATTTGACATGATTTCACAAAAACATGAACAAAGAAACTTTATTTATTGACTAATACATGGATTTTGTAATCACCATGCTAGCCCAGGTCAAGACTTACATTGAACCTAGTCTTATATATACTAAAATGAATAAGTGGACTTTCTCAAATGGGGATTTATGGGGGGGGGGGGGGGATGCAGCATGAAGAGTGTATACACTGTTGCCAGTAGATTTAGCAAAATTGCGGACAGTGGAGATCCAGGATCAGAATACATGTTCTGTGCATTTTGATCTTGATATACACTGTCTGCAAAAAAATAGTCTGATCTTGATCAACAGTGTCTACAAAAATAACCAAAGCTGTGGTTAGGGCTTTAATGATGAGAATAATGTTTTTTTAAGTGAAAAAAAAAGAGCTTCTTCGATGTATATCTAAATTCTGCTCTTTCAACATAACATGTTTGCTTTTTGTGCATTACAGGTGTTAGGCCCTTGTATTTTTTTTGTTTTATCCTATTTTTTTTTTCTCCCTTTTTATTTTGACAGATTTGAGGTGAACAACGTGCTGCTGCACCCTGAGATATCAGAATGGTAAGATTCTTGAAGTTTCTTAACTTTCTCAGACAACAAAATTTTAGACTCATCCAAATTGAAAGCAACTGCAGAAGACAAACTAAACGTGGCTGAAATAGTGAAATCTTACTTGAAAAGGGTAGAAAACGTCGTGGAAAAGGAGAAATTGCTGGATATCAGTATTTTCTCACATTTCCTGTAACATTTTCAAAAGCCTTTTGCTTTATGATTGTTTAAACTCGGAGTGATTTAGCAAAAGCTAAATCCTCCAAGAAGTTTGTAGTACCTTATCCTTTACCACAAAATGCCGACCCTGGGAAAGAAGCCTTTAGAACCAGCATTTTCTCCTTTTCCCACAATGTTTTCTACCCTTTCAAAGAAAAATTACACCATTTGAGCCACATTGAAGTTGTCGTCTGCAAATGCTTTCAATTTGGACAAGGTTAAATTTTTTCTCTGTTAAAAGGTTAAAGAACTGTTGGGACATCCTTGTAAATTATTAGATAATCTACATGAATTGCATTTAAGCCCTTTACCAAACTATCACATGTTCTTTTTACTTCGAGAAAAAGGGTTTTGAAAACATCATTGAAAGAGAAGAAAATGTTGGTAAACAGCATTTTCTCCTTTATCCTCAATGTTTTATACTGGTTAATTGACACATTGGACCATTTTAGTCTCATGCGTTTTATCAGCTGCAAATGATTTGAAATTGGGCAATGTCTAAAGTTTTCTTGTCTTTTATGGGGTTAACTATTTACCACACAATTCAGTTTCAACAACCCCAAGAAAGAAACCTTTTAAAGCATAATGGAAAAAGTTTTGTTGCAAAGTTTTTTACCCTTTTAAAGACAAATCAGATCATTATAGCCGTATAATTATATTTTGTCACCTGAAAATGCTTTTAATTGAGATGATTCTAAACTTTTGTTCATGTGAAAGTATTGTGACAAAGAAAGAAATTGATTTTGATACAAGGTTTCTCCCTCTGACACATTGTTTTCAAAATTTGTTGTCTGCAAGACAAAGAAGTTATCTGAAAGGGCTAATTTATAATTTGAATTCTAGCTTTTAAAGATGAATTCCATTATCGGGCTTCATTAATTCGTTGTTTCTAATTCCTTCAAATTTGGACAAATCTAAAATATTGTATGGTAACAACCTAAGAATTACATTCTAGCCACATGAATATATTTTGTCATCTGCAAATGCTTTTAATTGAGATGAGTCTAATAAAGACTTTAGAAACTTAATACTGTACACCCAAAACCCATAATGATACACATATAAATACAATTTTTTAACACTTTTACCAGATGACAAAATTTTAGACTTGGCCAAGTTCAACACAATTGCAGATGACAATGTAGATATGGTTGAAATGATTGGATTTGTCATGAACAAGTAAAAAAACACTGGTTTTCAGCATTTTCTCTGTATTTAAAAAAGGATTCTTCCTCGGGGTTGTTACAACACATGATTGCTTAGTAAAAGGTTATTTTCTTAAAACGTTTCAGCCGTGTTTTCAAGTCGGACCTTGAACTTCAGGTACTTCGGTATGCCAACAAGATCAGCAGTGAGGCGCATAAACAGGTATCAGTATTTGAAATACTTTGTAACTTCAATCGCATTATTGTATATGTATAAAGGCAAGAGGCATAAATACTGAAATTCAGCATTTTATTCTTTTAACAAGTTAAAGTAACAATAAAGGCCAAATGTAATCAAAGTGGGTCTTTAAATGCATTTGAATTTATATCATACCATTTAAAAGTATGGAAATTATTGTGAAGATGACAATCTGTCATTGTACGGTTGGTCCAAGTCTTAGTCGCTGAAAGAGAAATTAATTTCAAAACTAGGTTAAAACCTGCCAGGTAGCTGTGTCTTTTGTTTACTTTTTGCCTGATTTTAAAATTGTTTTTTTCTGCCAGTGACTAACATATGGCCCGACCACACGATAACAGACTGTCATCTCCACATTGTTTTCCATACTTTTAAATGGTATGGTTTAAACTTAAATGTATTATGACACCTGCTTTGGTATTTTGGCCTTTACTGGGCCTTTAAAGTGTGATAATTTTTTTTTTTTTTTTTTTAGATAATTATTTTGACTGAAATAATGTTGAAAGCTGCATAAAACACTATTCAAACAAACAAAGATAATTATTGGGGGGGGGGGAGAAATAATATTACTTGAGTTATGTAGCTTTTCCAAACAATCATAAGTTACATGACCCTGACAAAAAAGTCTTTTGAAAACAATGCCTGATTTTAAGAAAACGCTGGTAACCTGAGAAGTCTGAAATTTTATTGTCTATTAAATAGTTAAACTTTTTTTTTTTTTTTCTTTTTTTGAAACAAATGTGCAGAAGATTACCAGATGACAAAATTTCATACTTGTACATTTTGAAAGCAATTGCAGATTTGGCTCAAAAGATGGAACTTATCCTTGAAAAAGGAAGAAAATGTTTTGGGGAAAACAGAAAATGCTGGTAACTAGCATTTTCTCCTTTTCTTACCATGTTTTCAAAGCCTACACCTAATGCCCATAGAAAAGAGTGATTGTTTGGTAAAAGGTTAAACCCTCCCCACAAAATTAAAGACTCTGAAGAATATGGCACTTGAAAACATTTTGGGAAAAGGAAAAAATTCTCACAATGAGCATTTTCTCCTTTTCAAAAAAGTTTTCTACTCTGTGAAAATAAAATTACATGTATTGAATAACATTTTATTTGTTGTGTGTATACAATTTCAATTTGGGCAAGTTTAACCCTTTCCCACACAACAACATCTTAGTCTTGTAGAAACCCAAAGCATTTTTGGACAATATTGAAGTTTCTTTTGACAGGAGAGAAAACATTGTGGGAAAAAGGAGAAAATGCTGGTTACCAGCATTTTCTCCTTTTCCCATAATGTTTTCAAAAGGCCTCTTCCACAGGGTCGTTAAAATTCGGGATTGTGTGGTAAAGGGTTAAAATTTTGTTGTATGGTAAAGGATAAATGATTCTGTTTTCATTTTCTAACAGGTTATGAGGAATGTCAGGCCAGGAATGTTTGAATATCAAATTGAAAGGTAGGGATATTTCTAACTGTTCATACGTTGTTTATATTATTTCTTGGTCATAGAAACATATAATTGAAAATATCTATATACCCTTTGAAAAAAACAGGGGAAAAAACAGAAAATGTTGGTTACCTCACAGTTATTAAATGATTTTTAGCATGGCTGTTATGAAGAAAAAGTTGAGTAATTGTCATAGCCCTATCGTCTTCTACGTCTGTGTCATTGTTGTGCAAAAATTTTGACATTTTATCATATCTCTGTCATTACTGAAAACTTCTGATTCAAACTTGGACAAGTTGTTAACTTTAAAAGGGGAGCTTATACAACAAGGTGGGCTAGTAACTATCAAAGTATTTTTGACACAGTTATGCCCCTTTTTTGAGTTTGTGCTTCAGACCGTTATCATTGTTTATCCCATGTCCGATATTTTAAGGAATTTCAGAGTTGTTAATTGTCATTTTTATTGATTAATTGACGCTCCAAACCAATTAACGCCTTTAATTACCTTCGTAGTTGAAAACTGATTTGTACCATCGACATCGTCAATCAAAAGGTGTGAAAATCAAGGTTGGTTGCGACTTTTCACACCTTCGTAAGTTTGCAAGCGGATTAATTGACATACGAACTAAAGGTATGAATTTGTGTTCATATATCACTTTTGGGGACATGAAATATACTACGAACTATGAACTACGAACCACTGACGTTCGAAGAATCTGGAGGAATTTAACAATGATAAAGAAGGATAAATATTGGGACCGAAGATAGCATACGAACTAACACATAGCTGCGAACCAGTGACGTGCGAACTAACGAGATTCCACTGTATTGTTCCTGTTAAAGGACCATCCTACCATGTGGTTGTTAGACTATATGGATTTTATGAATCCATAAATATGTGATGACTTGCTTGGTATAATGCATCTCAAAGATGCATTAAATCCCCCTTCCCCATAGGATGGCTTGAATGTTACTGACCCAATAGATTCTATGTGGTACATCTCGAAAGAATGGAACAAGAGCATCGCATGGAGGTGCCAACACTCCACAACATTTGCTTTTGCAGTGAAAATTATAATATCTCAAATAAGGGGCATAACTGTGTCAAAGAAAGACAGAGTAATGACAATGCCTGTACATTTTTTTTTGAAAAGAGTGAGTTTATGAAAACGGCCAGAACAATAACCAGTTGTAACTTTTTTCATTACTTGTTTACAGTATCTTCTTAAGTCATTGTTATTTCCATGGTGGATGTCGCCAGTTAGCCTGGGGTACTGGGGTTTGTTGTAGGTATGTTATAATGAGTATCTAGTGCTGTTGCCAGAGCCATCGTATCGCAGCAGGCTACACTCAACTGCTATCAACAGTATACCTGTTACTAAGCAATCTTGTGTTTTTATGAGCCAGAGGAAAAAAGCCTTCTAAAAACTTTGTAAGAAAAGCAGAAAATGCTGGTAACCAGCATTTTTTCCTTTTCTCACAATGTTTTTTATCCTTTCAAAGACTTTTACTGTCATTTGAGACACGTCTAATGTATTGTCTGCAAATGCTTTTTAATGAAGATCAGTGTTAACTTTGGCTGTCCAGTGAAGAGTTATAATTTAAAAACAAGAGAAACAGAAAATTTTAACTTGGGATTGTTTGGTGATGGATCAAACAGTGTACTGTACAAAGGCCTTACAGTTGACAGATTTGGAAATTATTGTGGCAAAAGGAGCAGCTGCTTGTAACAAGCAATGGCTTTTTTCCCCAATGTTTTCCATCCTATTGAAGAGGATACTTTCAAATTTTCGTGTGTATTTTTTATTAATTTTTGGTTGGTCTGAAAAATAGCAAGGGCTGTAATGGGTTGAGTCAGTTAATTGGAATATGTTGCCTTCTGACTTAATACGATGGCTTTTGGCAACTTTTCTGGTCAATCCTTAAAGTGCTTTCTGCAACCATAGTTGTCTTTGTGACCAGTGTAGATCAAGATCAAACTGCACAAAATGTGCAGTCTGATGTTGATCTACTCTGTCATCTTTGCTGAAACACTATAGACAAAGCACAGTTTTGAAGTTATTAGGTCCTATTTTTTCTAGACTGAAACCTGTTGGTTTTATTTGGCGCTCTAAGGGTTTTAATGTGTAATTTGATTTGTAGCATCTTTCGTCACCACTGTTACTTCCAAGGAGGGCTTCGAAATTTGTCCTACACATGTATTTGTGGCAGGTAAGGAACTCGTTAAAGTTTTCAGTTGGAATTAAGTATTTTATTGTAAACACCACCCATCCCCAACAAAGGAATCAAGTCATCTGTTTGTCTGTCAGGCTGTCTATAGACTTGATTTTGTGTCCTAATCTCCTTCTACAGTTTTCAACCAGTTTTACTGAAATTTGGCTTTGGAAATCTAGATTAAAATCAGACTGCTCAAAAGGTGCAGTCTGATTGTTGACGTACACTGTCCCCTTTCCTAGTGTGGGGGTATTTGTCAAGCAGTTACAAATTTAGTTACTAAGTATCAAACTTATTTTCTGATGTAGTTCTGGATATAATTGAGCCGTGGAGAATTAAATGAGTTTCACTCCACTTTAGATAGTGTCTAAAGCATGTCATTGCAACAGCCAGACTCTCCTGTATTTCTCTCATAAGTAGCAGGCTGGGGCACTGTAGTGCCTTGCCAAAAGACAGCCCCAGTAGGGATTTCATAATTACAAACCCAACTGAAATATAGAAAGCAGCCATGCAGGTTATACAGTGTTTATCCACAGAGAAATCATCAGTGCATTTTTTTGTAGTTTTGACTTGAGTCTTCACCAATTGACCAAACTTTAAACAAGTGCAAACTGAAAGCATTTGCTGACTACAAATCTGATGTTGCAAAATGATGCGATTTGTCTCTGAAAGGTTAGAAAGTCATGGTGGAAAAAGGACAAAATGCTGGTAGCTCGTTTTCCAAATACGTTGTTGATTACCTTCCTGCTTATGGTCATTAAACACTTTACCATACAATCCTGAGTTTAAGTGAATTTACAGAAGAAGACTCTTGAAAACATTGTTGGAAAAAGAGAAAAGGCTGATTACCAGAATTTTCTCCTTTTCCTACATTGTGTTTGACCCTGTCAAAGATAGAGGCCATCTTTTGAGTCACATTTAATTTGTCATCTGGAAATGCTCTCAATTTGGACTAGTCTAAAATTTCGTTGTTTAGTAGAGTTAAAAAATAAAGTGTCTGGTAAAAGATTAGTAGTTAAATAAGAAAGTTTGAAATATACGACATTATTAAATCAATTATTTTCTTCTTTTAAAGTGGAGATAATGCTTCCGTACTACACTACGGCCATGCAGGAGCCCCAAACAGTAAACAACTCAATGACGGAGATATTTGGTGGGTACTTCTTACATTCTAAGTTGTGATTCAACCTAACATGTGTAATGGACGTTTTTTCAGCTAACTTCACATACTTTATGGGTAGTCTCAGATTGAGATTGCACAGAAGGTGCAGTCTGATCTTCTACTTTAGGTGCACTCTAGCAACTACGGGTTTAATGCATCTCCATGACACATTGAAACTTGACTTTAGAAGAGTAGAAAACATTGTGGGAAAAGGAGAAAATGCTGGTTACCAGCATTTTCTCCTTTTCCCACAATGTTTTCAGAAGGCTTCTTCCTCAGAGTCGTAAAAACCAGGGATTGTTTGGTAAAGGGTCAATGCATCTCCATGATACATTATACCAAGCAAGTCATCATAATATCAGTGTTTGTCCCAGAGCGCGTTTCTTGCGTTTTTGACGCAATGATTTCTTAGCTGATGCACTGAAATTCGTGGTGTGCGTCTTTTCTGACGCAACCAAAAAAAATATCAGTTCAATAAAAACAATAGTCTATAATACACACCATGATGTCGAGCGGAAATACTAAGGGGCAAAATAAGGTTCGTATGCAGAGAAAGACTTCGTATGCCATGATTATTTTATACTGAGAGTGTATGATACGGCGCCCAGTGTCTGAAACCGATTTTATTGATAATTTATTGATAAATATCTGCCAGTACTGCACAAAAAAGAATTAAAGAACATGAATTGCTACCAACTGGCTTGTCTCTGACACAGTCACACATTTGAAGCTCTTGTTTAATAATAATCGACTGGGTACGGAATAACTACAGGAAGGTCAATTTGTCACCGCGCTTTAAATGTGTACGGTCTGTGTATTCTAGATGCTTTCTGAAACAGAACAGCAGGTAAACCGAAAAAGAAAAACAGAAAGGACTTGCAGACTGTTTTGTTGTCCCTTCCACAAATAAACACACCAAAGTGTGAAAAAAATGAAAAATCAACAAATGCAACAAATATCCAGGTCTTGTCAGATGCATTAACCCCCCTTTTCACAGAGCATGGCTCATATAGTGTTGGCTCTCAATCAGGGTGGTCCAGACCAAACTTGATTACCAAAGCAATATTTAGATCTGTCTTTGAAACTGGAAGAGTCCACTTCAGCTTTTCAGGTTACCTCCTGAAACAACATACTTTATAGGCCTTTAGATAATCAGCATCAATTTAAGTTAAAATCATGAATGATTTAGTTTACATATATTTTTATTTTTAGCTCGTAATAAAAAAAGGGGTTTTCGGTTCTTTTCACTTAGGTAATATGTAATTATAAAATGGTACAAAAAATTTCTTAAATATAGAATATATTAGTAACACATCAACTGGGAGAGAGAGAGAAAGACAGAGGGGAAACAGAAAGGGAGATAGAGAGACAGAGACTAGAAGAGAAAGACAGAGACTGGGGGGCAGGGGAGAGAAAGAGAGACAGAGACAGAGACTGGGAGAGAAAGAGAGAGAGAGAGCGAGAGAGAGAGAGCTTGGAGAAAATGACAAAGTTGAAGAGAGAGAGAGAGAGTTGGAGAAAATGACAAAGTGGAAGAGAGAGACAGGCAGAGTCAAAAAGACAGAGAAAGAGGGAAAGAGCGTATGAATATGTGTGAAAACATTGGTGCCAAGGGACTAGTGTCTAATTACATGCAGTTTCTTCTTAAGTCTGTTGCATGATAGAAAAATCACTGTTATGGTTTCGCTATTACCTGTTTGTAATTCTGTAATTGCAAGTATGCTGACAAACAGAGGGGGGCGAGATATAAAATTCTGTGACATGTTTTATTGATGTTTTCAGTTTGTTAGATATGGGCGGGGAATATTATTGTTATGGTTCGGACATCACGTGTTCATATCCCTGTAATGGAAAGTTTACAGATAAACAGAGGGGGATTTACAATGCTGTATTGAAAGCTAGTCGAGCAGTAATGGCAGCTGTGAAACCTGGTAATAACTTTTTGTTTCGGTTTTGGATTTAGTCTCTACCAATTATCAAAATTTCAGATTCATCCAATTCCAAAACATTTGCAGAAAACAAATTAGACATACCTCAAATAGTGATATATGTCTGGGGAAGGGTAGATGACACTGGAAAAATTGTGGTTACCAGCATTTTCTCCTTTTCCCACAATGTTTTCAAGGGCTTCTTCCCTAGGGCCATTAAAACACAGGATTATTTGGTAAAGGGTTAATCCCTAGGTTCCTATGTGCCATTTGGGACCTTTTGCGGATAGTATAGATCAAGATCAGACTGCACAGAACATGCAATCTGATCTTTGATCTACACTTTGTGATATGGTGAGTTGTATAAAGCATAAAATCATGCTACTTTGAAATCAAAATATTTCGGTTGTAACAACTGCTTGAAAATCTTCCTGTTTTAATTAGCCATGCTGTTTTCAAAGAAAACATTGAGGTATTGTTGTAGCCCTGTCATCATCTGCATAGTCATGGTCGTGCAAAAACTTTGACGATTTATGGTACCTCTATCAGTACTGAATATATTTACTTCAAAAACTATCAAAAGGGGAACCCATACAACAGGGGCATGTAACCATCAGAATGTTTTTGACAGTTATGCCCCTCAAATTTTCTCTGAAAATCATTTTATTTCTGAAAGCAGTTGCAGCCAAGTGTTGGCACTGCATGCAGTGCTCTTCTTTTGTGCTACAGTAGACCATGTTTTAAAAGGCTTTGACAGAAAGAAAAATCGGATGAATAATTTTTTTTTTTGTTTTATGGATTGTGACCTTGAAACCCAAATTCTGTTCAAGGGTTGATGAAAGTCATTGCTACATACATGTAATTCATTCCTATCTCACTCCTGAACAATATTTTAAGTTTGTATATGTTAAAAAGCAGCCAGTGGCTTGGAAAGGTTAAAAAACAAAATTTAGCTTTGTCAGTATATTTTATATAATGTCATGCTTGTTTACTTAAGGATTCTGTGTGGCTCAGAGTTGAAAGAGTAGGGCCCTGGTTCAATCCTTGCTTGCGGCACTGGGTTTCCTTGGATAAGACACTTCAGACCCAAAGCCTAGTACTGGTAAAACCTAGGACACACCCTGAGCCCTGGTAGCTCAGTGGGTAGCGTACAGGACTTGAGGACAAGGGGTTCATGGTTTGATCCCCAGCTCGGCCAATTTCTTTCTGAGCATTGATGATAGTCGTTGCAATAGGATATCATTCCTCTCTCACTGCTGACCATTGTTTTGTGGGAAAGCAGCCAGTGCCTTCGAAAGAAAATTGTGGGGAGTACTGGTAAAAGAAACTCCAGGAAAGCATGGATAGGTGCACTGGCCACCCCTATGTAACTAAAATAATGTTGAAAATGGCGTTAAACACCATACAACCCATACAATAAAGAAAAACTAGGACATACTTGCACAGTTGAGCTGTAACATTGAAATCATTGAAATAATAATGAGCTTGGTGTAAAACACAATCGGTCAATCAATCAATTGATTAACCAACCAACAGTCAACCATTTAAACATATAAACGACCAACCAACCAGTTAGTTAATCAATCAGTCCTTTTACCAGCAGCTCTTTCTGAGGTTTTTAAATGCTTATAAAAATTTGATACAGGAGTTTCATGGGTTGACATGCACAAACTTGCGGAGAAAGTGGAACTTGAGGAGCTGAAAAATCTTGGTCTGATTCAGGGAGATGTGGAGGAGATGATGCAGGTCAGACTGGGGGCCGTATTCATGCCTCATGGTTTAGGACACTTCATGGGTATTGATACCCATGATGTCGGAGGTTATCCAGAGGTAGGAGGTTTGTAGCCTGTTAACCAGATGGCAAAATTTTAGACATGTCTAAATTGAAATCATTTTGCAGGTGATTAATTAACTCTTTACCAAACAACAAAATTTTAGACTTTCCTAAATTGAAAGCATTTGCAGACAACAAAATAAAAATGATTCAAAAATTGAAATCTGTTTTGGGAAGGATGGAAAACATTGTGAGAAAAGGAGAAAATGCTGGTTACTAGCATTTTCTCCTTTTCCCACAGTGTTTTCAAAAGGTTTCTTTCTCAGGGTCGTCAAAACTAGGGATTGTGTGGTAAAGGGTTAACTCTTTTCTACACAATCCTAAGTTTTAAAGACCCTAAGGAAGAAGTCTTTTGAAAACCTTGTGGGAAAAGGATGAAATGCTGTTAATCAGCATTTTCTCCTTTTCCCACAATATTTTCTACCCTATTATAAACAAAATCCATCATATGAGCTACATTTAACTCTTTACACTACAATCCCGACTTTTAACGACCTTGAGAAAGAGGCCTATAGAAAACATTGTTGGAAAAGGAGAAAATGCTGGTAACCAGCATTTTCTCCTTTTCCCATAATTTTTTCTACCCTATCAAAGTCAGAAATCATCATATTAACAAGATTTAATTTGTTGTCTGCAGATGCTTTGAATTTGGTCCAGTCCAAAAATTCGTTTGGTAAAGAGTTAAATTGTTGCAAATACTTTCTGCTTGGACAGGTCAATATTTTGCTTGTGTGGTAAAGGGTTGAAAAAGGCTTAGATGATGGCATTTTGCTTGAAAAGGTAGAAAGGGTAAAAACACTGGGAGAATGTTCTTGAAAGATTTCTTTTTAAGGATTTGCTAAAACATGGGATTGTTTGAGATAGATAAATGTAAGCAAGTACCAATTTTAAGCTGTTAATGGACTAGAGCAAGCTGTAACCCAATACTACACAATCCTGACTTTTAATGATTTTGAGATAGAAGCTTTTTAAAAACATTGTAAAAAGGGAGAAAACCTTTTCCCACATTGTTACCTACCCTTCCCTTAACAAATTCCAATTTTTCTGTCACATTTATTTTGTCGTCTGTAAATGCTTTAAATTTGGACTAGTCTAAAGAGCTCTTCTATTGGACAGTTTGATTGATTGCCATACATCAGTCAGTAACAAAGAGTGTGTTATCTGTGTGGTAACTTGTTTAATTTGTGGCTTGGCCATGTTCTTTATGAAGAATGATGATTGTAATTGCAACAGGATTCATTCTTGTCCACCTCTGAACATACCTTTTGCTTTAAAAATTATAGGAGAAATATTCCCATAATTAGATGTATTCATATACAGTGTATGAAAGAGGTTGCACTGCAATAAAAGATTATTCGTTTCACAGTTTTTGAAGAAAATGACGAACAACATATCATTGTCATAGCTCTGTCTGTATCTGCATTGTCGCCATGCAAAAAAAAACTTTGGCAATTTTCTGATGTCTCAGTCATTGCTGAAGATATTTACTTCATATTCGGGATTGTTGTTTACTATCAAAAGGGAAACACCATACCAGAGGGTCAGGTAACCCTCAAAACATTGCTTGACACAGTTATGCCCCATTTATTAGAATTTCCCCTAAAAAAAGTAACTGCAGTCAAGAGTTGGCATCAGCATGCTGTGTTCTATTTTTTTTTAGGGCACAGAGAGAATTAATGAGCCTGGCCTGAGGTCATTACGGACAGCTAGGACACTAGAAAACAGAATGGTTCTTACCATAGAGCCTGGTTGTTACTTTATAGATGTTGTAAGTAATATTCATTGGTTGTATCTTTGAGTGGCACAGTTTGGATTACAGGTGAACCCCCTTACCACACGACAAAAAATTAAACTCATCCAAATTGAAGGCATTTGCAAATAACAAGTTTCATGTGGCTCAAATATTGAAATTTGTCTTTTGAAAGTTTAGGAAACACTTTGGGATAAGGAGAAAATGCTGGTTACCAGCATTTTCTCCATTTCCCCCACTGTTTTCAAAAGCCTTTCTCATGGTTGTTAAAAGTTGGGATTGTATGGTAAATGGTTAACCTACAGGGTGGCAGATTAGCCAATTTATTGAATTGTGCTTTACTTTGCTTTCAACATTATTTTATTCATATTATCGTGACAGCTCACTCCTAGATTTCACAAGGTCTGGGTAGTTTCTGCAATGCCTTGCTCATGAACACTACCACAAAAAAAAATCAAACCAAGACATTTGGATGAGTCACATTTAGGTGAAACTTAAAAAGTGTAGCAGGGTAGAAAATTGATGAAATGGATACATACATTTTGATTTAAGACATAACTCTTATCAGTTGTGTTTGCAGATATGAGAGTTACTTCCCTTGAAGGCTTTACCAGCCAGTCCTTGTTTTGACTCTAAAACACATAATGTTGACTTTTAACAACCCTGGGAAAGGACCCTTTTGAAAACGTGGGAAAAGGAGAAAATGCTGTTTACCAGCATTTTTTTCTTTTCCCACAATGTTTTCTACTCTATCAACGAAAAATTGCACCATTTTAGCCATATTGAAATTGTCGTCTGCAAATACTTGCAATTTGGATAAGGCTAAAATTTTGTTGTCTGGTAAAGGGTTGAACAACTGAGAGGAATACTGACTTGGAAAATTTTGAGGGAAAATAAGAAAAACACTGATGATCAGCAAATTCTCCTTTTCCCGGGATATTTTCTACCTGTTCAAAGACATCCCATATTTGATCCATGTTTAACTTCAACTCTTTACTAGACCGCAAAATTTTAGACTTGTCCGAATCCAAAGCACTTGCAGACGACAAATTAAATGTGGCTCTAATTGTGGAAGCTGCCTTTGAAATGGTAAAAGACATTGTTGGAAAAGGTAGAAAGGTTACCAGCAGTTCTCCTTTTCTGCAATGTCTTCAAAAGTCTTCTTTTTCAAGGTCATTAAAAGTCGGCATTGTGTGGTAAAGATTTGAATGCATTTATCCCAGTACCAGACAACAAACATTAGAACCTGTCCATATATCAAGCATTTGCAGATGACATATTGAATGTGGTTAAAAAGGTTTGGTTTGTCTTTGTGGGGGGAAAAAGAGCAAACATGGTAACCAGCATTTTCTCTTCTTCCGGAGGGTTGTTAAAATTCAGGACTGAGTGTTAAAGGGTTAATGTAAATAAGTCCAGAATTTTGTCATCTGGTAAATGCTGCTTGGTCGATTTTCATAAACCTGTTGTTACACAAATGTGAGATTTTGCGCCTCTAAAGCTTGTCAAAACATGGTGAGAAATGAAGCAATGAGTCCAAGAAAATTTCACCTGTGTCAGAAGGAAAAATGCAGCCAAAGAAACCTTATTAATTGTTTAGGCTTGCAGAACTGCTTCTTCACTGTTTTCATTTAGCAAATACATTCACCACAAATTAAGTCTGTACCAAACAGTTTCAAGTGTTAAGGCCATTTAAAATAATGTAGCATTTTCCTTTTCCCAGAATGTTTTCTGCACTTTTCAAGAATGTCATTTGAGCCACATTTAATTTACAGTCTGAAAGTGCCTGTCACTATTCAACGAAAAAAAAAGATTAAACTTTCTAAGGTTATCAACTGAGCTACCAATCTTGGTTTCAAATAAGGGAGAAATAGAGGAAATTTTTTTGGTGAAAGTTTGAAATTAATTTCATCGAGTGAACATCATTGGTAATATTTTCATGTGTGGTGCAGCCATGAGTGAAAATATTACCGATGATGTTCATGAGATAAATAAATTCCATCTTTCACCAAAAAAAACCCAAATATTCTATTTATTTCATGCTTGTAACCCCTTGTAACTGGGGACTTTAATCAGAATCCAGTACAGTTCTCTTCGGTAATTCCCTGTGGTGTACCCCCCCCCCCCCCCCACCCAGCAATGCATTACAGTATTAGGGTAAATGCGCGTAAATTTATAAATTTTGTTATACAATATTTCCGTCTGGTTGAATCACACACACTGTTTACCTAGGTAAGTAGCCCACAGGAACCACAGTTTCAGCCTACAGTTGAAGAGCTATGGAAATATTTACAGTAAATTTCACTGGTCATGACCACAAATTAACAAATCTTATAATCTGCCATTATTTCATGATAAACTACTGAAAAGCATGAAATAACAAGGTTTGACCACCCTTTGATAGTCAACTAAGCAACAAATCTTGGCTTCAAATAACTGAGAAATTATCATATTTTTCCAGTTGATTGATAAAGCTCTAGCCAACCCTGAACAAGCCAGATTTATGTGTAGAGAAGTGATCGACCAATACAGAGGGTTTGGTGGGGTAAGTAGTTTTAAACCATTGCTTAACTCTTTAACAAATGACAAAATTTCAGACTGGTCCAAATTGAAAGCATTTGCAAAGGACTAAGCCAGGCCAGGTGGCTCTGTGGTTAGTGTATCTGACTCGTGACCTGGAAGTTGCAGGTTCGATACCCAGTTGCGGCAAACTTTCCTTCTGGTGATTTTCACCTCTCACCTCTGATGCATGTGAGAAAAGTAGTCAGTGGCTTTGGAAAGAAAGTTGTGTTAGTACTGGTGTGAGAAAGCCAGGAAACATGTTGGTGCGTCACTGACTGCCATGATATGACCTAAGCTGTTAAAATGGCGTTAAACTCCAATACAAACCAAACCAAAAAGCAAAGGACTAATTAAATGTGACCCAAAAACTAAAATTTGCCTGTGGAAGGGTATATAACATCCAGGGAAAGGAAAAAATGCTAGTTGACAGCAGTTAACTCTTTTCTGACTATGTTTCAGAGGCCTTTTTCCTCTCAGTTGTTGAAACTCCGGCTTGTGTAGTAAAGGGTTAACCCTTTACCAGTTAACCCTTGACCACACAGGCCCCAGTGTTGATTATCCTGCAAGAGAAATCTGTTAAAAACATTGTGAGAAAAGGAGAAAACACTGGTAACAGCATTTTCTCCTTTCCCACAATGTTTTCTAACCTTTCATTGAAAAATCCAGTCATTTGAGCAACATTTAATTTGTGCTCTGCAAATGCTTTCAATTTGGACAAGGCTAAAATTTTGTTCTTTGGTAAAGATTTAGGTACACGCCTGTAAAAAATGTGACAATAGTAGAAATGATATTTTCTACACATTAATATTTTCACTTTATTCTTGTGTTCAGCATTTCTTCATGTTGATGATTGATGATTTACACAATGGTTTCAAAGTTGTACAGTGTAAAAATTTGCTTCATAATTAATCCTTTACCATGCAATCCTAAGTTTTATTGTCCTCGGCAGGAAAAAAATTTGAAAACAATGTAAAAATAAGAAAAAAGAGAAACTGCTGGTAACCAACATTTTCTCCTTTTCCCAAATTGTTTTCTACTCTTCATAGACAAATCCCACCATTTTAGACACATTTTGTTTTACATCAGCAAATATTTTTAATTTGAGCAAGTCCAAAACTTCGTGATTTGATAAAGAGTTAAGTTAATTATTTCCAAGAAACACCTCAGTACAGGTCACTTTGTCCCGTCATTAGTTACCTTTGCCTTTTTTCCTGATATCCTATTTGCTTTGGTAGTGAATCTGGCTGGCTTTACCAAACAATACCAGGTTTCTCAACCGTGGGGAAGAAAGCTTTTGAAAACGTTGTGGGAAAAGGAGAAAATGCTGGTAAGCAGCATTTTCTCCTTGTCCCACAATATTTTCTACCCTACCAGAGAGATAAAGCTCATTTGTAACATTTTTGAATGTGTTGTCTGCAGATGTTTTGAATTTGAAAGAGTCTAAAATTTGTTGTTTGGGAATGGGTTGAGACAGGTTTTGTTCCACAAAGCAGCCACCCTAGAGATAATTTGTCTTGTCAATTACAGGTAAGAATAGAGGATGACATAGCTGTCACAGAGGATGGAATGGAATTGCTTACCTGTGTTCCAAGAACAGTGGAGGAAATCGAAAACTTTATGGCAGAGGAAAAACAGTCACTCCCCCTTCCACAAGAAGAACAGAAACTTGTTCTCTAGACAGTGATTAACTTATTAATTCTGACATTCTGATGAAGAGGTGTGAACTTTGTCTTCCCTGTAAACTCTATGCTGTTGGTATTTATGGTATTAGAATTTTCTAAGCAAGGTAATTTCTAACAGGTAGATACAGGGTAAGTTTGAACTCCTTACCATATAACAAAATTTAATACTGGTCCAAATTGAAAGCATTTGCAGACGACAAAAAGAATGTGTGTCATAAAGTGAAATTTGGAAGGGTAGACAACATTGTGATAAAGGGAGAAAATGCTGGTTTTCAGCATTTTCTCCTTTCTCCACAGTGTTTCAAAAAGCTTTCTCTCTCAGGGTTGTTAAAACCTGTGATTGTGTGGTAAAGGGTTGAAAGAAAGTTACTTTTGAAGACCTTAAATTTTGCCCATACGAGGGCTGAGCAAAAAGTTCTTGGAGTTTCTTCGAACTTTTTATTCTGATGTCTGATTGTTTTCAGATTTCCACTTGTGTAATCATGGTTTTATATCAATTTCCAGGTTAAAAAATCACCAGTCTTATTTTACTTTAGATATATGTATTTTCACCATAGAAACTCCAAGGTTTGCTGCCCAGGAGCACACAGTAAAATCACTGTTGTCATGCTTTTAAAAACAATCGTATATCAAAATCGTCTCGTTCAAATTCACTAAAAATTACATCAACCTAATGAATGGCGCCATTTGATGTTCTTTGCGACAGTAGTTTTTGCGAGACCTATTAAAGGAAAAATAAGATAAAAAATGGTGATTTTGGAAGTGGTAGAAACTCATGCAGTGGTAAAGCCACAATTGAAAAAATTTGCAATATTCAAGGGGCATGTTCAATTCAAATAAGGATGACAGAGTATTGAAGATGATTCAAGGATATGCTGAGAAAGTGCCAGCATAACATTAAACAACATCATACTCATGTGACAAGAATGTCACAGTATGCTCTGGGTATACCTTTTTAGATCACTTTGTCTTAAACTTTCCAGTTTTGTGTGTGATGAATGGATCTTAAACATATGAAAACTTACGTGTAACAGCACAAGTAGTTTTGTTTTAATTGACATATTCCATGAATTTTTTGCTCGGCCCTCATAGTTTTGTTTTTTAAAATAAACATATTCCACGAACATTTTGCTCA
Organism: Hippopus hippopus; assembly: GCA_946811185.2. NCBI lineage: Eukaryota > Metazoa > Mollusca > Bivalvia > Cardiida > Cardiidae > Hippopus > Hippopus hippopus. Next base: position 10,540,055 of record OX328103.1, on the reverse strand, counting down.
GCCCCCACATATGTAGTCAGATGTCTGTGATATTGTTAGGGATGCAGTAATATTTCTATAAAATAAAAGACCACAAAGTCATGCACATTGGAAAATCATTCCCTATAGTTTTGTCTATAGGACAAACGTTACTTCTTTACCACACGACAAAATGTTAGACAGATCCAAATTGGAAGCGTTTCCAAAGGACATAGTAAATGTGGCACAAGTAATGGGATTGTCTGTAAAAGATGAGAAAACATTTTGGGAAAAGAAGAAAATGCTGGTTACCAGCATTTTCTTCTTTTCCCACAATGTTTTCAAAAGCTTTCTTGCTCAGGGTCGTTAAAACTCAGGATTGTGTGGTAATGGGTTAAGAGTGCCCACAACATGGATTACAAAGATTGATCTGTCCAGCAATCAACAAAACTATGTACTTTTCCAAATCCAAAGCATTTGCAGGTGACAAGTCAAATTGATTGGATTTGTATTAGAAAGGGGTGAAAATATTGTGGGAGAAAGAGACATTGCTGGTTGCCTGCATTTTCTTCCTCTTGCATGATGTTTTCAAAAGCCTACTCTCTCAGGGTTGTGAAAACTCAGAATTTTTTGGTAAAAAGTTAACCAGAGTATCAGTTAAGTATCTAAAAGTCTAGATCCATGATCAGACTGCTAGTTCTGTGCAGTCTGATCTTGATCTACACTGTACACCATATGTTGCATGCATAATATAGTCAGTGATAATAGAGTCATTTTCCAAGTGATTTTTAGCTCACCTGAGCACGAAGTGCTCATGGTGAGTTATTGTGATCGTGCTGTGTCCGGCTTCCGTTGTGCGTCGTCAACTTTTACCTTGTGTACACTCTAGAGGCCACATTTCCAGTCCAATTCTTGTGAAACTTGGTCAGAATGTTTGTCTTGATGATATCTTGGACGAGTTCAAAAATGGGTCATGTCAGGTCAAAAACTAGGTCACTAGGTCAGATCTTAGAAAAACCTTGTGTATGCTCTAGAGGCCATATTTTCAGTCCATTACTCATGAAACTTGGTCAGAATGTTTGCCTTGGTAATATCTCAGACAAGTTTGAAAATGGGTCATATGGGATAAAAAACTAGGTCACTAGGTCAAATCTTAGAAAAACCTTGTGTACACTATAGAGGCCACATTTTCTGTCCAATACTCCTGAAAGTTGGTCAGAATGTTTGTCTTGATGATATCTCGGACGAGTTTGAAAAGGGGCCATGTCGGGTCAAAAACTAGGTCACCAGGTCAAATCTTAGAAAAATCCTGTGTACGCTCTAGAGGCCATATTTTCAGTCCAATACTCCTGAAAGTTGGTCAGAATGTTTGTCTTTATGATATCTTGGACGAGTTTGAAAATGGGCCATGTCGGGTCAAAAACTAGGTCACCAGGTCAGATCTTAGAAAAACCTTATGTAAGCTCTAGAGGCCACATTTTCGGTCCAATAATCTTGAAATTCGGTCAGAATGTTTGTCTTGATAATTTCTTAGACTAGTATGAAAATGGGTCATGTTGGATAAAAAACTAGGTCACAAGGTCAAATCTCGGAAAAACCTTTTGTACTACAATTACAGTCCAATATTCTTTAAACTTTTGTTAGAATGTTTGTCTTCATGATATCTTGCATGAGTTTGAAAATGGGTCACATGGAATAAAAACTAGGTCACCAAGTTTCATCCTTGAAAAACCGTGTGTACGCTCTAGAGGCCACATTTTCAGTCCAATAATCTTGAAATTTGCTTTGAATGTTTGTCTTGATAATATCTTAGACTAGTATGAATATGGGTCATGTTGGATAAAAAACTAGGTCACTAGGTCAAATCTCGGAAAAACCTTTTATACACCCTACAGGCCACATTTTCTCTCAAATACTCATGAAAGTTTGTCGGAATGTATGTCTGGATAATTTCTACATGTCAAGTAGGCCGCTGAGACAAATTCTAGAAAAAGCTTGTGTGCACTCTAGAGGCCATATTTGTAAGCCCAATACTAATGAATGTTTGTCAGAGTGTTTGTCTTATTATCTCTGAAGAGATTGGAAATGGGTCATGTTTGATCAAAAGGCTCAGGTGAGTGACTTCAGGGCCATCATGGCCCTCTTGTTTTTTTTGTATGACGGTAAGGGTCTCATAAAGAAAGTGCCATTTATGTTGTACATCATTAATTATTCAAAGATTCCAGTTATAAGCATCGCCAAAGTGTCAATCAGATAACTGATTTATGTTATGGTACAATAGATTTTAACTTGCTCACTTTAGACCCGTTTTCCTTTCCTACATATCTTTGTGGGTTGTAGGAGAATATGGGACTTTTTAGCTCACCTGGGCACAAAGTGCTCAATTTGAGCTTTTGTGATAGTGCTGTGTCTGTTGTGTCATCCATCTTGTGTCGTCTAGGCATCAACAATTACCTTATGTGCAATCTAGAAGCCACATTTTATTACATTACACATGAAACTTTGTCAGAATGCTTGTCTTGATAGTATCTCGAACAAGTTTGATATTGGGTAATGTTGGGCGAAAAAGTAGGTCACTTGGTCAATCTGGAAAAACCTTGTGTGCACTCCAGAGGCCACATTTTAATCCTGATACTCGTGAAACATGGTCAGAATGTTTGTCTTGATGGTATCTCGGACAAGTGTGAAATTGGGTCACTTCCGTTCAAAAAGTAGGTGACTCATGTTTTACATCATCACAACCAGGATCTCTTCAGCTTTATCCTTCCAAGATGACTTTACTCAGGTGAGCGCTTTACAGCCAATTGCTCTCTTGTTTAAGTATTTTAGGGGACTATTTTTGGCATAGCATTTTTCAAAGAAAACATTGAGGTGTTGTAATAGCACTGTAGTAGTCCATGCCATCATGGGAAAACATTGGCATTTTCTGCCATACTGGAATCTGGGTCAATATTCTCCAACCATTCTTAAGAATATCCTTGGTCTTATTCTCAAGAATATTCAAAATTTAAAAGTAACACAACCTCTGATTGGCTAAACCAAATGATTTAGCCAATCAGAAGTTGCGTTACTTTCAGTATTTAGAATTAGACCAAGAATGTTAGGAATGGTTGGTGAATAAGGACCCAGGTTGCCATGTTTGTAGACACAATTCTGTTTTCTGTTGCCCTCCTACAGGTTTCATCTAACTTGGATGAATTTGTTATCATGGAAGCCCTCTTACAATTTAAGAGTGTGCTGTTTTGATTTTTCATGATTTGTCAATTATTACAAGAGTTACAGCTCTTTGAATTTTTTTTTTCCCTGATTGAGTGAAATAACAACCTGTGACTAGGACTTTGTCAGTCTGGGAAAGTTCTAGTGGAAAAAAATGTGTCACAACATTTTGGATTGCTCAACCAACAATGAGAAGTGATGCTGCATTGCTTTCCAAGAAAAGTGTCATCATCATCAGCACTCTGAGAAAATGGGGTTTAACTCTTTACCAAAGACAAAAATTTAGACTTGTCCAAATTGAAAACAGCTGCAGACGACAAATCAATAGTGGCTCAAATGGCGGAATTTGTCCTTGATAGAGTAGAAAACATTGTTGGAAAAGGAGAAAATGCTGGTCACCAGCATTTTCTCCCTTTCCAACAATGTTTTCAAAAGGCTTCATACCAAGGGTCATTAAAACTAGGGCTTGCTTGGTAAAGAGTTAACTCTTTAGGAAATGACAAAATTTTTGACACATCAAAATAGACAGCATTTGCAGACTACACATTAAATGTAGTTCAAATAATGATTTTTGTCGTTGATATTAGGGTAGAATGCAATGAAGGGAAAAGTAGAAAATGCTGGCTACCAGCATTTTCTCCTTTTCCTACTATGTTTTCAAGGCCTTTTTTCTTCAGGGTAGTTAAAACTGGATTGTTGGGTAAAGAGTCGGCGCATCTCACAGATGCACTATTACCAAGTAATTTATCACATGTTTATGGATCTATAAAATAAATTTTGATTAACTACTAACTGAATCATGAGGTAGATTGATCATTGGACATGCTTAAAAATTTCAAAGGATTACAAACTAGGGAACAAATAGGAAATAAAACAGAATCAAACAAATAGAGGATTCATTTGTACAAAAATTTATTGGTTGTTTCAATACAATAAATATTTTGTTTCATAGTTTCGTTCTTCTGTGCTTTCAAAAAATGCTGTGATAAAGACATTTTGCTTTTTAACTACATTAATTCCTAAGACAGTTTAACTCTTTTGCATATTTACCTCTTTACCAAATGTCAAAATTTAGACGAGTCAAATTTGAAAACCATTTGCTGATGACAAATTAATTGTGACAAACAAAAAACTAAATTTTGCTATCATTTTCTCCTGTTCCCACATTGTTTTCTATCCTCTGAAAGAAAACATCCATAATTTCAGCTGCACAGAATCTTTTGGCTGCAAATGCTCCGATTTGGACAGATCTAAGTCTGCCATGTGGTAAAGAGTTCAAGGTTATACATAATTTCACACAATAGATCAATACAATTTATCAATTACTGCATGCATCCATTTTTGCAGTGATCTGTATCACATGCCAGGGTATGTATTCACCAACCATTATTGAGAACATTGTTCATCCTATTCTCCAAGATTTTCTGAATTTGAAAGTAACACAGCTTCTGATTGGCTAAACCAAATGGTTTAGCCAATCAGAAGTTGTGTTACTTTCAGTTAAGGAAAATTCTGAAGAATAAGACTAAGAATGTTCTTAAGAATATTTGGTGAAAATGGACCCAGTACAGGATCAAATTAACTCTCTACCAAATCAAAGTCTCCCATGTTACAGACTGCATTACCAGGCTGTCAAAAACACTGTGGGAGAAGCTTTTGAAAGCATTGTGCCAAATTTGATAGTATTTTTAGACATGATAAATATGGCTCACATGGCAGGAATTGCCCTTGAATGGAAAGAAAACATTTTGGGAAAAGGAGAAAATGCTGTTTACCAGCATTTTCTCCATTTCCTAAAATTTTTCGCTCCACTGGCAGGAGGCCAGCAATCTTATATCATGGTTTCAAAAGCCTTCCTTCCTATGCTGTAAACCATTGGATTGTTGGGTAAAGGGTTAAAATTTTAATGAAAAAGTTAAAGCAGGAAAACTGATATCAGTGTGCATTTAAAAATAGTTTTTTCTTGCATTTCACAAAAGATAAAACTCTAGAAAAAATATTTCACCCAATCTTGATGTTTTAAGTGAATACAATTTATGGTTATTTAATAGACAATAATTATATAAAAGCTGAAAATTAATGTTCACCAATTACTGTATCATTTCCAACACACAGCATTAGTTTCTTTCATAATTATCAGCAATAGTGATGAAAGTTTTACAATAAATTGAAGAAACAGAAACTTTCTCAGTCCCAACCAGGTGACAACATTTTAGACTTTTCCATGCAGGAAGCATCTGAAAATTAAATGTGACTCAAATGATGGAATTTGTCTTTGGCAGGGTGGAAAACATTGTGGGAAAAGGAGAAAATTACAGAGTATTACCTTCGTTTCATTTCACAACACCTTCATGTTGGACAAATATTAAGAAAGAAATTTGCTGTCAATTAATGTATTGAAATGTTACATAATGTGATAAGTATTGCAATTGAAAAAGAAATATAACATTCACCCTTACATGACAATGTGATAAAATTTGTAATATTGTTTTGTTAGTGAAGATTTCTAAATCAACATGTCATAGTAAAACATGTTAGCATTGAATAGTATTCTACCTGGCTTTCAACATTATTTCAGTCATATAACTGCAGCAGATGGCTTATTCATGCGTGTTCTGGATTTCACTGGTTTTACAGCCCCGGCTCTAACTCGTTTTGTCCAAGGACACTCTCATTGAACTTTCACTGCCTTGACAGAAGATCAAACTCATGACCACTGATCCACCATTCCTATTCCTTCATCGCACAGAACCTGCCCTGTGGGCAATAGCCATAAATACTCGTACAAAAAAAAAAGTTTGTCTATGAAAAGACCAAAAGATGGAAATGAAAGTAGATATTCCGAATGAGATATTCTAATTTAGAATATGAATTCAACCCTTTACAAAATAACCAAAGTATTAACAACACTGTGGAAGTTAACTACTGAAAATATTGTGGGAAAATTTTCCCCTTTTCCCATAATGATTACTACAATGTTTACTACTCTTTCATAGGAAAATCACATCATTTGACCCTTTTCTTTTGGACTTCTCTGAAGCTTTGTCCTCTGGTAAAAGGTTATTGAATTGACCCATTTCCAGTACACAATAACTCTGTATTATTTATGTATGCCTGTAATTGAATTGTAGCTTGGACAGTTTCCAAGCATTTGGCTGTAATTCTGGGAGTCAGCAAATCATACTTTGCTTGAGTTTAATATCTACAGATACAGATTTATTCTATTTGTACATCAATGTTCTTTGTAACCACTGTCTGTGATGTGGAATATCTGAGATAATTGTACCGATAGTATGGTGTTTTAGGGAGCTTTCAAAATCATATTAGTCATTATCACAGCAGCAGCTCACCTGTTCATGTGTGTCCTGGGGTTCACCAACACCATGCTGGGGCTCCAAGGCATCTTGCCCAAGAACATTCATATACAGAGCCCAGTGCTTTTAGCAAAAACTGAACTGGAGACCAACACTTTAAAAATCCTACACCTTATCACAAAGCCATACAGAAAACTTGTCCGTGTTTCAAATAAGAGACACATAAATGAAATTGCAGTATTTTGTTTATTTCTAAACAGATTTGACTCAAGTTTTGGTACAAATCTGAAATAAAATGCGTTGGTTTACGGTTGGAAGTTTAAAACTAAGGTCTGTAAGACCTAATTCATTAATACATACATCAAGTGAAGGTCACAGCATATCATTTCAACACTACAGCTGTTTCTCATTTGTGAATTCATTTGGAAAACCGCAGAAAGATTTCCATAGAAACCCCCTGCTTCTTTTCCGTAATGTACAAAACCACACTTAAAAATCAGTTGTGCAGTTTTTACATCTTATTTAGACCAGCTGTATCATGGATGTAGTATTGAAACTTGAGGATTGGATAAAAGCCACTAAAATCTATTTATATCTAGGATCATTGATGGGAACATTGCACTCGTTGTCCACCAGGTCCGTCACTGTCATCGTCCTCATCGTACGCCTCACCACGCCGTGAACTGCTTGAATGAGACTCGTCAAATTCTACGAGGTTCACTTCCTCTACGTGTTCACCCTCTGGAGCTTCAAACTTGGGTCTGGGTGGAAGTAACTTTTCCAGTTTCTGTTTATGAAACGACAAATAAACAATAAAGAATAAATAAAGGGTTGTCTTAACCCTTTACCACACAAGAAAATATTTGTGTAACTTGAAAGCATTGACAGATGACAATGACTCTAAAGGTAGCTAAAATGGTAGAATTTGTATTTGACAGGGTAGTCACCATCATTTCCCCTTTTCCAAGTGTTTTCAAAAGCCTTCCTCCTCAGGATCTTCACTACTTGGCCTTGTGTGGTAACGGGTTAACTTGTTAACCCATTCAGGACCTTTCACAACTTTTTGTAGCCTCTGTGGGACAACAATTCTGACTTGTCCACTTTGCCTTTTCCCACAATGCTTTTAAAGCCTTTTTAATCAGGGTCATTAAAGCTTGGGGTTATTTGGTAAGCAGTTGTTTGGTAAGGGGTTGACACTTTATCACACAATTCAAAGTTTTATTGACCCTGAAAAAGAATGCTTTTGAAAACATTGGTCACCAGTATTTTCTCATTCTCCATCCATGTTTTCTACCCTTTTGCAGAAAGTTACAATATTTGAGTCATTTGTTATTTGTTTTCTGCAGACAGGTTCAATTTGAACCAGTCTAAAATTTTTGTTGTGTGGAAAAAACTTAAACTCACCTTCAGTTGCTGAGCTGTGGCAAAATTCTGTGGAGGAAAACTGATGTCAAACTTGATCACTAAATCTCCTTTTTCAAATGGGTTGCGGTAAATTGGAAATCCCTCTCCCTTTACAACGCGCAGCATACCTGAAATTTCACAGAGACACTCAATACCCCTTACCACACACTGCCAACTTTTAGTGACCCCAAAAAAGAAGCCTTTTGAAAACAATGTGGGGAAAGGAGAAAATGCTGATAACCAGCATTTTCTCCTTTACCCACAAAGTTTTCTACTTTCTCCAAAATGTTTAAAACCCTATCCAAGGCAAATTTTTGTAGTGAGGTAAAGGGTTAGCACCAAGTGAGTTTATAAACATGTTTGTTTTTTTATGGATAGAATAGATCAGAGGCCATTGTTCCTCTTCTTACAGTTCCGTTCTCTGATTGGCTAAGATGCTCTGAGCCAATCAAATGACAGAATTTGAAATTTAAAATTTGAAAATAATTGAAGGCTTCTGGGCAACAGCAATTTCAGGGTGGTGTGTCGTCGTATCAAACAAGAGTGCCGTCGTCACAATATACGCTGCCACATGGCTGCTATTTCAAGCAGCAAGCTACAAAGACTAAAGTGTTGGAATTTCTAGCAGCTGCCTGGGTAGCTCAATGGATATATTGTGTTACGTGTGATCTAAAAGGTTTACACACGGACTGATGGATGCACAGACGGACGCACGTCGGGACTCATTGGCTTTGATTAACCAATAAAAATATGAAGTTTCATGAAATTATGTCCATTAGTTGGAGATACATCAAAAAAAAAATTAAATTTGACATGAAGCCCCCTTTTTCCATGACAGAGCAATAAATTCAAAAACCCTGACAATATGCACTAGGTTACATGATCTGTAAAAAATTTCATCCAAATCTGTTGAGATATGTCCAGTAATTAAAGAGATATTGGTGAAAAATGAAATATACATGTAACATGAAGACCCCTTTTTCCATGATGCAGCTATAAATCACAAAACCTTGAAAATGTGTGCTAGATCACATGATGAGAAACATTCTGTGTTAATTTTATCCAAATCCGTCTAGAAATGTGGGAGGAGTTGCGTTCACAAGAAATGGATGTATGTACCAACGGACGCAGTTTAAATTTGACAAGAAGCCCCCTTTTTCCATGACACAGCAATAAATTCCAAAACCCTGACAATATGCACTAGGTCACATGATCTGTGAAAATCTCATCCAAATCCGTTGAGATATGTCCAGTAATTAAAGAGATATTGGTGAAAAATGAAATACAACATGAAGCCCCTTTTTCCATGACGCAGCTATGAATTGCAAAACCTTGACAATATGTGCTAGGTCGCATCATGAGAAACATTGTGAAAATTTTATCCAAATCCGTCAAGAAATGTGGGAGGAGTTGCATTCACAAGAAATGGAATAAAATATAACATGAAGCCCCCTTTTTCCATGATGCAGCTACAAATCGCAAAACCTTGACAATATGCGATAGGTCATATGATGAGAAACATTATGTGAAAATTTTATCCAAATCCGTCACGAATTGTGGGAGGAGTTGCGTTCACAAGAAATGGAATAAAATATAACATGAAGCCCTTTTTTCCATGATGCAGCTACAAATCGCAAAACCTTAACAATATGCGATAGGTCACATGATGAGAAACATTCTGTGAAAATTTTATCCAAATCCGTCAAATATGGGAGGAGTTGCGTTCACAAGAAATGGACGTACGTATGGACGGACGAAGGGATGGACGGAGAAGATGACGCCAATATATGTCACCTTGGGTGGCGTATAAAAATCTGAGCCTGGATCCTTTGATGTGAGGAGTCAGCCTTTGGAGTTACCCATACCATGGCACAAGAACTGGTTCAGGTTTCAAGGAAGCAATCATGGCGAGTGATTAACATCAGTTGTGGTAACTCATATGGTAAGTGATGTTTTACAAATAAGTTCAAACTAGATTGAAGGCTCCAGGATCGCATAATTTCTCAAATTATTTCTCAAATCTTCACTGTCTAATATTTTGTGGACCAACCGGCCTTGAAATTACTTACCTTTACTGAAACTTCATTTTTCTAAAGAGCGAAAATATTCACAGGATGTATTAACAGGACCAGATGACAGCATTTTACATTTGTCAAAACTGAAAGCATTCGCAAATGGAAAAATCAATCTGATTGAAAAATTGACAGTTGTTTTGGAGCAGTAGAAAAGATTGTTGAACAAGGAGAAAATGACGGCTACCAGCATTATCTCCTTTTTTCCACTGTATTTTCAAAGGCCTCTTTCTCAGAGTTCTTAAATGTCTGCATTGTGTGGTAAAGGGTTAAGCAACGATAGGCATAAAGCATAAAGGACAGAAACTCAAAATGATAGATACATGTATCTGAAATAATAAAATATGTTATCTTGTTACCTTCGGAAACAGAAGAGTTCAACTCATGTATAGGTACCGTTTTTCTTTTTGTAAAAATACTCGCTTAATGTTTTTGGGACACATTCATAAAACATTGTAAACATTTATTCAGTGCTACTTTCCTTCATTGGATGGTCTTGGAATTACCATATATATAACATAGAATGAAAAAAATTTAGTTTGGATAACTCTCTACCAGATGACAGAGTTTTATATACGAGGGGTGTTCGAAAAGTTTCGGGACGATCGGCGTCATTCTTTTATTTATTAAGATTTCTTAATGATTTTTTTCGGTAGTAATAGCTACAACAGTATTCTATAGGTTAATCGAAACAAATAAACGAAGATGTACGCCTAACGTGATGAATGGTCACTATAGCAACGTCAAGTCGACGTGAGCGGGGCACCTTGACGTCACTTCACAAAATAACTTCTTTTTAATGGCAAGTATCGATCACAATAAGCACTCCAGTATGTTTTTGAATTGCGTATGACAAAAGTATTTGCCTGCAGGGTGCCCCGTCTACTATCTGCCATCAAAAGCTACAGTGAGTCGCCGACAGTAAGGCTTACCGGAAACAGTACAGAGAACGTGGTGACAGGTTCTTGGTATTCATTATTACGGCCGATGTAACTTGGATTGGTTTGTATGATCCAGAGACCAAGCAAGACAGTTCTGTGTGGAAAAACCCCTAATTCACCCTCGCCTACAAAAGCAATGGTGAAACGTTTTATTTTATTGAAATGAATGGAGTTATTCTCTGCCACACACTACCGATTGGGAAGACAGTCACAGCACAGTATTACTCAAACGTACTGTCTTTTGATTTTTTAACTACATTGTACATAAAATGATATTCTTATTTTATATGATGACAGAATTGGTTGGTGAAACCAGTGATTCATAAACATAATTTCGTTGTTGCATGAATATAGATGCATAGGTTCAACCATAAGCTCGTTTCAGGTGCACCGACATGAGTTGATCAGGGCTGTATAGGAGAAACGACCAAAAGAACCCGGCACATTCTACTTACATCACAACAACGCCACACCTTATACTTCATCAACTACCAAGAAAGTACCTGCTGATAGACAGAGTAACACTATTGCGCACCCACCATACTCCCCTGACTCGCACCGTGTAATTTTTGGTTATTCCCCATTATCAAGCGTTACTTACGCGGTCACTGTTTCGACGACGTCGATGACCTTCCCGTCGTGCTCAGGGAATGTATAAGGAACATTCCATTATCAGACTTCAAAAACTGTTTTAATTCGTGCGTACATAGGCATCACAGGCGCATTGAGCATACCGTGGAGTATTTTGAATAACCATGACTATTTCAGACGTTTGTAAAGACAAACTTTTTATTCGGTGCATCAAGGTGTCCCGCTCACGTCGACTTGACGTTGCTATGGTGACAATACATCACGCGTTTCGTGTATCTTCATTTATTTGTTTCAACCAACCTATAGAATATGGTTGTAGCTATCATTACCGAAAAACTCATTAAAAATATCAAAATATAAAAGAATGGCGGCACTTGTCCCGAAACTTTTCGAACACCCCTCGTACATGTCAATTTTGAAAGCATCTACATACAATAGGTTAAAAATGACTCAAATAGTAGAATTTGTTCTTGAAAAGGTAGAAAACAGTTGGAAAAGAAGAAAATGCTGGTTACCAGCATTTTCTTCTTTTCCAGCACTGTTTTCAAAAGCCCTTCTCCTCTGCATTGTAAAAATTTGTGATTGTTTGGTATAGGGTTAACCACACTCGCATAAACAACCGAGTCAACAGTTCTGCGTATTAACAATGCTAACAAAAAGAAACAAGTCTCTATACTGTACCTGGTTCTATTATTGTCCCCGGTGGATTTTTGATCAACAAATCTCGTCCGTCTAAATGTTTCACTGTGAACTCGAACCCACACAAGGCCTCTGTTAAACTTATATTGTGGGTCATAAACAAGTTCTCCCCGTCCCTCGTAAATACATCGTGTTGTTTTTGTTGCAAAATAATGATTACATCACCGGGCTCTAACTCGGGCTGAATAATAAATTAACACTAAAGGCTTAATTTCAATGAGCAAAATGATTTTACAGTCAAATGAAAAGACGACTACTTTCAACTGCACCTTATATTTCAACCCTTACACAACACAATCCCAAGCCATAACAAACTTGATGAAGAAGGCTTTGGAAATCATTGTGGGAAAAGGAGAAAATGCTAGTAACCAGCTTTTTCATCTTTTCTCACAATGTTTTATACCCTTTCAAAGGCAAAATTTAGTTTTTGAGCCATGTTTAATTTGTCGTCTGCAACTGCTTTCAATTTAGCCCAGTCTAAAATTTTGACTTTAGTAAAGCCTTAACCCTTTACCACACAATCCCGAGTTTTAATGATCCTGAGAAGTAGGCCTTTTGAAAACATTGTGGGAAAATGAGAAAATGCTGATAACCAGCATTTTCTCCTTTTCCCCAATGTTTACAAGACTATCTGATACAAATTCCATCAGTTGTGCCATATAAATGTTGTCTTATGCAAGTGCTTTCAAATTTGCCCAGTCTAAAATTTTGACTTTGCTAAAGCGTCAAGCAAAATTTTGGCAAAATTTCAGTCTTTTTGTTTTTTACCATCTCAGTTTGATGAACTTCTGATAAAAGAAATGCAAAAGAGTGCTCAATTTCAAGTGATAATTCAATTCAATTTTCTTTGTAATAATCTATACTATTAAAGGTCTATACAGAACTATCACTGGAGCAATAAAAACAAGAGGGCCATGATGGCCCTGTATCGCTCCACTGGCTTTTTAACTCTTTACCACACAAATCGAAGTGTTAATGACCCTGAAAGAGAAGGCTTTCAAAAACATCGTGAGAAAAGGACAACATGTTGTCAGCCAGTATTTTCTCCTTTTCCCACAACGTTTCCTAACCTATCAAAGACAGAAATAGTCATTTAAGCTACATTCAATTTGTCTTTTTGCAATGGCTTTAATCTTGGTACAGTAAAAAAAATTTGTCATTTCTTACAGAGTAATAATAACATATCATGCGCTTAATTGGCATTGACAGAGACATACAGCATAAAAAGTCTGTATGGTAATTAACTTACTTTGAAAACATAACCTCCACCCCGCCCGCCAAACAAAAACAGTCATATCTTTTTAAATGCAAAGATAATGTAAGTGAATACAAGCAGGTTTATTCATTAGCATGAAAGGTAAAGTTCTGAAAAAATTTGAATGATAGAAACCTTACTTTAAACATTCCATTCATGTGAGCATAACCATTAGCATCAAAATAAATCACTCTCCCTTAAAACAGAACATTTCCTCTTCAAAAAACTTGAATACAAAACTCCAATAATGTATAAGTGCATTTTTTGATAATCAAGGGAGGTAAATAGCAACAAACTTATCTTGTATAACTGGAGTTATTTCCCTTGATTACTATTTTAAATTACAGTCACTATATAAGCCCATGTTAAACTTGTGATCTCGGGGCAGGGCCAATTTTGACCCCAGGGCTATAATATGAAGGAATTTGATAGAGGTCCATTAGATAAAGCTACATGCCAAATTTGGTAGCCCTGGGCCTTATGGTTTCAGACAAGAAGATTTTCAAAGACGTTCAATATTTTTCAGTTTTGTTGCTATGGCAACCACAGTTTTTGAAGGAATCAAATTCTTTCAAGAAATTCTAAAGAGGACCATGGCAGGATCATTTCTGTGAAGTTTCCTCAAATTTGGATGGGTAGTTTCAGAGAAGAAGTTTGAAAAAAAAAGTTAACACACGCACAGACGGACGGACGGACGCATGGACGGACACACACCGGGCCATGACATAAGCCTGCTGGCCTTTGGTCAGTGGAGCTAAAAATCATGGGGCCGTAACTCTTGCAATATTTGACTAATCACATTGACACTTGCAGGTGCACTATTCCGAATTCAAGGAAAGCTTCCACTAAAATCTCAGTCAAATTGTTTGAGAACTTTGGGACAAGTCAAGGACACAGAATTGTGCCTTGGGACTGACAACCTGTTTCCTATATAACCCCATCCACACACACATACTTATTGAGGTTTGAAACAAACAAGAAAAGACCTACCAGCTGGTCCCCTTCTCCTCTAAATGGAATTTTCTGTCCATCTTTCATGCCTTTGTCTACATGCACTTCCAATATCTTGGTTTCACTGATGACCTTCTTCCCTTTACATTCTTTACATCTGTCCTTGTCGTTTATAATCTCCCCTACACACAAAACATTAAGCCATTGATGTTTTTGCACCACAATCAACATTACTTCAGTCATGACAACAGCTCTCGAATTCATGCATATCAAGAGTTTCAAAAGTAGCAGACTGGGGCTCTGAAGGGTCTTACCCAAGGGCACTCCAACAAACACACAGAATGGCAATATTTGGGGTTCAATGATTAAAAACATTTTAGTTTAAGCCAAAATCTTTTATCTTTCCTTTCACAAATTTGGGAATATTCTTGAGAATTAGAATTATTGGGTGAATTTTAGTGGTCAGTGAACCCTGATAAGGAAAAGAAAAAAGAACAAGAGGGCCACAATGGCCCTGTATCCCTCCACTGCCTTTTAAACAAATGTGTAATGTGCATAATTTGCACTGACAGAGACATGAATAGGAAGAAGTTTGTATGGCAATCAACTTTTGTAGTGAAAATAGCTGAGCCCCCCCCCCCCCCCCACACACACACACACATACACACATAAAAAACAAAAATCTTATTTCTTTCAAATGCAAAGATGGTGTCAACGAATACAAGCATGTCTAATCAAGTACAGCTTAATACCGAATATCCGTACACTATAACAAAAAGCGTTTTGACAAAATGATTTCCAAAATTTAAGTTGGAGAAAACATTTTTTCAATGGCATGAATGGCAAAGTTCTGGAACAAAACACTAAATGAACCTCACTTCATATTAAATCTTCAACTCATCAAGACAATTTCCTACCTTCCCCATGGCACTCTGGACATACAGACTGCATCTGTTGTACCATACCAGGGCCCAACTGACGTAATGTGACCTTTACCCCTCTCCCATTACACACCTTACAACGAACCATAGCCCCTGGTTTTCCACCAAGCCTGTATTATAAAAGAATGAAGCCCAATAATTAACAGGTAAAGTCATAGTAGAAAGCTATAGGATACCATCAAAGAATGTAGTAGTATAATTTACAGAATCATGCTTATTGTTCAACACATACCTTAAACCTCTTACCACACAAATTTTCATTTTAACAACCCTGAAAGAGAAAGCTTCAGAAAACACTGTGGGAAAAGGAGAAAATGCTCATAACCAGCATTTTCTCCTCTTCCCGCAATGTTTTCTGTCTTATCAAAGACAAATTTTCTGACCTGAGCAACATTTAATTTGTTGTTTGCAAATGCTTTCAATATCGACTAGTCTCAAATTCTGTCATCTGGTAAAGAGTTAACAATGACAGTTCATCTCCAAATTGTTCATCTAGAAACAGTCACATAATTCTGAAATTGTCAAGCCAAAGGGCATGAGAGATGGAAGCAGCGACAATACCTTGGTATGACTGATTGGGAACCAGCCATTTCTACAGCTGTAACTCTCTGTGTCTGAACTATGAAGACATTTGGATTGAAAAGCTATGCACATGGAAGTTACAATAAAATCATGTGACAACAAAAATTCAATGTATCATATTTTCAAACTCATATCATTTTCTTTAAAATTTCATTAAGATTCTAACTGCAAAACCCAATATAATGCCAGCTTTTTTCAGACATTTCATGTCAAGTATAAATGAAAGAAGAGTTTGCTATAGGCAATTGCTCCTTTTCCCAAACTATTTTCAAATGTTGTCTATAGCAGAGACAAAACAATCATGATTATAAATCAATCGATAAACTAATTTCAGTTACCTAAAATACCAAATTCCAAAAAGCTCAAATGTAACATTCTTCAAAAATGTTCAAATTTCAAACTGATAAAATTTCCAATCCGCTAAACAGAATGGCTTAGCCAATCAGAAGTTGCATTACTTTCTGATTTAAGAATTAAGACTAAGAATGCGATTCAGAATGTTTAATAAATATGGGTTCTGGATTTAGGAATCTCTAAACTTACCCATTACATTTTGGACATATCACTGTTTTGCTGAGCTGTAGTTTTGAAGTTTTTCCATTATATAAATCTTCTAAAGAGACCCTGAAACACAGAAATTTCAGAATTACACAGAATGTCACCAATTTTGCATGCGTTATGGTGGCAACTTTTCTTCCAAAACATAATACACCACTTTTCTGCAAAGGCTTATTCATAGAGAGGACAGTAGTCCAATAAACTTGCAAAAATATCATCATATACTCATTAATCCCTAAAATCTTACAGCCGACTAAATTATGATGTTGACCTGTCCAGGGACATGCAACAAGAGGGCCATGATGGCCCTGGATCGCTCACCTGAGTCAATAGGCGAAATTCACTCCACATGCATAATTCAATTTCTGACCAATTGTCAGGTCAATTGAGCTTAAAATGTGGTCTCTGGAGCACCCACAAGGAATTTCCGTAAGTAGACCTAGTGACCTAATTTATCACCTCACATGACCCAATTTAGAACTCATCAAAAAAATTATCAAGACAAACATTCCGAAAAGTTTTAAAGTTAATTGAGCAATAAATGTGGCCTCTAGAGTGCCCATAAGGTATTTCTTAAATTTGACCAAGTGACCTAGTTTATGACTCCAGGTGACCCAATTTCAAACTCAAACCAATATTTCATCAAGACAAACATTCTGACCAATTTTCAAGTCAACTGAGCAAGAAATGTGACCTCTAGAGTGCCCTAAAGGCATTTCTTTAATTTGACCTAGTGACCTAGATTATGACCCCAGGTGACCCAATTTTGAACTCATCCTAGATTTCATCATGACAAACATTTTAACCAATTTTCAAATCAATTGAACAATAAATGTGGCCTCTAGAGTGCCCACAAGGTATTTCTTTGACCTAGTGACCTAGTTTATGACTCCACATGACCCAAATTCAGACTCATGTGAGATTTTATCAAAACAAACATTCTGAACAATTTTCAAGTCATTTGAGCCCTAAATGTGGCCTCTAGAGTGCCCAAAAGGTATTTCTTTAATTTGACCTAGTGACCTGGTTTATGATCCCATTTGACTCAAATTCAGACTAATGTGAGATTTCATCAAGACAAACATTCTGACCAATTATCAAGTCAATTGAGCACAAAATGTGGCCTCTAGAGTGCCCTAAAGGTATTTCTTTAATTTGACCTAGTGACCTAGTTTATGATCCCAGTTGACCCAATTTAGAACTTATCTGAACGTTTATCAAGACAAACACTCTGAATAATTCTCAAGTCATTTGAGCAATAGATGTGGCTTCTAGACTACCCACAAGGTATTTCTTTAATTTCACCAAGTGACCTAGTTCATGATCCCAGGTGACCCAATTTCAAACTCATCCAATATTTCATCAAGACAAACATTCTGACCAATTATCAAGTCAATTGAGCAAGAAATGTAGCCTCTAGAGTGCCCTAAAGGTATTTCTTTAATTTGACCTAGTGACCTAGATTATGACCCAAGGTGACCCAATTTTGTACTCATCCTAGATTTCATCAAGACAAACATTTTAGCCAATTTTCAAATCAATTAAACAATAAATGTGGCCTCTAGAGTGCCCACAAGGTATTACTTTAATTTGACCTAGTGACCTAGTTTATAATCCCAGGTGACCAAAATCCAAACTCATCCGAGATTTTATCAAGACAAACATTCTGACCAAATTTCAGGTCATTTGAGCAATAAATCTGGCCTCTACAGTGCCCACAAGGTATTACTTTAATTTGACCTAGTGACCTAGTTTATGACCCCAGGTGACCCAATTTCGAACTGACTGAACATGTTGTGCTCAGGTGGGCTAACAAACTTAGAACAGGTTCACTACATACCAAATAACAAAGCTCTATGCCTTCCAGTTTTAGAAAAGAAGAATTTTAAAGTTTTCCTTCTTTGTTCCTATGTTCAAACTTGTGACCCCCGGGGTGGGGCCAGTTTTGACCCCAGAGGCATCATTTGAACAAGCTTGGTAGAGGTCCACTAGGAGATGTTACATACCAAATATCAAAGCTCTATGCCTTCTAGTTTCAGAGAAAAAGAATTTTAAAGTTTTCCTTCTTTGTTCCTATGTTCGAACTTGTGACCCCCGGGGCAGGGCCAGTTTTGACCCCAGGGGCATCATATGAACAAACTTGGTAGAGGTCCACTAGGAGATGCTAGATGCCAAATATCAAAGCTCTACGCCTTCAAGTTTCAGAGAAGAAGAATTTTAAAGTTTTCCTTCTTTGTTCCTATGTTCGAACTTGTGACCCCCCCGGGGCATCATATGAACAAACTTGGTAGAGGTCCACTAGGAGATGTTACACACCAAATATCAAAGCTCTACACCTTCTAGTTTCAGAGAAGAAGATTTTCAAAGATTTTGCTATTTTTTTCCTTTCTGTTGCCATGGCAACCAGAGTTATGGGTTGAATTCAATCTCTTGAACAACTTTGGTAGAGCTTCACCCAAGGAACATCCCTGCCAAGTTTCATCAAGATTGGCCCAGTGGTTTAGGAGGAGAAGATGTTTAAAGGAATTGTGGACAGACAGACAGATGGACAGACGGACAGATGGATGCCGGACAACGACCGATCACAATACCTCACCTTAGCACTTCATGCTCAGGTGAGCTAAAAAGTTTACATTTAGCAAAAGGTTTTGACTCATGTCAGTCTGCATTGACTGTGTAGGCTGACAGGAGTTGACACTTTTTGCAGATGCATTAAACCATCTTTATCAGAGAGCATGACCTATATAAAAGCAAGATAAGTGATGATGTCCAACTGAAAGATTACCAGAAATGATTCAGAAATAACTAGCTGCAAATGCGCTACAGGCATACGCTCAAAAAAGAATATAGGATAAATTGCTTGAATAGTTTGCTAGAAAAGGCATTCTTTCTTTCATTGGTAATTCTAAGTTTCTAAAGTTGACCTGTCAGAGTACGAGTAAATTTCTATGGCCTCTCCACAATGGAGGTCACATAGAATGCATCGTTCTACCAATATGAGAGAATCGGACTGAGAGAAAAAGAACATCTGACTTACTTGAGGGGGTGAAATGTATCTTCTCCTCTCCGTCTGCCTCTGCGACCACCCATACTGCCCATTCCACCCATTCCAAAAGGGCCACCCATGCCCCCAAAAATACCTCCAAAAAGGTCACCGAAAAGGTCTGCACCAAACCCTGAAACAAAATTTCTGAAATGATCACTGTTTGTCTCGACCTTTGGAATCTATATGACAACTTTACTTTTTACTGAATACTGAAAACAAAATTTAGGCTGGTCCAAGTTGGAAGCATTTACAAACGATGATTTAAAGATGGCCCAAATGATGAAACTTGTCCTTCATAGGATTGAAAACATCATGGGCAAAGGAGAAAATGCTGGTTTCCAGCATTTTCTCCTTTTCCCAAAATGTTTTCAAAAGCCTTCTTCCTCAGGGTCCATAGAAGTCGGGTTTGTTAAATGGTTAAGAAACTTTTGGAGATAGTGTTAACTCTTTACCACACAATCCCTACTTTTAACGACCCTGAGAGAGACGGCTTTTGAAAACATAGTGGGAAAAGGAGAAAATGCTGGTAACCAGCATTTTCTCCTTTTACCACAATGTTTTCTACCCTTTCCAAACCAAATTTCAATTGTACAGTCACATTTATTTTGTTGCCTGCAAATGCTTTCAATTTGGACCAGTCTATAATTTTGTCGTTTGGTAAAGTGTTAAATGGATTAGACATATCATGCATGCTGGCTCAGGGTCAACATGGCAGGGTTTGAAATTCCCACATATTTACTCGCAAAATGCGAGTCAGAATTGGAAAATGCGAGTTGAAATTTAAAGCACTCGATAAAAAATGTGAGTGCAAATTATTGAAGAACAACTACCAAAATGTACTAAATTTCATATGTGAATACAAATAAGTTAATTATTTTCATTCTGGATAAACATCGATCACGTCACACTGCGGATACCCTTCGACGGCTGTTGATAATTTTACATGTCGCCATTGAAGCCTCCGAGTTGTCGTTCATTATCTGAGTTTCGTGAGCCAAGTGCGTTCAACTGCACTCACCGCCAATACTATGATTTTGCGTTTTTTATACGGAACAAACGGCAGGCAAATTCAATCTCTGATTATAAAACAGAAATATTTGTCAGTCTTTCATGAAGAGATAATTATCATGCACAAATAACAACGAGAAGCAACTCGGACGTGGTGGACTTACTAAACCAGTTATGAGACACGTAGACATTCCGATGTGATACGTTCGTAATCGTCCACCATCGTAAATGTTATAGAAATTTACTTGGTTTGCAAACAGATATTCAAATGGAATTGAACAGATAGTTAAATGATGGTTTTAATATTAATTAACGTTCTTTTTTTTTGTTTGGTTGTTGTCTCTAGTCGACAAGTTACATAATAGAATAGAATTGAAAAGTTTGTACTGGCTGTTCGTTCTTTACTATTGGTAGGCATGCTGGGCTTCAAAAAAAAAAAAAAAAAGCGAGTCATATTTTAATTTTGCGAGTGGAAAAAAAGCCACTTGCTAAAATTTTCCAGTGGATTAAAAAATGAAATTCGAACCCTGACATGGTCCCAGATTTGGTGAGCATAACTTAGCCAAATCTAAAGTGGCTATGTATTCTCTACAGGCTGCAAATACCATTGCTATGATAGTCTGACAGTTAAAGATGCACTGGGTCCGCAAGTTCTTTCCAGAGGCTTTTGCATGAAATTATATATGGCGGTAAACTGATTCTTTACCAGATGATAAACTTCTACTGTTTTGTGGTTTGGTAAAGATTCAAAGTCTTCCGTAAAAAACAACAACACAGTCAAGCCTTGCAAGTCTGATACTCTTTGTTGTAGGGTGTATTTAGTAGGGTGTCACTAAAATAAATGTGTTAGTATGATTTATTAATTTAATAAAAAATTGTAGCCAAAGGTGAAATTGCATGAGACAAGTAATTTCTCCTTTTGTCACAATGTTTTCAAAATTTATCAGTAACCGAAACTGCAACATGTTTATACTTGAAGATAAAATTTTGCCTGTAACTGAATCTTTAAAGTTTAATTAGTATTGACTTAACTTAGTCCACCTGTAACAAAAAGCTTGATTGATACATACCCCCAGCCCCTCCAGCTCCCTCTTTCAGACCTTGCAAGCCAAATCTGTCGTAAGTTTCCCGCTTTTCTGTGTTCGATAAAACTTCATAAGCAAAACTGATCTCTTTGAACTGAAAGAAATATTGATCACACAAACTTCACAACATTTTGATATTCTTTTCTCTTTTTCTTTTTTAAAAGTCCAACTTATGAACACTTTTAAGATTATGCAAATAGACATTGTCCTTTGTAAAATGTAACAAAAATTTTTTTCAAGAGAAACATTATGACTTTTTGAAGACTCACTGCCTCTTTCATGGTGCCTCTGGACTCTGATCAAGTTTTTTCTAAACATCTGCAGACAACAAATTTCAAAAATGTAAAAAAGAGCTTAAGTTCTCTCATAGGATGAAAACTTTGTGGGAAAAGGAGAAAATGCTGGTTACAAGCATTTTTTCCTTTTTCCACAATGTTTTCAAAAGGCTTCTTCCTGTTGGTTGTTAGTACTCACGACTGTTTGGCCAGGGATTAAGCAACTTCATCAAGCAACCACTGAGGCAAAGTACATATGACAGTACTGTATAATTACTTTCTATGTTTTATCCCTTTAACAAACAATCCAGTGTTTTAACAACCCTGAAATAAAAATTTAGAAAATACTGTAGGAAAAAGAAAAAATGTTTTCCACTCTATCAGAGAACTACAGTTCAACTTTTATTTTTGAATTTGTCATCTGCAGGTACTTATTAATTGGAAGAGTGAATACTTTCTTGTTCAATAAACGGTTAAAATGACTGAAATTTAGAAAGTCAAAACTAGTAAACCATGATATATCCAGTATTAGGAATCCTGCTGTTTTTAAAATGCTTACACACCTTTAAACCCTTTACCAAACAAAACTATGTCTACATGACCCTAGGAAAGAAGACCTTTGAACAAACTGTGAGAAATCAAGAAAATGCCTGTAATCAGTGTTTTATCATTTCCGCATTATTTTTTTTCTGTCCTTTCAACTCTAATCCCATCATTTGTGCTATGGTTTAGTATGCAGTCTGCAAATGATTTTGACCCAGGTAAGTCTAATATCTTAAAATTTTGTTAACAAGGTTAACCATAATGTAAGATAAAAATTCTTGGTTACCTTCTCACCATGTTCAGGATTTTTATCTGGATGATACTGTTTAGCTAATTTGTAGTAAGCCTGAAAATGAGCAATAGAGAGGGTGTATGAACATGACAACCAACAATCTAAATATTTTTACAGAGGCATATTTTGTCCATTTCGAATAGAAGTATTAACATATTTCACTATCTATATCTTTAACCCTTTCCCAAATGGCAAATTTTGGACCAGACCAAATTGAAAGCATTTTGCAGATGACAAATTAACAGTTGCTAAAAACATGATTTTTCTGTATGATAGGGTAGAAAACATTGTGGTAAAAGGAGAAAATGCTGGTTACCAGCATTTTCTCATTTTCCCACAATGTTTTCAAAAGGCTTCTATTACTGACCCGTAAAAACCAGGGATTGTTTGGGAAAGGGTTAAATATAGGTTGTGCTCTGGCAAAAGGAGGCTTAATCATTCCTGTGATGCATCATACCAAGCAAGTCAACCCATTATAATGGATTAGTAAAATTCAATTAGTCTAACAACAAACTGGATCTAGGAGTAGGAAGGTCCTTTGACATGCAGAAAAATGACCAATATTAGAAAGTTTTGCCCATGTCAGCATGCGCAGGCTGACATGGGTCAATACTTTTTGCAGATGCACCATGCCCCCTTTATACAGAGCATGGCTCATGAACTTTTTAGAACCTTTTTATATTATTTTAACTCTACCTATAAACAGAAAAATAATATCACAAATTTAAGTAATGAGGACCTTAATCTTTTACCACACAATCCCAAGTTTTAACTACCCCAAGAAAGAAGGCCACTGACAACATTGTGGAAGGAGAAGATGCTGGTTACCAGCATTTTCTCCTTTTTTCGTAGTGTTTGCTAACTTTTAACAGACATTTAGAAGATTTATCATCTGCAAATGTTTTCACACTGGACAAGCCATAAATTTTGTTGTTTGATGAAGGTTAACTCTTCACCAGACTGTATTTTAGATAGTTTTTATATCTCTATGTAGCCTGCATTTTCTTCCTTTACTAAAATGCTTTTGTCCCTTTTAAACAACTCTCTTCATTTGAGTCAAGTTTCATTTCTTCTCTATTTTGCTTCCTGATTTTAATAATGGATTAGTCAACTTTTTTATCTTCTTGAGTGACTGATGAGTGTAACTATTTTCTTTTTTGAAGTGATAGTCAAAAGCATAGTCTTGGGAGCTGTACAAGCAGTACAGTGGTCAGAGTACTTGCTCTGTAAGCAAATGGTACTTGGTTCAAATCCTGTATTGGGCACAATTCCCCGAACCCTCCAACTGAGTCCAAGATTTAACAATACTTCACTTAAATTTAGGTAATAACATTGCTATAGGCAAGCTATTGATTTTCTATATATAAGACTAAACACTAAATGAATACTGTAAAGGAATATTTTTTCATAATAATTATCCTAGGTTTCTTTCAGGCAGATTTAGTAACCATGGATATTTTTACGTTGATTTTCCGCGAAAACCCAATACATTTATCTATTATAGCGGCGTGTTGCAGACAAATGTGTAAATAGTGGTGAAAATTGGTTGATACTAATTGTTTAAAATATATCATACGAAATCTGCTTATAAGTCAAGAATATCTTGAATAAATCGGTCTTACGCAATAACCTCTTTTTCTTTCATTTTCGACAATTTGATTTCTGTGTCGGTCGCTATGACCTCTAAAGAATTCATTTTTGTGAAGTAGACACATGGAATCGGCATCTTTCTGAGGTCAAATACAACATTCCTTTCATAAACATATAAAGGGGATAATAAAGTAGCTTTCACCTTTTTAATTTCACCATCTGAGGCACTTTTATTCACACCCAGGATGTCATACAATTTCGTGTCAGCCATTTTCCTATTCACGCCGTATCAGAAATATTCATGACGTCATTTTTTGGGTGCCACCTATACTTATTTCTAAGAGGAATAACTCAGGAAGATGTTTTAACTTATGTACATGAGTTACATTTCTTCGAAACTTACCACAGAAGTGCAGACGATTTTTCGCGTCTTGCAATGAATCATTTAAGAAAATATTGTAAAAGAAGAAGCTGCTCGTAACGAGCTTATCCTTCTTCTGATACAAGGGTCTCGTTTCTTTCAAACGTATATCTATATTCGCGTATTTATAAGAGGTGTTCATAAACTATCGCGAAGTAGTTGCAAATATGTTCCTAGAGACAGATCTATACTCTTCTAGTCGGCTAGATTTTAGCACACATGATTTTAAGCCACATAGAGCCATTTTGTCTATGAGGGTTTTGTCATTTGGGGCTTTTATCATACGCCCAAATTTTAGACTGGTTCTTAGAAATTGATAGCATTTTCAGACAAAGAAATTAAACTTGGCTCAAAGAATTTTTTTTTTTCGGTGAAAGGGTAGAAAACATCGTGGGAAAAGAAGAAAAATTACCTGCATTTTCGCCTTTTCCCGCAACGTCTTCAAATGCCTTCTTACTCAGGGTCGTTGGAACTCGGGATTGAATTTAGATTTACCAGAGATCGTATAAGATTATTTATATAAGATCTCTGGATTTACAACCTACGTCTGGAAAAGCTAGGTCTGTCTGTCTGTCTGTCTGTCTGTCTGTCTCTCTCTGT
Source organism: Hippopus hippopus (assembly GCA_946811185.2). NCBI lineage: Eukaryota > Metazoa > Mollusca > Bivalvia > Cardiida > Cardiidae > Hippopus > Hippopus hippopus. The sequence goes on along the minus strand of OX328103.1, from coordinate 10,514,713 downwards.
CTCTCTCTCCCTCTACATTTTTTAAATAAAACAGAAAGATCTGCATGCACACATAATTTCGATGTTTGTAATGCCATTTTTTGCAGACAGCTTTTTAACTCATATATCTTTTGACAGGAAAAAAAATATATAGATTAAAAAATCTGTTTTTAAAGAAAATGAGTTGTTTAGATATAACGTTTTTAGCTAATCTAATTAAAAATAATGAAGACATCATGAAGAAAGATCTAGATCTACATAGTACTATTTATTACCCTAGTCAATACACCATACCGTCTGTAGAATAAGTTTATGGATCTTATGTCTTTAAAATTCTGAAAGCACCTTTTTTTACCGCGTTACACAATTCTAGACGCTTTCATATTGATTGCATCTGGGCCATGTTCCATGAAAAGGGGACTTAGTGCATCTGCGAAAAGTATCGACCAGGTCAGCCTGCACGGCAGTCCGCGCAGGCTGACCCGGGCCGAAACTTTTCGTTTTAAATCTAGGTCAATTTTCTGTATGAACATGGACCAGTCTATCTTATGATTAAGTCGGTTGTTAAAAAAAGTGGGTAAAATGGATAAAAAATTATGTGATGACTAGCTTTGTATCAAGTATCACGGAGATACATTAAGCCCCCTTTTCACAGAGCGTGGCTCATATGCAGACGACAAATTTAACGTATTCAAATCTATGGCCAAGTAGCTCATTAGCAACTTAGTATGGCACTCTGTCGAAAAATGAGAAAATGGTCGGTGGTTAACAGCATTTCTTGGTCCTTTGTCTACTTGTTAACTAATCAGGAACTACGTTGCTTTCTAGAGTTAGATTAAGAATGCAATTTAGATCTTCTAAATGGTTGGTAAATTTATTGACAATTTATTTTTTCCTCTCGCCACAAACTTTGTCTATCCTCTATCCTTTCGAATACAAATTCTTTCAATTGAGCCACATTTTATTTTTCGTCTGCAAATGCGTTCTAAATAGGCAAAGCTAAAATTATCATTCTCGGAAAGAGTTAACACTCGATACCGCATGTCAAACTGTCTATTGGGCCACATAACATGAACGCAAATAATGATGACGTCACAAAGTTTGTGTTGTACAAAATTGTCCCCAAAGTGGTGTTGATTGTCGGAGAATAACTGGGATTATCCCAAATAATTCAAGCCCTGATCGAGGGCATGATCATTGAAATATGTCGAGGAATTCCAAGTCTTCATTACGGTCCGAATCTGGATTCGTCGAGGTGAAGAGCAAGGTAAGAATAAGCCGATTTCTCGTTCAGGTGTACAGTACAGGTGTGGTTTTTGTGAGGGGGGTAGACTTGGACAATTTCGGTTTACAAACTCTTATGAGTCATCGAATTCCGCTATCTGTATTACAAACTTTATACACAAATATACAGTTTACCTTCATTTACAACTAACTTTCAGATTGTTTTAGGCTTAGAACAAACCATAGTGCAAGTTATTTAGGTTTACCCCTCATTTCCTGGTTTGTTTACACACACCTGGACAAGTCCAGTCGGATGACTGGGATCAGTCATACTTAACCCTATACCAGACGACAATATTTTGAACTTGTCCAAATTGAAAGCATTTGCGGACAACATTTTAAGTTGGTTCTTTTGATGGAATTTGTCATTGATAGGTTAGAAAAAACACTGTGAGAAAAGGAGAAAATGCTGGTAACCAGCATTTTCTCCTTTTCCTACAGTATTTTCAAGAGGCTTTGTACTCAAGGCCTAAAACATCGGATTGTTTGGTAAAGGGTTAACTGTTTACAGAATGACAAATTTTTAGACTTCTCCATGTTCATAGCATTTGCAGACAACAGATTTGACTCAAATGATGAGATGATGTGACTCAAATTGTTAGATTTAGTTTTGATTGGGTGGAAAACATTGTGGGAAAAATGAGAAAATGCTGTTTAATCCCACAATGTGATCAAAAGCCATCAGTGTCAGGGTCCTAAAACTTAAGATTTTTTTTTGGTGAAGGATTAAACAGTTTGTGACATGTTCATAATCCCGTGATAAGTTATCAACTAATAGATCTTATTTATTAAAAAGTTTTTGAGATAGTTGATACTTCTATTAGTAAATTCTTTGCCCTTCTATTAGTAAATTCTTTGCCAGTAATCTCTGGCCTGGTGTCTTTTTGCCCTTAAAAGCATTTATCACAACTTTAAGCGCTGTTGCAGATAGTGGAGATGAAGATCAGACTGTACAGAATTTACTGCCTGATCTTTGACCTATGTTTTCCTTTCTTATGACGAGATACTCTGCCAAAAAAAAAAGCTTACAACAATGTCCAGATGACAAAATTTAAGACTGTAACTTTCGCAGGCATCAAACAAAGTGGGGGTAAAATGATGTTTTTTGGTTTTTTTTCTTTTTCTGAAGTTAGAAAACATTGTTGGAAAAGGATAAAATGCAGGGTTGCCACAATTTTGTTATAAGAACTCTTCCACAAGGTCTGAAGCTGTAGAGTGCAGAAGTTAAGAAATGGACCCTTACAAGTATACAAAAAGGAAAATTTCAGTTAGTTCAAAGTTGGCTTGAAAAAAAGTAGAAGACAGTGTAAATCCAAGCTCAGACTTTACATTATCTGCATTCTGGTCTTTTAGTTTATCTACAATGATTGCAAACACAACTAAACTTACTAAAGCTGGGTTCAGGGCTTCAAGGGTTAAAAACACGGGGTAGTCTGGTTAAACGTTGGTTGGTTGATTTTTGTTGATTTATTCAGATTATTGTTGCAGCCTGTTGCGCATATGGGTGACAACCAAAGAAAACTTATTTATGTTATGGGTGATTGTAATGTCATATCCAAAGACTGTTTTAGTGATTTTAGGTGACCAGTCATGGTTAAGGGCAAATTTTCCAGTAACTCTTTACCACACGCTAAAATTTGAGACTGGTCCCAAATTAAAGCATTTACAGACTACAAATTGAGTACGACTCATATGTAGAGGTTTATTTTTGAAATGTTAGAAAACACTGTGAAAAAAGGAGAAAATGTTGGTTACCTGCATTTTCTCCTTTTCCCTCAATGTTTTTAAAAGCTTTCATCTTGTAGGTCGTTAAAACTCTGTGTTGTGAAGGGTTAATTGTGCATATACTTATATCTAAATTACTGATTTTCTTGCAGTTTGATGCAGAATTTCGAAGGTTTTCTGTGGACCGTAGTAAAGGACCAAAATTTGAAGCATTCCAAGAAACCATATCAACGATACATTTCCTGAAAGACACGCCATTCACTGTGACCTACACCGATATCCACGGAGATCTGTTGCCAATCAATAACGATGAAAACTACAACCTGGCATTGTCCAATGCAAAACCAGCTCTGCGGATTATAATTCAGCGCAAGGGTAATGTATCATTATCTTTTGTTAGAATCATAAAGATTTCAGAGTTGTGGTTTTATCACAAAAGAGCCAGAGAAACAATATTGGTTACTGTGTTTGGTTGCTTGAATTCATAGTTCTCTGGGACAAAATTTTACACCGATCATTGATATTGGAAGGGCTTTGCAGATGCGGCTCATGTGATACAGTTTGTCTTTGAAAGGTTGTTGATTGAATAAGAGTTTTACAGTTTTAACAACTTAGGTCATATTAAGGCCGTCAGAGTGCCTAAGCATGTGTTTCCTGGCTTTCTCACACCTGTACTGACAAAACTTTCTTTGTAAGTCATTGACTAATTTTCTGACTTGCATCAGAGGTAGGAAGCGAAAAATCTGGAAAGAAAAGAAAGTTTGCCTCAATGGGATTCGAACTCACAACCACCAGGTAACAAGTCGGATAGACTAACCACTGAGCTGCCCGGACAGGTTTGAAAGGTTAACAAACAGAGAACCTATATTACATTAATTTTTGAAGAATTTAGGGTTGTTAACCCTTTACAACACAACGCCGACTTTTAACGACCCTGGGAAAGAAGCCTTTTGAAAACTTTGTGGGAAAAGGAGAAAATGCTGGTAACCAGCATTTTCTCCTTTTCCTACAATGTTTTCTACCCTATCAAAGAAAAATTGCACCATTTGAGCCACACCGAAATTGTCGTCTGCAAATGCGTTCATTTTAGACAATGCTAAAATTTTATTGTTTGGTAAAGGGTGAAATCATGAGATTGTGTGGTAAAAAAGATGAGGCATGAATCATAAGAGGACCCTAACTGAGTACAAATAAAAAATTGTAGAGTATAGATAAACTATTTTTATAAAGTACACAACACATTCTGTATACACATTGAGCTTCAAGTAAAAGATACCCCGTCAATATAGTTATTCACGTTCTGTAATTTCTTCTCAAAATGTTACATTTTAATTAGATACATGCTTGTCTTTTTTTCCCAGTATGTTTAACTCTTTACTAAACAACAAAATTTTGGACTCAACCAGCCGAGCCCCGGTAGCTCAGTCGGTAGCGTGCAGGACTTGAGAACACGGGGTCCAGGGTTCGATCCCTGGCTACAACCCCTGGCTCGGCCAATTTCTTTCCGAGGATTGATGATAGTCACTGCGACAGGATTCATTCCTCTCCCACCGCTGACCATTGTTTCGACGATGATTATGTGGGAAAGCAGCCAGTGGCTTGGAAAGAAAATTGTGCAGAGTACTGGTAAAAGAGACTCCAGGAAAGCATGGATAGGTGCACTGGCCTCCGCATTATATCTGAAATAATGTTGAAAACGGTGTTAAACACCATACAATCAATCAGTCAGTGGACTCAACCAAGTTGAAAGCATTTGCAAATGATGAAGTAGATGTAGCTCAAATGATGATTTTTGTCTTTGATAGAGTAGAAAACATTGTGGGAAAAGGAGAAAATGCTGGTTACCAGCATTTTATCCTTTTCCCACAATATTTTCAAATGCCTTTTTCTTCAGGGTCGTTAAAACTCGGGATTGTGTGGTAAAGGGTTAAATGTACATGTCATCTTCAGACTGTTGTTTGTCTTGCAGCAGATCTATTTTCCAAAACATTGTTGCAAAAGGAGAAATTGTCCTAAAAAAAGTATTAATTGAAGGACACTTCTGAATTAACTCATTACCATTCAACAAAATTCTAAACTTGTATAATTTGAAAGCATTTGCAGACGAAATATTAAACATATCTGAAATGACAAAAGTTTTCTCTAAAAGGTTACAAAACATTATGGAAAAAGGAGAAAATGCTGGTTACCAGCATTTTCTCCTTTTTTCACAATGTTTTCAAAAGTCTACTCCATCTGGTCTTTAACCAGCATTTTCTCTATTTCCTACAATGTTTTCTAACTTTCCAAAAACAAATGTAAATTTTTGAGTGGCATTTATGTTGTCATCTGCAACTGCTTTGAATCTGGACTAGTCTAAAATATTGTCGTTTGGTAAAGAGTTAAGACTTGGGATTGTGCAGTAAAGGGTTAAAATTTTTTGGCCACATAATGTTCAAGGGCTTTTAGTTGAAGAAATACATTTATAGGTACTGAATTGGAAGTAGCCTGGCATTCAGGCCCTGCATTTTAGTAATTCTGATAAACAAGGTACACAACTACAGCAAACTCACAGAAATATGTGCTGTTATTTGCCCTTCTTCTTAAATCAGACATTCAGAACATTGAGAACACAGAGTATTTGTTTTGCAGTTTTACTTGATGATTTTGTTTTAATGAAAATGCTCTATTTAACTGACTGATACCAGTCTAAATTGGAAGTACAGATACAGTGTAAAAAATTGTTCTGATAGCAAATTCTTACTTTGTTCATTTGATTCAATTTGTCATCTGTTCGAATTGCATGTATAAAGGAAGAAAACTTGGTAATAGAATGAGCTACATCATGTATTTCTCCACTTGTCATAATGTTTATGAAAGCCCTATTCATAGGCTTTGAAATGTAAACCCACATGGATTAAAGGGCAAATAAGAGTCCAGCAGAATTACCAGCTCTGTATGAGGATCATTTTCTAATTACCTTTTATCAGCATGGGAAATACCTCTGCTAGACACAAAACACACTTCAATTAATTGTTTTTTATTGGCTTTTCATTGGTTCAGCCTTGAGTCAGGACAGTGTCTGTACTGGATACACTGTCTGGGCTATCCTAGTATTTTATGCCTTAACCCTTTACCAAACAACAACATTTTAGACTTGTCCAAATTCAAAGCATTTGCAGACGAAAAAAAAAATGTAGGTCAAATAATCATTTCTGTCTGTGATGGGGCACAAAACTTTGTTTGAAAAGGAGAAAATACTTGTAACCCCAATGTTTTCAAAAGTCCCCTTCTACAGAGTTGTAAAAACCTTGGATTGTGTGGTAGAGGGTTAGCCCTTTACAAGGTGAAATAACTTCTTAGTTGGGAATAGTTTATCGTGTTCACCTCAGATCAACAAACGAACAAAATATACATTTTCACTCACTCAATAAAAGGAGACTCAAATATTGCAGCTTCTGGACGGTATTTGATGAAGATTATGTTAGCACAGACTTAGGACCAAACTGCATGTTAATACAATCTGATCTTAATCTACACTGTCTGCAGAAACAATCAGTGGTTTTGATTGGCTCTATATTCCTTACCTACCAATTTTGGATTTTGAAAGAAGCCTTTTGAAATCATTGTGGGAAGTAGAAAATGCTGGTCATCTGCATATTCTCCTTTTTCCACAATGTTTTCTACTCCTTCAGAGACAAATCATTTCAGCCACATTTTATTTGTCCTCAGCAACTGCTTGAATCTTGACTGTCTAAATTTATTTTGCCTTATGAAGGGTTAACCCTCTACCACACAATCCCAGTAACCAGCATTTTCTCCTTTTCCCACAATATGTTCTATTCTTACAGAGTCGTATCTCTACATTTGAGTCATATTTTGTCTTATGCAAACTCTTTCAATTGAGCCTACTAACTCTTTTCAAGACAACAAAATTTTAGACTCGTCTGATCTGTTACAAGCATTTGCTGACTACAATTAAAATTTGGCTCAAATTATTGGATATGGATAAGAAATATTGTGAGATAAGGTCAAAAATGCTAGTTATCAGTGTTTCCTCTCTTTCCCACAATGTTTTCAAAGGGGTTGTTAAAACTTGGGATTATGTGGTAGAAAAGAGTTTATAGATTTGTATTTGTTTTACAGGCAAGAACAATGCGGAAATCAATGGTTATGGGACGGCACAGGTGAAGAAAAGAAATCCACTCTCCAAGATACTAAGTAATGACACACCCAATTTGGCGCGTAGAATTCCCATTGGTCTTCCAGAAGATTTCCGAAGAGTCTCAGCAATTATTGATGTAGATATTGTACCTGAAACACATCGAAGAGTGAAATTGATGAAAAATGGGTCTGATAAGCCATTAGGCTTTTACATAAGGGATGGGACAAGTGTGCGTGTGACCTCTCAAGGACTTGAAAAAGTGCCAGGTATTTTCATATCAAGATTGGTTCCGGGTGGGCTCGCGGAAAGTACAGGTCTTCTTGCTGTCAACGATGAAGTGTTGGAAGTGAATGGTATTGAAGTGTGTGGTAAGACACTAGATCAGGTCACTGACATGATGGTTGCTAACAGTTCAAATCTCATTATCACAGTAAAACCAGTCAATCAGAGACTAACCTTGGCCCCACACCGTGGCGGGGTGGGACGGTATTCGCAGATGTCCCAGGCCTCGCACTTGTCGTCTGCTTCTGGACATTCCAGACAGTCATCAAATAAATCGTTTGACAGTGATATGATTGCAGAACAGGACGACGAAGACGAGGTGCAAGACTACTTAAACAAAAGTTCTAAAAGTGACAAAAGTGGAAGGAGTGAAAAGTCAGATAGAAGTCATGCAAGTGAGCGCAGTGAGAGGTCAGAGAAAAGTCGCAATAGTGATCGATTAGATAAATCTGAGAGACATGATGAGAGTGGGCGGAGCAGTGGGAGGGGTCAACAGAAACAGTCAGGTGGGACTACAAAAGGGGAGGAGGATGGGCCCATTGTTACTTTATAGTAGGACCATGATCTACAAATAAGAGGTTGTGAATTGTAAATTAGAATATAACTTTATTTTGTTTTATTTACGAAATAAGCATTGCAGTGAATTAAATCTTTGTTAGTCAAGTATTTTTTTTTGCTGCAGTATAACAATTCCAGGAATTTTTTATCAGATTTTAATGAATTTTTATGAATAGTGTTTTTTTCTATTCAATTTATTGTGTACATTTCTTCTTTCCTGAATAATGGACTGTAAACAAGTTTTTGCTTGATTGTTTTCTCTGTGCCTTTGCATACTGGTTTTTGCCTCGGACAGTTTTAGGTTAACACATTATGAGGTAGCTATTATAATATTATATGTTTGAAAAAAGTTCATGAATCATGATGAAAGCAGTTCAGAAGCATTTTTAGCTCCACTGGCCGAAGGCCAGTGGACTTATGTCATGGCCGTCGTGCGTCCGTGCGTGCGTCCGTCCATGCATGCGTTAACTTTTATTTCAAACATCTTCTTCTCTGAAACTACCCATCTGATTTTGATGAAACTTCACAGAAATGATCCTGCCATGGCCCTCTTCAGAATTTCTTGAAAGAATTCGATTCCTTCAAAAACTCTGGTTGCCATGGCAACCAAACTGAAAAAAATTGAAAATCTGTGAAAATCTTCTTGTCTGAAACCATAAGGCCTAGGGCTGCCAAATTTGGCATGTAGCTTTATCTAGTGAACCTCTACCAAGTTTCTTCAAATTATAGCCCTGGGGTCAAATTCGGCCCCGCCTAGGGGGTCACAAGTTTTATATTGGGTTATATAGGGAAAACTTTGGAAATTCTTCTGGTACCTAGCCATAGGGCCTAGGGCTACCAAATTTGGCGTGTAGCTTTATCTAGTGGGCCTCTACCAAGAGACCCCAATGTCTAGCCCTGGGGTCAAATTTGGCCCAGTCCCAGGGGTCACAAGTTTTATATGGGCTTATATAGGGAAAACTTTAAAAATCTTCTTGTACCTAGCCATAAGGCCTAGGGCTACCAAATTTGGCATGGAGCGTTATCTACTGAGTGTCTACCAAGGCTGCCCAAATTATAACCTGGGGTCAAATTTGGCCCCGCCCTGGGATCACAAGTTTTACATGGGCTTATATAGGAAAAATCTACTCGTATCTAGCCATAAGGCTTAGGGCTACCAAATTTTGCATGTACTTTATGTAGTGGGCCTCTACCAAGAGGGCCCAAATTTTAGCCTTGGGGTCAAGTTTGGCCCCCACCCCAGGGGTCACAAGATTTACATGGGCTTATATAGTGAAAACTTTATAAATCTTCTAGTTACTAACCATAAGACCATACAGGGCCTTTTATTGAGGTAACTTTGAAAATCTTTTTGTTTATAACCATACATTCTAGACCTGTATTATTTGATTTTGGGCTTTATCTTGTAGACCTCAACCAGGATTCAAGTAATTATAGCTTTGTGGTCAAAAATGGCTTTACACTGGGGTCATAACTTTCTGGTAGGATTTTATAGAAAAAAATTTGTATCTCTTCTAGTTTGAAACCAATTGGCCAAGTACTGTAATTTCTGGCTTGTAGTGTGTTTACTTATTAGCCAGTGGAGCTATACAGGGCCATCATGGCCCTCTTGTTACATTAACCCTTCACCACACAATCCTGAGTTTTAATGACCCTGAAGAAGAAGGCTTTTGAAAACATTGTGGGAAAAGGAGAAAATGCTGGTCACCAGAGAAAATGCTGGTCACCAGCATTTTCCCACAATGTTTTCTATCCTATTAGAGAAAAATCCCACCATATGAGTAATATGTAAGTTGTCACCTACAAATGCTCTAAATTTGGACAAATTTAAGTTTTGTCATTTGGTAAAGGGATAGGTGGCATTAACTCTTTAACAGAGGACAAAATTTTAGACTCGTTCATTATAACCCATTGGCTGCTAAGCTCGACTCCCCAATTTGGGGTTTTTACTATTGACTTCATTTCAGTTATACAACAGGTTGAGGATTAAAAGCATTTGTAGGTTACACAATCACAACATGAAGCACAAAAGATAGGAGTTTTGTTGAAGGAGTACAAAACCTAATGGATAAAGAAAAAAAGGGTGGTTACCAGCATTTTCTCCTTTTTCCACTATGTTTTGAGTTGAATTCTGGATCAGGGTCATAAAACACGACAGGATCTTTTGCTAAAGGCTTAACCCTTTACCACACGGCAAAATTTAAGACCTATCCAAATTGAAAGCATTTGCAGACGACAATTTCATAGTGGCTCAAATGACGCAACTTTTCTTTGATAGGGTAGAAAACTTTGTGGGAAAAGGAGAAAATGCTGGTTACCCTCTTTTTTAGGGGCGTCAAAAGGCGTCATTGTGTGGTAAAGGGTTAACGAACAACTTATTTTATCTGATACTTTTAGCTTGCCTGTTTTCGAAGAAAACAATGAGGTGTTGTCATAGCCCTGGTATCTGTGCCCTCATCGTCATAATGCAAAAACTTTGACATTTATAATATCTCTGTCATTTCTGAAGATATACACTTCAGATTCAGACTAGCTGTTAACTATCAAAAGGGAAACCCTTACAAAAGGGGCAGGTAACTATCAACACAGTTATGTCCCTTTTTGATTTAGAATTTATAAAAACTTTGACATTTTCTGATACTTATGCCATTACTGAAGATATTTACTTCAAACATGGACTAGTTATTATCCCCTGCCAAAGGCGGAGGGATATAGTTTTAGTGTTGTCCGTCCATCCTTCCGTCCGTCCGCGTGTCCGTCCGCGACAATATCTCCTATACCATTTCGTGAAACTTTATACATGCGTACAATAACCTATTCCGCCAATATACTTTTTTTCTTTTGATGCAAAATGGCCGACTGGGAGCAATTTTGAGTTACGCAGTCGCATAAGTTTTTGAAAAGGTCTTTTTCGGCGGAGGATAAGTTTTTGAAAAGGTCTTTTTCGGTGGGGGATATCATTTCAACGAAATTGCTTGTTAATTATAACATAGAAAACCCATACAACAGGAGCAGGCAGCCATCAGAATATTTTTAACATAGTTATGCCCCATTTTGACTTATAATTTTCATTAAAAGCAACTGTACCTGAGCATTTACACCCACATGCGGTGCTCTTGTTAGACAGACAGTTGTAATACACGTATGTATATATATTATGTAAGTATACAGTGCGCAAGTATTTCAGTCTGTATTCCATTTAAATCTTTACCACACAATCCGAAGTTTGAACAACCCCAAGGAAAAGGACTTTTGAAAACATTGTGGCAAAAGGAGCAAATGCTGGTAACCAACATTTTCTCCTTTTTCCACAATACTTTCAACCTCTCAAAGAGAGATTTCATAATTTGGGCAACATTTATGTAATTTGTTATCTGCAAATGCTTTCAACTTCAACTAGTCTAAAATTATGTCGCTTTAAATGACAAAATTTTAGACAACAAACTCAAAGCAGTTGCAGACGACAAATTAAATGAGGCTCTAATGATTAGATTTACCTCTAAAAGGGTAGAAAACATTGTGGTAAAAGGAGAAAATGCTGGGAAGCAGCATTTTCTCCTTTTCCTACAATGTTTTCAAAATCCTTTTTCCTAAGGGTTGTTTAAAGATGGGATTATTTGGTAAGGGGTTGAATAATGTAGTGGATTCTAAGATAACCATATCATGTTGATAATCTACATTCCTTAGTATTTCCTTAATATTTTTAGCCATCTTCCAGTATGATTATGTACATGTAGGTCCATGTTATTTTTTGGCTGTAAGTTGTATTAAAATGATATTCCACTTTGCAATGTTTTTAATGTTTTTTAAGTACACAAATTTTTCATACAGCAATGACTGTAATATTTTATTTACTGCATTCCAGTACATGAGTGACCCTTGAACTCTTTACCACACAACGAAATTTTAGACAGGTCCAAATTCGAGGCATTTGCAGACAACAAATTAAATGTAGCAGAAATTATGAAATTTGTCTTTGAAAGAGTAGAAAACACTGTGGGAAAAGGAGAAAATGCTGGTTACCAGCATGTTATCTTTTTCCCCACAATGTTTTCAAAAGTTTTCTCTAGAGGTTGTTAAAACTCGGAACTGTGTGGTAAAGGGCAGAGCAGGACTCAAAGTTGCTCTCGCGTACAGTGTAGATCAAGATCAGACTACAAAGAACTTTGACAGTTTGTTAACGGGTTTACATTATCCAATATTTTGATAAATTTGCACCTTAACTCCAATATTTGGATTCTTTTTGAGGGCTACTTTGTTTAATACTCTACAGGTAAAGTCTGAATTCTGAAAGAAAGTTTTTGTATATGAATGCATTCTTAAATATGAAGATTGTCTAAATATTGACAACATTTCAGTCGCACTCGTATTCAAAGCAGTCGAAGACCACAAATCAAACATGGTTTATATGATTGAATTTGTCTGTGAAAGGTATAGAATATTGTGGGAAAAGTAGGAACTGCTGGTTATCAGCATTTTCTTCTATTTCATTTTTTTCAAAGCCTTCTTTTTCTGTGTCGTTAAAATTGTGATTGTGTTGTAAAGGAATCACACATTGAGTTACAAAAGCTTTTTTTCTGTTAAAACTGGATTGTGTGGTATAGGGTTAAAAAAAAAACATGTGAAGTAAGATAAACTCTTTACCATTTGATAAAATTTTAGACTTTTCCAAATTTGGAAACATTAATTTTGTAGAAGACAAATTGAATGTGTTTAAGATCAGGTCCGTGGCTCATTGGCTCATGTTTGTCTTTGTCAGGCTAGAAAACATTGTGGGCAAAGGACAAATTGCTGGTAACTAGCACTTCCACAATATTTTCAAAAGCCTTTTTTTATCAGTGTTCTTAAGTGCAGGATTATTTAATAATAGGTTAGGTTGATCATTTCAGGGGATCACTTATTTACTTCAAAGACAAGATAACTGAGAAAACCCTGTGTGAAATCAAGAACATGGTTGTTTTGAGATGTTTATCCATTTTTCACCATGTTTTTAAGCTTTTTTCACTGCTGAAGCATCAAAGAATGTCTTCATGACTTGATTTGATCATCTAATAATATGATCCTTTACCACACAACCACGAGTTATAACTACCCAGAGGAAGAAAGCTTTTGAAAATATTATGGGAAAAGGAGAAAATGCTGGAAACAAATGTTTTTCTCCTTTTCCCATAATGTTTTCTAACCTTTCAAAAAACAGTCCAATCATTTAGTCGAATTGAAGAAGCCTTTTGCAAATGCTGTCAGTTTGGACATGTCTAACATTTAGTCGTTTGGTAAAAGTTCGAAGATATTTTGAAGTTTTAAAACAAGATTTTTTTAGAGAACTTTTTATTGGCACAATTACAAAGTATTTGCTGAGCAAATGTCAATTTTGTGTACCTTTATCTTACCATATTGATTAGTTTATCATTTATAATTTTTTATATGTAAACATGTAAACTTATTTATGTCATGTAAAACCATGCTCTTCTTTCATGATCAAAATTAATGAACAAAAGTAAAATAAACTACATCACCAGGATGCATAAAAAATATAGTGTTAGCCCTTTACCAAACTATCTCGGGTTTTAATGATCCCTGGAAAGAAGCCTTTTGAAAACATTGTGGGAAAAGGAGAAAATGGTGGTAACCAGCATTTTCTCCTTTTCCCACAATGTTTTCTATCTTTCCTAAAACACATTTTAATTTTTGAGTTGCATTCATTTTGTCGTCTGCAAGTGCTTTCAATTTGAACCAGTCTAAAATTTTGTCATTTGGTAAAGAATTAAAGGAGAATTATTTCATTTAAGCTTTTTCTCCATTTGCCACTATAATTGTTTTTTACAAGCTTTCTCTTGGTTCATTCAGTGATTGTAATACCTCAAATTGAAGCTTGCATTACAGTCAATTTGAAAAAGTATTAGTAGTTTGGTAAATCTGCTCAAATGAGCCTGAAATTTTACAAAACTGACAAAGAAAACCTGCAAAAACATTTTTGGAAAAGAAGAAAAATGTTGGTTACAAACATTTTCTTCAATTTTGGACAAGTTTAAAATTTTGTCATCTGATAAAGGGTTATTAAGGTACCTTAACCCTTTACCAAACAATCCCTGGTTTTTACGACCCTGAGACAGAAGCCTTTTGAAAACATTGTGGGAAAAGGAGAAAATGCTGGTAACCAGCATTTTCTCCTTTTCCCACAATGTTTGCTACTCTTCTAAAGTCAAGTGTCAATTTCTGAGTCATGTTTGTCGTCTGCAACTGCTTTCAAATTGTACCAGTCTAAGATTTTGTCATTTGGTAAAGAGTTAAAGTTCTGAGTTAACTCTTTATCAAATGACGAAAAAGTAGTCTTTTCCAAATTGAAAGCATTTGCAGACGACAATTTAAATGTGGCTCAAATAATGGAATTTCTTTGATAGGGTAGAAAACATTGTGGGAAAAGGAGAAAATGCTGGTTACCAGCATTTTCTCCTTTTCACACATTGTTTTCTAAAGGGCCATTTTCTCAGGGTCATTAAAAGTCGGGGAGTGTGTGGTAAAGGGTTTATGAAATTACCTTTTGCAACGAAGAAAAAACTTCTAAGCTATTGATATTTCAATGTTATTGTGGCTAGAATAGTGTCAGTGTAGATTCATGATCAGACTGCACGTTTTGTGGAGTCTGATCTTGATCTACACTGTCTGCAAAAGCAACATTTTGCTGGTTTCGGTGCTTCTAGGTTTATGGTTGTACATGTATTTTGATTGCAATGGATTAACTTAATTTCTATGATCATATCAAATATGAACATTCCAAACACAGAGCTCCAGATAGAGGGAGTGATTTTGATTTCAAAATTGAAAATATTAATTATTCTCCACCAAACCCTATATTGTGGGTACTCATTAGAATCGTCTCATCGAGACAATTCTAATGAGTACCCACAACATAGGGTTTTGAAGAGAAACAATGATTTTAGAATACCATCACTCCCTCTTATCTGAAGCTCTGCCAAATACCTTTGTTTTTCCTATGTACCAATGTAATCTGTTGTGTCCATACTCACCAACCATTCTTATATGCTTATAAGCATTCAAAGTGTGATTTTGAATTTAGAAAAGGACTGGATATCCAAATGGCTAAACCAAATAGGATATGCTGAACCATTTGTTTACGCTAGTCAGATATTAAGTTCTTCTGAAATGTAGAAAATTCTTTAGAATTACAACTAGAATGCAATTTAACCCTTTGCCATAATGACAAAATTATAGACTTGTCAAAATTGAAAGCATTTGCTGATGAGCAATTCAATTGTACTCAAGTGATGTAACTTGTCTGTGATAGGGTAGAAGACCTTGTGGAAACAGAAGAAAATGCTAGTGACTACACTGTTTTCTTGGCCTTCTTCAGGGTTGTTAGGGGTCATGGGTGGCTGTGGTAAAGTGTGGGACTTGAAACCTGGAGGCCCCAGGTTCAAGCCCCACCTGATCCCCAGGATTTTACCTGGGAGTGACCTTGGGCAAGACACTTTAGAGCTCTAGCCCAGTAATGGTGAAACCCAGGAAGTACATGAATATGTGAACTGTTGCCATGATAATTATGACTGAAATAATGTTGAAAGCAGCGTAAGACATTATTCAATCATTGAATTCAGGGTTGTTAAAATTATTCGGTAAAGGTTAAAATGATTGGTGAATAAGGCTGCCGACTTGTATGGATATTTAGTATTAACATAATTTTGTAACAAAGCTTTTTAGCTCCACTGGCCAAAGACCAGCAAGCTAATGTCATGGCCCTGTGTCCATTGTGTGTCAGTCTGTGTGTGCGTGGTTCAACTTTTATTTCAAACATCTTTTTCTCTGAAACTTTCCATCCAATTTTGATGAAACTTCACAGAAACAATCCTGCCATGATTGTCTTTAGAATTTCTTCAAAGAATTTTATTCCAATTAAAACTCTGGTTGCAATGGCAATAAAACTGAAAAATATTGAAAATCTTTAATAATATTGTCTGACCATGAGGCCTAGGACTACCAAATTTGGTATGTAACCTTATCTTGTGGAATTGTACCAGATTTCTTTGAAATATAATAGCCCTGGGGTCAAAATTGGTCCTATCCTGGAGGTCACAAGTTTTTAAGTTGGCTTACACAGTGAAAACTTTCAAAATCTTCCTGTTCCTATCCATCAGGCAGAGGGCTACCAAATTTGGCATGTAGCTTTATCTAGTGGACCCTTACTCAATTTGTTCAAATTATAGTCCTGGGTTCAATATTGGCCCCAGCCCAGGGGCTCACAAGTTTCACATGGGCTTATACATTTAAAACTTCAAACATCTTGTTCTTAACCATAAGGCCAAGTGCTACCAAATATTGCATGCAGCTCTATCCAGTAGATCTCTACAAAAATTGTCCCAATCTTCGCCCTGGGATCAAAATTGGGGGTCAAAAGTTTATACATGGGCTTATATGCTGAAAACTTCAAAAATCTTCTGGTTCCTAACTGTAAGATCTAGGTTGATCAAAACTTGTATGGAGCTTCATCTAGTTGGCCAATTGCAAGATTTAGTATAGTTCTTAGGTAAGCCAGGGGTAACATGGTTTACAAGGGCTTATATAGTTAGAACTCTAAAAATCCTCCTGAAATACATAAAGTCATTAAGACTAAAGCCTATGTACATTGATCAAGGGAAATAAGTCCTTTTCACTTGTAACAGATTTACATTGTTTGTTACCATATACCCCTCCCCCCAATTATCAAACTGCACTATTACATGATTGATTTTGGGTATTCAAGTTTTTTGGATAGAAAATGTTCAGATTCAGTGAGAGAGATATATTTTGATGTTAATTGTTATGCTCACACAAGTTGAATATTTTATGAAGAGAGGTTTGTATCATTCAGTTTTTTGTTCCAGAACTTTACCATTTATGCCACTGAAATAAAATGTTTTCTGTATCAAAGCACTTCTTTAGTTGGGGGGGGGGGGGGGGGGGGGGAGTGGTTGTTATTTTCTATATGAAAGCTTATTGCCATACAGACCTCTCATAATTTATGTCTCTGTAAATGTCAATCAAGAACATGACACATTTCTTTAAAAGCAGATGGAGCAAAATAGGGCCATCATGGCACTCTTGTTTGAATTTTCCACAAACTGTACAAACTGATTTTGGTGGTTCTGCTCATTTACAGTTTACTAAACATTCTTGTGTTTTAATGACTTAGAGGATGGAGATTTGTAGATATTGTGCAAAAGAGAAAATGCTTGTAACCAGAATTGTCTCCTTTTCTCTCAATGTTTTTATCATTTATTCCATTTAAATGACATAATTCTGTCTACCTCAAGATCATTGAAACAGAAATGTTTGATAAAGGGTTGAAGATGAAGTTAGTTAAAATCTTTGAAGAAAACATTCAAGTGGTTTTTGTAAAGATTAAGTGAGCCGTTCTCTGTGAAAAGGGGGCTTAATGCATCTGTGAAAAGTATCGACCCAGGTCAGCCTGCGCAGTCCGCGCAGGCTGACCTGGGCCGAAACTTTTTGCTATTGGTCAATTTTCTATTTGTCAAAGGACCAATTTATTTCATGATTAAGTCGGTTATTGAAAAAATGGCTCCTATGGATCCGTAATTTTGTGAAGACTTGCGCTAGTATCGTGTATAACGGAGATGCATTAAGCCCCCTTTTGCCAGAGCACGGCTCAATGATTAAATTTTTATGTACTTGTATTATATAATGTATTTTGTATTTGATGGATTTGCAATTTTTATGCAAAATTTTAGCTGTGTGTAATGAAATATTTGTCATTTTATTTTCACTAACTCGATATTATGCGGATGCAATAGAAGTAATGAAATACATGCAGATGTTACTTTGTACTTTCAGTTCTTACAGATTAAGCCACTCTGTAGTGAGGCCAATTACCTATTACTGTACACATACATTTGAGCCGTGCTCTGACAAAAGGGGGCTTAGTGCATCTCTGTGATGCATGATACTAAGCATGTCATCACAATCATGTTCATGGATCCTTAAAGTCCATTTTGTCCAACAACCTACTGAATCTTGAGGTAGATTGGTCTTTTGACATACAGAAAATTGATCGATAGCAAAAAGCTTTGGCCCAGGTCAGCCCGCGCGGCGGGCTGACCTGATCCGAAATTTTTTGCAGATGCATTAAGCCCCCTTTTCACAGAGCATGGCTCATATACATTTTCTTATGCCCCTGCCATTTAAAGCTTGGGAAAATACTGTTGTGACAGGAAACATTGTTGCTACTATTTTCCAGAATGTTTTAAGCTTTGTTCAAAAGCAATACAGTACTTCAACTCTTTCCCACACAATCCTGACTTTCAACAATTTTGAGAAAGACGGCTTCTTAAAACGTTTTTGGAAAAGGAGGAAATGCTTGTAAGCAGCATTTTCTGCTTTTCCCAAAATTTTTTACTACTGTATCTAAGACAGAAATCATCTTTTTAGGTACTTTGAATTTGTTGTCTGCAAATGCTTTGATTTTGGAGAAGTCTAAAATTTTGTCATGTGGTAAAAAATTGAGAACTAAGAGAATAGTGTGCTGATGGTTATTGTTACTGTGAAGAAAAAGAAAACATCAGATTCTCTAGACAGAGTAGATCAAGATCAGATTGCACAGAATATGCAGTCTGACTTTGGACCTACACTGTCCAAGAATTTGCTGGGTGCTAGGGCTGATCCAGCTGCAATAATTGGGTACATGTATTTTGTCTTTTACTATGCATTTCTTATAGTGCCATTGTGTGGACAGTTTCAAAGATTGACCCTACTTGTCATAGATTTGAACTTGGAACCTCTGTCTGAGAGATAAATCTTTTATTAGCTTGGCTGTTTTCGAAGAAAACATCGAGGTATTGTCATAACCCTGGCGTTATTGTCTGGGTCATGGTGTAGAAACTTTTGATATTTTACACTATCTCTCTTATTACTGAAGATACTTACTTCAAACTTGGACAAGTTGTTAACTATCAAAAGGAGAACCTATACAATAGGAGTAGGTAACCATCAAAATATTTTTGGCACTTTTCTGCCCCTTTTCAACTTGGAATTTTCATAAACTTTGACACTTTATATCTCCTTTATGACTGAAGATGTTTACTTCATACTTCGACAAGTTTTTTTTAAGCATTAAAGGGAAAATGCATACAATGCAGGCAGATAACTGTCAAAGTATTTTTGACATACTTATACCCCCTTTTCTACTTAGAATTTTCACTGAAAACCAAGCAAGTGCAGCCGAGCATTGGCACCTGCATGCGGTGCTAGTCTTCAGTTTTAGCTTTGACCAAGCTTATTGAAATCAGAGTACAAATAGAATTTAGTACTTAATTTGCTATCTGAAAATATGCATTGCTTTTATTGTCACCCAGAACTTAGTTTACCACAAGCCCATTGAAGTCAAAGTACTGATAGAAGCCAGTAATTTCAATTTCTAGCTACATGTAGTTATAATCAAACCATACCTCTCTCTCTATCTGAAGGGACCAATGACAATTTAAACAAAAATGCATTTGTTAATCTTTCTTAATAAGAACTGCTGAGACAATAATTAGATAGATAGATTTACAGCTGTGAATTGTCCAATATCTATCTAATACTCTTTGCAAGATTTTTCATGGCAAATTTTCTGCTGACTATTTATACTGCTCTCCATAGTGTCTTATCGTGTCATATAGGTTTTACAGGTGCTCTATTTACCAATAGCTAAATGTACTGACACTAGTAACAGGTTACTGTGGGTCAATACATTTTGCAAAAGCATTAAACTATTCTGCTAGTTCTATGCGGCTTAAATGATGGGCATTTTATTTGAAAGGGCAGGAAACATTGAAAAGAAAAGGATACATCACATTTTTAAGTCTTTACCACACAATCCCAACTTTTAACGATCCTGAGGAAGAAGCCTTTTGAAAACATTGAGAAAAGGGGAAAATGCTGGTTACTAGCATACTCTTTTCCCATGTTTTCATAAAGCCTTCTTCTTCAGAATCATTGAAAAATGGGGTTGTTTGGTGTATAGTTAATTTTAAGTAAATTTTATATGAAAGAAAAATAAGAAACAATATTTCTCATCTATGCATGTTTTTTTTTTTTCTGCAACATTCAGTCATGTTTGACCCTTTACCACACAATCACAACTTTTAACGACCCTGTGATAGAAGCCTCTTGAAAACATTGTGGGAAAAGGAGAAAATGCTGGTAACCAGCATTTTCTCCTATTCCCACAATGTTTTCTAATCTGTCTAGTACAACTTTCAATTTCTGAATCATACTCATTTTGTCGTCTGCAAATGTTTTCAATTTGGACTCGTCTAAAATTTCCTCATTTGGTACAAGGTTAATGAACTAATAATGTATATTCTGTACATGTATCTAAAGTTTACTTATAATACAATAATAATATACACATATGCCATGATATCTGGACTTAAGTCTTCTTTTTCTCCTCCTTCCATACCATTCTTCTCAACACATGCAGACTGATCACTGATCTACCCTGATTGCTATGCCGAGACATTCTGGTTGATTGTAGTATGGTGTTAAACGCTGTTTTCAACATTATTTCAGTTATATCGCAGCGGCCAGTGCTTTCCTGGAGCTTCTTTTTACCAGTACTCCACACATTAAGCTTTCCAAGCCACTGGCTGCTTTCCCACATTACCACAGTCGATACAATTGTCAGTGGTGAGAGAGGAATGATTCCTGTTGCAATGACTAACATCAATCCTTGGAAAGAAATTGGCTGAGTTGGGGATCAAACCAGCGACCTCCTGTTCTCAAGTCCTGTACGCCACTGACTGAGCTACCAGGGCTCGGCCTGAGACATTCTGGACAAGAACAACATTGAACCTGCAACTTACTACTATTTGGGCCTTCTTTCTAGACTCAAAATGCTTGTTTGATTAGTTTGGTGCTCTAAGGGTCAAATGATCATCATAACAATAAATAAATGGTGTTGTAAATGTATGATGCTCTGGGAAAAGGGGGTTGAATGCCTCTCCATAAATTATACCAAACAAGTCATCATATAATTATGAATTCATAAAATCCATTTTGTCTCACAACCAATGGAATCATGACCTAGACTGGTCCTTTGACATGCACAATATTGACCAATATCAAACAGTATCGACCCAGGTCAGCCTGTGCAGACTGCACAGGCTGACCGGAGTCGACATGGTTTGCAGATGCATTAAATCCCCATTTCACAGAGAATGACTATGGCTATACCAGCTTTCTTACAACTTTTACCCCTTTACCAAACTATTCTGTTTTAACAACCCTGAAGAACAGGGCCTTTTTAAGATGGATCTTGTCACTGGAGCCACATTTGTCATCTGCAGATGCTTTCTATTTGGACTAGCCTTTAACTTGGTATCTGGTATAGAAATAGAATCCAAAAGTGTGAAGAATCTTAACAGCAGTGGAATAATTATTAAGTGTTTATCGATCGAGCCCCCCCCCTCTTTCTTTACTCTTAATGCCTAGAGTGCCAAATAAACCCAACATGCATTTTCTGTCCAGAAATAAGACCTTATTAAGTGCAATGCAAGTCAATGAATGCTTTCCTCTATAGTGCTTTAGCAATGCAGACAGTTTAGATCAAAGATCAGACTGCAAGTTTTGTGCAAGCTGATCTTGATCTACACTGGCTGCAAAGGCAACTGTAGTTGTGAAAGGAGCTTTAAGGGTTAACAGATGACAAAATTTTACACTGGTCCAAAATGAAAACATCTGAAGACAACAAATTGACCATTACTCATATAATAGAATTTGTCTTTGGAATGGTAGAAAAGATTGTGGGAAAAGGAGGAAAAGCCTTCCTTTATAGTTTTGTGAAACCTTCAATTATTGTGTGGTAAACGTGGTTGGACATAGGCCACAATATCAACAGCAGATGTTGTCCGACAGCTAGAATGGAGAAGTAGATTTTCAAGAATTCTACACTGTTATTACTTCACTGACACATTCACCATGAATTGTTTTCATTCACTGGCCATTAAAATCATTAAATGAGCCATACTCTGTGAAAATGGGGTTTAATGCATCTGCAAAAAAAGTATTGACCCAGGTCAGCCTGTGCAATCTGCCCAGGCTGACCTGGGTCAAAACTTTTTTGCTAATAGTCAATTATCTATGTGCCAGAGGACCAGTGTGGATTTTTTGTCCATAATTATGTGATGACTTGCTTGGTATGGTACATCATGGGGATGCATTAAACACCAGCTCTCTTGCAAGTCAAATGAGTTCCACAGACACTACCAAGTCAAGTGCCACCTCTGTATTGCACATCATATTCACTGTAGATAGCTTTACTGCCCTCAAGTCGGTCGCTCGTCACCCCTTAGCGCTCTGTAATTGGCCATCTCCTTTGGAAACACCTCTCCCAGCTCATAGATCAGCAATGCTTTAAATTTCTGTAAATGTTATAAGGGCCAATTTTCACCAACCATTCTTAGTTTCATTCTGAGTCTTATTTTAGATTTAGCCAAACAGAAATTGTGTTCCTTTCAAATTTAGAAAATTCTTGGAAATAGGACAAAGAATCTTCCTCAGGATGGTTGGTGAATACAGATCCTAATCCTACAGATACGAGGGTTGCTGGAAAAGTATAAAGACTTTTCCCATTAATCTGTTTAAGAACAGTTTAATACCAAATTTGGTGACATATTATTTAACATGTCATTGATACATGCTACAAATTTCATCAAAATACAATGATTGAGTAAAAAGTTCTTCCAATTTCTTTCCGAGAGGATTGATGATAGTGCAACAGGATTCATTCCTTTCCCACTGCCGACCATAATTGTTTGTACAATGTTTATGTGGGAAAGCAGCCAGTGGTTTGGAGTGAAAATTGTGCTGAGTACTGCTAAAAGAAACTCCAGGAAAGCATGGATAGGTGTACTGGCCACTGCGATATAACTGAAATAAGGTTGAAAATGGCGTTTAACACCATACAATGAATCAATCGAAGACAGACTTTATAATTTGAGTACCATTTAATTTATAGTCTGCAAATGCTATCAATCTGGACCAGTCTAAAATTTTGAAGTGAGGTAAAGAGTTTACTGCAATAGAAATCTCTATATCAAAATCACAGAGATTACCATTTTGTTTGCCATGTAAAATGCCAGAAATGTTGAAATCATTACGCCAAAGATGACATCTACAAAACTGTTAATTTTCAAGATCATATTGTCCATAGGATAAAGCCAGGACACCACTAGAAGGATGAAATATAAAATAAACTTACTGTCTACTTCATTTAACCCGATCCTGACCTTTATGCTGAATATATAAGTAGGCATACATGTATAATAAATAGAACTCCGACTATTGTTCGGGAAGTTTAGTTCACATTCGCTGAAGTTACTGAATACTTCCGTGACCATTTGGGACATATGCTGAAGGCAGCCTTGTGTGATGTCTGGGGTTAAAATACAATAAGGATTTATGTAAATGATGTTGACCTGGGTCAGGTTAAATGAAGTGGGCAATAACAGATTTTACCTTAAAATTCTCTATCTTTCCTTTCACTTCCTCATTTTTGCCTAAAGCCTTTTCTAAACAATCTTTGGTGTACAGATTTGGATTTTTACCTTGATCTATGTAGCTGAAAGTAGAAAAAAAAATGTTATGTACTGGTAAACCCTCTACCCACTAGTAAATTTTTAGAACTGTCCAATTTGAAAGCATTTGCAGACAAAAGTATAAATGTGACCCAAAAATTGAAATTTGCCTTTGAAAGGGTAGAAAACATTGTGTAAATGATTTGGCCCAGTGACCTACTTTTTGTCCTGGCATGACCCAATTTCAAACTTGTGTGAGATATCATCAAGACAAGCACTCTGACCTAGTTTCATTGGTATCTGACTGAAAATGTGACCTCTAAAATGCACACAAGGTTTTTCCTAAGATTTGGCCCCATGACCTACTTTCTGACCCAACATAACCCAATTTCAATCTTGTCTGAGATATCAGCAAGACATCCTTTCTGACCAAGTTTCAATGGTAACAGTCTGAAAATGTGGCCTCTAGGGTGCACACAAGGTTTTTCTAAGATTTGGCCCTGTGACCTACTTTTTAACCTGACATGACTTAATTTCAAATTTGCCCGAGATATCATCAAGACAAACAATCTGACCACATTTCATTAGTATCTAACTGAAAATGTGGCATCTAGAGTGCACACAAGGATTTTCTGAGATTTGGCCCAGTAACCCACTTTTTGACCTGACGTGACCAGCATGACCGACATCAGACACAGCACAGTCATAAAAGCTCACCTTCAGCCACTTCGTGCTCAGGTGAGCTGAAATTGCTGGTTACTAGCATTTTCTCCTTTTCCCACAATATTTAAAAAGGCCTTTTCTTCAGGGTCGTTAAAACTTGGCTCTATGTGGTAAAGGGTTAATTAAAAACAAGGTAATTATTCACTGAAGAAAATGCACTGTAAAAACACCGTTATTCAATTGGACTATGTCCCAGAATTTTTCCATATTGAAAGCATAGACAGACAACAAATTAAATGAGACTTAAAAACTGCAGTTTGCCTCTTGAAGGGAAAAAAAACAATGATGGATAAGGTAGTTTTCTACTCTTTTAAGGTCAAACTTTATTTATCATTTGAGCACTTTTAAATTGTTGTCTTTAACAGTTTTGAATTTGGACTTGTCTAAAATTTGTCCAGGTTTGGTAGAGTTTTCTCTGCCACATGGAATAGTCCTTCCATCTCTGATATACATGTATTGAACCTCAAATATTTTATTAAGAAGAAGTGGGAAATGTACTTACTCAAAAACTTCTAGTGGCACATGAACATCTTGCATGGAGGACTTTACCTTGTCCAATTCTTGCATACCTTGTACCAGTGTTTGTCTTCAAATATAGTGAAAATGAATTATTCACACTCTGTAAGGGGTTTGATGCATCTGCATAAAGTATCAACCGAGGTCAGCCTGCGCACTCTGTGCAGGCTGACATGGGTTGAAACACTTTGCTATTGGTCAATTTTCTGCATGTCAAAGGACCAGTCTACCTCATGATTCTGTCAGTTGATGGACAAAACGGATTTTATGGATCCATGAAATGATGATTATATGAATTTTTGTCTGGTACAATGCATCACAGAGATGCATTAAACCCACGTCTGCCAGAGTGTGGCTCAAATATTAAATGTATTTATACCTATGTTTGCATTAAGTCTGTATCAAACAAACAAGTGTTTTTGTAACCCTGAAGAAACAGCCTTTGAAAAACATTACGGAAAAAAGATAATGTTTTCTAGCCTTTTAAAAGCAAATCTCATCATTTGACCAATATATTTAGTTTGCCATCTGTGCTTGCTTTAAATTTAGAAGTCTTATCTTTCGTTGTTATGTTAAGAGTTGCGTACATGTATATAACCATGAATTAAAAGTTTAATATATCAATGCATACAAAAATTTTACTAAAGAAGGTACTGCTCATTATGAGTCATGTCTTGTCTTCAGAAGGGCAATAGATGGAGTCAAAAAAACCCTTATCTGTTGGAGAGAATGTGTCAAAAAATATCACTGGCTTAAACAAGAATAACGTCACACAGTCTTAGCTCTCTTCAGTAGATGCCAACAAGGCGTCGAGGCCGACCACATTGAAGTTGAAATCAGCATATCTGATGGATTCTATCCAATAAATAAAACAAGAAGACCATGATGGCCCTGTATTGCTCCACTGTCTCATGACTACAAACCAAGCATTACACTTCTAAGTTTAACAGTTTCGATCAAAAAGATTTTAGCATCTCATTATTGAGACTACAAGCCAAATTTGTTTTCAGACAAGATTTTCAATAATTTTCAGTCATGCCTTGGCAGCCAGAGTTTTTTCAACTCTTTACCAAACGACAAAATTTTAGACTTGTCCAAATTGAAAGCATTTGCAGACGACAAAATAAATGTGACTCAAAAGTTGAAACTTGACTTTAGAAGGGTAGAAAACATTGTGGGAAAAGGAGGAAATGCTGGTTACCAGCATTTTCTCCTTTTCCCACATTGTTTTCAGAAGGCTTCTTCCTGTGGGTCGTAAAAACCAGGGATTGTTTGGTAAAGGGTTAAGGAATCAAAAATTCTTTCAAGAAATTCTGAAGATGACCATGTCAGCACTTCTGTTAAGTTTGGTAAAAATTGAATGGGTAGTTTCAGAGTAGTTTTAAATAATAACGCATGCACAGACTGTCGTACGGACGAACGGACGCACAACAGACATAGGGCCATGACATAAGCTCACTAGCCTATAGAGCTAAAATACTCACAAACATACCGAAAAAAATGCGGGCCATTTCAACTAGTCAAAACCTTATATTACACCGTTTACGCTAAAGTGACAAAAATACACATACAACTTCTGATTAAGCGCATTCTGGCCTTGTGGTTGGAAGTCGCTAACGATGATACCAAGTTGTCTTGTATTTTCAATAAATCTTTCAAGCTGTTCCTCTAGATTTTCAAATTTGTCTGCCATCTTATTTTTTATCACTTATTTCACAGTTACTTCCCTTTATTATTGTACTCACTTCTAAATCAAAGTACTAGAAAGAACATTTAACTCGCACCGGTATGTAAAGACGTTTTCTGTGCAGTTTCCAGCCTACAGAACTTTGGTAACGAATCGGAACCAAATTTCCTGATAATCCTTTTCCACTTAAAACGTTTGTTCAAGCAGATTTTCGCGATTCCGGTTCAGAAAAACATGTTAGGCAGTGTTGATGTTGAAGGTTAACTCGGCCCCTGAACATCTCGGCCCCTAACGAACTGTTTTCTTTAGAACAGAATATACTGAACAGTCTGTTGAAAAACCGACACAGATAAATGACAATTTAATATTTTCTTCATTAACACAGATTAAAAGAAAATGAAAACAAAGGTAAAAGCTTTTCCCTAAGTGTTTTCTAGCCTTTGAAAGACTAATATTATGATATTACCTTAACCAGTTTGATTTGTCGTCTTCAAATGCTTTAAAATTGGACAAGTCAGAAGTCTAAATCTTGTCATTTGGTAAAGACTTGACTTAAGTATGATGTCATCGTACTGATTTGTGTACCATTCTTCATAATCAATGTGTGCTATTGATCATTAGTCTCAATAATGAGACGCTACGGTGATTTTTTTCATATTTGGACATTTATTGTGCACCGTATTATCTCAAGTCCATCGTTAATTTTCTGGTAGCAAAGATAGAGCGCTATACTGACTTCCTGTTTCGTCGGTTTAAAGGTGGCCCTTCAGATTTTTGGACGAAAATTTTACAAAAATACAAAAAAATAATTCTTATACTCCCAAAGCCTTTTAATTTTCATTCGTAAAACCCCAGTAGTCGAAAACCATCCGACAACAAGAGAAATTAGAGATTTACTGCGGCCCAGCTTGACACCGACGGGAAACACGGTCTATTTTTACATGAGCAACTCGCTCGTTTACATACTGCAAATACACAGACGAAGCTTCATACATAGCGTCCGAAGAAGACATTATGAAAAATAATTACATGTTTGTTATGTTATGGAATTTAAGCGTCATTAGTCACGTGCCAGTCACTTGACATTCCTACAATGCTTTTTTGATTTCTGGCGCGAAATCTAAAAATACCTTAAGAGGCTACGTAGCCTTTTAAGGGAACACCATCAAAAAAATTTTTTTTTGTAATTTTATGATTTTTAATTATTGATGATTTGTATTGTTTTTTCATATAAATTTCAGTGATATATATATTTTTTAATTTAGTGAGATGTGAAAAATCTAAATACCCACCTTTAATCCGTATTACAGCGAAATGCATCTAACTTTTAGTAACAAACATGACCAAAGACAAATTATTAAACCCTTCATTACCTAAAAAGCTTGTAGAGGTCGTTTATAACAAGTAAATCTCGGAAAGAAACACCGACGAAATTTATCGTGCGTGGTGGCCATTTTGTGTGTTTGCGGGAACGTAAACAACTCGAGTAACGAATGAAATGCACGTTTTCTCGTATGTTCAGCGTTTAAATTGAAAATATTTGTATTTCAAACGAAGGGTTATTAAATACGCAAGCAACAGGTATGTTTAAATCCTAGTTTTGTACTGTATATGCAAAATTATGAGAGTTCAAATTTGTGCACAAAATCTGTGCAGAGCTTTCAACGGATTTTGTCTTGATTGTCTTTGTACCAAGAGGCGACAAGTCAAAAAGTAACATCGCCTTTGGGGACAGTTATCTGTACTATATTGATCATGTGACATTCCCAGAAGTCTTTGCAAAACTGGCTGAAATCTAAAAATACCACAAGAGGTTACGTAGCCCATTAACCCTTTACCACACAATCCCAAGTTTTAATGAACTTGAGGAAGTAGGCTTTTGAAAACAATGTGGGGAAAAAGGAGAAAATGCTGGTTAGTGGTAACCAGCATTTTTTTCCTTTTCCAACAATGTTTCATACGGTGTCAAAAACAAATCCAGTATCTTGAGCCATATTCTTTTTGTCATCTGCCACTGCTGTTAATTTGGATGAGTCCAATCTTTTGTTGTCTGGTAAAGGGTTAATGAAATATCACTGGAAATTATTTTTTTCTTATTTTTGTCCTTCTTTTTTTCTACTGATTTGCTTGCTGTCGCCTTACTTTATTTAGTGACAAATCATTTTTAAAGTTTAATATGATTATGAGAACCTGAGTAGCTCTGTTTAAGTTAGAATACTTTAATTTACCAGGATCTCTTCTAACTGTAGTTTTATCATTGTTACTTTCAGAAGATGATTAAAGTTGACATTTGTGTATCTATGTTGATAAGGCTGGGTCTGATTATCTATGGAGAATGGCAGGACAGAACAATGGCTGTCAAGTTTACAGACATTGACTATCAAGTGTTTACAGATGCTGCACAGTTTATGTCTCAGGTATGTGGAGAATGAGACCTTTTTGAATGTATGTTGAATAGTAAGCAATTAGTATTTACAGATGCAGCACACTTTATTTCACAGGTATATTGACTGTTTACAGATGCAGCACAATTTATGTCTCAGGTATTTGAAGGATGAGACCTGTATAAATGTATGTTGAGTGAAAAATGTTAACAGATGCAGCATGCTATATTTCATAGGTATATTGTCTGTCAAGTGTCTACAGATGCATTTCGATTAGTTTCACAGATATGTTGATCATCAATTGTTGACAGACACAGCTAATACAATATATCAGGTAGCAGGTATATTGACAAGTTTTACAGACACAGCACATATACCAGGTATATTGACTGTCGAGTTTTTACCGACACAGCATATATATGAGGTATATTGACTGTCAAGTTTTTACAGACACAGCACATATTTCAGGTATATTGACTGTCAAGCATTTACAGACACAGCACATATATCAGGTACCAGTGTATTGACTGTTAGTTGTTTACAGACACAGCACATACATCAGGTATATTGACTGTCAAGTTTTTACAGACACAGCACATCAGATATATTGACTGTCAGGTGTTTACAGACACAGTACATACATCAGAAATATTGACTGTCAGGTGTTTACAAACAGAGCACATCAGATATATTGACTGTCAGGTGTTTACAGACACAGTACATGCATCAGGTATATTGACTGTAAAGTGTTTACAGACACAGCACATATATCAGGTATATTGACAATCAAATGTTTACAGACACAGCACACATATCAGGTATATTGACTATCAAATGTTTACAGACACAGTACATAATCAGGTATACTGACTGTCATGCATTTACAGACACAGCACATACACCAGGTATATTGGCTGTCAAGTTTTTACAGACACAGCACATAAATTAGGTATATGGCCTGTCAATTTCATACAGACACAGCACATACATCAGGTACATTGACTATCAAGCATTTACAGACACAGCATATACATCATGTAACATGTACATGTATATTGACTGTCAAGTTTTTACAGACATAACACATATACCAGGTATATTGACTGTCAAGTTTTTACAGACACAGCACACCAGGTATATTGACTGTCAAGTGTTTACAAACACATCCACATACATCAGGTATATTGACTGTCAAGCATTTACAGACAGCACATATAACAGGTATATTGACTGTCAAGTTTTTACAGACACAGCACATCAGGTATATTGTCTGTCAAGTGTTTACAGACACAGCACATATATCAGGTATATTGACTATCAAGTTTTTACAGACACAGCACACCAGGTATATTGACTTTCAAGTTTTTACAGACACAGCACATATATCAGGTATATTGACTATCAAGTTTTTACAGACACAGCACATATATCAGGTATATTGACTGTCAAGTGTTTACAGACGAAGCACCCAATACGTGACAGGTGTATTGACTATCAAGTCAAGAAACACAGAATATATGATACATCAGGTATATTGACTTTCAAGTGTTTACAGATACTGTTCAATTTAAGTATACTGACTGTAGTTAACACACCACAGAGTACAGCTTGATATTGATGGAAAACTGTAAAGACATGAATCAAGTGAACTTTCACCATGGTTGTACTGAAATACTTTTTCAACACCACTCAAACAAAATTGTTCTTTCTGTTTTCAGGGAAAATCTCCATATCTCAGAGCTACCTATCGTTACACACCACTTCTAGCATGGCTTCTTCAACCAAACATCTGGATATCTTCATTGTTTGGGAAGATTCTCTTCATAGCATTTGACGTTTTGACTGGTTTCATGATTTTCAAAATCACCAAAGCAGAAGGAGCTTCTCCAAGTCTTGCAAGAATATGTGGAGCAGTCTGGCTTTACAATCCACTCACCATGACTGTCTCAAGTAGAGGAAATGCAGAACCTATAATGTCCTTCCTTGTACTTGCCACTCTTAAACTACTGCATGAAAAGAAAACGATTATCACAGCCCTTGTATATGCCCTCTCCGTCCATATAAAAGTCTATCCAGTTACCTACTGTGTTCCTATATATTTGATGCTGGGTGATTATCACCATGACAACAAGAAAATCAAAACTTCCAAGACAAAGAGTACTATGGCAGAGTTAGTCCTTCCCAACAAAGAGAGATGTGTGTTTATTTTAACAGCTGGCCTCACATTTTGTTTCCTGACAGGAGTTTATTATCACTGGTGGGTGTTTGTTTGAAAAATTTGTGAAAAGAAAGAATCACAGCCTGTTATTCCTAATGTCAATATGGTGCAGGTGAATGAAATGATTGATTGATTGCATTCAACACTGTTTTTAAAATTACTTCAATTATTGCCTTTTGCCAGTGCACCTATCCATGCTTTCTTGGAGTTTCTGTTATCTGTACTTTGCACGATATTCTTCCCAAGACACTACCTGCTTTCCCACATAATGATTTTTGAAACTGTGATCATCCTTGAGAGAGGAATGAATCCTGTGGCAATGGCTATCATCAGTTCTCAGAAAGAAATTGGCAAAGCGGGGGATTTGAACCAGCGACCCCTGTTCTCAATGCCAAATGCACTATGGGGACTCTGAACTGGTGAATGTAAAGAAGCAGATTATGTGCACATTGGTGCATCCTTATTGCTAACTTACATAAATTGTTAATAGCAAGCAATTTTTTTTACTGGAGCTGTAAGTTACTGTCAGAAGTCTGAGGTGTTTTTTGCTGATGGATTAACCCTTTACCACGCAATTTCTTAGTTTTAACGTCCATGATTTAGAAGGCTTTTGGAAACATTGTGGGAAAGGGAGGAAATGCTGGTAACCAGCATTTACTCCTCTCCCCAAATGTTTTCTAACCTTCTATT
Source organism: Hippopus hippopus (assembly GCA_946811185.2). Lineage (NCBI taxonomy): Eukaryota > Metazoa > Mollusca > Bivalvia > Cardiida > Cardiidae > Hippopus > Hippopus hippopus. The sequence continues at coordinate 10,482,957 of OX328103.1, read as the reverse complement.
GTTTTAACTACATTTAAATTATTGTCTGCAAATGCTTTGATTTTGGACAAGCCTATAACTTTACCAGATGACAGTGTAGTTTCTTTTTTCCCACATTTGAAGGTACATGTACTGCTGGGAATTTTTTATCATAATATATATATCATGTGACATAACAAAGGACATGTACTAGTATATATTTTTCCCGCAATTGCACGTATAGCCCCAGTTTTTTTTTTTTTTTTTTTACATCAAACTTGTTAATACATGTACCATGTAAACTAATAAAGAACATGAAATAGTATGTGTATCATTTTTCTTAACAAAGGACATGTACTAGCATATAAATTTTTCTTTCACATCTGCAGGTATGGCTGGGATTTTTTACATCATACCTATTTATATCATGTGACCAGGAAGGACATTCGCCACAATTTCTCAGTCTACTTCTACATGCTGTATCTGCAATCCAAATTTGGGGACTCAGTTGTCATTGGTTTATTGTCATTTATCCCACAGGTAAGATAAACCGAAAAAAAGCTACAAAAGCAAAGAAGCATGTAGACAAAAACCTAGTTTGAACACTAGAGCCTACACTTTATGCTTTACCATGAATATCAGAATTTTGTCAATTTTGATGACCGATTACATTGACAATAAAGCCAATGGCTATATGGACTTTAATTGTCCCACTCTAAGTAACACATACTGTAATGCGTTACTGTGGGGGGGGGTATGGGGAATTACCGAAAACAGCTGTACTGGATGTCGATGAAAGTCCCAACAAAACAGGCGTTAGAAACATGAAATAAATAAGATATAAGGTTGAAATTTATTTCATCTCATGAATATCATTGGTAATATTTGCACGAGTGATTGTGCCAGTGATGTTCACTCGAAATAAATTTCGATCTTTTACCAAAGAAAAAAAAAAAAAAAAACACAAATATTCTCTACAACATTTAGTCCGTTTTGATTCTTGATTCTTAGACTAGCCATCTGACAGCTAGTCTGGAAATTTAGAACAGTTTTCAAGAATGGTTAGCCCAGATACAAATAACTACGCACATCTTCCTAGAATCTATGAATATCTATCTACGGTATGTTGAAAGGAGTTTCAAGTACTCTTGATTATTCATGTTCATATTTTACACACATCTTATATGAGACTATCAAAGTATTCTTGTTTTTCATAAGGTCTTTGTATAAATGGAATAAGCCATATTTCATAGCAGAAAAGATTGCTTATTTTAGACTTGTGACATTTTTTAATAGTGTCTAAATCTCTTCGATCATACAAAATGATAAGAAAATGGGAGAATATTAAAGATACATCTATACTTATTTTCAGGCAGTTTTCAGCTAGTTTTTTAACCCATTTAACCCTTCACCACACAATCCCGACTTTTAATGACCCTGAAAAATTAACCTTTTGAAAACACTGTGGGAAACGGAGAAAATGCTGGTAACCAGCATTTTCTCCTTTTCCCACAATGTTTTCTACCCTTCCCAAAACAATCTTTGAAATTTGAGTCACATTTAGTTTATCGTCTGCAAATGCTTTCAATTTGGACTAGTCTAAAATTTTGTTGTTAGGTAAAGGGTTAACCTTGTTTTATGAAACTATAATCATTTTTGTATCTTTATTCCAAATATTGCCCCTGATGGCTGCAAGGTTGCACAGATTACTGTGGATAGAAAATGCATTTCATGTTTTGGAGGCCTTCAAAGCAATCACTGTTGTTATTTTTAGTTTTAAATGAGGACAAAATCCTTGTGTTTTTCTCTCTATCGCCATATATATTGGTAATTTATCTAAGTTTACACAGCTGAGCCATTCTACACACTCTCAAGTTTTAACTTTTTTTTTTTTCCTCTAGCTGAAAGGATGTATCTTTAAGTGTTTTTATGACTAGTGTCCCTATTTCATTACATTTTAACCCTATACCACACAGTCCCAAATTTTAACAACCCAGAGAAAGAAAGCTTTTGAAAACATTTTTGGTAATGGAGAAATTGTTGGCATTTTCTCCTTTTCCAACAATGTTTTCTTCTCTTTCACAGACAAATCTCATTATTCCAGCTACATTATGATTGTCATCTGCAAATACTTTCAATTTTGACGACTCTCAATTTTTTTGTCATTTGGTAAAGAATTAAAAGTGCATTTGTCAGTATATTGCATTCGGATTTGCCACACTATTTCTTTCTGTGTGAATAACATGACATTTTATTGAACTTGTTCACTGTGTTTTCAGATTATTTTGCTACTGGTATTTTCATTCAAGTTCTACAGATATCCTGCTCTAGTGTTTTTCTTGAACACTTATGCTTTTGTCACCTTCAATAAAGTATGCACTTCTCAGGTAAGCCTCTTCAAATCTCGTGACAAAAATGAAGACTTGTCAAGATTGAAAGATTTTTTAGCAACTATTCAAATGTGACTCAAATGATGGATTTTGTCTTTGATAGGGTAGAAAATATTGTGGGTAAAGGAGAAAATGCTGGTTACCAACATTTTCTTCTTTACCCACAATGTTTTCTAAAGGCTTCTCCCACAGGATCATAAAAGTCTGGATTGTGTGGTAAGGGGTTAACCTTGTACCATACAATCACTGACCCTGACAGAGAAAGCTTTTGAAAACTTTGTGAGAATAGGAGAAAATGCTGGCAACCAGCACTTTCTCATTTTCCCACAATGTTCTCTGCCCATTTGAAGACAAACCAAAACAGTTGAGTCATATTTGATTTTTCAACTAGAAATACTTTCTATAGGGACAACTTTAAAAATTTCTTGTATTGTACAGGGTTAACCCGTTTTTATCCAATCCCAAGTTATAACAACCCTGATGGAGAAAGCTTTTGAAAAAGTTTGTAAGGAAAGGAGAGAATGGTGATTACCAGTATTTTCTCCCTTTTCCACAATGTTTTCTCCCTTCTTAAACATTACTATCAGTGGAGTCAAACTTACTTTGTTTGCAAGTGCTTTCAAATAACACAAGCCTGGAAAAGAGTTACCTTAACAGTACTGTTCTTGCTGGGAAGGAAAATTTTGCCTTCTGCCTTGATCTTTGGTCTAGCAAGATATCAAAATTTTCTGACACAGCTAATACAAAATGTACAAGCATCAGGAAAGTTACTACAACATAATATTCGATTTGTATTAATGTGCCTGGGCAAAGATTGCAGCGTCCTCATGAGAGGGCTATTTTTCAACAAAAAATCCATGAGGACATAATTATGACCTAATTGTCTTGAAAAAAGGATGCGATGTGTACCACAGTGTTTCCTACCCTGTCATTGACAAATCCCATTCTTTGAGACATGTCATATATATGTCAACTGCAAGTTCGTTCAATTTGAATCAATCTAAAGTTTTGTCATCTGTTAAAGGTTTAGATTATTTTGCATAAACTATTAGATATTCTTAAGGGGAGGTAATAACAAAGATCTCAACACTGTATTTTACTATTTTTTCAGTATTTTCTGTGGTACCTGTGCCTGTTACCATTGTTAGTGCCATATCTAACTAGAATATCTAAAATAACAGCTGTAACTACCATAGTGCTGTGGTTCTTTGGTCAGGTAAGTTATGTCTTTGGTTTTGGTGACATCTCAATCAGGAAATTTCGGTATTTGTTGTAATGTTTTCATGGCCTTCCATGAGAAATAGCCAAGCTCTGGCAGAAGGGGGTTTAATGCATCTCAGTAGTGCATTATACTTAGCAAGACATATCAAAATTATGGATCCATTTTGTTTCACATTTGACTTAATTATGAGGTATGTGTATACTGGTCCTTGACCATGCAGAAAATTTGCAAAAAGCAAAAAGTTTCGACACATGTCAGCCTGTGCAGTCTGCACAAGCTGACATGTGTTGATACCTTTTGCAGATACATTTAGCCCCCTATGCACAGAGCATTGTAATTTAGAAATCTGTCATATTGTTTTGAAAAACCTATCCATGGCCAAAGGCACTTACATATAAAAATATGTCAATATTTTCAAAAGCTTTTCCTTGTCAAAAGACATTCATATATCTGTAGAAACCTTCCATAATGTTTTAAAAAGCTTTACCATGTCAAAAGCCATTTACACAATTACAGAACACTATAATATTTTCAAAAGCTCTTCCATTTATAAAGCCATTTACATATAAAAATTTGTCAATGTTTTCAAAGCCATTTCCATGTCAAAAAGCATGTACATATAGAATGTCATAATGTTTTCAAAAGCTCAATAGCATAAAAACATTCTCATATAGGACAGAATACATTAAAATTTTCAATTTCAATTTTTTTTTTTGGTCTTCTTTTTTATTAAAATCTATTTCAATCTTGCTTTAAATGCGTGACACACAATCCTGACTCATAACAACCCTAATGGAGAAGGCTTTTGAGAACATTTGTGGAAAAAGGGAAAATTGCTGGTTACGAGCATTTTCTCCATTGCCAAAATGTTTACTTTCCTTTCAAAAGGAAGTCCCTATATTTGAGCTCTGTTTAATATGTCCCTTGTGAGGGCTTTCAATTAAGGCAAGTCTATAATTCTGTTGTCAGTTGTCAAGGTGTAAACAACCTATGGTACAAAGCTTTTGAAAACATTGTGGGAAACAGAGAAAATGCTAGTAACCAGCAGTTTTCTCTTTTTTTTTCAGTGTTTTCTACCCTTTCATAAATGACTTCCATCATTTGAATCATCTTCAAATTGTCGTCTGTAAATGCTTTTAGTTTGGACAAGTCTAAAATTTAGTTGTCTTTTAAGGATTAACCCTTTACAAAACAGTCCTGAGTTTTTATGACCCTAAAGAATAAGCCCTTTGAAAACATTGTGGGAAAGGGAGAAAATGCTGGTAATCAGCATTTTCTCCTTTTCCAAAAATGTTTTCTATCCCATCAAGGACAAGCTCCATCTTTTGACATTAGAGCTGTTGTCTGCAAATGCTTTGAGTTTGGACAGGTCTATGATTTACTTGTGTGGTAAAGAGTTAAAAGATAAAACTTTGTTGACTCTTCTTACAGGGTATCTGGCTGTTACCTGCTTATTATCTGGAGTTTGAAGGAGAAAATACATTTATCTACATTTGGTTGGCCGGGCTTGTATTTTTTGCCATCAACTGTTACGTAATGATTGTTATTGTCAAAAATTATTCGGAAAGACAGACAAACAAGAAAAACAATCAAGGGATAGCCAGTAAGAATGAGAGAAAGAATTCCGAGTTAAATACTAGACCTGTCCCAAGAAGTGTTTCACGAAAAAATAAAGTGAAAGAAAACTAGCAGTTTTGTCTTGAGGTTTTTCTTTTCCCATTTTCTAGTAGCTGGTAGACCATTACTATATGGGCTTAGTCCATAACCATACGTTTTAACAACCCTGAGAAAGAAAGCTTTTGAAAACATTGTGGGAAAAGGAGAAAATGTTTTTGATGTTTTGAAATAGAAATTTCTTGTTTTAAATAACAATTAATTTGTCACATGCAAATGTTTTCAATTTAGACAGGGCTAAAATTTTGTTGTTTCGTAAAATCTTGACAGATGAGAAAACTATAGACTTTTTCCATTTGAAAACATTTTCAGAGATATCCATGGATCAAATTTTTAATTGATCTTTGTAAGGGAACCAGATGACAAAATTTGAGACAGGTTTGAACTGAAAACATTTGCAGACAACAAGTTAGATGTGTCTCAAATGATGGAATCTGTCTTTGAAAGGGTTAAAAACATTGTGGGGAAAGGAGAAAATGCTGGTTACCAGCATTTTCTTCCTCTTATAAAGTTTTCAAAAGCCCTCTTTCTCAGGGTCTTTAAAACTTGGTATTGTGTGGTAAAGGGTTAACTTTTTAACCAGAGATAAATTTATAAACTGGTCTAGAGTAAACAAATTTGAAGATGACAAATTAAATGTAGTTCAAATGATGTGATAAGGTAGAAAACATTGTGAGAAAAGGAGAAATTGCTGTTTACCAGCAGTTTCTCCTTTTCCTACCATGTTTTTAAATACTCTCTTTTTCAGGGTTGTGAAAATAGGGGATTTGTTTGGTGCTGGTTACCAACGATAGTCTTAAAATCCCTTTCCCTCAGTGTCGGTAAAACTTTGAAATGTTTGGTATAAGTTTAAGACCCAAACAACCACACATCATTTAAGATGTTTAATATTTTCTGCTCCTGTGTCATAACATTTTTGAGGTTGTAAATCTTACAAATATGAAAGTTCGCAACAAATGTATAGCTCAAATATGAACCACCCTGGCTGGGATTCGAACCCGTGCCGCAAAGATCCTCGTTTTTCGAGGTTTAAAAGACCAATATACTAACCACTGAGCTAGAGAGAATTCCCCCAAATACAGTTGTCAGGTACTGAATTTATATGTGAAGAAGCTATGCAGTAAGGAAGGAGTGATCTCCCATAACAGTACATAAAAGGTTCACATTCCTGGTTCTAATAACAATTTTAGACTTGTCCACATTGAAAGTACTTGCAGACAAAAATACTTGATATGGCTCAAATGATAAAATTTTCTCCTTTACACGAGTAGAAAACCTTGTGGTAAAAGGAGAAAATGCTGGTTACAAGAAATGAAAATTTCTCTTTGGTAAAAGAAGAAAACGCTGACTACCAGCATTCTCTCCATTCCAACAATGTTTTCAATGTTATATTTCTCAATACTGATAAAAAACAGTAAAAGGTTAGCAGCAGAAAAGTAAAAACAGCATTATCATCGGTTTCTACGACTGGATGGGTCTGGCGCTCTTAATTGTAAATTTTTCTCAATTAGCTCGATTGCCATTTCCCTTCCGACAGCTGGTGGTTTGTCCATTAGAGGTGCTAGTTCATAGGTCAAGTCATAGGTCACGCCTCTCCAGGTTATACTTGTTGGCGGTCTATTTTCACCCATGTCAAATTCAAAATATTGGCTGAGGTTTATACCTAAACTCGACTTGATTAAAGCAACCCCGCCAAAATCCGGATCAGCAGGATGGTAAACTCTACCTGACTCTGGATGCATATACAGTTTATCAGGGAAAAAAGCTGTTCTGAGTTTTTCAGTATTTGCAAAACCGTATGTAAACCTATCTGGTTCATAGGACACGGGGCTTGGTTTAAGGTCTAAATATACAACTGGTCTGTCATCACAGCGAATAAAGTTACGCTCTCGTCCGCACCTTGATATAAAAGGAAAAGAGTCTTCATATCGTCCGGTCTCATTCACCTCAATTCGTTCGAAGAAAAATTCAAGAAACTTCTGCTCTGAAAAGAAAGTAAAACAAAGTGAAAGTCCTACGTAAAAAAAAAAAAAAAAATGAAAAATGAAAAAAAATATTTCAATCAATCAGAAAATTCTTTTTTTTTAAATCAAATTCTTCAGGTTACTTTTCTCTATCATTCCACATGCCTAACTCAACAATTGCCTTAGGTAACTATGTTTCAGGCAGCCAACCTCTTTTGAATCTATTCTTATAAACACAGAAATCACCACTAATCATGATTTGTGTTCACCAACCATTTCATTTTCAAGGATTTACTAAATTTGTAAGTAACACAATTTCTGATTGGCTAAAACAAATGGTTTAGCCAATCAGAAGTTGTGTAACTTTAAAATTTTTCAAAGTAACACAACTTCTGATTGGCTAAACCAAATGGTTTAGCCAATCAGATGCTGTGTTACTTTAAAATTAAGAAAATTGTGGAGAATAAGACTGAGAACATTTTTAAGAATGGTGGGTGGTTATGGATCCAGATCTCTCTATGCAAAAACTCTTTTAGTTTTATTCATGAATTTGGGTTTTCATTTATTCATGTTGATTGTCTATATTTTACGACGTTTTCAAAGTCGTCTGCTTCTAATTGACTTGAGATATAACTCTCTACATAACAACAAAATTTTGGGCTGGATTGAATCGAAAGTATTTGCAGATAACGCTGAGATTTTTTATTGTGTAGTAAAGGTTTAAATCAGGTATGTCTGATCTCTATGTCTGATCTTGATCTGCCCTTTTAATTGATCATAACTATTCAAGCAAGATGTTTTCAAAAGTGTAGTCTTCTGACTCCTAAATATTTTTCAACAGTTTAAGTTAGAAAGCTGCCAGAGGCTTATAAAGAGAACTGTGCAAAGTACTGAAACTTAACTCATTACCAAATGACAATATTTTAGGCTTGTCCAAATCGAAAGCATTTGCAGATGACAAAATAAAAGTAACTCAAAATTTGAAATTTGTTTTGTGAAGGGTGGAAAACATTGTGGGAAAAGGAGAAAATGCTGGTTACCAGCATTTTCTCCTTTTCCCACAATGTTTTCTAAAGGCTTCTTTCTCAGGGTCATCAAAAGTAGGTATTGTGTGGTAATGGGTTAATATGGGCCCACAAATAGTGCATGCATAAATCCAGTGACTGCATGATAGGACTGAAACAAGAGGGCCATCATGGCCCTGTATCGCTCCACTGCCTTTAAATAAATGTATTATGTGCTTCATTGGCACTGACAAAGACATAAATCATAAAGTCAGTATGGCAATAAACTTTCAAAGAAAAAAATAGCTTAGCCCCCTTCCCCCTAAAAATAGATATTTTTTTCAAATTCAAATGCAAAGATTATGTCAAGGAATATGAGCAGATCTAATCAAGTGACTTTTATACCAAATATCAATAAAAAAGAATGCTTTGACAAGGAGATTTCCAAATTTTAGAAGCAGAGATAATTTTTTTCATGACAGAAACCCTACTACATTGAATATATTTAACATTCAACTCATCATACAGAACCATTAACACCAAAATAAATCATTCTCGCTGAAAACTGAACATTTTCTTTCCAAAAAATCTTGAATACCCAACACCACCCATGTAATAGTACAGTTTGATAATCAAAGGTGGTAAATCGTAACAAACTATGTACCTGAAAGAACAAGAGTTATGTCCCTCGATCAGCATATATATAAGCTTAAGTCATATATTGACTTAGGGTAATAGACCCCTAATGCTTCTAGTGCAATATGGAATAAAATTTCTTGTTAGTTGATAAATAAGAATTTATACAGATATAATACTTTCACACATTTTTAACCGACCAGAAATTCCTTTGATGTCTATCTTGAAATTATTTGTTGATACTTTTATTAGTTTCCTGAAAAGGGAGGTAATTATTATCGCCCTTTCTAATAAGAATATAGTGGTTTTATATTTATAAATGATAATTCTAAGAAGGAAAAAAAAGGAAAAAGTGGCTCAGTTAAAGTAGTACAATAATACTCATTTTTAATCATAGCAAATTTTGTAGGATAATATTATAGTGGAAATAGCTGTTTTCCATTACGGGTCTACTACCTTAATGCACTACAAGAAGATTTTTAAAGTTGTCACTGTGTATGTCTTTGTAAAACATAACATGTTACCCTCAAGGCTATAGTTTTAAAAATCTTGACACAGGTCAACCAGATGAGGCTACATGCCAAATTTGGAAAGCCCTATAAGCCCATGTAAAACTACGGAATCCACCCCCCTCCCTTCCCACAGGGGGCATGGCCAATTTTGACCTCAGGGCTATAATTTGAAGAATTTTGGTAGCTGTCTATTTGAAGAAGCTAGATGCCAAATTATGTAGCCCTTAGCCTTATGGTTTTGGACAAGAAGACTGTTAAGAATTTTCAATATTTTTAGACTAGCGAAGCTAGTCTATAGGCATCCAGATTGAGCCAGACTCAATGTAAACAAAAAACCCCACAGTTACCAAATCCTGCCTCGCAGAAAATAAGTTATTACTGTCAAGAATCTTAATTTTGTCATATATTACAACTTTGACAAAAAGTACAGAATCTCTACCATCCCGATTTGAACATGTCTACTGAAAAAGTAATAAACTGTACAAGATGTCATTGATAAGTTACATGATGTTTGCTTATATGTAAATTAAGTGACCTATGCAAATCAGGCTCATATCACTGATTCCTACACAGCAGTGTTTAAAATTATGAATGGATCGAAAAACAGATACCCCCCGGTAACTTGTAGCAAATCCCAGCTACACAAACCCTCAATGGCCAGGGAACCCTTGTCATTCCTTCAGTCATTCATTATTTTGATCATTTGAAAATAAAACTGGTATGTTAAACTGTTTTTTACGTCTTGTATATTAACCCTTTACCACACAATCCTGAGTTTTCACCAAAGTGGGGAAGAAGCCCTTTGAAAACAATGCGGGAAAAGGAGAAAAAGCTGGTTACCAGCATTTTCTCCTTTTACCATATTGTTTTCAACCCTTCTAGAATCAGGTTTCATCAACTGATCCACATATAACTTCAAGGTCTGGAACAGCTTTGAATTTGGAGGGGTGTAAAATTTTTCGTTCTATAAAGAGTTAAATAGTCAACTATCTTGTGCTTTTGATTAACTATGTGTATAATCCAATTTAATCCTTAACCTGCTAAAAAAAATTAAACAAAACTTTCAAGCTGATGTTAAAAACCTGAATATTGCTATTTCAAATTTTTTGAGAAAAATATCCCCTTATCGGATAGTGTAGATCCAAGATCAGATTGTACAGTCTGTGCAGTCTGATCTTGATCTACACTGTCTGTCTGTCCATTTGTCCGTCTGGACAGACATCTTTTAAAGTCCTTGATGAACACTGATTGAACTTCATACATGTATTCCTCTGCGATAAAGATTTTTTTCTTTTTTTATTTGATGCCGTGTCATCAAAAAAGGGGGCTTGATGTATATTTCTATTATGGACTGATATCTCTTTAACTACTAGTCAAACTTTTATTAAACTTCAAATTCATCTTGTTTATTATAAGCCACAGACAATCATTATTTGTTTTTATAACAAAATGGCCACATGTACATGCAAAACATATACCTCTTATATGTTTCTGTCAAAAGAGGTCTTTTTTAGGCGGGAGATCTATACCATTTCAACGAAATAACCTGTTTTAAATTGAAAGTTAACAAATGAAAGTTTTTCATGATATTTCTTGTTTTGAGAAGTAAAAAGTCAAGAGCGTTGGTTAAAGTCAATGGATTGAACTGGATCTGGATTAGACCGGATTGGACTTAATAACTGGAATGAACCAATGGAACCAGAATGGAATCAGTAACCGAATTTGACAATTTTTCTTCAGTCTTGTATAAACCAACCAAGTTTTGTATTTACCATAGCCACTTATTTTAAATTTGCTAGTCTGTCAGTACTTTTAGTTTTGTTGCCAAGGCAACCATAGTTTTTATCAGAATCAAATTCTTGGAAGAAATTCTGAAGAAGGCCATATAGAAGGATTATCTGTGAAGTTTGATAAAAAAATGATCATTTGTTTCAGAGAAGAGTTTTTAAACAAAAGTTGATGCACGCATGGACAGACTGAAGAATACACTGACAAAGGCACAACAGACACCAGGCCATGATATAAGCTTGCTGGCCTCCAGCAAGTGAAGCTAATTATGTTGATAAAAGCTTTAGCTCTCTACCACTCAAACCCGAGTTTTGACAACCCTAACAGAGAAGGCTTTTGAAAACAATTTGGGAAAATGAGAACATGCTGGTAGCCAGCATTTTCTCCTTTTCTCACAATGTTTTCTACCCTATAAGAGAACATCAGCTCATGTGTATCAAGTCTAAAATTGTCATGTGCAGACCCTCTAAATTTCTCAGGGTCTAAAATTTGTCGTTTATGGAATGAAAAACAAAAAAAAAAAACATATCTATGAATGGATTGTTTTTTGTATACCTTTGTGGCATGATGTGAAATTCTTCATCTTTGCGTCATCCATGAACAGCTGCAACAGAATAAAAAACATTCATATATTAGCACATCACAGGCAACATTTTACATTTTCATCTTGCAGCAGATCAATTTTAAAAACAATGTGGTTAAAGGAAAACTGGACTTTACCAAAGGGTCCCCTGCTTTAATGAATCTAAGAAAACTTACGAAAAACCTTGTTGGAGAAAGAGAAAATGCTGGTATCCATGCTGAGCCACACTGAATTTGTCGTCTGCAAATGCTTTCAACTTGGAATAGTCTAGAATTTGTCGTTTGGTAAAGAATTAGCCCTTTTTCAAACAATCTTGCATTTTACTAACCTTACAATCTCGTGTACTGAAAACCTTGAGTAGAGAGGCTTTTGAAAACATGGCTGGAAAAGAAGGAAATGCTGGTAACAAGCATATTCTCCTTTTCCCACCATGTTTACTCTTTCAAAGATAAAAAAATAGCATTCAAGCTACATGTAGAATGTCGTCTGAAAATGCTTTAAAGTTGGACGGTTGGACCAGTCTAAAACTTTATGAACTGGAAAAGAGTTAAACAAGATATCATCTCCTTTAACCTCATTATGTGTAACAGTTCTGTCAAATAACCTCACCAGGCAGGATTTGAACCCTGGACCTCCAAGACTGAAGGCGAACACTCTACCATGTCGCTACAAAAGCTAGCTCTATAGCAAGGCAGTATAAGTGTCCCCTTATACAAACACATGCTATCTATCTGTGGGATAGACCAGTATACTACAGTTGTTGCCTGCAAGTTGATCACCCATACAAGCAGTAACAAAAATGCCCATTATCAAACTATCACTGGGAAATATAAACAAAACCACATTGCTGTAAAGGCTTGCTCAACAGCAGGTCTGGTTTTACACGGTATTTATCAACCCATTCTATTTGGCATTACGTTCACTTTCTGAATGAATACGGTTCCGTTCAAAGGGGAAATTGAAGAAAATTGACTCTGTCTTAGTCTAAATTTCCTAAACTCAGGCATATATCTAAAAACTTTTGCCAATTCCTCCGTGTTAAACATTCATTATGGCTGAGGGTTTAAGTCTTAGCATGACATTCAAAAAATTACACAATACGTGTACCTGTCCCTGGTGATCAATGTAATAAAAGTACTCTCGAATCTTTGGTTCTGGTGATTGTCCCTGTTCATAATGGACATCTGTACTAAGATTCCGACAAATGACATTCACAGCCCGCCTAGCGAGCACGGTCCTCAGCATCTTTTTTGCCAGATGTAATAACTTGACAGTTCGGATAGATTGCTTTATAACTGGTTCTCGCGGTCTGTGCGGTAAGTGAATAAAGCCGAAAACCAACAGTTGGAACATTTGCGCTTGCGTAAAATTTTAAGGTTTTGGTTGTAAAACTATTTCTGATTGGCTAAACTTTAAAAAGCGCTCATATTTGTACCAATTAAACAACATGTTAGAATTGTCGTCAAGTTTGCTTTTCCAAAATGGTGGAAAGTAATCGTGAATTTCATGATTGACTCATATTGTCGACTGCGCTTATCCTTATCTCAACAATTTTAGTTGATTAGCTGATTGATTTCATCAAAATCTTTGCATTCACAATTAAAGCTAGACGTCACAAACAAAGACAACATGGCACAAACTAAAAGAGCATGGAAACTACGTAAGACAGAATTATTTTTAAACATGAGACTCATCCAGTTCTTTCTTTATTCATACTGCGGTATACTTCACACTCGACTATAACAAAATGTTGTTTCAAGTCGGCTGAACGCGTGGCTGAAAACGGTTCGATAGAGACTGTTTTTCTTTCCCAATGGCCACCTGCCCAAACTTTTTATAAATTGGGCCACCTGGCCTATACTCGACTACAAATTTGAGTTTTATATTTATACAAATACTCAAAAATGATCTAAATATCAAGTAACATTTTCTCAAGGCTAAACGATTTAATTGAGTTAGCCATTCAGACACTCCAATATTTTTTTTTTAAATCAAGAATTGGACTAAGAATGCTATCAGAAATTTTTAGGGGTATGGGCCCAGGATGGGAGTGAGACACATAGATTCCGGACCATTTAGACCCCTTAAAATTTTAGATTTTTGGTGACATCTAGACCCCTTTGAGACACTTGGACCGCTTTGTTCTTGAGACACTTGAACCCCTTTTTATGTTAAAGATCCTGATTTTTACTGTTAATCATCATTGCATTATTCGACTGTTTTATTATTTTGTATAATTTGCAATATTTTAGTTTTCATTTAGCCAAGTGGTCAGATTTCATTTCTAAATATGTTGTTCAATTTACACATTTATTTATTTACTATTGTTGTTCAGATTCATACCTTTTCTTCTTGTTTCATGACTGAGCAGCTATGGTAAAATAATAAATGAATGGATGACTTATTCTCCATATTTTAGTATTTATTTTAATTGTTTTCCAGCAGTAAGTTTTAATTTTGATTAATCGCTGTTCAACTTAACACATTTAAATTCTGAAAACTTGTCCAATTAACATATTTTCTAGTTGTTTCATGACTGTAAAGCTCTCTTTTAACCCTTTACCACACAATCCCAACTTTAAAGAACCTGAGGAAGAAAGCTTTTGAAAACATTGTGGGAAGCATTTTATCCTTTTCCCAATATTTTTCTACCAATGTAGAGGCAAATTCCATCATTTTAGCTACATTTAACTTGTTTGCAAATGCTTTCATTTTGGACTATTCGAAAGTTTTGTTCTGGGATAAAGGGTTAATGTAGATGAATGGATCGATTACATGGCTGAAAGGATGGAAAGAGGGACAGATAGAAAGATAGAAGGGCAGATAGGTTGATTGAAAGGTGTATAGATAGATACAGTATTGTGCTAAAGACATACAAATGGTGAAAAAGTGATATCCCTTAATATACATTAATTTATGGTCCTAATCTTATCTATCCGCAGTCTAAGGTGTTAATTGGATAATGAAATATCCTTTCAGAAATCCCTATACTCTTTAGTAGACAATAAAATTTTAGACACAGTCAAATCCAAAGCATTGGCAAACAATAATTGAAATATGGCTCAAATTTTTGGATCTGTCTTTGGAAAGACTGAAAACACAGTGGGAAAAGACAGACTTCGTTTATGGTGGTCATTGTGGAATATTCTGAGTCTGTTAACTCTACATTCTGAGGCTTTGTGAAATTTCTCCTTTCCCTTTGTAACTTATAAACTGCATTTTAGTAAAGTTTTTATAGCAATTTTTGACTAATTTTTGCCTGCATCTCTACTAATGAGGCTCATTCATGTAATTATCTTTGAAATTTCAGAGAATTTATTAATAAATAAATAGAGTTACGAATATGATTAATCTATGTCCAAAAGTCAAATATTTCCAGCTGTGGACTTCACTTTAGCAGATTGGAAAGTTTATGTTACCAGTATTTTATTGGAAATACATAAAATAACTATCTCATTCTGTAATTAAAAAATAAAAATAAAAAAAGCATACTCTGGAAGAAAGAACTGACGAATTTAAAAAGTAATCTGAAAATAGACATGTCCATTTGTTTCCCCTTTCTGTAGACTGTTGGTGATTCGAAATCATTTCATTAACTATTTTTGTTTATCTTTTGGCCCTATAAGTCAAAACACTTATTTTATGTAGCAAGACAAGATTAACAACCAATACAATCAATAAACTTAGTCACTTAAACATGTATAATATCTTTTAGGAAAAAGGGGTCTAAGTGTCTCACTGAAATAGGGGTCTGTGTCTCAGGGGTCTAATTGTCATCCAAATTTTAAGGGGTCTAAATGGTCAGGGGTCTGTGTGACTGACATCCGCCCAGGATACTTAGAATTACCAGTTACGGGTGGCAGGGTAGTTCCATAGGTTTTTAGCTCCACTGGCCGAAGGCCAGAGAGCTATTGTCATGGCGTTGTGTCCGTCGTCCGTCCGTCCGTTCGTCCGTGCGTGCGTCCGTAAACTTTTTCTTTAAAAAACTTCTCCTCAGAAACTATTGACTGGATTTTTACCAAATTTCACAGGAATGTTCCTTTGGTGGTCCTCTTTCAAATTCCTTCAAATAATTGTGTTCCATGAAGAATTCTGGTTGCCATGGCAACCAAAGTAAAAAAACCTTTAAAAATCTTCTCCTCCCAAACCGCTATTTGGATAGCATTATTATTTTGCAGGAATGTTCCTTAGATACAGGTTTACAGAATTCCTTAAAAAAAACAAAGATCTGTCAAAAAACATGGCTTTTATGGGAGACTCATTTTCCTTTTATGGTATAAAGTAAAATCTTTGAAAAATTTCTTCTCTAAAACTATTCATTGGATTTCATTGTTGTTTCGCAGGTAAGTTCCTATGGTGGTTGTCTACCAAATTGTTTCTTCAGTGAGCTAGCGAGCTATTGTCATGGCGTTGTGTCCGTCGTGCGTCCGTCCGTCCGTCCGTTCGTTCGTCCGTTCGTCCATGCGTGCGTCCGTAAACTTTTTCTTTAAAAAACTTCTCCTCAGAAACTATTGACTGGATTTTTACCAAATTTCACAAGAATGTTCCTTTGGTGGTCCTCTTTCAAATTCCTTCAAATAATTGTGTTCCATGAAGAATTCTGGTTGCCATGGCAACCAAAGTAAAAAACCTTTAAAAATCTTCTCCTCCCAAACAGCTATTTGGATAGCATTATTATTTTGCAGGAATGTTCCTTAGATACAGGTTTACAGAATTCCTTAAAAAAAACAAAGATCTGTCAAAAAACATGGCTTTTATGGGAGACTCATTTTCCTTTTATGGTATAAAGTAAAATCTTTGAAAAATTTCTTCTCTAAAACTATTCATTGGATTTCATTGTTGTTTCGCAGGTAAGTTCCTATGGTGGTTGTCTACCAAATTGTTTCTTCAGTGAGCTAAAATGCAGGATTGAATGATAATTGTTAAAAACTTCCTTTCGCCATCATAGAAATATCAGGCCTGTGGAGCGATACAGGCGCTCAAGCGCCTCTAGTTTGTTTAATCTCCATGATCCCATCAACGCAATCCTTCCTTATCCCTTACCAAAAAGCCTTAAGTTTTAACGATCTGAAGAAAATAGGCCTTTGAAAACAGTTTAGGAAAAGAAGAAAATACTAGTAATAAGCAACTTCCCTGTCAAACAATTTTTCCAGTCTTTCAAAAGCAATGCCCATAGTGTATGCCATATTGAATTTGTCGTTTGCAAATGCCTTTTATTCGGAAAAGCCCAGAATATTGTTATTTGTTATGAATTTCAGCATTCTGAAAAAGTTTCAGTCCTACCAGTATTCATTCTATTTGTAAAGTTACGTACATCTTTATTCTGTTAGATTGATTGATTGATTGTATGGTGTTTAACACCATTTTCAACATTATTTCAGTTACATCTTGGCGGCCAGTGCACCTATCCATGCTTTTGTGGAGTTTCTTTTACCAGTACTCAGCACAATATTCTTTCCAAGCCACTGGCTGCTTTCCCACATAACCATCGTCAAAACAATGATCAGCGGTGTATTCTGTTAGAACCAGAGGCAAGAGCATAATGTAGTTAAAAATGTTTCCTTCCCTTGGTGTTCGTATGAAGATTAAGCAACAGAGCTTGTTTTTTTTTTCTCATTTCAATTCTAATAAATCACTTGAGTTTAGGTTTTACAAGATGGTTTTTATTAACCTTTTACCACACAATACAATTTCAAACTTGTCAGTATTTGTGGAAAACAAAATAATTTGTGGTGGAATAATGATATTTGCCTTTGAAAGAGTAGAAAATTTACTAGAAATCATCATGGGAAAAGGAAAAAATACTGTTTATCAGCATATTCTCCTTTTCTCACAATGTTTTGAAATGCTCTTTACCTCAGTCGGGTGTATTAAAACTCTTGATTGTGTGGTAAAGGGTTTATAAATGCATGACAAACTAAGAGCAAATTTTTCATTTTTTCATACTATAAAGTCCTTACTTTTTTAGAAGGTGATGACGTCATCATCACCTTCTTATTTAGCTTTTGTGATCGTGCTGTGTCTGTCGTCCGTCGTGCGACCTGCGTCGTCCGTCGTCAACTTTTACCTTGTGTACGCTCTACAGGCCACATTTTCAGTCCGATACTCCTGAAACTTGGTCAGAATGTTTGCCTTGATGATATCTCACACGAGTTCGAAAATGGGTGATGTCGGGTAAAAACTAGGTCACTAGGTAAAATCTTAGAAAAACCTTGTGTACGCTCTACAGGCCACATTTTCAGTCCGATACTAATGAAACTTGGTCAGAATGTTTGTCTTGATAATATCTCGGATGAGTTCGAAAAAGGGTCATGTCGGGTCAAAAACTAGGTCACTAGGTCAAATCTTTGAAAAACCTTGTGTACACTCTAGAGGCAACATTTTCAGTCCAAAACTCTTGAAAGTTGGTCAGAATGTTTGTCTTGATGATATCTTGGATGAGTTTGAAAATGGGTCATGTCGGGTCAAAAACTAGGTCACTAGGTCAAATCTTAGAAAAACCTCATGTATAATCTAGAGGCCACATTTTCAGTCCGATACTCATGAAACTTGGTCAGAATATTTCTCTTGATGATATCTCGGACAAGTTCAAAAGTTGGTCATGTTGGATCAAAAACTAGGTCACTAGGTCAAATCTTAGAAAAACCTTGTGTACACTCTAGAGGCCACATTTTCAGTCCAAAACTCTTGAAAGTTTGTCAGAATGTTTGTTTTGATGACATCTCAAACGAGTTCAAAAATGGGTCATGTCAGGTCAAAAACTAGGTCTGTAGGTCAAATCATAGAAAAACCTTGTGTACGCTCTAGAGGCCACATTTTCAGTCCAAAACTCTTGAAAGTTGGTCAGAATGTTTGTCTTGATGATATCTCGAATGAGTTCGAAATTGGGTCATGTCGGGTTAAAAACTAGGTCACTAGGTCAAATTTTAGAAAAACCTTGTGTACGCTCTAGAGCCCACATTTTCAGTCCGATACTCATGAAACTTGGTCAGAATATTTGTCTTGATGATATCTCAAAAGAGTTCGAAATTGGGTCATGTCGGGTCAAAAACTAGGTCACTAGGTAAAATCTTAGAAAAACCTTGTGTACGCTCTCGAGGCTACATTTTCAGTCCGATACTCATGAAACTTGGTCAGAATATTTGTGTTGATGACATCTCAGACGAGTTTGAAAACGGGTCATGTTGGGTCAAAAACTAGGTCACTAGGTCAAATTTTTAAAAAACCTTGTGTACGCTGTAGAGGCCACATTTTCAGTCCAAAACTCTTGAAAGTTTGTCAGAATGTTTGTCTTGATGACATCATTGATGAGTTCCAAAATGGGTCATTTGGGGTCAAAAACTAGGTTACTAGGTCAGATCTTAGAAAAACCTTGTGTACGCTCTAGAGGCTGCATTTTCAGTCCACAACTCTTGAAAGTTGGTCAGAATGTTTGTCTTGATGATATCTACAATTGGAAAATGGGCTATGTTTGGCTAAAAAGTAGGTCACTGAGAGAAATTCTAGAAAAAGCTTGTGTACAAGCTAGAGGCCAAATTTTCAGTCCAATAATTTTGAAAGCTTGATAGAATGTTTGTCATAATATCTTGAAAGATATTATAAAAATGGGTCATGTTTGGCCAAAAGACTCAGGTGAGCGACTTCAGGGCCATCATGGCCCTCTTGTTTTGTATTTCAGAGGAGTTTGTTGCCCATGGAGCGAATGTTAACTGCCTTGCAATGGGACATAAAACAGGCCGTGTTATGGTCACTGGTGGTGAGGACAGGAAAGTTAATGTATGGTCTGCTGGCAAACCAAACTGTATAATGGTAATTTCTTGTATAATTTTCTTTATGCTCATAATCTATGTTAACTCTATACCTCATTAGCCCAAGTCCTGAGTTTTAATGACGTTGGGAGATGAAGAGTTTGAAAACATTGTAGGAAAAGGAGAAAATGCTGTTAACCAGCATTTTCTCCTTTTCCCACAATGTTTTCTACCCTATCAAAGGTAGAAATCATCATCATTTTAGTTTTAACTACCCAGAAAAATAAGACTTGAAAACACTGTGATAAAGAAGAAAATGCTGCTAACCAGCATTTTTTCCTTTTTCCACAGTTTTCTACCTCATCAAAGACAGAAATCATCATTTGGTACTTTGCAAATTGCTTTCAGTTTGGTCTAGTCCAAAATTTTGTGGTTTGGTAAAGAGTTAAACAACCTGTCTTACTTCTCTTTAAATTCTAAGACAAGCCATCAGATTGCCTGAGACAGATGGGTTCAGCCAATCAGAGAGATGATCTTGGAATTATGGATTAGAATATTTGGAATTAAGTATTGTAGGTGGACATGGTTTCTCATAGCCAAATGATAGATAGTAGATGTGTTTGTATGTCTTGTACCTTGTGCTTTGTGGTTCAGCCATTTACCACACAATCCCCCTTTAACAACCCTTAGGAAAAAGGCTTTCGAAAACACCATGGGAAAAGGAGGAAATGCTGATTACCAGCATTTCCTCCTTTTACCACAATGTTTTTTACCATTTTACAGACAATTTCATTATTTAAGATAAGTTTGGTTTGTCATCTAAAAATGCTTTCAATACGATCCATTTTAAAATTTTGTAATGGTGTAGGGTTAACTCAGACTTGACTATGAAAATTTAGATTATTTATTCTGGATGCATTTTAAAAAAACAGTAAACGTGATTCTAAAGATGAAAACTGTCTTTCAGAAGGTAGAAAATGTATTTAAAAAGAGAAAACACTGATTACTAACATTTTGTTCTTTTTCTCTAATTAATGTTTTCCAAGGCATTTTTAGCTCTACATGCTGAAAGCCAGCATAGCCTGTGTCATATCATGGTTTCTGTCCGTCTGTTAGTCTTTTTCTTGTTTATACAATTAAGTTTGCTTTTGTGGTCTGAATTTTGTGAAACTTGCACAGATTGTATATGTCATCAACAGCTTTAACTCTATTAATTTAAATAAAAGTGACAATGAGAGAGGGAAAAGTAGCCATTTCAAGTTAAAAATTTCCATTTCTTGTTTACATGATTGAGTTCACATTTTTGGTCCAATTTTCATGAAACTTGCAGAATTGCTTTATATCATCAATAGCTTGAATCCTGTAAATTTTGGAAAAAAAATCCCGCAAATAGTAAGAGAAAAGTAGTCATTTAAAGTTGAAAATTTACATTTCTTGTTTACAGGATTAAATCCGCATTTTGTATTTGATTTTCATGAAACTTACACAGATGCTTTACATCATCAATAGCTTGAAGCTTATTAATTTTGAAAAACAAAGGTCAGTTAGTAAAGGAAAAGTAGCCTTTTGAAATTGAAAATAGACATTTGTTGTTAACATGATTAAGTCAGCATTTTGATTCATTAGCTCCCAATGTTTTCAAAAGACTTCTTTCATGCAGGGTCCTTAAAACTTGTGATTGCGTGGTAAAGGGTTGAAAAGTAGTAAATTTGTGTGGGAAAATGTCAAATGTTTGATTGGATGAATGATTCTACAGGATGATACTAGTAATAAAACTGAGCAGGAATTCAAGTCTACCGTGGTGAGTTTTTGAAAATTATAATTAACAAGAACAGTTATTGGGATATCAATGGTCCAGGCTTAAAATGTAAATGAGCCTGCTCTGTGAAAAGGGGATCTAATGTATCTGCAAAAAATATTGACCCAAGTCAGTCTGTGCAGGCTGACCTGGGCCAAAACTTTTTGCTACTGGTCATTTTTTTGCAGCACAAAGGACCCATTTACCTCATGATTCAGTTGGTAGTTAGACTTTAGAATGGAATTCATGGTTCCATAATTATGTTATGGCTTGCTTGATATAATGCATCACAGAGATGCATTAAACCCCCTTTTGCCAGAGCATGGTTCAAATGCTTTTTCTTACAATGTATTGATTTATTTTGCACATAATTGTACTGTGGGCCTTGTATGTCAATTACCAGTATGCACATTAGTATTCTTTCCTTATTTGTAAGAAATTACCTCAATAGAATTAATTTTAATAAATTTTTTAGCAGCGCGATAGGAGCTTATTGACTAATCAATCCTAAAGGTGCTGAATCCATATGAATTATGCAGACAGTGTAGATTCAAGATCAGACTGAACAGATAGTTCAACATTTTGAACTAGTCTTTTAGTTTATCACATACATCAGAGCACCCGTACATTTTCAATTTAACTCTACCAAACGAAAACATTTAAGACAGGTCCAAATTGAATGCCTTTGCCGAGAATAAATAGAATTTTGTGTAAATCACAAAATCGGTCTTTGAAAGGGTAGAAAACATTGTGAGAAAAGGAGAAAATGCTGGTTTCCAGCATTTTCTCCTTTTCTCACAATGTATTCAAAAGTCTTTTTCATGCGGTCGTTAAAACTTAGAATTATCTGGTCAAACAACTTCGTTTGTCAATCTAATATGTAACCTTGAAACATAATATACTGAACATAATGCGAGCTGTGTCTTTGAATTTATCCCTTAACCCTGTACCAGATGACACAATTTTAAACTTATCCAAATTAAAAGCTTTGGCAGATGACCAGTTGAATTCGACTCAAAATGATATAGGTGTTTTTTTTTTTTTCTCTCTCTCTAAGGAGAAAAAGCAGGAAAAGGAGAAAGTGCTGGTTACTAGGATTTTCTCCTTTTTCCCCACAGTTTTTAAAGGGCTTTTTCTGAGGGTCTTTAAAACTTGTGATTATGTGGTAAAGGGTTAAAAGAATAATGATTATTTTTTTCATTTTTTAACCCTCTCTGCGCCACAGGCAATAACAGGCATTTACAGATAACAAATCTACATCAGATTGCAAACAGAGTGAAGTCTGATCTTGGATTGTTTTTAGCTCTGCAAGAGTTTCACCATAAACAGTTTGACTCAGAAGTTTTAGAGGCAACAGCTGTAAACAGTTACTAAATATCCTTACGATTGTCAACATTTATTGAAATCTAAAGCATATGGAAACAAGACATTATTAAAAAAGGACAAATTTGATTGTATGATTGTATTTGGATGAAAACACCTTTTAACCCTTTCCCAAATAACACATTGATGACTCTTCCAAATTCAAAGTTTCTCCGGATTTGAAATTAGCACAAATGGGGTGCATTTCTCAAAGGATAGAAAATGCTGTTAGAAAAGGAGAAAATGCTGCATACCAGATCTTTCTCCTCTTCTCGTAATGTTTTCAAAAGCCTTCTTTGTCACATTTCTTAAAACTCATGATTGTGGGATAAAGGGTTAAATTAAGCAGAGCTCCAGATAGAGGGAGTGATTTTGATTTCAAAATTGAAAATATTAATTATTCTCCACTAAACCCTATGGTTTGGGTACTCATTAGAATCGTCTCATCAAGACGATTCTAATGAGTACCCACAACATAGGGTTTCGAAGAGAAATAATGACTTTGGAATACTATCACTCCCTCTTTTCTGGAGCTCTGATTAAGTGTAGTATTTTCTGGATGCATGAATTTGCATGAATTAACATGTATTCTCTTATAATGCAACTGTTGCTATGCTCTGACAAAAGGGTTTTTTCTCTTTTATACAAGATGATAGTATCTTAAACTTACCCATATTGAAAGCATTTGCAGACAACAAATAAAATGTGGTTCACATGATTGTGTTTGTCTTTGATAGGGTAGAAAACATTGTAGGAAAAGCAGACATTCTGGTTACCCACATTTTCTCCTTGTTTTCTCCCAATTTTTTCAAAAGGCTTCTGCCTTTGGATGGTTAAAACTTGGGATTGTATAGTAAAGAGTCAATGCATCCCTATGATGTATCATGTAAAGGAAGTGATAACATGCAGAAAGTTTCGACTCAGGTCAGCCTGTGCGGAACGCACAGGCTGACCTGGGTTGATACTTTCTGCAGATGCATTAAACCTGCTTTTTCACAGAGCATGGCTCATATACATAGTGTATGATGGTTTATATATGCTACCTTATGGTTTAAATGTAATCAGAGTTACAGATAATTTCCTGTATAAAGGAGTCTTCGCTCCCTACTCGTGGCAACTAAGGAGTGATTTATTCTCTACCTGTAGAAGGTTCAATTCTCTTTTTTCTAAAACAGGTTGGGGGAAAATGAAATCTAAAAACATTTACTTTTGATATTTCTTTTTTTATTCAGTGCCTGTTTAACTCGATCTCTTTGCTAATTAGGAAATTGAAGCAAGAGAAATTATGTCTCCTTTGACATTAATTGTAACATTATAACTAAAGTTTCTTGACTATCTCTACAACAAATTCACTAATTTAATTGAAAGACAAAATATAAGTGAAAGTGGGCCCTACTGGTCTCAAACCTCATGCTTAAAAAGGGTTAAAAGGGTTTACGGACATGTAAAATTGCCTAGATGTGTGGGCGCAGTATATTAAACTTACATAAAGAATTCGGAATGCTTTGGTATTGTCCGCACACACTATAAAATATTTTTTTGTTAACGTTTGGTTCAAGGCCTGTTGCACCTAAAAATGGCAGGCAGAAAATGGAAGTTTTTTTTTTTTTCTTTTTCCGAAACTGAAATCAGGGCAATTTTGAATTCTTCAAGTGTAGTGAGGATAGTAACATTCGTCCGTAATAGGTAATAATGCATTATTATAACTCTCGTGCGTCTTTCGACGCACCATGGTGAATTTCAATGCATTTTTCTTTCATTTAAATGCGTGCTCACGTGATCAAGCGCCTTATCTGGAGCTCTGTGTAATCCTTTATCAAGCAGTCCAATATTTGAATGGCTGAGCCCTGGTAGTTCAGTCGGTAGTTCACAGGACTTGAAAACAAGGGCTACTGGTTCAAATCCCCCGTTCAGCAATTTCTTTCCAAGAATCGACAATAGTCATTGTGACAGAAGTCATTCCTCTCCCACTGCTGATCATTGTTTTGATGATGGTTTTGTAGAAAAGCGACCAGTGGCTTGGATAGAATAATGTGCAAAGTACCAGCAATAAAAAAAAAAATTAAGGAAAGCATGACTAGGGCACTAGTGGCAGTGATATAAGTGAAATAATGTTGAAAACAGTGTTAACTCTTTCCTAAAAGATAAAAATTTCGACTTGACCAAATTTGAAAGCATTTGCAGGTGACAAAATAAATGTAACTGAAAAAATGAATTTGTCTTGGGAAGGCAAGAAAACATTGTGGGAAAAGGAGAAAATGCTGGTTACCAGAACTTTCTCCTTTTCCTACAATGTTTTCAAAAGCTTTCTTTCTTGGGGTCATAAAAAGTCGGGATTGTGTGGTAATGGATTGAACATCATACAATCAATCAATCAACCATGTTTTAATGTTGAGGAAGAAGGTCTATGAATACACCATGGGGGAAAAGGAGAAAATGCTGGGACATGTAAAAAAAACCTCCAAATAATCACATGGTTTGACAGCTGAGGAATACTTTTGAAAACCTTTTTGGAAAAGGTTAAAATGGTGGTTAACTCTTTACCAAACGACAAATGTATAGACTGGTCCAAATTGAAAGCATTTGCAGACGACAAAATAAATGGGAGTGAAAAATTGAAATTTGATTTGGGAAGAGAGAAAACATTGTGGGAAAAGGAGAAAATGCTGGTTACCAGCATTTTCTCCTTTTCCCACAATGTTTTCAAAAGGCTTTTTTTTCAAGGTCGTTAAAAGTCGGGATTGTGTGGTAAAGAGTTAACGAAACAGCATGATCCAGTTATGTGTTAAGAATTTCTGTTTTCATCTGTATCAGAATATTTACGATTAACCCTGTACCAAACATTAAAATTTGTCAGCTAAACGAAATTCAAAGCATTTGCAGACAACAAATTAATTGTAGCATATACAGTGATTTCTATATTAGATAAGAAAGAAAGCATTGTGGTAAAAGGGAAAAAAATCCTTGTTACTAGCATTTTTTTCCCCCCACAATGTTATCAAAAGGGGTTGTTCCCAAGGTTCATAAAAAGTTTGGATTGTGTGGAAAAGGATTAAGCCCAAAACATACACGTATCAAGCACATCTTACTTTGCTTTTGTTGACAGTATAGATCAAGATCAGACTAAACATAAAATGCATCCCAACTTAATCCTGAACCAGACAACAGTTTTACTTTTTAGACATGTCCAAGTTGAAAGCATTAGTAGAGGACAAATATATAGTTCAAATGATGAGATTAGTCTTTGAAAGGGCAGAAAACGTTTGAGAAAAAGGAGAAAGGGCTGGTTAACAGTATTTTCTCCCTTCCATTAATGTTTTCTAACATGTTCTTCCTCACGGTTTTCAACTTGGGATTTTTTGGTTAACCCTTTACCAGACGACAAACTTTTAGCCTTGTCCAAATTGAAAGCATTTGCAGACGACAAATTACATGTGGCTCAAATGGTGAAATTTGTTTTTGATGGGGTAAAAAACATCGTGGGGAAAGGAGAAAATGCTGGTAACCAGCATTTTCTCCTTTCCCCCCTATGTTTTCAAGAGCATTCTTTGTTAGGGTCGTTAAAACTCGGGATTGTGTGGTAAAGAGTTAAAGGTATACCCTTAGGCTGCTTAGTGCAACTCAAAGACCTTTTGCTAACAATGTAGATCAAGATCAGACTGCACAGAACATGCAGGCTAATCTTGGAGCTACACCGTCCAATTAGGAGATATTTTGCCCCAAAATTATCTTTGAAAAGAATAGCATTTGGGTTTTTACTATCCGCTTGAAAATTTTTATTTGACTTTTTTAGCAGGTTAAGGGTTACTGTATGCTTAAGGAATAAAGAAGTGGATGTTCAAAATCTAGTCTTGAATTTGCCTCTACCATTGCTCCTTGTATTTTACAGAGTTTAGCTGGTCACACAACTCCAGTGGAAGCTGTCAGATTTGGGCATAATGAAGAAATGGTTGTAGCTGGCTCCATGTCAGGGGCTCTCAAAATCTGGGATCTGGAGGAGGCAAAAAGTAAGCGTGCTTGTATAACCTGTGTTTGAGTATTGGAAACAGTGTAACTGATGAATAGATTTCTAAATGTTAACAGGTTTCCTGTGTGGAGTAGTGGTAAAGTTGTAGAGTTTGAAATGTTAAGGTCCAATGCATTCGGCAGGGCACTTGGACATTACCAGGCGACAGAATCTTACATTTATCCAAATTGAAAGCATTTGCAGACAATAAATGTTGCTCAAAATATGAAATTTGTCTATCATATGGTAGAAAACATTATGGGAAAAGGAGAAAATGCTGGTCACCAGCATTTTCTTCTTTTCCCACAATGTTTTCAAAAGCTGTCTTCCTCAGGGTTGTTAAAAGTCATGATTGTGTGATAAAAGGTTAATCCTTTAGCAAACAATCCCGAGTCCTAATGACCCTGCGGAGAATTGTTTTTGAAAACATTGTTGGATAGGGAGAAAATTCTGGTCACTCGCATTTTCTTCTTCTCCCACAATGATTACTACCCTTTCATAGAAAGTTTATCATTTGATCCACTTTTAACTTGTTGTCTGCAAATGTTTTCAGTTTAGACAAGCTAAGCCCCACCCGGGTGGCTCAGTGGTGAGCGTGTCGGACTCATGACCTGGTGGTTGTGAGTTCGATACCCGGTTGAGGCGAAATTTCTTTCCGGCGTTTTTTCGCCTCTCACCTCTGCTGAAGCATGTGAGAAAAGTAGTCGGTGGCTTTGGAAAGAAAGTTGTGTTAGTACTGGTGTAAGAAAGCCAGGAAACACATGTGCGTCACCGACCGCCATGATATGACCTTAGCTGTTAAAGTGGCGTTAAACCCCAATACAACCAATGGACAAGCTAAGATTTTTTTGTCTGGTAAAAAATTAAGTTGCCTTTATTAACTTTTCTAGCTGAAACACCAAGCTCTGATAGCTCAGTCGGTAGTGTACAGGACTTGGGAACAGGAGGTTGCTGGTTTGATCCCTGGCTCGGCCAGTTTCTTTCCGAGGATTGATGATAGTCATTGCAATAGGATTCATTCCTCTCTAACTGCTGATCATTGTCTCGACAATGGTTATGTAGGAAAGCAGCCAGTGGCTTGGAAAGATTATTGTACGGAGTACTGGTAAAAGTAATCCTAGGAAAGCATGGGTAGGTGCACTGGCCGCCGCGATATACCGGTGATTGAAATAATGTTGTAAACGGCGTTAAACACCATGCAATCAATCAATCAAGATGAAACAGTTCTAAACCTGCATTAGAATAAGCAGAAGTTTAACCGTAATTTTGGACTAGAATAAATTGAAAGCATTTCCAGACAACAAATTAAATGTGGCTCAAATGATGATTTCTGCCTTTGATTAGGCAGGATACATAATGGGAAATGGAGAAATTGCTGCTTACCACCTTTTTCTCCTTTTCCAACAGTGTTTTCAAGTCTTCTTTTTGAGGGTCCTTAAAACTTGGGATTCTGTTCTAGAGACTTTTCAGAAGGGTCCTTTGTTTGTTCTAAGCTTAATACAGGTACATTTCACAATATTTACTTTCTCTGAGAACTCAGGGGGTTTAATGCATCTCAAGGATGAATTGTACCAAGCAAGTAATCACATGCCTATGGATCTGAAAAAATCATATTTTGTTTAACAATTGAGCGAATCATGAATTAGAATGGTCCTCAGACATACAGAAAATTGACCAGTAGCAAAAAAGTATTGACCCATGTCAGCCTGCGCTGAATGTGCAGGCTGACATTGGTCAATACTTTTTTGCAGTAACTGTTGCTTTATACCCCCTATTCACAGAGCATGACTCATACAATGTTTGCTCATTATAGGTTGATTGCTTCAGGGTTTCCCTGGACTTTCAGATGTGGGGGTCATTTGACCCCTTCAAATGAATAAAAGAAGGCACACACATAAATTTTAGGCATCATTTAGAAAATCTGGGGGTCCAAATTCGAAGGAAAAGAGGGTCAGGAAAAACCCTGTTGCTTGTTAGAGGTGGCCACTGTGGCAGGTTTTTACCTTACAACATGGATATCTTGTATATTTTTCAGTTTTGAGAACTCTGACAGGTCATAAGTCAAGTATTAGAACATTAGACTTTCATCCTTACGGAGACTATGCTGCATCAGGATCTGTCGATTGCAATATAAAAGTAAGGGGGATATACAGGGCCCGTATTCACCAACTATTCTTATTATTGTAAACGTTGATATATATGTGTGCTGAAAATTTTGAGAATTACCGATTGCAGATATTTTGCATATGGAAATGTTTGCAAAGTCAAGACACTTGTTATTTGTTGGTATACTTGTGGTAAAATACGCAATCTGAAAAGTTTGTGAAATTTTCAAATTTGTGAAATCACAGCAACTTATACAGGATTGTTTTTTGTCCTATTCTCCTAGATTTTCTTCATTTGAAAGAAACACAGTTTCTGGTTGGCTAAACCAAATGGTTTAGCCAATCATAAGTTGTGTTACCGGTACATTCAAATCTAGAAAACTCTGGAGTATAATAAAAAGAACGTTTTTAACAATAGTTGATGAATGCAGGTCCATGTCGGTGTTGTGTCTTTAGCATTATGCCATATCACTTCACTTCGTGATTGTTTTGTACATAGATTCATACTGTTCCTTGTTAGGCCATGCCATGCTTAGTAAGTCAGTGGTTTGTAAAGAATGTTATGCAAAGTACTGATATAAAGAAATTCTAGGAAAGCATGGATCGGCATTCTTGCTGCAGCAATAAAATTGAAATAAAGGTAAAAACGGCATAAAATTCGAACAGGTAAACAACTTCCTGATCACAGGTTTTATGAGCCGCTCTTTCTTTGAAACACAAAAGACTAGGCTTTGCATACGGTGACTTTAAAAGGAGGTCACAAGTAAAGTATTTAAACTTTCTTTTTCATAATTTTTAAGACTGCATTAGGATCAATGGATTGTATTACAAAAGTACATGAGATTTAGCTCGTTTTCAGACTGTTTTTTTTTTTTTTTTTAACCCATTTCAGCTCTATGTTGTGAAACTATAATCATTCTTGTATCTTCATGCCAAATGTTGCCCCTGATGGTTGCAAGGTGGCACAGATTAAGACAGATAGAAAATGCATTTCATTCTCTTGGAGCCGTCAAAGGAAGCACTGTTGTTGTTAAGGTTTTAAATATAGGACAAATCCCAAAGAGGGTAACTAGGACCTGGCCCAAACCCAGAACCTCTGATGTGGGATCAAACAAACCTCTACATTACTCTTTCTGAAATTTCTTTCAACCCTTTACAACACAGTCCGGAGTTTTGACAGTTCTAAGATAGAAAGCTTTTGAAATCATTGTGTGAAAAGGAGAAAATGCTTTTAAACAGCATTTTCTCCTTTTCACACAATGTTTTCACAAACAAATCCCATTATTTGTGTCACATTTGCTGTCATTTGCAAATGCTTTGAATTGGACCAGTCAAAAATTTTGTCGTGTGGTACAGAGTTAAAACGACACTGTTTTGTAACATTTAGTTCTTTTTTGTATTTATTTAGTTGTGGGACATTCGGAGAAAAGGTTGTATATACACATATAAAGGACATATGAACGCTGTGAACAATCTCAAGTTTAGCCCAGATGGGAAATGGATCGCATCTGCTGGCGAAGATGGGTTAATTAAGGTAGGCAGATTTATATTTCTTAGAGTGCCAAATCAAAAAATTGAGATATTTAGTCAGGAAAAAAAAAACACCCCAATAAGGCCAAAACAAAAAATATATGTGGTTACAGCTACCTGACCATGACTTATCTTTATGCCTGACCCGGAACTTTTTTTTCACACATTGATCATTTAATATTTCATCACACCATAATGTTATTGTCGTCCTTGGAAAATTCTGTTTTGTTTTACCGGTATTAATCACCCCCAGGGCGTGTTTGGAAAAAAAATAATTTTAAGAAATAACTAATTTTCCTACCTACTGACTCTAATTCTCAAAAGTATGTAATGGGAACCACACACATTTCGTTTTGGTCTAACTGCCATTTTATAGTTACTATTTGCTACATTGACATAAAATAGGTGGCAGTAAAGATCAGCAATAAGATTGCATTTTTTGTGCAGTGACTGCAGTCTGATCTCGATCTACACTAATTTCAAAAGCACTTTTAGCTGTGTAAGGTGCTTTAACCCCTTCCCAAACAAACCCGTGTTTTTACGTGTCTGCAGTACAAGTCTTTTGAAAACACTGTGGGAAAAGGAGAAATTGCTCGTAACGAGCAATTTCTCCTTTTCCCACAATGTTTTCTACCCTATTGGAGAACTTTCTGCTGCTTTTATAGAATTTAACATTGGCGTCTGCAAACTCTTTCAGTTTGGAAGAGTCTAAAATTTGTCAATTGGGAAAGGGTTTAGGGCAAGGAGAATGTCAAGATATACTTCCAAAATAAAAAGCATTTGCAGACAACAATCTGGATGGGGTTCAGAAGATGAAATATGTCTTTAAAAGGGTAAAAAACATTGTGGAAAAAGAAGGTAATTCTTCTTCCTCAGTGTCTTTAAAGCACAGGGTTGTTTGGTAGAAAGGTCAGATAATCTGTAAACTGCTAAATGAATTGAATTTATATATTTTTTTTTTTTTTTTCAGTCATGAAATGACCAAATATATTTTTTAAATGCAATACTAGTACATGTTATGTGTAGTATGGATCTTGATCTACACTGTCTGCAAAGGCATATAATGTTGTAACTATACTAGATAATCATCTCCCAAACCATAAATTTTAGACTCTTTCAGATTCAAAACATCAGCAGACAAAAATGGCACAAATGAGCTTTAGCTCTCTAGTGGGACAGAAAACATTGTGTGAAAAGGAGAAAATGCTGGTTACCAGCATTTTCTCATTTTCCCACAATGTTTTCAAAAGTCTTCTTTCTTAGAGTAGTGAAAACCCAAAATTGTTTGGTAAAAAGTTAAAAGAGAAACTGTGGAATAAATCATAGACATGATTTTTTTATTAAACACAGATCTGGGATTTAACAGCTGGTAAACTGTTGACTGATATGAAACTTCACACTGCTGGTGTAAATGTCGTTGAATTCCATCCAAATGAGCTTCTCTTGGCCTCTGGGAGTGCCGACAAGTAAGTGGATAATTTGCTTGTCACTGTAATTTGAGCTAATTATTGAATCCTATTACAAGTGATAAAAAAGTAAATCTTTCTTTCTGAATTGTGTGGAAAGTTTGGTGGGAAGAAGAGCGGAATCTTTCAACAGTCAGCCTCTCTTTTTCCCCACAGTATTTCAGAATTTTCTACCCTTAGGTCTTATTTGTACATTTATGGGCTGAATGAAAAAGACTTGATAAAAAATATTTTTCGGAGAGAGTATAAAGTTTTATCCATTTTAACTGACCTATGGGAAAAGCCTTTTGAAAATATTGTGGGAAACAATACAGATACAGATTCCATCATTTAGTCCACCTGTAAATTCTGCAAGAAAGAGCCTTCAGTTTGGCCAAGTCTACATTTTTGTGGTGTGGTAAAGAGTTAATTGGCCCAGCCAGGTAGCTCAGTGGCTAGCGTATCTGATGGTAGTTTCAAGTTTGATACCCAGTTTTGGCCAGCTTTCTTTAAGGCAAGTTTTTGCCTCTCACCTCTGATACATGTGAGAAAAATAGTGGCTTTGAAAGAAAGTTGTGTCAACACTTGTGTGAGAAAGCCAGGAAACACATGCTTAGATGCACTGGCTGCTGTGATATGACCTAAGCTGTTAAAAATGATGTTAAATACTAATAAAAACAAACAAATAAAGAGTTAACATAGAAGACTATCATTTACAGGACTGTAAAGTTTTGGGATTTAGAGACCTTCCAGATGGTCAGTAGTACAGAGATGGATGCTAGTCCAGTGAGGTAATCTTTCTTTTGTTACTGAAACTTTTTACTGGAAGAGTCTGTTTAACTTTTGTAACAAATAGTGACAGGGAAAAGAGCCTTGTTTATTTGTCATACTGTTATCTCTATTTCTCCTGGTTTCATAATCAGTAAATTTAAGTGTCATGTTTTTGAATAACTCAATTTTCAAAACCAGTTTTCCTGATTGTTAGCTTCACTGTTTACAGAGAAAACATGGATGTTGTCATAGCCCTGACGTCTCCGTTGTCATGCAAATCCATTTATATCTCTGTCATTACTGAAGGTAATTACTTTAAACACGGACTAGGTAGAATCTATCAAAAGGGGAATCCCTAGCAGTATGGTAGTTAACCATTAACCATTTTTGACAAAGTTATGCTCTTTTTTGACTTTTTTTCACTGAAAATCAATCTATTTGAGGCATGCTCTGGCAAAAGGGGGCTTAATGCATCTCTATGATGCATGATACCAAGCAAGTGATTACTGTATTGTGGATCCATGAAAACCATTTGTATAATACCTGACTGAATCATGTGGCACACTGCTCCTTTAACATGCAGAAAATTGACCAAAAGCGAAAAGCAATAGCAGACAAGGATGGAAACTTGTGCTATTGGTCAATTTTCTGCCTGTCAGAGTACACTCTTCCTCATGATTCAGTCGATTGTTAGACAAAATGGATTTTATGGATCCATGATTATGTAATGACTTGCTTGGTATAATGCATCAAAGCAATGCATGAAACCCCATTTCCCAAAGGGCCAATCATGTATTTGTGGCGTCCCCCCTTTGAAATTGCAACAGTTGATCCTTGTATTCACTGACTGAAAATCTCTTTTTATCCCCAACTGAAGGTGGAGGGATATAGTTTTAGTGTTGTCTGTCCTTCCGTCCGTGTATCCGGCCAGGACAATATCTCCAATACCATTGGACGGAAACGTGTGTACAATAACCTATTCCACCGATATACTTTTTTTTTTCTTTTTTTATTTTTGGATTCGATGCAAAATGGCTAACTGGGAGCAATTTTGAGTTACACTGTTGCGCAAATTTTTTAAAAAGGTCTTTTTCGGCGGGGGATATCATTTCAATGGAATTGCTTGTTAATAATTACAAATGACAAGTGTGATGCTACTTGATATTTACATTTTTCTCATTTTCTGTGTATCGTTGTAGATGTGTATATTTCAACCCAGATGGTTCCTGTTTGTATTCTGGTGTAAAAGACTTCCTGAAGGTGTATGGCTGGGAGCCAGCCCAGTGTTTTGATTCTGTTCCTCTTGCATGGGGAGAAGTGGCCGATATAACATCTGCCCAGAGTCAGCTAGTGAGTACAATATGTTGATACAGTCCAAACACAGTAACCTTTGTTATTTAACTCTATACCACACAATCCGGACTTTTAATGATCCTGACAGAGAAGCCTTTTGAAAACATTGTGGGAAAAGGAGAAAATGCTGGTAACCAGCATTTTCTCCTTTTCCCACAATGTTTTTTTACCCTATCAATGACAGAAATCGTCATTTTAGCAACATGTAATTTGTTGTCTGTAAATGTTTTCAAATTGGTTAGGTCCAAATTTTTTTGTTGGGTACAGAGTTAATCCTTTACCACTAAACAGAAATGTAGACTTGATCAAGTTGAAACAATTTGCAGACAACAAATGTGGCTCAAAGTAGAAATTTGGCCTTTGGAAGGATAGAAAATATTGAAGGAAAAGGAAAAAATGCTGATCACCAGCATTTTGTCCTTTTTCCACAACGTTTTTTACCCATTCTTGGACAACTTTCCTCCTCCAAATCACATTTAGTTTAGTCGTCTGCAAATGCTAGCAATTTAGACATGTCAACAGTTTTGTCGTTTGGTAAAGAGTTAACTCTTCACCACACAACAAAATTTTAGACTGGTCCAAATTGAAAGCATTTGCAGGCAAAAAAATAAATGTTACTCAAAAAATTGCAATATGATCTGAGAAGAGTTACCAGCATTTTCTACTTTCCAATGATGTTTTCAGAAGACTTCTTTCTCAGGGTCATTAAAAGTCAAGAATTTGTGGTAAAGGTTCAGTTGAAAGCTTGCTAAAATGGCTTAAATGATGGGATTCGTATTAGAAAGGGCAGGAAAGCTTTTGGGAAAGAGAGCCTGCATCTTCTCCCTTTCCCACAATGCTTTCAAAAGCATTCTACTTTAGCATTGTTGAAGTGCTTTTTAGCTCACTTGAGCACAAAGTGCTCATATGAGCTTTTGTGCTGTGTCCTTCAAAGTGTGTCATCCAGGCTTCAACAATCACGTTGTGTGCACTCTAGAGGCCACATTTTCAGCGAGATACTCATGAAACTAGGTCAGAGTGTTTGTCTTGCTGAAATTGGGTCACACAGGGTCAAAAAGAAGGTCACAGGCCAGTCTTGGAAAAGCTTTGTCTGCACCATAGAGGCCACATTTTCAGCCTGATACTCATGAAACTTGGCCAGAATGTTTGGATTGATAATATATCAGACAAGTATGAAATTGGGTCATAACAGATCAAAAAGTAGGTCACTAGGCAAAATCTTTGAAAAACCGTGTCTGCAGTCTAGAGGCCACATTTTTAGCCTGATACTCTTGAATACTTGTTCAGAGTGGTTTGTCTTGTTGATATCTCAGACATGTTTGAAATTTAATGTCGAATCAAAAAGTAGGTCACTTACACTCATGTGTTTTACATTGAATCAAGATCTCTTCAGCTTTACAAACCCAAGGTGACTTTACTCAGGGGAGCATTTTAGGGCCAATGAGCCCTCTCGTTTAGAAAGAATTATATACCAAGCTAACAAATGCATGTCACGTGTTTTGCAGATTGCTGCGTCCTTTTCCAAAACCAATGTCTCCACATATGTAGTAGATCTGAAGAGAGTTAGTCCACATGGTGGCGTTCCACATGAAGAGGGTGGAGGTCAGCCAACAAGTCCAGCCTTAACCAGGTAATTGCCAAATTTAGGTTGAATATTACAGAGCTTTACAATACCTGTACATACTTGGGTTTATCAGTTAGATAAAGTTTTTAACTGCCACCAATAATATTTTCACCGAAGAAAGCACTTTTACTGGAGTCAGGAACTACATATTATAACCCCCACTTACAAAGTAGAGGGAGGTATACAGGTTTCACCATCTCTGTCCGTCCACCTGTGTTTTGTTTCTGTGCTCAAACTCAAGGGATTAATTCCTCTCTCACGGCTGACCATTGTTTCAAGGATGGTTATGTGGGAAAGCAGCCAGTGGCCTTGAAAGCATATTGTGCAAAGTACTGGTAAAAGAAACTCCAGGAAAGCATAGGTAGGTGCACAGGCTGCTGCCATATAACTGAAATATTGTTAAACACCATACAGTCAGTCATTGAATCACACCAGAAGGGCAAGCAACTCTCAATTTTGGGGACACAATTATGCCCTCTTTTTTTAACCTAAAATTCTCACTAAACAAACAGCTGGAGCCAAGCACTGGCACTATCATGTGACAATCTTGTTCATTGTTTGATTTGGTGTTCTGTCAATGTTAATAAGTATTTCTCTTTAATACTGAATTTGCTTTTTTCCTTTTTACAGTAGTCATGGTAGCAGAAAGAATTATTTAACAGACAGACCTCCCACCCAGTCATCCAGACAAGCCAGGTATTTCCACCAGCCTCTTGTTTACAGTTTCGTATCTCCTTAACTCTTTACCAAACAATCCCGGGTTTTCACGACTCTGAGAAAGAAGCCTTTTGAAAACCTTGTGGGAAAAGGAGAAAATGCTGGTGACCAGCATTTTCTCCTATTCCCACAATGTTTTCCACCCTTCCCAGAACAAATTTCAATTTTTAAGTGGCATTAATTTTGTCGTCTGCAAATGCTTTCAATTTTGACCAGTCTAAAATTTTGTCATTTGGTAAAGGGTTAACCCTTAACTAAACAGTCCCGGGGTTTAACAGCCCTCACACAGAAGGCTTTTGAAAACATTGTGGGAAAAGGAGAAAATGCTGGTAACTAGCATTTTCTCCTTTTCCCACAATGTTTTCTACCCTATCAAAGATATCATCATTTGAGCTGCATTTGATTTTTCATCTGAAAATGCTTTCAGTTTGGTCATATCGAAAATGTTTTCGTTTGGTAAAGAGTTTATGCTTTACCATCAGTAGTAGTGCATAGGTTTTTCCATAATCATTTTTGCAATTAAAGCCCAAACAGTGGCCAGAAGTAAACACTGCATATGTTAAAATGCACTTGAATTTAATTTAAATTATTTCAAAGTATGGAAATTATTATAGAGATGGCAATTTGTTATTGTAAGCTTGGTCCAAGTTTAGTCGCTGGCAGAAAAATGAATCTTAAGAGTATGCCAAAAGTTGCAAGTTAACTCTATCTTTTGTGTACTTTTTACCTTGATTTAACTCAGAAAGCCTTTTTAGACATTGTGGGAAAATGAAAAAATGCTGGTAAACCAAAACAACTTCCAATTTATGAGTAACATTTATTTTGTCTTCTGCAAATGCTTTCATTTTGGACTGGTCTAAACTTTTATTGTTTGATGAAGAGTTAAAATTCATTTTTCTGCCAGCAACTAACACTTGGACAGACTGTACAATAACAGATTGTCATCTTCACAATAATTTCTATGCTTGTAAAAAGTATGATTTAATATCAAATGCATTTTAACACTGGCTTTGTTTACTCTTGGCCTCTGTTGCGGCTTTAACCCTTTTGTTCTCAGCATTATTTTCATTCCTTGGCAGAAAATCTCATGCTTTGATTCATCATTTGCTTTGAAAAACCTCAAAAGATTGATTTTTAGCTCCATTGGCCGAAGGCCGGCGGGCTTATGTCATGGCCTGGTGTCCGTCATGTGTCTGTCCATCCGTCCGTTAACTTTTATTTCAAACATCTTCTTCTCTGAAACTACTCATCCAATCTTGATGAAACTTCACAGAAATGATGCTGCCATGGTCCTCTTCAGAATTTCTTGAAAGAACTTGATTCCTTCAAAAACTCTGGTCGCCATGGCAACAAAACTGAAAAATATTGAAAATCTTCTCGTCTGAAACCATAAGGCCTAGGGCTACCAAATTTGGCATGTAGCTTTATCTAGTGGACCTCTACCAAGTTTCTTCAAATTATAGCCCTGGGGTCAAATATTGCCCCGTCCCGGGGGTCAAAAGTTTTGTATGGGCTTATATAGGAAAACTTTGAAATTCTTCTGGTACCTAGCCATAGGGCCTAGGGCTATCAAATTTGGCATGTAGCTTTATCAAGTGGGTCTCTACCAGGAGTGTCTAAATTATAGCCCTGGGGTCAAATTTGGCCCAGCCCTGGGGGTCACAAGTTTTATATGGGCTTACATAGGGAAAACTTTAAAAATCTTCTGGTACCTAGCCATAAGGCCTAGGGCTACCAAATTAGGCATGTAGCCTTGTCTAGTGGGTGTCTACCAAGGGTGCCCAAATTATTGCTCTGGGGTCAAATTTGGCCCCATCCTGGGGGTTACAAGTTTTACATGGGCTTATATAGGGAAAACTTTAAAAATCTACTTGTACCTAGCCATAAGGCCTAGGGCTACCAAATTTTGCATGTAGCTTTATCTAGAGGGTCTCTACCAAGAGGGCCCAGATCATAGCCTTGGGGTCATGTTTGGCCCACCCCAGGGGTCTCAAGTTTTACATGGGCTTTTATAGTGAAAATTTTATAAGTCTTCTTATAACTAACCATAGGACCTAGAGCTACTAAATTTAGCCCTGTCTCAAGGGTCTCATGCTTTACAGGTCCTTTTATTGAGGAAACTTTGAAAGTCTTCTTGTTTATAACCACACATTCTAGACCTGTATTATTTGGTATGGGGCTTTATCATGTGGACCTCCACCAGGATTCAAGTAATTATAGCTTTGTGGTCAAAAATGGCTTTGCCCTGGGGTCATAACTTTCTCGTAGGATTTTATAAAAGAAAATTTGTATGTTTTCTAGTTTGAAACAAATTGGCCAAGTATTGTAATGTTTGGCTTGTAGGGTTTTTACTTTTTAGCCAGTGGAGCGATACAGGGCCATCATGGCCCTCTTGTTTATTTTGTTTTGACATAGACATTAACTTCCTGTTACAGGGTAACGTATGAGAAGGTTTAATCTTTCAAATAGTCAGTTATGGTAATTGATCTATCGTATATATATGTGTGCTTGAATGCATTTCTACTTCATACTCACAACATAGGCACTAGGAAATGAGTTATGTCATAAGGAAAAGAATATCCTGTCTGATCAAAGTCTCTGTTTTCGCAGTGTTCCGAAAGAGGATTTATCTGAGCCTCCAAGCAGTTCTAGTCCCGATCAAGAAGATAAGGAGTCTGTCGCTGATATCCAGAATCCGACAGATTATCAAGAAATTTTCCAACCCAGAAAGCGATTAGGTAAGCAGACTATTGTTTGACTGTAATCATTTTTCAGTACTTTTCAACTCAACATGGTGCAATTTATAAGTTAAGTCTTTACCACACAACAGAAATATGGACTTGTCCAACTTCAAAACATTTGCTGATGACAATTTGAATGAGGCTCAAATTATGGAGTTTGTATTTCATAGTGTTGAAAACATTTTGGAAAAAGGAGAAAGTGCTGGTTACCAGCATTTTCTCCTATTCCCGTTACGTTTTGAAATGCCATTTTCCTCAGGGTTGTTAAAGCTTGGGATTGTGTGGTAAAGGGTAACCCCACTCTTCCAGATTACACAATTTCAGATTTGTTCATATTGAATGTTTTCTGAAGACAAGCTTTATGTAGATCAAATGAATTAAATTAATCTTTAAAGTCCTTTTTACAAATTCTGTTGTCTCTACAGACAGTATGGATCAAGATCAGATTGCACAAAACTTTTACATAACCAGACAAACCATTTATCATTTTCAAGACCTTAAACTACAGATCCCTTGCTAAAAAAAAAAGACTTTTTTGTTAAAGTTTAGAATCAAGTAAGGAATGTAGCTACAAGATTAAACAGCGGGATCTGTTTAGTCTGATCTGGATCTAAATCAATAATGAAAGGGTTAACTTTAAAACTTGGTGTTTAAACAAGATGGTACAGAAATATATGAGCCATGCTCTGTGAAAAGGGGGTTTAATGCATCTGCGAAAAGTATCGACCCTGGTCAGCCTGCGCAGTCTGCGCAGGCTGACCTGGGCCGAAACTTTTCGCTATCCGTCAATTTTCTGTTTATCAAAGGACCAGTCTACCTCATGATTAAGTCGGTTATTTAAAAAAGTGGCTGTTATGGATCCATAATTATGTGATGATTGGGCCGGTATCATGTATCATGGTGATGCATTAAGCCCCCTTTTGCCAGAACATGGCTGAAATATATGAGCCATGCTCTGAAAAGGGTGTTTAATGCATCTTCAAAAAGTACCGATCCAGGTCAGCGTGGACTATCCGCACAGACTGACCTGGGTCGAAACTTTTTGCTACTGGTCAATTTTCTTCAGGTCAAAGGACCAGTTTACCTCATGATACAGTTGGTTGTAAAACAAAAAGGATTTTATGGAGCCGTAATTATATAATGACTTGTTTGGTATCATGCATCACCTAGATGCATTAACCTTCCGTTTCACAGAGCATGACTCCTATATCTATATATGCAGACATAGAAATTGAGCAGAAGAGGTCATTCTAGTTTGAGGAATAGCTGACCTTGAATAATTTCTGCATTGTATACAATGTCTTGAAAGCTTTATTCTGAATATCTTTGTTGATGTTTTCACATTTTAGACAAAACTTTAATTTATTTTACTTGATCAAAAGATAAACAGAAATAAATAGGTATGGTTCTTTTGTTTTGGTAATGGTGGATATGAAGCCAAAATGTTGATTTATTTCTAACCTAGTGCAGTAATGGTGGAATATACTGGTACTGTGCCTGAAATCTTTGTTGTTCAAACATAATTAATGAATGATTATGGAAGATCGTTCTAATTCTGTTTATCCAGTTATTCCAATGGGAAACTGTGAGTGGCATGATATTGTAGCATATCATTAATCTGTTACCAAGTAACCTTCACAGAACTGATGGTTGTTTGTTTGTATTGTTTTTAAGGTCGTTTTCATTTTTTCAGTTGTATGGTGTTAGCTAGTGCACCTATCTAGGCTTTCCTGGAGTTTATTTTATCCGTACTTTGCACAATATTCTTTCCAAGCCACTTGCTGCTTTCCCTCATAACCATGGTCACAAAAATGATCATCAGAGAGAGAAATGATTGACGTTGCCATGACTATCATCAGTCCTCATAAAGACACTGGCAGTGTTTGGGATTTGAACCAGCAATCGCACCTAATTTCAAGAAGTCCTATATGTAACTGACAGCTACAGGGCTTGATATAAACTCCATGAAAAAGGCTTTTAAAAACATTGTGGGAAAAGAAGAAAATGGCAAAGTCTATCATTTAAGCTTCATTTATATTTTCTTCAAATACTTTCGATTCAGAAAAGTCTAACATTTTGTCACCTGGTAAAGGAGTAAACACATCACACCATTTTTCAAATTTATTCAATCCATAATTGTTGGGTGTTTTTGCATTGTTTAAGAATACAATTTTGAAAAGTTTGTGACCACAATGTTTACATACTTCTTAAAAGATCCACCTGACATGGATTTAGGTGAAATAGGTAATTTAGAAATCATTGTGAGTTGTCGTATGAAATACAATATAAAGATAAAGAATGCTAGAATAGAAGGACATGGATAAGAGGCACCTTTTTTCACAATGTTTTCAGATGGTAAAAGAGTATGCACTTCATGTATCCATAAAGCAAAGGATCAGTGAAGTACTGAAATGATGCATGTGTTTACATAGATTTACTACAAATAATTCCAAGCTTCCTGCAGGCCACTAAGATGAAAAATAAACTGGTTGACTTACGTCAGAGGTTAGCCATGATGCCCTGCCAGGTCAATTCCTTACAGCCTATACCATTTTTATTGAATGTGTCCACTTGTGCTTTGTTGATCTAAAATTAGCCCCTTATGATAATCAGACAACACATTAATATTTATATGATGCATGGACTTAAGGGCCCACTAACTGCCAAATGTAAACAATTAGGTGTTCAAATTGCAGACAGATTTCATTCTTACCATTTAAAAGTATGGATATTGTTATGAATTTGATTATGTGTTACAAAAATGATTCTTGAAACAAGGACAGAAGTTGGCAACTTTTTTTTCTAGTTTTACAATACATTTTCAGCCAGCGACTAGAACTTTGACCCATTGCACTCTAGCACATTGTCAGACTCACAATAATATCCATAGTTTTAAATGGTATGAGGTAAATTTGTCTTCATTTTGACTCCAAAATTGTTTGGTGGCTAGTTTGCCTCTAAAATTAAGAGAGTATTGTGATACTAGAGAAATTGCACAAACTTTATTTAGTTTTTGCATGTCAATGTGCATGTCTGTTTCCTTAAATAGTACACCAGAAAATTTGCTAAACTCTTTTTAAAATGACATCATTTTAGACTTATACAAATTGAAAGCATTTGCAGATGACAAATGTTGCTGAAATGATGGAATTTGGCTATAGAAAACATTGTGAGAAAAACAGAAAATGCTGGCTATCAGCATTTTCTCCTTTTGCACATTGTTTTCAAAGGCTTTTTTGTCATTAAGACTCAGGATTGTGTGATAAAGAGTGAAGTGCAAAAGACATTAAATCTGTTATGCAAAATGTAAACAAAAAATAGTTTTAAAATCAGGTAAAAAGTTGCAGTGCTCTATCTTTTGTTTACCTGGTTGTAAAATTAATTTTTCTGCTTGTGACTAACTTGGACCAGAGTGTACAATAACAGATTGTCATCTTAAAAATAATTTCCATGTTTTTAAATACTATGACTTAAATTCAGACGGGCTGAGCCCCCGTAGCTCAGTCTATAACATACAGGACTTGAGAACAGGGAGTGTTTGGTTCTATCCCTGGCTCTGCCAGTTTCTTTCTGAGGATTGATGATAGTCATTGCAACAGGATTCATTCCTCTTTCTTCACTGACCATTACATGGTTGATGGTTATGTGGAAAAGCAGCCAGTGGCTTGGAAAGAAAATTGTGTGCAGCACTGGTGAAAAAGACACTCCAGGATATTACTGAAATAATGTTGAAGACTGCATTAACCACCATACAATCAATCAATCAATCAATCAATCAACTACATCAAGCAATCAATCATTAAATTCAAATGCAGTTTGACACTTGCATTGTTTACTTTTGACCATCACTGGGCCTCTAAGGTCTTTAAATTGCATTTTGCTGTAGTATTTTTCAGAAATAACCTTATCAGGATATTTTTGTAATGATGGAAGGTTATTTTATTTCAGATCGGTCACCATCCCAACAATTTAAACCATTCCAGCCACCACAGGATGATGGTAAGGTCTAAACTCAAATATCATTTCAAAAGAAAAAATTAATTTTGCACTTAACTTAATGATCTCATGTTTTCACATTGGTGTAGATGAAGGCTTTTGAAAACATTAGGAAAAGAAGGAAATGATGGTAACTAGTGTTTTCTTCTTTTTACACAATGTTTTCTACTCTTTTATAAACACACTCTATCAAGATCCCCATTTGTTGTCTGCAAATGCTCTATATATGGACAAATCTGGAACAGAGTGAGGAAATTAGCATTTTAAGGTCATGTTTTCTTGGTTTTTTTATCCCCCGCCAAAGGCGGAGGGATATAGTTTTAGCGTTGTCCGTCCGTCCGTCCGTCTGTCCGTCCATCTGTGTGTCCGTCCGGGAGAATATCTCCAATACCATTGGACGGAACTTTGTGAAACTTTATACATGTGTACAATAACCCATTCTGCCGAGGCCAACTGGGAGCGATTTTAAGTTACGCTGTCAAGTAAATTTTTCGGCAGGGGATACCATTTCAACGAAATTGCTTGTTTTTTTCATATTTTTAGGGCTTTAACTTGTTAGCAACTAAAAAAATTTTCGACTTGTCCAATTGAAAGCATTTGCGGACTACAAATGTGGCTCAAATGGTGAGATTTGTCTCTAAAAACATTAACACCACAGTGGGAAAAGGAAAAAATGCTGGTTACCCACATTTTCTCCTTTTCCCACAATGTTTTCAAAAAGCTTATTTCTTAGAGTCCTTAGAACTCAGGATTGTGTGGCTAAGGTTTCTCCTCTTCCTACAATGTTTTCAAAAGCATTCTTCCTTGAGAGTCGTTTAGATAACAGGATTGTATGGCTTGTGTGGTAAAGGGTTACCAAATTACTAGGTGACAAAGAAATGGCATATGTCTTTGAAAACGTAGAAAGCCATTGTTCCTCAGGTTGGTATAAACACTGCACCTTTCTGTAAAGTGTTAATGGGTATTCACTCAAGAGCCAAAAATTGGTACAAGTAACTATGTCCCAATTGCAAGTGCCTACA
Organism: Hippopus hippopus; assembly: GCA_946811185.2. Lineage (NCBI taxonomy): Eukaryota > Metazoa > Mollusca > Bivalvia > Cardiida > Cardiidae > Hippopus > Hippopus hippopus. Next base: position 10,439,008 of record OX328103.1, on the reverse strand, counting down.
GACATCTGAAGTGAATGGCAATTGAAACATTTGGACAAATGGTGAAAGAGCTCAAGACAAACAATTTGTCCTTTTTCACAACTTTTTATCCCCCAAAAGGGTATAAAAGTATGTGGCCATGGATATATTGAAATTAAGTGAAGTTTTCACACAAGTCAAAAAAGAGAATATAGATTAACAGAACAGAAGTAACAACGATAAAAAGAAATTTGGATCATACACCAAAACAGACAATCATCCTCTATATTTCAATTTTTCTCCATACATGTTGTAGCCCCTTACCATGTAACAAAATTTTAGGCATATCGAAATGGAAAACATTTGTCGATGACAAATGAGTTGTGGTTCAGATAATAGAGTTTGCCTGTGACAGAGAAATAATCATTTTTGGAAAAGGAGAAAAAAGCTGGTTACCAGTATATTCTCCTTTTCCAAAATTGTTTTATAGCCTTCTTCCTCAGGGTCGATAAAACTCACAACTATGTGGTATAGCGTTAAAAAGCCTTCTTCTGCAGGGTCATTAACCAAACGACAAAGTTTTAGACTGGTCCATACTGAAAACATTTGCAGACGACAAATTAAATGTGGCTCAAATAATAGAATTTGTCTCTGAAAGGTAAGAAAACATTGAGAGAAAAGGAGAAAATGCTGGTTACCAGCATTTTCTCCTTTTCCCACAATGTTTTCAAAAGTCTTTTCTGTCAGGGTTGTCAAAAATCAGGATTGTGTGGCAAAGAGTGAAAAGACTGAATTGCATGGTGAATATTTAAATATACTCCAACTTCTTTACAACTTAAAAATATGATGCAATAACTTTCGCATCTTTCAGCCTCAATGCCAGAACCAGAGCCTGTCAAACAACCTGCGCCCATAAAGAAACCAGCTGTCTCGCAACCTAAAACCCAGAAAACTGCCAAAAGAGAACTCCCACAGCCCAAACAGACTGAACCCCCACCCCCTGTAGAATCCAACCGCCCTTCCAAAGAGACAGTGGCCATCAAGCCCACTCCCAGGACACTGACACCCCCTGCTGTTAATGCTGAAGATTTTCTGCCGGTAAGTATAGTAAAAACTGTCTGGCCATCTAACTGGCCATCTGTTTTTGGCAACATACCAGTATTAAGTGAGCATAATATTAAGTTCCTAGAGAAGGAATATAAAATTATGTTGTATTGAAGGAATTTACAGACAGCAGTTCAAATGTTTTTCAAATGATAGTATTTGTGCATGAATAGATAGAAATCATTGTTGAAAAAGGAGAAAATACTGGTCACCAGTTTTTTCTTCCTTTACCCACAATGTTTTCAAAAGGCTTCTTTCTCAGGGTTTTTAGAACTAGGGATTTTGTGGCAAAGGGTTTAATGACTTAAGAAAACATTGTTTGAGGGAAGAATTGGTTGCCTTTAACAGGTAAAAATGTTCTTTTCCTAACTACCTAACTAACTATTCTACCGAAAGATTTTTAAAACGGAGACAGAAGTTGTCTGAATTTATTTGTTTACCCTGTACCACATAACCCCAAGTTTTCCAGAGAAAGGAAAAAAGGCTTTTGAAAATATTGCAGGAAAAGGAGAAAATACTGGTAAACTGCATCTTTACCTTTTCCCACAGTATTTTCTATTCTATAGAAGACAAATTCCATAATTTTAGCCCCTTTTGATTTGTTGTCTGCAAATATTTCCAATCTGAAAAAGTCTAACATTTTGTTGTTTTGTGTGAATGGGTGCCAATAAATGCTGTGTCATGGAAAAAGGGAGCTTGATATATATTTCCATTATGGATCAACATCTCTTTAACTACTGGACAAAACTTTACGAAACTTTATATTTATGTTGTTATCATAAGCCACAGGCAATCATTATTTGTTTTTATTTAATGAAATGATGTCATGGAAATAGGGGGCTTGATTTATAATTTCATAATGGACCAGTAACAAGAAGGTCATGTGTACATGCAAAACACAATACCTCTTATATGTTTCTATCAAATAATGTCTGTTTCGGTGGGGGATATTTTAACGAAATAAATTGTTATAGTTCATAGGATAGACCAAAACATTGTAAGACAATTTTAGATAGAAATGCACGTAAGTGTTAACTGTTTCATTTCAGGCTCAAGCCAATCCAGGAGGCGGAGATCAAGCTACTCTGTCAGAGGATGGCTGTTTAGGTTTGATAACTAAAGGTCACAATACCATGTCAACCATTCTCTCCAGCAGAAGTAAAAACCTTCAAACAGTACGGGTAATGTGGACCTCCGGTAATACAAAGGTAAACTGTACTTTCTGTGAACTGAAAGATTTAAACTATAAAATTGTGACCAGATATGAAGCTAAAAGATAAGCCATCTGTGAAAAGGGGCTTAATGCATCTCCATGGTGCATCACACGAAGCAGTTCATCAGTCCATTGAATCTATTTTGTCTAACAGCAGGCTTAAGCCTTAGATAGAATGGTCCTTGGACATGCAGAAAGTTTACCAAAAGTAAACAGTTTTGACACAGGTCAGCCTGAACACACTAGGCAGGCTGACTTGATTCAATATTTTTTGCAGATGCATGGATCTTCATTTTCACAGAGGTTGGCTCATATGTAGTAATTTGTATACAGTCAAATCTGTGTACAGCAGCCAGTCAAGGGATGTGCCCAAATTGGCTGCTGTACACAGATTGGCTGCTGTTCACAGTACTTATTGATTTGTTCTGCAAAGAAACATGCACTCTGTTACTGTCTTTTTTGGAAAAAAATATCAATTGTTGTCTGCTTGGAAGTTTTTGCAACCCTCATATCTATCAAAAGCTCATCAAAGTCATTGACACATTTGAACATTGACTCATTTCCAATCTGCAGAGCAAATTCTCTCAGTTTACTTAAATAATCCATGGCATCATTCATACAGACAGTGGGTACCAACCATGTGATGCCTTGAAATCTGAGTCATTTAAGTCTGCAGCGAATTTGCGAGCTTTCTCTTTGATTAGAGGACCAGACACATTAATTTGCCGAGATGTGGCATCCAGAAACCATTTATAGCACAGAGCGTCAATGTTTTCATAAGAGACATTCCTTTTGATTCGTTTAGAACAAGGGTCACCACTTTCGTACTCCTCGAGAATTTCTCGTTTGCGTTTTGCAACACTCTGAATTTGTGTGCGGCTACTCCCGATTCGGGGTCTAGCTCCGATGTTATTTTTATGATTGTTTCTCTGGAGAAACAATCACAAAAATAACATTGGAGCTAGACCCCGAATCGGGAGTAGTGTGCGGCCTACACCAAACTCAGTAGCAATAATCCGTGAAGAACGTCCAGATTCAAGCATTTGAACAACTTTCACACGGTCCTCTAGAGAGAGGAATTTACGTTTCGAGAGCGACATGATAGCAAGAATTGAATGCAATAGAAAATTTCCACCCATTTTTTAAATCACCGAGTTCGCAGTTTAGTTAAATGTGTAAACAACTTCGATTGACGTGATGTTCAATTTCATATTATTACAACAAATTACCCATCTGCAAAAATACCGATAAACTTTCATTGCCATTCATCCTTTAAAGATCAAACATGAAAATAAACAACAACTGTCGGTCATTTACCCATAATTAGGGGTTGTATAATCTGTAATTGTCTGTTTGCACGTTTTACATTGTGTAGTCGACTTCGTCAATAACTACAGTATAGTGTTAATTATCGATTTTCCGTATCCCGACAACTTAGGTCGTGTGTTGTGTCAGCTGACCTTTGTTTAAGTGTGATATACTGTTGATCCCGACCAATTAATGTGACCGCTGGCTGCATTTCACAATATCACGCTATACACAGTGCAATTAAAGAAGGAAATTGCACGGGGGGAATTCGAGTGGCCGTTGTCGATAGATCGGCCGCTGTTCAGGTATGACCGCTAACTCAGATTTGACTGTATGTCCAAAACTTGATGTTTTACCATACGAAAATACTTTTGACACATCCAAACCCAAAGCATTTTTAGCTCCACTGGCCGAAGGCCAGCGAGCTATTGTCATGGCGTTGTGTCCATCGTGCGTCCGTCCGGTCGTCCGTGCGTGCGTGCGTCCGTAAACTTTTTCTTTAAAAAACTTCTCCTCAGAAACTATTGACTGGATTTTTACCAAATTTCACAGGAATGTTCCTTTGGTGGTCCTCTTTCAAATTCCTTCAAATAATTGTGTTCCATGAAGAATTCTGGTTGCCATGGCAACCAAAGTAAAAAACCTTTAAAAATCTTCTCCTCCCAAACCGCTATTTGGATAGCATTATTATTTTGCAGGAATGTTCCTTAGATACAGGTTTACAGAATTCCTTAAAAAAAAAAAAGATCTGTCAAAAAACATGGCTTTTATGGGAGACTCATTTTCCTTTTATGGTATAAAGTAAAATCTTTGAAAAATTTCTTCTCTAAAACTATTCATTGGATTTCATTGTTGTTTCGCAGGTAAGTTCCTATGGTGGTTGTCTACCAAATTGTTTCTTCAGTGAGCTAAAATGCAGGATTGAATGATAATTGTTAAAAACTTCCTTTCGCCATTATAGAAATATCAGGCCTGTGGAGCGATACAGGCGCTCAAGCGCCTCTAGTCCTTTTATGGTATAAAGTAAAATCTTTGAAAAATTTCTTCTCTAAAACTATTCATTGGATTTCATTGTTGTTTTGCAGGTAAGTTCCTATGGTGGTTGTCTACCAAATTGTTTCTTCAGTGAGCTAAAATGCAGGATTGAATGATAATTGTTAAAAACTTCCTTTCGCCATTATAGAAATATCAGGCCTGTGGAGCGATACAGGCGCTCAAGCGCCTCTAGTTCAGATGATATTTTAAATGTGGCTAAAGTTGCAGGATTTGTCTTAGAAAATATAGATAACATTTCAAGAAAAGGAGAAAATGTAGGTTACCTGCATTTTCTCCTTTAATTACAATGTTTTCAGAAGCCCTCCTCCCCATGGTCATTAAGAGTTAGGATTGTGTGGTAAAGGGTTGAAGCGTAAGCAGGAATGAACCTGCCTGCAGAAACCAGTGTAGCAAATGGTATTTACTTTCAAATTACAACCCCTGGGTCAAAGATAGTTTTTTTAAATGGGGCCTTTCCTTTCAATGAATCATGTCCATTGAAAAGCTGATGTTTGAATTTAATGTGAGCAATTTCAGATCCAACATGGCCCTCTTGCTTCTGTAATGTTTGTGCAATGGATTTCAGTTATGAATATTTTATGGGCTGTGTTATAAAAATTTCCTAATGTGATGGACTGTTTATTAACAATAGTAATGATATAACCATGTCTAAAAGTTTGGGCCCATACTGCTCTGCTTTAAAGCCAGCCTGGTAGTGTTATGGTAAAGTGTGTGGTTGTACACCAGGAGACAGTGGCATTGATCTCAATAATGTCTTTTAGGCATATCCAGATTGCACATAATCTTTCTTAATTAATACTTTTTGACATTATCATTATGTTCAAGCTTTTTTAAGCACAAAAATTGCTCTTTATCATCTTTTGATACACACATATGACCAGAGCTGTTGATACACAATAAAACAACATTTCATTCATTCATCCCTCCCTCCCTTTTTTCCTCCCTTCCTCCCTCCCTCCCGCCCTTGCTCCCTTCCTCCCGCCCTTGCTCCCTTCCTCCCTCCCTCCCGCCCTTGCTCCCTTCCTCCCGCCCTTGCTCCCTTCCTCCCTCCCTCCCGTCCTTGCTCCCTTCCTCCCGCCCTTGCTCCCTTCCTCCCTCCTGCCCTTCCTCCCTCCCTCCCTCCTGCCCTTCCTTTATCCCTCCCTCCCCCCTCCCTTCCTTCCTCCCTCCCTCGCTTCCTTCCTTCCTTCCGTCCCTCCCTCCTTCCTTCCTGCCCTCCCTCCCTCCCTTCCTCTTCCCAAGGTTATTTATTGACCTGTTACATTATGATTAAGATACTGTACATGAGAAAATTTAGATTACAGTACTTTTTGGCAGTTATTAGTTAATGACTGGATGTGTCATGATGAAGGCCAGAGAAATACCATCACTTAATATGAATGGGATAATTATTGCAAATTTTTTACATAATTTGTATGTATCTTTTTCATGTTTTACAGACTGCGATAGACTCTGCAATAAGTATGAATGATCAATCTGTGATAGTAGATGTTCTTAATGTGCTAAATGCTAAATCGTAAGTATTTTGATTAATGTAAACTACATGTACCTGTTTTTCGTGCCAGTGTATTCTGATTATAGTGTAAGCTTTCTACAAAAGGATGCTGTATTTTGACAACCCTGAAACAGACAGCTTTTGAAAACAATGCTGGGAATAGCAGAAAGTGCTGGTTATCAGCATTTTCCTCTCTTTTCCAATATGTTTACTGTCCTTTCTAAAGTAACTCAAACATCAAGCATAATGTAAAGAATAAAGCAGTCTTTTTCCTGTTTCAGAGTTGAAGATTTTTCATATTGTTTAGTCACTGTATAGACCATGTGGTTTGTGTGAAAACTAATGTTTGGCTCTGAAACATTTATCTTAAACTATTTTTTTTTTTTGAAATTTCTTTGTACCTGATTCTTTTTTCAAAAAACCATGAGAGAAAAGCTATTTTAAATATCTAAAATTCCATTTGAATTGTTTTGTCTATTAAACTCACTGTCAATTTTGACATCTGAAAATGGTGAGGAGAGTGCATCAAACAGAACAACATACTATCCCATGGTCAGTTTGAAATATTTACATGTGAGGCCAAGCATTATGGAAAGCCTAGGTTCATAAAAGCTTTCCCTTATTCTGCCACTTTCAAGAAACATTCACGGAAAAAAAAGAAATTGATCTTAATAGTAATACTTTTCTTTTCCCACAATGTTTTCTGTCAGGAATGATATTGTCATTTCTCTAACCAATGGATAATTTGTACCAAATCATTTTGGTTAGGAAGATTGATAAAGTTACTGAATGGTGAAGAGTAAATGCAACCAAATGGTCTATAATGTGTCTTTACTGGCAAATAAAAGCATGTTTGTTGCAAATTACAAACTTACAAGCTCTTTTCTTACATTGATGATGGTCATCGTGACAGGACTCATTCCCTTCTAAATGCTGAATGTTGTTTTGAAGATGTTTACGTGAGAATGCAGCCAGTGGCTTGGAAAGATAGTTGTGCAAGGCATTATTGAAAAGAAATGCAAGGAAATTGTAGATTTGTCCAATCTAGTTTCAAATTGTTGAAAGGAAATGTGAGAGAAAAATTTATAAAATATCTCAGCATATGACAAAAGTTTAAAACCAACATTGCAACTAAGGGGAGACATATTCTTGAAATGACTGGTTTCTTATTTTTGACAAAGTAAGATATGAGAAACGCTGTGTAGTGATGGTGTTGTAAATCAAATCATACGAAAAGATAAAAAAAAAAGATCTTGATCAAACTCATTTGTTTCTGAAGGCTATGTGTTACCATATGTCTTAACTCTTTACCACACCATCATATGAAAGATAGCTTTTGAAAAAAGACACATAGGAAAAGGAGAAAATGCTGGCAACCAACATTTTCTCCTTTCCCTACAATGTTTCTAATCTTTAAAAGACAGTTGTGTCATTTGAGCCAGATTTAATATGGCTTGCAACACGCAAAAAGGGGCATTCAGACATATGCGTAAAGTGTCATCTCGGATCAGCCTGCGCAGTCCGCGCAGGCTAATCAGAGACGGCACTTTACGACTAAATTAGATTTTGTGCTACAGTAGACTTGCGCAAAACAGAAAATTACATAAAACAAAAAGTGTCGTTTCGGATTAGCCTGCCCGGACTGCATAGGTTGAACCCAGACGATACTTTACGCAAATGTCCAAATGTCCCTTTTCGCGTGTTGAAGGCCATATGATGTCTGCTAAGGCTTCCAAGTTGGGTAAGTGTAATATTTTGTTGTTGTAAAGGGATAAATAATACAGTGTTGAAATTGTTTTCTATTACAGATATTTGTAAGTAATTGTTTACTTCAGTAACACTTTTTACCAGGATAACAAAGCTTTAGGTTTGACTTTTTTGAAAGCATTTGCAGTGACAAGTAAAATGTGGCTCAAAAAGATAGAATCAGTCTTTGTGAAGGTAGAAAAGATTAATGGGAAAGGTAACCAGCTTTTTTCCTTTCCCCACAATGTTCTCAAAAGCCGTCTGGCACATGTTTGCAGTAATGTGACCTGAACTTTGAGAGAGTGTTTTTGATTGGTTGAAGTTGAGTCTTGTGATGCATTGGAACTAGTTGGTCACTGAAATTGCATTATCGACAAAATATCTGCACAAATTTTGGTTTTACACGAGTAACTTTTTGGTCCAGTGATGAGGAGGGTGTGTTTATGTCTTATTTTGGGGCAAGTGTGCTTTGAATTGTTTTTCTGATAATGGGGTTTTGGAAGAGGGATTTTTGCTGGCATGAATTATTCCAAACTGGATGTCCAGTTGAACTTGGCTTTTTACCAGAAAACAAATTGTAAGACTTGCCCAAAATTGAAAGCATATGGAGATGACAAATTTCTTTGGATCAAATGATGGTATTTGTTTTTAACTCTTTACCGCTCAATGCCAACTTTCAACGACCCTGGAAAAGAAGCCTTTTGAAAACATTGTCGGAAAAGGAGAAAATGCTGGTAACCAGCATTTTCTCCTTTTCCGACAATGTTTTCTTCCCTATCAAAGTAAAATTGCACCATCATAGCCACATTGAAAATGTTCTCTCCAAATGTTTTTTGCTCAATTTGGACAAGGCTAAAACTTTGTCGTGTGGTAAAGGGTTAAAGGGGGTTGAAAACATTGTGTGAAAAGGAGAAAATGCTGGTTACCAGCATTTTCTTCATTTCCCACAATGTTTTCAAAAGCTTTCTTCTTCATTGTCGATAAAACATAGGATTGTGTGGTGAAGGGTCAAGTTGTTTTGCTGGCAAAGTAGATCAGAATTTTTGTTATGTTATTATCTGAAAACATGAGGCCTAGATTATAGAGTTTTAATTTGGAGCATTATTTTATGGTCCTTTATCAAAATTGTTCATGTCACATCAATGGGACCATAGGTGGCCCCACAACAGCGGTCACATGCTTTGCAAGGAGTTGTATAGATTTTTTTTTTTTTTCAGAAATCAAGGGGCTTAAGCTTTGTTGCTTTGTATGCAGCATCGTAAAACTGTAGTGAAACAAAATTTTCCTTAGGTTGCAAAATGTCCCAGCCCAAGGGAAGTTATGTTTAGGAATTAGATAGGACAATTTTCAAGGATCCACATAACATAGAGCTTTGGTATTTTGTAGGTTGCGTCATCTAATGATCCTTTAACAAAGTTTCATACTACCTCAAGGTCAAATGTCCCTCAACCCTTTACCACACAATCCCAAGTTTTAACAACCTTGAGGAAATAACCTTTTGAAAACATTGTGGGAATAGGAGAAAATGCTGGTAACCAGCATTTTCTCCTTTGCCCACAATGTTTTTTACTCGTTCAAAGACAATTTTCATTATTTGAGTCACATTGAATTTGTTGCCTCCAAAAACCCTAAATTTGGACAAGTCTAAAATTTTGCAGTCTAAAACTTTGTCAAGTAGTGAAGAGTTATGTAAGGAAGTTCAAGACCTCTGACCAGAATGATAAAATTCTATAGATTGCTTTTGATGCACATGCAGCTGATCTATTATTTTTGGTGTGATTACTGCAAGACAATTTGAGAGGTTGCACTTTTCTGCTGTTGTTTGTAGTTTATATGCAAATGACTTTCACACTAGTGCTAGAATGAATTAAGCAAATGCATTTCTTGTTACAGTTGTCTGCTTTTGTAGATAAGTGTTATCATTGTATTTGCACATGTGAAACAACAAAGATTGAAATGAAATGCGAATTTCAAGTATGATTATTAACCGCATATCCAAAAATCTTGTGTATGTTTTTTTTTTTTTTTTTTTGTCTCAGCCCTCAGGTAAAAAGGCTTTTAAAAACATTGTGACAAAAGGAGAAAATGCTGATAACCAGTATTTTCTCCATTTCCAAGAACCTTTTCAATGTATTAAGAAATAAGAGAAATAAAACATTATAATTAGAGCCAAATCAAGCTTGTTGTCTGCAAAGACATTCAATTTGTGAAGAGTGCAAAATTATTCTTGTTGGTATGAAGTTAGATAAATTATTCATCATGTAATAGCATATTACTTCCGCTTATGAAGAGTCATAATTGTGAATTACCAGTAGTCATTCTAAAATTTAAATATGACTGTCTATATTTACCATCAAGAAATAGTTGAAAAAATTACTTACATTTATCGCTATTATTTTTTTTTTTTTGTTTTTAAAAAAATTATTATTATTTTTTTTCAGGGGTTTGTGAAGAATTTTTCATTATGTAATTGCATGTTACTGTGCTTTTAAAGGGTTGTACTTGTGAATTACTTATAGTCTTAGGATTTTTATGCCCCCCTTCAACGAAGTGGGGGTATATTGCTTTGCTAATGTCGGTCGGTCCGTCAGTCGGTAGACCTTACCTTGTCTGGATGATAACTAGACACAGAATTGACCTAGGTTCGTCAAATTTGGCACAGACATGCGTCTCGGAGTGTAGATGATCCCTATTGATTTTGAGGTCAATCAGTCAAAGGTCAAGGTCACAGTGACCGTCAACATGTTGATATATAGACCAAACCTTGTCCGGATGATAACTAGACACAGAATTGACCTAGGTTCGTCAAATTTGGCACAGACATTCGTCTTGGAGTGCAGATGATCCCTATCGATTTTGAGATTAATCCATCAAAGGTTAAGGTCACAGTGGCCTTCAACTTAATGATATATAGACCAAACTTTGTCCAGATGATAACTAGACACAGAATTGACATAGGTTCTTCAAATTCTGTACAGATATTCATCTTGGAGTGTAAATGATCCCTATCGATTTTAAGGTTAATCCGTGAAAGGTCAAGGTCACAGTGACCACCAGATGATTCAGGGCCCGCGCTGCCGTTTGCCACTTGAGCCATTTGCTCAAAAAAAATTAAAGTGTGTCAAAAATCATCATATGTGGCTCAACTTGTGGCTCCAACATTTTATTCGCATATTATCAGGGACGTAGTAAGCATCGAAGTCGACTGGGAAAAAGCGGAAGTCGAAAAGAAAATCGATAACCCAGTCTGTGTATCGGCGACTGTTTACAATCTTGTATGTATATACACGGCGGTGTGTATAATTATGCGAACTGTAGACAGATTATCACGTTTAACAATTGAAGTGGGCTATAAATAAAAAAGATGACATCGATATTTCCCAATCAATTCTTTTGATATCAGTTTATGAACTGTGCCACTTCCTGTATCAATGTGGCAGTAGGGGGGCATGACTGTTTTACAAACAGACATCTTGTTATGTGACTGTCTACATTTAGTACCAACAAAAAGTTGAAAAATTACTTACATTTATTGTGATCATTTGTTTTTCAGAGGGCTGTGGAATCTAGATATATCATGTACTTTATTACCCCACCTTAGGGACCTTATAGCCAACAAATATGAAGAGTGAGTATATCTGTCCACAGGGTCCTTATTCTTAAGAATATTCTTAGTCTTACTCTTCAACATTGTCTAGATTTTAAAGTAACACAACCTCTGGTTATAATTATAACAATTATAAGTTGTGGTACTTTCAAATTTGGAAAATTCTGGAGAATAAGACTGAGAACCTTCTTAAGAATACATGTAGTTGGTAATTACGGACCCAGGGTTTATTTGGCATTTTCCTTTTTACCTGTGAATACATGCACAGTATGGCTCTTTCTTACTGGTCCAATAAATAACTTTAGCTTTTGATGTGTCATAAACATTCATGCATTGCCTCTACGTAAGTTGAACCAGGTTAAACCTTTACCACACAATTCTGAGTTTTAACAACCCTGAGAAAAAAGCCTTTTGAAAACAATACAGGAAAAGGAAGAAATGCTGGTATCCTGCATTTTTTCCTTTTCCCACAATGTTTTCTAACCTTTCACCAACAAATCCCAAGACCAGATAAATGCAATTTAATGGTTGCTTTTGGCCAGAATTTCTCAGCATAGCAGACGGTGTTGATCAAAGATCAAATGGCAGATCATGCACAATCTGATCTTGATCTATACTGACTGCAAAGACAAATAGAGCTGTGAATGGCACTTAAGTGGTTGAAGGTGCATCTTTCTGCAATTACCTATAGTATTCTTTAATAGGTAATTTTCACATTGATGCAATATATACATACAGTGAATGTAGTATGCCACCTTGTATTGTATTGGCAGTATAAGGTGCTTTGTCTACTGTGACATTTTTAATGTTTCTGCAAGAAAATGTTTGTTCAAAGAAGGGATTTTAATGACCCTGAGAAAGATGACTTTTGAAAACATTGTGGGAAAAGGAGAAAATGCTGGTGACCAGCATTTTTTTCTTTTTCCACAATGTTTTCTACCATTTCAAAGACAAATCATTTGAACCACATTGGAATTATTGTCAGGAATTGCCGAGTGAAAAGCAAAGGCTATATTTTCATGATCGGCAAAGCTACAAGTGAAAGTATGGCCTTTGCTTTCACGAGATGAAAGAAATTTCGATCATACACTGAAACAAACAATTATCCTATTTCTTTTATGCTTTTCACTTTAACTTTTCTTTTCACGTCTAATTTTTGCTCATTGTGAGATATATGTGCATTTTTCAAGAGAAATAGATCCATTCAATCTAGTGGGATATGCACTAGCTGTAATAATGATGGCACGGTCGATGTTGACTGCGTCATAGAACATAAAACATGGAACTGAAAAGCATAAAAGAAATTAACTTATTGGGGTAATTCAGTACCAAGAGACAACATCTTAGACTTAACCCAATTGGCCAGCTTGAGGATTGTCAATAGTCATTGCGACTGAGTTTATTCCTCTCTAAACATTATACATTTATTTTGCATTGACAGTGTTCATGTGGGATAGAAGCCAGTAGCTTGGAAAGAATGTTGTGTATAATACTAGTAAAAGAAGTTCTTGGAAGGCATAAATAGATGCACTGGCCACCATAATATAGCTGTAATAATGTGGAAAACACCAAACAACCCACCAGTCAACATATTTTTCCATTCTGAAGAAAAAAATGAAAAAGATACCAGACCAAGTATGTTTCAGATTGAGTAAAAATATTACTTGTGTAAGTTTACTGCAAAACAATTTGATATTTATGTATTTATTTTTCAGATATGTGATGACAGCATGTGACTCTGTGAAAATAGTCCTAAAAAATTTTGTCCCTGTGATAAAAGCCAACTTAGCTGCCCCACCAGGCTATGGTGTCGATATTTCAAGGGAAGAAAGGTACATTCCTTATTTCATGCTCTTCAGTAGTTTATTGGGAAATAGTGTTGGATTATAAGGTTTGATAATACATGGTTACAACCAGTGAAATTTTCTGTGAAATGTTTCCGTAACTCTTCAATTGAAGTGGAAACAGTAGTTGCTGCACACCAGTTACCTTGGTAAACGGTGCATGCAAGTCAGACAGACAGAAATACGACATAATGTAGGCGCTTTTACCTTGTATTTCTCGCATTTTACGTAATAGTGCAATGCATTGTTATGTGAGGGGGATACACCACAGGGAATTACCAAAAAAAGCTGTACTAGATTTTGATGAAAGTCCCAACAAAAAGGGGGTCAGAAGCCTGAAATAAATAGATTTTTTTTTTTTTTTTTTTTCAGTGAAAAATGGAAATTTACTTCATTGAGTGAACATCATTGGTAATATTTTCACTCATGGCTGTGCCACTCGTGAAAATATTATGAATGATGTTCACCCATGAAATAAATTTCAATTTATCACATGAAACCAAATATCCTGTATTTCTTGTATCAGAGAGCTGAAAGGCAGTGGTTAGCAGCATTTTCTCCATTTCTCAAAATGTTTTTAAATACCTTCATTGTCACTATTGTTACAAAAAAAACATTATGTTGTTTATTTTCAGACAACGAAAGTGTAATGCGTGTTACAAGGTGTTAATGGATATAAGAACAATAGTGGAAAAAAAGACCACAGTGCCTGGTGAAGTAGGTGTCACATTTAGACAGCTAATTATTTTGCTCGGATCGTTGGACTGAAGCACGAGACCAACAATTATCGCGAAAAACAAAACTGCCAAATGTCATGGAGGTCACCTCCACATAGTTTCTTTTACAAGGCAGATTGGAGACAAGATTCTGTGCATTGTTCTGCCGTTACAATCCAAGGGAGTTAACACCTACATTGCTAAATTGATTAATACAGTCAGTGGGAGGTAATCCTTACATTGCTTCATAGATAACTTTATTTCAAGGCAGTGAAATAGACTCAAATGTTGCAATACATAAATATTCATAAATGCTAAAAAGTATCTGAAAAAAAAAATGGACAGAATTTGATCCAAGATCAGACTGCACACACAGTACAGTCTAATCTTGATCTGTGCTTTCCACAAAAGGGCCGGTAGTTGCCAACAGCATCTTACAAGTTACGTTGTGTTTCATTCTGCTTTAATATGGTAAAGAGGGATTACACATTAGTATGGAAATTACTTTTTAGGGTTTTTGCACTCTTTTTCAAACCATGAATGAATAGTCTGATAAACTTGGGTATATTGAATGCCTTAACCCTTTACCACACAATGACGACTTTTGACACCCCTGATAGAGAAGGCTTTTGAAAACATTGTGGGAAAAGGAGAAAATGCTGGTAACCAGCATTTTCTCCTTTTCCCACAATGTTTTCTACCCTATCAAAGAAAAATCATTTCATATGATCCACATTGAAACTGTCCTCTGCAAATGCTTTCAATTCGGACAGGTCTAAAATTGGTCGTGTGGTAAAGGGTTAAAGCTGTAGTATGCAGATGAGTTCTCTGGAATGTGCATGGTCTGGAAGAAAATGTGCATTCTGATCAGAGATTTTAACATCACTAGCAGCAGCAGAAACAGAAATAATTATTTAACCACCATCACCATCAGCAGAGGTGACAGCAGCAGCAACAACAACTTTATGAGTGCAGCATTTTGGCTTCAGAGAATAAAGATTATTTTATTCTTTTTGTGATTATAGTGTGATGTTTTATAAGATTTGTACAGAAATCTAAGCTGTAGGCACTCACTGGAATAGTCTTAGCAAGACTAGCTTCCATTGAGATTATTTCAATGAGACTATTGCATTTGAGTATCAACAACATGGGTTTTGAAGATGCGTCCATTTTAGAGGGAGAATTTCCCCACTTGCCATGATCTTCCAGTGTGGCAGCTTGACATAGCTTGATTATGCAGTGATATGTGACCTGTGCAGATTCGCTTTACTAAATTTTTATCTGCACTATGTTGAAAAAAAAAAACAGGAGCTGTATGTTTTTGGTGAAAACTTTAAAAATATATGAGCCATGCTCTGGCATAAGGGGCATTAGTGCATCTTGGTGATGCATTGTACTAAGCAAGTCATCACATACGAGTAATGCTTGATCCATAAAATCCATTTTGTCTAACAACAAATTGAATCATGAAGTAGAATGGTCCTTTGACAAGCAGAAAATTTACAAAAGCCAAAAAGTGATCTGGGTCGATACTTTTTGCAAGTGCATTAATTCCCCTTTTCACAGAGCATGGTTTATATCCATTGAAGGGAGATTTAGATGATGGTAATAGGGAATTTTTAAGAATTACTAGTACAGAGGTGAGAGAAAGAGAGAAAAACTGTGTTCTTGCATCTTATCAAGTTTTCTAATTTGTCATTTCCAGTTTTCAAATTTTACATTAATTTTTTCTGTCAGAAAACTGTAAAACAATGTCAGACATTTCTAATTCTAACCTTTACCACACAACCCCAGGTTTATGACTCTTTGAAACAGGGAAAAGGACAAAATGCTTGTAACCAGCATTTTCTCCTATTCCTGCATTGTTTTCTGTGTCAAGATCTTTTTTTTTTTTTCAGCCACATGTATGTAGTCAGCAATTGCTTTCAATTTTTATGAATCTAACATGTTGTTGTGTGGTAAAGGGTTGATAATGTATTCATTGTGCTGAAGCAAAATGTGATATGGTGTTTTTTCTTTCATGATAAGCATAGATCAATTAATCATACTGTCCCCATAGAAAACCATTTAAATGTTCAGCCTGTAATTTTTTGTAAAATTCAACACATTCACTGAACATTGTTTCAACAGTACTTATGTGGGAAAGAAGCCTGTGGCTTGAAAAGAATGTTGTTTACAGTACTCAATACTGAACAACAAACTTCAGGAGAGCATTGATAGATGTGCTTACCAATGTGACCAAACTAGAATAATATGGAAAACAACATTTAACATCAAATAAAGAAACAAAGAAAAGCCGATATTCTCTGACTATCCAAGAAATCTTTTAATCCTTCACTACGCGACAAAATTTTAGACTGATCCAAATCGAAAGAATGAAAGTTTTTGTACATGAAACATTAGAAAACATTGTGGAAAAAGGAGAAACATTTTGTCCTTTTTCTTCTCTGTTTTCAAGTTTTCTTCTTTAGGGTTTTTAAAACTTGGGATTGTGTGGTAAAGAGTTAACCCTCTTGGGTTGATGAATATTGTTGTCAAAAAAGAAAATGGTAGTTATGATTATTTTCTCCTCTTGCCACCATGTTTCAGAAATGATCTGGAAGAACAAATTTTGTCTTCAGGTGTTTATGCTTTTAACTAATTAATTGGACTAGTCGCAAAAAGAAGCATTAGTTCTTTGTTTTACATGCTGCTTGATGTATTATGGAAAGTACCCAGTGAATAATTATTTTGTAGTTTCTCAGTAAAATCACAATGGCAAATGAGACATGCTCTGGCAAAAAGGGGCTTAATGAATTTCCTTGATGTATTATACCAGGCAAAACATCACATAATTATGGATCTACAAAAACAAATTTTGTGTAACATCTGACTGAATCATGAGGTAGACTAGTCCTTTGAGATACAGAAAATTTATCAATAGCCCAGGTTATCCTGCGCGGACTGCACAGGCTGAACTGGGGTCGACACTTTTTGCAGATGCATTAAGCCCCCTTTTCACAGAGCATGGCTGAAGTATTAAGTATTGTACGCAAGTTTGATCCATGTTAAATGTACCGGTAATTTTTTACATAGGGTTCATAATTTATCGCATAGAGGATATCACATGAGACTTTGTAAACATGACTTTTTACTCCATCACCGTGCTTTCATTTTTACCCGTTACCAAACAATCCTGTGCTGTAATGGTCCTGAGCTGTGGAAAACTGTGTTGGATATGGAGATAACTTCTCCTTCCACAATGTTTTCTTCAATGACATATTGTATCATTTTAGCTACATATACTTTGTTGTTTTTGCAAATGCTTTCAAAACTCACAAGTGGAAAATTTTGTCACCGGATAGAGCTTACCTCTTTACCACACAATGCCATCTTTATACCCCCGCAAAACAAATGTTTTCGGGCATATACTGGAATCACCCTGTCTGTCCGTGTGTCTGTCCGTTTGTCCATCCATGTGTCCGTCAGTGTGTCCGTCCATGTGTCCGTCTGTGTACAAATAATTGCCTGTTTCTGTCAAAGCGCTGGCGGGGGTATTAACCCTTTCCCAAACAATCCCTGGTTTTTACGAGTCAGGAATAGAAGCCTTTTGAAAACATTGTGGGAAAAGGAGAAAATGCTGGTAACCAGCATTTTCTCCTTTTCCCACAATGTTTTCTACCCTATCATATAGAGAAATCATCTTTTTAGCAACTGTTAATTTGTCATTTGCAAAATGCTTTCAATTTGGTCTGGTGCAAAATTTGCCATTTGGGAAAGGGTTAAGTCACATTCAGTGACAGCTCTAGTTTGACAACCTTTAGAAAGAAGACTTTTGAAAACAATCTGGGAAAAGGAGAAAATGTTGGTATTTATTTTGGCGTTTGCATATATACGTAGCCCCGAAAATAAGGGAACCTGGTTACTTGTTTCCTCTGGCGTGAAATGACAGGGTCACTGTACCTCTCAATATTTCAGCAGATTCCAAGAGCAACGATACGCCGTATCATCTCCAGTATACCCGCCAGGTTTCGTGCAGACATTGTGCCACATGGAGGTCACACCTGATATTGACTTGGATGCAATATTTATTATATATTTTAGGCGAAATAAATAAATACCTCAAGATGAAATACAAGGGTTCCCTTATTTCTTACGCTACGTATACTTCGGGTATGGACAGGTCAAAAATTTGGTTGTGTGGTAAAGGCCTTTTCTCATCCAAGTCAACCAGATTAGCAGTCTAGTAGTGGTTAATGCTGCCAATTAAACATGTTTCATTGTGATTCTTACAGTGTGTATTTCACATGCAAGGTTGTCTTTGGCAGTTTTCGTGGGCGAGACCAATATTCAGTAATTCCCAAAATTTTAGACCTGCGATAATATCCACTTTTACAGTATATCTACAAATATGTATTTTATACACTGACTATAGCTATGCACATACCAGTGTAAATGAGGGAGAAATATTGACATGTGTGAGTTGTGATTTTTCACGTCTGTGAATTGGATTATGTTTTGTTGTGATACATAAGCAAAATATTATATACTGTATATGGCTCTTGATCTAGGCTGTTTGTAAAAGCAATATAAAGCTTTGGTCTGTGCTTTAATCCTGTACCACATGATCCCTGTGGTGTCTTTGGTTGTGAGGTAGAGCGTCCACCTTGCAACCATAAGGTCCTGAGTTAGATTCCCAGAAGCTGGTGTCAACCTAGGAACTGTTCATTGGCCCACACAAGTGCTGGTGAAGTTCCGAGGAAGCAGAACAGGGAGAGATTAGTACAAGCTGTGAAAACTTTTTTCTCAGTCAATGTAAAGTGAAAATCTCGAGTTTTAATGACTCTGAGGACAAAGTCTTTTGAAAATATTTTAGGAAAAGGAGATAATGCTGGTTACCAGCATTTTCTCTTTATCCCACAATGTTTCCTACCCTGTGAAAAACAAATCCCGTCATTTGAGCAATATCTATCGTCTGCAAATGCTCTCTGTTCAGACAAGCCTAAAATTTTGTCATCTGGTAGAGAGTTAAGGGTTTACCAAATAATATGTACATTCTATGCAATCTTGTGAACAGAACAAAAGACAGTAGATTATTATAACCCCACCTACATAGTAGAGGAGGGTATACTGGTTTCACCGTGTCTGTCTGTCCGTCTGTCAGTCCGTCTATGTTTTTGTTTCCATGCTCTAACTCAAAAGTCATTTAACCTAGGACCATCAAATTTTATACAAGTGTTGCTCATGACCCAGGGAGGTGCCCTATTGTTTTTGGGTCAAAGGTCAAGGAGAACTTTGTTTGAAAATCTCTTTTGTGCTTTAACTCAATAGGTGTTTGACCCAAGACCCTGAAACATTATACAAGTGTTGCTCTTGACCCAAGGAGGTGCCCTATGTTTTTGGTCACATGGGTCAAAGTTCAAGATCAATGGTAATCTTTGTTTTGAAAATCATTTCCGTTCTCTGATTGTGCTGCTTCAGTGACAAAGTGCTGGTGGGGTCAATTTGTCCGCTTTGCAACAGTTCTAGTTTTTATTGTTGTACTTTTATTGATCTGTATCATCACTTAAAAGTGCTAGATAATTATATGTTTTTGGGCTTTCATGCTTTGATTTTTTTTCCCCCTTTGCAACATTGATTGTTAAACTCTTTACCACATTATCCAAAGTTTTAACAACACTAAGAAAAAATGCTTTTGAAAAGATGGTGGGTAAAGGAGAAAATGCTGGTAACCAGCATTTTCTCCTTTTCTCACAATCTTTTCTGCCCTATTACAGACAAATCCCATCATTTGAGTCACATTTAATTTGTTGGCTGGAAATGCTGTCTATTCGAATCAGTCCTACCATTATTTTGTTGTGTAAAGAGCCAAATAGGCATTACACTTTATGTTGGAAGTAAAACAGTAAATGTGAAATCTATTATTCCACTGACTGATTTCTACATCAATTTTATTCTTCGGCTGTTTTCAGAGTTAATGTCGAGGTATTGTCATAGCTCGGCCATCTCTGCGTCGCCAACAGTATGCCAAAAAGTTAACATTTTCCCATATCTCTATCATTATTGAAGATATCTACTTCAAGCTTGGGCTAGTTGTTAAATATCAAAAAGGAATGCATGCAAAAAAGGGTGGTTACCCTGAAATATTTTTGACCAAGTTATGTCCCTTCTTTTAACTCTTTAACACACAACAAAAATTTTGACTTGCTCAAATCCAAAGCATTTGCAGAGAACAAATTACATGGGGCTCAAGTTATGGGAATTTGTCTTTTAAAGGGTTGAAAAAATTGGGGGTAAAAGGAGAAGATGCTGGTTATCAGCATTTTCTCCATTTTCCCGAACTATTTTCAAAACTTTCATCAGAAAGGGTTTTTGAAACTTAGGATAGTGTGGTTAAGGGTTAGAATGGAATTTTCACAGCAAAGCAACCACAGATGGGTGTTAGCGCTAGCATTGGATGCTCTTGTTTTTGCATCCTCTGTGCAAAACATGTACCTAACCCTTTACGAAAGGACAAAGCGTTGGACTTGTCCAAATCAAAAGCTTTTGCAGATCACAAATTAATTGTGGCTTGAATTCTAAGGTGTATTTTTGAAAGGGTTGAAAGTATTGTGGGAAAGGGAGAAAATGCTGGTTACCAGCATTTTCTCCTTTTCCCACAATCTTTTCAACAGCCCTCTTCATATGGTCGTTAAAACTTGGAACGGATTGGTAAGGGGTTAAATATGAAAAGAATAAACCTAGTAATATTTTTTTTTACAGTTCTGCGACCATTTAGGTCATTTTAACATTTTTCATGCTGGTTGACTAAACCTTAGAAAAGCAGCCAGCTTGTATACAGCTGCCAATTTTATGTTGTCCCTTGAGTGGCTGCTGTACACAGGTTGTTCTGTATGTGCAAAAAAAATGGGCATATTTTGTGTTGAGGTTTAAGAGTATTAGAACAGTGTGTGTTTGCATGAAAATGTTTTGTTTTTTTCCCATTACATGTTGACTGCACAGATGTACATGTATTTGTGTTGATCCTTCTGCCACAATGTTTTTGAAAGCTGTCTACTGTAGGGACTATTTTATTTGGATAAGTTGACTCACAGGGAAACGATTTAACTCTTTACCAGAAAACAAAACTGCCTACTCATTTGTACCAAGTGGCAAAATTTTTAGATTGGTTCAAACTGAAAGCATTTGCAAATTAGATTTTGCTCTACTGGTGATATTTATCTGTGATAGGATAGAAAACATTGTGGAAAAGGGAGAAAATGCTGTTAACCAGCAATTTTCTCCTTTTCCCACAATGTTTTCAAAAGCCCTTTTTTCAAGGGTCGTTGAAGGTCAGGATTGTTTGGTAAAGGCTGAAGAGCATTTTTAAAAAAAAATAAACATAAAAACTGAAATGATAAAATGTTTTTAGAAAGAAAACATTGTGGTAAAAGGAGAAAATGCTTGTAACCCACATTGTTTTTTAAAAGCCTTTTATCCAATGGTCTTAAAAATACAGGGAATTTGTAAGGTAAATTAACTTTTTACCAAACAATCCCAAGTCTTAACAACCCTAAAGAAGAAGACTTTGGAAAACATCATGGTAACCAGCATTTTGTCCTTTTGTCACAATATTTTCAAAGGCTACTTTCTCAGGGTCGTTAAAAGTCGGGATTGTGTGGTAAAGGGTTAACCCTTTACCACACAATCCCGACTTTTACCGACCCTGAGAAAGAGGCCTTCTACCCTATCAAAGAAAAATTGCACCATTTGAGCCACATTGAAACTATTGTCTGCAAATGCTTTCAATTTGGACAAGGCTAAAATTTTGTTGTCTGGTAAAGAGTTAAATAAGTTTTAATATTCAGGTCTTCTTTAATTTGCTGTCTGCAAATATGCGTTCAATTTGGGTAAGTCTAAAATTCTGTCATTTGGTAAAGTGCTATATTTGTATTTACTTATCAGAAAATTCTATGTTTGTAGTATGAAGACATAGAAAATGGTTTGTGTAATTGTGAAGGCAGGGTATGGGATTTGGGGATGGGGAAAGTATAATCGTGAAGGCAGGGTGGGAGTTGGGGGAAGTTTTTCCATGTACAGTGTGAATTGTTATTGCTTTAATTAATTTATGCACTTGTTGTTTTGTACATGTCTCTCAAGAGTGAACATTTATATTTCTATTGAACATTAAAACGCATTCTTTTGTGTAGAACTTTTTACATTTTTTACTTCGAGCCCCGGTATTTTAAAGAAAATGTCCAGTATTGTCATAGCCCTGTTGTGGTTGTTATCATTAAAAAAAAATTGACAGTTCTTAATATCTCTGAAGATATTTATTTTATACTATGGCTAGTTATTAAATTGTTAAAAGTGGAACCTATATCAGAAGGGCAGCTAACCCTCCAATTACTTTTGACATAGTTATGCCCCTTTTCAGTTTATCCTTTTACTACACAATCCCAAGTTTAAACAACTTGTAGACGAAGAAGACTTTCGAAAATATCAAGGGAAAACAGAAAATGCCGATAACCAGCAATTTTTAGCTCACCTTAGCACAAAGTGCTCAAGGTGAGCTTTTGTGATTGTGCTGTGTTGTCCTGCGTGGTCAACATTTACCTTGTGTATGCTCTAGAGGCCACATTTTCTGTCTCATGAAACTTGGTCAGAATGTTTGTCTTGATGATAGTATCTTGGAGGAGGCTGAAAACAAGTTCTGTTGTAGTCTGTTGCATTAAAAACTAGATCACCAGTTCAAATCTCAGAAAAATCTTGTGTACACACTAAAGGCTACATTTTCAGTCGGATACTCATGAAAGTTAGTCAGAATGTTTGTCTTGATATCTCGGTTGGTTGTGTTTGAAAACAGGTCATATCAGGTCAACAACTAGGTAACCAGATAAAAATCTTTGAATAAACTTGTGTTCACTTTACACACCAGATTTTCTGCCCAAAACTTATGAAAATTGTCTGAATGTTTGTCTTGATGTCTTGGATGAGTTTGAGAATGGGTCACTTGGGGTGAAAAACTAGGTTACAAGGTCACACCTTGAAAAACCTTGTGTTCGCCCTCACGGCTACATTTATAGTCCAATACTCAGTGAATTTAGTCAAAATGTTTGTCTTGAAGATACCTTGGTTGTGTTTGAAAACGGGTCACATGGAGTCAAAAGTTAGGTCACCATTTCATATCTTGGAAAAACCTTGTGTACAGTCTGGAAGCCACATTTTCTCTCCAATACTCATAAGAAATTTTGGCATGATAATGTCTACAACAGGTTTGAAAATGGGCAATGTTGGGCTATTATGAAGGTCACTGACTTATTTCTAGAAAAAGTTTGTGTACACTCTAGAGGCCACATTCTCAGTTCAATACCCATGAAAGTCTGTTAAAATGTTTGTCAACATCTCTGAAAAAATTGGTCATGTTTGGTCGAAAGGCTCAATTGAGTGACTTCAGGCCATCATGGCCCTCTTGTTAAAGTCTGAAAAACAGCCTGTAAGCATGGCAATGGATTTTTGTTATTTCAAAAATTCAGATATAAAGAGAAACAGGGCTCTTACATGCACACAAACACCCGATATATATGACTCCTTAGAAAACCAAAATAAGGAGTATGACAGATATATTAAAGGCCCAGTAGTGACCAAAAGTAAACTGGGTTTGTAAAATGTCTTTAAAAGAATAGAAATTATTATGAAGATGACAATCTGGTCCAAGTGTTAGTCGCTAGCAGAAAAGCGAGTGAGGACAAATTTGTGAAACAAAGGAAACAATAGTAGGTGAGTTGTCACTGTTATATAATTGAGCTCATTTTGAAAAGCGGTGTGAAAAAAATGAACAAATCAAAAGGATTGTCTGATCCCTTAGGCACTAAAGGTGAAAACAACGGCTTTCATTGACGATATAGATCAAGATAAGGCTGCACAGAACTTGCTGTCTGATCTTGGATCTACATCGTCTGTTTTCAAGTTTATTCAAGTCTAAATATGAAAAGAGAATCTTTCGGAGTAGTGCATTTTCGGCATCGAAAGAGGGCAATGATTGCTATATTTGGCGTTTGAAAATCAGCAAGTGGATGGAATGGAATTGAGTGCGTCATGACTGGTATTGATCTGACAGAAGCATTTGCAAAGATGCACTGGCCGCTATGAAATACTATACTGATGAAAACAACCTAATGGAAAAAGAAAGTATTAAAAAGCTTCGCCTTTCATTACTGAATAAATAAATTGTATTTTCTCAAAGCCCACAAATACGGTTTCGCTGCAAGATCAAGAGAGAGTTCAGTCATAATCCAGAATTAAGCAGTGGACAGTGTAGATCAGAGATCATACTGCACATTCTGTGCAGTCTGATCTCGTTCTTCACTGTCCACAAAAGCTTCTGTTGTCGTCTATAGTATGGAAAGAGTTAAGCAGACTTTCAGTTATTTTTCCTGAGGTACGATAAGTCAGGGTCCAAAGAAGTTCACTCACAAAAAATTTTCTGATTTTGGGCACAAAAATCGCATCAAGAGAAAAAGGGAGGCACAGTTTGACTGATTATTTGGACTAATTGGATTCACTTTCTGTCATCAAAAAACTTGCTATGTAATCTACAACAATTCTATCTAAATTTTGGTGGCATAAAAATACAAAAATTGCATCATGTGTGCTTGCAATTTGAGACTTTTCGACATGGTCCCTGTTCTGGTGCTGCGAAAGTTTTCCTTCAAAGTGGCCGAATATTAGCTAAAACTTTCGCAGCAGCATAAAAAGGGATTACTCCTTGTCACACATCTATGTACCTTTTTATTGGGTACCCATTGTCATGCCGCGGTAGTTATCCTGCTGTGAAACCTTGCTGTGAAATCTGGAACGATTTTCAGCAAATCTAAGCTACATAAAAATTCCTGAAATTTTATGCTTTCTGCATTGAATATTAGAATTTTCCTCTTGGTACCCGCTTCAGTGCTGCGAAAGTTTTTCTATGCTTCAGTAAACTAAAAGCGGCTGAGACACCAGAAAAAGGGTCTTTTCCTTGTAACGCATCTACTTAGCACAGTCTTCGGGTCCATTCTCTCTTGCTGCGACGGCTTAAGTACTGCATTTTGGGTAATAAACCCCGTTTTCCGTTTTTCCCCCAAACATTTCTAAAAGTTTCTCTTTTTGGCTCACCTGAGCACACAGTGTCCAAGGTTGTTACCGTGCAGTGTCCATCGTCTGTCTTGCATCGTCCATCTTGCGTCATCATCTTTTACCTTGTGTATACTCTAGATACAACATTTTCAGTCCGATACTCATCAAACTTTGTCAGAATGTTTGTCTTGATAAGATCCCAGGCGTTTTCTAATATGGGTCACGTCGGGGCAAAAACTAGGCCACTAGGTCTAATCATAGAAAAACTTGTGTACACTATAGAGGCCACATTTCCAGATCAATACTCATGAAAGTTGGTCAGAATGTTTGTCTTGATGTTATCTTGGATGAATTTGAAAGTGGGTTACGTCTTGTCAAAAACTATGTCACCAAGTCAAATCATAAAAAAAACTTCATGAACACTCTACAGCCTATAATTTCAGTCTAATGCACATGAAAGTTGGTCAGAATGTGTCTTGATGATATTTTGCACAAGGATGAAAACAGGGCACATCAGGTCAAAAACTAGGTCACGAGGTCATATCTTTGAAATACCTTGTGTACCTTCTGAAGGCCACACTTTCTGTCCAATACTTATAAAAATTAGTCAGAATATTTGTCTTGATATTTTGGATGAGGTTGAAAGATGGTGATATTGGGGTCAAAACAAGTTCACATGGTAAAATCTTAGAAAAAGCTTTAGTACAATCATCTGGAAGCCACATTTTCAGTCCAATACTCATTAGAGATACATCTTTACTCGTCTATCTTTATTTTATGAAACTATAATCATTTTTGTATCTTCGTGCCGAATGTTGCCCCTGACGGTTGCAATGTTGCACAGATTATGACAGATAGAAAATGCATTTATCATTCTCTGGAGGCTATCCAAAACGTCATTGTGGTTGTTTCTGGTCTTAACAACAAATCTCCTGTGTTTGTTTATCCCATACACTTTATATCGATTTTTATCTATGTTTACACAGCTGAATAGATTCTACACACTACCACGATTTAACAGCATTTGTTTACTCTCTGGCTGTAAAGATGTATCTTTAAAGTTTGAAGAATGTTTTCTTTTCAAAAGCCTTCTATTTCAGGGTTGTTAAAAGTTGAAATTGTGTGGTAAAGGGTTTAAACTTTTCAAGTGTTGGTCATCATTTTCTAGCAAAGATGTTTTTGAAGTAACTGTTGTCTGCTGCAAATTCTTTTCAGGAGTTGACAAATTATTAGGAGGTGGAATGGAAAACAAGAGGGCCATTGGCTTTATATCACTCACCTGAGTAAAGTCATCTAGGGTTGATGAAGCTGAAGATATCCTGATTTTAAGGATGTAAAACAAATGAGTGTAAGTGACCTACTTTTTCACCAGACATAACCAAAGTTTGAACTTGAACGAGATAACAAGTAGACAAACATTCTGACCAAGTTTCAAGAATATCAGGCTGAAAATGTGACTGCACAAATGTTTTTTCTAAGAATTGGCCCAGTGACCTACTTTTTGACCTGACATGACCCAATTTCAAATATGTCTGAGATATCATCAAGACAAACACTAACCAAGTTTCAAGACTATCAGGCTGAAAATATACGCTCTAGACTGCACACAAGGTTTTTCTAAGATTTGATCCAGTGACCTACTTTCTGACCAGGCATATCCCAATTTCAATGTAATCTGAGATATAAACAAGACAAACTCTCTGACCAAGTTTCAAGAATATCAGGCTGAAAATATAGGATCTAGACTGCAAACAGGGTTTTTCTAAGATTTGGTCCACCAACCTACCTTTTGACTTGACATGACCAAATTTCTATGTTTTCTCAGATATCATCAATACAAAGACTCTCACCAAATTTCAAGAGTATCAGGCTGAAAATATGGCGTCTAGACTGCACACAGGGTTTTTCTAAAATTTGGCCCAGTGACCTACTTTTTGACTTGACATGACCCAAATTCATGACTGGTCTGGATATCATCAAGACAAACACTCTGATCTAGTTTCATGAGTATCTGACAGAAAATGGAGAGAGCACACAAGATTTTTTTAAGATTTGGCCTAGTGACCTTCTCTTTTGACATGACCCAATTTTGAATTTTTCCAAGATATCATCAAGAAAAACATTCTGATTAAATTTAAAGTGTATCAGGCTGAAAATGTGCCCTCTAGAGTGTACACATAATTTTTCTAAGATTTGGCTTGGTGACCTACTTTTAGACCCAAGGTGACCCAATTTCAAAATGGTCTGAGATTTTATCAAGTCAACATTCTGACCAAGTTTCATGAGTATCTGACTGAAAATGTGGCTTTTAGAGTGCACACAAGGTAAATGTTGATGACCCCATGACTTTAATGGATGATGGACGATGCACAATGCAAGACAGACGCCAGACACAGTATGATAGATGAATAGATGAATAGCGTTTTAAGGCCCGTCGACAACTTAGGTCATATTGGGCGCACTTACTTAGTAAACAATAATGCGAGGTGAAAATAACATACATGTGCAACAACATAAGACAAAAATGAGGAATGGACGAAACACAAAATGATGCCCCTTTTGTCGCCTTTTACGACATGCATGCTGTCACTTTTGTTCCGCCAGATGAAATGGCAGATGTGACGATCGCGGGACTGCAGTGGTTTATTCTTATACCCCCGATTAAACCACACGGGGTCCCACAGGCCAATTGATTCCCATTCCAAACCCTATTTACATCGAGAAAAAAATACAGGATTTGGAATAAGAACTACCCAGCCTGCTGCAATCCTACGAATTACGAGGAAAGCAGCCGTTTGTCTCTAATTTTAGTCGCCTTCTACGACATGCCATAGAGAAAGGCCGAGGTCCTATTCTATAAATTAAAAAAAAAAAAAAAAAAAAAAAAAAAAAAAAAAAACCCGGGACCCCACGGGGAAGACACAGTATGATCACAAAAAGCTCACTTTGAGCACTTTCTGCTCAAGTGAGCTAAAAAAAACACACACAAGACATCCTTATCTTTGGTATGCTTTACTTTAATCAACAAGACCCTTTTTTACAAATGCCATTTTTAGACTTATAAAAGCAAAATAAAAAGAAAAAGATGAATGAGAATAAAAGAGGAAATATATTCACACAAAATGAACCTATAGAGTATATAGAGATCCTGCATAGCTCAGTGGTTAAGTGTATGACTTGTATCCATGAGGCCCTGGGTTTAAGCCTCACTGGAGGCACCAGGCTATTTGTAGGAGTGAACTTTGGCAAGACACCTCAGAGCCCTAGCCTAATACTGATGAAACCCAGGACTTGCATGAATATCATTATGTAAACAGTTGCAGGGGTATGACTGAAATAATTTTGAAAGCAGCATAGAATACTATTCAGTCAATTCAAGTGAAAAATACACAGCATAGACAATTTCAGAAAGAAAAACTGAAACGAATTGCTGTAATTTAATAGCACTATTTCAACACAGCAGACAGTTCAGATCAAAGATCAAACTTTAGTTTTGTGCAGTCTGATCCTGAAGTACACTACAAGCAAAAGTATCTAATTCTTCATCAGACAACAAAATTTTAGACATGTGTCCCCTATCTTGCTGTTTGTGAGCTATGATGTCTTTTGTGAAGTGTTAGGCCAAGATAAGACTGCACAATCTGATACTGGTCTAAACTGTAAGAACCAAGCCATGGTAGCACAGTTGGTAGTGTAAGGACTTGAGACCAGGGGGGGTCACTGGTTTGAATCCTCAGCTTGACCAATTTCTTTTCATGGATTGACTGTAATTATCGTGACAGGATTCATTCCCCTCTCACTGCTCATCATTGTTTCGACAATGGTTTTGTGGGAAAGCAGCCAGTGGCTTGGGAAGAATATTGTGCATAGTACTGGTAAAAGAAACTCCAAGAAAGTATTGACAGGAGCACTGACCACCCTGGTTTAACTAAAATTATATTGAAAGCACTGTTAAACACCATACATCAATCTCAACTGTTCGACAAACTATTAACCTTTAGGAGGCATCAAAGTTTCAGATAGGTCCAAATTGAAAGCATTTGCAGAAAACAATTTCAGTAAATCTAAAATCATGGAATTTGTCTTTGGTAGCGTAGAAAACAATCTGGGAATTGAGAAAATGCTGGCAAACAGCATTTTCTCCTATTCCCACAATGTTTCTACCAATTCCTAGACAAATCCTAACATTTGAGCTATGTATAATTATGCAAATGCTTTCAATTTGGACACGTCCAAAATTTTGTTGCTTGGTGAAGAGTTTATATCCCTTAGGCTTATGACTTATAAAATTCAAATGTTTCTGACTACAACTCTGGATTTTCTGAATTTACAATAAAATTGACAGCAACTTACAACTGCGGATATCAGTATAAAAGCTTGTGGATTTTTTTTTAGGTATGATTGCAGACGTTTTTTGGTATCAATTGCATCTAATTTAATAACTTTTGCGGATAATTAATAATATTAACCTCCTCCATCTGCCAGTTTTAAGTTTGCAGTAAACTTCAAGCTGTTGCCCCATGCTCAACATGGGGAGGTGGAGGTAGGATTTGTGCGGCTCAGACCGAATTACTTTGGATGGACTCTGGGTCACATCTTCTGTTGCTTTTCACTTCACCACAACAGACAATTGATGTCCCTCAAAGTGGCCTTCATTTGATGTATGGTTATGACAACAATTTTCTAGAACTATAGTTTTACATTGAACATCAGTATATACAGCAGCCTTGCAGGTTTTCGAAGTACTCTGCCATGACTTGATGTGATCTATTCTTTCTATGAAGAAACTGTACTTAAAATTGTCTAGTATAGTTCAGAATAAGCTCGTGTTACTACAAGTTGATTTAAATCTATCCAGATTTATGTCCAACACACCAGCATAATTAACACCTTCAGTCGATCCGCAATCGATACCAACATTTTATCAGCTATTGTAAGAAGGAAAATATAGCAAAAATCAGCAAAAGTAATGTGCTCAGAATTGATGAGCTAAAGATCAATTTTGTTTCTAAATAACAGATAGATATTTTTCATTTCACAGAATAATTGATTTTACCTGTAAATGCTCCCTCAAAGCATACTGTTATGTTATCAACACTTTACAACACAATCCCATCTTTCAACAACCCTGAAGATGACAGCATTAATTTTGAAAATATTGCGGAAAAAGGAGAAAATGCTGGTAACCAGCATTTTCTCTAATTTTGAAAATATTGTCGAAAAAGGAAAAAAATGCTCTTTCATTGCAAAGACAGAAATCATCTTTTAAGATACATTGAATACAAGTATGAAATTTTGTTGTATGGTAAAGAGTTACAAAATGAAAAAGAAATACTGCACATCTACAGGCTATTGCAACAAACCCTTTAATATCATCTAATGCATTTAATAAATAGTGGGGAAAAATGAACACAAACAAATCAGGCAAGTCAATCAATCAATATAGATCAATACAGGGAAGTAAAAGCTGTAAGAACTGACCTGGCAGAGTGGAGCTATGTTACAGCTCACTGCATTTTGATTGAGGTTAAATAGGTAATTTGGAACTAATTGTGAGTAGCCGTATGAAACAGACAATATAAAGATAAACAATGCAAGAAATTGAACAGCATGGATAAGAAGCACCTTTTTTCACAATGTTTTCAGACGGTAAAAGGGTATACATTTCATGTGTCCATAAAGCAAAGCATCGATAAAGTACTGTCATGATGCATGTGTTTACATAGATTTACTACAAACAATCCAAACTGGCTTGAGGCCACTAAAATGAAAAAAAAACTGGTTGACTTATGCCAAATGTTAGCCACACCCTGCCAGGTCAATTCTTACGGCCTGTAAGTATCCATTCTTTTTCTTTGGCTTTTTATAGAATATACTTTTTTGTATACCTTCAATCAAAAAATGTATGAGGAAAAATTTTAGGCTTTTTGTGATGTATTAAAGCTTTTCATATACCGGTTGCTCACAAGTGCAGGAGAGATCATGCAATAACTGGCACAGCAGCTCAGTCTTGGTATCATTTGCAGAAAGTGCTAGGTTCAAGTCCATGCCATACTGCAAATTTCTCTCTTCCTGTAACATATTGGCAACCATTTCGTGCGCAAACTACTGCACACCCAAGTTTAACCCTTTACCAAAGAATCCTGTGTTTCAATGGTTCCGAGAAAGACTGCTTTTGAAAATATTGATGGTACCAGCAGAATTATTTCTTCTGGTAAATATTAATTGACAAAGTTTCACCTTTTGATCTAATCTCCTTTTCAACAGAGGAAAATCTTTGGAAATGTCACAAAGTTGTGATTCATATGTACATACATATATACAAACTATTTATCTACAAGTTCACCGAGCTTAGCTCAAATATTTACATACCTTATTCATAACATGGTATTCTTAAACCATTTAATAACAATACTGGGTATTCCTTTGTTTTATTCACCAGCAATCATCAACTCTTTAGCAATCCCATATGACAAAATTCTAGACTTGTCCACATTAAAAGCATCTATAGACAACAACTCAAATGTGGCTTAAATTATAGTTATCTCATAATTATAGGGCAGAAGACACTATGGGAGAAGGAGAAAATGCTGATAACACTAAAACAGGCAATATTCCCACATTGTTTTCAAAAGCTATTTTCATCAGGGTTGTTAAAACTTGGCAAAGGGTTACTTATTGTCTAAATCTCACAGCCAATCAGACGACCATCCTTTTAACTCTTTACCAAACGACAAAATTTTAGACTGGTCCAAATTGAAAGCATTTGCAGACAACAAAATTAACATGACTCAAAAATTGAATTTTGTTCTGGGAGGGTAGAAAACATTGTGGGAAAAGGAGAAAATGCTGGTTACCAGCATTTTCTCCTTTTCCCACGATGTTTTCAAAAGCCTTTTTTTTTCAGGGTTGTGAAAACCAGGGATTGTTTAGGAAAGGGTTAATGAATCTTTACCACACAACAAAATTTTAGACTTGTCCAAATTGAAAGCATTTGCAGATGACAAATAAACTGTGGCTAAAATAATACATTTTGTCTTTGGCAGGGCAGAAGACATTGTTAGAATAGGAGAAAATGCTGGTTACCAGTATTATTTCCTTTTCCCACAATGTTTTCAAAAGCCCTTTCAATCAGAATTGTTGAAACTCGGGACGACAAAATTTTAGACTGGTCCAAATTGAAAGCAGTTGCAGACGACAATTTGAATGTAGGTCAAAGTTTAATTTTTGTCTTTGATAGGGTAGAAAACATTGTGGGAAAAGGAAAAAATGCTGGTTACCAGCATTTTTCCTTTTCCAACAATGTTTTCAAAAGGCATCTTTCTCAGGGTCTTTAAAACTCGGGATTGTGTGGTAAAGGGTTAAGAATTACGAATAAATGAGCCATGCTCTGTGAGAAGGGGGTTAAATGCATCTCCGAAAAGTACAGACCCAGGTCGGCCTACACCACCCACACTGAAATAAGTCGAAACTTTATGCTTTTAATAAATTTTCTGCAAGTGCAAGGACCATTCTACCTCAGCCTTCAGTTTACTGTTAGACAAAGGGATTTTAAGGATCCATTATTTTGTGATGACTTGCTTGGTATAATGCATCACAAAGATACATTAAACCGCCTTTTGACAGAATATGGCTCAAATTTAGAATAAATGGTGACCATGGATACTTCAGATTCAATATCAACAAATTCTGACAAACATTTTTTTTCACTTTTTTGACTTGAAGATTTCTAAAGATTTTAAAGCTATAAAAACAATTTTCTTTGGCAAGATTCATTAAATTTTTTGACAATCATTCTGACTAAAACTTGACTAAAAAAAATCCTTGTTCTTGTGTGATCATGTGTATTACATGTATTTAATAACCATTATGAAAGTAGCTTAACTCTTTACCAAACAATTACATGTATTTAATAACCATTATGAAAGTAGCTTAACTCTTTACCAAACAATCTCGACTTTTAACAGTCCTGAGAAAGAAAGCTGATGAAAATATGGGAAAACGAGATAATGCTGGTAACCAACATTGTCTCCTTTTCCCACAATATTTTCTACCCTTCTCAAAACATATTTGAATTGTTGATTCACAATAATTTTATCGTCTGCAAATACTTTCAATTTGGATTAGTCTAAAATTCTGTAGTTTGGTAGAGTTAAACATATGAAGGAGAAACCAAAAACACTTCAAATTGTGTGACAGGAAAATATGTGTACAGCAATCCAAGGGAGATAAATAGTTTTACTTGGTATAAAAGAATAACTTCCCTTTGACAATTACAAGTCTTAGGCCACTTGAGGGTGTGGGTTCAAGCCCCACAGCTGGCCATGTAAAATTACCGGTACGTCTTTTAACCCATATAGACAACCTGTGGTAAGGATAAATAAAGGGAAAATCACTAAATCATTGCCATTTAGTTTTGATTTTAATCATCAGATTGTGTTGATCTGAATTTAGACTGCATGTCCTGTACAGTCTGGCCTTGACAATTACCATATGGCTTGCAATATGCGAAAAGGGGCATTCAGACATTTGCGTAAAGTGTCATCTCTGATCAGCCTGCGCAGTCTGCGCAGGCTAATCCGAGACAGCACTTTACGACCACATTAGATTTTGTTCTTTAGCAGACTTTGGCAAAACAGAAATTACGTAAAAAAGGATCATGTCATTTCGGATTAGCCAGCGCAGACTGCACAGGCTGATCTGAAACGACACTTAACAGAAAAGTCTAAATGCCCCTTTTCGTGCATTGTAGGCCATATGCGAAAGCTTCAAAGTATGCTTTGTACAGGGTACTCAATTATCTTTTACCAGACAATCCTGAGTTAAAGACCCTGCGGAAAAAGCCTTTGAAAACATGGTGGGAAAATGAGAAATTGATGATTGCCAGCCCTTTCTCCTTTACCAACAATAATTTCAATTTTTCCAAAAACAACTTTTGTGATTTGAGCTACACTTGGCCTGCAACATGCGAAAAAGGGTCATTCAGCCTGCACAGACTAATCCGAAATGACACTTACCGTTTTCATGTAATTTCTGTTATGTGCAAGTCTACTGTAGCACAAAATCTAATGTAGTCATAGAGTGCCGTCTCGGATTAGCCTGCGCAGGCCGATCCGAGACGACACTTTACGCAAATGTCTGAATGGCCCTTAATCTTTTGTCTGCCAATGCTTTCAGTTTTGTTGTCTGGTATTCTGACATATGGCACTGATGTTAAGCAATAAATGGACGACAGTCAAGTCTTTTTAACCCATTGCCAGACAGTCCCAACTTTTAACTGAGAAAGAAGGCATTTCATTGTGGGTATAGGGGCAAAATGCTAATAACCAGCTTTCTCCTTTTCCCACAATGATTTCAACTCATATTTTTCTTTACAATAATTGAAATTTATGGACTGGCTGAACTTTTTGCCTCTTGTATTTCCATGAGCCGAAAACAAAAAACTTATTTAATTTTCAAAAATAATTTCATCAGAATGAAAACAAGAAAAGAAAAATACAAAAATTTACACAATATACATATTTGGTTTCCATGGATACAATTTCACAGGACAATTTGCCAATAGAGAACTTCTCGTTACAATGGGGGCCCTGGAAACTACAGTGTTGCTTACGGCCAGTCCCGGGTTCAAAATGTCAGAGGTCACAGTGTGGGAGGTGATGTTGAGGAGAGGTCGATGTAAATTTGCTGAAGCTGCCAGAGCAAAGCCACTGGTTATCCTGTCCAGGCTTGAACTTGCAACCACAGGCTTGACAGGTACAGGCACTTGAACTGTTGTCTCTGTTCTGCAAATATAGAAGGAAAAATTTTGAACCCATTGTCGTACAATCGTACAAATATTCCTGTGGCCATGCGGCTGTTTTGGACAGCATATCTCCAACAGTATTTGACAGCATGGACTGAACCGTTTACCACACAATCCGGAGTTTTAATGATCCTTGGGCAGAAGTCTTTTGAAAACATTGTTGGAAAAAAAGAAAATGCCGGTAACCAGCATTTTCTCATTTTCCCACAATGTTTTCTACCCTATCACAGACAAATCTTAACATTCAATCAATGTCTAAATTGTTGTCTTCAAATTCTTTCAGTTTGGACAAGTCTTAACTTTTGTTGTTTGGTATAGAGTTGAATCAAGAGCTCGTATTTCTAGCAATCTGGTCTTGATCTACACTGGCAGTGAAAGTCACAGTAAACGTCCTACAGCTGAATTAAATCAACCTATAAATCACATTTCTTGCAAACCTTAGGTGGTTTTCTTCAATTTCTGAACATTTGATCTTCAAAATTTAAGTATTCTTTTTTCACTGCTGAAGTTAAAAAAAAAAATATGTAAGAGATGTTGAGAATTTTTGGCAACTGACACAATTCCGTACCAAGGGAGATAACATGTCTGCAAGAACCATATATACAGTTACCTCCCTTATATAATATGGCACAATTGAATTTTCTCAGGATCAGAAAGTGTTGTCCTATCTAGCATTTATGCTGTAAACCCTTTACCACACAATCCCTCCTTCTAAGGACCTTGAGGAAGAAAGCTTTTGAAAACATCTAGGGAAAAAGAGAAAATGCTGGTAACCAGCATTTTCTCCTTTTCCCACAATGTTCTCTACCCCTCCTAAATCAAATTTCAAATTTTGAGTCACATTTATTTTGTCTTCTGCAAATGCTTTCAATTTGGACCAGTCAAAATATTACTATCATGTGGTAAAGAGTTAACAGATGTCAAAAATTCTGAATACAATGATGTTCACTTTGTCAGCTGCAAGTTTGTTAATAAGTTTCAATGGTAGCAGAAAAAAGAGCCTTATCTCTCTCATTACGACTTTTGCAGACAGCGTAGATCACAGAAAGTGCAATCTGATCTTGGATCTACATTTTCCACTACCTGATCCTTATCTTTAATAAAAATCAACTTTTGTTGGTGTGAAAA
The DNA here is from genome assembly GCA_946811185.2 of Hippopus hippopus. Taxonomy (NCBI): domain Eukaryota; kingdom Metazoa; phylum Mollusca; class Bivalvia; order Cardiida; family Cardiidae; genus Hippopus; species Hippopus hippopus. The sequence continues at coordinate 10,402,952 of OX328103.1, read as the reverse complement.
TATATTTTTAGAACTCGAGAGGAAAAATAAAGACAAAAAAAAGTGTGAATAGCAAAAATCACGGCAGAATCTTTTTCTACAGCATAAAAAGAATAATTCTTAAAGAAATAAAGAAGCAATAACTCTTAACCGTTCGACAAAATTTTAGACTTTTCCAAACTCAAAGCATTTGCAAACGACAACTTAAGTGTGGCTTAAATTATGAGATTTTCTTGCGAAAGAGTGGAAAAAATTGTGGGAAAAGGAGAAAACGCTGGTTACCAGCATTTTCTCCTTTCCCCAAAATCTTTTAAAAGGTATTCTTTCTCATGATTGTTAAAGCATAGGACTGTTTGGTAAAAGGCTGAGTCATTAAGTCCAACAGACAATACATTGGCAAAAGAAGAAATAGCATGTAAAAATCCTTCTACAGTCCCAACTTTTAACAACCCTGAGGGAGAAGCCTTTTTGAAAACACTGGGAAAAGGAGAAAATCATTTTGAGCTACATTTAAGTTGTTGTCTGCAGATGCTTTTAATTTGGTTGGTTCTTAAATTTTATTGTTTGGTGAAGAGTTAACCCTTTACCAGACGACAAAATTTCAGCCTTGTCCAAGTTGAAAGCATTTGCAGACGACAATTTCATTCTGACTCAAATGGTGTGATTTTTCTTTGATAGGGTAGGAAACAGGGTGGGAAAAGGAGAAAATGCTGGTTACCAGCATTTTCTCCTTTTCCCACCATGTTTTCAAAAGGCTTCTTTCCAGGGTCGTTAAAAGTCGGGATTGTGTGGTAAATGGTTAAGTAATCTTCAGTTTTGCACAGCCCAGTAGTGCACTCGAAAGTGTACAGAAAATTCATCCTGGTTTTTTTTTGGCTCTAACGTTTAACTCTTTACCACACAATCCCGAGTTTTAACAACCCTAAGAAAGAAGGCTTTTGAAAACATTGTGGGGAATGGAGAAAATGCTGGAAACCAGCATTTTCTCCTTTTCCCACGATGTTTTCTACCCTATCACAGACAAATCTAGCCATTTGGGCAATCTTCTACATGTCGTCTGCAAATGCTTTCAATTTCGTTGGGTCTTCAATTTTGTCATTCAGTATAGAGTAATCTTCAGTTTTGCAGAGCCCGGTAGTGCAGTCAGAAGTATACAGAAAATTTGTCCTGGCTTTTTTTTTTTTTTTTTGGGGGGGGGGGGGGGGGTTCTAAGGTTTAATGCATTTTGAAATAATTTTAATGCAAACTATCTGAAAAAGTTTTATTGTTTTTTACAAGTTTGAGGGCCTTTATTCCCCAATCATTCTTAAAAATTTTCTAAATTTCAAAGTAAAATGGCTGGTGAGTGCAGCCCAGATGTTTATTGCACCTCAATCCCTTTACCACAAAATCCCTTAACAACCCTGGAAAAGAAGGCCTTTGAAAACATTGTAAGAAAAAGAGAAAATGCTGATAACTGGCATTTTCTCCTTTTCTATCAACTATTTTGAACTTTCCAATAACAAATTCCAATTTTTGAGCTATATCAAATTTTTTGTCTGCAAATAATTTGAATTTGGACAAGTCTAAAATTTTGTTATTTGGTAAAGATTTAAGAAAAGAGGGGAGCTACGCATATCTAAACAGAAGACATTTTTGTGGTTTTGTTTCTATCTTTCCCAGCTCAGCAAGTCTACCACATAAAATCTCACCAACAAATTTTAAAATTTTCCAAACAAAAAATATGCATTAAGTTCAAACAAAAATAGATATTTGACAAAAGTAAGACCCAGACAGACATCAGACAACACTGTAATAAATGGAGAAACTGCTCATCATTTGCAGTTTATTTATTGCAAGGTTTTTAATGTCGTCTGCTGCAAGTGGTAAGACAGGGTTGATTGAAATCAGGTCAGAGGTACTTTTATGCTCTGCATCTAAGTGCAAATTTTCGCTGATACAAGAAAATTTTGGATTGTGTGAATTTAAAATGTTTGATTCAATGTTATCTCCCACATTTAATTCAAAGTTCTTCCATTCTTCTCAATAGGTAATTTCTCCCTTTATCATAGTGTTTCTTAATTCGTTACGAAGCAATCTCATGATTTAACAATCTTTTAAGGAGGAAGGCCTTTGAAAACATTGTGGGAAAAGGAGAAAATGCTGGTTACCAGCATTTTCTCCTTTTTCAACTGTTTTTTATTTCTTCAATGACAAATCTGAACGTATGAGCTATATTAATTTTAATATGTCATCTGCATATGTTATTTACTTTGAACTAGTCAAAAAGTTTTGCTACTGGTAAAGAGTTAAACTGCATTTTTATTTTGTTGATTGCGAGTATTTTCTAACTATGATTACCTTCATATTAACCCTTTACCACACAACAAAATTTTAGACGTGTCCAAATTAAAAGCATTTGTAGATGACGGTTTTAACATGGCTCATATGAAACGATTTTGCTTTGATAGGGTAGAAAACATTGTGGGAAAAGGAGAAAATGCTGGTAACCAGCATTTTCTCCTTTTCCCACAATGTTTTCAAAAGCCTTCTCTTTCAGGGGGCGTTAAAAGTCGTCATTGTGTGGTAAAGGGTTAAGCAGCAAGGATCAGGATCAGACTGCACAGAACATGCAGTCTAATTTTAATATCTTTGATATCTTTTGCAAGATGTATTTCTGAGCCATTTCAGAGTTCTTTTTCGATTTTGTTATTTTCTTTTTCTCATGCGAGTTATTATTCTGGTGTGGTTTTATTTCAACACATTTTACCAGACCACAAAATCTAAGGCTTGTCAAAAGAATTTGCAGACTATAAATGAGATTGGCCCTGATGACAAGATTTCCTATGAAAAGGTAGAAAAATTGTGGAAAAAAAGAGAAAATGCTGGTAACCAGCATTTTCTCCTTTTCCCAGCCTTCATCCTCAGGATTGTAGGCAAAAGGTTAAGGCTGTGTTTCAAAGAAATCTTTTTACATTCAGAAGACTTGTTTGATACATTTCTTAAATTCTTGTGGTTAAAGTATCTTTCACCTTCAGATTGTTTTGCATGTCAACCATTTACCTCATGGTAAACTTCTGGGCAGCTCCTGCTGGTGATTTTTTATTTTCCTGTAGCAGACAACTTTTGAAAATGTTGTGGCAAATGAACAAACTGTCTGTGGTAAAAAATTCTCATTTTTGCACTGCCATGTTTGTGTGGTGTTTTTCTTTAACAGACACCAAAATTGTTGACTGGTCCTAAATTGAAAGCATCTGCAGACGACAAATCAAATGTTGCACAAAAAATGATATCTTTCTTTAAAAGGATAGAAGACATTGCGGGAAAAGGAGAAAATGCTGGTGTACAGCACTTCCTCCTATTCCCACAATGCTTTCTTCACTTCCAAAGACAAATCCTATCATTTGAACATTCTGTCATCCTCAAAATCTTATTGCCTTCAATTTCGTCGAATGTAAAATTTTCTTTCCTGACATGGAAGGAAAAATTCATTTGAACCATAATCTGTGAAAAGGGGGCTAATGCAATTGCAAAAAGTAGTGTCCGTGGTTGTGAGGTAGACCACCAGCCTCGTAACCATAGGGTCCCGAGTTCGATACCTGGTAGTGGGTGTCAACTTTAGGATCTTTCATTGGCCCACACATTCGGCGCGAGTACTGGTGCAGTACTGGAAGCAGAATCGACAGAGATTAGTAAGAACTTGTTTCTCAATCGATGTAAAATAAATGAGCCATACTCTGGCAAAAGGGGGCTTAATGCATCTTCGTGTTCCATGGTCCTAATCGAGCCATCAGATACTATTGGATCCATAATATCCACTTTTAAAAACAACCAACTTAATCATGAGGTAGACTGATCCTTGGACATGCATAAAACTGATCAATAGCAAAAAGTTTCGGCCCAGGTCAGCCTTGGTCGGTACTTTTCGCAAATGCATTAAGCCCCCTTTTCACAGAGCATGGCTCAAATATGTTTAAACTAAAAAGTATCTACCAAAGTCCGTACAGGCTGACATGGGCCAAAACTTATCGCTATCTTTGAATTTTCTTGCAAGTCAAAGGATAATTCTACCTCATGATTCACTCGGTTGTTAGACAAAGTGGGTTTTATGGATCTCTAATTATGAGATTTCTTGTTTGGTAAAACGCATTACTGCAATGCATTAACCCTTAGGCTGCTAAGCGCAACTCACAGACCTTTTGCGGACAGCATAGATCAAGATCAGACTGCACAGAATGTGCAGTCTGATCTTGGATCTACACTGTCCGATAAGGAGATAGTATTCCCAGAAACATACCTTTGAAATAACAATATTTGGGTTTTTTTTAACTATCGAACTGAAAATTTCATTTCGGTTACTCAGAAGAATAAGGGTTAAGCCCCTTTTTGCCAGCCCATGGTTCACACACACACACACACACACATACACACACACACACACACACACACACACACACACATATATTTTTCTTTCAGACTTTTTACAAAAAAAAAAGAATAGAAATATATTTGATTATAGCAATTTGAAGTTCAACTCTTTCCTAAACAACAAAATTTAGACTCATCCAAATTGAAAAAATTTGCAAACAAATTTCTTTCTTTGAAAGGTAGAAAACTTTGTGAGAAAGGAGAAAACACTGGTTAAAATTTTTCCATGATTCAAACATTTCCTTCTGTGTGTCACTTACACAAGGTTCCTGGTTGGTCGAAGCTCCTGGTGGGTAGGAATTTAGCATATGCCACAAAGTTTTAGCATCAAAGGTGGGGATGACTAAAGGATATCTTACCTAGATATACAATGGTCAGCAAATTAACCTACATTCCAATGGGATTAATCAGACATTTAGTCATGGTCAAGCTCTTTGTTAAACCTTTACAAATCAAATCCCTGTGTTTTAATGACCTTGAAGAAAAAGGCCTTTTAACCCTTCGCCAGACAACACCATTTTAGCCTTGTACAAATTGATAGAACTTGCAGGCAACAAATTAAATGTTACTTAAAACCTTAAAACATGACATTTATTCTTCAAAAAGAGTAGATAACATTATGGGAAACAGAGAAAATGCTGTTTACCAGCATTTTCTCCTTTTCCAACAATGTTTTCAAAAGGCTTCTTCCACAGGGTTGTTAAGAGTTGTCATTGTTCCAAATAACAAATTTTGTTGTCTTTCAAATTGGAAGTACCTGCATAAGACAAATTTGAAATGGCTACCAGTAAATTTAAGTCCCTTGATAGAGATGAAAACATGGTAGGAAAAGGAGAAAATGCTGGTTACCAGCATTTTCTCCTTTTCCCACAAGGTTTTCAAAAGGCATCTTCCTTGGGAGTCATTAAAACCAAGGCTTGTTTGGTATAGGGTTAAACATGAGCTACTGATTGCAGAAGTAGAATGAGTCATGGCCTTGAGGAGATAGGTGTAAACATTACAACTTTGTACAATGATAGATATTTACTTAACCTATTACACATCAAACTTCAGTCAACCCTTTTCTCCATTGATTGCCGCCATTTTTTTTCTCCTACAAAAAAAATTCTCCACAGACAACTTTTGTTGTCTTCCACTGGACCATGATCAACAACATTGCAGTCAAAGGAGAAAATCATCATAAGATAGGAATCTTTTCAAACAGATCTAAATTCAGGTTTTAGATTTATTCTGGTTTCAAACTTATTAGTGATATTGATGCATGCTTTATAAGTTGTCTGCTCCCAAGCATCAAAAAGTGTTTGCACTAAATATGCGACTCATCTTGGGTCTACAATGTCTGGTGTTTTGTAAGATATTCTCATCCAAACTAATGGTCTGTTTTACAGACAAAAAAGTCTTAGTTCTGTTTTTTCGGTTTTCTAAGGTTTGGGGTACTAAACATATGTAAATAAACAATGCCACCAGGAATTTTCTATGAATCACTAAATTCTTGTTGAGGTATTATGTTTCCTGACCTCTTTAACCCCTTACCAGACAATCCTGTGTTTTAAAGACTCTGAGGAGGAAAGCTTTTAAAACATTGTGTTAAAAGTAGAAAATGCTGGTAACCAACATCTTCTGCTTTTCCTGTAATGTTTTTTACCTATTCAAAGACAACTTTCAAGTTTATCATTTGAACTACACTTGGATTTCCATTTGCAAATGCTTGCAATTTGGACAAATCTGAAATTTTATCATTTGGTAAAGACTTACTTTAGACTCTTTCATTGAAGTATTTGCACACAATAAAATGATACGTGGCCTATATGACTGAATTTGCCAATAACAGGGTAGAACACTATGTGGGAAAAGGAGAATTTATTGGTTGCAAGTATTTTTTTGTTTTTCCAACTACATTTTCAAATGCTTTATTCCTCAAAGTTGTTGAAACCCTTGATTGTGTAGCAAACAATTAAGGAAACTAACTTTGTAACTCAAATTTCAGGATAAGACAACAAAATCAGCAAGAATCTAACCCACACACATGGTGTCAATTTAGATTAGCTGATCAGCTGACCTCTCCGCCCTGACACAAACAGGCCCGCTGATTATAGCCTAGATCTGTGTTGTAGAAAACATTTGGAAATTGTTGTGATAAGTTAAGAAATTGATCTGAATAAACAATTTTCTCTTTGTTACAGTGATTTCACTTATATTTAATTATTAAATCCTAATTAATGTTTCTTAAAATATTTTAAAACAGATGTTTGCAAAGGAAGCTACTCAAATACAAGTGGTACTGGATTAAGCCTTTACCTAACAATTTCAAGATTCAAAAATCCTGAGGGAGAAGGCTTTTGAAAATATTATTGGGAAAAGGAGAAAATCCTGGTAACCAGCATTTTCTCCTTTTCCCTCAATATTTTCCAAAACAAATCCCATCATTGTGAACTACATTAAATTCATCATGTGCTTATGCTTTTGGTTTGGACCAGTCTAAAATTTGTCGTTTGTGTAATGAGTTGAAAGAATTTAGGGGTAGGTCGAAAACTACTGACACTTTATGATGGATGACAGGAAGTATTTAGTTTGTGGTTAAATAAATATTCGGTCAAATCATTGCCTCTATCTTGCTTACTTTTCTCTAATTCTGTTCTCCAGAATTTTTTTCTAATGAAAATGAAAAAAATAAACGACGAGAGAAAAAGAAATCTTTTGAAAGAAGCAGATAATGTCATGAAAAAAATCTGTCTTTTTTCTAAACATGTGGTATTTCAGTATATACTGGTACTCTATTAAACGAAAATTGTGTGAAATGAGAAAATGAGAAAAAGTGTTACATTTAGTTTTGACAAAGAAACTGGTACATCTGTATTTTCTTTTATCAATTTCTATTTATACCACACAAAATGCTTTTTGCTCAACCCTTTTCTTTCACCTTGAATTTAAAGCACACCTTAAAATTCAGGTACAATTTTTTTGGTTTGGTGTTTATTTTCAACATTATTATTTATATTACAGCGGCAAGTGCACCTATCCATGCTTTCCTGGAATTTCTTTTACCAGTACTTAAAACAATATTCTTTCCATGCCACTGACTTGTTTTCACAGACAAAAAAAGAAAGGAATGTAACAGCAGCTATCATAAATACATAGAAAGATTTTGGACCACCAATGAACCACTCAAGTAAGACTCGTAATCAAGCTATAAATGTTTCTGACATCAGGAGCTGCTGAGCTCAGCAAACAGATAATATTGTTAAAAAGGAGTTGACTCATTAACTTCAAAAACAAATTTGTAGCAGAAGACTATCAAAAATTTTCCAGTAAAATTTCAGAAATCATATATACAAAAACGGTATGGTAAAACTACTTAAGATGCACAATTCATTTGCAATAATGTTTCAAAAGCTGGAAGATGTCTGCAGGAGATAGTGAGTATACTCATAACCAGATGACAAAATTTTAGACTATTTTAGTCCATTTTGAAAACACTTGCTACCAACAACTTAAGTCTGGCTCAAATTAAAGGACTTGTCTTTGAATGGGTAGAATACCTATGGGGAAAAGGAGAAAATGCTGGTATCCAGCGTTTTCTCCTTTTCCGACAATGTCTTTCAAATCCTTGATCCCCAAGGTCATTAATCTAGGGGATATTTAAGGTAAAGGGTTACATTTTTTGTAATAAAAATTGTGCAACAGAAGGAAAAGGTTAATTGTTAGATTATCTTTTCAATCTATGAGTTTGGGCGCAACAATGATGGGCTCTAACAGTTGTCAAATGGAGCCCAATGATTATCACATTTATCACTTTTTATTCTTATAGAATATGAGATTTCACTCACAGATAAAAATCTGATATTTTTTTTTTGACGCTGATTTCATAACCCCAGTATTTGATGGGTGACATCATGACTTTAACTCTTTACCAAATGACAAGTATTTCAGACTTGTCGAAATTCAAAGCACTTGCAGATGACAAATTGTAAATTACAAGTTGTAACTAAAAAGATTTATCTTTCACAGAGTAGAAAACATTGTGGGAAAAGGAGAAAATGCTGGTAACCAGCATTTTCTCATTTTCCCATAATGTTTTCATTAGCCTTCTTCCTCAGGGTGGTTAAAAGTTGGAATTGTGTGGAAAAGAGTTCAGTGAAGTTTTGGTGTTGGTTCACTTTTTACCCAACGGCATAATTTTTAGACTTGTACATATTCCTGAGGTTTGCAGAGGACTAAATTAAATGTGGTTCAAATGATTTGATTTGTCTTTGCTAGGGTGAAAATAAAACATTGTGGGAAAGGGAGAAAATGCTGGTTATCAGCATTTTCTCCTTTTCCCAAAATGTTTTCAAAAGCCCCATTATTCAGGATCATTAAAAGCCATTACTGTTTGGTAAAGGGTTAAACAGGTCATAAAGTACTTAACTCTTTCATAGCCAAATGTATAAACTATCCACCTCTTTGGACAGGGAAAAATAATTATGATCCACTGAAATTTAGGCAGGGTTTTAATTAAAAGGCATCAAGGTGGGCAGTATAGGTGAAAGATTAGATTGCACATTCTGTGCAATTTGATCTTCATCCGAGCCCTTGTAGCTCAGTCTGTGGCGTTCCAGACTTGAGACCAGAGGGTCGCTGGTTTGCTCCTAGGCTTAGCAAATTTCTTTCCAAGGATTGATGATAGTCATTGCAACAGGATTCATTACTCTCTCATTGCTGACCATTGTTTCGACATTGGTTTTGTGGGAAAGCAGTCAGTGGCTTTGAAAGAATATTGAGCAGAGTACTGGTAAAAGAAACTCCAGGAAAGCATGGATAGGTGCACTGGCCGCTGCCGTATTACTGAAATGATGTTCAAAACGGCGTAAACCACCAATCAATCAGTCATTCAATCAATCAGTCATCTGTGAACGCCCCTGTTTTCACCTATGACATGCAAGGATTAACTCTTTACCAAACGACAAAAGTTATAGATGGGTCCAAATTGGAAGCATTTGCAGACGACATATTAAATGTGACTGGAAAATTTAAACTTGTTTTGAAAAGGGTAGAAAACATTGTGGGAAAAGGAGAAAATGCTGGTTACCAGCATTTTCTCCTTTTCCCACAATGTTTTCAAAAGACTTCTTTCTCAGGGTCGTTAAAAGTCCGGATTGTGTGATAAAGAGTTAACTCCAGACCAATTGATAACATTTTAGACTTGTCCAAATTGAAAGCATTTGCAGACTACAAATTAAATGAGGCTCAAATGTTGGAATTTGTTGTTGAAAGGGTGGAAAACATAGTGGTTGAAGGAAAAAAAGCTGGTTACCAGCATTTTCTCCTTTTAACAAAAATCTTTTCAAAAGCATTATTCATAGGGTTATTAAAACTTGGAATTGTGTGGTGAAGAATTACGGTAACTCTTGAGACTTTTCCGAATTGAAAGTGGTTGCAGATGACAATATAGATATGACTCGGTGATTGAAATTTGTTTTTGGAAGGGTAGAAAACACTATAGATATAGGAGAAAATGCTGGTTACCAGAATTTCTCCTTTTTTCCACACCGTTTTCAAAAGCCATCTCTCTCACAGTTAGTAAAATGTGGGATGGCAGGGGCTTAGTTGCCTGTGGCAAACACAGTTGCATACCCTTTGCAAACAAAAAGAAAGAAAAGAACAACAATTTCGCTAAAAAACCTGTCACCAGAGGCAGCCAAACAGCCACTACAATTCAAACATTTTCTGGGAGAGGCCCTCCAGACTCTCCTGGGAAATCCCCCCCCCCTTTGATTTTGCATATGTACTTTATCTTGGGCTAGCTATGCCTCTGGGATTGTGTGGTCTTTACCACACAGTTCCTAGTTTTAACAACCCTTGGGAAAAAAAGCCTTTGAAAACATTGTGGGAAAAGGAGAAAATGCTGGAAACCAGCATTTTCTCCTTTTCCCACAATGTTTTCTATTCTATTACAGATAAAATCTCATCATTTGAGCCATATTTCATTTGTCATCTTCATATGCTTTCAATTTGGATCGTCTAAAATTTTGCCGTTTGGTAAAAAGTTAAAGAACTTGAAGCCAAGTTGAAAGGTTAAAGAGTGTGTTGAGTAAAATTTCTCAGTTACAGCACAATTAACAATTACTCAGTCTGCACCAGATGGTAGAAAGATTAGTAGAAACTAAACACCTCATGATGTTCTCATTTCAAGCTTCATTTAACAGCTTGCCCTCATGAGGTAAGTTGTACACTGTATTCTACTCTTTACCAAACTACAAAACTTAGACTGGTTGATTGATTGAATGGTGTTTTACGCCGCTTTCAACATTAGTTCAGTCATTATCATGGCGACAGCTCACATATTTATGTATTTCCTGGCTTCCACCAGTACTAGGCTAGGGCTCTGAAGTGTCTTGCCCATGCACACTCCCAGGAAAAACCCAGTGGACCCTGTGAGGCTCGAACCCTGGGCCTCCAGGTCACGAGTCCTACATTTTACCACTAAGCCATGCAGGACCCCTTTAAGACTGGTAGAAATTCAAAGCATTGATTGAGTGGTGTTTTACACCACTTTCAACATTATTTTGGTCATTATCATGGCAACAGCTCACATATTTATGTAGTTCCTGGCTTCCACCAGTACTAGGCTAGAGCTTTGAAGTGTCTTGCCCAAGTACACTCCCACGAAAAAGCCAGTGGACCCAGTGAGGCTCGAACCCCGGACCTCCAGGTCATGAGTCCTTCACTTCACCACTGCCCCATACAGGACTCCCTACTGCACAAAGAACAAAGTCATCTGCACAGGAAATAGAGTTCATAGTCCAGATACTGGTCTTAGAGAAAAAAAAAGAGATCACATTTGTGTTGATACAGAAACCCTGGAAACAAATATTTAAATAGAGGCAATGAACAGTAACACATTACCATGTTACATTTCACTTTTATGTCAGTTTTTTTAATCTCCTGATAATTAAAAATCAAATAAATGAAGTGTAGTGTTCTGCTGCTATTTAGACTCTCTGACCCTATGCAGATAGCCAATACCCTGTTACTTAAAAGTAACTTTGTGTGAAGAGAGTGGCACTTGCCAAATAGGAACTGGATGTTTAAATCCACAGCTTGTTTTCCTTCCAAGATTTGATGGATGTCAATTAAAGAAAGAATAGAGGCCACAGATTACAACAGACAAAACTCCCACTGAAGAAGGTTCTTTCCACACCAATATTGATCTATATATATAATTGTAAAGCCAACAAGGAAGCTCTATTCTGCAGAGAAAGCACAGTTTGTATGCCATTTTGGTAAAAATAACATACTAAGTATCTGACCACAAAGATTAAAGATTAGACTGCACAGTCTGATCTTGATCTGTGCAATCTGCAATGGTGCCTTTAGTTGTCATTAACATTCTAAGGGCTCAAGGGGATCCTACCTGTAATTGATTTTTAGTTCACACTTTTCTGTCAGAACTAACTGATATCAGATCATCATTTGTGACAGATGGAAATTTGAAAATGACAGCATCTGTCATCTACCTGAAGAAAATTATGAAAAAAAAATGGGGGGGAATGGTATCTATTACAGGTCAAGGTATTTTGTATTGTTGCCAGTTTCTACAGAAGCAATATGCTTTGTGCTAGACTAATTTCAACTATAAAGAAGCGCTTGTCTCCTATCACTTCTGAAAAAGCCTGTATAATCCTAAGTGCTTCAAAGGCTGATGTATAAAGTAATGCACAGTTTCTGAAGCTACTATAGATTTTATAGTTTCTTCAGCTATTATACATTATGTAGCATTTCTGAAGGTAGTTTAAACTGTACTGTACAGTTTCTGAAGCTAGAGTTATCTGTGTTGGATAGTTTCTAAAGCTTATATACATGTATATATACATGTTCAGTTTCTGAAGCTTGCATAAACTGTGGTGTGTACTTTCTGAAGCTAGTATAAACTTATGATGTTTTTTTTTAATGAAAATGCTCTATTTAACAGACTGATACCAGTCTAGTACAAACTGTGGTGTATTCTTTTTGAAACAAGTATAAACTGTGATGTGTAGTATATATACTCAGCGTCAATGAAAAGTCACCAGGTAACAGACAAAAAGAAAGTGAACCTTGGATAGTTTGCCTTCAGAAAATTGATTAGAATTCATTTTTGCACGTGCAAATAAAGATGGACTACTCAGATGTGCAAGCACATGAAATTTGTCAGATACATGTCAGGAAATGAGTATAATAACGTTCAACATAATTAAAATTTCTCTCTTGTGGCAAGGTGAAAATTATTCAACTTTAGTACCTGGTGACTTTTCAGTGACGCTGAATATATTATAATGCAGTTTCTGAAGCTAGAAATTGTCAAATGTTTTTTTTTTTGCCCCATCCCCTACTATTTCAAGCATTTTGCACTCAAATGTGTAAACTTTGGTTTAATTGGTAATTTACAACATGTTGGAATGAACGTCTACAGAAAAAATAACATTATGAAAATGGCATCTAGAATTGATGATTTTGCAGTTTTGCTTTTAACATTTTTCTTATAAATAATGTCTTGCTGTATTCTCTGTTTTTGCCCCACCGCAAACCACAAAGACCCAAATGTCTTTCATACCAACCTTGTAAACAGAGAAGAGTGATTATTCTAATCACTCTTCTCTATTTACAAGGTTGGTATGAATGTGTAAACTTTGGTTTAATTGGTAATTTACAACATGTTGGAATGAACGTCTACAGAAAAAATAACATTATGAAAATGGCATCTAGAATTGATGATTTTGCAGTTTTGCTTTTAACATTTTTCTTATAAATAATGTCTTGCTGTATTCTCTGTTTTTGCCCCACCACAAACCACAAAGACCCAAATGTCTTTCATACCAACCTTGTAAATAGAGAAGAGTGATTATTCTAATCACTCTTCTCTATTTACAAGGTTGGTATGAATGTGTAAACTTTGGTTTAATTGGTAATTTACAACATGTTGGAATGAACGTCTACAGAAAAAATAACATTATGAAAATGGCATCTAGAATTGATGATTTTGCAGTTTTGGTCAAAGGTAAATAATGTAAACTTCTACAGCTTTAACCCTTTACTAAACAATTCTATATTTCAACACCCCAGAATAAAAAGCTTTTGAAAACATTGTGGACAAAGGAGAAAAATACTGGTATACAGCATTTTCTGTATATCAATATATCATCCTGCCATACCTTCTATCCTGTGAAAGACAAATTTCAGCATTTTAGCCATGTTTATCCCTTTACCAAACAGTCCTGTGTTTTAATGATCCTGAGAGAAAAGCCTTTTTTCCACAATGTTATCTACTCTTTCAAAGAGATAAATCATCCTTTGAGCTACATTTAATTAAATATTCTTGTCCTCAAATGCTCTTGATTTGGATGAGCCTAAAACTTCGTTGTTTCGTAAAGAGTTAATTGTCATCTGCAAATGTCTTACATTTTGTTGTTTTATGTCCAGTTCGATAATTATGTAAAATAAAGCTGTTTCTAGTTTTCCTCTTTCTGGTTTTAAATGAGCGAATGGAGGAAAAATTTCCAGATGAAGAGTGGCAAGGGTTTACAGTAATTTTGCCCCCCCCCCACCCCCTCTGTATTTGTCTACAATCTATGGCTTTGTTGAGATGTCAAAGCATAAATAAGGTTTTCAGTAAATATAACCTCATACCTTTACCAAACAAAAAAGTTTTGGCTGGTAAAAAATGAAAGCATTTGCAGAGGACTCAATTGATAAAATACATTGTTGGAAAAGGAGAACATGCTGATGACCTGCTTTTTCCTCATTTTCCTGCAATGTTTTCAAAAGTTTTTCTTTTTAGAGTGTTTTGAAAGTCAGAAATGTGAGGTGCGATACATAAAGAATATTATACTGTAGTGACTTTCCTGGTGCTTGTATTTACTTCGAGCTGTGTGAGAAAATTTGGTATTGCGCGAGACCAAAGGTCGAGCGAGATGCCAAAATTTTCTTACGCAGCGAGAAGTAAATACAAGCACCAGGAAAGTCACTACAGCATAATATTCCTTTTATTATATACCTACACCTTTTCAACGACAAAATGTTGCAAATTATTGACATTTTTTTCGAAAACAGTAAGCAAAATAAAACAAATAATGGTGTAGTTGCCAGTAACTTCGTTTTTATGAATGGCGGATAAATATTACATCTTAAAATTTTGACCAATGAACTTGCAAATGATTACATACGGGCATACTGCCCGTGAGTTACGTCATTATGACGTCATCATACCATATTTGGAACTGTATTCCACCGAGTGTAGATACAGATTTTTTTTCCGTCGTGTGTCATTTTATCCGCGTGAGATGCATGTATTTAACCCGGAAAACTTACAGGTATATAATAAATGTATATATGTAACTAAAAATACCAAGTTATATAAGTGTAGCCCCAAGTAATTTTTAGCAGATTTTTTTGTCTGACTGAGAATTAAGTACTCTTTGCATGGAGGGTCAGATGACTTTGAACAAAAATAGTTTAAATTCTGAAATTGATTGAAGTACTTCAGTGCCAATACAGGCTTGAAATTTAACAAATCAGATAAGATATAGGGGCATCCCCAGTACAAAGCCTACCTACCTCGAAGTTTGGGGTACCTTGTCATCAATAAATGAACCAATGAAAACCATGGTCGTTTTTTCACAACATTAGTTTCCTTCAAAATCAGTGGCTGTGTTCCACTAGCTTAGTTCAAGCCCAATCACTCAAATGGCAGCATGCATGGCTTAAAACCTTTGGGTTGCTGGTTGCTGGTTTGATTCTCCAGCTTGACCAAATTCTTTATCAGGATTGGTGAAAGCCACTGCCACAGCACTCATTCCTCTCTCTGTAGTGTGCTTAATTTCAATAGTGTTTATGCTTAAAAGCAGCTAGTGGTTTGGAAAAATAAAACTACAAAGTACTGGTTAGAGATAGATGCACTGGCCTCTAATATCATAAACTGTGTTTAACATCTATCCACAAACAGCTCTTCAAAACATTGAAGGACCAACTGGGCAGGGCCACTGGTAGTGCTTTTTGTCTCTTATATTTAGCAGTGTGACATATGAAAAGAAATATCATCCAATTAATAAACCCTTAAAGGGCCTTTTACAGCAATGGATGCCTTTGTGGCCAGTGTAGATCAAGATTAGACTGCACAAAATGTGCAGTCTGATCTTTGATCTACACTGTCCACTTTGATGAAACATACTGAAGACAGATGCATCCATAAATTTGCAATTATCTGTGTCTTATTTTAGACTGAAATTGTCCGTCGGGTATATTTTGCGCTTTAACAGTTAATATTTATTGTTTTCAACATCATAGCAGGCAATCGTTCTGCTCTTAGGACACAAAATAAACAAAACAGAAATTTTCACTCAAGGAAAATCAAGCAAATAATTTCTATTTCACTGCTATTAAAGAACAATATGTATCACCACTGTGTACAGAATAAATTTAAGATAAGATTGCCGGTTTTTGTGCAGTAGTCCGATTTCAATCTTCCCTTGCCGCAACAGCAACTTAAATTGTAAACGGTGCTCTAATGTAAGTGCAATACGTGACCCCCCCTTTTCTGATGGAATGGGGCTGGGGATTTTTTTTTATCTAACAGTGGTAAACTGTCATCAAGTGCTGTCCCCAGGTAGGAAACCACAAACTATTAACCTGGTACCCCATAATGAATTCTTTAACTCTTTTTTCTTCACATTGTAACAAAATTTTAGATCTGTCTATATTGCAAGACAAATTGTCAGAAAACAAATCAGTCCTAGCTAAAATGATAGTTGATTGTATTGGATTTTAACACTGTTTTTACACCTTAGGTCATATCACGGTGGTCAGTTCACCTACGCATGTGTTTCCTGGCTTTCTCACACCAGTACTGACAAAACTTTCTTTCCAAGTCACTGACTACTTTTCTCACATGCATGAGAGGTGAGAGGCGAAAAATCGATGGAAAGAAAGTTTGCCTCAAACAGGTATCGAACTCACAACCACCAGGTCACAAGTCGAATACACTAACCACTGAGCTACCCGGCCTGACAGCTAAAATGATAGACATTATCTTTAAGCCTTTACCATATAATCCTACATTTTAATGACCTTGAGCGAATTAAGGCTCTTGAAAACATTGTGGGAAAAGAAGAAAATGCTGGTAACCAGCATTTTCTTCTTTTCCCACAAAGTTTTCAACCCTTTCTGTTACAAATCCCATCATTTGAGTCACATTTACTTTTTCGTCCGCAAATGCTTTGAATGAACCAGTCTAAAATTCAGTCGTTTGGTATAAGGTTAAGAGAGTTGAAACCATTGTGGGAAAAGACAAGATACTGGTACCAGTACTTTTCTCTTCTTCCCACAATGTTTTGTACAGCTATCTCACAATGGGTCGAAACTCCGTATTCTGTACCAAATGACAAAGTTATTGACACATCCAAATTGAAAGCATTTGCAAACAACATGTCTGATTTGACTAAATCAATAATTATTGTTTCTGTCTTCTTTGAAAGTGTAGAAAACATTTTGGAAAAAGAAGAAAGGCTTGCAAAACCTAATTTATTTTTAATAATAAAATGGAAAATTAATATAAATTAAAATTGTATTGTCCAGCTGGGCTTTAGACTTGGTCAGCCTGGTTTGAATTCAAGCATAAAAACCACAACCACATTCCATTATTTTTTACTATTGAGCTTTGAACAATATGGATTAGAATGCCTGAAGCCAGCCAGAGTCCTCATTTAGTCTTCATCTATATTATATTTCATGTGTCTATTTTTAGAAAGTTATGGGTAAAGAAATGTCGTAATTTAAGCTGGGGGGAATTATTTCCCCGTCACAGTGAATATTTTCCTCCTGCCAAAAATCTGAAACTACTTTTTTAAGTTTTTAAGTTTTAAAAATGGCATTCGTTGACAAAATAATCAGAGGAAATATAATATATAATTTATTTCATCAGCTTGTGGTTAATATGGGGAAATATTTGCCTCAAAAGGGAAAAGTCCGCGAAAATAACTTGTGCCTTACGGCACTCGTTATTTTGCATACCTTTCCCTTTTTCAGCAAATATTTCCTGAAATAAACTCTATTTCTTTACTTTCGGAAACTAATTTGGCTGAATTGTCCTCTGCATGCTCTTGGTGATAATCTATAGCATCCACTAAAACACCTTTATAGGATCCGATATAACTTGGCTTTTGAGATAAAAGAGTCTAGAAAATGTTATTGAACAAGCCTCTCTTAGCTGAAAAGCATTTTTTGTGGACACGTTTAATAAAATTTTATCTCAAAAGCAAAGGAATGTCACATTCTTTTTATCACATAACAGTATCTCACGAATTACTGGTCAGAATATACAAAACTCTACATGCACACATGAGTAGAACCTGATTCACTTTACTAAGTGTAAAATGATGTCACATGTGACATCACACTATGTAATACTTATCTCACAAGTTTGTATGATAAAAAAATGTAATAATTGGTATACATGTATTAAATGGAAACAAGGGACATTACAGTTATGATAAAAACACATCCTTTTCACTCCATAGGTGACCTTGCATTTACATTTTGCACTGAGCTCATTTACAGACGACGAATTCAGTGTGACTGGAATGGTAACAATTTTATTTGATGGGTAGAAAACATTTGGAAATGGAGGAAAGGCTTTTTAAAAGTATTTTCTCCCTTTTCAACATTGTTTTCCAAAGCCTTTTAGCTTAGGGTCGTTGAAACACTATTATGGTCCCTTAACCTTTTACAATACAATCCCTACTTTAAACGAGCCTGAGGAAGAACTGCTTTAGAAAATGTTGTGAGAAAGGAGAAAATGCTGGTAACCTGCATGTTCTGCTTTTACCAGTATTTTCAAATCTTCTAAAATTGAATTTCAATATTTGAGTCACAATTATTTCGTAGTCTGTGAATACTTGGAGTTTGGACAGGTCTAAAATTTTGTCATTCGGTAAAGAATTAACTCTTTACCACACAATCCCGACTTTTAACAACCCTGAGAAAGAAGCCTTTTGAAAATATTGTGAAAAAAGGAGAAAATGCTGGTAACCAGCATTTTCTCCTTTTCCCACAATGTTTTCTACCCTCCCCTAAAGGACTATCAATTTTTAGTCGCACTCATTTTGTCGTCTACAAATGCTTTCAATTTGGACCAGTCTATAATTTTGTTGTTTGGTAAAGTGTTAAAGGGTCACCGGGGTAAAATACTTTCAATAGGGAAACTTTTTACAGGGACAAGGCAAAAATGATTTATTTTCATTCACCATTCAGGTCATATTCTTCTCGGATATTTTATGATTATGAACAAGAAGATTAAAGGGAAAGTGCCCTGAATGTAATGTTTGATGGTGTTTAATAATGTCACCAATTAAACTGTTATTAACCCCCAGGACCCCTTTTGTTGACCCCTTTCATCAAATTCATTCAGGATTTTTCTCAGAATCATATTTTTTGACAATAAATGGGGTGCTTTCCTTCAGGTAGAAGGATCAGATGGGATTTTATGTAATTTGTGTTGGAAATCACTGTGAAAAATGAAGAAATTATATTGTACAGGTTCTCAATTTACCACTTTTTTCCTTGTCTGTACTTTTGTCTTTGTTTCAAGAGTCTATATTCCTAGTTTAATTTCATCTCCTTACAATGATGGCCAAATATCTAACTTGTTTTCTTCTGAAACATATGTGCAGCAGAACAGTTTGAAAAATCCCTTTTACCATACAATGCCAAGTTTTAACAACCCTGAGAAAGCAGCCTTCTGAACACATTGTGAAAAAAGGAGAAAATGCTGGAAGCCAGTATTTTCTCCTTTTCCCACAATGTATTCTACCTTTCCACAAACAAATTTCATATTTTGAGTCACATTAATTTTATGTTGTGGTCTGCAAATGCTTTCAACATTTGGTCGACATTTGGTCATTTGATTAACTCTACAGAACAACAAAATTTTAGACTTGTCCAAATTGAAAGCATTTGCAGATGACAAAATAAACATAGTTCAAAAATCGAAATCTGATTTGGGAAGGGTAGAAAACATTGCGGGAAAAGGAGAAAATGCTGGTTACCAGCATTTTCTCCTTTTCCCACAATGTTTTCAAAAGGTGTCTTTCTCAGGGTCGTTAAAACTTGGGATTGTATGGTAAAGAGTTAAAAGATAATAGGTTTTAAACATGAATAACTGTGTAAATGTGTAAAATTTAAAGTTAACCCTGGGCTACACAATCTCGAGTTTCAACAAACCTGAGTGAGCAAGCTTTAGAAAACATAATGGTAATCTTGAAAGCCAAATCAAATCATCTGAGTCAAACTGAATTTGTTGTCTGCATATGCTTTGAATTTAGAAAAGTCTAAAATTTTGATCGATTGATTGAATTTGCGTTTATTTATCGTTGCCACCGGTTTCTCATATGGGCAACGCCCCCTGAAGGCTGTTAGTATTGTTACGGGGGATAGTGCAGATACAGGACGAAACCCAACCTAAGTTACGTCTAGTTCTTTAACGTGCTCGGTGTATAGCACTGTATCACGGGACCTCGGTTTAACGTCTCATCCGAAAGACTATTAGTAATTTCAGATGGCCAGCCGTGGGAATCGAACCCACACCCTCATGATCACGAGTCCTATGCTTTACCAACTGAGCTATGCGGGCTGGTCTTAAAATTTTGTCGTCTGGTGAAAAGTTATAAATGGGTTTGGAGAACACATCATTAAAGTTAAGGGTAGAGGAGACATAAATCATTGTTCCTCTGACCTCCCACTTTTTACAAACAACTCAACATGTTTTCAGCTTCTCTGTGTGAAAATCTGTTACTTAAAAGAAGGAAAAAAAATTAACCCTAAGGGGCCAAAAGATGACTTAAAATATTTTTCAGCCAGTGGAAAGATACAGATTTTGCATTGTGGGGTCAAATTGACTCCCTTGATATAAAAGCCATGGTTTAAAAAGGCCTGGGCCCTGTTTTACTAAGGTAGTTACGAACAAAATTTGCGTAAGTTTTACGTAACTATAGTATGGTGGCATATTGCGATAAATCAAAGTTTCCTGAAAATTTTATCTTTTCATTTTATCTAGATAAAATTTCCAAAAACTTTGATTTATCACAAGAATCTTCTAAAATAATTGTGATAGTTGTCTCGTATCTCGTGGCAGAAATATGTCACCATACTATAGTTACGTAAAACTTACGCAAATTTTGTTCGTAACTACCTTGGTAAAACAGGGCCCTGGATCCCATAAATAAACCCCATAGATGGGCTGCTGCTAATGCAGTTGAACTACTGTTTATGTGGCATAAGAAATGACACCAAAATTACCCCCTCATTTCACTGTTTTGGATCCATCGTTCATTCTTCATTGTATTTCTAATACTTTCTTTCATCCAGAAACATAAACTTGTCTTATTGAAAAGTATGGAAAAGATGTTTATCTAATAATATTCTGCTATAATTATGCAACTATTCATGTATTCTGCAAAGAGTCTAGACTGCAATCAGCATTCACATGAGCAGTCTGGTCTTGGTCTACACCAACCAGTGTGCTACTAATGGCTTCCATATAATCCCCATCATCATCACAATCATCATCAAAGATGTTTATCTATATTCAGCAATATATGCAACTACTGATGTATTCTACTGAGTCTAGACTGCAATCAGCATCCAGGTGTGCAGTCTGATTTTGATCTAAACTGTAATACTAATGGCTTCCATATAATCTACACCATCATCATCATCATCATCATCATTATCAACATCAAATACGAAAACATGAACATGACTTGTAATTACAGGCCTCTGTTTTTGCTTAACCCTTTACTAGACAACAAAATTTTAGCCTTATCCAAATTGAAAGCATTTGCAGACGACAACTTCAGTGTGGCTCAAATGGTGTAAATTTTTTTTGATAGGGTAGAAAACATGGGAAAAGGAGAAAATGCTGGTTACCAGCATTTTCTCCTTTTTCAACAATGTTTTCAAAAGGCTTCTTTCCCAGAGTCATTAAAAGTTGGCATTGTGTGGTAATGCATTAATAATATTCTGTGTATTCAGTTCAAAAGTTCTGGGATCAAACTTTTGTTTAGTGACTATCACATGTTTAGGCCTTTCATGGTCCAAAATCGCTGAAAAATATCTAACACTGAAGATCAAAAGCTGCAGGCTACTGAAAATGTTCAGCCTGACCTGCCAAGCCCGGATAGCTCAGTTGTTAGCATACAGGACTTGAGAACCAAGGTCCCTGGTTCGATCCCCGGCTTGGCCAATTTCTTTCCGAGGATTGATGATAGACATTGCGATAGGATTCATTCCTCCCTCACCACTGATCACTGTTTTGACGATGGTTATATAAGAAAGCAACCAATGACTTGGAAAGAATATTGTACAGAGTACTAGTAAAAGAAACTCCAGGAAAGCATTGATAGCTGCACTGGCCACCGCGATATCATTGAAATAATGTTTAAAACGATGTTAAACACCATATAATCATACAACAATACAATCAGTCTAATCTAAATCTACTTTTCTCTAGGGTACTCGAGCACACTCAAGTTGCCCTGAGAATTCAAAGAGAAACAGGTATCTTAAATGCGTAAATTTGTCACCAATTCGAAAACGGTCTGAAACATCCATAAAATTGGTAATTGTTTAGAAAGATAACCCTGTAACAAAAGGCATAATAGCTTGACGAAATTGGTTAAAGATTATCTTTACAGTTAATATTTAATGGTTCGGTCGCCAGCAGGCTGTCAAATATATGTTGCATGAATTATTTAAAGTTAACTTCATAAAGTTCTTTGAATACCAGATTGGGAAGAAAAAGGGAAAAATTCTTCTAGGAGATTTTTTTTCCTTTTTATCAAATCCTGTGTGTTAATGACCAAGGGTAAAAAGGCATTTGAAAAGAAAAAGAAATGTAGGAAAAGGAGAAAATGCATGAATTGTTTATAGTTTACTTTGCAGAAATAAAATGCTTTGAATACCAGATTTGTAGAAAGAGAGGAAAAAAATTTTGGCATTTCTTTTTGTCTTTTAATCAAAAATACTGTGTGTTAATGACTAGGGCAGGAGGCTTTTGAAAAAAAATTATGGGAAAAAAAGAAAATGATGGTAACCACCATTTTCCACTTTTCCCTCAATGTATTTCTATCCTCCCAGAGTCACATTTTATCATAAGAATCACTTATCTTCAAGATCTTTCAATTCCATTGAGTCTAAAACTTTGATATCCAGTAACAGGTAATATACCAAGAGCAGCCTGATCTTTTGACAAAGAAGTGAAAGTGTTGTATTTATCAATGTTTTAAATGAAATTTTGATTTACAGCAATGCAATCAATATAGTCCCCCTTAACCCTTTACAAGATGACAAAAATGTTGACTTTTCCAAATTGAAAGCATATGCAAGCGACAATTTCAGAGTGACTCAAATGTTGATGCTAGTCTTAAACAGGGTAGTACACATTGTGGGAAAAGAAGAAAATGCTGGTAACCAGCATGTTTCAAAAGGCTTCCCCCTCAGGGTCGTTAAAACTCAGAATTGTGTGGTAAAGGGTTAAAAACATAAAAGTTATGTGTCAGGCAACTGGTCAAATAAGAAGAGATTTTTCAGGTAATATGTCAAATGCTTAACTTTTGAGCAAACTACACAAATGCCTGTATAAATTGAAAAGAATAAGAAAATTATGCAAAATTGTCTTCTGGCACCAAAAAATTACAGTCACAGTCTGTTGTTGTCTGCTTTTGTCTTTGTCATTTTTCTTCTTTTCATTTTGTCATTAAATAGTCTCTTTAAAAGATAGTGAAACATGGTAGAAGAAAAAAATAAATCTATCATCAATATTGACAGACTGTCAACTCGTTATTGACAGTTTATTAACTCTTTACTCGGCAACAACGCTTTAAACACTTCTTGTTCTCGTTTCTCAATTGATGTAAAATAAACATATTTAAACTAAACTCTAAATTTAAAAGTAACAGAACTTCTGAATGACTAAGCCATTTGCTTTAGCCAATCAGAAGTTGTGTTACTTTCAAATTTAGAAAATCTTGGAAAACAAGACTAAGAATATTTTAGAGAACGCTTGGTGATACTGACCCAGTTGATCTATGAAAAAAATTCAGTGTTTGATTTTCTTTAACTCTTTAGCAGCAGTTTAGAAAAAGTCTAGACTCCTCTCTGTTGAAAGCATTTGCAGACTTCAACTTTATTATGACTTAAATAATGGGATTTGTCTTTGAAAGGGTGAAAAACATTGTGGGAAAAGGACTAAAATGCTGGTTTCCTTGAAATCTTTTCAAAAGCCTCTCTCTTCAGGGTCGTTTAGTATGAAATAGTTTGTAAACCCTCTATAAAACAATACAGTTTTAACAACCCCAAACTAAGAAGACTTTTGAAAACATTGTGGAAAAAGAGAAAATGCTGGTAACCTGCCTTCTCTCCTCTTCCCTCGAAGTTTTCTACCCTTCCCAAAACAATTTCAAATTTTGAATCACAGTCATTGTGTTGTCTGAAAATTTTGTTAATACTCTTTACAACACGACAAAATTTTAGACTTGCCGAAATTCAAAGCATTGCAGATGACAAAGTAAATGTGGCTCAAAAATTGAAATCAGTTTTGGAAAGGGCAGAAAACATTGCTAGCAAAGTAGAAAAAATGCTCTTTACTAGCATTTTCTCCTTTTCCCACAATTTTTTCAAAAGGCTTTTTCTTTGAGGTCATTAACACTAATGATTTTGTGGTATAGAATTAAGCTTAAAGATACGTATACTGCATTCTGAGTATGCCACATTCAATTTAAAGTCAGGGTCCTGACATTGTCAAATTAGCACTTTACATAACTTTTATTGCCCCCAACTACTGGATCAAATTTAAAGCTCAATGACCTCGAAACTTTCTAACCACCCATTCATCTACCCACCCACACACAATGATTGCTTAAAAGTCTTTTTACCAGACGACAACATCTTATCCTTGTCTAAATTCAAAGCATTTGCAGACTATAATTTCAATGTGGCTCAAATGATGCAATTTTTCTTTGATAGGGTAGAAAACATTGTGGGAAAAGAAGAAAATGCTGGGTACCAGCATTTTCTCCTTTTCCCACTATGCTTTCAAAAGGCTTCTTCCTGAGGGTCGTTAAAAGTCAGCATCAAGTGGTAAAGGGTTAACTCTTAACCAGATGACAATATCTTATTGTCCTAAATCGCCTGATTCAGCCTACATAACAAAGAAGATATTTGGGTCACCTTTTCCAGTCTTGACCTCTGACCTCACTGACCTCTATGGTCAGTGATATTGACCAACAAGTGTGTCCACCCACACACGCCCACACACATGGAAGCAGGTAGCACCCGATTAGAAACAGATAGGAGTGGGGCCCTTAGCCACTTTCCTCTCACTTTTGACCCATTTAACCCTTTAACAATCAATCCTAAGTCTAAACGACCTTGAGAGAGAAGTTATTTGAAAACAATGTAGGAAAAGGAGAAAATGCTGGTTACCAGAGAAAAAGGAGAAAATGCTGGTTACAGTGATACGGTAGAAAATATTGTTTGAAAAGGAGAAAATGCTGGTAACCAGCATTTTCTCCTTTTCCAACAATATTTTCTACCCTATCACACAAATTCCATCCTTTGTTTCACATTTCATTTGTCTTCTGTGAATTAATGCTATCAATTTAAACTAGTCTAAAATTTTCCTATAAGGTAAAGAATCAAACAAGACTAACTTTTAAACAATGTGGTAGATGAAATGAAATTGTAAGAGCCAGCTCGCCTCCTGTAACTATGTTTTAGATTGAAAGAGTCAACTATGTTTTCCATAGTTGACTCTTTCAATCTAATTTGTATCAATTCTTTATCAAACAACAAAATTTTACATTCATCCAAATTGAAAGCAGAAGCAGACAACAAATTATAATATGTGACTCAAATTATGGATTTGTCTTTGAAAGGGTGAAAAAAGTTGTGGGAAAACGGAGAAAATAGTGGTTATCAGCATTTTCTCCTTTTTCCACCATAGTTTTGAAAAAGTGTCATTAAGGATAGGGCACCCTAATGGGATTCGTGCAACATCGCCTTTCATCATACGGATTCGGCTAAAACTCGGGTAATCTGTAATCGATGCTGGGAACAAGCATCTATCGGCTAATCGATTACGGATTACCCGAATCTTAGCCGAATCTATACCTTTTTTGGCGATGAAAGGAAGGCGATGTTACAGGAATCTGCATTAGGGTACCCATCCTTACAAAACAAGGGATTGTTTGAGTTAACAGTACTTCCTGAAACAAATTTTTAGCAGACGATTTTCAAAAGCATCCTTGTAAAATAGAAATAATCAACAATCGACAAGGTAAATATTTCCAACACATCAAAATTTTAGACTCATCCAAATTGAAAGCATTTGAGACAACAGACGACAAATTTAATGTAGCTAAAATGACAATTTCTCTGTTTGAAAGTGTAGAAGTTTAAACATGGTGGAAAAATGAGAAAATGCTGATGACCACAATGTCTTCAGAAGCCTCTTTTCCCAGGGTCCTTAACTCTTTACCGAACGACAAAATTTTAGATTCATCCAAATTCAAAGCATTGGCAGACAAGAAGTAAATATGATTCAAATGATGAACTTTGTCTTTGAGTAGAAAACATTTTGGGAAAGGCAGAAAATGCTGATTACCAGCATTTTCTCCTTTTCCCACAATGTTTTCAAAACCCTTCCTCCAAAAGGTTGTTAAAACTCAGGATTGTGTGGTAAAGATTAAAACATGGGATTTTGAAGCGATGGGTTAAATAACAAATACATGAAAACATGTAAAAGCATTGTTGCAGAAGCAAAAACTGCTCAGAATCAACAATTATTCCTTTTGCCACATTGTTTTCAAAAATTTGTCTGCAAGTGAGTGCATGACAGAAAGTCGTCTGCAGTCTGCAAGGAGACTAGCAGTCTCTGTTTCACATGATTATTGTAATACTGTGGTTAAATCTTTTTCTGAATATCAAATTATCACCAGGACAACCCTTCACGGAACAATCGCATGTGTTTTTGAAGGCCTCTGAAAATATTGCTGGTAACCAGCATTTTCTCCTTTTCCCACAAGGGTTTTCTACCCTGTCTGTGACAAATTCCAAAGACAAACACCATTATTCAAGACATATTCAATTTGTCGTCTGCAAAATTAATGCTTTCAATTTGGACAAATCTAAAATTTGCCAGCTTGTAAGGAGCTACATGTAATGCAGATTTGCCGATAAAAGTTATTAATCCCTATAATGCTTTACACAACTTGTCTTTGCCAACAGTACACTGTGTATGAAAGTGCACAGAAAGTTGGGAAAAATGATGAAAAATAGCATTTCTCCCTTTTTCTGCAATGTTTTTTCCCTTTCAAAGACAGTTCCCAAATTCAAAGTATTTGCAAACAACAAAGTTAGCTCTAATGATAGAATCTGAATAAATTATTGTGGGAAAAGAAGAAAATGCTGGTAACCAGCATTTTCACCTTTCCTCAAAATGTTTTCAAAAGAATTTTTTTCCTAATGATTGTTAAAAATACCTGCTTGTGCGGGGTAGAGAGTTAACCTTTTCCCAAACAACAAGTTTTAAACACTTCCAGATTGAAAGCATCTGCAAACGACAAATCTGAAAATGGCCCAATGGAACTGACAGGGTAGAAAACATTGTGGGGGAAAAGAAGAAAATGCTGGTTACCAGCATTTTCTTCTTTTCCCACAATGTTTTCAACAGGCTCTTTCTCAGGGTTGCTACAACTCAGAATTGTGTAGTAAAGAATTAATGGCCAAATTTGCCACTGATTGATATGAAAGATAACTGATGAATTAGGGAGATAAGTCTGAGGTTAGATCAAGGATGGTGGGTGGGGAGTGGGGTAAGTGGGTGCAGAATTCATAATTTCTATGCAAAGCATCTCATAAAAATATCCGTAAGTGTGAAAGTCACAGTGAATGCTGTCTGATCTTGATCTACACTTTCTGCCAGAGCACAGAACATAGCCTGTAACATACCGTACATTAGTTTTTACTCTTAACCACACAATCCCGAGTTTTAACAATCTGGAGGAAGAAAGCTTTTGAAAACAATTCGGAAAAGGAGAAAATGCTGGTAACCAGAAATTTCTACCTTTCCAACAATGTTTTCTACCCTTCAAAAATCAAGGTTCAATCACAATTATTTTGTCATCTGTAATGCTTTCAAAATTTTTTTATTTGTTACAGACTAAGAAGTGTGTAAGCAGGTTTCATTCAAGATTTTTAGAAAATCTTGCTTGAAGAAAAGATTGGTTATTTTTATTCTGCAAAAAGTATGGCTTTAATCGTTTACCAAAGAATCCTGTCTCATAACAACCCTGAGGAAGATGCCTGTTGAAAACAATGTAGGAAAAGGAGAAAATGCTGGTGACAAGGATTTCCTTTTACTACAATATTTTCTACCCTTCCAAAGATATATTTCATTATTTAACCCTTTACCAAACAATCCCTGGTTTTTATGACCCAGAGGAGGAAGCCTTCTGAAAACATTGTGAGAAAAGGAGAAAATGCTGGTAACCAGCATTTTCTCCTTTTCCCACAATGTTTTCTACTCTTCTAAAGTCAAGTTTCAATTTTTGAGTCACAATCATTTTGTCGTCTGCAAATGCTTTCAATTTGGACAAGTCTAAAATTTTGTCGTTTGGTAAAGATTAATCCACTCTTGACCTTTTACCATCCAATCCCAGCTTTATATGACCATGAGAATGAAGACTTGAAAATATTGTGGGAAAAGAAGAAAATGCTAGTAAAAAGAAGTTTAAGTTTTTGAGTGGCATTAAATTTGTCGTCTGCAAAACACTTCCAATTTGAATAGGTCTGAAATTTTGTCACCGTAAAGAGATCATTAATTTTGTCATCTACCAAAGCTTTCCATATTGAACAGTCCGAAATTTTGTCGTCTGGTAAAGAACTGTTAACCCTGTATCACACAATCCCAACTTTTAACGACCCTGAGAAGGAGGCCTTTTGAAAACATTGAGGAAAAGAGTGAAAATGCTGGTAACCAGCATTTTCTCCTTTTCCCACAATGTTTTCTATCCTTTCCAAAAACAAATTTCAATTTTTGAGTCAAATTTTGTCTTCTGCAAATGCTTTCAATCTGGACAAGTCTTCAATTTTGTCATTAGGTAAAGAACTGTTAAAAACTTTAGAATAGAGAAAATGTTGATAGAAAACTAAAGAATATCTTTTTTTTTAACTCTTTGCTTACTGTAGATGACACAGGATCCCTTTATGGACAGTGTAGATTAAGATCAGACTGCACAGAACATGCAGTCTGATCTTAATCTACATTGTCCACTCTTCTATTCTAGATTATGACCAAACTGCCTTAGACTTCATCTTGCAGTGGAAATATATGTGCTGCCATTGACAGCATTTATGGTAATTCAATTATTAATTTATCCGGTAGTGAAAGCATAAAAATTGTTCCTATGCACATTTTTTTTTTTTTCTTTTTCGTCTTCAGTTAGGTGTTCAAAACGTAACAACTGTATTACTGAGGCGTCATTTTGAGGAAAAGGGTAATTTCATTAATGAAAAATCATGAATGAGTGGCTGCGAACCAATCCTGTTAGAAATCATGTTGCATCTGAACACTCCCCCTCATTCACAACTTGTCTTGGGGAAACCTAACACCCAGCCTCAACCAAGCAAAATATAAGTTACCTTTCAGAAAGTTTAGATTCAAGGTCAGACTGCACAAACTATGCAGTCTGATCTTGAGTCTACACTGTCTGAGATTTTGACAGATATTGTCTCCAAAAACAGCCTTTACTCTTTCCCAAACAACAAAATTTTCAACTTGTCCAAATTTAAAGAATTTGCAGATGACATATTAAATGTGGTGTAAATGGTGCAATTTTTCTTTGACAGGGTAGAAAACATTGTGGTAAAAAGAGAAAATGCTGGTTACCAGTATTTTCTCCTTTTCCAAGTGTTTTCAAAAGGCTTCTTTCTCAAGGTCGTTAAAAGTTGGGTGTCTGTGGGAATGCATTAAAATTCCATTTTTTTTTTACTATCTGAAGATGTTAATTTCATTTGCTTCATTTATTTATAGCTTTGAAAAGAGTTACAATTTTACGCTCACTGGAAAAAAAAAGGAAATTATATTTCTGACTTTTCTGCTATTAATGGCTCATTTCTTGTCAATGTTAGAAACATTAATACGGAAGAAAATCTATTTTTGATTTTTCCTTTTCTCAGAATAAGAGGGTGGATTAATAGTATGCTGATTATAGTATGAATTAAAAAAATTAAAGTAACAATGTAACAAATAGAAAGTTTTCATCAGTTTTTTTTTCCCCTTATAAATGTCATGATTTTTTTTTCAAAGAATAAACTTTTCTCGGCATGCAGAAAAAAAAAAATGCAGACATCAACATATCAAAACATCATCAGTTCTTTCATTGTTCTTTTAATCCTTCACAAAACAATACTGTGTCTGAATGACCCTGAAAAAGAAGCCTTTTGAAAACTTTCTGGGAAAAGAAGAAAATACTGATGACCAGCACTATTTTTCCCCTTTTCCCGTTAAGTTTTCTCAACTTTTAACACTTTACCACATAATCCTGAGTTTTTACAGCCCTGAGAAA
Organism: Hippopus hippopus; assembly: GCA_946811185.2. NCBI lineage: Eukaryota > Metazoa > Mollusca > Bivalvia > Cardiida > Cardiidae > Hippopus > Hippopus hippopus. The sequence continues at coordinate 10,372,932 of OX328103.1, read as the reverse complement.
GAAGCCTTTAGAAAAGATTATTGGAAAAGAAGTAAAAGTTGGTAACCAGTCAGCATTAATTTTGGCCTTTTCCCACAATGATCTCTACTCTCTCAAAGACAAATTTAATCATCTAAGTGAACTTGTTACTAAACGACAAAATTTTAGGTTTTTCCAAATCGAAAGCATTTGCAGATGACAAATTAGATGTGGCTCAAATGATAAAATTTTTGTTTGAAAGATTAGAAAACCCTTGTGGGAAAAGGAGAAAATGCTGGTTACCAGCATTTTCTCCTTTTCCCACAATGTTTTCAAATGCCATTTTCAGTAGGGTAGTTAAAAGTCAGGATTGTGTGGTTAAAATTACACAGTTTATTTCTCTTTTGACAAGTTGAATGGTTTTTCATTTATTGCAATATCTAAAACTCTAAGATTTTAAATTTTAAACTGTCTTCAAAAGACACTAAAATAAGATTTCTCAGTTTTTTTTTCCATTTTATATGTCACCTCTTGTCAATGTTGGAAACCTAAACATGGAAGGAATTCTATTTCTGATTTTATTTTCTTTTTACCTTTGGGGATGGGGTTAGCACTCTGGTTATAGTATGAAGTTAAAAAAATAAAGTAATGATTTGACACGGTTGTTTTTATCAAAAGTCTTCTTAAAATATATTTTTCTTTTCTTGATAAATGTCACATTATTTTTTTCAAAGAATATCCTGTCTTCTCTTGATCTTTAGACCTGCAGGAAAAAATGCAAAAACCTTTTCTGTTTCAGCTTTTTAACCTTTTACCACACAATTCTGAGTTTTAACAACCCACAATGTTTTCTACCCTATCAAAGACATATCATTAATAAGCTGTCATCTGCAAATTCTATCAATTTGTTTGAGTCTAAAACTTTGTCATTTGGTAAAGGGTTAACTCTTTACAATCCAAAACCTGTGTTTTAGTCACTCTGGAAAAGAGGACTTCTGAAAACATTGTGCAAAATGGATAAAAATGCTGGTAACCAGCATTCTATCCTTTATACACTGTGCTTTTTCACCTTTCAAAGACCATTCCCATCATTTTAGTCCCAGTAAATTTGTCATCTGCAAGTAAATGCATTTATTATATACCAGTAAATTTTCCCGATCAAATACATGCGTTGAATCGGATGAAATAACACACACGACAGAAAAAAAATCCATATCTACACTCAGTGAAATACGGTCCTAAATATGATATGCTGATGTGTCTCGCGCACGGACTAAGCATGCATTGATTTGCAATTGGATTGGTCAAAATGTTACACTGTAATATTAATCCGCCATTCATGAAAACAGAGTTACTACCATCTGCACTATTAATTGTCTCATTTTGTTTGCCGTTTTCGAATAAAATGTCAACAATTGCAAAATGTTGTTGTTGAAAGTTGTAGGTATATAATAAAAGGAATATTATGTTGTAGTAACTTTCCTTGTGCTTGTATTTACTTCTCGCTGCGTAAGAAAATTTTGACATCGCGCTCAACTTTCGGTCTTGCGCGATATCAAATTTTCTCATGCTGCTTGAAGTAAATACAAGCACCAGGAATGTTACTACAACATAATATTCCGTGTGTACCTTCAGTTTGGACAAGTCTAAAATACATGTATTGGCTTTGGTAAAGAGTTAAAATTGCAAAAAAACTGCCTCTAGTTGCTTTTTTTATTACCTAAGCATGTTTGTTTCATTTATTTCATTGATATGAAGCTCCTTGAATTAAAATTTTACGCTCTCTCAAAAAGAATCAAATAATATTTTTTATCTATTTGCAGCTGGGTATTTCTCATCTTGTCATAGTTGGATACATAAATAGGGAAGAAAGTCTCTTTTGGATAAAAATCATCAAATTTGATCTGTCTTTTTTTTTTTAACATTTGGGGGAAGGAACTGGCATTCCAGTGATAGTACGAGTCTGGAAGAAAAAAAGCAATGGTGTCGCATAATTGTTTGAAATAAATCCTCATGACATTTTTTCCCTATGTGAATATCATGGATATTTTTGTATTTATCCTCTTCCATACGATTTCAAGTTTTGATGACCCTGAAAAAGAAGCCTTTTGAAAACATTGTGGGATAAGGGGAAAATGCTGGTAACCAGCATTTTCTCCTTTTCCAACAATGTTTTCTACCCTATCAAGGACCTATTTCATCATTTGAGTCACATTTTAATTGTTGTCTGCAAATTTTTTTTAAATATGGACAAGTCTACATTTTTATCATGTGGTAAAGATTAATATCCTATCTTTTCCTGCTGGGAGGTCTTGAGGAAATTAAGTTTGCAAGAACAAAAATTTAAAGTTTGTTTTATCCTTTATCCACAATATATTCTACTGTTTCATAAATCAAATCCCTTGATTTGAGCCACACTCAATTTTTTGTATGCTTTCTATATGGAAGTTTTTCATCATCTGGTAAAAAGTTTTTTTTACTCATTTCGAAAGGAAACAACCTTGCAGCAGAAAAATTTCTAACATAGTTAATCCCATTTTTCAGCTTTAATAAATGTTAAAGTAAGCAATTCTTCCATTGGCCACAATGTTTTCAAAAGTGGTCTATGATAAGAAAGTAAATTTATTTTTTGTCTTCTTGTTACGTAAATATAAAAGGCATGCTTCTTGATGTTAGTTTTTATAAAAATCACAAAAAAGACATTTTCTATAATCGTAATGCTTTCTGTCATCTTATTTCCTTTCTGGTACAGTCTAAAAATAGTCTTACGGTATTCCTGGAAATAGTAGGTGTCACATGTTCTAACAATAACCAGTCTGTCACATTTCAGACTTAACTCACCTGAAATTAGAATCATTTGCAGATGACAAATCTAATTTTTTGCAAATGATGATATTTGCATTTAAAATAATATAAATGGTAGAAAACATTGTGAGAAAGAAGGGGAAAATCCTGGATACCAGCATTTTCTCCTCTTCTCACAATGTTTTGCAGACATGTTTCCATTCCAGTCATGATAAACACACGGTTTTACAGGAAAGGATTTTCAAGCAAGTTCTCAGGTTCTTAAACTCTTTTCCAGACAACAAAATCTTAGAGTTGTCAAAACTGAAAGCATTTGCAGATGACAAAATAAATGAGAATCAAATACTGAAATCTGTTTTGGGAAGGTTAGACAACATGATGGGAAAAGGAGAAAATGCTGGCTACCAGCATTTTCTCCTTTTCCCACAATGTTTTCAAAAGCCTTCTTCCTCAGGGTCATTCAAAGTTGGGATTGTGTGGTATAGGGTTAAATAACAATCAGTGGGAAGACAGGTATTAATAAAAATATTCACATTATTTCCGGAAATTATTGCATAATATATATAGAAAGAACATGTGTTATGTTTTTTGTGACAGAGGGATCAGATTCAGCAGATTTTATCCTTTCATTCCTACAGGCAATGTGAGTGGTTTTTGTGGACAGTGTAGACCAGGATCAGATTGCATGAAGTCAGATCTTTGATATACACTCTCTGAAGCTTGATTCTAAACTTTTCAAAATGTTTCCTTGTCTACAGTCGAATTGATTTTTTAGCTCTCAAAAATGAATGAACGAATAAATGAATGAATCGACTGCGATCAATCAATCAATCAACCAACCAACCAACCAACCAACCAATGAATCAATCAATGCATTCCTCAGTTTATTATGATTCTTTTTTTTTCTTTTTCTTTTAAATTCTAGCTTACTATTTCTAGCTCTTCCAGTGCTGAATCCTTTACCATAGAATCTTGTGTTTTCAAAACAATGTTGGACAAGGAGAAAATAATGATTTCTGTCTCTAACTGGGTAGAAAGCATTGAGAGAAAAGGAGAAAATGCTGGTAACCAACATATTCTCCTTTTCCTGCTCTGTTTTCAAAAGCCTTTTCTGCCACTCATTCATTAAAAACACAAGATTGTTTGGTAAAACAGGTTAAAGCACAAGTAGCTGTTTGAAGATAGAAGATAAGACTTGAACCTGCAACCGCTATAATTATTAAGACAAGCAACACAAACTATCGAATGGATCATGTGAGCTGAATGGAATGGCATCAACCCTTAAAGCGGCTTTCACAACAGAAGTTTCTAGGTCCAAGGATTATAAAAACAAATTCGTCAAAATTAAGAGGATTTCTTTTCCTGCTCTGAATTTCATCAGAGTCATAAATACGCTCATCCAGGAAATTTAAACAATTACAGTTTCATATTAAAGAAATATTGTTTACACAATCAATTTCCGCTTTGACAGTTTTGTAAAGGCAAACAATGTTGTTTCAACATAAAAGGGCTTCCCTTTTATGACAAATGATTGGGACTCAAGTGGAGGTCATTGAAAAATCCTTTTTCCCCCCCCTTTATTTTTTGGAAATCATTGTTGTGAGAGGAAAAATGCCTCTGATAAGTCAGTATAACTCTAACACATGACAAAAATGCAGCCTTGTCCAAGCGTTTGCGTTTGCAGATGAAAATTAAAATTTGGCTCAAAGGATGGATTTTTTTTTTTGATATGGTAGAAAACATTGTGGAAAAAGGAGAAAATGCTGGTTACCAGCATTTTCTCCTTTTACCACAATGTTTTCAAAGGGTTTCTTTCTTAGGGTCATTAAAACTCGGGACTGTGTGGTAAAGTGTTAACCAAACAATGCACCCTAATAGGCAAAAAATACCTGATATAGGAACCGAAAGTGATGACAAAAATTTGACTTAACATTTTGTGCAGTCTGATCTTGACTTTTACTGTTGATAAAAACATATTATATGGTTCTCACCTTCCTTAGGGGTCAGATATATTTCATCAAGATAGGGTAGGGATCACTAAGCTTTCTCCCACTTTCATCACATTTTGTCAAATCAATCAGTTACAGAGCAATCTGTTTTGTCTTTTTATCACATGCCAAAAATTTAGACTAGCCAAAATCGACAGCATTAGCAGACAACAAACAAATTTGGCTCAATTGATGGAATCAGAAGGATCCAAAATGTTGTTGAAAGAGGAGAAAATACTGGTTAATACCAGTATTTTCTCCTTTTCCAACTATGTTTTCAAAAGCTTTCTTCCTCAGGGTCATAGAAATACAAGATCATTCGGAAAAGGTTTAAGTCTTTAACAAACAATTTGGAGTTTTAACAATCCTGAGAAACAGTGCTCTTGAAAATATTGTCTGTTTATCAGCATTTTCTCCTTTTCCCACAATGTCTTCAACCTATTCATTCACTAATACATGTACTATCATTAATTTTGAAATACATTTGAAATGTCATCTGCAAATTCCTTCAATATGGATGCGTCTAAAGTTTTGCCGTTTGATAAGGGTTATACTCTTTACCAAACAGTCCCAGGTTTTAACAACCCTAAGAAAAAGCCTTTTGAAAACATTGTGGGAAAAGGAGAAAATGCTGGTAACCAGCATTTTCTCCTTTTCCCACAATGTTTTCTAACCTTTCAGAAACGAATTTAATTACTTGAGGCACATTTTATTTGTTGTCTGCAAATTAATGCTTTCAGTTTGGACCAGTCTAAAATTTTGTAATGTTGAAAGGAGTTAATATAGGATCAAAACAAAGTGATGAAGAGTAATCCTCCTACCAGCTTCTATGTATAAAGAATTGATATTTTTACATTTCAAGACCATTAATCATTTTGTAACAAGTCAAAGGAGATGCAATATTAGATGTCAAAGGGCAAAAATATATGCTAAGCTTTGGCCGGCTCCCGCTGCTTTGCTACAATAAACCCTGTCAATGACAAGTGTGTTTAACTCTTTACCAAACGACAAATATTTCGCGTGGTCCAGATTGAAAGCATTTGCAGACGACAATTCAATGTGGCTCAAGTGATTGAATTTTTCTAAGATAGGGTGGAGAACATTGTGGGAAAAGCAGGAAATGCTGGTTACCTGCATTTTCTCCTTTTCTCAGAATGTTACAGAAGCCTTTTTCTAGAGCTGTTAAAACACCCTGTTTGTAATGGTAAAGAATTAATAATCAGTGTCACCCTAGGTGCTTGCAGCCAGTACTAATCAGTGTTATAAAGATGCATGACAATGATGCATGATTCATGCAGTTATTGCATTTTGTATAACATCCACTAATCTTCTATTGTCCAAGAGTGATGGGTCACGGAGCGTTTTTATTGTCTCTTTAACACGATTACAGTCAGTTAACCTCCCATAACCATACACCGTTAAATTCTTCTCGTTTCTTATTTTTACCTCCGGCACGTTATGACAGTGGGGTCGTGTGTTACCCCTGTAAATGACCCCATGACCACCATCTTCAAATTCTGCCCTCAGTTCATTACTTCCTATAGATGATTTTTAATTTTCCATATTACAACAGACCTATTCTTTTGAAAACATTATGGCAAAAGGAGAAAATGCTTGTGATAAGCAATTTCTCCTTTTTCCACAATGTTTTAAAATTAATTTATGTATTTAACTTTCTTTCATATTGGTACATATTGCTTATTATACAAGCATGTTTTAAAAGTTTGTGTGCTGCAAATTTGTTACTGTAAGTCATTAAAATTTGAACCATCCCTTTCCATTTAGAAAAAAAAAATAATTCATAGGGTCCAGCATGACTCTATGGTAATGTGTAGGACTTGTGACCTGGAGGCCCTTCATTTGAGCCTCACTGGAGGCACTGGGTTTTTTGTGGGAGTGTCCTTGGGCAAGACACTTCAGAGCCCTAGCCCGGTACTGGACATTTTGTGCAGTCTGATCCTGATCTACACTGGCTGCAAAGGCAACTAAAGTTATGAAGGGCTCTATATGGGGTAAAAATATGGTTGCCTCCCTCTTTACCAAATGACAAAATTTTAGCTTTGTCAAAATTGAAAGCATTTGCAGACAACAAAATAAACGAAACTCAAAGAAATTTGTTTGTAAAAGGGTAGAAAACATTGTGGGAAAGGAGAAAATGCTGGTTGAGAAATAAACAACTGAATTGTACTGTAATTCAAAAAAGATATTTCCACTTTAAAGTTTCTTTTAGTAGCTGGTGGTATCTAATTCTTTAGCCAACTATCCTGTGTTTTAATATCACTGAGAAATAAACCTTTTGAAAACATTGTGGGAAAAGGAGAAAATGATTTTAATTTGTTGTTTGCAAAATGTTTCCTTGGATAAGCCTGTTTGTCCTTTGTTAATGATTAAATAGAAACGAAGAAAATCTGAAAAGGTAATGGAAAAAATTAAACAAAAAAAACTTTCTTTGATTTGAAAATATTCAAAATAAAACACCAATATATAATTATAACTTTTACATCTAGTATCATTCTGCACAAACAAACAAAAATTTTCAGTGATCAAAACATTTGTACAAAGGGTCCAATTTGATCCGAGTCAACCAGGCATGCATTTTAATCTTTTACCAAACAATAATGCTTTTTACTATCCTTAGGAGGTCAGCTTAAGAAGACATTGTAGGAAAGGCAGAAAATGCTGGTGACCAGCATTTTCTCCTTTTTCCACAATATTTTGTACCTTTTCAAAGGTAGAAATAATCATTTGGGTTAATTTTAATTTGTCATCTGCAAGTACTACAATTTTGGACAAGTCTAGAATTTTGTCGTTTGGTAAAGAGTTAAACAGAATTACCATCTTTAAATGGCAAATGACGAGAGTGAACGATGCATTGATCCTCTTAGCCCCATTCAGCGTAATTATTACGGCTTCTTTGCTAACAGCGTTACAAATTTGCGCATGTGACCTGTCCTTCAGAATTGGCATTTGACAGTTAGCCGATGCTGGACATTTGCAGTTATATCGTGTTGAAGATCGCCCGTGGGTATCAGGGTCACGCGACCCCTGAACACGACAGGTTAGTCAAGCGGTAATTTTTTCATTACCTATCAAAGACGATGTCAGTTGACTTGAATAGGATGCAAAAAGACAGTGCAGTCAACAATGAAAGGGGATTTAGGGGGAAATAGAAAATGTCAAGTTTGGGCGCACGCTACCCGTATGCTGATTATGTTTTGTATTTTATTATCTCCTAGTTTTTATTTTATATCAGATTATCCTTTTGTCAAACTGTCTCCCGTTAACTCTTAACCAAATGACAAAATTTTAGACTTGCCCAAATTGAAAGCATTTACAGACAACAAAATAAAGTTGACCCAAAAATTGAAATTTCCTATGGGAAGAGTAGAAAACATTGTGTGAAAATGAAAAATGCTGGTTACCAGCATTTTCTCCTTTTCCCACAATGTTTTCAAAAGGTTTCTTTCTCATGGTCATTAAAAGTCTGGATTGTGTAGTAAAGTTTTAAATTCTTTATCAAACAATCCTGTGCTGTAATGACCCCTAAGAAGACCCAGCATTTTCTCCTTTTCCCACGATGTTTTCTAGCCTATAAAAGAAAAATTCCATCATTGTGCCAAATTTGATTTGTCCTCTTCAAATGGAAGCGTCTACAATTTTGTTGTCTGGTACAGAGTTAATTCTTTACTATATAACAAATTTTTAGACTGGATTGTTCTAAAAGAATTTTGCAGACGACAAATTAAATGTTGCTCCAATGACTGGATTTGTCTTAGAAAGAGTAGAAAACACTATGGGAAAACATTAAGGTAAAAGGTAACCATTATTTTCTTCTGTTTCCACATTGTTTTTAAAATCCGTCTTCCTCAGAGTTGCTAAAACTCAGGATTTTGTGGAATAGGATTGAAATAAAGAAACAGAGAACACTGGAATTACTACCTTGGGTTTAGAAGGAACAGTCTGATGTTAACCCTTTACCAAACAATCCCTGGTTTTCATGACCCTGAGGAAGAAGCCTTTTGAAAACATTGTGGGAAAAGGAGAAAATGCTGGTAACCAGCATGTTCTCCTTTTCCCACAATGTTTTCTACCCCTCCCAAATTAAACTTCAATTTTTGAGTAACATTAATTCTGTTGTCTGCAAAAGCTTTCAATTTGGACAAGTCTAAAATTTTGTCACGTGGTAAAGAGTTCAACCTATAAATTATGGTCCACAAATTTGCGATCTTCTATCCCCCACCCACTCCAAGTATTACTTTTCCTAATGGGAACTAGTTGTGAGGCAAAATTTTAATTCTTTACCAAACGACAAAATTTTAGACTTGTCCAAAATGAAAGCATTTGCAGATGACAAATTAAAGGTGGCTCAAGGGATGAATTATATCCTTGATAGAATAGAAAAAATTGCAGAATAAGGAAAAAATGCTGGTTACCAGCATTACCTCCTTTTCCCATAATGTTTTCAAAGGGTAAGTGCAGAGTAAGCCTCTTGAAAATATTCTGACAAGTGGAAAAATAACTTCTTCTTCCTAATTTCTTAAAATCTTTACTTGACTATTAATTTTTAGTTCTTGTGTATATTTCTGCACCTACACAAAAAATTTCATGCAATCCTGCCATTTGAAATCAAGGAGGGCATACACAATCTATCTATACAAGATTTAACATGGAAAACATAAAATGCTGTTAATGCAAAAGAAATTTCTACACAGCAATAAGTTTTTCTATTTTTTCATCTTTTCGATATTCAATTCTATCTATATTTCTGCATATTTGATATCTCTTTTTTATTAATTCAGATAAGCCAAGTATTCAATTACTCTATTGAAGAATGCTTATGAAAACATTGTGAGAAAAGGAGAAAATGGTGGTTCATAGCATTTTCCCCTTTACCACAATGTTCTCTACCTGATAAAATACAAATCTCATCATTCTAGCCAGATTTAATTTGTCGACTGCAAATGCTTTCAAATTGGAGAAGTATAAAATTTTCTCATCTGATAAAGAATTAACCCTTTACTACATAATTCCAATTTTTAACGACAATGATAAAGAAAGCATTTAAAAACATTGTGGGAAAAGGAGAAAATGCTGGTAACCAGCATTTTCTCCTTTCCCCACAATATTTTCTACCCTATCAAAGACCAATATCATCATTTTAGCAACATTTATTTTGACGTCTGCAAATGCTTTGAATTTGGTTCGGGCCAAAATTTTGTCGTCTGATAAAGAATTAAATATGAAGTAATGATTATGGGATAACTTTCTCTCAAAATAGAATGAAAAATAAAAAAGTCCCTACAATCCACATTGTTCGGGGGCAACCTGGCCCCTTTTCAATGAATTAGATCTTCAATAAAGGAGACAAAGAGGGCACAATGATGGGACTTGATTGATTTGTAACCTAAGCCCCGACTTTGTGGTCAGGGCCCATACAGAAGAAAATTTAAGAATTTCATTTTTTTCATTTAACCCCTAGGATCAAAATCTGTGCCCATAATGCAAAAAAATCTGTCCCGTCAATTTCCAAAGAAACAAAAGAGAATATTTAATACAATGGTAACTCTATCTACTTTAAACTAATTCACGAAAAAATGTATAAAAAGGGGATTGGAGTCAATTTTTTTCCCATTGTTGAATGTTCATGGCTTTAACTTTTTACCAAACAAAGAATATCTTTAAAAAAGACAGATGCCGTAAATTTGTCAGCAAATAGGCAGGGGCCCTTAGAATATACATGTCTACATTTTTGACCAATCACAAATTTCTATTTATTCATTTTTTATCAGTACCTCAAAGGGGGCCAAAAGCCAGCACATTCAGCTATGCCAAAGAAATATTATACTGGTACAAATTGATTGCAAATTTAATGTAGCACAGAGTACGGGACTTTCATCTACAGAGTTGAAAACATTGTTGAAAAAAGGAGATAAGGAGCATTTTCTCCTATTTCCACAATGTTTTCAAAAGCTACATTGCTGAAGGTTGTTTAAACTCCGGATTGTGTGGTAAAGGGTTAATTTAATCCTTACTATAAAAGTATACAAAACAATCCTGTGTTTTAACCCTTTACCACACAATCCCGACTTTTAACGACCCTGAAAAGGAAGCCTTTTGAAAACACTGTGGGAAAAGGAGAAAATGCTGGTAACCAGCATTTTCTCCTTTTTCCACAGTGTTTTCTACCCTTCCCAAAACAATCATCGAAATTAGAGTCACATTTATTTTGTTGTCTGCAAATGCTTTCAATTTGGACTAGTCTTAAATTTTGTCATCTGGTAAAAAGTTAACTTTTAACCACACAACTAAATTTTAGACTTGACCAAACTGAAAGCATCTGCAGACGACAAATTTTTTGTGACTCAAATATTGAGATTTGACAAGAAAAGGGTAGAAAACATTGTTGGAAAAGGAGAAAATGCTGGTAACCAGCATTTTCTCCTTTTCGCACAAAGTTTTCTACACTTTCACAGACATTTATCATCATTTCAGCTGAATTTGACATGTCATTGGCATATGCTTTCAATTTGGAAAAGTCAAAAATTTTTGTCGCTTGGTAAAGAGTTAACAATGCAAGGCTATAAACAGGTATGTTGTCATTTTCTACACATTAATTCACAATAAAGTCGTAAACTTGGGTGACACCATGCGTATCGTCAACTAATGTGACAGTATCGGCCCTCCACACGTGTCTTAAATGGTACAAATTCTGTATCAATTTAAAAACCCATTGGCCACAAACAATAGTTAGCTTTCGTAAAAAAAAAAAATCACAACACCGGTCCTGTTAAAGTAAGTGAGGACTCAATGTGGAAGATTTTTTATTTTTGATGTTATTTTTTTTTTGCAATCAACATCAGACTTATAGCACTTATATCAGCATTTCCTTCTTTCGGCATAAACTTGAAATTGTTTGGTAAAGGGTAAAGCACTTTTTTGTCTTTGAAACAAATAAAATTTAACTTTTGTGGACAATATCATGTTTATATTGAATAAGATCAGAATCACAATAATTAAAACATAATGAAGGGTCTCTGAGATTTTTATCGCATTGTCATACCTTAATAACACTTTTCTTCCTGGTTCAAGTACTTTTTTTCAACAAATTCAAATGTGAACAATATTCTACTGTTACAGACTGAATCAGTTTTAACCAATAACGAGTCCCCTCAGATTTTCATTATACTGTTATACCTTAAAAATCTTGTCCATCTGGTTTAAGCAATTCTCTGTTTTAAAAAAAAATAAAATGCAACTTTTTTGCGCAATATTCTGTTGTTATATATTCATTCAAATCATTTTTCTCTCTCCTTGCAGACCATTGTAATAAGCAAATTTTTGCGATTTCGCAAATTTGAAAAATTCACAAACTTTTCTGTTCACCTATTTTACCACAAGTATAACAACAACTAACGAGTATCTTGAATTCGCAAGATTCCATACACAAAATGTCTCTAATCAGTAATTTGCAAATTTTTCCAGACATGTATATATCCACATATACAGTACATGTTGGATCAAATCAAAATGACAGTAATCAACCCTTTTCAAACAACAAGTTCATAGACTTGTCCAAAATGAAAGCATTTGCAGATGACATGCTAAAGGTGGCTCATAATTAGGGAATTTGTATCAGAGAGGTCATAAAAAATTGCGGGAAAAGGAAAAGCATTACCAGCATTTCTCCTATTCTCACAATGTTTTTTTTTTCAAAACCCTCCTTTTTTTTTTTGGTGCTGTGAGCAATGGGGGATCCTTCAGTAAAGAGTTAATACTAGTACACAATGATGAGTCCCTCCGTCATTCCATATTGTCAACCTTGATCACACTATCCTCTGTAGTTCAAGCACTTTTCTATATTTGAGACATATAAAATTCAACCTAACCCTTTACCACACTATCCCAGGATTTTACTACTCATAGACAGAAAACTTTTGAAAATATTGTGGTGAAAGGAGAATATGCCAGGTAACCAGAGGCTAGATTAATAACATTTGTTCTAGACTTGTTTAATAAAATAATATCTCAAATGCCAACTTAAAACAGGTCCTATATATGACTCTGTACAGCTTTTTTATGTAAAAATAAATTGTAAGCTGAGGCAAGGTTTTGGATTTTACTGGTATAGCTTGAAAAATGAAAATGAATTTTAAAAAAAGTTGTGCACCTGGCAAAGGACTATCAAAACGTCCAATAAAAAAATATCGGTACAATAACTTGTAATTCCATTACCATAAAAATATATTACTGTTTTAACCCTTTACCACACAATCCCCAATTCAAATGACACCGAGAGAAAAGGCTTTTGAACACATTATGGGAAAAGAAGAAAATGCTGGTAACCAACATTATCTTCTTTTCCCAAAATGTTTTCAACCCTTTTTTAGATAAATCCATCTTTTGAGCCAAATTATTGTCACCTGCATATGCAGTAAATTTTGACAAGTCTAAAAGTTTGTCATTTGCTAAAGATTCAACCCCTGAAAAGCTCAGGAGAACTTAAGGTTTTTTCCAACAATAAAGTGTAGATTGAAATCAGACTACAGAGAACTTGAACGCTGATCTGAGATCTACACTTGCAGATACATTGAGATAATATAGCTAAATTTATTTTGAGATTATTGCAAATATGTCGCTTTTTCACTTCAATAATTAAGCTATGTATGGGTTACAGTTAGCAGCCATCTTTTTTCAACTCTTAACAACATGACAAAATTTTGAACTCTTCAATATTGAAGGAATTAGCAGACAGAAAATCAAATGTGCCTAAACTGGTATAATATGTCTTTCGAAGAGTGCAAATGAAGGCTGGGGTACCAGCATTTTCTCCTTTTCCTACAATGTTTTTAAAAGCCTTTTTCTGCAAGGTCATAAAAGGCCAGAACTGTGTGGTAAAAGGTTAATCAACTCTGTGTAAGTTTTAGACCACCCAGTTTTAATATTCTTTTAAATCTTACTGTGCATGGCACTAATGTCATGGCAGACAAGTTTAGGTCAATATGGCACAGAATGGGCAGACTGATCTTGGATTCGCAAAGTCTGGTTTCTTTTAAGTTATGAATGAACCTTAGATAGTCTTTTTTTTTGGGGTTAACCTGTACAACTTTAATACACATCCTGAAATGGGATTTAAAAAAAAAATTTAAAAATGCAAAACATAGGGGCTATATTCACCAACAAATTTTTATTCCACTCTTAGTCTCATTCTAGATTTAAAATATAACACAGCTATCAATTGGTGGCTTAACCATATGGTTTATCCAATCAGAAACTGTGATACTTGAATATTGAGAAAATTCTTCAGTATTAGACTAAGAATGTTAGTAAGAATGGTTGGTGAAAATGGAAAAACAGAAAGAATTAGTCAAAAGCAGACTGCAAGAAACAGCATACACTCTCATTTTTCATCTGAGCTTCTCATCATTTCTTAGCTTTCCAAGGATGTAAGATGGAAACCTGTTGATTTGTTTTCCTTGGTGTTGGACAGATTTTCAATTGTATCTCAGTCATTCTGACAGTGTAACTTTTCATGCATTCCATGGAGTTTCTTTACCAGTATGTCTTAGACAAACAGCACTCATTCAAAGTGCACAGGCTGCTTTCCCACATGAACAGTTTAGACGCTATGCCCAACAATGTGAGAGAAATGAATCCTGTCATAATAATTTTCATTAATTGGCCAAGCTGGTACTAAAATTTTAAATCTCTGCAAAAACATACAATCCTGTGTTTTAATAATCCTGTTGAGGAAAGATTTTGAAAACAATGTGGAAAAAGCAGAAAATGCTGCTAACCAGCATTTTCTCCTTTTCCCCCAAGGTTTTCTGCCCTCACATAGAAAAATTTTCATTTTGTGGGCCATTTTTAAAATGTCCTCTGTAAAATGCTTAAATAGGGAAAAGTCTTGAACTTGGTCATCTAGTATAGACTTAACCCTTTATCACACAATCTCGACTTTTAACAACCCTGAAAAAGAAGGCTTTTGAAAACATTGTGGGAAAAGAAGAAAATGCTGGTAACCAGCATTTTCTTCTTTTCCCACGATGTTTTCTACCTTTTCAAAGGCAAAGTCTGTCATTTGATCCATGTTTCTGCAGTGGTCTGCAAATGCTTTCGATTTCCACTAGTTTAAAAGTTTGTTGTGTGGTAAAGGGCTCATTCTGTCCCAGTAACTTTTACCAATCCTCAGAAAGAGTCTTGGCTAAGAAAGAAATATTTCATTCCAAAAATGTTGGTCTACGCATTGAAAAATAAAAGGCATCAGGAGATACCGTATTTTTCCCAAAACAAAAAAAAAACAACATTGATCTGCCATGGTGGTCTCTGTACCAACAATAAAACATTTTGGTTTGATTGGTTATTAAAATTATTGACAAATCTCATCAGGGGAGAAATGAACTAGAATGGGGACCCCATAAAAAAATGGAAGGGTGACCTTTGATTGGCTAGACTTGTAATTATCATGATATAATGTGAAAGTGTAGGTCTTTAACTCTTTACCAGACGACAAAATTTAAGACTTGTCCAAATTGAAAGCCTTTGCAGACGACAAATTAAAAATCGCTAAAATGGTGGGATCTGTTTCTGAAATGGTAGGAAAACATTGTTGGAAAAAGAGAAAATGCTGGTTACCAGCATTTTCTCTTTTACAACAACGTTTTCAAAAGCTTTTCCTCCACAAGGTCGTACAAATATGCGATCATTTGTAAAAGGATTAATGGTTCCACAATTAAATTTGATCACATTTCATAACCAGCATAACAGCAGGGAACCAGGACCCTAAAATGGGCCCTAAATTTAGCCACAAAAAGACCCATATTTCATATGTATTATTTATTAGGATAAAAGCTGTCAGATAGCAGGAAATCCCAAATTATGCAAAATTAAAACATCGTAAAGTTTCATACATTTCTCTTTCTTCAAACAGAATGTGGAGAAATCTAAAGGCTATCACAGTACCAGGAGAAATGGTGATTTTATGACCGTTCATTTCAGCCCTTTTTTAGGCCATTCTCAATCATCCAGCCCTTTTTTAACACTAAGACCTTTACCAGACGACAAAATTTTAGATTGGTCCAAACTGAAAGTGTTTGCAGACAACAATATTAATGTGGCTCAAATTACAGAATTTGTCTTTGCTAGGGTAGAAAACAGTGTGGGAAAAGTAGAAAATGCTGAAAAGCATTTTCTCCTATCCCTACGATGTTTTTTAAAAAACGCTTCTTTCTCAGGCTCGTTAAAACTTGGAATTGTGTGGTGAAGGGTTAAGCCTCTCCCATTCAAACCTGTGTTTTAGCTCTTACCACATAACCCTGAGTTTTCACGACCCCCAAGAAAGCAACTTTTTGAAAACTTTGTGGAAAAAGGAGAAAATGCCGGTAACCAGATTTGTTAAGTGAGAAAACTTTCAAATTTGGATGAGTCTAGAATTGCCATCAGTAAAAGAGTAAAAGATTGAGAAAGAATGCTTTTGAAAACATTGTGCGAAAAGGAGAAAATTCTGTTAAGAGAATCAAGACAAGGTTAGTGGTGAGAAAGGAATGAATCCTGCCACTAACTTTCATCATTTTGAGGAAAACTGAGTAAAACTCGCAAACCCTGGACCTTTAAAGTTTTAATGATTCTCTATACGGAGGATTCAAAAAAAAATATATGGGAAAAGAATACAGTGGCAAAAAGAAGCATTTTCTCCTTTTCCCATAATGTTTTCTACTTTTTCATACAGTAATCTTATCATTTGAGTCATATTTAGTTTCTCCTCTATAACCCTTTACCACACGGCAAAATTTAAGACCTATCCAAATTGAAAGCATTTGCAGACGACAATTTCATAGTGGCTCAAATGACGCAACTTTTCTTTGATAGGGTAGAAAACTTTGTGGGAAAAGGAGAAAATGCTGGTTACCAGCATTTTCTCATTTTCCTACAATGTTTTCAAAAGGCCTCTTCTTCAGGGGTGTTAAAAGGCGTCATTGTGTGGTAAAGGGATAAATACTCTGAATTTGGGCAAAATATGTCGCCTGGTAAAGTGGTAAAGGCCCGTTACACCACAATATCTTGCCAATTAGTATAAACTGTAGAACCAAGATCAGACTGCACCTTTATAGGTAAATCTTACCCTGCTCATTCTTATACATAACTGACAAAATGAGCATATCTGTGAACCATTAGCTCAATGCTAAATAAAAGCGATCTGCTTAAGAAAATGCCATAATGGACCATTAAAGCATTTTAATAATACCAGCATTTTCAGATTATGTTTTATTTGATCTAATAAAAATCTGACTGGCTCCACAAATTGGTTGTTCACTCTCTACAAGACGACAAAATTTTAGACTTGTCCATATTAGAAGCATTTGCCTGAAAACGAGTATAGAGGTATCTTAAACACTGATAAACATTACAAAAGTAAATATTTTTTTCCCTACAGATGTAAAGGAAATGGTTGACTACAAGCATTAAAAAGATGTAAATTTGCCATTCAAATACTGGTTGGTTGGTATGCAATCGATGACTTGGTCTATTTTCATGAAATCAGATACATTATCGAACACATTCAAACAACATGCCATGTACTCCATCCCTGTTATTGATCATGTGATAGTCACACAAACCTTTGCAAAATTTCTTAGCAAATTACAAATTCACCTACAGAAGCTGAAAAGCCCATTAAGGAAATAACACTGAAAACTATTTTTTCCTAATATTGTCTTTTTTCTTTACTGAACAGTTTACCAGCTATAACTATCGCCCTACTTTATTCAGTGATGAACCATTTTTGAAGCTTGGTGCCATAATAAAAATCTGAAAAGACCCCTAAATATACAATAAACAGGGTACTTACTTCTTTGTCCATTTCTTTTCAGGTTCGCTATGTGACAGCAAGGTATCTGTAAGGCCCTACAGAAATGGTTCAAATATACAGTAAAATAGAGCACTTACTTTTTTGTTCGTTTCTTTTCAGGTTCGCTGTGTGACAGGGTGGTGTCTGTCGGGCCAATAGTTCTCTTTGGTCTGTCTGGTAGTCCAAGTAAAAATAGCGGATGAGATTTCTCCAGCATGGACACGCGGGATCGCAGAAGTCTGTGATAACCCTGGGTTTGAAAGATGCAAGAAAAAGCCACATTATAAAGAAGTTTGGTCCTGTCCTTATCATATCTTCTGTACTACATATCCAAAAGAAATTATTTGAAAAACAGTGAAATATACTTCAAAGTTACTATTATACATTGTACCAGTATCTAGAAATTAAGTCCAAAATAGATTTCCTTATCATTTTAACCCTGGATGCCTAAATAATTGAGTCCCAGAGGACACCAAGGAAGATCTTTGCAACATTGCGACAAAAAGAGAAACAGATGAGACAGAACAATTTCTCCATGCATCACAAAGTTCTTGTTGTTCTCTACATTAATTCTTTACCAGATGACAAATTTTTTGCTCATCCATATTGAAAGCCTTTGCTGATGACAAACTAAATGTATCTCAAATGGCCTGCAACATGCGAAAAGGGCATTCAGACATTTGCGTAAAGTGTTGTCTCGGATCAGCCTGCGCAGTCCGCGCAGGCTAATCCGAGCCGGCACTTTATGACTACACTACATTTTGTGCTACAGTAGACTTGCGCAAAACAGAAAATTACATAAAAACGGAAAGTGTTGTCTAGGATTAGCCTGCGCTGACGACACTTTACGCAAATGTCCGAATGTCCCTTTTCACGTGTTGCAGGCCAAATAATGTCTTTGAAAGGATAGAAAACATTTGGGAAAAGGAGAAAATGTTGCTTACCAGCATTTTCTCCTTTTTCCAAAATACTTTTCAAAAGCCTTCTTCTGTGGGGTCATTAAAACACAGGACTGTTTGGTAAAGAGTTAAACCGTCGTTCAAGTTGATTTTCTATAGACTTCAATCATCTGCTTCAAGTCTGTTTCCGTATCACAGCAAGTAAAATTGCGAATGATATTCATGCCTTAGAAAGTCTTATCAGCAAAGTATTACAAAATTTATGTAAAGTCGAGTTTACTCAAAACACATGTAGTATATATGAACAACATAAATTTACTCTGTAAAACAGGTTTGGACTATTATATATAAAATTTGTGATTTTTTCATTACTTTTTCTTTTTAGAGCAACAAATTTTGAAAATAAAAGCTAAAAAATTATGAAAGCAAAAGAAATACATCAAAATGACAATAAATATTGCGCAACTAAATAAGATTTTGCGGAACAACAGTAAAACACACAATATTCATACTTACATACTGTGTAAAAATGACCAATAATTCACCAGCACAATATTTATAACATGTAGATCACTTGCCATACCTCCTGTATGCTAAAGATGTTGTAACTTTTGGGTCTTTTGTTGGTTGTTTTGAATTCTGGAATCCATTTTGGTTAAGACTTGGTTGATGATCCTCTACATATGTCATAATTATCTAATACAGCCGACTGGAGTCACTATCCACCAACCATTCTAAATACTTTCATAGACTTATAAAGTAACCCTATTTTTTATTTGCTTAACCATTTGATGTAGCCAATCAGAAATTGTGTTACTTTAAATTCAGAAAATCCATGTGAATTAGACTAAGAATAATACTGAGAATGTTCAGTAAATACAGGCCATGAACACATAATCTTAGACAAACTTGAAAACATGTAGCAAATATCCAATTTAACATGGCTTTCATGAAGGAATAAAAGTAGAAAAGATCATGGAGAAAGGAGAAAATACAGGTCATCAGTATTTTGTCTTTTCCTATCTTTTAGGAATCCTTTAACCACAGGGTCGTAAGCACAGGGTCCTAAACAGGATCGTTTGATGAAGTCTAACCTGTATGAACAACCACCTGTATTGAGCAGCCTCTTGCTTCTAAGTTCATTATCGGTAAATTCTTTACAAGTGCATGTACTTGTAAAAAAAATTGTGGAATCAAAATTGTTTTCTGAAATCGAATTCACTGGTACCTATTCTCATCATAAGCTGTCTTTTAGCTTTTTACTAAAAGACAAAATTTTAGACTAGTCCAAATTAAAAGCATCTACAGACGACATATCATACATATGAGGGTAAAAAGGATTGGATATATGTTTGACAGGGAAGAAAACACTGTGGAAAAAGGAGAAAATCCTGGTTACCAGCATTTTCTCCTTTTTCCACAATGTTTCCAAGTCTTTCTTCCTCAAGGACATAAAAAAAACACGACTGTTTGGCAAAAGGTTCATCACAGCACATGAAATGCAGGTGTCACCATATAGAAAATAAAAAGACTGTATTGCCAATTACTGCTCTAATGAAAGATAGTCAAGGAAGATTTTTTTTGGTGCATGGATATTTTGGTTCTTCTGGACCATCTTTGGTTCGAACATGCTACAGTGTGTACACCGGTACATGAAATCTACAGTTATGGAAAGCCTGCACTGACTCATTATTTTTTTTTTGTGGATGGATATTTTGGTTTTTCTAGACCATCTTTGGTTCGAACATGCTACAGTATGTACACCGGTACATGAAATCTATAGTTATGGAAAGCCTGCACTGACTCATTATTTCTTGTTCCCTAATACCTGGGTGATGTAAACCAACCCACACACCCCTATTCCCATCGACCCATCCACTCCCCCCCCCCCCAAAAAAAAAAATTAAGAAAGAGAAAAAAAAGCAAAGGAAAAAAAGAATATCACTATGATAAATATTCAGATGATGCAGTACCTTAGTGGAAGAAGAAGAAAAGGCAAGAGAAGAAGAGGGAAGAGAATAAAAGAGAGAAGGAGGAGAAGAAGAAGAAGAAGAAGAAAAAGAAGAATGTAGTGTAGGTGGTACTTGACTTTGATGATGATGATGATGATGATAATGATTTATTTGAAAGAATTTACAAACAAAGTAACATAGTATTTTGTAACAAAATTATACTTTATTTTATTATGGAAAAACACAACAATATAATACTTTTTTTCTTTAAAAAAAAAAGGACTGTGAATTCTCAACTCTTTACTCCATTCAGACAGTTTCATTCTATTTTTTTCTCAATATTTTAAAATTTAAAGCCTTCTTTGTCAGGGTCATTGAAATATCAAATTGTTTGGCAATGGATTATTATCAAATTATTTCACTGATCTACCAAAAAAAAAATGACTTGTGTTTACCATGGAGTAACGAGTCAAGTTTCAAAATTATATGTGGCTGCACAATAATACATCTCATTGTTCAATTTCTAAGACATCAGTTCACATTTGTACAGAAAATAAAAATCCTATAGAAAACATACTATATGTACCAAAATTTATCTAACCCTGTCAAATGACAAAACATTACGCGTGTTTGTACTGAAATACTTTGCAGACAACAAAGTAAATAGGCTTCAAATCAAAGAATTTGTCTTTGAATAATTAGGAAAAAAAGTAGAAAAAGATGAATATTCTTGTTACCAGCATTTTCTCTTTTTCCATCAATATTTTCAAAAGCCTTCTTTCTTATGATCATTAAAAGATAGGATTGTTTGGTAAGTATTTAAATATTCACAAATGACAAACATTTGAGATTTGCAGAAAATATCATTGTTTGACAATATCTTCCAGCCTTCAAACCTTTCGAGTTTTCTAATTCAATATTTGAGACAATTAAAAAAGTGAAAAAGCAGTCTCATTTAACCCTTTACCACAAAATCACCAGTTTTAACAACCTTGAAGAAAAAGCCTTTTGAACATATTGCGGTAAAAAGAGAAAATGCTGATATCCAGCATTTTTTCCCTTTCTCACAATGTTTTTCAAACTTCCCTAAACAAATTTCAATTTTTCAATCACGTTAGTTTGTTATCTGTACAGCTTTGAATTTAGACAAGTCTAAAATGATGTCTTGTGGTAAAGGGTTATAAAAAAAAATCATGATTCAAGCTTTACTCGTACACATATACTGTATCAATTACAGGCATCAAAGCAAATGGAGAAATATTTGTACAATATAATTTGAAGTAATTTCAAGTTCTCAAAATCGGTCTACACAGTGCCTTGTATGAGAGCACCAAAATGGAGGAAATGTCATTACTTTGGACAAACAAAAAATGGGATAAAAAATGGCATAACTATATGAGAAGGTTGTAATTAATATTTTGCCTGCTCCGCTATAATGCCTGTTTTCAACCTTTTGTTGCCCTGCATCATGTTTGTCTGGATCACAACCTTCAACCCTTTACTAAACAATCCCGAGCTTTAATGACCCTGCAGAAGAAGGCTTTTGAACACTATTTGGAAAAAGAAGAAAATGCTGCTAACAAGCATTTCCTCCTTTTTCCAAAACGTTTCTACCCTTTCAAAAATAGAATTCATAATTTGGGCCACATTTAATCTGTCAAAATATGCAAAAGTTTTCAATTTGGACAAGTCTAGAATTTTGTCATTTGAAAAAGAGTTGAGTGTATTTTTGCTCATGATATAAGAAAGCTATAAGATTTATCATGATAAATTGAAAAAATCATCTTTTTTACCATTTAAGTTTGAAATAAATGGATAGGTGCCTTAAGGTATTCATTTTAGTTATTTTCTCCAGTTGCTTTCTTCTTGTAAATTTTTGGGTATGGGGTAGACTAGTTTCATCACTCTTTTCAGACAGAGAAAAAAAAAGTGAAAAATGATTGATGAGCATTTTTTTTTGCATTATTTTCTGTTCATTGTCAAATGAAAAGGTGCTTTATTTAACAAGTGTCAACAGTTATTACCCAAAACTGATACTTCAGTTGATAAATCTGGCCTCACATCCCCACTAATTTACTGAGCCCCTGTTTTACTTCCATTCTTTTTACGGTTGTTTTCCTTTTTTGATCATTTATTGAAAAAAAATATGAGAGGGAAAAACATCTAAAAAAAAAGTAGATTTAATCCTGTAACTCCCAAATAACCCTTTACCAAAAGATCTTGCAAATGAATTACCCCAGGACAAAGTCTTGAGAACATTTGGGGTTTTCTCCTTTTTCCACCATGTTTTGCTGCACTGACACAAATTTTATTTTGTCTGCCAATGCTTTCAATTGGGAGGAGTGCAAAATTCTATCATTTGGCAAAGAGTTACTGTTTCTCTAACTCTGCAGTCAAACTGCTCTTCAAGTAAATATTGGATGCATGTTTTTTATTCATTTATGAACATACAACAACAGTTACTGTATGACAGGCAAAGGCACACCAATTGGGAATTTATTCATTTGTTATATAATAACAAAATTTCATGAGTGGTAAACTAAATCTTGTAGTACACTTTATCTTGGTATGCTAGGCCAGCTAAATGCTTAGTCGCCCATACTTGTCAAACATTTTGATAGCTTCTTAAATGCATTCTTGCAAAATGAGAAGATAAAATCTACTATCTGCAGTGGAATACAAGGTGTGACAGCAGCTACCTCAATATTTTGTCAGATGAAACAGAGAATAGTATACAATTTTTTTTGTCTTGCAATTTTTTGCCAAATAACCAAGTTTCATCTTTGCCATGTAAGTAAAAAAGCCCCCCCCCCCCCTCTTAAATATCTGACAGTATTAATCAGGATCTCATTGTATGTTTTTCAGCTTAAACCGCCAGGTTCAATGCAGGACTTCTTTTCTGAATATACCAGAGTGCTTCCAGCACTTTGATTATTTTTGTCAGATTCGCCCCACTTTCGCCCTGTTGTCTTTAACAACACACCGTTTCGAGCTTTAGCTAAAAGGAAAAGTTGTAATATTTCCGACCTATTTCTATTTAATCTGTAAGTAGGGCGAAACAAACATTTCCATGGCAGAGTAATAATCAAAGAGAACGAATGACTGAAAATTGAGAAATCGTTCGCTATTTACCTCTAAATTCAACAGAATTATCATTCGTGAAAATACCACGTTCTCCTTTGTAGAGAGTATTAGAGTTTTCCGGCTCGTAGATATGCGAGAATCAATACGGGACCCACCATTGAGAAAAGTTTATTTTACGGGTTTGTAAGTAAAAATAAGGCCTACGATTATAGTTCATCCTTGTAAGGCCATTTGCGATAATAGCACTTTGCTTTTCTGTGTTTCACCTCACCAGAAACAATATTAATAGCAAATATGAGAAATGTACTCACTTATATTACTTAGAAAAATAAAATGTGCTGGTTTGATATTGGAATCCTTGAAAAGAATACTGGGATATAATCATCAATCAACAATTTTTAGCAATAACAGAAACCTGTGACATTATTTTTCATTAATGATCATTATGAAGACCACTGTAATGATAGGCCGAAATAGTTCTTTTCTACAGAAAAATGTCACGGCATTTGACAGTGTAGATCTAAGATCAGACGGCAGATTCTGTGCAGTCTGATCTTAGATCTACAATGTCTGCAAGAGTAAACTGGGTCTTGGTTAGCACCCTGAAGGCTGAATTGCAATCTATTTTAATCATTGATATTTCACAAGCAAATTTTTAAAAATTTATGCACAGCAAATTTGTTTCAGGACATAATGAATTCAGGGTTAGAAAAAAATATATTGCCTTGTGACATTTACAAAACAAATAAAGACAAAATGGAGTTTAAAGGTGACTTTAGAAAAATAAAATGAATTTCAAACTCAAACAATGTTGGTTACAAATTAAAGGAAATTAGAGAATAATAACAATGGGCGACCGGGTTTCATCCAGTCCCAAATAACTAGTTATACCCTGGTATCATTGTAGTGTGGATCTTGTGTATTAACTTGAAACTTCTTATAAAATAGACAGAAGGGGGCTTCATTTGAAATGTTATACACTCATTTTAAGCAGCAGGGGCACATCACAAAAAATATACCATAATATGAAACCTTAGTTTTATTTCAGAACATGTTCCTGTGACTTAGACAAGATGAGTCTTTTAAAATTCAAAAGTAGGGTTTTTGTATTATTTTCTAATGTGTTTAAGTCTTCACCACACAATCAAGACTTTTAACAACCCTGAGAAATTGAGGGCTTTCTGGCAATCAGGATTTTCTCCTTTTCTCAGAATGTTTTCTGCCCTTTAAATCTTTACCATACAATCACAAGTTTTAACAACTCTGAAGGAAAATCCTTCTGAAAACAATGTGGGAAAAGGAGAAAATGCTGGAAACCAGCATTTTCTCCTATTCCCACAACGTTTTCTACCCTTTCAAAGTCAAATTCCATCATTTAAACATCATTTAAAGTGTCGTCTGCAAATACTTTCAGTTTGGACAAGTCTAATTTTTTGTCGTGTGGTAAAGAGTTACCTCATGAAATTCCATCATCTGAGCTACATTTAGTTTGTCATCCGCAAATGCTTTCAATTGGAACAAGTCTAGAATTTTGTTGTTTGCAAAAGTTTGACGGACCACCTGTACAAAGTAACCTAATACTTGAAGATACTACTGTTTTTGATTCCATATCTTCTCAACTCATTACCAAACGACAAAATTTTGGACTGGACCAAATTGAGAGGATTTGCAGACCACAAATTAACTGTTGCTAAAATGATGATATCTGTCTTTGATAGGGTAGAAAACATTGTGGGAAAAGGAGAAATTGCTGGTTACCAGCATTTTCTCCTTTTCCCACATTTTTTTTTTTTCAAAGCATTTGCTTTCAGGGTTGTTAAAACTCGGGATTGTGTGGTAAGTGGTAAGGGTTGAATTAACTTAGCTCTTTACCACATAACAAAATTTTAGACGCGTCCGTATTCATAGCATTTGCAGACGACAAATTAAGTGTGGCTCAGATGATGGGACCTGTTTCTAGAGGGGTCAAAAACATTGTGGGGAAAGGAGAAAATGCTTGTTAACCCTTCACCAAACAATCCCTGGTTTTAACACCCTGGGAAAGAAGCCTTTTGAAAACACTGTGGGAAAAGAAGAAAATGCTGGTAACCAGCATTTTCTCCTTTTCCCACAATGTTTTCCATCCTTTCATAGACAAATCCAACCATTTCAGTTACATTTGATTTGTCGTCTGCAAATGCTTTCAATTTGGGCAAATCGACAATTTTGTCATTTGGTATAGAGTTAACAGCATTTTTTCCCTTTTTTCACTAGGTTTTCAAAATCCTGTAATCTCAGTATCATTAAAACTCAGGATTGTTTAGCGATGGGTAGACCATTAGGTCACTAAGCCGTCTTTATCAGGATCATTCAAATATATAATTGTTTGGTAAGGGGTTAATAAGGCACTCTAGAAAACAATCTTGCAAGTTAAGGAATGAATAAGTAATTTCTCCATTTGCCAAATTGATTTTATAAAGTCATTTACAGCAGATTTCCAATTACTTGTCTCCATGAAGAAAAAGAATTACAGACACTGTCTGCCATACAACTGCTATATTTCAATAATTTCTCAAGAACCTTTGATTTATGGAAAAAAAAAAGTCACATACCATCCCTTAGCCCTTCACCAAAAAATCACATGGTCTAACATTCCTAAGGTGGAAGGTTTTTTAAAACAATGTAAGAAAAGGCAAAAATTGATGGTAACCATAATTGTCTCTTTTTCCAACGATGTGTTCTACCCTTTACAGATATATCTCATTGTATGAGCCACATTTGTCATCTACAAATACTTTCAATGTGGGCAAGTCCAAATTTTTGTCGTCTGGTAAAACGTTTACTTAACCCTTTACAAAACAACAAAATTTTGGACTATTCCAAATTGAAAGCATTTGCATAAAACGGATTAAATGTGGCTTAAATGATGGGATTTGTTTCTGATAAGGTAGAAAACTTTGTGGGAAAAGGAGAAAATGCTGTTTACTGGCATTTTCTCCTTTTCCCACAAGGTTTTCAAACTTTTCTTCTGGACTGTGCAGTAAAGGGTAAAGAGAATTGAAAGAAACCTGCTGCAGACAACTTCGGAGACAGTGATTTAAAATATGGATTGCTGGCATGAATAATTGATGGTAAACATGTGAATTCAATGTCATGTAGAAATATTGTTTTAAAAGGAAAAATTGCTTGTTATAAGCAGCTTCTCCTTTTTTCCCAATGGTTTTAACCCTTTACCAAACAGTCCCTGGTTTTTACGACCCAGAGGAAGAAGCCTTCTGAAAACATTGTGGGAAAAGGAGAAAATGCTGGTAACCAGCATTTTCTTCATTTCCCACAATGTTTTCTACTCTTCTAAAGTCAAGTTTCAATTTTTGAGTCATGTTTATTTTGTCGTCTGCAAATGCTTTCAATTTGGACAAGTTTAAAGTTTTGTCGTTTGGTAAAGAGTTAAAAATAGTGGGCAGCAACACACATCTTATTTGTCTGCAGAAGATTACAAGTTGATTGCTGCACCAAAAGTGCCTTTTGACATTACTACCATAGTCAGCCGCCGAGCCCCGGTAGCTCAGTCGGTAGCGTGCAGAACAGGGGGTCGTGGGTTCGATCCCCGGCTCGGCCAATTTCCTTCCGAGGATTGATGATAGTCATTGCGACAGGATTCATTCCTCTCCCACCGCTGATCATTATTTCGACAATCGGTTATGTGGGAAAGAAGCCAGTGGCATGGAAGGAAAAATTGTGTGGAGTACTGGTAAAAGAGACTCCAGGAAAAGCATGGATAGGTGCACTGGCCGCCACGGTATAACTGAAATAATGTTGAAAACGGCGTTAAACACCAAACAATCAATCAATCAATCAACCATAGTCAGCCTAAGTTTCTACCAATTGACAAAATTTGGGAACTCTTTAAGTTGAAAGCATTGGCAGACGACAAATTGGTACAAATCATGGGATTTGTTTCTGAACGGATAGAAAACGCTGTGGGAAAAGGGGAAAATACTGGTTACCAGCATTTTCTCCTTTTCACACTTATGCTTTCAAAAGGCTTCTTTCTCAGTGTAGTTAAAACACTGGATTGTGTGATAAAGAGCTAAGAAATGAAACGGTACAAAAAAGCTACTAGTATCTCTAGTTACAAGCAATAATTATTGCTCAGTCCCCCTCAATGTTTTTCTTTCTATATGCTATATTTTCCTTTCCTTCAAAGTAATTTCTTTTGCCTTGTATTTCTTGATGGTGTTTTCGATTGGTCTAAAGTTGGCCAGTATGGAACCTCTATAGATTTGCAGATGACAAATCAAATGTAGCCGAAATGATGGTAATTTCCTGTGACAGTATAGAAAACCTTGTAGGACAAGGAGAAAATGCTGGTTACAAGCATTTTCTCCTTTTCCCGTAAGGTTTTCAAAAGCCCTCTTTCTCAAGGCTTTCAAAATTAGGGACTGCATGATAAAGAGTTAACTCTTTCCAAAAATTAAATGCATTTCCAGACCATAACTGTTGCTTAAGTGATGGGTATGTTTTAGCAAGGGCTGACAACATTGTCGGAAAAGCAGAAAATGCTGGTTACCAGCATTTTTCCCCATAATTTAATCAAAAGCTTTTTTCCCCAGGGTGATTAAAGCAAGGGATTGTTTGGTAAACAATTAATAGTCTCACAAAGTGCTCTACAGGTAAAAATACCTATCATTAATTCAACAACAAAGACTTGTTAAATTTAACAACAATAAAAAAAAGATTCACTCAAAAAAGAGAAAATAGACAAGAACATGTCTAGTCAAATGCTAATAAAATATCCAACTCATTTGCTCAACAAAATTGAGTGAGAGAAACAAACAGATGAGAAATAAAGCTGTAATAAAACTAATTTCTCCCTTTGTTGTCAATGAAATAGACATCGTGTCTCGACAGATCTGTCTGCTTAAGCTTTTAATCTAATATCACTTTTAATCCATTATTTTGCATGCAAATGTCTGTCTCATCTTAACCCATTCCCTCTGATGCCTTCACCAGACAACAAAATTTTAGACTTTTCGTCCAAAATGAAAGCATTTGCAGACGACACTAAATGTGGCATAAAAATAGTCCTCGTCTTGGTCATTAGAAATCAAGATTGTTTGATATTTATCTTTCGGATAGACTTGAGAGATGCTGTCAACTGGATCTCAGGATTCCCGGGTTGGTAAGCAATTGTCTTATCCATTCAACAATTTTGAAAGTATAATTATTTCATCACATAGATCTACAATTTGATTTCAAACTCACATACTGACCATCTTCACATTCTGACCATTATTTTTTATATTGTTTAACACTTTACCAGACAACAAAATTTTAGACTGGTATTAATTGAAAGCATTTGCAGACAACAACTTAAATATTGCAAAAACTGTGAAATTTTTCTTTAAAAGGGCAGAAAACATAGCGGCGAAAAAGAGAAAATGCTGGTTACCAGCATTTTCTCCTTTTCCCACAATGTTTTCATAAGTGCTTTTCCTTGGGGTTGTTAAAACTCTGTGGTAAAGGGTTAAACAAAAATCTACACACAGAAAATAAAAGCATTTAACAATAGAAACAAAAAAAAAAAGACAATATTGATCAATCTAAAAAATACTAGGTAAAAAAAAAAGATGGCAAAAAATCTAATGCTGACTTTACATGACTGATAATGTATGTAATACAATTTTTACTTACAAAAAAACAGATTACCAATTTTTTATTACCCTAAAATAACTTAGGTTTCACTATTTTTTCTTCAATTCCTTACTGAAACAAATTTGCAGCATACAACTTAAACTCTTTACAAAATGACAAAATTCAGTACTCTGCAAAATTGAAAGCATTTTCAGACGACAAATTGAATGTAGCTCAAATGATGACTTCTGCCTTCAACTGTTTACCAAACGACAAAATTTTAGACTGGTCCAAACTGAAAGCATTTGCAGACGAAAGATTGAATGGGACTGAAATGATGAATTTGTTTATAAAAGTGTAGAAATCCTTGTGAGAAAAGAAGAAAATGCTGGTTACCAGCATTTTCTCCTTTTCCCACAAGGTTTCAAAAGGCTATTTCCTCAGGGTTGTTGAAACTCAGGATTGTATGGTATAGAGTTTTTAGGATAGAGAACATTGTGGGAAAAAGGAGAAAATGCTGTTTCCTTTTCCCACAATGTTTTCAAAAGCCATCTCTTCAGGGTCGATAAAAGTCTGGATTGTGTGGTAAAGAGTTATAGAATTTGCAAATATGAATACAAGTGAAAATATTGTTGAAAAAGAAGGAACTACTCATCACAGGCAACTTCTCCTATTGGAACAATATTTCTGAAAAATTATCCGTAGTAACTGTTGGTGATATGTTGTTTTTTTCTTTTAACTCTATATGAAACAATCTTATTTTTAATGATCCTGAAGAAGACGGCTTTTGAAAACACTGTGAAAAAATGAGAAAATGCTGATAACCATCATTTGCCCATTTTCCCACCATGTTTTCTACCCTTTCAAGGACATGTCATATTATTTGAAGCACAGTTTATCTGTCATCAAATCACATGTAGCTCAAACGATGAACTTTATCTTTGAAAGAGTAAACATACATTGTTTGAAAATGAGAAAATTCATGGTTACCAGCATTTTCTCGTTTTCCCACCATGTTTTCAAAGCCTTTTTCCTCAGGGTTTATGAAATATGTGATTCTTTGGAAAAGGTTTAACTCCTTACTACAAAATCCCAAATTTTAAAGACCCTCAGAAACATGTCATTTGAAAACATTGAGGAAAAAGAAGAAAATACTGTTTAACAGCATTTTCTCCTTTTCTCAAAATGTTTTCTACTCCAACACAGACAAAATTCATCACTTGAGTCACATTTAATTTGTCGTCTTAAAAAATACTTCCAGTTTGAACAAGTCTAAAATTTTGTTGTTTAGAATAGGATTTAACCCCGTACCAAACGACAAAATTTTAGACTTGTCCAAATTGAAAGCATTTGCAGACGACAATTTCAGTGTGGCTCAAATGGTGCAATTTGTCTTTGATAGAGTAGAAAACATTGTGGGAAAAGGAGAAAATGCTGGTTACCAGCATTTTCTCCTTTTCCCATAATGTTTTCAAAAGGCCTCTCTTTCAAGGTCGTTAAAACTGGGGATTATGTGGTAAAGGGTTAACCAAGCAAGTGGACCATTATCCAACAAAAATGGTAAATTTTACATAAGAAAAAAAGACATTGAACAAGGACGAAAATATCAAAGAAACACAGTAATTAATTAAAACTTATCAACTAATATTTTTTTCTATTTTACCATCATAACATCAAAACCGTTGTCTAGTTACAGAAATTTACAGTACACCTGAAAGGGAGATACATGTGAACCATGCTCTGTGAAAAGGGGGTTTAATGCATCTGCAAAAAAGTATCGACCCATTTCAGCCTGGGTAGTCAGTGCAGACTGACCTGTCTTGAAACTTTTTGCTCCCGGTAAATTTTCCGCATGTCCAAGGACCATTCTACATCAGGATCTAGTCGGTTGTTGAACAAAATGGATTTTTATTGATCCATGTTTATGTGACGACTTACTAGGTATGATACATCACGGTGATGCGTTAAATCCCCTATTGCCAGAGTATGGCTCCTATTTTTGGTCAAAATTTTAACCCAGAGGCTGCTAATACAACTCATTGCTCATAGGCAGACAGTGTAGATCCTTATGAGTCTGCAAAGAAGATAAAAACCAATCGCACATCTACACAGTTGGGAATGTTTGTGATATTCTATTTTTCTGACAAAATGAATTTCAAAATTTGAATATTTTGAGATTTGATAGGCTGATATTTTTCATTTATTACTATATGTCGCAGGTTAAACCTTTACCCCATAGTTACAAGTTTTTACCACCCTGAGAGAGAGGGCTTTGGGAAACCTTGTAGGAAAAGGAGAAAATGCTGGTAACCAGCATTTTCTCCTTTTCCCACAAAGTTTTCTACCTTTCCACAAACAAATTCTAATACTTCAGTCACATTGATTTTGTAGTCTGCAAAATTAATGCTTTCAATTTGGACTAGTCTAAAATTCTTTAGACTGGTAAAGTGTACAGGGTTTGATGGCAATATTCTAATTTGGCTATATTTTTCTAATATAAAGTCCATGAAACAAAAATCTATCATTCGCAAAATGTCCGTGGAGGTAGTCACATAATTTCAGTTTTTGCATTGTACAGAACTTTAAACGGACATTAAAACAAAATTTGTATCACAAGCTTTTTTTTTTAAATCTTAACAAAATCTTTCATTCTCATGCAAAAAAGCTTTAAAGTTAAAACATAGATGGAAACGCCTGTAGAAACGAACAGAATTACTGAGATTTTTTATTTTTACTGTAAAATTTCTTAGACTGTTAGTAATGGTATACCCGTTATTGCGAATTAAACACAACCAACGTTAAATTGGCTTTTGCACAGTGGTAAGGTCACCGATTCTGGTTTTAAAGATTGTGGGTTGATGTGCCACTGGTGGCAAATTTTCTGCCCACATATTTTTCTTGTTTTTTTCCCATTTCAGGGTAAGTTGATTTTTCCTTTTGAATATCAACTATCTACCCCTAAAAATTTCAGGTCAGTTTTATGCCCCTTTAACCAAGGAATGCATAGCCTTTTTCATTCCTTTAATATGTTTGTGACTACAAACAGACATTTCATACCATTCAAAAATTTTTATTGTTGTTTTGTTTTAAAAAAAA
The DNA here is from genome assembly GCA_946811185.2 of Hippopus hippopus. NCBI lineage: Eukaryota > Metazoa > Mollusca > Bivalvia > Cardiida > Cardiidae > Hippopus > Hippopus hippopus. The sequence goes on along the minus strand of OX328103.1, from coordinate 10,340,693 downwards.
AAAAGAAACTGAAACTTTTGTAAAACTGGAAATTTAAATTTTGACCAAAAATTACCTTTATCTCCCTTTAATATCCCATCTCTGATAGTCAAAAGTTTTCTTTTTTAAACCAAAGGGTGATCTTTTTTATCACCAAAACACTGTTACAAATCACACAAATAACAATAGTATGACCAATGACTTGGAAAACATTGCAAGAAAAGAAGCACATGTAGCAAGCAACAATTTACTCTTTTTTCCAAAAAATTTCAATAGCCATCTACTTAACTCTTTCCTAAACAACAAAATTTTAGACTTGTCCGAACTGAAAGCATTTGCAGATGACAAAATACACGTGACTCAAAAATTAAAACTTGACTTTGGAAGAGTAGAAAACATTGTGGGAAAAGGAGAAAATACTGGTTACCAGCATTTTCTCCTTTTCCCACAATGTTTTCAGAAGGCTTCTTCCTCAGGGTCGTCAAAACCAGGGATTGTTTGGTAAAGGGTTGAGGAATCTTTAATCATTACCATATGTTTTTTTCCTTTTCATAAGAAAAAAACACCTTTTTCCTTTTGTTCCAATATTTCTCCTTTGTTACAGATATGTTTAAAATTAGCAACAACGTAAGCCATTCTCATCTACCCTGTACCAAATGACAAAATTTTAGATTTATCCATTTTGAAAGCATTGGCAGATGACATAATAATTGTGACTCAAAAATGGAAATTTGTCTAAGATTGGTGGAACTATAATCTGATTTTCCAGAAGATTCAATGAAGGTGACCTTCATCAGATCTGCCATTAGTAGATTGTGTATATTTGGCCAATCAGATTAATATGACTTCTTTCTTTTTTCAAGATATCTGCTCATAACTTTTTACAAAACAATTCTGGGTTTATGCCTGTGGAAAAGGGCTTTTGAAAACTAGTGTAACTAATAGAAACTGCTAGTTACCAGCAGCATTTTCTCTTTCAATTTACATTTCAGAGACAACTCCCATCATTTGAGCTGCATTTAAAATTGTCATCTGCAAATACATAGTAAGATGAAACAGTCTGAAATTTTGTTATCTGAGCCAGTATTTACCAACCATTCTAAATTTCAATCCAAGTCTAATTCTAGACTCTGGATTTAAATATAACTTCTGATTGGCCAAACCAAATGGTTTAGCCAACCAGAAGTAGTGTTACTTTCAAATTTAGAAAATTCTTGAGATTAAGACTAAATATGGTTTGTTAGGCCTTGGTAAATAGTCAAATTTGACATGTATAAAGACTATCAGAGAAAGGATTGCTTTATAAGCCTTGCATCACATAAATATATCCAATCAAACAAAACAAAAAAAACAAACAAACATGGCTGCTACAGCCATTATTACTATGAAGCACTTTAAAGACTTTTTGGTTCGGTTCATAAACAAGGCAAGAATTATCGTAAGAAAACAATTTGGTTTCCTGAAGATCCCATCTCGCTCAACTTGTGAACACAATAATCTGGATGAATGCCTAGTACCAAGCCGGGGTTATCCATGGGGGTCCTGAAAGGTCACAGAGTAAAACAAAAGGTCATATCAAGGTCAAGGTCATCTCACTCCACAGACAAACATTATCTACTTCAATTTTGCAGAGACTGTCCTTTGCAAGATTTAATGAACACATCATAGTCCTGCAGGTAAATTTCTGTGCTTTGCAATAGAAAACTTTTGAAAACATTTTGTGGCTAAATGAAAATTGCTGGTAAAGACCAATTTCTCATTTTGCCATAATGCTTTTACATAAATCAAATCTTAATTAAGGCCAAATGTTAATATTTTCCACTGATAGTGTTCACATGCTGCAAGTTGTTGGATAAGGCAAAGCGTTAACTGGTTATGCTTGATCTTCCTCTGCAATGTTTTTGACTTTCCTGAATTGCAGAAAGGCAGAAATTAAAAGTAGATTAGTGAGCTCTGGTAGTTGAGACAATCAAGAAAAAAACATGGTGATAGATGTACAAATTCCTCATAAAGAGCAAATTTCTCAATTTGCTATAGCATAATTAAAATTTCTCTGCATTTGATGTTTATATTCAGAGTGCCAAGTATATCTAATAGATATTTTCAGTCTGGATATACATGTATGACCAAAAACAATTTCAAGGTAACTTTTCTCCAGAATGTTTCAGTAAAGTGAGGTAAAGTGAACACTGGAGATCAAAGATCAGACTGCATGTTTTGTGCTGTTGGATCTTGATCTACACAGGTTGGAAAGGCAACTGTAGTTGTGAAAGGCTCTTTAAGAGATAAAATAAATTGCACATATATTAGAAAGTTACTAAGAGTCATCATCGTTATCATCATCATAACATTTATGCTTTGCAGAGGGTTTGTTGTTCAAATACCAAAAACTCTAAATCAATGAGTCGTTTTTGGAAATAGTAAGTGTATTAATTTTGCTTATCATACATTTTTTCAAAAAAATAAATCCAAAGAGAAAAATTACCAAGAGAATATGTCTAAACCCTTAAACAATCGATCCTGAGTTTTAACAACCCTGATTAAGAAGCCTTATGACAACATGGTGGGAAAAGGAGAAAATGCTGGTAACCAGTATTTTCTCCTTTTCCCACATTTTTTTTCCATTTCAGAGACAGAATTGTCTTTTGAACTACTTTTAATTGTCATCTGCCAATGCTTTCAATTCGGACCAGTCTAAAATTTTGTCTTTTTGTAAAGAGTTAACTCTGTATCAATGACAAAATTTTAGACTGGTCCAAATTGAAAACATTTGCAGATGACAAATTAAAAACGGCTCAAATTTAATTTTCCTTTTTAAGGGAAGAAAACATTATGGGAAAAGGAGAAAATGCTGGTTACCAGCATTTTGTCCTTTTCCCACAATGATTTCAGAAGTCCTTTGTCTTTGGGTCGTTAGAACTCAGGATTGCGCAGCAAAGGGCAAGAGGTATGGAATGATTAAGCTATTAAAAAATCTTAAAATGAAAATGAGAGTAAGATTAAATTTATGTTATTTAGAATCATATAAGATAATATTAAAAAAAGCATCCAGTAAATCAGATACAAGAGAGCTCTGATAGCCCTGAATCGCTCACTTCAGCATCTGTGTCTTAGTGAGAACAGAGAGTTCATCCGAGTTTTATGAGTTTTGACAGACGATGCCAATGCATGCAATATTTGACCTGGTCACCCGTGTTTTGTACCAAAGGTGACTCATAATTATACAGTTTCATTTGAGATTTTAAAAGTAAAAATGTTTTGACCAGGTTTTGTGAACAGTGGGCTGAAAATGTGACTACGCACAAACATTTTTCCTAGGGATTTAGGTAGTGACCTTTTTGATCCAAGGTGACCTATAATTGTCCCAGACACTATCTGTACAACAATTTTGAGCAGGTGCCATAAAGTAAGGTAAAAATTGTGGCTTCTAGAGTACACACAAGGTTTTTCTATGATTTGACCTACCATACTTTCTAAGCAAAGTTGATTGTTTTTGTATCAAAACATCTCTGAGATAATAATTATCAGTACAATCATTCTGGCCAATTTTAGTTCACAGAATAAAGAAATGTGGCCCCTACCGAGCATAAAACTTTATTTGATAATGTTACTCATTGACATACTATTGTATTGTTGGAACTGGTGTTGCACAGACACAATGTGATTACAAACCTCACCTATATCATTTTGTGCTCAGGTGCGTTAAAAATCCCCAGATGCCAATTTTTTTTTATACTACAACTTAACAACTTTTTAGATGCACAATATGTTTTTAGGCTTATTTTGTAGGTAGTAAAGATCTAAATCAGAATGCACAGGATAAATAATTATTACACATTCTTGTCTTAAATCCACAATATCTGTTATTTTGAAACAAGACTTTGTTCTGTCCAAAAAGTTTTGCAATGAAGAAAAGCTGGGCTTTTCTTTTGTTTGAAATACATTTTTTTATTTATACAGCAACCAAAGCACCTAAGGATTGATTTTGGAGAGTACAAGAGTGCATTTTTCTTCATTTTGTAATTTAGATTAGAACTTTTAGAACAGAAAAGAAGATTTATGTCTGAAAAACATGGAAAAAGCTTAAATTTTCAACCGTAATGCTTAATAAATAATGGGAAGCTCTGAGGAAAAAACTTTTTACCACAAAAAGCTAAGCTTATCAGATATTCACTATCACGATACAAAAGAGCAATGATGGGGGGATGCCATATACCAAGATGCAGTCAAAGAGCATGAGACTTACTTAAAACAAAACTATATTAACTCTTTACCGCCTGTAACAATTTTGCAGCAGACAACTTTAAATAGATCACAGTACTATAGGAATAACCACATGAATTTTGATACCTATGAAAAAATTGTGGCCAAAAAAAAATGCTCGTTATGAGCAATTTCTTTTTTGCATTGATGTTTTATAAGTTATCTGCTGCAATGCAAAAAAAAGTTGTCAGCAGGAGGTATACAGGTACTATATAGATAATATTGATATTGTATACAAGTCTAAGCAAATTTTCCCATTACCATACTTGATATTTTTTTGACATACCTCAGACTAGTGAAAATGTCAGTAATTAGCAGTAATTGAGGAAAGGAAAATATCATGCTTGGTTGTTATTGAAAACATAGTTGGAAAAGGAGCAATGGAACTTCCTTTCCCACAAAGTCTTTGAAAGCTGTCGACCACAGAGGTATGACAGGAGATAATTGTATGGTAAGGGATGGAAAAGAGGACAAAATCATGTAAAACTATAATAATGATTATGCACTTAATGCTCATATAATTACAACAGGATTAAAATTATGTGAATATGTGAAACAATGCAATAACAAAAAAAAATGTGATTCCAGTAGCAGTGAAATAGGACAAAAGGCTTGGAAAGTGACTCTTTTCCTATTTTGTTGTAATGATTTTGAGTACAAACATTTCTATAGAAAATATCATGAACTCCCTAGTCATATCTAAGAAACAAACAGTACACCTATATATATTTTCAACCTTAAAACTGTCACATGAATAGTACAGATAATTAACTTTGGCTGAATGACAAAGTTTTAGACTTGTCCAGACTGGGAGCATTTGCAGACGACAAATTAAATGTCATTCATATGAGATTAAATTTTGTCTTTGCAATGGTAGACCACATTGTGGGAAAAGGAGTAAATACTTGTTACCAGCATTTTCTCCTCTTCCCAAAAAGTTTTCAAAGTATTCTTCCTCAGGGTTGATAAGAAAAAAGGATGGTTTAGTAAACAATAATTATACTGTTTGAGGCTATCTTTGAACTTCTTCCTCGATCACACGTTGGATGCTAAGTGTGTAAATGATTTTCACAACAGAATACAGCACCTAATCAAATTGATCTGTAACTACCTGAGCACAGGTGACTGAAGCTCAATCAGCCTATCTCAGAAGACCAAAATTTTCATTAATCAGTCATCAAACACCATTTAGCTCACAGGATGAATTTCTAGGCCTTGCCAGATAAACTTTCCCAATCCAAGACACCAACCATCTATTCTCTATTTATCATATATCTATAACTCTTCACCAAATGAGGAAAATGAAGACTCGTCAAAATTGAAAGCATTCAAAGACAATTATTTACAGGCGGCTCAAATGATGGAATTTGTTTCTGATAGGGTAGAAAACATTGTGGAAAAAGGGAAAAAATGCTGGTAACTAGCATTTTCTCTTTTTCCCACAATGTTTTCAAAAGGCTTCTTTCCTAGGGTCATTAAAACTCGGGATTGTGGGGTAAAGAGATAAACAATCTGAGTAAAAGACAGATGTTATCTAAAAAATATATACAGCAGACCAGAACATGTTTTCTGTCTGACACAATACTCTGTGTACTGTGGTCAGAGACTACTTCTATGGACTCATTCTGGGCTCCTTCTGCCAAATCCAGAAAATGTGCTGCTTTCCGATTTTTTTTAAATTTTGTTTTATAATGGTTTTTTTTTTACAATTATAAGCAGTTTCTCCTTTCCCCACAATGTTGTATAAAACTTTCTTCTGTGGGGTCCTTAAAACTTGTTGTTAACCCTTTACCACACAACAAAAATTTAGATAAGTAGAACATCAAATCAGTTTCAGATGAAAAAATTAAATGAGGCTCTAATTGTGGGGTTTTTCTTTGAGAGGGTGTAAACATTATGGAAAAAGGAGAAAATGCTTACCAGCATTTTCTCCTTTTCCCACAATGTTTTCAAAAGCCTTTTCTGTCAGGATAGTTAAAGCTCAGGCTTGTGTGGTCAAGGGGTAATAATGCTCATAATTTTTTAATTATAGAAAAAAAAAATGTTGTGTGAAAAAGAGCAAATGCTTGTAGATAACAATAACTTCTTTTTCCCACAATATTTTTAAAAGATGTTAGTCTACAGCAAACACCTAAAAAGCTGTATTTCGTATGATGTTATACCAGATTTCAATAGAAGAAAGAAAAGAAGAAATATGCGGAAAAAGAGGTTGAGCCGTATAATACAATTAACAATTAATTAACGTCTAATTACTTCTCTATGCAGTACAAGACATTTTATTCACTAGATTGTGATTGCCACCCTGTGTTCTGTTTGTTCTTGGTCCCATAAATATTTCATCAACCAATTTGTTTCAATTCCAACAAATCACAGAAATGATTTTATCTATCCCGTTCATTGACCCATTTCCTCATTTACTATCATTTTGACCCTTTACCAGACAGCAAAATTGGAGACTTTTCCAAATTGAAAGCATTTGCAGATGACAAATTGATTGTGGACCATAGAATGAAATTTGTTTTTTGAAGAGTAGAAAACATGATGGGAAAAGGAGAAAATGCTGGTGACCAGCATTTTCTCCTTTTCCAACAATGTTTTCAGAAGCTCCCATCCTTAGGATATTTTGGAATTCTGTGGTGAAAGCTAAACTGTTACAAGAAAAGAGCGAAAATAAGTCAGAGAAAACAAGCAAATATTTGCTAGAGAAAGTTAAGAAATCATAGTGACAAAAGGAAAAATTGCTTATTTAGGGCTATTTCTCAATTAGTTACAATATTTTCCAAAGTCCGACTGAAGAGTAAGCCTTAGCCTGCCAAATAAACCCAACGGACATTTTCAGACTAGAAATAAGACCAAATTAAACGCTATTTGTCTAAAGTGTTTAGGCTAAGTGAACAGTTTAGATCAGAGATCAGACTGTATGTTTTGTGCAGTCAGATCTTGATCTACACTGGCTGCAGAGGCAACTATAGACTTGATTGGCACTTTAAGGGTAAATCAAAAAGCCTGTACAGGATGAAAAAGAGTATTAATTCTTTACCATATAAAATTTTAGACTTTTACCATAATGAAAGCATTTACATATGAATGATGACAAATTAACCCTTTACCAAACAATCCCGGATTTTTACGACCCTGAGAAAGAAGCCTTCTGAAAATATTGTGGGGAAAAGGAGAAAATGCTGGTAACCAGCATTTTCTCCTTTTCCCACAATGTTTTCTACCCTTCCCAAAACAAATTTCAGTTTTTGAGTCACATTTATTAATTAATTTTGTCATCTGCAAATGCTTCCAATTTGGACTAGTCTAAAATTATGTCGTTTGGTAAAGAGTTAAACAGGGCTCAAATGATTGGATTTGCTTTTGAAAGAGTAGAAAACATTCTAGAGAAAGGGAAAAAAAATATCATTAGTACTGGATCCTTTTCCCACCATGGTCTTCTTTTTACAAAAGGTATCTTTTGCCATAAAAAACATTGCATGCTTTGGTAAAGCTCTGGTATTGTGATTAACATACATAAGCCAATAATTAACAAAATCTTTTAATTAACTCTTTCCAAACCATAGATGATACCAGAAGCTTTTGTGGGCAGTGTAGATCAAGATCAGACTGCACAGAATGTGCAGTCTGATCTCTGATCTACACTGTCCACTCTTACATTCTAGATTATGACTGAACTCTCTCTTGATCTTGCACCGAAACTATATTAATTTTGTAGCCTTTGAGAAAAAGCAATCTATTTATTCAGGAATGAAAGAGTTAAAAATCTGCCTTTTTGATTCATAACAGTCCATATCAAATTGATCTCTTCGGTATTGGTTGATTCTAAACTTTCCCTCATCTAATTATCTCCGGTACAATTGTACAGCAGATGACATAAAATTTTTTTGTAAAATATAATGTAAATAACCAAAACAATATAAACCCTATAAGTGCCTGATATTCCCATTTTCAGTTAAGAATCAAAACTGTAATAAGTGCTAGATCTATATCAAGGTTTCTTTTGTTCAGAATGTCTCAGCAAGGCAGACAATGTAGATGAGTGATCAGACTGCATGTTCTGTGCAGTCTGATCTTGATCTACACTAGCCAAAAGGAGATGATAGTTGTGACAGGTACTTTAAGGGATAATCCTATACCAAATAACAATATTTAGGATTTGTCCAAAGCATTAATTTTTAAGACAACAAATTGGTTCGAATAGTGGAAATTGTTTTTGAAAGGGTAGATACATTGAGGGTAAAGGAGAAAATGCTGGTTACCAGCATTTTCTCCTTTTCCCTCAATGTTTTCAAAAGCCTTCTTCCTGAAGATCCCTAAGACTAGGAATTGTGTGGTACAGAATTAATACATGGATACATGTGGGAATATTGTGGCAAAAGGAGAAATTGCTTCATAGAAGCAATTTCTTCTTTTGTCAGAATGCTTTCAGGAGTCGTTTGCTGTGAAATGAAACAAGTCAGGGTCATAGCCAGGAATGTAGCAAAGATGAAGCCCATCAGCAATGCACTTGGCCAGGCTTCCATGTATTTGGCTATTTTAATGCCTGTTTTTCCTTAAAAAGGCAAACATGCATTTGCAGAAAATGATGTTTAGAATGATGTTATGCACTTACAAAATTTTTGACTTGTCAAAATTGAAAGCTTTCATAGGCAAAAAGATAATGTCTTTCAAATAGTAAGATTCATCTTTGATTGGGTTAAAAAAAAAAATGTAAGAGGAGAAAATGCTAGATAAGAAGCATTTTCTCTTTTCCTACAATCTTTCCTAAAGCCTCCTTCTCCAGGGTTATCCAAACTTGCAAGCATTTGGTACACAGTTGTGAAAGATTGACGGTGTGCTCTGTGAAAACGGGGTTTACTGCATCTGCAAAAGGTACTGACCACGTAGGCTGACATGGGTTAAAAAGTTTTTGCCATTTGTAAATCTTTTATGTGTCCAAAGATCATTCTACCTCATGATTCAGTTGGTAGTCAAAGAAAATTGGGTTTTACAGGTCCAAAATTATGTGATGACTTGCTTGGTATAATGCATTACAAAGATACATCAAAGCATGACTCATATCTATTACTGTAATCGCCATAAATGAATGGTTACGATGCCTTCAAGTTTTTCGTATACTTTCATTAAATCTTTGGAACTAGCATGTTGTCCTTTTCCCTTTATTTCCTATGCTTTTAAAGACGAATTCCTTGACTTCAGCCACATATGATTTAATTTTTAATGAATTGGGGCAAGACAGCTTTAGAAAACATTGTGGAAAAAAGGAGAATATGCTGGTAATCAGCATTTTCACCTTTTTTTCATAAAGTTTCCTGCCTTTTCAAAAGCGACTGCCATCATTTGAGCCACAATTTAATTGTCTGCAAATGCTTTTAATATGAAAAACGTTATTGTTTGGTAAATCCTGAGTTTTATCGAGCCTGAGAAAGAAAGCTTTAGAAAAAATTGTGGGAAAAGAAGACAATGCTGGTAACCAGCATTTTCTTCTTTACCCACATTGTTTTCAACCCTTATCAAAATAAATTCAAGTTTTTGAGTCCATTTCATTTTGTTGTCTGCAAATGCTTTCAATTTGGACAAGTATTGAATTTTGTCATTTGGTAAAGAGTTATCTAATAGGATAGAAAACATTGTGGGAAAAGGAGAAAATGCTGGTTACCAGCATTTTCTTTTTCCACAATGTTTTTAAAAGCTTTCTCCTTCAGGGTCGTTAAAACAAAGGATTGTTTGGTAAAGGGTTAATTGGATCCTGTCTAAAATTTTGATGTAAGACGAAAAATTAACAAATGAAATGAACCCATCCATTCATTGCAAAAGAACTAAATATTTCCACTCCCAATGATTTTTGGACAGATTATCTCACACAATATTTGACCAATAAAAGCAATGATCAGACAGCACTTTTTGCACAGTCTGATCATTATCTATGCTATTCAAAAAGTGTACGGACTCACACGTAATAGTTAACTCCTTACCAAATGACCAAATGTTAGACTCCAGCAAAGTGAAAGCATTTGTAGACAACTAACCAAATGTGGCCAAAAAAACAATTTCTGTCTTTAAAATGGTAGAAACCATTGTGAAAAAAGGAGATATTGTTCCTTACCAGCATTTCCTCTCTTTCTCACAATGTTTTCTCCCCAACGAAAAAAGATATCATATGAGCTACATTTAAGTTGTCATGTACAAATGCTTTCAATTTGGGTCGAGAACAAAATTTTGTTGTTCGGTAAAGTGTTAAGGATGGTGAGATTTGTGTAACATCACCTTTCATTGGCAAAATCATACAGATTTGGCTAAGACTCGGGTAATCCGTAATCGATGGGGGGAGCCAGCGCGTATCAGCCGATCAATTAAGGATTACCCAAGTCTTAGCCGAATCTGTACGTTTTTTCGGCGATGAGAGGCAATGTTACAAGAATCCCCTTAGGGTGCCCTATCCTTAATTCATTTAGATGTCAACATTTTCAAGGATATTTTGAAAGCCTTCAGCTGCAACCTTGTTTCAGGAGGAAATGTGTTGATAGAAAGATGATGAAACAATAACAGAAATACACACAGGAAACCATCAAGGACCAACCAAGTAATTCAGTCTTATGAAAATTTTATTCTGTCAGAGAATCTCTTCATAGTTAATGAAAAATTCTTCAGTAAACTTTACCAGGACATAAAATATATAAAAATAAATAAACTCTTCCTCACATAAAACTCACATATAACATAACGTTCAAATAGTCCTACTCTCTAAACCAAAATACCTGGACCAAATTTACTCTTTACCAGATGACAATATTTTAGACTAGTCCAAATTGAAAGCATTTGGAGAAGACAAATTAAGTGTAGCTCAAATGATGGAATTTGCCAATTGCAGGGTAGAAAACATTGAAAAAAAAAGGAAGAAAATGCTGGTAACCAGCATTTTCTCCAATTCTCACAATGTTTTCAAAGGCTTCTTTCGTAGGGTTGTTAAAACTCAGGCTGTGTAATGAGGGGTAACCAACAAATATAAATTAACCCATTACCAAACAATCCCTGGTTTTAACGACCCTGAGATAGAAGCCTTCTGAAAACATTGTGGGAAAAGGAGAAAATGCTGGTAACCAGCATTTTCTCCTTTTCCCACAATGTTTTCTTCCCTTCCCAAAACAAATTTCAATTTTTGAGTCACATTAATTTTGTCGTCTGCAAATGCTTCCAATTTGGACTAGTCTAAAATTATGTTGTTTGGTAAAGAGTTAAGTTAGAGTTCAAAGTTCACAGGCTAGCAATCTGATTGGCTTAGACTTTCATTCTTAGCCAATCATATGACTGGACTTGGCCAGTATCTCTTTGTGTGACTTTGGTTAACCCTTTACAGAACAATCCCAAGTTTTATCAACCCTAGAGGAGAAGACCTGTGAAAATATTGTGGAAAAAGGAAAAAAATGCTAGTAACCAGCATTTTCTCCTTTTCCCACATTTTTTCTATCCATCTAAAAAAATTCAACCTTTGAGCAACATTTATTTTGTTGTTTGTAAATGCCTTCAATTTTGAACAGTTTAAAATTTTGTTGTTTGATAAAGAGTAAACCATTTACCAAATAATCCGGTATTTTCATAGTCCGGAAAAAAAAGGCTTTTGAAATCATTTTCGGAAAAGTAGACAGTCTAGTTTGCCAGTATTTTCTCCTTTTCCAAAAAAGTTTACAAAAGCCTTCTCTTTCAGGATCACTCAGACATTGGTTTGTTGTTCAAAAGGTTTTATCTAACAAAAAGTTTTGGATACAGTAATGAGGTGGTCCACTTCTATCATTATAAAAGATAAAAAAAAATCTCAAATCATAAACAAAAGCACCGCATATTGATGCCAATACTCAGCTGCAGTTGCTTCATTTAGTGAAAGTTCCATGTCGGAAAAAAAGGGGAAATAACTGTGTCAAAATATGTTGAAGGTTACCTGCCCCTGTTGTTTGTGTTCCCCTTTTTAATAGCTGACAACTAGCCCAAGTATGAAGTAAATATCTTCACTAATAACAAGGATGAAGTAAATATCTTCACTAATAGCAGAGATATGACAGCATTTCTAAGTTTTAGCATGATTATGATGCAGACATAGAAAACACAGACGACAATAAAGCTATGACAACTCTTCAGGTCTTCTTCAAACACAGCCCAAGCTAAAAATAACATTTCTGTGAAATAATTCAATTTCGGACCATGATGCACATATTAAGTGTACACACTTGCGATGAAAGAAACGTAATGATATTCAAAAGAAACATGGTAATAAAGATTTAACTAAAATTTTGGACAATATCAAACATAATAAACAATATTTTTACAATATCTACACATAGAATTATCTTAATTTACAATATTTATCCATAGCTATGTTGAATTTTGAGAAAGATCAGAGAAAGATCAGAGAATAACATTCACCCTTTACCAGATGACAAAATTTTAGATCATCCTTATTGAAAGCATTGGCAGATGATATATTCAAAGTGGCTCATAGGGTAGAAAAAATCTGGTTACCAGCATTTTCTCCTTTTCCCACAATGTTTTCAGAAGTCCTTTTCCTCCTGTTACAGGAGACCACTCCTGCATGCATGGCTTTGTCCCGATTTAAATACAATACCTGACAACAGTGTTAGGGAGAATTCTCTTTAGCTCAGTGGTTATGGTATTGGCCTTTCGTCCGGGCGTTCTAGCCCGATCCCTTTATTTCTGCCATGCATTTGTTCATTTGTTTCTTTGTTACGGACTTTGTTTGTAAGATGGGGGCTCGTCCGGGATTGGCCATTGAGCCATTAATCCCATTTGTTGTCCAAAAACGGACTTCCTGCCTAATAAGGCTTTGAGTCATCAATAAATGATGACTTTAGGAGGGGGTGTGTTATGGGAGACCACTCCTTCATGCATGGCTTCGTCCCGATTTAAATTCAATTCCTGACAACTGCGTTAGGGAGATGTCTCTTTAGCTCAGTGGTTATGGTATTGGCCTTTCGTCCGGGCGTTCTAGGGTTCGAATCCTGCCCGGTCCCTTTATTTCTGCCATGCATTTGTTTATTTGTTTCTTTGTTACGGACATTGTTCGTAAGACCTCCAGGTCATTAAAAAAAAAAAATGGTGAGGTGTAGGGTGAAAGAACAATATAAATTTAAAGGTTTGCTTAATTTTCAGAAAATATAAAAAACTTTTGGTCAAAGAAGCATTATTTTCAAATAAAGTTTTATTGAAAAAGGAAAATATAATCTGCTATTGATACATTACTTATTGCAGAATACTTTTTTGTCTTTAAGAAGCCTACATTTCTAAAGCACTGTGGATAAAGGAGATATTTTTCATAACATCATTCAAAACTTTTGAAGCTGTGAAATAGATTTTTTTTCTATTCTATAACTGCATGGAAATAAGACTGTTCTAGACCTTGTCAAAAGAGACTTTAATACATCTTTATTTAGATAAATGTCATTTTTAACCAAATATTTTAGCAGCTAATTCCACAGCAATAAAAAAATTTAGAAAAGAATGATATTTCTTTGGTTTGTTTAGAAATACTGTGAAAAAAGGAGCCATTGCCTGTGTACTAAAATTTCAACTCAAAACCTTAACATCTATTAAAAAACACAAATGGCAAAAATATGAGAAATAGCTCAAGAAAAGGCCATAATTGTCCTATAGTGATGTGAAAAGCATCAATGGAACAGCAGCATTTACTGGTTGCAATCAATTGCTAGTTTTTCTTTAATGTTTCTATACTGTTTTATTAGGCTGTTCATAGGCGGATCCATGGTCAGAATATTTATATGCACATTGGGAGAGGGAGCAGGAGGGTGGCATTTATTGTAAAGCATAGAGGAATTTCCTAGTCATCAGTACATTATCTATTTCGCTTGAAAAGGCGAGCAGATCTAGAGAAAAATCATGCATGTATATGGTACTGTAAATTACAACTTTGGTCACTGATTTTTTTTTGTACGCATATGCGTATTGTGTGTAATGGCTGCTACACCCTTGCTGTTTCTTTACTGCTTTATTTGCACTGTTATAAGTAAATCTAAGGGCATCTTATAAAATTACAGTACATTATATAGACAATTTCATAAATAGTTACAAAAATATAACAAAGACACCCTATTTACAACATACCAGTACAGTTTGACAATATCACAAAAAGATTACAAAATCAAAAGCTTTATCAATAATATTTACAACAATGTGATACTTTTAACTAATAACATGATATGAATTCAATAAAACCTTCTGATAACCATTAAGTTTTGAGGACCTTTTCACGGAACTCCTTACCAAACGACGAAATTTTAGACTTATTAAAACTGAAAGCATTTGCAGACAAAAAATTACATGTGACTAAATATTTGAAATTTGATTTGGGCTGGGAAGCAAACTTTGTGGGAAAAGGAGAAAATGCTGGTTACAAGCATTTTCTTTTTCCCACAATGTTTTCAAAAGTCCTTCCTCAGGGTCGTTAAAAATCAAGATTGTGTGGTAAAGGGTTAGAGATTATGATAACTCTTTACCATATGAAAAAAATATTAGACAAGGACCAAATTGAAAGTATTTGCAGATGAAAAAAAAACTAATTTGCCAATGATGAAATCGGTCCTTGAAGTCGAAGAAAACATTGTGGGAAAGAAGGAGAAAATGCTGTTTACCAACATTTTCTTATTTTCCAAGTTCTGCAAAAGCTTTTTTCACCAGGGCTGTTCAAACTATGAGACTTTTGGCATAGATTTATTATTGAGATGCATCATGTGACTGGCTGAGGCATTAAGATGGCCTCAACAAAAATTTAGACAGATAAGTACATTTGGCGATGGTTGGCAAACACAGTCTTGGAAGAATTTTTGCACTACTTGTACCACAATTATTCCAAAGATTGCAATTGTAAAGAATAAAGAAGAGCACTGTATGTAGGTACAAACCCTTGGCAATTGATGCTTTTTCAGTAAGAATTGAAAAAGGGGCATAATTATGTCAAAAATATTTTGAATACTACCTGCCTTTGTCGTTATGGGTTTCCCTTTCGATAGTTAACAACTAGCCCAAGTTTGAAGTAAATATCCTCACAAATAACAGAGATATGGGAAAATTTCAAAGCTTTTGCTAAAAGACAGTAGCAACCCAGATGCTTAGAGGGCTATGACTTCACTTCAGGTTTTCTACGAAAAAGGCAAAGCGAAATATCGAATATATATCATATCATGTTATCAGTCAACGAAAATAAGATGAGCATGTAAACTTAACAACAGTGACACAAAATGAAATGATAATACGATTGAAGACAAATATGTATCACAAACCCTGAGGAAATTATTTGTACCAATCCTAACTCTTTCACTGCTAGAAAAATAACCTTTACTGTTTCAATGGCTAAAAATACATTTCTGCTGCAAAATGAAGACACAGTTCAGTTATAACCTAGAATAAAAGAGTGGACAGAGTAGATCAGAGATCAGACTGCACGTTCTGTGCAGTCTGATCTTGATCTACACTGTCCACAAAAGCTTCCTGTGCCGTCAACAGTAAGGAAAGAGCTGACAAGTGCATTATTAGGTAACTCTTTACAAGACCACAGAATTTCTTACAATGTTTTCTACCACTTCAAAGACAAACTACAGTCTTTCAGACACAATTTTTTGTCTACGAATGTTTTCAGTTTGGACTATGGTGGCATATTTCTGCCACGAGATACGAGATAGCTATCATGATAATTCTAGAAAACTATCGCAATAAATTAAAGTTTCCTGAAAATTTTATCGAGATAGTAAAAAGTTTCCTGAAAAAAGTATCATGATAAACTAAATATTTTAACGCAAAATTTCTCACTCGTGCACGAAGCTGACATGTGAGATAAAATTATCGTGATAGGTCTATGCTTTTCTCTATATCTATAAATAGAAAATTCACCATTTGGATGAACTCGGTAGTTTTTGACTTCACAAGGTTGGAGGAAGTAAAAATTGGAATTATTAACAATTGTAGCTTAATTGGTAAATTTTGACAAGACTCGAAATTAACATAAGTCTGTAAAATCACAAAGACGACTCCAGAACAACTTTAAAACCATTCAGGGAAAAGGAAATTCATAAGGATGTAGACGAAGATGTTCCGAAACCGTATCTTATTATAACTACCGTGAATGTCAGTTGTAGGCACTAAAGCAAAAAAAATCATGATAACAGTTAGAATTATTGCGATATTTTTATCGTGAAAATTTTTATTATCTAGATAATATTTCCAGGAAACTTAGTTTTATCAAGATAGTTCTCTTAAGTTATCGCAATAGCTATCTCGTATCTTGTGGCAGAAATATGCCACCATATTGGACAAATCTAAAATTTTGCAGTTTGGTAAAGAGTTAAATTAGCTTCACTTACAAAGTTGAATTTTTTTTTTTTTTGTAAAGTGGTTGAAAATATTGTAGACACAGCGGAAAATGCTGGTTTCCTGCACTTTTTCCTCTACCCAGAATGTTTTCAAATGTGTTTTTCTTTTGGGGGCATAAAAAAATACATTAAAGAGTAACATTAAAATTTTGTTTACATTAAGGACCTTTCACTTTTCACTAACAAAAGGCTACGATGAACTAAAAACCTTCTGGGCAAGCTTCTTTTTTTTAATAAAGGGGCGAGACAGCGGGCGCAAAAATTACTTTTTAAACATATGATAATTTCGTTCAAAGTAATTTCTCTGAGTATCGGATTATTACATCAAATTATCTGCTCATAAATTTTGCTATCATCATACGCATTATTAATTCAATCAAGATAATTGTATTATTAATCCTGTACCACACAATCCCATGTTTTAGTGACCTTGAGGAGGAAGCTGTCTGAAAACATTATTGGAAAAGGAGAAAATGCTGGTAACCAGTATTTTCTCCTTTTCCCATAATGTTTTCTAACTTTTCAGAAACAAATTTCATTAATCGAGCCACATCTAATTTGTTGTCTGCAACAGCCTTTGAATTTGGGCGAGTATAAAATTTTGTTGTTTGGTAAAGAGTTAAATTGAACATCATAGAGCTGTTCAATTAAATTGTTTGTCATATTTTGTACAAATTCAGGTGTTATAATGAGTAAATAGCATTGCTGTTTCCTTTTAACTTGCAGATCAATTATAGCTGACTTTCCTCAACTTTTCCTTTATAGCAAATCAAAACTTTCTGTTCCTTTCCTACACCCTTGGATACCCATCTCTCACACATTGCAGATCAAAGATTGGACTGAAAATTCTGTGCAGTCTTATCTTTATCTATACTGTCTTCAAAAGCATGTTTAGGTGTCCAAAGCAATCAAACCATTCAAACATATCAAACTTGGTCAAATGTATGCTGCATCTGTTAGAGCCATTAATTAATGAAATGTTTTTTTTTTTGCCAAAATACATTATGTTACAAGCTAGTTGACAGTGTAGAGCAAAGATCAGACTGCAAGTTCAGTACAATCTCATTTTGATCTTCACGGTCTGAAAAGTGCATGGTGCATGGAAAGTGATGCTTCAAAAACTAAAAACAAAATTTTGTGGGTTTTTTTTTTTTTCAGTAATCATATGGCAAGGAAAGTGTTTGAACCTTGATGTTGATTAACCTATTTTACAAAGATGATTTCCAAATTACTTGCAATACATTTGTTTCTAATATTTGTTTCCAATGGCAATGAATTAAAACTTTAACAAACAACCTTGACTGTTTAAGACAACAGTAAAAACATTGGTTACCTGCATTTTCTTCTTTTCCCAAAATGTTTTCTACCCTTTCATAGACTAGTCTCATCAATTTCGTCACAGTTATTTTTTGTTGTCTGCAAGAGCTATCAATTTGGAGGAATCTAAAGTTTTCTTGTCTGACGAAGAGGTAGTGCAGAGTAGTGAAATGTAGGCATTGGGCACTTTAGCCCTTTACCACACAATCCCGAGTTTTAATGACCCTCAGGAAGAAGCTTTATGAAAACATCATGGGAAAAGGAGAAAATGCTGGTAACCAGCATTTTCTCCTTTTCCCTCAATGTTTTCTAACTTTTCACAGAAAAATTTCCTAATTTGTGCAACATTGAATTTGTCGTCTGCAAATGCTTTCAATTTGGACTAGTCTAAAATTTGGTCATTCGGTAACGAGTTAACTTGAAAAAGTGAATCTAATCTGAAGGAAATAACCACTTCTCTGATTCTAAAGTACCATAATTTCAGGACAGACAGACCAGAATATATGTAAAAGAAGCTATTGCAGTAGTATCAGAAGCAAGCATTAGCCTTCAAAGCAATCAAGAAATAGCAAGGTTTCATTTTGTTCAGGGACAGTTCTTGCAGAAAGCAGACATGCAGTTTCAGTCCAAAAAACAGGCTGCAATATGAAAGCTTTTATAATTTTTATCCTGCTTGATAACTAAAATGAAATGTTTAATTCGATAGTAAAACGTCAAATATTGCTATATCAAAGTTATGTTTTGGTGAATAGTATCTCCTTATCGGACAGTGTAGATCCAAGATCAGAATGCACGTTCTGTGCAGTCTGATCTTGATCTACACTGTCTGCAAAAGGTCAGCGAGTTGCAATATGAAAGCTTTTTAATTCTTTACCTATGGAAACAAATTTGCTAAAAAGTAACTTTGAAAACATGCTTACAAATATAAAGGAAGGATCATGACCTGTAAATTTTAATGCAGTTTGACTTTGGATTTAATTCTTTACCAAACAACAAATATTATTTTACTCATCCAAATTGAAAGCATGTGCAGACAACAAATTAAACGTGACCCAAATGAAGGAATTTGTATATGAAAAGGAAGAAAACATATTCCCACAATGTTTTAAAAGGCTGTCATTTTCAGTGTCAAAAGAAGACAGGATTATTTGGTAGGGTCAATTCAAAATGTAACTTTTACAGTTGTGGTAAGGGAGAAATAGCTTGGAACTAAAACTCTCTTTTTTCCGGACTTTTTATAATGGTAAGAAAATATGCAATAATTGTTTTTTTTATTTTTTCAATTATTATTAATAGATTTCTTTTCTTAAATTGCCTTTGCTGCATTTCGCTCATTTTGAGAAAAAAAAACATGCTTGTGATTGCTGATTGTACTTGATGCTGATTGCCATTATGACTATTCAATGCAAAATATTTTTAATATCTTAAAAAGCCTTAAAGATACATCTATACTGGCTTTCAGCCAGTTTTTTTAGCCCCATTTCATCTTTATTTTCTGAAATTATAATCACTCTTGTATCTTCCTGCCAAATGAGTCAGATCTAAGCCCTCCGCAGAGGGCACTGTTTTTCACCTAAGCCGCTGAAAAGGTTTCAATGGTTCAGATTAGGCATTGAATGAAACAGAAAAATAGCTTGCATGGTATAAATGAATCTCAAACGCAAACTGTGACAAGAACGTATTCTATGATTGAGCCATGATCTGGCAAAAAGGGGCTTAATGTGTCACCATGATGCATTATACCAAGCAAGTCATCATAAAATTATGGATCTATAAAATCCATTTTGTCCAACATTCAACTGGTTTTGGAGATAGAATAATCCTTGGACATGCAGAAAATTTGCACATAACAAAAAAGTCTGCCCATGTCAGCCTGAGCAGACTGCCCTGCTGACAATAGTTGATACTTTTTGCAGATGCATTCAGCCCCCTTTTAACAGAGCAAGGCTCATACTTAATATCTTACTTTTTTGTAATGACAGTTTTTCTCAACAACATTATTTTCAACAATATTTTCTTGACTCTCATCTTCATGCAGATTTAATTTTCAAATAATTTTTTTTCTTATCATGTTTAGAACAATAAAAATTTCTTCTCCATATTGAAAAGGATCTGATGATATGACTGGCACAAACAACGGAAAGAAATTCACACAAAAAAAATAAAACATGCACGATGCGTTACGTGACAACAATCGTTACTGTGAATTATGACTTGCGTTCCCCAGAAAAGTTTAACAATGTTTCTACTACCTCTGCTTCTGCCTGTGCCCGTCGCTCTTGTTCCTCACGATTATGACGTTGTCTGTCTTCAAATTCTCGTACTTGTCTACTATATTGATTAATTTGTTGCCTATATAAGTTATCCTCAATCTGAAACAAATAAAAGCAGAAAAAATTAAAAGAATGCACAGGATTGTGTGGTAACCTACTTAATAAGTCAAATGAAACTATAAAGTAGATAGTAAAATAGTAAAACCAAAATATCGCTATTTCAAATTCATTGGGGGGGGGGGGGGGGGGGGGGAATACATCCTTAGCGGACAGTGTTGATCCAAGATCAGACTGTATGTTCTGTGCAGTCTGATCTTGATTTACAGTGTCTGCAAAAGGTCCGCAAACTGTGCTTATACCCCTGTCACACCAAACTCGTTCTCACTCCGTACTGAATATTAGTGCCAAACACACTTAAACTGTGTTCGGACAGAGTGGACGTATTAGCAACCCTTTACGATCTGTTTACGAACTTAATGGACGGGTTAGGACAGGAAGGTGCTCCAGAACTTTGAGCCTGCTCAAAATGTTTTGCCGTCCATCCCCCTTGTAATTAGGCAGAGTGACAACGTACTTAAAACGAGATGGATGTACTACAAACGGAACTGCCATACTTCGATCCTATTAGCGACACGGTGCAGTCGTGCATCAATTGGCCGTGCGTTTGCACTTTACCGACTGAAATTACATGTCCTATCCCGACCACAGCCCGTTTTACGATTTTGTCTACCAGCGTAACACTTTCTAAGAATAGGTTTGGTGAGACAGGGGCTTCAGGTATTATAAGGCCAAAATTATACATTGTACCCCGACCACAACCCGTTTTCCGATTATGTCAGGATGGGGTAAGACGTTCTAAGAACTAGTTTGGTGTGACGGGTTTTTAGCAGGCTGAGGGTTATTTTTTTGAGGGTTATGATGGTAACCAGGATTTTCTCATTTTTCCACAAAGTTTTCTACCCCACCAAAAACAAAGGGTAGAAAACATTGTGGAGAAGAGAAGAAAATGCTGGTTACAAGCATTTACTTCTTTTCCAAAAAATTTATAACCTTTTCCTTAGTCATAAAAACATGGGACTGTTTGATAAAGGGTTAACCCTTTACCAGACAATCCCTACTTGTAACAATCCTCAGAAAGAAAGCTTCTAAAAACATTGTGGGAAAAGGAGAAAATGCTGGTAGCCAGCATTTTCTCTTTTTCCAACAATGTTTTCTTCCCTTCCTAAAACAAATTTCAATTTTTGAGACACATTTATTTTGTCATCTGCAAATGCTTTCAGTTTGGACAAGTCTAAAATTTTGTCGTACGGTAAAGAGTTAAATGTTTCTAATCCGTTGAACAGAATTTAAATGAGTTATCATCTTAAAATTCAAAAAAGTACACCATTAAATGAGTATTAAATACTCTGCCAGTGAAAGGGGATGCAAACATTTACATTTTGAAAGTGAGAAATTAATCTATATCGTTCAAGATCAATAATTCACATCTTTTCATACTATCTCTTAAACCTACACCGCACAATCCCGAGATTTAACAAATCTGAAGGAGAATGCATTTTAAAACATTTTGAGTAACATTTAAATCTTGTCTGCAAATGCTTTCAATTTTGACATGGCTAAATTTTGTCGTCTGATAAAAAGTTTACTCTTTACTACACAAGAACATTGTAGTCTCATCCAAATTCAAAGCAGTTTGCAGACTACAAATCAAAGGTGGACAAAACAATGGAACTTGCCAGTAACAGAGTAGAAAACATTGCGAGAAAAGAAGAAAATGCTGGTTGCCAGCATTTTCTCCTTTTCCCACAATGTTTTCAAAAGCTTTCTCGATCATGAATGTTAAAACATGGGATTTTGTGATAATGGAATGATTGCAATCCGCTTTGAACGTTGATATCCTCTACCAGATTTGGAAATGAAAAAGTAAATCATACTTAAATTATTGGATTTGGCTTGGAAAGAACCTGGCCTAGTACAGGTGAAACCTATGACCTACATGAAGAACTTGGCAATGCAGGTCCAAGATCAGACAATGAGTTGAGTGTAGTCTGACCTTGGGTCTACATCATCTTATCACAGGCATTGAAATGGTGCTTTATTTACAAACAATACCTCATTAATTTTGTCAAATTTTCTGCAGATAACTTGTATAGAGTAATCTTTGCTAGTTTAGGGCGACAACCGCTATGCTGCTCTATTCACCCTTGGCTGACCAAGTTAAAATTTATAATACCATAGATATGCGTAATCATTGGTTGCAGTCTCCACTAAAAGCACCAATCAAATTGCACATTATATTTGCTATGCATAAATAAAAATAGCAACAGCAGGAGAGAATTGTTGGATATATTGGGAATCATTACCAAAAAAATACAAACAGTATTTACTTCAACGTTCACTGTAACAAATCAATTAAATGAAGTTTTAGGATACATTTCAACAGTAGATAGTGGACTGCCTAGAACTGTATCCTAAAACTCCATTTATCTCTTAACCAAACAACAAAATTTTGGCCTCAACCAAATTGAAAGCAGTTGCAGACGACAAAATTAAATATTGCTAAAATGATGATTTCTGTCTTTAATAGGATAGAAAACATTGTGGGAAAAGGAGAAAATGCTGGTTACCAGCATTTCCTCCTTTTCCCACGATGTTTTCAAAGCCTTCTCTTTCAGGGTCGTAAAAAGTCCAGATTGTGTGGTACAGGGTTAACTGATTTGTCACAGTGAATATTTAAGTGAATATTGTTCACCTTTATGTTATGGTAATGGTTCCCATCATTTAATCTACACTGTCTGCTTTTTTGACAGATATTCTAAAACAGATTAGAAGTTACAATATCTCCATTTTTGAAACTGACTGTTCATATTCATACCATTTATTTAGCGATAAAATGCTACACTCATTATTAAACTATTCCAAGTTTTAACCTGGCCTAAGGAAGAAACCTTTTGAAAAAGGGAAAAGGAGTTAATGCAGGTCAGCAGCATTTTCTCCTTTTCCCACAATGTTTTTGAAAGGTTCCTTTCTAGAGGTTATTCTAGAGGTCCAGATTGTATAGTACAGGGTTAACTCTTTACCAAAAAACAAAATTTTAGACTAAACTAAATTTAGAGCACTTGCAGACGACAAAATAAATATGACTGAAAAATAGAAAATTTGTTTTGGGAAGGGTGCAAAACATAGTGGAAAAAGGGAGAAATAGCTTGTTGCCAGTGTTTTCTTCTTTTCTCACAATGTTTTCAAAAGCCTTCTCAATCAGGGTCGTTAAGAGTCAGGATTGTGTGGTAAAGAATTAGCCCTAAGATTGCCAAATAAACGAAATGGAAATTTTCAATCAGGATTCCCTGTACTTCATTTTAAGAAAACTAGAATATCCAGAATACCCAGACATAACATAACAGACAATGTAGATCAAGATCAGACTACAAGTTTTGTGCTGTCTGATCTTGATCCATACTGTCAATATGCACGTATAAATTTGTGAAGTATACTCCAAGGGTAAAGCAAAATTTTAATTATGCTATAAGCATAGAAAATGATTTGTGTAGCGTAACAGTAGATGCAATAAAATAGATTTTTTACCATACAATAGTAATCTACATGTAATAAAACAGCTTGTCAGACAAAACATGGTGGGATATTGCATGTCATTCACAACTTGTTTGCCCATTGAATAGATAATCTTATACCCAATATCCCTAATCTCTGCTAAATGCATAAACTAGATTGTTATAATCCCATACTTGAAGAAAAGATAGGCCTAATGTTAAAATGATAATTACAGAAAGCAAGCTTTTCACACAAAGTATATATACAGTATGTCAAGTTATTAAGGTAGAGTTAGTCTCAAAAAAGGGTCCCTGGATGTCAAAAAGCAGCCATTCTTGAATTCTGAGCACATGCTACAATCTTAAATTACACTCAAATAAATCTTGAAATGTGAGAGTACATGTATTGTGTCTTCTACTATCAAATTTTCAATTTTAAATATCAGCATTCATCAAATATAATTTCTAGGCTCTTCAGTGACTAGCAGAAAGTGAATTTCATTTCCTTTCCCCAGTGAAGATTACCAGCAACAGTCTAAGGTTCCTTCAGAAGAGAGCTGTTTTGAGAAGGCTGAAAATTTTCCCCAGGAAAACTTTCAAAATTTCAAGGGAGGCTACTACCATTATTAATTACAATAACTATGTCCCTTTGTTTATGTTAATGCTTCATTAAATTAGGGATCTGCTGACACCCAGTTCTGAAAGCTATGTGTTACAACAAGAGGCAGGTAAGGGGGTAGAGTTGGTACAAAGTTACCCATCAAAACTTAGGTACCCAGGATTTTGCCAGGTTTATGCTGTATTGGTAAAAAAACCAATAATGCAGCATACTGAAGACTCTACTGGAAAAGGCTTTTGCATGGTGTTTGCATCTGCACCTTTGGGGATGCATTACAAGAGGTTGCAAGACTCACTGTTTTAGAGTCTAAATAATCTTTTTTACAGCTAAGAAAAGTTTTTGTAAACTCATTATTTCTTCATAACTCTTCCTGAAATTTGATATAAACTGACAGGCTGAATGACTTTTGGAAAATGTGGTCAACCATATGCAGCTGGGCTCAATTTCAAAGTGAATGCTACAATACCATGGACACAAGTTTGAAATGCTTGCTTCACTGGTTCATTCAATAGTCTGAAAGCTTCAGGTGCATGTTAAATCAGCATGTTTTACATGGATTAATTGGCTTTAATTTGTTTGAAAGGTTCTAAGTTTGACAGACTCCATGCATATGGTCCTGATGCATCCAACACCAAGCCTGATTAGGAAACAGAGAGCAAATGAAATGGTCTCTGAATCACAGAGCAGCTGAGCTACAAAATCCCCTGCATGCTGTATTGATTTTCTTTGTCTTTTTGTTCTTGTTTGCTAGAAAAATATCTGGATTTGCCATATCTCTCAGCAGAAGTTATGAAACCCATGTGCAATGATTGTTGTATGTGACAGCTGAGTGTGGAAGTACAGCCTGTCTGGCAGGGTTTTATTTTGCACCAAACATCATGTGTTGCATGTAAAAAAAATAATCTTGCAAGGTGTGAGTGGATTTGCTTTGTCTTATCCAAGTTTCTTATCAGGGATGGCAGCTGGAGCCATCGAAGGGTCAACCACACCGCTGTAGGGGGCACCCTGGCTTCCTGGCAGCAGCACGGGCTGCTGATATGACGGCTTGTCGTTATTGACGCACCTAATGTGCTCTGACAGAAGTGCATTGTTGTAAGGCATATCCACAAGTGATTTGAATGATTTAAAGTGGAAAAAAACAACATATGGAAGAAAGGCTAATTACCAGTACACATGTGCACCCAGTATGACTAGTATACTGGCTCTTTCTGTCTAAGCACACTCCATTCTATAAACAGAATGTCAGTCTGCACTAGGCCAGTTCAGTATGAATGCACCATACATCTGTTTTGGAATATAGGACCACACTGAGCTGCAAATTATGATTGCCAATTCTTCCTTTCTCTTGATTCACAGAGATATGCAACCATGCTGCCTTTTCTCAATTTGTTCTTTTGTTTTTGGAAATAAGTGTTATATCATAGAGGGAAAGCCAAAGGTCAGCATTAACACTGAAAGCAAGGCAGCTCTAAAACAGTCACTTCACCCTTTTCTACAAGTGCAGTTCAGCAACCATGTCTTGAATTATAAAGAAGTTTTGATATTTCAAGAAGTTGAAAAACTTCAACAAATATCCTTCAGGCACAGCTTAAAAGTTGAAAATGAAAAATATGATCAATGGCAGGTATTTATGAAATGACTTTAAAAAAGTACTTGCAGACAAGACAAACATGAAAAATGTTTTCTTGAACAATATGGCATCAATTTCGTGGACAGATTGCTTAACCAGTCTAATGACTGATTTTGCACTTTTAATGAATAGACCCAAATCTTGTGTGTGGTGTGGTTATGGGGATTTTATTCTATCTGTATCAATCACTGACAGAAAACTTCATATTTCTGACACAAACTTTTAAAATGCACTGCAATTAAAACCATTATGGGAATAACAGTCCAGAAATGCATCTAATTCAATCCATGCACATATGCTATGGTTTAACACTTTACCAAACAATCAAGAGTCTTAAAGACCATAAAGAAGGGCTATGAAAAACATTTCTGGAAAGGAAGAAAATGATGGTTAACAGTATTTCCTCATTATTCTACAATTTTTTCTACCCTATCTAAAACAAAAACTTTATTTAAGCCACATTTGATATGCCGTCTGCAAATGCTTTCAATTTGGACAAATCTGAAATTTTGTCGCCTTGTAAAGAGTTAACAGTTTTTGCCACTGCCTAGCAGGTTTCCACACAAAATATTGGTTAAAATGTGCCAAAAATTCAATCACTTCCACAGACTTTGCCCACATCATAAAACAACACAGATTCATTTGCACCATTACCTATAATTCAGTTTTCAAAAGACGCTCATAACATTCTGTCATTTTTGTGGTCAGGATAATTAAGACAATCAAATTTGGGTGGGTGATTTGGCCTAATTTATCAAGGAAGACTCTAGTGTTACTGACTAACAAATATGACAGCAGATTTCTGACAAAAGAAAAAACATTTCGACTTTATGACAATCTATTATAAACCTTCATTTTGGGCCCGAAGAAAATGAATAGTTTGCACAGAAGATGGGCATGCATGCACACTTGAGTATGCCAAATAAAGTGTACACTAACTGAGGTAAATTAATTCTAAATGTACCACTTAATAGAGGGAGGTATTCTATCCCTCTCTGATTGTTTACATTGCACAATTTGAATTTGCCAGAAAAAACAACTTTTTCTATCTCTGCATCTTGAAGAGCAGTTTCAAGGCAGACAAGCTGCAAAATTTTCCAATACTTGCTTTACAGTGAGTGCATTAGGGAGCATGTTCAGGTAAACATGATTTGGAACAGAGAGGGATAGCTTGATCTTGTCCTTTAATATTTTCATGGGCTTTCATGGATCTCTATCCTTGGGGTCCATGGGTTCAACTTTTTTTTTTTTCATTTTTTTTTTTATTTAGATTTTCCTTTCAAAAGTGTTTGTTATGTTATGGGTATGCAAAAATATCTTATAATATGCATAATGAAATGATGTTTATCCCATGCATTTACTTACATAGATCATTTACCAAAGCATTAACCTTTCACCAAAAAATCCTCATCTTCAACAACCCCAAGGATGAGTTCTTTTGAAAACATTGTGGGTAAAAGAGAAAATACTGGTACCATTTCAAAGATAAATCCTTTCATTTGAGCCACATTTACTTTGATGGTTGCCAATAATTTTAATTTGGACACATCTAACATTTCTTTATCAGATACAGAGTTATAAAGACGTCTCAGAATGGGGGATAAAAATTGATCCTGAAAATTCTTCTGTGGATATGAGAGGGTCTCATTGTAAACTCAAAATTTTATCACCGAAACACACTGTATAATCGACTTATCATTTGCATTATTTCAACTGTGAATTTATATGCATGATGCTCATAATTATGTCAAAATAAGAAGACAAAGAACTTGCATTCTGATCCTGGGTCAACAGTATCTCATATTGTAATTTTCTTTCCAGCTAGAAGAACTTTTAAACAGTAATATTTATGTGTTTACTATTGGCTGAAAATTCTTATTCAATCCTTTCAACAGAATAATCATTTACCATACAATCCCAAATTTTAACAAGCGTGACAAAGAAGGCTTTGAAAACCAGCATTTTCTCCTTTTCCCAAATTGTTTCCTACCCCATCACAAGCAAATCTCATAACTTGAGCCAAATTTAATTTGTTGTTTACAAATGCTTTCAATGTGGATCAGTCTAAAATTTTCTGTCTGGTAAAGAGTTAAGGTTCACATTCATAGATGCCCTAAATCAAGTCCTTACCAGATCGTAAAATTTTAGTCTTTTATAAATTGAAAGAATTTTGCAGACGACAAATTAAATGTTAATCAACACATAAGATTTGTCTTTCAAAGGATAGTGTACATTGTCAGAAAAGGAGAAAATACTGCTAAGCAACATTTTCTCCTTTTACAACAATGTCTTAAATAGCCTTCTTCTTCAGGGTTGTTAAAAGTCAAGTTTGTTTGGGAAAGGGTAGAGGGAAGAATCGTTTTGCATATGCATGATCTATTCATAGCAGTTAACATGTAGTTCATATTTCAGTGCATGTTTTTTTTTTTCATGAAACTGTGCTTACATTGAAATCCAGATCTACACTTATTGACCGTTCTTTTTGACATTCTACATATATATCTAAATTTCTAAACAAGCCTTTCCATTGGCTGAGAAAATTTTGTCACTGCCAATCAGAATGCTTAGGTCTTTCTTTTGTCCAAGGAATTGAGAATAAGACCTGAAATTGAATGATTTGTGGAATACGAACTCATATGTATTTTATACAAGGACAAGCTAGATCTGTTTACTCAAAATTCATCCAACTGGTTCACATGAAACAAAAAATTAATTCTGCCTGTGTAAATTAAAATATACCTGAGCCATGCTCTGTGAAAAGGGGGCTTAATGCATCTGCAAAAAGAATCCACTCACGTCAGCCTGTGCATTCCGTGCAAGCTGACGTGAGTCAGATCTCTTTGCTATTTGTAAATTTTCTGTATGGCAAAGGACCATTCTACCTCCAAATCCATTTTATTGTTAAACTAAGGGAATTTTATGGATCTATAATTATGTGATAACTTCCTTGGTATAATGCATCAAGGAAATACATTAAAAGCCCCTTTTTACATGAGCATGGCTTACCTGTATTTAACCCTTTACCACACACTCCCCGGTTTTAGCAACCCTGAAGAAGAAGCCTTTTGAAAACATGGTGGGAAAAGGAGAAAATGCTGGTAACCAGCATTTTCTCCCTTTCCACAATGTTTTCTACCCTGTCGGGTACAAATTTCGTCCTAATGACTACCTTTAGTTTGTCGTCTGCAGATGCTTTCAATTTGGACAATTCTAAAATTTTGTTGTCTGGTAAAGAGTTAAACCTTTGTGTACTGAATTTTTGAATGGAGAAGACATTCCCCATCCAATACTTAGATCCCAAGTAGCAGATTGCTTTATCTTAAGAATCCCATACAAAGGATGAAAGATTATGAAGATGTTGTATGTCAAAATCTGCACTTTCTACTCTTTCCACAGTGCTTTCTACCCTTTCTGGGACAACTTTCCCCACTTGCCATTTAATTTACCATCATCAAATGCTAACAATTTTCTCTTCTGGTAAAGAGTAAAATTATTTGGAGACTACAAATTAAATGTGTCTCAAATGATTTAAAAATTGTCTATGAACAGATAGAAACAAAACATTGTGGAAAAAGCCCTATCTGTTATGTCAGCTTAAACATTTGATTGTGTGGTAAAGGATTACCAGATTGGATTGGATTGGATTGGATTGGATTTTTCTGACCGACCAGCCGGTCGGCCAGTCAGTCGGCGGTCGGTTGGTTGGTCGATCAATCGATTGATGTTTCACACTGTTTTGAAACATAATCTCAGTTATATTGTGCCAGTCAGTGCACCTATCCTTGCTTTCTCCGAATTTTTTTCACCAGTACTTCACACAATATTTTTCCCAGTAGCTGCTTTCCTCTGTCAAAATAGTGATCTGTGGTAAGAGAGGAATGAATCCTGTCGCAACGACAATCAACAATTGGAAAACAATTTGTCAAGCTGGGGATTCAAACCAGAGATCCCTGTTCTTAAGTCCTGTACCCTGCAGACTGTGCTACTTGGGCTCAGGTTAACATAAGACTAAGCTTTGGACTTGATCTTATTTAAGGTATTTCTATATGGCTCAAATGATGGTCGTTGTCTTTGTAGGAATGAAGAACATTGTGGTAAATGGAGAAAATGCTGGTTACCTATGTACTCAATAGGCCTCATCAGGTAGCTCAGTTGGTAGCCCACAGGGCAAGTAAGTCTGGGGTTGTAAGCTTGAATCAAGCTCAGCCAAGGTCTTTAAGAGGACTGATGGTTGTAATTGTGACAGGGTTCAAAGATTTTCTCAAAAACTTACAAAACAAAACCTGCTTGTTTGTCAATTTTAAACCCTTACCAAATAAAGGAAGCATTTGAAAACATCATGGGGAAAAGGAGAAAACGGTGATAACCAGCATTTTCTCCTTTTACCCCACATTGTTTTCTGCTCTTTCATGAACAAGTTAAGTTATTTGTATCACATTAAATTTTTCCAATGCAAATGCTTTCAATTTGGTCAAGTCCAAAGTTTTGAAATTTGGTAAAGAGTTAAAGAGTCTGAAACCCAAAGCAATAAAAAAAACCCATTTTTTGTCTATAAAAAACGCCCTGCTATTGCAAAGTATCTTGCAAAGGCTCTTTAGGTCCAAGGGACTCAAAATTTCAAACAAAATATAGTTCACATATCAAGCTGTATACGGTGTGCAGTCTGATCTTGATCTACACTAATTACAAAAAGCAACCAAACTAGTCCTTGTTAGCCAAAAGGGTAAGACGAGTAGCGGAAAGATGAGCTGACAAAAATCTGTCATAAAATCTTCTGTAAGGAATCCAGGGAGAAACCTAAATGGGTTACCATAAGGCATATTGTTTGAAAATCTTTGATATTAAAGTCTCACTAAATTGCATTTATCCGTAATTGCAAGCATCGGGTCAACAAATTTCACCTAGGACAATAACGCATAGCCTGTGGCAATCATGAAAACGTAGCGTGTGTCCCGGCTTATTTCACAAATAATAGACTTCTTTTAATTAGGTTGAAAAAAAAAATACAAAAGTGTTGGATACCAATATTCAGTATTAACACTTTACCAAACGACAAAATTTCAGCCTTGCCCAAATTGAAAGCATTAGCAGACGACAATTTCAATGTGGCTCAAAGTGTGCAGTTTTTCTTTGAAAGGGTAGAAAACATTGTGAGAAAAGGAGAAAATGCTGGTTACCAGCATTTTCTCCTTTTCTCACAATGTTTTCAAATGAATCTTTTCCCAGGGTCGTTAAAAGTCGGCATTGTGTGGTAAAGTGTTAACACTTTACCAAACGACAAAATTTAAGACTCGTTCAAATTCAAAGCTGTTGCAGACGTCAAATTAAATGTAGCTCAGATGGTGAAATTTGTCTCTGAAAGGTTAGTAAACATTGTAGAAAAAGAAGAAAATGCTGGTTACCAGCATTTTCTTCTTTTCCTACAATGTTTTCAAGAAGGCTTCTCTCTCAAGGTCGTTAAAAGTTGGCATTGTTTGGTAAAGTATCAGTCTGTATTGAACGCTTCGGGATTTGAAAAAAAAATCATTTTGCAGTGAAAATGAGTTTGTGAGAGCAAAAGAAAACAAAAAAGCGTGCCAACGATCATGATCTATTATATCAACCCCTTAACACATAATCCTGAGTTTTTAACAACCTTGAAGAAGGAGGTTTTTTTAAAACATTGTATGAAAAGCAGAAAAATGCTGGTAACCAGCATTTTTTTCTCCTTTTCCCACCTTGTTTACTACCCCTTCAAAGACAAATTCTACTATCTAAACTGAATTTAATCTACTGTCTACAAATATTTTGGATCAAGACAAGTCCAGAATTTTGTCATTGGGTACAGAGTTAAACCCTTTCAAAGCAAAACAAAATAGCAAATTGCTGTAGTAGACAGTTTAGATCAAGACTAGGCCACACAAAATAAACAGGCCACACAAAATAAACAGTCTAATCATGAATCTACACTGTCTGTAATTTAGTGGCACATCCTGGCAGAAATAGCCATGATAATGCAATATTTGGAGGGTTTTTTTGCCTGATTGAAGATCATGAATTTCATTTATACAGCTTCTAACCCTTTACCTGCTAAATAACTTGAATGAAACTTTTCAAGCCGTCAGTAAAAACCTAAATAATGTTATTTCATAGTCATTTTTTTGGGGGTAAAAAAAATCTCCTTATGAGACAGTGTAGATCCAAGATCAGACTGCACATTCTGTGTAATCTGATCTTAATCTACACTGTCCGCAATAGGTCCTTGAGTTATGCTAAGCATCATAAGGGTGAAAGGGTTTACAGTGCTCTAGGGTGGGGGTGTGTCACTCTACACCAGTTGAATACACAATCAGTGAAAGGAAAAATTGAAGAAAAATCTGTCTAGAAAATTTGCTCATTTCTTATCCTTTACCATACGACCCCACATCTTAATGATCCTGGAGAAAAATAAGGCTGTTGGAAATATTGTGGGAAAAGAAGAAAAATACTGTTACCAGCATTTTCTCCTTTTCCCACAATGTTTTCTATCATTTTGAAGATGAATCTCCTTATATATGTGCATAACCCATAGAAAGCTGAGATAATGGATGGATCAATGAGGACAGCAAACTGAAAAATTGCTCTTTCAAGCTTGTTTTGGCATGAACATTGGACATAGTGGCATACGGTAAAGATCTGAGATCAGATTGCAGTTTCTTTGCTTGATCTTGATCTACAGCACCTAGAAAAAGGCATCATAAGTTGTGCTCAGTGCTTTAACTCTCTGCCACACACCAAATTGAATGCATTTGCAGACAACAATGTAAAAGTAGCTCAAGTGATTGATTTTTGTCTTTGATAGGGTAGAAAACATTATGGGAAGAGGAGAAAATGGTGGTTACCAGCATTTTCTCCTTTTCCCACAATGTTTTCAAAAGGCTTCTTTCTCAGGGTTGTTAAAACTTGGGATTGTGTGGTGAAGGATTGAGGCTTTTAATGCACTGACTTGTTTCGATTGAAAAGTATTGGGATTTCAAGTCATCTGAATCAGAAAAAATAATTCCTTACAGGAAGGGTGAAAGTTTTTGCCACTTTTTCTTGTCACATAAATTTTAAATTTTTTCTCTTCATTTCTACAACATCAACATAATAATAATGTTTTGTCGTTTTTTTCTGTAATTGTTGCCTTCATTACCATTCTAGAGTATTTGTTTATTTACAGTGAATAGTCACATGGCGCCTTTAAATCAATGCCTCCCTCTTATAAATTAGCTGCATTCTTTGAAAGTTCCCTTGTAATACAGAGTTAACTCTTTACCTAATGTCAAAATTTAAGACTGGTCCAAATTCAAAGCATTTGCAGACGACAAAATAAACGTGGCTCAAAAAATGAAATTTGTTTTGGAAAGGGTAGAAAACATTGTTGGAAAAGGAGAAAATGCTGGTTACCACAATGTTTTCAAAAGGCTTTTTCTTCAGGGTCGTTAAAACATGTGGTTGTGTGGTAAAGGGTCAACCCCTAGATCTGCAATCTGATTTTGATGCTCAAGTTTCATAAAAATCAGCAGACATGAACTACATTATATATCTGCGAGATATACACACAAGAAAACTTCTTAACTGCCACTTTTGAGCTGTAATTCCTCGTAGACCTTTTTTTGTGCATCACTGTCCAGAAAAGAGACATTTCATTTATTTTGACTTTTTGCAGAATAACTGATAAGTGTAAAAACACACCTCAGCCTAAGTCTGAAAAGAATTTATTGACTAATTCTTGTTAAAGGAGCTTATTTAGCATCCATTCACTCAACACTGGTAATTGAAAAATCAAATTCTTCAAAACGTTTCCTTGGATTATATATTTGTGACAAAAATAATTTTCATCATTTTCTTTTTTATTGCTGACAAAATTTCAGTCCTCTAAGCTTCTCCTTTCAACATGTTTTGGCTGATAGACCATGCTTTCGGATCTGATGTACTTTCCATCTCTTTGAAAAGGTATGCCTTCTGTTGGCAGAATCAAGAATCTTTTAACTACAATACCATGGCTAATGTCCAGATATATGTTACAATTTGTTTCCATTTACCTGTCTATTACTTCGTCAAATTTGCTGGAGAAACCAAAGTGGCAGTTTAGAAGTTTTCCTGCATGGGCAGTCATAAAAAACGGAAACAGAACTGTACTTACATTTGCTCTTTCTTCATCATATTCAACAGAACCTACACCATCTAATCTATGCAAGTCTATCCAACCTTTCCACACAACGCAAACACCATTTAATATAAACTGTGATTTTAAATATACCTGAAATTAGACAAAAGGTAGAAATTAAAATTAAATTTTATCATCTTTTAACACTCTACCAAACAAATCCCTATTCTAATGACCCTGAGGAACAAGGCTATTGCAAGCATTTTGGAAAAAGGAGAAATACAGGTAACCATCATTTTCACCTTTTCAAACAATGTTTTTCCCCTTCCAAAGACAAATTCCACCAATTGAGGTACATCCAAGTTGTGGTGAGGAAATGCTTTCAATTTGGACAAGTCTAATGTTTGGTAATCAGTTAAAATTCAATTATAATTAATTTCTTATTTAAATAATCATGTACATACAGAGTTATTCGTTTCTGACTGCTGTCACCTATCAAAGCTGACTACAAATAAATGCCTGTGATGCGTTGCTATGTAACGCAGGCTTTATGTTGAATATAAGTTAAAATGCCAATAGGGACCCTGTTAGAAGTCGTTTCTCTGTTATCTGATAATTTTCAATCACCCAGTCAAGTTCTCAACTAGATGAATAATAAATACAGAACAAATGTAATACATGGACCACTTATAAGTTTTAAAAATGAGTACAAGCTTATTTCAGAGATTTTCAAAATGCAATGTAGAATATTTCTTATTCTTTAACACTTTACAACATAGATCTAGAGTATTAAAGAAGAAGCCTTTTGAAAACAATCTGGGAAATGGAGAAAATGCTAGTGTCCAGCATTTTCTCCTTTTCCAAAAATGTTTTCTGCCCTTCCGCAAACAAAGTGCAACTTTTGAGTCCCATTTATTTTGTTATTCTGCAGATGCTTTGAATTTGGATAAATCTAAAATTTTGTCATTTTGTAAAGAGTTAAAATATCTTTTTTTTTTTAATATTCCACTAATTACTAGTCTGTTTGCCTCTTGAAACTTTGAATATTGATAATTAATGAGACTGGTAACCAGCATTTCCCACTGTACTCTATTTCTTTTTTTGCTACTTTTTCAAAGACAAAAAATAAAATAACATTAACACTTAACAGATCATTTGAGCCAGATTTCATTTGTCTTGGAAATTGCTTCCAATTCGGAAAAGCTGAAAATTGTAGTTTCAATGTATGGAGCAGGTCAACTGGCATCTTTGGTTTGGAGCTGTATTTCTTGTTAAATATCGTTAGGTGATAAAAAAAGATCTATTGTGCTAAATTGAATCAAATACTTCTCTTCGAACTCCCTTTTGCGGCTACCAGAGTGCTTGCAGCACTTTGATTGCTACTATTTTCAGCTGCCGCTGTCGTCCCGATTTCGCTCTGTTGTGTTTAACGAGAGAATATTTCGAGCTTGGACCCATATGTACAAATAATCATGTTTACAAATCATTTCTCTTTCATCAGTAAGTTGGGCGAATGAAATGTTTCTTTATATCTGTGACATTCATTTAGAATGATTGGCACAAAATCGAGAAATCGTTTGCTATTTCACTGAAAATTTGAGTAAAAACCTCTTTCTTATTTTAACGACGTTCTCCTTTGTAGAGAGTATTACAGTTTTCCGGCTTGTGTTTGCGCGAGACTAAACACTGGACCCAGAAAAGTTTATTTTGCGGGCGCGTAAGAAAAATATCTCTTTACTGCGTTTCTACCCTGTAAGAAAAGAGTATGAAAAGCAGATACGCGAAATATGCTAAGATATTTTAGTAGAAGAAATAAATTGTGTTTGATGGTTTCTACACAAACGTCTGATCTCAGACCGTGTGAAAAGAATACGCAAATATTATCATCAAGCTTCAACAGAAACCTTTTTAAATTACATGTTTATTATTATTTTATTACATGACAACGATCATCATGGTCATCATCATCATCATCATCATCATCATCACCATCATAAAATACAGCCACTGAAATTACAATATGAGTTGTAGTCTTAACTATTGTGGTAATGATCATACAATAGGCCTACCGATATAATCAGAACTAGTTCGATACGTGGTTTTTTGCATTAAGTATGCTTTTTATGCACAACATTATAATTATCAAAGGAGAGACTGTGCAACTTTTCATGCATCGGCTAAGTTTATTTTCGGACATTATAGATTTCAAATTTTCAAAGAACCCAACCCATTTACACCTTTCCCTCTCGAAACATGATACCCCCGCCTCTTACATTCTTTCCCCCCCCCCCCTTTTCGCATTTGGTGCTTGTCTAGTATCAAAATTGTTCTGACGTCCTCTGTCATTGACGTACACGAATAATTATCATCTCACTCAGATAAAACAGTAGTATCATCATAATGATGATATAAATAAACTATGTTTGAAGAAGCTTCTTCATATTAATTAACCCTTTATGACCAGCTGCGTAAAATTAACGACCCTCACGAAGTAGGCTTTTGAAAACATTGTGGGAAAAAAGAAAATACTGGGAACTTTTTCTTCGCTTAAAACAAATCCTATTAAGTCACATTTAAGTTGTCCTCTGCATGCGCTTTGATTTTGGTCAAGCCCAAATTTTTTCCTTCTGGTAAAGATTCAAACATCCGTTTTAACGTTCCTTTTTAAAAAGAATGCACGAATATTGGATAAAATTGTCAATGAAGAGCATTGTTCTTTTTTTTTTTTTCAAATAAATGGATAAGACTTGCAAAAACCAGCTGCTGCCGATACATTTCAGAACGATGATACTCAGTTCATAAAATGTTTCCCCTGACCAGAGACACGTTTCACTCTTTTTGCAGAACTGCAAGACACCATTTTTTATGGTTTTACCCATATCCCAAAGTTTTTCCACGTGACTTCATGATTAACATAATAAAAGCACCAATCCCTTACAATCTGACCCCGATTGCAAACTTTTAGGGTAAGTTGAAGTGAGTCAGTATCATATCATTTGTATGCCACTCCTTGGCTCCCGACAAGGGCCCCACGTGTAACAGTTTTGTAGCAGTTGTACTTTTCACTGTTCCTGAAACTTGCCGAAATCTTCGCACTGCGACCTTTCTGGAAGGCTGAATGCCATTGCTGTCAGCTCTAGCAGTAATTTACGGACTCGCCGACTTGACAACTTTTTTTTTTTTAAATTGATTAATCCATTACCAAGTCGTTGTGACTTTTCGCCCTCTGTTCGCTATGAGACAGCTTTTGAAAATACAATGGGGTATTATTTTTATCATTGCGAGCAACTGCTCCTTTTCCCACAATATTTTAGTCTAATTTAGAATGTAATTTTACTGATCATTTTGTCTTACTTGTCCAAGTTAATTACCTAAGACAACCGACAAGAAAATATGTACATCTTTAAACCTGGTATTCTTCAGAGTCGACGATGAGTGTTGTAAAAGCTTGACCTTTCAGCGGTTATACTAGATCTACGTTTAGTAGCCATAAGCATGCAATCAAATTTTGAATTCCCATTGACTAACATGCATTTTTCATATTCGAGAAAATTTTTAGAATAAGATTATGTATCTAGTCTAAAAATAACATAGATATATTAAGTGTCAAATTGATTTTTGCGCCGTTTTCATGATAAGTTTCACATGGATTTAACACATGATAAATGAACAAGCGAGATAATTCTGGAAACACGTAGGTCAATGAGGATTAGGAATTTGATGTTATAAATGGTCACTGAAGTACCTCGTATTACTGATTTTGTTTTTCTTTAAATTCGTTAATGATATAAACTAAATCAGATCTATCAAACTGATCCCAACAATAATTCTGTCAAATCAAAAATTGTAAATGCAAGAACAACGCGATATCACAGCGAAGAACATCGTGTGAAACTCATTAAATATCCTTTGTAAAAAAGAAGAAGAAAAAAATATTAATGGGTAGGGAGAAAAATGCCAAAGTTTCATCAGCTGTTTGCACTAAATATTATTTTCGCATAGTCATAGCTGTTAATCCTTTACCACAAAATCCTTGATGAAGATGGCTTCGGAAAACATTGTTGGAAAAGGAGAAAACGCTGGTTACCAGCATTTTCTCCTTTTACCACAATGCTTTCAACCCTTTCAAAGATAAATTCAGTTTTTGACTCATGTTATATTTGTCTTCTGCAAATGCTTTCAATTTGGGCCTGTCTAAAATTTTGTCGTTTGGTAAAGTGTTAAAGGTGTGGGAGGGCAGAGAGTGTGAAACAGAAGGAAAAAAATCAACATGGCGTGTCGTGCGTTTGAAGGAGGGACCTGTCACAAGAACGACATTTAAACTCTTTCCCAAACGACAGAATTTTAGACTCTTCCAAATTTAAAACATCTGAAGAAGACAAATTCGAAATTGTTACTAATAAGATTGATTTTTCTGATGGGGTAGTAAATATTGTGGGAAAAGGAAAAAATGCTGGTAACCAGCACGGAAATAAAGTTACAACAACTATTTAGAGGCTGGCAAAGTGCTGGTAAGAGAAAATCAAGAAAAAAATGGATAGGTGCACTGGCCGCTGCGATATAACTGAAATAATGTTAAAAACGGAATTAAACACCAAACAAACAACCTATTTTAGAGGCTGACCTTAAAGCGACCTCTTCTCGCACACAGTTCCTTCAGTTTACCAGACGACAAAATTTAAGAATCGACCAAACTGACAGCATTTGCAGACGACAAATTGTATGTGGCCTAAATGACGGTATTTATCTTTGAATGGGTAGAAAACATTGTGAATAAGGAGTAAGTGCTGGTTGCCAGCATTTTCTTCTTTTTCCTCAACGTTTTCAAAAGGCTCCTTCCTCAGGAACATTTAATCACGGGATTATTTAGTAAAGGGTTAATC
The DNA here is from genome assembly GCA_946811185.2 of Hippopus hippopus. Taxonomy (NCBI): domain Eukaryota; kingdom Metazoa; phylum Mollusca; class Bivalvia; order Cardiida; family Cardiidae; genus Hippopus; species Hippopus hippopus. The sequence continues at coordinate 10,301,673 of OX328103.1, read as the reverse complement.
CAGTATTGATAATCCCCTATTTTACATGGATTTTTTCAAAGTCGTCTGCTCCAGATTTGGGGGGGGGGGGGGGGAATGCATTGGCGTTCGTTTTGTGACGAACTTCGCCATGTGTATAATGTATTATATACCTATTACATTATATGCATGGCAAAGTTCGTCACAAAACGAACGCTTGTGGGGCAATGAGTTGAAATCAGGATGAATAATTGTTTTGAACAAACAATCTGCTACATGTACCTAACGAACTTCTGCGTAATATACACTATTACGTGTAAAATGCACTTCCGACCTTAGTACATACATGTACATGTACCTTATCGATTCAACCATTTAAATTTCCAGCCAAATAGGTTTAAAAAATACAAAAATTTCGATTTTAAAGTTCTCTCAACCGATAAAAATCTCGCCGTATTGGAAAGTAGAGATTTAAGATAAGACTGCACGTTCTGTGCAGTCTAATCTTGATCTATACTGTCCACATAAATGGGCGCTAAGCAGCCTAATGGGTTAACTAGTGCAACACCTTACGTAACAATGATTATCCAAATGTGTCAAAACTCTTTTTTAGACAGAATTGTCCAGTCAAAATGCTCTTATTGACAGTCGATGCTTATAAAAGTTTTTTTTTTTTATGCTCAACTCAGCTGAGCATGAACTTCCAAAGTTGTATTTATAAACTTTATTTGATAAACCTAATGGAGTAACTTCTAAAATTTAGAGTTTTTCTTTGTTCCTGCTTATTGAATCAAAGCCTTCATTTTAAATTTTCATATCATCTTAAGCATAAATAAGATTTTTAAGTCTTTTGAGCACAAACTCACTTGAGCATGGACTAAAGTTTTATAAGCATAGACACTGGTTTTTTTTTTTTTAAGGAAAAGACTGCCAAAATGAAACATGGCAGGCAGGAAATATTTGTTCGATTCATGCATGAGTCAATCGAACGAACGGAACAGGGAAAAAAAATCTGTAATTGATACCACATTGTAACTGTAACTAAGCACTTATCGCCAGTTTTTTACGGCAGACCGTATTCGCCAAAAATAATTTCGTCTGCTCTCATGCCAGATACAGTGCATATAACCCGCCCTCAGTCAACCTTCCTTTTTGTTTGTCCTTGAAGATGTGCATGTAACCATTAGACTGCATTTCTCATTTGTACCTACAGACACTTTTTTTTTCATCTTGCAGACGACCAATTTTGAAAACATTGTAACAAAAGGAGAAATTGCTCGTAACGAGCAATTTCTCCTTTAGTCAGAATGTTTAAAAGTGCAACACACTTAAATTAAAGTCAATTTTTCCATATTTTATCACGATAGCTTTAACCCGTTACCTCACATTCCCTAATTTTTAGCGACTATTGGGAGGAGGGATTTTGAAAACATCATGGGAAAAGAAGAAAATGCTGGTTACCAGCATTTTCTCCTTTTCCCACAATGTTTTCTACTCGATCAAAGACAAGTTTCATCATACGAGTCATCTCTAATTTTTCGTATGCAAGTGCTTTAAATTTGGACAAGTCTGAAATTTGTCGTTTAGTGAAGAGTTGAGGTAGTCTGATGCAAACTGTTTGACTGAAAAATCAAGGCTGAACTGAGCCAGAAAATTTCAACGAATCGGTCAATGTCTATGATTTTGTCCGCCTCTGTCTTTACAAGGGCAGCACATGCTCAATCAAGGTTCGCACCCCAGGATTGATTTTAATCACGAATATCACATAATGCTATACATATCTTGTCCATTTTGAAACTTTTTATAATCATAGACTATACCTTTTAAATTCTCATGCCTTCTTCGGATACATAGCTTAATTTAGCTTCTGGTGTGAATAATCTCACCCCGACGGAATTTGTAATCATGCAACGGAAATGTAAACCCGGGTCGGAACTTTTTGCTATTCGGAAATTTCATGCATGTCAAAGGACCATTATACCTCATGGTAAAATGTATCCATAATAGCGACGACTTCCTTTGGACGATGTTTTATCAAGATGCATTAAACCTTTTGTCCTTGAGCGTGGCTCGAGTACAAGTTTTGTTATTACCTAATATCACAAATGTACGGGAGGGAATGTATAAACGTTGAATATTCCGATGAGCATATCTTTTGTGAAATGCGATCTAGATAGTCTCCGGATAGGCCTCTATGGACATTTCTTATAGTTTAGCGCGTTCGTTTTTCAAGATCCTATTTCGCACTCAAATATCAAAAATCATATTCTGGTTTTTTTTTAAGACGATCCAAAGCGACTTCCAATCTCAAAAAAACAAAACATATGGACTAGTTGTACCAAACACAAATCAGCACACGCCAGACAAAGATGGCCGACAATTCTTACCCTCAAGCTGCTAAGCGCGACTCACTGACCTTTGGCGGACAGCGTAGATCAAGATCAGACGGCACAAACCGTGCTGTCTGATCTTGAATCTACACTGTCCGATAAGGAGATATTTTTCCCCCAAAATGACTTTGAAATAGCATTTGACGTAGGAAAATTTGGGTTTTTACTAATGTTATCGTAAAAGTTTCATTTTTATACAGCGGGATGAGGTTTAAGGTTGCTTCAAACCAACTGGTTCAAGCCCGCCGCCCCCATCTTTGTCACCCCTGCTGTAAAAAGAAAAACCCCTCTTTAAAATAGTGTAACAAATGGAAAGAAAAAAAAAACACACACACACACACAACTGTCAAGTTTTTGTCACGTTTTTCAAACGCCTACTTCATAATGTCTTCTTCGAACGTGAACGTGATATGTTAGTAATGCTATCCCTCTGTGACAGGCATGGCATATAGGCTATTTCTGTCTTCGGAAAACACTTGAAAATCTATTTTTGTCCATAATGGATAAATTTAGAATTGCCCACGATATCAGATTTCATTTCAAATATGCTGTTATAATTTTCTCCACGTTTCAGAGATACAGTGAAATTAATTCTTTACCAGACATTCCCGAGCTTTGACGATCCTTTCTTTCAAAAACCTTTTCCTAGACAATTTTCTACCAGTTCACAGACAAATCCCATCATTTTGGCCAGATCTTATTTCTCGCCTGCGAATATTTTATAATTTTATAGTTTTACAGTTTCTCATCACATATGATTTTAATAACAGAAATAATACAGCAACACAGAATTAATCGAACTGTCTAAGAGAACTTGTCGATGAAAAAAAAATAGCCTAGTTCTGAGAAAAGGGGGCTTAATGCATCTCCGTGATGCATGATACCAAGCAAGTCATCACAAAAATAATTATGGATCCATAAACTCGTTTTTGTAAAACAGCCGACTGAAACGCGAGGTAGATGGTCTCTGGACATAAAGAAAATTGACCAAAAACGAAACGTTTCGACCCAGGTCAACCTGCGCGGACTGCGCAGGGTGACCTGGGTCGATACTTTTTGCAGATGGATTAAACCCCCTTTTCATAAACCATGGCTCACGCAGATAATGAAAATTATTGTAATCAAAACAAACATAGTTATTGGCCATAAATATTTCATCGAAGTACGAATCCCGATTGACTTGCATGTACGACGTATTTCAAACTCTGCTTTTTAATTCATTGCAGCTTTCAAAAAAGAATCTATTTTATGAAATTTATATGAAACTATAGAAAAATTAATTTTTCTCTAAAATATATATTTTCATACCCGATACATGGGGCGAGAAAATGGGAGCGATAAAAACGACATAAAAAGGAAGAGAAGCAAGTCATTATGGTAATGAGTAAATCGCCTCACATGACCCTAAAAGATTTATTTACTCAACATTATTAATTACATTGTCTAAACTTCCAGCTAAGATTTGCTCCATAAACTTAGCCAAAATTTTAAAGACTGTTTCTATTTTAAACGTTTAACAGTTTCATAAACTTAAGCATATTAAATTTTTACAGTTTATGAAAGATAAAAATGACTTCCGGAAAGGGGAGACTGGGAAGGGACAAAAACACGAACCATGGGGAATCACGAGGACGTTAATCAAAACGATCCGGTTCATTGAAGCAAGGCTCTATTTTCTTGAAGACGATCAATTTAACCCCTTTAACCGCCACGTGCCACGAAAGTACCTTTAGCGGACGGTGTAGATTCAAGATCAGACTGCACAGAACGTGCAGTCTGATCTTGGATCTACAATGTCCGTTATTTTTTGTATTCCTGGATTTTGGAGAAGAAAAAAACAACTTTTTGTAATAGCGCTTCTTTGACTGAATGTATTTATGTTGCTCATTTCGTGCTCGAAGGGTTTTGAAAAAAAATCTGGACCGTAAAATAAATTGACTCTGAAATGAAATATTTTCAAGTGCGCGCACAATCGAGGTTAAAAATGTCATTGTTCGGGACGGCCTCAAGTTGCGTAACCCCTATGACCCTTCACGGTACAAAAGGGGCCATAGAACACGTGCATAATGGCACGACTGTTTTCATCTTGATGGCCCCTACCTCTTTCAAATTGATTAACTTTCTCTCAAGATGGTAATGGGAAATTTGTTCTGTCTTTATTAGTGAAACTGAGTTTGATTAGTTTGTAGTATTTATTATGGCGTTGTAGTTATTACGGCGTTACAACAGCCTGCTGCTTCTTGACAGATAAGCCCTGTCTGTCTGTCTGTCTGTCTGTCTGTCTGTCTCTGTCTCTCTCTCTCTCTCTCTCTCTCTCTCTCTCTCTCTCTCTATGTTGACAACCGGAGACCCACATCCACGTATTTCTCATAATCATAGTTTAAATCTTTACCACCCAACCAAATTTTAGACTGTCCAGTTTAACAGCACTTGCAGGTGACAAACCAAAATCTAGTTCAACTGATAAAATTGGTCATTGAAAACGCAGTAAAACATTGTGGCACAAGGGGAAAATTATGGTTACCAGCATTGTCTCCTTTTCTCACACTGTTTTCAAAAGCCTTACCTGTCAGGGTCGTAAAACTCGGGATTAATTCTTTCGGTGTAAAAATAACTCAGCCTCTTTCAGCGACTGAAAATAGTATAAAATCCTAACACGGCTTGACTAAATGCGGCTGAAGATTATTTTGTTCATGTTTTAGCATCAGGTAGCGGACGATGTAGATGCAATATCAGACTGCACGTTCTACATTGTCTGTCGTCATTAGCAGTGAAAGCGCTTATTCGACGAAAGGCAATAATAGAACTACTTTTCCATGCGGAAGTCTTATCATATACACGGTAATGCACCATGCACTTTCGGCTGAATGTCGTACCAATGGCGGACTAAAAACCATTCGTCGAATCTCCGCTGATCAAGTTACGGAATCGGTCCAGTTTTGAGGAGTGGCAGTAAAACCTGGCTAAACGTCTTTAACTCACGGACGACAGCTTTAACAAAACCGTATCAATTACGGTAGATTTAATCTTTGAGATCAATTAATTTTCTTTCATCAAATATTGCGCAATAATTTTTTACCCTTGAATTCATAACCCCCCTGCAGATGACCTTTTTTTTTGTCTTGCACCGGAACATTTTTGGAAGCTTTGTCGCAACAGAAGACAAAAAAAAGCTTGTCAAGAGATTTTTTCTTTATGTCAGAATGTTTCACGAGTGTTCGTAAATCATATCCAAATTTATGTTGAATATCTATATTTTACAAGGATGTTTTACAAGTCGTCTGCTGAAAACTTATTTCATGCGGAAGTAAGTTAACCTACATAGTGTTTCAAGACAAAAAAGACAATAGTTCAAACGAGAGAAAGTAAAAAAACCCAAGTATTTGTTACGAAAAAAAAACTAAAATCTTTTGGTAAAAAAGGTAATTGCTGTTTATGAAATTCACAGACTTGTACATTTTAAATTTAATGTCTTCATAATCTATGTTATAACTAGTAAAAAAAAAAAACGCATTTTTGCATCATCTCCTTCTCTTTCAACTGAACTAAATCCGACAACTTCGAGGTCTTCATTTAGATTTTCTACTGCAATTACAGATGATGGTTTATCACATAACCTCCCTTGTTTTCAGTGTAACAGATCTATACCCATTACGAATTTTCTTATTTTATACACGTTTAATATCACTATTGTGTGACGTCATTTTTGACGTCATTTTGTACGTATTTCATAGAAGTGAATGGATTTTATGGATATTACCGCGTGTGCATCTATAGATGGTTAAAAATGCATCTTCTAATCTACTAAAATATTGTTATGTGATAAAAAGAATCTGACATTCGTTGGCGCATGAGATATATAGGATCTGACATGAGTTGGCGTTGAGATAAAAATTTTATTAAACGAGTCTAGGGAAAATGTTATTAAGCGAGCCTTTGGCGAGCTTAATAACATTTTTTCTTGACGAGTTTAGTAAAATCTTTATCTCATACGCCAACGAATGTCAGATTCTTTTTATCACATAACGATATTTCACAAATCATAGATAAGAAGATGCAAAACCATCTATAGATGCACACGCGGTAATATCAATAAAATCCATTCTCCTCTACGAAATACGTACAAAATGACGTAAAAATGACGTCACACAATAGTGGTATTAAACGTGTATGAGATGAGAAAATTCGTAATGGGTATATTATACTGCAAACAAGGGAGGTTATGTGATAAAAAAGTTTCATTAAACTCGTCAAGAAAAAATGTTATTAAGCTCGCCAAAGGCTCGCTTAATAACATTTTCCCTAGACTCGTTTAATAAAATTTTATCTCAACGCCAACTCATGTCAGATCCTATATTTCAGTCGTTGCACAGCATCACGTAGCGGACTGTATATCCAAGATCAGACTGTACGTTTTATGCAGTCTGATCTTAATCTATGGTATCAAAGTCGATATTGGCAGTAAAAGTACGCTCGAGTTGTTTTACAGCAAAAGGAAAATTAGAATAAAACGGCAGCTTTTGTTGAATAATATTTCAACTCTTTACCAAACGACAAAATTTTAGACTTATCCAAATTGAAAGCATATGCAGATGACTAAATAAATGTGACTCGTTTATCGTTGAAATAGTAGAAAACCTTGTAAGGAAAAGGAGAAAATTTAGATTATCAGCAGTTTTCTCTTTTTCCCATAACGTATTCAAATGCTTTTTATCACCAGGATCGTTTTTACACAAGACTGTTTCGTAAAAGATTAAATGCAATGAACCAAAATGGTTGGGTTGTAATAATGAGGTTGTATTTTGACAATCTAAACTCGGTCTAATGGCCACTTCAAAATGCAATGACCGTTATCCCAAGATGCGCAAGAATTTTTCTTTGAAACCAGAAACACCCGTCTCCGATTCTTTAGATCTCATACAGTTTCGAGACAAAAAAACAACCAAAGTACTTTTTTTCTTTTTAATTTTCGACTTGATTAATTCTTTACCAGACAATTCCATGTTTTCACGACCCTGCGGAAAAAAGACTTTTTAAAAAACATTGTGGGAAAAGGAGAAAATGCTGGTTACCAGCATTTTCTCCTTTTCCCACAATGTTTTCTATAGAAGGAAAATTCATCAGCTGAGCCATTTCTTTTTTATATTTCGTCTGCAAATGCTGTGGATTTCAATGACACTAAAATTTTGTCGTATGGTCAAAGAACTTCTGCTTTTGGATGTACTGTGTTCTATATTAAATCCCTACTCTTCTAAAGTCTTTAGCAAACGGTCCCATTTTCTCCTTCAGCCCCCCCCCCTCCCCCGGTGAGGGAAAATGCTCTTAAAACATTGTGGGAAAAGAAGAAAATGCTGACAACCAGATTTTGCTCTTTTTCTCACGATGTTTTATTCCTTCTCATAGACAAATCTCATGATTTGAGTCACACTCAATTTTGTTCTCTTCGGATTGATTTAAAATAGAACAAGTCTAAAAAATAATCGCCTGGTATAGTGTTAGAATTAGTGATGGAACGTTTTCGTTCGATTGATAGGATAAGCTGACTTGTAACAATATCAAGATCGGTTCCTTTTTTTCAGCCTAATCTTAGTCGATACTGTCAAAAAATCACCCTAAGATTGTCGTAGGGGGGGGGGGGGGGTGTTTCAGACATATATAGAAAAATATACCATAGTAAGGAATACACAGCAATCGTTTCTTGGTTTTGGAGCAAATCACGAAAAAAACTGTAACAAAGAAACTATTCCTTATGTTGTGATATTCGCCCCAACGAATGGAGTATTTCAGATGCTTCGAAATGCATCCTTATGAAGTAATTAGTTATTGAAATCAAATTAATTCTAAACAATGAAAAAAGTATAAATAAGGGTCCCTTTTTTTCAAACCCTGAAATTTGAACGATTAACAGTTTTGCAATTGTTTCATTTAGTATTGTTCAGTTGAGAGGGGTGGGAACACCATTTGCTTGACTTACGGGCATGATTTTTAAATCATTATCACGGCATTATAACATTCTTATTGAAAGGAGAGAGCGAGAAAAAAATATGGTTTACTCCTTGTTCTGTGACTTGTGTGATCCTACATTCTGTGCGAAATAAAACCTCACAGTTTTGTCATTATTTGAAACATATCGATTAGTGTGGAAAAAGAAATGGAAAAAATGCTTTTGACGCCATCAATTGACTGACCTTTGACCAGCAAAACTATATGGTTTTACTCTTTAATAGCGACAAAGTTTCAGACTGGTCCAAATTGAAAGCATTTGCAGACGACAAATTGAAGGTGACCCAAATAATGAAATTTGTCCTCAATAGGCGGAAAACATTGTGGGAGAGGGAGAAAATGCTGGTTACCAGCATTTTCTCCTTTTCTCACAATGTTTCCAAGGCTTTCTTTGTCAGGGTCGTTAAAAGTTTCGGATTGTATGGTAAAGGGTGTATGAAAAAGTAATTTACAGTAAAGCGACAATATAACAAAGTTACGGGGCCCCTTATTTACCAGCCATTTTTAACTTATTCCTTACCGTAGAAGACACCAGAAGCTTTTGTAGTCAGTGTAGATCAAGATCAGACTGCACTAAATGTGTAGTATGATCTCTGATCTACACTCTCCACTTCTTTATTCTAGCTTATGAGCAAACTGTCCCTTAACTTATTCCTTACCATAGACGATTCCAGAGGCTTTTGAGCACGTTGTAGATCAAAATCGGACTACACAGAAAGTGCAGTCTGATCTCTGATCTACACTTTCCACTTCTTTATTTTAGGTAATGATCAAACTGTCTCATCATCATCTTGCCGTTGAACTATATATAGCCGTTGTAAAAGTTTAACCTATTTATTTGATAGTAATAACGGTGTTAGTCTAATTCTTAAGAAGTTTTTCGAGTTGAAAATTACTTTCTAAATCTAGAACTAACAATGCAATTTAGAATGGTTGCTGAATATGGCTGAAGTTAATCAAAGAAAAAAGATTGTGAATGAAATCATATCTTCTTGCAGGTAAAAGTTTTGAAGCTTCTTCTTCACCATTTTTTTTTTGTTTTGTTTGTTTAATCCACATGTTAAGCTTTTTTTTTCAGTTTCAAGCGAATCGCTTAGAAGCCAATATATAATTCCATATTACATGCACATGTAAACGTCATTTGACTATAAAGATTTTTACCTTGGCTAAAGGGACAGCTTTAACGTATTTTTGAAGGCTATATAAACCAAGATCAGACTGCTTAGAATGTACAGTCTGATCTTGGTTCTATACTGTTCCATGGTATTTCGATATGTTGGAAAAGGCGGCCAACAAATTGCTACCACAAATGTAATTTTACCCATCTTTGTTGACGAAGAAGTTTTTCTAACCCATAGGCTAACAGTCACTCTCATAAAAGACCCCAAAAAATATGATTTTAAAATTGTCTAGTCAAAGCGGACAGTGTGGATCAAAGATCAGACTGCACGTGTCGTGCAGTCTGATCTTGATCTACACTGGCCACACAAGACTATGAAAAGCGTTTTAAGGATTAAGGGGGGAAAACGCGTCAAGAAAAAACATCCCATAAATCAAGGTACAGGGTGGAACAAAAAGATTTTTTTGTAAAGTATCCAACTGTTTTTCGGAGTCAGGGTTCAAATCAATGTGTGTACATTACGCAAAGGGCCAAATTAGGGACACAATGCCCTAAAATGAAAGTCAAAGACTCGAGCACCCTCGGGAATTTTATAATAGTGCCAGAGCAGAAGAGATTAATTTGTTATATTTCATGATTTTTTATGAGGACAAAAAACGGAAAATTTGCACGCACACATTTTTTTCTCTTTCTCAAAAAGACTGGTATTATTATTTTTTTTTTGTCTAAACTGTTCTATAAGATTCTGTTCAAATACAATATAATCTTTTCGGTGTATGTGTTTCCTTCATATTATTATTATTATTATTATTATATCATTGTCGTCGTCGTCATCATCATCATCATTATTATTATAAACCCTTTGGTTGCTTTCTAAATGAATCTATTTATTTATTTTTTTTCCCAAGATCTTTGAAATGAAAATGATACGAGTTTGGAGTCAATCGAAATTTGAGTCATTTGAAATTTAGAATCAAATAACAAATAACGTAGAATTTTCTTAACAGAGGATGTTGAATACGAATCCAGGCTGCATATCATTTGCAGTCTAATTTTGATCTCTGCGAAAGCTATACATGTGCATGTACATCATCATAGCCCTATCGTATTCTGTCGCAGGCCGATCGTACTCTACACTTTCTGCAAAAAAACATCATCAAATTCTTCCCGTTGCGGAAAAATCGTAACTCGCCATTTTATCAGACAAAAACCATTTGAACCATGCTCTGTGAAAAGGGGGTTTAATGCATCTGCAAAAAGTATCGACCCAGGTCAGCCTGCGCAATCCGCGCAGGCTGACCTGGGTCGAAACTTTTTGCTATTGGTCAATTTTCTGCATGTCCAAGGACCAGTCTTCCTCATGATTCGGTCGGTTGTTAGACAAAATGAATTTTATGGATCCATAATAAATTGAGGACTTGTTCTGGATATAAAACATAACAGAGATGCATTAAACCCTCTATTGCCAGATCGCGACCCATTTATATAATACAGCAAGGGTCCTCTATGGAACATACACGGTAATTAAAGTTAATTGATTTCTGTCCTTAGATTTCGGGTACCTCACTAAATGCTCGAGCGTGTTGCCGTGCATCATGCCAGCCTACCATGATAGGACGAAAGGGGCGCGTTTGAGAAGCGGATGTGAGGCTTCTAGAATTTTGACACCGTTTTCCTTCACTAAGTTCAACACTAGCACGTCTGCTTGAGGAAAGTATCGTGGAAAATGGAAATTGTGTTTAATTTGATTAGCTTTTCCTTTTTTTTCCGCAATGCAACTTTGATCCCCTTGCAATCAGTCAATGCTTTTGGTGGTTATTTATTTATTTATTTATTTATTTATTTATTTATGCTGGGATCCTCCACTCTTTGCTGTTAACCAATATTTTCCCCTCTTACCACAATGTTCTTTTACACTTCTCAAGCCAAATCTCATCACTCCAGGAATATAAAATTTGTCGTCTGCTAATGCTTTGAATTTCGACAGGGCTAAATTTTTGTCTTCTGGTACAAAGTTAACCCCTTGCCGGACGACAAAATTTCAGACCTTTCCAAATTGAAAGCATTTACAAACGTCAAAATAAGTGTAACTCAAAAATTATTTCCTTTTTTTATGGACGGGTTAGAAAACATTGTGGGAAAAGGAGAAAATGCTGGTAATCAGCATTTTCTCCTTTTCCCACAATGTTTTCAGAATAATGAAGATAAGAGACTCTTTCCCTTTTTGTGTGATATCATTGGTGCTGATGTGTCTAATGGGGCTCAATGCATATCCATCATATTTATTTTTTTATTTGAATAATATGCTATTATGCTATTTTTACGACCATATTATGTACATTCAGTTCTAAAATAAAATAATAATTAACAAGTTATTTAGATATACATCAAACCCCCTTTTTCCATGATACGGCATTAAATAAAGCAATGAAAGAAAGTGCATGTATATCGGCAACCTATCGTAAGGAACACATGTATGAAGTTTCATCAATTTTCCTCGAGTATTTTAGAAGACAATACAATACAATACGTTTATTCATGTACTCGAGGGTTTTAGAAGATATCTGTCCGGACGGACAGACAGACGGGTGGACAAACGGAAAACGTAAAAACTATATCCTTACGCCTTCGGCGGGGGATAATAATATTAAAACTCTGGATTATGTCGTAAATGGAGTAAAACTGGAAGTGTAGAGGCAAGGAAGTAACAGGTTAAGTAAAACGTGCAAGGCTGTGCGACTATTTAGATTTTCACAAGATGTTTTCTGAAAGCTTTTATCAACAACATAACGGCATCCACACCCCATATATCAATCATGCCCCCGGGATTTTTTAGGGATGGGGAGGGAAATTCGGGGGTTGACAACGGTGTCCAACAATGGACAATAGCAGAATGTTTAGAAAACCATTTTCTTTCTTTCTTTTTTTTAACCGTCATCTTCTCTTTTTGTAATTCCTTTCCTGTATAATTTTGTTTTACCGTTTTCCTTCACAACCATGATCACCAAAATTCATAATTTTCTCTTTAAGCTTTGCAGATCTTGAAAATAATGTATTTATTTTTGGTGTTCAGAACGGTTCACTTGGTAAAATCGTCTCCATTAATCATTATCACAAAAAATGTAGCCTCTATTTTTATGATTAGCAATTTTACAAAATATAAAACAAAAGCAAAATATATATATACATCATTTTCTTTTCTTTAGTTTAATCAATAGCAATTTTACAAAATACATGTATAAAACAAAAGTAAAAAATATATATATCATATTTTTTTCTTTTGTTTTACATAAGTAAAATTGCCAGTGGTAAGAGAAAATATATCGCTAACACATAAATTAAATCGCTCTTTCCTCAAAAGATATTCCGGGGATTGATCTTAACTTTTTATTTGTACGGAATTCATTTTAATTGACATATATTTTAAGTTTTTTTTATTCTTATATAGCAAAATAAATAACGAAAATAAATCTAAAATATAACAATTGAGAAACAAAATGGAGAACAAAGCGTGTAAAATTTGGTCGTTTGTTTTTCAGTTTTCTTTATTTAAGTTCTTTAATGAGTTTGGAAACTTAACCTTTAACCCGCTGACAAGCAGACGGTGTTAAGTAACATATTAGCATGAAAGTTATGAGGGACTCCCGTCGTCGAACCTTTGGCCCTGAGTCACCGTTTTGAAACTTATCACCACGTTTTCGGCATACTGTTTCGCGGATGTAATACTAAATTAACTCGTTCTAAGAATGGTTTAAAGATAGTATATTAATGCTCTGAATATTTAACATACGCCACTTTAAGATATCTGATCAGCCCGCTTTTCTAGAAATTGATGGATTACGTTTGAACTTTGGTCCTAGTATATTAACCATGTATGCTAATTTCTTGGTACGAATGTCATGGGTGGTGAATTATTACGAAGATTTTTGTCATTAATGATGTCATTAAATTTTCACGTATATGTTTTCGGTATTTTTTAAGGAAAGTTTAACCAATAAATGCATTTTTGTTAAGGACTAAAATGAGTGTCACGAAATATAAAACTGTAAATGGATCACCCTCAGAAAGCAACTGTCCAATTTTGAATTCTACAACTCGTACATGTGATATTGTCGAAATGGAATAGAATGTATCTATATCACAGCCTAATTCATAAACAAACTTTAGTATAAAATATGCATAAGAACTATGCAAATAAAAAGTATGATTGTTTACTGACTATCCGACGACAGCTCTAAGCGTTTGATAGTTACTATTATAATCTCACAAATATTCAAGGTTTACTATTTTTCAAAAATCATTAATGCAGATAAGAAGGTCTTCGTATTTAAATTTGTCCTTGATTTCGACGTAATATAGCCAGTTACGAATTATCTTATCTTACACACGTTTGAGTTAAGATGATGACGTCATTTGAGTATTGTTACGTCATTTATTAAAGCACTGTATTCTTGTCCGATATTTCCAAAAAACAATGCCCGTCAAAACTTTGTGAGTCAATTCAAATGTGAAATTAATTATTGTCGTACAGCTAAAGTTTATGTCATTTTCAGATTAAAGAACAAGGAATCATATGTCAGCTTCTCTGGAACTATTTTTCTTCCAACCATACACTTTTGTCAAAGCGGTGATTCGGTCTTATGGATGATAAAGTAGGTTTCTAATAGAGATCTAATGATTTTTCAAGTAATTCTTGAGGTGCATTTATGTCATTAAAAAAATCTGTGCTGTACACTGGTCCTTGGACGTGCAGAAAATTGACCAATAGCAAAAGGTATCGGCTCAGGTCAGCCTGCACGGACTGCGCAGGCTGACCTGCGTCGATACTTGTTTGGAGATGCATTAAGCCCTTTTTCACAGATCATGGCTCATTCTCTGACAATAGATTTTTATCAGAATTTCTTTTAACGGTCACCTGCTGTAATTTTGGTTCAGAAGCTAGTGACAGTGCTAAAAAGCAAAGAGGGATAGATTGACAGATACGGTTCGGAGATCTTTGTTTGGTCAAGCAAAACGTGCCCAATGTTTAATAACGGAGTCTTCTTTTTCATCTTTTATGAAAGGGACAGTGTCCGAAGAGGAGAAGCCCTCAAGGGGGTGGGAGGGGAAACAATTATAATTGTCAATAACGCATCACTTTGTCTACTGTTTTAAAGGAAAAGAAATCTCTACTTAAAACAGAGCTTGAAAAAAAGACAGAACAAAAATACAAGTAGATGATTTATCTTACATTTATAACAAATAAATTGACCATATAATGTGGTGAAGAGAGAAATCGCTCATAATTGAGCAATTTTCTATTACCACACTATTTTTAGAATTATTCTCAAGTTTATTCTTCTACACGCGAACGGTAAGGATAAATCCTTTACTGTGCAATTTCAAATTTTAACGACCCTGAGGCAGACGGCTTCTGAAAACATTGTTGGAAAAAGAGAAAATGCTGGTAACCAGCATTTTCTCCTTTTCCAACAATGTTTTCTATCCATTCAAAAAAAAAAAAACTTTCAATATGAGTGATATTTTATTTCTCGTCTGCAATTGCTTTCAGTTTGGACGTGTCTAAAAATATTGTCGGTCTGGTGAAAGAATTAACTCTTTACCCAACAATTAAAAGTTTAGAACTGTCGAAATTGGAAGCATTTGCAGACGACAAATGAAATGTAGCAGAAATGATGGCTACTATTTGTGAAAGTGTAGAAAATCTTGTGGGGAAAGGGAGAAAATGCTGGTTACCAGCATTTTCTCCTTTTCCCACAAGGTTTTACAAAGGTAATTTCCTCAGGGTCGTTCAAACTCGGGGCCGTGTGTTGTAAAGGATTAAATGAGAAATTGGCGCCATAACATCTTTATTTTAGAATAATAAGCGCGATGGACGCCATGTATCATGTTGTCGCCGGTCTTTTAATCATGTTTTTTTAATAATTGATGAAATTATAATATCGTCTAATTGTTACAGCGGTCACCTGTGTAACAGTGGTCACCTGTGTCCGTGATAAAGAGACCAGTGTCCACTATTAAGCCTTTCCTTCATGAAATTCTATTACCGTTTTCTCACGTCAATGGTAGCTTTTAAAAGTTGCATTTATGGCCGTTGTAGATCTAAGGACAGACTGCAAGTCCATGTATTTTGTCCTTGGATCTATTTTGTAATTTATTCTGGTCAAAATAGCATTAAATTGCAATATATTTCAGTCATGCTCTGGCAAAAGGGGGTTTAATGCATCTCCAAGATGCATTGTACCAAGTAAGTACTCATATAATTATCGCTCCATAAAAATCCATTTTGTTCAACAACCGGCTGAATCCTGAGGTATAAAGGTCCTTGGACATGCAGAAAATTTACCAAAAGCAAAAGCTTTCGACACAGGTCAGCCTGCGCAGTCTGCGCAGACTGCGCAGACTGACTTGGGTCGATTCCTTTTGCAGATTCAATAAACTCCATTTTCACACGGCATTGCTCATGTGTTTTTTATTTGGAGATAGCTTGGAACGTGCGTAACATTTACTTTGCAGTAGAAGATTTATTTACTTGCCGCTTTTCTAACGTGTTTCCACATTCATTTTAGTCTCCTTTTTTTTAAGAAAAAAAAAAATACCAAAAACTCAAGTAGCATGTCATTTGTATTCTCGGAGAATCAGGGATGGTTCTTTTTAAACAGACAAATAGAAAATTAAAGCCTTTTTATCATATTCAGTTTAGAACTGGCGATTTATGGAGTATATTTCTAAAACCTTCCGGGAAGTAGTACGTGTATGATGGTTTTAAACGTGACATGCTTGAAACTAAATTATCACATAACCTCACTTAATTTTGGTACAATAGACCCATTACGAATTTTCTTATCTTACACACGTTTCAGATAGGCACTGTGAGACGTCATGTGTGACGTCATTTTATACTTTTTTCAAAGGGAAGTGAATCGGGTTTTATTCATGGAATCTACAACGTGTGCATGAATAGTTTTGCATATTTTGACCTATAGTTGGCGAGATTTCGTTTATGTGGTAAAAAAAATGCTGGCATTCGTTGGCTTTTGACATTCAATTTTACGAAACTCGTCTACAATAATGTTATTAAGCTCGCCAGAGGCTGGCTTGACAAGATTTTTTTAGACTCGTTTAATCAAATTTATCTCAAATGCTAACTTACTTTCAGACCTTATATTTCTGAAGCACAGAACTGGAAGAACTGTGAGCAAAAACTAGAACGTCGCAACAATCATGGGGCTGGCTCTATATCAAAAGGATGGACCGATTCCAAGCTTGAAGAACTTGTGGTCTAAGTGGCAATGATCCTTCAAGTCTTTCTCTTCGTGAGTTTGAAATATGAAATATGTTTTTGGTTTTTGCAGAGTTTTCAGAAACAAGTTAAGCCCTCATAGGTTCATTGCAAACCAAGGATGTTGTGGTTTGTACCGTTTGCTGAATCTTGAAAGCATCTAACGAACATTTTTTTTTTTTTCAGTCAGTTTGGAATGTCTTCTTAAAGTTTATTTTATACAGTATCAAGCCAGTGAAATAGAGAAGTTACACAGATTCACTGAAAACTAAGAATAGCTAAGTTAGTAAGATTTGTCGAATCTTAAAACCATTTCAAAAAGAGGCTGAAAAAAAAAAGAGATTGCCCAATGAACAACGTTCATGGCATATAGGCCGTTACGACTCAATGATAAATGTGGTTGTTAACACTTGAAATCATTTAACGAGTGTTGTTTTAAATTTCACAGTTAAGAATTTTCATAGTTTCAAGGAAATGTAGTCCAAGCAGCCAAATTTGTATTTGCCCACTAGTAGCAAGGGATAATTCAAATGGTGCCATTGTGTTCATCTTGTTAACATTTTAGACAAGGGCTCAAATTTTGTTTAAATAGTTTTTCGCACGGACTTAAACTAATTCAGGTACATAATGACATCTTATATTTTTCATATTTTTCCTGGGTCGCCATAGTACTAGTCTGGAAATCTGCAGTGCCATGCTGAAAGCCACTCCAGCGCAACTTGGGATCACCGGCTTAGATCGAACCCAAAACTTTCGTATAACAAAACACACCTTTAACCACTAAACCATACAAAACCATTGCAATAGAGACTAAAATCGGTAAAGAAGGATGATTTGACACTTTCAGTGTCATAACCGCAAACATGGGCTGTCGCGCACGGCATAGATCAAGATCAGACTGCACAGAACGTGCAATCATGTCTTAGATCTATACCATCAACTTTCTCGTCAAGCCTTTAAGATAAATCTGCATAGTCGACAACATAGGCTGTAGCGGAGGGCATACATCAAGATCAGACTGCACATAACGTGCAGTCTGGTCTTGGATCATCCTTTTTCTCGCCAAGCCTTTAAGATACATTTTTTTTTAACTTCAGTCGGTCGTATCTTCAGTCTTTGAAAAAAAAAGTTTGCTTATTTGAGGCTGAAAGACTTTTTTTTTTTCTTTGAAGAAACAAAAAGGAAATAACCAAAATATCCGTTACAATGAGTTTCGAATATGCTTCAATGTGAGTGGATGAGATCGGAAAGGGGGCGGAGTTGGGGGATGTGATTTTTCTCATACATTTTTTATGCCCCTTGACACTCTCGTCAAATCAGACGAGCCACGCTACGTCGACAAACTAATTGATTAGTTCTGCTTCCACATGTACAGAGAAAAGAGAGGGAAGAGAGAAAATTGCGCCTGGAAACGCTACATTTCGTCTGGGAAAAACCTTCTTAACGCGACGGACTGACTACGTACTTACTTACTCGACCTCTTTACCAGGCGAAGAAATTTAAGACTTGTCCAAATTGAAAGCATAAGCAGACGACAAATTAAATATGACTCAAAGGATTGGATTTTGTTTTTTAAGGAGTAGAAAACATTGTGGGAAAAGGAGAAAATGCTGGTTACCAGCATTTTCTCCTTTTTCCACGATGTTTTTAAAAGCCCTTTTTTCATGTGGATTAGGAAAACACGCCGAGATTTGCTAAAGGTTTAACTATGGCGACATGCAAATGTTGTTTTATCATTCAGATCTTTTCGTATTTCGGTCAGGGAGAAAAGAAAAAAACCAAGAGAAAAAAAATAGTGGATTTAGATAAACCAAGCTCTGGACGAACCCGGGAAAGTATTGTGGCAAATGGAACTAGTGCTCTGTAGTAATTCATAATGGCTTCATGTTCTCACATAATTATGATAAAGATGATGATGATGATGATGATCATGACGATAATACATGTAATAAGAATAATAATAACAAGAATAACTTCTTTCAAAACGGAAAATTTGTTTGAAGCAGAAGATAACAGGTTGAGTCATCTCTTTCTTTTATATTTAAAAGAACAGGGGAAAAAATGAGGAGGAGGTGGAGAATTAGGATGCCAAGCAACAGTACGCGCCTGAGAGGTATGTATCTGAACTATGCTTTCATAAGCTAAGTGTTCAACATCACAGCACCGTAAAAAAAAAAACTTAAAAAGATCTGAAACTGTTTCAGTCCACACGATTAAGACCGCGGGAATGTATCTTCAATCCACAAAATTTCCTGATACGCGCCGCTCATCAATAATACAAAATGTTTTTAAACGGTTTGCATTGTAAACAAGGGAGATAACCGTAACACTATGTCAAAAGAACAAAAACCTATATCAAGAGTTATCGTTTAATGTATTAGAGAGAGTGCATTGTTTTAACCGTATGAGCGTCTATCACTGCTTTTGTTGCTTTGTGCGGCCTATGTTGATCAAGATCAGAATACACAAAACGTGCAGTCTGATCTTTGATCTACATCGGCCGCTGTGTTGAGACATTCTTGACAAAAGCAAGTTTGATATTCGTCTCGGAATATCCTTCGTACCGCGACGGACTGACTACGTACTTACTTACTTCAGCTCTTTACCAGACGACAAAATTTAAGACTTGTCCACATTGAAAGCATTAGCAGACGACAGATTAAATTAAATTATGGCTGTAATTATTCTATACAAAAATATTTTTGGTTGATTCGGTGGTTTTAAATTTGAAGAATCAACATTAGATAATAAATATAAGAGCCATGCACTGTGAAAAGGGGGCTTAATGCATCTGCACAAAATATCAACCCAGGTCAGCCAGCGCTGCTCGCGCAGGCTGGCCTGAATCGAAACTTTTTGCTATTTGTACATTCTCTGCATGTTGAAGGACCTTCTACCTCATAATTCAGTCAGTTGTTATAAAGAGCGGATTTTATGGATCCCTAATTATGTGATGACTTGCTTAGTATCAAGCATCACGTAGATGTAATAAACCTTTGCAACACAATCCAGACTTTTAACGACCCTGAGAAAGAAGCCTGCTGAAAACATTGTGGGAAAAGAAGAAAATGCTGGTAACCAGCATTTTCTCCTTTTTCCGCAATGTTTTCTATCCTTCATAAATTTCAGTTTTTGAGTCCCATTTATTTTTTCGTCTGCAAATGCTTTCAATCTGGACTACGGTAGTCTAAAATTTTGTCGTTTGGTGAAGAGTCAAATTTCTTTTTGCCAGTGCCTGGCTCATAAACCTTGTGACAGATAGTAGTACCAGTGGACAGTTTTCAAACATTTAAAGATACCTAAAGATCCAAAAGGATGCCGTAGTACTTTACCAGACAACACAACTGTAAACTATTCCATATTGAAACAACTAGCAGACGACAAAATAAATGCAGATCAAACAATCGGATTTGTCTCTGAAAAGGGTTGAGAACGTTGTGGAATAAGGAAGAAAATAATGCTTGTCAGCATTTTTCTTCCTTTCCCCCAAGACGTTTTGAAAAGCTTTCTTCCTCGAGGTCACAAAACACGTGATCGAATAAGCGTAAGGTCACATGAGGAACTATAATAAATGCTTCCGTTCCAATCCTTTTCACATCGTTTTTGTACTTTTATAATGTATAGATGTAAATGAGCCATGTTCTGGGAAAAGGGGGTTTAATGCATCTCTATAATGCCTTGTACCAAGAAAGTCATCACATGATTAAGAATCCCTAAAATCCATTTTGTTTAACAATTAACTGAATCATCGGGTAGAATGGTCCTATGACATGCAGAAAATTTAAAGATTGCAAAAAGTATCGACTTATGTCAGCCTGCGCAGACTGCGCAGGCTGACATAAGTCGATACTTTTTGCAGATTCATTTAAGCCCCTTTCAACAGGACATGTTTCGAATATTATTGAATAAAATATGTTTAATCTTTTTCTTAGGTTATATGTGTTTAATCCGAGGGCCAAATCACGACCAATCGAAATAATAACGACACAAAAGAATAACATAATTCTCGCAGGGAATGAATAACAATCTAAGAAACAGAAGCGACCCCTTTAAATAAGCAATTGCTCCTTTCACCTCGGTGTTTTCAAAAGATGTTTACTCCAAAGACGTAAAAGATACACTTTTTGTGTAATGTTTATAATGCAGCTCGGGGAAAAAATAATGCATTGTACAATTTGGATTACTCTTCACGGTTGATGCACACAGGTCAAAAATAAACCATTTTAAACAATTTACATCATTGGATCGTGTAAAATAGTACTAATGATTTCAATTAAGGCACATTGCGTAATTCAAGTTTTCGTAAACACCGTGACAGATGAGTCCATTAACCCATTGGTAAACGTCATCGCACTTTTCTACACTGAAACAATTTAACCCTTAGGCTGCTGATCGCGACTTACTGACCTTTTGCGGACAGTGTAGATCAAGATCAGACTGCACAGAACGTGCAGTCTGATCTTGGATCTACACTGACCGATAAGGAGATATTTTTCTTCAAAAAATGCATTTAAAATAGCATCATTTGAGTTTCTACTATCGGTTTGAAAAGTTTCATTTAATTACTTCAGCAGAATTAGGGTTTAAGGCACGAGAAAGAAGTGAGTTGAATTATACTTTATAAAGACATAGTCGAGATAATATTATGGCAAGAGAAGCAAATTGTCCATTATACCTGAAACAACCTCTGAACACCAGTTGTAAAATATATCAAATATATCGCAACTTTCGAAAGAAAGCAGTAACCCAAAATGGATTTAATACTTTTTGGAATGGAATATAATTTCAACATAAAAATGTTGTAATGAATTAATAAATCGCCGGCAATTAACAATATCAGCCAACCGTTTGTTACGAAGTTTTCTGAGAAAGCCTATAATCATTGGTCGAAGAGTTTAGATCGAACTGCGGTCTGATCTTAGTTCAAACTTCGCAAAAGACGTCATAGTTTGCCATCAGCAAAATATGAGACATTTTTCACCGCTCGGCTGATGCCGTAACTATATCACTGATCATCCGAAGTTTACCGAATGGATATGGAGTCAATCAAAAATGTACTATTACTCACTTTTCCTGGTTCCCTGTCGAAATCTACATAGTCTTGCGTCGGTAACCGATCTTCGGGTCGGTCGGACCAGGCATTTGTTGTGAATTCTAAATGTAAGTTTAATCCCGACTGTACAAAGACCTGCAACGAACCAAGAAAAGAGAAGTGTCAAAAAAGCAGCAAAAAATTAGCACAACAAGAAACAAATAGAACAGAAAAATACAGAACACAGTCTTTGGAACAATTGGTAACATACACCCCCTTCAAATTTCCCCACCTTGATTTACCTCTACCAAACGACAAAATTCGACACTTGCCCAAATTGAAAGCATTAGCAGATGACTTATGAAACCTTGGTCAAATTATTGGAATTGTCTGAAAAGAATAGCAAATATTGTAGGAAAAAGGAGAAAATGCTGATTACCAGCATTTTCTCCTTTACCAACAATAATTTCAAAAGCGTCCTTACTCGTCGCAACTCGGCCGATTCCGTAACTGCAACTGACTTGATCAACCGATCACCCGAGGATTGCAGAATATTTTTTTTTTACAATGTTTGCAAAGGCGTCTTACACAGGTTCGTCAAATCAGGTGACTGTTTGGTAAAGAGTTAAAGTAACACCCAACAATATTTCGAACGTTTTTGAGAAAATCTTAACAAAGACTTATGTTTCATTCGCTTGCAAAGATGGTTTTATAATTAACTATGCACAGAAATACATGTAGAAAACACGAGGAATCCCTCAGTTTTTTTTTATATTTTTCGGCGTAGATGAATGTGCCGGCTTTTGACCTACTTTTTGGTACTGATAACAAATGAATAAATAGAAATTTGTGATTGGTCAAATGTGTAGAGATGTTTATTATATAGGCCCCTGCTTATTTGCTGGCAAATTTAAGCCGTCTATCTTTTCTTTTTAAATATTTCTTGTTTCTGTAAAATTTCCTTTTCCGTTTGATACGGGGTAGCTTTTATTGCGTGAAAAGAGAAAATACATTTTGAAAAATAATTGTAATAGTTGCCCGGGTAGCTCAATTGATAGAGTCGCTGAATCATAGTTTTGAAGGTGGTAGATTCGAATCTCAGCGAAGGCAAATTATTTTTGGAGTATTTTTAGGGTTTTCCCTAACTACGAGTAACAAGAAATATCTTTTTAAAGATAGACGGCGTAAATTTGCCGGCACATAAGCAGGAGTGCTTACAATTAACATGGCTACATTTTTGACCAATCACAAATTTCTGTTTATTCATTTGTTATCAGTAATAAAGAGTAGGTCAAAAGCCAGCACATTCAACTACGCCGAAAAAGTGGCAAACATCCTTACGTTTTTTCCTTACACAAATCAACTGCACCATGCCCCCTCCCCCCCGAAAATTTTTGGTCATAATACAGGTTTATGCTGCTTTAACAAGGATTAAAAAAATTTTATGCACGCGCCAATGACGATTTTGAAGTAAAACGTAACGAACACAGTTCTTGTACATTTCAACGCTTCCTGTATACATGTTATTTCGGGTCAGACGATATTACGATTTGTCACATAACAATTTATGTGCGGAAGTGATTAGTTTTCCAAAGGAAAAACGATAAATAATCTAATGGTTTCAGTACCTAGCTCTTTACCAAACGACAAAATTTTAGACCCGACCAAATTGAAAGTAACTGCAGACGACAAATTAAGCTACAAAGATGATTTTTGTCTTTGTACTGGTAGAAAATATTGTGGGAAAAGGGGAAAATGCTGGTCACCAGCATTTTCTCCTTTTCCCACTATGTTTTCAAAACCTTTCCCACTATGTTTTCAAAAACTTTCCTCTTCCTCAGTGTCGTTAAAACTTCCGATTGTTTCATAAAGCGCTAAACAAAGACTGATTCTTCGTCACTTTGTCAAGGAAGTTCTTGAAAGTGATCTGACATGAGCATACGACCGAAAGCAAGCCACAATTTCAACGCCGATTGAAAACAGTATGGAATCGAGCTAATTCTCATTTTACTTCAACATTTCCACATATACGACAACAGCGGTGCTGCATTATACTGTGGTGTAGTAGGCCTAAATAAATTTTTAATCCAGCGGTCCCTGATTCGATCTTCCTCCTTGGGGCTCTGAAGTTTTAGTACGAGTGTCCTTGAGCAAGACAGCTCAGAGCCATGGCTTGGTACTGACGAAACCTAGGACTCACACATGAATATGTGAGCTGTCGATGTAATATGGCTGAAATAATGTTGAAAGCGACGTAAATCATCATTCGATAATAAGTGTTAACTTGTTGAAGCACGTGCTGATGACCGCAAATAAGAACCACATAACCCATAATCAAACAACCCTGTGCAATATCGACCCTTTGGAAAGACAGCCTTTGAAAACATTGTGGTAAAAGAAGAAAATGCTGGTAACCAGCATTTTCTTCTTTTCCCCCAGTGTTTTAAACTCTTTCAAAGGCCATTTTAATCATCTGAGACACAATTGATTTATCGTCTTGCAAACCGTCTGCAAATCTTTTCAATTTGGACAAGTCGACAAATTTTGTCGTCTGCTATAAGAGTTAAAGTAATGGCTTTGTCATCAGATCACAGGCACAGAACTTGATACATGACGATGAACCGGAAGCTGTAAGACGTACATTCGTCCCTATAAAACACGTCCACATGATGCGGAAGAGAGCCATCAAAGAACAGATCAATATTTTGAAAAGAAAATGTCTTTATGTAATGTTCTACAAAAATCTTAAGGAGAGGGAGCACCATCGTTAATCTCTTTCTCTCTCTCTCTCTCTCTCTCTCTCTCTCGTAAACATGATGCGGAAGAGAGCCATCAAAGAACAGATTAATTGACGTATTGTCCAATATTTTGAAAAGAAAATGTCTTTATGTAATGCTGTACAAAACCCTTAAGGACAGGGAGCATCATCGTTAATCTCTCTCTCTCTCTCTCGTCCACATGATGCGGAAGAGAGCCATCAAAGAAAAGTTCAGTTGAAGTATTGCCTCATATTTTTGAGAAGAAAATGTCTTCAAATAATGTTTTACAAAACACTTAAGGGGAGGGAGCACCATCGTTAATCCTTACTTAGAAAAGGCAACTGAGACTTCATGTACAAAATGGCATCTCCCTGCCTCCCTCCCTCTCCTCCTCTTCCCCCTCCCTCTATCTCTCTCTCTCTCTCTCTCTCTCTCTCTCTCTCTCTCTCTCGTACACATGATGCGGAAGAGAGCCATCAAAGAAGAGATCAGTTGAAATATAGCCCCATACTTGGAAAAGAAAATGTCTTTATATAATGTTCTATAGAACACTTAGGGAGAGGGAACATCATCTATAATCCCTGCTTAGAAAAGGAAATTGAGACTTTCGTGTACAAAATGGCATATCTATCTATCTATCTATCTACCTATCTACCTATCTATCTATCTCTTTTTTGTGTCTGTCTGTTTGACAGACAGACAGACAGATTAATTGATGGATTGTTTGTTGTTTTACACTACTTTCAAAATTATTTGAACAGTATTATCAGTTTCGTAAAGGGTTTTGGAAAAAAAAACCGGAGATTTTTCATTCTATACGGAAGTATTCAAATATACTAGTAACTCTTTATCAGACGACAAAATTCTAAACTTGCATAAATTGAAAGCAATAGCAGACGACATATCAGATAAGGCTTAAAACATAGGATTTGTCTCTGACTGGAAGAAAACATTGTGGGAAAATGAGAAAATGCTGGTTACCAGCATTTTCTCCTTTTCCCACAATGTTTTTAACAGACTTTTTTTTTCCAAAAGTTGTTGAAAACATGAGATTGTGTGGTACAGGATAAAAACGACATATACACAAGGAAATTTACAACATATTATGTTCTTTATCGAAACATCTTGGTTTTTTTTCTGAGAATTTTGTAAATTTGAACAAGCTTTTACCGAGAACACGTGTTTCAGATATTGTCAATTTTTATGATTTTAGAAAGAAAAAAGCAAACCCTAACGTAACACAGATCGAGCTTCTTTGTCAAATTGATTTGATGTCTGTTTACTCGTACGAGACGTCATAATTTGGACTGGTCCAATTTCAAAGCATTTACAAGACGACACTATGAAATATGGATCAAATAACAGCTCTTTCTTATCCAGTAAAGGTCTTAAAGCATTTGGGCAAAAGGAGGAAAATGGTGGTTATCAGTATTGTCTTCTTTTCCAAGAATGTTTTCAAAAACTGTCTGGCTAAGGGTCGTTAAGATACAATTTTGGACCGGTCAAATTTCAAAACATTTACAGACGAAGTGTGAAGTATGTTTCAACAGACAGGCTTTGTCTTAAACGGTTCTGTAAACATTGTGGGGGAAGGGGGTGAAGTTGCTTGTTACCAGGTTTTCATTCGTCAAAGGTCTTGAAACATCATAGGAAAAAGTAGAAAATGCTGGTTCCCAACGTTTTCTTCTTTTCCAACAATTTTTTTCAAAAGTCTTTTCTTCCTCAGGGTTAAGAAGAAATCTTGGGCTGGTCCAATTTGAAAGCATTTGCAGACGATATAAGAAATATGGTTCAAATTACAGGCTTTGTCTTCAAAAGGTGTTAAAGCTGATTTGCAGCATTTTCTACTTTTCCCACAATGTTTTAGAAATGCTTTTCTTCCTCAAGATTGTTAAAACTCAGAATTATTTAGTAGGGATTTAACAGAACTCTTTCACTACTGAATAACTAAATTTCATTTTCTCAATAGCTACAAATACAGTTTCTCTACAAGATCTAAAGTTGGTTCGTTCATAATCTAGAACAAACCAATGGACATTGCAGATCAGAGATCAGACTGCACGTTCTCAGTCTTATTCTCCAGAATTTTATAAATTTGAAACTAACACAACTTCTGATTGGCTAAACCATTTGGTTTAGCCAATCAGAAGTTGTGTTAGTTTCAAATCTAGAAAACTCTAGAGAATTAGACAAAGAATATTCTTAAGAATGATTGATGAATACGGACCAGATCTTCATCTACACTGTTCACAAAAGCTTCTGGTGTTGTCTATGGTACAGAAAGAGTTCATACAACGCGATGAACCTCACCTTTCGCGCTGTCAAAATGTAAACATGTTTAATTACGCTAATAAACATTTTCTGTCTCGTGCAGACGTTTTACATTTGCATATACATTCAGTCATCAATTAACTCTTTACCAGACGAAAAAAAAGCTATAGGCATGTCCATATTCAAAGCATTTGCAGACGACAATTCAAATGTGACTCAAATTATGCGATTTGTGTTTTGATGGGTTAGAAAACATTGTAGGAAAAAGGAGAAAATGCTGGTGATCAGCATTTTCTCCTTTTCCCACAATGTTTTTCTAAAGTATTTTTCCTTATGGTCGTTTTAATCAAAGGATCGTTTTGTACAGGGTCAGGTGAACAATACACTAAATCTATATCCTCTATCTCAAACATACATGACTTTTCTTGTGTAAACACTTAACGCGCAAAATTGAAAGAAAAAAAAGTTTCAAACTTGGGGAAAACGCCCAAATATTCGCTGTTTCGAGGCTGCTTAGTGGCCAGAATCTCTCGGCATAGTCATGAGACAGGGTAGATCCAAGATTAGACTGCTTGTTCTATGCATTCTGATCTTGATCTACACTGCCAGCAGCAACAAGCTTCTATAATTGTGTATTTAAACACTTTGCGAGTAACGAACTTTAAGATAGGCCCTTTTAATTTGAAACACTATAATACGAAGACTGTTCTATCTTGAATGCTCGAAAACTTTTCATGGAATAAAGGGATGTAATGTACGCTGGCAGGTTACAGGTAGAACAGTACGAATATACAGTATTATACCGACTGTTAGTTTTGACAATCCCAAACGTTACTCATGCTTAATACGGCGTGAACTATTTGCGCAAATATTAAGTTCATATACATGTAGAACGAAGAGAGATAACTTACGAGATCAGCGTGTCCCTCGCGACATTCAGTTTGAAATCTGATCTGTCTCTCCTCTAACGGTCGATCTTTAAAACCGGTGTATCTAATCTGAAATAAAAATAATCCAAGTAGAAGTTTAAATCCAAAAAATAAACGAATTAAACACGTTAAAACAGCACGAAAAACTAATCCACACTCATAACCGAACTTCCGGGTCACGGAGTAGATAGAACTAAGTGAAACAAAAACCGACCTCTCCCTCTCGGGAAAGTTTCCGAAACAGTTCATCGTTATCAAATTTTTCTCGTTGATCAGGAACAACTCTTGGCATGACTGTTACAAAGTTTTTAGTGACTTCACCTAACCTTATGTCCGTTTCAAATGGTAACATGCTTAAAATGAACACTTCATTCAATCGACTCGTACAATAATACCCTATGACTCGTTTTTTTCTGCTCAATTTTCATTGGTCAAACGAAAAATTTTCCGAATATTCCGATTGTTTACGGACTTATCCGAACTCCATATTTGGTAAACATCGGTAACTCTCGTGATTAACCGGAATGACGTATTTCTGGCATCACTAGGGAACTATCCAATCATTTGCCTTATGCAAATTACAAAATCCGAATATAATTACCCCGTTCCAAATATGGAAGACACGTACGTCAATGCTATGAATTATTCATGAGTTTACCTTATTGGGATGGGTTGACCTAGATTATCGTGAGAAAAAGTGGTTTACTACGGGTTAGACGAGTACTCTAGCGTAATCTCTATCGTATTTTCTAATAGGCAGCGCGTGGTTCTCGAGGCTAGATGAAAAACAACATAACAATATGTTTATCCAGATCCTTTGTTCACATGGGAAATACTGAATATTTGAAAACATTAAATGGCATTGGGAAATTATAGTATTGTTTATATCTATTCTCAACAAAACAAGAAGCGCTTTTTCGATTGATTAGATTTTATTTCATAAGATTTCTCTATATTTCTCGCACGACTTTTGATGCTGTTATCAGATTGTGACAGTTCGTGACTAGTGGAGGCGATTTAAAACGCATTAAGGCATATCACGTTCATTGACAAATGTAATATTTCATAATGGTTTATAAAATAACAAATCCTTACGCTGAGCATTACGAAATAACGACAGTGGCTTACCATTCATTTAACCCTTTACCACGCAAGTCTGAGTTTTAACAACCCTGCCAGAGAAGGCTTTTGTGAAAGGGGGAAAATGTTGGTAACCAGCATTTTCTCCTTTTCCCAAATGTTTTCTGCTCATTCACAGACAGATCCAACTTTATGTGCCACATTTAATACGTCGGCTGCTAGTGGTTTCAATTTGGACAAGTCCAAAGTTCTGTAATTTGGTAAAAATTAAAGGTGTAGGTTATATTCACCAACCAATCTGAATTCATACGACCATTCTGAAGTCACCACAAACTGAGTACCCGTGTGATGTTAACCTCTAAAACTAGTCATGTGATTGGCTGGAACATTTTGTCTCAGCCAATAACATTGCTAGTTTGGAATTTAGAATTACACATCAAGCAATGTTCGGGCATACAACCCCTGGATCGAATCGAAATCTTGTTTCCGAGATTTCAGTGTTCATTTTTTAATGTGGTTGGCTTGCTCGCCGTTGTTTTAACCTGAAATGGTACTGATTTTCTTTTTCTAAAAATGATTTTGTAACTCGCTACTTCCTGAAGCAAATTTCATGAGTAGAATGTTTAGAAAAGAAAAACAAACATCCCCATCCTTTTGAAAAATGGATTTTTAACCGTAACGGATGTGACAACACGATTCAAGTACAATGTTTGTAAAAAAAAAAGCAGGCTATATATACAATACCTGAAAACAAAAGAAATAGCTCTTTTTGACGGTTTCATTGACCCATTGTATGAAGCACAGAGTTAATGAAATTAGGTATGTTCGGTGGAAATCGAATTTAATAATGCTCAAGTCAAAATCCCTGACAGAAAACGTAGCACGGTGTAGATACAAGACCATCAACTAGTCTGAATTGCATTTCAATGCTGATTCTCAAGAGCATTTTTTAAAACTTCAACCAAATGCATAATCTTATTGGCGTTGCAAAATGGTCTATACTATCAGATATGGCGTGCAACACGCGAAAAGGGGCATTCGGACATTTGCGTAAAGTGTCGTCGCTGATCAGCCTGCGCAATCCGCGCAGACTAATCCGAGACGGCACTTTATGGCTACATTCGATTTTGTCTTACAGTAGACTTGCACAAAACAGAAAATTACATAAGAACGGAAAGTGTCGTCTCGGATTAGCCTGCGCGGACTGCGCAGGCTGATCCGGGAGGACACTTTCCGCAAATGTCCGAATGCCCCTTTTCGCGTATTGCAAGCCATATTGTGTTACTTTCTAGATTTAGAATAAGACCAAGAATGTAATTTGATTAAATTTGAAATAGGGTCCATATTTGAAGTCTCTGCGCAGCCTGATCTTGATCTAAACTCGTCGAAAAGGAAACTAGAATTCTGCTTGCCACTGTCAGGAGTGATTTAGTTTTGTTTCGACCTATTCAAGAAGAGTCGCATTAAAATCTTAGCACACAATACTGAGTTTTAACGACCTAACAAAAACAACAAAAAAAAAAAAAACACTTTTGAAAACATTGTTGGAAAACGAGAAAATTCTGGTAACCAGTATTTTCTCCTTTTCCACCATGTTTGCTGACATTTACTGACATTTCAAAGACAAATCACAACATATGAGCCAAATTTCATTTGTCGTCTGCAAATACTTTGGATTTGGGCAGGTCTAAAACTTTGTCGTCTCGTATAGTGTTTAAGTTTACTTGACAACGTTTTAAACTCGTCAAATTTGAAAGCATTTGCAGACTACAATTCAAATGTGGCTGAAATTATGGTATCTGTCTATGAAAGGGCAGGAAATATTGTGGCAAAGAGCAATCATACTTTGCTTGAAAGGAGAAGTAACCACCATTTCTCATTTTCGGACAATATTTTCTCATCCCTTCAAAGACAAATCCTACCATTCGAGCCACATTTACTTCTTTTCCGTACAAATACTTTGATTCTCGAGGAATATTAAAATTCTGTCGTCTTTTAAGGAGATAAGAGTGAAGCGGAATTTTCATGTATTTTTGTTTATCAGATAAAATTATCTAAAACATAAAGATGCGTAGGAGAGGCCGTACCCAGTCTATCAGGCTGGCATGCCGCATGGGTAGGAGACGGAAAAACACGATGTACAGAAAAGCGACTGCAGAAGGTGGGGCTACCTGAGTAATTAACCTTTGACCTAAAGTTCCACATTTTTTCGGACTGGGATTGGGTGTTGTCAACCCTGAGGCTGTTAAACGCGACTCAAGACCTTTTGCGGACGGTGTAGATCAAGATCAGACTGCACAGAACGTGCAGTCTGATCTTGGATCTACACTGTCCGATAAGGAGATATTTTTCCCCAAATAATACCTTTGAAATAGCAAAATTATAGTTTTTACCAGCGGCTTGAAAGTTTCGTTTCATTATTTAGCAGGTTAAGAGTTAATAATCCAAATGAATGGGCAATTGAAAACATCGTAAAGGGGGGGGGGGTTTCCAGCATTTTCACGTTCTCCAGTCATGTTTTCTATCCATCAGAATCAAGTAATTTGAGAATCAATTCATTTGTTGCCTTTAAGTACTGTCAATATAAACGAATCCATTTTACTTTTTGTCTTGTAAAGCGTTAACCAAACTGAGGGTGGTTATTTCGAGATGACCGAAATAGGCTAGATATAGGCCTACTGATTGAGAGTTAATCTATTCTTTCTTTTACCACAATGGTTTTTTTTTTTTTTTGTCCTTTGGTGTCATTAAAATATGGTATGGTTTGGGAAAAGGTTGACGGTTTTTTTCCAGGAGTCTGTCAGGGTCCGTATTGACCAACTATTCGTTGAAAAAAAAAATTCTTAGTCTTATTCACGAGAATGCTCTAAATTTGAAAGTAACACAACCTCTGATTGGATGAACCAAATGCTTTATCCAATCAGAAGTTACGTGACTTTCTAAATCCAGAAGTAGGCTAGGAATGTACTTAAGAATACTTGATGAATACGGACCGAGGTGGGTTTGCCAAAGATTTATAACGTTAATACTTTGTCCAAGTCTGCATTTGTAAAAGTAGCAGGCCTAATTTTTAAGTAGGCCTACGAACATTTGCTTCATTTATCCTCGATTAAGAGTCTAGATCTAGATCTAGATCTGGTAATGTAGGCTATTTCTCATAGAGCGTCCACATCTTGGTCTCGATGGAGTTGTGCTCTACAGCCTGTTATTTCAATAACTGAAATTTATCAAACGGATAAGATCAAGCCGGTCTGTGAGCAAAGACCGAGATCTAGACCATTCTTCAAATTAGATCTAGATCTAGAGCCTAGATTCTATTTCCTTTTTTCTGCCCAGAACTTGTTTTATCGGCTAATGAATAAGATTCTTTTCGTTTCATTCACAGTTAGGAATGTATGATCAAAAATCTGTTGTTCGGGACACTAGATTCTATTCTGTTCCGCAAAAGAACCAGGCTTGAATTATGTAACAAGTTGCGTCTGCTAGCTCTGAGGTAATATTGCGGGAAATAAGCGGAAGTTTGCTGTGAGCATGCGCATTATTATCAAAACAAGAAAAATGGCGTATTCTTATTTACGAAATTGAACTGCGCAGGCTAATTGTTGCAAATAGCACCTGTTTGAGATCAACTTTTAAGTTGTCGAGCTGTAGAATTTTTCATATGAAATTTTTATCATTATGCTAGATCTTGAGGTTGTACCCGAACGATCTCTGGGCAATGAACAATGGGAGTTCGTTTTGGGTGAGTCAAACGCAAAAAGTAAACAAGAAATCAATTTTCTTGACTACCCTGTTTTATACTATTTGTAGGTGTTATTACTTATCTGTCGCTTCCCAAGAGAAGCATATGCAAACCATTTGATAAGAATTTGTTAAAATAAGTTATAAATTGAATTTCATAGTGAAAAAAATGCAAAGAAAACAATTTGATAGAAGAGGTGAAGGTCACTCGCTCGAACAGCTGATTAAATGCGGATAAATTCAGTACACAGTTTGTGAAGAATGCTTAGCCCTTAGAGCTCTAAATTAGACTCAACAGACATTTTCATTCTGGGAATAAGACCCTGATAACAGGAAGTTCTAGCTTGCTTTTGGCCATGAAGTAAATCAAGTGAGAAAAGTACCCGACGTGGGACTCGAACCCACAACTCCCGGAACACTAGTACCTCAGCTCTACCAACAGAGCTAGCAGGGCAACTGGTCGCGAGTCTACCCAACGTCAACTACAACATCCTCCCCCTCCTGATTTTTTGGGAGTAATCAACTCCCCCTTCAGTCCCCACGGACTGCCAGTGCCGTTAACCGCGCTCACCAATCGACCTCGTCGCCAGTGAAGTAAATCAAGGAGAAAAGTGTGCCCGACGTGGGACTCGAACCCACCACCCCTGGAACACTGGTACCGCAGCTTTACCAACTGGGCAACTGGTTGAGAGTCTACCCAACATCAACTACAACAGCAAGGATGTCTCAGCAAAGCATACTGTTTCCAGAGCATTGCACAGTTCATAAATGTTCATTGTGTTCAAGGGTACCTTAGAATAGAAGCCCCTTAAAAATTTTGTAAGCATTCATATTAAATGGTGGCAATTATCAGCCTGTTTTGAGTTGTACGAATATATATCAGAGTTTGAGACTGAATTAATGGTATTGGTATATGAAGTTTATTATTTTCCTTCTATTATGAATATGATGCTGAAGTATGCATAGTTCCTTGGGGTCTTGTGTGGTGAATATGTAGGGATATCAACCTTTAGGCTCCAGGTTCTATTTTCCGTTGCTTAAAATACCATTTAATCAATAGGGATAGTTCCTTGTTTGTCAGACTGTTCTAGACATGAAAAATTATCTTTCTATCCAGTTTAGAGATAAAATATTAGATGGTTAACTTTCCCACATGACAGACTTTGGACTTTTCCAATTTCAAATCATATGCAGATGACAAAGTTGAAACAGTTACAAATGACCTAAAGTTCTGTGGTATGATAGAAAACATTGTGGGAAAAGGAGAAAATACTGGTAGCTAGCATTTTCTCCTTTTCCCTCAATGTTCTGGGTTATTTGGTAAAGGGTCAAATGTGTAAATCTAGGCCCAAATTCATCAATATCATTTTTACTCTAATTCTCAAGAATTGTCTAAATTTCAAACCTTATTTCTTTAGGTAGAAATTTGGTTACTTTCATAACCTAGAATAAGACTAAGAATGCAGGATAAACTGTTGCCCAAACTCAGGCCTCGGTTCTGAAGAAGATTAAAGGACATTTTGCAGAAATGTTGAACGCATTAAAATTATTGAGACAAATACACTCAAGACTAATAAATTTGGAAGGGGCAAAGTCTAACCTACCGTAATGTCTCTTATAATCGCTCCCCCTCTAGTCAAGAGAATCCTAATTACTTCACAAATCAATGTCATTAACACCTGACTATCAGATTATAGGTACACTTCCAAAAACGTTATAAACTTCAGGTAATACAAAATTTATCAAATACCTTGGAAAAACTTCAGAAAGTGAAAGTATCGAAAACCAATGTCCCAAATCAATCGTGAATGCTATTTAATGTCAAAATGAATCATGATTGGTGGTTAAATTGATATTATGTATTAAAACAATTATTGGTATCTCAAATGGTTGACACTTCGCACTAGGTACTGACTACAACCCGGACGGTAATGTTATCGCCATCCTAGGACAGTTCTGTGTCGTTTTATCTCTATTAATCACCCCCTTTTTGGAAAATCTAGGGCCCCAGGGGTGTTAAAAAGAGACAATATGGTATGGGCAATGTGAAAGAAATTTTGTTTAAAACAATGGTAAACTGACCCAGAATCTTCCCCTTGGCAGAACATTGTACCAGTTAACAGATTTATTCAATTTTTTTTATATGCCCAACAGCAGTTGGGCATAAAAAATTTTATTAGAAGGTACTGACACCCACAACTCTTTTCACTCCAAATTGTCCACATTCAAAGCTTTTGCAGAATGCACATCAAATGTGCCTTAAATAGTTGCAGAATTTGTCTTTGAAAGGGCGGAAGACAGTGTTAGAAAACGAGAAAATGCTTTTTACAAGCATTTCATCTTTCTCCTACATTGTTCACAAATCTCTTTTTTTAGCTCCACTGGCCGAAGGCCAGCGGGCTTATGTCATGGCCTGTTGTCCGTCGTGCGTCCGTCCGTCCGTGCGTCCGTCCGTCTGTGCGTTAACTTTTTTTTAAAACGTCTTCTTCTCTGAAACTACCCATCCAATTTTGATGAAACTTCACAGAAATGATCCTGCCATGGTCCTCTTCAGAATTTCTTGAAAGAATTTGATTCCTTCAAAAACTCTGGTTGCCATGGCAACAAAACTGAAAAATTTTGAAAATCTTTGAAAATCTTCTTGTCTGAAACCGTAAGGCCAAGGGCTACCAAATTTGGCATGTAGCTTTATCTAGTGGACCTCTACCAAGTTTCTTCAATTTATAGCCCTGGGGTCAAAATTGTCCCCGCCCCGGGGGTCACAAGTTTTACATGGGCTTATTTAGGGAGAACTTTAAAATTCCTCTTCTACCTAGCCATAGGGCCTAGAGCTACCAAATTTGGCATGTAGCTTTATCTAGTGGACCTCTGCCAAGATTGTTCAAATTATAGCCCTGGGGTCAAATTAGGCCCTGCCCTGGGGTAACAAGTTTTACATGGGCTTATATAACAAGTTTTACATGGGCTTATATAGGGAGAACTTTAAAATTCTTCTTTGACCTAGCCATGGGGCCTAGGGCTACCAAATTTTGCATGTGGCTTTATCTAGTGGGCCTCTACCAAGAGTGCCCAAATTATAGCCCTTGGGTCAAATTTGACCCCACCCCGGGGGTCACAAGTTTTACATGGGCTTATTTAGGGAAAACTTTAGAAATCTCCCTGTACCTAGCCGTAAGGCCTAGGGCTACCAAATTTTGCATGTGGCTTTATCTAGTGGGTCTCTACCAAGAGTGCTTAAATTATAGCCCTGGGGTCAAAATTGGCCCTGCCCCGGGGGTCACAAGTTTTACATGGGCTTATGTAGAGAAAACTTAAGAAATCTCCCTGTACTTATTCATAAAGCGTAGGGCTACCAAATTTCGCATGTAGCTATATCTAAAGGCCCTTCACCAAGAGTGCGTAAATTATAGCCCTAGGGGGGAATTTGATTCACCCTGAGGGGTCAGAAGTTTTACATGGCCTTATATAGTGAAATCTTTAGAAATCTTCTTGTTACTAACCAAAGGAACTAGGGCTACCAATTTTAGTCCTGTTTCAGGGGTCTTATGTTCAAAACCAATTGGCCAAGTATTGTAATGTTTGGCATGTAGTGATTTTACGTATTAGCCAGTGGAGCGATACAGGGCCATCATGGCCCTCTTGTTTAGGGTCACTAAAACTTGGGATTATGGCTTGTTGTAAAGAGTTTAAGATTGCTAATATTGTAACTTACTTATAAAGTTTATGTATCTCTGAATATCTTATACATGTTTTTTCAGGTATGCCGTTTTATCAAGCCGTGAATATACTAAAGAGACAAGACCGTGTTATACGAGGTGTACAAGTATGGTACAGCAGTCAGGTATTTCTCCTTTTTTTGCACCTAATTGTTCCAAAAGTAATAAAAAGAAATTCCTTGTTTATCAGTAACTTATAACCTGTATCTTAATCCCTTACATGTCCCTTTACCAATTAATCCCAAGTTTTGATGACCCTGATGGAGAAGGTTCTTGAAAATACGGTGGAAAAAGGAGAAAATGCTGGTTACCAGCATTTTCTCCTTTTCTCACAATGTTTTCTACCCTATCAAAGAAAAATACCATCAGTTCGAACGATATTTAATTTGTCATCTGTAAATGCTTTGAAGACCAAAATTTTGTCATTTTGTAAAGGGTTCATCTATTGTTTTTATGACCCTATGGAAGAAAGCATATGAAAACATTGTTAGAAAAGGAGAGAAGGCAGTAACTTTATGTACCCAACACCAGGGTCCAAAAAATTTCAGAATTCTTACTTGCCCTGCTGCCATTTTGCACTCATCCTACAGTTAGACAAAGAAGGATAATCCACTTGCCCTCACCAAATTTGAACTAGTAAGGACAAGCGGACGAGTGGATTTTTTGGACCCTGATCACTCTGGAATTTACCCAGAAAGTATGGCTACATGAACTGTTGTTGCAATTTAAGAGAACACTGGTGAAAATATTGGCAAATGCCAACAAATAAAATTTTTGAAGCTTTCTACAAATTTCTCTACAAGAAAATATTGATATATAGCATTGAGGTTGCTGAAAATTTTAAGGCCGAAAAACTTAACAGCCTCGAAGAAAGTTACATAACACCACCCTCACAGTTTTTTTAGCAAAGATGGTGGATTGGGTTCAGTTACATGTATATATAGCCAATTTACAATTCCTTTGCTTTTCATTGATGAACTAGATCACATGATCACTTGTTTTCCTACAGTTCCCTTCAATATCATTGATGAATTAATTTATGCGAGCAATGGATTTCCCACTCTCAGTATAACCCTTTACCACAAAATACAGAGTTTTAACAACCCTGTGAAATAAGCCTTTTGAAAACAATGTGGGTAAAGGAGAAAATGCTGGTAACCAGCATTTCCTCCTTTTCCCACAATGTTTTCTACCATATCAGAGATAATTCCATCATTTTAGCCACATTTAAATTGTTGTCTGCAAATGCTTTCAATTTTTACAAGTCTACATTTTAGTCGTGTGGTAAAGAGTTAAAAAGAAAATCACATGACTTGCTGCATATACCATTGTTTACCATTAGACGGACTTGTTCATGCAAATTGAGTTGACTTATAATATTTTTTAAAGATAACTAACATGAGCACTGCATGGGAGTGCCAACACTCGGTTGCACTTGTTTGATTTTCAGTGAAAATTGTAAGTCATAAAAGGGACATAACTGTGTTAAAAAAAAAAATTGACAGTTATCTGCCCTTGTTGTTTGGGTTCCTCTTTCGATGTCCGAGTTTGAATTAAATATCCTCAGTAATAACAGATATTACAAAATGTTGAAGTTTTTGCACAGCGATGACGCTGCTGCCGCTGGAGCTATGACAATACCTCGACCTTTTTTTTGAAAACAGATTGTTCAGGAATACTACATGATTACTTTAAGCTATTTTTACATCAAATTGGTTGAACTTCCACTTTAACCTTAACCCTGTACCAGAGGACAAGATTTTAGCCTTGTCCAAATTGAAAACACTTGCAGACGACAATCTCAGTGTGGCTCGAATGGTGCAATTTCTCTTTCATGGGGTAGGAAATATTGTGGGAAAAGGAGAAAATGCTGGTTCTTCTTTTCCCACAATGTTTTCAAAAGGGTTCTTTCCCAGGATAGTTAAAAGTCTGCATTGTGCGGTAAAGGGTTAAAACAATATTGAAAACAAAAAAACCTGTAATGCAGGAACACATAGGAATAATACAAGGGAAAAATAATCTATAGTGTGCCCGCTTCTGCGGCAACAGAACAAAAATTTGGACACTTCTGTAACATGAAAAAATGCTATTTCTGTTCTCCCACAATGAATGTATTTATGATTGGGGATGTACTTAACTCTTTACCAAACGACAAAGTTTTAGACTGGTCCAAATTCAAAGCATATGCAGACGACATTTAAATCTGACTGAAAAATTGAAATTTGCTGTGGGAAGGGTAGAAAACATGGTGGGAAAAGGAGAAAATGCTGGTTACCAGCATTTTCTCCTTTTCCCACCATGTTTTCAAAAGGCTTCTTTCTTGGGGTCGTTAAAAGTTGGGATTGTGTGGTAAACGGTTAAATAAGATTGTTCTCTACCCATAGATGCATTTTATTTCCTTTTCTCCTCTTACTGTGTTCAACCAATTTGTCTGAAATTCTAATGGAAGCTTTCCTTCTATCTGAACTTAACTCATTACCACACAACAAAAATGTAGACTTTTCTGAATCAGAGGCATTTGCAGACGACAATTGCAGTGTGACACAAATGATAGAATTTGTCTTTGATAGGATAGAAAACATTGTAAGAATGGAGTAAAAATGCTGGTCAACAGAATTTTCTCCTTTTCCAACAATTTGAAAAGTCTTCTTCCTCGAGGTCATTAACACTCGAGATTCTATGGTAAAGGGTTAAGCACCTGTTTTTATCATGAATGGAGTTATGGCCCTTCAAAATTTTTCCTGATCCACTGACAAAGTAGCAAAATGGGATATTTGTTGGGCTGCAACAAGTCTAATTATGGTAGTGGATCAGTGGGCTATCTTTTTAACCCATTACCACACGGTCCTGGGTTCGTATTCACCAATCATTCTAGGACCAGGAACCTTCTTAGTCATATTTCCCAGAATTTTCTGAATTTGAAAGTAACACATCTGATTGGCCAAACCATTTGTTGCAGCCAGTCAGAAGTTGTGGCACTGTTTACTTTAGAAAATCTTGGAGAACAAGACGAAGAATGTTCTTAAAAATGGTTGGTAAGTACAGACCAAGATTTTTCTGAATTAGAAAGTAAAACAATATCTGATTGGCTAAACCATTAATTTGGTTAAAGCTAATTAGAAGTTTTGATTTAGAAAATTTAGAAAATCCTAGTGAATAAGACTAAGAAGTTTTTTGAATGGCAAATTAGAAAAGCTAATTAGAAGTTTCGATTTAAAAAATCTAAAAAATCCTAGAGAATAAGACTAAGAAGGTTCTTTTGAATGGCAGGTGAATTCGTAAAGACCGTGAGAAAAACAGCTTTACAAAGATTGCGGGAATAGTAGAAAATGCTGGTTAACTCCTTACCAAACGATAAAATTTTAAGCTTGACCAAATTGGGAGCATTTGCAGATGACAAATTAAAGAGGCCCTGATACTCATTTTCAGCCAGTTTTAACTCATTTTGTCTTTATTTTATCAAACTATAGTCATTCTCATATCTTCATGCCAAATATTGCGCCTCACGGTTGCAAGGTTGCTTAGATTACGGTCGATAGAAAATGCATTTCGCTGAGTTGCGGCCTTTCATGTAAACAGACTTGTCGTTTCCGGTTTTTGAATCGAAGATTTCGATATGTCCGTTATACACTTGGGTAGATTCGTATGATGATCATGCATTCTGTCATGTGACTGTATTTGACC
Source organism: Hippopus hippopus (assembly GCA_946811185.2). Classification (NCBI taxonomy): domain Eukaryota; kingdom Metazoa; phylum Mollusca; class Bivalvia; order Cardiida; family Cardiidae; genus Hippopus; species Hippopus hippopus. The sequence goes on along the minus strand of OX328103.1, from coordinate 10,261,708 downwards.
TTTGCCCTGTGTCTAATGAGGTAAACGAAAGAAAATGGAGGCTTCTCTGTTGCAGCCTCGATTTTCAGACGGAGGTCGCGGCCTATATATGCAAATTACACCTTATCCAACTCTAGGCGGAAACCAACAATAAATTTCCGTGACGCACCACCATTGTTTACAGCTCCAATCGTCAGCCAGTTTTCTTCTGACCAATGTTCAGTTTCTAATACAAAACTGTGTTTCTTTTTTTCAAGTACACCGTACATGTCAGTAATTTATCCATGTTTACACAAAGGACTGATTTCTGTACCATTCTAAATTGTTTGAAATTTAACAGCATTTTTGCTCACCGGCTGTAGATGAGCATCTTTAAATGTAGCTCAAAGGATGATTTTTCGCATTGAAAGGAAAGAAAACATTGTTGAAAAAGGAGAAAATGCTGGTTACCAGCATTTTCTCCTTTTTCCACAATGTTTTCAAAAGGCTTCTTTCTCAGGGTCGTTAAAACTGGGGATTGTTTGGTAAAGGGATAGATGCAACTGACGTCTTTGAAAGCGTCCTTGTTAACCCTTTACCTCATAACCTGGATAGGAGCACTGGCCACCATGATATAGATGCAATAATGTTGAAAACAATCTTCGGGAAGAAGGCTTTTGAAAACATTGAGGGTTAAAGATTGATTGATTAATAGTATGGTGTTTAATGCTGTTTTTTTGCAATATTTCAGTTATATCGCGGCGGCCAGTGCACCTATCCATGCTTTACTGGAGTTTCTTTTACCAGTACTCTGCACAGTATTCTTTCCAAGCCCCTGGCTGCTTTTCCGCATGACCGTCATCGAAATAATGATCAGCGGTGGGAGAGGAATGAATCCTGTTGCAATGACTATCATCAGTCCTCGGAAAGAAATTGGCCAAGCCGGGGATCAAACTCTTGGCCTCCTGTTCTAAAGTCCTGTAGGCTACCGACTGAGCTACCGGAGCTCGGCAAGAGGGTTAAAAAGAAATGTTGGTTACCAGCATTTGCTCCTTTTCCAACAGTATTTTCTTTTCTGTTCAAAGGCAGATCCAACAATTTGAACCACTGTTAATTTGTCATCTGCAAATGTTTTGGATATGGCTAAGTCGAAATTTTGTTTCCTGGTGGAGGAGTAGACAGTGTAGACTGAAGATCAGAATGCACATTCTGATCCAAATTCTATTGTGTTTGCCGGGCCATGGTAGTGCAGTCGGTAGCGGACAGGACTCAAGAACGGGGGTCGCTGGTTCAATCCCGGGCTTGGCCAATTTCTTTCCAAGGATTAATGATAGTTATTGCGACAGGGTTCATTCCTCTCTCACTGTTGATCATTGTTTCAACGATGGTTATGTTGGAAAGCAGCCAGTGGCTTGGAAAGAATATTGTGTGGAGTACTGGTAAAAGAAACTCAAGGAAAGCATGGATAGGTGCACTGCCTGCCGCAATAAAGCTGAAATAATGTTAAAAATGGCGTTAAACACCATATCGTCAAACAACCTACTCTGCCCAGATAAGCAAGTAAATCAGGATTGTTTTTGCCAGAATATCTGTTAAAGATGGTGACAGTTTTGATCCAAGGTTCAGTGGAGTCTGATCCAGGATCTACACTGTCCATATCACAAACTTTCGTCAGTCAAATGGTTTAGATTTCTAAAAACAAATCAGCAGAACCAGGTAGCTCAGTCAGTAGTGTGTAGGACTTGAGGATAGAGGGTCACAGGTTCAGATCTCCAGCTTGGCCATTTTTTTTCTAAGGATTGGTGATGGTGATTGTGACAAGTTTCATTCCTGTTTTAGAGCTGATCATTGTTTCAAGTAAGGTTTTGTGGGAAAGCAGCCTGTTTCTTTGGAAGAATATTGTGTTAAGTAACAATTAAAGAAACTCCAGAAGAGCATGGATAGGAGCACTGGTCACCACGACATACATGCAATAATGTTGAAAATGGTGTTAAACACCATACAAGCAAAGTAGCTAAAAACAAATAATGTCCTTAATTTATGACGCAGATTGTAAAACAGTTTCTTTTTAAGAAAAATCAGGTGTATTATTTGTGACATTTGTAGTCATTATTTTCAAACAAACAAAATTATGACTTCTCGCTGAGTTTGCGAGATTCTGTAATCATATGATTTTGATGTCATCTGTGGATGCTTTGACTCCCCTCGGCAATAGGAAATAATAATCTTTGATACGACTAATTAGCTTGAGATCTCATAGAGAAGGTCACTAGTACAGTAGAGCACTCTCGTACTCCGATTAAAAAAAAAAAGAAAAAAGTCACACTTTGTTTCTCCTCGAACTCTGTAAAATCTGACATTTTTCCTCTGCAGGTGGTGGATTTTGATCCTTTACCCAATAATCACTTGTTTAAGTCTTTACCAAATGACAGAATTTTTGACTTGTCCAAATTGAAAACATTGGCAGACAACAAGATAAATGCAAATCGAAAAGTGAAACTTGCTTCAGGAACGTTAGAAAGCATTGTGGGAAAAGGAGAAAATGCTGGAAACCAGCATTTTCTCCTTTTCCCACAATGTTTTCAAAATCCCTCTCTCCAAGGATTGTTAAAAGTCGGGACTGTGTGGTAAAGGGTTAACGAGGGCTAAGGTTTTGAAAACATTGTGGGCAATGGAGAAAATGCTGGGAATCAGCATTTTCTCCTTTTTCCCACAATGTTTTCTACCCTGTCAGAGATTTTTGGTTAATTTAGATTCATTTTGGGTGGGTCCTGTGCAGATGCTGTCAATTTTTTGTAGAGTAAAAAGGTTGTAGGTTTGTAAAAGATAAAACAGTTACTCCTCACCACAGAAAAAGAATTTGAGCAAGTCCACATGGATAGAACTTGCAAATAACATATCAAATTTGTTTCAGGTGATCAGATCTATCCTTGATGAAAGGGTAGAAAACATTGTAGGAGAAGGAGGAAATACTGGTCAGTCCTCTCTCATTTTCTCCTTTTCCAGCAATGGTTTCGAAATCCTTCCTCCGGAGGGGATTATAGAAACACAGAATAGGTTGGTATAGAGCTCACCCTTTAAGACGCAGTTCAGACTTTAACCCTTTACCAGACAATCCCTGGTTTTCACTACCCTGAGGAAGAAGCCTTCAGAAAACATTGTGGGAAAAAGAGAAAATGCTGGTAACCAGCATTTTCTCCTATTCCGACAATGTTATCTTCCCTTCCCAAAACAAATTTCAGTTTTTGAGTCGCGTTATTTTTGTCGTCTGCAAATGCTTTCAATTTGGACTAGTCTAAAATTATGTCGTTTGGTAAAGAGTTAAACAACCCTAAGGAAGAAGACATTTTCAAACATCGTGGGAAAAGGAGAAAATGCTGGTAACCAGCATTTTTCCTTTTTCCCGCAATGTTTTCTACCTTTTCATTAATAGATTTTTGTTTTTTGAGTCACGCTTATTTTGCTGTTTGCAAAAGCTTTGAGTTTGGACCAGTCTACAGTTGTGCGATTTGGTGAAGAGTTAAATTGCGACTGTTCAATCCCAGCCTTTTATACCTCTGCAGTTGACAGTATTTGTAGACATTGTGGGAAAAGGTGCAGGTGTCAACTGGTGGATTGCTCATTGGCCAACATATAGGGTGCAAGTACTGGTGTAGTTCTCAGGAAGCAGAATCGAGAGAGATTAGTATAGGTTGCAGGAACTGGTTTCTCAGTTGATGTAAGATAAGTACATGTACATGTATGTTTTAACCCTTTACCACATGGCACAATTTAAGACCTATCCAAATTGAAAGCATTTGCAGAGGACAATTTCATAGTGGCTCAAATGACGCAACTTTTCTTTGATAGGGTAGAAAACTTTGTGGGAAAAGGAGAAAATGCTGGTTACCAGCATTTTCTCCTTTTCCCACAATGTTTTCAAAAGGCCTCTTTTTCAGGGGCGTTAAAAGGCATCATTGTGTGGTAAAGGGTTAAATAAGAAAAAGTTGAGTGTTTACAAACTTTGGGGGGAAATGTTCAATGCCATGTAATTGCGTAAGTTTTTGTTTGTGAAAGGTTAAAAAAACATTATACATAAAGGAGAAAATTGCTGGTTACTCACATTTTCTCCTTTTTTAACAGTGTTTTCCAAAGCCCTTTCAATCAGGGTTGTTAAAACTTGGGATTTTGTGGTAAAGAGTTAAACTGTGGACCGGTTTGGTAAAGGATTAACTTTTTACCAAATGATAAAATTATAGATGGGTCCAAATTGAAAGCATTTGCAGATGACAAAAAAAATGTGACTGAAAATTTGCAATTTGGTTTGGGAAGGGTAGAAAACACTTTGGGGAAAGGAGAAAATGCTGGTAACCAGCATTTTCTCCTTTTCCCACAATGTTTTCAAAAGGCTTCTTTCTCAGGGTCCTTAAAAGTCGGGATTGTGTGGTAAAGAGTTAACCCTTTACTAAACAATCCTGAGATTTTAGTGATCCTGACGGAGAAGATTTTTGAAAACATTGGGGGAAAAAGAGGAAATGCTGGTAACCAGCATTTTCTCCTTTTCCCACAATCTTTTCCAACCTTTCAAATTTAAATTTCAATATTTGAGTCACATTTGTTTTGTCGTCTGCAAAAGCTTTCAATTTGGACAAGTCTAAAGTTTTGTCGTTTGGAAAAGGATCAAGTAGTAAACTCACTCTCTTACTATAGAGTAGCCACATAATTGCGTATGACGATTAGTGCCTGTCGGCAGCTGTGTGAATTATCGAGGCAGTCGTGATGTCGAACTTCTCTGATGACAAGTACTTACGTCATTTGATAAAAAAAAAAAGACCTGATTTTTTTTTTTCTCAGACTCTTAGAGACAAACTTCTTGACAAGGTTTCATAATGTGTTACCTTTTGAAAAAAATAGAAATGTGGAGCAGGTGACTTGCAAGACCTCCATGGATAATTAAGAATTTACTTTTTACCACAAAGCAAAATTTTAGACTTGTTCAAACTGAAAGCATTAATTTTGCTGACAACGAATCAAATGGGAATCAAATGGTTGGTTTGTCTTTGAAAAGGTAGAAAACACTGAGGGGGAAAAAGAAGAAATGCTGATTACTGGCATTTTATCCTTTTCCCGCAATGTTGTTTTCAAAGGTTTTTTCTGTCAGGGTTGTAAAAACTCGTGATTGTGAGGTATTTAGCATTTTCTCCTTTTCCCACAGGGTTTTTCTACCTTGTCAAAGACCATTTGAGCCATATTTGTCATCTACAAATGCTTTGGATATGGATGAGTCCAGAATTTTGTCTTTTTTGATAGAGAATTAATTTACAAAATATTGTATTAAGTATAAGTATTACAATCTGGATGAAAATGAAGAACTACAGAAATACTTTTCTTTGGTTAACCCTTTACCACACAATGACGACTTTTAACACCCCTGAAAGAGATGGCTTTTGAAAACATTGTGGGAAAAGGAGAAAATGCTACCAGCATTTTCTCCTTTTCCCACAATGTTTTCTACCCTATCAAAGAAAACTACTTTCATATGATCCACATTGAAACTGTCATCAGTAAATGCTTTCAATTCGGACAGGTCTAAAATCTTGTCATGTGGTAAAGGGTTAATTCTTTAAATTTAATGCTATACAAAACTGTCCAAAAGTTTAATGAACCTGAGGAAAAAGATTTTTGAAGCATTGTAGGTAAAAGATACAATTTTTCATTTGCCCACAGAATTTTCTGCTCTATCAAAGACGAATCAAAGACGAATCTATTGTGTATGCCAGACCTAAGTTGTTGTCTGCAAATGTCTGCAAATGTCTTTAACTCTTAACCAAAAGACAAAAATTTGGACTCGGCAAAATTGAAAGCATTAGCAGATGACCAAAAAAATGTGGCTTAAATGACAATTTCTGTCTTTGGTAAGGTAGGAAACATTGAGGGAAAAGGAGAAAATGCTGGTTACCAGCATTTTCTCCTTTTCCCTCAATGTTTTTGAAAGCCCTTTCTTTCCAGGTCGTTAAAACTCGGGATTGTATAGTGAAGGGTTAATTAGGACAAACTTTAATTTGTAAAAAGTGAATCCCAAAACTTTGCTCATAAACTGTACCTCTTAATACATAGCATAAGTATTTTGGAACCATAGAAGTTCATTAAGTGCACTCTGAACACTCAGACAGAAAAGCTTGTGAAAATTACAGACCAGGGTGCTTGAGAAGAGCCAGTCTGCCTCAGGAATCAGACAAGGCATTGAGTGGACGGGCAATCCTATGTGAAAAAAAAATCGGCAGCATACCCTCTGGTTAATCTTTTGTTTAACCTTACGATACAGTTCAAAATTTCTATGACCCTTAACCTATTACAACACAGCAAAACTTTAGACCTATCCAAACTGAAAGCATTTGCAGGCGACAATTTCAAAGTGGCTCACATGGTGCAATTTTGCTTTGATTGGGTAGAAAACTTAGCGGGAAAAGGAGAAAATGCTGGTTACCAGCATTTTCTCCTTTTCCCACAATGTTTTCAAAAGTCTTCTTCCTCAGGGGCGTTAAAAGGCGTCATTGTGTGGTAAAGGGTTAAAAAGTTTGATTTTGAAAATGTTGTTGGTAAAGGAGAAAATGCTGGTGACCAGCATTTTTGTCCCTTTCCAACAATATTTTCCACCATCGAAAGACCAGTTCTAGCTTTGAGCCACATCTTAAAATCGTGAAGTCTAAAATTTTGGTGTCTTGTAAAATATTAACCCCTTTCCACAAAATCCTGAGTTTTAATGACCGTGAAGAAGAAGGCTTTTGGAACCCCTTTGTGGGAAAAGGAGAAAATGCTTGAAACCAGCATTCTCTCCTTGACCCACAATGTTATCTACCCTATCAAAGACATGTCATCATATGAACTTCATTTAACATGTGGTCTGCCAATGCTATCAATTCGATTGAGTCTAAAATTTTTTTTGTTTGGTAAAGAGTTAACTGAAGTGGACTTCAGTCTGTCATTTAGTAAGTGACTTTGATGTTTTCTCTTCTGCTTGGATAAAAGTATGTAGTGCAATGTCATACCACATACTTTGACACTACTTAGTTCTTACCTTAGTGCTCCATAAACCTATACTATACAATCTCAAATTTTATCAAACCCAAAGAAAAGGACTCGGAAAACATTGTGGGAAAACGAGAAAATGCTGGTCACCAGCATTTTCTCCTTTTCCCGCAATGTTTTCTTCCCTCTGAAAGACAAATTCTATCATTTAAGCCACATTTTAGTTTCTTGTCTATATAATTATGTTTTCAGTTTGAACCAGTAGTAAATTTTGTCATCTGCTAAAGAGTTAACACTTTAACACAATATTCAAAGTTTTAACAACCCTGAAGAAGAAGCCTTTTGAAAATATTGTGGAAAAGGGAGCAAATGCTGGTAACCAGCATTTTCTCCTTTTCTCATGTTTTCTACTCTTTTATAGACAAATTCCAACATTTCAGCCACTTTTTATTTGTCGTCTTCATATGCTTTCAATTTGGACTAGAGTAAAATTTTGTTGTTTGGGAAAGCGTTATATGTGATACTAAAGCTGTCCCAGTCATGGTTTTGCCCTCCTGGCAAGTAGTATCATAAAGATGTTTGTACTCTAAAAGTCCTGTATGCATCCTCGTCCTCCCCCATCTTATTTTGCCTTACATTTACTGAACTCTGTTCCAAACAGTCCCATGTTTTAACATTCTTGCAGGACAAGGCTTTTGGAAACTGTGTGGAATATGATCACCAGCAATTTCTCCTTTTTCACAAATCTTTCCTGTGCCATCAGTGAAAAAGTTTATCTTTAAGTTGGTTTTTCTTTTTTTTAAGCTCACCTGAGCACGAGGTGCTCAGGATGAGCTATTGTGATCACTCACCATTCGTCGTCGTCCGTCCGTCTGTTCACATTTTGTTGTTTACACGCTAGCATCTACAAATATAAACCAATCAGCACCAAACTTGGTAAAAATGTATATGACAATAAGATCTCGAATGAGTTTTATTATGGGTCTAATCGGACCAGAACGACTTAGATTTAGATTGAATTAGAAAAATTGTTATATTTGACTTTGTTTACACTCTAGCATCTACAAATATTAACCAATCAGCACTAAACTTGGTCAAAATATATATGACCATAAGATTTCGGAAGAGTTCGATTATGGGTCTAATCGGACCAGAATAACCGGAGTAATCTGCCCTTGAATTAGAAAAACTGCTATATTTGACTTTGTTTACACTCTAGCATCTACAAATATCAACCAATCAGCACCAAACTTGGTCAAAATATATATGACCATAAGATCTGGAATGAGTTCGATTATGGGTCTAATCGGACCAGAATGACGAGTTATCTGCCCTTGAAGTAGAAAAATTGCTATATTTGACTTTGTTTACACTCTAGCATCTACAAATATTAACCAATCAACACCAAACTTGGTCAAAATATATATGACCATAAGATTTCGGATGAGTTCAATTATGGGTGTAATCAGACCAGAACGACTGGAGTTATCTTCCCTTGAATTAGAAAAATTGCTATATTTCAGACTTCCCGAAACACGTCGGTCCGACAGACATGACCGACGAATCTTGACAAGGACCGACCATTTTTCAGGCGGGATCGGTCTGACTGTCCTGCATTTATTCCGAGCCACTGAAAACGTAATCGCAACGTTTCGGACAAAAATGGCGTCTTTAAAATATTACAAAAGTGCTGAACCCGGTATAAAAGAAAATTAACGTCAGAGAAGCACGCTGAAAAGAAAAAAGAATATGAGAAAAAGAGACCGGAGAGAAAATTTATTGAGAAATAGAAGCAGCAAGGAGAATGGTTGGTTTATGACTCGAAAAAGGTGCAAATGCACTGCATAGACTGTCAGGATTTTTACGGCGAAAAAGTAAGAATGGACCAACATCTTCGCATTACAAACACATTTATTCTTGGATGCACAAATTTTAGAGCATCCTCAGTTGACGACCATGAAAAATCTAAGCTGCACCATCTGTGCTTTTGTTGAATTTGATTCAGTCTGACAAGTAATGACATTCAGCAGAGAATAAATAGAGTGAACAAAAATTTCAGTGACTTTTGAAAGTCTTAATGAGTGGAGAAATAGTTTAATATCATTAAATGCATAAAGCTGATAAAACTGTTACCTTTCTTTCTTAGTTTTTTATTTGTTGTGTTAAATTTGATTCGGTCCGACAGATTTTCTTTCGGTCTGACAGATTTTCAGGCCTTGTCAGACCGAATGTCTGAAACTTTTTATGAACTTTCGGGAAGTCTGTATATTTGACTTTGTTTACACTCTAGCATCTACAAACATAAACCGATCAGCATCAAACTTGGTCAAAATATATATGACTGTAAGATCTCGGATGAGTTTCATTATTGTTCTAATTGGACCGGAACATCCCGAGTTACCTGCCTTTGAATTAACAAAAAATGCTATATTTGACTTTGTTTACACTCTAGCATCTACAAATATTAACCAATCAGCACCAAACTTGGTCAAAATGTGTATTACCATAAGATCTCAGATGACTTCGATTATGGGCCTAATTAGACAAGAATGACTGGACTTCTTGTCTGAACCCAGAAGACCTAGAGCTGTGATACTTTGCATGAAGCACCACCATGTAGACCTCTACAAGTTTTGCACATAACATGCGCCTGGGATCATTACAGGCCCTGCCCCGGGGATCACATGTTTGTACATAGCCTTATGTCAGGCAATTATTAAAAAAAAATTCTGGGTAACCTAAGGGCCTAGACCTCTATAACAGTTGTGAGATTTCTCTTTTTTCATTATCATTTGGCCTTGAACTTTCAATATTTGGTATTTATCTTCATTGTAGACCTTTACAGCTTAGTACTCAGGTGAGCAATATAGGACCATCATGGTCCTCTTGTTTTTCTTTTTTTGTCTGTGAGTTCTTTCAAAGAAACAATGCAGCAGATCAACCTGAAAACAAAGTTTGGGAGCAGGGTGTACTGAAAAAACAACCCAAGGGGAAAAAAATAACATTACTACAAACAAGATAAGGGACCTTTTTCCATTTGGCTATATAAGGTCATTTCTGTACCTGGATTCAATGCTGAGGAAAATGATATTTTGTAACTCATTACCAGACTCACCTAAATAGCATTTGAAGACAACAAACTATATTAGGTTTAAATGCTAGAGCTTGCATTTGAATTGAAAGGGAAGAAAACATGGTAAGAACAGGAGAATCAAGCATCTTCCCACCATGCATTTTGATTTTCTTTTTTCTTCAGGGTTGGAAAAATTCCATATTCATCCTAATTGAAAGCATTTACAGAAACCAAAAGTTAATTTGACTCAAATGATAACATTTTTGTCTGATTTTAAAGGGAAGAGATCAGGATGGGAAAAGGATACTGTGCTGGTTACCAGCATTTTCTCCTTTCTGCATCATGTGTTTTCAAAAACTAACTTCTTCAGGGTACTAATAGTATGGGATTGTTTGGAAAAGGGTTGAAATATTTGTGAAAGCACCCACCTACAAGCAAAACAACTCAAACCAAAAAAAAGGAAAGGGACAATACAAGAAACAAGAGTTACGACCATTCCCCATTTGGCTACGTATGGCCTTCAAGATTCCTTTTTGAACCTCGTGTCTAGGCAAAGCAAAATGATATTTTTTAATTAATTAATGTTTGTTTGTTACTAAAATGTAATTATTTGTCGTACCTGTTGTCAAGTAAATATTTATAGAAATTCTAAGTTTTTTGTCAATGATACCTAGTGTAGGTGCACTGCCCTTAGTTTTATTTGTTTGTATTGGAGAATAATGCCATTTTAACAGCTTAGGTCATATCATGGCAGTCAGTACATCTGTGCATGTGTTTCCTGGCTTTCTGACACCAGTACTGATGCAATTTTCGTTCTAAGCCATTGACTAATTTTCTCACATTCATCACAGGTGAGAGGTGAAAAATTCCCCAAATGAAAGTTTGCCTCAAAATGGGTATTGAACCCACAACCACCAGGTCACAAGTCAGATTCCCCAACTACTGAGCTACCTGGCCAGGCACTACCTCTTGTAATTCTGCTGAATAATTACAGCACTTAAATGAAAATTGTTACTGCAATCCTTTGTCAGTGTTTCACATATCACAATAAGTATTTATTTACTTAACTCTTTACCAAACGACAATTTTTTGTATTCAATCAAACTGAAGGCAGTTGCAGATGACAAAATAAATGTAGCTCAAGTGATAGTTTCTGTCTTTGATAGGGTAGAAAACATTATGCTGGTTACCAGCATTTTCTCCTTTTCCCATAATGTTTTCAAAAGGTCTTTCCCCAGGGTCGTTTAAAAGTGGGGATTGTGTGGTAAAGAGTTAAAGCTGCATTAGACAGAGTTTTGGCCAAAAAATATTTTTTTAGGAGAAACTTGAAGTTTTGTAAGGAAAAAAAGTAGAACATGACTGCTTTAGGAAGGGATAAAAGAAATAATGCCAAAATTACCTAAAAAAAATATTTGCCACCATGTGGATTCAAACCTTTGGCCTTCACAACAGTTACTGTGGTCCAGCTGCTGTACCAACTGAGCTATTGGTACAAATGACTTATCTTTGTGTTTTACCATAGGTATTACTATTAATGACTAGTTCTAATCATCCAGAGACATTTGTTGTATGCAAATTCTTTTAATTTGTACCAGGCTAAAATGTTGCCATTTGGCAAAGAGCTAACATCCTGTGCAAGGTCAGTCTGATACATGAAAACAGACACGTAATAGTGAACCAGGATGGTAAAGACCTTGGACAGAATTCATAGACGTAATCGTGATTTTCAAAGAAAGTATATTTGTAAACACAAACCTGTGCAGTGTTTATTATTTTGAAATTGGAGGGTTTTTCCCAACGCCAACTTAAGGAAGCATGATTCTAATTGTATAATGTCGTATAAGTCAAATTCTGTAGAAACAAATGGCAAATTACAATGTTTTTGATTTTTGCTGAATAATTAAGACCTGAGAATTTTGATTGGCTAAATATGTATAGTGAAAAAGTATGACATTATATGATTGGTTGAAAGTTGCACAGTCGATTGCCTTTAATGCATGGACGTAGATGTAACGTCATAGCTGTCACTTTGTGAACCCTTCACAGTGCATTATGCATTTCAAAATATGCTGCACTCCTTTCACCATGTACCAAACAATCCTTTCTTTATATGGCCCAGAGAAAAAAGGTCTTTTAAAAACATTATTGGAAAAGATGAAAATACTGTTAAATCAGAATTTTGTCCTTTTTTTCCAGCACCATGTTTTCTACCCATTGAAATAAAAATCTCCTTGTTCTTTTAGCTAGATTAAAAATTTTGTCATCTGCAAATTGTTTTAACCCTTTAACACACAAATCTGAGTTTCAACCAGTCAGAAAGCTTTCAAAAATGTTGCTGGAAAAAGAGAAAACGCTGGTAACCAGGATTTTCTCCTTTTCCCGCAATATTTTCTACTCTTTAACCCTTTACCAGACGACAAAATTTTAGCCTTGTCCAAATTGAAAGCAATTGCAGACGACAATTTCACTGTGGCTCAATTGATGCAATTTTTCTCTGATAGGGTAGAAAACATTGTGGGAAAAGGAGAAAATGCTGGTTACCAGCATTTTCTCCTTTTCCCACAATGTTTTCAGAAAGTATCTTCCCCAGGGTCGTTAAAACCCGGGATTGTTTGGTAAAGGGTTAAAAGACAAATTTCATGTTTAAACTTTTTACCAAACAACAAAATTTTGGACTAGTCTAGGATTTGCAGACGACAAAATAAATGTGACTCAAAAATTGAAATTAGTTTTTGGAAGGGTAAAAAACATTGTGGGAAAAAGGAGAAAATACTGGTTACCATCATTTTCTCCAACATTGTTTTCAAAAGCTGCCTTTCTTCAGGGTCATTAAAAGTCGGGATTGTGTGGTAAAGGGTTAAGTAAGTTTCAATTTATTGTCTGCAATAATTATTGATTTCAATTTGGACTAGTCTAAAATGTTGTCGTTTAGTAAAGAGTTAATATGGAAGTGTCGTCAAGAATTTTGTCGCCTTTTAACTCTTTCTTTACCAGACGACAAAAGTTGGATTTGCCGACCACAAAGTTAATGTGACTAAAGTGATGAAAAGCATCTTAGAAAGGATAGAAAACTTTATGGGAAAAGGAGAAAATCTTAGTAACCAAGTTTTTTTGGTGTGTACCACAATATTATTTTCTAATCTAGTGTCTTCTTCCTCAAGGTCAGTAAAAGAGTGACAGTGATAAGGGGTTTATCATGCAAAAAAATTTTACATAGGTCCATTTACTAAGCATTTTGAAGATAAAAAATTAAATGTGGCTCATATGACAGGATTTGTCTTTAAAAGGATAGAAAACATTATGGGAAAAGGAGAAAATGCTGGTTACCAGCATTTTCTCCTTTTCCCATAATGTTTTCAAAGCTTGTCTTCTTCAGGGTTGTTTAAACTTGGGATTGTTCGGTAAAGGGTTAAATAGTCATTAATTTTTGGTTACTGTTATAAACTTTAAAAACATCCTTGTAGGCAGGGATAAGAAAAATTAATCAAGGCTTAATACATGATTGTATTTGTAAACATTTTGACAAGAGGTTGATAGAATGATTTTTTATGCAGCTTTCAATATTATTATGGTACCTCGACTTTTTCGGGTCGTCTATGTCGTGGTCATCATCAGTTCTGCATCTTCACATAAAGAACTTCAATGATGTTTTCAAGAACATAATAACAAAGTGCAATGTTTCTTAGTTGCCCATGAATTGTATTTGACTGGGGTCCTGCTTGGCGCATTGATGAAGGACAAGGTGTTGGATTCGTAACCTGGAGGTCCCAGGTTTGATCCTCACTTGAGGGGCTTGATTTTTCTGGGACATGTCCTTGGGCAAGACACTTCAGACCCCTAGCCTAGTATTTCTGAAACTCAGGATACAGGTGATTAAGTAAGCCTTAAAGGTGCCACTATGATATGACTGAAAGGGGCATAAAAAACCATTCAATCAATCGATATAAATGACCCTTTACCAAACTGTCCTGTGTTGTAATGACCTGATGGAAGGAAGCTTTTGAAAATATTGTGAGAAAAGGAGAAAATGCTTTTTTTAGTATTTTCCCCTTTTCTCTCAGTGTTGTGGTGCTATGACTGAAATAATATTTAAAGCGTTGTAAAACACCTTTCTATGAATCACCTAATTTGACCCTTTACCAAACAAACCTGTGTTGTAATGACCTTGTTGAAGAAAGCTTGTGAAAATGTGAGAAAAGGAGAAAGGAGCCCCAGTAGCTCAGTCGGTAGCACAGAAGACTTGAGAACAGGAGGTTGCTGGTTTGATCCACATCTTGGCCAATTTCTTTCCGAGGATTGATGATAGTCTCGCGACAGGATTCATCCTCTCTCACTGCTGACCATTGTTTCGATGATGGTCATGAAAGAAAGCAGCTAGTGGCTTGGAAAGAATATTGTGTGGAGTACTGGTAAAAAGAAACTCCAGGAAACCATGGATAGGTACTCTGGCTGCCTCGATATAACTGAAATAATGTTGAAAACAGCGTTAAACACCATACAATTAATCAAAAATTGCGTAGAGTATGATGAAAATAAAAGGCTGAATTAATGTTCAATGAAAATAAATAACTTGTCTAAATAAGACTGAAAAAGTACCTCTTTGTGATTTCATAAAAAAAAGAACAGACTGCATAAGCATGTAGCTTCTACTTTTGCCATAGTATTTTCAAAAGTTGCATGCAGCATGATGAAAAATAAATGTCTGCATTGTAGCATGTCAAAATAAGAAAAAAGAAAAATGACATACAAACTAATGCATAGGTACCTGTGATTATTTTATGTCAATGTGACGTCAGAATTGGCGTACAGGTAAATATATTTTTCCTCCGCCCTTGCTGTCTGTTTGGTTTACGTAATTATTCGGAATGTTTTTGCTTTCGTTCGATCATTGGCCCTCAGGCATCTTCATGCATTTTCTTGACAATGTAATTGGTACATTTATTTCTGGTGTTAAAATGGATGTTCCATGTATTTTACGGAGTGAATATCTTGACTTCATAGTCATGTGTTTTATTAACCCTTTACCACAAAATCCTGAGTTTTAACAACCCAGACAGAAAAGGCTTTTGAAAACCTTGTGGGAAAAGGAGAAAATGCTGGTAACCAGCATTTTCTCCTTTTCCCACTATGTTTTCTACACCTCCCAAAGCAGAATTAAATTTTTTCAGTCACTTTTATTCTGTCATGTGGAAATGTTTGCAGTGAAGACATGTCTCAAAGTTTGTGGTTTGTTAGAGAGTTAACCCTTTATCTCACAAGCTATTTACAGACCTAATAGTTTTTTCCCTTATGCTACACTGTTTTCACAATTTTTCTATGAATAGATTGATGTTTATATCCCATAATATACATGGATACTTACAAAGCATTCTGTTGCAAATTTGTTTGATCCTTAACCTGACAACAAAATTTGTAGAAGCATCTGCATGTAGAGCACTAGCAGGCCAGAAATAAAATTTAGTGAAAATTATAGGATTCTTTGATGAAAGGGTAGAAAACATTGTGGTAAAAGGAGAAAATGCTGTTCATCAACATTTTTTTCTTTTCCCACAATGTTTTCAAAAGCCTTTTCTGTCAGGGTTGTTAAAAGTCAGGATTGTGTGGTATTGATTGATTGATTGAATGCTGTTTTACGCCACTTTCAACATTATTTCAGTTATATCACAGTGACAGCTCACATATTCATGTATTTCCTGGGTTTTACCAGTACAAGGCTAGGGCTCTGAAGTGTCTTGCCCAAAGACACTCCCATGAAAAACCCAGTGCATCCAGTGTGGCTCGAACCCAGGGTCTCCAGGTTACAAGTCCCACACTTTACCACTGAGACACACAGGACCCTGATTGTGTGGTAAAGAGTTAACCAAAGGACAAAAGTTTAGACTTGATCAAATTGAAAGCAATTGTAATCAACACAATAAATGTAGGGCAAATGGTGTAATGTTTGTTTGTAAGGGTAGAAAACATAACTCTTTACCACACGAGAAAATTTTAGACTGGTCCAAATTGAAAGCATTTGCAGACGACAAAATAAAGGTGACTGAAAAATTAAAATTTGGTTTGGAAAGAGTAGAAAACACTGTGGGAAAAGGAGAAAATGCTGGTTACCAGCATTTTCTCCTTTTCCCACAATGTTTTCCAAAGGCTTCTTTCTCAGGGGCGTCAAAAGTAGGGATTGTGTGGTAATGGGATAATGGGAAAAGGAGAAAATGCTGGTGACCAGCATTTCTCCATTTCCTACAATGTTTTCCAAAATCTTCAGGTTCCTTAAAATTCATGATTTTGAAGTAATTAGTTAAAATAATATCTCAGAAGAAATGTACAGTCTGGGCAATCTGATCTTGATCTGCACTCCTGGCAAAAGCAGTTAAAGCCTTGGAGTGCCAAAAAAACGCAACAGACATTTTCAGTGGAGAAATATGACCCAGTTAAGTGCAGTTACGAGTTCGCCTTTGTTAGTGCACAGTGTACATATAAATTAAATATCAGACTGCATGTTTTGTGCTGTTTGATCTAAATGTACACTTGTCGAAAGGTAACTAAAGTTGTGGAAGGCGCTTTTAAAGATGTGTCTTGCACTCTTGGGGTCAAAAAGTTCACAGACTTAGGCTGTGGATTTAACCCATTAACAAACAATCCCTGGTTTTTACGACCCTGAGATAGAAGCCTTTTGAAAACATTGTGGGAAAAGGAGAAAATGCTGGTAACCAGCATTTTCTCCTTTTCCCACAATGTTTTTACCCTGCTGGAAACAAATTTCAGTTTTTGAGTTACGTTTCTTTTGTCGTCTGCAAGTGCTTTCAATTTGGACCAGTCTAAAACTTTGTCGTTTGGTAAAGAGTTAATACAATGGTTATGGTATGGAAGGATGTTTTTGATGCATTTTAACATCTTTCTGCAACAGACAATTTGCAATATCTTACCCAAGATCACTTTCGAAAACATTGTGGCAAAAGGAGAAATAACTTATTAATGAACGATTTCAGCTTTTGCTACAATACTTAAACTTGTTACCATGTATTTAAACCTTAGTTTTTTTTGTTGCCTACAGTAGTATCTCTGCTTTATGAAGATGTCATTAAACTTGTCTTCTGAAGATTTTTGTCAGGCAGTAATCAGGGTTCCAGCTTGGCTTTGCATTTTGCACCATTTGCGATAGATTTTTAAATATGGCTCAAGAAAACGCAGATTAGAGTTAATTCTTTTATGTACGATGAAATTTTAGACATACATTTTGAAAACAATTGCAGTTGAAAAAATTAGATTTAACCCATTACCACACAATGACGACTTTTGACGACCCTTGGAAAGAAGCCTTTTGAAAACAGTGTGCGAAAAGGAGAAAATGCTGGTAACCAGCATTTTCTCCATTTCCCACAATGTTTTCTACCCTGTCAATAAACAATTGCAACATTTGAGCCACACTGAAATTGTCGTCTGCAAATGCTTTCAATTTGGACAGGGCTAAAATTTTGTCGTCTGGTAAAGGGTTAATATAGCTCAATTGCCTAAAAGGACTCCATTTTGAACAGGTAGAAAATGTTGTTAGAAAAGGGGATAATACTGGTTACTGTGTTTTTGAAAGCCTTCTTTCTAGGGGTCATTATCCCTTTACTATACGATCCCGACTTTTAAACGACTCTGTGGAAGGGGGCTTTTGAAAACATTTTGGGAAACTGAGAAAATGCTGGTAATCGGCGTTTTCTCCTTTTCCCAAAAACAAATCTCATTGTTTGAACCATGTTTAGATTCTCATCTACAAATGCTTTTCATTATACATCAGTTAAAAATTTCTTTGTGTGGTAAAGGGTTAATACAAAATATGTCTGTTTAGTAAAGGGTCTAAATGTCCTCTATCATTAGGGAACTTGTTATGAATTATAGCCGGTCATTATGTGCAATGTATTCTGTCAACTACTGCTACCTAATGAATGCATCACAAATACTCTCAAGTGGTCATTTTGTGCACTGACCAGTCCACACCACATGTCCAAGGGATTCCGTTTTTATGTTTTTTCGCCCCTTTGATCAGCTTTTCTTTGATAACCTTTTCTTTACATGGAATTTTTATACTCCTCCTGTAAGTGAATGGTGTTCAACACAGTTTTCAACATTATTTCGGTTATATTGTGGCGGCCAGTGCTCCTATCCATGCCTTCTGTACTCTGCACAATATTTCTTCCAAGCTACTGGCTACTGACTGAGCTACTGGGCTCGGCTACTCATCCTCTTTTGAAAATTATGTTGAAATAATTTGTAGATTATAATGATATATTTTAAGAAATGGAGCTGGGCAAGAATCATGGAATGTAGAGTTCGCTCATTTTGAGCATTATTTTTCGATTTGCCATGATATTTATTAGAAAAGTTGGATGATACATGCCAAAATAGATCTACCTTTTCGGGTGAAAATTTTAAGTTTGATAGCAGACATTTTTGGGCTTTTAAACTGACAAGACAGAATTTCACGACTAAACATTGATTAAATTATGATAAAGAAAGATTTAGAGCAGCTGGCTACTTTTCCAGACCAGTGATGCTTTGTCTCACAGTACAGGTTGACTTGTAACTCTTTGTGAACTGCACATTACCTGAAAAAGAAAATGTTGCATTGGATCACTTTGAAATAACCTTTTGAGATTTATTTCATGAATTGATGTGAAATCATTATGGCAGAAGAAGACTGCTTGTTACAAACAATTTCTCCATTTTCCATTATTTTCAAAATTGGTCTTCTGTAAGATGTATGAAGTCCTCTGCTGGGGCTAATGAGTTAACTTTTCACCGCACAAGAAAATTTTTGACCAGTCCAAATTGAAAGCATTTTCAGATGACAACTTAAATATGGCTGAATTGATAGAATTC
This sequence comes from Hippopus hippopus, assembly GCA_946811185.2. NCBI lineage: Eukaryota > Metazoa > Mollusca > Bivalvia > Cardiida > Cardiidae > Hippopus > Hippopus hippopus. The sequence goes on along the minus strand of OX328103.1, from coordinate 10,242,807 downwards.
TTTTATAAAAGGGTAGGAAATGTTGTGGGAAGAGAAGAAAATCCTGTTTATCAGGAATGACAGGAACTGTTTGGTAAGTGTTAAATTAGGCCAAATTGAAGCATCTGCAGGTGACAAGCTCAATGCAGTCCAAATAATGAAATTTGTTCTTGACCTGGTAGAAAACATTGTGGCAAAAGGAGAAGATGCAGGTCATCAACATTTTCTCTTGTTTCAAAAATGTTTTCAAAGGCCTTTTTTTCTCAGGTTCATAGAAACACTGAATTATTTGATAAAGGGTATACCCTTTACCACACAATCCTGAGTTTAATGACCCTGAGGAAGAAGCCTTTTAAAAACAGTGTGGGAAAAGGAGAAAATGCTGGTAACCAGCATTTTCTCCTTTTTCCACAATGTTTCTACCCTATTAAAAACAAGTTCCATGATTTGAGTCACATTTAATTTTTCATCTACAAATGCTTTGAATTTGGGCAAGTCTACATTTTTTTCATTTTGTAAAGGGTTAATCATTGGTCTTTCATTACTGTTTAGAGTTGCAGCCATTAATTTCTGCTGAAGATCAATGCAAACTTAGTCTGCAGATTTCTGAATAGTGTTTTGACCACAAAGTGTGCACAGTGAACAAACAGTGTTAGGGAAGACCAAATTACTTTCTTTTAGAATCCATTGAACGAGGGACATAAACTGGCCTAACTGCATCTGTCCCAATATTTAGTTCCTGTAGCTCTTTAGCTGCCACTGGTAACTGGGACCATGTGAAGCTTTTGCATACAGTGTGGATCAAGATCAAACTGCATATAAAAATTCAGTCTGATCTTTGATTTTTACCATTTACTTCTTTTTCTAACCTTTGGCATGCACAGTTGTTAATTTACAGATAGATTGCTTTTTTAGTAGTCAATGTTAAAAGATCCATTTGATTGATTGATTTATTGTATTGTGTATAATGTCGTTTTCAATGTTGTTTCAGTTACATCATGGTAGCCAGTGCAATTATCCATGCTTTACTGGAGGTTCTGTCACTAGTACTTTGCTCATTCTTCCCAAGCCACTAGCTGCTTTGCCACATAACTTTCGTTGAGACAATGATTAGCTTTGAGAAAGAAATGAATTCTGTCGCAATTAATGACTATCATCAGTCCCTGGAGAGAAATCGGCCCATCAGGGAGTCCAAACCAGAAACCTCCTGTTCTCAAGTCCTGTACCCTACCAACTGTGCCACATGGGCTCGGCCCATTTCTTAGGCAGTGAAGGAGGTAATGGCGCTGAAACTGATGAAACAGGTTTACAGCAGACAACTTTTAACTCGTTCCCAAATGACAATATTTTAGACAGTCCAATTTGAAAAAACTTGCAGACAAAATGTTATATGGCACAAATGATAAGATTTGTATCCGATAGTCTAGTAAACATTGTGGGAAAAGGAGAAAATGCTGGTTACCAGCATTTTCTCCTTTTCCCACAATGTTTTCAAAAGGCCTCTTCTCAGGGTCGTAAAGGGTTAAAGGATTCTTGTAAAAATAGACTAGAATGGTTGGTTAACTCTTTACCACACAATCCCAACTTGTAACGACCCTGTGGAAGAAGCCTATTAAAAACATTGAAGGATACGTAGAAAATGCTCGTAACAAGCATTTTCTTCCTTTCCCTCAATGTTTTCCACCCTATCAAAGACAAATTTCCCCATCTCAGTCGCACTTAAATTGTTGTCTGCAAATGCTTTCAATTTTGACAAGTCTACTTTTTTCTTGTGTGGTAAAGAGTTCATACAGACCCTAACTGCATGTGCAGTTTTGTTATGCATCTACACTGCCTGCAAAAGTAAAGTATGTGCCACTTAGTTTTGTTAGTGTTAAGTTATGTTGATCATAATTTTTCGCCTTTCTATTTCAGGGACCACTTAGTATGGACTTGGTTTTGAATTTATCTCAGGATGGTGTAAGACTGATATTTGATCCAGTTTGTCAGAGATTAAAGGTACCAGTTTATTATATTAATGAAACATGCTCTGGCAAAAGGGGGGCTTAATGCATCTCTTTAATGCATTATACTAAGCAAGTCATCACATAATAATGCACCCATAAAATTCACTCTGTTCAACAATCAACTGGATATGGGGGTAGAATTGTCCTTTGACATGCAGAAAATTGTCCAATTGCTTAAAGTTTCAGCCCGGGGGTTGATCCGTTTTGCAGATGCATTAAGCACCCTCTTCCAGAGCATGGCTTATGTTCGGTGTTTCAGCTATATCATGGAGGACAGTGTACCTATCCATGTCTTACCAGAGTGTCATTTACCAGTTCACTGTTCTTTGCATAAGATTCTTTCCAAGACACTGGCTGCTTTCCATCATTAACAAGGTCTGAACATTGTATAAGGATGGGAGCAAATGAATCCATATTTCAACCTGTACCATACAATTCTGATTTTTAAGAAGAATTAAGCTTTTGAAAACATTGTTTGAAAAGGAGAAAATGCTGATAATCAGCTTTTTCTTGTGGACTTCTACCAGGATTCAAGTAATTATAGCTCTTTTGTCAAATATGGGCTTTCCCTAGAGACACGACTTACACATGGGCTTTAATAAACTTTGAAAATTGTCTTCTTCAAAACCAATTGGCCTAGAATTGTAATGTTTATTATGTATAGTTTGTGTTTATTGGGAAGTGGTAAGATACAGGGCCATCGTGGCCCTCTTGTTTGCATAATGCTTTAGATACGGAGAATTCTTCCATTTTGTCCTCTGGTAAAGGTGTAAGTAACTTTTGCTAACATTGTAGATCAAGATCAGACTGTGCTGTTTGATGCTTCGTCTACTCTTTCCACTATCTGATTCTAACTTACGACCAAAGCATGTTTGAATTCACAAATGAATTTCATTTTAACCCTTTACCAAATAATCCAGAGTTTTAGTGTCCTCAGGAAAAATGGCTTTTGAAAACGTTGGAAAAGGAGAAAATGCTGGTAACCAGCATTTTCGCCTTTTCCTGCGATGTTTTCTACCCTTTCCCAGACAAATTCAAATGTTGGGCCACAGTTTGATTTAGTGTCTGCAAATGCTTTCAATTTGGACAAGTCAAAATATTTGTTGCTTGTTAAGGAGTTAATCCTGAGGGCTCCAAATAACCCGTTACCACACAATCCTGTGTTTTAACGACCCTGAGAAGTAGGCCTTTTGAAAGCATTGTGGGAAAAGGAGAAAATGCTGGTAACCAGCATTTTCTCCTTTTCCCATAATGTTTTCTAGACTATCTGATATAAATCCCTTAATTTGTGCCATATAAATTTTGTCATCTGCAAGTGCTTTCAAATTGGACCCGTCATAAATATTGTTGTTTGGGAAAGAGATAAACAAAATTGAAATTTTCCTTACAGAAAAAAAATACTCAAATATTTATTCCACAAGGCTGCTATTGACCAGCATGTCTAAGCAAAGCAGACAGAATAGATCAAAGATTAGATTGCGTATTCTGTGCATTCTGATCTTGATCTACATGTGCACTGGCTGCAAAGACTCTTGAAGGATTCAACATGATCAAGAATTGTAATTTAATTTTTAACTTTATGTTTTAATTTCCTTGAGACAGAAACTAGGAAGTGGTTGTTTATTTTGCGTTGTTTACTGAGATAAATATTACTGATAAGAATTACTGCAAATGAGGTTACTATCTGTATTCATTATACAGTAGTTCCTCCTCTACATAAATAAGACATCTGTATTTCACATAAATTGTGAAACAAGTTCTGTTAGTTACATAGATCATGGTTTATGATCACTTCCTGGAGAACACTTGCAATGATGTGGACTGTTCCAAGATGTCTACCCATCTCAACATCGGATTCAAAGCTGTAACCCTGGATGTTTGTGGCAGCTACTTTCTCTCTTATCAATTTGCTGTCAGGAAGTGCTTTTAGTGTGAAAAGGTCTGAGTTATGTTGTCTGGTAAAGAGTTGATAACAGGATTTTTCTCTATCTCTTTACCAAACGACAAAATTTTAGACTTGTCCAAATTGAAAGCATTTGCAGACGACAAAATAAACATGACTCAATAATTTAAACTTGACTTTAGAAGAGTAGAAAACATTGTGGGTAAAGGAGAAAATGCTGGTTACCAGCATTTTCTCCTTTTCCCACAATGTTTTCAGAAGGTTTCTTCCTCTGGGTTGTAAAAACTAGGGATTGTTTGGTAAAGGGCTATATAACGCTTTACTGAACAGTCTTGTGTGCAACTCTGTACCAAACATCAAAATCAAAGGATTCAAAGTCCTGGAAACCGGATTTGTGGAGTAGCATGAAATTGTAATACGTTGTAGTAAAAAAAAAACATCACATGCAACACATGTATAATAAATAATTATAAAATCATTTAATTGATTTAGCAAGGGCAAGGAAAGTCAAAGTTGTTGTCGAGTGGGCCGCTTGATATAGAATGAGTAGAGTGCATGCAAGCGTGTATGACAGTATATTTATACCCCCGCAAAACAAATGTTTTCGGGGGTATACTGGAATCAGCCTGTCTGTCCGTGTGTCCGTCCGTGTGTCTGTCTGTGTACAAAATACTAGTAATTTTGTGTCGCAAGCTCCTCCTACAGTTTTCCTTCAATTGTATTGAAACTTTGCACATAATTATATTGATCATATATTGAAGGTTTGCAAGACGCAATTTTCAAGTGTCAACTCCTCCTGGTTGAGGAATTATCTCCCCTTGAACTTCACACTTTTTTCTGTCAAAGCGCTGGTGGGGGTATTAAGTCACATTCAGTGACAGCTCTAGTTTGTTCAGGTCGAAACGATAACATAGTACAGAGTGAGCGCACATGCGTTGTTACGCATGATGTATTTGGTTCAGGTCAAAACGATCACAATAAGCGGATTTTGCTAAACAAATCCACTAATTACAGACATGTCAAAAATTCAAAGCATTAGCAGATGACAAATCATATGTGGCTCAAATAATGAAATTTGCCTTGAATACAGTAGAAAATATTGTGCAAAATATGCTGGTTATCTTTTTTCAAAAGTCTTCTTCCACAGGGTTGTTAAAAGTCAGGATTGTTTGGTAAAGGGTTAGCCCTTTTAGACCTGTCCGAATTGAAAGCATTTGCAGATGACAGTTTCAATGTGGCTCATAAGGAATGATTTTTCATTGATAGGGTAGAAAACATTATGGGAAAAGGAGAAAATGCTGGTAACCAGCATTTTCTCCTTTTCCCACAATGTTTTCAAAAACCTTCTCTATCAGGGGTGTCAAAAGTTATCATTGTGTGGTAAAGGGTTAAGTGACATGTAGAAGAAAGGGTTTTGTTATCATTAACATATGAGGAGAAAATGCTGATAACCAGCATTTTCTTCTTTTCCCACCTTGTTTTCTACATTTTCAAAGCAGAGCCCCGTTTAGCTCAGTGGGTAGCGGGCAGGACTTGAGAATAGGGGGTCCCTGGTTCGATCCCGGGCTTGGGCAATTTCTTTCTGAGGACAGATGATAGTCATTGTGACAGGATTTCTTTCCTCTCTCACAACTGACCATTGTTTCGACGATGGTTATGTAGGAAAGCAGTCATTGGCTTGGAGAGATAATTCTGCGGAGTACCTGTAAAAGAAACTCCAGAAAATCATGGATAGGTGTACTGGCTGCCATGATATAACCGAAATAATGTTGAAATCGGCATTAAACACCGTATACAACAGCAACAACATTTTCAAAGATAAAACCCTTCCTTTGAGCTGCAGTTATTTTCTTCTCTAACCCTTTACCGCACAATGCTGACTTTTAACGACACTGGGAAAGACCCTTTTCAAAACATTGTGGGAAAAGAAAAAATGCTTTAACCAGCATTTTCTCCTTTTCCCACAATGTTTTCTGCCCCATCAAAGAAAAATTGCACCATTTGAGGCACATTGAAATTGTCCTTTGCAAGTGCTCTTAATTTGGGCAAGGCTAAAATTTTGTTGTCTGGTAAAGGGTTAAAAAGATTAAAGGGTTTTAAGATGGAACTGTAAAAAAAACTGTCATATGGTAAAAGAATTACTGTATATCAGACTACAAAATTTTATAGTTGTCCACATAGAAAGCATTCACAGAATGAAAGAAAATCAAATGGGGCTCAAAAGTTGTATTTGATTTGTGTAGGGTTGAAAATATTGTTGGAAAAGGAGAAAATGCTGGTTTCCAGCATTTTCTCCTTTTCCCACAATACTTTCCGAAAACCTTCCACTTCAGAGTTGTTGAAATATGGGAGTGTTTGACAAAGAGTTTATAAAAGGGGATTTTTCTTCCTTTTAGAGATGTCGCCATAGTGAGTAGTTAGTAGAATGTTCTAAAATAACCAAAGATGGTAATATGTTAACCCTTAGGCTTTTTAGCGCGACTCACTGACCTTTTGCGGACAGTGTAGATCAAGATCAGACTGCACAGAACGTGCTGTCTGATCTTTGATCTACACTGTCCGATAAGAGGATATTTTTCTTCACGAAGTAAGTTTGAAAGAGCATTATTCTAGTTTTAAACTAACAGTTTGAAAGTTCCTTTAACTTGTTTAGTAGTATAAGAGTGAAATTCTCTGCCAATCCTTGTAGTACTGAACCCTTTTTAAACTGCTTATATGGACAGTATAGATCAAGATCAGACTGCACAGAATGTGCAGTCTGATCTTGAATCTACACTGTCCACTTCTTTGTTAGATACTAGTATTCTGAGAAAAAAAAAACACACAGCTTTGAAACTGCAATATATGTATCTGTAAGCCTTTACAACTCAAGCAAAATGTGGACTAGTCCAGACTGTAAGTACATGTATATGCAGATGACAATTTAAATATGACTCAAAGGATGGAATCTCTCTTTGTTAGGGTACAAAGCATATTGGGAAAAGGATAAAATGCTGGTAACCAGCATTTTCTCCTTTTCCCAAAATGTTTTCACTAGGCTTTCAGCTTAGGGTAATTAAATCTTGGGATTGCGAAAATGTCTTATTTATTAATAGCACTACAAGGGTTTGTATAGATGCTGTATACCAGGAAGAATTTCTGAGGTCATTTAGTCCAGGAAATTAAAGGCACAGATTAGAGAAGGATTTTTTTAAATCATTAAACTTATTTTTGCCCTTTTTCTTTGAAAAACGCATTGGTAAAGAAACTTACCTTCAGAAACTTTTATCCACTTTTAACTCCTTTGACTCATGATCAGTATGTCCATTATGTAGAACAAGAGTGCCATTGTCACAATATACGCCGCCACATGGCTGCCATTTCAAGCAGCTAGCTATAGAGACTAAAGTGTTGGAATTTCTAGCACCTGCCTGGGTAGTTCAATGGATATATTATGTTACTTGTGATCTAAAAGGTTTACGCACAGACTGATGGATGGACAGACGGACGCACAACAGACTCATTGGTCATTGGCTTTGATTAAGCAATAAAAATACGAACTTTCATGAAATTATGTCCACTAGTTGGAGATTCTTCAATGAAAGATTAAATATGACATGAAGCCCCCTTTTTTCCATGACGGCAATAAATTCCAAAACCCTGACAATTTGTGCTAGGTCACATGATCTGTGAAAATTTCATCCAAATCCGTTGAGATGTGTCCAGTAATTAGAGAGATATTGGTGAAAAATAAAATGTAACATGAAGCCCCCTTTTCCATGTCGCAGCCATAAATCGCAGAACCTTGACAATATGCGATAGCTAACATGATGAAAAACATTCTGTGAAAATTTTATCCAAATCCGCCAAGAAATGTGGGAGGAGTTGCGTTCACAAGAAATGGAATGAAAAAAAACATGAAGCCCCCTTTTTCCATGATGCAGCCATAAATCGCAAAACCTTGACAATATGCGCTAGGCCACATGATGAGAAACATTCTGTGAAAATTTTATCCAAATCTGTCTAGAAATGTGGGAGGAGTTGCGTTCACAAGAAATGAAATGAAATATAACATGAAGCCTCCTTTTTCCATGATGCAGCTACAAGTCGCAAAACCCTGACAATATGCAATAGATCACATGATCAGAAACATTCTGTGAAAATTTTATCCAAATCGTCGAGAAATGTGGGAGGAGTTGCGTTCACAAGAAATGGAATGAAATATGACATGAAGCCTCCTTTTTCCATGACGCAGCTGCAAATCGCAAAACCCTGACAATATGCGATAGGTCACATGATGACAAACATTCTGTGAAAATTTTACCCAAATCCGTCAAGAAATGTGGGAGAAGTTGCGTTCACAAGAAATGGACATATGTACGGACTTACGAAGGGACGGACAAACGGATAGATGTAGAAGATGACGCCAATATACGTCGCCTCCGGCAGCGTATAAAAAGGCATTTTTAGCTCACCTGAGCACTTAGCATTTTCTCCTTTTTGCACAGTTTTTTCTACCTTTTCTAAAGACAAAAACCTTGATTAAATCCACATTTCATGCAATGTCTTTCAAATTTTACAAGAATGAAATAATCTGTGATAAAGGGCTAGTAAAGGATCAGCTGGGGTTCAAATATATGAACTGAGCACTATCTCTCTGCAAAAAAGGCATAATTGCACCAATTTTTTATGCTTTTGTTTGCAAGAATTGTAGAACAAAATATTGAATAGGGTAGATTCAATATCAGACTGTTAATTTTTTGTGCAGTTTGATCTGAAACTTATTTTTTTGTCGTAGATTTCTGTCCTGCAAAAGACATGGACAAAGTGAATAGTGGAACCTATTGATACATAAGTGTTACATTTTAAATTTGATTATCTTTTTAAAACATTCCCGCAATTTTTTCTATTTAAAGGTATTTTCTTCTTTTTCAAAATATCTCCATTGTATGCCTGGAAGTAATATTGTTTATTTTTGGTGGAAAAGTAGCCTGCAGGGCAATCAACTCTGTACCACACAACGAGAGTGTGGACTTGTCCAGATTGAAACCATTTGCAGACAACAATTGAAATGTGGCTGAAATGATGGAATTTAATTCTTTGATAGAGTAGAAAACATTGTGGGAAAAGCAGAAAATACTGGTTAACAGCATTTTCTCCTTTTCCAACAATGTTTTTAAAAGGCTTCTTCCTAAGGGTAGTTAAAACTTGGGATTGTTTGGTATAGGGTTAACTTGTAACCCAACAATCTAGTTTTATGACCCAGGTATACAAGCATTTCAGAACATCATGGAAAAAGGTGAAAATGCTGGTAACATTGTTTTCTCATTTTTACAATAATTTTTCTTCCCAATGAAACACAGACCCATCTTTTGAGCCACATTTAGTCAATTGTCAGCAAATGCTTTAAATACAGATCAATACAAAATGTTGTATTTTAGTAACAAGTTGAACTTTAGTAGGAGCAAATCATAAGAACAGCGAGGAGGGGGGAGCTCAAAAAAGTCCTGTCAGTGTTTTTTAATCCGAAATTTATTACTCCATCTGTGACAATAAATTGTTGGAAACTGACCCTTCGTAATTCCCAATGTCCACAACAACTACTTATTAATACCATTTCGAGTTGATAAAACTGTTCTCTTTATATGGCAGTCATTCACACATTGGGAGCTGTTAAATTTGAGATAAATTGATGGCTTTGATCTCCCGGGCTTCTGGGTTCAGAAAATTAACTGTTTAAAATCCTCACGATTTTCCCTCATACAGATGAGTTTAAACATAATATTATAATGCTGGCCTATGAAAGCTAGAAAAAAAAATATTGTGGGAAAAAAGAGATTTTAATTTATAATGAGTTTGAAAAGTCATATTTTTCCTTTATATTTTTCCTGTCACTACCAAGTACTATTTGTTAGTATTTCCAGACCCAGATTTATATATTTCTTTTTTGTTTTCCATTTTAGGATCTTGTAAGATTTAACCCTAAAATTTCTGTATGAATTTTTAGTTACTATAGACAATAGTATAGATCAAGATTGGACAAAGTTCCTACTCATAGATCTACAACATTACAGATATTTTTATAAGATATTACAACCATGCTAATCGCTATTAAAGTTTTATATTATATTTCATGTGTCTATTCTTAGAAATGTTATGGGTAAAGAAATGTCGTAATTTAAGCTGGAGGGGGATTATTTCCTCGTCACAGTGAATATTTTCCTCCTGCCGAAAATCTGGAACTACTTTTTTAAGTTTTTAAGTTTTAAAAGTGGCATTTGTTGACAAAATAATCAGAGGAAATATAATATATAATTTATTTCATCAGCTTGTGGTTAATATGTGGAAATACTTGCCTCAAAAGGGAAAGGTCCGCGAAAATAACTTGTGCCTTACGGCACTCGTTATTTTCGCATACCTTTCCCTTTTTCGGCAAATATTTCCCCATATTAACCACAAGCTGATGAAATAAAATCTATATCTGTCTATCTCACAGAAAATGTCCATTTAACTCTTTACCAAACAACAAAAAATTAGACTGGTCCAAATTGAAAGGATTTGCAGACGACAAATTAAATGTAACTGAAACGATGATTTTTGTTTTGGATGAGGAAGAAAACATTGTGGGAAAAGGAGAAAATGCTGGTTACCAGCATTTTCTCCTTTTCCCACAATGTTTTCAAAAGCTTTCTACTACAGGGGTGTCAAAACTTGGGATTGTGTGGTAATGGGTTATTCCTTTATCATACAAACTGATGTTTTTTCATCACCATGGAAGAAGGCTTTGGAAAACATTATGGAAAAAAAGAGAACAAACTTGTTACCAACCCTTTCTGTTCTTTCCCAAGGTGCGTCAAAGAACAATTTTGTCACTTGAGTGACATTTATGTCGTTATTTCCAAAATGTCTAAAACCTGTCATTAAACAGTCTTGTGTTTTAACAACCTTGTTGAAAAAGGCACTTGATTACTTCGTTGGCAAAGGAGAAATTGCAGATAACAAGTAAGTTCTACTTTTCGAACAATGTGTTCTATCCTTTTAAAGATAAATTGCTTCATTTGAGCCGTATCTAATGTGTCATCTGAAAAATGCTTTCGATTTGGACGAGTTTGAAATTATTTTGTCTGGTAAAGGTTTCTATGGGTGAGTGGTATTCCTTTTTCTACGGTGTTTTATGCCCCTTTCAAACCCAAGTTCCGTCATTTGAAGCACATTTCATTTCTCATAATGCAAATACTTTCAGTATGGTCCGGTCTAAAATTTTGATGTCTGATAAAGAGTTAACTCTTTACCGAAAGACAAAATTTTAGACATGTCCAAATTCAAAGCATTTGCAGAAGACAAATAAAAGGTGGCTCAAATGATAAAACTTGCCTTTAATTGAGTAGAAAACATCGTGGGAAAAGGAGAAAATGCTGGTTACCAGCATTTTCTCCTTTTCCCACAATGTTTTCAAAAAGGCCTTTTTCTCAAGGTCATTAAAACTTGGGGTTTGTGTCTAGAGGGTGAAGAGGTCGACATTTGCCAATAAGATGATGGGTTACAGAAGACATGATGTGTTTTTAAAGGCTCAAAGGCCCGAATATCATGTTTTTGGACAATTGATGTTGTTCGAAAGAGCTTGATTAATTTAGGCATTACCTTGTCAAAAAAAGGGCGCGCACACTCCATGCGTGAAATATGACATTTATCTCCCGTGTTCTGCGCACTCTATAGTTCAGACAGACCAATTGATCTCTCGAGCAATTGCAGAAAATTTTAGACATGTCTTATACTCTTAATTTAAGGGAATTGTAGATGACCAAATAAATGTAACTCAAATTTTAAAATTTATTTTTTGAAGGGCAGGAAACATTGTGGGAAAAGGAGAAAATTTTGGTCGCCAGCATTTTCTCCTTTTCCAGCAATGTTTTTAAAAGCCTTCAACTTAAGGGTTGAGATTTTTTGATAAAGGGTTATTGAACAATGGTACAAATCATCTTTTATGACTTGATACCTTCAGAGACAATCTTGCAACTTTGAAAACACCCTCCTAAATCAGTGATAGTCAACATAATGAAGGTTTGATGCATTGATATTTTTGAAAACATTGTGGAAGAAAGAGATTTTGTATGATTAAAAACACAAACATTTGTCTGCCTTTGCCTGAGTTATTCAAAAGTGGTCTCCTGCAATATTAAAAGAAATTCCTTTGATTTTATTTTGTCAAGTCTTTACTTCAGTGATAAAATTTAGAACTTTTCTGAGTTGAAAGTATTTGTAGACAGCAAACTAAATGTGGGTAGAAACGGATAGAAAACAGTATGGAGAAAGAAGAAAATACTGGTTACCAGCATTTCTTCCAACAATGTTTTCAATACCTGTCCTGTTCAGGAACGTTTTAACATGTAGTCTGAACCAATATTAAATTATGATTGAGAATAATCTAGAACAGTTGGCTACTTTTCCAGCAATGCTTTGTCTGACAGTGTAGGGTGACTTGTAACTCGTTGTGAAATCAATATTACCCTATTAAAAAAGATCTTCATCTTCTGCCGTACTAAGTCTTAAAGAAATTCTGGCTACTAATGGCCTGTATCAGAATTTATAATTTTTATTTTTGATTTAGAATTTATATTTCGTTGGTTTGAAGCTCATAGGGTCAAGCCTTTACCAAATTAACCCTTTACCAAACAATCCCTGGTTTTAACAACCCTGAGGAAGAAGCCTTCTGAAAACACTGTGGGAAAAGGTGAAAATGCTGGTAACCAGCATTTTCTCCTTTTCTCACAATGTTTTCTATTCTTCCAAAGTCAAGTTTTGATTTTTGAGTCACATTTATATTGTCGTCTGCAAATGCTTTCAATTTGGACCAGTCTAAGTTTTGTCGTTTGGTAAAGAGTTAAATTCAGCATTTTAACACCCCTTAAGAGGAAGGCTTATTAACTCTTCAGTCTTTCCCAAACAACAAAATTTCAGACCTCCCCAAATTGAAAGCAATGGTAGATGACTAATTCAGTGTGGCTAAAATGATGGGGTTTCATCTGTGAAAGGTAGAAAACATAGTTGGAAAAGGAGAAAATACTGGTTACTAGCATTTTCTTCTTTTCCAGCAATTTATTCAAGAGCCGTCCTCTGTTATGGTCATTAAAACTCGGGATTTTGTGGTAAAAGCTTACTACTGTCTGTATGTAGATGATAATGATTTCTCCATGATGAAATCATTAGACTTTGTCTTCTTATTTACTTTCAGATAATCAGAGTTTAAAGATAAGATTTCATAAATTTTGAAAAGATTGTAAATGAGGAAATATTTGCAAGAAGAGATGTGCATGATAAGATGGAGAAATTTTTGATTGCAATCAACCCTTTACAGCACTATCCTGAGATTTAACGACCTTTAGAGGAAGAAAGCTTTTGAAAACATAGTGGGAAAATGAGAAAATGTTGGTAACCAGCATTTTTAGCTCCACTGGCCGAAGGCCAGCGAGCTATTGTCATGGCGTTGTGTCCGACGTGCGTCCGTCCGTCCGTCCATCCGTTCGTTCGTTCGTTTGTCCGTGCGTGCGTCCGTAAACTTTTTCTTTAAAAAACTTCTCCTCAGAAACTATTGACTGGATTTTTACCAAATTTCACAGGAATGTTCCTTTGGTGGTCCTCTTTCAAATTCCTTCAAATAATTGTGTTCCATGAAGAATTCTGGTTGCCATGGCAACCAAAGTAAAAAACCTTTAAAAATCTTCTCCTCCCAAACCGCTATTTGGATAGCATTATTATTTTGCAGGAATGTTCCTTAGATACAGGTTTACAGAATTCCTTAAAAAAAAAAAAGATCTGTCAAAAAACATGGCTTTTATGGGAGACTCATTTTCCTTCTATGGTATAAAGTAAAATCTTTGAAAAATTTCTTCTCTAAAACTATTCATTGGATTTCATTGTTGTTTTGCAGGTAAGTTCCTATGGTGGTTGTCTACCAAATTGTTTCTTCAGTGAGCTAAAATGCAGGATTGAATGATAATTGTTAAAAACTTCCTTTCGCCATTATAGAAATATCAGGCCTGTGGAGCGATACAGGTGCTCAAGCGCCTCTAGTCTCAATTTGCGACAATGTTTTCTACCCTTTCAAAGACAGTTTCCACTATTTAAGCCATGTTTAATTTGTCGTCTGCAAGTGCTTTGGATTTCGACAAGTCCAACATTTGGTCATGTGGTGAAAAGTTAAAGTCTTATTTTGCCACAATATTTCATTGATACCAGCTTCTACAGATTTGGAAAAATTGTTGTGTAAAGTTGAAAGGGTGGAGCTGTTGTCAAAAAGTCAGTGAAAAATTAGAATTGTGCTTGAGCAATTGTCATTGTTAAAGAAATATTTGAAACTGACGAGAGAATGAGTTGATCTGAGGCGTGTGGGCGGAAGTGGGCTTTTTTTAGGGATTGATCGTAGAGTGTGTCCCTTTTAAAGGGAAAGAGAAAAAAAATGTTTTTCTTGGGTGTTTTAGGGAGATAACTGGAGAACTTGTCCATTGTATTTGGGGCGTGAATAGAAGAAGATTTAGATTGACTTGTGCTGACATTTGGTCGACCTTCGTCCTGACTTGATTTGCCATTTCATAATAAGTTTATCTTTTGCTCTGCCATTTTCTATTAACCCTTCCCAACATAATCCCAAGTTTTAATGATCCTTATTAAAAGGACTCTTGAAAGCATTGTGGGAAGAAACAAAAACGCTGATATTCAGCCTTTTCTTTTTTTTTCCAAAATGTTTTCTTATATCTAAAAAATGAATCCAATCATTTTAGTCAAATGTAACTCTCTACCAAATAACAGTCATAGACATAACAAAATTGAAAGCATTTGCAGATGTTAAATAAATATTTTCTTAAGATTTGATTTTGGAAGGGTAAAAAACATTGTTGGAAAAGGAGAATTTTCTCCTTTATCAATAGTGTGTTCCAAAAGTCTTTTTCCTCAGGGTTGTTAAAAGTCGGGCTTGTGTGGAAAAGGATCAACATGTATTCTGCAAATCCTTTGAGTTTGGACAACTCTAAAATTCTGTCGTATTGCAAAGAGTTAAAGGTTACAGTTTCCATTCGTGATTCATGATGAAGATGTCAAGATCGTACAGTCATTTCCTGATGGTTCCCAAAGATTTAACTCTGTACCTCAGGCACCAAAATTTTAGACTTGTTCGAATTGAAAACATCTTTAGTTTGTCAAGGATGGGACTCAACCTTGTGAGGTTAAAAATTGTAAGAAAAGGAGACATTACCGGTACTGGTCATCATCCTTTTCTCATTTTCCCACAATGCTTTCAAAAGCCTTAATCCTCATAGTGGCTAAGTGTTTTACCACTGGACAAAATTTCAAACATGTCCAAATTGAAAGCATTGACAAACAGTATTATTAGATATAGCTCAAATGGTAGAATTAGTCTTTAACTCTTTACCAAACAATCCCAGGTTTTCACAACTCTGAGACACAAGCCTTGTGAAAACATTGTGGGAAAAGGAGAAAATGCTGGTAACCAGCATTTTCTCCTTTTCCCACAATGTTTTTCACCCTTCCCAACACAAAGTTTAATTTTTGAGTCGTGTTAGATTTTGTCATCTGCAAATGCTTTCAATGTGGATCAGTCTAAAATTTTCTTCTCTGGTCAAGAGTTAACTCATTACCAAACGACAATATTTTAGGCTTGTGGAAATCGAAAGCATTTTTCAGACGACAAAAGTGACTGAAAATTTGAATTTGTTTTGTGAAGAGTAGAAAACATTGTGGGAAAAGGAGAAAGTGCTGGTTACTATCATTTTCACCATTTAACCCTTTAAAACATGATGAAATTTTGTACCAGTCCAAAATTAAAGCATTTGCAGATGATAAAAGATATGTGGATCAAATGATGAAATTATTCTTTGTACATGTAAGAAGAGAAAAGGTGGGAAAAGGAGAAAATGCTGGTTACAAGTATTTTTTCACAGTATTTTGGGAGTGTGTGATACAGGAAAAATCCTATCATTTTGAGCCACATTAAATATACTGTGTATGTGGATATATGTGCATATTGAAAAATTTGCGAATTAGCGATTTCGGACATTTTGCGTACAGAAATGTTTGCGAATTCAAGACACTCGTTATTTGTTGGTATACTTTTGGTAAAATGCGTGAACAGAAAAGTTTGCACTTATACAGTATCATCAGCAAAAGGTTTGCAAATTGGACAAGTTTAAAATTCTGTCATCTGGAAAAGGGGTACACGTAATGAAATGCATGTCAACATAAAGAAGAAATCATTAGGAAGAATCATTTATCAAAGTGTTGGAAATTAGCATGGTAGCATACATTTTACCCTTTACCAATCATTGCCAAGTTTTAACCTGAAGGAAGAAAATTTATGAAAACACTGCAGGAAGAGGAGAAAATGCTGTTAACCAGTTAGCCTCTTCCTGCAGTGTATACCGACCTTTTATTCAGATACAAATCCTGTCATTTAAGTTATATACTAAATTAATTTCGTCATCTGCAAATGCTTTCACTTTCGGACAAGTCTCAAAATTTTCTCGTCTGGTAAAGAGTTTAATAGTCTGCATCAATTACTAGGGCTTTCTTTTCTCTTGCCTAATTAGTGTTTGAAGGGGTTTTCTACTTTTTCTGCAGACGAACCCGAAAAATCACCATTTTCACATGTGTCAGTTGAGACTGTGACAATACGCTGGTCGTAAAGAAAAATTTGAACCTGGTCATTAGATTGAACTCGACTGCACAGACCTGCCGTAAGGTCAAACTTGTTTATAAAAAGTAAGAGGCGCAGCAGACGAGAAATTTTTAAATTGTCGTCTGCCATTGTTTAAATGTTGTTTTATTAGGAGAGGGAAGTGTTTTAAAGCCCTTTAACAGCCACCCAGCCCATATGTCCAGAAAAAAAGTCAAAGTGACCTGTAGTGTTAACCTTTTCTTCTGTTTTTCATCTATTTTGATTCATCTACAGCAGAAACTTGCTGTAAACATTGTGGCAACTGGAGAAGCTGCTCATTATGAGCAGTTTCTCCTGATGCAAAAATGTTTTCATTAATTTTGTTGAAGCCTGTGTCAAAAGTTTATTTACATGCATACATGAATATTATATATTGTTTTTTTCCCTAAAAAGGTTTGAAATTTCAAAGAGTTGTATATCGAAAAATTAAGATTTACTGTATATCAGACTTGTCCAAATTGGAAGCATTTGCAGGCAGTATATTAAATGTGGTACATATCAGTTTGTCTTTTACAGTATAGAAAACATTGTGGGAAAAGGAGAAAATGCTGGTTGCCAGCATTTTCTTCTTTTCCCACAATATTTTCAAAAGCCCCTTTCCTCATTGTAGTCAAAAGATGGGAATGTTTGGAAAAGGATTATTTCTTTACCCCATTATTCTAAATTTTACGATCCTAGGAAGTAAAACTTTATAAAACATTATGGGAAATGAAAAAAATGCTGGTAACCAGCATTTTCTCTTTTTCCCACGATGTTTTCTAACCTTTCAGAAACAAATCCAATCGTTTGAACCAAAATTTAATATGTCGTCTGCAAATACTTTGAACTTAGACTAATCTAAAATATTGTGAATGTCATGTTGTTAAGAGTTAAAGGTCATGGGTTAGGTTAATTGAGTTATTTGCTTGACCAGTGTTTGATAAAGACATATCCATTTTTTATTGCCAATATTAGTTTTAAAATCGAATGACTTCAAAATTGATGACTTTCATCAGAAAAGGTAATTAATCTCTTTTTCACCCTCCCATCTCTGCTTGTTTATTACCACTTTACCAGACGACAAAATTGTAGCCTAGTCCCAATTTGAAAGTCTTTGCACTGCAGATGTCAAACTTAACTGAATAAAAAGAATTTCTAGCCACCAACCATAGTTTTAACGATCCTGAAAGAGAAGACTTTTGAAAGCATTGTTGGAAAAGGAGAAAATGCTGTTAAACAGCATTTTCTCCCTTTTCCACAATGTTTTCTAACTTGTAAAAGACAGAAATCATCGTTTGAGCTACATTTATTTCGTATTCTGCAAATCCTCTTAATTCTCTTAATTTTGTGGAGTCCAGAATTTCGTCATTTGATAAATGGTTAAGGACAAAAGCAGAAAAACTGTCACCAGCATTTTCTCTTTTTCCACAGTGTTTTCTAAAGATTGTTTCTTCAGGGTTGTTAGTGCTCAGGATAGTTTGGTACTGGGTTAAAAGAAGTGTAGTGAAAAAGAATTCTACCTCCTTTCTGCTAGGGCTGGTAGATAGTTTTATAGAGTTTTTAGATCAAGATCAGACTGCTTAAACATGTGCAGCCTGACTTTTGTTTGTTGTAAAATGTAGATGATATAAGTTTTAACCCTTTACTACTCTACAAAATTTCAGACTTGTACAAATTGAAAGGAATAGCAGACTATATAAAAATTTTTAATGTGGCTTAATTGATGATTTTTGTCTCTTAAAGATTAGAAAACATTGAGGGAAAATGTGAAAATGCTGTTTAACAGCATTTTCTCTTTTTCCCATAATTTTTTCAAAAGCCATTTTCACCTGGGATGTTAAAAGTTGGGATCGTTAGGTAAAGAGTTACTTCAGTATCTTCTTTTATTTTTTAGGTAATAGAAGTCAATAATATGAGTAAAGTAAAACTGAAATATTGGTAAGTAAGTCTGTTTTTTTTTTTTAAACCTTTTCAGTGCCAAATGTATAAATCCCACCATATTTTCTATGAATGACAAAATGATCCGCTGAAACTAAGAAACTTTTATATTTAAAAGGCTTGACTATACAAGCAGACTGTGTAGACGCAAGATCAGACAGGACATCTTGGGTTTTAATAAACTGAGAAGAAAAAATGCTTTTTAAACCATTCAAAGGAAAATAAGAAAATGTTGGCACCAGCATTTTGTTCTTTTCCAACAATATGTTCTAACCTCTCAAAGACAAACTCCATCATTTGAGCCACAAATAATTTTTTGTACACAAAATTTAATGCCTTCAAAATAAGACAAGTCTAAAATTTCATCAATGTAATATTATAAAGAGGAAGACGCTTTTTTACAATTATAATCCTTCAGTAATCTTTGTCCATGAAGCTGTCTTATATTCTAGATACTTACTGTTTGCCCATATCATCAGTAGTTTGAACCCTTTTTGAAAATCTGAGTCTTATGTTAAACCTTAAAATGCCTTTCACGACTACAGTTGCCTTTGTGGCCAGTGTAGATCAAGATCAGACTGCACAAAACATGCTGACTGGTGTTTGATCTACACTGTCCACTGTGTTGAATCTTACTTCAGTAACCAGCATTTTCTGCTTTTCCCACAATGTTTCCTACCAAATCACAGACGAATTCCATCATTCAAGCCAAATTGAAATAGTCGTCTAGAAATACTTTTGATTTTTACAGGTATAACTTTTTTCTCGTGTGCTAAAGAGTTGACCGAAACACTTCTCAGAGTTCCTTTGTATGATAATACATTGTACTAGTGTTTTATACATTTTCTTCTATGTTTTTTCAGCGGAGTTCATTTTAACACAACACAGATACAGCCTACCATAGAGCAGATTGACCAATCCTTTGGTGCAACACATCCGGGTGGTAATGAACAGTTTTCATTTATCATGAAACTATTCTACCTTTCATTGTGAGACTTCTGAGTAAATGAGATGCATTTATTCTTTTTTTATGAAAAACTTGAAAATTGCAAATATTGCCTTGTTTAGATACATGATCGGCTTTATGTATAGCTAGTGATCTACATTGTTTTCAAAGCATTGAATGTTGTGTGTGAATACTCCTCAGTTTTTTTCCTTTAAAAAAAGTGAACACTCAGACTTTTTCAAAGTTTATGCTTTCTGTACCTTTCCATCTGCTACATACATAAGAAGAGACTGCATGTGGATGCCAATGCTCTGCTTGTTTTTAGGAAAAGATTGATTTTCAAAGAAAATTCCAAGTCGAAAAAGGAGCATGACTGTGTCTCAGTATTGCATGTGGATGCCAACGCTGTACTTCAGTTGTCTTTAGAAATAGATTGATTTTCAGAGAAAATTCTAAGTCAAAAAAGGGGCATGACTGTGTCAAAAATATTTTGCTTTTAGAAATAGATTGATTTTCAGTGAAAGTTCTAAATTAGAAAAGGGACATAAATGTGTTAAAGATATTTTGATGGTCACCTGCACCTGTTTTATGGATTTCCCCTTTTGATAGTTAACAACTACTCCGAGTTTGAAGTAAATAGCTTTAGTGATAAGAGAGATATTATAAAATTTCGAAAATTTTGCACTACAACAACACGGACAACAACAGGGCAATGACAATTCCTTGATGCTTTCTTCTAAAACAGCAAAGCTAAAAATCACCTAGCTTTAATCTTTACCACATGACGAAACTTTGGACTCTTCTATATTGAAAGCAATTTAGACAAAATCATCAAATGAGCCTGAAATGAGGAAAATGTTTCTTAATGGATAGAATACATTGCAGCATTTTCTCTGTTTCCCACTCTGTTTTAACACTTTACCAAACAACAAAATTATAGACTTGTCCAAATTCAAAGCATTTGTGCTAGATGACAAAATAAATGTGACTCAAAAATTTAAATTTGCTTTAAGAAGAGTAGAAAACACTGTGGAAAAAGGAGAAAATGCTGGTTACCAGCATTTTCTCCTTTTTCCACAATGTTTTCAAAAGCCTTTTTCTTCAACGTCATTATAACTCGGGATTGTGTGGTAAACAGTTAAAAAGCCCTTCCCCTCAGGCTTGTTAACCCTTTACCACACAATGACGACTTTTAACATCCCCGAGGAAGAAGCCTTTTGAAAACATTGAAGGAAAAGGAGAAAATGCTGGTAACCAGCATTTTCTCCTTTTCCCACAATTTTTTCTACCCTATCATAGAAAAATTGTGTAATTTCAGCCACTATGAAATTGTTGTCTGCAAATGCCCTCAATTTGGATAGGTAAAAACTTTTGCTATATGGTAAAGGGTTAAAACATGGAATTGTTTAGTAAAGAGTTAAGTCTGTACCAGACAACATAAATGTAGACTTGTCCATTTTGATAGCATTTGTAGAGGGTTATTTAAATGTGCCTTAAATGATTGGATTTCTCTTTGATAGGTTAGAAAACAGTGTCGGAAAAAGGAGAACATGCTGGTTATCAGCATTTTCTTCTTTGCCTACAATGGTTTCAAAAGCCTTCATCCTCATGCTTTTTTAAAACCGCATTGTTTGGTAAAGGATACATCCCAGGTTGTTTGTCATAACTTTTAACCCTTTACATGTATTAAACAATCCCTGTTATAACCACCCTGAGGAAGCAGGCTTTTGAAAACATTGTGGGAAGAGAAAGAAAGGTTGGTAACCAGCATTTCTCCCTCTCCCACGTTTCCTTTCCTGTCAACGATAAATTCCAGCATTTCAGCCGTATTTAATTTGTTGTCTGCAAATAGAGTGATAAGATAGATAGATAGATATTTTATTCAGACATGTACACATTTACATAGTCATAATACATAAACAAATGTTATAATGTAAATGAGGAAGAGTGTAACTTATTGCCATTACAGAGATAATAGTTTTCTCTGTTTATTTCCAGTTTACAATGCAGAGAAGCAGTTGTTTGTACTCAATTTTAGAGGTTTATCTTTCGACTTTCCTATAGAATCTAAATTTGAGGTAAGTAAGTAATCTAACAAAGTTTTTAAGTACTGTTGGTCAAGGTTTCAGTCACTGGCATAACAAAAATATCAAAAATAGAATTAAGGTTGGAAATAGTAATTCTACTTTTAGTATTTCTTGTTCTGCCAGTGACATGAACATTGACTAAGTGAGCTTTAACAGATTGTCAGGATTATGATTATTGCCATACTTGTAATTGATATGAATGAAATTTAACTGTATTTCATAGACAGAATTATTTATATTTGGCAGCTAGTGGGGTTTAAATTTGTGTGCTACATACTGTAATTCTTCAAAAAAGGTAGGGAACCCCTAGCTTTGCACTAGAATTCTAGAACTGCTGCTGCACACTACACCTTTTTCTAATACATAGTTATCAACATGTTATATTTAAATGACAGTTTAAAGCTATAAGCTGCAGAAGACATGTATGCAACATTGACTTAACAGAGCATTATTTTCGAAATTCAGCTGCTACAACTCATTACTAAACAACAAAATTTTACATTCATCCAACTTTGAAATTGTTGCAGATGACAAATAAAGTGTTGCTCAATTGATAAAATTTGTCTGTGTAACCAGCATTTTATCCTCTTCCTACAATGTTTTAAAAAAGCATCTTCTTCAGAGTTGTTAAAACATGGGATTGTGTGATAAAGAGGTAAGATCTGAATTGACTGCAAGTGGGAATGACACTATTTCACGCCACTGATTTACTTTTTCCTACTTTTACAAGCTTAAACCTTCACCCAACAGTTGGTCTTTTAAACAGCCTGGAGCAAACATGCTTTTGAAAACATTGTGGGAAAAGATGAAAATGCTGGTAACCAGTAATGTTTTCAAATACATGTATTTTGAGGACATGTTTCATCTATGAAGTCATATTCATTTTCTGGAAATGGTTTCAAACTGAAAGAAAGTGCAGACAACAAATTGTATTGGACTAAAATCATGAATATATCTTTGAAAGTGTAGCAAACAATGCTAATCCTAATGCTAATTACCAGCATTTTATCCTCTTCTTATAATGTTTACATAAACCTTCTTACTCAAGTTCTTTTAAATGTAAAATATATGTTCAAGGTTTTAAAATGAAATATGTGAAATGGGAAGAGTAAGGGAGCTAATCCATAGACTAATTTAGTTTGATGGAGTTATCTCCCATTATAATGTTGAATACTACAGTCATATTTTGATGATAATTACATGCATCTTTTCAGCATGTTATTACTTAGAGGTAGTTTAAACTCATCATACAGATGAAAGTTTTCCACCTTTTGAAAACAATATGGCAAAAGAAGAAATAAAGGATAATTCCACAATGTGCCAAAATGAGAGCAAAATTTAAGTCTAGTATTCTTAAAGTATATGATAAATTTGATTAATTAAAAGATGGCTCCAAAAATGGAGTGAGTCTTTGAAAGGGTAGAAAACATTATGAGAAAGGGAAGAAAATACTGGTTAGACTGTTGTGATGTCTGGTAGTTGGTTTTATTGATTGATGCTCCATTTGTTTATCATCGCTACTGGTTCTCCATGTGAGCAATGCCCTGCTAAAGACTGTTAGTTATGTTACTGGGGCTAGTGTAAGATACAGGACAAAACTTATCCTAAGTGTTACCTGGTTCGATAACATGCATGGTGTATAGCCCCATCACATGGGACCTTAGTTTAACATATCATCCAAAAGACTATTTGTAACTTTAAATGACCAGTATTGGGATTGAACCAGCACCCTAAAGTGACAGGGGTAGTCCTATTCTTCACTACTTGTGCAACTCAGGCTGGTCACTTAGTTGGTTTAACCCTTAACCAAACAGTCCCTGGTTTTAATGACCCTGTGAAAGAAGCCTTTTGAAAACATTGTGGGAAAAGGAGAAAATGCTGGTAACCAGCATTTTCTCCTTTTCCCACAATGTTTTCTACCCTTTCAAAAACAAATTTCATTTTTTCAGTCACATTTCAGTTGTTGTCTGTAAATGCTTTCAATTTGGACCATGCGAAAATTTTGTTGTTTGGAAAAGAATTAAAAGATTGTGCTTTGTATATATTTTCAGCCTAGATATGCCCATGGTTTAGGATCCTTACAGTTTCCCAATGGAGCCTCCCCTGTTGTTTCTCGTATGTGTATTTACTCTGGAAACAGTTTGCAGGAAACTAGGTAACTGAAACTTCTAACCCTCCACATAACAATCCAATGTTTAGCTCTTTACCAAACAACAAAATTTGAAACTTACCCAGCTTGAAAACATTGTCAAATGACAATATCTCCAATACCATTGGACGGAAATTCGTGAAACTTTATACATTGTCAAATGACAATATCACCAATACCATTGGACGGAAATTCGTGAAACTTTATACATGTGTACAATAACCTATTCCGCTGATATCATTTTTTTTCTTTTTTTTATTTGATGCAAAATGGCTGACTGGGAGTGATTTTGAGTTACGCGGTTGCATAAATTTTTGAAAAGGTCTTTTTCGGCAGGGGATATCATTTCAACGAAATTACTTGTTGGATTTGTTTTTGGATGGATAGTAATCATTGTGGAAAAAAGAAAATGCTGGTTACCCATCAAAGGATTGTTGATAGTCATTGCAACAGAATTCATTCGGCTCTCACCGCTGATTATTTATTTCAACGATGATTACATAGGAAAGCAACCAGCAGCTTGTGAAGGAAAGCAACCAGCGGCTTGAGGAGAATATTGTGAGAAGCACTCACAAAAAAAGACTCCATACTATCCAACCCTATATAACTCTAATAATGTTGAAAACAGCATTAAACACCATACAATCAATATACAATTTAGTGCATGGATAATTGGACTTGTGGCTGTGATATAACTGAGATGCACTTGGAAGCTGCTTGAATTGCCTAATAAACAAAAAGAAGAGAAACTTTCTTATTTCAGGGCACCTCCCTTACCTATCACCTGTTACCATGGAAATTGTTACGTAGATTGTTTAGAAATTTTACGGGAGAACAAAGTTACAAAAGGACTGAAGTTCATATTGTTTACTGAAGGTAGGTTGTGTATGGTGTTTTTATGACAGTTTTTGGCCAGTTATGCTTAACCCTTCACCACACAATCCCGACTTTTAATGATCCCCGAAGAAGAAGGCTTTTGAAAACATTGTGGGAAAAAGAGAAAATGCTGGTAACCAAGCATTTTCTCCTTTTCCCACAATGTTTTCAAGCCATCCCAAAACAAATTTTAATTTATAAATTCACATTTATTTGTCATCTGCAAATGCTTTCAATTTGGACCAGTTCAAAATTTTGTTGTTTGGTAAAGGATTAATAAGATTATTATCTTTTACCATACTTTTGCTAGGTTTAAAGTCCCTGAGGAAAGAGGCTTTTGAAAACATTGTAGAAAAAGGAGAAAATGCTGGTAACTAGCATTTTTTCCTTTTAATACAATGCTTTCTACCTTGTCAAAGGCAAATCATTTGAGACACATTTAGAATGTTGTTTACAAATGCTTTAACCCTTCACCAAACAACCAAATTTTCTACTGGACCAAATTGAAAAAATTTGCAGTCAACAATTTAAATGTAGCTCAAATGATGACTGCTATCTTTTATAGGGTTGAAAACATTGTGGGAAAAGGAGAAAATGCTGGTTACCAGCATTTTCTCCTTTTTCCACAATTTTTTCAAAAGCCTTCCTTCCCAGGGTTGTGAAAACAAGGGATTGTTTGGTAAAGGGTTAAATTTGGAAAAGTCTACATTTTTGTCGTTTTTTATTAAAGAGCTTATTAATTTTGTTGCCTGTGAATACTTTAAAATTGGAAGAATCTAAATTTTTGTTGTGTTGTAAATAGTGAAATGACATTTGTTTATAGAAGCTAGGATGAGTTTATGTTAAAGTTCCCCATCTACTCGTTTTAGCCGAATGTAGAAATGTGTTCAGATCAATAAAGAAGCAATATCTATGGCCCCACAGAATGCAAAGAAGTTTTAGATTTGTTATTTGAAGTGAATAATGGTCGGTGGAAAATTACGTCAGGTCAAAATTGTAAACAATGGGGGAGTGTATCACTAGAGTCATTTACATACCCCCATATAAAAATAAAAAGCTAGACTGTGATGAATATGCAAGGTGAAGGTTGTTTACAGTCATGTGACAAACATCATGCGGCATCCTCGATTGACCAAGTGGATAGGAGCCAAGTCCAAAATTACAGTTTCTGTCTGTCGTAATCTATGCAATCTCATAACTGCCAGGTGTAATATTTGTCATGAAGCCATAAGAATGACTATAGTTTGATGAAATATGCATAAAATTGGTTATATTTGGCTTAAAATGAGTAAATGGGTATCTTTAAACTGTACATTTCAGGGAATGAACCTGGTAAATTGTTAGATCCACGAAAGAAAATTGTAGAAAGGATTGTGAAATTTGGAGATTGTCCGAATGTAAGTTGTTTTGTTATTTCAGCTCACCTCACTTTATTACTTGAATAACAAAACTGTCCAACCAAAGGGCATTCTGTTATATGGCCTGGAACACGTGAAAAAGGGCATTCGGACATTTGCGTAAAGTATCGCCTCGGATCAACATGCGCAGTCCGCGCAGGCTAATCCGAAACGACACTTTCCGTTTTTATGTAATTTTCTGTTTTGCCCAAGTCTACTGTAGCATAAAATTTAATGTAGTCGTAAAGTGCCGTCTCGGATTAGCCTGCGTGGACTGCGCAGGGTGATCAGAGATGACACTTACCTCAAATGTCCGAAAGCCCCTTTTCGCGTGTTGCAAGCCATATATCAGTTTTCAGTCAAAACATATTGCATGTGATAATAAGTTAAGTATATTCTCAAATGAGCCATGCTTTGTGAAAAGGGGACTTAATGCATCCGCAAAAAGTATCAAGCCAGGTTAGCCTGTGCAGTATGCACAGGCCGACATGTGTCAATGCTCTTTGGATTTGGTCACTTTTCTGCATGCTCAAGGACCTTTCTACCTCATGAATCTTGATTCAGTTGGTTGTTAGACAAAATCTATTTTAGTGATCCATAATTATGTGATGACTTGCTTGGTATAATGCAACAGGAACGCATTAAACCCCCTTTTACTACAGCATGGCTCAAATACAAAATACAGTAATTAAGAGAAGAATACTGAAATTAGCAAAGAGAAATAGTAAGTTGGTTGAAAAGACTGCTTAGTAAAAGAACAGTTACAAATTGGTCTGCTGCAAAATACAAAGAGACAGTTTATAATTTTGCGGGATTTGATTATTTGTTCAACATAACATAAGTGACATTTTATTCAGCATAAAACAACACTTGCATGTTTATAGCTTACAGTCAAATTTATGTCCACCTGTGCAAAAAACAAAGACCCAAGTAGATTGTTATTGTCTGAGAAGTATGATTTAAAATCCATGTACAATTTAAGAAATTAGCAATATATTGCTTCAGTACTAAGAGCGCCATTTTTAAAGGCAGAATACCTGTCATGAGTAGTCTGACCTGAATTCATAATATGTGCTGGATCAGAACTAAAATTTTTCTGTCCATGAAAAGGCTAATATACGTGGGTCATCCAATAAGTTCTGATAATGGGCTTACATTTAACAAACCATAACAAATAGCGGCATACTTGCACTATATACCTTCAAAGTATTGACCCCTGCTTTGTATAACCACACTCCATCTTTTTGGAAGATCTGCTCTTCTCATTATTAGGCAACCATCGGAGCTGCTTTGCATTTCCTTGGCCACAACAATTTTCAAGTCTTGTAAATCATCAAAACGAATTCTTGGGAGCAACATTTTTACTTTGGGGAACAGGTCAAAGTCTCACAGACTTAATTAAGTCATGAGAATGAGGCAGATGTGATGATATTTCTTTAACATATTCACATCTTAGTTATATTATCACATCTGATATATGGGTTGTCGCGTTGTCATGAATTAGCGCCTTTACTGCATTTAAGAATGCATGTAGCTTTTTACGTATAGCTGGCCCCGATTTCTCTTGCAGAAACTTGGCATAATACGTTCCATTCACTGTCTGTCCAAGGGGAACATAATCTGTAGCCAATACACCACCATTATCATATGCTATAATAACCAGCTGTTTCAGATTGCCCTATTTTCATCGGAATCAAGCAGGCATCTGTGACCCAGGAGTTCACCAGATTGCGATTTCAATTAAGGTTCATAGCTACCTAACCACGTCTCATCTATTGCAACAATACGTTTTAGGAACATATCACCTTCATCTTCATACTGCTTTAAGTGTTTTTCTGCAACTTCTACCCTGCGAGTCAATTGGTTTCGATTCAAGTGATGAGAGACTCACCTCGCAGAAACGCTCCGTATTTTCAAATGCCTTGTTAAAATTGTGTAAACCGATCAATGAGAAATTCCAACACCCTCAGCTAACTCCTCACACGTATAACTTATATCTTCATCAAAGAGTTCCTTTATTTTTTCAACTAGAAACTTGTCTGTGGCCTCTATCAGCCGGCCCCTGCGGGGGGTCATGGGAAATGTAAAAAATTCCTTCAGCAAAACACCTTATCCACCTTTAAACTGTATTTAATGACACTGCAGATCCACCACAAGCTTCTGAAAAATTTTCATGGATTTCCTTTCCTCTTTTCCTTCTCAAATATTCAATTTTTATATATGTGTATTGTTCAGCTTGACCTTCCATGGCTATGACGCTAAAATGACATCTAGATAATGTCACATCATGATGACGTCATATGATGCTCATGCATGTGTTCAGGGTTATCAATAATGTGATAGTTGATGGTCATGCATGCCAAGTTTTATTACTTTCCGATATAAGATGGAAAATATATTAGACCATTATCAGAAGTACTTGGATGACCCTCGTACTAGTAAGTTATACTTTTCTCCGGTCAAGATTCCACATGATATATCAGATTGTTTTGACCAAGATCAGACCACCTTTCAAGTGTAGTCTAATCTCGACCAAAAATCCCTGCTACAAATTCAGATATTGTCTTTGGTGCTATAGAATTTAAATGTAAATGAGTACAGCATTTCTTATCAGAATAGATCTTTTAAATTTTAAAGAGTAAAACTGTTTTTAGCTCCACTGGCCGAAGGCCAGAGAGCTATTGTCATGCCGTTGTGTCCGTCGTCCGTCCGTCCGTCCGTTCGTGCGTGCGTCCGTAAACTTTTTCTTTAAAAAACTTCTCCTCAGAAACTATTGACTGGATTTTTACCAAATTTCACAGGAATGTTCCTTTGGTGGTCCTCTTTCAAATTCCTTCAAATAATTGTGTTCCATGAAGAATTCTGGTTGCCATGGCAACCAAAGTAAAAAACCTTTAAAAATCTTCTCCTCCCAAACCGCTATTTGGATAGCATTATTATTTTGCAGGAATGTTCCTTAGATACAGGTTTACAGAATTCCTTAAAAAAAAAAAAGATCTGTCAAAAAACATGGCTTTTATGGGAGACTCATTTTCCTTTTATGGTATAAAGTAAAATCTTTGAAAAATTTCTTCTCTAAAACTATTCATTGGATTTCATTGTTGTTTTGCAGGTAAGTTCCTATGGTGGTTGTCTACCAAATTGTTTCTTCAGTGAGCTAAAATGCAGGATTGAATGATAATTGTTAAAAACTTCCTTTCGCCATTATAGAAATATCAGGCCTGTGGAGCGATACAGGCGCTCAAGCGCCTCTAGTTTCTCTATTGAAAGCTAGAATCTATATTTTGTCTGGCTGCGGCAAAAGTAAAACGAGCAACATTATTTATTGTTTTTAGCTCCACTGGCCGAAGGCCAGCGGGCTTATGTCATGGCCTGTTGTCCGTGCGTCCGTGCGTCCGTCCGTGCGTTAACTTTTTTTTAAAACGTCTTCTTCTCTGAAACTACCCATCCAATTTTGATGAAACTTCACAGAAATGATCCTGCCATGGTCCTCTTCAGAATTTCTTGAAAGAATTTAATTCCTTCAAAAACTCTGGTTGCCATGGCAACAAAACTGAAAAATTTTGAAAATCTTTGAAAATCTTCTTGTCTGAAACCGTAAGGCCAAGGGCTACCAAATTTGGCATGTAGCTTTATCTAGTGGACCTCTACCAAGTTTCTTCAATTTATAGCCCTGGGGTCAAAATTGGCCCCGCCCCGGGGGTTACAAGTTATACATGGGCTTATTTAGGGAGAACTTTAAAATTCCTCTTCTACCTAGCCATAGGGCCTAGAGCTACCAAATTTGGCATGTAGCTTTATCTAGTGGACCTCTGCCAAGATTGTGCAAATTATAGCCCTGGGGTCAAATTAGGCCCTGCCTGGGGGTAACAAGTTTTACATGGGCTTATATAACAAGTTTTACATGGGCTTATATAGGGAGAACTTTAAAATTCTTCTTTGACCTAGCTATGGGGCCTAGGGCGACCAAATTTGGCATGTAGCTTTATCTAGTGGACCTGTACCAAGGGTGTCCAAATTATAGCCGAGGGTCAAATTTGACTTCGCTCCGGGGGGTAACATGTTTTACATGGGCGGGCTTATATAGGAAAATCTTTCGCATCTAGCTATAAGGGCTAGGGCTATCAAATTTTGCATTTAGCTTTATCTAGGGGGGTCTCTATCAAGGGTGCCCAAATTATAGCCCAGGGGGTCAAATGTAGCCCCACCCCAGGGGGTCACAAGTTCTACATGGTCTTATATAAGGAAACTTTGATAATCTACTTGTACATAGCCATATTTAGGCCTAGGGCTACCAAATTTTGCATGTAACTTTATATAATGGGCCTCTACCAAGAGGGCCCAAATTTTAACTTTGGGGGTCAAGTTTGACTCCACACCAGGGGTCACAAGTTTTACATTGGCTTTTATAGTGAAAACTTGATAAACCTGTGTCCTGGATCACATATTTTACAGGGCCTTTTATTCAGCAAACTTGTTTTACATGACTTTTTATTGGGCAAGATTAAAAAATCTTTTTGTTTATAACCACACATTCTAGTTTCATATTGTAGGTCTGGGGTCAAAATTGCCTTCATTCCAGGGATCGCAAGTTTAACATGGGCTTCAAAATATTGTCACTTCAATTTAAACATTAATCAAGGGAAATAACTCTTTTTATGAAAGATAAAGTTCGTTACTATTTACCTCCCTTGATTATCAAGCTGCAGTGATACATGATTGGTGCTAGACAAGTTTTTTAGCTCCACTGGCCGAAGGCCAGCAGGCTTATGTTATGGCCCGTTGTCCGTTGTGCGTCCATCCGTATGTTAACTTTTTAGCTCACTTGAGCACAACGTGCTCAAGGGGAGCTTTTAGGATCACCTGGTGTCCGTCGTGCGTCGTGTGTCGTCAACAATTCTTTAAACATCAACTCCTCCTAAACCACTGGGCGGATTTGGACCAAACTTTGCTGGAATGTTCCTTGGAAGGTCCTCTTTAAAAGCTGTTCACAGAATTTGATTCCATCAAAAACTCTGGTTGCCATTGCAACCAAATGGAATTTTTTAGGGAATTCTTTAAAAATCTTCTCCTCTGAAACCGTGAGTGCCATTGGTGAATGATTCTTTGTGTCGAACATTAAATAAAAGAAAAGTATAAAATATTGCAAACTTTTTTGTGAGATTTCATTTGAAATGTTTGGAATTGATTTCCACAAATAGAGGGGTATTTCATTGTCAATTACATGACAGATAAAATATGGGATAATAAGATAGTTACACTTCACCAATGCTGGAGAAGGGCCTCTTCTTGGGAGACATCAGCCTAGATGATCACCACTGTGCAATAGCCAGTGGAGCGATACAGGGCCATCATGGCCCTCTTGTTGTTGATTTAAAACTCATTAATAATTCAAATCTGTTAAAAGTTGCTATTGATAATAATAGTCAATATCATTTCATATTTTAGGATGTGATCAGTGCCTTAGGCTGTCCAGAGAAAGTGTTTTATAAATCTGACGATAGAATGAAGATACACACGCCAGATGCTCACAGACGGGTCAGAGCTAAATCCTCTGATTATTTCTACAATTACTTTACAATGGGAGTGGTAAGCTTATTTATTAGCTCGGCTGTTTTCCAAGAAAATGTCGAGGTATGGTCATAGCTGTCATCGTTGTCTGTGTCTGGGTTGTCGTGCAAAAACTTTGACATTTCTTAATATCGCTGTGATTCTGAAAATATTTACCTCAAACTTGGAAAAGTTGTTAACTATCAAAAGGGAAACACAACAAGGGCAGGTAACCAGCTAAGTTTTTTTGACACAGTTATGTCTCTCTTTTTATTTAGAACTTTCACTGAAAAAGAAGCAACTGCATCTGAGCAATTGCCCCTGCATTAGGTGCTCTTTCATCTCTTTATACAATCAGTTTGTATACTAGTTGTTTGTAAGTGAGCCATGCTCCATGAAAAGTGAGTTTAATGCATCTGCAGAAAGTGGGCATTCTGCACAGGCTTACCTGAGTCAAAACTTTTTGCTACTGGTCAATTTTCTGCATGTCAAAGGGCCAGTGTACCTCACAATTCAGTTGGTTGTTAGACAAATGGATTTCATGGATCCATTATTATGTGATGACTTGCTTGGTATAATACATCACAGAGATGCAGTAAGCCCCCTTTTGCCAGAGCATGGCTGAAGTCTTTTTATTAGAGCACCATAGAGTCATCATTTATCATGTAATCTTCCTTGTTTTCAGTGTAATATACCCATTATGAATTTCCTTATCTTACACAAGTTTGACATAAGCCTTGTGTGACATCATATATGATATCATTTTACATCGTAAGAATTTGCACAGTGAATAATCTACTCCCACCAAAAAAAACTTTCAGTCCGTTTGATACCCTTTGTTTACAAGCATTTGCTTAACACAGTTTTATTTCTGAAGGTAAGCATGCTTCCCAACCCTCCTGATTCCATCGGGAGTCTCAAGATTTAAGACGCAAAAACCTGATCACCCAGACAGACAATTATAAAAAAACTGATTTGAAAAAAATCAGATGTAAGGGTAAAAAGGGCGTGATGTATACATGTACATCCAAAGTTGACAAGTAGTTGACATGTGTGTGTGTTTCATGTTTTTAAATAGAAACCAAGATACTATATTCTAACTGAGGTTTATCGATAAAAGATAAACCCCAGGGTGCAGACAAAAATGGGTGAAAACATTAACTTAATCAGTTACGAAAACAATGAAAAAACACAAAGTTGTAAACTCTTACTGCACAAATTGACCACTGGAATTCCAATTTGTCTGAAAATAGACCTATCTGCATGTGATTGTATTTTTTTACGTTTAATGACATAGCAATATTCGACTGGTTACAGGTGAGTGATGAATAGTATGACAGCTTGTCTTATCTGACCATAAGTTTTGGGAAAAAAATTATTATTTTATAAATTATATTATATAACATGAAAAACTAATTGTTTTTTGTCGATCTAAGTATGGTAAATCTTTAAAAAAAATCATATAAGCCATGCTCTGTGAGAAGGGGGCTTAATGCATCTGCAAAAAGTATTGACCCAGGTCAGCCTGCACACTCCGTGCAGGCTGACCTGGACCAGAACTTTTCGGTATTGGTCAATTTTCTGCATGTTCAAGGACCACTCTATCTTATGATTAAGTTGGTTGTTCAAAAAAGTGGATATTATGAAACCATAAGTATGTGATGGCTTGCTTTGTACCATGGATCATGGAGATGCATTAAGTCCCCTTTTGTCAGAGCATGGCTCAATATTTTTTTATTGTCCCAAAACTTAAGCACTATAAGGTATGATTTAATTTTCAGATATTATGAGCTTTAACTCTACCAAACAAGCCCTGGTTTTAGTGACCCTGGGAAAGAAGCCTTTTTAAAACATTGTTGGAAATAGAGAAGATGCTGGTAACCAGCATTTTCTCCTTTTCATCAATGTTTTCTACTCTATCAAGGACAAATTCGACCATTTGAGCCACTTTTAATTTGTCATGTGCAAATGTTTTTAATCTGGACAAGCCTAAAATTTTGCCGTGTGGTAAAGAGTTAAGGGGTAGGCATAAATACAGTGTAGTGCTTAATTAACTGATCATTTTTCCTGTATTCCAGGATATATTGTTTGATGCAAATACACATTTAGTGAAGAAATTTGTGCTTCATACAAATTATCCCGGACATTATAATTTTAATATGTAAGTATATTATAGTTTTGTTCATATCATTCAAAAAAATTTTTTTAATCCTTTCTCAAACATTCCCATGTTTAAAGATGAGTTAGATAGCTTTTGAAAACATTGTTGGAAAAGGAGAAAATGCTGGTAAACCAGCATTTCTTAGTGATTTCATCAGTGATTCTTGATGCATACTCAATTAGAGCAAAATTATTGATGGTGATTCACAAGAAATTATGTGGTCAGACATTGCAAATTAACTCGATACAAGCATGAGGTAACTTTTCTATTTCAAACTTTCAGCGTATCAATTTTGAAAATGTTGTGGTGAAAGGAAATATGGTCATAATGAGCTATTTCTCCTGTTGCCTGATTCAAGCTGTTTGTCCTACCAAGGGTGGTAAAAATTGTAAACATATACCGGTAACTCTGGTTATTTTTGTTCGCTTTAGGTATTGTCGATGTGAGTTTAAAATTCCAATAGTGATAGAAAAAGAGCGACCGCAACCTTTAGCTCAGACGGGGGAGGTGGATGAAGAAGAATTAATTGTGACAGCTTATACCAAGGTAACCTCCTACTTTCCTCTCTTGATACATTTACCCTTTACCAGACAATGTGGTGTTTTAAAAATGCTGGAGAAGAAGGTGCTTGAAAACATTGTGAGTTAACCCTTTCTCAAACGAGAAATTCTAGACCCATCCAAATTGGCAGCATTTGCAGTCAACAAATTTGAAAGTGTAACAAATGAACTTGAGTTTTTTGACAGAGTAGAAAACATTGAGGGAAAAGGAGAAAATGCTGGTTACCAGCATTTTCTCCTTTTCCCACAATGTTTTTAAAAGGCCTCATTCTCAGGGTCGTGAAAACACGGGATTGTTTGGTAAAGGGTTAACTGTCATAGAGTGAAAGTATAGATATATTAAAATTACCATGAAATTTCCCAGTATTGTTATCTTTTATTTCCAAACCATTTTATTACTATGTTTACGTTATTACTTTGTGCAAAGCTACTCCGTTAAGACTGTTCTACTGTTTGATTTACCCTCCATGTTTACTAAAACTAACCACTCAGTTATGATAATCGATTGCACCAATCACGTCACCCACCATTTTTGTTTGTACATGACAAGTTTGTTTTTGAAGTCATCATATTTATACATCAATATAAATACAGGTAACTATTCATATCATTTCTGTCACATTATCATGTCTTGAAGTATTCATTTTTGTAAGAATTATGAGAATTATATATATATTGAGGGTTTTGTACTGGTGTTTATGATTGTTCATGTTTATTTACAGAAAAACCATCTTATTATTACATTGACGTAGCAAGGAACTGATTCTGTTGTCGTTGTTTTGCCCCTTCTACCAAATTAACGAACTGGCTTGCTGGCGACATAACTCTTGACCAAACAACAAAATTTTAGACTAGTTCAAATTGAAAGTATTTGCAGACGACAAAATAAAGATGGCTCAAATGGCAGAATTTGTCCTTGATAGAGTAGAAAACATTGTGGGAAAAGGAGAAAATGCTGGTTACCAGCATTTTCTCCTTTTCCCACAATGTTTTCAAAAGGCTTCTTTCATGGGGGTCGTTAAAACCCAGGATTGTTTGGTAAAGAGTTAAGGTGAAAATGCTGGTAACAAGCATTTTCATATTTTTACCACAATATTTTCAACTCTATTTCACCAACAAATTCAATAACTGATTAAGCCTAAACCACACAATTTGGAGATTTAATGAGCCTGAGAAAGAAAGCTTTTGAAAACATTGTGGAAATAGGAGAAAATGCTGGTAGCCAACATTTTCTCCTTTTCCCAAAATGTTTTCTACCTTGCCAAAGACAAATCCCGTCAGTAGAGTCACATTGAATAAGTATTTTGCAGATGCTCTCAGCTTGAAAAAGTCTTTAAGTTTGTAGTTTGATAAAGATTTAAGAAGGTGAAATAGACTTTTAACTCGAAGCACATAACATCCAAATAGTGCAATTA
Source organism: Hippopus hippopus (assembly GCA_946811185.2). Classification (NCBI taxonomy): domain Eukaryota; kingdom Metazoa; phylum Mollusca; class Bivalvia; order Cardiida; family Cardiidae; genus Hippopus; species Hippopus hippopus. The sequence goes on along the minus strand of OX328103.1, from coordinate 10,207,155 downwards.
TAATGTTGTTTGTGGCACAAGTAAGGGGAGGGGAGGTCCTACATGGCTAAATGCTAAAGTTATAGGATTCAAAATATGGCAGTCCCAGGTTTACTTTTCTCTCAAGGCACTAGTCATTTTGTGGGAGTATCCTTAGGCAAAGCACTTCTACACTTTAGAGCCCTAGCTTACAACTGGTGATAAATTATGTGACCTGTTGCTGTGATATAACTAAAATAATGGTGAAAGTGGTGTAAATCAGCAGCCAATAATAAACAGGCACAAATTCGCCAAACTTTGGATTATTTTGATCATAGAGCATCTTTTTACCCTTTCAAAGATGCTTTGGATATGGACAAGTTTAAAATATGTCATCTGATAAATAGAGGATCTTACATGGGTGTTTATGTATTATCATTTTTAGCTCCACTGGCCGAAGGCCAGCGAGCTATTGTCATGGCGTTGTGTTCGTCGTCCGTCCGTCCGTTCGTTCGTTCGTCCGTGCGTGCGTGCGTCCGTAAGCTTTTTCTTTAAAAAACTTCTCCTCAGAAACTATTGACTGGATTTTTACCAAATTTCACAGGAATGTTCCTTTGGTGGTCCTCTTTCAAATTCCTTCAAATAATTGTGTTCCATGAAGAATTCTGGTTGCCATGGCAACCAAAGTAAAAAACCTTTAAAAATCTTCTCCTCCCAAACCGCTATTTGGATAGCATTATTATTTTGCAGGAATGTTCCTTAGATACAGGTTTACAGAATTCCTTAAAAAAAAAAAAAGATCTGTCAAAAAACATGGCTTTTATGGGAGACTCATTTTCCTTTTATAGTATAAAGTAAAATCTTTGAAAAATTTCTTCTCTAAAACTATTCATTGGATTTCATTGTTGTTTTGCAGGTAAGTTCCTATGGTGGTTGTCTACCAAATTGTTTCTTCAGTGAGCTAAAATGCAGGATTGAATGATAATTGTTAAAAACTTCCTTTCGCCATTATAGAAATATCAGGTCTGTGGAGCGATACAGGCGCTCAAGCGCCTCTAGTTATCAAACGAGTTGACTAAAATTGTATGACACGAGCCCTAGCGAGCGTCAAATACATTTTAGTCAACAATTTTGATAAAAATGATAATACATTAACACGAATGTGAGATTCTATTTATCACATAAAACAACTGACACACAAAAAATATCCTTACTCATCACCTTTTGCCTATGTACTGTTCACGGGTCCATGTTTACAGTTGTAGTTTGGTTTCAAATGTGTGTATACACAAGTAGATAGTTCTTTGACATTTACACCGAAAGAAGAACGAAATAGTTTATAGAGGGGTTAAGTCCACCCATTTCTGCAATAATATTGATTTTAAGAGACTTTTGCTGCATTTCTTGGTTTTTATCAAATATGAAAAGCATAAACTTTCCACGCGTATACATCTTAGCAACAATGACGTAATTTTTCCATGGTGAAGCAGTACAAATTCCTGCGCATGCTGTGGTTGGTTTCTCTGGCTTCATGGGGTGAGGACTGAAAATTTATCAGAACCGGGACGAAAATACACTAGTGTATTATCAAAAATAAGTCATGGCTTTCATATACTGCAGGAGGAGGTTTTATGTGATAAAAGAGTTAAGATTATCAGTTGAATGTGTGAATATTGTTGATTCTAGTGGGACAGTGTGCACACATACTTGGTGAAGCCGGACAACAGACCTGTCATATTGAATAGAGCTTCTTCAACCAATACTAGCAATCCATTTGGCTCCACGTTTTGTTTCGGTGTACAAGATATGGTGTTTGAGGTAAAGTAAATATTTATAAGTTTAACTGTTTACCAAACAATCCAGGGTTTTCACGACCCTAAAAAAGAGGCCTTTTAAAAACTTTGTGGGAAAAGGAGAAAATGCTGGTAACCAGCATTTTCTCCTTTTCCCACAATCTTTTCTACACTTTCACAGACAATAACCATCACTTCAGCCAAATTTAATATGTTGTCTGCAAAATGGTTTTGATTTGCACCAGTCTAAAATTTTGTTATTTGGTAAAGAGTTAAGTCCTTTATTGTAGAAATATGGTTATTTACATCCAGCCATCAACTTTTTATAAGCCATACTGAACTATCCAGTAGTGTTTTGTCCTGGAGGACGATGGCTTTTGAAAATATTTTTGGAAATGGAGAAAATGCTGATTACAAGCATGTTTTCCGTTTGCCATCAGATGTTTGTTTCAATAATATGTATGTAGGAATGCAGCTAGTGGCTTGAGAAGAATGATGTGTGAATTGTGAAATTCAGGTAAAAGAAAACCTAGGAAAGCATAGATAGGTGCTCTAGCAACCTTGATAAAATTGAAATGAAAACAATGTTCAGCACAAAACAAACAAACAAATCAGATGTTTGCTGCTTACCTGCCCATAAATTCTTATAGTTGAGCTTTTGTGATCAGCCTTTGTAGTCACTTACGGTTTACCATCTCCAAATGCTGTTGTTATAATTATACTTGTGTAAAATTTTGTCATCCAGTAAAGATTTAACAACAAATATCATCGAATTGTTTTTTTTTATTTATTTTTCAGAAAAAATACTAAAAAAAAAAAAAGATATGTGATCAGTGCAATGGGAAATGGGACTTTAATTGTATTTTTGTTATGCATTATACCAACTAAGTCACAGATTGACCCATTCTTCCCTTAAAACCAGTTGAATCATGAGGTAGAGTAGTCCTTTGGTAGGCAGAAAATTTACAAGTAGCAAAAAGTTATGACACAGGTCAGCCTGCACGGACTGCACAGGCTGACATGGGTCAATACTTTTTGCAGCTTCACTAATCCTTTACCACACAGTCCGAACTTTTAACAACCTTCAGAAGGGAAGGTTTTGAAAACATTGTGGGGAAAGGAGAAAATGCTGGTAAACAGCATTTTCTCCTTTGCCCACAATGTTTTCTACCACTTCAGAAAGGACTTCCTGTTTTTGAGTTGCATGTATTTTGTCATCTGCAAATGCTTTGAATTTGGGCAAGTGAAATTTTATGTTATTTGGTAAAGAGTTAAGGCCCCTTTTCATTAAGCATGACAAATGTATACACTTATAGACATTGTATCTTTTACAGGTAATGCAGAATCAGCATATTGCCTCTGTCGCAATATATGAACATAAAACTACTCCGGCGGTGGCCGTTTCTTGACAACTACTGTTGCCTAGGATACTGACCACCCTGACCAATGAAATTGCAGCTAACTAGTCATGCAAAACTAGAATTCCAGCAAGGAATCGGAAGACAAGAACACGTCTTGCCCTCTTCGGAACTCCAGGACTCAAGTTGATTTACTTGCTCAGACATAGAAAATTTATTGAAAGTTTTCATCCGTATGGAAAACTGTTTCTAACGTGGGTTTCAGGTGTAATACATGAACCTTAATGTGATTGGCTTTAGAGTTAATACATTACCACTTGCAATCATCTTTTTTTAGCTCGGCTTTTTTCCAAGGAAAACATTGAAGTTTTGCTACAGCCCTCATGTAATCATCATCATAAGTGTCAATATGTTAAAACTTGGACATTTTTTCATTTCTCTATTATGACTGAAGATATTTATTTCAAACTTGGGCTACTTGTTCCTATCAGAAAGGGAACCAATACCAGAAGGGCAAATAACCCTGTACTATTTTGAACACAGTTATACCCCTTTTTTCAACAGAATTTTTATAGGAAAAGCAGCCACAGTGAAGTGTTGGCACCTGCTTGCCATACGCTTGTTTTACTATCTTGTAGCAGACATTTTTTATAAACTATGTGGCAAAATAAGAAATTTTGTCAAAATGTTTTCATATTTATCAGTGTGTAAATTCTCGTCATACAACAGAATCATAGACTCATTGAAAGCATTTTTCAGGTAAAAAGTTAAATGTGGCCAAAATTATGGGATTTGACTGTTAAAGGGTAGAAAACTGTGTGGGAAAAGGACAAAATGCTGGTTACCAGCTTTGACTCCTTTCCCATAATGTTTTCAAAAGTCCTCTCCATTAGGGTCGTTTGAACTCAGCGTTCTGTGGTAAAGGGTTATACCTTAATTGATTGTGATTTTCTATGTTTTTCAAGAATGTTTACAAATTTACTTGCCTCAAATTTGTTCTGGGAAGTAGTGAATGAAGCCAAGGCAAAAAATCAATATATAGACAAAATGACTTGGTTTGTTAATGACCCATGAAGTGACTTGATTTTAGTGTGAATGTGCATGTGCGAAATAGTCATGTGACATTGGCAAATGTCATGTGACAACAAGTCATGTGACATTAGCAAAATAGTCTTGAGATAATTGTGTTTTAAGATTTTTATTCCTGCTAATCCGTTATCAAACACAACCCTGAAGAAGCAGGCTTGAAAAAAATGTGGGAAATGGAGAAAATGTTAGTGACCTCATTTTCTCCTTTACCTACGATATTTTCTTCTTATTCCTGTCATTTTAGCTGAGTTCAATTTGCTGTCTGCAAATAGTTTCAGTATGGACAAGTCTTTACCAAATGACAAAATGTTAGACTGGTCCATATTGAAAGCATTTGCAGACAACAAATTAAAAGTGTCTCAAGTTATGAAATTTGTCTCTGAAAGGATAGAAAACCTTGTGGGAAAAGGAGAAAATGCTGGTTACCAGCATTTTCTCCTTTTCCCACAAGGTTTTCAAAAGCTTTTCTTCCCAGGGTCGTGAAAACCAGGGATTGTTTAGTAAAGAGTTAAATTTTATCATTGGGTAAAAAACCTGAAATGAGTATGCATAGGTGTGTTTTTTGTCAACCATTTTGAATTTAGCTATAATTGACAAATTAACCCATTACCAGACAAAAGTGTTATTTTAACTAGGCTGTGTTTTTAATGACCTTGATTTATAAGGCTTTCAAAATATTGTGGGAAAAGAAGAAATGCTGTTAGCCAGCATTTTATATCCTTTTTTCATAATGTTTCTACTCATTTTACGACATCGCCTATCATTTAAGTGGCATTTAGATTTCTAAAGGCTATTTAAAATCAACTGTTTTCAACATACTCTTCAGTTCAGCATGTCAAGTTTACATAATTGTCTGCAGTTTTATTGTATTACAACTGAAGAATTATGACCCTTTGCAAAGGACAACACTAGCCTGAAGTAAAATGAAAGTAGAAAGTCTTCAACCCTTAGCAAGAGGTATTCACGTTATAATGACTTTTAACTATAAGTTTTAGATCCTTTATTTTTTAATCAATAAATTTTTTAAAGATGAACCAAAACCTATCACAAAGTTAGTTTTATTCTAGTTTGTAAAATTATTATTATTCTTTTAAAGCATATCATTTCGGTTGTTATGGAAAATAAAGATTTTAAAGGGTAACTGACTAGTCTAAAAGGGCATTACATTGACGCCAAATCTTTTAACATTGATGACACTTAGATGGCTGGTTTAAAATTCTATATTCTCAGAACAAATTTAATTAAAATGATTAATGCATTTTGTAACTTCTTAACCTTGCATTTTACCTCAGTTGTTTTCAAAGAAAGCATTGCAGTATAGAAGTGGCCCAGTTCTTGTCTGCACTGTGGCTGTATTGCGAAATTTTTGACATTTTATCATATCTTTGTCATTATTAAAGACATTCAATTCAAATTTCGGCTTGTTGTGAACTGTCAACTATGAGAGGGACAAGTGGCCCTCATAATATTTTTGACAGTTATACCCCTGTTTTGACTTCATTTTCATTGAAAAGATGGCTGAGTATTGGCACCTGCTTGGGGTGCATGTACAGGTATATATTTTAACTAGCTCCTTTGCTGTACAAATAAAAACTTTCATTTGATATTTGAATAATCAATATGGAATTGGGGTTAGTATAATATATGTATAATACATGTATATAGATATAAGAATATTTCAGCAAAAAGAGAAATTGCTCTGTATGAGAATTTCATCTTTTTGCCATAATGTTTTCAGCCGGTCAGCTGCTAGTTTAAAACAGAGGGGGTTCTACATTGACACTATACCTGTCTGATTTTTTGTGAGATATTCAGGTCAAGACATCCTCAAAAATGCAAAAATTGGGTGTCAGTGTTTTCTTCATTCATATTTATTTGTAACTCTTTCCCAGACATAAAAGTAAAATGCATAATGGAATTGATTTTTGAAAGGATAGAAAACGTTATGGGGAAAAAGAGTTTTTCTCCTCCACAATGTTTTCCACAGCCCTTTTTCTCAGGGTCATTAAAACAGAAGACTGTTTGGAAAAGGGTCATGTTTTAATAACTGCATGTATTTATGAGTGTACCTGTTGTATGGAACATTTTTGCATTTACTGCTGCAAAGTACATGTTGATGCTATACAGACCTATGTTGTTATTTATTAAATTTTGTACATTGTGTGAAAGCATTCCAGGTTAACTCTTTGCCAAACAATCCAGTGTTTTAATGTCCATGAGCAACCTTACGAAAACATGGTGAGAAAAGGAGAAAATGCAGGTAACCAGCATGCTTTCCTTTTCCCATCATGTTTTCTTTCAAAGATGGATTCTGTTCTATGAGCCACAATTACTGTAAATGTGAATATATACGTGTATAGAAAAATTTGCGAATTACCGATTACGGACAGCATGGAAATGTCTGCAAATTTAAGACACTCGTTATTTGTTTAAGTATTTGTTATAGAATACGCAAACAGAAAGTTTGCAAATTTTTCAAAATTTGCAAAATGGCAGAAATTTCCACCTTGCAAAAATTTCCACACTACAGTAACTCGTCTGCAAACTTGTTGAGTATGCAAGAAGCCAACTTTATTTCGTTTTTAAGGGGTTTAACCAACTTTTCCATTTTATCATCACCACTACCATTAGAATTCAGACTTTTTTACCTGACTGATGGAAAGCATTTCTGTTGATTCTTTTGCTACGATGTGAATTAAGATGATTTACTGTTATCTTGTAATAGACCATTTTTGCTTACATTGTGGCAAAAGGAAAATGTTTGTAGCAAGTTATTCTTTTGTCAGATACAAGATAACTATCATGATTAGAAAACTGTTGCGATGAATCAAAGTTTCCTGGCAATTTTATCTTTTCATTTTATCTAGATAAAATTTCCAGGAAACTTTGACTTATCGCAATGGTTTTCTAAAATAATCATGATGTTATCATGTATCTTGTGGCAGATTAATGCCACTGTACTATAGTTACGTAAAACTTACGCAAATTTTGTAGTTCAAGTGAGATGTCAAATTTTATTGTACAGAGAGAATGCATGTGTAGCATTGGTGGTATATAAGTGGGAAAGTAGCTAGTATCTTGGAGTGTTGTGGTATAATACTGGTAGAAGAGAGTTCAAGGACACATGGCTAGGTACTTTGGCTGCTGTGATATCTCTGAAATAATGTTAAAAAAGGTTTGGGACTCCCACACAGACAGGTTATACAATCATTTAATTTTTCAGTTTACTCAGGTCACTGAAAGTCAAGAAATATACTTGTCACAATGTAATTATTGGTCTTCTCTAAGTCTTATAAAACAACCCTAGGTTTTAAAAGCCCTAAAGGGGGAGCCTTTTGAAAACATTGTGGGAAAAGTTTCTCCTTTACCCACAAGGTTTTCGACTGTTTCAAAGATAGAAATAATTATTTGGGCCACTTTGAATTTATCATCTGCAAATCCTTTCAGCTAGGACAAGTGTAGAATTTTGTCATTTGGTGAAGAAAGATTTAAAGTTTCAGTTGTATTTTCCCAGGGTGGACTGAGAAGGCTGATATATCAAGAAGTGAGTTTCAGTTTTACTAGGCATTTGAAAATATTGTGGCAAGTTCAAGAAATTGCTCAAGGTGGGTTCAAGCAGAGACAAATAGGTTCTTAATCCCTGTTACTATGTACATATGCTGCAAAATCATTTCTTCAATTGATGCATTGTTTTATATGTACATTGAAAAATTTTAATCCGTTATTATTTTAATTGTATTAAAATGCATTGAAATCTTAGTTATTCAAATATGCATTAAGACAATATTTCTGGCATATGACATATTTTTCTTGTTGCAGTTGACCCTTGAAAGCCTTATGGCCAAAGGAGAAATCGCTTGTACTGAGCATTTTCTCCTTTGGCCACAATGTTTTCTTTATGTTAATGTATTTATATTGTTTATGTGGTTATCAAAGTTTCAAGGGAATGTTGCAGAAGCAATCTACAGCAAATTTAAAAATGGAACAGCATTTTTTTGCCAATTTTAAAAGCCCAAATATTATTTCAGAGTTATTTTTGCTAGAAAAGTCTCATTATGTAGGCCAGTGTAGATCTAAGATCAGACTCCACATGCCATACACATTGTGTGTAGCCTGATCTTGTTCTGAAATGTCCCTCTAGAGCAGTTTTAACTCTTTACCAAACATGCCCTGGTTTTAACGACCCTGGGATAAAGCCTTTTAAAAACATTGTTGGAAAAGGAGAAAATGCTGGTGACCAGCATTTTCTCCTTTTCCAACAATGTTTTCTACTCTATCAAGGACAAATTCCGCCATTTTAGCCACTTTTGATTTGTTGTTTGCAAATGTTTTCAATTTGGACAAGTCTAAAATTTTGTCGTTTGGTAAAGAGTTAGATCAAATTTACCAGCCCAAAGGTAAAAGTTTCAAAACCATTCTAGCCATGCTCTGTGAAAAGGGATATCAATGCACCTGCAAAAAGTATGGATCCATTTTAGCCTGCTCAGTGAAAACTTTTTGCTTTTTAGCTCAGCTGAGCACGAAGTGCTCATGATGAGCTATTGTGATCACTCACCGTCCGTCGGCGTCCGTCGGCCGTCCGTCCGTCCGTCCGTCCGTCCGTCCGTTCACATTTTTTTGTTTACACTCTAGCATCTACAAATATTAACCAATCAGCACCAAACTTGGTCAAAATATATATGACTGTAAGATCTTGGATGAGTTCGATTATGGGTCTAATCGGACCAGAACAACTGGAGTTATTTGCCCTTGAATTAGAAAAATTGCTATATTTGACTTTGTTTACACTCTAGCATCTACAAATATGAACCAGTCAGCACCAAACTTGATCAAAATATATATGACCATAAGATCTCGGATGAGTTCGATTATGGGTCTAATCGGACCAGAACAACTGGAGTTATTTGCCCTTGAATTAGAAAAATTGCTATTTTTGACTTCGTTTACACTCTAGCATCTACAAATATCAACCAGTCAGCACCAAACTTGGTCAAAATATATATGACCATAAGATCTCAGATGAGTTCGATTATGGGTCTAATCGGACCAGAACAACTGGAGTTATTTGCCCTTGAATTAGAAAAATTGCTATATTTGACTTCGTTTACACTCTAGCATCTACAAATATCAACCAATCAGCACCAAACTTGGTCAAAATATATATGACCATAAGATCTTGGATGAGTTCGATTATGGGTCTAATCGGACCAGAATGACTGGAGTTATTGGCCCTTGAATTAGAAAAATTGTTATATTTGACTTTGTTTACACTCTTGCATCTACAATTTTTAACCAATCAGCATCAAACTTGGTCAAAATATATATGATCATAAGATCTCGGATGAGTTCGATAATGGGTCTAATCGGACCAGAATGACTGGAGTTATTTGCTCTTGAATTGGAAAAATTGCTATATTTGACTTCATTTACACTCTAGCATCTACAATTATTAACCAATCAGCACCAAACTTGGTCAAAATATATATGACCATAAGATTTCAGATGAGTTAGATAATGGGTCTAATTGGACCAGAACTGGAGTTATTTGCCCTTGAATTAGAAAGTTCTATAGAATAGTTCTTTGTCCGGAGCATAACTTTGTCATCTCCAGTCTGATTGACTTGAAACTTGGCATTTGTGTTTTTTGCAATAATACAGAGTGCAGTGTGAAAGAACCATAACTCTACCTCGTACTGTCTATGAGTTATTTCCCTTTGATCGTCATTTTTACAGCATTTTCTGCTTGTCCGGAATATAACTTCGTCATCTCTAGCCTGAACATCTTCATATTTGGTATGCATGATTGTAGAAAAATTACGGAGTGCAGTGTACAAGAACCATAACTCTTCCTAGCATGAATTTTGAGTTATTCCCCCTTTGACCTTCATTTTTATAGCATTTCTTACTTGTCCGGAGCAAAACTTTGTCTTCTTAAGTAGGAATGACTTGAAATATGGTATGCTTATTTGTCACAATATTTGGAAGTGCAGTGCACAAGAATTGTAACTCTACCTCATGCTGTCTTTGAGTTATTTCCCTTTGATCGTCATTTTTACAGCATTTAGTGCTTGTCCGGAATATAACTTTGTCATCTCAAGTCGGAACGACTTCAAACTTGGTATGCATGTTTGTTGCAATATTACCGAGTACTGTGCGCAAGAACAATAACTCTACCTAGCGCGGATTTTGAGTAATTCCACTTTGATCTTCATTTTTACAGTATTTCTTGCTTGTCAGGAACGGAACTTTGAATTCTCAAGTCAAATTGACTTGAGACTTGGTAAACATGTTTGTTGCATTACCTGCCCTTTGCAATTATTATACCTCCTTGACAACTGGCGGTGGGACAGGCACATCTTGCAACAATTTGCCACTCTTGTTTCATTATCATTTGGCCTTGAACCTCAATATTTGGTATTTATCTTCATTGTAGACCTTTACTGCTTAGTACTCAGGTGAGCGATATAGGACCATCATGGTCCTCTTGTTTGTAAATTTTCTGCATTTCGAAAGACCAGTCTAACTTTGGATTCAGTGGCTTGGTAGACAAAATGGATTCTGTGGATCCATAATTATATAATAGCTTGCCTAATATTATGCATCACAGAGATGCATTAAACCCCCTATTGTCAGAGGGCAGCTTATTTTTGGCGGGGCTGTTTTCAAAGAAAACTTCAAGGTATTGTCATAGCCTTGGCATTATCTGTCATTGTCATCATGTAGAAGTGTTGACCTTTCCTCACACTTATGGTATTACTGAAGATATTTACTTCAAACTTGAGTTACCATAATTGTAGAAAGGTGGGTAACTCTCAACAGATCTTTCACACAGTTATCCCCTTTTTAGATTCAGAATTTTTTGCAGCAAGAGCACCTGCATTCGAGCATTTGCACCTGCAGCTACTGTTTATGTTCTTAGTTGAAACTGTAATTTGATCATGTTGGGTACAAGCTCTTTCTTTCTTCCAATAGCTGTCCAACACAATCTGTAGTACAAGTGCTATATATTGCTCTATGCTTACTCTGTACATAGTAGAACCTTTTTTAAATTATTGTTAAAAAAAAAAATGTGACATGTAATGTAGAAATGTCTCTTTAATGTTGAAGAAGGCAAATCCGTAGAAAGTGTATCACAACTATTACCCTTTACCAAACCATCCCAAGTTTGAAGGCTTTGGTTACCAGCTTTTTTTCCTTTCCCCACAATTTTTTTCAGCCTTTTCAAAGACAAAAGCAATCATTTTCAGCTGCATTTAATCTACTATATGCTATATGCCAATCCTTTCAGTTTAGAAAAAAATGAGCCCTTCTCTTTGAAAAGGGGGCTTAATGCATCTGCAAAAAGTATCGACCAACGTCTGGACTGCGCAGGCTGACCTGGGTCGAAACTTTTTGCTATCGGTAAATTTTCTGCCTGTCAAAGGACCAGTGTACAACATGATTCAATTGGTTGTTATACAAAATAGATTTTTATGGATAAATAATTATATGATGACTTTCTTAGTATGTATCATGGAGATGCATTAAGCCACCTTTGGCCAGAGCATGGCTCAAATTTAAATGAGCCATGCTCTGTGAAAAGGGGGCTTAATGCATCTCCGTGATCCATGGTACCAGGCAAGCCATTATGTAATTATGGACCCATAGTGGCAACCTTTTTTAACCAACTACTTAATTCTGAGGTAGACTGGTCCTTGGACATATAGAAAAAATACCAGTAGCGAAAAGTTTCGGCCCAGGTCAGCCTGCGCAGACTGCCCTGGGTCGATACTTTTCGTGGATGCATTAAGCCCCTTTTTCACAGAGCATGGCTGAAATTTATATTGTATAAAGAATTATTTGCTTTTGCAAACTGTTTAAAACAATATCAGTGTATGGATTATGCAGATTTTAGATCTAGATCAGGCTGCACAGACCAATCAGTCTGCCCCTAAATCCAAACTGTTATTTTGTGCTTTGTTCTCTCAACATAACATTGAAAATTCAAAACAGTCAGATGTTTTTTCAGAAGCTATTAAAAGGAGGTAAGAAATGTGGTCCCTTAACACTTTACCACACAATCCATAGTTTTCATAATCCTGAAAAGGAAGGCTTGTGGGAAAGGAGAAAATGCTAGTAATCAATGTTTTGTACCCTACCAAAGACAGAAATCATCATTTTAGGCATATTCAAGTTGTCGTCTGCATATGCTTTCAATTTGGGCATACCTACATTTTTGTTGTTTGCTAAAGAGTTTAGCAAGTTGTCATCTTGATGCAAATTCTGTTGACTCTGTCCCAAACCAAAAAAATTTGGACTAACCCAAATCAAAAGCATTTACAGGCAACAAATTTAAAGCGGCTCAAATGGTGAAATTTGTTTTTGCAAGGGTAGAAAACATTGTTAGAAAAGGGAGAAAATACTGTTTACCGGGATTTTCTCTTTTTCCCACAATGTTTTCAAGAGCCTTCTATCTCAAGGTGTCAAAACTTGGAATTGTGTGGTAGATGAAACAGGTTTATTTAAGTTTAGTTTAAACATATTGATTTTACATGGATTGAGAAACAAGTTCTGGCAACTTATACTAATCTCTCTCGATTCTGTTTCCTGGAAACTACACCAGTACTGGCACTGAGTGTGTAGGCCAAAGAAAAGTCCCAAAGTTGACACCTGGTCATGGGAATCGAACTTGAGACTTTTTGGTTATGAAGCCAATGCTCTATCTCACAACCATGGACACCACATTTAATTTAAGGAGGGATGTAGACATGAAAAAGTAATTTGCTAGAAGAGTTCTCCTAGACAAGGTCTGTTTCTGTTTTGGTCCTTGCTAGGTGCTGTAAAATTCTATGTCGTATGTTCTGCACTTTGTCAGAAAAATGTCTACACAGAATTTTTGTTACTCAAGGGTGTATGTTCAAGCTGGCAGGCAAAGAAAATGTCTTCTTCTGTTCTTTTGAATTTTATTTTACGTTTATTTTTTTTCCTCATTTTTAGCTCCACTGGCCAAAGGCCAGCAGGCTTATGTCATGGCCTGTTGTCTGTCGTGCGTCCGTCCCTCCGTTCGTCTGTGCATTAACTTTTATTTTAAACATCTTCTCTCTCTGAAACTACCCATCCATTTCATTTGATGAAACTTCACAGAAATGATCCTGCCATGGTCCTCTTCAGAATTTCTTGAAAGAATTTGATTCCTTCAAAAACTCTGGTTGCCATGGCAACAAAACTTAAAAATATTGGAAATCTTTGAAAATCTTGTCTGAAACCATAAGGCCTAGGGCTACCAAATTTGGCATGTAGCTTTGTCTAGTGGGCCTCTATCAAGTTTCTTCAAATAATAGCCCTGGGGTCAAATTTGACCCCGCCCCGGGGGTCACAAGTTTTACATGGGCTTATTTAGGGAAAACTTTAGAAATCTCCCTGTACCTAGCCATAAGGCCTAGGGCTACCAAATTTTGCATGTGGCTTTATCTAGTGGGCCTCTACCAAGAGTGCCCAAATTATAGCCCTGGGGCCAAAATTAGCCCTGCCCCGGGGGTCACAAGTTTTACATGGGCTTATATAGAGAAAACTTAAGAAATCTCCTTGTACTTATTCATAAAGCATAAGGCTACTAAATTTTGCATGTAGCTATATCTAGAGGGCCTTCACCAAGAGTGCGTAAATTAAGTCCTAGGGTGGAATTTGTTTCAACCCGAGGGGTCAGAAGTTTTACATGGGCTTATATAATGAAATTTTTAGAAATCTTCTTGTTACTAACCATATGAACTAGGGCTACCAATTTTAGTCCTGTCTCAGGGGTCTTATGTTCAAAACCAGTTGGCCAAGTGTTGTAATGTTTGGCATGTAAGGATTTAACGTATTAGCCAGTGGAGCAATACAGGGCCATCATGGCCCTCTTGTTTAGTTATTCCATTCAGGGAAAGCTCATGGATATAGATCAGACAGGGTTTACTATAAATAAATTTTATTGCTCCATTCGTACGCATCTTTTACCTTTGACCAAACAATCCTGTTTTTCCTAGACACTAAGAAAGACACCCATTAACTCTTTACCAAACTTCGAAAATTTGGCCTCAACCAAATTGAAAGCATCTGCAGACCATAAATTAATATTTGCTAAAATGGTGATTTCTGCCTTGTTTTCAAAAGCTGTCTGTTTCAGGGTCGTTAAATCTTGGGGTTGTGCGGTAACGAGTTAATCAATGGAATCCAACAATGGTGAAAAACAGAAAACCTGGTGTTGAGTTTTACATGAAATAACTGCCAGTAAAGTTATCATTGTTGACTCTAAATTGATGAAATTCAACTGGCGTAAGCTTTTAGAAAGTACACATGTGTGGAATTTGAATGTTTTGTTTTTTTATTGAAAGATATAAACCTAGATAAGTTTTGAAAATTTAATGGGTATTTATTGATGGGAATGAGAGTTTTGATAGAATTTTGATGACAAGATTCTAACAGAAATACCATTTTTTAACCCTTTACCACAGTATTGCGACTGAGAAAGGAAGCTTTTGAAAGCATTTTTGGAAAAGGAGAAAATGCTGGTAACCAGAAATTTCTTCTTTTCTCAAAATGTTTTCTACCCTTTCAGAAACAGCTCTCATTATTTGAACGTTGTTCAGTTTCTTCTTTACAAATGCTTTCATCATAGATGTGTCAGAATTTTTTTTGTTGTGATAAATGTGTAAGATGAAGAAGCTTTATAAATGAAATATTAATTTTGTAAGGCAAACCTTTTAATGTAATTTTACCCTTTCCATAATAACAAAAATTTAGACTTGTCCAGTTTGAAAGCATGAGTAGACAGCAAATAAAAATTCAGCCTAGAAGATGATTTCTGTCTTTGAAATGATAGAAAATATTGTAAGAAAAGGGGAAAATGCTGGTTATAAGCATTTTCTCTTAAATGTGTTTTTAACAATGTTTTCAAAAGCTTCCTTCCATAGGATCGTTAAAACTGGGTATTGTGTTGTAAATGAATAAATTATTTATAAATAAAAGTTTTGAGCACATGATTGAAATTTTAAGTGGAAATTAAGCATTTTGGACTGAATTTTTTTAGCATTTATAGATGAATCTTTTTAACATAAGTATGTAAGTTTAAACAGAAATTTAACGTGCAAGTGTTGTTTTTTCTAAAAGGAAACGGATCTTTGAATAAAGGTTTGAATGGTGATATTGATTGCAATGACATTTTATTTGGTTATGAATGAAATTTTTCAACATAAGATTGAGGTTTTTACTGTGTATAAATTTTATTGTGTATAGATACAAGCTACCATGATGTTATTATCATTTGTATAAATGACGCAATCTCATACTCAGTGATATTACTTGATCTCTGGTTAGGTTTTCTATGTGACATTTAGCGTTTCTTGTACATTAGTTCTCTACCATACAGTCCCGTTTTTGAATAACCTTGAGGTATACAGCTTTTGAAAACATTGTTGGAAAAGGAGAAAATGCTTGTATGCAAAATTTTCTCCTTGTCTTTAAAAGTCTTCTTTCTCCAAGGATGTAATAGCAAGGTATTGTATGATAAAGGGAGAATTTGTTTTCTTTTTCTTCAAAAATCAGGGTCCCTACTCAACAACCATTCTTAATTCAATTCTAATTTCCAAGAAAAGCCATTTGATTGGTCGAGGTGTTAATGTTTCAGCCAATCAGATAGCTAGTCATAGAATTTAGCATGGTTTGTGAATAGGACTTCAAAGCCCTTATTAACCAAATATTACTTTGCATTTTAGGCTTATTCTAAATTCAGAAAGTAACATGACTTCTGATTGATTGAACTATTTTGTTTAGCCAATCAGAAATCGGGTTACTACTGATTGGCTCAACCATTTGGTTTAGCCAATCAGAAGTCAAGTAACTTTCAAATTTAGAAAATTCTCCAGGATTAGACTAAGAATGTTGTTTAGGAATGGTTGGTGGACATAGCCCCTGATGTTGTTGAGATCCGTTTTCTTGGGTGTGTTTTGTTTCACATTTTATGTTTGGTTCAAGATCAGTCATTTAGTCATGAAAACTGCTTATGATAGAAAATCTTGGAAAATGTTGATTAGACTGTATTCTGTGCTGTCTGATCTGGATCCATACTTTTTCCAAAGCAACCAAAAGTTGTGCATAGTGCTTTAATGTTTTAAAAGGTAAGATTTATATTGGGGGTGGGGGTGAGGGATTAGGTAGTCCATTTAACCCTTAATCAACAATCCTGCGATTCAATGATTCTGAAGAAGAAAGCTTTTGAAAACATTGTTGGAAAAGGAGAAAATGCTGGTAACCAGCATTTTTTTTTCTTTTCCCAAAATGTTTTCTATTATTCCCAAAACAAATTTCGATTCTTGAATCAAATTTATTTTGTCGTCTGCAAATGTTTTCAAATTGGACTGGTCTAAAATTTTGTCGTTTGGTAAAGAGTTAACCCCTAATCAACAATCCTGCGTTTCAACGATCCTAAAGAAGAAAGCTTTCGAAAACATTGTTGGAAAAAGAGAAAATGCTGGTTATCAGCACTTTTCCCATTTCCCACAGTATTTTCTACCCTTTCTTATGTAATTCCCATAATTTATGCCAAATTTATGTTGTTGTCTACAAAGGCTTTCAATTTGAACAAGTCTGAAAAATTTTTGTCGTCTGGTAAAGAGTCGAACTCTGATATCCAACTCAGGGTGTATTTTTATTGAATATCCAGTTTTAGCCATTTGTTGGGTAATTTCATGTACTTCAACCTTTAGGGCACTGCAGAAATTCAACGGTCATTATCAGTCTCGAAATGAAACTAAAATAATACCATTTTCCGGGGTCCTTTGACCTGAATGTCCAGCAAAGCAGACAGTGTAGATCGAAGATCAGACTGCACGATTTGTGCAGTCTGATCTTGATCTACACTGTCCACCAAGGCAACTCTTATTGTTATAGGCACCTTAAGGGTTACGTTAAAGTTGCATTGAATGGTAAATAAGACTGATATAGATTATTATATGTACGAGGAAATAAAAAGAGATGTTATGTCATCGTGATTGTTTTTAGAAACTCTTGCCTTTGTATTCTATAATTTCAGATATTTAAACTACATGTACTTTTATTTCTTGCCTTCTGTGGAAAACTTTATTGTCTTGCAGCTGATCAATTTCAAATGAAACCATTTTGGCAAATGGAAAAATTGCTCTTAATTTGCAATTTTTGTTTTATCCCAAAATGTTTTCATGTTCTTTTTTAACCATGCTCTGGAAAATAGGTGTTTAATGCATCTTTGTTGTGATTGATACCAAGCAAGTCATGTCATAGTTAGGATCAATAAAATCCATTCTGTTTAACAACCGACCAAATCCTGAGGTAGAAGGATCCCTCGACATTCAGAAATTTACAAACATTAGAAAGTTTTGACCCATGTTAGCCTCCTCAGACTGTGCAGGCTGACATGGGTCAATACTTTGTGCAGATGCATTAAGCCCTCCTTTTC
Source organism: Hippopus hippopus (assembly GCA_946811185.2). Taxonomy (NCBI): domain Eukaryota; kingdom Metazoa; phylum Mollusca; class Bivalvia; order Cardiida; family Cardiidae; genus Hippopus; species Hippopus hippopus. The sequence continues at coordinate 10,189,507 of OX328103.1, read as the reverse complement.
ACAGAGCATTTATCAAACATTAAAACCTAGTTTGAAGGATGTTTCTTTTATTGTCTGCTGCAAGGTATTTCCCCCCCCCCCCATCCAAGAGGTAAATGCCTTTATTGTAATAGGATTTTCCTTTTTTCTTGAAAGTTAAAGCTTAAACTTTATGGGGAAATTTACTTAATCAAAGTGCTAAAAAAATGAGCAACACCCTGGTAAAAGGGGCTTTAATGCATCTCTGTAATGCATTATGGGTACCAATCAATTGATCATATAATAATGGATCCATAAATTTCTATCTTGTCTAACAACAGACTGAATCATTAGGTAGTAAGGTTCTTTGACATGCATAAACTTCACTAAAAAGCAAAAAAAACTCGACACAGGTTAGCCTGCCTGGACTGCGCTGGCTAATCCGAGTCGATACTTTTTGCAGATGCATTAAACCCTTTTTTCACAGAGCAAGGTACATATACATGTGACACGCTCTGGCGAAAGGCATCTCTGTGATGCATGATACCAGTTAAACTATCACAGATCCATTATAATCACTTTCTTGAACAACTGACTTAGTCTTGAGGTAGACTGGTCCTTTGACAGACTGAAAACTGACTATTAGCGAAGTTTCAGCCCAGGTCAGCCTGCGCAGGCTGAAATGGGCCGATACTTTTCGCAAAATGCATTAAGCCCCCTTTTCACAGAGCATGGCTCACGTGATGTAGATCTATTTTGTTAGTAACCTTCTAGCTAGTAACTCTCCAGGCACTGAGCTATTTACCACATAATTCCCAGTTTGATGACCCTGATGGAAGAGGCTTCTGAAAACATTGTGGGAAATGAGCAAAATGCTGGAAAACAGCAGTTTCTCCTTTTTGCAACATTTTCTTTCCTTTAACAAACACTGTCTCTCTTTTTTGCAACATTTTCTTTCCTTCAGCAAACACTGTCGGTTGAGTGACATTTGTTTTCAGCACATGCTTTGAATTTGGACAAAAGATAACAAAGATTAACCCTTTACCAGACAACAAAATTTTAGACTTGTCCAAATTTCCATCATACATGTATGCAGACAACAAATTAAATGAGACACAAATGCAGGGATTTGTCTTTGGAAGGGCAGACAATGTTGTGGAAAAAGGAAGAAATGCTGGCACCCAGCATTTCCCACAATGTTTTTAAAAGCCTTCCCTCTCATGGTTGTTAAAAGACAGGTTTGTGTGGTAATAGGTTAAAGGTCATGATGGCCCTCTTGTTTATGTCAGTTAGTCACAATAGCAACCAGTAATAAACAATAGGGTGTTAAAATGCATCTAAATTTATTTTATACCATTGAAAAGTATTGAAATTATTGTAAAGATGACAATCTGTTTTTATGCTGTTGGTCTATGCATTAGTCGCTGGCAGGAAAATGAATTTCAGAACCAGGTTAACAGTGAACAAAAGATAGAGAGACCTAGCAACTTTATATGACCTAGTTTTAAAATACATTTTCTGCCCACAACTAACTCAGACTGATCTTACAATAACAGATTATCATCTTCACCATAATTTCCATACTTTTAGATGATAATGATAAAAGCATTTTTCCACACCTACTGCTCACTTCTGGTCACTACTGGGCCTTTAAATAATTTCTGTAAAAATTTCTGTTCCAAGCTTTCAAAAGCCTTCTTTCTCAGAATTTGTTAAAACCACGAATTATTTCATGAGGTGTTGCGCAACTTCTTTTTTTAGCTCACCTGAACACGAAGTGCTCATGGTGAGCTATTGTGATGGCCCTTTGTCCGGCGCCCGGCGTCCATCAACAATTTCTTTAAACATCTTCTCCTCCTAAACCACTGGGCCAATCTTGATGAAACTTGGCAGGGAGGTTCCTTGGGTGGAGCTTTACCAAAGTTGTTCAAAGAATTGAATTCCACCCATAACTCTGGTTGCCATGGCAACAAAAATGAAAAAAATTGCAAAATCTTTGAAAATCTTCTCTGATGAAACTAGAAGGCGTAGATCTTTGATATTTGGTATGTAGCATCTCCTAGTAGACCTCTATCAAGTTTGTTCATATGATGCCCCTGGGGTCAAAACTGGCCCCGCCTCGGGGGTCACAAGTTCGAACATAGGAACAAAGAAGGAAAAGTTTAAAATTCTTCTTCTCTGAAACTGGAAGGTATAGAGCTTTGATATTTGGTATGTAGCATCTCCTAGTGGACCTTTACCAAGTTTGTTCATATGATGCCCCTGGGGTCAAAACTGGCCCTGCCCCGGGGGTCACAAGTTTGAACATAGGAACAAAGAAGGAAAACTTTAAAATTCTTCTTCTCTAAAACTGGAAGGCATAGAGCTTTGATATTTGGTATGTAGCATCTCCCAGTGGACCTCTACCAAGTTTGTTCATATGATGCCCCTGGGGTCAAAACTGGCCCCATCCCAGGGGTCACAAGTTTGAACATAGGAACAAAAAAGGGAAAACTTTAAAATTCTTCTTCTGTGAAACTGGAAGGCATAGAGCTTTGATATTTGGTATGTAGTGAACCTGTTTTAAGTTTGTTAGCCCAGCTGAGCACTACATGTTCAGTGAGTTCAAAATTAGGTCACCTGGGGTCATAAACTAGGTCACTAGGTCAAATTGAAGAAATACCTTAAGGGCACTCTAGAGGCTACATTTATTGCTCAAATGACCTGAAATTTGGTCAGAATGTTTGTCTTGATGAAATCTCGGATGAGTTTGGATTTGGGTCACCTGGAATCATAAACTAGGTCACTAGGTCAAATTAAAGAAATACCTTTAGGGCACTCTAGAGGCCACATTTTTTGCTCAATTGACTTGAAAATTGGTCAGAATGTTTGTCTGGATAAAATCACATGAATCTGAGTTTGGGTCAACTGGGATCATAAACTAGGTCACTAGGTCAAATTGAAGAAATACCTTTTGGGCACTCTAGAGGCCACATTTATTGTTCAGTTGATTTGAAAATTGGTAAAAATGTTTCTCTTGATGAAATTTAAGATGAGTTCAAAATTGGGTCACCTGGGATCATAATCTAGGTCACTAGGTCAAATTAAAGAAATACCTTAAGGGCACTCTAGAGGCCACTTTTCTTGCCCAATTGACTTGAAAATTGGTCAGAATGTTTGTCTTGATGAAATGTTGGATGAGTTTGGATTTGGGTCACTTGGGATCATAAACTAGGTCACTAGGTCAAATGAAAGAAATACCTTAAGGGCACTCTAGAGGCCACATTTTTTGCTCAGTTGACTTGGAAATTGGTCAGAATGTTTGTCTTGATAAAATCCCACATGAATCTGAGTTTGGGTCAACTCGGGTCATAAACTAGGTCACTAGGTCAAAGAAATACCTTTAGGGCACTCTAGAGGCCTCATTTTTGGCTCAATTGACTTGAAAATTGGTCAGAATATTTGTCTTTTAATCAAATCTTACATGAGTCTGAATTTGGGTCAACTCAGGTCATAAACTAGGTCACATTAAAGAAATACCTTTTGGGCACTCTAGAGGCCACATTTATTGTTCAATTGATTTGAAAATTAGTTAAAATGTTTCTCTTGATGAAATCTAAAATGAGTTAAAAATTGGGTCACCTGGGGTCATAATCTAGGTCACTAGGTCAAATTAAAGAAATACCTTGTAGGCACTCTAGGGGCCACATTTATTTCTCAGTTGACTTGAAAATTGGTCAGAATGTTTGTCTTGATGAAATATTGGATGAGTTTGAAATTGTGTCACCTGGGATCATAAACAAGGTCACTTGGTCAAATTAAAGAAATACCTTTAGGGCACACTAGAGGCCACATTTATTTCTCAGTTAACTTGAAAACTGTTCAGAATGTTTGTCTTGATAAATATCTTGGTGAGTTCTAAATTGGGTCACGTATGGTGATAAAGTAGGTCACTAGGTCAACTTACGGAAATTTCTTGTGGATGCTCTAGATGCCACATTTTAAGCTCAATTGACCTGACAATTGCTCAGAAATTGAATATTGCAAGTGGAGTGAAATTTCGCCTATTCACTCAGGTGAGCGATCCAGGGCCATCATGGCCCACTTGTTTACACTCTAGAGGCCACATTTTCAGTCCAATACTTGTGAAACTTGGTCAGAATCTTTGTCTTGATGATATCTCGGACGAGTTCGAAAATGGGTCATGTCGGGTCAAAAACTAGGTCAAATCTTAGAAAAACCTTGTGTACGCTCTAGAGGCCACATTTTCTGTCCTGAAAGTTGGTCAGAATGTTTGTCTTGATGATATCTCGGACGAGTTCGAGAATGGGCCATGTCGGGTCAAAAACTACGTCACCAGGTCAAATATTAGAAAAACCTTGTGTATGCTCTAGAGGCTACAGTTACTGTCAGATACTCATGAAACTTGGTTAGAGTGTTTGTCTTGATGAAATCTTAGACGAGTTCCAAAATAGGTCAGGTCAGGTCAAAAACTGGTCACTAGGTCAAATCTTAGAAAAACCCTGTGTATGCTCTATAGTCCACATTTTCTGTCCAATACTTATGAAAGGTGGTCAGGATCTTTGTTTTGATAATATCTACAATGGGAAAATTGGCTATGGTTGGCTAAAAAGTAGGTCACTGAGAGAAATTCTAGAAAAAGCTTGTGTACATGCTAGAGTCCAAATTTTCAGTCCAATAATTATGAAAGCTTAGTAGAATGTTTGTCATGATATCTCAAAAGAGATTGAAAATGGGTCATGTTTGGTCAAAAGACTCAGGTGAGCAACTTCAGGGCCATCATGGCCCTCTTGTTTTGTCAGACCATTTCAAGATTTGCAAACAGAGGTTGTATTAACATTTTTTATCACTTAGGCAAAGAAGTATTTAACCTTTTACAATCAGGAATTTTAACGACCTTGACAGAGAGGGCTTTTGAAAACATTGTGGGAAAAGGAGGAAATGCTGGTAACCAGCATTATCTCCTTTTCCCCACAATGTTTTCTACCCTCCGTGCAACAAATTTCAATTTTTAAGTCCCATTTAATTTGTTGTCTGCAGATTGGAGGGGCTATAGAGATAGTGTAATAGGCGAAATATTTTAAGCCTAATCTTTCATCTACGTTGTGAAAAACCCAATCAGCTATGAATAAATTTTTCATCAAATAATTATACCGGTAATACAACAGGAAGAGAGTTGTACCGTATGTCTGATTGTGCGATTAACTTTTTCTCAATGTTCAAAGTTGATTGTAGTAGCTGTTGTGAATGCGTGCAAATTACAGAAAATGAGGTGAGAAGATAATAAAAGATTTTATCTTATTTTATTTGTGTTCGTTATTTTTGTTTTTGATTGATTGATTGTGTAGTCCTTGTGACAGTATTCATTCCTCTCTCACCATTGTTTCAATGGTTATGTGGAAAAGCAGCCAGTGGCTTGGAAAGAATATTGTGTGACATACTGGTAACAGAAACTCCAGGAAAGCATGGGTAGGTGCACTGCCAGCTGCGATATAACTGAAATAATGTTGAAAATGGCGTTAAACACTACACAATCAATCTGTCAACCAAGTGACTTACCACTTGGATATACCACATTTTTTCAAGTGTTCAGAAAATTCCGCCAAGGATTTGTTTTATTCATTGCTGAAAGTGTAAATAGTGTGTGTAGTGAAATAATAGATTTAATCAAAGTGTTGAGAACGTTGATGTGGCATTTGTCAAGGAAGTCACTGTGTAGTATTAATAATTTGAAAACAAGAGGGCCATGAAGGCCCTGGATCGCTCACCTGAGTCAACAGGCGAAATTCACTCCACGTGCGTAATTCAATTTCTGACCAATTGTCTGGTCAATTGAGCTTAAAATGTGGCCTCTGGAGCGTCCACAAGGAATTTCCTGAAGTTGACCTAGTGACCTAATTTATCACCCGATGTGACCCAATTTAGAACTCGTCAAAAAGTTTATCAAGACAAACATTCTGAACAGTTTTCAAGTTAATTCAGCAATAAATGTGGCCTCTAGAGTGCCCACAAGGTATTTCTAAAATTTGACCGAGTGACCTAGTTCATGACCCCAGGTGATCCAATTCCAAACTCACCCAATATTTCATCAAGACAAACATTCTGACCAATTTTCAAGTCAATTGAGCAAAAAATATGGCCTCCAGAGTGCCCACAAAGTATTAGTTTAATTTAACCTTGAGACCTAGTTTATGACCCCAGGTGACCCAATTTTGAACTGACTGAACACGTGCTCAGGAGGGCTAACAAACTTAGAACAGGTTCACTACATACCAAATAACAAAGCTCTACACCTTCCAGTTTTAGAAAAGAAGAATTTTAAAGTTTTCCTTCCTTGTTTCTTTGTTCGAACTTGTGACCCCCGGGGCGGGGCCAGTTTTGACCCCAGCGGCATCATTTGAACAAACTTGGTAGAGGTCCACTAGGAATTGCTACATACCAAATATCAAAGCTCCACACCTTCCAGTTTTAGGGAAGAAGAATTTTAAAGTTTTCCTTCTTTGTTCCTATGTTCGAAATTGTGACCCCCTGGGGCGGGGCCAGTTTTGACCCCAGGGGCATCATATGAACAAACTTGGTAGAGGTCCACTAGGAGATGCTAGATGCCAAATATCACAGCTCCATGCCTTCCAGTTTCAGAGAAGAAGAATTTTAAAGTTTTCCTTCTTTGTTCCTATGTTCAAACTTGTGACCCCCAGGGCGGGGCCAGTTATGACCCCAGGGGCATCATATGAACAAACTTGGTAGAGGTCCACTAGGAGATGCTACATACCAATATCAAAGCTCTACGCCTTCTAATTTCAGAGAAGAAGATTTTCAAAGATTTTGCTATTTTTTTCCTTTCTGTTGCCATGGCAACCAGAGTTAAGGGTGGAATCCAATTCTTTGAACAACTTTGGTAGAGCTTCACCCAAGGAACATCCCTTCCAAATTTCACCAAGATTGGCCCAGCGGTTTAGGAGGAGAAGATGTTTAAAGGAATTGTGGACAGACAGACAGATGGACGCCGGACAATGACAGATCACAATACCTCACCTTAGCACTTCGTGCTCAGGTGAGCTAAAAAAAAAGAAATATTATTTAAATATTAACTTGAAAATCAACCTCCTAAGCAAATTAATACGTCTCTGGTTAAAGGGAGATTACTGGTGCCTAAGTTTGCATTATTTGTGTATTGGTGGTCTCCCTTTGATCTTTCAAGAGGAGTCAGGAGTAACGTCCCTTGACGGAAGGATGCACGATGGGTAGAGAGAGAAGCCATGTAAATGTATTGAATTCAATTAAGTTTATACCTGAATACTATGATTTTGAGATATCTTTGGCCGTTGGGATCTAATTCCCAACATTACAATAAAGTTTTCTTCTTGTAAATATTCATGCACAATCAAATGAGTAGCGTGCAATCATGGGACGAACAAGCCCAGGGACAAACTGGTTTTGTAATGAACAACCGCGGAAGCAAAGTGGTCAGAAGACAAATTTTGTGCATATCATTGCGCCAATAGAAGGCTATGAAGAGGTGAAGCAATTTTTAATCAAAAAGAAGTATTTCCACGATCGATGGCCTTTTGCAGTTTATTTCAATACGCCATTTCCAATTATATATCTGAGTGCTATTGAAAAACTCATTTGTCTTGAAAAATTGAGTTTAACTGGGTTTACTTCCTTCGGTTTTGCACAAAATACCATACATGGTCTTCAAAATTCAATATTGAACATTTATTATTGATCTCATAGTGGCATTGTCTTCGACAAATGCCACAAAAACCGTTTACTAGAGGACAGAATTCTAGACTTGTCCAAATTTGCTAAAGCCTTTGCAGAGGACTAATCAAATGTTGCCCAATTTGTGTGCTTTGTCATTAATGGGAAGATAACATTGTTGAAAAAGGTAAAAATGCTGGTTACTTGTTTTTTTCTGTTTTTCCCACAATGTTTTCTAAAGCCCTTTTCATATAGGGTTTAATACACAATGTTTCAAAAGCCCTTATACTGAGCCTGATCTTCCACTGCAGGCTGAACTGGTGAATTATTCTTCTGAGAAATCAGTAGGGTACAAGTCATTAGAAAGTATGGGTCCAGATTAGCTTTTGTGATGCTCGAAATTTGTAGGTCTAAAATGATTCCATACAGAACTACCCTTTACCTTTCTATGGCTTAACCCTTTACCACACATTCCGAGTTTTAACGACCCAGAGAAATGTTTTGAAAACGTGGGAAAAGGAGAAAATGCTGGTAACCAGCATTTTCTCCTTTTCCTACAATGTTTTCTACTCTTTCAATGGAAACTCCCATTATTTGAGCCACAATTAAAATTGTTATCTGGGTGTTTTTAAATTTGGGCAGGTCTCAAATTGTGTTGTGTTGTACAGACTTAAAGCTGCAGGATATTCCAGTGGTGACCCAGTAGATCCTTACGACAATTTTTATAATGATATGGCCAGAATGTTTCATAGAATATCTAGCAGTGTAGATTCATGATCAAACAATGTTCGAAATTAGTCTGAATTTAAGCTGCATTGCCCATAAAGTCAGCAGAGTCATGTTCAGAATCATACAGTTAGTTTTCACCTTGCTTTCATAACTTTACTCAATGCTCAACAAAGTTCATGCTCAAACTTGAAGTCTCATTTATGCTTATTAGACGGTATGAAAAACTGAAATGAAGACTTTGACATAATAATTAGAATGTGAGCTTGACATTACTTGGTGTCCTACGTGACTGGGTTGTAAAGAGCAGGACTTGTAACCTGGAGGGCCCAGGTTTGAGCCTTGCTAGGAACACTGGGTTTTATACGGAATTTCCTTGGACAAGGCACTTCAGAGCCCTTGCCAAGAACTGGTGAAACCCAGGGCATACACAAATATGTGAGCTGTTGCTGGGATATGACTTAAATAATGTTGAAAGGGACATAAAACACCGTTCAATCCATCAATCAATCAATCCACTTAACGACGTATTTGACAAATGTTCGCGTGCATCCTACTGCGCATGTATTTTTGTAGTGGATATTGAATCAAAAGTGCACCTATGTATTTTTTGCACATAATGGAATTACTACTGGTGCACTGAAACAAGTAGCACTTTCTTCGGTTAGTACTGGTGAAGAGAAAAAAAAGGATCTTTGAAATGTCACCGTGAAGTAATTAAAATGCTACTGACACAGCGTTATACACCAAACAAGGATACAAAGGCAGGAAATTTAAAGCTGTGGAAGTATAGTTGTTTCCACTTTGAAAATTATTGTTGGAAAAGTAGAAATCACTCCTATTGATCAATTTCTCCTTTTCCCACTATGTCTGCTGAGCTTTTATCCTATTTTTATACGCCCGTCGAAGATGGGACGTATTATGGGATCACCCATGGCATCCGGGCGGGCGTCCCGGCGAGCGGGCGGCATCCAGTTCTTTGTCCGGAGCATAACTTTTGTCATCTCCAGTCCGATTGACTTGAAACTTGGCCTTTGTGTTTGTTGCAATAATACGGAGTGCAGTGCGAAAGAACCATAACTCTACCTCATGCTATCTTTGAGTTATTTCCCTTTGATTGTCATTTTTACAGCATTTTCTGCTTGTCCGGAATATAACTTTGTCATCTCTAGTCTGAACATCTTCAAATTTGGTATGCATGATTGTTGAAAAATTACGGAGTGCAGTACACAAGAACCATAACTCTTCCTAGAACGAATTTTGAGTTATTCCCCATTTGATCTTCATTTTTATAGCATTTCTTGCTTGTACGGAGCAAAACTTTGTCATGTTAAGTAGGAATGACTTGAAATATGGTATGCTTATTTGTTGCAATATTTGGAAGTGCAGTGCGCAAGAATTGTAACTCTACCTCGTGCTGTCTTTGAGTTATTTCCCTTTGATCATCATTTTTAAAGCGTTTAGTGCTTGTCCGGAATATAACTTTGTCATCTCCAGTCAGAACGACTTCAAACTTGGTATGCATGTTTGTTGCAATATTACGGAGTACAGTGCGCAAGAACAATAACTCTACCTAGTAATTCCACTTTGATCTTCATTTTTACAGTATTTCTTGCTTGTCCGGAACGGAACTTTGTCACCTCAAGTCAAATTGACTTTAGACTTGGTAAACATGTTTGTTGCATTACCTGCCCTTTACGATTATTATAACCCTTAGACAAATGGAGGTGGGACGGGCGTATCTTGCGACAATTTGCCGCTCATGTTTTCCTTGAAAAAATACCTTGCTTTCTGATGAAATAAGCACAGATAGGTGCCATTTTTAATTTTTTAGCTCCACTGGCCGAAGGCCAGCGGGCTTATGTCATGGCCTGTTGTCCGTCGTGCGTCCATCCGTCCGTCCGTCCGTCCGTGCGTCCGTCCGTCCGTGCGTTAACTTTTTTTTTAAAACGTCTTCTTCTCTGAAACTACCCATCCAATTTTGATGAAACTTCACAGAAATGATCCTGCCATGGTCCTCTTCAGAATTTCTTGAAAGAATTTAATTCCTTCAAAAACTCTGGTTGCCATGGCAACAAAACTGAAAAATTTTGAAAATCTTTGAAAATCTTCTTGTCTGAAACCGTAAGGCCAAGGGCTACCAAATTTGGCATGTAGCTTTATCTAGTGGACCTCTACCAAGTTTCTTCAATTTATAGCCCTGGGGTCAAAATTGGCCCCGCCCCGGGGGTTACAAGTTATACATGGGCTTATTTAGGGAGAACTTTAAAATTCCTCTTCTACCTAGCCATAGGGCCTAGAGCTACCAAATTTGGCATGTAGCTTTATCTAGTGAACCTTTGCCAAGATTGTTCAAATTATAGCCCTGGGGTCAAATTAGGCCCTGCCCGGGGGTAACAAGTTTTACATGGGCTTATATAACAAGTTTTACATGGGCTTATATAGGGAGAACTTTAAAATTCTTCTTTGACCTAGCCATGGGGCCTAGGGCGACCAAATTTGGCATGTAGCTTTATGAAATGGCAATATTTAGGTTTTTATTATTTACATGAAAGTTTCATTTAATTTATTTAGCAGAATAAGGATTCAGAGGTCTACATAACAAACAAAGATACTGCCCTTAAAAATACAATGATATGCTCAGTCACAAAAAGAAATTCAAAATGAAAGCACAGCTCCAGATAAGAGAGAGTGATCATATTCTAAATCCATTATTTCTCGTTCAAACCCTATGTTGTGGGTTACATATTTCAGATTCTTTGCTAAAAATTTGATCTGGCAATGGATGTGGCTGCTGTGGGCTTGGCTTTATTAAAGATTATAACTGGTTATATGATTTAAGTTTACATACTGATAAAAGGAAATAACTCTTGTTCTGTCCATGCAAATATAAATGCACTCAAAACATTGCTGTTCCAGTACATTATAATTTATAGTCTACATCTTTTTTCCTTGCTTCAAAGTATGGTGGAGAATTTTAAAATCTTCTTGTCTGAAACCATAAGGCCCAGGGCTACCAAATTTGGCATGTAGCTTTATCTAATGGTCCTCTATCAAATTCCTTCATATTATAGCCCTGGGGTCAAAATTGGCTCTGCCTTGGAGATCACAAGTTTAACATGGGCTTATAGGGTGACTGTAATTTAGAATAGTAATCAAGGGAAATAACTCCTGTTATACAAGATAAAGTTTGTTACTATTTACCTCCCTTGATTATCAAACTGCAGTTATACGTTATTGGAGTTTGGTATTCAAGTTTTTTGGAGAGGAAATGTTCTGTTTTAAGAGAGAGTTTTTTTTAACTGTATTTTTTTTTACTGTACCAAGTTTAAAGCCATTGCAAAAAGACAAATTGAATGTAGCTTAAATGACTATTTCTGTCCTTGATAGTTAGGAAACGTTGTGGGAAAAGGAGTAAATACTGGATGACAACATGTCCTATTCTTACGATGTTTTTGAAAGCCTTCTCTTTCAGGGTCATTAACACTTTGATTTGTGTAGTAAAGGGTTAAAAAGCCAGTGGAGCGATACAGGGCCATCATGGCCCTCTTGTTTTATTGTTTAGAATGATAAATACTATAAGTGTGGAAATTTTAAGAAAAATCTGTCCGTTAGAAAGTATGTATTTATTAACCCTTAATTCGGTCAAATTACCTCCCTTTTTACCTCAATGATCCAAATATAATATGCATATTTGTACATTTACCATGCTCAAAACCAGGCTTTTATATTTATATTTGTATATTTTTCCTGTAATTTTCCTGTTTAACTGACTATTAAAGAAAGGCGCTTTAGATCCAATATAAGCTGAATTTTGGAACTGTATATACCTTTTTCAAAGGTAAATTTCTCAGAAACGAGCACAGTGACCCACATCTTTTTTTTTACTGTAATCTCCTAGAGACATGATGAGCCTTGTATGTGCATAGTTTTAAAAAAATCTGTCATTGGCAAAATTTGTAATATACGTCGTTAATCCAAGCTATACTTTAGTAATAGTGAGCTTGACTTTACTCTAGCCATAAAATGAAAGTACATGTACGTGGATAATCTTCATATCAAATCAATCCAGAATTCATTTTCCTTGCAGATTGTTTTAAGTAATTGAAAATTCTTATGTACCCATGAAAGCATTATATAGCCTATGTTATACTTAATTTTGCAGACATGCAGTACATTATAAAGTACCCTACAGTATGTCATTCACATTTTAGAGTGTTGAATCCATGCAGAACAGACAGACAGGGTCCTCTATGCTTCAGTGCCTGAAGTACACACGAGATACCTCAGTCAATACGGTTGGAGTTTGTGTTAGTGTTTTTGAGGAAGGTAATTATGCAAAGAACTTAAATATCGGGTCAAGGGGTGTTTTGATTGACAAGAGTCAAATTGAACATTTATTTGCAAATCTCATTTCCTAGCTCCATTTTTCCACAATGTTTTATACCTTTTCAGAGTGAATGCAAACAGTGAAGCCATAATTCATTTGTTATCTGAAAATACTTCAATGGGAATATTGTTTAGTTTTAACATATGAGCCGTGCTCTGGCAAAAGGGGGCTTAATGCATCTCCGTAATCCATCATACCAAGAAAGCCATCACATACTTATGGATCCATAATAGCCACTTTTTTTAACAACCGACTCAATCATGAGGTAGACTGATCCTTTGACATGCAGAAAATCGACCAATAGCGAAAAGTTTCGGCCCAGGTCAGCCTGCGCGGACTGCGCAGGCTGACCTGGGTCGAAACTTTTCACAGATGCATTAAGCCCCCTTTTCACAGAGCGCGGCTCATATTTATTTTACATTGATTGAGAAACAAGTTCTTACAACTTATACTAATCTCTCTTGATTCTGCTTCTTGGGAACTACACCAGTACTTGTGCCAAATGTGTGGGCCAGTAAAAAAATCCCAAAGATGAAACTCCCGTGTATCAAACTTGGAACCTTAAGATTACGAGGCCAACGCTCTACCTCACAACCACCGACACCACAATATTGTTGGTTGGCAATGTGTTACTGAAGATTGACTGAATGGTGTTTAATGCTATTTTTCACATTATTTCAGTCATATGGTGATATGTGTACTTTGCTTATTCATGTACGTATGTCTTTGGTTTCACCAGTATTAGGCTAGGGCTCTGCACTATCTTGCCCAAGGTCACCCCATGAAAAACCCAATCCTTCCAGTGAGGCTTGAACCTGGGGCCTCCAGGTTACCAGTCTTACACTTTACCACTGGGCCACACAGGGCCCCATGTTACAGGAAAAAAAGTGAATGGCAAAAATTGCAAGATTCTACCAGGACCGTCTTTTTATCTTGCAGAGCTCCTCCAATACCTTTTGCTTACAGTGGAGATTAAGACAGTGTAGATTAACATCAGTCTACATAATTATACAGTGCAGTTTAACTCTTTACCAAACGACAAAATTTTAGACTTGTCCAAATTGAAAGCATTTGCAGATGACAAAATAAACACGAATCAAAAATTGAAACTTGACTTTAGAAGAGTAGAAAACATTGTGGGAAAAGGAGAAAATGCTGGTTTTCAGCATTTTCTCCTTTTCCCTCAATGTTTTCAGAAGGCTTTTTCCTCTGGGTCGTAAAAACCAGGGATTGTTTGGTAAAGGGTTAATTCGAAATCTACCCAGTCTGATAACTCAAGATACAAACATTTTACTATATGGCCTGCAACACGCGAAAAGGGACATTCGGACATTGGCGTAAAGTGTTGTCTTGGATCAGTCTGCGCAGTCCGCACAGACTAATTCGAAATGAAACTTTCTGTTTTTATCTAATTTTCTGTTTTGCGCAAGTCTACTATTGGAAAAAATCTAACGTAGTCATAAAGCGCTGTCTAGGATTAGCCTGCACGGACTGCGCAGGCTGATCCGAGACGACACTTTACGCTGATGTCTGAATGCCCCTTTTCGCGTGTTGCAAGCCATATAACAAAAGTGTAGACTTGTCCAAATTCAAAGCATTAGCAGACAGGAAATTAAATCTGGCTGGAATGGTGCAACTTGTCTTTTAAAGGGTAGATAACATGGTGGAAAAAGAAGAAATTGGAGGTTACCAGTGGTATGTCTCACTGGCCAATTTTTTTTACCTGATGTGACCTAATTTCAAACTTGTCTAAGATATCATCAATCCTGTAGAGTGCACATAAGGTAATTGATGACCCCTGGACGGGCCACAACAGACACAGCATCTCACCTTGAGCACTGTGTGCTCAGGTGAGCTGAAAAAGCACTATAAAATACAAGGCTTTTTTCTATTTGTAATAACAAGATAAAGATCCATTCAAACCAAGAGGACAATAATGGCTTGTATTGCTAAACTGGGCAATAAAGCAAGCAATTTTTATTGACATTTTTCCATCAAAGTCTGTGATTATTGGAATATTTGATTGACAAATTAACAAGCGGGCCATGATGGCCCCAAAGTCGTTCACCAGAACTTTTTGACCAAACATGACCCATTTCAAATCTCTGTCCAGATATTTTGACAAACCCTCTTACAAACTTTCATGAGTATTGGACTGAAAATATGGCCTCTAGAGTGTACACAAGGTTATTCTAACAATTGATCTAGTGAATTAGTTTTTGACCCTATGTGATCCTTTTTTTTAAACTCACCAAAAATATGAGGAAGATTAACATTCTGACCAAGTTTCTTGAGTAACTGACTGAAAATGTGGCCTCTAGTGCCAACACAAATTTTTCCAAGATTTGACGTAGTGACCCAGTTTCTTACCCCACATGGTCCTTTCTAAAACTTCTCTAAGATATCAAGACAAACATTCTGACTACCATTCATGAGTATTGCACTGAAAATGTGGCCCCTAGAGTGTACACAAGCCTTTTCTTAGATTTGACCTTGTGACCTAGTTTTTGATCCCACATGACTCATTTTCAATTTCTTTCAAGATACATGTTTCATTAAGACAAACATTCCGACCAAATGTCATGAGTATTGGACTGAAATGTGGCCTGTAGCGTGTATGCAAGGTTTTTGTACGATTTGACCTGGTGACCTACTTTTTGATCTGATGTGACTTATTTTCAAGGTCATCCAAGATATCATATAGAAAAACATTCCGACCAAGTTTCATGAGTATTGGACATAAAATGTGGCCTATAGAGTGTACACAAGCTTTTTCTAAGATAAGACCTGGTTACATGTACCTAGTTTTTGGCCCCAAATCTCTTCCAAGCTATCATCAAGACAAACATTCTCATTTAAGTTTCATGAGTATCTGACTGAAAACGTGGCCTTTACAGTGTACACAAGGTAAAAGTTGACGACACACAACGGATGACAGACACAGCACGATCACAAAAGCTCATGTTGAGCACTTTGTGCTCAGGGGAGCTAAAAGGCAATGCCTACCACAGTCATTTTCTTTTTTACTCTTAGGCTGCTATGCCCAACTTCGTACATGCAGATCAGAATGTGTAGTCTGAACTTGGATCCACACTCTCTGATAAGGAGATATTTTCCCCAATAAATAACTTAGTAATGTTTGGGTTTTCACTTTTGCCTTGGAAGTTTCATTTAAAATATTTAGCAGGTTAAGGGTCAACATAAGGTGCCATCCAGAAGTCCAGTTATCTGATTGATTGTATTTAAAGCCATTTTGAATATAATTTCAGTTATATTGCAGTGATCAGTGCACCTATCTATACCTTCCTGGATTTTCTGTTACCGGCAGTACTTTGCACAGTATTCTTCCCAAGTGACTGGCTGCCATCCCACATAACACTCATCGAAAACTTCATCAGCAGAGAAAGAGGAATGAATCCTGTTGCAATGACTATTATCAGTCCTCTCGAAGAAACTCGCCGAGCTGGGGATTCAAACCAGGAACACCCTGTTCTCAAGTCTTGTAGTCCACAGACTGTGCTACAAGGGCTCAGCCCAGAAACTTAAAGAAGTCTACCCGAGGATAATACATGTTGTACACCATAGAATTTGATGTCAAATAACGAAGAGTTTTGGTTACTTGTAAACCAATAATAGCCTGCAACAGCAGTAAGCGCAGGCTAATCCAAAACGACACTGTCTGATTTTATGTATTTTTCTGTTTTGCGCAAGACTACTTAAGAACTTAGTCGTACAGTGCCTTCTTGCATTAGCCTGCGCCGACTGTGCAGGCGGATCTGAGATGACACTTTACGCTGCTTTTTGCGTGTTGTAAGCCATAATAAAATGACATGAACACTGCTTCATGTGTAATTGACCCTTTACCACAGAATCCCGAGTTTTAATGACCGCCCAAAAATTAGCCTCCTGATAACATTATGGGCAAAGAAGAAAATGGTGGTAACCAGCATTTCCTTCTTTTCTCACAATGTTTTCTACCCCTTTCAAAACTTTCAAATTACATCATTCAATTTGTTGTCCTGAAATACATTTGAGCCATGCTCTGTGAAAAGGGGGCTTAGTGCATCTGCGAAAAGTATTGACCCAGGTCACCTTGTGCAGTCCGCGCAGGCTGACCTGGGCCGAAACTTTTCGCTATTGGTCAATTTTATGTATGTCTAAGGACCAGTCTACCTGGTGATTAAGTCGGTAGTTAAAAAAAGTTGCTTTTATGGTTACATAACTATGTGATGGTTTGTTTGGTATAATGCACCTTAGAGATGCATTAAGCTCCCTTTTGCCAGAGCGTGGCTCCTTTATTTTGGACTAGTGTATAAATTTGTTGTTTAGTAAATGGTTATTCACATTTTATTTTCAGAACCTTACAATATATAAAATTTTACAATACATCATGAATTAAAACTGTAACATTATTCATTTGTTCTATCTGAGAAAATATGATACTGTCCCTAACCGTTTTTCCACAAAATCCCAAATCTAGCCCATGTAGTAATGGCTTAATCCTTTACCACACGGCAAAATTTTAGACTTGTCCATATTGAAGAAATTTACAGAATTAGAAATTCTAATATTTTACGAGTGATGGTATTTGTCCGGGTATAAGTAGAAAACATTGTGGGAAAGGAGGAAATACTGGTGGGATACTGGTTACCAGCATTTTCTCCTTTTGCCACAATGTTTTCAAAAGCTTTCTTTCTCAGGGTCGTTAAAACTCATAAATGTATGTTAACTCTTTACCAAACGACAAAATTTTAGACTAGTCAAAATTGAAAGCATAAGCAGACGACAAAATAAATGTGACTGAAAAATTGAAATTGTTTTTGGAAGGGTAGAAAACATTGTGGGAAAAAGGAGAAAATGCTGGCTACCAGCATTTTCTCCTTTTGCCACAATGTTTTCAAAGGCTTTCTTTCTCAGGCTCGTTAAAACTCATAATTGTGTGGTAAAGGTTTTTAAGTCGCTATTAAGGTAAATAGAGTGTATAGTTAGCCGTGCAATCCATGATAGTCCCATCTGCTAACACTTTAACAACATGAGGTTTAGACCCAAATTCACCTAGCTTCATCCTAGCCAAAAGGCCAATTCTCTTGTTTTTGTTTTCCGTCTCTGACACAAGTCGGATACAATTGTTCTTTACAGAAACAGGACGGTCTGGGCTGCAAGCGGTGCTTGTTTCTATGTTTTCTTCAAGTATTGCTTGAACTGCTTTCTCTTCCTCTTCAACTGCTGATCTGTCTAACTTTGGTCTGTTTATGTTTTCACATTTCCCTGAATAATTAATCACACTATTTGTCTGCTCATTACATACAGCTGTTTTGTCTGAAACAGCTTTTTCTCCTTCGTCAACTATAGCTCTGTCTACATTCCGTCTGTTGTAATTTCCATGTTTCTTTGGAAAACCTTCCACACTCGAATGTCTGTTTGTTGCAGTTTTGTGCACATTTGTCTTGTGTTTTTTACATGTCGTCTTCAACATCTCTGGAATGGCTTTTTCATTATTTCTTAGATCCTGCAGAAACACTGAATTTCTGGCTTTATTGTTTGTTTTTTGGGATGTTTCTTCAACATATGGGATGCCTTTTCTTTCTGATTCCATGCGACAGATTATTGGTGAAACATTTTTGAAATTTTCTGAATAACAGTGACTATATTCTGGTTGAATAGAATAGTATCGAACAACACGATCTTTCATCACATCTTCCTCTTTCAAACCAAGTGTACTGATGTACAGTTTCAATGTCTCTGGAAGGCCATTCTCTTTACTTGTATGTGGGCCTTCACGATGGAAATTTCCAACATGGTGGATTTTGAACAAGTGACTGCACAAGTTGCTACCTGCTTTCAATTCTTGAAAACACAGGGTGCATACCCACTCCATGCTGTCTTTATGAATAATTTCATGGCGCTTTAGAGATGTACTGTTTCGAAATGATTTGTTGCAGGTCTTACATCGAAAATTCAACTCCCCTGCATGAACTATTAGATGGTCTTTTAACTTGTGATATTCCACTGAAGCAAATGGACACTGCTTGCACTTATATGGCTTTTCATTGGTATGTTTGTAACGAATGTGGCGTAAAAGTTGAGATTTACACAAACAGATTTGATGGCATATTTCACACTGAAACGTGGTACCCAGTTCATGCTTTTGTTTGTGATGTTTCAATATTTTGGGTGTTTTTGCAACAAAGCTACAAATATTACACCTGTATCCTCTTGTAGAGCCATGCAAAATGCTCTGATGCTTGTGAAGATCTTCCAAACATGGAAAGTTTGTATTGCATATCTCACAAGTAATACTCTTTTTTGTCTCAGGGATTTCATGATTGTCAGAACTTCCCTCCATTCTGTAAATTTATTAAAATACAGCAATTATCAGCATTTCAAAGGATAAAACTTAAGACCCTTTCCAAAACAACCCCATGTATTAAAGATACACCTCTGCTTGTTTTCAGGCAGTTCTCAGTCAGTTTTCAAACCATTTCATCCATATTGTATGAAACTATAATCATTACTGTATCTTCCTACCAAGTGTTCTCCCTGATGTCTGCAAGAATGCACAGATTTATACGGATAGAAAATGCATCCGTTTTGTAGGCTCTCAAAAAAAAAATACTGCCTTTGTTGTTTCTGGTGTTAAATGAGCACTAATCCCTCGTGTTTTTCTATCCCTTATACCATATATATCGGTAATTTGTCTATGTTTACACACCTGAGCTATTATACACACTTTCAAGTTTTAACAGGGTTAATTTCTCTCTAGCTGAAAGGATGTATCTTTAAGCTCTGGAAAACACTGTTGGAAGGAGAGGAGGATTTTTCTCCCTTTACCATGGTTACAATGTCTTCTACTCTTTACCAAACAACAAAATTTTAGACTAGTCCAAATTGAAAGCATTAGCAGACGACAAAATAAAAGTGACTGAAAATTTGAAGTTTGTCGTTAGAAGGGTTGAAAACATTGTGGGAAAAGGAGAAAATGCTGGTTACCAGCAATTTCTCCTTTTCCCACAATATTTTTAAATGGCTTCTTTCTCAGGGTTGTTAAAAGTCAGGATTGTGTGGAAAAGGGTTCACTGACAAATGCTATCATTTAATCCTTTACCGCACAATCATGAGTTTTGACAACCCTGAGAAAGCAGCTTTTTGAAAACATTGTGGGAAAAAGAGAAAATGCTGGTAACCAGCATTTTCACTTTTTCTCACAACGTTTTCTAAACTATCAAAGATACAAATCACCATTTGAGCTACATTCAAATTGTCGTCTGCAACTGCTATCAGTTTGGACCAGTCTAAAATTTTATTGATTGGTAAAGAAAGTCCAGAAATACCAGAACGTCCATTAGAGCATAATACCTGCAAATGCCCTGCCACTTAATTTGCTTCATACCATAACATATATACAAGATTACCCAAATATAATATACCAAACTACTAGTACAGATAACTGTCCCCAAAGGCAATGTTACTTTTTGACTGGTCGCCTCTGGGTACATGAGATGATCAAGACAAAAACAGTTGAAATCTCCGCACAGATTTTGTGCGCAAGTTTGAACGCTCATTATTTCACGAATAGAGCACAAAACTAGGATTTGAACATACCTGTCGCTTGCGTACTTAATAATCCTTCGTTTGAAATACAAATATTTTCAATTTAAACGCTGAACATAAGAAAAAACAGTTCATGTTACTCGAGTAATTTACGTTCCTGAAAACACACAAAATGGCCACACATCTGATAGATTTTGTCAGCTTTTTTTCTGAGATTTACATGTTATAAATGACTTCTACAAACTTTTAAGGTAATTAGAGGTTTAATAATTTGTCTTTGGTCATGTTTGTTAATACTAAAAGTTACCTGCATTTCGCTGCAATACAGATTAAACTAACGAAACGTAAAGCTCTAACTTTGCTACCGAAAAATTTACAATGGGCTCGAGACGGTATGGTGCACAATAAATGTCTAAATATGAACACAAATCACCATAGCATCTCATTATTGAGACTAAGCATAATACCTGCAAATGCCCTGCCGCTTAATTTTCTTCATAGCATAACATAAAGACATGATTACCCGAATATAATATAGCTTACTACCAACTAAATTGCTTTTTGCAGTTGTTTCAGGCGTAGCTGATGGCCACATTCTCCGGTTCGATCTTCATCATTCATGGTCGTATCTGATCAAGATCTCATTTAAAATATAGAGGAAAAATGGTGTTTTCCATCTAATGATTCTGACAAGGTATACTTACAAACTTACCTATACTGCACACAGTATCGATGTAAAACAGATGTCGAGCCTTCTTTAGGCCGACTTGTATCGGGAACGAGTCTTTTCCGTCGCTCTAGTCTAGGGCAGAATCTTCTTGGGACCTGGACTAAGGTTTCTTTATTATTTATTATCCACTACAGTTTCATTTCTGTTTGAAAACAGTATCGAAGTGAAGAAATTAGGAAAAAAACTATTAAATTCGAAGTGCAGTCGATCACTACGAAATCTAGTCCTATTTATAAGACCCTACGTACGTTATTTCACATTTTGACATTCATCGTGTACGTAGGGTCTTATCGGTTCCTTCTTAGGTTTCTTTAGCAAACTCCGACATCGAATTTTGTCGCTGTTTGAGCAACAAATTTGGACACTTAAAATACAAAGTGCCCAATAAAACTTATATCGGTAACAAGATAAATCGATATTGAACCGATTTTAAAGATTTGATTGTAAAAGACTTACGTTTTATGAGTTAAATCCGCTTCTATTTCACACTACCCTATTTTTGAAGTGAAACCGGTGTGTAAGTGTGTAGTTAACGCAACTAAAAGAATTTTTTTAAACGAAATTCCTTTACCTTCATTAAAGTGTTACAGAAAGGGGCAACCCTCATTCACAAACATAACTTTGCCTAGAAAGAAGTACTGAATCGTCTAATGGTCCATAACAGAGTTATCGAGTTTTAAGACTGTTTATAAATAAAAGAAACGCCGAGAGAATGTCCTAGTAATTCGTCCCAAATCTAGTTCGTTCCCACGTATTCTGAATCGATTTCCCCGGATTCCTCGTCCAACATGAGTTTCTGATACTTTCTGGAGTTGGTGTGTTAAATAGAGTGACAACTTTCTTGAATGATTGGTTAAGTGTTACATATCAGATTTTAAGATGTTTTATGTGCATGGCTTTATTTTACGTAGATAAAGACATGGACATAAATGAACGTACGGCAGTGAGGCTCCAAGTATTTATGTAAACTATAACTTTGGTAAATATTGAAAAGCTTCATTTCATGAAAGAGGAATTAGATCTATCGTCAATCGACGTGTTTTCGAGGGATGCATGTTTTCTAACCTGAAATGCATCCCAGTTTTCTTGCGTACTATGAAGTGAAAGACGTCACCTTTTTTTTTATGAACCCCTTATTTGAATGCAAACAATAGTTTCACTGCTGTTAATTTAAGAACTGCAACCAAAACAAGACCGTATGCATGTTTCTAAAAGAAAGATCGGTTTTAGTGGCATTTATATGACCTTTTTTGGATCAGAGTTTGTTTTTTTTTTTTTTTTTTGGTCTCTTACGACGGGAAAAAAAAAAAAAAAAAAAATCCAGACCACTCGCTGTTATTACTGAGAGTGAATATTTCCAACCCTTTTATTAAGACACTGAATATTTTCAGTATTTTCAAGTAGTTTTGAAGAAAATTCCTAGTCCTTCTTTACAGCTGCTAATAAATTGATAGAAGGAACCAAAACCGGTATTTCCGCTTAGGGTACACTTAACCCCTGAGCTGTAAATCTGTGGTTAAGATTTCATATTAGAGGGTTGGACAATAACGGTTCTCAACTACAGCTTAAGCAACCCATATTTATTATTTGCAGCAAAAAAAGTCTGTTAGATCAAGATAATTGTGAAAAATTTCTGTTTAAAGTAATTAAAAAGCTGAAAAGACGGTCTGAAGTCTCTGATCGGGCTAAGTCTAACGGAACATTATGTTGTGTCATGGGTTTCTGCGTTTTTTGCACCGATCAATTTTTCATGTCTGTTAATTTATGGATAGGTATTTCCGCATGATTTGACAAAGAAAATGTCAAATAAGGGTGTCAATTTACTACAAAACTGTCATTTTACAAAAGATAACGGAAAAATGGCTTTTTTTTTTCCTTGCGTGAGGTTTCGCGTGTAGCCAAAATTTATTACGTGAATTTCAATTCCACAACTTGATTTCGTATTAATTTGCTTGAGCAGAAATACTGCAAAAAGCATTATTTTTTATTTTCTGGTATTCTAGTGCTGCTGTCAAGAGAAGACCAATGGACGCTAAATTTTACACTCGTCCATCCCGTTCATCGCGCTTCAAAAACCGAAGCTAATTGATTTAGAACTGTTCATTTATATTAACCAAAAAAGTTAGTTCTAGTGATAGGAAGCATTTTAGTTGAGTTTTGGTATACATTATCTTTTTTCATGAACTGTTCAATGGATATTTAAAGCCACGCAATGAGGTCGGGGTTTCCCATGTCTAAATTCAGCTTCTGGCACAAGACCGAAGTGCTGAATATGTTGTTATCGTTGAATATACATGATTCAAGTAGGGACTATGGTTATACAGGCATTTCACATTAATTTATGTGGGGGTTATAAAAATAATTTTGGTAAACAGAACTTCATTTAAATATTCGTGAAATAAAACCGTCAATTAAGCCCTTCGAATCGTTGGTCCACCCTGTCACTTATTCTGTGTCAAAATGCTTGTTGGCCACAGGAAATTGTGCAAAAACACCGATCTGTATGCAATTGACAGAGCCAGTGAATTCATAATCGCTACTGAATGCAGTTCAAAATATCTAAAAAGGTTAAAAAAAAATTGGTTGCCAAAACCAACGTTACAATCCGGTCCGTGGGGGTGGGGGGGGGGCAAACCTAATTTCGTTCAAAAATCGTTCGGAATGTCGGTTCTTTATTTAACCCGAAATATGCTTGTAAATATGGCGGCATTTGTGTTGAAAAAGTTACACGATTGAATTCTAGATGAATATATCATAAATGTGGCCCTTTTTGAGAGAGAAAAAAGTAAATTTGTATCCAGTTAAGTTATCTTTCATGTTTAGTGCTTTTTCAACATTATCTCGGATTTTAGGAAATCGAATTTGCTACATAGAACTAAGTGGGGCCCGTTTAGACGTAACATGCAAAAGAAAAGTAAAATGTGAAATGTCCGATAGATAAATGATGAACAGCAAACAAGCATGTATACGTCTAAATATTTGGACTATACGAAATCCAGTCCAGACTCACGGACTCAGTTTTTTTGAGTACGATACCGGTCTGGGGCCGGTTTCGTCCGATTGGTTTTTGGATGCTAGCCTGTATTCGTACCTGAGACTTATCACCCATATGAATTCACTAACTTTTTCCTCTTGAATTTAATCTTCTGTTTTGTACCTTCCTTTTTATTGCGGGGGGTTGGGAGGGGAGGAATTATTAAAGGGATGAAATTGTTTGACGAGTTTTTTTTCATTTAGCTGTAAAATGTATTGCATGCTTTCAGCCTTTTACTCGTTTGTTTCACTGGTTAATTTACTTTTTACCAAATGACGAAACTTTGAACTGTACCAAATTGAAATCATTTGCTGACAACAAATTAAATGTAGCTCCAATTAATATTTCTGTGTTTGATAGAGTAGAAAATATGGGGAAGCAGGAGAAAATGGTGGTTACGAGCATTTTTCCTTTTTTCCCCACAATGTTTTTAAAAGCTTCCTTCCCCAGGGTCATGAAAACTCGGGATTGTGTGGTACAGGGTTAAACAAACTCCCTTTAAAATTCCGTGTTTGTAGCTATCCTTTTCTTATTGAATAATAGTATTTAACTCTTTACCATACAGCAAAATTTTAGACTTCTTCAAATTGAAAGCATTTGCAAAGATTAAAGTGTGATTCAAATGATATGGGATTTGTATTTGGTAGGGTGGAAAACATTGTGGAACAAGAGCGGCAAATTGTCGCAAGATACGCCCTTCTCACCGCCAGTTGTAGAGGGGGAATAATAATCGTAAAGGGCAGGTAGAGGAAAATAGTAGTGGAGCAGAAATCATGTAAGTGATTGAAATAGGCATAAATGTCTCCTCTAATGTTAAGGAAACATGCATATAAAGTTTCAGGTCATTCCAACATGAAAAGACAAAGTTATATAGTAGAGAAGCATGAAAAGCTGTAAAAAAAAAAATGATGAATAGGGAATAATTTCAAAAGGGCATTAGGTAAGGTTATGGCTCCAGTGCATTGCACTTTTCGTAACTGCAACAAACATGTTTAACAAGTCTCAAGTCAATTTGACTTGAGGTGACAAAGTTCCGTTCCGGACAAGAAAGAAATACTGTAAAAATGAAGATCAAAGTGGAATTACTTAAAATCCGCGCTAGGTAGAGTTATTGTTCTTGAGCACTGTACTCCGTAATATTGCAACAAACATGCATACCAAGTTTGAAGTCGTTCTGAATTGAGATGACAAAGTTATATTCCGGACAAGCACTAAACGCTGTAAAAATGACGATCAAAGGGAAGTAAGTCAAAGACACCAAGAGGTAGAGTTACAGTTCTTGCACACTGCACTTCCAAATATTGCAACAAATAAGCATACAATATTTCAAGTCATTCCCACTTAAGATGAAAAAGTTATGCTCCGGACAAGCAAGAAATGCTGTAAGAATGAAGATCTAAGGAGGAATAACTCGAAATTCATGCTAGAAAGAGTTATGGTTCTTGTGCTTGCACTCTGTAATTTTTCAACAATCATGCATACCAAATTTGAAGATGTTCAGACTAAAAATGACAAAGTTATATTCCGGACAAGCAGAAAATGCTGTAAAAATGACGATCAAAGGGAAATAACTCAAAGACAGCAAGAGGTAGAGTTATGTTTTTTTTGCACTGCACTCCGTATTATTGCAACAAACACAAATGCCAAGTTTCAAGTCAATCGGACTGGAGATAACAAAGTTAAGCTCCTGACAAAGAAATGGGCTGTAAAAATGAAGATCAAAGTGGAATTAATCAAAATCCGCGCTAGGTAGAGTTATTGTTCTTGAGCACTGTACTCCGTAATATTGCAACAAACATGCATACCAAGTTTGAAGTCGTTCTGACTTGAGATGACAGTTATATTCCGGACAAGCACTAAATGCTGTAAAAATGACGATCAAAGGGAAATAACTCAAAGACACCACCAGGTAGAGTTACAATTCTTACGCACTGCACTTCCAAATATTGCAACAAATAAGCAAACCATACTTCAAGTCATTCCTACTTAAAATGACAAAGTTATGCTCCAGACAAGCAAGAAATGCTGTAAGAATGAAGATCTAAGGGGGAATAACTCAAAATTCATGCTAGGAAGAGTTATGGTTCTTGTGCACTGCACTCCGTAATTTTTCAACAATCATGCATACCAAATTTGAAGATGTTCAGACTAAAAATGACAAAGTTATATTCCGGACAAGCAGAAAATGCTGTAAAAATGACGATCAAAGGGAAATAACTCAAAGACAGCACGAGGTAGAGTTATGGTTCTTTCGTACTGCACTCCGTATTATCGCAACAAACACAAATGCCAAGTTTCAGGTCAATCGGACTGGAGATGACAAAGTTATGCTCCGGACAAAAAGCTGGACACCGCCCGCCCGCCCGTACGCCATGGGTTATCCCATAATACGTCCCGTCTTTGACGGGCGTATAAAAAGGAGAAAATGCTGGTAACCAGCATTTTCTCCTTTTCCCACAATGTTTTCAATAGGCTTCTTCCTCAAAGTCTTAAAACTCAAGATTGTTTTGTAGAGTTAAGCTCTTTACCAAAGACGTACTACAAAAGTTTTAGATCACCCAAATTGAAAAGCTTTTGCAGATAAAAATTTAGACCTATGATATTTACCCGACTGTCATGTACACACTGAAGAAAATTCATACTGCGAGGCCGACTGTCGTGTACTCAATGAAGGAAAACTTGTTGGGTGCCCAACGGTCGTGCCCGGACTGATGAAATATCGTCTTGGAGGCACGACTTACATACGCGCTATTTCCGATTTCTTCATTCAGTACACGATGCGGCCGTGTCTGCACTGAAGAATCGGACTCTTACGTACACTGTGTAAATGGCTTGGGCCAAAACGCGGAATGGCATGTGAACCGACACGGCGTAGACGGTCTCAGTGGAGCACACGGCAATAGTCATTTATACAGGGTGTCACAGAACAAATGCACAGGCGTAGCTGGCATCCTTTTTATACGCCCGAAGGGTCGTATTATGTTATACACCTGGTCGTCCGTCCGTCTGTTAGCAATTTCTTATGAGTTCTCTCCCCTAATGCTCGTGTACGAATGTGCCGCTTTAATCGGTGCGTACACGACGGTCGGGTAAATAGTCACTTTGAAAAATTTATTATGCTGTAAGTTATGGTATCTGTTTCAGAAAGGGTGTGAGGCCACTGTAAGCAGCATTGTCTCTTTTTTCCATACTATTTTCAGAGGCAGTCTTCTTCAGGAATGATTGGTGAAAAG
This sequence comes from Hippopus hippopus, assembly GCA_946811185.2. Taxonomy (NCBI): domain Eukaryota; kingdom Metazoa; phylum Mollusca; class Bivalvia; order Cardiida; family Cardiidae; genus Hippopus; species Hippopus hippopus. Next base: position 10,162,181 of record OX328103.1, on the reverse strand, counting down.
CTACTTGATCAGTGTGGCCTACTTCTAACAAAAGATCAGTGGATTCTCTGTGACAGAGAAGGCAACAGAAGTGAAGAATAAAGCCAAACTTGTACTCAGAGACCATGCTGGTCTCTAACTGCATATCTTTAATGAAATTGAAAAGATGAAAAACATTTAAGTCATGCTCTGTTAAAATAGGGTTTCATGCATCTGCAAAAAATATCGACCCCTGTCAGCCTGCACAGTCAGTGCAGGCTGACATTGGTCAACATTTTTTGCTATTTGTAAATTTTCTACATGTCCAAGGACGACTCTACCTTGTAACGAATCAGGTTGGTAGATAAAATGGATTTTATGGATCCATAATTATGTGAAGATTTATTTGGTATTTATGCATCACTGAGATGCATTAAACCCCCTTTTACTAAAGAGCCACACTTTTTTTTGGTAACAACAGCTATAAGTTTTAAAGCATGATGCTAACAAAAGAACAAGAGGGCCACAATGGCCCTATGGTCGCTCACCTGAGCCTGTTTAACTCTTTACCAAACAACAAGATTTTAGACTCGTCCAAATCGAAAGCATTTGCAGACAATAAAATTAATATGACTCAAAAATTGATGTTTGTTTTGGGTAGGGTAGAAAACATTGTGGGAAAAGGAGAAAATGCTGGTTACCAGCATTTTCTCCTTTTCCCACGATGTTTTCAAAAGGCTTCTTCCTCAGGTTTGTGAAAACCAGGGATTGTTTGGTAAAGGGTTAACCCAACATGAACCATTTCATATCTCTTCCCAGGTATCAACACAAACACTCAAACCAACTTTCATGAGTATTGGACTAAAATGTGGCCTCTAGAGTGTACACAAGCTTTTTCTAGGATTTGTTTCAGTGACCTACTTTTTGACCTGATATGACAAATTGTTAAATTCTTTCGAAATACCATGAAGACAAACACTCTACCCAACTTTCAAGAGTATTGGACTGAAATGTGGCCTCTGGAGTGTACACAACCTTTTCTAGAGTTTGTCTCAGTGACCTACTTTTTGACCTGATATGACCCACTTTCAAACTCCTTCGAAATATCATTAACACAAACATCCAACCAACCTTCATGAGTATTGAACAGAAACTGTGGCCTCTAGAGCATATATAACATTTTTCAAAGATTTGACATTACCCATGTTTGAACTAGCCCAAGATTTCATCAAGACAAATATTCTGACTAACTTTCATGACTACTGGATTGAAAATGTGGCCACTAGAGCATGTACATTTTTCAAAGATTTAACCTGATGACCTAGTTTTTGACCTAACATGCACAATTTTCTAACTCATCTAAAACATAATCAAGACAAACATATTGACCTAGTCTCATGAGTTTTGGACAAAAAATGTGGCCTCTAGAGTGTACACAAGGTTTTTCAAAGATATGACCTGGTGACCTACTTTTTGACCTGACACGACCCATTTTCAAAGTCATCCGAGATGTGATTTAGACATTCTGACTAACCCCTTTAAGTATTGGACTGAAAATGTGGCCTCTAGAGCATACACAAGGTTTTTCCAAGATTTGACCTCTTGACCTAGTTTTTAACCATTTAACTCTTCACCAAATGACAAATTTTTAGAACTGTCCAAATTGAAAGCATTTGCAGACGACATTGTGGGGAAAGGAGAAAATGCTGGTTATCAGCATTTTCTGCCTATTCCCATGTTTTCAAAAGCTTTATTTCCCAGGGTCGTAAATATATGTGATTGTTTGGTAAAGGGTAAAGATATTATCAAGGCATACATTCTAACCAAGTTTCATGAGTGACTGAAAATGTAGCCTCTAGAGCATATACAAGGTAAAAGTTGCCAATGCATAACAGAAACAGCAAGATCAGAAAAGTTCACTTTGATCGCTTCATGCTCAGGTGAGCCTAAAAAGAATGACATAAAAATTTCTTCTTTTGTGATCAAACATATTTCAGCACCTTACCAAAGAACAAAGTCTTAGACATGTCAAAATTATAAAACATTTCCTGAATGACAAAATGAATATAACTCTAACACAGATATTTGTTTTGGGAAGGGTAGAAAACATTGTAGAAAAAGAGCGGCAAATTGTCGCAAGATACGCCCGTCCCACTGCCAGTTGTCGAGGGGGAATAATAATCGTAAAGGGCAGGTAGAGGAAAATAGTAGTGCAGAAGAAATCATGTAAGTGATTGAAATAGGCATGAATGTCTAATGTTAAGGAAACATGCATATAAAGTTTCAGGTCATTCCAACATGAAAAGACAAAGTTATATTGTAGAGAAGCATGAAAAGCTATAAAAAAAAATAATGAATAGGGAATAATTCCAAAAGGGCATTAGGTAAGGTTACGGCTCCAGTGCATTGCAGTTTTCATAACTGCAACAAACATGTTTACCAAGTCTCAAGTCAATTTGACTTGAGGTGACAAAGTTCCCTTCCGGACAAGCAAGAAATACTGTAAAAATGACGATCAAAGTGGAATTACTCAAAATCCACGCTAGGTAGAGTTATTGTTCTTGCGCACTGTACTCCGTAATATTGCAACAAACATGCATACCAAACTTGCAGTCGTTCTGACTTGAGATGACAAAGTTATATTCCGGACAAGCACTAAATGCTGTAAAAATGACGATCAAAGGGAAATAACTCAAAGACAGCACTAGGTAGAGTTACAATTCTTGCACACTGCACTTCCAATTATTGCAACAAATAAGCATACAATATTTCAAGTCATTCCTACTTAAGATGACAAAGTTATGCTCCGGACAAGCAAAAAATGCTATAAAAATGAAGATCTAAGGGGGAATAACTCAAAATTCGTGCTAGGAAGAGTTATGGTTCTTAAGCACTGCACTCTGTTATTTTTCAACAATCATGCATACCAAATTTGAAGATGTTCAGACTAAAAATGACAAAGTTATATTCCGGACAAGCAGAAAATGCTGTAAAAATGACGATCAAAGGGAAATAACTCAAAGACAGCATGAGGTAGAGTTATGGTTCTTTCGCACTGCACTCCGTATTATCGCAACAAACACAAATGCCAAGTTTCAAGTCAATCGGACTGGAGATGACAAAGTTATGCTCCGGACAAGCAGAAAATGCTGTAAAAATGATGATCAAAGGGAAATAACTCAAAGATAGCATGAGGTAGAGTTATGGTTCTTTTGCACTGCACTCCATATTATTGCAACAAACACAAATGCCAAGTTTCAAGTCAATTGGACTGGAGATGACAAAGTTATGCTCCGGACAAGCAGAAAATGCTGTAAAAATGACGATCAAAGGGAAATAACTCAAAGATAGCATGAGGTAGAGTTATGGTTCTTTCGCACTGCACTCCGTATTATCGCAACAAACACAATTGCCAAGTTTCAAGTCAATCAGACTGGAGATGACAAAGTTATGCTCCGGACAAAGAACTGGACGCCGCCCGCCCACCCGGACGCCATGGGTGATCCCATAATACGGCCTGTCTTCGACGGGCATATAAAAAGGAAAAAAATGCTGGTTACCAGCATTGAAACACTTTCTTTCTCAGGGGCATCAAAAGTTGGGATTGTAAAGGGTTAAAACATAACCTTAACGTAACATCAAATGAATAATCATGAATAAAGACTGATCATAGAAAACATAATATTGTACACAACTAATCATGGATTTAAAGGCCCACTAGCAGCCAAAAGTAAACAATGTGGGAGTCAAATTGAAGGCAAAATTATATCACACTTTTTACAAAAATAGATATCCTTATACTGAGTCTGACAATGTATTACACAGTATAGTCTGTAAAAGTTCCTGTCCCTGGTAGAAAAATTAATAGTAAAACTAGTATAAGAGTTGCAATCTTTAAACCTTTACCAGACAACAAAATATTAGCCTTGTCCAAACTGAAAGCATTTGCAGACGACAATTTCAATGAGGCTCAAATGGTGGAATTTTTCATTGATAGGGTTGAAAACATAGTGGAAAAGGAGAAAATGCTGGTTACCAGCATTTTCTCCTTTTCCCACAATGTTTTTAAAAGGTTTCTTTCCCAGCGTTGTTAAAAGTTGGCATTGTGTGGTAAAGGGTTAATTATAGTATTGATATTCTCTGTTCTGCCAGAAACTTAAACTTTGATCAAATATGCTTTTAACCAATCCTCAGATTTACAGTAAATGCAATACTTTTGGAACGTATGAACAAAATTTATCTTCATTTCACACAGAGATATGTTTACATTTGATCCCCAGTGGGTGTTAAACCTTATATAGGAGGAAACAGGCAGTGTCCATTGGCTAAGACGTCTCTGCAGCCTTGTGATTCTATCAAAACAGACTGTAGATTTCAATATTTTGAATGTTTTAACTCTTTACAACACAATACCGAGTTTTAATGACCTTGAGAAAGGGGATTTTTGAAACCAGCATTTTCTCTTTTTCACACAATGTTTTTCTCTCTTTCAGACACAAATACAATCACTTGAGACACATTTAATGTCTTCTGCAAAAGCTTTCAATTTGGACCAGTCGGAAATTTTGTCCTTTGGTAAAGAGTTAACCCAACTGGCTAAAATACATGTACATAGTTTTTTTTCTTTCCTTGACACATTTCTGATTTGCCTTACTAGCATACGCATCTGGTATATCTAACAAGAGGCCCTTCAGGGACTGAATTCCCTTTTGAAAACAATGTATGTAAATGAAGAAATGGTGGTAACCAACATTTTCTCCTTTTCCCACCATGTTTTCCACCATTTCTAAGAAAACTGGACACTTTAGAGGGCTTGAATCTCTCTGCTGGCAGAGACTGACCAGTGAACCTAAATGTAAAGAAATAGTAAAAACAAGAGGGCTATGATGGCCCTGTATAGCTCCACTGTGTTTTTGTATCATACACTTAGCTAGCATTGACAGAGACATAATTTATAAGATGTTTGTATGGCAATAGACTTTAATAGAGAAAATGGCCTAGTCACATTTTTTCAAATGCAAAGATGATGTCAGTGCATTCAAGCAAGTCTTATCAAGTATTACTCCTATCAAGTGCTTTATCAAGATTTTCAAACTTAACTGCAGAAACCAATTTTACAAGGGCATAAATGGTAAAGTTCTGGACCAGAAAAACTGAATGACAGAAACCTTACTTCATATTAAATATTCAACTCAACTTTTAACTACAAAAAACTCTCTTTGAAAACCGAACATTTTCTATCCAAAAAACTTGAATAACCAACATTAATCATGTAAAAATGTAAAAGTGCAGTTTGATAATCAATCAAGGGAAGTAAATGGCAACAACATGTTATGAGCTAACATGAGTAATTTCCCTTGATCAGCATAAAAGCTTAAGCCACCTTAACTCATTACCAAACGACAAAATTTTAGGTTTGTCCAAATCGAAAGCACTTGCAGACGACAAAATAAAAGTGACCGAAAATTTGAAATTTGTTTTGTGAAGGGTAGAAAACATTGTGGGAAAAGGAGAAAATGCTGGTTACCAGCATTTTCTCCTTTTTCCACAATGTTTTCTAAAGGCTTCTTTCTCACGGTCGTCAAAAGTAGGGATTGTGTGGTAATGGGTTAACTTCATGCACTACAAGAAAGTTTTAAACTTTTTACTATACGAGTCTTTCATAAAATGTACAGGACCCTTGACTAATTTTAACAACCTTACTACAAGTCCACCAGATGAAGCTGAACACCGATTTTGGTAGCCATCGGCCTTATGGGTAGGATCAGGAAGATTTTTGAAGTTTTCACTATACAAAGCGATGTGACAATCGTGACCCCAGGGGCGGAGTCAATTTTGACCCTAGGGCTATAATCTGAAAACTTGATGGGGCTTTAATACTCCTTGTATGAAACAATCACCACAAGTTTCATAGAAATGGGACAAATAATATGGACTTTTCAACACAACTGGCTAAAAAATGGAAACAAAACAGTATCAAATTAACAAGAAATGTAAATTTTCAACTATAACTCTTTACTACAAGACAAAATTTCAGACTTGTCCAAGCTAAAAGCATTTGCAGACAACAAATCAAGGGTGGCTAAAATGATGAAACATGCCTTTAATAAAATAGAAAACATTGTGGGAAAAGGAGAAAATGCTGATTACACACATTTTCTCCATTTCCCACAGTGTTTTCGAAAGCTTTCTCTCTAACAGTCGTTAAAACTCGGAATTGTGTTTAAGGGCTATCTTTCCCTTGCTAATTGTCAGATCTTCAAAATCAACAGAGTTCAAGCTATTGGTGATATAAAGAAACTCAAGTTTCACAAAAGCCTGACCACAAATGCAGACTTTCATGCATAAACAAGAAAATGATTCATGTCTGCTAGCCCTCACTTTTTACACCACAAAATCTCAGACTTGTCCAAATTGAAAGCATTTGCGGAATGACAAAATAAATGTGGCTCAAATGATGCAATGTGTAATTGATAGGGTAGAAAACATTGTGGGAAAAAGAGAAAATGCCAGTTACCAGCATTTTCTCATTTTCCAACAATGTTTTCAAAAACCTTCCCCCCTCAGGGTCTTTAAAAGTCATGATTGTTTGGTAAGGGGTTACCTCTTGACCACGCCACAAAATCTTAGACTTGTCCAAATTCAAAACATTTGAATGTGACAATTCATACATGGCTCAAATGATGCAATTTGTCTATGACAGGGTAGAAAACATTGCGGGAAAAGGAGAAAATGCTGGTTACCAGCATTTTCTCCTTTTTCCACAATGTTTTCAAAAGGCTTCTTCCTCCAGGTCATTAAAACTCAGGGTTGTGTGGTAAAGGGTTAAAACTAGCCTGCTTAGAAATGAAGTAAAAGTTGCTCAAGGTAAAAAGCTTTTATAAGTTCTCATTTTCTCCTTTTTCCACAATGTTTTCAAAAGGCTTCTTCCTCCAGGTCATTAAAACTCAGGGTTGTGTGGTAAAGAGTTAAAACTAGCCTGCGTAGAAATGAAGTAAAAGTTGCTCAAGGTAAAAAGGTTTTATAGTTCTCAGTACAGTCTATGATAGTCCCATCTACCAAAACTTTAATAACATGCGGTTTCTGTCCGAATTTCCCACGCTTCATTCCTACCAAAAGGTTCCTTCTCTTTTTCTTGTCTTCCAGCTCTGATGTAAGCTTTATACAATTATTCTTTACAGAAAATGGGGGGTCTTGTCTGCCAGTTATACCTGTTTCTTTGCTTTCTTCTGTTGTCCGCTTATCATGAACAACTTTTTCATCTTTTTTGGATGTTCTCTTCAAAGAAGCTGGAACAGCCTTCTGTTTTTTTGGGTTTTGCAAAAATAACCTATCTGGAATTCGCCCTCCACTTTTGAATTTTTCGGTTGTTTCTTCTGGACATATGATGTTTTTTCTATTCGATTCCATGTGATAAATTATGGGTGAAAGATTTTTGAAATATTCTGAGTAGCAATGAGTATATTCTGGTTGAATAGCATAATATCTAACAATACGATCTTTCATCACTTCTTCCTCTTGCAAGCCAAGTGTATTGATGTACATTTTCAATGTTTCTGGAAGGCCATTCTCTTTACTGGAATTACGAATCCCACGATGGATACTTTCAACTAAGTGTACTCCATTCATGTGAATTCGGAGGGTGTCTGCCTTTCTGAATTCTCCAAAACAAAGGACACAAACCCACTCCATCCTTTCTTTATGAATGTCTTCATGCAATTTAAGAGATATGTTATTACGAAATGACTTTTTGCAAGTCTTACACTCAAAATTCAACTCCCCTGTGTGAACTTTTAAATGGTCGTTTAACTTGTGTTTCTCTACTGAAGCAAATGAACAATACTTGCACTTATATGGTTTTTCGTAGGTATGTTTGTAACGAGTATGGCGTAACAGTTGAGATTTATATGAACAGATCTGATAGCAAATTTCACACTGAAACTTTGCACCTTTCTCATGATTTTGTTGATGATATTTCAAGCTCTTTTCCGTATTTGCGACAAAGCTGCACACATTACATAGATATCCTCTTGCTGAGCCATGTAAAATGCTCTGATGTTTGTATAGGTCAGCGTGACTAGGAAAGTCTACATGGCATATCTCACAATTAATAGTGTTCTTCTTATTGGCTTCAAACTGGTCAGGATCCCTCTCCATTCTCTGTATGAAAAGGGGAAAAAAATCTGTTTTTGAAAAATCATTTATTATTAGTTCCAAGTGTTAAATCTTGAGCAAACAAACTTGACTTAACAACCCAATTAAGGCCTTTGAAAACATAGTGAGAAAAGGAGAAAAATGCTGGTAACCAGCATTTTCCCACAACACTTTCTATTCTTCCAAGGACAAATTCAATGTTTCAGTTGCATTTATTTTGTGGTCTGTAAATGCTCTCAATTTGAACAAGGCTTTTCCTACAATGTTTTCTACCCTTTTAAAGATAGATTTCATAATTTGTGCAAATGCTTTCAATTTGGACTAGTCTAGAATTTTGTTGTTTGGTAAAGGGTTTTAAAGCAAGATTTAATTTGTCTTCTGCAAATATTCTCAATTTGGATAAGCCTAAAATTTTGTCACTTAGGGGTTTATAACTCTTTACCACACAACAAAATTTCAGACCTGTCTAAAATGAAAGCATTTGCAGACGACAAAGTTGATGTGACTAAAAAGCTGAAATTTCTATTTGGAAGTGTTATAAAAATTGTTAGAAAAGGAGAAAATGCTGGCTAATGTTTTCAAGAGCTGTCTTCCTAAGGGTTGTTGAAACTCGGGATAGTGTGGTAAAGGATTAAACAAACCTGTATTACGAACACTAAGAAGAAGGATTTTTGAAGTACTGGAAAAAAGAAGAGAATAATTGGTTATATTGGTATAATCTGATAGTGAACAGGGGTCCTGTGTGGCTAAGTGGTAAAGTGTGGAACTCGTAACCTGGAGGCTCTGGGTTCGAGCCGTAATGGATATGCAGGGTTTTTCGTGGGAGTGTCCTTGGGCAAGACACTTCAGAGCCCCTAGCCTAGTACTGGTAAAACCCAGGAACACATGAATTTGTGAGCTGTCGCCATGATATGACTGAAACAATGTTGAAAGCGGCGTGAAACACCATTCAATCAATCAATAATTTGACAGTGAACAACTTGTTCAAATTTGAAGTAAATATCTTAAGTAACAACAGAGATACTATATGATGTCAAAGTTTTTAAAAATATCAAAATTTTTGCACAATGCCAGGACTATGACAATACCTCCACGTTTTCTTCAAAAACAGCCAAGTTAAAAATGTAAATCACAAGCAATAAATAAGGCTGGTCACGTATCTACACTAGGCTATATTTGCAATTTTAAGTTTTTCATAGACCGTAACCCTTTACCTGATGGCAACATTTCAGGCTTGTCAAAATTCAAAGCAGTTGCAGACAACAATTAATTCACCTCAAAAATTTTAATTTGAAAAACATTGAGGGAAAAGGAGAAAATGCTGGTTACCAGCATTTTCTCCTTTTCCCTCAATGTTTTCAAAGCCCTTCCTTCTCAGGATCGTTAAAAGTCTGGATGGTGTGGTAAAGGGTTAACTCTTTACCAAATGACAAAATTTTCAACTTGTCTGAATTGAAGGCATTTGCAGACGAAAAGATAAATATAGCTCAAAACTTGATTTCTGTCTTTGATAGGGTGTTAAACATTGTGGGAAAAGGTTAACAGCCTTTTCTCCTTTTTCCACAATGTTTTCAAAGGCCTTCTTCTTCAGGGTACTTAAAACTCAGGATTGTGTGGTAAAGGGTTAAAACACCCATCTCATTTATTCTGCAATCTAACGATGAATTTACTTTTTTAGGACAGTATGTAAATTTACCAACTTGGATGTGTTGCACCAAGGATTAGTCAATCTACTCTATGGTTGGCTGTATCTGTCTTGTGTTTAAATGGACTCCACTGAAAAGAAAGAGAAGACATTAGTACATGTGTTATCATAAAGAGGAACTCTAACAAGTGTTTCAGTTAACTTCTTACTACACGAGATAAATCTTATACCTGTCAAACTTGAAAGCATTAACAGACAACAATTTAAATTTGGCTCAAATGATAGAATTTGTCTTTGATAGGGTAGAAAACATTGTGGGAACCAGCATTTTCTCCTTTTTCCAGTGTTTTTGAAAGGCTTCTTCCTCAGAGTTGTTAAAACTCAGAATTGTGTGGAAAAGGGTTCACAAGACAGCTATTGTGACCCATTTTTTTTAACATAACTCTGATTTTCAAAATGGTTCAAACTACAAATGATATAAGTAAACTAAAAGTTTCCAGAATATCAGACAGCTTAATGGACAGACAACCAACCAAATGGACAGATACAAGGCAGGCAACTGAAACCATGCTATGAAATTCTGTGAATACCACGTCACCTACTGCAAATTACTTTTTTCATTTTGCTGCAAAATAATTCAAGGAGATTTTCTTACCAAAAGTTTGGGACAAAATATGAACCCCATAAAATTCCCACAATCAGATTATTTGACAGTTTTGTAATTCAAAATTACCAAAAATAAAACGAGTAATAGAGCTGCATTCAATTTTTTGTCTGCAAACACTTTCAAAATGTTAGAGTCTTTAAATCATGTTGCCTGGTAATTAGACTTATGTATGTATTGGCCTACTAGTATTTAGGAAAATCAATCAGCACACTGACTGACTGATTGATTTACTCCAATATATCTGATCTTTTCATTGTAGTTCACGTTCATTCTGATGATTTGATGATTCTTACGGAAAAATTTGGTATTTCTGATATGGTTTAGGTTATTTCCCCGTTTTCCCATTATTTTTAAAACTCAAAGGTCTACTTATCATTGCCCATTCAGACCAATTCCAGTTTTTCTATACAAAGTTTTAGATTTTTTAGTAAGGTTTGTGTCTAATCCGATGTTTTTAAAGTCCGATAGTAAATGTTTTTGTATTACCCTCGACGAACTGAAAATCGCGATATTAAGTCTCCAGGACAATGCCAAATCCTCACATTTGCCTTCTATTACCGTAGATTTGAGATATGTTCTCGTTGTTTAAAAGCAGACGTCACTTACCGTAATCTGTTATTGAAGGGTCGACTTAAATATGGGCCGAATCGATTTCTTGGATTACACTCGGTGTGGGGAGCACACACTGTTCATCTACACTAATATATAGTTGAGAAAAGAAAGTTAAGATCTAAAATACGCCTTGGTGTCATCTCAAACAATTTGACAGTCAATAAAAGGAATTCAATGCTGCTGCAGTTTAGCCGCACTTTAAAGTTTAAAATGGCTCCCTCGTTTTTGACAGAAAGTTTTCGCACTTTCGTTGTTCCCGTCCGTTCAAAGTTCGTTATACATGATCCCTGGCAGGCTGGGTCCGTATTCACCAAACCATTCTTGACCCTTAACCTGCTAAATAAGTCAAATGAAACTTTCAAGCCGATGGTAGAAATCAAAATGTTGCTATTTCAAAGTTAACTTTTAGGGGGAAAATATCTCCTTACATGACAGTGTAGATGCAAGATCAGACTGCACATTCTGTGCAGTCTGATCTTGATCTACACTGTCCTTATAAGGTCCTCGAGTCGCGCTTAACAGCTTATGGGTTAAAAACGTTCATAGATTTGCTTCTCAAGAACTTTCTAGATCTAAATTTTCCATTCTTAGGCTCAAACTTGTAGATCTAGAGTCTACCCTTTTAAAATCATTTCATTGTGGTTTCGTTCCTGGCTTCTTTACCTTGAACCCTTATATTTATCAATTTCTGATTGACGGTTTTGTTTGTATGTGTTTTAATGCTGTTACCTGTTTCTTCGAGATCTTCTTAGGCGTATGCCTCTTTGATCCTTTTTTTTAAAAATTTACTTTCAAGCCGAGTTTCTCGACACAGTTTCGGTTCTAGATCTATCAGTAATTTATGCATTCTTGGAGTTTGTTAAAATGCTCTAGGCCTACCAGTGCTTCAACCAGTTTGTGTTTGCTATATAAAAAAATAGATGTTCTGTTCTGCTATAAAATGGAATGACTCCTGTCACAATTGAAATCACTAAGCCTTGAAGAAAAGAAGTTGCCGAAGGTGATATTTGACTCACATTCTTGAGATCGCCAGATTTGTATATGTTACAGTCAATCTGTGAAATCAGCCATTTCATGAAATGGCTGAAAATTTTAGCCTTTTCATGAAATGACCAATTCACTAAATCATTTCATGAAATGGCTAAATATTTCAGGCTTTTCATGAACTGGCTGAAATTTATATGTCAGTGTTACACAGATTGGCTGGTGCAATTCAGCCAATCTGTGTTATAATCTCTTGGGTTTATAATGAGTTTGGTATCATAAAAAGTATAGAATGTTTCATGAAATAAATACAAAAGCATGTTAATCTTCAGTTTTACTAATTTCAATTACATCTTTGAATGAAAGTTAGGTATGAATTCATCTTAATTCTAGATATATTTTCTCACTTAGCAACATGCATTTATTGTAATCTTAAACCTCTGTAAATCAAATTATTTCATGGATGTTTAATTAATGCAAGTCATGTAGAATAGGAGTTCACCTTAATTATTTTCAAAGATTGCTTTTATCACAGCTCTTTAAAAGTGAAGCGAACTTTCACGCTATGCAAAACTAAAATATAATTTTTTACATATCAGAAAACCTTTGACTGGTCCAAATTGAATGCATTTGCAGGCCACAAGTGATATACGATTCAACTGATGAGATTTGTTTCCAACAGCTTATTAAGAATTATGGACAATGGAAAAAAAATCTGACTACCAATATTTTCTCCTTTTACCACAGTTTTCAGGCTTGTTATGACTTGGGATTATGTGGTGAAAGGATTTAGCCATTTCGTGAAATAGCTGGAGCATTTTTTTAGCCATTTCATGAAAAGCCTGAAATATTCAGCCATTTCATGAAATGACAGTAAATTGGTAATTTCATGAAAAGGCTGACATTTTTAGCCATTTCATGAAATGGCTGATTTCACAGATTGACTGTAACATATACATGTAAAACACTGTGCTTTTTCTCCTTTCCTCCTCCCCCTCCGCAATATTTCTAAGGGAGAAAACTATCTTACTCTTAAATTTGAGTTGTATGATTAATCTCCCCTGCTTACACCCCACCTTCCCACCAAAAAGCAAGATGCAATGCTATAAAAAAACTTCAATTCTGCAAATCCTTTAATATAATAAGATAAAACTAATTCATTTTATATGACTGTGAGTTTTAACATCTGATAAAAACACAAGCCCATTAGACAGGCCTCTCTTGTGTTAGAAATTTCCAACATGATGACAAATCTTTTTCAGCTATTGGAAGAGCTCGAGTATGAGCCATGCTCTGTGAAAAGAGGGCTTAATGAATCTGCAACAAGAGTGCCATCATCACAATATACGCTGCCACATGGCTGCTATTTCAAGCAGCTAGCTATAGAGACTAAAGTGTTGGAATTTCTAGCACCTGCCTGGGTAGCTTAATGACTATATTGTGTTACTTGTGATCTAAAAGGTTTACGCACAGACTGATGGATGGACAGACGGACGCACAGCGGACTCATTGGTCATTAGCTTTGATTAACCAATAAAAATATGAAGTTTCATGAAATTATGTTCATTAGTTGGAGATACATCGATGAAAAATTAAATTTGACATGAAGCCCCCTTTTTCCATGACACAGCAATAAATTCCAAAACCCTGACAATATGCGCTAGGTCACATGATCTGTGAAAATCTCATCCAAATCCATTGAGATATGTCCAGTAATTAAAGAGATATTGGTGAAAAATGAAATATAACATGTAGCCCCCTTTTTCCATGATGCAGCTATGAATCGCAAAACCTTGACAGTATGCGCTAGGTCACATGATGGGAAACATTCTGTGAAAATTTTATCCAAATCCGTCAGGAAATGTGAAAGGAGTTGCGTTCACAAGAAATGGAATGAAATATAACATGAAGCCCCCTTTTTCCATGATGCAGCTATAAATCGCAAAACCTTGACAATATGCACTAGGTCGCATGATGAGAAACATTCTGTGAAAATTTTATCCAAATCCGTCAAGAAATGTGGGAGGAGTTGTGTTCACAAGAAATGGAATGAAATATAACATGAAGCCCCCTTTTTCCATGACACAGCTACAAATCGCAAAACCTTGACAATATGCGATAGGTCACATAATGAAAAACATTCTGTGAAAATGTTATCCAAATCCGTCAAGAAATGTTGGAGGAGTTGCGTTCACAAGAAATGGAATGAAATATAACATGAATCCCCCTTTTTCCATGACGCAGACATAAATCGCAAAACCTTGACAATATGCGATAGGTCACATAATGAAAAACATTCTGTGAAAATGTTATCCAAATCCGTCAAGAAATGTGGGAGGAGTTGGGTTCACAAGAAATGGAATGAAATATAACATGAATCCCCCTTTTTCCATGACGCAGACATAAATCGCAAAACCTTGACAATATGCGATAGGTCCCATGATGAGAAACATTCTGTGAAAATTTTATCCAAATCTGTCAAGAAATGTGGGAGGAGTTGCATTCACAAGAAATGGAATGAAATATAACATGAAGCCCCCTTTTTCCATGACACAGCTACAAATCACAAAACCTTGACAATATGCGATAGGTCACATGATAAGAAATATTCTGTGAAAATTTTATCCAAATCCATCGAGAAATGTGGGAGGAGTTGCGTTCACAAGAAATGGACATACATACGGAGGGACGTACGGACAGACGGAGAAGATGACGCCAATATACGTTGCCTCCGGTGGCAAAGTCTGTGCAGGCTGACTTGGGTCGAAACTTTTTGCTAACGGTCAAATTTCTGCATGTCAAAGGACCAGTCAACCTTCATGATTCAGTGGGTTGTAAGGAAAAATGGACTTTATAGATCCCTAATTATGTGATTTCTTGCTTGGAACAATGCATTACGGAAATGCATTAAATACCCTTTTGTAAGAGCATTACTCATATGAGCCATGCTCTGGCAAAAGGGGGCTTAATGCATCTCCGTGACGCATGATACCAAGCAAGTCATTACAGTATTATACATCCTTAAAATCTATTTTGTATAACAAACTACTCAATCAAGGCTTACACTGGTCCCTTGACATACAGAAAATTGACCAATAGTGAAAAGTTTCAGCCCAGGTCAGCCTGCGTGGACTGCGCAGGCTGACCTGGGTCAATACTTTTTGCAAATGCATTAAGCCTCCTTTTCACAGAGCATGACTCATTATGTATTTGGCACTTAAAGCGTTCAAAAGGAAGACAAAATTTTAGACTTGTCCGAATACAAACATTAATTTTGCAGACAAAGAATCGAATTTGGCTCAACTGGTAGAATTTGTTGTTGAAATGGTATCAAACATTGTGAGCAAAGAAGAAATTCTTGATGACCAGCATTTTTCCTTTCCCCACAATTTTTTCCCAAGCCCTCCTCCTTCAGGTTTTTAAAAGTTGGGATTGTTTGGAAAAGAGTTAACTCTTTACAAGAAGAGAAAATTTTGGACTTGTCAAAATCTAAAACAATTGGCGACAGCAAATCAAATGTAGCTCAACTGGTGGAATTTATCTTTGAAGGAGTTGATTAATTGATTGTATGGTTTTTAATGCTGTTTCAACATTATTTCAGTTGGATCGCGGCAGCCAGTGCACCTATCCATGCTTTCCTGGAGTTTCTTTTTACCAGTACTCTGCACAATATTCTTTCCAAGCCACTGGCTGCTTTCCCACATAACCATCGTCAGAACAATGATCAGCAGTGACAGAGAAATAAATCCTGTCACAATGACCATCATCAATCCTTGGAAAGAAATTGGCCGAGCCCGGGATCAACCAGTGACCCCGTGTTCTTGAGTCCTGCACGCTACCGACTGTGCTACTGGGCTCGGCTTTTTGAAAGAGTAAAAACATTGTGAGCAATGAAGAAAATGCTGAAGACCAGCATTTTCTCCTTTTGCGACATTGTTTTCCAAAGCCCTCCTCCTAAAGGTTTTCAAAAGTTGGATTGTTTGGTAAAGGGTTAACTCTTTACCAGACTACAAAATTGTAGACTTGTCCAAAATTTAAAGCATTTGCAGACAACAGTTTAAATGTGGTTCAGATAATTGAATTTGTCTTTGATAGGGTAGAAAACATTGTAGGAAAAAGAGAAAATGCTGGTTGCCAGCATTTTCTTTGTTTCCCACAATGTTTTCAAAAGGCTTCGTACCCAGGGTCGTTAAAACTTAGGATTGTGTGGTAAAGGGTTAGTGTACAAGTTGCTGAAATGGCCTGCCTTGGAAGTCGCAGATCGATTTGATCGAGTGCTGTTTTCCTTTCTTAAAGTATGCAGTGTACATTTTACAACAGTAGTCAACCTGTTTTGGTAGTTGTGTGAGATTTCCGCATTATAGGAGGGTTCTGCATACCTTAGTGGCTGGTCTGAATCCTCAGCACAGTAAATTTTTTCTGATTTAATGATACCCATTACCAGGGGATTCATATATCTCTCTCTTCACAGTTCATTGATTGTATGGTGTTTAACGTCATTTTCAACATTATTTCAGTTATATCGCGGCGGCCAGTGCACCTATTTATGCTTTCCTTGAGTCTGTTTTACCAGCACTCCCCACAATATTCTTTCCAAGCCACTGGCTGCTTTTACACATAACCATCATTGAGACAATGGTCAGCAGTGGGAGAGGAATGAACCCTGTTGCAATGACTATCATCAATCTTTGGAAAGAAATTGACCAAGCCAGGGATTGCACCCACAACCCCCTGTTCTCAAGTCCTACACACTACCGAATGAGCTACCAGGGCTCGGCTCACTGTTCATTACTTTGATGAAAGTTACGTATACATGTAAGCAGTCAGAGGCCTGGGAAGACTACTGAGCGCTAGAAGCCTCATTATAATTCAAATAATGCTGAAAACAGCATTAAATACTGCACAAACATACTAATCATTACTCTATTACAAGCTTTGAAAACAGAACAGCTGTAGGATTGTTATTTTTCTTTTGCTAAATTATGCATGTATTTCCTGGATTCCATCGCAACTAGACTGGGTCTCTGCATTAACTTGCCAAAGAGACTCCTATGAAACCAACAACTGCAGATTGAATCTGGAGCCTCTAGATCAACCATAGAGGCTTTTTGAATTCTATCTTGGACAGGGATTCATAAAAGAAATACATATTGCATAATAGCCAATCTCTGTTTATTATGTAAAACAATATTTAGGGTGTCTTTAATACACTGGACTTAGACTGCGCCTATAAAGTTTGTTATACAAAGATGATTTCTCAATAATCTACAACATAGCTCCACCTCCTGACCATTCCAATCTCTGAAAAAAAAAACAAAAAAAACCCGAGAAATATAGTAAATCCTGAATAATTCTATTTTATCACAATAAGACTTGGAAACTTGATTGAAAAGTGAGTGTACATAGATATTGTAATCAAAAAACATAAATTTTGAAAGTTAAATATGCATCGCTCAGAACCTGATATTGGCATCTTTTTTTCCTCTGGCAGTAAATCATATTTGAAAATATTGCTGCACAAACAGAAAATTGCATGTACTCGGTAATTTCTCAGAACATTTACACGTTTTCACCCGTACCCACACAATCCAGGGTTAGACGATGCCTTACAAAGAGGTAGATAAGTTTTCTAACCCCTTCAAAGTTAAATCCTATCATTTGAACCGACTATAATTTGTCATCTGCAATGTCTTTCAAGTTGGACGGGTCTGAAATTGTTTCGCACCGTATACATATAGAGTTAAAACTAAGTTCATGCTGCAAATCCTTAATTTTGAAAACAGTGCTTGAAAAGGAGAAAATGTTTTCTACCCCTTCAAAGTTAAACCTTATCATTTTAGCCAAATATAATATGCCATCTGCAAAGTCTTTCAATTTGGACAAGTCTGAAACTTTTTCACATGGTAAAGAGTTAAACCTCAGTTCATGCAGAAAACTCCTATTTAACAAATACATGATTGAAAGTGATTTGCTACAAGTAACAAAGGAAAGATGAATTCTTTCACTACAAGCAGAGCTCCAGATAGAAGGGAGTGGTGGTATTCTAAATCCATTATTTCTCTTAAAATATTCTGATTAAGTTCCATGAGCACCAGACTGAAAATGTGGCCTCCAGGTTTTTCCAAGATTTAACCCATTGACCTAACTTTCAGTCCATTGTGACCCAATTTCAGAGTTGTCTGAGCTATCATCCTGACAAACGTGCTGACAAAGTTTAAGGAGTATTGGACTGAAAATGTGGCCTCCAGAATGCACACAAAGTTCTTATAAGATTTGACTGAATGACCTACTTTTTGACCTGGCATGACCAGATTTCAAACTTGTCAAAGATATCGTCAAGACAGACATTCTGACCAATTCAATAAGTATCTTACTGAAAACATGGCCTCTAGAGTGCACACAAGGTTTGTCTCTGATTAATTTTGTCCCAGTGACCTACTTTTTGATCCAACGTGATCCAAAATCTGTCTCAGATATCATCAAGACAAACATTCTGAGAAAGTGTGACCTATAGAGAGCATACAAGGAAATTGTTGATGACCGCAAGACGGACAAAGCACGACAGACACAGTATGATCACAAAAGCTCACCATGAGCACTTTGAAAAATTCTGGCAAAAATACCCTTTGAAAACGCAATGGTTCAGTTCTTCTTTTCCCAGAAAAACAAAATAAAGTCCATTTTATTTATTTAGCCCTCCAATTTTTTTTTTTTTTTTTCAAAGAAGGCTGATAAGCACTTACTTTTGCAGGTTCCACAAAAGCCAGCCAATCAGAAGTGGTTGTAGGTAAGAGTCCCATCACCTGACATTTATACACAGCCAGTCCAAGGCAGACAATATTTCCAAACATATACACAAACTTCTGTAATGCAGCTTGAGATCCTTCTATCATTTTAAATGCAGCTGTCAAAAAAAAAATCACAGAGCTCCAGAAAAGAGGGAGTGATGGTATTCTAAATCCATTATTTCTCTTTGAAACCCTATGTTGTGGGTACTCTTTAGAATCTTCTCTACCAGACGATTCTAATGAGTACCCACAACATAGGGTTTAGTGGTGAATAATTAATATTTTCAATTTTGAAATCAAAATCACTCCCTCTATCTGGAGCTCTGAATTCATGTATATAATGTTAAATCAGGGCCCATATTCATCAATTATTACTAATAATGATATTCTTCTAATTATCAAGAGTACATATATTCCAATTTTCAAAATATGTGTAACGCAATTTCTGATTGGTCTAACTAAATGGTCCACATATCATTCTGTTAATATCTTAGCTTAAATCCAACTACATGTATTTGCAATCAAACACAGATTTTTAGCCTTAGTAAACATTTTTTCCCAAAAGGTGCTAATCAAAAATCTAGATGTCTCAAGTTGTATCAGTCTTTTCACTATCAAATCGGGGAATTCCTTTTTTTTCCCATTGTCTAAAAGTAGATTTCACTGAAGATGACTTCGGTTAAAGTTCAGTTCAATAAATTGTAGCTGATGGTGTATATCCAAGATCAGACTGCAATTTCTATGCAGTCTGATCTTGATCTACACTGTCTGCAAAAGTGACTCAAGTTATCATTTGCAGTGAAAAAACTGACTCTTTACCATACGACAAAATTATAGACTGGTCAAAATCAAAAGCATTTGCAGATAACATAATAAATGTGGCAGAAATAATGGGATCTGTCTGTGAAAGGTTGAAAACATTGTGGAAAAAAGGAGAAAATTCTAGCTACCAGAATTTTTTTCCTTTTCCCACAATGTTTTGAAAAACTTCTTTTTCATTAAAACTGGGGATTGTGTAGTACAGGGTTTAAGCTACAAAAAAAGATTAAAATAAATTCTTACTGGTTGACGCTGACATGAGAGCCTGGATGGGTCTAAAAAACATCATTCCAACCATCATAATGGGGAAAATAGAAATGGTATTTCCTGCCATCCACATGATGAAGAAATTCATTGGAATCTGTTTCAGTGGCCCAAGAGCAATGTCCCAGGATTTCTGTAATTGTGAAAACAATTTGATCTATTAAAAATGCATAATTTGACCTTTTTCGGCCCCTGCAGTTGAAAGCATGAAGAAATTTACCAGGATCTGTTTCAGTTGCCCAAGGGCAATGTCCCAAGATTTCAGAAATTCATGGAAATAAGTAAACCTATTTGTGCACAAATATGACTTTTTATGGCCCTGCAGTTGACAGCTGTAAAAACATTGTGGCTCTTTGACATAATAAAAATTTTACACCAATCCAAATTGAAAGCAGTTGAAGACAACAGATTGAATGTGGCTCCAATGATGAGATTTTTCCCTAAAAAGGGTAGAAAACATTGTGGGCAAAGGAGAAAATGCTGGTTACCAGCATCTTCTCCTTTGCCCACAATGTTTTCAAAAGGCCTTCTTCCTCAGGAATATTAAAACAATGTATTGTTTAGTGAAGGGCTATATAAATGTATAACATTAAACAAGAAATCTATACCTTTACAATCAAGTGAGACTGCGAATCATTATCTTTTTTACTGTCATCTTTTGCACTGACCATTTCACCATATCCACAAGGTTTCGGGAGATTGCTTACTGATGGAATGGCAACTTGTTTGTCCCCTTTTGATCTAAAAATAACCATTCTATTCATAGGTTCTCTTACAGTATACAGTATTAACTCTTTACCACATGACAGAAATTTTGGATAGGTCCAAACTGAAAGCATTTCCAGACATGGTAAATATGGCACAAGTAATAGAATTTGCCTATGAAAGGTTGGAAAGCATTGTAGGAAAAGGAGAAAATCCTGATTACCAGCATTTTGTCCTTTTTCCATAATGTTTTCAAAAGCTCATTAAAACTCAGGATTGTTTAATAAAGGGTCAATTAATTACCTCTCATGGACCGACTATATTTTTTTGTAATTTACCTAACCACTTTTGAATGTTATTATATAACACACACAACAAAATTTTAGACTTATCCAAACTGATAGCATTTGCCTTTAATAGGAAAGAAAACATTGTGGGCTTGTGGGAAAAAAAGGAAAATGCTGGTTAGCAGTATTTTCTCAATTTCCCAAATCTTTTCAAAAGCCTGCTTAAAAATCGGTATTTCTTCTTTAAGGGTTAAGGCAGAATGACTGTCTTTCAGATTTGAGATGATCTTTGTTGAGGATAAATTTATCTAGAACATTTTTTTCCCCTGCAGCACAATAAATGGGGTCTCTGCCAAGTGTATAAGGGATGACTCTTCCTCTACCCTGCTTATTTCTCAAAGGTATCCCAGGTTGAATCCCCTTCAGTATGCAGAAAGAAAGAAAGAGAGAGAGAGGGGGGACAGAGAGGAAGATCTTCTTTTCAGGCTGTTGTTACTGATCCTAATTGAATGTCTATTTCTACATCAACAGAAAGCTCCTCTTAATTAGAAAAACGAATTCTATAATCTTTTTGAAATTTCGAGAGAAATTCTAGACCAAAAAGATATGAGATACCGATTTACGCCGGTAAAATCCATTGTCCATTTGTGGAACTTTTTTCCTTTCGTCGCCATATTTGTTGTTGTTGTACTCTGCATTTTTAAAAAATTATCTCCCTTGAAATTAGAGTTTCCGCTTCTCTATTTCTAGGGGAGGCAACTGGTGCGACCTTAGTGAAAATATAGGAGTTTTCTCCCTTGAATAAAAGCGTGCGGCAAGGTATTTTCGTCAGAAAATTTAATGTGAACTAGATGCGTATATCACCTGTACTTACGCACAAAAAATCTTTCTGGTGACTCTATAAACTTGTGCATTATATCTGTGATGACAGAATAGGTTAATTGCAATTACTTATCATTTTTTCCTCATCCACCAACTTTGAAAATGATACGGCACTGAATAGAGAAAGAGTATTTTTCTTAATTCTTTACCAAAACGACTAGATCTATATTTTTGAGTCGACAAGATTTAAGGCATTTGTACACAACAAATTGACTGTAGCTCTAATTATAATTTCTATCATTGATAGAGTAGAAAACAATGTGGGAAATGGAGAAAATGCTGAGTACCAGCATTTTCTCCTCTTCCCACCATGTTTTCAAAAGCCTTCTATCAAAGGGTCCTTAAAACTCAGAGCTGTAAGGTAAAGGGTTAAGCAGTTCTTTTCTTCATGTTTCGTTTTCAACAAGACAAACTGTTTGATTTAAACGCCTAATCTTATGTAATGGTACCTCCCTTTTACACTTTCCTAGCCATATACATGTCAAGACCTCCAAGGAAAGAGGCCTTTTAAAACATAGTTGAAAAAGGAAAAGTGGTGGTTACCAGCATTTTCTCCTTTTCTCACAATATTTTCTACTTTTTAAATGACAACTCCCATCATTTGAGCCACATTTAATTTGTCATCCGCAAGTGCTTATAGCTCGTCAGAGTCTTTTTCTATAAGAGTTTTTATGTTTAACCCTTTTCCACACAATCCCAGGTTTGAAAACATTGTTGGAAAAGGAGAAAATGCTGGTAACCTGCATTTTATCTTTTTCCTACAATGTTTGCTATCCTTTCAAAGTCCTAATTTGTGCAACATGCAACATTTAGTTTGTTGTCTGCAAATGCTTTCAATTTATACCGATCCAAAATTTTGTTATTTGATAAAGAGTTAAACTTATGTCTGATTTCCCACAAAGTTTCAAAACTGCCTATGACCTGAAATTATGCGCATGTTAAATATTTGTGGGAAAAAAATGCGAGGGATAACACAGTATCAAAAAAGAAACTCATGGATAAATAAGAAGAACTGTTTGCCTTTACAAATATCTACCATCGGAAAAGCGTTTTGTCAGTTTCTGGAGAAGCCATTAAAACCCTAACCTTTTATCACTCAAGTTCCGAGCGTTTTGGTCCATTTCGTCTTACTACGCTCATTTTACTCTAACAAGAGTTATATCCCTTCAACTAAACCCACCTTATGTTCCCTTCCTCTTTTAAATGCCCCGTAAAAATCGAAACAGTTGTAATTCAATGTTTAATTTTGATTTTCATGGATGCCATGATAATAATTAAACCAAAATATCAAATGTTAAAGTCTGAAATTTAGTTCTTCAATTTCAGAAACGACGGAGGCTGAAACATCAATATTGACATCCACGCATGCGCATTGTCAATTTCTTGTGGCGGCGAATTTCGGGACTGACATAAATATGGGTAAGTTTTTTTCTGGATTTATTATGTTTATCACATCTTGACCTAAATTTGGATTACGTCACAGACTTGTAAGTTTCAGATGTATCTTCTATCACCGTAAGTAAGCTTGTCTTGTCATATTTCCGGGAGAATTAGCCAGGTAAAATGTGTGGATCTCCCGAAATAAACATTGAACGGAAATGTCTATTGATTTTTGGGGGTTGCTCTGTATTTCCGGGTTTTCGTTTAATAATTACCGTTTAGGGACTTAAGGGACCTTTGTATTACAAACTCAAGGATTCGATAACTTATTCTCTAGTAGAATTTATTTTTTATTCAGTCGTTTACAGCGACGACTGTCATATGTTTTACTGGAGTTATTTAAAACTGCACTGTAACAGAAGACACAGTCAGTTTTAAAACTGTTCATTGACAGCATTTGCAGACGACAAATCTGGCCAGGATAATTAAATTTTTCATTGAAAGGGCACGGAAGTATGTTGAAAGTATTCTTCCTTATAGTGTTTTAAAAAGCATAGAATCTGTAGTAAAAGGTGAAGTAGATCTCACACTTTTGTATTGTTAAACAAAAACCCATGATCCACCTCAATTACCGCCTCCCCTCCCCCACATCTGCAAAAGAAAAAGGTTTTTGGAGGCATACAGGAATCAGCCTAATTGGCATGCTCATAGGTCAATTTATATTAAGGGTAAACTCTTTCCTCTGTTATGCTGTTACTAACCAACAACCCTGAATTTTAGCCACCATAATTAAGATGACATTTGAAAGCAATTGCAGGCAACAAAATAAATGTGAACTAGATGATGAAATTTGTTTCTGGAAAAGCAGGAAACATGGTGAGAAAATGCTGGTTACCAGCATTTTCTCCTTTTCCCACAAATGTTTTAAAAAACTTCATTGTAAAACTGAGAGCTTACCTGATATATGTTGTAGTGATCTTGTCCCAATGACTTACAAGTAGATAGTTTTCTCCAACAGACTTTGGCTCCAGAGAAGTACATGTTTGTTCACTTTCAAGGTTGCCTTTTGTTGTCCGCATTAGTCTCATGATATTTTAGCAGTGATCACAGCCAAACCGTTCAGGGCCACTCTTACATAGTACCAAAACATACATACCTGCAGGGGAATAGTTTACCACATTTCTTTTTTGGGGTTGTTTAAACTTGGAGTTATTGTGGTGAAGGGTTTGGGAAAGAAAAATACAGTAAAATCTTTTCTCGGAAAAGGAGCATACTATGCAACTGCAGATTATCCAACAACAATCAATAGGGCTGCAGGGATATCAAGGGTAGGGTTGTAATGGATGTACTCCCATAGACAGCAGATAGATATGTCTGTATTATATGTTTTACTGGTATCAGTGTCTGATCCAGAGCGCGGGATTACGAGAATCACGCACATTTTCAAAACCAGTGCGCGGCAATCTCGAGCAAAAATAATTAGGCAATTAGCGTTTGATCACTGATTAACGCTCAAACAACGATGTGAAAATCACTTTCATGGGCAGCACAACTGTACAGGGATCGTATGTAACATGTAATTTACTATCCCTGAACTTTATCAGATCATTCCTATGAATTTAGAGTGACTTCCCTTTCTTACTTCGTGGATTTTTATTTTATGCAAAAATGTCTGCCTTTTTTTTTTTTTCTTCTGGATTTAAATATAGATCGATAACAGGTTTCCAAGTCTTATTTTATTAAAATAAATACGTGCAAAGTACTGCCTTTCCATCCAAATACATACCAAGGCTGTCAAGATGAATTTATTTTGATACTGCTTTATTATTTTCGTATTGATACTGATTCCCGAAAGTTGATATTTTTTTGCATGTAAACCCAAACAAATAGTAGACGATACTGACAGTTCTGTTTTCTAAGATGGACAAAAACATCTAATTACTGATTTATTTACGCATAGACCAGGTGGCAATAAAGATGAAAAACTAGTTTTGGAAAATCTATTGTTGGCCAGTGCGACTCAGAGATGAGCGTAACTGATGAAAGCATAGGGATTAGCGTTTTAACTTCTATTTACAGTTATGACTTTCAAGTTTCAAAGTAAGATTTTGTATAAGGTATGAACAAGACTGGGGCACAGTAGTGGTACTACAGAATTGAAAGGGTTAAATAAATGATCCAAGAAAGAGATTAGCTGTTTCTTGCTTTTTGTAGTTGATTTTGATCCCCCGTGTTTTTTAGAAATCCCCCATGCCTTTCAGAGTGATGGGCGACAATTCCCCACTATCTTCAAATCCTAGATCAGACACTGCAGTATACCATATATGGCTTGCAACATGTGAAAATGGGCATTCGGACATTTAGGTAAAGTGTCGTCTGGGATCAGCCTGCGCAGTCTGCGCAGGCTAACCTGAGACGGCACTTTACGACTACATTAGATTTTGTGCTACAGTAGACTTGCGCAAAACAGAAAATTATATAAAAACGGAAAGTGCCGTCTTGGATTAGCCTGTGTGGCATGCGCAGGCTGATCCGAGACGACACTTTAAGCAAATGTCCGAATGCCCCTTTTCGTATGTTGCAAGCCATATATGTGAGTAGAGCTCTTGGAAAAGGCGGTTTATACATCTTTATACATTATGAATCATGAGTTAGAAGGCTCCTTTTACATGCAGAAAACTTACCAGTAGCAAAAAGTTACAACCCAGGTTGGCTAGCATAGGCTGTCATTGTTTGATACTTTTTCGCTGATGTATCAAACCTCCTTTTCACAGAGCCTGACTCATATATGGCCTGCAACACGCGAAAAGGGGCATTCAGACATTTGCGTAAAGTGCCATCTCAGAGATGGCACTTTACGACTACATTAGATTTTGTGCTACAGTAGACTTGTGCAAAACAGAAAATAACCAAAAAACGGAAAGTGTCGTCACTGATCAGTCTGCGCCGACTGCGTAGGCTGATTCTGGACAACGCTGTACGCAAATGTCCGAATGCCCCTTTTCGTGTGTTGCAGGCCATATTGAAAGCATATTCAGACAACAAATTAACTCTGGCTCAGATGATGAGATTTATCTTTGAGAGGGTAGAAGACATGATAGAAAGAGGAGACAATGCTGGTTACCTGCATGTCTCTTTCCACAATGCTATCAAAAGTGTACTTCAGGGTCATTTGAGAAAGGGTGATATGAGCTTAGCCATAATTCATAGAGCATAATTTAATAAAGTAGTCAAAGCGGACATTTTGGATTTGTTTTTCATTGCTCTTTACCCAACAAAAAAAAATTGCAAACTCATACAGATTGAAAGCATTTACAGATGACAAAATTTAATGTGGCTAAAATGATGAGATTTGTCATTGAAACGGTGGAACGCATTGTGGGAAAAGAAGAAATTGCTAGTTACCAGGATATTCTCCTTTTCCACAATGTTTTAAATGGCTTTCTTCCTCAGGGTTGTTCTAGCAAGAGATTGTGAATCAGACCTTCAAAAAATTAAGAATGTAAGAGCATAATTTATGATAGCAAAACATCTTCTTTTTCTGATACAGAAAATATGGATGAAAAGCAAAATGCTCTTTTTTCTACAACACACACATTGAGTTCTCTGACGGATTAACATGAATGGAAAATGTGCGGTTTTAGCACTTGTGCGAGTTAAACAGATACACAGTGCATTCCCTGCAGTATTGTGGTATTGGAAGGTTCATTGATGTGTCTCTGGTTGTTCAGAATGGGAGTCATGGATGATTCATTTACCAATTATTGATTTTTGTGATCCTGCTGTATGGAAACATTTTAATGCTTTACCAAATGATAAAATTTTTGTACAGGTCCAAAATGAAAGCACTTGCAGACAACAATTTAACTGTTGTAAAAAATAATGGAATTTGTTTTTGATGGGATAGAAAACATAGTGGGAAAAGGAGAAAGTTCTGGTTAACCAGCATTTTCCCCCTTTTTCCGGCATGTTTCCATAAGTCTTCTTTGATAGGGTTGTTAAAACTTGGGATCCTACGTTTGAATGACCCTAAGGAAGAGGGCTGTGAAAACCCTGTGGAAAAAGGAGAAAATAATACTGGTTCCCAATGTCACATTTTTCCACAATATTGTCTACTTTATCAAATACAAATCTTATCATATTAGACACATTCAATTTGTTGTCTGCAGTTATTTGGATTAACTTGAAAAATTGTTCGTCTGTTAAAGTGTTATGGTCAATATTGAAATGATGACACACACATAAAATTGCAATAGAAACTCTTTTCTTTTTGATACCCATTAACACAATAAATAATCTGACTGTACATCAATGCATTTGACAAATTATTGACTGAAGAAACTCAGGAAATTGGGAGAGTTAATCCCCTTTTTCCACAAGTTTTTCTACACTTTCACAGACAATATCCATTATTTTAGATACATTCATTTTGTTGTCTGCAAATGCTTTTGATTTGGATAAGTCTCAAATTTTATTGTTTGGTATAGAGTAAATAATGTTGAAAGTGGCATAAAACAACATCCAAACAAAATTTTCCTGGACAGGGAAAAGGGATAGAAAAAAAAAATGATGCAGATATTTGCAAAAAAATGACATTCACAAATAATTTCTCCCAGCCCTTTGATTAGGAAAAACAAGTCTGAGTATAATAACTACCTTTGAGGTTCTGTTAGATAAAGGTTCTTGCTAAAATTAGGCAGGAAGGTACTTAAGACTCACTTATAGAACAATTTAACAGCCATCCATCTGTATTTATAAACTCCAGATGGTACCCTAACCCTTTCTATTATACATTCCAACATAAACTGTTTCTTTACATCTGAGAACATTAAAGGCGCAATACTCGTCAAATCTAAACAATACAGGTGTTAAAATGCATTTGTATTTAATTTACACCTTTTAAAAGTATGGAAATTATTGTGAAGATGACAATTTATTGTTGTATGGTGGGTCCAAGTGTTACTAGCTGGCAGAAAAATTAATTTTAAAAACAGGTAAAAAGTTGCCAGGTAACTTACCCTTGTCATCTTCACTCACTCACATAGTAACTGTTTATATTTAGCTGCTATTAAATGTGACTTTAAAAAATCCCAGCTTTTAATCGAAAATTTACAGCTGATGACTTTAAAAATTTAAAGTTAACTTAACCCTTTACTACCCTACAAACTATTAGCCTGGTCCAAATTGAAAGTATTCGCAGACAACAAACAGTGTGTTGCTCAAAGCAAAAAACTTATCATTGAAAGGGTAGAAACATTGTGTGGGACACAGAGAAATTGCCGTTTAGTTAAATTATCAGCTAGCACATTTTCTATATATGAATTCCTTTGTTTAAACTCTAAAACTGCTAAATAAATGAAACAAAAATTTTCACTAAATTGTAAAAATCCAAATATTGCTGTTTCAAAGTTGATTTCATCTAAAAGAAAATACTGTATCGGACAGTGTAGATCAAGATCAGACTGCACATTTTGTGCAGTCTGATCTTGATCTACACTGTCCACATAGTCTAAGGGTAAACTCCTAAAGCGCCTTTCACTTCTTTTGTTGCCTCTGTGTCCAGTGTAGATCAAGATCAGACAGCACAAAAGATGCAGTCTTATCTTTGCTCTACAGAATCACATAAGTGGGGGGGTGGGATTTTTACCTCTTACCTCCATTATGAAAAAAAGCAACTTGCATGGGTACTGATCAATGATTTATATAATTATGGATCCATAAAATTTATGAATTCAAAAAAACACATGAATCATGAGGAAGACTGATCCTTTGACAGACAGAAAATTGATCCAATAGCCAAAGGTTTTGACCCTGAACAGCCTGAGCAGTCTCCACAGGCTGACCCAGGGTCAATACTTTTTGCAGATGCATTAAACCCCTCTTTCACAGAGCATGACCCATTAATTTAAACCTGATTTGATATATTTTTACAGGAACAGTCTTGAGATTTATAGGTTTTTTTTCATGACTAATATTTTTTAATTACTCTATACTATAGGGCTCTTAGGTAAAAACTAGTACTTTTGCTGTTCAAACCTTTACCTGAATCAATTCGGAGTTTTAGTGACCCTATCGAAGACAGCTTTTTAAAACATTATTGCCAAAGGAGAAAATGCTAGTAGGCAGCACAGGGTTTTCCCTTGGCAACAAAAATAGGGGGTCATTGTGACCCCCTAGTCAAAAATAATGGGCGTCATTTTGGAATTTATGAGGGTCACAACAATGCTAGAGTTTAAATGATTCACAAGGGTTGAATTTTGAAGTTTGTGCATCCTCTATCTGTGATAAAGGGTTATTTTATTTTGTTTTTATCACAGGAATCGACCGTTTAATTGGTGAAAATAGTTTGTTATCCGCCGGATTGGGGAGTCTCTATTGTTTTGCTTGATAGAGAATATCCATTTCGGCCAAAAATAAACTATTTTCACCAATTAAACAGCAGATTCCTGTTTTGACACATGGGTCGCATTCATGCCGCTGTTTTCAACGAATAAAAAAGTGTATCTCTTTAGCTAATTTACGGTAAACCCTCGAGACCTTGAAAGGTGTTTTCTAGTGCTCTTACCAGGCGTTTTATCGTCAAATCATTGTTTAAGGGCTATTCTTCCTTGCAGACAGTAAGAATGATGTCAATTTTGACAAAGCCATATTGTTTTCATTAGAGATCGACTGGTCTAGTTTCGACCCGTTTAAAGAAGGACGGTATTCCGGTAAAATCGATACACAGTCCAGTGTTTCGTTCCATTTTCACTTCGTACTCCAGATTTTTCATTTACTCGCTATGTCACGGTATCGGTAGTATATACGACTGTTAGTAATTCTTACCGTATTTGTGCATCAACAATGACGCATTGTTGAAAAAACTGCGGGTCATTTTCCTTAAAAATGCGTCAAAATACACAAAATCGTGCAGCATTTTATCCTTTTCCCATAATGTTTTCTTCTCTTTCTGACCTTTCTGAAGAAAAATTTTTGTCACATTTGTCAACATACCCTTTTAATTTGACTGGAGGTATAGAATTTTGTTGCCCGGTATATTTTCAGTCAGACTGAAAGCAGGGGATCTGTTTGTGAAAGGGAAGAAAATATGGTGGGAAGAGGAGAAAATGCTGGTGACCAGCATTTTCTCCTTTTCCAGCAATATTTTCAAAAGCCTTCTCAATCAGGGTTGTTAGAATTAGAGATTGTGTGGTAAAAGGTTTTGACTGATTGATTGTATGGTGTTCAACACAGTTTTTAAAATTAGTTCAGTTATAACATGGCGACCAGTGCACCTCTCTATATTTTCCTGGTGTTTCTATTACCATTACTTCCCAAAATATTGTTCCCAAGCTTCTGCTTTCCCACATAACCATCATTGAAACCATAATTAGCAGTGAGAGAGGAATGAATCCTGTTGCAGTGAGTGACTATCATCAATCCTTGAAAAGAAACTTACCGAGCTGGGGATTCTAACCAGCAACCTCCCAGCTGTTCTTAAGTCCTGTACGCTGTCAACTGCGCTATCAGGGCTTGATTAAAGCCAGTAAAGGGTGAAAAGAGGATGAACTTCTGAAGTGATGGAATGGTTCTGCCAGATGGATAAACAGTTGTAGTTTATCATATATACAAGCTGAAAAAATAGCTTTCTCTCCTCACAGGGTCATTAACTCATTACACCATATGCAAATTCTGTAAAGCTCTCATTTAACTCCTCAAGCCCTTACCATACAATCCTGAGTTTTAAAGACCTTGTGATTGATAGTTGATTGTATGGTGTTTAACGCCATTTTCAACATTATTTCAGTTATATTGCGGCGGCCAGTGCACTTATCCATTCTTTCCTGAATTCTCTTTTACAAGTACTCTGCGCAATTTTCTTTCCAAGCCACTGGCTGCTTTCCCCCATAACCATCGCCGAAACAATGGTCAGCAGTGGGAGAGGAAACGACCTTGTGAAAGAAAGCTTTTGAAAATATGAAGGGAAAGGAGAAAATGCTGGTAACCAGTATTTTGTCCTTTTTATACGCTCGCCGAAGATGGGATGTATTATGGGATCACCCATGGCGTACAGGCGGGTGGGCATCTGGGCGGGCGTCTGTCCAGGCGGGCGTCTGTCCGGGCGGGCGGCGTCCAGTTCTTTGTCTGGAGCATAACTGTGTCATCTCCAGTCCGATTGACTTGAAACTTGGCATGTGTGTTTGTTGCAATTATACGGAGTGCAGTGCGAAAGAACCATAACTCTACCTGGTGCTGTCTTTGAGTTATTTCCCTTTGATCGTCATTTTTACAGCATTTTCTGCTTGTCCGGAGCATAACTTTATCATCTCCAGTCCGATTGACTTGAAACTTGGCATGTGTATTTATTGCAATAATACGGAGTGCAGTGCGAAAGAACCATAACTCTACCTGGTGCTGTCTTTGAGTTATTTCCCTTTGATCGTCATTTTTAGCTCCACTGGCCGAAGGCCAGCGGGCTTATGTCATGGCCTGTTGTCGTCGTGCGTCCGTCGTCCATCCGTCCGTCCGTCCGTCCGTCCGTCCGTGCGTGCGTTAACTTTTTTTTAAAACGTCTTCTTCTCTGAAACTACCCATCCAATTTTGATGAAACTTCACAGAAATGATCCTGCCATGGTCCTCTTCAGAATTTCTTGAAAGAATTTAATTCCTTCAAAAACTCTGGTTGCCATGGCAACAAAACTGAAAAATTTTGAAAATCTTTGAAAATCTTCTTGTCTGAAACCGTAAGGCCAAGGGCTACCAAATTTGGCATGTAGCTTTATCTAGTGGACCTCTACCAAGTTTCTTCAATTTATAGCCCTGGGGTCAAAATTGGCCCCGCCCCGGGGGTCACAAGTTTTACATGGGCTTATTTAGGGAGAACTTTAAAATTCCTCTTCTACCTAGCCATGGGGCCTAGGGCGACCAAATTTGGCATGTAGCTTTATCTAGTGGACCTGTACCAAGGGTGTCCAAATTATAGCCGAGGGTCAAATTTGACTTCGCCCCGGGGGGTAACATGTTTTACATGGGCGGGCTTATATAGGAAAATCTTTCGCATCTAGCTATAAGGGCTAGGGCTATCAAATTTTGCATTTAGCTTTATCTAGGGGGTCTCTATCAAGGGTGCCCAAATTATAGCCCAGGGGGTCAAATGTAGCCCCACCCCAGGGGGTCACAAGTTCTACATGGTCTTATATAAGGAAACTTTAATAATCTACTTGTACATAGCCATATTTAGGCCTAGGGCTACCAAATTTTGCATGTAACTTTATATAATGGGCCTTTACCAAGAGGGCCCAAATTTTAACTTTGGGGGTCAAGTTTGACTCCACACCAGGGGTCACAAGTTTTACATTGGCTTTTATAGTGAAAACTTGATAAACCTGTGTCATGGATCACATATTTTACAGGGCCTTTTATTCAGCAAACTTGTTTTACATGACTTTTTGTTGGGCAAGATTAAAAAATCTTTTTGTTTATAACCACACATTCTAGTTTCATATTGTAGGTCTGGGGTCAAAATTGCCTTCATTCCAGGGATCGCAAGTTTAACATGGGCTTCAAAATATTGTCACTTCAATTTAAACATTAATCAAGGGAAATAACTCTTTTTATGAAAGATAAAGTTCGTTACTATTTACCTCCCTTGATTATCAAGCTGCAGTGATACATGATTGGTGCTAGACAAGTTTTTTAGCTCCACTGGCCGAAGGCCAGCAGGCTTATGTTATGGCCCGTTGTCCGTTGTGCGTCCATCCGTATGTTAACTTTTTAGCTCACTTGAGCACAACGTGCTCAAGGGGAGCTTTTAGGATCACCTGGTGTCCGTCGTGCGTCGTGTGTCGTCAACAATTCTTTAAACATCAACTCCTCCTAAACCACTGGGCGGATTTGGACCAAACTTGGCTGGAATGTTCCTTGGAAGGTCCTCTTTAAAAACTGTTCACAGAATTTGATTCCATCAAAAACTCTGGTTGCCATTGCAACCAAATGGAATTTTTTAGGGAATTCTTTAAAAATCTTCTTCTCTGAAACCACGGGTCAGATTTTGAAATAATTTCACAGATATGCTCTTTGGGTGACCCTTTTTAAAATTTGTTCGTAAAATTTTGATCCGTCAAAAAATGTGGCTCTGGTGAATGGGGGCTTCTTGCACCATATAGAAATGAAGGAATTCTTCAAAATTCTTCTTCTCTGAAACCGCTGGTCAGATTTCGAAATAATTTCACAGGATTGTTCCTTGGGTGACCCTTTTCAAAAACTGTTCATAAAATTTTGATCTGTCAAAAAACGTGGCTCTGGTGAATGGGGGCTTCTTGCACTATACAGAAATGAAGGAATTCTTTAAAAATCTTCTCCTCTCATGGGTTTCATGTTTTACAGGGCTTTTCATTGAGAAAAATTTGAAAATCTTCTTGTTTATAACATTCAAGAACTGAATTATTTGGTATGGAGCTTTATATTGTGGACCTCCACCAGGATTCAAATAATTATAGCTTTGCGATCAAAATTGGCTTTGCCCATGGATCACAACTTTCTCGTAGGATTAGATAGAAAAGTGTTTGCATGTCCTTGTGTTTGAAATCAATTTGCTGAATATTGTAATGTTTGGCTTGTAGTGTTTTTACTTAATAGCCAGTGGAGCGATACAGGGCCATCATGGCCCTCTTGTTACAGCATTTTCTGCTTGTCCGGAGCATAACTTTGTCATCTCCAGTCCGAATGACTTGAAACTTGGCATTTGTGTTTGTTGCAATAATACAGAGTGCAGTGCGAAAGAATCATAACTCTACCTGGTGCTGTCTTTGAGTTATTTACCTTTGATCGTCATTTTTACAGCATTTTCTGCTTGTCCGGAGCATAACTCTGTCATCTCCAGTCCGATTTACTTGAAACGTGGTATTTGTGTTTGTTGCAATAATACGGAGTGCAGTGCGAAAGAACCATAACTCTACCTCATGCTGTCTTTGAGTTATTTCCCTTTGATCATCATTTTTACAGCATTTTCTGCTTGTCCGGAATATAACTTTGTCATCTCTAGTCTGAACATCTTCAAATTTAGTATGCATGATTGTTGAAAATTTACAGAGTGCAGTGCACAAGAACCATAACTCTTCCTAGCGCGAATTTTGAGTTATTTCCCTTTGATCGTCATTTTTACAGCATTTAGTGCTTGTCTGAAATATAACTTTGTCATCTCAAGTCAGAGTGACTTCAAACTTGGTATGCATGTTTGTTGCAATATTACGGAGTACAGTGCGCAAGAACAATAACTCTACCTAGTGCGGATTTTGAGTAATTCCACTTTGATCTTCATTTTTACAGTATTTCTTGCTTGTTTGGAACGGAACTTTGTCATCTCAAGTCAAATTGACTTGAGACTTTGGTAAACATGTTTGTTGCATTACCTGCCCTTTATGATTATTATACCCCCTCGACAACTGGTGGTGTGACGGGTGTATCTTGCGACAATTTGCCGCTCTTGTTCGATTGTGTTTTCTACCCATTCAAAGGCAAATCCCTTTGTTTGAGTTTCACTTAATTTGTTGTCTGCACATCCATGTACTTTCAATTTGGACAAGTCTAAAATTTTGTTCCTTGGTAAAGAGTTGTCTCAGCGAAGTTTCATGTGATGAACATTTGAAGAATGCAAATTAAATTTCCCACATGACTGGCTTTGTGTTTTACAGTGTAGAAAACACTGTGGAAGTAGGAGAAAATGCTTCTACTGATGAAAGTCATTTTGCTGTCTCCTTTCTGATGTTTGAATGACATACCCTGATTTTGTTTTAAAATAGCCAACCAAAATTTGTGGTAGAAATAGCCATGGTTTCATATACTTTGTATGAATCTGAAGGAGTAAAACGCAAAAAATAAATGAATAAATGTAGAGCAGGTACAAAATCTTTGAAAACTTTTAGGCATTGAACAAGACATTGAAGAAACCATGGATTGCAAAAATATGTTATCAGTTTCATGGTGCACATTACTTTTTTACAGCTTTCTTAAAACTCAACAACTTTAGGGGAGGCCCTAAAAAGCATTTGTTGAAGGGATGAGCTGTTAAATCCCTAAAGTACCTTTCACAATTTATGTTTCTTTTGTGGCTGTTGAAGATCAAGACCACACTTCTCAAAAGTTGCAGTCTAATCTTTGATCTCCAAATCTACTACATTGAGATGATTAGGCCCTGAAAAAACTGCTAAATTGCTGCATAAGGTATATTTTACGGTCTGAATTTACCTATGATGTCTATTTGGCAGTGTAAGTGGTAAAATGCAGACTTGTTTAGAAGAGGGCTTGTATTAATGACAGACTGAAGAATGTTCCCATGTTTAATATAAACATTTTACATAAGTTCAGAATTAATTTACCTGTTCTGGTGTTAGGCTTTTTCATTCATTTAACCCTTGTGCTGAATGAATGTAATGAACCTATTCAGTCTGAAAGAAAAATCTGTAAAGGCCCAGTGGCACCAAAAATAAACAATATGTCTTAAAATGCATTTAAGTCATACCATTTAACCATTTACCACACAATGCTGAATTTTATTGACCCGTAGGGGGAATCCTTTTGAAAACATGGGAAAAAGAGAATATGCTGATAACTAGCATTTTCTCATTTTCCCACAGTGTCTTCAGCTGCTTTGAATGACAAAATTCATGTTTTTGGTAACATTTAATTGTTGTCTGCATAAATGCTCTAGGTTTGGACAGGGCTTAAATTTTGTTGTCTCATAAAGGGTTAAAAGTATGGAATTGTGAGGATGAGTCCGATGACAATCTGTTATTGTATGTTGGTCCTAGTGATAGTCACTGGCAGAAAAATGAATTTTGAATTTGATAAAATGATAAAAAAGTTGCCAAGTCACTCTGTCTTTTTGTTTTACTTTTTTGCCTGGTTTTAAAATTCATTTTTCTGCCCGCAACTAACAGAAAAAAAAAAGCTGGCCTATGTTTTGTTGAAATGGATTCACAAGGTTCAGCTGCCAGTTTTTGCTAGCTTAACTCTTTACCAGACAAGCCCTGGTTTTAACGACCCTTGGAAAGAACCCTTTTGAAAGCATTGTTGGAAAAGGAGAAAATGCTGGTAACCAGCATTTTCTCCTTTTCCAACAATGTTTTCCAGTCTATCAAGGACAAAGTCCACCATTTGAGCCACTTTTGATTTGTCGTCAGCAAATGTTTTCGATCTGGACAACAGTGTTCCCACTAGCTTTTTATTTCAACGGTACACTTACCCCCTGAGCTGTAAATCTGGGAGTAAGGTTTCATATTAGAGAGTATAACAATAATGGTTCCCAACTAGAGGTAAAGCAATCCATGTTGATTATTTGCAACAAAAAAGTCTGTTATATTAAGATATCTATGTAAATTACTGCTTAAAGTCATTAATATCCAAAAAGGCAGTCTGATGTGACAGATCGGACAATGTCAAAGAGACATTTTATTGTGTCATGGGTTTCTGCGTTTTTTGCACCGATCTGTTTTTCATGTCCTTTAATTTCTGGATAGCTATTTCCGCATGATTTGACAAAAATTTATCAATAAGGGTAACAAGTAACTCAAAAACCTGTCATTTTACACAAGATAAGCGGACAATGTCCTTTTTTGTTCATGTATTTTCTTACGTGAGGTCTCGCTTGTAACCAAAATTTCTTACATGAGTTTCAATTCAATAACGTGATTTACACAATAATTTGCGCTAGTGGGAACACTGGACAAGTCTAAAATTTTGTCATTGGTAAAGGGTTAATTCTTCTGAAATTGCTTTACAGCTTGTGTCTTGATTTTATTGCTGTTAAAATAATCAGAATCATTCACTAATTTATTGTTGTGACATTCCAGATATCTTTCAGTTTTTTCCACATTTTTTGCTGTGTTAATATATGTCCGACTTATTTTAACTTTGTACCAAACAACACAATTATAGACTGGTTCAAATTGAAAGCATTTTGCAGACGACAAAATAAATATGACTGTAAAAATTGAAATTTGGTCTGGGAAGGGTAGAAAACACTGTGGTAAAAGGAGAAAATGTTGGTAACCAGCATTTTCTCCTTTTCCCGCAATGTTTTCAAAAGGCTTCTTTCTCAGGGTCGTTAAAAGTCCGGATTGTGTGGTAAAGAGTTAACCAATTTCTTGCCCGAGAAGACTTTACATCTCTGTGGTGCATAGCTTTTGAAAACATTTTCTCCTTTTCCTAAAATATTTTTGAGTAACATTCTTTTTGTCGTCCGCAAATGGTTTCATATTGTACAAGACTAAAATGTTTTTGTCTGGTGAGGATTTTACCCTTCTGGTACTAAAAACTTTAGAAGCCAGGTATTCTTATTGATACTTGCAATGTAAAAATTACTGTTATTTTTTTCTTTGTTTCAGAATATCTGTATCAGAAGCGGACTGTATCATAGTTTGGATATAAGATCAGGCTTTGTATCCTGTGCAGTCTGATCTTCATCTAAACTGTCCACAGAAGCATTTAAATCTGGGTTCAGCACTGCTTTAGGGTTAACCCTTCACCACACAATCCCAAGTTTTAATGACCCGAAGAAAGATGGCTTTTGAAAACATTGTTGGAAAAGGAGAAAATGCTGGAAACCAGCATTTTCTTCTTTTCCCACAATGTTTTCTACCCTTTTAAGGAAGAATCCAATCATTTAACCCCTTACCATATGGCAAAATATCGACCTGGAACAAACAGACAGCAGATGACAAATGTGGCTAAAATGATGATTATTTCGTCTTTGATAGTATAGAAAACATTGTGGGATAAGGAGAAAATGCTGGTAACCAGTGGTAATCAGTGTTTTCAAAAGCATTCTTTCTCAGGGTCATTATAACTTGTGATTGTTTGGAAGATTAAACATTTAATTTGGTGTCTTAATTCTGCGGTAATGTAAAGAGTTAAAATCCACTGGCCAGGGAGGAAGGGGGAGAGAGAGTGCATCTTGAACCCATTTGAAAAATTCCAAACCTCTGGTAATTTTTTCTACCTGACAGGAAAA
The DNA here is from genome assembly GCA_946811185.2 of Hippopus hippopus. Lineage (NCBI taxonomy): Eukaryota > Metazoa > Mollusca > Bivalvia > Cardiida > Cardiidae > Hippopus > Hippopus hippopus. Next base: position 10,124,047 of record OX328103.1, on the reverse strand, counting down.
ATGTTGTTGATGAGACTAGAACCATCTGTAATGATCTTTCTGTTTTTTCATGCATGCAATTTTTTTTTCCTGAAATTAAGTTTATATCTACAGAATTAATTGAAAAAGAAATTGTCTTGAAAATATTTCTAAATTAATTACTTTCAGAATTTCACACTGTTTTTGTAATTCTTTTGTGTTGGTTTATTTTCAGCTTCACACAGCATCAGCAGCTCTGTAAGTACTATTTTCACTTTTAAGCTCGACTGTTTTCAAAGAAAATTTGAAGGTATTGTCATAGCTCTGCCGTTGTCTTGGTCTCTGTCTGGGTCTCTATTTGTGTTGTCATATATTTGCTGAAGATGTTTACTTCAAACAGGTAACCCTCAAAAAAAAATTTATGCAGTTATGTGGTCGTTTCTAATGCAGAATTTTCACTGAAAATGTTTGCTTGGTTTATTCAGTGCTCTAATGGTTTACAGACAGTGACATTTAGTGGGAATGTCCAGTAACCCATTATTTAGGGACACATAAGATTCCGGACACTCCATTCCTCAAAGTGCTGTTATTTTTCGGTGTCCTCAGGATTGCACTCCTGGGTCTTTAAGATACTTCAGGGCCCTACTGGAGAAATTTCTCATAATGATCATATATCTTCACATAGGAATTTTCTATAGCTGTCAATTGCATGAATGAAATTAGTTGATGCATGAAGAAGTGACAGAGAAAAGTCAACTTTTTTTTGCAGACATTTGTAATTGGAAATCAAACTTCAGAGAAGTTGTAGTTTGATCTTGATTCTATTTTGTTGGATGTTTTTGACAGAAGCAGCCATTTCCTTGGTTCTTACATGCCTGGAAAAGGACTAGAAAAATGTTTGGTGCAGTGATAATATTGAAGGCTTCTGACTTTTATTTCATAATCCCTAACTTGACAACAAAATTTTAGGCTTGTCCAGATTGAAAGCATTTTGCATACAAAATACTAAATGTTAATCATATAATGGAATTTGTCTTTGAAAAGGTTGAAAAAAATTTGGGAAAAGGAGAAAACGCTGGTAACCAGCATTTTCACCTTTTCCCACAATGTTTTCCAAAGCCTTCATCCCCCGGGCCATTATATTAAGGGATTGTTTGGTGAATGGTTAAGGTTTGCAGCTGGTTTGAATCGAGACAACAGTTTTCACTTTTTTATTCAAAGACATAAAAGAGAAAACAGTTTCTTTCAGGTAAGTCAGTTGTATGGCCTCTGCAAACAGTCTGTGTATCTGGGATATTTGATAAAGAAATGTCTATCTCTTTGTCTTTTCCACAGGCCTTTGAAGTTCAATTGGTCCATCATGAATTTTCTTTTGTTCCCTGACATTCAAAGGTTTCAAACAACTCTTGCAACCAAACATTGGCACTGATCTCATGAATTTTATAAAAACTTTACATTTCCCAAATCACCATGCACTGGGACACCACAAAATTCATTATCTCAAAGTGAATTATCACTAGCGTTAATTTACCTCCAAAAGACGTGCCAAAGTTTCTTACCAATAAACTGTAAAAATGCACTTGAAAAGATGCAAAATGGAAGAGGAAATTTATGATACTGGATTAGATGAAAAATAAAAGATGAGAGATAATTTCATTGATACATCAACAAAAAAAAATGTTAAATCTTTGTTTTTAAAAGAAATATTCAAATTATAATTTGCTGAAGTATAAATAGAGGATCTTACATGAATGTTTATGTATTATCATTTTTATCAAACGTGTTGACTAAAATTGTATGACGTGAGCTGTGGCGAGCATCAAATACATTTTAGTCAATGAGTTTGATAAAAATGATAATTAATACATAAACAGGAATGTGAGATTCTATTTATCACATAAAATGAATGACAGACAGAAAATATCCTGCATCATCACCTTTAACCTCTATACCGTTCACGGGTCCATGTTTACAGTTGCAGTTTAATTTCAAATGTGTATATACACAAGTAGATAGTTCTTTGACATTTACACCGAAAGAAGAATGAAAAAGTTTATAGAGGGGTTAAGTCCACCTATTTCCCCAATAATGTTGATTTTAAGAAACTTTCGCTGCATTTCTTGGTTTTTATCAAACATGAAAATCATAAACTTTCTATGCGCACACATCTTAGCAACAATGATGTCATTTTTCCACGAAATGGCAAGGCAGTACAAATTCCTGCGCATGCTGTGGTTGGTTTCTCTTGCTTTACATGATTGAAAATTGATCAGAACCGGGACCCAAAAACGATAATACACTAGTGTATTATCAAAAATAAATCATGGGTTTAATACACTGCCAGAAAAGGTTTTATGTGATAATAAATATTCTCTTTAAAAGAGAACAGTTGGGTTAAATTTTCTCCTATTTCTTTGCGCATCTTGTATTTTTATGTACAATATAGAGGCAATGCACCAATGTACTATTTTTGTAATGGTGTCAGATGTGTAATAAAAAGTTTGGTGCTTTGTGATAGACCAGTGGAACTTCAGTGGCCTAAGGTCTTTCCATACGAAGAATTCTGTCGTACGCCTTTAATGAAAAGTATCTTCTATATATATCTATCACTCAAATTTCAATTTTTGCTTTGCTGTGAATTAGCTCATGTATATGATGTATTTACTTACCCTTTACTAGACAGAAAAAACTTTAGACTGATCCAAATTGAAAGCATTTGAAGACAACAAATTAAATGTGACAACAAATGATAGGATTTGGCTTGGAAAGTTTAGAAAATATTGTGGGAAAAGGAGGATATGCTGGTTACCAGCATTTCCTCCTTTTCCAACAGTGTTTTCAAAAGACTTCTTTAGCAGGATTGTTAAAACATAGAATCATTTGGTAAAGCATTCATTTGATTTTTGTCACATTCATTTAACCCTTTACCAGACAACAAAATTTCAGCCTTGTCCAAGTTGAAAGCATTTGCAGACGACAATTTCATTCTGACTCGAATGGTGTGATTTTTCTTTGATAGGGTAGAAAACAAGGTGGGAAAAGGAGAAAATGCTGGTTACCAGCATTTTCTCCTTTTCCCACCATGTTTTCAAAAGGCTTCTTTCCAGGGTCGTTAAAAGTCGGGATTGTGTGGTAAAGGGTTAAAAACCAGACAAATCCAGTAAATTTTATTGGATACAGCAAAAAAATAGATAAACCAGTGTCTGTGCTCCCCAGAATCATTGCAAGGTGTTGCCATGTAAGTAGTTTTTGGTCTTCTTTGACTCTGTTTAGTGTGTGAAAGTTAACCCCTTACCACACCATCCCAAGTGTTAATGGCCGTGAAAAAGAATGCTCTTGAAAACATCCTAGGAAAAGGAGAAAAGGCCGGTAACCAGCATTTTCTCCTTTACCTACAGGGTTTTCTACCCTATCCAAGGACTTAAGTCTAATTGTATCAATTTTTAACTTGTTGTCTGCAGTTGCTTTGAATTTGGAAGAGTCTAAATTTTGTCATTTGGGAAAGGGTTAACCCACTGGATGTTACTCAAGACTTAAATTGCTTTTGTAAAAAAAAATAAATCAAATACATTACATGCATCATTACATGCACTTCCATCTTTGACCTATACTTTCTGCTATGTGGAAATGTTCTGACCTAACCATTTAAAAATCTGGAAGGAGAGGCTCTTTGAAATCATTGTGTGAAAGCAGAAAATGTTGGTTTCCAGTAATTTCTCCTTTTCAAACAAATTTTTCAAAGCCTCCTCTTTCAAGATTGTTTAAACTAGGGACTGTGTGGAATACAGTTAAGGCAATTTTTTTTTTTCTCTCAGAAAATGTCCACTTCCATCAATTTGTAGAGCATTTTAAGTGTGAAGACTAAAGACTTTTTCCTGCTTCCTTGTAGCCAGAGTAAATACACTTATCAAACTGATATTTTTAACTATACATTGACATAATCACTTGGACTTCATTACACATGTATATGGGCATCCTCTGTGAAAAGAGGGTTAAATGTGTTGGCAGAAAGTATCAAACAATTTCGGGCTGTACAGTCTGTGCAGACTTACCAGGGTCGAAAGTTTTTGTTTCAGATACATGTCAAAGGACCATCCCTATCTAAAAATTCAGTTGATTTTAAGACAAAATTGATCAGTATTGGATGATGAAGAGTTGCTTGATTTAATGCATTATGAAGATGCATAAAACCCTCTTTTTCCAGAGAGCATCTCAAATATTTTTTCTTTTTTTCTTTACTTTTTAACTTTTTACCGAACGACAAAATTTTAAACTCAACTAAATTGAAAGCATTTGCAGACGACAAAATAGATGTAGCTGAAGTGATGATTTCTATCTTTGATAGGATAGAAAACATTGTGGGAAAAGGAGAAAATGCTGGTTACCAGCATTTTCTCCTTTTCCCACAATGTTTTCAAAAGGCGTTTTTTTCATGGTTGTTAAAAGTTGAGATTGTGTGGTAAAGGGTTAAAGCTTACTTATCTTATGAAATAGTATGCAGATGACTTAAAAAATACCATGGTAAAATAGGGGTTAATCCACTTGAATGAATTCTTTACCAGATAATCCAGTGTTTTGATGATTATGATAAACAAGGCCATTTAACCCTTTACCACACAATGACGACTTTTAACACCCCTGAAAGAGATGGCTTTTGAAAACATTGTGGGAAAAGGAGAAAATGCTGGTACCAGCAATTTCTCCTTTTCCCACAATGTTTTCTACCCTAAGAAAATTAATTTCATATGATCCACATTGAAACTGTCATCAGTGAATGCTTTCAATTCGGACAGGTCTAAAATCTTGTCATGTGGTAAAGGGTTAAACCAGTGTGGAAAAAGGAAAAAGTGCTCAAAACCAGTATTTCCTCCTTTTCCCACAGTGGTCTAAACAGTCCCATACCTTAGTGATCCTGGGGCTTTCAAAACCATTGTGGAAAATAGAGAAAATGGTGGTATCTAGCATTTTCTCCTTTTCCCACAATGCTTTCTACCTTTTTCAAAAGATGAATTTCATCCTTTGAGCCACTTTCAAGTTGTTTTCTGCAAATGCTTCCAGTTTTGATGACTCTAATTTTTTTGTTGTTTGGTAAAGATTCAAGGAACAATTTATTGAGTGCAAGGGAAAGCAATTTTGGCCAGAGGAGAAGTTGCTTGTCTGGGCAATAATTTCCACTTTTATCACAATATTTTCAAGTGATCTGCAGAACGACTTTGACTTGCCAGTTGCCATCATTTTCTCTCTTTTCCACATTTTTTTCAGAAACATTCTTCAATTGTCATGAAAACACAGGATTGTTTGGTTACAGGTTAATACCTAGACATTGTGACATAAAAGAGGAAAATGAGTGGAAAGTAGCTTTATTTCCCATAGTGTTCTCAAACACAGTTATTCTTAGGGGCCTAAAAAAGACATACTGTATTTCTCCTAATAAAAGTGCCATCCCTAATAGTACCTCCCCATAACCTAATGTACATTAGTCGATTAAAATGACAATATTTGAAGAATTTGATGAATATTTCCCTTAATTTGATTAATATTTCCTCTTAACAATCACTAAAACACAAAGAAATACAAAATTGGACAGACTTTTTGCTTTGCAAATTGGATACAAAATAAAGTGCTTCCTAGTAATGTTTTGCATAGCTCCAGGAGCTTTTATTAGGAGAAATACGGTAATTATAATAATGTGAGCTGTTGCCATGATATAGCTGAAAAATGTTGAAAAGACCGTTCAGTCAGTGAATCAGAGGCATTCGAGTCCTCTCTAATGAGTTAACCCTTTACCACATGACAACATTTTTGACTCACTCAAATTGGAAACACTTGCAGATGAAAAAAAATAAATGTGACTTATAAATTGAAATTAGTCTTGAAAGGATAGAAAACACTGTGGGAAAAGGAGAAAATGCTGGTTACCAGCATTTTCTCCTTTTCTCACAATATTTTCAAAAGTCTTCCTTCTTGGGGTCATTAAAACTCAGGATTGTGTGGCAAAGGGTTATTGAAGCCTGGAAGAATGGGGTTGCTCGGAAAAATTGGCTGTCTGACTTTGTGTGCTGAAAAACATCAAGTTTTGTTCATATTTCTTTTTTCTTATGCTCGTACTTTTGTTTTTGTGTGGTAAATTAATTAGCACATTCCAGTAATTTTGACTTTTAACCTTATCCTTTTATCACCATGGTAACTTATCCCTTTACCATACAATTTCAAGTTTATATGACCCGAATGAAGAAGACTTGAAATTATTGTGAAAAAAGGAGAAAATGTTGGTAACCAGCATTTTCTCCTTTTCCCACAATGTTTTCTGCCTTTCCAAATACAAATTTCAACTTTTGAGCCACTTTTAATTTGTTGTCTGTAAATGCTTTCAGTTTGACCAGCCAAACATTTTGTTGTTTGTTTAACTTTGCCCTTTCATTACTTTGAATTTGACTAGATTGACTTAATTCTTTACTAAGCAACAAAGTTTTTGACTTGTCCATAATGAAAGCATATGCAGACGACAATATAGATTGACAATTTAGACTAACTCTTTACCAAATGCAGTGGTAGTTTTACAAATTTGAAACAGTGGGAAACGGGGCCCACTACCCTTGAAGAGTATGGGACAGCTGTGAAATCTATGGGCCCCTTTTTGTCGTATCCAAATTTGTTTAAATCGTTGCACTTGCCATGTCGGATGCTCGTTACAAAATTAATCAATCAACTACAACCTCAATACCTTTTTATTTCGCGTTCAGCTTTATGTATTCCTTCGATGACATTACGCAGCCAAGAAAACCCACAAATAACTACCTAAAATGCAACAAATATTACTTTTGTTTTCCATGGTAAGCCATACTTGTCGGATTGTATTGTAAAAACACCGCTGATTGGTTGGATTTTAAGCGACCAATCAAAATCAGTCTTACTCTCGCAAACTGTAGCCGGTGTTACATATGGAATATTGCAAAAGTCTGCATTTCTGCATGGTTGGATCATGTTGAGTTGTGTGTGTAAAGAGGTGCATACTGGATGAGACCGAATCCAATTGGATTGTTTGAATCCAATATTCACCTCTTTACACCTGCAACAAGTGGAAAACAGTTAAGTTTGGCCCAAATTAGGGATTTTTTTTTCTTTAAGGTGTTAAAACATAGTGTAAAAAGATGAAAATGCTGGTAACTAGCATTTTCTCCTTGAACCATGATTGGTTCAAATGGTTTCTTTGGATTGTTAAAACATGAGATTTTTGTGGTAATGGGTTGATAGGTTTCCATGGTTTCAGAAATATTGAGCAGGTAATTTCTTTCCTGTTTTATTGCCCCAGTGAAAGTAACAACTTCAAATAGATATCAAAATAATTTAACATGATTAATAGAAGGATGATTTTGAGAAAGCATTTACTCTTTACCAAAGAATCCTGGGTTTTCACAACTGAGAATGAAGGCATCTGAAAACATTTTGGGAAAAGGAGAAAATGCTGATAACCAGCATTTTCTCCTTTTCCCACAATGTTTTCTACCCTTCCAAAAACAAATTTCAATTTTTGACTCACTTTAATTTTGTCGTCTGCTAATGCTTTCAATTTGGACCAGTCTAAAATTTTGTCATCTGGTAAAGAGTTATTTTAGAAAATGTTCAATTGCTTTCACAACTGGGTTTAGAGCAGAAAAACTTTGATAAAATAGTAGTCAAGGCTTTACCCCATGACAGCCTTGAGGCAGAAGAATTTTAAATCCTTTGCCACACAATCCAGAGTTTTGACGACCCTTGAGATGGCTTTTGAAAAAATTGTGGTAAAAGGAGAAAATGCTGGTTACCAACATTTTCTCTGTTTCCCACAGTGTGTTCCTCATTTTCAAGAGCGATTCCATCATGATGACGAATTGAAAAATACTGTAGTTTTCTACAATAATAAATATGCTGATTACCATCATTTTCTTCCTTTTTCCACAAGGTTTTCTACCCTTGCAAAGGTTAATCCCAAAATTTTAGCCATATTTAATTGGTCGTCTGCAGATGCTTTTAATTTGACAAAGTATGAAATTCTTTTTTGTTTTGCAAAGGCTCAATTCTTTACCACATGACAAAATTTTTAGATATTTTAAAAGCAAAAGGATATGCAGATGTGGCTCAAATAATAAGATTTGCCTTTGAAATTGTAGAAAATATTGTGGGACAAGGAGAAAATACTGGTTACCAGCATTTTCTTCCTTTTACCACAATTTTTAGCTCCACTGGCCGAAGGCCAGCGGGCTTATGTCATGGCCTGTTGTCCGTCGTGCGTGCGTCCGTCCGTCCGTGCGTTAACTTTTTTTTAAAACGTCTTCTTCTCTGAAACTACCCATCCAATTTTGATGAAACTTCACAGAAATGATCCTGCCATGGTCCTCTTCAGAATTTCTTGAAAGAATTTAATTCCTTCAAAAACTCTGGTTGCCATGGCAACAAAACTGAAAAATTTTGAAAATCTTTGAAAATCTTCTTGTCTGAAACCGTAAGGCCAAGGGCTACCAAATTTGGCATGTAGCTTTATCTAGTGGACCTCTACCAAGTTTCTTCAATTTATAGCCCTGGGGTCAAAATTGGCCCCGCCCCGGGGGTTACAAGTTATACATGGGCTTATTTAGGGAGAACTTTAAAATTCCTCTTCTACCTAGCCATAGGGCCTAGAGCTACCAAATTTGGCATGTAGCTTTATCTAGTGGACCTCTGCCAAGATTGTTCAAATTATAGCCCTGGGGTCAAATTAGGCCCTGCCCGGGGGTAACAAGTTTTACATGGGCTTATATAACAAGTTTTACATGGGCTTATATAGGGAGAACTTTAAAATTCTTCTTTGACCTAGCCATGGGGCCTAGGGCGACCAAATTTGGCATGTAGCTTTATCTAGTGGACCTGTACCAAGGGTGTCCAAATTATAGCCGAGGGTCAAATTTGACTTCGCTCCGGGGGGTAACATGTTTTACATGGGCGGGCTTATATAGGAAAATCTTTTGCATCTAGCTATAAGGGCTAGGGCTATCAAATTTTGCATTTAGCTTTATCTAGGGGGTCTCTATCAAGGGTGCCCAAATTATAGCCCAGGGGGTCAAATGTAGCCCCACCCCAGGGGGTCACAAGTTCTACATGGTCTTATATAAGGAAACTTTAATAATCTACTTGTACATAGCCATATTTAGGCCTAGGGCTACCAAATTTTGCATGTAACTTTATATAATGGGCCTCTACCAAGAGGGCCCAAATTTTAACTTTGGGGGTCAAGTTTGACTCCACACCAGGGGTCACAAGTTTTACATTGGCTTTTATAGTGAAAACTTGATAAACCTGTGTCATGGATCACATATTTTACAGGGCCTTTTATTCAGCAAACTTATTTTACATGACTTTTTATTGGGCAAGATTAAAAAATCTTTTTGTTTATAACCACACATTCTAGTTTCATATTGTAGGTCTGGGGTCAAAATTGCCTTCATTCCAGGGATCGCAAGTTTAACATGGGCTTCAAAATATTGTCACTTCAATTTAAACACTAATCAAGGGAAATAACTCTTTTTATGAAAGATAAAGTTCGTTACTATTTACCTCCCTTGATTATCAAGCTGCAGTGATACATGATTGGTGCTAGACAAGTTTTTTAGCACCACTGGCCGAAGGCCAGCAGGCTTATGTTATGGCCCGTTGTCCGTTGTGCGTCCATCCGTATGTTAACTTTTTAGCTCACTTGAGCACAACGTGCTCAAGGGGAGCTTGTAGCATTTGTTTCAACTCAATAAAAGAATTTTCAATCATACACCAAAACAAAAAATTATCCTCCACATATCTGACTGTGTTTACAAACTATGAAGTGTTCATATTAATACACCATGTCTACTGTTTGATGATGACTAGCTTAGAAAAAGTATTAATAAAATAAGTTTGAAAAAAAATCTTAGTGATTTATTATGACAATTGTTAGCACACATGTAACTCATTACCAAACGATAATATTTTAGGCTTGTCTAAATCGAAAGCACTTGCAGACGACAAAATAAAAGTGATTGAAAATTTGAAATTTGTTTTGTGAACAGTAGAAAACATTGTAAGAAAAGGAGAAAATGCTTTTCTAAAGCCTTCTTTCTCAGGGTCATCAAAAGTATGGATTGTCTGGTAATAGGTTAAAAAGATATATTTCAAACTGAGATTGATGTATATACTTGTTTTTTACTGGCACTGAAGGTCCGTCCGTCCATCTGTCCGTGCGTGCATTAACTTTTATTTCAAACATCTCTGAAACTACTTATCCAATTTTGATGAAACTTCAAAGAAATGATCCTGCCATGGTCTTCTTCAGAATCCCATGACAGAATTTTATTCCTTCAAAAACTCTGGTTGCCATGGCAACAAAACTGAAAAATATAGAAAATTTTCAAAAATCTTCTCTGAAACTGTAAGGCCTAGGGCTACCAAATTTGGCATGTAGCTGTATCTAGTGGGCCTCTACCAAGTTCCTTCAAATAATAGCCATGGGGTCTACCAAATTTTGCATGTAGCTTTATCTAGTGGGCCTCTACAAGGAGGGCCCAAATTATAGTCCTTGACCCAAGTTTGTCCCCACACCACGGAACACAAGGTCACCAGTTTTACATGGGCTTTTGTAATGAAAACTATCTTAAGTCATCATGTTACTAACCATTATAAAGACTAAGGCTATTAGATTTAGCCCTGTCTCATGGGTTTCATGTTTTACAGGGCTTTTCATTGAGAAAAATTTGAAAATCTTCTTGTTTATAACATTCAAGAACTGAATTATTTGGTATGGAGCTTTATATTGTGGACCTCCACCAGGATTCAAATAATTATAGCTTTGCGATCAAAATTGGCTTTGCCCATGGATCACAACTTTCTCGTAGGATTAGATAGAAAAATGTTTGCATGTCCTCGTGTTTGAAATCAATTTGCTGAATATTGTAATGTTTGGCTTGTAGTGTTTTTACTTAATAGCCAGTGGATCGATACAGGGCCATCATGGCCCTCTTGTTTCTAAAGGCATCTTTCTCAGGGTTGTTAAAACATGGGATTGTATGGTAAAGGGTTAAGAGTTTTAGGCATCACCCTATAGACATCCAGTAGCTCAGTGGTTAGCGTATCAGACTTGTGACCTGGTGGTTGCGAGTTTGATAACCAGGTTGAGGCAAACTTTCTTTCTGGTGATTTTTCCCCTCTCACCTCTGATGCATGTGAGAAAAGTAGTCAGTGACATGAACAGAAAGTTGTGTTAGTACTGGTGCGAGATAGCTAGGAAACACATGTTTAGGTGCACTGATCGCCATGATATGACCAAAGCTGTTTAAACAGCATTCAACTCCAATACAAACAAACAAACAAATATAGACATTCAGAAGGCCTTAACTCTTCCTTTACTATAGACAACACAAGAAGCTTTTGTATACTGTGTAGTTCAGGATCAGACTGCACAGAACATGCATGATTATGGGAGGCTTGTGAAAACATTGTGGAAATGGAGAAAATACTGGTAACCAGTATTTTCTCCTATTTCTGCAATGTTTTCAACCCTATCAAAGACAGTAATCATCATTTCAGTTACATCTATCTGGTCATCTACTCATGGTTTCCAAATCTTTGTTGTTCGGTAAGAGTTAAAAGACTGTCCTTCAGTTCCAAGGGAGGTAACTGTTATACACCAGGTAGAAAAATAACAGCAGTTATAGAAAGTAGATAAAATATTCACAGTGGATGTTCTTCTGTAGATACGATCTTCTAACATACTTTACCAAAAGACAAAATTTTAGCCTTGTCCAAATTGAAAGCATTTGCAGATGACAAAATAAACGTGACAAAGAAATTGAAAGTTGAGTTTGGAAGAGTAGAAAACATTGTGGGAAAAGGAGAAAATGCTGGTTACCAGCATTTTCTTCTTTTCCCACAATGTTTTCAGAAGGCTTCTTCCTTTGGGTCGTAAAAACCAGGGATTGTTTGGTAAAGGGTTAACTCTTTACCATACTGAGTTTTAATGACCCTAACAAAAGAGGCTTCTGAAAACATAACAGGAAAAGGAGAAAATGCTGGTAACCAGCATTTTCTCCTTTTCCCACTATGTTTCCTACTCTTTCATAAACAAATTCCATCATTTGAGCCACATTGACATCTACAAATGTATTTAATTTGGACTAAACCAAAATTATGTGGTTTGGTAAAGAGTTAATGTATCTTCTGACATCTTTACCAAACAATCCCAATGTTTAACGCCCCTGAAAAAGATGGCATTAAAAAAACACTGTGTGAAAAGGAGAAAATACTAGAAATCAGCATTTTCTCCTTTTCTCAAAGTGTTTTCTTCCCATCCAATGCCAAATTTAAATTTTTGAGTCACATTTATTTTATCGACTGCAAATACTTTTGAACTTTGGTTAAGTTTAAAATTTTGTCGTCTGGAAAAGAGTTAACCCAAAAAGTTGCCTTTGCAGCCAGTGTAGATCAAGATGAAGCTGCACAAAATGTGCAGCCTGATCTTTGACTAACTGTCTACTTTGCTAAAACACTGTAGACAAAAGCAACCATGAAATTGCAATTATTTGGGTTGTATTTCTGGGATGAAAATGTTGGATAGGCTTATTTGGCGCTCTAGGGCCTAATACATTTTACTAAGCAGGTTGTCATTATAATATGGATCCATTACGTTCAAAAAGCAACTGAACCATGAGTGAGAATGGTCCTTTGACATACAGAGAGTTTACCAATCAGCAAAGGTTTTGACCCAGGGTAGGGGCTGACTGCACAGGCTAACTTGTGTAGGAGCTTTTTGCAGATCTATGCACAATGTTTTCTTCCCTTCACATATTCATTGAGTTTTGTCTACCAGAATGCTTCTAAACGTAGAAAATTTGTCAAGGAAGTAAAAATCAATTAACTCATTTCCCCCTTCTACATTGTGTGCACATGTCATATTCTTCGAAGGTTCGACCTGTCTGCTATGACGCATCACCCATCTCCTATACAGGAAAAACTTAATACACTGCTAATAAAGTAGCAATGGAGAAAATGGCTGTAAATAATACATCTGTGGGAAAATGTGGCCTGTTTTTCGCTCCAAATATCTTTAAAATTTAATCATTTCAAATGGGAAAAATAGTTTTCAAAAGTACTCTTGTTATACTGCACATCTTAGCGTAAGCTTTTATTTTATTTTGAAATTCAAAGTAACATTGTCGTTTTGAAAAGTATTCCGGTTCTGTACCCAGAATACCCAAATCAGATAGACGTGTATTTGAATAATGCCATCTAGCGGAAGATAATGCCCCCTTCTATTTCTATTTGTAGCAAACAATTTCAAACAGCATTTTTGTAGAATTTGGTTTGTCAAATAAATTAATCATTATAAGTTGTCTTCATTTGAAGTTGTCATTTCAAAGTTGTCTTCCACAAATTTGTTATGTAACTTAGATGATGAAACTTTTCTTTTCTAGGGTAGTAAACATTGTGGGAAAAGGAGAAAATGCTGGTTACCAGCATTTTCTCCTTTTCACACAATGTTTTCAAAAGGCCCCTGCCTCAAAGTCAATAAAACTTGTAAAGGGTTGCTAAAACCTTGAAGAAAACAATTAAGAAGAGGATTGGCTAACTTCAGCAGTTTACCTTTGATGTTTGGCTTTCTCCCACCTTTTTACATCAGAAAGTTTTACAAAAATATACATGTCTATCCACAATGTGGGTCAGTCTGTCATAACATAATGATGTTAACCTTTTACCAAAAAATCCTTTGTTTTAACAGTGCTGTGAGAGAAGAAAACGGCATGTGAAAAAATGTTGGTGAATTGCGTCGTGCAGTCGTCAGCGTTTACAAATGCATTCTAGAAGCCATATTTTTTGTCAGATACTCTTGAAACTTGGTCAGAATGTTTGTCTTGTTAAAACCTGGACAAGTTTGAAAACTGGGTCACGTCAGGTCAAAATATGGGTCACCAGGCCAAACCGTAGAAAACCTTGTGTGCACTCTAGAGACCACATTTTCAGCCTGCAACTCTTGAAGCTTGGCCTGAATGTTTGTCTTGATGATATCTCGGACAAGTTCGATATTGGGTCACGTCGGGTCAAAAAGTAGGTTATCAGGCCAAATCATAGAAAAACCTTGTGTGTGTTCTAGAGGCCACATATTCAGACTGAAACTCTTAGAATTTGGCCAGAATGTTTGTCTTGAAGATATCTCAGACATGTTCGAAGTTTGGTCATGTTGGGTCAAAAAGGAGGTCACTGGGCCAAATCTTAGAAAAACCTTGTGTGCACTCTTGAGCCCACGTTTTCAGCCTGATACTCATGAAAGTTAGTAAAAATGTTTGTCTTGGTATCTGGGACAGAATTGAATTTGTGTCATGATAGGTCAAAAAGTAGGTCACTGGGCAAAATTTTAGAAAAAACCTGATTTTCAGTTGGACACTCATGAAACTTGGTCAGAATGTTTGTCTTGTTGATATCTCAGATAAGATTGAAACTGGGTTACATCAGGTCAGATAGTAGGTCACTGGGCCAAGTTTTAGTAAAACCTTGTGTGCACTGTAGAGGCCACATTTTCAGCCTGATTCTCATGAAACTTGGTCAGAATGTTTGTCTTGATGATATTTTGGACAGGTTGGAAATTTGGCCATGTCGGCTCAAAAAGTAGGTTACTTACTCTTATGTGTTTTACATCATTAAAACTAGGATCTCTTCAGCTTTATCAACAGTAGGTGACTTTACTCAGGTGAGGGCTGTAGGGCCAATGGCCCTCTTGTTTCTATTCCCACAATGTTTTCTTCTCTTCAGATAGCAAATTTCAGTTTTTGAGACATGTTTTTTTTTTCCGCATATGCTGTTAATTTTTACAACTCTAAATGCCTACATTGTGTGGTTAATTAAGAATGTATTATAGGTATTCTTGCAGCAAAGTTGAATTTCTCAACTCCTCCCAGCTTTACGAAAATTCCTGACAAAGATTGATCGACGTCACCCTATTCTTCCAGTTGTATGCCTATGCACAACATTCTTCCCAAGCTACTGGCTGCTTTCCAACACAAATAAAATCAAAGCAATGTTAAAAGTTAGCGTCAGTCACAACGCTTATCCTCAGTTTCAGAAGACGGTTTTGGCAGTGCTGACAGTTTGAACTTGTGACCCCCACTAGATTGCAAGGCCTGTGCATTGGTGAAACCAAGACACATAATTATGAATATTGTGACCTTTAGCTGTGATATGACTGAAATAATGTTGAAAGTGGAATAAGACATCAAGCTATCCATCAATCAAATAATCAGTCTACCAGTCAATCAGTCAATCAATCAATCAATCAATCAGTGTTTAGTATTCTCAAATCTACGAATTAGTTCACAGAAAATTATTTGTGATTTTTCATTTGCCACATTGTTTTACCAGGTCCATAGCAAATATATCGGTGGGATTTTTTATTCTCTTATCAAGGTTTCAATCCAAAAAGTGTTTTGCTCATGAGTCAGAATATGCTTTCCTTGAAGACATACTGGGTACATAAAACCTGTATGTAACGCAATCTTTACTGTGATAACAGTTCAGCCTTTACCACTGAAGCTTGAGTCTTAAGCCAATGAAAGAACGCCTTTGAAAACATTGTGGGAAAAGGAGAAAATGCTGGTTACCAGCATTTTCTCCTTTTCCCACAATGTTTTCATAAGTGCTTTTCCCACAAAGTTTTTCCACTATCAGAGACAATATCCTTAGAGTCATATTTAATTTATGGTCTGCAAATGCTTTCAAGTTGAACAGATAAAAAATTTTGGCGTTTGATAGAGTTAACTACTTCACATATTTATTACCAAACATTCCCATGTTTTCATAACCTTGAGGAAGAAGGCCTGGCCTTTGAAAACATTGGAGGAGAAAATGCTACTTACCAGTATTGTCTTAACCAGCATTTTCTCCTTTTCTCACTATGTTTTCGAAAGCCTCTTTCTGCAAGGTCGTTAAAACAGGGGATTGTGTGGTAAAGGGTTAAGGGTGTTTTTATTCTGTCAAGAACCTGTAGAATGCTGGAAGCAGTCTTTCAGCGCCAAGTAAACTTGACCTCTTTCGACAGCTCTAAGTACAATCCATTAAAACTTACAAAGATTTTGATTGTATAGGCTTGACTACACAAGCGAATGGTGTAGATCAAATATCATACTGCACCTTCTGTGCAGTCTTTTTTTGATCTATGCCATCCGCAAAAATCACTGTTTTCGCCTATGGCGCCAAAAGGGTTAAACAACACATTTCCACCTGCACGTGAGGAGGCTTTCTCCGTCTCCTGTAGCAAGCAACTATTTGAAAAAATTGTGGTGAAAGGAGAAATTGGTACTTTCGAGGATCTCCTTTTGTCACAAGTTCTTGTCTTCATTGTATAAAGCTTTTGTTTATGTTGGTTATCCATAATTTTGTAAGATTTATCCAAAGCTTCGAAGATTTGCTGCTGAGCCCCGGTAGTTCAGTCGGTAGCGTGCAGGACTTGAGAACAGGGGGTCCAGGGTTTGATCCCTGGCTACGACCCCTGGCTTGGCCAATTTCCTTCCGAGGATTGATGATAGTCACTGCAACAGGATTCATTCCTCTCCCGACACTGACCATTGTTTCGACGATGATTATGTGGGAAAGCAGCCAGTGGCTTGGAAAGAAAATTGTGCGGAGTACTGGTTAAAAGACTCCAGGAAAGCATGGATAGGTGCACTGGCCGCCGCGATATAACTGAAATAATGTTGAAAACAGTGTTAAACACCATGCAATCAATCGAAGATTTGCTGCATTGATTTATCTCAGGAGGTAATGAATCTTAGTCCCTGTTTTTAATGACCCAGAGCAAGAGGGCTTTTGAAAACATTATGTGCTACCAGCATTTTTTCCTTTGCCCACAATGTTTAAAAGGCCATTTTTCTCAGGGTCTTTTAACCCATGGGCTACTAAGCTCAACTCACTGACCTTTTGCGGACAGTATAGATCAAGATCAGACTGCACAGAATGTGCAGTCTGATCTTTGATCTACACTGTTTGATGAGGAAATATTTTTTTCCAACAAGTAAGTTTAAAATAGCATTATTCAGGGTTATACAGTCGGCTTAAAGTTTTCAATTAGCTTATTTAGCAGGATAAGAGTTAACCCTTATCGTGCTAAACAAGTGAAATGAAATTTTTGAGCCGATAATAAAAGCCTAAATATTGCTATTTCAAAGGTATTTTTTGGGGGAACAACATGTCCTTATCGGACAGTGTAGATCAAAGATCAGACTGCACATTCTGTGCAGTCTGATCTTGATCTACACTGTCCGCAAAAGGTCAGTGAGTCGCGCTTAGCAGCCTAATGGTTAAACTCAGGATTGTGTGGTAAGGAGTTAAAATAGGTCTGAAAACCCAGTTCTAGAGTAAACAAAATGCTCTCTTGACATGTATAAAACAGCTGGTTCAACATAGATAATGTTGATAGTGGTCAACCATGGTTGGTCTCTGGTCTGGTTCGTTGTTTTCCTGGTAAACATTTTTTTATGAGATTAATAGATAATTCTTTCCAAACCATAAATGATACCAACTTCCATATTCACAAACCATTCTGAGGAAAGTTTTTTTTCTAGATCAAGATTCAAAGAAAGTAACACAACTTCTGATTAGCTAAACCATTTGGCTTAGCCAATTAAAAGTTGTGTTGCTTTCACGTTTAGAAATTTGGTGAGAATAAGAACAAGAATGTTTTTAAGAATGGTAGGTGAATATAGACCCAGAAGTTTTATGGACTGCTTAGATCAAGAATGTGCAGTCTGATCTTTGACCTACTCTGTCCACTACCTTATTCTACTTTATGACTAAAATTTCCCCTGATCATGCAGTGGAACTATATTTGTAGCTACTGAGAAGATGCAAGTCATTATTTTGGCAAAGAAAGAGTTTAACTTTGCACATAAAGTTTATAATAAATAAGCAGTACAGACATTATCATTTTAGATATAAGAGCCAAAAAATCACATTTTCAAGGTTTCTCTTGTACAGAATGTTTCAGCAAAGTGTGCATTGAAGATCAAAGATCAGATTGAACAATTTGTGCTGTCTGATTTTGATCTTCATTGGTCACAAGGGCAACTAATTTCTACAGTGGACAGCTCAGGTCAAGATCAGACCAAACAGAACAGGTAGTTGATCTGGAATCATCTCTTTCCAATATGTTTGAGATAGTCTGCCCTAAATCAGTTGTTGTTGTTGTATGGTGTTTAACGGCGTTTTCAACATTATTTCAGTTACATCACGGTGGCCAGTACACCTGTCCATGCTTTCCTGGAGTCTCTTTCACCAGTACTCAGCTCAATATTCTTTCCAAGCCACTGGCTGCTTTCCCACATAACCATCATCGAAACAATGGTCAGCGGTGGGAGAGGAATGAATCATGTTGCAATGACTATCATCAGTCCTCAGAAAGACCCTCGACCCCCTGTTTTCAAGTCCTGCACGCTACCAACTGTGCTACCAGGACTCGGCCTGCCCCAGATCAGACATGCTGCTATTGCCACTGTGTTGTAGGGAACTGTATGTTGTGCAAAGTATGAATAAAAGAAACTCCAGAAAAGCATGCTTTGGTGGACTGGCCGCCACTAACTAAAATAATGTTGAAAAAAGACATTAAAAGATGATTTATCATTTAATTTAGTGAAGCATTAGTTGGCAAATCCACAGTAAAGAAGAAAGGCATAAGTAAGAGAAAAAAAATTTAGTGGTGTTTCCCTTCATGGGCTACATAGCCATCAACTCTTTCACTACTGAATAGATAAATTGCATTTTCTCAAAGGCTAAAAAATACATTTCCTCTGCAAGATCAAGTGACAGTTTGGTCATAGTCTAGAATATGGCAGTGGACAGTGTAGATCATTAAGATCAGACTGCACAGAACGTGTAGTCTGATCTCTGATCTTCACTGTCCACAAAAGCTTCTGGTGTCGTCTCTGGTATGGGAAGAGTTAAGGGTACTTTTAAATTTGTTTTACATGAAATTTTGATTTATGGAATAAAAACTAAATAGGCCCCTTTAACACTATACAAACAGACACCAAAGAAACAAACTGAAGGGGTGTAAAAGGACATATTTGTCTGGTAATGGGCTATAACTGTCATATGTCATATTAGTAACTGATCATTTTTTGTTATTATTAATGATCATTGATAGGCCAAATATCTGTTTGTGAACTATGTATATCACATTGAACAGCATCAATAACTGAATGTCCGTATGATGCGGATGAAATATTGTGGAAAGTGGAAGAAAAATACTATTCTACCTTTATTACCAACTTGCCACCTCATAGAAACACATAAAGGGGTGAATTAACACTCCCAGATATGACTGATATATTGTTGAAAACCTCATAAAGCAAGACTGATATATTGTTGAAAACCTCATAAAACAACTTGGAACTAACCTTATATAACTCAAGTTTTAACGATCCTTGGCATGAAGCCTTTTTCAAAACATGCTGATATCAGCATTTTCACCTTTTACAACAATGTTTTCTACCTTATCGAAGACATATAGGATCTGACATGAGTTGGCTTTTGAGATAAAATTTTATTAAACGAGTCTATGGAAATGTTATTAAGCGAGCCTTTGGCGAGCTTAATAACATTTTCCTTGACGAGTTTAATAAAATTTTATCTCAAACGCCAACTCGTGTCAGATTCTTTTTATCACATAACGATATTTCACGAAATATAGATTAGATGATGCAAAACCATTTTAGATGCACCCGCGGTAATATCCATAAAACCTATTTACTTCTATGAAATACGTAGAAAATGACGTCAAAAATGACGTCACACAAATATGATATCAAACGTGTATAAGATAAGAAAATTCGTAATGGGTATATTACACTGAAAACAAGGAAGGTTATGTGATAAAATATACCTCCAGTTTGGTGCAGTCCAAAATGTTTTAGTTTGATAATTGTTCAGTTCCAGACCTTGACAGTGGCATTTTAGCTTGAGTCAAATGGTGGGGGTTGTTCTTGATAGAGTAGAAAACATTGTGGGAAAAGAAGAAAGTGCTGGTTACCAGCAGAGTCTTGACTTTTCAAAATTGAAAGCATCTGCAGACATGTTCAAAAGTGATTCAAACCAACTGAAGTTCTTTGACAGAAAGTGGAAAACATTGTGGGCAAAGGCGGAAAATGCTGGTTACCAACTTACCAGCATTTTCTTCTTTTCCCTCCATGTTTTCAACAGCCCTCTCCCTAAAGGTGGTTTAACTTTGGATTGTGTTATAAAGGGTTAAGGGAGTCATGTGAAATTGAGAGAATATTTTGCTCATGATGCTTCAAGTCCCTGTACTTTACCAATTTGCATGCCAGCAGGGTTCTAATTTGATTCATTTCCTCCTTAAAGGTGGCCCTTCAGATTTTGGGACGAAAAGTTTACAAAAATACAAAAAAAATCATCTTTATACTTCCAAAGCCTTTTAATTTTCATTCATAAAACACCAGTAGTCGAAAACCATCCGACAACAAGAGAACTTAGAGATTTACTACGGCCCAGGTCGACACCGATGGGAGACACGGTCTATTTTTACATGAGCAACACGCTCATTTACATACCGGAAATACACAGACGAAGCTTCAAACATAGCGTACGAAGAAGACAATATGGAAAATAATTACATGTTTGTTATGTTATGGAATTTAAGCGTCTTTAGTCACGTGCCAGTCATTTGACATTCCCACAATGCTTTGTTGATTTTTGGCGCGAAATCTAAAAATACCTTAAGAGGCTACGTAGCCTTTTAAGGGAACACCATCAAAAAAAATTTTTTTTGTACTTTTATGATTCTTAATTATGGATGATTTGTATTGTTTTTTCATATAAATTTCAGTGATATATATATTTCAATTTGGTGAGATGTGAAAAATCTAAACACCCACCTTTAACCCTTTTGGCGCCCTAGGCGAAAACAGTGACTTTTG
This sequence comes from Hippopus hippopus, assembly GCA_946811185.2. Lineage (NCBI taxonomy): Eukaryota > Metazoa > Mollusca > Bivalvia > Cardiida > Cardiidae > Hippopus > Hippopus hippopus. The sequence continues at coordinate 10,103,135 of OX328103.1, read as the reverse complement.
CGGATGGCATAGATCAAGATCAGACTGCACAGAATGTGCAGTCTGATCTTTGATCTATACCATCCGCTTGTGTAGTCAAGCCTATAAAATCAAAATCTTTCTAATTTTCAATAGATTGTATTTAGAGCCGTAGAAAGAGGTCGAGTTTATTTATTTGGCGCTGAAAGAGTTTAGCAAAACTGAAGAAGGGTGACATTGTTCACAACAGTGTAAAATATGCTTATAACTGTCAATTTACCTTTGAGCTTTTACAACACAATCAGGATTTTTAATGACCATTAAAATATTGTGGATAAAGAAGAAAATGCTTTTCTACCCTTTCCAAGAGAAATCCCATTATTTGAGTCACATTTAATTTTGTCATCTGCAAATGCTTTCAATTTGGACAGGTCAGGAATTTTCTTGTTTGGTAAAAAGTTAAGGCACCATTCAAAATTTAAGTGCTTTTGTGGCCAGTGTAGATTAAGATTAGAAGGCACAAAGCATGTAAGTACTTTTGGGCTCACTTTTCTACACTGAAATTGTCTCTTGGGTTTATTTGGCGTTAAGCCCCCTTTTCACAGAGCATGACCCAGATACCGTATATGATGATCTTTGAAAAGATGTTGGTTGTAATATATTTAGTAACTAACTTCTGACTCTGTGATCCAAACAATCTTGATAACTGTTCATAGGCCTAGCTAGGAAACTGTTCATAGGCCTAGCTAGGAAACAATCATAATAACTGTTACCCCACATATTACTGAATAAAGTTTGAAATGGACATGGCGCAGTCAGTACTAAAGATAGAGATATTGCAATTTCATAGCTGTTTTTCTCAGGATGTGAGTGACAATGAATAGGACAGTGTAGATCAAAGATCTTGTCTGCATATTCTGTGCATTCTTACCTTGATCTACACTGTCTGCATAAGTAATGAAAGCCAGAATTTCAGCCCCAGTGTGAAGTCCTCAGTCTGTGTGAAAACAACATTTGGAATCGTTTGATGTCTTGATTTGGGTGGATCAAGATTGGAACCTGATAGATGAAATATATCCAGCATCTATTTAAAACAAATCATGCATCATATGATATTTAACCCTTTATCACACAGTCCCGGGTTTTAACTACCCTTAGGAAAAAGTCTTGAAAACATTGTGGGGAAAGGAGAAAATGCTGGTGGCCAGCTTTTTCTCCTTTTCCACAATGTTTTCTACCCTATCAATGACAGAAATCATCATTTGAGCTTCTCTGAATTTTGTCATCTGGAAATTTTTTCAATTTAGTTTAATCAGAAATGTTGTCGTTTGGTAAAAGAGTTAAAGGTATTAAAGGTCACTAAATGAAATCCCAATTAATCATTCAGATGCACCTTGTTAGTCTGCATTAAATACCAGCAGGTTTCATAATTATGCGGATCTCTTTGCTGTCCAAAATTAGGGGTGTTTTTTACCTCACTCATGACCACAGTGGATAGTTTTAGACATGATTCTGTTGGAGTTGCATTTAGTATTCCTTATACAATGAAGAAACATCAAATGCTATGCATTCTGGTCATGATCTACGCTGCCTGTAAAATCAACAAAAGTTGTTCTTTGCACACTCTAAGGGTTGAAATTATTGAATTACCGCAATGTCTCTTATTGACACGCCCCCTCAAATTATCGCTCCCCTAGCCTTTTCCAACTGACTTACCAAAATTTAATGGCCAATCCAGCATAAAGTTGAAATAAATCAGCTGAAATAAACTAAGAACATCAACATAATCCTAACTAGATCTACTTCACAAATCGATCTTATCAGCATCCGTCTGTTCTATGGCAAATATACATACACAAATATTTGTAACAAACTTGGAAGAACTTAAAGAAACAGAAAGTATCAAAGATTGTAGTCCCCTGTAAATCATGAATGCTACTTAATACCCCAATTAATCATTCAGATGTACCTTGTTAGTCTGCATTAAATACCGCAGGTTTCATAATTATGCGGATCTCTTTGCTGTCTGCCTGACTAAAACTAGAATGTCAATGTTATCATCGTCCTCGGAAAATTCTGTTGTTTTGTCTTTATTAAGAGGGCAGAGGGTGACACCCATTGGGGGCATTAAAAAGAGAAAATATGGTAAGTAAAACAGAAGCCTCTTATAATGCTCAGAAAGGTTCTGGTTCTTGTCCAAAGAGTCCCAGAAGAGATCATGTCGACATCATTGAGAACAAGCTGTCCAATATTGAGACGGTTTTAAAACATTGATCAAAATATTTGAATGTCACAGAGTCAAGAAAACATTGTAACAAATAGAGAAATTGCTCAGTCCAAAGAATAGATGAAGTGAAAAATGGTACAACTAGTTTTTAATTTTTTTCAGTAGTTAGAATAAATTTCAAATTTTTAGATGAAGAACATTGTAGTACGTATGAAACCCTTTGTACCAAAGACAAAATATTAGACTTGCCCAAATTCAAAGCATTTGGAGATGATGAGGCCTAACAAAAAAAATCTGTGTTTAGGGTTTCCATCTGAGATGCTGTAGGTAGGGTAAGTAGGGATTTTTTTTTTCTCATAAACTTTTTACATGGACTATGTACCTAAATCACACCCGACAGATCTTTTTTCTTCAATCATAGCGTAAAAAGTTTAGGGTCCACAGTATTTTCTAGGTAGGGTAGGGAAACCCTAAACACAGATACTTTTTTTAGGCCTGAATTGAAATAATATGGTCCAGGTGCTTAAAAATATCTTTAAAAGGGTAGAAAACATTTAGGGAAATGAAGAAACTGCTTATTACCAACATTTTTCCCATTTTCAGTCAAATACTTCTGAAACTTGGTCAGAATGTTTGTCTTGATGATATCTCAGACTGTTTGACAGATTTGAAAGTTGGTCACATTGGGTCAAAAATTAGGTTACTAGGTCAAATCTTAGAAATACCTTGTGTACACTTTAGAGGCAACATTTTCAGTCCAATTCTGGTGAAAGTTGGTCAGAATGTTTGTCTATTTGCTATCTTTGATGAGTTTGAAAATTGGTCAGATTGGATGATGTAATAGGTCACCAGGTCAAATTTTAGAAAGACCTTATGTACACTCTAGAGACCACATTTTCTGTTATATACCCATGAAAGGTGGCCATAATTTTTGTCTTGGTTATATCTACAACAAGTTTGAAAATGGGCCCATGTTGAGCTAAAAAGTGGGTCACTGAGACAAAAAGCTAGAAAAAGCTTGTGTACATCTCTAGAGGCCACATTTTCAGTCTAATACTCATGACAGGTGGGAATGTTTGTCACAATATCTGGGAAGAGATTAGAAATGGTTCATGTTTGGTCAGGTGAGTAATTTCAGGACCATCAAGGCCCTCTTGTTTTAAAAGCCTTCTTTTCAGGGTCATTTAAACTTGGATTGTATGGTGAAAGGGTATTTGGAAAATTGTATACTGAATGTTTCAAACTTGCTCAACTAATTCTTACTTGGCAGGGTGGTGGCAAGAAAATGAAATCCTGAGAGGAAATGGTGTTATGGGAAAAGCAGCTAGTGGCTTGGGAAGAATAGTGTACAAAGTACTCGTAAGAGAATCTCCACAAAAGCATGGATAGACGTGCTGGCCACTGCAATATATAAAATGATGTTGAAAACAGCATTAAACACCATACGAACAAAAAAAAAACACTTTGTGACAAAAACAATCTTTTAAATATGCCAGTTGAAAACAACACAAATATTGTGATGATATTGTTAAATGATCAAGGCTGGTTTCTAGACTTTCTCAGGATAATGACATAGTATGGCTCAGTGATCATGCAGCACATTTTGTGCAGTCTGATCTTGATCTACTATGTGTACAAAAGCAACTATACAACTGTATAAGTGAGTGTCAGTGTAAAAGGATTAAGTGTCATTGTGCTTGAACAGAAAAGCCAAGTGTTTAATCCTTTACCAAACAGTCCTGTATATTTACGATTTGTTGCAGAAGAAGGCATTTGAAAACATTATGGGAAAAGGTGAAAATGCTGGTTACCAGCATTTTCTCCTTTTCTCAAAATGTTTTCTACCCTGACAAATACTATCAACTGAGCAACATTAATTGATTTGTTGTCTGCAAATGCTTTCAATATGGATAGGTCTAAAATTTTGTTGTCTTGGGAAGAGTTAACACTTTATAAATTTTACTGGATAAACCTTTCCTTAACACTTCATATTACTGCTTGTTTTTGGGAATACAGGTTTGAAACCTAGAACCGTGATGAGATAATATAAACATCACTGTTTTGGAGTTTTAAATTATCTTGTCACGGTACGTGATTTTAAACTTGTTATCCCAAACACAAACAATAATATAAACTGATAATGATATGAGTGAGAGTAATACCACACAGTCCCAAGTTCTAACAACCTTTGAGGAATAAGCCTTTAGAAAACATTATGGCAAAACAAGAAAATGCTGAAAACTAGCATTTTCTCCTTTTCTAACAATGTTTTCTAACCTTTCTGAGAAAACTCAAAATAGTTTGAGTAGCATTTAATTTGTCGTCTGCAAGTGCTTTCAATTTGGACAAGTCTACTTTTCTGTCGTCTGGTAAAGAGTTAAAACAATAAAAAAGTTATTGTTATTCAGCTATCAGATCTATTTATAGTTTTCTTTGTTTTCAGGTTTTGTTATTGAAAGGATAAAAAAGAATATAATGGATTTATGAACCTTCATGTTGTAATAGTTATTTAGAGAATTTCGTCTTAAATGGTGAAAAAGTAGGCGAAATTTCACTCTTATGTGCTTATGGATCTGTTAAGCTTAATATTGAAGGAACACTAGCAGTTGGTTGGAGGGGGAAGTGATTAATTTAATCTTTACAAAGCACTAGTCCCTGGTTTTCACGACCTTTAAGAAGAAAAAGTTTTTGAAAACATGGGTGGGAAATGGACAAAAAAAAACAAGCTGATAACCAGCATTTTCGCTGTTTCCCAGAAAGCTTTCTACCCTTTCAAAGTGGCTTGGGAAGAATATTGTGCTAAGTACTGGTAAAAGAAACTGCAGGAAAACATGGATAGGTGAAATGGCTGATGCAATGCAGGGCTTTTTTCCCAAAAATTGGGAATGGGCCTTAGCCTTTCATTTTGGGAAATTCAAGCATGATTTTGGCCAAATTAGGAAAAAGCATAAGTCTACTGACTTTCAAGGTACATTAATAAACAAATTAATGGCAGTGTACATAAATACAGTAAATAGAAAGTTGCAACAATTTAATAATTGAAACAAATTTTTCACGCTATAACTGCTTAAACCATGGGTAGATATCTCGCAGTACTTGCACAGATAGGCTTATAGCCCTTTTTAACACTACTGTGGTACTCCTATAGGTGCCGGAGTTAATACTTCAGCAGAACTGCTTTCCGGCCATCATGTGATACAAGGGAATCATTATCTGTATACAGGGCTAGGCTTTGATATTATGTCTGGGTATGTAGAGTTTGCACCATGTGCAGTGTTAATAATTGTCTGGTCTTCCGAAAACGTGAGATAAGCGATGTCCGATGGACCCGTCACCTCGGATTGAGACTAGGTATGTGGAGATTTGATTACCTGCGGATCAGTCGGCAAAGTAAAAAGGCTGTGCTGGCTTTTATTGTCTGCAGCCCTTTTAACAAACTTTTTGTAATGTTTCCCGGTTCTTGACATGTTTTGCTTGGATACAGCGTGTTTGTTTTTTAGCTCACCTGAGCACGAAGTGCTAAGGTGAGGTATTGTGGTCGGTCGTTGTCTGCCGTCCGTCTGTCCATCTGTCCATCTGTCCACAATTCCTTTAAACATCTTCTCCTCCTAAACCGCTGGGCCAATCTTGATGAAACTTGGCAGGGATGTTTCTTGGGTGAAGCTCTACCAAAGTTGTTTAAGAGATTGAATTCCACCCATAACTCTGGTTGCCATGGCAACAAAAAGGAAAAAAATAGCAAAATCTTTGAAAATCTTCTTCTCTGAAACTAGAAGGCGTAGAGCTTTGATATTTGGTATGTAGCATCTCCTAGTGGACCTCTACCAATTTGTTCATATGATGCCGCTGGGGTCAAAACTGGCCCTGCCCCGGGGGTCACAAGTTCGAACATTTAAACAAAGAAGGAAAACTTTAAAATTCTTCTTCTCTGAAACTGGAAGGCGTAGAGCTTTGATATTTGGTATGTAGCATCTCCTAGTGGACCTCTGCCAAGTTTAATCATACGATGCCCCTGGGGTCAAAACTGGCCCCGCCCCGGGGGTCACAAGATTGAACATGGGAACAAAGAAGGAAAACTGTAAAATTCTTCTTCTCTTAAACTGGAAGGTTTAGAGCTTTGATATTTGGTATGTAGCATCTTCTAGTGGACCTCTACCAAGTTTGTTCAAATGACGCTGCTGGGGTTAAAACTGGTCCAGCCCCGGGGGTCACAAGTTCGAACATAGGAACAAAGAAGGAAAACTTTAAAATTCTTCTTTTCTAAAACTGGAAGGCATAGAGCTTTGTTATTTGGTATGTATTGAACCTGTTCTAAGTTTGTTAGCCAACCTGAGCATAAAGTGTTCAGTCAGTTCGAAATTGGGTCACGTGGGGTCATAAACTAGGTCACTAGGTCGAATTAAAGTAATACCTTGTGGGCACTCTAGAGGCCACATTTATTGCTCAAATGACCTGAAATTTGGTCAGAATGTTTGTCTTGATAAAATCTCGGATGAGTTTGGATTTGGGTCACCTGGGGTCATAATCCAGGTCACTAGGTCAAATTAAAGTAATACCTTGTGGGCACTCTAGAGGCCACATTTTTTGCTCAATTGACTTAAAAATTGGTCAGAATATTTGTCTTGATAAAATCTCAAGTGAGTCTGAATTTGGGTCATGTGGGGTCTTAAATTAGGTCACTAGGTCAAATTAAAGAAATACCTGGTGGGCACTCTAGAGGCCACATTTATTGTTCAATTGATTTGAAAATTGGTTAAAATGTTTGTCTTGATGAAATCTAGGAAGAGTTCAAAATTGGGTCACCTGGGGTCATAATCTAGGTCACTAGATCAAATTAAAGAAATACCTTTAGGGCACTCTAGAGGCCACATTTCGTGCTCAGTTGACTTGAAAATTGGTCAGAATGTTTGTCTTGATGAAATATAGGATGAGTTTGAAATTGGGTCACCTTGGGTCATAAACTAGGTCACTTGGTCAAATTAATTGCCTTGTGGACACTCTAGAGGCCACATTTATAGCTCAAATGACCTGAAATTTGGTCAGAATGTTTGTCTTGATAAATTCTCGGATGAGTTTGGATTTGGGTCACCTGGGGTCATAATCTAGGTCACTAGGTCAAATTAAAGTAATACCTTGTGGGCACTCTAGAGGCCACATTTTTTGCTCAAATGACTTGAAAATTGGTCAGAATGTTTGGTTTGATAAAATCTCAAGTAAGTCTGAATTTGGGTCATGTGGGGTCTTAAATTAGGTCACTAGGTCAAATTAAAGAAATACCTTGTGGGCACTCTGGAGGCCACATTTATTGTTCAATTGATTTGAAAATTGGTTAAAATGTTTGTCTTGATGAAATCTAGGACGAGTTCAAAATTGGGTCACCTGGGGTCATAATCTAGGTCACTAGGTCAAAGAAATACCTTTAGGGCACTCTAGAGGCCACATTTCTTGCTCAATTAATGAGTTTGGATTTGGGTCACCTGGAGTCATAATCTAGGTCACTAGGTCAAACTAAAAAAAATACCATATGGGCACTCCAGAGGCCACATTTTTTGCTCAATTGACTTGAAAATTGGTCAGAATGTTTGTCTTGATAAAATCTCACATGAGTCTGAATTTGGGTCATGTGGGGTCTTAAATTAGACCACATTTATTGCTCAAATGACTTGAGAATTATTCAGAATGTTTGTCTTGATTAACTTTCAGATAAGTTCTAAATTGGGTCAACTGGGGTCATAAACTAGGTCACTAGGTCAAATTACAGAAATACCTTTAGGGCATTCTAGAGGCCACATTTTTTGCTCAATTGACTTGAAAATTGGTCAGAATGTTTGTCTTGATGAAATCTCACATGAGCCTGAATTTGGGTCAACTGGGACCATAAACTAGGTCACTAGGTCAAATTAAAGAAATACCTTTTGGGCACTCTAGAGACCACATTTATTGCTCAAATGACTTGAAAATTGTTCAGAATGTTTGTTTTGATAAATTTTCAGATGAGTTCTAAATTGGGTCATGTGGAGTCATAATCTAGGGCGCAAGGTCAAATTAAAGAAATACCCTTAGGGCACTCTAGAGGTCACATTTCTTGCTCAATTGACTTGAAAATTGGTCAGAATGTTTGTCTTGATGAAACATTGGATGAGTTTGAAATTGGGTCACCTGGGGTCATAAACTAGGTCACTTGGTCAAATTAAAGAAATACCTTGTGGGCACTCTAGAGGCCACATTTATTGCTCAGTTAACTTGAAAACTGTTCAGAATGTTTGTCTTGATAAGTTTTTTGATGAGTTCTAAATTGGGTCACGTGGGTTGATAAATTAGGTCACTAGGTCAACATACGGAAATTCCTTTTGGATGCTCTAGAGGCTACATTTTAAGCTCAATTGACCTGACAATTGGTCAGAAATTGAATTATGCACGTAGAGTGAATTTCACCTATTGACTCAGGTGAGCGATCCAGGGCCATCATGGCCCTCTTGTCTTTCAAATATGTTTACTGCAACCGAGTAAGAATATGTTCCGCAGTGTTAAATTAAGAAAACTTCTTTTGTCAACAGTAAGATTTTATAAATAGAGACAATTATATAACATGTCAAAGGATTTAATATTGAATGGTAGGGAAATGACAACTGCGTCAAGTCTACGTGCGGTGGTATAATGTGCAAAAAAATAACTCAGTTCGGTTAAGGTTGCCTCCATTAAACAAACCAAATGGCGCCAAGAAAATTAATGCAACATTTCAGCCATACTGCAGCGCACTCAGCTGAGTCATTTCGGTACAAATCAGTAAAAAGCCTGCTTCTGTTTTGGTTTCAATCGCTGCTAAATGACGAAAGTTTAATGTTTGATCCTGTGAAATAGCTTTCGAGATATTTGTATTTAAACTTATTGGGAATTTCAGCATGGTATTATGGGGAATTCTTTCAACAAAATTGGGAAATACTTTCACCAAAATTGGGAAAAAAAGATGCTTTTTGCAACTGGGAAGTCACTGAATATCGGCCTCCATTATAGAAGGAGAAAAAGCCCTGCAATGTAGCTGAAATAAGTTGAAAACGACATCTTGACACCAAACAAATGAAACAAAATGTCTTATTTGGAAAATTGGTCAATATCTTCAGTTGTAAAGAATAACAGCAATCTTTTGAGCCTTTCCCCCTTAACTGGTCTAAACTGAAAGCATTTGCAGAAGACAAGTTAAATGTGGCTCAAAGGAATGAATTTGTTTCCAAAAGGTTAGAAAACTTTGTGGGTTAAGGAGAAAATGTTTGCCAGCATTTCTTCTTTTCCCACAATGTTTTCAAAAATCTAATCATCCAGTGTTGTTTAAACTTGGGATAATGTGGGGTAAAGAGTTAACTTTTTACCAATTAATCTACATTGTCCATTACTTTATTCTAGATCAGGATGAAGGATATTGGAGTTCAACGCCATTTAAACACCTTAGGTCACACCACGACGATCAGTGCACCTACGCATGTGTTTCTGACTTTCTCACACCAGTACTGAAACAACTTTTTTTCCAAGTCTCTGACTACTAATCTGACGTGCATCAGAGGTGAGAGGTGAAAAATCACAGGGAAGTTTGCCTAAACTGGGAATCGAACTCAGGTATCAACCACAAGGTCACGATTCAGATACGCTAACCACTGAGCTACCCGGCCGGGCAGATATTCTAGATTAGGACCAATCTGTCTCTTCAATTTGGGGCTGAAACGTATTAATTTTGTAGCGTTTGAAAAAATATGGTTTATTTGACAGTGAAAAAGTTGCATGTCATTTTAGAGCTATTGATATTTGCAAGGTTGTTCTTTCATATAAAATTACTGCCTATCAGCTGTCGGTCTATTGATCTATTGAAGTTAAACTCTTTACCTGACAACGAAATGTCAAGCTGTGCAAAGTTGAAAGCGATCGTAGGCAACAAACTTAACCTGGTTGAACCAACAGGAATTGTCTTAGGAAGGTTAGAAAATATGGTGACAATATGAGAAAATGCTGGTAACCAGTATTTTCTCCTTTACCCGCAATGTTTTCTTTCCTTCAAAACAATATCATCAATTGAGTCACATTTTATATGACATCTGCACGCACTTTCAATTCAGATGAGCATAAGTTATGTTGTTTGGTTAAATCTTTCCATACCATAGACGACACCAGAAGCTGTTGTGGACAGTTTAGATCAAGATCAGACTGCACAGAACATGCAGTCTGATCTCAGATCTACACTGTCCACTGCTATATTCTAGATTATGACCAAACTGTCTCTTGATCTTGCAGGGGAAATGTATTTTTAGCCATTGTAGAAAATGCAATTTATTTATTCATTAGTGAAAGAGTTAAGAGAAAATTGCCACAGTTTGTCAATCATCTTGAGCAGATGGTTTTTGTGACATCATTATTGCACTGTAGGTTGCTTGGTTTTCTATCATTTATGGTCTATAAAAGACAGGTGAAATTTCTCTGTCTCACACAATGTTTTCTCATACATGCTAGACCGTATTTTATGTTTGCCTATACTATGAGTTATACGTGGCAGTGGTGAAGTGTGGGACTTTGTAACCGGGAGGTCTGGGTCTGAGCCTTTCTGGAAGCAACGGGCTTTTCATGGGAGTGTCATTTGGTAACACATTTCAGCTGATGTTGTGATATGACTGAAATACTGTTGAAAGCAATGTAAAACGCCATTTAATCAATCAATCAATAGCTTAAACCAGTCTTGAAAACAGTGTTTTCAAAGTGATCTACTGAAATTTTGTTTCAGGAGGAATTGAATTTGGAAGCACTTGCAGACCACAAATCAATGAGATTTCTCCTTAATAAAATAGAAAACCTCTTTCCCACAATGTTTTCAAAGCCTATTACTGGAGAGTGATTTTAAATTTGGGTTTGATTGGTATAAGGTTCAAATGTAAGAAATATCCAAATTAGTTCACATGTGAGGAGCAAATTAATGACAGTGAACATGCTTTGGACCTGTATTTACCGACCATTCTAAACTGCATTTTTTTGTCTTATTCTCAAGAGTTTACTAAATTTCAAAGTAACACAATTTCTGATGGTTTTAACCAGCCAATCAAAAACAATGTGTTAGAAATTCAGAATTAGACTAAGAATGCAATTTAGATTGGTTGGTGAATGACTGTATATGACCCCATGTCACAGAACCTTTGAATCTTGTCGCATGCTCATAATGTACAATAATAGAGTTTTTCCCCCTTACTAATTTACCTAACGATAAAATTTCAGACTGGTCCGAATTGTAGGCGATAAATTGCATGTGTTCCAAATGATATGTCTGTTAAAGGGTAGAGAATATGGTGGAAAATAGAGAAACGCTGTTTACTAGCATTTTCTTCTTTTCCCACATTGTTTTCAAAATCCTTGTTAACCACCATTGCAAGGTTGTTAACCCTTATCCTGCTATATTAGAGAAATGAAACTCAAGCCAACAGTTAAAACCTAAATTCTGCTTTGTCAGAGGCATTTTTATAGGGGGGAGGGGTTATCTCCTTATCGGGCAGTGTAGATCAAAGATCAGACTGCACATTCTGTGCAGTCTGATCTTGATATACACTGTCTGCAAAAGGTCCTTGATGTGCGCTTGGCAGCCTAAGGGTTAAAACATGAGATTGTTTGGTAAAAGTACGGAAGTTGTACCCAACACGGAAATTTTGATATCTAACTTTCAGTATCGATTGTACAGTCATGTGCTTACAAAATTTGCATTGACTTTTTACAAAAGGGCTGTTGTCTGTTTGAATGGAATAACAGTTATTTTCTTTTTGTTGTATTTCACAAAGTTTAATGTCCAAAATGTAATATGTTGTATTTTCTACCCTTTACCAGATGACAAAATTTTGGATTTGTCTAAAATTTGAGGGCATTTGCAGACAACTTGAATGTGGCCTAAATGGTGGAATTTTTCTCTGGAAATGAGAAAACTTTGTGGGAAAGGGAGAAAATGCAGTTAACCAGTTTTTTCTTCTTTTTCCACAATGTTTTTAAAATGATTCTTTCTCAGGGTTGTTAAAACACAGGATTGTGTGGTAAAAGTATTAAAATGGACTTAAGTTGTGATAGTGTACAACTACACTTTCTGAAGCTGAGTTTGAATTGTCATTCTGTTACCTTTAAAAGTCGTCTGCTGCAGATGAGACAAGGTGTATCTGTGTGAAGGAGAGGGATGAATTTTGCAGAGAAAAGTGTTAACTAAAAAATGGACTCTATTGACTAAGAGATGAGTCATGACTTGGGTGCACAGATCTTTTTACTGTCAATGAAAAATCAGTCCAATTAATCAGTTAACCCCTTCAGATCTGTCCCCCATGTTGAAACTGCTTTGAACAACTCTTGAAAACATTTAAGCAAATGGTTAGGGTAAGAATAAACTTGTTATCAGCTTACAATTTCTATATTTGACACAATTTTTTCTCAGGTGTTTGGTTGTATTGATATCAGTTTATTAGCTAAGTTTTAGGTACTTCACTTTCTGATTTCTTTTGAGATAGTCAAAAGTTTATATGGAGTATTGAGTTACACTTTACCAAACGACAGATTTTAAGACTTGTTGGAATTGAAAGCATTTGCAGACAACAAGTAAAAGGTGGCTCAGTTGTTGAGAATCATCTTTGATAGGGTAGAAAGCATTGTGGAAAAAGGAGAAAATGCTGGTTACCAGCATTTTCTCCTTTTCCCACAATGTTTTCAAAAGCTTTTTTTTCTAAGGGTCTTTAAAACTGGATTTTGTGGTAAAGAGTTAACTTTACCAGACAACAAAATTTTAGACTTATCCTAATTGCCATCATTTTGACAAATTCAATTGGCTCTAGTAATATTGGTTTGTCTGTTAAAGGGTAAAAAACACTGGGAAAAGGTGAAAATACTGGATGCCACGATTTTCTCTTTTTCTTACAAGGTGTTTCAAAAGCATTCTTTCTCAGGGTTAGGGTTGTCAAAACTGGGAGTTGTTTGGTAAAGGGTAAACACAGTTAATTACTATGTTTATAATCTATGGAAGTTACTAAAAGGGGCCCAATAATTGTGTAGAAAGGACCCTGTGTAAAGGGATCGAGCCAATCTATAGCAGGGATGCAGACAGCATCTGTTATCAATTAGAGTTTTGATTTCTGTATTCATTCATTGTATTGGAGGAACTATATTGTGTTAGTATTACTGTGTCGGTGTTGAAAGGTGCTTTTGAGATTTTTTTTCACATAGAGGACTTTATTTTGTGCTTTACTTGTCTGGTTTTGGATTTCGATAAAGGAAAAATTCTTTTTTGCAGGGTTTACCTTTACCAGTATTATATAGACCTTCAGGAAAGAGCCAGTCGAAAACATTGTGGGAAAAGGAGAAAATGGTAACCAGCATTTTCGCCTTTTCCCACTATGTTTTCTACCTTTCAAAGACAGCGATCGCCTTTTGAGCTACATAATTATGATATATCCTTTACAAAGGCTTTGAACTTGGTGACGTGTGAAATTTTGTTGTTTGGTAATGGGATAAATTTGGTACACAAATTATGTCTTGTAGGATATTATTAGAATATTTGGCAGACATTTTTTGGTTTAAAACTGCTTTCAGATTCGCTCACATTGAAATCATTTTGCAGAGGACAAAATTTAATCAGGTATGGCTTCAAAAATGAGATTTGTCCTTGAAAGGATAGAAAACATTGTGGAAAAAGGAAAAAATGCTGGTTAGAGCTCTCTTTTGTTTTAGACTAAGCTCTACCTCATGGGATAAAATTCTGCAATCATTTCGTAGACAAATCGGGTGTCACACAAGATGGGAGCTGTCTTTTGAAGGATAGAAAACATTGTTTGAAAAGGTTTACCAATCCTGAGGAAAAAGGCTTTCAAAAACATTGTTGGAAAAGGAGAAATTGTTTGAAAAGGTTTACCAATCCTGAGGAAAAAGGCTTTCAAAAACATTGTTGGAAAAGGAGAAAATGCCGGTAACCATCTTAATCCCTGTTTCCGTATTTTTTTCTACCCTTTAACTCTTCAACACAGCCCCGAATTTTAAGGACCCTGAGAAAGAAGCCTAGTGAAAACAGTTGGAATTGGAGAAAATGCTGATTACCAGGATTTTCTGTTTTTCCCACTCTGTTTTCTACCCTATCAAAGACATTCCATCATTTTAGCCACATTTAAATTGTTGTCTGCTACCGCTTTCAATATGGACCAGTCCCAAATTTTGTTGTCTGGTACAGAATGTAAAAGAAGAATTCTAGCGTGTGAGCAATGTTTATTTTGGCATCTGCAGAAACTTTCAACATGGTTTTCCTAGAGCTGAAAGCTTATTATGAGGTCTGAAAGTGAGTCTACGATAAAAAATGTAGGGTGTGCAGACCGTGTTATCCAACATCAGAACTTTCTCAATCTGCATAGTTTAGCGTGTAGAGAGGTAGTAGATAAAGTCTGGTAGCCCAGCAATATCAATATTTCTGAGACTATGAGTTATAAATCATGTGAACTCTTTACCAAACAACAAAATTTTAGACCTGTCCAAGTTGAAAGCACTTGCAGACGAGAAAATAGATGTGACTGAAAATTTGAAATTATTTTTTGGAGGGGTAGAAAACACTGTGGGAAAATGAGAAAATGCTGGTTTTAATGCAGCATTTTCTCCTAAAGGGCTTCCTTCTTAGGGTTGCTTATTGGCAGGATTGTGTGATGTTTGAATAACTGCCCCAAATATTAGCCCTTTTCAAAAGTACTGCTGCCTTTGCACTCGGTGTAGATCAAGATCAGACTGCACAAAACTTGTAGTCCCAGATCTTTGATTTGCACTATTCGTCTTTCTTAGACATTTTTCACATAAGCAACATTGAAATTTCAGTTATTTTTGGTCTTATTTGGAGCCTGAAAATGTCAGGTTTATTAGGCACTCAAATTATGGGTTAACTCATTACCAAACGACAATATTTTAGGCTTGTCCAAATCGAAAGCATTTAGAGACAACAAAAGAAAAGTGACTGAAAATTTGAAATTTGTTTTGTAAAGAGTAGAAAACATTGTGGGAAAAGGAGAAAATGCTGGTTACCAGCATTTTCTCCTTTTCCCACAATGTTTTCAAAAGGCTTCTTTCTAAGGGTCGTTAAAAGTCGGGATTGTGTGGTAAAGGGTTAACCAGGTTCCTACAAACACTTTCTGGAGACTGGCCTCTTTGTTAAACCTTTTTACCCAATGGCAACATTTTCATCCATATGAAAGGCATTTGCAGACGGCAAATTAATGTTGCTTGAAGGGAATTATTTGTCTTGGATAGTTCAGAAAAAAAAAATGTGGGAAAAGAAGCGTTTTCTCCTTTACCCTACAATGTTTTCAGAAATCTTTTTCCTGGCCATTAAAACACAGGATTGTGTGGTAAAGGGTTTTTATTAAGCTTTTGTAACCAAGATCAAGCATTCCTGTATATGGAAGAACATGAATATATAGATTAAAGAGAAAAAACATTGTGAGAAATTGACTAATTGCTCATTCTAAGCAGTTTCTGATTTCATCATAGCGTTTTCATGAAAAGCTTTCAGGTGGCAGAAGGAGCCTCTCTGAGGGATGAGATTTATAAACAAGCTTTAAGCCTTTACCAAACAACATGGTTTTACATCCCAGAGGAAACAGGCTGTTAAAAACATTGCTGAAAAAGGAGAAAATGCTGGTAACCAGCATTTTCTCCTTTTCCAGCAATGTTTTTTACCACTTGTAGAAAAAAACCTATCATTTTTGCCTCATTTAATGTGTCGTCTGCAAATGCGTTCAATTTAGATTTGTCTATAATTTTGTTGTCTGGTACAGAATTGAAACTGACAAGAAAGTACATCTGGCTAAAGGTAAAAATTAGGGATTGGAGAGTAGTGCTAACTGGAAAACAGATCAACAGATCTGACTGTATAGCATTCACATAAATTTTGTATATAAATACAATTGGTATTTGCCAGCACTCTGCATAGAGTGAAGAGGTTTTCCTTACGGAAGAATCAAAAAGGGGGAAGTGTTTTCAAGTGAGAGTGTGTACATAGTTTCTGGAGTGTTTTAGTCAGAGAGTACAGTGGATTTAAACAACATGGCGGACACCAATCCATCAATTGGAATGCGAGGATTACCCCAGCCTACGAGTTCAAGAGGGCCGGCGCCACCTTTGCCGGAGAAGCCTCCGTCTGTTGCAGAGCGTACGAGGCTTCTGCGTTCAAGTTTTCGGAAAGAGGAAGTAGAGAAGCCCAAGTTAGAGCCAAACAGATCCAGTCCATTGTCAGAGGTGACGAGATCAGCTGGATCATCAGTGTCGAGTCTGAATTCACATACAAATGGGGACAGGGAAGAGTCACCACCGACACCTGTCACAAATAATGCACCGACAAATGTTGTGTCTAAACCTCCAGTGGCCCCACCGGTGTTGGATAATAGAGAAGCGGAAAAACAGCAAGTAAGTTCGGGCCTCTTTTCTTTCCAATTAATCTTAACCCTTATTCTGCTAAATGACTAAAATAAAATTTTCAATTCCACAATTAAAAACTCAAATATTGAAATTTCAAAGTTATGTATTGGGAATAATATCTCCTTATAATATTTTATTGGGAATGATATCTCCTCGGACAGTGTAGATCCAAGATCAGACTGCACATTCTGTGCAGTCTGATCTTGATCTACACAGTCCGCAAAAGGTCAGTGAGTCGCGCTTATCAGCCAAAGGGTTAACAGTTAAAGCACCTTTAACAACTATAGTTGATTTGTGGCCAATGTAGATCACATTACATGCAGTCTGATCTTTGATGTACACTGTCAACATTGTTGAAACCTTAACTTAACCCTTTACCAAACAATCCCTGGTTTTCACAACCCAGAGAAAGAAGCCTTCTGAAAACATTGTGGGAAAAGGAGAAAATTCCGGTAACCAGCATTTTCTCCTTTTCCCACAATGTTTTCTACTCCTCTAAAGTCAAGTTTCAATTTTTGAGTCACATTTATTTTGTCGTCTGCAAATGCTTTCAATTTGGATAAGTCTAAAATTTTGTTGTTTGGTAAAGAGTTAAAGTGCCTTTCATAACTGGAAACTCTCTTTGTGGCCTGTATAGATAAAGATGATAAAGCACAAAATGTGAAGTCTCATCTTTGATGTACACTGTCCACATTGCTGAAACACTACAGACAAAACCAACCATGAAGATACAATATTATCTGGGTCTTACTTGTAGACTGAATGTTTTGTTTGGTTTATTGGGCACTCTAAGGGATAATCTTCCTAGCTCTGAACCCGGTTTATGTGGACAGTGGAGATCAAGATGATATTGAATCTACACTGTCTGTTCTTTAGCTCAGCTGAGCACGAAGTGCTCAGGGTGAGCTTTTGTGATTGTGCTGTGTCTGTCGTGCGTCGTGCATCGTCAACTTTTACCTTGTGTACTCTCTAGAGGCCACATTTTCAGTCCGATACTTGAAGCTTGGTCAGAATGTTTGTCTCAGTAATATCTCGGACAAGTTCGATTATGGGTCATGTGAGGTCAAAAACTAGGTCGCTAGGTCAAATCTTAGAGGCCACATTTTCAGTCTGATACTTGTGAAACTTGGTCAGAATGTTTGTCTTGAGGAGAGGATATCTCAGGCAAGTTCGATAATGGGTCATGTGGGGTCAAAAACTAGGTCACTAGGTCAAATCTTAGAAAAACCATGTGTACGCTCTAGAGGCCACATTTTCAGTCCAAAACTCCTGAAAGTTGGTCAGAATGTTTGTCTCGATAATATCTCGTACAAGTTCAATTATGGGTCATGTGAGGTCAAAAACTAGGTCATTAGGTCAAATCTTAGAAAAACCTTGTGTAAGCTCTAGAGGCCACATTTACAATTCAAAACTCCTGAAACTTGGTCAGAATGTTTGTCATGATAATATCTCGAACGAGTTTGAAAATGGGTCATGTCAGGTCAAAAACTAGGTCATTAGGTCAAATCTAAACCCTTGTGTACGCTCTGGAGGACACATTTTCAGTCTGATACTCCTGAAACTTGGTCAGAATGTTTGTCTTGATGATACCTTGGATGAGTTTGAAAATGGGTCATGTCTGGTCAAAAACTAGGTCACTGGGTCAAAAATTAGAAAAACCTTGTGTACGCTCTAGAGACAGTTTGTGTTTTTATAATGAAAAGTAATAACTCTAACATGTTCACCTTGACCTTTGATCTCATTGTTGAAAATCAATAATCCAAATTGACTCAGATGAAAACAACATCTGTTTTGTAATGACTCAGTCATTTTCTAACAGTTTTTTTCCTCATCAATATTCTTTCATCACAAATGTCAAGGGTCATATTCACTAACCGTTGTTAAGAATGTTCTTTCTTATCTCCAAGATTTCCAAGTTTAAAAGTAACTCAATTTCCAATTGGCTAGACCAATTGGTTTATAGCCAATCAGAAGGTGTGCTATTTTTAAATTTTGAAAATTTTTGAGTACAAGCCTGAGAATGTTCTTGAAAAGGTTGTTGAATACAGACCTAGGTCTCAGAACTCATTGAAATAGTTTTACGTCTGCTTTTATATAAGTGGCTTTTCAAAACTTAGTGCAGATTTGTTTTGTTCATTTGGAAAGAAAAAGAAGATTTTTATTGTCTCAAAAAAATATCCATTTGTCATTTTATGGTTGATATTAATGGTTATTAGTGACCTGTCTGTCAGGGACTTGTTATTGGTAATAGGGAGAGTCAGTGATGTGAGGTCAACATCTGCCCTCTGTCATTATCTTACATATTAACATGTTAACTCTTTTCATCATGCATTTGCTTTGATAGAATTGGAGTTTAACACCATTTTAACAGCTAACAGGTCATATCATGGCAAGCAGTGCACCTACACATGTGTTTCCTGGCTTTCTCACACCAGTACTGACACAACTTTCTTTCTAAGTCACTGACTGCTTTCTCACATGCATCAGAGGTGAGAGGCGAAAAATCACCAGAAAGAAAATTTGCCTCAAACGGGTATCAAATTCACAACCAAAAGGTCACAAGTCCGATACACTAACCACTGAGCTACCCTGCCTGACTACCATGCATTTGCAGACAACAAATCAAATGTGACTCAAATGATGGAATTCATCAGTGACAGGGTAGAAAACATTAGTGGAAAAGGAGAAATCAGCATTTCTTCCTCTTCCCACAATGTATTCATCAGCCTTTTTCCACCTATAGGGTAGTCAACTCTTTACCTAAACTGAAGTTTAGACTAGTTAGAATTCAAAGTGTTTGCAGACAACACATTAAACATGGCTTACAATTTGAAATTTGGTTCGGGAAGGGTAGAAAACATTGTGGGAAAAGGAGGAAATGCTGGTATCATCAAATGCTGGTACCAGCATTTTCTCCTTTTCCCACAATGTTTTCAGAAGGCTTTTCCTTCAGGGTTGTTAAAACTTGTGATTGTGTGGTAAAGAGTTAACCCTTTACCACACCATCCCGAGTTTTGACGACCCTGAGAACTAGGCCTTTTGAAAACATTGTGGGAAAAGGAGAAAATGCTGGTAACCAGCATTTTCTCCTTTTCCCACAATGTTTTCTAGACTTTCAGATTCAAATCCGTCATCTGTACCAAATAAATTTTGTTGTCTGCGAGTGCTTTAAGATTGGACCCATCTAAAATATTGTCATTTGGTAAAGAGTTAAAAAAAAAAGGATTGTTTCTAACAAGTCAAGAAGAGTTAAGTTTCAAGAGTAAAACAGAAAGTAGGGTAAACTTCCTCTAGGCCATGACTCAACCATTTGTATTTTTCTTTCATGCATATACCCTTTACCACCATGTTATTATTCATTACCTCTGGCAGACTAGGCCCGACTGGGTTGCTCAGTGGTTAGCATATCTGACTCATAACTTGGTGGTTGCGGGTTTGATACCCGGTTGAGGCAAACTTTCTTTCCGTAGATTTTCAGCTTCTCACCTCTGATGCATGTGAGAGAAGTAGCCAGTGGCTTGGAAAGAAAGTTGTATCAGTGATGGTATGAGAAAGCCAGGAAACACTTGCATAGGGGCATTGGCCGCTGTGATATGACCTAAGCTGTTGAATCAGTGTTGAACTCTGAAACAAAAAAAAATTAGCACACCAATTATTTTGTCTGAACCCTTTGCCAAACAATCCCAAGCCATGACTCAATCATTTGTGTGTTTCTTTTATGCCTTTACCACCATGTGTCTATTCTTCGTTACCTCTGGCAGAATTATGTTTTTGTCTGAACCTTATGCCAAACAATTGGGAGCTTTAATGACCCAGAGAAAAAATGCCTATTGAAAACATAGCTGGAAAAAGAGAAAATGCTGGTATCCAGCATTTTCTCCTTTTCCTATGTTTCCTACTGTTTGAAAGGCAAAGTTTGTCATTTAAGCATCATTTAACTCTTTACCAAATGACATAAGTTTAGACTAGTCCAAATTGGAAGCATTTGCAGACGGCAAAATTAATGTGACTCAAAAATTGAAAAGTGTTTTGGGAAGGGTAGAAAACATTGTGGGAAAAGGAGAAAATGCTGTTACCAGCATTTTCTCCTTTTCCCACAGTGTTTTCAGAAGACTTCTTCTCAGAGTCGTAAAACCCGGGGTTGTTTGGTAAAGGGTTAATGTGTCATCTGCAATGTCTTTCAAATTGAACCAGTTTCAAATTTTCTTGTCTGGTTAACCTTTTACCTTCATGTATTGATTCATCTTGCTTGCAAATTTTTGTGTCTTGCAGATCATTGCTCATGAATATTGTCGCAGAAGGAGAAATTGGTCATAGCAAGCAAGTTTTTTGTTTTTCAAGTGCTTTCACTTGCTGGAAAGAAAGTTTCCCACTGCCAGTTATCAAACCTGCAACCACCAGGTCATGAGTCAGAAACACTAAGCATCAAGCTACCAGGCCAGGCCTGACTGTAGAGGAAAACCTTTAAAAGTATTGTGAGAAAAGAAGAAAACGGTGATAACAAGCATTTTCTTCTTTCCCCACAATGTTCTTTACCCTATCAAAGACAGATCCCATCTTTTGGTACATTCTGACTTATGCAATGATTTTTTTTTTCAACCAAAATTACTTTAAAGTTTAGAAGAGTACAAAATTTAGTGATAAGCAATTTAAAGACTTAAAGATACATCCTTACAGCCGTAGAGCAAAATACTTAAAATCTGATAGACTGTGGAATGGTTCAGCATTTAGTCAGCTGTGTAAACACAGATAAATTACTAATATACGATTATGGTGTAAGGGATGAATATAAATAATTATTGGATTTTTTCGATTCAAAACTGGAAAGATCACTACAATGATTTCTTTGATGGCCTCCAGAAAATGAAATGCATTTTCTATCAGTCGTAATCTATGCAACCTTGCAACCTTCAAGAGCAACATTTGGCATGAAGATACAAGAGTGATTATAGTTTGATGAAAAAAATATGCAGATGACATGGGTTAAACACTGGATAGAAACTAGTACAGATGTATCTTTAAAGAAATTTGTTGCAAGGAGAGGGCATGCAGACAGTTTCTATCAATTTTGTGTGAAAACCTTTTTCTGGAAATGTCAATCCTGGAATGTTAATTAGGTAATGAAGACTAGTTGTTGCAAATGCTAACATCAGATTACAGATATCTGTGATTGCCTACGGCAGTTATCCATCTTTTCTTTGTCTTGTTGTGCAACTCCATAGGCCCAAAAGTAAAGGGGGTGAAATTGAATCAGGTTGCCCATCCATCTGTCTTGCATTGTGTGCATAGAGGCACAAATGTTTACATCCTCTTCTGTTATTTTCAACCAGTTTTGGGTGAAGTTTTAAACCTTTACTGCACGATCACAACTTTTAACTACCCTGAGAAAGAAGACATTTGAAAACATAGTGGGAAAAGGAGAAAATGCTGGTAACCAGCATTTTCTCCCTTTCCCACAATGTTTTCTGCCCTTCAAAAAGATAAAACATTCAATCTATTTTGTAGTCTGCTATTGCTTTCAATATTTGGACCAGTCTAAAATTTTGTCGTTTGGTATAGAGTTAACCCATTACAAGGTCTTGTGTGGTTCAGTAGTGAAGTGTAGGATCAATGACATGGAGGCCCCTGGTTCAAGCCTGACTAGATCCACTACTGTGTTTTTTGTGGAATTGTCCTTTGGTAGGACACTTCATAGCCCTAGCCTTGTACTGGTGAAACCCAGGAAATACATGAATATGTGAGCTGTCGCCATGATATGACTGAAATAATGTTGAAAGTGGTGTAAAACACCTCTCAATCAGTCAGTCAGTTAACTTTATACCAAATAGTCCCGAATTTAAAGTCTCAGTAGTGTCCAACTGAATAAAGAACCTGTTTATAAAATAAAAGTAAATTTCACTTTTAGTTCACCTGAGCACGAAGTGCTCATGGTGAGCTATTGTGATCGTGCTGTGTCCGGCGTCCAGCGTCCATCGTGCGTCGTCAGCTTTTACCTTGTGTACCCTCTAGAGGCCACATTTTCAGTCCGATTCTTGTGAAACTTGGTCAGAATGTTTGTCTTGATGATATCTCGGATAAGTTCCAAAATGGGTCATGTTGGGTCAAAAACTAGGTCAAATCTTAGAAAAACCTTGTGTACGCTCTAGAGGCCACATTTTCAGTCCGATACTCATGAAACTTTGTCTGAATGTTTCCCTTGATGATATCTCGGACGAGTTCGAAAATGGGTCATGTCGGGTCAAAAACTAGGTCACCAGGTCAAATCTTAGAAAAACCTTGTGTACGCTCTAGAGGCCACATTTTCTGTCCAATATTCCTGAAAATTGGTCAGAATGTTTGTCTTGATGATATCTCGGACGAGCTCGAAAATGGGCCCTGTCAGGTCAAAAACTAGGTCACCACTTCAAATCTTAGAAAAACCTTGTGTACGCTATAGAGGCCATATTTTCAGTCCAATACTCCTGAAAGTTGGTCAGAATGTTTGTCTTGATGATATTTCGGACGAGTTCAAAATTGGCTGATGTCAGGTCAAAAACTAGGTCATCAGGTCAAATCTGAGAAAAACCTTGTGTAAACTCTAGAGGCCACATTTTCAGTCCAAAACTCTTGAAAGTTGGTCAGAATGTTTGTCTTGATGATACCTCGGAGGAGTTCGAAAATGATCCATGTCGGGTCAAAATCTAGGTCACCAGGTCAAATCTTAGAAAAACCTTGTGTACGCTCTAGAGGCCACATTTTCAGTCAGATACTCATAAAACTTGGTCAGAATGTTTGTCTTGATTTTATCTCTGAGAAATTTGAAAACGGGCCATGTTGGGTCAAAAACTAGGTCACTAGGTCAAATCTTAAAAAAACCTTGTGTATGCTCCAGAAGCCACATTTTCTGTCCAATACTCTTGAAATTTGGTCAGAATGTTTGTCTTGATAATATCGCAGATGAGTTAAAAAGTGGGCCATGTGGGGTCAAAAACTAGGTCACTAGGTCAAATCTTTGAAAAACCTTGTGTAGGCTCCAGAAACGACATTTTCAGTCCAATGTTCTTTAAAGTTGGTCAGAATGTTTGTCGTGATGATAGCTTGGATGAGTTTGAAAATGGGTCATATCAGGTCAAAAACTAGGTCACCAGGTAAAATTTTAGAAAAACCTTATGTAAGCTCTAGAGGCCACATTTTCAGTCCAATAATCTTTGAAATTCGGTCAGAATGTTTGTCTTGATAATTTCTTAGACTAGTATGAAAATGGGTCATGTTGGATAAAAAACTAGGTCAAAAGGTCAAATCTTGGAAAAACCTTTTGTACTATAATTACAGTCCAATATTCTTTAAATTTTTGTTAGAATGTTTGTCTTGATGATATCTTGCATGAGTTTGAAAATGGGTCAAATGGGATAAAAACTAGGTCACCAAGTTTCATCCTTGAAAAACCGTGTGTACGCTCTAGAGGCCACATTTTCAGTCCAATAATCTTGAAATTTGGTTTGAATGTTTGTCTTGATAATATCTTAGACTAGTATGAATATGGGTCATGTTGGATAAAAGACTAGGTCACTAGGTCAAATCTTGGAAAAACCTTTTATACACCCTACAGGCCACATTTTCTCTCAAATACTCATGAAAGTTTGTCGGAATGTATGTCTGGATAATTTCTACATGTCAAGTAGGCCGCTGAGACAAATTCTAGAAAAAGCTTGTGTGCACTCTTGAGGCCATATTTGTAAGCCCAATACTAATGAGTGTTTGTCAGAGTGTTTGTCTTAATATCTCTGAAGAGATTGGAAATGGGTTGTGCTTGATCAAAAGGCTCAGGTGAGCGACTTCAGGGCCATCATGGCCCTCTTGTTACCATGTAAAAATATGAAGATTATTATGACTCACGATATGTAAAGGTGCAGTTCGCAAAAGTTCCAGTCAGTGGCAGAAAAAAGAATTTTGAAACTAGAACAGATCCTACCATGCAGCATTATCTGTTTGTTTACATCGATGATCGCCGACGATTAGCCGACTTTTCGTTGTAAATGTCCGCAGTGACGTGTTAGTGACGTGAACACCACGTGATCATTCAAAGCGTCGTAACAAACCCTTCATTCACTTGATCGTTTTGTCCCCAGTCTAGGCTTGAAAAACGTAAGTTTATCAACATTGTAAACAGAAACAACGACACAGGCTGATCATCGCTAATTCATTTATCATCAATACAGGAAGAGTTTACTACATTTAAATAAGAAAACAGGTTCAGAATGAGCAATCTTACTCTCTGATGACATAATGTTGGAACAATAGTCCTGTCTACTACGTCATAGCACTAATGAGATGCAATGTTATCACGTGACGTTCTCGAAGACCTAGTTCGAATATACACAAACGATAATGAAGGTTGTCTCGATCAATGGCGTCAGTGAAATCGACAGGCTTCTCCATGCATTTTCGCTCACGTATATCATGGCAACCAATGCAGTAACTGACACGTTCGAGTTTTCTCCGATCTTATATATGTGTGTTGTGATGGGTTATCCAATATATTTTCGAGTTATAAATGGTGAACATTACCTATTTTTTACTTTACAGGGGCTTTAAACTACTAAAAAGAATTACCTTCTAAAAACCAAATTTCTTTTTTTTAAGTCACATTTATATTGTTGTCTGCAAATACTTTCAAAAGGAGCGAATCTAAAATTTTGCCTTTTGGTAAAGTAGCCTATCTATCATGGGAACTTGTGTACTTGTAGTTTCCATTTTGGTTGGTGGACTAGTAATAGAGTTAATGGTCCTTTGAATGTTTTTCTTGATCCTGTGACAACAGATATCACTCAGCTTGTGACAGTTCAAGCTCCTCTTGTTCCCGGGTCCTACATTACCAAGTGCTTTAGGATTTGTGTCATTAAGCCAGAGGTTGGGTCACTCGGGGTACTGCCACAATGCAACTGACATAATTATGAAAGCTGTGTAGGTCAGTTGTCATAATGTCATGTTCCTACTTTTCTAGAAATCTGTTGACTGTGGAGCATAAAAATTCTTACTTGAGTGATAATGAGTTTGAGTGGGTTAGATGAAGTCATATTAGTGTGTCTATCGATATAAAAATGTTTCCAATTACATCAGGGTTCAATTTTCCACAGCTAGTCATCTAAAATTACTAATGGTTTTTCGGATGACCCATTAAACCTAAGCACCACGAACAGCTACACACCCACTGCAAACATCATAGAAACCAGGCATGAGCTGAGATTGGCTCTGTATCTTGCATTATTCCCAAGCCCCCATTACATAACTGACAGCCTTCTGGGGGCCTTGGCCCTATAGGCAACTCGTGGCAACAATAAATAAGCGAAAATCGATCGGGATGGAATAGAATGAGGTGGGCTGGTCAAAACAGGGTGTTATTAAAGACCTTTTATTACTCAATGTTGTCTCCTAAACAACAAGACAAAATTGGAAAGCTTACTTACACCAAATGAATCGACCCATTTCTGGTTTTGTGCCACTTAATTCTTTACCAAATGACAAAATTTTAGA
This sequence comes from Hippopus hippopus, assembly GCA_946811185.2. Lineage (NCBI taxonomy): Eukaryota > Metazoa > Mollusca > Bivalvia > Cardiida > Cardiidae > Hippopus > Hippopus hippopus. The sequence continues at coordinate 10,076,995 of OX328103.1, read as the reverse complement.
CTGGTCCAAATTCAAATCATTTGCAGACGACAATTTGAATGTTGCTCAAATGATGGGAATTGTCTCTGGAAGGGTATAAAAGAAACTGGGAAAAGGAGAAAATGCTGATTAACATCAGGGTTTTCCCTTGACTTTCTGATGTGGGGGTCATTTGACCCCCTTCAAATGAAGAAAAGAAGGCACACATAAATTTTAGGGGTCATTTTGAAAATAAGGGGGTCAAAATTCAAAGAAACAGGGGGGTCATGGAAAACCCTGTTACCATCATTTTCTCCTTTTCCCAAAATGTTTTCAAAAGCTTGTCTTGGGGTCTTTAAAACTCAGGATTGTGTGGTAAAGGGTCATATACTGTAGTTAAACTTAGCTTGAATGATGGAATTTCTCTTTGATAGAATACTTTGCCATCTGGTAAAGGGTGAATAAAGTTGAAGCAGTGTTGCACAATGAGTCACAGTGACTATCATCAATTCTCGGAAAAGAAATTGACCGAGCTGGGGATTCAAACTAGCAAGCCCCTTGTTTCAAATTCTGTATGCGACCGACTGCACTTCTGGGCTGGGCCGTCTTTGAATAATACACAAAAGGGGGATGGGGGTCTGCCTCCGGGGGTCCTTCCCCAGTAGAGGGTATCGGGGTAGAACCCCCTCTGCATAACAAAACTGTTCCCAGGAAGTTTTCAAGACACAGCTGTGTATTTGAGTATTGATAGCTGCGCCACCATTTTCCACATTTTCACTTTGTCTACAGTACTTCATTTGTCGTTTCATCAATATTGCGTCACACATGTTTTTTTTTTATTATGCATCGAGTCCCAGAGTCCATTCTGTTATTGTTCTCCCTCGTTTCTAGAATAACATCAAAGAAAATTCTGACATAACTTAGACATTTGTGCAGCTCAAGATTAAGTTTTCATAATTCACTGAGACTTCATAGCTCATACAGTTATGTCAACCCTATACAATCAATCCAGATGTTTTAAAATTTCTGAGGAAGATAAATTTTGAAAACATTGTGGGAGAAGGAGAAAATGCTGGCTACCAGCATTTTCTCCTTTTCACACAATGTTTTCTACTTTTTCATAGACAAATGTTTTAAGTAACATTTGATTTGTCATCTGCAAAATGCTTTCATTTGCGCAATGCAAAAATTCTGTGGTCTGGTAGAGAGTTCATGCTTTACCACACAGTCCAATTATTGTAATGACCCTGATGAAACTGACTTTTGAAAATACAGTGTTGGGAAAAGGAGAAAATGCTGGTAAACAGGAAATAGCCAGTCAGCATTTTCTCCTTTTCCCAGAATGTTTTCTACCCTTTCAAGGACAAATTCCATCAGTTGAGCAACACTGGAATTTTTATCTGCAAGTACTTTGAATTTCCCACAATGTTTTCAAAAGGCTTTTTCTTCAAGGTCGTTAAAACTCATGCTTTTGTGGTGAAGGGTTGAAGATGATGTGTTTCTAATTATCAACAGAAATTTTACAACCCATCTTGTCAGACAAATGTTTTGTATTACAAGATGGCAGATGCTTCAACTTTTTATCAAGAAGACTTCCAAATGAAAGCATTTGCAGATGACAGTTCCATTTTGCTCAAATGATGGAATTCTTCTTTGAAAGAGTCGAAAAAAACATCATTGGGAAAGGAGAATATTTTGGTGGCCTTTTCCCTCAATGTTCTCAAAAGCTCCTTGTTACCAGCGTTTCCTGCTTGTCCCAGTATGATTTTAAAAGCCTTCTTTCTCAAAGTTGTTAAGATTTAAAAGATTAAATGAGACTTACCTTGGTTAAAGCTGAAATTTGATTTCAATTCTTTAAGTAAAGAATTGAATGAGGGCTTGAATGAGGTGCACTGCGCATGAGTTGCTTTTTTTTCCTCTATTCCTCAAATATTTTTTGTACTTGGACATGCATGCAGTTTGTTTGCAAAGAGCACTTTGCAAGTTATTAATTGCTGCAAGTAGTTTATCATTGGTATCACTTACAACACTAATCCTTTTTTGTGATGATTTTTTTTCACAACTTTTCCTTTTTCTCTCTGAAACCTCATTCCAGTTTTCCTTTTTTCTCCAGGCGAACTATGTTCGATTTTGTCTGCCATTTCTTTGAACACCACGTGTCCATAACAAAAACAACAAAATATCGCTTCATAAAAGTAATAAGGCGGTACTAGAGAGTGTAAGCTTTAATAAATTCATGTTCTGTAAACGAATTCTCATGTAAAATGTATTGCCACACAGTGATAATTGATCTATGATCAATATAATATTTGCTTACACCAGAGTCAAGCATCAGCTAGAACTAATCAGTGCATGCACAGTGAATCTCATTTAACTCTTTACCAAATGACAAAATTTAAGACTTGTCTAATTGAAAGCATTTGCAGACGACAAAGAAAATGTGACTTGAAAATTGAAATTTGTATTGGGAAGGGTAGAAAACATCGTGGGAAAAGAAGAAAATGCTTGTTTCCAGCAATTTCTCCTTTTCCAACAATGTTTTCTAAAGGCCTCTTTCTCAGGGTTGCTAAAAGTTGGGAATGTGTAGTAAAGAGCTAAGACCAAATGGAAATTTTTACGATCAAGAATTCGCCATTGTTTGGTTAAGGGTTAGTGATTATGTATGTATTATTATTATCAAGAGTATCACAACTCGTCTGTAAGACAAATGCTTTGTATTACAAGATTATGATGGTGTAACACATCTGCCACCATAGAAATGTAATTCTCTGACTTCTATTTTAACTCATTACCACACAGTCCTGAGTTTTAACAACCCTAAAAAAGAAGGCTTTTGAAAACATAGTTGGAAAAGGAGAAAATGCTGGTAACCAGCATTTTCTCCTTTTCAAACAGTGTTTTCTACCCTATCAGAGAACTTCAGCTCATTATTTTGTACCAGTTTCAAATTAATTTTGTCATCTGGAAATGCTTTCGATATGGACGAATCTAAAATTTTGCCTTGTAAAGAGTGAAGGAAAATAACTGCATTGCAATTTTAAGGCAGTTTTGAATTTGGATATGTCGCAAAATGTATTCTGTGCATTCTGATTTGATCTGCACTGCCTGCAAAAGTATCTTAACTCTGTGCCGAATGACAAAATTTTGGACTGGACTAAATTCAAAGCATTTGCAGACGACATATATATAGCAGCGTTTTTTCTCCCGTCAAACCAATGGGTTCTAAACTGTTTACAGAGTTCGGCCTTAAGACGACTGATGAGTCCAGTCAAGTCGAAGATTAATATAAAAGAATCATGATGCAACTATCAGCTCATCCCAAAATGAAATTGATATTAAATCCTACATTCAGTCGAAACTAAGTTCAAATGTAGACCAGTGGTCATCGACAAAATTCATGGGTCAACTTTTAAATCCCCTTAACCCTTTACCACACAATGACGCCTTTTGACACCCCTGATAGCGAAGGCTTTTGAAAACATTGTGGGAAAAGGAGAAAATGCTGGTAACCAGCATTTTCTCCTTTTCCCACAATGTTTTCTACACTATCAAAGAAAAATCATTTAATATGATCCACATTGAAACTGTCCTCTGCAAATGCTTTCAATTCGGACAGGTCTAAAATTGGTCGTGTGGTAAAGGGTTAAACACTTGCAAAAAGACTGTACTAATGACATCTTCAACAGCATGAGAAATGGACATTTTTTTCTATATTAGTTTTCTAGGTTTTGAATTTCTGGTGCATAGTGCTCAAAATAATTGAATTCAAATAATAGTTCAAATAATTAAAAGTATCCATTAGAAATTATCAGGTACTTGATTCTTTGTTTATTAAGAAAATTCCCAATTTCGGAGAAAACGACACATTTTTCCCAATTTGCTCCGTTTCTGGCCCATTCCCAAAACAGGGAAAAAAAACATTGTATAATGTGGCTCAAATACTGGAATTTGTGTCTGAAAGCTTAAAAAGCATTGACAGAAAAGGAGAAAGTGCTGGTCAAAGATATTCTCCGCAGTCTGATTTACATCTTCTCTGCCTGCAAAAATAGCCTGAATTTGTTCCTGGTGCACTTGAGGTTCATTCTAGAGTGCAGATGTGTTGAAATTAGCTTTCCATGAATCTGACCTACTTTTTTTCGGGAGTGTTTTACTCTTTAGCAAACGATTTATAGTTGTAACAACCCCGGGGTTAGAGATCTTTTGAAAACTTCGTAAAAAAAAAACAATTTCCTCATTTTCCATTTTGTTTACCACCCTGTCAAAAAAACTGCAGTACAGTTTTACCACTTTCTAATTGTCATCTGCAGATTCTTTGACTTTGGAAGAGTTTAAAATTTGTCGTTTGGGAAGTTTGGGAAAGGGCAGTCTTTGGTAACAGAAACAGCTTTTGTAGATGGTGTAGATCAAGATCAGACTGCACAGAATGTTCAGTCTGATCTAAATCATCTTTGATCAACACCATATGCCAGTTCATGCTTAACTTTTACCAAAATTATCTTCAAGTACAGAGGACAACTACCTGTAGACATAGAAAAGTCTATACCCTTTACCAAGCTCATAAATTTTGGACTTGACCAAATCCAAAGCATATGCAGACAACAAAAGTTAATGTGGGATTTGTTTTTTCAAATGGTAGAAAACATGGTAGGTAAAGGAGCAAATGCTGGTCTCCAGCATTTTCTCCTTTTCCCACTATGTTTTCTAAAGCTTTCTTTTTCAATGTCACTTAAACATTGGGTTGTGTAAGTACAGGGTTAATTTATTTAGTTGGCAGAGACAGCATTCATAAAACTGAGCAAAAAAATGCCATAAATACTTGGAGGAATAATGAGGCTGGTAGCCCTAAACTCTGTTTCAAAAAATAACATTTCCTCGACCTGAACATGTCTACTTTTTATAGACCAGGGCATGTGTACAACTTTTTTGGTGGTGTGGATTTTCTGGACAAAAATCATTGAACAATGTAGACCAGGACTGCACAGACTGTGCAGTCTGATCTTAATCTACTTTTTTAACAGATGGGGGTGGGGGGGTGATCTTGATCAACAGTATCGAAAAAAACGACCGAGTAGCTAAATAGTGAAATGGAACTTTCAAAACTGATAGTATAAACCCCAATTTGCTTTTTCAAAGGTTTTTTTTTTGAGGGGGAAATGATATCCTCTTTATAGGACAGTGTAGATCCAAGATCAGACTGCACATTCTGTGCAGTCTGATATTGATCTACACTGTCCGCAAAAGGTTCCTGAGGCAGGCTTAGCAGCCTTGGGGTTAAAACACAGGATTGTTTGGTTAAGATGTTAAGGTTTAGTACTGTATCTAGACTTTTCCGACTTGGAATTTTTTCCATCAGAAAAATTCATGAACAATCGTTTCATCTCATGATTTTACTTACTTTGCCAAATGGAATGTAGTTAATTGCCATGGCAACAGACTTGTGGATCTTTTCAGCAGTAATTAAGCAGGTTAAGTTGTGATTGAATAATTAACATTTGCTGATTGTTTTGAAACCCCCCTTGACTGCTAGATACACAATAATATTTTTGTTTTTCCACAATAATTGGTGTTGTTACGCCGTTTTCATCATCAGTATTACAGTTACACTACATGCATGGCTGAGTGGTAAAGTGTAGGACTCATAACTTGAAAGCCCTTGGTAGAAGGCTCACTGGATGCACCGAGTTTTTCATGGGAGTATCCTAGGGCAAGACACCTCGAAGCTCTAGCCTAGCACTGTTGAACCACAGGACATCCATGAATTTTTGAGCTGTGGCCATGATATGACTGAAATAATGTTGAATGTGGCATAAAACACCTTTCAATGGATCAGGCAGTTACTCTACAGAGATGGCTTTCTTATACACATCTTCTTGGTTTAACATGCACCTGGGTAGAGCTTTGCAATGACTTGCCCAAGGAAACTCCCATGCAAATAGTGCTGCCATCAGGATTGAAGCGAGAACATAATGGATTACAAGTTAACCACCTTTACCATGCATGATCGCCTGAGTGAAACAAAAATAACTCCGTACCAAATAATTCCATGTTTCAAAGACCCTCTTACGTAGAAGTATTGAAGGAAAAGGAGGCAGTATTTTCTCCTGTTCCAACAATGTTGTCTACCCTTTTAGAAAAGAGAAAACCACCGTTATTTGAGCCATCGGTGATGTGTCTTCTGCACAGTCATGCTTTTATTTTGGAAAAGTCTAAACTTTCATGATCTGGGTAGGACTGAAGAAGGGGACTCCACCCACAAGTGTAACAGTGAAAGGACATCAACCTGTAACTCTGTACCAAACTGCAGAGTTTCCAGCTTGGCCAAATTCAAAGCATTTGCAGACGACAAATTTAGATGTGTCTCAAATGATGAGATTCATCTTTTGCAGGGTAAAAATCATTGTGGGAAAAGGAGAAAAAAAATGCTGATTACCAGCATTTTCTTCTTTTCCCACATGGGTTTAAAAACCTTTGTCCAGCAAGGTTGATAAAATTCAAGATTGTTTGGTACAGGTGTTATTGCAACAGTAAAGGGGGTGATAGCCCTATCAATTATCAGATAGAGTTTCTGCACCTGGAGGCACCTGGCTTGACTCATTACCTAGTGGCTGTTTTTGGCCCAATCCAAATTCGACTCATTTATCTGCTGCAAACTACTTTTTGTGCACTCTTTTGCCTGTTGCGTAGAATGTTTTTTGAAGGAGAAAACATTGAGGGAAATATGAACATTGCTGAACCCTGTACCAAACATTCTCAGGTGTTTGAAAGACCCTGGAAACCAGCATTTTCTCCTTTTTAAACATTGTTTTCTAACCTTCTGAAATAAATTTTGATCTTGGAGTTCCACTAGAAAATAGGGCTGACTATCGGCCTGAAAAGAGACTATCATGATATTTTTAGTATCGCAACATTAATATCATGATACTATCACTATCGAGAGAACCATATCGTGATGCATCACGATACTATCGGGTTGTATAAGATCTTCCTTAATACCCGGTGTCCGGCATTTGTTTGCAGGGCTCGACAGCAAATCTCGGATGTTTGCCCTGCAGATTTGTCGTGTTCCCATCGTGTTTCAGTACCATATAACATACTCACTTTTTATCAACATTTTCTCCCTCTTTAAAAAATCTGAAATGGGCCCAAACACTGGCCTTTCCAACTTAATGTTTTTCACGATCTCAAAATAAGCAGCCATCACAGAAGACATAAACAGTAATATAGACACGCTCAATTAGCAAGTACGAAAAAGTCATGTAAATCGATCATGGACAATAAATAACATTTCCTATCATTTGTCGATTAATCCAGCTTTTGAGTACGAAAATATGAAAATTAACTCAAATTTAAGACAATAGTTAACACCTGTGAAAAAGATAAGAGAAATTTTTAAAGTCTTCTCGAACATACGGAATCGATTTTTAATGTCCAAAAGGCATATACCAAAAACTGAAATCAAGCATGCCTTATAGTAAACATGCAAGTAGCGTTGAATCAGTCTTTATTCACTCTTTTATTCTTTAAAAAATACCCCAATCAAACAGTAGATTAGATCAAGTAAGCCAAGTTAGCAAGCTAACAATAGTTTCATGTATTAACTATCGAAACTATCGATTGTTGAACAAACTATCGGCGATTGTTATCGATGTCGGACATAGCAATTGATGCATCGCTATCGGGACAGTCACAATCGCAATACATCGGCATCAATGTATCGTTACACCCCTACTAGAAAATATCAATTTTTGAGTATCAAATTTTTATCTTTGAGTTCCGCAACAGAAATCAATTTTTGAGTCTCAAATTTTGATCTTTGACTTCTCACATTTATTTTGTCGTCTGCAAATGCTTTGAATTTGGACAATTCTTAATTTGTGTCGTTTGGTAAAGAATTCAAGTGTGATCCCTTTTGCTTGACTGATTTTCTTTTATACTTTTGATGTTGATTTTTCATTTATTTCAAGGATATTTATGAAGTTGTCTTCTATTAACCCTTTACCAGACGCAAAAACTTTAGACTTGTCCAAATTGAAAGCATTTGCAGACGACAATTTCAATGTGGTTTAAATGGTGCAATTTTTCTTTAATAGGGTAGAAAACATTGTGGGAAAAGGAGAAAATGCTGGTTACCAGCATTTTCTTCTTTTCCCCACAATGTTTTCAAAAGCTCTCTTTTTCAGTGTTGTTGAAAGTCCTCATTGTGTGGTAAAGGGTTAGATTGTTTCAATCATTGAAAAGTTAATTCTTTATAACGGGACAAAATTTAGCTTTGTCCGAATTGCAAGCAGTTGCAGGCGACAAATTAAATGTGGCTACAGTGACAGGATTTTTCTGTGAAAGGGTAGAAAATGCTATGGGAAAAAGGAGAAAATTCTTGTTACAATTTTTCCCCCTTTTTCATGCAAGTTTTCAAAAACCTTACTTCCCAGGGTTGCTAAAACTCAGGACTCTGTGATAAAGGGTTAGCCAGTTTTATACAGAATGCCTTGCAATATACCAAAAGGTACAGATTCAAGATCAGACCGTATTTTCTGCACAGACTCATCTTGATCCACAGAAATCAGATTCAACGGTTCTTTCTTCACCATAGCAATTCTAGGGAAAACTTGATGGTTTATCTCCCTTTGTTTTCTCATTTTGAATGTAATAGTTACCTCCCTTGAGCCACAGCACATTGTAACATATTAGTGACTGTTTTTGCAACATGTTCTTTCCAGTCTTGTCTTCATGCTGTCTGCAAAAGCTGTCTTAACCCATTTACCAAACAAGCCCATGTTTCTACAAGCCTGAAGAAGAAGCCTTTGAAAACATTATGGGAAAAGGAGAAAATGCTGGTTACCAGCATTTTTTCTTCTTTTCCAACAATGTTTTCCTTCCTTTTAAAGACAAATCCCAAAATTTAAGCCCCGTTTAATTTGTTGTCTGCTAATGCTTTGGATTTGAATAAGTCCAAAATTTTGTTGTCTGGTAAAGAAGGCTAGAAATAAGATGTAAATAGTTGCAATTTCAAGGTTGCCTTTGTCCAGGACGGCTGAAAGTTGAGATCAAAGATCAAACTGAAACTATAGTTACTGTTTCTGAAGGCGCATGAACCCTTTATCAGGTGATAAAATTTTGGACTAGACCAACTTTAAAGCATTTGCAGACGACAAATTAAATGTGGCTTAGATGGTTATTTCTGTTTTTGATAGGGTAGAAAACATCGTGGGATAAGGAGGTTGTTAAAACTGGGGATTGTGTGCGAAAGTTTTAAGGGATAAAACCACAGCCACCTTTTTTCCTGCCACAGCTATTTTATGTTTAACCCTTTAAGTAAGAATCTGGAGTTTTACCAATCCTTGGAAAGATGGCTTAGGAAAACTTTGTGCGAAAAGGAGAAAATGCTGGTAACCAGCATTTTCTCCTTTGCCCACAATGTTTTCTATCCTTTCAAAGAAAAATTACAATGTTAAAGCCACATTTGATTTGTTGTCTGTAAATGAACTGAATTTTGAAGAGTCATAAATTTTGTTGTCCAGTAAAGAGTTAAAAGTACACATGCCATCAAGTCAGCTTGCAAAACTATTATATTTAACACACACACATACTTAAATGATAAATGAAGTGATAGTAAAGTCAAAAGGCCATAAAACAGTTGTAAAATGAAAAAAGCTATAAAAAAATATTGAAACTGCTATCTCTTTTTTTCTTAACCTGACACTGCTTTTAAACTGTGTACCAGATGACACAAGAAGCTTTTGAGGACAGTATAGATCAAGATCAGGCTGCACAGAACCTGCAGTCTGATCTCTGAACTACATTCTCCACTACTCTTTTACTGGATTAGGACCATAGCCTCCTGGTCTTGATAAACCCAAGATAAAATGGTTATAGGTTAAATAGATTGAACACTTTTAGCCAGTGGAAAACATCCACATATTGTAAGTGCAAGGCTTTGCATTGGCTAGAGCACCTTACTAAAAATTCCTTTGCTTATGACTATCTGAACATGGCACAAACAATGGGATTTGTCTTTAATAAACTATATAACAGTGTTAGCAAAGGAGAAAATGCTGGAAAACCCTCTGTGAAGATGGTTAGGTGTTTGATAGAAATGAACGGCGCTCTGGCAAAAAAGGGGTTTAATGCATTTCCAAGATGCATTGTATCAAGCAAACCATCATAATAGTTGTTGATCCATAAATTCCATATTGTCTAACAACCTCTGAATCATGAAGTACCCTGGTCCTTGGACATGCAGAAAATTGACCAATAGCAAAAAGTTTCAACCAAGGTCAGACTGACTTGGGTCAATACTTTATGCAACTGCTGAAAACCTGATAAACCTTAGTGTATTCCTGTTACAGAACCATTATCTAGATGGCATTCTACAAATACACATCTGTCTAATATGGGCATCATGGGTACAGAACCGGACTACTTTTCAAAACAACAACGTTACTTTGAATTTCAAAATGAAATAAACGTTTACTCAATAAAACGCTACCTGGTGCAATTCATTCAGCTGTGATCGGCTAGCATGTAACCTATGCATCGCCCATTTATTAAAACAGCCCCTACATGTTTGGGTAATAGTTTTACGTGTTTTGGATGATATACTATATAATTGCACTTTTCAATTTCTGTTCTAAATAGGTTTCCTTGTGGCTCAGTGGTTTTGTAAGAAAAAAAATGTGTAGTGCACTTTTCATATTATTAGGTTAGTTAAAATGTCAATTTGTGATCTTTAATTAACCATGTACCATACAATCCTAACTTTTAACGAAACTGAAGAAGAAGCCCTTTGGAAAAAATTGTAGGAATAGGAGAAGACACAGGTAACTAGCATTTTCTCCTTTTCCCCACAGTATTTTCTATCCTTTCAAATTAAACTGTCATTGTTGAAGTCACATTTAATTTGTCATCTGCAAAAGCTTTCAACTTGGATGAGTCTATAATTTAGTCGTGTGGTATAGAGTTGATGTACCTCATGGCAGGATGGTTGGAGCATTGGACATTAATAAAGGAAATGCTGGTTCGATCCCAGCTCAGGATAGGACAGGGCTGGTCCTGTGGACATGTAACATTTGGCAGGGTGATGTTGAACCCTAGCTAAGTACTGGTTTGAACCCAGGAAAGATGTGAATAAATATTCTCTGACCATTAATCATCATGTTACTGAAATACTCATGAAGATGGCTTAAGCCTTGTTTTACTCTTTACCACACAGTCCAGAGTTTTAATGACCCAGAAAGAGAAAGCTTTTGAAAACATTGTGGAAAAGGAGAAAATGCTGGTTACAAGCATTTTCTCCTTTTCCACATTTTTTTTTGTCCTTCCCAAAACAGTCAAATTTTAGTCACATTTATTTTATGGTATGCAAATGCTTTTGATTTCTACTAGTCTTAAATTTTGTCGTTTGGTAAAGAGTTAACCCTTTACCACACAATGACGCCTTTTAACGACCCTGAGAAAGAAGTCTAATGAAAACATTGTGGAAAAAGGAGAAAATGCTGGTAACCAGCATACCAGCATTTTCTCCTTTTCCCACTAAGTTTTCTACCCTATCAAAGAAAAATTGCATCATTTGCACCACTATGAAATTGTCGTCTGCAAATGCTTTCAATTTGGATAGGTCTAAAATTTTGCTGTGTGGTAAAGAGTTAAACAAATACAGCAAAACTTTCTCTTTTATGTTTGACCCATCTCCTGCTGGTGGATAGATACCGTAAATCATTTATGTCTACATTGAGGGATTAAATAACCTATTAACCTATAGGCTGTCTAGGGTAACAAAATACCCCTTTTGTGGATATTGTGGACCAAAATCAGACTGCACCAGATCAGCACTTGTAAGGAGAAGATTGCAGAAAAGTTCTTGGTTATGCATCTCCATTGTGTGATAATATGATTCTGGCTCTAACAGATTGTAACTTGAAATATGCTGGTCTTTCCAAACTGACAGAAGATATGATTCATCACAAAAAAACTTACACAAGCTGTCTAGAGAGTGAAAGGTGGAGTTAATGACAGAGATGTATATTGGAAAGGCTAAGATTGTAATCAGCTTTAAGAGGTAATCCAATACAAGGCTCAATTATTAGTATTGTCAGGTAATTCACCCCTACATCCATCTTACAACAACTTTTTTGAACACTTTTCCTTAATCATTGACTACCTTTGTCAGACTTTACTGTAACTTTTTTCTTTCAGGCTCCCAAAGTAAGATCTGAATGTGGGTATTTTGTCAGTTTTTAATGCCTTTCAACTGTTGGTGTCTTGGCATTGTCTTTCTGTCAATAGTTTTTTTGTTCCTGAAATTCAATTTACAGAGTCCTCTGGGAGTGGGATGGTAAATTTTAGTGGTTCTGATGTGATGACCAAAATTAATGCCATTACTGTACTTTTTTGCTCACCTAAACAAGAAACTCTCAATGTGAACTTTGCTGATCGTGCTGTGTGCATCATGTCAACAGTTACTTTATGTGCACTCTAGAGGTCACTTTTTCAGTTGGATAGTCATGAAACTTGGTCAGAGTGGTTGTCTTGATAATATATCGCATAATTTCGAAATCAGGTTATGTCAGGTCATTAAGTAGGTCACTGGGACAAATCTTAGAGAAACACTCTAGAGTTTACATTCAGTATGATACACATGAAACTTGGTCAGAATGTTTGTCTTGATGATACCTAATACAAGTTCAATATTGGGTCATGTTTGATCAAAAGTAGGTCACTTGGACAAATCTTAGAAAAACCTTGTTTGCCCTTTAGAAACCATTTTATCAGTCTGATTCTCATGAAACTTAGTCTAGAGGCTACATTTTCAGTCAGAGACTCATTAAATTTGATCAGAATATTTGTCTCATAATATTTTTAACAAGTTAGAAACTGGGTCACATTGAATAAAAAAGTAGGTCACTTAGACTCATGTGTTTGACATCATCACAACCAGGATGTCTTCAACTTTATCTATCCTACCTGACTTTACTCAGGTGAGTGATTAAGGGCCAATGTAACTCTTGTTAAAAAAGATGAAAAATCGTAGACAGTTCTGGAAGTCACAAGACATAGAAACTTGGCTTGAATAGTCAATATCAGGATTCTACAAAGATTGTTCAAATTTAATTATGATCAAAAGAACAACAAAAAACTCTTCCCTCTTTCATGTTTTCCATGTCATTCAAAAGAAGAAAGTTCTTAATGCCTGTCCGTTATGCCTGTTATAGTACTCAGTTTGTAGTACAGATGATAGTGGCTTTTAACTTTGCTTTCAACATTATTTCAGTCATATCATGTGACACCTCGCTAAATCATGTAAGTCCAGGGTTTCACCAGTACTGGGCAATGGCTCCTAAGAGTCTTGCCCAAGGACACTCCCACAATCATGTTGTATTTTATTCCAGTCTTGTAACAAAGAGTTAAAAAGCATTATAGAATAGATATCCCTCGTTGACCAGTAAACATTTTCAATCATGATATTGCAAATTCATGGGTATTTATAGGTATAATATGGGACAATGTAAAAGCCAAAACCTATTGGTTTAGAAGTTAGCATGCATGGTTGGCATGTCCTTATTGTTTGCTAGTTTGAACCTTGGCATGACATACATTCTTTCAAAGATGTGTTATTAGGCTGTCTTTGCAGTATATTTTGTTTGTGATTTTGGTTATGGGAAAGCAACCTCTGATTAAAAGACAATGTTATTGTTAGGCTAAGTTGCCGGTACCAGTGACAGAAACAGTGTGGATAGGTACACCAGACCATAGGGGTCCGTAGTTTGACTCCTGGCATCCATAGACTATATAGTATAATCAAGTGATTTAACTGTATGCAGCCCGTTACTCGCCCCCGGTTACAAAGAAACAACATATGTTTTCTACCCCATCAGTTATTCTCCTTATTCTTTGGATAACCGATAGCTAAATCAATTGTCTACCAGAAAAACACGACTATTTGTCAGTGGCTAATGCAATCTGGCTGCTACAGTCCTTCGAACTTGTAACCTCGCACAAAAATCTTCGCCATTGACACGAGCTCGTACATTCGATACTGCCGGTCGCGCATATAAACCAATGGAATTTCTCGTTCCAAAACAGTGTCACATGATAAAAGGTGTGAGCAGCTGTACGAAATTTCATTGGTCGAATGCACGACTGTCAGTACGTATCAACCAATGAAATTTCTCGTTCCAAACAATGTCAAGTGACACAAGATGTCGGCAGCTGTTTGAAATTTGCATCGTGATAAAAAATCCTTGAATTCCGAGGCGATTCGACTTTGTTGAACACAAAGACTACAGGTCAGTGATATTCTGAAACATGTTTAATGGATGTTTACCACTAATACTGTGTTTCATTGGATCTAAAGTGTATTTTATATCTTGAAAGTCGGATGTACGAACCCGTGTCAATGGCCAAGATTTTTGAGGGAGTTTACAAGTTCGAGCGACTGTAGCAGCCAGACTGCATTAGCAACTGACAATCAGTTGTGTTTATCTGGTAGAAAAGTGTTTTAGCTCTCAGTTGTCGAAAGAATAAGGAGAATAACTGTTAGTAAAGAAAAGATACATTGCTTTTTTGCAATCGGGGGTGAGTAACGGGCTGAATATAGTTAAATCCTTTGATTATACCATATAGTCTATGGGTGCCAGGAGTCAAACTACGGACCCCTATGCACCAGACTGCTGTCATATGACTAAGACTGTAATGTAATTGACATCATATGCCAACAAACAATATCAATTAACATAATAAAGTCAGGGGTTACTTTAGGTTGCCTTTGATGGACTGTTTAACGATCATTTGCCTGGTTAACCCTTTACAGAACTATCCCAGGTTTTTTGCGACTCTGAAGAAATGGGCTTATGAAAAGATTGATTCGAAATGAGAAAATGCTACTCGCAATTTGTCCTTTTCCAACGATGCTTTCTAGTGTTTAGAAGACAAACACAGTTCTTTGAGAGGTATTTTATTTTGTCCTCAAACACTTTAGTTGTGGACACATCCCGAGTTTTGTCATCTGGTAAAGAGTTAAACCTTTGCCACACAATCACGACTTTCAACGACAATGAGAAAGAAGCCTTTTGAAAACATTGTGGGAAAAGGAGAAAATGCTGGTAACCAGCATTTTCTCCTTTTCCCACAATGTTTTCTACTCATCACAAAACAGATTTCAAGTTTTCAGTCACTTTTATTTTGTCGTCTGCAAATGCTTCAATTTGGACCAGTCTAAAGTTTTGTCGTTTGGTATAGAGTTAATTTATTTTGACTCAATGATCTACTGAATATCACAAAGACTATGGAAGATATTGTTATAACCCTGTGCCACACTTGTCCAAATCAAAAGTATATGTAGACAATAATATATGTATGTAGTAATAATGTGTCTCAACTTACCAAATTTGTGTATGAAAAGAAAGAAAACATTGTGGGAAAAGGAAGAAATGCTGGTTACCAGCATCTCCTCCTATTCCCACCATGTTTTAGACAGCTTTTCTCTTCAGGCTGGTTAAAACATGGTTTTGTTAATAAAGATTCACCCTATCCCACATGCAGGGTTCCTTTGTGGTCCTAAGCAGTAAAGGTCCTTTGAAAATATTGTGACAAATGTGAAAATGCATAGCTCTAAATTTGTCAAAATGTTTTGTTTAACAAGTTAAGGTCTGAGATACCTTTGATCAGATACTTCTAGATATACTTCGGGGTAATCATACAAAATGTTTTGTGCATTGGGTAATGTGATAGATTGACAAGATGTATATATAGATAAGAGATAACAATACCATATAAGGTCATTATAGTGGTTTACCGTCATTGTAGAGTGACAAGGATCGCAGCTGTGTGATTGCATGAGAAAATTAGTTACACCAAGATACAAACATTGCATGTATCTTCCTTTATGATCACTGTTAACTCTTGTAGCACCTAACCCAGATGTACTGTATTCTGTTCTGTGGACAATGTAGATTGCTGCAGTCTGATCTTGGATCTACACTGTTTGCTTCATTGTGTTACACACTGACCAAAAAGCTTTGCAGTATGATTATACATCTGTTGTACTGACACAGAGAATGTTCGTTTCATTTATTTTGCATGCCAAGGTTTAACCCTTTACCACACAATCCTGAGTTTTAAGGACCCTGCAAGAGAAGTTTGTTTTCTACCCTATCAAAGACAAGTTTTTATAATTTCGGCAACATTTTACTCATTATCTGCAAAACTCTTCTTTCAATTTGGATGAGTCAACATTTCCGTCATGTGGTTAAAAGTCAACTCTGTACCATACAAACTATAAGACTATTCCAAAATTCAAAGCATTAAAAAAAAAATTGCAGACGACAAATTAACTATAACTACAATGATAGAAATTGTCTTTCAAAGGGTAGAAAACATTGTGTGAATTGGAAAAAAAATGCTGAATTCCAGCATTTTCTCTTTTTCTCACAATGTTTTCTATAAACACCCCTGGACTCCTTGAGGATGGTTAAAAAATTAGGCTGATTTGCTAACTCCCTCAGTGGAAACAGCATTCTCCCCACAGGGATTAAAAAACTGATTTTGTATGGAAATGGGTTTAACCCTTTACCACACGACCAATTTTAGACCTGTCCAAATTGAAAGCATTTGCAAAAGACAATTTCATAGTGGCTCAAATGACGCAAGTTTTCATTGATAGGGTAGAAAACTTTGTGGGAAAAGGAGAAAATGCTGGTATTTTTCTCCTTTTCCCACAATGTTTTCAAAAGGCCTTTTCTTCAGGGGTGTTAAAAGGCGTCATCGTGTGGTAAAGGGTTTAATCCTTTCATGGTCAGAGTTTGACCCTATACCACACAATCCCGAGTTTTAACTACCCTAAAGAAGAAGGCTGTTGAAAGCATTGTGGGAAAAGGAGAAAATGCTGTTAACTAGCATTTTCACATTATTCCACAATTTTTTGTACCCGGTAGAAGACAGAAATCATCAGTTGAGCTACATTTCATTATTGATCTGCATTTGCTTTAACTGATTACCACACAATCCAGACTTTTAACAACCCAGAGAAAGAAGCCTTTTGAAAACATTGTGGGAAAATGAGAAATTGCTGGTAACCAGCATTTTCTCCTTTTCCTACAATGTTTTCTGCCCTTTCCAAAACAAATTTTAATTTTTCAGTCACATTTATTTTGTTGTCTGCAAATGCTTTCAATTGGGACAGGTGTAAAATTTTGTCGTTTTGTAAAGAGTTAAATTTAGACAAGTCCTAAATTTTGTCGTCTGGTGATGAGCTTACCCAGAAAACATGGAGGAAACAAATTCATGATTTTCGGTCAGGATTGTATTGCTGAAAAAATTTGTCGTTTCAAGAGGGCTTTCTGCCAGAATGTGTAAGCATGGTAGACAGTGTTGTTAAAGATCAGACTTCATGTTTTGTGCAGTCTTATCATTATCTTCACTGTTTATAGATGCAACTTACGCTGAGAAAAGGCTTTAACTTTTTAGCACACAATGCCAAGTATTAGCAACCCTGAGAATATAGCATTTTGAAAACCTTGTGAGAAAAGGACAAAATGCTGGTAACCAGCATTTTCTCCTTTTCCCACAAGTTTTTTAAACTTTCACAGACAATTACCAGCATTTCGGCTACATTTAGTTTGTCGTCCGCAAATGCTTTCAATTTCAAAAAGTCGGAAATTTTGTTGTTTGGTAAAGAGTTAAGGTTTAAGGCTTGGTCAGACCGGCTAACGGATATGTAACGGGGGGGAAACGGACAAAAACATGCAGAATTTGGTTATCCGGTGACAAAATTCATCTCCTCTGCCGCTCGAGGCTCACGCGATCTGTGTGTGGAGCGAGGAAGCCACACAATGACCGCACGAGTACCGCACATGTAACGGAAAAAAACGCACGTTTAACGGATATGTACAGGATAATAAACGGTCTATTAACGGATATCACCGTACGAGTAAGGGACTTGTACCGGATAAAACGGAAGTGCAACGCATGAGAACCGGACAAAACGTACGATGAACGGAAATGTACCGAACACCAACGTACGAGGAACGTACCGGTCACGTGACATGCCGAGGGTATAAATTGTCAGATGCATCCAAAGTCTATCATTTGCATGTCTCTGTCCGTTTTGTCCGGTGGAAAGTTTTGAACATGCTCAAAACTTTCCACCGGACGGAACGGACATCGCCGGACATCGCCGGACAAGTAGCGGATTCACCGGATAAGAAACGGACATAAAACGGATACGAACGGACACGAACGGATGAAATGATTTTTTATCCGTTACTCGTCCGTTAGCTCGGTGTGACCAAGGCTTTAACCCTAATCAAGCATCTACGACTGCTTGCTTTTATGTAGGTCATGATCAGACCACACACACAATATGCTGTTCAGTGTCATGGAAAAAAATAGCCTTGAAGGTGCACTTTCGTATTTGAAAATGTCCTTTGCTTTTGTGTAGCTGTATAATGTATAAAACAGGGTGGTAAAGGAAGAAAACGCTTTTCATATATTACTATTGCTCTATTTCATACTTTTTGCTTCTACCCTCCTTTATAATGCAGACACATGTAATAATTATGTCTGTATTGCATAATCCTTTGCCAAATAATCCCATGTTTTAATAATCAACAAGAAGAAGGCTTCTGAAAACTTCATGGAAAAAGGAGAAAATGCTGGTTACCAGCATTTTCTCCATTTTCCACAATGTTTTCTACCTTAATATAATTGACAAATCCTTCATTCAGGCTACTTTTTATTTGTCATCTGCAAATGCTGTCATTTTGGACAGGTCTAAAATTTCCTTATTTTGCGAGAAGTTAAGGGATTTACAAATATAATCCCTTGTCACCATTGAATGATTGAATTGTGTTTTACACTGCAAATTATGCCGCTTTCAATGCTATTTCAGTCATATCATGGTGACAGCTCAAAATATTTACGTATGTTACGGTTTCACCAGTTCTAGGCTAGGGCTCTGAATAGTCTTGTCCATGGACTCTCCCATGAAAGACCCAGTGCTTCAAGTGAGGCTCTAACCAGGGGCCTCTAGATAACAAGTCCTACACTTTACCACTGAGACACCCAAAACCCCAGTGTCACATCATACAGGTTGTATTATTTAATGGCACGGCCAAAAGAATGTGTGATTATTTTCTTTACTATAATACATACACTACGATATCTCACAGCGTAAAATTGTCATAAACATTGTGAGGCACTGAACTACCACATATATAGAATACTATTGTAATTAAAGACAGATTAGGACGAAACTCTGTCTCCCTTGTTTGGGGTAGTGACTATATATGGACTAAATAAAACAGTGTGGTGTGTTAAGGAATTCTGGCTAACAGTTTTGGATATTTTAGACTAACAGGTAGGATAGCAAGTTTATTCTAATCATTACCTTGTGGACCCTTTACCAAGCAATCCTGTGTTTTAAGGACTTAGAGGAAAATGGCTTAAGAGAACATTGTGAGAAAAGAAGAAAATGCTGGTTACCAGCATTTTCTCCTTTTCTCACAATGTTTTCTACCTGGATAAAGACACTCCCATCCTTTGACTTGTCGTCTGAACATGCTTTCAATTTTGACAAATCTAAAATGGTCTCAATTTGTGGAGAGTTACTTCATAATTCTGTTTGAAAACATGTCAATAGGAATATTTCTTCTTATCAGCCTTTTCATTTATTGCCTTGATACCCTTTAGTACTCAATCCCGAGTTTTAACGACCCTGAGGAAGAAACCTTTTGAAAACATTGTGGGAAAAGGAGAAAATGCTGGTAACCAGCATTTTCTCCTTTTCCCACAATGTTTTCTACCCTGTCATAGATAGAAATCAGTATTTTAGCTATTTGAATGTCGTCTGCTAGTGCTTTGAATTTGGTCTAGTCCAGAATTTTGTTATTTGGTAAACAGTTAACCATTTACCACACAATCCCGACTTTTAACAACTTTGAGAAAGAAAGCTTTTGAAAACTTTGTGGGAAAAGGAGAAAATGCTGGTAACCAGCATTTTCTCTTTTTCCCACAAATTTTTCTACCCTTCCCAAAACAATTTTCAATGTTTGAGTCACATTTCTTTTTTCGTCTGCAAATGCTTTGAATTTGGACAAGTCTAAAATTTTGTCGTTTGGTAAAGACTTAATACCTGAAATACCCAATCCTGAGTTTTAACAAACCGAAGAATGAGGGCTTGTGAATACATTGTGGGAAAAGGGTAAAATGCTGGTAGCCAGTGTTTTTTTTTCCATTTCCCACAGTGTTTTCTTTGTATTCAAGGACAAAATTTTAAAAAAATCTTATCTGTGATTTCTTTCAATATGGAAGAGCCTAAAAGTTTGCCATATGGTAAGGGCATAATGGTGAAATTGTAGACTTGTCCAAATTGAAAGCATTTGCACACCGACAAATTAATGTGGCTCAAATAACGACATTTGTTGTGAATAGAGTTGCAAACATTTTAGGAAAAAGGAAAAAAATGCTAGTTAGAAGCATTTTCTCCTTTTTCCACTATAATTTCGAAAGCTTTATTCCTCAGGATCATTAAAATTTGGGGATTGTGTGGTCTGCTGCAAGACAAAGCTGTTTCCTGTCAAAATTTCAGTTTGGTCAAAATTCAGAGCATTTGCAGACAACAAAATAAATGTGGCTGAAAGTTTAAAATTTGTTTGGGAAGGGTAGAAAACTGGGGGAAAAGGAGAAATGCTGGTTACCAGCATTTTTCTCCTTTTCCCACAATGTCTTCAAAAGGCTTTCTTTCCCAGGGTTGATAAAAGTTAGGATTGTGTGGTAAAGGGTTTAACATAAATGAGGTTATTTGTCTGTATAGTTAGGTCTTTGCTGAGACATTTGAACAACAGTCTAATCTTTGCCTAACTCTTGAATAGTTGACAAAACTGTAGACTTACCAAAATTGAAAGTATTAATTTTGCATCAAGGCCCTCCAATGTTAGGCACTATTAAAAACATTGTATAAAAAGGAGTAAATGCTTGTTATAAGCAGTTACCCCTTTTCCCACAATGATTTCCAATGGGCTCAACTCACAGAGCATAACGTGTTTACAGAGTAATGGGTCAATTCTTACAGATGTATGATAGTAGCAAGGTCAAGTACTTCAGGAAGGAAAAATGTCAAGAAACTGTAAACATGTGATTCTACATGGTGACAGTGTTGCAAAGCAAATTTTTATGCCTCTTTAAACTTTTTTTCAGAAACTTTAGCCTGTTATCAAACAACGAAATGTTAGACTCCTCTAAATTGAAAGCATTTGCAGATGATATATCTAATTTAGCAGAAATGACGGTAATTGTGAAAGTAAACTTTGTGTGAAAAGGAGAAAATGCTGGTAACCAGCATTTTCTCCTTTTCACACAATGTTTTCAGAAGGCTTCTTTACCAGATTTGTTATAGCTTTGGATTGTGTGGTAAAGCCTTGACTACATTTTTTAACCCACTAGAAAGCCTTGGGACATTTTCAGTCTAGAAATAAAGACTCATATAATTCCAATTTTGAGGTTGCTTTATTCCAGAATGTCTCTGCAAAGTGGACAGTATAGATTTAAGATCAGACTACGCATTTTGTGCAGTCTGATCTTCATCTACACTGGCCGCAAAGGTAACTGTAGTTTGGAAGGGGCTTTGAGGATAAAATAGTTCTGTCTAGAGCTGGTAAGCAAAAACGCTGTTAAATTTCAAACAATTTAGAATGGTACAGAAATCAGTCCTTTGTGTAAACATGGATAAATTACTGATATATATGGTGTAATTGAAAAAAAAGAAACACGGAGATTTGTATCAGAAACCGAACATTGGTCAGAAGAAAACTGGCTGACGATCGAAGCTGTAAACAATGGCAGTGCGTCACGGAAATTTATCGTTGGTTTCCGCCTAGAGTCGGATACGGTGTAATTTGCATATAGGTTGCGACCTCCGTCTGAAAATCGAGGCTGCAACAGAGAAGCCTCCATTTTCCTTTGTTTACCTCATTAGACACAGGGCAAAGGTCAAATATAGTCATGTGACAGAATGCATGATCTTCATACGAATCTACACGAGTGTATAACGGATATATCGAAATCTTCGATTCAAAAACCGGAAACGACGAGTCTGTTTACATGGAAGGCCGCAACTCAGCAAAATGCGTTTTCTATCGACCGTAATCTAAGCAACCTTGCAACCATCAGGCGCAGTATTTGGCATGAAGGTATAAGAATGACTATAGTTAAATAAAATAAAGACAAAATGAGTTAAAACTGGCTGAAAATGAGTGTAAGGGCCTCTTTAAATTGTTAAGCTATGAAAAACATTTTTAGCAATAAACTGACACAAACAACTTTTCGGTCTTGCAACATGCCCAAAGAAAACATCAAGACACAGGAGGAAATTGTAAGATTTAGGTGAAAAGTTTTGGTGACATTACTCTTTGAACCACAAAATATTTTTCTTTACTTTGCATCTGTATCAAAATTTGTAAGGATTGGCTCTTCATATTGAAATTAATAGGCTGGGTTTGTCACATACCAACAAGGGAGATAATTAAAGGAAGAGTCCAGAGTTTTTCCAAATGTAGGGAATGTTTACCTCCCTTTGGAATAAATGATGAAATTTGCTCATTTTGAAAACATTTTGCTTACCTCTGGTAAATTTTCATGAATTTTTTTTCCATAATTGAGAATTTCTCAGACCTGGTTGTACTTAAAGCACCTGGCACATTAACCCTTTACCAGATGACAAAATTTCAGCCTTGTCCAAATTGTGTCTCAAATGGTGCAATTTTTCTTTGATAGGGTAGAAAACATTGTGGGAAAAGGAGAAAATGCTGGTTACCAGCATTTTCTCCTTTTCCCACTATGTTTTCAAAAGGCTTCTTTCCCAGGGTCATTAAAAGTCGTTACTGTGTGGTAAAGAGATAGAGGATATTTGTTTTTATGGTGAAAGATCAAAATTATTTCATCAAGTGAACATTATCTGTAGTATTTTCATGAGTGGCACAGCCACAAGTGAAAATATTACCGATGATGTTCACAAGATGAAATAAATTTCAATCTTTCATGGAAAAAAACAAATATTCTATTTATTTCATGCTTTTAACCCTTTCTGGGGGGAACTTAATCAAAATCCAGTACAGTTCTTTTTGGTTATTCCCCGTGGCATACCCCCTCCGCATAGCAACGAATTACAATATTACATCATGTGCGAGAAATGTAAGGTAAATTACGTCATATTTCCATCTTGTTGTGAGGCACGCGCATTTTACCTAGGTAACTAGTGCGCAGGAACAACTGTTTCCGCCTTCAACTGAAGAGTTAGAATATAAAAATCATTATTTTCACTGGTCGTAACCATGAAATATCAAAAAATATTTCACCGATATTACTCAATAACCTACCGGAAAGCATGAAATAATAAAACATACTTCATAATCTGATGCTGATTTTTGTTTACCTATGGTCCAGGTAGTAAGTCTAATCGTGTCTTTAACTGGAAGAAATCAGAAGTATTACTTCATGTTCAAATAACTTGGATTCAATCTGTCAAATCCCAAATAGGTGACTAAGTATATGTTTTAAATGGCTGTAATGTCCAAAGTTATTTCACTACAAATCATAAATTGTTTACAAATGACACATAAACCCTTTATCAAACAATCCAGACTTTTAAAGATCTGTAGAGAGACTGCTTATGAAAACATTGTCGGAAAAGGAGAAAATGCTGATAACCAGCATTTTCTCCTTTTCCCACAGTGTTTTCTGCCCTTTCCGAGACAATTTCGTCATTTGAACCACATTTGATTTGTCGTCTGCAAATGCTTTCAATTTTGGTCTGTCCAAAGATTTGTTGTTTGGTAAAGAGTTAAGAATGGCATTTTGTCTGGGGGCCATGTTTATGTCATACTTGTCCCTCTACCAGATGGCAAAATTTCTGACCTTTTGAAAGCAAAGACAGCAAATCAGATGGGGCGCAAATGATGGAAATTGTCTTTAAGATAATTAAGAACATTGTGGAAAAAGAAGAAAATGCTGGGGACCAGCATTTTCTCTTTTTCCAACTTTGTTTTCAAAGCCTTCTTCCTCAGGTTTGTTAAAAGTCAGGATTCATTGGTCAAGGGTTTATTCTTAACCAAAATGAAAAATTAAAGCCTTGTCCAAAATGAAGCATTTGCAGACAACCAATTCCAGTTACCAGTGACCATTTCTATCTTCTAAAGGGTAGAAACATGATGAGAAAAGAAGAGAATGCTGGTCAATAGCCTTTTCTCATTTTCCCACATTGTTTTCAAAAGCCTCAGGGTCATGAAAAATTGGTATCGTTTGGTAGAGGGTTAAATGAAGATGATGTGACAGTGATGTGCAGGCATCCTAATATGGCCAGTGGACTGACCAGTTGGCCTGGGGGGGGGGGGGTCATTTAATTGTGATGTCATTTCAGCCAGGGAAAAAATGTGATACATCATTCTGGTCATCGGATCCCTTTCCCTCATGATAGGTTTCTTTTTAAGGTCTGTGAAGTATGCATAATTTGAAAACAGTGTGGCAAATGGAGATATTGCTGAAAATTAACAATTTATTCTTTTGCAACAATGCATTTTCTCTGGAATTTTTCCTATGTGTGCAGCTCGTTAGTTTCTCACAGACAAAACGTAGCCCTCCATACTGCAGATTGCTTTGTAAGAGAGAAAGAAAACGGACTATGAGATAAAGGATTGCAAAAAAAGGTGAACTATATGTACAGGACAAACAGTTAGACAAAAGAAGGAAGTTAAGTACGAGTGGTAATTGAAATTGCTGGTAAACAAAGCAGTCATTAATTACAACAATTAAATGGAGTAAATAACTTGTGCAGAATACTCATTATACTTATTTTCATGCATAAGGAGTTTATATGGTTTTTATCGGAGAGCCATGCTGTGCTGTGCTGTGTTTTGCTGATTATTTTCTGACTCACTCCATAGAAAAAGCACACTGGCTTGTTGAATGTCTGAAATAATTCTACAATTCATGTAGGGTTCACATGCTAGCTGGCTCTGCCATAGAGATAGGAGCCTTAGAGCCGTCTGTCTCTAATCAGTTTTAAACATACATAAAGTTTTTAACGCATTTCTTCCTGCAGAAATTTTTTTTTAACTTATTGCAGCAGACAACTTTTGAAAACACTGAAGCAAAAAAGGAGAAATTGCTTGTAACAAGCAATTTCTCCTTTTTGCCTCAGTGTTTTTAAGTGTATGTATAGAATGAAGTTTAACTCTTTACAAAACAACAAATTCTTGGACTGGTTCAAATTGAGAGTATTTGCAGGCGACAAATTTAATGTAACTCAAATGATTGGATTTTTCTGTGAAAGGGAAGAAAAGAGAGAAGGGTAGAAAACACTGTGGGAAAAGGAGAAAATGCTGGTTACTAGCATTTTCTTCTTTTCCTACAATCTTTTCAAAAGGCTTCTTCCTCAGGGTCATTGAAACTTTGGATTGTGTGGTAAAGGGTTAATTTGTGATAGTTATTTTATTTTAAGGATCTTTTCAAAGTTGTCAGCTGCAAATTTGATCAAGGAGGAATGAGTTAAAAGAGAACTGATAAGCATCAATATGCACATGTGTGTTTTAGCAGCCCAAGGAATTTAGAGAGGAAAAAAAATATCTTTAACTGAAGGAATTAATTTTTTTTTTCCCAATTGTATTGTTTTTATTAGAGATTTTTACAAAGAGTATTTAAAGTTTGGATTAAAAACCGTCCATAGATAGATAGAAGGTTACATTTTACTTGAACTTGGATTTTGTGAACAGTTTGGTTGCAGAATTTTGCAATGGCGCTTATAGATTGTGAGGTAAGGTTTATTTTTTTGCAATAATATCTATTAGTTTTAAACCCTATAGAGTGCTAAATCATTGAATGATTGAATGAGTGGTGGTTTATGCTGCTTTCAACATTATTTCAGTTAGTGAGAGCTCGTAATATATTCATGTATGTGCTGGGTTTCATCAGTACTATGGCTTTGAAGTGTCTTGCCTATAGAGTGCTAATTGATTGATCAATTGAATGAGTGGTGTTTTATGCTGCTTTCAACATTATTTTACTGAGTGACCGCTCATATATTCATTTGTGGGTTTCATCATTACTGGGCTAGGGCTTAGAGTAATGGCTTGATGGCTACACAGAGTTTCCTAAAATAATTTTTGGTTCTCAACATGCTATGAAGATTAACTCTTTACCACACAATCCCGACTTTTAACGACCCTGAGGAAGAAGGCTTTTGAAAACATTGTGGGAAAAAAGGAGAAAATGCTGGTAACCAGCATTTTCTCCTTTTTCCACAATGTTTTCTCTTCTATCAAAAAGAAAAATAATCATTTTAGCAACATGTAATGTGTTGTCTGCAAATGCTTTCAATTTCGTTGAGTCCAAAATTTTGTCATTTGGTAAAGAGTTAACTCTCAAAGTGCCTTTCACAGCTAGAGTTGCCTTTGCGGCAAGTGTAAATCAAGATTAGACTGTACAAAATGTGAAGTCTGATCTTTGATCTACATTGACAGCTTTGCTGGATATGAGTGACCTTTGTAGTGGGCTTATTTCTAAAATGAAAAAAAAAAAAACATCAGCAGGGTTTATTTCGCAGGGTCTACTAGTTATCATACCATTTATTTCCTGTTGAAAACTATCCAACTTTGAATCTTTTGAACTCTTTACCATGTAATCCAGAGTATTAAACAACCTTGAGGAAGAAAGTTTTTGAAAACATGGTTTGAAAAGGAGAAAATGCTGGTAACCAGCATTTTCTCCTTTTCCCACAATGTTTTGTAATCTTTCAGACTCAAAAAGAATCATTTAAGCCAGGTTGTTTCTGCAAAAGCTTTCAGTTTTGACACTTCTAAGAATTTATCGTCTGGTAAAGGTTTTACTTCTCTCTGATGGCCTTGTTGAGTGATATGTTGGTACATAGAGCAGGAATTTCAAAAAAAGCAGTTTTCCACAGGGAGAAGTTGGTCATGATGATAAAAACCTTCAAACACACGAGGATCATCAGTGTCATTATCAGTACTAGAACTACCATCATCATCATCATTATCATCATCACAATCATTGTCATTATCATGTTCTTCAAGATTTTCTCACTTTTCTCTGCATTGATCCATTGCCTACCAGGCACATCTGAAGCTTTAAATGTCAGATATTCAGGGCAGTCTGATCTTGATCTACACTGTCTGCAAGCATGAAAAGAGAAGTGATAGGCTCTTTAAAGAATAATCTTTTACCACACAATCCTGAGTTTAGATTATAAATCTTGAGGTTGAGTGCTTATAAAAACATTTGGAGGAAAGGATGAAATGCCAGTAACTAGCATTTATTGCTTTTTCCACTACATTTTCCACCCTTTCAATGACAAATTCCAACATTTGAGGCGCATTTGATTTGTCATCTGCAAAATACTTTCAATTTGGACCCTTGCCCAAACAGCAAATTATAGACTCTATATTTCTATATATATAGTTCTATACTGAAAGCATCTATATATATGACAAATTTATACAATTGAGCTGAATATCTCTAGAGCAGAAAACACTGTGGGAAATGGAGAAAATGCTGGTAACCAGGATTTTCTCCATTTCCCACAATGTTTTCCAAAAGTTTTCTACCTCAGTGTTGTTTAAATTGGGGATTTTTTGGTAAAGAGTTAGCTGGTGCTCAAGCCATTTCATTCAACCTGATATCAGTATATTCTGGAGGTTTATAAAAAAGAAGCTAACTTTTCATAAAAAAAAAACCACAAGCTTTTTGCTTGTAATGGTTACATTCTTCAGATAGAATTGCATGTGGCATTTTCAATTTTTTGTCCAATTAGAATTTGAAGTTGGATACGGTTTTACAGATAGACAACTCTCTTTATCTGGCAACTGACTCACTTCAGAGGGCCAAGCTTGGTAGCTCAGTTGGTAGCACACAAGACTGAAACCAGAGGTCGCAGGTTTGAATTCCCATGGTAAATTTCATTCTGAGGATTGATCATATTAATTGCAATAAGATTCATTTCCTCTCACGGCTGATCATTCTTTTAACGATGGTTATGTGGGAAAGCAGCCAGTCACTGAAATATTTTTGTCCCTAAGATGGTAGAAAACATGGTGGAAAGGGAGAAAATGCTGGTTACAAGCATTTTCTTCTATTCCATAAATATTGTAAAAAGGCAACTCCTTCAGGGTTGTTTATCTTTACCAAACAACAAAATTTTGGACTAGTCCAAATTGAAAGCAGTTGCAGACATCAAAATAAATGTGAATCAAAAATTGAAATTCGATTTGGGAAGGGTAGAAAACATTGTGGGAAAATGAGAAAATGCTGGTTACCAGCATTTTCTCCTTTTCCCATAATGTTTTCAAAAGCTTTCTTTCTCAGGGTCGTTAAAAGTCAGGATTGTGTGGTAAAGAGTTAATCTCAGTATGGGGTCCTGCATGACTCAGTGGTAAAGTGTGGGACTGGTAACCTGGAGGCCCCGGGTTCAAAGTGCCCTGGATCCACTTGGTTTTTTGTGAGAATGACCTTGGGCAAGACACTTAAGAGCCCTAGCCTAGTACTGATGAAACCCAGGAAATACATGCATATGTGAGCTGTCGCCTTGATATAACTGAAATAATGTTAAAAGGGAGTAAAAACACCATTCAATCAATCAGCTCAATCATCAAACTCAGGATTGGTCGGTAAAGGATTAACAGAATGGGAGCCCAAGCACATCACAGTATAAAGATGGGTTCATACACAGAGACTAGAACATAAAAGCTGACAGCTCATATATCTTCAGAGAACATCTTTCCACAGCCCTGGTCCGGTAATTATCTACAGAATTTGGACAATTTGGATATACAGCAATTATTTTCTGCACCATGTTTCTTTGTTTGGCCAGAGAGAAATATCTCACTGCCCCCTAATACTCTTTGCAAATTTTAGACTTGTCTAAATTCAAAGCATTTGCAGAGTACAAAAAAAAAATATGATTGAGAAATCAAAAGTTGTCTTTCGAAGAGTAGAAAACATTGTGAGGAAAGGAGAAAATGCTGTGCTGGTTACCAGCATTTTTTCCTTTTCTAACATTGTTTTCAAAAGCTTTCTTCTTCAGGGTTATTAAAACTTTAGAATGTTTGGAAAACAGCTATTTCTTTTAAGGTGACTTAAATTGGGACTTGTCTAAATTGAAAATATTTGATGAAAACAAATTAAACAGCACTGGAACTGTGGTATTTGCCTTTAAAAATTGACAAAAAACATTGTGGTAAAAGGAGGAAATGCTGGTTATCAGTGTTCAATGATTTCAAAATGCTGCTTTCTTAGGGTCATTTAAACTCAGGACTGTGTGGTAACAGGTTAACTCTTGTTTCTGTGGCAAATGCAGGTAAAGATCAGACTGTGGAAAATATGCAGGTTTATATTTGATCAACACAGTCCGATTTGCAGCTTTGAAATTTTAGGTATTTGCATCATATTCACATACTTTAAATGTCTGTGGGGTTTATTTGGTGCTTAAAAATTTAGTCTGAAAGCTGCTTATGAAGTAAAACATGTGAAGGCTTATCAGCACCAGGTCTGACCAACAATAAGTTCATGATGAGCAAGATGTTTCACAGATAAAACTCATAGTACCAGTTGTAATGATTGGCAGAATGCATTCATTGTCTTTTCCCTTTTCCTCAATTCTTTACCACACAATTTCGAGTTTTAGTGACCTTGAGCAAGAGGCCTTTTGAAAACATTGTGGGAAAAGGAGTAAATGCTGGTAACCAGCATTTTCTCCTTTTCCCCCAATGTTTTCTTCTTACAATATAACATTATTTAGACAGGTCCCAACTGATAGCATTAATTTGCAGGCAAAAAATTAAATGTAGCACAAACTGTGAAATTTGTCCTTGAAATGGTTACCAGCATTTTCTCCTTTTCCCACAATGTTTTCAAAAGCCTTCCTGTTTGGTGTCTTTATAATTCTGGATTGTGTTGTAAAGGGTTAATGTAAGAGTGCTCTGGCCTCCAATTGACCAGCATTTTCGCCTTTTTCCACAATGATTTTAAAAGCCTTATTCCTCAAGGTAATAAAAACATAAGATAGTTTTGTAAATGTTTAGGGGATTAACGCAAAGGCATGGTATCAATACTGATGGAATTCAACCCCGACCTCGCTGTATATAAATATAATATGAGCCATGCTCTGTGAAAAGGGAGTTTAATGCATCTGCAAAAAGTATCGACCGAGGTCAGCCTGCGCAGTTTGCGCAGGCTGACCTGTGCCAAAACTTTCTGCTATTGATCAACTTTCTGCTTGTCCAAGACAGAATGGATTTTATGGATCAATAATTATTTGATGACTTAACTTAGTATGATGGATTACGGAGATGCATTAAGCCCCCTTTTGCCAGAGCGAGGCTCAATATAAGATAATATATGAGGCTTCCTTTGATCTATTGGCAAACAGCTAGTAATCTAATCTCTTCTCACCTATTTTAGTCCTTTACCACACAATCCTGACTTTTAACAAGGCTTTTGAAAATATTGTGGGAAAAGGAGAAAATGCTGGTAACTAGTATTTTCTCCTTTTCCCACAGTGTTTTCAACCCTATCACTGACAGAAATTGTCATTTAAGCTGCGTTTAATTTATTGTCTGCAAATGCTCTCAATTTGGACCAGTCTAAAATTTTGTCGTCTAGTAAAGAGTTAAAACACTTTACCAGATGACAGAATTTTAGAGCAGTCCAATTTGAAAGCATTTGCAAATGCCAACTTACATGTGCCTCAAATGTTTGAAAAAAATTGTAGAAAAAGGAGAAAATGTTGGTTACCAGCATTTTCTCCTTTTCTCACAATGTTTTCAACAGCTTTTGTCTTCAGGGTTGTTATAATGCCGAATTGTGTTCTAAAGGGAAACTGCTAAGCTGATGATAAAATTTCAGACAGGTCCAAATTTGAAGCTTAATCTGCAAACAAGAAATAAGATGTTGCATAATATTGAATTTCGTCTATGAAAGGGTAAAAAGCATTCTGGGAAGAGGAGAAAATGCTGGCTTTTCTTCCCAAAGTTCCCTTAATGTTTTCAAAAGCCTTCTTTCACAGTCATAAAAAAGTCAGGGATTGTTTGGCAAAGGGTTAAGGCAATCTTTATGCTGAACATTTTGTAGTATTTGTTTCAAGAGCTCTTACTGAATTGTAAACAAGTTTTTAACTCTACCAAACGACAAAATTTTGGACTTGAGCAAAGTCAAAGCATTTGCAGATGATAAGATAAGCTTTGTTAAAATGATCATTTCTGTCTTTGATAGGGTAGAAAACATTGTGGGAAAAGGAGAAAATGCTGGTTACCAGCATTTTCTCCTTTTCCCTCAATGTTTTCAAAAGCTTTCTTCTGCTGGGCAGTTAACACTTGGGATTGTGTGGTAAGGGATTAAATAACATGACTTATTGTACCATTTGGCAAAACTTGGTTGAATCATGGATCAAGTCCTCAGCTAAATTACAATCAAGTTCTCTGCTGAATCATGTTGTGTGATAATGACAAACACCAACAATTCTTCACTCGAAATAGACCGCTTAAGGTTTAAGCCCCAATAGCAGCCAAAAGTAGACAATGCAAGTGTTAAAATGCATTTGAGCCATGCTCTGGCTTAAGGGGGCTTAATGCATTTTAGTGATCCATGGCACCAAGCAAGTCATCACATAACTGTATCTATAAAATCCATTTTGTCTAACGACTAACTGAATTATGAGGTACATTGGTTGTCTGAAAAGAAGAAAATTTACCAAAAAGAAAATTTTGGCCCAGGTCAGCACAGGCTGACCTGGATGAATACTAGTACTTTTTGAAGATTCAGTAAGCCCCCTTTTCACAGAGCATGGTTTGTTTCAATTAAAAGTATGGAAATAACTGTGAAGATGACAATCTGTTATTGTACACTCTGTCCAAGTCTTGGTGGCTGGCAGAAAAATGAATTTAATCAAAGCATTGAGAACACTGAAGTGGTATTTGTCAAGGAAACCATTTTGTGGAATTAATAATTTGAAAGAAAAGGAGAAATATTATTCAAATATTGGCTTGAAAGTCAACCTACGAAGCAAATAGATAATTTTTTCGTTAAAGGGAGTGTACTCACGACAAAGTTAGGATTATTTGTGTATTGGTGGTCTCCCATTGATCATTAGGAGGAGTCAGGAGTAACGTCCCTTGACAATAGGATGCATGATGGATAGAGAGAGAAACCATGTGAATATATCAAACAAAATTAAGTTTGTAACTGAAAACTATGATTTTGAAATATATTTGGCCGTTAACATTTAACTCCCAACATTAAAATCAATTATTTCGATATATAAATATTGTCCAATCAAATGGAGTAGCGCACAATCATGGGACGAACAAGCCATGGGACGAACTGGTTTTGGAATGAAAAAGCCCAGGACCAAGCGATCAGTAGACAAATTTTGTATATATCATTGCGCCAATAGAAAGATATGGGTGAGTGAAGCTATTTTCAATCAAGAATTAATATTTTCACACACCCTGTGTATTTTAACATACCATTTCCAATTACATATCTGAGTGCTACCGAAAAACTCATTTGTCTGAGAAAAATTGAGTTTAATTGGGTTTATTTCCTTCGGCTTTGCACAAAATACGATACAGAGCTCCAGATAGAGGGAGCGATTTTGGTTTTAAAATTGAAATTGTTAATAATTCTCCACTAAACCCTATGTTGTGGATATTCATTAGAACTGTCTCATCGAGAAAATTCTAATGAGTACCCACAACATAGGGTTTCAAAGAGAAATAATGGATTTAGAATACCGTCACTCCCTCTTATCTGGAGCTCTGACGATACATGGTCTTCAAAATTCAATATTGAACTCATAGTGGTATTGTCTTCGACAAGTACCACAAAAACCAAGTCAAAAGTAAACAAAAGATGGAGCAACATGCCAACTTTGACATACTGTTAAAATTAATTTTTCTGCCAGTGAAATATATTTGGATCAATTGTACAATAATAGATTGTCATCATCACAATCATTTCCATACTTCTAGAGGGTTAATTATTTTCAGTTATCCATGTTTTACTTGGATGTTTTCAAACTCGTCCAGAAAGAATAATGTCTAGGAAGGCAGCGAGTTAACTATATACCAAACAAAAAAATATGGTTACCAGCATTTTCTCCTTTTCCTACAATGTTTTCAAAAGGCCTTATACGTAGGGTCGTTAAAACTCGGGATTGTGTGGTAAAGGGTTAACTCTTTCAGCACCAAATATATAAACTCGATCCTTTTCGATGCCTGAAAATAGAATCCACTGAGACTCAGAAGGATTTTTGTCTCATAGGCTTGACTAAACCAGCGGACAGAATAGATTCAAGATCAGACTGCATGTTCTGTGCAGTCTGATCTTGATCTATGCCATCTGCAAAACTCCCTGTTTTCACCTATGATGCTGAAAAGGTTAAGAAAGGAAAAAATAATATCTAAGGAGTTAAAAATGGATGTAGCAGCTTTGATCATAAACTGTTCAAAGAAGTTTTAACAGAGTGATTTAAGTGTGACCGGCTAGATATTTTTAATTGGATTTTTTTTTTCTACCCTGTTAGAAATGGACAATAGAGAAAAACTTGAGGGTTAGCAGTGTGGTCGCTTGTTGTTATTTATTTGAGAACATGTGGATTAATTTAAAGTCACTCAAAATGGCCACTTAGATAGCTTTTGTGTGCAGTAAAGGTCAAGGTTAGACTGCACAGAGAGTGAAGTCTGATCTTGGATCTTTTTTGTGTGCTTTCATGAAAATATAACCAAAATCATTTTCAACTGCAGCTGAAATGTATTCTTTATTTTTTTAGATCTCAGGAAAAATGTAGATTTTATTTAATCATTAGGGAAAGAGTAAATCATGAAAAATGGCGGATTATGATCGAAAAAAGGTTGGTACCATCTTATTGACAGATTTGGAAAGTACTTTTGGGAATTTTCATGGAGGTTGACTACTTGAACCTTTGTTGTTGGTACTTGTAAGAACAGTGTTATTGAGATAATTCTAATGAAGACCGTAAATATGTAGCTTTTAAGTAATGAATCAACCCTTTACCAAAGAGTGCAGTATTTAATAAGCCTGAGAAAGGTTTTTGGAAACATTGTGTGAAAAGGAGAAAATGATGGAAAACATTTTCTATTTCCTTCAATGTTTTCTACCTGCCCAGAAACAAATTTCACTTTTATTTTTAAATAAGCTACGTTTATTTTGCCGTGTGCAAAAGCTTTCGATTTGGACAGGTCTTGAATTTTTTTTTTGTTTGGTAAAAGGTTAATACTTTTAGAATTGGATGACCTCACTTGACTTCATCTTGACCTGAATGTGTATTTTGATGTTGAGTTCTTACATTAAATTTAATGAATTTGTACAATACAGCTTGCCTTTTTATCGAAGCCTACTAGGAGAGTCCAGGTAGCTAGGTTGGTAAAAAAAAACCAGGCTTTTAACCCTTTGATAGGCGCCAGCTTTGTCAAATAAATGAGATGTTTGATTAGTAATCTAGAGGTTTGGGGTTCGAACCTCACTTGAGGCATCGTAATTTTTGTGGGAGGATTCTTTCACATGACACTAACAGCCCTTGTTCAAATGTGGTGAAACATCATGGGAGGGAGTTGTTGGCCTGACATGTCTTGAAAAATATTGAAAGTGCTTTAAAACACCATTGTTGATCATTTCTTTGGTAGTCTGTCAGTCTGTCTGTCTGTCAGATGATTGGTCGGGTGGTCGGTAGGTCAATTGGTCAGTCAGTGAATTGCATTGGTAGTAGAACGGTATGTCCTGGCATGAAAAAATAACTTTTTGGCTTGGTAATAAAATGATCAAATCTTTACTAGATAAGGTTTAAGAAATTAATTTGAAAGCATTAACCCTTTACCACACAATGACGACTTTTAACACCCCTGATAGAGAAGGCTTTTGAAAACATTGTGGGAAAAGGAGAAAATGCTGGTCACCAGCATTTTATGCTTTTCCTACAATGTTTTTTGGAGAAAAGCTTTAAAGGCTGTAAAAACTAGGTATTACAAAGGGTTAATAAGGGAGTAGCTTAAGCCCAGCAGGGAAATAGGGTTTGTCATAGATTTACCCATTTCTATACAAAAAAAATTTAATTCAAGTGGTAGGGTGTGAGACTCATAGGCACACAAATCCAATAAATTGCAGCATTCACACCCAGACCCTTTATCATAACTAACAGCCTTCTGAGGGTGTTGCCAAATTGGGCAACTGGTGACAAAATTAAGGAAATTCAGTTGAAAAACATTAATTTCTCCTGCAGCTTACAACCTTTGATAGGAATGATTACTTGATATGATTGCTCTTTTCCCACTGACTTATACCTACCACCAAGTTTTAGCTCAGCTGCTTTCGAACAAAGCGTCAAAGTATTGCCATAGCCCTGGCATTGTCATGTGTCATCTTGCTTGTTCTGAAAAAACTTCGACATGTTCAAAAACTTTGACATTTTAAAATATGTTTGTCATTACTGAAGATATTTTACTTTAAATTTGGACAAGTTGTTCACTATCAAAAGTGGATTCTATACAGCAAGGGGAGGTAACCATCAAAGTATTTTTGACACAGTTAAGCCCCTTTTTTGACTTTAGATTTTCACTCAAAATAGAGCAACTGCTGCCAAGCATTGGCACATGCATGCTGTGCTCCTGAATTTGCTTGTCCTTCAAATAAGTCTTTATAAATGTATCAATAAATGATTACAGTCAGTTATACAATGACAAATTTTGCAACGTGTAAGGTGTACTTTGGTTTAGACATATTTCATTAACTATTTACCACACAATCCCGACTTTTAATGACCCTAAGAAAGAAGCCTTTTGAAAACATTGTGGGAAAAGGAGAAAATGCTGGTAACCAGCATTTTCTCCTTTTCTCACATTGTTTTCTACCCTTTCTAAGACAAAATTTAATTTTTGAGTTAAACTTACTTTGTCGTCTGCAAAATGCTCTCAATTTGGACTCGTCTTAAACTTGGTCGTTTGGTAAAGGGTTAAATGACAGACAATATTAATCTAAGATCAGAGTGACTATTCTCTGCAGTCTGATCTTGATATACATCATCTTTAACCCTTAGGCTGCTAAGAGCAACTCACTGACCTTTTGCGGCCAGTGTAGATCAAGGTCAGACTGCACAAAACGTGCAGTCTGACCTTGGATCTACACTTTCCGATAAGAAGATTTTTTCTCGCCCAAAAAATAATAGAAACATTTTTGGGGTTTTAACTATTGGCTGGAGAGTTTCATTTCATTTATCTAGCAGGTTAAGGGTTAAAAGCAACTTTTTTTGCAAACTGTTGGATTTTAAAAAAAAATCAATGACCTTTGAAAAATAACCTCAATTGAAGATCAGGTGTCAATATCAAATCCTATATCACACTCGTTAACTCTTCACTGGAGGACAAAAATGTCGGCAAGTCCATATAGAAGCATTTGCAGACGACAAATGAAAAACGGCCTAGACAGATGAAGAGATTTGTCTCTGAAAGAGTAGAAAAAATTTTTGTTAGTTTTCAGCATTTTCTCCTTTTCCCACAATGCTTTCTAAAGGGTTTTCGGTAAGGGTACATAAAACTGGGTGTGTTTGGTAAATTAATAACTCTTTACCAGGCAACAAATATCAAAATTGTAGAATGAAGTTTTGTCCATAGTGTAAACAGTTATTTCAAACTAAGAAAACATGAAAACGTGGCTAAAGTGAGAGGAGCTGTCTTTAACTCCTTAACACACAATCCAGACTTTTAACAACCCTGAAAAAGAAAGCTTTTTAAAACATTGTGGAAAGAGGAGAAAATGCTGGTAACCAGTATTTTCTCCTTTTCCCACAATGTTTTCAACCCTATCAGAGACAAAAATCATCATTTGAGCTACCTTTTTTTGTTGTCTGCAAATGCTTTCAGTTTGAAGGAGTCCAAAATTTTGTCGGTTGGTAAAGAGTTAATAAAAGGATAGAAAATATGGTGGGCAAAGAGAAAATGATGGCTAGCATTGCGGACAAGGTTTTCATTCCTCCTTTCCTCAGGGTTGGGTAAACTCAAGATTGATTGGTAAAGGGTTTAAACTCTTTACCAAACAATCCTGAGACATACCAATCCTGAAAAAGAAGCCTTTTGAAAACATGTGGGCAAAGGAGAAAATGCTGGTAACCAGCATTTTCTCCTTTGCCCACAAAGTTTTCAAAAACCTCCCTCAGGGTTGGAAAACTCAGGATTGTTTGGTAAAGGGTTGTAACTCTTTACCACACAATGCTGAGTTTTAACGACCCCAAGAAAGGAGGCCTTTGGAAACGTGGGAAAAGAAGAAAATGCTGGTTACCAGCATTTTCTCCTTTTCCACATTGCTTTCTACCCTATCAAAGGCAAATTCCACATTTAAATTGTTGTCTGCAAATACTTTTAGTTTGGACAGGTCTACATTTTTGTTTTGTGATAAAGAGTTAAAGATGTGACTGACACACATGAACAGGCCTCTAGGATATCCAAGTAAAGTTTATATATTGCTCAACCTGTTTTTATGGTAGAAATAAAACTGCATGGTTCATCAGCTTTTCATAAAATGTGTCATATTTTTACCCTTGACTTGATTGGTCATAACTGGACTATTCCAAATTATATGGCTCTGCAGGAAAAAAAACTTTGTCAGTGTGTGTGTGTGGGGGGGGGGGGGGGGGGGGATTTAATGTGAATAAAATACTGGAAATTTTATATATTCAAGAAAACATTCAGAAATTGTTATAGAACTGATTTCAATTTTTTAAAACCAAATCCATCTGACTATTATTGAATTTATTTTCCTTGAAATTTTTCTCCTTGATTTATTCTCTTCAGTGAGTGAGGTTTAACACCCTGTGCTGGTATGCCCCTTTTATCAAATATTTACAAGTTTTTGATAACTCTTAGGTAGAAGAATTTTGAAAGGAAAAAATTATCTTTTTCCCACAATATTTTCTTCTCTTTCAAAAACTGTACTTTGAGTCACATTCGTTTGTCTCCTGCAAATGCTTTTGATAAATAAGCCTGAAATTTTGTCATCTGGTAAAAAGTTTATGTGTACAAAACATTCCTTAGTTTTGACCATCCTACAGAAAACACTCAAAATGAAAGCATTGGGTAAAGAAGAAAATGCTGGTATTAACCGGCACTATGTCCTTTATCCCACAATGTTATCTAGCCTTTCAAAGATAAATTTCATCCCTTGAGCCATTTTGGTTTTTCCTCTGCATATCTATGGATTTGGACAAGTCTAGAAATCTTGTTATCTGTTAAAGGATTTACTCTTTATCAAATGATAAAATGTTAGACTTGTCCAAATGGAAAGCATTTGCAGACAACAAAACAAATGTGACTCAGAAACTGAAATTTGTTTAGAGAGTGGTGGAAAATATTGTGCTGGTTACCAGCATTTTCTCCTTTTCTCACAGTGTTTTCAAAAGCTTTCTTTCTTAGGGTCATTAAACAAGGGATTGGTTTGGTAAAGGGTTATTAGGTTAAAAACAGGGGAGAGAACTCTGACCACAACACGTAAACACCACAGTGTTAAAATGCTAATAGGAAATCATAGGAGGGGGGTTATGACTGGGATGTGAAATATTTTATTACAAATTTTTTATGAATATTACATGTGATATGTTACTGTAGAATACAACTTGGTGTGTTTAGTAGTGCCTTTGATGTTTTTAGTGATTATATTTCATGTAGTTTGCTGTCGGTAAGGCAAGAAATAGGGAGGCCATTAGGTCATAAGTTTTGTGTCGTGAACAAAAGTCAACAAATTGTTTCGCATCATGTCATTTAGAGATAAGACTAGAATGGACTTTTATAAAAACTTTGAGGTATGTGTCTTTCTCACCCTTAACTTCACAAAAAACCACAACATTTACTCTTCTTTTTTACCGAAAGGATGGGTGGATGACAAATAAACTCTTTACCAAACTACAAAATTTTAGACTCTCCAGTTGCATTTGTAGACAACGTATTGAATGGTACTAAAAATGGTTTGTCTGGAATATGGTAGAAAAACGTTTTGGAGAATGAGGAAAGTGCTGGTTACCAGCATTTTCTCCTTTTCCCACCTTTTCCCACAATGTTTTTCAAGGGTCTCCTTCCTCAGGGCTGTTAAAGCTGAAGATTGTTGGGAAAAGGGTTAGATATGGCTGTGATGACATTTGTCTTTATCAGGGTAGAAAACGCTTGAGGTTACCAAATTTTCCCCCATTTCTCACAATATTTTCGAAAGCTTTCTTTCTCAGTGTTGTTGAAACTTAGATTTGTGTGTTAGTGATTTAATCCTTTACTACACAATTACGAGTTTTACCTACTCTGAAAGGGAAATATTTTTGAAAACATTGTTGGAAAAGGAGAAAATGCTGGTAACCAGCATTTTCTCCATTTACCACAATGTTTTCAACTGTATCAGAGACAGAAATCATTATTTGACCTACTTTTAATACCTCATCTGGAAATGCCTTCAATTTGGTTGAGTACAAAATTTTGTAGTTTGGTAAAGAATTGAACCAATGTGCAGAAGACAACTTTGACAACACCCTTGTATAGTATGTATAATCAATAGGACAGTTTAACTCTTTACCAAACGACACAATTTTAGACCAGTCCAATTTAAAAGCATTTGCAGACGACAAAATAAAGTTGATTCAAGAACTGAAATTTGTTTTGGGAATAGTAGAAAAAATTGTGGGAAAAGAAGAAAATGCTGGTTACCAGCATTTTCTTCCTTTCCCACAATGTTTTCAAAAGCTTTCTTCTTCAGGGTCGTTCAAACTCAGGATTGTGTGGTAAAGGGTTAATTCATGAAAACATTATAGCAAAAGGAGGATTTCTAGTGGTCAAATCTCTCACCGCTGATCATTGTTTCCATGATGATTATGTGGGAAAGCAGCCAGTGGCTTGGAAAGAATACTGAGCATAGTACTGTTAAAAAGAAACTCCAGGAAAGCATGGATAGGTGCACTGGCTGCCATGATATAACTGAAATAATGTAGAAAACACTATGCTACTATTCATATTGTAATGTCAACATACCTCTCGGCCATTATGACATCTAATATAATTTTTCGGATGTCATATATTGAAAAAAGAAAACCATTTGTAATTCGATATTATGACTAGTTTTCACTGCTGATTGATGATACAGGTGAACTTTTGAACCATTTGCTGTAGTGTTTTCTTTTCAACTCATATTTTTCTAATGACACAGCTATAGTGCAAGTGTCTTGACAGATTTAAAGTGGACTGTGAATCGTTCAACCCATTTTGTATTTGTTAAAATTCATCTACTGAAGCTGTTGGAAGATAGTTCTAATGGAAACCAGTAATTGGCTTGGAAAGAATATCATGTGAAAAAACTGGTAAAAGAAACTCCAGGAAGGCATGGATAGGTGCACTAGCCACCGCAAAATTATGTTGAAAACGGCCTAAAACACTGTACAAACAAACCAAGCAATTGACTAAGCAGTTTCTTTAATTGCTTGAAGTATACCATTAATTTCTTGAGTTGCCAAATGTTTACCATAATCAAAACTGTTAACAGCAGTGGCATGGCTGAGCTTTGGTTGTGCAGGGCTTTGAAGGAGTTCAAAACATCATGGAAAAAGGAGAAAATGCTGATAACCAGCATTTTCTCCTTTTCCCACAATGTTTTCAAAAGTAATCTTTTATAGGGTTGTTAAAAGTCGGGATTGTATGGTCAAGGTTAAAAGAAGTAACTGACATGAGTCATACCCTTGACATGTACATGAGGAAAACGGTTTTGTGCAACTCTGTACCAGACAACAACATTGTAAACTTACCCAAATTGAGAGCATTCAATTCAGTGTGCCTCAAATGATAGGAAGTGTATGTGAAAGGTAAGAAAATATTCTGGAAAAAGGA
This sequence comes from Hippopus hippopus, assembly GCA_946811185.2. Lineage (NCBI taxonomy): Eukaryota > Metazoa > Mollusca > Bivalvia > Cardiida > Cardiidae > Hippopus > Hippopus hippopus. The sequence goes on along the minus strand of OX328103.1, from coordinate 10,036,124 downwards.
GAAAATGCTGGTTTCTCTGGTAACCAGCATTTTCTCCTTTTCTCACAATGTTTTCCAAAAATTTCAAGGTTGTTGCAACTGGTAATTGTCTAGTAAACAGTTAACTGAAGTTGTCAATTTATTAGTAACCCTTTACAACAGTAACAACGTAGGTAAAATTTTGAACTTGACTGAATTGAAAGCATTTGCAGAGTACAAATGAAATGTAGCTCAATTGATGATTTCTGCGAGTGATGATTTCTTTGTTTGATAGGGCATTAGACGTAGTGGGAAAAGGAGAAAATTCTGGTTACCATTATTTTCTCCTTTTCTGACCGTGTTTTCAAAAGCCTTCTTTTTCTTGCGATTTTGTGATAATGGGGTGACGGTAAATTTTCATTTTACATTTCAGATTAAGGATCAAAGCAGTTAGAGTACTTCATTTGATATGATTCAGGGGTCAAATTTAATTTTTTTTTTTCAACTAGCAAAAATTTACTTGTGACCATTTTTTCTACTAGCCAAAATCAATTTTGTACTAGCAATATTTTAACCCATTGCCACTCAGTCCCGTGTTTTAACGACTCTGAAATGAGAAACTTACGAAAACAATGTGGCAAAAGGAGAAATTGCTCATAATGAGCAATTTCTCCATTTCCCACAATGTTTTCTACATTATTAGAGAATTAACTTTCCTTTGTACCAAATGCAGACGCTTTCAATTTGGGAGAGTCTAAATATTGTTGAGTGGGTCTCCCCTGTTTGCTCATACAATATTATAGCTCAGACTCTACACATTCTGCATGGCAAAGAAATATCCTTTGTTTGGACAAACTGTTTGATCATTAATATATATCAAATAAATATTCCGGCGATGTCACGGAATCCGGCCTATTTCCGAAAAAACTGGATATTTTCCGCTCCATACTCTCAGCGAGGCAATGCAGACGTATAAACAACGTCAGAATCGTCTACGCGCTTTAAATATCAGATACATGTATTTACAATATCGCAACAAGCGTCTCTACGAATACCGGTCACGTGGTTGGTGATACTCTCAAAGGATAGTTCTACACTGCATACGGCAATTCAGTGTACATGAAAAACGATCACATTTATGCATTAATTCAGATTTTTAAGCGGTAGGTTTGCCCATTTTCCGGCGCACTCGCAAATTATTTCGAGTGCTAGAATTTGGCACTCGCATTTTTTCATTTCAGCTCGCATTTTGCGAGTTTGCGACCGTTAAATTTGAACCTTGTGATTGACAGATTTACTGTTAAGATTTTTTACCTAGTTAAATAGCAACACAATTTTGTGTTGAAAACTAACTCTCTTCTCACAGCGGAGTAGATTATGGGTTTTTATGGCGTTTGAGGCCGTTTTTAACATTATTTCAGTAATATAGATGTGGCCATTGCACCTATCCACGCTTTCCTGGAGCTTCTTTTACGGGTACTTTGTACAATATGCTTCCCAAGCCACTGGCTGCTTTCCCACATAACCATCATTGTGACAGTGAAAACTGGTAAGAGAGCAGTGAATCCTGTTGCTATGACTATCATCAGACCTTGAAAAGAAATGGGCTGAGTCTAGGATTTGAACCAGTCACCCCCTGGTCTCATTACAACCAAGTCACATGTACCGGATGTCAAACAATTTGATTCGCAATACACGTCGGATGTACTGGGTGTCTAACAATTTGCTTGGTCAACTCAGTCACATGTACTGGGTGTCTAACAATTTGCTTGGTCAACTCAGTCACATGTACTGGATGTCTAACAATTTGCTTGATCAACTCAGTCACATGTACTGGGTGTCTAACAATTTGCTTGGTCAACTCAGTCACATGTACTGGGTGTCTAACAATTTGCTTGGTCAACTCAGTCACATGTACTGGGTGTCTAACAATTTGCTTGGTCAACTCAGTCACATGTACTGGGTGTCTAACAATTTGCTTGGTCAACTCAGTCACATGTACTGGGTGTCTAACAATTTGCTTGGTCATCTCAGTCACAGATACTGGGTGTCTAACAATTTGATTGATCAACCAAGTCTTATGAACTGGGTGTCTACTCTTTCCAAGACATATTCCATCATTTGAGTCAAAATTCATTGGTTGTCAGTAAATTCTCTCAATGAGAACTTGGGGTCCTGCATGGCTCAGTGGTAAAGTGTAGAACTGGTAACCTAGAGGCCCTAGGTTTAGGTCTCACTGGAAACTCTGGGGTTTTTTGTGTGTGTGAGTGTCTATGGGCAAGACACCCCAGAGCCCTAGTCTAGTACTGGTGAAATCTGGGACACCCATGCATAAGTGCACTTTTGTCATGATATGACTTAGATAATGTTGAAAGTGGTATATGACACCAACTTAGCAATGAATTTGATCTGGTCCAAAATTTTATCATCTGGTAAATAGTGTAGGCCATGGGTTGCAGCTGTGTGAGTAGAACCCAGGGTTTGTGGTTGACCTACATAGATATGTATATAATACATGATTCAATTTTCAACATGGCTAAGTACTTGGTATATGATACTGTCATCCTGTCAAAAAAGCCTTACTCCTTTTTCTCTGTTTTAAGAAAACTTGTTGCCGTGAACCTGGATTTAATTGCTTATGTGGACAGTGTAGATCAAAGATCAGTCTGCACAAAAAGTGCAGTCTGATCTTTGATCTACAATGTCTGCTTTTTAACCAGACACCCTGACAAATATGCATCTTAAATACAGATTGAGAATGTCTAATTCATTTTTACAGGCTATAGTACTACAAGGGCTAACCTTTAACCCTTTACCAAACAACAAAATTTTGGACTCGTCCAAATTGAAAGGATTTGCAGACGACAAATGTGACTGAAATTATGTTTTTAGTTTTGGATCTGGTAGAAAACATTGTGGGAAAAGGAGAAAATGCTGGTTACCAGCATTTTCTCCTTTTCCCACAATGTTTTCAAAAGCCTTCTCTAACAAGGGTGTTAAAACTAGGGATTGTGTGGTAATGGGTTAAAGCGCCAAATAAACCTATTAGAGACATTTCTGTCCGAGAAATACAACTCAAATAACTCAGTTCATTGTTGCATCTGTCTACAGTGTTTCAGCTAAACGGACTGTGTAGATCAAAGATCACATATTGTGCAGCCTGAACTTGATCTACAGTGGCCCCACAGGCAGCTGTTGTGGTGAAAGGTGCTTTAAGGGCTAATGGTGCCTCATTACCTGCAGGAGATGTATTTTTGCATCATCCATGCAGCAGACCCCTTATGGAAACTAACATTGTGGATAATAAAGATGTAATGATCAATTTCTCCTTCTGCAACATGGCAACATGTCACTGTAAATCAATAAAATCATGCTGCATAATCGGGGGGAGGGGGGGGGAGGGGGGAAATAAGGTTCCCACCATGCTTTCAAAATGCCTTTTCCTTAGAGTTGTTAAATCTGGGTATCGTGTGGTAAAGGGTAAAAAGGATGCAAAGTCAGATTAGGTAATGATAGTCAGTATAAATTGACATATGTTACAGTCGTTGCATGACTATCAGGTTGTATATAGGTATTTATTGTCACAAAAAAAAGTCCTTTTGGAATGTTAACAATCCAACAACATGTTGTGCAAACTGTTGCTTGTATGTTCATTGATTTCCTTTGAAACTTCTACATTTACAACATAAATTCCTTTCCATATGTGGTGATGTGTTTTACAACTTGGAATGAACCTGTCACATACACAACTGCATTCTCAAAAATCATAGGGACCAAATGGAATTCAGGTGCCAATAATTTCCAAAAAGATTCATTTGAGAACCTAAAACATGGTTCGAAGGACACCAGAATATTTTTCAAAGGTGATGGGGTAAATGTATGAATGACATGTTTTATAGCATAGAATGAACCTGTTACATACACAACTGCATGCTCACAAATCAAACAGACCAAAGGTTCAAATGTAAGTCAAGTGTCAATAATTTCCATAAAGGGTCTTCCAGGGTCAAGTTTTGGACCCTTCACCAAACAACACCATTTTTAAGAAAAGGATTCTTGAAATAGGCTTTTGAAAACATTAAGGGAAAAGGAGAAAATGCTGGTAACCAGCCTTTTCTCCTTTTCCCATAATGTTTTCTACCCAAAGATGAATTCCATCATTTGAGGCACTTTTAATTTTGTTATCTGCTAACTTTTTCAACATGAATGGGCCAATAGTTTGTCACTTAGGAAAGAGTAAAGTTTAAATAGATATTTGATACTACAGAAACATCTGAAAATAGTTGAAGCAGGGTTATCGTACTTTATTTTAGACAAAATGTAAACAAATGCTCTTCATCCAATGACATTGTACCTGCAGCCCCATTTTGAAGCCCCTAGAAGAAGGATTGATTGAATGATGAAATAGTGTTTTACGCCGCTTTCAACATTATTTCAGTCACATCATTATGACAGCTCAAATATTTATGGATGTGCTCGGTTTGACCAGTTCTACCATGTGGGTCTGAAGTGTCTTGCCCAAAGCCACTCTCATGAAAAAGCCCGTGCTACTATTTAGGCTTGAACCTTGGAACTCAAGGTTACAAGTCTGACACGTTACTAATGAGCCATACAGGAACCCCTTTGGCTTTGGAGAAGGAGGATGAAATTCATATATGGCTTGCAACACGCGAAAAGGGGCATTCGGACATTTGCGTAAAGTGTCGTCTCGGATCAGCCTGCGCAGTCCGCGCAGGCTAATCTGAGACGACACTTTACAACTACATTAGATTTTGTGCTACAGTAGTCTTGCACAAAATAGAAAATTACATAAAAAAGGAAAGTGTCGTCTCGGATCAGCCTGCAAATTACGCAAATGTACGAATGCCCCTTTTCGCTTGTTGCAAGCCATATGGTCAAACTTGAATGTTATTAACCCTTTACCACATGTATGGCAAAATTTTTGACAGGTCCAAAATGATAGCATTTGAAGTTGACAAATGTGGCTCAAATGATGAGACTCTGTGAAAAGGTAGAAAACATTGTTGGAAAAGGTGAAAATGATGGTTACCAGCATTTTCTTCTTTTCCAACAATGTTTTCAAAAGCTTTCTTAGTTAGGATGGTTAAAACTCGGGATTGTGTGATGAAGGGTTAAGAGAGCCAAGAAAACATTGTTAGAGTGTGAAAACAGGCTAATTTTTGGCAGTTTATACATTTTGTAGCCATTTTTTTCAAATTCTCTGACTTTAGAAGTAGCAACATAGCCAGTAACCTTGCTCTGTTCCTTTTTTCAATGAGGGGAAAGCAGCTAATGGCTGGAAAAGAATGTTGCGTAACACTGTCAAAGAATCAAGGAACACATGAAAAGATACACTGGCCACTGACATAATGGAAATACTTTTCGAAAAAAAAAGAAAAAAATTTAAAGAATGGAACTTGAGGACACTGATATTTATGTTACGAATTTCTACTTTCAGTTGAGTGCTGCTAAACGTGAAGCGTTTTTCAAGGGAACAGAGTTACCTGCTCCTACTCCCAAATTCGACCCAAATGCTCGGTTTGTAGATCGGAGCGACCGTGGAGACCGGATTCGTGAACCAGTGCGAGAACCTATAAAAACTATGGACATGGATAAAGAAAAAGAGAAAGAAAAAAAGTATGGTGACAGTTTAAAAGAGTTAGATGGCTATGTGGGGTTTGCCAATTTACCCAACCAAGTTTACAGAAAGTCGGTGAAAAGAGGATTTGATTTTACACTGATGGTAGTTGGTAAGTAATGGTTTGTTTTAGTGTTTTGAAGTTTAGCATTGTTTTGTATTCCTCAGATAACTATCAAAGACATTGTGACAGAAGGAGATGGCCAATGTGAGCAATTTGTCATTTCATGATAGTGTTGTAAATGTACTGTAAATGGATGGTATGTAAGCTTAGCCTTTGAGTGTTATAAAGAAGTTTTGGGTTGTTTCAATGTAGCACTATATTTTTTTTCATAGTCAATCTGTCAGAGCCAAAAGTGACAGGCTAACAGATAACCAGAGCAGGAATTAAAGCTTTAATTAACTCTTTACCACACAATCCCGAGTTTTAACGACCCTGAGGAAGAAGCCTTTTGAAAACATTGTAGGAAAAGGAGAAAATGCTGGTAACCAGCATTTTCTCCTCTTCCCACAGTGTTTTCTACCCTTCTCTCAACATGCTATAATTTTTCAGCCACATTTGTTTTGTCGTCTGCAAGTGCTTTCAATTTGGTACAGCCTAAAATTTTGTCGTTTGGTAGAGTTAAGAGAGACCATATTTTAGCCTTGTCCAAAATGAAGGATTTGCAGACTACAATTTCAGTGTAGCTCAAATGGTGCAATTATTCTTTGATTAGGTAGAAAACATGGTGGGAAAAGGAGAAAATGCTGGTTACCAGCATTTTCTCCTTTTCCCTCAATGTTTTCAAAAGGCTTCTTTCCCAGGGTTATTAAAAGTTGGTATTGTGTGGTAAAAGGTTAAACCTATAGGCTAATAGATAACCAGAGCAGGAACTGAACTTATGATATATAGATTTGTCAGTAAACCCTCAAGTTTGGTAAAAATGGTTGGACATTCCTTAAAGGGAGATATTCGGATTTTTATAATCTCACAAAAGTTCAAAAATTATTTATCTCTGGAGTAAGTAAATACCATAGCTGACAAATTATCAGTAAAGAAGAAAGACAAAAGAAACAAACAACTGTTTACATTGGTATTTTCTTAAAGGGGTACATAGCCTCTTACATTATTTTCAGCCGCAAAGACCTCTTGGAATGTCACATCAGGGTTTTCCATGAAACACAATCCTGTGTCAACGACACTATTTCAGCTCAAATGACCCCCAAAATAAATAACAGTGCACCATCGGTGACGCAACTGTCCGAAATCTAAATCATCTAGGAAATTGAATAAATCGTCATTAATCCAAGTCTGATCCTGCTTCATTGTCAGACGAACACCATTCTTTTTTTAACTACAGGGTTTATTTAATTAAGATGAAAGTGGTTTTCTGGTAATTTATTTATAGAATAAGACTGGTTTATGCATTATTCCAGTAAAGTACAGTGAACAGTTGTCATAATTAAGGGCCCAGTCACAGTCTAGGTTGGGTTCTCTATATTTTATAGCTTATTTCTCCTGACTTCTGGTAGATAAAAGAACACGTTACCAGTTTGTTCTGTCTGCGGAAAAAATGTCACAACGATGTTAACTGAGGCATTCTTTTTGATCGTCTGCTTCATGCAGCTGCTAATCACGGCACATCAAGTAGGGATTCGGAAGGGAATGTATTGTCTGTCAAAAATTGAAGTTAAGCTTTCCGTCAGAACTGGCTTATAGACTTTACTTGGTTTGAGTTAAAAGGTGAAATGTATTCACAGTATTGTAATCCTTGCTTGAAGACGAAGAAACCCATTTATTTTGAACCCCAAAATTTAAGAAATGACCCTCAACTAAAGAGACATGGGGTCAGGTCACAATGACCCCGAATTTCTAAACCTGAGGGGAAACCCTGGACATCATTAGCAAATGTTCATATTCACCATATTCATATTCAAATATATTGATTCAAATAAGTATGATGATGTCATACCTGATGTGATAAAAATAGAGTGGAGTTACCTGTTGCAAAATGACCATGCCTGTAAAGAAGGCCCTAAATCACACCTGTTTACGGAATGTAACAGTACAGTTTATAGGATCGCGAATAAAAATATCCTGTAAAAGTGATTATTATTGTGGGTCTAAAATTTTGCGAATTAACAAGCACTGACCTTATGTGTGTTTTAAATTCTGCGAGAGTTAAAGACAGAATTTTTAATTTTTAATCTAACTGCACATTGTAAAACTAACTTAGTAATCAGTTTAATAAATCTCAATTTTTACTTCAATGAAACACGTGTAATTGGCAGTATTATGCACCACTAGACTGGTATTTTGGTCGTCGTTGATGAAAAATCACTCACTGATGTCACCAAAGGTCCCAATCAATCGTTTCGACATGACCCAGTGTCCATGTGACACAAACTTTAATGTAACTTAAATTTACGCTGGCGGTTATCTTTGCGATTTTTATCAATATGCAAAAATTGCGAAGATTTCCATGGCGCGAACATTTTCAGTTTTACAGTATCTAGATGTATTTTATCGATGTTTTGCAAGAAATTTTGATATACAACATAAACTTGAATAGGACCGTTTAGAGTTGAGAGGCATCATTACAGAGTGTAACACTTATCAAGTTATAAAAATGTGTAGGTATTTTTGTAAGTAATCATGCTAGTTTTTCTCAAAGGGAGATGACTGCAATAAAAGTGATTTATGAGTAATCAAATGTCAATTAACACTTTGCCACTCAGTCCTAACTTTGAATGACCCTTAAGAAGAAAGGCATATGAAAACCTTGAAAGAAAAGGAGAAAATGCTGGTAAACAGTATTTTCTCCCTTTCCCACAATGTTTTCTACCATTCTCGAAACAAATACCAATTTTTCAGTCTCATTTATTATGTTGTCTACAAATGCTTTCAATTCGGACAAGTCTAAAATTTTGTCGTGAAAAGTGTTAAACACTGCCTTATGATCATAGAATCTTTTTGGCTTGTGAGATTTTAAGGTCATCAATGGAAATGGCTAGCACATGATATCACTGGCATATTGGTTCAACCTTTTATCACACAATCCCAAATGTAAATGCCCTGGTCAGACAAGGCTTTTGAAAACATTGTGGATAAAGGAGAAAATGCTGGTTACCAGCATTTTTAGCTCACCTGAGCACGGAGTGCTCAGGCTGAGCTATTGTGATCATCCATCGTCCGTCGGCATCCGTCGTCCGTCCGTCCATGTGTCCATCCGTCGTCCGTCAGTTCACATTTTTTTGTTTACACTCTAGCACCTACAAATATCAACCAATCAGCACCAAACTTGGTCAAGACATATATGTCCATAAGATCTGGGATGAGTTTGATTATGGGTCTAATTGGACCAGAACGACTGGAGTTATTTGCCCTTGAATTAGAAAGTTCTATAGAATAGTTCTTTGTCCGGAGCATAACTTTGTCATCTCCAGTCCGATTGACTTGAAACTTGGCATTTGTGTTTTTTGCAATAATACGGTGTGCAGTGTGAAAGAACCATAACTCTACCTCGTACTGTCTATGAGTTATTTCCCTTTGATCGTCTTTTTTCCAGAATTTTCTGCTAGTCCAGAATATAACTGTTATTTTTAGTCTGAACATCTTCAAATTTGGTATGCATGTTTGTTGCAATATTACCGAGTACTGTGTACAAGAACAATAACTCTACCTAGAGTGGATTTTGAGTAATTCCACTTTGATCTTCATTTTTACACGCCCATCAAAGACAGGACGTATTATGGGATCACCCATGGCATGCAGGCGGGTGGGCGGCATCCAGTTCTTTGTCCGGAGCATAACTTTGTCATCTCCAGTCTGATTGACTTGAAACTTGGCATTTGTGTTTGTTGCAATAATACAGAGTGCAGTGCAAAAGAACAATAACTCTACCTCGTGCTGTCTTTGAGTTGTTTCCCTTTGATCGTCACTTTTACAGCATTTTCTGCTTGTCCAGAATATAACTTTGTCATCTCCAGTCCGATTGACTTGAAACTTGGCATTTGTGTTTGTTGCAATAATATGGAGTGCAGTGCGAAAGAAGCATAACTCTCCCTCGTGCTGTCTTTGAGTTATTTCCCTTTGATCGTCATTTTTACAGCATTTTCTGCTTGTCCGGAATATAACTGTCATTTTTAGTCTGAACATCTTCAAATTTGGTATGCATGATTGTTGAAAAATTATGGAGTGCAGTGCACAAGAACCATAACTCTTCCTAGCACGAATTTTGAGTTATTCCCCCTTTGATCTTCATTTTTATAGCATTTCCTGCTTGTCCGGAGCATAACTTTGTCATCTTAAGTAGGAATGACTTGAAATATTGTATGCTTATTTGTTGCAATATTTGGAAGTGCAGTGCACAAGAATTGTAACTGTACCTTGTGCTGTCTGAGTTATTTCCCTTTGATCATCATTTTTACAGCATTTAGTGCTTGTCCGGAATATAACTTTGTCATCTCAAGTCAGAACGACTTCAAACTTGGTATGCATGTTTGTTGCAATATTACGGAGTACAGTGCGCAAGAACAATAACTCTACCTAGCATGGATTTTGAGTAATTCCACTTTGATCTTCATTTTTACAGTCCTGTTCTTTGTCTGGAGCTTAACTTTGTCATCTCTAGTCCGATTGACTTGAAGCTTGGCATTTGTGTTTGTTGCAATAATACGGAGTGTAGTGCAAAAGAACCATAACTCTACCTTGTGCTGTCTTTGAGTTATTTCCCTTTGATCGTCATTTTTACAGCATTTTCTGCTTGTCCGGAATATAACTTTGTCATTTTTAGTCTGAACATCTTCAAATTTGGTATGCATGATTGTTGAAAAGTTACGGAGTGCAGTGCACAAGAACTATAACTCTTCTTAGCGCGAATTTTGAGTTATTCCCCCTTTGATCTTCATTTTTATAGCATTTCTTGCTCGTCAGGAGCATAACTTTGTCATCTTAAGTAGGAATGACTTGAAATATGGTATGCTTATTTGTTGCAATATTTGGAAGTGCATTGCTCAAGAATTGTAACTGTACCTCGTGCTGTCTTTGAATTATTTCCCTTTGATCATCATTTTTACAGCGTTTAGTGCTTGTCCGGAGTATAACTTTGTCATCTCAAGTCAGAACGACTTCAAACTTGGTATGCATGTTTGTTGTAATATTTCGGAGTACATTGCGCAAGAACAATAACTCTACCTAGCGTGGATTTTGAGTAATTCCGCTTTGATCTATATTTTTAGCTCACCTGAGCACGAAGTGCTCAGGATGAGCTATTGTGATCACTCACCGTCTGTCGGCGTCCGTCGTCCGTCCGTCTGTCGACCGTCCATCCGTTCACATTTCTTTGTTTACACTCTAGCATCTACAAATATTAACCAATCAGCACCAAACTTGGTCAAAATATATATGACCATAAGATCTCGGATGAGTTCGATTATGGGTGTAATCGGACCAAAACAACTGGAGTTATTTGCCCTTGAATTAGAAAAATTGCTATATTTGACTTTGTTTACACTATAGCATCTACAAATATCAACCAATCAGCACCAAACTTGGTCAAAATATATATGACCATAAGATCTTGTACGAGTTCGATTATGGGTCTAATCGGACTAGAACAACTGGAGTTATTTGCCCTTGAATTAGAAAAATTGCTATATTTGACTTTGTTTACACTCTAGCATCAAACTTTGTCAAAATACTTATGACCATAAGATCTCGGATTAGTTCAATTATGGATCTAATCGGACAGAACGACTTGAGTTATTTGCCCTTGAATTAGAAAGTTCTGTAGAATAGTTCTTTGTCCTGAGCATAACTTTGTCATCTCCAGTCCGATTGACTTGAAACTTGGCATTTGTAGTTGTTGCAATAATATGGAGTGCAGTGTGAAAGAACCATAACTCTACCTCGTACTGTCTATGAGTTTTTTCCCTTTGATCGTCATTTTTACGGCATTTTCTGCTTGTCCGGAATATAACTTTGTCATCTCAAGCCTGAACATCTTCAAATTTGGTATGCATGATTGTTGAAAAATTACGGAGTGCAGTGCACAAGAACCACAACTCTTCCTAGCACGAATTTTGAGTTATTCCCCTTTGACCTTCATTTTTATAGCATTTCTTGCTTGTCCGGAGCAAAACTTTGTCATCTAAAGTTGGAATGACATGAAATATGGTATGCTTATTTGTTGCAATATGTGGAAGTGCAGTGCACAAGAATTGTAACTCGATCTTGTACTGTCTTTGAGTTATTTCTCTTTGATCGTCATTTTTACAGCATTTAGTGCTTGTCCGGAATATAACTTTGTCATCTCAAGTCAGAACGACTTCAAACTTGGTATGCATGTTTGTTGCAATATTACGGAGTACAGTGCGCAAGAACAATAACTCTGCCTAGCGCAGATTTTGAGTAATTCCACTTTGATCTTCATTTTTACAGTATTTCTTGCTTGTCCCGAACGGAACTTTGAAGTCTCAAGTCAAATTGACTTGAGACTTGGTAAACATGTTTGTTGCACTACCTGTCCTTTGTGATTATTATACCTCCTTGACAACTGACAACTATTTGATTTGTCGTCTGCAAATACTATCAGTTTGGAGATTCTACATTTGTGTGGAGTGGTAAACAGTTAACTCTTTACCAAACGACAAAATTTAGACATGTCCAAATTGAAAGCATTTGTAGACAACGAAATAAATGTGACTCGAAAAAAAAAATTTTTTTTTCTAGAAAGGTAGAAAACATTGTGGAAAAAGAGAAAATGCTGGTTACCAGCATTTTCTCCTTTTCCCGCAATGTTTTCAAAGGCTTTTTTTCTCAGGGTTGTAAAAAGTCAGGATCGTTCGGTAAAGAGTTAAACACTAATGAATAGAAGGACAGCTTAAATTCTTTTATTAGAAAAGGATAGAGTTACCATTCTAAGAATAATACTTAACAACTTCCTGTTTTGTTCAATTTTTTTTTTCTCTTTAACACGTAACGAAATTTTAGATCTGTCCAAATTGAATTGTGTTTGCAGACAATACAGTAAATGTAAATCAAAAATTGAAACTTATTTTTGGGTAGGAAACATATGGGAACAGGACAAATTGCTGGTTACTAGCATTTATCAACAATGATTTTAAAGGAATCTTCTCAAGGTTCAAATAAACTGTTAAAACTTGGGAACCTGAAAAACTTTGTGAAAAAATGTGAAAATGCTGGTAAGCAGCAATTTCTCCTTTTCCCACGTTTTCTACCTTTTTGAAGACAAAAATCATAATTTTAGCAATTTTGACCCTTTAGCAGACAATGCCGAGGTTTAACGACCCTTAGAAACAAAGCTTTTAAAAATGTTGTGGGAAAAGGAGAAAATGCTGGTAACAAGTATTTTATCCTTTTCTCACAATGTTTTCTATCCATTTCCAAAACAAATTCCACTATTTAAGCCTCATTTTAGTGGTCTGCAAATACTTTCAATTAAGACAATTTCACATTTCTGTGGTGTGGTAAAGAGTTGAATATTACTGAATAGAACAGCATTCCCACTGGGTGTTTTATTTAGGGGTACATGTGCGCACCCACCAGGTTTTGAATTGGAGGTACAAAGAAAAATTTGGGGGTACAGTGTAGTCCCTAGGTTTTGAATTGGGGTTTAAGAAATATTTAGGGGTACAGTGTACCCCCTAGGTTTTGAACTGGGGGTACAAAGAAAAATTAGGTGCTAAATGTAATGTTGGACTGTAGGTTGCAGGCGATTTTGAACTGCCATATTAACCCTGTATCACACAATCCTGTGTTTTCACGACCCTGAATAAACAGCCTTTTGAAAACGTTGTGGGAAAAGTAGAAAATGCTGATTTTCTCCTTTTCCCACAACGTTTTCTACCCTATTACAGACAACGCTTGTAATTTGAGTGACCTGTAGTTTGTCGTCTGCAAATAGCTCTAAATTTGGACAAATACAAAATATTGTTGTTTGGTAAAGAGTTAAAGGCTTTTTTGTGTCACAAAGTCATGGATATTTTATTGTTGAATCATTAAAAATAATATTACTATAGCTCGGAATATTATATGGATGTATCATGTCTCCGGGGCATGGTCAGACTTAGGCATAATGGCAGTGTCAGTCAAGATTAAAAAACAGAACAGGGCCACGTTTTTTGATAGTCGATGGCCTTTGCTAAAGGATTTTTGGCTTTCCTTTCTCCAAGTCTGAAGTACATTAGTGCTGCTTTAGAAAGGAAGCATAGAAAGATTGAAACTCATTGTCGAAGACGATGCACATAGATTTAGCTATTTCAATGTCACAGGAGGGCAGGTTGATCAGCTCATTGTAAGCTTAAACTCTGTCAGATAAAGGCCATGCCATGTTAGAGGAAAATAGAACAAAATATGAAATGAATGAATCACTTATGTCAACCTACCTACCGGTATCTCACATCTTGATGCTGTAAAACATTTTTACAGCTTTTGTTGTGATGACATTTTTCTGTGGTACATGCCATACATATGTACGCAAAACGAAAATTATATGTTCAATTTGTGACTTGATTTTTCAGCTTTTATATGTCAAAAAAGGTGTTTTTACCAATTACTGCGCATCATAATTTTCAAAAGAAATTAATAACTAAATTTCCTGTACACTTGGCAGATTTTGGCACCTAATCCTTAAAGAAAGATTGTAGCGAAATATTTCAAACAGGCAAGGGAGTTGCAAAATATATACAGTGAAAATATGTAGTAACCGGCTTTAAACATGAGAACATGGCCTGGTACCCACTTACAAGGGAGACTACCTCCGTTGTACACATTTTTTTTTTTTAAAGTTAGGCATGCGATTTGTAATTGTGTTTAAAGATGATCGCTACAGTTTCACCATTTTATGAAAACATTCAGAATTTCATGAAACTTTGTTTGGTGATAGTTTATTATCAGATCTACAAAAATAGGAGATAAAAAAAGGGGGTCACCAGTTTTGGGGAAATTCTATGAATATTTCTTTTAGTACACCCTGCATTGCGGCTGTTCAGGATGAAATTTCACCTATGAAAACTAAGTCTGTGTATATTTTTTTAAATGTCAACAATTATAACCAAATTTTATGTCATTATTTTGGTGAAACATCAAATTTAACAAAAAAAAAATTTAGAGTATACTGAGTATCAATCTTTAAAAAAAAACCCTTAAATTATGGCTAAAACACCTTTATTTTGGATAAAAAACCAAAAAATACAAAAAATATCTTTTACAGTAATTTTTTTTAATGTTCTAATATTCAGATTTTTCTTATTTTTTATATGAATAATATTCAGGTACTAAAATAAAAGAATCAGGCTTAAAACAAATAGGTCAACAGCCTTATTTTTTAAGAAAATACATTTTAAGTTTGTGGGTGGAGCACAAACTAATGAGTAAATGTAGAGTTTGTCAAAGACATAGACATTATATGAAGTAAACTATCTCAATTTTTCAACAATACAACAATGCTTATAAGAATCAAGTTTGTTGCTCATAATAAACCAATCCATAGCATATAAATGTAATCCTGACGTTACCATTTAACCCATTACCAAATGACTAATTTTGGACTCTTCTTAATTTGACGCGTTTGCAGACGCTAAACCAAAACCTGGTATTTATGTATCACAGTTCTTTGATGGGTCAGAAATCATTGCGTGAAAAGGAGAAATCAATCATGGCAGCAATTTGTCCTTTTGACATCAATGTTTTCTAATGTCTACTGCAGACTCATCAAGGTAAGGGATAACCTGGTAAAGGAGAAAGAGTTATGTACAGCTCCTCATTTTCTGCAAGTCTTTACCAAGTGACATAATTTTGGACTAGACCAAACTGACAGCATCTGCATCTGAAAAGATGTTTTAGCTCGACGATACGTCTGCCAGATAGAGCGCTAGTAGTAGCATCTGTGTCCATATTTCCGTTGTTAGGTGACGTAGTTACTAGTTAGGTGATTCACTTCGACTTTCATTCTGATCTTTTGAAAGTGTAATTTCGTATTCTTGCCTCGCATATAATTATTTGGCTTGATTCAAATACTTTTTAGCTCACCTGAGCACAACGTGCTCAAGGGGAGTATTTTAGGGGCACGCTGTGTCTGTCGTCCGTCGTGCGACGTCAACAATTCTTTAAACATCTTCTCCTCCTAAACAGCTTCGCCGATTTGGACCAAACTTGGCTGGAATGTTCTTTGGGAGGTCCTCTTTAAAAAGTGTTCACAGAATTTGCTTTCATCAAAAACTCTGGTTGCCATGGCAACCAAATGGAATTTTCCAAGAAATTCTTTAAAAATCTTCTCCTCTGAAACCGCTGGTCAGATTTTGAAATAATTTCACAGATATGTTCCTTGGGTGACCCTTTTCAAAAGTTGTTTGCGAAATTTTGATCCGTTGAAAAACATGGCCGTGGTGGAAGGGAGGGGGCTCTTAGCGTCCATCAGTGTCAACAATTCTATAAAAATCTTCTCTGAAACTGGTGGTCAGATTTTGAAATAATTTCACAGATATGTTCCTTGGGTGACCCTTTTTAAAAATTGTTCGCGAAATTTTGATCCATCGAAAAACATGGCCGTGGTGGGGGGGGGGGGGGGGGGGGGGCTCTTGGCGTCCAGCAGTATCAACAATTCTTTAAACATCTTCTCCTCCTACACCGCTTGGCCAGTTTGGACCAAACTTGGCTGGAATGTTCCTTGGAAGGTCCTCTTTAAAAAATGTTCACAGAATTTGATTTCATCAAAAACTCTGGTTGCCATGGCAACCAAATGGAATTTTCCAAGAAATTCTTTAAAAATCTTCTCCTCTGAAACTGCAGGTCAGATTTTGAAATAATTTCACAGATATGTTCCTTGGGTGACCCTTTTCAAAAATTGTTCACGAAATTTTGATTCGTCGAAAAACATGGCCGTGGTAGAAGGGGGGGCTCTTAGCGTCCAGCGGTGTCAACAATTCTATACAAATCTTCTCCTCTGAAACTGGTGGTCAGATTTTGAAATAATTTCACAGAAATATTCCCTGGGTGACCCTTTTCAAAACTTGTTCGCGAAATTTTGATCCGTCGAAAAACATGTTCCTTAGGTGCCCCTTTTGAAAATTTATTCGCGAAATTTTGATCTGTCAAGAAACATGGCTGTGGTGGGTGGAAGCTATTTGCTCTCGGAGGACATGAAGAAATTCTTAAAAATTTTGTCTTCTCTGAAACCACTATTCAGATTTTGAAGTTATTTCACAGAAATGATCCTTATATTATACCCCTTATTTAGCTTAGCTGTTTTCAAAGAAAACATCGAGGTATTGACATAGCCCTGTTGGCGTCATCTGCGTTGTTGTTGTTGTGCAAAAACTTTGACATTTTGTTATATCTCAGCTTCCACTCAACACATGTACTTAAAACTCGTAATAATTGTTCACTAGTAAAAAGCAACCCATACAACGAGGGCAGTTAACTCCAAAATTGTTTTGTCCAAATTATGCCCCTTTTGCGATTTGGAATTTTATTTTACTATCCAGCAAGGTTCCAACAGCCAATCATTGGCACTCTCATGAGGTGCTCATGTTCAACTTAATATTTTTAGCCACTATCGGGCATGTGCTCTTGTTCAAGATAAGGTCTTTGGGTGACCTATCCTAAAATTTATTTGCAGAATTTGATTCGTCAAAAACATGGCTGTGGTGATGATTGTAGGGGTGGTGACAGATTTTGAAATGATTTTTACAGGTGACCTTTTTATAATTGCTTGGCAAAATACTGATTTTGTTTCCAGAATTTCAATACTTTAAAAAAAGTTGGTTATGGTCCTCTTAAAAATTCAGGTGAGCAATCCAGGGCCATCTTGGCCCTCTAGTTACAGTATTTCTTGCTTGTCCCGAATGGAACTTTGTCACCTCAAGTCAAATTGACTTGAGACTTGGTAAACATGTTTGTTGCAGTTATGAAAAGTGCAATGCAGTAACCTTACCTAATGCCCTTTTGGAATTATTCCCTATTCATTTTTTTTTTCCAGCTTTTCATGCTTTACTACAATATAACTTTGTCTTTTCATGTTGGAATGACCTGAAACTTTATATGCATGTTTCCTTAACACTAGAGGAGACATTCATGCCTATTTCAATCACTTACATGATTTCTGCTGCACTAGTATTTTCCTCTACCTGCCCTTTACGATTATTATCCCCCCTCGACAACTGGCGGTGGGACGGGCGTATCTTGCGACAGTTTGCCGCTCTTGTTTCATTATCATTTGGCCTTGAACCTCAATATTTGGTATTTATCTTCATTCTAGACCTTTACTGCTTAGTATTCAGGTGAGCGATACAGGACCATCATGGTCCTCTTGTCTTCTTTTTCCCCCACTATGATTTCCATCCTTTCATCAGCAGCAATCATCCTTTTAGCTTCATATGATTTGTCTACAAATGCTTTTAAATTGGTCAAGTCAAACATTTTGTTGTTTAGTAAAGAGCAGTGGAGCACCATAGCTCAATTGGTAGCATATAGGAATTTAAAGTAGGGGGTCGGTGGTTGGAATCCCCATCTTGGCTAACTACTTTTAGAGGATTGATGGTAGTCATTGTGACAGGATTCATTCCTTATTCACTGCTGATCATTTTGTTGACAGTGGTTATATGGAAAAGCAGCCTGTGGCTTTTGAAGAATATTGCTTAAAGTACTGGTCAAGAAACTCCAGAATAGCAATAGTAGGTGCACTAGCTTCCAGGAGAGAACTGAAATAATGTTGAAAACGGTGTTTTACACTATGCATACAGACAAATAAAGGGTCAAAGCTCCATTCAAACAACAGTTACTGTTATTTTATGCCTGATAGCAAGAAATAATTCAAGGTTTTGTGTTTCAATTTAAGAGAAATAAGCCACATTCCTTGGAGAAAAAATGTTTGTTTTATCTTGGTATAGAATTGCTAGCAGACAATAGAAACTGTTTTATTTCCAGTATTAAATCCTTAACTCCACTATACCTTGAGAAAGAAAGCTTTTGAAAACATGGGACAAGGAGAAAATGCTGGTAAACAGCATTTTCTCCTTGTCCCATGATGTTTTAAGCTTTTCAAAGGTAAATAAAATCATGTAAGCCATATTTGAATTGTCGTCTGCAAATATCTTCAATTCGGAAAAAGTATAGAATCTAGTAACTTTGGAAAAGAGTGAAATCTTTACCAGACAACAAAAAGATCATTTTTAGACCTCAATATTGAAAGCATTTAATTTCGCAGATGACAAATTGAATGGGGCTTCAGTGACTGGTTTGTTAGAAAATGCATTTTGGAAAATGGATTTAATACTGTTTACCTGCTTTTTCTCCATTTCCACAAAAATGTTTTCAGGGGCCTTCTTCCTCAGGCCCTGCTGAAATTAGATTGTTCATGATAACAAAAATTATTTTCTTAATTGTTTGGTTTGTATTGGAGTTTAACGCCATTTTAACTTCTTAGGTTATATCATGGCAGTCAGTGATGCAACCATGTGTTTCCTGGCTTTGTCACACCAGTACTGACACAACTTTCTTTCCAAAGCCAGTGACTACTTTTCTCACATGCATCAGAGGTGAGAGACAAAAAATTGCCGGAAAGAAAGTTCGCCGCAACTGGGTATTGAACCCGCAATCTTCAGGTCACAAGTCAGATATGCTGACCACTGAGCTACCCGGCCGGGCTTATTTTCTTAAATTAATTAATGTTGAGAGGAGGCTACTGACAGAACAGAAGAGAGTGTGGAGCAAGATCAGACTGCACGCATGTCCAGCCTGATCTTGCTTTACTTTCTCTGCAAAATACATCTATTATGGTCGCTAATTGCAGGATAACAGTTAACCCTTTACCAACATCGAAATTTTAGACCTTTGCAAGTTGAAAGCATAATTTTGCAGACGACAAAATTTAATATGACTCAAAAACAGAAATTCCCCTTTGGGAATGTACCAAACATTGTGGGAAAAAGAGAAAATGCTTGTTGACAGCATTTTCTGCTTTTCCCACAATGTTTTCAAAGCAGTCTTCCTTTGCATCATTTAAACTCGGGATTGTGTGGTAAAGGGTTGAGTGTTGTTAAAACTAGGGATTTGTGTGTTAAAGGGTTAACACAGATTTTTGACAGGCTCTTACCGCCCATTTCACTATATTGGATTACATAACAATTTATGGGCTCTCTCAATCAACTCTTCTGTTCTTGCACCATATTATCTAGATTTCCACATTTACGGTATTATGTATTCGGCACATCTTCAGCTTCGCTGGCAGACAATGCAGATTCAGATCAAATTGCAAAGAAAGTGTAATCTGATCATAGACATACAATGTCCTTTTATTCTTAACCTTGTGCCAAATGATACCGAGTTTTAACAAACCTGATCAAGAAGCCTTTTGAAAACACTGTGGAAAAAGGAGAAAATGCTGGTAATTAGCATTTGATCCTTTTTACCACCATGTTTTCTGCCCTTTTGCAGATAAATTGTATAATTTAGATTACATCAATTTTAATTTGCTGTCTGCAAATGCTTCGGAATTTAACAAGTCTAGGATTTTGTCTTTTGGTAAAGTGTTGATTCTATGAGATAGATCTTCCAGTTGGGAAAAGAAGCCAAAAAAAATTGCAACTTAAAAATTACATGTATTTTTGAAAGAACATGTTACAGAGTAACAAACTTGTAAATTAAGGTCTACGGCCCATAACTCCCATATTAAAAGACGGAAGCTGCTGAGATTGGCCGAATAACCTAAGTTACTAAAATGTCGATGTTACACGATATTTACTGATGAGTTAGTGAGTCTACCTTCCGTGACTCTCATATTAAAATACGGAAGCTGCCGAGATTGGCCAAATAGCCTAAACAAAAACATCGATGTTTACAGATGAGTTAGGGGCCGTAAACCTTAATATAGAACTGCATATTCAGTGCATTCTGATCTTCATCTACATTGCAGGCAGAAGCAAAAATATGTTGTGCTTAGCAATTTACTGTCTACAAGATTATCCAACAATGGGGAGGCAAAACAAGATTACATAATATTTATGGGAAAGGGTTATAAAAAAAAAAGATAGAGTATTATCAAGAATAAATAGAAAAGAGAAGTGAATAAAGCAGTGGACATTGCAGATCAGAGATCAGACTGCACGTTCTGTACAGTCTGATCTTGATCTACAATGTCCACAAAAGCTTCTGGTGTCGTCTGTATTATGGAAAGAGTTAAACAAACCTGAGGCAAAACAAGGTTACATAATATTTATGGGAAAGGGTTATAAAAAAAAAAGATAGAGTATTATCAAGAATAAATAGAAAAGAGAAGTGAATAAAGCAGTGGACATTGCAGATCAGAGATCAGACTGCACGTTCTGTACAGTCTGATCTTGATCTACAATGTCCACAAAAGCTTCTGGTGTCGTCTGTATTATGGAAAGAGTTAAACAAACCTGAGGCAAAACAAGGTTACATAATATTTTTGGGAAAGGGTTATAAAAACGATAGAGTATTATCAAGACTTTCTCAGGCAGTTAGGCGGTAACTGGAATTTTTGAGATAGCTCAGAAATCTTGAACAAAACACCCAGTAATTCTTAGAGTTACTGAAAATAAACCCTTCTAGTCTTGTTAAATTATAAACTCCAAGAGAGGATTTTTTTCCCCCACGGGGCAAAAAAAAGGTCTTTTAATAAAAAAGCATCTGGGCAAATTAGCTGTTAAATATCTTTTGATTTCTGCTTTTGCCATGATGCTTTTTTCTTTCTGAAAAGCCCCCCCCCCCCCCCCCAAAAAAAAAGAAAAAAGCTAACAGCATTTTCTCCTTTACCCACAATGCCGTCATAACTCTTTACCAAACAACCAAATTTTGGGGACTCAATCAAATTCAAAACATTTTTAGACAATGAAATAAATGTAGCTAAAGTGACAATTTCTTTCATTGATAGGATGGGGGAAAAAAATTGGCAAAAAGAGAAAAAGCTGCAGTTTTTTAGAACACAGGATTGATTTGCTAAAACGGGGGTACTGTATAACTGATCTTGATAGGGCAGAAAACATTGAAGTTAATGGAGAAAATGCTGGGTTCCAGCATTTCTCCTTTTCCGACAATGTTTTTAAGGATAGGGCACCCTAATGGGATTAGTGTAACATCGCCTTTCATCGCCCAAAAACGTACGGATTCTGCTAAGGCTCGGTTAATCCATGATCGATCGGCCGATAGACGCTGGTTCCCTGCATTGATTACGGATTACCCGAGTCTCAGCCGAATCTGTATGATATATTGGCGATGAAAGGCGATCATACACGAATCCCATTAGGGTGCCCTATCCGTAAAAAGCTTCTTTTGGGTCATCTACCTGATGACAAAAACGAGGACTTGTCCAAATTCAAAACATTTTAAAATTAAATGTGGTTCAGTTGATTGCATTTGTCTTTGATGGGGCAGAAAACATTGAAGTAAATGGAGAAAATGCACTGGGTTCCAGCATTTTCTCCTTTTCCCACAATGTTTTTAAAAGGCTTCTTCCTTTTGGTTATAAAAACTTAAGACTGTGTGTTAAAGAGTTAAATAAGTTAAATCTCTACTAATATAGGTAATGGTTCATGCTTCTGCATGAATGAAAAAAAAACAGCAAGTAACTTTTGTATGTAGGCTTACTCTTTACCGCACAATCCTGAATTTGAATGACCCTGCAAATGAAGCTTTTTGAAAACATTGTTGGAAAAAGAGAAAATGCTGGTAAACTTGGACAAGTTTAAGGTTTTGTCGTGCGGTAAAGAGTTAAAAGAACGTTTTCCTACTGAAGATGATACGCTGACACTCCATGGTCCATGTTCCCAAGCTGTTGTGCTGGTAGCTCGGTCTGTAGTGTACAGGACTTGAGAACAGGAGTCGCTGGTTCAATTCACAGCTCGGCCAATTTCTTTCCTGGGATTGATGATAGTCATTGCAACAGGATTCATTCCTCTCTCACGGCTGATCATTGTTTCGACAATAGATACGTGAGAAAGCAGTCAGTGGCTTGGAAAGAATATTGTGCTGAGTACTGGTAAAAGAAATTTCAGGAAAGCATGGATAGGTGCATTGGCCACCATGATATAATTGAAATAAATGTTAAAATTAGGGTTAAACACCATACAATGAATCAATCTGTCAATCCCCAACTGTTGCATTCCTAGTCAAACTCAGTAACTTTAGAAAGTAATACAATTTCTAATTGGCTTAACCCATTACCACACAATGCCGAGTTTTAATGCCTCTGAGAATTTAGACTTTTGAAAACATTGTGGGAAAAGGAGAAAATGCTGGTAACCAGCATTTTCTCCTTTTCCCACAATGTTTTCTAACCTTCCAGAAAACAAATCCAATCATTTGAGGCACATATAATTTGTCATCTGCAAATACTTTGAATCTGGATCGGTCTAAAATTTTGTCATGTGGTAAAGAGTTAAGTCAGTCAAAAACTGCTTTACTTTAAAATTATGAAAATTCTTGAGAATAAAACTAAAAATGCTGTTGAATGGTTAGTGAATATGAGCCCTGATTTAATCAAAGCTTTGAGAACGCTGATGTGGCATTTGTCAAGGAAGCCACTGTGTGGATTTAATAATTTGAAAACAGGAGGGCCATGATGGCCCTGGATCGCTCACCTGAGTCAATAGGCGAAATTCACTCTACGTGCGTAATTCAATTTCTGACCAATTGTCTGGTCAATTGAGCTTAAAATGTGGCCTCTGGAGCGTCCACAAGGAATTTCCTGAAGTTGACCTAGTGACCTAATTTATCACCCGATGTGACCCAATTTAGAACTCGTCAAAACATTTATCAAGACAAACATTCTGAATAGTTTTCAAGTTAATTCAGCAATAAATGTGGCCTCTAGAGTGCCCACAAGGTATTTCTTAAATTTACCAAGTGACCTAGTTCATGACCCCAGGTGACCCAATTCCAAACTCACCCAATATTTCATCAAGACAAACATTCTGACCAATTTTCAAGTCAATTGAGCAAAAAAAATGGCCTCTAGAGTGCCCACAAAGTATTAGTTTAATTTAACCTTGAGACCTAGTTTATGACCCCAGGTGACCCAATTTTGAACTGACTGAACACGTTGTGCTTAGGTGGGCTAACAAACTTAGAACAGGTTCACTACATACCAAATAACAAAGCTCTATGCTTTCCAGTTTTAGAAAAGAAGAATTTTAAAGTTTCCCTTCTTTGTTCCTTTGTTCGAACTTGTGATCCCCGGGGCAGGGCCAGTTTTGAGCCCAGCGGCATCATTGAACAAACTTGGTAGAGGTCCACTAGGAATTGCTACATACCAAATATCAAAGCTCCACACCTTCCAGTTTTAGGGAAGAAGAAGTTTTCCTCCTTTGTTCCTATGTTCGAAATTGTGACCCCCTGGGGCGGGGCCAGTTTTGACCCTAGGGGCATCATATGAACAAAATTGGTAGAGGTCCACTAGGAGATGCTAGATGCCAAATATCACAGCTCCATGCCTTCCAGTTTCAGAGAAGAAGAATTTTAAAGTTTTCTTTCTTAGTTCCTATGTTCGAACTTGTGACCCCGAGGCGGGGCCAGTTTTAACCCCAGGGGCATCATATGAACAAACTTGGTAGAGGTCCACTAGGAGATGCTACATACCAAATATCAAAGCTCTACGCCTTCTAATGTCAGAGAAGAAGATTTTCAAAGATTTTGCTATTTTTTTCCTTTCTGTTGCCATAGCAACCAGAGTTAAGGGTGGAATTCAATCTCTTGAACAACTTTGGTAGAGCTTCACCCAAGGAACATCCCTGCCAAATTTCACCAAGATTGGCCCAGCGGTTTAGGAGGAGAAGATGTTTAAAGGAATGACGGACAGATGGACGCGGGACAATGACCGATCACAATACCTCACCTTAGCACTTCGTGCTCAGGTGAGCTAAAAAAAAAAAAGAGAAATATTATTTAAATATTAACTTGAAAATCAACCTCCTAAGCAAATTAATACGTCTCTGGTTAAAGGGAGATTACTGGTGCCTAAGTTTGCATTATTTGTGTATTGGTGGTCTCCCTTTGATCTTTCAAGAGAAGTCAGGAGTAACGTCCCTTGACGGAAGGATGCACGATGGGTAGAGAGAGAAGCCATGTAAATATATTGAATTGAATTAAGTTTATACCTGAATACTATGATTTTGAGATATCTTTGGCCGTCAGGAATTAATTCCCAATATTACAATAAAGTTTTCTTCCTGTAAATATTCATGCACAATCAAATGAGTAGCGTGAAATCATGGGACGAACAAGCCCAGGGACGAACTGGTTTTGGAACGAACAACCCCAGAAGCAAAGCGGTCAGAAGACAAATTTTGTGCATATCATTGCGCCAATAGAAGGCTATGAAGAGGTGAAGCTATTTTTACTCAAAAAGAAGTATTTCCACGATCAATAGCCTTTTGCAGTTTATTTCAATACGCCATTTCCAATTATATATCTGAGTGCTATTGAAAAACTCATTTGTCTTGAAAAATTGAGTTTAATTGGGTTTACTTCCTTCGGTTTTGGACAAAATACCATACATGGTCTTCAAAATTCAATATTGAACATTTATTATTGATCTCATAGTGGCATTGTCTTCGACAAATGCCACAAAAATTATATGAAGGATGGAGAAACTGTTCATGATCTGTAATAACTCCTTCTGTCACAGTATTTCTGTCAGTGTCTGACACTCTAAATCCAGATAGTGTTTATTCATATTTTATTTTCTTCCTTTGTTCAAATGGCTTTGTTTTTGATATAAATTTAGATTGTATAATACAAGTATTTTAGCAGAAACAAGTCTTGGGTGTTGGCCAATTCTTACTTCTAGGGAGGTCTTTAACCCATAGGCTTCTAAGCTCAAATCATTGTGCTTTGGCAAACAGAGTAGATCAAGACCAGACAACACAGAACTCTTGGGTCTGTTCTCTACAACTGGGCAGATATTTTCATGTGGACAAATTTGAGACAGCAATATTCAGTTTGATTTTATTATACCCCTGCAAAACGAATGTTTTCGGGGGTATACTGGAATCAGTCTGTCTGTCTGTCCGTCCGTGTGTCCGTCAGTGTGTCCGTCTGCGTACAAAATACTAGTAATTTTGTGTCGCGAACTCCTCCTACAGTTTTGCTGCTATTGTATTGAAAGTTTGTTGATACATTGATCGTATACTGAAGTTGTGCAAGACGCAGTTTTCAATCATCTGCTCCCTATGATTCAAGGGTAATCTCCCCTTGAACTTAGAAAATTTTTTCTTAAATTGCCTGTTTCTGTCAGAGCGCTGGCGGGGGTATTAAGTCACATTCAGTGACAGCTCTAGTTTAGGCTGGAAATGTTTATGCTTTTTCTAGGTAGTTTAACTCCTTACCAGATTTACCATTATACACTTATCACAATTAAAAGCATTCACAGATGATAAATTAATCATGGCTTAGTGTGTGATAGGGCTTAGAGTTACCAGCATTTTTCTTTTTTCTCACAATTTTTTGTAAACAGCTTCTCCCTCAGGGTTGTTAAAACATGCAATTGTTTGCTAAAAGGGGTTAAGGGTGAAAAAATAACTTATTTCCTTCAAAACCTAACATTTTTGTGTTTTTGTATATCTACAGGTGAATCGGGCTTGGGTAAATCTACCCTGATCAACTCGCTGTTTTTAACAGATCTATACTCTGCTGAATATCCCGGCCCCTCTCACAGGATACAGAAAACAGTCAAGGTTAGTGCAACAAGAGCAGCAACAGCTTTTAATAATACTACTACCTCTACGGCTGCTACTACTACTACTACAACAAAATTCTAAATCTTAGTCTACAGCATGGAATTCCCTAAAATGGTTTGGCCCTATGAAAGAAATTTTATGAATGTCTGATACATCTTAATAACTCTTTCTTGGCCTGTGTTGATTTCTACAGCTTTTGGGTGACAGTGATCATCAAGATTAGACAGCACAGACAATTCATCTACACTGTCCACTAGCTGATGGTAAGGTATTTCTAAAATCATCCTCAGCTGCCATGGAACTCTATTAGACCTTGAGAAAAGTCCAATTCAAATATTTAGCAAGAGCACTAGTCAAGTTCAAATGATATCTTAGGCAGACCTTTGACCTATTTTCTGGATAGATATTTGAGGGTCCAAGGTCAAGATTGCTGGTCCAAGGTCAAAGTTACTACAGTCGTAGTAACTTTGATAATGAAAATCTTTTGTCTAATTCAGTACACAAATTTTGACTTAAACTCTAAAACAGACCATACAATTTCAGACCTGCCTGAATTTATAGCATTTGCAGACAAATAGACAAAATGTGGCTCAAATTATTGGTTTTGTCTATGATTGGTAGAAGACATAGTTGTAAAAGGAGAAAAGGTTGGCTGCCCACTTTTACCAAACAACTAAATTTTGGACACGACCAAACTGAAAGCATTTGCAGAAGACAAATGTAGCTGAAATGATGATTTCTGTCTTTGATAGGGGAGAAAACATTGTGGGAAATGGGTAAAATTCTGGTTACCAGCATTTTCCACTTTTCCTACAGTGTTTTCAACAGCCTGCACCTTTGAGTCTGTTAAAACTCGGGATTGTGTTGTAAGGGTTGAACTCTTTACCCAACAATCCCTTGTTTTAACGACCCTGAGATAGAAGCCTTTTCAAAACATGTGGGGAAAGGAGAAAATGCTGGTAACCAGCATTTTCTCCTGTTCCGACAATGCTTTTTACCCTGCTGGAAACAAATTTCAATTTTTGTTACCTTTTTTTTTTGTCGTCTGCAAGTGCTTTCAATTTGGACCAGTCTTAAATTTTGTCGTTTGGTAAAGAGTTAACTCTTTACTAAACAATAAAATTTCAGATTAGTCTAAATTGAAAGCATTAGCAGACGACAAAATAAAAGTGACTGAAAATTTGAAATTAGTTTTGGGAAGGGTAGAAAACATTGTGGGAAAAGGAGAAAAGGCTGGTTACCAGCATTTTCTCCTTTTCTCACAATGCTTGCAAAAGGTTTCTTTCTCAGGGTTGTTAAAAATCAAGATTGTGCTGTGAAGGTTCAAGGGTTAAAAAGGTGTAGGGTCATTGCAAAAATATGATGCATTTGTTATTTATGAAAATTGCAGAATAACAAGAAGGGGACTTATTTTTGCATAGGTCTTGTTTATTGGACTTTTAGCCTCCAAAAAATGTGTCAGGTACCAAAAATAGATTTTTCACTAACAGGAGCCGCCCCAATATAATTTCGGCATTTTTTCATGAAAAAACTTCCAAGTTTTCTATTGGAAAAAACAACTATACGGATGCTTATGAATGAAAGAGCTGAGTGCCACAATCAGAGAAGTAGCTCATGCTGTTTTTAAGATCTCTCTGCAGAATGTGTGGGAATTTTTTAATCCTTCAGAAAACAGTCATGTGATTAACTCTTACCAAAAAACAAAATTTTAGGCTGGTCCAAATTCAGACGACAAATTAAAGTGTGCTTCATATGAAGGGATTTGAATCAGAAAGGCCAGAAAACATTGTGGGAAAAGAAGAAAATGCTGGTTACCAGCATTTTCTTCTTTTCCCACAATCTTTTCAAGAGCTTCCTTTCTCAGGGTCATTAAAACTTGGGATTGTATGGTAAAGAGTTAAACAACTGCGGAGGAAACAGCATTTTCTTCTTTTCTAACAATGTTTTCTGCTTTTTCATAGGTTGATTCCGTGATTTGGGGCATGTTTAACTTGTTGTCTACAAATGCTTGCAAATTGCACAAGTCTACATGGCTTTGTTGTTTTGTACAGACTTGACCCTTTACCAAACAATTCTAAGTTTTTAACTACCCAAAGTTACAGGACTTGTTAAAACATTGTGGGATAAGGAGAAAATTCTGGTAACCAGCATTTTCTCCTATACTCACAATTTTTTCTTTCCTTTCAAAGACATAATTTCTGCAACATTTAATTTGTTACCTGTAAATGCTTTCAATCTGGACAAGTCTAGACTGTCGTTTGGTATAGAGTTAAGCATTACTGGTAAAAACTGATAATTTTTGTGGTGCTTACGAGTTGGCATGATTTGCGAGAACGATGGAATCAGCTGTTGCCATTATTTTTTACCAAATGACAAAATTTTAGACTTGTCGAAATTGAAAGCATTTGCAGACAACAAATAAAATGCGGTTCAAATTATCACGTATGTTTTTGAAAGGGTAGAAAATGATCCGTGAAAAGGAGAACATGCTGGTAACCAGAA
Organism: Hippopus hippopus; assembly: GCA_946811185.2. Lineage (NCBI taxonomy): Eukaryota > Metazoa > Mollusca > Bivalvia > Cardiida > Cardiidae > Hippopus > Hippopus hippopus. Next base: position 10,007,329 of record OX328103.1, on the reverse strand, counting down.
TTTTATCCTTTTTTTGGATGTTTTCAAAAGCTTTTTTCCTTTTCAAGGTCGTTAGAAAAGGAGATTGTTTGGAAAAGTGTTACTTCTTTAGCAGATGACAGAATTTTAGACCGTTCGAATTATAAGCATTGGCCAACAACAAACTGATTATGGCTTAAGTAATGGTTGGTTGCATTTTCCCTTCTCCCACAATGATTTCCAGGGCCTTCTTCCTCAGGGTTTGTGGAAGCACAGGGTTGTTTGATAAAGTGTTTTAATATTTTACCACACAATCTCGTGTTTTAACAACCCTTAGAAAACGGATTCTTGAAAACATTGTGGGAAAAGGAGCAAAAAATGCTGTTAAGCAGCATTTTCTCCTTTTCCAACACTGCTTTCTACCCCACCAAAGACATATTTCATCATTTGAGCCACATTTAAATTGTTGTCTGTGAATGCTTTCAATTTGGACAAGTCTAAATTTTTGCTGTGTGATAAAGTGTTAACTTATCATGTTTGATACAAATTTTTACCCTTTACCAAATAGCAAAATTTTAGACTTGTCCCAATTAAAAGCATGTGCAGATGACAAATCAAATGTGGCTTACTTCTTTCACTACCAAATGAATCAAATAAGCTTTTTCATTGGCCACAAATACAGTTCTGCTGCAAGATGAGTTTAATAAAACTCTTGAATAAAATAGTGGACAGTGTAGATCAGAGATCAGCTTGCACATTCTTTGCAGTCTGATCTTGATTTACACTGTTCACAAAAAGCTTTTTGTGTGATCGATGGTAAAGAAAGAGTTAACTCTTTCCCAAACAACAAAATTTTAGACCTGTCCAAATTAAAAGCATTTGCAGACGAACAATTTAAGGTGGCTAAAAAGGTGGAATTTGTCCATGATAGAGTACAAAAAATTGTGGGAAAAGGAGAAAATGCTGGTTACCAGCATTTTCTCCTTTGCCAATGTTTTCAAAAGGCTTCTTTCCCAGGGTCGTTAAAACCGGGGATTGTATGGTAAAGGGTTAAAGGGGAGGATTTGTCTTTGTAAGTGGAGAAAATGTTGTGGGAAAAGGAGAAAAAACTGCTCATTAATGTTTCTCCTATTCCTTTAATGTTTTCAAAAGGCATTTTCCTTAGGGTTGTTAGAACTCTTGATTGTAGGGTAAAGGGTGAAATAAAATGATGTTGACTTCTATATCCGCAGGTTGACAAGACCCATGTGACCTTGAAAGAAAATGGCGTCCAACTTCGTCTCACAGTCGTAGATACTCCTGGTTTTGGAGACGCCGTAGACAATAGTAACTGGTATGTATGAAAGGCAAAGTTCATTGTTGATTCATAAACATAAGATAAGTGCTTGAAGAGAATATAACAACTTTTATTGTATTGTCTTATTAACTCTTACCCTGATAAATGAATGAACTGAAACTTTCAAGCCGATAGTAAAGACCCAAATTATGCTTTTTAACTCTTTACCACACAATCCCGACTTTTTAACGACCCTGAGAGAGAAGGCTTTAGAAAACATTGTGGGAAAAGGAGAAAATGCTGGTAACCAGCATTTTCTCCATTTCCCACAATGTTTTCTGCCCTATCAGAGACAGAAATTGTCATCTTAGCAACATTAAATTTTTCGTCTGCAAATGCTTTCAGTTTGGATGAGTCCAACATCTTGTCGTTTGGTAAAGAGTTAACAGGTATTTTTTGTGAAAGATATCTCCTTATTTGACAGTGAAGATCCAAGATCAGAGTGCACGTTCTGTGCAGTCTGATCTTGATCTACACTGTCTGCAAAAGGTCCTTGAGTCACGCTTAGCAGCCTAAGGGTTAAAAACTAAGTATAAATGAGACACTTTTGGAAAAAGAGGGTTTCAGTGTATCTCTGTGATGCATTATACCAAGCAAGTCATCACAATTATTGATCCATAACATCTATTTCGTCTGACAACCAACTAAATCATGAGGTAGACTGGTCCTTTGACGTGTCAAAAGACGTGACTAGTAGCAAAAAGATTCGACCGAGGTCAGCCTGTGCAGTATGCAAAGGCTGACCTGGGTTGATAGTTTTTGCAGACGCATTAACCCTTTACCAGACGACAAAGTTTTAGCCTTGTCCAAATTGAAAGCATTTGCAGACGATAATTTCAATGGGGCTTAAATGGCGCATTTTTTTTCATAGTGTGGAAAACATTGTGGGAAAAGGAGAAAGTGCTGGTTACCAGCATTTTCTTCTTTTCTCACAATGTTTTCAAAATGTTTCTTTCCCAGGGTCGTTAGAAGTTGACATTGTGCAGTATGAGCGTGACTTAATTACACGTCATGTTCATATGACTACGAGAAGGTTGGATGATGTTTCTGCTCTCCATAGACAGTGAAATTGCAGACATGTTTGATCATTTTTCTAGGCAGTATTTGCAGATTACTAGTTGAATTTGGCTAAATGATAGGATTTATCTTACCACACGACAAATTCCAAAATGAAAATAACTGCAGACGACAAATTTAAAATTGATACAAATGAGCGACAAATTCAAAATTGATACAAATGAGCTATAGTTCTCTGATAGGGTAGAAAACATTCTTGGAAAAAGAGAAAATGGTACTTACTAGCATTTTCTCTTTTCTCACAATGTTTTCAAAAGCTTTCTTCCTCGAATTCAGTGAAACTCTGGATTGTTTATGAAAGGCTTGACTCTATACTAGTTGACAAAAATTGATTGATTTTCCAGTCTGAAAGCATTTGCTGGACTTAAATAATAGGATTTGTCTATTAAAGGGTAGAAAACATTGTGGACAAAGGATAAAATGTTGGTAGCCAGCATTTCATTCGTTTAGCACAATGATTTATAGCCCACCATAGACAAATCCCACTTTTTTGCTAGAATTTGTTGTCTGAAAATGCTGTCTGGTAAAGAGTTTATTAAAATATGAGCCATGCTCTGTTGAAAGGGGGCTTGATGCATCTGCAAAAAAGTATCAGCCCATGTCAGCCTGAGCAATCAGCGCAGGCTGACATGGGCAGAAACTTTTTGTTATCTTTCAATTTTCTTAATGTCATTTTCTGAATGTTAACCCTTTACCACACAATCCCGAGTTTTAATGACCCTGGGAGACAAGACTTGAAAACAATGTGAGAAAATGCTGGTAAGCAGCATTTTCTCCTTTTCCCACAATGTTTTCTAACTTATCAAAAACAAATCTTATGATTTGAGCCACATTTAATTTGCTTTGAATTTGGACCAGTCCAAAATATTGTCATGTTGTAAAGAGTTACAGGACTAGTCTATCTCATGATTCAGTCGGTTTTTAAACAAATTGGATTTTCGGACGTCGATGGCAATGAGATGACTGCTCTTTTTTGTGCATCACAGAGATACAATTAGCCCCCCTTTTGCCAGAGCATGGCTCATATATGGCCTGCAACACGCAAAAAGGGGCATTTGGACATTTGCGTAAAGTGCACAGTCTGCGCAGGTTAATCCAAGACGTCACTTTACGACTACACTAGATTTTGTCCTACATTAGACTTGTGCAAAACAGAAAATTACATAAAAATAGAAAGTGTCGTTTCGGACTAGCCTGCGCGGACTGCTCTGAGACGACACTTTACGCAAATGTCTGAATGCCCCTTTTCGCATGTTGCAAGCCATGTAGGAAAAAAAAAATTATAAAAAAAATATTTTTTATTCCTTCAAATTTTTAGCCAGTTATGATGATTTTAGATAATTTAGGATCTAGGTAGGTCTAGGGTGGCCATTATTCTAGAGGATGAAAGATTAATTATTTTCTATACCCATTTATTTCAGTTGGCAGCCTGTAATAGATTTCATCGACAGTAAATATGAGGAATATTTAGGGAACGAGTCTAAAGTCGTAAGGACCATCACTCCAGACACTCGTGTTCATTGTTGTTTGTATTTCATCGCACCCACAGGTCATGGGTAAGTGTTACTCTAAGTTACAGTAAATAGCAAGAAACAAATTGAAAAAACAATTTGACCAGTAAAGTCTTGCTGTTGAATTTGACCTCACAGGTTTTGCTATGATAGTTTTAAACCCTTTACCTTATAATCTAGAGTTTAATGACCCTGAGGAAGAAGGCTTTTGAAAATACTGTGGGAGAAGGATAAAATGCTGATGACCAGCATTTTCTACATTACCAAGAATGTTTTCTATTGTTGCGAAACAGATCCCACCATTATTTAAGAGACATTTTCTTTTTTTGTCTGCTTCCAGTATGGACTAGCCTAAAATTTTGTTGTTAGGTTAAAGAGTTTAGCTACAATATTTTGTGAGTATTTAACTCTTTAACAGACATTCCTGACTTTTAACGACCCTTAAAGAGAAGGCTTTTGAAAATATTGTGGGAAAAGGTAACCAGCATTTTCTCCTTTTGTTATCCATGTCGTTGTCTCTTACGTCATCATGCAAAAACTTTGATGTTTTCAAAAACTTTGACATTTTGTTATATGTCTGTCATTACTGAAGATATTTACTACAAACTTGGACTACTTGTTGACTATCAAAAAGGGAACCCATACAAGAAGGGCAGCTAACCATCGAAGTCTTTTTGACACAGTTATGTCTTTTTTCGACTTCAGTGAAACTTCGACTTCAACGAAAATGAAGCAACTTCTTATATTTCAAATCAAATACCGGTAGTTATATGACAGGTTCTGCAAAACTATTTTAATCTGGGAACTCAAAGCAACTTGTCTGTACAGTCAAACCTGTCCTAAGCAAGCAGTCAAGGGCCCTTCCAAAATCGCTTGCTTAAGACAGGTGCTTGCTTAAAAGAGGTCGGTCATGCAAGATGGTCTCGGGGTTATCTTTTCCTAGAAATTTATAAGGGGGGGAGATACACTTTCCTCTTAGTACAAGTAGTTGAAGCCATGATTCCAGTTTAGATGTTAACAGTCTTGAATCAGTAATACAATAGACAGATCGTAGGGGCAAAACATAAGAAATTTGCATCTTTGGTATCGTCACCAATCAAAATAATCGAATGTTTGAAAGATGATTGGGCAAAAAGATCACACAATCATAAATTTACTAGTCAATTAAAGTGAGACATAATCTTCAGTTAAAATTAACGTAATCAAACGACAGTTTCTCAAATTCACAGGCATAGATAATTACCAATAATAATTTGGGTGCAATCGGTCGTTAGGACAGTTTTCTTTAATCATTTCTCACCTTTTAGAAAACTGCAAACTAACAAAATGTCGGCACAGGTTCTTTATTATTATGTTAAATCGAAAGTAGAAAACATTTTTGATTGTCTGACTTGGGTAATCTATGCGTGATTTCGAACTTTAAAATTGTGACCAAATCGGGTCTAATAGCTTGCGAAAATCATCATTTGCAACAAGATAGAACATTCTCATGGAAACCAGGTTATATGCAAACACCTGTTGATTGGCAACGCGTGTGTTCGATGTTGACACTTTGGTTGTTCATCGGAAAACAGTTGGATGTGAGAACTACACCTTGCATGAAATTTAACTTGGCAGTCCGACTTTCATCGGTTACTGGCCACTAAACTCAAGGGCATTTTGAAAAACGGGACACAATTTCGGCGGCCGTTGTGTACGTTTTAAAGGTGCTTGTTGAATAAAGGTTCAATCTAGAGTAAAATTGATTAGGGGGACATTGAACTGGCCATTAAACGGAGGTTCACGCTGAATGGAGGTGGCCGGATCACCAGGTTTGACTGTAAATGTGTTCAATTTGGATGTGTCCAGGTCATCAGCAAACTCATTCAATTTAGGCAAGTCGTTATTTATCGTCAGAAAAGAATGAAGCTGGAGGATAGTTTTTAGAAGTGTTTTGTGTTCACTTTCAGACTAAAGCCATTAGATGTGGAGTTTATGAGAAGATTACACGATAAAGTCAACATTATTCCATTAATAGCCAAGGCTGATACCCTCACACCAGATGAGTGTCGGGAATTCAAAAAAACTGTAAGTCTATCTGACCTATCACCTCACATACCAGGATCCATGTGTGGCTCAGTGGTACAGTGTACGACCCGCTACGTGGAGACCTGGGTTCTAGCTTCCACTGGAAGCACTGTGTTTTTCGTGGGTGTGTCCCTGGGTAAGACACATCAGAGTTCTAGCCTAGTCCTGATGAAACCCGGGACATAGACAAATATATGAGCTGTTTCCGCAGAATGACTGAAGTAATGTTGAAAGTGGCATCCACTGTTCAATCAGGGATCAACTTCAGATACTTATTTTTGGCACTCAGTAATCCATTACTATTTCAATGTCATAATTCTGTTACTGAAACCTCGGTTTTTGGTGCTTTTGTGAATTCTTTCTTTAAGGCAGTTGTGCAGGTCTTAGTCAACTTTTCACCAAATGACATTTTAGACTCATCCAAATTTAAGTATTTGCAGAGGACAAATTCAGTGTGGTATAACCCTTTCCCAAACAATCCCTGGTTTTCACGACCCTGAAAAGGCAGCCTTTGAAAACATCGTGGGAAAAGGAGAAAATGCTGGTAACCAGCATTTTCTCCTTTTCCCATAATGTTTTCAAAAGCTTTCTTTCTACGGGTTGTTTAAAGTTGGGATTGTGTGGTAAAGAGTTAATTTTGTCCATATGAAGAGTTTTATACAGTTTTGCACTGTTATTTTTCAGATTTTAAATGAAATTGCACAACACAAGATAAAGATATACGAGTTCCCTGAGTGCGACGATGAAGAGGAAAACAAGATTCAGAAAAAATTAAGGGTAGATAACTGGTTTTCTTCTACTTTGATAAACTGCCTGCTGTATCAACCTTTTACTAAACAATCTCTGCTTTAGTGACCCTGAGGAAGAAGGTTTTTTGAAAACATTGTGGGAAATGGAGAAAATGCTGGTAACCAGCATTTTCTCCTATTCTCACAACATTTTCTACCCTTCCAAAAACAAATTTTAATTTTTGATTTACATTATTTTGTTGTCAACAAGTCTTATTTTTTTGTCATTTGATAAAGAGTTAAATCAGACAACAGAATTTTTACAAATGAAATGCGTCTGAAATCAAGAGGTTTGTCTTTGAAAGGGTAGAAAACACTATGGTATGAATGAGAAAATGCTGATTACCAGCATTTTCTCCTTTCCCCTCAATAGTAGCTAATTGTTCTTTCTCAAGGTTGTTAAAAGTTCGGATAAGGGATTATGCCTTTACCCTAGAAGAAAATTTTGTGCCTGTCAATATTGGAAACAACAAAATAAATCATGACTGTAATGATAGAATTGATCTTTGAAAAAAGGTAATAGAACATCGAGGGAAATGGAGAAAATGCTATCTGCCATAGTAAACCTCAGTAGTTATATTGGTCAATTCAGCTCAAACAGCATGTATCACAATGTCAGTTGGGCAGTGTAGATTAAGCCAGACTTCACAGAGTATGCAATTTGGATTAATTTTGCATATTTTCAAGAATATTTTCACAGTCATCTGCTGTGAATTTATTTATCGGTTTACCTAACAAACATGACTTGAACGACCCTAAGTAAGAAGCCTTTTGAAAACATCGTGGGGGAAGAGGAGAAAATGCATTTTCTCCTTTTCCCATGATGTTTTCAAATCTATCTTAGACAAATCCCACCATTTAAGTCATGTTTGATTTGTTTTGCAAATACTTTCAATTTAAGCAAGATTTTATCATGTGGGAAAGAGTTATGGAGGTAGTGATTTCACTTCTTATTGCCTTGCAGGATAGGGTACCATTCGCTGTAGTGGGTAGTAACACAGTCACAGAGGTCAACGGGCGACGGATGAGGGGCAGGCAGTACCCGTGGGGTATTGTAGAGGTGGAGAATCTTGAACATAATGACTTCTTAGCTCTCAGGAATATGCTTATCAGGTATTATGCTTGCTTATAATTAACATATGCTATTGTATGTCAAGGATGTGAAACTCTTGTCCTTTAATTCAGTTGTTTTCGAACAAAAAGTTGAAGTATTGTCCTGTCTTCGGGGTTGTCATTGTCATACAAATACTTTGACATCTAATATCTCTGCAGGGCTAACTTTCTTTACAGCGATTTTTTGCCTCTCACCTCATATGCATCAGAGATAAGTAGTCAAAGCTTGGAAAGAAAGTTGTGCCAGTGCTGGTGTGAGAAAGCCAGGAAACATATGCGTGGGTGCACTGACAGCTGCTGTGATATGACCTTAGCTCTGAAAACAGTGTTAAACTCCAATATGAACCATCTCATATCTCCGTCACTACTGAATATATTTTACTTCAAACTCAGGCCTTTTGAACACATTGTGGGGATAGGAGAAAATGCTGGTAACAAGCATTTTTTCCCTATTCCACTATGTCTACTACGAATGCTTTGAAATTGGATAAGTCTAAATTTTTGTCCTTTGGTAAAGAGTTAAAAGAAGGTATATTTTCTCAACAAAAAATTTCTTTTAACTCTACACCAGACAACAAATCTTCAGACTTGTTCATATTTAGAGCATTTGCACATAAAACTAAAATGTGGTTCATATGATAGAATTTGTTCTGAAAGGATAGTAAATATTGTTGGAAAAGGAGAAGGTGTAGGATCATCTGTAAAGAGTGAAATCATGTTTGTCAAATTGGGCCAAAAATAACTTCTAACTATAACATACAACCAGTTTGAATTGGCTCATTTAATGTTGATATTTAATCAAACGTATTGTTTTGTGTACATTTTGCGTGACACACATGTAATTTATAATGTCACAAATAACCAGTATGAATTAACCAAGTGAAAAACGATGTTTTTTATTACATGTATTGTTTGTGTACATTTTGCAGGACCCACATGCAGGACTTAAAAGATGTATCCAATAATGTTCACTACGAGAATTACAGATATACAAAACTGGCACCAGCTAACACGGATGGAAAAATTAAACCAGGGGCATTCAACAAGTAATCATTTTCTATTCATGATTCCTGTTAAATTTGTAATGAAGATCAAATAATTGATTCTTGGCTTTAGTCAATTTTCATTATCCAAAACTTAAAGGCCAAGTAGCAGCCAAAAGTAAACAATTCAGGCAAATTTAATTTAGATCGTTTAACTCTTTACCAAAAAACGAAATTTTAGGCTTGCCCAAATTGAAAGCATTCGCAGACAACAAAATAAACGTGACTCAAAATTTGAAACATGACTTTGGAAAAGCAGAAAACATTGTGGGAAAAGAAGAAAATGCTGGTTACCAGCATTTTCTCCTTTTCCCACAATGTTTTCAGAAGGCTTCTTCCTCAGGGTCGTTAAAACCAGAGATTGTTTGGTAATTTTGATACTTTGATATTTGCTTGTATATTTTGATGAGTCTGATCTGTTGCAGAATGGTCTGTTAAGATTCTAGTCATTGGCAGAAAAATGATTATGTTTCTTAAAACTAGAATTAAAGTTGGCAATTTTAATTCTAGTTTTATAATTTATTTTTCTGCCAGCAACTAGAACTATGATATTTACTTTTAAAAGTGGTCTGATGCTAAAAGAACATTTTGTCTGCAGATGGTCATGTGATATACAAATAATTGGAACAAGTTTCTTTGTCAGGCCCATACATATATGCTTTATTAGTATTTTACTGCATTTTATAACAAATCCCGTAACCCAAACCAGGAAAAATGTTCGAGATTTTATGAAAGTCCTATTACCATAATGTTTGGAAAGCAGTTTACCACAAAGATATCAAAAGTAGTGAAATGCAAGAAGTTAGTCATATTCACTTGGTCATGTGATAACTTTCAGAGGGTTTCCTCCCTTTGAAACTAAGATTTGAATTTAAATCTGTCCCAGCCATGTAAGAGTCTATTCAAAAATGATGTATTTACTGAAATATGTGAGTTGAGGTCAGGGCATTTTCCTCTCTTCTCCTATTGCAGCAATCACACCCCTGTTTCTAGGTCTTGCCGATATAACCTTTTACCAAACAACAAAGTTTTACACATATTAATGGAAAGCACTTGCAGATGACAAAATAAATGTGACTCAGAAATTCTAATTTGTCTTTGGAAGGGTAGAAAACATTGTGGAAAAAGAAGAAAATGCTGGTTAACAGCATTTTCTTCTTTTTCCACAATGTTTTTTTAGGCTTTCCTCCTCAGGGTCGTTAAAACTTGGGATTGTGTGGTAAAGGGATAATTGAATTATCAATGTCTTGCTGTCTTTTGTCTTCCGGGGCCTTGGTAACCCAGTGGTTCGTGTTTCTGACTGTTTGACCTGGTGGGTGTGGGTTCAATACCTAGTTGAGGCAAACTTTCCTTATGGTGATTTTTCACCCCTCACATCTGATGCATAGGCGAAATGTAGTCAGTGGCTTGGAAAGAAAGTTGTGTCAGTACTGGTGTAAGAAAGCAAGAACTGACACCCATGATACGACCTTAGCTGTTAAAATGGAGTTAAACTCCAATACAAACAAACAATCAAACTATTTTAACAGAGACCCACTCACTCAGATGGCAGAAGAGAAAAAGGAACATGACACGAAGATGAAGAAAATGGAAGCAGAAATGGAACAAGTGTTTGAGATGAAAGTCAAAGAGAAGAAACAGAAACTTAAAGATTCAGAAGTAGACGTAAGAGGCCAGGATTTGTTTAACTACACACCCCCCCCATCTACGAAGTGGGGGGGTATACTGGTTTCACCATGTCTGTCTGTCTGTCCATGCGTCCGTCCGTCTGTCTGTCAGTCCGTCTGTAGACTTTTTCGACTCTGTGCTCTAACTCAAAAGCTGTTTCACATAGGACCCTGAAGCTTTGTACAAGTGTCGCTCATGACCCAAGGTGGTGCCCCATCGTTTTTATGGGTCACATAAAGGTCACAGGTGAACTTTGTTTGAAAATGATTTCTGCTCTGTAACTCAAAAGCCGTTTGACCTAGGACCCTGAAACAAGTATTGCTCATGACCCAAGGAGGTGCCCATTGTTTCTGGGTCACATGGGTCTAAGATCAAGGTCACAGATGAACTTTGTTTTTGAAAATTATACCCGTTCTTTTATTGTGCTGCTTCAGTGACAAGTAGCTGTTGGGTGGTATTGGTCTGCTTTACAATAGTTTTAGTTGATTATGTTTTTGTTTGTGTTATACCTTCATATCTCGTGTAAATGTCACAGGTACAGAGAAAGTATGTTGGCATGATGGGTATCATTGGCTTCTTACACTATGCTGACTCCTAACCATCAACCTTATCACTCTTGTGAGTTTTACTGTGACATGTACACCATGGAAATTGTTCCTACAACAAAAAAAATGCAACCAGATAGCTCATTCTTTGACTTTTTACCAAGCGATATGATTTTGGACTTGACCAAACTGAATGCATTTGCAGCGACAAAATCTACCTTATAAAAAAGCAGAAATGATCATTTGAGCTACATGTATTCAGACTTCCCAAAACACGTCGGTCCGACGGACATGACCGACGAATCTTGACAAGGACCGACCATTTTTCAGGCGGGATCGGTCCGACTGTCCGGCAATTATTCTGAGCCACTGAAAACGTAATCGCAACGTTTCGGACAAAAATGGTGTCGTTAAAATATTACGAAAGTGCTGAACCCGGTAAAAAAGAAAATTAACGTCAGAGAAGCGCTCTGAAAAGAAAAAAGAATATGAGAAAAAGAGACCGGAGAGAAAATTTATTGAGAAATAGAAGCAGCAAGGAGAATGGTTGGTTTTACTCCTGATTCGGGGTCTAGCTCCGATGTTATTTTTGTGATTTTTTCTCCGCTAGACTCCCGCAGCAGCCTTCTTTAAAAGTATCTGGAATGAATACGATTTTACCGGCATCTTTTCAAGCGGCTCTATGCGACAAAATTTCCAATGACAGCTAATAAAATGGGCATGGATTGTTAGATAAATGATTAATCTTTATTATCACACAAGCTGTGCTGCAAAATACCAATTAAATCAATGGAAATTTACCTTTTTTCCCAACGTAAATAAATCCAGTGAAATTTGTAAACAACTTACATGGCAACTTCCGTTAAACAGACATGCGCACTCAACGGAATTTGAATTTTGTACAGTCTGGTTCTCTAACCCTATCAACCATTTTCGTATAAGATGCCTTTGTCAACAGTGGAATTCCCAAATGAACCATCCTGTAGCATGTCAGAGATACTGCGATTTCTGCCGAGACATGCGCATTGATGATATCACCATGTTTTGATTTCTGGTGAAGTAGGTCAACGGTTATTTATGTTGAAAAGTACAGATTTGCGTGAAGGTAGGATTTAGATATTAACTAACATCAGTTTTTTTGTGAAGATTAATCATTTATCTAACAATCCATGCCCATTTTATTAGCTGTCATTGGAAATTTTGTCGCATAGAGCCGTTTGAAAAGATGCCAGTAAAATCGTATTCATTTCAGATACTTTTAAAGAAGGCTGCTGCGGGAGTCTAGCAGAGAAACAATCACAAAAATAACATCGGAGCTAGACCCCGAATCGGGAGTAGGTTGGTTTATGACTCGAAAAAGGTGCAAATGCACTGCATAGACTGTAGGATTTTTACGGCGAGAAAGTCAGAATGGACCAACATCTTCGCATTACAAACACATTTATTCTTGGATGCACAAATTTTAGAGCATCCTCAGTTGACGACCATGAAAAATCTAAGCTGCACCATCTTTGCTTTTGTTGAATTTGATTCGGTCTGACAAGTAATGACATTCAGCAGAGAATTAATAGAGTGAACAAAAATTTCAGTGACTTCTGAAAGTCTTAATGAGTGGAGAAATAGTTTAATATCATTAAATGCATAAAGCTGATGTAACTGTTACCTTTCTTTCTTACATTTTTTACTTGTGTTGAATTTGATTCGGTCTGACAGATTTTCTTTCGGTCTGACAGATTTTCAGGCCTTGTCAGACCAAATGTCTGACACTTTTTATGAACTTTCGGGAAGTCTGATATATTTTCTTGTATGCAAATCCTTTCAATTTGGTTGAGTCCAAAGTTTTTGTGGTTCGTCAAGTGTTAATTCTTTACCAGACAACACATTGTACTTGTCCAAATTGAACGTATTTGCAGGCAACATATTAAATGTGATTCAAATGTTGACTAGGAACAGGTTGAAAACATTGTGGGAAAAGGAGAAAATGCTAGTCAGAAGCATTTTCTCCTTTTTCCACAATTATTTCAAAGCTTTCATCAGGTTGCTGTGATATACCTAAAGTTAAAAAAAAGCACTTCATAAAACACCAAAAAAAACTCCTGTATATGTTATAAGTTTGTATAGCTTGTACTGCAGAATTGAACTGATTTTGTTTAACCCTTTCCCAAACAACAAATTTTAGACTTCCAAATTTGAGAGCATCTGTTGTCAACTAATATGACAATGATACAAATGAACTGAAGTTCTTCGACAGGATAGAAAACATTGTGGGAAAAGGAGAAAATGCTGGATACCAGCATTTTCTCCTTTTCCCACAATATTTTCAAAAGCCTTCTTCCGCGGGTTCATGGAAACAAGAGATTGCTTGGTAAAGGGTTTAACTAGTTTACTCTTTCTTGTTATCAGTTACAAAAGCGAGCAGAACAGATGAAGAAGAGTTTAGAGCAGCAACAGCGAGAGATGGATGAGAAATGGAAAGCTTTCGAGAAAGAGAAGGCAGAATGGGAAGAATCTACGGGATATTCCAACTCTTTAGAAAATGTCAAAGAGTATGTATTTGTTTTGTCGAATAGCTTTTTTATGTTTTTTATTTTTAATAAGACGTGTGACAGTTTGAGGAAACAAGATGTGACTCAAACATGAGTCTTGTTCTAGCAAAAGGGGGCATAATTCATCTCTGATCCATTATACCAAGAAAGACATGACTTCATCATGAATCCATAAATCCCATTTTGTCAAACAATCTACTAAATCATGAGGTAGAATGGTCCTTTGACATGCAAAAAATGAAGAAAGCGAAAACTGGGGCCAATGTCAGCCTTCGCATTAAGTCCGCTTTTCACAGGGCATTGCTTATATTGATTTTTCTTTGATTGGGTTGAGAACAGTATGAAAAAGTATAAAAATGCTAGTTCCCAGTATTTTTTCCTTTTCCAACAATGTAATAAAGAGGCTTTTTCCTCAGGGCTTTTATAACACAGGATTGTATGGTAGAGGGTTAATATGCAAAGTTTCTTCTGGTGTGATTAAGAATAATATTTTTCTTTTAAGTATGAATTCCAGGATTTTTAAGACAAATGAGAATTTGAAACACAGGCCTCTGCAGAAATAGGGTTGTTTGGAAAAATATGGCTTGTTCTGAAATTGTCTTGTAGAATATGTGTAATTCTAAACTTGATTTTGTCATCTCCTTAAACGAATTTGCAGGACACACCTTTGAAATCTTTATGAATTCAAGTATTATGCACAAATTCATGCAGAAACATTTGTGGGGGAACACTGTCAAACAAGCAAATTTCTCCATTGAATGCAAAGTTTTCAAAGGTGTGCTTAAAATTTTAAGATTTCATAGAATAATTGTGATGCTGAATCTGATTCAGTACACCAACTGTTGTGTTGTATGTAGAACTGTGTTGTTGGTACTTGATATTTCAGCTTTGCAAAGAGCTCTGCAAGTCTGACCTGTTGGGCTGCTGTGGCAGACTGAAGTAACTGCTAGATAGATCAGTCTTCATGCAATCAAAATACTCTGCTAAGCATTGTGGTTCTCAAACCAGAATTAATTTTTGTACTCTCTTACAGTTTTATGGGGCATTAATCCTAATTATTGATTCTTAGACCAGAGCTTTTGGGTTTGATACTCTCTGCTGCCACTGGTGCTGTAGAAATATCCTTTGGCAAGGCAGTTTATTGCCCCGGCCTCTTTCAGACAAAATATGAGGAAGTCATGAAAAAGTGAGCAGTTGCAGTGATGTAACTGAATTATTACTGATTGTTGCATAAAGCCCTGTAACAAAATTCGATACGCAACTAAATATCACTCTGAGAACAGTATGACAAGTAGAGAATTCACTGACAGTGAATTGAACTAGACTCTGGCAAAAGGGGATTTTATGTATCTTCATGATCCATTATACCAAGCGAGGTAGCACATAATTGTGGAACTGACTGAATCCCAAGGTAGACTGGCTCTTGGACATGCAGAAAATTCAACCATAGCAAAAAGTTTGGACCAAGGTCAGCCTGCGCAAATTGCGCAGCCTGACCTGGGTCAATACTTTTTGCAAGATACATTAAACCCCCCTTTTTACAGAGCATGGCTCATATATTTTCAGAGTGTTGTACATATACATGTACTATGAAAGCAAATATTGTTCATTGTAATAGAGTACATTAATCAGATGTATTTTTGCATAAGCCTGATCTATTTTAGGAAGTTTTGCCCCTAATTTTTTCGTAGTGTCTTTGGTTTTGTTAAGTTTTCCTGATTTTTTGTTGGATAATTAATGATGGAGTCATAGAATAGGTTATGACTAAAGCTATATGCAGAGTAATCATCTAGGGAAATTTGATATTCTTTGTTACCTTCTCTCGGCACATATATATATTCTCAGCATATTATTTACAGAAAGCTGAGTACCCACAGTCTCTCAATCCTTTACCAGACAATATCAGTATTTTTACAATCATGAAGAAAAAGCTTTATGAAATTTTGTGGGAAAGGAGAGAAAATGCTGGTAACCAGTATTTTCTCCTTTTAGCTTGTTTTTTCTACCCTTTGCAAGATAAATCCGTTGATTTGAGCAAATTGTATTTGTAGACCATGACTTCTTTCAATAAAGACGGGTAAAATCTTGTGGTTGGGTACAGAGAAAGGAATATGTTGAGACAATTGGAATGGTCAGTCAGATTTCATGGAAGATGCTGATTTGATTTGATTTGATCAGTGTGTCTACTGCAGAAAATTTATTGTCTCAAAGAAGACACTTTTGAAATGTTGGAAAAAGTAGAAATGCTTACAACAAGCAATGTCTCATTTTTCCACAATTTTTTCCAATGTACTCAATTGTTAACTATTTCCCACACAACAAATTGTAGACGCTTCCAAATTCAAAACATCTGCAGATGACATATTCAAAATTGGCAAAGATGAGCTAGTTCTCTGATAGGATAGAAAGCATTGTATGAAAAGGAGGAATACTGGTTATCCAGCATTTTCTCCTATTCCCAAAATGTTTTCAAAAGCTGCTTACGACAAAACTCATTCAAACTCTTGATTGTTTTGTAAATAGTTAACCCTTTACCACACGGCAAAATTTAAGACCTATCGAAATTGAAAGCATTTGCAGACGACAATTTCATAGTGACTCAAATGGTGCGACTTTTCTTTGATACGGTAGAAAACATTGTGGGAAAAGGAGAAAATGCTGGTTACCAGCATTTTCTCCTTTTCCCACAATGTTTCCAAAAGGCCTCTTCTACAGGGTCGTTAAAAGTTGTCATTGTGTGGTAAAGGGTTAAACCTAATTATATGTAACCATACATTAACCCTTTACTATACAGTCCTGACTTTTAACAACCCTGGTGAAGAATCCTTTCGAAAAAATTGTGGGGGAAAAAGAGAAAATGCTGGTATCCTTTTCCCACAATGTTTTCTACCCTGTCTACGACATATACCTTAATTTTAGCCACTTGTGATTTTGCTCTGCAAATACTTCCAATTTGGACGAGTCTAAAATTTTGTCGTTTGGTAAGGAGTTTATCATCCATGTTTTACATCGATCTTTTCAAAGTTTTCTGCTGCAAATTTGTTTTGGGCAATAATGAGTGAAGTTCTGTAGATGTTATTTTTTTCCCAAAAAAATCTAACTTTTCATTATTTTCCTGTTCTGTTTTTTAGCTTGAAAGACAAAGGGTAAATATAAACACACCTAGGCAGATTTAGGTCCAAAAACCTTTTGGCTTATAAGCCTTCCCTGCATTAAAAAAAATACTTCATAAATGCATTTACAGCAGTGTCACTTTCTTGAATAACTTTTCGAAAAATTTTTCCACAATGCTTTTGTGAATTCAATTACACCAGAATGTACTCAGACGCGTTTATGTCAGTAAAATAGATTCATTCTTTGTGGTAAGGTCTAAAATTTGTAAATACATACTTGATATACCCTTTACAACATAGCCCTGAGTTATAACGATCCTGAAGGAGAAGGCTTTGTTAACTCTTTACCACACAACAAAATCTTAGACTGTACCATATTGAAAGCATTTGCAGATGACAAACAAATGTGACTCAAATATTGAAACATGTTTTGGGAAGGGTAGAAAACTTTGTGGGAAAAGGAGAAAATGCTGGTTACCAGCATTTTCTCCTTTTCTCACAATGTTTTCAAAAGCTTTCTTCTTCAGGGTTGTTAAAAGTCGGGATTGTGTGGTAAAGAGTTAAACATTGTGGTGACAATTTCTTATCATTTGAGCTGTTTTTAATTTGTTGTCTGTAAATTGCTTTGAATTTGGGCAAGTCCAAAATTTTGTTATTTGGTAAAGGGTTATGGGTATCTTGCAGAGTATCATTTTATTAGAAGGTTGTTTCTTTCTGTGTGTAAAATATATTTTCCTTTCTTTCTGACCCTCTAGCATACAACAAAAAATTGAACCAACTAGATTGAAATCATTTGCAGATGACAAATTAAGTATTACTCAAATTATGATTTCTGTGTTTACAATGCAAAATTTTTCTAGTTATCCACTGCCATGTGAAATGCAAGACACATAACAAAAGCAGAAATTTTGAAAAACAGTGTAAAGGATTGTTTTTCAGTTAATATTTTCATCAGGATACATTTTTCTAGCTTCATCCTTTGACACCCTCACACTTTGTACTTTATTCTCCTAAAAATAATTTTTTATCCATTGCACATGTACAAACCCATTGGCCTTAAGACCCAAATAAAAGAAAATGGAGTAATATCAACTTGCAAGGATAATTCAAAATGCTCAGCAGAGTCTAGCAATTATTTGTTTGTACTGTTTGTGTTTTGGTTACATCCTGGTGGCCAGTACACCTATCAATGCTTTCCTAGTTTTTTTATTAGTACTTTGCACAGTAACTTCCCTAGCCACTTGCTGCTTCCCCACATAAGGATTACGGGTATTTGTACCCTGGTTTCCAACCTTTGTACATTGACTGAGCTACCGGGGCTGGGTGTCTAACAATAATGAAACTACAGTACGATACCACATACAACCTAGGAATAATAAGTTTGAAACTCCTTGTTTTACATTGATCATGAAATGAGTATTACAACTGATATAAACACTTTACAAGGATTCCTTTATGTAAATCAAAGTTCGACCCCCTCTGATCAGTCCAGCTGGGTAGCTTAGCGGCTAGCATATCTGGCTCATGACCTGTTGGTTGCAAGTTCAGTACCCGGTCAAGGCAAATTTTCTTTACAACAATTTTTCCCCCTCACCTCTGATGGATGTGAGAAAAGAAGTCAGTGACTTTGAAAGAAAGTTGTGTCAGTACTGTTGTTAGAAGGCCAGGAAGCACATGAGTAGGTGCACTGACCGCTGTGATAATGGCCTGAGCTGTTAAATCGGCATTAAACTCCAATACAAACAAAAGTCCCCTTTTTTATCAAAGGAGTCTAACCAGAAATCTCTGATATGTAATACATATGCAGTTTGGATCACCTTGGTAAAGGGATTGACAAAAATATCTGGCTGCCAAGGATGTTTTTTGTCATCAAAGTGATTGTATTAGTTTGTATTTGCCATTGGTTCTAAATATTGTTTTAGTTTTTAAATTGAAAGGCTAGTCATCTGATTGGCTGAGACGGAGTGTCTCAACCAATCACATGGCAAGTCTTTGAACTTAAAATTAGGATTGAATTTAGGATCAATATGGTCCCTGAAATAAATTGTGGTGGAAAGGTGAAGGCAAGTTTTGGGTGGTTGTTTAGGTTATTTTTGCAGAGAACCCAGACCCAAGCGATTTAGCCCTTTTATTAAACAATCAGGTTTTAGCAATCTTTGGAAAGCATATCCAGAGAAGGAGAAAATGCTGCTCACCAGCATTTTCTCTTTTTGCAAGAATGTTTAAAGTCTGGATTGTGTGGCAATGGGTTAATGGAGATTTTTCTTAAGTTTCATGCCCAGCTTTTCTTTTGTTTGGTTTGATATGGAGCTCAATTATAACAAACATAGCTTGCTGTCCAGAGTCTCTATTCACCATTCATTTTTGAGGAAAATTTTTAGTTTTATTCATATTCTAGATGTAGAGAGTAACACAACTTCTGATCGTCTAAAGCAAATGGTTTAGCCAATCAGAAGTTGTGTTACTTTCTAAATCTAGAATAAGACCATGAACCAGACCAAGAATGGTTGGTGAATACAGGCCCTTGCAGAGGTTTAGGCCCTAAATTCAAGCTCAACCAAACTCTCTGTGACAATTGATGATAGTCATAGTAACAGGATTCATTCCTCTTTTAGTGCCAAACAGTGTTTTGAGGATTTTAATTTGGGAAAGCAGCCAGTGGCTTGTAAAGAGTTCATCTCCCAAAATGTATTCTACCCATGGAAAGAAAAAACACATTATTAGAGATGCATCTAATTCAGCAAATGCTTTGAGTTCGGACAAGTATGAAACTTTGTTATTTGGTAAAGTGTTATAAAATACTTTTAGAGTAGCAAAATAACATGGACTTTTGTTATTGTGGCCACAATAGTGACTTAACAAAGTACTGGTAGTTAGCTGGGATTTAGTGGTTTTATAGATTTTTTCCCTCTCTATTTCGTAATTAAATTTTTCATTGTACATGTAGTAATAACATACTCTATTGTGAAATCCTTTTGTTAGGTATTACTAACTTTGGAGTGTTGAATACCAGAAGCATAGACTTCTTAGTAAATCAAAAAGTAGATTTAGCCAATCAGAAAGTCGCCTTTCAAAACGAACTTAACGAATCTACAAAACCCTATCTCTACTAAGTTCTCTCTCCGGGGAAATATCTTAGATGCCCAATTTGAAAGTATTGGCAGACTACATGTATATGTTAAATGTGACTCAGTTAATAGGATTTATCTATGAAGGACTGGAAAAAATTGAGGTAAAGTAGAAAATTCTTGTTTGCAATAACTTCTCTATATGTTTTCAAAAGCCTTTTTCCTCAATGTCATTGAAATATTTGATCTTTTGATAAAGGGTTAATCCTTATCCCAAGAGGACCTTGAGGAAGAAAGCTCCCGAAAACATTTTATGAAGAAGGATCAATAGCATTTTCTCCTTTCCCACAATGTTTTCTTTATGCGTTTTCCCTAGGGTTGTTAAAACACACGGTTTTTGTGGTAAAAGAGTAAGTGAAGAAATCTCAGTTGTTTGTACAAAACAATTGTTTTTGTTAGCTCCACTGGCCGAAGGCCAGCGGGCTTATGTCATGGCCTGTTGTCCGTCGTGCGTCCGTCCGTCCGTTAACTTTTTTTTAAAACGTCTTCTTCTCTGAAACTACCCATCCAATTTTGATGAAACTTCACAGAAATGATCCTGCCATGGTCCTCTTCAGAATTTCTTGAAAGAATTTAATTCCTTCAAAAACTCTGGTTACCATGGCAACAAAACTGAAAAATTTTGAAAATCTTTGAAAATCTTCTTGTCTGAAACCGTAAGGCCAAGGGCTACCAAATTTGGCATGTAGCTTTATCTAGTGGACCTCTACCAAGTTTCTTCAATTTATAGCCCTGGGGTCAAAATTGGCCCCGCCCTGGGGGTTACAAGTTATACATGGGCTTATTTAGGGAGAACTTTAAAATTCCTCTTCTACCTAGCCATAGGGCCTAGAGCTACCAAATTTGGCATGTAGCTTTATCTAGTGGACCTCTGCCAAGATTGTTCAAATTATAGCCCTGGGGTCAAATTAGGCCCTGCCCGGGGGTAACAAGTTTTACATGGGCTTATATAACAAGTTTTACATGGGCTTATATAGGGAGAACTTTAAAATTCTTCTTTGACCTAGCCATGGGGCCTAGGGCGACCAAATTTGGCATGTAGCTTTATCTAGTGGACCTGTACCAAGGGTGTCCAAATTATAGCCGAGGGTCAAATTTGACTTCGCTCCGGGGGGTAACATGTTTTACATGGGCGGGTTTATATAGGAAAATCTTTCGCATCTAGCTATAAGGGCTAGGGCTATCAAATTTTGCATTTAGCTTTATCTAGGGGGTCTCTATCAAGGGTGCCCAAATTATAGCCCAGGGGGTCAAATGTAGCCCCACCCCAGGGGGTCACAAGTTCTACATGGTCTTATATAAGGAAACTTTAATAATCTACTTGTACATAGCTACCAAATTTTGCATGTAACTTTATATAATGGGCCTCTACCAAGAGGGCCCAAATTTTAACTTTGGGGGTCAAGTTTGACTCCACACCAGGGGTCACAAGTTTTACATTGGCTTTTATAGTGAAAACTTGATAAACCTGTGTCATGGATCACATATTTTACAGGGCCTTTTATTCAGCAAACTTGTTTTACATGACTTTTTATTGGGCAAGATTAAAAAATCTTTTTGTTTATAACCACACATTCTAGTTTCATATTGTAGGTCTGGGGTCAAAATTGCCTTCATTCCAGGGATCGCAAGTTTAACATGGGCTTCAAAATATTGTCACTTCAATTTAAACATTAATCAATGGAAATAACTCTTTTTATGAAAGATAAAGTTCGTTACTATTTACCTCCCTTGATTATCAAGCTGCAGTGATACATGATTGGTGCTAGACAAGTTTTTTAGCTCCACTGGCCGAAGGCCAGCAGGCTTATGTTATGGCCTGTTGTCCGTTGTGCGTCCATCCGTATGTTAACTTTTTTTACAGGGCTTTTCATTGAGAAAAATTTGAAAATCTTCTTGTTTATAACATTCAAGAACTGAATTATTTGGTATGGAGCTTTATATTGTGGACCTGCACCAGGATTCAAATAATTATAGCTTTGCGATCAAAATTGGCTTTGCCCATGGATCACAACTTTCTCGTAGGATTAGATAGAAAAATGTTTGCATGTCCTCGTGTTTGAAATCAATTTGCTGAATATTGTAATGTTTGGCTTGTAGTGTTTTTACTTAATAGCCAGTGGAGCGATACAGGGCCATCATGGCCCTCTTGTTTTTAATTATTTTTTTGTTGATATATGAGATGATTTTAATAATCGGCCATGTACTGCTTTGTTGTTTGTTATTTTAAAGTGTCTCTACAAAATGACACCACTGTTTATGAAAGGCAATGTGTTCTTTTAAAAACTGTTGGTTTTTTTTTTCGCACTTGACTTTTATCTTAAATATATTATTGTGTAACTGAATTTGATTTCTAAAACAATTTAGAAATTTTAGGACATCTAAAACGAAAAATAAAGAGAAGGCATGAGTTATATGTGGTTTGAAACTATAGCCAGTTAAAATTGGGACCGTCAATGGCTTTTGAAAAGTGGTACAGTCCTGAAGTGCCTCTTGCACCTCCCAAGTGCCAAGGGCATGAGGGGGGCATGAAAGAAGGCAGGGGGGTCAGGGACCTTCCCTTAGAAAATTTAGAACTAGAAGTGATTCTAATACATCTCAAGACCATCTTTGCTTTTGAAAGAGGCAATACCATATTCGGCCAAAAGAGTGGTCCAGCCATGGCCTGACCTGCCTGACTGCCAGTGACAGCCTTGTGTATGGGTAGTCAACATTAATGAAGGTTTTGGTACAAAAAGATATTGATACATTAATATTTGTGAGTGCATTCATTGTGACAAAAGAAGATTTGTTTGTTCAAGGAATTTCTCATATTAGTATATTTTTTGCTCAACAGCAAAAAAAAAGTCAGGAAAAAAAGGTCAACTTGTTAATCGAAAAATTTTTTGTCTACTTTCAGTGCACACAAGAAACAGAAAAAGGGTCTGTTCTAGCGGGAATCAATTGCTATGCAGAAATGGTTTTTAATTTTTGGATGTAGATAGACAGAATGGCAGTGGATGGAAAAAGAGGCCAAAAGGATGCATTGTGCAATTTATTCTGTTGCTAATCAGCAGTATACAAGCGCTAAAATACTGTGTAGTGTTGACATTGTAGAATGTAATGAATGAAGTACTTTTTACAGAAATTTTAAAAGGGAAATCTGGACTTTTCGAGTTTTATGACATTCTGCTTAACCGTTGGATAAATAATCTCGAGTTTTAATGACCCCAGGAAGGTTTTTGAAAACATTTTTGGAAAAGGAGAAAATGCTGGTAACCAGCGTTTTCTCCTTTTCGCTAAATGTTTTCTTCCCAATCAGGAAAGTACAGCTGATTTGTACCAAATTCAAATTTGACTTCCACATTTACTTTAGATTTGGAAGAGTCTACAATTTATTTTTTGGGGAAAGGTTAAACAGGATAACTATTACTATTCCATACAAACTTTGGTCAGATGTCAAGATTATATGGGAGAATAGTGTGGCAGTTGGCAGTCGTTACCTGGAATGTAAGTTGCTGTTTGCGGGAAATATGGTGGATAAGCCAAACTTGAATAGGACATCAATGGAAAGTAGAAATTTAATTTATTCGAGACTTTAATGCATGCACAAGGTAGCACCTTCGATGTACTACAGCTGTGGTCTGATTGCTGAAGACCAGAGAAGTGCCAGCAACAACTTCTGTCACAATATTTAGATACATGTGAAGTTATCATCTTATTATCTTCAACTCTGTAAGCGCTGGAATGTACTTAAGGTGCTTTTGCATACTATGTAGATTAAACGGCACAGAACATGCAGTCCAATCTTAGATGTAAACTTTCTGCTACTTTGTTGTGTATACTTATGGTAACAATCTGTAACCTTTTACCACACAGTCATGAGGTTTAAGGACCCTGAGAAAAAGAGCTTTTGAAAACATTGTTATAAAGGTTTAAATGCTTTTACCAATAATCACAGGTGTAACTGCTCCTAAGCTGTTTCTTTAAGCTAAGGTTTGCATGGTATTTAACCCTTTACCACACAATGACGCCTTTTGATGCCCCTGAAGAAGAGGCCTTTTGAAAACATTGTGGAAAAAGGAGAAAATGCTGGTAACCAGCATTTTCTCCTTTTCCCACAAAGTTTTCTACCCTATCAAAGAAAAGTTGCATCATTTGAGCCACTATGAAATTGTCTTCTGCAAATGCTTTCAATTTCAATAGGTCTTAAATTTTGCCGTGTGGTAAAGGGTTAAGGGGTAAAATAATTTTGAGTATAGGAAAAGCAGCAGGTAGATTATAGCTTTGTTTCGCTGTCAAAATGGCTTGCCTGACAAAATTGATGTTGATGGACGTTTTCAGTGCCCTATGTACCCAATTTGTGCATATTTAGTTCGGCAGTTTTCAAAGAACCTGTCGAGGTATTGTCGTAGCCTTGGGGTTGTCATTGTGTGAAAACTTTGACATTTTGTAATATCTCTGTTATTAGTGAAGATACTTACTTCAAACTTGGACAAGTTGTGAACTGTTAAAAGTGGAACCTATGTTACAAGGGCAGGTAACTATCAATTTTTTTTTTTTGACACAGTTATGCTGCTTTTTCGACTTAAAATTTTCATTAAAAATCAAGCACTAGCAGCCAAGTGTTGGCACTTGCACACAGTGCTCTTGTTCACCGATAGAAGTGTTCAAAAGCACAAACCCATGCTTTCCTGTCAAATGGCTTCTCATGCAAATACTGACATGCACTTTCTGTGCTTTTGTGTACTGAATTTGTGCCTGTTTGACACTTTACCATGCAATATGGAGTTTTAAAGACTCTGAAGAAGAAGGATTTTGAAAAAGTTGTTGGAAAAAGAGAAAATGCAGGTTACTTCAGCATTGTCTGCTTTTTCTACAATTTCATTTACAATTTGAAAATCAAACTTCTTGTTTAGAGTAACATTGAAAGTGTTTTCTGTAAAAGTTTTCAATTTGGACAAGTCCAAAATTTTTGAGTTTGGTAAAGAGTTAATGTTACTGTATCAAAGTACTGAGGGTATTGAACTAAATTTAATACTTGATGTTCAAAGTCTTGTGCTGTAAACATATAAATTATCAATCATGTAAGGTATTGTTCTAGCTTCTAACATATTCATTTCACAAATTTCGTAATCCTTATAGTATTTAGCTTCTTTTCCATAGTGGTTTGAAATTTCCTTTCCAGGTGTAAAATCTTGCCACTCAAAATTACAGTATTATTAATTGAAAAAAAAAAAAATTGCAGTGGCAGACTTTCAAGGGTGAATAATAAAGTAAAGATGAATAAAGGTCAACCCTTTAACATACAGTTCCAAGTTTGAACGACCTTGAGAAAGAAGGCTTTTGAAAACATTCTGGGTAAAGGAGAAAATGCTGGTAACCAGCATTTTCTCCTTTTCCCACAATGTGTTCTACCTACTCAAGCACAGATATATTATTGTCTGTTGTTGTCTGCACATTCCTACAGTGTGGACAAGTCTAAAATACTGCCATGTGGTAAAGGGATAAATACATTAAATGATGTGAAAATATTGTGTTGGAAAAAGAGAAATTTCATACTAAAAAAAACACACTTTCTGATATTCTTCATGAACAGAGGTAAAAGTACAGCTATTCTTAGATAACAAAGGTCAAAATCAGACTGCACAGAATGTTCAATGTGATCTTAGATCTACACTGTCCACTTGTTTAGGCAAGTTACCAGATGAAAATTTTTTACGAGTTTCAGTGGATTGTAATGTCAGCATTCGAAGAGGATGAGTTATTTGAAGCTCATATATTGTAGGCCTTACAGCTTTGATAGCATGATATGTAAAGATTGCCAGAGAGGAAACAGAACTGCATGCAAACTAAAGAGAGAGATTGACAAACTTTTGCCACACAGTTCCAAGTTTTAATGACCCTGAGAAATAAAGCTTTGAAAATATTATGGAAAAAGGATAACCGTAATTGCCAGTAACCAGCATTTTCACCTTTTCCTACAATTTTGCCTACTCAACTATTGGCAAGCTCTTTGTTGTAGCAACTGATGATTTTACGTCTGCATATGCTTAGAAATTGGACAAGTCTTAAGGTTTACCAAACAACGAAATGTTATTAGACTTGCCCAGATTGAAAGTTTTAGCGGAAGACAAGTTTAATGGGGTTTGAATGATCGTATTTGACTTGAGGTGAGCAGAAAACATTGTGGGACAAGGAGAAAATGCTGGTTACCAGCACTCCCTCGTTTTCCAACAATGTTTTCAAAAGCTTTCCTCTTCAGTATCATCAAAACTTGGGATTGTGTATTAAAGGGTTAAATTATGTTGTAAAGAGAGATTCAGTCATACATATATTACATAATATTACTTTTTGAATATTGTCACACATATTGTTGTACATGTATTTTCTTTTTTCTTACGGATGTTTGATGTATCATGGTGACTTTGTAAAATGGTATCTGGGATTTACGAGTCAGTAAATGTGAGAGTACTTGATGTTGTAATAGTGGACCAATGAATAGTGACATCAGTGCCAAATTATTAGTCAATCATATTTCATGTTACATCATTACATTTTTACAGGTCATGTTCATCCTAACCTGGTATCCTTTTCCCATAACTGTCTGACAGACAACAGGCAACACCCAATTTATCGATGGCAGTGGTTGGTTGTAATATGCACCAATCAGATAGCCCACAACAGAGTGCCTTTCTTCTATTTTAAAAAAAAAAAAGTAGATGAATTATATACTCTGCTGAAATTTTCAAGATACATGTAATTCTATCAAATTAATATTTTGTGAAAAAGAAAATTCTTGAGCATAAATAACGTAACAAATTGAATGTCCAAGTCTTGTAACCTCAAATGATGACTGGACTGGATTAGAGTATTACCAGCAGTTAACCCCTTACCAAATATTCCAGACTATTAATAACCCTGAGTAAGAACCCTATTGAAAAAAATTGTGGGAAATGGAGAAAATGCTGGTGACCAGCATTTTCTCCTCTTTCCACAATGTTTTCTATGCTTTCATAGACAAATCCCACCATTTAATTACACATGATTTGTTGTCTGCAAATGCTTTCCATTTGGACAAGCCAAAGATTTTGTCGTTTGTTAAAGAGTTAATACAAAGATCAAGATCTAAAAAAGTCCTGTACTGTCCAAACGATCTTAATAATATTCTTGGTCCGATTCTCAGGAATTGTCAAAATTTGAAAGTAAAATAGTTCCTGACAGACAAAACCATTTGGTTCAGCCAATCAGAAATTCTGTTACTTTCTATATCTAGAATAGGACTTCAAATGTGATATAGAATGGTTGGTGAATACAGGCCCAGGTCATCAGTTTACAGTTCACCCAGGAGATAACAGTTTGCTGATATTTTTCTCAATTATATTGTTTGTCTGTACAGTTTAATTTATCATGTATCCAGATTAAGAAGATATAGATTAATAGTTACTGTTGAAGTTTAATTCATGGCAATTATGAGTATTTTACAGACTTCTGCTACACAACTTCAAACCCTTCCTCAAATCTGTAAATTTTAGACTCTTCAACACTAAAAGCATGTGCAGATGACAAATTTGAATGTGATTCAAATGCACTGAAGGTCTTTGACTGCTTACCAGCATTTTCTCCTTTTTCCATGTTTTCAAAAGGCTTCTTCAGAGGAGAAGATTTACAAAAAAAATTTACAAGATTTGTATACAAACATTATAGAAAGAAGTGGCAAATGTAGACATTGCTTAATATGAGCACTTTATCTTACTGACACATTGTTAACTCTTTACCAAACGACAACATTCAAAGCATTTGCAGATGACAAATTAAAGGTGGCTTAAATGACAACAGTAGTCCTTGATAGGGTAGAAAACATTGTGGGAAAAGGAGAAAAAAGCTGATTACCAGCATTTTCTCATAGTGTTTTCAAGTTTACTTCCTCAGGGTCATTAAAAATTGTGATTGTTTGGGAAGGGGTTAAAAAAGGGAAAAAAAGAAATGTGAGGAAATCAAAATGCATCTGAAAGAAAAAAAAAATGCCATTATTTCTTTTTAAAAGGCTTTATTTTAGAAGAAAATTTTAGGCTTGCCCATATTGAAAGTATTTGCAGACAATTAAATGTGACTTGGATGATTGGATTCTCCTTGGAAAGGGTAGAAAAACATTGTAGCAACAGGAGAAATGTTACTTACCAGCTTCTAGTTTTCAGATGTCTTTAATGATAAACATTGGATTGTGTGGTACATGCAAAGAGTTGTTAAGGGAATAACTGTATTATAATCACAGAGAAGAAAAATTATTTTAGGTAGGTAATTTTCATGGCTTAACTGGCCAAGTTTTGTATAGGTGTATTTTCTTTGCCTGCTCTCTTGTTACTCAGCTATTCTTTTATATGCAAACTTTACTAACAGATCGAAGGCATTTGATGTAATGATTAATTTTTAACCACTTATCAAATAATCATGAGTTGTAAAGACATCGAGGGGGAATGCTTTTGAAAACATTGTGGGAAAAGGAGAAAATGCTGGTAACCAGCATTTTCTCCTTTTCCCATAATGTTTTCAAAAGCCTTCCCCTACAAAATCATTAAAACTTGAGATTGTGTGGTAAAGGGATAGGAGCCATAAGATGTATGTATTGTCAGTATTTTAGATATTGTAATCATGTTGTATTCTCTATTTAATATATACATAAACTCAAAGGAAAAAATCTTTCATGGGTCACCATGGCAACCACAAGGTGAAGGTCATTTTGTTCATGTATCTTTATTTGCCAACTTTTATTCATTCAAAGTTTTTAGAGTACAACTTCCCTATCTTTGTGAACTATTGAAATTCGTGCAGTGGACAGAAAAACAAGTTTATGGAGAGCAAAACAGTTAATTGCTCCTATCCTGTTTTGAATTATGGCAGCATTCAAGGGACCATTCTAACTTTAAGGCATTGAAGTGAAGTATCTGTAGAAGCAAATGAACAGTGGTGAGACAATCATAAAAAAAAACATTATGACAAAAGGAAAATGAGGAAGTTGTCCACTTTCTACAATGTTTTAAAATGTCTTCTTTTGGGAGTATCAGACACATTATTTTTAACAACATGGAATTCTGGGCAATTTGTCACGATTTGGTTGTCATGGTTGCCTTTAAATGAAAGTACTTTCCTGAATGTGTTCAAAAAAGAAACAATGTATCATATTAAAGTGCTGAGTTATATTGTATTATCATTGTAAACCTTCAACATTTTTCTCTGTAAAGGCTCATTACTCATTCATTGCTACTTTTTATACATTAAAGTAAATGAAATTGTATTCTGTTGTTTGCATATTTTTATAGCACCCACCTCTGAAGTAGAGTGGAGTATACTGGTTTCACCATGTCTGTCCACCCATCAGGCTGTCAATCGCTCTGTCCATCTGTAGTCTTTTTCATTTCCCTGATCTAGCTCAAAAGTCATTTGACCTAGGACCTTGGAACTTTATACAAGACTATTACTGTTGCTCATGATACAAGGAGGTGCCGTATTGTTTCTGGGTCATATAGGTCAAATGTTACACCAGTTAAACTTTGTTTGAAAGTCATTTCCGTGTTCTAACTCAATACCTGTTTGACCTAGGACCCTGAAACTGTATACAAGTTCTGCTCATGAACATAGGAATAGCCTTATTGTTTTGGGGTAATATGGGTCAAAGCTCAAGGTAACCGGTGATGTTTGTTTTGAAAATCAAATTTGTTCCTTGACTGTGCTGCTTTAGTGACAAGGTGCTGGTGGTGGGTATATGTCGGCTTTGTGACAGTTCTAGTTAGTCCAGATATTGTCTAGTTTAATCCCTCGTTAACTTCAAAGGGGAAACCTGATGGGTTGCCATGTGTCTGTCTCCATAAGTCACATTCCTATAATCACTTGGGGTCCTGAATGGCTCAGTGGTAAAATATAAGACTCAGAACCTGAAGACACTCACTTTGAGTCTCACTGAACCCCAAGGGCCTTTTGTGAAAGTGTCCTTAGACAAGACACTTCAGAGCTTCAGCCCAGAACAGATGAAACTCTGGGCCTAGTTTCACAAAAGAACTTGACTCTTTACCAAACGACAAAATTTTGGACCAGTCGAAATTGAAAGCATTTGCAGACGACAAAATAAGTGTGAATCAAAACTTGAAATTTGATTTGGGAAGGGTAGAAAACACTGTGGGAAAAGGAGAAAATGCTGATCACTAGCATTTTCTCCTTTTCCCATAATGTTTTCAAAAGCTTTCTTTCTCAGGGTCGTTAAAAGTTGGGATTGTGTGGTAAAGGGTTAAGTCTCTTATTTTGTTTGAGTCCACTAACAGACTCATTTTCTGACTTAACTTGACTTAGTTTTTTCAGACACATTTTTGGTTACCACCACTTTCTCCTTTTTATACGTCCGAAGAGTCTTATTCTGTTGTCTGTCCGTTCAGCCAGCCGTTAGAAATTTCTTGTGTGCGCAACTCCTACAGTTTCCATCGGAGTAACTTGAAACTTACCATAATGAATCTCTATGATGTGTAGTCGTGCATGTGACTCTTAGAATTGGGATCTCTTTGACAATCTAGATTTTAACCCATTTCACTGACAAGCCCCTTCAGGCGTACATGCGCTGCTCTGCGAAGCTCTTGTCCCACATTTTTTTCAAAAGCTTCCTTTGATACTGCTGTTAAAACTCAGGATTGTGAGGTAAAGGGTAAACTTTTGATCACTCAAAAATTAATAAAATCTGCCTAAGTTGGCACCTCTTTTAAGCAGGCAACCTTTCTTTTAATGCTTTTAGGTAGTTTATAGAAACATAATAGTGAACTTTATTTCATGCTCTCCTGTAGGTAATCGAGAAATATCGGTGAAATGTTTTTTGATATTTCATGGTTACGACCAATGAAAATACAGATTTTTATATTCTAACTCCTCAATTGAAGGCAGAAACAGTTGTTCCCGTGCACTAATTGCCTAGGTAAAATGTGGGTGCCTCACAATCTTTCACCATAAAAAAAAATATCCTCTATGTATCTTAATAATTCACTGTTGAATTTTTCACCAGTGAATTCTTACAACTTTTATTCTTGACATACCATGGATATTTATAGAACATGAATGAAGTTTTAGGGAATGAACGTCACATTTTATGATGTAGTCAACATCTCTCGTGACATCATTATTACAGCCTGTCCATATCCAACTAGATTCAATGCATCTATTTTGCTTGATAAATGCAGATATTTTTCACACTGAGCAAAAATGAGTTGTGGAAAGAACGGTTAAAGAGAAGAGCATAAAAGAAATTGGATAATAATTTTGTTGTATGATCTTGCATCGAATGAAAAGCAAAGGCCTTGTCTCCACTCGTGGCTTCACCACTCCCGAAAATAATTATAGCCCTCACTTTTCATTTGATGCAGGAAATTTAGACCGTATATCGAAACAGACATTGTCTTCTATGTATTAACAAGAGCTTAACTCTTTACTAAACACCAAAATTTT
Organism: Hippopus hippopus; assembly: GCA_946811185.2. Taxonomy (NCBI): domain Eukaryota; kingdom Metazoa; phylum Mollusca; class Bivalvia; order Cardiida; family Cardiidae; genus Hippopus; species Hippopus hippopus. The sequence goes on along the minus strand of OX328103.1, from coordinate 9,975,976 downwards.
AGACTGGTCCAAATTGAAAGCATTTGCAGACGACAAAATAAATGTAACTAAAAAATGGAAATTTGAAGTAGGAAGGGTATAAAACATTGTGGGAAAAGGAGAAAATGCTTTTTACCAGCATTTTCTCCTCTTCCCTCAATGTTTTTAAGAGGGGAGTTCTTTCTCACGGTCGTTAAAAGTCAGGATTGTGTGGTAAAGAGTTAAAGACCTGCCAGAGAAGGTAAATAAAATTATTTTAGAAAATATGTGTTAAATCTACACCAAACAACAATAATGTAGACTTGCCCTAATTGAAAGCATTTGCAAGCAACAAGCTGACTGTGGCTCATTTGATGGAGTTTGTCTTTAGAAGGGTAGAAAACTTTGTGAGAAAATGATGGTTACCAGCATTTTCTCCTTTTTCCCACAATGTTTTCAAAAGACTTCTTTCTGTGGGTTTTTAAAGCTTGTGATCGTGTTAATGGATTAACCCTTTACCAAATAATCCCTGGTGTTTACAACCCTGAGATAGAAGCCTTTTGAAAACATTGTGGGAAAAAGAGAAAATGCTGGTAACCAGCATTTTCTCCTATTCCCACAATGTTTTCTACCCTGCTGGAAACAAATTTCAATTTTTGAGTTATGTTCATTTTGTCGTCTGCAAGTGCTTTTAATTTGGACCAGTCTAAAATTTTGTCGTTTGGTAAAGAGTTAAGCAAGCACCTGTCTTATACATGCATGCATATTTTTGGTGCCCTATATAGGTGCTTGCATGACTCCTTGCCAGACAACAAAAGTTTTATAGTTGTCTAAACTAAGTACCATTTTCAAATGATTGATTGATTTATTGAATGGTGTTTTACATCACTTTTTAACATTATTTCAGTCATATCACGGTGACAGTTCACATATTCATGTATTTTCTGGGTTTCACCAGTGTTAGGCTAGTGCTTTGAAGTGTCTTGCCCAAAAGCACTCCCACAAAAGACCCTCTGGATCCAGTGGAGCTTGAGCCTGGTGCCTCCAGGTCCCAAGTCCTGCACTTTATCATTGACCCATGCAGGACCCCACATTTTCCAAATGAGAATTTATATGTGGTAGAGACGTTGGGGATTTGTCTTAGCACTGAAATAATATACTTCTCTTACTGACAGATTGAAAGACACTTGCTGGGTGACTGATTGACTAAATGATTGACTAACTGCTTCTTAACTGTTAAACTAGTAATTGACTGATTAAATGTGTGATCGACAAACTATGTCTGGCTGGCTACCTTTTTACACAACTGACTGAGTCACTGACTGAATGAGCTTATGAGTGACTGACTGGCCAGCTTGATGGTATACTAATGTCTGAATGACTTACTTCCTTACTGATGGCTTGGAGACTGACTGACTGAATGGCTGACTGCTTTTTCTGACTAAATAACTGTTTTGCTTCTTGGCTGATTGACTGAAAACTGACTGACAAACTGGCTTCAAAGCCAATTTACTGACTGGTGGCTGGCAGAGTGACTGATAGCTTGGCTCCCTGGCCTAATAAATGAATGGCTGATTGACTGGCTAACTGATGATAATCAAATAACAGGCTGACTGATTACTGACTGACAGAATGAGTGGCTGACACAGTTACTGACTAAAGATATACTTGTACTGCTAATTTATTGATTAATGACTGATTGAGTTGCTGGCAGGTTTATTGAATGTCTAACCAACTGTAATACTAACTTATGACTGGCTCTATGACTGCCCAAATGGATGCCAGGCTGTCTCAGTCTCTGGCTGAGTGTCTCTTATTGAATGACTTTGTGACATACAAACTAATGTCTGATTGACTTGCTGGCTTAGTGACTGACTGGCTGCCTGTCTTAGTTTCTGACTAAATGACACTCTGAATGAATAAATGAATGAATGAATCTTATACTGACTGGCAGACTTTTGTGATTGACTCTCTGACTGGCTGGCTTTCCATGGTGACTAACTGGCACATTGATGACTGGATTACTAACTGAATGAATGACTTACTTATTTACTGGCTGACAACTGGCTGGTTGCATGGAAGGATAGCTGCCTGTCTGAGTTTCAGACTTGTTTACTAAAAGGACAAAGTCTCTTGGTGGCTGACTGACTTATGTCAGGCTTGCATTGGGGAGCTGGAAGGTTGAAGAATGACTTTCTAAATGACTGAATGACTTACTTATAAACTTAACAATTTACTTATTGATGTAATAACTTGTTGGCTGGCTGACCTATGTCCAACTGACTGACTGACTTACTGCTGACTAGCTGAATATTTACTGACTGACTGCTCTCTGGATGATCTTAAGCTTGGCTGTTTTCAAAGAAAACTTCCAGGTATTGTTGTAGCTTGGTGGTGGCGTCATTTTTGTATTGTTGTCGTGGTATAACAAAGAGGCAGGTAATGGTCAAAATATTGTTGACAAAGTTATGCTCTTTTTTTTTACTTGGCATTGTCAAAAAAAATTGGCATATATGATACCTCTGTTATTACCGAAAACATTTACTTCGAACTAAGACAACTTGTTAATTATCAAAGGGGGAATGCATACAACAAGGGCAGATAAACATCAAAGAATAATGTCACAGTTATGCCCCGTTTTCAACTTATAATTTTCACAGAAAATCTGCACAAGTCCAAAGTTTAGTCATTCAGTAAACAGTTAACGCCTTTGGCTTACTGACAGACCGAAAGAATGACTGGCTTGCTTACTGACATAACTGAATGAATGATCAAGCAATCTACTAAATGTCCATCTTACTCGCCCACTGAGCTAATAACAAAATTTTAGAGTTGTCCAAATTGAAAGTATTTGCAGGTGGCAAATTTAGTCTTACTCAAATGATGTAATTTGCCTTTGAAAGGATAGAAAACATTATAGGAAAGGGAGAAAACCCTGCTTACCACAAGGTTTCAAAGCGCGTCTTCTTCAGGGTCCTGAAAACCTAGGATTGTTTGGTGAAGGGTGGAAGACCCTGAAGAAGAAACATAGTGGGAAAGGAGAAAATGCTAGCCACTAGAATTTTCTCCTTTTCCCCACAATGTTTTCTGCCATTTCAAAGACAGAAACCATCTGTTGAGCTGCATTTCATTTGTCCTTTGGAAATACTTTAACCCTTTACCACACAATCCAGTTTTAATGACCCTGAGGAAGAAGCCTTTTGAAAACATTGTGAGAAAAGGAGAAAATGCTGGTGACCAGCATTTTCTCCTTTTCCCACAATGTTTTCTACCTTTTCAAAGACAAATTTTACTATTTGCGAAACATTGAATTTTTTCGTCTGCAAATGCTTCCAATTTGAACCAGTCTGACATCCTTGTCGTTTGGTAAAGAGTTAACTCTTTCCCAGATGACAACATTTTAGACTGGTCCAAATTGAAAGCATTTGCAGACCACAAAATAAAAGTGACTGGAATATTGCAAATTGTTTTTGGGAAGGGTAGAAAACATTGTGGGCAAAGGAGAAAATGCTGGTTACCAGCATTTTCTCCTTTTCCCACAATGTTTTCAGAAGGCTCCTTTCTCAGGGTCGTTAAAAGTCGGGATTGTATGGTAAAGGGTTAAATTAAACATGGACAAGCCTGGCATTTTATTGTTTGGTTAAGAGTCATGGTATATAAATTATTAGCTTTGTTCATTGGCCAATATGGAAAGAGTAGATCAAGAGCTGACGACATATTCAAGCAGCATGATCTCTACTAGAGATGTACCATGATAGATAAATTTTGTTTGTTATACCCATTTCAACTCGATAAATGGATTCATAACAATGGTCATTTTGCATCTGACAATATGTCGTTGTCTGCGCATGTCATATTCTTCGAAGATTCAACCTGTCTGCTATGACACATCACTCCCTCCATTGTTGGGGGGATTGTAGTAATACGCGCTATAAAGTAGCAGTGGAGAAAATGGCTTTTATCAATACATTTGAGGAGAAATCAGGCCTGTTTTAGCTTCAGATTTCTCTTAACTGCTGATCATAGCTGAATGAATCACACCAGGTAGCGTTTTATTGAGTAAACGTTTTAGTTTGAAATTCAAAGTAATGGTTGTCGCGTGGAAAAGTAGTCCGGTTCTGTACCCAGAATGCCCAAATTAGATAGATGTGTATTTGTAGAATGCCATCTAGCGGGAGATAATGGACAATATACAAACTCCATGAAGAAGTAGATTAATCTCACTAAGTCCATCTTTCTCTCTCTCTCTCTCTTTCTGATAATGGAATTTAATTTTGTTTAGGTATGAATATCCTGAAACATCAGTCAATGAAAACTCCATGATAACAATGCATTTTCTGTTCAGTCTGTTCTTATTCGACACTGCAAGCTCGATGCAGTCTGATCTTATTTTACTCTGCATATTTAGTGCAGTTTGATCATATTCTACACTGCATGTTCTGTGCAGAAAGAAATAGAGTGATATATCTCTCTTTCTTTTCTGTCTTTCTCTCAATCTCATTTTCTCTGTCTGCTGTCTCTACTCCACATGTTCTATGCAGTCTTATCTTATTCTACATCATTCACTAAAACAGTTACACATGAGCTAGGCTTGCAACCAAAGGCTGTGGTTTTATGACAAATTTTGCCATCTATATAATGATATCATTACCAGTATATAGATGGCAAAGTTTGTCACAAAATGAGCACCTGTGGTTGCTACAGGTGAAATAGGTGGGAGGCTTGGTCCAAAGTCTTTAAAAAACAAGAGATTATGTAATTAAATCTTTATTGCATTGTTCCTGCTACAATAGATCTAGATGAACATAAAATAAGCAGTGCATATAGCATATAAATGTGTCCGGATCACAAGGAAATTTAATTACTTTTCCAACAATGTTTCATACTTGATTTAATTTATATGATAACAATGGATGAATTTTCAAAACTTTACCAAACAATTATAAGTTTTAATGATCCTAAGAAAGATTAATTCGGAAAACTTTGAGGGAATAGAAAAACATGCTTGTTACCAGCATTTTCCCCTTTTCTGTCAATGTTTTTCATTCTATTTATTTATCTTATAACAATGGACAATTTTGACACTTTTGACAATTTCCCAACAAATCCTGAGTTTTAACGACCCTGAGAAAGATGTAAACTTTTTAGGAAAAGAAGAAAATGCTGGTAAACAGCATTCAGACACATGAGGACATATAGATCTTGTTCAGATACATTAAGACATAAACAGAAACGAATGAATGAATAAAATGTTAAGCATTAGGCTGCTATGCGTGACTCAAGAACCTTTTGCAGACAGTGTAGCTCAAGATCAGACTGCACAGAATGTGCAGTCTGATCTTGGATCTACACTATCTGTTAAGGAGATATTTTTTCACCAAAAAATATCTTTGAAATAGCAACATTCAAGTTCTTACTATTTGATTGAAAGTTTCATTTAACTTACTTAGCAGGCTAAGGTATACTTAACCCTTTACCACACTATCCCGACTTTAAACGACCCTGATGAAGAAAGGTTTTGAAAACTTTGTTGGAAAAGGAGAAAATGCTGGTTACCAGCATTTTCTCCTTTTCCCACAATGTTTTCTTCCTATTAATGGACAAATACTATCAACTGGAAAACATTTGAAATGTTGACAAAAATCCCTTCAACATGGGCAAGTCTCAAATTTTGCCGTGTGGTAAAGGGTTAAACAAAATTGAGCTTAACAGTTTACTGTGAGATACAGAAATGAATCTGGGTATTTGAGCAATTAATATACATGTAATACCGATTGTAAAAGCACCTTTTGAAATCACCCGTATAAAACTCTTAAACCTTTCTTTGGTACACTTGTCTTCTTACCCATCTTTTTCATAACTCATTACCAAACGACAAAATTTTAGACTGGTCCAGTTTGAAAGGATTTGCAGATGACAAATCAAATTTGAATAAAAAAATGAAATTTGTTTTGGGAAGGGTAGAAAACATTACGAGAAAAGGAGAAAATGCTGGTTACCAGCATTTTCTTCTTTTCCCATAATGTTTTCAAAACCTTTCTCTCTCAGGGTCGTTATAATTAGGGATTGTGTGGTAAAGGGTTAAACCTTACCCAAACAATCGTACACTTTGATGATTCTGAGGAAGAAGATTCCTGAACATTTTAAAAAAAAAGGAGAAAATGGTGGTAACCAGCATTTTCTCCATTTCTTCTAACAATGTTTTTCTACCCTTTCATTCGATTTGAACCACATTAAATTTGTCATTTACCATTTACTAATGCTTTTAATTTGGCCTAGCCTAATATTTGTCAGTAGGTAAAGAGTTATCAGGGCCCGTATTCACCAAACTTTTCTAAATTCTAGACTAAGAATAAGAATTTTTTCTCAAGTCTAGACTTTCCCAAAACAGTTCTTAAGTATGTATTCACCAACGCAGTTTAGAACGGCCTTAATTTGGAAACGGTTTGTACACGGCGTAAGCAGCCGCACACCGGTGCCGGTTCCCGAGTATTGAGGTATCAAAGAGTAAAATACAACAGAAAGGTTTCAACTCTATACCACACAATTCCAAGTTTTAACAACCCTGAAGTAGACAGCTTTTGAAAACACTGTGGGAAAAGGAGAAAATGCTGGTTACCAGCATTTTCTCCTTTTCCCACTATGTTTTCCACCCTCTCAGAGACAAATCCCATCTTTTAAGTCACATTCATATCATTGTCTTTAAATGCTTCTAAAACGGACAGGTCTAAAATTTTGTTGTGTGGTAAAGGTTTTGAATATGAGCCATGCTCTGTGAAAAGGGAGCTTGATGCATCTGCAAAAAAGTATCGACTTGGGTCAGCCTGCGCAGCGCGCACAGGCTAACCTGGACAGAAACATTTTTCCTTTTGGTCAATTTTCTGCATGTCAAAGGACCAGTCCACCTCTATAACTCATGATTCAGACGGTTGTCATACATCATGGAAATGCATTAAGCTCCCTTTCGCCAGAGCATAACTCAGTTATGTTTTTATCTTTCATCAGCCATAATAAGCACGAACTTTGCCAAGTATAGATGCCCGACATAAACAGCATTTTTGTAAAGGACCAACACATTGTGGACAAGTGACCATATGCCCACATGGGACAGTTATAATACAAGCTTGGGCATCGTAACATATCTTACATGTCAAAGTCTCCTTTAAAGATTCATTTTCTTGTATGAGATCTTGATAATCTTTTTGTGTTTCAGTTCTATTCTTATTACAATTTGATGTTTCATTTTTATTTTTAGCTTCATTTTGAGTTTCCTTTCTATTTTTGTTAAATACAGCATGTGTATCATTTCTGTTTAAATCAGTGTCTGGTATTCTATTATCACATTCTGAAATGGTACATGTTTTGTTCCTTGTACCGTCTGTTTCATTTTTGTCACCATCAATTTCAAGTTCTTCAGTGGCTTTTATGAGATCAACAGCTGAAAACATTTCTTTTCCGCTTGTAATAAAATGTCGAACTGCTTTCTTTATCTTAGTATCTTCAATATCGAATTCTTTTGCTGTTAAAATAGCTTCAATGTTTTTTTCCATAATCCTTTTTGTACTTAAATGAGATACTTCAACATTGCTATCACAATCTCCATCTACCTCCACTGATGTTTCTCCATGAACCTCCCGTATGTATTCTTCTCCTTTGCAAAGTCGTATATGCGGACAGTCACGGAAATGAAATGCATGCTGCTTCCATGGACAGTCTTTGGGTTCCCAGTCCTTCAAGCCATTTCCACAATGGAAACATCTCACAGCATCCTCAACCCCTGTGTAAGCAAATCCAGCTTCTGCTAGATCTTTAGGCTTTTGAGCTTTGTTTTTTGGCCACTTTTTGAATGACTGTACCCTTCGTTCAATGGTCGAATACTGAGGATATTGTGGTTTTTCAGCAATCACTCCTAATCTGTCCCAGAGGTTGTCCTGACTTTCAGAACATTGCTGTGACACAACAATACCTCCACAAGCCATAGCTCCTGAGTGCATATCTGTAAAATTGGGAAAAATATTTATTATTAGCATATGTGTAGCCAGGATATTCATATGCACAGTGAACTTTTTGATGACGTTTGCTAGACAACATAATGTCACATGAAACATTATGATTTATTGTAAAGCATAAAGGAATTCTCTAGTCATTAGTGCATCAAATTAACCTATCTATTTACTCTGAAATGGTGTGCAGATCTATAGAAAAATCAAAACATGTATATGAGATTGTGATTTACAACTTTGGTCAAGGAATTTTTTATAAGCATATGCGTATTGTGCACAATGGGCACTACACTCTTGATTAGTAAGACAAAGAAAATAACATGCTAACCTTTACCGCTTTACCAGACAATGTCCAATATACATGTATTTGACTGGTTCGAAGTGAAAGAAATTGCAGACCATATTATAAACAACTGCTGGATACCAGCATTTTTCTTTTTTCCCCTACAATGTTTTTAAAAGACTTCTTTAGCAGGTTGAAATTCTGCATTATGTGATAAAGAGTTGAAGCACCTCACACAATTTTGAGATGCATGTAGAGTAGACCTCGATTCAGACAGCAAGGATATGCGATATGATCTTTGCTCTACACGGACATATTTGTGAGATATTGTAAATAAAAACTACTTGAAATTGCAAGAAATGTGTCTTTCCTACAGACAGAAAAATGCTTGTTTGATTAACCTTGCTGTCAACCCTTTGTCAAATAATTCACTTCTTAACAAACTTGATGGACTTCAGCAACTGCGGAAGAAAAAAGCTACATAAGCAAAATTTCAGTATATCGGGAGTTCTAATTTTGCGCTCTATTCCGGAGTTTCCAATCTTAAAATAGAACTGTCAAAATCCCAAGATTTGTTGCTAAAAATAGATATTTTTTTTTCTCCCCCCCCCCCAACTCTATTTTTTTTTCCTCTGAGGAATCCTTGCTTGAGCTTTAGTAACTACACAGATGTAAAATTACTCTAATATTTAATGCACAATATGAAAATAGAAAAATAAATTTAAAAAAAATAAAGAATCTTGTATTCCGGAGTTTCCAATCTTAAAATAGAACTCAAAATCCCAAGATTTGTTGCTAAAAATAGATAATTTTTTTTCTCCCCCCCCAACTCTATTTTTTTTTTCCTCTGAGGAATCCTTGCTTGAGCTTTAGTAACTACACAGATGTAAAATTTCTCTAATATTTAATGCACAATATGAAAATAGAAAAATAAATTTAAAAAAAATAAAGAATCTTGTGTTGAACAAGCACCCATGATCAACGAGTAGGTAGACAGCCATTAAGTATGGATCCATTAAACTCGAACCACTTTGTGACTTTCTAAGCGGTAAACAAGAACAACAGGGGTAGAAATAAATCATAGTTAAGTCAAATATAGAACACATACCTTTTCTAAATCTATGATTTTGTCAATTTCACGGGCTTTGCAGTCAAAGACCTGCTACTACTAATATGCTGTGGTTGACTTCCTGAATTTGATTGCCAGGGCGGTATCTGGTTAGTTTATATACCGTGTCGGCATGCGCTGTGCGAAGGAGGAAATCCCAGTTCCTATAAATAGACCACTTATCTCCGTCCTTTGAAAAGTATTAGCAAACATGAATCATTGCAGGGAAGTCCATTTATTAAAGAAATAAACGTCGTAACTCTTCACTAATTGTACGTACCGCGATGCTGAAATGCTAAAAATGTGTAATATTTTGATACTGAGATAAAATCAATATCTGTAAAACTTGTAGGATCAAAAAATGCACTCAGTGGATCTTACTACCTTTCGCTTAGCCAGACTTATTGTGATCGTTTTACTTGTTTTCCCTGCAGATCAGCTTGAAATATTGCCTGTCCTGGCTCGGTATGAACTCACCAACCATTCTTAAGAACGTGTTGTTTTTTTTTTTGTCTTATTCTCTAAGATTTTTCGACCATAATCATTTTGACGTTCGAAAGAACTATTTGTCAAGGCATGGTGTGGGAGTCAGGGGTACATGCTGAGATATAAATTTGTTTGTTTTTTTTTATTTACGATAAGTATACATGCATCAATAATGATAATGTAAGGTTCTATAGATGGGATCACGATAATATGGGTCACGTAGGCATATCTAGGGTTCCACAAATCAAGGAACCCCACTTTTTCTGAACTAAACATAAAGGTTAAAAATTGCAAAGTAGGATTATTGTCCACATACACCGCAGGTTCGCGTGCTGATTTTAAACCCTATTTTTAGACGAGTACGTTTTCTGGTGGAAAAACCACTTTATTGGCTGAAATTTAATACGAAATATCTTTAACCCTTATCCTACTAAATTACTAACCTGAAACTTTCAAGCAGATGGTAAAAATCCAAATATCGCTATTTCAAACCTATATTTTGGAGAAAGATATCTTCTTATCGGAAAGTGTAGATCCAAGATCAGACTGCACTTCAGTGCAGTCTGATCTTGATCTACACTGTCCGCAAAAGGTCAGTGAGTCGCGCTTAGCAGCCAAAGGGTTAAAAAAAGATAGACGGTGTAAATTTGCTAGCAAACAGGCAGGGGCCTTTAACACATAGGCCTACACAAAATTTCATACCAATCACAAATTTCTATTTATTCATTTGTTATCAGCACCAAAAAGTAGGTCAAAAGCCAGCACACTAAGCTACGCCGAAAAAAGACGTTTGTAATCTACATCGCCAAAAAAAAAGGTACCTGATGTTTTTTCTTGGCAATTATATGGATGAATCCTTGAAGGCCGGGATAACTGAACCTAGCTTTAGTTGCCTAAAACTGTTGATAGAGTGGATTAAGATCAGACAGCACAGAATGTGTAATCGGCTGATCATGGATCCTCGCTGCCTGCTCCTTTGTTTGATATTCTGAACAAAAAAAGTAGCTTTGAGACTGCAATATTTGCATGTTTTGAAGCGAATGAGAATGTTTCAGGTAGTAGTACTTTAATTAGATAGTTCAAGAGTAACGTAATCGGAACTGTAAGTCAGGAAAAAGCATCCAAGTAGTAATCGTTTAGACTGAATGCTTACGATTGGCCGGAATCACCGTCTGCATAGCTGCAAAGCGGACAGTATAGATCCAAGATCGGGCTACACATTTTGTGCAATCTGATCTTCATCTACATTGACAAGCAAAAGCAACTATGGGCTAGATAGGTGCTTTAAGGGTGCTTTAAGGGTTAAAGGATTTAAGGATGGTGAAAGGAAGTCATGTGACTCAAACTGAATACTTTCTGGGTTCAAGAGGGGGAAGATATATAAAAAAAAAAAACCGCATGTTTCTTTTCGTGTTTCGATGAACCCTTTGGCTGCTAAGTTCGATTCACTGACCTTTTGCGGACAGTGTAGATCAAGATCAGACTGCACAGAACGTGCAGTCTGATCTTGGATCTACACTGTCCGATAAGGAGATATTATTCCCAAAAACAAAACTTTAAAATTGCAATATTTGGGTTTCAACTATCGAACTGAACATTTTATTTAGCATGATAAGGGTTGAGTTTCAAAAGTAATTTCCTGGTCTCATGACTTCAGAGCCCAAGCCTAGTCCTGGTGAAACCCAGGGTATACACGAATAAGCGAGCTGCCGCTGCGATGTGACTGAAATCATGTTGAAAGCGGCGTAAAACGCGATTCAGTCTTTGATGACAAGAATCATATTTTTAATGCTCCCTTCGACCAATACAGCAGAGAGAATGGGGTAAATGCTGAGAGACAGACAGATAGATAGACGGGACGGTGGGCACAGAGACAGGTAGATAGGCAAAGACAGATACCAGACAGACATTAAGACAGACAGACATAAAGACAGACATAAAGACAGATAGACAGACAGACAGCAATAACTTTACGATTTCATTATTTCAAAGGAGAAACAGTTTATGAAATGTATATCAAAAGCCACTCGGTGAAAAACACGTGAGCCATACTCTGTGAAAAAGAGGCTTTATGCACCTGCAAAAAAAAAAAAAATCGACTCAAGGCAGCCTGCGCAGTCCACCTGGGCAAAACAAAACGTTTTGCTTCTGGTCAGTTTCCGCAAATCAAAGCACCAGCGTGTACACCTCATGGTTCAGTCAGCTGTTAGAGAAAATGGATTGTCTAGATCCACAATTAAAATGACGACTAGCTTGGTATCATGGATCATGGAGATGCATTAAGCCCCTTTTTGCCAGAGCATGGCTCAATTTAGTAGATCTATATCTGATACGATAAGAAGAGACCTGTCTGTGTGGATTCCACAATGATAACTATAAAGATAATTAATTTCGTAAGATACACCTGAGATAATTAGATGTCAAGCCCCATATCACTCTTACTTTAATTCCGTTTTCAAAACTAGGAATTACATTCACGGAAAAAAAAAACGTTCAGAAACGTAGTTGAAAAGGGAGCAATTGCGTGTAAGAACGATTTGCTCCTTTTCCAATAATGCTTGAAAAAGTTGTTTATTGCAGGAGGCGATAAAAGTTGCATTAGAAGATGTGTAAATGAAACGGTAAGATAGTCTTCATAATTCTAGATAATAGTTATATCGATTTTCTATTTACCTTTAACCTGTCGAATTAATTGAAGGATACCTTCAAGTCGATAATAAAAACCCAACAATGGCTATTTCAAAGTTATTTTTTTAAAGAGAAATATCTCTGTATCGGACAGTGTAGATCAAAGATCAGACTGCACGTTCTGTGCAGTCTGATATTGATCTACACTGTCCGCAAAAGGTCACTGAGTCGCGCTTAGCTGCCTAAGGGTTAACACTGGACTGGGCAACAGAAGTAAAGACTTGTGCATGTTGACAGCATTTGCACAAGACAGATTAAATGTGGTGAAGACGATGGAATTAGTCTTGGACAGGGTAGAAAACACTGTGGGAAAAGGACAGAATGCTGCTTACCAGCATTTTCTCCTTTTCCCACAATGTTTTCAAAAGCCCCTTACCTGAAGGTCATTTTAACTCAGTACTCTGAAGGGAAAGGGAATAAAGGGGTAACTAATTTTTAGGCTTTTGTCACATTTAATTTCGTTCGGGGCCCCGTGATGCATTGTTTACTTAAAGAATTTAAAAGTAAAATTCTGTGGTTTTGTTTAGCGTGTTTTTGGATTAACAAAGCTTCGTCATTGACAACGTGTAAGTTTCATTTAAATTGGAATATTTGCGAACCAATGTGAGGAAAACTGTCAGTTTTAAGATCTATAAAATGGATTTTTTTCAACTTATGTTATAACATTGATGATGATGATAATGATAAAAATGATGATGTTGATGCTGATGATGATGTTTTTGTTGTTGTTGTTGATGATATTGATGATAACGACGACGACGAAGATGCTGACGACGATGATGATGATGATGACAACGACGAGGATGACAATGATGATGATGAAACTAATTTTAAGAGTAACTTTAACCCTTTACCAAAACAATCCCATGTTTTATTGACACTAAAGGGTTTTAAAAACATTGTAGGGAAAAAGGAGAAAATGCTTGTAACCAGCATTTTCTCCTTTTCCCATAATATTTTCTACCATTTCAAAGACAGAAGTCGTCATTTACGCAACCATAATTTAATTTGTAGACAGCATATGTTTCGAATCTAGTCAAGTCTAAAATTATGGTGTCAGGTAGTCAAGTCTAAAATTATGGTGTTAGGTGAAGAATTAAGGTTCGTTCGTTTATCGATACGTCATTCAGTTAAAACTTATTACTGGGATCCCAAAATAGAGATTGTGTTTTTCGCTGGTATTCCCGCTGCAAAAAAAAAACATATCTGGGATTATTTTGTGGTAACACTTTTTTTACGGTATTTGAGTAATACCACATTTATCAGAGCACCTATCTATGTATTCCTGGGGTTTATTTGATCAGTGTATACAGCAGGCTTTCCAAGCCACTAGCTGCTTTCTCACATACACATAGCTGAAAGTAAATTCAGCTGAGAGAGAGAGAGAGATTCTTAGAGAAACAGCCTGGTATCCTTTGTATCACGTCCCCTGCTGATATTTTCAAGAATGTTCTGCAGAATAAATCCTATATGGCGCTTAAAACATTGCAGGAAAAGGAGAAAATGCAACTTACTATTCAGCATTTTTCTCCTCTTTCCCACAGTGTTTTCTACCCTTTCTTAGACGAATCCCATAATTTTAGCCTGATTTGATTAGTCGTCTGAATTTTCTCTCAATATGGACAATTCCAAGATTTTGTCATTTGACAAAAAGTTTATGTTGGTTTGCAACACGCGAAAAGGGGCATTCGGACAATTGCGTAAAGTGTTGTTCGGATCAGACTGCGCAGTCCGCGCCGGCTAATCCGAGACGGGACTTTACGACTATATTAGATTTTGTCCTTCAGTAGACTTGCGCAAAACAGAAAATTACATAAAAACAGAAAGTGTCGTTTCGGATAAGCCTGCGCGGAGTGCGCAGGCTGATCCGAGACGACACTTTACGCAAATGTCCGATTGCCCCTTTTGGCGTGTTGCAGGTCATATGGGACATTATTACAAAAATAGCCGCGAGATCGGAATAGATAAAAATAGCAGCAATTTAACCCTTTACCACACGACCCCAAGTTTTAACGACCCTGAGGAAGAAGCCTGTTGAAATCATTGTGATAAAAAAGAAAAAAATGCTGGTAAACAGCATTTTCTCCTTTTCCCACAATGTTTTCTACCCTATCAAAGAGAAATTCCATCATATAAACCGAATTTGAATTGTCGTCTGCAAATGCTTTCAATGTTGACAAGTCTGATTTTTTTCTTTTGTGGTAAAGAGTTAATTGGCTGTTTTTTACCAACAAAGACATGGGGAAAAAGTTAAGATTAAACTTAGATAATTTGGAAAACAATCTTAACCCTTTCCCAAACGACAAACTTAAGACTCGCCCAAATTTAAAACATCTGCATACGTCATATTTGAAATTGGTACACATGTGCTTGAGTTCTCTGATAGGGTAGAAAACATTGAGGGAAAAGGAGAAAATGCTGATTACCAGCATTTCCTCCTTTTCCCACAATGTTTCCTAAAGTGTTTTCCTAATGGGTTGTTAAAACTTGGAATTATTAGGTGAACGGTTACCCCCTCCCCCCTTTTTTTTGGCATATCTCTATCTTTATATCTTTTCCAACTTCATAACTTAAAGATCTATTAGTCTTACGAAACTTTCTGTCAGTAAATTCCAAATAAAACTTTGGTGTAGGAAGGAAAGTTTGCAAAATAAAAAGGAGTTGGGCTTTATGACTTATTTTCATAACCAGAAGACTAATCAACTTTAGTATGGAAGAAAGTGAACCGTGGATCAAATTGAGCTGTAGGCGGTTTCGAGGGGAAAATTATTACGAAGACCTCCGGCTCCTCGCTCAGGAGGACAAATGATGGGATTTGTCTTATGCTTATGCACAATGTGCATAGGGTTATGTTCTTCCATGTCAATTTATGTCAATTCTGTCCCAAATTATTGTTTACGTGTGGCCTTAGGAGTCACAGATTAAATCAGCGACATTGAAATTGGATCAAGTATTTGTCAAAATGTAAATACGGGCATTAATAATTTTGGTATTGAGTGGGCGACATATAAGTACTGGTGAACTTTTCAGCTCTAAATTCTGGGAAGCCAACTTATATAAATTTAGCTGGTATTCTGCTTTGAGCATTCCGATTTACTGGTCTCCCGCTTTCCATCCGCGTCATTTTCAAATGTCTTTTGGTGATTGGGAAGCGGAAAGGGTTGAATTCTTGAAATTTCCAAATATGAGGGCACCGGAACAATACTTTTAAATGGTGAGGGCAACTTTGAAAAGCTCCAAATGTGCAACTTTTTACCAAATGTACATTAGTTTAAACATATTTTATTCAGTATAATAACATATATACTCAACAAAAAAAAGTTAAGGAAATTGTGTTTGAGGGGCTATGACAAAAGATCTAGAACATTCTGAGAATTTTTAATTTCACGGTACTATAAAGCGTTCATTTTTCTTCAAAAGGATGCTTTGAGTTTATAGCACCAATGACGGCTGTAATAATCACTGTCAAAGTTGACTGGTCTTCTAGTCATTTTTCGCAAAATCGCAATATTGATTGGTTTGAGTAAGGAGTGTCACTGTTGGGTCACACCCAAAAAAGCCTTTTTAAAAATGGCCCTCAGGCTATTTACTTATCTCGGATAATTTGAGCAATTCTTTCCAGGACTTTCCAGGCTGAGTCGACATTTCAATTTTCAAATCGGTTCAATATCTCCATTGCTATTGTCCTGGACACCTCCAAGATTCTTTCATCAGAACAATGTTGTGCTCATTGACATTCCAGCTTGCTCACCAGAATATCTCCTTTTGAACATGTGTTGGACATTCTGGGAGCGAGGGTTCGGCGCAGAATACTGGCACCACCTCCAGGCTCTCGCTGTGGCGCTACAAGAGAAATAAAGACAGGTTCCTCAGTTCCAAATCGCCAATATTATTCGGCTTATGCGACGCCAATGTACGTCCTTATTTGCCAATGAAGGGGGCACACTTGTTACTGCAGGGATATTTTGAACATTCTCATCTTCCATACATGACATTTGAGGCTATCATGAGAAGTGAGCTGGGTCAATTTCATGTGACAGTGAAAGAAATTGAATTTTAAGTTATAAAAACTTACAGCGTATATTCATGACTGTGTTTGCATAAAAACAGGGAATACTCTGTAGACACTTATTTTGCGAAAAATGATTTTGACCCCTTGGTTACTTGACACAGTGCCACAACAAGGATATTAGTGCTATAAAGCTAAAGGAAACTGTTTTTTTTTTTTCAAGCAGTGAAATGTATCTAACAAAATTATTAAAAATTGAATAATTGTTTGTTTTGGAAATGTTTTGGTCCATGGTTTTCTGAGATTTCCTTAACTTTTTGTGTTGAGTATATTAATCAATTACAAAAAGACATTACGGAAAGAATTGAAACGGAAGCATCAAAGCTTACGATATAGTTCCTCTCCCTAAAAAAAAAAGGAAATTTACATTAGGAGGAGGGTAGTCCTTTGGTGGTGGTGGTGGGGGGGGGGGGGAGGGGGTTTCCCGGATCCTCTATCTCCGAAAATTTGACATGTTTGACTTGTGGATGATTATTCAAAACCCTCGATAGCATCCCGGTTATTGAGAATTTTAGCTCTACGCCACAACACCAAATACAAGTGGCATATTATATTTATCTACATGTACCGATTTTTGTTTAAAAATCAAATCACTGTGATATATCAATATTGCCCTTTTTGCCTCTGTTTATAGGAAGGTACTAAATCTATGGCCTGAAAAGAGTCTTGCAAGTATGGAAAACCGGTGATGCATCTATATACATGTAGCTAGCCATGGGCTTTTGTGATGCTGTTGATGTTGCGTTAAAACAAACCAAAATTCTACCCGTCATCTCTTGTTCTCTGTTATATTCGTAAAAAACCTTCATCTATAAACCTTAGAGCAGATCTCAGTTGCTGGCTGTAATTGTTTATGCTAATTTATCCCTACAAGTAGGTTAGTGTTCTTAGACTTCAGGAAACTTTTATATAGAAACTTCTAAAACACAGAATATTTCTTCCAGAGGTCCATTTACACTGGATTCTGCAGATGAGGATTACAATATAGAGATATGGTTTAATCGTATGTACGGCCTTACAGGGTCAGGTTTCGTATCATTCGGCATACCTCGGTGTGATGGGAGCCATCAACTCCCTCGGTTGTATCTGGCAGCTTGATATGCACCTACACGGTACATTCTTCGCCGGAAATACGCCGGTTTTCCGTTCTTAAAATTGTAAGGCTCCTCGTAAAAAAGAAAACTTGAGTCTCAATTTTCTATCGAAATCTTTCTAACTATATTTCGGTTGACAAAGAGTTCGTACATTCATTTTTTAACGTGGTTTATCAATTGCGATTGAAGTTTTCACCGACAGATAGATGTGAATAATTTCATCGAGGTTGTTTATGTCGTTGCTGCCATGTGTAAGATCACGTGATTGGCAATTCAAATGGAAACAACCCATTCGGCATACCTCGGCTGTATCTGGTAGCTTGATATGCACCTACACTCTACATTTCATCGCCGGAAATACGCCGGTTCACCGTTCTGAAAATTGTAAGGCTCCTCGTAAAAAAGAAAACTTGAGTTTCAATTTTCTATCGAAATCTTTCTAACTATATTTCAGATGTCAAACAGTTCGAACATTCATTTTTTAACGTGGATTATCAATTGCGATTGACGTTTTCACCGACAGATAGATAGGTGTAAATAACTTCATCGAGGTTGTATATGTCGTTGCTAAATGACTGACAGTGGCGCCGCCATGTATAAGATCACGTGATTGGCACTTCAAATGGAAAAGACCATTATACAGACGAGGTTAGATGTAGGTACGGAATCGGCCGAGTTGTGACGAGTGGGGTACGTTCGTATGTTAGCCCTATTTTTTTCTTAAAACAAGAGCCGCAAAATGACCTTTTCTTACTACTGAGCCCAGTTTTGGACTCTCATTCAAACACAAGCCGGGAACCGACTCTACTCTCTGCAAAGGAGAACGTCGTAAAATTACGGAGGAACGTCTTCTCGAATTTTGACGTACATAGTGAAAGATTTCTCCTTTGTTGTCGATTGATGTAGAGCAAGTTCGGGTAATTCCGACACTTTACGTGAAAATTTGACCTCTTTTGTAAACCTGTGTTCATGATCGGTTTTACGTGTCGGATTTAGCCGAACTTACCGTTATGTGAGATATTTGTGTATTGTACGGTTCCCTTTTTACATAAACTGCGCTGATATGATCGACTTTTTAGTTGATGAAATATCTGGTAAACCCGACATCTGTCGTCTAAATCCGACACCCTCTTGGAGTTTAAAAAAAAAATCGCGCTGCCTCATTATAGGCAAACTATTAAAAGGATTTAACTGTGACCACTATCCTAAAGTAATTCAATTGATAGACTGTGTCCCTTTCCCTGAAAAAAAAAGTCCAACCATGCCATGGGTTGGTTCTACAGATATACTGTAACCTCTATCTCGCACTTGTACTGATGCATAAGCTTATTTAATTCAGATTTAAGAGACGACCGATGAAAATAATGCGCACAATACATACATGATAAGATTTCATGTGTTTGAAGTCTGATCAACGCGTATTTTGCCCGCAGTCTGCCACATATATGAATTAGGTGACGGAATTGGACTCTCTGGGAAAAAAAATGTTGGTCAAACCCGACACCGCAGTTTGTTGTGCACAATCCTGTCTGATTAACCTGTTTGACCTCTAAAATTCAAAATAATGATCATGTTACCTATTAATAGCTAAATATGGTAAGGAAAATTAATTGTATCAGATTTTATACTTCCCGGTATTGTCCCCTAAGGCGATGTTACTTTTTGACTGGTCACCTCTGGGTACAGAGACGAATTTCAAAACTAGGTTAAAACCTGCCCGGTAGCTGTGTCTTTTGTTTACTTTTTGCCTGAATTTAAAATTCTTTTTTCTGCCAGCGACTAACACATGGCCCACACAATAACAGACTGCCATCTCCACAACATTTTCCATACTTTTAAATGGTATGTTTTAAATTTAAATGTATTATGGCCCCTGCTTTGATATTTTGGCCTCTACTGGGCCTTTAATTAGGAGGAAATTTTCAAACAACACACCCCAAGGGTATCCAGTCATTTCGACACCCGGTCATTTCGACACACGGTCATTTCGACACTTTTTGGTCACTTCGACCCCTATTTTGGCCATTTCGACGGCCAATGAAAAATTTTTGCAAAAAATGGTCAGTTCGACACCCGTAGACCTTTACCTCGGCAAAAAAGGGAGAAAAGCAGGTCTTTTATTTTGCAGTAAGTTATAAAGTGCACCGATTTGTAATTTTTTGCGTATTTTTGCAGTATATCGAAAGTTTCCTTTGTGCTTACTTCTTTGGTTATTTTTTTAAAGATAAAAAAAAAAACTATGTTGATTGTTACATCCGTTGAAATCTTTATGCCGAGGTTGCTATATGTAGAAGACCGATAATATGTTATTTGTCAGGAATAATGAAATCTCTACATGTACTTTTATGTTCTTTTTTATTGCTTCATAATTGCTAATTATGCATATTTAATTTGTCGTATCATCTTTGTTTTATCATTGTTTTAGTGTGTGATCAAAATATGTGTATTGGCTTTTTTAAAATAATTTTGTGTTAGGGAAATTTGTTTATTTCAATAACTGTGATTGAAAATATTTGGTGTGTATTTGCCCCAGTTCAGTAAAGAGACATACAAAGCAAACTGATTAGAAGTTTCAAAAAAAAAAAAAATCGTGATTAAAAACGGCTAATGCAATGTAATGTTTTTCACACCTTTACCTGGCTTTAAAATAACTGACCGACAACTGTTTTAATCTCTCAGAGTAAACAATGATGTAACACCCTTGTGGTTATCAGAACACTTCAGAAAAAGTCAAAGAAAAATAAAAGTTTGAAATATTAATGGTGAAAAAGGGTGCATTAATAAGGCATTTAACCGAACCCGTTATTTACCGAAGCTTTCGTAAATCCAACAGAATTTACATTTAGAACTTAAAAATGGTTCATATTTTTCAGAACATTTCCATTTTTTAACGGTAACTGGTCAACTCCTACCTAAGTCAACTCGTACCTCAGTCAACTCGTGCCTATTTTGGTCAACTCGTAGCCG
The DNA here is from genome assembly GCA_946811185.2 of Hippopus hippopus. Taxonomy (NCBI): domain Eukaryota; kingdom Metazoa; phylum Mollusca; class Bivalvia; order Cardiida; family Cardiidae; genus Hippopus; species Hippopus hippopus. Next base: position 9,955,320 of record OX328103.1, on the reverse strand, counting down.
GGTCAACTCGTACCTGAGTCAACTCGTACCTAAGTATTTTTATATCTTTTATTTTGTGACTTTTATCAGTATCAGTATATTAAAACAATTAAGTTTTGTGGTCTTGCTTATCTTTTTGTCTGTTTCTTATATATATCTGACATCATCAGAACCTTATTCTCAATGCCGTACCATGTACCACCTATTTTAAAACCTGACCAATTCCATTCATAGCAAACAAAATCAAGTCAAAAATCAAATATAAATGTTTTTTTTTGGGTGGACGTCATGTGTTCAGACCCGACATATGTCAAGGCAACACCTAAATGACTGAAAATTCTGGTAAAGGAAAGAAGTGAATGCCATACATGTAATACATTTTTTGATTTTCTTTGTCTTGTAAAATATAAAACAGCCATTAGATGTAAATAACAAAGAGCCGCATCTATCATGAGAAAAAAATGTTATATGCAAAAACATAGGAGTAGACTAGCTGATCTGCGCCTTTGATTTCGCTCCATGCATAGTACAATCTCTCTTCATCGTAAATCTGAAATCTCGGCAGGTTTCCTTGCGACGCTGCTCAAATAATCATCAGTTTGTCCTACACAAACAACAATTGCTTGAAAAAATACTCTTCTTCAGCGTAAACCAACATATAAAACATAACAATATAAAAATTTACACTATCTACAAACAAGAACATTTCCACTGAGAAAGTATATGTGCATGTTCCGTGCATTTTCGTATGTTGCTGTTCCTGCTCAGCCAAGAGAACTAATATTGTCATATATCTTTGTTGTATTGTTTATCAATATTCATGTGAACTGAGGGTACGACTTAACCAAAACAGGTACGAGTTGACCAAAATAGGTACGAGTTGACTTGGGTAGGTACGAGTTGACCAAAAAACAGGTACGAGTTGACCAAAATAGGTACGAGTTGACTAAGGTACGAGTTGACTAAGGTACGAGTTGACCAGAAAGCTTTTTAAAACATTAGTCAAACTTGGAATCTAGATGGATACCGAAATAACGAATCTGAAATCTTGACGGTTATGCTTTTTTCCGTGGTGTTCGTGGTTGTGAGCTGAGCTGGGCGCCAGCCTAGTAACCATAAGGTCCTGAGTTCGATTCCCGGGAGCGAAAGTCAACTTTAGGATAGTTCATCGGCCCACACAAAGTTTCGGCGAGAGTACCGGTGTAGTTCGTCGTAATTACTCCAAACAAACAATGTCATTATCCTAGTTTAAAAGCACCCATCCATTAATCGAACATTCTTCAACCCATCTTTCCTCAGTTTGTCCAAATGGCTCATAATTTCCACACCAGGGTTTCCTCATATTAAAAATAAAACTCTCTCTGCAACAATGCTATCAAAAGTTACCCGCTGCACAACGAGAAAGTCAGTTGTGCTCGATTTACGAAAGTTTCAGGTTCGGTAAAATGGAAGTATATAGATACCTTTTTATCTTGAATGTGCCAAAGATATAATTATACTTTATTTTTTTTTCCTGGGTAGTTTTGATATTCGTAAGGTTGTCATAAATTGTGATTTATTCTGATAGAGGAAAACAGCTGTAGGACACAGTTAAAGACGGGTAAATGTATGATAAACATTACGCGGAAAAATCTTCTTTTAAAACGGTGAAATATAGATGGCTACAGAAGATTGTAAGAACATTCTCTTACCTAGGGTAACTTTAAAGCTATTAAAAACACATAATTTGATAACACACTAAAACAAAATTCTAATAATATGACAAATTGAAACAGTTAATGCAGTTTCATTCCAGTAACTTGAGTCTAAAAAGTGCTCGAAAAATATTGGGTGTCGAAAAGACCAAATTAAAAAAAAAATTCACCGGGGGTCGAAATGACCCAAAACTGTCGAAATGACCGGGGCAGGTGTCGAAATGACTGTTATTCCACCCCCAAGTATACTGTGTTTCTCGTACCAAGAAAAGCAACTATATTGCAATACCAAACATGTCCCGAAAAATTCAGCAAATGGTGACTTTACATAAAAGGTCGACACTTTTAAAAGATACCTCAATATCGAAGTTGATTCCACTACTTTCTGCTGTCAAATCTTGTTTGTCACCCATTTTAAATACTTTATTTCGCCGTTATTTATTTTCCGAATATAAATGCTAAATTAGTATTATTTGAAACATCCAGACTATTTAAATACTTCTAATAATTATTTAGCCAGTGATTTTTTTCTATTATTATCTTTTGCAGATTAAAATATAGAAATCTAATATTCTCTTTTTTCATTTTGTTTCGTAGAATATTTTACAGGCCTTTTTATTCACCGTAGAAAGGTTCGATAGAAGTACTAGTAAATACTTTTAATGTAGCGATTTTTTTCTAAACACAGAATTCTCAACTTTAATAAATTATGATGTAATTATATCATTGAATTCAAATTATTTCTAACTTAATTTATTCATATAAAATTTTTATATGATGGAATAAATTGAAAATAAGGGCCTATATAATGATTTTATTAACTCAGTTCTTTTATCCAGGGATATATGTGTATATACGATCCCTGTTTTATCGGATTTGTCATTCATAGGTTAGAACATTGTGGAAAAAGGAGAAATGCTGTTTCGTTCACCATAATTTTCTCCTTTCTCCACAACGACTTAAAAAGCCTTCTTCCACTGGGTCGTTCAAAGTCGTGACAGTGTGGTAAAGGGTTCAAGTATAATTTGTTTTTGTCTTTGGAAAAAAATAAATACTCAATAAAATGCCACCTGGTTTGACTCATTCATCTATGATCAGCCAGTATGTGACCTATGCACCAGCCATTTATTAAAACAGCCCCTACAGGCTTGGGTAATAGCTTCGGACATTTCTTAATAAGCCCAGACACTTCTTGTCGATATCTCTGTGGAAAAACCTTGCACGAATCCTGGTTTCCCTAAAGTCTATAATTAGAAACTATATTCTAAGATGTGCAGTAAAACAAGAATATTTGTGAAAACTATATTTCCCATTTGAAATAATTAAATTTTCAAGATATTTTGAGCAAAAAACAGGCTAAATTTTTTTCCACAGATGCATTGATTATAGCCATTTTGGCAATTGCTACTTGATTAGCGTTGTATTCATTTTCTCCTGTACTGGAGATGGTGATGCGTCATAGCAGACAGGTCGAATCTTCGAAGAATATGACATGCGCAGACATGAGAGACCAATAAAGCTTCAAAAGCATATGATTTTAATCTCACTAAGGCTAAACCACAATAAGGATAAAATCAAGACAATGTGTGTGCATGTCATATTATTTGAAGATTTAACTGCTATAAAGTATAACTATCCTGTATAGGATGAATATTAATGCGCGGTGCCTAAAATCAAAACTCTGCTGCTAAGTAATAGTAAATAGGATAATAAGTCTGTGAAGAAATCAAGCCTGTTTCGGGCCCCAAACATAATACTTGCAAAACAATTTAGAAACAGAAAATGATTTTTGTTTGCTGCAAATATATGTATAGTTTCTAAATCTAGATAAGGGGAAAACTCGGATTTGTGCAGGGTTTTTCACAGACTTAAACAGCACGGAAAAAAATTTCCCCACCATGCTTGGCATACACCGTGGCTATTTCCCAGGCCAATAGCGGGTGAATTTATAATTAACTGGTGTATTTATTTCATGCTTTTAAATATCCGAAGACTGGGATCGTCTAAAACTTGCAATTATTCTAAAGTTGATAGTCTGAGCCTCGCTAGTCAATGTCACACAAAGATCCTTTACTGTTTGACTGTTAATCCTTATCCTGTTAAATAAGTGAAATGAAACTCTTAAGCCGATAATAAAACCCCGAATTTGTCTATTTTAAAGGTATTTTTGGGAGGAAAAGTATCTCCTTATTGGACCGTGTAGATCCAAGATCAGGCTGCAGGTTTTGTGCAGTCTGATCTTGATCTTCGCTGTTCGCGAAAGGTCATTGAGTCACACTTAACAGCCAAAGGGTTAACTATACTGTCAATTTTTGGTCTAAGGGAGGATACTCATACACCGATCCTTACTCTGTGTTACGCGAAGTGTCCTTAAGTGTATGACTTTTAACCCATTTCCTGCTAAATACATGTAAGTGAAATGAAAGTTTCAAACCGACAGTACAACTCAAGTTTTGCTACTTCAAAGGTATTTTTGCGGAAAGATTTCTAAATAACGGAGAGAGTAGATTCAAGATCAGACTGCACGTTCTGTGCAGTCTGATCTTGATGTACACTGTCCGCAAAAGGTCAGTGAGTAGCGCTTAGGATTGAACTGTACCGAACAATTTATAGTTCAAGAGAGAACACTCTTGCATATTTCATCGCGATATATACACGAGTCGCCTCCCTTAAACACTTGGACCGCATAAAACAGAGGACGAATAAGTTCTTTTCTCCATAGAAATCGTCCCCAAAAACAAGTTGGGGAAATATTTTTCCAGGGGACTAAATCTCCAACACTCAAATATACGGAATATTCCGTACAAATAATATGCGTATTGCGTTGTGAAAAACCAATGCACGTGTTCCAGTATATTCTAGATGCAGAGCTAAAGGATTAAGTTAAGTACTTTTATATTTTCAACGAATGTCAAATCACCCACGAATTTGCACGTATTAGTCAATAATTTTGAATTCTCTGTATCTGTGTATGAAAAAAGCCCTACATTCACTAAACCAATCTTTGTACAAATGAAGGGAGTCTCATAATTTAACAAAAATAATTATTTTTGTTCGTCTATGAAACTCCCCTCTTTGTACAAAGATTGGTTCAGTGAATGTAATATTTTTATTTTATGTAACTAAAACTATACATGATGTCTGAATTGCCCAAGTAATTTATTATTAAAGTAAATAGATAAAAAGTTATGAATTCTTTGAATGCAATTTTAGAGAAGTGACAAGGCCGTTAATTACAGTAGCGAAACTTATGCCGTTTAAATTGACGAAGTAGCAAATCCTCCCGTTACCGAGTCGTTTCGTCAAAAAACCCATTATCTCCCGCTAGATGGCATTCTACAAATACATATCTATCTAATTTGGGCATTCTGGGTACAGAACTGGACTACTTTTCAAAAAAAACAACCGTTACTTTGAATTTCAAAATGAATTAATCGTTTACTCAATAAAACGCTACCTGGTGCAATTCATTCAGCCATGATCGGCTAGCGTGTAACCTATGCACCGGCCATTTATTAAAACAGCCCCTACATGCTTGGGTAATAGGCTAATAGCTTCGGTATAAGCCCTACTTTTCGCAGGTATATGGGGATGGGTGATGCGTCATAGCAGACAGGTCGAATCTTTGAAGAATATGACATGTGCAGACAACGCAAAAAACCATTTCCTCCCCAAGTCGATTCGTCCCAAATACGTTTCCCCCTGGTCGTTTAACCCCCAGATATCGCCCTGGTCATTTCGCCCCGTATACAAGCAGTGCTCGCACTGCCAATCGAAATTATCAACATTAGTCGATTATTTCATCTGTGGATTATTTCTTCCAACTGTTACTAAAAATCGTCGATCATTTCCTTAAAACGGGTAGAATTTCTTTAGCCCTTTACCAAACAATGAAATTTTGGACTTTTTTAAGTGCACAGTATTTGCAGACAACAAATGAAATGTGGTGCAAATGGTAGAGTTTGTTTTAGAAAGGGTAAAAAACAGCGTGAAAGGGATAAAATTGCTGTCATTGGCATTTTCTCCTTTTCACATAATATGTTTAACAGCTTTCTTCCTCAAGGTTGTTAAAACACGGGATTTTGTGGTAAAGTGTTAACTTGCCTCGATCATGTGTTTGTTTGCATCGAAACCAGGGCTCTTGCCGTCTATTACCATTATTAACAAATACTACAATTTAGATATAAAATGAAGTATTTGCGAATCTACTGCAACAAGTAGTGCATAATATTTTCGAAAGATCAGAAGTCCGCCATAAACAGTAAGCTTCAAGTTCGATGAACGCGCACACGCAACTGTTTATCACAGCTCATCAGACTGGCATGTCGGTAATGAAAAACTGATAAACTTGTATGTTGATCCGCCTGTCTGGTGTAAATTGTCAGGTTTTGAAGTTACCTTCCACTCTCATTGACAAATTCATGTCAAATAATGTTTCACATGGTCCGATCAGAAGAACTTCAGATTGTCTTTACAGCTTTAATAATGACTTAAAGCAGTAAACTGACATAAATATAAGTATAAAACAGTAAGCAGATGCTTAAATTTCTTTTTAATAAAGACGAGATTTTTTTAAATATAAATATTTTCAGATTGATGAGTAGATTGTCTGATGTTTTATCGCTGCTTTCAACATCATTTCAGTCATATTGCGGCGACCTATCAATGCTTTTCTGGCGTTTCTTAACTAGTACTTTGCACAATATTTTTTTCAAGCCCCTGTCTGCTTTCCCACACAACCATCGTCGAAACACTGGTCAGCAGTGAAAGAGGAATGAATCCTATTGCAATGACAATCATCAATCCCTGGAAAGGAAATTGGCCGAGCAGGAGATTGAACCAGCAACCCCCTGTATTCAAGTCCTGTTATCAATTCACTGAGCTACAGTGCAAAAAAGAAAGACCAAGACTGAAGTAAAAGGACCTTTTTTAGATGAGACCTTTATTTTTTTTTCAAAGACAAAAACAAATGATACTTGAACCCTTTACCACACAATCACGACTTTGAACGACCCAGTGGACGAAGGCTTTTTAAAAATCGTTGTGGAGAAAGGAGAAAATTATGGTTAACGAAACAGCATTAATTCTCCTTTTTCCACAATGTTCTAACCTATGAATGAAAAATTCAATAAAATAACTGCGTTAATAAACTTTTTGTATGATTTATATAAAACAGCAATAGAGAAATGGTTTTGGGGAAAAATGACTACGGAAAATGATTTGGGGCGAAACGACTAGGGTTAGGGGGCGAAATAACTTAGGACGAAAAATAGGGTCGAAACGACTAGGTGGAGAACGACCACTGGGGAAGTGTCACGGGGACGAACGTTAGTCGCGTTTGATATTTATTTACTCGAGTATCAAGATAGATCCTAATTTTCAATTTATTCTATCATATAGAACTTGTATATGAATAAGTTAAGTTTAAAATAATTTCAATTCAGTGATATTATTACATAACAATTCATTAAAGCTGATAATTCCATGTTTAGAAAAAATCGCTACATTGAAAGTATTTACTAGTACTTCTATCGAACCTTTCTATGTTGAATAAAAAGGCCTGTAAAATATTCTACGAAACAAATTGAATAAAGAAAATATTTGATTTTTATATTTTACTCTGCAAAAGATAATGAAAGAAAAAGATTCATGAGTTAAATAATTATTTGAAGTATTTAAATAGTCTAGATGTTTCAAAATAATACTAATTTAGCATTTATATTCGGAAAATAAATTACGGCGAAGTAAAGTATCTATTAAATAGGTGACAAACAAGATTTGACAGCAGAAAGTAGGTAGTGGAATCAACTGCGATATTGAGGTATTTTAAGTGTCGACCTCGACCTTTCTGTAAAGTCACCATTTGCTGGTTTTTTCGGGGGCATTTTTTGATGTTGCAAAAATAGGGTGGAATGACATTTCGACACCCGGTCATTTCGAATCTTTTTGGTCATTTCGACCCACGGTGAATTTTTTTTTTTGGGCAAAATTTGGTCATTTCGACATTCGATATTTTTCGAGCACTTTTTAGACTCGAGTTACTGGAATAAAATTGCATTAACTGTTTACTTTGTCATATTATTATAATTTTATTTTAGTGTGTGATCAAACTATGTTTTTAATAGCTTTATAAAGTTACACCAGGCAAGAGAATGTTCTTATAATCTACTGGAGCCATCTACATTTCAACGTTTTAAAAGAAGATTTTGCAGCGTAATGTTTATTATACCTTTACCCGTCTTAAACTGTGTCCGACAGCTGTTTTCCTCTATCAGAATAAATCACAATTTATGAAAACCTTACGAATATCAAAACTACCCAGGAAAAAAAAAGAAAGTATATATCTTTGGCACATTCAAGATAAAAAGGTATCAGTATACTTCCATTTCACAGAACCTGAAACTTTCGTAAATCTAGCACAACAGACTGTCTCGTTGTGCAGCGCTGCGGTTAACTTTAGATAGCATGGTCGCAGAGAATTTTATTTCTAATATGAGCAAACCCCAGTGTGTAAGTTATGAGCCATTTAGACAAACTGAGAAAAGATGGGACGAAGAATGTTCGATTAATGGATGGGTGCTTTTAAACTAGGATAATGACATTGTTTGGGGTAATTACGACAAACTACACAGGTACTCTCGCCAAAAGTGGGGGTCTATAAACTATCCTAAAGTTGACTTCCCCTCGTGGGGATCAAACTCAGGACCTTATAATTACGAGGTCAAAGCCCAGCTCAGCTCACAACCACAGACACCACAGAAAAAAGCATAACGGTCAAGATTTCAGATTTGTTATTTTGGTATCCATCTTAGATTCCAAGTTTGACTAAAGGGACTGAAGGCAAAATCAGTTGAAAGCTACGCACAGATTTTGTGCGCAAGTTTGAACTCTGATAATTTTGCAAATAGAGCACAAAGCTAGGATTTAAACATACCTGTTGCCCGTGTTTTTAATAACCGTTTGTTTGAAATCCAAATACTTTCAATTTAAATGCTGAACATAAGAGAAAATTGTGCATTTCTTGAGTTTTTTATGTTCCCGAAAACCCACAAAATGGCCACCATGCATGATAAACTTCATCAGTGATTTTTCTGAGATTTACATGTTATAAACGACTTCTACAAGCTCTTTATGTAATGAAGGGTTTAATAATTTGTCTTCTGTCATGGCTGTTACTAAAAGTTAATTGTATTTTGCTGCAATACAGATTAAACTGATGAAACAGAAAGTCAGTTTAGCGTGTTATATTTACGATGGACTTGAGACAGTACAGTGTACAATAAATGCAATAAATGTCCAAATATGAAAAAAAAGTCACCGTAACGTCTCATTATTGAGACTAGGGTTGTATTTTGCATTCCTATCCGATGTTATAATGTGAGTTCATTTGTTTTTTCTCTCCCCCCAAGGTACATGTATATTATGTACATTCATGTACCCAAGGTACATGTACATTATGTACATCAGTTGACAAGTAGTTGATGTGTGTGTATGTGTTTCACGGACAATTCGCGTATGAATAGAAATCAATGATGAACATACTCTATTTTAACTGAAGTTTATTGATGGAAGATTGTGAACCAATCAAATTTGAGAATGGGCAGAGTAGCAAATTGGTACCTTTTAGAGCAAAAATCAAATTGTCATTCACCTTGCTTTTACAAGTAAAATATGTTAACTCTTTACCAAAGGACAAAATTTTAGACTTGTCCAAATTTGGATTATTCTTGTAACACAAATAAAACAAGACTCAAATGATGAAATTAGTCTCTAAAAGGGTAAAAAACAGTGCGAGAAAAGCACTAAATGCCGGTTACCAACATTTTCACCTTTTCCCACAATGTTTTCAGATGCCGTCTACCTCATGATTGTTAAACTGCGTGGTAAAGGGTTATAAACGCAAAATACCAATGCTCATTGTATCCCAGGAACGCAGAAAAAAATGAGTGAAAACATTAAATTTATCTGTAACAAAAACAAAAAAGTACAAGTTTTAAATTATTACTGCACAATTTGACCACTGGAATTTCAATCTGCATGTATGCTGATAACCTACAGGAAGTGATGTGTTCCGCTAACTTTTTACAGGATGACAAAATTTGAGACTTGGTCAAATTAAAAGTATTTGCAGATGACAAACTAAACCTTGTTTAACTCTACCACACAATGACGACTTTTAACACCCCTGATAGAGAAGGCTTTTGAAAACATTGTGGGAAAAGGAGAAAATGCTGGTTATCAGCATTTTCTCCTTTTCCCACAATGTTTTCTACCCTATCAAAGAAAAGTCATTTCATATAAGCCACATTGAAACCGTCATCTGCAAATGCTTTCAATTCGGACAGGTCTAAAATTTGTCATATGGTAAAGGGTTAACTCTTTACCAGACAACAAAATTTTAGACTGTTCCAAATTGAAAGCAGTAGCAGAGGACAAAATTAAAGCGACTCAAAAATTGAAATTTTTTTTTGGAAAGGTAGAAAACATTGTGGGAAAAAGGAGAAAATGCTGGCGACCAGCATTTTCTCCTTTTCCCACAATGTTTTTAAAAGGCTTCGTCACACAGAGACTGAGTCATGAAAACCAGAGATTGTTAGGTAAAGAGTTAAATAATGGGATTTGTCCTTTAAATGGTATTAAACATTGTAAGAAAAGGAGGAAATGCAGGTTACCAGCATTTTTTCCTTTTCCCACCAATGTTTTTAAAAATCCTCCTTCAGGGCTGTAAGAACATAGGACAGTTCTAAAAAGGTTTAAAATCTACAGTTTCAGTGGAGACGAACCTTGACACGGAGAAAAGATGTTTTACCAGAGTCTATCTGTCCGAGGTGCACACTTTTAACGGGAAAATCTCAATTGAAGGGAATCCAAATTGTGACAGCTTGCATGTATCTGTGGTGTCAGATGACAAAATCTACGACAGGATTTTGTATTTCTTCAGCGACCTTGACCCTGATGTCTGTTCCAGTATCATACACAGACACATTGAAGTAGAAGGTAAAAAGAGAAAATAAGAGAGAGAGAGAGAGACAGACAGACAGAGGAGAGGCAGGCTTTGACCATTATATTCATTTTTCCAATTACTACAATGCTTTTACCAGTGTTCATTTATTAACTTTTGACCAGACCACAAAATATTAGACTTGTCCAGATTGAAAATATTTGCAAATGGAAAATTTGATATTGTTCCAATAATTAGAATTCCATTTAGAAAACTGTGGGGGGAAAAAAAAAATGGAGGAAATGCTAGTTCCCAGCATTTTCTTGTTTTCCCACAATGTTTTCAGAAGCCCACTTTCTCAGGGTCTCTAAAACTTGGGGATTTTCGGTAGTAGTTTAAGCCTGAATTCCTTCATAAATAAGCTTTTGCATACCATATAAGGCCATTTTCAATATCATCCCCAGCCAATCTACATAATGCCTCTTTTGGTTGAATAAACTATATGCGGTAGTTAAGTTATAAAGACTTGACAACTAATATAATGATGACTCAAATGAATGGGTTAGATAGTGAAAGGATAGAAAATATTGCGGGAAAAGGAGAAAATGCTGGTTTCCCACAACAACTTCAAAGCCATCTTCCTTGAGGGTTTTGGAAAGATCAGGATTGTTTGGGAAAGATTTAACTATTTACGACATGAGAAAAATGTAGATTTGTCCAAATTGAAAGAATTTGCAGACAACAAATTAAATGTGTCTTAACCCTGTACCACGCAATCACGAGTTTTAACGGCCTTTAGGAAAACGCCTTTTGAAAACATTGTGGGAAAAGGAGAAAATGCTGGTAACCAGCATTTTCTCCTTTTCTCGCAATGTTTTCTATGCTTTTAAAGGCAAAGCACATCTTTTGAGCCACTTATAATTGGTTGTCTGTAAATGCTTTCAATTTAGACTTGTCCAAAATTTTGTCGTGTTGTAAAGAGTTAACCCTTTCCCAAACGCGCAATTTAAGATTCTTCAGAATTCAAAGCCTCTACAGACAATAAATTCAACAATAGATCAAATAAAAAGAAGTTCTCTGTCAGGGTAGAAAAAATTTTTGGAAAAGGAGAAAATGCTGGCTACCAGCATTTTCTCCTTTTCCCACAATGTTTTCAAACAATGTTTTCAAAAGGCTTCTTCCTCAGGGTTGTTAAAACTGTGGATTGTTTGGTAAAGGGTTACTAGTAAATGATGTGATTACCTCAAAAAGGTAGTAAACATAGTGGGGAAAGGAGAAAATGCTGGAAAAAGGTTTTTTCCTTGGGGTCATTACGAGTGGGGATTGTGTAGTGAAGAGTTAAGTAACCAGGTGCAACCCCCATAAGGAGCTATTCAGATACACTGCTCAAAAAATTAAAGGAACACATGTCCTTGACTTTGATCACAAGATAATTTTTGTGGTATTTGTCGAAGACAATACCACTATGAGTTCAATATTGAATTTTGAAGACCATGTATCGTATTTTGTGCAAAGCTGAAGGAAATAAACCCAATTAAACAATTTTTCTCAGGCAAATGAGTTTTTCGGTAGCACTCAGATATGTAATTGGAAATGGCATGTTAAAATACACTGGGTGAGGCCATCGATCGTGGATATACTAATTTTTGATTGAAATAGCTTCACTCGCTCATAGCCTTCTATTGGCGCAATGATACAAAATATTTCTACCGATCACTTGGTCCTGGGCTTTTTCGTTCCAAAACCAGTTCGTCCCATGGCTTGTTCATCCAATGGTTGCGCGCTACTCCATTTAATGGGACATGAATATTTATAGATCGAAATAATTGATTGTAATGTTGGGAAATAAATGTCAACGGCTAAAAGATATTTCAAAATCATAGTTTTCACGTGCAAACTTAATTTTATTCGATATATTCACTTGGTTTCTCTCTCTATCCATCATGCATCCTATTGTCAAGGGACGTTACTCCTGACTCATAATGATCAAAGGGAGACCACCAATACACAAATAATCATAACTTTGTCATGAGTACTCTCCCTTCAACCAAAAAAGGTATTCATTTACTTAGAAGGTTTACTTTCAAGCCAACATTTGAATAATATTTTTCTTTTTCTTTCAAATTATTAATTCCACACAATGGCTTCCTTGACAAATACCACTTCAGGGTTCTCAACGCTTTGATTTCAGTACAGGACAATGCAAATAATTTTCTGCTCTTAAGTTAATTTAGTCTGAACACTGTAAAGTCTCAGAACAGGCAATACGATTGGGTTTGCACAAAAGATGTATGGGTTATTCCTGTCAAAGCCGTCTTTTTGATATGCCACAGAGGCTTTTAAGAGAATCAGAGGTGTCACTCTTTCTTTTTGTTTACTTCTTTCATTAGATTTGACAAAAATATGAACAAAAGATTGGCAAAATATGAGCTGTTTAACAAAAAAACAAAGAAAACAAAACAAATTTCTTGATTTTCTTCTTAACATATCAGCATTTAAAATGACACAAACAAGAAAACTATTGAGCCAGTTTGTCTAGTAAGAATATAAGCTGATTGTTTTCAGAGCACAAAGACTGAGTTTTTACCAAAGTGAAAGATTTTAATTTTGGTATATGTGACAGTGCCCCAGCCAGGGTAAAAAAAGGGCAGGGTGCTGGCTGGGGCTGAGAAGGGCACTTTGAGGTGTAAAGCACCTAGCAGGGATAAGGGGGCGGGGGGGGGCAATGAAAGGGGGGAGCTGTGGCTCCCCCAAGAAAATTTTATAAAATTTGACCTTATTGACAGTCTCTCCTGCAATTTCTGACATAAAATAAGGGATTTTTAAAACAAAAATCACTCTGTTATAGTGGCTTATATGGATCTTCCAGCTTCATCTCAACAAGAAAGCCATTTTCCACCATTAGTAACTCAGTTTCTTGAATGGTTTAGCTAAGGTCCAGGAGCGATACAAGTACATGTACCGGTAGTTCATATTGTAACCTTCATTTAACTCTGTACCAGATAACAGACTTGCCCAATTTGAAAGCCATTTCTGAAAAAAACATAGTTACCAGCATCTTCTCCTTTTCACACAATGTGTTCTAAAGCCTCATGCCATTCAACTACCGACTTGATACTATTACAGTTCATGATTTCATTTTTAGCTCCACTGACCGAAGGCCAGCGAGCTATTGTCATGGCGTTGTGTCCGTCGTGCGTGCGACCGTCCGTTCGTTCGTCCGTGCGTGCGTCCGTAAACTTTTTCTTTAAAAAACTTCTCCTCAGAAACTATTGACTGGATTTTTACCAAATTTCACAGGAATGTTCCTTTGGTGGTCCTCTTTCAAATTCCTTCAAATAATTGTGTTCCATGAAGAATTCTGGTTGCCATGGCAACCAAAGTAAAAAACCTTTAAAAAGCTTCTCCTCCCAAACTGCTATTTGGATAGCATTATTATTTTGCAGGAATGTTCCTTAGATACAGGTTTACAGAATTCCTTAAAAAAAAAAATGATCTGTCAAAAAACATGGCTTTTATGGGAGACTCATTTTCCTTTTATGGTATAAAGTAAAATCTTTGAAAAATTTCTTCTCTAAAACTATTCATTGGATTTCATTGTTGTTTTGCAGGTAAGTTCCTATGGTGGTTGTCTACCAAATTGTTTCTTCAGTGAGCTAAAATGCAGGATTGAATGATAATTGTTAAAAACTTCCTTTCGGCCATTATAGAAATATCAGGCCTGTGGAGCGATACAGGCGCTCAAGCGCCTCTAGTTATCAGTGCTTTGCAGATTAGCAAGACACGTAAGCTACAAAAATTAACAAATGCAACATTGCAACATTTTCTTTCTGTTATTGCAATGTAACTGTGTCTTTCCTTTTTCTGAAACTTCTTTGTATTCAATTTACAGGGTTTTAAATCTGTAGAGCTGGTGACATGAGGCAAAAACAGGTGTTTATTGAGTAACTTATTACTTTGCATGTCATTCAACATCGTGGATAAATTTTAAATGTTCCATGAATGTTGCATATTTCCTTTCATTACACGTGCCTCTATATTTCCATGAGGTAAGGCAACAACCCCCCCCCCCCCCCCCCATGGAATTTGCCTGATCTTTTTCATTTCATAAAAGAACAATCCAAGTCTTTTTCCCTAGGGAAAGAAAGGAGATTTTAGCTTCTTCTTTATGTATTATTGACTGAGTAAGCAAATCTCCTCTTTGAATTCATTACTGAAGCTGGAAAGATAGTTTGAAGTGTCTCTGATCGGGTTGATGTGAAATTGACATTCGTTATGTCATGGGTTTTCGTGTTTTTTTGCATTGGTCCTTTTTCCATGTAATTTAAGTTTTGGAAAGGTGTTTCTGGACACTTTGACAAACATTCTGCAAAATGTAAGTCAACAACATGCTGTGGTATGCTTCACTGTCTACTTTATAAATGCACCATTTTCCAACTTACGATAGGTTAATTTGCTGACTCATCAATCCTACCTGAGCGTTAACATAACTTTATCAATTATTTTTGAAACCAGGGATAAATCTAAGAAAAAGTTACTTTGCTCATGAATAGAACACACTGCAAAAAGGGTAATTTTATCTATCATGCACCCTTCATTCAACTCTGTACACGTAACTTGATACAGGAAAATAAGCGCGATCTTCATGGGACATTATTTGTTTATGACTTAAACAATAAATTGCGATTGATAACAAGCTGAACAGCCTCGAATATTGTGATGCTTGATAAGGGCAGTAATCTTAAAGATAAGATAATCTGTTTAATAGCCTCTATTGTTCTCAGCACCTGTATAGGCCTTCTTTGACGAATAAATTACGAACTTGTAATATACAGTCATGGTCGACCTTTTCACACTTCGCTGCCTGGAGGGGATTAATGACACGCTGTAAATTAGATTGTATATTCGGTGGCAGATATCAATGAGGTCTTAAACAGACTTGTGGGGTAATTTAGATCACGGGTTACAATACTGAACATAGGGCACTCTGTGGCGCTCATTAATGGCAGGGTGTCCAGAAAAAAGGCAGGGCATCTACAAGAGGAGGCAGGGCACAACGCCCTTCTATTCCCTTCTAGCTGGAGCACTGTGTGATCCTTTAATTCTTTTGAGCAGTGTAATTTGCCATGAACCAAAATAACCAGTATATGTAAAACTCTGATCAGTGCTACTAAATTCTTCTCTGCATGCTTAACAAGGCTGGATGGTTGCATGATTCAGGAAAGAGGTGCAATTTTGGAATTTTTGTTTGTAATGTACTATAATGCTTGTTTTGTAATCGGTAACTTTGTCCATTTTCATGAGACTAGATTTGACACCATCATACTGTATACGTGGATATATACCCAAGTCGAAAAAATTGAGAATTACCAATTAGAGACATTTTGTGAATGGAAATCTTTGCAAATTGAAGAAGCTCATTATTTGTTCGTATACTTGTGTTAAAATACGCAAACAGAAAAGTTTTCGAATTTTTTAAATTTGCAAAATCGCAAAAATTTCCACATCGCAAAAATTTCCAGTTACACATTACTTATTTGAATGATTATGATCCCGCATTATAACGCGTATTATTGATCAAGCCCTTCTGAAATTCTGGCATGAAATCTAAAAATAGCTTAATTCCTTACCAAATGACAAAATTTTAGACTGGTCTAAATTGAAAGTGTTTGCAGACTACAAATTGAATATTGCTCATATGGTGAGCTTTGCCATTGATAGGATAGAAAACATTGTGGGAAAAAGAGAAAATGCAGGTTACAAGGGTGGTTAAAACTTGGAATTGGGTTGTAAAGGGTTAAGAGCATGGTATGCCTGTACTGAAATACCATCCATTTTTTTCTCCCTATTTTTTTTTTCTTACCCATTAATGGTTTACTGCTAATACCTCACTAAATTAAAAAATTCACCAGACCTTAGTCCATGCAACTTTTTCTCATTTCCTTTACGAAAGAAAACCCTCCCTGGTCGTCATTATGAATCTCAAAGTGCACATGGTAGTGCAAATTACCAGTGTCTCCAGGGTATACTTATAAAGATTTTTCTGCATGTACAGAATGGATTTCGAGACTTAAAAAGTTTGTTTCTGTCAAGGGAGAAGGTACGGTTGAAGTAAATGAAATTTGAATGCCATTAATAATGCGCCCTGTAGCATCCTGACGACAATATTAAATGAACAGCCCTGGCAGTTATATGAAAAGTTTGATATTTTCTTATATTTCTCTGTTAAGGTCTAAGGCCTCTAACTCTCATATTAAGAGAAGGAAGCTGCCGAGATTGGCCGAATAGCCTTTACAAAAACGTCGATGTTACACAATATTTATGAGTCTACGGTTCCTAACTCTTATATTAACCCTTTACCAAACAATCCCAGGTTTTAACGACTGTGGAAAAGAAGCCCTTTGAAACCACTTTGGGAAAAGGAGAAAATGCTGGTAACAAGTATTTTCTCCTTTTCCCACAATCTTTTCTACTCTATCAAGGACAAATTCTTCAATTCAAGCCACCCTTATTTTGTTGCCTGCAAGCAAATGCTTTGAATTGGTTCAGTCTAAATTTTTGTCGTTTGGTAAAGAGTTAAAAGACGGAAGCTGCTGAGGTTGGACGAATAGCTTTTATGAAAATGTCGATGTTACACATTATTTACCGATGAGTTAAGGGTCGTAATCTTTAAGTTAAGATATTTACCTCAAACTTGGGCTAGTTGTTTACTATCTAAACAGGAACCCTACCAAAAAGGTAGATAACGCTCTACAAATTTTTGACACAGTTATGTGTCCTTTTCAACTTAGAATTTTCACTAAAAAGCAGCCACAGCAGAGCATTGATACGGGCATATGATGTGCTTATTTAACCCCCCTACCACACAGCAAAATTTTAGACCTGCCCAAATTCAGAGCATATTCAGATGACAAATTCAATGTGGCTAAAATTGTGGAAGTTGTCTTTGATAGAGTAGAAAATATTGTGGGAGGAGAAAATGCTGGTTGCCAGCATTTTCTCCTTTTCCCACAATGCTTTTATAAGTCTTCTTTCTAAAGGTTGTTACAAGTCGGCTATGTGTAGTAAAGGGTTAAGATTGGCATGATTATATTGGCATGATTAGGTGGGAAAAGCAGTTGCTCCTTTTTCTACAATGTTTTATTAGCCTAACCCCATGGACACATAAAATTGGGTACTTTGTAGAGGTTTAACCCATTACCACACAATCCCTACTTTTGACGACCTTGAGTAAGAAGCTTTTGGAAAACATTGTGGGAAAAGGAGAAAATGCTGGTAACCAGCATTTTCTCCTTTTCCCACAATGTTTTCTACCCTTCACAAAACAAATTTCAAATTTTCAGTCACTTTTATTTTGTCGTCTGCAAATGCTTTCGAATTGGACATACCTAAAATTTTGTCGTTTGGTAAAGCGTTAAGACAATTTTTCCAGAATTAATCCTTTACCACAGAATCCTGAGTTTTAAAATGACCCTTGGGAAAAATGCTTTTGAAAACATTGTGGAAAAAGGAGACATGCCAGTGACCGACATTTTCTTTTTCCACAACATACTCTACCTTATTAGCGGGTTTTCAATTATTTGATACACATTTAATTTTTGTTCTGACTAAATGCTTTCAATGTGGACAAGAAGAGTATTTTGTGGTGAGGTTAAGGGTTGACTGATTGAATTTGCGTTTATTTAATGTCGCCACCGGTTGCCCATATGGGCGAAGCTCCTTGAAGGCTGTTAGTATTGTTACGGGGGATAGTGCAGATACAGGACGAAACCCATCCTAAGTTACGCCTGGTTCTTTAACGTGCTCGGTGTATAGCACGGTCACATGGGACCTTGGTTTAACGTCTCATCTGAAGGACTATTAGTAATTTTAGATGGCCAGCCGTGGGAATCGAACCCTCATCCTCATGATCACGAGTCCTATGCTCTATCTACCAACTGAGCTAAGTGTGCTGGTCAAGAGGTTAACCCTTTACCACACAATGACGCCTTTTAACGCCCCTGAAGAAGAGGCCTTTTGAAAACATTGTGGGAAAATGAGAAAATGCTGGTAACCAGCATTTTCTCCTTTTCCCACAAAGTTTTCTACCCTATCAAAGAAAAGTTGCGTCATTTGAGCCACTATGAAATTGTCTTCTGCAAATGCTTTCAATTTGGATAGGTCTTAAATTTTGCTGTGTGGTAAAGGGTTAAGGACTAACTACCTTTTAACTTTCACTTTTAGGTAACCAAACATGGCGTCATGACAAGCAAGTGTTTGAGACAGAGGAAAATGAGTTGAACCTGAAATTTTCCATGCATGATTTGCTAGAATTGCAATCAGTCAACAATTGCTCTCACTTAGATTTGTATTTCACTGCTTTTCACACAGGTAAAACAATGATATTGAATGAATCATTAATTCATTATTGTTTGCTTTTTATGACTGGCATAGTTATCTCCCTTTAATATATGCAAATAAGATGGGCTGGGCAAAGTGTTGGGATGCTTTGTGCAGATATATCAAATGAGCCAAAAGCATTTCTGTTAAATGTTAGGTACTTTAGTCAGTTTGTGTGTGTCAGATGTATACCAAACATCAAAATTTGAGACTCTTCCAAGTTAAAGACATTTGCAGATGACAAAATGAATGCTGCATGAATTAGGAAATTTTACTTTGAAAGGGTAGAAAAGATTGTAGGAAAAGGAGAAAATGCTATTTACCGGCATTTTCTCCTTTTCCCACAATGTTTTCTAAAAATTAATTCCTCTGGGTTGTTAAAACTTGGGATTGTTTGGTAAAGAGTTAAGTACCTAAGCTAGGCACCTTCGCTAGACATCTATTTGTCTGGTTTGGCTCATTAACTTTTTTTTTTTAACCCTTTACCACACGACAAATTTTAGACCGGTCCGAATTGAAAGCATTTGCAGGTGACAGTTTCAATGTGGATCATATGAAATTATTTTTCTTTGATAGGGTAGAAAACATTGTGGGAAAAGGAGAAAATGGTGGTATCCAGCATTTTCTCCTTTTCCCACAATGTTTTCAAAAGCCTTCTCTATCAGGGGTGTTAAAAGTCGTCATTGTGTGGTAAAGGGTTAATATATGGGTTAAACTGCAGACATATTTTACCTTGCCTTTTTCCTTTTCATTTAGAAAATATTAGTTGTCTTGTGTAGGCTTACATACCTCATCACTCCCGAAATGTATATGGGGCAGATGACTAAACTCTTTGCCGCACATCAGATTTTTAGACTCATCAATACTCAGCATCAAATGATAGGGTGGAAAACGTTTGGTGGAAAAAGTATTTGGAAAACATTTGGTTTCAAGTATTTTTTGTTTTACCACAAGTCTTTCAAAAGCATTCTTCCACAGGGTTGTTAAAACATTTGAGCTTTGCTCTGTGAAAAGAGGGCTTAATGCCTCTGCGAAAAGTATCGACCCAGGTCAGCCTGCACAATCTGCGTGGGCTGACCTGGGCCAAAACTTTTTGCTATCAGTCAATTTTCTGTATGTCAAAGGACCACTCTTCGTTCAGTTTCAGTCATTCATTAGACTTAAAGGATTTTACACATCCCTATTTATGTGATGACTTGCATGGTATAATGGATCACAGGATGCATTAAGCCCCTTTTTGCCAGAGCACGGCTCATTTGATTGTTTGGTAAAGGGTTAAGACATTCTTGTTAAATGTAGATAATCAGCATGAATTAGATTTTTACATTTATTACAAAATCCTAAGTTTTAAACACCTTGACAAAACAGGTTTTTGAAAACATCATTTGAAAAGGAGAAAATGCTAGTAACTGGTATCTTCTTTTCTCTCTCACAATGTTTTTCCAACATATCATAGACAAATTCAATAATTTACCACACTTTATTTGTTGTCTCTAATTGCTTTTAACATGGCAATGACTAAAATTTGTCATCTTTAAAGGGTTCATAAATGAACACATGAAAAAATTGGAAAAAATGGAGAAATTGTTCATTATAAGCAAGTTCTTTTGCAACAGTGTTTTTTCATAAGGTGTACATGGCAAGACTAAAACCATCATATGTAGGTAAAATGAGATTATAGCAGTCTAATCAGATAAAATATTATTTGACAGGCAGGTGCGAGTCATGGGATTTTCAGTGTGGCAGCGGACAATGCATTTATCATTCTCTATCCTGCAGTGGAGACAATCCATGTGGAGATAACTCTGATTGTCAAATATCTATCCCTGCCATTATCTCCCTCTGTTTAGGTAAGCTTAATTTACATAATTGTTTTATCTATAGACAAGAAATTTAACTTTCAATTTAATATCTTTCCCTGCCTTTATCTCTTTGTTTAGATATGGTTAATTTGCATAACTGTTCTATTCAAAACAGGAAATTTATGTTTGAATATACAACATTTAACCCTTTACCACACAATCCCAAGTTGTACTGACCCTTAGCAGCAAGCTTTAGATAACATTGTGGAAAAAGGAGAAAATACTGGTAACCAGTATTTTCTCCCTTTCCTACAGTGTTTTCAACCTTTAAAAGACATATTCCTTCATTTGAGCCACTTTCAAATTATTGTCTGCAAATGCTTTCAGTATGGACTTGCCTAAATTTTCATCTTGTGGTAAAGAGGTAAAGAAGAGAAATATTTAACCCTTTACCACACAGTCCCGAGTTTTAATGACCCTGAAAAAGAAGGCTTTTGAAAACATTGTGGGAAAAGGAGAAAATGCAGATAGCCAGCATTTTCTCCTTTTCCCACAATGTTTTCTTCCCTATCAAAGACACAAATCATCATATAAGCTACATTTCATTTGTCGTCTACAAATGCTTTCAGTTTGGCCACGTCCAAAATTTTGTTGGTTGGTAAAGAGTTAAAAGGAATGAAGATGTCTCTTTTAAAGGTCTAGGATGTTGTGCTACAAGGGTTCCTGCATGGCTCTTTGGTAATGTTTAGGACTTGTAGCCTGGAGGCCCTTTGGTTCGAGCCTCATTTGAAGCACTGGGTTTTTAGCTCCACTGGCCGAAGGCCAGAGAGCTATTGTCATGGCGTTGTGTCCGTCGTGCGTCCGTCCGTCCGTGCGTGCGTCCGTAAACTTTTTCTTTAAAAAACTTCTCCTCAGAAACTATTGACTGGATTTTTACCAAATTTCACAGGAATGTTCCTTTGGTGGTCCTCTTTCAAATTCCTTCAAATAATTGTGTTCCATGAAGAATTCTGGTTGCCATGGCAACCAAAGTAAAAAACCTTTAAAAATCTTCTCCTCCCAAACCGCTATTTGGATAGCATTATTATTTTGCAGGAATGTTCCTTAGATACAGGTTTACAGAATTCCTTAAAAAAAAAAAAGATCTGTCAAAAAACATGGCTTTTATGGGAGACTCATTTTCCTTTTATGGTATAAAGTAAAATCTTTGAAAAATTTCTTCTCTAAAACTATTCATTGGATTTCATTGTTGTTTTGCAGGTAAGTTCCTATGGTGGTTGTCTACCAAATTGTTTCTTCAGTGAGCTAAAATGCAGGATTGAATGATAATTGTTAAAAACCTCCTTTCGCCATTATAGAAATATCAGGCCTGTGGAGCGATACAGGCGCTCAAGCGCCTCTAGTTTGTAGGATTGTCCTTGGGCAAGATTCTTCAGAGCCCTAGCCAAGTACTGGTGAAACGCAGGACATACATGATTATCGGAGCTGTAATTTTTAGGGATCTTTTCAAAGTCTATTGCTACACAGTTTTTAAATCTTTGACTCGTACTATTTGAATGCATTTCCTGACAAAAAAAAAATAGACTGGTCCAAATTGAAAATATTTGTACATGAAAAAGTAATTGTGGCATCAATGATAGAATATGTATCATAGAGGGTAGAAAACATTGTGGGAAAAGGAGAAAATGCCAGCAATTTCTCCTATTCCAACTATGTTTCAAAAGCCTTTTTCTGTGGGAACATTAACACATTGGACTGTTCAATGAAGGGATAATTGTGTTTTGGCTGTGATTTGTCCATTGTTGCAGAAAATATTTCTCTGGAAGATGTGGAGAGTGGGCATCCGGAAATTTGCTGTAAATTTGTTTTAGAAGGCAAAGAATTGTTAATTCTTTTGACTATTTTTCATTTTAAGGTGGAGTGTGTGTAATTGGTGTCTTGGCTGTAATTGTGTTCATTGCCTGTAAAATCTGTCCTTGTTGCTCTTGTGGAAGAGGTGGGGAATGGGCTCCCAGAAAGTTTTCACCTGTAAGTTATTATTGAGCTTCTCTGTTACTAATTAACATAAAGGTTATAATTGCTCTTATTAACCCTCTACTACACAATTCCTAGCTTTAATGACCCTGAAGTTAAAGTTCCCCATCTATTCATTTTAGCCAAATGTAGAAATGTGTTTAAATCAATAGATTAGCAATATCTGTGGCCCCAAAGAATGGAAAGAAGTTTCAGATTTGTTATTTGAAATGAATCTTGGTTGGAGGAAAATTATGTCAGGTTAAAATTGTAAACAATGGGGGAGTGTATCACGAGAGTCATTTGCATCCCCCCTCCCCCCCCATCAAAAAATAGAAAGCTAGACTACTTGTTGTTTCAACGCGGGAAATGGCGCACTCGTCTATTTGTAGGATCATGTCTTTTCCCCTTCTTTCAGCAGTCCTATAATGCTACTTATTAATGTGTACATACGAAATTTATATTTCTATTGTCTTTAAAATCATTCCACTGCACTCTCGATACAAAATTCTGACGTCCTCAAGTAAACGGCTGTTGGGTTGTTGTAACATAGATTGTTGCGACAGGAGACCTGTGTAGTGTATCTCGGCTCCACTTTCTTGCCAGCTATATGAATATGCAAGGAAAAGATCGTACACAGTCACGTGACAAGTATCATGTGGTATCCTCGATTGAACGAGTGGATAGGAGCCAATTTCAAAATTACATTTTCTATCCGTCGTAATCTATGCAATCTCGCAACCACCATGCAGCCACAAGAATGACTATAGTTTGATAAAATATGGACGAAATTAGTTATATTGGGCTTAAAATGAGTAAATGGGTATCTTTAAGAGCTTTTGAAAACATTGTAGAAAAAAGAGAAAATGCTGGTAACCAGCATTTTCTCATTTTCCAGCAACGTTTTCTACCCTTTCAAAGCCAAATCCTATCATTTGAGCCACATTTTAACTGATGTCTGCAAGTGTTTAGAACTTAGAATTAAGTGACAAAAGAGGAAAAGGATTGAAATTGAGGATTATGTCTTGTTTATATAATCTAAAAAATAGCAGGAAAAGCAGCAGCATAAAAATGCTGTATGTACTATAACAGCCTGTAACTTTATACCAAATGACAACATTTTAGACTTGTAAAAATTGACAGCGTTTGCAGACTACAAAATGAATGTGACTGAACAATTGAAATTAATCTTGAGAAAGATAGAAAACAGTGTGGTAAAAGGAAAAAATGCTTGTTACCATTAAAAGGTTTTTTTGCAGGGTCATGAAAAGACAGGATTGTGCGATAAAGGGTTAACTCTTCTTTTAATGATCATGAAGTTATGTTTTGAAGACCATATTGGAAGAGGATCTTTGAAAAGATTTTTGTTTGGTAAAGAGCTTTAAAAAAAATATACGGAAAAAAAAAGACAATGCCGGTAACCAGAATTTCCTCTTTTTCCCCATGTTTTATTCCCTGTTAACCCTGTATCACACTATCCAGAGTAAAATGACCCTGAGAGAAGGCGGCTTTGAAAACATGGATAACCAGTAATGTCTCTTTTTCCTACAATGTTTTCTAGCCTGTTAAAGACAGACATATTCATCTGAGTTACATTGATTTTTGTTGTCTGCACATGCTTTCAATTTGGTAGAGTACAAACTTTTGTCATTTATTAAAGAGTTAAAGCATGTGTTGGGTTTCATTTGTTGTCCGAAAATGCTTTTATTAATATGGACAAGTCTTAACTTTCATTGTTTGTTAAAGATTCAACCCTTTATCACACAGGCTAGGTTTTGACATAAATGAACTTCTAAAAAGCATTAGAGAGGAAAAACAAATGACCCATGCTCTGTGAAAAGGGGACTTCATGCATTTGCGAAAAGTATCAACCCAGGTCAGCCTGGGCAGTTTGCACAGGCTGACCTGGGCTGAAACTTTTTGCTACATTGGTCAATTTCCTGTATGTCCAAGGACCAGAGTACCTCATGATTAGGTCAGTTGTTGAAAAAAATGTGGCTAATTGGATCGATAATTATGTGATCGGTTGCTTGATATCATGCATCGTGGAGATGCATTAAGCCCCCTTTTGCCAGAGCACGGCTCAAATACATCTAAAGGCAAATGTCTCCTTTAACTCTTTACCAGACAAAACTTTGGACCTGTTCAAAATGAAAGCTTTATAGACAACGATTTAACTCTTTACCAGACGACAAAATTTTAGACTGGTTCAAATTGAAAGCACTAGCAGACGACAAAATTAATGGGAATCAAAAATTGAAATTTGTTTTGGGAAAGGTAGAAAACAATTTGTGGGAAAAGGAGAACATGTTGGTCACCAGAATTTTCTCCATTTCCCACAATGTTTTCAGAAGCCTTCTTTCTCAGAGTCGTGAAAAACCAGAATTGTTTGGTAAACAGTTAAATGTGGTTCAAATAATGGAAATTTGTCTTTGATTGGGAGATAAGGAGAAAATGCTTGTAATCAGCAGTTTCTCCTTTTCCCAAAATGTTTTAGAAGGCTTCCTCCTCAGGGTCATTAAAACTTGGTACTGTGTGCTGAAGGGTTAGCTATTTATCTTTGACTTGCCTACGCTGAAATCATGTGCAGATGAAGGATTACATGGCCTGCAACACGCGAAAAGGGGCATTCAGACATTTGCGTAAAGTGTCATCTCGGATCAACCTGCGCAGTCAGCACAGGCTAATGTAATTTTCTGTTTTGCGCAAGTCTACTGTAGCACAAAACCTAATGTAGTCGTAAAGTGCCGTCTTGGATTAGCCTGTGCAGACTGTGCAGGCTGATCCGAGAAGACTCTTTACGCAAATGTCCAAATGCCCCTTTTCGCGTGTTGCACGCCATATGTGGCTCAAAGATTTGCTTGGTCTTTGAGTGGATAGAAAACATAAATATCTTGGTGTATGAAACAAACTACTACTAGAATATGCACATGTATATAGAGCTATTAGTCTAAGCACTGTCGCTTAGCTTGTAACATTCAGGGCTTGAAACCAGGTCACTGGTTTGAATCCCCAGCTGGGGTATTTTTTTCTGGGGATTGATGATAGTAATTTTCCTAAGATTCATTTCTCTCTCACCACTGATCATTGTTTTGACATTGATCGTTTAGGATAGTAGCCAGAGGCTTGGGAAGAATGTTGTGCAAAGCACTGGTAAAAGAAACTCTGAAAAAAGCATGAGAAGGTGCACTTGCCGTCATTATATAACTGGAATAATGTTGAAAAGGTGTTAAACTCTATACAATTAAAGTACACAGATTTTAAATGACAACGGAGGGAATCTTGTAAAATTTGACTTATATTTTTTCTTTCCAGACAAAGGCCCTTGAAAATGTACAGTCCTTTACTCCTGCTACCGTCACTTTTGTACCTTTAAAGAGAACTTGGAGTTATCAATAAAAGTCAGGGGTCATGCCATGTTTGTTTCTTGTAGTTTGTATGGAACTTATGGGGCTTTAAGCAGTATTTCCATTCATGTCATATTAATGTCTTACTTGGGTTTCACAGGGACTAGCTATATTGCCACAGACTAGTTCACTAGAAAGCTGTTTTGACCTTTATACATGTATTTCATAATTTGACCCCTAACTCTTTACCAAACAAGTGTTTTAATTTTACGAAACAACATTTTTAGACACGTCATATTTGACAGCAATTGCAGACGACAATGGCTCCATCAATGGGAGTTGTCCACAAAAGGTTGGAAATTGTTAGACAACAGAATTTGCCTTTTTTCCCCCCCGTTATTTTCAAAAGTTTTCTTCTTTAGGGACATTAAAACCCAGGTTTGTGTGGTAAATGGTTAAGGACCTGGACAAATTGGCTTTTGAAAACATTGTTTGAAAAAAAGAAAATGCTGGTAATCAGCATTTTCTTCTTTTCCCACAATTTTTTTCTATCCTTTCCAAATAAAGTTTTCGTCATTTGAACCAGATTTAATTTGTTGTCTGCATATGCTCTGGTTTTGAACTGGCCAAATACATGTATTCCGTTGCCTAGTAAAGAGTTAAAACTCATTTCGTAAGTATGCCTTTGCAGCTAGTGCTGGCTAAGATCAGATTGCATAGAGCATGCAGTCTGATCATTGATCTACACTGTCTGCTTTTTGTGGATGTTCTGGACAAAAGCAACCATGAAATTAAATTATTTGGGTTGTGTTTCTAGATTGATAAATGTCTGTTGAGCTTAATATTTGGCTTTCTAAAGGTTAATTGCCAGTGTGGATGTAAGATCAGGCTATGCATTCTTTATAGTCTAATTTGTCCAGTCTAAACATTTGCAAGTAGTTTTACAAGCTTCAATCCTTGCCAAGCGATTCTGAGTTTTATTGACCTATAAAAAAAAACGCTTTTGAAAACACTGTGATAAAAGGAGATAATAACTGTTAACCAGCATTTTCTTCTTTTTCCATAAGGTTTGATAACCTTTCAAAGACAATTTTAGATACTTAATCCACACATATTGTCTACAAATGCTTTGAAATTGGCCAAGTCCAAAATTTTGTTGACTGGTAAAGGGTTGAATTAACCCATTACCACACAATCCAGACTTTTAACGACCCTGAGAAAGAAAACTTGAAAACAATGTGGGAAAAGGAGAAAATGCAGGTAACCAGCATTTTCTCCTTCTCCC
The DNA here is from genome assembly GCA_946811185.2 of Hippopus hippopus. Taxonomy (NCBI): domain Eukaryota; kingdom Metazoa; phylum Mollusca; class Bivalvia; order Cardiida; family Cardiidae; genus Hippopus; species Hippopus hippopus. Next base: position 9,927,880 of record OX328103.1, on the reverse strand, counting down.
ACAATGTTTTCTACCCTTCCCAAAACAAATTTTAATTTTTTAGTCACGCTTATTTTGTCGTCTGCAAATGCTTTCAATTTGGACCAGTCTAAGATTTCATCATTTGGTAAAGAGTTAAAACAGGAAGGCATGATAAACAGTTATTAATCAAGGTGATTGACTTCAGAGTACAGATTGCACGGTGGACATTTATGACTAGAATCTAACTAGAATTTGTTTTGAAACATATCAAACCTTAGAGCGCCAAAAGAACCCAACAGACACATTTAGCTTGATTGATTGATTGATTGTATAGTGTTTAACACTGTTTTCAACATTATTTCAGTTATATTGCAGAGGCCAGTGCACCTGTCCATGCTTTCCTGGAGTTTGTTACCACACAATAGTCTTTCCAAGCCACTGGCTGCTTACTCACGTTGACACAACTGAGCTACCAGGGCTCAGCATATTTAGTTTAAAGACCAAAATAATGAAATTTACAAGTTGCCTTTGTGTCACATTAATTTTGTTGTCTGCAAATGCTTTCAGTTTGGAAAAGGCTTTGTCCTTTGGTAAAGAGTTACGGTTTGTTTCACTAATAACTTATGACTATTTACAACTTAATGAGTAACAGATCAGTTGAAAGTAAATTATAGCAATATTAAATGAATTAATGTGAAAAACATCAAACCAAAAGAAGGAATTGGCCTGTATGAAAAATCTCTCCCTTTGCAACATTGTTTTTGAAAGTGTCTGTTACAAAGACATCTTTACGCAACAGATTTAATGCAAATCTGCGAAAAGAACATTAGCTTTATCAAGAATTAACTTCTGTACTCTTTAGCAAACAACAAAATTTTAGACTTGTCTAGATTTATAGACAACCACAATAATGCGACTCAAAAGTTGAAATTTGTATTTGGCAGGGTGGAAAACATTGTGGGTAAAGGAGAAAATACTGGGGACATTAAATGATTAAGCTCATCATCAACTAATCGAAGTACTCCTACATTACTTGAACTAAAAAAAAAAGTGACAGATGTCAGAGACACAATGCACAAATAAATACATAAACATGGTATATAGAGGATATTTGTTTTTATGGTGAAAGATCGAAATTTATTTCATCTCATGAACATCATCGGTAATATTTTCACTCGTGGCTGTGCCACTCGTGAAAATATTACCGATGATGTTCACGAGATGAAATAAATTTTGATCTTTGACCGAAAAAAAATATTCTATTTACATGTATTTCATGCCTTTAACCCTTTCTGGGGGAAACTTAATCAAAATCCAGTATTTCACCAATATTTCTCGATAACCTACAGGAAAGCATGAAATAAACAATGTTATTCACAGAATGAAACACGAGTTACAAGAAAAATATGAATAAATAAACACAAATATAAACAAAACCTATATTTCCCAGCCGTGTTCTGTGAAAAGGGGGTTTAATGTATCTGCACAAAGTACCAACCCATATCAGCCTACGCGATCTGCGGAGGCTAACATGGATTGAAACTTTTTGCTATTTAGTAAATTTTCTGCCTCCAGAATTTGGTCAACAGTCAGATAAATGGACTTTATGTATCAAATACTATGTGATGTTTTACTTGGTATAATGCAGCAGGGAAATGCATTAAAACACCATTTGCCAGAGCATAACTGATATCACTTAATTACCCATATTTGGAAAAAACTCTTACACCATCATTGTTAACATGAAGACCTCTTGCTTAAAGGATAAATCAAGATTAGACTACACAAAACATGCTGTCTGATCTTTGATCTAAACTCTCCTCTACTGTATTCTGAACAATGACAAAAAGTTATCTCCATTTACAATGAAACTCTTCTTTCATACCTTAAAAAAAGGTGAATTGCTTATCTTTTTAAGGATAAACAGGTTAAACAGTAAAACAATACCGTAGCAGATGTCTGGAGACCTCTTTCGAAAACACTTTTAAAAGGACAGTGTAAAAAAGGTAAAAGGCAGTTTCTCCATTTGTCATGCTCTATTTATACATTTCAAACTTCTTTAAATTTCATTATCGCTAATCCACAAGAACTATTTCATTATATTTTTTCAAAGCCATCTGCTTCATGATTGACTGATTGATTGCATGGTGTTTTACGCCACTTTGACAGCTCACTGATTCAAGAGAGTCCTAGGTTTCGACAGTGCTAGGCTATGGCTCAGAAGTGTCTTGCCCAAGGACACTTCCATGAAAAACCCAATGCTTCAAGTGAGGCTTGAACCAGGGGCCTCTAGTTTACGAGTCCTAAACTTTACTACTAAGCCAACCTGGACCCTGAGCTTCAAGAGGTAATGATTTAAGTAAAATGGCATCTTACATCAATGCACCACGTAATGCCATTGAAAAACAGAAACAAGTGCAAAATGTAATGTATAATGATACAATGAAACCAGAGCAAAATCCTTGCCACAGAGACCAATCACTGTAACTCTATACCATAACAGAATTTTAGACTCGACCAAATTCAAAGCATTTGCGGCTGACATATGCTTCTCAAACAATGACTTTTGTCTTTGGTAGCAAAGAAAACATTGTGGGAAAAGGAGAAGGTGCTGGTCACCAGCATTTTCTCTTTTTCCCACGTTTTAAAAAGCTTTCTTTTCAGGGTCATTAAAATTCGGGATTGTGTGGTAAAGGGATAATTGATTGTAAAAAGCTTAATCCTGGACAGCCCTGCAAGTGCCAAGCCAATCTGTGATTGCTTTTCTGAACAATGTGGATCAAGATCAGACTGCACAGAATGTGTAGTCTGATCCTGATCCACACTGTTCACTACATTGTGACATTCTAGCCTACATTAATCTTGAAACTGCAGTAATCTATTGTAACAGAAAATGTCAAAGTAGGATCCTTGCAATTGATACTCTTTACACACAATCTCAAGGTTTAACGACCTTGACAGAGAAGACTTTCGAAAACATTGTGGGAAAAGGAGAAAATGCTGGTAGCCTGCATTTTCTCCTATTCCTACATTGTTTTCTCTGATTTCAAAGACAGAAATCATCTTTTGTGTTACACTAATTTTTGTCTTCAAATGCTTTTAATTTTAAAAGTCCAAACTTTTATTGTAAGCTAAAGGGTTAAATTGATTGACAGAAATTGTAAATTGTCCACATGTGCAATACAAATTTGTAGTTGCAAGATTCTCAAAAATCGGGAAATGAATTAAAAATTTGTCTGTTTGTCATACAGTTTCAAGGTTAAGAATGCTGGACATATTTTGGAATGTATAGCTGGGTGGAGGAACAAACCACATAAAAGTGTTCTAAGCTGCTCAAAGTCAATGCCACAGACAAAGGGAGACATTTTCCTAATGATGTATATGACAAATGTTCACGCACATCCTACTGCGCATGTATTTTTGTCTTGGATATTGAATCAAAAGTGCACCTATGTATTTTTTGCATATAATGGTAATACTATTGGTGCACTGAAACAAGTAGCACTTTCTTCGGGTAGTATTGGTGAAAAGAAAAAAATGGATCTTTGAACTGTCACCGTGAAATAATTAAAATACTGCTGACACGGCGTTACACACCGAACAAGGAAACAACGGCAGGAAGTTTAAAGCTGTGGAAGTATAGCTTTTGGCCACCGCTCTCGTTCAGGAATGGAATAACTTTCCTGATGCAATGATTTTACGTTATGTAAGGTCTATGCGACGTCGAATAATTGCCTGTATCGACAGCAGAGGTGGCCATACAAGATATTGATTGAAAAATTACAAGAACTTTAAGAAAAACCTAACTTTAATGTTACCTTAGTCTTTGAGAACTTTTGCAACTTTGATTTTAGTACCACCTTCATTTAAACTGCAAAAACCTAACTTAAACTTTCTGTTAGTCAAAATCTGATTAGCCTGGCATTTTCTACAGACTCTGAACTAAAGTATGATACCAAATTTGTTGGTCTTCAGTAAAACATGCGACACGAAATAAAAAAAAATTAAGTGCACACTTATTTATGGAACTGAGTATAGAAATATGTCGCCGACACAGATGCTCTCAAAACATGACCAAGGTCACAGTCATGGTATAGTTCCAAACTCAAACAAGGACCTATAGCCATTCTGATTGACCGAAGCATTTTGATATATATACACTGTATATGCAAAAATTTTTGCCAAGCAGTAAGACCTTGACCTTTGAGCTGGCAACATAGTTTTGGTTGCCAGGTGCTGTCTGTTCATTACAATTTTTTGAGCAAAATTGTAACTACAGATGCCCTGGTCTGGAGTAATTTTTGCATATTTATGTCTTTGTAATTACTTTTTATGGCTTTTTAATGACTGTATCGAGGGGACAAGTGACATCCCAGGTGCATGGGGGCACCTATATGTAGAAATGACGCGCTGAGAAACGGAAACACCGTGTCCATGTAAGGAAAGCGTCAATAGTAATAGCTGTCAGTGACGTCATAACTGCTCTAGAAACCCATAGCCATGAGCGGTAATCGACATTCGTTCAGAATATTTCATCATGAACAGTAAAAGCGTTGCTCTCGGAAATGACAGACATTTGAAGGTGTGCTCGTGGAAAGGCGAGACAGGCAATGGCATGGATCTCAGAAAGTGGGAAAATGACAAGCCTAGGAAGAAAGGAATCAGTTTAACGTTACTCTCGGTGGAAAGAATTAGTAGACTTGATCAACGAGGTGAACGAAGCATTGAATAAGAACCAGGACTACCGTGTCCACTTAGATGGGAACGTGGACTGCACCGTCAGGAAGAACAATCCTTGCATCGACGTGAGGCAATACTGGAAGCCGCAGGACAATGTTGTGCCTTGTAAGAAACTTGTAAGAAAAGACTGTGCCTGAGACCCTCAGACTTGAAACGCTATGACAGAGTTTCCCAGACATACCAGCAGCGATCCCCGAGTTGTCTACCATCGTACCATGCTGATTTCAGAGCAATCATATGAACCAGTTGGGATATTTGAGCTGTTCCCAGTGCAATCCCAACGACTGTGGCAATTGGTGATTGGATACAATTGATTTACAGTTCCTCAAATAGTGTTACTACTCATTACAGACTTCACACTGACAATTTTTTGAGACACATAAACTAAACTGTGTTTAATGATTTTTCAGGAACCTGTACTTATTAACGCAGGAAGATATTCTAAAAGTATGCGAGAGAGTTAGGGTGCTATGGGGAACTCTTTGCCATACATCTGGGATATGAAAACATGACAGTTGGATAGGTTAAAAAATCAGTATCCGAGGCAAATGGAAACCTTACTCTCTGTTTTGATCAACAAGTGGCACAAAGTTGTGATTCAGTGTGACTGTCCTAAACCGTTACTCACCTACGCTTTTCAAGGTGTCAGAGACAATTTAACGGCTTCCAAAATCCTGCACAATGGAGACCTAGCAAGAAAACTCAGCCCAATTACTTCGGATAAAGTGCGTAGTGTTCATTTCAAATCATGATTACCAACGTTGTGTGTACAGTCGACACAAATTGTGACGTTCACCTCAGAACCTTGGTAACCAAGACTGTCAATATTATATATGATCCTGACTGATTTTCGGGAGCTGAATGGAACATCCTAAAATTGGAGGACATTGTATGGTGTTTTAGGCCAGAAACATATCCATGAACGGACGAGTGGCATCAATCTCCGAGGCTAAACGACGTGTGATACGATACGCAAAACGTCTATAACATTTGGGATGGCAAGTACAACTTTTGAGGATTCGAGTTGTCACGGTGTCTGCTTCTTTTAAATTGGACTCTGCCATAAATTTCAACAAAGTATGTGGTTTCTATTCAGGAAGTTACGAACCGGAACTCTTTCCAGCAGTCATGTTTAAGGTCGATGAGATACATTTCACATGTTTTCAGTCTGGCACGGTGTTCATGACAGGTATAAAACGACAAGTTCAATTAGATACTGTGTGCATACCCATTTTACAAGAGTTACCTTTGTTGTAAAGCGTTACAGGAGGGACTGCCCTAATCCCCAGCGCGCTGTATTGAGTGGGACATAATAAAATAAGTAAACATATATTTTTTTGGAATATCAGTCTCATATAATTTGAAATCCATTGAGAGATTTTTTTTTTTTACACTGTTCTCTTATAATTTAAAAACCAAATGACAATGTGTCCAAATTCTTCAAAATAACCCTTTTGTCGTACACTATTCGGTTCTGTTTTTTTCTTCTTTGTTATACAAAACATTGTTGTATTAATTCCTTGAGATCTTGTTCAGATTCAAGGCGAAAATGATCTTAGAGGTTCTTCCTCATCTTTTAACTTTCTTTTTCTATAGGTTTATGTGTGGGTTGGATCAATGTTGGCCACCATGTTTCTGACGCTGCCAATATTCAGTAGTTGCACATTTGTGTAGTTAATACTGAAGTCCAGGATCTTGCATGCCTGCTTGCCTTTGATCGTTGTGTAGGTGTAGTTTTTAGGTCCCCCACTCACAAACTTGACAATGTGGTCACCGTGGTGTAATTTGTCAGTCTGCCCACCTGAAAAATTATAGAGAATATTTATTTTAGGTAGAGTTGACGATAAATCCTAAAAAGCACTAATTATTTCTTCTATCTGAGGTTATTTTGTTATGATACCTACCCAAATAATCTTTTGAAGGCGGATCATATTGTCTCAGTCTGCTGACGTAGATGACCAAGTCAATGTCATAGTACAGACCATGGTCGCCAAGTTGATCTAAAACCTCGTAGAATTTGAGTCGAGCCCAGCAGGTGGTAAATGTGGCCAGGAAGATGTTGGTCTTCATGTCTTCTGGTACAAATCCGGACTGATGTTCGTACTCGAGGTGAAGGTGCTCCTCGTTGATGATATGAAAATCCTTCACCTTTTTGGTACGATCTGTCAGTGTTTTGTACAATTTATCCAGCTGCGAGGAATGGATAAATTCTCAGATCCCCTGATTTAGTTGCTGACCAAATTTTCCCCAGAAACTGAAAAAAGAAGAAACAAAGTGTTTACTTATATGTTGTATTCAAAGAATATAGAAACAGTACACATTTAGTGACATAAATGTAGTTAAAAATGAATTGATAAGAACATTCACCTGTTTAGGCAGAGCTTGGCCAGGGCACGCAGACCGGGGTTCTTTTTGATATTTTCTGGTTTCAACTGAACACCCTGGTTCAAAAGCACCCATCCATTAATCAAATATTCTTCAACCCATCTTTTCTCAGTTTGTCCAAATGGCTCATAATTTACACACCGGGGTTTGCTCATATTAAAAATAAAACTCTCTCTGCAACAATGCTATCTAAAGTTACCTGCAGCGCTGCACAACGAGAAAGTCTGTTGTGCTCGATTTACGAAAGTTTCTGGTTCAGTAAAATGGAAGTATATTGATACCTTTTTATCTTGAATGTGCTAAAGACCTATACTTTATTTTTTTTCCTGGGTAGTTTTGATATTCGTAAGGTTGTCATAAATTGTGATTTATTCTGGTAGAGGAAAACTGCTGTCGGACACAGTTTAAGACGGGTAAAGGTATGATAAACATTACGCGAAAAAATGTTCTTTAAAATGGCGAAATATAGATGGCTACAGAAGATTGTAAGAACATACTCTTACCCGGGATAACTTTATAAAGCTATTAAAAACACATATTTTGATCACACACTAAAACAAAATTATAATAATATGACAAAGTAAACAGTTAATGCAATTTCATTCCAGTAACTCGAGTCTAAAAAGTGCTCGAAAAAATATCGGGTGTCGAAATGACCAAATTTGCAAAAAAAAAAAAAGCACCGTGGGTCGAAATGGTCAAAATTTTATCTACATCTAGAAAATTTGTGCTAAGTTCAACGAGGAAAGCATCCTATTGTAAGGAAAACACTTCTTTCACAACAAAAAATCTTCATTTCGTAGACGGAATCTTCCTTTCGCGAAAGGAAGTTCCTTTCGCTGTTTAGCTATACCGGTCGAAATGACCAAAAAGATTCGAAATGACCGGGTGTCGAAATGACTGTCATTCCATCCCCAAGTATACTGTGCTTCTCGTACCAAGAAAATCAATTTTATTGCAACATCAACAATGCCCCGAAAAATTCAGCAAATGGTGACTTTACATAAAAGTCGACACTTAAAATACCTCAATATCGAAGTTGACTCCACTAGATCTACTTTCTGCTGTCAAATCTTGTTTGTAACCCATTTTGAATACTTTACTTCGCCGTAATTTATTTTCCGAATATAAATGCTAAATTAGTATTATTTTGAAACATCTAGACTATTTAAATACTTCAAATAATTATTTAACTCGTGACTTTTTTTTCTTTCATGATCTTTTGCAGAGTAAAATATAGAAATCTAATATTTTCTTTTTCCTTTTGTTTCGTAGAATATTTTACAGGCCTTTTTATTCAACATAGAAAGGTTCGATAGAAGTACTAGTAAATACTTTCAATGTAGCGATTTTTTCTAAACATAGAATTCTCAACTTTAATAAATTATTATGTAATAATATCATTGAATTGAAATTATTTTTAACTTAACTTATTCATATACAAGTTTTATATGATAGAATAAATTGAAAATAAGGACCTATCTTGATACTCGAGTAAATATATTTCAAATGCGACTCACGTTTCGCCCCCGTGACACTTCCCCCGTAGTCGTTCTCCCCCTAGTAGTTTCGACCCTATTTTTCGTCCTAAGTCATTTCGCCCCCTAACCCTAGTCGTTTCGCCCTAAATCATTTTCCCCAGTCATTTTGCCCCCAAACCATTTCCCTATAGCCGTTTTTATATAAATTATACAGAAACTTTATTAACGCAGTTATTTTATTTGATTTGTCATTCATAGGTTAGAACATTGTGGAAAAAGGAGAAATGCTGTTTCGTTTACCATAATTTTCTCCTTTCTCTACAACAATTTAAAAAGCCTTCGTCCACTGGGTCGTGATTGTGTGGTAAAGGGTTCATGCATCATTTGTTTTTGCTTTGGAAAAGATGGAGATCTCACCTATTCAAAGTTCCTTTTACTTCAGTCTTCGGTCTTTCTTTTTTTGCACTGTAGCTCAGTAAATTGATAACAGGACTGTAGCTCAGTGAGTTGATAACAAGACTTGAATACAGGGGATTGCTGGTTCAATCTCCTGCTCGGCCAATTTCCTTTCCAGAGACTGATGATTGTCATTGCAATAGGATTCATTCCTCTCTCACTGCTGACCAGTGTTTCGACGATGGTTGTGTGGGAAAGCAGACAGGGGCCTGGAAAGAATATTGTGTAAAGTACTGGTTAAGAAACGCCTGGAAAGCATTGATAGGCCGCCGCAATTTGACTGAAATGATGTTGAAAGCAGCGATAAAACATCAGACAATCTACTCATCAATCTGAAAATATTTATATTAAAAAAAATCTCGTCTTTATTAAAAAGAAATTTAAGCATCTGCTTATTGTTTTATACTTATATTTATGTCAGTTTACTGCTTTAAGTCATTATTAAAGCTGTAAAGGCAATCTGAAGTTCTTCTTATCGGACAATGTGAAACTGACATTATTCGACATGCATTTGTCAACGAGAGCGGAAGGTAACTTCAAAACCTGACAATTTACACCAGACAGGCGGATCAACATACAAGTTTATCAGTTTTTCATTACCGACATGCCAGTCTGATGAGCTGTGATAAACAGTTGCTTGTGCGCGTCCTTCGAACTTGAAGCTTACTGTTTATGGCGGAGTTCTGAGCTTCCGAAAATATTATAAATGCATTACTTGTTACAGTAGATTCGCCAATACTTCATTTTTTATCTAAATTGTAGTATTTGTTAATGATGGTAATAGACGGCAAGGGCCCTGGTTTCGATGCAAACAAACACGAGGCAAGTTAACACTTTACCACAAAATCCCGAGTTTTAACAACCTTGAGGAAGAAAGCTGCTAAACATATTAAGCGAAAAGGAGAAAATGCCGGAATTTTCTCCCCTTCACGCTGTTTTCTACCCTTTCTAAAACAATCTCTGCCATTTGAACCACATTTTATTTGTTGTCTGCAAATACTGTGCACTTAAAAAAGTCCAAAATTTCGTCGTTTGGTAAAGGGTTAAAGAAATTCTACCCTTCTTTAGGAAATGATCGACGATTTTTAATGACAGTTGGAAGAAATAATCCACAGATGAAATAACCGACTATGTTGATCATTTCGATTGGCAGCACGAGCACTGCTTGTATACAGTGCAAAACGACCAGGGGGGGGGGGGATATCTGGAGGTAAAACGACCAGGGGGAAATGTATTTGGGACGAATCGACTTGTGGAGGAAATGGTTTTTTGACGAAACGACTCGGTAACGGGAGGATTTGCTACTTCGTCAATTTAATCGGCATAAGTTTCGCTACTGTAATTAAAGGCCTTGTCACTTCTCGAAAATTGCATTCAAAGAATTCACAACTTTTTATCTATTTACTTTAATAATAACTCGTGTAATAAATTACTTGGGCACTTCAGACATCATGTATAGTTTTAGTTACATAAAATAAAAATATTATATTCACCGAACCAATCTTTGTACAAAGAGGGGAGTTTCATAAACAAACAAAAATAATTATTTTTGTTAATTTATGAGACTCCCTTCATTTGTACAAAGATTGGTTTAGTGATGTAAGGCTTTTTTCATATACAGATACAGAGAATTTCCCCTCATGCTGTATTTAACACAATGAAGAAAAAATAATTTTAAGAACATTGTGGAAGGGAGTGAAATTGCTCGCAAAAATTAATTTCACATTTTCCCGCTGTGTTCTTCCATAAAATCAATAATTTATGATCATATTTCGACTAGTTTGTTTAAATACACAACCTTATCTGAATCTCTGAATAGTACATGTATTTTTATTAACTCTTATTCTGCAATTTGTCACATTTGCAAGCAGTGAATTCCAAAATCAATCTACACTCGAATCTTGGTCTGGACTGTTCGCAGGGGTCACAAACGTCATTGGTTGTAAATAACCACTGTTGTAAGGAAAGAGGGAGGATGGCCACGACCTCCCCTATCCAATATACGTGGCTAAGAAAGTTTGCAAAAAAAAAAGATACAGAGAATTCAAAATTATTGACTAATACGTGCGAATTCGTGGGTGATTTGAGAATCGTTGAAAACATAAAAGTACTTAGCTTAATCCTTTAGCTCTGCATCTAGAATATACTGGAACACGTGCATTCGTCTTTCACAACGAAGTATGCACATTATTTGTACGGAGTATTCCGTATGAGTGTTGGAGATATTGTCCCCTGGAAAAATATTTTCCCCAACTTTTTGGGGGGACGATTTCTATGGAGAAAAGAGCTTATTCGTCTTCCGTTTTATGCTGTCCCAGTGTTTACGGGAGGCGACTCGTGTATATATCACGATGAATATGCAAGAGTGTTCTCTCTTGAACTATAACTTGTTCGGTACAGTTCAATCCAAAGCGCGACCCACTGACCTTTTGCAGACAGTGTACACCAAGATCAGACTGCACAGTACGTGCAGTCCGATCTTGAATCTACTCTCTCCGTTATTTAGAAATCTTTCCGCAAAAATAACTTTGAAATAGCAAAAAATTGAGTTGTACTGTCGGTTTGAAACTTTCATTTCACTTACATGTATTTAGCAGGATACGGATTACAAGTCATACACTTAAGGACACTTCGCGTAACAAAAAGTAAGGATCGGTGTATGAGTTTCCTCCCTTAGACCAAAAATTGACGGCTATAGTTAACCCTTCGGCTGCTAAGCGCGACTCAATGACCTTTCGCGGACAGCGTAGATTAAGATCAGACTGCACAGAACGTGCAGTCTGATCTTTAATCTGCACGGTCGATAAGGAGATACTTTCCTCCCAAAAATACCTTTGAAATAGACAAACTCGGGGTTTTATTATCGGCTCAAGAGTTTCATTTCACTTATTTAACAGTATAAGGATTAACAGTCAAACAGAAAAGGATCTTTGTGTGACATTGACTAGCGAGGCTCAGACTATCAACTTTAGAATAATTGCAAGTTTTAGACGATCCCAGTCTTCGGATATAATTTAAAAGCATGAAATAAATACACCAGTCAATTATAAATACATCCGCTATTGGCCTGGGAAATAGCCGCGGTGTATGCCAAGCATGGTGGGGACAGTTTTTTCCGTGCTGTTTAAGTCTGTGAAAAACCCTGCACAAATCCGAGTTTTCCCCTTATCTAGATTTAGAAACTGTATACATATTTGCAGCAAACAAAATCATTTTCTGTTTCTAAATTTTTTTGCAAGTATTATGTTTGGGGCACGAAACAGGCATGATTTCTGCACAGACCTGTTATTGTATTTACTATTACTTAGCGGCAGAGTTTTGATTTTACGCATCGCGCATTCATATTCATCCTATACAGGATAGTGATACTTCATATCAGTTAAATCTTCAAATAATATGACATGCACAGACATTGTCTTGATTTTATCCTTATTGTGGTTTAGCCTTAGTGAGATTAAAATCATATGGGTTTGAAGCTCTATTGGTCTCTCATGTCTGCGCATGTCATATTCTTCGAAGAATCGACCTGTCTGCTATGACGCATCACCATCTCCAGTACAGGAGAAAATTAATACGACGCTTATCAAGTAGCAATTGCGAAAATGGCTATAATCAATACATCTCTGGTGAAAATGTAGCCTGTTTTTCGCTCCAAATATCTTGAAAATTTAATTATTTCAAATGGGAAAAAATAGTTTTCACAAATAATCTTGTTTTACTGCACATCTTAGAATACAGTTTCTAATTATAGACTTTAGAGAAACCAGGATTCGTGCAAGGTTTTTCCACAGAGATATCAACAAGAAGTGTCTGGGCTTATTAAGAAATGTCTAAAGCTATTACCCAAGCCTGTAGGGGCTGTTTTAATAATGGCTGGTGCATAGGTCACATACCAGCTGATCATAGCTGACTGAATCAAACCAGGTGGCGTTTTATTGAGTATTTATTTTTTTTCCAAAGACAAAAACAAATGATACTTGAACCCTTTTCCACACAATCACGACTTTGAACGACCCAGTGGAAGAAGGCTTTTTAAATCGTTGTGGAGAAAGGAGAAAATTATGGCGAACGAAACAGCATTTCTCCTTTTTCCACAATGTTCTAACCTATGAAAGACAAATCCTTTCGACACCCGATATTTTTCGAGCACTTTTTAGACTCAAGTTACTGGAATGAAACTGCATTAACTGTTTTAATTTGTCATATTATTATAATTTTGTTTTAGTGTGTTATCAAATTATGTGTTTTTAATGGCTTTAAAGTTACCCCAGGTAAGAGAATGTTCTTACAATCTGCTGTAGGCATCTATCTTTCGCAGTTTTAAAAGAAGAATTTGCCGCGTAATGTTTATTATACCTGTACCCGTCTTTAATTGTGTCCTACAGCTGTTTTCCTCTATCAGAATAAATCACAATTTATGACAACCTTACAAATATCAAAACTACCCAGGAAAAAAATAAAGTACATGTATAATTATCTTTGGCACATTCAAGATAAAAAGGTATCTATATACTTCCATTTTACCGAACCTGAAACTTTCGTAAATCGAGCACAACTGACTTTCTCGTCGTGCAGCGGGTAACTTTTGATAGCATTGTTGCAGAGAGAGTTTTATTTTTAATATGAGCAAACCCCGGTGTGGAAATTATGAGCCATTTGGAGAAACTGAGCAAAGATGGGTTGATGAATGTTCGATTAATGGATGGGTGCTTTTAAACTAGGATAATGATACGACAAACTACACTGGTACTCTCGCCGAAAGTGTGGGCCGATGAACTATCCTGAAGTTGACTTTCGCTAAGTGGGAATCGAACTCAGGACCTTATGGTTACGAGGCTGACGCCAAGCTCAGTTCACAACCATGGACACCACAGAAAAAAAAGCATAACGGTCCAGATTTCAGATTCGTTATTTTGGTATCCATCTAGATTCCAAGTTTGACTAATGTTAAATCAAAGTACTGAAAGTACAGTTGGAAGGCGAGTTTAGAATAGGTGTAACATATTGCGATACATTTTCCTGTAGTTTAATCGCCTCTCCTGATACAGTAAAGTGTATAGGGTTGTGCAATGTTCATGTGCAATGGAGACCAGTTGACTATCCTGAGTTTTAACAAACTTGGGGAAGAAGGCTTGTGAAAATATGTTGAAAATAATTAAAACGAAAGGACTTTTCTGAAACTCTTTGCCATTTTATTTGAAGGACATTTTTGATGTGATAACAAAGAGTTTCGATTTACCTTTACCTGTATATGTTTTTTCGTGGTATAGAAACTTAGATCTATCCCTTTATTACCCCAATAAAGAGTTTAAAAGGTCTTTAAAGGAAGGCTTGTGAATTTTTTTGGTGTGAAAAGGGGAATTTGGTGTTAACTGACATTTTCTCCTTTTCCTAAATTGTCTTACATCCTATTTCATACAGGTTCCATCAATGGAGCCAGATCTAAGTTGCTTCCTGAAAATGCATGAAATTTTGGCAAGTCTGAATTTTTTTTCTTCGTGTAAAGAGTTAAGAAAATTTCTCCTTTTCAAAATAAAGTTTTTAAATGGCCTCTTTCCTAGGGTTGTTAAAACAGTACTTGATAGGGTATGGTAAATGATTAAAGAATAGTTTTTGCTTGAAAATCCATTCAATTTTGATAGGTCTAAAACTGTAACTTTGTTATGAGATGATTTATTTTTTGAAAGTCTTTACCATTTTATTCCAAAGACAATTTTCTTGAGAGAGCAAAGAGTTTCTAGAAAGGTGCCTTTTAGAGTATAGAAATTGAGATTCAGCCTTTTAGATCACAATACTAACTTTTAACAATGTTGAAGAAGAGGCTTTTGAAAGCATTGTAGGAAAAGTAGCAAATAATGGTAATCAACATTTTTTTTTTTTTTGACTTTCCGACAATGTTTTCCATTCTAGTAACCCTTTACATAACCCTTTCGAAAATAACAAAAATTAGGGCCGTCTACGTTAAAGCCGTTAGCAGACGACAATTTAAGAGCAGCTGAAAATGTGCCGTTTGGCTCGGAAAAAGCACAAAACATAGTGGTAAAGGGAGAAAATACTGGTTACTAGCATTTTCTCCTTTTCCAAAAGTGTTTCGAAAAAGTTTTTTCCCTTGAGGTTGTAAAATTTTGTATTTCAGTTAAAAGGTTTTTTTTTTTTTAATTGTTTACCATTTTATTTGAAATATATATTTATCAAGATTGAAAAAAAGTTTCAAAACAAACGCCTTTCAATGTGCAAAAACAGAGATTTAATTTTTAGATTACAATACATGTGCTGAGTTTTAATGACCTTAAAGAATGGGGCTTTTAAAAAAAGGGAGGATATTTTGAAACCTTGCAGGAAAATGAGAAAATACTGGCAACGAACATTTTCTCCGTTTCGCACAATGTTTACCATCCTATTAAGGATAACCAACATCATTTGACGGTTGACTTCATAGGTCCTATGAGGGACGTCCGAGGATGTTCTTTGTTTATACGATTCTTGTAATCTATGACTCGGTCAACCCTCAGAGCGCTGGATTGATGAAATTGGCATTTTCCATTTCGGGAAAAATGCTTAATTATTGCAACTCCACCCAGGGCTGTTTTGGTCGGATTATTACAAGGTAGGTCACACTGTAGATCCGACATAAGATTACATATTCTGTGCAGACTATATATTCATCTTCCTTGTCTGCAAAAGAGACAGACGTTCTAAGCGGTCTAAGGGTTCATTGACATTAACGCTTGTGTTTCATTTATGCCGCCTTACCGGTATGTATGTTCAGCTTGTCGGCAAACATGACAGCAAAATGATTGCCTACCCGTCAATTGAGATACACCCTATTCCTTTGTTCGACAATAATATATCGTGTAGAGTTACCCTTGAGAGGCCCTTGGTCTGTGTTCTTAGAAAAAACATGAACACGTCCGATGCATTCTAGGACAGAATTATTCTCTATGTCAAGATAATTTTATCATTGTGTCATTCAGTTTTGAAAAAAAGTGAAGTTGAATGAATTTTTACGAGGAAATAAATGGATTATATTACATAAAGATTCCAGTTCTAATAATGATGGAGGTAAGTGATTGTGATAACAATTCATTACGACAGGGATCTTATTGGAAGCCGCTCGAAAGCGGCTTCCAGTAGGAATGTACCTCAACTATTTACCATGTAGATGATCAGTAATTATTCGATTGGTCATTATTTTTGTAAAATTTCTAATAATGTTGTGTTGTTGTGATGGAATTACTTCGCATGACTCTTTCTTAAATATTCAAACAGACCTACATGAAATTCAAGCCTGGTTTTCCTGCAATATATAGTTCATTCCCAAATAACAATAAAAAATACAGAAAGATAAACATCCTTTAATTGGATAGTCCCCCGAAGTTTTCAAACATATAGGATTCCTTCTATTTTCCTAAACGAAGTTGTTATGCTTTCCGTTTATCATAAGCTTTCCCACCTCTCAATGGTTTTCACATTTGTCTACTTTTTTACAAAACAAAATAATGATGATTATGATATAGAGAGCATCTTAGATTATGATAATCAGAAGCAATTTTATGTACAAGTTTTTCGTCCAAATTTTAATCTGTAAAGGATAAAACGGCGGTTAACCTTTGATCAAGGTATAGACTGGTTACCTCCCTACGCAAGAGGCGTCTACGTCAGCTATTTATAGAATACTTGCGGAAAGATAACCCTTTTTCTTCCCTTTGTCGACACTTTAGCCGAATGGATTTTTGTTACACGGAGCATCTACCTTGTGAGACCTGTAAAATTTAGCATTTACTATATTGTGTGTCGAAGCTGTTATGATCAGACTGCACGTGCTGTACGGTATGGTCCTGATCTACAAAACCCTTGAAACATGACGTATGGATCGTGATGTACATTGACTACAGTAATTATCATGGTGGTGCCTGGTACTCTAAGGGTTGAAGCTGCTCGAAAATGACGGAAATAGATAAAGATCAGACAGCACATAGCCCGTGTAATATTTTTTTAATATTCTATAGGATATTTCGTAAACATAACACATAAAAAAATCTTGTTTGTTTTCGTTATTCAGTGTATCTATTTTGTTATGTAGTCGAAGGGTTAAAGTTATTACAAAACCTATTATTGTGAATATACAACTTTTTACGTTGCTGCTGGTCAAAGGTTTAGAATAGCTCTTGAAATTTATATTAGAAGTTTTACACTAGGTTTGTACAAGGCCCATGCAAAAAATGTTTTTTTTTTTTACTAAACAGTTTAGTAAACGAAATATGTATAGTAATAGTTATTATGTTGTGGTTGAATAGATCCAGATCTTTAAAGACTTAAAAAAAAATTTTTTTTTGTGTGTATGTGGCTGCCATTCAGGAATAATAGAAACGTGGTTTGTGCCAACTGTACAGACTATGATCAGAATAATTTTGGAGATGCCATGCAAAATTTTTTTGTTTCTACAATAGAAACGTAAAGATTCACTGTGTTACAAGCATGCTAAGATACTTTCTGACAAGCAAGAAGATCATCTTTTAGAAAAAGTTAAGTTTTTTTTTTGAAAAATGAAACACAAAGAAGAGATCACTGATAAAAATTGTAAATACATGTAAACATTATATGTGAAAAACAATCTTAATATCACTTTGACTGGTAACTTAAATAATTCCGTAGTATTGCCTTTGATGCCGCTACAGAAGTTTCCTTTCTAAAATCATTTGATAAATGGAAAATGGTGTATTTGAATGCGCAATTTCTCCATTTTCAAATTTCGAGTAGAAACTTAAAAATTCCGATGCTTTTTCGTTTTTTTTTTTTTTTTTAATATAATAACAACATTATTTAAGATTTCTCTCTAAACTCTTTTTTTTTTTAGAATTAGAATTAGGATACATGTACATATTATTTTCTTTTTCCTTTTTCCTTGCATTTTAGTACCATTTGTAATGATTTTCCGTTGGTGGGGGGTGGGGGGTAAAAACAGATACAAAAAATGTAATCACAATTTCTCAAGAAAGTCAATATTTCTGAAATTGTCCACCAAAAGATTGCGGCTTCTATGAAGCTATGCATCATAAATTTGTCTTGTATACATGTGTATATACGATCCCTGATTACAATAAGCGTTTATCCTTTACCTGACAACGAAATTTCAGACTAAGTTGAAATTGAAAGCATTTGCAAAGGACAAACTCAGGGTGGCTCAAATGAGGGACGAAATTTGTTCTTGCTAGCGTAGAAACATTGTGGTAAAAGGAAAAAATGCCGGTTTCCAGCAATTTCCCCTCTTCCCTCGATGTTTTTAAAAGCTTGTTTTTCAGAGTCGTTGCAAGTCGGCATTGAGTGGTAAAGGGTTAAATATTTATGAATACTTGCTGAACGTTAAGCACCGTGATGATCAAATGAAGAAGTTAAAACTTTTTGCGTGTTAAAACGGTTACAGATCATGTTGATGTCAATTTTGACATGGTAAAGTCCGATCATACTCGTATATAGGGAAAGAAACGATCAGACTGGAAACCAGGCTATCCCCTGCTATACATCGGTACATTATGCTGGCCGGAACTACTTTGAAATGACACATATTGTGATTTCATCTGATTTACCTTTTTCTTTTCACGGGTCTCCGGAATCAGGGATCTTATATACACGATCCCTGCCGGAATCAAAGCTGGGCCACGCTGAGGCGTAACCTAGTCATTAATCATAATGTCAAGCACAACTTTGATAGAAAAGAATGAAATTTCTTTGAAAGAGAAAATTTTGTATAAACACTTGATGATTCAAAGGAATTTATTTCATTGAAATTTTACTTCTCATATAGACAGGATCATGTTCTCAACAGAGAAAAGAGGTCTGTCAGCGATACGTCATTCAAAAAAGCTATCCGATTGGTTAGTTCAGGGGTCATAAATTTACATATACGGTCCCTCTGGTTAGTTGTTAATGCGTTGTGGAGTGGAAGTAGGTCCGAATGACGTCATTTTAGTAGGTTTCGATTGGCTTATTACAATTACAGTTTATTTGTTGCTGTAGCAACACCATCGTAACAATCAACTGATCCAAAGTATTTTGTATTTGTCAAAAACGATGTTTTTTAAGAATTCGATTTATTTCCTTCTAGAAATTTTGAAGTTTCTTCTTGTTGTTTTGATTAAATTTACAATGGTCTCGACAGTATTTTGTTCTTATGTACTCGAGAAGTATCGAACTATTTGAAAGGCGTTCGGATAATGCTGTTCAGAGGCATTTGCAGCAAACTGCCGAGCGGCGACATATGAAGGCTCTCGCCTTCCAAAAAGGGAAATGTTCTGAAAAAATATAAACCATTTTAAGTTCTAAATGTAAATTCTGTTGGATTTACGTAAGCTTCGGTAAATAACGGGTTTAGTTAAATGCCCTATTAAGGCACCTTTTTCACCATTAATATTTCAAACTTATTTTTTTTCTTTGACTTTTTCTGAAGTGTTCTGATTACCATAAGGGTGTTACTTCATTGTGTGTTTACTCTGAGAGATTAAAACAGTTTTAAAGCCAGGTAAAGTTGTGAAAAACATTACATATTGCATTACCTGTTTTTAATCATGATTTTTTTTTGAAACCTCAAATTAATTTGCTCTGTATGTGTCTTTACTGAATTCAGGATCGTATACACATGTATTTAAGATCCCTGCTGAATTGAAGCATATACACACCAAATATTTAACAAATTTCCCTAACACAAAATTATTTAAACAAAGGCAATACACATATTTTTATCACACACTAAAACAAAATTAAGATGCAACGACAAATTAAATATGCATAATTAGCAATTATGAAGCAATAAAAAAGAACATAAAAGTACATGTAGAGATTTAATTATCCCTGACAAATAACACATTATCGGTTTTCTACATATAACAACCTTGGCATAAAGATTTCAGTGGATGTAACAATCAACATAGTTTTTTTTTATCTTTAAGGCATTACCATTCTAACGCTTCTAGTGCATCATGAAATAAAATTTCTTTTTAGTTGATAAATAAGGATTTATACTGATATAATATTTTTGCACATTTCTAACCGACCAGAAATTCCTTTGATGTCTGTCTTGAAATTATTTGTTGATACTTTTGTTAGTTTCCTGATAAGGGAGGTAATTATTATCTCCCTTTGTAATGAGAATATAGTGCTTTTAGATTTATAAATGATAATTCTAAAAAAAAAAAGAAAGAAAAAGTGGCTCGGTTAAAGTAGCACAATAATACTCATTTTTAATCATAGCAAATTTTGTTGGATAATATTATAGTGGAAATAGCTGTTTTCCATTAGAAGGGTACTACCTTAAAAGAATAACCAAAGAAGTAAACACAAAGGCAACTTTCGATATACTGCTAAAATACCCCAAAAATTACAAATCGGTGCATTTTATAACTTACTGCACAATAAAAGACCTGCTTTTCTCCCTTTTTTTGCAGGGGGCAAAATCGACGGCTGTCAAATTGACCATTTTTTGCAATTTTTTTTCATTGGCTGTCGAAATGACCAAAATAGGGGTCGAAGTGACCAAAAAGTGTCGAAATGACTGGGTGTCGAAATAACCAGGTGTCGAAATGACTGGATACCCATGGGGTCTATTTCTTGAAAATTTCCTCCTAATTAAAGGCCCAGTAGAAGCCAAAATATCAAAGCAGGTGCCATAATACATTTAAATTTAAAACATACCATTTAAAAGTATGGAAAATATTGTGGAGATGGCAGACTGTTATTGTGTGGTCGGGCCATGTGTTAGTCGCTGGCAGAAAAAAGAATTTTAAAATCAGGCAAAAAGTAAACAAAAGACACAGCTACCCGGCAGGTTTTAACCTAGTTTTAAAATTCGTCTCTGTACCCAGAGGCAACCAGTCAAAAAGTAACATCACCTTAGGGGACAGTTATCTGTACTAAGCACCCAAATATGGAGAATCGAGGACCAAGCTCCATAAATAAAATTCATTATTTGAAAATAGATAAGAGTAAAGAAAGTTATAAAATTCACCCTGTCAAAATTGGTGGAAATGAAACAGTAATTCGTAGTTCAAAAGTGGGCCGTTTTGGTACCCATAACATCGGGCCGTTTCGGTAAAGTGGGCCGTTTTGGACTGGGCCGTTTTGGAAGTAGGCCGTTTTGACCCTATTCCCCGAATGATACATATTTATGTCGTGTGTGACAACTCCTCCCAAGTTTTTGAAAACTGAGACTAGCTCAACGAATTAGAAGAATCTCGCCTAAGTTAAAATCGCCTACAATCTAGCAAAATTCTCGTCCCGAACATAGAAATTCGTTACAGATCGGTTATCACTTCATGAAAATAACAACCTATTTGCCACTAACCTATTAGAATGGTAATTTACTGAAATACAAAAGCAATTATTTAGGATTAAGAGACCAAATTCAAACGGCTTATCGTAAAACGTATCTTTAGTTCTACCAGATAAAAGCAATCATGAAAGACTTACCATCAAACGAATGACTGTTAGGTCGGTTTGCACGTCTGTTTTTCTATGTGTCTAACGATTGATTGATTGAAAAGAACGACTATATTGACAGTATGATAGGATATTTATTCCTTTAGCGGAATATGTCAGGGATGTAAACTGACCTAAGTATCATTCATGCTAACTTAAATGTTGACTTTGTGTAAACTTGGCAACAGAATATAATCTTCAATCTCCAGGCCTGCATATGTTTGATTGTTCTGGTCTAAGGCCCCTTTCACATAGTCAGATTCTGCTGGATAGCTACTTTCCTGCATCATGAGGTGCTTCTGTTCCAGTCATGCTTGGACGACATGCCTCTTTTTCTTTTAGCAGTTCATCTTTTTAAGGACTTTACTATCTAACACCCTTCTTGAGGTGTGTTGTAACTGTTTTTGTGTCCATTTACACAATGAGGTTAGTATTGATAGAAGCTTGCATTTTTTGGGGTATTTCATCTTACTTATTCATTCTCTTTGATTCATATCTACATGTCCTGCAGTGAAATTGCAACTTCATAGCAGGGCCTTTATTATTTTCAGTCTTGTTGAGTAAATCAAACATTCCATAGTTTTTACAGGAATACTCTTTGAGAAGAGGGTTGATGGTTTCCAGCATCTTCCCCATGTTGATGATGCAATTCCTTTTAAAATCATTCCCCGTCTTTTTCAGATTGTGTGACCATAGATCGAACGGCTTCGCTTTGGCTGCGAAATTATCAAAGTTTGACAAGCTATCTCTGACTGTATGTTACACTGTTTTTATGTGAAGATGTTACTCAGTGAATATTTAGGTAATTTCTTTTTGTCTTGGTGAAATAAGTTCCCTTTCTTGAACAAGCTTCAGACTAAGGGCTTCTTCAACTTCTTTATCCTGTCTTCTCTATTCATTTGCCCCCTATATTCTGTCTGTATCTGGCCACTTCTATTGCTAGAGTGAATCTGGATAAGTATGGTCTTGTATACTGTACTTTCTCTCGCTTTCTTTCGTTCATTCACTCAAAGATATACACCCTATGACCTACTTACCCAATACACTTACCTGATTCGACAGGTTCCGATAAGCCTAGCTGGGTCTATGTGATAAATTCCAGCCGTCTGGATGTTTGGAAAGGGCCTGCTACTTTATTAGAGTTTTGAGCTGGTTACATCATAGATAGTCTAGTCTGTAGAAATTACTCATCATTTGTCATAGATGAAAGCATTGTGACAAAAGGAGCCATGCGTACATACATTTTGCAGTACTGGTATTTCATTGAGATTAAGGTACATGTCTGTCATGTTCTATAAAGGCCATCTACTTTCCTTCTTTCATATATCCCACCCTCATTTTGACTGATAATGCTTGACTTTTGATTAAAAAGCTAAGTAATGTGCATTTGGCTGGTCACATGGAAGATTATAGAGAGAAGAAATGAAGAAAACCCTTGATTAAAGCCCTCAGAACGAGATTTTTTTTTTGGTCAAAAGGCTACTTTTCAGGCAATGTTTTCAATATATATTATTGAAAATTGGTCAAAAAGACAGACAAAAGGGTCTAGAACAATAAACTTTTTATTTCATGTAAATCCATTGAGTTTTGACCGAGATATGCTTGATTTTGTAGGAGTAGGAATAAGTTTGAATAAATTTTTAAATGTAAACCATATCTAAAAGTAGTAAATAATCGGGATATTAAGAAAAGCTTCACACGATTTCGCGTTAGTGCTCATGACTTAGCCATAGAAAAGGGGCAATATAAAAATATTAAATCAGAAAATAGATTTTGTAAAAGTTGCCAAACTCAGGAAATTGAAAATGAGACCCATTTCTTAATAAATTGCCCGAAATACTCTAATGAACGTGAAAAACTATTTTTACATGTTGTTCAGAATTTTAAAAATCATTTCGAAAACTTATCCGATCAGTACAAATTCGTATGGTTGATGACTTCAGAAGATACGTGGGGTGATCAAAAAGATCGCGGACTACCTCGTTATTTTGAAAACTACTACACATAGAATTACAAAATTTTGCATAGATGAGCATCAATTATCTGGTAACTGACTCAAGCTTTTAAATGTCGTCATATTCAAGTAGGTAAAGTATGACGTCATTTTAATGACGTCATATACTGCATTAGTGGTCTAAAATATCGGACGACGTTTTATTTGAGCGAGAGTAATCATAAATTTTTACGTCAAACTCGAAAAGTATTTATCGGAAATCAAAAGCGATATAGAACCAGTTAAAGGGGACTCTGCACTCAAGAAATCTGATATTTGTACATGGATCGGACTGGTTTAGACAAGGGTGCGATACTGTTAAAGATGACCCTAAATCTGGCCGTCCATCAACATCAGTCACAGACAAAATCATAACGGCTGTAGTGCAGCATGTAAAACAAGATCGCCGAGGTACTGTCAGGAAAATAGCTTATACATTTGACCTTTCATATAGAAGTGCCCAGGAGATTTTGACAGGGAATCTTGGAATGTCGCGTAATTGCACAATGTGGGTACCTCGGCAACTGACGCCCGAGAAAATCGGGGTTAGAATCGAAATCTTTAAAGAAATTTCTGAATGCATAAGGGTAGAGGGGTCAAACTTTACTGATCGTATTGTAACCTGCTATGAAAGATAGGCACACTATAACGAGACTGAATCTAAACAACAAAGTAGTGTTTTGAAACATTCAACATCGCCTTCCGCTGGTAAAGCTAACCTTTCTAAGTCACTTGGCAAAGTTATCTACATCAAGTATTTCTGTTTTCCTGTTTTTCTTCTAAATCATGTTGTATCTATACATACTACAGTCAATACTGAGTTTTATGCCCACATTATTCAAATAAATTTCACATACACCGTACGAAAAACTTAGCCAGAAGTCCTGCAGAGTGACGTCATTTTACACCAAAATAACGCCCTAGCTCACAGAGCCACACTTGTACTGGAAACTTTGCAAAAACTAAACATGGAAACACTTGCCAACGCTCCGTATAATTTAGTCCTGACTCCGTGTTTCCTCTGACGAGTTCCTGTTTTGAAAGATTCTCTATGTGGCATTCACTACGAGAGCAGAGAGGAGCTAACCCTCGCTATGACCGGGTCCTTGATGGTAACGTCACGTGACGCGCTCCCACACGTGCTTCGCTCATGGAAATCAAGAATGAATAAGTGCATAGAACTCAGAGGAGGTTACTTTCAAAAATAGTGAACACTCCAAGTTGCTTTTTATAACAATATTCCGATACCGGCACTGGTCCACGTTCTTTCTGATCACCCCTCGTACAGATATCATCATGAAGGTTGCTCATTTTATTCATAATTGTTTTGAAATAAGAAAACATAATATCTAAGAAGCCTCATTTAGTCACTTTCATATATAGTCATAACAATGCATTGTTGATTTTCAACATGAATTGCCTGTGATATCATGTGAATATTTGATCCGGCACATGGCATTTTTACAATTTTAATGGATATATACAATGAAGACTCACACTGACCTGTAAACCCACACTTCGCTATGAGAGACTCCACTGTCTGGTTATAAAAATTATCCATAGAGCATACAACAAGGAGCCAGATCAGACTGCACTGATACGTAGGCTGATCTGCGTCTTTGCTGGGTGTCCATGTCTATTTGTGGGTAATGCCATGCAATGGTTCATTTGTTATGTATCATAATTAATATATGTATGTTTTATTTCGTGTATATTTGTAAATTGATATGTGTTATGTATACCCTTAAAGGGCCCACTATGGAAATAATAAAACTAGGTCTATTTTATTGTATTAAAAGACGGAAGCTGCCGAGATTGGCCGAATAGCCTTTACGAAAACGTCGATGTTACACGATATTTACCGATGAATTAGGGGCCGTAATCCTTAAGGAGTCACCCAACTTAGAACAGGTTATGCAAGGCAGAATGAGTATCTACACAAACTTAAGGTAGTAAAGAGTGACAAGTGTGAGTGTGGAGACAATGAATCTATCAAACATTATCTCTTGGAATGCAGCTTGCACGCGACTGAGAGAGAACAACTAGACAGAAGAGAACTGCAGGAAATGTGCGGCATAGCTCATCTTGATTTGCCATTACTCTTAGATGCCAAACTCAATGAAGAATTAAAGAACGAGAGATCTTTAATCCTATCAGCGCGTGATACATATGTGACAGAAACAAAACGTTTTGTCACTCTAAATCCCGGACAGTAGACTTTTTTTTTAGATGTATATACATGTATATCAATTACCAAGAGTGTATATACATACAAGTTTAGTTTTACTGTGATTAAGAAGACACCATAGTGGTTTTATGGCTTTTTGGCCTGATACAAGATATACAAGAAAAGTGACCATATATCAATGTTTTCGTTTTTCGACCGATAACACGCCGGGGTATCTGTGTATCTCGCTTATATCATTGATAAATACATTAGTCTGCTCGGAATGTGGTCGTTGTATCATTGTATATAAGCAGAGCAGAAGGTGACCAGTGCTATTAATATACCTCGATAAACTTACCTTTCAATAAAAGTTTACCTTATTGTTTGTTTGTTTTTTGGAATACAGATTTAAAATCACGAACCGTGCTGAGATAACATAAGGTGTCACTCCACTGGTTTTTGGCCATATTAAAAATAGAGTGAAATTGGCCATCTTTGAAGCTTTACAGATCGCTTAACGGCAAACCTTTTGCTTTTCCGTCTCTTGCTGTCTGAAGTACGTCCTTAGTCCTTAAAAAAAAAATGCATTAAAAGCAACATGTCAACCGATTGCGTTTTTCGCTAAATCCCAACAAACACGGGCACCCTAGAATTTTCCCTCTCAAAAACACCTGTTCACCCCCATGACCCCAATTTTTTGTTCCTCCAGTGACACAAAATAGTCCACTCAATATACAATGAAAACACATCTAAGTGGTCCCCCACTGCCTAAATTTGAAGCAAATCTAAATTATATACCACCAAGCCCTTTAAGCTCCATGAAACAGTGCAACAAAAGTGCTACTGAAAAATTTCACATGGGACTGACTACTACGACCCGGAAGCAGTCTCGCAGTTATGCGACACCTGTATAAAATAGAATTTGACTTTCAAGTCGGGTATTTTTAGCCTTTTAGCCGACTATCTGCCTCTGGGGCTGGTTTGTTATCACGTGATATTTACTTGGGTGGAAATGTAATGAAAGAGAGAGAGAGAGAGAGAGAAACAGAGAGAGAGAGAGAGGGACACACACACACACACACACACACACACACATAGAGAAAGATAGAAGGGGTAAGGGAGGGAGAAAGAGAATGAGCGAGAGAGAGAATAAGAGAAAGAGAGAGAGAGAGAGAGAGAGAGAGAGAGAGAGAGAGAAAGAGGTAGGTTAGTACAAAATCCATCGGTCTGAAACGCTCCATAAAGCCTGGTAACCTTCTATTTCATCTATTGAACAGTTTGTCTGGCTCGACAAATTTGCTGTCCTTTGGCAAGTTTTCTCCTTTGCATGTCTGGGCGAATCCATTTGCCCAGTGGTTAAAAGTTACGAGTTAAATAGTTCTGGAGAACTTAAAACCGAGTTCAAGCTTTGCAAAACTCTTTTTGAGGTTACCAGCATTTTCTCCTTTTTCTACAGTGTTTTCAAAAGGTTTTTTCCTCTCGGTCGTCAAAACACGGGATTGTTTGGTAAATGGTCAAGTGTTAATAATTTGCATATGTATAAAAGGCGCCTTGCTCAACGATTTTGTAGCATGGCATCCTATAAATTCATGCTGTTACAACGATAACCGTTGATCCAAGATCACACTGCACGTTCAACCTCGTTAAGCTACGGTAAAAAGTTGTGGCTGCGCCTGCTCAGTAAGGGTAAGCTAGTCATTGTGCTTTTGGAAGTTGATGAGCCAGAAATTGCTGATCGCTTATTCAGCCATGCCGCCTTAAAAGAAAAGATGGTTTTCCAAAACTACGATCAATGACAGCATGCACTACGGTAGGTAGGGTTAATTACGGTTAACTCAGGTCAACAACGTTCAAACTACGGTCACGGTAGGGTCACAACATCGTAATTAACCGTAACTAATTTTTGAACATGTTCAAAAATTATTTACTTACTACTGGCAAATCATAAGTTCGAACTATTTTAATTACTACGTTTAACTACGATTATGTACGTGTAACTACGTTCAACTACGGCCAACTACGGTCATTTTCCACTATGGTCAACTACGTAAGGTGTGAACACGGCTTTACTGATAACGAAAACTTTTGCCAACCTTTTAATCCTTATGATGCTGAGTGGTGATGCTACGTAGCCTTTTAAGGTAACACCATCAAAAAAAATTTTTTTTTGTAATTTTATGATTCTTAATTATTGATGATTTGTATTGTTTTTTCATATAAATTTCAGTGATATATATATTTTTTAATTTGGTGAGATGTGAAAAATCTAAATACCCACCTTTAAAGCGCTTTTGTAGATAGTACAGATCAAGGTTAGACTGCATCGAACGTGCAGCCTAAGTTTGGATCTACATTATCTGATAGGTGCAACCATTTGGTTAAGCCAGTCAGAACTTGCATTTCTTTGAATTTTGGAAAAGTCTTGAGAATTGGATAAGAATAGCGTTAAGACTGGTTTGTGGGGACTCTATCCAAGGTACAGCTTCTATATAGATCTAGATCTATGTCTTAATTATCCCTCGTGTGAATATATATTCTAGACCCCGAATTCGACCCTTAACTTCGCCCTAACTCTGACCTCTGTCTACGTCCTCTGAACCAGTACTTGGTACATTTATCATCATAATTTCCCTAGAAGCTTAATAATTGTCGCCTGTGTCTAACCGTTCTTTGACTCATTCATAGTAAGTTAACTTCAAGGACACTATCTCATACACTTTCAAAAAAAAAAAATGTGGTTTCCCTGGTTTTGAGGTAGAGTGTAAGGTCCTGAGTTTGATACCCGAGAGTGACTATCAACTTTGCGACCGTTTATTGGCTCACACATTCGGTGCGAGTACTGGTGTAGTTCCCAGGAAGCAGAATTGAGTGAGATTAGTATAAGTTGCAAAAACTTGTTTCTCAGTCGATGTAAAAAATAAATAAATTTAGACTAAATCATTGGAAAAAATTTCCTGGCGACTGTCAAAAAAAAAAAGTTTGCTTCAATAATTAAGCTGTGCTCTGGCAAAGGGGGAGGGGGGCTAATGCATCTGCGAAAACTATCGATCCAGGTTTGTCAGCCTGCGCAGACCGCGCAGGCTGACCTGGGCAGAAACATTTCGCTTTTGGTCAATTTTCTGTATGTCCAAGGACCAGTCTCCCTCAAGATTAAGTTGGTGGTTGGTTGTTAACAAAAAGAATTATGTGATGGCTTAAAACGTCACCAGAAAGGAATAGTGTAGACCAAACAGGCTTACATTGGTACACAATTAAATATATCCCCAGATCCCCAGTCAACCTCCCCCCCACCCCGCTCTTCCCGTTTCAACCACCATATTTGCAGACTTTCCACGTGCGTAATCTGGACATGTTTTGTGTTTAGTGTGTTAGTCTCTTGTGTAAAATTTTTATTAAAGATGAGACAATGTTTGATTTTTTTATGATGGATGACTGGTATTCAATCAATAGATAAAGTCTGGAAATAATAAACATCGAGGTGGGTGAATTTATTGCTGTGGTCTTCTTTTTCTCCTTTTTCATCGTCATTTTTGGCCAAATCATCATCATACTCTCAGTCGTTGTCTATGTCACCTATTTTACCCCATCCCATCCCTAACAAGGTTAAATGATGGTCATCGTGATAAACTCAGTCGGTAATGTGCGGGGCTAGAAAATTGAAGGGTTGTGGGTTTGATACCGAGCCTGATAGCTCAGTTGGTGACAACAGGGATTGAAAATTTAGGAGTTGTGGATTTGATGTCGAGCCCTGTGGTTCAGTCGGTTTGAAAAGCTCAACAGAGCTTGTGTTTCTTGCTATATATTCCCGACTTTGTAAATAACATTTACCTGACTTGACTTGAAAACATGTGAGTTCCATATCTGGCTTGACCAAAGGGTGTTAGCTTGGCCAATTAGTTTAGGCGTAGGATCCACAGTCCGCCAGTCGTCGGTTCGATTTCTAAGAGAGAAATTTGGGTGTTGCGAGAGTTCCCTAGGGCAAAACACTTCAAAAATCTGTTCTAGTACCTGAGAGACGAAGGAGTTATGAAACACAGGAATAAAGTTCTGATCAGCTGTCGCCGTGAAACGACTAAATTGTAGCCTCAAGTTCGAACCTCACTGGAAACACTGTATTTCTGTGGGAGTGTCCAAGAGCAAAACAATTTAGAGCTCTAGCCTAGTACTGGTGAAACCTAGTCACAATAATGAGACACTACGGTGATTTTTTTTTTATATTTGGACATTTATTGTACACCATACCGTCTCAAGTGCATCGTAAATTTTTCAGTAGCAAAGATAAAGTGCTTTACTGACTTTGTTTCATCGTTTTGATCTGTATTGCGGCGAAATGCAGTTCACTTTTAGTAACAAACATGACCAAATACAAATTATTAAACCTTTCATTACATAAAGAGCTTGTAGAAGTCGTTTATAACATGAAAATCTCGGAAGAAAACTGACGAAATTTATCGTGTGTGGCGGCCATTTTTTGTGTTTTCGGGAACGTAAACAACTCGAGTGTCAGATGGAATTAACTGCTTTTTCTTATGTTCAGCGTTTAATTTGAAAATACTTGTTTTTCAAACGAAGGATTATTGAATACGCAAGCAACAGGTATTTCAAATCCTAGTTTTGCGCCCTGTTTGTGAAATTATGAGTGTTCAAACATGCACACAAAAACTGTGCTGAGATGTCAACTGTTTTTGTCTTGATTGTCTAGAACTGTACCCAGAGGCCACCAGTCAAAAAGTAACATCGCCTATGGGGACAGTTATCTGTACTATGGTGAAACCCAGGAAATACATGAATTCATATGTAGACTGTCGCTGTGATATGACTGAAATAAATTATAAAGCGGTATGAAAACACAATCAATTACCCTCAAAGTTAAATAATTGCCATTGTGACAGAAATCGTTTCTCGGAAAGCAGCCGATAACTTCATCACCATAGACATCATTTCAAACTCTAAATATCAGTCAGCCAAATATTAGACGTCCAAATTGAAAGCTTTTGCAGACGATTAAATTTTTGAGATTTGTCAAAGAAAGAACGGTGATGCTTTTCAACAGTACTAGACTGGGGCTTTGCATTGCCTTGCCAAGGGAAACTTCAACAAGAAAAACGTTATAAGCGGGGATCGTTCATGAATTTGATTATTACCAATCCAGCATCGTAACCTTTTACCAAACAATCTAGTGTTTGAACGATCACGAGAAAGATTTGGAAAATATTGTGGTGAAAGCAGAAAATGCTCTTGCACAATATTTTTAAGTCTACCATGGACTAATACTATAATGTTAGCCATATTTGAATTGTCGTCTCAATGTACTTCTAACTTGGACAAGTCTACAATTTTGTCATCTAGTAAAGAGGTTAAGCGGTGTGATATATAATTTAAAGATTTTTGGGTCGATCCTCACCGGCCATACTGGTTTTCGTGGGAGTGTCCTTTAGCAAGGCGGAGCACTGGTCAGCCTGTTAGTGATAATGTTTAGGAAACACGTAACATACAGTACGGATCAAGATCGGACTGCACAGAACAGCTAGTCTGATTATAGTCTTGAAAAATCTCATATTCTATTCTTTTTGGTTTTAGTTGGCGCTCTAAGTTTTGATACACTATATTGCTACATGTAATTTCTTTAATCGTATTTGTTTATTTTTTCATACTTCTCAGATAATGAAAATCTCGATAAGTCTTTGTTTTCCAAGCATATGAACTCGTCGTTTACTTTGCAAGCTATAAACATGCAATCTTGTGCGGTTTTATGCTGAATAAAAAAAGTTATGAATAAGTAAAGTGTCGTCGTGCTTGTACTTTTTAACTCTTTACCAAACGACAAAATTTTAGACTTGTCCAAATTGAAAGCATTTGCGGACGACAAAATAAACGTGACTCAAAAATTGAAACTTGGGAAAAGGAGAAAAAAAATGCTGTTTACCAACATTTTCTCCTTTTCCCACGGTGTTTTCAGAAGGCATCTTCCTTGGGGTCGTTAAAACCAGAGATTGTTTGATAAAGGGTTAAAACGGCATAACGACAGCCTGGGCAGGGTTCCAGTCTGATCATTTTTTTGACGTTACTTTGTCAGAAATGACAAAAAAAAACGGTATAGATTTGCAGATTATGTTTAAAGATCTATGTAGACCCTGATAAGGACTCAGAAATTGTTAACGCCAGGACCCGAACTTAACAGTAACTTTTGCCACAATCTGTTCACGTGTGTTCATATTTCGTATCATCACCATCAGTATTTTACAGGGATATTTTCAGTCATCTGCTGCGTACGTGTTTGATTGTAGCAGACGACAAAAATTAAGAATCGTCCATTACAACCGCCAGACGAAAGATCAAATGTGGCTTAAAAAATGGGATTTTTCTTTGAAAGTGAAGAAAACATGGTGGGGATCGAAAAAATGTTGTCAGAATTTTCTCCTTTTTCCGCAATGTTTTCAATAGCCTTCTGTCAGTGGTTGTTTAAACACGGACTAGTTTGATAGAAAGTTACGCTAGAAGAACTGAACTCACCTGGCATTGATAGTGAGACTTCCGGTTGAACTTTTTTTTTTCCGATGTTTTTACAAGATATTGTATTCAAATATAAAGTACAACGTTAATCCTATAGGCTCCAAATTGGTCTAATGGTTAGGGGAGCCGACTTGGAACTCGGCGACCCGAGATCGAAACGCAACCGAAACCCAGGGAAAAAAAAAAACGCAGAGAAAGGGGACGAATAGAGAAAGACAGCTGGATAGAGAAACAACAGCCGGAAAGAGAACGGGCAAGAAAGACACTTGGATAGGCGATGGTGGGACGCAGGGAAATTACCTTTTACTACTGTGTATACAATCATTTTTTACTACTCTGTGTATACAATCATTTTTTACTAATCATTTTTTACTACTCTGTGTATACAATCATTTTTTACTACTCTGTGTATACAATCATTTTTATTAATACAGAGGTGTTTTAGAAAGATGAATATTGAGTTTTTGTAATAAATTTATAGGACTTGTTTTCTCTGTACAGAGATAAACTTTAAGCAAGAAGAACAACGAAATATAAAAAGAAAATATTTTAATACTCAAAATGGAAAGTTCATGTATACAACATATTACCCAAATATCAAATTCACCAATCTTAAATTAAAATGGCTATAGAAAACATTGTGGAAAAAGGAGAAAATGCTGGATACCAACATTTCCCCCTTTCCCAAAATGCTTTTCACCCTTTCATTCACATTTGCCATTATTTGAACCTTGCATGTATTTGTCGACATGAAATGGCTTCAATACAGATTTATCTATGATTTTGTCATCTGGAAAAGGGTCAATAGTTACACAAATACGAAAATCTTAAAGTGACAATAAAGGCCAAATGTAAACAAAGCGGGCGTTTAAATGCATTTGAGTTTATATCATACCATTTAAAGGTATGGAAATTATTGTGAAGATGACAGTTTGTCATTGTACGGTTGGTCCAAGTGTTAGTCGCTGACAGAGAAATTAATTTCAAAACTGGGTTAAAACCTGCCATGTAGCTGTGTCTTTTGTTTACTTTTTGCCTGATTTTAAAATTCTTTTGTTCTGCCAGCAACTTAACATATGGCCCGACCACACGATAACAGACTGTCATCTCCACAATATGTTCCATACTTTTAAATGGTTTGATTTAAAATTAAATATGTAATGACAACTGCTTTGATATTTTGGTCTTTACTGGGCCTTTAAATGATTAAAAAGATTGAAAGAAGTTTATTATCTCTCCACCAAACAACAAAATCTTAGACTGGTCCAAAGTCAGAGGACAAATTGGAAATAGCAATGACCATGGAATTTGTCTTTCAAGGGGTGGAAAACAATGTGGAAAAGAGAAAATGCAGTTTACATGCACAATCACCATTTTCCATAATGTTTTAAAAACCTTTTACATCTTTTTGTTTAACTCTTAAACAAACAACAAATTTTTAGACAGGTCCACATTGAAAGCAACTGTAGATGACATATTTAATTTTGCTGAAATGATAGTAATTGTCCATGAAAGTGTAGAAAACATGGTGGGAAACGGAGAAAATGCTGGTAACCTGCATTTTCTCCTTTTCTCACCATATTTTCAAAAGCTGCCTTCTGTGACAGGGTTGTTAAAACTAAGGATTGTGTGGCAAGGGTACAGAACAATGGCTGGTATGAGAAAAAGGTAAAATAAAGACAATAAACCTAATTACAATACAGAATATTTTAACTCTTTATCAAACAACAAAATTTTAGACACACACGTTGCAAGTACTGGTGTTTGCAGATGACTAATTATATGTGGCATAAATGCTGTGATTTGTCTATGATCGGGCAGAAACCATGGAGGAAAAGGAGTAAATCCTACTTACCAGCAGTTTCACCATTTTCCACAATGTTTTCAAGAGCCTATTCAATCATAGTTTTTTAAAAAATGGCTACTTTAATACAGGATTAACCGTTAACCACATAGTTCCGACTTTTAACAAGCCTGGGAAAGAAAGCATTTGAAAACGTTGTGGAAAAAGGAGAAAATGCTGGTAACCAGCATTTTCTCCTTTTCCCACAATGTTTTCTAACCTTTCATAGACAAATCCAATCATTTGATCCACTTGTAATTTTTGTTTAAAAACACTTTCAATTTGAGCAAGTCTAAAATGTTGCCATGTGGAAAAGGATTAGAATAAACACAAACTCATCAAATTAGACACTACGGTATTTTAACTTTTTACCAAAAAAAAAAAAAGGAACAAAAATTTAGTATTGTCCAATTCGAAAGCATTCTGTCGACAATAATTTCAATGTGGCTGAAATGGTGCAATTTTTCTTTGATGAAGTAGAAAACATTGTCGGGAAAGGAGAAAATACTGGTTACCAGCATTTTCTCCTTTTGCCACAATGTTTTAAATAGGTTTCTTCCCCAGGTTGTTAAAAGTTGATATTGTATGGTAAAAGGTTAAAGCACCAAAACAAACCCAAAAGACTCTTTCAAACTAGAAATAAAACC
Organism: Hippopus hippopus; assembly: GCA_946811185.2. Classification (NCBI taxonomy): domain Eukaryota; kingdom Metazoa; phylum Mollusca; class Bivalvia; order Cardiida; family Cardiidae; genus Hippopus; species Hippopus hippopus. The sequence goes on along the minus strand of OX328103.1, from coordinate 9,893,223 downwards.
CAATTAATTGCAGTTTCTAGGTTGCCTTTGTCGGCAAAGTGGACAGAGTAGATCAAAGATCAGAGGGAGCGTGTCTGATCTTGATCTGGACTGGCCGCAAAGGCAACTTTGGTGGTGATAGGCCATTTAAGGATTAACTTTTTACAAAACGACAAAATTTTAGTATTGTCCGATTTGAAAGCATCTGCAGAGGACATAATATAATGAAGTGTTGCTCAAGTGATAGAATTTGTCTTCCAAGAGATAAAAAACACAGTGTAGAAGGAGAAAATTAATGCTGGTTATAAGCACTTCCACCATTTTCCACAATGTTCTCAAACACCTACTACATATGGCCTGCAACATACGAAAAGAGGCATTCCGACATTTGCGTAAAGTTTCATCTCAGATCAGCCTGAGCAGTCCACGCAAAGCTAATCCGAAACGAAACTTTACATTTTTATGTAATTTTCTGTTTTGCACAAGTCTACCGTAGGACAAAATCTAATGTGGTCGTAAAGTGCCGTCTCGGATTAGCCTACGCAGGCTGAACCGGGACGACGCTTTACACAAACCCCCGAATGCCCCTTTTTGTGTGTTGCAGGCCATACAGTTTTAAAAACAAAACAGTTTGATAAAGGGTTAAGGATCAATACAATAAACTCATCACAATACAGACTTGTTTTAACCTGCTACCAAATGACAATATTTTTGACTATTCTAAATTAAAAGCCTTTGCAGATAACAGTTTAGCTGTGGCTTAAACAAATGGATTGGTCTTTAGCATACTTAAACAAGAGGGCCATTATGGCCCTGAAGTCGCTCACCTGAGTCTTGATCAAACATGACCCATTTTCAATCTCTATCGAGATATTATGACAAACATTATACCAAGCGTTCATAATTATTGGACTGAAAGGTTGGCCTCTAGCTTGTACACAAGTTTTTTCTAAAATTCCTCTCAGTAACCTACTTTTTAGCCAAACATAGTTCTAGTCTATTTTCCTGTTATAGATACCAAAACAAAGGTTCTGACTACCTTTCCTAAGTATTGGACAGATAATGTGGCCTCTAGAGTACACACAAGGTTTTTCCAAGACTTGACATGGCGACCTAGTTTTTCACCCAATGTGACCCATTTTCAATTTCATCAAATTGATCATAAATATTATGACTAATTTTCATAAGTATTGGACAGAAAATGTTGACTCCAGAGCTACACAAGCTTTTTAAAGATTTGACCTGGTGACCTAGTTTTTGACCCGATGTAACCCATTTTCAAACTCATACAAGATATCATCAAGACAAATATTCTGACCAAGTTTCATGAGTATTGCACTGAAAATGTGGCCTCTTGAGCGTATATAAGGTTTTTCTATGATTTGACCTAGTGACCTAGTTATCGATCCAATGTGACCCATTTTCAAAACTATCCAAGAAATTATCAAGACAAACATTTCGACCAACTTTAAAGAGTCTTGGACTGAAAATGTAGCCTCTATAGCGTACACAAGGTTTTTCTAAGATTTGACCTTGTGACCTAGTTTTTTACCTGATGTGACCCATTTTTGAACTTGTCCAAGATATCATCAACCCAAACAATCTGACGAACTTTCAAAAGTTTTGAACTGAAAATGTTGTCTCTGGAGCAAACACAAAGTTTTTCTAAGGTTTGATCTTGTGAACTAGTTTTTGACCCGACATGACCTATTTTCAAACATGTCCAAGAAATCACCCAGACAAACATTCTGACCAAGTTTCAAGAGTATTGCACTGAAAATGTGCCCTCTAGAGCATACACAAGGTTTTTCTAAGATTTGACCTAGTGACCTAGTTTTTTGACCTGACATGACCCATTTTTAAACTCGTTTAAGATATCACCAAGACAAACATTCTGACCAACTGTCAAGAGTTTTGGACTGAAAATGTGGCCTTTAGAGCGTACACTAGGTTTTTCTAAGATATGACCTAGTGACCTAGTTTTTGACCCAACATGACCCATTTTCGAAATCCTTCCAGATATCATCAAGACAACTATTCTGACCAACTTTCAAGAGTATTGGACTGAAAATGTGGCCTCTAGAGCATACACAAGGTTTTTCTAAGATTTGACCTAGTGACCTACTTTGTGACTCGACATGACCCGTTTTCGAACTCATCCGAGATATCATCAAGGCAAACATTCTGACTAAGTTTCATGAGTATCAGACTGAAAATGTGGCCTCTAAAGCGTACAAAAGGTAAAAATTGACACTAGACGACGGATGACGGACATGGCATGATCACAAAAGCTCACCATGAGCACTTCGTGCTCAGGTGAGCTAAAAAGTATTGTAGGACTAACAGAAATGCTGGTTACTTGTAACTACCATATTCTCCTTTTACCCACAAATAAATGTGGCTCAAATGTTGGGATTTGACTTGGAAAGTCTAGAATACATAGTGGAGAAAGAAGAAAAATGCTGAATAGTGTTATTTTCTCCTTTTCCCACTTTGTTTTCAAGAGTCTTCTTCCTCCAAGTAGACAAGAGTTGAGTCTCAAGTCATACCAACAACATGTACAAATGGCAAAAAGGATAAATTTTGTAAGGAAAGGTAATATCCTTCTAAAACCCTTTACCATACTGTCCCGACTTTTAACGACATTCCGACAGAAAGCTTTTGAAAACATCATGGGAACATGAAGAAAATGCTGGTAACCAGCATTTTCTCCTTTTCCCACTATGTTTTCTACCTGTCCCAAATCAAATTTCAATATTTAAGTCGCATTCATTTTGACGTCTGCAATTGCTTTCAAATTGGGCTAATGTAATTTTTGTCATGACTGATTGATTGCATAGTGTTTAACGCCTTTTTCAACATTATTTCAGTTATATCACGGCAGCCAGTGCACCTCTGCATGCATACTTTTCTGGAGTTTCTTTTACCATTACTCTGCACAATATTCTTTCCAAGTCACTGGCTGCCTTCTCACAAAATCATCATTGAAATAATGATCAGTGGTGAGAGAGGAATAAATCCTGTCGCAGTGACTATCATCAATCCTTGGAAAGAAATTAGCCGAGCCAGGGATCGATTCAGCGAACCCTGTTCTCAAGTCCTGTTCACTACCGACTGCGCCACCAGGGCTCGGCATTTTTCACTCATGAGGTAAAGAGTTACACAACATGGAAAAAAAGTGTATAAAGGGGTATTTGCTTATAGGAAATACTGGCTACTTTACCCCGAACCCCTTACCAAACAATCATACGATTTAATATTGAGGAATATTTAAGAAAATATGGTTTGAAAAGGGAGGAAATACTGATCATCGGTTCTAGCTCCTTTTCCCCAAATGTTTTCTACCCTTTTTCAAGACAAGCTTGAAAGTTTGTCCGAGATCTCATTAAAACAAACATTCTAATCAAGTTGCAAGAGTATCAGGCTGAAAATGTGGCCTCTACGGTGCACACAAGGTTTTCCTAAAATTTGGCCCAATGACCTACTTTTTGACCCGTGACCCAGTGTCAATAATGTCCCAGATTTTATTGGGACAAACATTCTAACCAAGTTTTACCAGTATCTAACTGAAAATGTGGCACACAAAGTAAATGTTGATGACCGCATGAGCAGGACACACGACGGATGCCGGACACAGCACAATCACAAAAGCTCACCTTGAGCACTTCGTGCTCAGGGAAGCTAAAAAGTAAATAGCGGAAACAGTTTTTGGGGGCATAAAAGTGTCAAAAGAAATATGGTTAAGAGACTAGATTTTCACTTATCTGTGATAAGTGAACAAAGCATAGTACAGTCACGGCATGTAGGTTCACAGTAAATGTTATTTCGAGGTAATCGGTATTTTTCCTAATAATAAAAATCGGCGTCCTCTAGCGGCTTGTCTGGCCTCTATTTTAATTGTAAATACCTTGACTCGGACATTTCTTTACCTCAGCCATTTCAATTTCCAAAATAAAAGTTTAGAATGGAAGAAAAATATACCGGAAATGAAATCGATGACATCGGCACCTACATGCTTAACACCATTTACACAGGGCCACCCCCTAAAATCCTTCATTACACGCAGTTTTACTTAAAAATATACATGATGGCATATTTAGATCATTTGCAAGGTCATGTGGCAATTTATTTTTAAATCATGAATGCAAACTGGCACCAAATATATCAAGTTGCAATGATTTTTTTACGTAAACCATCGACGACACATGAATCAATTTCAAAATGGCAGCGGGACAGGGATGAAGGTCGAGGTGGATTTTCTGTCAAATGTTTGGATGAAACTGAATGATATTTTCTATGATGCTAATTAAAAGATGAAATTAGAAAATTATTTGGTGATTTATTTTAATATACTCTGTTAAAATTTTGACTTTTTCTTGATCGGACCGTAACTACCGTGAATCAATGAACCGCAAGGCTAAATTCAAGACCTAAACCAAAACTTGCACAAATCTCACAAAGGAGAAACAGAGAAGCAAAGAGAAAAATTTGGTAAAACATTCTGGGAATATCAGACAAGAGGGCCATGATGACCATGAAGTCGCTCACCTAAGTCTTTTGACCAAACATGACCCATTTTCAATCTCTTTGGCTATTAAGACAAACCCTAAAGAATAAGCCCTTTGAAAACATTGTGGGAAAAGCAGTAAATGCTAGTTACCAGCATTTTCTCCTTTTCCCACAATTTTTTTGACCCCATCAAGGACAAGTTCCATCATTTGACCAACATTAGAGTTGTTGTCTGCAAATGCTTTCAGTTTGGACAGGTCTATGATTTACTTGTATGGTAAGGGGTTAAAAAGGGTTAAATGGGTTAAGGGAAAGGGTTAAATGTTACCTAACACTCCTGATAAAAACATATATAGCTGATAGCTGTTTCTACCACCGTTACTGATTCATCTCATTTCAGGCATGAACTAATGCCAAATGGGTTAGAAGGAAGGGGTTTGTAAAACTTCGACCATATAATTTTCAGTAAACCACTGAGAGAAAAGCGTGAACATTATACATATATAAACTTGACTGAACGAAATGTAGTGTTTCTTCTTGATTTCTTGATATCTAAACCAATTCCCTGCTATGCAAATTCAGTCCCAAGTTTTAATGACCCTGACAGAAAATGCCTTGAAGGAAAAGGAAAAAAATGCTGGTTTCAAGCATTTCTTCCTTTTCCAACCATCTTTTCAACCTTTTCAAAGTCAAATCCTACTAACTAAGCAACCTTTGTTGTCTGCAAAAATGGCAAGAAGAATTCCTAAACCCACAGAGAGAGGGTTAGAGTGGCAACTAGATCAGCGCTGCATTTCCATCAAAAGTCTTCATTCCAAGTGGAAAACTTGTGCTGAAAGACTGAACAGTTTTCTTTCTGAACCTTCTACTTCCACCACGGCTGGTATTTCAGGGGGAAGAGATACTCTCATTTCTATATTTGATACCTTAAAAAATGAAGTGGCAAGATATCAAAGTTTGACTGAAAACTCCATAAGCTCAGATACAAATAAAATAGTAGTTTCCTTTGAAATTATTGAAACAGACCATAACAGGTTATTGATGGATGTACGAGGGCTGTTCCATATGTAATGTGTATTGTACCACAGCGCGATAACGCTTTGCACAATTTCGTGGATGATGATACGCTTGAATAGCTCTATTCAATACCTTTCCAACGGTATAAACACGAGCCTTCAGCTCCACATAGTTTTAAACTTATAGTCATTTCAATAGAGCTAGTCGTTGACCACTGCTGTAAAAATGGTTGGGAAATGGATTAAGAATATTGAAGAAATTAGAGCTTATATAAAAGTTCGCACAAAACTCGGTCATTCGGTAATGCAGATTTTTACTGAATTGGGGGAAGTTTATGGGTCTGATAAGGTATCTTATGAGACAGTTCGTAGTTGGAGAAAGAAATTTCTGACTGGCACAGAGTCCATCAAAGATGCAGCAAAATCTGGCCGACCTGTGACTTTAACAGGCAAGGCAAATGTCTCAAAAGTCAGGGAAATAATTGAAAGTGATGGCAGATACACGATTCGTGATATTGCCAACGCTGTTGGCATATCGCTATCGCAAGTGCATTTCATTTTGAAGCGTATTTTGAAAGTACGAAAGATTTCTGCCAGATGGATACCGCATATATTGACAGGTTACCAAAAACAGGTAATGGTACAAACCGCTAAGCAATTGCTCAAAATGTTTCCCAAATTCAGTCAAAGACAATTTGCAAATATTGTTACTGGTGACAAAACATGGGTTCACTATTTCGAACCAGTAAGAAAAATTGGAAACAAAATATGGCTAACTAAACACGGTAGAAGGCCTGTAGTTGCCAAAAGAAGCACAAGCACAAAGAAGGTTCTTCATTGCATATTCTTCTCATGTGATGGTATAGCCGTACAAATTCCGGTGCCGAAGGGCAAAATTGTTACAGGTCGGTATTACCGAGATGTTATGCTAAAAAAGCTCAAGAAATATTATCTTAAACGACGCCCTGTGTCAGGATTTAGGCATGTTCGTCTACTTCATGATAATGCTCCATCACATACATCTGAGCTTGTTAAGCAATTTTTGAAGTCGGAGAAGGTTACCGTCTTGCCACACCCACCATACTCTCCAGATCTAGCTCCATGCGACTTTTTCCTTTTTCCAAAACTTAAAAAGTTCTTATCTGGTCGTCGTTACAAGTCCCGACAAGCCCTTGGCTCAGCCATCAGTCAGTGCCTCAGAGGTCTACCTAAATCAGTGTACTGTGACACATTTCAGAAATGGATTCAGAGATTGAAATTATGTATTTCAAACCGCGGAGAATACTTTGAAGGGATGTAATGTTCATCTCACTATTTGAGTCGAATGCTTTTGAGATATCGTACAATACACATTACATATCGAACAACCCTCGTAAGTAATCTTTCATATGACTTTGGACAAGAAATACATGACCTTAGACAAGGAAAGTAGGATTGTCACAGATGTCTCGTAGTTCAAGAAGGTCTGCTTCTGTTTTTCAAAAGTCTAAATCTAGAGGGTTTTCTCATATGAGTGTTTGTTCAGATCAAAATGCAATGGCGACTTCTTACAAGATTAACCTCAAGTATTTAGATGCTGAATACAAAGCTAAGTTAGAATATGATCGCATTAAAATGACAAAGGGTCTAGAATTAGCAGAGGCTTCTTGCCACTTAGAAAATAAACGTGGTAGTATTTTTTGACCTTGAAGAAAATCAAGGCAGTACACAAGAGATTATGTTTTAAGTCTCCCTCAAAAGCCCAGAATTTATCGAGGAGTCTGATCCTAACCTACACAAATTTAGTATGTCCAATCCAAATCCACAAGACCTGATCTTCCCTCCAGACTTGAGAACACGTCTCGTACTGGTTATAAATTGAACCCTACTTCACAAGAATTTTCACCTCCGCATAATCCTGAACAGGGTAGTGGTGTTTTACCTCATGAAGTCAAACAAGAGTTTCCTCATTCTCATATGATACAGACAGGACATAATGTTCATTTTGATAAAATGTCTGTGCAACCAGACCATTTTCTTAGACCAACTCCTCATTTACCTCAAAATGTTAAACAAGAATCTCATATATGGAGAAATGATGTGAAAAGGGGACTTGTAGATGTTGTTAGTACCTTGACACAACAGGTAAATTTAAGTAGGTTACCTTCTCCAGAACCAAGTATATTTCTTGGAGAGAATCTGAATGATCCACTGTGAGAGCCACCTTTTAACCCCAAACCATCTCCTGACAATGAAGTCAAAAGTACTTTTACAACCTGGAAAGCTTTCAAAGCCACATTTGTATATACGCAAACACTGGAGAAGAATACAGTTCTTAGCAATGAATTCTGGACAAGATGGCGTAAAGAATACTTGAGTAATCTACAGGCCAGAAGCAAATGGACTCAAGCTAAATGCAATATATCTTGTAACGACATTGTGTTGTTAAAGAACGAAAACCTTCCAAAAAATCAGTGGAGGCTTGGAAAGATAATAGCAGCAAATCATGACAAAGATGGACTAGTACAAAAGGCGACCATTATGGTATCAACAGTGACATTTAATGGTAAAGGCAAAGTGTCAAGCTCTACTGTAGATCTTGAAAGACCAGTCCATAAACTTGTGTTACTTCATGAAGCAAAGTAATTACATTCACGAGGCTCGGGGCTATTCCCCATCAAAGAGCCTTCTGAACATGTTTTGTATAAATTCTGTGTAATTTGGAACTCTTTAGGTAAAGAGCCACGCTTACCAAAGTCGCTCAAACATTTCCAAAAAAGAGAAAGATGAAAACCTGTACATAGAGGTCACTTGTATGGGTGACCACCTGGTTTGGACAACCACTTGCATTCAAAGTGGAAATAGACATTTGAGTCATGTGGTTGATTAGAACAGGTCTTGGGTATCTGCCTATGTTGGTTAGTCGCATTATTATAGTATAAGAAACTGATATTTGTCAATTATGTGGGCAATAGCATTTCAGATTTTATGGTGTTACATAATGTTAATTAATTTCATTTGGATACTCCCGTTTGATAGGATTTGGAGTTGAATCATGGATGTCTACCTTTGCACTCAGGTTGGATTCTAGGAACCCCTGTGCAATTTATATCAATTTGGAGAATTGAAATGATCAAATTTTTTGTTGAAAATTAATAACCAACTAATTCTGGGGAGCTATGTAACAGTCGAACTGTCTCCTGTCCCGGATGAGTCCTGACAAACTGGTTTATATGCATCTATTTTCATTCTCAAGAGTTGCTTCCCTTGAACCCGTGAATTGCGAGATTTCTGTAATGCATGGTAGCTGGAACTGACGGTATGATGTTGCGAATTGTGGCCCAAAGAGTTTGACAGAAATTGTCGAGATAAAATGTCTGAATAAAATCTGCTGTAAAACTCAATGGTGAACATCTTTCCTATCACTCCAGCCACACTCAGGATTATATGGTAAAGAGTTAAATAGATCAAGAAATGAGAAAATTGTTTGAAATAAGCAGTATTTCCTTCCACTAAATTGTTTTGTAACCTTTCAAGGTTTTTTCATTGTTAACTTTTCAAACTGTTGTAGCAGGAAAAAGGCTATGATAGTGAAGGGAGTTTAGATTTTGGTAGTCAGAGCTGGCTTAAACAAAAAAGAAGAGTCTCACGATTGAGGAGGAAAAGAGGACAAACTGCATGTACCTCCAGCAAGGTAATTACATTAATATTGAAAGTAAGTAGTTTTCATCCTGGGTGTGGGATTGTGTTGCATGAAGTTTGCATAATACCATGCATTACATTCCCCCCAAAGGTAGTAGTAAGCAAACAACCCAACCACACTACACACTCCATTTTTTTAGGAATTCCACTCTGTATCTATAGCTCACATGAACCCATAACCGACTTCAAGACAGACGCTATGTTTGGCTAATATGGTTACGAAAGTCATGAGGAAGAAAGACAACACATACACTAAGAAATTTACCACCACATTGGTCAACTAAACGAAAGATTGCCAACATTAGAATCAGAACAAAGACTTCGTCAATCCAGTTCAATTTTACAACTACTACAATCAGTTAAACAAGAGGACCATGATGGTCCTATATCGCTCACCTGAGCACTAAGCAGTACAGGTCTACAATGAAGATAAATACCAAATATTGAGGTTCAAGGCCAAATGATAATGAAACAAGAGTGGCAAATTGTCGCAAGAAATGCCCATCCCACTGCCAGTTGTCGAGGAGGTATAATAATTGCAAAGTTCCGTTCCGGACAAGCAAGAAATACTGTAAAAATGAAGATCAAAGTGGAATTACTCAAAATCCGCGCTAGATAGAGTTATTGTTCTTGTACACAGTACTTGGTAATATTGCAACAAACATGCATACCAAGTTTGAAGTCGTTCTGACTTGAGATGACTAAGTTATATTCCGGACAAGCACTAAATGCTGTAAAAATGATGATCAAAGGGAAATAACTCACAGACAGCACTTGAAACAAATGCCAAGTTTCAAGTCAATCGGACTGGAGATGACAAAGTTATGCTCCGGACAAAGAACTATTCTATAGAACTTTCTAATTCAAGGGCAAATAACTCCAGTCATTTTGGTCCTATTAGACCCATAATCAAACTCATCCGAGATCTTATGGTCATAAGTATTTTGACCAATTTTGATGCTGATTGGTTAAAAATTGTGGATGCTAGAGTGTAAACAAAGTCAAATATAAAAATTTTTCTTATTCAAGGGCAAATAACTCCAGTTGTTCTGGTCCGATTAGACCCTAATCGAACTCATCCGAGATCTTATGGTCATATATATTCTGACCAAGTTTGGTGCTGATTGGTTAATATTTGTAGATGCTAGAGTGTAAACAAAAAAATGTGGACAGACGGATGGATGACGGACGCCGACGAACAGTGAGTGATCACAATAGCTCATCCTGAGCACTTTGTGCTCAGATGAGCTAAAAACAGTTAGACAACCAAGAAGAACAATTATCAGCTATAAAATATACAGCAGAGGTACGTAATCCTGCCTTCATATTACAACTACTAGAACAAGAATACTTTGAACCCTTAAAAAAGGTTCTACAAGAAAGTGACCTATACCCAGACGATGCACTAAGGTTCCGCCGTCAACTGGGTAACCAATTAGTACAACAACTTTTACAGCCAGAAGCCCAGCGCCTCAGATTCTTTTGTTAACACCATTACCAACCTTCCAACGACTCTGACAAATGTTGCAGGTACATTACAAACGTGGCAATCAAATATTAACTCAGTTCACGCCATAATTTGTCAAGCAAGTCAAACCAGGCAACAAATGTACGAACTCTTGGAATACTTACAAAATGAATACCGTAGTCTCTCAGGTAGCCATCAAACCTTAGAAGAGAAAACAAAAGAAAGACAAGATACCCATGAAAACGAAATAGATGGCATTAAAAAAGTCATAGAAAACTTGGGTCACAACATTGAAGTAACATATGGTAACACATGCACATTAAAATATTTGTAGATGGCCCTTTCCAAACCCATCGACACGGACTACATGGTAGCCAACACCGACCCAATGAACATGAACTGGGAAGTCAACAGTGCCTACTGGGGATTAATCACCGATTTACCACTGTTTGTCAATGTGTACACATTAAGAGCAACAGTGTACAAGCTAGACAAACACGGCCAACCCATGAAAAGCTACCGCAACCCAACTGAATACCTAAATGAGTACATCCAAGAAAAAGATTATGCAAACTTTGGAATGCTTAAACATGTTGTGTACAAATTCACAACACCACAAGCTGACTACCAGAAACTGGGAAATCGGCAGAAAAAAGCCCCTAACAACCTAAAAAACTTCCTGAACTCCACCCCCCACTCTTCTCCTGGCACAATGGTCAAGAAGACTGTGAATTCAACGGTCTCCATATTCACCTGATTGTAGGATGTGCATCCAGCACCCCCTTATGGCAAATAACAGCATGGAGAAAAATGAAGGCCGAACTTACCTCCTTTGGAGCTCGTGTTGAGACAATGAAGTGTGAAAGTACCTTGAGATCTATTAAGTATTGCCTGTCAGGAAAAAAAGTGTTGCTAGGAATAAACAACAAGAAAATGGCAGCAGCCGCACTGAAAGCAACCAACATGCCAACAGGGTCCAATTTAAATGAAAAGCTTACTTGGGTGGATGACAGTCCAGAGCCATCAACCAGTGACTTAAATAAGTCAATGGATGATGACTTTATGGGTAAATGGTTGGGGTTCGTAAGGAACGAAGTCGACAATGGCGACCTTCCATCCGAAACACCAACTTTTCATGACCAGGCCATGGTACCTTTGGATCAAGAAATTTCAGACTTAGTGGCCGCCTTTGATGATGAATTAAATGAAATTGAACCACCAGCAAAAAAACCACGAGTAGACAAACCTCCAAAAAGTTTGGCAAAGGTTGAAACGGCCATTGGCTTAACAGACAAGTATTTGTCCACTGATGCCGATGAGGTGCATGAACGAATACTACAACGAAACCCAGTTGATAAGGCAGACAAGGATGCCATGGTAGGGATGAAAACCACTCCTGATTTTCAGCAAATTTGGAAAGCTGCCGTTTTCGAACACAAAACCATAGAAAAAAGTCAATACAAAACTTACTTACCCATGTATTATGCTGAACACGCCAAAATTTTTGACGGTCAAGATACCTACAACAGTTATATACATGTATATATGTAAAAATTTTAGAAATGTTTAATTTAAAAAGCAGGCATTACTGTGTTAACAATGTTTTTGAAATCTCTGTTATTAACGACAATATTTACTTCAAACTGGGACAAGTTGCTGACTATGAAAAGGGAGCCTATACAAAAAGGGCAGATAACCATCAAAGTATTTTTGACACAGTTATGCTCCTTTTTTGTAACTTAGAATTTTCATGCAACTGTAGCCTAGCGTTGACACCTGTATGTTGTGCTCTTAGTTTGTTATAGTGACAGTACTAACAATGACTGTAGATCAGCCTCTGATGTTCATCTTCACATTAATCATTCATGCCTTGCAAATGCATGCACCTACACTGAATAAATGTTCTTCAACTTGCATGTTGTTATTTAATTAAACATTTGATTGAGATTGTCAAAACCTCTCAAAATGCCATACTGGTATGTTATTGTATTTTGCTGTACTGGGCCACACAGCTTGACACGAAATGTTGAAAACTTCTTGTTTGAGGGTTGCATCATTATTTTTTGTTTGCAAGTTGCATATTTGCCTAACAAAAATATCTGTGTCAAGGGTTTCAGTCCGAGATGCTGTAGGTAAGGTAGGTAGGGCTTTTTTTTCCCAGAAACTTTTTACACCGACCATGCACCGAAATCACACCGACAGATTTTTTTTCTCAATCACAGCGTAAAAAGTTTAGGGTTGGCAGCATTGTTTAGGTAGGGTCGGGAAACCCTAAATACAGATGGTTTTTTTTGATAGGCCTTAGCATCCTAAGATAGGTAGCAGTTGGAGACTTATAAAAGGTCATCTTTGTAAGGTCACGGTTAAATGGCAAGGTCACAAAGTCTATTTTGGAAAATGGTGTTCAACTAACAAATCAGGTTTTCATTTTTTTTATTAGTGAGAAATTGCATATGCCTTTTTCTATACATGTTATATTTGTAAAATGTTACTCTGAGTAGGATGACTTGCTGGAGGTAAGTAAGAAGTTTAAAAGAGTTAAAACACAAAGTTACGCATGCAATTCAAGCCAAAGTACAAAAAAAGTGTTGCCACACAGACTTTCATAACTGGAGATATTTTATGTACAAAACTTTATCTACAATAATGGATGAATCACAATCACTAGATAAACTGAACAGTGAGTGTTACATGGGGGTTGATTTAACATGGGCTTTGACAACAGGAATTTTTTAACTTTATATGATGCAGTTTTATAAAGTAACACATGTACATCACAAGACATTGCTAATAATATTAAAGTGTGATAATGCTTATCTGAGAAATCTGTTATCAAATCTTAAGAAAAAAAGAGGTAAGCTTAGAGGTGAACAGATGACCTTGTTTCTGATTAATATTTTTTCGGTTAAATTCCTTGTCATCAAAAGAGAGAAGTGAATTTCTAAATATGAGTAGGAAAGTAAGAAGGGAAATAAGGGCGAAATACATTGCAAGGATTAAAGAAATAGAAAAACCTCGACAGGAAAATTTGAAAGCGAGAAGGCAGCAAACAGAAAACAAAGGCCCATGATGGCCTTGAAGTCGCTCACCTGAACCATTTGACCATACATGACCCATTTCCAATCTTTTTCCAAGATATCATGACAAATATTCTAAAGGATACACAAGGTATTACAAAGATTTGACTTGGTGACCAAGTTTTTGACACAATGTGAACCATTTTCAATACTGGATGTAGACATCATTAAGGCGAACATTCTGACCAACTTTCATAAATATTGGATTCAAAATGTGGCCTCTGGAGTGTACACAATGTTTTTCTAAGATTTGACCTGGTGTCCTAGTTTTTGACCAGATGTGACCCATTTTCAATCTCTTCGAAGATATTAAGACAGAGATTCTGACCAACTTTCATGAACATTGGACTGAAAATGTGCCCTCAAGAGCATATACATGGTTCTTCAAAGATTTGACCCTATTGACCTAGTTTTTGATCCCATGTAACCCATTTCCAAACCTGTCTGAGGTATCATCGAGACAAACATTCTGACAAATTTTCAAGAGTATTTGACCAAAAATGAGGCTTTTAGAGCGTACACAAGGTTTTTCTGATATTTGACCTAGTGACCTAGTTTTTGACCTTATATGACCTATTTTCAAACTTGTCCAAGATATCACCAAGACAAACATTTAGACCAAGTTTCATGAGTACCAGACAAAAATGTAGCCTCTCCAGTGGTCTTCTGACCAACTTTCACGTTTATTGGACTAATAAAAATGTGGCCTCTAGAGTGTGCACAAGGTTTTTCTAAGATTTGACCTAGTGACCTAATTTTGACCCGACCTGATCCATTTTTAAACTCATTCAAGATATCATCTAGACATTTTGATAAATTTTCATGAGTATTGGACTAAAAATGTGACCTCTAGAGTGTACACAAGGTTTTTCTATTCAACATGAAAGTTCCTCTATCACAAAATTGAACACTGTTTTAGCTGTATGGTGTACAAACTTTAAATAATTAATCTGCCATGTCATGTAATCATGTAAGTCTCTGCAATTTAGGGAAAAAATGAAATTCTGCGGCTTCACCCTTTCTGCACAATGATATGCTCAGGTACGAATATACATAAAAAACACATGTATATTTCCTCTAATTTCAGAAACTGAGACAGAGCCACAAAGGAAGAAAAAGAAAAAAGAGAGAGGCCAGGGGGAGGAAAAAGATGATTAATAGTTTACCTGTTGTGAGAGTTAATGTAAATATGATGATACCATATCTGTTTTTTTATGCAAATTTGGTGCGCGGTACATGTTATAAAAAAAAAAAAGAAAAAATATAACACTGAACTTCAGGCATTATTTCTTGGTTATTTTTTTGTACAGCATTGGTAGTAGGACTGGCTAATGCAGAAAGAAAAACGAAAAAACGATTTACTTGGATTTGACTAACTTTTTAAGGTTGAAGTAAAAATTACCACTTTTTCTCTTAAATTTTTAATAGAAAAAAATGGCAGAACAACAACAAATTCAAGCTCTTACAAAAACAATAAACAAAAATAACCAAATCTTGATGCAAAAACTATCAAAACTAATACAATAATTCTAGAATTATATTGGACAGCGCCAAAACTATTGCACAGACACTTGCATCATTGGACCCAGGTCTAGACTGACAAACGGACAACGGCAGAATACTGTTCAATATAAAAAATTTTGATGGTAACTGGCACGAATTCGACACATGGGTTAAGCAGGTAGAGAAACATGTTTTTCTGTACAAATGTAGTGATGAGCGTAAACATCTCATTGCATATCAAACATGCACAGGATTAGTTTACGAATATATGAAGCGATATTTGGAGTCAGATGGTACAAAAACATGGGCAAACCTCAAATAAAATTTGCAGTCGAGGTTCAAACCAAAAGTGTTTGAGCAATTGGTAAACATTAAACAGAAAAAAGACAAAGACATAAAGTTCTTTGCAGAGAGGTTATAAAGTCTCTCAAAACAGGCGTACCCAGAACCAAGTCCAGCTATCGATGAAATCGTAGAGTTGCAATTACTAGTAATATTCTTCTGTAGACTGGCGGACATGTCAATACAAGCGTAAGATGAAGGAACTACTCCAAGATGAAGAAGCCTCAAGAATTGCTCTTTGAGAGCAGGGTATTGTGTACCATTGCGTGATGAAGAACAAAGGCAAGTCCAACAGGCTTGATATATTGCAACATGGAGAATAGCAGCCCATGCAGGCTGACCACTCGGAAGGAAAAAATTATAGGTATTGAAATATTTGCAATACACGAGATTGATCACAAGACAAATTAGCACATAGATGGCTATAAGAACAAGAAGGCCATGATGGCCCTGAAGTCGCTCACCTGAGTCTTTTGACCAAACATGACCCATTTTCAATCTCTTTTGAGATATTATGACAAACATTCTACCGAGATTTTCATGATATTTGACTGAAAAAGGTTTTTCAAAGATTTGACTCAGTGGCCTAGTTATGGACCTGAAATGACCCACTTGCAAACTGGTCCAAGAAATCATCAAGACAAACATTCTTACCAAGTTTCATGAGTATTGCACTAAAAATGTGGCCTCTAGAAAGTACACAAGCTTTTCCAAGATTTGACCTAGTGACCTAGTTTTTGACCCGACATGACCCATTTTCAAACTCTTCTGAGATATTATCAAGACAAACATTCTGACCAACTTTCAAGAGTTTTGGACTGAAAATGTGGCCTCTAGAGCATACACAAGGTTTTTCTAAGATGTGACCTAGTTTTCGACCTAATATGACCTATCTTCGAACTCATCTAAGATATCATGGCAAACATTCTGACTAACTTTCAAGAATTTTGGACAGAAAATGTGGCCTCTAGAGTGTACACAAGTTTTTTAGCTCACTTTAGCATGAAGTGCTCAAGGTGAGCTTTTGTGATCGTGCTGTGTCTGTCGTAAGTCATCTGTCGTGCGTCGTCAACTTTTACCTTGTGTGTGCTCTAGAGGCCACATTTTCAGTCCGATACTCATGAAACTTGGTCAGAATGTTTGTCTTGATAATATCTCAAAAGAGTTTGAAAATAGGTCATGTGGGGTCAAAAACTAGGTCACTAGATCAAATCTTAGAAAAACCTTGTGTACACTCTAGAGGCCACATTTTCAGTCCAAAACTCTTGAAAGTTGGAGAGAATGTTTGTCTTGATAATATCTTGGACGAGTTCGAAAATGCGTCACATGGGGTCAAAAACTAGGTCACTAGGTCAAATCTTAGAAAAACCTTGTGTGCGCTCTAGAGGCCACATTTTCAGTCCGATACTCATGAAACTTGGTCAGAATGTTTGTTTTGATGATATCTTGGATGGGACCAACTATGGGTCATGTTGGGTCAAAAACTAGGTCTCAAGGTCAAATATTAGAAAAACCTTGTGTATGCTCTAGAGGCCACATGTTCAGTCTTGAAAGTTGGTCAGAATATTTTTCCTGATGATATCTTGTACGAGTTTGGAAATGGGTCATGTGGGGTCAAAAACTAGGTCTATAGGTCAAATCTTAGAAAAACCTTGTGTATGCTCTAGAAGCCACATTTTCAGTCCAAAACTCTTGAAAGTTGGTCAGAATCTTTGTCTTGATGATATACTGGATGAGTTTGGAAATGGGTCATGTTGGGTCAAAACTAGGTCACCTGGTGTTATCTTATAAAAACCCTGTGCACGCTCTAGAGGCCACATTTTAAGTCCAAAACTCTTGAAAGTTGGTAAGACTGTTTATCTGATGATATCTCGGACAAGTGTGAAAATGGGTCATGTTGGGTTAAAAACTAGGTCACTGGTAAAATCTTAGAAAAACCTTGTGCGCCCTCTAGAGGCCACATTTTCAATGCAATAGTTATGAAACATGGTCAAAATGTTTGTTTTGATGGTTTCTTGGACGAGTTTGAAAATGGGTCATATCAGGTCAAATCTTACAAAAACCATGTGTACGCTTTAGAGGCCACATTTTCAGTGCAATACTCATGAAACTTGGTCAGAATGTTTGTCTCTATAATATCTCGGATGACTCTGATAATGGGTCATGTCTGGTCAAAAACTAGGTCACTAGGTCAAATCTTTAAAATAGCTTGTGTAGCTCTAGAGTCAACATTTTCTGTCCAATAGTTATTAAAATCCGTCACAATGTCTTATTTGATGATCAATATTATGAAATTGAAAATGGTTCACATTTGGTGAAAAACTAGGTCACCATGTCAAATCTTGGAAAAGCCTTGTGTATACCTTAGAGGTCACATTTTCTGTCCAATACTTATGAAAGGCGGTCAGAATCTTTCTTTTGATAATATCTACAATGGGATATATTTGGCTTAAAAGTAGGTCACTGAGGGAAATTCTAGAAAAAGCTCGTGTACAAGCTAGAGGTCAAATTTTCAGTCCAATAATTATGAAAGTTTGGTAGAAAATGTTTATCATAATATCTCGAAAGAGATTGAAAATGGGTCATGTTTGGTCAAAAGACTCAGGTGAGCGACTTCAGGGCCATTATGGCCCTCTTGCCTCAGATTTGACCTAGTGACCTAGTTATTGACTGGACATGACCCTTTCTCAAACTCGTGCAAGGTATCATCAAGACAAACATTTTTGACCAAATCTCAAGATTTTTGGACTGAAAATGTGGCCTCTAGAGCGTACACAAGATTTTCTAAGATGTGACCTAGTAACCTACTTTTTGACCCGACATGACCCATTTTCAAACTCAACCGAGGTATCATCAAGACAAACATTCTGATCAAGTTTCAAGAGTTTTGGACAGAAAATGTTGTTTCTAGAGCGTACACAAGGTTTTTCTAAGATCTGACCTAGTGACCCAGTTTTTGACCAGACATGACCCATTCTCAAACTCATCTGAGGTATCATCAAGACAAACATTCTGACCAAGTTTCAAGAGTTTTGGACTGAAAATGTGGTCTCTAGAGCGTACACAAGGTTTTTCTAAGATTTGACCTAGTGACCTAGTTTTTGACCTGACATGACCCATTATCAGTCGTCCGAGATATTATAGAGACAAACATCCTGACCAAGTTTCAAGAGTTTTGGACTGAAAATGTGGCCTCTAGAGTGCACACAAGGATTTTCTAAGATTTGACCTAGTGACCTAGTTTTTGACCCAACATGACCCATTATCGATCTTGTCCAAGATATCATCGAGAAAAACATCCTGACCAAGTTTTACGAGTATTGGACTGAAAATGTAGCCTCTAGAGCGTACACAAGGTAAAAGTTGACGACGGACGACGCAAGACGGACGCCAGACACAGCATGATCACAAAAGCTCACCTTGAGCAATTCATGCTCAGGTGAGCTACAAAGTCGAAAGATATTGAATGTTGCGGTTGTAAACAAAAGTGACGTAGACAGTCAAATTGCCTCGCAAAAAAACTAAAGCAAGTCCAGTATAACAAAGCCAATACTTTGTCAAAATAACGCAACTTAAGCATAAATTCATAAGATAAAGGAAATTGACTGAAAGTGCTCTCCTCCTATACCGAGATGTTGATCCCTATTGGGTGGAGAGTGTGGAGTTTGTAGGTATAGTACAGTCACCAGCGTCACCAGATTAACTAGAAAGCTTTATTGGATCTACCACCTTTACACTCTCCACCCAATTGGGATCAATGTCTAGGGATAGGAGGAGAGCCCTTTCAGTCAATTTCCTTTATCTTATTGTTTTCCCCTGCACTCCATCTGCCCTGGACGCCGCGTTAAAAAGTAGATTGATAAAGACAAACTTATTTAAGTCAAATACCACTATTTGACATATTTACCGATGATGTGAAATACGACGATGTCATGCTATTAACATCAAGCACATCTCCACAAATAATGACATTGTCGAGATGTATACCTGCAAGACATGCAATTCCAGCTTTAAGCACAGGGGTTGCTGTTTAGACACACAGCAACATCAGAACATTGCTCAAAAATGTAACAAATGTGGCAAATCCTATAATAGGAAAGTAGACCTTAAAAAACACATGGCAAAGGCCCATCCCAGTGAAGTTCATCGAAACAACTTTGAAAGCATTCAACAAGACACCAACACATTGGAGATCACAGATGATCTTATCCAAGAATGGCTGGACAAAGTAAGACGTAACACAGACGCAGCTGCAGAACCAATCAATAGGAATGACAGACTTCCAATACCAGAAAATGTAATTATAAGTAAACAGTTCCAAACTCCGGATTCTAATATTAACAAACTGTACAATCACATGAGTGTTCTTTGTTATGTCAATATCGCTCTATGTAAATATGTCTTTTCTAAATAATAATATTTAAAACACAAGTTGTCACCTTCTTCCCTTAGTTTCAACAGAAACACAGATACATGCTTCATATTTACTCATTGGTAAGCGTAACGTAAACAATGTCATTCAAAGATCTGAACATAGATAGCCGGCAACACCGGCAGCAGTTGTTCTATTAATAGGAAAACATCAACATCATTAATTTTACCCTTCAAAAATAGTAAACCAACAGCACCGGCA
Source organism: Hippopus hippopus (assembly GCA_946811185.2). Lineage (NCBI taxonomy): Eukaryota > Metazoa > Mollusca > Bivalvia > Cardiida > Cardiidae > Hippopus > Hippopus hippopus. Next base: position 9,873,015 of record OX328103.1, on the reverse strand, counting down.
GCATCGGATAGAAAGCTCCAATAAACTATAATTAGTAACAAAAATAACATCATCTATTGTTCTAAAAATTCTAAAAATAGAAAAACTGCCGCACCGGCAGCACAAGGGTATATAAAGGCAATCACTGAGCTCCATCTCAACCAAAGTAAGAAAATAATCTTGCAATTAACAACAAATCCTCTGAAGAGTTCAAATTCCTGGATAAAACTGGTAAGGTTGCCAAATCAACCAGACAGAGGGTCTCCTTCTACCCTCCCAGAGTCAATTTCTTCACATTAAGAGTAAAATAATATTTGATAAAAATTCAGAAACAAAAAATAAGAATTTTCCTAGATACAGGCAGTGAAACCTGCTTAATATCATTCAAATTATACAGATCATTAAAAGAAAAATGTGATGCACATGTAGAATCTGTAGATTGGGGGGGGGGACCACAAACTACAAATGCTGACTTAATTGCATAAACAAGAAATCTAAACTTTCAACTTTAAATAGCTATTTTTCCCGTACCGTAATTGATGGATTTGTTTTCAAAATCAAAATGGTTCAAGCTATTGATGATATAAAGAAACTGTGCAGGTTTCATAAAAATCTTGACAAAAAAGTAAACCTTATTGCGGAAACAAGAAAAAGACTGAATAACAGACAAACAAAAACTAGATGCACCCGGGGGTATAAAAAGTAATGTTTCAACAAAGCAAATTCGGTTTATTCACCTTCATATTCTGGTTATATCAGAGGCATACATTTACTTTAAATCAAAAAGGTTTTTTAAATTGCATGTATGTTTTTTTTTCTTTCTTAATCCTTTCGTTAAGTAAGACAAGAGGGCCATTGGCCCTAAAGTGCTTACTGGAGTAAAGTCATATAGGATTGATAAACCAAAGAGATCCTGGAATGGCAAAGTCAAAGAAGAACCAATCCTTTAAAAGAAAGGAACTTCTCTGTGGGTGAGAGTATGATCCCATATTTCGGCCAAAATGAAGCTGAACTGTTCATCCATGATAAACACATCAGATTTGGGTATAAAATTTGGGCCTTGACTGCAGCTTGTGGCTATGTTTTCCAGTTTGAGCCTTACCATGGTGCACAAAGACGCCAAGCAAGTGATATGTACACCTTGGGTATGGGAGGTGCAGTTGTGATGGGACTTGCTGCAGGAGCAAACAAAGGATAACACATATCACGTAACTTTCAACAATTTGTTTGTATCACTATGCCTGGTAGATGAGCTGAAAAAAAAAAAAAAACAAGAGGGCCAAGGTGGCCCTGGATCGCTCACCTGAATTTTTGAGAGGACCATAACCAACTTTTTTTAAAGTATTGAAATTTTGGAAACAAAATCAGTATTTTGCCAAGCAATTATAAAAAGGTCACCTGTAAAAATCATTTCAAAATCTGTCACCACCCCTACAATCATCACCACAGCCATGTTTTTGACGAATCAGAATTCTGCAAATAAATTTTAGGGTAGGTCCCCAAAGACCTTATCTTGAACAAGAGTACATGCCCGATAGTGGCTAAAAATACTAAGTTGAACAAGAGCACCTAATGAGAGTGCCAATGATTGGCTGTTGGAACCTTGCTGGATAGTAAAATAAAATTCCAAGTCGCAAAAGGGGCATAATTTGGACAAAACAATTTTGGAGTTAACTGCCTTTGTTGTATGGGTTGCTTTTTACTAGTGAACAATTATTCCGAGTTTTAAGTACATGTGTTGAGTGGAAGCTGAGATATAACAAAATGTCAAAGTTTTTGCACAACAACAACAACAACGCAGATGACGCCAACAGGGCTATGTCAATACCTCGATGTTTTCTTTGAAAACAGCTAAGCTAAATAAGGGGTATAATATAAGGATCATTTCTGTGAAATAACTTCAAAATCTGAATAGTGGTTTCAGAGAAGACAAAATTCTTAAGAATTTCTTCATGTCCTCATAGAGCAAATAGCTTCCACTCACCACAGCCATGTTTCTTGACAGATCAAAATTTCGTGAATAAATTTTCAGAAGTGGCACCTAAGGAACATTTCTGTGAAATTATTTCAAAATCTGACAAGTGGTTTAGGAGAAGAAGAATTTCAAAGAATTTCTTTAAGTCCATACAGTGCAAAGATGCCCATCCCCACCCAGGCCATGTTTTTTGACAGATCAAAATTACACAAATAAACTTTAAAAAAGGTTACCCAAGGAACATATCCGTGAAATTATTTCAAAATCTGACCAGTGGTTTCAGAGGAGAAGATTATCAAAGAATTTCTTGGAAAATTCCATTTGATTGCCATGGCAACCAGAGTTTCTGATGAATCAAATTCTGTGAACAATTTTCAAAGGGGACCAAGTGGTTTAGGAGGAGAAGATGTTTAAAGAATTGTTGACACCGCTGGACGCCAACAACCCCCCCCCTCCACAACCGCCATGTTTTTTAACGGATCAAAATTTCGCGAACAATTTTTAAAAAGGGTCACCCAAGGAAGGTATCTGTGAAATTGTTTCAAAATCTGACCAGCGGTTTCAGAGGAGAAGATTTTCAAAGAATTTCTTGGAATATTCCATTTGGTTGCCATGGCAACCAGAGTTTTGATGAAATCAAATTCTGTGAACAATTTTTAAAAGGGGCCTCCCAAGGAACATTCCAGCCAACTTTGGTCCAAATCGGCCAAGCGGTGTAGGATGAGATGTTTAAAGAATTGTTGACACCGCTGCACGCCAAGAGCCCCCCCCCCTCCATCACGGCCATGTTTTTTGAAGGATCAAAATTTCGCGAACAGTTCTTGAAAAGGGTCACTCAAAGAACATATCTGTGAAATTATTTCAAAGTCTGACCAGCAGTTTCAGAGGAGGAGATTTTTATTGAATTGTTGACACCACTGGACGCCAAGAGCCACCCCCCCCCCCACCAGGGCCATGTTTTTCGACGGATATAAATTTCGTGAACAATTTTTGAAAAGGGTCACCAAGGAACATATCTGTGAAATTATTCCAAAATCTGAATTTGACCAGTGGTTTCAGAGGAGAAGATTTTTAAAGAATTTCTTGGAAAATTCCATTTGGTTGCCATGGCAACCGGAGTTTTTGATGAAATCAAATTCTGTGACCAATTTTTAAAGACCTCCCATTCCAGCCAAGTTTGGTCCAAATTGGCCAAGCGGTGTAGGAGGAGAAGATGTTTAAAGAATTGTTGACACCACTGGACTCAAAGAGCCCCCCCCCCCACCACGGCCATGTTTTTCGACGGATCAAAATTTCGCGAACAATTTTTGTAAAGGGTCACCCAAGGAACATATCTGTGAAATTATTTTAAAATCTGACCAGCAGTTTCAGAAGAGATTTTTATAGAATTGTTGACACCGCTGGATGCCAAGAGCCCCCCTCCTTCCACAACGGCTATGTTTTTCGACGGATCTAAATTTCGCGACCAATTTTTGAAAAGGGTCACCCAAGGAACATATCCCTGAAATTATACCAAAATCTGACCAGCGGTTTCAGAGGAGAAGAATTTCAAAGAATTTCTTGGAAAATTCCATTTGGTTGCCATGGCAACCAGAGTTTTTGATGAAATCAAGTTCTGTGAACAATTTTTAAAGAAGACCTCCTAAGGAACATTTCAGCCAAGTTTGGTCCAAATCGGCCAAGCGGTTTAGGAGGAGGAGATGTTTAAAGAATTGTTGACGCCGCACAACGGACGACGGACACAGCAAGACCCTAAAAGCTCCCCTTGAGCACGTTGTGCTCAGGTGAGCTAAAAACTTGACATTAGGAGGTGCAGTTGTGATGGACTTGCTGCAGGAGCAAACAAAGGATAACACATATCACCTAACTTTCGACAATTTGTTTGTATCACTAAGCCTGGTAGATGAGCTGAAAAAAAAAAAACAACTTGACATTAGCTGCACAGGCACAATAAGATCAAACAGAAGCGGAGACTGTCCTATAAGACCTGTTCAAGAGATATCCAAAACTCCATTAGAAACTTATGACAGTTCTTTTGACACAAGAAATGGGCTAGTGGTTGTTCGTTGGAATGATAATGACACTGTAAACGTTGTAAACGTTGTTTGTATCCAAAAAGTCCAAAGAATGGTGGTGGCCTGTATTTGCTTACAGTGTTGATTTGGCTGTCCAGCAAACTTGGCATTTATACAGAGCTACAGAAGCAAGCAAGCAAGTGCCCCTCGATCTGCTAGGAATATGAAGAGCTATTGTCACTGTTTTTCTTGCCCAAGGTAGATGCCAAGTTTGTCTTGGCAGACCACTGGGAGGACCACAATCTCTATCTAAAAAGGTTCCTGATGAAGTCAGACTGGATGGCCCATTCCAACAAAGAGGCCAGATGTGCACGAACAAAAACAGATGAAGGGCTAAGTGTTCAAAATGTGACATTGCACTGCACAGAAAGTTTTTCATATTGTTTGAAAAAATTAATAGACTACATTATATCTTATAAATGGCAGTGATGTTGTCACTATACATGCATTTTGTCTATATTTTCAATTTCAAAACTTAAATGTAAAATATCAACAAATTCTTTTATGTATTTACAAATTTCAAAGCTAAAACAAAAGATTTAATAATTAAAAAAAAAACAGAAGTTCACTTACATGTACCCATTCTTGCCTTCGTCTATTTTTACTTACAAAACATTTATGTAACAAAGTCATACTTATATATGTGTAAAATTGGGTGTCTGTCTCATTTCACAAAAAAAAAAAAAAAAAAAAAAAAACAAGAGGGCCATGATGGCCCTGGATCGCTCACCTGAGTCAATAGGCGAAATTTCACTCCACGTGCATAATTCAATTTCTGACCAATAGATAGGTCAATTGAGCTTAAAATGTGGCCTCCAGAGGGTCCACATGGAATTTCCGTAATTTGGCATAGTGACCTACTTTATCACCATAGGTGACCCAATATAGAACTCATCACAAATTGATCAAGACAAACATTCTGAACAGTTTTCAAGTTAATTGAGCAATAAAAGTGGCCTCTAGAGTGCCCACAAGGTATTTCTTTAATTTGACCTAGTGACCTAGATTATGACTGCAAGCGACCCAATTTCATACTCATCCGATATTTCATCAAGATAAACATTCTGACCAATTTTCAAGCCAATTGAGCGAGAAATGTGGCCTCTGTAGTGCCCTAAAGGTATTTCTTTAATTTGACCTAGTGACCTAGTTTATGACCCCAGGTGACCCAATTTTGAACTATTCCTAGATTTCCTCGAGAGAAACATTTTACCCAATTCTCAAATCAATTGAACAATAAATGTGGCCTCTAGTAAGCCCTAGAGTTATATTTCTTTAATTTGACCTAGTGACCTCGTTTATGATCCCAGTTGACCCAAATTCAGGCTCATGTGACATTTTATCAAGATATACATTCTGACCAATTTTTAAGCCAATTGAGCAAGAAATGTGGCCTCTGTAGTGCCCTAAAGGTATATCTTTAATTTGACCTAGTGACCTAGATTATGACCCCAGGTGACCCAGTTTTGAAATAATCCTAGATTTCATCAAGAGAAACATTTTACCCCATTCTAAAATCAATTGAACAATAAATGTGGCCACTAGAAAGCCCTAGTTATATTTCTTTAATTTGACCTAGTGACCTCGTTTATGACCCCAGCTGACCCAAATTCAGGCTCATGTGAGATTTTATCAAGACAAACATTCTGACCAATTTTCAAGTCAGTTGATCAAGCAATGTGGCCTCTGTAGTGCCCTAAAGGTATTTCTTTGACATAGTGACCTAGTTTTTACCCCAGGTGACCCAATTTTGAACTATTCCTAGATTTCCTCGAGAGAAACATTTTACCCAATTCTCAAATCAATTGAACAATAAATGTGGCCTCTAGTAAGCCCTAGAGTTATATTTCTTTAATTTGACCTAGTGACCTAGTTTATGACTCCAGTTGACCCAAATTCAGATTCATGTGAGATTTTATTAAGACAAACATTCTGACCAATTTTCAAGTCAGTTGAGCAAACAAGAGGGCCAAGATGGCCCTGGATTGCTCAACTGAATTTTTGAGAGGACCATAGCCAATTTTTTTTGAGGTATTGAAACTTTCGAAACAAAATCATTACTTTGCCAAGCAATTTTGAAAAGGTCACCTGTAAAAGTCATTTCAAAATCTGTCACCACCTCTACAATCATCACCACAGCAATAATTTTGATGAAACAGAATTCTGCAAATAAATTTTTGGATAGATCACCCAAGGACAATTTCTTGAAGAAGAGCACATTCTCGATAGTGACTAAAAACATAAGTCGAACAAGAGCACCACACGCAGGTGCCAACAATTGGCTGTTGTTTTTCGACGGATAAAGTTTCCCTAACCATTTTTGAAAAGGGTCACCCTAGGAACATTTCTGTGAAATTATTTCAAAATCTGACCAGCTGTTCCTGAGAAGAAGAATTAACAAATTCCTCTTCATGTCCCTGTAGTGCAAATAGCCCCCACCATCAGAGCCATGTTTCTAGACAGATCACAATTTTGTGAACAATTTTTGAAAAGAGTCACCCAAGGAACCTTTCTGTGAAATGATTTCAAAATCTGACGAGCGGTTTCAGAGAAGAATCATTTTTAAGAATTTCTTCATGTCTGTATAGTGTAAATAGCCCACAGCCATCAGAGCCATGTTTCTTGATGGATCAAAATTTCTCGAACACTTTTTGAAAAGGGTCAGCCAAGAAACATTTCTGTGAAATTATTTCAAAATCTGACTGGCTGTTTCAGGGAAGAAGAATTTTTAAGAATTTCTTAATGTCCATATAGTGCAAGTGGCCTCCCCCCCCATCAGAGCCATGTTTCTTGACGAATCAGCATTTTGCGAACAATTTTTGAAAAGGGTCACCAAAGGAACATTTCTGTGAAATTATTTCAAAATCTGACCAGCCGTTTCAGAGAAGAAGAATTTTTAAGAATTTCTTCATGGCCATATAGTGCGAGTAGCCCCCATTTACCAGAGCTATGTTTCTTGACGGATCAAAATTTCGCACACAATTTTTCAAAAGGGTCATCCAAGGAACATTTCTGTGAAATTATTTCAAAATCTGTCCAGCCGTTTCAGAGAAGAAGAATTTTAAAGAATTTCTTCATTTCCGTGTAGTGCAAGTAGCCCCCATTCACCAGAGCCATGTTTCTTGACGGATCAAAAGTTCACGAACAATTTTTGAAAAGGGTCACCCAAGGAACATCTCAGTGAAATTATTTTAAAATCTGACCAGCCGTTTCAGAGAAGAAGAAATTTTAAGAATTTCTTCATTTCTGTATAGTGCAAGGAGCCCCCATTCACCAGAGCCATGTTTCTTGATGAATCAAAATTTCGCGAAACAATTTTTCAAAAGGGTCACCCAAGGAACATCTCTGTGAAATTATTTCAAAATCTGACCAGCGGTTTCAGAGAAGAAGAATTTTTAAGAATTTCTTCATTTCTGTATAGTGCAAGAAGCCCCCATTCACCAGAGCCATGTTTCTTGACGGATCAAAATTTCGCGAACAAGTTTTCAAAAGGGTCACCCAAGGAACATTTCTGTGAAATTATTTCAAAATCTGACCAGCGGTTTCAGAGGAGAAGATTTTTAAAGAATTTCTTAGAAAATTCCATTTGGTTGCCATGGCAACCAGAGTTTTTGATGGAATCAAATTCTGTGAACACTTTTTAAAGAGGACCTCCCAAGGAACATTCCAGCCAAGTTTGGTCCAAACTGGCCCAGTGGTTTAGGAGGAGTTGATGTTTAAAGAATTGTTGACGACGGACGCTCCTAAAAGCTCCCCTTGAGCATGTTGTCCCAAAACAAAAGAAGGATAGATTTTAATTACAAAAAAAAGAAATAATATGAAATGTAAGTATAGTTTATTACACATATGTAGATTTTGATTTCATAAACTGAATTATAGTGCTTTTTCTATCTATCAAGAATATTTAAACATAATCAGATTATTGATATTTTATGTAAGAATAAAGTGGGCGTATGCAAATTTCTTTTAAAAAAAAAAATTTTTTTTTTTTTTATTTCAGGTCTCAAGAATTCATAACAACATTGAGAGCAGATTTGATAAGTTTACTACACATATAAATCAGAAATTATCCTGACGACGATATTTCTCAAATCTGGATAAACTATTAGAAGCAATTAGGGTGCACTGCACTATATCTGATGATTACCCCACCACCATCTTTAAGGAAACAATGATTGAATTGACTGAATGGTGTTTAACGCTGTTTTCAACATTATTTCAGTTATATCGCGGTGGCCAGTGCACCTATCCATGCTTTCCTGGAGTCTCTTTTACCAGTACTCCGCACAATTTTCTTTCCAAGCCACAGGCTGCTTTCCCACATAATCATCGTCGAAACATTGGTCAGCGGTGGGAGAGGAATGAATCCTGTCGTAGCCAGGGATCGAACCCTGGACCCCGTGTTCTCAAGTCCTGCACGCTACCGACTGAGCTACTGGGGCTCGGCTTTAAGGAAACAACTATCAAGTGAAAGATATGGAAAGGAAGAAAGAAAGAATTAAAACTGTTCTACAGAATGCTTTAACAGAGGAGAACAAATCTCAGCGAAGATGTTGTACGTTTTGACAATAAAATATATTTTTTAAACCATTCAGAATTGTGAAAGACTGGTAAAAAGTAACAATCTTAGCATTCTTCCACACTCAACCATGCAAGGAGAGGCAATAAGTCTTTTGAAAAAAAAAAAATGAAAAAAGACAAACAGTTTCCGTGCTGTTAGCTGACAACGGTATAAATTTTTTCTGAATGACACTGTCATTTTTTTGGTATCACTTTTCAAAATTTGTTCCAATCATCAAACTTTATTGAAATGTAATGCGAGTATTGGATTTGTTTGAGCAAACATTAAAACAGTGAGGGAAATATGCACTGAACAAAATGGTAGTATGAAAGCTCCTGTGTATTTTTGAGTGTTGAAAACATCTACATTAACCAGTATCATAACTTATCTTTCATATCAAATGGAAGTATATTTTTATGACAAAACCGTTGTAGACACTTTTTGCACTCTAAATTTATATGAATATCTTTCAAATAACTTATCTAATGATGGAATAAAATCCTTGAGTATATCTATATGTCAAAACCGTCTATGCTGTAGACAGGTTTTGCTTCAAATTTTTATTTGTGATTTTTTTAATTCATATGATGATATAATTTTATTTGACCAAAAGAATTAAATGGTCTTTTTTTCTTTAACTATAGAATTTTATTTGACCAAAAAAATTAAAAGGTCTTTTTTTTTTTTTTTAACTGTAGACACATTTCCGTCTTTTGTTCATCCTCATCATAATCATAATCATCATTATCAGTTCTAAGGTTATCACGCATATTTTCAACAACATACAAAGTCCCCAAAGAAGGAACCAGAGATTCAGGCGGAAAATAAGAATCTTTATCTTTCCTTAATGAAAACAGTTTTGAATACTCAAATTATAAATCAAAGCCACATCAACTACTAAATCTACAGTTTTATTGAGAGAAATTTCAATTGCTTTTTTAAGTAAATCATACATTTTGTTTTTAATTACATGAAACAAAAATTAAAAAAAAAACAAAAAAACAATCATCATCGATATTTGGCGGTGGATCATTTACAATTACAATCTTATTGAATAAAATTATGTGTCTTTTATTTTCTATTGAATTGCACATAGTGCTTGTGCTTTTCCTTCTTCTATCAATTTCTTTTTTTCTTCCTCACTCACTCCTGATCGTTTTGAATAGATTATGCAAAAAAATAACCTATCAAACAATTGGCTATAAAACGCAGAACGTGGTCCAAATTTTTTCAAATACTGGTTAAAAATAATCCATCAATAGTAAAAACAAGTTTCCAAGAATTGAAGAACAAAAGGAATTTAGCCTACTCTATGGCTTGGCCTGAACCATATCTAGTCTAACAAAGTTCCTGCAGATTATAAGGCATTGTTAGGATTGTTTGATACTTGCATTGGGGTTATCAAATATTCCAAACGATACTATACTGGTTGCAACAGTTGTTTGACTGGGCTTCCTAATACATGTACAGGACCTCCAAAACAGGTACTCGGCAATCTGTATTGTCATTTTCTCAACACGTGAGGAGTCCCTTGACTAGTGAACCACAAAGGCACAAAGGCTTATGAAAATCCAGATAAAAGGTTTGATTTTATTATGAAACAAGAAAAGGGAATTGGATGGTCAAAATAAACAAGGTATAAAAGCATTATCCTCCATCAGCTCGAAGTTGGATACGATATGTAATGCAATCAGTGATTAAAAAAGAAAAAGTTTCTTTGAAACAAGCAAATATTGAGGTCAAATCAGAAATTCAACATCTTAACAAATGGATTCGATATAACCCTAATCTCGTTGAAATAACCTCTGTTTAATAAGAAAAGATGGACAGAGGGATGAATAATAGGGAGTGAGTGAAGAGAAAGAGTGTGAATTTATATCTAGAGGACTTAACATGCCTGAGAAAAGAGAAATACAAATTGAAAGGGCCCAGTGACCCATTTCTAACTCGTACTGAGATACCATCCAGACAAAAAATCTTACCAACTTTCAAGAATATCGGACTGAAAATGTGGCCTCTAGAGGACATGTAAGGTTTTGCAAAGAAATGACCCAGTGACCTAGTTTTTGACCCAACATGAGCCATTTTCAACTCATCTCAGATATTATCAAGACAAACATTCGGACCAACTTTCAAGACTATCCAACAGAAAATGTGGCCTCTAGAGCGTATACACAAGGTTTTACTGGGATTTGACCTAGTGACCTAGCTTTTGACCCCATGAGACTTATTTTCAAAGTTGTCCAAGATATCATCAATACAAGGTAAAAGTTGGCTACAGACGACAGACACAGCATGACCACAAAAGCTCACGTTGAGCATTTCATGCTCAGCTGAGCTAAAAAACTAAATTTAATTCCAGTCATACACATTCCTAGAAAAAAAAACCCACAAAAACAGGAGTTAGGATAATGCTTGAACTTTGAGTTAACATTTTCACCCCCCCCCCCAAAAAAAAAAAAAAAAAAAAAAATTGTATTATTAAATTTGAAGAAATTGTATTGAATTTAATAATAAACCATCAGTTAACCTGTTAGGAACCCTTGCATAATAATGAATCAATGATTTATATTATTTGTCCATTTTTTTTCTGTGATGGCAAATGTGCAATAGGAAGAGACATTCAACAAAAAAGAAACAATGGTCACCTGAGGAATAAAATGCTGCTTTTAAGCATTCTTAAAGACATTGTAACAGGATAAAATTTTGGAAAAATTTAGTGCTGACTTTTTAGGGCAAAAAGATATGTAAAGATTCTCTCTCAACAAAGATTAAAATAGATTACTGTTGTGATTTCTTGTGGCTCTGTAATCTTGTGTAATATGGTCGATAATGACAAGTGAAAGGAAATTATTGCAAACAGGAATGAAGAAGATACATGTACCACATTGTGCTTAGATCCTCCCTTAAGTCAGAAATGTATCATGCCAGGTACACACACAAAAAAGCAACAGTAATGGACATGGCATTGTAACCTGCAGCACCAGTGTGCTAAACCAGCCCAATAAAAAAAACGACATGCAGAATGTTAAATCCTTAGGCCAGTCGGACACCATTCCCGCCATGTTTTGAAAACCTCCTCCCCCACCTACCCCCCCTTCACCACTTTTAATGTCAGTAGGACAGCTCCCACTCATCTGCAAGTTCCTACATTGTAGAATCATCTCTCTGTTTAGGCATATTGTGGGAGAAGTGTGTGTTTGTGTGATCATCTCCTTTTCCCTACAGACTTTCAAAGGCTTTCTTTCTCTGGGTCATAAAACATGAAATCATCTTCTAAAGAGCATATTGTTACCTAACTTCCTTATGCATCAACCCCACAAATTAAAATTTATCTCACATACGCAATATACTTGAGTATCCAATACATAGGCTTCGGTAACGAACTACTGACATTGCCCACTTTACCAGATGAAAAAGCTTTGGACTATTCCATGTTGATGATTTTTGCACTTGATGAATTAAACCAGGGTCAAATGCTGGTACATGTATTCGTGTTTGGAAGGATAAAGAAAATTGTAGGAAAAAGGAGACAATGCTGGTAACCAGCATTTTCTCCTTTTTCCTACAATGTTTTCTATGGTCTCTCTTCCTTAGTGTCATGAAAACATGAAATCATCTGGTAAGAACTTAATGTTACCAAACTCACATGTCTTAAACCCTCCATATCAACATATTCAGACAATTACATACATTTTGGTAAAGAACTACTGATTCCAGGACAAGAATATCGCACACTTATCTATCTGATCTTGATCTACAAAAAAATAACTTATACACTACGATAGTCAGACTTGGCTATCTGTTAAATCTCACATTAAACACCTCGTCTTCTTCCTCCTCAGAAATGTTTATATCTCCATCTTTGGTCAGCATCTCCATCTCCTCTATGTGACGCACTCCATTCTTTAAAGAATCTTCCCGACCTAGAAATAAAACAAAAAAAATTGCCTGCAGGTACATTGATTGATTGAATGGTGTTTTCTCCATTTTTTAACATTATTTCAGTCATATCACTGAGACAGCTCATATATTCATGCCTTTCCTGGGTTTCACCAGTACTGTGCTAGGGCTCTGAAGTGTCTTACCCAAGGACACTCCCATGAAAAACCCAGTGGATCCAGTGAGGCTCAAACCCAGGACCTCCAAGTCACGAGTCCTGCACTTTACCAATGAGCCACACAGAATGCCTGCATGCAGGCACAAACACTTGCTGCAGTAGCTTTTTTCAGTGAAAGTAAGTCATTAAAAGGGGCAGAAAAATTGAGGGCACCTGCCTCTTGGGTATTGTTCCCCTTCAAATAGATTTTTTTTTTCATATGACGCTTAACTCTTTACCACCCAACAAAATTTTACACTGGTTCAAATTGAAAGCATTTTCAGAGGACATAGTAAGTGTCAATCAAAACATAATATTTGTCCTTTAAAGGGAAGAAAACATTGTAGGAAAAGAAGAAAATGCTGGTCACCAGCATTTTCTTCTTTTCCCACAATGTTTTCAAAAGGCCTCTTTTTCAGGGTTGTTAAAAGTCGGGATTGTGTGGTAAAGGGTTAGTGCTGTTTTCAATATCTTTTCAGTTATACCAAGGTGGCCAGTTTACTTATCCATGCTTTCCTGGAGTTTCTTAGCACAGTACTACTTAGCACAATATTCTTCCCAAGCAACTAGCTGCTTTTCCACATGACGAACACTGACCAGTAAATCTAGTTGCAATGATTATCATCAATCCTTAGAGAAAAATTGGCCTAGTTACGAATTAGAATAGGCCACCCCTATAGCCTGCAATGCATAGACTGATCTATCAGGCGTGGTTGATAGATATGTGAAATACTCACTATGAACAGCTTTAAGTATCACATGACAGATGATCCCGGCAAGACACGTAACCAATCCAATACCATTCACAACATTCATTGTATCTCCGTTAAATAGGAATGCTAAATATAGAGTACATAGTTCCTGAAATGTACAGAGAAAATAAAATGCTAAATATTTGTATACAGAACTCTGTTCTAAAATGTACTCAGTTTTAAAAGATGCTGTGTAATGTATGAAATCATGTTACAGTGAAACCAGTAATATTTGTTGAGTACTACTTTTCACTGATTTCGTGGGTAGGTAAGTCCACAAATTCAAGTTCTCAATGAAAGATAGGTCTATGGCCCTCTGCAACTTAGTTGGGTTTGGCTTTCACTGATTGCGAATATGCTGACGTCAGGTATACATGTACACACTCTCTATTGAAAAGAAAATTATTTTCACCTTAGAATAATTGTTCCCATAAAGATTTCGTTAAGACTTAATCATTACTGAATAAATAAGCTGATTTTTCATTGTTTTATCTTCATATCTTTACTGTAAATCCGGCAACGACAGTTTGAACACTGTTGTAGAAAATACACCTGAATGCATAAAATCCTTCCAGAGATTAATAACACATTGATTATTTTTAAATCATGAAATTAGACCAAAATAATTGTAACACCAAGGTTTTTCACTAAAGCGAACAGTGTAGACTTAGATCAATGATCAGACCAAACATTCTGTCTTAGGTCAGATCTTGATCTACACTGGCCACCATTGCAACTGGAGTTTTGAAAGGTGCTTCATGGGTTTAATCTTTCCCAGCTTTTTGATGTTATACAGGCATTTTCTGCTTTTTTCATAAAGTTTTCAAAGGCACCTTCTGCAGAGGCATAAAAAGTCGTTCCTGTGACTATGGGGGGAAAAAGTCTAAACCAAAACTGTGTTGTCCTTCTATAAACATTATCAAAGAATTAATAAATACTAAACCTTGTTCTTTTCTTTATTAATTGGTAATCCATTTATATTTAAAACAAATGCATCGATCATCGTATCCATTCTTTTTTTTATTTCTGTTGCAAGGAATTTTTCAGAAAACAGCCAAATTTTTATTATTCTGCTGACTACACAAAACATGTGACACGACTGCCCAGGTGTTCTTGAAACAGCCATGACTAAATACAAAAGGGCACTATCAGCTAATGTAAAGCAGGCATGATATTGGCTTACTGCGCAACAATTTTGTGTCGACTGGCATTCAGCATGTGACCATAAATTTCTTGAGGTAGACCAGTTGTAAGTTTGTACAACAAATGCTTACATTACAACCCTCTTGCTTCAAATGGTTTACATATTACATCATAGATCTACCCCTAATTCAGATTTTACTGCAAACACTTGTGTACCCACAACAGGCATGAAATTTTGTGAAGAGATGGCTTGTTTTATATTATGGTCATTCTAATTAACATTGCTGATGGCAAGATGGTGGTTTTCAACGCATTGGTGGACAATATAGATACACATCAGACTAAACAGAATGTGAAGTCTGATCTTTGATCTATTCCGTACTCATATTAGTAAGCTACTTTTTAAAGTCTAAAGAAAATGAAAATTATCTAAAACATGTATTTCAAGATTTAAGGTAGTACCCTCCTAATGGAAAACAGCTATTTCCACTATAATATTATCCTACAAAATTTGCATTGATTAAAAATGAGTATTATTGTGCTACTTTAACCGAGCCACTTTTTCCTTTTTTTCCTTCTTAGAATTATCATTTATAAATCTATAACCACTATATTCTCATTACAAAGGGAGATAATAATTACCTCCCATTTCAGGAAACTAACAAAAGTACCAACAAATAATTTCAAGATAGACATCAAAGGAATTTCTGGTCGGTTAAAAATGTGCAAAAGTATTATATCAGTATAAATCCTTATTTATCAACTAACAAGAAATTTTATTCCATGTTTGTTCCAGTTTTAATGCTGGCAGTTCGAAAGCGTAGTCGCATCTTTTACGGCTGAAAAATTTGACTGCAAATAGTGAATGCAGGATTTAAAGAATATCGATGTAACTTGTAAATAATTACGTGTGTCTTTATTTATGGACTTGAGACTGCCGAGCAGATTATCGGGTAAGTGTAATGAATTCTACACCCTTTGCACTCGATATGATACCCGTGTACTTGTCAACAATCGACTACCATCTTACTTTAAGGGTCCTTTTCCTTTTCAAGCACTTCGGTAATAAGATCAATTTTGATTTATTTTTTACTCCAAACAAAAGAATCTTTTTGAAAAGGAAAAAATCAACGAATTTACGGTCCAACGAAAATGGCTTCTTTGAAAAATCAAGGAAATTTTATACCGGCAAAATTTTATGAACCCAAAGTAATTCTTAAACGAATAAGGTCAAAATATTTCAATGTTTACTCTGCTATGAACAACTTCAGTTTCTATAGCTGAGAGCAGGGACTACGATCAGTCTGCACAAAAAATGCAGTCACAACTTGGATCCTCACTGTCCTGACTGGTAAATCTATCATACTGCTGCCGCTACAAAGACATGCCCCTTTCAAAATCAAGAACACAGCATGGGGTTGCCCAATTTTCAGCTGTAATTGCTTTTAGAAATAGGTTGATTTTCAGTAAAATTCTTAGTCAAAAAAGGGGGATTACTATGTCTAGAATATTTTGATGGTTATCGGCCTTTGTTGTGTGGGTTCTCGTTTTGATAGTCAACAAGCAGAAGTAGATATCTTCAGTAATGACAGAGATATCATAAAATGTCGACGTTTTTGCATAACAACACAGAAGATGCTGACGCCAGTGCTATGGCAATACCTCAATGTTTTCTTTGAAAAACAGCTGAGCTATATAAAAGTATGAAAGGGTGAAATTGCTCATTATAAGCAATATCTGCTTTCCCCACAATATTTTCAGAAGTGGACTGCTGCAAGTTTTCTATGAAAAGACGAATGTTACAAGAACCATACCTTAAATATTCCTGAAATAGACAGGGTCAGACTGGACGTCTGTGAGACCAGTAAAAATTCACTGAATTCTAGCATAAATGCTAAAAAAGCTCCCGCAAACACCAGTCCAACATTTCGTAGAATAATGCTGTATTCTGTAAACCTGAATAATTGATCTGTTGTGGATATACTAATACCTGCAATATATGACACAAATGTTCAAAGGATAGTTCATGCTTCCCGTGACCTCTTGATCAAGCCATAAAATTTTAAACTAGTTCCAATTGAAAGCAGTTGCAGATGACAAGATAAATATGACTATAAAATTTGTTTTGAGAAGGGTAGAAAGCATTATGGAGAAAGGAGAAATGCTGGTTATCGGCATTTTCTTCTTTTCCTACAACGTTTTCAAAAGCTTTCTTTCGCTAAAAGTTGGAATCCTGTGGTAAAGGATTAAATGAAAAAAATACATTTTAACAAACAGACTCACACCCTTTTCATCTTCCCTCAAAGGTGAAATATTAATGAGATTCTGCGAAAAAAAATGACAGAAAAAAGTGCCAGAAAACTGATTTGCCACATGACATTATGGCAAGAATCTGTCAATAAAATAACACAAGTCCTGAAATAAACCAGGGTCTGTATTCATGAACCATTCTTAAAAGCTTCTTTAGTCTTATTCTCAAGAGTTTTTTATGAAAGTAATACAACTTCTGATTGGCTAGTCAAAATAGTTTAGCCAATCAGAAGTTGTTTTACTCAATGTGTTTTATAAGGTATAATTAGACCAAGACTGTTCTTAAGAATTGTTGGTGAATACCAAACCAGGAGATATAGGCTCAATGACTTTTTATTCTTACTACCTGTGGGTGTATTTTGAAACTAAGTACAGATAATATTGTGTGTCATGTAACAATGTCCTAAACTTACATTTGGTGGCAGTGTAACACCAGGAAAGTGATAACATCTACACATAGTTTTAGTTGAACAATAACTAAACAATTTGGCTACTTGCCTTTGATGAAGCATTATGGTGAAGAGAGACATATTTGCTTTGAAAATGGTAACTCTCTAATTTTATTATAATATCTTAGATCTTACCTTAAGTTATTAAGATTTTAACAATAACATGATAATCTTGTATGAAACTTTTTATCTATGTATAGGTTTACCCTGTTTTTTACCCTGTTTTTATCCTCATTAAAAAGTTATGTGGTTTAAAGCTTGTACATTCAAATTTTCCATTTACAAGTACTTTCTATAAATATCTGACAAACGACTCATAAGAGCTGCAAACCTGGGAAAAAGTTAAGTATGCATGACAAATTCAGAAAATGGGCATTATAAATGTAGCAAAATTCAGTATAAATGCTGTCCTTACTGACCTTCTACTGATGCTGATAATGGAAGTAATGTAACTATCATCCAGGGTTGTATATGGTACATCATGTCTAGAGGATTGTGTAAACCTGTCAGAAATATACAAAGCATAATAAAAAAATAGATTTATATGGTACATGCAAAAGGGGTTTTAAAGTGTTTCCATGGTGCTTCATAGCATGCAAGTCATCACATAATTATGGATCCATAAAATCCATTTTGTCTAACAACCAACTGAATCATGAGGTAGACTGGTCCATTGACATGCAGAAAATTTACCATTAGCAAAAAGTTTTAGCCTAGATCAACCTGCATGGACTGTGCAGGCTGACCTGGATCAATAAATTTTGCAAATACATTAAACCCCTTTTTTACAGTGCATGACTGATATGAAAGTAAAGTAACTATCAGCAATGACTGATATGAAAGTAAAGTAACTATCAGCTATATGGGAATATTACGGAACATCATGTCTAGTGAATTGTGAAAACCTATGAAAAACATATGGCCTGCAACACGCGAAAAGGGGCATTCGGACATTTGCGTAAAGTGTCGTTTCGGATCAGCCTGCGCAGTCCGCGCAGGCTAATCCGAGACGGCACTTTCCGTTTTTATGTAATTTTCTGTTTTGCACAAGTCTACTGTAGCACAAAATCTAATGTAGTCGTAAAGTGCCGTCTCAGATTAGCCTGCGCGGACTGCGCAGGCTGATCCTAGACGACACTTTACGCAAATGTCTGAATGCCCCTTTTCGCGTGTTGCAAGCCATATAACACATCAATGCCAGACAAAAAGTCTGAAAATAAGCAACTTCTGTGACTGTGAGATATTTCCTCCCAAAACCTTTTAATTCAAAGTTGACACCATCTGGGTCCATTAGAAAGATTTCCTTACAGCTTTGAATTTTCAAAAAGCCTGTCTTGCAGTGCTTTCAACAGATTTTTAGACATATTAATCTTATCACTCTCAAGTTTTAACAACCCTGAAAAAGAAGCCTTTTGGAAACATTGTGGGAATAGAAGAAAATGCTGGTAACCAGCATTTTCTTCTTTTTTCACAATGTTTTCTACCCATCCCAAAACAAAGTTTGACTTTTGAGTAATATTTTTCGTTGTCTGCAAATGCTTTCAATTTGGACTAGTCCAAAATTTTGTGGATTTGTAAAGAGTAAACTCAAGACAAATAGACTATGCAGACTTGTCCAAATTGAGAATATTTGCAGATGACAATTTACATGTGGCTTACATGATGAAACTCATCTTTGTAAGGGTAGGGAAC
The DNA here is from genome assembly GCA_946811185.2 of Hippopus hippopus. Lineage (NCBI taxonomy): Eukaryota > Metazoa > Mollusca > Bivalvia > Cardiida > Cardiidae > Hippopus > Hippopus hippopus. Next base: position 9,853,980 of record OX328103.1, on the reverse strand, counting down.
ACTGTAGGAATTTTCTCCTCTTCTCACAATGTTTTCAAAAGACATCTTTCCCTGGATCATTTAAACTTGTAATAGTATGGTACAGAATTTAGATATCACAGTAGATGATCATGAAACATCCTTACCTAATTCATTTTTCTGGGTAACTAGCTGAGCCAATGTCCATCTGAGTCCTGAGAGTACAGCTGCAGACATGACCATTATAAACCCTTTCATGTTAAACTGTGTGGAATGATATGTAAACATAAACAAACCCGCTGCTATCAGAAACACAACCAACAGAAGAGACCATCTCTGAAATAAATATACACCTCTCGACTGATTGATCAAATGGTGTTTTATGCTGCTTTTATCATTATTTAAGTAACATCACTGCTAAAGCTCACATACTTATGTATGTTCTGATTGATTGATTGTATGGTGTTTCACGCCATTTTCAACATTATTTCAGTTATATCGCGGCAGCCAGTGCACCTATCCATGCTTTCCTGGAGTCTCTTTTGCCAGTACTCCGCACAATTTTCTTTCCAAGCCACTGGCTGCTTTCCCTTATAACCATCATCGAAACAATGGTCAGCGATGGGAGAGGAATGAATCCTGTCGCCATGACTATCATCAATCCTCGGAAAGAAATTGGCCGAGCCAGGGATCAAACTCACCACCCCTTGTTCTCAAGTCCTGCACGCTACTGACTGAGCTACCGGAGCTCGGATGTATGTTCTGGATTTCACCAGTACTAGGCTTGGGCTCTGAAGTGTCTTGCCCAAGGACATGGCTATGAAAATCTTAATGCCTCCATTAAGGCTCAAACCAAGGGCCTCCAGATTATGAGTCCTATACTTACCACTGAGCCATCCAGGACCCCATATACAGCTCTTGACCATTTACCAATCATCTAGTGTTTTCTTGGCCTTGTTGAAGAAGGCTCTTGAAATTATTGTGGGAAAAAGAGAAAAAGCTGGTTACCAGCATTTTCTCCTTTTTCCACAATATTTTCAAAAGCCTTCTTCCTCAGGGTCCTTGAAAAAACTTAAGATTGTTTGGTAAAGGGTTAAGACATAACTATAGATATCATCAACTGTTGATGCTACTGGAGAAATCGGTTTCAAGACACAGAAAATGTTGGCTGATTGATTGGTATTTTTGTGCCAGGTTCAGCATAACTTCAGTCATATTATAGTAACAGTTCACCTCATCATGTCTTGCTTTTAACCAATAATAGATTTTTCTTTTTTGTCCACAATGTTTCAAAAGGCTTCTTCCTATGGGAAGTCACAGTATCAAATTATTTGGTAAAGGCTTGACCTTTTGCCACACAAACCCCAAGTTTTAATGACCCTGAAGAAAGCTTTGTGGGAAAAAGGGAAATTCTAGTAACCAGCATTTTCTTCTTTTCCCACAAAGTTTTCTACCTTTTCTCTCACAAATTCCATCATTTGAGCCACATTTAATTTGTCGTCTGCAAATGCTTTCAATTTGGACAAGTTCAAAATTTTGTCATTTGGTAAAGGCTTAACCCTTTACCAAACAACAAAATTTTAGACTGGTACAAATTCAAAGCATTTGCAGACGAAAACTTAAACTTGACTCAAATGATGGGATTTGTAACAGATTGGGTAGAAAACATTGTAGGAAAAGAAGAAAATGCTGGTTACCAGCATTTTCTTCTTTTCCCACAAAGTTTTCGAAAGTTTTCTTTTCTTTGTTCGTTAAAACTAGGGATTGTGTGGTAAAGAGTTAAGAAGAAAGGTGTCAGGAAAAAGACTGTATAAAATAAAATCTTACCCATTTTTCTAGTTTAAATATTAAAGCAAAAAACAGTATAAATATCACAGCTGAAGATTTGGACATGGTATACCTACAAAGACATAAGAAGGAAAATTTTAATCCTTCACCACACAATCCTGACTGTCTACTTTTTGACTTGATGTAGCCCATTTTCAGACATGTCCGAGATCTCATGATGACATCAAGACAAACATAATGACCAATTTCCATAAGTATTTGACTGAAAATATGGCCTCTAGAGTGCACACAAGTATTTTCTAACATTTTTCCCATTGACTTACTTTTTAACCCTACAAGACCCAATTTCGAACTTGTGAGATATTTCATGTCAAACATTCCACCCAATGTTCATAAGTGTCAAACTGAAAATGTCGCGGCCAGAGTGCACACAAGGTTTTTCTAAAAGATAGGTCCTGATGACCTACTTTTACCCCCTAAGTTACCCAATTTCATATCTATCTGAGAACTCAGCAAGACAAACATTTTGACCAAATTTCGTATCAGACTAATAATGTGGCCTCTAGAGTGCACACAAGGTTTTTCTAAGATGTGTACCATTGACCTACTCTTTGATCCTACATGACTCAATTTCAAACTTGTGCCGTATATCAACAAGTCAAACATTCTGAGCAACTTTCATGGTTATCTGACAGAAAATGTGGCCTCTGGAGTGCACACAAGGTGACCTACTTTTGATCCAAAGTGACCAAATTTCAAACTTTTCAGATACATTACTAAGACAACCATTCTGACTTTCATGAGTATCAGACTAAAAATGGGGCCTCTCGAGTGCACACAAGGTAACTGTTGGCGCTGGACAACGCACTATGGACGACTGATGATGTACCACGGACACAGCACCATTCCAAAAGATCACTTTGTGCTCAGGTGAGCTGAAAATAATTTCACAAATGACATCAAACAATACTCATCTCAAACGTTTGTAAGATAAGAAAATTTGTCATGGATATATTACACTGAAAACAAGGGAGATTATGTAATAAATACTAAATTCTACATGCCATGTTGTTGGTACCTCCAGATTTGTATGATCATAATTACATGTAAACTGTAACTGGAACCCCCGAAAGAAATTACAATTATGCCAGCTTATTGTTCAGATGCCATAGCTTCAACCTTGTACCAAACAACAAAAGACCCTGATGAAGAGGGGCTTTTGAAAACATTGTGGAAAAGAAGAAAATGCTGGTAACCAGCATTTTCTCTTTTCCCAACAATTTCTTCTACCCGTTTGAAGAAAAGTCCCATAATTCAAGCCACACTGAATTTGTGATCTGCTTTCAAATTGGACAAGTTTAAAATTTTGTCGTCTGGTAAAGAGTTCATACACTGCAGGTAGAGGTTCATTCAGATCAAATCATATAAGCCACTCTTGCAAAAGTAGGTTAAATGCAATTTTCTGGTAAAGAAGTCATCACATAATTAGGGGTCTATCAAATCTATTTAGTCTGACAATCTGGAGGTAAAATGGCCCTTTGACATGCAGAAAATTTACAAATAGGGAAATGTTTCGAACCATATAAGCCTGCACAGTTCACCCAGGCTCACATATGTAGATACTTTTCGCAAGAGACATTAAACCCCCTTTCATAGAGCATGGCTAATTTATAAAACCATAATGACAATATATTATGTACTTACAAAGAAACTGTTATGAATTCAAAACTCCAATTTGAAAGACCTATATCTAGAGCACTGGAAATACCTATTAGAATAGAAAAGAACGAAAAATGATAGTAAGTGGCCATAAATATCTCATCAAATTCCAAATTCCCATTGACCTACATGTATTTTTCTTGTTTATTTGTTTATATTGGGGATTAAAACCATGTAAACAGCTTAGGTCATATCATGGTAATTAGTGCACCTAGGCATGTGTTTCCTGGCTTTCTCAATGCTTTTTTCGTTTTAAATGTTTTCAATTGGGACAAGTCCAAACTTTTGTTACTTGGCAAAGAATAAGCAGTTACAGTGCCAAATAAACCCAAAAGACATTTTCAGTCCAGAAATAAGACTGAAAAAAATGCACCAGGGTTTTCCATGACACACAAATCCTGCGTCAATGACGCAATTTTACCTCAAATGACCCCCAAAATAAGTAACAGTGCGTCATCAGTGATGCAACTTTCCAAAATCTAAATCATCTAGAAAATTGAGTAAGTTGTCATAAATCTAAGCCTGTTCTCGCTTCAATATTTTAGATAAAAGTGGTTTTCCGGTAATTTGATTACAGAATATGGCTGGTTTACGCATTATAACCGTAAAGTACAGTGGACAGTTGTTGTCAATACAGGCCCAGTCAAAGTCATGGTTGGGTTCTTTGTATTTTGTAGCGTATTTTACACAACTTCCGGTACATAAAAGTACACATTACCAGTCTGTTCTGTTCGCGGAAAATAATGTCACGAAGAAGTAAAGTTTAGCATTCTTTTTTATCGTCTGCTTCCTACAGCTGCCGATCAAGCCACATCCAGCATTAATTCGGACAATAATGTATCATCTGTCAAAAATTTAAGTCGAGCTTTCCGTCAGAAATTACTTAACCCTTTACCAGACGACAAAATTTTAGCCTTGTCCAAACTGAAAGCATTTGCAGACGACAATTTCAATGCAGCTCAAATGATGCAATGTTTCTTGGATAGGGTAGAAAACGTTGTGGGAAAAGGAGAAAATGCTGGTTACCAGCATTTTCTCCTTTTCCTACCATGTTTTCAAAAGGCTTCTTTTGCAGGGTTGTTAAAAGGCGGCATTGTATGGTAAAGGGTTAAAGACTTTACTTTCTTTGAGTTTAAGGGTTAAATGTATTGTAATCTGTGCTTGATGACGAAGAGACCCATTTATTTTGACCCTCTAAGTTAAAGAAATGACCCTCAACTGAAGAGGCAAGGGGTCACAATGCAGTGTCTGCTCCAGGATTTGAAAAAAATGTCCCCTATCACTCTGAAAAGCATGGGGATTTCTGGAAAGTATGGGGGATCAAAATTAACTACAAAATGAAAGAAACAGAACTAATCTCTTTTGTATTTATCAAACCCTTTCAATTCCACAGTACTGTGCCCTAGTCTTGTTCATACCTAAACCCAAACTCTTACTTTGAAACTTGAAAGTCATAACTGTAAAGTAGAAGTTAAAACGCTAGTTCCTACACTTTTATCAGTTACGCTCACCTCTGCGTCGCACTTGCCGTGACTTGCATGTTGAATAACAGATTTTTCCAAAGCTGATTGTTCATCTTCATTGCCACCCACTCTTTGCGTAAAGGTTTCAGTAATCCATCTTAGAAAACAGAACTGTCAATATCGTCTGCTATTGTTTGGGGTTTATATGCAAAAAATTGTCAACTTCCGGGAATCGGTATTAATTGAAACTAATAAAGTAATATTGTAATAAATTCATCTTGACAGCTTTCATATGAGTTTTGATGGAAAGGCAGTACTTTACTCATATTTATTTTGATAAATAAATGTTGGAGACATGTAATCAATATATTTCATTTGAGAAGAAAAAAATGGCAGATAAATTCAAAGTCCATGAGGTAAGCAAGGGAAGTCACTCCTGACTCATAGGAATGGTCTGACGCACAACTTTGTGCTGGCTCTGAAAGTGATATCTACGTCAATGTTCGAGTGTTAAGTTTACAAGTGATCAACACTAATTGCCTCATTATTTTTTTTTTTGTGCGCTACTGTCGCGCACTGGTTTTGAAAACGTGTGTGAATGATGAAAAACTCGGGCGATTCTTGCAATCACGGGCTCTGGATCAGACACTGCAATGACCCCCAATTTTCAATGCTGAGGGAAAACCCTGATGCACTTTCAAGGTTGCTGTTGTCCACAGTATTTTAACCCTTTACCAAACAACAAAATTTAAACTTGTCCAAATTGAAAGCACTGAAAGCATTTGCAGACGACAAAATAAACCCAACTCAAACATTGAAATTTTAAAGCAGAGTAGAAAACACTGTGGGAAAAGGAGAAAATGCTGGTTACCAGCATTTTCTCCCTTTTCCACAATTTTTTCAAAAACCTTCTCCTTTAGGGTCGTTAAAAGTCTGGATCGTGTTGTAAAGAATTAAAGTTGACAGTGTAGATCAAAGTACTTGGGAAAGGCACCTATAGGTTAAGTAAACCATTTTGACAAATAAGCAACAAATGTAATAAAGATATTTACCTGCTGGTGCAAGGCGCTTGACATACAAACTCCATGGCAACAAAACTCTAGGCTCACCAGTTCTCCATTCTATGACAAGCCTGATAAGCCCAGATAATGTAAACTTTACTATTAGGTGAGCCATTGTCAAGGAAAGGGGAAACTTAAAATGCTGAAAATAAATGAAAATAATTAAAATGTAGCATTATCATTACTTAACTCTTTACCAAACGACAAAATTTTGGACTTAAACAAAATGAAAGCATTTGCAGACGACAAAATAAATGTTGCTCAAATGATGATTTCTGTCTTTAATAGGGTAGAAAACAATGTGGGAAAAGGAGAAAATGCTGGTTACCAGCATTTTCTCCTTTTCCCTCAATGTTTTCAAAAGCTTTCTTATCCAGGATCGTGTAAAGTCAGGATTGTGTGGTAAAGAGTAAAACGGATGGAAACCATTTTAGTTGAAACTCGGGTTTCTATGTGGTTTTATTATCATGGCTTAAAACAGGAGTAAGCACTGACCCAATTGTGCTCTCCAAAGTACTTTTTTCAACTGCTTTCCGAATTTTTCGTCCCATTTAGGCTTCCAAAACACTCAGAAGTTTGATTCATCGTGATGTTGGATGATCAACGGCAGCTGAAAGATTCTTAACCAAACTGGTATCTGTTGTATCTCCTGTAACTGTCCACCACAAAGAGTGATAGCAGGATACCAGTTTGATCCCTAACCATACATCCATAGGGTTATCGATAAATTCTTACTGGAAAGTGAAGTATTATATTTATTTAGCGGAAAGAGCAAAAACAGACAAAACCAATCCTTATCCGCTGAATGGCTTTTTCATGATTGAGTCTGCCAGAAGGGCCTGAGACTAGTTTAGCACTGCGCCATTTGGGACTTAAGGGACCCTATAGCACAATGGTGCGCTCTAGATTGAACACTGATTATGTCACAGTCTCTTAGTTTATATATTTGTAACAGTTCTAATACCCTCCCAAGGCTGAGATTGAACGCAGGACCTCTAGATCCCAAGGCGAATGCTCTATCATGTCACTACAAAAGCTAGCTTCCTAGCAAAGCAGTATAAGTGTCCCCTTATACAAACACAAGCTACGCATTTATATCTATCTGTGAAGTAGACAAGTATACTACATATTCATATGGGTATTTGTACAGCTACATTTGTGCATTGCTATTTTAAGCTAAGGAGGCTATTTATCTATAAATGGTGTTCACCACATAATTGAAGCATTTGCAGTATTTCTATTGTCAAAATATAATTTTATTGCACACAATCTATAGTTGAACAGGGGATTTTCTTCCTTTCAGCTAGGGTTGTCACCAAAGAAAAACAAAAGTTGAGGGACTGAACATGTAGACAGTGAGATTTGCACAATCCAGCACCCTGGTAGTCTCAATAATGAGATGCTAGTGATTTTTTTCATATTTGGACATTTATTGTGTACCATACCATCTCAAGTCCATCATAAATTTTCCGGTAGCAAAGATAGAGTGCTATACTGACTTTCTGTTTCGTCATTTTAATCTGTATTGCAGTGAAATGCAACTAACTTTTAGTAACAAACATGACCAAAGATAAATTATTAAACCTTTCATTACCTAAAGACCTTGTAGAAGTCGTTTATAACCAGTAAATCTCAGAAAAAACACTGACGAAAGTTATCGTGCGTGGCAGCCATTTTGTGTGTTTTCGGGAACGTAAACAACTAGAGTAACAGATGAAATGCACGGTTTTCTCTTATGTTCAGTGTTTAAATTGAAAATATTTGTATTTCAAATGAAGGGTTATTAAATATGCAAGCAACATGTATGTTTAAATCCTACTTTTGTGCTCTACATGCAAAATTATGAGAGTTCAAACTTGCACACAAAATTTGTTCTGAGCTTTCAACTGATTTTGTCTTGATCGTCTCTGTACACAGAGGCAACCAGTTAAAAAGTAACATCACCTTTGGGGCCATTTATCTGTACTAAGCACCCTGGGTGCAACACTGCAAAAGCCATCACAGGCTGGGATACTCATGTATGCAAAATACAAAAGGATCATACTTACATGTATGAGACTCTTGTTGTAGAAAGTTAGGCCAATAGAAAACATGTAGTAGAACAAAACCAGAGCAACTGTTTTGACTGCCAAAGTGAGGAATGTAAAGGAACATACTGACAGTTTCACAGCCTCTGCCTTTGGTTTCACACTAGCTTGGAGCGTCTTCAACTTTGTATTCTGCTTTTTAAAAGACATGGTCCACGTTTCAAGAGGCAGATGCAATATATATCTGTTATGTAGTATCTGTAAGAAAGAAAAAAATGAGTAAATGTGGTTGTAAAAATACCGCAAATTACTTAGCAACATTTTAAAGATTCTGCATCCGAAAATGACATTGTCCGAATTATATGCAACTATTGAGGAAAAGTATGGAATCTTAATTTTCTTCACAACCTTACTTATAGTATAGAAAAGTAATACTTACACAATTATCCTGACATAAAACACATTTTGAATGGCTGGTATGACAAGAAAAAAATCTGGTAGTTTAGAATGCTGATGGTTTTAATACTTTAAGCCACGAAGTCCACTGTGCACCATGGAATATGCGGTTATCTATGGCCAGCTGCGGTAATTCAACAGTTAGCTTGCCTTATTTTGCCTTATCTTTAACTGCAAGGCTAAATTATCTGCCAAAAACTTACAAAATTTATCTTTAATATACTTCCGTAATAAAAAAAAATCACTTTAAAAAGTGAATATACCCGCGGCTCATCTTTTGCTCATAAATTTGATCAGCAGGAAAAGGCTTCCAGCATAAAGTAATTATTTTACCACTTTGTGATATGTAATTATTTTAATAAAGCAGCTGTGCTTGAAAGTGAAAGATAAAGCTTTCATTATATTATTATAAATCATTCAACTGAAAATTCTTCTATATTTGTTTCATATGATATGTAAAATTACCCCCCCCCCCCGCCCCAGTGGTGACAGTACAAATCAAAGCATTGAAAACGCTGGAGTGGCATTGTCAAGGAAGCCATTGTGTGGAATTAATAATTTGAAAGAAAAGGAGAAATGTTATTCAAGTATTGGCTTGAAAGTCAGCCTACTAAGCAAAATAATACCTTTTATCTAATTCCCAACATTACAATCAATTATTTTGATCTATAAATATTCATGCACAATCAAGTAGAGTAGAGTGCAATCATGGGATGAACAAGTCCAGGGATGAACTAGTTTTGGAACGAAAAAACCCAGGACCAAGCGGTCAGTAGACAAAATTTTGTTTATATCATTGCGCCAATAGAAGGCTATGAGCGGGTGAAGCTATTTTCAATCAAAAACAAATACTTCTACGATCAATGGCCTCACCCAGTGTATTTTCCAATTAAATATCTGAGTGCTATCGAAAAACTCATTTGTCTCAGAAAAATTGAGTTTAATTGGGTTTATTTCCTTCGGCTTCGCACAAAATACGATACATGGTCTTCAAAATTCAATATTGAACTCATAGTGGCATTGTCTGCGACAAATGCCACAAAAATTGCTAAGAAAAGTCATGGATTTGTGATATACCTGACTCCATAAAAAAGAAAAACATTTATCTGAAACATTGTAAATCCTTAGTATGGATATCACAATTTAAAATGCTTTTGCTTTTGAAATGGTAGAAAACATTGTGAAAAGTGAAGAAAATGCAGGTCACCATTATTTTCTCCTTTTCGCACTGTTTCCTAAACACTCCCACCTCAAGTTTATAAAAAGACTGGACTGTTATGATCAGGGTTAAATGATAAAGGGTCCTGCATAGGGGCATCAGCATCGAGCAGGGTTTAACCCTTTACAACAAAATCCCAAGTTTTAACGACCCTTAGGAGTAAGCCTTTTGAAAACATTTTGGGAAAAGGAGAAAATGCTGGTAACCAGCATTTTCTCCTTTTCCCATGATGTTTTCTACTCTATCAAAAACAGAATTTATCATTTGTGCTATTTTTTTGTAATTGTCATCTGCAAATACTTTCAATTTGGACTAGTCTAAAATTTTGTTGTATGGTAAAAAGTTATTACACACACAAAGCCCAGGCTGATATTCACTGTTGAGATAGATACAGAATATTATGTTGTAGTAACTTTCCTGGCGCTTGTATCTGATTTGAGCAGTGTGAGAAAATTTGATATCGAGCCAGAATGAAGATCAAGAGATGTCAAAATTTTCTTACGCAGCAAGAAGCAAATACGAGCCCAGGAAAGTTACTACATAGTATTCCTTTTATTCTATTACCTACAACTTTCAATGACAAAATTTTGCAATGATTGACATTTTATTCAAAATTGGTAAACAAATGAGGCAATTAATCACAGGTAGTGTAGTAACCCCGTTTCATAAATAGCAGATTCATAGTGTAACATTTTGATAGATCAAATCGAAAATCATTGCATGCTTAGTCCATGCGTGAATTTCGTCATCATACCATATTTGGAACTGTATTTGACTGTGTGTCAATACAGATTTTTTTTGTCATGTGTGTTATTTTATCTGCATGTATTTGAGCCGGAAAAGTTACTGGAATATAAATAACTTTGTTATCTAATTAAAGAGGCAAAAAACATACACATATTCAACTCATTCAACCTCTTTTAAGCATTGTTTATTGTAGGGGTGAAGCTGAAAGTGTTAACTCTTTACCAGACGGCAAAGTTTTGACCTCGACCAAATTGAAAGCATTTGCAGACGACAAAGTAAATGTAGTTCAAATGATTATTTTTGTCTCTGATAGGGCAAAAAACATTAAGTGAAAAGGAGAAAATGCTGGTTACCAGCATTTGCTCCTTTTAATACAATGTTTTCAAAAGCCTTTCTCTACTGGGTCGTTAAAAGTCCGGATTGTATGGTAAAGGATTAATCAAGATCAGACTGCACAGAAGTCTGATCTTGATCAACACGGTCCCATACAGAGAGACTTTCTTCCAAAAGGAAAAAGGATGAAATTGCAATATTTGGCTTTTTATTAAATGGTCGGAATTTTTTTATTTTTATCTTTTTTTATCTGTTTTAGGCTTGATTATGAAGATGGAGTTGTTCATAGGAGTGATAAAATAATGTTTTGCATGTTCCCATTTTTTCTTCTTTAAGAGCTTGCATAATATATTATATTGGTCATGGACACTATGCCCTTGTATATTGTGTTATGAGTTTTTGCTGACTAACAGACTCATTAGTCTTATCTCATGAGTAAATTTTTGGACTATTGTTACGTAACCTTTTACCAAAATTTTATGCCCTTAGCCTTTTGAAATATTGTGGGGAAAGGATCAAAATATTAATTAGTCCTTTACCAAATAATCCTGAGTTTTAACAACCCTGAGAAAGAATGGCTTTGAAAACATTTTGAGAAAAGGAGGAAAAGCAGCAGCATATTGCCTTCTCCCACTATGTTTTTTATCCTTCCAAGATAAATATTACTATGTGAGACAAATAAAAATGCTTTCAATTCAGACAAATCTTAAATAAACCCTTACCAAACAATCCCTAGCCTTAATGCCCCTGAAAGCAGCCAGTGGCTTGAGAAGAAGATTGTGCAAGAACTGGTGACAGAAACTCTGGGTAAGCTTGGATAGGTGCACTGGCCGCCACAATATGGTTGACAATATGCTTTTGACAATATATTTTCAAATTGTGTTCATGTATTGACCCTTTACCACAGGACAAAAAATGTGGACTTGTCTAAATTTAACCCTTTATCACACAATGCTGACTTTTACTGACCCAGGGAAAGAAGCCTTTAGAAAACATTGTGGGAAAAGGAGAAAATGCAGGTAACCAGCGTTTTCTCCTTTTCCCACAATGTTTTCTACACTATCAAAGAAAATTTGCACCATTTGAGCCACATTGAATACGGCATCTGCAAATGCTTTCACTTTGGACAAGGCTAAAATTTTGTTGTACGGTAATGGGTTAAAGTGCTTGTAGCCAACAATTTAAATTGACTCAAATGGTGGAGCTTGTGTTTGATAGGGTAGAAAACATTGTGGGAAAAGGAGGAAAATGCTGGTTACCATTTTCTTTCCCACATTGTTTTCAAAAGGCTTCAGCATCAGGGTCTTTAAAACTTGGGATGATGTGGTTAAAAGTTAAACGACCTTGGGAAAGAACGCTTTTGAAAATATTATGAGAAATGAAAAAAATGCTGGTAAGCAGCATTTTCTCTTTTTCTCACAAAGTTTCCTGCTCTTTTAAAAGAAAACCCATTACTTGAGCCACATTGAACTTGTCTTCTGCAAAATTAACACTTTCAATTTTTGTGCGGTCTAAAAGTTTGCTGTGTAGTAAAGAGCTAACCTTTACTGGACGACAAAATTTTGAGCTTGACAAAATTTTGAGCTTGTCCGTATTCAAAGCAATTGGGGATGACATTAAATGTGTTTCACATAATCTGAATTATCTTTGAATGGGTAATTAAAAAAAATTTTGAAAAAAAAAAGCGAACATTCTGGTTGCAAAGTTAAATTAACACGTTCTTTGGAGGTCAATAGATATGGGCATTTTTTTTTTAAAGTTTTTCTCAATAACTTGTGACAGAAAATGTGGTTGGATGCCATTTTAATTCCTTGCCATAATTTGTCTCAATCCAAAGCAATTGCAGACGACAAATTATGTGTTGCTGAAATGATGAAATCTTTGGTTAACCGTTTACCACACAATCCCAAATTTTAACGACCCTAAGAAAGAAGCCTTGTGAAAACAGTGTAGGAAAAGGAGAAAATGCTGGTAACCAGCATTTTCTCCTTTTCCCACAATGTTTTCCTCCCTTCCCAAAACAAATTTCAATTTTTCAGTCGCATTTATTTTGTCGTCTGCACCTCCTTTCAATTTGGACAGGTCTAAAATTTTGTTGTTTGGTAAAGAGTTAAAGGGGTTAAAAGCATGGTGGGAAAAGAAGAAAATATTGGTTGCTAGCATTTTCTCTTTTTTTCTACAATGTTATCAAAGGCCGTCTATCTCAGGGTTGTTAAATCTCAGTATTGTGTGGTAAAAGGTTAACCCTTTACTACACAATCCTGAGTTTTACTGACCCTGAGGAAAAAGTCTTTTGAAAACATTGTGGGAATAAGGAGAAAATGCTGGTTACCAGCATTTTCTCCTTATTCCCACAATGTTTTCAACTCTATCAAAGACTAATCCGATTATTTACGCCACATCTTAATTGTATTCTGCAAATGCTTTGAGTTTGGACGTCTAAATTTTTGTTGTATGGTAAAAGGATAATAATATATGAGGAATTCTAACACGACACGTGAATTCGGCTCTATAAACACTGTGCAACGAAAGCGTGGTAAAATCTACCTCATTCTATATAGAGTGACGTCATTCTATCTATCATATGGAGAACATAACAAACAACCAGTTGTAGAAGCAACAAAATTTTATTTAAACTCAATAAATGTACAAACTCATAATTTACAGCCATCTTTTTGGGAAAAACAGTATTCAAAAATAAATATGCCATGCTTTGTGAAAGGGAAGTTTAATGCATTTGCAAAAAGTATTGACCAATGTCAGCCTGCACAGTCCCCGGAGTTGAAACTTTTGCTATTGGTCGATTTCTTGCATGTTACAGGACCATTCTACCACATGATTCAGTTGATCATTAGACAAAATTGATTTTTATGGATCCATGATTAAGTGATGACTTGCTCAGTATAATGCATCACAGATTAAATGCCCTTTCACAGAACATGGGTCAAATACATGTTCCAAAGACAATGATTAAACAGATGGTTTAGCCCTTTACACAACCACATCCAAACTGAAAGTCTTTGCAAATTACAAATTAGATATGACTCAAAGACTGAAATTTGTCTTTGAAAGCTTAGAAAACATGGTGGGAAAAGGAGAAGATGCTGGTTACCAGCATTTTCTCCTTTTTTCACAATGTTTACAAAAGCCTTTCTACTCAGGGTCTTTTAAACCTGGGATTGTGTGGTGAAGGGTTAACCTAAACCTGATAAGCAATTTTTGGACTACTCTTATTTCTTGCAACTTATGTGCTTATTGCTACATCAACCCTACACCACACAATCCCATGTATAATTGACTTTTTGGAAAAAAGCCTTTTGGAAAACATTGTGGGGGAAAAAGGGAAAAAATGCTGGTTACCAGCATTTTCACCTTTTCCCACAATGTTTTCTACCTTTTAAAGAGAGAGTCCATCGTTTCAGTAGCATTTAATTTGTTGTCTGCTAATGCTTTCAATTTTGAAAACCTTAACATTTTGTCATCTGGAAAAGAGCTATGTAATTTTTTAGCCTTACCAAAACACAAAAGTCACATTTCAAACAGAAATACCAACAAAGGTTATTGATGGTCTGACCAGTCTTTGCAGACTGCCGTTTTTTCAAAGTTGCAGGAATTAGAGTAAATTGGTTAGAACATAATGATTTGATGAAAAAATCTTAATAAAGAAAACAAACAGACAAAAAAGAAATGAAAAATGAAGCAAAATACCGGTCTCTTTCTGCCTTTATATGTAAACAAGCACAAATAATACCATTCTCCATCTTGCATTTTAATGTAACCATTTTTCCTATTTTGTTTTTTTATGTACCATTTTCTTTTTGCCTTTACGTGTAGGTACAAACAATACCACTCCCCTTCTGGCATTCCTACATTACCACTTTCAGTCTGTTCTATGTAATTTATACCATTTTCTTTCTGCCTTTACATGTAAGCAGAAGCAATACTACTCCCATGTGGCATTACACTACATTATCATTTTCCTGTTTTATATGATATACCATTTTCTTTCTGCCTTTACATGCAAGCACATGCAATACCACTCTCTTTTTGGCATTACTACATCATGACCATTTTCCCTCTGTTTCATATGGTATAGCATTTTCTCTCAACCTTTACTTGGAAACACAAACAATACCACTCCCTTTGTGGCATTACTTTATTTTTCCTCTGTATATTATATACCTATTTTCTGTCTGCCAATACAGTGCATATATTTTCATAAATAACATAATATTGCCCTAATGGTGTAACTAAATACCAGTTTGCCCTGTCTATATGGAATACCATCCCACTCTGAGTCAATAATATTGCTACATCCACATAATTAAATCCTGTGTTTTACAACCCTGAAGAAGAAGCCCTTTGGAAACACAATTGGAAAAGGAGAAATGTTGGTAACCAGCATTATCTTCTTTCCCCACTCTGTTTTCTACTTTTTCAAACTCTTTCACTTCCATCATTTGACCCATATTGCGAATTTTCGTCTTGCAAATGCTTTTAATATGTACATAGTCAATTAATATTTTGGTGTCTTGTAAAGTGTTAGATAAAGAATGGTTCATCTATTTTTCTAAAAATTACCATAACCCATCTTAAGATTAAATACATGTATCATTATTCAAAAATATAAAATTACAGAACCATTCTGTTCCAAACCTAGTTCCATTCTTGTCTTATCTTTTTATGTTATTCCATAAAAATAATACTGTTTATTCTCTTAATCCCTTACCAAACATTCCCAAGTTTGAACAACCCTGAGGAATGAAGCTTTTGAAAATATTGTGGGAAAAGGAGAAAATGCTGGTTACCAGCATTTTCTCCTTTTCCCCCAATATTTTCCATCCCTTCAAAGGTAAATTCCATCATTTGAGCCGAATCTAAATTGTTGTCTGCAAATGGATTCAATTTGGGCAAGTCCATTTTTTTTTTATCTGGTTAAGAATGAAACTAGCAGCCTGTTACTACTCTTTACATGGACCACAAGAAACATCCAAATTCTAGAGCAGAACTCTACCCTGTATGAGACTTAAAATGACATCACAAGAAGTAACAGATTTGAAGTGTCAAAATGTGACAATCTTTTCACACAAAAATAGGCCTTAATTTAAAAAGAAAATCAAGTCTATCATGTGTTGAAAATAAATTGACCTTTGTCTTAACTCGACGACAGATAGACTCTGTCATATTGAAAGCATTTGCATCAGAATTAGTAGGAAACATTGAGGGAAAGGGAGAACATTCTGGTTGCTTGCATTTTTTCTTTACCTACAATGTTTTCAAAAGCCTTTTTCATCAGGGTTTTTTTTATACAGGTTTGCTCAATCACTCCAAAAAAGAAGTTTGCCACCAAACACCTACAAGTCTTTTATAAAACAGTCTGGTACTCAGTTATCCTCTCAAAGTTGTGTTTTGTGTCTGGAATTGTATCATATCCATGTACCGGTCTACATTATCTGACTTGGAGATTTCAATGGGTGGGGAGAGGGGATCTGTGCACGCAATCTGTCATGTAAAATATCAGAAAATCAATAGAATTGATGATATGTAAAACTTGAAATACTGATATGTAATGAAACATTAACATGTATACCCAGTTGTGTGTGACAGTTCTGAAGAACAAGTTCTTCAATTGAATACCTTTTGAAACATACTGTATTTGCATATGACCATTTTGAAAAAAAACTCTTTCAACTTTTTACCACACAATCCCCAGTTTTAACAATCCGGAACAAGAAGGCTTTTGAAAACATAGTGGGAAAAAGAGAAAATGCGGGTAACCAACATTTTCTCCTTTTCCCACAATGTCTCCTACTCTATCGCAGACTCAAAACATCATTTAACCCTTTACCACACAATGACGCCTTTTAACACCCCTGAAGAAGAGGCCATTTGAAAACATTGTGGGAAAAGGAGAAAATGCTGGTAACCAGCATTTTCTCCTTTTCCCACAAAGTTTTCTACCCTATCAAAGAAAAGTTGCGTCATTTCAGCCACTATGAAATTGTTTTCTGCAAATGCTTTCAATTTGGATAGGTCTTAAATTTTGCCGTGTGGTAAAGGGTTAAGCTATACATTTGATTTGTCGTCCACATACCCATGCTTTGGATATGGTCGAGTCCTAAATTATGCTGTTTGGTAAAGAATTAAAATTCAAGATATTTCAATATTGAACACATTTTCATAGGAAGAAATAATGAGGCTAAACTGATACGATTTGTTTCTGAAAGAGTACAAAATATGTTGGGAGGAGGAGAAAATGCTGGTTAGTAGCATTTTCTTCTTAGCCTGCAATGTTAATACACTGTAATACCTCATTTTATTGTTCACAACTTTCTTTTTTTCTTTTTTTTTACAACATGTATTTCTTTTAGCCCAAAATATCATGAGTTTTCACAACCTTGACAAAGAATACTTTTGAAAACATTGCAGTAAAAGAAGAAAATGCCGTTTTCTACTCTTTCAAAGACAAATTTCACTATTGGAGCAATGTTTGATTAGTCATCTACAAAATTAACACTTTGGATGTGGACAAGTTCGAATTTTTTTTGTTGTTTACTAGATCTACGTAGAGAAAAAAAACAAAATATGAGACAATAGGTCATCTAGGCAAGTCATCAAATACCATGCAAGAAACAGCATTTTCTCCATTTCCTGCAATATTTTCTACCCCAACAATGACAGAAATCGTTATTTAACCCTTTACCAATCAATCCCAGGTTTTAACAACCCTTGGAAAGAAGCCTTTTGAAAACATTGTGGGAAAAGGAGAAAATGCTGGTAACCAGCATTTTCTCCTTTTACCACAATGTTTTCTACCCTTCCCAAACCAAATTTAAATTTTTAAGTCACATTTATTTTGTCGTCTGCAAATGCTTTCAATTTGGACAGTCTTTAATTTTGTCCTTTGGTAAAGAGTTAAGCCACATATAATTTGATGTCTGCAGTTGCTTTCGATTTGGTCCTGTCCAAAATTTTGTCATTTGGTAAAATGTTAATCTATCCACAGTTTCACTTTTTTCCTAGAATGTTTTTCACTTTGTGAGAGCCCAAAGTGGCATATCAGGAGGCAGGTCTAGTCCATGACACCAGGGCTTTAGTAAGGAAGTGTTTCAAGAATCTTTTGAAATTGGATCATGTCCATTTTTCTGTCACAACTGTTGGATTTTGAGATTTCTAAAGAGCGAGATGGTGGTTCCCAGCATGCAATCTGAAGAGTGAAAATAGAGAGAAAACAAATGAATGAAAAATGGGAACCAGCAAAGCAGAAATGAATGAATGAATGAATGAATGAATGAATGAATGCTGGTAACCAGCATTTTCCCTTTCCCAAAAAATGTTTTCTACCCTTTCAAATACAAAGTTCATCAATTCGGCCATATTCAATTTGTCATCTGCAAATACGGTGTTACTTTCAATTTGGTTGAGTGCAAAATTTTGTTGCCTGGTGAGGAATTCAAAGGATGAAAGAAAGTAAAAGTAAAAAGCTAACAAGAGAAAGACATTTTGAGCTGGAAACCACCATACAAGATTTTTCACTGGCATAAACAATTATTCTACTCGTATTCACATTTTGGAATCAAGAATTCTTTACAAATTAAAAAAAAAAAATTGTTCTGAAAGAAATGACTGAATTTTTGGTCTTTTAGGAAACTACAGAAATTTAAAAATGCTGACAAAACCAATTAACCCTGTGCTGGAGGCCACTTGCAGCTGGCAGCCACCTGTATTCACAGTTTACCAGACAACAGTTTTTAGACCCATCTTTATAAATCTTTGTAGGGCTAATCGCAACTTTACCACAAGGCAAATTTTTAGACTGATCCAAATTGGAAGCATTTTCAAAGGACGTAGAAAATGTGGCACAGGTAATGGGATTTATCTGTAAAAGATAAGAAAACATTGTGAGAAAAGAAGAAAATGCTGGTTATCAGCATTTTCTTCTTTTCCCACAATGTTTTCAAAAGCTGTCTTTCTTAGGGTCGTTAAAAGTTAGAATTGTGTGGAAAAGGGTTAAACGAAATGGAATTCTAGGTCAGTACTAAAGTTGCAGATATTGCATTTTCAAAGCTTTTTTGTCAGAAAATTTGGCAGAGTTGTGGACAGTATAGGACCAGCATCAGACTATAATTTCTGTGCTGTCTAATCTTGATCTGTATTTTCTGCATAGAAAATTAAATTGATGTCCAACACTACAAAGATTATATACATTTGCAGATGACAAAGTTTTCATGAGCCAGAATTGTGGAAATAAATTTCTAAAGGGTAAAAAAACACTGTGGGGGGAAAAAGGAAAAAATGCTAGTTAGCAGCATTTCCTCCTTAAGTCCAATTTTTTTTTAACAGCTGTCAACAATGAAGTTTTTCCTTTTTCAATGATATTTAGGGCCCTTTCCCTCAGGGTTATTTGAAAAATAGGGTTGTTGGATAAAAGGATGAAGTAATCATCACGCTTTTTTTCTTTAAATGGTGAATTTCCTTGTACACGTGTGTCTGAAGATCCAACTGTTTACCAGATGAAAAACTTTACGACTTTTCAAAACTGACAGCATTTGCAGATGACAAATTAATCCTTTACCACACAATCCCGACTTTTAACGACCCTGAGGAAGAGGCTTTTTGAAAACATTGTTGGAAAAGGAGAAAATGCTGGTAACCAGCATTTTCATCTTATCCTGCAATGTTTTCTACCCAATCACAGAAAAATCGCACCATTTTAGCCACACTGAAATTGTTGTCTGCAAATGCTTTCAATTTGGAAAAGGCTAAAATTTTGTTGTCTGGTAAAGGGCTAAATATGACTCAAATAATGAATTTGTCTTTGCATGTGTATAAGTACCAGCAAAGGCCATGTTCCTAATGTCATTCAAAGCACTAGATCATTTGATGAATGATAAACTATGACCAAATTAATAATATTTTAATATGTTATGAAATTTGTTTTTCAACATATGAAAAATGAATTTACTTGCAAGTCTGAGAATTTGATCCTATATCAAACAATGCCATGTTTTAACCACCCTCAGCAAGAATGCTGTTTGAAATCTTATTGGGAAAAGGAGAGATATGCTGGTTACCAGCATTTTCTCCTTTTCCCACCATTTTTTCAGAATTTTTTACCTTTGGGTTGTAAAAACTCTGGATTTTGTGGTAAACATTTTAATACTTTGTAGCATTGTAGAAAGGTTAACAGCATTCTCTTCTTTTCCAAAAATGTTTTCTTTCCTTTCATAGACAAACCTCTTCAACACTGAATTTTGTCCTCTGCAAATACTTTCAACTTGCACTATTTAATTTTGTTGTTTGGTAGAGAATAAACTCTTTACCACAAAAAGGTTTAACGACTCAAAAAGAGAAGGCTTCTGAAAACAATGTGGAAAAAGGAGAAAATGCTGGTAACCAGCATTTTCTCACATTGTTTTCTACCCTATCATCTATATTCTACCTATGATCTATATTTAATTTGTCATCTGCATATGCTTTCAATTTTGCTGTGTCCAAAGTTCTGCCATTTGCTAAAGAATTAAAAGCATACATACCTTTGTCAAAAGGTTGCTTGCCTCGACATGTACTATAGTAGCGGATATCAGCAAGGTATGTAGTTGATCTTTTCTCAGATCGAACCTCTGCCCGAATCCCAGTACAACCTGAGCGGAGGGCTTTGCTCCCTTCTCATACAGATATCGATTTACAGACTGTAAAAATTCAGTGATGTCGAAGATTTTTGTTTTTTCTTCCCGATTAAGTTTGGTTGTCTGCCCGTCATTGACAGATGGGGATGAAATAAAGATTGTGCACCTGAAAAAAATATGCATGACTTATTCAATTAACCTTCTACTAAACAAACAATTATTTTAACCCTTTATCACACATTCGGTTTTTTTATGAACCCTGGCTGCCTTCTGCCTTCTGAAAACATTGTGAGATAAGAAGAAAATGCTGGTAACCAGCATTTTCTTCTTTTCCCACTATGTTTTTCTGCCAATTCAAATACAGAACCCATCGTTTGAGCTATATCTGTATGTCATCTACAAATGCTTTGAATTTGTATAAGTGTAAATTTTGCCTGTACCAAACCATGTTTTAATGACCCTTGGAAAAAAAAAAAATTGGAAAACATAAAAGGACCTAATTAACGCAAATTCAACCCTGTCTTGGAAAATGGTGGTGATTGAGCAAAGTGTTTTCATCACATACCAGAGGTTACGGGTTCGATTCCTATGATATGCTGGGTAATATCAGGACTGTACACATCACAAAGCAACTACTAGTTGAGATTCAAAGAAAGATTTTTGTCATCTAGTGAAGAGTTGAGCAAAGGTTGTACTGTACTCACCGACACTTTCTTATTGCATAAATATCTCCATTCTCCACACTAAGGAAAACCCCTCTGTCTGTTACATTTAGTAATTTCGTTGTCATATTGTACTGATGTTCGTTATTTGTACTGCATTCTGGGAGGTTGATGGGCATGGCATCCACTGGACCAAATATCTAGAATTGGAAAATCAAAGTACTAACACACCTGTAAGTTGCTGTGGTGCCATAGGCTCAAAACCAACAATGGTTTCATGGGTATCATGATCTTTAATAAATCGAACAAGCAAATTTAACATACTGTTGGGTCCTGTGTGGCTCAGCGGTGAAGGTACGTGATTTTGATGTGATGCATCTAGTTCAATCCTCATTCTAGGTATTGGGTTTTTAATGGGAAAGTAAATGAATAAGATACTTCAAAGCCCTAGCAAAGTACTGGTGAAACCCAGGACAAACAAGAATAATGTCAAAAACTGTGTTATACACCACTTAAGCAATCAAGAAACCTTAACATATTGTTCAAAAATAGCTTGATGATATTCTCTTTTTTACAGTCTATATTTAACCCTTTACCACACAATCCTGACTTTTAACGACCTTGAGAAAGAGACCTTTTGAAAACATCAGAAAATGAGAAAATGCTGGTAACCAGCATTTTCTCCTTTTTTCCACAATATTCTTTACCCTATCAAGGCCAAATCCCACCGTTCAAGCGATGATGCATATGTTGTCTGCAATTGCTTTCAATTTGGGCACATCTAAAATTTGACTCTCTGGTAAAAAGTTAAATGGAAAGAGACCACAATACCCTACCTGATGAAGTTCTTCTTGCGTACAGTTCAGCTGTAGGTTTGGATCATGGTATATTCTACAACCTTTTCCTTCAGAAACTAGCTGTTCAAACATTGTGTCTTGCCGATATCGAATGGTGAGATATAACTTTTTGTCTAGAATAGATAAAATGTCATTTTTACATAAACGGAGTAAAAAAAAAACAAGGGGTTAAAATTCAAATATAAATACTGATATTACCCTGTACCAAGAAATCCTGTGTTTTTATGACCTACTATCCTAAGGAAGGAGACTTTTGAAGTCATTGCTAAATACTGTACCGTTTTCGAAAACTGTCTCTCCAAGGGTCGTTAAAGCAATAGAGCCATGCTCTGGCAAAAGGGGGTTTAATGCATCTCCATTATGCATTATACCTAACAAGTTATCACATAGTTATGGATCCATAAAATCCATTTTGTCTATTAACTGGCTAAAACCTGATGTAGAATGCTCCTTCAAGCTGCAGAAAATTGATTAATAGCAAAAAGTTTCAACGAAAGTCAGCCTGGGCACTCCGAGCAGGCTGACCTGGGTCAAAATTGTTTGCCGATGCATTTGCCAATGCATTTGCCTGAGCATGGCTGGATTCTTCGGTAAAGGTATAATAAAGTTTTGGAATTTGGCCCACCTGTGATGTCAAGGGATAGTTTTAAAGGGCTCACAGGCGGTGTTACTGGACCCCCCGTTCCCGGCAAGGGCTTCCTGGCTTTTCTGTGTATCTCTTCATAAGTTTGGATATCTGAAGAGAAAAAGAAAAGGTTATCACAACATATTATACTACTTATTTACACTACTCAAGCTACCAGCTGGGCTACCAGGGCTAGACTGGAATCTTTCAAGATGGTTATTTCGTACAAATGCCTGTTTAACCCTCTACCACACAGTCCCAAGTTTAAATGACCCTGGGGAAGACAGCTTTTGAAAACATTGTAGGAAAAGGAGAAAATGCTGGTAACCAGCATTTTCTCCTATTTCCTACAATGTTTTCTATCCTTTCAGAGACAAATTTCATCTTCTGAGCCACATGGATTTGTTGTCTGCAAATGTTTTGAATTTGGATGTGTCCAATTTTTTTTTTTCGTTTGGTAAAGAATCAACACATTTATGGCCCACTAGACAGGTGTGGCTAGAATCTTTTAAGATGGTTGTTTTACACAAGTGGCTGTTTATCACATTTTGACCTCTTAAAAAAGGTTAAGCTGTATCTACCTGTTTCTCATATCTTCATAAATCTAACAAGTACTTTCATGCCATCGAAGAGACAAACATGGCATAGATTTAATCAAGGCATATCAACAAACAGTGAAAGAAAATACAACTGGT
The DNA here is from genome assembly GCA_946811185.2 of Hippopus hippopus. Lineage (NCBI taxonomy): Eukaryota > Metazoa > Mollusca > Bivalvia > Cardiida > Cardiidae > Hippopus > Hippopus hippopus. Next base: position 9,830,741 of record OX328103.1, on the reverse strand, counting down.
AACCAAGGAATCAACGAGATGCTTTCCTAGAACTTTGTGAATCATTTTCAAAAACAGAGTAATTCCAAATGTTGTCAAATAATGTCATAGAGAGCGTATTCTTACAGGTCACAGCCTTTATATTTATCAAAGATTCATTTTCCGTCTCACACTTCAAATTCACCAGAACTTACAGTAAATAAATGTTGTGTTTTATAGAGATAACTGATATATTATGAAGGAAAATAGTGTTTTACATAAAAATTGACTTTTTAAATTTTATTTCTATTTTGACACATTTCTTCTGCCTGGGGAGATTCTCTAGAATTTTTACATCTGTACAAGATTGACAGGGGGCACAAAAAACAGAGTGTGCAACAAAATACGCCTAGATTCATGAAGATACGAGAATTCACAAAATAATGAGAATTGACTATATACCTGGGCCTGATATCTCCATAATCTCTTCCAAATGTTCCTCCTTGATGTCTCCGCTTGGCAACTTGATCAGATCTCCTGTTGATATGTGATTGAGATCAGAATCTAAAGTCTCCTCGGAACCTGTCAACAGAATGATGGAAGTTTATATGATTATGACTCTATGAATTCCTCAGGGAATGAATAAAACAATATGAAAAATGACACTCTAGTGTTCAATATTTTGGCTATTGCATTTTTCAAAGAGGCAATGTCCGAGATATTAAACAATAGAGTGCTGTTTTTCATAGTGTTTATGCAATTAATTCAGGGCAATTCTTTCAGTTTTACCTTCATTTGTTATTGTTTTAAGCATTAGACAGTAATCACAATTAATCTGAGACATCTCTTTACATCATTTTCTTTTTCTACAATTTTCTTTAAAACTTAGTTCATGAGTTATGTTATCAGAAATGTGTAAAAGCAGAGGTGAAAGATGCCCATTCATGGAGAAATTAGTATATATGTCAATGTCTTTAACTTATTTGCACTGATTTATTCAAACGTAATCAATGGATTGGCTATAGGGTTAGTCCATTTTTAGTTAAAAAAATACTGGGGGAGGGTTATTTAGAAAGGGGTGGGTTAAATGAAGAACTCTTGGTACCCTACCTTAAGGGAGAATACCAGTTACTTACTTCCATTTGTGCCATGCATCACTGTTGTAGGTAAGCCTGTGTGACCATCTCCATTATGCTAAATAGAAGGATATATTTCTATTGAAAAATAGTGATTAAACCTTTACCACAACATCCTGATTTTCAACAACCCTGAGTAGCTTTTGAAAACATTTTGGGAAAAGGAGAAAATGCCGGTAACCAGCATTTTCTCCTTTTCCCACAATGTTTTCTACCCTCCCATAGAACTTAGGCTCATTTGTACCTAACTTGAATATGTCGTCTCCAGATGTTTCGAATTCAGAGAGGTCCAGATTTTGTCCTTTGGGAAAGGGTTAATACTTTAACTCATGAAGATGACATTTTTGTATTGCAGCCGACCACTTTGATATTTTAACAAGCGGACAATATGGATCTAAGATCAATCTGCACATTCATTCTATGAAAGTCCCTTTTTTTTAACTATGAGACCAAAGGGGTTGATTTATTAGGGTGATTAAAAGAATAAGAAAACCGTTAACAGATAAAATGATGATCTGAATAGTTTTGTAATTGATAGTGCTCAAATTGAAGACAGACATTCCTTTTGAAATCTCTAAAATTGAAGTTATGAGGCATGCCCTTGACAAAGGGAGTTTAATGCATTTTCGTGATGCAATATACCAAGTAAGTCATCATATACATGTACAGTAATTATGTATCCATAAAATCCATTCAGTCAAACAATTGATTTAATCATGAGAAGGAATGGTCCTTGGAAATGCAGGAAATTGACCAATAAAGTTTCAACATATGTCAGCCTGCACAGATTGCGTAGGCTGACATGGGTCGATACATTTTGTTCATTCACTGAGTCCCCTTTTCACAGAGCATGGCTCATATAGTTTGGTCATACTTACATAAACTGGGCCATCTACGTCATCATACATCATGTCCATTGTTGACTCCTCTCTCGTATATATCATTGGTGTGGGTATATCTGTTGCCTCTTCTAGAACATATAGACATCAAAGTCAGTGTGGAATCATTATAAAATCTAGTGTGAGGCTTCCATACTTTTATATACTATTAAATGCTGCATGGTTCACATGCTTTTATATATCACTTAATGTTACATTGCTTACTTGCTTCAAAATTATATATCACTGAATGTTGCTTAGCTTACATATTTCTATATATCACTTCCTCTTGCATAGCTTACATATTTTTATATATGACTTACTATTGCATAGCTTACATACTGTTTCATATTTTCATATATGACCCAATGTTGCATGGCTTACACACATTTATATCATTAACTGTTGCATGGCTTACATGCTTCAATAATCACTTACTATTGCATAGCTCACACACTGCTATATATATCTCTTAATGTTGCATAGCTCTTATATATTCATAATCATTAGTTAATGTTGCATGGCTCACATACTTTTATATTCTCTTTTATTATGCATGGCTCACAAACTATTATACATCACTTACTTCGGCATGGCTTAAGGACTATACATGTATATTACTTATGTTGCATAGCTTACACACTTTAATATAAATAAGATAATGTTGCATGGCTTACATACTTTTATATATCATCCAATGTTCCATTGCCCGTATACTTCAATATATCACCTAATATTGCCTGGCTCTCATACTTTTCTATATCGCACAATATTGCTTAGCCCACATACTTTTATACGTAGTTGTTTTCTACTGCTTAACTTGTATACTTTATGAATGATTATTTTCTTTATCACATTATAAATTTAATCTATCACTTACTGTTACGTGGTAAAAATCTATAAACTCTGTATGGATCTTCTTGCTGTCCATCTAAGTTGTTATGTTCCTTTAATTCCTGTATGTCTGGAAGTTTTGTAAGGGCACACCGAAATCTTGTCTTCCATGTTGGATAATCAGGGGTATCCACTCCCTCTCTATGACGACCTGTGTGGATTGCCCACTCCTGTTAAATGATACAGTACAAATCTGCCATTGTTACATAATTAACCCTTTACCACACAATCTTATGTTTTAATGACCTTGAGAAAGAAGGCCTGTGAAAACTTTTTGGGAAAATAAGAAAATGCTGGTGACCAGCATTTTCTCCTTTTCCCAAAATGTTTTCTATCCTTTAAAAGACAAATCCTATCATTTGAGCCACATTTTATTTGTCTTCTACAAATGCTTTGAAGATGGACAAGTCTAAAATTTGGTTGTGAGGTTAAGGTATAAACTCACACCATTAAATGATACTATTAGGTATGAATTGGTAATCAGCATTCTTCCCCTTTTTCCAACAATGTTTTTCTAACCTTTTAAAAGTCATCATGTGAACCATATCAAATTTGTTGTCTGCAATGGTTTCAATTTAGACCAGTATACATTTCAACCAGATCTTGGTTACCACAAATTGTGAGATGGATCTACTTTCAACTGCAGCAGTATATTTCATTGACGGTTATGCGCCCCACATATCCGGTTAAACAGGTAATAAAAGCAGACAAGCCAGATCAAAACATCAGACAAACTTTACCTTAAAAATAGTAGCGTCGATAGTTTGCCATTCTCTATTGCCAACATGTTTCCAAGGTACTTTAAATATTTTCTGCTCTCTGTCGATCCATGCCAGACCTGGTATATCGCCGCTGTTGATGCGGGACTCGAGCCACGGACGTAGACGCTGACGGGTTGAATGTTCACTTGTATTGTGATAACTACTCATATTCAAGGTTAGCACTGATTGGTCGTTATACACCTGACTGGAATGATAAATGAAAAATATGCTTAGCATTTTACAAAAGAACTCCGTGTTTTAACGACCGCGAGGGAGAAGACTTTCGAAAACGTCGTGGTAAAATGAAAAGGTGATGGTAACATGTATTTTCTCCTTTTCCGACTAGGTTCTCTACATTCTCTGACACAAATTCCACCATTTCAATTGGTATTAACATGTCGTCTGCCGATGCTTTCAAAATAGACAAGTCTAAAATGTTGTCGTCTGGTAAAGAGTTAACAACAGCACTGACTCTGTGATGTACGTATTTGTGACGATTTGCTCCTTTTCTCCTGCCATTCTTTGTATCTCTACAGAGAGGTTTGTCAAGAAAAGACGATATACTTTTCATGAAAATAAATTGGCCATAGCGCTCTCAGTGTTATAATGCGCTTTTAAAAAGTGACAAAAAAAGCATCTCCGATCTGATTCAATTTTTTTCAAGGTTTGCGCTCCGATCACTTGCGTTTTGTGTGTTATTCTCTAGAATCATACGTATCTACGTTTAAATATGATTCCTGCGAAGGACCATGATAACGAATCTGGATGCAAAGAGAGCTTTTATATTCGGGCAATCAATCAAAACTACCGCTATTTGATGCGTCTGAAGAATAATGATCTACTCGGCATACGGTCCAACATCCTACGTGCACTACTTTTGGTATATTTCGGACATTGTCGTCTATGCAGACTTCAATCGGTACTGTCCGTATTCATGAGGAAGATAGTAACGGCAATGTACGAAGTACAAGAGAAGTCGCCGAAAGAAGTTGTTAAGCGGATATTTTTTACTGCATTCTTAGTCTGCAGAATGCCATAAATTCCAGATACTAAAAATTATGGTTCTTGTTGCGAAACTCCATTAAATTCACGGATAAAATTTCACCACGTATTTATAAAACCTCTCCGCCGTAAGAGCGGGTAAAAACCGCTCGCTAGCGTTTCAGCGTCCACAAAAATCACACAATATTTGACAGAAAGCTTTTCATAATGCTCGAGACGAACTGAATTCCCAAATAATCAGACGAGGCATTTTCAAAATCTAACTTTTTTTTAAACTCGAGGCTTCCTGAAACTAATGAACAGCAGATGACTTTAAAAAAGTCTTTGACTAAGATGGACTATCAATATGCGTGAAAATTAAAAACGCGAGTACAACAACCGTGCTCTGTGAAAAAGGGTTTTTAACGCATCTGCAAAAAAATATCCTATACCAAAAAGTATCGACTCAGGTCAGCCTGCGCGAACTGCGCAGGCTGACCCGAGTCGATACTATTTGCAGATGCATTGAAACCTCTTTTCACAGAGCACGGCTTCTATTTATTGTCCATTGAAGCTGCGTTACTTCTCATGCGCGCTAAATAACATTAGCTGTTGATGCACAGCAAAACAACATCCATTCATTGTTCGTTTCGCAACTATGTTTCAAGACTGGTCTGCGACAAAGCGCAAAATGTCTTCTGCATCATTTTATAACTAATATGGCATTTAGTTCAACTATGTGCCGAAGAAAAATACTGACTAGTGCATACAGGGCCTGTATTCTCTAGTTATTCTTAATAACATAGTAAGTTTAAATCTGTTTTTCCTATTCAAATTGTAAAGTTACGCAATCTGGTTTAGTCATTTAGAAATTGTGATGCTCTGCAAAAATAGAATTAGAAAAAGAAATGCAATGTAAAATGCTTGTTTATTAAAGGCCTAGAAGTGAAAAGGTTTTATTAAATCTTTACAAAAAAAAATGGGAAAAAGAGAAAATGCTGGTAACCAGCATTTTCTCCTTTTCATTAAAATGTTTTTAATCCTACCACAGACAAAATTCACCGTTTGAGCAATATTTATTTTGTCGTTAGCAAATGCTTTCGATTTGGACCAATCTTAAATTGTGTCGTTTTGTAAATAGTTAATTTATTTTTAAATTGTACTTACAAATTTGTCTCCGGGACAGGGGCCGCAAACGTACCAATAGGGTACCGCCGAGGATCAAAATACATGACTCAATTTTTTGACAAGTTTTTCGAAATATATCCGCTTTTTTCTTTAGATTCAATTCAAAGTAAATTTTCACGAACTGTATATCAATGTAATATTTTCCCGACAATTTTCATAGCAATATAATTGGAAGACAAGAAAAAAGTTAGTTTCACGCAACGTGTAACTAAAAAAAGGATTTCAACTTCACAGTTGCAGATTTCACCATGCAATATCATGTAGTAAAAATGAAACCAATAATAAAGAAAACGTCCATGTACATTTGAGTCAAAACTCATAAAAACTTTTTTTCTGAAAAAAGGAAAGTAATGACAAACTAATATTTCAAAGATATTTTATCGTCAATAAATTCAAATTTCAAGACAAGCGAAGGTCGCAATGTCAAACACAAAAGGAAATAATTTTCATCATCTTCGACCTTGGGGATATTAAACGGTGCTTTCTGACTCATTAGCAGGCGACCAAATCTTAGACTCATCCAAATCGAAAGCGTATGCAGACGACAATTTAAATGTTGTTCAAATGACGGGTTTTTTTTTATACAAAAAGTACTGAAAATATTGTGGGAAAAGGAGAAAATGCTGGTACCCAGCATTTTCTCTTTTTCCCACGATATTTTTAAAAACCGTATATCTCTGGGTCGTTTGAACTCGCGATTGGTTGGGAAAGGGTCAAATCATTTAAAAATACCCGACGAAGCGTTTTAACGATACGGCCTTCCATGTATTTCCTTATTCCTGATTTACACACAGCCAATCAACGAAAGGAACCTTGCGTTTTCGGAGGAAGAAAATTGCGGGTAGAAGTACCATTTGATTACGATATCACGTGACCTCGTCGCTGGATAAATGTACACGCGTTGAAAAGACAACTAAATATTTCAATTGCGTGGCTTTGCTGTGGCCGGGCTGATAAAAAAACAACAAACAAACAGTGTAGATCAAACATGAGACTACATGTTCCAAGTTGTCATGTATTTATCTTCTCTGCCCACACAAAACAACTCATTGGAGCGCAGCAGCCGTAACGGTAAAGGACGATGGAGAACGCGACAGGTAGGTGAATCGATTCTAAAGGGTTGAAAAAAAAAGTAAAGAAAAATCAAGGCCCCATAATTACTCAACCATTCTAAATTGTATTCTTAGTCTAGTTCTCAATAATTTTGCAAATTTCAAAGTAACACAATTTCTGATTGCTAAACGAAATTGTTTAGGCAATCATAAATTTCGTTATTTTCTAAATATAGAATAAAATCAAAAATTGCAATTTAGCATGGTTGGTGAGTAAGGACCAACAGGTGCTATAATACATCAAGGCCTGGAAGACTGATTTTCTCGTCTTTTACTAGACTTTTTTCGACATCACTTCGACATCTGGCGTCTGCGCTTTAGTATCATGGATATGCTCTACCGATGGCGGACCACCTCAAGGTGATCGAATTCTTGAAGAAGGGAGGGGTGTGTCGGAAAAACACACCAACACTTGGTTATCGAGGGCAACTGCCCTCTTAAACCAAAAACATCAGTTTTATAACTGATCTATGTCCTGAGTAAAGGGATTTTTATGCATTTCCGCAATGCAGCATGATACCAAGCAAGTCATCGCTGTATTATGGGTCCATAAAATCCATTTTTGTATAACAACTGACTAAATCATGAGGTAGACTGGTCCTTTGACATGTTGAAAATTTACAAAAAGCAAAAAAATTCGATACTATTTGCAAATGCATCAAGCCCCCTTGTCACAGAGCATGGCACACTTAAACTAGGTAAAAGAGGGCGTCGTTTGTTAGAAAAAGTACCAGTGGTTTTCCAGCGGTTTCGTTCGTCACTCACTCGGTTTCCACAGAAATTATCAAAGCAAGATCAGAAATACATTTTAGACATGTCTCACATTTTCTTTTGACAAAAGTACGCAAAAGAAACGCTTCTTGTCAATTTTTCAAGTGGAACTACTTTTTACAAACTAGAAGGGACTACTTTTGACAAACTTGTATGACCCGGAAGCACTTCAGAGTGGTGCAACTCCCGAGTTTAAGTCGCGGCTCTGCCAATATTTTTTCCCGGGATTGATCATTTAGTCGAGACTATCACGACTACACTGTCTGTCGATAGATACATGCAGAAATACGCCATGATCGGAAAGAAACTTGGCTGAAAACAGAACCCCAAACCGCAAATTCTGTGTTCAAAAACTCCTTGACCATTACTGGTGTTACAAATTGCCAATCCCGTATTGCAAGCAGCCCTTGGCTCTCTATAAAGACGTCTAACAAATACAAACATGTCCGACAGAAAAACAGGCTTGATTATGCGTGAACATAAAAAAGAAAGCGCTCTGAAACAAAAACTTAAACAACAACAACAAAAGTAATACAGAGATATCGCTCATCCTGACCAACATCTCAAATTGTCAGGTTATTTTTTAAATACACCTGAACTGCATCAGAATGCGAGTAAATGATGCAAAGAGATAAAATCTAATTTACTTACACATTGCCCTTCTAATGCAAAATTTGCAGCCGAGGATTTTGAAAAAACATCCTTGAAGACTAAGGTTATTCATTATGACGGTGTAACATGATGCACAATAAAATGTAACATAAGTGTGACAATGCTCGATACGAGCTATTTCTCCTTTTGCCACAATGCTTTTTTAGTCAAGTAAGAGTAGTCTGCTCGAAGAGATAGTCCTCTGCAAGAGGTTGTAAGGTATGGATGAGCGAAAGTAGTATGTCACAGTAAAAGATTAATTATATTCCGATTTTCCTTATTTGCGTTGAAATTCTTGCAACGGCTGACGATGCAGAATCCAAAACACTCAAATGAAGAAAAATGCGCAACCAGGCTGCGGAGAATGGTGCGTCTATAATTAGCTATTGCCTCATTCCCTGTTAAAATTTTTGTATACGAAGGGTTTTCCAAGAAGTGCTAAATTTAGATCCCAGTCAATCAGTCGATCACAAGTGGGCGCGGTCTTATCATGCTCTGCGCTTCCGACAAGATGATAGAATATATTACGAAATTAAAGATTTCCTGTAAGATCAACAAAGAACCGCAGCAAACAACAACAACATCATCATCATCTTCATTATCATCATAATCATCAATGAAGAACAATGAAAATGAGGAACCGGTAAAAAAAATCTTTTTTCACGGTGGAGACATCAGTTATCATAACAAAGTGATAGTAACGGCTTTTCTGCTAGGCGCCCGGTGCTATACTTGGACATCGTTGGTGCCGCCCTATGGCTACTAGGACGATTGCATAGTAGAAAGACTACGTTAAGACGGCTGGAAAGTTTGGTAAAGCGTTTGTGCAGCTTCGAAATGGCCGAGCCTACCGGTAAAACACTAAAGCACTAAAACAATTCCGCAATTTAACGACCTTGCAGAAGACTGCCTTTGAAAACACTGTGGGAAAAGTAGAAAATGCTGGTAACCAGCATTTTTCGCTTTTCCCACAATGTTTTCTATCCTTTCCCAGGCAATTTCCATCATTTGAGACGTATTTGATTTGTCCTCTGCACAAACTTTCAATTTGGACGAGTCTAGTTTTTTTTTTCTAAAGAGTTAGGGCGTCCGGGAACTTTGGTAAAGGGTTGGTAAAACTGCAAGATGACCAGGCGTATTGAGATAACAGCACGCCAAGGCGCCCAGATCATTTGGTATGGCGTTGGAGCAAGTCAAGTTGATTGGGCATACTGGTTTAGCAACAGGGCTCGTACTCACCAACAAGTCTTGATAGCATTCTCAGTCCAATTATCATGAATTTTCTACATTCTACCAAATGGTTTAGCCAATCAGAAATTACTTTACTTTTCAAATCGATATTGGGGTAGCTTAAAGCCCAAATAGCGGCCAAAAATAAACAATGTGAGTGTTAGAATGCATTTGATTATACCTAAGTCATACCTTTTAAAAGTATGGTAATTACTGTGAAGATGACAATCTGTAAATGTACGATTCATCACAGTTTTAGCCGTTGGCAGAGAAATGAATTTCAAAACTATGTAAAAAGTAAACAAAAGATATTCGACCTACTCTTACAATTCTTTTTTCTGCCAGCGACTAAAACTTACATTGACTGTACAAATACATATCTCCATCTTTACAATGTTTTTAATGTTATGATTGAAGTCTAAATGCATTTTAACACCCGGACTATTTACTTTTGGCCGCTATCGGGGCTTTATTCACTACTTCAAGGCGCCAGGGACAAATGTTGTGTATTCCCATTACAATTCTTGTATAGAATGGACTAAAATAGTACTACTGAACGTATTTGCACAGTCACTGTATAAAGTATCCAATTTCTTCCTATCAATACAATGAAATTCTAGATCTATGCAGTCCTTTTACCAATAGAAACAGACCGACGCTATCACACAACCCTCTGCAAATCTACGACCTTCACCTTCTACTCTCCGTCGGGCAAAGTACAACCCCGTAGCGCTAAACAAATCCAATTAAGCGTGAAATATGAGCTTGCCTCAGAAGGAAGTTTATTGCATTCATCTTTCCTAAAACCGATCTTTGCCCTAAAAAATGTCTAAACGAACCCTTCCACCAATTAGGCAACTTTGGGTCCGTTCATTGGCCCACACATTCGGCACGAGTACTGGTGTAGTTTCCAGGCATTATCTCCCGCTAGATGGCATTCTACAAATACACATCTATCTAATTTGGGCGTCCTGGGTTCAGAACCGGACTACTTTTCAAAACGACAACCGTTACTTTGAAATTCAAAATGAAATAAATGTTTACTCAATAAAACGCTACCTGGTGCAATTCATTCAGTTATGATCAGCTAGCATGTAACCTATACACCGGTCATTTACTAAAACAGTCCCTACAGGCTTGGGTATAGCTTTCGGTATAAGCCCTACTTTTCCCAAGTATCCGGGGATGGGTGATACGTCATGGCAGACAGGTCGAATCTTCGAAAAATATGACATGCGCAGACAACGAGTTTCCAGGAAGCAGAATCGAGAGCGATTAGAATAAGTTGTAAGAACTTGTTTCTCAATCAATGTAAAATAAATACGTTTAACTAGGCACACATGTAGGCCTCCATGTACATAAAGCAGATTTTTTTATTGCAAAAACTGGCTACGTTAGAAAAAACTGTGCAAACTTTTACGAATATACCATGCAATAGACTAACTAAAATAGAGGGTACCATCAGATATAAAATACTATCTTTTGTGATATAAAAAGTGTGCAGTTGCCAACAACAACCATGAGGTACCAGTAGATCCTATCATGGAGAATTGCATTGCGCCTTTATATGCACTGTTTTAACCCTTATCCTGCTAAATAACTTAAGGTTTTCCTCCCCTGAAGCTCCTGGTCAACATGGCATAATGTTTTTTGTTTTTATTTTTAGATTATTGAAAATCTATAGTGATTCAATAATTCTAAACACTTTTATTCGCCCAGAATTTCTTTAAATGTCTATCTAAAAAGTTCCTGTTCATACCTCTATTACCTTTTTTTTGTAAAGGGAGGTAATAATAATCTCCCTTTGAATTGAGGATATAGTGATTTTAGAATTGAAAATGATAATTCTATGAAGGCAAAACCTCCAAAAGTGGCTCGGTTAAGATGCTACAATAGTGATGACTTTTAATGATATCATATTTTCCAGAGTAAAATTACAGTGGAAATAGATGTTCCGCTTCAGGGTAGGAATACCTTAAATAAAACTTTCAAGCCGATAGAAAAACTGAATCCGAATAATATTTTTCCAGACATATTTTCTGGAGAAAAATATCACCTTAACGGACAGTTTAGATCCAAGATCAGACTGCATGTTCTGTGCAGTCTGAAATTGATCTACACTGATCGCAAAAGATATGTGAGTCACGCTTAGCAGCTTAAATGTAAATGAATTCCTATCTTTTTTACAGGCGAAACTGTGGTTTGGCAACGGCATAGATCAAGATCAGATTGCACAGAATGTGCAGTCTGGTCTTGGATTTATGCCGTCCGCCTGTTTAGTGGAGCCAATGAGATAAAAATCTTTCTGAGTTTCGGTGGCTTGTATTTTCGGCCGTCGAAAGAGGTCCAGTTTATATTTCTAGCGCTGTTAGAGTTGGGGCTCATCCTTTTATCACAGACTTTAACCTTAAGGCTGCTAATCGCGACTCACTGACCTTTTGCGGACAGTAGATCTTTGATCTACACTGTCCGGTAAGGACATACTTTCCCCCAAAAAATACCTCTGATATGGCAAAATTTTGGTTTTTTACTATCGCCTTAAAAGTTTCATTTCACTTATTTAGCAGGAAAACGGTTAATGTAGACCTTAATCAACCTGCAAGTCAGTGACATAGGCAACCAATCAATTGCTGTATCTTTAAGTAGCTACTTAAACCCAATCCAATGGCAAGGTTGGTTCCGATAATACGGTTTAAGTTACACAAGTAGGCTACTGATTGCAAAGGTTTGTGAAAAACTTTGGGTTTTCCCAATGACGCTGTGAGTCATTAACATTTTACCACACTATCTTGACATTTAACGAACCTGAGGAAGACGCCTTTTGAAAACATTGCGGTAAAAAGAAGAAAATGCTGATTACCAGCTTTTTCTTCTGTCTCCACAATGTTTTCTCCGTTATCAAAAGTAAATCTAATCACGTCAGCCACTTTTTTTTTTGTCGTCTGTAAGTGCTATGAATTTGGGCATGTTCTAAATTTTTGTCGTTTGGTGAAGAGTTAATGTGCCTGTCACGCAATAGTATGTCATTTGGGTTCGTGAGAGTAGGGGGCAGTAAAGGGGCGAAGTCCATTTCGAAGGTACACAGTTCGAGCTAATCCTAGAACGGAAATAGTAAATCTATCCTAACCATGGCATAGATCACGTAGTGCAGTACAGAAGCGCTTATTTTCTTTTAAAGAGACATCTTTACAGCCAGAGAGTAAACAAACACTGTTAAAACTTGACGGTGTTATAATCTAGTCAGCTGTGTAAACGTAGATAAAAAAATCAATATAAGGTTTATGGGGTAAAAACTCTGTAGGAATTTGTCTTCGATTTAAACCGGAAACTGTGGTTGTTACGTCTATGGCTAGCCGCAATAGAATGAAATGCATTTTCTATCTGCTGTAATCTGTGCAACCTTGCAACCATCAGGGGCATTATTTAGCATGAAGATACAAGAGTGATTATAGTTCCATAAAATAAAGAAAAAAAAAAAAAAAAAACGATTAAAAAACTGGATGAAAACGAGTAAAGATGTATCTTTAAGCCTTGACCATACAATCCCGAATTTTAACGACCCTGAGAAAGAAGACTTTTGGAAACATTGTGGGAAAAGGAGAAAATGCTGGTAACCAGCATTTTCTCCTTTGCCCACAATGTTTTCAATTCTATCAAAGTCAAGTTCAATCATTTTGACCACATTTAAATTGTCGTTTGCAAATGCTTTCAATTTAGACTAGTCTACATTTTTGTCGTCTGGTAAAGAGTTGTAAAAAAAATTCGCCATCTCAACCTTTAGAGTGTCGAATAAGCTCAAAGGACATTCATTGGACCATACATTCGGCGCGAGTACTGGTGTAGTTTCAAGGAGCAGAATCGAGAGAGATTAGTATAAGTTGTAAGAACTTGTTTCTCAGTCGATGTAAAATAAATACAGAATATTTGTTTTTTACGTGTGAAAGATCGAAATTTATTTCATCGAAAGAATATCATCGGTAATATTTTCACTCGTGGCTGCGCCACTCGTGAAAATATTACCGATGATGTTCACGAGATGAAATAAATTTCGATCTTTCACCGAAAAAAACAAATATTCTATTTATTTCATACTCTTAATCGTTTCTGGGGGGAACTTAATCAAAATCCAGTACAGTTCTTTTCGGTTATTCCCCGTGGCGTACCCCCCTCCGCATAGCAACGCATTACAATATTACGTCAAGCGCGAGAAATGTAAGGTAAATTACGTCATATTTCCATCTGGTTGTGAGGCACGCGCATTTTACCAAGATAACTAGTGCGCGGGAACAACTGTTTCCGCCTTCAATTGAAGAGTTAGAATATAAAAATCGGTATTTTCACTGGTCGTAACCATGAAATATCGAAAAATATTTCACCGATATTTTTCGGTAACCTACTGGAAAGCATGAAATAAATATGTTTAAACTTAACTAAAGGACTTTTTCAGTCTAGAAAAATACGCAAATAATTGCAGTTTCAAGGTTCCTTTTGTTCAAAATGTCTCAGCAAAGCGGGCAGTGTAGATCAATGATCCGATTGCACGATTTGTGCTGTATGTTCTTGATCTACACTGGCCGCAAAGGCAATTACAGTTGTGTAAGGCACTTCGAGGATTAACAAAGGACACACTTGTAAAACAAGAAATATCTTTAAAAAAGATAGACGGCGTAAATTTGACAGCGAATAGGCAGGGGCCCTTAGAATAAACTTGTCTACATAATTGACCAAAGGGGCTCTTAGAATAAATATTTCATTTTTTACCAATCTCAAATTTCTATTTATTTATTTATTTATTTGTTATCAGTACCAAAATGTAGGTCAAAAACCAGCACATTTAGCTACGCCGAAAAAGAAAAGAAGGGTCAGGTACTATAAATAGATTCAAAAATCGCCATACCTTGGTCAAATCTTTTTGAAGCACAAAAGTAGTTCCGAAAACCTTACATGTATCTATAGTCAAAATTACACCATTTTTACCTACACTACTCTAATCGTGTCTTGACTTGATTTCTTGCAGTATTTGCTTTTTGTATGTGTGCAAAAATCAGAGATAATTAGCTTGGTGCACAAAACATCCCTATTACAAAAAACAGAAGTACCAGTCCCAATCATTCATCTTCATATCAAAAATGTTGTATTTATCTTCCTGCATGTAGTTAAACATATCATCCCCAACATGTGACTTTTAGTCATGAAGCTGACTACTAGATCGATTTAAACAATGTGACAAGAGAAGAAATTGCTCGTCACAATATTTTCACCTGTTTTCATCTATCAAACATAAATTCATATCGATTCTCTATCGATATTTTCAATGTCTGATGGCACATTTGTCGCAGAAGGTAATGGGTTAAATTGAAGCACTATAAATGTATCATCATTTGTAGTTGTATAGTTTAACGTCAATATTATGTCACTTCGTATGAATTAATCCCTTTTAGCTATGCTCTGGCAAAAGGGGGTAGGCCTAAATCAATTTTGCCTAACAACACACTGAATCATGAGGTAAACTGGTACTTTGACATGCGAAAAATTGACCGATAGCAAAAAGTTCCGACCCAGGTCAGCCTAGGTCGATACTTTTTGCAGATGCATTAAGCCCCCCCCCCCCCTTTCACTGTGCATTTGCCTCTTTCGATTTTAGGTCCAGTTTAAAAAAAGAAACACTCAAATAAATCTAATATTTTACATTCCGAAATCATGAAACAAGCATTTTCTTAATTCCTCACAAAGTTTTCTAACAATTTCAAAGACAAATTCCATCATTTGAGCCACATTTAATTTGTCGTCTGCAATTTGGGTGAGTCCAAAATTTTGTTGTTTGGTAGAATGAAAGGCTTGCGTAGACAAGTGACATGACATCGTTGTTTAAGTATAGTATAGTACAACGGTCTTACATGAAGTTGTATGCAATCACATGTGTACATAGTAACCCCTCGAAAACATCATTTACTCTGTAGGAGATACCAAAATTAAAATTGCATAATCGCAGCTTTTGTGTCTGCTAAACCTTTCCAAAAAATACCACATTATGTCAATACAAGATCAGACTGTACAGTGCAGTCTGATCTTGATCAAAACTGTGCTCAAATGCCCGTCGAATTGCTCAAAGCACATCAAAGGGTCCATTACTTTACCAGACGACATCACCTAAGACTTGTCAAAGATGAAAGCATTTGCAGACGACAAATAATCTAAAGCTGAAAAATGGGATTTGTCTTGGAAAAGCACAGGAAGCATTGTGGGGAAAAGGAGAAAATGCTGGAAACCAGCATTTTCTCCTTTTTCCTCAATGTTTTCAAAAGTGTGCTTCTAATGGTTGTTAACACACGGGTTTGTCTTGTGAAAGGTTAAAACGTTATCTAAAGTTAGCAGAACAATCCTTGTTTTAAATTTATCTAGGACATCATGTGTATTTTTTTCCTACCTTTAAAAAAAAATCAATTCGGCGTCTTCTGCAATTTAAGTTGCTTTAAAGCACCTTATCAAGATGCGACAACGCAGATGATAATTCTGATCTTGAGCTACACTATCCAATACGTGTTGAGGAATCGCATCCCCTCCAAACTCTCCCTACAATTGGGATATCTCGCGTTCATAGCCGCTCTATATCCAACTATTCAGTGTTTTAAAGACCCTGCAGAAAGGCTGGTCCAGTATCGCTATTAATATTCATGCCTACACAATAAGATTTAGAGTCAAAGAAACATAAAAGTAGACGCAAAAGCAAATATGATGTTGCGAATGGGGAAAAGAAAATACTCAAAATGACCATTTACTTTATTTGTGACAAAACGGCTTTAAAAATAAGAGCCCTCAACATGTTTTTGCC
The DNA here is from genome assembly GCA_946811185.2 of Hippopus hippopus. NCBI lineage: Eukaryota > Metazoa > Mollusca > Bivalvia > Cardiida > Cardiidae > Hippopus > Hippopus hippopus. The sequence goes on along the minus strand of OX328103.1, from coordinate 9,814,349 downwards.
TTGCAGAAGAATTGAGGTGATTATAAAAAATTATAGTCCGTAATTTCTTCTTTAAAAATCTTTCGCAATACATTTTTGACAATTAAAGCCTGGCCCAAGCCTACAATTTTAACTCTTTACCAAATCCTGAAGAAGAAAGCGTATGAAAATACTCTGCGAAAAGGAATAATTGAAGTAATCTGCATTTTCTCCTGATCGCACAATTTTTCCTACCCTCTCGAAGAGAAATCCAACAATTTGAGCCAAGTTTTACACATCACCCAAAAGGTCTTTCAAAATGGACGAGTAAGAAAGTTGTCACTTAGTACGGCGTTAAACGACCGGAAGTAGAGAACGGATAACCGTCAACAGAATATAACTGCCCCGATAAATGTAAATCCCAGACATAATGACATGAAATTAGGAAAAAAAAAAGATAACAGTATTACAAGCATTGGACCTAAAAGAGTCAAATTGAGCCACGCAGGTCCCCGAGATACTGAAGAGATTTGGGCACCGCCCTTGTTGACTTGTGGGGTACAGAGGAGTGTTAGGCACTGCCCATAGTGACTCATGAGATAAAAAGGTGCCTTTTTTTTTAGCATCGCTCATCTTTACCTGTAGGATAAAAAGGACTTTATCGGCACCTCCAATGTCGACTTGTGGGATATAGGTGCGTTTTTGGCCCGGCCCATGTTGACTTAATGGATGGAGAGGAGCCTTTGGCACCGCCCATTTTGACTTTTGAGATACAGGAAAGTGTTTGGCACCGCCTATGTTGACTTGTGGGATAAAGAAGAGTGTTTGGAACCGTCAATGTTGATTTGTTGGATACAAAGGAGTGATGTTGACTTAGTGGATTCCTAGGCATTTCACTTGTTAGATAGAGGGTTTTGGCACCGCTCATATTGTCTTGTGTGATATGAGGGCGTTTTTTTTGCACCGCCCATACAGACTTGTGGGATACAGATCCGTTTTTGGCCCCGACCATGCACACTAGTGGGATTCAGAGGCATCTATTTGCTCCGCCCACGTTGAATTTGGAGGACAGAGAGGCGTTTTTGACACCACCCATTTTTACGTGGAGGTGAGAGAGACGTTTTTTTGCACCGGCCATGTTGACTTGGAGGATCGAAGCGTTTTTGACGTCACCCATGTTGACTTAGAGAATAGATGCGTTTTTGACGTCACCCATGTTGACTTAGAGAATAGATGCGTTTTTGACGTCACCCATGTTGACTTAAAGAACAGATACGTTTTTGACATCACCCATGATGACTTGGAGGATAGAGGAGCGTTTTTGACACTACCGATATAGACTTGGAAGATGGAATGGCGTTTTTGACACCACCTCCGATGACTTGCATGATAAAATCGTTTTTGACACCGCCCATGGTGACTTAGAGGATATATAGAAGCGTTTTTGACATCACCATTGTTGACTTGGAGGATATCTAGGCATTTTGACATTCGTCCATGTTGATTTAAAACCTCGACGTTTTAGGCACTGCCCGTGTTAACATGCTGAATTTACAGCTTACAGATTTATTTTCCCGAAACTAATATTTTTTACACTTTTTATAGGTCTAATAAATCACAGTTTGTATCATTTCTCAAGCTAAAATGAAAGGGAAAAAAACAAAGTTGTAAACATGAAAACCCGTATCAGCCGGGGTTCAATATCGGAGGACAGAATTTTTACACTTTCCCTGCACATGGCAAAGAAAAAGGAGACAGACCATTTATGTGAAAGGTATATGTTACCCAAATTATTCACGCAACCCACCCCATCCCTTCTCAATGTTCCGTCGCCAATGGTTTGCACCGAGCTACTGCGTGTCGTTTTGAACAAACGATTAAGTGAAAAGTCTTACCATGCATAAATATGCATCATGTTGGTTTTCTGCGAAATCGGTTTTTATCAGTCAGTCATCACAGACGCTACATTCTTACTTAACGACAAAATTTTAGAATGGTCTACTGTTTAGGAGCATTTGTACGTGGTAATTGCGGTTTAACTCTTTACCAAGAGCTCCAGATAAGGCGGAGTGATGGTATTCTAAATCCATTATTTCTCTTTCAAACCCTATGTTGTGGGTACTCATTAGAATCGTCTCGTTGAGACGATTCTAATGAGTACCCATAACATAGGGTTTGGTGCAGAATAATTAATATTTTTTAATTTTAAAATCAAAATCACTCCCTCTAAAGTTTATCATACAACAAAATCTGAGGCTGATCCAAATTGAAAGCATTTGCAGACGACAAATTAAATGTCGTTCAGACGACAGAATTTGTCTATAATTGAGAAGAAAACATTGCGGGAAAAGGAGAAAAAATGATAGTAACTACCCCATGGTCGTTAGAGCACGGGGTTGTGTGGTAAAGGATTAAGCAATTAGATTTGTCTTCGATGGGGAAGAAAACACTGGAAGAAAAAGAGAAAGTGCTGGTAAACAGCATTCTCGTCTTTGTCCACCATGTTTTTAAAGGCCTTATTTCTCAAGGTCTTAAAACATGGGCTTTTTAGGTAAAAGGTTAATCAATTTACACACGGACACGCAATTTTATTTACATCTCAGAAGCAGACAGCTTTGGAAAACATTGCGCGAAAAGTAACAGTTGCATGTAACAAGCAATTGCTCCTTCTCCCACAGTTTTCAATTATACCCTCATCAATACAGTCCAGTGTTTTTTACGACCCCTATGGGAAAAGAAGGTTTTCGAAATGACTGTTAGAAAGGAAAAAAAACGCTGGTTACAACCTTTCTGCTTTTTCCCTCTGTGCATTTCTCTCCTTATGAAGACATATCCTATCACTTGGGTCACATCTTGTGTCGTCTGCAAACGCTTTTAAATTTTGAACAAGTCTTCAATTTTGCCGCACGGTATAGAGTTTTAAAAAAAGTATTAGCTGTATTAACGAGCAATGCTCTGGAAAATAAAAATTAAATGCACCTCTGTGATGCATGATACCAAGCAAGTTATCACATAATTATGGATCCATAAAATCAATTTTTATATAACAACCGACTGAATCATGAGGTACACTGGTCCATTGACTTGCATAAAATTTACCAAAAGCAAAAAGTATCGACCCAGGTCAGCCTGCGCGGATTGCGCAGGCTGACCTGGGTCGATACTTTTTGCAGATGCATTAAGCCTCCTTTTCACGAAGCATGGCTCTAATATAATGTAAACAAATTTATATTTTACGTTGACTGGTCCAGGAAACAATTTATTGCACCTTATACTTTCGATTCTGCTTGCTGGAAAATACAATGTACACCTGTACTCGCGCCAAATGTGAGGGCAAATATACAGTCCCAAAGTTGATACCCGCTCCAAGGAATCGAACTCGGGACCTTGGGGCTGCGAGGCCGACGCTCTACCTCACGACTATGGACACCACACATTTACTACAAATGCTGTCTTTTGCAGCATTTGTACTGGTTGATCGGTAGTTCGAAAGATTACCTGGGACAGGAATGGGCTAATTCACAGCGCCAGATGATCTACTCACGTTTCATGCGTAAAACGCGTAACTTCACACTTAATCACACAATCTAGTATTTTAACTCTTTTCCCAATCAAGCAATTGTTCACTCTCCCAAATGAAAAATAACTGTTGATGACAAGTTTGAAATTGATAAAAACTAGCTGTGGTTTTCTGATAGGAAAGAAAACATTTTGGGAATAGGAGAGAGTGCTGCTTACCAGTCTTTTCTCTTTTTCTAACAATGTTTTCAAAAGCCTTATTCCACAGGGACCCTAAAACTCGACAAACGACAAAATTTCAGATTTTTCCAAACTGAAAGCATTTGCAGACAACAAATTAAATATGGCTCAAACAATAGAATTTGTAAATAGAAAACATTGTGAGAAAAGGACAAAATGCTTGTTACCAGCATTTTCTCCTTTTCCCACTATGTTTTCAACAGCCTCCTACCCCAGCGTGGTTAAAACTCTGGAATTTTTTGGTACTTTTCAGACGACAATCAAATGTGGCGCAAATGATGGAATTTGTCTAAGCAAGGATAGAAGACATTGCGAGAAAAGGAGGAAATGCTGGATACCAGCATTTTCTTCTTTTCCCACGATGCTTTCAAAGGCCTCTTACCTCTGGGTCGTTAAAACGCGTGACTGTTCGCTATAGGGGTAAGAATGCGCGCGTCCTTGAAAAAAACTATTTTAAGCTCTTTTGTGTTTGCTTTAGACTCACATAATGAATTTGCATGTTTAGGCAGGTGTTTTACTATTTTAGCACTCCATAAATTCGAAAAAAAAAAATCAATCTCGAGGAAAACCTAAATGTTCTAAAAAAAAATGCGAATTCCATGTTGTTTTGCTGAGAATATCCCACATAACAAGTATTATACAATGTAGATTCAAATCAGGCTGCATGGTCACTGCACCATAATCATAATATCTGCAAATGTTGTTGCAATGATTTTATGCACGTATGTATATGTACACGTCATATACTCCTGTTTAACCCTTAAGCTACTACGCGCGACTCACTGACCTTTTGCGGACAGTGTAGATCAAGATCAGACTGCACAGAACATGCAGTCTGATCGTTGATCTACACAGTCCGATGAGGAGATATTTGTCTCCAAAGGATAAGTTTGAAGTAAGATTATACGGGTTTTTACTATTGGCTTGAAAGTTTTATTAAAGTTATTTCGTAGGATATAGGTTAATGCATGGCTATGAAAAATTTGTCACTGTTTGTAAAGTTAAGATACTGATCAGACGCTTTGATATGTGGTGTCTGACACGAGTAACTTGTTTAATTGGCGGCTAGCCTAAAGAGTTTGAAATGAATTTACGGCCGAAAAATTAAGTACTACGTGTGCATTTTACTAATGATAGGGTTCTACTAAACAATCAAAATAGATCTACTTCACTAACCTTATTTCGTCTCCTAACGTCAAAAAAACTTTCAGCCAATTTTCTCTCAGAACTATTCAATACACCTTTAATCCTCTGCTAGGTTTGGAATTCTTTCACAAACTGTCATGCAAACATTCTTTAAAAGCATAATAAAGTGCAGATACGGACTTTTTCCAAGAAGGTTTCTGTCTATGTATAGTCATATTGGAATGTGTATTTATCTATTTTTAGATGCGCGTGGAGTTTTGGGATTTTCCAAAAGTACTTTCGGTTTTGCACGCCCTTTATTGGTCGATTTGAGGCACGTGATCATGCCACTCCAAACCTCGTTGTATACAACCGAGAGCGCGGTGCACCATAATTGTACCGTTTGCGAACAATTTACACTAAGATCAGACTGCACAGAACGTGCACTCTCATATTGAATCTATATTGTCTACTACTTTGTGAAATATTCGGGCTAAATCGACCTTGAAAATCTTCGATTCATTAAATTCAGCGCTACATGAAGGGTTAATTTTCCAGGAATACTGGGTTGATTTTTTTTCCTGTCCAGGTCAGTGGGGGCGTTCAGACCGCAACTTACGAATATTAAATATCTTCTACGTATATATTAGTATACATACGTGCTGATTATCAATGATCTAGTAGTTGTGATTACGGACATGATTCATAATCACCGTATTTCTATACAATGAGCCATGCTCTGTGAAAGGGGGTTAAATGGTTATGCAAAAAAGTTTCGACCCGTGTCAGCCTGCGCAGTCCGTGCAGGCTGACATGGGTCGAGACCTTTTGCTATTAATAAATTTTCTACTCTTCCTAGGACCATTCTACCTCATGCTTCAATCGGTTGTAGGACAAAATGGTTTTTATGAATTATGTGATGACTTGCTTGGTATAATGCATCATGGGCGTGTATGTAACCCCCTTTTATCACAGAGTATGGTTCAGTTACATGTCCCAAAGATATTTATAATTAATTAAACAGACCCTTTACTCCGGAGATGCATTTTAAACCTTTTTACAGGGTGCAGCTCGATCTAAGAATCTTCAGGATCAGTCTTTAACCCTTTACCACACAACAAAACTTTACACTTGTCCAAATTGAAAGTACTTACAGACAACGACAAAGATATGGCTCATATGGTAGGACTTGTGTCTAAAAGAGAAGAAAACATTGTGGGAAAAGGAGAAAATGCTGGTTACCAGTATTTTCTCCTTTTCCCACAATGTTTTCAAAAGACCTCTCTCTCAGGGTTCGTTGAAACTCAGAATTGTGTGGTAAAGGGTTAAAGTTGAAATTTAGCACAAAGTTATGATCTATGGCCCTATCATTGGCGTGATAATACTAACGAGGGAGAGAGCAGTGTAAGGGAATGAGCATCAGCCTCTCACGTCGGAGGCCCCTGGTTCGATCCCAGGGGTCGGATCGACCTTTGGAGTTACCGATATCATGACGCGAGTAGTGGTTAAGCTCTTCAGGCCCCGTATCCACCAATCAGTCTTAGTTTCATTCATTAGTCTTATTCTAGATTAAAAAAAAATAATAATACAAACTTCTGATTGGCTGAGGGAAATGAGCAATGGCTTGTGAAAAGGGAGACCACGAAGGCTGACATGGTTCGAAATTTTCTTGTTATGGTTCGAAACTTTCTGCTATTTGTCAATTTTCTGCGCGTCCAAAGACCATTCCACCACATGATTAAGTCGGTTGTTGGACAAAATCGGTTGTATGGGATCCATAGAACTTTATGTTATGGCTTGTTTGGTACATAATGCATCACGTTGCACTTCTAACCGCAGTTTTACAGAGTGTTGCTTGATCTACAAATCTTACCCCTTATCCTGCTAGATAAGTGCAATGAAACTTTCAAGCCGTAAGAAAAAATCCGAATAATTCTATTTCAAACTTGCTTTTCTTTATTGGACAGTGTAGATTCAAGATCAAGATCGGCATCATCCTTTGGAATTACCGATATTAAGGCGCGAGTAGCCTAGGTCCAGGCGGTAATGCATTTCTAATCACTTCTTATCGCGGTCTTCTTCCACGATTTATATATGTAATATGTATAAGCCATGCTCTGTGAAAAGAGGGCTTCATGCATCTGTGAAAAGTACGGACCTAGGTCAGCCAGCACGGTCCGCGCAGGCTGACCTGGGCCGAAACTTTTCGCTACTGGTCAATTTTCTGTACGTTCAAGGGCCAGTCTACCAAATAATTAAGTCGGTTGTTATGGATCCATAAGTATGTGAAGGCTTGCTTCATCTGTTGAATTACGAAGATGCATTTAGCCCCCTTTTGCCAGATGATGGCTCATATATGGTAATAAACTAAAAAAACGTTCCTTTATTATCATTTTTTTTTCTAAATTAAAGTGCGAATATAAAATAAAAAGAGAAAAAAAACATGATCGGACTGGAACCCTTTTAGGTTTCTGGACAGGGCCCGTATTCACCAATCATTCTTAGTTTCGTTCTTAGTCGTATTCTAGATTTAGTAAGTGACACAACTTCTGATTGGCTAAACCAAATTATTTAGCCAATCAGAAATTGTGTTACTTTCAAAAAAAAAAAAAAAAAAATGAGAATAAGAATACGAATGTTATTTCGAAAGGTTGGTGAATTACAGAACCAGGAAGCAATCATTGTGATTGATTGTATTGGTAGAGATGTAAAGAACTTGTTTTACACTCGATGCTTTTGGAAAAGGGGGCATATTGAATCTCCGTGATGCATGATACTAACGAAGTCATTATATAATTATGGACAATTAAAATCCATTTCAAATAGCCTAACAACCGACTGAATCATGAGGTACGCTGGTCCTTTGACTTACAGAAAATTGACCAATAGCAAAAAGTTTCGACTCATGTCAGCCTGCACGGACTGCGCAGGCTGACCTGGGTCGAAACTTTTTGCAGATGCATTAAGCCGCCTTTTCATAGAGCACGATTTATATGTTTAACCTTTTCAGCACAATGGGCTAAAAAGGCTTTGCCGAATGGCACAGATCAAGATCAGACTGTGCAGACCGTGCAGCCAGATCTTTGACATATATCATCGGCTTGTTTAGTCAAGGATCTAAGATGAAATTCTTTCGGAATATCAGAGCTTCTAATGCGTTTTCGTAAATCATTTTTACCAAGCAAATCAGCGCATATCATGGATCTAATATGTCCAAATTAAACCGACTGAATCACGAGGTAGATTGGTCAATCAAAATGACGTGTTGAAACTTAACCCATTGCAAAAAGTTTCGATCCCTAGCAAAAAGTTTCGACCCGGCTCAGCCTGCGCGGAGTCTATACTATTTGCATTTGCACAAAACCACTTTTTCACAGAGCTTAATTATATAGCTATTTTAGATCAGATCTGATAAACATATTTTTTGCAGATTTAAAACAAAAGAGTAATGCAACTATTTATAAACACAATAAGAGAGATTCATTAAGTACAAACATATTTCTGACAGCCTGGCCTACTTCCAAAAATAATGCATTTGTTTTTCCTGTTTTATTTATCAATTGTATTATTTGAATTCCACCCCTCCCCCCCCCCCCCACACACACACACACACACATTGCAACAAACTGCATCAGATGGTCTTGGGTACATTCTGGTAAAGTACAGATAAAAAGAAAAGGTACGTGTTATTTCTTCTTTTAACGCAATGATTTCAAAAGCGATCTTAGGCAAGACGCACAAAGTCGTATGCTTGAGAGAAAAACTTAAGTCTCAACGCTTTACCGGCCAACAAAATTTTAGACTTGTCCAACTTAAAAGTACTTGCATAAAACAAAATAAATCTAACCAAAAAAATTGAAACCTGATCTTGGAAGGGTAGAAAACATTGTGGGAAAAGAAGAAAATGCTGGATACCAGCATTTTCTCCTTTTCCCACGATGTTTTTAAAAGCCTTTTTTCTTCAGAGTCGTAAAAGCTCGAGATTGTTTTGTAAAGGGTAAAAGTGCTAAGTAAACGAGCATGTCCGGCCAATAGCGAGAACCTAAAATTATTGCCATAAAAAGTTTTCGCCTGAAAATCCTTGTAGTATCGGAATGTGTAGATCCAAGATCAGACTGATCTTGCTCTACACTGTCCTCAAAAGAGCCTCATGAGCCCCGCTTTTCGGGTTCACCTTTTACCAAATAATCCCGAGTTTCAATGATCCTTCAAAAGAGAATTTTTGGAAACACCGTGGAAAAAGGAGAAAATGCTGGAAAACAGCATTTTCTCTTTTTCCCAAAATGTTTTCTATCCTTCCTTAAGCAAGCTGTAATTTTTGAGTCACATTTATTGTGTCGTCTGCAAATGCTTTCGATTTGGGCAGGTCTGAAATTCGACGTGTGGGAAGGAGTTAATTATTCTAATCACGTTAAAATATGTTTATCCTTCACAATGGTTTGGGTTTTTTTTTGGTAATTTAATTTGATTTTGCAAAATCAATAATAATTTCCGGGTCAAGCCCATGGCCTGACGTTCTTCAGTGGGAAAGCAGCGAGTGGCTTGAAAAGAGAACGCTGGACAGCAGTTAAAAGAAAAACCAGGAAAGCATGATTAGGTAAACTGTCAACCGTGTCTGATCTCAACTCGTTACCAGAATACAAAGTTTTCGACTTCATTGAAAGCACTTGAAGACGACAAATTAAACGTGGCTCAAATTATTATGTCTGTGAAAGAGTATAGAAAACATTGTGGGAAAAGGAGAAAATGCTGGTTACCTGCATTTTCTCCTTTTCCCACAATGTTTTCAAAAGCTTTCTTTCTCACGGACATTAAAACTCTGGATTGTGTGGTAAAGGGTTTAGAATGGCAGTTGGAGGGGGCGTCAGTTACGAAACTAAAAACTTTGGGTCATAAGCTATGTTCTCTTTGTAAAACACCAAAGAGGTAGGTCTATTTGTTTCCGAAAAATAACCATTTTGGAATTTGATCCTTTCGACCCGAAATAACAATAGTATCTTGCTTACATTTACCGAAAATTGTTACGAGAAAAGTGGGCTATATTAGCTGGAGGTTAATCTTTCCAAATCAGAGGGTCGGGGTCGGGGTATGTAGCCGAGGGAATCTTCCGCTAAATGGCTCAGCTTAGGCGTTATAGCCAAACTTCTTGTAGACAGTGTAGTTTAAGGTCAGACTGCACAGAACAAGCCAGCCGTCTGATCTATATAATTCTAACGAACACGAAAGTTCGCAACAAATGCATAGCTGAAATACAGACCGCCCCGGATGGGATTCGAACCCGTGACATAAAGATCCTCGTTTATCGAGGCACAAAAGATCAATTTACTAACCACAGAGCTAAAAAAAATATCTCAAGCTCAGTAGTCAGTGTATTGGTCTTTTAATCCTCAAAAGATGAGAATCTTTGCCGCACGGGTTTGAATCCCAGCCGGGGCGGTTTGTATTTCAGCTATGCATTCGTTTCCTATTCTGACCAAAACAGCCCTAGCCCTAAAACCGCGTTTCACGATTTAAGTTGCATATGCGGCCAGTGTAGAACAAGATCAGACTGTCTCATCGGGAACAAAACAGTTCCCCGACAAGACAGTTCCCCGACACACGTTTTCGAGACAGTTCCCCGACACTTTTGAAGACAGTTCCCCGACAAGACAGTTCCCCGACACACGTTTTCGAGACAGTTCCCCGACAAATTTGGAGACAGTTCCCTGACACTTTTGAAGACAGTTCCCCGACACTTTTTGTCTATGTTAAGTATTTCACTCAGGTAAATCCACCCCTCTCTCCCTCTAAAATTATTCTATAAAACGTAACGGAATACGCACAATTAAAATACAAATCATCAAAACAATTTTAAAAGTTATCGCCAAATATATCTTTGAAAAACTTTAATGCTTACTAAATGCCTTCTTAAAATTTTCTTATTTGCATGACAATCGTGAATTCACCGATGAGAGAATAAGTAGATCTACCCGTCAATGGTTATAGATCTAGAGTTCGTCTTTATAGGGTACGTATAATTCAGTAACAGCATCAATTATCCACAAATATTTCTAACATCTCATTATTATAAATCATAAGAGTCAATAAAAGGTTATCTGACATGAAAAAGGTGTCGGGGAACTGTCTTCAAATCTGTCGGGGAACTGTCCTGAAAACTTGTGTCGGGGAACTGTCTTGATACCGTCTCATCTTTGATCTACAATGTCAACTCAGCTAAACTTTATACCCCTTCGTAACATAGCGCACATTGTTATTAGATCTACTTTTATCATCAGTTTGGATCTTGTTTCTGGATGGAATGTATCTAGTGGGTTTATTCGGAACTCTTAGGGTTTAATTAGCAACATTTCATCCCCATCCGATTTAAAGACCCGTTTCGTTAATTCAGTGGTTTTTGCAGCGAGGCGAAAGACTTGTAAACAGAAGCCTCCAGTAAATTGCTAGAGCGCTCGTCACTAGCTGGGAAGGAGGTTGTGACCTACAGTAGATGCACAGAGAAAGGGAAAGATGCCTCGCAAGTATCGGAGAATACAGACCAAGACCTCTGACTGCACAGTGCAATCTGATCTTGATCTGCAGTATCCGCAAATGCATCTTTAACCCATATGTGGCTGCGAAAAGGTCAATGTGAGACGTCTTCAAATCCCTGCTAAGTACTAGAGTGCTAACAGTACTTTGATTATTTTGATCGTAAGATTGTTTCCACTTTAAGACGGTTTCCGTTTTCGTCCGGATTTCGCTCCGTTATTTGTAACAAGATTCTATTTCGACCTTAGGCTAATTTACAAAGTTTATCATACTTACTTCCCATTCATTTTCTATCTTTCAGTTGGGCGAAAGAAATGTTTTTATGATTTTGCAATATTCAGATGAAATGACTGACAGCGAGGCAATAAATCGTTCGCTAAATACGCTAAAATTCGAGTAGAGTTCTCATTTTTAATTTTACGAAGTTCTCCTTTCTAGAGAGTATCAAGGTTTTCCGGCTTGTATTTGCGCGAGAATGGAAACGGGTCAAATAATACGAAAAGTTCATTCCGCGGGTTTGTAAGAAAAATATGCGGAAAACGTTTATTCTGCAGCTCTGTAAGGCATATCGTATTATAAAGATTATCTTAACGTTGTTTCTTCTTTGCAGGAAAAATAGTACAGAGGAAAAAAAAAAAAGTTTGAGCTCAGAAAGCTTGAAAATCATATAGGGATACTGCCACCAAACAACAAAAGTAGCAACAGAAACCAGTGATAAAAGTTCTCGTCATACTTTCTGTGATGATGATGGTGATGATAATACTGATGATGATGATCATCATCATCATCAACATTATCATCATCATGGCTACTATTTATCGTTATTTTTACATACTACGTGTATTGATAATAAGAATCGTGGTGGTAATTTTAGCATTAATAACAATATAATGATAATAAGCATCATGTTTTTAAGATATAGAATGAAACTAAAATGTTTGTTTTTTCTAGTCTGTGGCTTTTTTTTTTTTTAAACATAGGAGCCATGCTCTGGCAAAATCGGGGTTAATGCATCTCAGCGATTCATTATACCAAGCAAGACATCACCTTATTATGGATCCATAAAATCTATTTTGTAAAAAAACCGGTTGAATCATGAGGTAGAATTATCCTTTGACACGAAAAAAAAAAAAAAAATTCAAGGTAGCGAAAAGTTTCGGCCCATGTCAGCCTGCGCGGACTGTGCAGGCTGACATTGATCGACACTTTTCGCAAATGCATTGATTCCCCCTTTTCACAGAATATGGTTCATATCTAGAGACTCTTACAACTCCACTTGAAGAGTAGCGTACTGCATGCATTATCAGAAGATATTACCTTATACATATGAGACATGCTCTGTGAAAATGGGGCTCTGCGATAAGTATCAACCCAGGTCAGCCTGCGCACTCCGCGCAGGCTGACCTGGGCCGAAACTTTTCGCTATCGGTCAATTTTCTGTATGTCCAAGGACCAGTCTACCTCATGATCAAGTTGTTATAAAAGTGGCTCATAGCATTATGGATCCACAAGTATTTGCTGGGTTGCTTGTTATAATGCATCACGGAGATGCATTAAGCCCCCCTTTTGCCAGAGCAAGGCTCATATACTTGTTTTTCTTTATGTGACAATGATTAAATGTACAAATGTACAATTTATGTACAGTGATTTGAGCCATGCTCTGGCAAAAGGAAGCTTATTGCATCTTCGTGATCCGTGATACCAAGCAAGTCATCATATAATCATGGATCTATAAAATCCATTTTGTCTAAAAACCGATATAAATCTTGAGGTACACTAGTCCTTGGACATGCAGAAAATTGATTATCAGCGAAAAGTTTCGGCCAGGTCAGCCTGCGCGAACTGCGCAGGCTGACCTGGGTCGATACTTTTCGCAGATGCATTAAGCCCCCTTTTCACAGAGCATGGCTCATTTTTATGTACGGTGATTAGACTTAAATGAATAAATAAATAAATAAATGAATGAATAAATAAATAAAATGAATGAAAAATAAATGAAGAGATAAACAGACAAATGAATGAATGAATGAATGAATGAACGAACGAACGAACGAACGAACGAAGAACGAACGAACGAACGAACGAACGAATGAATGAATGAATACTACTGTCCTTGTAGTGATAATAAGAGTAGTTGTAGTACATGTGTATTTATAGCATGGATGACAAAATAATAATATTGCGTATGACATGACCAAAACAGGGATGACATCTGAAATACAGTACTCTTATCCTGTAGAATTCATTTCGTTAAATTTGAAGTGTCTTGCCCAAGAAAAGTCCCTGCTCAAAAACTCAGCGCTTCTGGTGAGGATCGAACAGGCGGTGGAAGGCTCCGGACAGCGAACAGTCTTTACGAGACGACAAAATTTAGACTTGGTCCAAATTGAAAGTAGTTGTAGACAACCCATCAAATGTCTTAAATGACGGAATTTGTCTGTGATGGGTAGTAAACAATGTGGGAAAAGGAGAAAATGCTGGTGAACAGCATTTTCTCATTTTCCCAACATGTTTTTAAAAGGCTTCGTCCTGGGGACTGTTAAACACGGGATTGTGCGTTAAAGGCTTAACTTCACCAATGAGTGTTCGGCCCAGGTAGGAATCGAAACAGCGACCCAGGTTTCAAGTGTACGATACCGACTGAGCAACTGGGCACGGCTGAACAAAAAGGGGTTCAATGCATTTCCGTGATGCATCATACAAAGCAATTCATCACATAAATATGCATTCATTAAAAAAAAAGACTAAAAATCGGCTGAATCCTGCAATAGAATGATTCTTGGACATGCAGAAAATTGACCGAAAGCAAAATGTTTCGACCCAGGTCAGCCTACGGAGGCTGACTTGGGCCGATACGTTTTGCAGATGGATTAAACCACCGTTTCCACATAGCATAGCTAAAGTGATTTGTAACCAAAGAAATGTTTTTATCCGCGACAGAAATTAAGCTGGTTCCGATTGAAACCATCAACAATTAGAAACCGATGCGATGCAGAGAGAGAGAGAGAGAGAGAGAAAGAGAGAGAGAGAGAGAGAGAGAGAGAGAGAGAGAGAGAGAGAGAGACATAGACAGATAGATAGATAGACAGATAGATAGATATAGATAGATAGATAGAGAGATAGATAGACTGATTTCAGGGCAGTACCATGAAACTGAAAGAAGACACACAATACCTTTTACAGTCCATATCCACGTGATCTCGGGTACAGCACAATGTTTTTCCATCACTTTTGACCAGTAGGGTGGTTTTAGTGTCATGTAACAATGGGGACGGCCCCGTTACACGACCTTGTCCTGTGACTCTTAAACCTTGAGCTCTCATCTTCATTATTTTTATCGAGTTTTTTTCCCGCCAAAATTCCTACATCAATTTCAAAATATCACAATGTATTAGAAAAATAAGAATTCTTTCTTTCTGTTCTATTGTATTTTTCCGTCCAATACTTCGATGCTGTGTTTTCCCGATGTTAACTTTCTATTTGTATTGTAATGAACACTTAACCCTGTACCAAACGACAAAAATTAGGACTTCCCCAAATTGAAAGTATTTGCAGACGAAAATAAATGAGACTCAAAAATTAGAAAATTTCTCTTTGGAAGCGTAGAAAACATTGAGGGAAAAGGAGAAAAATGCTGGTAACCAGCATTTTCTCCTTTTCCCACAATGTTTTCAATAGCTTTATTTTTCAGGGTCATTAAAACTCGGGACTGAGTGTTGAAGGGCTATACGAAACTGATAAAACTTCCCTTTTAAATTATGTCATCCTTTTCTACTCTTAACCCAAAAACAGTGAGATTTCTTATATACAATTTCTGAAAAAAAAAAAAAGTTAAAAAAAAAGAACGGTTATGCCGGACGACGGTTCGTTACCTTCAGCTGGCAACTACTACATCTCCTTGCCTTTAACATTGAAAATTACGAATAAAAGTGGCCAAAGTGAAATTGATTATTTTTTCGATCCCTATCGATTTCTCTGGACTGTAACACTTTCACTGTACAGGGTCCGTATTTAACAACCATTCTTCATTTCGTTCTTGGTCTTATTATAGATTTAGAAAGTAACACAACTTTTGATTGGCTATACTATTTAATTTATCCAATCAGAAGTCGTGTTACTTTCAAATTTAGAAAACTCCACAGAATAAGACTAAGAATGCTTTTAAGAATAGTTGGTGAATTCGGACCCAGGACAGATTGGACCTTAGATAGCTAGGCGAGACTCAGTGAGCCTATGTGGACAATCTAGATAAAGATCAGACTGCACAGAACGTCTGATCTTGGAACTACACTGTCCAAGACGGTGATAATTTTCAGCGGAAAGAAATGCTAGTTCGCAATATTTGTCTCTTTACTTTTGGCCGGAAATTTTCTTTTAATGGTTTTAAGCAGTTCAAGGGTTGATAATTTTCGACTGTTTCACTCTTCACCAAACGACAAAATTTGGGGCTAGGCCAAATTCAAAACAGTAGCAGACGACAAAAATAAATATGGCTTAAATGTTGTTATTTGTTTGTGAAAGGATGGAAAACATTGTGGAAAAGGAGAAAGTGCTGATTTTCAGTACTTTCTCCTTTTCCAAAAATGTTTTGTTTTTTAAACCGTCATGGTATTATAAGATTTGGATTGTTTTGTAAAGGATTAATATAACTCAGCGGGAAGTACGGACGGGGTTTTTTTTTTGTCATAATCTAATACATGTATATACAAAGTTGTCCTGAACACATGTACAGTCTGTGCTGTCTGATCTTGCTCTGCGCTGTTTTCAAATACATTCTTACTCAATGCGGCCTTTGACAGCTAAACTAACGTTTGAGGCCTTCGAGGGCCTGCACTACACTACTGGCAGTGAGTTTGTTTATTTTCTTGCATACATCATTATGTAGGCATAGTAAATCGAACCAATTGTGAAATAGCTGAAGTACAATTTCTCAACAAATTGTTTGGAATGCAGCCAAATTTGATAAGGTTTCAGTACTCATTATATTAAACAATCCTTGCAAGTTTTAAAGAAATGTGACCAATAATGTAGACTGTGTTGAGTAAACAAAGGTAAGTCATCGATTGGCTGCTTTTGCTAAACTAATTGCTGGATTTTTTTCCATTTTTAAAAGGATTCAATCTTTTGATCATACAAATGAACTGTGCAAGTTTCAAAAGAACTGGATAAAAAGTCGGACAAGCGTAAACAAAAAAGGTCAATTTTCAACTATTATGGCTACTTTTCCCCGACTATTTGTCAGATTTTTTTCCAATTCAATAGGGTTCAAGCTGTTGATGATAGACTTTAAAGCAACTGTGCAAGTTTTTCGAAAATCCGACCACAGATGCAGATGTGATGCAGTTGAAAAATGAGTCTGCAGGACTAGTTTTTTGACCGCATCAGCCCCATTTGAGTGACATCGCGTAAACAAGAAATGTCAATTATCTACTTCAAATGGCTACTTTTCCCTTACTGATTGTAAGATTTTTCAGTATCAATATGATAAAGTAACGAAACTGTAAAAGATTTTCGAAAATCCGACCACAAATACAGACTTTATCGAGTTAAACCAAGAACAGACCAACGGACGAACGGACGACGGAAACCACACCATGACATAAGTTTCAGCCAGTAGACCTAAAACGTCGACTCTTCACCACAAAATCCCGAGTAGAAAGCTTTAGAAAACATTGTGGAAAAAAAGAGAAAATGCTAGTGACCAGCATTCTCTCCTTTTTCCAACAATGTTTTTTGCCCTATCAAAGACAGAAATCATCATTTGAGTTTATTTAAATTGTCGTCTGCAAATCCTTTCAATTTGGTCGAGTCCAAAATTTTATTGTTTGGTTTAACTACGATGTAGGTTACCGCTAAAAGTGCTGAACACAATGTAATGGCCATATCTGTGCATGCAAGCACTTTTTCACCTTTTAGAAACCACAGAATAAATACTCATGCAGTTGCCTTCAATTATAAGTTTACAAGCCTATGCAAACGTAAGCCCCTCCCATATTTCTCATGGTTGTAGTTAAAGGAAGTTTGCAGCTACTTTGAATCACATATAGAATTTAGATTCTTTTATGCTAATTTACCTATAACTACTAGTATTGATAGACTATAGTTGTAAATTAGCCTATGGCAAGGATTATCTGTACCCTTACCTGTGCAAATTCCCATTTCTCCCACATTTATATTTTGGGCTAAAGATCAAAATGTGGGACAAATGAGATTATACCTTTCAGTTACAGCAAAAAGGCCCTTTCCTCTTTATCTGAAAACAAAACTTTGAACAAGTCAAAATTGAAAGCATCTGCAAGTGACAAATGAAGTGCGGCGAAAATGATTGAATTTGTCCTTGATAGAGAAGAAAACATTGTGTGAAAAGGAAAAAAAAGCTGGTTACCAGCATTTTTTTCCTTTTCCCACAATGATTTCAAAAGACCCTTATTCCAGGGACGTTAAAAGCTGGGATTGTTTAGTAAAGGTCAATTAAGATCTCAGAACTGTTTTGTGCAGGAAAGTTTAAAAAAAAAAGAAACCTGGAAAGCGTAGATTTTAAGATTAGACTGTACGTCATGTGCAGTCTGATCTCGATTAGTTCCGTCTGCAAAGGTAGATTTAAGGTGGGTTCAGTGCTTTAACCCATAACCAAACAATCCCTGGTTTTAACGATCCTGAGGAAGAAGCCTTCTGAAAATATTGTGGGAAAAGGAGAAAATGCTGGTAACCAGCATTTTCTCCTTTTCCCACAATGCTTTCTACTCTTCTAAAGTCAAGTTTCAATTTTTGAGTCCCGTTTATTTTGTCGTCTGCAAATCCTTTGAATTTGGACAAGTCTAAAATTTTGTCGTTTGGTAAAGAGATAAATAACAATTTTAGCGCCAAATATTTCTCGACATCTTTCGACAGTGGAAAATACAAAATTCTGGAACTTTTAGAAAAATTTAACTTGAAGGCTTGACCAATCGAGCAGGCGTTATTGATCATAGATTGGACTGTGCAGTCTGATCTTGATCTATGCCTTCCACAAAAGTACATGTTTTCGTCTACGATACTGAAAGGGTTAAAACAATGGACGAGCTCGTGATTTAGTGAAACTGGAAACCCCCCTGAACACTTTCTATTACATTGTGATGCTTTCGTTTTGGCACGGATTATACCGGAACTTCCGAAAGTTCGAGGGGTGTCCGGAAAAGTGCACATGTACGAATTTTCATGGTTGACTATGTTGATTTCCCCAACTGAATATCAGAACAAAAGTTTCTTGTCCAAAATAATAACATGAGCGAAAAAATACATAATGCTCAAAATAATGATTTTACTTATTTGAATGGGCAGAATGCGTTGAAGTAAAAGGGGAAAAAATTGCTACCAGCAAATTTTTCTCCTTTTCCTCCAACGATTTCAACACTGCTTTCACAGGGTTCTTAGAATACGGAAATATTTGGTAAAAGGTTATCTCATTGAACCTGGAAGTGAAAGTCCTGATTAATTCGATTAGTAATAAAGTTTTCTTGTCGAAGCGCCGTGTCATTTTAAAATGTTCTTGATTGCGTAGAAAGGTTACAGAAAAGTGTCAAATTGATTTTTGTAGATAGTAAAACATGCTAATCCATCTCTGACATAATATTATCAGTTTGTATTTCGAAGGTTCAAAGGAAACATCACATAATTTTGCATGCCTTTCAGTAGAAATGGTTCAAATTTTTGAAGACACAGGCCAGGGATCTTATAATGTGTATATACGATCCCTGCACAGGCCGAAATTGAAATGTAGTTAATTTCAATCCTAATTTACGACACAGTAAATTTTTTTCATTTAGACCCTGTGCATTCCTGGTCAACATAATTATAATGGTCGTTTAAAACAAATGGAAGGATTACAGCAGATTGTAATGTTACTTTGGTGCAGGTTCAATAATTTTTCATGCATCTGTAAATGAGGGAATATGACAATCGGCATACCTCGGGTGATGGGAGCCATCAAATCCCTCGGCTGTATCTGGTAGCTTGATATGCACTTACACGGTACATTTCATCGCTGGAAATACGCCGGTTTACTGTTCTGAAAATTGTAAGGCTCCTCGTAAAAAAGAAAACTTGAGTCTCAGTTTTCTATCGAAATAGTTCTAACTATATTTCAGTTGACAAACAGTTTGTACATTCATTTTTTAACGTGGTTTATCAATACCGATTGAAGTTTTCACCGAAAGATAGGTAGCTATGAATAACTTTATCGAGGTTGTTTATGTTGTTGCTAAACGACTTACAGTGCCGCCGCCATGTATAAGATCACGTGATTGGCAGTTCAAATGGAAACGACCGTTATACAGACGAAGTTAGATGTAGGTACGGAATTGGCCAAGTTGTGACGAGTGGGAATATGGCTGGCTGCATTAAGGATTTTGACCCCTAAGTCATCGGTAAATATCGTGTAACATCGACGTTTTCGTAAAGGCTATTCGGCCAATCTCGGCAGCTTCCGTCTTTTAATATGGGAGTTTGGGGTCGTAGACCTTAACTTTCTACTTCGAATCTGATTTTTTTTTTTTAATTTATGAAAAAAAGTAGTCCCGGCTAATTCCATCAAAACAAAGATATCATCACTGTAAAAATGATATCGTCACTGTAAAAGTAGTATCGCCACTAGTGGTGATATGTATGTATGTTAATACTGAAAATTTATTAACGATAAATACCTGTCAATGATGGATAGATATATGTATATGATAATTAACTCTAGCGCTTATATATAGAACAAGAAAGAACAGAACATACATATGAGCCTATATATAAATGCATTATGTATCAGCAATCAAGAAGAATTGACAACAAAGAAGGATCATACGAACAGAAATCTTTTGTATTATATTTGACAACATTTACTTGTTTAACCCAAGCGTCACTAAAAATTAATGTATTAACCTTTAAAGCTCCTTTCACAACTATGGTTGCCTTTGCGGCCAGTGAAGATCAAGATCAGACTGCACAAAACGTGCAGTCTGATCTTTGATCTACACTGTCCGCTTAACTTAGACATTCCGCACTATAGCAACCATGATATTGCAACTACTTCGGTATTACTTTTTGATTGGAAATGTCCAATGGGTTTATTCAGGGATCTTATATACCCTGTTTATGAGGGGTACGAATATAATGATAAACTATAGCGCTTATCCATTATGTATAGGCAAATCAGAGGAAAAAACAGCAAATAGATATTGCACAATGAGAATTGATTTGTCAGTTTTACTAGTTTGTAATTATCTAAAGTTAAACAATGCAATAATGGGACAAATTGGGTAAATTAGGCCCTGGTATACGAAAATTATTAACAATAAACAATAACAAACAGTTTCCTTTATTCATTTCTTCAAAATACTGATTTTGAAAAAAGAAAAATTGTAAGATAATGTGAAAAACTTGGATACTATTTAAAAAAAGTTATGATTATCTATGTAAATAATTCCTTTGTTCAAAAACTGTAGAAAATATTTTATTCATAACCCTTTACCAAACAATGAAATTTTAGACTGGTCCAAATGGAAAGCATTTGCAGATGCCTTAGTAAACATTAATAGTGGGATGTGTCTATTCAAGAAAACAAAAATTTAGACTTGCACAAGCATTTACAGACCACATACAAGGTATTGCTCAATTGACTGAATTTGTCGTTGCAACAGAAGAAAACGTTGTGGGACAAGGAGAAAACACTGCTTTTCAGCATCTTCTCCTTTTCCCACAATGGTTTCAAAGTTCTTCTTCTCCAGAGTTGTTAAATCCCTAGAATGTTTGGAAAAGGGTCACATACATGTAATAAAGAAAAAAGAAATAGAGAGGGGTAAAATTAAATGATAACATAAAGGAAAAACATATACAAAAAAATAGGTAACAAATTCACACCACATATTTTTTTTTCAACAAAATGTTGGATCTTTATTCTAAATCCTGGTTATCAGTACATGTATTTTCTTCTTTTCCAGCAATGTTTTCTACCCCTTTAAAGACAAGATCTGTTTTTCAAGCCACATTAACTTTGTTGTCTGCCAATGTCTTGTGATGTGAAAAGGAAATTTAACTCTTTACCAAACGACAATATTTTAGGCTTGTCCAAATCAAAAGCATTAGCAGACGACAAAATAAAAGTGACTGTAAATTTGAAATTTGTTTTGTGAAGGGTAGAAAACATTGTGGGAAAAGGAGAAAATGCTGGTTACCAGCATTTTCTCCTTTTCCCACAATGTTTTCTAAAGGCTTCTTTCTCAGGGTCGTCAAAAGTAGGGATTGTGTGGTAAAGGGTTAAAAGTACCAATGACATGAAGAAAGAAACATTTAATAAAGCTTCTCTTTTTCGAAATATTAGAAAACATTGTGGAAAAAGAGCAATTGCATATTTCATGTAAGTGCTCCTTTTCCCAAAATGTTTCCAAGAGCTGTTGATGGTAGCAGTGCCAGAAAGGTGTATGTATATGGTGAGGTACATAAGGCACTAAGCCCACACAGATATCACAGTCATTATGCTCAAAATATTGCAAACAATAATCAATCTCTTTCCCAAACAATCCCTTATTTTAACAACATGAGAGAAGCCTTTCTGAAAAGATTGTGGAAAAAGTAGAAAATACTGTTAATCCCTAACCAGACAATCCAAAGTTTTCACCAGCTTGAGGAAGAAGACTTTTGAAAATGTTGTGGGAAAAGCAGTAAATAATGTTAAAGGGATTTTCTCCTTTTCCCACAGTTTGCTATGCTTGTCAAGAGATATGCAATCATTTACCTCACATCCAATTTATAGTCTGCAAATGCTTTCAATTTGGTCTAGTCACATTAACCAACATGTCCTCCTTTTACAACAATGTTTTTCTACTTTTTCTAGGTTAAGTTCCACAGTTGAAGCCACATTAAATTTTGTCATGTGCAAGTGCTTCCAATATGGGCAAGTTTGAAATTTGTTGTTTAGTAAAGATTTAATTCCTGTTGATTTTACAAGATGATTACAAACTACATAACATTAATTCATGTTAGAAAATGTCACATGATAACAAATATGATAATTTATATAACATTTGATTCCTGTTGAATTTCAAAACATGATCACATAGAGAACATGATAACAATTGTAATAGTTTGCAAACCATTTTTTTCCTCCTTCAATTTCAAAACATGATTAAGTCTTTCATTGCTGAATAAATAAATTGCATTTTCTCAAAGGCTACAAATACAGTTCTGCACCGAGCCCAAGAGACAGTTCAGTCACATCTAGAATTGGACAGTGTAGATCAAAGATCAGACTGCACGTTCTGTGCAGTCTGATCTTAATCTACACTGTCCACAAAAGCTTCTGGTGTCGTCTATGGTATGGAAAGAGTTCTGGACACACTTTAACACTTAATAAAGTAAATAAGGGCACCAAGTATGGGCTCCATCACTGCCTTCACTCACTTTTTCGTGAAAATTCTAGGTCAACAAAGAGGCATAACTGTGTCAAAAACATTTGGAGGGTTACCAGCCCTTTTTGTACAATGACACAGGTGACTACCAGGCTTTGACAATACCTCAACATATTCTTGGAAAACTGCTAAAAACGTATATCAGTCATTATTAAGATAAAAAAGTACAGTTAAATTAAGATATGAAAACTTCATCCATAAAAGAATAAACATGATAACAATAATATCTATGAAAAGGGGGTTTAATGTCTCAACAAAAATCCAATCTGCTCAGCCTGACCTGGGTTGAATCTTTTTACTATTGGTCAATTTTCTACATGTCAAAGGACGAAGCTACCTCATGATTTAATAAATATTTAAACAACTGGATTTTAGGGATCCATTATTAATGTGATGACTTGCTTGGTATAATGAATGCAACAATGAGATGTACATTTGAATAATTTTCTTTATGCATGTACATGTAGTTATTTTGACTATGAAAATATGATTAGATGCAAATACTGTATCTTCCATTTTTGAAGTTTGATACCTAATGCAAAATTGAACTTGAATATGAAAAATGTATCAACGTTGAATTGAAAATATGAGAACATAATCATGTACAAAACTTCATTCATAGTTAATTCATTAACATGATTACAAACATGCACGTGTATGTAACTTTTGGGACAAAATCAGAAGTTGACAAACAGTAAACAACTGCAATCACATTGAAATTGAAACCTGGTAGTAAAATGGCCTAACCCTTTACCAGACAGCAAAATTATAGACTTGTCCAATTTAAAAGCATAAACCATATGGAGGACAAAGCAAATGTGGCTCTACTAATGGAGTTTGTTTCAGAAAGGGTCGAAAATAATATACATGTATGATAGCCAATGGTTGCTCCTTTTCCCATCAAGTTTTGTACCGTTTGAAAGACAAATCCAATCTTTTGAGCATTAATTGATTTTATCCTTAAACCCTTAGTGTGCCTTTCATGACTGTAGTTGTCTTTGCAGCCAGTGCAGATCAAAGATCAGGCTGCACAAAATGTGAAGCCTGATCTTTGATCTACACTGTCCGCTTTGCTGAAACACTGTACACAAAAGCAATCATGAAATTACAATTGGCTGGGTCATATTTCTAGGATAAAAATATCTGACAGGTACATTCAGCACGCTAGGGGTTAACCCTTTTCCGCAAAATGCCGACTTTTGACGACCCTGGGAAAGAAGCCTGTTGAAAACATTGTGGGAAAAGGAGAAAATCTTGGTAACCAGCATTTTCTCCTTTTCCCACATTGTTTTCTACCCTATCAAAGAAAAATTGCAGCATTTGAGCGTAGTGAAATTGTCGTTTATAAATGTTCTTAATTTGGACTACGCTAAAATTTTGTCGTCTGGTAAAGGGTAAAATACTGACATGTAAAAATTTGTCATCTATTGAACAGCTAAGCTCAAAAAAAGGAAGCTCTTCTGGTTCTGTTCTATGTAAGACTGTTGTCTGATGTTGTTGCATATCATTGGTAGCTTTGGTCATGTGACTTAGATTTGTTAAAGTTGCCTCCCTTTATGTCCTAATCATACTCTGTGCTATATGCTTGGAGGTATCCCATCTGAAACAGAAAGAGAGAATGACAATAAGTCTGTGATGACAATTTTTGATATCAGTCTAGACTTGAAAACTGAAAGGCTAAGGTACTCATATAAGTCAGGCTCTGTGTGTTAAGCCTTATCCTGCTGAATAACTAAAATGAAATTTTCAATTTGATAGTACAAACCCAAATATTGCTTCTTCAAACGTAAGTTTTGGGGAATTATATCTCATTAGTGGACAGTGTAGATCCAAGATCAGACTGCACATTCTGTGCAGTCTGATCTTGATCTACGCTGTCCACAAAATGTCAGCGAGTCGCGCTTAGCAGAGTTAAACCAATAGTATACTTACGAATAATGCTACTTCAAACTTAATTTTTGGAGACAGCGTAGATCTTATCAGACAGTGGAGATTCATGATTGGATTGCACATTCTGTGCAGTCTGATCTTGATCTACACTGTCTGCAAAAGGTCAGTGAGTCGCGCTTAGCTGCCAAAGGGTTGACAGATGGTTTCATTCATCTGCAAAAATATTTGACTCATTCCAACCTGCACATCCATGCATACTGCACTTGATTGAAACACTTTGCTATTAGTAAACTTTTTGCTTGTCAAAGGAATATTCTAGCTTATGATTCAGCTGGTTTCTTGATGAAGTGGATCCATACCAATCGACATCTTCCTTGGTATAATGCATTATGAAGATGCATTATACCCCCTTTTCTCATAACAGGGCTTATATCTATAGATCCAATTCACTAAATATCACAAACATAACAAGAACACCGCATGCAGGTTCCAATGCTCAGCTACAAGTGCTTGATTTTCAGTGAAAATAATAAA
The DNA here is from genome assembly GCA_946811185.2 of Hippopus hippopus. NCBI lineage: Eukaryota > Metazoa > Mollusca > Bivalvia > Cardiida > Cardiidae > Hippopus > Hippopus hippopus. The sequence goes on along the minus strand of OX328103.1, from coordinate 9,789,123 downwards.
AATTCTAAGTTGAAAAAAGGGGCATAACTGTGTCAAAATATTTTAATAGATACCTGCCCTTGTTGTATAGGTTTTGATGGTTAATAACTTGTCCAAGTTTGAAGTAAATATCTTTGATAGTAACAGGGATATAGCAAAATGTCAGTTTTTGCATGACGACAACAATGACGCAGACTATGCCAGGGCTATGATAATCACTCGTTGTTTTCACCGAAAACAACCAAGCTTAAAATGTTAAAATGTTGTCACCACAGGAAAGAAATATATGGACATGGACAGAAAAAAGAGAGTCATTTGAATATTGTTGAAGATAAATTGTCTAAAAAAAAAAACAAAAATTATATTTTTTTCAAAATATTCTCAAAAGTTTTTCAACAACACAGATCCCAAAAGTCTTCTATATGGGCGACTTATTTCTTCTTTCCTTAACTCTTTACTGTACAATGCCAACTTTTAACGACCCTGGGAAAGAAGCCTTTTGAAAACATTGTGTGAAAAGGAGAAAATGCTGGTAACCAGCATTTTCTCCTTTTCCCACAATGTTTTCTACTCTATCAACGAAAAATTACACCATTTGAGCCACACTGAAATTGTCGTCTGCAATTGCTTTCAATTTGGGCAAGGCTAAAATTTTGTTGTCTGTTAAAGGATTACGCTAGATTTGCTGCAAAAAGAAGAGATCAAGCAATTTTTCCCTCATCATGCTACAGGTGCTAGCAAATCAACCAATCATGCTCTTGTACAAACACTCAAACCCGGGTGCAAAACTCCAAAAACGCAAATGAGTCAAAATGACATACATTGTTGGGTCTGAATTTACGATCTAATTTTCCTTCTAATTTTTAAGACTTTTCTGAACTTTAAAGCAATTAACATATTTCTGACTGGCTGATCAAAATTAATGCTAACTTTTTCACTACTGAATAAATAAATTGCATTTTCTCAAAGGCTAAAAATACATTTCCTGTGCAACGTCAAGTGAGATTTCAATCGTAATTTTAGAATATAGCAGAGGACAGTGTAGATCAGAGATGAGACTACACACTCTGTGCTGTCTGATCTTGATCTACACTGTCCACAACAGCTGCTAGTGTCGTCTATGGTATGGAAAGAGTTAAGCCAATATCTGAACCAAATAGTTTAGTCTGACAAAAATTGTGTCACTTTCTAAATTCAAAATTAGAACTTAAGAATGCAGTTTAGAATAGTTGGGTAATACAGACACATAATTGATCCATGGTCTCTCTATGAAAAGGGGGTTTAACTCTTTACCAGATGACAAAATTTTAGACTTGTCCAAATTGAAAGCATTTTCAGACGATGAAAGTTATGTGACTCAAAAACTGAAATTTTGTCTTGGGAAGGGTTACCAGCATTTTCTCCTTTTCCCACATTGTTTTCAAAAGTCTTCTTTCTCAGAGTCGTAAAAACCCGGGATTGTTTGGTAAAGGGTTAATACATCTTGGTAGTGCACATTATACCAAGCAAGTCATCATATGATTATGTGTCTGTAAAATCCATTTTGTATAACAACCCTCTGAGTCATGAGGTAGAATGGTCCATTGACATGCCCAATATTATCCAGTAGCAAAATGTTTTGGCCGAGGTCAGCCTACACATCCTGGGTTGATACCTTTTGCAGATGTATTAAGTCCCCTTTTCACAGAGAATGGCTCATTAATAAATTTGTTTTTTTATCACTGTAATTTTGTGTGAAAGAGGAATATGATGACCACAAACTAAACTGATATGTCATGGCCCTCCCAGCATTATTTTGGACTTGTTCACAATACTAACATTTGAGGTCTACTACAAATAAAATGTTGCTACACTAGACTGATGGAATTTGTCTGTAAGTGGGTTGAAAATACTATAGAAAAAGTGAGAAAATGCAGGTGATCTACGTTTTCTTCTTTTCCAAAAATGTTTTCAAAACATTCTTTTCCAGGGTTGTTAAACCACAAGCTCATTTGGGCCATAGCAATAAAAACAAGAGCACCGCTTGGTTTTCAGTCAAAATTTAAGTCGAAAAAGGAGCATAACTTAAGTCAAAAATATTTTGATGGTTATCTGCCCCTGTTGTATGAGTTCCCCTATTGCAAGTTAACAGTTTGTCCAAGTTTGACAAGTTTGACAAGTTTGAAGTAAATATCTTTAGTAACAACAGAGATATTACAAAATGTCAAAGTTTTCGCACAACTACAACACAGAAAACGCCAGGGCTATGACAATAACTTGCTGTTTTCTTCAAAAACCGCCACGCTTTTAAGGACACTTATTTCCTCCTGGAGTAAATGATACTGTGGCAATAGACTAACTCTCCCAAACAATCCTGAGTTTTTAATAACCTTGGGAGAGAAAACTTTTGAAAACATTGGGGGACAAGGAGAAAATGCTGGTAATCAGCATTTTCTCTTTGTCCCCCAAATGTTTTCCACCTTTTCAATATCAAATGACATAATTTGAGCTATACTGAACATGCCTTTTGCAAAATTTGCATGCTTTCAATACATTTTATATAAGTCTAAAATTCTGTTGTCTGTTAAAGGCTTAAAAGTTGATTTGTCTTCCCTGTCACCAAATACATGTATACAAAACTGACTGTCAAATGTTGCACAACAAACAGGTGAGATTTTTACTTGTCTATAATATTACTATCACTGCTCTTCTTCCTCTGCTAATATTGGTTGTTTGATCTGAATTATTGGCCTACAATAACAAGAATTATTTGTTTAATAATAATTAGTTGAATAATCAGCTTCAAGGCAACTTTTTTTTTGCTTGTTTGGTCTGAATTTCCGGCCTAAAACCAAATACATTTACTGGTAATATAATCTCAAATGTTGGTCCAAAACAACAAATATTATTGGGTCTTCAATCTTAATTACTGGAATATAACAACAAAAGCGGGAAAAAGAGTCTGAACTATTGGTTCAAAATAGCAAAAAATGGTTTTTAATCTTAATCATTGGTTATACACAACAACTATTGGTGATTTTATCTTAATTAATCACCCACAATAACAAATATTGGTTGCTTGATCACAGTCAAATAAAGAAAAAAAACAGGTGCTATGAAAAATAAAAATTTAAAAATTTAAAATTGTTGTAGTGATAATTGTATTCTTTGTAAAAAGTTATGTTATGGAGCAAGAGAGAGAGATCACTTTACAAATGGCTTGTTGTATACATCATGACAAAGTACATTTTGTACTCATCTAATAAAATATCTGTTCCATTTCGCACTGCCACAAGCTAACTACTTCAATACAATATATGATTTATACTATATGTTTATAGATCTACTTAAAATTGATATCTATATATTTCTAGCAACATATTAAACAATTCTCTTAAACCTCAAACTACAAAAACTTGTATAAAACTTTCATACTCATGCAGCAGAGAGCATTCCAAAACATTTTGTGAAGAGGAATACCTTGATACAAGCAGCTACTCCATTCTAACTACATTGTAGTATTTCCCGACAAGGATGGAGAAGACATTTCTTTTCTGTCTTTACATTTTAGAAAAATAAGAAATTTCTCAAGTAATTTCTCCTTGTGCAATAAAATGTTTACACATATCTAATGATTATTATAGATAATTGCTCATATTAAACAGCAATTACCTGTATCTTAAATAGAGGATCTTACATGAGTGCTTATGTATTATCATTTTTATCAAACGAGTTGACTAAAATTATATGACAAAATGATTATACATAAACATGAATGTGTGCTTCTAGTTTTCACACGAAACAAATGACAGATAAATAAGCATCCTGCATCTTTTCTTTCAATCTATCTACCATTGATAGTTCTTTTACATCGAAAGTAGAATGAAACAGTTTATAGATGGGAGTAAATCGAAATATTTTCACCATTTTGTTGGCTTTAAAAAACTTAGGCTGCATTTCTTGTTGTTATTAAACATAAAAATCGTAACATATTTTGCATGTATAAGTCTTAGCAACAACAACATCATTTTCCACTGAATGGCAAAAAAGTAAAATTTTTGGCACATGTTGGTTTCACCAGTTACACACACTCTTAGTTACAAAACAAGAGGGCCATGATGGCCCTAAAGTCGCTCACCTGAGTCTTTTGATCAAACATGACCCATTTTCAATCTCTTTTGAGATATCATGACAAACAATCTACTAAGCTTTCATAATTATTGGCCTGAAAATTTGGCCTCTAGCATATACACAAGCTTTTTTTAGAATTTTTCTCAGTGACCTACTTTTTAGCCAACCATAGCCAATTTTCCCATTGTAGATATTATCAAAACAAAGATCCTGACCACCTTTCATACGTATTGGACAGAAAATGTGGCCTATAGAGCATACACAGGTTTTTTCTAAGATTTGAACTACTGACCTAGTTTTTGACCCAACATGACCGATTTTCAAAGTCATCTGAGATGTCATCAAGTAAAACATTCTGACCAACTTTCAAGAAATTTGGACTGAAACTGTGACCTCTAGAGTGTACACAAGGTTTTTTTTAAGATTTGATCCAGTGACCTAGTTTTTTGCCTGACATGACCCATTTTCAAACTTGTCCAAGATATCATCAAGACAAACATTCTGACCAAATTTCAAGAGTTTTGGACCAAAAATGTGGCCTCTATAGCGTACACAAGGTTTTTCTAAGATATGACCTCGTGACCTACTTTTTGACCAGACATGACCCATTTTAAAACCCATCCGAGATATCATAAAGACAAACATTCTGACCAACTTTTAGTTTTTGACCCGACATGACCCATTTTCTAACTCATCCGAGATATCATCAAGACAAACATTCTGACCATGTTTCATGATTATCTGACTGAAAATGTGGCCTCTAGAGCGTACACAAAGTTTTTCTAAGATCTGACCTAGTGACCTAGTTTTTGACCCAACATGACCCATTCCCGAACTTGACTGAGATATCGAGACAAACATTCTGACCAACTTTCAAGAGTTTTGGGCTGAAAATGTGGCCTCTAGAGCGTACACAAGGTTTTTCTAAGATATGACCTAGTAACCTAGTTTTTTGCCTGACATGATCCATTTTTGAACCCATCTGAAATATCATCAAGACAAACATTCTGACCAAATTTCAAGAGTTTTGGACCAAAAATGTGGCCTCTAGAGCGTACACAAGGTTTTTCTAAGATTTGACCTAGTGACCTAGTTTTTTGCCCGACGTGATCCATTTTCGAACTCATCCGAGATATTATCAAGGCAAACATTCTAACCAAGTTTCATGAGTATCTGACTGAAAATGTGGCCTCTAGAGCGTACACAAGGTTTTTCTAAGATTTGACCTAGTGACCTAGTTTTTGACCTGACATGACCCATTTTCAAACTCGTCCGAGATATCATCAAGACAAAGATTCTGACCAAGTTTCATGAGTATCTGACTGAAAATGTGGCCTCTAGAGCGTGCACAAGGTTTTTCTATGATTTGATCTAGTGACCTAGTTTTTGACCCGACATAACCCATTTTCAAACTCATCCGAGATATCATCCAGACAAAGATTCTGATCAAGTTTCACGAGTATCTGACTGAAAATGTGGCCTCTAGAGCTTACACAAGGTAAAAGTTGACGACGGACACCCAATGCCAGACACAGCACGATCACAAAAGCTCACCATGAGCATTTTGTGCTCAGGTGAGCTAAAAACAGAACAGGAACCAAAAAAACAAGAATACACTAGTGTATTATTTAAAATAAGCCATGGGTTTAATACACTTCTGGAGAAGGTTTTATGTGATAAATATCCTTTGTAAATTTGCTGCAAATGGTAAAAAGTTGACCAATACACACAATGCTTTTTCAAGGATGATACAAGGTTTTTTGACATGCTTCGGTAAAATACTCAATTGTATTAGGATTAATACACTGTAGAACCAGTCCATATTTTGGATGAGACCACAGCCCAGTCCAAAGTATATTGACTGGTTCTGTAGTATGATAATTTCAACTGGATTCAGTATTGTATTATTATTATTATTATTATTATTAATTGGTGTTTTAAGGCGCATCGACAGCTGTGGTCATTTAGCGCGCATGAAGATAATAATTAGAAATTAAACAATAAAATGTTAATTTGAAAGTCTATATTTTATTATAAAAATCTATCTCTTTTAGGTATTCTAAAATGTTATTCTGTTGTACATGTAAAAATAAGTTTTGTAAGCTATCAACACTAAAATGTTTTGACCGTATACGGTCGAAATTTTTACAGTTTAATAAAATATGTTTTATAGTTAAAGGCTCATTACAGTTTATACATTGTGGTGCTCTCTCATTATTTAAAAGATGCACATGTGAAAACCTTGAGTGTCCCACACGACATCTTGTTAAAATTACTTGACTTTTTCGGTTACAATAAAATTCATATTTATCATTAAAATTTGGCTTGATCGCTAAAAGCTTGTTGTTAAAACATTGTTGCCATTTAATTTGACATTCAGACTTGATAAATTCATTTATTTGTTGTTTTTTGTCAGTATAAGGAATGTTTATGTTGGCTATGTTCATATTTACGGCATCCTTTGCTTCTTGATCAGCTATTTCATTACCTTTTATATTAATGTGGCTGGGTATCCAGCAGAATATTATTGACTTTGATCTACTTAAATAAACATATTTTCTGAAAAATTGTTGGATCAATGGATTTGGGTTATCAGGATGTTTTAAAGATTGTAAAACTGACATTGAATCAGAAAAAACTATGAATTTCTTGTTATTATTGTTTTGTATTGAACAGAGAGCAATGTTTAAAGCCACAGCTTCTGCTGAAAAAATAGAGCTATGATCTGGTAGTCTTATTTTGGCAGTTTCTTGCTTGTGTACTGATTCAGTATTGTATCCAAACATTAGAAATAATTTCTTGCTCTCATATTCAAGTATTGTCATGTAAACCACAAATACATGTATGTGAACTGTTTCATTTTAATGAACATTTGAAAAAAAACAAACAAGAGCACTGCATGCGAGTGCTTACTCTCTGCTACAGTTGCTTGATTTTCAGTGAAAGTCTAAGTCATAAAAGGGGCATAACTTTGTCAAAAATACTTTGATGGTTACCTACCTTTATTGTATCATTCCCTTTTGTAAGTTAACAACTTGTCCAAGTTTGAAGTAAGTATCTTACGTAATAATAAAGATATTATAAAATGTCAGTTTTTGCGCAACGAGGATGCTGCAGACACAGACACCAATGGGGCTATGACAATAACTTGACTTTTTCTTTGAAAAAGCAAAGCTAAAGTAGGGATTATAAAAAAATTATGGTGATTTACAACAACAGATTTTCGAAGCTCTTTGACTGTATAGAACTTTGCTTTTGCAGATGATGGCTTATTTAAAAGGGAAACTGGTACTCTGTACTTTCATATAATTATATTTAGAACTCTATCCCCAGTCTGAAAGAGCTTTATTCACAGATTCCAAGATGAATTCAAATATTTTGTACTTACATGGCTACTGTAAGTATTAAATCAATTTTAATGCTCCTTGTAATATAGGCGTGAAATAAACTCTTCCGTAGAATTGTCAATAAGATATGATATCAAAATGATATATGTATACTGAGCACTAAACTTAATACGTATATAAAATTTTCTAGCCAACTAAAACCTTTATAAACTTTTTCTAACTCTAGAGAAGCTGATAAGCCTGTTTCAGGGCTAATTATTCTTACCATGTTCATCATTTATGATGTGGTTTTGTTGGGCTAAAAAATAAAAATGTTCATAAAGGCAGATGAGAAGTAAACTGTGACATGTTCAATATTTAACCCCTAGAGCACCTGTCACAACTATAGTTGCCTATGTGCATAGTGAGGATCAAGATCAGATTGCACAGAAAATGAAGTTTGATCTTTGACCTACATTGTCCATTTTGTAGTGACTATCTGGACAAAAGCAATTATTACAATAGTAATTATTTACCTCTCATTTCTTTACAAAAATATGTCTGTTGAGTTTATTCTGCCATTTAAAGTTCACCTTTTACCACAAAATCCTGAGTTTTAACGATCTAAATACACATGCTTTTGAAAACATTGTGGGAAAAGGAGACTAGAGGCGCTTGAGCGCCTGTATCGCTCCACAGGCCTGATATTTCTATAATGGCGAAAGGAAGTTTTTAACAATTATCATTCAATCCTGCATTTTAGCTCACTGAAGAAACAATTTGGTAGACAACCACCATAGGAACTTACCTGCAAAACAACAATGAAATCCAATGAATAGTTTTAGAGAAGAAATTTTTCAAAGATTTTACTTTATACCATAAAAGGAAAATGAGTCTCCCATAAAAGCCATGTTTTTTGACAGATCTTTTTTTTTTTAAGGAATTCTGTAAACCTGTATCTAAGGAACATTCCTGCAAAATAATAATGCTATCCAAATAGCGGTTTGGGAGGAGAAGATTTTTAAAGGTTTTTTACTTTGGTTGCCATGGCAACCAGAATTCTTCATGGAACACAATTATTTGAAGGAATTTGAAAGAGGACCACCAAAGGAACATTCCTGTGAAATTTGGTAAAAATCCAGTCAATAGTTTCTGAGGAGAAGTTTTTTAAAGAAAAAGTTTACGGACGCACGCACGGACGAACGGACGGATAACGGACAGACGGACGGACGGACGCACGACGGACACAACACCATGACAATAGCTCGCTGGCCGAAGACAACCACCATAGGAACTTACCTGCAAAACAACAATGAAATCCAACGAATAGTTTTAGAGAAGAAATTTTTCAAAGATTTTACTTTATACCACAAAAGGAAAATGAGTCTCCCATAAAAGCCATGTTTTTTGACAGATCTTTTTTTTTTTAAAGAATTCTGTAAACCTGTATCTAAGGAACATTCCTGCAAAATAATAATGCTATCCAAATAGCGGTTTGGGAGGAGAAGATTTTTAAAGGTTTTTTACTTTGGTTGCCATGGCAACCAGAATTCTTCATGGAACACAATTATTTGAAGGAATTTGAAAGAGGACCACCAAAGGAACATTCCTGTGAAATTTGGTAAAAATCCAGTCAATAGTTTCTGAGGAGAAGTTTTTTAAAGAAAAAGTTTACGGACACACGCACGGACGAACGGACGGACGGACGGACGCACGACGGACACAACGCCATGACAATAGCTCTCTGGCCTTTGGCCAGTGGAGCTAAAAATGCTGGTAACCAGCATTTTCTCCATTTCCCACAATGTTTTCTGCTCTTTCTCAAACAGCTTTTCCCTTTTAGGCAACATTTAATTTGTTGCCTGTAAATGCTTTCAATTTGGACATGTCCAAAATTTTGTCATTTGGTAAAGTGTTAACTTGTTACAGTTTAACTTTTTATTCACTCTGCTATAGAAAGCTTTTGAATTTATTGTTAAATATGAACATGTCCAATCTTTAGAAAAAAAATGTACAAATGTGACTCTTTATGCAGCTTCTAATGTAAGTTCTCAAAAATATTCTGGAAAAAAAAGTAACTGGTTGATAAAAAACATTTTTGCTTTCATTCAAAACCAGAAATTGTCACAGAAGCTGACTAAACCATTATATTTTGCTTTCCTACATCTTTTTCTACCTTTTGAAAGACAAATTTTGTGTGTTGAGTCAAAATGAAATTGTCGTCATCAAAATTTATGCTTTAAATTTTGACTGGTTTTTAAATTTTGTTGCCTGGTAGAGTTCACCCTTGACCAAATAACCCTGAGTTTAATGACCTTGAGGAAGAATGCTTTTGATAAACATTGTGGGGAAAAAGGAGAAAAAGCTGACAACATGCATTTTCTCCTTTTACCACAAGGTCTTCTCCCATTCTGAAGACAAAAATCATCATTTCAGTTACAATAAATTTGTCATCTGCAAATGTTTCAATGGGACCAGTGTTGTCTCGTAGAGTTAAAGTTGTTATTAATACTACTTTTAACACCTCTTCTGACAAAAAGTCTGAAATTATAAAAACACTGTGGGACAAGGTGCAAATGCTTGATACAAGCAATCGTACCTTTTTCCACAATGTCCGTATTACAATACTTTTTCCTTTTTTACAAAAATCTCTCCTTTCATGGTCACGTCTAAAAATAGATTTTTCACTGATGGGTCGCTGGGGTTATTTTATGTCCTCTTTTACCTAAACCACACTATCCCAAATTTTAATGACCTTGAGGAAAAAGGCTTTTGAAAACATTGTGGGAAAAGGAGAAAATGCTGGTAACCAGCATTTTCTCCTTTTCCCACAATGTTTTCTTCCTTTCCAAAACAGTTTCTTTTATTTGAAGCACATTTAATTATTGTTCTGCAAAATGCTTTGAATACGGACAAGTACAAAATTCTGTCATTCGGTAAAGAGTTAACCCTTTACCACACAACTGCGAGTTTTAACGACCCTGAGATGGAAGCCGTTTGAAAATCTTTTGGGAAAAGGAGAAAATGCTGGTAACCAGCATTTTCTCCTTTTCCCAAAATGTTTTCTCCATTTTTAAAAGTAAATCCTACCGTTAAAGCAACATTTAATTTGTCATCTGCTATTTCTTTCAATTTTGATCAGTCTAAAATTTTGTTGTTTGGTAAAGAGTTAAAAAACATGTAACTATGGGAATTTGCAAACTCTTTTACCACATCATAAGATATAAGTCTTATCCAAATTGAAAGTATTTGCAGACAACAAAATAAATGTGACTCGAAAAAATCAAAATTTAATTTTGGAAGGTTAGAAAACATTGTGGAAAAAAGAGAAAATGCTGGTTACTAGCATTTTCCTGTTTTCCCGCAATGTTTTCAAATGACATCTTTCTCAGCGTTGTTAAAAGAAGGGATTGTGTGGTAAAGATTTAACTCTTTACCAGCCGACAAAATTCTAGATTTCTCCTAATGAAAATCATTTACAGACAATAATTCAAATCTGACTTAACCCTTTACGACACAATGCCGACTTTTAACGACACTGAGAAAGAAGCCTTTTGAAAACATTGTGGGAAAAAGGAGAAAATGCTGGTAACCAGCATTTTCTCCTTTTCTCATAACGTTTTTTAACTATTAAAGAAAAAAATGCATCATTTGAGCCACACTGAACCTGTCGTCTGCAACTGCTTTCAATTTGGACAAGGCTAAAATATTGTCGTCTGGTAAAGGGTTATTTGAAGGGATTTCCATCAAAAAAAAAGAAAAATATATGTAAAAGGGAGAAACTGTTGCTTGTCAGCATTTTCTCCTTTTTTCACAATATTCATAAAGGCCTTATTCCATTAACTATTTACAAGACAACAAAAACATACTGACTATCAAACTGAATGCATTTACAGATGACAAATAAAATGTGACTCACTAATAAAAAGATATATAATGAAAATGGTAGAAAATATATACTGAGGGAAAAGCAGAAAATGCTGGTTACTAGCATTTTCTTCTTTGCTCACAATGTTTTCTAAAGCCTTTGTCTTCAGGGTTGTTAAAACGCTGGATTGTTTGGAAAAGAGTTACGAGTCGTTAATATCATTGGGTCATTTTTGCAAAGGGTTAAACAGAAACTATGGGAAATACCCTAAACTGTGCAAAAATGATAAAAAAAGTCACTTGACTAAATAAAGCAGGAAAATAATATACATTGTGGTTGTGATTAGGTTCCCTGTATCAATGAGTTTACTCTTTAACTCTTTACCAAACGACAAAATTTTAGACTGGTCCAAATTGAAAGCATTTGCAGACGACAAAATTAATGTGGCTCAAAAATTGAAATTTGTTCTTAGAAGGCTGCAAAACATTGTGGGAAAAGGAGAAAATGCTGGTGACCAGCATTTTCTCCTTTTCCCACAATATTTTCAAAAGGATTCTTTCTCAGAGTTGTGAAAACCCGGGATTGTTTGGTAAAGGCTTAACCAAACAATCTTGAGCTTTAATGACCCCAATGAAGAAAAAGGCTTTTGAAAACATAGTGGGAAAAGGTGAAAATGCTTGGTACCAGCTTTTTCTCCTTTTCCCATAAAGACTTCTACTGTATCAAAGACAGAAATCATCAATTGAGCTGCGTTTAATTTGTTATCTGCAAAAGCTTTCAATTTGGTCGCATCAAAAGTTACTGTGTTTGGTAGGGTTGGGCCTTTACAAAACAATCCTGACCTTTAACGACCCTGAAGAGGAAAAAAGCTATTGAAAACATTGTGGGATAAGGAGAAAATGCTGGTTATACCAGCATTTTCTCCTTTTCCCACAATGTTTTCTACCTTTCCAACAAAAAAGATTTTTTTTAGTCACATTTATTTTGTCATCGGCAAATGCTTTCGATTTGGACAAGTCTTGACATTTGTCGTTTGGTAAAGAGTTGTGCCTTTACCAAAACCATCCTATGTTTTAACCTTATACCACACAACAAAAATTTTAGACTTGTCCAAATCGAAAGCATTTGCAGACTACAAATTAATTGTGGTTAAAATCATGGAAGCTGTCTCTGAAAGGATAGAAAACATTTTGGAACAAGAGCGGCAAATTGTCGCAAGATACGCCCGTCCCACCACCAGTTGTCGAGGGGGTATAATAATCGTAAAGGGCAGGTAATGCAACAAACATGTTTACCAAAGTCTCAAGTCAATTTGACTTGAAGTGACAAAGTTCCGTTCCGGACAAGCAAGAAATACTGTAAAAATGAAGATGAAAGTGGAATTACTCAAACTCCGCACTAGGTAGAGTTATTGTTCTTGCGCACTGTACTCTGTAATATTGCAACAAACATGCATACCAAGTTTGAAGTCACTCTGACTTGAGATGACAAAGTTATATTCCGGACAAGCACTAAATGCTGTAAAAATGATGATCAAAGGGAAATAACTCAAAATTTGTGCTAGGAAGAGTTATGCTTCTTGTGCACTGCACTCCGTAAATTTTCAACAATCATGCATACAAAATTTGAAGATGTTCCGACTAGAGATGACAAAGTTATATTCCCGACAAGCAGAAAATGCTGTAAAAATGACGATCAAAGGAAAATAACTCAAAAGACAGCACCAGGTAGAGTTATGGTTCTTTTGCACTGCACTCCGTATTATTGCAACAAACACAAATACCAAGTTTCAAGTCAATTGGACTGATGATGACGAAGTTATGCTCCGGATAAGCAGAAAATGCTGTAAAAATGATGATCAAAGGGAAATAACTCAAAGACAGCACCAGGTAGAGTTATGGTTCTTTTGCACTGCACTCCGTATTATTGCAACAAACACAAATGCCAAGTTTCAAGTCAATCGGACTGGAGATGACAGAGTTATGCTCCAGACAAGCAGAAAATGCTGTAAAAATGACGATCAAAGGAAAATAACTCAAAGACAGCACCAGGTAGAGTTATGGTTCTTTTGCACCGCACTCTGTATTATTGCAACAAACACAAATGCCAAGTTTCAAGTCAATTGGACTGGAGATGACAAAGTTATGCCCCTGACAAGCAGAAAATGCTGTAAAAATGGTGATCAAAGGGAAATAACTCAAAGACAGCACCAGGTAGAGTTATGGTTCTTTTGCACTGCACTCCGTATTATTGCAACAAACACACATTCCAAGTTTCAAGTCAATCAGACTGGAGATGACAAAGTTATGCTCTGGACAAGCAGAAAATGCTGTAAAAGTGACAATCAAAGGGAAATAACTCAAAGACAGCACAAGGTAGAGTTATGGTTCTTTTGCACTGCACTCCGTATAATTGCAACAAACACACATGCCAAGTTTCAAGTCAATCAGACCGCAGATGACAAAGTTATGCTCCGGACAAAGAACTGGACGCCGCCCGCCCGCCCGGACGCCCACCCACCCGCCCGTTTGCCATGGGTGATCCCATAATACGTCCCGTCTTCGACGGGCGTATAAAAAGGAGAAAATGCTGTTTTTTTTTTTTCAAAAAGCCTTTTATGTCAGGGTCAGTAGAAAACTGGATTTTTTGGTAAAGGTTTAAGCCTTTACCACACAATGGTGACTTTTCACGACCCTGTGAGAGAAACCTTTTGAAAACATTGTGGGAAAAGGAGAAAATGCTGGTAACCAGCATTTTCTCCTTTTCCACAGTGTTTTCTTTGCTTCCTAAAAACAAATTTCAATTTTTCAGTCACATTTATTTTGTCGTCTGCAAATGCTCTCAATTCGGACCAGTCTAAAATTTTGTTGTTTGGTCAAGAGTTAAACGACCTTCACAGAAATTGCCTTTGTAAAAAGGAGAAAATGTGGCACATTTTTGGCAGTCTGGTCTTGGGTCTACACTGAATGTTACTTTTCTTGATATTCAGACAAAAATACAGTTAGTGGCCAAAAATATTTTATCAAATTCGGAAATCCACATTGACTTACATGGATTTTTCAAAGTGCAAGAAAATTAATTACACTGCTTCTGATCATGCAATCATCAGGTAAAAAGTATCCTGGCAGAAAGCTAGGTTACTGGAGCTATTAACACTAGTAGTACGCTATTAGTGTTCCTTGCCTGACTTGAAGGTTGTAGCTCTGTAAAACCCAGTGGTTTTGTTTTTCTGGAAAATTTTGGCATCTTCGCAGAGAGTGTAGACCTAGATCAGATTGCATTTATGAGTTAGCTGATTGTATTCTATACCATTCATGAAATACATCCATGGTTTGGCATGTTAATCAAAGCACTGACAGTACTGCAAAAAAAAAAAAGAGCCTATGATCAGGATCCTTATTCAGCACATGATGAAGAACACATACACCAACAGATATTTTATGTCTTTAGGTGAAAAATGTGTACTTTGGCTGATTGTATTCTTTACCATTCATAAAATACAACCATGGTCCAGTATTTTAAATCAAAGCACTGACAGTATTGCAAAACAATATAGAGCAGGATTCTAATTCTGCACATGCTGAAGAAGACATATACCCTCACTTTTTCATGCCTTTACGTGAAAAACATGCACTTTGCAGGATTTTTTCCCCAGGTCTCAGAAAATTTCAGTGACTAAGAAACTTTTAACTGGATTCTTTTTATGAGATCGATTTCGGCTGCACCATCTTATCCTTTTTCTCCTCAGTATTTTCAAAAGTCTTTATCCCTTTCAAAATTGTCTGCTGCAACATTACCTTGTTTGATAAATTGTTAAATGAAACGTTTCCCTCAGTGTAGTAGATTCTATATCATTTCAATTTTATGCAAATTTTGGTATGAATATCTCCTTATTTCTAACAGTGTAGATAAAAGATCAAGCAGCACAGTTTTTATAAATAAGTGTAAAACAATCCACTTTAACCCTTTACCATACAATCCTGAGTTTTACAACCCTCAAACAGAAGCCTTTTGAAAATGTTGTTGGAAAAGGAGAAAATGGTGGTAACCAGCCTTTTCTCCTTTTCCCACAATTTATTCTATCCTTCTATGGCAAATTCCAATGTTTGAGTCACAATTACTTTAACGTCTGCAAAAGCTTTAAACTTTTGCAAGTCTAAACTTTTGTCATTTGGTAAAGAGTTAAGTTCTGTATTATTCCAAAGGTTATTCTCTGAAAGTACAATATACATTAACACAGACATATATAATCTCTATAACAATTGGAAAAAGCTTACTAAATTGGCAGTGATTTTGTTATGGCCTGCATAAGAAAAAATAAAGGAAATAAAATGATAAAAAAACATATCAGCATACAATATTAAAAATCGTTAGCAAAATAATTTTTGACAAGTTATACAATGTATCTAGAGTAAATAAACATGTAGCTAAATAGAGGCACAACTTTTATCAATTAGACACCGCTTAAAGCAAGAGTAGCACATGAGGGTGCCACCACTTGGCTGCAGTTGCTTGAATTTCAGTTAAAATTTTAAGAAAAAAAGGGATATAACTGTCTACAATATTTAATGGTTATCTGCCCTTTTGTTGTATGAATCCCCTTTACACAGTTAAATCCCCCTTTAGACAGTTAACAACTAATACGAGCTTGAGGTAAATATTTTCAATAATAACAGAATTATAAAGGTTTTTGAAAATTGT
The DNA here is from genome assembly GCA_946811185.2 of Hippopus hippopus. Classification (NCBI taxonomy): domain Eukaryota; kingdom Metazoa; phylum Mollusca; class Bivalvia; order Cardiida; family Cardiidae; genus Hippopus; species Hippopus hippopus. Next base: position 9,773,139 of record OX328103.1, on the reverse strand, counting down.
AAGTCAAAAAAGGGGCATAATTGTTTCAAAAATATTTTGATAGTTGCCTGCTCTTAATCTATTGGTTCCCCTTTTTAAAGTTAACAACTTGTCTGAGTTTGAAGGTCAAAAATTTTGCAAGATGACAAGGGTGAGGCAGACACCAAGGCTACAACAATACCTTAATGTTTTCTTTGAAAAAAGTCAAGATTAAAATCATAAAACATTGGTTAAACAAGAGGATTTAGTCTTAACCCTTCACATCACATCACAATCCAAAATTTTAATGATCCCAAGGAAAAGGACTCCTGAAAACCAGCATTTTTTCTTTTTCCCAAAATGTTTTCTACTCTTTCTCAGATGAATTTCATGATATGTGCACCCTTTAATTTGTCTTTTGCAAATACTTTAAATTTGGGCCAGTCTAAAATTTTGTTGTTTGGTAAAGAGAAAATTCTGTATTTGTAACAAAATGTCTTTCAGCAACTACACATGAATATATCGCATTATTTCTTGACTGCAGTTACCTGAAATAAATAAAGTTAACAAAGTGCATTTCAGGTAATGGGCAAAAAGCATATATCTAGGTTCTCTATTGTATTTTTTTAACCTTAATAACTACACTATGGAATCCTATTGCCATCAACTAAGATTTCGACATAAACATGAAATACAAAAGGTTAAAATTAAGCTCCCAGCTCAATGTTTTTGTGCTGTAAAGTTTTTCTAAAATGGTGAAAGAAGTTATGCCCCCTTTGTACCAACTAATCTATCACCAATGTCACCATAAATAATGACATTTACTGTGAAATTGATGCGAAAATATTATACATGTATTATCCTTGTAGTATAAAACATCCGAGTCAAAGAATTTAAATCAGCAGTAAGTGTGATATATACCTTAACCCTTTACCACACTATGACACCTTTTAACACCCCTGAAAAAGAGGCCTTTTGAAAACATTGTGGGAAAATGAGAAAATGCTGGTAACCAGCATTTTCTCCTTTTCCCACAAAGTTTTCTACCCTATCAAAGAAAAGTTGCATCGTTTGAGCCACTATGAAATTGTCGTCTGCAAATGCTTTCAATTTGGATAGGTCTTAAATTTTGCCGTGTGGTAAAGGGTTAACTGGTATCTATCATACTCTTCCTTGACCTTCTGAAAAAGATCAGATCAGAAATTAATGTTCAACAGGCTGACATTTTCATGTTTAACATAAAAATGTTTTATTTGCTCGCAAATCATTCCTATGTTCTTATGACCATTAAGAAAACAGCTTTTGAAAACATTTTGGTAAAACGAGGAAATGCTGGTAACTTGTATTTTCTCCTTTTCTCACACATTTTTTCACCCTTCAAAGACAGATTCTTTATTTTTGCCACACTTTATTTGTCCTCTTGAAATGCTTTTAATTTGGACAAGTGTAAATGTTTGACTCCTGGCAAAGTGCTAAGCTACTGTGATTGTATGAAACTTTTCTAATTTTGAAATATTTTTTTTTATGAAGAGTGTTGCCTTGTTGTTTGACATCAAAATAATATATTGTACAATAAAATTACAGCACAAAGACCATGCAAATAGGGTCTTAATTTCAAGTTTTAGCGATGATGGCAGTAACAGAACTTCTGTAACAAAAAATATTCTATACAAAATCCACTGAAATACTAAATGAAATTGGCCTATTGGGTAAAGCATTCACCTACAACTGACCTTGGACAAGCGAACCACAGCAACCACTGCTGTATACCTACAAACAATGTTATAGTCAAACATGGTTAAAATTGTAAACATTTAATAAGTCACTTCTTTACACATAGTGAAATATGGATAAAGTTGTACAGATCTTGTTAAAGCTGTACACAAGTCTACAAACATAGTCACAGTAAACAAATCTTGTAACATTCTGACTCAGGACATGACGACGATGATGATGACAATGATGATGATGATGATGATGATGATTGGGTAAGAATGAAAAACAATAATGATGATAATGATGATTCAATGTCATGCAACTCTTGGATGTGTTTTTTGATCCAATATGTGTACTTTTGGCTGTTGGCCTTTGTTTACAACAAATAATTTGATTTGGTTTGACCAGCTTATATGAAAGGCATGTCTGATTTCCACTTCACATTATTTTTCTTTGAACAATTTCTTGGTGCTTTTGTCACTGGATAGCACTTATCGAATTACAGCTGAGAAACACATTTCAGCTATGCTCTGGCAGAAGGGAGTTTAATGCACCTCTGTTATGCATTATACCAAGCAAGACATCACATAATTAAGGTTCAATAAAATCCATTTGGCTAACAACAAATTGAATGAGGCACACTGGTCCATTGACATAGAAAAAATTTACCAAAAGCAAAAAGTATCGACACAGGTCTGTCTGTACAGACTACACAGACTGACATGGGTTGAGACTTTTTGCAGATGCATTAAACCCCCTTGTCACAAAGCATGACTCATTCTAATTACACATTAGAATTACTCAACAGCCATCTAAGACACACCATATATTCTAGCACTCTAATAAACAAGCAGGTGAGTCTTGTACTTGGTCGATATTTTCATAAGCTCAGGACAATGTCATATCCAAAATGATATAGTAAAGTATTGAATATCTGCTTCCTGTTTTTCATTAAGTGAACATCTAAAACTTGTTAGGTACTTGAAATTAAAGAAGTGGAATGAGGCATTCTACTTATGGCACACATGCCAATATTTTGTATGCTCATAATATATTATCCGAGTTGGTATTTGCAATAAAGTTGAGATTTATCTGAACCTTATAACAATTCAATAAAATTTTATCGCAAAAGATCTCTCAGATGTCAAATTTGTCTTATCATTTAAGCAAATCTACTCAATTATAGTTTTTACTACAAAATTAACCCTTTCCCACACAATCCTGACTTTTAAGGACCCAGCAAAAAAACCCTTTGAAAACATTGATGTTTTCCGCCCTTTGCAGAAAAAAATTCATCATTTGTGACCTATTAAATTTGTCATCTGCAAATCCTTTCAATTTGGACAAGTCTAAAATCATGTTGTATGGTAAAGAGTCAGTTACATGTACATGCACCTATAAGATTTTCTATAATGGAGACTGGCTAACATTTTTGATAGGAGTGAATGAAAAATAGTTTGATAGAAGCTTAAAATATAATCAATTAATCTTAAATATAATGATTAAACTAATCTTAGCTGTGCCGCAATCATTACTTTTCCTGTTGTATCTTATATATCATTATGAAGATTTAAAAAAAAACAGGCATTGATCTGTGTGTCTGTCTGTGTGTCTGTGTGTCCCATAGTTGAGTTTACAGGAAAATGTATGTCAGCCATGGTTTGCAAAAAAGGTATACAAATACCATGGTTTAATCAACACAGTTTAGTTGATACAACATAAATATGGCTCTGAAAAAAAGAGTGAATATGTGATCACATTCAGATACCATAAAAATACAACATTTCAGTGAAATATCTTCAATTGGCGATAAAAGTTTTTTTTTTCCCCCAGGCAGGCTGTAACTTTAAAGGCACAGCTGTGGCAAAAAAAAATGCAGGTGCTAAAATAGATTGAAATTTAAATCATGTGATTCCAAAAGTATGTAAATATGGTAAAGATGATATTTTGTTATTGTATGGTCAGTCCAATTGTTAGTCACTGGCAGGAAAAAGAATTTTAAAACTAGGTAAAAAGTTGCTAGGTCACTATCTTTTGATAACTTTTTTCCCTGTTTTTTTTTTCCTGCAGATGCTTTCAGTTTGGTCAAGTCTATAGTTTTGCAGTTTGTGGAAAACAGCATACCTGATGGGCATGTATAACCATCCTATCTGCAGTAAAAGCCTATAGCAAGTTCATACACATGCACACACACTGTCACATTGTAAATGAGCTATGCTCTGTGAAAAGCTGTTTAATGAATCTGAAAAAAGTTTTTACCCGGGTCAGCCTGTGCAGTCTGCTCAGGCTGACCTTGGATAAAATTTTTTTGCTTTTGGTCAATTTTCTACATGTCAAAGGACCATTCTACCTTAGGAATTAGCTGGTTGTTGGACAAAATGGATTGTATTGATCCATAATCATGTTATGACTTGTTTGTTAAAATGCATCAGAGTTGCATTAAACCCCCTTTTTCCAAAGCATGGCTCAAATACATGTAGACCTGAAATTAAATGGAGCTTTTGTTGTTTTCTTTCTTATTTCTATCCTGTCTGTAACTCAAACAAGTACTGGTGTCTGATTTTGACTTTGCAGTTTAAATAAATTATCCTCTTTTTTCTGCAAAGTGAATTGACTCATTATCATTACAAACTCTCTTTTTCCCCAAATATTTTCACATTATTCTGTAAGCAAGTATTTATATTTTCCGTATTCAACCCTTGATGCATCATTTGTTTATTGGATTTGGAGAATTTGTTCTCCAGTACCAGACTACTGAAGGCTGGGTGCTTTGTACTGCCTTGCTTACAGTTACTCCAGCATGATCAGTGCTACTGATCTGGATCAAACAAGATATTTCTGATCACAAATCCTATGTCTAAGCCACTGACCTACAGAAGGCCCGTCCTGTAAGGATACTGTAGATGAGACTCAGACTGCACAGAGCAACAAGTTAGATCTTTGATCTATACCATCATTAAATATGAGAAATTGTGATCAAACAGCCTGGAAATTAATAATACACTAGACTTTTCTTCTAGATGAAAATGTTGATACTATATTGTTAGCAGTCCTGAGGCAACAATCAGTAACAATATTTTTTTATACATACAGCTAATGTCCGTTGTGAGAAAATCACAATTCACAGTCACCTTTCTATACTATTCATTCCATTACAAGAAACTACAATTTTTAATTTTTTTTTTTCAGAGAGTTTCATAGACAAGACATCTGTTCTACAAACACTACAGAAGTCTTAAAGACTTATCCCTTTACCATACAATCCCAAGTTTTAACGACCCTGACAAAGACAGCTTATGAAAACATTGTGGGAAAAGGAGAAAATGCTGGTTACAAGCATTTTCTCCTTTTCCCACAATGTTTTCTACACTATTAAAGACAGAAATCATCATTTGAGCTACATTTAATTCGTTGTCTGCAATTGCTTTCAATTTGGTTCGGTCCAAAATTTTGTTGTTTGGTAAAGAGTTATCTACTCAAGGTCATAAGGTATACGAAAGATCCATTGGTAGCTGTAATTTTGTATATGAGCCATGCTCTCGTAAAAGAATGTTTAATGCATCTTGGTAACGGCATTTGCGAAGTAAGTCATCACATAATTATTGATTCCTATAATCGATTTTGTTTCACAATCAACTAAACCACGAGGTAGAATCATCTTTTGACATTCAGAAACTTAAAGATAGCGAAAGGTTTTGGCCTACCGTATGTCAGCCTGCACAGGCTGCCATTGGTCGATATTTTTTGCAGATGCATTAAGCCCCCCTCTCACAGAGCATGGCTATATCAGTTGAAAAATAGTTCTTTCCTAGGAGATCAAAGCTGTGAAGTGTCCATCTACAGAGTAGAACTATAGACAGAAGAGAGGTAGACAGCCTAAAAAGGTAATTGTGGGATTTTGTCTGTTGACCCTTTACTAAACAATCCTGTATTTTAACAACTTTGAGGAAAATGGCTTTTGAAAACATTGTAGGAAAAGGAGAAAAGGCTAGCATTTTCTCTCTCTCCCCACAATGTTCTATTACTTTCCAAAGAAAAATCATATCATTTGATCTAGGATTAATTTAGTGTCATTCAGCAAAATTTTTGCAAAATGCTTGGACAAGCTTAAACCCTTTACCACACAAAGTAAATTTAGACTCTTCCACATTGAGAATATTTACATATTGACAAATTAAAAGTGGCTGAAATGACCAAATTTGTCTGTGAAAGGGAAGAAAATATTGTGGGAAAAGGAGAAAATGCTGGTAACCAGCATTTTCTCTTTTTCCTACAATGTTTTCAAAAGGCTTTTTTCCCAGGATCGTTAAAAGTCGTGATTGTGTGGTAAAGGGTTAAACCCTGTACCAGACAGTCCAGAATTTTAATGGCATCAATGAAGAGGACTTTTGAAAACTTTTCCGGAAAAGGAGAAAATGCTGGTAACACACATTTTCTCCTTTTCCAACAATATTTTCTATCATTTTAAGGACAGAAATCATCTTCTGATCTACATTTAATTTGTCATCTGCAAAATGCTTTCAATTTAGTTGAATCTAAAATTTGTTGTTTGTTAAAGAGTTAACTCTTTAGCAGATGACAAAATGTTAGACTTTGCAACTTTAAAAATGTTTTCAGACGACAAATTAAATGTGGGTAAAACGATGCAATCTGTCTATAAAAACGTAGAAAAAACATTGAGGGAAAAGGAGAAAATGCTTGTTTCCAGCATTTTCTCTTTCACTCAATGTTTTCAAAAGTCTTTTTCCTCAAGGTCATTAAAACTCAGCATTGAGTGGTAAAGACTTTATGCCTGTGCCTACTGGTCCTAGGATCAGCTGGTGGTTTTTCGTCTATTTTTTTGTACAAAAACACAAAACATACAACACTGAAAACACCCCTTCACCTATAACTGCAAAAAGATACCTACGGCTTTTTTCTATGCAAAAGAAGAGAAATATATTCCACATTAATTTCTCAGAGATTGTGTCTTTAAAATCTTTACCACCTCACAGAATTTTAGGCTTTTCCCAATAGAAAGCATTTTGCAGATGACGATTTAAATGGGGCTCAAAAATTGAAATTTGTTTAGGGAAGGGCAGAATACATTATGGGAAATGGAGAAAATGCTGGTTACCTTCAATTTTTCCTTTTACCACAATGTTTTCACAATGTTTTATCCTCAAGGTTATTAAAACTTGGGAATGTATGGTAAAGGATTTATCTACTCCTCTATAAATACTTTTTATGCCCCTGCAGTTAACAGTATGGAAAACACTGTTGGAAAAGGAGCACTTGCTTGTAACTAGAGCGGTCACTGAATGTGACTTAATACCCCCGCCAGCGCTTTGACAGAAACAGGCAATTATTTGTACACAGACGGACACATGGACAGACACACGGACGGACAGACAGATGGACAGACAGGCTGATTCCAGTATACCCCTGAAAACATTGATTCGTTTTGCGGGGGTATAACAAGCAATTACTGCTATTCCAACTATGTTTGCCTTAGTGTTAAAAAAATAATATTTTTTGTTTCTTCAAAATATTTGCCATTTCTTTAAAATATTGAAGATTTTGATTTTACGAAAAATGAATCCTTTAAATTATACAGCCATACCTTCTAAATTCTAATTCTGCCAAAGAATATTTCTTATAAACAATGTTGCAAATACAGAATCTGCTTCGAGAGCAATTTCCCAGTTTGTCATACTGTTTCCCTGATTCTATGTCAAAGTGCTTGATTCATTGCCATTCAAATACAGCTTTCTGTGTCAGTGGTAATCACTCTTTGAAAGCATATTGGGAAATGGGTGATTGCCAAGTTCCTTTTTCCACGATATTTTCCATTTCATTCAAAAAAAGTATTTCAAAATGAGATATTACACTTGTTTTAACTCTTTACCAAACAATCCCGGGTTTTCATGACTCTGAGAAGGAAGCCTTTTGAAAACATTGTGGGAAAAGGAGAAAATGCTGGTAACCAGCATTTTCTCCTTTTCCCACAATGTTTTCCACCCTTCCCAGAACAAATTTTAATTTTTGAGTCACATTAGTTTTGTCGTCTGCAAATGCTTTCAATTTGGACCAGTCTAAAATTTTGTCGTTTCGTAAAGAGTTAACATACCCCGAGAAAATCAATACAATAATGATGATTTTAAAACATGTCTTTTGATTTGTTAAATTTGGTATGAAATATATGAGCCATGCCCTGGCAAAAGGGGGCTTGATGCATCATCACATAATTATGGATCCATAATAGCCACATTTTTTACCAACCAACTTAATCATGAGATAGACTGGGCATACAGAAAATTGACCAATAGCGTAAAGTTTTGGCCCAGGTCAGCCTGCTGGGTCGATACTTTTTGCAAATGCATTAAACCCCCTTTTCACAGAGCCTAGCTCCATTACTTAATATAAGGTCTGCTTCTAAAGTAATGTTTTGTTTTTCCAAAAAGTAGTTCCGTTTGCTTATCAGTAAAATCTTGTCTATTTGAACCCGTGATATGAATATTTGATAAAACCATAAATGCCTTTATCCTGTACCCAAAAATTCTGTTTTTTAACTCTTTACTAAACGACAAAAATTTTAGACTTCTCCAAATTGAAAGCATTTGCAGACGACAAAATAAACGGGACTCAAAAATTGAAACTTGACTTTAGAAGGGTAGAAAACATTATGGGAAAAGGAGAAAATGCTGGTTACCAGCATTTTCTCCTTTTCCTACAATGTTTTCAAAAGGCCTCTTCTTCTGGGTCGTAAAAACCAGGGATTGTTTGGTAAAGGGTTAAAGATACATCTGTACCCATTTTTAAGCATTTTTCAGCCAGTTTTTAAACCATTTCATCCTTATTGTATGAAACTATAATCATTCTTGTATCCTCATGCCAAATGTTGCCCCCGATGGCTGAAAGATTGCACAGATTACGACGGATAGAAATGCATTTCAAGTCTTAGAGGCCTTCAAAGCAATTGCTGTTGTTGTTTTTGGTTTTAAATGAGGACAAATCCCTTGTGTTTTTTTAATCCCTTACAACATATATATTTGTAATTTATCTAAGTGTTCACAGCTGAGCTATTATACACACTTTCAAGTTTTAACAGTTCTATTTCTCTCTAGATGTTTGGATATATCTTTAAAAACCCTGACCAAGAAAGCTTTTGAAAAGATAAATGGAAATTCAGAAAATGCTGGTTATTAAATAATCCTGTGTTGTAACGACCCTAAGGAAGATAACTTTTAAAAATACTGGGAAAAGGAAAAAAAAAAGCTGGTAACCAGCATTTACTTCTTATCCTGCAATGTTTTTAACCTTTCTTTGACATGTATCATCATTTGACTCATGCTACATTAATTTCATTGTCTGCTAATGCTTTCAATTTGGATGAGTCTAAAAGAGTAAACCTTTTACCACATAACAAAATTCTGGTTTGTCCAAATTCAAAGCATTTGTAGACGAAAAATTCAATAATGCTCAAAAGACGATTTCTGTCTTTGAAATGGGAGAAAACTTTGTGGGAAAAGGTGAAAATTCTTGTAACCAGCATTTTCTTCTTTTCCCACAATGTTTTCAAAAGTCTATTCTATCAGGGGTGTTAAAACTATGTATTGTGTGGTAAAGGGTTAAAGGACAAATTACATCAATCAAACTATATTTACCCATTTTATCCTTTTCCCACAATGTTTTCTACCCTTCCACAAACAAATTTCAATTTTTGATTGACAATTTTTTTGTCCTCTGCAAATGTTTTCAATTTTGGACAAGTGTAAAATTTTGTCATTTGATAAACAGTTAACTGTTGTCTGCATTGGCATGCTTTCAATTTGGCTTGCAACACACGAAAAGGGGGCATTCGGACATTTGCGTAAAGTGTCGTCTCGGATCAGCCTGTGCAGTCCGCGCAGGCTAATCCGAGACGGCACTTCAAAACTACATTAGATTTTGTGCTACAGTAGACTTGCGCAAAACAGAAAATTACATAAAAACAGAAAGTGCCGTCTCGGATTAGCCTGCGCAGACTGCACAGGCTGATCCGAGACGAGACTTTAAGCAAATGTCCGAATGCCCCTTTTCGTGTGTTGCAGACCATGTGGGATGGTCTGAACTTTCTTGTCCGGTAAAAAGTTAAATCTGAAACTGTGATTTGAATAACTGATAAAATCAAAAACTTTTAAATAACAAAAAAAGGCAACTCACAACTGGTAAGAAAATTTGAATAATTTTCAGAAAACTGAAATTCCAGATTTTAATTTATTTGAATTCAGTTTTTAAAATGAAAAAGAAAAAAACACCCCCACAACAAATCAAGAAAACTTCAATCATTTCATTTTCAGAAAACTGAAATTCCAGATATGAATCTATTCTAATACGGGTCTTAAAATAAAAGAGAATCCACAAAAGATCAAAACAATTTCAATCATCATTTTCAGAAAACTGAGATGTGTGATATGAATGAATTTGAATTGAGTTTTGTTAACCCCTTAACTGACTTTTAACGACCCTCAGAAAGAATGCTATTGAAAACATTGTGGGAAAAAGAGAAAATGCTGGTAACCAGCATTTTCTTTTTCTCCCACAATGTTTTCTACCCTATGAAAGACAAATTTAGTGTTTTGAGTAACATTTGATTTGTCGTCTGCAAATGCTTTCAATTTGGATGAGGCTAAAATTTTGTCATATGGTAAGGAGTTAAAAAACCTTTATCTTTCCTGTGGAGCTGATGTCTTTGCCAAGAAAAAGTTCAAACTGAGCAAAATCTCCATTTGCTACAATATTTTATTTGTCTAAATTCTTATTTGTAAAGTTTTAAGTTTTTTTCTTTTTCATGTAAAGGGTAGTATTTTCTATTCAAAATGAAGGACTTACAAGAAAACCACAATCAGTTCTATACATGTCTTAAAGTGCATGCGTTTAAAAATAGCATTACGAAACTACACTTTCAGGAAACTGACTTAGTAATTATTAAAATTTACATATTTCAGTCATCTAAAAATAAATATTGTAGGTGTGGCAAAAGATCTTAACCCAATACCACACGATCCTGAGTTTAAATGACTCCCAACGAAAAGGACTTTTTTGAAAACATTGTGGGAAAAGGAAAAAATGCAGGTATCCAGTATTTGTCTTTGAAAGCAGACAAAACATTATGAGAAAAGGACAAAATGCTGGTTACCAGTATTTTCACCATTTTTCAACAATATTTTCAAAGGTCTTCTTCATTAGGGTCAGAATAACAAGGGAATGTTTTGTAACTCTTTACTAAACAACAAAATTTTAGACTTGTCCAAATTGGAAGATTTGCAGACGACAAAATAAGCGTGACTCAAAAATTGAAACCTGACTTAACCCATTACCACACAATCCCGACTTTTAACTACCCTGAGAAAGAAACCTTTGGAAAACATTGTGGGAAAAAGAAAAAATGCTGGTAACCAGCATTTTCTCCTTTGCCCACAATGTTTTCTTCCCTTCAATAAATAGATTTCAAATTTTTACTCACATTTATTTTGTCGTCTGCAAATGCTCTCAATTTGGACCAGTCTAAAATTTTGTTGTTTGGTAAAGAGTTAAGAAGAATAGAAAACATTGTGGGAAAAGGAGAAAATGCTGGTTACCAGCATTTTCTCCTTTTCCCACAATGTTTTCAGAAGGCTTCTTCCTCTGGGTCATAAAAACGAGGGATTGTTTAGTAAAGGGTTAAAAGTTTAGAATGATATCTTTGAAAAAATAAAAGAAAAAAATCAGGAAAAGGAGAAAATGCAGTTTACTAGCATTTTCTCCTTTTCTCACGATTTCAAAAGTCTTCTTCCTTGATGTTGTTAACACTCAGGATTGTTTTGTAAAGGGTTTAAAAGTGATTGACTTTGTCTTCATAAGTATATAAAATATCCAGTGAAAACCATTTTGTATTGCCTTTGACGCCCCTTTCAGCGTCATTTCATTTGCATGGTTGATTGATTGATTGTATGGCGTTTAACGGCGTTTTCAACATTATTTCAGTTATATCGTGGCGGCCAGTGCACCTATCCATGCGTTCCTGGAGTCTCTTTTACCAGTACTTCGCACAATTTTCTTTCCAAGTCACTGGCTGCTTTCCCACATAATAATCATGGAAACAATGGTCAGCGGTGGGAGAGGAATGAATCCTGTCGCAGTGACTATCATCAATCCTCTGAAAGAAATTGGCCGAGCCAGGGGTCGTAGCTAGGGATCGAACCCTGGACCCCGTGTTCTCAAGTCCTGCATGCTACCAACTGAGCAACCAGGGCTCGGCTTCATTTGCATATAGGCCAGTGCACCTATCCATGCTATCCTGCAGTTTCATTTACCAGTACTTTGCAAGCCTTGTATGTTACCAAATGAGCTAACAGACTAGGCCTCTATATGTATAGAAATGGAAATGGGCCATGTTCTGGAAAAAAGGGGCTTAATGCATTTCGTTGGTGATATGATATCAATTTAGTCTAATGATTGACTGAATACGGATTAAGAGTGGTCCTTGGACCTGCAGAAAATTTGCCCGTTTCAATGCAGGTCAGCCTGCAAGGTCTGTGCAGGCTGACCTGGGTTGATACTTTTTGTAGATGTATTATGCACCCTTTTCACAGAGCAAGGCTCAAACAGATTGGCACATGAACAAAACACTTGCTACAAGCACTTTGTCTTTCTGCCACACGTATTTTCAAAAGTGGCAAGACAAAAAAGATTGCCTGTGGTAGGTAATCAATAATAATGAGATTATTTGAATGTAACTGAAAAAGAAAACCACTTACTTAGGTTTTACTTCCTTTGGTTTCTTTTCACGTTTTGGTCGCTTCAACTTGACAAGGAGAAAAGCCGGCTCCAGGTTTTTGCCCATGAAGGGCGGATTTGTCACGTCATGAACCATTATCACATATTCACCTACAAAAGAAACAAATACAATGTAAACCAATAATGCTAGTCAGCTATAAAAGAAACCATAAGTTAAATTAACTCTGTATCACGTAAATGCTCTAATCCCACATACAGATATAAATATTTAACAAGTGACACTCTGGTCACATCTAGAGACAAAATTTTACGAGATGGCTCTTCTTACCAAGTTGCATGCCTATTGGACTGAAAATAGGGTCTCCAAAGTGTACACAATCATATATGTATATGGAGTTTCTTCCAAAAATCACAATTCAGAGGTCACTGGTTCAAATTGCGGCTCAGCCAAATTCTTTCTAAGGACAGCTATTGCCGAAAAAAAAAGGTCACTTACCTATTCTTGCATACCTGTCATCATGAGCTATACGGTTTAGTCGCTTGGCCTCAACTGTAAAAAGATAGAATCAACTTGTAACATCCTACAAACAAATTATTGTGTCTGCAGCTGATCACTTTTGGAAACATTGTGGCAAAGTAAGAAATCACTTGTAATAAGCAATTTCTTGTTTTGCATGTGTTCATGTATTAATCCTTTACCAATCAGTCCCAACTTTTATTGAACCTTACAAAAAAAGGCTTTTGAAAACATTGTGGGAAAAGGAGAAAATGCTGGTAAACAGCATTTTTTCCTTTTCCAACAATGTTTCCTATACTATCATAGACCAATTTTACCATTTGAGCTATATCTAATTTGTAAACTGCAAATAATTTGGACCAGTCTAAAACTTTGTCATTTGGTAAAAAGTAAACTCTTTACAACAAGACAAAATTTTAGACTGGTCCAAATTGAAAACATTTGCAGACAACAAATCATATATGGCTAAAATGTGGCTATTTGTGTTTGAAAGTGAAGAAAACTTTGCGGGAAAAGGAGAAAATGCTGTTTATCAGCATTTTCTCCTTTGCTGACAAAGTTTTCAAAAGTCCTTGTCACCACAGGTCTTTAAAACATGAGATATTTTGATAAAGCATTAACCCTTGGCTGCTACCCGCAACTCACTGACCTTTTGCAGACAGTGTAGATCAAGATCAGACTGCACAGAATGTGCAGTCTGATCTTAGATCTACACTGTCCGATAAGAAGATATCTTCTCCCAAAAAACAACTTTGAAAGAGTCAAATGCATGTTGTTTCTATTGGCTTGAATGTTTCATTAAAATTAGTAAGCAGAATAAAGGTTAAAATTCAATTTTTTACAAGAATGCTTTCAAAGTCGTCTGCTGGAAATTCGTTTCAGGAAGATTAATCTTTTTCTTGTAAGCAATTTCAATGCTATCAAACTACTTGGTTTTTCTAAACTTAAATGTTTAGTTCTGTAATAGAAAATATTTCTTTGCACTTAGATCTTCTGTTATAAATAATGCTAATTATTATAAAAGAGTTGTCTTTTTTGACGGTGCAGTAATGGACGCAATTTAAACAGACAAAAACTTTTTCTTTATGAACCCTTCAATGATAGATTGGTCAAATGCAGATAAAGTGATAAATATGTTTAGAAGTTTGCAAAATGTGCAATTTCTTTCATTTCTTTGACTGACTTTATAACACCTCTGTTTGAATTCTCAATGAATAAAGGGTTCACCTGAGTTTCATCATATGAAATTATCAAGGTTGTTACTACATACAGATAGCTATTTTCAAAATTAAAAAGAAATTGCGGTAGATTCATTCACAAAAAGTATAAAACCTGAAATACTTCTCTGTTTATCAAACTATCTTTAAAATATGTCTACAGAAGCAGACCAACCAAAATTTGTCCTGCTGTAAATTTTGAGACCTTGTCTTCTTTTATCATTGGTAAATTTTCAAAGTTATACTGTTTGATAGAAAATATTATTTCATGCTTTCCGGTAGGTTATAGAGAAATATCGGTGAAATATTTTTCAATATTTCATGGTTATGACCAGTGAAAATACCGATTTTTATATTCTAACTCTTCAATTGAAGGCGGAAACAGTTGTTCCCACACACTAGTAACCTATGTAAAAATGCGCGTGCCTCACAACCAGATGGAAATATGACGTAATTTACCTTACATTTCACGCGCTTGACATAATATTGTAATGCGTTGCTATGCGGAGAGGATACGCCATGGGGAATAACCAAAAAGAACTGTACTGGATTTTGATTAAGTTCCCCCTAGAAAGGGTTAAAAGCATGAAATAAATAGAATATTCATTTTTTTTCGGTGAAAGATCGAAATTTATTTCATCTCGTGAACATCATTGATAATATTTTCACTCGTGGCTGTGCCACTCATGAAATATTACCGATGATGTTCACTCGATGAAATAAATTTTTTCACCGTAAAAAACAAATATCCTCTATATAACCAAAAAATCCAAAATTATAGGCAAGTGCAAGAATGGAAAACTCAAACCCAGTGTGTTAGTTTAATCTTTATAAACACTTCAAGCACCTTTCAAAACTATAGTTGACTTTGCGGCCTGTGTAAATCAAGATCAGACTGCACAAAACATGCAATCTGATCTTTGATCTACACTGTCTGCTTTGCTGAGACATTTTGGACAAAAGTAACCTTGAAATTGCAATTAATTGGGCATTATCTCTAGACTTAAAATGTCTGTTAGTTTTATTTGGTGCTCTCAGGAATAAAAGATTATAAGACATATTTACCCTTAACAATAAAAAGTTTGATAAAAAGTAAAATTCTGATGTACCTCTCTCACCTACAAATGATTCTCTAGTACTTAGCATAGCAAAGGGCATTAGCTGGTGCCTTGATAGACAATGTAAAATAACATCAGACTGCACAGAACATGCATTCTAATCTTGGATATGCACAGATCAATACTTTCTTAAATATTTTCACCAAAAGAAAAGCCACAGATCAATACTTTGTAAAATATTTTCAACCCCCCCCCCCCCAAAAAAAAAGCCGCAGATCTAAACTGAGTTCACAAAAAGAAAGCCACAAAACAATACTTTCTAATATATTTCACCATAAGAAAACCCACTTTTTCATAATCATAGCCATTATTTCATAATCATAGATATTTGCCACTGACAAAAAAATTTCCCCATTAAAAATTGGGACACCTGTTGATAAGAGCCATAGTGGAAATATATCATAAGTGGCCTCAATTCACAGGTTGTGCTGAAGATAAAGGAAAGACCACACTTTGTGAGCACTTCAGAACTGTGTGGTATTTGCTTTTGACCTAAATTACTGTATAACCTTGATAACCTTACACCTGTTGATAAAGGTCACAGTGTGACTTAAGTGTAAAGGTGGCCTTTATTCACAGGTTTTGCTGTAAAAGAATAGAGATAGAATAGACCACACTTTGTGCAATGAACATACTAGATCCTATTACAGATATCTTTGTTTTTCTTATCAAATCTGTAATACAAGAAACATTTAAAGTATTTATAAAATTATTTGATTCATCTCTGAGGATACCACCCATCAAGCATAAATGATGAACATATGATTGAAAGTTTTTTGTAGAAATTATTGGACAATCATATTTCACCAACAGCCAAAGTCTTTTTCACATTTAAATTTTCAAGACTTGTTCTCTACTTAGCTGAGATGGTTAGATCTTAGCCAGAGAAAAAAAAACTGGAAAAAAAACCCTGACACAATCATTTCTAAATATGTTATAAAGAGATAGTATTTTCATATAATTTTCACACATGGTGATAAGGGAACAAAATACACTGTGTTATCACACTGTTATCACATCAACCTGCAAGAACAATCAATTTAGATAAACTGAATGTACAGTAGTGTGAAAAATTAAAGAAGAATCCTTTTTTTGCCAAACATGATTTTTACTTATTCTCTTTTTTTTTAAGCTTCTTTTTTTTTCCATAAAAAAGAATAGTGTCGTCATTTATTTAAGGTTATCCTCTCATTTTTTCATTTTTTCTTATCCTTTATTACAACTTTGAGATTAATCATACACCAAACCCTTTTAGCACCACAGGCGTAAGTAGGGGCTTTTGTGGACGGTATATTATATCAAAATCAGATGGTACAGAACATGAAGTCTGATCTTGGGTCTGTAACATCCACTTGTTTAGTCAAGCCTGTAGGATAAAAATCTGTCTGAGTTTCAGTGGGTTGTACTTTCAGTTGTCAAAAGACTTCGAGTTAATATATAGTCACATTTGGTGCTCAAAGACTAAAAAAATCCTATTGCAAGATGATAATAATTTATGCAGTCTGTTCACCTCAATACTTTGATTACAGTTATAGTCTTTTGGTTTGTGATAAGTTATATAAAAATGTTTTTATCAAAGCAGTCACAGTAAAATAAGTGAGGTAACTAGTGAAAATAGGGTTGGTGGAGGAAATATTTGGGAGCAAAAACATACTCATTCCAGCAACAGAATATTTCATGGACCTCATGCCATCTATGTGATTATTGAGTATATGATTAATTATATAAGATAAATACAATTCTCATGCAAATAAAAAAGTGTTAATAAGTAAATTGTTCCTATTTACAACTATCAATATTCAAGCCTTCACTGAACAATTCCACTTTTTACTCTTCCAAATTGGAAGCATTTTCAGACAACAAATTAAAGATGACCCAAATGATGAAATTGTCCTTGATAGGGTAGAAAACATTGCAGGAAAAGGAGAAAATGCTGGTAACCAGCATTTTCTCCTTTTCCAACAATGTTTTCTACTCTTTTGAAAATAAAACCATCAATTAAATTATATTAAAATTGTCGTCTGTCAATGCTTTCAATTTGGAAGAGTCTAAAAGTTTGTCATCTGATATAGACCTAAACACAGTTTGGATACTGTATAAGTGGATATATACATGTGTTGAAAAATTTGTGAATTACCGATTTCTGGACATTGTGCGCACGGGAATGTTCGCGCATTAAAGACACTTGTCATTTGTTGGTTTACTGGTAGTGAAATACGCAAACAGAAAAGTTTACAAAACATTTCAAATTCCTGAATTTGCAAAAATTTCCATGTCGCAAAATTTTCCACTTATACAGTATAATCCTGCTAAACTTTCCAGTGCTCCGGAAATCTTTATTTGATTTTCAGACTGCATAGATCAATATCACACTCAAGAGAATTTGGAGTTTGTCTTGATCTAAACTGTCCACAAAAGCTTCTTGTGTCATCAACAGTAAGGAAAGAGTTCAAGATGCAAAATGAACTGGTTTATATTCCAGATTGAAACTGTTCAACTGATTTACTAAGTATTCAAAGCAATAAAATCTTTGCCAGATGTACTGCAAATGATTTGTCATATAGAGGGTAAAAAACATTGTTGGGAAAAGGATAAAAATGTTGATCAAGCATTATCTCATTTTCCTACAATATTTTCAAAAGCTTTCTCTCTAAGCATTCTTACAACATGGGATAATTTGGTAAAGGGAGAAGCATTGGGTAAATTTGAAGCAGCTCCCATCTAGTTCCATAATTCTACTTATTCTGTAATTATACAATGTGTCTATTTTTATAGAAATTGCAACAGGATCAAGATTTCAATGCATTTTGTCCTTTCATTGTACATCAGAAATCAAAGGACTTAAAGTATTCACATATTGTACCTATAACACATGCAGTTCAATTGGGAACAGCCACACCATTCATCAAACTGTAAAAAGACCTCTTTCTCTTTACAATCTTGAGGCTCACATTCTGATTGGCTGAAGGCAAAAGTTGCAGCCAATCAAAAAGCATACAGAAGATAATGAGACAAATACATATACAAAGTTTGTATGTCACAGTTCTTTTATATTGACTACTGATTCCAAATTCATTAGCTTTGTTGTATTACACATAAAGAGTAGTGTTGAGGTTAGTTATAACTTAAGAACCAAAAGAAAAACCATTAGATCGAAAATGGAGCATATTTCCTATACTCTGGTTCACAGGTTATCTACTGCATGTATGTATTTACAAAAGACATTGAGATCAAAGGAGCATTCACTCATAACAAGTAAATTCTGCATTTGTCAAAATGTTTTCATCCTAATTGCATTTAAAAACTTTATTCAATATTCTAAAAGGCTGCTTTCAAAAGGTCAACTGCAAAAAAGTTTTCCCCAAATGACAAAATTAGGACATGTCCAAATTGAAAGCATTTGCAGACGACAAATCATGAGGTTAGAATGATAAAATTTGTCTTCAAAAGCGCAGAAACAATTGTGGAAAAGGGAGAAAATGCTGGTAACCAGCATTTTCTCCTTTTTCCACAATATTTTCTGTCCTTTTAAAAGGAAATCCCTTGTCATTTGAGTTACATCTGAATTGTTTTCTGCTACCACTCTCAATTTGGACACACCTAACTTTTTGTTATTTGATAAACAGTTAAGAAATTCAAACACTTATTTACAGACAAGAAAAGATCGTGTCTAAAAGACCCAGTTTCCAATCAAATGCAGTAATATCTTTAATAAAAGCTACATGAAAAATATGCTTCTTTTTCAGTTCAGTTAGTATAATAGAATATCAAAATCCCTATCCAATGGCAGGAGTTCTTGCATGCAAAGGGAAGTAACTAGGATGTCAATAGGATCATATTGTCTGAAATAAAAATTGAGTTCTCTCCCTCAACGTTGCTTTCAGAAATGTCTAAATCAAACACAGGAAGAAACACTTATTGAATTTTGTTTAAGCTACTTTCAACATAATTTCAGCTATATCATGGCAACAGCTCACATATTCCAAGTTTGTCCTGGGTTTCACCAGTGTCTTGCCTAAGGACACTCCTACAATGAACACAGAAAGGTTATGCATAAGCCTAAAGCCGATAAATCATAAGTTCTTAATATTGAATAAAAAAAGGGATTCATCTAAAGATATTTTTCTCATTTTTGAGGGGTAAGTTGTTTTCAACATCATGCCAAGGGCTGCTATGCAACTTACACTGTATTTTATATATGATGTAGAGTTAGATCAGAATGATTTTTGTGGACAGTTTAGATCAAGCACAGACTGCAAAGAGTATACAGCCTGATCTTGGATCTTCACTGTCCTCCATTTAGTCCAATATCTCGGTAAAAGACCTTAGAGACTTGCACATGCCTCCCTTGAGAGAGTCCATTTATTTATCTAGTGCTTTAACCTTTATATCAGTCTTGACTTGAGGTTAGTAATTATTCTAAATTCCTGGTTACGCCTGTGCTATGTAACCAGAACATATGATAAAATGCAGCTTAAAGAGTCTGAATAGTCATATAAGTACCCACAACAAAGGTTTTTGACGAAAAAGTAAAGATTTTAGTACTTATCATTTGTTGTACTCACAAATGATTTGAAGAATGCTTTGATTCTAAATTTCGAGACTAACAATTCATATATCACAGATTTGAAACATTTCTGAAACAATGCATGATGCTGGAAATGATAAAAAGGGTTAATAAACTTTGTTGTCATGGTAACTGACAACAGGGTCAAGGTCACATACGCATTCCAGCTACACTTCGTTTTTTCCCTCCGTTTCCTTCCACAAAATCTGTAACACATACTTTTATTTTTACATTACACCAATAACAAAAGTCACATGCAGGAAAGTCAATTTGTTAGGAAAAATGAATTATTGGTTTTACCCATTACCAAACAACCTACCGGTATGTTTAAACGACCCTAATGAAGAAGCCTTTTGGAAAAATTGTGGGAAAGGGAGAAAATAACATTGCGGGAAAAGGAGAAAATGATGGTAACAGCATTTTCTCATATTCCCACAATATTTTTACTCCATCAGAGAACTTCTGTCCATTGTATCAATTTCAAATTGGTTGTCTTCAGATGCTTACAACTCGTAAGAGTCTAAAATTGTCGTGTCCTTTGGGATAGGGTTCTAGTACAGTCACATTGGACTGATATCAATTCTTTTCCTGAGACAACTTTTTGATGCCAATGCTTGCAGGGCTTTTAAAAAATATTAAGACAAATGGCAACATTGCCAAATTTTTTACCACACATTTCAGTATTTCAATGACCTTCATGTAGAAGGCTTTTAAAAACATTGAGAAAAAAAGGAAAACATCTCATAACCACAATTTTCTCCTTTTTCCACAATGTTTTCAACCCTATCAATGACAAATCCCACCATTTGATCAACAGTCAACTTGTCATCTGCAAATTCTTCCAATTTGGACATGTCCAAAATTCTGTCATCTGGAAAAGAGTCAAGATCAGCAATATCTCCACCTATAAGAATATTTTGTATTGCCTCTATCTTAGTTTTGATTGAAATCTATACAATGATGCAATACTAACCTAAAACTAAGATTAGAAATTGAGTAAAACAACAGTAAACTATCTGCCTATCTGATGTCGTAAATTTATCAATACAATACAATCTTACAGTCTTTTAATCTTTAACTCTTTATCCACAAAAAAGATGTAGACTTTTCCACATTGAAAGCATTTGCAGATGACATTTTAAGCATGGCTCTAATGACTGAATTTGTCTTTGACAGGGTAGAAAACATTGTAGGAAAATGATGAAATTTTGGTTACCAGTGTTTTTACGTTTTCATAGTGTTCTGAAAAGGCTTCTTCCTCAGGGTTGTTAAAATACAGAATTGTTTGGTAAAGGGTTAACCCCTTTATAAAATAGTTCAAAGTTTTTATGACCCTGACAAACAAGGCTTTTGAAAGCATTGTTGGAAAAAGAGAAATACTGGTAACCATGTCTCCTTTTCCTAAATTTGTTTCTACCCATTCCAAGATAAATCAACTTGTAGTCTAGACATCTTATTTGTCAGCTGCAAGTTTTTTTCAATTTCGACCAGCCCAAAATTTTTCCTATGGTAAAGAGTAAAGATAGTCTCAGTGGTTGTTTAGCTCTTTGATCACAAAATCATGAGTTTTAACAACCCTGAGAAAGATGCATTTGAAAACATTGTGAAAAAAGGAAAGAAAAGCTGGTAGCCATAATTTTCTCCTTTTCCCGCAATGTTTCCTACCCCTTTTAACCTTTACCAAACAATCCCATGTTTTAACGACCCTGAGAAAGAAGGCCTTTGAAAACTTTGTTGGAAAAGGAGAAAATGCTGGTAATCAGCATTTATTCCTGTTATTATTATGTTTTCTAACAAATCTGAGAATATAAGCTCATTTACACTAATTAACAAATTTGTCATCTGCAGCACCTTTTAATTTGGAAGAGTCTAAATTTGTAGTATGGGACAGGGTTAAGAGACCGATCAACTTATATGAGCCATATCTAACTTGTTGTCTGCGAATGCTTTCAATTTAGACAAATCTAAAATTCTGTCGTGTGGTAAAGGGTTAACCATACCTTGTTTCTGCTGTCGCGCTCGCAGTTTCTTCTCCTCCTCATCCATCGCAACGAAGGGAGGGAAGCGTGGTGGTGCAGGAGCAAGCTGTATGTTTCTCCATTCGCAGATTCCCTTATCTGACCTTTTATGGAGCACTGGGGGAGGAAGTGGGGCAGCCTCTTTATCAACGAATGGGGTTTCTAATGTTGAACCAACAGTGACTGAAAAAGGCAACGATAGAAAGGATGAGCATAGTTTAACCCCTTATGACACAATACCAACTTTTAACAACCCTAAAGAAAAGGTCTTTTGAAAACATTGTGGGAAAAGGAGAAAATGCTGGTAACCAGCATTTTCTCCTTTTCTCAAAATGTTTTCTACCCTTCCATACACAAATTTCAAGTTTTGAGTCACGTTTATTTTGTGGCCTGCAAATGCTTTCAAATTGGACTGGTCTAAACCTTTGTCATTTGGCAAAGAGTTAAGTAGTTTGAATGCATGTTGTACATAACAAGATCACAGTATGCAGGTGCCAAGGCTTGCTGCAGTTGCTTTTTAAGAATAGACTGATTTTAAGTAAAACCTCTATCTTGAAAAAAGGGCATAAATGTACCAAAAATATTTTGGTGATAACCTGCTGTACTGGTATGGGTTAACCTTTTGATAGTTTATGACTAGTTCAAGTTTTAAGTAAATATTTTCAGTAATGACAGCAAAATTATAAAATGGCTAAGTTTTTGAACAATGGCAACCATACAGACAACACAGATGATGACATGACAAGGCAACGACAATACCTTGACATTTTCTTTGAAAATACCTCAGCCAAAAACCAGTTTGAACTAAAGGCATTTTCTTCGAAACAGTCGAGAGAAAAACTTGTTCAGTTTGAATAAGGGTATGATATTAAAATCTACAGTTCTTTTAGTAGATTGTGTTTGAAAACATTTGGGACTGAAGAAGAAAATGCTCATTATAAACAATATCTCCTATTGCCACAATGTTTTCACATGTATTCATCCATTAAACTTCAGTTAACCCTTTAATATACAGTCCCAAGTTTTGAATGACCCTAAGAGAGAAAGCCTTTGAAAACATTGACTGAAAAGGAGACAATGCTAGTAATCAGCATTTCATTCTTTTCCCACATTGCTTTCTACCCTTTCAAAGCCAATCCAATCGTTGATGCAAAATTTGATTTGTGTTAAGCAAATAGTTCTAATTCTGATGTGCCTAAATTTCGTCATTTGATAAAGACTTAATGTTCTTAAAAACACACCAAAATGCTTTAAATATAAAGAAAACAACGTTCACCTGTTGACTGTGGTGTTTCAGAGACCATGCCGTCTGAAGATGATAACATACTTGTCCGCCTCTCAAGGTCCATCTGTGTCAACGTACTGGCACGTCTTTCTAGATCTCGCTCCAGATCAGTCTGATCTGTAAGTACACTGGCTTTTCTCTCCAACCCAAAATCTGGTGCAGGTGCTGGCTTCTCATCTTGAGTCTCTGCTGGTGTCTCCTCTGCTGGTTTGTCTTTTTCTGGTTTAGATGGCTCTTCTTTGGTGTCATTTGTCTCTGGAGCTGGAACATTTTCTGGTGGAACTGAGTGAAAAGAGCGAAAAAAAAAAGGTGTTCATGAAATTAAGCATTTGTTACTTTCAGTTTAGTCAGCCTTGATTAATTTAATCATTTACCAGACAACAAAATTTTACACTTATCCAAACTGAAAGCATTCTGCAGACGACAAACTTGAAATTGGTACAAATGGTCCAGAAGTTCCCTAAGCTAGTAAACAACATTGTGAGAACAAGAAATTTCTCCTTTTCCCATGATTTTTTCTAAAAGGTTCCTTCCTAAGATTTGTAAAAACACTAGATTGTTTGGTAAATGGTTACAATGAAAAAGATGAACCATGAGGTCCCGAGTTCGATACCCGGGAGCGGGTGTCAACTTTGGGATCTTTCACTGGCCCACACATTTGGTGCGAGTACTGGTGTAGTTTCCAAGAAGAAGAATTGAGAGAGATTAGTATAAGTTTTAAAAACTTGTTTCTCGATCGATGTAAAATAAATATGTTTAAATTAAAAGATGAACTTAGATTTCCATGAAACTACGTGTTTGTTAGCATCTGTCTAGTCGGCTTTAAATGATTTAAGCCTTGACCAGACAACAAAATTTTAGACATGTCCAAATTGAAAGCAAATTGAATGTGGTCTAAATGATGGTTTCTACCTTTGAAATGGTAGAAAACATTGATGAAAAAGTAGAAAATGCTGGTTAAATAGGTTTTTCCCCCCCTTTTTTCACAGTGTTCTCATTAGCCTTCTTCCTCAAGGATGTTATAAGTTGGGATTAGGTGGTAAATGGTTAAACAGGTTGACAGAAAAAAAAAAAGCCATGTACTAGACAGTGAGTAACTTCATAAGCACTAATTAATATCATGTACAAAGTATTTTTCCGCACCAGTGCAATGTAAGGGTTAGATTTTGACAGAAAACCTTATGACAGAGAGAACTATTGCCCTACCTGAGCAATTCATCACTCAGTTCCTCATTTCACTCTACGAAACGACAAAATTTCAGACAAAAATTTAGACAACTCCAAATTGAAAGCGTTTGTAGATGACATATAAAATGTGGCTCATATAATGGTATCTGTCCTTGGAACAGTAGAAAACCTAGTGGGAAAAAGAGAAAATTCTGTCCACCAACATTTTTTCCTTTTCCTACAATTTTTTCAGATGACTTTGTTTTTAGGGTAGCTAACGCTTTATCCCACAATCCTGAGTTTTAACGACCCGAAAAGCATTGTTGGACCAGCATTTTCTTTTTTTCCCACAGTACTTTCTACACTATTTGAGACAAATTTTTTAGAGAAAAATCTCATTATTTGAATCACATTTAACCTTTTACCACACAATCCTGAGTTTTCACGACCCTGGAGAAGAGGGTTTTTGAAAAAAATGTGGGAACAGGAGAAAATGCTGGACCCAGCATTTTCTGCTTTTCCCACAATGTTTCTACCCTATCCAAGTAAAATTTTATCATTGGAGCCACAGTTAATTTGTCGTCTGCAAATGCTTTCAATTTGGATATGTCTAAAATGTTGCCATTTGGTAAAGAGTTAATTTGTCATCTGCAAATGCTTTTAATTTAGCAGAGTCTAAAATTTTGTCTGCTGGTAAATAGTTAAAACATAGGTTTGTGCTGTAAAGGCTTAAAAGCATGTCTTATCTTGATCTACACTGTCTGAAAAGCAATATAAGCTATGGTGAGTTTGGTAAAGTTCAAAAGGACTACCTTCTTTGGTTTCAAATACAGGTTCTTCTTCAGGTGCCTCTTTTATTTCTTCTTTCACAGGTTCTTCTTTCTCTGCCAAGTCATCTTGTGGTTCTTCTTCTTCAGCAATAAAGTCAGTCAATGGATACTGTAACACTTCATAACTGGAACAGAAAGATGAGGGTCCATATTCACAAACCGATCTTCAGAACATTCCTAGGTCTTATTCTCTAGAAATTTTCCAGATTTGAAAGCAACACAATTTCTGATTTAGCTTAATCAAATATTATTATTGCCAGTCCAATAGAGTTATCTCTCTTTGAGTATAATTATGGTAAGAAAATGAACAAGTCTGGGGAGACAGCACCATAGTATCAGAGCCTATGTGGCCTGCAACATGCAAAAAGGGGCATTTGGACATTTGTGTAAAGTGTAGTCCTGGATTAGCCTGCGCGGTCTGAGCAGACTTATCCGAAACGACACTTTCCATTTTTATGTAATTTTCTGTTTTGCTAAAGTCTACTGTACAATTGTAAAGTGCCGTCTCGGATTAGGCTGCACGGACTGAAGGCCATATGGTACCTGTAACATAGCCAGATCGTTAACTTATCCATATTTGAAAAAGAAAATGAGATATGAAAGCCTAATATACTTATTAGACAATGTATCACAATGATTGTACCTCCATTAGTACAGATGGCTGCATTTGATTATACTTTGATACTTCATTGAATGTAGTTCATGCATGGTCCCTGTAGTAAGTCTAAATGAGCCTTTACTTGAAGGGTTCCATTAATGGAAATTAAGAGGCATTAGTCCAATTAGCAAAAAGGTTTTCATGCACTTATAAATATTTATGGTTCTCAAGTCTGAAAGCTGTTTCCCACTGGGATTGATCCCAAATCATGATCAAATGTTAGGTTAATTTGTCTAGTTTGAACTTACAATGGTGTTTCCATGGGTTTTTCCTCATATTCTTCTATCAAGTCAAAGAGTGCTGTTCCCTTCTTGGCTTTAATGTGTTTGAAACCAGCAGTAACTCTTAACTCTCTACCACTGTCAACTGTAATACCAATCAAAACATGCATTAACTCTTTACCACACAATCCCGACTTTTAACGACCCTGAAAAACTAGGCTTTTGAAAACATTGTGGGAAAAGGAGAAATGCTGGTAACCAGCATTTCTCCTTTTCCCACAATGTTTTCCACACTGTCAAAGAACTTCAGTTCATTTGTACCATTCATTTGTACCACTTTCAAAATGGTGATCTCCAAATTCTTTTAAGTGGAACAAGTCTTAAATTCTTTGTGTGGTAAAGGGTTAAAAACCATTATTGTACATAAAAGAGCCTCTAAATCACATGACAAATGCTCTGAGAAAAGGAGGATTTAACTTTTTACAAAACAATCCAGAGTTTTAAAAACCCTGAAGAAGACAGCTTTTAAAATCATTGTGGAAAAAGGAACCAGCATTTTCTCCCTTTTCCGCATTTTTTTCCTAACCCTTTCAGTAACAAATATCATAATCTGAGCTATATTTAAATTGTTGTCTGCAAATGCTCTCAATTTGGTCAACTGAGAATTTTGTCATTTGGTTAAGAGTTAATGCATCTTGGTAACCAGTATTTTCTCCTTTTCCCACAATATTTTCAGAAGGCTTCTTCTGCAGGATCGTTAAAACAAGAGATTGTTTGGAAATTTAAAATAAGCCTTACCTTCCACCACCTCTCCTGCTTCATTCACACATTGCACACAGATATCAAACGGTTTTCCTTGAACAAGTTCTGCAGTTTTATCTGCTGCAAAGTTAGAAATGACTAGTTTGACTGGCAGTACAGTGGGATTCCCGTCTTTCCAAACTCCATGATAGACTAGTCCTGAACAGTGTCGCATTGTACCTACACCATTATAGTGGTCGTCTTCAAATTGGCCCTGAAAAAATAGGAGAACAGTTCTTACATTTCAGTCCTGAAACAGTACCCATTGGAATTATGTTGATGAGCACAAGAATACAGCTTGCGGATGCCAATGAGGGGCTGCTACTGTTTTTTGGAAATATATAAAATTTCAGTGAAAGGTCAAAAAAGGGGCATAACTACGGTATGTCAAAAATATTTGATGGTTACCTGCCCATGTTGTATGGATTCCCTTTTTGATAATCAACAGCTTGTTCAAGTTTGAGGTAAATATCTTCAGTAATGACAGATATACAGTATACTACAAAATGTTGATGTTTTTGCATGACATGGATGATGATGGTGCAGACAATGACAAAGACGACAAATGGGCTATGACAGTACCTTGACATTTCTTTCCAAAACAGCCAAGCTAAAAATGGATCAGGAAAATACCATTTTTTCAATAGTATGGAAAACATCATGAAAGGAGATTTTGTTTTGTTATGAGCTATTTCACTTGCTTAAAGTATTAACTTTAAGGGAATTGTTGTAAATGTATTTGTATACTGTATAAGTGGAGATTTTTGCGACATGGAAATTTTTGAGATTTCACAAATTTGAAAATTTCGCAAAATTTTCTGTTTGTGTAACTTAGCACAAGTATACCAACAAATAAGGAGTGTCTTGAATTCGCAAACATTTCCATATGCAAAATGTCCATAATCGGTAATTCACAAATTTTTCAATGCGCGTATATATCCACGTATGTATGTAGTACATGAAATGGTGAAAAAGCATATGAATAAATCACGCTGAAATCTGTAACTGCAGATGGAGTATAAAACAATGTAGCAAATGAAGGACTTGGTCAGTTTGGGCAGTATCTGCATATGCTACAATCTTTTCAAAAGTCAACTTCAGCAACTGGAAATCGCTCCCTGTCCAACAATGTATTTAGAAAGCAACCTTTTTGCAGGGGTTGGATTGGTTTAACCATTTACCAAATGACAACATTTTGGACTCAACCAAACTGAAAGCATGTACAGACGACAAAAACAAGAGGGCCATGATGGCCCTGAAGTCGCTCACCTGAGCCTTTTGATCAAACATGACCCATTTCCAATCTCTTCAGAGATATTAAGACAAACACTCTGACAAACACTCATTAGTATTGGGCTTACAAATATGGCCTCTAGAGTGCACACAAGCTTTTTCTAGAATTTGTCTCAGAGGCCTACTTGACATGTAGAAATTATCAGACATACATTCCGACAAACTTTCATGAGCATTTGAGAGAAAATGTGGCCTGTAGGGTGTATAAAAGGTTTTTCCGAAATTTGACCTAGTGACCTAGTTTTTTATCCAACATGACCCATATTCATACTAGTCTACGATATTATCAAGACAAACATCAAAGCAAATTTCAAGATTATTGGACTAAAAATGTGGCCTCTAGAGCGTACACATGGTTTTTCAAGGATGAAACTTGGTGACCTAGTTTTTATTCCACGTGACCCATTTTCAAACTCATGCAAGATACCATCAAGACAAACATTCTAACAAAAGTTTAAAGAATATTAGACTGTAATTATAGTACAAAAGGTTTTTCCGAGTTTTGACCTTGTGACCTAGTTTTTATCCAACATGACCCATTTTCATACTAGTCTAAGAAATTATCAAGACAAACACTCTGATCGAATTTCAAGATTATTGGACTGAAAATGTGGCCTCTAAAGCTTACATAAGGTTTTTCTAAGATTTGACCTGGTGACCTAGTTTTTGACCTGACATGACCCATTTTCAAACTCATCCAAGCTATCATCATGACAAACATTCTGACCAACTTTAAAGAGAATTGGACCGAAAATGTGGCTTCTGGAGCATACACAAGGTTTTTCAAAGATTTGACCTAATGAGCTAGTTTTTGACCCCACATGGCCCACTTTCGAACTCGTCTGCGATATTATCGAGACAAACATTCTGACCAAATTTCAAGAGTATTGGACTGAAAATGTGGCTTCTGGAGCATACACAAGGTTTTTTTAAGACTTGACTTGTGACCTAGTTTTTGACCCAACATGGCCCGTTTTCAAATCTGTCAAAGATATCATCAAGACAAACATTCTGACCTACTTTCAAGAGGTTTGGACTGAAAATGTGGTCTCTAGAGCATACACAAGGTTTTTCTAAGATTTGAGTTGGTGACCTAGTTTTTGACCCGACATGACCCATTTTCAAATTCGTCTGATATATCATCAAGACAAACATTCTGACCAACTTTCAAGAGTATTGGACTCAAAATGTGGCCTCTAGAGTGTACACAAGGTTTTTCTAAGATTTGTCCTAGTGACCTAGTTTTTGACCCGCCATGACTCATTTTCCAACTTGTCTGAGATATCATCAAGGCAAACATTCTGACCAAGTTTCATGAAAATCGGACTGAAAATGTGGCCTCTAGAGCGTACACAAGGTTTTTCTAAGATTTGACCTGGTGACCTAGTTTTTGACCTAACATGACCCATTTTCAAACTCAACCGAGATATCATCAAGACAAACATTGTGATCAACTTTCAGGAGTATTGGACAGAAAATGTGGCCTCTAGAGCGTACACAAGGTTTTTCTAAGATTTGACCTAGTGACCTAGTTTTTGACCCGACATGACCCATTTTCAAACTCGTCCAAGATATCATCAAGACAAACATTCCGACCAAGTTTTACAAGTATCGGACTGAAAATGTGGCCTCTAGAGTGTACAAAAAGTAAAAGTTGACGACGCACGACGGACGACACACGACAGAAGACGGACACAGCACGATCACAATAGCTCACCATGAGCACTTCGTGCTCAGGTGAGCTAAAAATGTAGGTCAGATGATGACTTCTGTCTTTGATAGGAGAGAAATCATTGTGGGAAAAAAAGAGAAATGCTGGTTACTAGCATTTTTTCCTTTTCCCACAATGATTTCAAAGGCTATGTTTCTTCAGGGTTGTACTCGGAATTGTGTGGTATAGGATTAAAATGCTGTCACTGTATAGTGATAGCTGAACTGAATAAGAGCAATGCAATGTGTTACTCCTTTACAAAACATTTCTGTGTTTTTCTGACCATGGGGATAAAGGCTTTTGAAAACATTGTTGGGAAAAGGAAAAAATACTGGTAGCCAGCATTTTCCCCATTTCCCACAATGTTTTTTATCCTTTCATCATTTACTCACTTCTTATTAGTTGTCTGCAGAATGCTTTCAATTTGCAAGAGTCTAAGATTTTAACCTCTGGTGAAGAATAAGATGTGTTACCTCATAAACTGTTCCATCCATAAATCTCATGTCACCGTCTCCATGACGCATATCTGACTGCCAGTCCCCATCATATCTATCTCCTTTTCTGAAGAGTTTAAGATTTATCATTGAAACATGTTGTACAACAACAATTGCTTCTGAGGACTGTGTACATGAAAATCTGCATACACAGAACATGCAGTATGATAACTGATAAACACTACCCAATAATTTATGAGATATACTTTGACAGCCATGACATTACAATATTTGATTTTTTTTTCCTAACTAAAAACTAGCATTCACTTTTTTGTAAGTCTAAGAGTCAACCATTTAGATTTAAAAAAAGAAAAAAAAAACCCAACATGGACACAAAAATATATTTTACTCAAAGCTTTTAATTACACACACTCTTTGGTCACATGGCATTGTTCCCTTATTCCTGAATGAAAATACTATAGATATGTACAGTATATAAGCATGCAAGCTTTTCTAGAAATAGCACAATAGCAATACAGATGAGGATAATGCAAATTTGTAATAACAAAAGGATAAATGATTTCACATTTTCCCAAAAAACAAATTTCAGATTCTGCAAAAATGAAAATATTTTCAAACAATGAGACCAGAAAAAATACAAAGGAAAAGAAGTTTTCTGTCTGGGTAAAAAACACATGAGAGAAGAAGATAATGCGGGCCAGTATTTTTTCCTTATCCCTAAATGTATTTAGAAGCCTTCCTTCTGTGAGTTGTTGAAACTCAAAATTGTGTGGTAAAGTGTTAAAACATTAAAAGCTGGGGCAGATTTTCTCGTCCATGCGATCTGAGTACTCCTATCAGACAAGTTTTGAATCAAGTGCTTCTAATTTTTGATTGCAAATATTCGAAGATACGGTTCTCATTTAACAATATTTTTTTCTAATAAAAATGTCTTACTCTAAAGGCAACAACAAAACTCACTCGACTTGATATTCATTTGACAGATTATCTTGAGAAATATATCCTCTGTATCTATAAAAAATAATTTTTGTCACTACATGTATTCTGAAAGTACTTGATTCAGTTCACTTGATCAGAGTACTCTGCTGAGGAGGATGAATCAAGTACACCCCCAATGTACATATAGTACATTTTTAGTATAAAATATTAACTGTACATCTACAACATCAAATTTGTTTTGATTAGGAAGAGACTAATGACTACTAGATGACTACAGTGTAAATTTTTGAGGTTAGTACATACTATATTGGATATCAAATAGAGTACATAAAAGTTTTGACATTGATACAATGGTCAGTATACATATTTGGTGCTGTATTTAGTTATTTTGAAGCAATATTGTTATTTTATTTGAAGCAATGTTAGTATATATCATACATGTATATGAATATATACATGTATATATCAAAAACCTACAGATATATAAACAGGTTGAGTAAATGTATTTGTCTTGCAATGCAGAAGAAAATGAACATACTGTCACAATAAAGAAAACAAAGCATGTTGAGAAATCACCAACCATTCTTGAGCACATTCTTGGTCTTATTTTCTAGATTTAGAAAGTAACACAACTTCTGATTGGCTAAACCATATGGTTTAGCCAATCAGAAGTTGTGTTGCTTTCAAATTCAGAAAATTCTTGAGAATTAGGCTAAGAATCTTTTAAAGACTGGTTAGTGAATACAGGCCTATTCTGAACCTCTTTTTCTTTTGCAAAAAATATTTTCTGTTACACTGATACTTAAAATTAAGCTATGTTTTCCAGTTATCACCCTCTTTCAAAGCTAAAGCTTCATTCACAAAACATGTATTTCCTTTCCTTGTACGATCCGTATTAACCCTTTACCACACAATGCTGCCTTTCAACAACCTTGAGAAAGAAGGCTTTTGACAACGTTGTGCGAACAGGAGAAAATACTGGTTATCAGCATTTTCTCCTTTTCCCACAATGTTTTCTACTCTATGAAAGACAAATTTTATGTTTTGAGTAAGATTTAATTTGTCGTCTACAAATACTTTCAATTTCGACTAGGCTGACATTTTGGTATCTCGTAAAGGGTTAAAAACAAATGCACCCACTAACTCCAAAATGACAAAACCAGGCAACCAATAGCACAATCTCTGTTTCTTTTACTGAAAGTGCAGAATGATCAAAATCAGATTGCACAGAAAATGCAGTTTGATCATGGATCAACACTGTTCAATACACCATGAAATAGTTTTGGAGACTGCCCAACAGGCTGGATACTGAAATAGCCCCATCTTTTTGGCTGACTGAAATTGGTTGTCATTGTAACGGTTCAGTAATGAAATAAAAATTCTTGATCTGGTGTTCCTAATAATATATGGGGTGTTACTAAAAGATGAGAAATGCAGGAATCATAATACAACTCTTGACTCTTTACCAAATGACAAAATTTTGGACTGGTTCAAATTGTAAACATTTGCAGACAACAAATTAAATGTGGATCAAAAGATGGGATTTGTTTTTCATATGGTAGAAAACATTGTGGGAAGACAGACAATACTGCATTTTCTCCTTTACCCACAATGCTTTCAAAAGGCTTCTCTGTCAGTGTCTTTAAAACACAGGAATGTCTGGCAAAGGGTTCTTCAGACAACAGAATTATAGACCAGCAGCTTGAGTTCATAACAAAAGCAATCAAATTTTGCAGACCAAAATAACCATATGTGGCTCAAATTAAGGAGTTTGTCTTTGGCAGGGTAGAAAACAGTATGGGAAAAAGAGGACATGCTGGTAACCACCATTTTCTCCTTTTCCCACAATGTTTTCAAAATTCTTCCTCCTAAGAGTTGATTGTTTAGTGAATGGCTAATCAATGTGTACGGTTTGAGGTAGGAAATATCATGTTTCTGAAAATTTCACCAACCTACTTTTTTTGTAATGATTTTTTGATGGTCTGTACAAATTCCAATTTAATCTAAAGCATGTGCTCATCTTTTTTTCATGTAAATGTCTGTAACAGGTACATGCAGTAAGGGGTTTAATTCCTTACCACACAACCCAATTTAAGATTGGACCAAACTGAACACATTTGCAGATGACAAATTCAATGTTGCTTTAATGATGATATTTGTCTTTGAAATGGTAGAAAAAATAGTGGGAAAAGGAGAAAATGCTGGTTACCAGCATTTTCTCCTTTTCCCACTATGTTTTCAAAAGCCTTTACTGTCAGGGTTGTTTAATCTCTGGACTGTGTTGTAAAGGTTTAATTACAATACAGTTATTTTACTTTCTAATTCCATCAGATGTTACTTATGAAAGTTTAATTCCAAGCACCCACAAGACCATGCACCCTTTTAACCCAACACCCACATCCCACAGAAAGAGGACAGATATATATAGGACCTGACATAAGTTGGCGTACTAGAGAAAATTTTATAAAACAAGTCTAGAAAAAATTTGTGATGCAGCCTTTGGCTACCTTAATAAGCTTTTTTCATGACAAGTTTCATAAAACTTTTCATCAAAAGCCAGCAAATGCCAGATTCCTTTTATCATATAACTGTACACCAAGAATATAGTTCATGATGTGATAAAATATAATTAGGCCTACATGTACATGTGTTTTGAAATTTATGTGACACCAGTCCTTTGACAAACTATGACAAAATCATTTCCAAAGAAAAGTGCATATAATCAGGCGCATGGATAGCCCAGATTAAAGTATCTGCAAAAGTAAATCTGAAGGTATTAAACCAAGGCTCAAAGTGCTGGGAAGGAGGTTTCCCAGGAAGGTATGAGGAACCTCCCCATGAAAGTTTTTGAATTGTAGAGGTAATTTGGTGGCCTTTGGTGACGTTTTTTGGCAAAGTTGTCTTTTGTTTTTCAAAGTGTATGAAACAGCATTTTTGCATACAGGCAGCTACACCCCTAATAATGATATTTGTTTGAGTGTAAATTTGATAAATTTCGAGGCTTTGTCATGGATCAGTAATGTGACATTTAAGTTCACGGAGAAATCTTAGGTCGGCAGTGTTTTAAAAATGAGGGGTATGATTACAGGGCTTTGATCAAATACCGCACTATTTGCTTATCTAAAATATGTGTAAGGTAAGAAAATTCTTAATGGCTGTATTACAAGTTTCTGTCCTCTTCTTCCTTGAGCTAGCCTGTTTCTACTTAAGTCAATATATTTTCCCTACAAGCTGAATTTTTACCAAAACCTCAACCACTCTTCCCAGTCTAACAGTAATTCAGGTTTCACAAAGACAGACATACAGAACTACAGTACATGCATAGAAACACTATATGATAGATGTGCACACTATACCTTTGTAGCGTCTTAAGACAGCTGATTCTAAAACAATGGAATACATTTTTTTCTCACTAAATAATATCGAGTTAATAAATGAGTCATGATCTTGCAAAAGAGGGTCTAATGCATCTCTGCATAATACTGGATTTTATGGATCCATATTATTTGATGACTTGCAAGTCATCAAATAATTATGGATCCATAAAAAATCCTTTTACTCTGATTACAGAAGGAGTCATGAGGTAGACTTCTCCTTTGACATGTAGAAAATTGTCCAACAGCAAAAGGTTTTGACCCAGATCAGCCTGTGTGGATTCTGCAGGCTGACCTTGGTCGATATGTGTTGCAAATGCATTAAACCCTCTTTTCAGAAAACATCACTCAAATCTATTCATATCTATAAATCTAAGTGTAAGACAAGCTAAAATTTCAATTTTGATCTATGAGCATTACTATCTTTCTATGTCTAATATACCGTATTTCTCCTAATAAAAGCGCCCTCCCTAATAGCATTTCTTCCTTTTCCCACAATGTTTTCAACCCTTCCCAAAATAAAGTTCAATTTTTAAGTTACATTAATTTTGTTGTCTGCAAATGCTTCCAATTTGGACTAGTTTAAACTTATGTTGTTTGATAAAGAGTTAAGTAGTGATACACGTGAAAATGTCAAAAGGCAAAAATCAGTGTT
The DNA here is from genome assembly GCA_946811185.2 of Hippopus hippopus. Lineage (NCBI taxonomy): Eukaryota > Metazoa > Mollusca > Bivalvia > Cardiida > Cardiidae > Hippopus > Hippopus hippopus. Next base: position 9,737,899 of record OX328103.1, on the reverse strand, counting down.
TCTTTTACAAATTTCAATGATTCAGCCTCATTTAATTTGACTTTTGCAATTGCTTTCAATATAGACAAGTCTAAAATTTGTCCGACTGATAAAGTGTTTCACATAAGTTATCCATTTTATTTATCTACTGATCTATTTATGCACAGAAAGGTTTCCTTTTTTTTTCTATTTTCAGAGAGACTAAAACTCAAAATGAACTAAATATCTACACAAACAAAATTAAGTCTTTAATTTAGTTACTGTATCAATGCACTACTTATGCAAAAGTGGCAAGAGCTTTTTCTTAGCCATAGCATTAGGATAACACTCAACAGCTCTAAAAACTACACGGCAATGGTTATATTAAGCTTTTACCAAACATTCCCTAATTTTAATGACCCTGGGGAGGAAAGCTTTTGAAAGCATTGTGAGTAAAGGAGAAAATGCTAGTAGCCAGCATTTTCTCCTTTTTGCACAATGTTTTCTATCCTTTCAGAAACAAATCTAATCATAAAGGACATAGTTAATTTGTTGTCTGCAAGTGCTGTCAATTTGCACCAGTCTAAAATATTGCTGTTAGGTGAAGAGTTACAATAAGTGTTTTTCTACAATTTAAATTCTCCTCTAAAAGCAATAAAGTCATCATTGAAAAAAACAATATCATTTCTGAAATTGATTCTCCACATAATAAACCCTTTACCATGCAATCCAAATTTTCAAAATTGAACAAGCCCTTTTGAAAAAAGTGTGGAAACAGGAGAATATCCTGGTAACCAGCATTTTTTCCTTTTCTCACATTGTTTTCTACCCTATTAAAGAGAAATCATTTCAGCAACATATAAGTTGATGTCTGCAATTGCTTCAATTTGGAAAAGTACATTTCTGTTGTGTGGTTAAGAGTTAATAGAAAAAGTAATAGAGATACAAGTAAACTACACGATTTTTTTTAAAATTAATTTCTAATGACAACAAGTTGCAACAAAGCTTAACTCTTTACCTCACAATCCTGACTTTTAACGACCCAGAGAAAGAAAGCCTTTGAAAACATTGTGGGAAAAGGAGAAAATGCTGGTAAACCAGCATTTTCTCCTTTTCCCACAATGTTTTCTACTCTTCTAAAGTCAAGTTTCGATTTTTGAGTCACGTTTATTTTGTCGTCTGCAACTGCTTTCAATTTGGACAAGTCTAAAATTTTGTCGTTTGGTAAAGAGTTAAATGAGACAACTGAGACAAACACAATGAATGTGCACAGCTCAGGCACTTGTTGTAGAAACCAGCTCAGGCATTTGCTGATATATGTCCACAGGTAGACGGACAATCTGACCGACTTAAGTCTCCATTGCATTCTTTAACTCCTTACCACACAACCCAAATTTTAACAACACTGATGGAAAGGGCTTTTAAAAACATTGTGGGAAAAAAAGAAAATGCTGGTAACCAGCATTTTCTCTTTTTCCTACAATGTTTTCTATCCTTTCACAAACAAATCTTTCATTTGATTAACATTTAATTTTGCGTCTGCGTAAGCTTTCAATTTGGAACATTCTAAAATTCTACTGTATAGTAAAGGGTTAAAGATGGGTTAATATGCTAGCCATATCAACTTCTATTTAATTTAGCTTTCTGGTATGACATAAGTTAACCTGTTTAAAAAGCGGGTCAAGAATCAAAGAGACAGAGGTTCAGTTTTTCCAGTACAGATCGGAATATTGTACTTACGGATAGATCATTGTCCCCTGACCTTGCCGTTTGTTATTGTAGTATGAACCCTTGTATATACAGTCTTCTCCCACAGACTTCATTATTCCAAAACCTACAGAAACAAAAACATGGTTGGATCAATTACTGTATTGAAGCGTACACTCTCGCAAACCCTATGATGTACAACAATGACATAGTGCCAGCAAGGTTTCCATAATAAATAAATATATGCCCCTCTCCCAAATGCCTTTTAAATGTTTAGCATGATTAAATGACATTAACAATATTGACCTCACATCTGTGACCTTCACCTTTGACCTACTGATCTCAAAACCTGGGATCATCTGTATGTTATTAAGATTGTCAGTACCAAGTTTGAGGAACATAGGCTGAGCCGGAGTCTTCTTATTGGCCAGACATGTTTCTTATTCAAAAAGATGTACAGACAGGCCAACTGACTTACCTACTATTTCACTAGCATGACCAAATCAATATAGCCACTCTTCTAGTAATGAGAAGAGCTGAGCCCAGCTGGTTGAATCCCCAGTTCAGCAAATTTCTTTCCAAGGATTGGCGATAGTTATTGCAACAGGATTCTTTCCTTTCTCACTGCTGATAATTGTTTTGATGATGGTCATGTGGGAAAGCTGCCAGTGGCTTGGGAAAAATATTGTGCAAAGTACTGGTAAAAGAATTCCCAGTACAAGCATGGATAGGGACACTGTCCACATGGATATCACTGACATATTTTGAAAACGGTGTTAAACAGCATGCAATCAATCAATCAATTAAAATAAAGGAGCATCATGAGATACCATCTTCATGGTCTAGCGATTAAGATATTGCCTTACAGGGCCTGTATTCACCAACTATTGGTAAGAATACTCTTTGTCTAATTCTTCAAGATTCTCTGAATTTGAATGTAACACAGCTTCTGATTGGCTAGACCAAATGGTTTAGCTGATCAGAAGTTGCATACTTTCAAATTTAAAACATTCTGGAGAATAAGACTGAGAACGTTCTTAAGAATGGTTGGTGAATACCGACCCAAAATGAAGTTTCAAATCTGGTGGGTACTAGGGAGTTGTTCTGATGCAGCCAGTTGCTGAAGGTTAGGGCTCTGAAAAGTATATGTACAAGACAGAATGTGTGTCACAAGCCAAATATTAGTAGGCCATTTCAAACAGGGTTGAAACAATAATGAATACTAGAGTCAAACAATGTAATTCAGTTCCGACACCAACCTTGTCGTCTGTTATGTTCCCATTGACCCTCGTAAATTGACCCATCTGCCCAAATCATGCGCCCTTTTCCATGGAACTCTCCCTTGTGGAACTGCCCTTGATACTTGTTGTTTGTGCTGGCAAAGTACCTAACCCCAAACCCCTGAATTTCTCCATTCTGAAAGGTCCCCTCATAGTAGCTGCCATCCAGAAAAATCAGCTTTCCATGACCTGTAAACAGAGGTGAAGTGTTTAACCAAATAATCCAAAGTTAAATGACCCTAAAGAAGAAGATTTTTGAAAACATTATAGGAAAAGGAGAAAATGCTGGTAAAGAGCATTTTCTCCTTTTCCCATAATCTTTTCTTTCCTTTCAAATTCACATATCATTATTATAGCCATGTTCAAGTTGTTGTTTGCAAATGCTTTCAATTTGGACAAGTTCAAAATATTGTTGTCTGCACATGATATAAATTACAGATTTGTTTACAGAATTGGAAGCATTTGCAGATGATAAATTATATGTATCTCAAATGGAGTGATTTGTCTTTGAAAATTTGGAAAACATTCTCGGATTGGGAAAAAATGCTGTGTACCAGCATTTTATCCTTTCCTCTCAATGTTTTCTAAAGTCTTTTGCCTAAAACTCTTTGGTTAGGAATCAAATCCTGCAGAGGACTTTCTGCTTGTTGGTGATGACATCTTCTAAAGACATTGTGGCAAAAGAAGAAATTTTTGGTAACATATAAAAATGATTGTAACAGATTTCAGTATGTTAATGGGTCAATTGTTATAAATAAATAATCTTATACCTCTGAGGTTAATCATAAAGGATTAGCTGGATTAAAACCTGAACTTGATTATAACATAAGCTCTACTTATTTTTGGTCAATCAGTAGAAGATTAAGTAATCCAACTTGCTTTGAGCCGTGCTCTGGCAAAGGGGGATTAATACATCTCTGTGATGCATTACAATAGCAAGTCATCTGATAATCATGGATCCATTAAATCCACTTTGTCTAACAACACTGACACCATGAGGCAGACTTGTCCTTGGACATGCAGAAAACATTTCAAACGCAAAAATTTTTTACTTAGATCAGCCGCCGCAAACTGCGCAGGCTGACCTAGGTTGATATTTTCGCAGATGCATTAAACCCCCCCTTTTCACAGAGTACAGCTCATTTATTTTTTGTTTTCTTTTCTTGGCTCCATGATAATCTATGTCTAACATATTTATTAACCCTTTGCCAAACAACAAATTTTAGACCCTTTCAGATTTAAACAAGATGTCTGTTTGTAAAACAGTCATGCCCCCCTACTGCCACATTGATACAGGAAGTGGCACAGGTCATAAACTGATATCAAAAGAATTGATTGGGGGTCATCTTTTTGATTTATAGCCCACTTCAATTGTTAAACGTGATAATCTGTTAACAGTTTGCATAATTATACACACCGCTGTGTGTATAGATACAAGATTGTAAACAGTCGCCGATACACAGACTGGGTTATCGATTTTCTTTTCAGCATGCGCGTTCGACTTCCACTTTTTCCCAGTCAACTTCGATGCTTACTACGTCCCCGATAATACGCGAACAAAATGTTGGAGCCACAAGTTGAGCCACATATGATGATTTTTGAGACACTTTAATTTTTTTTTGAGCAAATGGCTCAAGTGGTGAATGGCAGCTCGGGCCCTGAATCATCTGGTGGTCACTGTGACCTTGACCTTTCATGGATTAACCTTAAAATCGATAGGGATCATTTACACTCCAAGATGAATATCTGTACAAAATTTGAAGGACCTAGGTCAATTCTGTGTGTAGTTATCATCTGGACAAGGTTTGGTCTATATATCATTAAGTTGAAGGCCACTGTGACCTTGACCTTTGATGGATTAATCTCAAAATCAATAGGTATCATTTACACTCCAAGATGAATATCTGTACAGAATTTGAAGAACCTATGTCAATTCTGTGTCTAGTTATCATCTGGACAAGGTTTGGTCTATATATCATTAAGTTGAAGGCCACCGTGACCTTGACCTTTGATGGATTAACCTTAAAATCGATAGGGATCATCTGCACTCCGAGACACATGTCCGTGCCAAATTTGACGAACCTAGGTCAATTCTGTGTCTAGTTATCATCCGGACAAGGTTTGGTCTATATATCAACATGTTGACGGTCACTGTGACCTTGACCTTTGACCGATTGACCTCAAAATCAATAGGGATCATCTGCAATCCGAGACACATGTCCGTGCCAAATTTGACGAACCTAGGTCAATTCTGTGTCTAGTTATCATCCGGACAAGGTTTGGTCTATATATCATCATGTTGACGGTCACTGTGACCTTGACCTTTGACTGATTGACCTCAATATCAATAGGGATCATCTACACTCTGAGACCCATGTCTGTGCCAAATTTGACGAACCTAGGTCAATTCTGTGTCTAGTTATCATCCAGACAAGGTTTGGTCTATATATCAACATGTTGACAGTCACTGTGACCTTGACCTTTGACCTCAAAATCAATAGGGATCATCTACACTCCAAGACGCATGTCTGTGCCAAATTTGACGAACCTAGGTCAACTCTGTGTCTAGTTATCATCCGGACAAGGTTTGGTCTATATATCAACATGTTGACGGTCACTGTGACCTCGACCTTTGACCGATTGACCTCAAAATCAATAGGGATCATCTACAAACCTAGGTCAATTCTGTGTCTAGTTATCATCCAAACAAGGTTTGGTCTATATATCAACATGTTGACGGTCACTGTGACCTTGACCTGTGACCGATTGACCTCAAAATGAATAGGGATCATCTACACTCCAAGACACATGTCTGTGCCAAATTTGACGAACCTAGGTCAACTCTGTGTCTAGTTATCATCCGGACAAGGTTTGGTCTATATATCAACATGTTGACGGTCACTGTGACCTTGACCTTTGACCGATTGACCTCAAAATCAATAGGGATCATCTACACTCCGAGACGCATGTCTGTGCCAAATTTGACGAACCTAGGTCAATTCTGTGTCTAGTTATCATCCTGACAAGGTAAGGTCTACCACCAACAGACCGACCGATGGACCGACCGATCGACATTAGCAAAGCAATATACCCCCACTTCGTTGAAGGGGGGCATAATGATCTGCTGACAACAGATTTAAAATAATTACAAATGAATTTAATTCCTCTGATAGGGTAGAAAACATTGTGGGAAAAGGAGAAAATGCTGGTAACCAGCATTTTCTCCTTTTCCCACAATATTTTCAAAGGTCTTCCAGGGTTTTCCCTCGGCCACAAAAATAGGGGGTCATTGTGACCCCCTAGTCAAAAATAATGGGGGTCATTTTGGAATTTGTGGGGGTCACAACAAAATGTAATTCGCTTAAACAAAAGCTACTATTTGTGAAAGTATGTGTTTTTCTTTGTGTTTTCTATTCACTGTAAATCTTCATTTACCCTATATATGAATTATTTCATGGTGATAGATACATAAGAACACCAGAGATTCTCTATATAGAGGGAGCTTACAGCCTAGGTGGCACCTTTTTTATAAAGACTATCTGGAGTATGCTTTATTAAGCCTGTTCTTAACCAGCAAATATGCTCTAGCTGCAGACAAGCTGTCATATCTCTATGTAATTTTAATGTTTCAAGGGTATCGTCATGACCGCTAGTGTTTTGATGATGCACAAGGGTTGATTTTTGAAGTATGTGTAGCCTCTCTCTATGGTTAAGGGTTATTTTGTTTTTATTACAGGAATCGACCGTTTAGTTGGCGAAGAATGCTTGTTGTCGGCCGGATGGGGAAGTCTCTGTTATTTTTCTTGATAGAGATTATCCATTTCGGCCGAAAATAAACTGTTTTCACCAATTAAATGGCCGATTCCTGTGTTTCGACACGCGGATCGCGTTCATGCCGCTGTTTTCAACGAATAACAAAGTGTATCTCTTTAGCTAATTCACAGTAAACCCTCGAGACCGTGAAATGTGATTCTGGGTGCTCTTACCAGGCGTTGTATCGTCTGATCTTTGTTTAAGGGCTCTTCTTCCTTGCAGACAGCAAGAATGACGTCGATTTTGACAGAGCCATATTGTTTTCATTAGAGATCGACTGGTTTAGTTTAGACCCGTTTAAAGACCGACGGTATTTGAGTAAAATCGATACACAGTCCAGTGTTTCGTCCCGTTTTCTCTTCGTACTCCAGATTTTTCATCTACTCGCGATGTAACAGTGTCGGAAGTACATACGATCGTTATTACCTCTTATCGTATTTGTGCGTCAACCATGACGCATTACTGAAAAAAATGCGGGTCATTTTCCTTAAAAATGCGTCAAAACGCACAAAATCGTGCGTCAAGGAAAACCCTTGTCTTCTTTACAAGGGTCATGAAAATAGGGAATTGTGTGGTAAAGGGCTAAGCAGGTAAAGCCAAGCCTGGTTGCTGAGCCTGTTATGGACAGGATTTGAGACCAGAGGGTCTATGGTTCATAACCCAACCTTGGTAAATTTCTTTGTTAAGAATTGAATGATGATAGTCATTGCAGTAGGATTCATTCCTCTCTCACCAATGATCACTGTTTCCACAGTGGTTATGTGGGAAAGCAGCCATTGGCTTAGGAAGAAAGTTTCTGCAAAGTACTAGTGAATGAAACTCTAGGAAAGCATAGATATAGATGCACTGGTTGTCACCATATTACTGAAATATGTTGAAAATGGCTGTAAACATTATAAAAACACATAAAACCTGTAATCCTCTACATCATGAGTTTTAACGACCCTCAGGAAGAAGGACTTTTAAAACTTTGTAGGAAAGGGAGAAAAATGCTGGTACCTAGCATTTTCTCTTTTTCCAAAAAGGTTTTTTTCCTGTTCATGGGCACATTCCGTTTTTTGAGAAATATTTATCTCTTTACCAGATCACAAAATTTTTGACTTGTCCATTTGAAAGTAGTTCCAGATGACAAATATAACTCGAACAGCAGGATTTATTTTTTGAAGGGTAAAAACATTGTGGGAAATGGAGAAAATGCTGGTCACCAGCATTTTCTCCTTTTCCCACAAGGGTTTTAAAGAGCTGTTGAAACTCGAGGTTGTTTGGTAAAGGTTTAATTTGTCGTCTGCTAATCCCTTCATTTCAGACAAGTTCAAATTTTTGTCGTCTGGGAAATACGTAATAGGGATTAACCTAGTTATTCAGCGGTTTGAGTACTAGAGACTTTAACTCTTTACCAGACGACAACATTTTCCACTTTTCCAACTTGAAAGAATTTGCAGACAAATTACATAATTATGTTGAAAGTGATGGAATTTGTCAGGGTAAATCTTAATCACAGAAAGGGTAAAAAATATTGTTGGAAAAGGGGAAAATGCTGGTCTCCAGCATTTTCTCCTTTTCCCACAATGTTTTCAAAAGCCTTTTCCCCCATGGTCATTAATGCATTGGATTAATAGATACAAGCTGAACTCATAACCTTTTGACGACAAGTTTACAGCAGACACCTTAGAAAATAAAATTTAATTCATGTTGATGTTCCTTCCTTATTTAAAAAGGGTCCAGCATGGCTCAGTGGTCATAGGTAGGACTTATAACTCAGAAGTCCCCAGTTTGATCCTCACTTGAAGCACCGGGGTTTTCTTGGGACTGTCCTTGGGCAAGATACATCAAAGCCCTAGCCTGGTACTGATGAAACCATAACATAATACATGAAATATGTGAGCTGTTGCCACAATATGTCAAAAATTGCTGTTAAACAGGAAACAACTAGCCAAACCATGTACAGGGGTTTGTCTGACCAAATGCTTTGACCCACCTCACATGCTTAGAACAGTAAATACATAATTTCTGAGAAGATACTATGAGCTGGGACAGTTTTGAAATTTCATTTTTTTTAGCTTCAAAGGTAAGAAATCCTCTGAAAGCTGGGAAAATCACAAAACGTGCAGCCTGATCTTTGATTTACACTGTCTGCTTTGCTGAAGCACTGTAGACAAAAGCAACCATGAAATTGCAATTATTTTTTGCGTATTTCTAGGATGAAAATGTCTGATAGATTTATTTGGCACTCAAAGGGTTAATGGTATCAAAGTTGCCTTTGTGGCCAGTGTAGATCAAGATCAGGCTGCACAAAACATGCAGCCTGATCTTTGATCTACACTGTCCGCTTTGATGAAGCACAGTAGACAAAAAAGCAACCATGAAATTGCAATTATTTGGGTTGTATTTCTGGGATGAAAATGTCTGATATGTTTATTCTGCACTCCTAAGGGATAAAAATATCAAAAAAAGTCAAAGTTTTTAAACAATGACAATGAAACAGACAATCCAGATGATGATATGGCTATGGCAATACCTGTATGTTTTCTTTGACAATAGATAAGCTAATAAAATCTATAATATGAGCGGCAATTTGGCAAAAAGAGGTTTAATGCATCTCTGTGATGGATCATACCAAGCAAATATTTCATAATCATGGGTCCATTTTGTCTAACAACAGGTTGAGTCATGAGGAAGAATGGTCCTTTGATATGCAGAAAGTTCAATAATAGCAAAACGATTTGATGCGAGTCAGCCAAAGCAAACTGCGCAGGCTAACCTTGGTTGATACTTTTTGCAGGTGCATTCAGCCCCTTTTTGATAGAGCATGGCTAATATAATAAAAAATAATTTATGATAGTTACCATGTTTTTTGCCATTTTTCCACTGGCCCTCATACTTGAAGAATTTGTTCTCATATTCATATGTCCCACTTCCTGAAAAGATAGCAAGGTTGGTTAGTGGCTTTCTTGATGAAATGGCTGAAGTTTTGTTTGTAGGGTCTTTTTATGTCATTTTAAACAGTATTTCTGATATATTACTGACATTTTTATATAACACGAAATCTTAAACCTGTATGCAAATTTGAGACTTGTCCAAATCAAAAGCGTTTGCAGACCTCAAATTAAGTGGATCTCAAATGACGGTATAAGTTTTTGAAGTTTACACAAGGTTTTTCTGAGATTGGTCCCAGTGACCTACTTTTTGACCCCATGTGATCAAATTTCAAATAAGTCCGAGATATCATCAAGACAAACATTCTGACCAACTTTCACGAATATTGACTTAATATATGGCCTGTAAGATTTGTACCGGTGACCTCCTCTTTTACCCTAATATACATGTATTACCCAATTTCAATCACGTCTGAGATATCATCAAGACAAATATGCAGACAAAGTTTCATGAGCATTGGACGTAAAACATAGCCTGTAGAGTGTACCCAAGGTCTTTATAAGGTTAGTCCCTATGTGAATAACCTACTTTATGACATGAAATGGCCCATTTTCACACTTTTCCAAGATATCATCAAGACAAGCATTCTGATCAACTCTCGTAAGTATATATGGGACTAAAAATGTGACCTCTAGAGTGCACACGAGGTTTTTCTAAGATTTGACCCAGTAACCTACTTTTTGACTGACATGACCCTATTTCAAATGTGATATTATCAAGACAAACACTCTGACCAACTTTCATTAGTATTTAACTGAAAATGTGTCCTCTAGAGTGCACACAAGGTAATTATGACACTTAGAAGACACATAATGGATGACAGACTTAGCACCATCCCAAAAGCTCATTTTGAGCACATTGTGCTCAGGTGAGCTAAAAAGTGCTGGTTGGTAGCATTTTCTCCTTTTCCAACAATGTTTTCAAAAACCCTCTACATCAGTCTTTAAATTTTGGATTGTGTGGTAAAGGGTTAATAGAAAGGCCTGCCTAGGCCAAGGTTCTACTGTCACTATTTGGTCTCTCGATTGCCCAAGATTCTGGAAATCTGCATGGACCGTACATGATCCTCGAATTATGACCATCAAATGGTGACCGTGGAACTGTGACTGTAGACATGTTGTACTGTATAGTTTACAGGCATGATTTAAAAAAAAAAACAACTTACTACCACTTGTAATGCTCACAGCATCAGTTGTTTCATGAATTGTACGCAGCTGATCCACTTTGTTTTCTTTGAACGAATCCAGCAAACTCTGACTTGTTTGATGGCGTTTGACAGGGTTTGGATATACACTACTATGGGTCTTTTGTAGATTTTTTTCCTGCTTTTTTGGCTTTATTTTGGGATAGTAATCAGGTTTGATGACTGCCTGTTCTAGATTAATTGCAGGCACAGTGTTTGCTCTTTTTAATGTTTTTGATGGCATTTTGTATCCTAGGGTATTGCTCTTATCTTGTCTAATAGTTAAAACACTTTTTCACATAAGACTCTGCCTAAAATATTAATACTTTATCACATAAGCACCTGTCTAATAAGTTACATAGTTTTTAAATAAGACCCTGTCTAGTATATAACATCACATACAATAAACTCTAAAACTGTATGTAACAAACTATGTCACATACAATCATTTCTAATCTGTCACATACTACAAGTATATCAAATAATATTCTGTTTAATTTGCTAAATACATGTTCTAAATCACAAAAAAACTCAGGCCTGTAACAAATCTGTTACATGTTATCTCACTATGTGATCTTATCTAACACATTACAACATCAAAGATCTTGTCAAAACTGTTACATAATATAAATCACATGATATGGAAAAAAAATCTAGAATTCTAATATTTACTGCCTGATAAATTAAATGTAATTGCAAAAATCTGGGCCTGGTTTCATGAAAAACGAAAAAAACCTAGGTTTCTTATTTTGCTCAGATCTGCTGACATTGTCTGACTTAACTTGAAGTTCAGTTTGTTATCTGAGAAGCATTTCACTAACATTTGCAGACTTTAGTAATGTTCTCAAATACTGACATGACACAACGCTTTTGAATCAACTCAGCAAAACAAATGAACTTGACATGAATTTAGGTATAATAAACATGTGCAAGAAAATAAGGCAAAAATAAAACTCAATACGAGCAAGTTTCCTTTTGCCCCAATGCTCACAAAACTGGGTTGCCCGAACACAAAAAAAATTTCTTCTAAAGTAAGGTACTAGATTAATAGTTGTATTCAAAGTTTCCTAATATCATGCAACACAGATTATAATAAACTTAGCACATTTGAATAATAATATTATGAACTCCAGTCTATGTTCATTTTTAACAGCCAGACGACAGGCTTTTCACAAACACTTGCATATAGACTGATCAATAAAGATATCCAACTTTTAATCACAAGTCAAATAAATATTTTTTGTTCGATCTCCATGATTTATTTGTAACAAGCGGAGATTAAATAACATATAAAATGCTTACCCTTTAACCCTTTATCACACAATCCTGAGTTTTTCTTAGCAAATCTGATGAAAGAGGCTTTTGAAAACATTGTGGGAGAAGGAGAAAATGCTGGTAACTAACATTTTCTCCTTTACCCACAATGTTTTTTACTCTATCTTCAACGAATTCCATCTCTTGATCCATATTTAATGTGTAGTCTGCAAAAATTTTCGAATAGGACAAATCTAAAATTTTGTCATGTGGAAAAGAGTTAATCCAACTATAGGGTGTTGATCTTTTAATACTCTTTCCTGTATGAGTACAAAAATTGAAGCATTGACAAAAGACAAGTTTTAAAGTGTTGCAACATATGAAGAAATTGCTCAGATTGCTCATTTGTTACAATGTTTTCATAGTTATTTCTACATTCTTCTTTAAACTCAGTCATCATGAACATATTACTTTTTTCCCTTTTGAGACTCTCTCTTTGAAACGGTTTGAAAGTATACAAGATGGGTTAAAATGTTTAACCCTCTACCAAACCACAAAATTTCAGGCTCATCGACGGTCAAAGCATTTGCAGATGGCACATCAAATGTGACCCAAATAAAGGGATTTGTCTCTGAATGGGCAGAAATTATTGTGAAAAAAGGAGAAAAAGCTGGTAACCAGTATTTTCTCCTTTTCACATGGTATTTTCAGAAGGCTTCTTCACCAAGTTTGTTAACACAGGATAGTTCTGTAAAGGATCAAAGTGTTCAACTCTTTACCAGACGACAAAATTTCAGCTACATGTATGTCCAATTTGAAAGCATTTGCAGACAAGAAATTAAACGTTACTCAAAATATGAAATTTGTCCTTCATAGCATGGCAAACATTGTTGGAAAAGGTGAAAAAGCTGTTTACCAGTATTTTCTCCTTTTCACACGGTATTTTCAGAAGGCTTCTTCACCAAGTTTGTTAACACAGGATAGTTCTGTAAAGGATCAAAGTGTTCAACTCTTTACCAGACGACCAAATTTTAGCTATGTCCAATTTGAAAGTATTTGCAGACGAGAAATTAAATGTTACTCAAAATATGAAATTTGTCCTTCATAGCATGGCAAACATTATCAGAAAAGGTGAAAAAGCTGTTTACCAGCATATTTAGCTTTTCACAGTATTTTCAAAGGCTTCTTCATCAGAGTTGTTGACAAGGGATAGTTCTGAAAGGATTAAAGTGTTTAAAATAACCTTCAATAAGGTCTAAAGAGTAATAATAGACTGGTTAACACTTTATAAACCCTTGTATGGATGAATTGTTCTAACCCTTTTAAATCATTTCATCCTGTACCAGATATTAGTTCTTTACCACAGAAAAAAATTTTAGACTAGATCTAGTCCAAATTGACAGCATTTGCAGACAACGAAATGAATGTCAGTTAGATATTGAAATTTGTTTTGGAAAGGGTAGAAAACATTGTGAAAAAAGGAGAAAATGCTGGTTACCAGCATTTTCTCCTTTTCCCACATTGTTTTTAAAAGATTTTTGTTTTTGGGTCTTTAAAAGTTGGGGATAATGTAACATTATTTTTCTTCTTGGTATACCACAGCCACAGAGTGAAAATACAGGGTCATGACAATTTTGTTTGTTTGCTGTTTTGGGCCATTTCATTTGTATTTTACTAAAACCATGGTTCTAAATGCACCTGTCCATACATTCCTTGTGTTTGTTTTGCCCCTCTATGCACAATGCTATTTCCAAGCTACTGGCTACTTTCCCATATGACCAAAAATGATTGATTGATTCTATGGTGTTTACCATCTTTTTCAATATAATTTCAGTTATAATACAGCAGCCAGTGCACCTGTCCATGCTTTCCTGGAGTTTCTATTAATAACAGTATTTGGCACATGGTATTCTTCCAAAGCCACTGGCTGCTTTCCAGTGACTATCATCAGTCCTTGGAATGAAATTCGCTGATTCCAAGCAGCGACCCCCCCGTTCTCAAGCCCTGTACACTACAGACTGTGCTACCAGGGCTCAGGACCAAAGTTGCAATTATGTTCAGCTGTGATAAGCCCATTGAATCCTATGACAGTGACGGTCCTCAATCCTCCAAACGAGTTCCCCTAGCTGTGCTTTGAACTACTAAGACTAAACCTGTGTGTTATAATATACCTATGGGAACAAGTTAAGCATATTTCATATTCCTTGAAAAAGTGGTAAACAAAGACCAAAATAACATGGCACATGACTTTATTTTGTCTGGTGCATTTCATCCATTCACTTAAATATAATTAAATGCTAAACAGAGATATTAAAGAAAACGATACATTTGGGTGAAAAGAATTGTTTTAACTGTATGAGATGGAATATGCTTAACCTTTTCCCATAGGTATACATATATACTGAACCAAAAAAGAAACTTCCCCTGTGTTTAAGTGCAGATATACACAAATATGAAAATCAGGATTAAACTAGATTTATATGCATTGAAAGAGTATTTTATTGCGACTTTGTGTGAAAAAAATTATTGCTGAGGGTTTATCCAAAAGTAGTGAAATGGTAGTTGAAATGCGGAAGGGGTCGCTCACCAAAATCACAAATTAATACCGGGTATGACCACCTTCAGCATGAAGGACTGCCTGGCATCGTTGGTGCATAGAACGGATAAGTGTATTGATTTCGGCTTGTGGAATGTTGTTCCATTCCTGAATTAAGGCTTGTCTTAGCTGAATGACGTTTGACGGTGGAATAGGGCGACGTCTATCACGCTGGTCCAAATTATCCCAAAGGTGTTCAATGGGATTCAGATCAGGGCTTTTGGCAGGCCAGTCATTAATAAATGCAATGTTATTCGCCCTGAGGAAATTCACATTGTCCCTAGCTGTATGGCTTGTGGCATTATTATGCTGAAAAAGAGTGATATTGGCATTATTTTGAAACAGTGGGATAACGTGCCTCGCAAGAATTTCATCTCGGTAGCGTTGGGCATTCAAATTCCCTTTGATAACGACGAGATTAGTGCGAAAGCCATGTGCAATGCCCGCCCAGACCAAGACAGAACCCCCACCCCCAAAACGATCTCGTTCAAGTACGCAACAGTCTGCGTAACGTTCATTTCTCCTACGGTATACTGCCATCACCTCGATGAATGGAAAACCTCGACTCGTCAGAGAAAAGAACGCTATTCCATTGTTGTCTAAGCCAGCGTTGGTGTGTACATGCCCAATTAACACGATTTACGCGGTGACGTCGTGTCAAAACACAACCAACGTATGGACGACGTGCACATAACCCACCCTCGCGCAAGCGATTGCGCACAGTTTGGGCAGATATACGGTTGTTATGTGTACCAGGGGTGTTAGCAGCAGTGGCTGTGGCAGTTTGGAAGCGATTGCGCAGGTGGGTGTTCTGAATATAGCGGTCTTGGCTGCGAGTCGTGAAGCGAGGACGTCCACTACGTGGTCGATCTTCCGTACGCCCTGTTGCTTGAAAACGTTGCCTAAGGTGTCGAATAGCACGAGTAGAACATCCAATATTCATAGCAACAGCATTCATCGTCATACCAGCATTAAGCATGCCAATGGCACGTTCGCGTAAATTTTGCGGAATTCTAGGCATATCAAAAAAAAGAAAACTAAAAAGAATTTAATTTTTTTCAATGTCTTTTTCTTATTGACATGAAAGTCTATAAAATTAGACTGAAAGGTTTAAAAAAATATACACAAATTATACTGGTCCGTGCATGCACGTGAAAATCGCTTTCAGCGGGTTTCTTCTGCAAAATGCTTTCAATCGAGTTAAAATTTGTTTTATCGGACACATAATCGTTCGCCCGAATATATGTAGGTCATCTGATATTTTGATTTTTTTAAATAACATTGCATTTGCACTTAAACACAGGGGAAGTTTCTTTTTTGGTTCAGTATATGTACATAATGTAGCTAGTGCAGTAACAGGCAATTTTTTTTGCAAAAATGATTTAGGATTCATCCACAGCCTCAATCTTTTAGGACAAGGCACCAAGCAAGGTACCAAGCAAGCAGAAGCCATGAATAATTCTCTTAGCCCTTTACCAAATAACCTTAAGTTTTAACTGCTCCTAGAGAAACAAGCTTTCAAAAAAATTGTGGTAAAAGGAGGAAATGCTGGTTACCAATGTTTACTAGCCTCACAAAGAAAAACCCTATTAATTGAGCCACAGTTATTCTATAATCTGAAAATGCTTCTAATTTAGACAAGTCTAAATCTAACGTATGTTGTCTAATACAGATGGTCAGCAAAGTAAAACATCTGGATAATAACTTGTAATCCAAAAATAGCAAGTGGCATTCTCTCCTTTTCTCATAATGTTTTCTCTCCTGCCAAAATTAAAATTCAATTTTTGAGTCACATTTATTTTGTAGTCTGCAATTGCTTTCAATTTGGAAAAGTCTGAATTTTTTTTTCATATGAATTAAACCTTTAGCAGGCGACAAAATTATAGACTAGTTGCCAAATTAACTATGACTCACATTATAAAATTTGCCTATAAAAGTGAGGAAATCATTGTGGGAAAATAAGAAAATGCTGGTTACCATCATTTTCTCCTTTTCCTACAATGTTTTTAAAAGCTTTCTGTCAGGTTGTTTAAACACAGGATTTTGTTGTAAAGAGTTAAGACTGACTGATTGAATGGTGGTTTTATGTGGCTTTCAAAACTATTTCAGTCAAATCAAGGCAAAACTGATATTATTTATGTATGTCCAGGGTTTCACCAGTTCTAGGCTGGGACTATGAAGTGTCTGGCTAAAGGAAACTCCCTGGGGGCCTCCAGGTTACGAGTCATACAATTTACCACTGAGCTATGCAGGACCCAAGAGGTTGAGAAGGATAAAAATTGTTTATGTGCTGACTGCAATTGTTTTACTATCAAATTATGATCATTTGATACCCCACATGTCAACAGTAAAAGTGATATTATCAAATTAGTGTAATCTTATTGTCCAAAGTAAGTCAGCTGTATAGACACAATTAGGTCTAATACATAGATAAAAAAATACGCAGATAAAAAAAAAGTTTGCAAATAAGTTTTTTTTCCTCAAACTGACTAAAGCTGTAGCGAAAAAAAATGTTTCAAAAATATGTCTAAAATTTGTATTGGGCATATTATGTGATGAAGCCTTACAGGCCTTTTGCTTAACTCTTTACCAGATGACAGAAATTTTATTTTGTCCAGCTTGAAAACATCTGCAAGCCATAAATTTCATGAACATATCTTAACTGATGGTATTTCTCCTTGAAAGATAAGAAAACATTGTGGAAAAAGGGAAATTGCTGGTTACCAACACTTTTTCCAACAATGCCTTAAAAACAAATTTTCTGCAGGGTTGTAAAATATGGCAATGTTGGGTGAAGGATTACCCGTATTTAACGGAAGTTGATTTCTTTAATCTTGCAGCCGACTGCTTTTAAAGAAACTGTGACTAAAGGAGAAATTCCTCATACAAGGTGTGCAGCCCCAAAGAAAAAATACACCAAGTTATAATTATGTGGATACAGATACAGAAACTTTTGTCCATTTCTTTGTAATTCTGTTTAACTCTTCACCACTTGACAAAATTGTAGAAATGTCCAAATTGGAGGCTTTTGCAAATGTTAATTACTGGTAAATGTGGCTCAAATGATAGAACTTGTCTTTAACAGGATAGAAAAAATTGTGGGAAATGGAGAAAATGCTGGTTACCAGCATTTTCTCCTCTATCCACAATGTTTAAAAAAATATATATTTCCTAGGGTAGTATAAACCCATGGTTGTTTGTTAAAGGGTTACAGAATGTGTGTTCCGTATTCATTTGAGTGCATTTCAATGGAAGGGTAGGATTATAAACAATGGAGAAATCAAGGTGAAGTTCATTATTACAGATCAAACCCTTTACCAGAATATCCATTGTTTTTACAATCCTGAAAGAGAAGAGATTTCAAAAATATTGTGAGGAAAACAAAAGAAAAAGCTGCTTACCAGCATTTTCTTCTTTTTTTCCCTAACAATGATTTGTCGTTTTCAAATGATTTTGACTAAACTATATTTAATTTGTCATCTAGAAAATGGTTTCAATACAGAAATGTCTAAAATTTTTTCAAATTGTACAGAACTGCGAGTATACCTTAAACTGCCATGGAAAACTGCCATGGACAATCGAGACACCAAACCAGTTAAGACTGGATGGGAAAAAAATGTGAAAAATATTTCAGCACTAGGTACAAAATACTTATTCCAATGCTAAAAACCATCCACAACAATAATTACGAGGGCTGTTTGATATGTAATGTGTATTGTACCACAGCGCGATAACGCTTTGCACGATTTCGTGGATGATGATACGCTTGAATAGCTCTATTCAATACCTTTCCAACGGTATAAACACGAGCCTTCAGCTCCACATAGTTTTAAACTTATAGTCATTTCAATAGAGCTAGTCGTTGACCACTGTTGTAAAAATGGTTGGGAAACGGATTAAGAATATTAAAGAAATTAGAGCTTATATAAAAGTTCGCACAAAACTCGGTCATTCGGTAATGCAGATTTTTACTGAATTGGGGGAAGTTCATGGGTCTGATAAGGTATCTTATGAGACATTTCGTAGGTGGAGAAAGAAATTTCTGACTGGCACAGAGTCTGTCAAAGATGCAGCAAAATCTGGCCGACTTGTGACTGTAACAGGCAAGGCAAATGTCTCAAAAGTCAGGGAAATAATTGAAAGTGATGGCAGATACACGATTCGTGATATTGCAAATGCTGTTGGCATATTGCTATCGCGGGTCAATTTCATTTTGAAGCGTATTTTGAAAGTATGAAAGATTTCTGCCAGATGGATACCGCATATATTGACAGATGACCAAAAACGGGTATGAGTACAAACCGCTAAGCAATTGCTCAAAATGTTTCCCAACTTCAATCAAAGACAATTTGCAAACATTGTTACTGGTGACGAAACATGGGTTCACTATTTCGAACCAGTAAGAATAATTGGAAACAAAGTACGGCTAACTAAACACGGTAGAAGGCCTGTAGTTGCCAAAAGAAGCATAAGCACAAAGAAGGTTCTTTATTGCATATTCTTCTCATGTGATGGTATAGCCGTACAAATTCCGGTGCCGAAGGGCAAAAGTGTTACAGGTCGGTATTACCGAGATGTTATACTAAAAAAGGTCAAGAAATATTATCTTAAACGACGCCCTGTGTCAGAATTTAGGCATGTTCGTCTACTTCATGATAATGCTCCATCACATACATCTGAGCTTGTGAAGCAATTTTTGAAGTCGGAGAAGAATACTGTCTTGCCACACCCACCATACTCTCCAGATCTAGCCCCATGCGACTTTTTCCTTTTTCCTTTTTCCAAAACTTAAAAAGTTCTTATCTGGTCGTCGTTACAAGTCCCGACAAGCCCTTGGCTCAGCCATCAGTCAGTGCCTCAGAGGTCTACCTAAATCAGCGTACCATGACGCATTTCAGAAATGGATTCAGAGATTGAAATTATGTATTTCAAACCGCGGAGAATACTTTGAAGGGATGTAATGTTCATTTCACTATTTGAGTCGAATGCTTTTGAGATATCGTACAATACACATTACATATCGAACAACCGTCGTATTGTGTAATAAATGAGTGAATTATGTAGTAGGTTAAGGTAGGTCAAAGAAATGATAAACTGTCAAAGATAACACTGAATTGCATTCATATGATAATGTATTACTGAAAAGAGTCATTTTATTGAAATGAAATATGATCTTCAATTCTATTCCATGACTTGCAAAAGTGTTCACAGGAGACATGTACTAGCATATCACATATAGAGTTTATTTCATCAGCTTGTGGTTAATATGGGGAAATATTTGCCGAAAAAGGGAAAGGTATGGAAAAATAACGAGTGCTGTAAGGCACGAGTTATTTTCGCGGACCTTTCCCTTTTGAGGCAAATATTTTCCCATATTAATCACAAGCTGATAAAATAAATTATATATTCCCTCTGATTATTTTGTCAACGAATGCCACTTTTAAAACTTAAAAACTTAAAAAACTTAAAAAAGTAGTTCCAGATTTTTGGCAGGAGGAAAATATTCACTGTGACGGGGAAATAATTCCCCCCAGCTTAAATTACGACATTTCTTTACCCATAACATTTCTAAAAATAGTCACATGAAATATAATATGTACACTTATTCAACCCGTGAACTTTAAGTCTTAGGAAACTTGCAACTATGAAAAGTTTTTATTTTTACGACTTATTTTCACTCAAACAAAATTTTTATTGTAGAGGAAAATGTGAAAAAAAAAATTAAAATTTCCAGAACAAATTAGCGCCCTTCATAGGTGTTTTACCAAATACCAAAATTAGGTACTTTTCTTACTTCATAGCAATTACAGAAGACAAAGTGGATGAAGCTCAAATGATGGGATTTGTCTTTGAAGTGGTTTATCCCTTTACCATCCAATACTGACTTTAAATTCCACTGAGTCCAAAATGGTGATTGAACCTGGTCTACAGGTTGTGGGTAGATTAAGTAAGTTAATCACTTGATTAACATCCAAGTTTTGACACAAAACAAATCTTACATATACAACGTATGTACATAAAAGTTCAAAAGCTAATCTATCTTACCTTCACGCAGTGCTTTATGTTTTTGTCCGATGTATGGCTCCCTTCGACTTACGGCGGTAGCCATGTTGTTTATACTGACTACCACTATTGACGGGTTATTGTACTCAGAACATAAGAAACGAAAAAGAGGGCGAACGAGAAGAGGATGACAATGATAATACCCGTCTATCAAATAGTCAAAAGAACTACTTGTTTGGATACTTTTGTGGGATGCCGAAATACGGCTGTATTTGAATCGATTAAGAATTACGGTTTGAAATTTACAATTTAACAAGGCGAAAATATTTGAGACTAACAAGAGATATTATGCGTTAAATAGTTTTTAAAAGTGATCGGAAACAAACAAACAAACAAACGAAAGAAAACGATGTTTAAAGTAACAATAGCGACCAACAGTAAACAAATGCATATAAATTTAAGCAGGGATCGTAAATAACACCACAACGATCCCTGAATTAAATCATATACCATTTAAAATAATGGAAATCATTGTGAAGATGACAATCTGTTATTGTGCAGTCTAAGTGTTTGTCGCTGACAGAGAAATTCATGTGAAATTAAGGTTAAAAGTTGCCAGGTCACTCTATCTTTTGCTTACTTTTTGCCTGATTTTAAAATTCATTTTTTTTTCTACAAGCCAGTAACACTTGGACCGACCACACAATAACAGATTGTCATCTTCACAATATTTTCAATACTTTTAAACGGTATGATTTAAATTTAAATGCATTTTAACACCTCCATCGTTTTTTTGGCCGCTACTGGGCCTTTTAAGACCACACTTAAGACACAGGGTAGATCGAGGTCGTATATTGAAACACGTAATGGTCATGATATAATAATTTTTGATGTAGATCTAGATTATCCTTTACATTACAGACCTAGTTCGATCATCATAAGCATCTAAATCTTTAATAACGGTTGCAAACATTTCAAACCCATAGAGTGTCATTGCCACAACATACGGTTCTGCGGTTTCTTTTGGGTATAAGGATGCCAATTATTTTGTTGTAAGGATAAATTACAATACAAGCAATCTGATTGGCCGAGACGTTTTGTCTCGGCCAATCAGATTGCTTGTCTTGGAATTCAAAATTAGAATAGACGTTAGAATTGATTGTGAATATAGTCACGTGTTTACAACATAGAAAACAAAAGATGAAGACCCCAATATATAATAACGAGAAAAGCTCGTTTTGCGGTAACACCGTTCTAGATTTTTAAAAATGAAATTCCGACTTCGTTATGGGTTTTAGTCTAAATCTAAATAGGGATGACTAAAAATTGAGTGTCTTCCGGTTAGTCGCACAGCGTCACACGTATGACAATCTTTCGCACAAGTATCTGATTGGTCAAAAATGACAAAAATCATCTACCGATGGGATGATTACTTAAAAATCATTATCAGTTAAACGAGTACAGATTATCTAATTTCTTACTTTCAGCGTATTAAGCGTCTATTTGTGTATAAATATACGCAATGATCTATGCTAGCAAATAATGACGTCATTATTCATACTGTTCTTACGTCATGCACGAGCCGTTTTTTCGCGGAAAATATTATGTCGTAGAAATCATGACTAAACTAGTTTTTTGACTGTTTCAAAACACTTTTTACAGAGAAAGCCGGATTTATGATCTGTAAAAAGGGGGCTTAATGCATCTGCAAAAACTGTCGACCCAGGTCTGCCTGTGCAGTCAGCGCAAGCTGCATGTCAAAGGACCAGTATGCATGGCTTTTGAATCAGTCAGTTATCATACAATATGGATGTATAATTATGTGATGACTTGCTTGGTATCATACATCACGGAGATGCATTAAACCCTCTTTTACCGCAACATGGCTCAAATATATTTATTCAGTGTTACGAAAGCTTGTTGATAGATCTAAAAGTTTGGCGGGGTTTTTTTTTTGTCATAAGTTGGAAATCTATCCGATAACTCGGCAAGTTTCATTCCTAGAATTGATGATAGATCTAGATCTAGTGATTGCGACAGAATTCATTCCTTAATCTACACTGATCACTGTTTCAATGATGGACGTGTAGGAAAGCAGATGGGATGAAAAAGGAAAGCTACACATAATCTGATTTTAGCGATCTACGCACTCTGATTCTAAAGAAACTCCAGGTGAAACATGGGTAGACCTGTGCACTAACGAAGAAATGGAAAAAAAAAAAGATTCTGTTTTTGTTTGTCTTTTTCCTTTTGTGTGTAGACTAGATCTATATTCATTGCGGCGGCAAGTGCACCTACCATGCGATCCTGAAGTTCCTGTTACCAGTAGATCTACTCTGTTCAATATTCTTCTCAACCTACTGACCGATTCCTCATAAAAATCAAAGTCTGTCTTATATAGATCTAGATCTACATGCAGTGAGGAAATGTTCCTGTAAAATGGTCTTTAAAAGTATGTGAACCAATAATCATTCCAAGTTATTTTTTTCTGGACATAAGTTAACAAAATTGTCAAGGAACTGTCTTTATTTTGTTAATGAAATCAGGGACAGTTCTACCTATTTCACGTGTATTTCTACGAAAGAAAAATGCTTTCTACTTTTGACAACGCTCAAAGTTAGTTTTGGCAAAGCCGGAATTCGAACTCAAAACCCTTTGATTACAAAATACAGAATTTAGCTCGTCATTCGAATTAATAGATATTTGTTCCACAAATCATTCACGTCGCTCGTATTGAGGCTTTGCCTTTTTCATATTATTTAGGCCTACTCAGCATGATATAAGATAATAGCACCATACGAGTATGTCACGAAATATGATTGTGAAAATCGTCACCCACGTCTTATCAATTACATATATGAGCCGTGCTCTGTTAAAAGGGCGCTTCATGCATCTGCGAAAAGTATCAACCCAGGTCAGCCTGCGCATTTCGCACAGACTGACCTGGGACGAAACCTTTCTCTATTGGTTTATTTTCTATATGTCGAAGGACCAGTCTACCTCATGACTAAGTCGGTCAATAAAAAAAGGTGGCTACTGTGGATCCATAGGTATGTGATGGCTTGCTTGATATCATGCATCACGGAGATGCATTAAGCCCCCCTTTTCACAGAGCATGGCTCATAATTTTAACATTACGACAAAATTCTAAAGATTCAGTATTGTTGCGGGCTGACAAACAGTGACAACCAGTATCCCGTGCCTCGACCACTGGTTTCTCATAAACGAAGAGAGATAACAGGGCTCAGGCTGATAAGTTAAAAAAAAAATGATTCATTCATTCATGATATCCTGACTGACTTTAGAAACACATCACTTTATTCTTGAAATATTTTCGCTCTAATTGTCAATATTAAGCAGATCACAACATAAGGTAAATGTACGGTGGCACAAAAGTGACATGGAAGATATATTTTATACTACGTGCGCACGCAGTAGCTAATACGTGCGCACGTAATACTACTGCGTGCGCACGTATTACTTATTACGTGCGCACGTATTAGCTACTGCGTGCGCACGTAGTATAAAATATATCTTCCATGTCACTTTTGTGCCACCGTATAAATGGCTCTAACAAAGTCAATGAAAAATCGATTTTGGTGTGTCTGCCAATAAAATGTTAAAAAAGACGCTTGAACTTTGTTCTTATTTAGTACAAAGATCGAATCTCAGCAAAGTGTACATTTTTAGGTTTTCATGTAAGTGATGTGTTACTAAAGTCAGTCAGTATATTATCGACAGTCTACGAGCTCCTACGATTTGAAATTGAATAAGGCTCCATAACTGGTCAGGCCGAAATTATTTTGTGAATTCACGGGTAGTTTATTTGGTATAATTTAAGTGTGTCCCGCTTTCATAACATTTCCCATCTCCTTTCCTGTATACGCGTGTAGCTATTGTACTATTTCAAAACGACCAGAATCAAAAGATAAAATTTTAGACTTGTCAATATTGAACTGAGAATTTGCAGACGACACATTAAAACGGGTCGTTTAAACACGATATTGTTGGATTATAGGTTAGCCCTTTACCACGCAATCCCGATTTTTAAAAAATCTAATAAAGAAGGCTTAAAAAAAAACATTGTTTGAAAAGGAAGAAAAAAAAAAAAAAGCTGCTTTCAATGAGATCCAGTGTAAAATTTTGACGTTTGGTTAAGAGTTAAATTATGTTGAATGCTACTTTCAACAGTATTTATAAGTCACAGCACAGACAGCTCGCTTACTATTTTTTCTTTTTGGGTTTCATCCGCACTAAGTCGGGACTTGGGCTGCAGTGCCATGTCCAAAGAAAGTCCCACTTGAAGCTTCAGCACTGAATTCATAATTATATCAATAATAAATATAAAGGTATAACACTAAATTTTCTTGTCTGTCTGGATAACCCCGTTACTGCATAAAACATCGATGACGATTGCAATCCAAACGTTTCAGAATTACAGCTTGAAAGTTTATTTTACAAATCAGTTTTGTCCTTTAGGTAAAGTAAAAAACGCAGACTTAGGGACAATCTTAAAAGAAAAGATTGGAACACATGGAAATATTGCTCGTTTCGAGTATTTTCTTCTTTTGCCTAATGTTTTCAAAAGACATCCATTGTAGAGTGAAAAAAGTTCACTGAATGATAGAAATGTTTGATCTGTCGGCATTGTTTATTAACTGATAGGCGTGTCTCCAGGGACTTGGGGAAGAAAAGATAGTTTCAAGTGGGTCAAATAAAACTGGATAGATATGAATAAACTTGGCTCTATTGGAATTCAGGGCTTGATTTTTACCTAACACCTTTTAAACAACAACAACAACAACAACTAAAAAAAAAAAATGAAACCTTTAGTGATCTAGAACATTAAAGATGAACAAATTTCAGCCTCGTAGATAGCATTTTCAGATGAGGTTGTGGGGCGGGGAAGGACTTATAAAAAATATGTGGCTCAGTTTCAATCTCGTACAGGTGTAATTCTTTACCATACGACAAAACAGTAAGGATTGTCCAAATTGGAAGCATTTGCAGGCGACAATTTAAATTTGGCTGAACTGATGCCATTTCTCTTTGATAGGGTAGAAACTACTGTGGGAAAAGCATTTTCTTCTTTTCCCACAATGTTTCTAAAGGTTCTTTTTTAGGATCATTTAACTTTCGATTGTGTGGTAAAGAGTTAAGAAAAGCTGTACCTTTTTCTCGTTCTCGTCACCGACTAGGAACGATGCATAGGCAGGTCTAATTTTGCTGTTAACTATTTTTCCCCATGTTTAGTTTAGATCAAAAGGGGGAAAGAAGGGGGGGGGGAAGAGAAGAAAAAGAAAAAAAAGTCTTTAACCCTTTACCAAACAATCCCTGGGGAAGAAGCCTTTTGAAAACATTGTGGGAAAAGGAGAAAATGCTGGTAACCAGCATTTTCTCCTTTTCCCACAATATTTTCTACCCTATCCAAAATAAACTTCAATTTTTGTGTCACATTAATTTTCTTGACTGCAAATGCTTTGAATTTGGACGAGTCTAAAATTTTGTTGTTTGGTAAAGAGTTAATTTTTAATCGGTCGGCGTAAGCCGGACGATTAGAGAGACCACAAATTTCGGAAATCCGTCCGCTGAGGGCAAACTGATGTAACTGCAACTCGTAACAGCGTTCATTTACAGCATTACAACGCTTAACAAGCCTGTCGTGACCTTATTACAAATACTACTTTCGGTTGAGCGCAAGAATGAATAAACAGTCCTAGTAAACAGGCGTCAAGTAATCCCGTTCTCAACTTTTCAATTATGCAATAAACGGTGATTACAACTTGTTTAGCATTGAATTTTGTCATATTACCAATGTAATCAAAATGTCTAGCGAGCAGAAATGGAAAAACTCGTAGCAGTTTACCTTCAAAACAGTTATCAGAAATGGGGTCAGAGGTAATGAATAATTGTATGAATGAAACGAGAGCGAATCAATTGTATCGCGTGATGTAAACACATTCTGTAGCCGTCGACTGTCTATATTATTCGGCAAACTTCGAGTGGGTCGTTGGTCACTATATACGTATTTACGGGATCGGTCGAGTTGTGACGAGTGTTGTCCGTATATGTTGCAGGTGTTGAAAAGTTCACGGGTCATCTAGGGTTGGGGCAAAGATAAAATCGCTACAGAAAGGAGTTTGTAAGGAATATTGCTGTAAAGAATTTAGAAATTTAGATTGTACTGCTTTAGAGCAAAGTGATGTAAATGCAACTCGTAACAGGCGTAGGTTTAAAATAGTGATTGGCCGTGGGTTGTTTAACGCTAGTGAGGCAAAAAAGTGTGAAGCTGTGAGGGAAAGGGATGTAAACTTGTGTAAGGGTTATGACCTCTAACTTCTAAGTAGCGGAGAGGTCATTAAGTAAGCATTTTCAGAATGGACTGGTGATCCCACGCTTGCAACTTTACAAGCCAGACTGTCCATTCACAGTACTGACCAGCAGTATCTGATTACGCATTTTTTTAGCGTCAGATGTGTTAAATTTTCATAACCCCTTACAGACACGGCACTATCATTTTGTACGGTCACTGACATGTTTCTTCTTGATGAGCTTAGATTGGAATCAGTCTGTCAGTCTGCTGACCCTTGACAAAACAATCCTGTGGGGCATTGAAAATATAGTGGGAAAGAGAGAGAAATGCTTGTAACCACCATCATCTCTTTTTCCAACAGCATTTTCTTCACCATATGAACGATTTTCAAAATAAAATTTTGTCATTTGGTTGAGTTAAATAGAGCATTTTCTCCGGAGGGGGGGGGGCGTGAAACTGCAACATAAATACTCTCACTTAAGATATAATTCTCCATGTCTGAATCAACGGACCAGGGAAAAGTTTAGGAGCATGTATTTTTTCCAAGATATTTTTCTTTAGAGGGCTAAGCAAAACATGTTGCCTTTGCAGAGAGTGCAGATTCAGACCAGACTGTATAGAACATGCAGTCAGATCTTGGATCTGTCGTAACATTTTTTATATGAGATATTCTAGTCAAGACAGCAATGGCCCTTCAATAAATAGGCTGCTTTTCCAAGCTTGACATGTCTGTTTCGTTAATTCAGGGTCTTAAGGTAAAACTCTCGACAATATGTATGTCTCACCAGACACTTTATATTAGTTGATTCTCATCCTTTCCACAAGGTCCAGTTTTTCAGATAAAGAGCACAAGGTTTACTGTAGCTATGCTCCTCGCTTATTAGAATGAATCAAATACATAACCTGTATTGGTCAAGGTTAAGAAAAGTTGCTTTTGCAGACAATAAAAGATCGAGATTAGACTGTCCTTTGAGTGCAGTGCAGATCAATATTACACACGTAGATATCTTAGATCATAATTGGATGTTCACGTAGGATATAGATCTGTAAATGAAACTGTAATATTTGTACAGTGGTTTCTGACTGAAAACGGCCAGTAGATTAACTCAGAGTTTTAACTCTTTACCACACAATCCCAGTTTTAACAACCTTGAGGGAAAAGGCTGTTGAAAACATTGCAGAAAAGGGGGAAATGCTGATCCATCATTTTCTCCTTTTACCACGATGTTATCTACCTTTTCAACGATTCAACTCATCATTTGGGCTACAGTCAAATTCGATTCGTAATGTCCAAATGCTTTCGATTTTGACAAGTCTAAAATTTCGTTGGTTGGTGAAGAGATGACGGTTACGTAGATATTAGCTACATTCTTTAGAAGTACGGTTGGAAAATTTGGCAAGCAGACGTTGTGGCCAGGGTGATTCGGCCCAGGAAGATTTAGCCAGCCAAAAATATTAGAGAGGACAATTTATCTCGATAGATACGATGGCTTGTTAAAAATGGAGAAATAGATAGCCCACTAGCGGCCAAAAATAAACAATTCGGGAGTCAAAATGCAAACACATTTTATACGATTTATTCAAATTATTTAAAAGTAAAAAACTAAGGATATTATTAAGAGTCTGGCAATGTGCTACAGTACACTCTGTCTGTGTTCCAATAGTTGGTAGAAAAGTGAGTCTTGTAACTATATTAAAGTTACCAAAGTTGCTAAAGTTAGAATAATAAAGAATATTAAATTTTGTGTTTGTGTGTGTGTGTGGTTTTTTTTTTTCTTTTTAGTAAAAGGCTGGTAGGTACTGTTAATCTTGTAAGAGTGATGTCTAAAGCTTGATAATAAGAATTGCTGATTAGAATTCCGTATCTTTTACGTTCTATTGCTGACGGCTGGCAAATCTCTACTTAGACCATTCCGTTAAACTACTAATTTGTAAAAGACAGGTTAAAAAAAAAAAAGGTTCCTAGGTGGTTCAGTTGTATGGTGTAGGATTCGACACTTGTGTTTTTCGTGGGAGTGTCATCAGGTAGGATACCTCAGAGCCCTTGCCTAGTACTAGTGAAATCCTTGACAAATATGAATAAGAAGGCTGTCGCCGCGATATGACTGAAATAATGTTCAAAGCGACCAAAAACACAAAACAACCAATTACTCAACCAGTTTATTACTAAATTAGACGATTTCCACATAGTCCTTTGCAAGAATAAGAATGGATTTCTTTATCCATTGTCAAGGTTCTAATTCAGTATAAAAGGCAATATAACATGGGGTTCTTACTCCCATACACAGTTCAAACAACTACCATTTGATATGTGATTTTCAAAAACAGTGTGGTTATTCAGTGTCGACCGATTACAGTGCTGACAGCACTTTGATTAAAATATGTCTCCTTAGTGTACGTGGATATAAGGGGTCGATAAATATCATCCCAGTCGAAACCACAACCTGTTGGTCCAAACAATCCCGTGTTTTTGCGACCCTGAGGGAGAAAGCTTTTGGTAATCAGCACTTTATCCTCTTTCCTCAATGTTTTCTATCCTTTCCATAAAAAGAATCCCACCATTTGAATGACATGTAGTATGTCGTCTGCTAATGCTTTTGATAAGGACGAGTCTCAAATATTATCCAGTAAACCCTTTACCAAACAATCCCGAGTTAAAACGACCCTGACGAAGGCGTTTGAAAACAACTTGGAAAAAGGAGAAAATGCTGGTAGCCAGCATTTTCTCTTTTTCCCAAATTGTTTTCTACTCGTTCATAGACAAATCACACCATTTGACCAAAATTAACCCAACCCCTTTTAAATAAACCCCAATATCATTCTAAATCTTGACCATCTTTTCTTCATGAACAAACGGCCAGTCATAGACGACTTTTTTCGTCGACTGCAGCAGAAAACATTTAAGCAAAACGTGAAATCACTCATAACGAGCTATTTCTTCGTCCATCACAATGTTTTCACGTGGATTCTCGGGGAAAAAAGCTTAACTCTGTGCTTTAACGACCCCGTGGAAAAAGCCCCCTGAAAATATTGTTGGAAAAGGAGAAAATGCTGGTAACCATCATTTTCTCGTATTCGCGCTATGTTTTGTACCCTTTCTAAGATCACTTCCATCATTTGAGACACATGTATTTTGTCGTCTGCAATTGTTTTCAATTTTGACAAGTCTGTCTACAATTTCGTCATGTGATAAAGAGTTCACAATGTTTAAGAACTGCTATATCTCACGTCTGCTTTTTTTTGGGGCGTTGTTGTACCACAGCTATGACTATGGTCTGCTATTATACCCGTGTTAAATAAATAGCTCCTATGTGCTTATTGCGGAATACTCTCTCTCTCTCTCCGCCCTCTCTCTCTCTTTCTCTCCCCGCCCTCTCTCTCTCTCTGTCTGTCTGTCTCTCAGGTCGGGGAAGAGCGGGGCGTGGGACATTGGTCTAAGTAAAGGAGCACCCATTTTGTGGAGCTCAACTTTTTGCCATATGTATGGCTTGCATGTTTGCTGGATATCTGCAGATTTTATTCACAACTTACAAAACTCCCCTACGGGTTTATTCATTTGAAAATGAGACAGAGGTTCATCGATACCTCAGCACTTTTTTAAGAATAATAAATATTTCACTTTACTTAAGGTTGTCTTTATTCTTTGTAGCAAATTGATTAAAGTAAACGCGCAGTTTGAAAGAGTTACATACGTTCGCCTGTCTCTGAAACCAATCAAACACATAGGTTCTGTTTTAAAAATGAAACGTAAAAGTTTTTTTATCCCTACATTTATATTTAGAATAAAAAGGTTTAGTCCTTGGAACCCGTATTGGTATGTTGATAGACGTTGCCTTGGGGTATTAACTGTTCATACTCTCAAAACAAAAGAATGACCAATATGTTTACCTGTCATCGAATATACAAATCTTGGTTTTAGCTGTTCATTTCCTCAAATCAATCACTTATTTATCCATTCTTTTATCCGCTTCCCTATCTTATCATCGTATATTTATTCATTAGTTTACCAAAAAACTCTTTCTCTCACACTCTGCGTCTGTCTCTGTCTGTCTGTCTGTTCCCCCCCTCTCTCTCTGTCTCCTCTCTCTCTCTCTCTCTCTCTCTCTTCACCAGGCTCTAATGTCAGACAGTGTCTAGTGGCTTTGAAAGGATATGCGACCCAAGCTCTAATATGGCTTTGAAAGGATCTTATGCAAAATATTGGTAAAGAAATTCTACAGCATAGGTGCATTGGCCGCCTCGATGTACCTGAATTTATGTTTGAAACGGCAATAACCGGTATTTTCTCCTTTTTCCACAAAGTTTTCTATTCTATCAACACATTAATCATCCAGTGAGCTACGCATATTTTGTCCTCTGCACATGCTTTCAATATGGTAGAGTTAAAAGTGTTACCGTTTGTTAAAGAGTTAACACTGATGTCTTTTACCAAAAGACAGTCCTATTGTCCAAACTGAAAGTATTGGCAGATGGAGAAAAAAAAAAGAACAACTGTTTCTCAAAACTTGAAATTGGTTTTTAAAAGGTTGGTAAACATGGTAGAAAAAGGAGAAAATGCTTGTAACCATTATTTCCTCCTCCTTCTACCGTCGAACAGTTTCAAAAGAACTCCTCCAAGAGGTCGTTAAAACTCTGGGCCGTGCGAAAAAGGGTTAATATGCATTAGATAAAAAAAAGTTTAAAAAAAATCACTTTTCTTACTTTTTGTTTTCCTAGTGTGCTGCATTTAATTTTTGTAACTTTTGAAAAATGAAATTGAACGAAAGTTTGTTAACTTATATGCTCGAATTCATACTCAAGCGGACGGTATACATCAAAGTTTAGACTGCACATGCTGTCTGGTCTTGGTCTATGCCATCCACAAAACCTCCTCTATAGTGCTGTTTTACGCCACTTTCGAGACACTCGAACCCGGGACCTCCAGTTTAAGATCCCTACACTCTACTACTGAGCCAGACAGGAAAACATCTTTATTTTCACATGCTCTTAACCCATTATCACAAGATAAAATTTTAGACTGGACTATTGCAAAAGTATTTGAAGACAGTAAAGTAAATTTTGCGTAAATGATGGAATGTGTCTGTGAAAAGGTAAAAAAATAATAATGTGGAAAAGGAGAAACCAGCATTTTCTCTTTTCCTGCAGTTTTATGATAAAAATCTTATTGGATAAACCCTTTTATTAACACTTTACATTATTGCTTGTTTTTTTTTCTGAAATACAGCTTTAAAACCTAGGACCTTGATGAGATAATATAAATATTATTGTGTTGGGTTTTTAAATTATCTTGTCATGATAAGTGTTTTTAAACCTGTTCTCTCAAAAACAAACAATAATATAAACTGATAATGAAACGTTTATCGAGCGAGAGTAATATGAACAGTATTTAAGGTAACGTTAAACAATAAAGGCGGCTAGTGCCCTTTAAAACATGCACTGGTTTCTTTCAAATGTTAAAAAACGACAGTATTTTTACCTCGCAGGGCACACAGTCATGAAATTCATCAATCTGCACGTTTTGGTTGTGATCAGTCCCATTTCTGGAGCTACTGAGGTCATAGATCTGTCGTCTGAATCTAGACTTTATGCACATTGTTGTCATAACTGCACAGAAAAAGTCCAATGGGTTTATGTCCGGCCGATAAGGGGGGTCATGGCTGTTCTGTTTTCGGGATAACCCTTGAATCAAACATTCCAATAAACTATGGGCTGTGTTGTACCATTTTGCTGAAACTGTATTTTGCTTCAGGATCACCCTTGAATCAAACTTGCTTTTCAACCATTCCAATACACTATGGGCTATGTATGGTATTGTACCATCTTGCTGAAACTGCGTTTTGTTTTAAGGAAAGAGCCCTATTACACCGATAACACTCAAAGCTTCCCATACAATTTGCATAGAGTCTAGCCTCAGACATCAGATGAGCTGAAGGCATCAATACTTCCAGAGGTTAATCTGATCACAATCTGCACGTACAGATTGATGATTTAGGCCCACATTATTACCCCCTTTTTCCGATAAGCCTCATTATCATCTTAAATTTTTCCTCTGTCTTTTCATCATGAACAAATCTCGACAGGCAGACAACTTTTTTCCCGATTTCCCATTAATGCAAAACATGATATCACTCATACCAAGAATTTTCTTCGTCTACCACAATGTTTTCACGATTCTCGGAGGGAAAAAAGCTTAACCCCATGTTTTAACAACCCCTTGGAAAAAGCCTCCTGAAAATATCGTTGGAAATGGAGAAAATGCTGGTAACCATCATTTTCTCTTTTTCCCACGATGTTTTCAACCCTTTTGAAAACACATCCAGTCATAAGAACTAAATTAGTCGTCTTCACTTGCTTTAACTCTTTACCAGATGACAAAATTTTGGACTAGTCCAAATTGAAAGCATTTGCAGACGTCAAAATTACTTTGACTCAAAAATGGAAATTTGCTTTGGGAAGGGTAGAAAACATTGTGGGAAAAGGAGAAAATGCTAGTTGCCAGCATTTTCTCCTTTTCCCATAATGATTTCAAAAGGTCTCTTTCTAAGGGTCGTTAAAAGTCGGGATTGTGTGGTAAAGGGTTAAATTTGGGCAGGTGTAAAATTGTTGTCGTCTGGTAAAGGGTTAACTATAGTGTCCGTGGTTGTGAGGTAGAGCGTCAGCCTCATAATCACAAGGTCCCGAGTTCGATACCCGGGAGCGAGTGTTAACTTTAGGATTTTTTGTTGACCAACACATTCGGCGGGGGTACTGGTGTAATTCCCAAGAGGCAGAATCGAGAGAGATTAGTGTAAGTTGTAAGAGCTTGTTTCTCAATCGATGTAAAATAAATATGTTTAAACTAAAGGGTTTAACTGATAATGACTACCACTACATTACAAGGATGTTTTCCAGAGTCGTCTGCAACCACTTTCCATTCTGAAATGAATTATTAACCAGACCACACCGAACTTTTGGTTCGCCCAAATTCAAAGCATTAGCAGACGACAAATCAAAGGTGGTTAAAATGAAGAAGTTTGTCTCAGAAAGGTAGAAACATGTGGGGGAAAAGAAAAATGCGTTTAATCGATATTTTCACCCATTTTCAATATGTTAGAAAAACGCCTACTTCTCCGGCATCATTGGGTCTTGCGTCTCTCAGTAGTTTTAATTTTCACTTTCGTGGCTCGGCCGTTTTCGGAAAAAACTTCGAGGTATTGTCACAGCCCTGGCGACCTCGGGCTACAAACCCCCAATTCCCAAAAATCGTAGTTAATTCGTAACAAATTCGTTGTGCATTCATGCATCCTAACTGATTCGTTATGGATTTAGAGGCATTTAGTACGTATTCTTAACTTACTCGGGAATCCATGATGTCCAAGCAGGGGTGGGGCCTTTTAATACCTATCTTGAGAGAAAATTCGACAGATCGTCAAAAGTAGTTACGAATTCATTTTTATTCGTACCGGATTCGTATCTGCATAATTTGACGTTTTCTTAACTGATTTCTAGCTGATTTCAAACCATGTTGTAGCATTTTCTATTGTTTCTTTTTAATTGTAGCGACATCTGTACAATATTCATGATATTCATGCGAATCCAGTCGAATCCCACGAATAATATTTTTGTTTCTACCATTATTGACTGAAACAATAGAAAACGCAAGGGTGTAATGCAAGTGCCTTAAAGAACTTTTACTGCGTTACGATTCTTTATTCCTGCTCAGGCCCCTGAAAACGTAACGGGGAAAACGAGATATTGCTTGTTGCGTGCATTTTCCTTTTTTCCCCACAATGTTAAGAACAAACTTTTGAGCCATGCTCTGGCAAAAGGTCATCAAATAATTATGGATACATCCATTTTGACTGAATCGTGAGGTAGACTGGTCTTTTGACATGCAGAAAAATTACAAAAAGCTAAAAAAGTTTCTACGAATGTCAGCCTGCGCTCTCAACATATTTATTCATGTATTTTCTTGGTTTCAACAGTAGTAGGTCAGGGCTCTGAACAGTCATGTCCATTACCACTCTTAGGTACAACCCAGTGCTTCCAGTGAGGTTCAGACCTCGGGCCTCCAGGTAATGAGTAGTACTCTTTAACATTGAGTTACGCAGGACCCTAAAAACCCATTCGGAAGACTCGGTAATAATTCGTATGACAGTATGCAAGTATGAAAGTTTCTTGATATTCTGTCTGTGTTTTTCTACTGTCCTTGAATGTCTGAAGAAATAAAAGAGCACTGAATGCGGGTGCCAACGCTTCGCTGCAGTTGCTTGATATGCACTGAAAGGTCGAAAATGGGTATGACTGTCAAATATGCTTTGATAATTACCTGCCCTCGTTGTATTAGTTCCACTTTTAATAGTTAACAACTAGTCCGAGTTTAAAGTAAATATCTTCAGGGATAACAGAGATATTATAAATTGTCAAAGATTTTGCACGACGCAGGCACGAGGCCGCCAGGGCTGTGACAATACCTCGACGTTTTCTCCGAACTTGAACGGCCGAGCCACAAATGTGAAAATTAAAACTACTGAGAGACGCAAGACCCAATGATGCCGGAGAAGTAGGCGTATAATAACATTTTGAAAATAGGAGAAAATATCGGTTATACGCGATTTTCTTTTTTCCTTTACCCCCACTTGTTTTGTACCTCTTTGAGAGAAACTTCTTCATTTGAACCACATTTGATTTGTCGTCTGCAAATGCTTTAAGTTTGGGCGAGTCCAAAGTTCAGTGTCGTCTGTCTAATAATTCATTTCAGAATGGAAAATGGTTGCAGTCGGCTTTGAAAAAAAAATCCTAGTAATGTAGCGGTTATCACTATCAGTTACCCTTTCCCTGACGACAAAAATTTTAGACTGGCCCAAATTGAAAGCAATTGAAGACGACAAATTTGATATGGTTTTAATGACTAGGTGTGTTTTTAGAAGGGTTGAAAACGTCGTGGGAAAAAAAGAAAATGATAGTTACCAGCATTTTCTCCTTTTCAAACAATATTTTCAGGAGGCTTTTCCCCGGATTCGTTAAAACACGGGTTAAGCTCTTTTTTTCCCCTGGAATCGTGAAAACACTGTGGTAGACGAGGAAATTGCTCGTTATGAGTGATATCACGTTTTTCATAAATGTTTTCTGCTGCAATCGGGAAAAAAGTCGTCTGCCACTCGGGATTTGTTTATAATAAAAAGACAGGAAAAATTTAGGATGATAATGAGGCTTATCGGAAAAAGGGCGAGATAATGTTGGTCTATATCATCGATCTGTGCGTGTAGGTTGTGATCAGTCTTATCTCTGGAACAATTGATGCCTTCAGCTCATCTGATGTCGGAGGCTGGACTTTATGCACATTGTATAGGATGCTTTGATTGTGATCGGTGTAATTGGGCGTTTCATCCTGAAGACAGTAAAGAAGACGCTGCACAGCAAGTACAGGGAACGATATTTGCAGCTCTTTCCTTAAAACAAAATGCAGTTTCAGCAAGATGGTACAATACCATACATAGCCCATAGTGTATTGGAATGTTTGGAAAGCAAGTTTGATTCAAGGGTGATCCTGAAGCAAAATGCAGTTTCAGCAAGATGGTACAACATCATACACAATCCATAGTTTATTGGAATGGTTGGAAAGCAAGTGTGATCCGAGGGTGATCCCGAAAACAGAGCAATCATGACGCCGTCACTGGCCGGACATAAACCCATTGGACTTTTTCTGTGCGGTTATGACGACAATGTGCATAAAGTCTAGCCTCAGACGACACATGACCTCAGTAGCTCCAGAGATGGGACTGATCACAACCAAAACGTGCAGAACGATGACTGTGTGCCTTGCGAGGCAAAAATAGGCGTGTTTTTGAACATTTAATATAATCTGATGCATGTTTTGTCTTGTGGTAATGGGTTAAGAGAATATGAAAATAAATATATTTTCCTGTCTGGCTCGGTGGTAAAGTGTAGGGATCTTAATCTGGAGGTCTCGGGTTCGAGTGTCTCGAAAGTGGCGTAAAACACCATTAAAGAGGTTTTTGTGGATGGCATAGACCAAGACCAGACAGCACAGAACGTGCATTCTAATCTTGAATATATACCGTCCACATGAGTATTCGAGCATATAAGTTAACAATCTTTCGTTCAATTGTATTTTCCAAAAGTTACAAAATCAAATGCAGCATACTAGGAACACAAAAAGCTTACTGGTAATTATCTAATGCATATTCACCCTTTTTTACACGGTCCAGAGTTTTAACGACCCCTAGGAAGAGTTCTTCACAAAATATCCTAGAAAGAGGAGGAAATACTG
This sequence comes from Hippopus hippopus, assembly GCA_946811185.2. Lineage (NCBI taxonomy): Eukaryota > Metazoa > Mollusca > Bivalvia > Cardiida > Cardiidae > Hippopus > Hippopus hippopus. The sequence continues at coordinate 9,700,582 of OX328103.1, read as the reverse complement.
GAAACCAGCATTTCGTACTTTTTCTACCATGTTTACAACCATTTTAAAAACCAAATTCAATTTTTTGAGAAACAGTTGTATTTTTTTTTTCCCGTCTGCAAATACTATTGTAACCCTTAGTCGTTTGGTAAAAAGACGTGTTTAACTCTTACCAAACGGTAAAACTTTGAACTGACTAAATTGAAAGCATGTGCGGACGATAAAATAAACAATGATTTCTGTGTTTGATAGAATAGAAAACTTTGTGGAAAAAGGAGAAAATGCTGGTTAGTGCTGTCTTAAACATAATTTCAGTTACATCGAGGCGGCCAATGCACCTATGCTGTAGAATCTCATCACCAATAAATATTTTGCATAAGATTTTTTCAAAGCCACTACACTCTGTCTGACATTACAGCCTGGGTCGCATAATAGATCCTTTCAAAGCCACCAGACCCTGTCTTACATTAGAGCCCGGTGAAGAGAGAAAGTGAGAGAGAGAGAGAGAGAGAGAGAGAGAGACTCGGAGAAAGAGAGAGAGAAAGAGAGACAGAGAGAAAGAGAGACAGAGATAAGGACACAGATAGAGACAGACGCCGAGAGAGAGAGAGAGAGAGAGAGAGAGAGAGACTGACAGAGAGAAAAATAGCTTTTAAGGGATAAACTAATAATTTAATAGAAAATGATAAAATATCGAAACGGATAAAAGAATGGATAAATATGTGATTGATTTGAAGAAATGAACAGCTTTAACAAGGTTTTTATATTGAAGATGAGTACCATTTTATTCTAATTTGTCCAGCATATAGCGACTTTCGTAAAAACTACATAAGGAAATATTTCCGCGTCCGACCGAATATGTTTAAGTTGTTACAGCTACTTAATTCAAGTAATGTAAGAGTCTTATTAAACCTTTCCCGTTTTATTACCTGTGCAACAAAACAGAGATTGTCATTGTTGAATACAAATGTGTAATAATTGAAATAATGTTGAAAACGGCGTTAAACACCAAACATTCAATCAATCATTTCCCGTTTACATACTATAAGCCTTGGCCTGCTAAATAAATAAGTGAAATCAAAGTGTCAAGACGATAGTAATAATCACACTGTTCTTTTTTTTCAAAGATATTCTAATGGGGAAACATCTTATCTGGCAATGTGGATCCAAGATCAGACTGCACATTTTGTGCTGTCTGGTCTTGATCTACAGTGTCCCTAAGGTCCTGAAGTCACGCATAGCAGCCCAGGGGTTAAGTATTATTTGTAAGTTTTAGTATCTCTAAACTAGCAACGGATCGCTGCAAGTTGTCTAATATTACGCATTTTATTCGTCCTACCCCACACTGTTTTAAATTACGTACCTTTCTAAGTTGTATGTTTCATTGCGAAACTTTTAAAAATGCATTGTTTCAAATTGAGTAATTTGACTAGTGCCTATAAGCTAGCAACGGAATGTTGTAAGTCGTTTTATATTATGCATTGTATTTGTCTTGCTCAGCACTATTTTCGAGCAATTTTATGTCTCGTTCTCCATCCTATCCTTATTCTGTTCCATTATTTCAGATGTTTTCTAAGGTAAAGTTCAAAATGACAAATTATAGTGTCCATTTCACGCTCAGCGACACCCCCTCAAGGTGTGCTCTCTATGTACTATGCAAGTTTGGGTTACTCATTAATTATCGTATAAGTACTCTCCTTTTTTTCTCAATATTTTTGTAAAACGGTAGAAATTGGCTTTTGTTATATTCTATGGGGTTGTTATTGTACACATCACATGACCACAGGTATGGTAAAATCATATATAATATTACAAGATACATGTATATGTATACGTAATAAAGTATGTCTATGTCTATGTCTATGTCTATATTCGATGACAGGTAAATACAACGGTCATTCTTTTGTTGTGAGAGGTTAAACAGTTAGTACCCCGGGGCTGCGTCTATCAACATACCAATACGGGTTCCAAGGACTAAGCTTTTTGATTCTAAATATAGTTGTGCGGATAAAAAGTTTTTACGATTCATTTCTAAAACAGAATCTAAGTGTTTGTTTGGTTTCAGAGACAGGCGAACGTATGTAATTCTTTCAATACGATCGTTTAATGCAATCAATTTGCTATAAAGATCAAAGGCAATCTGAAGCAAAGTGAAACATTTATTATTCTTAAAAAAGTGCTGAGGAATCTATGAACTTCTGTTTCATTTTCAAATGAATAAACCCGTAGGGGCGTTTTGTAACTTGTGAATAAAACCAAAATATCCAGCATACATGCAAGCCTTACACAGGCAAAAAAGTTGAGCTCCACAAAATGGGTGCTCCTTTTAAATTCACCAATGCCCCACCGCCCGCCCTGCCCACCCAGAGAGAAAGAAAGGAGGAGGAAAAGAGAGAGGTTTAAAAAGATGAGAACATAAATTTTGCGTTTGATATTTATAAATCTCTGCTAAAGTATAAGATACTTTTGCTGATTGTGCACACAGATCATAACCAACTTTAGGAATTGCTAATGAATCGTAATCAGTTCGTAAAATTCCTGACTGATCAATTCACGTATATTCATATTTAGTTCTTGCAATTCTTGTGCAAATGGGGTTCGTGGTTAAAGTTTTGACCTGTTCAAATCTTGGCTACAAACTCCCATTTCCCAAAAATCGTAGTTAATAGGAAACGCAAGGGCGTAATGCAGGTGCCTTAAAGAACTTTTACATTACAGAACTTGCACTTTTACTTTTACATGCTGTTTTTGTGGTTATGAATTAATAGAAAACACAAGGGCAAGCCGCCCAGAACACACAATATGAAACTGCCTAATGTAAAAATTAGGGAAACATGAGGCGTTTTGTCATTAAGACAATAATGTCATTAACACTGATACTTGTTTACCGAACAATCCTGACCTTGGGGAAGAGGACCTTTAAAAACACTGTTGGAATAGAAAAAAGTGCTGGTAACTGGAATTTTCTCCTTTGCCCACAGCGTTTTCTATTTTTTATCATTACTTATGCTACTTTTTTCATTTGTCATCTGCATATGCTTTCAGTATGTACATGTCTATAATGTTGTTAAATTTAAATCTTCATTCGGAGTGCGTCACGATTCTTTATTCCTGCTCAGGCCCCTGAAAACGTAATTGGGAAAGCGAGATATTGCTTCTTGGATGCATAGTCCTCTTTGTTTTGCACAATGTTAAGAACAAACTTTTGAGCCATGCTCTGGCAAAGAGAGTTTAATAATTATTCATCTCCGTGACCCATTATACCAAGCAAGTTATGGATCCATAAAAATCTATTTTGCCTAACAACAAACTGAATCATGAGGTAGACTGGTCTTTTGATGTGAAGAAAATTTACAAATAGCAAAACTAAAATTTGACCTATGTCAGCCTGAGCTCTCAACATTATTTCGTTCATATTACAGCGACAGTTCACATATTCATTTATGTATGCTCTTGGTTTCACCAGTAGTTGACCAGAACCTTTGGCCCCCAGGTTACGAGTCCTACAGTTTACCACTGAGTCACGCAGGACCTGAAACACTCAAAAATAAAACCCATTCGGAAGACCTAGACCGATAATTCTTATGACAGTATGCAAGTATGAAAGTTTCTTGATATTCTGTCTGTGTTTTTCTGCTGTCCTTTAATATCTGAAGAAAAACAAGAGCACTGCATGCGCTTGCTTGATTTCAGTGAAAAGGAGGCATAACTGAAAGGAGGCATAACTGTCAAAATTATTTTGATAGTTACCTGCCCTTGTTTTATAAGTTCTCCCTTTGATAGTCAACGTCTTGTCTGAAGTACATATCTTTAGGAATAACAGAGATATTATAAAATGTCAACGATTTTGCGCGACGCAGACGTCGACGACGCCAGGTTTATGACAATAACTCGATGCTTTCTCCGAAAATACTCAAGCTAAAAAAGTAAAAAAAACCCTACTGAGCCATGCAGGACCCCATGACGCAGGAGAAGAAGGCTTTTGAAAACATTCTGAAAGTAGTAGAAATACCGATTATACACATTTTTGCCTTTTCAACTCATATTTCCTACCTGTCTGAGAGAAACGCTAATATTTTAGCCACGTTTGATTTGTCGTCTGTCAATGCTTTCAAAAAGTCTAAAGTTTCAGTGTTGTGTGATGAAGAATTCATCTCAGAATAGAAACTGGTTACAGACGACTTCGAAAAAAATCCTTTGTAATATAGGAGTTACTAATATCAGTTTACCCTTTGCTATACGACAAAAATTCCTAAATTTGTCCAAATTGAAAGCTTTTGAAGACGACTTTTATTGCGTCATTATATAATATATAAATGTGTTTTAAATTCACGCTATGACGAGATGTTTTGCGTCCATACGACTTTTAAGCCTGTCAGAATGTTTTTTAATACGTTAAAACGAATTTTTACGCGTTAAAGCGACTTTTTTTTTTTTTTTTTTTGAATGCACGTTATAATGAAATTTTCGCGTCAATACGACTTTTAAGCGCGTTATTACATGTTTTAAAAGACGTTATAAACAGTCATTCTCCAAAAATGGGTACAATTACGAAAAATGCTTGTCTCATTAACAAATACGTGAATTACTCTGATGATTACATACAAATGAAAGCCAGACACATTATTTTCATATCACTGATGATACTAGTGTATATTAAGTATACTTTGAAAGTCATCAAATTCACTATTGTGACAATAGTATCCTATTAACTGGCTGGATGTTGTTAAATTTTGCCTGTCGCAGGTACTATACACAATATTTGTACTTCTGCTGTATCTTAAGAATAGATACAATCAGGTAGTATACTTTATTTTTTGAATTGATCAAACTATCAGCTACAGTCTTTAGATACTTTTCTTAATTATATCCAGAGCTGATATATTTTTTCATCCAAAATCACTTGTCGCAAAATCATACCTAACGTCCGTAACACATTATGATCAATTTATTGCAAGTCTTTCGAATTGTGCCATGTACTCTAAAATACCCTTTTTCAGTTGTGGAATGAATAGAGCTCACGACCCTTTGATATTTTTTAACATTCCCTTAAAATTGAGCTGACTGTTACATATGAAATACAAAAAAGCTGTTTGGGACAAATTGTTTGCTAACATCCGTAACGGCATTTTCTACCGTAACTTGATTGGTCCAAGTGAAATTGACGCCGTTTTAGTTTGGACACAATCAAGGATAGATAATTGAAACACTGCATGTGAGTCTTTCCTGCATCTGATTAGCTAAACGTCAGTTTCAATGAAATATTTCTAACATCCGTAACGACTAACATCCGTAACGAAATGTTTATTCTTACAAAAGTTACTTCACTTTAGATGTAATCCTGGGGGTATAACCTATTTTGACACCGTCATCAGTGCATATCTTCGAAAGAAAAACAATCGGCTGCTTGTGTAATGTTTGGAACCCATGCCAGAGGTTGAAAGTAAGTGCCAAATGAGTTCTCGTGTCAATCATAAACATAGTTTTAAACGGTGATCTATCTACTAAATGATTATTGTGGATGTGCATCATATGCTCCAGGAATGTGACTGTAAAATCAAATTCGCCTCCTTAATACCAGTGTTAACATGGAATATTTCTGAGCAATCAAATTCTTCCCCTTTTTGTTACGGAAGTTAGACTCATGACCAAATATGCATTTTATTTTATGAAATCAATTTAGACCCGTTTTCAATTTCTTAAATCACGTTTTACAGTCGATTAAGACGTCACATAGTGTGTGAAATGTGAAAAGTGCAAGCATTTATGATAAAAATATTTTTAAACCGTTACGGAGGTTAGATGAAGTAATAATTGTACCTCTATCTGTGATTTTTCTACGTCAGTATGACATAAGTAGATTGAATGTTGTTCAATTGAGTTATGATTTAGATAAATGTTAACGTTAGAAAAACCTTTTTAAAGTAAATAATGTTTAATAATGTTAAATTGTGGCGTTACGGACATTAGAAATCAGTGGAGGTTTGAAAAAAAAACATTATGCTCAGTTAAAAATTGTTAAATCCAGTAACGTCATAATGTCTATAATATTACTTCAAAGTCCCATATCCGAACACATGTTTTCTGTTGCAGAATGGCACTCACAAACGTTGAAAGGCATAAAAAAGGAGCTAAAGACAGAAAGGAAAAACAAAGACTTTTTTAAGAAAAAGAACAAAGAAGAAAGAGAGCAGTCCAGTTTACTAAGATAGCAGAAAGTAATTGAGAATACATTCGATCAGCGGCATCTTAGTTAACCAATTACATGTTTTCTAGAACAACAGTTTAAAAGTCAAACAGCTTGGATCCTGATACGGCAAAAAATAACTTAGTGTCTTATAAGAATCAAATCTGTATGCTAATAGTATCATGTTGCAGATACTGAAGAAAGTTTTAAGGTTTTTATTTGCCTTTTTTCCCTTTTTGCTAATACCCATAACAAAAGTACTGATTTAGTTTATACCGGCAATGCTGGTGTGTAAATCAATGATGTTATACCGTATGGCTATCAAAATGTTTATATTATTATTGTGCGGGTTCTATTTCCTGTTAAACAAAAAGAGCAGAAACTGTTTTTTAATATCACTTTAATATTTAAGCCATTTACTGGTGTAAATGTTGTCTGGAACTAGGTTAAACAGCTTGGTTTCTGAGAAGACACAAAATAACGTAGTGTCTTAAAGGAAATAATAGCTGCTTGCGAATGGTACCATGTTGTGGGTGCAGCAATAAGGTTAAATATATTTATTTTCTGTAAATGAACACGTTTTGCTAACCTCCGTAACAAAAGCACTGGTTAGATTTATACCAGGAATACTGGACATACATAAATGATGTCATAGCGTGTGCCAGTAAAATGTTTATGCAGTTTATTAGTTCCACTTTTATGTTAAACATGTGTTCCATCACTCATCTAGAGTACTTAAATTACAAACATTGGACAATGTTTTAACAAAATAAATGTTTTCTTAGAAGATCGATTTTGTATGATAATGTGTTTTTGATGTTATCACAAAACTTGGCCAAATATTTGCTAATCTCTGTAAGGGTTATGAAATCATCTGTCAAAATCACAAACTTAAACAACATATCTCTGTCATAAAAGTAGATTAATATTATTCAACACATGTTAAAGTAGTGTTTCTAACCTCCGTAACAGAGTCTGATACTTAATTATTTTGCAGGCGCATTTCTCGGAGATGGTCAATGTTGACTCTGTCAAACTTTGCAGATACTTTATTCGATAGTTGAATTTTACTATCCAGTAGATATGGTAATCATTTGAGAAACTAAAAATTTGGACATTTTTTCAGGTGTAATTGTACCCATTTTTTGAGAATGACTGTAAAGAGAATTTTCGCGTTAGTGCGACTTTTTTTTTTTTGCATTATTACGTGTTTTAAATTGACGTAAATACGAGTTTTTGAAATACATTTTACCTTCATTTTGACACTTGTAGGCTTTCGTAAGGAGGCAATGTGGGGATACGATATGTAGTATTTAAAGTAAAAAAAAAACGTATTTGTACAGATGTTTGTATATGGTGTAATGAAAACACATAAATAAAGATCAAACCATTTCATGTTGGCAATGCAATCTGTCACGACAATATATGCCCGTAATCCCTGGTCAAATCTGGTCTCAAAAATGGACGAAATTTTCGATTGGAAAAAAAAAAGAAGACCACCCCGCCCTTTTTTGAACACCAAATTTGCATCTTTTAAATGCCCAGTTTCATTATGCTTGCAAACAAAATCTTAAAGGTAAAGGTGTTTGTGCATGGCTTGCAACACGCGAATAGGGGCATTCAGACATTTGCATAAAGTGTCGTCTCGATCTGCGCTAATCCGAGACGGCACTTTACAACTACATTAGATTTTGTCCTACAGTAGACTTGCGCAAAACAGAAAATTACATAAAAAACGGAAAGTGTCGTTTCGGATTAACCTGCGCGGACTGCGCAGGCTGATCCAAGACGGCACTTTACGCAAATGTCCGAATGCCCATTTTCGCGTGTTGCAGGCCAATATTATGGTGTAACGAGAACACATAAATAAATAAATATCTAACTCATAACTAAATAAACATTTAACTCTTTCATGACAGCAATACAATCTCTCACGACGACATAATTCGTAACTTGTATAAATAATTTGTGTACGTAATGCTGGGCATGGTCTTACAAAAAACTATACGGAGTTTCAGATTGCAAAAAGGCCATCCTTTTATTCAAACACATAAATTGCACCTTGTAAATGAAGGTAATTGTTTCATTACACTTCAAGCAAAACTCGAATATTCAAGGTGAGGCACAGCGGACAGTGCCATAACTCATTATAAATACCTATAGATGTGTCTGCCCTTTTCACTCGTTAACTGGTGAAACGAACATCTAAAGTTAACAAGTTCTCCCAGTTTCAAGTAATAATACAAATTTATAGATATATGATCTCAAGTGATTCATAGTACTTGTAATGGATGTCTTTTGGTGTCGACTCTTTGTCACTATGCACTTTGAACACAACAATATTTTGAATTGTTGGTGATGTTCAGCAATCGCAGATCATGGTTTGTTACCAGATGGACCTAATTTATTCATAAGACAAAGTATTATCTATAATCAGTGAAATATACCTCACTCGTGTTTGACAGGGGACCTAGTTTGTTTGCTTCCAGCTCTAGAAGGGTGTCAGCATATTTTGGTTACTAAGATTTAAGGCTCACCCTTAGAAGATAAGACACTGGGAGATCTATCGAGGTTGTCATTGCGCAGAGGTCAGTTTATAGGACAACAGCCGCTGGAGGACAGTTATGAGTTTGGCTAATATAACATTCACAATAGACTCAAAATATCTTCTTAATACGAAATTCCAACTATAGCAGTCTGATTGGCCGAGACAAAATGTCTCGGCCAATCAGATGGCTAGTGTTGGAATTTCAAAACGTCTCGACCAATCATACGGAATTTAAATCAAACTAGATTTAGACTGATTACAGTATACATACGGATCCAAAACTATTATTTTCAGACTGTTACAGAGATAGCTAGAACATTGCATGAAGGTGACAGCGCATGGCTGCGGCTGCATTTTCATCAAAACAAATGTGGAGGGAAAAAACGGGTGTAACTGCGTCAAAAATATTTTGAGGGTAATTTGCCATTCTGGTTTGGTCCCCTTTTGATGGTTAACAAGTACACCAATTTTGAAGTTAAAATGGTCCTAGTTGTAATGTAAACAGTCGAAAAAAAAGGACCCAAATGGCAGATTTTAGGCTCTTTTTTGGCAGAATACACATCACTAAAAATTGTGGGCATTTCGTTCTAGCTAGACTTCCAAAAATCTTGTCTCAAACGTGTTTAGCCGAGCCTGGTAGCTAAGTCGATTATGTACAGGGCTTGAAACCAGAAGGTCTCTGGTTCGAATCCCAAGCTGGGTCAATTTCTTTCCGAGGACTGATGATTGTCACTGCGTTAGGATTCATTACTGTCGCACCGCTGATCATTTATTAGAACCACTACCTTGACAAACAGACCAAACTAAACAAGGAATGAACAAAGCCCTAGTAGCTCAGTCAATACCGTCCTGGCTTGCAATCTTTTGGTCGTGAGTTCGATCCCCGGTGCGTTTAACAACCTTTCCGACATTTCACAAAAGTCATTGTGACAAGCGTAATTTTTCTTTCGTCAAAGGGCGTACGAGTAATAAATTCGAGTATACTTTCGTAAACAATAATTCTTAAAATTTAGAATATAAAAATATGATTTTTCTATGGGAAGGGATGCAGACCCCCGGACCCTATCTCTTGTTCCGCCCTTGCCATGTTTCTCTTACAGTTGATAAAGCTCTGATTTTTTAAAATCTAAAAACCAGGCGGTGGCTTGGGAAGAGCACTGTGCGTATACATAGTAACAGTGAACAAACACTGACATTGAATGACTGAGGCAATACTTGCACTGGCCGCCGTGGAAAAAACACAAAAATATCTCTCGACATCGAACGAACAAAAGTTCTCCTAGTGTTTTAGCTGGTTGGTTGAATGGTGTTTTACGCCACTTTCAATATTATTTCAGTCAAATCGCGGCGACAGGTCACGTATTCATGTATTTCCTGGGTTTCACCAGTACTAGGCTTTGGCTCTTAAGTGTCCTGCTCATAGTGTTTTAAAATGTTGTCTTAAATACATGTATAGACTCCATAACGTGCTAGTATTTGTTTAGTAATGGTTTTACCAGACAACAAAATTTTATACTTGTCCAAATCTAATACATTTGAGGGCGGGGAACTAACTGTGGCTCGAATGAAGGGAGTTGTTCTTTGAGTTGTTGGAAAACATTGTTGGAAAAGGAGAAAATGCTGGTTATCAGCATTTTCCTCCTTTTTCGACATTGTTTTCAAAAGTCTTTTTTCTCCATAGGGTTTGTTAAAGCAAGAGGCTTATCTGGTGAAGTATCAGCCCTTTGGCTGCTAAGCGCGACTCAATGACCCTTTGCAGACAGTGTAGATCAAGATCAGACTGGACAGGACGTGCAGTCTGATCTTGGGTCTACACTGTTCGATAAGGTGATATTTTTTCCCCAAAATATACCTTTGAAATAGTAAAATTTGTTCTATCCTATCGCCTTTAAAGTTTCATTTCACTTAATTAGCAGGTTAAGCCTTTACCACACAGTCCCGATTTTGAAAATATTGTGGGAAAAGGAGAAAATGCAGGTAACTAGCATTTTCTCCTTTACCCACAGTGTTTTCTCCCATTTCAAAGACAGCAATCATCTTTGAACTACTAGTAATTTGACGTCTTTAGATGTTTCAATCTACACAAGTTTTAAATTCCTTGTTTGTTAAAGGGTTCAGGGTTCAGAGATGAACGGTACGTTTTGCAATACCCGTACTGTACTTGAATTTCTACGGGTAACTTTTCTTTTGTGTGGACTTTTAGATAACCTATTTCAAAATACCCTGCCCAGTCCAGCTCGAACCGAGCAAGGACAAGCACTAAACGATACTTTAAGTCAACGTGCCCTCCGCTAGTTTACAGCCATACAACACAAATATGAGGAAATTATTGTATGTATCAGTGATCTTTCTGGTGACACTAGGGAGTACAAGAGCGCAATCACAGGTGTTTATGAACGTTGCACAATCGCTTCTGACAAATAATGACGTAATTCAGCTTTTGCAAGGGCCAGGAGTTTTGCCTAAGTTAGGGGAACTTTTTGATTACTTTAACAGCACGGGAAACTTTAGCGGAGTGGTAGATGCCATTGCAGACGATCCGGAAGTTTCGCTGCTTGTGGCCTACGCGGCAGAAGTTGTACTTGAAAGTCTCACAAAGCCCGCCATGAACGAAAACGGTGTCAGTGTTCCATGCCAGGACGATGTGACCATGTTCCTCGAGGGTCTTTTGACCAGCAAAGACTGGGCATTAAATAGTAAGTAACCTTTAAAAATAACTCTTTACCAAACGACGAAGTTTTAGCCTTAACCCAAATGAAAGCATTTGTAGACAACAAATTAAATATTGTTATAATGACGATTTCTGTCTTTGATAGGGTAAAACATCGTGGGAAAAGGAGAAAATGCTGGTTACCAACATTTTCTCCTTTTCCTACTATATTTTCAAAGTCAGGTTAAAACTCGAAATTGTGTGGTAAAGAGCCAACCCTTTCCCAAAAGACAAATTTTATGCTCGTCAGAATTCAGATCGTCCGATCGACCAAAAATTTGAAACTGGTACAAAAGAGCTTAATGTACTCTAACATGATGGAAAGACATCATTGGAAATGGAGAAAAACGATAGTTTCCGGCATTTTCTCCTATTTACCGCCATACTTACAGCTTTCTCCTACTGTCTCTCTAAAATTCGGGATTGTTGAGTAAGCGCATTTTTTTTTTTTTTATCAGTTTTCCAATCGATCACCAGAACCGTGCATGCATGCATCCATCCATGCATCCATTCATCCATCCATCAATCATCAATTTATTCCCCTTTTTCCATATCTTACAAGCCATTATTTTTCTGTCTGCTCTATTTTTTTTTTTTTTTTTTAAGAAAAACTTATAAATTTAATATTTCATAAAATGGAAAAAAAGTAAAATCGATGTTGAGAATTTGTCCGCTGTATATTGTATTTCGTGCAATAGAATGATTAATGGTCTAAGGGAGAAAACTCGCATTTACTTGTGTCTTAGTGTATATCAGAGTTGCGTTTCCTGTACTTAAAAAAAAAAAAAGTTTAAAACCGAAGACGAATAAAATATGGTACACTTAAAATTTTGTAGTCACAATCGGTATAAAACGATTTATTCCGCAGAGTTAAGGATTATTATATTTTTCATTATGATAGATTTAGTTTTTTTTTTTAAATAAATATCTAGATTACAGCTCTGGTAAAATAATGAAGGCAGTCAAGAAAAAGTAGCTTCAGAACTTTAATGATATTCTGTTACCAGACGGTAGTCTCCCTTGCATTTCATTTAGTTTGTACACACTACATCCGCCAAAATTCAAAGTGGGGAAATAACAGTATGTTTAACGAGATAAGATCCCACGGTGTATATATGAAGTTAATTCAGGTAATAAAACACTTGAAAATTAATCAACAAGTGGGCAATAATTATGTGATCACTTAAGATCACGAAACGAATTCTTAGAAATTAACAACGTATCTAGGTCATGGTCACTGGTGCTCGATCTCGAGTCCCAGGTGTTGGTTTCAAACATGCGCCTTATACCAAATCTTTTCTCGGCGATTATTTGTAGTCTATCCGAAATAAGATGTTGGTTCAAGTAAAATTCTCGTCATGCCCATGCCCAGGACCGACATGAATGCAACCAAGGGTATAAATCAATGAAAAGTCTTGTCAAAATTCACTGGAATCATGAAATTCAGACAACGGATATTATTTTTATTTTAAGAAAGAACTGATAATTGTTATATTCAGTTCGGTAAGTCGAGCGTTTTATCCCTTGCGAGGAGGGGGGCAGTGTATTAGGGAAACCTCGTCAAGTAAGGGAGGTCACTCTTCATAATTATGAATTTAAATTGTACGAGTTTTCTCCCTTAGACTATAAAATTACGAAAAGAATCCCCCCCGCCATCCTTCACTTACGCGTGTCGTTTGATAAAAGTGAATTACGCGAGTTATCATTTTGCATGATAACCGTTACCAGAAGGTAACAGAGTAGTTATGGAATTATTGTTGCAAAGGGAGTTGCCAATAATAAGTAATTTATCATTATCATTTCTTTTAAGCAAAAAAAATTTTTTTTTTAATTTCCCAATTTTTTACCTCAGTCAATTTATATTGATGATCTTAAATTTGACCAGAATGAAACTGAAGTTGTTTGCTTCAAAATGTTTCATGAGGTTATTACTTAACCCTTCACCAAACAAACTTGTGTGTCTTTTACCCTCAGGGAGAAGGTTTCAAAAAACATTTTTGGAAAAGCAGAAAATGCAAATATACAAGCATTCAACTCCAGTTAAAATCATTTTTTTCTGTTTCATTCGAAAGAAAACAATAAAAAAAAAAGACCATTATTGGAAAAACAGAAAATGCAGATATTCCAGCATTCAACTCCAATTAAAAGTATTTTATTCCTTTTCCTTCCAATCAAGACAAATCCCACCATTTTAGCCATACTGAATATGTTGTCTGGGAATACTCTAGATAATGACAAGACAAAAATTGTGTTGTTCTTTAACTCTTTCCTTACTGTTGACAGTACAAGTAGGTTTTGTTGATAGTGTAGATCAAGATCAGACTGCACAGAATGTGCAGTCTAATCTATGATCTACACTATCCACTCCATTATTGTAGATTATAACTGAACTACCTCTTCATCTTGCAGCAGAAATGTATACACAACCATTAACTCTTAATCAAACAAAAAAAACTGGAGGCATGTCCAATTTGAAAGCAGTTGCGGACCACAATTTAGATGTGACTCAAATAATTGAACTTGTCTTTAATGGGCTACAAAACATTGTTGGAAAAGGAGAAAATGCTGGTTACCAGCATTTTCTCCTTTTCCAACAATGTTTTCAAAAGGCTTCTTCCACAAGGTCGTTGGAAAAGGACTGAAAACGTAAAGGTTTTTTTCTAGTAGTGAATGAGTTAACCCTATGCCACACAATCCCGAGTTTTAATGTTCCTAAGAAAGAAAGCTTTTGAAAACATTGTGGGAAAAGGAGAATATGCTGGTAACCAGCATTTTCTCCTTTTCCCATAATGTTTTCTAGCCTTCCCATAACAAATTTCAATTTTTTAGTCTGATTTGTTTTTTCATCTCCAAATGCTTTGAATGTCGACAAGTCTTGAATTTTGTTATTTGGTAAGGAGTTGAGGATAAAACTCCTAAACTACCAAGTTCAAACTCAGTGGTCTCTTTAGACAGTAAAGATAATGATCAGACTGCCTATTTGAGGACAGTATGCATCAAGATTGATCCTAGGACTGCTTTATCTGCTCTTTTATGAAATATTCTGGCTAAAGGTTTGTTTTTCTAATTCAGATAAATGCCTATCATAATAAGTATTAAAGCAATGGAGAAAAAAACAAAAAAAAATCTTGGATCACACAAATATATTTCAAACAAAAGTAGGCATTGGTTATCATTTGTAGTGAAAACAGCACTTGCATATAATTATGCAATAAGTTACATGTTTATTCAACCGTCTTTTTTAAACATGCAGTAATGGTAGAGAATTGTTTGCAGCATTTTCTGCTTTGCTATTCATGTTTTCAAAACCCTGCGCAGGCTGACATGGGTTGATACTTTTTGCCGATGCATTAAGCCCCCTTTTGGCAGAGCATGACTCAAATATTTCCTTTTGTTTTTTAGTGATTGATGCTATGGGCAAGCCTGGGAGTAACCTAGCCGATAGACAAACCAAATTTTGGGGAAGTTTTGAAGAGTGCACATCTATTAACGCAGTGGCATACACCCCAGATGGCCAGAGCGAGGCTGGATCTTTTACGGGCAAATACTGCTCAGCTCTTTTCCCTCTACCAGGGATACCAGAGATTTTAATGGTAAGATGTATGAAATTCTTTTATTTTCTTCTTTTAATTTTCTTCTCTCATTATTCAACACAGATTGTTACGCCCTTCATGCCTATAGTTGCCTTTGCAGCCAGTGTAGATCAAGATCAGACTGCACACAACATGCAGTCTGATCTTTGATCAACACTGTCCGCTTTGCTAAATCCTTCTGGACAAAAGCAACCATGAAATTGCAGTTATTTGGGTCTTATTTTTCGACTGAAAATGTCTGATGGGTTTATTCAGTGATCTAGAAATTCTCATATTAATCCTTTACCAGACGACAAAATTTTAGTCATGTCGAAATTGAAAGCATTTGCAGACAACAATTTCAATGTGGCTCAAATGCTGCAATCTTTCTTAAATAGGGTAGAAAACATTGTGGGAAAAGGAGAAAATGCTGGTTACCAGCATTTTCTCTTTTTCCCACAATATTTTCAAAAGGCTTCTTTCCAAAGGTTGTTAACCCTTTACCACACAATGACGCCTTTTAACACCCCTGAAGAAGAGGCCTTTTGAAAACATTGTGGGAAAAGGAGAAAATGCTGGTAACCAGCATTTTCTCCTTTTCCCACAAAGTTTTCTACCCTATCAAAGAAAAGTTGCGTCATTTGAGCAACTGTGAAATTGTCTTCTGCAAATGCTTTCAATTTGGATAGGTCTTAAATTTTGCCGTGTGGTAAAGGGTTAAAAGTTGGCATTGTGTGTTAAAGGGTTAAACAATTCATCAATTTACAACCATTGCTTCCTTGAAAGCCATCTAGTTCCTGCATCAACGGTTGATGCTGCCACTGTCTGGATTTGAACTACAGGCACAATTTTCGACCAGCTGTAATCTACCTGCAGACCACAATACACAGTCATTAAATTTTGCCAGTATTTGTCACATATTTTGATAATTATTAGAATAAAAAAGGGTGAATTAGGAATATAATAAATAGGATAATCAACTGGTTGTGTGTGATATTAGAAATCTGTCACTCGAATGGGGTTTGATGCGGTTAAAAAACTCATCCTTTGGACTCGTTTTTTCAACCGCATCACACCTCATTCTAGAGAAAGATTTTTAATATTGCACACAATCAGTTGCTTATCCTCTATTTCATTGATTAATCATATTCATTCAATATATTCTTGTTGAGACCCGGGGTCACATCGTTTATGGTAATACCAATACGGGATTTTGGTTTGAAACTCAAGCTTTGAAACTTTGCTCGTAGCATTGCATGTAGAACCTTATCTCTTTCCCACACAATAAATTCTAGACTAATCAAATTTCAAAGCATCTACAAGCGACAAATTTGAAAGTAATACAAACTGAACCAAAGTTCTTTGAAAATATGGTTGAAAAAGGAGAAAATGTGGGTTACCGGCATTTTATCCTTTTCCCACCTGGTTTTCAAAAATCCTTCTTCTTCAGGGTCGTTAAAACTTGGGATTATGTGGTAAAGGGTTAAAGAACTCTGTTAAAATGTGCGTTCTTTCGAAAGCTGGCAATATTTTCAACTCAGGAGAGCCATATAGGACCAATAAGTTCCTCCTGTTTCGATTAGTTACAATGTTTTCATAAGTTGAAATATGCCAGTACGCTTTTAGATTAAACTCATGGTTAAAGTTCTGATCACATTATTTCTGTTCATGAGTTAACCCTTTACCACACAGTCCCATGTTTGAACGACCCTGAGGTAGAAGAATTTTGAAAACATTGTGTAAAAAGGAGAAAATGCTGGTAACCAGCATTTTCTCCTTTTCCCACAATGTTTTCAACCCCATTTAAAACAAAACTCAACCTTCCAATAACATTTGTCACATGCAGATGCTTTTGATTTGGCCTAGCCGAAGATTTTGTTTGTCGGTAAAGATCTTAATAAGAACATGAAATAGCTCTTGCAATGATTTTGTTATGTATTTTCAGACATTTGGCATCGGTTATTTACAGCTAGGTGTGTGTGTTCCAAACACATGTGGTAATGAAGATGTTGGAAAACTGATATCTATGGGTATATACATGGCTTTTTCCTAAACTTTCAAGAAAATTTTTCATATCTGATTTTAGCTGACTGGAGTGCTAAGGTCTCAGGTGGAAGCGCTTCTGGAAGTTGCATTGTTCATCTTTCTTGTCAACACCTTGTTAATCCCAGTCGCAAAACAGGAGGGGATTATAGGAATGGCCTTTGTCTGTCCATCTGTCAATCCATAACAGTTTCCTGTCCACTCCATATCTGCAGCCTTTGAAAGACTTTCATTAAACTTTGGTCAAATGTTCATCTCAGTGAGATGGTGTGGAGGGCCCGAGATCTATAACTCTATCTTCATTATTTTTGGAGTTATTGCCCTTTGTTATTTACCAATGGGATTTTTGTCCAGTGCATAACTTCCAAAGTATAGAAGCTATTGACTTCAAACTTCATATGCAGAAAGATCACATTGAAGATAAGTGCAGTGCATAAGATCCATAACTCTATTTACATTATTTCTTTGGTTATTGGCCTTAGTTATTTAAAACAGTGGATTCCCAGACTATAAAACCTTTTGGCTTTGAACTTCATATACAAATAGATCATGTTGAAGACAACTGCAGTGCATAAGATCACCCTCTTCATAGTTATTACCCTATCTTATTTTACAAATGGGATTTTTTGTATGGAGCATAACTTCCAAAGTATAAAAGCTCTTGACTCTAAATTTTTCTTTGCAAATAGATGACATTGAGGACAAGTGCAGTGCACAAGATCCATAACTCTGTCTCCATTCTTTTTTGAGTTATTGCCCTTTTTATTTTCCAAGTAGGACTCTTGTCTGTAGCATAACTTCCAAAGTATAAAAGCTATCCACTTCAAACTTCACAAACAAATAGATCCTGTTAACTCTTTACCACAGGACAAAATTTTAGACTCTTCCAAATTGAATGCATTTGCAGATGACAAAATGAAAAGTGCTAAAATTACTTGATTTTTCTCTGAATGGTCAGAAAACATTGTGGGAAAAGGAGAAAATGCTGGTTACCAGCATTTTCTCCTTTTTCCACAATATTTTCAAAAGCTTTTATCTTCAAGGTCGTTAAAAGTCGGGATTGCGTGGTAAAGAGCTAAGGACAATTGCAGTGTACAAGGGTCATAACTCTGTCCTCATTATTTTTTGGAGTTATTAACCTTTGTTAATCCCAGCCACAAAGGTCACTGGTTTCTTTCATTTTCTCCTTTTCTCACAATGTTTTCTATCCTTTCAAGGACAAATTTTCCTCATATGTGCCGTCTGCAATTGCTTCCAATATGGACTAGTGCATTTTGTGGTTTTCTAAAGAGTTATACTTTCAAGGACAAATTTTATCATTCGTGCTATGTGCAGATGCCTCAGATTTGGACCAGTGCATTTTGTCCTATGGTAAAGAGTTAATCAAAAAGACTTACTGTTTGCTTCAAGGCATCTGATCCTTTTTTTTTTTTTCAAACAGCTGAGAAAGCTCTCTTGAATGACGAAGTACCAATTGCTCCAATAACGTTCTGCAATGAAGGACAAGATGATATTGGAAGCGACGTCATTGCTGCTATGTAAGATATTAGTCATGTTTTTGAATTAAATTTATCCTTTGCCAAACTATCTTGTGTTTTAAACAACCCTGAAGATGAAAGCTTTTTAAAATATTGTCAAAGAAGGGGAAAATGCTGGTAACCAACAATTTCTCCTTTCTTGACAATGCTTTCTACCCTGCAAATACTTTCAATTTGGATAATATTGGTTTGAAAATTTTGTTGTATGATAAAGAGTTGAAATATTTCAACCCCTTACCAAACAATTCCTGTTTTTAACAACCCTTGGCAAGAAAGTCTTTGAAAACATTTCGGGAAAAGGAGAAATTGCATGTAACAAGCAGTTTACTTAAACCAATTTCAAAATTGTCATCTGCAAAATTTTAATGCTTTCAATTTGGATGTGTCCCAAATTAGTCGGTTGGGAAAGGGTTAAACTACGTATCTCATATCCCATTTCAAGTTGTTTTTGTGTCTTTACAACACCATTGCAAAGTTATCACCAATGGTTGGTGAATATGGATATGAATATCCAGGAAATGGTATGTCAGCAATTCCGTCACATTTTTTTCAAGTATAAATGCTTCTTCCATGCAAATATTTTTTAAAGTCATAAGATAATCTGGAATTAAATTACATGGCTCACAAATCAAGAGTGAGATGTGTACACATATACCTTTTCACTCAAGGGCGTAGCGCCCTCTACGCACAGTACGCATGTGCATATGAAAAAATTCAGCGACCTAAGTTGTAAATCATAATATAATATGCATGTCTTGATTTTTCTGTAGATCTGCATGCCCTTTTCAAACTAAATAGATGGGTAAAATTAATGTAATGATGACAAGGGAATTCCTCTATGCTTTTCAATAAATGGTGATATTTCAGCTCCCTTCCTATTGGCACTCTGTGCCTCACTGTGCGTATAAATATTTAAATCCTGGCTACGCCTGTGTCACTGATAGGTAGAAGACTTTTCATCATACAACACATGACTTTTGATTGTTTTTTCATACGGTGTCTAAGGCTGCTTTCAACATTATTTCAGTTCTATAACAGTGGCCTATGTACCTATCCATGCTTTTCTGAAACTTTTTGTTGCCAATACTTCACACAATATTCTTCCCAAGCCACTGGCTACTTTCACACATAACATTCATAACAATGATCTGTTGTGAGAGAGGAATGAATCCTATTGCAATGACTTCAATCAGTCCATAGGAAGAAATTGGCCAAGCTTGGAATTTGGTCCAGCTACTCCCTGGTTTCAAGTCCTGTACGCTATCGCCTGTGCAACCTGGTTTGGCACGCCACTTTTGAAAACACTGTGGCCAAGTGATAAACTGCTGTCAACAAGCAAAATTCTTCTTTTGCCAGAATTATTTTACATGATTTAAACCTTAACACTTTAAATAGCAAACAGCAAAATTTGACATTGGTCTTAACTGAGAGCTTAATTATGCAGACAACAAATTTAATGTGGCTCGAGAAGTGATATTTGTCTTTGAAGGGGAGAAAACATTGTAGGAAAATGAGAAAATGTTGGTAACCAGCTTTTCCTCCTTTTCCAAGAATGTTTTCAAAAGCTTTCTTTGTCAAGGTCAGTAAAACCAAAATAGTTTTCTAGATGCAGCTTGTAACTTAAAACTTAAATACTCGTAAATCTTGAAAAACGATAATCTACATTTACAAATATATGTTATATGTACAAAAATTTCAAAGTTCACAATACCCGTCATGTATTTACACAAATGACAAAATAATGATGCTGAAATGTACAAGAATTTTTTCCGTTATCTGCTGTAAACTTGTTTCAGGTTATATTGATTTATACATGATTTCTTAATTGCATTAATTTCTATTTCAGTGTTATATTAGGTATCCTTGGTTTATTTTTGGTACTTGGAACCCTCTACGATGTCATTGCTGTTCAGATGAAATCAGAACCTCGTAAAAAAGAAGATGCTTACATCAAAAATGATGCAGTTGTTTTGACCCATAGTGTTTTCAAAATAAGTGACGCAAATGGTGAAAAAAATGGTCCACCCATGAACGAACCAAAAGTCAATGGTAAAGCAGATGGTCAACATACAACAGAGAATGGTGAAAACTCCTATGGTGCTAGCAAACACCTGGAAAGTACATCACCTAGACCAAAGAACAGAAGTATGTAATGTAAATAGAGGACAATCAACTGGTCGTGTGTGAAATTAAAAATCTGTCACTAGAATTATGGGGTGTGATGGGGTTAAAAAAAAACAAAGGAAGAGTTTCTTAACCGCATCAAACCCCATTGGAGTGACAAATTTTTAATATCACACACGACCAGTTGATTATCCTATTTACTATATTCTTAATTCACCCTTTTTTATTCCAATAATTATCAAGAATGGTACAATGTGAGCAATATAGGAAAAAAGTACTTCCAGCAATTATTCTAAAACTATATCGTCACTAGTGATGATACCATATTTATCATAACTAGTGGTGTTATTCACTGTGAAATCTGTGTAATTCACTGATAAGAATATAATAAAAAAAAGTAATTATGTGTACTTGTTGAAGGAATTTAGTAAGCTATATTCATCATGCACATTGAATACATGAAATTATAGCCTTGGGTAGGCAGCTTACATATAACATCAGGTAGTCAGAACAGAACTGAACAGAACAGAACAGAACAGAATTTTATTGCTATAAGTAATTAACAAATACTTTTAGCAAACATAAATGAAAAATAAAGTTGTGAAAGGTTAACAGCAAGAAACTAATTTGTACATAATTGATGTTTTGAAAATATTTTTGTTCTTTTAGAGCAACACCCCCCTACAAAAAAAGTATCGAAATCTTTAGTAAATAGAAAATTTTTTAGAGAATCGTTTTCGTTGCCGGCACTGTAGGATCAAGTCACTCAACTTATAATATCGGGGAGGCACATTACATATTAACTCAAGTTGGCCCATAAAATATAACCTCAAGTAGCCATGTAACATCTGGTATGTGCATTATGTATAACTCTAGGTAGGCACACTGTCCATAACTTCAGATAGGTACATTATTTTAAAATCCGTAGGCATATCCCAGGTAAGCACAGTACATATAATATCCATTGGTACATTCCATAAACTCAGGTAGCCACATTTAATTATAATATCAGGCAGGCATACAACATGTAACCTCAGGTTGGCTAAGTACATATAACCTCAGGTAAGCACATCACAGATAGCCTCAGGTATTGACATTGCATATAAGCTTAGGTTGGTACATTACATATAACCTGAGATAGGCACATTATGTTTAATCCAATTTCAGGCAGAAATATAATGTATTACTCAAAACTTTTTGCTACTGGTCAATTTCCTGCATGTTAAAAGCCACTCTACCTCATGATTCAGACATTTTGTATACAAAGTTGTTTTCATGGATCCATACTTATGTGACAACTTGCTTGGTATAATAATGAATCACCGAGCCCCGGTTGCGCAGTAGGTATTGTACAGGACTCAAGAACAGGGGGTTGCTGGTTCAGTCCCTGGCTCGTCCAGTTTCTTTCCGAGGATTGATGATAGTCATTGCGACAGGATTCATTCCTCTCTCACGATGTTCATGTGGGAAAGCAGTAAGTGGCTTGGAAAAAATATTGTGCGGAGAACTGGTAAAAGAAACTTCAGGAAAGCGTGGATAGGTGCACTGGCTGCCGCCATATAACTGAAATAATGTTGAAAACGGTGTTAAACACCATACAATCAATCAATTTAATGCATCACTGAGATGCATTAAATTCGCTTTAGCCAGAGGACTGCTCATTTGTAATTGATATTCCAGTATAATGTAACATACTTGTACAAAAAATAAGTCTTGTAAATTTTCAGGTCCATTAGAGAAGGTTCTCCTTGCATTCTCTGTTTACTCCAATGGAGTCAAGATACTTGGCACAGAGCAGGCTGGGTCCCTTGGCGCTGTCAACGGAATCAGATTTCTCAGCATGGCCTGGGTTATACTTGGCCACACCTACTTTTTTGCTTTGCGATATGACGGTGAGTTTGAAACTACAAATTACTCTAGGTAACCCTTTACCAAATGACAAAATGTTGGACATGTCCAACGTAAAAGCAATTACAGACGATGAATCAAATGTGCCCCAAATGCTGAAATTTGTCCCTTAAAAGGATTGAAAACATTGTGGGAAAAGGAGAAAATGCTGGTTACCAGCATTTTCTACTTTTCCAGCAATGTTTTCAGAAGTTTTCTTCCTCAGAGATTGCGTGGTATAGGGTTCATGTAACCTTTTACCAAACACTCATGTATCTCAACAGTCCTGAGAATGATATGCTGGTTATCAGCATTTTCTTCTTTTTCCACAGTTTTCAAAAGCCCTCTCCCTTTCTCCCAGGGATTGTTAAAACTCGGGTTTGTGTGGTATAGGGTTAATGTAACCTGCTCATATGTCTCAACAGTCCTTGGGCCAAAGATTTTCTTAAAACATTGTGGGAAAAGAGAGAAAATGCTGTTAACCAGCATTTTCTCCCTTTTCCCACGATGTTTTATTCTGTTTCAAAGTCACTCCTGTCATTTGAGCCTCATTTCATTCGTGTCTGTAAATGCTTTCAATATGAACAGGACTATGATTTTATTTGCTTCCAGTATAGAGTGCTATTGTCTAAATGGTCAGCTATCTCCTTTGTGTACATGGCTACATGGCATTGTCATATGCAAATAAGATAACCTGTTTCAATGTGTCGAGGTATTTAGATCTAAATACAAGCTGGTTTTGAAACATTTTAATGAAAGTGTCAGATGCTTTGAAACTTTAAAACACAAACCTGAGATTTAATGACCCTCAGGAAGTAGGCATTTAAAATCTTTTTGGAAATAGAGAAGATGCTACTTGTAGTTACAAGCATTTTATCCTTTTTCCACAATGTTTTCTTCCCTTTCAAGGACAAAACACAATCTGAGCCACATTAAATCATAGTTGCCAGTGGATACTTTTGATATGAACATCAGTATACCTTTTTGTCTTCCAGAAAAAGACTATTGTTAACCCTTAACTCTTTACCAAACGACAAAATCTTAGACTGGTCCAAATTGAAAGCATTTGCAGACGACAAAATGAACGTGACTCAAAAATTGAAACTTGACTTTGGAAGAGGAGAAAATGCTGGTTACCAGTATTTTGTCCTTTTCCCACAATGTTTTCAAATGGATTCTGTCACAGGGTTGTCAAAAGTCGGGATTTTGTGGTAAAGGCTTAACTCTTTACCACACAATCCCGACTTTTAACGACCCTGAAAAAGAAGCCTTTTGAAAACACTGTGGGAAAAGTAGAAAATGCTGGTAACCAACATTTTCTCCTTTTCCCACAATGTTTTCTACCCTTCCAAAAACAGTCTTCTAAATTTGAATTACATTTATTTTGTCGTCAAATGCTTTCAATTTGGACTAACCTTAAATTTTGTCGTTTGGTAAAGAGTTAAGCTGCTGAGTATGGCTCACTGACCTTTTGCTGACAATGTAATTTTAAGATCAGGCTGCACAGAATGTGAAGTCTGATCTTGGATCTATACTGTCTGATAAGGAGATACCTTTCCTTATAAAATACCTTGAATTTGGAAAATTTGGGTTTGTACTATCGGCTTGAAAGTTTCATTTCTTTTATTTAGCAGGCTAAGGCTGAAATTTTGTAGCAGGCATGCTTGTAATTCCTGTGTGCGCATAGCTTTGTTTTCATGCAAATGAGATGAACTGTTCCAATGTGTTGTTATATCTTGATGCAGATATAAAATGAGGTTTGAGCATTTCTAGTTAACTCTTTACCAAACGACAAAATTTTAGACTGGTCCAAATATAAAGCATTTGCAGACGACAAAATAAACGTGACTCAAAAATCGAAACTTGACTCTAGAAGAGTAGAAAACATTGTGGGAAAAGGAGAAAATGCTGGTTACCAGCATTTTCTCCTTTTCCCACATTGTTTTCAGAAGGCTTCTTCCTCTGGGTCATAAAAACCAGGGATTGTTTGGTAAAGGGTTAAGTGTCAGTTACCTTTACGATAAAAAAAAAATCTGTCTCAATTGGTGAAAATGTCATACAAAGAAATATACACACAAACAGAAAAAAGTAAAATTGTTTAATTTTTTTTACAGCCAATTTCATCCAACACTTCCAAAAGAAGCTGAGCCAGTGGACCTTTCTGGGGATAATCTATGCTGATGTCTCAGTGGATTCATTCTTCACTTTAAGGTGATCATCTGTAGTTAACTCTGTACCAAACGACACAATTTTAGACTTCTCTAAATTGAAAGCATTTGCGGACAACATATTAAAGGTCACACAAATGACAAAATTTGATTTTGATAGTGAAGAAAACATTGTGGGAAAAGGAGAAAATACTGGTTACCAGCATTTTCTCCTTTTCCCACAATGTTTTCGAAAGCCCTCTTCCTGAAGGTCGGTAAAAGTCGGGATTGTGTGGTAAAGAGTTCATTCTTTTCAAGCTTGCTTGCAGTGAGAGAGACATGGTTGTAACAACTTCAGTTCAGTTCATGTGTCTGTGTGTGTGTTAGTGTGAAAACATGTCTGTATACATGTACATCTACGTAGGGGCCATATTTTCCACAGTAATTTTGTAAAGTCAAATTTCTTTGGTACAACCCTTGTTTGTTTGGTGTTTATATCATTTATATTGTGGAGACCAGTGCAACTATCAATGCTTTCCTGGAGGTTTTTTTTTTTACCATTACTTTGTACCATGTTCTTCCATGTTTTTCCCAAATATTCATCATCAAAAAATGAACAGCAGTGAGAGAGGAATGAATCCTATCACAATGACTATCATCAGTCCTTACAGGGGAATTGGCCGAGCTGGGGATCCAAAGCAATGCCGCCCTATTCTCAAGTGTCCGCTACCGACTGAGGTACCATGGCTTGGCAACTTCAGTTCAATTTGTGGGCCTGTGTGTTAGTGTGCATACATGGATACATGTATTAGAGACCATATTTTCTACATTTGAAGTCAAAAATTATTTTGCACAACCTTTGTTTCTTTGTTTGTTTGGTGGTGTGAGGAAATTTCCCAACATCCACAGCTTTCCTACTTAATGAATATGTAGAGGTGGTTGTTCCAGTAAGTAAAGGTCAAGGTCAAACTTGAAAATTTGTTTTATAATAAGCCAGGGAGAAATGCTTGAGGAATTTTGTTTCATTTCAGTGGGTTGCTTGTTGCATATCTGAGCCTCAATCAACTGAAAAAAGTGGGCGGACCCAAAAACCTGAACTGGTTCATGTACTACTTTCACAGATTTTGGAGGTATGATATCCTATAAGATTGAATCTTTAGCAGACGATAAAATTTCAGACTGGTCCAAATTGAAAGCATTCCAAATTGGTGATCCTTAGCAAACTCTTAAGTAGTATAAATTAATTTTGCTAGGCGAAGAAAAAAAACCTGGGTCAGTAGTTTCAAGGGAAACAGTGTAACAAACAATAAATGTGATTGTGCTTATTTTCATATGTTAAAAAAGGAGTGTGCCTCATTGCACTTGTGCTCATATTCATGCTTTACCAAACAGTTCCTAGTGTAACTCTTTACCAAATGACAAAATTTTAGACTTGTCCAAATTGAAAGCATTTGCAGACGACAATTTAAACGGGGCTCAAATGGTAGAATTTGTCTTTGATAGCGTAGAAAACATCGTGGGAAAAGGAGAAAATGCTGGTTACCAGCATTTTCTCCTTTTTCCCACTATGTTTTCAAAAGGCTTCCTCCTCAGGGTCGTTAAAACTCATGATTGTGTGGTAATGCATTAAATGACCGTGAGGAAGACGCCTTTTGAAAACATTGTTGGAAATGGAGGAAATGCTGGGAACCTGCATTTTCTCCTTTTCCCACAATGCTTTCTAGCCTTACAAAGGTAGTTTTCATCATTTAGCCATATGTAATTTGTCACCTACAATTGCTTTGGAACTGTCCAACGTTTTTGGCATTAGTAAAAAATTATATGATCAACATCAAAGAACTGACAACCCTGATGACTAGTTTGGTGTGTCAGCATATATATAACTGTTGCTAGCATAGATTTAACTGTATAATTACTCCAGGTTGACCCCACCCTATATGTTGGTGATGATGGTTGGCACAGTCATCTTGCCCTATATACTTGATGGACCTAGCTGGAGCCATGGGGATTTTCCGTACATGACATATTGCCGTGATAACTGGTGGGTTAATCTACTGTATGTGAACAACTATGTACGGTATGATAAGCAGGTACCAATTCTTTTTATGTGTTTCCGTAATTTGACGCTATTTTTCTATAAATAAATGAGCCATGCTCTGGCGAAAGGGGATTTAATGTATTGATGCACTATACCAAGTAAGTCATCACATAATTATGGGTCCATAAAATCCATTTTGTCTAACAACCGACTGAATCCTGAGTTAGAATGGTCCTTGGACATGCAGAAAAGTGACCAATCACAAAAGGTTTTGACCAAGGTCAGCCAGCATGGACTGCACAGGCTGACCTGGGTTGATACATATTGCAGACACTTGAAACCCTGATTTCACAGAGCATGGCTTAAGTTTATACGGCTGCTCATGTTTAATATTTTGCCATATTTTGTAGCTCAGTTGGTGGTGTACAGGGCTTGAAACCCAGGGGTCCCTGGTTCTAATACCAAGCTTGCCAAATTCTTTCTGAAGGTTGATGATAGCAAAGGCATCTAAAGTCATGAAAGATGCTTTAACCTTTTACCATACAAAAACGAGTTTCAACGACCCTAAGAAAGAAGCCTTTTGAAAACATTGTGGAAAAAGGAGAAAACGCTGGGAATCTACAATGTTTTCTACTCTATCAAAGACAAATTCCATCTTTTGGGCCATAACTAAATTGTCGTTTGCAAATGCTTCAGTTTGGACAAGTCTATTTATTTGCTTGTATGGTACAGAAATAAGTGTTTAAAAAAAAAAAGCAAAATAATTTGAGAGAAAAAGATACATGCATTTTTTAAAGAAAAAAATAGACTTAATACCTCTGCTGTATATCTTGCAGCAGTGGTGTTGGGTAAGAGTGTCTGACTTCCACATCAAATATTCTAGGTTCATTTATGGAACATCAAAAGACTGACAAAAATCAAACTATGCTGAACATACTGTCTTCAATGAGCAGAATCTGCCTTTGGAGATGTGTACCCACATCATGGTACTAGTGCTTGTTAAGGTTTCCAGGAAGCAGTCATCATGAATGATTATTTTCATTGTAAAAACTTGTTTCACAATCAATGTTAAATAAATAAGTTTCTCACTATTTAATTAACCATTTACCACACAATCCAGACTTTTAACAGAACTGCAAAATACAGTTTTTGTAAACATTGTTGGAAAATGAGAAAATGCTGGTGACCAGCATTTTCTCCGTTCCCACAATATTTTCTACCTTTTTCACAGAACAATCTAATCATTAGAACAACATTTGTCATTTACAAATGCTTTTATTTTCGACAAGTCTAAAATCTTGTTGTCTGCTAAAGAGTTAGACTATTAAGAGACATTGTAAATGATTTAGGTAATGATATCAGTCCATGCTTTGATAAAAGGGGAATTAAATATATCTGCATGATGTATTTTACCATGCAAGTCATCACGTAATTATGGATCCATACAATCAGTTTTGTCTAACAACCGACTGAATCTCAAGTGAATATGATCCTCGGACATGCAAAAAACTTACAGTTCATTTCTTGTTTCAGTGCATGGGATGGGCATGGTACCTGGCAGACGATATGCAATACTACTGGATAAGTCCTCTCTTACTCCTTCCTTTGTTTTTGTAAGTAAGTCTCTGTTTTAACTGTTAAAGCACCTTTCACAACTGTAGTTACTTTTGTGGCCAGTGCAGATTAAGATCAGACTGCAAAGAACATGCAGTCTGATCTTTGATCTACACTGTCCACTATGACCCTTAAAGCACCTTTCGAAACAATAGTCACTTTTGCAGCCAGTGCAGATCAAGATCAGACTGCACAAAATGTGCAGTCAGATATTTGATCTACACTGTCCGCTTTGCTGAGACATTCTAGACAAAATCTGCCTTGATATTGCATTTTTAAGGGTCTTATTTCTAGATTTACAAAGTCTGTTGGGTTTACGCGGGTCGCCGATGGTTAACCCTTTACTGGATAGCAACATTTTAGACTTGTCCAAATTGAAAGCATTTGCAGACGACATATTAAATGGGGCTCAAATGATATGCATTACCTTTGAAAACTTACGAAACATTTTGTTGAAAGAACAAAAAATCTGAGTACCAACATTTTATCTTTTTCCAACAATATTTTCAAAGGCCTCCTCATGAGAATTAAAACAACAGGCTGTTTGGTACCACATGATCCCGATTTTTAACAACCCTAAGGAAGAAGTCTTCCAAAAAGATTTTGGGAAAAGGAGAAAATGCTGGTTACCAGCATTTTCTCCCTTTCCCACAATGTTTTCTACCCTACCAAAGACTGAAATCATCAGTTCAGCTGAATTTAATTTGTCTTTTTGCAAATGCTTTCAAGTTGGTCCAGTCCAAAATTTTGTCATTTTCAAAAGAGTTCAACAGATTACCACCCAGCTAATAATCAGCATTTTCTCCTTTTCCAACAATGTATTCAAAAGCTTCTCCTTCAGGGTTGTTACAATTTGGGATTTTGTGGTAAAGGGTTAAAACAGGTCAAAACACTGGGAAAAAAGAGAGCAATGTATTCCATATCATTCACAAAAAAAATGCATTTCATCAAACTCTTTGCTACAGGACAAAAATGCAGACTTGTCCTAGTTGATAGGATATGTAGACAACAATTAAAACATACTTCAAGTGATGGAATTTGTCTTTGATTGGGTAGAAAACATTGTGGGAAATGGAGAAAATGCTGGTTACCAACAATGTGTTCAAATGGTTTCTGCCTCAGGGTAGATAAAACTTGGGATTATTTGGTACAGAGCTGAATGTATTTTTAGAATTGCAAACAATTCTTCACACTTTCAGCCCCTTTATTTGTAGATATTTGTATGATGCATTTGGATAGCGGGCTTCTTAGCTCTTTCCACGCCATAGGTGAAGACAGGGGCTATTGCAGAAGGCATAGATCAAGTTCAGACTGAATAAAATATGCAGTCTTATTTTTTATTTATACCATTGGCTTATGTAGTCAAGCCTGTAAGACAAAGATCTTTAGAAGTTACAACAGATTGTATAGAGGATATTTGTTTTTTACGGAGAAAGATCAAAATTAATTTCATCGAATGAACATCATCGGTAATATTTTCACAAGTGGCTGTGCCACAAGTGAAAATATTATCGATGATGTTCACAAGATGAAATGAATTTCGATCTTTCACCAAAAAAAAACAAATATTCTATTTATTTCATGCTTTTAATCCTTTTTGGGGGAATTTACATCAAAATCCAGTACAGTTCTATTCGATTACTCCCCGTGGCGTACCCCCTCCGCATAGCAACACATTACAATATTACGTCAAGCACGAGAAACGTAGGGCAAATTATGTCACATTTCCATCTGGTTGAGAGGCATGCACATTTTACCTAGGTAAGAGAATAAAAATGGGTATTTTTCACTGGTCATAACCATGAAATATCAAAAAATATTTCACCGTTATTTCTTGATAACCTACCGGAAAGCATGAAATAAACATGTATATTCTACAGTCAAGTGGCTGTATTATTATATTTATCTCCATGAATTGCTAGCTGGCTAGCTGGCCGACAAGCACAGCTTATTTAGTAACCAACTAGCCGGCAGATTTTCTGATTATTAAATTGACTGACTGACTTGTTGACTGACTTACCTGTCAACTGAAATACTTGATTGGCTGGTTGAAAGACTGATTGACTGGTACAGTGTAATTTAATATTCTGTTTGAATGCCAGACCAATGAGAAGGTGAATTAGTAATATATATATATATGAGCCATGCTCTGTGAAAAGGGGGCTTAATGCATCTCCATGATGCACGATACCAAGTGACCCATCACATGATTACGGATCCATAAAGTCCATTTTGTCTAAAACACAACTGAATCATGAGGTAAACTGGTCCTAGGACATATAGAAAATTGACCAATAGCGAAAAGTTTTGGCCCAGGTCAGCCTGCGCGGATTGCGCAGGCTGACCTGGGTCGATACTTTTCGCAGATGCATTAAGCCCCCTTTTCACAGAGCATGGCTCATATATAACTCTTGAACATTTCACCAGATAACAAAATGTTCGACAGGTCCACAAAAATTGAAAGCATTACCAAACAACAAATCGAATATTGCTTAAATAATGGAGAAAGCCTTTTGAAGGCTAGAAAACTTTGTGGCAAAGGAGAAAATCTTGGTTATCAGCATTTTCTCGAAGTCCATCAAAGTTTTCAAATGCCTTCTCTCTGACAGTCATTTAAACACTGGGTTAAATTGTTTCCGAATGGGTGAATGGCTGACATGAGAAATCAAACTTGTCATTTTGTTACGTTTTCAGCCATGTTGGTGCCGGTATTGTATCCTGTCTTGCGTTTTTGTTGGCGACTTGTATATCTGTTGGTGTGATAACACACGATCATAGATACCCAGTGCAGCAGTATCACTTTGGTCTCGGGGAACCACCGTAAGTTTCGTTCAACCCTCTTAACTATTACTAGTTCAACTCTTTACAAACAACAAGAATTCAGGGTCGTCCACATTGAAAACATTTGCAGATGATAATTTAAATGTAGCTGTAATTATGCTTTTTGGTTGTGTAAGGGTAGAAAACATTGTTAGAAAAGGAGAAATAGCTGGTTGCCATCTTTCAAAAGGTCGTTAATACTAGTGATTCTATGATAAACGGTTAAAGGAAATAAAATATACCGGTAACCAGAAATGGAGAAAATAATGGTAAGGTTTAAACTCTTATTCTATGTTAAAACTCAGAATTGTTTGTTACAGCGTCAACTCATGTTAAACATACAAACTTTACAAGGATGTTTTCTAAGTTATCTGTTGAAAATTTGTTTTAACGATCCTGAAGAAGAAGCCTATGAAAAACATTGCTGGAAAAGGAGAAAATGCTGGTAATTACCAGCATTTTCTCCATTTCCAGCAATGTTTTCTAGCCTTTCAAAGATACATTTTATCATTTATAGAACATTTGTCTGCTGCAGATGCTTTTGATTGGTCTAGTCTGAAGTTTTGTCCGGCATTGAAGGCTTAACTCTTTACCAAACAACAAAAATGTAGACTGGTCCAACTTAAAAGCATTTATAGACAATAAATCAAATGGTGACCAGCATTTTCTCCTTTTCCAGCAATGTTTTCTAGCCTTTCAAAAATACATTTTATCATTTAGGAAACATTTAATTTGTCCACTGCAGATGCTTTTGATTTGGTCCAGTCTAAGATTTTGTCCTGCAGTAAAGGGTTAACTCTGTATCAAACAACAAAAATATAGGCTGATCCAACTTGAAAGCATTTGTAGACAATAACTCAAATGTGAAAAAAATGGGGATATTTGACTTTGAGAGGGCACAAAACATCGTTGGAAAAGTAAAGATTGCTGGTTACCAGCATTTTCTCCTTTTCCCACAACGTTTTCAGGAGGCTTCTCCATTAGCATCACTTTAACTCAGGACTATGCGGTTAAGGGTTAAACATATTTTTTTTACAGGAAAGACGGAGACTATTCAAAGAACCTGTATGCTCCAAGTTATGCCAGAATGGGCCCTTACATTGTCGGTGTATTTACAGGCTATCTACTGTACCGATGGAAATGTAAATGTCGTATGCCCAAGGTTGGTCAATATCGTTTGAACTTTTCTCATAAATTTTCCCAAGAATCTCTTCTTTATGAACTCACTGAGCCTTGGTGGTGTAGTCGGTAGTGTACAGGCTGGTTTGAATCCCAAGCGTAGCAATTTTTTTTATGAGGATTGATGATACTCATTGTGACAGGATTAGTTCCCCCTCTCACCGCTGATCATTGTTTTGAGTATAGTTATGCTGGAAAGCAGTCAGTGGCTTGGAAAGAATTTTGTACAAAGCACTGGTAAAAGAAAATCCAGGCAAGCATGGATAGGTGATCTGGCCACTGTGATGTAACTGAAACAATTTTTAAACACACAAAAAAAACGCTACAAATATACACATGCTACATGATATGTCAATGATCAAAGTGGCCTTTAGAATATAGTTTGACATGCCAAAAGGGGTATTCGGTCATTTGCATAAAGTGTCATCTCGGATCAGCCTGTGCAGTCCAAGCAGGCTAATCCGAAACAACACTTTCTGTTTTTATGTAATTTTCTGTTTTGTGCAAGTCTACTGTAGCACAAAATCTAATGTAGTCATAAAGTGCTGTCTTGGATTAGCCTGCGCGGACTGCGCAGGCTGATCCGAGACAATACTTTATGCAAATGTCCAAATGCCCCTTTTCTTGTGTAGCAAGCCATTTATAGAACATAAAAAGACTGACAAAAGTCAAACTATGCTGAACATACTGGCTTTAAATTAAAAAAATGATACACACAACAATGAACCCTATCCGAAACAACAAGTTTTTGACTCTTCCAATTCAAAAGATCTGCAGACGACAAATGTGAATTTGATACAAATGAGCTGAAGTTTTCTGATAGGGCAGAAAACATTGTGGGAAAAGGAGAAAATCCTTGTCACTAGCTTCTTCTCCTTTCTCAACTGTTTTCAAAAGCTTTACCTCACAGGCTCATTAAAACCTGGGGTTTTTTGCTAAAGAGTTTACTTAATTAAGACAGACTCTGTGACCCTTTCACAGACAGATCCCCATCATTTAAGCCTTTTGTCCTCTTTAGATGCTTTCAATTTGGGCGAAGCTTAAAACCCTTTACCAAACAATCCATGGTTTTCACGACCCTGAGAAAGAAGCCTTTTGAAAACATTGTGGAAAAAGGAGAAAATGCTGGTAACCAGCATTTTCTCCTTTTCCCGCAATGTTTTCTACCCTACCCAGAACGAACTTCAATTTTTGTGTCACATTAGTGTTGTTGTCTGCAAATGCTTTCAATTTGGACGAGTCTAAAATTTTGTCATTTGGTAAAGAGTTAAACTTTGTCATCTGGTACAGAGTTACTCTTTACCGAACAGTCCCGAGTTTCAACTACCCTGAAGAAAAAGGCTTTTTAAATATTGAGAAAAAAGGAGAAAATGCTGAAACAGCATTTTCTCCTTTTCCCAAATGTTTTCTACCTTTTTACCAACAAATCCAGTAATCTGAGTCACATTCAATTTGTCATCTGCAACTAATTTCGATTTGGTAGAGTGTGCAATTTACATGGAAAAATTTTTTACTTGTATGACTTGAAAGCATTTGCAGAAGACAAATTCATTGTTGCTCAAGTGATAAAACTTTTTCAGAAAGGGTAGAAAACATTATGGGAAAATAAGAAAATACTGCTTACTCCTTTTCCCACATTGTTTTCAATAGCCTTCTTGTTCAGGGTCTTCACAACTTGAGATTGTGTGGTAGAGAGTTAAGGTTGTTTGTTTTTCAACAGGTTTTAAATCTTGCTGGATGGTTTTTGTCTATTGCCCTCACCTCGACTATCATCTATGTCCGCTATACGAAAGAAGACGAAAACATTTTCTCGAGACACGAAGCTGAGGTATTTATGGCATTACACAGGACTGCATGGGGTGTAGCGCTGTGCTGGATTATCTTCTCTTGCGCCACAGGACATGGAGGTAATGTACACATCCTCTCTCTCCATCAATCCTTTAACTCACAATCCTGGGTCAAAAGCCTTCATAAAGGCGAAGGCTTTTGAAAACAGTGTGGGAAAAGAAGAAAATGCTGGTAACCACCATTTTCTCCTTTTTCCCACAATGTTTTCTACCCTATCAGAGACAGAAATTTTCATTTGACCTACTCTCAATTTGTCGTCTGCAAATGCTCTCAATTTGGACTGGTCTAAAATTTTCTCGTACGATAATGAGTTAACCCTTTACCATACAGTCCCAGCTTTTCATGACCCTGGGAAAGACTGCCCTTGAAAACATTGTTTGAAAAAAAAAAAAGGAGAAAATGCTGGTAACCAGCATTTTCTCCTTTTCCAACAATGTTTTCTACCCTATCAAAGACATATTTCTTATTTGAAGGAAGATTTAAATTGTTTTCTGAAAATGCTTTCAGTCTGGGCAAGTCTACATTTTTGTGTTTTGACAAAGAGTTTAATCTACTTTTCGGCCCTCTTTTTGCATACTCCATCCGTACCACAAAATTAATGTCCATTCTTATGTACTTTAACCCTTTACCAAAACAATCCCAATTTTTAACGACCCTGTTAAAGAAGCCTTTTGAAAACATTGTGGGAAAATGAGAAAATGCTGGTAACACACATTTTCTCCTTTTCCCATAATGTTTTTTACCCTTTTCAAAACAAATTTCAATTTTTGAGTCGCATTTAAATTGTCGTCTGCAAATGCATTCAATTTGGACCAGTCTAAAATTTTGTCATTTGGTAAAGAGTTAAATCTATACCAGACAACACAATTTTAGACTGGTCCAGATTGAAAGCATGTACAGAAGATAAATGAAATATTATACAGGTTGTGAAATTTGTCTTCAAAAGGGTAGAAAACATTGAGGGAAAAGGAAAATTTAAATGCTGGTTATCAGCATTTTCTCTTTTTCCCACAATGTTTTGAGAAGTTGTTTTTTTCTTGGCGGGTCATTAAAATTTGGGATTGTGTGGTAATGGGTTAAATTCTATCTAGAATTTCCTTAAACTTTAATTTTTCTTTCAAGGTCTATTTACCAGAATGTGGTCCTGAAAATTTTGAATAATACTGAGATGGCCTTCATACCATGTTTGCCTGATTCAATCGCTTTTTATTTCATCAAATATTTTCCTCTTTGAGCATCATTGTATTCACCAATCAAAATTTAGAATGTAACACAATTTCTGATTGGCTAAATCAAATATCTGATTGGCTTAACCATACCATTTAGCTTATTAGACATGGTGTTACTTTGAAATTTAGAAAACTCTTCAGATATAGAGTGCAATTCAGTTATACTCTGTGAGAAGGGGGGCTTAATGCATCTGCAAAAAGTCTTGAACCATGCCTGCCTTCACAGTCTGTGCAGGTTGATATGGGTTGAAACGTTTTGCTATTTGTAAATTTTATGCACGCCCAAGGATCATTCTACATTCAGACAATTTAGACAATTATTAGACTATATGGACTTTAAGGATCACTCCACCTCATGATTCAGATGGTTGTTAGACAATATGGATTTCAAAGATCCATAATTATGTGATGACTTACTTGGTATAATACATCACAGAGATGCATTAAACCCCTTTTGCCAGAGCATGGCTGAATTGGAACACAATGTAGAATTACAGCTGATTTATTACATTTCTGTGAATTAACCTTCACTTTCAGGTTGGATTAACCAGATATTGTCATGGAAACCGTTTATCCCACTGGGCAGGCTGTCATACTGTGCCTATCTGATCCATCCACTTGTCATGCTGTGTTTCTACAGTGCAAGAACATTCCCGACGTACTTTACAGACTATGAAGTGGTGAGTGCATTTCAAACTCCAGGGTCCATATTTGCCAACCATTCTTGTGAATATTCTTAGTCCTACTCTTCAAGATTTTCTAAATTTGAAAGTAACACAACTTCTGATTGGTTAAACCAAAAGGTTTAGCCAATGAGAAGTTGTGTGACAGTCAAATTCAGAAAATTCTGGAGGATAAGACTAAGAATGTTCTTAAGAATGGTTGGTAAATACAGACCCAGGGTTGCTACCTGACTCTCTATTTTGGCCAAATTCCTTCTGAAGATTGATGATTGCAACAGGATTCATTCCTTTCTCACTGCTGAACATTGTTTTCACCACATTTATGTTGCACAGTGGCCACTGGCTAGAAAAGAATGAACTTTGTGCAAAGCACTGTTTAAAGAAACCCCAGGAAAGCTTATATAGGTGCACTGACTACCACAATATAACTGATATATTGCTGAAAATGGCACTAACTCCTTACCAGATTTACATTCAGACTTGTTCAAACTGAAAGCATTTGCAGGTGTCAAATTTAATGTTTCTAAAATGAAGTGTTTCGTCTTTGGTATGTTTGAAAACGCTGTAAGAAATGGAGAAATTGTCTAGTAAAGGGTTAACTACAACACAAAACAAACAAAATATCCTCCTCCACCTCTTTGTTCTAGGTGTATTAGTGGTTGATTGATTTAATGTGTTTTATGCAGCTATCAACAATAGATCTAGTCCAGTCATGTCATTGCATCAGCTCGCTTATTTGTACTGTATGTTTCTTGGTTTTCACCAGTACTTGCCCAAGGACACTTTAGAATAGAAACCTGCCATGCATGTAAGGATAATTGTCCCTATAAATCCAGCATGATAATGTTTTCATCGTATCC
Organism: Hippopus hippopus; assembly: GCA_946811185.2. NCBI lineage: Eukaryota > Metazoa > Mollusca > Bivalvia > Cardiida > Cardiidae > Hippopus > Hippopus hippopus. Next base: position 9,663,576 of record OX328103.1, on the reverse strand, counting down.
ACCAAGCATTCTTAGTCTTGTTCTCTACAATTTTCAAAATTTGAAAGAAACATAACTTCTGATTGGCTAAACCAAATGGTTTAGCCAATCAGAAGTTTTGTTACCTTGTACATCTAGTATAACACCAAGAATGTTCTTAGAAATGGCTAGTAAATACAGACCCTCAGGAAACACTTGTCTGGCTAAATGGATGTACATAAAGAATTTTTGTTTTTTCTGTGAAAGATCGAAATTTATTTCATTGAGTGAACATCATCGGTAATATTTTCACAGGTGGTGCAGTCACAAGTGAAAATATTACCGATGATCATCACAGTTCACAAAAAAAATAAATATTCTATTCATTCATGCTTCTAACCCCTTTTTTTTGGGGGGGGACTTGCATCAAAATCCAGTACAGTTGTTTTTGGTAACTCCCCATGGCGAACTTCCTTAGCATAACAACACATGACATTATCATGTAAAATGCAAGAAATGTAGGGTAAATTACGTCGTATATCCATCTGGCTGAACAGCACACGGAGTTTACCTAGGTAACTAATGCACAGGAACTACTGTTTCTGTGTTCAATGGAAGAGTTAGAAAATACAATCGTTTCATTTTTTAGCTCACCTGAGCACGAAGTGCTCAGGATGAGCTATTGTGATCACTCACCGTCCGTCGGCATCCGTCGTCCGTCCGCAGTCCGTCCGTCGTCTGTTCGCATTTTTTTGTTTACACTCTAGCATCTACAAATATTAACCAATCACCACCAAACTTGATCAAAATATATATGACTATAAGATCTCGGATGAGTTCGATTATGGGTCAAATTGGACCAGAACAACTGGAGTTATTTGCCCTTGAATTAGAAAAATTGCTATATTTGACTTCATTTACACTCTAGCATCTACAAATATCAACCAATCAGCACTAAACTTGGTCAAAATATATATGACCATAAGATCTCGGATGAGTTCGATAATGGGTCTAATCGGACCAGAACGAATGGAGTTATTTGCCCTTGAATTAGAAAAATTGCTATATTTGACTTCGTTTACACTCTAGCATCTACAATTTTTAACCAATCAGCACCAAACTTGGTCAAAATATATATGACCATAAGATCTCGGATGAGTTCTATAATGGGTCTAATCGGACCAGAACAACTGGAGTTATTTGCCCTTGAATAAGAAAAATTGCTATATTTGACTTTGTTTACACTCTAGCATCTACAAATATCAACCAATCAGCACCAAACTTGGTCAAAATATATATGACCATAAGATCTTCGATGAGTTTGATAATGGGTCTAATCGGACCAGAACAACTGGAGTTATTTGCCCTTGAATAAGAAAAATTGCCATATTTGACTTTGTTTACACTCTAGCATCTACAATTTTTAACCAATCAGCTACAATCTTGGTCAAATTACTTATGACCATAAGATCTCGGATGAGTTTGATTATGGTTCTAATCGGACCAGAACAACTGGAGTTATTTGCCCTTGAATTAGAAAGTTCTATAGAATAGTTCTTTGTCCGGAGCATAACTTTGTCATCTCCAGTCCGATTGACTTGAAACTTGGCATTTGTGTTTGTTGCAATAATATGGAGTGCAGTGTGAAAGAACCATAACTTTACCTCTTACTGTCTATGAGTTATTTCCCTTTGATCATCATTTTTACAGCATTTTCTGCTTGTCCGGAATATAACTTGTCATCTCTAGCCTGAACATCTTCAAATTTGGTATGCATGATTGTTGAAAAATTAAGGAGTGCAGTGCACAAGAACCATAACTCTTCCTAGCACTAATTTTGAGTTATTCCCCCTTTGATCTTCATTTTTATAGCATTTCTTGCTTGTCCGGAGCAAAACTTTGTCATCTTAAGTAGGAATGACTTGAAATATTGTATGCTTATTTGTTGCAATATTTGGAAGTGCAGTGCACAAGAATTGTAACTCTACCTTGTGCTGTCTTTGAGTTATTTCCATTTGATCGTCATTTTTACAGCATTTAGTGCTTGTCCGGAATATAACTTTGTCATCTCAAGTCAGAATGACTTCAAACTTGGTATGCATGTTTGTTGCAATATTACCGAGTACTGTGCGCAAGAACAATAACTATACCTAGCGTGGATTTTGAGTTATTCCACTTTGATCTTCATTTTTACAGTATTTCTTGCTTGTCCGGAATGGAACTTTGAAGTCTCAAGTCAAATTGACTTGAGACTTGGTAAACATGTTTATTGCATTACCTGCCCTTCGCAATTATTATACCTCCTCGACAACTGGCGATGGGATGGGCATATCTTGCGACAATTGCCGCTCTTGTTTCATTATCATTTGGCCTTGAACCTCAATATTTGGTATTTATCTTCATTGTAGACCTTTACTGCTTAGTACTCAGGTGAGCGATATAGGACCATCATGGTCCTCTTGTTTTACTGGTTGTAACCATGAAATAACGAAGAATATTCGTCTGTTATTTCTTGATAAACGACCAAAAAGCATGAAATAAATAGTGATATTATTTCACTGGCTGTATTGTTGAATGGTAATATTAGAGTGTCACCTGGCAATGTTGAACCCTTTACTAAACAGTCTCTTATTTTAAAGGCCTTGAGGGCAAAACCTTTTGAAAAAAAATTGTGGGAAAAGAAGAAAATGCTAGTTAGTTGTATAGAAATCACCGTTTGGGCAAGTTTTAATTTGTGATTGGCAAATGCTTTCAATTAGGACCAGATTTGAGTTTTGTTGTTTGATAGAGTTAAACCAGTTAGACCTATAAGATTGAGCAGAAATAAAGCGGAACTTAACTCTTTACCACACAATCCCAAGTTTTAACGACCCTAAAAAAGAAGACTTTTGAAAACATTGTGGGAAAAGGAGACAATGCTGGTAACCAGCATTGTCTCCTTTTCCCACAATGTTTCCTACCTTTTGAGAAACAAATTTCATGTTTTACATAATATTTAATTTGTCATGTGCAGATACTTTCAGTTTGGACCAGTCTAAAATTTTGTCGTTTGGTAAAGAGTTAAATAAATCTTATAAATGATATATTACATTTAACAATATCCATAAACAAATATTCTGAATTATATAACACCCATTCAGTGCTTTGATATTTGATCTTTGTTTAACCCTTTACCACACAGTGATGACTTTTACCGACCCTGAGGAAGAAGCCTTTAGAAAACATTGTGGGAAAAGGAGAAAAATGCTGATGACCAGCATTTTCTCCTTTTCCCACAAAGTTTTCCACCCTATCAAAGAAAAATTAATCATTTGAGCCACTATGAAATTGTCGTCTGCAAATGCTTTCAAGTTTGATAGGTCTAAAATTTTGCCATCTGGTAAAGGGTTAAATACAATGGACACAAACTTGCCATTTATTATTTTTTGTTTTTATTTATTAGACCTAAATCTATATATTTTCATGTGTGTCCCAAATATAAACAACAACATTAACTGATAATGAAAGATCTAGATCTACTGTGCAAGAAATGTAGCAATGAAAAAATATTTTAGCCATGCTCTGTGAAAAGGGGGCTTAATGCTTCTGCAAAAAGTATCGACTCAGGTCAGCCTGCGCAGTCTGTGGGCCGAAACATTTTGCTTTTGTTAAATTTTCTGCGAGTCAAAGGAACAGTGTACGTCATGATTCAGACGGTTGTTGCACAAAATAAATCTTACGGATCCATCATTATATGATGACTTGCTTGGTATCATGCGCCACGGAGATGTATTAAGCCCGCTTTTTACAGAGTCTGGCTCATTTTTGTTATTTTTCTATTTACAGATCTACCTGTTTCTAGCCCATCTTACGCTGACTTACGGCTTGTCCTTCCTTGTTTCCCTCGCCTTTGAATCACCAATGATGGGTTTGGAAAAGGCCATTTTCAATCCAGGCAGAAAATAATCTGAAATCTACATGTACATGTCGAATAGAGCGATGCTGTGTGAAAAGAGAGTTAAATGCATATGCACAAAGTATCGACCCCTGTCAGTCTGCTCATTCAGTGCAGGCTGACAGGCAGGATCAAAACTTTTCACTATTTGTAAATTTTCTACATGTCAAAGGACAATTCTAACTTGTGATTCAGGTGCTTTTTTGACAAAATGGATTTTATGGGTCCATAATTATGTGAGAACTTAATGTTTGCTTAGTATAATGCATCACAGAGATGCATAAAATTCCCTTTTGCCAGAGTGCCACTCAATTCATTGAGTGCACTAACAAAAATAGTTTTCATCATAAACAGCTTATTTGACTGTATTTGAACACTACCAAACATGAATTACAACAAGTTTGTATGTTTGAAAGGTGTTTTACGCCTCTTTCAACATTATTTCAGGAATTACAACAAGAATTAGGTATTTGAGAACATTGTGGGAATAGGAGAAAATGCTGGTTACCAGCATTTTTGTCTTTTCCCACAGAGTTTTCTATCCTTTCAAAGAAAAACTCCATTTTTCTGAGTCATAAATTCTTTGTCATCTGCAAATACTATTGTAATATACAAATCTAAAATATAATTGACTCCTTTGTTGACAGGAAAAAAGTAAACAAGATAATTATATAACATCTGGGCTGTTTCAGGTAAGATTACCTTAACCCTTATCCCGCTAAAAAACTAAAATGAAATTTTCAATTCGATAGTAAAAACCCAAATATTGCTATTTCAAAGTTATGTTTTTGGCAATAATATCTCTGTATCGGACAGTGTAGATCCAATATCAGACTGCACGTTCTGTGCAGTCTGATCTTGATCTGCTCTGTCCGCTAATGGTCAGTGAGTCGCGCTTAGCAGCCTACGGGTTAACAAGACAGACAATGCAGATCCATGATCAGACCTAATTCTGTGACATCTAATCTTTATCAAGACTGCCTGTTAACGCTTTACCACACAATCGCAACTTTTAACAATCTTTGGAAGAAGGCTTTTGAAAACATAATGGAAAAAGGAGAAAATGCTGGTAACCAGCATCTTCTCCTTTTTTCACAATATTTTCTACCCTTCCAAAAAAATTTCATTTTTTTTTTGAGTAATATTTATTTTGTTATCTGCACATGATTTCATTAGGGGTGACCCAAAGATTTGTCATCTTGTAAAGAGTTAAGGAAACTAAATAGATGAACCTATTATAGGCACTCACAAGGTTAATTATTATGGCTAATAATTGTAAATGATGTTCTTTGATAAATAAAGAAATTTATATATTTTGTATACAAATGTTGTTGTTTATTTTGTATTCAATACTGTTTTCAACATTATATTATGTCATTAATCAAGTAATGAAATTTTCGTATTGGTCCAGTTACATATCCGAGGTCTGCTGTATTAGCCCAAGTGCAAAGGTCGTGGGCTAAAACCGCAGACCAAGGACCTGAAACTCAGCAGTTACAAAATTACTTAATTAATCATAAGTTTACTGATTAACAGCCGGGATTCGTCTTTCATGTTGGATCTGATATTGACAGAGTCATATTGATCTTGTTTTCTTTAATACTGGCTGAGTTTATCTCATATTGGACAAGTTTGTTATTTGGTATTGAACAGAAAGTTTTCATTCCATAAATGCAATAACACAGTTTGTTATGTAATAACTGTTCATAAAATGGCAGCTGATGCTCCTATTCCATGAACCGGTGTGTCTAAAAATCACTTGTTTCCCCCTTACATCCCCATAACCTTTTACGCCGACGAAAGAGACTTGAAAATATTGTTGGAACAGGAGAAAGTGCTTGTGAACTGGATTTTTTTCCCCCCCAAGATATTTCAGTTATATCGGGGTGGCTAGTGCACCTATTCATGCTTTCCTGGAGTTTCTTTTACCATTAATCCGTACAATATTCTTTCCAAGCCACTGGCTGCTTTTCCACAAAACCATCATCGAAACAATGGTAAAAGGTGAGAGGGGAATAAATCCTGTCGCAATCACTATCATCACTACAGTTTTGTTGTCTGTAAAAGGGCTAAACCATTTCCATAGACAATGTAGTAGAAGATCAGACGGCACCAAATGTCATAGTCTGGCTACATGTATTTCTGTGACATTTAGGCTGAATCAGTCTTAAATTCACAATATCTGCATTTTTCATACTTAACAAATTACAGCAACAAAGATAATTAGGATAAATAGAATCCATATATACTATCTTTCTAACAGTATTGTTATTATCAATGGATAACACTGACTTCAGATGCTCCATCAAAGTGTTTTCTTCATATATACTCAGCTTTGGGCCTGTCATAATATACCAACCATTCTAAATCTTTATTATATACCTGAATACACAGAATGCAAATGCATTGATTTGAGATTTGATCAGTCAAACTTTTATGGTATAAGATTCATACACCATTCATAAAAAGGTAAGCACTACCCTCTACACCATTAGAATCTAATTGTTTCATTTTGTTCACCGTTTTCAAATAAAATTTGTCTATTATTGCAAAATTTTGTCAGTGAAATTTGTAGGTATATAGATCTAATAAAAGGAAAATTATGTTGTAGAAACTTTCCTGGGGTTTGAATTTACTTCTCGCTACGTAAGAAAATTTTGACATCTCGCTCAACCTTGAAGTAAATATTACAAGCTCCAGGAAAGTCACTACAACATAGGCCTAATATTCCTTTTATTATATACCTACACCTTTTCAATGACAAAATAAATATTGCCAATTATTGACATTTTATTCGAAAACGGTAAGCAAAGTAAAACAAATAATGGTGTAGTTGCCAGTAACTTCATTTTTATGAATGGTGGATGAATATTACAACTAAATTTTGACCAATCAAATTGCAAATGAATACATACCTATACCACTCGTGAGTTTTGTTATCATGACGTCATCATATCATATTTGGAACCGTATTTCTACGGTGTAGATCTATACAGATTGTTTTTTTTTTTCTGTCCTGTGTGATATTTCATCCGCGTGCGACGCATGTATTTTCTCCAGAAAACTTTCAGGTTTATAATAAAACATAATATTCCATATATATTGCATTCTTAGCCCTATCTGAAGAACTTTCAATATAACACAACTTCTGATTGGCTAACCTGTCGCTAAACCAGATGGTCTGTGCCAATTAGAAATCATGATGTTTCTGCCTCAGTTTAGAATTACACTAGGAAATCAATTTAAAATTGTTGGCAAATTTTAGCCGTGGTGGGGGACTTCTAGGAGAAAGTAAACATGTATTTGACTGCACTTTCACTTAGCCAGACAGCAAAGTTTTAGAATGGTACGCATTGAAAGCATCTGCAGACAACAAATTAAATGTGGTTTAAAAGATGGGAGTTGTAGGTCTACTTGAAAGGGTAGCAAAAAATATTTCTAGATACATGCAGCTTACCGGTCCTTTCTCCTTTTCAAAAATATTTCCAAAAGCTTTCCGCCTTACAGCTGTAGAAACACGGGATATTGTACTGGCTGCTGGACTATACACTGAAAACAAGGACATTGCTAAATGATAAATGGCCTGCGACATGCTAAAAGAGGTATTCGGAGGAGAAAAGAGGCATAAACGTAAAGTGTAGTCTTGGATCAGTCAGCGCAGTCCGCGCAGACTAATCCGAGACTTACTTTCCGTTCTTATTTAGTTTTCTGTTTCGTGCAAGTCTACTGTTGGACAAAATCGAATGTAGTCGGAAAGTGTCGTCTCAGATCAGTCTGCGCAGTCCGCGCAGACTGATCCGAGGCAACACTTTACACAAATGTCCGAACGCCCCTTTTCGGGTGTTGCAGGCCAAATAGAAATCTAAATGCTGGAAAACTGGAATTTCTCCTTCAAAATGCAGGTCTATCAGAATGTTTTGTAGATCTACCCTTTCAGAAAAATTTAGATTTGGATTTTGAGTTTGCCCTCTGAAAGATGTTTTCACTATGGAATGGTCTAGCGTTTGTTGTTTGGCATGTGGGCGACTTGTCCAATGAGTTCGGGTGAGTTGTCGTGGTAAGTTGAACTGAGGGATAAGTTGTTTTGTGGGCGACATGCCCTACATTCTTTTTGGCAATATTAGATAAATTATTCACTTAAACTATTAGATCTAGCATTAAATACATAGATCCGTGGAAATCGATATTTGACCGATCAGGTCATTGCATTTATTTTACCCGACGTGCAGCCTTGTTGTCTGCTATTTCGGCTCCCAAACAAACGACTGTTAACGTTGGAGGGGTGTGATAGTATTTATTTATTTTGTGTTTTAAACGTTTGAATTTAAGAAAAAAGTTAACATATGTGCTTTGCGAACGTGTACTGCTGACGTGAGATCATGCAGAGGCCATAGACAAGTTTGAATTATGATAATGACTGAAAATGGGACATATAAAAAGAGTTCTGATCAGCGCTACATTACACAATGGATTAATTAATGCTATAGTTTTTTCCTCTCTGAAAGATTCTGAAAGAGACACAAATTTTTTAAAATGGAAAACAAAGGTAAAAATAGATCTATATGAAATACTAATAAAAAGAGAATACGTTTACTTGAATATCTAACCTTGTTCAATAACCTATGCACATCCAAAAAGTGGCACTTGTCATCAGTGTTTCAGTTTAACGTTAATCTTAACACTTGGTGCATGAAGAATATGCTGAACGTGTAGATATAGATCAGAATGCAAATTACATGCAGTGAAGTCTTGGGTTTAAACTATCTAGTATTTACAATATGCACATTGACGTGTAGCTCTTACTGTCTTCCTAACTAAGAGTGGATTTCACTTATAAAAAAAGTCTAAATTCTGTACTGGTGAAAGTTCAGCTCAATAGGCAACTTGTAAATTTTTCTTTTGACTTAGCCGTTTTAACCCTTAACCACATAAGCCCGAGTTTTAACGACACTGAGAAAGACAGCTTTTGAAAGCCTTGCGGAAAAAGGAGAAAATGCCGGTAACACTGATTTTCTCCTTTTTCTCACAGTGTTTTGTGCTCTTTAAAAAAATAACTTCAATTGATGAGTCATTTATTTTGTTGTCTGCAATTGGTTTGAGTTTGGATTGTTCTAAAATTTTGTCATTTGATGAAGAGTTAAAGTAGATTAGCACATCTGCCATGTCAAAGGGTGTGTCGGTAAACTGTTAATTGATAGGAAGTGTGTTTGATTGCAAACCAATTTGCCGTTCTATTCAACTTGACCACCCGTTGTCTTCAGTATATCATAAGATAAAACAAACTACCGTCAATGATATTAACAAGTTTGCTAATTGACGACAAACTTAACGCATTATAAAATCATCAGACAACCCTTTTTCTCTTAACCTGATATCGAAATTTTTCATAAACTTACACCTCTCTGTAGAATCAGGCAATCTACAAATTTTTCGAAATGCTTGTAATTCAGGGTTATTTAACTGGGTATGAAGTTCAGATAACTTTACTAAACTTACGAAAACAATAAGTATCTTTAATTCTATTATCCTGTGGCAAAACGGAGTTTCGTTGATGTGTTTTATTCTTTCTCGCTGAAGTTCAAAACTTTGGTAAAATACAAGTAGATATCTGTTACATTGTTCGTAGTCCGCGTAATTCACCCTTTTTGTACATATCCTTGTTTAAATTAGTTCAAGCATCTTTAAATTACTTACCGAGAATTCATCATCGGCAGAAACATATGATTAAAATATTTTTTCCGGAATTTTATCGAGAGAAATAGTCATGACAGCACGATTTAAGTTGGCTATCTGCTATACTGTATATGTTATTACTGCGGTTGTTTGGGAGCCCTTGGCAACAGTAACCAAGAAAGTCGGTTTATCTTATCACCAAGGATCCATGTATTGGTGTTTATCTGTGAGGAAAAATGCAATTGAAATCTTCGAAGCAAGTAGTTATTTCAATATGACAGGTTAACATAGACCCTGTAACTTTGAATTTTGGCCACGTCGAAGACAATCTTGAGTGACGTCATACAGTAAGTGTACCGGATGTACCGGGCCTAAAAATCCGTACAAATCAAACGTAGCCGGTGTCAAGATGGTGGAAACAATCGAAGTGGAAAAGGGAATGTCCATATTCCTCGACGTACGTTAATATTAATATTAATTAGATTATCTTTAAACAGAAAAATAACGACTGAGAATTTACACTACCAATAGCTCTGGTAGGATTAGCTGTACCATGCTTTCACAACAAAAGCCAATGGATTCGTCAGTTGCAAACAGCAAGAAATGTTCCTGATCAAGTAATGTTAAGCGGCTCGGACTGACTCACCGGATCGGACCGGAATTTTCTTGTTTTCCAGTGTTCTGCTGTCTTTTCAACCAATATTACAGAGCTGCAGATATAGGCATAAACAACATTCAAGCAACTGACCAGGCAGTGTTCTGTTGTTGACCCTTTACCAAACAACTAAATTTTAGACTGGTCCACTCCAAATTGAAATTGAAAGCATTTGTAGGTGACAAACTGGACTCAGAGTGAAAATTGCCTTTGTAAGGGTAAAAAGCACTGTTGGAAAGGGAGAAAAGGCTGGTTACCAGCATTTTCTCCTTTTCTCACAATGTTTTCAAAAGCTTTTTTTGTATGTGATTAAAACTAGGGATTTGTGTGGTAAATAGCACAGATAACTGTCCCCTAGGGCGATGTTTTGACTGGTCAACTCTGTGTACAGAGATGATCTTGACAAAACACAGTTGAAATTACACAGATTTTGTGTGCAAGTTCTCATAATTACACAATTCGAGCACAAAACTAGGATTTGAATACACCTATTACTTGCATGTTCAAAAATCTTTTGTTAGAAATACAAATATTTTCAATTTAAACACTGAACATCAGACAAAAAACAGTTCATTTCATCTGTTACTTGAGTTGTTTACGTTCCCGAAAACACATACAATGGCTGCCACACACGATAAATTTTTGTCCATTTTTTTCAGAGATGTACATCTTTATAATTGACTTCTACAAGCTATTTAGGTAAAAATCACCATAGTGTCTCGTTATTGAGACTTTGTGGTAAAGAGTTAATCAGAATTTTTTTTAATTCTGCAATTTTTCATTAGTACTGCCTCAATTGTTCCAGCATTTACTCCTTCAAACATAATGTTTTCAGAATCCCTTCATAGCCTTTTAAACTTGGGATGGTATGGTAAGGGGTTCAAACAAGACCTGTTTGAATCTTTCGTAACTAGATACATGTAGAAGATAATAGAAATAGTGAAATACCCTTATAACCCTATTTTTTGTAAAGAGAAAAATCAAAAATCCACTTTCTCTTTAGAAGTAGAGGTTTTCAGGTTTACTTGGGTTACCAGGTCTGATCGGATGGATAATTAGAATTTATCTACAGTTATATTCTAATTTACTTTGTCCAGACGTTCATCAGTAAAGCTTTTTTTTAGTTTTCAGTTATTAACTTATTACAGCGAGGCAAAATTCCAGACACGTCCAAATTGAAGGCATTTGCAGACAAAAATTTGAATCTGGTTCAAATGATGGAATTTGACTTTGATAGGGTATAAAATGTGGGAAAAGGACAAAATACTGGTTACTAGCATTTTGCCCTTTTCCCACATGTCTTCAAAAGGCTTCTTTCTCAGGGTCATGAAAAGTGGGCATTGTATGGTAAAGAGTTGATGTTCTCACCTTTTTCTTTCTCTATATTGATTTTGCAGGTGTTTCGAAGAGCAGACAAGAAAGGTAACAACCATCAACCTCAAGATTCTTATTCTTAACCAAGCACTTTACTTGACTACCTACTTAAACAGAGCCAGATGGTTCAGTCCGTAGCATACAGGCTTGTAATCAAAGGGATTTAAGATCGCATAATGGTTCAGTAAAACTCTTGATGCTTGATAAAGGTGTTACTTTTCCACAGACGAAAAAAACTCTTTTACTTAATTACACGCTTGACATAAATTACTTGGACCAATTGTTTAATAGATCACTTTCATATCAATTTTGTGACTCTTCCAACTTCAAAATTTCTGCAGAGGACAGATTCAGAATCTGTACAAATGAGCTTGAGTATACTACTGGGATAGAAAACAATATGGGAATAAGAGAAAATGCAGTTACCAGCATTTTCTTTTTCCCATGATATTTTCAAAGGCTTTCTCCCACAGCCACAGAGTCTTTAAAACTCACAATTGTTGGTAAAGAGTTAAACAATTCAGAGTTCGTCTTCAAAATTTTCCAAATATTGTTCCAATACTAAATTCTGAAACTTGCCATCTGATTGGCCAAGAAAGAATGTCATAGCCAATCAATTTGCTTTTTTCATAATTTAGAATTAGAATTGAATTAGAATGGTTAGTGAAGAATGTACAGTCCCTGATGATATGGTTGTGGAAACATGTTTTTTCTGCTTCAGATGATGGTAAAATATCATGGGAAGAGTTTGTTGCATTTTTTGCGGATGGTGTAATGGGTAAGGAGGAACTGCGTACATTGTTTGATGAGATAGATACTCACAACACAAAGTAAGTCAAATCCTACTTGTGGTTAGCTGTCATTGCAAACAGCAAATTTAAGTGTTACTGGTAGCTCATTCTCTCCTGCAGACAAGTTTTTGTGTCTAGTGGCAAACTACATTCTGAAATCTTGAACTCATTGTGGAAGTAACAGATATTTTTTTAGCATGGCTGTTTTCAAAGAAAACATAGAGGTAATGTCATAGCCCTGGTGTTGTTTGTGTCATCATCGTCGTTGTGAAAAAAACTTTGACATTTTATGAATATCTTTATCATTACTGAAGACATTTGCTTCAAACTTGGACTTGTTGTTAACTGTCAAAAGGGGAACCTGTACAACAGGGGTAGGTAACCATCAAAATATTTCTGATACAGCTTGGCCCTTTTTTGGACTTAAAATTTTCACTAAAAGTGTCTGCAGCTGAGCATTGGCACCCACTTGCAGTGCCCTTTGTTACGGGAGACCACTCCTTCATGCATGGCTTCATCCCGATTTAAATACAGTACCTAACAACTGCATTAGGGAGAATTCTCTTTAGCTCAGTGGTTATGGTGTTGGCGTTTCGTCCAGGCATTCTAGGTTCCAATCCTGCCAGGTCCCTGTATTTCTGCTATGCATTTGTTCATTTGTTTCTTTGTTATGGACTTTGTTCGTAAGACCTTGGTTATTTTTTGCTTTCACGTTTAACTCGTTAATTTCAAGTTTTAACAACCCTTAGAAAAAGCTTTTTGTAAACACTGTATCCAGGATTTTCTCCTTTTTCCACAATGTTCTCTACCCTTCCACTAACAGATTTTAACTTACGAGTCTTATTTATGTAGTCCGCAATTCATACGAGTCCAACATTTTGTCATTTGCTAAAGATTTAAAACGTCCTTACAGTAGCTCTGATAAATAACTTCCAACCTAGATTTTAAATTTTTACAACTTTGTTTCACAAATAAAAGGTGTAAATGACTGATTTTTTGGACGTTTGCATTAAACCCATTACCAAACCATTTCCAAGCAATCCCATGTTTACCAACTCTGAAGATTTTATGGCTTTTGAAATGATTGTTGGAAAAGGAGAAAAAGATTGTTGGAAAGAGAGGAAATACTGGTAACAGCATTTAATTCTTTTCCACTGTTTAATACATACCATTATTAAAAGACAAATGCTATCATTTTTGCCATATTTGCCTTGTTGTTGGCAGACCTTTTTAATATCAACAAGTCTAAAGCTTTGTCATGCGGTAAAGAGTTAAGCCTTTACCACACAATCCCGAGTATTAATGACCCAAAGCAATAAGATTTTTGAAAACAATGTGGGAAAAGGAGAAAATGCTGGTAACCAGCATTTTCTCCTTTTCCCACAATGTTTTCTATCCATTCACAGACAATGGCATGATTTGAGTTGCATTCAATTTGTCTTTGTGCAAATGCGTTCAGTTTCAACAATACTGAAATTTTGTTGTGTGGTAAAGAGTTAATTTACATTTTCAAACTTTTTTAATTTATTATTTACTGATGTATTTATCTACAGTTACATTGACCCAAAGGAATTATGTGAGTACTTCTCAGTACATTTGGGACCATTCAAGGAAATCTTCAGCCTAATGGAAGACTTTAACACAAAGATCAGTAACCTTCTACTGTCCACCTCCCAAACCTACAAACAGAGTACAAGGACGGACCAATTTATCACAAGGTTTCTCATGGGGGAGGTCCTTAATCAAGTACATGCCCTCACTGTACCTCTGGATTCTGCTACAGATGCTTTGGGTCAACAAGCGAAGGAGGAGAGGTTAGAGATTTAATTATATTCTGGTTTACATGACATGAAAATGACATGAAGGCTAATTAACAAATACAAGTGAAATGTTGATGAATAGTAATGATATGGTAAAGAGACAGTCAACAAAATTTATAGTCAGTGGTAATTTGTCACCATTGATTTGTAATTTATTTGTTAACAGTTTTATTTCAAGGAATCACTTTCTTCGATGATATGGAAAGCATTGTGGGAAATTGTGAGAGAAAGAGTATTTCGTTGACACAAACAATTTTTTCCATTTCCATTGTTATGCCCCCCTTCAACGAAGTGGGGGTATATTGCTTTGCTAATGTTGGTCGGTCGGTCTGTAGGTCGGTCGTTAGGTCGGTCGGTTGGTCGGTAGACCAAACCTTGTCCAGATAATAACTAGACACAGATTTGACCTAGGTTCGTCAAATTTGGTACAGACATGCATCTCAGAGTGTAGATGATCCCTATTGATTTTGAGGTCAATCGGTCAAAGGTTAAGGTTACAGTGACCATCAACATGTTGATATATAGACCAAACCTTGTCCGGATGATAACTAGACACAGAATTGACCTAGGTTCGTCAAATTTGGCACAGACATTCATCTCGGAGTGCAGATGATCCCTATTGATGTTGAGGTCAATCGGTCAAAGGTCAAGGTCACAGTGACCGTCAACATGTTGATATATAGACCAAACCTTGTCCGGATGATAGCTAGACACGGAATTGACCTAGGTTCGTCAAATTTGGCACAGACATGCGTCTCGGAGTGCAGATGATCCCTATCGATTTTGAGGTCAATCGGTCAAAAGTCAAGGTCACAGTGACCGTCAACATGTTGATATATAGACCAAACCTTGTCCGGATGATAACTAGACACAGAATTGACCTAGGTTCGTCAAGTTTGGCACAGACATTCGTCTCAGAGTGCAGTTGATCCCTTTTGAGATTAATCCATCAAAGGTCAAGGCCTCAGTGGCCTTCAACTTAATGATATTTAGACCTAACCTTGTCCAGATGATAACTAAACACAGAACTGACATAGGTTCTTCAAATTCTGTACAGATATTCATCTTGGAGTGTAAATGATCCCTATCGATTTTGAGATTAATCCATCAAAGGTCAAGGTCACAGTGGCCTTCAACTTAATGATATATGGACCAAACCTTGTCCAGATGATAACTACACACAGAATTGACCTAGGCCTTCAAATTTTGTACAGATATTCATCTTGGAGTGTAAAAGATCCCTATCGATTTTAAGGTTAATCCGTGAAAGGTCAAGGTCACAGTGACCACCAGATGATTCAGGGCCCGCGCTGCTGTTCGCCACTTGAGCCATTTGCTCAAAAAAAATTAAAGTGTCTCAAAAATCATCATATGTGGCTCAACTTGTGGCTCCAACATTTTATTCGCGTATTATCGGGGACGTAGTAAGCATCGAAGTTGACTGGGAAAAAGCGGAAGTCGAACGCGCGTGCCGAAAAGAAAATCGATAACCCAGTCTGTGTATCGGCAACTGTTTACAATCTTGTATGTATACACACGGCGGTGTGTATAATTATGCGAACTGTTGACAGATTATCACGTTTAACAATTGAAGTGGGCTATAAATCAAAAAGATGACATTGATATTTCCCAATCAATTCTTTTGATATCAGTTTATGAACTGTGCCACTTCCTGTATCAATGTGGCAGTAGGGGGGCATGACTGTTTTACAAACAGACATCTTGTTTTAAAAGCTGTTCACAGCAGGAGCATAAAACTAGTATAATTGGTTTAACTCTTTACCAAACAATCCCTGGTTTTCACAACTCTGAGAAAGAAGCCTTTTGAAACCTTGTGGGAAAAGAAGAAAATGCTGGTAACCAGCATTTTCTCCTTTTCCCACAATGTTTTCCACCCTTTCCAGAACAAATTTTAATTTTTGAGTCTCATTAATTTTGTCGTCTGCAAATGCTTTCGATTTGGACCAGTCTAAAATTTTGTCATTTGGTAGAGTTAACCAGTGCACTGAGGTATTATTAGTGTCAAGGTATTGTCATAGCCCTGTTGTCATCTGCATAGTCATCTGCATCATCGTGCAAAAAACTTTGATAATTTACAATATCTCAGTCATTGCTGCAGATATTTACTTCAAACGCGGTCTAGTTGCTAACTATCAAAAGGGGAGATATATACAAGGGCAGGTCATCATCAAAATATCTTAGAAACAACTATACCCTTTTTCGATTTAAAATTTGTTGTGTCAAAGACTTTGCCATCTTACAGTATCTCTGTCATTACTGAAAATATTTACTGCAGACTTGGGCTTAATCTTAACTATCAAAAGGGGAACCCATATAACAAGGGTAGGTAACCATGAAAATATGCTTGACAGAGTTATGTCCCTTTTTCAACTGAGAAATTTCACTTTAAATCAATCTTGTTAAAAGCAACTACAGTTTAGCATTGGTACTAGCATGTGGTACTCTTGTTATTTGTTATATAGTCGAGACTGGTAAGATACTGAAATCTATTGTGTTAATGCTCATCAGAATTATCTCAATGAGACAATGTGAATGAGCCCCACAACATAGGTTTCAGTGAAAAACTATGGATGCATTATTCTTTGCATCCAAAACTACACATTATCTGTTCCTGTGGGTCTCAGTAGTAAGGGTTTAGGATCAGCAATCTGGAGTCTTTGGGTTCTATCCTCAATAAAGAGTCTTGGTTTTTCATGGGAGTATCCTTGGGCAAGACACCCTAGAGCCCCAGCTTAGCCCTGGTGAAACCAAGGACATATTAAATAAATAAGTGAGCTTTCATTATGATTTGTTTGAAATAATGTTGAAAGCAAAGTCACACATTTTAATTTTTTCAGGAGTGATATCACCCCTGTACAGGCAGATGATGTGAAGGAAAAGAAAACAGATGGACTGATTGTGCCCGGCCGGGTAGTCAGACGAGCAAAAAGACAGACAAGTAGTCAGACTAGCCATGAAGGTACAACAGACTTTACCCTTTACCACACAATGCAGAATGTTTAAGCCCTTGAAAGTAAAGGCTTTTGAAAACATTGTGGGAAAAGGAGAAAATGCTGGTAACCAGCATTTTCTCCTTTTCCTACTATATTTTCTCTGCTATCAAGGGCGAATTTTGTCATTTGAGCCACCTTCTATTTGTTGTCTGTAAATGCTTTCAATTTGGACAAGTCTAAAATTTTATTGTGTGGTTAAGAGTTCACTTGCACAATTTTAGGATTTCTTTGCCATTTGTTTAGGGTTTAATCCTATGCATTACTAAGAGTTATTGAAAAGTTTCTTGGGCCTTACCCTTTTCAAAACTATCCCATGCTTGAATAACCCTGGGAAAGAAGGCTTTTGACAGCATTGTGGTTTCTACCCTATCAGAGAGCTGAAGCACTCTGCAGATGTGTCATCTGCAGATGTTTTGAATTTGAAAGCTTCTAAAATGTGTCATTTGGGGAAGGTTATGTTTTAATGTTAGGGGAATATAGGCCTGGAATATGTTCAAAGATTGACAGAAATTTGTCCCTTTTTTAGCTCACCTGAGCACATAGTGCTCGGGGTGAGCTATTGTGATTGGTCAATGTCCGCCGTCCGTCTGTCTGTCCGTCCATAAACAATTACTAAAAAATCTTCTCCTCTGTGACCGCCAATCAGATTTCAGTGAAACTTCACAGAAATGATCCTTAGGTGATGCACTTTCAGAATACTTCAAAGATTTGAATTCCATGAAGAACTCTGGTTGCCATGGCAACCAAAAGAAAAAACTTTAAAAATCTTCTTGTTCCAAACCGTAAGGGCTAGAGCTTTCATATATGGCATGTAGCATCATCTAGTGGCCCTCTACCAAAATACTTCAAATTATGGCCCTGGTGTTAAAAATTGGCCCTATGTTGTGGGGTCTCGGATTTCACATAGAGATAAAGAAGGAAATCTTTAAAAATCTTCTTGTCCCAAACCGTAAGGGCTAGAGCTTTCATATATGGCATGTAGCATCATCTAGTGGCCCTCTACCAAAATACTTCAAATTATGGCCCTAGTGTTGAAAATGGCCATATGTTGTGGGTTCTCGGATTTCACATAGAGATAAAGAAGGAAATCTTTAAAAATCTTCTTGTCCCAAACCGTAAGGGCTAGAGCTCTCATATATGGCATGTAGCATCATCTAGTGGCCCTCTACCAAAATACTTCAAATTATGGCCCTAGTGTGGAAATTGGCCCTATGTTGTGGGTTCACGGATTTCACATAGAGATAAAGAAGGAAATCTTTAAAAATCTTTTTGTCCCAAACTGTAAGGGCTAGAGCTTTCATATATGGCATGTAGCATCATCTAGTGACCCTCTACCAAAATACTTCAAATTATGGCCCTGGTGTTAAAAATTGGCCCTATGTTGTGGGTTCACGGATTTCATATAGAGATAATGAAGGAAATCTTTAAAAATCTTCTTGTCCCAAACCGTAAGGGCTAGAGCTTTCATATATGGCATGTAGCATCATCTAGTGGCCCTCTACCAAAATACTTCAAATTGTGGCCCTAGTGGTGAAAATGGTCCTATGTTGTGGGTTCTCGGAATTCACATAGAGATAAAGAAGGAAATCTTTAAAAATCTTCTTGTCCCAAACCGTAAGGGCTAGAGCTTTCATATTGGGCATGTAGCATCATCTAGTGGCCCTCTACCAAAATACTTCAAATTATGGCCCTAGTGTTGAAAATGGCCCTATGTTGTGGGTTCTCAGATTTCACATAGAGATAAAGAAGGAAATCTTTAAAAATCTTCTTGTCCCAAACCGTAAGGGCTAGAGCTCTCATATATGGCATGTAGCATCATCTAGTGGCCCTCTACCAAAATACTTCAAATTATGGCCCTAGTGTGGAAATTGGCCCTATGTTGTGGGTTCACGGATTTCACATAGAGATAAAGAAGGAAATCTTTAAAAATCTTTTTGTCCCAAACTGTAAGGGCTAGAGCTTTCATATATGGCATGTAGCATCATCTAGTGACCCTCTACCAAAATACTTCAAATTATGGCCCTGGTGTTAAAAATTGGCCCTATGTTGTGGGGTCTCGGATTTCATATAGAGATAATGAAGGAAATCTTTAAAAATCTTCTTGTCCCAAACCGTAAGGGCTAGAGCTTTCATATATGGCATGTAGCATCATCTAGTGGCCCTCTACCAAAATACTTCAAATTGTGGCCCTAGTGGTGAAAATGGTCCTATGTTGTGGGTTCTCGAAATTCACATAGAGATAAAGAAGGAAATCTTTAAAAATCTTCTTGTCCCAAACCGTAAGGGCTAGAGCTTTCATATATGGCATGTAGCATCATCTAGTGGCCCTCTACCAAAATACTTCAAATGATGGCCCTAGTGTGGAAATTGGCCCTATGTTCTGGGTTCTCGGATTTCACATAGAGATAAAGAAGGAAATCTTTAAAAATCTTCTTGTCCCAAACCATAAGGGCTAGAGCTCTCATATATGGCATGTAGCATCATCTAGTGGCCCTCTACCAAAATACTTCAAATTATGGCCCTAGTGTGGAAATTGGCCCTATGTTGTGGGTTCTCGGATTTCACATAGAGATAAAGAAGGAAATCTTTAAAAATCTTTTTGTCCCAAACCGTAAGGGCTAGAGCTTTCATATATGGCATGTAGCATCATCTAGTGACCCTCTACCAAAATGCTTCAAATTATGGCCCTGACGTTAAAAATTGGCCCTATGTTGTGGGTTCACGGATTTCACATAGAGATAAAGAAGGAAATCTTTAAAAATCTTCTTGTCCCAAACCATAAGGGCTAGAGCTCTCATAAGAGATATAGTAAAACTTGTATTAAGCGACCACTCAAGGGACTGCCAAAATTGGTCACTTTAGAAAATGGTCTCTAAATGCAACAAAAACTTAATCAGATTACATGGAGTGGCAACATTTCTTGCACTCAAATAATACCTTACTTTCAAGAAAAGCCTTTGTTGGTAATACTCATTACAATACTCTCACTAAGATGATTGTAATAAGTACTAACAACATAGGATTTAGCTCAGCATAAAGGCTTTAATCCATGGGGCATTCAATTCCAGCTAGTCTTATATATTTCAACAGAGACATTGGAATTCCTATCGCTTAATAAAAGTGTTGGCTTAATAAACGTAGTCACTTAGCTAAGCAAGATCAACTGTATTGCCCTTTGACAAATTGGAATTCATGAACAACTCTGGTTTCCATGTCAACTGCTGAAAAAAAAAAAAAATTAACCCAAACACAAAGCCAACAACTTAATTGGCAACAGTAGCACTCTACCAAAGTACATCGAATTGTGACTGTAGGAAAAAAAAAAAAAGCTTTGTTGTTGGATCCCAGTTTCCACATCCAAATAAAAGATCTTTTAAAATCTTCTTTCATCCAAACATTAACCCTAGAGCTTTCATATTCAGCATGGACTGGTGGATAGTTATGCTCCCATAAGGGCGAGCATATAGTCGCCACTTAGTCTGTCTGTCTGTCCGTCCGAAGCGATTTCTCAACAACCACTTGACGGCTCTTGTTTGCTAATAGCATTTACCAAATTTCTTCCTTGGAATCACAAAAAGTCCTTTGTAGTCACAATGTGGGATCAAATATGTAAAGAGTGTATTCTTGGAATCCTCCTGTTCCATATTGTATGGCCCACAACATACATTTGGCATGTGATTCTGTCTGAAAACCCATTATCAGCTCACCTGAGCATAACATACTCATGGTTAGCTTTTATGTATCCTTGAATATGGGTCGCCAAAATTCCACTGTTTATTATATAGCTATTGGAATTCCAGCATAATCTTGATCCATCGCCCAGAATGTTTGTAAGGTTGTGAACATGAACATGAACACACTCAGCAACCACAATTCTGGCTCAGTCATACTCAAAATTTCCCTGGATGTTCATAATGACCTAAGGACAAATCTGATCAAAATGGGGACAAGCTAAAAGCATCAAAATAGGGGATCTTGATGACAATTCCATTGTTTACACTCTAGGGCCTATAATTTCGGCTCTATCATTTTCTTACCTGCTCTGATTGTTGGTATTGTCATATGGATGAATCATTTTCAAAACTAAAACATTCCAGCAAAAAACAAGAGGCAAATGGCCATAACAATGACAGCTGAGTTGCATTTCAGGTGAGCGATTTAGGACCATCATGATCCTCTTGTCTAAAAGTATATGTGTTACCAAACTGACAGGTCTTTTAACAATCCTGAACAAAGCCTTTGAAAACATTCAACATTTTCTCCATTTCCAACATTGTTTTCTACCCTCTCAAAGACATATCCAAATACTTATGACACATTTTACTTGACATCTGAAAGTGCTGTCAATTTGGAGAGGTCTAAAATTTTGTCATGAGGTAAAGAGTTATATTTGTTTTTCACAGGTGTATTACAAGGTACCCGAGAAGCTCTGGAGACTCAAGTTGAGAGACTGACCTCTTTGTTGGACAGAATGGAGAAAAGAGTGAGTATTTATCATTGTTAGGCAGGGACATGCATAGTGTAAAGTTAAGAATATGCAATCTCACAATTGGGCTACAGACATGCTTCCCCCCCCCCCCCCCCCCTTACCATCCCGTCCCCCTTCTCCTCATGAAACTATTTGAGCCATTTTCTGGGAAAAGATGGAGTAACCCTTAACCATACAATCCTAATTTTCCATGACCCTGAGGAAGAAGGCTTTGAAAAATATCTAGGAAAAAGGGGAAAATGCTGGTAATCAGCATTTTCTCCTTCTCCCACAAAGCTTTCTACCCTTCCGAAAACAAATTTCAGTTTTTGAGTAACATTTGATTTGATGTCTGCAAACGGTTTCAATTTGGACAAGTCTAAAATTTTGTTGTTTGGTGAAGAGTTAATGCGATTCCGTGATCCATTTTACTAAGCATAACAAAGTTATGGATCTGTTAAATCCACTTTGTCGAACATCCAATTTAATCTTGAGGTAGACTGGTCCTTAGACATGTAGAAAATTTACCAAAAGCAAACAATTTTGACACAGCTGTGCAGAGGCTGACCTGGGTCGATACTTTTTGCAGACACAGTAAACTCCTTTCTTTGAAGTACCCTTTTGTGAAAATATGCTCCATATTATAGAATAATGTCATGATTTTTCTTATAATTGGTAATTGTGGTAAAGGAGCCATCCCCTCTTTTCATATGGAGTTGTCTATACATTTAACTCTGTACCAAATGACAAAATCTTGGATTCATTCAAATGGAAAGTATTTGCAGATGACATAATTATGTGTGGCTCAACTCAAGTCAAGGACTTTTAAAAGGGAAGAAAACATTGTTGGAAAAGAAGAAAGTGCTGGTAAACAACATTTTCTTATTTTCCCATCATGCTTTCTACCCTGTTAAAGAACTTAGTTCACTTTTTTGACTTTTTGATTTGTCGCCTGCAGATACATGTACTTTCAATTTGAAAGTCTAAAATTTGTTGTGTGGGAAAGGGTTAGGCTTACATGAGACTATGAGAAACAGAGTAGTTTTGATGTTCAAACTTTTTCTTTTTCACACAGGTAAATTTTGACGGGCTAGTAGATGAGGAAGTAGATGTGTCTGATGACAATAAGGTATTTTTGTGTTATTTTATTCCTGGAATGCACTGATCCTGATAGATTTATATTATAGATTTAATGCATTACATAAAGATTCTAATGCCTTAAAGTTGAAATCATGAGGTATTTTTATTAGCTTGACTGTTTTTGAAGAAAACGTCAACGTATTGTCACAGCCGTGGTGTTGTCATCTGCATTGTGCAAAACTTTGACATTTTATAACATCTCTTGCTATTAGTGAGAGATTAGTTGTTAACTATCAAAAGGGAAGCCTATACAACAGGGGCAGATAACCATAATATTTTGACTCAGATATGCCCCTTTTTCTACTTAAAATTCTGAAAAACTTTTCCATTTTATATTATCTCTGGCATTACTGAAGATATTTACTTCAAACTTGAACGAGTTGTTAACTATCAAAAGGGGAACTAGTTAACCCTAAAAATATTTTTGACAAATGTATGCTCCTTTCTTGACTTAGAATTATGTCTCCCCCTGTCAGGGTCTGGAGACATATTGTTTTTCCCTGTGCGTCCGTCTGTCTGTCTGTCTGTCACAAATCGTGTCAGCTCTATAAGTCGAAAACCTTTTAAGATATTTTGATAAAATTTCACACATTTGTAAAGCACTATGAGACGAAGTTCATGCACAAGAACCATAACTATGGCTTGTATATTTTTTGAGTAATTTCCCATTGATTATTTTCCTTACTCATTTTACATACTATTTCGTGTCCGCTCTATAACTGGAAAACCTTTTAAGATAATTTGATAAAACTTCACACATTTGTAAAGCACCATGAGACGAAGTGTCATGCACAAGAACCATAACTCTGGCTTGTATATTTTTCGACTTATTTCCCTTTGATTATTTTCCTTACTCATTTTACGTACAACTTCGTGTCTGCTCTATAACTCGAAAACCATTAGAGGAAAATGACCATTATTTCAGTTAGAAATTGCCTTGGTGACATATCAATCCTTCTGACACCAAAAAGGGGGGAGACATCTGTTTTTTTGTAGAAAAACAAGTTCTAGTTTTCATTAAGATTTTAAAATCATCTGCAACTGTGGGTAGAATTTTCATTAAAAGCAACTGCAACTGAGGATTGGCATCCATATGCAGTGCCCTTGTTGGAAACTAGGGGTACTTTGATTCATGTTTTGATTTAATTGAAAATTGAAACATATAGACTATTTATAATACTCCTTTTACGAGGTACTTGTCACACAAATGGACCTGAATGTAGCAGACGGACAGATGGATACATTTAAAGAAAATCTAAGGAGCTACATAGAGGGAGCCAATGCTGCCCCAGGATGTCTAAGGTAAAAGATTATCAGTGCTCTCAATAAGCGGACATCGACGTATATTACGTCCAAATTTTGAGAAAAAACGTCAACATTTTGAAAGTCGGACGTTTTCTTTACGTCCAGATTTTGACAAAATCGTCTGAGAATTTCAACCCGGACGTTTTATCAAAAAACAATGCACAAAGGGTTTGACGCGTGTGGAGAACTTCGATGTCATTTATTCAATGTAAGGAAGGCGCTTTACAAAGAGTCTCTAATCATGTTAAAGCGTTTTGGTGATCCGGATTACGGTGTAAAGATGACAATTACACATTATGCGATTGTTTATCCAATTATGACCGGATTATGGTAAGTGTTTATTGGTCGGTCAATTATGATCGGTAAGTAATCAACCGTCTTTAATTTGACTGCAGCTGTAGAAATTAACGGATAATTGTAATCAATAAGACACGCAATCGAAGATATATTTTAAAAAAATTCAAGATGGATGGTTTAGCTGGTAACCAGAATTTTCACCTTTTCCCATGATGTTTTTTACCCTTTCAAAGACAAATTCCATCATGTAAGTGGAATTGCAATCGTTGTCTGCAGATGCTTTGAATTTGGACAATTGTAAATTTTGTAAATGCATAACAGTCATGAAACAATACACTTACTTGTTAAATGAATAAAATCATTTAGCTTGTATTTTACTTTCGCGACACAATCAAAATAAATCTAAGCCTATGACCACATTGACCGATGTGGAAGAAAAAATTCCTGATTTTTTAAAAAAAATTCCTAAAATTTGAACATGGAATTACAAAAATTCCTGAAATGGGCCCTTATTGAGAGCACTGGATTATACATTGTGATACTTTCACAATGTTCTGTTTGCAGAAGAATTTTATACAACTCATTTTCTGTGAATGGTTTTTGTCATGCCCCTTTCGGTGAGTTAGACATTGTTGTCACAACGATGCTGTGGCGTATGTGTATGCATGGCATTAGTTTGTCAGTGCCTGCATGCGTTACTTTGTGCATATGTCTGCCCATCCGTCCAGATTTTTGCGGACTGGAATTTCTGCATTTATGGACAGATTTCAAAATGATTTGGCACAATTGTCCTCCTTCATGAACAGAAGTGCCACTTATTCTGATAGGTCCATTGTCAAGGTTACATTTGAAGGTCAAATAATGAAATTGTCATACATGGAGCTTTTTCAAGCCATAACTTCTATATTTATATATTTATGGATGAATTTAAAGATAATCGACAGTCCTTTACCAGTAGAAGTGCCGTTTGTATCATCTTTTTTTCTAGGTAGGTCTAAGGTCAAGGTCACACTTAAAGGTCAAATGATAAAATTGTTATGCTTATACAATGCTGTATTATTATTGTCTGCAAATGCTTTCAATCTGGACCGGTCCAAAATATTGTGGTTTGGAAGAGTTAACTCCTTACTGAATGACAGATTTTTAGACTGATACACATTGAAAGCATTTGTTGAACACAGAGTAAATTTAGATTAGAATGATTAAATGGTGGGATTGTGGATGAAAAGGATTTTCCCACAGTGTTTTCAAAAGTTTTTTTTTTTTTCCATGGGTCATGAAAATATAATTTTGTTTGGTAATGGGTCAAGTTGCATACGTGTTATTTTCAAATTACAGTGTAACAGTAAGAAGTTATAAAGATAGTAGTATGTTCACAATCTACGAAATATGGACCAATGAATCCCAGTTACAAATGTAAGTTTTTCATTAAGTTCTCATTTTTAACTTTTTGTGGGAAACTGA
Source organism: Hippopus hippopus (assembly GCA_946811185.2). NCBI lineage: Eukaryota > Metazoa > Mollusca > Bivalvia > Cardiida > Cardiidae > Hippopus > Hippopus hippopus. The sequence continues at coordinate 9,637,683 of OX328103.1, read as the reverse complement.
AGAAGCCAGTGGCCTCGAATGAGCATAAGTATAACGCTTTACCAAACATTGCCATGTTTTGACTTTGTAGCGCATGACAAAATTTTAAACTTGTCAATTCTGAAAGCATTTGCAGAGTACAGATTAAAATGTAAGGTGGAACGAACTATTAGTTTTGTCTTTGAAAAGATGGCAAACATTTTAGTATAAGGAGGAAGTGCTGGTTACCAGCTTTTTCTCCTTTTCCCAAAATGTTTTCGAAAGGCTTCTTTCTAAGGGTCTTGAACATGTGGGATAGTGTGGCAAATGATTATGAACCTTGTAGAAGATGGCTCTTAAAAAACATTATGGGAAAAGGAGAAAATGCTGGTAAACAGCATTTTTTCCTCTTCTCACAATGTTTTCCATCCTTTCAAAGACAACCTCCATCATGATAGCCATGTAAAATTTGTCATCTGCAAATACTTTCTAAACTGGATAAGTCTAAAATTTTGTCATTTGGTAAAGAGTCAAATAATTTCATGAAGGCATGGATAGGTGTACTGTGGATAGATGACAGAAATACTGTTGAAAATGCCATTAAACACTAAACAAAATTTAATCTTTAGAATGGAAGGTATCTGGTGACGATAAAGGCAGACCTGTTAAAACATTATTTTGACAAAACAGTATGAAATGTGGAGAAAGTAATCATGTCATGCAATATCTCCGGGTATTTTTTCCCCCACAATATTTTGTTTCATTTTTTAAGGACAGAAGGGTCAAAATGTGTCTACATAAGGGAAAGGGTTTCCTGAATTTCCTGTAATGACCCTATCAGTTCACTTACAGATACTTTGTTTACCTTCTTGAAAGGCCTTTGCAAAGATGAATAGCGTTCTTGTACAAATAAACTCAGAGGAAGAGACTGAAAAAAAATGACATTTTAACAAATGGCCAAATTGCCCATTGGGGGCAATTTCTTATTTTATCAAAATGATTTTGTAAAAGCTTGTAATTGTAGAGGCATCATAAGGTACTTGTATTTTGAAAAAGACCACATAATTTTCTTTAATTTATATTATAGACACAACCAGACGGATGCAGGACAAGCATTCAAGAAAAGCTGGACCACTACACTGGATGGGGATGTTATAGAAAGATCTGTTCTAGTGCCAGGTCAGTCTTAACTCTTTATCAGATGATAGAATTTTAGACTTTATAAAATCAAAAGTATTGGAAGATTAAATGAAGCTCAAACCAGTATTTTCTCCTTTTCCCACAGTGTTTCTACCCTTCACAGACAAGGTTAAATTTTTCATTCGCCACAACTTGTATGTCTCTAAGCTTTCAGTTTGGGCAAGTGTAAAATTTTGCTGTTTGGGAAAGGGTTAAACAAATTTACAACTAAAGACTTTGAAATACTTTTCTAGAAATTTGTTAAACAGCAAAATTAAGGTTTTTGTACATGATAGCAGGTGAAAACATGATTGCACAAGGAGCAGTTGCTTGTTATGTGTTAATTGCTTTGCAGATTCATTCCATTTGTTCATTTTCAGACAAGGCATTTGGACCAAATATGAGAGCCATGCTCTGGCAAAAGAGGGTTTAATACATCTCCATGACGCATCATACCAAGCAAGTCATCACATAATTATGCAACCATTAAGTCCATTTTGTCCAACAACTGACTGAACTCTGACATGTAGAAAATTTAACGATAGCAAAAAGGTTTGACCTGGGTCAGCCTGAGCCTTCACAGGCTGACTTGGGTTGCTTTAAGCCCCCTTTTCACAGAACATGTGTATATAATAAATAGAGTTTATTTCATCAGCTTGTGGTTAATATGGGGGAAATATTTGCCAAAAAAGGGAAAGGTATGCGAAAGTAATGAGTTATTTTCGTGGACCTTTCCCTTTTGAGGCAAATATTTCCCCATACTAACCACAAGCTGATGAAATAAATTATATATTATATTTCCTCTGATTATTTTGTCAACGAATGCCACTTTTAAAACTTAAAAAACTTAAAAAAGTAGTTCCAGATTTTTGGCAGGAGGAAAATATTCACTGTGACGGGGAAATAATTCACCCCAGCTTAAATTACGACATTTCTTTACCCATAACATTTCTAAAAATAGACACATGAAATATAATATTTATGTATAATTAATCCAAATGACTAGAGGTCCTACGTGGCGCAGTGGTAAAGTGTAGGATGTGCAGCTTGGAGGCCTAGGGTAAGAGCCTCACTGGATGCACTGAGTTTTTCATGGAAATGTTCTTCGGCAAGACACTGCAGAGCCTTAGCTTAGTACTGGTGATACCAAGGAGCTGCATGAATAAACGAGCTGTCACCTTCATATGACAGAAATAATATTGAGAACAGTGTGAATCATTAATCAATCAATCAATCAACCAAATGACTCAATGAAAAACATTGAAGGAGATGAAAAGACTTTCACTGATTTGCATTGAAAACTGGGAATAGATTTAATTGCTTGTGACAAGCAGATGCTCTTTTTTCGTATACATTTAATCCTTTACCAGACAACAAAATTTTGGACTAGTCCAAATTGAAAGCGTTTGCTGGTGACAAATAAAATGTCACTCAAAATATGAAATTTGTTTTTCATAGGGTAGAAAACATTGTGGGAAAAGGAGAAAATGCTGGTTACCAGCATTTTCTCCTTTTCCTACTATGTTTTCAAAAGCCTTCTTTCTCAGGGGTGTTAAAAGTTGTTATTGTGAAGTCAAGGGTAGGGACCTAAGAAGTTGAGCTTATATGTTAATGAGTTGACCTTATATTTGATTCGCAAGTTTTCACGATATTGAGGTAAAAGACTTTTGTTTAAAGATACATCTTTACTTATTTTCATCCAGTTTATCTTTGTTTTTATAAAGCTATAATCATTCTTGTATCTTTGTGCCAAATGTTGCCCCTGATGGTTGCAATTTTGCACAGATTACGACAGATAAAAAATGCATGTCATTCTCTGGAGGCTATCCCTAAACATTACAAACACAGTTTCCAGTTTAAATCGAAGACAGACCCCTTGAGTTTCTTTATCCATACACCTTATATTGATTTTTTATCTACGTTTACACAGCTAACTAAATTCTACACACCTTAAAGTGGAAGCAGCGTTTGTTTACTCTCTGGCGTAAGATGTATCTTTAAAAAAAGAGGGGAAAGGATAAAAAAAGAGGGGAAAGAAGAGAATGCTGGTAACTACTGTTTTCTCCTTTCCCTGAATGACTTGTCTTGTACTTTTTCAAGGATAAAACTTACCAATTGGGCCAAAAGCTTTGAATTTGGAAAGGTCTTAAAATTTTGTTGTTTGGGAATGAGCTAATAAAATTGAAGCTACATTTTCATAATGATACTTTCATGAAGTGTTTTTTTTTTTCCTTTTATTAGCTCTTCTAATAAAAACGTTGAGATATTGTTGTATCCCTCGTCGTTGTCATTTGCTTTGTGCAAAAACTTTGACATGTTCAAAAACTTTGACATTTTATAATATCTCTGACATTACATCAAGTCATTCACTACCAAAAGGGGAATCCAGACAACAAGGGCAGGTAACCATCAAAGTAATTTTTACATAGTTATGCTCCTTTTTCAACCGAATTTTCACTAAAAATCAAGCAACTACAGCTGAGCATTGGCACCCCCATGTTGTGCTCTTGTGTCTCTGTAAGACAGGGCAGAAAATTGGATCATGATTTAAATCTGTTTCTTTTCTTTTCAGCAACATGGTGGAAGAGGGACTAGAGACTTTAGTGACCAAAAAGTAGCCAAATGGACATGATAGACTGGGCATTTAAATGACGTTTATAGATCTGTATTTTAGTTTATATAAAAATTTATATAGGATAGAACAATACTTGATAACACAGAGTGTAATATAAGTTATAGAAGAGTTATTTATATTTAATCCTTTACCATACGATCCGGAGTTTTGATGACCCTGACGGAGAAGGCTTTTAAAAACATTTTAGGAAAAGGAGAAAATGCTGGTACCTAGCATATACTTCTTTTTTCGCAATGTTTTCTACCCGCTCACATACAAATTCCATAATTTGAGCCTCACTGAATTTGTCGTCTGCAAGTACTTCCAATACAGTGGAGTCTGAAATTTTGATGTTTGGTAAAGGGTCAACCCTGTTTTACGCAATCCCAAGTTTTTAGGACCCTAAGAAAGAAGGCTTTTGACATCATTATGTAAAAAGAAAAAAATAGTGGTAACCAGCATTTTTCTTCTTTTCCCAAAATGTTTTCTACCATTCCAGCTACAAATTTTATGGTTTGAGTTACATTGAATTTGGCGTCTGCAAATGCTTTCAATTTAAACAAGTCTAAAATTTTGTCGTTTGGTTAAAGGTTAATAGAGGATGAGCCTTTCTGCTTTGAGAAATAGACACTGAATCTAAATTCTACATGCTCACCTGATTAGTGTTTGACACAAACTATGCCAGAAAATTCGGTTGCTCATCTCAGACACAAAGTCACAAGTGACAGCCCCACTTTTAGGGACGATAGTTTTATAACAAGTGCTGTATACAAGCAGAGAAATTATTTACCAAATAATACATGACCTTGAGGGCAATATGGAAGTTTACTGACTGGTTTTTCGGACCAATGGTGTTATAAATATGGACCTCTGCTGTGCTTCTGGACGAAACACCTGGTTCTTTAAAGTGCTTGGTGTATAGCGCCGTCAAACGGGATCTCAGTTTAATGTCTCATACGAAAGACTATTAGTAATTTTAGATGGACAGCTGTGCGAATTGAACCCACACCCTCAAGTGACCCAAAACATCACGTTCACAAGTCCTACGCTCTACCAATCGAGCTATGCGCGCTGGTCGCGGTGTGGAAAAGGCAGTGGTTGCCCTGTTGTACTAGAAGCCAGACATGCTACTTAGGTTCTCATTGGCTTTTTGTATTTTGATATACTTGTTATTTATTTTTTTGAAACTATACTCTTTTTCTCGACTTGCCCATCATTTACTCTGATATTTTCTATGTTGTCTTTGAAGTCGCATTTAGTTTTCCTGTTATGGATTTATACTGATAGTTTAATAAGAATTGTATACATGTATTTGTGCTAACATACCCCCTCCCCACCTTTTGTTATTATAAAGATAGAGCAGTAAACTTCAATAAAGCCAAAGTAAAAATGCTTTTCTTGTTACGTTCCCAGTCACCAATGCTAGAAACACACATGTAGTGAAAAAGGTCATTTTATATCAAAAGAATTCATGGCTGTCTGCTACAACTGAAGATCGTTTTTGATAGATGTATTCGCTGTTTTCCATACAATCCCAAGATTTAAAAGCCCGGCCGGGTAGCTCAATGGTTAGTGTATCCTACACGTGACCTGGTGGTTGTGAGTTCGATACCAGGTTGAGGCAAACTTTCCGGGGATTCTTCGCCTTTCACCTCTGATACATGTGAGAAAAGCAGTCAGTGACTTGGAAAGAACGTCGTGTCTACTGGTGTGAGAAAGCCAGGAAACATGCGTAGGTGCATTGACCGCCATGATATGACCTAAGCTGTTAAAACGGCGTTAAACTCCAATACAATCAACCAATCGAGATTTTTATAAAATAACATGAGAGGGCCTTTTGAAAACATACTGGGAAAAGGAGAAAATGCTCGTCGCCAGTATTTTTCTCCTTTTCCTACATTGTTTTCTATACTGTCAGAGACTAATCTTATCATTTGAGACACATATGCAAATGCTTTCAATGATTGGACCAGTGCACACTTTTTTAGTAATGTAAAATTGTTATAAACTCACTCAAAAAGGACTGCTTTCCTGGGTATACCCAAATGGGCTCGTCCATCTAATAATCATGTGAAAGTGTATAAATCAGGTTTATTACTTTGCCCAATGACATGACTGAATACTTTTTCGTGTCGAAAGCGTTAAATTTTGCAGACGTCAAAGTGCGTGTCTCGTAGATAAAATAAAATTTAATTCTTGTGTAAAGCAGCTGTAGTCTGGAGACTAAACACTTAGATTTTGAAACCTGTGACCATTTACTAAGTCCAGGTTAACAAGAATAATTATGGATAATGGACATAAATGTATCATGAGACATTAGGTACTGTAAAAGTGGATATTATTTCGGGTCTTTAATTTCGCGAAAAACGAAATAATGACCTTTTTTGAAATAATGACACATGTTTTTATTTCCGCGAAAACTGAAACAAACGGTCTTGCATAAGAGTAATTTTTGTGTCGGCGTCCGGTACTGACGAACTACAATCCCTTTAATTGGTAGTATTAACCGCCACTAGACTGTTATTCTGGTACACTTTGATGAAAAATGGCATTCATTGATCTTGACAGAGGTCCCAGTTAATCGCTCCCACATGACCCGGTGTATTTAAGCTGATGGATATTTTCAAGTTTTTATCAATACGCGAAAATCGCGAATATTTCTACGGCGCGAACATTTCCGGTTTTACAGTAGCTATAAAATGATAATAATATGTGAGCCTTGCTCTGGGGAAACACAGTTTAACCCTTAGGCTGCTGATCGCGACTTACTGACCTTTTGCGGACAGTGTAGATCAAGATCAGACTGCACAGAACATGCAGTCTGATCTTGGATCTACACTGTCCGATAAGAAGATATTTTCCTTCAAAAATTACATTTGAAATAGCATCATTTGGGTGTTTACTATGGGCTTGAACAGTTTCATATAATTCATTTAGCAGGATAAGGGTTAATGCATTATAGGCCTACCAAGCGAGTCGTCACACAATTATGGGTCTGTAAAATCCATTTTATCTAACAACCAACTAAATACTGAGAGAGATGTAGAATGGTCCTTGGACATTCAGAAAATTTATCAAAAGCAAAAAGTTTCGACACGGGTCAGCCTGTGCGCACTGCGCACAGGCTGACCTGTGTCGATACTTTTTGCAGATGCATTAAGCCCCTTTTTCACAGAACATGACCCTCATAGGGTTTGTGGAAATTTCGAAAATGATTCTGGAACGAATTACACGTGTAGAATATGGCTGGGTGCATGTTTCATATTAATCTTATCAAAATAACCCAATTCTTTACTTTTCGAGAACCAAGATTATTTTCTTAAACACAAACGATTTTAATATGAGGTCAATTAACCTCTGCATAGCGACCAAGGAACTAAATTTAACCATTTCCTTTTTCACGGGCTTACGGCTACAACGGATATGACGTCATACTTTCGTCGGAATAGTCTGACGTCGACGCCTAGTTACAAAAGGAGCGTAGGAAATCTTTTCACATGTATTTGACAAATACTTGAAATAAACTGATTTAAATAGATAAATAAAGACAATAAAAATCCGTAATGTGCACGATTAACGGAATCGAGCAGTCAACATATATGACGAGCTACAGAGGCGAAATGCCGTCCCTCCCGCTCATCAAATACAAAAACTTACCATCGATGTTTGTTAGCTTATCTTCTGAAGCTGACAAGTAAGTGAAATTCTTAATGGTTGATAAAAGGCAGTCCACAAGGTATTTTTGTGTGATTTTTCTATTTACCACCATTTACCACACAACCTCGAGCTTTAACGACCCCAACGAAAAGATCTTTCGAAAACATTGTATGAAAAGGAGAAAATGCTGGTAATCATTTTCTACCCTTCCAAACATGTGCGAATTTCTGTTTTTGAATTACGGTTATTCTGCCAATTTCTGTCAATATGGACAATTGTAATGTTTTGTCGTTTGGTTAGGCGTTAAATCATTCACGGACTTGAGGTTCTTCGATGTTCAGTGGTGAAACTGTTTGAATTGTAGTAAGAAAACCCTGAAGGCGCCGGCCAAGTAGGTGCATCCTGCAGCAATGACTCATCGATCCACAGCGAGTTTAGGCTGAGCCAGAATTTAAACCCAAAACCCTGGATTTCGTTAACCATTAAACTACCTGGAATAGGCAGAGCACCATGAGAATCCAGTTTTAGAATAGATGAACTTAGTTTTTGCAAAACGTCAGCCTAAACAAGAAAGCATGTACGCCGTCCGAAAAAGCTATTTGAATCGCTATTGGCATGAAAAAAATTCGCCACAGGCGAAAACGGTGACCAGTGCGGGCGGCATAGATCAAAATCAGACTGCACAGAATCTGCAGTCTGATCTTTAATCTATGCCAACCGCTTGTTCAGTCAAGCCCAGTAACATAAAACTGCTACTGGGTTTCTGTGGATCCGATGGTATTTTCAGGTATCGAAATAGGTAGAATTTATAATATGTGAAAAGGGGGCCTAATGCATCTCGGAAAAAGTATCGACTCATGCCAACCTACGCAATCAGCTGACATGGATCGAAACTATTTGCTTATAATTTATCTGCATGTCCAAGGATCATTTTACCTCGTGATTTAGCCGGTTGTTAGACAACATAGATTTTATGGATCCATAATTGTATTATGACTTGCTTGGTATAATGCATCACGAAGATACATTGAACCCACTTTTGATACAGCGCTGCTCATATGTATCTTCGCGATACATTATTCCAAGCAAGTCATCATATTCTGTACCGTCTGATAATGGCGGAGGAAGAGTTAAAATAGTGTCGCAAACTCGCAACAAAGCAATCTTTCTTTAAATCTTTTACTCGCCCATCTGTTCGTGTTCGATATTATTATTTTCTGTCCCTCCGCCTCAATGGTTTAGGAGTTGACTTGTAAACAGAAAACCCTAGTTCTATCCCCGAATTTAGCAGAAGTCACGAGGGAATGTCCTTGGCACATACAATTCAGAGATCCGGCCTTGTATAACCATAGGTAAGATATAGAGGATATTTGGTTTTTACGGGGAAAGATCGAAATTTATTTCATCGAGTGAACATCATCGGTAATATTTTCACTCGCGCCACTCGTGAAAATATTACTGATGATGTTCACGAGATGAAATAAATTTCCATCTTTCACCGAAAAAAACAAATATTCTATTTATTTCATGCTTTTAACCCTTTCTGGGGGGAACTTAATCAAAATCCAGTACAGTTCTTTTCGGTTATTCCCCGTGGCGTACCCCCTCCGCATAGCAACGCATTTACAATATTACGTCAAGCGCGAGAAATGTAAGGTAAATTACGTCATATTTCCATCTGGTTGTGAGGCACGCGCATTTTACCTAGGTAACTAGTGCGCGGGAACAACTGTTTCCGCCTTCAATTGAAAAGTTAGAATACAAAAATCGGTATTTTCACTGGTCGTAACCATGAAATATCGAAAAATATTTCACCGATATTTCTCGATAACCTACCGGATAGCATGAAATAAATAGAGGACATTTGTTTTTTACGGTGAAAGATCGAAATTTATTTCACCGAGTGAACATCATAGGTAATATTTTCACGAGTGGTGCAGCCACGAGTGAAAATATTACCAATGATGTTCACGAGATGAAATAAATTTCCATCTTTCACCGAAAAAAACAAATATTCTATTTATTTCATGCATTTAACCCTTTCTGGGGGGAACTTAATCAAAATCCAGTACAGTTCTTTTCGGTTATTTCCCGTGGCGTACCCCCTCCGCATAGCAACGCATTACAATATTACGTCAAGCGCGAGAAATGTAAGGTAAATTACGTCATATTTCCATCTGGTTGTGAGGCACGCGCATTTTACCTAAGTAGCTAGTGCGCGGGAACGACTATTTTTCACCTTCAATTGAAGAGTTAGAATACAAAAATCGGTATTTTCACTGGTCGTAACCATGAAATATCGAAAAATATTTCACCGATATTTCTCGATAACCTGCCGGAAAGCATGAAATAAATGCGTAAGCTCTCGCCATGTATTACCAAAAATTCAGTGAAAAGCGACGTAAAACACCATTGAAACTACCTTTTTATTCTTACAACATGTATTTTAGCCATGTTCTGAAAAAAGGGAGTTTTATGCAACTCCGTGATGCATTATGCCCACGGCAAATCGTCACAGAATTACGGATCCATTTATAAAATCTAATCTGTTGAAAAACCGATTGAATCATGAGGTAGTCTGGTCCTTTGACATGAAGAAAATTGACCTATAGCAAAAAAGTTTCGACCCAGGTCAGCCTGCGCGGACTGCGCAGGCTGATATGAGTCGATACTTTTTGTAGATGCATTCAACCCCGTTTTCACAGAGCATGAATCATTCACATTAAATACTTTATTGTTTTTCCTACAGGTCTTACATGGTTGTACCGCTGACCCGGGCCAAGCGACCCGTGCTACAACCCTCTAAAGTAGCAACGGAACAAGTTATCAGCCTTGCCCCAGTAAGACCGAAAAGTGCCAAAAAGCATGAAACAAAACCTAGAAAGGTAAGTACCCAAAAGTTGAGTCCATTCTGATTCTTCGCCACGTAGCTCTGTCAGTAACTAGGTAACCACAGGCCTTTGAAACTCCAATGGACTTTCGCGGAACACTGAAATTTTCATTGGTCGATCATCAAACACTGTTACTTGAAATAGCTCATCGGCAAATCCCCCATCTTTGTAATAAGTTATTATATAGGATATAGTAGCCTAGACTCCAGCCCGATCGTTTTTTCCTTATATATATTCGGACTTAATGTCAAAGTAACGTACAAATATAAAAAAGGGAAAAAATAAAAATGATCGGACTTGAACCCAGGCTACGGATATAGAAGTCATGTATAGAAGCAATATGTTAATGTACTGTTTTTAGTAAGGGTGTTCGATGCTTGAGCAATGAACATTTTGGTATTCTTTGCTTATGGTGGCATATTTCTGTCACGAGATACGAGACAACTATTGTGATAATTTAAGAGAACTATCGTGATAAAACAAACTTTCCTGGAATAAAATATTGTTTAGATAATAAGAAGTTTCGCGATAAAAATATCGTGATAGTTCTTACTGTTATCATGATTATTTTTGCTTTCGTGCCCACAACTGACATTTACGGTGTCTATAATTAGATACGGTTTCGGAACATCTTCCTCTACAACCTTATGATTTTTCCTTTTCCCCCGAATTATTTAAAAGTTGTTTGTAGGAAGCATTTCGAGTCTTCTTTGCGTTTAACAGACTTCTATTCATTTCAGGTGTGGTCAAAATTTACCAATTAATTTACAATTGTAAATAATTCGAATTCTTACTTACTGACATCTCGTGAAGTCAAAAACTGCCGAACTGCCACCTCGTGAAGTCAAAAACTGCCGAGTTCATCCAATTAGTGAATTTTCTATTTTTAGATATCGAGAAATGGGTGGAATTGTCACGATAATTTTATCTCGAATGTCAGCTTCGTACGGTGGCACAAAAGTGACATGGAAGATATATTTTATACTACGTGCGCACGCAGTAGCTAATACGTGCGCACGTATTAGTTATTACGTGCGCACGCAGTAGCTAATACGTGCGCACGTAATAAGTAATACGTGCGCACGCAGTAGAATTACGTGCGCACGTATTAGTTATTACGTGCGCACGTAATAACTAATACGTGCGCACGTAATAGCTACTGCGTGCGCACGCAGTAGCTAATACGTGCGCACGTATTACATATTACGTGCGCACGTAATAATCCACCAATCAGAATCATGAACGGAAGCCATTGTTTCAAGATGGAAGTGGAAGATAGACATTTATTGATCCTTATAAACTGATTGGTCGATTATTACGTGCACACGTAATAGTTATTACGTGCGCACGTATTAGTTAATACGTGCGCACGTATTAGCTACTGCGTGCGCACGTACTAGCTACTGCGTGCGCACGTAATAACTATTACGTGCGCACGTATTAGCTAATACGTGCGCACGCAATAGTTATTACGTGCGCACGTATTAGTTATTACGTGCGCACGTATTAGCTACTGCGTGGGCACGTAGTATAAAATATATCTTCCATGTCACTTTTGTGCCACCGTAGCTTCGTGCACGTTTGAGAAATTTTGCGTTAAAATATTTACTGATCAATATTAAATTTTCAAGATAACAAAGATTATCGTAATTTTATTTTTTTTCAGGAAACTTTTCACTATCTAAATAAAATTTCCCGGATACTTTGATTTATCGCGATATTTTTCTAAAATTATCATAGTAGTTATCTCTTTTCTCGCGGCAGAAATATGCCACCATATTTGATAGACCATTGTAGTTTCATTAGCCCATGCTTTAACGTACAAGGAATCAAACCCAGGGGAGTCGCTTATTTGACTACCAACTGGGCTAATTTCTGTCCGAGTATTGACGATAGTCATTGCGACAAAATTCATTTCTTTCTCACGGATGCACATTGTTTCGTCTTCGTTTATGTAGGAAAGCAGCCATTAGCTTGTAAAGAATACTGTGAGAAATAATATTAAAAAAAAAAAACTACGGCAAAGCATGGATATTTGCATTGGCAACCGTAATTATATCTTGTTAAACCTATACCTAACAAACTCACGTTAAATTACAACCCCAAGGAAGAAGGGGTTTGTAAACATTCAGAAGCAGAAAAACAGTTTAAAATCAAGTTAGACGGCGTGTCTTGAATTTTAAAAGAAACATTCAAATTGTGGACAAGGGGTCGTGTCAATGCTAAATTCTAAGAAATTCAATCTGTTTGGCTGAGATAGAAGGTCACAGCCGTTTAGAATGACCAATATGGAAGGTCTCAGCCGATAATCTTGAATTTTATGAGTAGAACAATATTAAATAGAGTCGTGCTCGTAGAAAGGTGGATTTAATTCATATCCATGATGCATTGTACCAAGCAGGTCATCACATGGTAATGGATCCATAAAATGTAATTTGTCTCACAATCGGCTCGATCATGAGGTAGAATGGTGCTTCTACATGAAGAAAATTGACCAAAAGCAAAAAGTATCGACCCAAGTCAGCCTGCGCAGTTTGCTGACTTGGGTCGATACTTTTTTTAGATTCATTAAACCCCTATTCCACAGAGCATGGTAAATTTCATAAATCCTACTGAATGCTAACTCGTACGGTCTATGTACAAACAGAACGTTCTAGAGTTAAAGCAACCTTATAAGGAAATACCAGACCCATCCCTGAAATCTGCCGAGCTCTTGGTAAATTATCATTTTTAACCCATTTCATCATGTGATTACAGGTGTTTAATACCAAATTTGGACCAATGGATTCGGCCACCATTGACGCTTTATACAACAAGAGACGGTATTCCACATCTTCCAAGAATGCTGCAAAAGACGTTGCACTTCCGGTCTCTCGGGTAATTTTATCTTTTACACATTGCATTTCCGGTCTCTCGGGTAATTTTATCCATTACACATTGTATTTCCGGTCTCTCGGGTAATTTTATCCTTTACACATTGCATTTCCGGTCATCTTTACACATCGTATTTGCGGTCTCTCGGGTAATTTTATCCGTTACACGTTGCATTTACGGTCTCTCGGGTAATTTTGTCCTTTACACATTGCATTTCCAGTGTTTCGGGTAATTTTAACCTTTATAAAATATGGACACTGTAATTTTTTACCTAGAAGACAAATCTTTAGACTTGTCAACAGGACATGTCAGATGTGTCTCAAAATGATTGAATTTGCCCTTTATGTCTTTACTACACTATCACGAGTTTTCACGACCCTGAGTAGGAAGGCTTACGAAAATATTGAGGGAAAAGGAGAAAATGCTGGAAACCAGCATTTATTCCTTTTCCCACAATGTTTTCCAACCAATCACAGCATTTATGTTCATTTGTTCCAATTTTGAAATTTTCGTCTGCAGGCGTTTCGAATTTGGAAGATTCTAAGATTTGCCGTTTGAGAATGGGTTAAATAGTAGAAAAATTATGGAAAATGAGAATATGCTGGTTGCCAGTATTTTTTCGTTTGCTTACAATTTTTACAAAAGCTGCATTTCTAAAACCTGGGAAAAAAAACTGACAAAAAAGAATCTTGCAAGAAAATGAAAACAGCAAAATATTACAAAATTATCCCAATTTCATGTGAACATTTGGTATCATTAAGAATATAACCATTTATGTGAGCCATGCTCGGTGAAAAGGGGGTGTAATGCATCTGAAAAAAAGTCGACCCAGGTCAGCAGGCGGAGTCCGCTTAGGCTGAACTGGGTCGAAACTTTTTGCTTTCGGTAAAATTTCTGCATGTCCAATGATCATTCTACCTTATGACTCGGTTGTTAGACAAAATGGGTTTCATGAGCCTATAATGATGTGATGACTTGTTGGTATGATGCATCACGGAGATGCATGACACCCGCTTTTGCATATCTCTGTCTCTCTCTGTCTCTGTCTCTGTCTCTCTCTCTCTCTCTCTCTCTTAACAAAAAACCTGTGTTATTTTCTTGAAGTCTTTATCAAACGACAAAATTTTAGACTGGTCCAAATTCAAAGCATTTGCCGACGTTAAATTAAAAATTGCAAAAATTAGGAAATTTTTATTAAAAGGGTACAAAACATTGTTGGAAAGAAGAAAATGTTGGTTACCATCTTTTTCTTCTTTTCCCACAATGTATTCAAAAGTTTTTTTTCTTTGGGTCGTTAAACTTCGGGATTCTGTGGTAAACGGCTAAATAAGCTATATTTGCCAGGGTGGAAGTCGTGGCAAACCCTTAAACCCCTCCCCCACCCTACAAAAACTGTCAATCATTCGAAGTAAAGTTTAGTAAACAAGCCTAAAGATAACAGCAAAAATTTCAAAGGATAGATTAAAACGTTAACACTTTGTTTCATACAACATTTTATCACATAACCTCCCTTGTTTTCAGTGTAATATACCCATTACGAATTTTCTTATCTCATACACGTTTAATATCACTATTGTGTGAGGTCATTTTTGACGTCATTTTGTACGTATTTCGTAGAGGAGAATGGGTTTTATTGATATTACCGCGTGTGTATCTATAGATGGTTTTGCATCTTCTTATCTATGATTTGTGAAATATCGTTATGTGATAAAAAGAATCTGACATTCGTTGGCGTATGAGATAAAGATTTTATTAAACTCGTCAAGAAAAAATGTTATTAAGCTCGCCAGAGGCTCGCTTAATAACATTTTCCCTAGACTCGTTTAATAAAATTTTATCTCAACGCCAACTCATGTCAGATCCTATATATCGTTAACCTTTCAATCTGTTCTTATAGTAGTCATTAGCGTTCGTTACAGTTAGTCCTTTTTTACTTAATACCAGAATTAGTTCGTACATTTATTTCGTTTTTTTTTTCTATGTAGTTTACTATGGTGTACTAGTATCAATAATGAAATACATGGGGGTCACAAACTTCGTTGTTGTTTTTTTCTATCCCATAATTTGTAACATGTCAAGCTACTGGCATTCGGTTCAATTTCTGACTTGACATCTACACAATTAGATTGCAATGATTTCAATTGTGTGCTACATTTCAAAGACAAAAAGTATCTAAAAGTTGCATAAACAATGTTATTTTCTTTAAAAAAACATATAACTCCCCCCCCCCCCCCTGCATCTGCTCATATGATATTCTTTTTTTAACTGTAGCGAAGGTACCTTAAACCAGATTCTGGCCCAACTTTTTTTGGAGTGGGGGAAGAGGGAATTTCAACCCTTTACTACATAATGCCGACTTTTAATGACCCTGAGAAAGAACGCTTGGGAAATTTGGATAAAAGGATAACATGCTGGTTTTCTCCTTTTACAACAATGATTTCTACCCTTCCCAAAACAAATTTCAATTTTTTAATCACATTAATTTTGTTGTCTGCAAATGCTTTCAGTTTGGACAAGCCTAAAATTTTATCGTTTGGTAAAGAGTTAAAGAACTTTTTTTTAAAGAAAATCTAATACAATAGAATGACTGCTTGCACTTAGTTGAGGAAAAAATAAGTTCTAAAAATGACTTTCTTCTTTCAGCCCGACCCCCCGACTACTACCCAGGAGCCCAAAGCGGATATGGTCCGTTTACGGGGTCAGAGATATGAGGAGACCCCGGATGTCTGGCAGGACGCGGTGTTGTGGGATAGAATACAGTCGAGATCCGCCACGCAGCCATGTTGTGGTTCATCAGTCGATAAGACGCTTCCCTCATCTTCAAAAGTAGCACTGGTGTCCGGAGATACGAAATTGTTGAACAAAAGGTTCGTAGATGACATAAATCTTTATGTTGCTAAGGTGACTCCTAGTTTCTTTAACTCTACCAGACGAAAAAAAATTAGTCTTGTCCAAAGCACTTGCAGACGACTAATTGAATGCGACTGTAAAAATGGAAATTGTCTTTCAAATAGTAGAAAACATTGAGGGTAAAGGAGAATACTGGTTACCAGCATTTTCTCCTTTTCCTATAATGTTTTCAAAGGCATACCTCATTGGGGTCGTTCAAACTCGGGATTGTTTGGTAAAAAAGAAACAAGAATAAGCGGTTATTTGTTTTTAGACCTTGCAGCATTGTCACTTACACTGGAATAACTGTGGTATTGTACAGTTTAGACCGTCCTCTATCCCATCGGCACTTTGGCTGAACTGAGCCAGTCTGTAAAATAAATAAATTAAAAAATAAATAAATAAATAAAACGAAAAAATGAAATGAACGAACAAAAGAAGAACGAACAAACGGACGAAGAATCGAACGAACGGACGAAGGAACGAACGAAAGAACGAACGAACGGACGAACGAACGAACAAACGAACGAGCGAATAAGATTGAACGAGAGTGTAAAATAGAATGATTACATAATTAAGTAAATAAACTAAGATGAACAAGTTTGTTAATCGAATAAACAAAGTAAATAAATAAACAAAATAGATAAATAAACAAAGTTAATGAATAAAAAAATAACAAGCGAGCACACGAAGGAACTAACGAACGAGAACGAACGAAAGAACAAATAAGATTGAACGGAGTATAGAATGAATAAAAATAGATTCATTAATTGGGATGAAAAAGTTTGTAAATCGAATAAACAAAATAAGTAAATAAACAAAATAAATAAGTAAACAAAAAATAATGAATAAACAATATTACGAACGAACGAACGAAAGAAGGAACAAATAAACAAACGAACGAACAAACGATCGATCGAACAAACGAACGAACGAACAAACGAATGAAGAAACAAACAGTTTTAGCTTTTCAAACATTGACCATACAGAACTACTAGTATTTTGAGACTTCAACAATCTTATATTCTTAACCACTAAGCTGCTAAGCGCGACTCACGGACCTTTTGCGGACCGTGTAGATCAAGATCAGACTGCACAGAACGTGCAGTCTGATCTTGGATCTACACTGTCCGATTAGGAGATACTTTTCCCCTACAATACCTTTGAAATAGCAAAATTTGGGTTCATAACGTTACTATCTGCTTGAAAAATTCATATTAATTATTTAGCAGGAGAAAGATTAATAAATACGTGACTGAAGAAGCCAAACACGGTAACATCGCCTAGATTAAAATCTTTGTTTGTTTACATGTCTTTAATGCCGTTTTCAACATCATGTATGTTACTTCGCGGTGGCCGATGCACCTATTCATGCTCCCGTTGAGCTTCTTTACACAACGTTTTTCCAAACCACTGGCTGCTTTCCGAAATAAACATCGTCGAAACGATGTTTAGAGTTGAGATTTATCGAGCTTTGGAAGCAAGGAACCGACAAAGGACATTTGACAATATAACTCTTATCTTGCCAAATAACTAAGATAAAATTTTCAAATCGATAGTAAAGAACCCAAATATTGCTATTTCAGAGATCTGTTTTAGGGAATGATATCTCCTTATCGGATAGTGTAGATCCAAGATCAGACTGCACGTTCTGTGCAGTCTGATCTTGATCTACGCTGTGCGCAGAAGGTCGGTGAGTCGCGCTTAGCAGACTAAGGGTTAATAGAAACTCTGAAACCTAGATTTTTTTTTACATTAGAATGCATCTCCGTAATGCATTGTACCAAGCTACTCATCAAATAAGTATGGATCCTTACCATCCATTTTGTATAGCAATCAAATGAATTATGAGATAAAATGGTCCTTGGACATGCAGAATATTTACCAAAAGCAAGAGGTTTCGACACAGGTCAGCCTTTTTCAGACAGCATGGTTCTTTCGAATATTGAGGTAGTAGACCTCTAAAGCTTCTAGTGCAACATGGAATAAAATTTCTTGTTAGTTGATAAATAAGGATTTATACTGATAAAATACTTTTGCACATTTTTAACTGGCCAGAAATTTCTTTGATGTCTATCTTGAAATTATTCGTTGATACTTTTGTTAGTTTCCTGAAAAGGGAGGTAATTATTATCTCCCTTTGTAAAGAGAATATAGCGGTTTTAGATTTATAAATAATAATTCTAGGATGGAAAAAAAGGCAGAAGTGGCTTGGTTAAAGTAGTTAAATAATACTCATTTTTAATCATAGCAAATTTTGTAGGATAACAGTAAAGTGGAAATAGCTGTTTTCCTTTAGGAGGGTACTACCTTAAGAGCTACAAGTATAGCGAACAAAGCCGTAGACTATCACATTTCACTCACACTTCTTTTAGCATTTCGACATTTCTGATAATATTAACTCTTTACAAGACAATAAAAAATATACTTGTCAAAATTAGAAGCGTCAACAGGCGACAAATTAAATGTGACTCAAAATAATGAAAATCGCTTTTGAAAAGATAAAAAAGGGATAAAATTCTGGTTATAATTAATCGATCGATCGATCAATCAATCAATCAATCAATCAATCATAATGATGATACAGTGAAAAACGGTAACAATATTGAAGTGATGATATAGATGATGGGCAAACCATACCTTCTCTGCATACGCACGTATTCCTGATTTCCGTACAAATATTACCAAAACTGCAGTTGCCCATACAGATTGTCCTAGTCCTGTCGGTGATAGTTGAAGTTGGACAGGATGTGTTCCTTGGGTCTCGAACTAAATCTTCCACGGACACAGAGGCACAACTGCAGGACAACAGAAACTCTAACGTATCATTGTGTAGCGGAGTTCCGTCCAAGCCACTTCCGTTTGTTTCGACTAATATTCGTAAATAAGGATATGAAAGCGTATATTTAACTCCATACATCATCACAAACAGCACTAAAGCAAGCCAATAGAAGCATTCCGATTTTCTGAACATTCTGGACGCTGTTTCCGGTTGTCCGCCGTTTCTTGGGAGGACTTAAATGTGTCGTTTCTAATAAATTTATTCAAATTTTTGTTCCCGAAATTCTAGAACAAGTCAACTGTAATTTTACACACTTTTTGTTATAATTTAGTAATCAAAGATCTGGTGAAGTAGCGGGGGTTTAGATCAAGATCAGACTGCACTTTTATTTCAGTCTGATTTTGATCTACAGGATCTACGAAAGTTATCTTTGTCACCCATTCCCATACGATGAAAGAGAGTTTGAAAGATGTTCAGAGGTGTATTTATACAACATTACATCATTGTCAAGTATCCTGTTAATATTGTTGGGTTTTTCCCACTTGATATGCAACAGAAATGAAAATAAAAATGGTATTGGCAGAGCCTTTACCTTCCACTAGGCCCACTAATAAATGGTTTTGTGCTAGTGAATAGTGAATTGAATAATAAACAAGAAAGTATTAATGCGTAACATCAATGGCGCCGCGAACCAGTTGTTTCTGAAATAGGACACATTACAGCACGTTAATTTTTTACGCCAAAGGAATCACTTGAACAAACTTCGTAGAGGTCCACGTGGTGATACTACATGACAAATATTTAAACTCTGGACCATCTGGGATACGATCTGGTTTTTATCGATCTAGCAATGAAATTACGGTATTTTACATGTTAAAAAACAACAACAACAAAAAAAAAAAAACCAGTCCAAATTGCAAAACAAAGTTGGTACGGGCTCGACGATCTGGTAATGAAAGTACCGTATTTTTGCATGTATGTTAAAAAAAAAAGCGCTGAACCAGTCCATATAGTAGCTACCTCCACAAGCACTTTTCAAAAGCGAATGAAAATATAGTGCCGCCGCCCATGCGGCGCCACAATTAAAGTACTTAAAGTCATGAAAAGCGAACTTAATTAGAGCTGGATTATTACTAGGACAGGATTATAGATTGGACAGGATGCAGCATGCAGAAAGTGAAAATAAGTTGTTGTTTTTTCATAGTTTGTAAGACATGTTTTGTGAATTTGGAGTAACTATTATTTTGACAAGTAAATCCTAGAAAGATAATGGCACCGGTAGTGTGTTGAATCACAGGCCTTTGAAGCTCTATTAGTCTATCACGGAACACTAGAATTGTCCTTGGTCGATCATCGAACACTGTTAGCACATTGGTGCATCGCCTGTTTATCACGGAATACGTATATACTCAAATTTTTTTATTAACACCGTTTCTATAAATAGCACATTGGGGGATTCCCTCTGTATCGTATATAGTAAGACAAACATTGTCTTACTATATACGATACAGAGGGAATCCCCAATGTTCTGTTTATAGTAACAATGTCCGATAATGAAAATTTCGTTATCCCTTGATAGACCAATAGAGTTTCAGAGGCCTATGGTTGAACACATGCTGTATGTTGAACACAATGACCAGGCTATCTGGAAACAAGAACGGCCGAAAAATACACAAAAGAATAAGTCACAATGCATTGCAAATGCATGCAATAGTAAACCATTGTATTCACTTGGAGAAAAAGCTCGGAAAAGGGTACAACCATATTGAGTTAAGGATGCTGAATGGTTTTATTTTTACGCCAACACTCTGTTATACACCAACATTCTTTTATACGGCCACACTCTGTTATACAACCACACTCTTTTATATGACCACACTTTGTTATTCGACCACTAGACCCTCCTCTTTTATTCACCGACTTAACACGATGACTTTCTTTATACCCCGAGTTTTAACGACCCTGGAGAAGAAGGCTTTTGAAACATAGTGGGAAAGGGAGAAAATGCTACTAACCAGTATTTTCTCCTTTTTTCACAATGTTTTTTCTCTTTTAAAGGTAAATCCCACCATTTGAGCTACATGTAATTTGTTGTCTAAAATGCTTTTAATATAAACAAGTCTAAGGTTTTGTCGTCTTGTAATGATTTAAACATATTTTATTCATTAACTTATGCCCTACAATTTACAAAATATAATTTAATCATATGACGAATGAGCCTTGCTCTGGGAAGAGTGGGTTTAAAGCACGTCCTTAACTCTTTACCAAACAATAAAATTTTGGACTCGACCAAATTGAAAGCACCTGCAGACAACAAACTAAATGTAGCTCACATGATGATTTCTATCTTTGATAGGGTAGAAAACATTGTGGGAAAAGAAGAAAATGCTGGTTACCAGCATTTTCTTCTTTTCCCACAATGTTTTCAAAAGCCTCTCGCTCAGTGTCGTTAAAACTCAGGATAGTGTGATAAAGGGTTAATGCATTATACCAAGCAAGTCACCATATAATTATGGATCCATTTAAAATACAGTTTGTTGAACAACCGACTGAATCTCGAGATAGAATGGTCCTTTAACATTCAGAAAATTTACAAATAGAAAAAAGTTTCGGTCCATGTCAGCTAACGCGGACTGTGCAGGCTGACATGGCGCAGCCACTCGTGAAAATATTACCGATGATGTTCACGAGATGAAATAAATTTCGATCTTTCACCGGAAAAAAAACAAATATTCTATTTATTTCATGCATTTAACCCTTTCTGGGGGGAACTTAATCAAAATCCAGTACAGTTCTTTTCGGTTATTCCCCGAAGCGTACCCCCTCCGCATAGCAACGCATTACAATATTACGTCAAGCGCGAGAAATGTAAGGTAAATTACGTCATATTTCCATCTGGTTGTGAGGCACGCGGATTTTACCTAGGTAACTAGTGCGCGGGAACAACTGTTTTTCCGCCTTCAATTGAAGAGTTAGATTATAAAAATTGGTATTTTCACTGGTCGTAACCATGAAATATCGAAAAATATTTCACCGATATTTCTCGATAAATCACCGGAAAGCATGAAATAAAAAGGTATACAAAATCTGGTCGGGGGAGGGGGCATAACAGACGTAGAAGGTTGTGGAGTGAAATTTTTCAATTTAGGACTACTGTATAGTGGCTACAGGAACTTCCAGCTTGACCATCATTCTGATTTAAAAACGAGTGTTTGCTTTATCCAATAGTACTGAATGGAAATATTAGGATGTTAGCATAGACTTGTGGCAATAGTAAAAGAAGTTTACAAAACAGTGTCATTTCTTACAGTTCCTTTTTTCCCCTTCTTCAATAGTTGTAATCAACTTTTTTTAAACAGTGTCACATTTTAACGCCTATCAACTACAATAGAAGTAAAGTAAAGAAACTGAAAATTTTCGAAACCAGAACAAAGATATTGGATTCGCACAATGAACTTTTCAAAAAAAGTTAATTTTGTGAAATATCATTCTTGGCTTTGCTTCGCTGTTGAGATGTGATTTTAGAATATAGATGTTCCCACTTTACAAAATTACGAGGGAGTTTTTATACAATTAACATAGCGACCGAATGCAGTGAGGTTTCGGTATGCACGTATTGACAATAGCATGCGCAAAGTGCATGCGTAAATGAGAATGTTTGGTTCCGGCCAGAAAAACCACCTTAAGCTGAATTGCAAAACAAATCTGCAAAATTGAATAAAAATGATACCAGAAAAAGAAGTATAATTTGTCTTGTGTTGTCATGGCTTATCAGCAGTTAATGAGAGAGGTTTTGTATTCCCTTGGATATCGGTGCGTGAAATAGATTCCTTACATGAAAAAAAATCATACTAAGACAAAATAGGTTTTGTTTACATACTTCAGTCACGTAACCTACGTTTCGTTATAGTTCATCAACCGTATAAGGCATACTATAGTAAAGTATCTAGGGGCGGATCCAGGATTTTTCGCAGGGGGGTCCGGAAAATCGAATAGATCATTACATATTCAAATTTGCTACTGAACAAAATGTTTGTATTTCCTGTCAGTGCGTATACCGGTATAATATACTACTCAAAATTTGCTAGGGATCATCACTTTTTTTTTTCTCAAAATTTAAAAAATCTGTTTCTATGTCAGATTTAGCCAACATGATTGTGGTATGTATTAGGAACTGTTGATCAGCATGTTACTAGCTACACTGACAAAATCAACCACCTGTGGAAACGGATGTTTTTTCAATATTAAAACTGATTTGTTGAAAGATATATTAGAATTGAAATATGTTCATGATCCCTATCAAATTGTGCTAACAGTATTACTAAAACCTAGGCAAAGAAATGACCTAGAATCTACTGCTACATTCATGCTTGGTCAAAATTTCAGGCAGACAGCGGTTACTTTGAAAATTCTAGGTGGGGGGTGGGGGGCGGGGTCAGACCCCCGACCCCCCCCTCCCCTGGATCCGCCGATGCGATACGATCAGATTGCATTATCAGCCTGTGCAATCTTACCTTAAGGTAAAAACAAGTTGTGCGTACCTCTTGAAGGGCTAACTGTCCTAGGAACTATTTATTTCTTTCAGCAATTTGTATTAATCATTTTTTTTTTTTTTTTTACATATGAGCCATGCACTGTGAAAAGGGGGCTTCATGCATCTGCAAAAAGCATCGACCCATGTCAGCCTGCGCAGTCCGCGCAGGCTGACATGGGTCGAAGCTTTTTGCTAATTGTCAATTTTCTGCATGTCAAAGGACCATTCTGCCTCTTCGTGTTGCTGGTTATTAGACACAATGTGTTTTATGGATCTATAATTATGAAATGACTTGCTTGGTATAGTGGATTACAGAGATGCATTAAGCCCCCTTTTGCCAGAGTATGGCTCCTACATAGTTTAAATTTATTTATTTTACATCGATTGGGAAACAAGTTCTTGCAACTTATACTAATCTCTCTTGATCCTGCTTCCTGGGAACTACACCAGTCCTCGTGCCAAATGTGTGGGCCAGTGA
Source organism: Hippopus hippopus (assembly GCA_946811185.2). Taxonomy (NCBI): domain Eukaryota; kingdom Metazoa; phylum Mollusca; class Bivalvia; order Cardiida; family Cardiidae; genus Hippopus; species Hippopus hippopus. The sequence goes on along the minus strand of OX328103.1, from coordinate 9,613,827 downwards.
ATGGTCCCAAAGTTGACGTCCACTCCCGGGTATCGAACTCAGCACCCTAGTATGGTTACGAGGCCGACGCTGTACCTCGCGACCAAAGAGACCTCACTTAGCCCATATAGCTCATACATAGAAGCCAGCAAACCGCGATATAGGGATATTTTACAAAAACAGAAACATTTAGAATATAGCCTACGACTTATGAATATCAAGGTCTACGGCCCCTAACTCATCGGTAAACAGAGACGTTTTCGTAAAGGTTATTCGGCCAATCTCGGTAGATTCCGTCTTTTAATATAAGAGTTAGGGGCCGTAGACTCACTAACTCATCGGTAAATATCGTGTAACATCGACGTTTTCGTATAGGCTATTCGGCCAATCTCGGCAGTTTCCGTCTTTTAATATGAGAGTTAGGGGCCGTAGACCTTTAAACACATATTATTTATAAATAATAATAAAAAAAAAATGTTGCTTTCTTATCTTTTTATGTCCAGACACGCAGAGACTACCACTGAGCCAGCAAAACAAAAAGCGATAGTGAATTTAGTGAAAAAGGACGGATTAGCCAACGTCTTGTAAGTACATATAATTGAGCCATGCTCTGGCAAGAGGGGGGCTTAATGCATCTGCGAAAAGTATCGACCCAGGTCAGCCTGCGCAGTCCGCGCAGGCTGACCTGGGCCGAAACTTTTCGCTATTGGTCAATTTTCTGTACGTCCAAAGACCAGTCTACCTCCTGATTCAGTCTTTTTTTTTTTTAAGTGGCTATTGATGGGTCCATAATTATGTGATAGCTTTCTTGGCTTGGTTATCACAGAGGTGCATTAAGCCCCTTTTTGCCAGAGCATAGCTCGTATTTTATATGGAGAGTGAGGAGAAAGGGGGGGGGGGGAAACATAGAATAAGTACAGAAATCTTATTCAGTAGCTACGGCTAGTAGGCTCATAGCACTTTGTTCGAAATGAAATAAATCAAAGTCCTGATGTCATTGCTGTGTATTGAGACGTTTTCATTTGTACGTGTGTGCCAAACTTTAATAAAATGTTTACAATTTAAATGTTTCAAAGTCGTGAATTGATAAAAGAGCGACGTTCTGGAAAAAGGGGACTTAGTGCATCTCTTTGATGCAATATACCAAGCAAGTTATCTTATAATTGTGAATCAATATGTACATGTATAGGATGTCTAACTACCGACTAAACCATGGGGTAAATTGCTCCTTTGACATGCAAAAAAAATATCAGTAGCAAAAAATTTCGACTGAGGTCAGCCTGTGCGAACTGCGCAGGCTGACCTGGGCAGATACTTTTTTGCAGATACATTAAGAACCTTTTCTCAGAGCATGGAAATGTATTTAAGGAGAAAAGGAGTGGAATTAGCATATTTTCCAGTCCTTTTTGTATCCGAGAAGTGAAACTTTCACTTTCGTGGAAAACTACGGTGTCCTGTTCATGCCATCGACATTTCGACCAAGGCGGGAGTAGAAAAATTACAAAAAACATAGAGTTTCGACTGGACTAGGTATACAACTTGAAAAAGTCGAAAGTTTATGGACAGTTCCACAATTATCAAGAACGATAATTTCCACTCTTCTACTTTTCATGGGAATAATAACCTAGAAAAGTCGAAATTCGGGTGCAAAGTTTCTAGTTCTCTACTTCCGTTTGTGTCGAAAAGTCTATGGCGGAACTTTATTTTCGTAGAAAAGCACGAGGCAGAAATTGACCCGTAAAATGCTCACAATGACTTTTTCCTGAATTAGCAGACGATATAGATCAAGATCAGATGCATTGTTGGATATAAGTGTCAGATAAATCTAACGATATTCTGTCAACAAGGACCTATAAATGGCCATATTTAGCAGACGATATAGATCAAGATCAGACTGTGCATTGTTGGATATGCGATGTTAGATAAATTTTGCAATATTCTGTCAACAAGAACCTTTAAATTGCCATATTAGGGTCTGTGTTAAGGATAGGGCACTCTAATGGGATTCGTGTAACACCGTCTTTCATCGCCGAAAAAACGTACGGATTCGGCTAAGACTCGGGTAATCCGTAATCGATAGGCAAATAGACGCTGCTTCCCTGCATCGATTACGGATTACCCGAGTCTTATGAAAGGCGATGAAAGGCGATGTTACACGAATCCCATTAGGGTGCCCTGTCCTTAAGGGCTAATAATAATAAAAGGTTCAGTTACCTTGCACGCAAAAAGAATCATTTACCCTGTATAAGACAACAAAATTTTAGAGTGGTCCAAATTGAAAGCGTTTGCAGACGACAAATTGAATGTGGCTCAAATAATGTAATTTGTTTCAGAAAAGGGAGAATCCATTATTGGGAAAAAGAGTAAATTCTGGTAACCAGCATTTGCTCCTTTTCCAGCAGTGTTTTAAAAAGTTTTCATCTTTAGGGTCGTTGAAACACGAGATTGCTTGATAAAGGGTTAAAGTCAAGGTCGACCACTTGTTTTTCGTACCGAACGTTAAACCTTGCTTGTAATAAACTGTTTAAAAGAAAAAGAAAAAATCACTCCAGCAAATTACGTTATTGCCGCTTTTTTTCGCGCTACATCCGGGACAAGGTTAAAGGCCCACCAGCATCAAAAAGCAAACAACTCCGGAGTCAAAATGCAGACAAATTCAATTCACATCATTTGAAAGTATAGATGTTAATATGAAAAAGGCAAAGCCTCAATACGAGCGACGTGAATGATTTGTGGAACAAATATCTATTAATTCGAATGACGAGCTAGATTCTAGATCTTGAAATCAAAGGGTTTTTAGTTCGAATTCCGACTTTGCCAAAACTAATTTGGGCGTTGCCAATAGTAGAAAGCATTTTTCTTTCGTAGATTTATACATGTGAAATACGGCGAACTGTCCCTGGTTTTCTTAACAAAATAAAGACAGTTCCTTGACGATTTTGCTGATTTATGTCCAGAAAAAAAATAACTTGGAATGATTATTGGTTCACATACTTGTAAAGACCATTTTACGGGAACATTTCCCCACTGCATGTAGATCTAGATCTATATAGGAGAGACTTTGACTTTTACGAGGAATCGGTCATTAGGTTTAGAAGAATATTGAGCAGAGTTCTGGTAAAAGGAACTTCAGGAACGCATTGTGGGTGCACTTGCCGCCGCAATGAATATACACACAAAATGAAAAAAAAAACAAGCAAACAAACAAACAAACAAACAAAAACGGATTTTTTTTTTCATTTCTTTGTCAGTGCACAGGTCTACCCATGTTTTACCTGGAGTTTCTTTAAAATCAGAGTGGGTAGATCACTAGCTTTCCTTTTTCATCCCATCTACTTTCCTACATGTCCATCACTGAAACAGTGATCAGTGTAGATAAAGGAATGAATTTTGTGGCAATGACTAGATCTAGATCCATCAATAATCCTAGGAATGAAACTTGCCGAATTATCGGATAGATATCCAACTTTGGCAAAAAAAAACCCGCTAGACTTTTAGATCTATCAACAAGCTTTCGTAACACTGAATAAATATATTTGAGCCATGTTGCGGTAAAAGAGGGTTTAATGCATCTCCGTGATGCATGATACCAAGCAAGTCATCACATAATTATACATCCATATTGTATGATAACTGACTGAATCAAAAGGCATGCATAGATCTACTAGTCCTTTGAGATTTGACCCAGGTTAGCTTGCGCAGACTGCACAGGCAGACCTACATGTAGGTCGATAGTTTTTGCAGGTGCATTAAGTCCTCTTTCTACAGATCATAAATCCGGCTTTCTCTGTAAATGATAGTTTGAAACAGTCAAAAAACTAGTTTAGTCATGATTTCTACGACACAATATTTTCCGCGAAAAAACGGCTCTTGCATGACGTAAGAATAGTATGATTAATGACGTCATTATTTGCTAGCATAGATCATTGTGTATGTTTATACACAAACAGACGCTAAATAAGCTGAAAGTAAGTAAAAAATTAGATAATCTGTACTCATTAAACTGATAATGATTTTTAAGTAATCACCCCATCGGTAGATAATTATTGTCATTTTTGACCAATCAGGTACTTGTGCGAAAGATTGTCATACGTGTGACGCTGTGCGACTAACCGGAAGACACTCAATTTTAAGTCATCCCTATTTAGACTTAGACTAAAACCCAGAACGAAGTCGAAATTTCATTTTTAAAAATCTAGAACGGTGTTACCGCAAAACGAGCTTCGCTTGTTACGGGCTTCGCCCGTAACTCGCTGTCGCTCGTTATTACTAGTGAGTATAACAATGTGTTACAAAGTAGTTGATCAAAGTTTAAAAAAAAACATGTAAAACTTGGGGAAAAATTCCAACTTCATTTCTGGCTCTAAGATTAATTTTTATCACATAACCTCCCTTGTTTTCAGTGTAATATACCCATTACGAATTTTCTTATCTTATACACGCTTGATATTACAATTATTGTGTGAAGTCATTTTGACGTCATTTTGTGCATATTTCATAGAAATTAATGGGATTTTATGGATATTACTGTCCGTGCATATAGAGATAGTTTTGCATCTTCTGATCCATAATTTGTGAAATATCGTTATCTGATGAAAAGAATCTGACATTCTTTGGCGTTTGAGATCAATTTTATTAAACTCGTCAAGAAAAAATGTTATTAAGCTCGCCAAAGGCTCGCTTAATAACATTTTCTCTAAACTCGTTTAATAACATTTTATCTCAAACATCAACTCATGTCAGATCCTATATTTATCACATAACCTCTCTTGTTTTTAGTGAAATATTCCCATTACGATTTTTTTTACCTTATTCACGTTTGATATCACAGTCGTGTGACGTCATTTTTTACGTCATTTTTTACGTATTTCATAGAAGTGAATGGGTTTTATGGATATTACCGCGGGTGCATCTATAGATCTAGATAATTTTGCATCTTCTGATCTATAATTTGTGAAATATCGTTATGTGATAAAAAGAATCTGACAATAGTTGGTGTTTGAGATAAAATTTTATTAAACTCGTCCAAAAAAAAAAAAAAAAATGTTGTTAAGCTCGCCAAAGGCTCGCTTGATAACATTTTCCCTAGACTCGTTTAATAAAATTCTATCTCAAACACCAACTGTTGTCAGATCCTATAGATTTATTTCTGCCTGCTCCTTGAACTTTGACAGACTGTACTATAAGACATTGTCAGATTCACACTTTTAAATGACATTAACTAAATTTGTCTGCAGTTTGAACCCCGATTTGTTTAACCCGCAGGCTGCTAAGCGCGACTCACTGACCTTTTGCGGACAGTGTAGATTAAGATCAGACTGCACAGAACGTGCAGTCTGATCTTGGATCTACACTGTCCTATAAGGAAATGTCTTTCCCCCCAAAATACATTTGAAATAGCAAAATTTGGGGTTTTACTGTCAGCTTGAAAGTTTTATTTCACTTATTCATGAGGACAAGGGTTAATTTTTGGCCACTAGTGGGTCTTTAAGTTTTCTGAGAAAATTATCCCACAATCTTTGCAAAGTCATAAATCATGACTAAGATCATCCTTTGGTTGTCCTTGGATTTGTTAGCATGCATGCTATCTGCTTTTTTACAGGATGTTTACCATGACGCATTCTTTATTTGAGTCATCTTCTGTGAAAAGGGGGCTTAATGCATCTGCAAAAAGTATCGACCCTGGTCAGCCTGAGCGGACTGCGCAGGCTGACCTTGGTCGAAACTTTTTGCTACTTGTCAATTTTCTGCATGTCATCGGACAAGTCTACCTTATGATCAGGCAGTTGTTGCATTATATCCCGCTAGATGGCATTCTACAAATACACATCTATCTAATTCGGCATTCTGGGTACAGAACCGAACTACTTTTCAAAACGATAACCGTTACTTTGAATTTCAAAATAAAATAAACGTTTACTCAATAAAACGCTACCTTGTGCGATTCATTCAGCGATGATCAGCTAGCATGTAACCTATGCACCGGCCATTTATCAAAACAGCCCCCTAAGGGCTTGCGTAATAGCTTCGTTGTAAGTCCTACTTTTCCCTAGTATATGAGATTGGTGATGCGTCATAGCAGACAGGTCGAATCTTCGAAGAATATGACATGCACAGACAACGGCAGTTGTTGTACAGAATGGATTTGATGGATCCTTATTGTGTGATGACTTGCTTGGTATCATGCATCACGGAGATGCATTAAACCGCCTTTTGCAAGAGAATTTCTTAATATTTTTTTTCATAATTATCTAAGTGTCCTTTTCCTGCGGTTTGGATGTCACAACACTGTGGTATTTACAGCTCTGTCGTTAAGAAGGGTATTATATAAAGTACTTAAATCAGGTCTTACTGGAGAACAAGCTTTTCTGGAACTGCTTAGTTTTTAGCTCTACTGGCTGAAAGCCAGCAGAGCTTATGTCATGGTATGGTTTCCGTCGTCCGTCCTTCTGTCCGTCTGTCTGTCCGTCTGTCCGTCCGTCCGTCCGTTAGTCGTTTCTTGTTTACGTGATAAAGTCTGCATTTGTTGTCGGATTTTCATGAAACTTGCACAGTTTATTCATCTCATCAATAGCTTGAACCCTATTGATTTTGAACAAAATCCAACAAACAGTATGGGAAAAGTAGCCATTTCAAGTTGAAAATTTCCATTTCTTGTTTACGCGATAAAGTCTGCATTTGTCGTCAGATTTTCGTGAAACTTGCACAGTTTGTTTATGTCATCAATAGCTTGAACCCTATTGATTTTGAACAAAATCCAACAAACAATATGGGAAAAGTAGCCATTTGAAGTTGAAAATTTCCATTTCTTGTTTGCGCGATAAAGTCTGCATTTATAATCAGATTTTCGTGAAACTTGCACAGTTTGTTTATCTCATCAGTAGCTTGAACCCTATTGATTTTGAAAAAAAATCCAACAAACAGTATTGGAAAAGTAGCCATTTGAAGTTGAAAATTTCCATTTCTTGTTTACGCAATAAAGTCTGCATTTCTAATCAGATTTCCATGAAACTTGCACAGTTTGTTAATCTTATCAATAGCTTCAACCCTATTGATTTTGAAAAAAATTCAACAAACAATATGGGAAAAGTAGCCATTTGAAGTTGAAAATTTCCGTTTCTTGTTTACATGATAAAAACTGCATTTATAATCAGATTTTTGTGAAACTTGCTCAGTTTGTTTATCTTATCAATATCTTCAACCCTTTTGATTTTGAACAAAATCCAACAAAAAGTATGGGAAAAGAAGTCATTTCAAACTTGAAAACTTCCATTTCTTGTTTATGCGATGGCGTCAGCATTTGTGGTCGGATTTTCATGAAACTTGTACAGTTTATTTATCTTATCAATAGCTTCAATCCTATGGATCTTGAAAAAAATCTAACATACAATGTGGGAAAAGTAGCTATTTCAAGAAAAAAAAATCCATTTCTTGTTTACATGATAAAGTCTGCATTTGTAATCAGATTTTTGTGAAACTTGCACAGTTTGTTTATCTCATCAATAACTTCAACCCTATTGATTTTGAACAAAATCCAACAAACAGTATGGGAAAAGTAACCATTTCAAGTTGAAAAATTTCCATTTCTTGTTTACGCGATGAAGTCAGCATTTGTGGTCGGATTTTCATGAAACTTTCACAGTTGCTTTGTCTCATCAACAGCTTGAACCCTATTGATTTTGAAAAAAATCTGACTATCAGTATGGGAAAAGTAGTCATTGAAAGTTGAAAATTTCCATTTCTTGTTTACGCGATGAAGTCAGCATTTGTGATCAGATTTTTATGAAACTTGCACAGTTGCTTTGTATCATAAACAGCTTGAACCCTATTGATTTTGAAAAAAAATCTGACAATCAGTATGGGAAAAGTAGCCATTCAATGTTGAAAATTTCCACTTTTTGTTTAGGCAATAAAGTTCACAGTGTTGATCCAATTCTTTTAAAACTTGGAAAGATTGTTTGGTTCATCAAGGGATTGAACTCTATTTAAGTGAAGAAAATCTAGGAAACCGTTCAGGAAAGGCAGCCATTTGATGACGTAGTATCGTATACTCAACAAAGTCCACATTTGAAATTTGCTAGGATTGTTTAATACAAGGAATACTGAAACCTTATCAAATTTGGCTTGATTCCAAACATTTAGTTTTGAGAAATAGCACTTCATTTTTTTTCACTGTTTGTTCAATTCACCATGCCTACTTATGCTGTCTTAGTGGATTCAAGCCCAGTTCCAAGAACACATTTTTGTGTTTTTTGTCTTTTTTTCTTTTTGCATCATGAATTCATAATGTATGCTAGCATAAAAGCAAAATCACTGACAGTAGAGCGATTTCAGGCCCTCAAGGGCCTCTAGTTTTGATTATATTGGAGTTCAGCGCCGTTTTAACAGCTTAGGTCATTGTGGTACTCTGGTACTCCGCCGTACTTCAAGATAACGTATTACCATGTTTTCGAAAGCCTTCTCTTTCAGGGTTGTTAAAACTCGTGATTGCGTAGCAAAGGGTTAAGCCACATTTTACAGGTCTTCACGGAAGTATTTTAGCCACAAACTAGACGTCTTCCATTGGTCGACCAGCCCGCATAGCTCAGTTGGTAGAGCGTACGACTCGTGAACGTGATGTTTAGGGTCACATGACGGTGTGGGTTCGATTCCCACGGCTGGCCATCTAAAATCACTAATAGTCTTTCGGATGAGACTTTGAGCTGAGGTCCCGTGTGACAGTGCTATACACCGAGCACGTGAAAGAACCAGGCGTGACTTAGGATGGGTTCCTCCTGTATCTGCACTATCCCCTGTAACAATACTAACAGCCCGGGGGGGCCTCACCCATATGGGAAACCGTTGGCGACGATAAATAAACGCAAAATTCATTCATTCTTCGATTGTTGCGTAACTTAGGATGGATTTTATACTGTATCTTGCACTATCCCCCGTAACACAACTAACATCCTTCAGGGGGAGTCGTCCATTTGGGCAACTGGTGGGCCAGTTTTTTTGCTACTTTAAGGTGTTTTATATATAAGCCAAGCTCTATAAAAAGGGGGCTTAATGCATTTGCAAAAAGTATCGACCCATGTCAGCCTGCGCGAACTGCGCAGGCTGACATGGGCCGAAACTTTTTACAATATTTGAATTTTCTGCATGTCAAAGGACCTACCTACCTCACAATTCAGTCGGTTGTTAGATTAAATGGATTTTATGGGTCCATAACTATGTGATGACTTACTTGGTATAATGCACGACGGAGAAGCATTAAGCCCCATTTTCCCAGAGCAGTATGAAAACAGTTTTAAAAAGACAAAGCTGATTGATCGACCTTGGAAAAAAAGGGAGCGGATAAAAAATATGGGTAGAATATGGGTAGATATCATGGTAGATCTAAAATCATAGGTAATGCACATTCTTTCTGCAAACTGACGAAAACTACCACTTGCACCTGAAAGCATTTTTTAAAAAAATCAATTCTTTTTCTTACACAAAGAGTAGCAACCTTCATTCTCTTTGCCAAAGAATTTTCAGTGTTTTCTCGTAGAAGTAGTTCAACTGACTTATTTATCGCACGTGCATGCCAAGATTTTGTCGTCACACGAATGCAAGACGCAGTTTATTATAAAATCCAACGTATTCATCTGAATTTTCCCCATGAGTTTACTCTTACAGAGAAATCTAGCAATGAAGAAAATTAAATCCCCTTTTATTTGAGTCATGCTCTGGCAAAAAAGGGCTCAATGCATCTCCGTGATACATCCGATGATACCAAGCAAGTCGTTATATAATTATGGATCCATAAAATCTGTTTTGTATAACATCCGACTGAATTGTGAGGGAAAATGGTCATCTGGTATGCAGAAAATTTACCAATAGCAAAAAGTTTCGACCAGGGTCAGCCTGCGCAGACTGCGCAGGCTGACCTGTGTCGATACTTTTTTTGCAGATGCATTAAGCCCTCTTTTTACAGAGCATAACTCATTTTTACCAAACCACCATGAAAATTTTAGACTTGTCTAAATTCAGAAACATTTGAAGATTAAAAAAAATGTGGCTGAATTGATGTTTTTACCGTTGAAACGGTAGAAAACGCTGTGGGACCAGAAAAAAAAAAAAAAAAAAATGCTGGTTACCCAGCATTCTTCTTTTTCCTACAATATTTTCTACCATTTGAATTTCAAATTTCATCACTTGAACCAACTTTAATTTGTCGTCTGTAAACGTTTTGGTTAAGTCTTTGTCGTCTGGAAAAAGGGTTATAAATATCTGCTGCAAGGAGCAAAAAGTCGGCTGCAACAGGTAGGCCTACTTAGTGTAACCCATCTGAACTAATAATGATTTTCGTGTAAGACTTTTTCCCGGTTATCAATAATAATGATTTTTGTGTAAGACATTGTCCCGGTTATCAATAACTATGATTTTCTGTGTAAGATATTGTCCCGGTTATCGATAACTATGATTTTCGTGTAAGACATTGTCCCGGTTATCGATAACTATGATTTTCTGTGTAAGACATTGTCCCGGTTATCGATAACTATGATTTTCTGTGTAAGACATTGTCCCGGTTATCGATAACTATGATTTCCGTGTAAGACATTGTCTCGGTTATCAGCCCTTATCCTGCTTAATAACTAACATGAAACTTTCAGGCCGATAGTAAAAACCCAAAAGTTGCTATTTCTAAGTTATTTTTGAGGAGAAATATACATCCTTATCGGACAGTGTAGATCCAAGATCAGACTGCACGTTCTGTGCAGTCTGATCTTGATCTACACTGTCCGCAAAAAAGTCAGTGAGTCGCGCTTAGCAGCCTAAGGGTTAAGGCTAACTTACCTTTGTGTCCCCCGGCTGATTGATTGGTTGAATGGTGTGTTACGCCACTTTCAACATTATTTCAGTCATAACACTGCGACAGCTCGTGAACATATCCGTGTATTTCCTGGGTTCCACCAGTACTATGCTAGGGCTCTGAAGTGTCTTGCCCAAGGACATTTCCGCTAAAACCCTGTGGATCCAGCAAGGCTCGCACCCAGGGCCTCCAGGTCACGAGTCCTGCACTTTACCACTGAGCCACGCAGACCCCAGTGTCCCCCAGAAACAATGTCAAAAGTTTAAAAATCAAAGCACTGAGAGTATTGACAGATTACCATAAACTGGCTCCTTTAAACATATAAATGAGCCATGCTCTGTGAAAAGGGGGCTTAATGCATTTGCGAAAAGTATCGACCCATGTCAGCCTGCGCAGTCCGCGCAGGCTGACATGGGCCGAAACTTTTCGCTATCTTCAAGATTTTTGTATGTCAAAGGACCATTCTACCTCATGATTCAGTCGGTTGCTTGACAAAATGGATATAATGGATCCATATTTACGTGATGACGGGGATGCATTAACCCGCCTTTTGCCAGAGCATGGCTCAAATTTATTTCATTCCTATCAGTGAATTACTTGGTTTTCAAAGTGAATAACACCACTAGTGATGATAATTATGGAATAAAATTTGGAATAAACAGCTAGCTTTGGTAAACATGACACTTGATTGATCCACACAAGATGAAGAAACTGAAGATGAAGAAATACAGTAACTTTCTTACAATTTCAGTGTCAAGAAATGTCCCGGTTATGCAGGCTACATACCCCTGTGTCCCCCGGAAACACGACTTGACGATAAAAAGTCTCCAAGAGCCAAGACCAGTCTAATGAAGTCCTCATACAGGTACAGAAATGTCCACTGCTCTCGTCCGTCTTTGGTTCTGTAGATAGAATGTCTTCCTTCGGTATGAGAGAATGGTCTTAGATTCGAGTTCAAGTGACTTCTCACCAAAAACTTCGAACGAGATGCTAATAAATTTCAAACCATACTTGTATACGTGCAGTCAAAAAAAGTTCAAAGAAATACTTACAAGTATATTCAATAGATCGGACCGCATCCATACAACTTTGGATTATTGTTCTTATTCTCTTTTTGAAATCTAGCCCTCTTAGTGGCTTAGACGTTCAGCCAATAAGATAGTTAGACCTGCAATTTAGGGCAAGAATCGAATTTAGGGCGGAAGGTGAATATCGTCTATTCGTTTCATGGCAGATGTCTTTATACAAACGTAAATTATTTTTGTCTTTAGCAAACAATCCCGGGTTTTCACGACTCCGAGAAAGAAGTCTTCTGAAAACATTGTGGGAAAAAGAGAAAATGCTGGTAACCAGCATTTCCTCCTTTTCTCACGATGTTTTCTACCTTTCCCAAAACAAATTTCAGTTCTTGAGTCACTTTAATTTTGTCGTCTGCAAATGCTTTGAATTCGGACCAGTCTAAAATTTTGTCTGTTGGTAAAGAATTAAGAAAGAAGTCAGAACTGGTGCCAAACATTCAGTCTATCATCATCATCATTATCGCCGGCGTCGATGTCGTCTTCTTCATCGCTGTCGTCATTCATCATCAACATCATTATCATTATCAACATCATTATCATCATCATCATCATTGTCGTCGTCGTCGTCATCATCATCGTTATCGTCGTCTTTTATCGCCTACTTCATCGTCATTCTTTTTTAGAAATTATTACTCTTCTTCCATTCTCTTTTCACAGTAAGTTCCCAGATAAAGTCTACAAACAGCCAACACAAGCCAAGAAGGGTCCATTCTCCCGAACCGTGACCTTGACCTATCCCGTGAACCCGTACAACAAGATAGGCGAAGAGAAAGTGAAAGTAGACCGAGAAAGCCGATACCTTAACCTGAAAGATTATCTGTGCATCATGCCTTGTTAAATTATTTGTTATGATTGTAATAAAAAAATATAAATCTTATAAATTAGTGTTAGTTATCAGCTTGTCGGTAAATAGCTTTCAGCAGAATCGAGAGAGATTAGTACTTATAAGTTGTAAGAACTTGTTTCTCAATCGATGTAAAATAAATATGTTTATACTAAATAGCTTTCAGCTACTGTTTATCTATTAAATCTATTTCGACATACACTCTGTACCGAACATCAAAATTTTGGGCCAGTCCAAAATGAAAGCATTTGCGGACGTCAAAATAAATGAAGCAGAAAAAATTGAATGTTATTTTTGGAAGGGTTGAAAACATTGTGTGAAAAGGAGAAAACGCTGGCTATCAGCATTTTCTCCTTTTTCCACACTGTTTTTCAAAAGAATTTTTCTCAGGGTTGTTAAAACTCGGAATTGTGTGGAATAGGGTTAAATAAAGCTTCTTGTATCTTGAAATAGCTTGTAGATTATACACTGAAATATCGTTTCCTGGTCCTTTAATTAGCCTGGGCCCCGGTGCTTGATCACTGCTTCTCTTGGCTTTTTCATCACAGTCTATATAGATCTGTACCATTATTTAGCTCTTTACCACATAATCCCGAGTTTTAACGACCTTATGGAAAATGGCTTCCGAAAACATTGTGGGAAAAGGAGGAAATGCTGGTTACCAGCATTTTCCCCCTTTCCAACAATGTTTTCTATCCTTTCAAAGACAAATATTTTCATTTGAACAGCTTTTAATTTGTCGTCTGCAAGTGCTTTCAATTTCAATCAGTCAAGATTTTTGTCGTCAGTTAAAGAATTAAATTGTTAACCAGTTCCGTAGCCAAAATTATGCCCCCCTTTTTTTTTTAACAAGAAAAAACGATCAGACTGGAATCCAAGTTCCGTATTTACCAACCATTCTTAAGAACATTCTTAGTCTTTTTCTCCGGAATTTTCTAAATTTGAAAGTAACACAACTTCTGATTGGCTAAACCAAATGGTTTAGCCAATCAGAAGTTGTATTACTTTCAAATTTAGAAAATCTAGAAGAATATAAGAGTAGGAATATTCTTAAGAATGGTTGGTAAATACAGATCCACTGGATATCTTTTTTTTAACATGCCGGCCACCAAAGTTAACCGTTGACCAGCCGACAGCTTTTTTAGACTCTACCAATTTGAAAGAAACAGCAAACGACAAATCTGAAAGCCAGTTAGCCTACGCATCAACTGAAGCTCTTTGAAAGGGTAGGACACATAGCTGAAAAAGTAGAAAATGCTCGTTACCAGCATTTCCTACTTTTCTCATAATGTTTTCAAAATGTCTGTACCTCAGGGTCGTTAACATGGCAATTGCTTGGAAATGGATTAACTCTTGATCAGTCGAAAAGACTTTTTAGACTCGTCCAAATTGAAAGTTTCTGCAGATTACAAATCAAATGTGACTTTAATGATGGGATTTGTCTTTGGAGGGATAGAAAACCTAGCGGAAAAGGAGAAAATACTGGTTACTTTCATTTTCAGGCACCTTTTGCAACAATTTTTTCAAATGTCCTCTTCGTTGGGTCGATAAACACAGGATTGATCGGTAAGGGGTTAACCTACGGTTAAGCTTTGACCTAGAGTCTAAACTTTAGCCAACCAATCCCGTGTTTGAAGAGAGACAGACAGACAGACAGATAGACAGACAGACAGACAGACAGATTAAATCGCCATGAATAAAGACAAGTACTCGACTTATGTCATTTGTTCGATTACAGAACTTTGTTCAGAGACCATTTGCGTTGCTCATTGAATTTCAAAACAAGCATACGTAAATTTAACTTCCTGAAAAAGTATGATCGAAATCGAAAATAAATAAACACGAGAATAATAAAGGCCAAAAGCCTTATAGTATACTTGAAATGTCATAGATTATATGTTAAAGACTTGGAGTACGCTTTAGTAAATTTGAAAACGAGGATTATTTGGCATTTGCTATGTAACAAGACTTCCTTCTGTGATCAACATTCGCGATGAAAATCGACAACTTTTCCATAAAATTTGACACGCCTCACGCCGTGTATGAGGCAGGAAAACAGCTTACCGGTCAAGTTCTTTTGTCATTGAATAAGCCGGTAAAGATGCGAAGTAAGTATATGTTTACCCTTCATCAAACGACAAGATTTAGACCAACCCGATTTAGACTTGTAAGCTGTATTGTACCTTCAGTCTGAAGGTGTCTGCTCCGATGCTAATTTTTTGACTGGTCTTTGCTAACACCTTCAGTCCAGCCATTCATGTAGGGTATCTGGAAAAAATACGATTTTACCCGCACCTTTTCGAACGGCTCTATGCGACAAAATTTCCAATGACAGCTAATAAAATGGGCATGGATCGATAGATAAATGATTAATCTTTAACATCACACAAACTGTGCTACAAAATACCAATAAAATCGATGGAAATTTACCTTTTTCCCAACGTAAATAAATCCAGTGTCATTTGTAAACAACTTACATGGCGACTTCCGTTGAACAGACATGCGCACTCAAAGGAATTTGAATTTTGTACAGTCAGGTTCACAATATGCATTCCACGTATTTACACGAAAATATCTAGTTTAATTTCTAGCCCTGAACTCATTCAGTTTACGAACTTCGATATGAAATACAGTTGGAAATGCCGAGTTTTTGTTTAGAAATAGTTAAAATCATTCAATAAGACCAAGAATAGGTGACCGTTAAGAAGCCTGGGCACGTATTCACCAACTATTCTTGAGAATATTCTTAGTCTTTTTTTCCAAGGTTTTCTAAATTTGTAAGTAACAGAACTTCTGATTGGCTAAACCGAATGGTTTAGCCAATCAGAAGTTGTGTTACTAACACATGTAGAAAAATTTGGAGAATAAGACAAATAACGTTCTTAAGAATGGTTGGTGAATACGGGCCCTGGATGTTTCGTTCTTTTGTTCACTTTAATTTGCTAACGGGTGAAAAAAGCAAATTAAACTTTTATATTCATTAGATCTGTATCTAGATCGATCATTTTTAAACATAAATCGAGTCCATGTTAAGTATTCAAGATTATCTGTATTTTCAATATGGTAATAACAGGTGAATTGGGAAATGAAAGGCGTAAATAACATAACCATAGGTCTAATCCTTTATCACACAACAAAAATTAGGAAATGCCAGATTTGAATCGTTTGCGGACGACAATATAAATAATGGAATTTATTTCTATAAGGGTAAAGAAAATGTTGGAAAAGGAGAAATTTCTGGCTACCAGCAACACAGTGTCTTCAAAAGCTTTCTTCCACAGGATAGTGCAAATCCGGGATACTGTGTGAAGGGTTAGGTAAAACAATCACGAAAAGAAAATAACCAAACAATCTTTTGTTAGGCAACCCTGATGAAATAGTGGGAAAAGAAAATATGTAGATGACCGACATTTTATCCTTTTCCCACCATATGTTCTACCCTTTTAAACACTATTACCGTTTTTCAAGCTAATTTGATGTTTGGTAAATGCTGTCAATAATTGTATGTGAAATTAGAAGGAAAGGAGTCCTATTCGATAAAGTCCATCTTGGTTCTTTTAACATCGGATTTTTCCGGCAAAAAGAAGACTTCATCGTCGAACTAATATTCAATGACAACCCAACTCTCCGGGATCCTTGATCCAAGTGTTCGATATATGAGCCATGCTCTGAGAAAAAAGGGCAAATACAAAAAACACCGACACATGTTATGATCACAGCAGATACTGTATGTCAGTTTTATTTTTTTTTTCTTAATCAACGTTTTTCTAGTTCACAGTTGTTTGTTTTGTGATTTAAAATGTAATCTATTTGTCTTCTTAAAATCCATTCAAAATATATTTACACCAATGTAACATTTTGTCGTACGTTTTGTCTACAATATTTTCAATATTCTAACAGCTGGATAAACATAAATAGCCATTTCTGTTGTAAATAAGCATTTAAAATTTGTTTCAAGAAACAATCAGAATACATTATTTCCCTTACATAAAAGTACCTAAATCTTCTACATTATTTTGTTCCCCCTATAAAAACTAAATTAGCATAAAAGACCGTTTTACGTACAAGGTGCCTTTGTCCACACTGGAATTCTCAAATGAACCGTCCTGTAGCGTGTCAGAGATATTGCGATTTCCACCGAACCCTGCCGAGACATGCGCATTGATGATATCGCCATGTTTTGATTTCCGGAGAAGTAGGTCAACTGTTATTTACGTTGAAAAGTACAGATTTGCACGAAGGTAAGATTTAGATTTTAACTAACATCAGTTTTTTTGTAAAGATTAATCATTTATCTATTGATCCATGCCCATTTTATTAGCTGTCATTGGAAATTTTGTCGCATAGAGCCGTTCGAAAAGGTGCGGGTAAAATCGTATTTTTTGCAGATACCCTACATGAATGGCTGGAGTGAAGGTGTTAGCGAAGACCAGTCAAAAAATTAGCATCGGAGCAGACACCTTCAGACTGAAGGTAGCTGTATTGATGTAATTGCACAAGATAAATCAACTGTGGCTCAAATTATGACGTGTTTCTGAGGAAGGATAGAAATCATTGTGTGAAAAAGAAAAAATCTGGTCACTGTCATTTTTTCCTGTTGTCAAAATGTTTTCAAAAGCCTTCTCTATCAAGGTCATTAGAACTCGGGATTGTACAGTATAGGATAGGGTTGATATTTATTCCGTATTTCCTGTAGCGCAACATGAAACAATGGTTTAGGATAGTATCAATACCAAACAAATTTGGTAAATTGGATTTGCATAGTAATTGATTGAAGGTTCCAGTAACAAGGTAATTGTATCAGGGTTCCCGATCAGGCCTAACAAAAAAATATCTCTGTTTAGGGTTTTGGTCCGAGATGCTGTAGGTAGGGTAGGTAGGGATTTATTATTTTTTTTCCAGAAACTTTTTACATGGGTTTATATACCAAAATCACACCCGAAAGATTTTTTTTCAATCATAGTGTAAAAAGTTTAGGGTTGGCAGAATTTTCTAGGTAGGGTAGGGAAAGCCTAAACACAGATAATTTTTTTTTAGGGTCACACAAAATCGCATGTGAAACACGTATAAATGAAATAAGAAACATACAAAATAACAAACCTATACGTGATATCACGCACAAAAATACCGACAAAGATCAAAAAAAAAATAAGAAAATGTTTGCACAGGATGGCTCACGTAGAGGAGATTTTTCGGAAAATGTAAATCATTGGAAAAATTTGGGATTTCCGGTTTCCTATCAGGGCTTTTTTCCCTTCTATAATAGAGGCCGATATTCGGTGACTTCCCAATTGCAAAAAGCATCTTTTTTTCCCAATTTTGGAGAAAGAATTTCCCAATTTTGGAGAAAGAATTTCCCATAATATGATGCTGAAATTCCCATTAAGTTAAAATACCAATATCTCGAAAGCTATTTTACATGATCTGACATAAAATTTCGTTATTTAGCAGCAAATGAAACTGAAAACAAGCTTTTTATTTAGGGATAAAGACTAACCTTTTTTTTTGCAGTAGCCAACTGGGCCCCTAAAATTGAAAATTTAGGGGCCCAGTCAAAAACTTATGGGCCCAGGATTAAAATTTCAGAAAACGATAAAAACTCCAATAAAATTTTAATTAAAGCTAACAATGCCCATAACACTCTGGGCACTACACTGACCTAAATTCCTCACAGAGAAACTTTGCAAATACTTTACCCTCGTCCAAGTCAGAATCATAATCTGAATCATTGTCTGATTCAAAGTCTTCTTCATTCCCATCAGCTGCAAAGCCTCCTGTCACTAAATCGCCACATTATTTTTGATCGAGAAAACTACAAGGTCATGGGCGCCACCATTTTGGAAGGGGGAGAGTATTCAAGACATATGGAATATTACAATAGTCTGCATTTCTGCGTGGTCGGATCATGTCGAGTTGCGTGTGTAAAGAGGTGCATATCGGATGAGACCGATTATTGTTATTCACTGTCACTGTCAAGAACAGTACATTTCTTTTTGTTATAAAGCAGGAGGCAAGTCAAATGAATCGCGGTTCCAAAGTTCACGAGTGTATCGTACAGTAGCATATGGAAATGCCTTTTCGAAACAACACATAAATGTAGATCTAATTGGCATTGATTTCGGATAAAATCAGAATCTGCTTAGAAACAATTTTTGAAAAAAAAAAAAAATAGATGACAAATAATTGATGAAATAGCTATAGATACTCTAAAAATGGGTTTTTTGTGCATTGTCATGCGGGCCGAACGTGATAGGAATTTGGCGAAAAGACCCGAACGTCAATACACAGACATAGTGCGTCTACATGACTATGCTCTACACACGGTACTAGGCTGATACGGAAAAATTTTCTGTTGAGTTGTATTAGCGAGTTAGATAATGCCCGTATTTTACTCGGATCATAGATAGGTGTATAATAAAAATGAAAATCGGTACTACGGTATACCGAAATGGGCAAAATACAGACGTTTACCGAAATTTTTCCTGGGACGATCAGTCGCTCGGCTGGGCGATCGTATGGGATTTTTCAGTCGTCCAGACCGATTTTCAGTCGCCATGGGCGACTGGGCGAGTGCTAGTCTTTATCCCTGTTAGTGATTTGTACCGAAATGACTCGGCTGACTGCACTGCAGTACAGCCGAAATGTTGCGATTTCTTAGCGCCATATGGTTTGTTTAATGGAGGCAACCTTAGCCGAACCAAGTTATTTTTCGTGCATTATAATACCGCACATAGACTTGACACGGTTTTTATTTCCCTATCATTGAATATTAAATCCTTTGACATGTTATATAATTGTTTTTTCTTTTATAAAAACTTACAGATGACAAAAGAAGTTTTCTTAATTTAACACTGTGGAACATATTCTTACTAGGTTGCAGTAAACCTATTTGAAGAAAAAAAAAAAAAACCAAGCAGGCTGTATGCAAGTAAAACATATCAAGAACCAGGAAACATTACAAAAAGTTTGTTAAAAGGGCTGCAGACGATAAAGACCAGCACAGCCTTTTTACTTTCGGCGTGAAACGTTCAAATTCTTTGCCGATTGATCTGCAGGTAATCAAATCTCTGCATACTGAGTCTCAATCTGAAGTGCCGGTTCTGTTGGACATCGCCGATCTCCCGTTGTCTGAAGACTACAGTAGACAATTATATTATCACTGCACATGATGCAAACTCTGCATCTCTAGACATAATATCAAAGCCTAGCCCTGTAACTTCGACAAATAATGATTCCTTTGTATCATATGAAGGCTGAAAAACAGTTCTGCTGAAGTATTAACTCAGGCACCCATGGGTGTACCACAGTAGTGTTAAAAAGGGCTATGAGCCTTTATGTGCAAATACTGTGAGATATTTGGCCATGGTTTAAGCAGTTATAGTGTAACTGTTAAATTTGTTTCAATTATTAAATTGTTGCAACTTTCTATTTATGTACACTGCCATTAATTTGTTTATTGATACACCTTGAGAGTCAGTCTGCTTTTTCCCAATTTGGCCAAAATCACGCATGAATTTCCCAAAGTGAAAGGCTAAGGCCCCTTCCCAATTTTTGGAAAAAAAGCCCTGTCTAATTTTAGAACATTTACATGGTCAGCATACTCAGTCTACATTGTTGTGATCAATAATTGCAGACTGGGACTCATTTTTTTTTTTTCAAAAAATTATCTGTAATTCAGCTGTCCTTTCTTTAACGCAGTCTATGAAAAAGCATTTGGCGACATCAATGTCTTTCGTCTGTAAACTAACATTGGGAATGGCTCAGAAACACTGTATTTTGGAAGCTTTCGAATTTCAGAATTCGGGTTCCCGTAATAAGCAAGGTATACTATTTGTAGAAACATTCAAAATGTAGAAAACAGAATTCATATAGAGTACAGTAATCACCAGCCAGACTTCGACATTGACTCTGTTTTACAAAAGGCATGTGAAAACATGAGCTTAAAGACTACTAGTTAACACTTTGCCAAACAATTCTTTTACTGTTAGTTAAAAGTTAAAAAGTACATTCACTTAGTAGATCTATATGACTGTTCTTAACCTGAAGAGAAAGAGGCATTTAAGAAAACAATTTAAGAGTTGTACTAGTTTTTCTGAATTTGTACCCCCATTTTTCAATTGTAGGGGTTACAAAACCCCCTACTAAAAGTTTTATTGGGAACACTGATTGTATGTTTTAATTTGCAGTGTGACATTTTTCACACGTAATACTTGGCTTTGATTTGTTCATCACTTAACTGTTTGAACCGAGCGTTTAAGAAGGTATTAGAAAAACTGGATTCTACCTTTTAGGGCTGGACTTTAGTCTACTTCAGATTTGGAGGGTAGGTCCAATGCTTTTTTTGTTATTGTCTCTCCCACGAGGAGAAACTGTCACAAATAGAACACATGATTATTTTGGTGTAAAAATTTTCATGAGGCATAATTACCTTGTTACTGAACTCTTCATTTGATATACAGTATGAGTCCAATTAGCTGTACTTGTGTAGTACCAAAATATTTCATCTATGACCCATTATAATGGGTTTTAAGCTATAAAACCTAAACTGAACCCTGGTATTTAGGTAAAGAAGTAGATTTGGTCCAGTTTAAATTAGTGGAACTTTATGTCAGACTTGTTTTTGGCCAGGTTTTTTGCATACCCCACTAATTTTGAATTCTCAATTTCCTTGTTAATATTCCTAATATGATCTAAAACTTGTATGATAATTGATGATACATGTATTTTATCCCAGGTCTGAAGCTGTTTTTTGTTGGAGAAAGTAAATCACAGTGGGACGAGGGAAGTGGGAAAAGCAAGAAAAGATACAAAGGCAAAGAGGTCTACCTTAATCACCACATTGTTCTTGTTGAAGCTGGTAAGCTTGATATGAACCATGCTCTGTGAAAAAGGGGGTTTAATGTATCTGCTAAAAGGGTCAACTCAGGCCATTGGGCATTTCTTACAGGCGAACCTGTATAGTCTGTCCATGCAGACCTGTGTTGAAACTTTTTGCTTTTGGTAAATTTTCTGCATGTCCAAGGACTATTGTACCCAGGATTCAGCAAGTTGTTAGACCAAATGGATTCTATGGATCCATAATATGTGATGATTTTCTTGGTATAATGTATTACGGAAACAGAGTAGATATCCTTTTGCCAGAGCATGGCCCATGTATTTTCTTACAAGGATAGCAGTGCTTTTTAATCCCTAACCACACAATCCCGAGTTTTAACCATCCTGAGAAGTATGCCTTTTGAAAACATTGTGGGAGAAGAAGAAAATGCTGGTAAACAGCATTTTCTCCTTTTCCCAAAATGTTTACTACACTATCTGATACAAGTCCCATCGTTTGTGTCATATAAATGTTGTCATCTGCAAGTGCTTTCAAATTGGACCTGTCTAAAACATTGTTGTTTGGGAAAGAGTTAAGTTTTTACCACATGGCAAAAACTTAGACTTGTCCAAATTGAAAGCATTAATTTTGCAGAAGTCATTTTAAATGTGGTTCAAATGGTGGAATTCGTCACTGAATGGGTAGAAAGTATAATGGGAAAAGGGGAAAATACTGGTCACCAGCTTTTTTTTCCCTTTCCCACAATGTTTTCAAAAGGGTCATTAAAACTTTGGATTGTGTGTTAAATGGTTAATGGTTAATGGATTACAGAAATTTCTGTAAGTGAATTTCACCCTTTACCACACATTCCTGAGTTTTAACAACCTTTAGGAAGAAGCCTTTTGAAAACATTGTGGGAAAAGGAGAAAATGCTGGTAGCCAGCATTTTCTTCTTTTCCCACAATGTTTTCTACCCTGACAAAGAAAAATTCCATCAATTGAGCCACATTCAAAATGTCATCTGCAAATGCTTTCAGTTTGACTAGGTCTAATATTTTGTTGTTTGGTAAAGAGGTTTAGACCTTAAATTTTTTTTCTTGAAATTAGTAATGTGAATGCTCGTAGAGATGATGAGCTGCAATGAGATATACATGAACATGCATGTTGGTAATGCAGTAAATCTGGAGTGACAGAATTTTAGATTGGTAATTGAAAGGATTTGCAGTCAACAAATTCATTGCCGCTTAACACTTTACCAAATGACAGAATATTAGCCTTGTCCAAATTGAAAGCATGTGCAGATGACAAAATAAACCTGACTCAAAAGTTGAAAACTGTTTCCGGAAGAATAAAAAACATTGTGGGAAAAGGAGAAAATGCTGGTTACCAGCATTTTCTCCTTTTCCCACAATTTTTTTCAAAAGGCATCTTTCCCATGATTGTTAAAACTCGGAATTGTAAGGTAAAGAGATAAATGACAATTTCTGCCTTTGATAGAGTGGTAAACCTTTCCCCACAATGTTTTCAAAAGCTGCATTCTTTGGGGTCGTTAAAACTTGGGATTTTGTTGTAAAGGGTGTTACTGGTTCCTAAAACCTAAATTAACAATAGTTTTAACTTGCAAATAGATATGAGCAACCTGTTTAAAAAAGAAATAATTCCAACTTACAGATCTATAGTCCGATCAAATAAATCCAACACTTTCACTAATTCTGTATCCTCAAAGCCACAAGTCTAAATTCAAAATCCTAAATCACCAAGTAAGTCACTCCTATTTATATCAGCTTGGAAAATTCTAGATTAGTCTTTTCTAGAAAGATGACAACAAGCTATTTATAGACATGGATTGGTAAACAACTTGTTTACTAACAATCCTGTTTCTAAAAATAACCACAATGAAAAACCAGCGAATGTTCTTTATGTTTCTAGAATATTCTGTATATAGAGTGAAAGTGATAAAGAGAAGAGGTTACATGTGTATCTTATTTATATAACAAGGGTAAACCTCACAGTCATCATGTGACAAAAACTGTTTTTAACTCCTTGTGAAATGACAAAATTTAAGTCTAAAATTTGAAAGCTTTTGCACGCGGCAAAGTAAATGGGGCTCAAATGGTGAACATTTTTGTCTTTCTGTGGGTTTGAAAACATTGTGGGGAAAGAGAAAACCCTGCAGACCAGAATTTCCACCTCTTTCATACTATGTTTTCAATTTAGCCATCTTTCTCACTGTCATAGAAACACAGAATTGTCTGGTTAACCCTTTAGCATTTAACTCTTTACCACATGACAAAATTTTAGAATTATCCAAATTGAAAGCATTTATAGACAACAAAATAAATGTGACCCAGAAATTGAAATTCATTTTTGAAGGGTTAAGAAACATTGTGGGAAAAGGAGAAAATGCTGGTTAGCAGCTCTTTCTCCTTTTCTCATAATGTTTTCAAAAGGCTTCTTCCTCAGGGTTGCTAAAAGTTGGGATTGTGTGGTAAAGGGTTAATAGTGAGTTGTGATCACCTTTAGAAAGGAGGCTTTAAAA
Source organism: Hippopus hippopus (assembly GCA_946811185.2). NCBI lineage: Eukaryota > Metazoa > Mollusca > Bivalvia > Cardiida > Cardiidae > Hippopus > Hippopus hippopus. Next base: position 9,589,734 of record OX328103.1, on the reverse strand, counting down.
AACATTGTTGGAAAAGGAGAAAATACTGGTAAACAGCATTTCCTCCTCTCTCCACAATGTTTTCTGCCCTTTTTGAGATACGTTTTCATTATTCTAGCCAGTTCCAATGTGTCATCTGCAACTGCTTTGAAGTTCTACAAGTCTAAAATTTTTTCTCTGATAAAGATTTAACTCTTTACCACATGGCGAAATTTATGGAGTTGTCCAAATTGACTGTATTTGCGGACAATATTTTAAACATAGAGCTCTGAGTTTGAAAAAATTCTGCTTCTCTATAAAAGATTGATTTGTTGTATGATGTTTAACGCCGTTTCAACATTATTTCAGTCATATTGCAGCAGCCAGTGCACCTATCCATGCTTTCCTGGAGTCTCTTTTACCTGTACTCCGCACAGTTTTCTTTCCAAGCCACTGGCTGCTTTCCAACATAACCATCGTTGAAACAGTAATCAGCGGTTTGAGAGGAATGAATCCTGTCGCCATGAATATCATTAATCCTAGGAAAGAAATTGGCCAAGCCAGGGATCGAAACCATGACCCCTTGTTCTCAAGTCCTGCACGTAATTATCCCCTGCCGAAGGTGGAGGGATATAGTTTCAGCATTGTCCGTCCTTCTGTCCGTCTGCCAATCCGTGTGTCTGTCCAGGAGAATATCTCCAATACCATTGGACAGAATCACTGGTAACAATTTTTTTTTTTGCAGGAGCTCAAGAAGGTAGCATTGAACACCCTGCAGGGGAACATGCCTACCCATTTGTCTTTGTCTTGCCGAATTCTATCCCATCATCATTTGAAGGTCGTAGAGGTCATGTGCGGTATTACTGTAAAGCAACGATTGATCGACCATGGAAGTTTGATTCTCATGAAAAGCGTATATTTACAGTTATACACCATCTAGATCTGAATGAGGACCCATCTGCTTGTGTAGGTTACACAAGTTCATTTTAAACTTGTACCACAAAATCGCTTATTTTAACAACCCTGAGAAAGAAGCCTTTTGAAAACATTGTGGGTAAAGGAGAAAATGCTGGTAACCAGCATTTTCTCCTTTTCCAACAATGTTTTCTACCCTTTCCAAAACAAATTTCAAAGTTTCAGTAACTTTTGCTTTGTTGTCTGCAAATGCTTCCAATTTGGACCAGTCTAAAATTTTTATCATTTGGTAAAGAGTTAAACTTATACCAAAGAGAACCTATGTTTTTTTTATTTTAATTCTTTCAATGACTTAATTCATCATTTGATCCACATGTAAATTGTTGTCTGCAAATGTTTTCATTTTGGACCAGTCTTAAACTTTGCTGTTTAGTAAAGAGTTAAATACGTTTAAGCCTTACTCTGGCAAAAGGGGGCTTACTGCATCTCTGTGAGGCATAATACAAAGCAAGTTGTTGTATAATCATGGATCAATGAAACCAATTTCATCTAAAAACTGGCAGAATCCTGAGATAGACTGGTCCTTCGACATGCAGAAAATTTAACAAAAGCAAAAAAGTGTTGACCCATCTCAGCTCCACGCAGGCTGACACCAGTCAATACTTTTTTGCAGATGCATCTACCCCCCTTTTCACAGAGCATGGCTCATTTTCTACTTGCGTTATTATAGGTACCCATTCAAGGTTCGCAGTCCAGAGAGATAGAAGGTTGCTGTTGCAGTGAAGGTTCCGTAGATATTGCACTCGAGTTAAACAAAACTGGCTACGTCCCAGGGGAGCCTATAGTGTATGATATAACTATTGGGAACAAAAGCGAGAACAAAATTGAAAGTGTGAATCTTCTCCTGGTGCAGGTAGGGTCTTTAAATGTAAACCCTTAACCCCACAATCCAGGGTTTTAACAACCCTGGTCATATGTGTTGCCAGCATCAAAATATTTATATGCACAGTGAGCCACAAAGTGCCGATGAGGGAGGGAGTGGGAGGGTGGCATTTATTGTGAAGCATAGGGGGATTCCCTAGTCATTGGTGCATCAATTTAATCCACCTGTTTAGTTTGAAAAGTCACACAGATCTAGAGAAAAATCAATCCATGGAAATGACATTGTGATTTACAACTTTGATAATGGATTTTTTTTTATACTCACATGGATATTGTTAGTAATGGGCGCTACATCCTTACTGATGAAGAAAGCTTTTGGAAACATTGTGGGAAAAGAAGAAAATGCTGGTAACCAGTATTTTCTTCTTTTCCAACAATGTTTTCCAATCTTTCACAGACAAATCTCATAATGTATGTCACATTTAATTTGTCATCTGCAAGAGCTTTCAAAATGGACAAGTCTATTTTTTTGTCATTTGGGAAAGAGTTAAATCTTTACCAAACAACAAAATTTTAGACCGGTGCGAATTGAAAGCATTTGTAGATGACAACTTAGATGTTGCACAAAGTATGAAATTTGTCTCCTGAAGGGTAGAAAACATTGTTGGAAAAGGAGAAAATGCTGGTTACCAGAACATTTTTAGTCTTGTATCTTAGATTTTCTAAATTTGAAAGTAACACAACTTCTAATAGGCTGAACCAAACAGAGTAAGCAATCAGAAGTTGTGTTACTTTCAGATTCAGAAAATTCTGGAGAATAAGACTAAGAATGTTCTCAAGAATGGTAAAGAATTGCAGACCTTGTTTTCAATAGGGATGAGTCTTTAAATTTTGTCAGTTGGTAAAGCGGTACCTTATGTACAGGAAGAGAGATTTTACTGTTGTTATTTCAGATCGTGACTTATACAGCATATTCAGAAAGTATCTTTTCTTCGGGTCGGCCTCACAAACATCCAAAGGAAGAAAGATTTAACTTGTTCAATGGCAGTGTAAGTGTGTTGCCCAACACCACGGGGAAGATCAATCAAGCCACTTTAGTACCTTCCTTACCCCCTTCTGTTTTGGAAGGCTGTGGAATTATTGATATACAGTATCATGTACTGGTAAGTGTAGCCTTTTTAACCCTTTTGCTACATAATTCCAAGTTTTGACAAACTTCAGGAAGAAATATGTGTTGAGAAGGTTAGAAAATAATGTTTTCCAAAGCTTCCTTTCTTTCGGCAGTTAAAAGTCAGGATAGAGTGTTAAAGTGTTAATTACCCATACCAAGCTTAGTTACCCCATTTTTAAAAGAAACAAGAGCAATTGCCCTAGGTGAAAACTTTGACATTATCTGGTATTTTTATCACTATTGAAGATACAGACTTCAAGCAGGGGCTAATTGTTACGCATCAAAAGGTAAAGTCATAGCAGCAGGGTAGGTAATTCTCTAAATATTTTTGACTCAGTTGTGCCCCTTGTTCAGTTCAGAATTTGCTCCTGGGTTGCAGTGCTCTTGTTTTTTTCATGGAGTATGAAAACTGAAAAAAAAAAAAATCTGTTTCAAACTATTAGACCTGTGGCCAAGATATTTGGTCTTTGGTTTCACCAGGTATATCTCTACAAATTCTGCTAAGATTTTAGCTCTAGGTTTAAAATACTTGTGTCCTCCATCGCAAAGAACATGCAGTTTGATCTTGGATCTATAATATGGGCTCATATAGTCAAACCTGAGATTGAAATTTTTCTGAGTGTCAATGGAGTGTGTCTCTAGCCCTCCAAAGAAGTCAAGTTTATTTATTTGGCACTAAAATAGTAAACCAGTTAATAAACTAACCCAAGTTTTAACCACCCTAAGCAAGAAAGCATTGCAGGAAAAGGAGAAAATGCTGGTAACCAGCATTTTCTCCTTATCACACAATGTTTTCTAACCTTTCAAAGACCAATCCTATCATATGAATCATATATACTTGTTTGTGTGCATATGTTTCAAGTTGGACAAGCATGATATGAGCCATGCTGTGGAACAAAGGAGCTTTAATGTATCTCCTTGGTGCTTTATACCAAGCAAGATATAATAATGGATCCCTTAAATCTATTTTTTGACAACGGACTGAATCATGAGGTAGTCTGGTTCTTTGACATGCAGAACATTTGCAAATAGCAAAAGACATGCAGAAAATTTTCTTAAACAAAAAGTTTTGGCCCATGTCAGCCTGCGCTGACTGTTCAGGTGAACATTGGTTTGTAAATTTTTGCAGAAGCATCAAACGGCCTTTTCACAAGGCATGACTGAAATAATGTTCTTTGGTAAAGAGATAAGTGATTGTTCGCAATACTTACTTTGTATAACTCATTTTGTATTCCTTGATGAATAGTTGAAAGTACGTTGTGGCGGTGCCAAAATCGAAGTGATTCGTAAAATTGTAATTGGAACCATCCCTGTTAGGGAGCCTATTTACCAGCCCCCATCACCTCTACAACAACCCTCGGCCCCTAATATCGAGTTGATGGATTATACTGGACCGCCCCCTGCATTTGTGGCCCCACCATCTTATGAAGAAGGTATATTTTATTCTCTGTGATATTCTGTTATACCCTTTACGGCATAATCATGAGTTTTAACGATTTTGACTAGAAGGCTCTTGAAAACGCTGTGGGAAAAGGAAAATATGCTGGTAACTAAAAGTTTTCTTCCTGCTGGTCATTAAACCATGGACTTGTTTGTAAGAGGGTGTAGAAAAAAGAAATTCCAAATGAATGACCATTAACCCTTTATCACACAATCCTGACTTTAAACAGCCTTGAAGAAAACGGCTTTTGAAAACATCATTGAAAAAAGAGAAAATGCTGGTAACCAGCATTTTCTCCATTTCCTACAATTTTTTCTTCATTATCAGAGAACTTAAGGGCATTTGTGTCAATTAAAAAAATGTCATCTGAAAATGCTCCCAATTTAGAATAGCCTAATATTTGTCATTTGGGAAAGAAGTAAATGTAGAACTTGTCCGGACAAAAATTCACCTACGATGTACTTGAAAGATGGATTATGATTAGTGCTTTCTCCTTTTTGTGACATTATTTTTTATGCAGATTTTTTTCTAACGTCTTCTGTATGAAAGGCATCATTATTTGGATCTATGGGGTAAAAAGGTTTAGAATGTTTAAATATCTCATAACTCTCTGCTGTCACTCGCAAATGCTTTCAATATGGATAAGTCTAAAATATCACTATTGGGTCAAGAATTAAAGTTCATATAAAACTGTTAACTCTTTACCAAATGACAAAATCTTGGACTGGTCCAAATTGAAAGCATTTGCAGACAACAAAATAAATGTGACTCAAAAATTGAAACTTGACTTTGGAAGAGTAGAAAACATTGTGGGAAAAGGAGAAAATGCTGGTTACCAGCATTTTCTCATTTTCCCATAATGTTTTCAAAAGGGTCGTAAAAACCAGGGATTGTTTGGTAAAGGGTTAACAAAAGATTTGTTTAACACTTGACATCACTACAAAATTTTAAACTTCACCAAATAGAAAGCATGTGCATTCGACAAATTCAGTGTGACTCAAAAACCAAAATTTGCCTATGGAAGGGTAGGAAACATTGTGGGGAAAGGAGAAAACCTGGTTACCAGCAGTTTCTCTTTTTTCCATAATGTTTTCAAAAGGCTCCTTCTTAAGGGTCATTAAAACTCTGGATTTTGTGGTCAATTCTTACCAAACAGCCATTTTTTTAAAATGGTCCACTTTACAAGCATTTGCAGATGACAGTTTTAATGTGGCTTATTGATGGGGTTTGGCTCTAAAATTACTTGAAGGCATTGCGGGAAAAAGAGAAAAAAATACTGAATACCAGCATATTCTTCTTTTCCCAGAATGTTTTCAAAATCCTTCTTCCTTAGGTTAAAACCTTTGTTTGGTAAAGAACACGGATAGTTTTCTAGCATGTTAAAAATTTGCATAAAACTTATTCATGTATTAATATTTGTTAACTTTTTACCAGACAACAAAATCTTAGACTTGTCCAAATTGAAAGCATTTGCAGACAACAAATTAAATGTCACTCAAACCAAAAATTTGTCTTTCAAAGGATGGAAAACATTGTGGGAAAAAGAGAAAATGCTGGTTACCAGCATTTTCTCCTTTTCCCACAGTGTTTTCAAAAGCTTTTTTTTTTTCGGGATCATGAAAAGTCTGGATTGTACAATGAAGGTTTAAAAAGACAACATTTTGAAATTTTTTATTCCAGCTTTGAGCCCACCACCATCATATGCAGAGTGTGTGTTTGGTAGATCTGATGTTAGAGATGAGAACGACGATGCTCACACAAGCGGAGATATGTCTTGGGCCCCAGCGTATCCTTACTATGACTGGACCTTGCACTCTTCTCGTACATTCACAGGACAACAGCCGGCTGTTGCTCAACAGATACACAATGCTGATGATTACTAATACCACTATCTTTTAAACACTTTAAACCTTTACGAAGCAATTCCCTTTTGTTAAGGACCATGAAATAAATAACATTTTAAAACATTGTGGGAAAAGGCTGGTATCTAGCATTTGCTCCTTTTTTCGACAATGTATTCTACCCTTTTAACCTTTACCAAATGACGAAATTTTGGACAAGATCAAATTATAAGCATTTGTAGACAATAAATAGATATAGCTCAATGATAATTGCTATCTTTGATAGGGTAGAAAACATTGTGGGAAAAGGAGAAAATGCTGGTTACCAGCATTTTCTCCTTTTCTCACAATGTTTTCAAAAGCCCTCTTTTTCAGGGTTGTTAGAACTTTGGATTGTCTGGGAAAGAATTAAAGACTAATTAAGCTACAATTAAGCTACATTTAATTTGTCATCTGCTTGCAAATGCTTTTATAAAAGGACTTGTCCAAAATTTTGTTGTTTGTTAAAGAGATAACCAATTGCCTTATACATGGTTTTATTGATAAGTTCAAAGGTTTTAAAATGTGTTGTACCAAGTTCATTTTGTGCCATTTCGTTCAATTTACGCCTATTTTGATTTAAAGTTTTGTTTTCAGATAACTGTAAAATATGTCAAACAAAATACTGTTACATGTGGAGAAGCTGCTCATGATGAACAATCTATCCAATTATAACCATGTTTGGTTAAGTCACAATCAAAGAAGTGTGGTAATATAAATGCGTGGAGTAGAGGGTTGATAAATCTCTGCAGTCAAGCAGTCAAAGTTTTGGATGTACTTCCAAGACATCAGGGACCAACATTAATCATTTTCTCAGCTCTGGCTTGTTCAGGTTAACCTTTCACCAAACAATCCCAAGTTTTATTGTTTTTTTGAAATCATAGAAAAAGGAGAAATAGCTTGTTTCTATTTTCTGTGATTTTCTTAGCATTGTTGCAAAACTAGAAATTGCTCATAAGGAGTTATTTTCCTTTTATCACAATGTTTAGCCTTTATTCATCTCAGCTCATACATAATATGTATTATCCCTGTTTAACCAGGATGTTTTTGAAATTGTCTGCTGTTATTTTTCCAAGAAGGTATACCCTTTCCCAAAAGACAAAATTGTAGACAATGAAATCCTTGGCAGACTTCATATTCAAATAAGCTGAAGCGGTTATTTATGTCTTCGAAATAGGGGGAAAAAAACATTGTGGGAAAAGGAGAGAATGCTGGCAACCAGCATTCTCTCCTTTTCCCAAAATGTTTTCAAAAGCCATCTTTGTTAGGGTCATTAAAACATGGGATTGTGTGGTAAAGGATAAACAAGTCATTATGAAGTGCCACATCACATAAAAGTGGGAATAAAGAATGCATAACGTAAGTTTATGGTGTAAACACCAGATATTTTTTTTCAAATATACTTATTCTTCAAGACAAATATGAGCTAGTCTTTGTGAAAAGGGGGTTTAATGCATCTCATGATCTGGAAAAAGTATCATCCAAAGTCAGCCTGGGCACAGGCTGGCATGAGTCGAAATGTTTTGCTTTTTGTAATTTTTTGGCATTTTAAAGGACCAGTGTACCTCATGACTCGGTTGTTATACAAAATGGACATTATGGATCTATAGTAATACAATGACATGCTTAGTATCATGTAACATTGAGATGCATTAAACCTTCTTTCACAGAGTATGGCTTATATGTTCATGGTAGACTAGAATTGTATACTAAAGAAAATATCAGTGCTCAATATTTCATTTTTGTAGTATAGATGCTGGCATGTCAATATGGCAATGCTGTATTACCTCCACCCACCCTTTGAAGAGGAGGGTGTCTTTTTCATTGCTTAGGTCAGTAGGTCAGCTCAGACGGATGGTCACTTTGTAGGTCAGTCAGATGATTTGCTGTTGTGTCCTGTATTCACAAACCATTTGCAATGGTATTTTAGGGCTTATTGTCAAGGATTATTTGAAATTCATTGTAACACAATTTTTGATACGTTAAAACCAAATGGTCTAACCAATCAGAAATTACTTTTCTTTCTAAATTTAGACTGCAATTCATAATAATTAGTGAATATGGACCCAGACTTTTTCTACATAAAACATTGACACTGTAATGACCTAAGTCCTTCTACTTTTTTACCATGAAGTGTGAATTGTCTCTTTTAATTTTTAGATCACAGGGTCAAAGGCCAAGGTCACAATGAGGTTATATGTCAAGAGCATTTAAGACAGTGAACTCTTTTCCAAACAACCCCAAATATTAACACCCCTGAAAAAGAAAGCCTTAGAAAGCATGTGGCAAAAGGAACAAATTATGGAAACCAGCATTTTCTCCTTTTCCCACAAGTTTTTTTTTTCTCATTACAGACAAATTCCATCAGTAACAGTCTGCAAGTGCTTTCAAATTTGACAATTCTAAATTTTTTTTGTTTGGTAAAGAGTTAACCCTTTACCACACAAATAAGTCTTTTAACGACCCAAGGGAAAAAATATCTTTTAAAATATTGGGGGGGGGGGGGGAGAGAAATGCTGGATACCAGAATTTTATCCTATTCCCACAATTTTTACTACCTTTTCAAAGAAAAACAGTGCCATTTAAGACACATCTACTTTATCGAATGAAAATGGTTTCAGTTTGGACCAGTCTGTCATTTTGGCAAATGGTAACTTTTTACCAGACCTCCAAACTTTAGACTTGTCCGTATGGAAAGCACTTTCGTAATACAAATTAACCCTGTACCACATGGCAATATTTGAGACTTATCCATGAAAGCATTTGCAGACGACAATTTCATAGTGGCTCAAATTGTGCAATCTTACTTTGATAGGGTAGAAAACATTGTGGGAAAAGGATAAAATGCTTGTTACCAGCATTTTCTCCTTTTCCCACGATGGTTTCAAAAGTCTCCTTCCCTAGGGTTGTTAAAACTCAGAATTGTGTGGTAAAAAGTTAAATATGGTTAAAATGACGGGATTTGCCTTTAGACGAGTTTAAAAACATTGTTGGAAAAGGAGGTAGGGCTGGTTATCAACAATTTGTTCTTTTTCCACAACATTTTCAAACCCTTCTTTGTAAGGATGGTTGAATGATGAGCTGGTTTGGTAAATAGCAGAGAGTGGGCATTTCTGATGTACATGTTTTCGGTAGACTGTCTTTGTGCTTATCAGACTTTGTAGGTTTAAACATGTACATATTTTTTATATTATTATTCTGATCCATTGATAGTTTTCGTTTTATTCATGATTGAGTTTTGCTTTGATATGGTTTACAACAGTGTGCATGTTTCTCCTTATTTGTCTGTACATTATTAGCTTGGCTGTTTTTGAAGAAAAGGTTGAGAGATTGCCATAGACCTGTCATCTTTGATGTCTGTGTCGTCATTAAAAAAAAATTGACATTTTCACGTATCTCTGCTATTAAAAGGGGTTAGAAGCATGAAATAGATACATGTAGAATATTTGGGTTTTTTTTAGTGAAAGATCACCACTAGTGAAAATATTTTGTATTACTGGTGATGTTCACTTGATGAAATAAATTTCGATCTTTCACCGGAAAAAAAAAAAAAAAAGAAAATTCCTCTATTTTATACTTTGGCTAGTTCTTGACTATCAGATTGGCTAGTTGTTGACTATCAGAAGGGAACCCATGTCAGAAAGACGGGTAGCTCACAACTGATTTTTGACACAGTTTTGCCTCCTTTTTGATATAGAATTTTAACTGGAAAAAGCATCCTTATCCAGGCGTTGGCACATTGTGATGCTCTTGTGAACTCTTTTACCACACTGCAAGATTTTAGACTGGTCCAAATTAAAAGAGATGTAAGTGACATTTCAAATGTGGCTCAAAAAATAGAAAAAAAAAGAGTACAAAAAATTGTGGGAAAAGGAGAAAATGCTGGTTACCAGCATTTCTTCCTTTTCACACAATGTTTTCAAAAGCCTATCTCTTCAAGGTGGTTGATACTTGAGATTGTGTGATAAAGTGTTTGCAGATGAAGAATTAAATTTGGCTCAAAAACTGGATTTTTATTTGAAAGAGGGAAAAACTTGGGAAAAGGAGAAAATGCTGGTTACCAGCATTTTCTCCTCTTCCTACAATGTTTTCAAAAGCCTATCTCTTCAAGGTCAGTGAAACTTGGCATTGTATGGTAAAAGGGTTAAATACCGATATTGAAATTTATTAGTGAGTAATTAGTGTTAAAGCATGGCGACATTTTTGTTACCACATAACTGTCTCAGGAACATTATCGTATGTAGAGTAAAACACCACAGTGACTTTATTGTTTAATTTTAGCCCCCATGTGGACATCTTTTTTGCTTTTTAAGTAGTTTATAGAAATCTCACAGTGAATTACATCGTTATTATTCACCGGCCAATGTTATAATTCATCGGTGAATGGTATAACTTTTATTTTTGACATACCACGGATATTTATAAAACATGAATGAGTTTTAAGCAGATGAACGTCACGTTTAATGATGTAGTCAACATCACTCATGTTGTCATTATTGCAGGTAGTCTGTATCTGACTAGACTGAATAGATCTATTTAGCTTGAAAAATGCACATATTTTTCATGATAAGCAAAAATTAGTCTTGAAAAGAAAGGTTAAAGTGAAGAGCATAAATGAAATAGGATGATTGTTTGTTTCAGTTTATGAGTGAAATTTCTTTCATCTCGTGAAAAGCAATGGCCATATTTTCACTCGTTGCTTTGCCACTCGTGAAAATATAGCCATCGCTTTTCACTTGAATGAAATTTCGATCATACACGGAAACATAGACATTTATCCTCTATATTCCTTACTGAATGAGGGAGGAAAGATTAATGACATACACAGTTGGCCAGTGTGGACCAAGATCAAGCTGCAAGCTTCATGCAGTTTGATCTTATTCTTCACTGTTCACAAAATCAAACACGCATAAAGTGAGTGTGAAATAAAGTTATTTGTATGTGCTTGTGTGTGTGTGTGTGTTTTTTTAATGCAACCATCTGATTGTAACAGATCTGTTAAGTGTTTTGTGTTGTGAAAGCCTAATTGATTTTATCACTTGTTTAATTTTAACAATTTAAAAATGACATTTTTAGCATAATTTTGTATATTCTATTAATATACTATCAGTCACACAAATGAGAATTATTTGCCTGAAGGAAAGTTTTTTTCCTCAACCGTGGAAAGCATTGGGGGAAAAAGGAATACTTTGCTTCTTTTCCTTGCAGTGTTTTCAAACACTGTCCACTGTAGAGGCAAAAAAGGAATTCCTTGTGTAATTATTGATGAAAAAAAAACAGCAAAGCATAATGAATTTTATTTCTTGTCAAATAATCTTTAACAGGGTGAAAGTAGAAATTTGATTTTACCATAAATTTCTAATAGTCATATTTTTTTTGTCCCTTTGTTGTTTAATTTTAGCCTCTAAATCATTGACCATACCTAGATATGTCTAAATGTATCTTAATACTTTATCACACAATCCAACATTGATGAAGATGGGTTATGAATACATTACGGATCATGTTTATTTCTGTTGTTGTTTGGTTGGTTTTGTTGTCACAATGTTTTAAAACTGAAAGGTTGCCAGTTTGAAACTTGGGAAATGTGTGTGTAACTGAGCACTCTAAATCTCAGAATAATTCTTGCCAATTTTTCAACCAGTGTTTAACCTTTTACCACACAATCCCAACTTTCAATGATGAAGAGAGAAAAAGCTTTTGAAAACATGGGAAAAGGAGAAAATGCTGGTTACCAGCATTTTCTCCTTTTCCAATAATGTTTTGTACCCTTCCAAAAACAATTTTCAGTTTTTCAGTCACATTTGATTTGTCGTCCGTAAATGCTTTAAACTTGGATCAGTCTAAAATTTTATTGTTTGGTAAAGAGTTAACCTTTTACCAAATTAATCAAAATTGAAAATTTTTGCAGATGACAAATTATGATTTATGTGGCTCAAATTGTAGAAATTGTCTCTAAAAGGCTAAAAAACATTGTAGGGAAAAAAAAAATGGTAGCTACCAGCATTTTCTCCATTCCCACAATGTTTTAAAAAGACCTGCTTTCTCAGGTTCATTAAAACTTAGGATTGTGTGGTAAAGGATTAAATAGACATTATCATATTAAAATTAGTCAAATGTGAAGATGAATTTTGACATTAGTTGATGTAACCCATATTTTGTTTTCAACTAATAAGTACATGGTTGTTGATCTTACCTCAGGCCTCTGAAATTCCATTGGTCTATCATGGGATAAAGAATTTTTCATTGGTCTATCACGGTATTAAAGAATTTTTCATTATCGGACACCGTTACTATAAATAGCACATTGATGAATCCCTCTTTATTCTATAATATCTTATAATGTACAGCAAAGAGGCAGTTACCAGTGCTATTTATAGTAACGGTGTTGAAAATTTCACTATTCCGTAATATATACCGGCGATGCACCAATAATTATGCTTTTACATGTGTTCAATGATCGACCAAGGAAAACTTTATTATTCTGTGATGGATCAATGGAAATTCAAAGGCCTGTGATCTTACTAACACTTAACCTGCTAAATAAGTGAAACAAACCTTTCAAGCTGATAGTAAAAATAAACAAACCTTTCAAGTAAACAAACCTTTCAAGCTGATAGTAAATGCAAATTTTGTTAATTCAAAATTATTTTACTGGGGGAAAATATCTCCTTATTGGACAGTGTAGGTCCAAGATCAGACTGCACAGACGTGCAGTCTGATCTTGATCTACACTGTCCGCCAAAGATCCTTGAGATGCACTTAGAAGTGTAAGGTTTAAGTGTAAAATGCATTTACAGTGGTCAGTGGAGTTGTTTCTTACTTTTATAGTTTCATTTTATAAGTTTTTGTGTGTTGTAATTCATTCATTCATTATGATATTTAGTTATAGTGCAATAACAATATTATATTCAGACTTATGTACACAAACACTATGTTGCTTTCATCTTTAGTTTTGCTATTTATGAGTGATTGTTTAACTTCTATACATGTAGATCTATTTTGTTTTCTGTTTGAATGATAATTATTACTGTGAAACTGAAACTTTATGAGTTCGAATTCTTTTTTTAAAGTGTTGAATGTTTTATTATCTTTAGCAATGTAAATAAATGGTATTTAGCCACAATCTTTATAGCCCCAAAAAATTTATACCTTTTTCATTTTTGGTTTTACCCTTGACCAAACAATCCCATGTGTGACAACCTTAGGAAATTAGACTTTTGAAAACATCATTTCAAAAGGATAAATGATTGTATGAAACCACATTTTCATCTTTTCCCATGATATTTCCTACCATTTAAAACACAAACTTCATCCTTTGAGCAACATTAGTTTATAATATGCTCACATTATGGATAAATCTAAAACTTTGTTGTCAAGAGTAAGCTCTTTTCCAAACAGTTCCTTGTTTAAATGGAGGAAGAGGGCTTTTGAAAACATTTTTGGAAAAGGAGAAAAAGCTTATCACTTTCATATTCTCTTTTTCCTACAATTTTTTTTACTCTTCTTTTTTCTTCCTACCATGTTTTCAACCCCTTTTTGTACCCTTTTAAGGCCAATCACATAGTTTAACTCTTTACCAAATGACAAAATTTTGGACATGTCCAAATTGAATGCATTTGCAGATGAGAAATTAAAGGTGGCACTAATGACGAAAATAGTCTACTATAGGTTAGTAAACGTTGTGGGAAAAGGAGAAAATGCTTGTTACAAGCATTTTCTCCTTTTCCAACAATGTTTTCAAAAGCCGTCTTCCTCAGGGTCGTTAAAAGTTGTGATAGTTGGGTAAGGGGTATTGGTGTCTTTACTTTTCATCAGCAAACACTGTCAGTTTTTGCCAACCTAAAATATATGTTAAGTATATTTATATCAGGTATTTCAATGTGTGAGGCTGTCACACTAATGAAACTAATCAACTGTTGAAATGCATGTTTTAATGCAAATCTGAAGTGTTGTAAAATATATTGAAATATAAAGATGACTTCTATAAAATTGTGAGTAGTATATGATCATAAATGCTCGGTGACAAAGGCTATTGTGTTTTAAATCAAATGTTGTAGTGGCTCAAATCTTTACTGTAAATACAGTACACAGTGTATATCCATTGCCAAATATATAAAATATAAGAAGTAAAAAAAGATAATACTACTTATCATTATTATCCTGAAAGAATTGTATGTTTTTGCCATTCTATCGTTTCTTCCACAAACTATGTCTGAAACTCTATAAAATTGTGTTTTATCTTGTACAGTTGTGTAAGTAACCTTTAGTCTTTGCAAGTGTGACAGGAATTTTTGACATCTCTGAGGTCCATATTCACTCACTATTCTAGATGGCATTCTTTAGCCTTATCATAGATTTAGAACTTAATACTGTTTTTTATTGGCATAACCACTTGATGTAGCCAATCAGAAATTGTGTTACTTTGAAATTCAGAAAATTCTTGAGACTCGCTCCAAGAATGCAATTAAAACAGTTGGTAAATTGTGGCCCTGAGCTTAACCTCAAAATCTGTATCGTCCGGTCGTTTCCTTTTGAACTGCCAATCACGTGATCTTATACATGGCAGTGCCACTGTAAGTCGTTTAGCAACGACATAAACAATCTGGATGAAGTTATTCACATCTATCTATCTGTTGATGAAAACTTAATCAGAATTGATAAACCACGTTAAAAATGAATGTACGAACTGTTTGTAAACTGAAATATAGTTGGAAAGATTTCGATAGAAAATTGAGACTCATGTTTTTCTTTTTTATTTTACGAGGAGCCTTACAATTTTCAAAAAGGTAAACAGGCTTATTTCCGGCGAAGAAATGTACCGTGTAGGTGCATATCAAGCTACCAGATACAGCCGAGGGACTTGATCACCGGATCACCCGAGGTATGCCGAATGGTGAGCTATGTGGCCCCTGGTCCCCCCAATTTATCACCCTTTCTGATGTCCAGCGCCCTCAGCGCTTTGATTTTTAACACTTTCATTAAATGGAAAAGCTCAAACCCATGCATTTGTGCAGGACTAATCGAATGTGGCTAAATGGTGATATTTGTCTTTGACGGTGTAAAAAACAATCTGGTAAATGGAGAAAATGCTGGTAACCAGCTTTTTCTTTTTTGCCCACAATTTTTGCAAAGATCTTCACCCTCAAGATCGTTGAAATTGGAGACGGTGTGTAAAAGGTTAAGTCATCTACTGCATTATGTTCCCTCAGGATGTAATGAATTAAGAGTTGACCCTTTACCACACAATGCCGACTTTTAAAGACTATGACAAAAAAAGCTTTTGAAAACATTGTTGGAAATGGAGAAAATGCTGGTAACCAGCATTTTCTCCTTTTTCCACAGTGTTTTCTACCCTATCTCGGACAAGTTTTGTCATTTGGGCCACCTTCAATTTGTCGTCTGCGAATGCTTTCAATTTCAAACAGTCTGAAAATTTGTCGTTTGGTAAAGATCGAAACAGGGGTGGCTTTAAGTTAATTCTCTTTTTGCGTGTAGCCTTATTTGAATATTGAACTTTTGTCCATTTACTGTTTATATCCCTGCTGTACCTATTTTGCAGGTAAAGAACATAGTTTAACCTTCTACCGCCGGTAGCTCAGTTGGTAGCATACAGGACTTTGGAAGAGGCGGTTCCTGGTTCGATACCCGGCTCAGCCAGTTTCTTTCCTAGAATTGATGATAGTCATTGCGACAGGATTCATTTCTCTATCCACGCTGACCATTGTTTCGACGATGGATATGTAAGAAAGCAGCCAGTGGCTTGGAAAGTATTGTTCGGAGTACTATTAAAAATAAAAATAACTCCAGGAAAGCACATATAGGTGCACTGGCCGCCGCGATATAATTGAAATAATGTTGAAACAGCGTTAAACAAACACACACACACACACACACACACACACACACACACACAAATCAACCATCTACCAAACGAAAACATTTTTATACTTGTCCAAACTGAAAGCATATGCAGACAACAAATAAAATACAGCTCAAAATATGGACTTGTCTTTAAAAAGGATCGAAAACATTGCGGGAAAAAAGGAAAATGCTGGTTCCCAGCATTTCTTCTTTTCCCAAAATGTTTCAAAGGCCTGTTTTCTTAGGGTAGTTAAAGCTCGGGATTGTGTGGTAAATGGATGAACATTATTAATTGTAGATATATTGTGGAACAAGTTCTTAAACGCTCTTAAAACTTTTATGTCAACCCTTAGGCTGCTAAGCTCTACTCAGTGACCTTTTGCGGACAGTGTAGATAAAGATCACACTGCACAGAACGTGCAATCTGATCTTGGATCTACACTGTCCGATAAGGAAATACCTTTTTCCCAAAATTACCTTTAAAAAATGTTACGGGAGACCACTCCTTCACGCATGGCTTCATCCCGATTTAAATACATTACCTAACAAATGCGTTGGGGAGAATTCTCTTTAGCTCAGAGGTTATGGTATTGGCCTTTCGTCTGGGCGTTCAAGGTTCGAATCCTGCCCTGTCCCTGTATTTCTGCTATGCATTTGTCCATTTGTTTCTTTGTTATGGACTTTGTTCGTAAGATGGGGGCTCGTCCGGGATTGGCCATTGAGCCATTAATCCCATTTGTTGTCCAAAAACGGACTTTCTGCCTAATAAGGCTTTGAGTCATCAATAACTGATGATTTTAAGCGGTTCTAGGTTTTAAGAGTTTCTAGGTTCGAATCCTGCCCGGTCCCTGTATTTCTGCTATTCATTTGTTTCTTTGTTACGGACTTAGTTCGTAAGAAAAAGCAAAATTTGGGTTTTACTATCGGTCTGAAGGTTTCATTTCACTTATTATTAGCAGGATAAGATTTAATCGCTCTTGATACTTGCTTCCATGGAACTTGAACAAGTACTTGTGTCATGTTGTTGGTAGTCCTAAAAGGTAGACCCGCTCATCCTTAGGTTTGTACCCAGCACCTTCGATTTGAGAGACCGACGCTGTATCGCTACATACCATCTCCTGCAAATAAAGAACTTTGGGGAACAATGAAGATAAACAACTCATGATTAAAATCTTTGTAACAAATGACGATTGCAATTATGTGAGTGATACAGTGAATGAATAAGACAGAGAGGGAGGGGGAGTGAGAGAGAGAGAGAGAGAGAGAGAGAAAAGTAGGGGGAGAGAGAGAAAAGTAGAGGGAGAGAGAAAAGTAGAGGGAGAGAGAGAAAGAGAGAGTAACCAAGGTGTCCAAGAGAGAGTAAGTAACCAAAAGGTTGTGTGTATGATAACATCATTTAAATTTAATTTCTTTTGCTGTAAAACTTCACCGTATCCGGCAGCAAATACTCAAGATTAGACCGCACGTTTTCCTCAGTCTGATCTTCATCTACATTGTCCACGAAAAACGCTTTGGGTCGCTTGGTTGAATACATATCTGCTTTCAAATGATGATACTAGTGTACAGATGTAAAACAAAAATGCCATCGTTACTGCCTCGTAAAGTTGATAAGACCCTGTTCAACACGTACATCGAGCCCTGGTTGGGCCTACAGGGCTGTAGCCTACAGGACTTGAAAACAGGATATCGCTGGTTCGAACCTCCAGGTCGGCCAATGTCTGTCCTAGAACTGATCATTGCGACAAGATTTGTTCCTCTCTCTCTCACTTTTGGTCATGATTTCGATCGACGATTGTTATGGTGGAAAGAAGCCAGTGGTTTGGGAAGAATATTGTAGGAAATACTGTTAAGAGAAACTCCAGGGAAACATGGATAAGTGCAGTGGCCGCTGCGATAAAATGTTGAAAACGGCGTTAAATACAATACAATCAATCGATATCGTTCAATTTGTCTCTTAACTCTTTTTTACTGTGACGACACCAGAAGCTTTTGTGGACAGTGCAGATCAAGATCAGACTGCACAGAACGTGCAGTCTGATCTCTGATCTGCACTGTCCACTGCTACATTCTAGATTATGACCGAAATGTCTCTTTATCTTGCAGAGGAAATGTTTTTTTAGCCTTTGAGAAAATGCAATTTATTTAAGAGTAAAAGATGGAAGAGTTAATCGAACAATCTCGTCTTTTAGAATCCTGAGGAAAGGGGCATTTTTATAAATATCTCTGAAATATGAGAAAAAAAGCTGGTAAACAGCATTTTCTCCTTTTTGTGGTATTTGTCAAAGACAATACCAGTATGAGTTCAATATTGAATTTTGAAGACCGTGTATCGTATTTTGTGCAAAGCCGAAGGAAATAAACCCAATTAAACTCAATTTTTCTCAGACAAATGAGTTTTTCGGTAGCACGCAGATATGTAATTGGAAATGGCATGTTAAAATACACTGGGTGAGGCCATCGATCGTGGAAATACTAATTCTTGATTAAAAATAGCTTCACTTGCTCATAGCCTTCTATTGGCGCAATGATATATACAAAATTTGTCTTCTGATCGCTTAGTCCTTGGCTTCTTCGTTCCAAAACCAGTTCGTCCGATGGCTTGTTCGTCCCATGATTGCGCGCTACTCCATTTGATTGGGCATGAATATTTATAGATCGAAATAATTAATTGTAATGTTGGGAATTAACTGTTAACGGCCAAATATATTTCAAAATCATGGTTTTCAGGTACAAACTTAATTTTATTCGATATCTTCACATGATTTCTCTCACTATCCATCATGCACCCTACTGTCAAGGGACGTTACTCCTGACTCCTCCTAATGATCAAAGGGAGACCACCAATGCACAAATAATCCTAACTTTGTCATGAGTACTCTCCCTTCAACGAAAAAAGTATTCATTTGCTTAGTAGGTTGACTTTCAAGCCAATATTTGAATAATATTTCTCCTTTTCTTTCAAACTATTAATTCCACACAATGGCTTCCTTGACAAATACCACTTCAGCGTTCTCAACGCTTTGATTTCCACAGTGTTTCGTACCTCTGCAAACCCTTTAAACACTGACAATTCTGATATTTTGATCTCTGGCAGAGATGATGTAAAACTGAGCATTTTCTCTTTTCTTCAAGAGCCTTTTTCATCAAGGGGATAAAATTTCAAGATTGTGTGGTAATTGGTTAAATTGGCTAATAAGATATAGATATGGTAAAATCATTTTTTATATTAGAAGATACATATATATATATACGTAATAAAGTATGTCTATGTCTGTGCTAAAAAGGGATTCGGCCCAGGGACCCCTTACTTATTGGGCAAGTGCTCTGGCCACTGAACTGCCCGGTCCGCTCAACATCCACGCTAGCAATTACTACGCTCCGGTAGTAGTGATCAAGCAAATCTAAATTATATATATCCAAGCCATCTCGGCTCCATGAAACAGTGCAACAGAAGTGCTACCGAAAAATTTCACAGGGTAGATCTACTACTTTTGATACTACAAGCCGGAAGCAATCTCGAAGTGGTGCGACACCATAAGACTTTCCCAAACAGCAAAATTTTTGACAGGTCGAAATCAAAAGCATTCGCAGACGACAAAATAAAAGTGAATAAAAAAATAGAAATTTGTTTTCGGAAGGTCAAAAAACATTGTGGGAAAGCCGAAAATGCTGGTATCCAATATTTTCTCCTTTTTGCACAATGTTTTTAAAAGAATTTATCCTCAGGGTCTTTAAAACTCGGCATTGTGTGGTAAAGGGTTAAACTTACGTGAAATACAAATCTTTACGCCCTTAATCGTCATGAGTTTTGTTCAGCACAAAACGGAACTTACAGGTAGTTCATTTTCGTGCTTCACGAAAATTGACCACTCTAATACGGTTTCCATCATTAGATTACTTCCCTTTAATAGTTATATATCCATTGCTGCTTTTTTCTCAACATAGATTTATACGTTCCATATTTGTATTAAGACTACATCATTGTAAAAAATTGATTATCGATTCATCCCGGTTAAGCGACTAACGTTACATTTTAATTCCTGCTGTTGTGCTACTATAACATGAAAACTTTACACACTACATATTTATATAGGTCTACATGTACTTATTACAATAGCGAAAAACAGAACTTTCTCAAACTCACAAAGGTTACTTGCAGAGCTGCAAGGTACACTAATTAGTCCGAAATCTTTGAATGCCTACAAGGCGGAATCACGCCACAAATGATTCAGACAGCATCGTACACTTGTTACAACTTTCCGTAGTGTGGAAAACGCATTAAAAGACCAGAGCTTTGCATGACAATCTCCTTTTTTGGAATTTCAACGATATAAGAACACATGATTACAAATAATGTCAAGCTTACCTGTTTTTTGGTTGTTTTTCAGCCGACATCTTCAGAAACGGAAGACCAACAACATTTTCTCGTCAGAGCCATTGGCTCTGAATATGAAGTTTCCTACCAGTGGGAATTCCAGTGGAAGATCTACAGAACCTCGGCCACATCCTGTGTGACACTTGAAAGAGCATGACCCCTCATCCTGCTAGATCTAAATAAATGAAATTTTCATGCCGATAATGAAAACTCGAATATTGTAATTTCATACTTTTTGTTTGGAGAAAAAAAATCTCCTTATCAGACAGTGAAGATCAAAGACCAGACTGCATGTTTTGTGCAGTCTGATCTTGATCTACGCTGTCTGCAAAAGGTCAGTGAATCGAGCTTAGCAGTCTTAGGGTAAACGACCCGTAGGAAACGACTTCTGAAATCTTTACGGAATTAGAAGAAAATGTTGGTAACAAGCATTTCCTACTTTTCCCTCAATATCTACTATCCTTTGCTATCATTTCAGTCATATCAAATTTGTTGTCTGCAAAAAAAAAAAAAAACGAAAAAAAGCATACCATTAATATATCATATATATGCATATATAAAATAAAGAAATGAACCAGATAGTTTTTGAATTTTCAGCAACTGATATGAAAAATTAAGAAGTATTAATGAACTTTGGTTATAAGTGCTTCCATTTTATCCATGATAACAAATTGATACACAATAAATCTGAAAATACCATCTGGGTTGCTTCTAGGATGCATTCAAGGCATTTTGTGGTCAAGAAAATGTGCTTTATCTGAAAAATGTCCCTGTACTTTCTTGGATTATGAATTTTTTGAAGCTTGAATCATAAAAAAATAGTGCTGCCAGTGCTTTGATTTGCATTAAATGTTCTTTTATTTTGTTAGAAATGCATAGTATTATCTAAATATAAGCTTATTACATTACCTGAGATCATTTGGGACTTTCACAAGGTATAAAATTTCCAAACAAATGTTAATTGAGGATCAACTAATAACGTTAGGGTTAGAGGTGCACTTGATGACCTTTGACCGCTATAACTTCCAAAAGCTCCACTCACCAGGTGGCAGACTTTTGGAATGTGCTCAGGAGACCTTGGGGCTCAAGAAAATCATAGTCCCGATAATTCCCCCCCGGGGTGGGGGAGGGGGGAAGCAAACACCCTGCTTGTTCATAGTCTATAGGTTTGGACCAAGGACCTTCGATTTGAGAGACCGACGCTGTATCCCTACATCACAGTCTCCTACAAATAAAGAACGTTTGGGAACCATAAAGATGCATAACTCGCCAGGGGCTCGCTTAATAACATTTTTTTTTTTTCTCTAGGCTCGTTTAACAAAATTTTATCTCAAATGCAAACTCATGTCAGATCCTATATATACTCCTCACAAAAAGTTAAGCTTGCAACAATGAATTACCGCTGCACCAGAATTTTATTATTACAAATATAGACAATGTCATTGTATAAATGTAATGAATATTGAGTTAAAAACCAGTCCAGGCAATTCTGTATGTCTGTCAGATAATGTTCTCTCACTTTCAGGCTTTTGAAGTAAGGCACTGTCTAAATCTACATGCAAAAAAGTGGTTATACAACCCAGATGTTTGAAAATCTCTAAAATTCGGTCAATCTGCAACCGGGACACAGTCAGTACACGGTATGGCCACCATAAGCACGAATACAAGCTTGAACTCTTCTGGGCATTGACCAGATCAAACCGTCCAGCTATTGTTGTGGAATATACTGCCATTCCTGACTCAAAAGTTGTTCAAGGTTGACTTAAGTCCATTATTTTGCAGAGCTGAGTCTGAAACGTTGTGTCAAGGTAGGATTTGAGAATGTTGCTATTAAAGTCTGTCGATGTTAGGCCTAATGAAATACGTCTGAAATAACGAACTCAACTTAAGCCGAAAAATGAGTCTCTTATGGGACTTGAGCAACATAAGAGATGTAAGTTTTTTCTCGAAAGCGGGCCAAGGCTACTGAACACACAGTGTTTCACAATTTCTTGTGAACACTTCACCACACAATCCCGAGATTTTATAGCCTCACAGACGAAACCGACTGTTAAGATTTTGGTCACCAGCTTTTTTCTCCTCTTCCCACATTGTTTTCGACCCTTTTAATTAAAGATAACTCTGGGTGTCAACTGTGGGATTGTTCATTGGTCCACACATTCGGCGCGAGTACTGGTGTTGTTCCCAGGAAGAGGAATCTCTAGAGATTAGCACAAGTTGTAGGAACTTATTTCTCAATCGATTTAAAATAAATACGTTGAAACTTGAAACTCCAAAGATTTATACCACGTTTAGTTTTTCGTCATCCAATGCTTTGAATTTTGACCGGACTGAATTTTTTCCTGTGACAATGTGGTAATTAGTATATCTAAATGTACTTGCTTAACCCTTTACCACACAATCCCAACTTTTTACGACCCTGGGGAAGGAGGCTTTCGAAACATTTAGGAAAAAGGAGAAAGTGCTGGTACCCAGCATTTTCTCCTTTTCCCAAAATGTTTTCTGCTCTTTCAGAAACAAATCTGATGATCACCAATTAAAACTCGGCATTGTGTGGTAAAGGGTTAAACTTACGTGAAATATAAACCTTTTACGCCCTAGGTCATCTTGAATTTTGTTCAGCACACAAAACGGAACTTACAGGTAGGCGGAGTAGCTTAATATTCATTTTCGTGCTTCACGAAAGTTGACCAGTCTAATACGGTTTTCCGTCAATAGATTACTTTCCTTTAATAGTCATATATTCTTTGCTCCTTATTTCTCAACATAGATCTGCACGTTCCATATTTGTACTAAGACCACACTGTTGTAAAAAAATTGGTTATCGATTCATCCCGTTTAAGCGACTAACGTTACATTTTAATGCCTACTTTTGTGCTACTGTAACACATTGAAACTTTACACACTACAGATTTATACATTTCTACTTGTGATAACAGCGTAATGTAGAAATCACTACTTACTTGCAGTGCTGCAAGATACAATCGTTAACCTGAAACTTTTTGAATGCCGAGAAGGCGGAATTCCGATGGAAGATCTACAGAACTTCGGCCACATCCTGTCATTCGTCATACCTCGGGTGATGGGAGCCATCAAATCCCTCGGCTGTATCTGGTGGATTGATATGCACTAGATCGGTACATACCCGGAAATACACCGGTTTACCGTTCTTAAAATTGTAAGGCTCCTCTTAAAAAAGAAAACTTGAGTTTCAATTTTCTATCGAAATCTTTCTAACTTTATTTCAGTTGAGTTGGCAAACAGTTCGTACATTCATTATTTATCAATTCAGATTGAAGTTTTCACCGACAGATAAACAGATGTGAATAACTTCATCGAGGTTGTTTATGTCGTTGCTAAACGACTGACAGTGGCGCGCCATGTATAAGATCACGTGATTCGCAGTTCAAATGGAAACGACCGTTATACGGACGAGGTTAGATGTAGGTACGGAATCGGCCGAGTTGTGAAGAGTGCACATCCTGTGTGACACTTGAAAGAGCATGACCTCTCATCCTGCTAAAACTAAATAAAGGATATTTTCATGCCGATGATAAAAACTCGAATATTGCGATTCCATACTTTTTGTTTAGAGAAAATTATCTCCTTATCAGACAGTGAAGATCAAAGACCAGACTGCACGTTTTGTGCAGTCTGAACTTGATCTACACTGTCTGCAAAAGGTCAGTGATAAGACTGTAATCTATACAATATTTTCCATACTTTTAAATGGTATGATTTAAATTTAAATGTATTATGATACATATTTACTCCTTTCCCAAAATGTTCTAATCATATCAGTTATAGCCTTACTCTTTCTTTCTCGTTTGCAGATGCTCTCGCCCACCCAGGTAGCTCAGTGGTTAGTGCTCGGGCTCGTGACCTGGTGGTTGTGAGTTCGATACCCGATTGAGACAAACTTTCTTTCCGGCGAATTTTCACCTCTCACCTCTGATGCATGTGAGAAAGAAGTCAGTGACTTGGAAAGAAAGTTGTGCCAGTACTGATGTGAGAAAGCTAGGAATCGCACACCTTGTACCAACCGTGGTGATATGACCTAATCTGTTAAGCCGAGCCTCAGTCGATAGCGTACTAGACTGGAGAACATGGGGTCGTTGGTTCGATCCTCGGCTCGGCCAATTTCCTTCCTGGGATTGATAGTAGTCATTGCGACAGAATTCATACCTCCCTCACCGATGACCGTTGTTTCGACGATGGTAATGTAGGAAAGAATTCCGTGGCTTGGACAAAATATTGTGCAGAGTTCTGGTTAAAGAACCTCCAGGAAAACATGAGTAGGTGCACTGGCCGCCGCGAAAAAACTGAAATAATGTTGAATACGGCGTTAAACACCAATCAATCAATCAACCTAATCTGTTAACAGCTATTTCCACTATAATATTTTCCTGCAAAATTAGCTATGATTAAAAATGAGTATTATTGTGCAACTTTCACCAAGCCATTTTTTCGGTTTTTTTGTGGTATTTGTCGAAGACAATACCACTATGAGTTCAATATTGAATTTTGAAGACCTTGTATCGTATTTTGTGCAAAGCCGAAGGAAAAAAACCCAATTAAACTCAATTTTTCTCAGACAAATGAGTTTTTCGGTAGCACTCGGATATGTAATTGGAAATGGCATGTTAAAATACACTGGGTGAGGCCATCGATCGTGGAAATACTAATTTTTGATTGAAAATAGCTTCACTCGCTCATAACCTTCTATTGGCGCAATGATATATACAAAATTTGTCTACTGATCGCTTGGTCCTGGGCTTTTTCGTTCTAAAACCAGTTCGTCCCATGGCTTGTTCGTCCCATGATATCGCGCTACTCCATTTGATTGAGCATGAATATTTGTAGATCGAAATAATTGATTGTAATATTGGGAATTAAATGTTAACGGCCAAAGATATTTCAAAATCAAAGTTTTCAGGTGCAAACTTAATTTTATTCGATATATTCACATGGTTTCTCTCTCTATCCATCATGCATCCTACTGTCAAGGGACGTTACTCCTTACTCTTCCAAAAGATCAAAGAGCGACCACCAATGCACAAATAATCATAACTTTGGCATGAGTACTCTCCCTTTAACCAAAAAGGTATTCATTTGCTTAGTAGGTTGACTTTCAAGCCAATGTTTGAATAATATTTCTCTTTTTCTTTCAAATTATTAATTCCACACAATGGCTTCCTTGACAAATACCACTTCAGCGTTCTCAACGCTTTGATTTTTTTCCTTCTTAGAATTATCATTTATAAGTCTAAAACCACTATATTCTCATTACAAAGGGAGACAATAATTATCTCCTTTTCGGGAAACTAACAAAAGTATCAAAAAATAATTTCAAGGTAGACATCAAAGGAATTTCTGGTCGGTTAGGAATGTGCAAAAGTATTAAATTACTATAAATCCTTATTTGTCAACTCATAAGAAATTCTATTCTATGTTGCACCAGAAGCGTTAGGATGGTAATACCTTAAACTGCAATTCAGTCAATCAAGCAGATGCTCTCCCTTTCGACATACATGCGAGATTTTAAAGAAGATTTGCGATAGCTGTATTTGACTGGTAAAATTTTATGGTTTTTCGTGTTGCACTTTTTGTATTCGCCTGGTAAATTTCACGGTTTCTTAAGGTGTGACACTGCTGATTTTTGGCCTCATGGAAATAAGAGTATGGCCTCATGGAAATAAGTGTGAAAATGGCCATATTTTAAGCTCCACATATTGCTTGATGGCAAAACCATGGCTTCTCCTTTTGTTACTCTGAAAACTACCATGATAGGCATGCAAAAAAATGGAAAAAAAATCACAACATATCAACCAATTGCGTTTTTCGCTAATTTCCAACCAACACGGGCACCATAGATTTTGTCCTGTCAGGAACACCTGTTCACGACCATGATCCAAAGTTTTTGTTCCTCCACTGATACAAAGTAGTCCTGTCAGTACACAATAAAAACACATCTAAGTTGTCCCCCACTGCCCAAATTTCAAGCAAATCTAAATTATATACCTCAAAGCCATCTCGGCTTCATGAAACAGTGCAACAGAAGTGCTACTGCAAAATTTCATAAAGGACTACTTTTGATACTACAAGCCAGAAGCAATCTCGAAGTGGTGCGACACCTTAAGTCTTTACCAAACGGCAACTTTGTTTGACTGGTCCGAATTAAAAGCATTTGCAGACCACAGAATAAAAGTGACTGAAGAATAGAAACTTGTTTTTGGAAGGTCTAAAAAACATTGTGGGAGATGAGAAAATGTTGGTAACTAATATTTTCTCCTTTGTCCACAATGTTTTTAAAAGAACTTATCTTCAGGGCATTATCTCCCGCTAGATGGCATTCTACAAGTCTTCGAAGAATATGACATGCACAGACAACGATCTTCAGGGTCTTTAAAACTCGGCATTGTGTGGTAAAGAGATAAATTTACGTGAAATACAAATCAAAGTTACACCCTTTATGGGTTGCAACACGCGAAAAGTGGCATTCGGACATTTGCGTAAAGTGTAGTCCCGGATCAGCCTGCGCATTCCGCGCAGGGTAATCTGAGACCACACTTTACGACTTCATTAGATTTTTTCCTACAGTAGACCTGCGTGAAACAGAAAATTACATAAAAACGGAAAGTGTCGTTTCGGATCAGCCTGCGCGGACTGCGCAGGCTGATCCGAGACGACACTTTACGCAAATGTCCGAATGCCCTATTTCGCGTGTTGCAAGCCATATCGTCTTGAGTTTTGTTGAGCACAAAACGGGCACCTCACATGTAAGCGGACTTAATTTTCATTTTCGTGCTTCACGAAAGTTGACGAATACGGTTTTCCATCATGAGATTACTTCCCTTTAATAGTTATATATCCATTGCTCCTCATTTCTCAACATAGATCTATATATTCCATATTTGTATTAAGACTGATACTAACATGAAATTGATTATCGATTCATCTCGTTTATGCGACTTCCATTATATTTTAATGCATGCTATTGTGCGACTGTAACACATAAAAACTTTACATACTACAGATTTAGATATGTCTGTTTGTAACCAGCGGGAAAAGAAGTTACTTCCAACTGTCACTTCTCACTTGCAGTGCTGCAAAACATACCAAATTGTAACAAAACTTTTTAAAATGCCGAAAAGGCAGTAAACCGGTGGAAAATCTACAGAATTTCGGCCAAATTCTGTGTGATATTATAGAACATGAACCCTAATCTTACTGGATCAAAATAGTGGAATTTTTAATGCTGATAATCAAACCTTGGATATTGCAATTTCATATTTTATATTTAGAAAAAAATATCTCCTTATCAGACAGTGAAGATCAAAGATCAGACTGCACGTTTTGTGCAGTCTTATCTTGATCTACATTGTCTGCAAAAAGGTCGGTGAATCGCGCTTAGCGGTCGAAAGGGCCCGTAGGATAACGATTACTGAAATCTTTACGGAATTAGAAGAAAATGCTGGTAACAAGCATCTCTCCTTTTCCAACATTGGTTACTATCCTTTTAAAGACAATTGCTATCATTTCAGCCATATCTAACTTGTTGTCTGCAAATCCTTTCAATTTAGACAAGTCTAAAATTTGTTCGTTTGGTACAGAGTTAAACCTGATGAGTCGAGCTCAACCGGCCAAATGGCCTACCTCACGACAATTATAAACATTTGCGGAAGACAAGATACATGTGGCTCAAAAGTTGAAATTTGTTTGGGTAAGGGTAGAAAACATTGTGGGAAAAGGAGAAAATGCTGGTCACTAGTATTTTCTCCCTTTCCCTACAATATTTTCAAAAGCCTTCTTTCTCGGGGGGGGAGGGGGCATGAAACTCGGGACTGTGTGGTAAAAGGTTAAAGACAAACTTTTTCCGATCATATTCACTGGCTTGGCCAGTATCTTAGAGATAATTTAGCCCTTACACACATTGTAGGACCGGAAATGAGCATTGTGTATGACTTGGGATTCTGTACAGTGACGGTCTGTCACTTGGGTGTCAAAAATCGTGTTCATAAACCACACCGAAGATAAAAAAAGTTTTTGAAAAAAATTCTTGGAAAAGGAAATTTCCCTTTTCCTACAATGTTTTCTACCCATTCACAGACAAATTTTACCGTTTAAGTCACGTTTATGTTGTCGTCTGCAACTGCTTTCAATATGAAAGGGTCTAAAATTATGTCGTAAGGTATTACTGGAACAGTACGACATGGAATTAAATGACCTCCATTACCATATATTACACGCTTACTTAGCTTCGGCTATTGTCGTCTGCGTTCTGAACTATGTGAACGATTTTCAGCTCTTTATGCAGCTCATAGATTTTTCGTGTCTTCAAAGAATACTAAAAATATCTGAAATAAATAGGATTTTGTTGGTTTAAATTGGTAATACGTAGCGGGTGACATAGATCTAAGATGCGCTTTCTGTGCTGTCTGATCTTAATCCATGTCATCCGCAAAAGCTCTCACATTTTGACCATGGCACTGTAATGGTCAAACCCGACATTTACCGTTAACACAATTTCCGTACCGTCCGATTATACCCGATAATATAAATATTCACTCTTTAATTATTCTTTGCATGGAGGTCAATTTCAGATCAACTTGTTCGAGTAAAATATATAAAGGATATTTCGGAGGTTTTTTTTGTGAAATATCGAAATTTATGTCATCGAGTGAACATAATCGGTAGACTAATATTTTTACGAGTGGCGCAGCCACTCGTGAAAATATTACCGATGATGTTCTAGAGATTAAATAAATTTCGATTTTTCATCGGAAAATAAAAAGTATTCTATTTATTTCATGCTTCTAACTCCGTTTTTGGGTGGACTTACATCATAATCCAGCTCAGTTCTTTTCGGTAATTCCCCGTGGCGTACCCCTCCCTACATAACTAAACATTACAATATTACGTAAAGCCCGAGAAATGTAGGGTAAATTACGTCATATTTCCATCTGGTTTAATGGCACGCGCAATTTAGGTAACTAGTGCGCGGGTGCTACTGTTTCCGCCTTCAATTAAAGAGTTAGAAAATAAAATCGGTATTTTCACTGGTCGTAACCATGAAAATATCGAAAAATATTTCTCCGTTATTTCTCGATTACCTACCGGAAAGCATGTATAAAGGTCTATATACAGTATACGGTACATGTACATGTACATAACACTTTAATTTTATCCAATCATTCAAGCTTATTTTAATTTGTCATCTGCGAATGTTTTCAATATTAACGGGTCTTTTTGTCGTCTGGTAGAGATATATATAGATGGTACATGTACATAACACTGTAATTTTATCCCATCATTCAAGCTTCATTTAATTTGTCGTCGGCAAATGCTTTCAATACAAAATTTGTCGTTTGGTATAGATATACGCATACAATACATAACGCTGTCGTTTTTAACAAATACAGAATACCCACACCTATTTGTACTAGAGAGTAGGTCGCCTATCGAATTACTGTATTACTTCACCAAGTTCATTTGTATAAAATCTTACGTTAGCTCAAAAACGGGGTGGATTTTTTTTTTGACAGAGCAGGGCAGAAGTAGTATATAAGTGGAGTGGTTTTTTTTTCTCTAACACGAATTGATTTATCGTTATAACTGGTATCATAGTATATAAAATGGATATGTATTCTTCAAAGGTATGAACTAAATTTATCATTTTTGTAACTCTTGATCCCACAATTAAACTTTGGACTTGTCCAGATCCAAAATATTTGCAGACGACAAATGTGTCTCAAATGGTGTGAAAGGATAGAAAACATTGTGGGAATAGGAAAAAATGCTGGTTACCAGCATTTTCTCCTTTTTTCGACAATGTTTTTCAATAGCCTTCTGCCTCAGGTCTTAAAAAGTTCGGGTTTGTGTGGGAAAGGGTAGATTTTGTCTTTTCTTAATTCCTCGTCGCAATAGATACAGCAGAATTGGTATGGGTGTATATTGTATTTTTGGGCTTCTTACCAGTTTGCTTAGTTCATAAGGGATTGCGAGAAAAGTGGTCAGTGGCTTGTACAGAAAGTTGTGAGAGTGCTGGTGTGAGAAAGCCAGGAAACACATACGTAGGAACACTGGACCGCGGTGATATAGCTTAAGCTGTTATATAACTGCTTTAGACTTCAATACAAACAAAGAATTAAAACCATAAAGGGTTGATTCTTTTCTTCAACCCTGTAGCACCGTGGCTATCCTGAATTTTTAAAGACCCTCGTAGAAACATTTTGCTTTTGGTCAATATTCTGGTTGGTATACCAGATATTGTATCTTATGGAATCATAATCTTTGACCCGTCACGCAAAAAGGGACAATCTGGGAATTCCGTACATCAATTAGATGAAAACAGATCAACGATAGTGCAGGTCAATTTAAGTTGATAGTTCAAAAATAATTGTACAACAAGGTAGAATGACCACTTTTCATACAGAAAAAATCATAAAAGCGAAAAGTGTCGATCCTGGTCAGCCTGCGCAATTCGCGCAGTTTGACCAGGGTTGACACTTTTCGCAGTTTCCAGATGGTCCCTTTTTGCGTGACGAGTTACTTATTTATGTGATAACTTGTTTGGTATAATTAATGCATGATCTCGGAGATGCATTAAACCCCCTTTTGTCAAAGCATGGTTCATAGATAATATTTGTGGCCCTTGAACAACAAAATAGTACGACTTTAGGTTAATGTGGCGACCTCGTGCATCAGGTCAAGCGATGAAAACAATTGTAAATATTGATTTTCAAATGTAGGACAAATCCGTTCACGCTCAACTGCGTCCATGCCCAATATCCAAGTTATAAAATGTATAAATGATTAAGCCTTTTACCACACAATCCCAGGTTTTGACGACCCTTAAGAAAGAGGCTTTTGAAAACATTGTGCGAAAAGTAGTTTAAACACATTTATTTGTAATCATAAATTATAAAAGGATTTGGACGAAAGCTAACTAAAGCTTTTAAAGTCCCTCTCCAAGGTAGATATTTTTGGGTCGAGCCCCGGTAGCTCAGTCGGTAGCGTTTAGGACTTGAGAGCAGGAGGTCGTGGGCTCAATCCCCGGTTCGCTCTATTTCCCTCCCGAGGAGTGATGATAGTCATTGCGACAGGATTCATTCCTCTCCCATTGTTTCGACGATGGTTATGTGGGAAAGCAGCCAGTGGCTTGGAAAGAAAATTGTGCGGAGTACTGGTAAACGAGACTCCAGGAAAGCATGGATAGGTACACTGGCCGCCGCGATATAACTGAAATAATGTTGAAAACGCCGTTAAACACCATACAATCAATCAATCAATCAACAAATTTATGGCTCATACAATAGGTCCAAATACAACAAAGACCTATATAACTCACACACACACATACACATATACACACTGGTGACCAGCATTTTCCCCCTTTTCTTAAAGGAACAATGAAGTCTAAAAGTAAACAAAGCGGGTGTTTTAATGCATTTGAATTTATATCATATCATTTAAAAGAATGGAAATTATTGTGAAGATAGCAGTCTGTCATTGTACAGTCGGTCCAACTGTTAGTCGCTGACAGAGAAATTAATTTCAAAATTAGGTTAAAACCTGCCAGGTAGCTGTGTCTTTCGTTTACTTTTTACCTGATTTTAAAAATTGTTTTTTTCTGCCAGCGACTAACATATGGCCCGACCACACGATAACAGATTGTCATCTCCACAATATTTTTCATACTTTTAAATGGTATGATTTAAATTTAAATGTATTATGACACCCGCTTTGATATTTTGGCCTTTACTGGGCCTTTAAAATGTTTTCTTTCCCGTAAAAGATACTTTTATGCTATTAGCCTCAATTGATAAGTCGTACACAAATGCTTTCAATTTGGACAAGTCTGAAATTTTGTTGTTTGGTTAAGAGCTAAGGTAGATCTAGATAGATCTAGCTGGAAAGTGTCATATTTAATAACCAAGTTTTACAAAAATTAATAACCCAAAAAAGTAAAGAATCGGCGCATTAAATTGCAGTTATTTCAGCACATCCCATTTTTTACTAGATGACAATATACTACACTTTTCTAAATTAAAAGCATTTGCAGACGACAAATTTGATTTGGTTAAAATGTAAAATGAGGGTAATTGTATTAAAAAGGTTAGAAAACATTGTCGGAAGAGGAGAAAATGTTTGTTATCCAGCCAGCATTTTCTTCTTTTCCCGCAATGTTTTCAAAAGCGTTCTCCATCAGGGTCGTCAAAACTCGGTATCGTTTGGTAAAGGATTAATTTTGAAATTTTATGCTCAGCTGAACTGAGCACGAAAACACAGTTTTAGGTGCACTGGTCCTGAACGTTCGTGCAATGTATATGGTGAGCCATGCTCTGTGAAAAAAGGGTCTAATGCATCTGCAAAAAAAAGTATCGACCCATGTCAGCCTGTGCAGTCCGCACAAGCTGATTTGGGTCGATACTTTTTGTTATTGGTCACTTTTCTGCAGTTCAAAGGACTAGTGTACTTCATGATTCAGGTCGGTTGTTAGACAAAACGGAGTTTACGGATCCGTAATTATGTCAAAGGCGTAGCGCCCATTATACACATGCGTATAATAAAAAAAAAAAATCCGCCACCAAAGTTGTAAATCACAATATCGTATACATGTATGATTTTTCACTGGGTCTGCGAACCTTTTCAAAATAAATAGATAGTTTAAATTGATGCATTGATGGCTAGGGAATTCCCCCATGCTTTACAATAAATGGTGACGTTTCAGATAAACCTCAAATCAGCACTTCTTGCCCCACTTTACGTATAAATATCTTAATCCTAGCTACGCCTATGTGTAATGACTGTCTTTGAATCATGCATCATGGAGATGCATCAAGTCCCCTTTTGCCAGGGTTTAACCCTTTACCACACAATCCCGACTTTTAACGACCCTGAGAAAGAAGCCTTTTGAAAACATTGTAGGAAAAGGAGAAAATGCTGGTAACCAGCATTTTCTCCTTTTCCCACCATGTTTTCTACCCTCCCCAAAACAAATTTTAATTTCTGAGTCACATTTAAATTGTCATCTGCAAACACTCTCAATTTGGACAAGTCTAAAATATTCTCTTTTGGTAAAGAGTTAACTCATATTTATAAAATCTAGATCTATAGATACACCATAAATTTCACCAGCCCGCATAGCTCAGTTGGTAGACGCAGAACTCGTGAACGTGATGTTTCGGGTCACTTGATGGTGTGGGTTCGAATCCCACGGCGGACCATCTATACTTACCAAGTCATTTGGATGAGACGTTAAACCGAGGTCCCGTGTGACGCTGCTTTACACCGCGCACGTTGAAGAACCAGGCGAACTTAGATTGGGTTTCGTCCTGTATATGCATGATCCCCCGTATTAATTTTGACAGCCTTCACGGGGCGTCGCCCATATGGGCAACCGGTGGCGATGATGAATAAACGCAAATTCAATCAATACACCATAAAGACTGAACATACAAGTCATGCAAGAGTAAACAGGGGAACAGGATATTTAGTTTAGTTTAAACAAATTTATTTTACATCGATTGAGAAACAAGTTCTTACAACTTATGCTAATCTCTCTCGATTCTGCTTCCTGGGAAGTACACCAGTACTTGCGCCGAATGTGTGGGCCAATGAAAAATCCCAAGGCTGACACCCGCTCCCGGGTATCGAACTCAGGACCTAATGGTTATGAGGCCGACGATCTACCTCATGGACACCAGAACAGGTTATTTTTTTAATTACCAATGCATGAATAGAAATTAATTCTACTGCATGAAATGTGTGAGTCAGTTTAGAAAACTGAGCGTGTCAGAATAAATAATACGCATTAAAAAATCGAATTTTACGACCCTTCATATAGTTTACACTCCCTCACTGAAGACCAGTCAATTGTTTAAAGTAGGTCTACATTCTTGTTTCAGTGTTTGTAGTATACATGAATAATAGCCATGCTATGTGAAAAAGGGGCTTAATGCATCTGCAAAAAGTGTCGACCCAGGTCAGCCTGCGCAGTCCGCGCAGGCTGACACGGGCCGAAACTTTTCGCTATAGGTAAATTTTTTGTTTGTAAAAGAACCAGTTTACCTCATGATTTAGTCGGTTGCTATACAGAATGGATTTTATGAATCCATGATATTGCGATGACTTACTTGGTATCATGCATCACGGAGATGTATTAACCCTCCCCTTCTGCCAGAGCATGGCTCACATATATCTGGAAAGAGTGGAAGTGTTATGTAAGCAAGATTACTTCCCTTTAATGAATGCAAATGAGATAGGCTGGACAAAGTGTTGGGGGTGCTTGTGTAGGATATATAACCTGAGACTGAAGCGTTTCTAATGAAATCTCAGGGCCCATATACACCGACCATTCATGAATGCATTCATAGTCAAATTCTACATTGACAAAGAATCACAACTTTCTTTGGAAATACCAAATGGCTTAGATATGAGCCATGCTCTGTGAAAAGGGGGTTTAATGCATCTGGGAAAAAGTATCGACCCAGTTCAGCCTGCGCAGTCCGCGCAGGCTGAGCTGGGCCGATACTTTTTGCGATTTGTAAATTTCTGCATGTTCATGGACCAATCTATCTCTTTACTCAGTCTGTAGTCAGACAAATGGATTTTATGGATCAAGGATTATATGATGATTTGTTCGATACAATGCATCACGTAGGTGCATTAAAACCCATTTGCGAAATCAAGACCCAAATGTTGTAAGATCTTGAGAAATACATGTAGACTAACAATGATATTAAGAACGTTTGATAAACATGGGCCTTAAATCCTCATTCTGCATTCAGTACCTCGGCTAGGTGCTTTCGCCATATTTGTCTCACTTATTATTATTGCGATTTGCTTGTCTCCACAAAAAAAAAACATCATATTTTGACTTAAATCTACTTTGTGGGTACTTATCAGAATTGTCTCATCTCGAGACGATTCTGGTAAGTATCCACAACAAATGTGCAAGGTTCAGAATAAGTATGAAGAATATTACTCCTTATTTTTACTCTCATTTTTCATGAGCCATGCTCTGTGAAAAGGGTGCTTGATGCATCTGCGAAAAGTATCGACCCAGGTCAGCCTGCTCAATCCGCGCAGGCTGACCTGGGCCGAAACTTTTCGCTATTGGTAAATTTTCAACATGTACAAGGACCAGTATACCTCGGGATTAAGTCGGTTATTAAAAGAAGTGGCTATTAGGGGTCCATAAGTATGTGGTGGCTTGCTCGGTACCATGGATAACGGGGATGCAATAAGCCCCCTTTTGCCAGAGCATGGCTCACATGTATTTGTTTCCATTTTCAGACACCAAGCCTATATACCCGGAAAAGTTACATGGAGTCGCACCAAGCCGGTTACGTAATGAATCCAGCATTTGTATATGACGATCAGACACTGGTATCTATGAGCCGATCTCACCGTTCAAACCCGGACACGGAACGGACCGGAACATATCATTCTATAGAAGATTTCAGGTGCGTGAAAGATTATGAACATTCTTCTATTCATTCAAACTGTATTCTTTATTTGAACGTAACATTTCATTTTATTGCATTACCATACAGAGGAGTTACAGTTGCAAGGTGACATCCGCATGTGAATTTAGAAAAACAAATTACTCTATACTTGTAACCCACTCGCATTTATAGCCTTTATAAAATGTTTAAGGGACTTTTCTATAATTCGTTAGTTCTTTTCCTTCATAAAGCTTTCTTGAACCAATCGAATTGTTAAACTATGATTTAAGGTAGAACCCTTTTTGAAAGCTTCTTAAATCAGTTCTTTAAGTAAGGATTGTTCAATCTCATATTTGAATCAAACTTAGCTCAATGAACTCAAAAGAACTTCTTATCCATATTATGCCAAATATCTTTATTTGAATATACGAAAAATAGTCCCGCTGAGTGGAGCAAATGCACCCGTGAAAGATTTAGGTTGTCTACAGAGGTCAGTGTTAATTTTTACCCATAATGTATTCTCCTTTGAGGTATGTGACCATCTCCCGCCTACAGACCAACATACAAAAGCCATGATGTCCAGTTATCCTGTCCAGTTTTGGGAAACAGTTTCTTGACAACGATTGTCAAGTCATCAATTGCATCAAAAGAAAGTTTTTATCATTTCACACGTTCTAAACGAGATATAACGCTATTTACAGGTGAAATTTAAAACATTGAAAAGTTCGTGTCATCATGAAATAATATCAAAAGTATCGTTTACCGGTAGACTTTTTCTGAAATATACTTCAGCTGACGCATTCTTTCACCATGGATGTATCAGTTTTATAATGAGAATGTGAAGTATGGGGTTTTGGCGATTTAACAACAGTTGGGGAAAATCACAAAGAATGCGTGAAATAAATATTATAATGTAAGAAGAAATACCATAAATGTCAGGTAGCATAGAGATCCAGGAAGAATCCCATTATCGGCAATCGTAAAGAAAAAAAGATATTTCCTGGTTTGGGCTACAGAGAAAACACCAAATTACCTCCCATTCTGTACAATTTTGTATCCAACTATTATGGTGTAACAAATCGAAAAAGGAAGACGGTTGGACCAAATCATAGATTTGTAGATTCGTAGATAGATGTGGTTAAAGCTGTATGAGTGATCAGTTTTAATAAAACCAAGAATGTTTCGTGTCCTAGTATGAAAAACTGTATGATATTCACCTGACATCGTATATATCTATGACTTTCATTATAATTCTGATTATTTTTAAACATTAAAGATTCAGTCTTTAGTCTTTGCTCAACTTTTATATATACACATGTATCTGTTTATCTATTTTGTCCGTCAGATCAGTTTTTCTTTTATCCGTTTTTTTTCCCCAATAAAGCATGGAATCGATGCATTAGTACGATACCTCATGTTTTGTTTGTACCAAGTAGGACGTATGTATAACTATGTGCTATAACTATCTGAGAGAATAGATATTAGCCATGCTACGTGAAAAGGGGGCAAAATGCATCTGCAAAAAGTATCGACTAATGTCAGCCTGCGCAGTTCGCGCAGGCTGACATTGGTCTAACCTTTTTGCTACTTGTAAATTTTCTTCTTGTATGAGGCGTATTCTACATCAGGTTTCAGTCAGTTGTTAGACAAAATGGTAATATGGATCCAGAGTGATGTGATGACTTGCAGGGTATAATGTTTTACGCAGCTGCCGTAAACCCTCTTTTTGCCAGAGCACGGCTTATAATAATATGGCCTGCAACACGCGAAAAGGGGCATTCGGACATTTGCGTAAAGTGTCGTCTCGGATCAGCCTGTGCAGTCCGCGCAGGTTAATCCGAGACGGCACTTTACGACTACATTAGATTTTGTGCTACAGTAGACTTGTGCAAAACAGAAAATTACATAAAAACGGAAAGTGTCGTTTCGGATTAGCCTGCGCGGACTGCGCAGGCTGATCCGAGACGACACTTTACGCAAATGTCCGAATGCCCCTTTTCGCGTGTTGCAGGCCAATTATAACATGTAAATTTGAAGTCGTGTCTAAATCTTTTATCTCATTTAGGATTACTTTAAAGCTGATGATTCAAACTTTTTTTTTACAGATCGATCAAATTCAAGCAGAGATCGACACAAAAGCGGGCGATTATTATAGTTATATTAGCAATAGTTTTAGTAGCAATTATAGCCACGGTTGTTACAGTAAGTGTGGTTTTATCACGAGGTGAGTGTTTGACGTGGTATCTGTCTGTCTGTCTGTCTGTCTGTCAGCTAGCCTGCCCATCCGCCTGTCTGTCCGTCTGACCGTCAGCACAGTAGGGAGTCGATTTCTGTGGTTCTGATTAAAGTGGTTCTAAAAGTAGTCAAAACGATCGTCCCGTGATATCGCGATCTCAAACTTTGGATGAAGACTGGACAAAGACCAGTTTGATACCCCAATAACTTAAATATGCATACTCTGCCACTGGCGACCCAATGTTAAATGTACATAATTATAGGATTTGACATAAGTAAGCGTTGGAAATAAACTCTATTCAACGAGTCTAGAGAATATTATAAAGCGAGCCTTTGGCGAGCTTCGCAACCTTTTTTCCTTGACGAGTTTGACAAAAAATATTATCTCGTAACCATTGTTGTTTTAGTGCAATGTAGCCTTTACAAATTTTCCTATCTTTCACATGTTTGAGATAAGATTTTGTGGTGTCATAGGAACATTATGTGACGTCATTTGTTAAAGCACTGTCTTCTTGTCCCGTTATTTCCAAAAGCAACGACTGATACCAGTTTTGCGGTCAGTTCAACTCTCGAAGACGATGACCGTGTAAAGCTAAGCTAACCTTAGTTTGAATCTTATTCCGATTGAAGGTCTAGTAACTGTATGCTAGCTTCTTTGGAACTATTTTAATTCCGCACGTAAGCTTACGTCAAAGCAGTGAGTCGGTTTCATTGATGAATTATATAGGTTTGTTAAAGAAATCATTTTTTCGAGTTATTGAGATACAAATATATGGTTAAAAGAATCTGACATTCGTCTGGGTATGTATTAATAAAAAGGTTGAATACGCAATAAAAAAAAAGGTACGGTACACACGTATTTGACATATTGTATTTAGATCGACTGGGTTTACCATTTCGTAATATGATCTATTTATCCTTTTAATGCAAGCAGCGATATGCGATAGAAGTTTTTTTAAAGACTGCGGACGGCGTAGACCAAGATCAGACTACACATACGTTTTATACAGGAAAGAAATATTGAAAAAAAAACGGGACATTGGTAAATTCCATGTTTTTCTTCGGGTATTTTCTTTCAGTGTCTAAGTGTAGATGCAGCCCGTCAGTGTAGGCAAATAAAGTGTATCAATTTCTTATTTTTTTATTATGTAAAGAAGAGAACTTGACTAAGTCAAACCTGATTGCACCTCATTTCTACTTTTTACCACACTATGAAATTACACCAAACATGTGCAGATAATAAAGTGAATGTGGCACCATAAAATGGTTATAAATTGTAGCTTAAATACTGGGATTTGTCTTTAACTCTTTCACTACTGAATAAATAAATTGCATTTTCTCAAGGGCTACAAATGCAGCTCCGCTACAAGATCAAGACACGGTTTGTTCAAAATGTAAAATAAAGCTGTGGATAGTTTAGATCAGAGATCAGACTGCACTTTCTGTGCAGTCTGATCTTGATCTTCACTGTCCAAAAAAGCTTCTGGTGTTGTCTATTGTATTGAAAGAGTTAAAAGAGTTATTAAAACCAATGTTTTCTCTCTAATCCGCCATATTTTCAAAAGTCTTAATTCCACAGAGCCGTAAAAACGGAATTGTTCGGGTCGAGCCCCGGTAGCTCAGTTGGTAGCGTACAGGACTTGAGAACAGGAGGTCGCTGGTTCGATCCTCGGCTCAGCCAATTTCTTTCCGAGGATTGATGATAGTCATTGCCACAGGATTCATTCTTGCCGCACTTTTCTCCCAATGAGGCCGAGCCCCGGTAGCTCAGTCGGTAGCGTACAGGACTTGAGAACAGGAGTTCGCTGGTTCGATCCCCGCCTCGGCCAATTTCTTTCCATGATAGTCATTGCGACAGGATTCATTCCTCTCTCAGTACTGACCATTGTTTCGACGATGTTTATGTGGGAAAGCAGCCAGTTGCTTGGAAAGAATATTGTGAGGAGAACTGGTAAAAGAGACTCCAGGAAAGCATATAACTGAGATAATGTTGAAAACGGCGTTAAACACCATACAATCAGTCAATCAGAAATGTTAGGTAAAGGGTTAGACGCCATAAAAAGTAAAGCATTCTGACATATTTTGTAGCTGATGATAAAAAAGATGGGCCGACAACTCAGCAGATCACATTTCAAGGTAAGCGTGGTGTATTGTATAATAAATTTGAGTCATTCTCTGTTAAAAGAGGGTTTAGTGAATATGCAAAATGTATCGACCCATGTCAGCCTGCGCAGTCAGCGCAGGCTGACATGGATCGAAACATTTTGCTATTCGTAAATTTTTCTGCATGTCCAAGGGCCCTTCCTACCTCCAGATCCAGTTGGCTATTAGAATAAGTGGATTTTATAGATCCATGATTATGTGATGACTTCCTTGGTATGATGTAGTCTCAATAATGAGCCGGTTACGGTGCTTCTTTTCATATTTGGACATTTACTGTGCAGTGTGGAGGCGACCAGTCAGAAGGTACCATCGCCTTTGGGGACAGTTATCTGTACCAGATATAATGCAGCACGGAGATGCATTAAGCCCCCTTTTCCAAGAGTATGGCTCATTTATATAAAAAAAAAAACTTGTCGCTCTAGGACAAAGGGCTTTTCATTGCATCTTCATACTGTAAATTATACCATGCAAGTCTTCACATAACATAGATCCAGCAAATCATGGGGTAGAGTCGTTTTATTCACATGCACGTAAGCCAACCTGGGTTGAAACTTTTTGATGACCTAGGTCGAAACTTTGCATATATATTAAACCACCTTGTCACAGAACACGACTCGATTATCTTTCTTTTTTTTCAACAGCCCGGGTCAAATTTCGTCCGGATAGAGGCCGTGTACCTTCACCAGATGAGAAGGTTTTAGATTTGTCCAAATTCACACATTGAGCATTTGTAGACAACAAATTAATAGCGACTTAAAGGATATGATTTATATGTAAGAAGGTAAAAACATTGCTGGAAAAGGAGAAAATGCTGGTTACCAGCATTTTCTCCTTTTCCAACAATGGTTTTTAACGGTTTTTAGAGATTTTTTTATAGGGTTGCTGAAACACTAGATTTATTGGTAAAGGTTCAGGATAAAAAATGAAATGTACACCTGTGCAAAAAAGAAGTTTTTTTTTTTATTTTTACTTACATGTACATGTAGGTATCAAATTTCCCTATACAGGCTGATATGAGACCATCCCAAAATGATTAACTCTTTACCAAATGACAAAATTTAGACTCATCCAAATTGAAAGTATTTACAGACGACAGATTGAATATGTCTTAAGCATTGAGATTTATCATCAAACGAATAGAAAACGTTGTGGGAAAAGGAGAAAATGCTGGTTACATGCATTTTCGCCTCTTCCCACAATGTTTTCCATCAGGTTTGTAAAAAAACTCAGGATTGTGTGGTAAAGGGTTAAAAGTCACAGAACGAACTAAACTTGTAGGAGAAAAAAAGTATTTTGAGTTTCTTTTTATAATTGAATGAAAGAAGCAGAAAGTGCTGTTAAAAGCAATTGGTTTCTTTATTTCAACAACGTTTTTCAAAACTATCAACTGCACGGGCAATAAAATTCGTTAAAGGGAGTTATTTAGACTTTTTTATAACCTCACCAAAATTTCAAAAATGGTTGATCACTAAATTAAGCAAGCCGATAGCTGTCAAATCATCAGTAAAGAAGAAAAGCAAAAGTAAGAAAAAATATTTTCAGTCGTACATCCTTAATGGGCCACGAAGACTATTTAGTTATTTTTAGATTTCGTCCCAAAGTTTCGCGAAGATTTGTGGAAATTTCACGTGATCAATAACACGCGTCGATAACCAGGATTCGTATTCAAATCAGTGTGATGACGTCATATCTGTTGTGATAACAATAGACGGAATATCCAATTGCAAAATGACTATCCCCTTCTCAAAACGCCCGAAATTGCGCTTTTGAATTGAAAACAATTTTCAACTGAATACGATTGCAAAGAAAAATATATCTAGTTGCATGTATCTAATAGTATTTACTTAGTTGTATTTACCAACAACTTTGAACTCCGATTTCGTGTCTGCTAATAAGACTGGTCTTAGGATTTTAAATTTCTAGACTGGCTCTAGTTAACACTCTGCCAAGCCAGGTACCTGTAACTCAGTTGGTAAGATACAGGGTCTGAAACTACGAGGTCTCCGGTTTGATTCCCCAACTCGGCCAATTTCTGTCCGAGGATCAATTCCTCTCTCACCGCTGATTATGGTTTCGACGATGGATGAGTTGAAATGCAGCTAGTGGCTTGAAAAGAAAATGTGTGTAGTACTAGTAAAAGTAACTCAGGCAAAGCATGGATAGGTGCACTGGTCGCTGCGTTGTAACAAGAATAATGTTGTAAAAGATCGTTAAACACCAAACAAACAATAAACATAGTTACATACTTTCTATGTGGTAGTCCATCTGAAACATTTTTACACAGGTGAAGGCACACTGACGGGGAAATTATGGTCACCTGATTACTTGGACGAAAATTCCGAGTTATATAGATCTACAGCTACAGAGTTTATAAACAAGGTAGTGATAATAATAATCGTAAAAATGTTAATGATAGTTATAACAGTAGTAATGATAAGAAGAAGATTGATTGATTGATTGAATGATTGATTGATTGATTGGTGTTTTACGCCGCTTTCAACAATGTTTCAGTCATAGCGCCCTGAAGTGTCTTGCCAAAGGACACTCCAACGAAAAACTCAGTGGATCGAGTGAGGCTCGAACCCGGGGCCTCCAGGTCACGAGTCCTACACTTTACCACTGGGCCACACATTACCATTCAGAAGAAGAATAAGAAGTTAATCATTTGGCAATGTTCGAAAAGGCGCTTTAAGCCGTTAAGACGATGAACAGCCGAGCTGAGCAGGGTCCGCCTTCGTTACAGCGCGATTCCTTTTTTGTTGGTAGTACAACGATATCTAGTATGATCTCACGAACAGTCGTGTGGTCACTGTTTAAAAAAAGCTCAGTTGCTTTTAATTTAAATTTCGTTTTGTGTGACAGACTACTATTTTATTTTACTGCATGTGCCGGGTGGCCATCTTATTTAACCCTTACCCTGCTAAATAAGTTAAATGAAACTTTCAAGTCGAGAGTATAAAAAAAAAAATGAAAATTGCTATGTCAGACACGCTCTTTGGAGAAAAAGATCTCCTTATCGGACAGTGTTGATCAAAGACCAGACTGCACGTTCTGTGCAGTCTGGTCTTGATCTACACTGTCCTCAAAAGGTCAGTGGGTCGTGAGTCGCGCTTTGCAGCTCAAGGGTTAAAATCAAATGCAATTTTCATCATTCTGGGTCTGTACTTATCCTTCATTCTATATACAGCATTCTTATTCTTAACAAAGTACGTAACACAATTTTTTATTCGCTAATCATTCGGTTCATTCAATCGAAAATTGACCTCATTTAAAATTCAAAAATATCTTCGTGATAAGAATAAAAATGAAATTTAGAATAGTTGGTGAATACAGTCCCTGATCTGCTCTTGAGGTTTAATCAAAGCCTAT
Organism: Hippopus hippopus; assembly: GCA_946811185.2. Taxonomy (NCBI): domain Eukaryota; kingdom Metazoa; phylum Mollusca; class Bivalvia; order Cardiida; family Cardiidae; genus Hippopus; species Hippopus hippopus. The sequence continues at coordinate 9,546,029 of OX328103.1, read as the reverse complement.
AGGAAGAATAGGGTTTTACTGGGGGAGGGGGGGCTAAGTACCAAACCTCGTTCCTATGGCCCTAATATCAGTTCATTTACATTTCATAATTTATAGGTGACGAATCAATTTTCACAGAGCGAGTCAAAGAACAACTATCAAAGTACTGTAGTTGACGGATACAGGTAAGAAATATCAACAGCTAATTCAGCTGTTTTTGCATCGAGAAGTCTGGGTCCGAGATCAAACTTAGTGGTCTGATCTTTGATCTGAATTTCTCCATATTTTTACACTGTTATTACTCGCCAATCATGAATATAATAATAGCCATGCTTTGGCAAAAAGGGGCTTAATACATCTCCGTGATGTATAATAAAAAAGCAAGTAATCATATAATTATGAATCCATGAAATTCTTTTTGTTTTAACAACTGACTTAACTCTTTACCAAACAACAAAATTGTAGACTGGTCCAAATTCAAAGCATTTACAGACAACAAAATAAGTATGGCTCAAAAATTAAAATTTGTTTTGGGAAGGGTAGAAAACATTGTGGGAAAAGGAGAAAATGCTGGTTACCAGCATTTTCTCCTTTTCCTACAATGTTTTCAAAAGGCTTCTTTCTCAGGGTCGTTAAAAGTCGGGATTGTATGGTAAAGAGTTAATCACGAAGTGAACTGATCCTCTGACATGCAGAAAATTGACAGACAGCAAAAAGTCTCTACACAGGTCAGCCTGCGTGGATTGCGCAGGCTGACATGGGTCGATACTTTTTTTTCAGATGCATTTAGCCTCCCTTTTTCATAAAGAGTATTGCTTTATGATTTTTGATCATACAGGGAAGGCAGTGTTGTGGTATTGTTTACCATCGTCATGATCGCAGACGTAAGCCAGTCTCAAATCACAGCAAATAGTGTCATTAACGTTATGATACTGGTACCGGATGTTACAGCTGTGCTTGTTGTTGGTAAGTTAAACTTTTACAAAACGATCCCAGTGTATTATGACTATGAGTAAGAGGGCTTCTGAAAACATTGTCGGTAAAGGAAGAAATGCTGGCAACTAGCATTTTCTTCCTTTTGCCGAAGTTTTCCATCATTTGAAAGACAAACTTCTTCAGTTGAGTCGCGTTTAAGTTTTCACTTGCAACTGCTTTGAATTTGGACGAGTTTTAGATTTTGCTGGTTGATAAAAGGTTAAAATCATGTCGTACAGTGTAGAGTTACATAATCGAAGTCAGACAAGTGTATTGTCAATCATGAATATATAATTGCCAATATGATAGATGTATCACATTTTGTCCGTAACAACTATACCTTCACAGATGATTTTTAAAAATCCAGAATAAAATGTTGTGAGTCCCAGACGCAAGTTAAAGTCATGCCTTACACGGTACAATTACATGTCGAAGTCACACATGTCTATTGCCAATAATGGATATATCATTGACGCAATAGATGTATCAAGTTTTGTCCGTAACAGCTGTACCTTTACAGATGAAAAAACTATTTTATGAATTTATATAGAATTGTGTGAGTCGCAGACGTGTCTTTCATGAAACAATTTATTCTAGTAGGTTACGGGGTTTCTCGTTTGTAACAAAAGTACACCCCATGCAATAAATTTGTCTGATACTTTAGAAATTAATATATACATGTATTTTTTTACTGAATGAGTTACTAATAAGCATCGATTGTCGAAATATCTGTGTAACAGTCCTTATTCTTCGACATTTTGAACAATTTTTAGAGCATATAGAACTCCAAATCATAAACAGGATACTGTGATAAAAATCGCAGACAACTCATTATTTCAGAAATGGGAGCAAGTTCAACGACAACCACTTCAACAACCACCACTACAACCGTCCGCACTACCTCGACAATAACTGCGACCAACACTACCACGCTGTCGACTTCTACTACAACAACAGCAGCAGCACAAACAACGTCAATAGCATCATCAACGCTAGCTCCGACATCTACAACCTCATCAACAAGAGCACCGACTACGACAACTACAACAACAACAACCCCGATGCCTACAACCACTTTACCTCCAACAACGACCACTTCCACAACTTCAACGACGATGGCCCCAACTCAACCTAACACAACGTCTACAACTGAGGCTCCAGTTACTACAACAATGGCTCCCACTACAACCTCAACATCGACTGTCACGACAACGACATCAACAACGACAAGCACGACCACATCTACCCTTGCTCCCACAACTACAACTTCCACAAAAACAACTACGACCACAAGCACTCAAGCTCCCACCACATCAACTAAGACTGTAACAACAACAAGTACGCCGGCTCCCACAACATCAACGGCGACGACGACAAGTTCACCTACTACAACTAGCATAATTCCTGTTTGTACCACAGGTCAGACCTTTATCTGTCACTTCCTGTCTTGGCAGCCTTTTAGTATGGTAGGAATACCTTAACTTTTTAGCATCTGTTATACTAAGAGTAAAATAACATAGCTTACCAAGCTTAGCAAGGAGTTGCCTGCATTTCAAAGAAATCCTTTTATTCAAAAATGTATTCAAAACAATAACTATCTCTTATTGCTTTCCATCAGTTTTTGTAAGTTATTTTGATATTGAACTAGGACAGTCTGTAACAGTCAACACCATAAAATAAGTAAGTTGAACTATGTAGAACGTCATTTTTAGGCAGTTTTGGCTACATTATTAGATCAATACGTTACCAAGGCTTTTTTCACACGGGTAAAGGAGATCAAAATGGTGCTATTTTGAGAGGTTTGGGTTAGGTAAACCTACAAAATGTTTTAGCCATGCTCTGTGAAAAGAAGGATTAATGCATCTGAAAAGTATCTGTCCAGGTCGACCTGCGTAGTCCACACAGGCTGACCTGGGTCGAAACTATTTTGCTTTTGGTCAAGGGACCAGTGTACCACATAATTTGGTTGGTTGTTATACAAAATTGATTTTATGGATCCATAATTATGTGACGACTTAACTTGGTATCATGCATTACGGAGACGCATTAAACCTCCTTTTTTTTGCCAGAACACGGCTCATTTAACAGTGGAACAAGATCAAAAGGAATTTTCTGTGCAGTTTTGCCATGGTCCACACTACAGGTTATCAAACTGTCTCTTGAACTTCCATCTTTGTGCATTAACATATACTCTATCCAAATAAGGATGGTGCCACCAGTAAAATAATGTTCTCTCACTACTCTACAAAAAAAAAAATGAATGTGTGAAAAAATCTCCACTAATTACTGAAAATCATGTTGATAAAGCGTTAAAGATTGAACATTGACTGATTGATTGTATGGTGTTTAACGCTGTTTTCAATAATATTTCAGTTATATCGCGGCGGCCAGTGCACCTATCCATGCTTTCCTGGAGTTTTTTTTTACCAGTTCTCTACACAACATTCTTTACAAGCCACTGGCTGCTTACCCACATTAGCATTATCGAAACTAAGGTCAGCGGTGAGAAAGGAATGAATCCTGTTGCAATGACTATCATCAATCTTCGTAAAGACTGAACAAGCAAACAGACTTAGATGTCTCTAATTTCCAGGTTTTATTGGTTATAAACTGTTGCTTGAGTACAGAACAGACTTCATGCAGATATATCTGGACATAACATCACCGACAACAGTGCTGCTAAAACAGGAGCTTGAAGCATGGGTAAGTGTTGTATGTATAACGTTTGTCAAACGATAGTTGTTTAACCTTTACGCCGCTAAGCGCGACTCACTGACCTTTTGCGGACAGTGTAGATCAAGATCAGACTGCACAGAACGTGCAGTCTGATCTTGGACCTACACTGTCCGATAAGGAGATATTTTTCTTCTAAAAATAAGTTTTTACCGGCTGAAAAATTTTCTTAAATATATTTAGAAGGATAAGTATTAAAATGGTTTGAAATTCTTCTGTTAGCCCCGTTTGTCTTGATTTGACATATCTTGTTTTTGCTTTAACTCTTTACCAAACAACAAAATTTTGAACTGGACCAAATTCAAATCATTTGAAGACGACACATCAAATGTTGATAAAATGAGGATTTCTGTCTTTGATAGGGTAGAAAATACTGTGGGAAAAGAAAAAAATGCTGGTTACCAGCATTTCCTCCTTTATCACATTTTTTTTTTTTTTTCAAAAGGCTATTCTTTCAGGGTCGCTAAATGCCGGGACTGTGTGATAAAGGCTTAATAGACATTTTTACCATGAATTGAATAGTTTACCATTCTGTGAAGATAGTGTCTTGATATTTTTAATATCCGATGTTTTTATAATCGGTATATCTCTATTCATTCAGTCGATTTTTACCGAGAGCTTAGTGTAAACTTGTCTGTCTAGAAACTGTTTCATACTGGATTTTGAATATTCGCAAGACTAATGGTCTCATCAAATAGCTTAAAGGACAAGTAAAGGCCAAAATGTGAAAGCAGGTGTCATACTACATTCAAATTTAAATCATACCATGTAAAGGTATGAAAAATATTGTGGCGATGATAGTCTGTTATCGTGTAGTTGGGCCATTTGTTAGTCTCGGGCAGAAAAATGAATTTTAAAATCAGGCAAAAAGTAAACAAAAGACACAGCTACCTGGCAGGTTTTAACCTAGTTTTGAAATTAATTTCTCTGTCAGCAAATAACTTGGACCGACTGTACAATGAAAGATTGTCATCTTCACAATAATTTCCATACTTTAAAATGGTATGATATAAATTCAAATGCATTTAAACACTCGCTTTGTTTACTTTTGGGCTTTATTGTTACTTTAACGTATGGCATGGGCAAAAGAGAATGTTATTAAGGCATTCTCAAGAATTTGATATTATTACAATTTGAAACAAGTACAAAACCTGAAGGGACCTTTTTGGATTTTTTTCTTTTCTACGAGTTAAAATTTCTTCCTAACACTGATAAATATTACAGAAAGATACTTTTCTCCACAGACGTAAAGAAACTGGAAGGTTACATAAAAAAGATGAATATTTGTCGTTCCAATTCAGAGTTGTCGAGCTTTGCAATCGGCTACTCCGTTAATTCTATGTTTATTTTTTGTGATGACATGACGTCATTGTGATTAGTTGATTACGGTCATACAAAACCGATGTATGTTAATGATTTTGTGACATTCACTCAAATCTTTAATAATTCTGGCCCGAAATTAACCCTTAGGCTGCTAAGCGAGACTCAGTGACCTTTTGCGGACAGTGTAGATCAAGATCAGACTGCACAGAACGTGGATCTACACTGTCCGATAAGGAGATATAATTCCCCAAATTTTTCTGTCATCTTAGCTTATGGTTTGCAAGCTATTACATAATTCAATGATGATTCATTGTTGTTGTCGAAATCATCGCCTTTGTCGTTTTTCTCCTTCTTATTGCTGGTATTGTTGTTGTTGTTCTTGTTGCTGTACTTGTCGATCTTGTTTAACTTTTTACCATATGACAAAATTTTAGACTGGTCCAAATTGAGAACATTTGCAGACCATGGACATATAAAATGTATCTGAAATGATGCTAATTATAAGTGAAAGTGTAGCAAACCTAGTGAGAAAAGGAGAAAATGGTGGTAACCAGCATTTTCTCCTTTTCCCACAAGGTTTTCAAAAGGTTCCTTCTTCAGGGTCGTTAAAACCAGGGATTGTTTGGTAAACGGTTAAATAACAGAGAGAGCTTATAGCATTAATAGTAATGGTGTTATGATTATTTGATAGGGAAATTCTATTTTGACAACCTTTAACGTGGACGATGACATTTCGGTGTTTGCCGTCACAGACTTGTAAGTGTTTTGTGTATCTATTGCAAACTTCATTTAGACCTGATCCTGACCTTTATGTTTGCATATTTAAGTAGGCATATACATAGAACTCCGACTCTTTTTCGGAAAAGTATTTATACTTGTATATACACGGAAAGGTACTTATATACACAGGTTAGCAATTTAATTCACGCATACCGAACGAAATATTTCCGTAACCATTCGGGACATATGCCGAAGGCAGCCTCGTGCGATGCCGAGGGTAAAAATAGAATTCTAATCTTTGTCAATGATGTTGACCTGGGTCAGGTTAAATGAATAAGACAATATAAAATCTTTGAAAATCGTTTAACCGAACAATCCCACACCCTTAAGAAACTAAAGAAAATGGCTATTGAAAACACAAATGGAGAATTATTTAGAGAATTTTAAAGATCGAAACTTCGGAGGCGAACAACTCTTTCCCTACCCACCGTGAAATGGAAATTTTAATACCGCGGTAAATGTGTTGAACGAATCCGATTGGTCAGTGAAATCAAGCAATCAGCTTTTGAGATAGCTACAAGCTTCTGAAATAGTATTGACCCATATCAGAATTGTCCAATATAAATGAGCCATGCTCTGTGAAAAGGAGGTATAATGCATCTGCAGAAAGTAACGACCCAGATCAGCCTGTGCAAACCGCGCAGGCTGACCTGTGTCAAAACTTTTTTTGCCTTTTGTAAATTTCTGCATGTACAATGATCATTTTTACCTCATGATTTCGGTGGTTGTCAGAAAAAAAAAAAATCCATGATTATGTGATGACTTGCTCGGTGTAATGCATCACGGAGATGCATTAAACCCCATTTTTGCCAGGGCATGGCTCTCATGTATTCACCGCAGTATTAAAATATTTATTTTACGGTAGGTGAGAACTTTTTGTCCACTTCCAAATGTTCGACTTCTTTCAACTCTTTCAACGGTTCTAATGTGTACCCGCAACATAGGTTTAACTGAATAAATAAGTCTTAACAGTACGATATATGTAGTACCTTTTGAGCTCGAAATATCCCAAATGCCTATTCGAGCGGCCCTCTGGTAAAAGGGGGTGTAATGCATTTCTGTGATACATTATAATTGACCTGCAACACGCGAAAAGGAGCATTCGTACATTTGCGTAAAGTGTCGTCTCGGACCAGCCTGCGCCGTCCGCGCAGGCTAATCCGAAACGACACTTTCCGTTTTTATGTAATGTTCTGTTTTGCACAAGTCTACTGCAGCACAAAATCTAATGTAGTCGTAAAGTTCCGTCTCGGATAAGCCTGCGCAGACTGCGCAGGCTGATCCGAGACGACAATTTACGCAAATGTCTGAATGCCCCTTTACGCATGTTGCAAGCCATTAATCATTATCGAGCAAGTCATCTTATAATCATAGTCGTTTGACAACCAACTGGATAATGACGTAGATTGGTCCATTGACATGGATGGAGAAAAGTTACAAAAGGCAACAATTTTCTACCTGGGTCAGCCTGCACGGACTGCTGCGCAGGCAGACCTGGTTTGATACTTTTTGCAGATGCATCCAACCCCCTTTTCATATAGATTGATTGATTGATTGTATGGTGTTTTCAACATTATTTCAATCACATCGCGGTGGGTAGTGCAAACATCCATACTTTCCTGAAGTTTCGTTTACCAGTACTATACGCAATATTTTTCCCAAGCCACTGGCTGCTTTCCAACATAACCATCGTCCAAGCAATGAGAGAGAGAGAGAGAGAGGAATGGACCCTGTTGCAATGATTTTCATCAATCTTCGGAAAGAAATTGACTGAGATGGGGATTCGAACCAGCGATCTCCGTGTTTACAAGTCATGTACGCTACCGACTTCTCTACCGGGGCTGTGCCTTTTCCATTATCTTCCGCTAGATTGCATTCTTCAAGTATACATCTATCTGATTTGGGCATTCTGAGTACAGAACGGGATTGTTTTTCAAAACGACAACCGTAAATTTGAATTTCAAAATAAAATAAACGTTTACTCAACAAGTTGGCTTCTTTACAAAAGAAGCCAGGAGAGGTCAGCATAATTGTTTTCCAATAGTTTATTGGCTTTTAATTTCAATATATTTTGGTACATGTAAACAAACAAGTAAAAAAGCCGCCGCATAGAAACCGCATGTGCTTTACATGACGGTCATTTGACCTTCTTGTCGCGTTTTCAAGTCGCATGATCTTGTCCAGCGGTCTTCTTTCTCTTTTTTAACGAAATTCTTCTTATTTTTTCTTCTGCGTAGATTTATTTGCTTAATGAAAAATTACAATTATTTGAGAGGTAATTTGCAGCCATGGCAAATTAATATAACAAATATTTTCTGAAATTCGTCACATAAAAATAAACTACGTCTATTTCCTGTTTCGCTTTTTTGATTTCGCTTTATTTACAAAACCATGACGAAACAGACTGTGTATCAGTACAATTTCGCAAGAAAAATGGATTTGGACAGCAAATTCTGTGGCAGTCTGCCTTTTAAACTCACCACTGTTGGAGAGGTCTGATGACCTCTCCAATAAAACGTTACCTGGTGCGATTAATTCAGCTATGATCAGCTAGCATGTAACCTATGCACCGGCCATTTATTAAAACAGCCCCTACAGGCTTGGGTAATAGCTTCGGTATAAGCCCTACTTTTCCCTTGTATACGGGATGGGTGATGCGTCATAGCAGACAAGTCGAATCTTCGAAGAATATGACATGCGCAGACAACGCTGCCTTTTCGCAGAGCATGGGTCATGTCTAACTCACACTCTCGATTCTTTTCAACTGTAGCGGACCACCAAAGACCAATTCTTCCTACACTCTGGTAACTGTTCACGTGTGTGTCGACTCATCACAGGATATTGGTACAATATCCGTCCAGCTTGGTTTCGTTATAGGCATCTTGCAAGATTATAACAACGTTGGGTTCTCAGGTAACACTAGTTTATGAGTCAGGCTCTGTGAAAAAGGGGACTTAATGCATCTGCAAAAAGTATCGACTCATGTCAGCCTCTGCAGTCCGCGCAGGCTGACATAAGTCGAAACTTTTTGCCGTCGGTAAATTTTCTGTAGCTCAAAGGATCATTCCACCACAAGATCCTGTCGACTGTTAGACTAAATAAATATCATGAATTGGATCATTAATTATAATTATGGTAACTTGCTTGGTATAATGGTTCACGGAAATGCATTAAACCCCCTTTTGCTAAAGCATGGCTCGTATGTATTGGTCTCTCTTCGAGATAGCTATCTTTGTCAATGCCGTTTGTATTGTGCTTAGGCGATGACGTTGTTTTTGCTTGGATTTTATCATTTCTAGTCCTATAGGCCAAAGGCTAGCCAGGGTTCCAGTCCGTTCATTTTTTTTTTTTTTCCTTTTCTACCATTCGGACTTCAGTGGGGTAAAGAGGGTGTCGCTGCTATGAGTTTTCGAACGCAAATGACTAAAAATAGATATGGATACCGAAATTCCACAGGTGCCTGACATGTCTGGTATCATACAATCCCTCTATATAGATAGGTTGTATGATACCAGACATGTCAGGCACCTGTGCGAAATTCCACTAACCTCAGTTTGATCACTTCCTGTTTGTGAGTCATCTTTGAAGACGTTGACTACAAAATTTCAAACAGGTTTTTCACAATGACTTTGGAGGATAGGTTACCAATAACAAGGCTTGTTGAAAGTCGCAATGTATTTTGATTGCACCGGCCGGTTCGGGAAAGTGACTTGTATATGAAATCACCCCCGTTGCATTTGAATTTGTCAAAAAATGCGCGAATCCATCGTTTTCATCGTTGTGACGTCACGCCATAAACAAGTCTATAATTAGATTATCTGCACAATTCATAGTCATGGGAAAACCCTCGAATGTCTCGAGGCGGTTATAATAACGGAGCGATAAATAGATAGCTGTAGAAGATCTATAGCAGATCGCGATTAAAGAGATTTTGATACGGAGTAATTAAGAAATTATTACCGACTGGACCCAGGCTAGCCAAAAACACCAGTAGAACTTCTTTTATTGTATTGTTTCCGTCATCCGTCCACCATGTGCAACTGTTTTCGTGGTATGCTATCAACCCTTATCCTGAAGTTGGCGACCATGGAAAACTTTTGTGGAGGGTGTGCAGCAAGATCAGCCTGCACATACGTGCAGTCTGATCTTGCTCTGCACCCTCCGCTGCTTTAAATATCGATAGTTTGGATCATATAACCCCAGCACAATGCCTGTACATTAAGCAAAATAGCTTTTGCAACCGTCAACAATTTTTATAAGGCAGGATAAGGGTTAATTAAATATTTTCTGTTAGAGTTTTGTGATTCTTGCGCAGTTTGTTAACAAGTATGCTAGCAAGAGATGGAATCCTATATTGGAAATATTTGATATGGGCATAGTTGTCATTTGGTGTTGAAATAGTGCGTTATGTGTTTTATGATTAAGGATAGGGCACCCTAATGGGCTTTTTGTAACATCGCCTTTCATCGCCGAAAAAACGTACGGATTCGGCTGAGACTCGGGTAATCCGTAATCGATCGGCCAATAGACGCTGTTTCCCTGCATCGATTACGGATTACCCGAGTCTTAGCCGAATCCGTACGGTTTTGGCGATGAAAGGCGATGCTACACGAATCCCATTAGGGTGCCCTCTCTTTAAGTGGGCATCTTGTATTCCATTATGTTACGCCATGTGCAAATTATTCGTACTATCAAGGCTTGTATCCTTTTCATTTTAAATTTAAAGAAGATTCGCCTTTGAGTCCCTTCACTACAGTAAACTACACTAAAGTTCTGCTGAGTGTGTGTAACGTTACTCGTCTTTTTCGTAAAGATTTTTCTGTGTACGTAAAAAAGATCGTAATTTCGAATTGATTCTTTTGAAGCATTTTGTTTGCGTCATCAAGGGATTGGACTAAAAAAAAAAATTTAAAAAAAACTTTTTATGAAAGGAGACTTGTATGATATAGTCCTGTTTACGGAACAAAGTCTAGGCTATCAATCGATTTCCTTTAAACCTTTCTGTTTTGTTGATTTTCAAGAAGGACTTCAGTTCATTTGAATTAGCAAGAAATAGGACCTTGTTTAGATCTACCACTATAGTTTAAGTCTGAATGCTGTGGTTCAAATCGCAAAGAAATTAGGATTTTTTCCCTTTTTTTATTATAAGTTCGTATATAAGAAATTTATGAGCCATACTCAGACAAAAAGAAATGATCCATGCTCTGACAAAAGAGGGCTTAATGCATCTTCGTGATACATTGTACAAAACAAAACATCACATAATTATAGATATATGAAATCTTTTTTTTTTTCTAACAACGGACTGATTCATGAAGTAGAATGGTCCCTGGCCATGCAGAAAGTTGACCGAGGACAAAAAGTTTCGCTCAATGTCAGCCTGCGCGGACTGCGCAGGCTGACATGGTCGATACTGTTTGCAGATGCATTCAGCTCCCATTTCCCAGAGTATGGCTCAAATTCAATGAATCTGCAAAATTGTATCGATTCAAGTCAGCCTGCGCAGTCCGCGCAGACATTGAAAATTTTTACTATTTGTAAATTTTCTGCTTGTCATTCTACCATTCTACCTTCAGATTTTGTCTGTAAGACAAAATGGATACTATGGATCCATGATCATATGATGACTTGCTTGGTATAATGCATAACGGAGATGCATTAAATGCCCTTTTTGCAGAACTTGGCCCATATATAAAGTTTATTTCATCAGCTTGTGGTTAATATGGGGAAATACTTGCCTCAAAGGAAAGGTCCGCGAAAATAACTCGTGCCTCACGGCACTCGTTATTTTCGCATACCTTTCCCTTTTTCGGCAAATATTTCCCCATATTAACCACAAGCTGATGAAATAAATCATATATTATATTTCCTCTGATTATTTTGTCAACGAATGCCACTTTTAAAACTTAAAAACTTAAAAAAGTAGTTCCAGATTTTCGGCAGGAGGAAAATATTCACTGTGACGGGGAACTAATTCCCCCCAGCTTAAGTTACGACATTTCTTTACCCATAATATTTCTAAAAATAGACACATGAAATATAATATATTTTAATCTATGCATTTCACACGACGTTGTTTCTCTATCACAGATCTTTTTGACGCTACCCTGAGGTACACTACACCTTTCAAAGAAGCCATGAGAGATGTGACGTCAACAGAGTTCATAAATACAGCAACTTCCGTTCAAACAGTAGTAGGTGTCAAATGTTTTTATAGGTTGACTGGTGGGTGGGTGTGTGAGTGTGGGTGTGGGTGGGTGTGCGTGTGCGTAGGGGTGGGGGGGGGCTGGATTTTTGTCGCGGTAGTTTTATTGAACCAGCAGTTATTTAGGTCTTATTGATTTTGAATTCTTGGACTGATAAATAATGGAATCTACCTTTTTTTTTCATCAAGAAAAATAAGCCCACATGTTAAGATTGCTAAACTTGTTTACATTTTTTCTCATAAAGTTTTTATTTTAATATTATTATAATTACAAGCAATAGTAGTAGTGATAGAATTTATAGTAGTAATAGTAGACGGAGCAGTTCTGGCAGTAAATTTAATTGTCTTAACGTTCAAAGGTATCCGACCTCTGTAGGTCAGATAGATAGAGAGAATGAGAGAGAGGTATGTTTTACATCTTGTCACTGCTGTTACGGTTTTCCAATTGACTGGGTGTGTTGTTACCAAAAAATATTTCATGTATTGCTAATTCTAAAGCACGGAACCAGAACATGCAGTCTGATCTCTGATCTACTTTGTCCACTCTTCTATTCTAGATTATGACCGAACTGTCTGTTTATCTTACTGTGGAACTATACTTGCTGCCATTGAAAACATGCAGTTTATTTATTCGGTTGTGAAAGAGTTATGGTCTACGACCCCTAACGCTTCCAGTGCAACATGGAATGCAATTTATTGTTAGTTGATAAATAAGGATTTATACTGCTATAAAACTTTTGAACATTTTTAGCCAACCAGAATTTCCTTTGATGTCTATCTTGAAATTATTCGTTGACACTTTTGTTAGTTTTCTGAGAAGGGAGGTAATTATTATCTCTCTTTGTAATGAGAATATAGTGGTTTTAGATTTATAAACGATAATTCTAAGAAGGAAAAAAACGGAAAAAAGTGGCTCGGTTCTCGGTTAAAGTACATGTAGTACAATAATACTCATTTTTAATCATAGCAAATTTTGTAGGATAATATTATAGCGGAAATAGCTGTTTCCTTTAGGGGTCGTAGACCCTGAGAATGGTTGGTAAATAATGACCTGAAATCTCTTGCTTTGTTATGATATACCTTGTTTCAGGGAGACGCTATCATATCAGCTTTAGCAACTTTAAACCCAGACATTACAATTTTGGCTTTTTACGTCAACAAGCTGTAAGTTCTTTAAGTTTGCCTACCTCTGTCTGTCTGTCTGTCTGTCTGTCTGTCTGTCTCTCTCTGTCTCTCTCTCTCTCTGTCTGTCTCTCTCTCTCTCTCTCTCATCAGTGCAATTTAATACATATAATCCAGATAACTTTATTTAAAAATGTTTAACCAGATGTGAATGGTAAAGTATAGAGCTGCAATTTAAACAGTAGATCTTAAACTGATTTCTCGATATTCCTTTTTTTTTTTCATTTCTACTAAGTGTCAAAAACAATGTTTACTCAGAAGCAATGGTGATTGCCTCTATAATAAATGTTCTCTTATTGCTGCGTTGTAAAAGGAAACAAAATGTGTTCTCAGTACTAAATAACAATAATTGTACTAAATAACGATTGTTTTTCTGATAATCTTGAAGAAGTTGAAAACAATCTGACAAAAAGGTAATAATAGATGTATTTTTTCCAATTAATTACAGTTTCTTCTCTGCTTCCCTAATCAGGCAATGTCTACACATATTAATGTTTTAACTTGGCTGTTTTCGAACAAAACGTCGAGGTATTGCCATAGCCCTGTCGTCGTTATTGTCCACGTGCAAGAACACTAGCATTTTAAAATATCTTATATGTTATTACTGAAGATAATTACTTTAAACTCGGATTAGTTCTTAACTATCCAAAGGGAAAGCCATATAACAGGTGCAGTTTACCATCAAAATATTTTTGACACAGTTATGTCTCTTTTTCGACTTTTTCAAAAAACTTTGACAATTTATAATACCTCTGTTATTCCTGAAGATATTTTTTATCCCCCGCCGAAGGCGGAGGGATATAGTTTTAGCATTGTCCGTCCGTCCTTCCGTTCGTCCGTCCTTCCCTCCGTCCGTCCGTCTGTCCGTCCGTGTGTCCGTCCGGGAGAATATCTCCAATACCATTGGACGGAATTTCGTGAAACTTTATACATGTATACAATAACCCATTCCGCCGAGACACTTTTTTTTTTATTCGATGAAAAATGGCCGACTGAGAGCGATTTTAAGTTACGCGGTTAAGTATTTTTTTCGGCGGGGGATATCATTTCAACGAAATTGCTTGTTTTTTCAAAAGATGTCTTTATCACACAACCCTGAATTTTAAAAGACCCTTTGAACGGGACCGTTTGAAAACATTGTTGAAAAAGAAGAAATTGCTTGTAACCAGCATTTTCTTCTTTTCCCACAATTTGTCTACCATTTGAAATTTTTTTTTTTTAATGTTTTGTGTAACATTTTATAAGTCGTCTGTAACTGCTTTCAATTTGGACCAGGCTAAAATTTTATCGTTGGGTGAGAATTAACTTGATTTACACTGTCCAAAAGGCATGATGAGTTGTGCTTAACTCTTTACCAAACGACACATTCTAGATTCCTCCAAATTCAAAGCATTTGCAGACGACAGATTCGTAAAGAGTTAAAATGAACTGGAGTTCTTTGACAGGATAGAAAACATTGTGGGAAAAGGAGAAAATGCTGGTTACCAGCATTTTCTCCTTTTCCCACAATGTTTTCTAAAGCCTTCTCGCTTAGGTTTGTTAAAACCCTGGGATTGTTGTTGAAGGATTCATAACCTTAGGTTTAGGTCTCAAAACAAGTTTTCATTTCTTTCTATCATAATGACCAGTGAAGCGGACGAGGACGAAAACAATACAGTTGTGACTGTTAGAGTAGCTACCAGTATTACGTCATCAGTGACTGACCTTGACCTGACAGTTGCTTTGAACCAGGCTCTTCTAGGCAACAGTGACTTATCGGTGATATCGGTTGTTCGTAAGTATCACTTTACCACATGATTCCGAGTTTTAACGAACCTTAGAAAGAAAGCTTTTGACAACATTGTGGGAAAAGGAGAAATTGCATTCTGATCTTGACCGAAGCACTGCATATTACCCTTAACATGTTTTACTCGATAATGTGCGATACATGTATCTCAGACCACAGGTCTTTGAAGCTCCATATGGAACAATGAATTTTTTATCGGTCGACGATCGAGCATCATTACTGAAAATAGCACATCGATGCATCCCGTCTACTTCGTATAATTACAGTATAATTACAGTAACGGTGTCCGATGATGGAGCAATGAAAATTTCCGTTATCCTTCATAGACCAAGGGAGTTTTAGTGGCCTATGCTCATTCCTACCAGTAACTTCTGCAAAAGATACTAAAAAATAAACATTTAAGAAAAGGAAAAAAACATATTATTTTCAGCAGTCCTGAAAACATCATGAGAAAAGGACATGTTGTTTATTAAAAGCAATTACTTCCTATCTAACAATGTTAAAAAAGCTTCGGACAGCTACATAGACTTAAAATTATGTGCATGTATTTGTACAGTAGTTGGTTCTGGTAAAAATAGTAACAAGAAATTTCTTAAAAGATACAGACGTTTGAAAAGACTTAAACATGAATATTTACACCCTTTTGTTGTTCAAAATGAAGCGATATAATTGACGGTAACACCGCGAGCAATTGCTCGACGATAGGCCTGCAGGGCATGCAGAATAAACATGTCTACATTTTTTACCAATCGCAGATTATTATTTATTCATTCTAATATAACAATAGAAGTACTAGTAGGTCAAAAGCGAGCGCATTCAACAACGCTGAAAAATAATATTTATATATTTTCACATTTCAGAGATATTGTGAATCTGTCCTCGTATGATTAAATCATCAACGACAAGCCACGACTAACCCTGTAGGCTGCTAAACGAAATTCAAAACCAATATGAGGATAGCGTGAATCCAGATCATCCTGCAAAGAACGTGCTATCTGATCTTACAGCTTTGTTTTTCGATACTGTGTGATTTTAAAGATGATTTTTTTTTTTAAATTTTGTTTCTAAGTGTTCTTTTTATACATTTAGCAGTTTATGGGTCAATAATAGATTGAAGACAGATGACAGATATGTCTTGATAATCAAGATGTATTTAAAAAGAAAAAAAAGGCGACAAGGAAAAAATGCATATGAGCCGTGCTCTGGCAGATGAGGGTTTTATGCGTCTCCCCGATGCATCATGGATACCACACAAGTTATCACATTAGCATAGATCCATAAAATCCATTTTGTATAGCAACCGACTCCATCATGAGGTACACAGGTCCTTTGACATACAGAAAACTCACCAAAAAACAAAATGTTTCGATGAAGGTCAGCCTGCGCGGACTGCGCAGGCTGACCTGGGTCGAAACTTTTTGCAGATGCATTAAGTCCACTTTTCACAGTGCATGATTCGTTTATTTATGTATACATGTGTATATTCTTACCATAAATGGAACAAAGTTCTACAAATTATTGTACTTATTTACTGTCGAAGGTTGAATGTTGTACCTGGAAATCTTAAAGGCCCAGTATCGGCTAAAAGTAAACAATGCAGGTTTTGAAATGCATCAAACTTTAAATCATACAATTCAAAAGTATGGAAATAATTCTGAAGATAACAACCTCTTGTACGGTCGATTGAAGTGTTAGTTGCTGGCAGAAAAAATGAATTTTAAAACTTGGTCAAAAGTTGCTATGTCATTCTCTCTTTTGTTTACTTTTTACTTTTACTTTGGCTGTTATTGGGCCTTCAAGGGTTTTCAGGTCAGGATATGGACTTGCTTAAAGATTGATCCGATCTCAAAAGAAAATCTGAATCCACAGCCTCACTTTATTATGATAGAGCGAAGCTCTACCTCTACATTACTTTCTGCTAAAAGACAAACAGATCATAGGTTGTTCAACCCTTCACCAAACAATGGGTCGATACTTTTTGCAAATGCATTGGGTCATATAGTAACCCTTTACCAAACAATCTAGAATTTTAACAACCGTGAAGAAAAAGGCTATTGAAAACATAATAGGAAAAGGAGAAAATGCTGGTAACCAGCATTTTCTCATTTTCCCCACTATGTTTTCTATCCTTTCAAAGATAAATTTCACCCTTTGATGATACATTTATAGTAGTCTGCAACTACTTTCGATTTGAGCAAGTCTATAAATTTGTCCTTTGTTAAAGGGTTAAAACGTAGCACTAAGGAAGGGTGTGGAAGAGAACGAGTTGTTCATTTTCTGTTTTACTTTCTTTTTTTTCACTGTGTACAAGTGCTGTTCTGCATGTTTGTTTAACATTTCTTTGTTATCGTTCAATTTATTCGAAAAAAAAAAGGTATTAAATTTTTGAATGAAAAAAAAAAAGTGAATCTTTTTAGTCATATTTAATGATTGATTGATTGATTGACTGTGTAATGTTTAACGCCGTTTCCAACATTATTTCGTTTATACCGCGGCGACCAGCGCACCTATCAATGGTTTCCTGTAATTTCTTTAACCACTACTCCACGATATTCTTTCCAAGTCACTGACTGCTTTTCCACATAACCATCGTCGAAACAATAGTCAGCGGTGAGACATATTTAAGTAAATCAGTTTAACCGGCGTTCAAACATGTTTTCGGTAATCGAAAAAAAAAATGTCATTTAATTAAAAAACGTAACAGCGAAAGGCCGCCAAATCGTCTAAGTCACCTACATGTATATGCAAATCGTTTTTAAACAATAAAAGATGGCCGCCGATACTTCAAATTTATTCGGCAAACCCTCGGATGATCCGTTGAACAAGTCCCTTGGCTGTATCACACAGGTTGATATGCACGAGTCTGGTACCTCGCTCGAGAGTGTGCATGCGTGTATATGAGCGTCATAGAAAAGTCCGCGGAAATGCAATCCATGCATTTGGATTTATAAACTGACATTTATATGAACGTTTTTGATCATTACATAAGTACACATAATTAAGCATCAAAGTGGAATAATCTCTTTTCTGTCGCATTTTAACATTGAGGCTACTAAGTGCGACTCACTGACTTTTTGCGGACAGTGTAGACCAAGATCAGACTGCACAGAACGTGCAGTCTGATCTTTACCCCTTTACCAAACAATCCCTGGTTTTTACGACCCAGAAGAAGAAGCCTTCTGAAAACATTGTGGGAAAAGGAGAAAATGCTGGTAACCAGCATTTTCTCCTTTTCCCACAATGTTTTCTACTCTTCTAAAGTCAAATTTCAATTTTTGAGTCACATTTATTTTTGTCGTCTGCAAATGCTTTCAATTTGGACAAATCTAAAATTTTGTCGTTTGGTAAAGGGTTAATCTACACTGTCCGATAAGAACATATCCCCCCCCCCAAAAAAAATAAAACTTTGAAATAGCAAAGTTCGGTTTTTTACTATCGGCTTAAAGGTTTTATATCACTTATTCCGCAGCCCGCCCGGGTGGCTCAGTGGTGAGCGTGTCGGACTCACGACCTGGTGGTTGTGAGTTCGATACCCGGTTGAGGCGAACTTTCTTTCCGGCGTATTTTCGCCTCTCACCTCTGCTGAAGCATGTGAGAAAAGTAGTCGGTGGCTTTGCAAAGAAAGTTGTGTTAGTACTGGTGTGAGAAAGCCAGGAAACACATGTCCGTCACCGACCGCCATGATATGACCTTGGCTGTTAAAGTGGCGTTAAACCCCAATACAACCAATACAACAACAACCACTTATTCCGCGGGACAAGGGTTAATAATACCTACAGAAGAACATGAGAAGATTATTTGGCCTGCAACACGCGAAAAGGGGCATTTGGACATTTGCGTAAAGTGTCGTCTCGGATCAGCCTGCGCAGTCCGCGCAGGCTAATCCGAAACGACACTTTCCGTATTTATGTCATTTTCTGTTTTGCGCAAGTCTACTGTAAGACAAAATCTAATGTAGTCGTAAAGTGCCGTCTCGGATTAGCCTGCGCGGACTGCGCAGGCTGATCCGAGATGACACTTTACGCAAATGTCCGAATGTCCCTTTTTGTGTGTTGCAAGCCATATATGCTTTAATTTGAAATATAATCTTATAGACCTTAAACGGGCTGTTCAGTGAGCTGAGTCTTTAATACGCTGCAATTATTATTGATATAGATATGAGGGGCTATCCAGAATTCGTGGACAAACGTAAAGAAATTAACACAAATCATTGGATTCGGCTGAAAATTTATGTGTATATATTTTGGTATCTCTATGAACGATATTTAAAGGTTCATTTAAAAATACAAACAAATGAGTAATTTACATGCAATTGGTTGATGCCATGTTCAACGATCAGCCAGTTCGGAAGACGAGCCTTACCCACGGACTATACAAATGTCAGTTTGTTCTTGTCAGCCAATAACTTATGCGTTAAAACTCGGCCACTTCCGTTACTACAACTACCTTTATCAACGGATTACTCGCGGTTAAACCATAGGCCTCTGAAACTTCATTGGTCTATCAAGGGATAACGAAAATTTCATTATCGGACACCGTTACTATAAACAGCACACTGGCGATTCCCTCTTTATCACATGTACTGTATTTATAGAAACGGTGTTAATTAAATTTGAGTATATTCCGTAATATACAGGCGATGCACCAATGTGCTATAAGTGTTCGATGATCGACCATGTAAAATTGTAGTCTTCCTTAATAGACCAATAGAGCTTTAAAGGCTTGTGGCTAAACTAATTCCAATAGCGTACCTACCGTGTTGATTTACGACGGATTCGGAAATAGGGCCTTACCGAAGAAGATTCACAAAATTTGTAAAGATTTCGGTTAATTCTTGTAAGCATGCCGTCAGGGTCGTTACCATTCGGCTGATTCCGTAACTGCATCTGACTTTACCAACGGACCACTCAATGACAATAACCTACCTACTGTACAAGTTTCCGATGAGATGCCGTTGGTCAAAGTCGTTCAAAGTATTGTAGGATACTGTAGGTAGGTTTTTTGCCCTCATTATTCATTCAGTGGTCACGTAGATCTGCAGTAGAAGGAAGCACTCCTTAGAAACAGACAATCCTTGAAAATTCACCCTTAAGTTTCTACCAAATGATAGACTTTTGGATTCGTCCCAATTAAGAGCATTTGCAGGCGGCAAATTAAATACGGCTAGAATCAAGAAATTTGTATTGGATGGAAAACATTGAGGGGGAAAAAGGGAAAATGATTGTGACCAGCATTTTCTCCATTTTCACAAAGTTTTCAAACGTATTCTCCTTCAGGGTCGTTGAAAACGGGTTTGTTTGACCGATAGTTTATTTTGTTGGAGAGATTTTTTTTTCAATCAAAGCACTGACGCACTGAATCAAGCGGAATGACTACATGCTAAAATTAAACTGTTATAGTGAAGGCTTTTTCATTTCAGTTAGATCATCACTGGACCTATAGAAATATGCATTAAACTGTACCACGGTGGTAAGAAAAACGTGCCGATTCAACTTTATGTGAAGGGAAAGGTAGAGTGTTTTGATGTAGACTGTCGGTTTGTCTGAAAGATAAGAAACTGTCCTTAAACAACACTAAAACCTACTACAAGTTCATACCGGGTTATCGGTGAGAAGCCAATCCCTCCGTCCTGGGCTAGTATCTGTCACATTTACCCTTATCCAGTCATACACAACAATCGGTTTATATTTTTTTTCGTAAGTGTACGACCAGAATTAGCCTGCTCATACGTGCAGCCTGATCCTGTTCCACACTCTCATTTCTTTTTACTGATGGCTTAAACTTTTACCACAAAATTCCTAGTGTTAACGACCCTGGCAAAAAAAAAAAACATTTGAAAACAGTATGAGAACAAGAGAAAATGCTGGTAAACAGCATTTTCTATTTTTACCATAGTACTTCCTGCCCGCTCATAGAAAAATTCTCACCATTTGAGCGACATTTTGCTTGTCTTCTGCAAATTCTTTCAATTAGGACGGGTCTAAAGTTTTGCCTTGTGGTACAGAGTTAATAAAAGTACTGTTAACTCTTCACCAAACAACAAAATTTTAGACTCTGCCAAAAGCAAAACAATATTGCAGACGACAAGTTAAATGTGGCTCAACATAAGTATGATGATGGAAATTATCTTTGAAGCGGTAGAAAATACCATGACATTCGTGCAGTCTTGATCTTTGTCTACACTCTTCCACACCCAACTTGAAGTAACAATTTCTGATTGGCTTAACCATCAGGCCAATGAGAAATTTCGTTACTTTCACGTTTTGAAAATAATGGAGAAGTAGGCTACGAATGTTATTAAACATTCCCGGTTTTAAACGACCCTAGTAATAAAGGCTTTTGAAAACATAGTGGGAAAAGGAGAAAATGCTGGTAACCAGCATTTTCTCCTTTCCCACTATTTTTTC
This sequence comes from Hippopus hippopus, assembly GCA_946811185.2. Classification (NCBI taxonomy): domain Eukaryota; kingdom Metazoa; phylum Mollusca; class Bivalvia; order Cardiida; family Cardiidae; genus Hippopus; species Hippopus hippopus. The sequence continues at coordinate 9,524,659 of OX328103.1, read as the reverse complement.
TAACCGATCAAAGACATAAATCATCATTTCAGCTAATTTAGATTGTCGTCTGCACTTGTTTTGAATTTGGACTGGTTCAAAATTTTGTCGTTTGGTAATACAGGCCCTGAGGACACGACTTTTTGACTCGTCCATATCGAAAGCATTTGCAGACAAGCCAAGCCCCGGTAGCACAGTCGGTAGTGTACTGGACTTGAGAACTGGGGGTTCCTTGTTCGTATCCCCCAGCTCGGACAACTTCTTTCCGAGAATTGATGACAGTCACTGTAGTTATGTGAGGCCACACGCTTGGGAAGAATATTGTGCTAAGTTCTAGTAAAAGAAACTCAAGGAAAGCATGGGTATGTGTGCACTGCCCGCGGTGATTTAACTGAAATAAATTTGAAACAGCGTTGAACACCATACTATCAATTTGCAGACAAGCAATTTAGAATTGCTTACATAGATATATTATCTTTGAAAGGGTAAACACAGTGTTGGAAACAGGAGAGGGTGTTGGTTTCTAGCATTATCACCCTGTTCCAGGGATGTTTTCAAAATTTGCTTTCCCTAGGGGTCGCTTTTTAAAACACGGGGTTGTTTGCGAAAAGTTTAACCTCTGAATTCATGTTAAGATCAACAGGAAGCCTGTGCGATTGGGTTTAAACGCCGTTTCATCATCGGTTCATTAACTTCATTTATATAACGGCAGTCGGGGCACCTACCTGATATCCCTGCTTTCCCTGAGTTCTTTTTACAAATACTCTGCACAAAGTTCTTTCAAAGCCACTGGCTGCTTCCTAAATAAAAAAACGAAACAGTGTCAGGATTGAAAGATGAATGAACCATGCTGTGTGTAAAGGGTGTTTAATACATCTGCAAAAAGTTTCGACCTAGAACAGCATGCGCAGGCTGACCTGATCGACCCCGATTGATTGTATGGTGTTTAACGCCGTTTTCAACATGATTTCAGTTATATCACAGCGGCCAGTGCACCTATCCATGCTTTCTTGTAGTTTCTTTTACCACTATTCCGTACAATACTCTTTCCAAGCAACTGGCTGCTTCCCAACATATCAATCGTCGAAACAAGGGACGGCGGTGAGACAGGAATGAATCCTGTCACAATGACTATCATCAATCCTCGGAGAGGTCCTGTACGCTACCGACTGAACTGCTGGGGCTCGGCTTGAACGACCTTGAGACAGACAGCTGTTGAAAACATTGTGGGAAAAGGAGAAAATGCTTGTTACCAGCATTTTCTCTTTTTTCCACACTGTTTTGTATCCTCTCAAATACAAACCTAATCCATTTGACCAAATATAATTTGTCGTCTGCAAGTGCTTTGAATTTGGACAAGTCAAATTTTTGTCGTCTGGTAAAGATTAAACTCAATACCAAACTAGAAAATGCCGGTTATTTTTGGAAAAAAACAACAAATAGAGTTTATTTCATCAGCTTGTGGTTAATATGGGGAAATATTTGCCGAAAAAGGGAAAGGTATGCGAAAATAACGAGTGCCGTAAGACACGAGTTATTTTCGATGACCTTTCCCTTTTGAGGCAAATATTTCCCCATATTAACCACAAGCTGATGAAATAAATTATATATTTCCTCTGATTATTTTGTCAACGAATGCCACTTTTAAAACTTAAAAACTTAAAAAACTTTAAAAAGTAGTTCCAGATTTTCGGCAGGAGGAAAATATTCACTGTGACGGAGAAATAATTCCCCCCAGCTTAAATTACGACATTTCTTTACCCATAATATTTCTAAAAATAGACACATGAAATATAATATATACTGGTAACCAACATTCTCCTGTTTCACACAATGTTTCTCTATTTTAAAAACAAATCCCTTAGTTTAAGCCACATTTAATTTGCTGTCTGCAAATGCTTTCATTCTGGATCAGTCTAAAATTTTTGTTGTTTAGGGAAGAGTTAACTTTTTATCACAGTTTGGTTTTTAAGGACTTGTAGGAAGAAGTCTTTTGAAAATATTGTGGGAAAAAGGAGAAAATGCTGGTTACCAGCATTTTCTCCTTTTCCAATAATATTTTCTATCATATCAAAGACCAAATCCCACATTTGAGCCACAAATATTAAATAGTCCTCTGAAAATGCTTTCAAATTGGACAAGTCTATGATTCTGTCGTGTGGTGAAGAGTTTAAATAAACAGTATTTATTTTACAACGTAACAACGATTGAGAAACAAGTTCTTGCTACTAATACGCTCTCGATTCTTCTGCCTTGAAACTATACCACTACTCGCACTGAATGTGTGGGCCAGTAAACAGTTCTTAAGTTGACAGCCACTCCCGGGAATCAAACTCAGGACCTTTTGGTGACGAGGCCGACACTCTACCTCACACCCATGGGCACCACACCTTGTGTTAAGAGTTAAGCGACAAGACAGTACAATTAACTGATGTCACGGCGTTCTGAGACTATCACGTGGTTACTGATAAGACTCGCAGAGCATTCATTCAGTTGTGTTTCTAACGTTGCATAATGCAGACGTTCACATTAATTGTCGTTTTGTTGGCGACGGCCCTCGCTACATCCAGCGGATCAACTATTAGAAAGAAATCAAAGCGGCAAATAAATGGTAAGTTAGATATTGTATTGTATTGTACTGTATTGTATTGTATTGTGTTGTATTGGCTAAACCATTTGTTTTAGCCAATCAGAAATTTCGTTAGCAAAAAATGAAAAATACTTGAGAATTAGGCAAAGAATGCAATTAAGACTGGTTGGTGAATATGGATGGATCTTGCTTTCAAATTCAACGAACAACTCGTTACGCTAATATATACAGTATACAGAAAGGAAAACAACTGTTGTTGGAAAGTAATCAGGTAACAATGTGTGGATTAAATGAAGATTTATCAAAGGTGTCTGAAACTTGCATGTCTAGATTCAAACTATTTTGTTTTGTTGAGAAGATATGCTCATTATCCGAAGGTGCATTTGTAGAAATAGTTACTTATAATGATATAGAGAATGGATACAGCTACATGTATTTAATTTTTTATGCTTTTTAGTAGTTTATCGGTAAATAATGGTGGATTATGGTTTGATAATTTAACTGTTTCGACCAGTGAATTTACCGATTTGATAAACTCACTGGTACGGAACTATACTTTTCGCTATAGCACTATCAGACCAGGTCAATGTGCTAGTCCCCACAGCTCCCCTGTTGCCTACTTTGCCCTTTCAAACGCATCGGATCTATTTCAGACTGATTGAATCGAGTAATCAAAGAAAAATACCACCTTTTTAAAATGTTTATCAATCCTGTTAAATCAGGTTTATCAGTTTTATTGATTGTTTGTGTCACTTGCAATGTAAATAAATGGCGAACACTGGTGACACTAATCCGGAAGTATATATGTGGCAATCGGAAGATGTGTGGAATACAGATTTAAAAAAAAAACCTTAATTTGAAAATGGATTTTTGACTTTTTTTTAAAAAGTCAGTGAACGTGATTTTCTCTCAAATTGATTAAAACACAATACTGTCATAAGTCTGGTCTATACTAATGAATATATCTTTTTGTGACCTGGTATTGCGGGCTTAGATAGGGGTACGTCATGGGTAATCATCGAAACCAACCGTACTGGATTTTGATTTAAGTCCAAAGAAAAAGGGGGTCAGAAGCATGAAATAAATATAATTTTTTTGTTGTGAAAGATCGAAATTTATTTCATCTCGTTAACATCATATGGTAATTTTTCACCCGTGGCTGCGTCACTCGCGAAAAGATTACCGATGATGTTCATTCGATGAAATAAATTTCGATCTTTCACCGAAAAAAACAAATATCCCCTATACATTATAACTGAACGTTTAGTTTACAAGGAAAATGGCTTATTTATTGTCTCCACACTTCAGCATTCAATAAGTCTTTTATCCAAAAAGAGTCATGTATTTGAAGAAATCATTAAGAGTGAAAAATACAATGCAATTATATTTCAACGGCAGGTTGTGTTTACAAAGGCAATACCTACCAACAGGGTCAAACCTGGAACGACGGATGTGCTACAACTTGCGCCTGTCAGGATGCTTCAAGAGGGGCCTACAGATGTACCTCAAAGTAGGTGCCCCTAATTCCTAACGCTAACCTCCGACGCGTTTAGTAGGTTACGTTTGAAAAAAGATGCCACCAGAAGTTAAGTCCGAATATATAAAGAATATATAAAGAGAAAAAAAAAGAATGATCGGACTGGAACCCAGGCTAAACGACTTCATGATTTTACAACCCTCAGAATACAGCTCATGTAAACACGGTGGTAAAACGAGAAAATATTTCTCGTCAGAGTTTCTTCTTTTTTTTATTCTAGGAAGGTTTCTATCCTCTCTAGGACACCGGGGCCGCATTTTTTTTTTATGGTCTGCGAATGCATTTACTAAACCCTTTACCACACAATCCCGACTTTTAACGACCCTGAGAAAGAAGCCTTCTGAAAACATTGTGGGAAAAGGAGAAAATGCTGGTAACCAGCATTTTCTCCTTCTCCCACAATGTTTTCTTCCCGTCCCAAAACAAATTTCAAATTTTCAGTCACTTTCATTTTGTCGTCTGCAAATGTTTTCAATTTGGACCACTCTAAAATTTTGTCGTTTGGTAAAGAGTTAATACTTCACCAAACAATACCGAATTCTACCAACCTCACAGAAAAAGAATTTTGATAACATTGTGAGAAATGGAGGAATGCTGGTAATCTCTCGTTTCAGACGTCATATGTGACGTCATTCTATATTTTAGGGCTGTCCCATTAATATTACTGTTCGAGCATTGTTTAAATTCTCCCCTTGGTCACGTACATTAAATATGCACATTCATGCCAATTTTCAAAGGAAATCGGCGAAATATGCAGTTTTATGTAAATTATATTTTTCATGAAGTTCGCTACGACGCAAGGTAACGTCTTGCCTATGTAACGTCACGTCAAAATCCAGACTTCTCAAAGTACTCCCTAGTGTTTTCGATACACTTGTTCCGACGAAATATCCCCTTTGAAAAGACACCTTTTTCTTCAGAGTGATCTGTTGAACGATCTAGCGTTTTCTAGCGGTTTTTTTTTTTTTTTGTTGGGGGGGGGGGGTTTGAGCCGTACATGCACACAGCAGGTTAATTAATGTTAAGTGTACTTTGTATTTGTAAATATTTCTTTAAAGGCAAAGTTACAAATTACTAAAAAAAATATGTTTGATTCAGATGTGTGCCAAATTTGAATTTTCGAAAATGTTAATAAAACGAGTTAATAAAATAGTCAACGAATTACGGGAAAACCCTCGTACTTTTTTCAGGGAAGTGAATCTAGTTTTATCTATGGAAATTGCCGTTTTACAGATTGCATATTCTGGTCTTCTATTCGCAGATTTCGGTATAGGCCTATGATAAAAAGATTCTGGTACCCGTTGAATTTTGAGAGAAAATTTTATTTAAAAAGAAAAATGTTCAGATATACGTATGTTCGCTAGATGCTCGCTTATAACATTTCTCTAAACTAATGTCCCATCCTATAACCAAATATCATATAATTTGTGATCCTATACAACTGCCGTTACCTGTAACTTTTCCTAAGTAAATCTAGGACCTTTTTGTCACAGTTGCCCTACTTACCAATCCCTGCCATCGGCCTGTAAACTTAAGACCACACCAGGAGAATGCTGTGCCAAACCAGACTGCAATTTCCAGGGTATAACTGGCGGCAGCTTTAGTGGATCTGGAACCGGAACCGGAAGTGGAAGTGGTATACCTTTCAATATTTAGTTACTTTTTAGGCGCCACAATCGAAAGCAGGGACTTTTGTGGATGACATAGATCAAGATCAAACTGCACGGAACGTGCAGTCTGATCTTGGATCTATACCTTCCGTTTTTTGGTCAAGCCTCTAAGATAAAAATCTTTTGTGTATTCCAGTGGATCGTATTTTCAGTGGGCGAAAGAAGTCGATTTAAGATTAGATAAAATATATGGATCCTTTCCAAGCCACTGGTCGCATTCCCGCATAATCATGGTCGAAACAAAGATCAGCCGTTTCACACTGAGCGCATTTCACAAAGATGTTGAGCCGGAAAGAAACATGTTTACCATATGATGATACATTTTGAATTTTATTGTCTTACTGATCACGGGTCCTTTCTAGATCGATGCCTAGATAATGCCGTCAAAGGGTATGGCACGTACATTTATCAGCCTAAACTATGAAATTTATGTTCTCAATTCTAGATAGTGTTGTGTCAGTCAGTAAGGTTTGTAGATTTTTTTTGCTGCAGCTGTATGGGCTTGCTGAAAAGATTGTCCTGCTCTTTGGTACTGATATTTTCGAATGAATAGATTAGTCAAAAATGTGGACTTGATTATTCGGCGGGCCCCTGGCTGCAAGCCTATTTGCAGATATATTAACGATACCAATATAAAAAAAAGATAGACGGCGTAAATTTACTTGCTAGCAAATCGGCTGGGGCCCTTAGAATAAACATGTCTACATTTTTTTACCAATCACAAATTCCTATTTATTCATTTGTTATCAGAACTAAAAAGTAGGTCAAAAGCCAGCACATTCAGCTATGCCAAAAAAGAAGGAGGTGAGATGGACAGAAATACTGTCTTATGTCACTGTCATAATGATTTACAGGATATTGATTGTTGCCTGTGGCTGTTTGGATGTTTTAGGTTCAACGGGATCCGGAAGTGCTCCTGTTAGCCAAGCATGTACCACTGACAAGATTCCAACCTGCAACCAGTACAGTAGAACAATATGTCAGGCTACCGAGTATCGACAGTGGGCTGCCGAAAACTGCTGCATATATTGTAAGTCCAACATTGACCTCAACTCTTTACCACACAATCCAGAGTATTAAACTTGAAGCCTTTTGAAAACATTGTGAGGAAAGGAGAATGTGCAGGTAACCAGCATTTTCTCCTTTTCTCATAATGTTTCCTACCCTATCAAAGAGAGAAGTTGCCATTTTACCAACATATGATATAGATCTAATTTTTCTCAGCAATTCAAGAAAGATAGTTTTATTTATATTGAAAGGGTTTGCAGAACAAACATCCAAACATCAGATTTGGCTCAAATGACAGGATTTATCTGTGAAATAGTAGAATAAATTTATGTGGTCTATAGGAGAAAATGCTGGTTACCAGCATATTCTTCTTTTCCAAAATGTTTTCATTACCTTTTTTCCTAGTTTGGTGAAGGGTTTAAACTAGCTTCAAAGTTATTTAAAGTTGGCTTGTCAAAAACTGACTGCAACATAACCCTTTACCATGAAATCTTGAGTTTCAACGACCCCGAGGAAGAAGCCTTTTGAAAACATTGTGGGAAAAGGAGAAAATGCTGGTAACCAGCATTTTCTCCTTTTCCCACAATGTTTTCTACTCTATTAAAGACAAGCTCCATCATTTCAGTCACATTTAAATCATCGTCTGTAAATGTCATCAATTTGGACAAGTCTACTTTTTTGTTGTTTGGTAAAATGTTAATTCTTTGATTTCAGGTGGTATTTCCTACTCATATACTGGGACTGATTCAAATCTTGTTGACCAGAATGGTCACTACTCAGGTATGTAATTACTAATCACATTGCTTGTCTCGTTATGCTGTAAAACTTTTTGATTATTTCAATTTTGTCTTTAATTTAAGAACAGTAATTCTGTTATAAAACAAAATAAAAGTTAAAAGGTGTCCATGATTGTGAGGATGAGCGTTGGCCTCGTAACCATAAGGTCCTGAGTTTGATAAAGGGGAGCAGATGTCATCTTTGGGACTGTTCATTGGCACATATATTTGGTGCGAGTACTGGTGTAGTTTCCAGGAAGCAGAACCGAGAGATATCAGTATAAGCTGCAAGAACTTGTTTCTCAATCGATATAAAATAAATATTTTTAAACTAAATGACCAATTTTATGAGAAAAAAGACCTATAATTTACTGTATGAATATTCCAAAGATAAAACTTCACAGTCATTGTGGATAACCTTTATATTTTGCCCTGATACTGCAGAGTATTAAAATGGATTATCCATCTGAAAAATGGTATGAAATTGATCAGTACTGAAAAATTAACAATTGTGTCAACAGTATGCTGACAAAGAGGTCTGATACAGGACTGGTGCTTTTATCAAATATAGAATGTAAACCTTAAACAGGATATCAATCTTTTATCTTACAAAAATGTCCAAATATTTGTTTTAAGTACGTGTATGTGTAATTGTTGTCATATTATATAGCATATTTATTTAATGCTGGTTGCAACATAAGATCCAAAATTATAATTCATTTCCCACGACAAAAAACATATTTGCAACATGTAACTTTGGAAACAGGCCATATAGATAATCAACCTTATTAAGGCTTATTTGCAAATTGCTCGTAAGGATCAATTTTTACTCTTGCCAAAATGCTTTCAAAAGTTGTCTGCTACAAGACATTTATACAAACAAGCTGCTTGTATTTTAGTCTCGCTTGGTTTTTGCCTCCTGGAAACCATATATTATGTACTAAGTTGTCACCAAGTTAGATGTAATTTAGTCTATGCATTTAAAGTGATGTATGTTTCCCATTTTTTTTTCTATATGAACAAAGTAGAATATGTATCTTTAGAACTCTCAATAAGGATATAAACCTCTTCTTGTGGCTTCTTGCTTGCTGCAACAGCTTAATTATAGCCTATTCCATAATTGTCTTCTTCTACCCGCCCTCAGTCAATTTCTTCACATCATCCATAATTACTGCTTACTTTAATAATTACAGCTTACTTCATTGAATACAGCTTACTTTAATAATTACAGCTGACTTCAATGGTTACTGCTTACTTATAGATGTATCCATTTCATTCTCCTAAATTTAAGCGTATGGACTCCATTGACCTTATTATTTGTATTTCATAACAGCACATTAACCCTTTACCAAACAATCCCTGGTTTTTACGACCCAGAGGAAGAAGCCTTCTGAAAACATTGTGGGAAAAGGAGAAAATGCTGGTAACAAGCATTTTCTCCTTTTCTGACAATGTTTTCTACTCTTCTAATGTCAAATTTCAATTTTTTAGTAATGTTTATTTTGTCGTCTGCAAATGCTTTCAATTTGACAAGTCTAAAATTTTGTCGTCTGGTAAAGAGTAACTGTTAAACATGCATCTTGATGCGCTTTTACTGAGCAATATGAAAATGTACAAAAAATGTTATTATACTGCAAAGAAATTTCTCGTGATCTGATTGGATAATATGCCCCGAACATATATATCATGTACACTGGCAAAACCCATGTATAAGCACTTTCCCTTTCGGGATCCCCGTATACATGACTACACTATCAACACAACATCCGAAATGGCGGCGTCGATCAAGATTAACATCAAGATTATGTGCCAGGCTGCACGTTTTACCAAGGTTTCAGTGACGTCAGTTTTCATTGAATTGGGGCACTCAGAAGGGAAATCTACTTCGTCAGCATACTCAATTTTTTAAACCAAAAAACAGGTAAAATTCGCGTAACTCTTTCCCAAACGACAATATTTTAGATGGGTCCAATTTGAAGGCACTTACAGACAACAAAATTTATATGGCACAAATGATGGGATTTCAGTCAAATAGTCTAGAAAACATTGTGGTAAAAGGAGAAAATGCTGGTTACCAGCATTTTCTCCTTTTCCCACAATGTTTTCAAAAGGCCTACTTCACAGGGTCGTTAAAACTCGGGATTGTGTGGTAAAGGGTTAATACACATTGGAATGGTAAAACTTTGCAGTATAATAAATTAGTTGTACGGTCAGGTGGCAGGGGACTTGGAAACTTGTTCACGGCTGTGGTGAATCATGTCGCCACCTCGCCTTAGACATGATTCACCACAGCCGTGAACAAGTTTACAAGTCCCCTGCCACCTGACCGTACAACTAATAATGTCTGAATCCTTTTATCTACACTTTCAATATTATCCAAGATATTAAGGCTAAACAGCTCTAAATTTGCTGCATGTCAGTCTTCCTTGTGGAAGAAAGATTCCATTTTCATTCTTTAGCAAGCTCAAAATTAGATACATGTATTTACAATCAAATTCATCACTGAAAGATGTTTCCTGTTGATGCATTCTATAACATATCTGCATGTTTGAAAAGCAAATTGAAGGCATTTCCAGACAACAGTTGAAATGAAACTCAAATGCTGCCTGTTTTTTAAACGCATAAATGGTGAAAATACACCTTACCAGCATTTTCTCTTACCCTACAGGTTTTGCAAAAGGCCTGGTAGTTATGTGTTAAAAAATCATGGGGGTATTTGTTATCTTAAGGGTCTTTCTTGAGAATGTTGCTAGAATGCTGACCAAAAAGAATGTCTATAATTTATCCAATTTGCTGACTAAATAGATAAATGATGCAATACTGTTTGAGTGATTGAATAAGTGATCAGTTAAGATAGCTTTTTATGTAGTAAATTTGTAATTCATGACATTTGAATGTTCATAGGTGGATCTTCTCAAGGTGGATCAGGTGGGTTAACATTACATTTAAAAAAATAATGAAAATTTAATGTAGCAGTCACTGAAGAGCAGAGCAAAACCAAATTTGATTTTGCAGACATTGTTGTTCAAAGTCAGAATATGCAGTCGAATCTTTGACGTAGACTATTCAATATTTTGTAAGACTGATTGAAAAGGTCCATTTATTTAGCCCATAATGGGTTCATAGTTTTATTAGCCAGTAAATATGATGACTAGTATGAAATCGCTGGTTGCAATGAAAGTTTAAATTGAGTTGTAATCCTTTACCAGGGCACTCTTGCTCGAATTTAACCGTTCACTAAAATGACAAATTTTTACACCAGTCCAAACTGAAAGACGAAATACAGAATGTGTCTCAAACATTTGTATTTGTGCTTGGAAGGATACAAAACATTGTGGGGAAAGGAGGAAATACTGGTTGCCAGCATTTTGTCCTTTTTTCCCCACAATATTATCAAAGCCATATTTCTTTGGGTAATAAAAGTCTTGGGATTGTTTCATTAAGGGTTAAGGGCATGTAGAATGGCTGGGGTTTTTTGTTGGATTTTAATTTTCTTTAGAAAACTTGTCTTATGGAAACATTTTAGAAAGGTTTTTATATATGTGCCTTGCTCTGGCAAAAGGGGGCTTAATGCATCTCCGTAATGCATGATACCACGCAAGCTATCACATAATTATGGATCCATAATAGCTACTTTTTTTAACAACCACTTTAATTTTGAGGTAGACTGATCCTTGGACATACAGAAAACTGACCAATAGCGAAAAGTTTCGGCCCAGGTCAGCCTGCGCAGACTGCGCAGGCTGACCTGGGTCGATACTTTTCACAGATGCATTAAGCCCCATTTTCACAGAGCACGGCTCATATGTGTTGTGCTACGTTGTAGCTTACAGCTGGCTAGTTGCTTGAAAACTGCTGAAGAAAGAAAGCAAAAGATTACCTCAGGGCAGTATTGCTTGAGCTTACAAAGCTTGTAATTGCATTAAGTTGTGTGAACATGCCCATATGTATACACTTTATTATATCGATGTCACAAAAAGTTACGACTCAAATTCAATATTCAGAGTTCAAGACCTAATTAACAGGATTCAAGGCTTCTTTGAATTAGCGGCTAATTATAGGAACTTGCTTTCCTGACTTATTGTCTATTACTTACTTTTATGTTTACATCATAGGCTTTTCATTTCAATTATCTAACCATTCCTGCAGAATTTTGCTTTATGTTTTAAAACCTCTGGCAAACACTAAATGTTACATTTTACTTACAAGGTGGCTTGCAGTTTATTGATAGAAAGTATATTATGGTAGTAAATGACAATCCATTTTTTTTTTTTTTTTTTCAGTCTGTCCTTGCATTTTCATAGGTTGTCCATCTATCTCACTCAAAAATGTGATCGAAATGTTATCATCCATAAAAGGAAATGAAATTCAAAAGTGTAGAACTCCTAACATAAAATTCTAATATGCAGAATTTCTCCTCTCAACATTTATCAATATATTAAAATTTCCTGAAAGTTATCCTAAAAATGCAAAGCCACCACATAGCTCAATTAGAAATTTAACTGGCTGGTTGTCCTGGCGTGATGGGTTGAAATATGAGCTTGGCCAATACAAATTTGTTAGTTTTTTGTAGATCTACATTCTAGAGGTAATTGGTCATCAAATAGAGTGCAACCCCCAGAAAGAAAGTAAATGAAAATACATGTGTCATCAGAGAGCTATCTTAGACTCTTATCAGTCCGTTAAATAGAGAATTTTCATTAAAACAAAATCATCAAGTAAAACTGCAAAACAAATACTCTGTGTTCTCAATGTTCTGAATGTCTGATTTAACGTATTTCAGAAGAAGGGCAAATAACAACACATATTTCTGTGAGTTTGCAGTAGTAATGTTGTCTACCTTGTTTATTAGAATGACTTAAATGCAGGGCCTGAATGCGAGGCTAAGAGCTGTCTGTTTGCTTCAAGAAACATGCTACTCAGATACCGTCCTTTTTGTTTGATTAAGATTAATTCCTACATTAAGCACTTAGGAGTCATTATGGTCTAAAGTTGTTATTCTTTTTCATAAACAGTGTCTCATTTCTACATATTTACTTACTTTACAGTTGGGTGTCGTGACTCAATTTCTAACTGTGTAAACTACACAATGGCCATTTGCCACGATGTCAAATACTCTGAGTGGGTTTTGTCAAACTGTCCATCATTCTGTGGACTTTGTAGTAAGTAATCATTACTTAACCCCTTTACCAAAGAATCCTGACTTTTAATGACCCTGAAGAAGAAGGCCTTTGAAAACATTGTGGAAAAAGGAGAAAATGCTGGTAACTAGCATTTTCTCCTTTTCCCACAATGTTTTCTACCTTATCAAAGGTAAAAGTCATCATGTGAACTATATTTATTTTGTCGTTTGCAAATGCTTTCAATTTTGTCATGTCCATAATTGTGTTGTTTAGTAAAGAGTTAACATGTTCATTGATCGATGTCAATATTTTAACTCCTTCAATCATGGAAAATGCAAAAATTGTTAATGTAGGCAAACAATTTGAGAGAGAAAAAAATGATCCTTACTCTGGCAGAAGGGGGTTTGATGCATTTCCATGATGCATTATACCGAGCAAGTCATCACTTGATTGTGGATCCGTAAAATCCATTTTGTCTATAAACTGACTCTATCATGCGATAGAATTGTCTTTTGAAATGCAAAAAATTTAACAGTAACAAAATTTTTTGACCCAGGTCAGCCTGTGTGGAGTGTACAGGCTGACCTGAGTCAAAACTTTTGCCGATGCATTAAACCCCTTTTTCACAAAGCATGGCTCAAATAATTTCTCATTTAAACCCCTTTTTCACAGAGTATGGCTCAAAAAATTTCTCAGCATGGTTTCTTTAGAACTCCCGTTTTTAATAGTTTGACAGAAAAAAGTTTCTTCAAATGCATCTACATAATTATTATAACAACAGAATATCTTGTAAGAAATCTTTCAAGTCAGGTTATATAGTATTTGAAATTGCACATTCTATTCAAGGTGGTGGTAGTATGACTGGTGGAACAGGAACCATCACAGGAGGAACAGGAACCTTCCCAGGAGGTACTGGTACCTTCCCAGGAGGTACTGGTACCTTCCCAGGAGGTACTGGTTCCTTCACAGGGGGTACTGGTACCTTCCCAGGGGGTACTGGTTCCTTCACAGGGGGTACTGGTACTGGAGGAACTATTACTGGAGGTACAGGTACAGGGACTGGAGGTACCATGACAGGAGGAACTGGCAGCATAATGCCTGGAGGTTCTTACACAGGTATATAATGTTGTTAACCCAACACTGCACAAGATATGTCTACATCTACCAAAAGTGTTATAACTGAAACAAAGGAGAAGGATTTAAGAGACAGAAAAATGTAACAGTATTGAAAATATGGTGGGAATAGGAGCAGAAATTATTGCTCGTTGCAAGCAGTGTATCAAATCATCTCTCCATGTTTAATAAAAGTAACTGCAGGGCCTTAAAAGTTGTATTTCTACAATAATGGATCAATGTTTTATTTTGTAAACAAAGGCTTGCCATCCATAACGCACAATGTGCAAGTGCATAATGTAGGAAAAATTCTTTGTGAACTTTATAGAACAACCCTATCTTTGTAATTAAGCCAAAAACTGCCCAAAAAAAAGTAAAATTTCCAACTGTTAGTAAAAAGCCAAAAATTGCGATTTCATCCTATTTCTTTTCAATGGAAAGTCTCACTGTATTGGACAGTGTAGATCAATATCAGACTGCACATTATGTGAAGTTTGATCTTGATTTACACTTTCCTCAAAAGAACTTTGCGTCCCTGAAAAGCATTCTTGATTTGGAGTACATAATGATTCTGAACTCCTGGTTACAACCCTGGTAAATACTGTCTTTCTCTTACATAAAGTTTAACTCATCTGCTACAAATAACTGCTAGCATGAGCCAAAGATGCCTCCACAGGTGACCAGTTAACATGCTAGGCTTGTCTTCCGAAAATTATACAAATATTCTAGCCTGTTTGATGTTTTAAGTTTGAACAGCAAGGTACTTTTTTTTTTTTCATAGTAAATATATTTTTCTAAAACAAACAGCATTTTCTATCAAAGGATCAATTTATAATTGCCCATATTTGCTAGTTGATCTCATTTACTCAGGTGAGCAACACAGGGCCATCATGTTGTCCTTCGTTATCAATTTGTATCAATTTTCAGTTGTTTGCCAGGATAAAGTGAACTGTGCCAACTATGGAAAGACAACCTGTCAATCCCAGCAGTATGCAGAGTGGGTCAGGGAGAATTGTCCAGTATATTGTGGAATCTGTGGTATGTTCATTTGTTTAATACCTTATCAAATGACAAAAATTTTAGACTTGTCCAAATTGAAAGCATTTGCAGACAACAAATTAAATGTTACTCAAAACATGAAATTTGTCTTTTATTGGGTAGAAAACATTGTGGGAAAAGGAGAAAATGCTGTTTACCAGCATTTTCTCCTTTTCTTACAATATTTTCAAAAGCTTTATTTCTCAGGGTCATTAAAAGTCAAAATTGTGTAGGAAAGGATTTTTTATACCTGAACAAAAATCTAGTGTTTTCATGACACTGAGGAAGAGGGCTTTTGTTTTCATCCCTCTCAAAAACAAATCCAATCATATAAGCCCCCTTTGACTTGTCATTTGCAAATCGTTTTACTACGGATGAGCCGCACCCTTGTCCGCATAAGAAAATTTTAGATTTGTCCCAATTGAAAGCATTTCCAGGCGACAAATAAACTGTGGCTCAAATGATGTGATTTGTCTTAAAGGGAGTAGAAAACATTGAGGACAGAGGAGAAAATCCTGGTAACCAACATTTTCTCCTTTTCCAACAATGTTTTCATAAGCCTTAATGCTTGGGATCATTAAAACTCAGGATCGTTTGGTAAAGGTAAACTGTTTACCAAGTGACAGGATTAAGGATGCGCCAAAATTTAAAGTATTTGCAGTAAACAAATGTTATTATGCCCAAATCGTAGGATTTGTCTTTGGAATGTAGAAACCTATGTTGGAAAAGGAAAAAAATATTGGTTACAGTGTTTCTTCTTGGTGTCACTTGCACCTGTAATTGGCATTTCTAATGAATGATTGATCAAAAAATAGAATCTATTGGAAGAAGGAAAAAGGATGGAAATTCAACAAAATGTATACATATAGATAATAATGCTCTGAGTTGAAGAATAAAAATCAAGTATAGTCTTAACACTTTACCAAACGACAAAATTTTAGACTGGTCCAAATTGAAAGAATTTTCAGACAACAAATCAATTGTGGCCCAAATGATGGAAGTTATCTCTGAAAGAGCAGAAACTATTGTGCGAAAAGGAGAAAATGCTGGTTACTAGCAATTTCTCCTTTTCTGAAATACTTGCAAAAGCTTCTTTCCCAGGGTCGTTAAAACTCAGGATTGTTTGGCAAAGGTTTAATTTCTGGTTTTACTTTTTTAGGAAGTATGACAGGAGGGAGCGGTACTGGTACAGGAGGTACAGGAACCATGCCAGGTGGTACAGGAACCATGCCAGGTGGTACAGGAACTATGCCAGGTGGTACAGGAACTATTACAGGAGGTACAGGAACCATGCCAGGTGGTACAGGAACTATGCCAGGTGGTACAGGAACTATGCCAGGTGGTACAGGAACTATTACAGGAGGTACAGGAACCATGCCAGGTGGTACAGGAACTATGCCAGGTGGTACAGGAACTATGCCAGGTGGTACAGGAACTATTACAGGAGGTACAGGAACCATGCCAGGTGGTACAGGAACTATGCCAGGTGGTACAGGAACTATGCCAGGTGGTACAGGAACTATCACAGGAGGAACTGGAACCATGACTGGTAGGGCTTAAACAATTATAAGCTGTTTTCTTGGTTATTCTAGAATGATGCTTGAATAAAAAAAAAAGTGTATATACATGTAGATTTAAACAGAGATACTGCAAAGAGATGAAAAATAAAGTTAGAGGCAGAACTGAAGATTTTATCAATAATGTTAGCATCTAAATCTGTGCCTGCATGATTTTCAAAGGCAAAAAGACATTCATTCATGTATAACAACTAAGGACCTGACAGACAAATATTTCTTCTTATCTGTGTGCCATTTTACCACCTAAAAATAACTATTTTGAAAATGCAATATGTACAACCAAAAATTGTTTATACCAAGTGACTTCTCCCTTTACCAAAGTTTTTGACATGTGTTTTATTGTCAGTCTTGAAGATTTGCCTATCTTTTTTCAATGGTATTTTCTAGGACACCTGTGATTTTACATTTGTCTATATTTTCTCTATCTCTTGACATTTTAGGTCAATGCACAGATACCGTCCCCAACTGCAAAGATTATGCTGCTGATATCTGCACAAGTGCCTCCTATCGTGACTGGGCTAGACAGAACTGTGCAGGACACTGCAAATTCTGTGGTATGTGAACCTTTTACCAGATAATTAACATTCAAGGCTTTTCCAAATTTAATGCAAATGCAGAGGACTTGTAAAATGTGGCTCAAATAGTGGAACTTGTCGTTGAAAAGGTAGACAACATCAAAGTTAACTCTTAATCAAACAACAAAATTTTAGACTAGTAGAAATTGAAAGCATTAGCAGACGACAAAGTAAAAGTGACTGAAAAATTGAAATTTGTTTTGGGAACAGTTGAGAATATTGTGGGAAAAGGAGAAAATGCTGGTTACCAGCATTTTCTCCTTTTCCCACAATATTTTCAAAAGGCTTCTTTCTCAGGGTCGTTAAAAGTCGGGATTGTGTGATAAAGAGAGAAAGGAGTTATTTTTCTAAAACTTTCTCCCACAGAGCTGTCAAAAACATATGACTATTTAGTAAATTGTGAAATGAAGCTGTACTATTTCTTTCTGCATTTATATAAAAAGAGTGTGGTCAGGGTGACTCATTTTCCATTTTTGTTTCCCATTATCATAGTGGTTGTGTTACAATGAGGTTTCTTTTCTTGCTTTTCTGCCACTTTGCACTTCTGGCTGTGTCATGTGGTTTTCTGTGCTGTTGTATCATACACTCAACATTTCACCAAGTTCAGTCCTTTGAATTTAATCAAAAATCAAAGGACTGAAATTACTTAAATGTTGAGTCTACCATGATATGGTTTTCTGTGCTGTTGTATCATACACTCAACATTTCACCAAGTTCAGTCCTTTGAATTTTATCAAAAATCAAAGGACCGAAATTACTAAAATGTTGAGTCTATCATGACTATATTTCTGTCTCTGTCAAATTCGATTCTTTTTATTAGTTAAGCTTTTCCATTTAAACTCTCTGAAATGAAATCTGATTTTGTTGGAACATAAAGCCCAATACAGATTGCATGACTTCTTTTAAAGATGTAAGGAAACTTTTACTTCCTGTGGACTCACAAATTTGTATTTTCTTTAACATTTAATTTTGAGGTCATAATTTTTAGTATGTACAGATTTGTCAATAAAAACCAACTTGAATTTATTGATAGAGTAGAACAGCATTTGATTTTACTGGCAGAGAAAACAACATTTATAATATCACTTATTCAATAGGTGGTACAGGAACCATGCCAGCGGGTACAGGAACCATGCCAGGGGGTACAGGAACCATGCCAGGGGGTACAGGCACCATAACTGGAGGAACCGGAACAATGCCAGGTGGAACTGGAACCATAACAGGAGGCACTGGTATAATCCCAGGTGGAACTGGAACTATGCCAGGTGGAACTGGAACTATGCCAGGTGGGACAGGAACCATCACAGGAGGAACTGGTGGAACAGGAACCATGCCAGGTGGATCTGGAACAATGACAGGTTGGATGGGTTCTATCACTTGAAGCACTATCTAGAACAGATCATAATATAAACTATTTACAAGGGGACAAAATTTAAGAATCATGTATATTGGCAGTGTTTGCAGATGCAACTTAGAAAAAGGAGAAAATGCTTGTAACCCTAATATTTTGTGATTTCCATAATGATTTAATCAGTCATCTTCCTAGATGTTGTTGAAAGTCATGATCATTTGGTAAGGGATGAACTTTCATGAACATTCTATAAGATATGAAGTTTACTGTCAAGATGATGTTGTTATAATTGACTATGTCTGCCGGTCAGAATGAACTGAAAATGCTTTTGGAGTAGAACTTTTGGATCCAAATGAAGAAATAACCCCTTGTGCAAACAATATTTCAGGGAGATTATATACTGTTAACATACAACAGAATAGAGGTAATTTGGTATAGTATTTCTAAGAAAAACTCTTGTTTCATTTTTTAAAAGCCCCGGAAAAATACCTGCTACTTTACGAGGGGTGATCAGAAAGAACGTGGACCAGTGCCTTTATCGGAATATTGTTATAAAAATCAACTTGGAATGTTTACTGTTTTTCAAAGTAACCTCCTTTGTATTCTATGCACTTATTCATTCTTGATTCCCATGCGCGAAACACATGCGCGAGCCCGTCACGTGACATCACTCAACGATCCGGTCATGGCATGGGTTAGCTCCTCTCTGCTCTCGTAGCGCGTGCCACATAGAGAATCTTTCAAAACAGGAAATAGCCAAAAGTCACATGGGGCCAGGTCTGGACTATAGGCAGGATGGTCTAATGTTTCTATGTTTAGTTTTTTCAAAACTTCCTGTACAAGTTTGGCTTTGTGAGCGGGAGCATTATCTTGATGTAAAATGACGCCTCTCCATAGAAGTTCCGGCTGTTTTTTTCGGATGGCCTGTATTAAATTCATTCGAATAATGCTGGCATAATACTCAGCATTGACTGTAGTATGTATAGGTACAACATGATTTAGAAGAAAACGTTGAGAACAGAAAAACATGATGCACATAACTTTACCAACAGACTTAGAAAGTTTGGCTTTAACAGGGGACGGCGATGTTGGATGTTTCCATACACTGCTTTGTTGTTTAGATTCGGGCTCGTAAAAGTGTACCCATGTTTCATCGCATGTCACAATACGATCAGTAAAGTTTGATCCTTCTTTCTTAATGCGTTCTAAAATTTCAGAACAAATTTCGACCCTAACCCCCATTTGCTCGGGCGTCAGTAGCCGAGGCACCCACCTTGCACAAACACGCGACATTCCAAGTTTGTCAGTTAAAATCTCCTGTGCACTTCCATAGGAAATGCTAAATGTGTCAGCTATTTCCCTGACAGTAACTCGACGATCTTGCTTTACATGCTGCTGCACATCCGCAATAGTTTTGTCCGTTATTGATGTTGATGGACGGCCAGATTTAGGGTCATTTTCAACGGTTTCGCGTCCTTCTCTAAATCGTCCAATCCATTTACAAATACTGGTTTTCTTAAGTGCTGAGTCCCCATAAACTTTATCTAAATCGGCCTTAATTTCCGATGAAGACTTTCCGAGTTTAACGTAAAACTTTATAATTACTCTCTGCTCAAATAAAACGTCATCCGACATTGTGAACCGCTAACGCAGTATGTGATGTCATTGAAATGACGTCACTCTTTTCTTATTTGCCTATGACGTCATTTAAACGCTTGAGTAAGTAACCAGGTAATTAATGTTCATCTGTGCAAATTTTTGTTATCTTAAGTAAAGTAGTTTTTGAAATAATCAGGTGGTCCGCGTTCTTTCTGATCACCCCACATACATAAATCAGACTAGCTATTTTCCCTGTGGTGGAGAAAAATCTGATGACTAAATATGTCAGTTTATTAAGCGATTTCACCATATGGCACAATGTTTTCAAAAACAGTCTGTTGCAAGATAAAGATTCAGGTCTGCAGGTGTGTAGTTGTAAAATTGTGAGCTGTCTTTCTTTCCCCCCAGGATCTTGTGCTGATGCCATTTCCAACTGTGCTTCTTATGGCAAATCTACATGTACAGATGCTAAATTTTCACAATGGGCCAAGGCTAACTGTGCTAGAACTTGTAACATGTGCTCCTCAGGTACTATTTTGTTTATACATTCAAATTCTGCATTCATTATCATTACATACTGTACTCATCGATTGCAGTCATTATGATGTACATGTAGCAAGTCAGTTTCATTTGAAAATCAAAGTGTAGCGTAAGGTGTTGATACTTTTAATGTAATAGAAGCAAAAACATAAGGTCTACTTACCATTGAAAAGCAAAAAACAAAATTATAGTCGTATTCCTTAGGATGCTAAGCGCAACTCAAGGACCTTTTGCAGACAATGTAGATCAAGATCAGACTGCACAAAATGTGCAGTCTGATCTTGGATCTACACAGTCCAATAAGGAAATATTTTTCCTACAAAAATGATGAAATATCAATGGTTAAGTTTTTACTATCGGCTTGAAAGTTTCATTTAACTTATATACCGGTTTAAGGGTTAATTATCTAGTGAAGGGTGAACACCCAGATACATTTCCCTTTTTCAGGTGGATCTGGCACCGGAACTGGTTCAACAGGAACCATGACAGGCACAAGTAAGTTGTTTCACAATTACACTTAAACTTTCTGAGGATTTTTTTTTTTTTTTTTCATAATTTGCTTATGTCTGAAAACATTATATGCATCCTTTTTAACATGTTTTTCAAACAAATTAACCATTTTGATACCAAAGACAACTTGAAAGTGTTCAAGTTATTTCTTCTTACTTTCTTCCCTTTATCCATAGGTACATATATGTAGTTGCATATGGAGTTGATACAAATTTATCAATTACAGGATATCTGGGTTTGTTGACTGCATTTAGTGCTATGTAGCTGAGCATCTCTTCATAACTTTGAGCTTCTTTAAGTTTAAAACTTGGATCCAAATGTTTCAAAGTCCAGCCTTCTGCAGACAGACTCTGTCACAAAATATCAAACATGGTCAAACTCAGATCAGGCTGCATTTTATTTATGCTTCTGAGCTAAAGCAACTTTACTGTACAACAATGTTTTTAACAGCCTACTCGGTCAGGACCGTTAAAAGCTGGGATTGTGTGAGTGGTAGAATGTTAAATGACAACAGTTTGCAGTATATTCAAACAAGTTCACTGTTATTTTCAGATTGCCATGACAGCATCTCTAACTGTGCCCAGCTAGACCAAACCCGCCATATTTGCACTGATGCTGGAGCTCAAATTTATGCCAAACAAAATTGTGCACTCACCTGTAATCTCTGCTGTAAGTGATCACTTTTCAGTGAATATATACAATTCAACCTGCCAATGAAACAACCTGTGTAGAGCAACCTATTGCTTTAAGGGACAGTCTTGTTTTCATCCTATTTCTTTTTAAAACGATTGATTAAACTTACTTTTAATGACCATCTCCTGTGAAAGACTACATTTCTTACTTCCCTTGGCTGGTCAATGAATATTGATTTTACTGTATAATAAACAATTACATGTACTGTTAAAAACCCCCAGTTTTTATGCATATAAAGTAACCTTGTTTTTTAAAATATAATGCAAAAAGAATCAATTACTGGTAACAGTTAACTCCTCTTTTTTCTCCAGCAATGTTTTCTGTACAATTAATATTGAAAAAAAAAAAAGCTCAACATTTCAGTAATTTCAGTCCTTTGATTTCTAATTAAAAATCAAAGGACTAAAATTACTGAAATTTTGGGCCCTGGATGGTTATATTTCAGATGTTCTTCTTCCCTTCAAATATATCTTGTTTATTCCTTGTACATCTCCGTGTATGTCTATCAGAAAACTGGTGTTATGCCTTTACAATAAAATCCTGAGCTTTAACATCCTTGAGGAAAAAAGCTTTAGAAAACATTGTTGGAAAAGGAGAAAATGCTGGAAACCAGCATTTTTTCCTTTTCCAACAGTGTTTTTTATCCTTCCAAAGTCAATTCCCATCATTTAAGTCACAATCAGTTTGTGGCCTGCAACTTTGATGAGTATAAAATTTGTTGTTTCACAAATATTTGAAAAGATTGATATAAGGTATAAAGCTTGCATCCTAATGTACCAGAAATAGCTACATTTTGAATTTTATCAGTCATATTACTTTTGAATTCATATATCAGTTTTATGTACGTCAAGGAAGAAGGTTGTTTACTAGAGAGCTAGCTAAATATTGATTTTAAGCTTCTTGCTTACTCGGAATTTCATCTTTTTTCAGCTTCTATGACAGGAGGTATGACTGGGGGTATGACAGGTGGAAATACTGGGGGTTTGACAGGTGGAAATACTGGGGGTATGACAGGTGGAAATACTGGGGGCATGACAGGTGGAAATACTGGGGGGATGACAGGTGGCATGACAGGTGGAACAACATACACAAGTTAGTGTTTTAACTCTTTCACTACTGAATAAGTAAATTGCTTATTCTCAAAGGCTAAAAATGCTTTTACTCTGAAAGGTCAAGAGGCAGTTCGGTAATGATCTAGAACATAGCAGTGGACAGTGTAGATCAGAGATCAGACTGCATGTTCTGTGCAGTCTGATCTTGATCTACACTGCCCACAAAAGCTTCTGGTGTCCTCTATAGTATGGAAAGAGTTAAAGTTTTTCTTGCTATAAAACTTGGCACCACAAACAAACAGTCTAAAATGGCCAAACAATTATTAGCAAAACAAACGATCTTACAAAATAAAGTAGCTAAACAAAAAGTCTGCTAAGGCTAGGCTCCTCTCATATACAACATTGATGATGGCATTTGCATTATATGGCAGCATGGACCTTTAACATACAATCCTAAGTTTTAACGACCCTGAAGAATGAAACTCAAAAATCGTTAAAAAGTTAAATTTATACAACTTACTTAGTTATGATGCAGCCAAGACCCTTAGCAAAGTTGGTCGTGTACAGGACCTATGAACATGGGGCCTCTTGGGTCCCCAGCTTGGCCAATTTCCTTCTGAGGATTGATGATAGTCATTGCCACAGTATTCATTACTCTCTAATGACTGATCATTGTTTTGATGATGGTTATAAGGAAAAACAGTCTGTGGTTTGGGAAAAATATTGTGAAAAGTAATGGAAACAGAAACTCCAGGAAAGCATGGATATGTGCACTGGGCATCTCGATATAACTGTAATTGTGTTGAAAATTGCGTAAAACACCATACAATCAATCAAGCAATAATAACAAAGCCAGTGGCATAACCAAGTTACACAAATGTACACTCAACCTTTTATCACCACAGCGATTCTTATAAGGGTCCTCCTCTGTTTTTGCTTAGAACATATTTATAGGGTCCGAGACCAGACTGTACATTCTGTGTAATCTGATCTTGATCTACATTACCCACTTAACTCTTTACCAAACAACAAAATCTGAGACTCTTCCAAATTGAAAGCATTTGCAGATAACAAATTAAATGTGGATAAAAAGACTGGATTTTTCTATAAAATGTTAGAAAACATTACTGGAAAAGGAGGAAATGCTGGTCACCAGCATTTTCTCCTTTTCCTACAATGTTTTCAAAAGACTTCTTTGCAGGGTCTTTTAGACTTGGAACTGTATGGTAAAGGGTTAAACAAGTTTTATTGTATAGAGCAATAATGGTTAACATCATTCCTATTTGCAGCATGCACAGATACATTGAGTAACTGCAAGGCTTACGGGCAAAGCATGTGTACTAAGCCAGAGTACTCCCAATGGGTAAAGAGTAATTGTGCTGGATTCTGTCATATTTGCGGTAGGTGTGTTTATCTTTAACCCTTTACCAGACGACAAAATTCTAGCCTTGTCCAAATTGAAAGAACTTGCAGACGACAATTTCAGTGTGGCTCTAATTGTGCAATTTTTCTTCATTATCGTAGAAAACATTGTGGGTAAAGAGTAATTGTGCAGGATTCTGTCATATTTGTGGTGAGTGTGTTTATTTTTAACCCTTTACCAGATGACAAAATTTTTGCCTTGTCAAAATTGAAAGCATTTGCAGACGACAATTTCATTGTGGCTAAAATGGTGCAATTTTTCTTTTATAGAGTAAAAAAAAAACATTTTAGGAAAAGGTGAAAATGCTGGTTACCAGCATTTTCTCCTTTTCCCACAATGTTTTCAAAAGGCTTCTTTCTCAGGGTCGTTTAAAGTCGGCACTGCGGTAAAGGGTTGATAGAGTTATCACTGTTTAAGCACTCTTGTGCATAAAATATTGTAAGAAAATAAACAAGTCTTGTGAGACAGCACGGTCGTATTGGAAGCTGCATGGTGCCCATAACATAGCCAAATTGTTAACTAACCCATAACGGGAAAAGGAAATGAGAGATGAAAGCTTTAACTCTTTACCACACAATAAAATTTTAGACCTGTCCAAATTCAAAACAGATGCAGATGAGAAATAAACAGTAGGTCAAATACTGAAACTTGCCTTTAATTGAGTAGAAAACGATATGGAAAAAAGAGAAAATCCTGGTTACCAGCATTTTCACCTTTTCCAATAATGTTTTCAAAAATTTTATTTCTCAAGGTCGTCAAAACTCGAGATTGTGTGGTAAAGGGTTAATATACTTATTGGACGCTGTATGGCAATGAAATGTGCCTCCTTTGGTAAAGATGGTTGCATTTGGTTGTACTTCTTATATGATGACATTGATTTTTGTTTACCCATGGTCCCAGTAGTAAGTCCCAGTAGTAAGTCTAAATGCACCTTTAACTTGAAGAGTTCTACCAATAGAAATGAGAAGTATTGATGTCAGCTTTAGTTACTTTGCTTTGACGGTGTAGAACTAAAATCAGATTGCACATTTTATGCAGTCCTATTTTGACTCTACACCATACAATATGTTGAGATATTCAATAAATTAATATACTTGTTAGACACTTCAAGTATTGATGTCAACTTTAGTTGCTCTGCAGTTACAGTGTAGAACCAAATCAGGGTGCACATTTTGTGCAGTCTGATTTTGACTGCTCCTGGAGTTTCTTTTAATGGTATTTTGCACAATATTCCTCCCAAGCCACTTGCTGCTTTTCCACATAACCATTGTTGAAACAATGATCAGTGGTGGGAGGTGTATGAAACCTGTCAGACTGAATTACATCTGAAGCAAAGAAATAAGGGCTAAGTATCTGCAGACATGCTTAATTTGAAGGTTTTTGCACCATCTTAAAGTGTGAATGGTTTGTCCATTTGTAAACAGGAAGTATGACTGGTGGAACGGGAACCATGCCTGGTGGTACAGGAACCATGACTGGTGGTACAGGAACCATGACTGGTGGTACAGGAGGCATGACTGGAGGCGGCTCAGGGACAGCCAGCAACTTTGGGACACACGGAGGCTTTATCAGCTCTGGAAACACTATGGCTGGACAGTCCAATGGTAAACAGTCTTAACTCTGTCTGTCTGTCTGTCTGAATTTTTTCTGATAAACTTGGCTTAACCCTTTACCACACAATGACGACTTTTAACACCCCTGAGAGAGAAGGCTTTTGAAAACATTGTGGGAAAAGGAGAAAATGCTGGTTACCAGCATTTTCTCCTTTTCCCACAATATTTTCTACCCAATCAAGGAAAAATCATTTCATATGAGCCACATTAAAACTGTCATCTGCAAATGCTTTCAATTCAGACAGGTCTAAAATTTTGTTGTGTGGTAAAGGGTTAAAAAGTATTTTACATGATATTTTAAGATTAAACCTTTACCGAATAATCCTGACTTTTAATGACTCCTAAGCAAAGTCAAAAGACTCTTTAAAAACATTGTGGAAAAGGAGAAATGCTGGTATCAGCATTTTCTCCTTTTCCTACATTGTTTTCCACCCTTTCAGATACAATTCGCGTTCTTTGAGCCACATTTAGTTTTCTGTCTGCAAATGCTTTCAATGGTGACAGGTTAACCCTTTTGTTACCAAATGACAAAATTTGTCCTCGACCAGATTGGAAGCCTTTGCAGACAACATATCAAATGTAGCTTAATTGATCATTTTCTGTCTTTGATAAGGTAGAAAACATTGAGGGAAAAGGAGAAAATGCTGGTTACCAGCATTTTCTCCTTTTCCCACAAGGTCTTCTACAGTTTCACAGACCTACCATTAGACTGGTGTCAGTCCGTTAAATAGAGAATTTTCATTAAAACGATATCATCAAGTAAAACTGCAAAACAAATACTCTGTGTTCTCAATGTTCTGAATGTCTGATTTAACGTATTTCAGAAGAAGGGCAAATAACAACACATATTTCTGTGAGTTTGCTGTAGTTGTGTACCTTGTTTATTAGAATGACTTAAATGCAGGGCCTGAATGCCAGGCTAACCTACCATTATTTCAGCTAAATCTAATATGTCATCTGCAAAATGCTTTCAATTTGAACCAGTCTAAAATGCTGTCAATTGGTAAAGAGTTAATGGCACTGTTTCAGGCTGTTACCACAATGGACAGGCCTACCAACAAGGCCAAAAATGGAGAGATGGTTGTAAGTTTGAGTGTACCTGTGTGGATGCTTCGAAAGGACAATACCAATGTACATCACTGTAAGTACTAGTAAATAGAAGGACCTCTGTTAGCTTTCAAAAGGCAGATTTTTTAAAAGGAACTTTATCGATCTTTCACCAAAATAGCCCCATGTTTCTACAACGCTATGGGTGAAAGGCTTTTGAAGGCAATGTGGGTAAGGGGAAGAAATAATGGTTACTTTCATTTTCTCTATTTCCAACAATCATTTTACCCTTTGAGTGGTAAATGCAGTCATTTGATCTATGTTTAATTTGTTGGCTGCACATGCTTTCAACTTAGAAAAGTCGTGATTTGTGCCATCTGGTAACGTAAATACGATGTTGTTAACTAAACACTACTGTAAGCAAATGAAAAACTTATTCTCATTCACAAATAAAACACAGAAATGGCTGCAATTTCAAGATTTTCTCTAAATTTATACAATGTAGTTAACTAAATGCTAAGCAAATGAAAAACTTACATTCATGAATAAAACACAGAAATGGCTGCAATTTCAAGATTTCGTCTAAATTTATCAAATAGATTTGACAAAAAAAAGGACTGTTTTCTCTGCAGCCTCATCTTGCGTATATGCACCGCTCTGCGAAGCTCTTGTTCCATAATAATTTTTACCCAATCAAAAACAGAAATCATCATTTTAGCTACATTTAATTTCTCGTCTACAAATGCTTTTAATTTGGGCTTGTCTAAAATTTTGTTGTTTGGTAAAGAGATTGATATGACTGTGATAGAGCAAGCCCATCTATTTTTATCTATTTATAGATGTGCTACATGGAACCTTCAACCCCAGTGTCACTTAGAACAGCCTGCTGCAGGCAAGTGTTGTCCCACTCCGTCTTGCCCAGCTGGTATTCAAATACGGTACCCACCAAACTACGTTGCCAATTAAATGAGTCATTGACAAAGCTATAATATTGTTGTATTTATTAAACTTATAAACTTGCAAATATTTTGGCTTTTTTCTTGCTACTAAATGTTCTGTGTTGCTGAGTGGTAAAGTGTGGAACATGTAACCCTGAGGCCCCCTGTTGAGCCTAGTGAGTTGTTTGTGGTAGTGCCCTTGGGCAAGACACTTCAGAGCCCTAGCCTTTTACTGGTGAAACCCCGGACATATATGAATATGTCAGCTGTCACTGTGATATGACTGAAATAATGTTGAAAGCAGCGTAAAAAATCATTCAATCAATCAACTCATTACCATCCGGAAACGAATTTGCAGCAGGAGAATTTGGAGACACCCTATTAAAATACGGATAACCAGCTTGAACGAAGGTTTGATCTCGTTGAAAAAGAACAGGTTGCAAAGGGTGTTTCAGATTTTTGGTGCTCTTTTTTAAGGAATTCAGGATGTTGTCAATCTTCAAAATAGTCCGGTGATTTTATTAGTAGGAAAAGTAAATCTGAGGTAACTTTTGAATGGTTTGGTTCCAATACTAGTTGTTTCCCTTGAATTACAATATATTGTTTGAAAGGGGGGAGGGGGGGTGCAAAGCATCCTGAACGCAAATTGTGGGGTACATAACATCGCCAATGACTGTCATTAATATTGCTCACAATTACTGAGCAATATTCATGACAATATTAAATTTTGTGAAATTGGTGCTAAGCAGTATTTTCTACTTTTCCAACAATGGTTTCAAAAAGATTTTTTATCAAAGAGTTGTTAACTCTTTTACACACAACAAAATTCAAGACTTGTCAAAATTAGAAACATTTTGTGTCTCAAAAGGTGAGACTAACTTTTTAAAAATGGAGAAAACATTGTGGGAAAAGGAGAAAATGCTGGTTACCAGCATTTTCTCATTTTCCCACATTGTTTTCAAAAGCCTTCTTCCTCAGGGTCGTTAGAAGTCTGGATTTTGCTGAAGAGTTAAAACAAGGTATTGCATGGTAAGGGGTTAAATGCTGAAAATTGTAACCTAAGATATACAAAATGTTCATGCCAAAAATTTAACTCAAAACTATATACACAGCAAATGTTTTTCATTGCGACAGTATCCATTCCTTTCTCACCACTGGTCATTGTTTCAATGATGGTTATGTGGGAAAGCAGCCAGTGGCTTGGGAAGAACCTTGCGCTAAGTACTGATGAAAGAAACTCCACGAAAGCATGCGTAGGTGCACTACCCGCCGCGATAGTTATAAATGAAATAATGTTGTAAACAGTGTTAAACACTATATAACCAACTGACATTATTATGACATTAATTTGTTGAAGTTTGAAATTTCGAATAAATACAATGAAATTGTTTAATCTGAATTTTGAAAATTCTGTTCAGTACTTTCCCCTTTCTGTTCAATATTCAGGAGAATAAATGGCTGTTTCGATCGGCAAAAATTGGTAAACTCTTTACCTAACGACTGTATTTTCAAACTGGTCCATAATTATGAAAGCAATTGCAGACGACAAATTAAATTTTTTGATCAAATGATGCGATTTGAGAAGAAAAACATTCTTATGGGGGAAAAGTGAGACAATGCTTACTAACGGTATGTATAGTTTTTTTTTACGACAATGTTTTTGGAAGCGTTCTTAAGACTATTAACAAACCTAATGCCGACTTTAAACGACCCTGATAAATAAAGCATCCGAAAACATTGTTGGAAAAGGAGAAAATGCTGGTTACTAGCATTTTCTCCTTTTCCCACAATGTTTTCTACCATTGCCAACACAAATTTCAATTTTTGAGTCGCATTTATTTTGTCGTCTGCAAATGCTTTCAATTTGAAAAAGTCTAGAACGGTGTCGTTTGGTAAAGAGTTAAAAATAAAGGGTCGCTTGGTAAAAGGGATTATTCGATAGGACATGCGTTTGTTTTATTTCTGCCTGACAAATTTCTCCCGCTTTGAAACTAACCATCTAAAATCTATCTTATTTATGCATTGTTTAAGTAAATTTTGAAGGGTCTGGTATACTTCCACTAACTATATCTTTGGGCATCTTCCCTTTGTGTCGTTGTCGTCTTTTTTTTTTTTCTTCAGCAATTATGTCTCTAAGTCAGTTTAAAAATTATAGAAAAAATCTTAACACAGGCAAAGCTCAAATATTTTACAGTCAATATTTATTGACTGCTTTTGCAAATATACGCGATCTAAATTAGCCACAAATTTTGATACGCGTGTGTGTTTTAGAATGTTCTAAACTGTTTCAAAGAAGGAAGGGTCTAATACTTTAGAGAGGCGGCACCCAAGTCATTTGTAGCGATTATATTCTGCAAGCTGGAGAAAACAGATAGCTATGTGCTTTATTGTTTTACAAATCTCTACTGACTCAATCCCTTTTCTATACGATAATTTTGGTAGGCAATCTTAACCTCCATTATTGTACAGGCTGTTTTAGACCTTCCAAAAGAATGAGTACATTTTTTTTTTTCAATAAAGACCAATTTTGGAAGGAAAGGAATGAATATAATTGAGCCGTATTCCGGCAAAAGGGAAGTTCAGCGTATCTCCGTATGATACCAAGCTTGTCATCATACAATTATGAATACAAAAAATCCATTTTTTATTATAATAACCGACTGAATCATGAGGTATACTGGTCCCTTGACATGCAGAAAATTGACCATAGCTAAAAGTATCGATCTAGGTCAGCCTGCGCAGACTGCGATGGCTGACATGGTCGATACTTTTTGCAGATGCATTAAGCCCCCTTTTCACAGAGCATGGCTCAGTTTTTTTGGTTTTTTCTTTTTGAGAGCGCGGAAAACATAGAGGGAAAAGGAAAAACTAGTTTGCTCCTTTTTCACTCTAAAAATAGTTTAGCCCTCAACCGAACATTCCTTTGTTGTAATAAACCTTGTAATGAGCATTTTGAAAACATCGTGGGAAAAGGAAAAAATGCTAGTACCCAGCATTTTCCCCTTTTCCCTCAATGTTTTTCATCATTTCAAAGACTGTATTATGTTTGAGCCATATCTGATTTGTCATCTGCAAATGCTTGCAATATGTACAAGTAAAAAAATGTTTTGTAAAGAGTTAAATAGCAGTCTAATGCATTGTAATTTGTCTTCATGAAGTAATGGGTTAAAAACAACCACACACACAAAATATACAGATATAGGCTACTCCCTTGATATTTCTGCCTCAATTCAAAATATAATATCTTGAAAATGACAGACTAAGACACTATTTTTGGGACAAAGCAGTCTGGCCTAATTTCAGACATTAAAGGTGTCCAATGAAAAACGTTGCAAAAGGCGTATTAAGTATTTTAGTCACGGGCTCCTGATAATGAAACAATTTGATTGGTAGATTCTTGCAATTAGTCCACGCCATTTTGTTTTTAGGAACACCTTGATAGTAATGTACTCGTACTCTCGAAAAATAGATTTGTTTTTTTTTAAATAAATCTTCGATTAGCACCAGACTAATTTTGCTTCTTTTCTCGTCATGTGTCAGCATTTATCAAAAGGATACTGTTCTTTCCTTTACCTTTCTTTGTTCTGTATCTGTTGGCTACATGTTTTCCTAAAATAACATTTACGATAACAAATTAATTCTTGTCAGCACTATAGGCGGTAACAGGCGATATTGCGGAGGACATAGATCAAGATCAGACTGCACAGAATTGTCAGTGGGCTGTATTTTTGGCCGCCAAAACATGTCGGGTTTATATTTTTTTGACCTGAAGGTGTTTTAACTCTTTACCAGACGACAAAAAGGTAGACTTTTCCAAATTTAAACAAGCAATTTCGTCGAAGTGATATCCCCCGCCGAAAAAGACCTTTTCAAAAATTTACGCGACCGCGTAACTCAAAATCGCTCCCCGTCGGCCATTTTGCATCGAATCAAAAAAAAAAGAAAAAAAAAAACTATCGGCGGAATAGGTTATTGTACACATATATACTCAGTTCCATAAATAAGTATGCACTTAATTTTCTTTTATTTCTCGTCGCATGTTTTACTGAAGATCAACAAATTTGGTATCATACTTTAGTTCAGAGTCTGTAGAAAATGCCAGGCTAATCAGATTTTGACTAACGTTAGGTTTTCCTTAAAGTTCTTGTAATTTTTCAATCAATATCTTGTATGGCCACCTCTGCTGTCGATACAGGCAACTATTCGACGTCGCATAGACCTTACATTACGTAAAATCATTGCATCAGGAATGTTATTCCATTCCTGAACGAGAGCGGTGGCCAAAACTTAACTTTAATGTTACCTTAGTCTTTGAGTACTTTTGCAACTTTGATTTTAGTACCACCTTCATTTAAACTGCAAAAACCTAACTTAAACTTTCTGTTAGTCAAAATCTGATTAGCCTGGCATTTTCTACAGACTCTGAACTAAAGTATGATACCAAATTTGTTGGTCTTCAGTAAAACATGCGACGAAAAATAAAAGAAAATTAAGTGCATACTTACTTATGGAACTGAGTATATAAAGTTTCACGAAATTCCGTCCATTGGTATTGGAGATATTGTATCGGACAGACAGACGGAAGGACGGACGGACAACGCTAAAACTATATCCCTTCGCCTTCGGCGGGGGATAAAAATTTGCAGACGACAATTTAAATCTGATTCAAGTGATGGAAAATGTCTTTGATAGGATAGAAAACATTGTGGGCAACGGAGAAAATGCTGGTTACCAGCATTTTCTCCTTTTCCGACAATGTTTTCAAAAGGCTTCTTTTTCCAGGGTCATTAAAACTTGAGACATTGTGGGAAAGAGTTTAAAGTAACATAGTAAGAAAACGCGAATAGCAGGATTGGTCAAACTATTGTAACATCCAAGTTATTTATTATTCTCGTACAGTAGTCTACCAGAAGGCTTGTAAAGGCTTGTTATTTTCCCTGGAACCAAACTGTATTATTTAACTGACAATTTCATCCTCAGCATCAATTTAGTTAAATCAAAACCATTCCAGAGCACGTGGGTTTTTATCGGCTTCTTAAAAGACAACATGTCAAACGCAGAGGTCTGCACGTGACAAGCCCGAGACGAGAGTAATGAAAACTGCTTCTCAAGTCTTACAAAGATGCCCGGATGGAAGCAACGGCCGAGAATCTTAGAAGGAAAACATAGAATTATTTTAGTAAATTCTTTTGAGGTTGATTATATTGTCCAAGCACGGAAAGAAGGTCTATTTAATTCTACCAGATGAAAAAAACTTTAGAATTGTCTATACTGAAATTATTTTTAGATTACAAATTTCAGCGTTGAAACGTGTCATTTGGATACATCTTTGGGCATTGTTGGAGTGAGAAAACTTGCCAGTAACCTGTATTTTCTCCTTTCCCTAAGATGTTTTCAACTATCTTCCATAGGATCATGAAAAATCGATGTCGTTTGGTAAATTATGACAAAAAGAATCACTAAGGTTTAAAACATCTCATAGAGAATCGGGTTTTACAAATGGCGGTGACATCTAGAGGAAAATTGGTTGGACATTGCATGCAACTGCTCCTTTTCTAACAATGCTTTCAATGGCTGTCAACAGAAAAAGCACAAAAAGTCATTTCATATACCAATGGTTGAGGGTTTAATAACGGAAGTTTAAATGTTCAAAAATTATTTCTCTGAAAATAAAGCAAAATAAATGTGAATGTCGCAAAACAACATCAAAGTAAAGATCATCATCGTCATCATCATCATCTTTTTCTTCTTCTTCTTCTTCTTCTGTAAATCTGCACCTGTGTTTATCAACCCTTTACCAAACAATCACGAGTTTTAACGGCCTTGAGGGTTAAGGATTATGAAAACATTGTGGGAATAGTAGAAAATGCTGGTAACCAACATGTTCTACCCCCCTCCAAACAATGTTTTTCCACCCCGTGAAAGAACTTAAGTTCATTTGTATCAATTTTCATTTTGTCATAGATCTGCAGAAGCTTTAAGTGTGGAAGAGTGAAAAACTTGTTGTTTATTAAAGAGTTAAGACGACGACGATATTGTCATATTTGTCGCCGT
The DNA here is from genome assembly GCA_946811185.2 of Hippopus hippopus. Classification (NCBI taxonomy): domain Eukaryota; kingdom Metazoa; phylum Mollusca; class Bivalvia; order Cardiida; family Cardiidae; genus Hippopus; species Hippopus hippopus. The sequence goes on along the minus strand of OX328103.1, from coordinate 9,490,853 downwards.
CACCGTCGTCATCGTCAATAACAACAACGGAAATTGTTGCTTGAACATTATATCAGTTAAAGTAACTGATTTAATTTTATCATTCATCAAAATTAAGATCTTACAGTCATATAGATCTGCATTTGTGTATATTTAGACGACGATAATTGTCATATAGTCGTCGTCGTCACAGTCTTCGTCACCAACCAAAAAAAAACTGTTACTGTTGCCTGGAACATGATATCAGTTAGATTAACTGATATGATTTTAATATATGTTATCATTCATCAAAATCAAGATGTTATAGTCATTAGATCTGCGCTTGTGTTTGTTTAGACGACAACAATAAATGTCATAGAACTCGACGTCGTCGTCGTCACAATTGTCGTTATCATAAAAAAAACAGCAACATAAATATAGTTGCCTGAAACATGATATCAGTTAACTGATATAATCTCTATCCATGTTATTTTTCATCAAAATCAAGATGTTACAGTCATGTAGATCTGTGTCTGTGTTTGTTTACTTGTCGTGCTCGTTTGCTCTGTCACCATCATCGGCATCATCAACATCGGGATCATCAGCATCGGTGTCATCATTATATTTATCATCATCATCATCCAGCTTATTGTTTATTGCAATAGACTATCAGTTACCGATATAATTTTCAATCTGTGATGTTGTTTTTTGCCATGATCAAGATGTTACACACATATAGATCTGCACGTGTGTTTGTTTAGACGGGACATCTGGAAACGGGACCTTGAGGAAATACCTAGAAGTTGGTTAAGCCTATACGAAATAATATCGTGTTTTAACGAACCTGGGGCGGGAGAAGCCTTCTGAAAACATTGTGGGAAAAGAAGAAAATGCTGGTAACCAGCATTTTCTCCTTTTCCTACAATGTTTTCTACCCTTTTAGAGTCGGGTTTCATCAGGTGAGCCGTATTTAATTTCATATCGTCTGCCGCAGCTTTGAATTTTGAGGAGTGTAAAATTTTGTCGTTTAGTATAGAGTTGGGGCAAAGCGGTAGATCTACTTTCTTGGGTTTTTACACCGCTTTCAATTATTGTGACGAATACTTCGAAGTGACAGCTCAAATATTTGAGCAGCACTCTGGCAAAAAGGAGGGTTTGATGCATCTCTGTAATGTATCATATAGGAAGCAAGTCGTAACTTAACAGCTTAAATATGGATGCATAAAAATCCATTTTGTCTGAATAATGAGGTAGAATGGTTATTGGGCATGCAGAAAATTGACCAATAGCGAATAGCCTGCGGATTGCGCAGGCTGACCTGGGTCGATACTTTTTTGCAGATGCATTAAACCCCCTTTTCACAGAGCATCGCTCAATAATGTGCTCCTGGATTACATTTGTACAATGGTAAGGCTCTGTACCCAACAACCCTTTGTCAGAGGACATTCTTTTAGGCTTCCCAAATTTGAGACCATTTGCAGACTACAAAACTTATGTATATCAAACGATGGTGTTCGTTTTTGAAAGGGTAGAAATTAAATTGAAGAAGCCAATTACTGAAGACATGAACCTATACAGAAGCACAAAAAAAGGATTGTTTACATAAATATTACTAGGTTAAAAACTAGTTTTTGGATACCAATAGTTGTGAAAAGGAAGGTTAGGCCTACTTATCTTGAAGCAATGTTGCCAACTTGTTACTGTGTGCGTCCTGGGTAAATAATCACCAACCATTCTTAAGAACATTCTCAGTCTTATTCTCTAGAACTGTCTAAATTTGAAAGTTACCCAACTTCTGATTGGCTAAACCATTTTGGTTTAGCCAATCAGAAGTTGTGTTACTTTCAAAATCAGAAAAACATGGCGAATAAGACTAAGACTGTTCTTAAGAATGCTTGGTGACTACAGACCCTGGAAGACAACGACGGTAAATGTTACATAAAGATTGTTTCCTTGTAAGTATGCCCCAAGTCGGTCAATGTATAATCATTCAACGAAATATTTTTATTAAGTAAGCATCCGACAATAGTTTTTTCATTGCAAAGTGTGCGAAATTTTGTTTAGAATCGTTTGTACTCTTTTAGGTAGAACAGAATATAACAGAAATAAAAACAGAAATTCTATTTTTTCCTGGCTCCATCACTGCACAAGTAAATACTAAAACTAGGAACAAAATCAGAGACAAAGAGTTAAAAAATATCGAAATCTCGCCTCGAGGTTTTTCTCTTTAAACCACAATGATTCTACATGTTGATATGAATATATATCTATTCATAGACGTTTTGCCGAAAAGGAGATGTTCGAAGAAAAGAAAATTAAACGTATCTAGCAGTTGCTTCTTTTCCCCTATGAAACATGTGCGAAGGAAGTCATATATGTCTTCTCAAGGTTTCATATTAACAGTTTTCTATATAAAGGTGACATGGAAAAAAATATGAGAAAATAGAAATTTGTTATAAGCATTTTTTTTCTTTTCTACAATGTTTTCAAAGTTGTCTACTGCAAGTACCACAAGAATGCTCATATTGTATTATTGATATGTTTGTAAACACGCGGTATAACGGGGTTGACTCGTATAAATTTGTGTGGTATAACTCGAACTTGATAAGCCTTTCATTAACAGTTTACATTGTTGTTCCTTATTTTTTTCGGAATACAGGTTTAAAAACATAAACTATGACGAGATAATATAACCATTATTAAGTGAGGTTTATGAATTATCTCTTCACTGTACGCGATTTCAAACCTGTTATCCCAAACACAAACAATAATATAAACTGAAAATGAAAGGTTTAGCAAGTGAGGGCTATAATGGTATATCGCGGTATAGCGGGGTTGACGTTACATGCCGGGGCCGCGATATAGGTATATTGAACGTTATAAGAGTATCAGCTGCTTCAACTATTCAACGTCATTGAGTTTGTTCTACCAGATGTCACCACTGTTTAACCCCTTTTGCTTCATAACCAAATTTCATGCGCCTATCGTTCTATCGATTGCACCAGGGCAGTTAAGCATAAGGACCAGACTTGGTATCTTAGGCGAAAACGAACAGGGCCAGATCCAATATTGTGGGTGTCGTTAGCTCCAAACCCACCTCGACCAAATTGTTTTCAAGGACCGATGAAACTGCAACAGAATTCAAACCACTAAATATTGTTATAAATATTGGAAAGCAGCAAGTTGCTTGGAAAGATTGTCGTGCAAAGCACTGTAAAAAAAGAAAGTCTATGAATCCATGGATACATAAGTGAAATAATGTTGAATGCGACAATTAAAGAGGGATTTAACTCTCTACTAGACCACATTATTTTAGACCCGGAGCTTTCTTTTTGGCCAAAATCGATTTGATATTTCTATGTAATGAAAAAAAAAACTTTTAGGGAAAAGGATAACATACTGGTGACCAGCATTTTCTACATTATCCACATTCTTAAATAAACTTTCTTCGTCAGGGTGACATTGTTTATTATAGGGTGATAGAGTGAAACATAAGGATACCAAGTGCCACTGTGGACAATGTAGGTCAAGGTCAGACTGTGCAAAAAAAAAAGGCAGACTGGTCTTGTTAAAATGCGATTTGATAATTTGTGAAATTGCAATATCGTTGTCGTCTTCGTTGAAGGAAAATGCAATAAATTTACATTCATTTTGCAATCACTTAACGTTAAAACTATGCCCAAATTGTGTACGCATTCTAATTCTAAATGCTTTTGCAACAAATTTGCAAAATTAGAACACCCACGGCCGTCTTTCACTGAAAGCACTAACGTTTATTCTGTCTATATGTAACTAAGATTTTGTTATTGAGGCATGGGCGAGGGAGCGGGCAGGCAAGAAAAAACTTCGTGATAAGAGGAGAAATTTTCTTATTAATCATTTATATTTAATGAGGATGTTTTCAAAGTCATCTGCTTTAATTAGAGAATTAGTTGATAATTGAAATTCATTTTCCATCACATACAATGATATATCCAATTATTCAGCGGATCAACCCGTTCCTACACAATCCAGAGTTTAATGACCCTTAGGAAGAGACCTTTTGACAACATTGTGGGAAAAGGAGAAAATGCTGGTAACCAGGATTTTCTCCTTTTCCCATAATGTTGTCTACCCTATGAGAGACAAATTCCATCGTTTGAGCTACACTTAAATTCTCACCCGAAAATACTTGCAATTTGGAGGAGTCTGTATTTTTGCTCGTGTGGTAAAGAGTTAAAGAGATATAAATTTTTAGTTAAATGCTGGTTCATGCCATGTTTTGCAAACTATTGGCCTTATTTTTTTTTGCAAAACTTTGCACTTTTTTACCAGATTTTGCAAGTATATCGCTGATTTTGGCAGGAATATCCAAAATAAGAAAATGAAAACAACCAAAAGTGTCGGTCTAAAATCAGACTGAACAATTAGTACAGTCTGATCTTGATCTAGTTCGTTCGCAAAAGCATCTAAAGTTGTCCCAAACTTGCTATGAGTTAAGCCGTTCTTGCTCCGGGAACATAACAATAATACTACTGCCATCTGCTACCCACACATGGTGCAAGGCTTTACCACGTAAAATATGCGTTTTTATCTATATTGAACTTACATAAGTAACAGCTGATACAAACCCTTTATCCCCTACGCTGCTAAGCGCGACTTGCTGACCTATTGCGGATAGTGTAGATCAAGATCAGACTGCTCAAAACGCGCAGTCTGATCTTGGATCTACACTGTCCGATAAGGAGATACTTTATTTTAAAAAATAAGTTTGAAATAGCATTACTCTGGTGTTTACTATGAGTTTGAAAGTTTCATTTAATTTATTATAATGGTTAACTCTTTCACTACCAAATGAATAATTTACACTCTTTCATTGGCTATAAATATAGTTCCACTGCAAGATCAAGAGACGGTTTGGCCTTATTCTAAAATGAAGTAGTGGACAGTGTATATCAGAGATCAGACTGCACGTTCTGTGCAGTCTGATCTTGATCTACACTGTCCACAGAAGCTTCTGGTGTCGTCAACAGTAAGGAAAGAGCTGACCCTTAAAGCGCTGAATTAATGAAAAGGTCCATTTTGATTAGGAAAATTATCTGAAATATTGTCATTTCAAGGTTGTTTTGGCCAGAAATATGTAAGAAAGTAGTGGACGGTGTAGATCCAAGATCAGACTGTACGTTCTGTGCAGTCTGATCCTGATCTACACTGTTCACAAAAACTTTAAGTCGGTTCCAGCGCTCCATGAGTTAACAACCAGAGATATAATTTATCGTAACAGTTCCACTTGATACAGTAAAAACAGAAATATTACTGCATAATTTCTGATGTTATCCAAATACTTTTAAAGCTTTCCTTTGAGATTTTAAAAAAAAAAAGCCGTAGTTATCGGGTTTGATTTGCATGGTAAAGTTAGCCATCACTCGTCACAACTCGGCCGATTCCGTACCTACATCTAACACAACTCATTATCTCCCGCTAGATGGCATTCTACAAATACACATTTATCAAATTTGGGCATTCTGGGTACAGAACCGGACTACTTTTCAAAACAACAACCGTAGCTTTGAATTTCAAAATGAAATAAACGTTTACCCAATAAGACTCTACCTGGTGCGATTCATTCAGCTATGATCAGCTAGCATGTAACTTATGCACCAGCAATTTATTAAAACAGCCCCTACATGCTAAGGTAATAGGCGAATAGCTTCGGTATAAGCCCTACTTTTCCCAGGTATACGGGGATGGGTGATGCGTCATAGCAGACAGGTCGAATCTTCGAAGAATATGACATGCGCAGACAACGAACACAACTCGGCCGATTCCGTAACTACATCTAACCTCTTCTGTATAACGGTCATTTCCATTTGAACTGCCAATCACTAGATCTTATACATGGCGGCGCCACTGTCAGTCGTTTAGCAACGACATAAACAACCTCGATGAAGTTATTCACATCTGTCTACATGTATATGTCGTTGAAAACTTCAATTGCAATTGATAAACCACGTTAAAAAAAGTATGTACGAACTGTTTGTCAACTGAACAATAGTTCAAAAGATTTCAATAAAAAATTGAGACTCAACTTTTCTTTTTTAAGAGGAGCTTTACAATTTTCATAAAGGTAAAGCGGTGTATTTCCGGCGATGACATGTACCGTGTAGGTGCATATCAAGCTACCAGATACAGCCGAGGGACTTAATGGCTCCCATCACCCGCGGTATGCCGAATGGTTAGCCATGTGCTGACATACGTACCATGTGAACACCGCTAAGTCAGCTAATAACAGTATGTGTAGGGATGAGTGTTGTTGAACTTCGTACCAAGCGACAGTTGACTGTATGATTGATTGTATGGTGTTTAACGCCGTTTTCAACATTATTTCAGTTATATCGCGGCGGCCAGTGCACCTATCCATGCTTTCCTGGAGTTTCTTTTACCAGTACTCCGCACAATATTCTTTCCAAGCTGCTTTCCCACAAAACCATCGTCGAAACAATAATCAGCGACGAGAGAGGAATCAATCCCGTCGCAATGTCTATCATCAATCCTCGGAAAGAAATTGGCCAAGCCGCGGATCCAACCAGCGACCTCCTGTTCTTGAGTCCTGTACGTCACCGACTGCGCTACTGGGGTTCGGCTACCGAGCTACCAAGCTACCAAACGACAAACGCTTATAAAAGTTCCAAATGATTGTGTTCGCAGACGACCAATACATTAGAGCTCAAATGATTGAATATTTCCTGGGAAGGTTAGAAAACAATGTGGGAAAAAGAAGAAAATACTGGTTACTACATGTAGTAACAACTATAAATTTTCTTGTACACATTGCACAAAGAGTCTTTCTATATAAATGGTATAAAAACATTTACCAAACGATCCAGTTTGATCCTGAGAAAGAAAGCGTATGGAAACATTGTGGAAAAAACCGCTTGTAAACAGCTTCAGGCACTACACTTTTTTTTTTCGCTGCAATGTTCACTAACCTTTCAAAAATAAATCTTTTGAGCTTTATGTCATTTTTCGCTTGCAAATGCTTTTAATTTGGACCAGTAAATTTTTTTGTTGTTTGCTTGAGAGTGAAACGGCAAACTAACTGTTTGTGTCAAGATGATCGTTAAGAAGTTGTTTCAAACCTGAAATTTTGAATTTAAACATTCAAAAACTGCATATTTATTAGAAGCTGCTTTGAGATTTGATAAATTAAGTAGTTAAACTCGTTACCAGACAGCAAAATGTTTGGACTTGTTCAAACTGAAAGCAATTACAGACGATAAAGTATATGTTGCATAACGTTTGGAATTGTCCACCTTTTTTTTCCATTTTCTCACAATGATTCCAACAGACATTTTTCTCAGGGTCGTGAAAACGCCAGATTTCAGTAAGGAGTTAAAACTATCAAACTAACGTTACTTCTCAATGCGGAAGTACATGTACATCTTGTCGATAATGGTGTCCGCCGCACTTCCGGTTGAGTACTGAAAACTTAGCCCCCTGACCTTTCCTCGATGAGGCAGTAACTTAAACGAAACATTCTGTTCTGGTTTTGGGCTTTAATTTGCCAGAAAAGGTTTAGTAAAGCAACAGAAACCTTTTCCAAAGTTATTGCAGATTCATATCGTTTCTGATTCTTAAAACTCTGAACTTGACCTTACGCTAAAAAGTAGGATGCATGATCTGTATAGTATGCCTTGGATAAGTTTCATAATTTGATCATGAGTGAATTTGAGTCATGCTCTGTGAAAAGGGGGTTAAATGCAACTGCAGAGAGTATCGACCTAGGTCAGCAGTCCACACAGGCTGACCTGGGTCGAAACTTTTTGCTATTGGTCAATTTTCTGCATGACTAAGGGCCATTCTACCTCACAATCCAGCCAGTTGTTAGAATGGATTTTATGGATCCATAATTATGTGATGACTTGCTTGTTATAATGCATCACGGAGACGCATTAACGCCCCCCCCCCTCCCTCTTCTTTGCCAGAGCGTGGCCCATTTATTATTTTTTTTTAAAGATACAGTGACCTTGACCTTAGCTTAGAATATAATCAATTTTCGATTTGCATAAGACTATTTATTCTCAGACGCCTCATAAAAAAGGACGCTAATCCATGACTGTTTTGAATTACCGAAATATCCAGATCCATGGGAGATAGCCTCGGACGGACGGATGAAAGGTGTGGTTGGGGTAACTCTGTATGGCAAGATGTGCTTTATACAGTCAGAACAAAAGTGGTAAGTTTTACTGGAACACTGTCCTGTGAGCTTGATATCGTAAACCTAGCAGCGCCAAATAGACGACCCTTTAGCGAACATGTCAAAGTATTGTACCGACTCTTAGGAAGATTGATTGATTAAATGGTGTTTAACGCCGTTTTCAACATTATTTCAGTTATATCGCGGCAACCAGTGCACCTATCCATGCTTTCCTGGAGTACCTTTAACCAGTACTCCGCACAATTTTCTTTCCGAATCACTGGCTGCTTTCCCACATAACCATCGTCGAAGCAATGGTCAGCGGCGAGAGAGGAATGAATCCTGTTGCAATGACTATCATCATTCCTCGGAAAGAAATTGGCCGAGCCGGGGATCGAACCCACGACCCCCTGTTCTCAAGTCCTCCACGCTACCGACTGAGCTACCGGGGCTCGGCCTGTGAGGAAGAAGACGTTTGCAAAATTGTGGTAGCCAGTATTTTCACCTTTTCCAGTAATGCTTTCTACCCTTTCAAAGATAAATTTAATCATTTGAGCAACATTTAATTTGCTGTATGGAAATGCTTTCAATTTGGAAAAGTCTAAGATTTTGTCGTCTGGTAAAGAAATCAAGGATATGAACACGCTCTGGCAAAAGGGGGGTTAATGCACCAAGCAATTCATCACATACTTTTGGAACTATAAAATCCACTTTGGACATATTTATCTCAAAAAGTTTACTTTGAAATAGCAAAATTAGGGTTTATCCCGAGTACTGAGGACTAAGGTAATTGAACACACGGTGACCAGAATTTCTTGTTTGTACTTTTTACGCTTTCAAAGACAGATTGCATCATATGAGTAAAATTTAATATGTCGTCATGATCTAGTTGGTTGTTAGACGAACTCGTTTTTATAGATCCATAATTATATGACAACTGGCTTGGTACAATAGTGCACCACGGTGAGCATGGTTTTTAAATCCCCTTTTGCCAGGGCATGGCTTAAATAGTTACGTTGAAATTTAACTTATACTAAGCAAGAACGATTCTTTAGCAAGTATATTTTGTTTTCCTTTTTAATCCTCATCCTGATAAATAAATTATATGAAATTTTGAAACTGATAGTAAAATCTTAAATTTTGCTATTTCAAAGGTATTTTTGAGGATGATATATTGTGTCTTGCAGCAGATCACTTTTGTAAAGACTTGTGGAAGGAGATTGCTCCTTAAAAATTAACCCTAAGGCTGCTAAGAGGGACTCCCTGACCTTTTGCGGACAGTGTAGATCCAAGATCAGACTGCACGTTCTGTGCAGTCTGATCTTGATCTATACTGTCCGCAGAAGGTCAGTGAGTCGCGTTTAGCGGCCCAAGGGTTGAAAGCATCCACTCAATGCAGTCTGATCTTTGATCTACACTATCCGATAAGTTTGAGGTCTACATTTTTGGACGCGTAAGAATTTTTGGGTAGTGTCATTAATCATCGTTAAGGAACGGGTTAGATGTTAAAATATTTAACAGCTGCTCGGAAAGCAGAATGGCTCCTGTAGGCTGGCCTGTTTAAGATAGAAGACACCTGTTAAATGTTTCAAACCCTTCTATCTCGCATCTGTTTTCTGTATCTAACTTAAGACTGGCACCTCTATAATGGACAGTTGCAGATAAGATGGTATCGTTTTGCATGCTTGTGTATTCCGTTGTTTTTGACACGGCTTTACCGATTGGAGAAAATGCAATCAAAGTGCTGAAAGTTCCGTTACTGTTCAGCGTTGATTGACTGCATTTTTTTTTTATACATGCCCTTATGTTATCGTCAGTCTTGTTAACTCTTTTACTACCATTTAATGATTTACACTTTTTTTTTATTGGCTATAAATATAGTTCCATTGCAAGATGGAGAGACATTTTGGCCTTAATCTAAAGAAAAGAAGTGGACAGTGTAGATCAGAGATCAGACTGCACGTTCTGTGCAGTCTGATCTTGATCTGCAATGTCCACAAAACCTTCTGGTGTCGTCAATAGTAAGGAAAGAGATAACGGTATATGTCCCGTTGAAGCTACCATTTCCTGTGGAAATTCCCTGTACAGATTTTTTCACGAGTATACATTTCAACATACTCTCACTCTGATTAAACTTGACCTTGCTTTATCGGGTCAATTTGATTGGAACAATATGGTAAGCTGTACTTTTGATATGAAACATTTTCCTTATTCAGAAACTGCTTAATTTCTCTGTTTCAGGAAGCCTATGAAGCATAACTTAGATTGACGAAATATTTACAAGATGCATTTCTTCCAATTAAAACAACATTGTTTCATCGTCAACCGGGGTTGTATATTACGACTGTTTTTATTTACTCACTGATTTGACTCTACCGAACGACAACATTTTTGGGTTGTTTAAATCCAAAGCATTTGCAGAAGAAAACTCAAATATGGCTCAAGCGCTTAAAATGGTAAAAAAAAATGTGGGAAAAGGAGAAATACTTGTTCCTTCCATGTCGTATATACGGAATATTATGCTGTAAATAGTGACTTTCCTGGTGCTTGTATTTACCCCGAGCAGCGTGAGAAAATATGGTATCGCGCGAGACCGAAGGTCGAGCGAGATGCAAAAATTTTCTTACGCAGCGAGAAGTAAATACAAGCACCAGGAAAGTCACTATTTATAGCATAATATTCTTTTTATTACATACCTACACCTTTTCAACGACAAAATATTGCAAATTATTGTCATTTTATTCGAAAACGGTAAGCAAAATAAAACAAATAATGGCGTAGTAGCCATAACTTCGGTTTTTTTTTTTTTTTCGTTTTTATGAATGGCGGATACCGACCGTGAGTTACGTCATTATGACGTCATCATACCATATTTGGAACCGTATTCCACTGAGTGTAGATACGGATTTTTTTTCCGCGTCGTGTGTGATTTTTATCCGCGTGCGCCGCATGTATTTAACACAGAAACTTACAGGTTTATAATAAATACAGAATATTATTCTGTTGTGATTTTCCTGGTGCTTGTATTTACTTCGAGCAGCGTGAGAAAATTTGGTATCGCACGAGACCGAAGGTCGAGCGAGATGCAAATATTTTCTTACGCAGCGAGAAGTAAATACAAGCACCAGGAAAATCACTACAACATAATATTCCTTTTATTATATACCTACACCTTTTCAACGACAAAATATTGCAAATTATTGACATTTTATTCGAAAACGGTAAGCAAAATAAAACAAATAATGGTGTAGTAGCCAGTTACTTCGTTTTTATGAATGGTGGATAAATATTACAGCGTAAAATTTTGACCAATGAACTTGCAAATGAATATATACGTATACTGCCCGTGAGTTACGTCATTATGACGTCAACATACCATATTTGGAACCGTATTCCACTGAGTGTAGATACGGATTTTTTTTTCCGTCCTGTGTGATTTTATCCGCGTGCGACGCATGTATTTAACCCCGGAAAACTTACAGGTACCAGCGTATATAATAAAAGTTGGTACAGCGTCAGAACGGTTTTACATTGACGTTGTGGGAACTTGGTCTGGCGCGACTGTGGTTTTAGATGCTGACAAATGAGAGAAACAAATATTCAATCTCGAAAAGATACGTGATCGTTTCAAACTCGGGTGTTTATCGGAATTCCTAGAAATTAACGCATAATGCTTACCGGTATGTTCTGATAAAATAGTTGGTCTACTGATATTGTTGAAAATCTCACAGAGATATAAATAAACAAATTAAATGCATCAGTCAAATGGATGAAATTTCATGACACATCAAAAGCATGCCTATCGATTCATCTCTATGGTTCATCTTATCTTTTTTGGCCATTAAAACTTTTTTTTTTACATTTATAGATTTACCAAAAAGAAAATAAGATAGGACAATTGACAAAAATCTCAGTGTGAAGGTAACGAAAATGTTTCCTTTCTTCAAAACTTCTTACCCGACAATCCCGGGAAAGAAGGCTCTCAAAGACACTGTGGGAATAGGAGAAAATGCTGGTTACCAGCATTTTCTCCTTTTTCCACCATGTCTTCTACCCTTTCAGAGACAAATCCCACCATTGGAGCTACATTTGTTCGGTCGTCTGCTTACGCTTTCGTCCCATACGATTCTAACATTTTGGAGAAGGTTAGGCTTTATCTGGTATAAATGTGTTTTAGGTGAAACAAGAAAATTTTAATATCTTTAAAAAAGATAGACGCCGTAACTTTGTCAGCAAGTAGGCACGGGCACTGAAAATAAACATGTCCACATTTTTGACCAATCACAAATTTCCATATATTCATATGTTATCAAAAACAAAAGTGCAAATGAACATTTGTCCCACTAGATGACGGTTATTCCTTTTTAACCCTTCCAGCTCCATGAGCAAAAGCATGAGTCAGAGTTTAGCGGACGGCAAAGATCAAGATCAGACTGCACTGAACGTTCAGGTTACAGTAGATTGTAATCTCAGCCGTCGAATAAGACCGAGTTTATATACATGTATAAGCCTTGTTTCATACATCTGCAAAGAGTATCAACCAAGTCCAGCTTGCGCAGTCCACGCACGCTGACCTGTTCGAAGCTTTTTAATTTCGGTAAATTTTCTGCATGTCCAAGGACCATTCTACCATAGGATTAAGTCGTTTGTGAAACAAAACAGATCGTATGGATCCATACATATATCGTGACTTGCTTGGTATATTGCATAACAGAGTTTCATTTAACCCCCTTTTTGCCAGAGCATGGCTCAAATATTTGGCTATGAAAGAGTTACCCATTAGCTTGATGAAGACAAATTTACGAGCTTTGATATAGATCAAGACCAAGCTGCACAGATCTGCTGTCGTATCCTGGATCAAATACTGTCCGACGCTTTTGTTCAACCAGGGTCTGCATTCACCAATCGTACTTCATCATATTCTCAGTCTAACTTTCAAGAATTTTCTAATTCTCAAGACTTTTCTAATTCTCAAAGTAACGCTGTTTCTGATTGGCTAAACCAAATGGTTAAGCCAATCAGAAACAGTGTTACATTCTTAATCTAGAATGAGACTACAAATGAAATTAAAAATGGTTGATGAATACAGATTCAGCTGACTAAACCAGCGTTTGCATCGCAATATTTTAGGCTTTCCCCACGGGTCGAAAAATGTTCGTTTGGTTTATTTTGTAGTCAAAGAGTTGAAAGTGAACTAGTACTGTCAGGTGGGCCTGATTAAAACCACACGTGTTCCGGGATTACATAACCAGGTGTTCGCCAATCCCACTGGCGCCAATTTCTAATCTTTTTTACACGCGCCAGTCTTGTAAATTTCGGGAAAGAAAATGTAATGTGATTGAATTTTTAGAGTTGAAAAATCTGGAACTGTGAAAATGTGGCGAAATGTCGACCAACAGCGTGTGAGTCGACCAACAGCGTGTGACGCTTTTATATCGGGAAATCATGATTGTAATGTGTGTTTCGTGTTATACGGAATTTGTTCTAATGAACTATTCTATATGAGTCACACCAAACGTATAGGTAATGTTACATGTAACATTAAAAAATAAAATAAAATTCTTTGTGAGTAAAATTTAAAATCCTACAGAAATTCATTATCCCAACAAATTACCATGTGGCGGTTTTTTCAGACGGATATCGTCGTTTTAGCTCGGGTGGTTGGTTCGACCACAGACATTGTCACCCGAAAGCTTTGCCCACAGACTTTTTGGTCCGGCCGTTAGACAACAAACTTTTTGGTCCAAACTTTTTGACCCAAGACTTTTTGGTCCGGACATTTTGCCCACAGACGTTTTGGCCCGGACATTTTGACCACAGATTTTTTTGGCCCAGATGTTTCGACTACAGATTTTTTGGCCCGGATGTTTCGACCACAGACTTTTGGCCCGGATGTTACGACCACAGACTTTTGGGCCCGGATATAACAACCAAAGACTTTTGGCCCTGAGTTCGAGCATAGACTTTTTTAACCTTGATGTTACGACCACAGACTTTTGGCCCGGACGTTTCGACCACAGACTTTTTGGCCTGGATGTTACGACCACAGACTTTTGGGCCCGGATGTTATGACCACAGACTTGTTACCCCGGATGTTACGACAACAGACTTTTGGCCCGGATGTTATGACCACAGACTTGTTACCCCGGATGTTACGACAACAGACTTTTGGCCCGGGTGTTATGACCACAGACTTGTTACCCCGGATGTTACGACAACAGACTTTTGGCCCGGATGTTATGACCACAGACTTGTTACCCCGGATGTTACGACAACAGACTTTTGGCCCGGATGTTATGACCACAGACTTGTTACCCCGGATGTTACGACAACAGACTTTTGGCCCGGATGTTATGACCACAGACTTGTTACCCCGGATGTTACGACAACAGACTTTTGGCCCGGGTGTTATGACCACAGACTTGTTACCCCGGATGTTACGACAACAGATTTTTGACCCGGATGTTACGACCACAGGCTTTTTGGCCTTAGTGTTACGACCACAGACTTTTTAACCCGGATGTTACGACCACAGACTTTTGGCTCGGACGTTTCGACCACAGACTTTCAGCCCGGATGTTTTGACCAGAGACTGTAAGGCCCGGATGTTACGACAACAGACTATTTTGGTCCAGACGTTTTGACCAGAGATTTTTTAGGCCCGGATGTTACGACAACAGACTCTTTTGGTCCGGATGTTTTGACCAGAGACTTTAATGCCCGGATGTTACGATTACAGACTTTTTGGCCCAGATGTTTCGACTACAGACTTTTGTCCCGAATGTTTCGACCACAGCCTTTTTAGCCCGGACGTTTCGACCACAGATTTCTTGGCCTGGATGTTTCGACCACAGACTTTTTGGTCTGGACGTATTAATCAGACTTTTTGATCCGGACGTATTGCCAACAGACTTTTTGACCTGGAAGTTTTGCTCATTCAAGTTTTGGCCGCGGACGTATCAACCACTTAGGGATTTGCCCCTGCATGATAATACGTTTTGCAAAATTCGTAACATTGAAGAAAATCAAAACTTATTTACAAAATCTGACGTTGAATGATCAGAGACTTATATCTAAATACATATTTTGGTAATTGAAAAGACAGGAAAACTCTCTAATTATGTCCTTGCCATTACTTTATCAGATTTTTTTCTAAATCTTTATCAAACGAGAAAATTTTAGATTAGCCCAAATTGAAAGCATTTGCAGACGACAAAAAAATCAACTCAAACATTGAAATTTATTTTTGGAAGGGTAGAAAACATTGTAGGAAAAGGGGAAAATGCTGGTTACCAGCAACTCTTCCCCAATGTCATTAAAATTCTGGATCTTGTGGGAAAGAGTTCTATTCAATTTCAGTATAATCAGCAAAATATGTCCTGAGACAAATAACTTTACACTTGGCAACAAAAAAATCAAAACCGTTATTTCTGCGCCCTTTTCATCATTTTCGAAGTATATCCACTTGGCACAAGGCACAATGAAACTCATGTAATGCAAATCTCTCAATGAAGAAAGGTTTTCGAGTAATTTGCATTTTGAAACTTCATGCAGCTTCGCATTTTTAATGGACAAACGTGCGAGTTATGTAGCCATAGAACAATAGATCGTATGAAGCACAATTTTATAATACTTTCGTCATAATTTTTCAGTCTCCTTTATTCAAATGTTAAAAACTCTTTACCAAACGGCACAATTTTAGACTGGTCCAAATTGAAAGCGTCTGCAGACGAAAAATCAAAGGTGGTCTAAATGGCGAAATTTGTCCTTGATGGGGTAGAAAACAATTTGGAAAAGGAGAAAATGCTGGTTACCAGCATTTTCTCCTTTTCCCACATTGTTTTCAATAGTCTTCTTCTTCAGGGTCGTTAAAACTGGAGATTGTGTGGTAAAGGATTAAGCCTTATTTAATGCTTATTATCTCTATCGTACAGCAACGCATTCAAAATCGCTTGCTGTATATTAGTTCCAGGAAGTAAGGGGTTAAAGACCCAGTAAAGGCCAAAATATCAAAGCAGATGTCAAAATACGTTTTAATTTAAATCATACCATTTAAAAGTATGGAAAATACTGTGGAGATGACAGTCTGTTATCGTGTGGTCGGGCCTTATGTTAGTCGCTGGCAGAAAAGAGAATTTTGAAATCAGACAAAAAGTAAACAAAAGACACAGCTACCTGGCAGGTTTTAACCTAGTTTTGAAATTAATTTCTCTGTCAGCGACTAACACTTGGACCGACCGTACAATGAAAGATTGTCATCTTCACAATAATTTCCATACATTTAAATGGTGTGATATAAATTCAAATGCATTTAAAAACCCACTTTGTTTACATTTGGCCTTTATTGTTACTTTAATGTTAAAAGCCATTGGAAAGCTTTTATCAACAGTTCCATCGGATAAAATGGTAATTTAAACTTCAACGAACAAACCAGCGACACAAAGCAGCGAAGACAGTTTCAAATTTGGGGTTAAATTTAAGATTTTAGTGAATGAGGAGTATCTTCAATCGCCTGGAACAGAAAACAACAGGGAGATTTTTTTTTGGCATACACGTAGCTGAACGTGCTGGTATTGACCTACGTCTTGGTGTTGATATATTCGAATGAATAAATAGAGATTTGCGATTGGTCAAAAATATGGACATGTCTATTCTGCGGGCCCCTGCATGCCTATTTGCAGGCAAGGCTACGCCGTCCGTCTTTTTTTTTAAATGATGCTTCTTCTTTTCACTAGATAAGATCTTCTATTATTGTCAATGACGACTTACGTAGATTTCTCGGACGGTGTAGATCAAGATTAGACTCCACAAACGTGCAGTCTGGCATGGATGTACACCGTCCACTATCTGGTACTAAAACTATGACCAAGACCACTTTCTAAAGAAGTTGAATTTTACTAGTAGATCTCGGGAAAAAAAGGGATTTCTGGAGATGAACAGCATTTTCTCATTTTTCCCATAATGTTTCTCACCCTTTAAAAGAAAAGTCTCATCGACTTAGTCTTATCTAATAAGTTGTTTGCAAATGCTTTCAATTTGGAAAAACCGAAATTTTTGTCGTTTGGTTAAGAGTTAATTACCGAAGTTAACTGTAGTAGGTTGCGCACAGGACATGACACCAAAGGGCGCTGGTTCGAATCCCAAGCTCGGCCTTTCCGAGGATTAATGATAGAAATTGGAAAAGGTTTCATTACTCTCCTTCCGCCGATCCTAGTTTAGACGATGGTTATGTGGGAAAGCAGCCAGTGGCTTGGGCAGAATATTGTGTGAAGTAATGGTAAAAGAAACTCCAGGAAAGCATGGATAGGTGTACCGGTCGCTGCGATGTAACTGAAATAATGTTGAACGCAGTGTTAAACACCAAACAAGTCAAAGGAGAAGTATTTCAAGAGCAAAGTTTAAAATCCAGTCCACAGTTTACCACATGACCGAAAATCTCTGGAAGTCCAATCAACATGAACGTGATCATTCGGCGCCAGAAGTTCCCGTATTGCATCTGTGGTTCAAGTTAGCGCCATGTGGCGGATGAATTACGAACACCTGACGTTTTTAACATACCTGTCTCTAAAATACCTTCACTTACTATCTGAATTCTCCCGTCCCAACTCTGCGATATTTACAGCCTCGTTTTCCGATTTCTGACAGATCATTTGTTATACAGAGAAATGTCAAAATAAAACATGGAAATTGCGTATCTAGACATGGAACTTGTTTATTAAGCACATACACAGTATTTACAATCCTTCTTACCTAAGAGGCTAAGACTAATATATGACCTGCAACACGCGAAAAGAGGCATTCGGACATTTGCGTAAAGTATCGTCTCGGATCAGCCTGCGCAGTTCCCGCAGGCTAATCCGAAACGACACTTTCCGTTTTTTATATAATTTTATGTTTTGCGCAAGTCTACTGTAGCACAAAATCTAAAGTAGTCGTAAAGTGCCGTCTCGGATTAGCCTGCGCGGACTGCGCAGGCTGATCCGAGACGACACTTTACGCAAATGTCCGAATGCCCCTTTTCGCGTCTTGCAAGCCATATATTAAAATGGAGCTATACTCTGACAAAAAGGGGGTTTGAGGCTCCATTCCAAATATGCCTATAGCATGGAGGTAACTCAAAAAACAACGAATCAATAAATCAATAAATAAATCAATCAATCAATCAATCTAATCAGTCAATCCATCAAAAGGGGGTTTAATGCATCTCCGTGATGCATCATTACAAATCATTACATTATATGGCTTGCAACACGCGAAAAGGGGCATTCGAACATTTGCGTAAAGTGTCGTCTCGGATCAGCCTGGGCAGTCCGCGCAGACTAATCCGAGACGGCACTTTACGACTATGTTAGATTTTGTGCTACAGTAGACTTGCGCGTTACAGAAAATTATAAAAGAACGAAAAGTGTAGTCTCGGATTAGTCTGCGCGGACTGCGCAGGCTGATCCGGGACGACACTTTACGCAAATGTCCGAATGCACCTGTTCGCGTGTTGCAAGCCTATATGAATCCATGAAACCCATTTTGTCTTACAATCGATTGAATTTGGAGGTGGAATCGTCC
Organism: Hippopus hippopus; assembly: GCA_946811185.2. NCBI lineage: Eukaryota > Metazoa > Mollusca > Bivalvia > Cardiida > Cardiidae > Hippopus > Hippopus hippopus. The sequence goes on along the minus strand of OX328103.1, from coordinate 9,472,156 downwards.
TTGGACATGCAGAATATCTAAAAATAGCACAAAGTTTCAACCTATAAAGCCTGCGCGAAGTGCGCAGGCTGACATGGGTCGAACCTTTTTGCAGATGTATAAAACCACCATTCACAAAGCATAATTCGTATATAACTGAATTTGATATTTTTCTGTTAGTAAAAATTAACAGTGGTTAGAATTTCAAGTTCTGTTTAACCAGTAGGCGAAGGGACCGTCTTTTTGTGATTTTTTCTAGAATAACTTTCTTATCGGGCCGAGCCTCGGTAGCTCAGTCGGTAGCGTGCAGGACTTGAGAACACAGGGTCCAGGGTTCGATCCCTGGCTACGACCCCTGGCTCGGCCAATTTCTTCCCGAGGATTGATGATAGTCACTGCGACAGGATTCATGCCTCTCCCACCGCTGACCATTGTTTCGACGACGATTATGTGGGAAAGCAGCCAGTGGCTTGGAAAGAAAATTGTGCGCAGTACTGGTAAAAGAGACTCCAGGAAAGCATGGATAGGTGTACTGGCCGCCGCGATATAACTGAAATAATGTTGAAAACGGCGTTAAAACACCATACAATTCTTATCGGGCGATACATTAAAGGGCGATACATTAACCAATCATTAGGCTAGTCTAATAATATAAAGAAGTACACAAGAGGGAAAAGTTGCCGGGTAGAAATATTTACAACGATCCTCACTGGTGAGCTAAAGCATTCTTAAGTGATGCGATATTTTGAATCATGGTTTATCCCTTTTAATCAGAAGCCTTTTGAAAACATTGTTGGAAAAGGAGAAAATGCTGGGAACCAGCATTTTCTCCTTTTCCAAAAATGTGTTTCTTTTTTCTTTCAAAGACAATTTCTTCAATTTGATCCACACCTAATTTGTCGTCTGCAAATACTTTTTGATTTGGACAAGTCCCCAATTTTATCGTTTGGTAAAGGGTTTAGTGACCCTTGCCGTCTCTGCGGTACGTTGGATTAACATGTAAATAGCAGTCACTGTCTCAAAAAGAGTTACGTATCTTCAAAGACTTCCACCACCATTCGCGAAGTAAATGCAAGAATCTAAATGCAAGAATTTCATTGTGGCTTCAACAAAAGTGTTTTTGCTTCTTACTAAATTTACAAAACCTGCATCTGTCGCAAAAGACAGTTTAAACAAGAAAATATTGATGCATAACATCAATGGCGCCGCAAACCAGTTGTTTCTGAAATAGGGCACATTACAGCGGGTTAATTTTTTACGCCAAGGGCATCACTTTAACAAACTTCGTAGAGGTCCACGTGGTGATACTACATGCCAAATATTTAAACTCTGGGCCATCTGGGATACGATCTGGTTTTTATCGATCTGGCAGTGAAAGTACGGTATTTTACATGTTAAAAAACAAAAAATCAGTCCAAATAGAAAAACAAAGTTGGTACGGACTCGATCTGGTAATGAAATTTTTACATGTATGTTAAAAAAAAAATCACTGAACCAGTCCATATAGTAAACAATATGGCCACCTCCACAGGCACATTTCAAAAGCGAATAAAAATATAGTGCCGCCGCTTATGCGGCGCCACAAAGACACATCGACAGGCTACTTTAAATTGTTGCTGTTATTATTAAGACGTACCTTGAAAATAAACTTTTCTTGTATTTTTCGGCGTATCATACTACGCTGGCTGTTGGCCTACTTCTTGTTATTTATATACCCGAATAAATAAATAGTAATTTTCGATTGGTCAAAATGAGGACACGTTCATTCGGCGTTCCCCTGCTGTTCTATTTGCGGGCACATGTCTTACGCCGTCTTTTTGTTTTAGAGATATTTCTGGTTCATTTTCATAACAGGGTAACTTATTCAACATAAGAATCTCTAATTCATTCAATTCAATAGGTTTTGAAATGTTTCAGATTGAAAGGGGGCAAAAAGCTGATACAGTAATAAATAATTTGTAGCAGTTGTTTTTAAAAATAGATTTTCAATACATAATTTTTTAAGAGATGCAAAATTGATATGCAAGGTTCGATACCAAAGTCTTGCGAATTATTACAGTTTTGAGGTTATCAGTCCTTAGCTCTTATCCAGATGACAAAATTTTGACTTTGTCTAAATTGAAAACATTTGAAGGCGACAACTTAAATTTGGCTTGAATTTTAGATTTGTATTTGAAAAGTAGACAACACTGTAGGAAACTAGAAAATGTTGTGTAGACTACCAGGATTTTCTCATTTTCCAATGATGTTTTATCAGACGTTTTACCTCAGGATCTGCTTGGTTCTCTTGATCTGCACTACAATTTTATTTTATAAACCAGTAGAGCAACCCAGGCCCACTTAGATTCTCTTGATCTAGAGTGCAATTTAACTTTATGTGCCAGTAGAGCAATCCAGGATCATCCTGATTCTCTTTACTTAGAGTGCAATTTAACTATATAAGCTTGTATATAATTATATTGGCCCTTCGTTTTCGATGGAAGAATATTTACAAACTCCGAAAAAGTCTATTGTATTTATTTGGCAGCGAAATGTTAAAATGACAACATTTGGATGTAGTTTGACCAACCGAAAAGTCCATTTGGTTTATTTAATAGCGTATGGCTTATTTTAAAAGAAATCATGGCCTTCCTTCTCTTATGCGTTTCAAACAGGCACCACCGAACTCATTGCACGGAACAAGAAACACCAAAGAATTCTGGGAGTCTTTTTTGGCTTACATCTGTTTTCTTCCTCAACAGTCATTCACTAAATAGTTACATATCCTTGTCTATCAAAATACCGACATATGTTTTCCATACGAAATCTCGCTCGTATTTTTCCCTTTGCTTGGCTCAGACGGGCACGTGTTTTTTCAATCCATTTCGGCGCCACGGTGTCTTGTCGAAATCTGCGATTTAGCTAACATGAGCTGGGTACAGCTGAAATAGCTGTGTTTTATTTCTGGTGATGCTTTTTGACTGCAATTCTACTCTTGTAATGCTGAAACCACACATGCCAGATGGGAAATTTGAACAAACATGTGTCTTGAACCAGACTGGGAATGTTTCGTTTCTTTTATCCAATGACGGGTCTGGTATTATTTGATGGAGATTTTTTTAGTACACTTTTCTCTCTCTCTCTCTCTCTCCCTCTCTCTCTCTCTCTCTCTCTCTCTCTCTCTCCCTCTCTCTCTCTCTCTCTCTTCGTTTTGGAAACAAATTCTTAGAAGTTTTATCAATGATAATAATCATTAAGTACGTAGAAATGTACCTTTGAGTGCCTTTTAAGTTTAGTTTACAACATTGACTTTTGTTTTGTTATACCCACTATGGTCTGTCGCAGAACAAAGGCACGTTGTCTGTAGTGGTTTATAGGTGGACATCATTGACAAAATGTCTGAAAAATCTGGACCTGCTAAAAAAGTAGAATGAAACTTTCAAGCCACCAGTAAAAACCTAAACTTTGTTATTTCAAAGTTATTTTTTAAGGAAAAATATTTCCCTATTGAACAGTGTAGATCCAAGATCAGACTGCACGTTTAAGCCAACAGTAAAAACCCTAATTTTGTTAATCCAGAGTCATTTTTTGAGGGAAAAGATTTCCTTATCGGACAGTGTAGATCCAAGATCAGACTGCACGTTCTGTGCAGTCTGATCTTGATCAACACTGTCCGCAAAAGGTCCCTGAGTCGCGCTTAGCAGCCTAAGGGTTAAGATAGCAAAACCGGATCCTCCCTTGTTTGAGTCTGATAGTCCTCAAACATTCGATTTTCCTATTGATTAACTCTTTCTTCACCAAACATTATTGAACCATGCTCTGGCAAAAGGGGGCTTAATGCATCTCCGTGATACATGATACCAGGCAAGTCATAACATAATTGTGGATCCATAATAATCATTTTTTTTTAAAAACAACCGACTTAATGATGAGATAGACTGGTCCTTTGACATACAGAAAATTGACCAATAGTGAAAAGTTTCGGCCTATGTCAATCAGCGCGAACTCCGTGATACATGATACCAGGCAGGTCATCACATAATTATGGATCCACAATAGCCACTTTTTTTTTAAACAACCGACTTAATGATGAGATAGATCGGTCCTTTTTGACATACAGAAAATTGACCAATAGTGAAAAATTTCGGCCCAGGTAAGCCTGCGTGGACTGCGCAGGCTGACCTTGGTCGATACTTTTCGCAGATCCATTACGCCCCCTTTTTACAGAGCATAGCTCATTACAGATTTGACCTGTTTTCAGGACTGAAAACACAACCCATCAGATTCCTATCTTAACCCTTATCATGTCCTTCGCTATCATGGATGACTTTTGCGGAGAGTGTACAGCAAGATCACACTGTACATACGTGGTGTCTGATCTCGCTCTACACCCTCCGCTGTTTTATCGATAGTTTGAGTCATAGAATCCCAGCTCATTTGCTGTAAATTTCGCAAAATATTTTTGTCAACAGTTTTTATTCGGCAGGATAAGGCTTAGTAGGCTTGACTAAACAAGCAGACGGTATATTTCAAGGATCTTGAAAGCCGCTGCAGAAACCACTGTTTTCGCCCATGACGAAGTGACCTTTCACAACCAGAAGTGGGAGGTGCATAACAACTATGTAACGCACAGCAGATCCGCAATTTTGTTTTTTGCGGACGGCAAGATCTTGCAGAAAGATTATGCAGCATAGAACGTGAAGTCTAATCTCGGGTCCATACCGTCCTCCAGTTTCAGCGGGTTGTTTTTTCAACCGTCAAAAGAGTTTATATTTGGCGCAGAAGCCACTATTTCCGCATATGACGATGTCACCGTTCTCAGTCGGAAGTGGGACACGCATAACATCTATAGAACGAAAAGTAGATCCACAATTTTGCTTTTGCGGACAACAGGATCACACAGTACAGAATGTAAGGTCTAATCTTATATCTATATCGTGCTCCAGTTTCAGCGGATTGTATTTTTAGCCTTAACTCGAATAAGGTCGAGTTAATAATATACTTGGCGATGAACTGGTTTGAAGAATTTTGTGTGAGTTTAAACTCCTCCTTGAGCAGAATTTCTAAAGATATCACAGATACAAGTCTATGTTGCTTTGTTCTACTCCATACGTCAAAAAAGGTAGATTTAACTATATATTCCGCGCTTAACTGGTTAAACGAATTTTGCGCGAGTTAAAAAAAAACCCACTTCGTTGAGCGGAATTTCTATAGATATAACAGATACAAGTCTCAGTGTAGCTTTCTTTGTTTTCGGCCATAAGTCGAAAAAGGTTGAGTTAACTACATGTATAACTATATTCGGCGCTTAACTGGTTAAACGAATTTTGTGTGAGTTAAAAACACCTCGTTGAGCAGATTTTTTTTTTTTCACGGAAATCACAGATACAAGTCTGTGTCGATTCGTTCTACTCCTGCAAAATTACGCTTTTGTTTGTTTTCAGCCATAAGTCGAAAAAGGTGGAGTGAATAATATATTTGGCGCTGAACTGGTGAAACGAATTTTGTGTGAGTTAAAAACTCCTCGTTGAGCACAATTTCTATAGATATCACAGATACAAGTTCTGTGTTGCTTTGTTCTACTCCAGAAAAATACGCTTTCATTTGTTTTCACCCATAAGTCGCAAGAGATCGGGTTAACCTTTATCAAGCTAAATAAATTAAATGAAGCCGATTAAGGCTATTTCAACCTTTTTTGGAGAAAAATATCTCTTCATCGGACAGTGTAGATCAAAGATCAGACTGCACGTTCTGTGCAGTCTGATCTTGATCTACACTGTCCGCAAAAGGTCAGTGAGTCGAGCTTAGCAGCCGAAAGGTTAATAATATTTTTTGCGCTGAACTGGTTAAACAAATCTTATGGGAGTTAAAAACTCCTCGTTGAGTAGAACTTCTGCAGGTATCACAGATAGAAGTCTGTGTCGCTTCGTTCTACTAGAGACAAATATTGGCCATGCTCTGGCAAAAGAGAGTTTAATGCATCCGCGCAGGCTGACCTGGTTCAACACTTTTTTCTATTGGTCAATTTTCTACAGCTCAAAGGACCAGCATACCTTGTGTTTCTGATGGTTGCTGGACAAAACGGATTTAAGAATCAAGAATTATGTGATGACTTACTTGGTATAATGCATCACGGAGATTCATTAAACGCCATTTTGCCACAGCATGGTTCACTTGTTTGTTTTTACATGGTTCACTTGTTTGTTTTTACATGGAAAACATGAATGGGTGCAGAACTGCATTTCTGTATGAATTAATTTTCCATCAAGCGAGAAGATTATCAGACGAGATATTAATTGAGGTCGTGATAAACACAAGACAATACGATACCCTTGCTTGCTTACTATGCCTCATGAATGGATGTCATACGGCAAACCTCAAGTGATCAATTGATGTCGTTAATCGGCCGGGTTGTGACGGGTGGAATGGACGTATCTCAATGAATACAAAGCCAAAGGTTTGACGAAACGCGAACACAGAAGCATTCATTTTTGTTGTTGTTGTTGTTGTTGTTGTTATCTCTTTCTGCATCATAATTACAACTATCAGTATTTGACCAATAAACAGTTATGAAGTTTATTTTTACCGAAAATTGGCGTTTCTTTAGTTAAATGATAACACCGTGCAGGTTTTGTCATTTTATTAACATCATACAAATACTAAGTGGAAAGGATGGTTCCAGTTCGAGTTAATTCTTTGCCAGACGACAAAATTATGGACTTGGCAAATTTGAAAGACCTTGTAGACGACAAATTCCATGTTACTAAAATCATTTAATTTTTCTAAACAGGCGGAAAGTATTGTGGGAAAAGGAGAAATTGGTAGTGGTCCACAATGTTTTTAGAGCCCTCTTTCTCAGGGTCGTTAAAACTGGTGATTGTGTGATAAAGAGTTAAAGCCCCAATAGCAAAAGTAAACAATGCAGGTGATAAAATACATTTGAATTTAATGCCTTTTAAAAGTCTGGAATTATTGTCAAGATAACAATCTGTTATTGTACAGTCAGTCCAAATGTTTGTCACTTGCAGGAAAATGAATTTTAAAATCAGGTAAAAAGTAAACTAAAGATGGAGTATCTTGAGCAGCCTGGCAACTTTTTACCTACTTTTAATATTCATTTTTTCTGCATATGACTAACATTTGGACCGATCGTAGAATAAAAGATTGTCATCCTCACAAAAATTGCCATACTATTAATTGGTATGATTTATATGTAAATGTTTTTTAACACCTATATTTTTCACTTTTGGCTGCTATTGGGGCTTTAAAGAAGTATATGGTGTAGCTTGATTTTCATAACGAAGGATAAATAAAACAAGTTTCTGGCTTAAAGTAGCAATGTGAAAATACAGTTTCACGACGCTATGAATTTAAGTCTTTACCAAAGGACAAAATTTTAGACTTGTCCAAATTGAAAGTCTTTGCAGACGATAAAATAAATCCGGCTCAAATTGATTAAATTTGTCCATAAAAGGATATAAAACATTGTGGGAAAAGGAGAAAATGCTGGTTACCAGCATTTTCTCCTTATCCCACAATGTTTTCAAAAGTGTTTTCCTTCAGAAGCGTTAGAACTCGTTGTTGTGCGGTGAGTGGTTAAGGTTAAGTAATCATTGTCAAGCAGTGGTGTTAGGGATGTAAGCAAAGGCAGTATCAATTTTGGCAACATTTCTTTCTTTAATGAGCTACAGTCAAAGAATAATATTCTCGTTGTTGTGAGAAAAGAGGCGCGGTAAATTCTTTATTATGTAGATATAATTGAACATTAGGTTAAATCGAATAAATATGTTTGCCCTCATAAAATAGCATGTCTCGAAGAGTTTCCAAATGCATTTCCTACTTCCCAAATACTCTAATCAAATAAAGCCTTCTTATCCAGGAAGAACTGTATGGGATCCTTTGGAAACGACTGGGTATACAGTGCTGGCATTTACTTATATTACTTCTGATTTTTTTTTTACAAAGAAACAAGAAATATCGTTTAAAAGAGATAAACGGCGAAAGAGGAACAAGAATATTAAAACTGAAATTCTTCTATGGTTCAGTATGAAGAGAAACGCTCGTACATTGGTGTTATAAATATAACTGCAAATAGGCTTGCAGTCAGGAGCCCGCTGAATAATCAAATCCACATTTTGGGCCTATCGCAAATTACTATTTATTCATTCGAAAATAGCAATACCAAGAAGAAAGCAAAAAGCATGCGCACTCGGCTGCTGCGACAAATGGGCCAGTTTGGTAATTTCTCTTTATAATGTCTTTTATCAACCGTTTATCCGAAGACAACATTCTAGACTTATCCAAATTGAAGGTATTTGCACAATTCGACTTAAATATGGATCAAATGATGAATCTTGTTTTAGAAAGGGTAGAAAGAATTGTGGAATAAGGAGAAAATGCTGATTACCAACATCTTCTCCCTTTTCCACAATCTTTTCAATAGCCTTTTTTTTTTTTCCCTCAAGGTCGTTAACTCTTTCATTACCAGTGAAGCTTTTGTGGACGTCTGGACGTAGAATGGTTCTTTGACAAGCAGAAAATTGACCCAGCAAAAAGTTTCAGACCATGTCAGCCTGCGCGGACTGCGCAGGCTGACATGAGTTGAAATTTTTTGCAGATGCATTAAACCCGCTTTTCACAGAGCAGGGTTGGGAGTTCGAACCATAAACTGAAGCTCCACTAAGCTATGACGGAACGCCGGAATTTTCATTGGTCGAAAATCGAACATTGTTTCAAAAGCCAACTGATGTGCTATTTTAGTAACAGTGTTCAGTGATCGACCAATGAAAATATCGGTGTTCCGTGATAGACCAATGGAGCGTCAAAAGCCTCTGCACAAACCGACCGAAGTTCTTTCAGAAGGTTGATAAAAGACATTTCAACTGGGTTGGTTTCCCTCTCACTACTAAACGTTATTTAGTTTTTGTGTTATCTGAGAAACCAGTCAGTGGCTTGAGAAGGGTTTTGTGCGAAAAACTGGTAATGAAACTTCAATCGGGTAGATTGCAAAAGGTAAAATACTCATTATGAGGAAAGGAAATGCAAGTCATACCTAAGTCTAGGCTTCAAAAGGCAATGCATTTTTCGTTTGGATTTCCAATTTATTTTGGCTTATGGAATACATATGTGCAAAAAAATTAGTCCTCTGGAAGTATGATGAAATTTATTGGTTTACTAATAATGTATCCATCCATCCATCCATCTATCTATTCTTGGTATAACCGACATAGTTACTGCGGAAAATGGCGGCAAAAATCAAATTAAGCAAAGCTCAAAGAATCATCTGAGAGTTTCAAAGGATGCCGCACTGTAATTGTACCCTAATCGTGCACAGGTGGAGTTTCAACCGAGCTCAAGTTGTTTCATATGGTAGATATTAGGAGCAATCTAGTCTTCATACGTACTCAATTATTTACGAATAACAAGGGTAATGCAACCGTGAGACAGTTATCTGCTTATAAATCGAAACAGACCCGCTCTGACCTCGGTTGACTAGATCGTGTCCTCGTTTGACACTGTAAGTATGTCCTGATTCGTTAATATCCGTGGTTCTTCACATGTAAACCTTTATGGAATATGAACCCTCTATCAAATTATCTCTGTTTTAACAATCATGGGAAAACATGATTTTGAAAGCAACGTGGGAAAAGAGGAAAATGCTGGTTACCAGCATTATCTCCTTTTTCGGATTTTTTTTTTCTTCTATGTTTTCGAAAAAAGCCAAAACAAAACGTTTGAGCAATATCTTGTTTTTTGTTTCTGCAAAAGGGTTTTCAATTTGCACAAGTCTATAATTTTGTCGTCTGCTACAGAACTGTAAGGTATGTGAAACTCACTATCAGCTATCCCGTTCCAAGAAATGAAATGCATTGCTTTTATTTCTATCAAATGTATATAAGATGACTTCTATGAAGGCGCAGAGAAAAAAGCATTCTGAGCAATGAACATTCTCAGGTACGTATACCCTTGGAAAATTGTAGGAAAGGGGCAAGAGATCCCCACTGGTTTCTAAACCTTATTTCTTGTTGAGAGGTCGTGGTTACCAAAATTCCTAAAAAGGCCTTTTTAGCCTTGTTCTATACCAAGAAAGAAGTTAAATGGCTAATCGGGTGAAATCATTTGCTGTAGCCAATCGGAAATTGCATCCCTTTGAAACTAAGAAAATTCTCTAGAAATAGTCTCGGATTGCAGTTCGAAATGGTTTTGTGATCATGGCCACCGGTCACAGGCACTAAATAATTCCCATGGAAATAGAACAATTGCGTTCAGTTTCCACAGACATCTGACATCAAATGAGCGTCAGAATCACATTTTAGTCTATCCTTCAATCTTTTCTGATAAAACAGAGGGGCAAAAGCGCTAGATATCAAACTATTTATTTATAGACCACAACCCGGAAGCACTCCATGTCGGTCTTACATTCCAGCTGTCACACCAGTACTTTTTAAACAGCTAAATTACATAGTCCGAAGAACTGTCGATGCTGCTTTTGCATCCCCACCCCGGGGCCAGATTCGGGCTCATATTTAACACGACGCTCTTTTGTTTGTCTTTAATATAGAAAAAAGGTAGATTCACAAATCCTCAACCCTCTGATGAAGGTGGGCTAAAACAGGTTCAGGCAGAAGCCTAGAAACAAAAACAAATTACTCATACAAGAAAACATGACAATCAGAAGAAAAGACATTTCCCTCCCTTTTAATATGGGAAATATTGTAGTAAAAGGGGTATCTACGTGCGTTTCGTAAGTAATTGTCCCTGTCCAACGATGTATTCTAAAGAGGTCATCTGCACGAAGCGGCGTCAAAAGTCATTTGTATGTCAATGAATTAATCAATTAATTTACGCTGAGGAAATGGTCCGATTGATCACTTGGCACTTAATATAACAATTAACGCTTAACCCTTTACCACACAATCCTGTGTTTTAACGAACCTTTGGAGGAAGGCTTAAACTGAAAACAATGTAGGATAAAGGACAAGATAGTAGTTACCTAGTCAGCCCCTCCCCCCCCCTCCCCACCCCCACTCAATGTTTTCTACCCTTTCAAGGACAAGTTCCATCAATGGATCCTATTTAAGATATACCGTCTGCTAATGCTTTCAATTTGGACAGTCCAAAAGTTTTATCTTGTGGCTGACTTTTTAACCCTTTACCAAACAATCCCGGTTTTTTACGACACTGAGGAAGAAAACTTTTGAAAACATTGTGGGAAAAGGAGAAAATGCTGGTTACCAGCATTTTCTCCTTTTCCCACAATGTTTTCCATTCTATCAGAGAACTTAACCTCATTTGCAGTAGTTTTGAATTTTTTCCTTCTAATGTTTTGAACTTGGAAGAGTCTAAAATTTGTTGTGTGGGAAAGGATTAAACAGCACTTACTCCGCTTAAACCCGAACCTGCTAAATAAGTCACATGACACCTTCAAAAGCTGATAGTAAAATCCCAAATATTGCCATTTCATAGTTATTTTTTTTCGGGGGGGGGGGAGGGGATATCTCCTTATCGGACAATGTAGATCCAAGATCAGACTGCACGGTCTGTGCAGTCTGATCTTGATCTACATTGTCCGCAAAAGGTCCTTGAGTCGCGCTTAGCAGCCCAAGGGTTAATAACAGCTCTGCTGGTCATACTAAGGGTAAACCAAACCATATTCTCACCGACAAAAGTGCCTGCCTAATAACGACATATGCTACCCATCTGCACAACAATTAATTCTTTACCAAACGACAGAATCCTAGACATGTCCAAATTGAAAGCTTTTGCAGACGGAAAAATGAGCGTACCTTACAAATTAACAATTTGTTTTGGGCAGGACAGAAAACTTTGTGGAAAAAGTAAAAAATCCTGGCATTTTCTCCCTTTTTCACAATGTTTTCAAAAGCTTTCTTCCTAAGGGTAGTTTGATTGTGTTAAAGAAAAACGCAGTAACATCTGCAGACGACTTATTTTGATTTGCAGCAGACGACTTTTGCCAACACTATGGTAATTGATTGATTGATCGATGGATTGGTGTCTAACGCCGTTTTCAACATTATTTCATATATATCGCGGATGTGGTGCACCTATCCATGCTTCGCTGTGATTTCTTTTACCAGTACTCTGCACAATATTCTTTCAAAGCCACTGGCTGCTTTCCCACATAACCATCGTCGAAACAATGGTCAACGGCGATTGAGGAGTTAATCCCGTCGCGATTACAACCATCAATCCTCGGAAAGAAATTGACCGAGCCATAGATAGAATCAGCGACCTCCTGTTCTCAAGTCCTGAACGCTACCGACTGAGCTAACTTGGCTTGTCTATGCTAAAGGAGAAACGGCTTGAATGAGGGAATTTCTATTGTCTATACATATCAAGGGCGGCGATCTGAAAAAAGGGGTTTATTGATCAACGTGATGCATCTACGTGATGCATTATACCAGCCAAGCCATCACATAAATAAATTTTTGCTCCATAAAATTCGTTTTGCCTAAAAACCGATTGAATCTTGAGATAGAATGGTCCTTTGACATGCTGAGATTTAAGGGCAGCAAAAAGTTTCGACCCAAGTCAGCTTGCGCATTTACTAAACCCGCGTTTCACGGAGCATGGCTCATATATGATAAAAGAGACATGACACTACAATTTGTATTTTTGCGTGCCAAGCAGTTTCGCATTAAAAAGCTCGTCAGGGCAACGCGTTGGCACGTTACAAGACAAACTGCGGTGTCATTTTTGTTTTATTTTATATTTTCTTGTTTCGGTAAACTTCTTTTTGTAACATACTATGTGCCATGCTCTGTGAAAAGGGGGTTTAAAGGGGGTTTAAAGCATCTGCATCTGCAAAAAACTGTCGATTCAGGTCAGCCTGCGCAGAATGGGTCCAAACTTTTCTGCTATCTTTGAATTTCCTGCATGTCAAAGACACGTTTTGCTTTTAGTAACTTTTTTTAGCGTTACAGGACCATTCTACCTCAGCATTCAGCCGGTTATTAGACAAAATGGATTTTATAGATCAATGATTATGCGATGACTTGCTTAGGATACTGCATCACAGAGATAAATTGAAAGCCTATTTGCTAGAGCCGAGCCCCGGTAGCTCAAGCGGTAGCGTACAGGACTGGAGAACAGGCGGTCGAGGCTTCGATCCCCGGCTCGGCCAATTTCTTTCCGACAACTGATGATAGTCATTGCAACAGGATTCATTCCTCTCCCACCACTGATAATTGTTTCGACGATGGTTATGTGAAAAAGCAGCCAGTGGCTTGGAAAGAATATCGTGCGGAGTACTGGTGACAGAAACTCCAAGAAAGCAAGGATAGGTGAACTGGCCGCCGCGATATAACTGAAATAATATTGAAACCGGCGTTAAACACCATTCAATCAATCGATCAATCAATCAATCAACCTTTTTGCTAGAACATAGCTCATATATATAGTTCTTGCATGAAACAAAAATGTTTTTCAATAAACTTGGAAATCGTTCCCATCTTTCAGATTTTCTCTCTTTTGACACTTAAGAAATCTAACAATATCTTACACGAACATTTGGAAATGGTGAGAAAATGAAAATAGAGAGACAATTTTGTTTGGCACGTGCAAGCCGTGCGACCAACATTTCCCCGTCTGGTGTCCTTAAAACAATCAAAGCGCTGAAAGCACTGATGGCTAGGGGCAAGTGGAAAATGCATAAATGCGTAAAGCAATTTGCATTCAATTATGAACTGTCCAGTTAAAAAGTAAAAGTAAAAAAAAAAGAAGATGTAGAAGCCAATGCTCGGCTGCATTTACTTTAAAGGTGGGTATTTAGATTTTTCGCTTCTCACCAAATTAAAAAATATATATATCACTGAAATTTATATGAAAAAACAATACAAATCATCAATAATTAAGAATCATAAAACTACAAAAACAAAATTTTTTGATGGTGTTCCCTTAAAAGGCTACGTAGCCTCTTAAAGTATTTTTAGATTTCGCGCCAGAAATCATAACAACATTGTGGGAATGTCAAGTGACTGGCACGTGACTAATGACGCTTAAATTCCATAACATAACAAACATGTAATTATTTTCCATAATGTCTTCTTCGAACGCTATGTTTGAAGCTTCGTCTGTGTATTTCCAGTATGTAAATGAGCGAGTTGCTCATGTAAAAATAGACCGTGTTTCCCGTTGGTGTCGACCTGGGCCGTAGTAAATCTCTAATTTCTCTTGTTGTCGGATGGTTTTCGGCTACTGGGGTTTTATGAAAGAAAATTAAAAGGCTTTGGGAGTATAAGGATGATTTTTTTGTATTTTTGTAAAATTTTCGTCACAAAATCTGAAGGGCCACCTTTAAGTGAAAATTGTAAGTAAAAAGGCCGGACATTACTGTGTCAAAAATATTTAGATCTTTACCTGCCCCTGATTTATTGGTTACCTTATGATAGTTAACAACTAGCCCAAGTTTGAGGTAAATGTGATGGTTAGCAACTACTTCAAGCTTGAAGTGAATGTCTTCAGTAATGACAAAGATATTATAAAATATCAAAATATTTGAACATTTAAAGTCAAAAAGGGGCAATTATAAATGTTTGAAAAAAACTTTGACGGATACCTGTCCCTTTTGTATGGGTTTCCTTTTTGATAGCTAAAACCAGTCTCAGTTTAAGTAAATATCTTCAGTAATGACAGCGATATTACAGCCTTATCTCTTGCAAGTTCCTATTTTCCCTTACATGAGTATATTCAGGTTTTCCCCTATTCCATTGTCAAATAAGTAAAGTGATGCTACAAGAGTTTATACCGTATCTTGAAGTCCATTCCGACCCAATCCAGTCCATTCCGGTATTTCCATGCACCAGGAAAACACCGACTCATCAACATGCCCAACTTTCACATGTATTAGGGCTGACAAGGTAAAGGGTTTTGTCTGTTTACACACCATACGTGAATACACACCATACAAGACTTATCAATCAAATGTCAAGTTCGCCACGTTCCATCTGCATCCAAAGGTGTGCACACAGCGACAACCCAAGTTGAACACGGGTGTTGGTTGTGTCATGCTCTGCATGAGTATTTGGTGAAATTAACTGGAAAATTTCTTTCTGTTTTATGCGTTCTCATTTAAAATTCATCACGCCAACAAACACCGTTAAAAACTTTTGCTTTGAATATATTTTCTTTTGCATTTTCTCGGTAAATGTAGACACCGACCCCCCCTTTTCAATTTCTATTTTACATCACGGATGAATAACGCGTAAGGTGTAAGGCGGTTTTGAGGGGCGTGTCGTTTCAAGCCAATTAGAAACGACAGTTGCAGTTTCAGCAAATCAGAGACAGCGAATAGGGCACATTTATACATGATGTTGAGAGTGGTTGCAGCTTTCATGCAAAAGTCTGAAACGTGGTTACTAAGGCTAGGCGCCGTTGGCCCCTAGCCAAAAATAAGACCTATTAACTCTTCACCAAATGACAAAATTTTAGACTGGTCCAAATTGAAAGCAATTGCAGACGACAAATTAAAATGCTGCACAAATTAAGAAATTGTCTTTAAAAGAGTAGAAAACATTGTGGGAAAAGGAGAAAATGCTGGTTACCAGCATTTTCTCCTTTTCCCACAATGTTTTCAAAAGTCCTTTTTTTGCCATTAAATCTCGGGATTCTGAGGTAAAGGGTTGAAGATTTCGCCATGATTTGGCAGCGACGGTAAATTTTGCATTGGATATCTAAACTATTACCAAAGTGTTGAAGTTGTTTGAGTTGTTTGAAAGTAAATGGGTTTTTACGCTTACAATGTACGCGCAGTTTGATCTCTAATCTAGATTGTCCGACAATATTTGCAAGATGTCCTCGCGGATGATAGCCTGGATGATGACGTCTGGATATTTTTAAAACCAACTGCATCGGACTTTGTCTCTGACATGAATTCATATTGGCACTAAAATTGCGTTGCGTGCACACTCACGCCTGTATTACAAACTTTATAGTTCCCAAGTACTTTATATAAATATCTTGTCAAAGGTGTCATGCACCAAATATTTCCCCGGGAAATAATAGAACTGGACTCATGTTCTACAGACAGTATCAAATCAACATTAAAAACATATATATAAATATGCCCCTTCCATTTCTCTCTCGAACAACTAACGGCCGCTGAGAAGTGCCGTACGTCAAAAGTGGTCAACTTGTTAAATAGGACTACTTTTGACTACTTCGACCAGGAAGCATTTTATTGTGGTGCGACACCACTCGTCACAACTCGGCCGATTCCGTACTGCTCGATGGTGCGACACCTTTGGCAGATGGAAATGGCGGCCAAATTTGATTCGAAATGCCAGACCAGGAAGACAGATTGCGCTTCTCTTTGCACCTTGTAATGTGAGAATTACTTTTATTTTGATCTTGCCAACTGGTTGACTTTCACTATTATCGCCACTGTCAGACGACAACATTTTAGACCTTTCAATAAAGAAATTATTAGCAGACGAAAAATAAAAAATGGCTACGATGGTAAAATTTGACATAGAAAGGGGAGAAAATTATGGTCACTAGCAATTTATATGTTTTTCCTCGATGTTTGAAATTATCTACTTCATCTGGATCATAAAATTATGCGATTGGTTAGTAAAGGGTTTTAGCCCTTAGAGCACCAAATAAACCCTTGGGATGTTTTCAAACTAGAAATAAGACTTGCAATTAAAAGGTCACACTTTTCCAGAATAAGCGGACAATGTAGATAAAAGATCATACTGCATGGTTTGTGCAGTCTGATCTTGGTCTGCACTGGCAGCAAAAGCAACTGCAGTCGTGAAAGAAGCTTTAAGGATAAGAAATATTCACCCTTTTGGATGAAAAGATCAATTGACAAACTGCACAGAATGGATTGTGAAATTCTAGAAAATGAGGGAAATTAACATAAAGTAGATCTATGGTAGAATATATGAATGACAGTGAAAATGATGTGGCAATAGGAGAAATTTCTAAGTATGAGCAATTTAGCCCTTTATCACAATGTTTCCAGAAGAAGAGAAAAGTCATCAGAAGGAGGTTATGGATTCACCCTTTTTCCACAAAATTCTGTGTTTTAACAACTCTAAGGAAAAGGACTTTTG
Source organism: Hippopus hippopus (assembly GCA_946811185.2). NCBI lineage: Eukaryota > Metazoa > Mollusca > Bivalvia > Cardiida > Cardiidae > Hippopus > Hippopus hippopus. The sequence continues at coordinate 9,455,120 of OX328103.1, read as the reverse complement.
AAAACATTGTGGGAAAGGAGAAAATGCTGGTAACCAGCATTTCTCCATTTCCCATAATGTGTTCAACCCTTTCAAAGTCATATTTCATAATTTGTGCCACATTTATTCTGTAGTCTGCAAATGCTTTGACTTTGGACCAGTCTAAAATTTGGGTGTGTGATACAGATTTAAAGGCTAAAAGACAGATGGTCTACAACTAGGGCCAAGAATTCTAATATTGGATTTTTCAACCCTTTATCAGACAACAAAATTTTTAGACCAGTCAAAATTCAAAGCTTTTGCAGACAAAAACATATATGTGGCTCAAATGATGGAATGTCTTTAATAGGATAGAAAACATTGAAGGAAAAGGAGAAAATGCTGGAAATCAGCATTTTCTCCTTTTCCCAGTGTTTTCAAAAGGCTTCTTTCTCAGGGTTGGTAAAACTGAGGATTGTGTGGAAAAGGGTTTAAACCATCACATTCCAAGAAATCATGGATTTTGGCTTTTATTTCCACTTCAATTCAAACCTTTACTAAACAATCCCACGTTTCAACCACCCTGAAAAAGAAGGCTTTTGAAAACATTGTCGAAAAAGGAGAAAATACTAGAATTTTATTGTCTGGTAGAGTTAAGCACAGGCTTAATCTTCTGTGTTAACTTTTTACCAAACAGCAGTTTTACTGTATGGTGTTTTACGCTGCTTTTAACATTATTTCTGTCATATCACAGCGACAGCTCACATAATTCATTTATTTCTGGGGTTTCACCAGTACTAGGCTAGCACTCTGAAGTGTCTTGCCCAAGAACACTCCCATGAAAAAACCCAGTGGATCCAGTGCAGCTCAAACCCGGGACCTCCAGGTCAAGAGTTCTACGCTTTAACACTGAGTCACGCAGGACCCCTTTATACCAAACAACAAAGTTTTAACTGGACCAAATTGAGATCAGTTGTAAACAACATATAAAATGTGGCGAAAATGATGATATTTGTCTGGTAACCAGCATTTTCTCCTTTCTCCAAAATGTTTTCCATACTTTCAAAGACAAATCCAATTGTTTGAGTCATATGTTTTGTCATCTGTAAATGCTTTCAATATGGACGAGTCTAAAATGTTATTGATTGGTATAAACTTATGACAGTAATCAGTTGTCCACAGAATTTCTTCTTAACCCTTTACCACACGATCCCGAGTTTAAAATATACTGAAAAAGAAAACATTCTTTGTTGTAAACATTGAGGAGAAAGAAGAAAATGCTAGTATCCAGCAATTTCTCCCTTTCCCACAATGTTTTTCTACCCTTTTGAAATAAAATTTTAATTTTCTAGTCACATTCCTTTTGTTGTCTGCTAATGTTTTCAATTTTGATAAGTTTTAACCCTTTACCAAATGAGGAAATTTTAGACAAGTCCAAGTTGAAAACATTTGCAGATGACAAAATGAATGTGACTCACAAATTGAAAGATGTACAGGAAAGGATAGAAAACATTGTGGGAAGAGAAGAAAGTGCTGGTTACCAACATTTTCTGTTTTTCTCCACAGTGTTTTCTAAAGGCTTCTTTCTCGGGGTTACAAGTTAAAAGTTGTGATTGTGTGGTAAAAGGTTAAATTTGAACGTTTGGTTAAGAGTTAAAACAGTAATCAGTTGTCCAGAGAAATTCTGAATCATGGGTCAGAATCTTTTTTTGGTTCTCTGTTTGCAGGGGGAACCATCATGCAGATGTGACTAGTAGTTGTTCACAAATTTGAAATAAAAACCTATTTGCACCAAACTCAGTGGCACCAGACTCTATTGGAGAGCAAAGGGAGCATAAAGAGAGATAGGGAGAAAAATGTTATGGAAAATCGATGTATTAGTTCCAATGAGAAGCATTCCAGATGGCAGCTAAGGGTTTGGTAAATTTTATCTTGATATTTATTGGATAATATTTGGTCTGTTTTTTAACTTGGAACCTTAATGCTTTCCATATCATAGACACCACCAGAACTTTTAGTGGACAGTGTAGATCATGATCAGACTGCACAGAACATGCAGTCTGATCTGTGATCTACATTGTCCACTACTATAGTCAAGATTATGACCAAACTTTCCTTGATCTTGCTGAGGAAATGTATTCTTAGCTATTGAGAAAATGCAATTTGTTTATTCAGTAGTGAAAGAGTTAATTGTCTTTTCTCTTCCATCCTCTGTTTCAACCTTTTACCAGTCAACACAGTCATAGAATTGTGAAAATTGAAGGCATTTGCAGACAACGAAAAGAAATATATGGCTCAATTATGAAATTTGAAATGGTAGAAAACATTTAAATGTCCCACATGTCTTTAGGGGTGGGGTTAAAACACAGAATAATTATTTGGTAAAGGGTTTAGTTGTTACATCTTGAAAGAAATTTCCATAGAGAATGAAAACATGGATGAGAAGCATTCTGTGAAAAGGGGGTTTAATGCATCTCTGTGATACATTATACAAAACCAATCATGAAAATTAATAATTCCTGATCCATAAAATACATCTTGTGTACCAGTTGACTGAACCATGAGGTAGACTGGTCCTTGGACATGCATAAAAATTGACCAATAGCAAAAGGTTTCGACCCAGGTCACCCTTCACAGACTTCAGAGGCTGACCTGGGTCAATACTTTCTGCAGATACATTTAAAACCCCCTTTTCATAGAGCATGGCTTACATAAATTATTAAGATTAAAAAGATAATTACACATGTTATTTACAATGGCTGAAAGAAACTAAATGCCTTTTACAAGCAATTCTCCATTTCCCAAAGTGTTTTCAGACATTGTCTGAAGCAAACAAGAAAAAAAGTTGCCTGTATGAGTTATTCAGATTAACTTAACCATACAACAAAATTTTAGACTGGTCCAAATCGAAGACATTTGCAGACGACAATAATTATTCTTTTCAAGCCTCAAGACGCTGATGATCATAAAAGCAGAGGCTTTATATTATTTTATTGCTCCTTTTAGGACACTGATTTCTAAAGCTATTAGCTGCAAGATCTTACCCTTCACCACAGGATCCAGAATTTTAACAGAGAAGGTGCTTGAAAACATTTTGGAAAGGAAAGAAGGTTTGTAACTAGCATTTTTTACTTTTCCCATAACGTTTTCCACCCTTTCAAAGACAAATCTCATCGCTTGAGCCATATTTAATTTCGAGGGCTGAACGCAACACAGGCCTAACTTGATATTTTTCCAAAAATGACTTTTTTGCATTTTCTAATTTAAATCTACTAAATACATATACTATAAAAAAATTAGGGTCCAAAGAGTTGGTTAAAGGGGCCAAAAGGGTCAGTTGGCATTTTGGCCTATCTCAGTTCAGATATTTTCTGACAGCAACATAGGCCTATTTAGAGATAGATCTATGTTGCAATAAGTCAACTCAGTACTTTGTAAAACTACATAGTCCTAACTTGAGTTAGATCTATGTTGCATTTTTATCAATGAAGAAATAATCAATATTGTTTACAATATTGTAGCTATTTGATATAAATGTTGATGATGTCAGATTATGACATCATTTTTTTATAAAGTTGTACACCTGTTAACCTATTATTATTCACCTTTATTTCCTCCATTTTCTGAAGATTTATAATGATGAAAAGAAAAAAACAACAACATAGTTTTACATTCAAAAGAGAGAGAGAAAGAAATAATAAACAGAAATAAATACAAGAGGTACTTTAACCGGTTGTGATTTGTTAATGTGCGTGCGTGCGTGCGTCTGACGTTGTGCATACTGAATGTGCCTTTATTTGGTATACGTTCCTTGCTATTTATTTGGGAAACAATACATCTCTGCATGCATGCGTGCGATCAGAGAGAGAGAGAGAGAGAGAGAGAGAGAGCCAGAGCCAGAGAGAGAGTAAAAAAGAAAAAAAAAAGAATACCGAGAGATGTAATCATGTACATGTAATTCCGAATATAAACTTGGCATTTAGCTTAATAAAATCAAAGTACTTGTCCCAATCAATGAAACGAAACAATGTTTCGTTCATGTATCCAAACAAGTACTTGATCGTAAGCTCGTGGTCAATATTATTTTGTGATAAATCTGCGTAGATCTGGAGAGAACCTTGTTTTGACTGACATGAGATATGTGCGTCTTGCTAAAGAGACATTTACATTGTTGCAGTGAAACACTACATGACAGAGTAGATTGCTCACTACATTGTTGCACTTAAGGCAGGTACTGGTCTCTGTCTTTGTTTTACAACATAGTCTGGCGATTTTTTCATGTTTTGTAGCACAGGCGGATCCTCGAGGGTGATATACCAGTAGTTCACTGGTACCAGTCGCTGGTGAATGGCAGTGAAACGTTCAAAATCGTTATCGTTACAAATTCTTTGGTACCATTTTGCTTCCTTATATCTAAGAACGGTAGATTTACATATTTTTTTCCATACTAGTTTAGGCGGAAAATATCCTGAGTTACTGAAGTCAGACAAGAACGTAGAAAGATCGTACTTTTCTAAGATGTTCATTATATCCTGAACAAAACCAGTATTTAGAGTTGTTATTCTATTTTTGAACTGATATAATCTTGTTATAAGTAGTTTGTAGGCTATATCTCTGGGATTCGAACGGCAGATTGACCCGAGAAAGTACAATTTCTGTAGGTCGATATATCCCTCGATTGATGTGAATCCAAGGAGCCCTTTAGCCATGTCTGATCTTGTGCATATCGGAAGATCCTGAATGTATTTTAAACAAAAGTGATGCGTACTTTCAAGATGTTTTAAATCGGTTCGGTTTATATTGTTCCACAATTCGCAGCCGAAAAACGCACGCGGTATCACAACTGACGTGTATAGTTTGGCTAATGTGATTGGGTTTGCATTATAAGGGCTTATTCCCGTTTTCACAAAACTGAATAATGTTCCTCTTGCTAGCTGTCTGATAGTATCGACATTTTCTAGTTTTCTGCGGGGTGAAGACTGAATAATACCAAGATGTTTGTACTCTTTCACCTCGTTAAGTTCAGTGTTTTTATACAGAATCTTAGTACCTCCGGAATAGCCTTTTGTATTAAGAGACATAACTGCGCATTTGCTGGGATTATATGAAAATAGCCACTTATTCGCATAGCCGCTGCAGATTTTCAATAGTTCGTTGAGACCGTTTTTGCTTAAGGACAGAAGTACCATGTCATTGGCTTGGGTTGGTGCACACAACGGTAAGTCATTGAGTTTGAATCTTTGCCGCGAGTTCGACAGTTCTTTTGACAGATCATCGATAAAGATTGTGTAGTACAGATGCAATAATATACTTCCTTGTCTGGTGCTCTGTAATATCCTGTAGGGTTCGGATAAGTGTCCTTACACTAGAACACGACCAGTACAACCAGTCATCATTTTGTTGAGTATTCTCAAGCCTTTACCTCTGATACCAAGATGAAATAGCTTATACATTACACCATTTATCGACGTACGGTTGAATGCTTTCATAGTGTCGAGAAAACAAGAGTATAGGACACTATGTCTTTCTTGGCAATAGTTTGCTGACTCCTGAAGAATGAATGAGGTCATTTTACATGATTTACCGCCTTGGAATCCGTATTGTAGAGGGTGAAGTTTTTGCCATAGATCGGTTTTGTCTATTCTCTGAAGCAGTAACTTTTCAAAAAGTTTCGATATTGCGGGTAAGAGCGAAATAGCTCTATAGTTGTTTGGGTCGGATTTTGGTTTGCCATTCCCTTTGTGAATAGTAACAGTTAAACTATCCTTGGAATTGGCAGGGATGTATTAATGATGAAGGATTGAGTTAAACATCTTCACTAAACAATGAATGAACGTCTTCCCGCCATATTTTAAGTGTTCGTATGTGATATTGTCATGTGATGCGGCCTTCCCGTTAGGCAACAAGTCAATAATTTTCTTTAATTCGGAGGTCACGTTATAAGTGATGTTAAAGGCATCATTCTCACATTGATATTTTGTCAAGTAGTCACGTAATTTTGAATCTATCTCAGCATGAAACTTTTCGTCAAAGCAACCGTCTGTCGGGAACGCATACAATATTGAAAAATATTTTCTCCATCCATTAAGGATTTTTTCTGGCTCTCTAAGAGTTTCATGTTTGAATTTCATTTCTGATACATGTGGGCTGTTAGCCTTTTTACTGTTCACTGCCTTCCAGAATGCATTTTGGTCAATTTCGGCTAGTTTATCTAATTTTTGGCTTTCAACATTTTCATACTCGTGAACTGCTTTTCTAAGATTACAGCGGAATACTGTTTTGGCTCTCTTGTAATTGTCGTAACTTTCGCCCTGCCTCGGTCGATTATTTAGGATCCATATTTGCCTCATTTTTTTCATTTTGTTATGGCACTGCTTTACTGGATCAGACCAGTAGGGTTTAAGATATTTTTTAAAAGAACGTTTTTTCACTGTCTCAATAGATGTGGCATTTAAGAACGATACGACTTTATCGTATGTTTCATCTATGTTACCAAAATTGAATGTGTGCTGGTCAAGATATAGTGATAGTTTTTGCTCATAACATTGAATGTTAAATGTTGATGTCCATTTGAAGTTTATTCGCTTAGACTTGGGCGCATTCATGGTTGAATAATCATAGAACTGGTTACATTGAACGTAGAGATATATGGGAAGATGCCTCGATACGTTTAAGGGCGCATCATCAGCGATGTGACAGTGCACCATGTGATGTTTCATGTGTTCGCTGACTACAACGTGGTCTATTAGACTTGGTTCAGCATTAATTCCAGGTACGAAGGAGCATTTATTTCCTGTATACATATCACTTCCGGTTAATACATTTAGATAATGGGATCGAACTAGATTTGAGACATAGTGTTCCCTTCCTTGATTTGAATGTCCATTCCTATTGTGAAGTCTGGAATTAAAATCTCCCATTATGATCACTTGTGAATCTTTTTCAAAGCTGGACAACAAATCATGCAGAGTATCAATTTCAGCTTTAAATGTTTCAAACAACTCACTCAAACAAGGTAAGTACACTTGAATAAGGTAAAGAGTCAATTTTCTCATGACGATCTTAATTGAGGCTATACGATCACTATTTGTCTCAATGGTTTGTACAGCATTACCAACCTCTTTTCGCCAAAGTATAGCAATGCAGCCGCGGCCATATTGCCTCCCATTATGGGTCAATATTTTTTTGCATGTAACAACAAGTGCGTATATTTTTCATTAATTGTATTCATCATATGTTTGTTGTGAGTCATTAACCAATGTTCTGAGATACCACATAGTTATATTTCACTTGTCCAGTTCTTTATTTAAATATGGAACAGCTGACCAAATACCTGTGGCATTCCACGTCATTAGCCTTATTTCACTTTCACCCATTGATTAGTATGAATTATTGTTCCGGGATGAATATCATTGTTTGTACTCCGTTCGATGGAGCCACGGTCGACAGTATATGCCGTCGGGCCACGTGTTTGGGTCTTCCACTATATAAGACTGATCTTCTTTGATAACAATCTGTGCAGATAGACAGTTAGTCCTTCGTGTCGTAACGAATTTGGCTGTTTTGTACACCACACCCAATTCTGTGAGGAAGTCTTTGAGACCCCCCTCGTTACTATCTAAACTGATCCCGGTCACTAGGTATGCTTTTGCTTTTTTGCGTAATGCACCAATAAATCTGTTACCTGTGTGGTTTGGGTTCATGCCATGAGAATTCCAGTCAAAAGACTCATTCATTGCATTTGCGGGCGTAAATCTATTGTTGCATGGATTGTCAGTGTATCGGTTATTGATGACTGGTATATTTGACACTGACCCGCCATTACCTCCCTTTAGTGCAATTTCAGTATCATTTGCGCAATGTTGGAACTTTTCATTTCCGAAATTTCAAGAGTTCCTTTGGTGTTGGTTTACGGTAACACTATCTATATTCTGTGTTGTACACGACCATTTTTGTGACACTGGTTCAGCCAGAGGTCGTTGTAGGCCCAGTTCAGTGATGCTTTTTGTGATATTTTCGAAGCAAGACTGTATATTATTGCTTATAGTGTCGAATTTTGAGGCCATTTCTTTCGAAAGCAACCGGAAGCTTGTTTCTAGTTGTTCATTGCATGGGTTTTGTTTTAATCTTGATTCAAGATTTTTTTTTTTTTACTTTCGACAGCTTTGGTTAGGTTTTCTTGCGACTTCCTTTCATCAAAAGTTGTATTTTCAACACTTTGTATTTTCAACACTTTCAATCCTCGCATTGATTTCTTTGGTGTTAAATTTGTTCGAGTTTTTTGTTTGGGTTTCAACATCCATAACTTCTCTAATGTTTCTCGAATTATCTCTGATGCTTTCCATCATTTCTTTAATGTCGAGTTGTATTTGATTTCTGCTAGATTCTAGTTTTTGTAGTTTGTTAACGACTTCCTCAATCCCAGTTGAAAGTTTTATCGGTGAGTTTCTATTTTTGGTTAAATGTTTGCTGAGGATATTTGTGCAAGAGTCAAGTTCTTTTTTCATGTTCTGTATTTCATTGCCTAAATCACCCGTTGTTCTGGCCAGACCATCTTTCATTTGTTTCATTTCTGCTTTAAGTAAGTGTATTTCGGTTTGCATTTCCGAGACCGAAGTCTTGATAAATGTGATTTCGTTGGCATACATTTCACTATTTTGAGAGCACATGGCCGTTTCTGCATTTTGACTGCTGAGTTTTGAATAGATGGTTAACATCAATATATACAAATCATTATCTTAAAACAATAATGACTTAACTCTTTACCACACAATCCCGACTTTTAATGACCCTGAGAAAGAAGCCTATAGAAAACATTGTGGGAAAAGGAAAAAATGCTGGTAACCAGCATTTTCTCCTTTTCCCACAATATTTTCTACCCAATCAAAGTCAGAAATCATCATACGAACAAGATTTAATTTGTTGTCTGCAGATGCTTTGAATTCGGTCCAATCAAAAAATTTGTCGTTTGGTAAAGAGTTAAAGAAAGATGCCATATGATACATTTCATCATAATACACTATACAATGTACTAAGTTAATGTCATTCATTATGCTTTTGATGAGAATTGTTAAATAATATTCATTTCTATCATAATGGTGTTAACACTTTGATCTCTTTCCAAGTTTAAAAGTTAAGTTTGCTTATTGAATTGAAACCAGAAATTAATTAATTGGATCAATTGGAATTTGGACCCAGGACCTCTTCTTCCTTAAACACTCTACCACATGGCTATAAAAGCTAGCTTACATACCAAGGTAGTGTAAGTGCCCCTTACACTATCCCTGGCCCTGCAACCCCTAAAAACGTTTACAGATTCTGCAATGAATCTTCTATTTTCAACATCAGCAGCTACTTTTTCCAAGCAATACAGTACACTTTTTAAGACATTTTTTTTTTTTAATGTTTTTCTGAAGTTTGGAGAATTCCAATTCTTTTATTATACTACAGAGTTAATAAAACTTTTTTCCCTTCAAATTTGGTGAGAGAGAGAGAAAATCAAAAGTGATTTTATCCAATATTATTATTATTTTAAAAAGGGAACCAAAAAAAAATAGACCTATTTTGCAATAAACATTAATTGCCTAAAAGATCATATTTTAATGCAACAGAGGTCTAACTGAAGTTAGACCTCTGTTGCATTAATTTTTTTCCTAAAAAATGAAGGTTTATGACTGACAAATAGATCTAACTCAAAAAAATGGTAAAATCTCTTTTCAAATAAACTTTTTTTACAAACTATTGTAACAGTGATTTAAATCATGATATTTTAATACAATATCTATCGAAACAGTTACAATAATATTCAACTTTATAATATGACACTGTTTTTTGTGTCTCCTGTAAAATTTTGAAAAAAGTAGTTAGGCCTATGTTGCGTTCAGCCCTCGATTTGTTGTCTGCAATGGCTTTCAGTTGGGTTGAGTGTAAAACTTTGTTGTTCGGTAAAGAGCTAAGTAAAATCTGTTTTTTTAGCAGTAAATGAAATTTGTTTTGCTTGTGGGTGACCCTAATCTGGAGCAGTAAGGTGAGGTAATTGTATTCTCCTTTATTATATTGTCTGTCTCTCTGAAATGGAACTTTATTTTAACTCTTTACCAAATGACAAAATTTTGGACTTGTCAAAATTCAAAGCAGCTCCAGACTACAAATGAAAGTTGGCAAAATTGACACAAATTTCCTTGATAGAATAGAAAACATTGTGGGAAAAGGATAAAATGCTGGTTACCAGCATTTTGTCCTTTCCTCACAATGTTTTCAAAAGACTTCTACCTTAGGATCATTAAAAGTCGAGACTGTGTGGTAAAGAGTTAAACCCTATACCACACAGTCCTGACTTTAAAAGATCCCTGAGAAAGAAAGCTTTTGAAAACATTGTGGGAAAAGGAGAAAATGCTGATAACCATCATTTTCTTCTATTCCAACATGTTTTCTACCGTTCCCAAAACAAATTTCAATTTTTGAGTTCCATTTATTTTGTCGTCTGCAAATGCTTTCAATTTGGACATGTCAAAAATTTTGTCATTTGGTAAAGAGTCAAGAATTTCTTTCTCAGACATTGCTGTAGGCTACATGATTTTCTGTTTTCATATAGTGGGTGGACATTGTACCAAATAAGCACATGTTATACGAGGGTTATTCGATGTGTAATGTGTATTGTACGATATCTCAAAAGCATTCGACTCAAATAGTGAAATGAACATTACATCCCTTCAAAGTATTCTCCGCAGTTTGAAATACATAATTTCAATCTCTGAATCCATTTCTGAAATGCGTCACTTTACACTGATTTAGGTAGACCTCTGAGGCACTGACTGATAGCTGAGCCAAGGGCTTGTCGGGACTTGTAACGACGACCAGATAAGAATTTTTTAAGTTTTGGAAAAAGGAAAAAGTCGCATGGGGCTAGATCTGGAGAGTATGGTGGGTGTGGCAAGATGGTAACCTTCTCCGACTTCAAAAATTGCTTCACAAGCTCAGATGTATGTGATGGAGCATTATCATGAAGTAGACGAACATGCCTAAATCCTGACACAGGGCGTCGTTTAAGATAATATTTCTTGAGCTTTTTTAGTATAACATCTCAGTAATACCAACCTGTAACACTTTTGCCCTTTGGCACCGGAATTTGTACGGCTATACCATCACATGAGAAGAATATGCAATAAAGAACCTTCTTTGTGCTTGTGCTTCTTTTGGCAACTACAGGCCTTCTACCGTGTTTAGTTAGCCATATTTTGTTTCCAATTTTTCTTACTGGTTCGAAATAGTGAACCCATGTTTTGTCACCAGTAACAATGTTTGCAAATTGTCTTTGATTGAATTTGGGAAACATTTTGAGCAATTGCTTAGCGGTTTGTACTTGTACCCGTTTTTGGTCATCTGTCAATATATGCGGTATCCATCTGGCAGAAATCTTTTGTACTTTCAAAATACGCTTCAAAATGAAATGCACCCGCGATAGCGATATGCCAACAGCGTTGGCAATATCACGAATCATGTATCTGCCATCACTTTCAATTATTTCCCTGACTTTTGAGACATTTGCCTTGCCTGTTAAAGTCACAGGTCAGCCAGATTTTGCTGCATCTTTGACGGACTCTGTGCCAGTCAGAAATTTCTTTCTCCAACTACGAACTGTCTCATAAGATACCTTATCAGACCCATAAACTTCCCCCAATTCAGTAAAAATCTGCATTACCGAATGACCGAGTTTTGTGCGAACTTTTATATAAGCTCTAATTTCTTCAATATTCTTAATCTGTTCCCCAACCATTTTTGCAACAGTGGTCAACGACTAGCTCTATTGAAATGACTGTAAGTTTAAAACTATGTGGAGCTAAAGGCTCGTGTTTATACCTTTGGAAAGGTATTAAATAGAGCTATTCAAGCGTATCATCATCCACGAAATCGTGCAAAGCGTTATCGCGCTGTGGTACAATACACATTACATATCGAACAGCCCTCGTAACAACCCAGAGGAAGAAGGCATTTGAAAACAATTGTGGGAAAAGAAGAAAGTGCTCAGGATGAGCTATTGTGATCGCTCACCGTCCGTCGGCGTCCATCGTCCGTCCGTCCATCGTCCGTCTGTTCACATATCTTTGTTTACACTCTAGCATCTACAAATATTAACCAATCAGCACCAAACTTGGTCAAAATCTATATGACCATAAGATCTCAGATGAATTCGATTATTGGTCTAATCGGACCAGAACAACTAGAGTTATTTGCCTTTGAATTAGAAAGTTCTTTAGAATAGTTCTTTGTCTGGAGCATAACTTTGTCAGCTCCAATCCGATTGACTTGAAACTTGGCATTTGTCTTGTTGCAATAATACGGAGTGCAGTGTGAAAGAACCATAACTCTACCTCGTACTGTCTATGAGTTATTTCCCTTTGATTGTCATTTTTACAGCATTTTCTGCTTGTCCAGAATATAACTTTGTCATCTCTAGCCTGAACATCTTCAAATTTGGTATGCATGATTGTTAAAAAATTACGGAGTGCAGTGCACAAGAACCATAACTCTTCCCAGCACGAATTTTGAGTTATTCCCCCTTTGACCTTCATTTTTATAGCATTTCTTGCTTGTCTGGAGCAAAACTTTGTCATCTTAAGTAGGAATGACTTGAAATATGGTATGCTTATTTGTTGCAATATTTGGATGTGCAGTGCACAAGAATTGTAACTCTACCTCGTGCTGTCTTTGAGTTCTTTCCCTTTGATCGTCATTTTTACAGCATTTAGAGCTTGTCCGGAATATAACTTTGTCATCTCAAGTTAGAACGACTTCAAACTTGGTATGCATGTTTGTTGCAATATTACCGAGGACAGTGTCAAAGAACAATAACTCTACCTAGCGGGTTAAGTAATTCGACTTTGATCTTCATTTCTACAGTATTTCTTGCTTGTCCGGAACGGAACTTTGAAGTCTCAAGTCAAATTGACTTGAGACTTGGTAAACATGTTTGTTGCATTACCTGCCCTTTGCGATTATTATACCTCCTTGACAACTGGCGGTGGGACGGGCGTATGTTGCGACAATTTGCCACTCTTGTTTCATTATCATTTGGCCTTGAACCTCGAAATTTGGTATTTATCTTCATTGTAGACCGTTACTGCTTAGTACTCAGGTGAGCGATATAGGACCATCATGGTCCTCTTGTCTCCTTTCCCCAACTATGTTTTCTACCCTTTCAAAGACAGATCCCACTATTGTCTCATTCAATTTGGTCTGCAATTCTTTTAAAGACAAATCCCATTTGAGTCTTGATCAATTTGGTCTGCAATTTTTTTTAAACCTTTACCACACAATCCTGTGTTTTAACACTTTACCACACAAACTCGAGTTTTAACAACCCTGAGGAAATAGCCTTTTGAAAACCTTGAGGTAAAAGGAGAAAATGCTGGTAACCAGCATTTTCTCCTTTTCCCTCTAAGTTTTCTACACTCTCACAGACAATTACCATCGTTTCAGCTAAATTTAATATTTTGTCTGCGAATGCTTTCAATTTAGACTAGTCTCAAATGTTGTTGTTTGGTAAAGAGTTAATGGCCCTTTATGTAAAAGGCTTTTCAAAGTATAGTTGGAAAAGGAGAAAATGATGGTAACCATCTTTTTTTCTTTTTTCCACAATGTTTCTACTGTTTATCTCTTTACAAAATGACACAATCTCACACTTGTCCATGTTGAAAGCATTTGCAGACAACAAATTAAATGTGACTCAAATGATGGAATTTGTCTTTGAATGGTTAGAAAACATTTTCGGAAAAGAAGAAAATGCTGGTTACCAGCAATCTCTCCTTTTCCCACAATGTTTTAAAAAGTCTTCTTTCACAGAGTCATCAAAACTTTGGATCGTGTGGTAAAGGGTTAAGCTCTTTACCAGAGGCAACAAAATTTTTTACTGGAAAAAATGTTGAAAACAGTGTTAACCATCAAACAAAAAAGGGCAAATGATACGAAACTGGATTAAAAGAAATGAGAAATTAAATGGTCAGCAACACGCGAAAAGGGGCATTCGGACATTTGCATAAATTGTCGTCTCAGATCAGCCTGCGCAGTCCGCGCAGGCTAATCCGAAAAGACACTTTCCGTTTTTATGTAATTTTCTTTTTTGCACAAGTCTACTGTAACACAAAATCTAATGCAGTCATGAAGTTCTGTCTTGGATTAGCCTGCGCGGACTGCGCAGGCTGATCTGAGACGACATTTTATGCAAATGTCCGAATGCCCCTTTTCGCGTGTTGCAAGCCAACTATGGCTCAAACAATAGGATTTGTCTTTGAAAGTAAGGAAAACAAAATGGAAAAATGAGAAAATACTGGTTATTAGCAAATTATATTTAAGGCAGCTTTGGAACATGTGCTTTTAAGATATTGATTACTAACATGAACTGAGGTTTAATGCACCAACACCATCAAAAACGTTGTTGCAAAAGGAGGAATTGCTTGTTATAAGTAATTTTTTTCTTTTCACACACTGTTTTCAAAAGTGTTTTAGCTAGAAAGAGGCAAAAATATTGCCTGTAGAAAGTAAAAGATTGTTGAGAAAACGGTGTGTGCCATTATTGTCATGACGGGGCCTGTTTGTTTGACTTGCTGGAGGGGTTTAATAATGATATTCTGGATGATGGGCTGATCGACACCTGAGCCCAAATTATTGTTAATTTGTTTCTGAAACATTGTTGTATTTGGACTTGACATTCTAATAATACCAGTCTATTTGCATTTTGGATGCGGTCTCTCACTCTCTCATTTTTTGTTTGCTTTCACTGTGGAATCTTAACTAGTTTGTCCATATATGGAAAAAAGCTTTTTCCTTATCTGAGCTTAATACAAGACAGTCCCTTGTTAGCTCGGCTGTTTTTGAAGAAAACATCAAGGTATTGTCATAGCGCTGGCATCATCATTTGCGTCTATGTTGTTGTTTGCATCTTCATGCAAAAACTGACATTTCATAAAGTCTCTGTTATTACTGAAGATATCTACCTCAAACCTAGACAAGTTGTTAACTTTCATATGGGAATCTATACAACAAGAGCAGGTAACCATGAAAAATTTTTAACACAATTATGCCCCTTTTTGATTTACAATTTTCACTGAAAATCAAGCAACTGCAGCTGAGTGTTGGTATCCGCATGCGTGTGCTCTTTACAGATTTTATGTACCAGAGCAAAGGAAGAAAGGTTTTGAAAGCATTGTGGAAAAGGAAGGGGTAGTAATCACCATTTTCTTCTTTTCACTCAATATTTTCTACCCTTTCACAGACAAATCCCATCATATGAGCCACAGGCACTTGGTTTTTGACAAGCTTCACCTTCCATAGCCTATTATCTCTTTACCAAACAACAAAATTTTGGGCTTGACCTAATTGAAAGCAGGATTGTTAGAACTCAAGATTTGTGGTAAAGGGTTTTTTTAGGTTATATAGAAGGCAAAGTTTGTCAGAATGCAAGTGCCTTTGATTTGAGCTTCAGACAATGAATAATTTGTTCCTCAAAATAGGTACTTGGTTTTTCCATAGGAGTATCCTTAGGCCAGACACCTCAAAGCCCTAGCGTAGCACCAGTGAATGCCAGGACATACATGATTGAACCAAATATTGCTGTGATTTAACTGAAATAATGTTACAGGTAGTGTAAGATACCAATCAACTTCAAAGTTGGACGGACAAGCAATGAATTATCAAAAAGTGTACCAATAGCAGTGGGGCAGGTAACCCTCAAAATATGCAGTTGTCACAATTAGGTCCATTTTTTGCTCGGCTGATTTTGAAGAAAATG
Organism: Hippopus hippopus; assembly: GCA_946811185.2. Taxonomy (NCBI): domain Eukaryota; kingdom Metazoa; phylum Mollusca; class Bivalvia; order Cardiida; family Cardiidae; genus Hippopus; species Hippopus hippopus. Next base: position 9,439,375 of record OX328103.1, on the reverse strand, counting down.
GCGAGGTATCTTTGTGTCATCATTATCTGCCTTGTTGTCTTGAAAGAACTTTGACATTTTCAAGGATTTTGACAATGTATAATATCTCTGTCATAACTGACAATATTAACTACAAACTTGGACAAGTGATTCACTATCAAAGGGGAACCTATACAATAAGGGAAGGTAACAGTCAAGGTACTTTTCACACAATTATGCCCCTTTTTCGTCTTAGAATTTTTTACTGAAAATCAAGCAACTGCAGCCAAGTGCTAGCACAGGCATGTGGTGCTCTTGTTTTTATTGGTAATTAGCTCTTTACCACATAATCCAGAGTTTTAAAAATGCAATCAAAGAAGGCTTCTAAAAACAAAGTGGGAAAAGGAGAAAACTCTGGTAACTGGAATTTTTTCCTTTTCCCACTGTTTTATACCCCATCAAAGACAAATTTCATCATTTGAACCTGATTTAAATTGTTGCCTGCAAAAATGCTTTGAATTTGAACCAGTCCAAAATGTTGTCAGTTGGTAATGAGTTTGAATTTACTTGGACAAAGCCACGGCAGCAAGTTTACGTAACCACATGCAATGCTTTTGTGTTATTTATGTACTCTACTATGAAGATTGATTTATTTATCCCTGGTGCATATTGTAGACTTCAAAATTGAATTAATCTGTAGGCTGCTGATCACGACCTACTGACCTTTTGCGGACAGTGTAGATCAAGATCAGACTGCACAAAACGTGCAGTCTGATCTTTGATCTACACTGTCCAAGAAGGAGATATTTCTTTCCCAAAATTAACTTTGAAATAGAAACACTTGGGCTTCTACTATCCACTTGAAGGTATCATTTCACTTTCACAGCTGGATAAGGGTTAATCTGAAGTGAAAAAGATGAAAGCAATTTCTTGAGAGAAACATTTGGTAGTATTTATAATGCTAGGGAATAAATGTAAATTCAAAAATGCTTTGGACAAAAGCAACCGTGAAATTGCTATTATTTAAGTCTTATTTCTAGAATGAAAAAGTCTGTTAACTCTTCACCACACAATCCCGAGTTTTAACAACCCTGAAAGAGAAGGCTTTTGAAAACATTGTGGGAAAAGGAGAAAATGCTGGTAACCAGCATTTTCTCCTTTTCCCACATTGTTTTCTACCCTATCAAAGAGAGCAATCACCTTTTGAGCTACAATAATTTTGTCGTATGCAAATGCTTTCAATTTGGTCGAGTCCAAAATTTTGTCGTTTGGTAAAGAGTTAAGTTTATTCTGCATTTTCACTCTTTACCACACGACCGGATTTTAAACTGGTCCCAACTGAAATCATTTGCAGATGGCAAATTAAATGTTGCTCAGAAGGTGGTATTTGTCTTTGAATGTATAGAAAACATTGTGAGAAAAAGAAAAAAATGCTGGTTACTACAATGATTTAAAAGTCTCTTCTGTCACAGTGGTTAAAAATCCCAATTGCGTGGTAAAGGGTATGAGATACATCTTTACTCTTTTCCGCCAGATTTCAACCCATCTTTATTTCATCAAACTATAATCATTTTTGTATCTTCATGCCAAATGTTGCCTCTGACGGTTGCAAGGTTGCATAGATTATGACAGAAAGAAAATTGCATTTCATTTTTTTGGTGCCATCAAAGAAATCGCTGTTGTGACGTTCCCAGTGTTAAATTGAAGATTTCCAAGATATGTATTTATGCTTTACACCATATATATTGGTAATTTATCAATATTTACACAGCTGACTAAATTTTTAACCATTCTACATTTTTTCTCTCTGGCTGTTCTTACGAACAAAGTCTGCAACAAAGAAACAAATGAACAAATGCATGGCAGAAATATAGGGACCGGGCAGGATTCGAAGCTAGAACGCCCGGACGAAAGGCCAATACCATAACCACTGAGACAAAGAGAATTCTCCCTGACGCAGTTGTTAGGTATTGTATTTAAATCGGGATGAAACCATGCATGAAGGAGTGGTCTCCCGAAACACACCTCTTCTTAAAGTCATCATTTATTGATGACTCAAAGCCTTATTAGGCAGAAAGTCCGTTTTTGGACAAGAAATGGGATTAATGGCTCAATGGCCAATCCCGGACGAGCCCCCATCTTACGAACAAAGTCCGAAACAAAGAAACAAATGAACAAATGCATGGCAGAACTACAGGGACCGGGCAGGATTCGAACCTAGAACATCCGGACAAAAGGCCAACACCATAACCACTGAGCTAAAGAGAATTAACTCAGTGGTTATGGTGTTGGCCTTTCGTCCGGGCATTCTAGGTTCGAATCCTGCCCGGTCCCTGTAGTTCTGCCATGCATTTGTTCATTTGTTTCTTTGGTACGGACTTTGTTCGTAAGACTGTAAGGATGTATCTGTAACCTTTATCCTACCAAATAAATGAAATGAAAATTTTAAGCTGATATTAGAAACCTAAATTTTGCTATTTCAAATGTATTTTTGGTGAGGAAATATGTCCTCATCGGACAGTGTATATCAAAGATCAGACTGCATGTTCTGTGCAGTCTGATCTTGATCTAGACTGTCAGCAAAAAGGTCAGTGAGTCATGCTCAGCAGCCAAGGGATTAAGATTAACATGGAATTTTTCAAAAACATCAGCTTCAATTAGGTAATGAGTTATCATGGTTTATTGCTCTTGAAATTTGCCTCCTCACCTGTTCCAATTTTCATGAAATAATTATCTAATTGATATCTAGGTACAGCCCTCAAACCCTTCGCTCCATTGTTTTAACCCCTTACCAGACAGTCCCTAGTTTTAATGGCCCTGAGGGAGAAAGCATTTGAAAACATGGTGGGGAAAAAGGAGAAAATGCTGGTAACCAACATTTTTTTTTTATTTCCCTCAGTCTTCTACCTACATGTAATCAGAGAGCTTTAACTCTTTACCAAACGATAAAATCTTAGACTGGTCCGAATCGAAAGCATTTGCAGATGACAGAATAAATGTGACTCAAAAATTGAAAGTTGACTTTGGAAGAGTAGAAAACACTGTGGGAAAAGGAGAAAATGCTGGTTAACAGCATTTTCTCCTTTTCCCCACAATGTTTTCAGAAGGCTTCTTCCTCAGTGTCGTTAAAACCAGGTTTTCAGAAGGCTTCTCCCTCAGAGTTGTTAAAACCAGGGATTATTTGGTAAAGGGTTAAGCTTATTAAATATACCAATTTCAATATTGTTGTCTGCAAAATTTAGTGCTCTTGATTTAGAGCAGCCAAGCTCATTTGTATTAATTTTCAAAGTGTAGTCTGCAAAATGCTCTCAATTTAGAGGAGTAATACTTGTCATATGGGAAAGGGTTAACTCTTTCATTGTTGGAAAAGGAGAATTCTGGTTACAAGCATTTTCTCTATTTTCCACAACATTTTCAAACAAATTTTGTGCATTTGCACGCATACACTGAAGTTTTGTAAGCTGATTGTTCTGAGTTCTTTGAGGAACATTTGTGTTGGTCATCAAAGAAATTGCAGGAACCCATGGAAAGGTGCACTGGCTGCTCTGATAATACTGAAATTATCATTAGAAATGGTGTTAAACCCTAACCAAACAAACATTACAAAACACCTTTGAATAACCCTGAAAGAAAAGGTCTTTTAAAACATGGTTGGAAAAGGACAAAATGTTGGTTATCAGCATTTTCTTCTTTTCCCATAATCTTTCCAAAAGCCTTTCTCTTTAGGATTGTTAAAAGTTGGGATTGTTTGGTAAAGGGTTAAATGTGGTTGTTGATTCAAATTCTGAATGTATACTGTTTGGTTAGCTCTCATAATTCCAAATAAACCTTAAAAACATTTCTAGTCTAGGATAAAAAACCCAAATAATTGAAATTTCAAAGTTACTCTTGTCCAGAATATGTCCCAGCAAAGCTGACAGTGTAGATCAAACATCGAACTGCATGTCCTGTGCAGCTGATCTTGATCTACACTGGCCACAAAGACGACTAATTTTGTGAAAGGCGCTTGCACTTTTTACAAAACATTCTCAAGTTTTAAAGGCCCTTTGCAAAAAATCACTTGAAAACATTGATTGAAAAGGAGAAAATGCTGGTAACCAGCATTTTCTCCTTTTCCCACAATGTTTTCTACCCTTTCCGAGAACTTAAGCTCAATTGTACCGATTTTGAAATTGTTGTCAGTAAATGTTTTAACCCTTATCTGCTAAAGAAAAGAAATGAAACTTTCAAGAGGATAGTAAAAACCCAAATTTGGCTGTTTCAAAGGTATTTTTTTGCAAAAAGATATCTTCTTATCGAACAGTGTAGATCCAAGATCAGACTGCACATTTTGTGCAGTCTGATCTTGATCTACACTGTCTGCAAAAGGTCCCTGAGTTGGGCTTAGCAGCCTAAGGGTTAAATTTAGAAGAGTCTTAAATTTTGGAAAAGGGTTAGGGGTTGATAGTTACTAGCATCAGGTGTGGTTTCAATTATAGTCCCATAAATAGTGATATTTTATTGGAATGATTATTGGGGGATCAGATGGTGCAGCCGGCTCTTATTGAGTGCCTCAGGATGCAAAACAAGTCTTATGGATTTCTTACAAAAAATTCTGTTCCCATTTTATACCTATCCCTTGCTTCAAAGGAGCCAAGCCATGGTAGCACACTTGGTAGCATATGGGACTTGTGACCAGGGCATTGCTGGTTTGAATCCACAGCTTGGCCAATTTTTTTCCCAGCATTTATGGTAGTCCTTGACACAGTATTCGTTTCTCTCTCACAGGTGATCATTGCTTCTACATTGGTTTTGTTGGAAAGCAGCCAGTGGCTTTGGAAGAATACTGTGCAAAGTTCGGGTTAATGAAGCTCCAGGAAAGCATGGATAGGTGCACAGGCCACTGAAAATAATTGAAACAATTTTGAAAAATGTGTTAGAGACCATACAAACGAAAATTTCAAAGGCAAGTTTTGGACACATACAGCCGTTATAAATCAAAGCACTGGTAGGACAGATAGTGTCTCTAGGAAACGGTTTGATATACAGCACTGAAAACCAGTCTGGTTTAAATTATATATGGAGCTAGCTTTTACAGGGATGCAGTTTTTATGCATGTGACTCTGCTTTGTGGATCTGAGCTTGGATGGATGACCAGGCTGGTGCATGTTACATTCTGTGGCAGTGGTCACACCATGGATTATTACATCTACTGGATTTGAGTTGCCGTACCCACTGATCTTTCACTCATTTAGTTGTATATATAAGTAAGTTATATAAAAGTGAGGGACACTCAGACCTTTCACATACTTGGGCCTGCCCAGACAAAAAGATGTAAATTTGTTTTATTCCTTGAACTTTTAGGTCGAGCTAAAGGTGTCTGTCAGCATGTTCAACTTTGTCCATATAAGAGGATGACATTGATTTGACTCAGGTTCTTCAAATTTGGTACAGTTATTCACTATGAAGTATTTATGATCCTTATTCATTTGATATGAGTGGTCATAGATCTAGCAACTTCAATCTACTAAATTTGGTGTGTACCTATTGTCACTTTTTAGATAACTTTTATTGATGTTCAGGTCAAGAGGTCAAGGTCACAATGAGGTTATACGTCAGTACTTTCATTCTAGTGGCAGTAGTTTTTGGATAAGTAGTTTATAGATGAAGAGGGAGGCATCATTTTTAGCTCCACTGTTTTGAAAGAAAATATGGAGGAATTGTCGTAGCCCTGGCGTCAACGTCCGTGTCATCTGCATCATTGTTGTCGTCATCTGCATTAACATGCAAAAACTTTTACATTTCAAAAAACTTTTTTACATTTTATAATATCTCTGTCATTATGAAGGATATTACTTCAAACTTGGACACATTGTTTACTACAAAAAGGGAACCCATACACCATGGGCAGGTAACCATCAAATTATTTTTGACACAGTTATGCTCCCTTCAACTTTAAATTTTAAGTGGAAACCAAGCAACTGCAGCTGAGCATTTGTACCCGTATGTTGTGCTCTTGTTTTTCTTATGAGTTAATTAATATAAAAATCAGGTCATTATAGCAGTTGCACTTTTTCTGACGTCTCATTACCTTGAGAAATAAAACTTGCATAGGAAGACTTCAGAATCATTCTGTGTAAAATGGATACTCGGCATAAATCAAAGTTTAGTGCTTAAATACAATTAAAAACATCGTGACAAAAGGAGAAATTGCATGATACAAGCATTTTCTTTTCTTCTAACAATGATTTTTTTATAGGCAGAAATGGGTTGAAAGTAACCTGTGTCAATAATGACTGTGGTCTGGTCAAATTCTGACATAAATATACTGCTTAGATATACCAATAGAAAATCACTGTTTTCGGCAGTATAATAATATGAAGGGCTATACTTGATACAGACGATTCCTCCTGACCTTTTTTAACAAAATTTCTAAAGATTTTAACTGAAGTGGCATACAAATTCATATTTTTATAGCAATGATTTACTTTTTACCAAACATTCCCATATTTTGACCCTATACCACACAATCCCGACTTTGAACAACCAAGAGGAAGAAGGCTTTGGAAAACATTGTTGGAAAAGGAGAAAATGCTGGTTACATTACCAACAATGCTCTTCTAACCTTCCAAAGACAATTCCGGTCATTTCAGCTATTTTAATTTTTCATCTGCAAATGACTTCAATTTGGACTAGAGTAAACTTTTCTTGTTAGGTAAAGAGTTAGGGACCTTGAGGAAAAAGATCTTGGAAATCATTGTGGTCAACTGGTGAAAATGCTTGTTATTAGCATGTTTTCCATTTCCCACATTAATTTCTCTCCTGTCAGAGACAAATCCCATCAGTTTATGCACAATTGATTTGTTGTCTTCAAAATCAATGCATTCAATTTTGACCAGTCTAACATAACACTTTGTCGTCTGGTAAGGAGTTAACTCTTTACCAAACAACAAAATTTTGGACTGGACCAAATTGAAAGCATGTGCAGATGACGAAATAGAAATAGCTCAAATGATGATTTTTGTCCTTGAGGGAATAGAAAACATTTTGGGAAAAGGAGAAAATGGTTACCCGCATTTTCTCCTTTTCCCACAACGTATCAAAACCTGTTCTTCAGGGTTGGTAAAACTTGGGACTGGTTGCTAAAGGGTTAAATGGTTGTTTGCAGCTGCTTTCAGTTTGGAAAACTCCATGATTTATTTTTTTGGAAAAGTAAGTCTACTTTTCCCTATTGAATTCAAGTAGTCCAATATTTCCCTCTTCATGAAGTAATGATTTGGTCCTGAACCCAAACATTCACAAGTTCTAACAACCTGCAAGGAAGAACTAAAAAATTGTGGGAAAAGGAGAAAATGCTGGTTACCAGCATTTTCTCCTTTTCCTACAATATTTTCTACTCTTTCAAAGACAAACCCCATCATTTTAGCCACATTTGATTTGTCGTCTGCAAAAGCTTTCAATTTGGACGAGTCTAAATTTTTTGTGTTCGGTAAAGCGTTAAAACTGATGTGTGAAACCCCATTATATCTGCTAACAATTTATTGTTAAAGTCACTACTTGGAGCCTTGCGCCACCTGATCAGTGCTAAATTGAAATTTTCTTCGCACATCACACTGTGTTAGTAAGAGAAATGTCACAAAGTTATTACAAAATGCACATTCAAACACCTGTGTCTGCAGTGTACGGTAACCCTTCACCGCGAGAAAAACTTGATGGCAATTCTTTTTCTTGGGATTTCTTACTTTTTGTATGGGACCAATCCTCAAGCACTAAGAAAAACTCTTGACCAGATGGCAGAAAATTATTAGACATGTGGAAAAGTTTGCAGACAGCAAATTTAATGTGGCTCAAATTATGGGATTCTGTCTTTGGTTGGTTAGCTTAGAAAATTTTGTGGGAAAAGGAGAGAATGCTGCTTACCAGCATTTTCTCCTTTTCCCATGAGGTTTTCTGAAACCTTTTTCCTCAGGGTCATTTACACATGGGTTTGTCCGAAAAAATCTTTATTGTGATCCAAATTTGGTATTTTATTTGATTATATTGTAAGAGATTTGATGCAATAAATATCAATAGAGCAAAAATCCAAAGACACGCATATGATTTAGTTACTTATCTATTTGGCTGTAGTATGTTCTTTGAACTATTCATACTAATAGTTTTTAAACGCCCTTCGAAGATGGGACGTATTATGGGATCACCCATGGCGGGTGGGCGGTTTCCAGTTCTTTGTCCGGAGCATAACTTTGTCATCTCCAGTCCGATTGACTTGAAACTTGGCATGTGTGTTTGTTGCAATTATACGGAGTGCAGTGCGAAAGAACCATAACTCTACCTCATGCTGTCTTTGAGTTATTTCCCTTTGATCATCATTTTTACAGCATTTTCTGCTTGTCCGGAGCATAACTTTGTGATCTCCAGTCTGATTGACTTGGAACTTGGCATGTGTGTTTGTTGCAATTATACGGAGTGCAGTGTGAAAGAACCGTAACTCTACCTGGTGCTGTCTTTGAGTTATTTCCCTTTGATCGTCATTTTTACAGCATTTTCTGCTTGTCCGGAGCATAACTTTGTCATCTCCAGTGCGATTGACTTGAAACTTGGCATGTGTGTTTGTTGCAATTATACAGAGTGCAGTGCAAAAGAACCATAACTCTACCTGGTGCTGTCTTTGAGTTATTTCCCTTTGATCGTCATTTTTACAGCATTTTCTGCTTGTCCGGAATATAACTTTGTAATCTCAAGTCAGAGTGACTTCAAACTTGGTATGCATGTTTTTTTGCAATATTACGGAGTACAGTGTGCAAGAACAATAACTCTACCTAGTGCGGATTTTGAGTAATTCCACTTTGATCTTCATTTTTACAGTATTTCTTGCTTGTCTGGAATGGAACTTTGTCACCTCAAGTCAAATTGACTTGAGACTTTGGTAAACATGTTTGATGCATTACCTGCCCTTTACGATTATTATACCCCCTCGACAACTGGTGGTGGGACGGGCGTATCTTGCGACAATTTGCCGCTCTTGTTTTGACGATGGTCTTGCTGTAATACTTGTTTTCAGCTAAAGTGTGTCAGAATGAGTTTAGATATGCCTCAAATGTTTGTTACTATTGATAAAATAAGGAAAAAATAAAGCACAAGGTCTCATAGGCAAAATAAACTAGCTGTCATGAAAACTTCTATTATTTTCTCAAATTTTTTTCAAATTTTCCTTACGGAAAGTGAAATATCAATGAGATTTTCTTAAATGAATCAAAAGATCAGTGCTAAATAAGTGATAAGCCATATTATTCTTTGAGGAGATTCAATCCAAAAAATGGATTGTCATATCTAGGAGATGGAGACTAACACTGACAAATAGGCAAGCTAAAAATATGTTGTGTTCTGTAACAAAGTCCAAAACATACCTTAAGATTGGAAAAAGAATAGGGCTCCCAAGGTCTGTTCACAAGAAATTACAAGGTCTCATGGGCCAAACTGTAATGGTCACAAATTCATATTTGGTATCAGTGGGATAAATTCACATTCTGTATAATGTACCAGCAAATCAGATTGAGAAATGAAAGCCCAGTCTGTGAACAACTTTATTTTGTATTTGCGAAAGATTGCAAATGTCTATAGTTTGTAAAAAGTAAGATAAAGAAATTGTCTCCTAGGTTTATGACTCACATTATGCATGGTCTCATGGCCCATATAAACTATAGTCTGCTATTAAAACCTATTACATCCATTAATCAGTTTTGTGTACTTAGTTACACAAGCAAGCATTGGCACAGTTTTCAAAAAATTCTTACATGTGACTCATCCCAGTAAGATTTGGAAAAAGAAAGGGGTTCCAAGGTTCCTTCACCAGAATGTTCAAGCTCTCATGGGCCACATAAACCTATAGCCTGCCATTAAAGCTGTTACAATTAAAATCCATTTTTGTAGTCTGACATGGTGTCTTTACAAATTCCCTCTAAGTCGTAAATGTAATCCGAGCCAGAATGGCCTGCCCTCAATGTTCTCTTTCAACAAGCTATCAAAAGATGCAGAAGACATTTTTTTAATGCTTTTAGTTCAAAGCCACTTGATGCATTCCTGCTTTAAACAGTGTGAAAGAGAAAGAAGAAAATATTCCTGTTGCAATGACTGAATGAGTTGGCCCAAACTCTAGTTCAACATGCAAAGCCATAATTACATAGGTACGTTAACCCTTTATCAAACAATCCCGAATTTTAAAGACCCTTAGGTTGAAGGCTTTTGAAAACATTGTAGGAAAATGAGAATATGCTGGTAACCAGTACTCTTGCCTTTTTCCTCAGTGTTTTCTACACTGTGAAAGAAATTCATTTCATTGTTACCACTGTCATCTGAAGATGCTTTTAACCTGGATGAGTCTGAAATTCTGTCGCGTGGTAATGATGGGTTAACCTTTTACCTCACAATCCCCAGTTTTTCACAACCCTGAGGTAGGAGCCATTTCAAAACATTGTGGGAAAAGGATAAAGTGCTGATAACCAGCATTTTCTCATTTTCCTCCAATGTTTTCATAAATGTTATAGATTATCTTTTAAGGTACTGGCACATTTGTCTTCTGCGAATTATGAATGCTTTTAATTTGGTGAAATTTAGTGTGTTTAGTACTACAGATACTCAGGAAAAAACATCAAGAGGTAAGCACTAGAAAAATTAAAATTTGCAAGGGTGTAGCTAGCCCTAAATAAAGTGTACATAAAAGAAATATCAAAGGTATTACCCGGGGTGCAAAGTGCTGATGGGGGCTGCAGGAGGGGTTCCGGGGGAGCTCCCCCCAAAAATTTTGGAATGCAGAAACTACTTGGTGGCCTCTGGTGAATTTTTTGGCAAAATTTTGTCAAAGTAAGGGCTAAAGAATTCAAGAAATATGTAATTTGATCAATACAAGATATCTGTTTTTTTTCTTTTTTGGAAAGTGTACGCAGCTGTGCTTTTGCATACTGGCAGCTATGCCCCTGATGTATATAAAAAAAAATTTTCAAATATTGTTGTTAAATCTGAAATTTGTATGACATTTTAATCCTGCATCAAATGGGCATTTGTTTCTGTGAGCCAGAAAAAGACTTGCAACCATTGTGAGAAAAGAAAAAAATGGAGTATTTTATCCAAAAAGAATTTATTGTCTGTAAATGCTGCCAGGATGAATCAGATTGAAATTTTGTTCACTGGTAAAGAAATAATTATGATACTGTATTTAGTACTGGGCTAAATCAGCAGATTATTGTATATTATTTTATTCCCAAAACAAACATTATTGTAAATTTCTTTTTATGTTTTCATTTTTTTACCATTTCCTCTAAGTGACAAAGGCTGGTCTGAAAGCACAATGGAGTTCAAGCGGAATGGTGACAAGATTAGATCCAAGCAAGGAGGTCAGTATGTATTATTTCCGGGTGTCAATATTGACGGATAATTGTCGATGTTAACTTGGCATTAGGCTTACTGTTTACCTTCACACACTTGGGCAGAAGGTGACTCTTTACCATATTTTCAACTTTTCATCTTATTCATCTTAGAAAAATAGTGGGAAAAGGAGAAAAAGCTGGTGACCACAAGATTTTCTACCCTATCAGAGAACTCCAGCTTATTTGTACAAATTTCAGATTTGTTGTCTGCAGTTAATTTCGATTTGGTAGTCAACAGTTTCTTGTTTGGGAAAGGGTTAAATCTTTACCAGATGACAAGAATTTAGACTTTTTGATAATTCGAAAGCATTTAGAGCAAGCGACAAATTAGATGTGGCTCGAATGATGGAATTTGCCTTTGAAACACACTAAAAAAAAATGTAGATAGTAAAATATTGTGGTAGTTGTCGTAGAAGAGGTGAATACTGGTTTCCAGCATTTTTTCCCTCTTCCCAAATTGTTTTCAAATTGTTTTTTAAAGCCTTTTTCCTCACTCAGGCTCATCAAAACATGGAATCGTTTGGTGAAGGGTTGAGGGTTCCTTTATGTGTCCAAGCTCCATTCTGTGAAGGGTATAAGTTATTTAGTTTGATAAATTTGTATGCTGTTATATAATCTGATTTAACCCTTAAAGTGCCATTCACAGCTACATGTATTGTTGCCTTTGCGGCCAGTTTAGAACAAGATCGAGTTGTACAAAACGTGTAGTCATATCTTCGATATACACTGTCTTCTTTGCAGAGACATTCTGCACAAGAGCAACCTTAAAATTGCTTTTATTTGGATCTTATTTCTAGACTGAAAATGTCTGTCGGGTTTGTAAGGGGTTACAAGGGTTATTATTGTTATGATTTTGTTCAGTCTGATCACAAAATACCAGTGAAAAGTGATTGGATATTATCAGTTATCAAGCTTTGTGTGATTAATTTCAGAATAATTGATACATTTGAAACTTGCAAAAATTATACCTTTTTTTTTAAAAATGTTATTCTATTTTCCAATTTATTCTTGGAGCAGTAAATGAATGAAATAGGCCCTCTTCAATAAAATAAATCAGTCAATCTATTGTAATTTAAGATCGTTTTGGCCAATACTTGTACCAAAGTAACAGAGAGTCTAGATTCAAGATCAAACAGCATGTTCTGTGCAGTCTGATCTTGATTTACTTTATCCTCAAAAGCAACTTAAGCCAGTTCAAGTGCATTAAGGGTAAAGACGTACGGTATATCTTTTCGTCAGAGAAACATGGAGGACCTAACGTGCAACAGTGACTCAAAGGACTGTGAGGAGCTAGACCTTCTTGATGGTAAGTGATAGTACATGTACAAGCTAATGATAAATGATATTACAAGATAATGGTAAGTAGTGTTGCAAGATATTTATCATATACCTATAGATATTTAGCCTGGTTTATTTGATAGCAAATGATATCAGTATAAATAATTACCTGGATGCACTTGATAGAAAATAATATCACAAGGTAATGGTAAATGATATAACAAGATGAGGGCTTTTTATTTTACAAGATATTATATACCTATAAATATTTAGCCTGATGTACTTGATGAAAAGTGATTTTGCAAGCTAATACTAAAAGATATTACAAGATGATAATAAGTGATATTGCAATACATTTATTATGTACCTACAGATATTTTGCTTGTTGAACTTGATGGTAAATGATATTTCAAGATATTTGTCATTTATGTATAAATATTTAGCCTGATGTACATGATGGTAGCGGTTTAACAAGAGGGTGATATTACAAGTTATTACATTCTGTTACTAATAATAGTAACATTTTCTACCGAAAATGGTGTAATAACTGTCCAGCTAGTAAGATTGATTGAAAAATAACGGTATTATTTCATTCTTTTTATCAGTTATGAGCAGGACACTGTATTAAAAGAAAACCTTTTCATGAAGGATAATCATTTTTCATCAATGTTTATACAGTCTTTAGAAGACATTTGTCTGGATCTGTTTGATCTGTTCAGCCATCAAAATCTTCGAGAATACTGTCAGCACATTTATGCTGCAGAGACAACTTACAAGCTGTCGAATTTTCTACAGAGAGGCTATGCCTTTCAATCGAGGATTTCTAAATATTTTGGGTACCATCCGAAGCCCGGTCAGTTTTGATATTGTACTTTGAACATAAATCACATCTCAAACGTATTTTAATTGTGCGATGGAAGAAGCAAGGAGTACATTCCTTGCCATTTTTCAATCGTTACCTTTCGGACATTTTTGCCCCGATGATTTCATCGCAGCATTAACAATATCGTTCACAAGGGCAGAACATATCACCTTGGGCTCTTTTGCAGGCCTACTTGATTCTCTGTGAGCACGATAAGCCAAACATTAGAATGGCTTACGCTTGCGACGGAAATCGCCGACTCACACTTCCAAAAATTGATAATATGTTACAGATATGTTTTTTTAGTGATTCTTTATACTGATAATTGGTTAAGACAATTTATTATCTTGAAAGTCAATATTATTGAATTATGTGGAAATGATTGTTCAATAGGTAGTAGAAGGAAAGTAAATAATTTCTTACTGTTTATACCATTTTAATTGGAAGATAAATTATCATTTATGTACATTGTTAAAAAAAGAGAAATTGGTGTTGTGCTATATAATTTAAAACTAAGGCAAAAAAATCATCATGCTTTATCAATTTTGACATATAGTTTCGGTGACAGTTGGCACTGTTCGGTTCCGTGAATCTGCGATTTCTCCTGATACATCACACTTTAGTACAGGCTTCTGAGATACACCACACTAACCACATTGATAAATTTTAATTGTATGTAACTGTGGAATCCCCAGATGTAACCATAAGAAGTGAACAACTTCAAAATACAAAGTGTTCCTTGTTCATAAAACAGTTTTGGGGCGACACGATTCCATACCGTGCCAAACTCCAAAACAAGTACATGTACAAGTACAAGTGACATTGAAGGTTGCAATTCGTTCAGAAAGTGATATATAAGCGTTTCAGTGACAATAAAGCCGATCAAGATCCCGAAATTGGTTGTAGACAAAAAATATGCGTTGAAAATCAGACGAATTGCGTATCCTAGACAGCATTTGCGTATTTGATACGCTTCAAAATAAGTTTCGTTGGGTATTTCCTATTCCAACTTGCGTAAAATAAGCAAATACGTAGCTTATCTGGCTCTCTGCCTATGAACATTTAGCCTGACAAGCTTGATTGTAGTGATATTACAAGATCATGGTAAATTATTTACAAGATGATTGAAAATGATTTCACAAGATATTTATCATATACTTATAAATACGAGGGTTGTTCGATATGTAATGTGTATTGTACGATATCTCAAAAGCATTCGACTCAAATAGTGAAATGAACATTACATCCCTTCAAAATATTCTCTGCGGCTTGAAATACATAATTTCAATCTCTGAATCCATTTCTGAAATGCATCATTGTACACTGATTTAGGTAGACCTCTGAGGCACTGACTGATGGCTGAGCCAAGGGCTTGTCGGGACTTGTAACGACGACCAGATAAGAACTTTTTAAGTTTTGGAAAAAGGAAAAAGTCGCATCGGGCTAGATCTGGAGAGTATGGTGGGTGTGGCAAGACAGTAACCTTCTCCGACTTCAAAAATTGCTTCACAAGCTCAGATGTATGTGATGGAGCATTATCATGAAGTAGACGAACATGCCTAAATCCTGACACAGGGCGTCGTTTAAGATAATATTTCTTGAGCTTTTTTAGTATAACATCTCGGTAATACCGACCTGTAACAATTTTGCCCTTCGGCAGGGAATTTGTACGGCTATACCATCACATGAGAAGAATATGCAATAAAGGACCTTCTTTGTGCTTATGCTTCTTTTGGCAACTACAGGCCTTCTACCGTGTTTAGTTAGCCATATTTTGTTTCCAATTTTTCTTACTGGTTCGAAATAGTGAACCCATGTTTCGTCACCAGTAACAATGTTTGCAAATTGTCTTTGATTGAATTTGGGAAACATTTTGAGCAATTGCTTAGCGGTTTGTACTCGTACCAGTTTTTGGTCATCTGTCAATATATGCGGTATCCATCTGGCAGAAATCTTTCGTACTTTCAAAATAGGCTTCAAAATGAAATGCACCCGCGATAGCGATAAGCCAACAGCGTTGGCAATATCACGAATTGTGTATCTGCCATCACTTTCAATTATTTCCCAGACTTTTGAGACATTTGCCTTGCCTGTTAAAGTCACAGGTCGGCCAGATTTCGCTGCATCTTTGACGGACTCTGTGCCAGTCAGAAATTTCTTTCTCCACCTACGAACTGTCTCATAAGATACCTTATCAGACCCATAAACTTCGCCCAATTCAGTAAAAATCTGCATTACCGAATGACCGAGTTTTGTGCGAACTTTTATATAAGCTCTAATTTTTTCAATATTCTTAATCTGTTTCCCAACTATTTTTACAACAGTGGTCAACGACTAGCTCTAATGAAATGACTATAAGTTTAAAACTATGTGGAGCTAAAGGCTCGTGTTTATACCGTTAGAAAGGTATTGAATAGAGCTATTTAAGCGTATCATCATCCATGAAATCGTTGAAAGCGTTATCGCGCTGTGGTACAATACACATTACATATCGAACAGCCCTCGTATTCAGCCTTATGTACTTGATGGTACTGATATTAAAAGATGGTGGTGAATAATCTTAGGAGATATTTATCAGATACCTATTTAGAAATTATTTAGGGAAAAAGTGAGAGCATTTTTTAGGTGAGATATAAGTTACAGGTGAAATCGAGAGAATATACCCTTTACCAAACAATTATTGTACCTTTTACCAAACAACTGTGAGTTTTATTGACCTTGAGGAGGCAGACGCTTATGTAAACATTGTGTGAAAAGGAGAAAATACTAGTAAGTAGCATTTTCTATCTTTTCCACGATGTTTTCTCCCCTTTATAATAATATTTAATTTGTTGTCTGTGAATGCTTTCAATATGGACAAGTTTAGTCGTCTGTTTGAGAATTAACCCTTTACCACACAATCCCGACTTTTAACGACCTGTGAAAGAATCCTTTTGAAAACATTGTGGGAAAAGGAGAAAATGCTGGTAACCAGCATTTTCTCCTTTTCCCACAATGTTTTCTACTGTTCCCAAAACAAATTTCAATTCTTCAGTCACCTTTGTTTTGTCGTCTGCAAATGCTTTCAGTTTGGACCAGTCTATAATTTTGTCGTTTGGTAAAGAGTTAAACAAATATCAGTTGTACAATCAGAAAACTAATTTTACAAAAGTAATACATAGTTGACTTTTTTTCTAGCGCAGAATTCATCAAATATAGAGAAACATTAAACCCTACACAAAATGTTCTGAGTTTTAACATGCCAGACGAAGAATGCTTTTGAAAACAATTTTGGAAAAAGAGACAAATACTGGTTACCAGCATTTGTCTCTTTTTCTTCAGTGTTTCCTACTATATGAAAGACTAATTTCATGTTTTGAGTAACATTTAATCTGTCATCTGCAAATGCTTTCAATTTCAAATAGTCTGAAATTTTGTCGTGCTGTAAAAAGGTAAACTTACCATAGATCAATAACAGCATATGTTTCAAGAATATAATAAAGAAACACACAAAAAAATACAAACTCTAAACTGCTGACCATTGGAAACAGAGCAAGCTGACAGCCTCTTGAAACATATGTTAGATAATCGTACTTTTCATTAACTCTTTACAAAACAGTCTGGAGTTTTAACCACCCAGAGGGAGAAGGCTTTGGAAAACATTGTGGGAAAAGGAGAAAATGCTGGTAACCAGCATTTTCTCCTTTTTCCCAAAATGTTTTCTACCCTTTCAAAGACAAATTTCATAGTTTTTGCAATGTTTACTTCGTCGTCTGCAAATTTGGACCAGTCTAAAATTTTGTCATCTGGTAAAGACTTAACCCACTAACCCATTACCACACAAGGCCGACTTTTAACGACCCTGGGAAAGAAGCCTTTTGAAAACATTGTGGGAAAAGGAGAAAATGCTGGTAACCAGCATTTTCTCCTTTCCCCACAATGTTTTCCACCCTTTCAAAGAAAAGTTGCACCATTTGAACCACATTGAAATTGTTGTCTGCAAATGCTGTTAGTTTGAACAAGGCTAAAATTTTGTCATCTGGTACAGAGTTAATCTTTAGGCTGCTAAGGGCAACTTACTCAGATCTTTTGTGGACAGTGTAGATCAAGATCAGATTGCACAGAATGTGCAGTCTGATCTTGGATCTACACTGTCTGACAAGATATTTTCCCCAAAAAATACCTTTGAAATAACAACATTAAATTTTGGGGTTTTACTTTTGGCTTGAAAGTTTCATTTCAGTTATTTAGCAGGATAAGGGTTAAATCCTGCAGACGACTTTTTTTAATGTTGCAGCAGACAGATTTCAAAAATATTGCAGCAAAAGGAGAAATTGATCATCCAAGAAGATTTTCCATTTGCCAAACTATTTTTATGTAGTGAACCTGATATCATGTAGATTGCCCTTGTTTTACATGGATGTTTCTGAAGTCATATGCTGCAAGTTGCTTAAATTTACGTTGTTTTAACTCTTTACCAAACGACAAAATTTTAAACTTGTCCAAATTGAAAGCATTTGCAGACAACAAAATAAATGTGACTCAGAAATTGAAATTTGACTTTAGAAGAGTAGAAAACATTGTGGGAGTAGGAGAAAATGCTGGTTACCAGCATTTTCTCCTTTTCCCGCAATGTTTTCAGAAGGCTTCTTCCTCTGGGTCGTAAAAACCAGGGATTGTTTGGTAAAGAGTTAATTCTGTTGTTAGATAAGTAGTGGTCTGTGAAAAGGTGGTTTGATTCATCTGCAAAAAGTATCTACCCATGTCAGCCTGCGCAGTCCATGCGGGCTGACATGGGTTGAAACTTTTTGCCATGGGTAAATTTTCTGCATTTTCAAAGGACCATTACACCTCATGATTCAGCCAGGTTTTAGCCAGGTTTAAGAAAAGATGGATCCACCTTACGTGATGACTTTCCATGTTTAATGCATCAAAAAAGATGCATTAGACCTCCTTTTCCTGGAGCGCCACAAATATCATTTTTCTGTTGTTGCAGATTTTGAAAAAAAAAAGGTAACACTTTTTTTCAAACGTTCATTTATTATCGTTTGGCATTACTTTTAACCCTTTACCACACAATCCCGAGTTTTAATGACCCGCAGGAAGAAGCCTTTTGAAAACACTGTGGGAAAAGGAGAAAATGCTGGTAACCAGCATTTTCTCCTCTTCCAACAATGTTTTCAATCCTTCCCAAAAGAAATTTATTTTTTATGGCCCCATTTCAAATGTCGTCTGCAAATTTGAATCTGGACAAGTCTAAAATTTTGTTGTGTGGTAAAGAGTTAAAGCAAGGGTAAATG
The DNA here is from genome assembly GCA_946811185.2 of Hippopus hippopus. Lineage (NCBI taxonomy): Eukaryota > Metazoa > Mollusca > Bivalvia > Cardiida > Cardiidae > Hippopus > Hippopus hippopus. The sequence continues at coordinate 9,420,596 of OX328103.1, read as the reverse complement.
CAGACTGATTATCCTTATGAAATATGCGTACAGAACAGGAGAACCTAATGCTACAATTTCATCATAATAACCATCATTGTCATCTTCATTGTCAGCATCATCATCATCATCATCACCTCCAGGAGCAAAACTCCAGATGTATGAATAAAAGGTAAAGACAATTACCATATGAGGAAATTTGTATGGAAGTAAGATTTTTTTCCTTAAAATCAAAACAACACTGTGAAAAGACTTTGTTGTCCTTTTAAGAAGATGTTTGGTATTGGCAGGCGTTTCTTTCTGATCGTCAGTCCCAGAATTCTTAGAGTCACGGACAGAATTGTTAATCCTTTACAAAACAATTCTGCATTTTAACAGCCAAGAGAAATAAGGTTTTTGAAAATGGAGGAGAAAAAGAGAAAATGTTGGAAAACGGTAACCAGCATTTTCCTCCTTTTCCTACTATACTTTTTACCATTTCAAATACAAAACCTCCCATTTGAGTGATGATTTAATAATTTATTGCAAAAGCTTTCAATTTGCTTGAGTGTAAAATTTTGTCATTCACTAAAGGATTAACTCTTTACCAAATGACAGAATTCTAGCACTGTCCAAATTGAAAGCATTTGCAGATGACAGATGTAGCACAAATTATAAAACTTGCCTGTCAAAGGGTGGAAAACATTGTGGGTAAAGGAGAAAATGCTGCATTTTCTCCTTTTTCCTACAATGTTCTCAAAAGACTTCTTTCTCAAGGTCGTTGAAAGTCGGCATTGTGTGGTAAAGGACTAACCTTATTACACAAACTTTTTTTGTACGACCAAAGAGAAGACACCCAACAGGCACTGTCATCTGCACATTTCGTACCAAAATTGGGGAGCTCCCACATTGAAATGCTGACCTATCCCTTTACGGCACAATCCATAGTTTAAATGAGTCAGTCTGGCAGAAAGACAGCTGTGGAAAGCATCGTGGGATAAGGAGAAAATGCTGGTAACCAGCATTTTTCTCCTTTTCCCACCATGTTTCCTATCCTTTCAAAAAAAAAAACTTATTGTTTCAACCAAACTGAATTTGTTGTCTGCAAATGCTTTCAAGTGGGATGGGTCTAAATTTTGCTGTCTCCTTAACCACACAGTCCCGACATTTAATGACCCTGAGGTATAAGGCTTTTGAAAACATTGTGGGAAAAGGAGAAAATGCTGGTAACGAGCATTTTCTCCTTTTCCCCACAATGTTTTCTACCCTATCAGGGACAAATTTTGTCATTTGGGCCACCTTTAATTTGTCGTCTGCAAATGCTTTCAGTTTGGACCAATCTAAAATTTTGTTGTTTGGTAAAGAGCTAAAAACCATTACTGATGTTAACAGTTTAGCAGATGATAAAGTTTTTGACTTTTCCACATTAGATAGTATTTGTAGAATACAAATTAGATGTCGCATAACTGATGAGATTTGTCTGTGATAGATAATAAAACATTGAGGGTAAAGGAGGAAATGGTAGAAACCAGCATTTTCTCCTTTGCTCACAATGCTGTCAAATTTTCTTTTTCATCAGGATCAATAAAACAATTTATTGTTTGGTAAAGGATAAAACACCCTTAACCCTTTACCAAACAATTCTGAGTTTTAATGGCCCTGAAAGAGAAGACTATTGAAAACATTGTCGGAAAAGGAGAAAATACCGGTAACCAGCATTTCTTCTATTCCTTACAATGTTTTCTGTCCTTCTCAAAACCATTTTAAATTTTTGAGTAGTATTTTTTTGCAAACGCTTCTTATGTGGACTAGTCTAAAATTTTATCAACTCTACCAAACAACAAAATTTTAGACTTGTCCAAATTCAAAGCTGCTGCAGACAACAAACTTGATGTGGCTCTATTAGTGAAATTTGTCTACGAAAGGAAAAAGACATTGTGGGAAAAGGAAAAAATGATGGTTAGGGTTAACCAGCATTTTTCCCCTTTTCCAACAATACATTTTAAAAGGCTTCTTTCTCAGGGTCGTTAGAACACAGGATCGTTTGATAAAGGGTTAACACTTTACCACACAATCCCGAGTTTTAACGACCCTGAGAAAAAAGCCTTTTGAAAACATTGTAGGAAAAGGAGAAAATGCTGGTAACCAGCATTTTCTCCTTTTCCCACAATGTTTTCTACCCTTCCCAAAACAAATTTCAATTTTTCAGTCACATTTATTTTGTCGTCTGCAAGTGCTTTCAATTTGGAGTAGTCTGAAACTTTGTCGTGTGGTAAAGAGTTAAAGAATTATCACCACCTTATTTTGACCCTGGGTATATAGGGTTATTCCAGCCAGTTGCTCATGTGTTCCCGAGGGAGGACAGGTAAATTATCCAGACACTGTCATGCGGTTCCATGGCAAGTTGCATATCACTTTGTCATTCTGACAATTACAGGCAAGCTCCCAATCTTCATTCCAGGTGTGACAGTGTAACTTTTTTTTCTTGTTTAACTCTTTTCCACACAATCCCAACTTTTATCGACCCTGGGAAAGAAGCCATTAGAAAACATAGTGGAAAAAGTGGAAACATTGGAAAACATTAGTGGGAATAGTGGAAACATTAGAAAACATAGTGGGAAAAGGAGAAAATGCTGGTAACCAGCATTTTCTCCTTTTCCCACAGTGTTTTCTACCATATCCAAGAAAAATCTCTTGTTTTGAGCAACATTAAAATTGTCGTCTGCCAATGCTTTCAATTTGGACAAGGCTAAAATTGTGTTGTCTGGTAAAGGGTTAAATTAAAACCCAAGCAGCAGAAAGCACAGAAGGCTTAGTTTGGGTCTGTATTCACTAACCATAATACAGTCTAAATGGCTTTCATAGCTAAGTCTTAAGAATTTCCTAAATTTCGAAGTAACACAATTTCTGATTGGCTAAAGCAAATTGTTTAGCCAGTCAGAAATTATGTTCCTTTGTAAATTTTGAATTGGACAAAGGAAGTAATGTAGAATGGTTGGAGATTACAGATTCAGGACTAATAACTTGAATTTATGCTGAACTGAGTTTGTGCTCAAATGTTGAGTTGAATTTAAGAAATAATCTTCTTTTCCGTAATGGTGGTTTATCGTTCAATAATCCACGTTTGTGAGTTATGAGAGGCACAATAAATAAACCACGAGGGTGATTGCCTCAGAGTCTTTAAAAGTCAGGATTGTGTGGTAAAGGGTTAACAAAACAGAGAAAAGTTCTAAAAATTAAATGAGCCATGCTCTGTGAAAAGGGGGCTTAATGCATCTACAAAAAGTATCGACCCAGGTCAGCCTGCGCAGTCCGCGCAGGCTGACCTGGGCTGAAACTTTTTGCTATTGGCTAATTTATTGTATTTCCAAGGACCATTCTACCTCATGATTAAGTTGGTTGTCAAAGAAATTAGCTATTATGGATCCATAATTATGCATTTGCTTGATAGGTATCAAGCATCATGGAGATGCATTAAGCCCCCTTTTGCCAGAGCTTGGCTCAAATTAATTACTTTATCAGGTGCCCTACTACTTCTACTGCTACATAATTTTTCTTATTTTGAAATTTTATGTCGAGTGAACATGAAAAAAAACTTTTTTTATGCTCTGATGCTCTGATGCTCTGATCCTTGTCTTGGATCTATACTGTCAGATACTTGACAAGATATTACAATTTGCTTTTGGCACCTGATTGAAAATGTGAATTTATGCAAAAAACAAAGTAAAACTGTTGGGATGAACAAGTGTCAAGAGAGTTTGGCTGGTTAATGTTAACTTTGTATATCATATTAAAATTTCTTAACAAATTGAATAGATCTGAAGAAAAAATCCTTGCACCCCCAAATATGTTAACCTTTTATCACACAGCCCAACTTTTAATGACTCTAATAAAAGGGGCTTTTGAAAACATTACGGGAAAGGGAGAAAATGCTGGTAAACAGTATTTTCTCTTTTTCCAACAAAGTTTTGTACCCTTCTATGAAACAAATTTCAGTTTTTGAGTCAAATTTATTTTGTCATCTGCAGATGCTTTCAATTTAGACAAGTCTAAAATTTTGTTGTTTGGTAAAGAGTTAAGTCATCCTAAATTTTAGCGAGACTCACTTATTTCAAAATCACTGAGCAACATTTATTTATTTGTCTGCAAGTGCTTTCAGTTTAGAGAACTTTAAATTTTTATCGCTTAGTAAAGAGTTTATTATTGAATATGTTGCAAACAATATTACCATTTTTAAAATGCTGTGAAAAGTGGTAAGATTAACAGAAAAAAAATTCAGTGATTATGTAATCACAGTTTTGAAAAAATGTTAACCCTAAATTCTCTGCAAAACAATGCAATGTTTTAATGATCCTCTGGAAGTATGCTTTAGAAATCATATTAAGAATAGGAGAAAATGCAGGTGACCAGAATTTCCTTCTTTTTCCCACAATGTTTTCTATTCTTTCATAGAAAGATGTCATTGTTTGAGCTTAGTAACATTTTATGTGACATGCAGGGTTCTGCATGGCTCAGTAGTAAAGTGTAGAACTCATGACCTAGAGGCCCCGGGTTCGAGCCTCACCATATCCACTGGGTTTTTTTCATCAGAGTGCCCTTGGGCAAGACACTTCAGAGCTCAGGCCTAGTACTGGTGACACCCAGGAAATACATGAATAGGTGAGCTGTCACGGTGATATGTCTGAAATAATGGTGAAAGCAGCGTAAAAACACCATTCAATCAATCAATTAATATATCGCCCAGAAATGTTGTAAATTTGAGGAAGTCTTAAAATTTGTCTTCTGTTAACTCTTTCCAGATCAGAATCTTTTGTGGACAGTGTAGATCTTGATCAGACTGCACAGAACATGCAGTCGGATTTATGATATATACTGTCCACTACTTCATTCTAGATTTTGATCTTGCAGTAGAACTGTATTTGTATGCTTTGAGTAAATGCTATTTATATATTCAGTAGTGAAAAGAGTTAAAGGGTTAAAGGACCATAATACCATTCCAGAAGGAAACAGTTGATCTGGCACAGACTGTGATCAATGAACTGTAGTTTCTGGGAACTGAAACAGGTCCCCGGTCTGGACTGTGTCTCTGCCTATTTACAAATATAGACTGGGACAACCACCTTAAACAAGCATGATTTAATTTTCAAATAGAGGCTCTGGCTTCTCTCATATCCTCTTATATCCAATCTTGTTTGTCCAAGAATTCTTGGATGATACAAACCAGATGGCGCTGTTATGCAAATTTCACATACAAGGGTATGAAGTCACATTCATTGTACCATATTGAACCAATTTTGTTGCAGGCAGATGGGGCTTTTGTTTTTACTCCTACATAAATCATTTCTTCATTTAGACAGTGCCTTTAACTAAATTTACCAAGTAATCAAAATTGAGAAAGGCTTTGAAAACATTGTTAGAAGGGGAGGAAAATGCTGGTCAACAGCATTTTCTCCTTTTCCAAAGTTTTTTACTCTTTCAAAGATAAATCTTGTCATTTTAGCAATAACCATTTCAATGGCTGCAACTGCTTTCAACTTAAACAGGTATAAAACTTTACTCTATATGAAAAAGTTAAATAATCTTAAGAAAAAAAAAATTCAGCAACATAAATGGCTGAGATATTTGAAATACAAAAGTTTGTTGTGGCAAGAATATCTTGCACAACAACAAAGAGTGTATATCCAAGATCGGACTGCATCTTTTTAGGGGTGTGATGCTGATCTGTTCCATCAGCAAAGCATTCAATTCTGTTGTTGGAACCCTATGGGTAAAAACATTTGAAACCAATACCTTTTGGAGACACATATTGAAGTAACATTCATTTTACCATAATTGAGCCAGTTCCTTAATATGGCAGATGAAAATGTGCTTTTCCTCTTCCATAAAATCATCTAAGTACTGCTTAGCAGCCTGAGAGTTTATAATTAAGAAATTGCTGGAGGAATTTGTTGGTGTTCTCAGAGTGGACCTGATAAGAATTTACTAATTGAGAAATTGCTTTGAGGAACTCATTGTTGGTTATCAAAGTAGGCCCTAAGAGGAATTTACCAATTGAGAAATTGCTTGAGGAATAAAAATGTCGGTTATCAAAGTGGGCCTTCAAAGTTATTTACTGATAAAGACAATGCTTGAGGAATTAACAATATTGGTAATCCAAGTGGGCCTATACAGGAATTTAGTAAATGAGAAATTGCATTACTAGGAACTTATTGTTGGTTATTAAATTAAGTGGGCCTTTAGAGGAATATTCTCCAATTGAAAATTTGCTTGAGGATTTTTTGTTTTTATTAGAGAGGGTCTTAACACTTTTCCACACAATTCCAAATTCTAGTGATGGTGATGGAAAAGCCTTCTCAAAACATTGTGGAAAAAGGAAACAGTGCTGATTACCAGCTTTTTCTCTTTTTCTCCGAGTGTTTTCTATCCTATCACAAATAAATTCTATCATTTGAGTCACATTTTATTTGTCATCAGCAATATTAAATTGCTTTCCGTATTGACAGACAAATCCCATCATTTAAGACACATTCTAACATGACACGTGAATTTGACTCTATAAACACAGTGCAACGAAAGTGTGGTAAAATTAAGAAATAATCTTTCTGTCGTGGTTTATTGTTCAATAAACCACAGTTGTGAGTTATGAGGCACAATAAATAATCCACGAGGGCGATAGCCCGAGTGGTTTATTCATTGCGTCTCATAACTCACAACGTAGTTTATTGAACGATAAACCACGATAGAAAGAAGATTATTTTGATTCTAACTTGACCAATTCTTTATGAAAGGAAAACAAGTTCATCCTTAGAGTAAAAATGCGGATGAAGACTATGTTCTATTGAATAACTCACTAACTTACTTTATACAGAATGACGTCACTCTGCATGGAATGTCGCAGATTTTACCACGCTTTCCTTGCACTGTGTTTATAGAGCCGAATTCCCGTGTCATGTTAGAATCTACGTTATTCTATGTAAAGTGACATTATTCTGTATAAAGTAAGTAAGTTATTCAATGGAATATAATCTGCATCCTTGTTTTTACTCTTAAGTATGAACTTGTTTTCCTTTGATTAAGAGTTGGTCATGTTAGAATTGAAATAATCTCCTTTATATCGTGGTTTATCGTTCAATAAACCATGTTGTTAGTTATGAGGCGCAATGAATAAACCACTCAGGCTATCGCCCTTGTGGATTATTTATTGTGCCTCATAACTCACAACTGTGGTTTATTGAACGATAAACCACAATAGAAAGAAGATTATTTCATAATTTTACTTGTCATCAAATTTAATGCCTTCAATATTGACCAGTCTAAAATTTTCAAATTTGATAAAGAGTTAAAGTACAGAAATTTACCAATTAGACACTACTAGAGGATTACGTTATTAGTATAAGAGGGCCTATAATAGAGAGGAATGAACCAATTTAGAGATTGCTTGAGGAATTTGGTTTGGTATCTAAGGGGATCTTTGGTGGAATTATCCAACCAAAACAAAATTAAGGAATTTATTTTGGTATTAACTGGCTACCAAACAATCCAGTGTTTTACGACCTTGAGGTAGAAAACTTTTGGAGACATTGTGGGAAAAGGAAAAAATGCTGGTAACCAGCATTTTTCTCCTTTTCCCACAATGTTTTCTGCCCTTTCAAAGAAAACCTTATCATTTGATTCACATTTAATGTGTCGTCTGCACATGTTTTGAAATTGGACAATTGAAAAATTTTGTCACTGGTAATTTAGTTTTAGGGTTTTATCTGGGCAAAATATGTCCTGTCTTGTAATGTCTAGCTATTTTCTAAATTATTTATTACTTTAAAAACTGGGAAATACGCATTTTCTCCAAATAAAGAACATAGTCTACATAGAATATATCAAATGAAAGTTTTGAATTTTACAGGATTTGACTGTAAAACAGGGCTATAAAACTAGTTAATCATTGGAAACTGCTGTAAATTCTGACAAGCTCTGTATTTATATGCACACGGTAGATATTTGCAGCTGGAATCTGTCTCATATATTTTAGTTTTGTGCATTTTTTGGATGTGTGACTTGGAATTGTAAATTTTGGGTATGTTCCTTAGAGTCCATATTTTATTTAATTCTCTTTCCTTACCATAAATGACATAAGAAGCTTTTGTGGACAATGTCGATCAAGATCAGACTGCACAGAATGTGTAGTCTGACCTTTAATCTACATAATGTCCACTACTTTATTCTAAATTATGACTGAATTATTTCATGATGCTTCAGTTACTAAGAACTGTATTTGTTGCTTTTGAAAAAGTATATTTTCTTTATTTTTCCAGTGAAAAGAGCTAAAATCTCTTACTGATTTTTTAATTCTGTATCAAACCATCTAGTGATTGGCTGGAAATACAGATCCTCAGCCAATCAGAGGCTTTGTCTTAGCTCATTATGGACAAAAAAATGTTACAAAAAGTTGAAAATATAGTTGGCTGAATTCTTTCTGAATATTGATGATAGTCATTGCAACAGCATTCAATCCTCTCTCAGTTCTGTGTGCTGTTTCAAGATGTTTGCGAGAATCTGAGCAGCCAGAGGCTTAGAAAGAATGTTGTACCAAGTAGTGATAAAAGAAACTCCATGAAAACATGAATAGGTGCACTGGCCACCGATATACCTCTACATTTAAAATTGTATTGAAAACATGAAACACTTTACAAACAGTGTGATTAACAATCAATTTTTGGAATGTCTAGAACTAGCTAAAACAGAAATGGGTCAACCTTTTACAATTAGGAAATGGCCTTGAGGGAAAGGGCTGCATGAATATCCTTGAGGCAGAGGGCTTTGAATTACCGGTAACATTGTTGCAAAAGGACAAAAATGCAATTAACCACCATTTCCCCTTTTTCCCCCACTACCTGTATATTTTCTACCCCTTCAAAGACAAACCCTATCAACTGAACCCCATTGATTTGTAGTCTGCAATTTCTTCAAATATGGACAAGTCTATAACTTTGTTGTTCGTAAAGAGTTAACCCTGTACCACACAATCCCAAGTTTAAATAACCCTGAGATAAAAGACCAATAAAAACATTGTGGGAAAATGCTTGTAACCAGCATTAATTTTTGCCTTTTCCCGAGATGTTTCTACCTCATCAAAGACAAATGTAACTATGGGAGCCAGATTTCATTTGTCGCCTACAAATTCTTTGAATTTGGACCAGTCTTTCAGTTGTAGTCTGGTAATGAGTTAAGACCATTATCAAGTTGAGACAGACTGGTCATCAGAAATTAACTTTTCACCAGACGAGAAAGTTTTAGAATCATCTGTATTGAAACATTTGTAGACTGACAAATTAATGGAGTGTCAGATTATGAGTTTTGTCTGTGATTGGATAGAAAACATTGTGGGAAAAGGAGAAAATGCTGGTTACCAGCATTTTCTCCTTTTCCCACAATGTTTTCAATAACCGTCCTCCCCATGGGTTCGTTAAAATACAAGATTGTTTGGTGAAGGGATAAATCCCAGACTTACAAGTCTTTGCCAATGTCTGGCTTAATGGTGATAACAGGGAACTCTTAGCCTTGTAGGCTGTCTTTATGTTGATTTGCTGATGGTGTGGTGCCAGGCCCTGTTTAGCAATCTGTAGCATAGAGGACTTGGGAACAGGGGGTCGATACCACATTCAAATCCCCAGCTTTGCCAATTTCTTCTTGGGGATTGATGATAGTCATTGCAATAGGATTTATTCCTCTCTCACCACTTATCATTGTTTTGACAATGGTCATATGGGAAAGCAGCTAGTGGCTTTGGAAGAATATTGTTTAAAGTAATAATAAAAGAACCTCCAGGAAAGCTTGGATAAGTGCACTGGCCACTGATATATATTTGAAATAATGTTGAAAACGGCATTAAAGACCATCAAACAGATCATTATTAACTTGGGTTTCACCAGTACTAGGCCAGGGCTTTGAAGTGCCTTATCTGCCGACCCTCCAAGGAAAAGCCCTTGGTGTTTAGAGTTAGGAAACTGCTGGCCCCCAGGTTTTGAATTCTACATCTTCACCACAAGGACACTTTGGCTTTTGAGAAGAACTGAAGAGATTAGTAACCTTTAAAGCGCCAAATAAACCTAACAGACGTTTCCAGTTTAGGGATAAGACCCAAAAATTGCAATTTAAATGTTCCTTTTAGATCAATATTTCAGCAAAGTAGACAGTGTAGATCAGAGATCAGACTGCATGTTGTGTGCAGTCTGATCCTGTTCCACACTGGCTTCAATGGCAACTATTGTCATGAGAGGCCCTTATAGAATTAACATTAAATACAAAATTATTCCCCTTATCTGTCCTGAAGTCAATACAGATTCTGTATTATAATGGGCAGAATACAGGCACATCTGCCACTGACTGATAACCAGTTCAATTTTAACCCTTAACCCTTAGGCTGCTAAGCGCAACTTACTGACCTTTTGCAGACAATGTAGATCAAGATCAGACTGCACAGAAGGTGCAGTCTGATCTTGGATCTGCACTGTCAGATTAAGAGATATTTCTCTCCAAAAAATAAGTTTGAAGTAGTGTTATTTGGGTTTTACTATTGGCTTAAAAGTTTCATTTAAGTTATTCTGCAGGATGAAGGACAACATCTATACCACATGGCAAAATTTTAGACTGTTCAAAATTAAAAGCTTTTACACACAGAAAAATGCATGTGGCTGAAATGATGGAATTTGTCACTGAAAGGGCAGAAAATATTGTGGGAAAAGGAGAAAATGCTGGTTACATGTTTTCAGAAGGCCTTTTTCTTGGAGTCATTAAAACTTGTGATTATGTGAAAAAGGGTTAACGACAGAATTTTAGACTCGTCCAAATTGAAAGCATTAGCAGACGACAAATTTAAAGTGACTCAAAGATTGAAATTTGTTTTGGGAAGGGAGGAAAACATTGTGGGAAAAGGAGAAAATGCTGGTTACCAGCATTTACTCCTTTCCCCACAATGTTTTCAAAAGGCTTCTATTACAGAGTCGTGAAAACCCAGGATTATTTGGTAAAGAGTTAAGAGGGCCGAAATTACCCAGTGGACAATTTCAGTCTAGAAAATTTAGTAAGACCCTAAAAAGTGCAATTTTTAGGTTGCTCTTGTCAAGAATGTGGCATCAAAGCAGACTGTGTATGTTATTGATCATACTGCTCATTTTGTGCAGTTTGATCTTGTTCTACACTGGCTGCATGGGCAACTGTAGCTGTGAAAGGCGGTTGAAGGACTAATTTTTATGCATTCAGAACACATTGGCTGAGTCTCTTGAACCTAACCTTATCCCTTGCCATTTGAAAGATTCAGAGAAATGGTCTTCATCTACACAAATGACTGCTTTAAAAAAAAAAACATTCTAAGAAAAGGAGAAAATGCTATTCTAATTTACTTAAATCCATGCTCTGTGAAATGAAAGCTTAATACATCTGCAAAATTGAGTATCGACCCATGTATGCCTGTGCAGCTTTCTGCTTTTGGTACATTTTTGGCAGGTCCAAGAACCATTCTACCTCAGGATTCAGTGGGTTGTTAGAAAAAGTTGAATTTACAAATTCCATAATCATGTAATGATTTGCTTGGTATAATGCACCATGGTGATACATAAACCCCTTTTGCCAGAGTCATGTTTATTTCTTATTTAACTCTTTACCAGACGACAAAATTTTAGACTGGTCCAAATTGAGAGCATTTGCAGACGACAAAATAAATGTGACTAAAAAAATGAAATATGTTTTAGGAAGGGAAGAAAACATTGTGGGAAAAGGAGAAAATGCTGGTTACCAGCATTTTCTCCTTTTCCTACAATGTTTTCAAAAGGCTTCTTTGTCAGGGTCGTTAAAAGTCGGGATTGTGTGGTAAAGGTTTAACCCTTTACCAGACGACAAAATTTTATCATTAGCAAAATTGAAAGCATCTGCAGACGACAATTTCAAGGTGGCTCAAATGGTGCAATTTTTCTTTGATAAGGTAGAAAACGTTGTGGGAAAACGAGAAAATGCTGGTTACCAGGATTTTCTCCTTTTCCCACAATGTTTTCAAAGGCTTCTTACCCGGGGTCGTTAAAAATCGGCATTGTGCGGGAAAGGGTTAATAGAGTCGTTAAAACCTGGGATTTCGTTGTAAAGGGTTACCCATTTACCTCACAATCCAGTGTTAATGCTCAAGAGGAAACAACCAGTTGAAAACATTGTGGGAAAAAAAGAAAATACTGGTAAACAGTATTTTTTTTTCTTTTTCTGCAATGATTTCTACCCTGCCAAAGATAAGTCCAATCATAATTATGAGCCCTATTGTATTTGTCATCTGCAAATGCTTTCAGTTCGTATCAGTCCAAAGTAGTAAAGAATTAATTAGACCAAAGATATTCTCCAGGAATTATGCCAGATGTGTTTGTTAATTATTTTATAGGTTTGCATGACATATTTGCTTAACCCTTTACCATACGATCCCGAGTTTTAACAACCCTGAGAAAAAAGCCTTTTGAAAACATATGGGAAAAGGAGAAAATGCTGGTAACCAGCATTTTCTCCTTTTACCACAATGTTTTCCATCCTTTTAGGCACAACTCCTATCATTGTGCAACATTTGCTCTGTTGGCTGTAAACGCTTCGAATTTGGACCTGTCAAAGGTTTTGTCGTTTGGTAAAGAGTTAACCCTTTAACCCCTTACCACACAATCCTGACTTTTAACGACCCTGAGAAAGAAGCCTTTTGAAAACATTGTGGGAAAAGGAGAAAATGCTGGTAACCAGCATTTTCTCCTTTTCCCACAATGTTTTCTTCCCTTCCCAAAAGAAAGTTCAAATTTTCAGTCATTTTTATTTTGTTGTCTGCAAATGTTTTCAATTTGGACCCATCTAAATTTTGTCGTTTGGTAAAGAGTTAACAAATGGCAGAAATATAGATGGGTTGTAATTGAAAGCATTTTTGCAGACAACAAACTAAATGTCATTTTGGTCCAAATGATAGGAGTTGTCATTGATAGGGCAGAAATCATTGTGGGAAGAGGAGAAAATGCTGATTACCAGCATTTTCTCATTTTCCCATAACATTTTTAAAAGGTCATTTCTTCAAGGTCGTTCAAACTCTGGAATGTGTGGTGGGGGATTAGCCTTTACCAAACAATCTCATGCTTTAACTCTTTACCAAATGACAAATTTTTGGACTGGACCAAATTCAAAGCATCTGCAGACAACAAATTAAATCTTGTTAATATGATAATTTCTGACTTTGATAGGGTTGAAAATATTGTTGGAAAAGGAGAAAATGCAGGTTACCAGCATTTTCTCCTTTTCCAACAATGTTTTCTGCAGGCTTCTTTCTCGGGTTCATTAAAAGTCGGGATTGTGTGGTCAGGAAGAAGTCTTTTCAAAACATTGTGGGGAAAAAATAATAAATTTTCAAAACTAGCATTTTCTCCTTTTCCTACAATGTTTTCTGCCCTTTCAGAGACAAATCCTGTCATATGAGCAAATTGTTTAAATTTTGAACAGTCAAAACTTTTGTACCTACCTCTTTACCAGATTCATAATTTTAGACTTTTCCATTCTCAAAGCAGTTGCAGATCACAAATTTGATGTGGCTTAAATGTTAAATTTTTTTAATGAAAGGGTCTAAGATGTGGGTATAAGAAAAAATGCTGGAAAACAGCATTTTCTCTACTTCCCACAATGTTTTTTACCATTTCAAAGACAAATTACATCATTTAAGCCACATTTGATTTGTTGTTTGCAAATTCTTTCAAATTCGACCAGTCAAAAATTTTCTTGTTTGGTACAGAGTTAGGGAACTCTGTACAAAACCACAAAATTGTAGACTTATTCCCAATGGAACGTATTTGCAGCTGATAAAATAAATGTGACTCAGAAATTGAAATATCTTGTGAGAAGGGTAGAAAACCAGCATTTTCTCCTTTTCTCACAATGTTTTCAGAACCTTTCTGTCCTTAAACCTCAACATCATAATTATGATAATTGGTAAAGGATTAGAATTAATTAGCCCTACTTTTTTTATGTAATATTTCACTAGATGTATTTGTCTACTGTATTCTGTGGGATCTAAATTCTGTGAATAATTTATCCTGCACCTGTGCGTTTCCATCATCAAAATTCTTTATCGGAAAAAATTTTAGCCCTTAACTGAACAATCTGTGTTTACACTTCCTTTAAAAATAAGAATTTCAAAGTATTGTGGAAAAAGGAGAAAATGCTAGTAACCAGCATGCTTTCAATTTCCTATATAATGTTTCCTAATTTTTCAATGACAAATTTCATTTCAATATTTCAGCCTTATTTGCTTTGTAGTCTGGAAATGCTTTGAACTTGTGAATATGGACAGGTCTAAAAATTTGTCATTCTTGTAAAGAGGTTATTCTTTCACTACCAAATATGATTAGTCATACTTTTTCAACAGTTTCAAAACAGTTCTGCTGTTAAACAGTTTAGTCATAATCTAGAATGAAGTGATGGATAGTATAGATCAAAGGTCAGACTGTACACTCTGGAGACAGCATGTTTTGTGCAGTCAGATCTTGATCTACAATGTCCACAAAAGCTGAATATGGAAAGAGTTAACTCCTATTCCCTTGAAGGCCCTTTTCAAGAAGACAAATATTTTTTAGGGCTTTTGAAAACATGGTGATGAATGTTGGACTTTGCTTAACCCTATATCATACAATGCCGACTTTTAACAACCCTGGAAAAGAAGCCTTTTGAAAATATTGTGGTAAAAGGAGAAAATGCTGGTAACCAGCATTTTCTCCTTTTCCCACAATGTTTTCTACCCTATCAAAGAAAGATTGCACCATTTGAGCCCAATTAAAATTGTCATCTGCGAGCCCAATTAAAATTGTCACCTGCAAATGCTTTGAATTTGGACAAGGCTAAAATTTTGTCATCTGGTAAAGGGTTAAGGTGTTAATGTAGAGTAATTTCTCCATTTGTCATGGTATTTGACTTGTAGCAAGCAAATTCTTTCTTTCCCACAATGTTTTCACATGGATTCATGTGCTGAACCCTAATTCTTGAATGTTATCCATTTTTCAGAATTTTGTCTGCTCCAAAACTTGTTTTTGCATTAATTTCCAATTCCTTTGTGAAGGTTTTTCAGATGTTAAATTTTGAATGAGAGTGTTCTAATTTTATATTTTTGATATTAATTGCTACACAAAATAGGTTAAATTAACAATATTGTGCTGGTCACTATCTTTTTAACCCTTTACCATACAATCCCAAGTTTTATAATAAGATCCTGAAGAAGTTCAAGGCTTTAGAAAACATTTTGGGAAAATTAGAGATGCTTGTTCTCCTTTTACTACAATTTTTTTCTACACTATCCAAGACAGAAATCATCATTTGAGCTACATTTAATGTTTTGTTGTAATTGCTTTCAATTTGGTCCAGTCCAAAATTTTGGATTTTGGTATAGATTAAATGCTAATACCACACAGTCCTGACATTTGATGACTTTCATAAAGGAGGCTTTGAAAGTGTTTTTGCTGAAAGGAAAAACATTCAGGGTAAGACAATGTTTTTTACCCTTTCCAAGACAAATCCCACCATTGAAATATTTTCTGCAAATTGTGTTCATTTCAGACAGCTCTAAAGTTTTTTTGTGAAAATAAAAGTAAGAAGTAAGTTCAAGTTACAGCAAAAGGATTAACCCTTTACCAAACAATCCACGGTTTTCACGACCCAGAGAAAGAAGCCTTCTGAAAACATTGTGGGAAAAGGAGAAAATGCTGGTAACCAGCATTTTCTCCTTTTCCCACAATGTTTTCTACCCTCCCAAAACAAATCTCAACTTTTGAGTCACATTAATTCTATTGTCTGCAAATGCTTCCAATTTTGACTAGTCCAAATTTATGTCATTTGGTACAGAGTTAAATGTATTGAGCGTTGCCCGCATGCTTATTTCCCACAGAACTACAATCTGTCCTATTTTAATGTTTGGGATAGTCTCCCACTGAACAGATGACAGACTTCAAAGGTTCCATTATAAGACAATTTGTTTGTACTTATTTGGTCATAATCCTATTGAATCTTGGCTTGGCAGAATCCTTTCCAAGGGCTGATGATAATCTATTTAACAGGATTGATTCTTCTCATGAGAGTCATGGTGATAAGGTTGAATCTACTCATGATAATCATTGTGACAAGATTGAAACCTCACATGAAAGCCATTGTGACAGGATTGAATCCTCACATGATAATCTTTGTGATGGGACTACATCTTTTCATGAAAGTTATGGTAACAGAGTTGAATTCTCCCATGATGGTCATCTTGAAAGGAAGGATTCCTCTCATGATAGTCATTGTGACAAGAATGATTCCTCTCATGATAGACATTGTGACAAGAATGATTCCTCTCATGATAGCCATTTTGATAAGAGTAATTCCTCTCATGATGGTCATTGTGACAAGAATGATTCCTCTCATGATGGCCATTGTGACAAGAAGATTCCTCTCATGATAGTCATTGTGACAAGAAGATTCCTCTCATGATGGCCATTGTGACAAGAATGATTCCTCTCATGATGGCCATTGTGACAGGAAGGATTCCTCGAATGATGGTCATTGTGACAGTAATGATTCCTCTTCGGATGGTCATTGTGACAAAAATGATTCCTCTAATGATGGTCATTGTAACAAGAATGATTCCTCTCATGATGGTCATTGTGACAAGAATGATTCCTCTCATGATGGTCATTGTGACAAGAAGATTCCTCTCATGATGGTCATTGTGACAAGAATGATTCCTCTCATGATGGTCATTGTGACAAGAATGATTCCTCTCATGATGGCCATTGTGACAAGAATGATTCCTCTCATGATGGCCATTGTGACAGGAAGATTTCCTCGAATGATGGTCATTGTGACAGTAATGATTCCTCTTATGATAGTCATTGTGACAAAAATGATTCCTCTAATCAGGGATCTTATATACAGGGATAGGAAACGCGGTATAACTTCCGGTTATTCACTGTCTTCTTTCGAATTGACCGCAAAGGAAAAAAACGGCGGCCATCTTAAATTTCGGCATACGATGGTCACTGTTTTAATCAACGTTTTGCTTGGTTATCCCATACGTCCTTCTCAACAGGTAAGTTTCCAAATATTTACATGCTTAGAATATATGTAACATCAATTTTTTCGGAGATTTTGTTTTATATGCTTATTTTGGCGTTAAAAAATCATGACCTAATCATGTTTGCCCCGTAGGGGATGTTCGGCAGGAGGATTTAGTGACGTGCAAAAGTACTTTTTAAGTACATAAAGTAGCGTCCAAATAGCAACATGTTGGTAAAAATCACGAGATAGAGTACATCTCCTTGTATTAAAGCTAATTTTGTGCTGAATTTCGATTCCTAAGTAAGATAATTATGGGCTCAAAACTGGGCTATTTTCGGTATTTCATCACAAAATGGCGGACCAATGTGGTGAATTTGGCGGGACCCTAGTGATAGTTGTAGCATTCTCAATTTATTTTTAGAAATAAATTTGTTCAGATTTTGACATATTTATAAGCATTAAGTATTTCTTTTTGTTTTTAAATCAAATCTAGTGATTTTCGATGCCAAGGTTGGATAACTGTGGGCTCAAAAACTTGGCTATTTTCGGTCTTAATTGCAAGATGGCAGCCTAAAAAGGGGTTATTTCAGTAAAGGTGGAAGCGCAGTACCGCACATTAGTCAAAAATGATTGGATCTCTGATAGTTGGCCATATCCTGAACAAATTCCATTATAGTCTAACCATGTGAAAATAAAACCATATTTTGCAACGTAACTGAAGAATTAAAATGTTATGTTTTGTAAAAAGGAGAAATTTGAAATTCAGTTGGTTCTATATTTTTTTTCCAGATATGTATTGTGAGAGCACAAACACTTCAAAACATGGTTTCAAGAGCTGTCAACATACTGTTGTGATGCATCCTGTGAACAGAAGAATGACATTGAAGATGGTTTTGTAATTCTGCATAAAGGATGCTAGTATTAAACTGAAGCTGGGCTTGAAAACTTGGAATATTAAAGACCAAATCAGCTGTGAACTGTACAAACCTGCAAGAAAAATGCTAAAGTGAAATTAATGTATTTGAATATGAAAGCTGTGAGCTTCTTCTACCACCAAAGTATATTTAGTATGTATAGCTCAATAAGCCACTAGAAGTATGGAGTTATTTAATTATCTGTGACAAATGCTAGTATTCCTGAATCCTAAGTTTTCACTAACCTAGGGAATATCCATACTTCCGAAAACATTGTGAACAAAGAAGAAACTACCGGTAAGTACATGTAACATTTTCTCATTTCCCCAGGAAAAACAAGTCTCCTCATTTCAGTTGCATTTCATTTGTCGTCTGCAAATGCTTTCAAATTAGACATGTCCAAAATTTTGCAATCTGGCAAAAAGTTAAGGATGGAACCTTGCTCAATTTGCAATGTTTCACAACATTTTAGTTGTATCATAGCAGCCATTATACTTACCTATTTGTTTTTTGAATTTGCACAACTGTCTACACAAGCTGCGTGTTGCTTTTCCTCATCAACATAATTTTTGAGGGAGAGAAGTATGTATTGTGTTGTGCAAAATTCTCTGAGAATCATGATGTTGGTTTCCCACTACTCACACTATTGTCATAAAACACTAAAAGTACATGTATTAAATTTGACATACTTTTGGTTTCTTCAAACAACACATACATTCAGTATCTACAGTCTTATAAGCTACTTGTGGTAAGGAGTTATCTAATAATCTGTGACAGATGCCAGTATTCCTGAATCCTAAGTTTTCACTACCATGGGAAATATTTACACATCTGAAAACATTGTGGGAAAAGAAGAAAATGTTGGCAAGCATGTTCTCATTTTCTCAGCAAAGACACAAGTGACACATTTCATTTCTTGTCTGCAAATAATTCCAAATCAGACAAGTCTCAAATTTTGTTGTCTGGCAAAGTGTTCCTGAAGGTTGGTTGCTTTCAACATTTTGCAGTTGTATCACAGCAAGCAATGCAGCTATCCATATTCCATGTATTACTAGAGTTGGGAATGTTTCTACTTGAAAATCTCTGTTGAGGGAGAGAAGTATATTTTGGGCGTTTGTATGACATATACCAGGATTATAATGATAGTTTAATATACCAATAATATCTCATATACACAATACTTTTACCATCATCATTAACTGCAACTTGCCACAGTGAAAAAGTTTTAGGAGATAAAAGGCTACATTCAATGAAAAAAGCATTTGCGGAAGCAACCAACCATTTGCATGTTACATTTTATCGCAAAAAGATTGGTCCTTGTGTCATACTGTTTTCCAAAGATTTCTACAGTGAATTTATGTAAAATCAAATTTATTAGGCATTAAGTTAAAACTTGCTAAAGGAACACATTTTTCAGCACCATTTAATTTTGTAACACACATGTAGCTCAATATTCATGGCTGCCTTGATGTTTTTAGTGAGAAATTTTAAAATATCAATTTCAACATAAACTTTCTGTGTACAGTGTGAATTTTTTTGAAAATTTAAAAAATGAAAAACATTTGAAGGAAAGGCAAAAACATAATATTTTTAATAGCACAGAAATCATTTTGAAAAGAATTGATCACTGGCTGCAACTGGTCTTTTACAAATGTTTTCCAATGCTGTCCACTGTATGAGGAGCGAAAAGTCAAATTTGTACAAAGTCCTACACAACTTATACTGTTTTCAAATTGGTCCAAAATCGAAGCTTTCAAAGTTATTAGATAACCTTAAGTTCTCTGACACAGAATAAAAAACCATTATTAAAGAAGGAAAAATTGCTTGTCAAAAGCAACTTTTACTTTGCCACACTTTTAACTCTTTTTGAAACAACACAGAAGTAGACTTGTACGAAGTGAGAGCATTTACAGACAACAATTGAAATGCGACTCAAATTATGGAATTTGTCAATGATATAATTGAAAGCATTTGGGGAAAAGGAGAGAATATTGGTAACCAGCATTTTCTCCTTTTCCTGCAATGTTTCCAAAAGGCTTCTTTCTCTTGGTTGTCAGAACTCGGGGTTGTGTGGCAAAGGGATAATTGCAGATTTGTCTTTTTTTTTTCTAATAATTATGCTACTGACTATTTTTTACCAACAAACAATTTTTGGGGCGCTTTTGGAATCCCCAATTGAAAGTATTAGCAAACGACAACTGAAAGTAGATTCAAACGATTGGATTTTTTTTGCATGGTATTGAACATTGCGGATAAAAATGCTGAAAACAGGTACATGTGCTAGGCTAGCATTTTGTTCTTTTTCCACAATATTTTCAAAAAGCTTTAAATATTCCGAAGTCATCAAACACACAAGGTTGTAAGGTACACAGGTTAATTCGAAATGATGCAATTGTGAAGGCCACTGGTGTATGTAATTGATTCCAATGTATAAAAGTAGGAACAGAGTTGCAGACAGGTCCTCACACTTCTCCAGCCTACTTTTTCAGAAAGTTCACTAATTCTTTCCATTTTGCAGGAAATTCTCCTTTTTTTCTGTCAAAGACAGTGATTTAAGAGTAGCAGCAAGCTGAACTGAAAATGTACTGGAAGGTCCATTTAATGGGCAGTGAAGGCAATTTTCTGGTTCTATATGCCCTTTGTGTAGTTTGCTATTGAAAAATGGGAATATAACTATTAACAGATCTCTGTGTTTACCGGCCTAATACATTGTACTACATACAAGTGAAATGTTTGTCACTCCTGATAACATGAGAAGCTTTTGACCTGACCAAATTGAAACATTTGGAGAAGAAAATCAGATAATAAATATTTAATTTCAATGATGCATATTGTCTATAAACAGGAGAGGACACTACTGACAGTAGATGTGTCATGACAGATACACAACTTGATATATCCCACTTGTGATCATGTCAAATACAGGGAGTGGACAAAAGCAGCCCAATTCCGAAACGTTAGACGGATTTAATCCTTCAACAGGCGATGTGTGCTTTTCCCGAATTGTTTGCAATAGATATCCGCTGCAGAAATATTAAAATATTTTAAGTTACTACGAAAAAGAGGGTTGTTTCGGTAATGGGTCGTTTTGGCACCGGGCAGTTTTGATCTCCATTCACAATTTACACTTCGTGTGAAATCAAGACTGACAACATGACCTGTATATCTGAAACGCCCAATTAGTCGACACTTTAAATTTTCCAGATAAAAAAAATAACACTTTAACTGAAAAAACAGTAATAGAAAAACATTGACATAAACATTGAAACGCATTTCATACTAAACGCTTCTTTGGCGGATATAAAAATTGTCGGAATCGGCAAGGAATTATATTATCTGAAAGGAAGATAATAACTCGCAAGGAACGACAACGGATTATTGGACGCCGTACAGGTAAGTCAGTGAAAAATCGATAATTGGTCTTGACTCCAGTTGCGTTGCCTATCCCTGTGTATATACGATCCCTGCTCTAATGATGGTCATTGTAACAAGAATGATTCCTCTCATGACGGTCATTGTGACAGGAAGGATTCCTCTCATGATGGTCATAATGTGACTAATGATTCCTCTTATGATAGTCATTGTAACAAGAATGATTCCTCTCATTATAGTTCATATTGTGACAGGATGGATTCCTCTCTTGATAGTTCTAATTAAGACAAGAATGATTCTTCTCATGATAGTTATGGTGACAAGAATGATTCCTCTCATGATAGTTTTTGTGACAAGGATTTCTCTCATGATGGTCATCGTGACAAGATTGATACCTATGAAGCCATCCTACAATAAGATGTGCACCTGACTGGTCATCTTTTATAAGAGTTATAGCCCCTTGAATTTTTTTCCTTGTCAAGTTCTAAAAAAGGAATGATTTCGAAAAAAAAACATAGACTCTCTACCAAATGACAAAATAGTAGACTTGTCCAAATTGAGAGCATATGCAGACTACAAAATAAATGACTCAAAATTTGAATTTTGATTTTGGTTGGGTAGAAAACATAGTGGAAAAAGGAGAAAATGCTGGTCACCACCATTTTCTCCTTTTTCCTCAATGTTTTCAAAAGCCTTTTTTCTCAGGGTTGTTAAAACTCTGGATTGTGTGGTAAAGGCCTAAATATGAGATAAAGGGAAGGTGTTACATGAAGTCTTGTTACAGTTTGATGATTTCCCATGAACCAGGAAGTTTTTATGTCTGAAATGTTTCTACTGTTCTAAAAACCAAACTTTATCTATCTATAGTTGTCATGATTCTAGTTTTATCTATCTTTAACCCTTTACCACACAACAAAATGTTAGACTGGTCTGAATTGAGAGCATCTGCAGATGACAAAATAAATGTGACTTAAAATTGGAAATCTGCTTTTTGAAAAGGAAGAAAACATTGTGAGAAAATGCTGGTTATCAGCATTTTCTGGTTTTCCCACAATTTTACCATTGGTCAATTAATACAGGAGCTATGGTTCTTTGTTGCTGACTTTACCAAAATGATAAAATTCTCGACCGTTCCAGATTGACAGCATTTGTAGATGACAAAACATGTCTCAAAATCTGAAATTTGTCCTTGGAAGGGTAGAAAACATTGTGGAGAAAGGAGAAAATGCTTGTAACCAGCATTTTCTCCTTTTCCTGAAGGTCGTTAAAACTCGGGATTGTGCGGTAAAAGATTAAATATTTTTCCTGATATTGTGGGAAGGCAACAAGTTTGGGTATTCATTGGTTCATTGGGTTGCAACAGTTCTAATCAGTCTTTCGGCAGACCACCATTGAAAATATTTTTAAAAAAGAGATAATGCACATTAAAAAATGCCAAGCCTATGTAGCACAGTCAGTAGCATACAAGAATTGAGAACATGGGGGTCACTGGTTTGAATGTCAAGCTTGGCCAGTATCCTCCCGAGGATTGATGATAGTCAATGTGACAGAATTCGAGGGTCTTTGGGGCGAATGTTCACCTTGGCCAGTTTCTTCCCGAGGATTGATGTTAGTCATTGTGATAGGATTCATTCCTGTCTCTCCACTGATTATTGTTTCCACAATAGTTCTGTGGGAAAGTGGCCAGTGGCTTGGGAAGAATATTGTGCAAGGTACTGGTCAAAGAAACTCCAGGAAAGCATGGAAAGGGGCACTGGCTCAGACTTCGAGAAACAGGTCGGTCCGACGGACATGACCGATGAATCTTGAAAAGGACCGACGATTTTTCAGGCTGGATCGGTCCGACTGTCTGGCATTTATTCCGACCTCCTGAAAATGTTATCGCAACGTTTCGGACAAAAATGGCGTCGTTAAAATATTACGAAAGTGCGCAACCCGGTAAAAAAGAAAATTAACGTCAGAAGAGCGCTCTGAAAAGAAAAAAGAATATGAGAAAAGGAGACCGAAGAGAAAATTTAATGAGAAATGGAAGTAGCAACGAGAATGGTTCGTTTATGACTCGGAAAAGGTGCAAATACGCTGCACAGACTGTCAGGATTTTCACGGCGAGAAAGTAAGAACGGACCGACATCTTCGCATTACAAACACATTTATTCTTGGACGCACAAATTGTAGAGCATTCGCAGTTGACGACCATGAAAAATCTAAACTGCACCATCTTTGTTTTTGTTGAATTTGATTCGGTCTGACAAGTAATGACATTCAGCAGAGAATAAATAGAGTGAACAGAAATTTCAGTGACTTTTGAAAGTCTTAATGAGTACAGAAATAGGTTAATAGCATTACATGCATAAAGTTGATATAACTGTTACCTTTCTTTCTTATGTTTTCCTTGTTTTTGTTAAATTTTTTTCGGTCTGACAGATTTTCTTTCGGTCTGACAGATTTTCAGGCCTTGTCAGACCGAATGTCTGACACTTTTTATGAACTTTCGGGAAGTCTGCTGGCTGCCACAATATAACTGAAATAACGTTGAAAACTGTTTAACACCATACAATCAATAAATAACAAATTCCTCCTAATGGCAAAAAATTCACTGTTATCCACGTTTAACAAGATTGTTTTTCAAAGTTTTCTCTTGCAAATTTGTTTCAAAACGTAATGGTAATGATGGTTTAGATGTAGACTCAGTGTAAACAAGGACCGAGGTTTGATACCCGGCCTGACCAGGACCCTTCTGAGACACTTTGTGTTTCCCACCCAACTAGAGGTGAACTGGTTTGAAACCCTGTGGTAACCACATGTGTATTGGTGCTTTAAACTGGGCACATTAACCCTTTACCACATAACAAAATTTAAGACATTTCCAAACTGAAAGCAGTTGTAGATGACCAGTCAGATAATGCTCACATACTTAAATTTGCATTTGACAGAGAAGGAAACATTTTGGGAAAAGGAGAAAATGCTGGGTACCAGCATTTTCTCTTTTTCCCAAAATGTTTTTAAAAGCCTTCTTTCTCAGAGTCATAAAAACTCGGGATTGTGAGGAAAAGGGTGAAAGGAGATCTATTCGAAGAAGAGCTAGGGGCTTGTACCCAGATCTCCTTGTATCCGATTGTTTCTCTCTAATGGTCCATACCAGATATGCCTAGAGCACAGAGGGACCTTGATCCTACAAGGTCATCATCAAAGATGTAAACAATAGATTAGATCAGGCTGTAATAGTTAAGTATCAATGTACTTTGATTATTATGTAAACTATTACAGTATTGTAGTTATAATGATACCGTTATTAAAGAATGTCAAGGTCATCAAAAACGCACTAAGCTTGTTTAATCTTTTTTTACCCCTGAATATAGTACACAGGCACCATTGTGTTTTGGTGTCTAATTGGAGAGGTCATCAGACCTCTCCAACAGTGGTGAGTTTAAAAGGCAGACTGCCACAGAATTTGCTGTCCAAGTCCATTTTTCTTGCGAAATTGTTCCGATACACAGTCTGTTTCGTCATGGTTTTGTAAATAAAGCGAAATCAAAAAACCGAAACAGAAATAGACGTGGTTTATTTTTATATGACGAATTTCAGAAAAGATTCGTTATATTAATTTGCCATGGCTGCAAATGACCTCTCAAATAATTGTAATTTTTCATTAAGCAAATAAATCTAAGCAGAAGAAAAAATAAGAAGAATTTCGTTAAAAAAGAGAAAGAAGACCACTGGACAAGATCATGCGACTTGAAAACGCGGCAAGAAGGTCAAATGACCGTCATGTAAAGCATATGAGGTTTCTACGCGGCGGCTTTTTTACTTGTTTGTTTACATGTACCAAAATATATTGAAATTAAAAGCCAATAAACTATTTGAAAACATGGATGCTGACCTCTCCTGGCTTCTTTTGTAAAGAAGCCAACTTGTTGAATTTAATGTGATGATCTGGCATTAGGCAGAAAATAAATTTCAATGATGTGTTTTGAAAACTGAAAATGTAAATCCTATGTTAGGTGGAAAAAGTGATCACTTTAATTATCATCATCAATAGCAAACATTTTCACATTTTCTACAATGTTTTTCACATGCTGTATTCAAGGCATAGATATTCCAGAAAAGACTAATTCATTTATAAATGTCAAATTGTTGATAGCGTGAAAAATACCACATGTTTGACGGTTGCATGTTTTTTCTCTCAGCCGATGACTATCTATCATCAGGACTAGATAGGAACTTTCCTTACCCTTTTACTGCATACCAAAAATTTGGACTGGTCCAAATTCCTGCATTTGCAGAAGACAATTCAACTCTTTACCACACAATGCCACACGGCAAAACTTTAGACCTATCCGAATTGAACGCATTTGCAGACGACAATTTCATAGTGTCTTAAATGAGCCAATTTTTCTTTGATAGGCTTGAAAACTTTGGGGGAAAAGGAGAAAATGCTGGTTACCAGCATTTTCTACATTTCCCACAATGTTTTCAAAAGGCTTCTTCCTCAGGGTCGTTAAAAGTCGTCATTGTGTGGTAAAGGGTTAACGACCCTTAAGAAGAAGTTTTTTGAAAACATTGCGGGAAAAGGAGAAAATGCTGGAAACCAGCATTTTCTCCTTTTCCCACAATGTTGTCTACCCCATCAGAATCGCATCATTTGAGCCTCATTGATATTGTCGGCTGCAAATGCTTTGAATTTGGATGAATCTAAAATTTTGTTGTATGGTAAAGGGTTAAATGTGGCTCAAATGGTGAAAGGTCTTTGATTGGGCAGAAAACTCTGCTGGAGTAGGAGAAAATGCTGGCTACCAGCATTTTCTCCTTTTCCCACAATGTTTACAAAAAGCTTCTTCCCCAGGGTCCTAATGGAGCTCAGGATTGTGTGATTGAAGGTTACTCTTCTTAACTCTTTTACCAGACGACAAAATTTTAGACTGGTCCAAATTCAAAGCATGTTGCAAACAACAAATTAGATTCAACTGGTTACCAGCATTTCTCCATTTCCCATGATGTTTTCCGAAGCTTCTTTCCCCAGAAGCTTAGGTTAACCCCTAGGTAACAAAAGGATAAACAATGGTGGCTTTTGCAGACAGTGTGAATCAAGATCAGATTGCACAAAATGTGCATTCTGATCTTGGATATACACTGTCCGCTATTTTGTGACATGTTCTGGCAAAATTACCTTCAGGAGGATTGCCATTTTTAATTCTTTTTTTCAGGCTGATAATGTCTAGATCATTCATACCACCATCTTTTATTCATAGTAAGTACTTCTTATGACTCTGAATTTCATGGCTTTAGAAACTTATGATTGGAAACTGCTTGCACTTTTGGCCACAGCTTTTACCTTACCAATGAAAAAAAAAACACACACAAAAATTAAATCTGTATTCAGAAGCATCTGCATTCAGCAATCCATTGCTTTAAGTTACCAAGTTGTAATTCTGCATGGTAATTTTAAATCAAGTCCATTGAACTTTAAAGACCACCTTTATAAAGATCACCTTCATTTAAAGTCCACCCTCTGCTAGAGATCACTTTGCTTACTTCCCTTGGCTCAGATCTGAGAGTACAGGTTTGACTTTATTTTCCCTTGGTTCAAAAATGAATGTTTGTAGAAGTATGTGCAGTTGTACAATTTTTTGCAGGTCCAAAATATAGCCTGTACTGTAGTGGCCCACTCCTATACTATAAGGAGAAATTTTTGACCAATCAAGCATCAGAACAAAGAAGCCACTAATACATTTTGTTTGTGGTCTGCAAAATTTAATGCTTTGAATTTGGACCAGTATATTTATAGGTCATCCAGTAAAGAGTTAACAAAAAGACAAACATTCTGACTGGTTCAAATTTAAAAGCAATGGCATACAACAAATTAACTATGACTCAAATGATAGGATTTGTCTGAAAGAGCAGAAAGAGTATGGGAAAAGGAGAAAATGCTTGTTCCCAGCATTTTCTCCGTTACCCACAATGTTTTCAAATGTTTTTTTCCACATGGTCATTTAAACTTGGGATTGTATGGTAACGGGTTAATACCCTAGAAGAAAAACCAGAAAGCAGAGAAGGGCAAATAGCTTCATGGCGCCATTGATGTTTTTCTTTTTTAATCATTTCACATGTGTGCAGCCAATCAAAATGGACCCATTATCAGAGAGAAAAAGTGTGAACTTGAATGCCAGCCTGCAAACATTTACCAGACCTCCACTTCACTGTAACAGACACCATTTCTGTACTGGCTACATTTTCCAGAACCACTTACCCCACCCACTTGTTTAGTGGAAAACCCTTACTGGATGTAACCGCACCCAGAACAAGGCATTATGGGTAATATCAAATTGTAATGGTACCTTGTCTCGTATGCTGATAATTACTTTATGATGGGAACCACCTGCACAAAATATTGATATTGGATATAATGTATACATGCACACAGGTGCTGAAAGGGCAAAAAGGCATGCTTGTAACTATTAATTTTCTTGTAAATCATACTGTAATTCAATCTTGGAGAAGTCATTTTGATCACCATTTGGCAGTCAGTTATTTAGAAGCTTATGTGTGTGGTGGGGGAGGGTGTTGAAAATTGACTATTTTTGCAAAGAGTTGCTGATAAAAATTATGTTATCATTTAAAACTTTTATGGAAAACAAATTTTAAACCAATACAAATTGAAAGCCTCTTCGTACTAAATATTAAGCATGGATCAAAATTGTGTGGGAGAAATAGAAAATGCTGGTTGCAAAGTTTTCAAAAGTCTTCCTCCTATATGTCATTAGTACATGGGCTTGTTTTATAAAGATTTAATGATGAAAATAATATTGTTAACCCTTTGCCAAATAATCCCTGTGAAATAAGGCATATGAAAACATTGAAAAAGAAAAAAATGCTGGTAACAGAAAACAGCATTTTCTTCTTATCCTAATGAAAAGAAATCCCACCTTTTGAGTGATCTATAGTTTGTTGTCAGCAAAGGTTTTCAATTTGGACCAGTCTAAAATTTTGTTTTCTGGTAAAGAGTTGATACAGGTACATGCATTGGTACATGTGAAAGACATGTGTCTGTAGGTGAGCAGGTGATAGAATTCATTAAGGTATTTACCATTTATCAACATAATTAGTATTACCCCATGTGGGATTTTTTCACTTCTCTTACATCAAAGGCTTCAGCATGGTATTAATTATTATTTATGTACTGTGACTGCAACATTTCACTGCAATGACCTTGGAGATTCTGCTAGCCCTATTTCCTAGGAGGCCTTCTTTATTTGAAGAGGGTCCTGCCTGGCTCAGTGTTAAAGTGTAGGACAGGTAACCACATAACCTGGAGGCCCCTGGTACAAGCCAGAAGAGAACTTGTGTAATTGCAATTTGCTTTGTATTTTTTTTTACTTTTTCAGGCTTTATGGCCCTTTAAGCTTTTAGCTAGGCTGTTTTTGAAGTAGGTTTTGTCATAGTCCTGTGATAGTCTGTGTCATCATGGTGTGAAATATTTGACTTTTCCTTATACCTCTGTCATTACTGCAGATACTAACCCTAATCTTTGGCTAATTGTTTGCTACCAAAACCAGACAGGGCAGTAAACCCTCAACCAATAATTTGACTTAGCTCTTTTTTCGACTTAGACTTTTCACTGAAGAAGCACCCTGAGCTGGGGGCCCAATTCTAAAAAGGGCACCCACAGCAGGGAAATCATACTGGGAGGGGGGAGCACCCATAGCTGAGAGTGCTATACTGGAAAAGCACCAACAGTTCGGGGTGCCATATGGAAGAAAGAAAAAAAACAACAGCTGGGGGTGCCATACTAAACCCCCCCCTCCGGTTGGGCGCCATAAAAAAACACAGCTGAGGGTGCCCTACTAACACCACCACCACCACCCTCAAGTGGGGCGCCATACAAAATAAAAACAGCTGGGGGCGCCATACTGAAAAAAAAAACGAAAAAGCATCCACAGCTGGGGGCTACATACCAACATATTGAAAAAGCCACAGCTGAGCATTTGCACCCATATGCACTGTGCAGTGCTCTTGTCTTTCCTGGCCACCAAACAACTCTACATGGGGAGGTGAGGTGTGTTTGGTATGCAAGTATTTGGTTGAGACAGTCTTTGTTAATGATCAGCTTCACTAGTGAGGATCAAACCAGGATTTCTTGATTACACCTCCTACCTTTAAGCCTTTACCACACAATCACGAGTTTAAACGACCCTGCCGAAGAAGCCTTTTGAAAACATTGAGGGAAAAGGAGAAAATGCTGGTAACCAGCATTTTCTCCTTTTCCCACAATGTTTTTTCTGTTCTTTCAGAGACAAATTCTAGCAATTTAGCCATATGTGATAAGTCATCTGCAAATGCTTTCAATGTGGACCAGTCTAAGATTTTGTTGTTTGGTAAGGAGTTAACTCTGTACAAAACAACAAAATTTCGACCTGTCCAAATCCAAAGCATGTAAGACAACAAAATACATGTGGCACAAATTGAGGAATTTGTCTTTGGAAGGGTTGAAAATATTGTGGGAAAAAGGAGAAAATGCTGGTTATCAGTATTTTGTCTTTTCTCACAATGTTTTCAAAAATTGTATTCTTAAGGGTCTTCAAAACTCAGGATTGTTTGGTAAGGGGTTAATCCTTATTCTCACAATCCCAAGTTTTAACGACCCTGACAGAAAATACTTTGGAAAACATTGTGGGAAAAGCAGAAAATGGTGGTGACCAGCATTTTCTCCTTTTCCAATAATGTTTTCTACTCTATCAGAAAAATTTCAGTATTTCTGCTATTTCATTTTGTCATCTGTAAGTGCTTTCAATTTGGACAAGTCTTAAATTTTGTCATTGGGTAAAGAGTTAAACCACTAAGCCATGGAGCCCCAATTTGCCCCCCCCCCTCCTGCTTCCAGGCCCAAGCTGGGCAATATACCACTTGAATGCATCCAAAGAACTTTATTCCAGGCAAAAGGATTAATTATGAAGAACAGGTGCTACTTGCTGATTAACACTGTTGTTACTGAGTGTATATAATATTCTGTAGAGATAGCAGACACCTGGCCTTACTCTTTACCTTGATATTAACTCTTTAAGTACCTTTCACGACTATAGTTGCTAGCTGATAACCAGCATATCCTCCTTTTCCTACAATGTATTCTACCCTTTCAAAGACAGATTTCATACTTGGTTCTAAATTTGATTTGTCGTATGCAAATTTTTTTAATTTGGGCGAGTCTAAAATTTTGTCGTTTGGTAAAAAGTTACACCTTTACCAAACAATCACAAGTTTTAACAAACCTGAAGAAAAAGCCTTTTGAAAACATTTAGGAAAAGGAGAAAATGTTGGTAACCACCATTTTCTCCTTTTCCAGCAATGTTTTCCATCCTTCAAAAAAAAAATTTAATTTTTTGGTAACATTAAATTTTAATTTGTCATCTGCAAAGACATTCAATTTTGACATGTCTAAAATTTTGTCATTTGGCAAAGAGTTAAACATAAAGGCACATTCACTATCTTTATTTTCCCAGAGTGTTTGCAGTGTTGTCTACTTAAGGTCTATGGCCCCAAACTCTCATACTAAAATGTTGATGTTACAAGATATTTACCGATGAGTTAGTGGGTCTATGGCCCCTAACTGTCATATTAAAAGACAGAAGCTGCAGAGATTGGCCAAATAGCCTCTATGAAAACGTTGATGTTACATGATATTTACGATGAGTTGGGGGTCATAATCCTTAACCCCTTACCAAACAATTTTTCCACAATTTTTTTTACACTATCGAAGACTACTTTTGACATTTGAGCCACCTTTAATTTGTCGTCTGCAAATGCTTTCAATCTGGACATGTTCAAAATTTTGTAGTTTGGTAAAGAGTTAAGAGAATAAGATAGACTACAGAAGATGAGATGGAATTTTGAGTCATTAAAAGACAGCAAAATATTGTAGTTGGTTTAAAGTGTGCCCAAAAAAAATCAGTGGATGGACATGAGCAAAGTTTAAATTGGGACGGTAGCAAAGATCAGACTGCATATTCTGTACATGCTGATCTTGAATTAAACTAGCCAGAAATACTCACAGTGTTTGTTCACAATGTTTTCTACCCTTTTAACTGTTTACTACAGACTCTCAAGTGTTAACGACTGTAAAAGAGAAGGCTTTTAAAAACATTGTGGGAAAAGGAGAAAATGCTGGTAACCAGCATTGTCTCCTTTTCCAACAATGTTTTCTACCCTATCACAGCCAGAAATCATCATTTGAAAAGCAAATAATTTGTCTTCTGTAAATCCTTTCAATTTGGCTGAGTCCAAAATTTTATGGTTTGGTACAGAGTTAATGCCAAAATTCATCCTTTGAGCCACATGTACTTTGCATCAGTAAATGTTTTCAAGATAGGCAGATCTAAAATTTGGGTAAGTCTTTACCAAATGACAAAATTATAGACTGGTCCAAATTGCAACCATGTGCAGACAACAAAATGAAATAGACTCAATAATTGAAATTTGTGTTGGGAAGGGTAGAAAACATTAATTTTGGGATACAGGAGAAAATGCTGGTTAACAGCATTTTCTCATTTTCCCATAATGTTTTTAAACAATTCATTCAGTTTCAAGATGAAATGGATTATTACGACTGTGATGACTTGGTTGATACAATGCATCAAAGAGATGACTTAAACCCCCATTTCACAGAGCATGGCTCATATTCATTAGTCAAGAATTTCCATGTTGTCTGCTGCAAATTTCTTTCAGTGGAAAAGGTTTTACTCTACCAAATGACAAAATTTTAGACATTTCTGATTTAAAAGATTTGCAGACAACAAGTCACAAGTGGCTATAATCAAAGTATTCGTCTTTGGTCGGGTAGAAAACGTGGGAAAAGAAGAAAATGCTGGTTACCAGCATTTTCTCCTTTTCCCACTACGTTTTCAAGAGGCTTCTTTCTTAGGGTCTTTAAAACTTGTGATTGTGTGGTGAAGGGTTAAGACTGATGTAATTAGCTCTGCCAGATGACAACATTTTAGACTTGTCCAAATTCAAAACGTTTGCTGATGACAAAATGTTCCTCAAATAATAGTATTTATCTTTAAAGGAAGAGAAAACATTATGGGAAAGGAGAAAATGCTTGTTTCCAGCATTTTCTCATGTTCTTACAATGATTTTAAAAGGCTCTTTTTCCCAGGTTGTTAAAACAATGGATTGTATGGTGAAGAGTTAACCCTTTACCACATAATCCCGAGTTTTAACACCCTGAGGAAGAAGGCCTTTGAAAAATTGTGGAAGAGAAAATAATAGTAATCAGTATTTTCTCCCTATGCCCCACAAAGTTTTCTACCCCATTATAGACAATTTCCATTCTTTAAAACACTTTCGAATTGTCATCTTCAAAATTAATGCCTTCAATTTGGACCAGTCATGTGGTGAAGAATTAAGCCTTTTATCCGAGAAAAACATCACAGGCCTTTGTCTTGGGAAACATGGCAGAGACAAGTCTTGTCCATTATCCTGATACTTCCAATATCCATTTTCTAGAAATCTATAGACTATGTTTTTTTCCCACGTTTGGTGTTGTCTCCAAAGCCCTTCTTGTAACCTTCATACTTTTTTTTTTTTGGCACATTTTAATGCTAGTTGGTCCTGCGTGGCTCAGTGGTAAAGTATAGGACTTGTGACCTGAAGGCCTCACTGGATCCACTGGGTTTTTTGTGGGAGTGTCCTTGAGAAAGACACTTCAGAGCCCTAGCCTAGTGCTGGTGAAACCCAGGACATACATTAATAATGTGAGCTGTCGCTGTTATAAATTATGACTGAAATAAATTTGAAAGCGGTGTAAAACACCCATTCAATCAATCAATCAGTTTAATCCTAGCCTATTTCTATGTCATCTACCAATTTCTATTGAAGTGTGTGTGGTGTTTAATGCCATTTTTAACATTATTTCATGGGGCAGCCTATGCATCTATCCATGCTTTCTTTGGGTTTCTTTGACCAGTACTTCTACAAATTGTTCTTCCCAAGCCATTGGCTGCTTTCTCACCTAACCATTGACAATCTACTAAAATCCTGTTTCACACTGGTTGAGGCAAGATCTGACTGTATAGTACATATAGTATAAAATTTCAAAGTTTTTGCAAGACAATGACGCAGATGACGACGGAGCAATGACAATACCTAAATACCTCGACTGTTTCTTAAAAAACAACCAAACTAAAAATAAGAAATCCTATAAAAAGTTTTTTTCTCAATAAGAAAGCTTGTCCACCTGACTTTAATCCAGGCATGGTCATTATAAAAGATCTATGTGGTTACAGTAACTCTTAACAAGAACACAAAAGTTAGGACTTGTCCAAATTCATAACATTTGCTGATGACAAATTAACACTTTAGGGGTGGTGCAGCGGTAAAACGCTGGACTATCAATCCTGAGGCCCGAGGTTCGATACCTGGCCTGACCAGGACCCTTTTGAGACACCTTGTGTTTCCCACCCAACTGGAGGTGAACTGGTTTGAAACCCAGAGGTAGTCTTGCGTGATTGTCAGGCACGTTAAAGAACCAAGGAGATCTATTCCAAGAAGAGCTAGAGGCTTGTACCTGGATTTTCTTGTATCCCATTCTTTCTCTCAAATGGTCCATACCATATATGCCTAGAGCATGGAAGGATCATAATCCTACAAAGTCATCATCATCATCATCAGTTAACCCTTTGCCAAATAATCCTGTGTTTTAACGACCTTTGGGAAGAAGGCTTCTAAAAACCCTGTGGGAAAAGGAGAAATTGCTTGAAACAAGCAATTTCTCCTTTTCCCACAATGTTTTCTACCCTAACAGAGAACCTCAACTTGTCAATTTTGTAAAATTCTAAAATTTATCAGACTGCAGACTGATGCTTTCAATTTGGTAGAATCCAAAATCTGTAATTTTGGAAAGGGTTAAACATGGCTAAAGGTGGAATTTATCCATGAAAGAGTAACTAGAAAATATTGTTGTCAAAGAGGAGAAAATGCAGTTTATCAGTATTTTCTCCTTTTCCCACAATATTTTCAAAAGTTTTCCTCGTTAGGTTTAAATTAATCCTTTATCAAACAATCCCGTATTTAAAGGACCCAGAGAAAGAAGCTATTTGAAAATTGTGGGAATAGGAGAAAATGCTGGTACCCAGCATTTTCTCCTTTTCCCAAAATGTTTTCTATCCTTTGGGAGACAAATTTCATCATTTGAACCACATTTAATTTGTTATCTGCAATGGTATTTGAATTTGGACCAGTCTAAAATTTTATCGTTTGGTAACGGAGTATAGTAACAGGTGACTATTTGGTACAATTACTCAGGTTCAGGTGCTCATCTCACAAAAGTAATAAGTAACAGATAAAGTTACATCCTACCATAGTTACATTGAAGAACTGATATTAATTCTCATTACCACCTGCTGACCACTTTATTCACTTTTCTGCGACTTTTTCAATTTTATCCTTGCCACACAACTTTTTTCAATTAAAAAAAAAAATCACTGCGGAAAACGTGGTGAAAAAGGAAATATTGAGCGATTAGACAATGTAATATTTTACTACCTTGTTGTCACATATTGCTGGTCTAGGTCATTTTTCCTGACTAAAAATAAGCATTTCATTTATTGGGTAACCAACTTATCTTCTCTTTTTCTACAATGTCCAACCCTTTAACCCTTTGCCAAACAACAAAATTCTAGGCTTGTCCAAATTGAAGGCATTTGCAGATGACAATTTCAATGTGGCTGAAATGGCGTAATTTTCTTTGGTAGGGTAGAAAATATTGTGGGAAAAAGAGAAAATGCTGGTTACCAAGTCGGCATTGTGCGATAAGAGGTTAAAAGGCAAAACCCATCTTTTCTGGCACATTGGATTGTGGGCTGCAAATATTTTCAATATGGACAAGTCCGAGATGTCTGTGATACAGTAAAACCTGTCCCTGCACATACTGTAAATCCAACAAAATCCATCTCTAATTGAGCAGTGCTCTGGCAAAAAGGGGTTTAATGAATCTCTGTGATGCATTATACCAAGCAAGTCATCAAATGATTATGGATCCATAGAATCTGGTTTGTCTAACAGACAACTGAATCTGGAGGTAGAATGGTCCCTTGATATAGAGAAAATTTAACAATAGCACAAAGTTTCGAGCCAGGTCAGCCAGCGCAGACTGCACAAGCTGATCTGGGTTGATGTTGACAGCACAATCAGAGAACGGAAATGATTTTCAAAAGAAAGATCACCAGTGACCTTTGACCCATGTGACTCATGGCTTTTGAGTTAGAGCATGGAAGTGAAAAAGTTTTGAGCCAGGTCAGCCGGCGCAGACTGCACAAGCTGATCTGGGTTGATATTCTTAGCAGATGCAATAAACCCCCATTTCACAGAGCAAAGGCTCAATTATTTTTGCTTTCTTGGTAATTCCAAGCTTTCTAAGGTAAATGGAATTATGGGACAAAAACAGTTTGTTTGGCTTCCATTTTCTTGGGGACTTCCTTTTTTAGAGAGCTTCTAAATCTAATTTCTGATTGGTTGATTTAATTTGCTTGATGTTAAGAATGAGGCTGGAGATTCAATTATCAGGGTATACTTGATTATTGGACCATAACAAGTTTTTGCCAATTGTGACAAATGAACATTTGAATTGCTGTGTAATTTATCTTCCTTTCTCTGCTCAGAACTTTTTACAAAAGAGAGTTTTTTGAGCATTCAAGGTGAACAAGCAACAATTTTTCAACTTGTTACTGTTAAAATTGTTTGACCCATGCTCTCAAAAAAGGGGATTTAATGTACTTCTGTGATGCATTATACTAAGTAAGTCATCAGATAATTATGGATCCATAAAATCCATTTTGTGTTAAAGCTGACTGAGTCATGGGGTACGCTTGTTCATAGACATGCAGAAAATTGACTAAAAGCAAAAGGTTTGACTCGGTTAGTCTGTGCAGACTGCACACGCTGACCTGGGTCAATACTTTTTGTAGATGCATTAAGCCCCATTTTCACTTAAACTAGAACTGTCACAAAGTGGACAAATACCCCCTACCAGCACCTTGTTGCTGAAGCAGCACAATCGGAGAACAGAAATGATTTTCAAAACAAAGATCACCTGTAACCTTGACCTTTGACCCATGGCTTTTGAGTTAGAGCATGAAAACAAAATTATCTACAGATGGATTGATTGACAGACAGACAGACAAACATTGTGCAACTAGTATAAGGTTAAGGCCACAGGTTGTTTGAAAATCGTTTCCATGTTCTGACTCAATAGTTGTTCGACCTAGGACCCTGAAACTTTATACAAGTGTTGCTCATAACAAAAGGTGTCCTATTGTTTTAGGGTCACATGGGTCAAAGGTTAAGGTCACAGGTGAACTTTGTTTGAAAACTTTCTCAATAACTGTTTAACCTAGGACCCTGAAACTTTGTACAAGTGTTACTTGTGACCCAAGAAAGTGCCCTATTGTTTTGGGGTCACATTGGTCAAAGGTCAGGGTCACAGGTGAACTTCGTTTGAAATTCATTTTTGTGCTCCAACTCCATACTTGTTTGACCTAGGACCCCTAAACTTTATACCAGTGGTGCTTATGACCCAAGGAGGTGCCCTTTTCTTTTTTGGGTCAAAGGTTAAGGTCACTGGTGATCATTTCTGTTCTCTGATTGTGCTGCTTCAATGACAAGATGCTGGTGGGGGGTATTTGTCCAATATGTGACATCTAATTTAATCAATTTCATCTTTATTTTATGAAACTGTAATCATTTTTGTGTCTTCATGCCAAATTTTGCCCCTGACTGTTGCAAGTCTGCACAGTTTACCAGGGACAGATGATGCATTTCATTCTCAGGAGGCTATCAAAGACATCACTGTGTTTGTTTCCGGTTTTATATCGAAGACAAATCCCTTGAGTTTCTTTATCCCATAAACATTATATTGATTTTTTATCCATGTTTACACAGCTGACTAAATTCTATACAATATCAAGTTTTAACAGCATTTGTTTACCTGGCTGTAATAATGTACTTTTAAGAAATAAACTGTTTATAACCATTTGGCCTATATCTGTATTATTTGGTATGTAATTTCATCAAGTGAACCGCTTCTGGGATTCAACTTAAAATAGCCTCTAGGTCAAAAACAGTCCTGCCCTGAGTTACAACTTGCATAATGCTTTTATAGAAAAAACTTTGAAAATCTTCCTGCTCTCAGGTGAAAATTGTATTGTCAAAATACTCATTGTCAGAGTCCATTGATATTTGGTATGAATGGCACTTTATTACCCTCTTGTTCCATCAACATTGTCTTGAAAAGGATATAAACTTTTGGGAGGGGACAAGGCTTGTATTCTCTTTGAAATTTTATTGCAATGCAGATTTCTGACTTTTGATTTCAGTTAATGTATTGCACATTCATCAGGCGTTAGAGCCATACAGGGCCATCATGGCCCTCTTGTTGTGTGAATATTTTAACTCTTTCTCTGTTAGATAAATTTTCTCGATTAGCAGCAATCAACAGCTAGAATATTTGTGAGATACTGGAAAATTACAAGTAATGAACAATTCAACCATTTGGCACACTCTTCACAACAATGTCTTCACAACAGTCGTTACATCATGGTTTTAATTGTCCTTATTGACTTATTTTCCTCAGATGCTTGGAATCGCAAATGAGGCAATTGTTCAGCCAGCTTGTCCATCTAAGCTCTGCAGGTAAAGGCAGGAGTTGTACATAGATAATAATATACTATCCCTGAGTTTGAAACAGTTGTGACAACTTGAGAAAATGCCAAAATTCATTGATTTCTTCATTTGAAACTGTAACTTGTCTTTTTTATTGATACCATTGTCTACACTAAGTCTTATTTGTATAAAGTAAACTAATTTTTTCTCTAGAAACTAACAAAGAAGAGTAGCTCAAAATTATGTATGGAGTAATGGATAAATGAAATCTAGTGCAGTTCATTCAGTTGAAAAACACAATCTCTCTTCTCAGGGAAATAATTCCTTTTTGGATCCTAATCAAGTTAAAAGACCACCTATTTATATTTCATGTGATTTTCTTCTACAGCAATTATTTTTATTTCTTGAAAATATGGTTTGAATTTTGAAACATGTTGTTTTCCCAGCATTTTCAACACTTTTAACACACACAAGTGTTTCTAATTTGCCATACATTTTTTTTTTCTGTCAATTAAAGCATTCCTTTGATTGAGAATAGGAAGTCTGTTTTGTGCAGAAGCTTGGAACATACCAGACTGGTTCCAGACTGTCTGCCAGATGTGATGAAAACCAGATGTACAGAACAGTGTATCAGTCAGTAAGGGCAGAGGTTAGCCATTCTGAAACATGCAAGTGTCAGGTGTGTTTTAAACATTTCTCAAATCTTCACAAGGTTTGGAAACAGCTGCAAGACCAGCTCTCTCTCACTGATAAGCCAGCTTCATTAAATAATTAACTCCTGTCTAATAAGATTATGAAGCATCCCAGAAGCCATTACTAGATCAACTTTCCCTGTGACTTTAGTATTTAACTCACTACCATTATGCAAATGACTGTTTAACAGCATTGAAAACCATCACAATCAAAGGAGAAATAACTTGTAACATGTAATTTCTCCTTCATCCACCTTTTAACTTTGTATTCATGTCTTCAACATTGAATCATTTTTGACTGTGTATGTTCTATGGGTGTGTTTTCAATGTTTTTTTGATGCAATTTTATTTTGGACGTTTCTGAGT
The DNA here is from genome assembly GCA_946811185.2 of Hippopus hippopus. NCBI lineage: Eukaryota > Metazoa > Mollusca > Bivalvia > Cardiida > Cardiidae > Hippopus > Hippopus hippopus. The sequence continues at coordinate 9,381,571 of OX328103.1, read as the reverse complement.
AAACTCTACCAAACGTAATTTTAGGCTTGTCCAAAGTTTAAGCATTTGCAGAGGATTACTGTAAAGTGCGTAAGTTTTTGTAAGTTTTGGGACAATAAAAAGTAATTGTTTCCTTAGATGTCCCAATACTGAGGTCAACAAAAAAAAATATTGTTTCCAGTGTTTCAAAACTTACGGCATTTTCCCTATAATGTTTTCAAAAGACCTCTATCCCGGGGTTGTTAACCTTTTACCACACAATGCCGACTTTCGACGACCCTGGGAAAGAAGCCTTTTGAAAACATTGTGGGAAAAGGAGAAAATGCTGGTAACCAGCATTTTCTCCTTTTCCCACAATGTTTTCTACCCTTTTAAAGTGAAATTGCACCATTTGTGCCACACTGATATTGTCGTCTGCAAATGTTTTCAATTTTTACAGGTCTAAAATTTTAGGGGTTAAAACACAGGATTATGTAGTAAAGGGTGAAAAGCTATCTGACAAAAGTCAGGAAATATTGCAAAATGAAATAAAGATAACAAAATTGCAAAGAACATTAGCTTTACAGATAGAAAAGTTATAAAACCTGTCAGTAATTTCTACAAATGTCTCATAAGTTTCAAAGATTGTCTGCTGCATGAACTTGATATCAAACCCCAAAATTTTAATCTGAGGTAGAAAAATTTATTCCATAATTATTAAGGTTATGAATTATGAAAAGTCAGAGGAAGATTGTGTGCTGATCTTAGTATCTCAGTTTGTAACATAGAGGGCTTGAAACTCAGGTGTTGCAGGTTTGCTTACCAGCTTAACTAAATTATTTTCAAGAATTGATGATTGTCATTGATACAGAATAAATTATTCCGTAACATCTTATGTAGAAAAGCAGCCTGTAACTTTGAAAACTGGTAAAAGAAACTCCAGGAATGCATGGAAAGGTACATTGGCCGCCACAATCTAACAGAAATGTTGAAAATAACATTAAGTATCAGACACATCATATTTCTCCTAATAAAAGCTCCCGGGAGCTTAATGCAAAACATAGATAGGGAGCCTTTATTTTGTACCTAATTTGGAAAGCAAAAGTCTGTCCAATTTTGTATTTCTTTGTGTTTTAGTGATTGTTAAGAGGAACTATTAATCAAATTAGAGGAATTATTCATCAAATTCTTCAAATATTGTCATTTTAATCAACTAATGTACATTAGGTTATCATGATTTAAGGGTTTTTCTTGGGGGGGAGGAGCTACTATTAGGGAAGGCGTAAAATGGACATCCTCATTCTATACTCAAGACGCATACTGTGTATGATGATATATATTCGTGTTGAAAAAGTTACCGATTATGGATATTTTGCACACGGAAATATTTGCGAATTCAAGACACTCCTTATTTGTTGGTATACTTGTGGTTAAATATGCGAACAGAAAAGTTTGCGAATTTTTTAAATTTGTGAAATCGCAAAAATTATCATGTCGCAAAAATTTCCACTTATACAGTATATTGCAGTTTCAAAGCTGCTTTTGTCAAAATATCTGGCAAAGAAGTGGACAGTGTAGGTACAAGATCAATCATTGCAGTCTGATCTTGATCTACACTGTCAGCATTAGTTATTAAGTCGTAAGGGGTCCTGTATGGCTCATTGGTAAGGTGTATGACTCCCAACTTAGAGGCCCAAGGTTCGAGCCAGCACTTGATTTTTCATGAGGCATGTCAGTCCAAAGCCCTAGTCTAGTACTAATGAAACGCAGGACCTACATGAATATGTGATCTATCACTGGGATATGACTTAAATGATGTTGAAAGTAGCATGAAACACCATTCAATCAATTGATTTATCAATCATTGAAATCCGATCAGCATTACAAGCATTTATGTTACAGTAAACCTTGAAAGCCTGTGTTGGGTGAAGACCAAGTGATCCATGTCGGAACTGACTCCTACAGTAGCAGCTGTATGCCATTTCTGGATAATACATCTAAGAGGGGGCCTTTGATTTCAAAAGGTGATAAGATAAATCTGTACTCACTAGCATGCTGATGCCCCCTTTTATCCCTTTGCCCACACGTGGGCCCATGCTGAGCCCCAATGGCTCTTTTGGTAGGACCAGGTACTTTATTGCTCCTTTGGTGATTTAGAAAGTTTAAAGAGCCTGTGGATAGATAACCCTCACAGCCCACAAGACAAAATTTTGGTCCTTTCCAAATTAAAGAAATTTACACACACAGTACAGACAACAATTCAAACTTTTTTTAAATGATGGTATTTGTCCTTGAAAAGAAAGAAAACATTGTAGGAAAAAGTTGAAACCCCACCAGTGGGCCAATTTCTTTCCAAGGATTGATTATCGTGATCATGCCAGGACTCATTCCTCTCTCATGGCCGATGATTGTTTCAACAATGATTATGTGGGAAAGCAGCCAGTGGCTTGGCAAAAATATTGTCTGAATTAATGGTAACAGAAACTCCAGGAAAGGCATGGATAGGTGCACTGATAGCTGTAATGTAACTGAAATAAAATTGAAACGGCATTCAATACCATAGGATCAGTCATAGCCAAATCACATCATTTCAGCCACATTCAATTTGCTTTCTGCGAATGCATTCAAATTGCACCACACTAGAGTGCATGGTCATCAGATAGGTCATTAACCCTTTACCAGACAACCAAATTTTAGCCTTGTCCAAATTGAAAGCATTTGCAGACAACAATTTCAGTGTGGCCCAAATGGTGCAACTGTTCTTTGATAGGGTAAAAAACATTGTGCGAAAAGGAGAAAATGATGGTTACCAGCATTTTCTCCTTTTCCCACAATGTTTTCAAAAAGCCTTCTTCTCAGGGTCGTTAAAACTCAGGATTGTGTGGTAAAACTTTCATTGTAGTAGCTTGCAAAAATAAAAGCAGTGAACTCTTTATATCCTGTAACCCTTTAACTTACAAATCTTCTAACGACCCTAAAGTAGAACATTTTTGAAAACAGTATGGTGAAAGGAGAAAATGCTGGTAATCAGCATTTTCTCCTATTCCCATAATGTTTTTTAACCTCTCTGATACAAATCTGATCATTTGAGTATCATTTTATTTCTCTGACTTAATTATTTGAATTTGGACCAGTCTGAAATTTTGCCGTTTGGTGAAGAGTTAACAGATTTGCAGCAAATAACTTTGAAAAATTCTTTGCAAAATTTGATAATTAATATGAATTAAGGTTTGATGCTTTAACAAAGGTAAAAACATTTTGGCACAAGGAGAAAATTGTGCCTTATAAGCAATTTCTAAATTTACAGCAATCGATATCAAAGGGGACATAGGCGTGGATGGTAACTTGTCTCTTTGTATGTTTAAAACCTTTTTCAACAGTATTTCAATCATATTATGTTGGCCAGTGCATCTATTCATCCTTTCCTGGCAGTTCTTTTACCAGTACTTTGTACAATATTCTTCCCAAGCGACTGGCTGCTTTCCTACATACCATGTACCAAGCAACCCTTTGATTTTCACAAACTTGAAGAAGTAGGCTTTATGAAACTGTGTGGGAAAAGAAGGAAATGCTGCTTGTTCTCCATGTTCCACAATGTTCTACACTTTCAAAGACAAATTCATTTTAAACCACAATTGATTTGTCTTCTGCTTACATTTTCAATATGAACAAGTCTAGAAATCTTGTCTCATACAGGGGAAAAAAGTTTATTGTAAAATTTTGATTGACAGTCGGTGGTTTTGAACAACTTTGTTTGATTGTGTTAAGTAGAAAAGAAATTCGGGTGTTGCTCTGGCAAAAGGGATTTTAATATATCTAGGTGTTGCATTATACCAAGCAAGTCATCACATGATAATGGATGTATAAAATCCATTTTGCCTAACAACCAACTGAATTGTGAGATAGACTGGTCCTTTAACATGCAGAAAATTGACCAATAGCGAAATGGTTCAACCCAGGTCAGCCTTTGTGGACTGCTAAGGCTGACATAGATTGATACTTTTTTGCAGAATGCATTAAACCTCCTTTTCACAGAGCATGACTCATTCGCAAGAGAACTGATAGTTTCTTTACCAAACAAGTTGATGTTTTTCACAGCCCTGGGGAGGTGATAACTTTTGCACTTCTTGACTTTGCCCTAGAAAAAAATTCTCAGACAGTGAGGAAATATACAAGTCATGGTCTTGCAAAAGGGGGTTTAATGCTTATTTCATGCTTTCCGATAGATTATCGAGAAATATCGGTAAAATATTTTTCGATACTTCATGGTTACGACCAGTGAAAATGCCGATTTTTATATTCTAACTCTTCAATTGAAGGCAGGAACAGTTGTTCCCATGCACTAGTTACCTCGGTAATATGCGCGTGCCTCACAACCAGATGGAAATATGACGTAATTTACCTTACATGTCACGCGCTTGACGTAATATTGTAATGCGTTGCTGTGTGGAGGGGGTACGCCATGGGGAATTACCGAAAAAAACTGTACTGGATTTTGATTAAGTACCCCAAAGAAAGGGTTAAAAGCATGAAATAAATAGAGTACTTGTTTTTTTTCCGGTGAAAGATCGAAATTTATTTCATTGAGTGAACATCATTGGTAATATTTTCACGACAGGTGTGCCACTTGTGAAAATATTACCGATGATGTTAACTCAATGAAATAAATTTCTATCTTTCACCGTAAAAAACAAATATCCTCTATTTATTTTTGAACTTTAGGTTAGAAAACATTGTGGGAAATGGAGAAAATGCTGGTTACCAGCATTTTCTTCTTTTTCCCACAATGTTTTCAATAGGCTTCCTCCGCAGGGTCGTTAAAAGTCGGGATTGTGTGGTAAAGGGTTAATGCATCTTTGTGATGCACTATATCAAGCCAGTCATCACTTAGTTATGGATCCGTTAAAATCCATTTTGTCTAGCAACAGACTGTATTCATGAAGCAGAATGGTCCTTGGACATGCAGAAAATGTACAAATAGCAAAAAGTTTCAACTCATGTCAGCCTGCACTGGTTGCGCAGGCTGACATGGGTTGATATTTTCTGCAGATGAACTAAACCCACTTTTACAGACCTTGGCACAATTGCAAGAGAACTGATAGATTCTTTACTGAACAAGTCAATGTTTTCAAAATCCCAAGCAATGATAACTTTTGCACTTCTCGACTTTGTCCTAGAAAAAACAGAGAGGAAATATATTATATTGGTATTACACCTAAATCAAAACCATACTCACAAATTGTAATAGAATACATCAAACAGAGAAGTTTAGCAGCCTTCCAAGGGAGGTAATTGCATGCAGGGGGATATAATTAATAACATAAGAATCTGATTTGGTGAAATATGTACGCCAAGATCATGATGAGAACGTATTTTTTCGCGGGGCGGAGGGAAAATTGTTATACGGCAGTGAGGTGGATAATGAGCTAATTGATGAAATTAAAAACAAATGGTGAAAGCTGATTGGTTACCATTAATCCTTTACCACACAATCCCGAGTTTTATGGAACCTGGAGAAAAAAGCTTTTGAAAACATTGTAGGAAAAGGAGAAAATGCTGGTAACCAGCATTTTCTCCTTTTTTCAACAATGTTTCTACCATTCTCAAAAGAAAAATTGAACTTTTTGAGTCAAATTTATTTTGTCGTCTGCCATTGCTTTCAGTTTGGACAAGTCTAAACTTTTGAGATACCATAATCCTTTACCAAACAATTCTGTTTTTAGTTACTCTGTGGCAGAAGGCTTTTGAAAATATTGTAGGAAAAGGAGAAAATACTTGTAACTGGATTAAACAAGTGTTTTCTCCTTTTTTTTTCCCCCACAAAGTTATTAACCTTTTAACTTTTTACTAAGCAACAAAATTTGGAAGGATAGCAAAAATTGTGGGAACAGTAGAAAATGCTGGTTACCAGCATTTTCCTCTTTTCCTCAATGTTTTCAGAAGGCTTCCTCCCCACAATTATTGTTAAAAGTTGGGATTGAGTGGTAAAGAGTTAACACTATACCAAACAATCACGGGTTTTCACGACCCTGGGAAAGAATCCTCCTGAAAACATTGTGGGAAAAGGAGAAAATGCTGGTAACCAGCATTTTCTCCTTTTCCCACAATGTTTTCTACCCTTCCCAAAACAAATTTCAGTATTTGAGTCACATTTATTTTGTCGTTTGCAAATGCTTTCAATTTGGACCAGTCCAAAATTTTGTCGTTTGGTAAAGGGTTAAAAGACAAAATTTGTTGCTGTAATTGGCTTTGATCTGTTAAAAAAGTTTATTCATCACTAAAAGGGGACCTCTCTTTGCCACACAATCCCGAGTTTTAAAGATGCCCGTCTACAGCCGGTGAGCAAAAACGCTGTTAAATTTCAAACAATTTAGAATGGTACAGAAATCAGCCCTTTGTGTAAACATGGGTAAATTACTGACATATATGGTGTGATTGAAAAAAAGAAACACGGAGATTTGTATTAGAAACCAAACATTGGTCAGAAGAAAACTGGCTGACGATCGAAGCTGTAAACAATGGCGGTGTGTCACAGAAATTTATTGTTGGTTTCCGCCTAGAATCGGATACGGTGTAATTTGCATATAGGCCGCTACCTCCGTCTGAAAATCGAGGCTGCAACAGAGAAGCATCCATTTTCTTTTGTTTACCTCATTAGACGCAGGGCGAAGGTCAAATAGGCCTATAGTCATGTTACAGAATGCATGATCATCATACGAATCTACCCGAGTGTATAACGGATATATCGAAAATCTTCGATTCAAAAACCGGAAACGACGAGTGTGTTTACATGGAAGGCCGCAACTCAGCGAAATGCATTTTCTGTCGTCCGTAATCTAACCAACCTTGCAACTGTCAGGCACAATATTTGGCATGGAGATATAAGAATGACTATATTTTGATAAAATAAAGACAAAAAGAGTTAAAACTGGCTTAAAATGAGTATAAGGGCCTCTTTAATAACCCTGAAATAGATGGCTTTTGAAAACATTTTGGGAACAGGAGAAAATAATGGTAACCATCAAAAATGAAATATCACTGGGACTTAAAGTCATTTCAACTCTGTATCAGGTTCTTGAAATAATACTAACCCTTTCATAACGTTAGGTGCCTTTGCAACCAATGTAGATCAAGGTCAAACCGCACAGAATATACAATCTGATTTACTTTGTCCGCCTTGCTGAAACACTACAGTCAGAAGCAAACCAAGAAATCGCACTTGGTTTGGGGTCTGTTTGAGCCTAAAAATGTTGGTTGGGTTTATTCAGTGCTTTAAGAGTTGAAAGCATTTGCAGGCATTTATTTTTAACCCATAAAGTGCTGGAACCGAGTTAAGTTGTTTATGCGGACAGTGTAGATCAAGATCAGACTGCACAGAACGTGCAGTCTGATCTTGGATCTACACTGTCCGCTACTTTGTTACATATTCTGGCCATAACAACAATGAAAATTCAGTACTGCGGATTCTTTTCATAATTGAAGTGGTCCATTATATTAACCCTGTACTTCACAGATACTCATTTTGACGCATCAACAACAGACAGCTTTTGAAAACATTGTGGGAAAAGGAGAAATTGCTCGTAACGAGCAATTTCTCCTATTCCCACAATGTTTTCCTCTTTATCAGATACATGTATTTCCATTTGTCCACATTTTTGACATCACTGCTGTTGAACTGAAAGAGTCTAAAATTGGCATATTAGGTAAAGGGTTAATTCAGTACTGTAAGTGTTAAAGTGGTATAAATACTGTGGGAAAAGGAATATATGCTGTTTTTCAGCTTTTCCTCCTTTCTAAACTTCATTTCGTCCAGGTTGTAATTGCTCAGGATGGTATGGTCAAGCGTTAAATTTTTACCAAATTACAAAATTTTGGACTTGGGATTAATTGAAAGCATTTAAAGATGACAAAACAAATGAACCTCAAATGCTGTCTGTTTAGGGTAGAAAACATTGTGGGAATAGGAGAAAATGCTGTTTATCAGCGCATTTTCTCCTTTTCCCACAATGTTTTCCAAAGCCTTTTTCGTTAGGCTTGTTAAAACTCAGGATTGTACGGTAAACGGTTAGAGGAAACAACTTTTCTTTTTTTTCTCAGTGATATTTGAAGATTGTGACATTCTGATTATTAGAATCCAGCTGTTGCTAACATAGTTATGCTTTCTAAACACTTAGACCTGTCTTTAGATAAAGTACTGTGGAAAACTTTGTGGAAAGTGGAGAAACAGCTCAAGTGGAGCAAATTCTCCATTTTCACAAAACAAGTTTTTGACTGTTCTTTATCAAGATTTCATTTTGTTTGTATCAATATTTTTTTCATTTCCATCTTGCAACATGAGGGAAGATTCTGCATTTTAAGCTGTGTGGGTATTGAGTATAAAAATAACATAATGAAACAACATCCTTATGTTCAGATTGGCATCTTTGTACAAAAGCTTCTACCAAACAATATCATTATGATTTTCCAACCCTGAGAAGAAAAGAAACATAGAAACATTGGAGAAAAAGAAGATCGAAATGCTTATTCTCAGGATTGTTAAGCTCTTCCAGGTACAGGTAAAGGCCAAAGTACAAAGATGCTAACTTAGTTGGAAAAGGAGAAAATGCTGTTAACCCGCATTTTCTCCTTTTTCCACAATGTTTTCTACTCATTTAACTCTTTACCAAACGACAACATTTTAGACTGGTCCAAATTGAAAGCATTTGCAGACGACAAAATTAACATGACTCAAAAATTGAAATTTGTTGTGGGAGGGTAGAAAACATTGTGGGAAAAGGAGAAAATGCTGGTTATCAGCATTTTCTCCTTTTCCCAAGTTGTTTTCAAAAGGCTTCTTTTTCAGGGTCGTTAAAACCAGGGTTTGTTTGGGAAAGGGTTAAGGACAAAACATTTGAACTGTTGTCTGTAAATTTGTTCACTATATTAAAATCTTTTGCCGTGTGAGACAGGGTTAACCCTTTACCACACAATCCCGACTTTTAACAACCCTGAGAAAGAAGCCTTTTGAAAACATTGTGGGAAAAGGAGAAAATGCTGGTAACCAGCATTTTCTCCTTTTCCCACAATGTTTTCTACCCTTCCCAAAACAAATTTCAATTTTCAAATCAAATTTATTTTGTCATCTGCAAATGCTTCCAATTTGGACAGGTCTAAAATTTTGTTGTTTGGTAAAGAGTTAAGTCTGAATGGTTTCAATTTGTGTAACTTTAAAGCCAAGTCATCTTCTTGTTGTGTAATTACCAGTAAGTAAACAGGAATTAGTCCATGATAAGCCCTGGCTTCCTGAAGGCTATTCTTCCTATTTCTAATGCTTTATAAACCATTGATGTTAAAGAATTCATTAGTCTAAGTTTTTTAAAGTTATGTGGAAAAGCAGTAACTGTTGTAGCCGTTCTTGACCCTTTACCAAACAATCCCTGGTTTTTACGACCCAGAGGAAGAAGACTTCTGAAAACATTGTGGGAAAAGGAGAAAATGCTGGTAACCAGCATTTTCTCCTTTTCCCACAATGTTTTCTACTCTTCTAAGGTCAAGTTTCAACTTTTGACTCACGTTTATTTTGTCGTCTGCAAATGCTTTCAATTTGGACAAGTCTAAAATTTTGTCGATTAGTAAAGATTTAAAAGAGTTGTATTTATTGTTTTGCTTGTTTTTTATGGTGATTAAGGCCCTATTCAACATTATTTCAGATATAACATGTTAGCCAGTGCAGCTATCCATGCTTTTCTGGAGTTTCTTTTACCAGTATTTTGCACAATATTCTTCCGTATAGCCAATGAATGCTTAACCACTTCACTATCATCGAAACAATGATCAGCAGTCAGAGAGGAATGAATCCTGTCACAATGGCTGTCATCAATCCTTGGGAAGAAATATGGCTTGCTGGGGATTTAAACCAGCGACCCCTGGTCTCAAGTACTTGCTACTTATTGTGCCTCCAGGCTAGGCATTTGAGTTACATTTGATATGTCATCTGCAAATGCTTTCAATTTGGATCAGTTTAAAATTTTGTTGTTCAACTTGAAGAGTTATCTAGGACAGGAAGTGACAGGTATGAAAACACATACTCCCATCTTGTGGAATGACATTCAAGCTAATTTGTATGTCAGACTGTATGACCTCCATGTCATCTTTAATCATAGCCTGCTATTTGTAATTGTTCTTCACAGGTAAATCAAATAAGACTGGATGGCATGTCTTATTGAGGACCAAAAAAACCCAAAGTGCATTCTGACATCATACACATATCAGTCTGTAGAGTTGTCAGTCTGAAGAACTTGGCCTGAGTTACCAACCATTCTTAAATTCATTCTTAATCTTGTTCTAGATTTGTGTTACTTTCCAATTTAGAAAATTCTTGAAAACAAGACTAAAAATGTTCTTGAGAATGGTTGGGCATTATGGACTTTCAAATCCTTTTTTTTTTTAATTTTGAAGCCAAGCCTGGTAGTGCAGTGTGTAAGTGTACACTACTTGGGACTAGTGGGTTGCTGGTTCGAATCCCCAGCTTGAACAATTTCTTCCCACAGCTTGATGATAGTCATTGAGATAGGTTTTTTTCCTCTTCCACAGCTGATCATTGTTGGGAGATGGTTATGTTGGGTAAGTAGTCAGTGGTTTAGGTAGAAAATTGATAAAAGAAACCCCAGGAAAGCATGAACAGGTGTACTGGCCACCACAGTATAACTGAAATAATGTTGTAAAAAGCTTTTACTCCATAAAAAACATGAACAAAAGCATTTTCAAAATGTTCTATATCAGAAATGTGTCAGATTTGTAAGCAGTCTGACCGTCTTGACCTACTTTGTCTGCAAGCCCGGCCAGGTAGCTCAGTGGTTAGTGTATCTGTCTTATGATCTGGTGGTTGTGGGTTCAAACCTTTCTGGCAGATTTTTTGCCTTTCACCTCTGATGCATGTGAGAAAAGTTAAATCAGTGGCTTGGAAAGAAAGTTTTGTCAGTACTGGTGTGAGAAAGCCTGGAAACACATGCATAGGTGCTCTGACTGCCGTGATATGACCTAAGCTGTTAAGACAGTGTTAAACTCTGATACAAATAAATATATTGCCTTCAGAAAAACACTGTGTTTCTTATAGCTTGCATAAGAGTTGAAATATTCACTCATTTGTGCTACTTGTACATGTAAAATGAATGTCTCAAAAAATAGATTGTATTTTTTCAAAAAATCTAAGGCCAAATTAGGTTAAGATAAACTCTTTACCAAATGGCAGTGTTTTAGACTTACCTTAACCCTTTCCCAAATGACAAGTTTTAGACTCTTCCAAACTGACAGAGTTTGCAGACGACAATGTTAAATTTAATAAAACAGGTAGAAAGTTGTCCAACAGGGTAGAAAACATTGTGAGAAAAGGAGAAATTGCTCGTTACGAGCAATTTCTCCTTTTCCCACAGTGTTTTCAAAAGACTTGAACTCCAGACACATAAAAACACTGGTTTGTTTGGGAGAGGGTTAATTCAAAGCTGTTGCGGACAAAAAATTAAATGTGGCTCAATTGTTGAAACTTGTTTCTAAAAGGGTAGAAAGAATTGTGGGAAAAGGAGAAAATGCTGGTTACCAGCATGTTCTCCATCTTTTCACAATGTTTTCATAAGGCTTTTTCTGTGGCATCATAGAAACACAAAATTGTTTGGTTAAAGATTAAGCCAATTAATGAAAGGTCAAAGTTATTGTCAGGAAGTTAGTAAATGTATTCTGAGTTTCGGCTGATTCCCCACAAAATCAGAGTTGATAGAAATTTCACATGTGAGAGAAGAATGCTGCCTTTTGCAATGACTATAAAAGCTGGAACCAGCTTAGATCAAGCCTGGGCCCGTAATCACCATCTATTCTAAATTGCATTCTTGAATAGTCTTTATCTGAAGAATTTACTAAATTTTAAAGTAATACAATTTCTGATTGGCTAAAACAACGAAATTGTGTTACTTTAAAAATTAAAAAATTTACTAAAAATGCAATTTCAGAATTGTTTGTGAATAAATTTTAAAGATTCAAATGAGGCACAAGTAAAGACATTAGTGAAGTCTTTCTCAGAATTTCTGCAGAGAATGAAACATGTTAGAAGGATCGCTGAAAGTTTCATGGAAAAGAAAAAACAGACACACACTTGGAACCAGTCCATGTTTTACCTCCGCTAGATTTCAGTTTCATGATAAATTTTGATGGCTTCCATATTTTTTTGTGTTCCTGGTGTATGATAGCTGACTGCTAACTGTTAAAACATCTCATTACAGTGAAAGTCTGTGGTTTAGGTATGAAGCCATTGAAAAATTACTGTCATAAAATAACCACCCCAGGTTGCTGGTAATTGTTTTGAAGTCTATATCAATCGTTGTAATTGAAAATACATTTAGTGCACAACTGGAGTTTTAACATAGAAATTGGGCTTGCGGTGCTGAAAGTGGATTACTGAGTACCCAATCAATAATTCACCAAAGAAACCATAATCTGTTATCTTTACAAAAATTGACAAAATAGGATTATTTTTGTTTTTATCACAGCTTTTAATGTGGTTTTTATGGAAGTTAATGTTTGGAAATTATAAGGTTTAAAATAAAACTTTTGCTGACAAAATAGAATTTTTTGAAGTTGTTACACCGTGCTATGGGGTATGTATATTTTGTATGTGTATAATTTTTTACCAAACAATAATGTGTTTTAACTCTTTACCAAACGACAAAAATTTTAGACTCGTCCAAATTGAAAGTATTTGCAGACGACAAAATTAATGTGACTCAAATATTGAAGTTTGTTTTGAGAAGGGTAGAAAACATTTTGGGAAAAGGAGAAAATGCTGGTTACCAGCATTTTCTCCTTTTCCCACAATGTTTTCAAAAGGCTTCTTCCTCAGGGTCGTGAAAACCAGGGATTGTTTGGTAAAGGGTTAATGACCCGAAGGATAATGGACTTGAAATCATTGTGGGAAAAACGGAAAATGCTGATGCATTTTCTCTTTTTCCCATAATGTTTTCTACCCTTACAAAGTCGTTTTGATTTGGACATGTCTTGTATTTTAATTGTCTTCTCGTAGACATGAATTTGAAATTAAGTTGATTGCTTAATGATGATCTTATTGATTATCAGTGCCTTTAGTTCTTTTTTTCCTGAAAAAAATTACTTCTTTAAAAATAGTAAAACATGTACTGTGGTTTTCCCTCCTACATTGTGTGCAATTTAAGATTTTTTTTTTTTATCTCTTCATAATAACAATTAAAACCAAATAACATAAAACTATTACTGCAAAAAAAGAAATCAATTTCTCTTCTAGCTTGCCAGATTTTATTGCAGAATTACCCCATGAAAAATTACACAAGCTTGGGCTATTAGATTGTGTTACATGCTAATTGAATCTTCTGCAATAGAATTGAATTTGTAACCACCAAAAAGAAAACACGAGACTTTGTAGTCTAATTTCCATTTTCCACTGAGCTTTGTTCTGCTAGTTTTCAGTGAACTTTGTTCTCTCTTTTTTCACTGAACTTTATGGTAATAAACTCTTACAACACAGTCACACGTTTTTAACGACTGGAAAAGAAAGGCTTTTGAAAAAACTGCGGGGAAAAGGAGAAAATGCTGGTAAACAGCATCTTCTCTTTTTCCCACAGTGTTTTTCTGCTCTTTCAGGGAGAGACGCCCATTATTTGAGCCATGTTTAATTTGTCGTCTGCTACCACCTTGAGTTTGAACAAGTCTAAAACTTTGTCGTATGGTGCTTCAATAAGTTCAACTGTCAACTGCAACTACACCTAATCTCAGAAATGAGGCATTTAAGGTGCTTCTTTTCTTATTGGGACAATTACTGTGCATTGCACCATCTCACGTCCGTCAAGAATTTTCAGGTAGCAAAGCTACAGCACTGTACTGACTTTCTGTTTCGTCGGTTTAATCTGTATTGCAGCAACATGCAATTAATCTTTATTGGCACATGTTAACAGGGACAAATTAATAAACGTTTCTTTACCTAAATCGCTTGTAGAAGTCTTTTATAATAATTATGTAAATTAAAAAAAAAAAAATACTAACAAAATTTATCGTGTCTGGCTGCCATTTTGTGAGTATTTTAGGAACGCAAACACCCTGAGTAACAGATAAATTAAACTTCTATTTTTCACACTTTTAGCATTTAAATTGAAAATTGTATTTGAAACAAATGATTATTGAATACGTAAGCAACAGATATGATCAAATTGTAGTTTTGTCCTCTATTTGTGAAAATAAGAAAGTTTCAAAGTGTGCTCAATATCTGTTTGCAGATTTCAATTGATTGTTTCACGATCGTCTCTGTACCTCAAGGCGACCCATCAAAAACTAAAATCGCCTTCAGAGACAGTTATCTGTACTATTGCTTCACCCTACACAAGTCAAAAACGGTAAAACAGATTTTAGCCATTTGTCATGGGGGGGGGAATTAAAACAAAAAATAAAGGGAATTTTTGTTAAAATGATAAATTCTTTTTATTTGTGAGCTTGATTTTTTTCACAGACTTTTTATAGGAAAATACCTTGTATAAAATCAAGATAAATGTATTGTTGATTTAAGAAATTCATTCCGTTTTTTTTTTTTTCATTTTGTTCATTTTTTTTACAGTCTAACTGAGCATTTTTTGTGCTGCTTTAAAGCCTAACATTGCAATGTAAAAACTACTGTGTATCAAAATGTATAAAATGCAATCATATCAATGTTTCTCATTTCCTTTTGTTCTCTAATGATTTGGGAACTTTATTGCTTTAAAACTCTTAACCAAACGATACAGTTTTAGATGTGTCCATTTTCAAAACTGAATCACAGATGAAAAATGTGGCTAGTTGTTGCTTGAAGGGTAGAAAAAATTGTGGGAAAAGGATAAAATGCAGGTTACCAGCATTTTCTCCTTTTCATGCATGATGCTTTCCAAAGCAGTATTCCTCAGTCATTTAAACTCTGGATTGTTTCGTAAAGGGTGCAGTGATTTAATGAAAATATTTACCTCTTTCATCTATACTTTTATCTTTCATATTTTGAATCAATAGATGCAAAGATTAAAGGGAACAGACAATACTAGAATCTCTGTATTAACTCTTTTTACCAAACAATTCTAAGTTTTACTGACCTTGAAAATGAAAGCTTTTGAAAACATTGTGGGAAAAGGACAAAATGCTGGTAACCAGCATTTTCTCCTTTTTCAACAATGTTTCCTGCACTTTCAGAGACAATTACCATCATGTTAGCTACACTTAATGTATTGTTTACAAATGCTTTCATTTTTAACAGGTCCAAAATTTTATGGTTTGGTAAAGAGTTAACTCTTTACCACACAATTCTGAGTTTTAATGACCTTGAGAATGACAGCTATTGAAAACATTGTGGGAAAAGGAGAAAATGCTGGTAACCAGCAGTTTCTCCTTTTCCCACAATGTTTTCCACCATTTCAAAGACAAAAATCATCATTTGAGCTACATTTATTTTGTGATCTGTAAATACTTGCAATTTTGTCAAGACCAAAATTTTGTTGTTTGGTACAAAGTTAACTCTTATCCAGCTAAATAAATCAAATAAAACTGTCAAGCCTATGGTAAAAATCCGAAAAATGTTATTTCAAACTTACTTTTTGAAGAAAAATACATATCCTTAATGGACAGTGTAGATTCAAGATCAGACTGCATGTTCTGTGCAGTCTGATCTTGATCTACACTGTCTGCAAAAGGTCAGTGAGTGGCGCCTAGCAGCCTAAGGGTTAACTCTTTAACAGGAAGTTGTCAAAATTAAAGGCATTTCCAGACAATAAATTAATTGAGGTTCAAACGATAAAATTTAATTTTGAGAGGGTAAAAAACATTTACTGGAAAATATTTGCTGATTAATGGTAGTTTTTCCTTTTTCATCAGTGTTTTCAAAAATCTACTTTCTCATGTTTATCAAAATATCACATCATTTTGTCAATGAAAAATTTATTTTACACATTATCACTATTCCGCTGATACAATGGCAAACACAATTCAGTAGTTATTCCAATGAAACAGTGTTTACCAAACAATCCCCTGTTTTACTGATCCTTAGAAAATAACATTTGAAAACACTATGGAAAAAGGAGAAAATGCTGGTTACCAGCATTTTCTCCTTTTTCCACAATGTTTTCTACCTTGTTGTGAGATAAATCCAATAGTTTGAACCACATTTTATTTATCATCGGCAGATACCTTCAATTTGGACAAATCTAGAATTTTGTCATCTAGTATGAAGAGTTTAAATCTTTACCACACTATCCTGAGTTTTAACGACCTGGAGAAAGAAGGCTGTTGAGAACATTGAGGGAAAAGAAGAAAATGCTGGTACCCAGCATTTTCTTCTTTTCCCACAATGTTCTCTATACTCTCTGTACAATTCTCATCATTTGAGTGACATTTATTTTTTTGTCTGCAAATGCTTTAAATTAGGACCAGTCTAATATTTTGTCGTTTGGTAAAGAGTTTACCCTTTACTGCACAATATCTAGTTTTAAAGACCCTTTGGAAAAAAAACTTTTGAAAGCATTGTGGGAAAAGAAGAAAATGCAGGTAACAACCATTTTCTCCTTTTCCCACAATTTTTTATACCCTTCTTAAAACAAATTTCAATGTTTGAGTCACATTCATTTTGTCATCTGCAAATGCTTTCAATTTAGACCAGTCTAGAATTTTGTCCTCCAGTAAAAGAGTTCAAGTATTTCTGGACAAATGTTGTCCCGAAGCTGCCATAATGTTGACATATGGACTAGACTAAACATGTCTTTTCTCTGGGGAAATTCATCCCCAAAGCCACCATATCTGGTTGACAGATGTTCCATTATTCCTTATACATTCCCTCATCACACTTCCTGGAATTCCCTCTGGAATCCCTACATCCTGGTACCCTGCTCTACTGCAGACAGCTTCCCAGTTCTTTTCACCCTCTTTGATACTGTCGAACATGTATTGATTGACTGTAAAGCATTTCCACATGTGTGCCAGATGTGACAACACCTGCACACCAATTAAAACAGGACAGGGGAACCAGTAATCACTTTCAATCAATAGAAGCTGGTTCCCTCAAAGAACAGTTAAAACAACTTTTACAGTTGGTTACTGGAACCAGTTGTTATGGGAAATCAATAGGGTTTGGTTGCCTGCTATTGGTCGAGACTAGCAGTATGGTTAGTGTTGTTGAGAAGCAGTTATTGGGACAATATTATGGGGGAAACCAATCCATGTGAAAAATTCAGCACAGCTGGTAGCTGAGTTATTACAGTTTAGAAATGTCAATATTTCAATAGTTGGGATATGTAGGCAGTAGTCTAGGGCAGTTGGAAGTGTTTTCTCAGTTATTTCTTAGCACTGTCAGTGGGAACTACTCACAGCTATAGATCTGATTTCATTTCTCTCGGAAAACTGATCATATATTACTGGAGATAAATAGAACTTAAAATATTAGTGTTTGAGAGATTAATATATCAGTATACAAACATATTGAAATCTTAATTTCCCTGTCTGCACTGTTGTAAAATTTGATAATGTTCTGTATGACTACCGCTACTTTTTCTGTAAAATAGTGTTTTTGCCGTGAGTGTAAGAACTTCATGTGTTAAAAACTTTTCCATTTGGATGGTACTGAAACTTTTGAACTATTTCTTAAATTGATGTCAGCTTGAATAAACTAAGAATGTTGTGACCATACTGGACATATATCCTGTAGAAAAATACATGGCATAGTGTAATAGAAAATTTGGAATTTTAGCAGATTCTATGTGAGTATAGTTAAGTTTTACCAAAAATTTGGTGATTTTTTTGGGGTTTCACCTTCACTGGCTTCAGTGTCAAAATTTAGGCTTGAACATGTTAAAAAAGGCATTTGCAGATTACATTTAGTCTAAATGACATTGAAATGGGAGTGTATATTTCAGCTATTTACACATGAGCAGGAAAAGGCAGTTTAACTCTTTACCAAACAACAAAATTATAGACTGGTCCAAATTGAAAGCATTTGCAGACAACAAAATAAATGTGACTGAAAAATTAAAATTTGGTTTGGGAAGGGTAGAAATCATTGTGGGAAAAGGATGAAATGCTGGTTACCAGCATTTACTCCTTTTCCAACAATGTTTTCAAAAGGCTTCTTTCTCAGGGTCGTTAAAAGTCGTAAAGAGTTAATGCATCTCAGTGATGTATTATACCAAGAAAGTCATCACATACCAGTTATTATGGGCCCTTAAAATCCATTGTGTTACACAACCAACTGAATCATGAGGTAGAATGGTCCTTTGACCTAAAGAAAATTTTAAGATGGCAAAAAGTTTCGGCCCATGGCAGACCGGCAGGCTGACATGGGTCGATACTTTTTGCAGATGCATTAAACCCCCTTTTCAAAGGGCATGGCTCATAATGTATATATAACAGAGCCAACTTATATTGTTTGTTCACAAGTCTAGAATTTTGTTGTCTGGTAAAGAATGAACCCTTTACCAAACTGATTTAGCTTCCCTGGTAAAGAGAGTATTTCAAGAAAATTGCAGGAAAAGAATCAGTTGCTTTTCTTAAGCAATTTATGCTCTTCCCACAATGTTTTTTGTGCTATCAGAGAACATCGCGTCGCTTGTGCCTATTTCAAACTTAACGTCTGGGGATACTTTTAGTTTGGAAGAGTTCAAAATTTGTCATCTGGTAACGAAGTGAGAGTGAATATAACAAAGGAAATTCCGGGAATCAGATTCCTAGCAGATTTCCTATGGGACAGAGAGAGCGAATTATAAAGCTAAACAGAATAGAATTACTTATCACATCAAACCATCTAAATACTGGTAATAACTCACTATAGGAAATTACCTGAGGGCTTAGAAGGCTTTGTTTTCATTCATTTACCCTGTAATATAATATAGTTTATATGGTGTTTACTTTGGTTGTCAACATTTTTTCCAGTCATACTGTGATGGCAAGTGCACCTATCCATGCTTGCCTGGGTTTTCTTTGACCCCTGCTTTGCATGATATTTTTCCAAAGCCACTGGCTGCTTTCCCACATGACCAGTGTTGAAACAATGATCAGGGATGGGAGAAATGAATCCTATCGCAATAACTATCATCAATCCTCAGAAAAAAAGTTGGCCTAGCTTATGATTCGAACCAGGACGAGTACCCACTGTGCTACCAGGCTTGACCATAAAATATTTTCTACCCTCAGTGTTTTCTTCCCTTTCAAAGAGAGAGAGACACAAGCATGTTAGCCACATGAAGTTTGTTGTCTGCAAATGCTTTCAAATTGTTCCGGCCCAAAATTTTGTTGTGTGGTAAAGAGTTAAGACTAGCAATTGATGTCCCAACAAGATAATGCCTGATGCAAGATGAATTGCTTGATGTTGCCAGTGTTTCCATTTCATTCAAGAGAGACGCTTTTCTCATCTTCGTAATTTATATTTCTACATTTCAATGTGAGCTCTTATACAAATTAGTGCCCCGGTAGCTCAGTCGGTAGCGTTCAAGACTTGAGAACAGGGGGTCGTGGGTTCGATCCCTGGCTCGGCCAATTTCTTTCCGAGGATTGATGATAGTCATTGCGATAGGATTCATTCTTCTCTCACCGCTGACCATTGTTTCGACGATGGTTATGTGGGAAAGCAGCCAGTGGCTTGGAAAGAAAATTGTGCGGAGTACTGGTAAAAGAGACTCCAGGAAAGCATGGAGAGGTGCACTGGCTGCCGCGATATAACTGAAATAATGTTGAAAACGGCGTTAAACACCATACAATCAATCAATAAAACAAATTAGTAGCACTTTGAAACCTTCCATAGGCAAACAGCAAATAGAATAAACTTGACCAGTTAAGACAGGTGGCTGTTTGATAAAGATACATATATTTTGTTTACTTTCAAAACTAGGACCATAGTTTCCATTTATCATCTTGGTAAGTTCCTGTGCACTGTATTCTGTTGTAATCAGTGTGCCAAAGTTGGGCCATTGAATATGCAACTTTATTTTAGTTCATCAAGAAATAACGGTGAAATATTGTTTGATATTTCATGGTTATGACCAGTGAAAAATACAGATTTTATTTTCTAACCCTTTAATTGAAGGCAGAAACTGTAGTTCCTGCACACTAGTTATCTAGATAAACTGTGCGTGCCATTCAACCAGATCAAAATATACTGTAATTTACCCTACATTTCTTGCGCATTATGTAATACTGTAATGTGTTGTTTTGTGGAGTGGGTACGCCACAAGGAATTACTGAAAACAACTATACTCAATTTCGATGTAAGTCCACCCAAAAAAAGGGGTTAGAAACATGAAATAAATGGAATATTTGGGTTTTTTTTGTTGAAAGATCGAAACTTATTTCATCAAGTTAACTTTGTCGGTAATATTTTCACAAGTGATGTGCAGTAACTTGTGAAGATATTACTGATAATGTTCACTCGATGAAATAAATTTCGATCTTTCACCGAAAAAAAAAAAAATTTCCTCTATGTCTGTTTAATTTTGTCAAACAAATATTGTTTTGTGAATACCACCAGCAAAGGCCCCAGGGATTGAATTGTATTTGTAGAAGATAAATCCCCTTTTTGCCTGTATCTCTGAGAGAGGACATACTATAATGTGGTCTCAAGAGACTTGATTTCTGTTATCTCTTTACCAGACAACCAAATACTAGCCTGGTCGAAATTGAAAGCATTGGGAGACGACAAATTAAGTGTAGCTCAAAATCTGAAATTTGTCTTTGTAATGTTTGAAAATACTGCGGAAAAAGAGAAAATGCTGGTTACCAGCATTTTTCCTTTTCCCTCAATAATATTAAAAGGTTTCTTTCTCAGGGTCATTAAAACTCTGGATTGTGTGGTACAATGTTAAGTCTAAATATGTTACAAAAGCCAACTTCTTTCAAGGGCTGACAATACAATGCATGAAAACTCAGAAAAGGTTCTTATTTTGTAGGGTTGACTAATCAAGTGGATGGTATGGGTTCCAGCTCAGAATGCTTGTTGTTAGCAGTCTGATCTGGATAGATTCTCTCTGCAAAAGCCCCTGTTTTCTTCTATGGTGCTGAAAAGGGTTAAAGCCTGTCTGGTTCTCCAATATTTGTTTCAGAAAATGAAATTCATACAGCTTTATGATATTGACCATTCCAGGCTATTACCAGATGTCATAAAACTGTTCATCTTTTGTGGATATTGGTATTTTTTCAAAACAAAGGCTTTATAACCTGTCTGCTCACTATTTCTGAAACATTGTAGGAAAAAGAGCAAGAGTATTTGATGCAGACAGCATTAAATTTATACAGACTTTATAATATTGACCATGCAATTTCCTGGTTATTACCTGGTATCATAAAACTGTTCATCTTCTGTGGTAAAAACAGTGAAGGAAAAAGAGCAAGAGTTCCAAAGATCTTTAAAAACTTCATTAGCTTCGTTAAAATGCAGAATTGATTGGTGAATATCATTACTGTATTAAACCCTCAGAACTGCTAAATAAACCACAGTTGGTAGACAAGACCAAAATATTGTCAATCTATAGCAAAATGAGGAAAAACAAATGAATAAGGAACTGATTAGCCTATTTGGATTGATGACAGAAATAGCCGGGTCAGTGTGCAGATGGTACTGATATTTACACCTATCAGCATAGTACCAGTCTGTTTACACCTATCAACATAGTACCAGCCATTGAACAAGTCTAAACCCTCAGGCTGCTAAGCGCGACTCACTGACCATTTGGGGACAGTGTGGATCAAGATCAGACTGCACAGAACATGCAGTCTGATCTTGGATCTCCACTGTCCAATACTGTGAGCTTTCTCCGATGAGCAAAACTTTTAATTCACTTGTAAACTGTAGGGTTTCACCATTTTGCTGGTAATCTTAAAATTTTCACACTGGTATAAATTGAAAGCATTTGCAGACAATATATCAAATGTTGATCAAATGGTAATATTTGTGAGTTACTAGATAGAAGACATTGTGGGTAAAGGAGAAAATGCTTGTTACCAGCATTTTCTCCTTTTCCCGTGATGTTTTCAAAAGACGTCTCCCAACAGGGTGGTTAAAAGTCGGGATTGTGTCGGTGAACTTGGAGTAGCTTGCATCTTGTTTCAATTCACCTATTTCCAACCTTGTCTGTGACCGGCTTGCCCTAAAAATATGACTTCAGAAGTAACAGAATACTGCTTGTGAAAATGTTTTTGGAGAAATGAAAATAGATTTTAACTGTTGCTCCTTTTTATGTTAGTATTTCCCATAAAAATCAAACATTTTTTTTTTTCCTTTCCTTTCACATATTTCTTACCTTGTAGCACTAGTTTTTTTGTTGATCTACTATGAAGCTGTAGCGATGGATTATCATGCAGATGGAACTTATTACTTAGGGATCATAGGACATGTCAGTGACCTTACATCTATATAGTCATATGCGCATTGATTGATTGTTTTGCTTTTTCCTGCCAAAAAGCTGATAAGCCACAACTGTGGTTAGAAAAAAATAGAAACCAGGTGAATGGTTACTCTGTATCAAGTATTGAATTTGCAGTATTTGGATCAGATGTTCACAACCCTGAGCAAGAAGGTTTTCAGAAAAACATATTTGGAAAATGAGAAGATGCTGCTACCCAGCTGGTAGATTGGACACTGAGTTTTTGTTATTTGGACAGGGAAAAGAATGAACATGTAAAACATTAAATTATTGCAGTTCAAAAGTTTGCAAAAAAAACATCTCCTTTTAAACCTTCCTTTGGCTTTTTTATCTGCTCCTGCGGTTCTTGAAATAAGCCAATGTATAAAACCTAACAATTCTGATAGTCATGCTTTTACATAAATATTGTCAATGACCAGTTAAATATTTGTTACTAGTCATGTGACAAAAGACATTTGGTGAATTTCTCTTCCTGTTTGATAGGATAGGGCATTAAATGTACCAGCTGTCTTGGTCACAAGTCTGACCTCTTTTCATGCAGACTGTGTCCCCTTAGTTTTTCCCACAGTGTTTTCTAAACATTTTCCATTTTTGCGAGGGTGACTGATCTTTATTGACTAGAATAATAGACCCAAATATTTAGATAGCATACTTTTGTAAGTACAGATTGTGACATGTTGTTCCTGTATTTGGTAAGATTTAAGTTTTTGAGTTTTTTTTTTCAAACTCTTTTCCAAACAACAAAATTATAGACTTGTTTACTTTTAATGCATTTGCAGATGACTTGTTAAATGTGTTTCAAATAATAGGATTTGTATTTGGAAGGGTAAAAAACATTGAAGGAAAAGGAGAAATGATGGTAACCTGCAGTGTATTCAGAATTATTTTTCTTCAGGATTGCTAAAACACGCCATTGTTTGGTAAAGGTTAACCCTGTACCACACAATGCAGACTTTTAACAGCCCTGAGGAAGAAGCTTTTTGAAAACATTGTGGGAAAAGGAGAAAATGCTGGCAATCAGCATTTTCTCCCTTCCCACAATGTTTTCTACCCTATCAATGAAAAAATGCATCATTTTAGCCATATTAAAATTGTCGTCTGCAAACGCTTTCAATTTGGATGAGTCTAAAATTTTGTCGTGTGATAAAGGGTTAAGAAACATTCTTATGTCCTCAATTCACATCAACAGGTGGCACGTTTACAGAGAAAGAATATACAGAGTGATTGTTTAATGAATGGCAAAACCTAATAGTCTACCATATACTTACAGTCTTGACCTGTATTAAGCTACATGTAACACCCAAGGGACTCTCTAATTAAATGTGTTTGCTCAAGACAGGTTGTTTCTTAGTATAGGTACATTTCATCATATTTGTCTTCTGGTGAAATTCAGTATAATGCATGCTTAACTCTTTCACTACTTAGTATATGAATTACACTTTTTCGTTGGCTATTAACTCTTCACCAAACAATCCCGACTTTTAACGACCCTGAGAAAGAAGCCTTTTGAAAACATTGTAGGAAAAGGAGAAAATGGTAACCAGCGTTTTCTCCTTTTCCCACAATGTTTTCTACCATTTTAACAACAACTTTCAAATCTGGAGTCACATTTATTTTGTCGTTTGCAAATGCTTCCAGTTTGGACAGTTCTAAAATTTTGTCCCTTAAGGTCTAGAGTTATTTTGTCATCTCTTATTCCTTTTAATGTGGACAAGTCTAAAATTCTTACTTTAGGCAAAGACTTCATTTGTTCTCTGTTATTACTTTCAATTTGGGCCGAAAATGTTATCCATAGGTCAAGGGTTGATTTGTCGTCTGCTATTGCTTTCAATAATGAATTCGGGCAAGTCTGAAATTCTTGCATTAGGCAAAGACTTCATTTATCCTCTGTTATCACTTTCAGTTTGGACGAGTCAAAAATGTTATCATCTGGTAAAGTGTCAAGACGAGCGTGAATTCCTAGAATGACACGAAGGAAGAATTTCTGTAATTTATTTCAGAACAGAAAATGTCTCCGTCTTTCTTTGATGACTGTTGGAATTGAAAGGAATCCAGTCTTTTATTATGCAAGATTAGTAAATAATGAAACAGGATCTTT
The DNA here is from genome assembly GCA_946811185.2 of Hippopus hippopus. Lineage (NCBI taxonomy): Eukaryota > Metazoa > Mollusca > Bivalvia > Cardiida > Cardiidae > Hippopus > Hippopus hippopus. The sequence continues at coordinate 9,357,109 of OX328103.1, read as the reverse complement.
CTTTGTTCTGAGATGTCCTCAGATTTTTTTTTATTTCTACTGCCTCTGTGAACTTCCCTGAATTAACTCTTTACCAAACGACAATGTTTTAGACTTTTCCGAAATTGGAAGCATTTGCAGACGACAAATTAAATGTAGCTCAAATATTGAAATTTGCCTTTTAAGGGTAGAAAACATTTTGGGAAAAGGAGAAAATGCTACAGACCAGCATTTTGTCCTTTTTCTAAAAATTGTTTGCAAAAGTTTTCTTCCAAAGAATTGTTAAAACTTGGGATTGTGTGGTAAAAGATTGAATTCTTTGAATCAAAGGCATAACTTAATCTTTATCCTGCTAAAAAAGTTCAATAAAATTTTTAAGCAGATATTAAAAACCTCAATTATGCTATTTATACTTATTTTTTGAAGAAAAATATCTCCTCATCGGACAGTGTAGATCAAGATCAGACTGCACGAAACGTGCAGTCTGATCTTGGATCTACATTGTCCGATGAGTAGATATTTTTCTTCAAAAAATAAGTATAAATATAATGTTAATTCTATACCAGAGACATGTTTTTGTACATTTTCTTACCATTTATCGCCTAGATTTTAAAATAATGGGATCAGTTGCTTAAAGAATGTCCTTTTTCAGGCCCATATGTTAAATTTTGGACCTTTGCAGCCGGCATAGGTCAAAATCAGACACTATCTGGGATCTATGCTTCTACAAATTTAGTTTTAAGAAGGTTTGACACCTTACCACACAATTCTGAGTTTTAATGAGGAAGAAGGTTTTTCAAAACATTGTTTGAAAGGTTTTCTACCCTTCTGGAGACAAATTCCACGGTCAAAACCATATTTGATTATGTTGTATGCAAATGTTGTGGATTTCCAAATTGTGTTGTGTGCTAGAGAAAACAGAAAAGAGCAACTGCTAATCATTAGCAATTGCTCCTTTTCCCATAGAATTTCCCATAACATTTGAATCTAAGAATGATATTTTCCTTTCCGTAAAAATTCAATGTTTTTCCACTCTGTCAATTCGTTACTGTATGTTGAAAAGTATTGATGGCCTGGAATTTAAACCTTTTCTTAACAAACTTGCTTTTTTACGACCCTGAGGGAGATGGCCTTTGAAAACACTGTTGGAAAAGGAGAAATTGGTAATCAGCAACATTTGTTCCTTTTTCTACAGTATTTTCTACCTTTCAAAGATTAACCCTATCAGTTAAGCCACATTTGTCATTAAATTTTGCAAAATTTTCATGTTTTTAATTCTTTACCACACAATCCCAACTTTTAAGAACCCTGAGAAAGAAAACTTTAAAAAAAAAAATGTGGGAAAAGGAGAAAAAAATACTGGTAACTAGCATTTTGTCCTTTTCTCACAATATTTTCTAGCATACCTAAACAAATTTGAATTTTTGTGTCACATTTATTTTGTCATCTGCAAATGCTTTCAATTTAGACAAGTCTAAGATTTTGTCACTTGGAAAAGAGTTATTTGAAAAGTCCAAATATTGTTGTATGGGAGGGGGATTGTGGGCAAGACATTAGTAAAATAGGAAGATCTGAGGGCAAAAAGGGGGAAGGAAAGGGGAAAAGGGTAAGACACACACATAAAACTGAATATTGATCTCTATTTCATCCACTTAAAGTAATTTCTTAATTTGTTGAGAGAAGAAGAGAGGATGGGGGAGAGAAAGAACATGGTTTCCCCTTCACCAGACAACAAAATTTTAGGATTGGTCCAAACTCAAAGCAGTTGCAGACGACAAACTAAATGAGGCTCAAACCATGAGATTTGTCATGGAAAGATTAGAAAACATTGTGAAAAAAAGGAGAAAATGCTGGTCACCAGCATTTTCTCCTTTTTCCACAATGTTTTTGCATATTCTTTTAGCCTATTGTCAGTAAAACAGGGGACTGTGTGGTAAAGAGTTTATGGGCGAAATACAAGTAATTGAAGTCATTTTAGAGTCAGGGATTTTATTGATCACTTTGGCGTGTGATGCTGGCAGGCCGTCATGCCATAATTATGATGGTATCTTCGATGTCACAAAGACGGAGACAATGTGTGATGGGGTATTATTTTAACGATTTTCACCGTATTGAACTCTCTGAAGTAAAGTCGCTATTAAAGAATTAGCTCATTTATACGGGTATTTTTTTTTTTAGCAGTGATGTCTTCTTTGAAAATGAGTCCTTTTTAGGTCATTTCCGTCATTTATCTTAGAGGGATTTAAAAGTGAGAAGAAAATATGCTTAAATTAAAATTTTGCATTTTTGCAAAAATGTTTTACAAAGTATTGACCATAATGCATTTGAAGGCGCTCTACATTCTCCATGTCATTGTTTTGTCCACCCATTACCACACAGTCCTGAGTTTTAACAAACTTTAGGAAGAAGGCTTTTGGAAATGTCTGAAAAAAGGAGAAAATGCTGGTATTCAGCATTTTCTTCTTTTCTCACAATGTTTTTTACCCTTCTTGAGACGAGTTCCACGATAAAAACCATATTTGATATAATTCTTCGTAAATGCTTTGGATTTGGAAAAGTCCAAAATTGTGTCATTTTGTAAAGAGTTAACTCTTTACCAAACGTCAAAATTTAGACTAGTCGAAATTGAAAGCATTAGCAGACGACAGAATAAAAGTGACTGAAAAATTGAAATTTTTGGGGGGAAGGGTAGAAAACGTGGGAAAAGGAAAAAATGCTGGTTACCAGCATTTTCTCCTTTTCCCACAATGTTTTCAAAAAGCTTCTTTCTCAGGGTCGTTAAAAGTCGGGATTGTGTGGTAAAGAGTTAAATGTTGTTTAAATTCTATGCCATAAAAGAAGTTTTTTCCTTAGACGTCGCGTCAAAAGGTCGCGTCCCCTATTAAAATTTGGTAATGTGAGCATTCATTTAGCGAACGATATAAAACACAAAGTTTTGCTATGCTACTATTATATATCAAAATAAAGGTATAAGATTGCAGGTTTCAGTGGTGTTATTATTGATTGAATATATTAACTGTCTGCGTAGAATTGTCCGTGCATATCCCAAATGATTGGTAAAAATTCACATGTCCCGTGTTACATTTGCGTCAGGACCTCATCGAAACTTTCTTCATGCAGACAATAAAGGCGGGAAAACTCACTATTTTTGTCTGCAACATCAATGTGACGTCATTTCTGGACGTTGTATTCGAATTTGTTTGGTTGTACGACGATACCTGAGAGCACTGTAGCGAGTTTTATTATTGAGGAGAAAGTGTCCCACATGCTATAAAAATTTGTAAGTAAAGTTTTTTTAATACATATTTAAAACTGAAAGAATCATCACCAAACATTTTTTATATTTGCACGAAAATACGTTTTTTGTTTAGTTTTGAAATATGGTCTCGTTTTAGGAAATTCCAGTTACATATTTCTATAATTCGAAAAATAGTTTGTTCTCTCAAATATCCCTTATCAAGAAAAATAACGTCATTTTTTACATTTAACACACTTTTAAGCTTTTGATTGAAAAAGTAGTCCTCTGTACTAATAAATGTTTTTTGTAAGAAAATACGCTTTTTCTTGCGACTGTAATGATATACAAATTAAGGTATGTTTTTATTTACTAATGCTTTTGGCGGTAAATTAAGTTGTTCCCATGAAATGTCCCCAGATGTTATTTTTCCAATAACGCTGATGTTAAAAGATATTGATTACCTTAAGGAAATGCTCTTTATAAATAGTCATTGTAAATTTATATATAAAAAAAAAAAATGAAAAGAAAATATTCATGCGGCTAGAATTCATAACATAGATACTTCTGATATTCTTAAACAAAAGGTAACAGTCTGTAAGTCTCCTAATTTTACCCCTTTCTTAGGTTTGAGATATGGAGAGACCGTCCTGTAAATTGACAAAAGAAATTCGCCTTTATTTTTCATCCCTAGTCGTTTCGCCCCCGAATCCTAGTCGTTATAGTTTCAGTACTGTATGTACACGTAGTTTGAGTTCTTCAGGGCTATTTACATTTCGCTAGAGCTGAACACTTTCTTTGTAAACTATTTATTTATCTACAGGCGCCCAGGATGCAACGGGAGGGCTACTGAAGAGACAGGCAGATATTGCGGTACTCCGTGGATTATGTCTCATTCAGAATGCACGTCATCTTTATGACTTTGGCACCAAACATCTTCAAGACTCAAAGTCAGGGGACAAAACTCGCATATTTCGTTACATAGACTCCATCAACCGTGATCATGATATTCTTTTTAAACCCGTACCCAACATAAGAAGTATGCATAACGTCGTGCACATGCCTATGAACCTGGTTTTGTGTACCTTATTTAGTGAATTGTCATGTTTTTCATGTGATCAGTGCTCTAGAAAAAATTACAAAGACTGTGAAAATCTAGATCACGTTGGAAATACGACAAAGCATCAGATGATTCGTGAAAGAGTGCCGGGATTGGAACAGGAAATTCTGCAAGATCAAGAATCATTAAAAAAAATTGGTGTCCCCAGGCCATGTGATCGCCTAATATACTGATGATCCAGGCTGCGATTATTACCTGATGAAAGCAACAGAAGCTCTACATACTTCATCAAATTGCATATGATAAAGTAAACGCAAAGAAATACAGACTATTAAAATTTAAATCACCAATACGCAGTGGTACCTGTAGCTTCCCTTATATTTGTATGTGCAGAAATTGACTCTAAACAATGTATCGAAATTCCTGATAAGCTAAATTTTGACATTCTTACATGTGTAGAAGAAGTGAATGTATTAATGCATTGATAAATACATTGATAGGTCCATAACTAAAATATCCTGATTGCTGTTACTTTTTATTTCACACTGACGCTAAAAACGTCAACTTTGTAAAACGTAAACGTCATTTTATTGTAACGCGGGAGGTCACCAGTAATTGACGCGACGTCTTAACTTTATTTATGTAGTTCTTAATAAGAGAAATGGACATATTTAGACAGTAAAACAACAACAACAACAGAAATTACCATTTCATTTTGAACTACCTCTTCCAGAATATCTCAGTGTAGATCCAAGATCAGACTGTATCTTAGTTTTATCTGTGCTGTACTTTTATGTTGATCTATCATGTCTGCAAAAAAAACCCCTAAAATTGTGATTTTTGCATGAAATTGATGCAAATATAAATTGTAAAACAAGGAAAATGCCCTTTTGGTATTATTCACCTAATCTTTTTTTAAAAAACCTTATGTAGGGATTTTGGTAGTTTTAACTTCATGTACTGATAGAGTAATACATGTACTGAAAAAGATGTGAAATTGAATCTCTATCTTTTTAAAACATTTTTTTATTTTATTATTATTATTTTCATGGCTTCAAGTGTTTTCATATCAAAAAAAGTGAAAATGTGGATTTTATTACAGACAGACAGAAAGAGAGAGAGATGAAAATGATGAAAATAACAGCTTATTTCCTACTTCTGAAATTTATTATAATGAAAAAAGTGTTCTGTTCAAATTGAGTAAGAAAAAAATAGTTAAAATTGATTGAGGTAAGGAAGAAAATGGCAAAATTAACTAAGCCCTAAATTTCTTTTCATTATAATCTTTTTGAGAATCTTTAGAGTATGGTTTTAACGTTGAAAATCTGGCTGACATTTGATTTTAATGATAAAATGTTATCTTCTTGTCATGGGGAATCGTTTAAGTGCATATTATCCCTTCACAATACAACTCGGAGCTTTAACAGCACTAGGAAAAATGCTTTTGAAAACATTGTGAGAAAAGGAGAAAATGCTGGTAACCAGCATTTTCTCCTTTTCTCACAATGTTTCCTACCCTTTCTTACATCATTTTGTCCATTTGAGCCAGATTTAATTTGTCGTCTTTAAATGATTTCAGTTTGGACAAGTCTAGAATTTTGTCGTCTGGTGAAGAGTTGAGTGCATATTATACTAGAAAATTGAACTTTTATGGAGGGTTTTTATGGTAAATTGGAGAAAATTGATCCACCATACACTAAGATGAAAGTTTCTCTTTGTCTGTGGTGTTTAAACCTTTACCAAATGACAAAATTTTAGACTGGTCCAAATTGAAAGCATTTGCAGACGACAAAATGAAAGTGACTGAAAATTTGAAATTTGTTTTGGGAAGGGAAGAAAACATTGTGGGGAAAGGAGAAAATGCTGGTTACCAGCATTTTCTCCTTTTCCCACAATGTTTTCAGAAGGCTTCTTACTCAGGGTCGTTAAAAGTTGGGATTGTGTGGTAAAGGGTTAAACCTTTACCAAATAATAACTGGTTTTAACAACCCTGAGGAAGAGGCCGTTTGAAAAAATTATGGGAAAAGGAGAAAATGCTGGTAACCAGCATTTTCTCCTTTTTCCACAATATTTTCTACCCTTTCATAGACAAATTCCATCATTTGAGTCACATTGGTTTTGTCATTTGCAAATGCTTTCATATTCTACCTTAGGACAAAATTTAAAACCTGAACATTTTGAAAGCATACTGGACAAAAAATTTGATGTGGCTCAAATAATGAATACCTGGTAAGTGTTTTAATCTTGAGGAAGGTTTTTGCAAACTTTGAGGGAAAAGGAGATATTGAAAGTTACCAGTATTTCCTCCCTTTTCCCTCACTATTTTCTACTCTTTCATAGACATTCCATGTTTGGTCCATGTTTTATTTGTCGTCTGCAAGTGCCCTCAATTAAAAGAGGTCAGAAATTTTTTTGTCTGGTACAGATTTGAAGCTGTGTACTAAAAATAGGTTTCAGGAGGTCTGAAAATGCTTATTTCAAGTATTTTCTCCTTTTCAAACAGTATTTTCTAAAGCCTTTTTGGTCAGGACCATTACATAAAAGGTAAAAGAGTTAACCCTGTAACCAGATGACAAATTTTCAGACTGGTCCATATTGAAAGCATTTGCAGACGACAAATTAAAGGTGACTCAAATCACAAACTTTGTCCTTGATAGGGTAAAAATATTGTTGGAAAAGGAGAAAATGCTGGTTTCTATGCACCTTTTACCATGCCATCCCAATTTTTAACAACCCTAAGGAAGAATTAGGCTTTAGAAAACATTATTGGAAAATGAGATAATGCTGGTAAGCAGCATTTTCGCTTTTTCCAACGATTTTTTTCACAACATGAAAATCAAATCCCTTGTTTATTAGATGTCTGCAAATGCTTTTAAGTTGGCCTTGTCTTGAATTTTGTCGTCTGGAAAAGAACTAATAACTGATAATATTACCTTTTGAATTTATCAGACTCTTATTTTCATACATGGTACATGCATTGACCCTTTACCAAAAGAAAAAAAAATTTAGACTGCTCTAAATTGAAAGAATTTTGCAGATGACAATTAACTGTTTACCAAACGACAAAATTTTAGACTTTTCCAAATTGAAAGCATTTGCAGACGACAAATTACAGGTCACACTAATGACAAAATTTGGTTTTGATAGGGTAGAAAACATTTTTGGAAAAGGAGAAAATGCTGGTTACCAGCATTTTCTCCTTTTCCCACAATGTTTTCCAAAGCCTTCTTTCTCAGGGTCGTTAAAAGTCGGGATTGTGTGGTAAAGAGTTAAAATGTTGCTGAAATGATGTAGTTTGTCTTTGATAGGGTAGATAAGAATTGTGGGAAAGGGAGAAAATGCTGGTTACCAGCATTTTCTCCTTTTCCTACTATGTTTGAAAAAACTTCATCAGGGTTGATAAAAGGTTACAAGTCACAGAAATGAGGTCCCCTTTTCAGATGTCGCGGGGCCCCTAAAGTGATTACTGTAATAAAATACGGTACCACCTGACTTTTGGAGTTGTCACCTTTAAAATTACGATAATGCTTGAATTCACAGCTGATCTTCTTCATCCTTCTAGTGGAGAATCCACGATTTAATTGCTTATGTGACCAATGTAGATCACGATCAGACTGCACAGAACATGCCGTTTGATTTTGGAACTACAATGTATTTTTTGCCAGTTTTTCTGATATAAACATCCATGAAATTGTATCATTCAGATAATTTTGTACCAATTTAGAATATTCCATTACATTTATTTGGTACCATAAGGGTTAAATTTTCTAAACATGAATGATAGATAAGCTAAATCTGTCACATTCTTAACCCTCCAAGTTTTGAATACTTACTCAGTGGACATATTCTGTCTAGAAAAAAACATAGATAATAGGGATTGCAGTGCAATAATTGCTTTTGTCTAGTATTTCTCCTAGGCATTGTAGATTATAGATCAGACTGGATGTTTTGTGCAATCTGATCTTAATCTACACTGGCTGCAAAGGTAACTATTGTTGTAAAAGGTGCTTTCAGGGTTAAGATACTTTCGTGCAGAATTTATAAAACAGCCCTTTCATGTCTTCGTTGGAAAAAAATTCTTGATATATTTATGTTTGTCTTTCTTTGATAGATGTGAAATTGATGAGTGTTTCTGTTTTGTAAGTGAGCATCCAGGGTGGGATTTATCCATAATTATTATAGATCAGGCAAGTGATTTTTTTTTTAGTGTCCTCTAATTTTTTTTTTAGAGAGTAGCTGTCATGAGTTTTTGTGAATGATTATGTAGATGACAATGATGACGATAATAGTAATAATTACAATAATTGTAATAACGAAAATAGTACTGTATAATAATGATTGTTATAATAATCACTATAATAATTAAACTAATAATAGTAGTGATGATGATGGGGGGGGGGAAATGCAAAAAATAAAGGATATTTGGGTTTTTTTTTTACGGTGAAAGATCGAAATTTATTTTATTGAGTGAACATCATCAGTAATATTTTCATGAGTGGCACAGCCACAAGTGAAAATATTACCGATGATGTTCTCGAGATGAAATAAATTTCGATCTTTCACCGAAAAAAACAAATATTCTATTTATTTCATGCTTTTAACCCTTTTTGGGGGGAACTTTATTAAAATCCAGTACAGTTCTTTTTGGTTATTCCCCGTGGCCTACCCCCTCCGCATAGCAACGCATTACAATATTACGTCAAGCGCGAGAAATGTAAGGTAAAATTAAGTCATATTTCCATCTGGTTGTGAGGCATGCGCATTTTACCAAGGTAACTTGTGCGCGGGAACAACTGTTTCCGCCTTCAATTGAAGAGTTAGAATATAAAAATCAGTATTTTCACTGGTCGTAACCATGAAATATCGAAAAATATTTCACCGATATTTCTCGATAACCTACCGGAAAGCATGAAATTATAAGTACTCTTTCAATTCGAAAGCATTTTCAGGCAACAAACTAACCCTTTACCACACAATCCTCAGTTTTAACCAGCATTTTCTCCTTTTCCCCATAAGCTTTTCTACACTTTCACAGACAATTACCATCATTTCAACTTTGTTTTATGATTGTTTACAAATCCTTTTACTTTGGATGAGTCTAAGATTGTGTCGTGTGGGAATGAGTAAATAGTTGCTTAAATGATTTTACCCTAGATTTGTCTTATGAAAAAGGTAGAAAAATATGGTGGGAAAAGGAGAAAATTCTTGTTTCCAGCATTTTTTTCTTTTCCACTATGTTTTCAAAACTTGTATTTGTCAGGGTTATTAAATCTCCGGATTATCGGATTATCTCTGTACTCAGAGGTTACAAGCACTGCACATTACAAACAGAGCTTCCAGTCTCAGCTGGCTGGCAGTGGAATAGGAAGTAATTGCTGTAGCAATGACTAATAGCAATCAATGGAAGGAATTTTGGTCGAGCTGGGATTGAAATAGCCTTGAAAAGTCCACCTGTTGCCAGTCATGATAATTATGAGAATCTGTCACTCTAGCATCAGGCAGCTGAACTGAACTCTTTACCAAACGATCCCAAATATTTTCAAATATTTTCAACCCAGACAGAGAAAGCTTTGAAAACATTGTGGGGAAAGGAGAAAATGATGGTAACCAGCATTTTCTCCTTGTTCCACAATGTTTTCTATCTTTCCATAGATGAAAACTCTTCTTTTGTTATACATTTTGTTTGTCATTTTGTGGGTGCTTTGATTTTCTAGAAGTCTGAAATTTTGTTGTATGGTAAACTCCTAACCCTGTATCAAATGATTCTAGACATTTTTACAAGTCTCAGGAAGAAGGCTTTGAAAAGCATTGTTGGAAAAGGAGAAAAAATGTTGGTTACCCACATGGGATTGTGTGGTGAAGAGTCAATCCTTTTACAAACAACAAATTTAAGACTCTTCAAATTTTGAAAGCATCTGCAGAAGGATATTTTTCGAAATTGATAAAAAGGAACTGAAGTTCTATTAAAAGGTAGAAGCATTGTGGGAAACAGAGAAAATGCTGGTTACCAGCATTTCCTTTTTTTCAAACGTTTTCAAAGGGTTTTTTCCTCAGGTCATTCACTCATGATATTTTTTGGGAAAAGGTTAAATTAGTAATAATTTGCCAAGTCTTTAATTGAATAGGGTTAATAAATTTGTTAATCTCTTTTTCATTTTTCAGATTATTGTGAGAAAATAATGCCAGAGAGCCCAGAAACAAAAGGTCAAGGTCATATACAGACACCCATTACCTCACCTTCACCTATGGCTGGGGGCACAGCCCCAGGTTTACGGGATGTAGGCCGTTCAACAAGTAATGCAGGTAAAAATTAATCCAAGGCTTTTCCAGACCACTTGTGAGATCTACATGTACCTAAGAGGTCGTGGGAAAACCCAGTCAACCCTTTATCACATGATCCCAACTTTTAATTACCCTGAGATAGAAAGCTTTTGGAAACATTGTGGGAAAAGGAAAAAGCATTTTCCCCTTTTTCCACGATGATTTCTACCCTCCCCAAAACAATTATTATATTTGAGTCACATTATTTTTATATTGTTGTCTGCAAATGTTTTCAATTTGAACTAACCTAAATATTTGTACTTTGGTAAAGAAGTGTTTACTTCTTGCAACTGTTTATATTAAAATAGCCATTTTGATTTATCTATTACTGACCAGCCTGCATAGCTCAAAAGGTAGAGTGTAAGACTCGTGAACGTGATGTTTCGGGTCACTTTAGGGTACTGAGTTTGCTACTTGTGCGGTAAATAAACAACGAATGTCAGAAAAAAAAATTATTTCGGTCTGAGATACAATATTTGAATTGGTCTAATTTTGGTTATTCTAAGGGAGGTAACTCATATTTACTCCTTGCTTCAATGGACAAGAGTAGTCTTTCTTGGTTTTAAGTTCCCAATCACCATTGGAGTGCTAATGAAAAGAACTGATTGTTTGGTGTTGTAAATCACTTTCAACATCATTTCAGTTGTGTAACAACAACACCTCACTTATTCATGCATCTCCTTGGTTTCGGCTTTAGGCGGGGACTTTTAAAAGTCTTGCCCATTGACACTCCACAAAAAAAAAACACTTCAAATGAATTTTAATTTCTATCACTTTCAACACTGAGTCTTGCAGGAACCACATGACCTTCAAAAAGAAAGCTTTTGAAAACATTGTTGTTGGACAGCACTTTCTGCTTTTCCTACATCTTCTACCCTTTTAAAGACAAATTTCATAATTTGAGTCACATTTATCATCTGCAAATGTTCATGGGATAGTGTGGTAAAAGGTCAAAACTTGTGTTGATTAGCAAGTCACTACCTGTACCACTTAACCTTTAGGGCTAGGCTTGGACGAGATGGATGTGCTAATAACCATATTACCTCCTGCAGACTAGATTTTTAGGCTCGACTGTTTTTCGTAGAAAGCGTCAAGATATTGTCATGGCCCTTTCTTTGTGTGCGTCATCATCTTGCAAAATTTTTCCAAGGATTGATGATAGTCATTGTGACAGGATTCATTCCTCTCTTCCAGCAAAACTTTTGGCGCTTTGAAAGATAAATCTTGCCTTTTGAGCAACATTTAACCCTAAGGTTGATAAGCATGACTCAGTGACCTTTTGCTGACAGTGTAGATCAAGATCAGACTGCACAGAACATGCAGTCTGATCTTTGATCTACACTGTCTGATAAGAAGATACTTTTCCCAAAAAAATAAGTTTGAAATAGTGTTATTAGGGTTTTTACTATCGGCTTGACACTTTTATTTACTTAGCAGGATAAGGAATAGTTTGTTGTCTGCAAAATTTTCATGCTTTCAATGTACGAGGCAGAAATGTTGTCGTCTGGTAATGACTTGAACTTTTTACCAAACAATCTCATATGTTTTAATGACTCGGGAGAAGAATCTTTATTAAACAATAAAATAGACAAAATGTTGTAAAAAACGAAGAAAATGCTGGTTACCAGCTTTTTCTCTCTTTCCCACCAAGTTTTTAATTGTTTCAAAAACAAACCAAGTCAATTGAGCCGCGTTCAACCCCGAAAGTGCGAAATAAACCTAAAATATATTTTCATTATAGACATAAGACTCAAATAATCACAATTTTAAGGTTGCTCTAGTGTAGAGAGTTTCAGCAAAGCGGATAGTGTAGATCAAAGATCAGGCTGCACGTTTTGTGCAGCCTGATTTTGATCTACACTGGCCGCAAAGGCAACTGTAGTTGTTAAAGGCACTTAAGGGGTTTATTAATTTTAGTGTCTGTAAAATTCAGGAGCTTTCAATATGAACAAGCCTGAAATCCTCTCATCTGTTGAGAGTTTATCTCTTTGCCAAACATTTGCAGACCACAAAATAAATGCAACTAGGAACTGAATTTGTTGTGGGAAAGGTAGAAAATATTGTGGGAAAAGGATAAAATGCTGGTTAGCAGCATTTTCTCCTTTTTCCTCGATGTTTTTAAAAGCTTTCTTTCTGAGGGTAGATAAAGGTTGGGATTGTGTGATGAAGGATTAAGGAGTGAAGGCAGTCTATTATCCCATGTTTAGCGCCAATTATTGCAGGTAGAAATACCTCAGAATTGGTCGTTTTGGTGACATTTGCTTGTGAGCAATGGATTTCAAAGGTTTGATGCCCAGAGGATGGATTACTTTTCTCTTATTATCTTTTTAATGCCAAGAGCAGCTTTGTATGGACAGCATGGATCAAGATCAGACTGCACCTATAATGCACTCTGATTACTGATACATGCCTTTAATGATGTGTCAAGATTTTGCGGGAAAAAAAATACCTTCTTTAATGTTTGTAATACTTTTTCTACTTTTGGAAAATGTTGATTTCATATGATTAGAAATGTTGCGGCTGTTTTTGTTAAAGAATCATGCATATAGTGGATAATGTAGGTCTTTGGTATCTTATCTTGATATACATTGTTTTCAAAAGTGAGCATAGATGTGCCTTGCACTTTACGATTTAAGATTTATATACTTTATAACTCAATTGTAGCATAAATTGCTATCTCTTAATTTTTACAACAGGTGAGCATTCTCCAAATTCAAGTATGATGAACGGACGTACACCCTCGCCACCATCTGTCCCAACATCTTCAAGTCAGCAGCTGCCGCCAGCATGTGGCGCTCGACAACTGAGCAAACTTAAACGATTCCTGACCACATTACAACAGTTTGGGTCCGATATATCACCTGAAATTGGAGAACGAGTGAGGACATTAGTCCTTGGACTAGTGGTAAGTGTAGAAATGTTGGCCCCCCACAGGGGTCACAAGTTTTCCATGGGTTTATGTAGTGAAAACTAAAAAAAAATATCTTATTGATCCTAACTGTAAGGTCTAGGGGTAACAAATTTGACATACTGCTTTGTGTTATAGACATCTACATGTACTAAGATTTGTTCTATCTATAGCCCTGGGGGTCTAAATTAACCCAACCCAATATATATATTCACTGACATAATCTTTGCATTTGAAAACGATATGACTTTTTTTTTTAGGGGGAGGGGGCTATGCTATTCTCTTCTATGTAAGTTTATTGCCATACAGACTCTTTATGATTTGTTTCTCTGTCAATGCCAGTTAAGTGCATGATACATCTATTTAAAAGCCAGTGGAGCAATAATGGCCCTCTTGTTGCAAATATTGTGGGAAAAGGAGAAAGTGCTGGTAACAAGTAATTTCTCCATTGTACACAATGATTTCTAGCCATTCTGTTTCAAATCGCATCATTTGTGCCGCATTTGATTTGTCATCTGCAAAATCTTTCGACTTGGACCAGTTCAGGTAAAGAGTTAATTCATATATTTCAGAATTCACATCTCTCCATTGAAGAATTCCACGCCAAATTACAAGAGGCTACAAACTTTCCATTACGGCCTTTTGTGATTCCTTTTCTCAAGGTTAGTGCTCTTAGTTTTGTTTGAGATACTCCTTTTTAGCTCCAACAAAGTCACACTTATTTGAGATACTTGGTTATTGCTCTGTATCAGCATAGATAAAAGCTATAGAAAATCTAAGCCCTGACATACGGAAAGGCAGTGGGTTTCATTTAGATCTTGAGGAAGACAACTTGTACGAGGGATAATCAAGTAGTTCAAGGAAATGTTGTCTTATTTCTTTACTTTATCTAAGAAATAACATGAGGCATAAATATGTTACAGAGCCATTAATTTTCATTAAAATACAAATTTTCAAATGAATAACACCACTGCTTAACTCTACCACACAATCCAAACTTTTAACGACCCTGAGAAAGAGGCCTGTTGAAAACATTGTTGGAAAAGGAGAAAATGCTGGTAACCAGCATTTTCTCCTTTTCCCACAATGTTTTCTACCCTTTCCAAGACAAATTTCAATTTTCAAGTCACATTTACTTTGTCGTCTGCAAATGCTTTCAATTTGGACAAGTCTGAAATTTTGTTGTTTGGTAAAGAGTTAATTGATTATGGACTCCATAACAACCTCATTTGGTAAAAAATTTCAAATAACTTTGCACAGACTTTTTTTCCCCCAATGTTTTCTACCCTTTCTATGAGAAATTCAGTCATTTTTCAGGTACAGTTAGCTGGTCACCTGAAAGTTTTTTCAATATGGACAAGATCTAAAATTTTTCGATTTTTTACAAAACTAAAAAAATTTACGCGTCCAAAGTCAAAGCCTTCGCAGACAACAAATAAGATGTGGCTCAATTGACGAAAAAATTAATGAAACCTGAATCTAAAAGGGAAAAAAGGCTGTAACCAACATTTTCTCCTGTTCCCACAATGTTTTCAAAAGGCTTCTCTCCAAAGGGCGTTAAAACACAAGATTGTTTGGTAAAAGCTTAACCCTTTACCAGATGACAAAATTTTAGCCTTGTCCAAATTGAGAGCATTTGCAGATGACAACTTCAGTGTGGCTCAAATAGTGCAACTTTCCTTTGAAAGGGTAGAAAATGTTATGGGAAAAGAAGAAAATGTTGGTTACCAGCATTTTCTCCTTTTCCCACATTGTTTTCAAAAGGCTTCTCTCCGAAGGGCGTTAAAGCACAGGATTGTTTGGTAAAAGCTGAAGCGATATCTATAGCTAATACCTGTACCTCTCTTTTGACCTTGCAGGCAAATTTGCCCCTTTTACAGCGAGAGTTGATACATCTAGCCCGAATGGCTAAACAATCGCCGCAGCATTATCTCTCCCAAAATGAGCACATTCTATTTAACACAAATGCTTCCTCGTTCTCCGCTCAGGATGGTCCCCCACCACAGATCAACGAGAATGGGAAACGTTTATCACCAGAGAGGTAAAATTCTCATTTTGTTACACAAAATATTTCACTGAAAATTTTTATAGCAATATAGATACAATGCATTAGATGTGGTACAAATTAGATATGGTTCAAATGGTGAAAATTTTGTTTGAAAGGGTAGAAAACATTGCGGGAGAAGGAGAAAATGCTGGTAACCAGCAATTTCTCCTTTCCCCACAATGTTTTTAAAAGCCTGCCCTGTGTGTCCTGAAAACTTGGGATTGTGTGGTAGATGGTTAGAGATATTTGTAATGAGCACAGTAAAATCTTTTCCAGAGGGCAACATACTAGGTTTTTTTCTTTGAAAAGAGAGAAAACATTGTTCTCCTTTGCCCACAATGTCTTCAAAGGCCTACTTTCCAAATGTTGTGAAAAAATATGATTGCTTTGGAAAGAGTTAAAAGTTCAGGAATGTGTGTTGAAACATTCTAACTAATCATGTCTTCTTTCTTTGCCTCTGTTTCAAATGTTGTATAAAACAGAACAAAAAAGTCATATGCCAGAGGAAATTTACTGTTTACTACATAATTTGAAATTTTAAGGACCCCAAAGAGATAGGCTTTTGAAAACATTGTGGGAAAAGGAGGGAAAAGATTTTCTAATTTTTTGATAATGTTTTCTAATGTTACCGAGGCATACCCAAACATTTGAGCCGCATTTGACTCTTTCAATTTGGACATTTTCATCTGATAAAGAGTTAGAAACCTTATTGCTTAACCCTTTACCAAATAATCCTGAGTTTAAACGGCCCTGACAGAGAAGGCTTTTGAAAACATTGTAAGAAAAGGAGATCTTGACAGAGAAGGCTTTTGAAAACATTGTAAGAAAAGGATAAAATTCTGGTAACCAGCATTTTTTCCTTTTCTCACCATGTTTTCTACCCATCAAAGGATGAATTTCAGTTTCTTAGTCATATTCAATCTGTCGTCTGCAGATGCTTTCGATCTTGACCAGACTAAAGTTTTGTCGTTTGGTGAAGGGTGAAGGGTTTGGAATACTGGAGATTGGGATATTTGGGAGGGATGATAAAGGAAAATGTGAGAATAATCGAGGGGGATGGTAAAGGTTAGATAATGGCGAAAGAACAACAGAGTAAGTTTGCAGGGATGGTGTTGTTATTCAGTGGGAATGGTGGAGGGAAGGCAGTAGCGGAAGTATGATGGAGAGAAGGTTGCACGGATTTGGATAAGCATAGTTGAGGGATGATGGTGGACACAGTTTTGTATAATAATGGTGGTAAAATATGTAACAAGAAATGTCTTTCACCCCTGTACCAAACGACAAAATTTTAGTCTAGTCCAAATTGAAAGCATTTGCAGACGACATAAATATTGTAGAAATAATGGGATTTACTTGTGAAAATTAGAAAACATTGTAGGAAAAGGAGAAAATGCTGGTTACCAGCATTTTTTCCTTTTCCCATAATATTTTCAAGAGCTTTCTCTCTCAGGTATGTTGAAATTACAGATTGTGTAGTAAAGAGTTAAAAAAGACCAAGGGCATAAATTTACCCGCCAAGAGGCCTGCAGGGGGCCCTCAGAATAGACATGTCCACACTGTTGACCAATCACAAATTACCATCTATTCATTTGATTTCAATGTACTAAGAAGTTGTTCAAAAACCAGCGCATTCAACTTCGCAGATAATACAAAAGCCAGAATTATTTCTTTACTTTTTCCAGTCGTGAAAATGGCATTGATGTTCCACCTCCAAAGCGACTGCAGCCATTAAGTCCCCATGGTAACAACAGAATCAGTCCAAACGGCATTCTGAATCTTTCCAATGGACCAATCAGGTTGGAAGACATAAGTCTACAACGGGAACTCAGGGAGCGGGAAAAATTGGAGAGGGAAAGGGTAGAAAGGGAGCGGTTAGAGAGGGACCGAGACTTTGACAGGGACAAACATTTCACACCATACAGTAAGTGCTTTCTTGCTTTATCATACATCCCTCATGGAAGTTGGTTGGTGGGTGGGGAGAATATTGGAATAAGATATTATATCTATAGGTCCATCCATATCTGTGAGCTATGCTGTGGCAAAAGGGGGTTTAATAAATCTCGATGCTGCATGGTACCAAGCAAGTGATCATATAATTATGCATCCATAAAATCCAGTTTGTCTACAATTGACTGAATCATAAGGTAGACTGGTCCTTTGAAATGCAGAAAACTGACCAATAGTAAAAAGTTCCGACCCAGGTCAGGCAGGTTACCAGCATTTTCTTCTTTTCCTACAATGTTTTTAAAAGCCTTCTCCCCCAGGGTTATTAAAAGTGGGAATTGTTTGGTACAGAGTTAACTCTTTACTACATAACAAAACTGTAGACTTTTCCATATTAAAAGCATTAAAATTTTGCAGATGACACTTTAAATGTACCTCAAATGATAGAATTCATCATTGAAAGAGAAAAAAACATTGTGGGAAAAGGAGAAAATGCTGGTTACCAGCATTTTCTCCTTTTCCCACAATCTTTTCAAAAGCCCTCTTCTCTAGGGTTGTTAAAAGTCCTGATTGTTTGGTAAAAAGTTAAACTAAAGTTTGCTCAGAACAATGACATAAAGCTGTTACAGGAATATCTACTTTCAGATTTATATCAAAATAAAATTATATGTTATTTAACTTTTACTGAAAATAGATTTGTTTTTGCTCTTTAGGAGAGCGGTTCTATTTTAAGATTGTAGCCAATCAAATTCTTTGCCTCTATATCAAAACAAAAATATATTCAAGTTGGATGAAAAACAGATTGTTTTCACAAGCCAATGTCCTATTTTTAACCTATTGTTGTTGCCACGACATGAGCATATATCTATTTTCAGATTTTAGTCGATCCGACTCGGCATTTGATCCCCTGGATCGCCTGGATGATGACTGGAGACACGTTGAAACAGTAAGTACTTGTACAAGTTTAAAGTATTTACAGACCACAAAGTACATGAAGGGTAGAAAACATTGTTGGAAAAGGAGAAAATAATGGTTATTAGCATTTTCTCTTTTTTCCCACAATGTTTTAAAAGGCCATCTTTCCCAGGGTTATTTAAACTTGGAATTGTGTGGTAAAGAGTTAATGTGCTTTAGCTGACAGTGTATATCAAAGATCAGACTGCTCAGATATGTCTTCGAACACTCTCACAAGGCAGATATAACTGTGCTGAAACCAGTAGCACAGGTAACCCTCAATACATTTTCGTCAGCTATGCCCCTTTTTCAACTAGAATACTCACTAAGAAAGGAACTGCAGCCAAGCTTTGGCACCTGCATGTGACTAAAGATATTTGCTTCAAAAAAGTTGTAAACTGTTGAAAGAGGAATTAATTCAACAAGAGCAGGTAACCATCAAAATATTTTTGACACAGTTATGCCCCTTTTTGACTTATAAATTTCACATAAAATCTATCTGATGGTTACAGTCATTCCCTTCTTTTCCTATAATATAAACAACAGCTGTTTCCTTCAGATTGTTAAAACACCGGATTGTTTGAGAGATGGTTCATCAACTGCTTCTAACAGATTATGAAACAGTGTAGGATGCAGCCATCTGCTTGTAATATTATGGAAGTCTAAGATTTGTCATTTAGGAAAAGGTCAACACTTTATCACACAAGTCTGTGTTTTTGTGGTGCTGACAAAGAATTATTTGGAAAACATTTTGGGAAAAGGAGAAAATGCTAATAACCAGTATTATCTGTTTTTCTCACAATGTTTCCTACTTTCTCAAGGGCAAATTCCATCGTTTAAGCCACATTTGACTTGTCCTCTGCAAATACTTTCTATTTGGTTAAAGGTTAAAAATTTGTCGTTTGAAGAAGCGTTTACCATTAACCATACAATCCCAAGTTTTGATAAGCCTGAGGAAGAATCTTTGAAAAATATTGAGAGAAAAAGGAGAAGATGGGACAAAGTCCATCATTTTAGCCACATTTGATTTGTCCTCTGCAAATACTTCCAATTTGGAAAAGGCTAAAATTGGGCCGTTTGATAAAGAGTTAACTCTTTATCAAACGACAAATTTTTGGACTGGACCAAATTCAAAACATCTGCAGACAACAAATTAAATCTAGGTAATATGATGATTTCTGACTTTGATAGGGTAGAAAATATTGTGGGAAAAGGAGAAAATGCTGGTTACCAGCATTTTCTCCTTATCCCACAATGTTTTCTATAGGTTTCTTTCTCAGGGTCGTTAAAAGTCGGGATTGTGTTGTAAAGAGTTTTAAAAGGCAACATTCTCGGTGCAATTTAATTAAAAGGTATTCAAGGTGTTGTTCACCCAACCCAATTGTTAATTTCATAGTTATCGTGTAAGTGTGAAGGGAAAGTTCTCTTTGTATCAACGGGGAGAATTTTGCAGATGTTGCGAATAATATTTCCATGGTTTCCTTCATCTGTTAATTTGAACATTTTCCTGCAACACCTTCTCTTTTTCTGGAGAGATCTTTTGTGTTTCTACCTGGTGACAAAAATTTTAGACCTCTCCGAATTAAAAGCAGTTGCAGACGACAAAACACATATGGCTTGAATGATGGGATTTATCTCATAAAGGGTAGAAAACATTGTGTGGAAAGGAGAACATGGGCTAATCCAAAGTATCATATGATATATACTGCATTAACTGTTTACTGAATGACAGAATTTTAGACTCCCCTGAATTGAAAGCAAGTGCAATTTAACCCTTTTACATACAATCTTGAGTTAAAACAACCCTGAGGAAGAAGGCTTTTGAAAACATTGTGGGAAAAGGAATAAATGGTAGTTACCATCATTTTCTCCTTTTCCCAAATTGTTTTGTACCCTTCCAAAAATAAATATCAAATGGAAATACCAATCATTTTGTCGTCTGCAAAAGCTTTCCATTTGAACCTGTCTAAAAGTTTGCCTTTTGGTAAAGAGTTAACTCATTACCAAACAACACAATTTTAAACTGGTCCAAATTGAAAGCATTTGCAGACGACAAAATAAAAGTGACTGAAAATTTGAAATTTGTTTTGGGAAGGGAAGAAAACATTGTGGGGAAAGGAGAAAATGCTGGTTGCCAGCATTTTCTCCTTTTCCCACAATGTTTTCAGAAGGCTTCTTTCTCAGGGTGTCGTTTAAAGTCGGGATTGTGTGGTAAAGAGTTAAGAGGCAATGTTCTCAGTGCACTTTAATGGTACGGTGGTGGAGAGGTTGTTCACCTAAACCAGATGTTAATTTTCGTAGTTATTGTCTAAATGTATAGGAATAGTTCTCTTTTTTTTTTTGAAGTGTGTTCTATCCTTCTAAAGACAATTTTCACCATTTAACCCCGTGCCAAACAATCTACTTTTAACGACCATGAGGAAGAAGGTTTTTAAAGAAAGTATCCTTTTGAAAACACTGATCAAAAAGGAGAAAATGCTGATAGGCAGCGTTTTTTTTCCTTTTCCCACAATGTTGTGTACCCTATCAAGAACTACTTTGGTCACTTGAGCCACGTTTAATTTGTTGTCTGCAATATGCTTTCAATTTGATAGGTCCAAAATTGTGTGGTTTGGTAAAGCATTAACTCTTTACCTAACGACAAAATTTTTGACTGAACCAAATTGAAAGCATTAATTCAAATTGCAGACAACAAATCAAAAATTGCTTAAATGGTGATTTCTATTTTTGATAGACAAGAAAACATAGTGGGAAAAGGAGAAAATGCTGGCTACCAGCATTTTCTCATTTTCCCACAATGTTTGCAAAAGGATACTTTCTCAGGGTCGTTAAAACTGGGGATTGTGTGGTAAAGGGTCAAGCCATATTTATTGTTATCTGCAAATGCTTTGGATTTGGAAGAGTCCAAACATTTATCATTTGGTAAAAAATCAACGAAAATCTTTTTACTATTTCAGATGTTAAATTGTATAATTGGAATGGTGGACAAAGCTAGACGAGCTCTCACAGTCCTTCAGGAGCGAAGTATACGTGACAGAGAGGAGTTATCTGTGTGGATGAGGCGGAACGGGGACAGCGACACAGAGCTGAAAAAACGGGGTCAAGAATCATGGAGTAGTTACAGGAGTTCCGAGGATAGAATAGGTGAAGTGCGACGCAGAGCAGGTAAAAATTTTTCATCTTTTTACATCTACTTATAAAGCTAAAACGTGCTGATAACAGGCAATTTTTCCTTTTTCCACCATTATTATATTTACTTGTATTCAGTATATCAAACCTTAAATCATGCTGAATTTCTATATTTTAGATTTTTTTTTCATTGTTGTCGGCTGCAAAAAGGTTTCATTGGTTAATCTTGAATAAACTTTCTACCACTTGACAAGATTGTAGACATGTCCAAATCAAAAGCATCTGCATACAACAAATTAAATGTGGCTCAAATGGTTTTTTTTATCCTGAAACTGCAGAAAACACCGTGAGAAAAGGAGAAAAATGCAGGCTAACAGGTTAGCATTTTCTCCTATTCCAACAATGTTTTCCAAAGCTGTCTTTCTTAGAGTTGTTAATAATGGGAGTGTTTGGTAAAAGGTTAAAAGGCCATCAGAATCATTCTGTTGTCTTAACTTTGGTAACCAGCATTTTCTCCTTTTCCCCACAATATTCTCTACCCTGTCATTGACAAAAATCACCATTTTGAGATACATTCATATTGTTGTCTGCAAAGTGCTTTCAATTTGGCCGAGTCTGAAATTTTGTCATGTTTCTCATTTCACTCACAGAAGAAGCAGTACAAGAGGTGAAAAGACAGGCTATGTTAGAGCTACATAAAGCTGTAGCAGCCACGGAAACAAAGGCCAACGAAATGGTCACCAGTGAAAGACTGAAGATGGAGCGAAAAATTGAGGATATTAGAAAGCAAACACGAGATGAAATTATGAATTCCTTGAATCAACAAGAAGAAAGCAGTGAGGTAATACTTTTGACAATGTAACTTTAACATGCATTATATATGCCACAACCTGTGAAAAGCGGGCTTAAATGCATCTGCAAAAAGTATCAACGCATGTTATCCTGCGTAGGCTGACCTGGGTAGAAACCTTTTGGTATTGGTGAATCTTCTGCATGTCCAAGGTCTATTATACTTCATGACTCAAGCAGTTGTAAGACAAAATGGATTTTGTGGATCCATTATTATATGGCTTGCAACACGCGAAAAGGGGCATTCGGACATTTGCATAAAGTGTCGTCTTGGATTAGCCTGCGCCGTCCGCGCAGGCTAATCCGAAACGACACTTTCCGTTTCTACGTAATTTTCTGTTTTGCGCAAGTCTATTGTAGCACAAAATCTAATGTAGTCGTAAAGTGCTGTCTTGGATCGGCCTGCGCGGAGTGCGCAGGCTGATCCGAGACGACACTTAACGCAAATGTATGAATGTCCCTTTTCGCGTGTTGCAGGCCATATAATGACTTGCTTGGTATAGTGTATCACGGAGTTGCATTAAACCCCCTTTTCATAGAGCATGGCTTATTTATATAACATGAAAGTGCCTTAGACAGTGTCTACTTTACTTAATTTTGATCAAGAAAATATTTTCGAAGTGTCGGTACTGTGTAGAAAAACGAACATTTCAGTTTCAGGGCTTTTTTCCAATAAGAACATCTTATCCAGAATCTTTACTTTTTACTTAAGGAAAATGACTATTGAAAACACTGAGGGTAAAGGAAAAAATGCTGGTAACCAGCGTTTTCTCCCTTCCCCACATCATTTGAAGGAAAGAGAAATCGTTTTCATAACAAAAAAGAGAAGAAAAAACTTTTGATGCAAAGTCACTAAAATGTTTTTTCTTTTTATTTTGCAGAGTTGCTGGAATTGTGGTCGTAAAGCGAGTGAGACATGTAGTGGGTGTAACACAGCCCGATATTGCGGAAGTTTCTGTCAACACAAAGACTGGGAGAATCATCATCACGTCTGTGGCAAAGCCACCATGTCGGCTCTCTCCCAAGTCCGGGACACGCCCCCACATACTGTGTCCGTCTCTTCACCCATACACAGTCCTGTCAATCCCCCAAGCCCAGTTAACTCAGTCGCTTCGGCAAAATCTCCATCACGATCCAGCACTCCCGCAGACAGCAGTCGAACATCAGAAAATAGGTCAGCCGATGTGAGCCGAATTGAAGTTAGTCACTAAGACTGTAAATTTGTTGTTGCGATGTTGTTAATGGTTTAAATTGACATTTAAAACTTGTTGTCTGGTTATTTCAGTTGGTGTGTATTGAATCTTTATGTAAAAGGTAAAGCTGTTTTATTAAACATGACTGTCTTGGCATATGTTTTAACCATTTATCTAACAATTCCGTGTGTTTACCGACTGAGGAAAAAAGGCCTTTAACTCTTTACCAAACAACAGAATTTTAGACTGGTCCAAATTGAAAGCATTTGCAGACGACAAAATAAATGTGAATCAAAAATTGAAATTTGATTTGGAAAGGGTAGAAAACATTGTGAGAAAAGGAGAAAATGCTGGTTACCAGCATTTTCTCCTTTTCCCACAATGTTTTCAAAAGGCTTTATTCCCAGGGTCGTTAAAAGTCGGGATTGTGTGGTAAAGGGTTAAAAAATATTGTAGAAAAAAGAGAAAATGCTGGTAACCAGCATTTCCTCCTTTTCCTTCAGTTTTTTCCCGCCTTTCAAGGTCAAATCCCATCTTTTGACCACAATTATCTGCACAGTTTGTCTGCAAATGCTTTTAATTTGAATAAGTCTAAAATTTTGGTAAGAAGTTAAAAGAGGATAATCTTCTTTCATATTTCTCAACCCTAAATTCAGGCACTTTTGGAAAAAGAATACAAAAATGTATAGATACATCTTTAGTATTGGGTCTGTTTGGTAAAAAATGAAAAATATAGATACTGGTTAAATAGTCCTGACACTTGAATATAATTATGTATTTTTTTTCCCCAAGACAGAATATATCAAATTCATTTTATTTTGTGCTCCATGATTAAATGTGTAACATAGCGCAAGAGAAGATGAGCAAGATTTATCCAAGCAGTGGAAGTGCTATCCAAGATGTTTAAGTGCTATGGGATTGTGACTAGGTTTTCGTTCCCTTGAAGTTATATGCTGGCTGGTGCTTTCCATAACAACTCTGTGTTACAGTCTTGAGCAAGAAGGCTTCTGAAAACATCAATAACTCTTTACCAGACGACAAATTTTAGCCTTGTCAAAATTGAAAGCATTTGCAGACGACAAATTGAATGTTGCTCAAAATATAAAATTTGTCTTGTATAGGATAGAAAACATTGTGGAAAAAGGAGAAAAGGCTGGTTACCAGCATTTTCTCCTTTTCCCGCAATGTTTTCAAATGCCTTCTTTCTCAGGGTCATTAAAAGTCAGCATTGTGCAGAAAAGGGTTATCCAGCAATTTTCTCCTCTTCCTACAAAGTTTTTATTCTTTCAAATTCAATCGTTTGAGTCGCATTTAATTCGTTGTCTGCAAAGCTTTTCATTACGGACAGGTTTGAATATTTTACATCTGGTAACGAGTTAGCCTTTTCCCACACACTCCCGAGTTTTAAGGACCTTGAATGAGGCGACTTTTGAAAATATGTTGGGAAAAGGAGAAAATGATTGTAACGAAAATTTTCTCCTTTTCTCAAAATATTTTCATTCTTTTCAAAAAACATACTCTTATCATTTATGCGATATTTTATACTTTTTGGTTTTTTTGTAACCTTAGCCATGTACTTTTATCTCGACTGGTTAGGTTTGGCAAGTTGAAGTGTTTTTGCAGATACCGGTAGTCAGGTGACTGCAGACTTGAATGAATTCTAACTGTTAAACTTTGAAAACCATCAGTCTCGTGTTATTATTCTGTTTTCTGTGTAATTTTATACTGAACCCATGATCTTATGTTTGGTCATGCAGATGCTTGAAAATAGAAAAAACAAGAGCACCTGACTGAATCTGATCATTATTGCAGACAATCATACAAAGTCTTGGTATGTACTGATCTGTGATCTTTGGTTGAGTTTCCTCAACCCTTTGCCACAGAATCCTGTGTTTCAGTGACCCTGATGAAGAAGGCTTTTGGAAACAATATAGGAGAAGGAGAAAATCCTAATAATCAACAGTTTCTCCTTTTCAAAAAATGGTTTCTTCCCTTTCAAAGACAAATTTAATCATTTCAGCCACATTTGCCATCTGCAAATGAGCCGCGCTCTGTGAAAAGGGAGCTTAATGCATCTGCGAAAAGTTTCGACCCAGGTCAGCCTGCGCAGTCAGCGCAGGCTGACCTGGGCCGGAACTTTTCGCTATTGGTCGATTTTCTGCATGTCAAAGGATCAGTCTACCTCATGATTGAGTCAGTTGTTAAAAAAAGTGGCTATTATGGATCCATAAGTATGTGATGGCTTTCTTGGTATGATGGATTACAGAGATGCATTAAGCCCCCTTTTGCCAGAGCATGGCTCAAATGCTTTAACCATGGATGAGGTTTAGATTCTAACATGTGGTAAAGGGGTTAGAAAATACAAAGAATTAAAAATTTTATTTTTTTATGAAGATGAAATAAGTTTTCAGTTGTTTGCACAGAAATATTGTACACATATAGACCATGTATCTATTTGATTTGATCTCGGTTTTGTAAAAATAGTGCATATATTAGTATTGTGTACTCCCTTGTCAGTGTATTAAAAAGGTGAACCTGCAGTCATCAATTTACAAAAACATGATGATAGATGGAAATTACCCTCAACTCTTTATCAAAGGACAAAATTATAGACTTCCAAATTGAAAGCACTTGCAGATGAAAAATTAAATTTCGTTGAAATCATGGGATTTGTCTATGATTGGGTTGAAAACATAGTGGGAAAGGATAAAAGGCTAGTTATGCTGGTTACCAGCATTTTATCCTTTTCCCAACATGTTTTTAAAAGCAGTCTTTTTGAGGTTCGCTAATACTCTGGATTTTGTGGTACAGGTTTAAATTTTTTTTTACCGTTTGAAGCCATCAGTATCTCAAATTATGACCATTCTGCTCTTTGTTCAACTAAGTACATGGATGACAGGTTACTCAGGCATACACCCTGATAAATAGCATTTTTAGCTTGGCTGTTTTAGAAGAAAACATAGAGGTATTGTCATAGCCCTGGCATTGCTGTCTGCGTCATTATGGTGCAAAAGCTTTGATATTTTGTAAATCTGTGACATTTTATGATATATCTCTCTTGTTACTGAAGATATTTAAACTGATTTTCAAAGTTGGACAAGTTGTGCACTATCAAAAAGGGAACCTATACAACAAAGGCAGGTAACTGTCAAAATATTTTTGACACAGTTATACCCCCTTTTCAACTTTGAATTTCACTGAAAAGCAACTGCAGCTGAGTGTTGACACCCATGATTTATGTGGTGCTATTGTTTCCTTTTGTTGCATTGTTTTCAATTGCCTGAAATCCCATCATCTGAGACATTTGTAGTCTAAAAATACTTTCAAATGCTTTTGAAAAAGTCAGTGATTTTGTTGTTTGGTTAAGAGTCAATAGGTTGTAAATGCTAACTTCTGCAGCCATATCTATATGAAGTCCAAGGTTTAAGCCAGTGGGATTGGGTTATAAAAGTTCAATATAATGTGACTGACGGATAAAAGTATATGTGTGTATGATGATATATTTTAAGGAGGGCCTAAGACATTGTATTGAATGGGCCACTTGTTTATTGTGCTGTGGTATGTATACACAAGTGGAAGGGTAATCTTTTTTGTTTATTTTTACACATTAAATGGCTCATATTCTGAATTGATTCAAATCTTCATTATTTTGTTGTTTTGTCATTTAAGTGATCTACACAGCTAGATAAAATACTCGTCAATATTTTGTCTTTGTTATCATTCATCACTACCCCCCTGGCCTTGGTGTTAGAAGGTGAAGTTTTGTAACAAATTACGTGAATCCCTTTTCCTTTATTCTTTTCCCCAGGGGTCCTGTGTGGCTCAGTGGTAAAGTGTGGGACTCATAAAGTGGAGGCCCTGGGTTCAAGCCGCACTGAAAGCATTCGATGTTTGGTTGGAGTGTCCATGGGCAAGATAATTCAGAGCTCTAGCCTAGTACAGGTGAAATACAGGATATACAAGAATATGTGAACTGTCACTGTGATATGACTGAAATATTGCTAAAAGGGGCATAACTCTTTACCACACAACCCCCAGTTTTAACGACCCTGAGAAAGAAAGCTTTTGAAAACATTGTGGAAAAAGGAGAAAATGCTGGTAACCAGCATTTTCTCCTTTTCCCACAATGTTTTCTACACTTCCAAACAGAAATTTAGTTTTTGAGTCACATTTATTTTGTCGTCTGCAAATGCTTTCAATTTGGACAGGTCTAAAATTTTGTCGTTTGGTAAAGAGATAAAACACCATTCAATCAAACTGTCTCAAGTTTATCAACCCTTGAGAAGACAGGTTTTCAGAACATTGTGGGAAAAGTTTAAGGATGAACCCTGACCATGTTCAGACATGTTTAATGTTTGCGAATTCTTCCTTTGTGGACCAGTCTAAAAATTTTGTTGTTTGGTAAGGACTTTACCCTTACCTCTTTACCAAACAACATAGACTGGTCCAATTTGGAAGCATTTTCAGACAACAAATAAAGCGTAGCACTACATATGAAATTTGTTTCTGAAAGAACAGAAAACATTTTGGGAAAAGGAGAAAATGCTGGTTACCAGCATTTTCTCCTTTTCCCACAATAATTCTAAAGGCTTTTTCATCAGGGTTGTTAAAATTTAGGATTGTGTGGTAAAGGGTTAAAGCACATATCTGACAGAAATTAGAGCTTCTTGGAAACAGACATAACTCTGGCACAGTAACCACTGTTGCCAGGGATGGGACAATGGTACAGTGACCAGAGCATCTATGTTCATACAAGACTTGAATCTGGCACAATAATCAGAGAATCTATGAAAAAAGACTCCAATATGGCATAGTAACCAGAGCATGTTTGAAGCAAGACTAAAATCGGTCACAGAAACCAGAGCATATATGCAACAGCACTAAAACCAGGCACAGTCACCAGAGCATCTATGCAACAAGAATAAAATCAGGCATAGTCACCAGAGCATCTATGCAACAACACTAAAATCAGACATGGTAACCAGAGCATCTATACAACAAGACTAAAATCTGGCATACTAACTAGAGCATCTATGCAACAAGACTAAAATCTGGCATACTAACTAGAGCATCTATGCAACAAGACTAAAATCAGGCATGGTAACCAGAGCATCTATGCAACAAGACTAAAATCAGACATGGTAACCAGAGCATCTATGCAACAAGACTCAAATCAGGCATAGTAACCAGAGCATCTATGCAGCAAGACTCAAATCAGGCATAGTAACCTAGGCATCTACACAAGACTCAAATCAGGCATAGTAACCAGAGCATCTATGCAGCAAGACTAAAATCTGGCATTGTAACCTAGGCATCTATGCAACAAGACTCAAATCAGACATTGTAACCAGAGCATCTATGCAGCAAGACTCAAATCAGGCATAGTAACCAGAGTACTTATGCAAAAAGACTAAAGTCAGGTATAGGAACCAGAGCACCTATGCAACCAGACTAAAATCTGGCATAGTCAGCAGAGCAACTATCAAACAGAACTTAAATATGGCACAGTAACCAGGGCATCTATAAAGAAAAACTTTCAGCTGGTACAGTAATCAGAGCTTTTTGAAAATTGACAAAACTGTGGCACAGAAACCATTCTCTCAAAAATAGGACTAAAATTTGGCACAGTAATGAGAGTATCTATGCAACAAGACTCAAATCAGGCATAGTAACCTAGGCATCTATGCAACAAGACTAAAATCAGGCATAGTAACCAGGGCATCTATGAAACAAGACTAAAATCAGGCATAGTAACCAGAGCATCTATGCACCCAGACCAAAATCAGGCATAGTAACCAGAGCACCTATGCAACCAGACTAAAATCTGGCATATTCAGCAGAGCATCTATGCAGCAAGACTTAAAATCTTGCTCAGTAACCTGAATTTTGGACTGGAACAATGATTGTATGGTGTTGAATGCTGTTTTCAACATTATTTCAGTTATTTGCGGTCACCAGCACACCTATCCTTGCTTTCCCTGAACATCTTTTACCAGTACTCCACACAATATTCTTTTCAAGCCACTGGCTGCTTTCCCACATAACCATTGTTGAAACAATGGTCAGCAGTGAGAGAGGAATAAATCCTGTTGCAATGACTATCATCAATCCTCAGACAGAAATTTACCCAGCCTGGGATTGAACCAGTGACCTGTTCTTCAGTCCTGTATGCTACTGACCGAGCTTCCAGGGCTCAGCTGAATTTTGGACTAGAACAAAGTGAAAGCATTTGCAAATGACAAAAAAATGTAGCTCAAATGATGATTTCTGTATTTGATAGGGTAAAAAAAAAAAAGTGGGAAAGGAAGAAAATGCTTGTTACCAGCATTTTCTCCTTTTCCCACAATGTTTTCCAAAGCCATCTTCATCAAAGGCATCAAAACTCTGGACTGAAAGCTGGTATAGAAATCTACGAAGCCACTTAGAAACTGACTATAGTCTGACACTGTTGCCAAAGCCCCACGGAAACTGACAAGTATACAGTACAAATAGACAAGATTTAAAACTTTATTCACAGTAACAATAATCAAATGCACACATTATATGGAAAACAATATCAATATTTCTGCAATATCAGTTATGTTACTCAGGATATTTGCACATAATTATACTCTAAGTCTGCATGTTATATATATATCTCTGGAAAACTGTAGAACAGACACTAAAAGTCAACCATTATTTTGATCATCTTTCAGTGAGATACATGTGTGTCTCTTAATCTTCTTTAGCCTACTACCTCTAGCAAACCACTTCCTGCTTCTTGCAGTTGACCCCTTTTAAACCTTTATCAAACAATCCTGACTTTCAACAACCCTGAGAAAGAAAGCTTTTGAAAACATTGTGGAAAAAGGAGAAAATGCTGGCAACCTGTCACAGGCAAATCTCACCATTTGAGAAATACTCATTTTGTCATCTGCAAATGCTTTCAATTTGGACAAGTCTCACATTTTTATTGTTGTCTGCAACTGCTTACAATTGAACAAGTCTAAAATATTGTCATTCAATAAAGAGTTAAACACTGGCAAAGGAAGATATTGCTCTAGCATGTGGTTTCCCTTTTTGTCACAATGTTTCAACTAGATGTATATTCATAAATGTATATGTTGATTACCATAGTTCTACACCAATGTTTACGAAGTTATTTGTTGCAAATTTGTTTAAAGTGATAGAATTTATGTGCCAAGGCAATGGACATTTTCAGTCAGTAAAATAAACCCTAGATATCCAGTTTTCCACACCGTTTCGGACATCAAAATCTCATGAAATATCTGACAAGTATAGGATTTGATATATGTTGGCATTTGAGGTAAATTTTATTCAATGACTCTACAGAATGTTGTTAAGCAAGCAAAATCTGGCAAGCATAATGGTACTTTTGTAGACAAGTTTAGTAAAATTATATCTCAAAAGCCAACAAATGTCAGATTCTTTTTATAATGTAACAATACTTCACAAAGTATGTGTCAGAATATGCTCAACATACATGCACACTCAGCAATTTCCATTTATAAAACCGGATTTACTGCTATGAAAGAAGTGTAAAATGACAATGTAATATGATGTAACACTATGCTTTTCTCAAACATGTGACATATATGAAAACTTCTAATTGGTATATTACACCGAAAACAAAGGAGGTTATGTGATAAAAGTATATCAATGATAAGCCTACAGATTCTGTTCAGTTTGATATCAATCTACAATGTCTTCTGGAGTTACTGCAGTTGGTCTAAGTACACTCTGAGTAAAGCATAGTGACTTTTACACTTTGTTACATGTATTAAAAAAATCTGCCAAGACTAAATGTAAAGCTACGATCAGGCAACAGACTGTCTAGTCTGATATGGATCTTCAATGTCTGCAAAGTGACTTCTGTTGATCTTAGCACAGTTGGAATGAAGCTCATTTATTTCCACAGATCAGTGTACAATTCAGTGCTGACTCCACTTGATGGTCTTCAGGTTATTACATATATTTAAAAATCTCACAATACTTAGTGTAAAGCTATGATCAGACAACAGACTGTATAGTCTGGTGTAGATCTTCAATGTCTTCAAGATGACTTTAGCGGTTCTTTGCACAGCAACTTTCACAGAAGCTAAATAACTTCCATAATTTAGTACACAATTCAGTGCTGACTCCACTTGATGGTCTTCAGGTCAATTCCTTCCTGCACCATTTCCCACAATGGACTGGGGGAAAAATAACATGAAAATTTAACCCTTAGCACATTGGTAACAAAATTTTAACAACAGATAACAAAAATCGTAGAATCATATATAGTGGACCCTTTACCACAAAATCCCAACTTTTAAAGAATCTGGAAGAGAAGGCTGTGAAAACGTAGGCAAAGAAGAAAATGCTAGTAACCAGCATTTTTCTCCTTTTCCCACAATGTTTTCTGCCTTATCAAGAACAGATTTCATCATATGAACCCCCTTCGATTTATCATCTGCACACTGACCTGGGGCAAAACATTTTGTTATCGGTCAATTTTCTGCATGTCAAAGGAACAGTGTACATCATGATTCAGTCAGTTGTTATACAAAATGGACTTTATGGACCCATAATTACATGTGTATGATGACTTGCTTGGTATAATGCATATTAAATCCCCATTGCCAGAGGGCCACTACTATATGTGGTAATTTCTTAACGACTAGCCATCTAATTGGATAACACACACCATCTTACATAACAAAGCCAAGAAATTTTCAAATTTGCAGCTATAAGAAAGGAATAGATAGAGCAAAATTGTCTGTTATGATGTATGATCGTAATTTTTTTCATCGAGTGAAAAGCGTGGGCTATATTTTCATGAGTGGCAAAGCCTCGAGTGAAACTGTAGGAAAACAAAGTCAGCTGCACTGACCACCACAATATATAACTGAAATAATGTTGAGAACAGCATTAAACACCATACATGTTAAATTCCAAACCGGAACTTCTGATGTGATAGGCCAACACTCTATCCTCACATAGCTGTTTCAAACAAAAGGGTAGATAGAAATATTTTATTTTTACTTGCCTCATTTCTCGTAACCTTGTCACATGTTCAATACATTTATCTGCAGTGTAATCAATTTCAGCCTGGGTAGTGAATCGTCCAATTCCAAATCTAAAACAGAGTTGTTACAAAACACAAATTTCCTCTTTTATTTCTTTACTGTTCACATTGCAGTATATTCAACATGATCTTTCACTTGCATCCTTATACTGGAAAAAAATCCAACATGTTAGTACATACTAAATATCAGTTTGTTTCATTTATTGACATAAATGAAACAATATAACTATGTCTTTGGCCTTTTACATTTGAAAAAGAAATATGGCAAAGACTTGTGTAGATAAATACAAAGACTGGTGCATGTTATGCAAATTCTAAGTGTCCCAAGACAGAGCATATAAAGACTAAGTAAAAATGTTAGTTAATGAACAATAAATTAAAGTCTAGCTAGCATTGCAATTCTGTAGAACATTTTCATGAATTTTATAAGAGTTTATGATATAGTTTACTCAAGTTTATCACAGCTTTTTTTTTTTTATTTTTTGTGGACAAAAGGGTGTTTGAATCTATAGATACTAAGAGTTAATGTATTTTTCAAATATTTATTTCTGCAAGCTGAATATTTCAGACAGCATAAAAGAAAATGGTATTTGTTTTCAACATATCCACTGAAAGACACTAAAAGTTGTTAAAATGTTTTCTTACTATAACTGTAAGTAAAATGTCTTTCCTCAAAAGCATGCTCACTTTCCGTCCCAGGTCTCAGGGCACTAATACGAACAAGTTTGAAGAGATGCAGGTCGAAACAAGTAACAAAATGGGACAATCCAGACAAATGAGGCCAAGGCACCTAGTAACAGACCTAGTCATCTGATTTTTCAAGAGAATTGCTTTAGCCTCAGCTGAAATACTTCAAAAGCACCCAACCACTTTGACAAGCTAAATTCACTTAAGCCACGCCCAGGCATAAGGGGGTTGAATGCATCTCAGTGATGCATTATACCAAGCATTTCCCTCACATAATTACTGATCCATAAAATTCTTTTTATCTTACAACCTGCTGAATCCTGAGGTAGAATGGTCCTTGGACATATAGACAATTGACCAATAGCAAAAAGTATAGACCCATGTCAGCCTGCGCAGGCTGACATGGGTCAATACTTTTTACAGATGCATTAAACCCTCTTTCCACATAGCATGGCTCATATGCACCTATTAAAGGGAGGTAATTATGCTAGCCATAACAGAGAAGGTCCGTCATGTAAAAATAACTGTTTACTGCAATGCCAACTGCGCTTGAACTTATAGAAAAATTTACTACGCAGATGTTAGTGTGTGAAAATGCTTTTAAAAATACTGTGACAGAAGAATACTTCAAATTACCTTATTGAAGAATGGGCCAAGTCTTCATCTGCACCAATTGCTCTTAACACGTAAGATGGCTCCAGGGAGGCTGATGTGCAGGCACTGAAATGAAATACATGTATGTTCAGAGTTATTTTACGTAATGAACCATGCTCTGTGAACAGGAGGGCTTCACGCATCTGCAAAAAGTATCAACCAATGTCAGCCTGCGCAATCTACCCAGGCTGATATAGGTCGAAAATTCTTGCAACTGTTTCATTTTCTGCATGTCAAAGGACCATGCTACCTCATGATTCAGTCAGTTGTTAGATAAAATCAATCTTATGGATACATGATTGTGTGATCACTTGCTTGGTATAGTGGATTAACATGCATTAAACCCCTTTTGCCAGCGCATGGCACAATATGGATTAATTCTTTCCTTTACATACACTGCAGGAGAAGTTCTGACCGCTTGCACCATACTACTGCTTCATTTTTTCCTCATGATTTTTTTGCATAAGTTGAAACTTCAGAGTAACCTTTTATCACACAGTATCATGTTTTCTACACCCTATGGATGAAGCCTTCTGAAAACATTGTGGGAAAAGGAGAAAGTGCTGGTAACCAAATGCTAGCAACCAGCATTTTCTCCTTTTTGCACAATGTTTTCTACTTTTCCAAAGATAAACACTATTATCTGAGCTATATTTAACATGTCATCTGCAAATGGTTTCAATAATTAGGAGTATATATTTGGTAGTCTGGAAAAAGAGTGAACAAATTTATCACAGCTAGGCTCTACATCGAGGATGGGCGTGGGGTTGAATGGCCAATGTGCTAAGCCTACAATAGAGTACTGTTATAAACAGAAAGAAACCTACAGTTCTAAATAATCACCTTTACCCTTATTTATCTTAAATTCATGGAGTCATTTTAGGATGCATCATTTACAGATGGCTTTCAAAAACAAAGTGGCAAAAGGAGAATAGCTTAAAATGGACACCTACTCCTTCTGCTATATGTAATAATTTCAGGCACATCTTAAGTCACAACCAAAAAATTTGACAAATCCGACAAAACGTTTTGAAGCCCCTAGATGTGGCACTTAACTCTTTACCACACAACCCCAGGTTTTAACCTCCCTGAGAGAAAGTGCCTTCTGAAAAAACATTGTGGGAAAAGGAGAAAATGCTGGTAACCAGCATTTTCTCCTTTTCCCACAATGTTTTCTACACTATCCAGAGTTTTCCCTCAGCTTTAAAAATTGGGGGTCATTGTGACCCTTTGTCTCATTAGTTGAGGGTCATTTCTTTAACTTTAGGTTCAAAATAAATGGGTCTCTTCGTCATCAAGCACGGCTTACAAAGCATTTCACCTTTAAACTCGAAGAAAGTAAAGTCTGTAAGTCATTTCTGACGGAAAACTTGATTTCAATTTTTGACAGACGAAACATTCTTGTCTGAATCGCTGCTTCATGTGGCTTGATCAGCAGCTGTAGGAAGCAGACGATAAAAGAGTATGCTACAGTTTACTTTGTCATGACAGTATTTTCCACGAACAGAACAGACCGGTAATGTGTACTTTTACCTACCGGAAGTCATGTAAAATAAGCGATGAAAAACAGAAAACCCAACCAAGACTTTGCCTGGGCCCGTATTTACGACACATGTCCAATGTGCTTTACGGCAATGATGCGTAAACCAGTGTTATTCTCTAAATAAATTACTGGAAAAACACTTTCATCTAAAAAAACTCTGTAGTTGAAAAAAAGAAAAGTGGTTGTCTTATACTGAAGCAATAACAGATTTGGATTTATGACGATTTATTCAGTTTCCTAGATGATTTAGATTTCAGAAAGTTGTGTCACTGATGACGCACGGTTATTTATTTTGGGGGTCATTTGAGTTAAAATTGTGTCATTAACGCAGGATTTGAGCGTCACGGAAAACCCTGACTATCAATGACCACTCCCACAATTTGAAGCACATTTAATTCTACATCTGCAAATGCTTTGAATTTGGAAAAGCCAAAAATTAGTGATTTTGGAAAGGAAAACTTCACACATACAGAGAATATCTGTTTCTATAGTAAATGCCTCAGTCTCAGCAAATATATGTATACAAACAACCCAACTTTTTTGCCTAAAGCCTAACCCATTTGCATTAATGACACGGAAGTAATCATGCAAGCCAGAAGTCTTAGAGTCTTACCCATTTGCATTAATGACACAGAAGTAATCATGCAAGCCAGAAGTCTTAGAGTCTTACCCATTTGCATTAATGACACAGAAGTAATCATGCAAGCCAGAAGTCTTTAAGTCTTACCCATTTGCATATATGACAGGGAAGTAATCACGCAAGCCAGAAGTCTTAAAGTCTTACCCATTTGCATGTATGACAGGGAAGTAATCACGCAAGCCAGAAGTCTTAAAGTCTTACCCATTTGCATATATGACAGGGAAGTAATCACGCAAGCCAGAAGTCTTAAAGTCTTACGAATTTGCATATATGACAGTGAAGTAATCACGCAAGCCAGAAGTCTTAAAGCCTAACCCATTTTCATATATGACAGTGAAGTAATCATGCAAGCCAGAAGTCTTAAAGCCTAACCCATTTTCATATATGACAGTGAAGTAATCATGCAAGCCAGAAGTCTTAAAGCCTAACCCATTTTCATATATGACAGTAAAGTAATCATGCAAGCCAGAAGTCTTAAAGCCTAACCCATTTTGATATATGACAGTGAAGTAATCATGCAAGCCAGAAGTCTTAAAGCCTAACCCATTTTCATATATGACAGGGAAGTAATCACGCAAGCCAGAAGTCTTAAAGCCTAACCCATTTTCACATATGACAGGGAAGTAATCATGCAAGCCAGAAATCTTAAAGCCTAACCCATTGGCATTAATGACAGATAAGTAATCATGCAAACCAGAACTTTTAACTCTTTACCAAAAGACAAATTTTTAGACTGGTCGAAAACTGAAAGCATTTGCAGATGACAAAATAAATGTAATTCAAAAATGGTAAATTGTTTTTTGAAGGGTAGGAAAAATTGTGGAAAGAGGAGAAAAGGCTTGTTAAATGCTTTTTTTTTTTTCCAGGGTTGTTAAAAGTCAGGGTTGCTTGATAAAGACTTATGAAAGGTTGGAGACATTGTGCTTACTAACAGTATTTTCTCCTTTTCAACAATGTTTTCAGAAGCTTTTTTCCTCAAGGTTGTTTAACACTCTGCCACACAATCCTGACTTTTAACTACCCTGAGAAAGAGGTCTTTTGAAAACATTTTGGGAAAAGGAGAAAATGCTGGTTACCAGCATTTTCTCCTTTTCCCACAATGTTTTCTACCCTCCCAAAGCAAATTTCCATTTCAAAGTAATTTTGTCGTCTGCAAATGCTTTCAATTTGGACCAGCCTAAAAATTTGTCGTTTGGTAAAGGGTTAAATGTGGGATTGTTTGGCATAAGGTTAAAATTTTTACCTGCCAGATGAGAGGGCCACGTCTTTAAGTGCCATCAACAAACTCTCCCCTTCTACAAACGCAAATGAAAGATTAACACATCCTGAAAGAAAAATAGAAATTCTTCAGCTTATAGTTGAACAAGTACAATCTTCTTCATCCCAGCAGTTTTCACACTTGGAAAGCATTGCGGATACGAAGCATTTTCATGTGTCGAGCAAATGATGCTCTTCCCACAATGGTTTCTAATACTGTTAAAAAATATTTATCTACCCTTTAACTCTTTACCATACGACAAAATTTTAGACAGATACAAAATGGAAGCATTTCCAAAGGACATAGTATTAAATGTGGAACAAGTAGTGGAATTTGTTTTTAAAAGATAAGAAAACATTGAGGGAAAAGAAGAAAATGCTGGTTACCAGCATTTTCTCCTTTTACCACAATGTTTTCAAAAGCTTTCTTTCTCAGGGTCGTTAAAACTCTGGACTGTGTGGTAAAGGGTTAATTGTTTTTTGTAATTGAGTAATTTGTACTACTTTTGGCCTAAAATCACTCTGTACTGTGTGGTAATGGGTTAATCCATAAAGAATTGATCAAAAAACAGAGTTCAAAAATGGATAATGGAAATCAGATTGTAGTGTCTCTCGGTAATGATACAGAAAACAAAGATGAAAACTCAAAAACATAAAAATGATTTGATGTCAGATTGAAACACCCAAGGATAGAATTTTACCAGTGATGTTCCTATTAAAATTTATGAAGAGATAATTATGTGTTGAATACATGTACTTTGAAACAATTTGAGCACCTAATCCACTTACAATTTCTTTGCTTTTTCCAAAAAAAATACATTCTTTGGCTTTTACACCCCCCCCCCCCCCACACACACACACAGTCCTTGGGTATTGCTAAGACAATAAACGTTTTGGCTATTTTCAAGAAAACACAGCCTACAGACATTTTCAAGACAACAAACCACTTGGCTATTTTCTGGACAGTGCAGAGGTTGGCTATTTTCCAGACAACACATGCCTGGGTTAAATTTCAGAAAACACAGTCCATGGCTATTTTGAAGACAACACACTCCTTATCCACCGACAACACCACCATGGCTAATTTGAAGACAACAATCAACAGCTATTTTTAGGACAACACAGCCCCTGCTTTTTTTGGGGTTCAACAAACCCCATTTGCCCCTTTTGGACAACACCCCCTATGGCTTTTTTGGAAGATACCACACTCCTTGCTTATTTTCAAGACAACACAATCCTCAGCTTTCGCACAATAGAATAGTTTGCTTAATGAGCCAGGTCGTCTGCATTTCAGATGCCCAACCGTTAACCCTGAAAGAGAACCCTAGAGTAATATACATACAAATTTGTGACAGCTATTTTGAAGACAACACATTCTTAGGCTGTTTTCAAGCTAATGCATACCTTTTATTCTTTCATGACAACATGCCCCTTTTTGTACTGTTGGTTTTTTGGAGACACATCCTTTGCTTTTTTATAGAGACGACCTATTCCCTGGCTGTTCTTCATACAACACCCACCATGGCTATTTTCCTTGGCCAAACTCAAAATTTTCCTTGGCCAAATTCAATACAACACACTCCTATAGGGTCCGTATTCACCAACCATTCTTAAGAATATTCTTAGTCTTATTCTCCAGTATTTTCCAAATTTGAAAGTAACATAACTTCTGATTGGCTAAACCATTTGGTTTAGCCAATCAGAAGTTGTGTTACTTTCAAATTTAGAAAATCTTGAAGAGTAAGACTAAGAATATTCTTAAGAATGGTTGGTGAATACAGACACTGTGTCTGGACTATTTTCAGAACCACTGTGTCCTTGGCTATTTTGGAGACAAACATGTTCCTTGGCTTTTTCGAGACAACCCAATCCTATGATGATTTTTTTTTTTCAAGACAACACACACTTCAGAGGTATACTAAAATTTTCTGATATTTTTGGCAGCCTGTTAACATATAACCCATATGATACCAAGCAGAGTTTCAGTTCTTTTTTTGCAGATGTTGTAGATCAAAATCAAACTGATCAATACATCCAGCCTTTCTGCTATTTTGAGAATTTTAAGATTAAAAAAAAAAAAGCCAATAAATGCAATGGCATTGTAATATTATTGGGTTTTGTTTATCGACCATTCTAAGTTGAGTTCTTACTTTAAATTCCAAGTCTGACCTGACCATCTGATAGGCTGAGACAGAGTATTCTAACCAATCAGATTGCTTGTCTTATAATTCAGAACAAAAACAACAGATATAATGGTTGGTGAATATTGCCCATGGGTCTGTTTTTCTGTTAATATACCTATCACTCCTAGCCGAAATTCTTTTTTTAACTTATTTTTGTGATCCTTGAATAATTCAAATTATCATGAACCAAATGTACTTATACTGAATTATCACTTATCTTAGAATATAAATAATGTGTTTATGTAAAATGGTAACTCATTCCCTCCTGCAGAGGCCTTTACTTATCTTGCGTAAGTCCACCGTTAAAAACATTGTGGCAAAAGCAAAAAAAAAAATTGAAACACACTATTTCTCCTTTTTTTCACAGTGTTTTCGCTGTTCCCTGTGTGATAGCCCTTTACCACACATGCTGTTTTTTAATGACCCCAAGGAAAACAGCTTTGAAACCACTGTACGAAATGAACAAATTGCTTTTACCCAGCATTATCTCTTTTTTTCCCCACATGTTTTCTACACTATCAATGACAACTTTCAGCTACATTTATTTTGTCATTTGCAAATGCTTTCAACATGAACAAGGAAAAACATTTTTTTCTCTAGTACAGATTTACTTGATACCCCTTGCAGCTGCCTTAATTCCTCTTGCAGAGGTCTGTTGTTGAAAACACTGTGGCAAAAAGAAAAACTGCTCATACACTGCATTAAACAATTTTTCCTACTCATTTATTCATGTCCTTTATCCTTTACCATATGACAAAGTTTCAGACTATTCCATATCCAAAGCATTTGCAAACAATATATCAAATATTGGTAAAATTATGAGAGATGTCTTTGGAAGAGTAGAAAACATAGTGGGAAAAGGAGAAAATGCTGGTTACCAGCATTTTCTCCTTTTCCCACTATGCTTTCAAAAGGCTTCTTTTGCAGGGTCCTTAAAACTCAGGATTGTATGGTAAAGGGTTGAACTCATTTCACTTTGATAAACAGTATTTTCAAAGGATGCTTTCAAACTTCCTTCATCTAAATTTGTGTCTAAGAGTTAAAAAGTTCAACTTATTTATCACATTCTTTTTACATAAACAGAATGCTTTTAATTTGATAAAATGTAAAATCAGTAGTAAAAGTGAAAGGTCAAACATAAGTCAACTCCAAGGCTTAGTCAACACTTTATGACCTCTCTCTTTCAACCCTTTTCCATTCAACAAAATTTTAACCTTGTCAGAATTAAAAGCATTTGCAGATGACAATTTCAGTGTGGCTCAAATGGTGCAATTTTTCTTTGATAGGGTGGAAAACATTATGGGAAAAGGAGAAAATGCTGGTTACCAGCATTTTCTCCTTTCCCTACAATGTTTTTAAAAGGCCTCTTTCCTAGAGTAATTACCAGTCTGCATGCATTGGTAACAAAAGGGGCTTTTGTGTGCAGCATAAACCAAGAGAGACTGCACATGACATGTATTCTGATCTTGGATCTGTATCATCCTCTTGTATACACTTCGGCCATGCTCTGGCAAGAGAGGGTTAGAGGCATCTCTGTGATGCCTTATTCTGAGCAAGTGATCAAATAATTATGGATCCATAAAAATCCATTTTGTTTAATAACTGACTGAATCACAAGATATAAAGATTTGGACGTGCAGGAAACGTATAAATAGCACAAAGTATCGTCCCATGTCTGCCTGTGCAGATTGCACAGGTTGACAAGTCTTGAGTTGATACTTTTGCAGATGTATTAAGCCCCCTTTTCACAGAACATGGCTCATAATCATTTTAATACCTGGGTATGTACTCTCAGGGTCCCCATTTCTGATGACTTGAGGTATTTTAGATGTGATTCTGTCAATCAGTCTTTGTGACAAAGCTGATATTCTTCTGTGATCATACTGTAGAGAAAAGTAGCAGAATAATAAGCCTCCGTAAAATCTACAAAATAAAATTTTACTGCTACAAGATTTTTGTAAAAAATGTATGCACCCTCTTCAGTGCCTTGCAAACAGAGGTCACTGTGACCTTTTGACCTCAACATCAGTAGAATAGATTGATTGATTGTGACTGATTGATTGATTGATTGAGTAGTGTTTTACACCGCTTTCATTATTTCAGTCATTCACAGCAACAGCTTACATATTCATGTATTTCCTGGGTTTCACCAGTACCAGGCTAGGGCTCTCATGTGTCTTGCCCAAGGACACTCCCAGGAAAACCCAGTGGATCCAGTGAGGCTCGAGTCTGGGGCCTCCAGGTCATGAGTCTTACACTTTACCACTGAGCCACTCAGGACCCCATTATCTGTAGGAAGATATACAATTCAAAGTGAGTATCTCTATCATTGTCTCATGTGACCTTGACATATGACCTATACATCTGTAAGAAGATCTACAATTTAGAATGAATATTGTAATTGTCTAAGCCAATCAGATGGCTCTAAGCCAATCAGATAGCCAGACCTAGAAATAAGCTCTGGAATTGACATCATGATGCCTTAAGAATACAGGTCCAGCTTATTGTTTATGCTTATTCTTTCATTAGATCTTCAAATTAGTTCATATTCATTATCCATTTTATTACAATAAAATTTAGTCCTCAGCGGCAATTTTATCTCAGAGATAACTCTTTACCAAATGACAGAATACTAGTATTAGATGACTAGATCAAATTAAAAACACTTGCAGACGACAAATAAAACGTTTTTAAAATGATAGAATTTGTCTCTGAAAAGATAGAAAACATTGTTGCAAAGAGAGAAAATACTGGTTATCAGCATTTTCTCTTTTTCCAATAATGTTTTCAAATGCCTTCTCTGTCAGGTTCATA
This sequence comes from Hippopus hippopus, assembly GCA_946811185.2. Classification (NCBI taxonomy): domain Eukaryota; kingdom Metazoa; phylum Mollusca; class Bivalvia; order Cardiida; family Cardiidae; genus Hippopus; species Hippopus hippopus. The sequence goes on along the minus strand of OX328103.1, from coordinate 9,314,645 downwards.
AACACTTTCAGCGCCATAGACAAAAACACAGACTTTTGCAGACTGCATAGATCAAGATCAGACTGCACAGAACATGCAGTCTGATCTTTGATCTATTCTGTCCATTTGTTTAGTCAAGCCTATAAGATAAAATTCTTTCTGGGTTTTGATGGATTATATTTTCAGCCGTCGAAAGAGGTTAAGTTTATATCTTTGGCAGTGAAAGAGTTAAAAGTCTAGATTGTGTAGTAATCGATTAACCCTTTACCAAACGACAAAATTGTAGACCAGTCCAAAATGAAAGCATTTGCAGACGGCAAATTAAAGGTGGCCCAAATGACGAAATTTGTACTTGATAGGACAGAAAACATTGTGGGAAAAGGAGAAAATGCTGGTTACCAGCATTTTCTCCTTTTCCCACAATGTTTTCAAAGGTGTCTTTCTCAGGGTCGTTAAAAGTCGAGATTGTGTGATAAAGGGTTAATAAAGAATCCATAATCAGATTCATTATCTGATTGCTCACTTCCATTTCTTGCATAGCCAGATCACAGGCTGCACCTAGACCCACACAGAGTGGAGTTGGGACTGTTCCACTCCTCATGCCTCTTTCTTGACCTCCGCCACTCTGTGGGGCATCAACACGGACCCTAGGTCTTCTACGAATGTACATGGCACCAATACCTAAAATAAAACCACAGAGCTGTATGCTGATTTTCAAACATCTAATGACAATCTGCATACTGACTTCACAGACCTTTACAAACAGACCAAAAATATCTGCATACCATATTTCTCCTAATAAAAGCTCCCGGGAGCTATGCAAAACATATATATGGAGCTTTATTTTGTACCCAATTTGCAGTGCAAATTTTAATCAATTAATGAGGTTATCATGATTTAAGGGTTTTTTTTTGGGGGGTGGGTGGGGGGAAGGGGGGGGGGGGGACTACTATATTAGGGAGGGTGCTTTTATTAGGAGAAATTCGGTATTTAACTCTTTAACACACAAACACTAAAAAAATGTAGGCTTGCCAAAATCGAAAGCATTTGCAGTACAAGACAATAAAAATGTGGCTCAAATGATAGAACTCATCTTCAAAAGGGTAGAAAACATTGTGGGAAAAGGAGAAAATGCTGGTGACAAGCATTTTCTCCTTTTCCCTCAATGTTTCAAAAAAGGCTTCTTCATCTGGGTGGTTTTAACTCAGGATTGTTTGGTAAAGGGTTAAAGGGTTAAAGCATTTGCTGACAACAAATAAAATGTGACTCAAATGATGGGACTTGCCCTTCAAAGGGTAGAAATGACAATGGGAAAAGATGAAAATGTATTTCTTTTTTCCTGCAACATCATCAAAATTCATCATCCACAGGGTCATAAAAACATAGATCATAGTTAGGGCATAGAGTGAACCTTAGAATACAGAGCACAAAAGAGGTTTATACTGTATTTTACAGTGTAGATCAAGATCAGACTACATAGAAAATGCAATCTGATTTAGATTCCACTTGGTCTTATATGTTGTTAGACATCCCAAACAAAACAACCCTTCAGCTTCACAAATTTGGAGAATTTGTAAGATGTTATTTTCATCATCAAGAAGGTTTGTTATAGAACTACAAAACCAGGACAGTACAAAACATGACAAAAAACCCAGATGACAATGTGTTTCTAGTTCTAGGGGATAGTACTTGTTGATCCACAGCTGCACAAATATGCTGATGTAGGTCCTGCTTTTAAAAATGAAGACAGAAAAGGAGCAATTGCTAGAAAAAAGAAAACAATTATTTCTTTTCCTTCAACTTCTACCTTGCAATTAAAGCAAAAATATTTTTCAATTCTTCAAACAGTTTTCCTTTCTGTCTCTTGTTATCATGAAAATCTTGTAACTTTTAATTTTAACCCTTTATCAAACACAAACTTCATGACTTAATTGTCCAGCTTCAAAGCATTTGCAGACAAAAAAAATAAATGTGACTAAGAAATTGAAAATTGTTTTTGGAAGGGTAGAAAACATTGTGATAAAAGAAGAAAATGCTGGTTACCAGCATTTTCTTTTTCTCCCACAATGTTTTCAAAAGCTGTCTTCCTTAGGGACATCTTAAGTCGGGATTGTGTAGTACAGGGATTAATCAGCTTGAGTAGTTGCTGAATCTTGATCTGAATTGGGCAATTTTATGATGAAAATGCCTATCTACAGCACCTACCTTTAGGCCCGTAAATCTTATGGCCGCTGATTGACATCAGATCTATGTTTATCTTGTTAACATCGAGTGGCATTTTACCTACTGCCTGGGCTGCATCAGTGTGGAAAAACACCTTTCTGGATTTGCAAAGGGATCCTAGAAGATAAATATTGCAATGCTGTTCTTATCAGAATTTCAAAAAGAAGAGTAGCCATCTACATCAAAGATCAGTCTTCTCTTCATGTGTACTTTTTTGCACTTTCTGCAAAGGCAATTAACCTTTTATCATACAATCCCGAGTTTTAACTCCCTGAAGAAGAAAGCCTTTGAAAACATTGTGTGTAACGGAGAAAATGCTGGTCAACAGCAATTTCTCCTTTTCCCACAATATTTTCTACATGTAGCTACATCTAATTTGCTAATTTGCCATCTGTCTTCAATTTGGTCATTGGCCAGGAGTTAAAGCTTCTTTTTGGTTTTGGAGGTCAAGATTCTTCCAACATGCCATGTAGAATAACTGCAGCTTCTTTACTACATAATTTTAACAACCCTGAGGAAGAAGGTCTTTGAAAACAATTTGGGAAAAGAAGAAAATGTTGGCATCCAGTATTTTCTTTTTTTCCCCACAATGTTTTCTACCCATTCAAAGAAAAAACCAATTATTTGAGCCAGATTTACCTTATCCTCTACAAATGCTTTGAATGTGGACAGGTCTAAAATTTTGCTGTCTGATAAAGAGTTAAAGCATCATTTTGCTCTAGGAGGTCAAAGCTCTTTCCAAATGCCACATTGGAGAATTGATTTCAACCTTTATCAGTCAACCCTGTGTTTTAATGACGCTAAAAAGGAAGATTTCCAAAAGCTTTATGGGAACAGGAGAAAATGCAGGTAACCAGCTTTTTCTTCTTTTCCCACAATGTTTTCTACCCTTTAAAAGACAGTTTCCACTTTTTGAGCCACATATAAATTGTACCTCTGCAGATGCTTTCAATTCAAAAGCATCTAAAATTCTGTTGTCTGGTACAGTTAATTTAGGTATTATCAATAAATCCTTGTGGCCATAACCTTGATTTCAATACTTATGCAGACAATGTCGATCAAGATCAGACAGCACACAACATGCAGTCTGATCTTGGATTTTATCATTTCTACACTCCTCTTCTTTCAAGGACATTTTGATAAAATCAGCTTTAAAATTGCAAAATCTTCATCTTTAGTACTGAAAGTGACCGTTTCATTTATTAAGTATTACAAGAGCTTAGCTCTTTATGATGGGAAAGAATTTAAAACTTATCCAAATCGAAAGGATTTGAAAACAAATAAATTCTTGCTCAAATGGTAAGATTCTTCACTGATGAGATAGAAAACATTGTGGGAAAAAGAGAAAATGCTGGTTACCAGCATTTTCTCCTTTCCCACAATGTTTTCAAAAGGCTTCTTCATAAGGGTCAATTTGTTTGGTAAACGGTTAAATGTCAGTAAAGTTTAATGCCACAGGTTCACTTATATAAAGAAAGAACAATGATAATTAACAGTCAATCCTAGGTTCAATCAACTCAATATGCACATTAGGATGTTGATTTCAGTAGCCTCTCCTTTCACTTGGCATTTCCATTCTAGTCGTTTTCAACTCAACTCATATCACCCTTGATTGTCACCTCCATGCAGAGATTTACTACACCCATGAAGGCTAAATGCCAACCTTATTGCTTTGCATACACAGGTATAACTCTTTACCAAGCGACAAATTTTTGGACCAGTTCAAATTCAAAGCATTTTCAGACAACAATTTAAATATGGCTTAACTCTTTACCACACAACAGAAATGTAGACTTGTCCAAAATGAAAATATTTACAGACGACAAATTCAGTGTGGTCCAAATGATGGAGTCTGTCTTTGATATGGTAGAAAACATTCTCCTTTTCCCACAGTGTTTTCAAAAGCATTCTTCAGGATCGTTAAGACTTGGGATTGTGTGGTTAGGGGATAATATCAGCCTTTTGCTATGCAAATACAGGCTTAACATCAAGCTTTTGTGACGAAGGCTAAAAAAGCTTTTGCTATATACGAAGGCTTAACTTCAACCTTTTGAAATAAAAACTACACAACAAACTTGAGTTATACCAATATAGGCTAAACAAGAACCATTTGTAACACAAACAAAGGTTAAACATCAACCTTTTGTTGTACAAACAAAGTCTAAACAAAACCTTTTGTTACACCAACAGTGAATAATCTAGCCGTGCGTCCCGCATCCCTGATGCACAAAAATCAACGGGGATGCACAAAATCAAGAAATGTGCGTCCCTCGGGACGCACAGGTTGTGAAATGCATCTGGTACAAATAGTTAGTATAGCGAACGAATGTAAAACTATATTTTCCTAAGTTGCATTCGGAAGATGTAGACTATGTCTATGAAACAAATCATACTAACATATATTCACGGATATTGGCCGGAAATTGTCGAGTAGATACGAATGCGGTAATTGCAGTCTCGCAGAGTTCTCATTCTCGCTCTCCTTCAGTATTCGTCAATTAGACTCATGGGATTAACGGCTAAAGCTTCATTATCAATTACTCCCGCGCATCGAGCAGAAATATGGGCTTTAATAAACGTAATTAGTATCAATTTTGAATAATGCGAGCGGCCCTGTTTATCACAATCAAGTTGGAGAGTCATTTAGGAAAACATGATACAGGTAAAAATCCACTTATCTAGTGTAAAATGACAAGTTTTAACCTTCCTTTCAACCTCAATTGACAAATCCATAGCAAATCATGCGGCAATAATGCTAAAAATATCAATCAATATTAAAAAAAAAGTCGCTGAAAAAAAAAGCAAAAACCCATGACACAAGAAAGGTCAGTTTGACATCGACCGATCAGAGGCGCTTCAACCTGTATTTTCATCTTTTATAATGAGTTTAAACAGTGAATTTCACATAAATCTTCGTATAAAACAATTACTATCTCTCTTTAATAATGAGGAAAAAATTATGAAATGAAAATTTATATTTATGAAAATTAGACCGGGGGGGGGGGGGGTTTGCAAGTTAGGCCTTCTAGTCTTACAATGGTAGCAATGGAACAAGTGTTAAAAAAAGATATTGGCCTTCCATAAAAACAAAGAAGACCACAGAAATAATTTAGTTCTATGGCTTGGGTTTTGTAGTAAAATTTAATGAGCAATTTCTTCTTTTTCCACAATCTTTTTAAAAGACAAGTGAAATAAGGGATTCATTGTTAAATGATTAAACAGTGCCATATTGTTATGTTAATTTGTTCATAATAAAAACTTCATTTTTTTTGTGTGTTGAAAAAGTGCTTAAATCATGAAATGTTTGCTAATAAACCAAAGTGGGACTCAATAATTTCAAAGCTGGACTCATTGATTTTGGCCTGGGACTCATTGTTTTCAGTTTTGTGAGTCCCGGGACTCATAGTTAGCCAAATCTAGATTATTCACTGCACCAACAAAGTCTAAACATCAACTTTTGTTATACCGACAAAGGCTACTGACAAAGGCTAAACTTCAACCTTTCGTTACACTATCAAAGTCTAAATATCAACTTTTTAACACCAAAATAAGCTTAACATCACCCTTTTTTTACACCAACAAAAGCTTAACATCAACCTTTTGTTACAATCTCAGTCTTAACATCAACTTTTTTACACCATAAAAAGCTTAACATCAACCTTTTTTTACACTAACAGTAGGATTAACCTTTTTTCCACCAACAAATGCTTAACAACAAACTTTTGTATACCAACAAAGGCTAAGATTAACCTTTTGTTACACCAAACAATTGCTAAACATCAAACTTTCGTTATACCAACTAAGGCTAAACATCAATCCCTTGATATACCCACAAATGCTAAACATTAAACTTTTTTTTCTATCAACAAAGGCTAAACCTCAACCCTTTGTTATACCAACAAAGGTTATGATCAACCTTGTGTTATACCAACACATGATTATTATAAACCTTTTGTTTCACCAACAAATGCTAAATATCAACCTTTCTTTACACCAACAAATGATAAACATATATCTTTTTTTCATCAACAAATGCTAAACACCACCCTTTTGATACACCAACAAATGATAAACATCAACCCTTTGTTATACCAAAAAGGACTAAACATCAACCTTGTGTAACCCCAATGAAGGTAAAACATCAACTTTGTGTTACACGAACAATATTTTCAAAAGCTTTTTCCCTCATGGTCATTAAAAACCGAGATAGTTGATTAAAGGGCTAGCTCCTACACACAGCAGAGAAAAAAAAAAAAAAGAAGCTCACCTATTTCTTCAATTGGTTGTCTGACGCCTATCTCATTATTGACTGTCATTATAGAAACAAGCACAGTATCTGGTCTCATAGCTTCCTCTAAACCCTACATAAATAATAACCATAATAAATACATTGTATGAAATCTTGCCTTAAAGTGTCCTAAATAGTTGGCTTAAATACTACTTCATCCATGCTCTGGCAAACGGGGGTTTAATGCATCTCAGTGATGCATTATACCAAGCAAGTCATCACATAATTATAGATCCATAAAATCCACTTAGTCTATCAATGGACTAGATCTGATGATAGAATGGTCCTTTGACATGCAGAAAATTTACAACAAGCAAAAAGTTTCGACCAATGTCAGCCTGCGCAGTCTGCGCAGGCTGACATGGGTCAATACTTTTGGCAGATGCATCAAGCCCCCTTTTCACAGAGCATGGTTCATTTGTATTTAAGAAACATTGCTGAATCACCTCTTTGTAGTTGTGGTGCTTTGGAAACAAACCAGCATTACTTTTTAGATTGTCCTTCTTGCCATGAAATCAGAAATACTTTACTTTGAGTTTTGTCTGTATTTCCAATACAGATCTACCTTAACACACTTTGACCTGGTCTTGGAGATTTTTTTTTTTTTTTGAGAACCATTTTATCTTTGACCCACAGTAAAACTGGGTTTTCATCTCACAATGCTTCTAACAGATCCTGTGTGGTCACAATTCAGCCACAGTACTTAAGATCTGAATAGTTGAGGTAGACAATAATGCTAAAATCAACAGATTTTACATAAAGAGTCAAGCAGGAATGACATTCTGACAAATATATGAGCCATGCTCTGTGAAAAGGGGGTTCAATGAATCTGCAAAACGTATCAACCCAGTTCAGCCTATGCAGTCTGCACTAGCTGCCTGGGTCAAAACTTTTTGCCTTTGGTAAATTTTCTGCATGTCCAAGGACTATTCTACCTCAGGATTCAGTCTGTTGTTAGACAGAATGGGTTTCATGGATCCATTATCACGTAATGACTTACTTGCTATAATGCATCATGGGGATGCATAAGTACACCTTTTCCGAGAGCATGGCTCATGTAATTTGCTCATGATTACGATTTTCATCACTGGTTAGCATGATTCCCAAATATGTCCAACACTGTAGGCTGAATCAAGCTACATATTTTCACAGTTCATTGTTAAATGCTAATTTTCATACAAACCTTCATGTCTACCAGTCCATTTGGCTGCACAGGTAAATATGTAACATCGAAACCTTCAGACTCCAACGCTCTGCAGGAATCTAGCACACACTTATGTTCCTGTCAAAAAGGTAAAGATATGGAGGAATTGTATCATTTAGATAAATCATTGGAGGTAAATAAATCTATTGCTACAGATTTCTGTCCTAGTAGGTGAAAAAGTAGGAAAAATGTAAGGTTTTCATTTAACAATATGGTTTGGTGGGCCAAACATCATTATGCAAAACTTTTAGGTCTTTACCAAATGACAGAATTTTAGACTGGTCCAAAATGAAAGCATTTACAAACCACAAATTAAATGTTGCACAAATGATGGTATTTAACTTTAAAAGAGTAGAAAACATTTTGGGAAAAGGAGAAAATGCTGTTTACCAGCATTTTCTCCTTTTCCCACAACGTTTTCAAACGCCTTTCAGGGTCATTAAAAATCAGGATCGTGTGGTAAAAGATTAATCAAATCAATCATATTTCCCACTTCTTGACCCTACATGACCTAGTTTTCCATTTAGCCTTTATATAATGGTGACAGACAGCAAGCCAAAACAAGAGCACAGCATGCAGGTGCCAATGCTTGGCTGCAGTTGCTTAATTTTCTGTGAAAATTCTAAGTCGAAAAAGGGGCATGACTGTGTCAATAGACTTTGAAGGTTATCTGCCTTTGTTGTCTGGGTTCCCCTTTCGATAGTTAACAGCTTGTCTGAGTTTGAAACAAGTCTACAGTAATAACAGAGATATTACAAAATGTCAAAGTTTTTTTATGACAATGCAGATGACGACACAGACAATAATGCTTGAGCGACAGCAATACCTCTAAGTTTTCTTCGAAATACAGCCCAGCTAAAAATCACAGTTAGTTACTCACTGTTTGTGTTGTTATCACATGCTTCTTTTTGCTTTTGTAGAACCTTGCTGTTCCTTTCACAGCGATGTTGTTAGATTCTGTAGCTCCACTCGTAAAAATTATTTCCCTTGGATCTGCTCCAATACAATCTGCTACTTGCTGCAAATATGATGGAATTTAAAAGTAGAACTATGGTACTTCACACTCAGATTCATACCTTTATTTTCAATACCATTCAATACCCTGTCTTCTTGTAACAGACTTCCTTTGAAAACAAATGATCCATGCTCTGGAAAAAAGGGCGCTTAATGCATCATGATGTGTTCTAACACAGAAATCATCACATAATTGAGGATCCATATATTGTAATTTAAATCAATTTAACGTATTGAATCATGACATAGACAGGTCTTTGGACATGAAGAAAATCTACCAAAAGAAAAAGGATTGACCTGGGTCAGCCTGTGCTGGCTGACCTGGGTCAATACTTTTTGCAAATGCACCGAACCCCTTTTCTCAAAGCATGGTTTCATTTATAAATAAAACAGCTTGTATAAGGCTATTTAGCCACAAGGTTATCAAATGTTCTCATAACCCGGACCCTGATTACATTGAATATCCATAATTTTGCAAGAGTTTCCAAAGTTGTCTGCTGGAAATTTCTTTTAGGAGGTAATGAATTTATCCTTACTTACACAATCCAGAGTGTTAATGATCCAAAAGAATAAAACTTTTAAGGATAGGGCACTCTAATGGGATTTGTAACATCGCCTTTCATTGCCAAAATCGTACGGACTTGTACATTCATTTTTAAACGTAGTTTATCAATTCTGACTGAAGTTTTCACCAACAAATTAATCAATGTGAATAACTTCATCTTGGGTGTTTATGTCGTTGCTAAATGACTGACAGTGTCATCGCCATGTGAAAGATCACGTGATTGGCAGTTCAAATGGAATTGACAATGTTAGATGTAGGTATGGAATCGGCTGAATTGTGATGAGTGTCGTAATCGATGCAGTGAACAAGCGTCTATCGGTCGATCAATTACAGATTACCTGAGTCTTAGCCGAATCTGTATGTTTTTTCGGCGATGAAAGGCGATGTTACACGAATCCCATTACGGTGCCCTATCCTTTAAAACATTGTGAAAAAGGAGAAAATGCTGGTTCCCAGCATTTTCTTCATTTCCAACAATGTTTTCAAAAGCCGTCTTGCAAAGTTCCTTAAAACACAGGAATGTTTGGTATAGAGCTAAATCAGAGAAAAGTGACACAACGTGATATTCTTATAATAAGCCATTTAAGTAACATCATTTGACACACATAGGCAATTTATTGTAACAGGGCCTTTACCTTTCTTGCTTTTTCTATGGCCGCCTCTGTTTCCCATCCATAGGCATGTGTTCTGGAGTGTGGGTTGCCATAGTAACTGACAAGGTATGGCATCATGGCATCTAAAACTCTTGGATCCTTTCAGAGAGATAGAATTCTGACTGTATTTCATCTGCACAAAACTGAATTTTTACTATACTTTTTCTATCATTTGGGTAACATAATCACAAACAACACATGGAAGATTTAGAACAGGTTAACACTTTTTAACAAGACTGTTCAAATTGTTAAAAAATCTGTATCTGTATCTATATGATTTTGTGACAAATGAAATTTAAAATATTGTGTGTTTATCTCATTATTTTTATGCAATTTACCTAATTTAAGAAATATTTCATCATAACTTAGCAATTCACCCAACCTTTTTACTTGTGCAAAATGGAAATGGGTGGGCAAAATATAAACCAACGTATGGTATGAAATTATAGCAAAATTAATAAGGAGTCAAAACAATTGATAAACTTTTTTTTGAAGAGAATCTTGAAAATAACATTATGCAATTTAAGTAATTCACATTTCGTTCTATCTTAGCCGTTCTTTATTAGCTTTATCACTATCATTTTATTTACTCGTATCCCTGCTAAATGGAAATTGAGAGTGGGAGGGCGAAATGGAAATCATTACAGTATATAAAGCTGACAGACATTCTAAATATTACTCACAATAATTGTTCTTATCTTATGAATGAAAGGGAAACTGGACCTCAAAGATATATAAAATGGAAATCATAAGGTGGCGTATAATAGAAGATTTCCATTTGGCCTAGGGAAGAAAGTAGTATGCCAATTTCCATCTATCGCTCAAAGGAGGGATATTATCTGCTCAAGGGCATACTATTTCTTTCTTAATTGCAGAAATCTTACTCAGACTGATTTTTTTATGTTTTCATCAACATATAATTACTTCGTTCATATATAACCCAACGATTTCCATTTCGGCCATTTCTTAAAAAGATTTCGAATGCGTATTTTAAGCCTTTAGAAATAGACTGTGAAGATAAAAAAAAAAAAAATGAAAGTTTACCAATCTAAAGTGGAAAATTTACCTGTTTAGGTAGAAAATGTAAACACTTCAGATCAGGATCCAACGAAATTTCGCAAAACGCACTGAAACCAAAATCAGTGCATCATAAAAATGCACATTGCAAAGTTTACTATTGTCAGCAATTTCTTTGCATCTCTGACACAGTATGTGCAGGTAAATGAAACACTGTTTGGGGTCGTTAAAACTCAAGATTGTGTGGAAAAGGGTGAACAACCATTCTTTCATAAATCTTCAGCAGATGACAAGTGTATGGCAAAAAAAATGCACTAACAACCTGACATATTTCTCACACTAGGTAATATATCAGGTAATACTAATTTTTCTATTCAAGAGCATACTTCTAGAATAATGGCTGCAGTTCATCGGTTTATGCCCATGAGCACTTAGGCCAGCAAACAAAAACTCAAAGATATACTAGGACAAAAAAGATACGCAACCACTTAAGTAAGTCCAAAATTTTTCTTACGGTCATTTCTTTTAACCCTTTACCACATGACAAAATTTTAGATCTGTCCAAATTGAAAGCATTTGCAGACGACAATTTCAAAGTGGCTCAAATGGTGCAATGTTTTTTTGACAGGGTAGAAAACATTGTGGGAAAAGGAGAAAATGCTGGTTACCAGCATTTTCTCCTTTTCCCACAATATTTTCAAAAGTCTTTTTTTCCAGGGGGCGTCAAAAGTTGGCATTGTGTGGTAAAGGGTTAAACAGATATTTATGGTAATTTACATGTATTCTAATGCATGCAATAAAAAAGTTTTCTGCCCGTGTTTGTTATGATGTGATACTTAGGAAAATGTACATTTTCAACGATCCCGTGCCAGCATACATGAAAGCCCCCTATCAAATCAACCTCTGCTCAAACAGTAGCCTAAACATTGGCAAGTAAAAGGCTACAGCGTTATAATCATAATTGCTATTGTGAGCATGCCACGATTATGTCCAACTCAGCATCGTGCTGCCGTGCGGATGCTGCTCGGTGGACAGACTCAAAGTGTAGTGGCTAGACACATTGGGGTGCATAAATCAATGATATCTCATCTGTACAAGCATCTGACATGCACCGGGACTACAAATGATGGACACGTAGTGGCTGTCCCAGAGTAACAACCCCTTGACAGGATCAACAGGTTGTCTCACCTTCGAGATCGGTTCAGGACCGCAACAGAGACCGCTGATCACACTCAAGGCCTCCACAATAATCTGATTTCTGGGAAACTGTGCGGAACAGACTCGGAGAAGTTGGACTCCGAGCACAACGTCCATATGTCGTTTTGTCATTAAATGCTCGACGTTGCCAGGTCAGGATGACATGGTTGACCGCACATCAACCCAACATTTTTCCTCAACGTACTTGGAGGCAAGTTCTCTTCTCAGACAAGTCCCAGTATCTGCTTTACAGATCTGACAGACATAAGCATGTTTACAGATGTCAAAATGAACATTATATAGATTCTTGCATATCAGAGGTAGATCGAATCAGTAGAGGTGGTGTAATGGTGTGGGGCGATATATGTCACAGCCATAAAACGGGACTCTTATGGCATTACGTTATCGCGACACCATTCTGGCGCCTGTATTCGTCCCATTTGTGCATCAGAACAACTTAATTTTTCAACAGGACAATGCCAGGGTTCATGTTGCCAGAATTTGTTGTGACTACCTGGCTGCCAACAACGTTCATGTTCTGGATAGAACATTTGTGGGACGTACTTGACCCACGTGCGAGATGCTGTAATCCTGCACCTGCATCCGTTCTCCAACTTAGACAGGCCCTAGTGGAAGAGTGGCAAGCAATCCCTATGGCAACCGCCAATAATCTTGTAAGCTCTATTACCAGGAGAGTATGTGGTGCCATAGCAGTTAATGGCGGTCATACGAGATACTGATTTTACCATGGAAATTATGCTGACCCGCTATTTTAAATGAGTTATGTGATTAATGAAATCAATACTGGACAAATTATGATATAAATAATGTGCAAGATGGATTTACTCTTTTATCAAATGAAATTCTGTGAAATTTAGAAAATTGTATTTGAATCACGAGGGATTGAAAACAAAGTTGCGTTTCTTTTTTTGCCTGTATATAACAATGGCCAAAACCGATACTCACCAAAGGTGTGGTTGCCTGGGCGTCCAGATACAATGGTCGCAGCTCTTTGTCTGGCAAGTCCTTCCTAACACCAGAAAAGTCAACATTTCTCTTTGGAACTGTATAAAAAGTATATACATGTTACACAGTGAATTATGTAAATTTCAAACATTAATTTTAATAATTGTGACAGTATGAACAAATTCCCATTAGGTTTTTATTTCAAGGGTACACTTACCCCCTAGGCTATAAATCTGGGGATAAGATTTCATATTACAGAGTATAACAAAAATGGTTCCAAAATAGTGTTAAAGCAATCCATATTGATGATTTTGCAGCATAAACAGGGGTAGTGGAAATCCTATGTCCGACTCGTCCGACTTGGGAAAATTTGGTGTCAGACAAGCGACTTTTTTTCAATCTAGCTGTCCGCGGGCAAGTAGAAAATATGGGCACCCTTCGTACAAAATGAGATTTTGAATGATAAACAGCTTGAGATTATCCCTGATTTCTGGAAACCCAAAATTCATATTTGGTCTACCGAATTCACTGCATAAGACATGGTCGGTATAGTATGCTGCTTTTTTTGCATGTCGATTTTTTTACTTTGAAAAAATGTCAGAATAATTTCAAGATCATCAGTATGGATTAAAACATTTTCATTATAATTGTTTTGGCATCGATTCAAAGATCTTTTACAACAAGGTCATACATGTAAACATTTTAGCCTTTAATCTGGTGGTAGTGTACAGCTTTGGTGGGAATGGGCCATGGTTTAGCCATTACCTCCTCTGCCAGAAACTGTCTCAAGCCGAAACTATTTTGCGATTCAGCCATCAATCAATGTGTAAAAACAGAGAAAATAGATTGGTTTTTCATTAAATCTTCAAAGCAAACAGAATGTTTGAAGTCTGAGACCTCTGAAGCATGCGGCGGCTCCTAGCGTAAATATAAAACAGTCCGCTACTAAGGATATGACAAACTGTTACTAACAAGGCCTGGTAGAAAGATACTCATAGTTGAATGCCATCAGGCACTGTATATAACACATGTGATTTACAATCCCTGATGCCATCTCAAAACTGTTTTGCTTGGACAAGTAAGCCGACTTGGTGGGCAATTGGATTTTTTAAATTTACTTGTCAGTGGACAGAATAAACCTTTTTTCTAGAATGGGCTTTTTACGTAACTACAAAATTGACTATGAGTAAGCATGAACCACGTTATCTTTATATAAGGCAACATCTCAGATGAAGTCCTACGGTCCTCACAGAAAGGACGTAAATTGGGAACGATCTAGTGGTGGGACGACTGTACAGTTCATATTGCATAATCGACACCCCCCCCCCCTCCACAAGCACCAAAAAGATTGGCGAGCCCGTACTTTCTGGTTGAGGTGTTTGTCTTAAAGTTCGGCCGCTACTCAAATTCCTCGCTACAATAACAGATAATCTCGACCAAAACACACGACTGCCATTTCTGGAACTCGAAACAAACATGATGAAATTCTTTTTCTGAGTGGTCTTCGTTCCTCGAATGATATGGCGTTTGTTTTTGTCGTATATTCGCATTCCAGCTTCAAACCTTAGAGAAAATAAAATTGAAGAAAAACGAGGAAAATATTCTCGTTTTCAAATAGGTTGAAAAATAACGTTTTTTATGATAAATTTTGTATTATTCATATATAAAAGAGATGGTTTTATCTAATACGAATGTTACATATATGTATCGACCCTTGCTCTATGTGTCAGCCTAAAATCCTTTACTGTTTGGCGTTTAACTGTACCGAATAATTCATGGTCTAAGGGAAAAAACTCTTACATACCATCTTGTCTATTTAAAACAGGAGTCACTTCCCTTGTAGCCTTCGACGGAAAAGTGAAGGAAAATATCGTAACCTGAGGGTAGTCTCCCTTGTTTTACTAAGTTTTGCTACCGACATAACAACCGCCAAAATTTAAAATGGAAAACAATCCCGGTTTTGTTCAAAGTAAGATCTCACCTCGAATACAAATTTAACCCTGGATATACTATCAATTAAAAAAAAACATGCTCTGACAAAAGGGGGCTTAATGCATCTCCGTGATCCATGGTACCAAGCAAAGCATCACATACTCATGGATCCATAATATCCACTTTTTTTAACAACCAACTTAATCATGAGATAGACTGGTCCTTGGGCATATAAAAAAATGACCAATAGCGAAAGTTTCGGCCCGTGTCAGCCTGCGCGGACTGCCCAGGCTGACCTGGGTTGATACTTTTTCGCAGATTCTTTGGGCCCCCTTTTCACAGAGCATGGCTCGAAAAAAAAATTGACCCTTTATATCACTAGACATACGCTTTTAAAAACAGACTGGAAAAAAATCGCCAAATGTGCTCAGTTGATCTAGATCTAACTCTTTTAATTATCAACAAAAAAGCGGATACGTTATCAAAACTTCGGCTGATAAACTCAAGTTATATAGTGGATCTAGATCCCCTTGTGATTTATCATACTGTACCTTTCTCAGTTGTAATATGCAGATCTAGCTGAAAAAATAACGTCAAAAATTCACCTCAAACTCCGTGGTTAGCTGATCTACTTCAGACCAATAGTCACTTGTTAATATAAATTATTGGTACATTCCTCAAAAATATCATTTATGACTACATAAAAAGTATTTTCGAAAGTATTGTTAGTTGTAGTACCTGCCCCTAAAACTACGTTACCGAAGTACGGCTTGGTACGAGATCGTGTTGATTCCAAAGGTACTTTGATTCGACTGGGATTGACAATAAGGGAGGTAACTCTTCATACCTAATATTAAGGGATATGCGAGTTTCCTCCCTTAGACCAAGAAAAGTTCGAAAATGTGGTTCGAGATATTTTTTTTTTGCTGAATGTTATAGAATGGGAAAGTTTTATCTTCTTGACATACATCACAATATATAACCAAGTTGTGTTGAAGTCTTAACGAGGGCTTGACAAATCAAATGAGAGGGCAAATCCATTAAAGGTAATTGTAAATAAAATGCAAATGCATCGGTTCAAAAGTGTACGCGCTAAAGAACAATTACGGACGAATCACCCAAAAGCTACCCAAATCAAGTAAAATCCCCGCACTGCCTGGTAATAGATTTGAATGGAAGGATTTTTTTTTTACTTGGGAGCGGTTAAATGAAATTTCTCAATCCCATGCTGTTCATTCATTGCCTCTGTCCTCTTCTCATCCATCTTTTTTTTTTTTACCCTTTCTAAGACAATTTCGTCAATCTGTCAATCTTCATCCTTTTTTCTTCCTGTGGCTCAATGGTAAAGTGTAGGACTTCTAACCTGGAGGCCCTGGGTTCGAGGCTCTCTGGACGCACTGGGTTTTTAGTGAGAGTGTCCTTTGGCAAGACACTTTAAAATCCAGAAAATATGAGGCATGCTGAGGCAAAAGGGGGTTTAATGCATTCCTGTGATGCATTAAACCAAATGGCCTGCAACACGCGAAAAAGGGCATTCGGACATTTGCGTAAAGTGTCGTCTCGGATCAGCCTGCGCAGTCCGCACAGGCTAATCCGAAACGACACTTTCCGTTTTTATGTAATTTTCTGTTTTGCTCAAGTCTATTTTACCACAAAATCTAATGTAGTCGTAAAGTGCTGTCTCGGATCAGCCTGCGCGGACTGTGCAGGCTGATCCGAGACGACACTATACGCAAATGTCCGAATGCCCCTTTTCGCATGTTGCAAGCCGAATAAGTCATCTTATAACTATGGATCAGTAAAATCCATTTTGTCTAACAACCAACTGAATAGTGAGGTAGACAGATCCTTTGACATGCAGAAAATTGTCAAATAGCAGAAAGCATTGACCCATGTCAGCCTGCACAAACCGTGCAGGCTGACCTGATTGATGCTTCTAGCACATGCATTAAACTCCAGCTTTTTCTCCTTTTCCCACATTGTTTTCAAAGCCTTCTTCCTCAGGGTTGTCATGTGGTAAAGGGCAACAATATGTTCCCCCCCTTCCCCCCCCCCCCCCCCACACACACACTTTCTTCCTGCACCCTTGTCAGTCTTCAAATCTGTTGGACCTCCATTCCAATATTTTTTCAATAAGCTTGGTCCAAATATATTTATATGATCCTTGGTAAATATTTGAAGGAAAAAATGGCAACTTTGTAATTTCAATCTGAGTTTTTTAAATGAAAACTCAATCATCTTAGTTTAACTTATTTATCTTTCATAGATTTTGAAACAAGTTCCTACAAACTACATTAGTCACTCTTGATGATTGCATCTTGGAAATTTAATTAAAGATACATGCTTTTAGCTAGAGAGAAAAACCCTGTTTAAACTTGAAAGCGTGTATAATAGCTCAGCAGTGTAAACATAGATAAATTACCAATATATATGGTGTAAGGGATAGAAAAACACAAGGGATTTATCCTCATTTTACATAGGAAACAACAACAGTGATTGCTTTGAAGGCATCCAAAATGAGAAACACATTTTCTATCCGTCATAATCTGTGCAATCTTGCAGCGATCAGGGGCAACATTTGGCATGAAGGTACAAGAATAATTATAGTTTCATAAAATAAAGATGAAATGGTTTAAAAACTGTCTGAATGGGTAGAGGTGTATCTTTAACCACTAGAACATGCTTCTTGATGTGGGTATATAGATTGTAGTTCCTAAGGTTGATCCCACTCATCAGGGGGATTTGAATCATGAACCTTTGATGTGAGAGACTGACAGTGTACCACTTAATCAGTGGTCTATTGATGTCCAATGTGGTCACTCTATTATAGTATACTTGTTCTTTAATTTTTTTTCCAAACAACAAGTTATAGACTCTCTCAAATTCAGAGCAAACCTAAAAGTGATACAAATGAACTGAATAAAAACAACTGAGCTGAAGTTTTTTGACAGGGTAGAAAGCATTACGGGAAAAGGAGAAAATGCTGGTTACCTGCATTTTCTCCTTTTCCCATAATGTTTTCAAAAGGCCTCTTCCTCAGGGTTGTGGAAATAAGGGATTGTCTAGAAAAGGATTAATCCTTTACCAGAGGATAAAGTATGGACTTATCTGTTTTGATATGATTTGCAGATGATAAATGAGAATGTGGCTCAAGTGATTAAAATCGTCTGTAAAAAAAAAAACTAGAGAAAAAATCGTAGGAAAAGAAGAAAATGCTGGTTACTGGGATTTTCTCTTTCAACAAAGTTTCCAAAAGCATTCTTTCCTAGGGTCGTTAAAACTCCGAACTGGTTGGTAAAGGGTAAAGCCAGGATTGATTCATTTTAGATGAAGCCCATGACTAAAGCCTGGGCAGAGCTTCCATGTTTTTTTTTTCAGCTATTTGATAGTGTTTTTTAACTCAAAAAGGTGTGTTTGAAAAAATCAAATCAATGGTTTTAAGGCTTAGGCCTGGCTATGTGCTAGGTATATCTTAACCAATGCTCAATAGATAGTGTCCATTGTGGGGTTCATTCCAGAATATTCATATAATGATTATTTCCCAAAAAGTAAAGTTCATTCCCGTAAATATCTTGAGTCTTGTCACGGTACATTCTTGTCTATTGAAGCAATAATTCTAGTCTGTTAATTTTAAATCTTACAGTTTTTCAAAGGTTCATCATTTCACTAACTTCACCATTCATTCTTGTTATTTCAGGTCCCATTACAGGACCAAATAAATCTTTATTATCTGATTAATTCCCGAAACAAGCAGATACACCATTCCGGTGTGTTCCAGTTAATTTTAGAACCGGCCAACCTCGGTTCTTATAACCACGTTAAATAGACGGTGCCATGCATATTACGTTTACGTAATATTACATCTTATGTGTATGCAGCTCTTTCAGGGAATATGACCTAAAGCTGACCTAACAGCGATGAATGAACAGTTTTCCTCAATAATGTATGCACAGCAGTCAACATAATGCGATCTCTGATCCCTTCAACATGCAACTTGTTGCCGAACACATTCGGCCGAGCTCGTCAGCTGAGGTCTACCAATTTAAAACTGCGGAATCTTTGGCCTGCCTTGAAACGACAGGGTTGGCGAAACTACCTAAGTTCAGAAAATTACCCCAGATTATCGAAGCAACAAGTGACATACTATCTCGAACAAAATCAATATACAAGCTCAAGTTTTCAAGATAGTCCCATAAAATACTTTGTCACAAACAGTTTGGCTGCAAACAACCCAAGTGAGGATCGTGCTGCTGAGGTTAGATTGAACATCCCTGGAGTAACCACAAGCCAGTTTCTGTTTGGAATGTTTGATGGCCATGCAGGTTGTGCATGTGCACAAGTTGTCAGTGAGAGAATCTTTGGTTACATTGCTGTTATGCTGTCTTCACATGATGTACTTGAAAAAATCAAGAAAGGCTCCATCGATCCTTGCCAAGATCTGCTTCACCGATTTTCTCATACTGGCAGGTATGTGAGCTCAGAGATGGAAAACATTTATGAAAAAAATCTACAAAAATTAGCTCTAGAATTATTAACGGCTCCAAATGATGATAGCTCAATTAGCGATATTTTAAGTGCGGCTTTTTTGAGATTAGATCACGACATTTTAGCAGAGGCAGAACCCATGACTGGGCACAGGTCTTTGAATTTAGAAACAATATCGCAAGCTTTATCCGGGGCATGTGCAAATATAGCATTTATTAATGGTGCAGATTTATATGTGGCCAATGCTGGAGACTGCAAAGCAGTTCTTGGACAACAGACAGAAGGTGACACTTGTGTGGCGGTTCCCTTATCTAATGAGCATTCTGTTGAAAATGAAAATGAGGTAGAAAGAATATTCAACAAACATCCACTGGAAAAGAACAAAGTTTTGAGAAACGGTCGTCTATTGGGTGATCTTGCTCCACTGCGAGCGTTTGGAGATGCACGATATAAATGGCCGAGTTCGGTCATGAACCATATTATGAATATTTCCAATCCGAACATGATTAGTATATATGGTGAAAATCTAATACCAAGCTTTTATCACACCCCACCTTACCTTACAGCGGAACCAGAAGTCATGCATCACATACTAACACCACGGGATAAATTTCTAGTTCTAGCTTCAGATGGATTGTGGGAACACCTCGATGAACAGGTGGTTGTAGATCTTGTTGCAGCTCACCTGGACGAAAGACAGGTTCTCACAGAGTTTGAACTGCCGAGAGCTGATATCACACTGAAAGAGGTGAACGAAATCCTCAAAATTCGCAAGACAAAACTGGCGAAGAAACCCCAAGATGAAAATGCTGCCACACATCTGCTTAGAATGGCTCTCGGCCCCCAGCATGCACAAGTTTCCCAGTATTTAACTTTACCAGGATCTGTAGTTAGGCAATATAGGGACGATATTACAATAACTGTCATCTTTTTTGACACGGACTATTTAATGAAAGGATCCTTTTAACCCTTTACCACACAGTCATAAGTTTTAACGACCCTGAAGAAAAGGCCTTTTTAAAAACATTGTGGGAAAAGGAGAAAATGCTGGTAACCAGCATTTTCTTCTTTTCCCACAATGTTTTCCATCCTTCCAAGAGTAAATTTTAATTGGGTCACATTTATATTGTTGTATGCAAATGCTTTCAAATTGGACAGTTTTAGAATTTTGCCATATGGTTGAGGGTTAAAACTTAAAGGGCCAGATGTAGAGAACAGGGTCCAGTTCAAGAAAATACTTGGAGTCTCTTATTTAGCTCAAATCAGCTAAAAGACTCATATACTGACTTGTGTTAACTTTTATTTGAGACTCACTTCTTTAACATTAACAAACTCATGTAACATTCTAAAATTCTAAGTTGATGTAGTGGTTCAAACTCAACTCAGTAAAATAAACAGAATTAATTCTGTTATTAACCCTTCACCACATAATCCTTGGGCAAGAAGTGTTTTCAAAACATTGTGGGAAGAGGAAAAAATGCTGGTAACCAGTATTTTCTCCTTTTTCCATAATGTTTTCTGCCCTTTTAGATTTATGTTTCTTCAATTGAGGAACATTTGATTTGTCATAGGCAACAGCTTTGAGTTTGGACATGTGTTGAAATTTGTTGTTTGGTAAAGAGCTTACAGACCTAAGTCTATAATTTAGCTGAGTTTAGTCTGAAATGTTTTGTCAATTCAGGAATTTAGAATGTTACTAAAGTCTTTAAATATTAGTGACATGCGCCTCAAATGACAAACTCAACTTTTAAAAGTTGGAAAATGAGTCGGGAGATTTGAGCAATAATAATAGACTCAAGTTTTTTCGTGAAACTGGGCCCTGATCAATATCAGCATGAATGAAATACCCAAATGATTACATTTTCGGGCTGCGTGTGGCCAGAATGGATCAGCATAGCAGAGTAGATTATAGATCAGACTGCATGGTTTTTTAAGTCTGATCTTGATCTATACTGGCTACAAAAACCAGGTATAGCTGCAAAAGGCACTTTAACCCCTTACCATACAATCCCGAGTTTTAACGACCCTGATAAAGAAAGCCTTTGAAAACATTGTGGGAAAAGGAGAAAATGCTGGTAACCAGCATTTTCTCCTTTTCCCACAATGTTTTCTACCTTATCAAGAACAAATTTCATCATTTTAGCCACCTTCAATTTGTCGTCTGCAAGTGCTTTCAATTTAGACCAGTCTAAATTTTTGTTGTTTGGTAAAGAGTTAAGTGTTAAATTTGTAACTGCGAATGTTGCTGTTATACAGCTTTTAAATCGGCCCTTTACCACACAATCTGGTGTTTGAACCCTTGGGGCGCCAAATAAACCCAAAGAGATTTTGTTTTTCTTTTGAGGGAAAAAAGCAATAAGACCAATGTCAAGGTTGCTATTGTACAGAATGTCTCGGCAAAGCGAGCAGCATAGATCAAAGATCAGACTGCAGGTTTTGTGTAGTCTGATCTTTGATCTACGCTGGCCGCAAAGGCAACTACAGGTGTGAAAGGCGCTTTAAGAGTTAACAGCCCTGAGGAATTTTTTTCAAAAGCCTTCTACATCAGAATCATTAAAGTTTGGGATTGTTTGGTAAAGGGTGAATCTTCTGGCATACAGACTGTTTTAGGTGTTACCACTTGTAAGGGACACAAAGTGAAAACAATGTAAGAAAAGGAAAAATAGGTGAAAATAAATGCCTGCAACAAAGAACTTTTCCTTTTGGTACAAAGTTTTCAGATGTGCCCTACAGGGCCATCTAGGCGGTAACTGTGATTTTATAGTTGTGAATTATTGGTTGTTATTGAAAGATTAAAAGGTGAAATGCCTTTGTATTTGATACTTGCTCTAGCAAAAAGGGGTTTAATGCATCTCTGTGATGGGCAAGTAAATCATCACTCAAGAAAAATTCCATTTTGTCTAACAACCTGCTTAATCCTGGGGTAGAATGGTCCTTAGACATGCAGAAAATTTGCCCAAGGCAAAAAGTTATGACTTGGGTAAGCCTGCATGGACTGCGCAGGCTTACCTGGGTTGATACTTTTTAACAAATGCATTAAACCACCTTTTCACAGAGCATGACTCATTTGTTGCCAAGTTTAAGTATTTCAGTGTAGCCAAAGCTGTATTTAACCCTTTGCCACACAACACCGACTTGTAACGACGTCTTTTGAAAACAGTGTGAAAAGGAGAAAATGCTGGAAACCAGCATTTTCTCTTTTTCTATCAATGTTTTCTATCATAGACAAATCTCAACATTCAAATCATGTTTGCATTGTAGTCTGCAAATGCTTTCAATATGGGCACATCTAAAATTTTGTCATCTGCTAAAGAATTAACTCTTTACTGAACAACAAAATTTTGGACATGTCCAAATTGTAAGCATTTGCAGTGGACAAATTAAAGGTGGCTCAGTAGTCTTTGATAGGGTAGAAAACATTGTGGAAAAAGGAGAAAATGCTGGTTACCAGCATTTTCTTCTTTTCCTACAATGTTTTCAAAAGCTTTCTTTCTCAAGGTCGTTAAAAATTTCGGGATTGTGTGGTAAAAGTAAATATTGTTAATGGGAGACATAAGTGTAGTGGTAGAGTGTTGGTTTTTCACACCAAAGGTACTGGGCTCAAATAGCGTGATAAGCGGGGTCAACCTTTCTAGCTCCCTGCATCACGGTGCGAGTACTGGTCTAGGTTTCCAGGAAGCCAACATCGAAATTGATTAAAATAAGTTGTTAGATGTTGTTTTAAAATCAATTTAAACTAAATCAGTTTTAACTAAATTGACATGTTTTATGCAGTAATGTAGAATTAAAGCTTGTCTCTTAACTCATTACCACACAATTCTGATTTTAAACAACCCTAAAAAAGACAGCTAATTGAAACATAGTGAGGAAAGGAGAAAATGCTGGTACCAGCATTTTGTCCTCTTCCCACAATGTTTTCAACCATACCAAGGAAAAATTTCAGTTTTTGAGTCACATTTAGTTTGTCTTAGTTTGTCTTGTGCAAATGTTTTAAATTTTGACAAGTCTAACATTGTGTCTTGTGGTGAAGACGTAAGGCAGTGTGTTGCTCAATACAGGTGGTTTCTAAGAGAGGTTTGACTGCAATTTGTAACTGAAGATATAGCTACTGGAGTAATCGTACCTTTAACAAACAATCCCACGATTCCATGACCTTGAGAAACATGACTTTTGAAAACTTTGTGGGAAGAGAAGAAAATGCTGGTAACCAGCATTTTAGCAGCATGTCCCCTTTTGCAACAATGTTTTCTACTCTTTCTAATACAAAATCCCACATTTGAGCCAGATTTTATTTGTCCTAAGCAAATGCTTTCATAATGGACCTGTTTAAAACTTTAGTATCTGGTATAGGATAGGTGTACCCTTTTAGGGTCATATGTAAAAAGATTAGGTGGACCTGTTTAAAACTTTAGTATCTGGTATAGGATAGGTGTACCCTTTTAGGGTCATATGTAAAAAGATTAGGCTTTTGCAGACGGTATAGATCAAGTTTAGACTGCATAGAATGTGCAGTGTGATTTTGGATCTAAATCGTTGTGCTTATTTTTATCTAGCCTATCAGATAGGATCTTTCTGAGTTTGGTTGAATTGTATTTTTAGCCATTGAAAGAGGTTGAATTTATATGGCCTGCAACACACGAAAAGGGACATTCGGACATTTGTGTGTTGTCTCGGATCAGCCTACGCACTCCGCGCAGGCTGATCCGAGATGACACTTTCCAATCGTGTGTGATTTTCTGTTTCATGCAAGTCTATTGTAAGACAAAATCTAATGTTGACGAAAAGTGCCATCTCAGATTACCTGCTCGGACTGCGCAGGCTGATCTGAGACGACACTTTACGCAAATGTCTGAAAGCCCCTTTTCGCATGTAGCAGGCCATATAATCTGGCCATGCTCTGAGAAAAGGATGTAATGCATCTGTAAGGCATATCAACCTTTGTGAGACTGCACAGTCCATGCAGGCTGACATGGGTCGAAACTTTTTGCTTTTTGTAAATCTCATGAATCAGTCTGTTGCTAGACAAAACAAATTTTATGGATCCATAATTATGTGATGACATGCTTGGTTTATGTATAATGCATCACAGAGATGCATTAAACCCTCTTTTCACAGAGCATGGCTCATATAATGTAGACTTGTCCAAATTCAAAGCATGTACATAAGACGAACATGGTTCAAATGATTAAATTTGCCTAAGATAGAGAAGAAAACATTGTGGGAAAGGGGAGAAAATGCTGGTTACCGGCATTTTCTCCTTTTCCCACTATGTTTTTAGAAGTATTTTTCTTTAGAGTCTTTAAAATTTGGGATTGTTTGATAAAGAGTTAAACTCAATATTACGTATACCTCACAATATTTTATCTGTACCTCACCATAGTGTTATTACAAGTTTCAGCCTCACCCAAATTGTATAGAGGATTGAATGATATGTGTTTTATGCTGCTTTTAACATTATTTCATTCATATCACTGTGATGGCTAGCTTGTTCAAGTATGTCAAGGGTTTCACCTGTGTTAGGCTGAGGCTCTGAAGAGTCTTGTGCACGGACACTCAAGCAAAAACCCTAGTGCATTGACTGAGGATTGAACCCAAGGCCTCCAGGTGGCCAATGTAACATCTTTACAACTAAGCCAGAGGAATATAGGGGAATCTTACATATGCGTGTAAAACAGGGTGACAGTAAGAGATTAACTTAATAGCACAGCACACAGTCCCATGATTTAATGGCCCTGAGAAAAACAGACTTTCCAAAATATTTAGCTTTCTCCCTGGACCCACAGGGTTGTGAAAACTTGGGATTGTTTGAGAAAGGGTTAAAAGTTTTTACCACACGACAAAAATGTAGACTTGTCCAAATTAAAAGCTCTTGCAGACAACAATTTAAAAGTGGCTTAAATGATAGAATTTTTCATTTGATAGGGTAGAAAATATTGTGGAAAAAGAAGAAAATGCTGGTTACCAGCATTTTCTTTTCCCACATTATTTTTAAAAGCTGCCTACTTATGGGGGTCTTTAAAACACGGCATTGTGTGATAAAGGGTTAATTCTAATAATAATAGATGTGATTGCATGCCTATTATAAGCACTTTCTCCATTTGCTTCAATGTTGTGAACACAAAAAAAAAAGTTTCTTACAGTAAGTAATAATAGAGGAAACCTATTTCCTGTATTTTAACGACACTAAGGCTTTTAAAAACATTATTGGAATATTAGAAAATGCTGGTTAACTCTTTACCAGATGAGAAAATGTAAAATGTTTCTCCTTTTCCCACATTGTTTTCAAAAGCTCTCTGAGCCCTACCCTAGTACTGCTGAAACCCTGGAGATACACCTTGCTGAAAGCATTTACAGACCACAAAGTAATGCGACTTAAAAAAAACTGAAATGTGTCTTTGGATGGTAGAAAACATTGTGGGAAAAGGTGAAAATGCTGGTTACCAGCATTTTCTCCTTTTCCCACAATGTTTTCGAAAGCCTTATTCCCAAAGGCAGTTAAAACTCAGGATTGTTTGGTAAAGGATTAACCTACATTTTCTCTTTTACCCACACTGTTTTCTGTCCTTTCTTAGACAAATTCCATCATTTGATAAACATTTAATTTGTTATTTGCAAAATTTATGCTTTCATGGAAAACTTATCTTCTGATCAACTGTTAGAACTTACAGACAAACCTGTATCTGCAAAAGTTACAAAAGCAATAAACCGTTCTGCCACAGATCTGTTTGGACCACCGTGAAAGGGGACCGCGATAGTATTTAAAAGATTATTTCTGCCTGGACCCAGGCTACCTGCAGGCAAACATTCTGGTGTTCTTACAATCCTGAGAAAGTTTGTTAAAAACATTGTAGGTAAAGGAGAAAAAACTGGTAACCAGCACCTTCTCCTTTTCTCACAATGTTTAAAGATATCCTCTACCTCAGGGATGTATGAATGTAGTATAGTTTAGTTAAGTGTGAAAATATCCGGCTGGGTAGCTTAGTGGTTGGCGTAACTGACTCGTGACCTGGTGGTTGTGGGTTTGATACCCAGTTGAGGCAAACTTTCTTTCTGGTGATTTTTCGCCTCTCATCTCTGTTGCATGTGAGAAAACTAGTCAGTAACTTGGAAATAAAGTTGTGCCAGCACTGGTGTGAGAAAGCAAGGAAACACACGCATTGGTGTAATGACTGCCGTGATATGACTTTAGCTGTTAAAGCGGCGTTAAACTCCCAATACAATACAATCACTGTAAATATTGTATGCTTATACATGGATTGTTTTATGAGATTTTATAATAGTTATGGCCTGTGTGTTTTCTGTTGTAAATTGTTGAAATCAACCACAACTTATCTTTACTAAACGACAAAATTTTATGCTAGTTTCTTTTACCACACAATCCTGACCCTGGGAAAGAAGTTTTTTGAAAACATGCGGGGGGGGGGGAGAGATGGAAAAAATGCTTGTTGCCTTGGCAAAAAGAATTTTTCTACTCCTCCCACAATGTTTCTACCAATCAAAGAGAAATTTATCATATGAGCCACAATAAAATGATCTGCAAATGCTCTCAGTTTGGACAAGTCTACTTTATTGTTGTGTGGTAAAGAATTAACTCTTTACCAAACGACATAATTTTAGACTAGTCCAAATAGGAAGCATTTGCAGACGACAAAATTAATGTGACTCAAAAATTGAAATTTGTTTTGGGAAGGGAAGAAAACATTGTTGGAAAAGGAGAAAATGCTGGTTACCAGCATTTTCTCCTTTTCCCACAATGTTTTCAGAAGGCTTCTTTCTCAGGGACGTGAAAACCAGGGATTGTTTGGTGAAGGGTTAAATAATTTGTCCGCAAACCCTTTCCCACATGATCCCAAGTTTTAAGGACCAAGATGTGGAAGGCTTTTGAAAACATTATGGGAAAAGCGTGAACAGCATTTCTGCTTTTACCACAATGTTTTTTACCCTTCCGAAGACATGGTGTTAATTAGATATAGTATAAATCTATTTACCTTTCTAGTGCTTGATTAACCCTTTACCAAACAATCCCTGGTTTTTACAACCCAGAGGAAGAAGCCTTCTGAAAACATTGTGGGAAAAGGAGAAAATGCTGGTAACCAGCATTTTCTCCTTTTCCCACAATGTTTTCTACTCTTCTAAAGTTCAATTTCTATTTTTGAGTTACATTTATTTTGTCATCTGCAAATGCTTTAAATTTGTACAAATCTAAAATTTTGTTGTTTGGTAAAGAGTTAATCAAATCTAAGCTAAGGATGAGATACTGCAATTTTAAATGGTTTTTGTCAGATCTAGCAAACAAGTAGACAGAACATGCATTCTGATCTTGATTTACATTGCATAAGCAATCTGTCTTGGGTTCAGCCCTACCAGAGTTCATGTAAATGACAATTAAATATGATAGCCAAATATGCCAAATATGATAACCAAATGTGCAAGAGTTTCTCTTTGCAGGGATGTTCTATACCTTATTTCTGTGTCAGTAACCTCCCTTACCCCTTGTGAGCAAATAAATAAACTGTAATTGGATATAATAAAAAAAAAAACTGTTGAAAGAGGCATAAATTATTGATGTCTTCTTTTCCATGACAGGGGCTGCATTTAAAATTGCATTCTTAGGCTAATTCTTTAGAATCTTCAAAGTAACACAATCTTTGATTGGCTGGACTACTTTCAGCTAAGCAAATGGTGTAGCCAATCAGAAATTGTTTTACTTTCTAAATTCAGTGTAAGACTAATGAACATATTGTTTACTGGCAAAGGAAACAGTTTCTCCAATCACTACATGGTAAATTATCCTTTTTTTCTTGGCCAAGCCTGCTTGTGGTGAGCAAGACAAAGAAACCAAAACTTCCTACAAGTGAATATGTGTATGTGTGTGTGTATTAATCCTTTACCATATAGTAAAGTTTTAGATTTTCCAAATTTAAGTCTTTCCAGATGACAAATGTTGCTTAAGTAATAATATTTTGTCTTTGAAAGGGTAGCAAACATTGTGGAAAAAAGGAGGAAATGTTGGTTACCAGCATTTTCCCACAATGTTTTCAAAAGGCACCATCCTTAGGGTTGTAAACTAGAGGCGCTTGAGCGCCTGTATTGCTCCACAGGCCTGATATTTCTATAATGGCGAAAGGAAGTTTTTAACAATTATCATTCAATCCTGCATTTTAGCTCACTGAAGAAACAATTTGGTAGACAACCACCATAGGAACTTACCTGCAAAACAACAATGAAATCCAATGAATAGTTTTAGAGAAGAAATTTTTCAAAGATTTTACTTTATACCATAAAAGGAAAATGAGTCTCCCATAAAAGCCATGTTTTTTGACAGATCATTTTTTTTTTTTTAAGGAATTCTGTAAACCTGTATCTAAGGAACATTCCTGCAAAATAATAATGCTATCCAAATAGCGGTTTGGGAGGAGAAGATTTTTAAAGGTTTTTTACTTTGGTTGCCATGGCAACCAGAATTCTTCATGGAACACAATTATTTGAAGGAATTTGAAAGAGGACCACCAAAGGAACATTCCTGTGAAATTTGGTAAAAATCCAGTCAATAGTTTCTGAGGAGAAGTTTTTTAAAGAAAAAGTTTACGGACGGACGAACGGACGGACGGACGCACGACGGACACAACGCCATGACAATAACTCGCTGGCCTTCGGCTAGTGGAGCTAAAAAATGAGTATACTAGTAGTTTAACCATTTACCAAACAATCCCTGGTTTTTACGACCCTGAGATAGAAGGCTTTTGAAAACATTGTGGGAAAAAGAGAAAATGTTGGTAACCAGCATTTTCTCCTTTTCCCACAATGTTTTCTACCCTGCTGGAAACAAATTTCAATTTTTGAGTTACGTTTATTTTGTCATCTGCAAGTGCTTTCAATTTGGACCAGTCTAAAATTTTCTCGTTTGGTAAAGAGTTAAGTAAAGGGTTACTTTTAGAGCATCTGAGTATGTGTATAAGGCAAATTACTTTTGAGACTCCCACAGTGGACAGTTTAAAATTTAACTGTACATGTATTAGTTAACTCTGTACCAAACCACAAAATGTTGGACACTTCCAAACTGAAAGCGTTTGCAGAAGATATGTAAAATGTGGCTCTGATGATAAAATCGGGTCTCTGAAAGGATAGAAAACATTGTGGGAAAGGGAGAAAATGTTGGTTACCAGCATTTTCTTCTTTTGACCACAATGTTTTCCCAAAATGTTATGAGCCTTCTTCCTCTGGGTTGTTAAAAACTAGGGATTGTGTGGTAAAGGGTTAAACAACCAAAAAGGTCACAGGTAATAATTGCTCCTGTTCCAAGAATGTTTTCAAGACAGTATCATTTTAAGAGTAGGGGTCCTGTGTGACTCAGTGGTAAAGTGTAGGACACATAACCTGGAGACAGCTGGTTCAAGTCTCACCAGAAGCACTGGGCTTTTCATGGGAGTGTCTAGAGACAGAACAATTCAGGGCCCATTCTAGTACTGGTGTAATCCACGGCATACATGAATATGACATTGTGAGCTCTAGCCGTGATATGACTGAAATAATATTGAAAGCAGCGTTAAACACCAATCAATCAAGATTTCAAGAAATATTACAGCTCTAGCCCTCATGATTTGGAACTAAACAACATTCTTTCAAAGCCACTGGCTGCTTTCCCAAATAAACATCGTCAAAACTTCAAACAATGATCAGGGGTACAAGAAGAATGAATCCTATTGCAATTACTATCATCTGTTCAGTCCTCGAAGAAACTTGTGCTGGGCATTCAAACCATAGATTCTCTGGATTCAAGTCCTGTATGCTATCAACTGTGCTTCTGGATTTGGCTACAATTTTGCTAGATGTCTACTCCATGAAGCTAGACAATAAATTTTTTAGCCCTAGCCCTTATGGTTTCAAACGAGAAGAATTTGAGAGATTGCCAATTTTCCCCTTCTTTGCTGCCAGGGCAACCAGAGTTTGTTTAATACTTTGGACACCTTAGAAAGACCATGATCCAGGGGAAGTTCCTGTGAAGTTTGGTTA
Organism: Hippopus hippopus; assembly: GCA_946811185.2. Taxonomy (NCBI): domain Eukaryota; kingdom Metazoa; phylum Mollusca; class Bivalvia; order Cardiida; family Cardiidae; genus Hippopus; species Hippopus hippopus. The sequence continues at coordinate 9,284,109 of OX328103.1, read as the reverse complement.
GTATTGTCCACATGGTTTGGAAGGAGAAAATATTGATACATGAGGTGTGACAGATGATAAGACATTGACTACAATAGGCTCACTTAAAGCACTTTGTCCTGAGATGAGCTAGAAACAAGGTCAACCTTACAACACTTTTTATGAACTTTATTAACTTAGTCAACAGACATTTTTCCAAGTGGCAAACAACATAAAAACTTCTATAGTATAACCATCCACTTAATTCTTTACCACGCCACAAAATTTTTGACTCATCCAAATTCAAAGCAATTGAAGACAACAAATTAAAATTTAATGTGGCTCAAATGATGGCACTTGTCTTTATACCAGTACAAACATCATGGGAAAAGTAGAAATCCAGGGTCTGTGTTCACCAACCATTCTTATGAACATTCTTTGTCCTGTTCTCCAAGATTTTCAAAGTTTGAAAGTAAGACAACTTCTGGTTGGCTAAACCATTTGGTTTAGCCAATCAGAAGTTGTATTACTTTCAAATTTGCAAAATTCTGGAGAATAAGACTGAGAACGTTCTTAAGAATGGTTGGTAAATACTAACTTTGGTTTCAACCATTTTCTTCTTTTTCCGAAATATTTTCGAAAGATTTCTTTCTTAAGCTGGTGAAAAGAAAAGACTATCAGGTAAAGGGTTCACCCTTACTAAACAATGACATTTTCCAACTTCCCTGGAAAAGAGCTTTGGAAAAGATTGTGTGGAAAGGAGAAAATGCTGGTAACCAGCATTTTCTCCTTTTCCCACAATCTTTTATACCCTTTCATTGTCATATCCAATCATTTAGGCCACATTTAAACTGATGCCTGCAAATGCTTTGAATTTTGCTGGATCTATAATTTTGTCGTTTGGTAAGCTGGTTAAACTGTACACACCACTATCCTCACTCATTAGGTAGTTACAGAATATACATGTACACACAAGGAAAAACGTCTCCTACCACAAAAAATTAAAACTATCATCGCAAAATTCTACTAGATCCGTTCAAACTTTGTACACTATGAAAATTCTGTTTCAACTTTGTACATTATGAAAGGGAAAAAAGTTCTTAGGAGATGGAAGCGACATCAACTCTCATACTCGGACAAGGTTTTGTTCTAAAAAATTCCAAAATTTATACCTATAGCAAACAATCCTGCGTTTTAAGAGCTTCTGAAAACAATGTGGGAGAAGAAGAAAATACTGGTAACTGGTATTTCCTCTATTCTAAATGTTTTCTACCCTCAGTTCTGAGCCTCACTGACTTTGTTGTCTAAAATACTTTCAATATGGAAGAGTCTAAAACTCCAGTAAAGTGTCAACACTTTACCAGTTGACAGAGCTTAAGACTCTACTTTAAACCGTGGCCACACCCGACGTAGTTCACCGTAGTGGGGAATGACCTTAGTTGGCTGTAGCTGAACTTATTAAATGTAGTTGAATGTAGTTAAGCCTAGATGACTGTTGTTCAACGTAGAAATGAACATAGTTTTACCTTATGATTTGCCTGTAGTAAGTACATAGTTTTTTTAACATGTTCAAAAATTGGTTACAGTTAACTACGATGTTATGATCCTGTTGTGACCATAGTTTGAAAGTAGTTGACCTTAGTTAACCATAATTAATCCTACTTAACTGTAGTGTGTACTGGAGTTGACCGTAGTTTTGGAGGAACATCTTTTCTTGCAAGGCGGTATGGCAGGATAAGCGATGATCAATTTCTGGCTCATCAACTTCCAAGAGCACAAAGGCTGTAGCTCACCCGTACCGAGCAGGTGCAGTAAACAATGTTTTACCATAGTTTAACGCAGTAGACACTAACTAACCGCTAAACGTAGTTGTGCGTACTTAGGACATAATTAATACGTAGCATAACCTAGTCACTTGAAGTTAGATGTAGTGATACCCTAGTTAACCCTAGCCACTTTCCTCGCAGTTGAATGTAGCTGAACATACTTCCATGTTGTTCAACCTACTTAGACTTTCTATGTTTCCCCTTTTTGTCAACTTTAAACCTACTTCGACCGTACTTCAACCTAGTTGACCGTAGTAATACTACGGCAGACTGCAATTGAAATGAACAACGGACAACTATGTGCATGACCGTAAATGTGACCATGGCTTTACTGAAGACAACTGTAGGAAACAAATTTGCCTAAAATACGAGATTTGTCATTGAAATGGTTGAAAGATTTATGCGAAAAGGAAAACAACATCCTAGTTACCAACATTTACTCCTTTTTCTGTGATGTTTTCAAAACAAAGCCTTCTGACTATGGGGCTTAACTTTTTACCACACAAGAAAAGTGTTGACTTGTCCAAATTGACAGCATTTATTTTGTATACAACAATACAAATGTGGCTCAAATAATGGAAGTTGTCTTTGAAAAAGTAGAAAACATTGTGAGAAAAGGAGAAAATGCTGGTTACCAGCATTTTCTCCTTCTCCCACATTGTTTTCAAAAGGTTTCTTCTTAAGGATACTTAAAACTCGGGATTGTGCCATAAAAGGTTAAGACACAGGATTGTTTGGTAAAGGATTAAACAGGTTGGTTCGAATATTTGCAATAATTATTGCTGACTTAAAAAAACAATGTGTAAGAAACGTAGTTGCTCACAATTAGCAAATTTCACATTCATCGCAGTATTTCTTTACCATGAATTTATCCATTTTATATTTTTGAAAGTGAAATAACTTATATTTTGTACATTAACATGTCCACAACATTGTTAAAAAAGCATACAAGAGTTAACCCTATACCATAATTTATGACACAACTGTAGACTTGCATATGAAATTTAGTGTGGCTACAATCTTGGAATTTTTGCTTGAGAGGACAGAAAACATTTTGAGAAAAGGAGAAAATGCTGGTTACCAGCATTTTCTTCTTTTCCCACAATGTTTTCAAAGGCTTTCTTTCTCGGGGTCTTTTAAACTTTGGATTGTGAAGTAAAGGGTCTATGCAGACAATATAATTTTAATCTTACAGTATGGTTACAATACGGCTAGATTGAATACATCTTATAGTAAATGTAATTTCTGATTACTAAGTTTTCTACTAATTCAAACCATTCCAAATTAGTTCTAATTACTATTACCTCTTTATCACATGACAAAACTTCAAACTTGTCCAAACTGAATGCATTGAACTCTTTGCCACACAATCCTCAGATTTAACAAATGTAAGAAAGAAAGCTTTTGAAAACACTGGGGGAAAAGGAGAAAAGGTTTTATCATTCCTGACTTCTGTTTTGCATTGGGTGTTTTTAAAAGCACTATACATAGCTTTGTTGAGCTGGTCAGTCTGTACAAAATAAATGCACTACAGAAATTTACAAATAACACTTAATTATACAAAAAGAAAAGGAAAACGCATATTCTTATTTACATTGGTATAAATACAATATTTTACACTTCCTATACACTTGAAAAAAAAAAAATGAGAAAGAGGGATATATGGAAAAAAAACTATTAGTAACATTATGCCACAAGTACATCATGTATACATGTGATAATTCCGTACCTTATGCTTATCCAATAAACACTTATTTTTATTTATTATATTGCTATAATACAATGAGTCATTTACTCTTTCAACAAATTCCATGATGACACCTTTCAAACCGAATTGATATAAATGAACCATGTTCTCAAGAAAAGGGGCTTAAAACATCTGCAAAAAGTATCAAGTCAGGTCAGCCTGCGCAGGCTGACCTGTGTTGAAATATTTTGCTATTGGTCAATTTTCTGCATGTCAATGGATCATTCAGCCTCACAATTCAGTCTGTTGTTAACCGTACAGGCTGACCTGTGTTGCAACTTTTTGCTATTGGTCAATTTCTCTGCATGCCGAAGGACCATTCTGCCTCACAATTCAGTCGGTTGTTTAACAAAATGGTCTCTATGGATCCATAATTATGTAATGACTTGCTTATTATAATGCATCACGGAGAAGCATTAAACCCCATTTTGCCAGAGCTTGGCTCAAACAGAATTGAAAACATTGCAGCAACAAGAGAAAATACGGTACTTGTTATAAATAACTTCTTCAATCACTCGCAGGGGGTGATGATAAAATCAGGCATTTTTACATTTCATGTCAGTCTGTATATTAAATATTACATTTTTAACCCTTTACCACACCATCCAGAGTTTTAGCAACCATGAGGAAGAAGGCCTTTTAAAGCACTGTGAGAAAAGGAGGGAATACTTGGAACCATTATGTTATCTATTCTTTCACCGTAAAATTAACCCTTTACAACATAGTCCTGAATTTTAATGACCCCTTGAAAACTTGCCGTAGATAACATTGTTGGAAAAGGAGAAAATATTGGTGACACACAATTTCTCCTTTTCCAACAATATTTTCTATCCTTTAAGTACAAAGACAAATCCCTTAATTTGAGCGACTTTTTGATTTGTTGACTACAAATGCAGACTTGTCCATGATTTTGTTGTTTGGTAAAGAGTTAAATCATTCCAGTAGAAGTTAACCCTTTTCCAAATGACCAATTCTAGAATCGTCACAGTTGAAAACATCTGCAGATGACACATTTGACATTGGTTGAAACAAACAGAAGATTTTTGAAAGGGAAGAAAACATTGTGGGAATGGAGAAAATGCTAGTAATCAGCATTTTCTCCTTTTCCCACAATATTTTTAAAAGACCTCTTCCATAGGGTCTTTACCACATGGGATTGTTTGGTGAAGGGGTAATTTTTTATATACAATTTTTTTATACAATTCTTTTTTAATTTGATCAAGTATGAAATTTGTGGTCTGATATAGAGTTAACAGAGAGAGAGAGATGAATTGATGAAATGGGCATTTTGAGCCTCGAATAAAAGGCCAACAAGTTGCTTTTTTGTCAAAGTATCTTCAGCAACATTAATGTTCAATATGTGTTAACTTTGTACAAGGAGACAAAATTTAGCTAAGTCCAGACTGAAAGCGTTTGCAGATGATAAATCGGATATGACTCAAATAATAAACTATGACTTTGTCAGAAAACTTCATGGAAAAAGCAGAAAATGCTGGTTACCAGCAATTTCCCCTTTTACCACAATATTTTCAAAAGCATTCTCAGGATTGCTAAAAGTACTAAGATGTACCTTTGTTGACATCATAACCTGCTGCACTATTCACATACCTGTCAAATTCAATTCTAACAATTACAACTTATTAATTTCTGAATGATAAATCTAAAATTAAAATTGGCAACTAGAATTAAAGTGGGCAAATTCAAGTCTAACTTTAAGATTCATTTTTCTTCCAGCAACTAGAATGTTGACAGACTGCACTGTAACACATTGTCACTTTTAATGAAATCCATACTTCTCAATAGTATGAATTAGTTTACCTGCATTTCGACTTCTGAAATGTTCACTTTTGGCCACCAGTTGGCCTTTAACCAAATTCAACTGACACTCTAAACTTCTAGAGCACTGAATAAATGAAATGACCCTTTTCAATTTAAATAAAAAAATAAAAGCATGTGTACTCTCCTCATTTCAGGGCTGTTTCGGCCAGAATATGTAACAAAGTAGTGGAAAAAGTAGACCAAAAACCAGACTGCATATTCTGTGCAGTCTCATCTTAATCTACATTGTCTGCAACAGCAACATAAGATGGGTCCATACAATTCCCCTACCCTTTACCTAGATCCACCTACTGTATCTGTCGGAAAATGTCAGCTATTAACCACTTATCACACAATCCGGAGTTATAACAACCCTAACAAAACGGGCTTATGAAAACATTGTGGGTAAAGGAGAAAATGCTGGTAACCAGCATTTTCTCCTTTTCCCACAATTTTTTACACTCTTTCAGCCACATATTCCATCAGTTGAGTGATATGTAATTTGTTGTCTGCAAATACTTTCATTTTGGACCAGCCTAATCTTTTGTCATTCGGGTAAATAGTAAACCCTTAGAGTGCCAAATAAGCCCAAGGGACTAAATCAGAGCTCCAGATAAAGGGAGTGATTTTAATTTTAAAATAAGAAATATTAATTATTCTGCACCAAAGCCTATGTTATGGGTTTGAAAGAGAAACAATGGATTTAGAATACCATCACTCCACCTTATCTGGAGCTCTGGTCCGACTTCTTCCGTTTAGAAATCAGATCCAAATCATTCTATACCAAAGGACAAAGTTTTACACCTGTCCAAATGGAAAGCACTTACAGACAACAAATTAAGCTAAAAAAGATGGCTTTTGCCTGTGAAAGTGTTGTAAAATTTGCAAGAACTGAGGGAAATGCTAGTTACCAGCATTTTCTCCTTTTCCCAGGTTTTCAAGAAGCCATATCCTCAGGGTCCATAAAATTCCAGATTGTGTGGTAAAGAGTACATAGCAATTTCACAATTATTTTTCTCAAAAATGTCTCAGCACATCAGAGAATGTAGCTCAAAGATCAGACCACATGTTTTGTGAAGTCTGATCTTGATCTAAACTGACCACAAATGAAAAGCATTCTAATGTTTTACCAAACTATCCCAAGTTTTAACAACCCTGATGGACAAAGGTTTGAAAACATTCTAGGAAAAGACGAAATTGCACATAAACAGCATTTTTTCCTCTGCCAACATTGTTTTCTGCCCTTTCAAAGCTACAAACTTCATCTGAACCATATTTGGAATACTCCGTTAATGGTTGAGATTTCGTCAGGTCTGAAATTTTATTGTGTGATAAAGTGTTAACCCTTTACCAAACAGTCCCTGGTTTTTACGACCCAGATGAAGAAGCCTTCTGAAAACATGTGGGAAAAGGAGAAAATGCTGGTAACCAGCATTTTCTCCTTTTCCCACAATGTTTTCTACTCTTCTAAAGTCAAGTTTCAATTTCTGAGTCACATTTATTTTGTCGTCTGCAAATGCTTTCAATTTGGACAAGTCTTAAATTTTGTCGTTTGGTAAAGAGTTAACCATGTATGTTTTTAGAATAAATTCTTATTTTTGAATAATGTGCTCTGTGGATCAATCTTGAACTTTTTTTTTATCACTCAAAGTCCTTACATTATTAATGGTGGTCAAGTAATTTACTATGTATACATCAGTTTTTGACACAAAAAATCACCATCAAGTTTTTATCAATATATTAGAGATATAAAACAGTTTATGACATTTCATGACAGCGTTATAATTAATACAAATGTACCAAAATTTCATATACAGAAACGATAATCATGTCTGATCTAAAACTTTGTTTTTTTTGTTTTATCATGGTCTCTGAATTGTAAATGCTTTTGCTTTTTCAGAATGATTGTCCTTTCAACGACCTGCAGTGCCTGCAGTTACAGTATTTGTTGACTGGGCTACTGCAGCTGCCTTTTGTTTAAGCATTGTCCAATCAAATGTGTAGTCATACTGGTAGTTCAGAGTGCGAAACAGTATTCTGAACAATTGGCGTAGGTACATGTAATCGGGTGCCTCCTCAAAGCGGAGACCCCGACAGTAGTTGAGATACATTGCAAACTCAGCTGGAAAACCTTTACAAAGCACCTCAACTGGAGTTGACATTTTCTTCTCGCTGATTTTTTCATATTTCTGTTTTTTTGTGTTGGCCTTCAAACCTTGCCATGGCAAGCTTCCTCTGTTAAAATACATCAAGACATAACCCAATGATTCCATGTCATCTCTGCGACTTTGCTCAATACCCAAATGCGCATTTATACTGGCATATCTGGCTGTGCCAGTAAGATTTTTATCTTCTCTGTATGGTATGTGGCTTCTTGTGCGGCTATCACGGTATTTCTTAGCCAGGCCAAAGTCTATAAGAAACACCTTGTTACAATGTCGACCAATTCCCATCAGGAAATTATCTGGTTTTACATCTCTGTGAATAAAATTTTTGTTGTGCACATACTCAATCCGTCCAATCATCTGGTCTGCCAACATTAGAACCGTCTTCATGGTGAAACGACGGGAACAAAAGTTGAAGAGGTCTTCAAGACTTGGGCCTAGCAGGTCCATTACAAGAATGTTGTAATCTTTCTCTGTCCCGTAGTACCGAATGTGAGGAATACCAACGCCCCCTTGCAGAATCTTGTACAGCTTGCTTTCATACAATAGCTGAGGATGTCTAGCTTTCACTGATTCAAGTTTAACTGCGACTTCTTCCCCATTTGTGATATTGATTCCGAGATAAATATCGCCAAAAGATCCACTCCCGATTTTCCGGACAAGTCTGTATTTTGAAGCTACGCAGAAATCGCCTGATTTATTACCCGCACTTTCCATTCTCTCCATTCTATTTCTGGTACGACTTTTCTATCGGGGCTTATATTTTGGGAAATTTCTCACAAAGAACCTGTTGAGGGTGGGTTTCTCTGCGTTCACTTGGTTGCCATCTTGGGTGGTTGCATCGCAATATATTACCCATGAGCCTTTTTGTTTGACTACGCATGACAGTTTGAATACTTCCTGTTCCATTTATGGATCTGACTTAAACACCGGATAGATGTTGCGTTTCATACTGTAGGTTAAGCACAGTTTCAGTAGCAAGAATGAAGCGAGAGATTCCAAGACAGCAGTCTTTGATTGTCCCTGAGATACAAAATCCTTTTGTGCACAAACTACATCTGGGAAAACTAGACTTGCTCAAGGTATGATTTCAGTTTTGTAGCCTGAGAATTTTCATAATTCTAAAGCGGATACCGGCATTATTTACGGCTGACGATGTCAACTAGATGAATGATCATAATTCATGTAATTTTTTATTCCTTTAAAGCGCTCTTGGTAGGATTATTCATCAAAGAAACATGTCCCTTTACTCTTTGAAAAAAATATTGGGTCATTTTGGATGGATGTCTTGACAACATTTCCACTATTCGGCCCTTTGCATACTCGGCCCTGAACAAATTCTGCGGTCTCCCTAATCAGCGTCAGGAAATGTCAGGCAATGTCAGGAACTGTCAGGAAGCGTCACAAACCCAAATATTCCATTTTTCATGTTGATTTTATAATAATTATGAAATATATTACATATTCTATCAAAATATTTTATATTAGAGTGCATTTTTACTCAAATATGGGATTAAACCACATGCCAACTCAGCGTCACGAAATATGGCAGGTAACTGTTGGAGCGTCAGGAGGTGTGAAGTCATTTGCTATATAGAGAATAAGCGTCACGAAATATGGCGGATAAATTTAAGAGCTTTAGGGAAGAAAACAATAACAAATCAGTATTATCATGAATTAAAATAAAAGTAACAAAACACAGAACAAGAAAGATAAATTTACTTACCTTTTCAAATAATGCTCAATCCATAATCCTAATGAAAGTTTATTTAGCGTCACAAGATCCAATCACTGTATTACAGGCTAGTAAGCGAAACAAAGTATTCAGTGTCACAAGATTCAACCACAGTTTTATGGATCAGCCACAAGTAGTAGGCCTATTCAGCATCACAAGATCCAATCACTCTATTACGGGCTAGTAAGCGACACAAGAATCAGCGTCACGAGATTTTAATCACAGTATAACAGATCAACCACAAGTAGTATTCAGCGTCACGAGATCCAATCACTGTATTATGGGCTAGTAAGTGACACAAAGGATTCAGCGTCACTAGATCCAATCACAGTATTACAGATTAGCCACAAGTAGTATCCAGCGTCACAAGAAGGCTGTTAACACTGTATGTAAGGGTTAGCAACAATATTTTTAAAGCGTCATGAGATCCAATCACTATATTACGGATAAGCGTGAAGAAAGTAATATACTCAGCATCAGGAGGTTCAAAACGTCGTTCAGAAACATTGTTGGAATAGGATTAAAAGCTCGTTTTTCTCAAGGTGCAAGGTCTCCTTTTGCCACAATGTTTTCTCTACCACCAGAGTACTGCTATTCAATAGAATGAGATTCAGTGCAATGTTACAGTCTTGAAATTACAAGGTTACAGGCATGGATCGATAGTTAAAAGAAAATGTAATTTGTGACACGATACTCAACCAACGAATTATTACATATTTATACGGATAAGCAACACGGTGTATTTAGAGTCACGAGAAACAATCGTTTAAAAATTGATCGTAGATTTGAACAGTACTCATCGTTTATCATCACTATAATTTTTCTACCCTTGATACAGGTATAAGCATTTGAGAGAAATGTTGTGGTAATGGGATAATACTCAGTTTAATGATTTTATTTAAATCTAAAATCTATTTCTCGATCAAGTTATAGGATAAAAAGATTAATATTCTTCTGTTTGCTATACATGTGATACACAATTGCATGTGTCACCAAGGTCATTTAATGCGAGCGTGCTTTTTCACACCTTTTTTATTAGAAACTGACACGCTAATTAAATAACTTCCAAATCAATTAATCATCTAGATCAATAATACATGTAATTAAAGTTCACCAGTGTTTATTGTTTGCAACAAACAGAAGATTTAATGAGGTGTTGAGAACATGTCAAAAATGAAAGTATTTATATTGCACCGTTGTTCCTTCAATTGATGGTTTGATGACAAAAAATATTCTGTTCTGCTCTTATTTAAAAAATTTCAAGTCACCATTCAATTATGGATATAACAGAACAGATATATGAAGTCCAAACTGAGCAGCCCGAATTGGCAGAGCGTAGGAGTCCAAAACACCAAGTTTAAAGCCTTTTGAAGGTGCGCCATCTAAAACTACTAATAGTCTTTCGAATGAGACATTATAAAACCAGGCCCTGTGTCACAGTGCTTTAAACTGAGCAAATCAAAGAACAAAGCTTAACATAGGATTGGTTTCATCCCGTATCTTGCTCCATCCCCGGTAACGAAACAGCCCGTGGGGGGGGGGGGGGGGATTTGTTCCAATATGGGCAACCGAAGGCAAAAATAAAATAACGCAAAATCCAATTTTGCCAAACAAATTACTGAATCCTGAGTTTGTTCTCATGGTCTTAGGACTATGCAAAAATGTGCCCAAAGTGTTGACTGTTGAGATCAGATAATAAAATTCTAGCTCAGAGCCACATTTGATTTGTCGGCTGCAATTTCTTTCAGTTTTGGCATGTCTATTCTCATGGTTGTCCCCAAAAGACTTATTCACAAATAAAGACTTGTTCACAATTCAGGAGTAAAACGTCATTTGCAACATTTTTTCAGTTATATAAAGGGGACAGGTGCTCCTATTCATGTTTCTTTGAGTTTCTTTTACTAGGACTTTACACAATTTTCTCCAAAAGCCACTTGATGCTTTCCTAATATAACCATCGGGAAAATGATGATCAGCAGTGAGAAACTTTTAGACTCTTAAATAAAAACATTATACGGAAAACGTGCTATTTATCATATTTCCACAATGATTCTATAACTGGCTTCTGATAATGATGGTTAAATTCTATGAAGCTAAACACCATGCAAACTTCATAATTGTTACCTTGTGTTCTCTTGTAATACAGAACCAAATCTTCTTCTATGTGATGGCAGTCCTTTCAAAGTAGTGAGAACATTGTAGGAATAGGAAACCCTGTACGTTATGAAAATCGAGCTATTTATCCTATTCCCACAATGCTTCTAAAAGACTTTGATGTTCCTGATGTTAAACTCTTGACGCCGATCTGTAATACTATGATTGAATCTCGTGACGCTGAATACCTTGTGTCGCTTACTAGCCCATAATACAGTGATTGGATCTCGTGACGCTGGATACTACTTGTGGCTGATCCGTAATACCGTGATTGTATCTCGTGAGGCTGAATCCTTTGTGTCGCTTACTAGCCCATAATACAGTGATTGGATCTCATGACGCTATTTTAAATGTACCTTCATTAGGATTATGGATATTGAGCATTATTTTGAAAGGTAAGTAAATTGATCTTTCTTGTTCTGCGTTTCGTTACTCTTAATGTCATAATTCATGATAATACTGATTTCTTGTTATTGTCTAATTCTCTAAAGCTCTTAAATTTATCCGCCATATTTCGTGACGCTTATTCTCTATGTAGTAATTGACTTCACACCTCTTGACGCTCCCCCAGTTATCCGCCATATTTCGTGACGCCGAGTTGGCAGGTAGATTTATACCATATTTAGGTCAAAATACACTCTGATATAAGATATTTTGATAGATTATACTAAAATTTCCTATAATTTTACAAAAACAATGTGAAAAATGGAATATTTGGGCTTGTGACGCTTCCTGACAGTTCCTGACATTGCCTGACATTTCCTGACGCTGATTTGGGAGACCCCAAATTCTGTCCGTACGCACTCCGACCACATCCTCTTAAAAGTACAGGTGAACGGCGAGAGACAATGTCTCAAATCACATATTACACACTAATATACTAAAAGGTAAACAACTCTTAATGTATTTCTCATTCTCTAGTCATGGATTTCACACCATTTACAGGTCATTTTCCTAACAATATTAACATCCATTGTATCAAAGGATAGCGGAAACATTATTCTACAATAAAAAGATGTCATAGTTTCCGACATTTCAAATTGCTAAGAAATATCCAGGTTGAAACTTTCAAACAAACCAACTCCGAGGACATCTGATTGCATTAATTCGTGAAAACTTTTAAGACTAAAAAGCATTTAACACGCAAAAGCTTTCTGTTTTTAGGCAACATACACTGAATTTTAATCCATTATGGATTTATGGTGTACCTGTGCAGATTTTGTAGCAAGTTTTCTCATTGGTTGAGTTTTGGCACACCTCCATGGGTAATCATTGAAAATATGCGTTTCAAACTAACTGAGATACATCAGAATGGTGAAAGCTGGAACACTGGGCAGTTTACGTGATATGAGGCTGATATAGTTTTAAGATTAATGGACCTGAAGTGTTACTTGTCGGACAGCTTTTTGTGTTTAAATGGGGTTTGTCTTTTATAAATTTAAGCGAATCTATGCAATTAGATCTCTTCTGAGTTGATTTGTTTAACAGTTTCAAGCTAAATATTTCTTGGCAGCTTGAAATGTCTGAAACTGTGACATGATTTTCTTGTAGAATAATGTTTCTGCTATCTTATGGTACTATGGATGTTAATATTGGTAGTAAAATGACTTGTAAACAGCATGTAGTCCATGACTAATGTATGGAAAATACATTACAAGTTGTTTATCTACGAGGGCTGTTCGATATGTAATGTGTACTGTACCACAGCGTGATAACGCTTTGCACGATTTCGTGGATGATGATACACTTGAATAGCTCTATTCAATACCTTTCCAACGGTATAAACACGAGCCTTCAGCTCCACATAGTTTTAAACTTATAGTCATTTCAATAGAGCTAGTCGTTGACCACTGTTGTAAAAATGGTTGGGAAACGGATTAAGAATATTAAAGAAATTAGAGCTTATATAAAAGTTCGCACAAAACTTGGTCATTCGGTAATGCAGATTTTTAGTGAATTGGGGGAAGTTTATGGGTCTGATAAGGTATCTTATGAGACAGTTCGTAGGTGGAGAAAGAAATTTCTGACTGGCACAGAGTCTGTCAAAGATGCAGCAAAATCTGGCCGACCTGTGACAGTAACTGGCAAGGCAAATGTCTCAAAAGTCAGGGAAATAATTGAAAGTGATAGCAGATACACGATTCGTGATATTGCCAACGCTGTTGGCATATCGCTATCGCGGGTGGATTTCATTTTGAAGCGTATTTTGAAAGTACGAAAGATTTCTGCCAGATGGATACTGCATATATTGACAGATGACCAAAAACAGGTACGAGTACAAACCGCTAAGCAATTGCTCAAAATGTTTCCTAAATTCAATCAAAGACAATTTGCAAACATTGTTACTGGTGACGAAACATGGGTTCACTATTTCGAACTAGTAAGAAAAATTGGAAACAAAATATGGCTAACTAAACACGGTAGAAGGCCTGTAATTGCCAAAACAAACATAAGCACAAAGAAGGTTCTTTATTGCATATTCTTCTCATGTGATGGTATAGCCGCACAAATTCTGGTACCGAAGGGCAAAAGTGTTACAGGTCGGTATTACTGAGATGTTATACTAAAAAAGGTCAAGAAATATTATCTTAAACGACGCACTGTGTCAGGATTTAGGCATGTTCGTCTACTTCATGATAATGCTCCATCACATACATCTGAGCTTGTAAAGCAATTTTTGAAGTCGGAGAAGGTTACCATCTTGCCACACCCACCATACTCTCCAGATCTAGCCCCATGTGACTTTTTCCTTTTTCCAAAACTTAAAAAGTTCTTATCAGGTCGTCGTTACAAGTCCCAACAAGCCCTTGGCTCAGCCATCAGTCAGTGCCTCAGAGGTCTATCTAAATCAGCGTACCGTGACGCATTTCAGAAATGGATTCAGAGATTGAAATTATGTATTTCAAACTGCGGAGAATACTTTGAAGGGATGTAATGTTCATTTCACTATTTGAGTCGAATGCTTTTGAGATATCGTACAATAGACATTACATATTGAACAACCCTCGTATCAGTGTATTAGTGTATAATATATGATTTTAGATTCTGTTGCTCGCTGTTCACCTGTGCTTAAATGCGGCAAATAAACAGACAAGCATCTTTGTAACAGTGTATCATTTTGAGTCCCCCCAGTTTGGTGACTTGCTCTGTTGTTTATTAGTGATTGTGTCCCAGCTGGCCCCTGCAGTTGTACAGTTAACTGTCCCTGAAGGCTACTTTAATTTTTGAGTGGTACAGAGACGATAATAAAAAAATAGTTGAAATCTTTGCACAGATTTTGTGCACGATCTTTAACTCTCATAATTTCATAAATAGAGCACAAAACTAGAATTTGAACACATATGTTGCTTGCCTATCCAATAACCCTTTGCTTGAAATACAAGTATTTTCAATTGAAATTCTAAACATAAGAAAAAACAGTTTAATTTTGTCTGTTACTTGAGGAGTTATGTTCCCAAAAACAGACACAAAATGGCAGCCGCACATGATAAATTTTGTAAGCTTTTTTCCCGAGATTTAAATATTATAAACAGCTTCTACAAGTGCTTTAGGTAATGAAAGGTTTAATAATTAGTCTTTGGTCATGTTTGTTACCAAAAGGTAATTTCATTTGGCTGCAATACAGATGAAACGGACGAAACAGAAAGTCAGTACAGCTTTCTATCTTTGCTACCGAAAAATTCACAATGGACTTGAGACAGTGTGATGCACAGTAAATGACCAAATACGAAAAGAAGCACTGTAAAGGTCTCATTATTGAGACTAGCCCCCGCAGCACTTTTATGCCTATTCTAATTTCTGGATTGAAAAATGAAAATGAAAAAAGAATTGCTCCTATAAAGGTGTGCGAAGAAACAATCACAAAAATAGCAAAGGAGCAAGCCTTCAGACTGAATGTACATTTTGAGGTGTAACTTCATAATTTAGATTTAACCCCAGGGATGTAAAATTCCACTTGCCAGCTCGAATTGGCAAGTGATCTTTGACCTCAGACAAAGACAAAAAATACCTGACTCGTACGACCAGGCAAGTGCATTTTCTGACATATAACATGCACTTGAAGCCCGTAAAATTCGGCAAAATTGAATATGTAATACTGTTAATATAGCGGAAGTTTACATCTGTCATTGAGGTTTTCTCTAGTTACACACCATTACATGCATACACACTATACAATGCTTATCGATCAAATGTCAGTTTCACCATGCCCATCTGCATTCAATGGTGTGCACACAGAATTTTCACACAATCAGCCAATTGATCAGGAATCACCTGCGAGAATTAGTCTCCATAATTTCTAAAGCCACACTTTGATTTTGCATTACATGGTGTGCATCCTGTCACTATGGCTAGCATTATATGGCATGTATTTATCCACGACGTTGACAACTCTCAGTATACCTGGCTGTCTTGGCTTTACTGGCTTTAGTGTTTTTTTCTTATCTTACGAGATTAGCCCAGGGAATTCCCAACTGGTTCAGTGGTTTTTTAAAAATTCTGAATAACAGGCATGACCTACTTTATTTCTAAAATTGATTGAATCATTACAGATGCATTACAAAGAAGGTTATGCATGTAAGAAAACAATTACCTAAACAAATTAGGTTGATTTTGTGCTCAAACGGTTGGTCATTTGATCAGAAAATGTGACAGTATAGATAATCTATTTTTAGTAGCGGTGTACTGAAACACCATCAGTTTTGTTTACATTTAGAAAATAAATTCCTCTCTTTGCATGATGATCATGAAAAGTTAGTTCAATAAAAAATTAAAACCAGACATAACATTTCTTGACATTTATTTTAATTCAGAATTACATGTAAGTAGATCGACAAATTTTTCACAAAAAGAAAGCGAGTCAAAAACTCTGCAGGACGAGTAACCTTTGTACACCTATTCTCCCTACTGGGCAAAAAGACAATAATTTATCACCCCTGCTGCAACAGTATAAGCCCACTTTGTATTTCACTAACAAGTTTAGCTTCTACAGATCAACTGTGTTAGGATACTACACAAGCGTTCCTACACAAGTGTTCTATGGTCAGTCATACATGCATCTTAGTCCCACATGAATTATGAATGCATGTATTTGTATTTGAATCATGCTTTTTGAAAAGAGGGATTAATATTTATCACATAGCCTCCCTTGTTTTCAGTGTAATCTATCCATTATGAATTTTCTTATCTTGTACACATTTGATATCACTATTGTGTGACGTCATTTTGTACATATTTCAAAGAAGTTAGTGGGATTTATGGATATTACTGCGGGTGCATCTATAGATGGTTTTACATCTTCTGATCTGTAATTTGCGAAATATCTTCATGTGATAAAAAGAATCTGACATTCGTTGGCATTTGAAATAAATTTTATTAAACTTGTAAAGAAAAAATGTTATTAATCTAGCCAAAGGCTCGTTTAATAAGATTTTATCTAAAATGCCAACTTATGTCAGATCCTATATATCTGCAAAACTATTGACCCATGTCAGCCTGTGCTGGCTGACCCAAGTCAAAACATCTGCTATTTTTAAATTTTCAGCATGTAATCTAGGGATTGTATGATGAAGGGTTAGGACAGAAGCCTACAAATTCATGTGCTTTAAATTACAGGTCGCCCTCATGTCAGTCACTATAGCACCACTGCGCTTGATATTGATTGTCATTTGTCTGATGATTGCTTGGGTATTGGCAGCACTAGCTGTTTCCTTCAGATCAGAGGATGACAAAAAACAGCCTTTGACCGGCTGGAGAAAGTAAGTGGTGTTGTTCAATATTCCACATCTTTCTAACATTATAGCTGGTAGACCGCTTTTGAAAACATTGTGGCTAAAAGAGAAATTGCGCAGAATGAGCAATTTCTTTGTTTGCTACAGTGCCTTTCATATATCTCTTGGTTATCTGTGACCCCTTGTAGATTTGAAATTTGACCGCCAAATTTTCTTAATGTCCCCCCAACTCCCAGAATTTAAATTTTCATCATCTGTTATGTAATTGGGGGAGGGGGGGATCGAATGACCCAAAGGTAAGAAAGTTAAAGAAAACCCAAATGTATAGTCATGAAATATGTACCTTAAATGTTTACCCTTGTTATTCATTTGAAGGGATAGGGTGAAATGATCCAATGTGAGAAAATCCGGAAATAACCCAGATACATATGTGTAATATGTACCTTAAATGTTCACCTTTTGTTATTCATTTGAGGGATCGGGGAACCACACACCCGATCTTCTCCTGTGAGATAAAACCCAGGGAAAACCCTGAAATATTTGAGCCATGCTCTGTGAAAAGGGGGCTTAATGAATCTGCGAAAAGTATCGACCCAGGTCAGCTTATGCAGTCCGCGCAGGCTGACCTGGGTCGAAACTTTTCGCTCTTGGTAAATTTTCTGTATGTGCAAGGACCAGTCTACCTCATTATTAAAGCGGTAGTTAAAAAAATGCGGATATAATGGATCCAAATGTATGTGATAGCTTGCTTGGTACCATGGATCACAGAGATGCATTAAGCCCCCTTTTGCCATAACACTGCTCATTTGTATAGTGTGAACCTAAGTTACCTTATTTGATGCTGATTTTCCCATTTGAGATAAATATTTCAAGTATTGAGTCACTATTGTCTGATTCATAATTGACATACAGGTAAATCAATACCGGCGTCTTGGAAAATTATTTGATGAAGTGATAAGTGAGACAAACAAAGTTTTCCCTGACCCCAGTGTTTCTTTAAACTAACAATAAAGGCCAAATGTAAACAAAGTGGGTACACGTTGAAATGCATTTGAATTTATATCATACCATTTAAAAGTGTGGAAATTGTTGTGAAGATGACAATCTCTCATTGTACGGTCGGTCCAAGTGCTAGTTGCTGACAGAGAAATTAATTTTAAAACTGGGTTAAAACCTGCCAGGTAGCTGTGTCTTTTGTTTACTTTCTGCCTGATTTTAAAATTCTTTTTTCTGCCAGCGACTAACATACGGCCCGGCCACACGGTAAGAGACTGTCATCTCGACAATATTTTCCATACTTATAAATGGTATGATTTAACTTTGAATGTATTATGACACCTACTTTGATATTTTGGGCTTTACTGGGCCTTTAAATGCCTGCTTTCTTTTGTTCATTTAACTCTTTACCACTCGACAAAATTTTAAACAGATCCAAATTGCAAGCATTTCCAAAGGACATAGTAAATGTGGCACAAGTGATGGGATTTGTCTGCAAAAGAGAAGAAAACATTGTGGGTAAAGAAGAAAATGCTGGTTACCAGCATTTGTAACCAGCATTTTCTCCTTTTTCCCACAATGTTTTCAAAAGCTTTCTTTCTCAGGGTCGTTAAGACTTAGGATTGTGTGGTAAAGGGTTATGGGGAGGGGGTATCCCTGTGTCAGGACCTAAATCAAATTTTAACTCATTTCTTAATATGACAAATTTTGCTGGAATGACTTGGAAAACTACTAGTATAGATATGATCAGCATAAAGGAAATTTTCATACATTAATACTAGAAAAATCATAATCATTTTAATGGTGGGAAGGAGCAAAGGGAGGGGAAGACATGTTAACATTAAAAGATAGAAAATGTTGGTTACCAACTTACCATTACATGTATTTTCTCCTTTTCCCAAAATGTTTTCAGAGACCTTCTTCCACAGGGTCATTAGAACTCTGGATTGTCTGCTAAAGGGTTAATTGGATGACACATTGCAAGTGACTCCTCACCTCCCAGGTTGAAGTGTGAAAAAATAGATGAGCCATGCTCTGTGAAAAGGGGGCTTAATGCATCTGCAAAAAGTATCAATCAATGTCAGCCTGCACAATCCGCTGACATGGGTCGAAACTTTTTGCCATTTATAAGTTTTTCTGCATGTCCAGGGACAACTCTACCTCAAGGTCCAGTTTTTTGTTCCGCTGTTGGATCCACAATTATGTGATGACTCGCTTGGCATAATGCATCTTAGACATGTATTTAACCCCTTTTTGCGAGAGCATGGTTAGATAATATTGCCAGTGCCTAGGAGATGCTGATTTGATACCCACAGCAGATGGTGCAAGCCGTATCAATTTTGTACCTTTGACAAGGCACTGCAACTGCGTAGCCCTATCATGGTACTTGGTGACCATGGGAAGCCAGTGAATAAATGAGCTGTCTGAGCAATATGATGGAAATACTGTTGAAATCTGAATAAAGCGCAGTTCAGTCCTGTAAATACATATATCAAAAACTTACTTAACTCTTTCCTACACAGCAATTTTTAGACTGTTACAAATTCAAAGCGTCTGCAGACGACAAATTAAAAATCGGTGTGAATGGGCTGAAGTTTTCTGACAGAGTACTGTGGAAAACATTGTGGGAAAAGGAGAAGTAAGACAGGGTGCTGTAGAAAACATTGCGGGAAAAGGAGAAATAACCATCATTTTCTCCTTTTCCCACAATGCTTTCAAAAGCCTTCTCTTTCAGAGTCGTTTAAACTCTGGATTGAGTGATAAAGAGTTAGAAAACAAAATAGACTTTCGAAAGAAAGGAAAATGTCTTTTTTAGAAAGAAATAAACAATACTGTTGGAAAAGGGGTAGTTGCTTGTTACATGTAATTGCTTCATTTTCCACCGTGGTTTAATTAAAAAGCTGTCTTTTGGCGGAGTAATGATACTGGTAGAGGTATTTGCTTGGTATTTATTTATTATCTTTACCAACCATCAAAATTTTAGTCCTGCCCCTGTTGAATGCTTTTTGCAAACAAATTAAATATTAAATATTAAGTGAATGGTGGAATTGGTCTTTTCCCACAATGTTGTCAAAAACCTTTTTTTGAGTTTAAAGAACCTGGGATGTTTGGTAAAGGGTTAAGTCACATTGCACCAGTTCTATTTGTCATGGATATATCCTCCTTACATTTTGTATAACACTGTTTTTAGCCATAAACTTATGGTAGTCATTCCTCCTTACAAAATGTTTTACTAAGTTCTGATCTTAAATGGCTGTAATTCCTCTTTACTTAATTTGTTACCAACTGCTGACCAGAAATGATAGTTATTCCTCAATGCTAAATTTTAACCCAGTTTTGCCCACAAATGACAGTTATTCCTCAGTACTAAATTTTTACCAAGTTTTGACCATAAATGGCTTTTATTCCTTATTATGAAGTTTTTTTTTTACCCAGTTATGACAGTGGATAACAGTTTTTCTGTGGTACTAAAAATTTTACCCAGTTTTGACCACAAAATGAGTTATTCCTCTGTACTAAATTTTTTTCACCCAGTTTTGTCCACAAATGACATTTATCCCTTAGTACTAAATTTGTTTCCCAGTTTGCACCATAAATGACACTTATTCCTGAGTTCTAAATTTGTTACCCAGTTTTGACCATAAATGCCAGTTGCTCTTCATTACTAAATTTTTTAACTAGTTGGTCACATAATTTTTTTATTCCTTTATTTTTATGTACTGGCTGAAAAAAATTATTGAATGCTTTTTTTTTTGCATATTTCCATATTCATATATGTACTGTTCTTTACTGCTTGTAAGTTGATAGAAAGGCCTAAAATACAGTCTATAGAGTAAAGTGCAGAGGAAGTTTGTCCATAGGCCACTGAAACTCCATTGGTCAGTCACAGAACACTGAAACTTTAATTTCTTGAACACTGTTAATGAAAATAGCACATGACACATTGCAAGCATTGGCGCTGATCTTAAACATTTTATAAAGCCTGCACATTTTGGATAGCCATGACACACAATTCATTATCCCGCAGCGAATTATGATTTAATCCTTTGCCACACTATTCCATGTTTTAATGACCCTGAAGAAGATGTTTGAAAACATTATGGTAAAAAGCATTTTCTCCTTCTCCCACAATGTTTTAATCTCTTCCAAAAACAATTTTCAAACTTTGAATCACTTTTATTTTGGTGTCTGCAAATGCTTTGAACTTAGAAGAGTCTAAAATTTTGTCGTTTGGTAAAGAGTTAAGTATTTTTTAACAACAATTCAGGTTTTTTTTTTTCTTGAATGTTTGTTTGTTTTGATGAAATGATTAACATAATATTTTGTCCATTATATGGTATATTTTCATCGAATGCAGTAGTATGAATTTCGTGTTCCATTTGCATCTTTCCAATTTCATATATGGTGTGTCTGATGAGAATAAATTCATGTGGATTATAGCTCGCTGCAGAATAATGAATTGTATGATATCAGTGCATGGCAACCCAGAAAATGTTGAAACTTTATAAAATTTGTGAGATCAGTCTCAATACTTGGTTGCAGGAGTCGTTCGCAACCTTTGAAGGTCAGGGAACAAAAAGAAAATCATTTTTAAACCCATCTACACTGATAAGTTTTTTTTCTTTCTGTTTTTAGTTTAATATTATTTAATATGATCAGCTGAAAGTCAAGTTTTAGATATGGTCGTTAAACCCTCTTATTAAACAAGATCTATGACGTACCTGTATATCATTTGCTCTTGATGATGTCTTCCTGGAAAGCATTTACGAATACCTTCCCTGTGACGTGGGTAGTTAGAAAGATTTGCTCAGCTTATCACTGGATTTAGTCTTGGTTCAAAGGATTACTGTTGGCCTTTGGAGCACCAAGTATAACTTTTGTTTTTGTAAAAGGTGTGAATTAAGACCAGAAAGCACAGAAAATTACATTCTTTTGTCAGATATCTTGTGAGATACTCTAACAAATTCTGACAGAAACTTAAAGCAGACAACTTTATTATCTTGCAGCAGAGTGCTTTTGACAATATTTGGGAAAATTGTTTTGCTGCAATGTTTTCACATGTTTACATGCACCAAACTTTAATTCATGTCGATAAGCCATTAGAGCCATGCTCTGGCAAAAGAGGGTTTATTGCAGAGTATGGCTGTCATTTTCCAAAGTCATTTGCGGCAAATGTAGATTAGTTGCTAGGGTTTTGACTTAGGTATTCATTACTTGTACATGTACTGTATATATAAAAAATATCATGTTAAGATTTCATTGGCTTTTAGATGAATGATTGTCTATACAACTCATTCAGATGTAGAACTGGGCCATATACTTTCATCTTACAAACTTTAATATGTAGATTTCTTGGCAGGTTTAATCTGTACGTGAAAGCCTTGATACCTCTTTCTTTTTTGTAGCAATTATCTACGTCCAGTAGTTGTATTCCTGAGCCGATGTGTGTTTTTTTTCGGAGGTTTTCACTGGATATCAGTAAAAGGGCAACAAGCCAACCTGGAAGAGGCTTCTATTCTTCCAATGGCTCCACATTCCTCCTATATGGACGCATTGCCTGTGGTATTCTTGAATTTATCGTCCTGTGTGGCCAAAGTTGAAAATGGATCTATCCCAGTATTTGGAAGTATGACTTATACATTAGTTGACATTTTCTAATGTTTTCTCAATCTAAGTACATGCAATTGTATTTATGATTTGTAAATGCATTTGGCAGTTTTTGTGGTATTTGATTAGAGTTGCAGCCATAAGTATTGGCCTGAATGTTGTATTGCCAGAGCATTCTGTTCAGAAAACCTGTAAATTAAATATTGGCTTTTTAGTTGCTTGATTTAGTGATTTTATTTCCCATTCCTGCTTGTTCTCAATTTGTTCATCTATTATAGGTTGTTAACATTTCAAAACACAGTGAATCGCATTTCTGTTTTCACTGTACAAGAAAAAAATTATATAACCAGTTTTGGACATATCACGCCAAAAATTGACAAGAGCATGAGAGTTTTAACTCTCAGTGCAGCTAAAATTGTGTGTCGTCTCTCAACTTCAGTCATTTTTGTGGCCAGTGTAGATCAATACTAGACTGTACAAAACATACTGTCTGATCTTTGATCTACTCAGCCAGCTTTGATGAGGTATTCTGGGCAAGAACATCCTTGAAAATATTTGGGTCTTATTTCTAAGTTGGCCGTTTTTTTTTTCACATTCTAAGTTTCCTCAACAGAAATCTGAAAATAGTTGTTTCATTTTATTCTACTGAAGTAAGGTTTCAGTCAATAAATGTATTGAATTTTAAGTAGTCTTCTTTAATTTGCATGTTTTTTTTTTTAACCTGCATGTTTCAGAGATAAAGTTTGCATCCTGTTGTTGGTGATAACGTTGGTGTTGTTTATTTTTTGAGCTTTTGTTACTTTATGTCACGTTTGTTGTTTGCATTGGTTATGGTATATCGTACAGTTTTTCTTACCCCTAGACTTATTTCTGGTTAAAATTGTAATCTGTATCCCTTTACCAAACGACAAAATTTTAGACTTGTCTAAATTAAAAGCATTTGCAGTCAGAAAATTCAGTGTTACTGTAAACATTTAATTTGTCATTCAATGGGTAGAAAACATGGTGGGAAAAGGAGAAAATGCTGGGTACCAGCATTTTCTCTTTTTCCTACAATGTTATCATAAGGCTTCTCCCTCAGGGTCATAAAAAGTCAGAATTTTTGTTGTAAAGGGTCAAGCAGCCAGTAGCTTGGACAGAAACTTGAGCAAAGTATCTGTTATGCTCAGAAAAAGAGTTTCAGCAGAGCATATACCTGTCTGTTAGGTTGTCACTGATTTAGATATACTTTATGAGCATCCTTTTTTTTACCGATACTCCTGTCAGAGAAGAACTAGAAATGTATGGACAGGTGCACTGGCTGCTGTTGTGCAAATGAAACATTTAAAAATTTGTGTTAAAGATTAATAAAGCATTGATTCTTATGCTGTTGAAATTGCATAAATGAAGCAATTTAACACAACCTAAAAATCATTCCCTGTTTTTATGGCCCACAGGAAGGTGTAAAGAATTCTGTGGAAAAAGAAAGAAATGGCAGATGCATCATTTCTCCTTCCACAGAGTTATCCCCCCTTTCAAAGACATGTCCCCCATCATTTGATCCATATTTGTATTTTGGAAATATTTTCGTGGACAAGCCCCCTTCCCCCCCCCCCCCTTTACCCCACAATCTGGACTTTTAACGACCACAAGGGAGAAGTCTGTTGAAAACATTGTTCAAAAAGGAGAAAATGCTGGCAACCAGCATTTTCTCCTTTTTTACCCACAGTGTTTTCTACCCTTTGAATGACAAAAATAATATTTTTAGTAATGTTTAATTGTCATCTGCAAATGCTTTCAATTTGGACAAGGCTCAAATTTTGTCTTCTGATAAAGGGTAAATCGCCGATTCATTAAAATAATATATTTTTTCAATCAGACAGACTCCAGGGCGTTCTCAGCTCTCTTCACGCCGATTCACAGTCATTACCACCAGTTCTGCATATGACATTTTTTGTCTTATTGCGGATGGCTTTTATAAGAATTGTGCCAATAGAAAATTGCTTTTAAAAAAACAATGCCCTCCTTGCTAAGTACACATTCATAATAATATTCATTTTGTAACCTTAATTTTATTATTTTTTTTAAATTTTTTGAAGAGCTGATTGTTTCATATTTGTTTCAGATGGGTTAACTCTTTACTGAATGACAAAATGTTCGTCTGATCAAATTGAAAGCATTTGCAGACAACAAATTGAAGGTGATTAATTTGAAAAAAACTTGTCCTTGATAGGGTAGAAAAAATCGTGGGAAAAAGGAGAAAATGCATTTTCTCCTTTTCTCACAATGTTTTTAAAAGCTTTTTTCTCGGGGTTGTTAAAACTTGGGATTGTGTGGTAAGGTTAATTTTGTCCTCAGTATGGAGTGAAGAGTTAATTCAGTCTAGAAGGGTATTGATCCACAAATGACATTTTATTACCTGTGCTTTTATTTCCTCAAATGGATTAGAAGGTAAAAAGGTCACAGACTGCTTCAAAGGGAAAAAAAAATGATTTGTTGATAGAGAAATTGATAGTTGACCAGTCTGTACTTCTTATATTACCTTTGAGCCATGCTCGGTGAAAAAGGGGTTTAATGCATCTGCAAAAAGTATCGACACCGGTCAAACTGCTGGCTGACCTGTGTCAAAACCTTTTGCAGTTGGTGAATTTTTTGCATATCCAAGGACCATTCTACCCTATTATTTAGCTGGTTGTTAGACAAAGTAGATTTTATGGATCCATAATAATGTGGTGACTTACGTAGTTATGTGCTTGGTAAAGAACACTACAGAAATGCATTTAACTCCCGTTACCAAAGCATGTCTGTTTACATAAAACTTCAGTAAGCTTGCTCATTTAGTTAGGAGGTAGTATGCAGGGCTTAAGACCAAAGGGTCCCTGGTATGAGCCTCAGTTTTGCCAAATTCTTTCCTAGGATTGAAGATAGTCATTGCAACAGAATTCATTCCTCACTTGCTGCTGATATCAGTCTGGTTGACGTTTGAAGATACATCCTTACAGCAAGAGAAAAAAAAACTCAGTTTAAACTTGTAAGTGTGTAGATTGGCTCAGCTGTATAAACATAAATAAATTACCAATATATATGGTGTAAGGGATAGAAAAACTCTACAGATTGGTCCTCATTAAATACCTTAACCTTTTACCAAACAATCCCTGGTTTTTACGGCCCTGAGTTGGAAGCCTTTTGAAAACATTGTGGGAAAAGGAGAAAATGCTGGTAACCAGCATTTTCTCCTTTTCCCACAATGTTTTCTACCCTGCTGGAAACAAATTTCAATTTTTGAGTTACGTTTATTTTGTCGTCTGTAAGTGCTTTCAATTTGGACCAGTCTAAAATTTTGTCGTTTGGTAAAGAGTTAAATGACAACAATTATTGCTTTGAAGGCCTCCAAAACATGAATTGCATTTTCTATCTGTTGTCATCCGTGCAACCTTGCAGCCATCAGGGGTAATATTTGGCATGAAGATACAAGAATGATAATAGTTTCATAAAATAAGGATTAAATGGGTTAAAGACTGGCTGAAAACAAGTATAGGTTTATAAAGGGGTCCTTCTGATTAAGTTGTTAACCTTGCATCAGTGGACTGTGGCCATAAAAGGTGTCCAAATAATGTGAAATGAGGGAAAAGACGAACTCTTTACCAGATATGATTTTTAGCATGTCAAAATCGAAGCATTTATTTTACAGATGAGAAGTTAAACATAGCTCAAATTCTGGAATCAGTCCTTGGCAGGGTGCAAAACATTGTGTGTATTAGGAGAAAATTCTGATTGCCAGCATTTTGTCCTTCCCCCATATTGTTTTCAAAGCCTTTTTACTGAGGTTTTGTTAAATCTGTAAATTGGTAAAGGGTATAAGTAATGGTAAAGGGCAAGCTGTGACAGCATGGCCTTTGTATGGACCTGACACTTCTTTTATGTTGGACAAACTAACTGATATTGCCTTACAGGACCTTAACTCCTTACCAAACTACAAAATTCAGACACAAATCAAATCATTCCAGCCACATTTAATTTGTCGTCTGCAAATGCTGTCACTTTGGGCCAGTCTTAAACCCTTTTGACAAGCCAAACTGTGGTAGCTCAGTTGGTAGCGTGCAGGACTTGAAAACAGGGGGTCGTGGGTTCAATCCCTGGATTGGCCATTTCTTTCAGAGGATTGATGATAGTCATTGCAACAGGATCCAGTTCTCTGCCACGGCTGACCATTGCTCCAACGATGGTTACGTGGAAAAGCAGCCGGTGGCTTGGAAAGAAAATTGTGATGAGTACTGGTAAAAGAGACTTCAGGAAAGCATGGATAGGTGCACTGGCTGCCGTGATATAACTGAAAAAATGTTGAAAATGGCATTAAACACCATACTATCAATCAATACCATTTGAAAATTCCACTTTTTTCTGGCCCAAGGAAAAAAGCTTTTCAAAACATACTGGGAAAAGAAGAAAATGCTGGTAGCCAGCATTTTCTTCTTTTCCTACAATGCTTTCTATGCTTTTGAAGATGCACTTGTCATCCGCAAAATGCTTTCAAAATGGTCAAGTCCAAAACTTTGTCACCCAGTAAAGAGCCAGGATTGTTTCAGTTAAACAGGATTACCGGTATTACATCAGCTTTCCTACTTTGAACCTGTTGATTCAGTACAAATTTTAAACATGTCCATATTGAACAAATCTTACACTTTTACCACTGACCGATGCAGGATCCATATATTTGTACCAGTACAGTTTTAGAATACATGAGAAATCAGTGTGACAAGCCAGAATAGCTCAAGTTGTAGAGCATGAGAGTGATAATGACAGATGTTTGGCCACTTGAGGGTTCTGGTTTAATTCCTATGGCTAGCCATCTAAAATTACTAATAGTCTTTCAGATGAGACATTAAACCAAGGTCCCCTGTGACAGTACTACATGCCGAGCATGTTAAAAGAACCAGGTGTAAATTAGGATTAGATTCCTCCTGGATCTTGCACTATATCCTCTGTAACATTTTAATTTACAGACTTCTGGGAGATTCTGTTGCTCATATGGACAACCAGTGGCGACAATATATAAAAAAAATCGATCAACAGGATGTACTTTCAGCCATTTTGTAGCAATACAATAATCACAGCGAAAATTAACCCTTAGCCAGATCAAATAAACAAAACAGACACTTTCAGTCTAGAAATAAAACCTAAATTATTGAAATTTCATGGTTGCTTTTGTCCATGTCTTAGCAAAGCCCACAAGGTAGATCAAAGATCTGGCTGCACATTTTGAGCAGTCTGATCTTGATTTACACTTTCCGCAAAGGCAACTATAGTTGTTAAAGGTGCTTTGAGGGTCAAACTTCAGTTTGATACAGGATGTAGTTTTGAATTAACGCTTTACCAGGTATTACTGAGATTTAATTTTCTGTCCTAGAGAGGAATGCTTTTCAAAAACATTGTGGGAAAAGGAGAAACTGCTGGTTATCAGCATTTTCTCCTTTTCTCATTTTGTTTTCTACCCTTTAATAGAATATCTCATCAATCATTTGGTAAAGAGTTTACCCTTGTATTGCTAAATGAAAGATCTTCTATCAGCTCTCACAATGCATTACTACATTGCAATTTTTAAAGTTTTTTTTTTTTTGTGATAATATATTGTAGAGAAGTGGACAGTATTAGATCCAAGATCAGACTGCAGTTCTGTACAGTCTGATCTTGAATTATCTGACTGAATTAAATTTGGGTTCAGCAGTACAAGGATTAAATATACACTTGTAATTGTTTCTAAAAGCTGAGTTTAACTCTTTAACTTGGTACCACACAATCCCCAGTTAAATGACTCTTAGGAAAAAGCCCTTGGAAAACACTTTGGGTAAAGGAGAAAATGCTGGTAGCCAGCATTTTCTCCTTTTCTCAGTGTTTTCTACCCTATTAAAGACATTTGAACCACACTTGTATTGTTGTCTGCTGAAGCTTTCAATTTGGACAAGTCTAAGCTTCTGTTGTTTTGGTAAAGAGTTAACCCTTTACCAAATGACAAAATTTTAGACTGGTCCAAATTGAAAGCACTTGCAGATGACAAAATACACGCAACTCAAAAATTGAAATTTGTTTCCAGCAGGGTAGAAAACATTGTGGGAAAAGGAGAAAATGCTGGTTACCAGCATTTTCCCACAATGTTTTCAAAAGGCTTCTATCTCAGGGTGGTAAAAGCCAGGGATTGTTTGGTAAAGGGTTAACCGGATGACAAAGTTATAGACTACAGATTGACCAAACTGAAAGCATTCACAGATGACAAATTCAGTGTAGCTTAAAAGATGATGTCTGTCTTTGAGGTGGAAGAAAACATTGTTACAAAAGGAGAGAATGCTGGTTACCAGCATTTGCTTCTGCTGAATTTCCTATAATGCTTTGAAGAGGCTTTTTCCTCGGGGTAGTTAAGGATTGTGTGAAAGAGGGCCAATATGCATACAAGTTAGAAATATTTGAATGGGAAATATTAGACTTTCTTGATGGCCACACATTTTCCTGTGTACATGTTGCTAGAATCAGAGCACATGGTTTAACCCTATATCAAACAATCCATTGTTTTAAGGACCTTGATACAGAAGGCTTTTGAAAACATGTTAGTGAAAGCTTATTACATGCTCAAAAAGACGATTTATGTTATGGTCCTGGTAATCCGTCCATCTGTCTGTCTGTCTGTCTGTCTGTCAGCAATTTGTGTTTTCTTTGTATCTTTTGAACCAGTTGTCTAATTTTGAAAATAATCCACACTTGTGTGCATCTTGATTAGATGACATGCAGAGTGGAATTTTCAAAAGCCAGGCTCTAAGGTCAAGGTCATAGCAAGAGGGCGGGGGTGTCAAAGGTTACACAACCTAGATAGCTTTCTTCTGGCACATGTTGCCCTGCTTTGCACAATTGTTGTTCCTACAATGTTTTCTTCCTCTTTCAAAGACAAATCCCATCATTTGAGCCACATTGGTAATATCATCTGTAAATGCTTCAAGTTTGGAAATGTCCGACATGTTGTGGTCTTGTATAGAATTTATGGCTTGGGCAGCTACGAAAAAGGAATGAACATTTTTCAATTAGCTTGTAAAGCATTTTTGTTACATGTTTAGGGCTATTTCTGGTTAAAGTTACTACAGTCCTCACAAAATAGGGGGCATCTATGCAAATGTGCAGACAGAATGAATAATTTATGTCAGTATTAAATAAACAGTGTTTCCATTTGCTTTAATGTCTTTGACTGCACCATATATGTTTCTGGGTGTCATCTTGGTGTTTGCAATGGTAATCTTTTTGAATTGTTGAAAAAGCCCCCATTCCACAGTGTCAATCTGTCATTTTATAAAATATTTTGATGTGTCTGAAATGGGGTCCTAGATGTCTCGAGACTAGTAATCTAGTGGTCCTGGGTACAATTCTCAGCTGAGGCTCTAGGTTTTTAGCGGGATTGTCCTAGGGCAAGACTCTTCAGAGACTAAGTCCAGTACTATTGAAACTTCTGAAATAATACATGTAAATGTGCTGCTTCTGTGATCTGACTGAAGTATTGTCGAAAATGGCGTAAAACACCATCCATTTTGAGCTCTTGTGAAGTAAGACAGAAATTATGTTGAAAATAGAGTAAAACACTATGTCAGACTTTGTAGGTTAACCCTTTACCACACAATGATGCCTTTTAACGCCCCTGAAGAAGAGACCTTTTGAAAACATTGTGGGAAAAGGAGAAAATGCTGGTAACCAGCATTTTCTCCTTTTCCCACAAAGTTTTCTACCCTATCAAAGAAAAGTTGTGTCATTTGAGCCACTATGAAATTGTCGTCTGCAAATGCTTTCAATTTGGATAGGTCTTAAATTTTGCCGTGTGGTAAAGGGTTAATTGGGTCAAATTTAATACCTTGAAAAACCAGTGATACCTAAATAAATGAGACAATCTCTGCCAAAAGAGAGTTTACTGCATATCCATTATGCATGAGACCAAGCAAGGTTACTCCACTCTTGAAAATATTACCAGTGATGTTCACTTTATGAAATAAATTTAGATCTTTCACCAAAATAAAAACAAAGATCCATAAATTCCATTTTGTCTAAGTGTTGACTAAGGAAGAATGATCCTTGCACATGCTACATGTAGTACTAGCATTTCTACCATTCCAACATCATTTTGTCTAGTTTGTGAAAAAAAACGAAGGTGGGCATTTTGGTTTACTACTTTTGGGCCTTTGCAATATCTGGCTACCCTGGGGTTGTCACTCACAGTTTCCTGCGATTCTTAAAGGCATCATCAAATTTTGTAAGGGACACCGGAGATTTAGTTTTTCGCAGAGTTAGCTGTCCTGAATTAGGCTACAATGGGTTTTGGGCACCTGACCTTGTTAAAGTTACTGTTTAGCCCTGTTTACATTTCAGTGTGCATTCTGATTTGTCCAAGAGAGTAATATATTTCTCACAAAATAATTTTCATAAGTGCAAAATCTTGGTTTTAAGTATAGTTTGAAACGTTCATCTTATTACATGTAACCCTTTACCACACAAGAAAACTTCAGACTTGTCCAAATTGAAAGCATTTGCAGATGACAAATCTAATTTGACTCAAATGATGGGATTTGTCTCTAAAAGTGAAAACAACATTTTGGGAAAAGGAGAAAATGCTGGTGACCAGCATTTTCTCTTTTTCCCATAATGTTTTCATACATTGTGTTCATCAAGGTTGTTAAAACTTAAGATTGTGTGGTAAACGGTTAATGAAGCTGTTTAGCTCTGTATCAGATGACAAATTTTTAATTCATGTCCAAACTGAGAGCATTTGCAGATGACAGATGACTTGTGGCTCAGATGATGGAATTTGTGTTGAAAGGATAGAAAACATTATAAGGAAAAAGAACATGCTGGATATCAGCATTTTCTCCTTTTCCACACAATAATTTCAAAAGCCTTCTTCCACAGGCTCATTAAAACACATGCTATGGTTTGACCCTTTGCCACACAGTTCCGAGTTTAAACAACCTTCAAGAGAAAGGCTTTGGAAAACATTGTGGGAAAAGGAGAAAATGCAGGTAACCAGGTTGCCTGTTTAACCCTTTACCAAACAACAAAATTTTGGGATGGACCAAACTTAAAGTATTTGCAGACAACAAATTAAATATAGCTCAATTGAGGATTTCTGTCATTGTTTGAAAACATTGTGAAAAAAGGAGAAAATGCTGGTTACCAGCATTTTCTCCTTTATCCAAAATGTTTTCAAATGCCTTCTCCTCCGGGGTTGTTAAAACTCGGGATTGTGTGGTAAAGGGTTAAAGACCAACCCAAGTATCCAAGCAAAATTTGCTGTCTTCAGACGTTTTGCATTTTGGTAAGTCTTAAGTTTTCTCATGCTGCTGGTAGAGTTTAAATTTGCCTGCAGCACAGACTTCATCTTCACAAGCCAAGGATGACAATCACGACCTAGGTCTATTCATTCATGGCTGATCGGGTCGAAATTTGTAAACCCCATGAAAACTCACCTGGATTTTGATAGTTATCATCCTGAGAATGTCATCCTCAAAAACCAATCAAGCGTAGCATAAATAACCCTCTCAGCAAAATGCACACACACATATTTGATCAGCCCACATAGCTCAATAAGTAGAGCATAGGACTCGTGAACGTTATGTTTCGAGTCACTTGAGGGTGTGGGTTCGATCCCCACAGCTGGCCATCTAAAATTACTAATAGTCTTTCAGATGAGACGTTAAACCGAGGTCCCGTGTGACGGTGCTATACACTGAGCACGTAAAAGAACCAGGCGTAACTTAGGATGGGTTTCGTCCTGTATCTGCACTAGCCCCCGTAACAATACTAACAGCCTTCAGGGGGCGTCGCCCATATGGGCAACCGGTAAATAAATGCAAATTCAGTCAGACACACACACATTTCGACACCCATTTATCTTGTTTTGAAAGTTTTAGTGATTGTTGAATGATTCCTAGTATATCCAACAATTCTCTCCTTATAGTCTATTTCTCTTTTATTTTCTTTTCACTAATGATGGATAACAAACTGTAACACGCTATTTGATTGGTGCTTTCAAAAGAGACTGCACCCAATGATTTTGGGGATCACAAATTTTGACTTGATCAGGAAAGCACGGTAGTGATTGTCACCTTTGGCTAGCAAAGATACAAAGAGCTAACAAACAAATAATCTTATTTGGTACTTTATCAAGAAATAATGGTGGATTATGGGTTGATATTTCATGATTATGACCAGTGAAAAATACCAATTTCATATTTGCTAATTCTTCGATTGAAGATGGAAACAGTAGTTCCTGCGCACTACCTACCTTAAGGTAAACAGCGCATGCCATTCAACCAGAGGGAAATATGACATAATTTACATGCATTTACCCTACATTTCTAGCGCTTTACTTAATATTGTAATTTATTCTTATGTGGAGGGGGATATGCCACAGGGAATTACCAAAAGCAACTGCACTGGATTTTGAAAAAAGGGGTTAGAAGCATGAAACATATATTTCATTTTGTGGTGAAAGATCAAAATTTTTTTCATGGAGTGATCATTATTGGTAATATTTTCATGAGTGGTAGCCACTCTTGAAAATATTACCAATGATGTTCACTTTATGAAATAAATTTAGACCTTTCACAGAAATAAAAACAAATATCCTATACATGTATATAGCTGGTTATGGGTAATGTAATGGGCTTAGGTGATGGGTAATAAAGATATGTATTTTTCCCCTTCTAGGTGTTTTGAATGGCCCTTGATGAGGCTTGGGAGAATCATGACTTTTCTCATGGGCTTTCAAACCCTCAAGATCACTGGAACGCCCGCCACACCACAAGAGGCACCCGTTATTTGCATGGCTCCCCACTCCTCCTTTTATGATGCCATCGCACTTTTTTACTGCTATGGACTTCCCTGCTCCATTTCAAAGGCAGAAAATAGGAAAGTTCTGCTTATTGGAGGTAGTTAGTTTGAAGTTGATTGATCTTTTCATGTTTTTAGCAATGGTTTGGCCTTTTAACCCTTTACCAAATGATTCCATGTTTTAACATCCCTGAATAAGAAGACTTTTGGAAACTTTGCAGGAAACGGAGAAAATGCTGGTAACAAGCATTTTCTCCTTTTTCAATAATTTTTTCTATCTTTTTATTTATTTGAACCAGTTTTTTTTTTTTGTCTGCAAATGCTTTTCATTTTGGCAAGTCTGAATTTTTGGCTCCTGGTAAAGGGTTAGACCTTTGGCATGTTACATTAGTGATCAAGAAAATTTCCAAATATTGCAGAGTCGTGGCAGCTGTCGTCAGAATATTGGCCCAAATATTAGACATTGTAGCTCTAAGATGATACTACACTTTTCATGCAGTCTCATCTAGATCCACAATGTCTGCTATAGCACCTTATGCTCCCTCCAGCATGCCGAAGGATAATCGTGATCCTGTTTTGTTCATTTTAGAGAGATGTTTGGAATGTATTCACCCTGTTGGACTTAGTGACTATAAGTTTCAGTTTGAAATTTTTTTTCCGTGTATCAGAATATACGATTTATCTCAATGTGTTGTGTAGATGACAGAGCTCCAGATAAGAGGGAGTGATGGTATTCTGAATTCATTATTTCTCTTCCAAACTCTATATTGTGGGTACTCATTAGAATTGTCTGGATGAGACGATTCTAATGAGTACCCACAACGTAGGGTTTAAGGAAGAATAATTAATATTTTCAATATTGAAATCAAAATCACTCCCTCTGTCTAGGGCTCTGGATGATATTAATTTGGTACCATATTTCAACATAAGGCGTGGTTAACCCTAAAATTTTACCATACACCACAAATTTTGCCTTGTCCAGATTGCAAGCATTTTGCAGACGACAAAATTTATGTTACTCAAAACACATAATTTGTCCATCATGATAATGGCCGAAAACACTGTAGGAAAAGCTGAAAAGGTTGGTTACTATAGTGTTTTCAAAAGCCTGATCATTAAAACTCAGGATTGTGGGGTAAAGGCTTAACAATAAACTGAGGACAAAAACTAGACTCGTCTAAATTGAAAGCATTTGCAGATGACAAATATGATTCGACTCCGATGATGGTATTTGTCTTTGAAAGCATAGAAAACATTGTGGAAAAAGGAGCTGATTCAGATAACCACTATTTATACCCCCGCAAAACGAATGTTTTTGGGGGTATACTGGAATCAGCCTGTCTGTCCGTCTGTGTGTCCATCCGTGTGTCCGTCTGTGTACAAAATACTAGTACTTTTGTGTCACGAACTCCTCCTACAGTTTTGCTGCTATTGTATTGAAAGTTTGTTGATACATTGATCGTATACTGAAGTTGTGCAAGATGCAGTTTTCAATCATCTACTCCCTATGATTCAAGGGTAATCTCCCCTTGAACTTAGAAAATTTTTTGTTAAATTGCCTGTTTCTGTCAAAGCGCTGGCGGGGTTATTAAGTCACATTCAGTGACAGCTCTAGTTTCTCCTTTTCCCACAATGTTTTCTACTCTTTCACAGACATTCAACCATTTAAGCAGCATCATCTTTTGCAAATACTTTTAGTAAGAACTAGCCTAGACTGGCAGCAGCCTAACATTATTTTGTGTGGTATGGAAAGACTGAGAGATTAAATCTTCACCTAACAACAAAATTTTGGACAGACAGATGGATGGACGGACGGACTGAATGACAGACTGACTGACTGATAGACAGTTTTCATGTGATACTATTGACTAACTCTAAACTTAATAACTTTGTGTGTGGTTTAAACTTTTACTGCACAATGCTGACTTTTAACGACCCTGGGAAAGAAACTGTTTGAAAACGTTGTGGGAAAAGGAGAAAATGCTTGTAACCAGCATTTTCTCCTTTTCCCACAATGTTTTCCTCCCTGTTAAAGAAAAATTACACCTTTTGAGCCACATTGAAATTGTCGTCTGCAAATGCTTTCAATTTTGAAAAGGCTAAAATTTTGTCATCTGGATACATAATACATGTACAATGTCACTTTTGGAATGATTTTTTCCTCTGTAGCAGACCTCTGTCTTAACAAGCAGTCTGTCCCTTTTCTACAATGTTTTTTCACATTTACATGAACCATAACCCTTTACCACACCATCCCAAGTTTTAACAAGTCAGAGAAAGAATGCTTTTGAAAGCCAGCATTGGTAACCAGTATTTTCTCCTTAACTTACAATTTGTTTTCCATCTTTTCAAAGACAGATCCCATCATTTGAGCCAGGATTGTGTGGTAAATGGTCATAAAGTTATTATTGATTGGCCAAAAAAAAAACCTCTAGGAAAGTTTTGCCAAATACACATAACATCAAAAATTTATAACATGAGATTGTCAACTGTCAAGTAATCAACATAGTGACATTTTGAAATAATTGTTGTTGTACTGCAATTTCACTCTCTGTCACAATATTTCAAAAAGGCTGCGGAACTCAGTTTGTTCAGAATGCGAGACCGAATAAAAAATAAGGTTTATTTGATTATTCAATCTTGTTCCAAACAGTCATGGGTTTTAATGACCCTTAAAGAAGAAGACTTGTGAAAACATAGCCAAAAATTATGAAAATGATGGTCACCAGCATTTTTTCCTTTTTCCACAATGTTTTCTAACCCTCCAAACATAAATTTCACTCTTTTTAGTCTAATTTATTTTGTTGTCTGCACATGCTTTCAATTTGGAACAGTCTAAAATTTTGTCATTTGGCAAAGAGGTAAGAGAGGTCAGAATGTTGGCTCTTTACCAAGCAACAAATTTCTAGGATTGGCATTGTGTAGAAAAGATTGTGGGAAAAGTAGAAAATGCTGGTTACTAACATTTCCTTCTTTTCCTCACAATGTTTTACAAAGAGTTTTTCCTTAGGGTCAAAACACAGGATTTCGTGATAAAGGGTTAAAAGAAAGAATATGAAAGTTTCAGGGATTGTTTTTGTTTAATCTTATCATTTTCAGCATGTTGCATGCAGCCCCATACCCTCAGATGCCATTTTGAAACTCCTCATTAAAACTGGAAATTTAAATTCTTGAGAGAATTGATCTTGTACCAAATGACTCTGCTTTTTTATGAAGATGCCTTTTGAGAAAATGAATATTATCAGTTTATGGGAAAAGGAGAAGATGCTAACTACCATTATGTTTTCTTTTTTTCCCCCACAATGTTTTCTACCGCTTCATAAACAGGTCCAACCATTTGAGGCCATATTTAACCCTTTACCACAGAGTGACGCCTTTTGACGCCCCTGAAGAAGAGGCCTTTTGAAAACATTGTGGGAAGAGGAGAAAATGCTGGTAACCAGCATTTTCTCCTTTTCCCACAAAGTTTTCTACCCTATCAAAGAAAAGTTGCATCATTTGAGCCACTATGAAATTGTCTTCTGCAAATGCTTTCAATTTGGATAGGTCTTAAATTTTGCCATGTGGTAAAGGGTTAACTTGTTGTCTTCAACTGCTTTCAGTACGGATAAGGTTAAAATTTTGTCTTTAGGTATTGCAGTAACTTCTTGAGAGAATTAACTCTTTACCATAATCCCGAGTTTTAATGACCCTGAGGAAGAAGCCTTTTTGAAAACATTTTGGAAAAAGGAGAAAATGCTGATAACCAGCTAAATTCTTTACCAAATGTCAAAAGTTTAAATTTGCCCAAGTTGAAAGCATCTGCAGATGAAGTATCAAATGAGACTCACATCAAGGAATTTGTCTTTGATAAAATAGAAAACAGTGTGGAAAAAGGAGAAAATGCTGGTTACAAGCATTTTCTCCTTTTTGCACAGTGTTTCCAAGAGTCTTATTTATCAGGGTTGTTAAAACTCTGGAATATGTGGTAAAGGTTTAATTCCTTCTTTTCTTGTAATGTTTTTTACTTTCGTATGACATTGGAAAAGCAGAGCATCAAAATGAGGAGAACGGGCTTAGTATATTTTGGTTATATGTTTTTCTCTTCCCAGTTTTTTGTATGCATGGCAACCAGTTTTGTTTATTGTTTTTTCAATTTGGTTTTTACTTTTTTTGCATCTTTGCATGTTCTGTTGAATTTGTGTATTAACTGCACTTGGAAATTTATTCTAAAACAAAATTTATTATGCCAACTTTATTCCACAGGATGTAGTTGATAACTTTAGGTTTTGTATACCCATTAAGTATGTAGTATAGATCAAGATCAGACTGCAATTTTTATGTATATTTTGTGAAATACTTTAGAGAAAAAAAAAGTGTTTAAGTTACAAGCCTGGCTTTTCTGGCAGCCGAATATACCCATATCATTCACTTACGGTAACCCTTTACTAAACAATAGAATTTTAGACAACATTAAAGTATTTGCATACCACAAATTAAATTCGGCTGAAGTGATGGGATTTTGTCTATGGAAGGATAGAAAACAATACGAAGAAAGGGGAGAATACTTGCTACCAGCATTTTCTCCTTTTCCCACATTGTTTTCAAAAGCTTTCTTCTTCAGGACAGTTCAGACATTGGATTGTTTGGTAAAAAGGGAAAAGTAAAAACATCAGAAGTTGTGTTTTGTTGGGGAACTAACTCTTTAACAGATCAATGCCTTGCCAAATGATCCTGTTTTTACCACCCTGAGGTAAAGAGCCTCTGAAAAAAACATGGGATTGAAAGAAAATGCTATTAATCAGCATTTTCTCCTTCTCACAATATTTTCAAATGTCACATTCTTAAAGGTCATGAAAACATGGTATTCTATTAAAAGCATTGATATTTTTTTCTGTAACTGAGTTGTGGACAGCAGTCCCTTACATACCATCTTTTCTTCTTCAAATTATAGTAGCTAGTGTATAATTCCTCTTAATTAAAAGTTAGTTTTTTATGAATTTATAAAATATGATAGTAATGTGTTTACCTTTGATAATTTAATAATGCTTAATTTTCCTCTTGCAGATGCCTTGAAATGATCCTGCCTTAGAGAGCTTTGAAAACATTTGGACTTACAGAAATTTGCTCAAAGAAGACAATTTTTACTTTCTCTGTCTCTGTCTCTCCGAGTGTCTGTCTATCTCTCTCTATTATAATGCTTTCTTGTTTATCATGAAACCTTACTTGTGTATATTTATAATTATGAATATGACTGTTTTTTCCCAATCAAAACCCTTGATGTAAAAGTAAACCAGAAATTTCATGCATTAATATATTTTCCAATCATACAATTCAGCTTTGTTAGAGTTCACCCAGCCAGTGTTAGTAAACAGAGTCGACCCTGATTCACGGCAGAACACAGTGCGACAGATCCAGGAACGTGCAAGGGCTGGCGGGAAATGGCCACAGATCATTATATTTCCTGAGGGAACTTGTACTAATCGATCTTGTCTTATATCTTATAAACTTGGTAAGATTTTTGTTTCACTCATAAACTTAGGTTGAAATGATTTGCAGATTACAAATATGGCACAAATAATGGGATTTGCCCATGAGAGGATGGAAAATATTGTTGGAAAAGGAGAAAATGCAGGTATGAAGCATTTTCTCCTTTTCCATAATTTTTTCATATGTTTTTTCCGTAGGGTTGTTTATACTTGATTATGTGGTGAAGTTTTAACCCTTTACCGAACAATCCATGGTTTTAAGGACCCTGAGTAAGAAACCTTCTGAAAACACTGTGGAAAAAGGAGAAAATGCTGCATTTTCTCCTTTTCCCACAATGTTTTCTACCCTTTGCAAGTCAAGTTTTTACTTTTGAGTCACCTTTATTTCGTCATCTGCAAATCCTTTCAATTTGGACAAGTCTAAAATTTTGTCATTTGGTAAAGAGTTAAAAAAGAATCTTTGTAATCCTCTTTGGGTCAAGAAAATTTATTATTAAACATCATGGGGCTCAAGCGATAAGATTTGTCTCTGAAAGGGTAGAAACACTGTCAGAAAAATTGCTGGGTACCAGCATTTTCTTCTTTCCAACAGTGTATTCAGAAATGCAGACTGCGCAGGCTGACATGGGTTGATACTTTTTGCAAATGCAGAAGGCTTGCTTGACAGACAAGTCAAAAAATTTGCTGACTGTTGAATAGTAAACAAGTTTGCATTATGTTGTATTTTGATAAATATTTAATATATCGATGTCATCTTATACAGTGAAATATCAATAATTTAAAGTCAAGACTTCAGTGGTTCCAAGAAGTAAATTTGGTTTATCAGTTTATATGGAATGATCATTTAACCCTTTACTGCACAATACTGACTTTTCACGACCTTTGGAAAGAAGCCTTTTGAAAACATTGTGGGAAAAGAAGAAAATGCTGGTAACCAGCATTTTCTCCTTTTCCCACAATGTTTTCTACCTTATTAAATAAAGATTATAGCATTTGAGTCACGATGGAATTGTTGTCTGCAAATGCTTTCAATTTGGACGAGGCTAAGATTTTGTCGTCTGGTAAAGGGTTAAATCTTCAAACTTTAACCCTGTATGGAACAATCCCATATTTTTACAAGCCTGACTGGAGAATATGGAGAATGAGCTTGTTCCATATCTTTTCTGGTGAATAATATTAGTGATCAAAACTACTTATGCAATATTTTCCAAGGAAAAAAGGGTCATTTAACTCTTTACCAAACCACAAAATTACAGACTGGTCCAAATTGAAAGCATTTGCAGACGACAAAATAAATGTGACTGAAAAATTGAAATTTGGGTTTGGAAGGGTAGAAAACATTGTAGTAAAAGGAGAAAATGCTGGTTATCAGCATTTTCTCCCTTTCCCACAATGTTTTCAAAAGGCTTCTTCCTCAGGGTTGTTAAAAGTCGGGATTGTGTGGTAAAGAGTTAACTCTTTGCTACACGATCCCGACTTTTAACAACCCTGAAAAAGAAAGCATTTGAAAACATTGTGGGAAAAGGAGAAAATGTTGGTAACCAGCATTTTCTCCTTTTTCCACAATGTTTTCTAACTTTCCAAGAAAACATTTCAATTTTTGAGTCATATATTTTGTCATCTGCTGGTTACCGTCATTTTCTCCTTTTCCCACAATGTTTTCAAAAGGTTACTTCCTTAGAGTCATTAAAACTCGGGATTGATCATGTGTTTAAGGGTTAAATGAAAGGTTTCTCTTTGAAAGAGTAGAATACAGCATGGGAAGAGAATCTGATCTTTATCTACATTACTTGCAAAAATATCTTCTGTTTCAAATAATTAATGCACTAAGGGCCGAGCCCCGGTAGCTCAGTCGGTAGCGTGCAGGACTTGAGAACAAGGGGTCGTGGGTTCGATCCCTGGCTTGGCCAATTTCTTTCCGAGGATTGATGATAGTCATTGCAACAGGATTCATTCCTCTCCCAACACTGACCATTGTTTTGATGATGGTTATGTGGGAAAGCAGCCAGTGGGTTGGAAAGAAAATTGTGCGGAGTACTGGTAAAAGAGTCTCCAGGAAAGCATGGATAGGTGCACTGGCCGCCGCGATATAACTGAAATAATATTGAAAACGGCGTTAAACACCATACAATCAATCAATCAATCAATGCACTAAAGGGTTAAAAAACATAGTTGGAGCTAGAGCCCCCCTTTGTATTTAACTCTTTACCAAACGACGAAATTTTAGACTGGCCCAAATTGAAAGCATTTGCAGACGACAAAATTAATGCGACTCAAAAATTGAAATTTGTTCTGGGAGGGTAGAAAACATTGTGGGAAAAGGAGAAAATGCTGGTTACCAGCATTTTCTCCTTTTCCCATGATGTTTTCAAGAGGTTTCTTTTTCAGGGCTGAAAAAACCAGGGATTGTTTGGGAAAGGGTTAAGTTGCAAAAGGTAATGAATTTACTTATTACAAAATGGGTAGTGAATACAAGAAATGTAATAAAATTACTGCAAAATACACTTTGTGATAAAGTTGCTAAATAAAGTCATATTTTCAGAACAAAATGGTTTGTAACTACACGTACAAGGAATGTAAAAAAATTGTGACCACAAGATATGAAGCAAAATTTCTGCACAAGACGCTTTGTGTTACAGATTCAAATTGAAATGATGTTTAAAAACTGGTTGTGACTACAAGAAATGTAATTAAATTGCTTCACAACACACCTTCCTGGCAAGTTACAAAATCTAATGGACTTTGTGTTCAAGATGGAAATTTTTCATTTAAAATGTTGTATCAGAACATATCTTAGAAATGAAATAATTAAGATTCAATAACTTTTGTGCAGTTTTTTGTGGCATTTGTCAAAGACAATGCCACTATGAGATCAATAATAAATGTTCAATATTGAATTTTGAAGACCACGTATGATATTTTGTCCAAAACCGAAGGAAGTAAACCCAATTAAACTCAATTTTTCAAGACAAATGAGTTTTTCAATAGCACTCAGATATATAATTGGAAATGGCGTATTGAAATAAACTGCAAAAGGCTATCGATCGTGGAAATACTTCTCTTTGAGTAAAAATAGCTTCACCTCTTCATAGCCTTCTATTGGCGCAATGATATGCACAAAATTTGTCTTTCACCGCTTTGCTTCCGGGGTTGTTCGTTCCAAAACCAGTTCGTCCCTGGGCTTGTTCGTCCCATGATTGCACGCTACTCATTTGATTGTGCATGAATATTTACAGGAAGAAAACTTTATTGAAATGTTGGGAATTAGGTCCTGACGGCCAAAGATATCTCAAAATCATACTATTCAGGTATAAACTTAATTGAATTCAATATATTTACATGGCTTCTCTCTCTACCCATCGTGCATCCTTCCGTCAAGGGACGTTACTCCTGACTCCTCTTGAAAGATCAAAGGGAGACCACCAATACACGAATAACGCAAACTTAGGCACCAGTAATCTCCCTTTAACCAAAGAGACGTATTAATTTGCTTAGGAGGTTGATTTTCAAGTTAATATTTAAATAATATT
Source organism: Hippopus hippopus (assembly GCA_946811185.2). Lineage (NCBI taxonomy): Eukaryota > Metazoa > Mollusca > Bivalvia > Cardiida > Cardiidae > Hippopus > Hippopus hippopus. The sequence continues at coordinate 9,241,542 of OX328103.1, read as the reverse complement.
TCTCTTTTTTTTTTTAGCTCACCTGAGCACGAAGTGCTAAGGTGAGGTATTGTGATCGGTCATTGTTCGGCGTCCATCTGTCCGCCTGTCCACAATTCCTTTAAACATCTTCTCCTCCTAAACCGCTGGGCCAATCTTGGTGAAATTTGGCAGGGATGTTCCTTGGGTGAAGCTCTACCAAAGTTGTTCAAGAGATTGAATTATACCTTTAACTCTGGTTGCTATGGCAACAGAAAGGAAAAAAATAGTAAAATCTTTGAAAATCTTCTTCTCTGACAATAGAAGGCGTAGAGCTTTGATATTTGGTATGTAGCATCTCCTAGTGGACCTCTACCAAGTTTGTTCATATGATGCCCCTGGGGTTAAAACTGGCCCCACCCCGGGGGTCACAAGTTCAAACATAGGAACAAAGAAAGAAAACTTTAAAATTCTTCTTCTCTGAAACTGGAAGGCATGGAGTTGTGATATTTGGCATCTAGCATCTCCTAGTGGACCTCTACCAATTTTATTCATATGATGCCCCTGGGGTCAAAACTGGCCCCGCCCCAGGGGTCACAATTTCGAACATAGGAGCAAAGAAGGAAAACTTAAAATTCTTCTTCTCTAAAACTGGAAGGTGTGGAGCTTTGATATTTGGTATGTAGCAATTCCTAGTGGACCTCTACCAAGTTTGTTCAATGATGCCGCTGGGCTCAAAACTGGCCCTGCCCCGGGGGTCACAAGTTCGAACAAAGGAACAAAGAAGGAAAACTTTAAAATTCTTCTTTTCTAAAACTGGAAAGCATAGAGCTTTGTTATTTGGTATGTAGTGAACCTGTTCTAAGTTTGTTAGCCCACCTGAGCACAACGTGTTCAGTCAGTTCAAAATTGGGTCACCTTGGGTCATAAACTAGGTCTCAAGGTTAAATTAAACTAATACTTTTTGGGCACTCTAGAGGCCATATTTTTTGCTCAATTGACTTGAAAATTGGTCAGAATGTTTGTCTTGATGAAATATTGGGTGAGTTTGGAATTGGGTCACCTGGGGTCATGAACTAGGTCACTTGGTCAAATTTAAGAAATACCTTGTGGGCACTCTAGAGGCCACATTTATTGCTGAATTTACTTGAAAACTGTTCAGAATGTTTGTCTTGATAAATGTTTTGATGAGTTCTAAATTGGGTCACATCGGGTGATAAATTAGGTCACTAGGTCAACTTCAGGAAATTCCTTGTGGACGCTCCAGAGGCCACATTTTAAGCTCAATTGACCAGACAATTGGTCAGAAATTGAATTACGCACGTGGAGTGAATTTCGCCTATTGACTCAGGTGAGCGATCCAGGGCCATCATGGCCCTCCTGTTTTCAAATTATTAATTCTACACAGTGGCTTCCTTGACAAATGCCACATCAGCGTTCTCAACGCTTTGATTTTTTCTTGTAGTAGCAACCTCCTTTGTACTAAAAGTATTACATTTTGCAATGTAACATCTGTTTGATAATGTTTGTTGTTGTAGGTGCCTTTTACCCTGGTGTCCCAGTCCAACCAGTGTGCCTCAAATATCCAAACAGATTGGTAAATACATAGTTTTACAAATTCACTAACCCTCACATCTATACCGAACAATCATAACTTTAAACAACCCTGTAGCAGAACGTAACAAGCATTTTTCCTTTTCTCACAATGTTGTCTACCCTTTCCAGGTCAAATTTTACCATTTGAGTCATATATAATTTGTCATCTGCAATTTCTTTGAATTTAGACAAGTCTAAAATTTTCTGTTTCCACACTTCTAGATGACAAAAATTTGGACTTGTATATGAATATTAACCCTTTACCACACAATGACGACTTTTAACATCCCTGATAGAGAAGGCTTTTGAAAACATTGTGGGAAAAGGAGAAAATGCTGGTTACCAGCATTTTCTCCTTTTCCCACAATGTTTTCTACCCTATCAAAGAAAAATCATTTCATATGAGCCACATTGAAACTGTCATCTGCAAATGCTTTCAATTCGGACAGGCCTAAAATTTGTCGTGTGGTAAAGGGTTAAAAGCATTTGCATATTGGGAAAAAAAATGAATTTAGCTCAAATAAGATTTATCTTTGAAAGTGTAGAAACACTAGGAGAAAGGAAAAAAAAAAACACTACTTTTCTCCTCTCCGAATAACCCTTGGTAGAAACTGCTTGCCCCTTGGTATCTCTACACAAGCTGTGCAGTAATATTTAGAAATCATCTCCTTTGAAAAAAAAAAATGGTAAGTTATTCTTAATTGGCATGAATGGTCTTGCAAAAATTCTGACAAATTTATTATGTCTTTGTTAATACTAAAGATATTTATTTCAAACTTGGACTAGCTAGTAAGTATGAAAAAGGAAATCCATACAACAGAGGTAGGGAACCATCAGGACACAGTTTTGCGCCTTTTTTCAGGTAGGAATTTTAAAAAAAACTTTGACATTTTATATTATCTCCGTCATTAATGAAGATATTTACCTCTAACTTGGACTAGTTGTTAACTAACAAAAGGGGAACCCATACAACAGAGGCAGGCAACCATCAAAATATTTTAGACACAGTTAAGCCCCTTTTTTTTCAACTTAAAATTTTCAAATTCTATAATACGTCTCATTAAAGGAAGATATCTAAATGTACGTAAAACTTGGACTAGTTATTAACTATCTACAGATGAACCCATACAACAGGGGGAAGTGACCATCACAATATTTTTGGCACAGTTATGCACCCTGATTTACATTAAAATTTTAACTAAAAGCAACAGCAGCCGAGGGTTGGCCCTACATGCAGTGCTCTTGTTAAAACTAAAGGGCAATCTTTGAAAATGTTTTGAAAATTGTTATCAAAATTCTACATTATGTGTTATTTTGCTGAGATTTTGAATTTGAAAACAAACATGCTTGATACAGGAGATTCTCTTTTTAATTTATGTAATGATTTACATGTTTGTTATGTTTACTTGCAGGATACTATAACATGGACATGGGAAGGACCTTCTGCGTAAGTACTTGTATTACCCCCCCCCCCCCCCCCTTAACTCTTTACCAAATGATAAAATTTTGGACATGTCCAAATCGAAAGCATTTGCAGACAACGAATTAAACATGGCTCAAATGAAGAGAGTAGTCCTTGATAGGGTAGAAAACATTATGGGAAAAGGAGTAAATGCTGGTAACCAGCATTTTCTCCTTTTCCAACAATGTTTTATAAAGCCGCCTTCCTGGAGGTCGTTAATAGTTGTCATTGTTTGGTAAGGGGTTAAACCCTTACCAAACAATCTAAAATTTTAACAACCCTGAGAAAGATTACTTTTGAAAAAAAGTTGTGGGAAAAGAAGAAAATCTTCTTGTCGTCTGCAAATACTTTCATGTTAGAGGTGTCCAACATATTGTTGTTTGATAAAGAGTTAATGGGCTATGTAGCTTCTTAAAGTATTTTCAGATTTCCTGCCAGATTTTTGGTTTATGGGAATGTCACATGATTAGGAACACATCAATTATGTGAGATCATATTCATACTGGAACAATGAAGTCTTGTGATCTTACGAAAATAGACTGAGTTACCAATTGCAAAATGACCAACCTGTTACTTGAATGTTAAATTTGCGCTTTTTACAGCATGTAAGTCTGCTTTCTTTGGGTTTGCAGAGGAAAGTATATTTTGTAGTTTTAGTGTTTAACAACAATGAAATTTGCAGCATAAAAAATTTGAAGAGACTCCTTTAAAACATACAATTGTGTTTTTACAAGATTAAAACCTGTGTTATTTTTCTTGTTACAGATTTACAATATTTTGGTTGACGTTATGTCAGTTCAACACCAAAATGGAAATAGAGGTAAGTTAGTAATTTTTGCATGATATTTTTTGGAAAATAGAGAAAATGCAGGCCTTTAAAGCCCTTAAGCTATGAAGTTAATAAATGTGACTCAATGCCCTGTTGTACACAATGTATTCAAAGATCAGACTGCCAAGAAAATGCAGTCTTATTTTTCATCTACACAGATCAGATAAGATTTATTGGTCAAGAGAAGCTTTGAAAATGGAATATCCAGAAATTTTCAATTAGCAGTTGGCTATAGAAAACCACCTCTTTTTGAAGGGGAAAATCCAAGTTAGCATGACCTTTTGTTTTGTCTGCCAGTTTTTTCGAACATACGAGGGCTGTTCGATATGTAATGTGTATTGTGCCACAGCGCGATAACGCTTTCAATGATTTCGTGGATGATGATACACTTGAATAGCTGTATTCAATACCTTTCCAACGGTATAAACACGAGCCTTTAGCTTCACATAGTTTTAAACTTATAGTCATTTCATTAGAGCTAGTCGTTGACCACTGTTGTAAAAATGGTTGGGAAACGGATTAAGAATATTGAAGAAATTAGAGCTTATATAAAAGTTCGCACAAAACTCGGTCATTCGGTAATCCAGATTTTTACTGAATTGGGGGAAGTTTATGGGTCTGATAAGGTATCTTATGAGACAGTTCATAGGTGGAGAAAGAAATTTCTGACTGGCACAGAGTCCGTCAAAGATGCAGCAAAATCTGGCCGACCTGTGACTGTAACAGGCAAGGCAAATGTCTCAAAAGTCAGGGAAATAATTGAAAGTGATGGCAGATACACGATTCGTGATATTGCCAACGCTGTTGGCATATCGCTATTGCGGGTGCATTTCATTTTGAAGTGTATTTTGAAAGTACGAAAGATTTCTGCCAGATGGATACCGCATATATTGACAGATGACCAAAAACGGGTACGAGTACAAACCGCTAAGCAATTGCTCAAAATGTTTCCCAAATTCAATCAAAGACAATTTGCAAACATTGTTACTGGTGACGGAACATGGGTTCACTATTTCAAACTAGTAAGAAAAATTGGAAACAGAATATGGCTAACTAAACACGGTAGAAGGCCTGTATTTGCCAAAAGAAGCATAAGCACAAAGAAGGTTCTTTATTGCATATTCTTCTCATGTGATGGTATAGCCGTACAAATTCCAGTGCCAAAGGGCAAAATTGTTACAGGTCGGTATTACCGAGATGTTATACTAAAAAAGGTTAAGAAATATTATCTTAAACGACGCCCTGTGTCAGGATTTAGGCATGTTCGTCTACTTCATGATAATGCTCCATCACATACATCTGAGCTTGTGAAGCAATTTTTGAAGTTGGAGAAGGTTACTGTCTTGCCACACCCACCATACTGTCCAGATCTAGCCCCATGCGACTTTTTCCTTTTTCCAAAACTTAAAAAGTTCTTATCTGTCGTCGTTACAAGTCCCGACAAGCCCTTGGCTCAACCATCAGTCAGTGACTCAGAGGTCTACCTAAATCAGTGTACCGTGACGCATTTCAGAAATGGATTCAGAGATTGAAATGATGTATTTCAAACCGCGGAGAATATTTTGAATGGATATAATGTTCATTTCACTATTTGAGTCGAATGCTTTTGAGATATCGTACAATACACATTACATATCGAACAACCCTCATAATTACAAGTTTACAATTCTTTTTTCACTCTCCAGTTTTTGCCAGTATATAAACCTAGTGAGGAGGAGAGAAAAGATCCCAAACTATTTGCTGCAAATGTCCGAAAAGTAATGGCAGAGTAAGTAGTTCTGTGTTAATTTTGTTAACCTTTAAACAAATACTAAGCGTTTGTAACAACCCTGATCAAAAAGGATTTTCAAAAAAATTTTGCCTTTTCCCAAAATGTTTTTTACCCTGTTAAAAACCACTTCCATCTTTTGAGCAATATTTGTCATCTGCAAATGCATTCAGTTTAGACCAGTCTAGAACTCTGTTGTGTGGTTAATAGTTTAAGTAAATGCTTTTTTTTTTTTTAGCTCACCTGAGCACAACGTGCTCAAGGGGAGCTTTTAGGATCACCCGGTGTCCGTCGTGCGTCAGTGCGTCGTGCGTCGTGAACAGTTCTTTAAACATCAACTCCTCCTAAACTGCTGTGCCAATTTGGACCAAACTTGGCTGGAATGTTCCTTGGGAGATCCTCTTTAAAAATTGTTCACAGAATTTGATTCCATCAAAAACTCTGGTTGCCATGGCAACCAAATAGAATTTTCTAAGAAATTCTTTAAAAATCTTCTTCTCTGAAACCGCTGGTCAGATTTTAAAATAATTTCACAGAGATGTTCCTTGGGTGACCCTTTTCAAAAAGTGTTCGCGAAATTTTGATCCGTCAAGAAACATGGCTCTGATGAATGGGGGCTACTTGCACTATACAGAAATGAAGAAATTCTTAAAAATTCTTCTTCTCTGAAACCGCTGGTCAGATTTTAAAATAATTTCAGAGATGTTCCTTGGGTGACCCTTTTCAAAAATTGTTCGCGAAATTTTGATCTGTCAAAAAACATGGCTCTGGTGAATGGGGGCTACTTGCACTATACAGAAATGAAGAAATTCTTAAAAATTCTTCTTTTCTGAACCCGCTGGTCAGATTTTGAAATAATTTCACAGAGATGTTCCTTGGATGACCCTTTTCAAAAATTGTTAGCGAAATTATGATCCGTCAAGAAACATGGCTCTGGTGAATGGGGGCTACTTGCACTATACAGTAATGGAAGAAATTCTTAAAAATTCTTCTTCTCTGAAACCGCTGGTCAGATTTTGAAATAATTTCACAGAAATGTTTCTTTGGTGACCCTTTTCATAATTTGTTTGAAAAATGCTGATTCGTCAAGAAACATGGCTCTTATGGGGGGGGGGGGCGCACTTGCACTATATGGACTTGAAGAAATTCTTAAAAATTCTTCTTCTCTGAAACGGTTGGTCAGATTTTGAAATAATTTCACAGAAATGTTTCTTGGGTGACCCTTTTTGCAACTTGTTCGAAAAATTTTGATCTATCAAGAAACATGGCTCTGATGGCTGTGGGCTATTTACACCATATGGACATGAAGAAATTCTTAAAAATTCTTCTTCTCTGAAACTGCTGGTCAGATTTTGAAGTAATTTCACAGCAATGTTCCTTGGGTGACTCTTTTCAAAAATTGTTCACAAAATTGTGATCTGTCAAGAAACATGGCTCTGATGGTGGGGGCTATTTGCACTACTGGGACATGAAGAGGAATTTCTTAATTCTCCTTCTCAGGAACAGCTGATCAGATTTTGAAATAATTTCACAGAAATGTTCCTAGGTCAACCCTTTTCAAAAGTTGTTAGGGAAATTTTTATCTGTCAAAAAACAACAGCCAATTGTTGGCACCTGCATGTGGTTCTCTTGTTCGACTTCTGTTTTTAGTCACTATCGAGCATGTGCTCTTCTTCAAGAAATTGTCCTTGGGTGATCTATCCAAAAATTTATTTGCAGAATTCTGATTCATCAAAATCATTGCTGTGGTGATGATTGTAGGGGTGGTGACAGATTTTGAAATGACTTTTAATGGTGACCTTTTCAAAATTGCTTGGCAAAATAATGATTTTGTTTACAAAGTTTCAATACCTCAAAAAAAAAAAAATTGGCTATGGTCCTCCCAAAAATTCAGGTGAGCGATCCAGGGCCATTTTGGCCCTCTTGTTTATATATATATATCATTTGAGAGTTCAAAAGCTTTTCTAAAACTCAAGGTCAGAAAAGGAGGAACTTTAATATGAAGTCTATAATTCAATCACCTGGTTATGAGTTACCATACTCCTTATAGTGCTTATCACAACTCACATTGCTTTTGTAAATAGTCTATTAAGTCAAGATCAGATTTTAAAAAAAAATGCTGTCTGATCTACAGTGTAAAACTTTGCAACATATTCAGCCCTCCAAAAATGTTTTAATTGCAATAATTTTGGTCTATGTCCTGATGGAAGAGGTTCATTTCATTTCATAAATTCAGTGGTCAAATGGTTATGCCAGCTCTTGTTTCAGTTCCATTTTATGAGCCCTGTGTGGCTCAGTGGTAAAGTGTAGGACTCTTTACCTTGAGACCTTGGGTTTGAGCCACACTGGAAGCACTGTGTTTTTCATGGGACTGTCCATGGGCAATACACCTTAGACCCCCAGGCTAGCTCTGGTGAAACCCAGGAAATACATGAATATTTGAGCTGTTACTGTTATATGACTGAAATAATGTTGAAAGCAGTGTAAAGCACAATGCAGTTAATCAATCAATCAATACAGTTCCTATTTTTTACAGAGCTTTAAAGTTGCCAATCACAGACCACACATATGATGATTGTCGATTAATGTTGAAAGCTCATCAACTCAGTTTACCCATGTCAACAGGTCTCGTAGAATTCCAAAAACTTCATAAAAAACTTGGGTAAGTTTTTGGTGTGTGTGTGGGGGGGGGGGGTTGATATTTTGTGAGGAAAAATCGTAAGAACACTACATTTTACCTTTACTTGGGGAAAAACTTTCAAGAAAAAATATTGCCCCCGATAGTATTCGAACCCATGACCTTCACAACTGCAGTCGGCAGCTCTACCAACTGAGCTACAGAGGCATCCGATTTGTAGTCTTATTTTGATGCTGACTAAGGATAACCGCTATTTCTTTATCAACAGAATAGAAAATTTATCGTAAAAACAGAAAGAACTTGGTAATTCCTTGTATTTCCTACATGTATGTCTATTTTTGCCTTAATTTTAGAGTTATCTTTGCAGAGGAATGAAAATTAGCAGTCTTTGTTAACATTTTCTTAAAAACATGTGAATTGAAATGTAGTTTAAAGCCCTTTAAAAGCTGAGGGTGACAAGGACATATTTACCTGTATAACACCAAAAAAACATTTCCTGTCTAGAAATAAAGCCAAAAATAGTTACAATATGAAGGTTGCTCTTGTCCTGAATGTCTCAGCAAAGCAGACAGTATGGATCGAAGATCAGACTGCATCTTTTGTGCATACAGGTCTTGGTCTACAAGTTGTGTAAGGCTCTTTAAGGATTTGGTTGCTTTTATGGAATAATGTTGGTGAAGATAGACTGTACAGAATATACAGCCTGATCTTGGATGTACATTGTCTGATTTCTTGTGAAATATTCTAGTCAAGACACCTTTTAATGTTGCAGATTGTGTCTTTTCTATCTAATGAAATTGACTTTTTTTTTTTCCCTGGCAGTTGTTCAGAATCACAAAATGTACGGTTAGATGGGGTACTCTGGTCAGGACAACAAATTCACAGATTGCTCTTCACTAAAGATTTTTTCATTCACAGAAATGTTCTTAAAAGTGGTTTTGGGAGAGAGGGAGATTGATACTGGAATCTGTTTTGTGTGTTCATCCGTAGGTGCAGTTTTGTGTCTCCTTCTACTTCTACAGTTTTTGACCAATTTGGCTAAATTTATAACCTTCAGGGAGCAGAATAAACCCTATGCGTATTTCTGTTTTAGAAACATGACGATTTCAAGGTTGCTCCTGACCAGAATGTCTTGACAAAGTAGAAAGATCAAAGATATGACTGGACATTTTAATCTTGATCTACTTTGGCCACAGAGGCAACTAAAGTACTGAAAGACTTTCAGGGTTATAAGAAGCTTTCTGTATTTTGAACTTGGCTATTTTTAAGGATTGTCAAAGCCCAACTGTTGTCATTGTCAGCGTTGTCTATGTGCAAACACTTTGACATTTTATGATATCTCTGTTATTACTGAAGATATTTACTTCACATTTGAACTAGTTTTTAAATATCAAAAGGGGAATCCATACAACTGGGGCAGGTAATGTAACCACCAAAATATTATTGGCAGAGTTGTGTCCTCTTTTCAACATGGAGTTTTCACTGAATATCAAACCACTCCTGAAAGCAACTGCAACCAAGCGCTGGCACCTGCATGCAGTGCTGTTGTTCATTATGACAGGTCGACTATTACTAGAGTTATGGTCGTTTGGATTTTAAACTTGATCCAATGACAATCGCCTCAGCCAAGATCAGATGCCAATTTGTGTAACATTTTACTCAAATTTTCAAAGTATGTTTTTCGACTGTTTTTCATGTTTTTCTATTCCAGTATGGTTCAAGGTTTCATAATTTACATATTTTGTAAATAGAAACTTATTTGGTAAGAAGTTGCTTCCACAATTATTCTCAAAACTGGAGTAAAAATATGAAATACACATATGCTTTTTAAAGCTTCATTTTCAATGCTATTTAACAGAAACATAAAATTTTAAACCTTTAATTGAAAGATCTTGTATTTAACTGCCTTATTTACAAGCATTTAACTGTGAAAATCATTGAAAAAAATTTTTTTGCCCTGGTTTATTCCTTTTTTCATGAGATATTTTTTATCTTACTTCATATTGTTTGCAATGTCTAAAATACAGTTAACATGAGTGGAAAATGATAGATCTTATGATAAACTATAAAAAAATACGATTCCAATGATACATAGTTTTCCAGTAATTGCTGATTACTCATGAACTTATGCGTTCATAAAATTTCACATAGAAACGAAACCAAATTTTCTACGGACAGGACATTTTGTATATATCATCATCATCAAACACATTTTAGCCCTTTGTTTTGCCATGTTTTTCCATGTTTGACAAACAAATGGAACAGATATGATTATGTAGAAGAAGAAAACATAATTTGCACTCCAAAAATGTAAAGAATATGCAATTTCCAACAAGAAATGTAACAGGAATATATACAAAGAGCAACTGAAAACAGATATTATACCAAATACAGTGCTAGTTGTTAATCTTTATGCATTAATGCATGTTTGCTATGCTGAATAATACATTTAAACTTAAAATTTCACAGATTTTTATTCCTCAATGGAGTAAAATAATCAAGGTTAACAAAATCTACGGACAGGACATTTTTCTAGTTTTAAAAATAAATTTTAGAAAATGTCAAAGTTTTGCTACTTATTTAGTTTCTCAGTCTTACAAAACATGTTCAGTAATAATAAGTCATAATTCATCGTGCATTGTAAGAGCAATACAATTAGTCACAATGATAAGCAAATGTCAAACCCTTTCCAAAACAATGACGGGATTTCATAACCCTAAGGTGGAAAGCTTTTGAAAACATTGAGGGAAAAGAAGAAAATGGTGCTAACCAGCATTTTCTCCTTTTCCCTCGATTTAAGTTACATTTATTTTGTTGTCTGCAATGGCTTTCAAATTGGACCAGTCTAAAATTTTGTTGTCTGTTTAAGGGTTGATATGAATGGAAATCAAATCAATAAGCCCAGTGTGAGTAAATATCAATTGCAAACATGTAACATTGTTTGTCTTATGAATTTCAATGCACATTCCATCAACCTGTATATTCAGTCCATTAACCCTTTCCCAAACAACAAAATTATACCAGTGTTCTCACTAGGATTTTGAAAGTTGGATTCCAGGAATCCAACTCAGGAAAAAATTGGATTCCAAACTGAAAAGTTGGATTCCAGCCTGCAGAAGTTGGATTCCATACAGTCAGGATGAATTTTTCATACACAAGTAATAAACATCTATAAACTGTAAATTTTGATTTACAAATATAAATTTGTATTCAAACACCAAGTACATGTACTGCAGTAGATGTACACATAGCTTTCACTTGGCCATAAGCATCCAATTTCTAAATCCAATAAAAGTCTTGTCCCAATTTGAAACCACTTGTCTCTATTTTTTCTTCCAGTTTTTTTTTTATTTTAAATTCCACTTTCACACAAGTCTGATTACTAGGCTGATCTGGAGCTTTCCTTTCAGTCCCCAGAAATTTCTTCATTTTGGAATTTGTTTATCCGATAATATCAAGCACATGTACAATGTACGAGATATAGTCCAATAAAGGTAAAAAGGAGATATGATTTTCATGAAACATTGTTCTTAATTAATTGTTTTTACTCAAAAGATCGATTGAAAAATTCATCGGAAAGTTGAAAGGTAATGGACAACACTCAATTATCTCATTCGTCACAACTCGGCCGATTCCGTATGTACATCTAACTTGATCACCGGATCAACCGACATTTGCCGTATGATGATCAACCGACTATGCCGAATGTCAACTATCTATCACCATTGCATTCCGTCGATCGCATCATTAGATGTTAACCGTCATTTTCCAATTGAACAGATCTATAATGTTGACCAAACTTTTCCCTGATAGGGTTGTCAGTACCAGACATTGTTTAGGAAAGGGTTAAAGTCATGATTAATTGTAATCTCATTTGACTGACTTGTAATTTAAGTCATCTACAGACAAGACATCTTAACAGTCAAAAACATTTCTTAAATTTTATTGTATGGAAATGCTTTTTCCATTTTAACCATTCAATAAACTGAAAGGCATTATTATTATATTATTATTCTTTTTATTTCGTCTTTACAGAGATTAATTCTGATATACAAACATTTTAGATATAATAAAAAAATACAAAGGTTATACAATATTTTCATTGTAACACGGTGTAAGAGTAGAAAAGAACAATTGTGCAATAGTAAAAATAAGGGGGTTAGAGAGAGAGGGGGGACAGACAGACCGGCAGACAGACAGACAGAGACATGGACAATTAGAGATAGAGAGAGTAGTTTGCAACGCGTAGTATACACATTGGATGGCTTATGTCGAAACGAAAGTGCAGAAGCTACATCCGATGGTGTATTCATGTATGTCTTGAATTGTCGCCACAGTCCAATCGTGTGGATGAGAGTACGAAGAATCTCATTACTGTTTCGGACGTGATAGACTTTTACTCGCAGCGAGCTCACTTACTCATTCACATACTTACGTTTATCCTGTCCGTAGATCATTTCTTTTGAGAATTCAAATACGCAATCCATTAACCAAAACCAAAAGAATTACTCTGCTTTACTTGTTTGTTTTTCACTGAACCCCAGTGAATATAAAAAGATGTAGAATGTGCCCATTTCAAAAATTTCCAAAGTATGATTCAAATATTTTTCTTTTTTTCAATGTTAAAACGTTTTAAATCAAGTTGTACATTAAATTGAAATTTAAATGAAGTTTTTATGGTATACTGACATCGTAACAATTAAAATTCAAGTCAGAAATAAATGTTAACATGTCAAATTATGAATTAATATTGATATTTATAACAAAGATTAGAGATCTACGGACAAGACATCTTTCTACGGACAAGACATTTGGTACTTTTTGAGCTGTGAATTGTTGGAAAGCATTGTAAATTCAAAACCTCTTGCATAGATTTGATCAGTAGACAGAGGTCTATTCAGGATAAAATGATTATATTGGTTTTAGATATTTATCCTAGAAAACAGGGTGGTCTACGGACAGGACAGATTTAGTGGGACATTTTTCTCAGTATATAAAAATCGCTGTCAAGAAAATTTCCAAATGCAAGTTGGTTCCAGGTGGGTTTTATTCGTTCATAGTGGTGTTCAACTATTTATAACTGCAAAAATCACAAAGATTTATGTAAAACTAAATTTTATGGTGGTATCTTTAAATTTCAAATCACAAAAAGTACAAAACGCATAACGATTGGGTGGTTTCAGTATTTTATTTATTTCTCGGGTCATTGTTGATGGATTTTGCTCAAACAACCTTCAAAAGAAAAGGTACAAAATCATGCATACATTTAGCAAAGTATGACTTATGTTAATCATATCTGAAAAGAGAAATTTCTAATTGAAAACCATGCCATTTTGAAATGTTACAGCATAACACTATTTATTTGCCATTTTTTGACTACTTATACCACGACTGAAGAATTTCAGTGAAAGATATCACTGATTTTTTTTTCGGAACATGTAACCATGACTTTAAGCTTTCACCAGCAAAAGTAATCTGTACTATATGGTTGAAAATATACCAGATACAGGTATATAACATAAGGCAGGGATAAAATTGGCATCTGATCTTGGCTGAGGCGAAAACAACTGTTTTGGGGGAGGAGGGATATTTGTCAGTATGCATTAGTTTTATTCTTTCTATTTTCAGTATAAGTCTAGATGAGATGCAGGACATGCTGGAGAAATTTAGTCAAATTGACCTTGAAGGTCAAGGTCACATCTCCATTGAACAGTTTTCAAGATATCTACAGTTACCAGAGTCCGAGTCACTGAAGGAAGTCTTCAGTCTGTATGACAGGGTAAGTATACATGTAGCACATTGAGATCTTTAGTCATTGAAACAAGCTATAATTTGAATGCTATCTTTCTCTGATTTAAAGCCAAACTTTGACTCAAGCCAGATTTTGACTCAGATTTTTTCTAAATGTTTACTTCAAATGTGGGCAGAATGTTAAGTATCGAATGAAGAATGCATAGTTCAAGAGCTGGTAACCCTTAAAATGTTTTCGACAAAGTAATGCTTCTTTAATTATTTTCACTTAAAAAGCAACTGCAGCAAAACGTTGGCACTGATATGAGGTACTATTTGTGAATGGTAAGTGAAAATGGTTTCATTTAGTGTACCTATACCACTTACCACACAATCTCTTTGCTTTAACAACCCTGAAAAAGAGCTTTCGAAAAGACTGTGAGAAAAGGAGAAAATGCTGGAAAGCAGTATTTTCTCCTATCCCCACAAAGTCTTCTATTCTTGTCTAAAACAAATGCCATCACTTTAGCCACATTTATTTTGTTGTTTGCAAAATTAATGCTTTCAACTTGGACAAGTCTAAGACTTTATCAGGTTGAAAAGAGTTAACCCTTTACCAAACAATCCCGGGTTTTCACGACTTTTTGAAAGAGGGCCTTTGAAAACATTGTGGGAAAGGACAAAATGATGGTTACCAGTATTTTCTCCATTTTCCACAATGTTTTATACCCTATGAGAGAGCTTAAGCTTACTTGTACCAATCTTAAATGTGTCATCTGCAGATGCTTTGAATTTGTCATTTGGGAAAGGGTTAGAGAAATTTGTTTTAATCTTTCAGGATGGATCTGGAAAGATAGATTTCCGAGAGTATGTTATAGGCCTATCTCTGATCTCAGCTCCTGCAAATACTGACAGTACAATCTCTTTAGCATTCCAGGTAAGATACTTATCTTTTTACCAAACATAACATATGCAGGATAATTGTCTGTTTCCATGTATGAGTGAAATTTCTTTCATCAAATGAAAAGCAAGGGCGATATTTTCATGGTTGGTGAAGCCTTAAGTGGAAATATGGCCTTGGCATTTCATGAGATGAAAGAAATTTTGATCATACACTGAACCTAACAATTATCCTGTTTCTTTTATGCCTTGACTTAATTTTTCTTTTCACGTCCAGTTTTTGCTCATCGTAAAAAAATATGTGCGTTATTAAAGCTAAAAATTAGATCTATTCAATCTAGTCGGATATGGAATAGCTATAATAATGATGTCATGAGTGATGTTGACTGTCATAAAACGTGATGTTCACCCACTAAAAATTCATTCATGTTCTATAAATATCTGTGTTATATTAAAAATAAAAGTTATAACATTCACCGTTGAATTATAACTTTCGCTGGTGAATTATAAGGATATAATTCACTGTTAGATTTCTATAAACTACTGAAAAGCATGAAAAAAAACATTTTATTCAGCATAAGACAGCACTTGCATGTTTATACCTTACGATATGAAAAACAAATTCATGTCCACATTCACAGAAAACAAAGACCGCAATAGATAGTTATTATCTGAGAAGTATGAAACAAAAACCATGTACTATGTAAGAATATATACTGTAACTATGTAAGAAATCAGCAATATATTACCAAGAGTGTCCATTTTTAAGGTCGGATCAGACAGCTTGTCATGAGCAGTCTAATATAAATTCATGGTATCAACTGGAGCAGAAGCTTTTACCATCGATGAAAAGGCCAATATAGTCATAAACTATCCTTTTACGACAAAATTTTGCACTCGACCAAATTGAAAGCTTTTTATAGACAGCAACTTGAATGAGGCTCATGTGATGATTTCTGTCTTTGGTTGGGTAGAAAACATTGAGGGAAAAAGAGAAAATACTGGTTATCCACTTTTTCCCATAATATAATTAAGCCTTAGTGTGCCAAATAAACCCTACAGTCTAGAAATAAGGCCCAAATAATTGCAATTCCTCAGTTGCTTATAGTGATTTAGCAAAGTAGACAGTGTAGATCCAAGATCAGACTGCATGTTTTGTGTAGTCTGATCTTGACCTACACAGGCCACATAGGCGACTATAGTTGTGAAAGGGGCTTTAATCCTTTACCACACAATCCAATTAAAACTTTTAACGACCTGGAGGAAGAAAACATGTTTTGAAAACATTGCGAAAAAAGAAGAAAATGTTGGTAACCAGCACATGCTTTCATTTTTGACAAGTCTACATTTTTCTCATGTAGTAAAGAATTAAGGGTTACAAGCCTTCTTCTTTTATGCTTTTCAATAGTTTATAGAAATCTAGCTGTGAATTATAAACTTATAATTCACCTGTAAATTTTATAACTTTTATTTATGATATACCATGGATATTTATAGAACATGAATGAATTTTCAGTGGGTAAATGTCTCATTTTATGACGAAGTTAGTATCCATCATGACACTATTATTACAGCCAGTCCATATCCGACTTAATTGAAAAGATCTTTTTCACTTGAAAAAAAGTACATATATTTCACGTCTTTTTTATGATAAGTAAAAACCAGACGTTAAAAGATTAATGTAATATGTTCATAGTATTATCTTGTATTAAAACTATAGAACTAGGTTGTGAGAATTAATAATTGTTGCGAAGGCTCAGCAATTACCAATACTCCCAACCTCATTAGATAGATCTATTTTTCAGTATGCAACAACACTGTACATGTACATATTCCTCTTTACAGAATTTACCACCAAAGAAATGGAAGAATATGGTAGTTTTTCTGATAGATCCTTTTTAGCTCATCTGAGCACGAAGTGCTCAAGGTGAGCTTTTGTGATCGCCCAATGTCCGTCGTGCGTCGTCCGTCGTCCACAATTTCTTTAAACATCTTCTCCTCCTAAACCACTGGGCCAATCTTAATGAAACTTGGCAGGGATGTTCCTTAGGTAAAGCTCTACCAAAGTTGTTCAAGAGATTGAATTCCACCCATAACTCTGGTTGCCATGGCAACCAAAAGGAAAAAAATAGCAAAATCTTTGAAAATCTTCTCCTCTGAAACAAGAAGGCGTAGAGCTTTGATATTTGGTATGTAGCATCTCCTAGTGGACCTCTACCAAGTTTGTTCATATGATGCCCCTGGGGTCAAAACTGGCCCCGCCCCGGGGGGTCACAAGTTTGAACATAGGAACAAAGAAGGAAAACTTTAAAATTCTTCTTCTCTGAAACTGGAAGGCTTGAAGCTTTGATATTTGGTATGTAGTGAACCTGTTCTAAGTTTGTTAGCCCACCTGAGCACAACATGTTCAGTGAGTTCAAAATTGGGTCACCTGGCGTCATAAACTAGGTCACTATGTCAAATTAAAGAAATACCTTGTGGGCACTCTAGAGGCTACATTTATTGCTCAAATGACCTGAAATTTGGTCAGAATGTTTGACTTGATGAAATCTCGGATGAGTTCAAAATTGGGTCACCTTGGATCATAAAATAGGTCACTAGGTCAAATTAAAGAAATACCTTTAGGGCACTCTAGAGGCCACATTTTTTACCCAATTGACTTGAAAATTGATCAGAATGTTTGTCTTGATAAAATCTCACATGAGTCTGAATTTGGGTCTACTGGGATCATAAACTAGGTCACTAGGTCAAATTGAAGAAATACCTTTAGGGCACTCTAGAGGCCACATTTATTGTTCAATTGATTTGAAAATTGGTTAAAATGTTCCTCTTGATGAAATCTAAGATGAGTTCAAAATTGGGTCACCTGGGGTCATAATCTAGGTCACTAGGTCAAATTAAAGAAATACCTTAAGGGCACTCTAGAGGCCACATTTCTTGCCCAATTGACTTGAAAATTTGTCAGAATGTTTGTCTTGATGAAATCTCGGATGACTTTGGATTTGGGTGACCTGGGATCATAAACTAGATGACTAGGTCAAATTAAAGAAATACTTTTAGGGCACTGTGGAGGCCACATTTTTTGCTCAATCGACTTGAAAATTGGTCAGAATGTTTGTCTTGAAAAAATCTCACATGAATCTGAGTTTGGGTCAACTCGGGTCATAAACTGGGTCACTAGGTCAAATTAAAGAAATACCTTTAGGGCACTCAGGAGGCCACATTTTTGGCTCAATTGACTTGAAAATTGGTCAGAATATTTGTCTTGATCAATTCTTACATGAGTCTGAATTTGGGTCAACTCGGGTCATAAAATAGGTCACTAGGTCAAATTAAAGAAATACCTTTAGGGCACTCTAGAGGCCACATTTATTGTTCTATTGATTTGAAAATTGATCAAAATGTTTCTCTTGATGAAATCCAAGATGAGTTCAAAATTGGGTCACCTGGGGTCATAATCTAGGTCACTAGGTCAAATTAAAGAAATACCTCTAGGGCACTCTAGAGGTCACATTTTTTGCTCAATTGACTTGAAAATTGGTTAAAATGTTTTTCTTGATAAAATCTCACATGAGTCTGAATTTGGGTCAACTCGGGTCATAAACTAGGTCACTAGGTCAAATTAAAGAAATACCTTTAGGGCACTCTAGAGTCCACATTTTTTGGCTCAATTGACTTGAAAATTGGTCAGAATATTTGTCTTGATCAAATCTTACATGAGTTTAAATTTGGGTCAACTCGGGTCATAAACTGGGTCACTAGGTCAAATTAAAGAAATACCTTTAGGGCACTCAGGAGGCCACATTTTTGGCTCAATTGACTTGAAAATTGGTCAGAATATTTGTCTTGATCAAATCTTACATGAGTTTGAATTTGGGTCAACTCGGGTCATAAAATAGGTCACTAGGTCTAATTAAAGAAATACCTTTAGGGCACTCTAGAGGCCACATTTATTGTTCAATTGATTTGAAAATCGATTAAAATGTTTCTCTTGATGAATTCCAAGATGAGTTCAAAATTGGGTCACCTGGGGTCATAATCTAGGTCACTAGGTCAAATTAAAGAAATACCTCTAGGGCACTCTAGAGGTCACATTTTTTGCTCAATTGACTTGAAAATTGGTTAAAATGTTTTTCTTGGTAAAATCTCACATGAGTCTGAATTTGGGTCAACTCGGGTCATAAACTAGGTCACTAGGTCAAATTAAAGAAATACCTTTAGGGCACTCTAGAGGCCACATTTTTTGGCTCAATTGACTTGAAAATTGGTCAGAATATTTGTCTTGATCAAATCTTACATGAGTTTAAATTTGGGTCAACTCAGGTCATAAACTAGGTCACTAGGTCAAATTAAAGGAATACCTTTAGGGCACTCAGGAGGCCACATTTTTTGCTCAATTGATTTAAAAATTGGCTAAAATGTTTCTCTTGATGAAATCTAAGATGAGTTCAAAATTGGGTCACCTGGGGTCATAATCTAGGTCACTAGGTCAAATTAAAGAAATACCTCTAGGGCACTCTAGAGGCCACATTTCTTGCTCAATTGACTTGAAAATTGGTCAGAATGTTTGTCTTTATGAAATATTGGATGAGTTTGAAATTGGGTCACCTGGGATAATAAACTAGGTTACTAGGTCACATTAAAGAAATACCTTTAGGGCACTGTAGAGGCCACATTTATTTCTCAATTAACTTGAAAACTGTTCAGAATGTTTGTCTTGATAAATATTTTGATGAGTTCTAAATTTGGTCACGTATGGTGATAAAGTAGGTCACTAGGTCAACTTACAGAAATTTCTTGTGGATGCTCTAGATGCCACATTTTAAGCTCAATTGATCTGGCAATTGGTCAGAAATTGAATTTTGCACGTGGAGTGAAATTTTGCCTATTGACTCAGGTGAGCGATCCAGGGCCATCATGGCCCTCTTGTTTCAATGTTAAGAACATAAAAGAAGTGGGATAATTGTTTGTTTCAGGGTATGATCTAAATTTTTTTCTTCTCGTGAAAAGCAAAGGCATATATTTTCACTCATGGCCATGCTGTTCGTGAAAATATAGCCCTTGCTTTTCACTTCATGAAAGAAATTTCAATCATCAACTGAAACAGACAATTATCCTCTATTTCCTTGGTGCTGTTTAAACTGGGGATTGTTTGTTAAAGGATTAACCCTTTACCACACAATCCCGACTTTTAACGACCCTGAGAAAGAAGCCTTCTGAAAACATTGTGGGAAAAGGAGAAAATGCTGGTAACCAGCATTTTCTCCTTTCCCCACAATGTTTTCTTCCCTTCCCAAAACAAATTTGAAATTTTCAGTCACTTTTATTTTGTCGTCTGCAAATGCTATCAATTTGGACCAGTCTAAAGTTTTGTTGTTTGCAAAAGAGTTAAACCCTAAATTCTCCTTCTTTATGTAGCTTTCATATCATTTCAGCTGTTTGACTCAAGCCATCAGGGATGCATATGTAGAGAAGATCTGCAGCAGATTTTACATAATGCCTTTAGTATGACAGAGATCGATGTAGAGGATTTATTTAATCAAGTAGATGTGGACAAAGATGATAAGATTTCATACGGTAAGAAAGGGGCTTTGTATAACATTATATTCACTTGTCATGGAGCCAAGCCACTAAGTTGGTAATGTATAGGATTTGAAACCAGGGAATCACTGGTTTGATTCACCAGCACCTTCAAGTTCTTTCTGAGGACTGATGATAGTCATTATGTCTCCCCCCGTCAGGGTCAGGAGGCATATTGTTTTTCCCCTTGCGTCTGTCTGTCTGTCCGTCACAAATCATGTCCGCTCTATCGAAAACCTTTTAAGATATTTTTATAAAACTTCACATATTTGTAAAGCACCATGAGACGAAGTGTCATGCACAAGAACCGTAACTCTGGCTTGTATATTTTTTGAGTTATTTCCCTTTGATTATTTTCCTTACTCATTTTACGTACAATTTCGTGTCAGCTCTGTAACTCGAAAACCATTAGAGAAAAATGACCATTATTTCAGTTAGAAATTGCCTTGGTGACATATCAATCCTTCTGACACCAAAAAGGGGGGAGACATCTGTTTTTTTTTTTTTTTTTTTTTTTTTTTGTAGAAAAACAAGTTCAGCTGTGACAGCATTCATTCTTCTCTCAGCTGAACATAGTCTCAAGTGTTTATCTTGACAAGCAACCAGTGGCTTGGGAAGAATATTGTGCAAAGTTCTGGTAAAAGAAACTCTAGGAAAGCATGAGTAGGTGAACTGGCTGCCACACTATTAATGAAATAATGTTGATAATGGCGTTTATCACATAACTCCCCTTGTTTTCAATGTAAGACAGCCAATGTAAGACAGCCATTACGAATTTTCTTGTCTTACACAGGAATAAGATAAGAAAATAATGCCGAATTTGGTCAACGTACCATAATTATACGCTTCAATTCTAAAACATTATCAACTAAGATTTATGTGTGCAGTTGACTGTCAAAACTGATGATTGTGACAAAGCTGCAAATTTTAGTATAATTATATGTAAAACCAAACCCTTATATGCAAATTTCTTTGTAACTATTTTTTGTCTATGATTTACAAACCTGTCAAAAAAACCAATAGGCTTCATGTAAATTTCAGTACACATACACATGTAGGTCTATGTTTCATGAACTAAAATTTTTGAGATACAGTTACATGTATATGATAAAAAGAATCTGATATTTGTTTGTGTTTGATAATAAACCCTCCCTTTTACAGAGCATGGCTCCTATATACGGTATATCGGATGAATTAACGGCCTTATCAAATTTGTTTCAGATGAATTTAAAGCTTTTGCTCAGGAGAAGCCAGAATACGCACCATTGTTCTTGGCTTATCAGCAACATAAAGAAGGCAACACAAACGGTAATGCTGTGATACAAGGAGCAAACCATCCCAAGTCTGAATAATAAGTGTCACCTTTTTATCGTGCTGAATGTGGAGGGCTTTGAAGGAAGCCATTGTTTTAACTCTGTGAATGATGAATTGACATTATCATATGTCCGTAAATGAGATTTTTAATTATTTCTAATGGGAGCAAGTCTTTGTCTGTGAAGCTATGAATGTTTGTCATTATCAATTTAACCCTTTACCATACAATCCTGACTTTTAACAATCCTGATGGAAAAGTGCTTTTGAAAATATTGTGAGAAAAGAACGCTGGTAACCAGCATTTTCTCCTTTTCCCACAATATTTTATACCCTATCAAAGGTAGATTTAATCATTTGAGTAACATATGTCGTCTGCAAATACTTGCAATTTGGATAAGTCTAAAATTTTCTTGTTTGGTGAAGAGTTGAGGCATCTTTTAAAGTTATATCTTGAAAGAGTTAGCAGTATAGGACTTTAAAGTGTCCTTGCTGATAATAAGGATAACCAATACAAAATAG
The DNA here is from genome assembly GCA_946811185.2 of Hippopus hippopus. Taxonomy (NCBI): domain Eukaryota; kingdom Metazoa; phylum Mollusca; class Bivalvia; order Cardiida; family Cardiidae; genus Hippopus; species Hippopus hippopus. Next base: position 9,219,248 of record OX328103.1, on the reverse strand, counting down.
GGTTTGAAGCAAGAAAATACTGAAAAACATCTTAGCTAAAGAAGAAAATATTTTCTCCTTTTCCACTATGTTTTAACCCACAACGAAGCAACTCCAAGTTTTTAAGCACCCTGAAGAAGAAGACTTGAAAACATTATGGAAACATTGAAAATGCTGGTTACCAGCATTTCTTTTTATTCTCATGAAGTTGTCAACCTTTTCAGAGACAACTTTTCAATTTCAACCACATTTGATATTTTTTTGTATGCAATCAGCTTTCAGTTGTGACCAGCCTTAAATGTTATTGTTTGGTCATGATGTATGGGGGAATAAGCATACTATTCAATATATCATCAGACTTTCTTTTTTTTATAAGTATCATTCGTACCTTTTGTCATTGTGATTCCTTTTTTGTAGCGACTTGTTTTCTAATTCAGAAGACTAGAAAATTTTGTATATGAGGTAAAATGTAAACTGAGAGGTTAAAACTATTGCTCAATGAGAGAGGGAGACAAATACTGTGGAATGTGAGAACATTTAATTGTTGAAGTGTGCAGAGTCATGGGTCTTTACCAACCATTCTTAATTGCATTCTTAGTCTTATTCTAGCAGATGACAAAGTTGAGATTTGTCCACACTGAAGGCATTTTCAGGGAAAAATTGTGGCTTAATTTATGAGAATTGTCTCTGAAAGGGTTCAAAAAACAGTGTGGGAAAAGGAGAAAATGCTGGTAGCCAGCATTTTCTCCTTATCTAATAATGTTTTCGAATGCAATCTTCCCTCCAGTTGTTGTACCATGGGACTGTTAAAGGGCTTTTTGTTGATTAAGAAATACATTGTATCTATTTATATTTATTATTCAGCCATCTTATTTTGTGATTTTATCACAGACAAGGCCTCATGAGTAGGCAGGGAATGCCATTAGCGGATTTGAGCAAAATAACAGACTTAGGGTTTTTTTGTGAAACCTGGTCCAGGGACTTAATATCTTGTGTGAAAAACAAGCTTGCCTATCCTTCATTTTACAGTCAATTAACCATTTTAAGCTCAATTCATTTTAACCCACTCTAAGCTCAAACAATTCCCATGTAGCATCAATTCATGCTTATTGTGCTTGAAATCCCTTTTCTATAGTATTTTTGTATCATTGGCAATAAATTACACAAGCAAATTCCCAATAACAACATTCATTCACCTATTCTAAAAGTTAAGTGAAAAGTTGTAATAATGCATAAGCAATCAGTTCTCCACTTCAGTCAAATTGGTCTGACTAACAAATTTTTATTGGAGTGAAGAAAACGACCATATAAAGATTTTACATATATACCAGTAGACCACCAACCTTTTAAAACCACCTGACTCTTTGCTAATTGATTTATGACTCCATAGATTTATATTTTCATTTTCTCATGTAAAACAAACAATTACTTCACATGTAAAGTGAGGTTACCTTTTAACACACAATCCCAAGTATCAACGGCCTTGAGGAAGGTGACTTGGGATAGCATTCTGGGAAAAGGAGATAATGGTGGTAACCAGATTTTTCTACTTTTCCTACAGTGGTTATTTCTCTTATGGAGACCAGTTCCTAATTAGATCCACATTTGTTGCCTTCAAATGCTTTCAACTTGAACAAGTCTTCAATTTTGCTGTGTTGTATAGAGTTAACTCTTTCCATACCATAGACGATACCAGAAGCTTTTGTGGACTGTGTAGATCAAGATCAGACTGCATAGAATGTGCAGTCTGATCTCTGGTCTACACTGTCCACTGCTTTATTCTAGATTATGGACAAAACATCTCTTGATCTTGTAGCAGAACTGTATTCATAGCCATTGAGAGAAACCAATTTATTCATTCAGCAGTGAAAGAGTTAATGCCATCACATAAAGAAATAAATTTTTGCTCAGAAAAAAGCAATAGTATTTTTCATATGTCTTTGATTTTTTTTTAATTTTAACTTTTAACTGCTCATGTCAGGTTTTATTTCCACTAGCTGTTTTATTTTGTTTTTAATTTATTTTATTTCACTTCTAAATTCCTGTGTTGTATTGTTCATTTTTTCATTCATTTATCATTTCTTTCATCTATCATTCATTCTGAATACAACAATTTATTTGTCTTATCTTTATTGTTTTATTTATTTTTTTCATTCTGTTTATTTGTTAGCTTACATGGCTACAAAATTGACCAAGGTGAGCCTTTGTCATCACTCGGTGTAGTCTTTCTGTCTTATCACTATTTTGCTGGCTTACTCTTTACCACACAATCCCGACTTTTAACGACCCTGAGAAAGAAGCCTATAGAAAACATTGTGGGAAAAGGAGAAAATGCTGGTAACCAGCATTTTCTCCTTTCCCACAATATTTTCTACCCTATCAAAGTCAGAAATCATCATATTACCAAGATTTAATTTGTTATCTGAAGATGCTTTGAATTTGGTCCAGTCGAAAAATTTGTCGTTTGATAAAGAGTTAAGAGGCCAAAATTTAAACCTTTACCACATAATCCTGAGTTTTAACATCTCTGAGACAGAAAACATTTGAAAACACTGTGGGAAAAGGAGAAAATGGTGGTATCCAGTATTTTCTCCTTTTCCCCCAGTGTTTTCTATCCTTCCAGGTCAAAAATCTTACCATTTAAATGACATTAAATTTGTCATCTACAAATATTTTCAATTTGGACTAATCTAAACTTTTTTCATTTGGTAAAGAATTAATTGCATTTTTAAAATTTTGTGAAAGTGTATAAGAATTTAATCTTCAACTCCAAAATTGCTTAACCCTTTACCACACAATTCTGAGTCTTCACAACCCTGAAAGAAAAGCTTGTTGAAAACATTTTGGGAAAAGGAGAAAATGCTGGTAACCAGCATTTTCTCCTATTTTCACAATGTTTTCTACCCTAGCAGACAGAGATTGCCATTTGAGCTACATTTAATATGTTGTCTGCAAATGCTTTTAATTTGGTAGAGTTCAAAATTGTGTCATGAGGTAAAGGGTTAAAACTAGTATGTGAAGTGAAAATGTGAAATTCTTAGCGGGATGTCAAATTTGAAAGGGCCTAAACTGTTTCGGGAAAAGGATAAAATTGCTGGTTGCCAGCATTTTCTACTTTTCCAATAATGTTTTCAAAAGCCTTTTTGTCAAGGTCATTAAAATTGTTACATGTGTTGTGTGGTTATAGGATTACATCATGTTATGTATCACAGAAGTTCATTCTGAGTGATGTTAAGTAATTTTTAGCTCAACTTACTTAAGACAAAACGTGAAGGTATTGTCATAGCCCTGGCATCATCGTTGGTGCAAAAACTTTGACATTTTGTAATATCTATGTTATTACTAGGGATACTTACTTCACACTTGGACAATTTGTTCACTATCAAATGGGAAACCAACACAACAAGGGCAGGTAACCATAAATAGTATTTTTGACACAGTTAGGCCCCTTTTTCAACTTTGAAATTTCACTATAAATCAAGCACCTGCAGCCGAGCATTGGCATTTAGATGTGGTGCTCTTGTTTTTTTTACATGGTTATTCTTTGATGGATTTAGATGGGATTGCAACTAGCTACTGTAGCACTAGGTGTGAATAGAGAAATAATTAGTAATATGTGTTGCCATTTGCCAACTATTTGTCAATTGTATGGCCTTACAGATTTATTTAAATGTTTTATTTTTGTAAATGTATGTTGTTTGTGACAAGGGAATGTAAGGGATACAAAGTAGATGATGTTAGAAATGGATTTGCAGCTAACCGTTTACCAAACAATGTAAAACCTATTTTCTGGTATCCAGCATTATCTCCTTTTTGCAGTGTTTTCTGATGATAAAACTCTAAGACTTACCTAAATTTAAAGCTTTTGCAGACAACAATATAACTGTGACACAAAAATAGAAATTCAACTTTTGAAGGGAAAAAAACATTGTGGGAAAACGCTAGTTTAACCCAGTTTAAACTGGTTATTGTGTGGTAAATAGATAGTTAAGGCATATGTAAGTACAGCAGTTTTAGAGCAGTTGAAAGTTTTATTGAGATGTTGATAATTCATTAATCTTTTACCACAAATTCCCAAGTTTTAATAATGAGAAAGGAGGCTTTTGAAAATATATTAGGAGAAGGAAACAATGCTGTTAACCAGCATTTTCTCCTTTTCCCACTATAATTTCCAACCTTTCCAAGAAAACTCCAATTACATTAGTAACATTTGTCATCTGCAAATGCTTTCAATTTGAACAAGTCTGAAATTTTGTCGTCTTGTAAGGAATTAACTCTGTAATGCACCATGAGAAATCTATGGTAAATTTGTCACTGTTCATTGATTCAGCTTACAGCATCTTGTGATACAAATAATGAAAGAGTAATCTGATTTGAAAGCTACCGGTAGTAAGATGGTAACATGAACTCTCAGACTACTTGCCGTCTAATAAGAAAAAACAGTACAGTGAAAATTGTATGAAATTATCTATTGTTTAATAAGTGTCGTAGAAAATGTTCCTTTCCTTTTTTTTTTTCATTTTAACCGAAAAATATTACTTCGTGCAGGAGTTCGGAATAATAATGTCTATGAGAGTGCAAAAAAAAAAAAAATCTGCAAGAGAACATACTATGAAACCATTAATATTCGTTGAGAACTAATTTTCGTTGATTTCGTGGGTAGGTAAATCCACGAATTCAAGTTCTCGACGAAAGATAGGTCTATGGCCCTCTTCAACTCAGTTGGGTTTGGCTTTCATTAATTACAAATATGCCGACGATAACGTTAACATGTACACTCTCTATCGAACAGAAAATTAAATACACCTTAAAATAATTGTTCCCGTAAAGATTTTGTTAAGACTTAACCATTACTGAGTAAATATGTTAGTTTTTCATTGCTTTATCTTCATTTCTTTTACCATTATTCCGGCGATGACAGCATAAACACTGTTGTAGAAAATAACCTGAACGCATAATATCCTTCGTGAGACGAGTAACTCATCGATAATTTTAAGCCATGACAATAGACCAAAATAATTGCAACAGCAAAATTCATTTTGTTAAAAACTTTTCACTAAAGCGAACACTCTAGATTTAGATCAAAGATCAGACCAAACATTCTGTCTAAAGTCAGATCTTGATCTGCACAGACTGCCATTGCAACTGAAGTTTTGAAACATGCTTGATGGGTTTAATCTTTGCCGGCTTATCGATGTTACAAGCACTTTCTCTTTTTTTTTTTGTAATGTTTTCAAAAGTACCTTTGGAGGAAACGTGAAAAGTCATTCCTGTGACTGTGAGGGAAAAGGTTTAAACCATAACTGTGTTGTCCCTCTATAAATGATATCAAAGAATTAATAAATAGTAAACCTCGTTGTTTCTTTTCTTTAATAATCAATAATCCATTTATATTAAAAACTATTGCATTTCGGCTGTGAGGATTTTTTTTTCAAGCAAACAACAAAACTTATTTTTCTGCTGACTACACAAAACACGCTGCCCAGATGTTCTTGAAACGGTCATTACTAAACGTAAAGGGCACTATCAGCTAATTTAAGGCAGCCACAATATTGGCTTATTGTGTGATCATTTTGTATTGACTGGCAGTCGGTATGTGACCATAGATTTTTTGGGGGGTAAAATCTGTACAACAAACGCTTGCATTACAACACTCTTGCTTCGAATCACTTACACATTATGTCATAGATCTACCCCTAATCCAAATTTTACTGCAAACACGTGTGTACCTGCGACAGGCATGAAATTATGTTGACAGACGGTTTGTTTTATATTTTGGTCGTTCTAATTAAATTGGCCGATGGCAAGATGGCGGTTTTCAAGCTGTTGTTGGACGGTGTAGATACATATCAGACTGAACAGAACATGCAGTCTGATCTTTGATCTATTCCATCCAGTTGAACAATGACTTAACTCGTATTAGAAAGATACTTTTCTAAGTCGCACAAGATTGAAAAAACGCCAAAACTTAGATCTACTACAGTTTTGACCCTTCACAGTTGCTATAAATATAGATGCAAGTTTGTCGGATTTTACCCTTATTACACACTTTAGGACAACAAGGTAAAACCTATTATTTCAGTCACCTTTGATAATTTCCAAAAGATTCGGGCTCTAAACACAATAATTGTTTCCTTCTGTCACAATATATTGGCGATTTGCGGTAAGCAGTATTGCTTTCCTAAGTGACCAGGACACGTGGAAAATGGAAATCACTGTAAAGGACTTGGGCACACTTTGACAGTCAGTGCAGATTTAAAGCAGACAATTCTGAAAGCGTCGTCGTATCTTTTACGGCTGAAAATTTGACTGTAAACTGTGACTGAAGGATTAAAATAATAACGATGTAAATTGTAAATAATTACGCATGTCTTAATTGATGGGCTCGAGACTGCCGATCAGATTATCAGATAAGTGTCATAAACTCTACACCCTTTACACTCAATATGATACCTATGTACTTGTTAACAATCGAATCTCGTCGTATGATCATTTTCCTTTTTCTTCCATGCACTTTAGATATAGGCAATTTTGATTTTTATTTTTTTACTCAAAAAATGTCTTTTGGAAATGGAAAATCAACGAATTTACGGTCCAACGAAAATGCTGAATTCGAAAAATCTACGAAATTTCATACCAACGAAATTATATGAAACCACAGTAGTAAGTGTTACAGAAAATATTCATTTCCATTCAAAAACTGTTTTTATTTTATTAGAAAAATAATTATTACTGCAAGAGTGTGTGGAAAAATAATAATTGCTGTTAAGAGTGTGTGAGAGAACATGAAACGTCAGAGGCTTATCCTACACTTTGTCATTTGGAGGTTATTTGAGCGCCTTCAAATAAAGTTAAAAAGAAAAGGTAAAACATTTAAATTTTGGGGAAAATGATCAGTTTGAGGTCCAAATTTAATGAAACAGGGTCAGGGAAGACTGACGGCAGAAATACTTATTGTGACTACTGTATAAGTTGAAATTTTTGCGATGTGGAAATTTTTGCGATTTCACGAATTTGACAAATTGGTAAACTTTTCTGTTTGTGTATTTTACCACAAGTATACTAACAAATAATGAGTGTCTTGAGTTCGCAAACATTTCCTTTCGCAAAATGTCTGTAATTGTTAATTCGCAAACTTTTCGAGACGCGTATATAACCACGTATACAGTAAATACATTCAAACTTCGGAAACTCGAACAGCCCTGGGACTAGCTGATTTGTTGCACGTATTCTTATTGCATCTTTTTAACTTAAGTATTTGGAAATATCATAGAACACATTTTACAGAAATCAGCCATCCAGTTGGTGAAAATAGCTTGTTTTCGGCCGAAATCGATACGCTCTATCAATGTGTTTTTTTTTTTTTTAAAGAGTATCCATTTCGGCCGAGAACAAGCTATTTTCACCAGTTAAGCAGCCGATTCCAGAGGTCATTTTCTTTGCACATATCTAAAAGTCATTTTATCAGAAAAAAAGAACATTTGTAGATATTGAGCGCGAAACATTACCTTGTTTATGTTCTAATTATAACTTCTATCAATGCTAAATGTGTCCATTGAAAAATGTGCGGATTAAGATTACAGTTGCGGTTAATAAAACCTAATGTGTTACTAAGCAATACTCTTCATGCAACCATAGCTAGTTACAAAGATGGCTTGACCACCAATTCTGGTCAACAACCTTGAAAAACAAAGAATTAAAATCAAAGCGATTGTTCAATCATGGTGAGACAGTTTGTAATTGACACACTGAGCAAGTGTGTGTATATCTTACAGTAAGTGTTAAAAAGATGCACCTTATCCAATATTTGACAGACGATTACTGGCGTATCCAATTAACAATGTAGGTGTGAAACCCTACGACTAATTGTTGACTAACCCTTTGTTCGACTTCTTAGAGGTAAAATACACAGGAAAATGAATGACGGGACAGTGACACGTGTTCGAAAGTTCCAATTAGGGGTTGTGCGAGCTTTCTGAGGTAGACCAATATGAATTATATAGAGATTATGCTGGGACCGATATCATTGTTCGAGCTTTCTTTGGTATTCGAAATTACCCATATTCGAGCAACCGAAGTTTGACTGTACATGTATTTGTTGTAAATTTTCTACTCATTGAACTTTTGCCGACTTTTGAAAACAAACCCTGAAGAGGAAGGCTTTTGAAAACATTTTGGGAAAAGGAGAAAATGCTGGTAACCAGCATTTTCTCCTTATCCCACAATGTTTTCTACCCTTTCAAAGAAAATTCCCGTTTGAATAATGTATTGCAATTTCTTGCCTGCAAATGCTTTTTATTTGGACAAAGAAAAAATTTTCTGGTTTGGTAAACAGTTCAGTACATGTTCTATTTTTCTGGTCTGCTGCATGTAAATATATACATTGCTACATTTTTATATTTTAGCACCAGTATATATATATTAATACTTCACTGTGCTTGCATATGTTGCTTTTAAGTGATGTTTTTATATTTTTAAGAAAATACTCTATATATAGATCTTACTAATGACTGAATGCACAATTGATTTGGTGCTGAAACTATTTAGAAGTGGCTCATAATATTTATAACTCTTTGCCGGACAACAACACATTAGACTGGTCCAAATTAAAAGCATTTGCAGACACCAAATTAAATTTGGCTCAAAAGATAGGAATTTGTCTTTGACCAGATGGAAAATATTGTGGAAAAGGAAGAAAATGCTGGTTGCCAGCATTTTCTTCTTTTTCCACAATATTTTCAAAAGCCATACATCTCAGGTGTTGTTGAAACAAAGAACTGTGTGGTACATCGTTATTTAAAAGACCAGACATGAAAAACATTATTATTATATATATTCAAAATAGCTTTGATAGCTTTATTGATAGGGATATTGTTTTTTGAATGGTTTGATTATCACACTATTTTGCATTTTATGTTGTTGGTCTAAGAACAACTAAAGCTGTTTTTGTTGATCAAGATCAGACTGCCTTGTTGCGTGCCCGAGTTGTTTATACAGACAGTGTAAATTAAGACCAGACTGCATTATACAGATGGTATAGGTAAGATCAGACTACTGTGCAGTCCAATCTTAGGATCTACAATGTTTGCTTTTCTGGTAAATATTCTAGCAGTAATCTCTCTTGATACTGCAATGCTTTGGTCTAATTTTCAGTTTGGGAAAGTCCATTTCATTTATTTAGCACTTTCAGGGTTGCATAGAGGACCAAAATTGCTAGAAATCATGGATCTGCTATACTAGTATGTAATTTGTTAGAAAGAAATGTCTCTGATCTCTCACCACACAATTCTGAGTTTTGACTACCCTAGTGATGGAGGCATTTGAAAACATTAAAGGAAAAGGAGAAAATTCTGGCAACAGGCATTTTCTCCAATTTCCACAAAGCTTTCTACCTTTTCACAGACAAATTTATAATTTGATCAACAGTTGATCAGTCCCCTGCAAGCACTTTCAATACAGGGGAGTGCATCATTTTGTTATGCGGTAAAGGGTTAGCTCTGTACAAAACCATAAAATTTTATACTCGTCCAAATTGAAAGCATTTGCAGACAAAAGAATTTAATGTGCCTCAATTATGATAAGATGACTTATATTCCAAAACTGTTTTCAAAAGCTTTTTAGGTTTGTTAAAACTTTGAACTCTTTGGTAGAGGGTTTACTCTTTACCAAACAACACATTCTTTGATTGGTCCAAATTAAAGGCACTTATAGATGACAAACATAATTTAAGAGCTTAAATTTGTCTTTGTGGGGTAGAAAAAACAATGTGAGAAAAGGAGAAAATTCTGGTTGCTAGCATTTTCTACCATTCCCACTATGTTTTCAAGCCTTCTTTCTTTGGGTCGTTAAAACTTGGGTTTGTGTGGTAAAGGATTAATTTACACATTAACCTCTGAAGACCTTTCTTGATGTGACACCTGTCCAGTTTTGAAAGCATTGTGGTCAATGGAGAAAATGCTCATAATAATGTATTTATGTATGGTATGAAACATGTAGTCACGTCTAGGAATTCCTCAGGGAATAAATGAAATACTGTGGGGGAAAAAAAAAACACTTTTGTTCAGTATTTCAGCTATTGCCTTTTTTATCCCCCACCAAAGGCGGAGGGATACAGTTTTAGCATTGTCCGTCCGTCTGTCCTTCCTTCCGTCCGTCCATGTGTCCATCCAGGACAGTATCTCCAATACCTTTGGACTGAATTTCATGAAACTTTATAAGTGTGTACAATAACCTATTCCGACAATATACTTTTTTTTTTTTTTTGATTCGATGCAAAATGGCCAACTGGGAGCGATTTTTAGTTATGTGGTTGCATAAATTTTTCAAAAGTTTCCCTGCGGCGGGGGATATCATTTCTACGAAATTGCTTGTTAAGAGTTTAGAAACAACATATCTCTCTAGATTATTTTTCAAGCATGTATTGCTCCAACCATAATGTTTTAGAAGTAGCAACCATGAGTTTTAACGACCCTGGGAAAGACAACTTTTGAAAATATTGTGGGAAAAGAAGAGTATGTTTGATTTGAAAAAGGCAATAGCCAAAATGGTGAACAGTGTTTTTTTTTTTCTTAATATTTCATTGTTTCCCTGAGGAAATCATAGAATCATTGACGTCATATCAATGGTCCAAATTGTACATGGATACATGTACTTTCAAATTCACACAATCCCCATTAGTAAGAACCCAAAGAAAGAAAACTTTTGAAAACATTGTGGGAAAAGAAGAAAATGCTGGTAACCAGCATTTTCTTCTTTTCCCAGTCTTTTAGAGAAATATTAAATTATTTCAGCCACACTCAATTTGTCGTCTGCAAATGCTTTCAGTTTGGACAAGGCTAAAACTTTGTCATCAGGTATAGGTTTGAAATTGAAAGTTTATTCAAGTCTCACTACTTGTGATGTTCATTTATGTTACAGAAAAAATGATTTATAATTCTTTGATCTCAGGCAGATTTGATTCAACTGCAAAAGAAAACCTTTGAAATTTTTGGAACAAATTCAGAAATTGCCACTTATGAGCAAACTTTCTCTGTGACTTGTTCTCTTTGTGAATTTTATCCACTCTTAACCAAATAACAAAATTAAGACTCGTCCAAATTCAAAGCGGGGCAGACAATAAATTAAATATGGCGCAAACGATGGGATTGTTTTTCAAGGGTTAGAAAACATTGTGGGAAAAGGAGAAAATGCTGGTAACCAACATTTTTTCCTTTTCCCACAATGTTTTCAAAAGCTGTCAATTGCTGGGTCATTTAAACTTGGGATTGTTTGGTTAAGGGATAAACTGATTGTATCACAATTCTTTCTGATGTCTCTGTCTCTAGATGTATTTATCATTGAATTTTTTTTTTTAAATCTTTGTTTATATTTACATGTATGTAATATATGCCTTCTGAGCTCTTTAAATAAAAATGCACAAGATTTTATTTAGCTCTTTTGTTTACTTTCTTCCATGGCTTGATTTTGCACCAGAAGACAAAAATTATAGACGCATCCATATTGAAAACATTTGCAGACCCTAAATCGAATTTGGTGCAAATTGTGGAACTTTCCTGGCTGCAAGCATTTTTCCATCTACTGCATTTTCTCCATCTCTTACAATGTTTTCAAGTCTCGTTTCTCAGGGTCATTAAAACACCAGACTTGTACAAAAATAGATGAAATCTCAGATAATGTACATATACATGTATTTACAATTTGATCATATGTATCACTTTTTCTGTTGTGACAAACATCCTGTCTTTCATTGCCACCATCCCAACAATCCTATCCACTGTTTCCATGGAAACAACCTGTTGCTTAGCTACAGCATTGACTTGCTGTCCAGATTTTCTGTTCCGTAGAGAATCAGCCACTGGCACACACTGTCTGTACACATAGATATGTTTGTTACCATCACAAATAACAGCGTAGGAACAGTCAGGTGGACAACTAGAAAATTTTCTCTGAGTTTTGGATGCCTGCACATAACCAAAGGCATTGAATGTTGAAAAATGAGACCATCCAGTCTGGGAGTTTAGATCTCTTTTCCATAAGATCCCATCTACATCATGTCTAAGGCAAATAGCTGCCAGCTCCTCTTTATCTAATGTTGCATTGAAAAGCCATTGGTGACCTCCAAGGTTGTACTGAAGAAACAAAATGTAAACAGGGGTAACAGCCATAGATGTTTTTGTTACTAGTCTAAATTTTGTGGCGATAACCTGTTACATGGAACGATTCTAATGAATAACCACAACATGGGTTATAGTGACATGTTGATGTTTTCATGTTTTTTCACTAACAGTATCTGAAACAGATTTATTATTTCAGACTAACACTGTTCACCCTTTCAAACCTTAAAAAACAAGGGAGATGCATCAAATATTTGTCAACATTAAATTAAGATTAAAATAACCAATTCAAATCGGTCAAATCAACACTCCACCTTTTGTACTTACTGTACTATTCAATAGTAACTAATTCAGAACAAAATCGAATCAACGCTCTACTTTTTGTACAATGTAAAAGTAACTATTTCAGGCCTCACAAAAAAATATCTCTGTTTAAGGTTTCGGTCCAAGATGCTGTAGGTAGGGTATTTAGGGATTTTTTTTTTTCCCCCAGAACCTTTTTACATGGACCATGTACCGAAATCATATTGACAGATTTTTTTTTCAATTGTAGCGTAAAAAGTTTAGGGTTGGCAGCATTTTCTAGGTAGGGTCGGGGAACCCTAACCACAAATATTTTTTTGATAGGCCTTAGAACAAAATCTGGTCAACAGTATACGTTTTGTATTATTTAATAGTAACTAATTCACAACAAAATCGAATCAACACTTTACCTTCTGTACTATTTTATGACTGTCACCATTAAGCGTGATCAACATGAAGTTTTCGTCAGGGTACATATCACATTCCTCAAGCTGTTGTACATTGTAGGGTTTCTCCTGCTTTTCTGAATCAGCATTCTGGTATAAAAATATTGCAAGATATTTCATAACAAATAATTTCCTTAACTCTTTACCAAACGGCAAAATTTTAGACTGGTTCAAATTGAAAGGATTTGCAGACGACAAATTAAAGACGGCTCAAATGGCAAAATTTGTCCTTGATAGAGTAGAAAACATTGTGGGAAAAGGAGAAAATGCTGGTTACCAAACCCAGGATTGTTTGGTAAAGGGTTAATCTTTAAAATTCAACTAGCCCCTTTATAAGCCAGATAACCCTTTACCACACAATCTGGAGTTTTAACAACCCTGAGAAAGAAGCCATTTGAAAATATTCTGGGGAAGGGAGAAAATACTTGTAACCAGCATTCTTTCCTCTTCCCAAAATAATTTCTAGAGCTAATTCTATCATTTTAGCAGCAATCAATTTGTCATCTGCAAATGCTTTCAATTTGGACATGTTTATAGTTTTGCTGTCTGGTAAATAGTTAACCATTAAACTACTAAATAAGTGGGATACAAATTTCAAACCAATCATATTCTATTGGAAAAGTTATTGTATCAACATCTTGATAGATACTTGTCCGTGCTGCATGCAAGGCACAGTGGCTTAGATAAGCAAGAAAGACAACAAACTTCCCGAAATACGTCAGTCCGACGGACATGACCGACAAATCTTGACAAGGACCGACAATTTTTCAGGCTAGATCGGTCCGACTGTCCGGCATTTATTCCGAGCCGTTGAAAACGTAATCGCAATGTTTTGGACAAAAATGGCCTCGTTTAAATGTTACGAAGGCGCTAAACCTGGTAAAAAAAAGAAAATTAATGTCAGAGGAGCACATTGAATAGAAAAAAGAATATGAAAAAAAGAGACCGGAGAGAAAATTGATCGAGAAAAGAAAACATCATTGAGAATGGTTGGTTTATGACTCGGAAAAGGTGCAAATGCGCTGCACAGACTGTCTGCACAAATTTAATGAATTGACTTGCTTGTACTGTTTAGTATTTTCTCCTTTTCCAATAATGTTTTCAAAAGCATTTTTCCTCAAGGTTGTTAAAATTCGTGATTGCTTGGTAGGGGGTTAAATGTCAGTGACTTTTGAATGTCTTAATGAGTGGAGAAATAGTTTGATATCATCATATTCATAAAGTTGATATAGCTGGTACCCTTCTTTCTTATGTTTTCTTTGTTTTTGTTAAATTTGATTCGGTCTGACAGATTTTTTTTCAGTCTGACAGATTTTCAGGCCTTGTCAGACCGAATGTCTGACACTTTTTGTGAACTTTCGGGAAGTCTGAGACAACTGTCAAAAACATACAGTGTGACCTCTACCTGTATAATAACTGTAATATTTATAATGATGATGATGAAATAAATTATATATTCTATTGAAGCCAATCTATGACGCGAGACGTGAGCCACTCATGTGACAAAAACCTAATATGACTGTATAGTATTTTACCTAACAACATAATTTTAGACTCGTGCAATTTGAAATCACTTGCAGAGGAAATATAAACTTTGGCTCAATTCAAATAATCTGAGTCAGGGTAGAAAACATTGTGGGACAAGGAGAAAATGCTGGTTACCAGCATTTTCTCCTTTTTTCCACAATGTTTTCAAAAGTTTTCTTCTTCAGGATTGTTAAAATACAGGATTGTTCTGTTTGGTGAAGAGTTAAAGCACAACAAAAAATAAACAGACCATACCCATTGTTCAGATGTTAAGTGCGCCAGACGCTCGTGTATAGCCGCCACATCAGACGGATCCATGACCAATTCACCTCTAGTATCACCTTCAACAACTTGAGGCCACATGCTACTGTCTGACTTACTCAGTGTGATCTCTACTCTGAAAGACATAGAAAAAGTCACCAATTAAATCATTTTTATGTATTGTAGGTCTGACAATACCCCCACCCCATCCTCTTTCTTCCCCCCCCCCCCCCACCCCCAACTCCCCTGCCCACAGCCTCATATCCTGAAGATTGAATGGGTTGAATGAGTTTGAAAACCAAGCTTAAAGGATAGTTTATGATACAATACCATGTGACCAGGTCAATGCAGGTGACTTGCTCTTCATACTGTTAGAAGAAACAATTTCCTCTTTTTTTTTTTTCAAAGTTTCCTTGATTGTATAATCTATAAGAAGTAGTCTGACTTATGTGACTTAACTGTTTACCATATAAACCTAAATTTGAAAGATCTTGAGGGAAAAGGCCTTTGAAAACATCCTTTGAATAAGGTAAAGTGCTGGAAACCATCATTTTCTCCATTTCTCAATGTTTTCCAGCCAAGCCCGTTAGAGCAGTTTGTAGCGTGCAGGACTGACAAATACAAATCTCATAATGTCAATTTGGATGAGTTTAAAAACTGCCCTATGGTAAAGAGTTAAGACGGATAGATACAGGCAGATAGACAAGCTTAAAGACAGACAAAACAACATAATATACAATCACCTTTGGCCATCGAGAGTAAACACACTGGAGTCTGGATCAACTTTATCATGCAGCTGGCCCTTCAACAGTTCCCTGTCATTTTTCAGACCAAAGTCAATGTGTGTGGGTTTTACTGTTAGATAGATATCTGTCTTTTTCACACCAGTAGGGACCGTAAACTGTATAGACACATCATCCTCTGTTTGATTCCATGTATATTCGGGAGGGCGGATCTCTGTAAGAAAGTAACTTGACATCGTTTCTTGCAACACATAACTGTGACAGAAGCATAGCCACAAAATCCAAGAGGTCAATTAACTCTTTACCAAACAGGAAAATTTTAGACCAGCCCAAATTGAAAGCATTTGCAGATGACAAATTGAATGTAGCTAAAATGACAATTTCTATGTTTGACAGCATAGAAAACATTGTGGGAAATGGAGAAAATGCTGGGTAGCCTCTAGTGGAACAGTGAATGCAGGCAGAAATATCAAACTTTTGAATAGGAAATATTCTATAGGGGCTTATACATCCAAATACTCATGCATTTTGGTTTAGCAAATCTCGTTTGCATACATCAGGTAGGGGCTTCATTATGTGTACTTGTTGTATTGTACAAACTTGTAGACATAGATGCAGGACCTATTGCATTTTGAGTCATATAATCTGGAGGACCCTCAATATATTTGCAGAAAAATCAGAATCGGAGGCGTATGTTACTATGGCGATACTATAAGCAGGTCAATACTATCTTCTGATAGGAGAAAAAGTTGCACCAACGAAACAGGTCATCCTTCGACAAATTTAATTGCTGTTAAAACTCTTTACCACACAATCCTGTGTTTAAATGACCCTGAGGATAAAGCCTTTGGAAACCATTTTATGCTGGTAGCCAGCATTTTCTCCTGTCCAACTAACTATGTTTTCTAGTCTTTCAAGACAAATCCCATCATTTTAGGAACATATTAATTTTTTTTTTTTTTTTAAGGTATAAACATTTGAAAACAGAAACATGGAAAAAGAACATGATTGATTGTATGGTGTTTAGCTCCGTTTTCAACATTACTTCAGTTTTATCGTGGCAGCTTGTGCACCTATCCATGCTTTCCTGGAGTTTCTTTTTACCAGTACTCCTCACAATATTCTTTCTAAGCCAATGGCTGCTTTCCCAAATAACCATCGTCAAAACAATGATCATCAGTGAGAGAGGAATGAATTCTGTTCCAATGACTATCAACAATCCTCGGAAACAAAATTGGCCGTGCCGGGAATCAAACCAGCAACCCCCCGTTCTTCAGTCCTGCACGCTACCAACTGCTTTAACGGGTTTGGCTGGAAAAAGTACAAAATTCCGAATACAAAACAGTTATTATGCATCAATGATAAGGCATTCAGATGGCATTAAGCTTACTTTCGAAGAAAAAAAAATCTTTCTGATATAACACGAACCTGATGCCTCTTCTTTCTCCTCATCACTAACTACAGGAATTTCTGAATCACGAGTGAAAATAAACTTAGCATCGCCAGCTATGGATAAGCTTTTACCGTCCATATCAATGGCTGCATAATGGAAAGGGCGTCTGCTCACAAGCTGTCGCGTTCTGTACACCATCCACACACTTCTATCAACTGTCAACGAAAGTATTTCTTAGCATAATAACTTTTTCCCAAACCACAAGATTTTGGACTGGATCAAATTGAAAGCATTTGCATATGACAAATAAAAGGTAACTTAAATGGTGATTTTTGTACTTGATAGGGTAGGAAATCTTGTGAGAGAAGAAGAAAATGCTGGTTACCAGCATTTTCTCCTATTCTCATAATGTTTTCAAAAGCCTTCTCTTTTAGGGTCATTGAAACTCAGGACAGTGTGGTAAAGCATTAAGGAAGATAATTCTTAGCACCATGAAGGCCAAATTAGGTGTTTCTGTGGTTGGTGTGGATCAAGATCAGATTGTATAGAAATACAGCAGGATCAGACTGTAGAGTGGCAAGTCTGCAGGATCCGTATTCACCAACCATTCTTTATTCCTTTCTTAGTTTTATCTAATATTTGAAAGTAACTATTCCAACTTGTAAAAAAATATAACCAAATTCTGAAAGTTTCACAAAAATTCGACCACAAATGCAGCCTTTAATGCGTACACAAAAAATATAAATTTTCAACCTAAAATACCTACTTTTCCCTTACTGTTTGTCAGATTTTTCACGAAATGCCGACCACAAATATGGACTTAATCGCGTAAAGAAGAAAAAGACCAACGGCCTAATGAACAGACGGGTAGACAGAAGACGGAAACCACACCATGATATAAGCTCTGCTGGCTTTCAGCCAGTACAGCTAAAAATTTCAGACAACAAATCCAATGTTTCTCATATATCAAGATTTGTTCATGAAAGTTGAGAAAACAATGTGGGAAAAAAGAGAAAATGCTGGTTACTAGTATCTTCTCTTTCTAGCCCAATCTTTTTCTAGATAGTTGTTAGAAAAATACAGCATATTTTGGTAAAGGGTTAAAGAACTAACCTGATGAAAATGTGACCCATTCCAGGACAGTTAAATACTGAGATTTATATTTGTCTTTCTCTTCTGGCGTGGATTCTGTCACATGTACCAACAGACATTCTATCTTATTGTCATCTGCAGTCTTCACCTCCAAACTGTCTGCCAATAAACATGGCTGCTTCTCGTCAAAAACAGATTTGGAAGCCAGTGTCTGAAATATAGTCAAAATCAACAGTACTATACCCATACTTATAACCCTTATTAAGGTCTACGGCCCCTAACTCTCATATTAAAAGATGGACACGGCTGAGATTGGCCAAATAGCCTTTACAAAAACGTCGATGTTTACCAATGAGTTAGGAGCCGTAGACCTTAAATAATCCTGGGTTTTCACAACCCTTGGATGAAAAAACGCTGGTCAGCATTTTCTCTCTTTTCCTACAATGTTTTTTTACCCTTTCAGAGATAAATCTGATCATCTGATCCTAATTTAGTTTGTCATCAGCAGATGCTTTCAATATGCAGGACCTAAAAAAATTTTTTTAGCAAATCTGGGGATTTTATGATCCTGGGAAAGAAAGCTTTTGAAAAACATTGTTGGAAAAAGGAAAAAGTGTTTGGTAACCAGCTTTTTTGCACTTTTTCCCACAATATTTCTATCTTATTAAAGACAAAAATCTATCTTTTCAGCCATATTGAATTTGTCGTCTGCAAGAACTTTCAATTTCATCAAGTCTTAAATTTTACCATTTTGAAAAGACTTAATATTAATGGATCTATCATCTCTCCATTAGCAGTATATCTTCTGAAACTAATTTGCAGCTGACGACTTCGAAGGTATCCTCTTGAAGTTTGTGTAATCAGAGTTAGATATAGCAATAATAATATGAGTGAGAATGTTGTGACAAAAAGAGAAATTGTTTTTTATGAGCAAATTATCCTTTGACCAACATGTTCTAAAGGGAGTTATGTTGCAAGTAAATAAAAGTTTTATGTTCCATAGTTTCTTCTTTTGCGACATTTTTATCATATACATCATTCCAAACTTAATCCAAACCATGTTAATGCTGATTATTCATATTAGTCATGCTCTGTGAAATGGGGGTTTCATGCATCTGCAAAAAGTTTAGACCCATGTCTACCTACCAGCATTTCTTCTTTTCTCAACAACTTTTTCTAACCTTTCAAAGAAAGTTCCCATCATTTGGGCTACATTTGAATTTGTCTTTTGCAAATGCTTCCAATTTGGACAAGTCTAAATTTTTGTTGTTTGCTAAAGAGTTCAACACTTTTCTGCATCTTACCTTCCACTGGTCAGTATCACTCTCTCGGTTCCCTGTATGTACAATGTGTACTGTTCCGGCTCCATCACATATCAATGCCAAGTCCGGAGCCAGGAATTTCAAACCTACATTGTATCTGCCTGGTACAAGCTGCTGCTTACCAGCTTCAGGTATAGAAAAAACACTGGGTCCACATGTCACTGAAATGTCCTGTAAATTTTAGAAATAGAAAGATGTGTACACATATAATAGGGCTTGACAGTCAAGATAAACCCTTTACCACATAATCCTGACTTTTAATGTTCCTGGAAAACAGGACTTTTGAAAACATAGTGGGAAAAAGAGAAAATGCTGGTAACCAGCATTTTCTTTTTTTCCCACAGTCTTTTCTACCCCATCAAAGACAGAAATCATCATTTGAGCAATATTTAGTTTTTCGTCTACAAATGCTTTCAATTTGGTCTGGTCCAAAATTTTGTCGTTTTGTAAAGAGTTAACCCTTTACCACACAATCCCAACTTTTAACGACCCTATGAAAGAAGCCTTTTGAAAACATTGTGGGAAAAGGAGAAAATGCTGGTAACCAGCATTTTCTCCTTTTCCCACAATGTTTTTTACCCTTCCCAAACAAATTTCAAATTTTCAGTCACTTCTGTTTTGTCGTCTGCAAATGCTTTCAATTCGGACCAGTCTAAAATTTTGTCGTCTGGTAAAGAGTTAACAGTGTCTTGAGATCCCAAGGACAACACAAAATTTTTGAAGGTACACCTGAGCTTCATCATTTCACAGTGAGGTGTACAGAATTTAGCTGCATCAGGACATCTGCTATGAAAATTAGTGTCACAATCATGTATACCAGCTCTAGTACTGAAAGAAACATAACTTTGAACTTGTTCACCTTAACTCTTTCCCACTCAATCCCAACTGTTATTTACCACCTCGGCTGGATTCTGTCTTAGTCAATAACAAGAAGCCAAAGTCTGAAGTAAACAACTTCATAATGACAGAAATATGAGAAAATGAGCAGTTTATTCAACAATAACTATTATGATGAAGTTAATAATAGAGCTATGAAGATTCCTTAATATTTGACTTTAATCAAAGCTAAGGGAGCTTAATTCATCTGCAAAAAGTATCAACCCATGTCAGCCTGCATAGTCTGTGCAGGCTGACATGGGTCAATTGCTATCGGTCAATTTTCTGCATGTTCAAGGACCACACTTCCTCCAGATTCAGTCAGTTGTTAGACTAAATAGATTATATGGCTCTTTAACTATGTGATGACTTGCTTGGTTTAACGCATCACAGAGGTGCATCAACCCATTACCACACAATCCCTACTTTTGACGACCATGAGAAAGAAGCTTTTAGAAAACATTGTGGGAAAAGGGGAAAATGCTGGTAACTAGCATTTTCTCCATTTCCCATAATGTTTTCTACCCTTCACAAAACAATTTTCAAATTTTCAGTCACTTTTATTTTGTCGTCTGCAAATGCTTTCGATTTGGACAAGCCAAATATTTTGTCGTCTTGTAATGAGTTAAGCCCCCTTTTGCCTGAGCAAGCTTAATTTTCTATGAAATCAACAGAGATAAAAAGGAAAATAGAGAAAGATAAGACACCTACATAGCCTGACATTTTTCTGACATTCCAATCCTTGTCTATATAATACAGTGTGTTGTTTTGCCATGCATCAACGATCAAGTGATTGTGGACTCCAAACAGTTGTGTATGATGGTAAGAAAACTGATCATCTCCAAGTTCTGTAATGTCAATACCTGCAAAACAAAGTTTCTTTCTTTTTTTTCTTTTTTAACCTTTTCCAAAACAACAAAATTTTAGAATCGCTACATTAACTCTTATCCTGCTAAATAAATGAAATGAAACTCTCAGGCCGATAGTAAAACCAAAACGTTGCTATTTCAAAGGTATTTTTTTTGGAAAAGTATCTCCTTATCAAACTGTGTAGATCCAAGATCAGACTGCACATTCTGTGCAGTCTGATCATGACCTACACTGTCCGAAAAAGGTCCTTGAGTTGCGCTTAGCAGCCTAAGGGTTAAAAGCATTGAAAGAAGACAAAAAGAATGTGAGTCAATAATTACCATCATTTTCTCCTTTTCCCACTATGTTTTCTATGCTAACAGAAACAATAATTTGATATACATTTAAATTGTCCTCTGCAAATGCTTTGAATTAGGACAAATTCACAATCTGATGTTTGCTAAAGAGTTAACAATAGTATGCACTATATGGATAAATATGAACTCTTAACCAGGAGACAAAAACTTTCACTATTCCTAATTGAAAGCATTACAACTTTACCACACAATCACAAGCTTTAATGACCCTGATGGAGTAAGCTTTTGAAAGTACTGGTATTGTGGGAAATGTTTTTTACCCTTCCAAAAACATATCATCGAGTGCCCTTATTCCGTGAGTGTCCTTGAACCGGTGATTTTTTGTTTATATCTCATAAAGCACATAGTTTGATGACGTCACACGGTATTTCTGCTCGTAACCCTTACCAATAATCAAATGTTTTATTGCCCTTGAATTTCAGCCAAATACCAGACAAATGCTTTTAAAAATCAATCAATTATCTGATTTAAAAGAAATTGACAAAGTTTTTTTTTATATCTAAATAGTGATCCTTCACAAAAAATGCAGATCTACGACTTTATGCTATAAATATTACTAAGTTACCAGAATTAGGTCACGCCATGTTTGCTCAAGAAGGCCGACAGCACGTTTGTTTATTTATGCACATTGAACATGGAAATCGCTAAGTTAATTTTTTCCATGAAAGTCATCAGAAATGCTTTTTTTATGAAGGCAAGTAATTTCTAGCTCATGTTCCTGTCTAAATCCTTCATTTCATTATGCTGTTTACTTATCATCACGGAATACGGACACTCGAGGCTATTTGAACTTTTGAGTCACATAAACTTTATCGTCTGCAAATACTTCCAATTCGGGGAAGTGTAAACTTTTTTTGATTGATACAGAAAAGACAGACGAAAAATTCAGTCCTTCTTACATCTTTTGTCTTTAAAAGACTAGAAAACATTGTGGAAAAAGGAGAAAAGACATAACCTGTCATTGTGGAGAAAGGAGAAAAGATATAACCTGGTCGAGTTTACTCCAGACTGATCAATATTAGATATAAACAGAAAATGCAATGCATTCAATCTTGACAATCTTCAAAACAGGTGTTTAAGTTTTATTCCTAGTAAATACATGGCGTATGGTATGTACTGCTGTCGATGGACACGTGGAAGAATTTTTGTCATCATACGCGAAAACACATTACAATTTAACAAAATCTGTAATATTATTGCGATATATCATTTCATCAGCCATACCATTTTCTATATTTGCTCTGTAAGTCAGTGGTCTCTCCAGTGATAACTTGTAACCTTCAAAATTTGAGTTAATGAGGTCTCTGTTCAAGCGAAGTTCAACTGTCGAAGAAGCCATTGTTTACAACTTTTGTTTGGGTAGCGAACCACAGTTGTAATCTAACTCCACCCCTCTCCTGGAAGCAATCTAAACAAGCTTGAAGACCTACTCGATCTATATCATTTTTTAACCCTTTACCACACAGACCTGAGTTTTACCGACGTCACCAAGAAGTTTTTTGAAAATGGCTAATCAATATTGAAATCAATATTATTTTCAAGAATGGCGGACTCTTTAGAAGCAATAGGTCTTGGAATAATAAAAATAAAATTACTCCTAAATGCAAACAGGGATCGTATATAAGATCCCTGATGCAAATTATTACTAGACTTAGAAAGCATTTATTAGCTTCCTGTCATCCCACCCTTCCAGTATCTGGATACTACAGATTCAGACGATACACAACTGCTAGGCCATGTACTTTTAAAAAAGGATTTTAGACCTGTTCAAATCAAAAACATTTGCAGAAGACGTATTGATAACCAGTATTTCATTCTTTTCTCTCAATGTTTCTACCTTTTCACATAAAAATCTCACTTGAGTCACACTGATAATGTCGTATGCAAATGCTCTCAAATGGGAAAAAATCTTAAATTTTGCATTCTGGTATCTATGGTGGCATATTTCTGCCACGAGATAGGAGATACTATCATGATAATTTTACAAAACTATCGCGATAAATTAAAGTTTCCTGGAAATTTTATCGAGATAGTGAAAAGTTTCCTGAAAAAAATATCACAATAAACTTAATATTTTAACGCAAAATTTCTCAATCATGCACGAAGCTGACATGCAAGATAAAATTATCGTGATAGTTCTACCTGTTTCTCGATATCTATAAATAGAAAATTTATCATTCGGATGAACTAGGTAGTTTTTTACTTCACAAGATTGCAGAAAGTAAAAGTTCGAATAATTAATAATTGTAGCTTAATTGGTAAATTTTGACAAGACTCGAAATGAACAGAAGTCTGTACAATCACAAAGACGACTCGAAATGCCTCCTACGAACACTTTAAAACCATTCAGGAAAAAGGAGAATTCATAAGGTTGTAGACGAAGATGTTCCGAAACCGTATCTAATTATAGATACCGTGAATGTCAGTTATGGGCACGAAAGCAAAAAAATCATGATAAAAGGTAGAATAATCGCTATGTTTTTATCGTGAAAATTTTGATTCTCTAGATAATATTTCCAGGAAACTTTGTTTTATCATGATAGTTTTCTAAAATTATCATGATAGCTATCTCGTATCTCGCGGCTGAAATATGCCACCATAGGTATCTGGTTAAAAAAAAATCAGTTGTGTAGAGGGAAAGCAACGCAATCATATATGTCGGAAATACACACTGATATTGTTTTTTACAACTTATTTCGGACGTGTAGAGCACTCTACCATTTTGGTAGATCTAGATCATCGGACAGCATGCATCATTTAAAATTATAATCATATATCCAGCTTCTTGTGCCTTTTGGCACCAAAGCAACCATAAACTGACAAAAGAAATGGATTTTCTCTATTGGAAAATTTAGGGCTCTTCCGGACCAAGATTATTTTCAGATTTCGCGCCAGAGTTTGCAAAGGCTTATGGGAATGTCACATGATCGGTTACATGAGTTGACTAGGCGGGATCGTATTCAAATGAATCTCATTACAATATGCCGTCAGAGATCTTTCATTAAAAAAAAAAAAAGCTGAGTTAACTCTGGCAAAACTATAATTCCGTCATTCAAATACCAAAATTAAACGTTGACCATTTACTGACTGAAATCAGTCCAGCTTCACGGTGAAAAAGAAATGTATAGATCTATAGTATAGTTTAAACATATTTATTTTACATCGATTGAGAAACAAGTTCTTACAACTTATACTAATCTCTCTCGATTCTCCTTCCTGGGAACTTCACCAGTACTCGCGCCGAGTGTGTGGGCCAATGAAAAATCCCAAAGTTGACATCCGCTCCCGGGTATCGAACTCGGGACCTTGTGGTTACAACGCCAATGCTCTACCCCACAACCACGGACACCAGATCTATCTCATGATATTTTTCAGTGATGAATAAATAAAATTATTCAAGTAAAAATCGTAAATTTTTCTCCTACATTTCTGAAGAGTGTCAGGAGAAATCGTCCCCTGGAGAAATCGTCCCCTGGAGAAATCGTCCCCAAACTGCTTGGGGACGATTTCTCTGGAGATATCGTCCCCAAATTAAATTTTGGAGATATCGTCCCCATCCCCATATTCATAATTCATATAATCATATTGTTGTTAAAGTTGTCTTTGAAAAACATTTTTGAAATTTGTTTTTTGGCTTCAGTATTTACTTTGTGTAACGATTTTCTTTAGTCAAGATCTATTTGATTACAGTGTCATTCTTTATACAGCAATTTTCACACTTACAAGTTGTTGTTAACACCTGTCACGCCTTCCACAGGTAGCTTTACACCTGAAATATTTTTTATTTTTCCTGTTTGTTTGAATTGGATTTTAAACCAAAGCAATTACGAAATATATATGTTCATAAAACAGCAGTCATGGGTCATTAATTGGAATCAATATCGCGCTTCCTCCCTTTGTCTTTCTCTCAATCGGCATGGGTCTTTCATGTATTATAATGGGTGTCAGTCCGTAGAATTCTCTCTCCGTATGTCTCTGTCTCCGTATCTCTTCTCTTTTCTCTCTCTCTATCTCTTCTTCCATCACTTGGCAAGGAATATTAATTTTTGTTTTATTTCTCTTAATTATACGACCGTAGATCTGTCTTTATCTTCGTTGATCTCCCCCTCCTGTCTCTCAATCATTCAACATGAGGGTGTTAATTTATTTGTTTTGAATAATTTTTTTTTTCTTCCGTTGATCTCTCTCTCTCTCTCTCTCTCTCTCTCTCTCTCTGCATGGGCTACTTATTTTTTTTTTCTTTTTTTTTTTGTATCGAGTTCTTTTTTTAAATAGCTGGGATTTATGTTTAACAGTTTTTGGTTCATTTCGGCCTTTCAATCTTGAAAGTTTTCATTGACTTGATCACCGTAAGAGTGTTTATTGACTCTGATCTCTATAGTCTGTACAAGTAAACATTTTCTAGACGATTCCTTGTTCAGAAAACATTAACTGAAAAGGCTGATTACTTGCAGTCTACACATAACTTTCCTGCCCTTGTAAACGTAAATTTCCTGACAGTGCTTTACAGAAATTTCGAAAACGTCCCTGAAAAGGAGGAAATACATTTAACCAGCTCCGGGACTTTCTTCTTGCTGTGCATTTTTTCCCCTTGTACTGTTTATGTATGAGGTGATTTTTTTAAGCACCACTGATATCTTTATAAGCAGTTTCCACTAGCTTTTTATTTCAAGGGTACACTTACCCCCTGAGCTGTAAATCTGGGGGTAAGATTTCATATTAGAGGGTATGACAATAAAGAATGTAGGTAAAAATGTCAGAGGTAAAAATGCCATAGGTAAAAATGTCATAGGTAAAAATGTCAGAGTCAAAGTGGTAAATATGCCATAGGTAATAATGTCATAGGTAAAAATGTCAGAGGTATTTATCATGGTATAAATATGTGGGGTTAGCTCAGTTGGTCAAGGCTTAGCAAGTTCGAAATCTTGTCAGGGTTCACTTATTTCTGACCTCTGAATCATCTAAGATCACAGTCAGTCAAAATCAAGATTGGTATATGGACTAACAGGGTCTGTAATCACCAACCATTCTTGAGATTATTCTTAGTATTATTCTCTAAGATTTTTTAAATTTGTAAGTGACATAACTCCTGATTGGCTATATCGAATGACAAAGGTAGAACAAGAAATTTCTTGAGAAAAAGACAAAGAACATTCTTAAGAATGGTTGGTGAATACAGACCCAGAAGTTCTAAGATCACATACTATTGTCCAAGATACTTTTTCACAGATGTTTTTACCAAGGTTTGCAATGTTTTCAAAAGGACAGTATGTTAGGGAAAACTTCCTTAAACAACCCATTCATCACAATTCATAAACAATATTGCAGCAATATCTTATTGGTTGTATTCAGGTTTAATTCGAAAACATATAAGGAAAAATCAATAGAAAGTAAGGACATAAATATTATAAGTTAAAAGAATTTTGCAGTTAGAAGTTTGCTGTTTAAAGTCCTCTTTTGATGTTTCTGTATTAAAGACAGGCTTATACTTATAAAGTTTGTTTGACTTTTAATTACTTTCTTAATTATTCACACATTCAGCCAACAGAAAAATAAAAAGGTTCCAATGCAGGTTGATACAAATTGTTTAGTCAATAATTATTTTAACAAAGTATACAATTAATAATGCCACCCTCACTTTCTCACATTTTTAGCAAACAAATTGTCAACTAGTCTTCAAAGTAAATGTAGATAAATAATAAATAAATGTATAGGACTGGTATAATTATCAAATCTACAAAGAGTGGCTTTACTTCAATGGATCTGATTAACCCATTACCACACAATCCCTACCTTTGAAGACCCTAAGAAAGAAGCCACTGAAAACATTGTGGGAAAAGGAGAAAATGTTGGTAACCACCATTTTCTCCTTTTCCCACAATGTTTTCTACCTTTCACAAAACCAATTCCAAATGGATCTGGTGAGAGGCCAGAGCCACATGTTTTTTTCATATCATATACTTAGTACCTCTGACATTTTTACCTATGACATTATTACCTATGGCATATTTACCACTTTGACATTTTTACCTATGACATTTTTACCTATGACATTTTTACCTATGACATTTTTACCTATGGCATTTTTACCTCTGACATTTTTACCGCACACCGACAATAATGGTTCTCAACTAGAGGTAAAGCAATCAATATGGATGATTTGCAACAAAAAAGTCTGTTATATTAAGATATCTGTGGAAATGTACTGTTTTAAGTCATTAGAAAGCTGAAAAGACTGTCTGAAGTGACTCTGGTCGGACAATGTCAAAAGGAACATTTTGTTGTGTCATGGGTTTCCGTGTTTTTTGCACCGAGCATTTTTTCCTAAGTGTTAATTTATGGATAGGTATTTCCGCGTGATTTGACAATAATTTTCAATACGGGTAGCAATCAACTACAAATCCTGTCAATTTACACAAGTTAAGTGGATAATGCCTTTTTTTTAACTTTTTGTTTTTCTTACGCGAGGTCTCGCGTGTAACCAAAATTTGTTACGTGAATTTCAATTCTATTACGTGATTTACGCAATAATTTGCGTAAGTTGGAACACTGATAAGCCTTTCGTTAATAGGGAAATAACTTATGTACTTAGTTCTTCGATGAGAGGATGAATCTTTGTAACAGTCACTAAAATCAAATAAGCATAATCAATTTCTCTTGCCGACTGATGAGAGAGACAGAGAAACAGTCAGACAGACAGGTGTTTCGACAGGAACCCATATACATTACATAAATTTATCTCTGTCGAATGAGGGAGAGGTAGAGGGAGATGCAGACTCATAATTTTAGTATAAAAATACATTTAACGATCTTAAAACTACTGTTTTAAGGACATAAATACCTTTAAATTGTTTTAAAATCAAAATTAGCCAGTAGAACTTTTTAAAAATCTACAGGTGTAAAGCTGTGACAGGTGTGAACAACAACTTGTAAGTGTGAAAATTGCCGTATAAACAATGACAGTGTAATCAAATAGCTTTTGACTGAAGAAAATCGTCTCACAAATACTGAAGAAAAAAAAAAAAAACTTAAAAAATGTCTTTCAAAGACAACTAAAACAACAATATATTTGAATTTTGAAGATGGGGACGATATCTCCAAAATTTAATTTGGGGACGATATCTCCAGAGAATTCGTCCCCAGGGGACGATTTCTCCAGAGAAATCGTCCCCGAGCAATTTGGGGACGAATTCTCCAGGGGACGATTTCTCCAGCATTCTTCTGAAGAAATCATTGTTTATTTAAAAAAAAAGAAGGATGGTCGACTGTAGAAGTTATTTATTTATTTATTTATTGGGGGGTTAATTACAACAAGTCGAAATTGGATTAATTAACATGGAAGTGTGGGCTGAAGTATATTTGGGCCGAATCAAGTACCAAAAAAAAAAAATTTCGGTGCGACCATTATACATGATTTAACGTGAGGAATACATTACAGCCATCCAATTCTATTATGGTCGCAAATGTCAAAATCGGGAACAGGTTTGTAATATATAAAGAACAGTTACGTAGTTGACACAAGTTCGAAAACGGGACTTTGTTGCATGGACCTTTCTTGGACATAAACTGCTGACCACATTAGCCACACAGCGCGGACTCTTCACACATTTCGTAAGATTTCCGTCTGTACGTTTTGCTTTTGTAACTTGCAGTTAAATTGACCTAATTAAACAACTTCTCTTTACAGTAGAAATTTCCTGTAAAAACAAATATAATTGCGGAAAAGGCAGATGCAAAACCGGACACAGTATAAGTTGACCATATTTTGAAACACTTCATGGAGCTTCATGTTCAACGGATGTAAAAACAGCTTAATGAGACTGGAACTGAATTAAAGTGTTATGCAACAAAGAGGACAAACCAATTTGTATTGTTACATCAATATATATAGGATGGTCCTCGCTGGTACCGCGGTACTTAATTTCGCCGAAATTTACTACAGGAGAAATAACTTGCATGTACTATTTTCCATCACTGATAAATTGTTGCACGTAAAGTTACAACAGATGTTGCCATCAAAGCTTCAGTCATGTTTTTTTTAAGACAAAAATATCTAGATCAAGCTACCATGTTGACTACAGGTTCTCCGAATGGAGTCTGCTATGGTACCATGTTAACTCTTGTAATTTGGAAAATCGTAAAAAATATAACTATTATTTTTAGAAAATGATTTAATTACCGTAGTTTTTGTTTCCGGTGAGGACTATAACCACAGCAGATGACTTTCACTTGTTAAACATGAGTTATCGGTTTTATGAAGACTAGGGGGTGATTATTTCAAAACGGGAAGGAAAATTCTGCTTTATTATTGCAATTTATGAATATTGAAAGTAACTTATTATTAATGAAGAAATATCTATTATTTTTAACCGGTGCGATGCAAAAACACTTCTGCTTTCAATTTGATAGAGTAAACAGTGGTTAGGTGGTGCTACGTATGCAAATGAGGAATTTTTGCGATTACTGCGGTATCATAGAAGAAGCGGTTCCAGCAAGGACAACTATAAATAAATGTTAGTAGTAAAGATGCGAAGTTTGTTTATCTTCCTTGCACATGGATGCTGAGTTTGCCATTTTGGCTTTTCTTTGCAGTTTATGGCTTTACCAGATGACAAATCATGGGATATAGCTTTGTGAATAAAACATTGTGGTAAAAGGAGAAAATGCAGGTTACCTGCATTTTCTCATTTACTCACAATGTTTTGGTAGGCATTTTTTCTGAGGTTCATTAAAATGCAGGATTGTTTGGTAAGGGTTACAGTAACTTATACAAAGTTAATGGTTATGTGGGAAAGCAGCAAGTAGCTTGCGAAGAATGAACTGTGCAAAGTACTGATAAAAGAAACTCCAGCGTAAGTATGGATCGGTGTACTTGCTGAAGTGACAAAACAGAAATAGTGTTGAAAATGGGGTTGAGCGTCATACAAGCAAGTAGTTGGTTAAACTTGAATTGATCCTTTTTATAGCGGTTCTGTTTAATGACAGACCCTAAGGAGGAGGCCTTTTGAAGAGGTTGCGGAAAAAGAATAAAGTGTTGATAACCAGCATTTTTCCTTCATCCTCAATCTTTTCTACCCTTTCAGTGCCAAACTCTTGCAGTTGAGCAACATTAACTCTTTACCAAATGACAAAATTTTAGACTTGTCCAAATTGCAAGCTTTTGCAGACAACAAAATTAATGTGACTCAAAAACTGAAGTTTAATTTGGGAAGGATAGAAAACATTGTGGGATAAGGAGAAAATGCTGGTTACCAGCATTTTTTCCTTTTCCCACAATGTTTTCAAAAGGCTTCTTTCTCAGGGTCGTGAAAACCAGGGATTGTTTGGTAAAGTGTTAAAAGTCTTCTGCTAATTGCTATCAAATGGACAAGTCTACATTTTTTTTTTTTCATCTGGTGAAGGGTTTAACCCTTTATCACAAAATCCGGAGTTTTGACGACCATGGGAAAGGAGCCGTTGGAAGTTATTGTGAAAAAGAAAAATTCGCTGGAAACAAGCATTTCCTTCTTTTTCCATGATGTTTTCTACCTTTTGATACTAAGACAACCTCCATCATTTGAGCCATTGAGAGAAAATTTTTGTCTTCACCAGACACTATAATTTTGAACTGGTCCAAATTGAAAGCATTTGCAGATGGCAGAACTGTATCTCTCATATGATGGAGTATGTCTTATAAAGCCTAGGAAATGTTGTAGGGAAAGGAGAAAATGGTGGCTACTAGCATTTTCTCCGTTTCCCACAATGTTTTCAGGGTGTAACTGGGGGTTCAGAATCAATGCACACTCGGAATCTAGAATGCTGTTTCACCCTAAGGCTACTACATGCAACTCAGTACACTTTGTGCATATCAAGATCAGGCTGCACAAAATTTGCTGTCTGATCTTGATCTATACTGTCTTATACTCTGTGATTTTCAATCAAAAAGAAAAAGTATATGATATGCCATTGCTAGGATAAAAAACTTTGTGGGAAAAGATGAAAATACTGTTTACCAGCAATTATTTCTTTTCCCCATGTGCAATGTTTTCAGCAATCTCCATCCTCAGAGTCATTGAAATTAAAATAGGGGTTAAAGTCACAGGATTATTTTGTTAAATTGTCAACCATTGAATTTTGCGTTTGAATGGAATAGATATAATTACAGACCCATAGAATGAAAAAAGGTATCTATGTGTAATTTACAATAAAGCTCTGAATAAAGAACATCATGTGCTGTCCGATCTTTATCTACACTAGTTACAAATGCAACTAAAGCTGCACTTGCACTTCTATTTCATTCTTTACCAGGTTGCAGAATTTTAGACTAATCCAATTTGAAAGCGTTAGCAGACAACAAATTATAAGTGGCTCACATGATAGAGTCTGTCATTGAGGAAGCAGACAACATTGTGGGAAAAGAAGGAAATGCTTGTTACCAGCATTTTCTCCTTTCCCCACAGTGTTTTCAAAATCCTTCTGTCTCACATTCATATAATAAATTGATTGGTAAAAGGGTAAGGTAGGCGGAGCCAAAATATACCTTTGTCTGTTATCAGATTACCTTGCATGTAATATCTGGCTATGTGACAAATTTAGGGGTGTTTAACCCATTTTGGAAGAGGCTATGACATACCAGTTATGGAACATGCTCCATGTACTGACTAGTGAAAGTTACATACAGGAGAACTAATTTACGGTAAGTAAAGGGAGACCATATCAGACTGAATCTGGCATAGGAATCAATGATTAGTGTTACAAGAGGATAGTATCCCCTTGTCACATTAATTTAAATTCTGTTTGCACTAAACTCATTTCCAACTGCTTTAAATTTGTGGACTGGCTGGATCAAGATTACCTTCAGTTTGAAGGCTTGCTCCGATGCTATTTTTGTGATTTGGTCTCCGCAAGAGAAACTCTAGCAGAGAAACAATCACAAAAATAACATCGGAGCTAGACCCCGAATTAG
The DNA here is from genome assembly GCA_946811185.2 of Hippopus hippopus. Taxonomy (NCBI): domain Eukaryota; kingdom Metazoa; phylum Mollusca; class Bivalvia; order Cardiida; family Cardiidae; genus Hippopus; species Hippopus hippopus. The sequence continues at coordinate 9,187,022 of OX328103.1, read as the reverse complement.
GGGTAGATCAAGATCAGAAAGCCTTTTACTACACACTATCCCCTGTTGTGTGAATGTTCTGACCAAAATAGCATTGGCGATTTCTCTTTATTGATTTTGTGTATTTAGATCTGTAAAGGTTTAACCCTGTACAAAACAGTCCAAGAAGGCTGTTGAAAGCATTAATTTTGTTGGAAAGGCATTTTGTCTTTCACCCACAATGTTTTATACCCCATCAAAGACATTATCCCATCATTTGAACCATATATTTAACCCTTTACTAAAAGACAAAATCTGAGATTAGTCCAAATTAAAAACATTTGCAGATGACAAAATAAATGTGACTGAAAAGCTGAAATTTGTTCTTGGAGGGTAGAAAACATTGTGGGAAAAGGAGGAAATGCTGGTCACCAGCATTTTCTCCTTTTCCCACAATGTTTTCAAAAGGCTTCATTCTCAGGGTCGTTAAAAGTCGGGATTGTGTGGTAAGGGGTTAATTTGTTGTCTGCAAATGCCTTCAATGTGAACAAAGTCTGAAAATCTGTAAGTCTAGTGAAGAGTTAGCCTATTACCATACGATCTGTATCACATTTTAATGACCCTAAAGAAAGCTTTTGAAAACATTGTGGGAAAAGGAGAAACTGCTGGTAACCAGCATTTTTGCCTTTTCCTACAATGTTTTCTACCTTATCAGAGGCAGACATCATCCTTGAGCTTCTTTTATTTTTACCACCATTTATTCCTTTTCCAACAATATTTTGAAAAGCTTTTTTTCCTCAGCTTCTTAAAATACTAGGGGTCCTGTGTGGCTCAGTGATAAAATGAAGGACTCATAACCTGGAGGCCCTGGGTTCTAGCCTCACTGGAAACACTGGAATTTTCATGGGAATGTACCAGGGCAAGAAACTTAAGAGCCCTAGGCTAGTACTAATGAAACCCAGCACATGTGTGAATAAGCAAGCTGTCACCGTGATATGACTGAAATAACGTTGAAAGCAGCATAAAACACCATTCAATTAATCAATCAATCTTTAAACGTTTGATTGTTAGGGAAAGGGTTAACCATTTACCAATCAGTCCTGTGTTTAAACGACCCTGAGGTAGTGGACTTCGGAAAACATGGCGGAAAAAGGAGAAAATGCTGGTAACCAGCATTTTCTTCTTTTTCCACCATGTTTACCAACCTCCCAAAGACAGTTCTCATTATTTGAGCCACATTAGATATGTTTTCTACAAATGCTTTCAAGTTGGATAAGTCTAAAATTTTTTTGGTTTGGTATAGAGTTAACCCTTAGAGCACCAAGTAAATCTATCAGACAATTTCATCTTAGAAATATGACCCAAATTATTGCAATTTCATGGTTGCTGTTGTCTATTATAAGTGTTACCTCGAATCGGACAGTGCAGATCAAAGATCAGGCTGCACAAAATGTGCAGCCTGATCTTGATCTACACTGGCTGCAAAGGCAACTATAGTCGTGAAAGAAACTTTCAGGTTTAAGAGATAAAAAAGTACAGGGGATTAAGGAGGGATAAAGGTTTCGTGCTATTTGGGAATCGAATTACATGTACGTTGGCAGGCAAGGTAGTTTTGTTACGTATATATACTGACATAACGCTTTGCATATAAATGTCTTGATTTCAAAGTTAGTTATTATGTACGAGGGGATAATTCATAAATTATTTAATTTACTAGTGATTTTTTTTTCCAAATTATTTTAATGAAGATATCTGTCGCATGAAATATATTCATGATAATATGATAGTGCTATATTCAAGAATTGAACATTTTATGATTAAATTCAGTTTAAATTTAAGTGCTAAAATAAGGAACTAAATATTAAGTTCAGTAAATAAATGATAAATGGCACGATTTCAGGGGTGTTTTTGTCGACATATCTCTCAAAATATTGAACAGAGTGGATAAAGATCAGACTAAACACTCTGTGCAGTCTGATTATGACCTACATTGACTACAATAATAAGTTGACTTGTATGAGTTTTTTTCAAGGTAAATGCATGAACTTTTTCCCAGACAACAAAATTTAAGACTTGCCCATATTGAAAGCATTTGCAGACAACAAAAGGGTAGAAAACATTGTGAGAAAAGGAGAAAATGCTGGTAACCAGCATTTTCTCCTTTTCCTACCATGCTTTGAAAAGCCTTCTTTCTTAGGATCCTTTAAATCCAGAATTCTGTGGTGAAGGACTAAAGGAAGTTAAAGTAAAAATTATTTTTGTGACTTTTGTAACCTTTAATCTGGAATACATTCTATAGTTACGAATACAAAATGGATAATACATAAAATGTAGGTAAGGCATGTTTTCTAATATTTAATTTTTCTTAACCATTTGCTCAACCTTGTACCATTACAATCCCGAGTTTTAATGACAATGATGAAGAAGAAGGGCTTTTGAAAACATTGTGGGTAAATGTTTTCTTCCCTATTAAAGAATTTCAGTTCTTTAGGTTCTTTTTTATCACTTTCGATTTTTTGTTGTCTGCAGAAGCTTTCATTTTGGAAGAGTCTAGAATTGTTAAAGAGTTGACAAGCCCAGATTGATGTTGGAGGCTTCAAAAACATTGCAGAAAAAGGAGAAAATGCTGGTAGCTAGCATTTTCTCCTTTTCCCACTCTTTTTCCTACCCTATTAAGGAAAAATCTCTTGTTTGTATCTCATCTAGATTTCAGACTATAACATTAATGTTTTCAGTATGAATATAAATTAGGTTTTATTATCTGGTAAACTGATAAAATAGATGTGCTGATAAGCGACAATATCTGTACTTACTCCTTAGGCCTAACAAAAAAATATCTGTGTTTAGGGGTTTGGTCTGAGATGCTGTAGGTAGGGTAGGTAGTGAATTTTTTTTTCCAGAAACTTGTTACATGGAAGATGTACCGAAATCACACGCGACAGATTTTTTTTTTTTCAATCATAGTGCAAAAAGTTTAGGTTCAGCAGCATTTTCTAGGTAGGGTCGGGAAACCCTAAACACAGATATTTGTTTGATAGGCCTTACCAGACAACAAAATTTTAAACCCTTCCATTTTGAAAGCATTAGCAAGTGACACAAAGTGTGACTTATGATTATGATGCAATTTGTCTGTGAAAGGGTAGTATGGGAATAGGAGAAAATACTGGCAATTGTTTCAAATTAAATCATTGATCTTGTAGGTCTCTCTTTACCAAACAACAAAATTCTACACTGGTCCAAATTCAAAGCATTTGCAGATGACAAAATTAATTACAAATGAAATGAACAATAAAAAAAGAAATTCTTCAAACCTCATGATTACAGCGGTTATTGGTCTGATCACCTCTGGCTTCACTAGTTACATTGTAGTGCCTTTTGGCCAGGCACATCAGAGCTCCAGCCTTGTAGTACATGTCAAACCTAGGAAATAATTTGATACACTTTTGCAGTGATACTTTTTTTTTTTATTCCTTTACCACACATTCCCAACTTTTAATGAACTAGAGGGAAAAGACTTTTGAAAACAATGTTAGAAGAGGAGAAAATGCTGGTGACCAGCATTTTCTCCTTTTCCACAATGTTTTCTACCCTATCAGAGAACTTAATAAGGATGTAGCATCCATAACACACAATACACAAGTGTGATATTGCAGAAAAATTGGAACAGGCAAAATATTCTTTTATCACTTTATAGGTCTAAAAGCCCCATTTTCATAATTGCGCCTAAAACTGTGCATAAAAATAAAATGAAAATATTTAACTGATAGTCATCCTATCTTTCTTTTGAAAATTGAATGCACACTGTTTCGGACAGTGTAAATTGAGATCAGACTGCACATTCTGTGCAGTCTGATCTTAATTTACACTGTTGGCAAATGCGCACTGTGTCGCACTTAGCAGCAATATAGGTGAAATAGCACTATTGATTTGAAGTGCGTAATGATTCTGAATCTCTGGTTATGCTCATGCTTAAGTTTATCAATTTCAAGATTGTTGTCTGCAGATGCGTTAAATTTAGAAGAACCCAATATTTGTCATTTTGGAAGGGTTTAATTGAAAATGGCATAGAATGCAATTGAGACATAAAAGATGGCAAAGCTGACCTTCACTATGTGAACGGTAGTCAGGGGTGATGTGCTAAATACTGTATATGTGGATATATACGCATGTCAAAATATTTGCCAATTACCGAATACGGACATTTTGCGTACGGAAATGTTTGTGAATTCAAGACACTTGTTATTTGTTGGTATACTTGTAAAATATGCAAACAGAAAAGTTTGCGAATTTTTGCGAAATCGCAAAAATTTCCACATTGCAAAAATTTCCACTTATACAGTACTTTTCTGGGTGGCATAATAGTCCAATTGTCAAGCCCCAGTAGTCAGTCGGTAGCATACTGGACTTGAGAACATGGGGTCACTGGTTCAATCCCTGGCTCGGCCAATTTTTTTCCGGGGCTTGATGATAGGCATGGGACAGGATTCATTCCTCTGTCACCAATGACTAATTGTTTCCGCAATAGTTTTGTGGGAAAGCAGCCAGTAGCTTGGAAAGAATATTGTGTGGAATACTGGTTTAAGAAACTCCAGGAAAGCATTGTTAGATGCACTGGCTGCCACAATATAACTGAAATATGTTAAAAAGGGTGTTAAAGGTGGGTATTTAGATTTTTTACATCTCACCAAATTAAAAAATATATATATCACTGAAATTTATATGAGAAAACAATACAAATCATCAATAATTAAGAATCATAAAATTGCAAACAAAATTTTTTTTGATGGTGTTCCCTTAAAAGACTACGTAGCCTCTAAAGGTATTTTTAGATTTCGCGCCAAAAATCAAAAAAGCATCGTGGGAATGTCAAGTGACTGGCATGTGACTAATGACGCTTAAATTCCATAACAAATGTGTAATTATTTTCCACTATAATGTCTTCTTTGGACGCTATGTTTGAAGCTTCGTCTGTGTATTTCAGGTATGTAAATGAGCGAGTTGCTCGTGTAAAAATAGACCGTGTTTCCCATCGGTGTCAACCTGGGCTGTAGTAAATCTCTAATTTCTCTTGTTGTCGGACGGTTTTTGACTACTGGGGTTTTATAAATGAAAATTAAAAGGCTTTGGGAGTATAAGGATGATTTTTTTGTATTTTTGTAAAATTTTCGTCCCAAAATCTGAAGGGCCACCTTTAAACACTACACAATCAATTAATTATACAAGTCTAATTTTCTCTTTGTCTGAGATATCTTTTGTTTACTTTTTTTTCCCCACTTTAACTCTTTACCAAACGACAAAATCTTGGACTAGTCAAAATTGAAAGCATTTGCAGACGACAAAATGAATGTGAAGCAAAAAATGAATTTTGATTTGGGAAGGGTAGAAAACAATGTGAGAAAAGGAGAAAATGCTGGTAACCAGCATTTTCTCCTTTTCCCACAATGTTTTCAAAAGCTTTCTTTCTCGGGGTCATTAAAAGTCGGGCTTGTGTGGTATAGAGTTAAAATATAATGTATACAGTCCTACCCAGGGTCTGTCTATTCTTTCTATGCAATCTTTTCAAAAGCCTTCTACCCTAAGATTGGGGAAGAGACAAGAATGTTTGGTAAGAGGTTTTTCTTTTGCAATTTGATGAAACATCTTATTAAAATTTGGCCATAAGTTAGAACATAGTTCCACTAGTGGGCGATGTAGGTCAAGTATCAGACAGCACACTCTGTTCAATCTGATCTGAATCCACAGTCTGCAAAAACTGCCATACTTCTGTCCTACTTTCATACTTAACTCTCTACCACGTGAAAAATCTAAGACAAGCCCAAATGTAAAGTATTTGCAGACAACAATTAACTGTAGCTAAAATAATGGGACTTACCTTTGAAAGAATAGAAAACATCGTGGGAAAAGGAGAAAATGCTTTTCCCACAATGTTTTCAAAAGGGTATGTTTGGTACAGGTTTGAATGGGTAGCTAAAAAAAATATCAGGAAATTACTGTTTCTCTCATGGAAGTCAATGATGTGGAAATACAAAAACTGAAAACTGTTATCCTAGTATATGATTTACACCAAAGTAAAATTTACGCAAGTCATCGACCCAGGTCATTATATAGGACATGTTTTCAGTATCCATAGCTTAACTCTTTACCAAACAACAAAATTTTAGACTGGTCCTAATTGAAAGCATTTTGCAGACGAGAAATTTAATGTGGCACAGAGGATGGGAGTTTTGTTATCAGAAAGAGAAGAAAACATTTTGGTGGGAAAAAGAGAAAATGATGGTTACTTACCAGTATTTTTTTCTTTTTCCACAATGTTTCTGGAAGCTGTCTTTCTCAAGGTCGTTAAAACTGATTGTGTGATAAAGGGTTAACTTCCTAGTAATGTTACCTCGGAAAAGAAATTTGCAGCGCACCACAATGACTATGAAAGCATCCTCATAAAATATGCAAAACTTAAGGTTTGAAAAATTGCAAGAGCCATTTCTCACTTGGCACAGAAAACTTTGTAATAGAAGGACAAAACTGCTACTATTCATTTGGCTGTTATCTTGTGGAGTATTGACCTATTTGGCTCTTGTTCATGCTCTAAGCCCAGTCACACAGTTGGTACGATACAGTACTTGAAACCAGGGGTCGCTGATTCAATTCCCAAGCTTGGCAATTTATTCATTTTCTGAGATTTGATTATAATCAGTGTGACAGGATTCATTCCTCCGTCACTGCTGATCCTAGTTTTGACAATGGTCTTGTAAGAAAGCAGGCAGTGGCTTTGGAAGAATGTTGTACGAAGTACTAGTCAGAAAACTCCAGGAAAATATGGCTACCACAATTTAACTGAAATAATTTTGGAAATGGCATTAAATACCATACAATCACTGTATTGTTCATGTCCTTCCTTTCTTGGCATTATTATGCTTTGAGTTGACAATGGGGGAAAAAAATTTGGAAATGTTTTTACATTTTTTTTTGCGTTCATTTGACCCTGTACCAAACTATTCCATGTTCTTGGGACCTTATGAAAGAAAGCTTTGGAAAATGTTGTGGGAAACAGGAGAAAACACTGTTAACCAACATTGTCTCCTTTTCCCACAATGTTTTCTTCCCTACCATGAACAACCCGATCACTTGAGCCACATTCAACTTTTGGTCTGCAAATGCTTTCAACATACGCAGCCAAGCCCCAGTAGCTCAGTCGGCAGTATACAGGAATTAAGAACAGGTGGTTGCTAGTTCAATTCCGAGCCAGGCCAATTTCTTTCCGAGGATTAACGATTGTTATCGCAACAGGATTCATTCCTCTCTCACTGCTGACTATTGTGGGAAAGCAGCCGGTGGCTTGGAAAGAATGTTGTGCAGAGTACTGGTTAAAGGAACTTCAGGAAAGCATGGATAAGTGTGCTGGCTGTGTTCAATATAACTGCAATTATGTTGAAAACAACCTTAAACACCATACAATAAATCAATCAAAATAGGCAGGTCTAAAATTTTTAACGATTGGTAAAGAGTTCACATGTTTACTATGTAAATGATGGTCGCATTTATGCCTCTATTATGTAATTTATACTTGTTATCTTCACCATTAAGTGAAAGTTAAAAAAAAACCCTAGGTGTACTACTTAACTCTTTACCAAATAACAAAATTTTACACTGGTCCGAATTGAAAGCATTTGCAGATGACAAAATAAAAGTGACTGAAAAATTGAAACTTGTTTCTTTTAGAAGGGTAGAAAACATTGTGGGAAAAGGAGAAAATGCTTGTTACCAGCATTTTCTTCTTTTCCCACAATGTTTTCAAAAGTGTCTTTCATAGGGTTGTAGAAGTCGAGATTGTGTGGTAAAGGGTTTAACCCTTATCAAATGACAAATTCTAGACTATTTAAAAATGAAAGCATCTGCAGACGTCATGTTTGAAAGCAATAAAAATGAACTTATTCCTGTCACTACTAAAGTTGCCCTTGTGGCCATTGTATATCAAGATCAGACTGCACAAAACATACAGCCTGATCTTTGATCTACACTGTCCGCCTTCCTGCTACTCTGCAGACAAAAGCAAGCTAGATTATTTGGGTTGTATTTCTAGGATGAAAATTTCTGTTGGGTTTATTCGGCTCTCTAAGGGTTAAGTCTAATATGAGGGTAAAAAACATTATGGGAAATGGAGAAAATGCTGGTTACCAGCATTTTCTGCTTTTCCCAGAATGTTTTCAAAAGTCTTCTCCTTCAGGGTCATCAAAACTCGTGATTATGTAGTAAGAGTTGAAATGAAAGGGATATTTTTATTCGTTCAAAGAGACAAAGAAAATGCCATTTCAATGCAAATGTGAGGCTGTGCCATCTGTCTTTTGATAGAGCAGGCAGAATTCTATAATTCTATGCATATCTGAGTGTGATCTTGATCAAAACTTTTCGCAAAAGAAACAGAATTTGTGTGTAGTACTCCTAAGTTATGCTTAGTATTTAACGGGACATCATGGAAGTTTATCGCTGGATTCTGTCAAGAGTCGTATACAATTTCGTTCTTCTACGCTTTTTACTTTCCATTTTCTTTGTTTACCTGATTACGTACAAGGTGAAGGTCAAATGTAGTCGCATGATAGAATTCATAATTATCCTGTGGGTGTTGCAGACATATATCGCAAATCTTCAATTTAAAACCAGATACAACAACATTCTTTGATGGCCTCCTGAAAAAGAAACACATTTTTTGTTGGTCATAATCTAGGCAACTTTGCAACCGTCAGGGGCAACATTTGGCATGAAGATACAAGAATAATCATAGTTTGATAAAATACAGATGAAATGGGTTAAAACTGGCTGAAAAGGGATATAGATATGTCTTTAAAAGGTTATAATGTATGTCAAAAATCTCACATTTCAAATGTGACCTGATTTACAATGCACATTGCAATTTGATATAAAGGATAACATATTCTCTGTTTGAATCCTTTACATGGCAACTCTTCACTGAACAATGAAATTTTAGACCTGTCCAAATTGAATCAAAACTTGAATGTTTTTGGAGGGGAAAAGTAAGAAAACATTGTGAGAAAAGGACAAAATGCTGGTTACCAGCATTTTCTCCTTTTTCCAGTGTTTTTAAAAGCTGTCTACTCCAGAGTTGTTTAAACTCAGGATCATGTGGTAAAGGCTAAAGCTGCTTTATGTCAATTTTTGCCACGATACTTCTCGATATATTTGACAAAGTTTATGTATGATTAGACTGCCTATTACATTCTGCATTCTGATCCTGATCTGTACTATCTGAAAAGTAGCTGAGTTGTTCCATGCATTCTTGGAAGTACCCTTTTACAGACGGATCGCCGTATTTGAAGAGCATGAGGAAAACACTGTTTGATAGCATAGTGGAAAATAGAGAACATGATGGAAATAATGCTCGAAGAAGACACAGAGATATTGTCATCTGTGTTGTCGCTGTTGTGTAAAAACTTGGACATTTTATAATATCAAACTAAAGACATGTATCTCAAACTGGGGCTAGTTGTTAACTCTTTACTAAACAATCCCGGGTTTTAACAAACTTGGTCAAGAAAACTATTGAAAACATTGTTGGAAAGGAAGAAAATGCAGGTAACCAGTATTTTCTCCTTCATCTTAATTACTTTTCAGCTGTCTCAAAGAGTTACAATTAATTTTCTGTCTGCAAATGCTTTCAATTTGGACAAGTCTAGAAATTTGTCATTTGGGAAAGAGTAAACCCTTTATCACAAAATCTTGACTTTTAAGGACCCTGAGAAAGAAGCCTTTTGAAAATATTGTGGGAAAAGGAGAAAATGCTGGTAACCAGCATTTTCTCTTTTCCCACATTATTTTCTACCCTTCCCAAAACAAATTTCAAATTTTCAGTCACTTTAATTTTGTCGTCTGCGAATGCTTTCAGTTTGGACAAGTCTAGAAATTTGTCGTTTTGGAAAGAGTTAACTATCAAAAGGGGAACCTATAAAAGAAGGGCAGATACATGTATATGCAAAGTATTTTTGACAGAGAATATGCCCCTTTGTCTACGTTAAATTTTCATTGAAAATCAATCTTTTTTTAAAGGCAACTTCAGTCCAGCATTGGCATCTGCATCTGGTGCTCTTGTTTCCTCATATTCTCTTCTTACAGTAATATTTTCTATCCTATTTGAGACAGATGAATTTGAAACAAATTTTATATGTTGATCTGTTTTAAATTCTTTCAATATTGACAAATCCATTTTTTAAAAAAAACTAAAGTGAACAACAAAATTAAAGCGAACAATAGGGGCAGATTCTTAAAGGTATCTACATGTATTCAGATTTTTATAATCTTATCAAACTTTAAAAATGATTTATTACTGAAGTAAGTGATAAATATAAAAATTGACAGAGTTACCAATTGCAAAACAACCATCCACTTTTTATTTAATGACCAAAATTGCAACCTTTTATTGAATATAGTATGTTGACCCTTAACCAAACAACAAAATTTTGGACTTGTCGGAATTGAAAGCATTTGCAAGCGACAAATTAAATGTAGGTCAAATGGAAAATGTTGTCTGAGAATGGGTAGAAAAAAAATTGTGGGAAACAGAGAAAATGCTGGTTGCCATCATTTTCTCCTTTTCCCCCAATGTTTTCAAAAGCCTTTTTCTTCAGGGTCATTAAAACTCAGGACTGTGTGGTAAAGAGTTAAAGTTTGTATGATTGCAAAGTAAGATACATCTAGCTGTATTTGTTGTTATTTTGCAAGAAATTTTGATTTGCGGCATAAAAACTAAATATACCTCTGTAACTGTTTATCAGGCGAAATTATAGACTTGAAGCGTATACAGACTATTAATTACATGTAGCTAAAATGATATAATTGTTTTGGAAAGGTTAGAAAATTTTAGAAAACTTTGTGGGAAAAAGGAGAAAATGCTGGCTACCAGCATTTTCTCCTTTTCCTACAATGTTTTCAGAGAACATCTTCCTAGGTATCATTAAAATGTAGGATTGTTTGGCAAAGTGAGGATTGTTTGGCAAAGTGTTAATTACCAGACAACAAAAAGTTGGACTTTTCTTTATTGAAATCTTTTGCAAGCAAAGTTATGCAGCAAAATTGGGCTTAAAAATTTGGATTTATCTTTAGGAAGGTTTTAAAAAATTATGGGAAAAGGAGAAAATACTTGTAACAAGCATTTCCTCCTTTTCTGGTAATATTTTCTAATGTTTTTGTCCATGAGGTCATAAAATCATAGGATTGTTTTGCAAAGAGTTTTAAAATGAAAATAAATATGAAATTAAAAACAGTTTTGTCTTGCTCATCATTCTGAAAATTGATTTTTTAGAAATTAAGTAGCCACTTAATTTTGTATCAGACAACAGAAATTGATTTTTTTAGAAATTAAGTAGCCACTTAAAGAGACATCTCTATGGCGAGAGAGTAAACAAACACTGTTAAAACTTGACAGTGTTGTACTCTAGTCATCTGTGTAAACATAGATAAAAAATCAATATAAGGTTTATGGGGTAAAGAAACTGTAGGGATTTGTCTTCGATTTAAACTGGAAACTGTGGTTGTTAGGTCTATGGCTAGCCGCAATAGAATGAAATGCATTTTCTATCGTAATCCGTCCCACCTTGCAATCATCAGGGTCAATATTTGGCATGAAGATACAAGGTTGATTATAATTTCATAAAATAGAGAAAAAAACTGTTAAATAACTGGATGAGAACGAGTGAAAATGTATCTTTATATCGAAAACCAAAAAAGTAGACCTGTCCCAACTAAAAGCATTTGCAGATGACCAAGTAAATTCAGCTCAAATGATGATTTCTGTCCTTGAAAGGGTAGAAAAAATTGTGGGAAAAGAAGAAAATGCTGGTTACCAGCATTTTCTCCTTTTCCCACAATGTTTTCAAACGCCTTCTCTGTCAGGGTCATTAAAACTCAGAATTGTGTGGTAAAAAGTTAACTCTGCACCAGACAACAAAAATGTAGATCTGTCTCAACTGAAAGCATTTGCAAGCAACATGATCAACTTAGCTGAAATGATAGAATTTTTCTATTAAAGTGTTAAAAAGAAATAAATCCACAGACAAGGAGAAATATTACTGCAAGTTACCAGTATTTTCTCCTTTTCCAACAATGTTAGCCTTCTGGCTCTGGGTCGTAAAAAAACATGGGCTTATTTTGTAAAGGGTTAGGGTGTTTCTTCTGAAAAGTTTTAAGGACTATGGAGTGTATTAACTCTTTATCAAACAACAAAATTAAAGACTGGTTAAAACTGACACCATAAGCAGACGAAAAATTACAGGTGTCTCAAATGATTCAAATTGTCTTCGACAGGGTAGAAAACATTGTTGGAAAAGGAGAAAATGCTGGTTACCAGCATTTTCTCCTTTTCCTGCAATTTTTCACAAGACTTTCTCCTGAGGGTCACTAACTGAGTCTTTACCAAACAATCCAGTGTTTTCACAACCCTGAGGAAGAAAGCTTTTGAAAAAAAACGTGTGGGAAAAGAAAGAAATGCTAGTCACCAGCATTTTCTCTCTTTCCTACAAGGTTTTCTTTCCTATCCCAGAAAAATTCCAACATTTGATCCACATTTGATTTGTTGTCTTCAAATACATTAACTTTGGACAAATCTAGAAGTTTTTGTTTGGTTAAGAGTTGAAAGTGTATTATTCGGTAAAGTTGAAAAAAAAAATCATTGTTTTATTTACAGACCACATTTAAATCGAAGCAAACATAGAACTTTCAAATGAGAGAAGAATGATTTCATGGGTTCGAACAATTCATCTCGACGACGCAGTAGAATGAGCAGTTCTCTTGATTTCGAAACCGGCCAAGAAGATTCTGCCCGTCAGAGAGCGAGTAACGCAGAGGGAGGGGTGCGTGAGGAGGAAGACAGCGACAACGAGCAGCATGATCTACCGTCTATCTTAGCGTATTTAATACGAAGGTTTGTATTTTCTATTATAACAATACAATGTCATGTATACCCTGCCATTCCCAAGTTCTTCAGCTTTGCACTCAGAAGGCGGTAGGCTGGGAAGTCTTTTTAAAAGGAACATGACTGTAAAGTTATTAACATTTTTTAGAGCTTCTTTTAAGCAAGACTAATATGTCATCTGCCAGAACATGTGATCAGAAAAGTATTACTGTTTACTGTGAAGGATATTTTTTTGAGCAAACAAAATGAAGTCTCACAAAGGAGAAATATTTGAAGAAAAGGAAAGGAAAAGACTTATTTGATGGGAAGTCATTTTAGGTACAGGCAATTCTCTGTTTTAACTCTTTACCGAACAAAAAAATATGAAAATTGTCCAAATTCAAAGCATTTGCAGACGACAAATTACATGTGTCAAAAACAATGAAATTGGTATCAAAAGGGGTAGAAAACTTGTTAGAAAGGGAGAAAATACTGGTTACAAGCATCTTATCTTTTTCCCACAATGTTTTCAAAAGCTTTCTCTCTAGGGATTGTGTGGTTAAATGTTAAGCAACCTTTCCTCGGTGTGTAATGTTTCAAGAAAGGTGGAAAACCAAGAAGGTTAACCCTTTACCACACAATCCTGGCTTTTGTCTACCCTGAGAAAGAATCCTTTTGAAAAAAATGTAGGAGAAAAGAAAATGCTGGTAACCAGCATTATCTTCCTTTCTTCTATTTTTGTCTACCCATCATGTATGCTAAATTGAATGGCATAGTTGTCTGTAAATGCTTTCAATTGGGAGCAGTTTAACCCTTTACTGCACAATGCCGACTTTTGACGACCCCAGGAAAGAAGCCTATAGAAAACATTGTTGGTAAAGGAGAAAATGCTGGTAACCAGCATTTTCTCCTTTACCCACAATGTTTTCTACCCTTTCTAAGAAACATCGCACCATTTAAGCCACATTGAAGTTGTTGTCTGCAAATATTTTCAGTTTGGCCAAGACTAGAATTTTGTTGTCAGATAAAGGGTTAAAATTTTGTGGTCTCATAAGCGAGTTAAAAGTTATGTGAGTCAGACTTAAAAATTTGTCTGTTGAGGAGTAGAAAACATTATTGAAAATATAGAAAATGCTTTTCACCAGCATTTTCTCCTTTTCCACAAAGTTTTCCAAAGTCCACGTTGTCAGGGTGATAAAAGGCTGGATTGTTTGGGATTGTTTGGGAAAGGTTTAAGGGGTTAAGGACAGACTGAATCACATGACTCTGATGGCTGATGTTTTAATTTAGAACTTGAATCAGAATATAGAACCAGACCATCAGAAAAGAGCATGATGGGTATAGTCTTAACACTTTACCGTACAACAAAATTATAGACTTGTCCAAATCGAAGCAGTTGCAGCCTACAGTTTAAACTCTTTACCAAACAACAAAAATTTAGACTATTCCAAATTGAAAGCATTTGCAGACGTCAAAATAAATGTGACTGAAAAATTGAAATTTAGTTTGGGAAGGGTAGAAAACATTGTGGGAAAAGGAGAAAATGCTGGTTACCAGCATTTTCTCCTTTTCCCACAATGTTTTCAAAAGGCCTCTCTCTCAGGGTCGTTAAAAGTCGGGATTGTGTGGTAAAGGGTTAATATGGCTCAAATGGAGAAAATTGTCTTAGAAAGGGTAGAAACTTTGTGGGAAAAGGAGAAAATGCTGGTTACCAGCATTTTCTCCTTTTCCTACGATGTTTTCTAAAGGCTTTCTCTTCAGGGTTGTTAAAACTCGAGACTGTGTGGTAAAGAGTTAACGACAAAATTTTAGACTTGTCCAAATTGAAAGCTTCGGCAGACAACGAAATAAATACGACTCAAAAATTGAAATTTGATTTGGGCAGAATAGAAAACATTGCGGGAAAGGAGAAAATGATGGTAACCAGCATTTTCTCCTTTTCCCACAATATTTTCAAAAGCTGTCCTTCTCATGGTCATTAAAAGTCCTGATTGTGTGGTATAGGCTTAACCCTTTACCACACAACCCTGAGTTTTTATCTGAGGAAAAGGGCTTTTGAACACATTGTAGGAGAAGAAGAAAATGCTGGTTTCTTGCATTTCCTTTTTTTCCTCACAATTTTTTCTACCCTACTATGGACAAAAGCCATTATTGAACAGAATTTGATTTGTTATCAGTCTAGACTTGTTGTAAAAGAGTTAAAAGGAAATTTAATTTTCATTGCAATTTTTTCTTTTTAACCCTTTAGCACACAATGACAACTTTTGACACCCCTGAGGAAGAAGGCTTTTGAAAACATAGTGGGAAAAGGAAAAAATGCTGGTAACCAGCATTTTCTCCTTTTCCCACAAAGTTTTCTACCCAATCAAAGCAAAATTGCACCATTTGAGCCACTTTAAAATTGACGTCTGCAAATGCTTTCAATTTGGATAGGTCTAAAATTTTGCTGTGTGGTAATGGGTTAATCATTGTATGTATTGATGACCTTCATTAGAGATATACAGAAAAATACAGACGTCACCTATGCACCATGCAGTGCACAATTGTTGCTTTTATTTTTTGAACAGACATCAACTCTATACAAAATAATAAAGTTATAGACTTGTCAAAGGATATATGCACACAACAAATCTTTACCACACAACAAAAATGTAGACTTGTCCAAATTCAAAGCATTTGCTGACAATGATTTGATTGTGGCTCTGATAATAGAAATTGTATCTAATAGGGTAAAAAACATTTTGGTATAAGGAGGAAATGCTGGTTACAGGCATTTTCTCCAATTTCTCATAATGTTTTCCAATGCCATTTGCCTCAGAGTTGTTAAAACTCGGGATAGTGTGCAATAGGTTTAAATATGACTCAGTTTTTTAATCGGTCGGCGTGAGCCGGACGATAAGAGAGACAACAAATTTCGAAAACCCATCGCTGAGGGCAAACTGATGTAACCGCAACTCATAACAGTATTCACTTACAACATTGCAATGCTTAACAAGCCTGTCGTGACCTTATTATGTTTACTACTTTCGGTTGAGCACAAGAATGAATAAACAGTCTTAGTAAGGAGGTGTCAAGTAATCCCGTTGTCAACTTTTCAATTATGCAATAAACAGCGATTACAACTTGTTAAGCGTTGAATTTTGTCATATTACCAACATAATCAAAATGTCTAGCGAACAGAAATTGAAAAACTCGCAGCAGTTTACTTTCAAAACTGGTATCAGAAATGGGGTCGGTGATAATGAGTAATTTATGAATGAAACGAGAG
Organism: Hippopus hippopus; assembly: GCA_946811185.2. Taxonomy (NCBI): domain Eukaryota; kingdom Metazoa; phylum Mollusca; class Bivalvia; order Cardiida; family Cardiidae; genus Hippopus; species Hippopus hippopus. Next base: position 9,170,901 of record OX328103.1, on the reverse strand, counting down.
CGAATCAAGTGTATCCCGTGATGTAAATATATTCTGCAGCCATCTACTGTTCATCTTATTTGGCAAACTTCCAGTGGGTCGTTGATATACGTGGGTTACGGAATCAGCCAAGTTGTGACGAGTGTTGTCCATATATGTTGTAGCTGTTGAAAAGTTCATGAGTCATCTAGGGTTGGAGCAAAGATAAAATCGCCACAGAAGGGAGTTTGTAAGGAATATTGCTTTAAAGAATGTAAGAATTTAGATTGCACTGCTAAGAGCAAAGTGCTGTAAATACAACTCGTAACAGGCACACGTTTTAAAATAGTGATTTGCCGTGGGTTGTTTAACGCTAATGAGGCAAAGAGGTGTGAAGCTGTGAGGGAAATGGATGTAAAGTTGTGTGAGGGTTATGACCTCTAACTTCTCAGTAGCAGAAAGGTCATTACGTAAGCATTTTCAGAATGGACTGACGATCCCACGCCTGCAACTTAACTAGCCAGACTGTCCATTCACAATACCGATGCATATATACCTGATTACGCATCTTTCAGCACCAGATGTGTTAATCTTTTATAGCCTCCTACAGACACGGCACTACCATTTTGTACGGTCACTGACATGTTTCTTCTTGATGAGCTTAGACTGGAATTAGTCTGCTGACCCTTGACAAAACAATCCTGTGGGGCTTTGAAAATATGGTTGGAAAGAGAGAAAATGCTTGTAACCAGCATTACGTCTTTTTCTAACAGCATTTTCTTCACCATATGAAAGTTTTCAAAATAAGATTATGTTATTTGGTTGACTTAAAAAAAGCATTTTCATGGGCGGGGACCCCTGAAACTGCAACATAAATACGCTTACTTAAGATATCTATCATGCCAGCTTTTCTATGAGATATTCTAGTCAAGACAGCAATTACCCTTCAATAATTAGGGTGCTTTTCCAAGCTTGACATGTCTCTTTCATTAATTCAGGGTCTTAAGGTAAAACTCTCAACAACATGTATGTCTCATCGGATGCTTCATATTAGTTGATTCTCATCTTTTGCACAAGGTCCTGTTGTACAGATAAAGAGCACAAGGTTTACTGTAGCTTTGCTCCTCGCTGATTAAAATGAATCAAATACATGACCTGTATTGGTCAAGCTTAAGAAAAGTTGTCTTTGCAGACAATAAAAGATCAAGATTAGACTTTAGACTGTCCATTGAGTGCAGTGAAGATCAATATTACACACATCTTAGATCATACCGTTATGTTCACGTAGGATATAGATCTACATGAAAAAAAATGACCATGAAATTGTAATGTTTGAATATTGGTTTCTGACTGGAAAAGGCCAGTAGGTTAACTCAGAGTTTTAACTCTTTACACCACACAATCCCATTTTGAACAACCTTGAGGGAAAAGTCTGTTGAAAACATTGTAGAAAAGGGGGAATTGCTGATAACCATCATTTTGTCTTTTTACCATGATGTTTTCTACCCTTTCAACAATTCAACTCACCATTTGGGCTACAGTCAGATTCAATTCGTAATGTACAAATGCTTTCGATTTTGACATGTCTAAAATTTTTTAGTCGGTGAAGAGTTGACGGTTACGTAGTTATCAGTGTTAGCTACATTTTTGGAAGTACAGTAGGGAAATTTGGCAAGCAGACATTTTGGCCTGGGTGATTCGGCCCAGGACGATTTAGCCAGTCAAAATATTAGGTAGGACAATTTATCTAGATAAATACGATGGCTTGTTAAAAATGGAGAAATAGATAGCCCACTAGTGGCTAAAAAAATAACCAATTTGGAAGTCAAAATGCAAACACATTTTATACGATTTATTCATACTATTTAAAAGTATGGATATTATTAAAAGTCTGACAATGTGTTACAGTACAGTCTGTCTATAATTTTGTAAGAGTGACGTCTAAAGCTTGATAATAGATATTGCTGGTAAGAATCCCATATCTTTTCCCTCTATTGCTGATGGCTGGCATATATCTACTTAAAACATTCAGTTAAACTACTAATTTATAAAAGATAGGTTAAAAAAAAGTTCTTAAGTGGCTCAGTTGTATGGTGTAGGATTCGACACCTGTGTTTTTTGTGGGAGTGTCATCGGGTAGGATACCTCAGAGCCCTTGCCTAGTACGAGTGAAATCCATGACATACATGAAAAGCAGACTGTCGCCGCGATATGACTGAAATAATGATGAAAACGGCCAAAAACACGAAACAGCCAATCAATCAACCAATTCATTACTGAATTACGATAATTTCCACATAGACTAGTCCTTTGCAAGAATATGAATGGATTTCTTAGTCCATTATCAAGGTTCTAATCCAGTATAAAAGGCAATATACTATGGGGTTCTTACTCCCATACACAGTTCAAACAACTACCATTCGATTTGTGATTTTCAAAACAGTGTGGTTATTCAGTGTCGACCGATTACAGTGCTGACAGCACTTTGATTTAACTCATTACCAAACGACAATATTTTATGCTTGTCCAAATCGAAAGCATTTGCAGACAACAAAATAAAAATGACTGAAAAGTTGAAATTTGTTTTGTGAAAGGTAGAAAACATTGTGGGAAAAGGAGAAAATGTTGGTTACCAGCATTTTCTCCTTTTCCCACAATGTTTTCTAAAGGCTTCTTTCTCAGGGTCGTCAAAAGTAGGGATTGTGTGGTAATGGGTTAATTTGTCATTAAAACAGAAGAAAATGTTGTGGAAAAGGAGAAAATGCTGGTAACCCTTATTGTTTTAAAAGCCTTTTTTCCTCAGGGTCAATAAACTTGTGTACTATATATTTTGTACAGAAGGTAAAAGGACAGGTGAAGAGATGGGTCATCATTTTCTACAGCTTTTTAATCAAGAGGAAACAATGGCTTGATCTCAAGACTAAATAAATGAAATTTATTTTAGCCTGGCTGAACAAGTGAATTACTGTAAATTGGAGGGTATTTTTGGACAGACTCTCTCACAAAACATGACAGTGTACGTACATGATCAGACATTCTATGCAGGCATATTTCTCTTACCAAACTGCAAAATTTTAGACTTGTCCTAATTGAAGGCATTGGCAGACCACAAATGAAATACTGCTCAAATGGTGAAATTTTCTCCTTCTCCCATGATGTTTCCTACCCTTTGAAACACCAAATTTATTTTTCATGTAACATCCATTTTTTTCTGCAAATGCTGTCAATTTGGACATGTCTGAAATTTGTTAGTGTGCAAGTGTGATACTTAACAAGTCTGTACCAGCAATTCATAGCCAGGATTCTCTCATTTTCCCTCAATGTTTTCTACCCTTTGAAACACCAGTTTTATGTTATAGAAACTCTCATTTTTTTGTCAGCAAATACTTTCAGTTTTTTCACTGAAATTTGTTTGAGTGAAAGTGTGATATTTAGCAAATCTGTGAACTGTCCTACCAGCAATTAGTTAAGGCAGATTTCTTACTCTTTACAAAACAACAAATTTTCAAACTCTTCCAAGTTGAAGGCATCTGCAGATGACAAATCTGAAAGTGGTGCAATTGAACTGAAGTTCTTTGACAGGGTAGTAAACATTGTGGGAAAAGTAGAAAATACTGGTTACCAGCATTTTCTTCTTTTCCCACAATGTTTTCAAGAGGCATCTACTTCTGGATTGTTAAAACTCAGGATTGTTTATTAGAGTATTAAAATTTTATGTCAAGCATAGTTTTTGAATCATTGAACATAAAAACACCTGGGTACTCAGCAGAGCCTGGTGGTTCAGTTAGTACGGCTACGGACTGGTAATTTGTTTGTTTGATGTTTAACATTGTTTTCAACATTATTTCAGTTATATCATAGTGGCCAGTGCACCTATCAATGCTTCCCTGGATTTTCTTTTACTAGTACAGTACTTTGCACAATATTCTTTCAAAGCTTTTGGCTGCTTTTCAACACAATGTGATCAAAACAATGTTCAGTGGTAGCAGCCGAGCCCCTATAGCTAGGTTGGTAGGACTTGAGAACAGAGGGTGGCTGGTTTGATTTCCAGCTTGGCTAACTTCTTTCCGAGGATTGATGATAGTCATCGCGACAGGATTCATTCCTCTTTCATGGCTGACCAATTTGCTTTAACGATGGTTATGTTGGAAAGCAGCCAGTGGCATGGAAAGAATATTGTGTGGAGTACTGGTTAAAGAAACTCCAGGAAAGCATGGATAGGTGCACTGGCCACAGCGATATAACTGAAATAATGTTGAAAGCTTTAAACACCATACAATCAATCAACCAGTGGTAGTAGACTTCAAGGATCAAATACAGTTTTAAAGCCTATAATCGACCCTGGAAAAGAACTCTAGCGCCATCAACCCTCGAAAAGAATTCTGCTGTGCTTAGTATATGAACCAGCTATCTCTGGGTTTCAAGTCCTGTACATTACTGATTGAGCAACCAAGTGCGGCTTTGGACTGGTAATCTAGGCTGCAAGTTTCAATCCTAGCTGTTCCAAGTGTTTGGAGATTGATGATTGTCATTGTGACAGGATTCATTTCTCTCATATGACTGAACATGGTGTTTACTTAATTGGGGAAAGCAGCTATTGGCTCGGAAAGAGAATTACAAAATGCCAAATTGTGGTAGAGGACACTACAGGAATGCTAGGATAGGTGCACTCGTGGCCTTGATATGACTAAAATAAAGTTAAAAAGACCATTTTACAGCAACAGAACAAACCTTGATACTTTTAATGTCTATCATGAGATCATGAGATGATAGGAAAAAGCCTCTCATAATTATTTAATATTGAGGGTAGAATAAGATCAAACCTTACAGACTGGATTTTAGATTTTAGTTGGTGCTGTTCACTAATTATGGTCCTTCTGAACAAAAGTTAACATAGTATCAGATGACAAAATTGTAGACTAGCCAATATTGAAAGAAGTTGCAGATGCCAAATTAGCCATGGTACAAGCTATGGAATTCAGCTTTGAAAGGGCAGAAAACATTGAAGGAAAAGGAGAAAATGCTGGTTTCCAGCATTTTCTCCTTTTACTACAAGGTTTTCAAAAGGCATCTTCCTCAGGGTCCTTTAAACTTGTCATTGTGTGGTAAAGGGCTAACTCAGTACCAGGCTTTAAAGATATGACAGTATTGAAATTTCCTGCTTTTGACAAATATGGCTCAAAATAATGGAACTTTTTCCCATGATGTTTTCAAAAGCCCTCTGGAGCATGGTCTTTAACATGCAGGATCATTGGTAAAGGGTTAAGATGGATTTCACTTTCATGTCTGACATCTTTTTATGATTACAGCGGTCAAGTACGCATCATGAGGTCTGACACAAGTCATGAAAGTTGTTCCGATGATGACGAGGATTACTTTCAGCCCCGCAGACCCCCAGAACGTAAGTCAATCCTTCGTGGTGACCTCTTTATAAAACATTGTTTTACAACCAGCTTCACACTATTACTAGACAAATCAGCTTCGGCCCCCAAATTGATCTATGTGTTAGTTGTTGCATCAGAAAGAAAATGACTGCTGGTTAAATTGTGTTTCAGTGTTTCTTTACCAAACGAAAAAATTTTAGACTGGTCCACATTCAAAGCACTTGCAGATGACAAAATAAAGGTAACTCAAAAATTGAAATTTGTTTCAAGAAGGGCAGAAAACATTGTGAAAAAAGGAGAAAATGCTGGTTACCAGCATTTTCTCCTCTTCCCACAATATTTTCCAAAGACTTCTATCTCAGGGTCGTAAAAAACAGGGACTGTTTAGTAAAGGGTTAAACAAGAGAACCGCTACATGTACCAATGCTCGGCTGCAGTTACTTTTAGAAATAGATTGACTTTTCTGTGAAAAGCCAAGTCAAAAAAGGGGCATTACTGTGCCAATAATGTTTTAATAGTTTCCTGACCCTTTTGTATGAGCTCCCCATTTGATAGTTAACAACTAGTTCGAGTTTGAAGTAAGTATCTTCATTTATGACAGATATTGTAAAATGTCAAAGTTTTTGCATCACAATGATGACACTGGTTACCAGTATTTTCTCCTTTTTTGCACAATGTTTTCAAAAGCTTAACTCTTGGGATTGGTTTAATATGCAGTTTGCAAAATGCTTTCAATATTGACGGGTTCAAAATTATATTGTCTGGTGAAGAGCTAAGGCCATTTCATATGTCATAAAATACAGACAATGTGAAGAATCCAACATAAAACTACCATTACAATACTCTATGTACTGTAGTTTGTACATGTATTGTTCTTCATTGTCATAAAGTAAAAAAGCACTTACTGGTAAAGTCTATGTTGCTTTTAGTATACATATGTGAAGAGTTGAGATTTGAAATATCGCAAATTATTTCTATATTTCTTGTTAAATTTTGGATCTCAAAATTTTACAAGAAATAACAATAGGATTTTATTTTAGCTAAAAGTAAAGCCTTTTTCATTGTTGATGTTATTCAAATCTTAGTTCCTATGAAAGTTTTATTCTCTTCAATATATGCAGAGGTACTCCTCTGAAAAAAGGAGGTTTAATGCATTCATGGGATGAATTATACCAAGCAAGTTTCGCTTAAAATGGATCCATTTTGGCCATAAAGTGGTTGAATCTTAAGTTAGAGAAGTCTTTTGACATGCAGAAACTGTGCCAACATAAAAAAGTTACAACCCAGGCAAGCCTGTGCAGACTGCGCAGGCTGACCTGGGTTCAAACTATTTGCAGATGGATTAAAACCACTTTTTCACAGAGCATGACTAATGTTAGAAGAATAAGATTTATCTCCTTTTTTCAGCTGATCTGAATCCAGATACTTCCAGAATCAAAGTAAGTACAGTAATAGTTAAGCTCATTTTATCTGATTACCTTACAGGCTATGTACAAATCATACAATGGAGAAATGGTTGGCCAATTTTTTTCCAAGGATTGATTATAGTCATTGCAACAGGATTCATACCTCTTTCACAGCTGATCACTGTTTTGATGATGGTTATGTGTCAAAGCAGTCAGCGGCTTGTGAAGAATATTGTACAAAGTACTGGTGAAAGAAAGCTTCAGAAAAGCATGAATAGGTACACAGGTCTCTGTGATATAACTAAAATGATTTTGAAAAGTGTGTTAAAAACCATACACACAGATCATTTCAGATTAAACAAATGACAAATATTAAAGGAAAGGAAAAAAGTTTTGTTTCAACACAGTAGAAAACCGTACAGAAAGGATCAGCATCATGCCATATGCAACTGCACCATTTCTCAGATGACTAGAAATTGAAATTGTTGGTTTACAAGAATAAAATGACTATCAGCATGATGTTTTGGTTAGAGGTTTAAGGCTCTGAATTTGATGTTTAGAGAGGAAAAAGAGAAAAAGAGATACTTTACTGGTAGTAATGTAATACATGTATACTGGAAATGTGAGACAGTGATAGACATGTATAACAACAGAAACATGAGAGCCATGCTCTTGGAAACAAGGGTTTAATGTATCTATGCGATGCATTATACCAGAGCTCCAGATAAGAGGGAGTGATGGTTTTCTAAATCCATTATTTCTCTTCAAAACCCTATGTTGTGGGTACTCATTAGAATCGTCTCGATGAGACGATTCTAATGAGTACCCACAACATAGGGTTTAGTAGAGATTAAATAATATTTTCAATTTTGAAATCAAAATCACTCCCTCTATCTGGAGCTCTGATTATACCGAGCAAGTTATCACACAGATATGGATCCATGAAATGATTTTGTCTAACAATAGACTGGATCTTGAGACAGTATGGTCCTTGGACATGCACCAAACTTACAGACAGCAAAAAGTATATGTCAGCAGGCCCTCTGGGTAAAGGGGGTTGAATGCATTTATATAATGAATTATACAAAGTAGGATGTTGCATAGACAGATCTGTTTTGTTTAGAAACTGGTTGAATGATAAGTCGGAGTGGTCCTTTGGCATGCACAAATTGTGCCAATATAAAAAAGTTTCAACCCAGGTAAGCTTGCGCAGTGCCAGATTGCGCAAACTGACATGGGTCAATACTTTTTGCAGATGCATTAAACCTCCTTTTCACAGAGCATGGGTCATGACTTTGTTAGAATTGAATAGTAAGTTTAATTGTCTTACTTCTACAGGATAATAGTATTTATGAGGAGATATTGTTGAAGTCAGGGAGAAGCAGTGCCTTCGATAGATCGTACAGAACTGTTCCTCACATGATATATGGGGTATGTTGAATTTTCTCGTGATACTTGTTTATGCAAAGCTAAATAGCTTGTCTGTCTCCGAACATGTGGCTGCTCATGTTTGTGGCACAAACTCTGTTCTCAGTTGTGCAGTTATTTCACCTAAACTTTGTACATCTGTCACAAAAAAATGTAGATGTTCCAGACACAATTATAGGAATGCCTGCTTTTAAGCATTGAAGACTTATCTCCCCTTAAACTTTGACAAATATGAGACATCTGTCAGACCTGCGGCAGGGGTATTAAGGATATACTTCCATCATTAATTCATGATCATGATCCTTTAGATGGTCATAATGATTTCAGTGCAGATGCAAGCACTTAATAGCCTAGAGGGTATATCCAGGTCATTGAATGCTTGCATCTGCACTGAAATCTAAAGACCACCTATAGGAACATGACCATAATTTAATGATGGTTGGATTAGCTGAACTCTATACCATACAACAAAATTTTGGACTTGCCCATTTTGAAAGTACGCCAACAACAATTTATATGTGACTAAGAGGATGTGACCTGTATTCAAAAGGGTAGAAAACGTTGTTGAATAAGGAGAAAATGCTGGTTGCAAGCATTTTTCCCAATTCCTTCAATGTTTTTGAAAGCCTAGCAGCTTGTTTCTCAGGGTCATTAAAAATCAGGATTGTTGGTAAAGGGTTATGTCATATTTTGCATCAGTTTTAGTTGCTCTTTGCCATGCAGACAGATTTGTTGACATAAAAAAAGGAGTACACAATGTATTTGCATTATTGCTGAGCCTGGTAGACCAGGGGTCGCTGGTTTGAAACTCCAGCTTTGCCAGTTTTTTTCGTATGCTTGATGATAAGTCATTGCAACAGGATTCATTCATGTCTTAATGCTGAACATTGTTTTGACTGATGGTTATGCGGGAAAGGTGCTGGTGGCTTGGGAATAGCAAAGGACTGGTAAAAGAAACTCCAGGAAAGTGTGGATTGGTGCATTTGTGGCCAAAATATAACTAAAAAATTGCTGAAAGCAGAGTTGGACATGTCTAAAATTTTTGTCATCTGGGCAAATGGACAGAAGCTAAGGCACACTGCAATATTGTTTCACAATGCTGGTAGCAATTTGTTAACAAATTCAGGATTTTGAGCGAGATTTAATAAACCTTGTGATTCTTTTTACCTTTTATCATGCAATGCCGACTTTTTAATGACCTTAGGAAAGAAGCCTTTTGAAAATATTGGGGAAAAGGAGAAAATGCTGATAACCAGCATTTTCTCCTTTTCCAACAATGTTTTCTACACTACCAAAGAAAAATTTCACCATTTGAGTCACATTGAAATTTTTGTCTGCAAGTGCTTCCAATTTGGACAAGGCTAAGATTTTGTTGTCTGGTTAAGGGCTAAGGTTTTTTATTTTCATTATTTATGTTATTTATAGAGACAGACTGGGATGAGACATCAAATAAAGTTTGGGGCCAGTCATAGGCGTGTATTATGTACACCGTAAGTATCAATAGTGTATAATCATAGTTACAGTAAACCATCTGATCATTTACCCTCTACTACACAATCCTGAGTTTTACCGACCCTGGAAAATTAGACTGTTAAAAACATGTAGGAAAAGGAGAAAATGCTGGTAACCAGCATTTTCTGCTTTTCCCACACTGTTTTCTACACTTTCACAGCTAAATTTCATAATTGCAGCCTCATTTAGATTGTTGTCTGCAAATGCTTTCAATTAGGACATCTCCAGGTTTTTATTGTCTGGGAAAAAGTTGAACCTGTGTTGCGTTATAACAACCATGACTATGAGGGCTTTTAAAAACATTATGGGAAAAGGAAAAGATGCTGATTATCAGCATTTTCTCCTTTTCACGCAATATTTTGTATGCCTCAAAGATGAATCTGATCAATTGAGCCAGATTTAACTTCTCCTGTTCAAGTGCTTGTTTTGAATTAGTCTAACATTTTGTTGTCTGGACTAGAGTTTAAACTTTTCTAAACTGTATGCTAAATGGCAGCCTTATATTCTGTATTTAAATCTTTAACAAGCATCACTTTTTAGACTTGTCCAAATTGAAAACATTTGTAGACGACAAATTAGATACAGCATACATGTTACAATTTGTTTTTGATAGGATAGAAAACCTTACGGGGAATAGGAGAAAATGCTGGGTACCAGCATTTTCTCCTTTCCCCGCAAGGTTTTCAAAAGTCATCCCTCTTCAGGTCTTTAAAAGTCTGGGATTGTTTGGTAAAGGGTCAATGGATTACCATAACTGACCTAAATTTTGGACAAGCACCAGGTAATTGAGATAATACCTAAACACAACAAAATTGTCCTAAATTTTGTACTCGACTTATCAAAGTTCATCAACACTTAACTGTTAGAGGTCCCAAAGCATAGATTAAAATAAGAATGCACACACCATTCCCCTGGCTGGGTAGCTAAGTGGTTAGCCTATCTGATTTGTGACCTGGTGGTTGCAAGTTTGATACCCGGTTGAGGCAAACTTTCTCTACAGTGATTTTTTGCCTCTCACTTCTGTCGCATGTGAGAAAAGCAGTCAGTGGCTTGGATAAAATAGCAAAGCTATCGCTGTTTTAAGGTTGTTTTTGCCAGAAGAATTCATGTATTTAGCACATTGGTGGAATGATTAGATCTAAGATCAGACAGCATGTTATGTGCAGCCTGATCTTGATCTATACTGCTGACAAAAGCAGCTTAAGCCAGCTCCAGAACAGTAGCTTCCACCAAACAATACCAAGGTTTATCGACCCTAAAGAAGTAGACCTGAAGATATTGTCATAGCCCTGTTGTTGTCTGTGTTGTCGTCTGCGTCTTTGCGAAAAAATTTTCACATTTTATCATATCTCTGTCATTACAGAGGTAATTTACTTCAAACTTGGACTTGTTGTTAACCATCAAAAAGGCAAACCATACAACATTAATTCCTGAGTAATTATGTCTGGTTTGGCTCTGAAGGGGTTAATTCACTACCCTCTGAAACAAAATAGCAAAAGATGACTTCATTGTAACTTGGATAATTAACATGAATCAAAGTTAACTCCTTACCATACAACAAAACTTTAGACTCGACCAAATTTCGAAGAATTGTAGATGACAAATTGATTTTTGCTCAAATGAAGATTTCTATTTTTGATGGGATAGAAAACAATGTGGGAAAAGGAGAAAATACTTGTTATCAGCCTTTTCTCCTTTTCCAACAATGTTTTCAACTTTAGACTCAACCAAATTTAAAAAAATTGCAGATGACAAATTGAGTGTGGCTCAGATGATGATTTCTGTTTTTGATGGGATAGAAAACAATGTGGGAAGAAAAGAAAATGTTTGTTACCAGCATTTTCTCCTTTTCCAACAATTTTTTCAAAAGGCTTATGCCCTGAGTTGTTAAAACTAGGGGTTGTATGGTAAAGGCATAATTCATGAATAGTTGAATACATCCTTGCAAAATGAGAAATTGCTAAAATATTTTTGAAATATTGTAAAGGTATCAATTAACTCATCACCATATAACAAAATTTTAGACTGATCCAAATTGAAAACATGTGCAGACGACAATTTCATAGTGGCTCAAATGACGCAATTTTTTTTTGATGTAATAGAAAACTTTGTGGGAAAAGGAGAAAATGCTGGTTACCAGCATTTTCTCCTTTTCCTACAATGTTTTCAAAAGGCTTCTTCCTCAGGGTCGTTAAAATTTGTCATTGTGTTGTAAAGGCTTAAATCATTACCAGATAACAAAATTTTAGACTGGTCCAAATTGAAAACATCTGCAGACAACAAATGAATTGTGGGCAAATGATGAATTTGTCTTTGAGAGGGTGGAAAACATTGTGGAAAAGCCGATAATGCTGTTTAACAGAATTTTCTCTGATATTCCACAATGTTTTCAGAAGCCTTCTTTCTCAAGTATCTAAAAAGTTGGAATTGTGTGGTAAAGGTTTAAGAAGGCAAAAACAGCAAATGTTCCTTTTGCCACATTGTTTAACATCATTCATGTACTATGACATAATCTCAGTTCATTCTTTACATAGTTGATTCTAAAACTGTGAGATGGAAAGTTAGTGCAGGTGGTAGTGAGTGGTTTCTAATTATTTAATCAACATAAAGGTGAAATGTGTTTAACCTTTTACAACACTGCAAAATTTTAGACACATCCATGTTAATGGAATTTACAAGGAAGTAAAATGTTTTTCAAATTATACTATTTATCCTTGGATAGGTAGAAAAAATTAAGGGAAACGGAGAGAATGCTGATAACTAGCATTTTCTCTTTTTTTCCCACAATGTTTTCAAAAGCTTTCATTGTCTTTAAAACTAGGGATTTTATGATAAAAGGTTAACACTTTACCAAACAATCCCATTTTTGATGACCATGCATATGAAACCTTTTGAAAACCAGTGTTTGTCCTTTTACCACGATGTTTTCTACCTTTTCAAGAGGTAAACTCCATCACTTGAGCCATATTAAAACCTTTATCATATCATCCCAAGTTTTAACAACCCTGAGGAAAAAGTCTTTTGAAAAGGATGTGGGAAAAGGAGTAGCTTTTTCCTACAGTGTTTTCTACCCTATTACATACAAATTCCATCATTTGAGCCACATTTAAATTGTCGTCTGCAAATGCTTTCAATTTAGAAAAGTCTATATTTTTACAGAGTTTTCCCTTGACTCTGTCAAATGGGAGTCATTTCAACCCCTTCAGGACATTCAGAAAATTTGAGGGTCTGAATTCAAAGAAACAGGGAGTCAGGGAAAACCCCATTTTTGTCATGTAGTAAAGATTTAAACTGTTGTCTGCGAAATGCTCTCAATAAGGATTGGTCTAGACTTTTGTCATCTGGTAAAGGGTTGGGTTATATTTTAGAACATACTGTTTATATCTACATCGACAGGGATTTTATAAGCTTTATTTGACCTGTCCAGCTGAACTTGTCTGACCTAATGTTATCAGTTATTGGCTGTTTGCACCCCTTCCTCTTCCTTTACTTTTTTAAAGCTGACATATAATACCTTAATAGATAATGTGTAGGGCTTTAAGTCTGTGAGCTGAAAGCTTAAATCCCAGCTCATTCACAAAATTATTTTTTTCTTATATTTGATGACAGTCATTGTGATAAAATTTGTTTGGCTCCCTCCATCAAATTTATTAACCCTTTACCACACCAAAAATATGTAGAATTATCCAAGTTTAAAGTATTTGCAGACAACAGTTTAAATGTGGCTCAAATGATAGAATTTGTTTTGATTTTGATGGAATTTCTTTTTGATAGGATAGAAAACATTGTGGCAAAAGGAGAAAATGCTGGTTACCAGCATTTTCTCCTTTTTCTACAATGTTTTCAAAAGGCTTCTATCTCAGGGTCGTTAAAACTTGGGATTGTGTTGTAAAGTGTTAAATCAATAACGTAGCAATATCTATGGCCCAAAAGAATATAAAGAAGTTTCAGATTTGACGTTGGAAATGAATCTTGGTCAGGAGAAAATTATGTCATGTCGAAATTGTAAACAATGGGGGAAAGTTGTGACGGTTTATTGCCAGAGTCATTGCATACGCCCATCTAGAGATAGAAATCTGCTTGTGGTTTCAACAAGGGAAATGGCATACTGGTCTTCTTGTAGGATCATGTCTATTCCCCTTGTTTAAGCAATTCTTTACATTAAGCGTATTATTAATTAAATGATCCATGCTCTGTGAAAAGGGGGCTTAATGCACCAGCAAAAAAGTATCGACTCAGGTGAGCCTGCGCAGTCTGTGCAGACTGACTGGGCCAAAACTTTTTGCTATTGGTCAATTTTCTGCAAGTCCAAGGACCAGTTTACCTCATGATTCAGTAGGTTGTTAGACAAAACTGGCTTATGGATCTATGATCAGGGAATGACTTGCTTGTGATCAAACATCACGGAGATGTATTAAGGCCCCTTTTTCCCGAGCGTCACTCAAATATTAATCCACATATGTCAAATGTACATCTCTACTGTCTTAGAAATCATTCCACTGCACTCCCCATATAAAAACCTCACATTGTCTAGTGATTTGGTATTGGTGTCATGTGATGATAGTTGCTGTTGTTGAGTATCTCAACTCCACTGCCTTGCATGAATATGCAAGGCAAAGGTCTAACACAGTCATGTGACAAGCATCATGCAATATCCTTGATTGAACAAGTGGACTGAAGCAAAATCCCACATTGCATTTTCTGTCATAATCTATGCCATCTTGCAAACACTAAGGGTAATTTTTATCATGAAGCCACAAGAATGACATAATTTGATGATTTTTTGTTAAAGTGGTTAAATTTGACGTAAAACTTGTACCTATGTTTTAGTAACTTTAAGGTTATGATACATATAAAACATGATCACAACAAAACCTCTCTGTGTGATTCTTTTCTTCTTTCCCTTGCTACTTTTATAAATTGTCTTCTGCTCATTTATATTATTTATGAAATATTTTCAGGTACTTACCGAATACCTGTGATACTATTGCTCACTACAGACAGAAGGCATTTTGTGGAACGTATTCTGCCGACGGCAACATTTTCCTCTCTGCTGCTCAAGGTTAGTTGTGTAACTCTACCAAACAATCTCAAGTTTTAACCAGCTTGAAGAAGAAGGCTTTCAATAACATTGTGAAGAAAAGGAGAAGTAACCAGCATTTTTGCCCTTCCTTTCCAAAGACAATTTATATCATTAGAGCCACATTTAGTGTCATCTGCAAACGCTTCTAATTTTGAAAAGTCTAAATCTTCTTTATCTGGTAAAGGTTTTAGCAAATGGAGGAATTGCCTCAGAAATGAGACTTAACTCTTTACCACACGACAAAACTTTAGACTGGACAAAACTGAAAGCATTTGCAGATGATAAATTAGATGTCGCTGAAATGATTGTAATTGTCTCTGAAAGTGTTGAAAACCTTGTGGGAAAAGCAGAAAATGCTGGTTACCAGCATTTTCTCCTTTTCCCACAAGGTTTTCAGAATGCTGTTTCCAAAAGGTCCTTAAAATTCCATATTGTGTGGTAAAGAGTTAAGGTGTAATACATTAATGCATGAATTTGTTTGAAAACAATGTGGCGAAAGGGAAAAAACTCCTCAATCTGACATTTGATAATTCATTCATTTATTGAGTGTTGTTTTATGCTGTGTTCATCACTATTTCAGTCATGTCATCAACAGGAAATTTATGTCTAATTTGAACATAGACAGTGAGAAAAAGTAGAACTCCCATACCCCTTATGGAATTTGTACAAGTTCTTTTTATCCATTTGTGGATTTTTTTCTTTTTTTTTCCAGATCAAAATATCAGGATATACGACACCAGGGACGATGAGTTTAAACTTTTGCGGACAATTCGTGCCAAGGATGTCGGATGGAGTGTTCTGGACACAGCTTTCAGGTTTCTAATTATAAACCTCCTTCTAGGCTATTGTCTTATTTAGGACTCATTTGACAGCATCTGCAGACAAGTACAGTCCAATTTGTATGAAGCAAGCAGCTGATGATTGCTCAAAATGTGCTTTCCTGTGCAGGTGCTTGCTTACTAGAGCATATTTCAACACATATGCATTCTCTGGCAGTGAATACTTGCTTAACTTTGTACCACACAATCCCGAATTTTAATAACCCTTAAAAAAGGCTTTTGATAACATGATGGGAAAAGGAAAAATTGCTGGTAACCAGCATTTCTCTTTTTCCCATCAAGCCCCGGTAGCTCAGTCGGTAGCGTGCAGAACTTGAGAAAAGGGGGTTTTGGGTTCGATCCCTGGCTCAGCCAATTTCTTTCTGAGGACTGATGATAGTCATTGTGACAGGATTCATTCCTCTCCCACAGCTGACCATTGTTTCGACAATGGTTATGTGGGAAAGAATATTGTGTGGAGCACTGGTAAAAGAGACTCCAGGAAAGCATGGATAGATGCACTGGCGGCCGTGATATAACTGAAATAATGTTGAAAATGGCGTTAAACACCATACAATCAATCAATCAATTAACCATCATATTTTCTACCTTATCATTGACAAAAACCATTATTTGACACACTATTAATTAGTGGTGTGTAAATACTTTAATTTGGACAAGTCAAATTTTTTGTCATCTGGTAAAGGGTTAATAAATAGAGGATAATTAACTGGTTGTGTGTGATATTAAAAATCTGTCACTAGAATGGGGTGTGATGCGGTTGATAAACGAGTCCTAAGGACGAGTTTTTTAACCGCATCAAACCCCATTCGAGTGACAGATTTTTAATATCACACATCAACAGTTGATTATTCTATTTATTATATTCCTAATTCTCCCTTTGTTTGCTAATGATTATCAAGAACGGTAGGTATACATGTATAGTACTTTCTTGTACAAACACATGAATATTTTTGGCAGAAGCAGCTGAAGCAACAAATGACATAACGCTCGAGGGTATATTACGTCCTTTATCTCTCCATTTGAAGGCATGCATTGTTTTGCGCTTTTAAAATTTAAAACCAGACATATGAAATTAGAAGAAACATTTAACCCTTTCCCACATGACAAGTTTAAGACTTTCCCAAATTAAAAACATCTCCAAGTGACAAGTACTAAATTGGTACAAAAGATCTTAGATTTCCTGATAGGATAGAAAACATTATGGAAAAAGGAGAAAATGCTGATTGGTAGTATTTTCTCGTTTTTCCACAATATTTTCCTAGAGCTCTCTCCCAAAAAACCTATCTTCTTTTCTCAAAATGTTTTCAAAAGATTTCTCCCACAAGGTCTTTAACTCAGGGTTGTTTTGAAAGACTGTAGCAAAAATCTTTTCACTGTACTGTTGTTTACTAAAGATGTTTGAAGCAGAGACAGAAACACTAGAGTGTGAGAGATTTAGGAAAAAAGTAGTTCAGGCAAACATTCTAAAACTATATCATCACTAGTGCTGATACCATATCGTCACTAGTGATGTTATTCACTGTGAAAAACTGAAAAAATAATACACTAAGAAATCCCAGTAATTCACTGATAGGAATATAATAAAGGTTCCTTGTGTATAAGAGGTGGTCTCTAAGACAGACTTTACTATAAATGACTTTAACAATGTAACTTGTAGACTACCCGGAGAAAAGCAAAATCCATCATTTGAACTATATTTAATTTGTCGCCTGGGAATGCTTTCATTTTGGATAACCCTAAAGTTCTGCCATTTTGTAAAAAAATAGTAAGTATTGCATCAGATATTCTACTGGATATTTAGCTAAAGTAGATGGCTTTGAAAAGATACCCTTAACACAAGGATAATTAACTTAAATCACTACCAAATTACAAAATTTTTGGCTCATCCAAATTCATAGCATTTGCAGACAACAAAATAATTAAATAAATGTTGCTCAAGTGAAGATTTCTGTCTTTAATGGGGTAGAAAACATTACTTGAAAAGAAGAAATTGCTGGTTTCCAGCATTGTCTCCTTTTCCAACGATGTTTTCAAAAGCATTCTTCTTCAGGGTAGTTAAAACATGGGGTAGTGTGGTAAAGGGTAAAATACATTTACTACATAAATGCATCTTTGAATATTGTGGCAAAATGATTCATTACTCATAACAAGCAACCATGTTTTCAACAGTGGTCATCTGCAAGACCAAGAAATAGAGGATGATTGTCTGTTTCAGTGTATGATCAAAATTCCTTTTGTTTAGTGAAAAGCAAGGGTTATATTTTCATGAGTGGTGAAGCCACAAGTGAAAATATGGCCTTTGCTTTTCACAAGATGAAAGAAATTTCGATCATACACTGAAACAAACAACTGTCCTATTTCTTTTATGCTGTTCATTTCAACTTTTTGAAATATTGCTCATCATGAAAAATATGTGCGTTTTTCAAGCAAACTATCTCCATTCAATCTAGTGTGATATGGACTAGCTGTAATGATGACGTCATTAGTAATGTTGACTACATTATCAAACCTGACATTTAACCACTAAAAATTTGTTCATGTTCTATAAATATCCGTGGTATGTCAAAAATAAAAGTTATAACATTCACCGGTGAATTATAACATTCACTGGTGAATTAAGTATAGGACATAATTCACTTCTAATTTCCATAAACTACTAAAGAGCGTAAAAAAAAAAGCGTTCTCCAGGTGGTATCATGTTAATGTGTTACTTGATTATTTCAGTGCTGATGGGAATTATATGGCATATTCTAGCTGGTCTGATTGTAGTAAGTACAAGTACTTTTGTTACTTTAGTTAGTGTATTCAGCCTTTGCCCTTTACCACACAATCCCAAGTTTTAACAACTTTGAGGGAAAAGAGTTTAGAAAACATTGCAGGAAAAGGAGAAAGTACTGTTTACCAGCATTTTTTCCTTTTCCCACAATTTTTTCTTACCCTTGTGTAAAAGAATCCCATCAGTTCAGCCATATTTAAGTTGTCATCTGCAAATGCTTTGAATTTGGATAAGTCCAAAATTTTGCTGTGTGGAAATGAGTTACCCAAACAACCCTAAGTGTATTTCTACTGTTTTTGAAGAAAGTGTTGAGGTAGTGTCATAGCCATATGGGGTATTCCACGGCTTTTTTAAATGGGGGCTATTCGACCACTTTTAAATGATTAAAAGAAGGCAAATTTTTCAATTTTGGGGAACAGTTAGAAAATTTGGGGGCCCAAATAGAAAGAAACAGGAAAGGGGGAGTCAGGGAAATCCCTGTTGATGTTGTTGTCTGGGTCATCAGTAAGCAAAACATTGGCATTTACTGATATCTCTGTGATTAAGGAAGATATTTACTTCACACTCAGGCTAGTTGTTGACTATCAAAAGGAAAACCCACACCTTCTACTGTCCAGTAGAGCAAGTAACCTTCAAGATATTTTTGTTGCAGTTATGTCCCCTTTGGACTTGGAGTTTTCACTGAAAAAGCTTAAGCTGTTGAGCTTTGGCACCAGCATGCGGGTTTATTGTCAACTGTTACCTCACAATCCTGAGTTTTAACAACCCCAAGGAAGAAAGCATTTGAAAACATTGTGGCAAAAGGAGAAAATGCTGGTAACCAGCATTTTCTCCTTTTCCCACAATGTTTTCTATCCTTTCAAAGACAATTTCCAACATTTAATCCACATTTAATTTGTCTGGAAATGTTTTCCATTTTGAAAAGTACAAAGTTTTGTTGTTTGGTAATGGGTGAAAGACCTTAAGACTGACAGGTTTTGAAAACTTTATGGGGACAGAAGAAATTGCAGGTAACAATGTTTTCTACACTTCTATCAATTTTTTGCTTTCACTTTAGGAAATTAAACTCTGATTGTAGGTAGGAAACAAATAAGTAATTTGTATATTTATCTTCACTTTTTCAGTCCATCTATGCAATGTACACGGAGATGACGACATACATACAGCTTTACATCTGTTTCCATCAGATACCAGTTTCTGTATATTTTCTCTGACTTTCTCGTCGGATAATAAAGAAATACTAGGAGGGTATGATAAGCTTTTAAAACTGTTCATTGTTTATAGCTTGGCTGTTCTTCAGGAAAATGCGAGGTATTTTAGTCCTGTGTTCATTTGCATAGTTGCCATCGCAAAATTGCAAAAAAAATTGATATGATGTCTCTGTCATTACTGAAGGCATTTACTTCAAACTCTGAACAAATGTTAACTATCAAAAGGGAAACCCATACAACAGGGACTGGTAACCATCAAAATATTTTCGACACACTTATTGCTCTTCTCAACTTAGAATTTTTACTGAAAATAAATTGATTTCTGCAAGCAACAGCAGCCGAACGCTGACACACGCATGCTTTTAAACTGGATTATTCTTTGAGTCAGAATAAGCAGTTGTCAAAAATGGTTTCCCCCAAGGGGTCACATTATCTATACAAATATAGATGAAGAAATTTGGAGGGTTGTTTGAGCTGCTTACAAAATGAACAAGGATTTTAACTGTCATGTACAAGATGGCCTATGGAAATACTTTCTGCAGTGTTTGCCCCCTTTGAAAGACATCTGCTATTATTTGAGCCATAATGAATTTGTCATCAGCAAATCTTTTCAATATGGACAAGGCTAAAATGTTTTCATGTAAAACTGTAAGGACCATCTTTGCTTTCATTGAATTGTTCTTTAGTATTATGGTAATTCTGTAGTATTATGTCATATAACTTAACTATGCATATTGTAATGGGTTAAAAAATATTTTATATGTGTGTAATCTTTGTATTTTAGGGCTAATGACGGCAATTTGTATGTGTACGATAGAGAGAGCAATCAAAGAACTTTAAGGGTAAGATATTTTTAAATTCTTGAATTCATTTTTAGATTACCCATAACCTTTTAACCCTCACTAAACAGTCCCAAACTTTAACAGATCTGACAGAGTAGGCATTTCAAAACATTGAGGGAAAACTTGAAAATGCTTGAAACTAACAATTTCTCCTTTTCCTCCAATGTTTTCTACTGTTCACAAACAACCCTGTTCATTTGAATTACATTCAGTTTGTCACCTGCAAATGCTTTCAATTCGAACAAGTCTAAAGTTTTGTTGTCTGGTAAAGAGTTAACATATACTCCTCACAAAAAGTTAAGCAACAATGAATCACCGCTGCACCAAAATTTTATTATTACAAATATAGACCATTTCATTGTATAAATGTAATGAGTATTGAGTTAAAAACCAGTCAAAGCAATTCTGCACTTCTGTCAGATCATGTTTCTCACTTTCAAGCTTTTGAAGTAAGGCAACGTCTAAATCCACATGCAAAAAAGTGGTATACTACCCAGATGTTTTAAAATCTCTAAAATTCAGTCAATCTGCAACCGGGACACAGTCAGTACACAGTATGGCCACCATTAGCACGAATACAAGCTTGAACTCTTCTTTCAATGCCGTCCAGCTGTTGTTGTTGAATATCCTGCCATTCCTGACTCAAAAGTTGCTTAAGGTGTTGGAGGTTCTGAGACTTCACATTTCCATCATTGACAAGCCTACTGAGAATGTCCCACGCATGCTCTATCGGATTGAGATCTGGAGATCTTGCTGGTCACTCAAATTGCCCAGAAGAGTTCAAGCTTGTATTTGGCTAATGGTGGCCATACCGTGTACTGACTTTTGCAGATTGAGCGAATTTTAGAGATTTTAAAACATCTGGGTAGTAAACCACTTTTTTGCATGTGGATTTAGACAGTGCCTTACTTCAAAAGCCTGTAAGTGAGAAACATTATGTGATAGAAGTACGGAATTGCTTGGACTTGTTTGTAACTCAATTATCATTACATATATACAATGAAATTGTCTATATGTGTGATAATAAAATTCTGGTGCAGCGGTAATTTATTGTGAGGAGCATATTACCCCTGGTGGACCACCCCAACCATTTTTAAGAACACTCATAGTCATACTTTCCAAGATTTTCTATATTTGAAATTAACACAACTTCAGATTGACTAAAACAAATACTGTATATGTGGATATATACATGTGTCAAAAAATTTGCAAATTATCTGTAATGGACTTTTTGCGTACGTAAATGTTTGCGAATTCAAGACACTCGTTAATTGTTGGCATACCTGTGGCAAAATATGCAAACAGAAAAGTTTGCAAATTTTTCAAATTCACAAAATCGCAAAATTTCCACATCCCAAAAATTTCCACTAATACAGTAGGTTAGCCAGTCAGAAGTTGTGTTACTTTCAGATCTACAAAGTTCTGGAGAATAAGACTTACTTTAAAAGTTGTTAAGAATGTTTGGTGAATACAGGCCTAAAAGAGTTTATCATCATGGCATAGTTTTTGTAATTGGTCTACTAGGCTTTTTCGTGTTTCTGATACCAAGTCCAAGTTTTTTTATTCAATTTATGTAAAACTTTCTCAGTTCGTTAATATCACCAATAGCCCAAACCCTATATCAAATATGAAGGAAATTCTATAATGAACCATTTACCAGACAACTTAATAGTATCCAAATGGAAAGCACTTGCAAACGAGAAATTCATGGTAGCTCAAAAGATGACTTGTCTCTCTGAAAAGTAGAAAATGTTGTTGGAAAAGGATTAATTCGGAAAATGTAGCAGTTCAACATGTAAATTTTACATATGTAATGCACATTTACATTTCACATGTATATTTTCACATGTGTATTTCTAGATTGATGCCCATGATGATGATGTAAACACTGTAGCTTTCGCTGATAATACCAGTAATATATTGTTCAGTGGCGGAGATGATGGACTTTGTAAGGTACTGTAGATACACTCTGATCATGTTTATTCAGAAAATTGGTTTTTTAGTTGTTTTTGAGAAATTTGTCAGCCTTAAAAGTTACGATCGTACTAACACCTTATAGATAATACAGCCATGCACTGTGAAAAGGGGGCTTAATGCATCTTCGTGATGCATGATACCAAAAAGTCATCACATGATTATAAATCCATAAAATTCATTTTGTCTTACCACTGACTGAACCTTAAGGTAGAATGATCCTTTGACATCGAGAGAATTGACCAGTAGCAAAAAATTTTGACCCAGGTCAGCTTGCGCCAATTGCGCAGGCTGACCTCGGTAGAAATCTTTGCAGATGCATTAAGCCCCCTTTTCGCAGAACAATGCTCACATATATTAATCTGTGTGTTCAGTTCTTTGTACCATATTGAAGATAAAGTACCACAGAAGGGGATAAAAGAAGATTTAGAGGATATTTGAGGGTTTTTTTTTTTTTTTTTTGTCTAGAGATCGAAATTTATATCATCAAGTGAACATCATCAGATAATTTTCACAAGTTGTGCAGCCACGAGTAAAGATACTGTTGGATGATGTTCACAAAATGAAATAAATTTCGATTTTTCACTGAAAAAAAAAATCTATTTATTTCATTCTTCTTACCCCTTTTATGTTAGGACTTTCATCAAATTGCAGTGCAGTTGTTTTCTGTGTACCCCTTCCCCACATTAGAAACCATTGGGATATTATGTATAGCACAAGAAATGTAGGGTAGATGCAAGTAAATTATGTCATATTTCCATCTGGTTGAATGGCAAACACTGTTTACCAAGGTAACTAGTGTGTGGAAACTACGTTTTCAGTCTGTAGTTAAAAGTTATGGAAACAAAAATTTACGGTTTATTTCTCTTGCGTAACCATATATTATCAAACCTTATAATGCATCATTGTTTCCTGATAAGGTACCAAAAAGCCTGAAGTAAACTTTTTCCATTGCAGTTTGAAATAAGTGAAAAATACATAGAGGATATTTGTTTTTTACGGTGAAAGATTGAAATTTATTTCATCGAGTGAACATCATCGGTGATATTTTCACGACTGGCGCAGCCACGAGTGAAAATATCACCGATGATGTTCACGAGATGAAATAAATTTCGATCTTTCACCGAAAAAAAAACAAATATTCTATTTATTTCATGCTTTTAACCCTCTCTGTGGGGAACTCAATCAAGATCCAGTACAGTTCTTTTGGGTTATTCCCCGTGGTGTACCCCCTCTGCATAGCAACGCATTACAATATTATGTCAAGCGCGAGAAATGTAAGGTAAATTACGTCATATTTCCATCTGGTTGTGAGGCACGCGCATTTTACCTAGGTGACTAGTATGTGGGAACAACTGTTTCCGCCTTCAATTGAAGAGTTAGAAAATAAAAATCGGTATTTTCACTGGTCGTAACCATGAAATATCGAAAAATATTTCATCGATATTTGTCGATAACCTACCGGAAAGCATGAAATAATGACATATAACTAAAGGTTAACATATAGCTGTGTTTGGCAGGCAATACAGTTGGACACCATGTTTCATATATTAGGTTTTGGAGGTAAAGCTTGTCAAAAAACAAGTACCAGACAACAAGTTCTGTTATGCATAAAGTTTCAAACACTGCTAATTGCCATGCTGTTTTTGAGTTGGGTTTTTTGCCACAGTATTGTACAAAGTAGAAGAAAATGTAAATCATTGATCAGACTACATGCTCTTCAAATGTTGTTATTGAGCCACACTGTCCACAAATACTGCCAAAGCTATGTTGAGTGAAATAATAGTCAAATTCATTTTATATACATGTATATATTAAAAAAGCCATGCTCTGGCAAAGTAGGGGTTTAATGCATTTTCATGATGCATTACACCAAGTAAGTCTTCACATAATCATGGATCCATAAAAATCTTAATTTGTCAAAAAACTGACTGCATCATGAGATAGACTGGTCCTTGAACAAGTAGAAAATTAACAAAGAGCAAAAAGTTTTGACGTATGTCAGACTAAACAGGCTGACATGGGTCGATGCTTTTTGCAGATGCATTAAGCTCCCTTTTTGCAGAGCATGGCTTACATCATTATAATTGTTATATATTCAGGTTTGGGACAGACGGACACTTAAGGAAGATCATCCAGTCCCTGTCGGTGTATTAGCTGGTCATTATGATGGCATAACATACATTGATTCAAAGGTAAGTGACAATTTGACCAATTCATATACCTGTTGAAAGGTAACAAAAACATAAACAGCGCCTACACTGACTGAAAGGTAACTAACACCATAATGCTGCCTACATTTTCTTAAAGGCAGTAAATGTTTTAACAATATTTACTGTAATTTCGCCAAAATAGCTGGACACGAAATAAAGAATTATTTTTAGACCAACTTGTTGAAGGTCAGCAAACTTATGTCTTGGCCCTGTATCTGTTGTACATCTGAAGGCCTGTTAACTTTTATTTCAAACATCTTCTCTAAAACTTTTCTTCCAAATTCAACCAAATTTAACTTCACTTATGATCCTGCCACTCTTCAGAATTTCTTAAAGAAACTCATTCCTAATTCCTGATCTGCTTTACAACTAGGCATGTCTGGGCCCGTAGTCACCAACCATTCTTTGGAACGTTTCTAG
The DNA here is from genome assembly GCA_946811185.2 of Hippopus hippopus. NCBI lineage: Eukaryota > Metazoa > Mollusca > Bivalvia > Cardiida > Cardiidae > Hippopus > Hippopus hippopus. The sequence continues at coordinate 9,145,852 of OX328103.1, read as the reverse complement.
TCTTATTCTCCAAGATTTTCTAAATTTGAAAATAACACAACTTCTTATTGGCTATAGGTCTAGCCAGTCAGAAGTTATGTTACGTTCAAATTTAGAAAATCTTAGAGAATAAGACTTAAGAACATTCTAATACAAGCCCTGATGTTTTTTGTAGGGAGATGCAAGATACTTGCTGTCAAATTCCAAGGATCAGACAATGAAGCTCTGGGATATTCGTAAACTGTCTTCACAGAAAGGTGTAGATCAGACAAAGTCCGCAGTGTCCAAACAGAGATGGGACTACAGATGGCAGCCAGTCCCGAAAAAACGTAAGTTGGATTAACACATTACAGAACTGTTAACGTATAATTCTGATGGGTAGTCACATCATAGATTTAACTTCTTACCAAATGACAAAATCTTAGACTTGTCCAAATTGAAAGCAATTGCAAACAGCTATCTAAATATGGTTCAAATGATGGAATCTGTCTTTGTTCGGGAAGAAAACATTGTGGGAAAAGGAGAAAATGCTGGTGACCAGCATTTTCTCCTTCTCACACAATGTTTTCAAAAGGTTTTTTTTCCCAGAGTCATTAAAACTTTGGATTGTGTGGTAAAGGGTTAAGTTTAGAAATGAAGACAAATTGACCTTACATTTCCAAAAGACTTCTCTTATCTGTACCACTGGAATGGTTTTTAGATCTAAAATAAAAAACACCCTATATATGAATATGGGCCTTGCTCTGGGAAAAGAAGGTTAACAGTATCTCCGTGAAGCATTATACTAAGCAAGTCTTTGCATACTTTGCATCCATAAAGTCCATTTTGCCTAACAATCTGCTGAATCCTGAGTTAGAATGGTCCTTGGACAGACAGGAAATTTTTCACAAGCAAAAGTTTTGACACAAATCAGTCTGTGTGGACAGTGCCAGCTAGGCTGAGTTGATACTTTTTTTGCAGATGCATTAAACCCCCTTTCCACAGAGCAAAGCTCATATGTGTCTGCAAGCATTCTTATATTTCTGGCTTTTAAACCTTAGAAACTACTGACCCTATATCAAAAGACAAAAGTTTAGACTTTACATAATTGAAAGTATTTGCAGATGACAAATTGAATATGGCTGAAATAAAATTTGGCTGTGATAAAGAAGAAAAAATTGTGGGAAAAGGAGAAAATGCTAACTACCAGCATTTTCTCCATTCCAAACAATGCTTTCAAAAGCTTTCATAGTCTATGTTGTTATAACTCCGGATTGTTTGATAAAGACTTAAGACAATGGACAGTATCATGTTCCTTTTGATTCATTTTTCTTTTGATTCAAACTCTTGCAGTGAATAAGAAAAACCTTTTGGAAGGAGACACATCCATTATGACCTATAGAGGTCATTCTGTACTCCACACTTTGATCCGATGTCACTTTTCTCCTGAGTTTTCTACAGGACAGCGTTATGTTTATACTGGATGTGCATTGGGCAGCCTAATTGGTAAATTACTATTCACCGGTATTAGTTTGAAAAGAAAGATGTTTCTTTCACTTAATCTGTTGTTCAACTCACAGAATGGAGTGGGCATTTGAAGATGCCTTTTCAGTGTTGATCAAGATCAAATTGAATAATCTCTATAAATCAGATTGCATAGAATATTACAATATACAGTCTGATCAAGTATCTATTCTGTCTAATATATTTGAGCCGCGCTCTGTGAAAAGGGGGCTTAATGCATCTGCGAAAAGTTTCGACCCAGGTCAGCCTGCGCAGTCCGCGCAGGCTGACCTGGGCCGAAACTTTTCGCTATTGGTCGATTTTCTGCATGTCAAAGGATCAGTCTACCTCATGATTGAGTCGGTTGTTAAAAAAAAGTGGCTATTATGGTTTTGTCTCACACTTTGTTACTCTTTATCTGAGGATTGTTTGTTTTCATTTTTTATCAAACAACAAAATTTAAGCCTTGTCCTAGTTGAAAGTATTTGCAGACGAAAAATTAAATGATATTATTAACATTAAATTTGTTTTTCTAAGGGTAGGAAAGGTTGTTGGAAATGAAGAAAATGCTGGTAACCAGCATTTTCTCCTTTTCCCACAATGTTTTAAGAAGGCTTTTCCCTCAGGGTCGATAAAAGTTTGTTGTGTGTGGTGAAGGGTTAATGGCAGAAAATAATGGTCACCAGCATTCTTTCCATTTCCCACAAAATTCTCAAAAGCCTTCTTCCTCAGAGTTGTGAAAACACAGGATTGTTTAGTAAATTTTCAATTCTTTGCCAGATGACAAAATTTAAGATCTGTCCAAATTGAAAGCATTTTCAGGACAAATTTGATGTGAAAAATTTCCTAAGAAAGGATAGGAAACAAAGTGAGAAAAGGAGAAAATGTTGGCTACCATCCTTTACTCCTTTACCAACAAAATTCTCTAAGTCTTCTTCCACTGAGTTGTAAAAACACAGGTTTTGTTAAGGGATGATGTTTATCCACAGTTTGCATTTAATTATACCTGTGTATCTTTATTTACTCTTACTTTTAGGCATACAGCCTGTAACGGAGAAGTTAATATTTCCATTTTTTTACACGTTCTATTTACAGTTTATGACACATTAACTGGGGCCATTGTGAGGAAACTAGAAGGTCACAGGTCATGTGTAAGGGATGTGTCCTGGCATCCATTTGACAATAATATAATTACCACATCTGTAAGTTCAGCGATTTCTTCTATGTTTTTAACACTTTACCAAACTACAATACTATATACTTTTCCAAATTAAAAATATCTGCATATGTCAAAATAAATATGACTCAAGAATTGAAATCTTTTTTTGGAAGGGTAGAAAACATTGTTGGAAAAGGAGAAAATGCTGGTTACCAGCATTTTCTCCTTTTCCTGCCATATTTCAAAAATGCTTTTTCCTTAGGGTCATTGAAACATCCGATTGTATGGTAAACGGTTAAGTAGATTTTCTATGTCACTGTGTATTTGTGTGTTTTTGTAGGTCAGAATAACTTTGGTCAGTTAGATTTTGTAGGTCTTAACCATTTCGTATGTCATGTCAGTAAGATTTTTGTCATGTCAGGTCTGTAAGAATCTGTATGTCATGTCAGTAATATTTCTGTCATGTCAGGTCCTTAAGAATCTGTATGTCATGTCTGTAAGATTTTTTTTTTATGTCAGCTCTTTAAGAATCTGTATGTCATGTCACTAAGATTTTGTAGGTTAGTATGGTTGTGTAGGTCATTTTGTAGATAAGTAAGGGTAGGTTAGATTATGTATCATAAGTCATTAAAATTTTATAGGTCATTTTGATTTTGTTAGTCAAGATTTTTGTATGTAAGATTTTGTTGGTTTGACAGATTTTGAGTGTAGATTTTTAGTGTTATGTCAGTAAGAATTTTGAGGTCTATAAGATGTTGAGTGTCATGTCAGTAAGAATTAATAGGTCTGTAAGTTCATTAGTGTCATGTCAGTAGAATAAGTAGGGCTGTAAGTTTTTGATTATCATGTTGGTAAAAGTGTAGGTCCGTAAGATTTTAAGTGTCATGTCTGAAGGAATTTTTAGGAATGTAAGTTATTTTAGTTGTCATGCTGGTAAGAATTTGTAGGTCTGTAAGATTTTGAGTGTCATGTTGGTTAGAATTTGTAGGTCTATAGGATTTTGAGCTTTATGTCAATAACACTTAAATATTGCTGTTTGAAAGGTATTTTTGGAGAAAAGACATCTCCTTACTGGACAGTGTAGATCCAAGATCAGACTGCACATTCTGTGCAGTCTGATCTTGATCTATACTGTCCGCAAAAGGTCAGTGAGTCGCACTTAGCAGCCAAAGGGTTAAGATTTTGAGGGTCATGTCAATAATGAAGTGTGGGTCTGTAAGATTTTTGTGTGTCATGTCGGTACAAATTTGCAGGTCTTACAATTTTGAGGGTCATGTCTGTAAGAAAATGTAGGTCTGTAAGATTTTTAGTGTCATGTCGATTAGTCAATACTGTATTCTTTTTCTCAAAGTATTTTTAATCCTGTCAAAGCAAATTATATCAATTTAGCCATACATAATTTCTCGTTTGCAAATGCTTAAAAAATTAGCAAGTTTAAAATTTCTTGTCAGGTACACAGTTTACCTAACTTCACAATAGTAAATGTTTGATAAGAACAAATGGACAAAAAGCGTGTACGTATATCTTGTATCATATTTCAGTGGGATGGTACATTGCGTAAATGGGAATATCGCAGCACCGACATGTTCGAGGATGAAGAGGAGGAAAATTCCACAGATTCTGATGATGATAATGAGTATGGCCTCGTAATTCGCAGATCAAAGCGACAGCTGGAGAAGAGACGGAAGGCCAAGAGGAAGCGAATGAGCAGCCTGTGTGAGGCAAAGAAGTATATCAGGAAAGGATTATACGACTGAAATATTGACCTTTATGTTGCGTAGCGCTACCCGAAGTACTTAGTACAGAGAACAGTCAAAAATGAGCTTGCACATTATTGCAGTCTGATCTTGGTCTACTGCCATTGAAATCAGATTTATTGACTTTTAACCAGACGACAAAATTTCAGACTTGCCCAAATTGAAAGTGTTTTACAGATGACAAATTGGATGTTGCTCAAATAATGTGATTTGTCTGTGAAAGGGTTGAAAACATTGTTGGAAAAGTAGAAGATTCTGGTTACCAGCTTTTTATCTTGTTCCCACTACTTTTTCAAATGCCATTTTTCTCTAGGTCTTCCTAGTTTAGTAAGGGTTACATAAGACTTACTATGCCAGAAACATGACTTAGTTCAGCTGTTTATAGTAACCCTTTACCAAACAATCCCTTGGTCAACTCTTTACCAGACGACAAAATTGTAGCCTTGTCCAAATTGAAAGCATTTGCAGACGACAATTTCAGTGTGGCTCAAATGGTGCAATTTTTCTTTGATAGGGTAAAATGTAGGAAAAGGAGAAAATGCTGGTTACCAGCATTTTCTCCTTTTCGCACAATGTTTTCAAAAGGCTTTGATCCCAGGGTCGTTAAAAGTTGGGATTGTGCAGTACAGGGTTAACAACCCAGAGGAAGAAGGCTTTAAGAACAATGGCTGGTAACCATCATTTTCTCCTTTTCCCACAATATTTTCTACCACACAAACATAAATTTCAGTCTTGTGTAACTTTTATTTTGTCGTCTGTAAATGCTTTCAACTTGGACAGTTGAAAAATTTTGTCATATGGTAAAGAGTTAATCAGTCACTGGTACCTTCTGAAACAAATTTGCAGCAGACAACATTTGAAAAGAATGTCCCTCTACAGAATCAGGTTTCAGCATATGGTTTAATATGCAAATATATGAGGACACATTGTGTGAAAAGGAGAAATTTCTCTCCTTTTGTAGCCATGTTTACTAAAGAGGTCTGCTTCTCCATGGAAAAAATCGTTTGCAGATAGTGTTTCAGTAGCAGGTGGAATAGAGCATCAAAAAAGAAAAGGATTGTGGGTAATTTTTAAGAAAGAAGTGGTGGACGATATATGCAAGAATAGTGATAAACAATCAGACTGAGTAGACCTTTCCCCTCCACAGCTTGTTTTTTCGATTATCTGTAAAATTTAATGTCATGCATAAAATTTGATAACAGTGAAAAATAAGTGACACAATTAGTGTGAAGTAAAATATAAGACATGATACAGGTGTAACACTAACATTTTATTGGACAGCAGTGCTGTTGGAACGTTGGAATCAAGTTCACTGTGCTGAAAGGGTGGAAAAAGGATTGATGGATTTTTTAGAATGTTACAGAACAGCACAGTGACCAAAAACCAAGACCGAAATGTAGTGTGAAAAGACACTTTGGTGCTCCTTTGTTGCATGAAGGTGAAATATGGATTTTGATATATGACCTCTTGTAGTGACTATTTTTGACTATCAACTCTCTGAAAGTAACACTCAGCAAAAGATTTATCTGTGTAATTTTGATAAATGTGGATAGTCAACCCTTACCTTACAATGCCAAGTTTTAACAATCCTTAGAAAGAGGCCTTTTGAAAACATTGTGGGAAAGTGAGAAAATGCTGGTAACCAGCATTTTCTCCTTTTCCCACCATGTTTTCTCTATTTTCAAAAGCAAAATCAATCATTTTACCAGCATTTGATTTTTTGTCTGTAAATGCTTTCAATTTGTAGAAGTCTTAAATTTTGCTGTCTGGTATAAAGTTAATGATTTGTAATGAATAATATTATATTTCATGTGTCTATTTTTAGAAATGTTATGGGCAAAGAAATGTCGTAATTTAAGCTGGGGGGAATTATTTCCCTGTCACAGTGAATATTTTCCTCCTGCCGAAAATCTGGAACTACTTTTTTAAGTTATTAAGTTTTAAAAGTGGCATTCGTTGACAAAATAATCAGAGGAAATATAATATATAATTTATTTCATCAGCTTGTGGTTAATATGGGGAAATATTTGCCTCAAAAGGGAAAGGTCCGCGAAAGTAACTCGTGCCTTACGGCACTCGTTATTTTCGTATACCTTTCCCTTTTTCAGCAAATATTCCCCATATTAACCACAAGCTGATGAAATAAACTCTATTTATTACACATCTAGATCTTACTCACAAGTTATTCCTAGTTGTATTCAAATTCTTAAAAAAAATTCTACATTTCAAAGAAACATGATTTCTAAATGGGTTAAAAATTTTGTTTATCCAATTAGAAATTGTTACCTTTTACAAAGTATGAATTTGAATTCAGCCTAGAAAGGTTGTTGAGTGTAAACCTAGAGCTTTGTATTTGGTGAACAGTTTAGGTGTGTTGGCAGGGGCATTAACACATAGTCTGTTGCATACAACCTTTGAAAATGGTGTGGGAAAAGGAGATGTTGATCTTGTCTCTTTACCAAAAGACAAAATTTAAGATTGAAGGCATTTACAGATGACATTATAAATGTGACTCAATTGATGGAACTTGTGATGGGTTGGAAAACATTGTGGGGGGAAAAAGAACAAATGCTAGATATCAGCATTTTCTCAATACTCTTCTTATGGTCTTATTGTAAAAGTGGCCCAAATACTAGTTACCCAACAAGTTCTCCTTTTCCTACAATGTTTTCTAAAGTTGTCTTTGTCGTAAAAACATGAGATTACTTGGTAAAGAGTTGAGAATGAAATGTAGACAGGAAGCTGGGTTTTGTTTTTAAGTCCAGTTTCTTGACATAATGATTAGAACTTAATATGACCTGCAACACGCAAAAACGGACATTTGGACATTTGCGTAAAGTGTCATCTCGGATCAGCCTATGCAGTCCGTGCAGGCTAATCCGAGACGGCACTTTACTATTACAGTAGATTTTTGTCCTACAGTAGACTTGCGCAAAACAGAAAATTACATAAATATGGAAAATGTCCTTTCAGATTAGTCTGCGTGAGTGCGCAGGCCGATCCAGAATGACACTATTCGCAAATGTCCGAATGCACCTTTTCATGTTTTGCATGTTTTGCTCATTTAGTATTTATAGCCCTTAATTCTGCTGGTATTTGCGTGCATCTGACCTAGCAGAGTGATATTATGTAATGTGTTCAAGCTGTTCCCCCTTCCTTTTTGATTTTTTTCCTATTTTATTGTGAATCTTTATCAAACAATCCTCTGTTTAAGGACCCTAAGAAAGAAGGCTTTAGAAAACATTGTGGGAAAAGGAGAAAATGCTGGTAAGCAGCATTTTCTCCTCTTCCTACCATGTTTTCTACTCTGTTAAACTCTTTACAAAACAACATAGTGTTAGACTAGTCAAAATTGAAAGCATTTCAAAAGACAAAATAAATTTGGCTAAAAAATTAGTTATTTCATGATAGGGTAGAAAACATTGTCGGAAAAGGAGAAAATACTGGTTACCAGCATTTTCTACCTTTCCCATATTGTTTTGAAAAATTTGCTTTCTCATGGTCGTTAAAAGTTCGGATTGTGTGTTAACCCTTTACCACACAGTCCCTACTTTTAACAACCTCGAGAAAGAATCCTTTTGAAAACATTGTGGGAAAAGGAGAAAATGCTGGTTACCAGCATTTTCTCCTTTTCCCACAATGTTTTCAACCCTTCACAAAACAAATTCCAAATTTTCAGTCACTTTTATTTTGTCGTCTGTAAGTGCTTTCAATTTGGACCAGTCTAAAATTTTGTTGTTTGGTAAAGAGTTTAAGGGTTCAGATAGAAACTCGACTTGAGCCTCATTTGGTATATTGTATGCAAATGCTTTCAATTTGGACCGGTCTAAATTTTTTTCTCAGGGTGAACAGTCTAGGAAAAAAAGTGTAAGGGTATTACTAGTTTTCTATAAGCAGACAAGACTTACAAAAATGCTAGATCGACATGTCTAGAATTCAAAACTCTGTGTAGAATGGATGATGAATACAGACTATTTTATCATAACTGTATTTATTGAATACCTATAAATTTTATCGGCTCAAATATGTGCATCACAAGTGGATATAATCAGACACAATGCAAAAAGACTGGTATTTATTCAATGTCAAATAAGGTATGATGACATAACATGTGGGAAAAGGAGAAAGTACTGGTTTCCAGTATCTATTCCTTTTCCCAATATGCTGTCAAAATACAGGATTGTTTTGTAAAGGGTTAAACTCTCTCATGAAAGCTTTTGGAAACATTGTGGGGAAAACAGGAGAAAATGCTGGTAACTGGCAATTTTCCCTTTTCCTACCATGTTTTCTATCCTTTAAAAGACAAATTTTAACATTGTTGCCAATGTACTTTGTCGTCTGCAACTGCTTTTATTAGGGACACTGTTGAAGTCTGTAAAGAAATAATTTATCTTTGTAGAAAAAAAGGCACTTTTCACTTAATATAAATGTGTTATTTACATGTACATGCATATAGAACAGGCAAAATGCATTTTTGTATGCATGCTAGTGATCAGGGATTGTTTTTTGTATTTTGTGTATATATGTGTAACTTGTTTTTGATTAAAGAGAGCTTGTAAATAATTAGTAAATAATTTCAGAGTGCATGTAAATAATGCAGATATTATAAAGGATCGAACATGGTTGGCTTGTCAGTTTATCAGTGCTTTAACCATTTACCAGACAATTTCTTGTGTTAAACCAGGCCATGTAGCTCAATGGTTAGGGTATCTCACTTGTGACCTGGTGGTTGCGGGTTCAATACCCAGTTGAGGCAAACTTTTTTTCTGGCAATTTTTTGCCTCCCACCTCTGATGCATGTGAGAAAGTAGTCAGTGGCTTGCAAGGAAAGTTGTGTCAATACTGGTGTGAGAAAGCCAGGAAAAATAACCGGCATTTTCTCCTTTTCACACAATGTTTTCTGCCCTTTCAAAGACATATCCCACCATATGGGTCACATTTGATTTGTAATCTGCAAAGGCTTTCAATATTGACCAGTCCAAATTTTGTTGTCTAGTAATTAGTTAACCTTTTTTGTTCTGCAGAAGAGAACTCGTAATTTCTTCTCACAGACCTATGCTGTAGTTATGTTTTAGACACAATCATAGTGAGTACCCACTACATAGGTTTATAGAAAAGAACTGCCTATTTTCCAAACTACTGCCCCTCTGTGTACCCACGAACTATGGGCTGAAATAATGTAGAAAGTGGCGTAAAACACCAATGAATCAAACATTCTATTCTGAGAGAAGGGTTAATTTTTAAATATAAGAGTGCAGAAAAAAACAAAATCAATATTTCCATTTAAAGAAAGATTTCAAATACTGTCATATCAAGGCTGATTTTTGCTATAATATTTCTACATAGTGGACAGTGTACATCCAAGATCAGATTGCACATTTTGTGCAGTCTTATCTCGATTTACAGTGTCCACAAAAGCAACAAAGCTGTGAATTGTGCTTTACCACATAGTCCAGAGTTTTAACTACCCTAAAGAAGACTGCTTTTGAAAACATTGTGGGAATAGGAGAAAATGCTGGTTACCAGCATTTTCTCCTTTTCCAACAATATTTTATACCCTATCACAGACAGAAATCATCATTGGAGTAACATTTAATCTCTTGTCTGCCATTACTTCTCATTTGGTTGAGTCCAAAATTTTGTCAATTGGTAAAGACATAGGTGTTGTATCCAGGCACTATTTGATAATCATGTTTTAGTGTATAGACTGTGAATATGATGTACATTGTATATTTATGAAAAATGTGTATCTCTTAACTGAATACAGGTACAGGAATGAAAGAAAGGAAACATGTTATGCATCTGTTGTATGGTTATATGTCACATTGTTACACTCTGCAAGTTGCAACGAAGCACAAATGAGACAAACCAAGCTCGGTATTCATAAACCATTCAAAAGAATATTTGTAGTCTTACTATTCAAGATTTTCTAAATTTGAAAGTAACATAACTTCTGATTGACTAAACCAAATGGTTTAGCCAATTGGAAGTTGTGTTACTTTCATATTTGGAAAATTCTGGAGAATAACACTATGAACATTTTTAAGAATGGTTGATGAACATGGACCCAGATGAACATAGTAAAAGTGCCTAGCTTGCGCACAGAACGCTACTTTTAATTCTTTACCACATGTCAACATTTTAGACTGGTCCGAAATTGAAAGCATTTGAAGAGGACAAATGATATGTGGCTTAAATGATTGGATTTGTTTCTGAAAGATCAGAGAACATTGTGGGAAAAGGAGAAAATGCTGGTTACCAGCATTTTCTCCTTTTCCCACAATGTTTTCTGAAAGTCTAATTTCCCATGGTCATTAATTCTCTGCATTGTGCAGTAATGGATTAAAGCTACTTGTATATATTTTCACATCAGATGTGAAACAAGTTACATTAATCACTTTTGATGGTTGCTTTCTGGAAACCTTAACCAGTACTTGCACCGTGATGTGGGTAGTTCCAAAGATTGACCCGGCTCTTCAAGGTTTTCAAACTTGTTTCCTTTAGTATGAGAGGCCCATTCTCTACCACTTCACCACTCTCTGCCATTTAACACTTTATCAGAGGGCAAAATTTAGAACTGTCTGCAATGAAAGCATTTTACAGATGACAAATTAGATTTGGCTCAAAATATTGAAAATGTTTTAGAAAGGGTACAAAAGGGAGAAGAAGCAGGTTACTGATATTTCTCCTTTTCCCACAATCTTTTCAAAAGCCTTCGTCCTCAGGGTCGTACAAGCTCCTGGTTGTTTGGTAAAGGGTTAATGTAGACAAACAATTTGAAGCATCAAACATTTCAATAGAAAATCTTCAGTGTCAGCTGATATATGTATCGGTATACAAAATTTCCCACACTTTTCAAAGCCTAATCTCTTGCATTAACACTTTCCCAAACAACAAATTTAAGACTTTTTTTTTTCCTTCAAAATACATGTATCTGCAGACAACAAATTCAAAATTGGTACAAATGAGCTTAAGCTCTCTGATAGGGTAGAAAACTTGGGAAAAAGAGAAAATGCTGGTAACCAGCATTTTCTCCTTGTCCAACAATGTTTTCCAAAGCCTTCTTTCCGACAGTCGTGAAAACCCATGATTGTTTCGTAAAGGGTTAAAGGGAGGCAACTGTGCTGGTCATAACAAAATGTCTGTGATATTGTGATGCTGCTGTAACTTTTTAGCAAAAAACAAAATTTTATGCTCATCCATATTCAAAGCATTTGCAGACGATAAAGTAAATTAGAATAAAATAATGGGATTTGGTCCTGAAAGCCAGAAAACAGTGTGGGAAAAAAAGAAAATGACAGTAAGCAGCATTTTCTCCTTTTTCCAACAATGCCTTCAAAGGCTATCTCCATTAGGGTCTTTTAAACCTAGGATTTTGTGATGAAAGGTTAAACCTTTACCAGACAAGTATAAATGACTCAGCTAAGATTTTCTCCATTTGCCACTATATTTTTTACATTTTCAGAGACAAATTCCAGTTTTAGAACCACACTTCATTTTTCTTCTGCAAATGTTTTGAAATTGGACCAGTTTGCATGAGCCTAAGATTTTGTTGTCTGGTAAAGAGTAAACTTGTAACAATACAAATAAATTCTGTTCTTGTAGTGGCCAGCTTTGGTAAACATCAAGAGGGATAAGGTACTAATTTGTGTCTGCAATACATGTACATGTAGTTGCTTTCACCTCAATATTTTCCAAACAAGTTCAATAGCGTTAAGTTTTTTTTTGAATGGTTGCCCTTAGTGGCGAATATAATGGTGTTTTGTTCAAAAATAACTTTCATGGCAAAAGGCTAATTCTAATACAGCACAATTCTAACTGATAGCAACACTGAAGGAGAAGGCTTTTGAAAACATTTTGTTTTAAAGAGAAAATGCTGGTAACCAGTATTTACTCCCTTACCCACAATTTTTCTCCAATTTCAAAGACAATATTCATCTTGTGAGCTTCATGTAATTGGCTGTTTTTAAATGCTTTCAATTTAGACAAGTCTAACATTTTCTTTTGTTCTGTAAAGGATTATCTCGTACACCAGTACTGTTTAACTCTGTCCTGAGTTTTGACAACCCTAAAGAAGGGGTCTTTTGAAACACTGGCGGAAAAGGGGAAATGCTGGTCACCAGCATTTTTTTCTTTCCTCATAATGTTTTCTACCCTTTTATAGACATTTTTTTTTGAGTGAATTTGATATGTTCTCTATATGTGCTTTGAATTTGGATCAGGCTAAACATTTGTCCTAGTGTCTCCACATAAGATAAGATTTGCTGCCTTTGAAAGAATAGAAAACATTTTGGGAATGTTTCCAAAAGCCTGCTTCCCTGAGGTGGTTAAAACTTGGGATTGTGGGGTAAAGGGTTTAATGGGAATTTGAAATAAACTTAACTATATAGTACATGAAAATCTTAACGTTTTAATGCCATTCATAGAAATATAAATTAACAGCCATTTTGAGTGACGATTACAATTTGCAGTAGATAACAGCACTGCATGAAACTGACGAGTTTTCGGATCACACACGGAAACTCCCGAATTAAACGAATTCTGAATCGTCCGCTTGGATATTTTTTAATACAAGCTAGGTTAATCCCAACCCCACCAGCCGTTAGAGTAACCGTCTTCATATAAACCGTCTCCTTCGTAGCCTGAAATGAAAACAGCAAAAAACATCGAAAATTGAAAAGGAATAGATCTACATGTAACAGCTCTGATAAATAATCTTCCAAAGCGGGGCTCGAACCCAGGACCTCGAGGATCCCAAGATTGTTCATTCCTCTGTAGCTTGATGGTAAAGTGTAGGACTCGTAATTTGGAGGCCCGGGTTCGAGCCTAATGTAAGCACCAGGTCTTCCGTGGGAGTGTGTCCTTGGGCAAGACACCTCAGAACCGTAGCCTCTAGTACTGACGAAACGGGACATTTATGAATATGTGAGCTGTCGCCGTGATATGACTGAAATAAGCTCGATAACAGTGTAAAACACTATTCAAGCAACCCTAATCCTTTCAGTGGCCTGTCGGAAGTATTTTCAGTCTGCAGTGTCATATCAATTGATCATTTGAATTATTTCATCTTTTTCTTTTATTTTTCTGTGTCTCAAACACTCTTAGATAACCCATAAGATTCATATTTTGGTGCTATATTATTTGGTGATTACTTCGTCTTCGTTATGCGTTATATAAATGGCTTTCAACACGCGAAAAGGGGCATTCGGACATTTGCGTAAAGTGTCGTCTCGCATCAGCCTGCTCAGTCCGCGCAGGCTAATCCGAGACCGCACTTTACGTAAATATTAGATTTTATCCTACAGCAGACTTGCGTGAAACAGAAAATCACGCACGATCGGAAAGTGTCGTCTCGGATCAGCCTGCGCGGACTGCGCAGGCTGATCCGGGACGACACTTTACGCAAATGTCCGAATGTCCCTTTTCGCGTGTTGCAGGCCATATAATATGTAGCCTATATCATGAGTATTAAGCTATGGGCCGAATGCCTTTATACTTTTTTTTTTTTGCTTTATTTACCACGTCAATAGGTACGTGGGGGTCGTGGTCATCCCCCACCATACCTTACATAAGCTGTTAGTAGACAGTGTTAGTTTCATTTCTAAACATATAAACGATATAAACGTATTTACCAACATTTAAACGTATTTACAATAACTTCATGAAAGAAAACATTTTCTTATAAAAACATACAATAATATATATGAGACATTCTCTGGCAAAAAGGTTCTCGATGCCTCTCCGTAATCCATCATGCCAAGCAAGCCATCATATACTTTTGAATCCACAACAGCCACTTTTTTTTCTCAAAACCGACCTAATCACTAGGTAGAATGGTCCTTGGACATACAGAAAACTGACCTTTAGCGAAAAGTTTCGGTCCAGGTCAGCCTGCGCGAACTGCGCAGGCTGACCTGGGTCGATACCTTCTCGCAGATGCATTAAGCCCCCTTTTCACGGAGAACGGCTCACATACATTCATCTTTTCAAAAAGGTAGCATTATGAAAAATGAAATAATTTCAGTTTAAAATCTGTGGCAATAAAGCGTGTGTGTGCGCGCGCGCGTGTGTGTGTGTGTGTGAAAAACAAAAATATGATGAAATTGATTGGTGCAAAATAAAAAAAAAATGGCATCATTTATTGTGTGTTTAAAAAACTATGCTTATTCTGAAATCGATAGTGTCATTGTCATTCTAAGCAAGCTGTTGCATAAAATGGGTCCATTTTGCCAGAAAACCGACCAAATCATGAGACAGAATTATCTTTGACATGCAGAAAATTTACCAAAAGCAAAAAGTTTCTACCCATGTCAACCTTCGCGAACATGAGTTTGCAGATGCAATTTAACCGCCTTTCAACAGAGCATGTCTCATAGAAATGAAGTGGGCAATTTCAGAAGTAAGTAAAGCAAAATTATTATCAGTCACTTTGGCAAGAGCACAGTTTATAATATCGGAAAATTTGGATCTAGGATCAAACTTTTAATTTTCTTGCCTTCTGATTTTGATCTACGATGCCCGCCATAGGGTTTCATTTCCAGACATAAGGTATCAGGAAAGTTCTACTTACCATAATATGGCACATAAGATCTATAGACGGGAGCTCTGTAGAATGATTGGCCGTATGTGTAGAATGGGAAAGCTTGTGCAAGAGCCAAACAGGCCAGGGCAATGATTGCAACTACATATAACTTGCCATACATCTTGTGGTCCTGTCGGAAGGTATAAAACAAAGGCGCCATTATTAATTACTCATTTCCAGACGACAAAAATTCAGGCTCGTCCGGAATTAAAGCATGTGCAGATGACAAATTAATTGTGGCTTGAAAGTTTAGATATGTCGATGCAAAGGTAGAAAACATCGAGGGAAAAGGAGAAAATGCTGGTAACCAGCATTTTCGCCTTTTCCCACGATGTTTTCTGAAGCTTTTTTTCAAGGGTTGTGAAAACATTGGATTCTCTGGTAATGGATTGCTACACCATTATGATAAAAGTACTCTAGTTTCCATTATGCCGAGTTTCTGGTAGCTAAGGGCAACATAGAAAGCCTAGTGATCAAGGGGCTGTTAAGATGAGTCCCAACTTAGCCACAAAAGTTATCCGTGTATTGATGAAAGTCGTTACGACCATGGGGGTTCATCCCTCTCTCTCACGACTGAAATTGTCTGAATTATATGATCGTGGGATAGAAACTCATTAGGTTTGATAGTCGAATATATTGATAAAGAGACTCCAAGAACTAGTGGAAGGTGGACTGGTTTCCGTGATAAAACTAAAACAGTAAGACCTGTCTTTGTGGCCACTTCTACATGCAAGCCACCTCTATAAGCGAGCATACATTTGCTTCCCACAGGTAGTGTGCCACAATTGTGTTTTCATATTACCATGGGTTAAGAAAATATTGACAACTAAGAAAAGAAATATCCCTTAAAAAATAGACGTAGTAAATTTGCCAGCAAAAAAGCAGGGCCCTTAGAATACACATGTCTTAACTTCTGACCAATCACAAATTTCTATTTATTTATTTGTTATCAGTACCAAAAAGTAGGTCAAAAGCCAGCACATTCAGCTACGCCGAAAAATAATAGTAAATCAAGACATACAGGTACATGAACTAATCGCTGTAAACATGATACTAATCATGTATGACAATGTCGCTTTGTCTGTCGTATCGTACCAAGGCATACGAGGGCGGAGTGCTGATTATTTGCAATAATCGGACACCTTTTTTTTTTACCCATTTTCTGAACGATCCCATGTTCTCTCTTTTTTTTTTTAGCGATGCAAAAGAAGGCACCTAAAACAATGTGGCCAAATTTTTGAAAAGCCTCCCCTCAACCATCAAGACCTACATCAAAAAGAATAGATACAAAATACATGTGAAATATTACAGTTTAGAGTTTTGATTCAATAATCTCTACACTTCTCTTTAACCCTTTACCACACAATCCCGAGATTTAACGAACCAGAAAAGAGGCCTTTTAAAAACAAATTGGGAAAAGGAGAACATTCTGGTAACTAGCATTTTCTCCATTTCTCACAAAGTTTTCTACCCTTCAAATACCAATTTAAATTTCTGAGTCACTTTATTTCGTAATCTACAAATTGCTAAAATTTTGCCGTGTGTAGAGGGTTAAACAATGATTTTATATGAATATGTGAAGTAAATTTAAAAAAAAAAAAAGATAATGAGAAGAATCAGAGAGAAAAAAGATTAATAAAAATAACAATGTTAAATCTTTACCGATATTGTATCTACCTCCAATCAAAACTCTGTTGTTACTGTTCTCGTAGGCGTGCGCATGCGTATTTATATACAACCGCTAATGACACGTACATGATGTCAATGGCGGACTTGTTACGTCATCTGTCATTACAGGCAATTAGAATGTCAACTAATGCATGTTTATTTCGACGTCGCGTGACTGATGGACAACGATTGGCGGGTAACTTGCATATACAACAGTCATGGAAAGTATTCATCTGTTTCAATATTTCAGTAAATGAGTATCGAGCCGATCTACTTGACTGTCAATCAACTTGTCAGACGGATAACGAAATAAAGAGTGATTACTAGATATAGGTGATATATTCAATTTACACACACAATAGCCGAGCCCATAATCTCAGGAGGCAGGGCTTAAAACCCAGGGATCGCCGGTTGGACCCCTCCAGCTCGGCCAGCCACGGTAGCTCAGTCGGTACCGTGCAGAATTTCAGAACAGGGGGTTGAGGGTTCGATACCTGGCTCGACCAACTTCTTTTCGAGGATTGTTGATAGTTAGCATGTAGTATTGAGTGAATTATTCAGGTTTGACTGATCAAAGTGCGGGGAACAGAGAGGCAGATGGAAAAACGGACAGACATAGGAATGTATCAAGTGACTTATACGTGTATATTGTAAACGTGCATAGTAAAATTATCAAGAATTTCAATAAATCATCATAAAATTTCGGTCAAATTGCTTTGAAATGTGCAAACTCATTGGAGGGGGGAAGACGTGTGTGTGTGTGTGAGAGAGAGAGGGAGAGAGAGCGAGAGAAAGCTACGTTTTTGAGTCGTTTGTGGTTTATCGAAAATAAGTCATTGAGGGGTTTTTCTGTAATTTCAACTTGATCAAAGTAGATTACTGACTATGTTAAAAGACTTTAGCTACCATTTTCTTGCTTTCGATGAAAAAAAAAAAAGGTCTCGCAAGCACCAGAACATTGGACGACTATGGACGGGGTTTGGGATGAAGGAATAATGGTTTTACCCTTTACCAAACAATTTGAGCAAAAAATGTGTTACAAGGAAAATGCTGGCACCACAATGTTTCCAGGAAAGGAGTGTAACTTTATAGCTTTCGTTCCAATCCTTTTCGTGTAGCAGGAATTTTTAGATTATCAACATGCATGTAAACATCATATTGAATGGAATACTTTTAAACTAATGTTTTCCACCCCCTCTTTTTTTTTTTACAAATCCCATCATTTGAATCACTTTTTACTTGTCGTCTGCAAATGCTTTCAAATTGGACTAGTCTAGAAATATTTCGTTTGGTAAAGAGACGAAGCGTTGAAATCCTTGAATATGAGTGATAACAAGTGGAATTACCCCAGCCATGGAAAGTTTGTTTGTTTCATTTAACACCGTTTTCAACAAAATTTTAGTCATATCACAAATGCACGGCCAGTGCACCTATCGATGCATTCCTTGAATTTGTTTCACCAGTACTTTGCACAACACTCTTTCCAAACCACTGGCCTCTTTCTCACAAGCATCGTCTAAACAATTTTCAACCTTTTCTATGTCTTCAGACACAAATTCCATCATCGGAGCCAAAATTAATTTGTCGTCTGCGAAAATGCTTCGAGTTTGGACGGGTCTAAAATACTGTCGCCTGGTTATGACCTAGTTGATGGATTGAAACGGGCTAGGAAACTAATTGAACGACGGGTGAAGTCGGTAACCATTTACCCGAGAACAAAATTACAGAACAGGCCAAATTGAAAGCATTTGCAGACGACAAATTGATCATGGCTCAAATGGTGAGATTTCTCTATACATAGGTAGAAAACATTGTGGAAAAAGGAGAAAATGCTGGTTACCAGCATTTTCTCCTTTTCCCACAATGTTTTCAGAAGAGAAATTATAAAGAAAAACAGGGATTGTTTGGTAAAGGGTAAAATCACTAAGTATCTGTCACACGTCAACATTTCAAGTGATGATTGTTTTATCGTCTTAGTAATTAGT
The DNA here is from genome assembly GCA_946811185.2 of Hippopus hippopus. Classification (NCBI taxonomy): domain Eukaryota; kingdom Metazoa; phylum Mollusca; class Bivalvia; order Cardiida; family Cardiidae; genus Hippopus; species Hippopus hippopus. The sequence continues at coordinate 9,127,240 of OX328103.1, read as the reverse complement.
ATATCATATTAATTAGACGTCTTGTCCACGTGACATAGTGTTCAAAATTCGTTTTTTTTTTCAGTCATGAGTCGGAAAAAGGGGAAAAAAATATACTTGAATCATGCTCTGTGATAAGGGGGCTTAATGCATCTACAAAAAGTATCGAACCAGGTCAGCCTGCGCATTCCGCACTGACCTAGGCCGAAGCTTTTTGCTATTGATCACTTTTCTGTATGTCAAAGGATCAGTCTACCTTACGGTTCAGTTGACTGTTAGACAAAATGGATTTTGTAGATCTATAATTAAGTAATGACTTGCCAGGTTAAATGAATCACGGAGATGCTTTTAGCCAACTTTTGCCAAAGCATGACACAATTCTTTTTGTTCTTCCCTTTTCATTTCCTTCTTCTTATGTATCTCTTTCTTTCTATTTCTTCTCTTTCTTTTTCTTTGTCTTCTTCTTCTTTCTCTCTCTCTGAAAATTTTACCCGGCATAATTACATTTATCACAGTAACATACACCGAAATTTATTTTGATTGAATGCAATTACCAGTATATTTGCGCCGAAAATATTGAAGAACTAAAAAAAAAAAATACGTTGTTTCCTTTAAGTAACGCAATTTCTGATTGGTACGCTGAATGGTTTCGATTTTGGGTTAGCCACTCAGAAATTGTGTTACTTTCTGAATTTAGAATTAGACAAAGTATGCAATTTAGGACCGTTGAGGACCACAGAATGGGTTGAGCTAGCCTGGGTCCAGGCGGTAATAATCTTTTAATCACTCCATATCGCAGTCTCCTTTCACAATCAATACAGATCTATGGCAAAACGGTTTATCGCTTCCGTAATTATACAGGCCTTTGAAGCTCCATTGGTCTATCACGGAACACTAAGATTTTCCTTGGTCGATCATCGAACACTTATAGCACATTGGTACATCGCCTGTATATTACGGAATATATTCAAATTTTCATTAACACCGTTTCTATAAATAGCACATTGGCGACTCCCTCTATATCGTATATATACACGATAAGTAGGGAATCGCCAATGTGCTATTTATAGTAACGGTGTTAGATAATGAAAATTTCGTTATCCCTTGATAGACCAATGGAATTTCAGAGGCCTATGGTAATTAAGATCCCATTTTAGACAAAGTAACGTCCGATTATATAAAGCGAAAAAAGAAAATTGATGGGACTGGGACCAAGGCTAGGGTTCGAGCTAAAACAAGCAAAAAGGTAGTTATTTTCAATAACCGCTTTTCTTTGAGCGAGTAAAGACTGGCCAAGGTTGGGTTTGCTGATATCAGCGTTAGATGCTACTCTATCATTTCATTTTATAATCTATACGAGCCATGCTCTGGCAAAAGGAGGCTTAACAACCGACTGAATTATGAGGTGGTCTAGTCTTTTGACAAGCTGAAAATTCACCGATAAGAAAAAGTTTTGGCCCCGGTCAGCCGCGCGGACTGCGCAGGCTGACCAGGGTCAATACCTTTTGCAAATGCATTAAGCCCCCTTTTCACACAGCACGGCTTCTTTAATATATGACAGAACAGAATAGAACAGATATAGATTTAATTCACCAACATGTAAACACAAGAAATACTCTTATTATTCAGAAAGTTAGTTCAACTGCCAAACAAGTGATCTCTATAATGGTCAGCAGCTGTTTATGTCCAGGCCTAGATCGAGTCTTCTTCAACAATCAGATTCAAAAAAACGGAAAATCTGAAATGAATCGATCAATATCATGTAAAAAGTGAAAAACTTAGCTTAGACAGACAGAGAGACAGAGAGACAGTCAGGGGAGGCAGGCAGAAAGTCAGACAGACAGACAGACAGACAAACAGGGAGGCAGGCAGGCAGGCAGGCAAGCAGGCAGGCAGGCAGACAGATAGGTAGGCAGGCAGGCAGGCAAGCAGATAGGCAGGCAGACAGACAGACAGACAGACAGACAGACAAACAGACAGACAGACAGGCAGACAGGCAGGCAGGCAGGCAGGCAGACAGACAGAAAATTAGACGGGTGGTTGCACAGAGGGACGGACGGACAGGCAAGCAGACAGACAGATAAGCAGGCAGGCAGACAGACAGACAAGCAGGCAGGCAAGCAGACAGACAGACAGACAGGTAGGCAGGCAGGCAGGTTATGGGACGGACGGACAGACAGACACACAAGGAAAGGTAAGCTTCAGAGACTCGGAAGACCGAACGAAAATTTTTTTAGACTTGCCGAATGTGAAAGTATTTGCCGACGACAAATTTTGTGTTGGGCAAATTTTAAGAACTGTTTTTCAAAAAGTAGAAAACATGGTGAGGAAAGAGGAAAATGCTGGTTTTTGTCCTTCTCCCTAAATGTTTCCAAAATATTTCCTTCTTCAAGGTCGTAAAATCCCGAAACAGTATGGCAAAAGATTGAAAACCATGAGGAAAATGTCGCTTGTTTCACAAAAGACTTTTGATGTAACCATCGTTTTCTTCTTTTCCGACGATGTTAAATTTACCATTTGAGAGACGAATTCATAAGTTTGAGCCACGTATTAGTTTTCGACTGCAAATGTTTTGAATTTGGACAAGCCCAAAATTTTGTTGTCTGGTACAGAGTGAAAAAGTGACAGATGACAAAAGAAATTGAGCCATGCTCTGTAAAATGGGGGCATAATACATCTGAAAAAAGTATCGACCTAAGTCAGCCTGCGCAATTCGCGCAGGCTGACTTGGGTAGAAACTTTTTTGCTGTTTGTAAACTTACTGCATTGGAAAAGACTATTCTATCTCCAGAACAGGTTGATTGTTAGACTAAATGGATTTTACGGATCCATAATTATGCGATAAACTGCTTTGTACATTGCATTACGAATGCAAAGGTATTCAATTTGGACAAGTCCAAAATATTGTTGTCTCCTAGAGGCTGAAAAGGTTAAACATGACAAAATAAATGAGCATGCTCTGGCAAAAGGGGGCTTGATGCATTTCTGTTTTGCGTGATACCAAGCAATTCATCACAAAATTATGGATCCTAAGTCCCCCTTGTTTTTAATAACAACCGACTGATTCATGTGGTGCACTGGTCCTTGGACACGCAGAAAATTGACCAATAGCAAAAATTTCGATCCACTGGTCCTTCGACATTCAGAAAATTGACCAATAGCAAAAAAAGTTCGATCCAGGTCAGCCTGCGCGGACTGCGCAGGCTGACATGGATTGATACTTTTTTTTTCTGAGATGCATCTAGCCCCCTTTTCTCAGAATATGGTTCAAATGTATTACCATCGCCCAGGAGCAACAGGTTGGTTGGGAATTGCCCGAATGGAGTTTCAATGAATGGTGGCAAAAATCGTTGTGCCAGAGGGAACGGGATATCCTCAAAAAAGTCACCAAAATCATCGAAAATGTCATCAAAACCGGCCTTGACTGACGTCACGCAGATTAAGGCGACTACGAGGATGAAAACTGATCGAGGAAACATCGTGAAAGGTTGTTCCTGACCTCTGGAATGTATAAAAATTTTTTTGACAAATAGACAAATTTTATTTGACGTAAGCTTGTACACCTCCTAGTCATACAAACTAATGATTACAATACATATTAGCCATACTCTAGCAAAAGGGGGCTTAATGCATCTCCGTTATTCATTATACCAAGCAAGCAATCACATTATCTTGGATTCATAAACTTAATTTTGTCTTACAACCGACTAAATCATGAGTTAGGATGGTCATTGGACATGCAGAAAGTTGACCAATAGCAAAAAGTTTCGGCCCTGGTCAGCCTGCACGGACTGCGCAGGCTGACCTGGGTCAATATTTTTTGCAGATGCAAAATCCCCCTTTTCACAGAGCATGGCCCCATTATATTGAAAAACATGACGATGAAGTAATTAACAACTGAATTCGTAATATTTTACGTGTAGGCTAACATGAGAAGAGAGTTAGACAGTGACACTGGCTAAAAAAATAATCACTTAACAAATGTTAAAACATCTGATATTAACTATTTACCACATGAGAAAAATGTAGACTTGTCCAAATTGAAAATATTTGCAGACGACAATTCAATTATGGCTGAAATGATTAACCTTGATAGGATAAAAAACATTGTGGAAAAAGAAGAAATGAAAATGCTGGCCACCAGCAATTTCTCTTCATTCAGGATGTTGCACATAAACACATCGGACATTAACTCTATTCCACACGAGAAAATGTAGACTTGTCCAAACTGAAAGCATTTGCAGTGGACAAATTAAATATGGCTCAGATGATTGAGTTTCTTTTGATAGGATAGAAAACATTGTGGAAAATGGAGAAAATGCAGGCTACCAGCAATTTCTTCACATCCGCAATGCTATACAAACGTTAACATATCGGACAATAACGATTTACCACACGAGAGAAATGTAGACTTGTCCAAAATGTCTTCATTAGCAGTCGACAATTCAATTCAATTCAAATTCAATGAAAATCTGACCCAAATGATTGAACATGTCTTCTGATAGGACAGAAAAACATTGTAGAAAACGTAGAAAACGCTACCTACCAGCGTTTTCTCCCATCCACATGGCGATACAAATGTCCATATGTCCACATTGAAAGCATTTACAGAGGCCTACTTAAATATTACGGAATATCTTTAGGGTCATCGCATATGAATTTGTTGATTTCAAACACGATGCTCGATAGTACTGTACGATGACGATAACACGATATTACGATGACGATAACGCGATAGTACGATGATGATAACGCGATAGTGCGATGGTGATAACGCGATGGTACCATGATGATAACGCAATAGTAGGATGATGAAAACACGATATTATATCGCGCTATCATCATCGTACTATCGCGTTGTCACCATCGTAGAATCGTGATTTCGCGTTATCACCATCGTACTAACGAGCATCGCGTTTAAAATCAACAAATTCATAGGCGATGGCCCTAACGGTATTCCGTAAAATATGGCTCTCATGAATGAATTCGTCTTTGGAAGGACAGAAAACATTGTGGAAATTGGAGAAAATGCTGGCCCCCATAATTTTATCCTCATCTACAATGCACTAAAAAGGCTCATTTTCGAGATAGTTAAAACTTGGGATTGTTGTAAAGGGTCAGCTCTATAACTGCTTCTGATGAGTAACAGACATGTCATTAGAACCATTCACTTGCGACCGGCGTCGATCAAAACCAGACAGCACAATCTGTGCAGCTTGATCATACATCAAAGCTGCCCGCTACAAGATATTAAGCTACCATCCACTTGACTTGACCGCCAATCCTTGAACTGAGGGTGGTAAAGTTTGAATTCGAACTCACGACCCCTAGTTTATTAGCCCTGTCCGTTATCAATTATCCGCTAAGGCATCTCATACTCGCCTTTGATCCGAAAAGGACAATGCTTGACTTCTTTAACGTCCTACATTATCTTGGTGTAGTCCAGAGTGCTTACAGCACTTTGATATGTTGGCCGAGAAATTGTTACTATTAAGCATGTTGTCATTTTCGCATATATTTTGCCCCGTTGATTTTTAAAAGAGACTGTTTCGTGCTTGGGCTAATTGGCAGAGTTACCACATTCACCACTTATTTGATTTTTGGACTGGCGATCATTAGATCACTAGTCTATTGCCATCGACAGTCATCAAGATTCAAATGTTAACACACAAAAAAAGATTAAAAAAAAAAAACCTTTCAGTTGCAAAATACTGCCCAACAGAAAATAATTCTTGCTATTAGAAATCGTAATTCTAAATGACTATGTTGACATAAACTACAAAATAACTTCCAGTCCAATTTGAACGATGTCTGCTTACAAAGTGATAGATCGGACAGGATACTATCGTTAAGATACAAGATACTTGCTTTAAATATGTAAATTAAATCAATGACCTATGCAAATCAGGCTCATCTTTACTTATCCAAACGCAACCGCTTTTTTATCCTCGTGTTTTTCCCTGGTGTCAGAGTAGGTTCTAGAGCTCTACGAGTTCGTCCAGCCGATAAGAAAGCGAAAAAATGAACTATAGAAAGTATTCAAATGCCAAATCATTAAACTGAAATGGTCTCTCTAATTTTGACAACTAAACAGGCTATAAGCGGTGAGTAAAGTCACCGAAGCGAACAGGATCGATTTTAATAACTGAATTGGAACCTGCAGAACCGGATCAGACTAAATTACCGGATTGGACCGTGTAGGACCAAATGACCGGATTGGACAAATTTTCTTAAATCTGGTTCGGACCAACCAAGTTTTATCAACCATGACCACTTATCTTACATTCGCTATTCTGCCAGTATTTTTAGTAATTTGATTATCCGTATCCAGGGCGAACGAAATGCTTTGTGGTTCTGCAACGTCCCGTGATTGAGAATGATTGACATGAAAACGAGAAATCGTTCGCTGCGTCAAAATCGAGTAAATTCGTAATTTTACTACATTCTGCTGGGTAGAGAGTATACTTGTTTTTCGGTTTGTACTAAAGCGAAAATTGAGCAAGGTCCAATATTTAGAAATCTTTATTCTGATGGTTCATTGGATATATGCGGCTAACCGCAGAAATTTTGCTCGGCAGCCAGGTTAGGCAATATTTATGCTTTTGTGACATTTTCTTTATTGTGTTTCTCCTCAACGAAGTAAGCAAAGATACGTGAAGCGTGCTACGCCATAGTATTTGAAAAAATAAATCGTGTTTGTGATGGTTTTAAAACAAAAGCCACGGTTTGATACAGTCAGAGCGCTTCAACAGAACAAACAATAAAAGAAACCAGCAGTACAAGTTACAAACGTACTCAGTTTCCTAATGATGATATTGATGATGATGATGATTATAACGTAGTCCTACCACGGCAATCGAAATGGTAACTTTTGATATAATAAAATTCAAACTAGATCTAGAGGGTCTTGTGTATTGGCATGATAACAATAGAACTACGGCTACCTCTGTTCAGTTCAAATTATGGATATTTCTATACTGACATAAAAATCCAAAAACTTAAATTGGGACACTTTACAGTCGAGCGGTGCTCTGTGAAAAGGGAGCTTAATGTATCTGCGAAAAGTATCGACCCAGGTAAGCCTGCGCAGACTGACCTGGGTCGAAACTTTTCGCTATTGGTCAATTTTCTGTGTGTCAAAGGACCAGTCTACCTCATAATCAAGTCATAAAAAAGTGGCTCTTACGGATCCATAATCATATGAAGAATTGGGTTGGTATCATGTATCGCGGAGATGCATTAAGTCCTCTTTTGCCAGAGCATGGTTCAGCTATTTGTACTTTGACTTACCACATACCAAACTACGGGCAATATCACGGACACGTGTGGTCGATAAAATTTTATAGTACGGGTAGGTTACTTTAGCCCTATTTGTAAGCCCCGACGTATCATAGATTTCATTTTGACATTCACCGTGTACACCGGGTCTTATCGGTTCCTTCATAGTTTCCTTTAGCAAACTCCGACATCGAATTGTGTCGCTTTATAAGCAGAAAATTTGAATACTTTTAATTGAATGTGTTCAATGAAATATACATCAAAAGTAAGAGTAGTGTTCAATAAAATATACATCAAAAGTTGGAGTAACGAATAATTTCTCCATTGTTGTACAAAACTTGCCCGTTCATAAGCTAAATCCATTCCATTCAGCACCACTCTATTTTGTTATGAATTATCGTGGAATAGATATGAGTGTTCCGAATAAATTCTACAAATGCAACCTACAGAATCATATTAGGTCTTATTTTGAAACAAAATCTGTTTTACACAGTCTTTTTTAATGATTGACACAGATTTCGTTAAAATATCTGTCGTCAATTCTAGTTTGTTATACAACCGTCTGCATGATTGAAAAACATGGCGGCGGCTCCGTCTGCAATCCGACATGGTAGTGCTTTGATTGACTATCTGAATGAATCTGGCCATAATCTACTAAGACAGCGGCGGATAATTTTCTGATAAAGTTGTTCCTAGAGGTAAATGAAGTTCGTTTACGTGATAATATCGGTTTTAGAGAGATCGGGTTTGCTACATAGGACTGACTGAGTGAGACCCGTTTAAATGTTTCTTGCAAAAGAAAAATAAAATGTGAAATGTTCGATATATAAATTTTGAAGGGTAAATAATGATAAATATGTCTAAATATTTTGACTGTTTGTTAATCCTGTTTTCTGTTTTAACATAGCAAAATTCAAGATACATGTACATACACTGTGATTCAACATATGGACACTTTTGTTTTGACAAAATAAAAGTCAATGAACGGACACATAAAGTTTGATAAAACAAAAATTAAACTACTAATACTTGTACATAAAAGAGTTAAAAACTATAGGCACTCGTGTTCTCGACGTATAAAGTAAGCAACTGCGTTTTTTCATATAACAGAATACGGGTACTTGTGTGTGACATACAAAAATAGCTCGCTCGAAACTTGGTACTTAACGGTTAAATCGTATTTTGTCATTCAACTGCCTAACTTACCAGATGCCAAAACAATATTTGAATAGCAGGTTAAAAAAGAACAAGGGATCTCAACTTACCTAGCCGCCGGAGAGCAATATAAAAACTACTTAGTGAAGGATGGGTCTTTTATACCCTCTAGAACAAAACATTTCATTTGTCTTAGATATTTTAAACTATTTAGCATTAAAAAAGATAAAAATGTGGGTATTTGTGTTTGATATACAAAATTAGCACCTCGAAACTTGTTATTAAATTGTTGAATTATATTATGTCATACAATCTCCAAATTATTAGATGCTAAACAAGGCAATGATTCCGAACGATATAATAAAAAGGCGGGTAAAAAAACATCAAGGTTTCACAACTTACCTAGCCACCGGAGAGCAATATAAAAACTGCTCGGTAAAGGATGGGTCTTTTATACCCCCTAGAACAAAGCTTTTCATTGGTTTTGGATATTCTAAACTATTTAGCATTAAAAAAGGTTATGTCCAAATTTGTTGTTGTTGTTTTTTTTAAATTCAACAATTTATATCCATTAGACCTTAATCTACACTACAGATTGATCATTTTAGCAATATGCATTCAAGTTGTTTTTTTCCTTATCTAATTAGCATACAAATGAGACTTTTTACGTCTTTGTATGCATTTGACACATTTACTCATTACCAAAAAATATCAGGCCTTTTTTCGCCTTTGTTTTCTCAAGTTTCTAACCCATTGCGGGTTATATTTTCTCTTCAGGGTCGTTAATTAAATCATGGGTTAGGAAAGGGGTATGACACGCACGCGCGGTAATGAATGACACACAATTATCTAACTTGAATAAGTTTGGCAACGGCTAGAGTAAATCTTCGAACTTTTGATCTGAATGTCCTTGGTTCGATTCATGCTGGAGTCAGCATGATGAAAATGTCCTAAAGTAAGGCATTTCAACTCATTCCAAGTACTTGTACACGTAGATGACCGAGGAAGCATGGATAGGTGTTGTGTTACCGTGATATGACTGAAATACTGCTCATATTTGCGTTGGATACATTGACCAAGAGGGTCATAATGACCCCGAATCGCCCACTTGAGCCAACCTTCTTCTTGACCAAATATGTTTGAATATACCAGCGATTGGATACCTCTGAAAGAGGTTGACACAAGAAACATTCATGTAAAGTTTGGCTGTAGTCTGTCTCGTGGTTTAGAAAATTGTATTTAACACTTTACCAAACAATCCTGTGTTTTAACTACCCTGGGAAAGAAGGCTTTTGAAAACATTGCTGATAACCTTTTCCCATAATATTTTCTAACCTTTCAAGGACAAATCCCACCATGTGAGCCAGCTTTAATTTGTAGGACATCCACTGATCAAAATATCTACCTAGCACAGTTCGTGCCCAGGTGAGCTGACAATAAAATCAAATTTAGCAGTAGTCTTTTCCAATTTTATCAGGGGGTTGTTTTTTATTTGCTGGACCATATTAAAAAGCATGGGACATTGTTTCATAACAAATGTTTCAAACTCTTGTTGCCGGTTTCCTTTGTGAATTTCCGATTTAAGGATGACATTCATTTTATAAGAACGTATGTCTATAAATATACCGTATTAAGAGTACAAATAGTTAAGAACAAATAATAAAATTTGGTAAGAAAAAACAGCTCTCTGCGTCAGCGGAGACAAAAAACCAATTTTTTTGTGGAGACAGATCGGTATAATATCTACAATCAACCCATTACTTTCTGAAAGAACTATGAAGCAGACGAATTTAAAATCGTCCATGTAGGAGAGGAGAACCAACATAAAACAAGACTTGATACAATGATTTAGTTTCAAAACACTGTGGTAAAAGGAGGTATTGCTCGTTTTGGGCAATTTCTCCTTTTTTCCATAGAGTTTTCAAAAGTCGTCTGCTCCAAATCGAAAAGTAAGTTGTTTGCAGATAGCTATGGCTTAATTCTTTAAACAAACGTTAGAATTTGATACAAGTCCATATTGAAAGCATTTGAAGATAACGAATTTAGTCGTTCAAATGATGGTATTTGCCACCGAATTTGTTGAAACATTGTGGAAAAGGAAAAAAGTGTTGGTAACCAGAATTTTATCCTTCTCCCACATTGTATGCAAATACTTTCCTTAGTGTCGTTTGAATACGGGACTGTATGGTAAAAGATTAACTCTTTCATCGCCAAGTATATAAAGTCGACCTCCTTCTGAAGCTGAAAATATAATGAACTGAAAATCAGAAAGGTTTTCGTCTTATAGGCTTGATGAAACAAGCGGATGGCATAGATCCAAGATCAGACTGCATGTTCTGTGCAGTTTGATCTTGATCTATGCCGTCCGCTAAACCCCATTTCTTTCGTCCCTGTTTGGAAAGGGTTAACGACATGTACAATGCATAAAGCCCCAACTATGTATTTGACACGATTAGATTGCACCTTTATGCCAACTCTGTAAATCACGTGAAGTTTAATGAGCAATTGTGAACATAAAAAAACCAAACCTGTATACCTTTTTGCACCACTAACTCTTTACCAGACGACAAAATTTTAGACTGCTCCAAATTGAAAGCATTTGCAGACGACAAGTTTAACATCGCTCAAATGGTGAGATTTTGTCTGTGATTGGATTAAAAAATAATTCATTTTAGGAAAAGGAGAAAGTGCTAGTCACCAGTATTTTCTCCCTTTCCCAATTTCTTTTTTAAACGATTTTTCCCAGGTCGTTAGAAGTCGGGGCTGTGCAGGGTAAGACGACAAAAATCCAGAACAAACGCGCAGTAGACATCTTTCGAAAACAGTGCGGGAAAGAAAGTAGAAAAGTACCTTATTACATGAGTACGAGTCGTTTTCCCATTTTTTTTTCAATACCCAAGAAATTTCATGTCATGAAAAACATGTTACTTCATCTATAGGTATGCTTTGCGCTAAATGGTTTTTTGTTTGATAGGTGTGTGCAGGAGAATGTTGATGTACTAAAGTTCAAGGGAGGTATTCAAATTTAGAGCCGTGAATAAAAACTTGTAATAAAACTGATTTTTATACTCAACGTTCATTTTGCTTCAGTTGCATAAAGGAGTTGGTGCAGTTACACCTGGTATACAAAGATTTGGGAATCAGTGAGCGTTGAAAGACGGCATCGTCAGTCTGCAATATTCGTTCCCCGTGTACCTTCATGAGACCGGATATGACGTCATTGCACTTACCTGCTTAGACAAGCGTAAGAGACGCACGATTTTGATCATGTGACAGTTTTTATGGGCCTTTGCATTTTTTCTTTTAAATAAAAAGAAAACGTATTGGATTTACAAAAACTGAAAAGCATATGCATACTAGTAATGAAATATGTCATAAAAAATGAAATCCGCCTTCGAAAGGGTAAAAAATACTAGATCTATGAAAAAAAAAAAAGAGGAGAAAATGTTGGTTCCCAGAAATATTCTCCTTTGTCCACTATGTTTTCAAAAACCTTCTGCTGTAGGGTCGTTAAATTACGTTATTGTTTGTTAAAAGGTAGAAACAGATAACAGATATGGTGGATTACAATGACTTCGTTAACAACTGTATAATCTCTGCAACATACCAAAACTTTGATCACACTCTCTTCCTCTCCGCTTGCTTTCTCTCTCTCTCTTATGATACCAAACCGAATTGTATTTGTCCAAATAAATTTTGTGCCTCGTTGAAATTGTGTTTCGTGTACAATTAATTTTAAAGTATTCTTACCAAGGCAGGCCTCATTTGCAAGACCCGGGTCTCCCCCTTCTCCCTCTAAATGAACATACAATCTAATTTACTGTGCGCTCATATGTTATATACCGAAGAAATGCATCTGGACACGAAAAATAAACAAAGAACTGAAAAGTATATGAGCCGTGCTCTGTGAAAAGGGGGCTTATTGCATCTGCGAAAAGTTTCGACCCAGGTCAGCCTGCGCAGTCCGCGCAGGCTGACCTGGGCCGAAACTTTTCGCTATTGGTCAGTTTTCTGTATGTCCAAGGACCAGTCTATCTCATGATCCAGTCGATTGTAAGACAAAGAGGACTCTATGGATCCAAGGTCATGTGATGACTTGCCTGGTATAATCCATCACGGAGATGCATTAAGCCCGCTTTTCAGAGAGCATGGCTCATATATAGATGATGGTAAAAACTTGTTAGAAAATAGGTCTTAATGTTCAGTGAACTGTTTCATTAACAAGAGAGCCATGATGGCTCTGTATCGCTCCACTGGCAAATAAGTGTAACACATACATACCAAACATTATAATTGTAGGCCAATGGTTTAGAAGACGACAACTTAAGTTTTCTCTACAAAAGCCTATGTGAAAGTCGTGACCCAAGGCAAAGCCATTTTTGACCATAGAGCCATAATTACTTGAATTCTGGAAGAGGTCAACAAGAAAAAGCCACATGCCAGATTATACAGGTTGATACGGTGGCACAAAAGTGACATGGAAGATATATTTTATACTACGTGCGCACGCAGTAGCTAATACGTGCGCATGTAATAAGTAATATGTGCGCACACAGTAGTATTACGTGCGCACGCAGTAGTATTACGTGCGCACGCAGTAGGTAATACGTGCGCATGTAATAACTAATACGTGCGCACGTAATACTATTGCGTGCGCACGTATTAGCTAATACGTGTGCACGTAATAGTTATTACGTGCGCACGCAGTAGCTAGTACGTGCGCACACAGTAGCTAATACGTGCGCACGTATTAACTAATACGTGCGCACGTAATAACTATTACGTGTGCACGTAATAATCGACCAATCAGTTTATAAGGATCAATAAATGTCTACCTTCCACTTCCATCTTGAAACAATGGCTTCCGTTCATGATTCTGATTGGTGGATTATTACGTGCGCATGTAATATGTAATACGTGCGCATGTATTAGCTACTGCGTGCGCACGCAGTAGCTATTACGTGCACACGTATTAGTTATTACGTGTGCACGTAATAACTAATACGTGCGCACGTAATACTACTGCGTGCGCACATATTACTTATTACGTGCGCACGTAATAACTAATACGTGCGCACGTATTAGCTACTGCGTGCGCACGTAGTATAAAATATATCTTCCATGTCACTTTTGTGCCACCGTAGGTTGAGGCTGGAACGAGCAAAGTTTTAAAGTTACCTCAATATAAAGCCCCTTTAAAATATGAGAAAGCCGGAGGCGGGGCTAGTTTTGATCCCAGGGATAAATTTTGAACAAATTCAGAAGTGATCCAAATTTGGTAGCGCTAAGATTTATGGTTTGTAGTGCTCAAGAAAATATTCAGTTTTCACTCTATAAGCACATGTTAAATTTATGGCCCATGGGGTGGGGCCAATTTTGACTCCAGGGCTTTAATGTGAACAGTTTTAGAAGAGGCCTGTTAGATGATAACACTCACAAAATATTACAGCTGTATCTCAAGGCTAAGAAGATCTTTAAAGTTTTTACTGACTAGACCTATGTAAAAGTTGTGAATTCTGGAGCAGGGCCAATTATGATTCCAGGGCTATAATTTGAACACTCCTAGTAGACGTCCATTAGATAAATATAGTTATTACATACAAAATTTGGTAGCCTAGGTCTTCACATTAGGAACGAGAAAACTTTTAAAGTTTTCCTTATATTAGCCAAGCCCATGTTAAACTCTTTACTGCCAGGAGGGACCAATTTTGACTCCAGGGCTATCCTTTAGGATATCTTCATAGAGCCCAACTGGATAAAGCTACATGCAAAATTTGGTAGCCCTAGGCCTTATGATTAGGAGCCAGAAGATTTTTTAAAAGTTTTCACTGTAAAAGCCAATATACTGTAATTTATATGTAAATCTTGTAACCCTCTGGGCAGGGCCAATTTCGACCCCATTTTAAATAACTTTAGTGAAGGTTCATTAGATGAAGCTACATGCCAAATTTGGTAGTCTTAGGCCTTATGGTTTAGAACTAGAAGATTTTTGAAAATTTCACTGTATAAACCCAAGTAAAACATCTTATCCCTGGGGTAGGACCAATTTTGACTCCAGGGCTATAATTTGAAAATACTTGGTAGAGGTCCATTAGATGAAGCTACATGCTAAATTTGGAAGCTTTAGCCCTTATGGTTTTGGACAGGAATATTGTCAAGGACTTCTTGATATTTTTCACTTTCATTGCTATGGCAACCAGAGTTTTTTAGGGAATCAAATTCTTTTAACCCTTTTCCACACAATGCCCAGTTTTAACGACCCTAACAAGGAAGGCTTTTGAAAACATAGTGGGAAAAGGAGAAAATGCTGGCAATCAGCATTTTCTCCTTTTCCCCACTATGTTTTCTACCCAACCTTAAACAAATTTCAGTTCTTGAGTCACCTTTAGTTTGTTGTCTGCAAACACTTTCAATTTGGACTAGTCTAAAATTTGTTGTTTGGTAAAGAGTTAAGGAATTCTGAAGAGGACCATGGCAGGATCATTTCTGTAAAGTTTGGTAAAATTTCAATTATAAGTTTCAGAAAAAAAGATGCTTGAAATAAAAGTTAATGCACACATGCATGGACGGACACATGACAAACACAGGGCCATGACATAAGCTCACTGGCCTTTGTTTAGCGGAGGTAAAACTTCACTCATCTGATGGTTCACAACTTTTTTTTTCAAAGATTGATAGCATTATTTCATGACTATTTTCCATACAGTCATGTATCTAAACATTTTGCATGCAGTTTTAGGTGTTAGGAAAGTGGTTTGGGGTGTAATGACAGTAGTTTAGGGTGTTTTTTGGGTAGTTTGAGGTGTTTTGGTGGTGTTTCTCTCATTTCTTCATCTGCTGTGTAGACTTAATAAACTAGGCCATGTCAAAGCTGGAATCAAGGCTAATTTCAAATCGCAGGCTAATTCTATGACATTTAGCTCTAGTTCAATTGTTGTTTGTGTAATTGGCCAGTACAGTTTTTCAATCCGCATGTTATTTTCTCATATCAAATGACACCGACACGTCTATTCATTGATCTATGAGGACCTAGGTTTCTTGAAGCAGCGAAGTGATTCATCGTCACAGGATTTCAATTTGATAGTTTACATATGAGGGTGAGACTTGAAGGGTCATCACCTTCTAAATGTCAACATTTCCTCCAACAAATAATCTTTTACATCTTTATACAGACTTCTAACTTGAAAGCATTGTGAAAGCAGGAGAAATTGCTCATTATGAGCAATTTCTCTTTTTGTCACAATGATTTCACATTACATTCATACCTTAAATTTTAACTGATATTGATGAACTACACTGACAAAATTTTTTTTTCTAAATTGCCTGCTGCATATTCATTTTAGGAGGTAATATAGACAAGTTAAATGTCTTGCCAAGAGTTATTACTTCCTTTTGCTACAATGTTTTCACATGCACTGCATGAGTCTACTTAAGCTTTATTCATACTGATTTGCATGTTTTAACTCTTTACCAAACAACAAAATTTTGGGCTGGACCAAATCGAAAGCATCTGCAGACAACAAATTCGATGTAGCTCAAAATGATAATTTTTGTCTTTGATAAAGTAGAAAACATTGTGGGAGATGGAGAAAATGCTGATTACCAGCATTTTCTTTTTTCCCTCAAGCTTTCAAAAGCCTTCATGCCCAGGGTCGTTAAAACCTGGAATCGTGTGGTAAAGAGGTCGTCTGCTGCGCATTTGTTTCAGGGGATAATGACCGAATCTTTACCAAACAACAAAATTTTAGACTAGTCCAAACAGAAAGCATTTGCAGAAGACAAATTAAATCTGGCTCAAATAATGTAATTTGTCTCTCAAAGGTAAGAAATCATTGTGGGAAAAGGAAACAAGAACTGCGCATGTGGGTGTCAATTCTTGGTTGCAGCTGCTTTTTGGTGAAATTTGTAAGTTGAGAAAGGTGCATACCTGTGTAAAATATATTTTGATTGTTACCTGCCCCTGTTGTGTGGGTTCCCCTTTTGATAGTTAATAACTGGTCCAAGTTTGAAGTAAATTTCTTAGTCATGACAGGGATATTATAAAATGTCAAAGTTTCAGCAAACAACAACACAGACAATACTAAGGCTATGACAAAACCTTGATGTTTTCTTTGGAGATAGCCAAGTTAACAGCGGACGTTTCAAGCATTTTTTCAATTTCCCACAATGTTTTCAAAAGTCTTTTCTGTCGGATTTGTTAAAACTCGGGATGATGTGGTAAATGGTCAAAGGTCTCATACTTCCTCTGTACTTCCTTTTGCCACTGTATTTTCACATGCTCTGCATGTACTCAATCTCTATTTAACTGATTCACTCTTTACCACACAAAAGGCCTTTTGAAAAATTGTGGAAAAAAGAGAAAATGTTGGCAACCAGCATTTTCTCCTTTTCCCACAATGTTTTCTACCATAAAAAAAAAAAAAAAAAAAATTCCTTGATTTTAAACACTTGTGATTTGTCATCTGCAAATGCTTTTAATTTGGATGAGTCTAAAATTTTGTGGCATGGTGAAGAGTTGAAACGTTTTCAATGTTGTCTGCTGCAAGTTTTCTTTGGGATGTCATAAATTTTCAATGTTATGCATGTTTTTTGCGAGTCACCTCCTATCCATCTTCAAAATCCAGTAAATTTCCAACAATTAGAATGACTGAGTATGAAAAAACAACATAAGATTATGCAAAGGAAAAAAAATAAATGACAACGAAAGTGCACAATGGGGAACAATCTCATTAAGAAACTTTCTAAATGTTAAATTTTGTTAGAGCATTAATTTTAAGTGCATCTTTATTGCAGCATGGTCTTGATCTATGATATTTCCTTAACTCTTTACAAAATCACAAAATTTTAGACTAGTCCAAATTCAAAGCATTTGCAGACAACAGTTTAAATGTGGCTCAAATTATGCAATTTTTCTTTGATAGGGTAGAAAATATTGTGAGAAAAGGAGAAAATGCTGGTGACCAGCATTTTCTCCTTGTCCCACTATGTTTTCAAAAGCCTTCTTTGTTAGGGTCAAAAGACTTGGGTATGTGTGGTAAAATTGTAGGCTACAAAATGAACTGCTGCCTTAACTCTTCACCAAACAATCCTTGGTTTTCACGACTCTGTGAAAGAAGCCTTCTGAAAACATTGTGGGAAAAGGAGAAAATGCTGGTAACCAGCATTTTCTTCTTTTCCCACAAAGTTTTCTACCCTTCCCCCCAAAAATTTCAATTTTAGAGTCACTTTAATTTTGTTGTCTGCTAATGCTTTCAATTTGGCCCAGTCTAAAATTTTGTCGTCTGGTAAAGAGTTAACTGTGCTACGAGTCACATTTCATTAAATGATCCCCTGCTTTTTAGGACCCTAACGAAACATTCCAAAACATTTTGAGAAAATGAGAAAACTCTGTTAACCCTTTACCACAAGACAACAATGTAGACTTCTCCATTTTGAAAGCATTTGCAGACAACAATAAAGATGTGGCTTCAATGCTGCAATCAGTCTTTGATAGGCTGGAAAACATTGTGGAACAAGGAGAAAATGCTGGTTACCAGCATTTTCTCCTTTTCCCATAATGTTTTCAAAAGACTTCTTTCACTGGGTTGTTAAAACTTGGGATTGTGTGGTAAAGACTTAACCAGCATTTTCTCCTTTTCTCACAATGTTCTTTTTTAAATTCTTTAACCACTGAAAGCCAAACACTGTACCACCATTTTGCAGTATTTGATTTGTCACCTGCAATCGCTTTAAATTCTATATTTATGACTGTGAAATTTTGTCACCAAGCATGGAGTTAACTTTTCGTATGGAGGAACGATGTTGGTGCTGGTGGTAGGTGAGAGAGCACATGCATAGTAGCACTACCTGCCATAAAACAGGTGATTGCTGTTGACAAGGGTGCTGAATATTAAACAGCTGTGTCTTTGGCATTATGGGTATTTTTGATCTTTTTTATTAAGGACTGATTGAATGATTGATTACTATGTTTTCACATGTGTTAGCCCTTTGCTAAACAATCCTGGGTTTTTTAAAACCCCGAGAAAAAAGACTATTAAAAGCATTATGAGAAAAGGAGAAAATGTTGGTAACCAGCATTTTCTCCTTTTCCGGCAATGTGTTCTAACCTGTCAAATACTAAAGAATTCAATTCAAGTCACATTGACTTTGTGGTCTGCAAATGGTTTTGATTCAGATAACTGTAAAATTTTATCATGTGGTAATGAAGTAAGTTAAAAATACTAAAAAATATTCATCCTTTTGCATCTAATACTAGTAACAGCATAAAAAACAAGACTGAAATATAGACTTCATAGGTGAAAATATAGAAACCAAATGCAATTTATGACATCATTACTATATTTGATAAAATCTTACATATTAAATAACAACACAAAGCCTTAAAGTCGCCGAGTAAATACAATAACTGGAAGATGATATTTTTACCCTTAACCATACAACAAATATTGAAACATGTCTACATTCAAAGCATCTGTAGATGATTTTTTGAATCATGTTTTACACCACTTTCAACAATATTTCAGTCATATCACGGCAACAGCTCACATGTTCATGAATTTCCTTCGTTTGACTAGTATTAAGTCAATTGTAGATGACAATGTGAATGTCACTCAAAAACTGAATTACCGGTAGTCTTTGCTAAAGAAAACATTGTGGGAAAGGAGAAATTCTGGTTACCAGAAGACTTTTGAAAACATCAAGAGAAAAGGAGAAATGCTAGTCACCACAATGTTCATTACTTGATCAAAAACAGAAATCATCATTTGAGCAACATTCAATTTGTCATATGCAAATGCTTTGAATTTGGTAGAGTACAAAATTTTGTTGTTTGATATAGACTTAACCCTTTACCACACAATTCTAAGTTTTAACAACCCCAAGAAAGATGGATTTTGAAAACATTGTGGGAAAAGCAGAAAATGCTGGTAACCAGCATTTTCTCCTTTTCCCACAATATTTTTTACTCTTTCACAGTTAATTCCCACCATTTGATTGACTTAGAATTTGTTGTCTGCAAATGCTTTCAATTCGTGTGAGGCTAAAATTTTGTTATTTAGTAAAGAG
Source organism: Hippopus hippopus (assembly GCA_946811185.2). Classification (NCBI taxonomy): domain Eukaryota; kingdom Metazoa; phylum Mollusca; class Bivalvia; order Cardiida; family Cardiidae; genus Hippopus; species Hippopus hippopus. The sequence goes on along the minus strand of OX328103.1, from coordinate 9,107,764 downwards.
TTTTATTGAAACATACAGATGTTCATGATTGTATCTTTTAACTCTTTACCAAACAACAAGATTATAGAATGGTCCAGATTGAAAGCATTTGCAGATGACAAAATAAATGCAACTGAAAGATGAATTTAGTTTGGGAAGGGTAGAAAACATTGTGGGAAAAGAAGAAAATGCCGGTTACCAGCATTTTCTCCTTTTCCCACAATGTTTTCAAAAGGCTTCTTTCTCAGGGTCGTTAAAAGTCGGGACTGTGTGGTAAAGAGTTAAGCCTTTACCACAGCAAAATTTTAGACTGGTCCAAATTGAAAGCATTTGCAGACAACAATTTCATAGTGGCTCAAATGATGCAATTTTTCTTTGATAGGGTAGAAAACATTTTGGGAAAAGGAGAAAATGCTGGTTACCAGCATTTTGTCCTTTTCCAACACTGTTTTCAAAAGGCCGTTAAAAGTCGGCATTGTGACGTAAAGGGTTAATCCCTTTACATTTCTAATCAGGATGATAAGTTTATGAAACGTGAGTTACGATAACATTGAATTACCATATTTCTCCTAATAAAAACACCCTTCCTAATAGTAGCTTTCTCCCCTCAACCCCCCCCAGGAAACCCTTAAATCATGATAACCTAATGTACATTAGTTGATTAAAATGATAATATTTGAAGAATTTGATGAATATTTCCTCTAATTTGATTAATATTTCCTCTTAGCAATCACTAAAACACAAAGAAATACAAAATTGGACAGACTTTTTGCTTTGCAAATTGGGTACAAAATAAAGGAGAAATACGGTAGCAGGGTTTTCCCTCGGCCACAAAAATAGGGGGTCATTGTGACCCCCTAGTCAAAAATAATGGGGGTCATTTTGGAATTTGTGGGGGTCACAACAAAATGTAATTGGCTTAAACAAAAGCTACTATTTGTGAAAGTATGTGTTTTTTTCGTGTTTTCTATTCACTGTAAATCTTCATTTACCCTATATATGAATTATTTCATGGTGATAGATACATAATAACACCAGAGATTCTCTATATAGAGGGAGCTTACAGCCTAGGTGGCACCTTTTTCATAAAGACTATCTGGAGTATGCTTTATTAAGCCTGTTCTTAACGAGCAAATATGCTCTAGCTGCAGACAAGCTGTCATATCTCTATGTAATTTTAATGTTTCAAGGGTATCGTCATGACCGCTGTTTTGATGATGCACAAGGGTTGATTTTTGAAGTATGTGTAGCCTATCTCTATGGTTAAGGGTTATTTTGTTTTTATTACAGGAATCGACCATTTAGTTGGCGAAGAAAGCTTGTTGTCGGCCGGATGGGGAAGTCTCTGTTATTTTTCTTGATAGAGATTATCCATTTCGGCCGAAAATAAACTATTTTCACCAATTAAATGGCCGATTCCTGTGTTTCGACACGTGGATCGCGTTCATGCCGCTGTTTTCAACGAATAACAAAGTGTATCTCTTTAGCTAATTCACAGTAAACCCTCGAGACCTTGAAATGTGATTCTGGGTGCTCTTACCAGGCGTTGTATCGTCTGATCTTTGTTTAAGGGCTCTTCTTCCTTGCAGACAGCAAGAATGACGTCGATTTTGACAGAGCCATATTGTTTTCATTAGAGATTGACTGGTTTAGTTCAGACCCATTTAAAGACTGACGGTATTTTAGTAAAATCGATACACAGTCCAGTGTTTCGTCCCGTTTTCTCTTCGTACTCCAGATTTTTCATCTACTCGCGATGTAACAGTGTCGGAAGTATATACGATCATTATTACCTCTTATCGTATTTGTGCGTCAACCATGACGCATTACTAAAAAAAATGCGGGTCATTTTCCTTAAAAATGCGTCAAAACGCACAAAATCGTGCGTCAAGGAAAACCCTGCGGTAGGATAATAAAGTCAGCACTGTATCAAAACACCTATATTTAACTCTAAATCTAATAAATAATGCTTGCTAAACATAAATAAAGACCATCAATAAAATTAAACACCGGGAAATAAGATCATTACAAATGAATGCATCTCTTCAGTTTTAAAAATTGTGCATAATCACTATTTGTCTCTTTATCAAACCAAGAAATTTTAGACTGGTACAAATTGAAAACAGTTGCAGACAACAAACTCAATGTTGCTCAAATAATCATTTCTGTCTTTAATAGGGTAGAAAACATTGTGGGAAAAGGAGAAAATGCTGGTTACCAGCATTTTCTCCTTTTCCCACAGTGTTTTCAAAAGGCTTCTTTTACAGGGTCGTTAAAACTTGGGATTGTGTGGTAAAAGGTTCACTTTTTACCTTATATTCAAGCCGTTTTATAGCCCTTAGAAAGAATTCTTTTGAAAACTTTGTAGGGAAAGAAGAAAATGCTGGTAACCAGCATTTCTCCTTTCCCCACATTTTGTTTACACTTTCATAGACAAGTTCCATCATTTGAGTCACATTTGATGTGTCCTCTTGAAATGCTTTCAGTTGGAATCAGTCTTACAATTACTGTATATGTGGATATATACGCGTGTTGAAAAATTTGCGAATTACCCACAATGGGCATTCTGCGTACAGAAATGTTTGCGAATTCAAAACACTCCTTATTTGTTGGTATACCGGTACTTGTGGTAAAATACGCAAACAGAAATGTTTACAAACTTTTCAAAATTCGCGAAATGGCAAAAATTTCCACGTCACAAAAATTTCAACATATACAGTAATCTATCTGGTAAAGAGTTTAACTTATTATATAAAATCCTCACACTACAAGAGAGTCTAGATGGACCTTATCTCACCCACCTGAAGTTTTTGACTTGATTATTCTAACAGTCTATGTAATACCATTAACCCTGGGAATGAAGCCTTTTGAAAACATTGTGCGAAAAGGACAAAATGCTGGTAACCAGCATTTTCTCCTTTTCCTACAATGTTTTCTACCTTATCAAAGGAAAATTGCACTATTCGAGAAACACTGAAATTGTTGTCTGCAAATGCTTTTAATTTGGACAAGGCTAAAATTTTGTCATCTTGTAAAGGGTTAATACTGAGAACCCATGCTAAGTTTCAAATAACCACCTAGTTCATGAGAAAAGGTTTTTTATTTATTTGTTTTTTTCTATTATTAACAATAACTGATATACTGATCCCTAGGTAATACAATATGAACTATGCATATGTATATATGGAATATTTCAACAGTCTCCATGAAATAGTTTCTGCGTGGTCAGATCATGTCGAGTTGCGTGTGTGAAGAGGTGCATATAAGATGAGAACACAAGTCGAATCCGATGCACACCTCTTTACACACACAACGAGACTTAATCCAACCACAAAGAAATGCAGACTGTTGTAATATTCCTTCTATTATATACCTAAACACTATAACTGTACAGAAGCATCACAAAAATCAATATGAATAGCCAAAAAATCTGAGAACTACATTTTATTGTACACATATGTACAATTTTTTTGAATGGCAGATGAATATACATAGATATCAATAAAGCTGCATAGATCAGTATGCATTTAAAAATAGCAGTCGCTATCCTCGAGCCGCTTCAAGGAAAAAAAAAAACCGTAAAAGGTAGTCAGTGGTTGTTATTCAATATCACTGTCAAGAACAGTGTACTTTTTTTTTCATTTCAATGCAGGAGGCGAGTCAAGCTCGTGATTATTAATCGCGATGCTGAAGTTCACAAGTGTACTGTACAGTACCATTTGGAAATACATGTACCGTTTCAAAAACAGGACATGTTTATCTAATGGGCATTGATATCGGACAAAATCAAGTTCTGCATAAAAACAATTTTTGAAAAAAGTAGATGACAAATAACAGTCAAAGTATCTACAAATATATTTAAATGGGTTTTTCCTGCTTCGTCATGCTAGCCGAATGTAAACAGGGATTTAGTTGAAATGTAATTACACAGAAGTAGTCTGTTTACATGATTATGCCCTACACATGGTACCTGACGGATATGAAAAAATTCTCCATTGAGTTGTATTTGTGAGTTAGATAATGCCTGTATTTTACTCAGATCATATATAGGTATATATAATAAAATATGTATACAACCATAATTCATGTTAGTCATCATTCTGTTGTTCCAAGAATATTTTCACTACAAATATTCTTCTGGAGCTAATGAATAAAACAAGCTAAAACTACTCAAAATCTCATTAAAAAAAAGCAAGAAGTAAAAATAAAATATTAAATTTATGGCAATATTTATAGCAACATTATGCCAGTATCAAAGATAGAGTATAATGTCAAACCCTAATGTTCTATAAATAGCAAATGTTAACTCCCTGAATGTGTTGATTTAACTTCTACTTGAGGTGGTATAGGGGGAGGTTTCTCTGGTTTTGTAAGGAACAGTCTGTACCAACCCAACGCTAGACCCATAACAGTCACAATTGAAGCTGAAAAATAATCAAAGTACAAGAATGACTGCAAATACAAGTTGAAGATTTGATAATGTAACTTTCTATATTTTATCCTCTGACCAAAAAATCTATGTTTTAACAACCAAGAAGAAGGCTTTTGTAAAAACTGTGCAAAAATGCTGGCTATCAGCATTTTCCTCTTTCTCAACCATATTTCCAACCTATAAAACAACAAATTTCATCATTTGAGAAACATTTAACTCTTTACCAAACGACACATTTTAGACTGGGCCAAATTGACAGCATTTGCAGACAACATATTAAATATTGCTCAGATGGCTAGATTTGTCTGACATAGGACAGAAAACTTTGTGGGAAAAGGTGAAAATGCTGGTTACCAGCATTTTCTCCTTTTCCCACTATGTTTTCAGAAGTCTTCCTACCTTGGGTCGTTAAAACTTGGGACTGTGTGGTAAAGGGTTAAATAGTCATTTACAAATGCTTTAAATTCAGAAAGTCTAAAATTTTGTTGTACGGTGCAGAGTTTACAAGTCATGTAATCTTCCAACCTCACATACCATATTTCTCCTCATAAAAGCGCCCTCCATAATAGTATCCCCCCCCCCCAAAAAAAAAAAAAAAAAAACCTTATGTACATTAGTTGATTAAAATGAAGAATTTGATGAATATTTCCTCTAATTTGATGAATATTTCCTCTTAACAATCACTAAAACACAAAGAAATACAAAAATGGACAGACTTTTTGCTTTGCAAATTGGGTACAAAATAAAGGCTCCCTATCTATATTTTGCATAGCTCCCTGGAGCTTTTGTTAGGAGAAATATGGTATCTATACAAGCAAAGAAGAGGGAGGCTTCTGAAAAAATTGTCAGTATAGAGCATCTTCTCCATTTTCAAAATGCTTTCTTCTCTTTGACAAATTACATCCTTTAACACTTTCCCAAACAATCCCTGGTTTTTACGGGTCAGGAATAGAAGTCTTTTGAAAACATTGTGGGAAAAGGAGAAAATGCTGGTAACCAGCATTTTCTCCTTTTCCCACAATGTTTTCTACTCTATCATATAGAAAAATTATCTTTTTAGCAACCGTTAATTTGTCATCTGCAAAATGCTTTCAATTTGGTCTGGTCCAAAATTTGCTGTTTGGGAAAGGGTTAAGTCACATATACCATCTGTTATCTGGATGGATTAGTCCAGATTCATGTTATCTGGTAAGGAACTAAATCCTTTACCAAACGACAAAATTTTGTACTCTTCCAAGTTCCAAAGCATTTGCAGACAAATTAAACATGCCGCAAATAGTTGAAAATGTCTTTGAAAGAGAAGAAAACATTGGGGAAAAAGGAGAAAAATGCTGGTTACCAGTATTTTCTCCTTTTCCCACAGTGTTTTCAAAAGGCTGCTTCCTCACCTTTGTTTAACTTTTTACCACACAACAACAATACAGACATGTCCAACGTGAAAGCTCTGTCAAACGACAATGTCAATGTGGCTCAAATGGTGCAACTTTTCTTTGATAGGGTAGAAAACATTGTGGGGAAAGGAGAAAATGCTGGTTACCAGCATTTTCTTCTTTCCCCACAATGTTTTCACAAGGCTTCTTTCTCAGGGTCGTTAAAACTCTGCATTGTGCAGTAAAGGGTTAAAGATGGGATTGTTTGGTAAAGGGTTCACTCATTCAGCGCCAAATATACAATCTTCACCTCATTCGACTGCTGAAAATACAATTTAATGATATTGAGATAGGTATTTATTATATTCTTATTAGTGAATTACTGGGATTTCACTGTGAATTACACCACTAGTGATTATAAATATAGTATCATCACTAGTGACATTATAGTTAAAGAATGTTTGCCAGAACTACTTTTTTCCTATATTGCTCTTATTGTACCAAACAATAAAAATAATAAAAACAAGCAATTTCGTTGAAATGATATCCCCCGCTGAAAAAGACCTTTTCAAAAATTTGCGCGACCACGTAACTCAAATTCGCTCCTTGTCGGCCATTTTGTATCAAATCAAAAAAAGAAAAAAAAAAAAAAAAAAAAATATCCGCTGAGTAGGTTATTGTACACATGTATAAAGTTTCACGAAATTCCGTCCAATGGTATTGGAGATATTGTCCTGGACGGACACACGGACGGACGGACAACGCTAAAATTATATCCCTCTGCCTTCAGTGGGGGATAATAAAAAAGGGTGAATTAGGAATATAAAAAATAGGATAATCATAATCAACTGGTTGTGTGATATTAAAAATCTGTCGCAGGAATGGGGTTTGATGCGATGAAAAAACGAGTCCTTTGGACTCGTTTTTTCAAACATATCACACCCTGTTCTAGTGACAGATTTTTAATATCAAACACAACCAGTTGATTATCCTCTATTTATCTTACAGACTTGACTAAACAATCAGATGATATAGATCAAAGATGAGACGAAGCAGTCTGTGCAGCATGATCTTGATCTATGCAGTCCCCAAAAGTGCCAGTTTTCTTTTATGGTCCTCAATTGAAGACAAAAATTTGAAAAAAGGACAGAATTGTTCATTTGATTTACTATACCTTGTTAATACAAAAAAAAATTCCTGAATTCAAGCAGAATTTATCACTTGGAACATTGCCCAGAGTAAGTGTGTCACTGCAAAACAGGTTCCATATTAACAGTTTACCACACAATCAGGAGTTTTAACAACCTTAACTCTTTACAAAACGACAAAATTTTAGACTTGTCCAAATTGAAAGCATTTGCAGACGACAAAATAAACGTGACTCAAAAGTTGAAACTTGACTTTAGAAGGGCAGAAAACATTGTGGGAAAAGGAGAAAATGCTGGTTACCAGCATTTTCTCCTTTTCCCACAATGTTTTCAGAAGGCTTCTTCCTCTGGGTCGTGAAAACCAGGGATTGTTTGGTAAAGAGTTAAGGCAAGAAAGTTTTTAAAAAACATTGTAAAATATAAGGAGAAAATGCTGATAACCAGCATTTTCTCCTTTTCTTATAATGTTTCCTTCCCTTCAACTGACAAATTTCAGTCTTAGATTTTGATTCAAGTTTACTCTGAAGTCTGCAATCACTTTCAATTTGGACAAAATTCTGAAATTTTGTTGTCTCGGAAAGTGTATTATGTCTGCTTAACCCTTTATCACACAATCACCAGTTTGAACGACTATGACAACGGAGGCTTTAGAAGACACTGTGAGAAAATACTGGTAACAAGTATTTTCTCCTTTTCAAACAATGTTTTCTTACATTCAAATGAAAAAAAATTCAGCCTATGATTCACATTTACACTGTTGTCTGTACTCACTTTTAATTTGGACAAATCTAAAATTAGTCGTCTGGTAAAGAGTCAACACTATCTTGTCTGCTTAATCCTTCACTAGACAATCCAAAATTTTAAAGAACCTGACAAAGAAGGTCTTTGAAACTTTTGTAGGAAAAGCAAAAATGCTGTTCGATTACCAGCATTTTCCCCTTTCCCCACAATGTTTTCAAAAGCTTCCTTACTCATTAAAATTCGGGATTGTGTGGTAAAAGCTCAACCTTATACCAAACAATTTTTATGTTTTTGAATCTGTAGGAAAAACAGCATCTTCCACGATATTTTCTTCCTACTGAAAGACAAATCACACCATTTTACTTGCATTTAACTTTTGTCTACAAAATGCTTTTAATCTTGGCCAGTCTAAAATTTTGTCTTCAGTTTTAGAGTTAGTTGTAGTTTTAAGTATGGTACATGTAACTTTTGTACACAAAACAACACCATTAATTTCCTATATTCACAACATATAACCCCTTACCACACAAACATGAGTTTTAAAGACCCTGAGAAAGCTTTTGAAAACATTGCAGGGAAAGACGAAAATGCCAGCATTTTCTTCTTTTCCAACAATGCATTCTAATATTTTACAGACAAACCCCACTACTTGTGTCACATTTACTATATCCTTTGGAAATGCTTCCAATGTGGATCTGTCTAAAATTTTGTTGGTGATAAAGAGTTAGGGATCCTCATCAGTATAGAAAATAAATCCACACTAGGCAACAAATTAACACAGAATACATTTGTTGACAAACAGAGGATACTTGTTGGATAATGATGCAAGACTGGGGAGATGTTTCATTACATAACCAACAACAACAAAAAAATTGTCTGTGCCTTTGTTTCACTGCGCATAAACATTTAGCCCTTTACAAAACAGTCCTACATTTAATGACCCTGAGGTAAAGGGCTTTTGGAAACCTTATAGGAAAAGCAGAAAATGATGGTAACTAGCATTTTGACCTTTTCCCGTTATGTCCCCCCCTTTTTTTCCCCCCCACCACAACTCCCATCATTTGAGCCATATTTACATTGTCATAGGAAAATTTCTTCAATTCTGACTAGGCCATAATTTTTTGTCTAGTAAAGAGTTAACTCTTCAACTTCTAAATAAATAAAATGAACATTTCCGGCCACAACTGAAAGCCCACATACTACAATTTCAAAGTTATTCGTGCCGCAAAAAAAAATCTAATCAAATGTATTGGTGTACATTCAATGATCAGACTGTCTATTTTGTTTAGTCTGATCTTGATCTAATTTTCAACAAAAGTCCCTGGAGTTGCACTTAGCAGCAAAAACTTAACCCTTAAACAAATAACACAACATTAGACTTGTCCAAACTAAAAGCATTTGCAGACAAAAAATTCAAAATTTGTTTTTGGATGGGTAGAAAACATCGTGGGAAAAGGACAAAATGCTGGTTACCAGCATCTTCTCCTTTCCCCACAATGTTTTCAACGGCCATCTTTCTCAAGATCATTAAAAGTCAGGATTGTGTGGTAAAATGTTTATCAACATTGATGTTAATGGATGATATTTTATCTCAGTTTAACAAACAGAAACATACAGCAATTAAGTAGTTACCTTCTTACTGAACATTTTATCAAACAATCCTGTGTTTTAATGACCCTAAGGAAAAAAGGCTTTTGAAAACATTGTTGGAACAACAGGCATTTTCTGCATTTTCTCCCTTTCCCACATTCTTTTTTAACCCTTTCAGAGCTATTTGAACCCCATTTACTTTGTCATGTGAACATGATTTCAATTCAAACAAGCATAAAATTTGTCATCTAGTAAAGATTTCATATATTTTTTTTCAATGAATTTAATGATTCACAGGGAAATTTCTAAAATCTACTAAATAGAAAGTTAGGATGGCTAGTAAAACAAGAGGACCATGGCATTTCTACAGGGCTTGCCAAGTTTAATAATACTAAATTTGGAAATACTACCAAGGGTAGGGGGAATGCAGTGTTTTCTCCAGTGTTTTAGACAGGTTCTTTATTCGCTAGTCCTGCTGATATAGTTGTGTCTCTTCTGACACACTTAAATTTCAGTCCATTTTCTGACTATCTGACCAAGAGCACTGGTGACAAATCTGAATATCTGACTGATAAATTTAACTGGTTCCTTAACCCTTTGGCTGCTAAGCGTGACTCACTGAATTTTTGCGGACAGCATAGATCAAGATCAGACTGCACACAACGTGCAGCCTGATCTTGGATTCACACTGTCCAATAAGGAGATATATTTCCTACAAAAATACCTTTCTTCACTATGCTCCGCTGCAAAGGTGGGGACTAGTTGTATTGGTATCCTTCTCTTAACTCAATGCTTTATAACAGGCAATAAACTGGGAACTCATTTAGTCTAATTTCAAGCGTTGAGGAAACCTTAGCTATTCCTGGGTGTAAAATGTCATCCAAACCAATGAAACAGTGACTTTTGACAGTGTTTTTAGCATCAGAAAGCAAGAAAGCAATGCAAACTATCGTTTTCCACATTAAGTAACAAAGGTATTTTAAGAACATTGTGGGAAAAGGAGAAAATGCTAGTCACCAGCATTTTCACCTTTTCTGACATCATTCTCTACCCTATCAAGGACAATTTCTATCATGCACATATACTGGTAATTTGTTGTCTGCATATGCTTTTGATCCTTAACCATATAGCAAAATTTTGGACTTGTCCAAATTGAAGGAATTTATAGACAACAATTCAAGTGTGTTACTGAATTTCGTCCCTGAAAGGGCAGAAAACATTGCAGGAAAACAAGAAAGTGCTGAATACCAGCATTTTGTCCTTTTCCAACGATGTTTTCAAAAGCCTTCTTCTACAGGGTCGTTAAAACTCAGGATTGTGTGATAAAGGGTTTACTTACCTACAATCCCCGAGTAAAACTGACTTTTAAATTTCTCGTGATCTGTCTGACTTGTTGAAACTCCTACATCGATTTTCTTCTCTAGTTCTTTTAGGGCAGTTGCGTTATTTGCATGCTGTAATGAAATAAAGCAGTCTGTACCCTCAACTACACAATTCCGAGTTTTAATGACCCTGTGGAAAAAGACTTTTGAAAGCATTTTGGGAAAAGGAGAAAATGCTGGTAACCTGCATTTTCTCCTTTTCCAAAATGTTTTCTATCCTTCAATGACAAATTAAACGTTAGAGCCACATTTAATACGGCGCCTGCAAATACTTTCCATTGGGATAAGTCAAACATGTGATCAACCAGCATTTTCTCCTTACCCACAATGTTTCCTACCCTATCAATGACAGAAATAATCATGTAAGCTACATTCAATATGTCGTCTGCTATGGCTTTTAATTTGGTCCAGTCAAACAATTTGTTGTTTTGTAAAGAGTAAAATGAAAGTGTCATGCCCTTAATTGGCACTGACAGAGACATACAGCATAAAAAGTCTGTATGGCAATAACATAACATATATAACATAATCTTTATTTGGCATAAAATACAAACATATTCATAGCCAATACAGATATATACGATATGCACGAGATGTGAAAAGGGAAATGTATCTATAGTCGTACAAATTGAAAAAAAGTGTGTGTCGGTAACACATGAAGTACTTCATGTTTTCCGAAGGAAGATGGGAAAAAGAGATACTGATTAGGTTGAAAAACAAATAAAATGACTTGTTAGGAGTTAGACACTTCTAAAACTATCTGCTGCTAAGCGCACCTAAATACTTCGTTGCAAATGATGTGGATCAGGATCTGACCGCACAGTGTGCAATCCGATCACTAACCCACACAGTCTGGTAAAATAAATTACTATTTCGAACAATTGAAATATCAGTTTTTTTTCCTGAAAGTTTTCATTTTATGTTATAGCAATTTAATGGTAAACTACTTACATGTATACACATTTATATATATTTTGACAATATAAGTAAATGATTACGAATAATACAAAAGATGTAAGCTGATAAGTGCAACAACATGTGGTAGATAAATTTTCTGAGGACGGTGTAGGTCAAGATCAGACTTACCGGAATTGCAGTCTGATCCTAGATCTACACAACAGGCTACGTACATATGACATGCATTTATATACATATAATTTTGACAAAATGAGTAAATAACTACGAGTAATACTACAATTGTAATCTAATAAGTGCAACCAAACGAACTTACATGGAAAAAATAACATTCCCTCCTCTCACCAACGAAAAAAAAAGTAATGTCTTTTTCAAATGCAAAGATGATGTCAGTGAATACATGAAGGTTTTTTCAATGGCATGGAAGGTAAAGTTCTGGAACAGACAACTAAATGATAGAAACCATACTTTACATTAAATTTTCCATTCACTTTAGCATAACTATCAACATCAAAATAAATCACTCTCCCTGAAAACTGAACATTTTCTTTCTCAAAACCTTGAGTACCCAACACCAATCTTGTAATAGTGCGGTTTGATAATCAAGGGAGATAAATCATAACAAATGTTAAATCTCTGATAATTTAAAGTATGTCCAAAGTTTTTTCCCTTGATCACTATTAAAAAAAAAAAAAAAAAATTAAGTCCCTGTATAAGTCCATGTTAAACTTGGGATCTGCGGGATGGGGCCTATGTTGACCCCAGGCCTATAATTTCGAAAATTTGGTAGAAGTCTATAAGACGAAGCTACATGCCAAATTGTGGTTTCAGACATGAAGATTTTTAAAGATTTTCAATATTTTTTCAGTTTTGTTGTCATGGCAACCAGAGTTTTTCAATGGAATCAAATTCTTTATGGGATTTTTGAAGAGGACCATAGCAGGATAATTTCTGTGAATTTCATAAAAATTGGATGGGTAAGAGAAGAAGATATTTGAAGTAAAAGTTAACACGCACACAGACTGAAGCATGGACAGACACTGGGCCATGACATAAGCTCATTGGCCTTCGGACATACTTTAAATTTGGATGTGTCTAAAAGTTTATCATTTGGTAAAAAGGTAACCAACGACCCTAAGGAAGAAGTCTTTTGAAAACACTGTAGGAAAAGGAGAAAATACTGGTAACCAGCATTTTCTCCTTTACCCACAATCTCTTTCACCCTTTCAAATTCATAGTCTTTACTACATTTAATTTGTTGTCTGCAAATGCTTCCTATTTAAACCAGTCTAAAATTTTGTAATTTGGTTAAGTAAGCACAAACTTTTAAAACAGTCTAAAATTACTTACTTCAACCTCCATTTTGTGTTCTAAAGTGGTCACCTTCTTCTCATTGATTGAGTGCTGAAAGATAAAGTATTTGTTGTTCAGAAATCTTTGGCATAGGAACAGAGGTTTTTCCACATACTGCATAGGCTATTTACTCAACACAAAACATGTTTGAATGACAGAAAAGAGGAAGAAGAAAACAAGAAAGGAAGACATTTTTTTCTTTTTTAATGATATGGAAAATAATACATGAAAAGTGGCCATAAATTGATTAATCCGTTCTTCCTTTCGTAACAGTATTTTTACAATATAATCTGTGTTGGGGGTGGGAAAAGTAGTATTTTCATGGTAACAGGTTAACTCTTTACCAAACAATCCCACATTTTTTGTGACCAAAGCTTTCCAAAACATTGTGGGAAAAGGAGAAATGTAAGTAATCAGCATTTAAAGCAGAATTTTCTCCTTTTCTAACAGTGTTTTCTGTCCTTTCATCGTTTGATTTTCTGACAGCAAATCCACTCAATATGGAAGAATCTAAACTTCTGCCATATGGTAAAGTATCAACTCTTCACAAAAAAAAATGGATTGGACAAAATTTGATTGAAAGCATTTGCAGATGACAAATTAACTGTTGCTAAAATGGTGATTTCAAATGGCGATTTCAGACTTTTGTATGGTAGAAAACATTGTGGGGAAAGGAGAAAATGCTGTTTGCCTGCATTTTCTCCTTTTCCAACAATGTTTTCAAAATCCTATCCTTTCAGGGTCTTGAAAAGTCAAGGCTGTGAGGTGAAGGGTTCAAGGCAACATGTGCATTTGTTAGTTTAAACATATGAGCCATGCTCTGACAAAAGGGGGCTTAATGTATCTCCGTGATCCATGGTACAAGACAAGCCATCACATATTTAGGGATCCGTAATATCCACTTTTTTCAAAAATTAACTTAATCATGAAATAGACTAGTCCTTGCGCATACAGAAAATTGACCAATAGCGAAAAGTTTCGGCCCAGGTCAGCCTGCGCGGATTGCACAGGCTGACCTGGGTCGATACTTTTCGCAGATACATTAAGCCCCCTCTTCACAGAGCATGGCTCATATTTACTTTACATCAATTGAGAAAAAAAGTTCTTACAACTTAGAAGACTTACAATTCTACTAATCTCTCGATTCTGCTTCCTGGAAACTACACCAGTAGTCGTGCCGAATGTGTGGGCCAATGAATAATCCCAACATTGACAGCCACTCCTGGGTATCAAACTCAGGACCTTATGGTTACGAGGCCCACGCTCTACCTCACAACCACGGACATCACACATTTTCTCCTTTTCCCACAATGCTTTCAACCCTTTCAAAAAGAAATGTGTCAATTTAAAACCACATTTGTCATCTGCAATTACTTTAAATATGGACAAGTCAAGAATTTTGTCCTTTGGTAAAGAGTTTGACTAATTGCATTGATGCCGTTTTCAACATTATATCAGTTATATCATGATGGCCAGTGTGCCTATACATGCTTTCTTGAAATTTTTTTAGCAGTACTTTGCACGATATTCTTCAAAAGCCACTGGCTGCTTTCCTACATAACCATCATTGAAACAATGACCAGGAGGGAGAGTGGAATGAATCCTGTTGCAGTGACTACAATCAATACTGGGAAAGACATTGGCTAAGCCAAGGATTCCTATTAGCGACCCCCTATTTTTTTACCAGTACTTTGCACGATATTCTTCAAAAGCCACTGGCTGCTTTCCTACATAACCATCATTAAAACAATGACCAGCAGGGAGAGAGGAATGAATCCTGTCGCAGTGACTACCATCAATACTGGGAAAGAAATTGGCTAAGCCAAGGATTCCAATCAGCGACCCCCTATTCTCAAAGCCTGTATGCTACCGAAGCCTGTATGCTACCGAGGCTTGTTAAAGAGTTTAAACTATCAAAACAACACTTACTGCTTCTGTTGCTCTACCTCTCTCCAGATTGATGTCCAGTAAAACTTGACCTTTCAACTTTTTTATTTCATCTTCAAACTTGTTCTCTAAATTTTTTATCACAATCTGCAGTTTCTGTTTAAATGAAAGATAAAGAGACAATATGATGAATGAGTATGGTTTATCTTTAGAATGAAACTTTGTATTTTTTTTCCAGGTATTTTTTCTTATCTTTACCCAACCACAAACTTAAACTTATCTAAATTGAAAGCATTTGCAGAAGACAAAATCAATTTGACTCAAAATTTGAAATTTAGTTTTGGAAGATTAAAAAACATTGTGTGAAAAGAAGAAAATGCTGGCTACCAGCATTTTCTCCTGTTCCCACAATGTTTTCAAAAGCGTTATATCTTTTGGGTTGTTAAAACACTGTTTGGTAAAGGGTTAATGCTTTACCACATGACAAAATTTTACACTAGTTTAAATTGGAAACATTTACAGAAATAAATTAAAATGCTGTTCACACCATTGAAGTTGTTTTTTAAAGGGTAGGAGAAATTGTGACAAAAGGAGAAAATGATAGTCATCAGCATTTTCTCCTTGATCCACAATGTTTTTAAAAGTATTCTGAATTCTGAATTTCAAACACAGGAATGCTTTGGAAAAGGGTTGAGGAAATTCCTGTAGGGTTGAGCTGTACTGATATGGAGCTGATAAATTCTACCCTTTTTTCAAACGATTCTTTTCAGTTTTGTTACGAGAAATCCTATAATGGAGTAAAAATAACAAGAGTACCACATGAGGGTGCCAATGCTTGGCTGCAGTTGCTTTTAGAAATGAATTGATTTTCAGCATAAAAGGGGTATAACTGTGTCAATAATATTTTGATGGTTACCTGACCTTGTTGTATGGGTTCCCGTTTTGATACTTAAGGACAGGTCCATTTTGAAGTAAATATCTTCAGAAATAACAGAGATATTATAAAATGTCACAGATTTTGGATCACGAAGACAATGCAGATGACGATGATGTAGACAATGACAGGGATATGACAATACCTTGATGTTTTCTTCGAAAACTATCCAGCTAATAAAAAATGACCTACACAGGAGCCAAACCACTGCCTAATTGCTAAATGGCTTCACTCTTACAGAGGTCTGAAATTTCCTCCTTTCAAGATTTCCTCGCTTTGACGCATATGTTGAAATTTTAAAACTGCCCCTGCTCACAAGGATCTGCTTGAAAATTATGCATTTACTGAAGTTTATGAAGGGGGTCAGACAATTTCCTCCAATGTCATAATTATTTTATCAACAATATCCCTGCTCTTACCTAATGACAAAATTTAAGAGTTAAACAATTCTTGACCCTTTACCACACAATCCCAAGTTTTGATACCCTTCAGGAAATGAATTCTTCAAAATATTTCGCTGGTAACCTGCATTTTCTCCCTTTCAAGCAATGTTTTCAGCCCTATCAAAGACAAATCCTATCATTTGGATCATATTTAGTTTATTTTAAACATATTTATTTTACACTGGTAGAGAAACAAGTTCTTACAACTTATACAAATCTCTCTCGATTCTGCTTCCGGGGAACTACACCAGTACTTGCATCGAATTGTGGGCCAATGAAAAGTCCCAAAGTTGTCAACTTTGAATCACAATTAGTTTGTCGTCTACAAATGCTTTCAATTTAGAAAAACATCAGAAACTTTGTCATCTGGTAAAGGGTTGTAGAAAGAAGAAGAACAACTTACATCTGTATCACTTTTAATCATCGTAAATTCACTTTTTTCCAGTATCACCATGTCTTTTTTCACCGAGTTAATTTGTGACATCAGCTGTTGTACCATTATCTCCTAGTAAAAAACAGTAAGACATCTAAAAGATAACAATGCAGCTCCAAGCCCTTTATCAAACAATCATATGTTTAATCATATGTTTAATCTCTCATCGAACAATTCCAAGTTTTAACAACCCTGACTGAGATGACTTTTGAAAACACTGTGGGAAAGGAGAAAATACTGGTTACCAGCGTTTTCTCCTTTTCTGGTATGCTTTCTACACTATGAAAGACAACATGCATTTTCTCCTTTTTCTGCAATGTTTTCCACTCTTCACTCTTTACCAGACAAAAGCATTTATAGATGAAAATTCAAATGATGCTCATAATGCACGGTTGTCTTTGACAGGAGAGAAAACATGGTAGAAAAAGGAGAAAATGCTGGTTATCAGCATTTACCCATTTTCCCACATGTTTTAAAAACCCTACTCCCTCAAGCTCTCTAGAACAAAGGATTGCCTGGTAAAGGGTAAAAAGCCAAATTATAGATTATCCTTTTCGTCATGTTTAATTTGCTATCTGCAAATGCACTCAATTAGGACAAGTTTAAAATTGTTTACTGTTGTATAATAAAATGTTGAATGCCACATCTGCAAACCATTCCAATATCAATACTCATTCTAAATTCCAGGGCTGGCTATCTAAGTGGTTGAGACTTTTTGTAGATGCATTAAACCCCCTTTTCACAGAGTATGGCTCAAATATAATAGGGTGAAGCTTTACCCACCTGTTGAGATAAGGTTGGCCAGATTAGCCTATGGGGTAGAGCATGGGATTTGTAATCTCGTGAAACTTGAGGGTGTGAGTTTGATTCTCAGGGTAGGCCCACTAAAACTACTTTTATCTTTTGGTCAATACTTTAAATCAAGGTCCTGTGTAAAGCTGCTATACCCCAAGCACATTATAGAATTATACGCATAACTTTGGATGAGTTTATTCCTGTATCTTGCTCTATCTCCCTTAACATAATAACAGTTTTCTGAGGGCGTCACCCATGTGGACAACCAGTGGTGAAAATAAACAAACACAAAACAAACAAAATACCTGTTGAGGTTTTGTGACCATAGTTCTGGCTTGGTGGTCTAGTGCAGCAGTGACAACATCCACTAATATCCGGGTAAGTACTTCACTCTGTCGTTCTGTGAAGCCTAAAAATATGTAAACTTTATAATACTTCAAAGTGCGATGTACAGTGAAAGATACATACTTTCTATTCTTATCTAATCCTATACTGTACAATCATTTGTCTTTATGAACCAGAGGAAAAGGCCTTTGTAAATAATACAGCCACCTGAATTTTCTCCTTTTCCCATAATTTTTCTACCCTGTTCAAAACAAATTTCATTTCAGCCTCTTTTTATTTGCTGTCTATCATGCATTCAAATTTCAATATGGATGAGTCTAAAGTTTTGTCATCTGTAGAACAGTTAAAAAGGCATCTATGTAAAGCAGTCATCATTCTATGTTCTAAAAGCCTAGTGTTGAATGTAAAATTGTCTGTTTTGGACAACAATGTGCCCTAGCGTTAAGCATTGTCCATTACTGTCAAAGGCTGCATAACCCTTTTTTCAAACGACAAAATTTTATCCTTGCCCATATTGAACCTATGTGCCACCCATCCAAAGAAAAATCCCACCAACTGAGCCACATTTAATCTGTTGTCTATAAATGCTTAGACTGGACAAGTTTATAATTTTGCTGTAAGGTTAAGAAACAGCCAAACATGTAACTGTAATGTCAAATTTATGTACCTGGTAAAGTTTTTTCAGAGACCAAAATCTTATTTTATTTCAGTGAATTTCTAAAACTACAATGTTAAAAGTACAGTACCTTCTACTTTAAGAATTTTGGCCAGTTCCAGAGTATCCATGTGAAATGTTCCTCCACTTCTTACTTTAGTCAGGTTCACAGACCTAGAGTCTCCCTCTTGATCCTCTGCTGTCTGGCAGTAACATCTCTTACCTGATAAACAAAAAGGATCAAACAATTCATTTTTTACCAAAATACATAAGTTTAAACTTGTCCAAATTGAAAGCATTTGCTGACTACAAATCAAATATGGTTTAAACTGTGGAATTTGTCTCTGTAAGGGTTGAAAACATTGTGGGAAAAGGAGAAAATGCTGGTTACCAGCATTTTCTCCTTTTCCCACAATGTTTTTGAAAGTTTTCTTTCATAAGGGTCGTTAAAACTTGGGATTGTGTGATAAAGGGTTAACTCTGTACCACACAAATCTGATTTTTAACAACCCTGATGGAAAGAGCTTTTGAAAACATTGCAGAAAAAGGCAGAAAATGATGGTTACCAGCATTTTCTTCTTTTTCCATGTTTTCTATCCTTTCACATACAGAAACTTTCATTAGAGTACATGTATTATTAAATTTGTGGTTCTGCATTATGCTTTCAATTTCGACCTGTCTAACATTTTGCTGCTTGGTAAACAATTTATCAAATGGACCTCTTCAAACAGAAAAAAAGTAAATCTAAATAAGCTATGCTCTGGCAGAAGGGAGTTTAATGAATTTCCATGATGCACTGTATTTACACTTTAACACAAAATCCCGAGTCTTAACGAACCTGAGGAAGAAGCTTTCTGAAAACATTGTGGGAAAAGGAGAAAATGGAGGTAACCAGCATTTTCTTCTTTTCTCACAATGTTTTCTACCCTATCAAATTTAGAAATCACCATTTAAGCAACATTCAATTTCAATAACTTTCAGTTTGGTCCTGTCCAAAATTTTTTCGTTTGGTAAAAAGTTTATCGAGTCATCACATAATTATGAATACTCAAAATTCATTTAGTTGAACAACCAGCTGAATACACTGGCCCTTTGACTTGCAAAAAATTTACAAACAGCAAAAACTTTTGGCTCATATCAACCTGTGCACACTGCGCAGGCTGACATGGGTCGATACTTTTTGCAGCTGCATTAAGCTCCCTTTTCAGGGCATGGCTCAAATTACTGTTATTACCAGGTTGGTGTGGCCAGAACGTGTGACAAAGTAGCAAAAGGTTGAGAATCAATATCAGACTGCATATTTTGTGCAGTATGATTTTGACCTACACGATATGGAACAGCAACTTAAGCTGGTTCCTACCCTTTCAGAGTTAACCTGTTATCAAACAATCCTGTGCCTTTTTTACACTCCTGAAGTAGGAGTCTATAAAGTACATGGTGGGGAAAAAAGCGTCAAACAGCTTGGAAGTTTACTGTGACCTGGATTCCTGTTTACCAACCATTCTGAAGAAAGTTCTTAGTCTAACTCTTTGATATTTTATAAATTCGAAATTAACATGACTTCTGATTGACTAAACCAAATGGTTTTTACCACTCAATCCAAAGTTTTAACAACCCTAAAAAAGAAGCCTTTTGAAAACATTGTGGGAAAAGGAGAAAATGCTGGTAACCAGCATTTTCTCCTTTTCCCACAATGTTTTCTACCCTTCCAAAGGCAAATTTCAATTTTTGAGTCATTTTTATTTTGTTGTCTGCAAATGCTTTGAATTTGGACAAGTCTAAAATTTTGTTGTGTGGTAAAGAGTTAACCAATCAGAACTTGTGTTACTTTCAAATTTAGAAAATCTAGAAGAGTAAGACTAAGAATATTCTTAAGAATGGTTGGTGATTAGGGAACCCTTTACTAAAAACTCCATATTTTGACAACCCTTACAACAAGAAATTTTGAAAACATTGTGGGAAAAGAAGAAAATGCTGGTAATCAGCATTTTCTTCTTTTCTCACAATGTTTTCAAAAATTTAATTTTTCAGGGTCAATAAGAGACCTTTTTAGATCTTTTTAATGAAAAATAAAAACTTTTCATCAATAACAAAGATCAAACTGCAGACAAAAGCCACACCGTGTGCTTGGAGCGCTATCAGTACTCAGGGATTGTAGACTATAGTGTAGGGGTAAACCGGGTAAACTCGGACAAAGGTATGAATCTGGACAGTTCTCTAAAATTCCACATTTTTTGACATATAGCTGAACCAATTCCTTAAATTATTACCTCGTTGAAATGGGGCTTCTGTCCTCTTTAAGGAATTCCATGAAGTAATTAGGTCACAAAAATGGGGGCTTAATTTAAGTTTCTTAAAGTAATCCACCAACGTGTTTTTTTTTTTATAGTTTTCTGACCTCAAAACAAGGCGGATTCATGCAGGCCCCGTTCTCGAACCAATATATATGTAAGGTATAGTATGAATAAAAACAAATATAGAAGTGATGTTTTTTGACAGATGAGTTAATAAGCAACACAATTATAACCATTTGAAGTACTTTTGAACAGAAAACAATGCGAAAATAAGGAAAGTTTAAGTCGCGCGAATTTCCCCCACTATTTTTCAGATGTTGTATAAATTCGGACTGGCAGAAATCAAGGTATTAATTGGTATAAACCGATAGCTAATGTTAGGGTTGTTTCCGATCGGCCCTTCCAAAAGCCCTTTAGCTGTAAATATAACAAAACTCATTGTCTAGAAAAGGGCCTAATTTTGATAACAAGTGGTCAAAGAATATCCTTGGAATAACAAACAAGCTGATTTAGTAACAATTATTCTTAATACTTTCTATGTCAGTGATCAACTGCTAGGAAAGAATATTATGCAGATTGATAATTCTCACCTCCCAATAGAACTATCTCTTATTGATGATTTAGCCTTTTAACAAAATTTCAAGCTGTCCGAATTTTACACTTCGATAATTGACTTGTCCAGGTTTCCCTGCTTTTGTGTCCGAATTTTTCCTGTAGCGTCCGAATTTACCTGTTTTGCAGTAGGCTCAAAAATCGCGCTTTCTCAACATCTTGGCTCATATATCACTAGACAGTTTGCTAATGAAATGCAAGTAAAATGATAGCCTCCACGAAGGTGCTGCAAAAACCGTCCGAATTTACCTGGTTTTCCCCTATATACACAATCCCTGCTGTACCTAACGCCAGCCTATAACCAAAGCAATCTTTTTTTTGCTGTGGAAATTTAAACAAAAATAAAAAAAAGTTTGAACTTGCTATCATTGTCAGTGAAAGAGTCACCCGTTTCCAAATAATCCAAAGATCTGAGAAAGGAGGCCTTTGAAAACATTTAGGGAAAAGGAGAAAATGGTGGTAATCAGCAATCACTTCTTAACCCACAATGTTTTCTATCCTTTTAAACAGATATCCAATCATATGACAAACATTTAAGATACAGTTTGCAAATGCTTCCAATTTGGAGTAGTCACAAATTAAAAATTTAATCCATGAAATCCCATTACAAAACCGTTCGACCATCAATCTACTGACCCGACACTGTTTGGCATGTTTGGAATTTGCAGTTTCTGTATGAACGTAATCCTGACGCAAACAGCTCTGTATTGATTCTCGAAACAGCGTGAGCAATGGATCGTGACATAGTTCTGATGAATATTAAGTAACGCTTCACACCATTCAACAGCTACAACCATATAACTACATTGGTTCTCTGCCATATTCATATACTGAGAAATTCATGTCCAGGATCACGAGTGGAAGCCAGGTACCAGTTGATTATACTTTCACATTTGAAATTTCCAACCGTGGTTTCGAATCTTATTCTACTTTCGGTTTTGAAATATAACTTCCAAGACGAGTTATATCAAATGACTGTTTCATGAAAATGATAATACAAAGTTATAGAACAAAACAGATTATTTCTGTTATTCGACGATTTATTTTTATTCAACAAAACCTTGATTTTACAAAGTATTCGGCTGTTTGGTGATACCGATCACGATAAGTAAACTTGATATTCACTTTCAACCCTTAAGTTTTAAAAAAAAAAAAATAGTGCCTTTTCATTTCGGGAAAAAACAGCCCATTAATTGCTCTCTCAAGCTTATTTCCACTAGAATATGTAACAAGGTAGAGGGCAGTATACATCGAAGATCAGTCTTTACTCTTTAAAATGCGATCTGATCTTGATCTACGCTGTCTGCAACGTAATCTCAGTTACAGTGCATTAAGGGCTAACGGCAAGTCTTCAGGCGTCATACTCCGAGGATCATAGAAATTTCTCGGTGAAATAAATCCATAACTATTTCATTTTTTTTAAACATTTTTCCTACATGCACTGTACATACTGTATCCATGTTCAAAATAAAAGTGCAACATGTGCTTTTCCAAGCTTGGTTCAAAATACTATCATGTACTGATGGTTTCACACAATTGGAGCCTTAACATAACAAAAGGAAAGTCGGGGGAGGGGGAAGCATTGAAGCCCAGTCGTCAAAGGTTTTTTTTTTTTTACTTTTCAAGTCAGCTTTTATTAGCAAATATGACAAACGAAACAGCTGAAAAGGTTGAAGTTCTGGTCAGTCCTTTATGCATGGGCATCATTTTTGCTATATCCCTGACTTCGCCGCCTGGTGATGTACTCCATCACAAAGGTTGAAACCTTTATTGTTTTTGTAGCATCTAGAAAAGGAACAGATTTTTTTTATTGCATATGAGATAGATCTTTTGACTCTTGACACCGAAATTAATTTCAATTAGAAAACTTACTATTCTCGTGCTCACTTGCATCATGGGTTACACACATATCTCAGTCATAGACAGTCATGCTATCGCTCCTACACAATTTCTGATTGGCTAAAACAGCTTAACCATTAGGTTCAGCCAATCAAAAGGTGTGTTAGATCTACTTTGCAATTAGGAAATTACTTAGAATTAGACTATGAATGCAAATAAGAATGGTTGGGAATATGAGCCTCTCCACTTGTCAAAAGTATTTCCCTGACTACTAGTAGGCCTATATCAGAGATTCTGTTGGTATCCCACAGTGGTTCCCATTTACAATCAATAATGTGAATCTTAGACAGTGGTTTCTACTGGTTGTTATACTTTAGTGGGATACAAGTTATCTTTTTTAACAAACGACAAAATCTTAGACTTGTCCAAATTGAAAGCATTTACAGACGACAAATTAAATGTGGCTTGAAAGATACAATTTGTTTTTAAAAGGGTAGAAAACATTGTGGGAAAAGGAGAAAATGCTGGTTACCAGCATTTTCACCTTTTCCCACAATGTTTTCAAAAGCCGCTTTTCTTTCAGATTAGTGAATACACAGGATTGTTTGATAAAGGGTTAATTATGATGGAGAAAGCCAGTATGTGTGCTCTTTTTGCTATAATGTTGTGGAGTCTAGAGTTTAGACAGTCGGGTGCAATCAAAACCTGTAAGTACTGAATTTCCATACTTTTACTGCAGGCAAAAATGTAGAAATATGCAAAAGAGAGAGAGAGAGAGAGAGAGAGAGTAGATTCCTTCTGACTGGCTCTTATGGACGTTGCGCGGTTTGCTTTGTATTATGAAAGACCCTTGTTTGAACCCCAGGCACCATAAGTGTTTAAGTTGCAGCGATCCTTGGTGAAAGCATAATTCTTAATTATGTTTTCCAACAAATTAAAAACAAAAAAACCTTTTTTTACCGTCGGGAAATAGAGAAGAAAGAAAGGCAGAAAAAGGAAAAAGACGAATAAATAATGAAGTCTGACGCTTAAAAATTCACCGATACATTTCTTGGCAAGATGTCCCATTTTCTACGACCATTAACTACCCGAAGTCAGTAATTCCTTTTAAATATTTAATGAAAGAAGGAACTCGTTACAGACAAATATCTATAATCAATACACAGTGCTCCAGACTTTTTCTTAAGAAAGAGAGAACTAGCCATTGTCAATGAATACATTTATTGTGTTCAAATTTACATGGTAAATCTTACCTCATGAAATAAATTTGCTGCACGCAAGTTTGAAGAAATCCTTGTAAAATATGGATTGTCATATAAATTTAACATATTCAATGTTTCATTTACCTGTGCGTCCTGCGTCAGGGACGCAAAGAAATTGCCGAGGACGCAAAACTTTGAGATATGTGTATTTTCGAGACGCACTGATTTTGATATCAATGCCTATTGCAAAATTTCGTTTGATCCCGATCAATTAAAGTGTTTACATTTTCTATCGAAACACCGGTAATTTTTCTACTTTAGACTGGTACCTTCATTTTCCGGTCTATTTTTAGCCTAAGTAATCTAGTCTATGGAATGGTTTCCGTTTTTCTTTTTATTCGGGTACACGGAATATCGACATCCAGCACGTACGTTATAGATCCTCTCCAAGGCATATTCTTACTTAATTGCAGAAAATTGTAGTCAATATGAATGAACAACTATCATTTCATGTCCTCATCGGCAAATAATTACTTTTTGAATCTTTTTTATACCCGGGCAATTTAGATATCCTCAGACGATTTCCATTTCGTCGAAAAAATTCCAGTGCGTAGATCTATATCTAAACGATGTAATGCGTAAGCAATGCCACCAAAAAAGAAGGCAAAATCCGATCACAAACAACAAACTTTAACTAGTTTGTTTACGAAATCACAAGAGTCTGACCTGCCGATTCATAGTGACTTACATACCGATAAAAATGTCGAGAATAATGAGAAATCATCGGCAGTTCAATCGGCGTGGATTCGGCCCCGGCCAGTTCGAAACCGAGAGAATTCAAGTCACACTGGCTTAAACTTTTTAGTTGGCTAACTTACGAAAGTGAAGAGAATTCATGACAGACAATTCATAAATCAGACCATACAGATTTTTTAACAATTTGAACAATATTTTTTTTAAAATGGGGTTTAACTCATTACCACACGATCCCTAATTTTGACGCCTCTGAGAAAGAAGCCTTTAGAAAACATTGTGGGAAAAGGAGAAAATGCTGGTAACCAGCATTTTCTCTTTTTCCGACAATGTTTTCTACCCTTCTAAAAACGAATTCTAAATCTTCAATAACTTCAATAACTTTTATTTTGTCGTCTGTTAATGCTTTCGATTTGGACAAACCTAAAATTTTGCCGTTTGGTAATGAGTTAAAAGGTGGGACTCGTAAAGTTGGTTTCAGACTCATAGTTTTTCATCCCAGCGAGTCCCAGGACTCACTTATAGCAAATTGTAAAAAAATCACTGCATATTTTATAAACATTAAAAAAAAAAGAAAAAGATTCCTTTCAATTACTCATTTTTGTAAAGGTTATAAAAATAATTGAACGAGAGAGAGAGAGAGAGAGAAATGCTAAAAGAAAGAGAGCCGACTTTTGATTTTTCCTTCGGCTGCTTTACGAGACTCAATGCGTGCGCATATGAGGAAAGTATAGATAAAGACCAGACTGCACAAAACATGCATCTATGATCTCCAACTACAGCGAGATTTTTTTCCGTCGAAAATGTCTTTTGAGATCACAAAATTGTAGTTTTACTCTCGGCTGAAAATTTTAATTTCGCTCTTTCACCAGACGACAAAATTTTAGACTTTCCCAAATTGAAAGCACTCGCAGACGACAAAACAAAATGTGATTTAAATGATAGGATGTGTCCTTGGAAGAGTGATGAACAATGAGGGAAAAGGTGAAAACGCTGGTTACAAGCATTATCTCCTTTTTTCACAAATTTTTCAAAGACCTTCCTTTGTACGGTAATTTAAGCTCACGAATTTCTAGTCTAGAGTTAATTGAAGTTTAATATTTTTTCATGAAATCTTTATCAGATGACAAAATCTCTGATCCGTCCAAATTGAAAGCATTTGCAGACGACAGACAAAATGTCGCGCAAATGATGGATTTTTCTGTATAAAAGGATAGAAAACATTGTGGGAAAAAGGAGAAAATGCTGGTTACCAGCATTTTCTCCTTTTCCCACTCTGTTTTCAAAAGCCTTCTTCCACAAGAGTCGACCTCGTAACCGTAAGGTCCCGAGTTCGATACCAGGGAGCGGGTGTCAACTTCGGGACTGTTCATCGGCCCACACATTCGGCGCGAGTACTGGTGTAGTTCCCAGGAAGCAGAATCAAGAGAGATTGGTATAAGTTAAAAGAAACTTGTTTCTCAAGCAATGTAAAATACATTATGTTTAAATTAAACTGTGTGGTAAAAGTTTAATACTATTTGTAGACGCCTATGAGGAAGAATGTGGACACGAGATCAGTATGATTTTGGACAGTGTCTATCAAGGTCAACTGGTATTGCGACCTCGACCTTCAACTCCGGAGAGCTGTGTCGTTACCATAGAAACCTGGTATTCCATGCCACACCTCATGTTTTATTTTGTCAACCTCAGCGTTTCCTGTGATGACGGCTTTGTGGAGTTTGCAGACGGCGACAGTCGGAAAATAACGGGTAAAAAGAAGGATGTACCAACTAGAGATTGATGTAGCTAAATGATGCTGTTAAAATAAATATTTGTCGTCACAATACCCCGTCCTGCCCTGTCCGATCTATTTCTGCCGTGTCCTATCTATCCATCTATCTGTGTGTCTGTCTATATATCCATCCATCAATTCATCCACCCATCCTTCCATCCATCGAACCATCCATTCATGTGGGTATATGGAACCATGTTCCTGAAAAAGTTTGGTTAAATGCTTGTAAGTGATGCATGACACCAATTAAGCCATCACATCCATTTTCTCCAACAAGTAACTGAAGTATGAGGTAGAATAGTTCTTGGAGATGCAGAAAATTGACCAAAAGCAAACAGTTTCGACTCAAGTCAGCCTGCGCGGATTGCGCAGGCTGACCTGGGTCGGTACCTTTTGCAAATGCATTAAACCCCCTTTTCACAATGTCAGTCAATGTTTTTGTCCTCTGTAGGGTTGGAAGACCGTGTTTGTGGGACCAAACAGTCAGACTTACCACGAGGTATATACCAGACCAGCTCACAGTACCTCTATATTAACTATACCAATCTAAAACAGGTCGTACAGACAAACATACTGACACTTATATTTACAGCATACTCTACAGGTAACTATATAATGTTGTTAATCAAGTAATTTCATATTGGCCGAGTTACAGTTCCGAGGATTGCAGCATTAGTTCGAGTCCGCCTAATACCGCAGACTTTAAACTTGTAGTAATTCGCTCAAGATCGCAAGCTAATACCGCGGACTTTAAACTTGTAGTAATTCGCTGAAGATCGCAAGCTAATACCGCAGAACTATTTTCTGATTTTTCAATACTATTTTTTCAGCAGCTTAAATTCTTTTTTAAGATAAAAGTCGGTGGCTAAGTTTCTTATTTCACGGTGGAAGGAGATGGGAAATGAAAAATTTGTCTGCATTTATAGTTTGGACACGTGTAACTCATAATATATTTCCATACCTTAAATCATTACCAAACGACAAATTTTGGACTAGTCCAAATCCAAAGCATTGGCAGACGACGTACCAGTTATAGATCAAATTAGGAGATTTGATTTTGATAGGATAGAAAGCATTGTGAGAAAAGGACAAGAAAATGCTGGTTACCATCATGT
This sequence comes from Hippopus hippopus, assembly GCA_946811185.2. Lineage (NCBI taxonomy): Eukaryota > Metazoa > Mollusca > Bivalvia > Cardiida > Cardiidae > Hippopus > Hippopus hippopus. The sequence goes on along the minus strand of OX328103.1, from coordinate 9,079,773 downwards.
CCTCCTCCTTTTCCCATATTATTTTAAAAAAAGTCTTCCTGAAGGTCGTCAAGACTAAGGTTTGTGTTGTAAAGGGTTAATTCCGATCAATGTACCAGATTGAAGGTGAAATGCCAAAGAACACAATAATAGTACGCAAAAAATACTGGGGTCATTTTCAGCAGGTTGTAGAGTTAGTTTGTATTGGAGTTTAACGCCATTTTAACAGAATAGGTCATAATTATCATGGCGGTCAGTGACGTATCCATGTATTTCCTGGCTTTCTCACACCAGTACTGACACAGCTTTCTTTTCAAAGCCACTGACTACTTTTCTCACATGCATCAGAGGTGAGAGGCGAAAAATCGCCGGAAAGAAGGTTCGCCGCAACCACTACGCTAACCACTGACCTATCCGGCCAGGCTGTACAGTTGGGTACCTTAAATATTAACTTACAGTGGGTAAAGTCTATCAAAAACAAGGGCCTGTGCCCTCGAGTCCATTATGCAATTCCGCTTTATTTGTTTTTGTAGATGATTGTCGTAACGATCAGTACCGATGTTCTAACGGCCGGTGTATTCATGAAACTGTCAGATGTAACGGTTATAATTCATGTGGCGATAACTCCGATTGTAAACATAAAATGTCCTCTGTAACAACAGCTGGGATTGTGGCAGCCAGTTTGGTTGGACTTTGTATCCTAGCAGCAATAGTTTCCATGGTAACTTACCATCTTTACTGCAAGAAAAAGACCGCGGTAATGTTTTACTCTATGGTTTACATTTTATCAACAAAACTTAGTTATTATCCTATAACATCAATAATAATTTGCAAAAAAAGACTTTAAATACACCTTAGTTTCTACATACCATGGTAACGCATGGTTACCATGGTAACGCAAAAAACTGTGATGCAAGAAAAAAAACGAGGTAATGTTTATTTATGAAATTAGGATACCGAGTCGAACGTTACCTCACAAAAATTGCAGAAGACGTCTTGGAAAACACCTTTGTATCCAAGAAGCCATTGCTTCATAGTAATGTACCATCCGTACTGAAAGGAACCGATATGAAGAGTATTTGCTGTTTAATGCCTGTTTAATATTTTAGGCGAGTCATTTTTTTTTCTGATTTTCTTTGAGCCATCGTCAAATTAACAGAGCGATTCTATCGTACCTTATTTTTTTCTCACAAAATGATACGTGAAGCTGCATTTACGTCCAATTAAAATTAACACAAAGAATGAAGTTTCAGAGATTTTTTGGCCATACGATTTCATGCTGGATTCCAAATTAAATGAAGTTTATTGAAATTTTAGAACCAAAGACCACCTACCCCTATGATATCAAATAACAACCAAAGTTTTGGTCTCCATGACGACGCTATGGTCAGCTACCAACCAAGTTCTCTGTCGATTATATCCGGACAAAAGCCTGCATATCCAAGACACTGGTCATACAAGGGCCACCAAGTCTACAACAATGTTACAAGGCTTCCGGTCAGTGCGAATGGAAACCTTCATTATTGGCAGGAAGTAAACAGTCATCCAACAGGAAGTGACGTAGTTTGCGACTCTTTGTCCGGTGTACATGTTCTATCAGATAGTAGTGGGACCCACAATGCTATACAGGGAAGTGATACTGAATTTGACGAAAGCGAAAGTGACAGAACCCACGCCTGTCCTTCAGACACATCTACACAAGGTCAACCAGACATATACGCACAATGTCACAGTCGATCAGACGGCTTTCAAAGTGGCCAACCAGTTAAAAATGAACAATCAGACAGATTTAGACAAGATCAACTAGACGACATGGATGTTTGCTTTGAGAATGAAATAATAATGGAGGACGGAAGTGATGATTCTTTTAACGCAGGAAAACTATCCCACCCTGTAAACGATAACAAAGTAAAGGAGGGTGAACACGTTCGGAAGATAACTCTGCTCAAAATAAATAACGCACCAGCAGGAGAAAAGCCTCGAGATACTGTAACCATAGTAAATGATCAAGATAGCTTTAACCCTTAGAGCGCCGAATAAATAGTGCGGACATTTTCAGTTCAGAAATAAGGGCCATGTAAGTGAATGATCAACGTTGATTTTATCCATAATGTCTCAACAAGGCGGTTAGTGCGGATCACAGATCAGACTGCACGTTTTGTGCAGTCTGATCTTGATCTACACTTGATCTACACTGATCTCTACAAAGGTAACTAAAATTGCAAAAAGGCGCTTTAGGGATTAAAACCACGAGTAAAGACAAACAAATCTCCAAGACTAATCACGACGTACTCTTGACGCAACGTTGTCTGCGCATGTCATATTCTTCGAAGATTCGACCTGTCTGCTGTGACGCATCACCCATCCCATATAAATAAGAAAAGTATGGCTTATACCGAAGCTATTACCTAAGCCTGTAGGGGCTGTTTTAATGAATGGCCGGTGCATAGGTTATATGCTAGCTGATCATAGCTGAATGAATCGCACCAGGCAGCGTTTTATTGAGTAAACATTTATTCTATTTTGAAATTCAAAGTAGCGGTTGTCATTTTTAAACGTAGTCCGGTCCGGTACCCAGAATGCCCAAATCAGATAGATGTGTATTTGAAGAATGCCATCTAGCGGAATATAATGCTTCATGCGATCTTTAAAGTAATGAAAGTCCTGATGGTATCACTTCGGCAAAGGTAATCTATAGAATAATTCTGACGTTGACTGTGCGGTTAAAACTTTCGAAGTTTTTTTATCGAGATCTGTACTCCGTAGATTACTAGTATTACGAAAACAGTTTGAAGAAAGATCGCTAGTTTGAAGATCAAAATAAAAACAAAGTGATAGATGGATAGCAGCGTTTGAATACAAGAAGCGTACAAAAAGAGGACCTTTAGAAAAATTTAGTAACTGTATAACAACCCCCACCCCCCTTGAAACGAATTTCGGATGAAGAATTCGAAAACGTCAGAGTTTTATATGGATAACTAACGTGAGATACATGTACTCTAGTTCAACGCATGAATATATGCAAAAACATCGTGGTAAAAGGAGAAATTGCTCGTTACGAGCAATTTCTCCTTTTTCCACAATGTTTCATAAGTGGTCCTCTGCTCGAGGATCTGAGTCTACAAAGTTTTCCATGATTCACTTTTACAGATAACAGGTATTGATGGGTTAGAATCACTGTTAATGAAGTAACAGGTTAGAAGGATACGTTAAACAGGTACAAAACACTTGCAGATTCACTGATGAGGTATCTAACCCTTCGACCACCGAATCTCTATATGGAACTGACTATTTTTAGAGACAGTAAGAAAAATGAAGATAGTATAATTTCCATATTTGCTCACACCAGAATATGCTTAGACTATCCCCTCATCAAATTTTCCGATAGTGTAGATCAAAGATCAGGACCGCACGTTCTGTGCAGTCTGATCTTTGTTCTATACTATCCGAAAAAGTATTTTGAGTCGCGCTAAGTGTACTATGGGTTAACCCTTTACAATACAATCCCGATTTTTTTACGACGTGGGGAAGAATGCTTTTTGAAAAAAAAAAAATATAGAAAAAAAGGGGAGAAAATGCTGCTTACCAGCATTTTTTCCTTTTCCCACCATGTTTTCTACCGTTTTAAAGACATTTTTCATTATATCAGCCACATATTGTCTGCAAATGCTATAAAAATAAATATATGTGCACAAGTGTAAAAGCGAGTCGTTTTGTAAAGAGTTAACCCTTAGACTGCTAAGTGCGACTTACTGACCTTTTGCGGATAGTGTAGATCAAGATCAGACTGCACAGAACGTGCAGTCTGATCTTGGACCTACAGTGTCCGATAAGGAGATATCTTTTGCCCAAAATACATATATATCTTTGAAATAGCAAAAATTTGATTTTTACTATCGGCTTGAAAGTTTCATTTCACTTATTTTTCAGGTATAGCGTTAAAGGAGATTCCGCTATTATAATTAAGCCTCCCTTCCCAATATTTAAAATTCTTGTTTTTCGGTTTCTGCGATTCAAAACAGACTGGTGTACAGGATTTACCATTTAGGATTTCAATCGTTATATGTGTGTTTCTGTGAATTTCGGAACCCGTCCAGTTTAACCCATAGGTTGCTAAGCGCGACCCATTGACCTTTTGCGGACAGTGTAGATCAAGATCAGACTGCACAGAACGTGCAGTCTGATCTTGGATTTACACTGTCCGATAATGAGATATTTTTCCCGCTAAATTACATGTGGAGTAGTATTATTTGGCTTTATACTACCGGCTTGAAAGTTGCATTTTGTTTATTAAACAGGATTAGGGTTAGTATGTAGATTTTAATCTTTGTTTTGATTGAACGCTAAAGCACCATAGGTAATTATAATTGCTGTTGCTGCCAGTGTAGATCAAGATCAGACTGCAAGACCTTTTTCTCTCATGACGGAAGGGCTTTTTTTTTTTTTAGAACATCGTAAGAAACTGAGAAAAAGCTTGTAGCCAGCAATTTCTCCCTCTTTTTCAGCATTATTTTCTACCTTTTCAAAGACAAATCCTATCATTTTTAGCAATATCTAATTTGTAGTCTGCAAAATTTTACTTTTACCATGGACATCTATATTTTTTTCTCGAGGACTGGCAAAGGGTGGGGGATAGATACGTAGATACATAGTTTAAAATAACTTGCCAATTTTTCGAGAATACAAAGTGCTAAAAAAAGGTTTTAGTTTAGTTTAGACCTATTTTACATCTAATTTACATCTATTGTGAAAAAAAGTTCTAGCAAGTTATGTTACTCAAAATTTGTTAGGGATCATCATCTTAGATTCAGCCGATAGGCATATGTATGTGTGGCATGCATCAGGTATGGTTTTCAATATGGAACATTGCCACACTGATAAAATAAACCATCTGAGGAAAATTAAAAAAGAAAAAAAAAAGTTTTTTAAGTAAAACTGTAGTTTTGTAACATATATTGAAATATCTAAATGATCCCTATCAAAATGTGAGTAGTATATATTAGTAACTCTCTATGATTACTTTTCGGGGGAAAAAAAAAAGTTTTCACGCGTTGTTTACTCTGCAGGTATAAACATTGCTTTCTACGTATTCACACAGAACACCTAAACCTGTGTAGTTGTTCAAAAAAACATTTCCAGCGGATGTTTACGTGTTAATGTTGTTTATTTTGGCTTTTTAAACTCTTTATCAAACAGTTCTGGTTTTTAATAATCTTTGGGGAAGACCGGATTCTGAAAACTTTGTGGGAAAAGGAGAAAATGCTGGTAACCAGCATTTTCTCCTTTTTCCACAGAGTTTACTACCGTTTCAAAGACAAACCCCACAATCTTGAGTTTTAGCGATCACATGAGTTGAATGCTCTTGAAAACATCGTGGGAAAAGGAAAAAAATGCTGATAACCTTTCAAAGATAAACCTCAACGTTTTGGGGCGCATCTGATTTGTCGCCTGCGAATGCTTTGGATTTTGACTAGTCCAAAATCTTGAAAAGAGTTTAAACTAGTTATTTAGACCTAATAAAACTGTGCACAAGAAGTTGAAAATCTGTCTCATAACCCCACCAGACGTCAAGTTTTTAAGACTCGTCCAAAACGTTTGCAGGACTAGCAAATTAAATTTGGCTCAAAGGACTGCAGCTTTCTTGGAAAGTGTAGAAAGTTTCTGAGGAATAGGAGAAAATTCTGGTAATCAGCATTTTGTCCCTTTCACGTAATTACTTTTTCAAAAGCCTATTTTTCCCAGAGGTGTGAAGGCACGAAATTCTTTGGTACGAAATAAAAACTACTCACAATAAAAACTGCTCACAAGGTGAAATTCTGTTTATTGTTAGGATATTTTGTGAGTGTTTGTGAAAGAGTGAGAAGCGGAAATTATGATTAAGCGGGAGAAATACGACATACAGACAGAACCAAGGTAAGTAATTTCTTTTCTTTTCTTAGAAAAGCCCCATCTTTACCAGGCGACAAATAACAGATAGCTCGAAGTTTAGACTTTGGCTATTAAAGGTTAGGAAACACTGTGAGAAATGGAACAAATGTTTGTTATCGCGACTCAACGTTTTGAAATCTTAAAGGCTTCTTTCCCCAGGGTCGTAAAAGTACAGGATTGTTCAGTAGTGTTAATGGGGCTATTGAAACGTTGTGGAAATAGGAGAAAATGCCGGTAACCAGCATTTTCTTCTTTTCCCACAGTGTTTCATACACTTTCAATTCATACACTTTCAAACACAAATTGCAACTTTAACGCTTCATGTAATTTATCGTCTGCAATTCTTTCAATGTGAAAGAGTCTGAAAAGAGATATTTACGTCATCTACCTGTTTCGCTGGAGAGGGCAACAGGTAAGCCCTCCGTCCATCTTTGGTTCCATCCACCCGTCCGTTCTTGTTTTATCGCTAGATCAAAACCCTCGAAAAAATTTTAGACTTTTCCAAATTAAAAAGCACTTGCAGACGGCAATTAAATGTGACTCGAATGATGGAATTTGTCTTTGAAAGCGGGTAAAAAACATTGGTGGAAAAGGAGAAAATGCTGGTTCCAAGCATTTTCTCCCTTTCCAACAATGTTTTCAAAAGCCTTCTTTTTTAAGGTCGTTAAAACTCGGGATTGTGTGATAAAGGGTTTAAAAATTCAGACGCATGTTAGTGGCTTGAACCGTTTAGGATGTTGTTCGTGTACAGGTTATTAAAAAAAATTGAGGCATCTAGGAAGGTGAACTGGCCCTTACTGAAAAACTGTTGAAACGCCAAAAAGCACCAAAAGGAAGCCCAAATCAAATAAACTACCAGTGTATTCTGCAGTCTTGCATTTTATGAGTTTGGGCTAAAAATAGATTACAAGGAAACAACTCACGGTGAACTGATAGGCGAACGTGTTAAAATCATTAGCACTTTTAACTCTTTACCAATTGAAAGCATTAGCAGACGACAAAATAAAAGACTAAATAAGCGGACGGTATAGATCCAAGATCAGACTGCACGTTCTGTGCAGTCTGATCTTGGATCTATACCGTCCGCAAGAGCTCTCGTTTTTGCCTTGGCGGCTGACAGGGTGTGACGGGTTACGGTAATACCGAGTAATTACTGAAAATCAGTAATATTTTGACGGTGAGAGTGAATAAGTACTAGCAAGAGAGAAAGCCTGTTTTTTCTTCCCTTACCACACAAGCGCGAGTTTTTGCGACCTCGAGAAAGACCATTTTGAAACCATTGCGGGAAAAGGAGAAAATGCTTTTTCTCCTATTCCCACATTGTTTTCTGATCTCTCAAAGAGTTTTCACCATTTGAGCGACATTTAATTTGTCGTCCGCAAATGGTTTTAGTTTAGGGAAGTCGAAACCTTTGTTGTTTGGTAAATGGTTAAAAAAGTGTAGACTTTGCGTGTTAGGAAAAAAGAAGCAACAGTTTATACCCTTGGTTTCGAACCACAAAGCGGCTTAATGCATTTTTGCCGACAGTGTATATCAAGATCAGAGCGCACAACACACGGAGCCTGAATTTGGATTTACACTGCCCTATTTTGTGAAATATTGCAATGAAAATTGCAACGCTTGAACCCTTTACGAAACAATCTGGTATTCTAATAACATTGAGGGATTCTGAAATCATTGTGAGAAAAGGAGACTTCTTTTCACTCCTTTTCCCACAGTGCTTTCTACAATATCAAATACGAATTTAATGATTTAACGATGTTTAATTTGTCGCCTGCAAAACCTTTTAATTTTGACATTTCTAACATTTTGTCGTCTGGAGAAGACTGAACTCTTTACCAAACGACAAAATTTTAGAATCGTCCAATTTGTAAGCATATGCAGACGACATAATAAATGTTAATGAAAAATTGCAACTTGTTTTGGGAAGGGTAGAAAACATAGTGGGAAAAGGAGAAAATCCTGATTACCAGCATTTTCTCCTTTCTCCCAATGTTTTCAATAGGCTTCTTTCTCAGGAGCGTTAAAAGTTCGGACTGTGAGATAAAGGGGTAAATGGTTTGTGTAGAGTCGTCAGAATATTGTCTATGGAGAAAAGCGTTATCATGAAAAGCATTTTAACTGATATACCTGATATTTGATGTAAAATGCTTCTTGAATTTTCTGATTGTTCAAAAAGATGTATCACATCAGAAAATTTTGTTGCATAGCAACGCATAACTTCAAAAATGGATACCCTTTTGCCAATTATAACAGAACTGTGCCTGTATGGTTTGTAACGCCGTCTTTGTAGCGATATGTAAAAGGGTCTTTAAGTTGCTTTTTTTTTGGGGGGGGGGCGTAGCTGAATGTGCTGGCTTTTGACCTACTTTTTGGTTCTGATAACAAATGAATTAATAGAAATTTGTGATTGGTAAAAATGTAGACATGTTTATTCTAAGGAGTCCCTGTGGTAAAAGATGTAGACATGTTTATTCTAAGGACCCCTGCCTATCTGCTGGTAAATTTAGGTAGTGTATCTTTTTTTTAAAGATATTTCTTGATCCTGCGGTATTTTCACGTTAAATACTATTTACTGCTGTGAAATATAGATCTACTTTTCTCTGCAAACTTAAACATACTGGACAGTTACATGTAAGTGCAAACACGGGTTACAAGTTCCTTTGCAGTAGGTGACTCCGTCTGTTTTTATGAGAACAATAATTGTGACGTCATTGTACTTATTTGAAAAGCATTACAACGGGGCTAAATGTAAAATAAATCGTTTAACAAGAACTGACCTAGTGTAAGATACAACTTATGTGAACTAAGGCATTTTAAAGTTTCGGGATATGCATATGCATATATGTAGTGCTGATTGACGTAGAAACTGTTTATAGCATAGTTAGGCTTAACTGTTTTTTTTTAAATAGTATTTTAATGTTTTAGCGGATTCAAATTCAAAGTGTGCTTATTTTAATTTGTCTGATCTCATTTGTGTATTATAGAGTAGAGAAAATTTTAGCAATCTTGCCCTTTTCTGTAAGAAAATACAGATAAATGCAACTGGATTAGCCCCATTGACTTCTATTAAAATACAGGTAGAGTAGCCCCGTTCATACTTTTTTCCTAGCCCCATCGTATCTTTTTTAGCCCCATTGTCTTGCCAGTTAGCCCCATTGCGTATCGCCCATTTGAATAGGAGAACGACCCTACATAATCGACACGTGTTAATAACCACGTTATATAGTCCCACAGATCTATGCTGAATTCTGATGCGAAACTGTAATTCCTTAAGACGGTTTCCAGCTATCTACGCACTTAATTCAGTGCTGAAACATGTTTGAAGATTGTTGAGACAAAAAAAAAAAAGGCATAGCCGCCTATAAGTTATGTTGCGGTGGTCTTGCATCTGTAATACGCATAACATCCGTTTCCCGTTTCAAGCCACTGGCTGCTTTCACAAATAAGCGAAGTCGAAACTGTTTTCAGCGGTCATACAGCACTGGATCCTGGTGCAATGACTTTCGTCAGATTCCGGAAAAATGTGTTCTGGACAAGTGGGATTCGAACTCTTAAGTCTCGACCTCTGGATGTGAAACCTAACTTGATACAATTTGACAAGGGGTTCTGCAAAATAGTGCTAAATACAATACAATAGTACGATGTTTAATTTTTTTGCCAAACAATCTCGTATTTCAACGACGCTGAAGAAGACAGCTCTTGAAAACATTGTTGGAAAAGGAGAAAATGCTGGTAACCAGCATTTACTCCTCTTCCAACATTGTTTTCTTACCCTTTCAAAGACAATCGACATCCTTTGATCCATATCTAAATTGAAGGTGCTTTCAATGTGGACGAGTCTATAATGTTGTCGTCTCCTAACGGCTTAAATCAAGGCTTACAAATGTATTATGAGCCAAAATGGAAATCGTGTTTAATGCATTTACAAAAAATATGGATTCAGGTAAGCATGCACAGTCCACGCAGGCTGACCTGGGTCGAAACCTTTCGGTCAATGTTCTGCCTGTTAAAGGACCAGCCTACCTCAGGATTCAGCCAATTGTTAGACAAAAAGCATTTTATGGATCCAGAATTATATGCTGGCTAGCCTGGTATGCATCACGGAGATGCATTAGACCCTCTTTTGCCAGAGCATAGGTCATATAAGAATAGCCAGAGGGCTGGTGGTTCGAATCCCAAACTCGGCCAATTTCTTTCCTAGGACTGATGATAGTCATTGCGACAGGTTTAATTCCTCTCTCACCGCTGACCATTGTTTTGACGATGGTTATGTGGGAAAGCAACCAGTGACTTGGGAAGGATATTGTGCATAATACTGGTAAAAGAAACTCCATGAAAGGAAAGACAGGTGCACTGACTGCTGCTGAACTGAAACTGAAACAATGTTGAAAGCGGCATTAAACACCATACAAACAGGTACATGTATATAAAAATGTTTTGACATCCGTCTGCTGTAACTTCGCTTTTAATCTTTTACCAAAAGTCCCGTTGTATTACTATCGACTGAATCATGTGGTAAACTGGTCCTTTGACCTGCAGAAAATTGACGAATAGCAAAAAGTTTCGGCCCAGGTCAGCCTACGCGGACTGCGCAGGCTGACCTGGGTCGATACTTTTTGCAACTGCGTTAAGCCCCCTTCCCACAGGGCATATCTCCTTTATCATGTCGTCTGCAAATGCTTTACGAGTAAATCTGGACATGTCTGAAGTTTTGTAAAATATTTATTGAACGGCGTTTTACGTCGCTTTCAAAATTAAGTCAGTCATATCACAGCGCAACAATTTGCATATTCACGTGTTTCACTAGTACTAGGCTAGGGCTCTGAAGTGTCTTGCCCAAGGACACACCCACGAAAAAACCCAGTCGATCCAGTGAGGCTCGAGCTCGGGGCCTCCAGGTCACGAGTCCTACACTCTACCACGCAGGACCCCAACATTTGGTAAAAAGTGAAAGATTGAAGCAACAGGTATAATCAAAGCGTTGAAAACGCTGATGTGGTATTTGTCAAGGAAGCCATTGGGTGGAATTAATAATTTGAAAAAAAGAAAGGGAGAAATTATACTCAAATTTTGGCTGGAAAGTCGACCTACTAAGCAAATGAATACCTTTTTTGTTGAAGGGAGAGTACTCATGACAAAGTTAGGATTATTTGTGTATTGGTGGTCTCCCTTTGATCATTAGGAGGAGTCAGGAGTAACGTCCCTTGACAGTAGGATGCATGACGGATAGAGAAAGATTGATTGATTGAATGGTGTTTAACGCCGTTTTTTTCAACATTATTTCAGTTATATCGCGGCGGCCAGTGCACCTATCCATGCTTTCCTGGGTTTTCTGTTACCAGTACTCCGCACAATATTCTTTCCAAGCCACTGGCTGCTTTCCCACATAACCATCGTCGAAACAATGATCAGCGGTGAGAGAGGAATGAATCCTGTGACAATGACTATCGTCAATCCTCGCAAAGAAATTGGCCAAGCCAGGGATCGAACTCACGACCCCCTGTTCTCAAGTCCTGTAGGCTACCGACTGAGCTACCAGGGCTCGGCAATAGAGCTAGAAACCATGTGCATATATGGAATAAAATTAAGGTTGCCCAACTGTAATGGGCAATATGTCAAAATGAAGGAAAAAAAATCATAATTATTAACTTATTTGTTATTGTCTTAGTGTCTTAAATATGAAAAATCAGAAACATTGCCCGATAAAAAGTAAAGTTATACGAATTTTTGAAAATCCACCCCAATTCCAGACTCCGCAACAAAATTGACACCACCCCTAAGGAATTAAAGTGTAAATATTTTTTTCAAATTTATGGTATTTTCTATCAAATTTGGTACTAGAAGACTCAGCACATAATATTCTTTCAGGAGTACTAATAATTTTCTTGTAAATTATAAAAATCAGAGAAAATATGACAAAACTAACACAAAGTGTAACAGAATTTTCTTTATTTTTTCCATTTTTCTGAGACAAACCCTCCAAGTTATTTTCAGAAATATCATACTTTAATGAATGGGGCATAGATAAACCATACACAGTTTTTTTCTAAAACCTATTTGGAACAACATATGTGATTTTCAGCATCTTTCACCGCACGTAACTGAAAATATTCGATTTTGAACATACACACCACTATTTTGATGTTTCCATAAAAATATACAAAAAACTTTACTTAAAATCAATGATCTTCAATTCTTTCTTAAGTTCAAAACACACCACTTCCTATCTCTGTGAACTACTTATTGATAAATTAATCTTAATTAGTGCTTAGAGATTTAGATTTACAATTTAAACCAATTAAATGACAAGATTTTGTTAATTTTACTGTGGTACACAAGCATGTCGGTCAAGAAAGATGCATATTGAAATCGCTGAGAAGAAATACATAGTAAAATGGTTTTTTAGACCTTTAAACATCATAAATCTTCATGCATAATATCTATAAACCTGCATAAAGCTTTAAACAAGACACCAATGCAAAGCTGAGTTGATTTCCTAGCACACATAGTAGGCAAAAGTAAATACGGGCAGATAACTCTCAACTGAGACAAACATTTTTGCTTATAAATGGCAGGCTGAAAGTTCCTAGTACATGTAATAATAAGGCACAGAGAAATTAATTACTGGCAAAGAGCAGAAACTAGCCTTAAGATTAACAACAAGATGAAACAAGCATTTTTTTCACACCCAGTCAAAGTCACACTAGGAGGTCAAATGTCAAGAGTCTAATCAAAGCTGTAGTTCCACCGTTTGAGAATTTTCAAAAGACTTTGCATAAATCTTCATAATGAATCCTGGGGGCTTGCTACTGTAGCTTAACCAATTACCACACAACAAGAATTTTTGGAAACATAGTGGGAAGAGTAGAAAATGCAGGTAACCACATTTTCTACTTTTCCCACTATGTTTTCTTACCTTTCAAACTGAAATCTAATCATTCAAGCCACATTTAATTTGTGGTTTGCAAAAGCTTTCAATTTGGACCAATATAAAATTTTGTCATGTGGTAAAGAGTTAGCGGTCAAGTCACAAACCCATGTTTAAGAACCCTTTACCAAACAATCTGGTGTTTTAACAACCCTGAGAAAAAGGCATTTGAAAATGAGGGAAGAGGAGAAAATGCTGTTATCAAATTTCTGGTGATCAGAATTTCCTCATTTTCCCACAATACCACCATACCAATAACAAATTTTTTCAATGAGCCAAATTTGTCACCTGCAAATGCTTTGGATTTGGAAAAGTCAAAATTTTGTCATTTGGTAAAGAGTTAAAGAATTTTAAAGTATTACGCACAAACATTCATGAACACTTTTTGCACAGCAAAGCCTCCAATGAACCACACTGGAGTATGACTGGAATACTCAGGTAACCACAGATTAAACAACTGAAAACAGTCAATATCCAATTGGAAACATTTATGAAAGCATTGTGAAAAAAGAACCATTTGCTCAGACAACCAAATGCATGTTTTTTACCATGTTTCCCACTCTAGTTATGACAATGTAAAGTACAACAAAAGTGGGGTATACAAATATGAAAAATAACCATGCTTAATTGCAGTCTAAATATTGTTTCAAATGGATAATTTTATATGACAACAATTAAAAAATCTTTCGGAATATAGACAGTACCATCTATAAATATTAATAAAACAGAAACACAAGGGAATGGCCGAACTTAAGTTGTTAGAACTTGTGGTCAAACCCCTTTGCCAAATAGTTCTGTGTTTGTACGTTATAAATATGATTTTGTACCAAAAATGGCAATAAAATATATTTAAACTAATAAAACATACTATTCCACAAAAAGCATTCTGCACATCTTTTTAGTCTGATCCTTGTATGATCTTTTTAGCCTGATCCTGTTTCTAAACCATATCAACCTTTTCCAAACAAACAGGTATTTCAACAGCTCTGTAGCAGTTAACATTTCAAAAAGATTGAGGGAAAAGGATAGTTGCCCAGTACCTACATTTTCCACTTTTTTCAAATGTTTTCAAGCCTATCCAATACTGAATGTTCTAATGCCTATCTATTTCAGGAAAATCTAAAATACTTATGACAAAATGATTGTAACATGACAAAAAACACATAAACATTGTCTGAAAAACAAAAAAAAATCAAAAGTTACAGTTTATCAAAATACAGAGACACTTTTGGAACTGTTTCTTCAAGAACTGGATTTACAGATAAATGGACAGGTTTGAAATTGCCACGTTGAATAGCAGCTGGAATCTGTTAAGTATCCACATGTTGCTCATAACCAATACCTGTGAATGTGTATATATAACTGAGCCATGCTCGATGAAAAGGGAGCTGCAACTACAAAAAGAATTGACCCAGGTCAGCCTGTGCGGTCCGCCCAGGCTTACATGGGCCCACAATGTTTGCCGTTTGAAGATTTTCTGTATGTCCATGGACCAGTCTACCTCATGATTCAGTTGGTTGTTAGACAAAATGGAGTTTATAGACCCATTTTCATATGATGCCTTGCTTGGTATAATAGATCATCACAGAGATGCATTAAGTCCCTTTTTCATAGAGCATGGCCCATATATAAATATTTATCTCTCTGTGTGTTTATGCCACTTGGTGACACACTGCCAGATTAATCACTGAGTGTATGTGATATTAATGGTTTTCATAATTTGAAATAAAATGCTAGTTATTATCTACTTCGTTTAACCTGACCCTGTTCAAAATCATTTAATAGATTAATATTCTATTTTTATCCTCAGCATCGCTCAGCATATGTCCCGAATGGTAACGCACGGTTTAAGCCAATCAACCCTCAACCTACTGAATATGTTGGTTGAAAACTTTCCAGTCAATAGTAAAAAAAGGAAATATTGAAACTTCAAAGTTATTTCAGGGAGAAATATTTCCTCACTGGATAGTGTAGATCCAAGATCAGACTGCACTTTCTGTGCAGTGAGTCTGATCTTGATCCATGCTGATCCCAATAGCTCCTAAAGTCATGCTTTGTAGGCTAAGGGTTAAATTGCTTACCTGTATACCTTCCCGTGTATAAATAACTATCTGAAAAATAGTCAGAGTTCTATTTATATGCCTACTTCTATATTCAGCATAAAGGTCAAGATCAGGTTAAATGAAGTGAGCAATATTAAATTTGAAAAAAAAAAGAAAGAAAAGGTTGTCTGTTTCATTCTAATCATTCTAATACAGATTTTATGCATTAAATTCTCAACAAAAAGATATTGAAATTGTGGAAAAAGAAATCAAAGCAGGTAGGATAATATGCTATCTTTTCCACAATGCTTTAACATGAGCTTCAGATCTGTGTCCCTTTGTCTAACTCAAAAAAAAATATTTGAATACCAAAATTACAGTTCTGATTGTCCAGAAAGGTCATTTTGGCACAGTAAAAAGGATTTCACATCTTAATGTGAAAGGTCAACATATTCAGAATAGAGGTTATGTCCCTCGTTGCATAGAATCATTGTCTTTAAGCATACCTGATATAAATGACTTTAAAAAAATTGTGGAAAAAGCAGGAATTTGCTCTGCAAGACACTTTCTCTTTTTTCCCACAATACTTAAATACCATGAAAGGTAAAATCATCAGCCTATGGCATTTCAAAACTTGATTCATATGTCCTGCAGATATTGCACAGAAGGCAAAACTTATTTTCAACTAGTACAGACACAAAGTTACTTGATAATAGTAGCACTGTCAATAGGTGTTTATAACCAAGAGTTGACACAATTTTATGCAAATATTACCTTAAATAAGCTATATTTAAATTGTTGTCTGCAAATGCTTTCAATTTTGACAAGACATTTTTGATAGTCAAAAACCAAAATATAGATATATATGTACAAACGCGAAACTGGAAGATTTTCAAAATGCATGGCAAGATCAGGAAAAAAATGTGCCCCTGGCATCAAGCAATAGTTAACCCTGTACCAGATGATAAATTTTTTGCCTTTTCCAAATTCAAAGCATTTGCAGACAAAAAAATTAAACTTGGCTCAAATGATGATTTGCTTTCGAATGAGTAAAAACCATTGTGGAAGAAAGGAGAAAATGCTGGTAACCAGCATCTTCTCCCTTTACCATAACATTTTAAGAAGGCTTCTTCCTCTAGGTCCCTAAAACATGGAATTGTGTGGTAAAGGGTTTAAATATGCAGCATGCTCCTAATTACACCATTCAAGGGTTTAGAAAAATCAACCTAATAATTTCTTATAGCCAAAAGTCAAAGCATAGCTGATCATTTTGAATTTCAATTTCATTTTGCCTCCCTATCTGTTTCTGTAGGAGACAGCATTAATTATTATTTTCATTAAAAAAAAAAAAAGGCTTAAAAATGTAAAACCTACTGTATTTTTCTTATGTATGCCTGCTTAGCAGCTAGTTGGGTGGTTTCCACAGCCAGTAATTCAATTGCTTCTCCAGATCGCTCTTCCATATTCGTTAGATTTGCATCACTAATCGGCTTCAAAAAGCAGCCAGAAAGTTAATCACGACAATAAAGACCGAGTACGCCAACCATGTAAATGTTCTAAAAATAGAAAGCTGGAAATCCCAAATTTTTCTGATGATTTACATTTTCCGAAAAAGTTGCTTTTACATGAGCCGTTCTATGCAAGCCTTTCCTACTTTTTATTTCGATCTTCGTCTGTATTTTTTGTGCGCGATTTCTCATATAGGTTTGTTATTTTGTACGTTTTTTATTTTACTTGTACGTGTTTCACGTACGATTTTGCGTGATTGGGACCTCTGGGTCATTGTGTATTACATAGTTTAATACTTAGGAGTTCTGTAGTGCGATAACTGTATCCCATTGCTATTTCAGTTTTTCACCGATTGCCTCCTGGACCATGCCAAGCACAAAACAATGTCCAAAATTTTAATGTGAAAGGAAGCACCCTAAAAGTCTTCTGATTGAGACTATACATAGGAGGAAGGGTTTCGAGGAAGGGCTTACATTGTACTTGATTATATACATTTTTATACATGTACTGTATCCGTCCATTCAGCAATGTTTTTCACTGCAAAAAAAAAAGAGTCAGAGACATATGTACTGTACCTTAAGCAAACGACTCAGGTATACCAAAATTTTTGAAGATAAACAGAAACTATGACAGGTCTTACCTGAACCAGAGACATTGATGTGTATTGTATGTCTCTGCCTGAAGTCAGTTTAGTACTAGCAATAAAATATGGGATTCTCTTGATTTGACGTGGTGAGTCTTACCGCAGGCCACTTAATGATAAAATCACGAAATTCACATTTAACATATAAATATCCACTGAGTCCTTTCTATATTTCTCCCACAACGCTGTCGTAAGTGAAGGAAATGGGCCCAAGAAGACACGATTGACACGCTCTCAGTCTCAGGTTTTTCGAAAGAACATCGAATTCAACATCCGTCGGCCAACCTTCCAACTATCACTTGTCATTGCATCTTCAACATGAAAACAAGCCTCAGGCAAAGGATCCACAAGCATAGTTATGGCAGTCTAAATTGGTCTTGTGGCAATACCTGGCAGCTTTTCTTTTCTGTTCCGCGAGAATCGGCCTTCAGCGTCGCGAAATTGCATGACAACATCACCGGAAGTGTCCGAAAAATTCGTAATTTTTCGTATTTATTTTTTATCAGTCACATTAATCGACAACACAACTATAAAAATCTTATATAATTAATAAAGTATCATTTTATATTTAAAAAAAGGCGATAAATAGTTTAATTATGCAATGTCCGGCAGTTGACGTGAATGCCCAACAGTTCTCCGTAGCCAGGGATCGTATATACGATCCCTTCCGTAGCTTACCGATGCAGTCTGGTTGTTCTACGTAAAATACCGATATTGACCGACATTGGCCGATGTTTCACGATCCCATTACAGTTGGGCAACCTTAAGTTTGTACCTAAAAAGCATGGTTTTAAAATATCTTTGGTGGTTAACGTTTAATTCCCAACATTACAATCAATTATTTCGATATATAGATATTCATTCCGAATCAAATGGAGTAGCGCGCAAACATGGGATGGACAAGCCATGGGACGAACTGGTTTTGGAACGAAAAAGCCCAGGACCAAGCGATCAGTAGACAAATTTAGTATCACTGCGCCAATAGAAGGCTATGAGTGAAGCTATTTTCAATAGAAAATTAGTATTTCCTTTATCGATGGCCTCATCCAGTGTATTTTAACATGCCATTTCCAATTACATATATGAGTGCTACCGAAAAACTCATTTGTTTGAGAAAAATTGCGTTTATTTGGGTTTATTTCCTTCGGCTTTGGACAAAACACAATACATGGTCTTCAAAATTCAATCTTGAACTCATAGTGGTATTGTCTTCGACAAATACCACAAAAATAACGGTTTGATTCCCAAAATACTTTCTCTTATCGGTACCGTCTGATATCGAATGTAAACGTAATTCTTTACCAAACGACAAAATATAAGAGTCGTCCAAATTGAAAGCACCTGCAGACGACAAATTTAATGTGACTCAAGCGATGGGACTTTTTTACCTGTGATAGACTAGAAAACATTGTGGAAAAAGGAGAAAATGCTGGTCACCAGCATTTTCTCCTTTTCCCACAATGTTTTCAAGAGTCATTGCCATCAGGTTCGTTAAAAGTCGGGATTGTGTGGTTAAAGGTCTAAAACGTTACTCGTTATCAGTGAAATATCAGGAATTCTCCTCGAAAATGATAAACGTTTATTTTTTCAAACTGATAAGCCCTGTTCTAATGTTAACCCTTAACCTGCTAAGCGCGACTCACTGACCTTTTGCGGACAGTGTAGATCAAGATCAGACTGCACAGAACGTGCAGTCTGATCTTGAATCTGCACTGTCCGGTAGGGAAACGTCTTTCCCAAAAGAAGGCCTATGAAATAGCAGAATTTGGATTTTTACAGTGGGCTTGAAAGTTTCATTTCATCTATTTAGCAGGACAAGGGTTAATCCCTAACCTGCTAAATTAGTTAAATAAAACTTTCAAGCCGAAAGTAAAGAAGAAAAACTCGAATAATTCTATTTTCAAAGTTTTTTTTTTTTGAGAAAAAATATCTCCTTATCGGACAGTGTAGATCCAAGATCAGACTGCACGTGATCTTGATCTACACTGTCCGCAAATGGTCAGTGAGTCGCGCTTAGCACCCTAAGGGTTTATACGGAGACTGCTAAACAAACATTTGAAATATTTTTATTACTTAGCCTTTTTACGTAATTCATTTGTATGCTCTTTGTTCGATTCCGGCTGCGTTTTACTAAATTGCGTACGCACGAAATTTGCGTACGCAGTCTAGGTAAGCAAGCATCAAGTCTGAAAAAAAGTTTCACTGAACTGCATTATTTAAGGATCTGAGTAAAAAACTCTGAGCTTAACTTTACGCTTGCCCATACCTTTGGGTAAAGCACGGATCGTATGTGTGTATATATACATGTACAATTCAAAATAGCTTGTGTAAGTCTACGCAGTTTATTGAAACGCAGCCCTGGGGTGCTTTTCACTATGCGTCCGCACGAAATTTGCTTTCGCAGTTTAGGGGTAGCAAGCATCAGGTCTGAAAACAAGTGTCACCAAACTGCATAACTTTACGCTATGAGTAAATATTTGCATAACTTTACGCCAGCTCGTACATTTGGGTAAAGCACGGATCGTATGTGTGTATATACGAAATAGTTTGCGTAAGTCTACGCAGTATATTGAAATGCAGCCCTGGGGTACCCTTCACTATGCATACGCACGAAATTTGCGTGCGCAGTTTAGGTAAGCAAACATCAGGTCTGAAAACAAGCTTCACTAAACTGCATAACTTTACGATTTGAGTAAATATTTGCATAACTTTACGCCAGCTTGTACCTTTGGATAAAGTACGGGTCGTACATGCGTATATACAATTCCAAATAGTCTGCGTAAGTCTGCGCAGTTTATTGAAATGCAGCCTGTGGTACCTTTCACTATACTGCGTGCGCACAAAATCTACGTACGCAGTTTAGGTAAGCAAGCAACAAGTTTGAAAACAAGTTTCAATGAACATTCATAACTTTACGATTTGAGTAAATATTCGCATAACTTTATGCCAGTTCATACCTTTTGTTAAAGCAGGATCGTATGTGTGTATATTCATTCAATCTCCAAATATTAGCGTAAATCTACGCAGTTTAGTGAAAGGAACCCCTGGTCACTTATTATGGTCCTTGTTGGTAAAGTTCTGCAGATCCGTAATATAGAACTGGCAAAATACGAGGTACAGGGCCTGTATTCGTTAATTATTCTATAGAGAGTCCGATTGTAAATTAAGAACCATCGTAATTTCTGATTGGCTTAGCAATTTTTGCAGGCAAAACAACTATTTCAAAGTAGATGACCAGGCTGTTCTAATTATCATATAGATAATAATTCTAAGAAAAAGTAATGAAGAATTAACGACTTCAAACGTTCGGAGAGAGAACTCTTAGATTGTCTATGGGTTTCAGAAAATAGAGGTTACTGAACTAGTGTTGTTTTGTAATCTGACACAGTTGTCTCCCTTAAGTCAGTGAAGTTATTTTTTTTGAAGTTTGGAAGGCGTGGCTTTGGATTTGGATTTCATATATTTGACTTACTGAACTCTCAGAGAGAGAGAGAGAGAGAGAGAGAGAGAGAGCAGAAAGAGGGAGAGAGAGAGGCGTAAGCAAATATAGATTATTTAATGATTAGAGAGTGCAAATGAGACATTTCTAATAAGAACCTACGCCAAACGCTGTCGAGAAAATCTAACGTAGGATACTTTTGAAATCCTAAACTTTTCTCCATCCATGTGTAGTTTATCGTATTTTCTATCAAAGCGCTTGCTTCCTTTAGGAAATGCGTGCAACTTGTACTCAAGATTTTTTTCTTCATTTTTTTCAGTCTTCTTTTTCGCTTTCGTTTATTTGTATCGTGATAGGCCTAATATGTAAAAACAGCCAATAGACCTTGTGTCCAGATATTTCCGCAGTTTCTGGGACAACAGTCTTTCCAGGCCAGGGTTCTGCGTGGCTCTGTGAAGTTGTACAAGGCCGGGGCCGCGGATTCGATCCCCACCTGAGCCATGGAGTTTTCGACGTCATATCTTTGGGCAAGACACTTCAGGGCCCAAGCCTAGAACTTGTGGAACCAATGTGCACACATGAATGAGTAAGATGTTGCCCTGATATGACTTGAATAATGTTTTTACGGAGAAAGAAAACCATACCTTCAAATAAGTCCTTCCAAGTCACTGGCTGTCCAGCATAAACATTGTTAGAACGGTATTCAGAAACCGAGAAGGAAAAGTACTTCACGCAAGTACCCCTATTGGTCCCCCGAAAGAGTTTTGAGCGAGCTAGGCTTTGAACTTACGACCTTTTGATAAATAGCCATCATATGCGTACCAGTTGGCATCCGCGTCCTGTCCTACCTTTAACGTCTTCGGCCCAGTTCGTTCCTTTTACGTCATCGACCCATTTTGTTCCTTTTACGTCATCGACCCGGTTTGTTCCTTTTACGTCATCGACCGAGGTTGTTTCTTTTGCATCATCGGCCCAGTCCGTTCTTTTGCGTCGTCGGCTCAGTTCGTTCCTTTTACGTCTTCGGACCAGTTCGTTCCTTTTACGTCATCGGCACAGAATCGGCTCCTTTGAGGCCGTCGGCTAGTTCTTTTCTTTTACGTCACCAGACAGAGTGGGGTTTTTTTTTAGCTTTATTTACCATGTCCATTGTGTATGCGAGTCGTAGCCATACCCAACAACACCTAACACCGATCTGTATTACTAACAGTGAAAATAATAAAAATGTTGACAAAATAGGAGTAGATCTAGTACAATTTATTACACATTTATATAAAAAGAAAGATGACAGCAGGATATACCAAAACAAATGAGCTTTACCCTGTGAAAAGATAGTTTCATGCATCTGCCAAAAATAGCGACCCATACTTTTTGCTATAGGCCAGTTCTCTGCATTTCAAAGGACCACACTATCTTATGATTCTGCCTGTTTTGCATAAAACAGATTCATATTGTAAATGCAACAATTTGCTCTGTATAACGCATTACGAAGGTGCACTAAATTCCATTTTTCCAAAGCGTTGCTCAAATATTTTTGTTCAATCAATCAAACAGCGTAATTTATTTTTTTCTTCTAGTATTCATTATCTATGGTCCCGACCCCGGAGGCGTTCAGGAGGAAAAAAGGAAAGAAAAAGCTATGCTATGCTATGCTAAGAAAGAGTTTAGGAGGAAGGCTATTAATATTGTGCCCTTGGTACGCAATTCTATCTGCCAACTCATTTGGAGTAAAGATTAGGTTTGACGGAAATTAACTCTTATCCTGCTAAATAGATAAAAGGAAACCTTCAAGTCGATAGTAAAAACCCATAATTTTGCTCATGATTTCAAAGTTACGTTTTGGAAAAAATATCTTTTCATCGGACAGTGTAGATCCAAGATCAGACTGCACGTTCTGTGCAGTCTGATCTTGGATCTACACTGTCCGCAAAAGGTCCTTGAGATGCGCTAAGCAGCCTAAGGGTTAATAAACACTGCAGGCATCAGGGCACAAATGAAGCTAAAGTACTGTTATTGATTACACTATATGCATATGCTTCTTTGGAGGGCATGAAATTATTTTATTTCATGCTTTCCGGTAGGATATCGAGAAATAGCGGTGAAAATATTTTTCGATATTCCATGGGTACGACCAGTGGAAATACCGATTTTTATATTCTAGTTACCTAGGTAAAATGCGCGTGCCTCACAACCAGATGGAAATATGACGTCATTTACCTTACATTTCTCGCGCTTGACGTAATATTGTAATGCGTTGCTATGCGGAGGGGGTTCGCCACGGGGAATAACTGAAAAGGCTGTACTGGATTTTGATAAAGTTCCTCCCAGAAAGGGTTAAAAGCATGAAATAAATAGAATATTTGTTTTTTTCGGTGAAAGATCGAAATTTATTTCATCTCGTGAACACCATCGGTAATATTTTCACTCGTGGCGCAGGACGCCATCGGTAATATTTTCACTCGTGGCTGCGCCACGAGTGAAAATATTACCGATGGTGTTCATGAGATGAAATAAATTTCGATCTTTCACCGAAAGAAAAAACAAATATCCTCTATATATACCAAATTAAAAATGGGCCATGCTCTGGCAAGAGGCGGTTTAATGCATCTCTGTGATGCATTATACGAAACAAGTCCTCTCATAATTTTGGATCCATAAAATCCATTATGTCTAACAATATCCTGAATCCTGAGTAAGAATGGTACTTGGATATGCAGAAAATTTACTACAAACAAAAAGTCTCGACACAGATCGGCCTGCGCAGGCTGACCTGGTTCGATAATTTTTGCAGATGCATGAATTCTCCTTTTCACAGAGCATGGCTGAATGGTGGGAAAAGACTTTACAAACACCTCATGGAATAAGGACCATAAAATCAACACTTTCAACGCCAAATATGTAATTTCACGGCGACTTCTTTCGAACGGCGAAGAGTACAATCTACTGAAACTCATTGATCTACACTCTCCACAAAAAGTAACTAAAATTGCGAAGTTAACTTTTGCAGTGCTCAACCAATGAAACGGCCATTCTCAGTACTTAAAGGTGCAGATGTTCATGTTTTAAAGCTATTTTTGTCAAAATACCTGGCAAAAAGGTAAGGTGGACAGTGTAGTTCCAAGATCAGACTGCACATTCTGTGCAGTCTGATCTTGAACTACACTGGCCACAGAATGCAACCGAAGTTGTAAAGATACTCTAAGGGTAACAAAATTGAAACGAATTGCGAAGAAAACAGTCTGCGACTACTCAAGAGGATGAACTCGTTCCTCCATAAACAATACTGATTCTTCCTCAAATGATATTTAACAGAGAAAGAAAAGATAAAATTGGAGCAAAAACTGGCATAAAAAGGAAATTCGCAAGACGGTGTTACTTATAGGAGAAAAGCTATTTCTTATATTTTTTTTCTTTCAATCTGCTACAATGTTTGTTCAAGCTTTCAACAGAACATGTGCCAAAAATGTGCATAAGAAGATGAAAGGGTAAAAACTGCAAGATTAAAAACTTTACCAGAAAAACAAAATTCTTGACATGATCCTAAACAGAAAGCATTTTGTAGACTACATTTTAAGTATGGTTCAAATAATGGAATTTGTCTTTTAAAAATTAGAAAACATTGTGGGGAAAAGGAGAAAATGCCGGAAACCGGCATTTTCTCTTTTTTCCCACAATGTTTTCGAAAGCCTTTTTCATCAGGTTTGTAAATCTTTGGGATTTTGTGGTAAAGGGTCAAATACCCGTATCTTTCCGGTTTGATAACTGTCTAAGAGGGAAATTTTTTTCTTATCTCAATTCGCTGATAGTCGGTAATTTAATGTTCCTTTCGCACAATTCCGAGTTCAAACGACCTTGAAAAAAGGCTTTTGAAAATATTGTGGAAAAAAGGAGAAAAAACTGTTTACCATAATGTTTTCAAAAGCCCCCCCCCCCCCGCCCTTTATTTCGTAAAACCTTGAGCTTGGAAAGAATATTGTGCGGGGTACTTGTAAAAGAAACTCCAGAATAGCATGGATAGGTGCCCTGGCCGCCGCGATATCTATGAAATAATGTAGAAAACGGCGTTACCTAAATACCATACAATCAACCAATCAGTCAATTGTAAAACCTTGAGACTAAGTGTTGCAGGGTTAAATATGTTTCCGGTTTGATATCTCTATCAGAAATGGAAGTATTTCTTATCTCAATTCGCTGATAAACGGTTATTTTAAGTGTTCCTTTCGCACAATTCCGAGTGTTAACGACCCTGAAGAAAGAAGACTTGAAAAAAATGTGGGAAAAGGAGAAAATGCTGGTTACCAGCATTTTCTCCTTTTCCCACAATGTTTTCAATTGCCCTTTTCCTCAGGCTCGTAAAACGTAGTGCAGGGTTAAATGTCGTTCCGGTTTAATATCTCTCAGAGGAAAGTTTTATCTTATTTGCTGATTAACGGTAATTTAAACTTGCCTTTCGCAAGAACAAAACGTCAAGGAAAGAATCGAACAACAATATGAGCGAGAACGACTAACTGTTTTTCTAATATTGCGAGGTAGGCCTATACATTATTGCACAAAATAAATACTTGAAAATATCGAAGAATTAATATAAGAGAGGAAGATTATTACTATTATTTTTATTATTATATTAGCCAAGTGGTGTCCAAGAACCATTCTAACTCAGGATTCAGCAGGTTGTTAGACAAAATGAATGAATGCAGGGAAAGTTATGATATTTCATATGTTATATTAAGTTAAGCATTGAGGGAAGAAATATTTACGAGTATCGACGAAAAATGAGAAAAAGTGAATTATCACATTTTTTTTTTTTTACTTTTCTGAGTTACACATAATTAGAAGAAATATAAAAAGAATGCCAAAGAATTTTTCTAAAAAGAACCATATTTTTTTACATTATGCGTTAAACATTATTGGATGACACATGTATAAGAAAAAGCATCGCAGAATTGAGAAAGATTGCATAATCATTGTCTAATATTACGGGGTTAAACATTTGTTGACAAAAGGAGTGTTCAAAGCAACGTCCATAAGCAGTGGCCAAACATTTCGAAATATCATAACCAATACCAGACGGCAAAAATTTCAGACTTGCCCAAACTAAAAGCGTGTGCAGACGACCAATTAGATAATTGGCCTGCAACACACGAAATGGGGCATTCGGACATTTGCGTAAAGTGTCGTCTCGGATCAGCCTGCGCAGTCCTTGCAGGCTAATCCGAAACGACACTTTCCGTTTTTATGTAATTTTCTGTTTTGCGCAAGTCTACTGTTGCACAAAATCTAATGTAGTCGTAAAGTGCCGTCTCGGATTAGCCTGCGCGGACTGCGCAGGCTGATCCGAGACGACACTTTACGCAAATGTCCGAATGCCCCTTTTCGCGTGTTGCAAGCCATATGTCATAGATAATGGGGTTAGTCTTTGAAATGGTTTAAAACTGTTGATTGAATAGAAAGAAAACATTTTGTAAAAAATAAAAAGGTAGGAAACATTGTGTTCACCACTTTTTTTCCTTTTCCCACAATGTTTTCAAGAAGTGTTTCTCAGGGTCGATAGCACACGAGATTGCTTGCCAGAGGGTTAACTTACTATTTCCTGGAGACGATCTCTTTCGTCATGCAGCAGACCGCATCTAAAAACTTGGCATAGCGGCAAAAGTAGAAATTGCTCGTTAAGATTGATTTCTTCTTTCCCCACAACGTGTTCACTTGTATTAACGCTGTAAACCTTATTTCATAATGCCATATATAACGATGTTTCCAAATCGGCTGCTGCAAACTTTTTTAGGATGTAATATAGGCTAGCTTTATAGGTGTCAAGGCAAAGTGGTAAGACTTTCGGTGTCCAAAAAAGTAAAATCGATTTTTTTACGACGGCTAAAACCTAAATTCACAGAAAATTAGAATGATTTTTACTGTACAGACTTACCTAAACAAGCGGACGGCATAGATCCAAGATCAGACTGCACGTTCTGTGCAGTCTGATCTTGATCTATGCCATCCGCAAAAGCTCCTTCCTTCGCTTTTTGGCGCTGAAGAGTTAACCCTGTGGGTATCAGATCAGTGGAAAAGACAAAATCAGCCTCTAAAATAAAGCAAAATATTTGAATTTCAAGCTTGTTTTTATCAAAATAACTCACAAAAAATCAATGATGGAGATCGAAGATAAGGGTGCACGTTCTTTGTAGTCTGATCTTGATCTATACTGTCTGCAAAAAGCAACTAACATTGTGGTAAGCATCTGAAGAGTTAATTGTTTTTTCCCTGCCAATAAGGTCGACAATTTACCTTCCATTATTAAATTAGAAGTGAATTGAATCCGCGTTTGCCCATGTCGTCTGCTAGCTCTCATTTTCGTTCATTGTGATTGGACAATAAAATGGCGGGAGTAAGCAAACGAAGGTATATTATTTTTTCTTCGCAATTTGATTTGTCTTTTCACTCTCCTTTGTTTACCTATCTAATCTTATTCCCCCTTCATTTCATTATTCGAACATACGAGAATTCGAATATATACATCGTATGCCGTCTGCTTTTTTTTCATTTTCGTCCCTTGTGAATGGACAACTAAATGGCAGAAGTACGCAAATGAAAGCAAATTAGTTCTTTGAACAATAAATGCATTGTTTTCTACTTGTCTGTTTCATCCTCGCTCTTCGAATATTCGAAAATGGAAGAATTCGAATTTATGTAATAGGCTATGTCATTTGCTAACTTTCATTTTTTGTCGTTCTGAACAGAAATTAAATAGCGGATGTTAGAAAACGGATGTCGTATTTAAGTTCTTTTTTAAAACAAATGGGTTGTTCTTTGCTTATTAGAGATTTCATTCTCGACCTATGAATATTCAAACATGCAAGAATTCGAATTTTATACAAGAGTGTCGTCTAGTACTTTCCATTTTCACTTTTCGAATATAAAAAAAATATGGAAGAATTTGGCTATAAATGGTATGTTATCTGATGACTTTCAGTTCCGCTCGTTTTGAGCGGACAATAAATTGGCAGAAGTTAACAAGCAATACAAATATTCTTTTGTTGCAGTCTATTTTTTGTTTGTTTGTTTTAATTATCTGATGTTACCCTCACCCTTCGAATATTCAAATTCTCAATCTTCGAATATTGAAATAAAAAGGCAGGATTTGAATACAGACAAGTCACCACCACCTAGTGAATTATTCTTACAAAATTTTTCAGTCAAAATCTGGTCTTATCCTGCTTTAATAGAAATTTCAACTGTTTACCTGGAATCTAGCATGTTTTTGCGGTAAAAATAACGAAGTTCTATTGCAGATATCCGAACGATCACATAACATGGCCTATAAATCTGTCAGTGCCCAATTTGATTATAAAATCTAATGTAGTCGTAAAGTGCCGTCTTGGATTAGCCTTCGCGGACTGCGAAGGCTGATCCGAGACGACACTTTACGCAAAAGTACGAATGCCCCTTTTCGCGTGTTGCAAGCCATACGTGAGGTGTCTGTATCATCAGCTTGCAAGGGATCAAACCCTTATCCCTCTAAATAAGTTAAATTATAACTTTCAAACCGATAGTAAAAACCCAAATAATGCGGTTACAAACTTAGTTTTTGAAGAAAAATGTCTCCTTATCAAACAGTGTAGATCCAAGATCAGACTGCACGTTCTGTGCAGTCTGATCTTGATCTACACTGCATGCAAAAGGTCATTGAGTCGTGCTTAGCAGCCTACAGGCTTTAAAAGTCGAAGTTGAAGGATACCTAAGCAGGTAAATAAATTACTATCAGAGAATTGGTGCACTTTTCTAACGTAATGTTCCGTTGAATTTCTAGTGTTTACGTGCAAACTGGCATAGTGCTTCTTGGAAGAAACCGTAGCAAATTCTATACGTGAGGTGCCTGAATGTTTATCTAGAAAGGGCTTTAAAAGTCAAAGTTGAAGGTTACCTGATCAGGTAGAAAAATTACTATCTGAGAATTGTAGCACTTGAATCATGTCATTTTTTGGAAAAAAAAAAATAGCCAGTATGCAAGAAATATCAGAATTATCATCAAGCAAGGGCTTCCAAGTCGTTTTAATTATCATTAAGGGTCGGGTAAACAAATTGTTATCAGAGAATCGAGATACTTTCCTGTCATACTGTTCCGAGGAATTTCTGGTGTTTACGTGAAATCTGGCATATGTTTCTTGCAAAAAAAAAAAGGAGCAAATTTTGTACGTGAGGTGTCTGAATTAACATCCAGAAAGGGCTCTTCACCTTTTCGGCACCATAGGCGAAAACAGTGACTTTTGCGGACAGCATAGATCAAGATCAGACTGCACAGAACGTGCAGTCTGATCTTTGATCTATACCGTCCGATTGCTTAGTCAAGCCTATACAATCAAACTCTGTAAGTTTCAATGGATTGTATTTAAAGCCGTCGAAATAGATCGAGTTTACTTGTTTGGCGCCGAAAGAGTTGACAGTCAACGTCGAAGGTTACTTGGTCAGGTAGACAAATTACTGTCCGAGAATTTGGGACATTTTCGTGTCATTTTTGAAAGAAAAAGTAGCAAATACGCGAGAAGTATCAAAATTATCGTCAAGCAATGGGATTCCTGATTACAGATCAGGTAAATTGAATTGTTTTCAAAGAATTGTGGCACTTTCCTGTCATAATGTTCTTGGGAATTTCTGATGTTTACGTGGAGTGTGGCACGTGCTTCTTGGGGAGAAAAAGCAAACTTTATACTTAGGTGTTTTAGAATTATTATCTAGAAAACACTATCTTCCGCTAGATGGCATTCTTCAAATACACATCTATCTGATTTGGGCATTCTGGGTACAGAACCGGACTACTTTTCAAAACGACAAACGTTACTTTGAATTTCAAAATAAAGTAAACGTTTACTCAATAAAACGCTATCTGGTGCGATTCATTCAGCTATAATCACCTAGCATGTAAACTATGCACTGGCCATTTACTAAAACAGCCCCCTACAGGCTTGGGTAATTGCTGCGGTATAAACCCTACTTTTCCCATGTATATGGGATGGGTGATACGTCATAGCAGACAGGTCGAATCTTAGAAGAATATGACATGCGCAGACAACGATCTAGAAAGGATTTCAAAGTCATTTTCATTATCATTACGGATCAGGTAAAAAAAAATGTTATTCGAGAACTGAAGTCTTTTCCTCTCTATATATTTTACAGAATTTCTGATGTTTACATGAAATCAAGCGTATGCTTCTTGGGAAAAAAATTAGCAAATTTCATATGTGAAGTGTCTGAATTAACGTCTAAAAAAAGGCTTTAACCCTTATCCTGCTGAATAAATTAAGGTCTTCGGCCCCTAACTCTCACATAAAAAGACGGAAGCTGCCGATATTGGCCGAATAGCCTTTACGAAAACGTCGATGTTTACCAGTGAGTTAGGGGCCGTAGACCTTAAATGATACCCTCAAGCTGATAGTAAGAATCCCAATTGTTGCTATATCAAAGTTTTTTTGGCGGGAAGAAATATTCCTTATTGGATAGTGTAGATCCAAGATCAGACTGCACGTTCTGTGCAGTCTGATCTTGATCTAGACACTCCCCGAAAAAAGTCATTGAGTCGCGCTTAGTAGCCTAACGGTTAAAAGTTGAAGGATAGCCGATCAGGTAGAAAAATTGGTATCCGAGAATTGGGGTTTTCCTGTCGCAATGTTCCAAAAATTTCTTTAACTGTTTACGCAGAGTCTGGCATGTGTTTTTTGGAAGACAGGTAACAAATACGTTAGACGTCTGGTTCTTTCCCATTCACAAAACATTTTAACCTTTCACCAAACGACAAAATTTTTAGAGTTTTCAAATTGAAAGCATTTGCAGACGACAAAATAAGTGTGACTCAAAACTTGAAATTTGTTGGAAAAAGAGAAAATGCTAGTTAGGATTATGGTTCTCTTTTTCTTACAATATTTTCAAAAGCTTTCATTCTCAGGGTCGTTAAAAATCCGGATTGTGTGGTGGAGAGTGAGCTCTTAGTACTTTACCAAATTAAAAACCCTGACGAAGAAGGCTTTTGAAAACAATTCGGGAAAAGGGACAAATGCTGGTAACCAGCATTTTCTTTTTTTTGCCACAATTGTTTCTACTAATTGAAAAAAAAAATAGTCGTTAGAAGCTGCATTGAAACTGTTGTCTACAAACGCTTTGAATTTGTTGAGTCTAAAATTTTCACATTTGGTAAAAAGTTATAGCGCTTAAAAAAATGAAGAAAATATCCAGCCAAGAGTAAAAACTCAATTTTTGCGATTTCAGTTTTTTTTGCCTGGAAAATTTCACCTTAACGGGCAGAGTAGATCCGAGATCAGACTGCACGCTATGGACAGTCTGATCTTCATCTACACTGCCAGCAAAAGTGGCACTAAGCAGCCTATGGGGTTAACCCTTCACAAAACAGTCCCATGTTTTAACGACCTCTAAGAACAAAGGCTTTTGAAAACATCGTGGGGAAAGGAGAAAATGCTGGTTACCAGCATTTTCTCCTTTTCCTACAATGTTTTCAATCCCCTTTAAAGCCAAATTCCTTCATTTGAGCTTTGTCTAATTTGTTATCTGTGAGCTTTTTTTCATTTTCGGTGAGTCTAAATTTTTGTTGCGTGGTAAAGATTTAAGACAGATACGGCTGGTTTAAATTAGTTTACACTTAAAGATAGTTTAACATTATCTTGCTATTGGCTTCTGTTAGGAGAGTTGTCTGAAACATGTTTTCATGTAAAAAAAAAAAAGTGTCAGGTTGTTTAAACGTTAGAAATACTGTTAAAAGCTGTTTAAAATCGTAGTAGTAGTAGAAGAAATAATGGTAGCAGCATTTGTAGAAGTCTTAATTATTTTGACTTGTGTTGATAAAAGATTCACATGTAGTTCAAATATCAAATACATGTGAAAACTAAAGTTACACTCGGCCCCAAGAGTCGTCAAGGTATTAGAATGAATTTTCGGAATGAAAGTTTACACTAGATATGCTGTTACAAGAGGGGCGTTTCTTGGTGGCAAATCCTGATATAACCCGTTTATTTTAAGCCCTGGCCAGTACATCAAAAAGTAATTCTATTTGAATTTGTGCCGACTTTTCTTGGGGACGAATGTGTTTTTAATGTTTTTCCCTTTCGGTCGAAGCTTCTTGTGTATATCGTTCTGTTGATAATATTTAAAAAAAAAAGTTTGATATAAGTAACTGAATAAAATGATATACTGTAAATGTAGAAAAACGTGCAAAGCGCATAAAATTAGGTAATACCGGGTTATACAGTTCGATCCGGTGAATGTACCCGCCAGCACAACACTGATTCTCCCTTTACAACAGGATTCTAGGTTTTAACGACCCTCAGACAGAAAGCCTTAGAAAACATTGTGGAAAAAAAGAGAAAATGCTGGATAATGCTGGTTACCAGCATTTTCTCCTTTTCCCATAATGTTTCTACATTTAAAGATTACGACCCCTAACTCGGGTAAATATCGTGTAACATCGACGTTTTCGTAAATGCTATTCGGCCAATCTCGGCACTTCCGTCTTTTAATATGAGAGTTAGGGGCCGCAGACTCACTAACTCATCGGCGATTATCGTGTAACATTTCGGCCAATCTCGGCACTTTCCGTCTTTTAATATGAGACTGAGGGGCCGTAGACTCACTTACTCAGCGGTAAATATCGTGCAACATCGACGTTTCCATAACGGTTATTCGGCCAATCTCGATATCTTCCGTCTTGTAATATGAGAGTTAGGGGCGGTAGACCTTAAGACACAAATATCATCATTCGAACCATACTTAATTTGTCGTCGGCAAACATTAATTTAAGTCTGAAATTTTGTCGTTTGGTAAAGAATTAACGGTACTTGATTGTGCCAACTAAGCCACTCCCAGGAGAGGTGATATCACTGGGCTTTACTCCAAAATGTCTAGCTATACTTCTAGATACGACATGACACAAATGTTTTATTGAAACTGTCGGAATTTTATCAGTGTGTAATTATCATTATATTTGAGTCAGGCGCTGTAAGAAGTGGGTACAATGTATATTCAAAAAGTATCGACCAATGTCAGCCTGCGCGGACTGCGCAGGCTGACACTGATCGAATCTTTTTGCCATTGCTAGATTTTCTGCACGTCACAGGACCATTCTACTCCATGATTCACTCATATAGTTGACAAAATGGATTTCACAGATCCAGAATTATGAGATAACTTGGTTGGTATATTGCATCGCGAGGATGCATTAACCCTTTACCACACAATCCAGAGTTTTCACGACCCTGAGAAAGAAGGCTTTTGAAATCATTGTTAGAAAAGGAGAAAATGCTGGTAACCAGCATTTTCTCCTTTTCCCGGAATGTTTTCTTCCTTTTCACTGACAAATCACGTTGTTTTAGCTAGAGTTATTTTGTCGTCTGTAAGTTCTTTCAGTTTGGATGCGTCTAAAATTTTGTCGTCTGGTGAAGAGTTTAACCCCCTTTTCTCAGACCATGTCTCATTTCTTATTCATCCCTTTCTTCTATGGTTTCACCCTATACCAAACAATCCGGTGTTTTAACGACCTCGAGGAAGAAGGCTTTAGAAAACAATGTGGGGAAAAGAGAAAATGCTAGTAAACAGCATTTTCTCCATTCCCACGTTTAATACCCTTTCAATGACTAATCCCATCATTTGAAACATATTTTGTTTTTCCTCTGCAAACGCTTTCAGTCGAGGTCTGGACAAGTCTGAATTTTGTCGTCTTTTAAGCATTCCTCCTTTTCCCGCTATGTTTTCTACCCTTTCCTTGGTTCTTTAACGTGTCCGGTGTAAAGCACCGACACACGCGAGGCTACCTCTGGGTTTCAAACCAGTTCACCTTCTGTGGGCTAACTTGACGATACGGCTTTTAAACTGGGCTAATTCTGGACAACATTTGGTTTATTAGAATAAAGACAGATTTTAACTCTTTTACCAAAACAAGCCCTGGTTATAACGACCCTGGGAAAAAAACCTTTTGAAAACATTGTTGTAAAAGAAGAAAATGCTGGTAACCAGCATTTTCTCCTTTTCCAACGATGTTTTCTACTCTATCAAAGAAAAATTCCGCCATTTGAGTCACTTTTGATTTGTCGTCTGCAAATGTTTTTAATTTGGACAAGTCTAAAATTTTGTCGTTTGGTGAAGAGTTAAATGATAAAACATCCCAGCTCATCCCGGGACCAATACCTGCCAGGGTACGTATTCACCAACCATTCTAAAGGCAAATCTTTATCTACTTGTAGATTTAGAAAGTAACACAGCTTCTGATTGGTTAACCCATTTGGTTTAGCCAATCAGAAGTTTTCTTACTTTCGAGAATTCTTCAGAATAAGACTAAGCATGTTCATACGGACCCTGGGTTGTGACAACGGGGCTTTTGATATCACCTCGCTACCAGGGTTCGGCACAAACATGTCTGCAAAATAAACTGATGTTGCTTTTGACATCTCACAGGCTAAATAATGATGTTTTTCACTAGGATAGATAAGGTGGAGTGCGAGATGGAATATTTATGCAATAAACGGGGATATAACGCGATAAACATTGTTTATCTTTCTGTTTCGCTGCACATTTCGTCGCCAGGCCGACAATTAGTGTCTACTGACCTCTGTAGACAGTTCGTGGACAAATCTTGATTGAGAACTTGTTTGTTGGGCGTCGAAATCGTAAACAAAATGATCGACTCTCCTAGTTTGTTTTCACCCCATACCAAATGTTCCTGAAGTTAACGATCCTGCACACAAAAAAAAAATGAAGGAAAGCTGGTAAACAGCAAAATGTGTGCTAACAGAGAAAAAGCTTTAGAAAACGTTATGGGAAAAGAAGAAAATGCTGGTTTACACCTTTATGAAGTCTGGTCCCTTCATTTTAGCAGCACTTAACCCCTATGCTGCTAAGCGCGACTAAACGACCTCTTACGGACAGTGTAGATCAAGATCAGACTGCACAGAACGTGCAGTCTGATCTTGAATCTACACTGTCCGATAAGAAGATATCTTTACTGCAAAAATACCTTTGAAATCGGAAAATTTGAGTTCTTACTATCCGCTTGAAAGTGTCATTTCTTTTATTTCGCAGGAAAATTGGTTAATTTGTCATCTGTAAGTGGTTATAATCAGCAATGTTTCCTATCCCGTCGATGACAAATCCCAATATTTGAGGCCATGTTCTGTAAAAAGAAGGTTTAAAGCATCTGCAAAAAGTATCGATCCAGGTCAGCCTGCGCAGTCCGCGCAGGCTGACCTTGATCGAACTTTTTTGCTTTTGGGTAATTTTCTGCATGTTAAAGGGCCATTCTACCTCATTCAACCATGTTCTTCAGTCGGTTTAAATTTAAAATGGGTCTATTTTATGCAACAACTTGCTAGATATGGTACGAACGAACGAACGAATAAATTATTTTATTGACAAAAACTTACATAGTTTTATAGTCATAACAAACATGAAAATACACAATGCAATGTCATCGGGCTGTAGCTAGAGAAAAATTAATAATAATAATAATAATAAGGAATAATATAGTGCATTACACAAATGCATCAAAACTTTTTTTTTTCCCACAGAACGTGACTCATATGCTTTGAATATCGACGAGTCGAAAATTTTGTATTCTGGTGAAGAGTTAACCTCTAGGCTGCTAGGCGCGACTCACTGTCCTTATGCGGACACTGTAGATCAAGATCAGACTGCACAGAACGTGCAGTCTGATCCTGGATCTACTCTGTCCGATAAGGAGATATCTTTCCCGAAAGAATACCTTTTAAATAGCAAAATCTAAGTTTTCACTATCGGCTTGAAAGTGTTAATTTTCTCTTAGTTAGCAGCTTACGGGTTAATGGGTTAGAAGAATTGTCGATGTGAAATTATGCTGTGAAGTAAGAATGAACATCGTTATTGATAATGTTTCTCTTGGTTTCGGAAAGTCCCCCGGTCTCTCTACAGTTTTAGTTCACGTCGTGGGTGTGTTGGAAAAACCGTTACAAAAATAAATACCATGTGTTGTCGTACACCGGAGAGGAATAGGCGACATCAGTGAGTTTGTTTTCAATTATTTGTTTGTTTGTTTGTCTGTCTTTCTGTCTGTAGCCCAATAGCTTTTGCGGGTGTGTTAGGAAAAAAACATTACAAAAATTAAAACCATGTGTTGTCGTATACCGGAAGAGTGAGTTTCTTTCTCTGGCTGTCTTCGGGTCCTGTGTGGCTCAGTGGTTAGGTGTAGGACTCGTGACCTGGAGGCCCCGGGTTCGAGCCTCACTGGCTCCACTGGGTTTTTCACAGGAGTGTCCTTGGGCAAGACACTTCAGAGCCCCAGCCTAGTACCGGTTAAACCCAGGAAAACATGCATTTGTGAGCTGTCGCCGTGATATGACTGAAATAATGTTGAAAGCGGCGTAAAACACCATTCAAACAAAATCTGGCTGTCTGTTTGTGGAAAACTCCAGTATCCCTACAGGTTTTGTTCATATTGTGGGTGTGTTGAGAAAAAAACATTAATAAAACTAGAACTGTCGTAAAGCGGACAAATACCCCCCCCACTCCACCTTGTCACTGAAGCAACACAATCAGAGAGTGGAAATGATTTTAAACTCAAAGATCACCAGTGACCTTGACTTTAGACCCATGTGCACCAAAAATAATAGGGTACCTCCTTGGGTCATAAGCAACACCTGTACAAAGTTTCAGGGTCCTATGTCAAACAGCTATTGAGTTAGAGCACGGAAACGAGTTTGAAACAAAGTTCACCTGTGACCTTGACCTTTGACCCATGTAACCCAAAAACAATAGGGCGACTCTTTTGGTCATGAGCAACACTTGCATAAAGTTTCAGGGTCCTTGGTCAAGTGATTTTTGAGTTAGAGCACGGAAACGAAAACAAGATGGACGGATTGACGGAGAGACATGGTGAAACCTGTATACCCCCTCTACTTCGTAAGGGGGGGGGGGGTTTAATAAATACCGTGTGTCGACGTACAACATAGGGAAATGCTTGTTTGATTGAATAGTGTTTTACGCAGCTTTCAACATTATTTCAGTCATATCACAACGACAGCTCACCTATTTATGTATGCACTAGGTTTTACCAGTACAAGGCTAGAACTTTAAATTGTCTTGAAGAAGTGACTTTGCAGAGAGAGAGAGAGAGACAGACAGGGAAAGAGAAAGAGAGAGAGAGAGAGACAGACAGACAGAGAGAGAGAAGGAGAAGAAGAAGAAGAGAGGAGGAGGGAGAGAGAGAGAGAGATAAGTAAAGGAGAGACAGAGTGACTGAGAGAGAGAAAGAGTGACCGAGAGAGACAGACAGAAAGAGTGACAGAGAGAGTGACGGGAGACAGAGAGGAAGAAACCGACAGGAGTGAGAGAAACAGACAAATAAATAGACTTCGACAGACAGAGAGAGAAAGGGAAACACTGTGTTTGTGTTTAACTCTTTCACTACCGAATAAATAAACTGCACGTTTTCAATGGCAGCAAGTATAATAATATTGCCTGCAACATGCGAGAAGGGGTATTCGGACATTTGCGTAAAGTGTCGTCTCGGATCAGCCTGCAGTACGCGCAAGCTAATCCGAGACGGCGCTTTACGACTACATTAGATTTTGTCCTACAGAAGCCTTGCGCAAAATAGAAAATTACATAAAAACGGAAACAGTCGTTTTGGATTAGGCTTCGCAGAGTGCGCAGGCTGATCTGGGACGACATTTTACGCAAATGTCCGAATGTCCCTTTTCGCGTGTTGCAGGCCATATATAGTTCTACAGTAAGATGAAAAGACAGTTTGGTCATAATCTAGAAAAGAGGAGTGAACAGTGTAGATCAGAGATCAGACTGCACGTTCCGTGCAGTCTGATCTTGATCTACACTGTCTACAAAAAGGATCCTATGTCGTCTACAGTAAGGAAAGATTTAAATGGTTTATAATCACGACTGAAGAACTCCTAGTACACGGTTTTTGTTTGTTTGGTTTTTTCTGTTTCCTCACGAAATAACGGTTATCCTTGACAAAAAAAAAAACTTTGTTTAAAGTAAGCTTATTTATTTTACCTCGATTGAGAAACAAGTTTTTTCGACTTATACTAGTCTCTCTCGATTTTGCTTCCTGGGAACTACGCTAGTAATCGCGCTGAATGTGTGAGTTGACGAAAGATCCCAGAAGTTGACACCCGCTCCGGGGTATCGAACTCGAGACCTTATAATTACGAGGCCGACGCTCTACCTCACAACCACCGACACCACTTCTTAAAAACGCTTAGAATTATTTCGATAATTTCGATCTTAAAGTGACAATAAAGGCCAAATGTACACAAAGCAGGTGTTTAAATGCATTTGACTTTATATCATACCATTTAAAAGTATGGAAATTATTGTGATGATGACAATCTGTCATTGTACCGTCGGTCCTAGTGTTAGTCGCCGACAGAGAAATTAGTTTCAGAACTAGGTTAAAACCTGCCAGGTAGCTGTGTCTTTTGTTTACTTTTTGTCTGATTGTAAAAATCTTTTTTTCTGCCAGCGACTAACATATAGCCCGACCACACGATAACAGACTGTCATCTCCATAATATTTTCCATACTTTTAAATGGTATGATTTAAATTTAAATGTATTATGACACCTGCTTTGATATTTTGGCCTTTACTGGGCCTTTAATTTTGCAAGTTTACAGTCAACTACTGAATATCAGTAGAATCTTCTTCCGAGTTTCGAGAAAATGAAAAAAAAACTCACTGTTGCATGCAAGGAAATCTTAAAAGCGCATTAATCAAATTCCCGCGGAAGAATTCGTTCACGTTTGACCTTTCGAAAGGCATGAATTATTGGACTATAAAATTCCCCGGAGTGAAAAAATCTTTAACTTCAAATCTCTTGATGAAAAGCCATGCTCTGTGAAAAAGGCGTGTTAATGCAATTGCAAAAATTTTTCGACCCAGGTCAGCCTGCGTCGAAACTTTTTGCGTTAGGTAGCTTTTCTGCATGTCAAAGGACCAGTCTAACTCATGAATTAGTTAGTTTTAGACAAAATGGATTTTATGGAGCCATAATTAGATGAACACTTGCTTGGTGTAGAGCATCACGGAGATGCATTACGCCCCCTTTTGCCAGAGCGAGGCACATTTGTTTTGTATGCTTCTGTGCCTGTTTTCCCATAATGCAGTATTGGACTTGTTAAATCCTCGTAAGGCGACAGAATTTCAGATCCGTCTAAATTGAAAGCATTTTGAAGACTTCACTATAAATATATATGTGGCTCAAATGGAGAGATTTGTTCTTGAAAAGGTACATGTATAGTGGGAAAAGGAGAAAATGCTGGTTATCGGCATTTTCTCGTTTTACCGTAATGTTTCCAAATGCACTCTTCATCAGGGTCGTCAAAACGCAGGATTATTTAGAAAAGTGTGAAGAGTTATAAAAGTGTTTGTGTGGAAAACATTGTGGGACAAGTAGATCGGCATTTTATTCTTTTTTCGAAATGTTTTCAAAGGCATTCTTTATCAGGCTCGTTAAAACTCAAGGTCTTTTGGTAAAATGTTAAATAACTAATAATTCGGGTTATCACAGTTCAAATGAACGAATTATTTTCTGTGCTCAGTTTCCGTGCACCTGCTAAGTTACACCATCAAAACGTTATGTATGAACAACATATATGAGCCGTGCTCTGTGAAAAGGGGGCTAAATGCATCTGCGAAAAGTATCGACCCAGGTCAGCCTGCGCAGTGCGCGCAGGCTCACCTGGGTCGATACTTTTCGCTATTGCTCAATTTTCTGTATGTCAAAGGACCATTCTACCTCATGATCAAATCGGTTGTTTAAAAAGCAAGTGGCTCTTATGGATCCATAATTATGTGATGACTTGGGCTGGTATCATGTAGGCCTATCACGGAGATGCGTTAAGCCCCCTTTGGCCAGGGCATGGCCCAATCTTTATGGTATAATATAATTGTAGCAGAAAACTTACAAGTATTTCTAATTACCTCGTAATTACGTGACAATACACGTCAGACTATGGCGCAACGTTTTGTGTGTGAACGATATCAAAACTGACAGGATTTCTCCCCCCCAGTTATCGCTCTAATATCTCCCTTTCATATCTCCGGAGAAAGCCTGCATCTCTGTAACAATTCGACATGCAGGTAGATATTTCTATGAGCT
Source organism: Hippopus hippopus (assembly GCA_946811185.2). Classification (NCBI taxonomy): domain Eukaryota; kingdom Metazoa; phylum Mollusca; class Bivalvia; order Cardiida; family Cardiidae; genus Hippopus; species Hippopus hippopus. The sequence goes on along the minus strand of OX328103.1, from coordinate 9,040,166 downwards.
ATGCTCTGTGAAAAGATTGTTAAATGAATCTGCAAAAAGTATCGACCCATGTCAGCCTGCGCAGTCCGCGCAGGCTGACACTTTTTGCTTCTTTGTAAATTTTCTGCACGTCAAAGGACCATTTTACCTCTGAAATCAGCCGATCGGTAGACAAAACAGATTTTATGGGGCCATAATTATGTTATGACTTGCCTAGTGTAACGAATTACGGAAATGCAGTATTTAAAGCCCCCTTTTGCCAATAGCATGGCTGATATCTTTATTGATTTATTACTAAATCTGCATGCTGATCATTTATTTCCGTTTCCGATAGATGGCAGAATACTAGTAGTTCGTTTGTTAGTTTGTTCAGTCTTTAATGCCGTTCTCAACATTATTTCGGCGGTGACCAGTGCACCTATCCATGCTTTCCTGGAGTTTTTTTCAAGACATACGCGTAACATTCTTTCTAAGATTCTGTCTCTTTTCCTGCGTGGACATTGTCGAAACTATACTCACTATAGAGAGAGAGAGAGAGAGAGAGAGAGAGAGAGAGAGAGACAGACAGACAGACAGACAGACAGACAGACAGACAGACGAATGAATGCGGTCGTAATGACTACAATCAATCTTCCGAAAAGTTTTAGTCAACTTTGAAAATCGAACCAGTGACCCTATGGGCAAAAAAACCTTATTCTGTCTCTTACAAATCCTGCGTTTTAAATAACGTCCGTAAGGAAAGAATGCTTATGAAAACATTGTGGGAAAATGGAGAAAATGCTTGTAACTTTACTTCCCGTTTAAAGTCACAGTAAAGCCCGACTGAATAAAAAACCTGTTTATAAAATAAAAGTAAATTTCACTTTTACCATGTAAAAATATGGTGATTATTATGACTTTCACGATATGTAAAGGTGCAGTTCGCAAAAGTTCCAGTCAATGGCAGAAAAAAGAATTTTGAAACTAGAACAGATCCTACCATGCCGCATTATCTGTTTGTTTACATCGATGATCGCCAACGATTAGCCGACTTTTCGTCGTAAATGTCCGCAGTGACGTGATAGTGACGTAAACACCATGTGATCATTGAAGGCGTCGAAACAAACCCTTCATTCACTTGACCGTTTTGTCCCCATTCTAGGCTTGAAAAACGTAAGTTTATCGACATCGTAAACAGAAACAACGACACAGGCAGATCATCCTTTTTTCATTTATCATCAATACAGGAAGAGTTTACTACATCTATATAAGAAAACAGGTTCAGAATGAGCAATCTTACTTTCCGATGACATAATATTGGAATTGTAAACAATAGTCCTATCTACTACGTCATAGCACTAATGAGATGCAATGTTATCACGTGACGTTCTCGAAGACCTAGTTCGAACATACACGAACGATAACGAAGGTTGTCTCGATCAATGGCGTCCCTGAAATCGACGGGCTTCTCCATGCATTTTCGCACACGTATATCATGGCAACCAATGCAGTAACTGACACGTTCGAGTTTTCTCCGATTTTATATATGTGTGTTGTGATGGGTTATCCAATATATTTTCGAGTTTTAAACGGTGAAAATTACCTTGTTTTGACTTTACAGGGGCTTTAGGTCATGTTTCATCATTTGGGCCACAATTGTCTTCTGCAAATGCATTTAATCTGGAGAAGCCTGAAATTCTGTCCTCGTGTAGTGACTGAAGAGTTAAGTCATTCAAATAGAAAACTTATGCAGATACAAGAAATACGTACATACGAAAAGATAGGCCTTACATAAAATATAACACCCGCTACGCCAGGGCATGAATTTCCAGTCGAACAAAAGACCAAAAAACTTTAACCTCTAATCGTTATTCGTGTTCACGTCTTCTCAATAAACTTCCGGAACTCCTAATTGGACAACATTAACTTTATGTCAAACAATATCGCCTTCTACCGGAAACGGAAGTAACCGAATCGCTTCCACAAATGTCCTGTCAAATTTCTATTTTCTCTTAAGATATCCCTTGTCGTGTTAAAAGAACGCCGCTGTTGAAAACACTGGAAAAAATCATTTGGTTCGCTGTCACTCTGACGTTTTGCAATCTCATTCAGAAATTTTGTATTATGTTGTTCGCTTTCAAAACATGTATTTTTTAAAGTATTTTTTTTTTAATTAACGAGAGAACTGTATAAGCTTTAGTGCTTCCGATCTGTTCCAGTCATTTTCACATTGCTTTGTTGTACTTCATAAATACATTTATTGGATAAAAAAAACATTTTACTTGTCCAAGTAACGTACATGTATTACGTCATAAAACTCTCCAAGAAGATATCCGAACATGTTTGTTTCGGCGGTGACCGTGTCAAACACCCACTCATAAACTTTTGACTTGAATGATACTCTCACTTTACCTCGTTTAGTGCCCGTTTAGAAATGTCGTTAAATAACGAAATGCCGCACATAATTTATTTGCTGGTGTGTCTGTTGAATAATTGATTCAACAATGATGATGGATTGACGGCCATTAGCATTCCATGTATAGATCTGCTACGGTGCATTTGGCCTCGAGAGTATGGGATCTTCACCTTGTAAATAGAAGGAATAGTGAACAGTTACATGATTTGTCAGAGTCGATGTATCGACGAAACCTCATGGGAATTAATCCATGTTCCTTTTGTGTTATAAATCGTGCAGCATATTAAACCTTTATCACACAATCCCGAGTTTTAACGACCCTTAGAAATAACTCATTTGCAACTTTGTGAGAAAAGGAGAAAATGCTGGTACCCAGCATTTTCTCCTTTTCCCACAACGTTTTCAACCATGTAAAAAGCAAAGTTCATCATCTGAGCCATATTTGAATTGTAATCTGCGTACCATTTCAAGTTGGACAAGTCTTAGATTTCTGTCGTTTGGTAAAAGAGTTAAAGTATCGCTGCTGGCTACATGCAGACTCCAGGGACGAGGGTACGAAAGATCGAGATTCCTACAGTTTTCTCTCTCTCTAGCACTTCACCAAGTAGATCTATATATGTTTCATGTACAGTATGAATTCACAAAATATACGGTATTTGATAACACAAAGTTTTGCTGATTTCTAAGAATAAAGGACCAACGAAATGACAGAATACGTCATGTAATCCAATTGTAAAACATCTAATACACAATTTGTTTCGTCATTTCACGTGATGTGGATGTTTGAATATAGACCCCAAAAAAGGAGTGTAACTATTATGGTTGACATTACTCGATTAATGAAACTAAATTTTCATTCTAAGCCACCATGCTTGCCGTGATTGCGCAAGCTTTTGGATTCGCTCTTTTTGGTACACCAACCAACAAGAGCAAAATGCAACAAATATCATAAACGTACTACAATATGCTTGTTCAGTGTTAGCATTGGAAGTCATCTGACCGAATGATGTCACAGAGAAATGGTTATTATATAGATCGCTGAAAGCTCGTTCCTGGAGCTAATTCCGTTTCTGGTGTCAATTTTATTCCTAAAGCCCCATTTACCGCCCTGTCCCACCTGACCGAAATTCGCAGCGAAATAATACCGAAAATTCGGATAGCAATTCCCAGTATTCGTAGCATTTTTATTCGGCGAACTCTTGTTTGAACGATTTTGTACCGATAATGCACCGAAAAAATAACAAACTTGAAGCGAATACTTCGAATAGCCAACGTCATTTCTTCGAATTATGCCTGGTTTCGTTCTAAAACCTCGACGAATTCCTGCCGTTTGAGTAACGACAATAACGAATATTGAACATTCACCAACAGCTTAAACCGCATACTTAATGAAACCAAAACGAATCGTGTGCGACATTCAACTGAATATACCGAATATTCCCGAAGACTCTCGGGGAATCAGATTTCATCATGTTTTTTGCTCCAGAATGACATGTATGCGATAAATATTCCTTTCTGCTGCTAGTGTTCATTGGTTCAGTAGCCTTCAGCAGCTGCTATCTTTGCAAACATTTCATTTTGGAATGTTAAAACTGCCATCAGCTGCTGCCTCTGTTCATGGGAGAGATGTGACAAATCCATTGCCTAATTTCAATTTAAAAACAAAAATGTAGATATTGTATACAGCCCAGCATCTGCAAGGAATTTGAAGCTATTATCTAAATACACGATTCATAAAAAGGGAACCCTGCGGGAACGTTGTTCAAACGGCAATTCGACCGGCAGTCGCTGAAAACACGTTACGGAATCGATATTAACGTCCGGCGATCGTACTCAAGTAGCAGGAATCGTTGGGAATTCGTTGACCTTTTCGGTCAGGTCGGTACGTCAACGTACCCCAATCGGAATGAAAGCGGTAGACATTCGGTGCGAACATGACGATTATTCCGAACAAGAATTCGCTACGATCTATTAACGACATCATAACGAAAGGCCCGAAGGTCATACGCACGCCTACCGATCCCTCTGCGGACCTTAGCCGAACGCATTCCGAAAATTATGATCGTTGCATTCGTCGGAAATTTTTGTGCAAGCACAAAAACATTTTTGGAGGCCAGCGACCATCGACGAATACCCAACGAAAAGCAGCGAATACATACCACTGGCGGGACGAACATTTAACGAATACGCTTAATTTCATTCGGTACGCATTCGCTGAAATTTTCGGCTAGGTGGGACACGGGGGTCACAGGCACAAAATTTACTCCTGTATGTATTTTGCAATATGGAGCAAAACATTTATGTATGAGAGAAAGCATTCACATGCAAATAGAATTTATGCAAGTTTTTACGCTTGTTAGACTAGTTTGTCCCGTTGGCATGAGGTCACTTTACTGACAATTGAAATTTCATACAACTACAAAAAAAATTGTTTGTTTTCAAGTGACAGCGAAATAGCTAAAAGAAATGATCGGTCGGTCTGTAACAGGTAAAACCTTAACCAGATGACAACACTTTAGCATTGTCCAAACTGAAAGCACTGATTTACCCACGACAGATTCATGGTAGCTCAAATGTTGAAATTTATTTTTTTTAAGAAAGAGGCAAAAAACATTGCGTGAAAATGAGACAATGCCGGTTACCGGCATTGTCTCATTTTTCCACGATGTTTTCCAAAACCTTTTTCCGGGGGTCGTTTAGAACACGTGATTGTTTGGCTAAAAAAGTTAAATAGCGCATATGTTGTAAAGAGTTGAGAAGGGGATAAAGGTTATTATTGGTAAAAAGTTTCTCTTATTCTGCGGAAATTCCAGTTCGTCTTTCTTCGTAGTTTGTGTGTGGGTGTTCATGGGGAAATACCTTTATAAATAAATACTGTGTACACTGTGTGTGTTATAAGGGAAATACCCGCATGTTTATAAATAAATACAGTACAGCTCTCACTCGTTAAACCTTTCATTATCAGTTTTTATTTTTGTTTGTGTTTGGGATAACAGGTTTGAAATCACGTACCCTGACGAGATAATTAATATATAAGCCCTATTCGATAATGTTTATATTATCTCGTCACAGTTCGTGATTTTAGACTTGTATTCCTAAAAATAAACAATAATGTAACATGTTAATGAAAGGTTTATCAAGTTCCGAGTTACACTCTGTTTCGCTGTATAGTGTTTATAAGGAAAGAAATACGTTTATAAATACATACTGTATTTATGTTGTAAAGCGGCGATAGTTTGTCACTTGGATAGGGTTATAACAAAGGGTTTTGAGGTAGAAATATAGAAAATAAAACCTATTTTAATCTTATAAACGATAAACTAAATTTCAAAACACATTTACAATAATTTAGGAGTTCAAAATATCTGTATTGTCTAGTTTTTTTTGGATTGTTTGTTTGTATATATTATACAGGTGACACAATACCGACGTTTAATTATACTGACAGGTTTAAAAATAAATACTGTGTTCGACTAGTATAGTTTTAGGGAAATACCGGCACGTTTATTAATAAATACTGTGTTCAGTTAGTGTGGTAATAGGGAAATACCGGCACCTCTATAAATAATTGGTGTTCAGTTAGTGTTGTTTTAGGGAAATACCGGCACGTCTATAAATAAACACAATGTGTTCACGTACACCGGAGAGAAAGAGGCGACATCAGTGAGTTCATTGCAGTTTTATTAACACTGTTATTTATTTTAATCAGCTTGTGAAACAAGGTCATACAAGTAATAATAATCATTGCCTCGATGATTGCTTTCTGGAAACCTTACCAAACGACAAAATTTCACACTTACCGAAATTAGAAGTATTTGCAGACGACAAATTAAAAGTGGCTAAAATCGCCGAATTAGTCCTTGATGGAGTCGAAAACATTGTAGGAAAAGGAGAAAATGCTGGTAACCAGCATTTTCTCCTTTTCCCACGATGTTTTCAAAAGGCTTCTTTCCCATTGGCGTGTAGGCAGTTCCAAAGGCTGGCCCCTATCATTACAGGATTCGAACCTGGACTCTTCGATATGAGACGACTATGCTCTACTCCTATACGACTGTCTCTCAATGTCTTCTTTTTATTGTCTGTTTTGTCCGTATGTCTATGTGAAAGTCTATCAATTCACATTTTTTTTAAAATCAAAAGCTAGTATCGGTGCAGTAAGTTAAAGACGATCTTTACCTCGTATAATTCTTTGCAAGACGACAAAATTATTGACTTTTCCCGATTGAAAACACAAAAGCAGACTGCAACCTAAACCCTTATATTGCTAAGTAACTGGAATAAAACTTAAGTCGATCGTAAAAAACCCGAATTTTTGCTATTTCAAAGGTACTTCTTTGGGAGAAAGTACGTCCTTATCGGACAGTGTATATCAAATATCTGACTGCACATTCTGATCTTGATCTACACTTTTTACTAAGGGTCCTTGAGTCGCGTTTGGCAGCCTAGGGGTTAATAATGTCTTGAAGGATGGGTTTATTTTTTGGGAGGGATAGAAAACACTGTGGGAAATAAAGAAAAATGCTTGTTAGACATTAAGCAATCTGATCTTGTTATATAATATCTGAAAAAGCATGTCTTGTTGTAAATGATCAATGAATGATTAAATGATGCTCTGTGAAAAGGGGAGGTTTATGCATTTGCAAAAAGTATCGACCCATGTCAGCCTGCGCAGTCCGCGCAGGCTGACCTGAGTCGAAGCGTTTTTGCTTTTCATCATTTTTCTGCATGTCAAAGGACCATACTACCTCACGACCCAATGGTTTTCATTGATCTTCAATTATGTGACGACTTGCTAGGTATAATGCATCATGGAGATGCATAGAGCCCCAGTCAGCAAGACCATGATTCATATGTATTTTATTTAATAAGAAGGACGTCTGCACTGAACCAATTCTCTCAGCAACCATGTTGTTCCTTATAAAAATACATTCCAGTAACGAGGTCGTAGTGGCTTTTGCGTGCCGAATATCAATCTCTAGCTCCCAGGGTACTATGTCTGGTGCAATATGAAGATTTGTTTACAAAAAATCAACATGAATTGACTGTTTACCAAATGGTATCGTATTTTTACGACCCTGAGAAAGAAGACGGTTGAAAACAATTTGGTCAGTGTTTTCTATTATTTCAAAATCAAATTCAATTAATTAAATAAATCTCTCGTCAATTATTTCGGAGCGATGAAAAATGCGCTGCTTTTGTCCGCAATCTTGGATCCAGCTTTTCAAATTCAATTATTCAAGTTGAATTTAATTTTTCCTCTGAAAATGCTATGAATTTGGACTAGTCTGAAATTTTGTGTTTTGTTAAAAGAGTTTATTAGAATGCAACATCGGCATTGTCTAGGTTTTTTTCTGCTCTTCGTAGCTTGGCATGGAATTTCAAAGGTGTGCTGGTAAAATTTAATACATCTCTTAGAATAACTTTCGACTCTCCCACTATCTCTCTCCCCCTCTCTGTCAATGCTGTCAGCACTTTGATTGGTGTTCTCGATCGATAATCATATTAGAAAGCCTTGTTAACAATCCATGTATGCCGGATTACTTTTGCCATGCAAAGATATTTATAGATAATGAAAATGATATAACAGCTACATATACTGAATCCCGATGCATCTCTAGTATAAAAGTGTTTAGCTCGTCATGCAATAACATGACAGTGCACACATCATGTTAATGGATATGGAATGCTAAAATTTGAATCCGAGCCCCACCTTTTTTTGGAAACTTTTCATACCGGGATGATTTTTGAATCGCCTGGTTACTCTCATTGTTATCATCCTTATTTATTGGGGTGCCGTAACAATCCATGCGGCCATGTACTGCTTCCGTTCCCGTTTCAGGTTTGCAAGAGTAAAGTCTACTCTGAACTGATATCCTAGATGTTTCTCTCGTACATATATTACAGATGCTGCATTTTGTGATATCGCGAATGTCTTAAGGCTAAGTATATTACTTCACATATATTTGAATTCGTTGTGTACTTGCACCAAGATACACGAACACAGATCATTCACATTGATCATATCTCAGTCTTTTTTTTTTTTAATGTATTTACGTTTAGCAATATAAATGATACTAATGCAGACGCTAAACACCGGTACATTTATGTAAATTTTCCGCTGGCTATATTTCTAAGAATGTCTTACACATACCGGTGTATTTTATTCGAGTGCTAATGACATCATAATTCTTGCTAAATCCCGGTACAGTTTTTCTGTCAGCCTTATCTAAGACAAGGTGATTTGTTTCAGAGGTTATCTGTATATTTGCTCTCGTTTATTTGAAATCTCGCCATTAGGCTGATCAGTGTAACATTTCTTTATCTAAACGTCTTAACCTTTTACAAACTATTCTGAGTTTACACGACCCTGGGAAAAAAGGCTTTAGAAAACACTGAGGGAAAAGGAGAAAATGCTGGTAACCAGCATTTTCTCCTTTTTCCCACAATGTTTTCAACTGTCCTACAAATAAATTTCATCATTTCAGGCCTCTTTTTTTTTTTGTCGTCTGCAAATGCTTTGATTTTGGACTAGACTAAAACTTTGTTGTTTGATAAATCGTTTAGAAGCGCCTATTGAGTTATCATGTAATGGTCACAGTTTATTTTTAACTGCTAGTAATACGACAAAATTCTAGAATTGAGTCACTTGACCAGATTAAAAGCATTTGCAGACAACAAATTACAGTTTGTTCCTAACGCTGGGATTTGTCGTTGAAATAGTATGAACAATTTTAGGAAATGAAAAAAAAAGATTACCAGCATTTTGTCCTCTTCCCAAAAATGTTTTCTAGTGTCATTACTTAAATACCCTTCGTTTCAGTGTAATACAGCGATTACAAATTTTCTTAACAAACACACGTTTCAGATAAGAAAATAGTGCTGTCATTGGTCAAAGCTCTAAAACCATTGGGCTTATTTCTGTTATATGCAGTTATCCAAAATGTTGATCATATACGACTTGATTCTCTTTAATATTAAAACCTTTTTATTATGAAAATAAAGTAGTTACATGTGTATGTAAGCTTCTTTGGACTTATTTTTCGTCTTTGACCTAAATTTCGTTGACTTTTAAAATGAAATTTTATTAATCTCGACTCACCATAGGTTTGCTTAATTAATAACACTTTTCTTGGCCACTTTGATTCAATTTTATCTCATATGTCAGATTCTGTAAGGTCCTCTGTATCTGTGTAAGTTAGAAACGGCGTTCAAAGAAAGAGTAAAACTCATCCTCAAGATAATTACAAAATTTGCACACATAAAGTATGTAGAGCTTCAACGTCATTTTTAACATCAATTTAGTAGTTTGGCCGACCAGGATAGCTCACAAAACTTGCATCTTCTTGTCCTAACCCCAGTATCAAGCTTGGTTCAAGTGCCTTCCTTACAGCATCTCCGCAAGCCAAGGGTGACGATCGCTACGTTGCTCTACTCAGAGTAACGTAGCGATCGTCACCCTTGGCTCAGAGCAACGTGGCGATCGTCACCCTTGGCTTAGAGCAACGATGCGATCGTCACCCTTGGCTTGCGAAGATCTCCCTTATAATAATGTTGAGGATCTATTCCTACCCTATTTCATAATCATGCAAAGCTTCTTTGTGATAAAAAGACTGGTCAGCCGGTTTATTTTGATGAAGATTTTTCTTCCCTTTTTTAAATGCCGAATGCATCATTCTTTTGTCTGCCTTAATAGGTGTACATAGGCCACGTCAACGTATCCGACTGTTTTGGAACACTAAAAATAGATTAACACTTTAAGTACCAACTATATATCAAGTCCGGCTTTTTTGATGGCGGAAAGTACCATCCATTAAAGAATTCGGACAGATTTTCATCTTGGCGGATTGGCTAAATAAGCAGACGGTATAGGTCTGAGATCGGAATGCACGTTCTGTGCAGTCTGATCTTGATCTATACCGTCCGCAAAAGCTCCTATTTTCTCCTAAGATGCTGATAGGGTTTAGGGCACAAATTTGACATCTTGATTTAGAGAAAATAAATAGTCCTCATCGTGGTTTATATTCCTCTTTATTTCCTTTTATGGCAAATTTCCGTGTATTCTTGTCTTTTAGCTGCATGGTCATTTAGGTAAAGCCGTTAGATTAACTCTGTAACAGGCTACATAGTTTAAAATTTTAGTATTTGCAGACGAAAACTGAGCTCTTTATCACATGACAAAATTTTAGCCTGGTCCAAATTGAAAGCATATGCAGACGGCAGATTAAATGTTGCAGTTCACATATCAATTGTCTTTCAAAGGGTAGAAAACACTGTGCGAAAAGGAGAAAATGCTGGTTATCAGCATTTTCTCCTTTTCCCACAATTTTTCCAAAAAACGTCTTCCTCAGGGTCGTTAAAAGTAGGTATTGTGGCGTAAAGGGTTAAGGGGGCTTTCTATATATTTTTGTAGCGAAATAAAATTTTCGTCATACACTGGTGAAAACAACAAGATTCCTCTTTAAACTTAAGGATACATCTTACAGCCAGAGAAACAAGAAAAAGCTGTTAAAACTCGATGGAGTGTAGAATGGTTCAGAATTTTGTCAGCTGAGTAAATATAGGTAAATTACCGATAAATATGGCGTAAGGAAAAAAACTCAAGGGATTTGGCTTCGATTTAAAATCGGAAACGACAACAGTGATTTTTTGATGACCCCCCCCCCCCCCCCCCCCAGAAAATAAAATGCGTTTTCTATTGGTCGAAATCTGTGCAACCTTGCAACCGTCAGGGGCAACATTTGGCATGAAGCTACAATGCGACGATTCGGAAACCGGCGTAATTTGAAACCAGTCAACGTACTTCCGTTGTTTTAAAACATGGCAGTTGCGAAACCTTCTAGTATTTATAACATACAAAAATAAATTTAAGTTGCAAACCTTAAAGCCATGGAAAACAAGTGCCTATGGTTTTGCATACACTTTATTTTAGGCTACCTATGCCCCTGATTTTTAAATGTTATCTCTCACAGGGTCTTGATTTTTTATTAGGTCCGAGTATTCATTATGCTAAAAGACGGTGTCTGCTTGCGGTCTGTGGTATGTAATCAGTAATCCACGTGGGATTACATCGACTTGGTTCAATCGCGTTCGTCAGCCTTTCTCTCCAAGTAGACATGTGCCATGCTCCGTGAAATGGGGGCTTAATACATCTGTAATAAGTATCGACCCATGTCAGCCTGCGCAGTCCGCGCAGGCTGACATGAGTCGATACTTTTTGCTTTTTTGTAAGATTTCCAGTTCACCCTATGATGCAGTCGGTTATGTTAAATGGAAATCAATAATTATTTGATGGCTTGCTTGGTATCATGCATCACCGAGAAGCATTAAGCCCCCTTTTGCCAGAGTGTGGCTCACATGTATTAGAACGACCTTAACCTTTATCAAGCTACCTCAACCCTTTACCAGACGACAAAAATTTAGACTGGTCCAACTTGGAAGCAATTTCAGACGACAAATTAAACTTGGCACAAATAATTGGATTTGTTTTTGAACGATTAGAAGATTTGTGGGAAAGGGAGAAAATGCTCGTAACCAGCATTTATGGGTAACCAGCATTTTTCTCTTTTCCCACAAGGTTTTTAAGTCTTATTTCCCAGGGTCGTTAAAACTCGACATTGTGTAGTTATATACGGGTTAGATTATTTACAGTTAACTCTTTACGAAACAATCTCAACTTTTGAAGACCCTGACGAAAAATGCTTTTGAAAGCAATGTTGGAAAAGGAGAAAATGCTGGTAAATATATACGGGAGTTTTAGACTGGTCCATATTTTACGCATGTACAGACTTCAAATTAAATCTTACTCAAAACATAAAATTTGTCTTTCAAATGGTAGAAAATACTGCTGGAAAGAATGCCGGTTTCCACGTTGTTGACTTGATATTTCGTTAAATTAACCCATTACTACACAATCCCTTGTCTCCTTTTCCCGCAATGTTTTCTACATTTTCACAGACAAACTCATAATTCGAACCACTTTTTTTTGTCGTCTGCAAGTACTTTCGCTACAGAGAAGTCTATAATTTTGTTGTTTGGTAATGAGTTAAATGTATAAAAGATAATTCGACCTGGGCCCGTAATCACCAAACATTCTTAAGAACATTCTTTGTCTTATTCTCCAAGATTTTCTAAATTTGAAAGTAATACAACTTCTGATTGGCTAAACAAGATGACTTAACCCTTTACCATACAATCCCGACTTTTAACAACCCAGAGGAAAAAAAGGGCCTTTGAAAACATGGTGGGAAAACGAGAAAATGTTTTCTACTCTTTCCAAAACAAATTTCAGATTTCGCTGACATTTTGTCGTCTGCAAATGCTTACAATTTGGACTAGTCTAATACTTTGCCGTTTGGTAAAGGGTTAAGCCAATCAAAAGTGTTACTTTCAAATTATGAAAATTCTTAAGAATAAGACAGACAACATTCTTAAGAATAGTTTGTGAATACGGGCCCTCTAGTGTTTCGTTTTCGGTTGTGTCTGACTTTTTCCAGAGACTTAGACAAATTCTAAACCTGTTTTTTTACTGTAATATTATGTAAAATGAAATTTCGCATGTTTCAGCTCAATAAACATCTCGACAAAACGTTATTTGTGTGACGTTTTGTATATTAAACATGAAGATTTCAAAATTTTTACTCTTAACCAAACGACTTAAGTTTTGCCCAAATAGATATCATTTGCAGACGACAAATCAAAAGTTGCTTAAATGATGATATCTGTCTTTGATCACATAGAAAACATTGTTGGAAAAGGAGAAAATGCTGGTTACCAGCATTTTCTCCTTTTCCCACAATGTTTCAAATACCGCAGGGTTCGACATTAAGGCACGTCCGAACGACATTGTCTAGCAAAAGATCGGTTCGGGCTAGTAGGGACTGCGTCCAATTAGCCCGAATGGTCTAGTGTAGAAGTTGAGACAATTACTTTAAGTGTCAATTTCATGCTTCGCGTAAGTGACAAAAATCGACCTTACATGCCGTTCGCCGAAAAAGATCGTATATCAAACTTGCGATTTTTTTCAACCAGCGATAATTCATTGACAACTTCTTAACTGTTATAACGGGAAGACGGTCGCGCATGCGCGGTAGCTCATAACTTCACTGGAAAAACCAAATTGAACTGAAAATAGAGTAAGGCTAGTAGACCGGAGTCAACGTTATGTCGCTATTTCGTCGGCGGGGATAAAAGTCATAAATTTTATCGTGACTGTTATCATTTTGTCAGAGTATTTGATCTTTTAACAAGAACTTCTTATGTCTACCTCTATTTTGGAATACCATAGTTTCAAGTTGACGACAACCGAGAATGCGTCGTCCAGACGTTTACCTAGACAATGGAGCAGACGACCGGTGAATATGCAAAGCTTCAAAACAACATCTGATTGGGGAGGAGCGAAGTCATAAAATGAAGCCAAAAACTGAAATGAATCGAAACAAAAGTAAATCTAGATAAATTGAATTAGATGTAGTTCACAGAATAAAGATCATTTTAGGCCTTGAATGGAAAGCTAATTCGCGCCGTTGGTTTGTTCGATTCAGAGGAAAATGCCATGTTTTCTTCGCGGACAGTTTAATAAATGGAAGATTTGTTCCAGGATCTGATAACATTATACCAACATTTTTTTCTCCTTTTTACTCAAATTCTGTTATTTGAGCATTAGTTAGACTGATATATTGTCCGTGATTGCTTTCAAAATGGATGTCTAAATTGTTGTCCTCTAGTAAGAAATCGTAATTTAAATAATTAACGGGGAAACATTCATTGATCATGACTTATGACATTGTCATTTTTTTTTTTTGTTTGTTTGTTACAATTTGGTATAATTACAAGGGAAACAACATAACATAACATAACATTTTATTTTCGACTTGAAGCATATAGCTCATTATCAAATAATACAAATAAATTCAATACAGGCGTGGAAGCAATATAAAGACATAAAGATATAAAGATGTTGGGTTGATTCGTAAACAAAATAAATAAACAAATGAATTTTTTTACAATCTTTTCATGTTTCTCTACTATTTCTGATTATATAGATGCAATTTCGTTAAAGTTAATTCAAATGGTAGATGGTCATAGATGTTCTTAGATGTGAGAGTATTTCATATTATAGTAAATCATATGGAAACCTGCAGAAAGGGAGTACTTACATAAGTAAAATGAACACATCCCCACTAAATTACTCGATGGGAAAATGTAAATTTAAAGTCAGTATTGGAACAATAATACAATAATTTCATTGTGTCCGTGTACGGGCAGAGTGGATCTAGGATCAGACTACAAGTTTTGTACGACCTGATCTGCGGTCCACTCCACAGTAACACGAAGCGGAAACAACATAGGTATTGTGTAAAATATAAAATTTAATGTGCAATTTACCACTACAATACTCGATCCGATATAACTGCAATTTTTTAATAGCTTTATTTTTGTAACCGTGCAGCATAGATCAACAGAGCTTTTGATCTATTTTATACTTTTCTTCATTTTGCAAAACTGGTCTAGTAGAAATCTGAAGTGGTCTAGTAAAAATTGCAAATTACTAGTCCACTGGTCAAGTTGGAAAAAATGTTAATGTCGAACCCTTTACCGTCTCTTTCAGGTTATTAAAAGTCGGGATTGTGCGGTAAAAAGTTAATATATACTAATCAATAACAAGTTTCCTATGTTGAAGAAAATCTTACCTAGGTGTGACGATGAACTTTGTAAATACGAGTAGGCTTGGATATAGGCGAATATGCATCTAAGCTTAAATTAACTACGAAGCAATCCTGTGTTTTTACGACACTGAGAAAGGAAGGTACTTGAAAACAGCGTTGGAAAAGTAGAAAATGCAGGACACAAGAATTTTCTACTTTTCCCACTGCATTTTCTGTCCTTGTGAGGGTTAAAGCCGCATTCCATTTACCAGGTAAACATTAACGTTCAAAGATGTAGACATGTTTATTTGGCGAGCCTCTTCTTGCGGGTCTATTTGCGTACCGGTACTCATTTAAAACACCAATATACCTGGGTTGCTACTGTTAATCAATACCCAGCGGTACTTTACTTAGGCAAATGAATAAAAATGGATATGATATGTTATAATCCTTTTCTTGTACTAATTGTTTATTTAATATTATTTCATGCATTACCCTGTAATAGCTAGTACTGTACAGTCTATTTACGAGTACTTTCCGGCACACCATTCTTAACGGCAACTGCTCCTTTTCCAACAGACAGTTGGATTAACAACCAAACTTGAAACTTATATCTAGTTTAAAAAAACTGTTGATAACATATCACCTGTTAATAACATTCAAAACAATGGAAAAAGGGAGCCCATTGGGTGATCTGCTGGCGTGGTTACTTTTCATTATTTCTCTTCATATTGAACGTACAAAAGGATGTCAATATTCATACTCCAATACCTCTTACGCCGAAAAAGATAGGTCTTGCTTGCATTATGTCAAATACGAAAATGGACCCCTTCATATCCCATTGAACTATGATATGTGCTGAAAAAAGAAATCACGGTAAGTGGAATTTTCCCTGAGGTACCGTATATATGTAAATGATGCATTTTGATTGCATGTGATCACGCAAAATTGTACTCTTCCGCATTTACGTGACGAGTGAGTTGGTCACGAAATGGGACGTTTTACATACATGTATTTTTATGTACAATTTGTTTCGTTTGTGGGGGGATATTTGCAAACAAAGAGGCGAATCTGCAAGAACATGGGATGTTTTGTATTTTTGTACGGATTAACAGTCTGTGTCAAGTAAATGTGTTATACACTTTTGCATACCTTGAACACCAGCGAAAGAAACGTTGGCTTGTAAGCCCTGCTCTGCAACGAGTAGCAACCCATATCAGCCTGCGCAGTCGAAAAGTTTTGCCGTCTGTAAATTTTCGGCTTGTCAAAGGACAAAGGATTCAGTTGGCTGTTAGACAATAATGGATTCTATGGATCCCCAGTGATCGGGAAAGAATTTATTTCAATGAGACAATGTCTCCTGTTTTTGAAAACCAATGAGACATTTTCAAAAGTACTGAGTCATTTTTATTTTCAGATGAGACATTATAAAGATTTCAAGTAAAACACTTTATTCTGTTTTATTGTTTTAACACTGGAATAATTCGCATCTGAAATATTTACAAAGCAATACTATATATGTAAAACATTACAAACAGCACTCTTTCAGTTCCTATTCATGGGATGAAGAAGATAAAAACTCTTTGTTTCGGATCAACATAGACCTTTATTGATGTGTAGTATTGGTTTGTTAAATGAATAAATGACTTGTCACCATGAAATAATTGAAAAACATAAAAAAACACAGTAAGTTCTTTCATCTACAGCAATTAGCACAAAATATTATAACACTTTGTTTGGACCATATTTTGAAATTTATTAAATTACGAGTTAAATTAACACATTTAATCACAAACTCAGATCTTCTATAGTCACCTGTATGTTCAAGTGCATTTTGTAAAAAAAAAAATATTTGACAGCACAGAACATTGACCATGACAGCAGTTTCTTTAGTCTATGGAACTCGACCTCAATGACGTCACATAACTGTACACGCCGAATACACACACATACAGTCATGCGTGAAGCAAATGTTACTGAAATAAAATATCGAACCTTCGATCATGTACGATAGTTTTTAGGACTATATTGAGTAATTTTGAAGGTAATTTTCTTCGATTTATTTAATAACAAACCTGTTTAGGCGACTTTGACTGCAAAAAGTCTTTCAACTGTGGTTGATTTGCCGCTGGTGGTACAAGTTTCCCTTTAGGCGGCATTTTAAAAGAAGAGAAATAGCAAACTTCACGGACGCTTGCCTATAGATACATGGGCTTCCTGCGATGAGCAGGTTTAATTTACGGATCAGTCCCGATGATTCAATCGCAATATCTCGGATATAAAGTCGCACTTTATCAATGTATTATCGAGTAACATTCCCGATTACCGACGTTAAAATCAGATTCTAGCGCATACAATCAATGATAATATTCACAAAATACGAGAATACTTAACTTCACTTTTCTTTGTTTTAGTTTTCGAAGATTCGCAAAACATATAGGCGCAACTTCCGTATTTATATGAGACAGTTGGGCGCATTTCTAGGATTTTGAATGAGACATTTTTGGTTTTCATGTGCCAATGGCGCATGGCGCAGGGGTTTCCCGATCACTGGATCCCTATGCGTTAAACCCACTTTTAGAACGTGACACATTTCTTCATCCTCCGTGGCGGTATCACGACCGACTGATATATCAAGGAATACCAAAGCTAAACATACAGAAGGTGACCTAGTTAATTTGAACAAATTCTACGGGGTTTACAAAAAAAGTCTTTTATGCAGACATGGTGTACAGAAAGTATTCCTGCACACTGCAAAGAACTGTATAGATTTTCTTTTAAGGTTGCTGTCTATCATCGCGACACAAGAATTAGACATACATTTTGTACGTTACACCACAGGCCACTGACGTTCCGACGGTCAGTCATGGTCTAACAAAGTTTTCATTGCTCGATCTGCGGACACCCGTTACTTAAAATCGCCTCTATGTCGTATAAAATATCTTTCTACGAAATATAGGCTATGCGCAAAGGTGCTATTTTTAGTAATGGGTGTTCGATGATTGAGCAATGAAAATGTTGGTGTTTAGTGATAGAACAATGGAGCTTCAAAGGCCTGTGGATGCACTGAAAATACTTTAATGTAAATGTCAATGCAATTAATGTGCAAGATGTATAAAAACACTACTGATCATGCAATAATCGCGATCGTGTTTCTATCAGCTTGTGAAAGACGGATTTCGGGAAAAAAAAACATTGTGAGAAAAGGGAGAAAATGCTGGTTAACACCATCTTCTCCTTTTCCCACAATCTTTTCTACCCTTTCAGAGACAAATTCCTTCATTTAAGCTAAGTAAAATTTGTCGTCTGCAAACTTTTTGAATATGGACAAAGCTAAAACTTTACCTATTCGTTTGGTCGAGAGTGCAGCTGTTGATTGATTGATTGAATGCATGGTGTTTAACGCCGTTTTCAACATTATTTCAGTTATATCGCGGCGGCCAGTGCACCTATCCATGCGTTCCTGGAGTCTCTTTTACCAGTACTTCGCACAACTTTCTTTCCAAGCCACTGGCTGCTTTCCCACATAATCATTGTCGAAACAATGGTCAGCGGAGAGGAATGAATCCTGTCGCAGTGACTATCATCAATCCTCGGAAAGAAATTGGCCGAGCCAGGGGTCGTAGCCAGGGATCGAACCCTGGACCCCGTGTTCTCAAGTCTTGCACGCTACCGACTGAGCTACCGGCGTTCGGCGAGTGCAGCTGTCCGAATTACAATTCTAGGACAGACCAGCGACGTTTTCTTGGGGATCTGTTGTTTTAACCGCCAGCAATCGAAATTAAATCGTTTCCAGGGTTTCTAATCGGATTTTCTCGTGATTATACGGATTCTGTTTATTTTTCCCGCGGATTTCTGATACAAAGCCCAGACTTCTCGGCTCTGCTACTTTACAAACAAATCCAATATGAACGGCTTTATCCGGGTTTTATTGATACACATGTATAGTACAACAGCGATAGTTTGTCACATTGTAAAGGCTAACCAAAATGAACCATGCTATATGAAAAGGAGGTGAACGACTTTATCCAGGTTTTATTTGTACACATGTATAGTATAACAGCAGTGGTGTGTCACATGGTAAATATACATGTATAGTATAACAGCAATAGTGCGTCACATAGTAAATATGCACATATATATATATATATAGTACAACATTAATAGTGCGTCACATAGTAAATAATACATGTATAACAACAATAGTGTGTCACATAGTAAATATACATGTATGACAGTCATAGTGTAACATAGTAAATATACATGTATAGTAGTAATGGTTAGATAGTAAATATACATGTATAATAGTTAATAGTTAGTAAATATACATGTATAGTATAACCAGTGTATCACTTCGTAAAGGTTTACTTAAATGAACCATGCTATGTGAAAAGGAGGTTTAATTCATTTGCAAAAAGTATCAACCCAGGTAATCCTGGTTAATTTTGTGCATGTCGAAGGACGATTCTCCCTCAGGATTCTGCCGGTCGTTAGACAAAGAGAATTTTATGGATCCATAATATTCATGTGATGACTTCCTTGGTATAATGCATCACAGAGATGCCTAAAAACCCTTTTTTGCCAGCGCATGGCTCAAATAATGTCGTTGTTGCTGCTGTTGTTGTTGTCGGAAATAGAATGAAAACTTAAAGAAAGCTTATGAACGACAAACTGTATTCCTTGAATATACATACAGTAATACGAAGTGAGAAAGTTGTAGTATTATTTTTTTAAATATTCTGACTGTGTTATTGTTTTCGACTTTTTGTTAATATTCAAGTGACAAATCGAAAAGTTGCTCAAATGATGGAATTTGCATTTCATAGTGTAAAAACACTAGAAAACATTCTAAGAAAAGACGCCAGCATTTTCTTCTTTTTACATGATATCTTAAAGAGCCTGTTGCTTCAAGGTGTGTCAGACACGTAATTGTTTAGTTAGGGGTTAAAAAATTTGTATTTCATACAACCAGTCCCTATTGAAATCTATAACAAATTTTCCTGGTGATCGATTGTTTTTGCTGACTGTAATCTAAATGAAATCTGTATTAATTCTGTTCTTTTTTACATACCAATATTGTATAAATTCCCGCTAGATTTACATGCCATTTCCTGTTGCAGACTCCATGTCTCTTACAGCATAGAAAATAACATCAAAAAGCAATTTTGGTGTAGATTAATTGATAACTTTTGCAAAATTTTACAACAATATGTTTAATACGACACCGGTTCTATTCTAGACTATCAAAGTAATTACAGATATAAGATATGGTTAAATGTCATAGAACTCGATTTGAACTATACATATACAGGACATCTTTGGAAAAAAATACAAGTCAAGATAAAGCTAGTTATCTAGTTTGTTTGAATGTTGTGTTACGCCGCTTTCAATTAGTTATAGAGCGGATATGGTTGTAAAAACGAGGCTGTTCAATATACATAAAAGCCATGCTCTCTGAAAAGGGGATTTAATGCATCTGCGAAAAATATTAACCCAGGTCAGCACCGCATGTGGGTGTCAATATTCGAGTGAAGTTGCTTGATTTTCAGTGAAAATTCGAAGTTGATAAAAGGGCATAACTGTTTCGAAAATATTTTGATGGTGACCTGCCCTTGTTTTATATAGTTTCCCCTCCCCTTTTGATAGTTAATAACAAGTCTGAGTTTAAAGTAAATATCTTCAGTAATAACAAAGATATGATAAAATGTAAAAGTTTCGCACGACGACTATGCAGACAACGACAGGGCTATGACAATAC
Source organism: Hippopus hippopus (assembly GCA_946811185.2). NCBI lineage: Eukaryota > Metazoa > Mollusca > Bivalvia > Cardiida > Cardiidae > Hippopus > Hippopus hippopus. The sequence goes on along the minus strand of OX328103.1, from coordinate 9,019,390 downwards.
TCGATGTTTTCTTTGAAAACAGCCGAGCTAATAAACCTTGAATACTTGGTCAAAACTTTTTGCATATCAAAGGAGCAGTCTACCTCATGATTCAGTCGGTTGTTGGACAAAGTGGATTTTATGGATCCATAAAGGCTATGTGATGACTTGCTTGATACGATGTGTCACAGAGATGCATTAAACCCCATTTTGCCACAGCATGGTCCATATAAAGATAGTTAAATGTCATAGAACTCGGTATTCAAAAGTCTTTTAGGGAAAAAATCAAGATAGATCTAGTTATATGGATATAGAGCAGATATTGTAGTACAAACTACTGTTTGTAATGAGGTTGTTAAGTTTATATATACCTGGAATTCATTACTTAATTTGAATAGATAGGTAAACGAATAAAGGGACGAATGAATAAATAATTAAACAAATAAAGAAATGAATAAATAAACAAATAAAGCCATGGACTGTAACAGCATGCTAAATGGACAACGGTCTTTTGCAAAACCAATAACCCTGGCCACAGCATGACCCTTGTCTACTGCAGACAATAACGTAAGGCGATTTGATGGTTGTACGGCGGATATTATTGTACAAACTGCTGTTGCAATAAGGCTTTTCATTTTCTATATATACGTAACTGCGACTAAATGTGAATGAATAAAAACACGAATTAAGAGATACACAGTTTAATGAAGAAGTCAAATAATACGACCAAGGGGCTGTATAAGCGTGACATGTGACAATGGTCTCTTGCAAATCCAGATATGTTTACATTGTAACAGTAGACCGCGATAAGTAGTGATTCAAATTCATCTTTTGAAAAGAAGCATTGCTACTGAAAATGGTTTGCCATAAAATAAATGTAGATTGCAGAGCAACGGGTTAAAAGTGCAAAAGGTGGAAAAGTTTAGAAGTAGAAAAATACTAAATCACCAACACGTACAAGAAAAATGCAAAAATGTCAATAAGCGCCGTGGGATATTGATGTTAAAATGGTAGCAACCCTAGTAAATTGGTCTCGTTGATTAGCCCTCAAAAAGGCCCACAGAATGATCATGTCCACAAATTTTACTAATCGCGAATTTCTAATTATTTATACTGTCACGGAGTAGGTCATAAGCGAAACAATGTAGCTGCTCCGAAAAAATAAGGTTATAGATTGAAACAGCACGGCGTATGAACATTTGGCTGACGATTAACCGACTGTATACGACGGCTGTTCGATATGTAATGTGTATTGTACGATATCTCAAAAGCATTCGACTCAAATAGTGAAATGAACATTACATCCCTTCAAAATATTCTCCGCGGTTTGAAATACATAATTTCAATCTCTGAATCCATTTCTGAAATGCGTCACGGTACGCTGATTTAGGTAGACCTCCAAGGCACTGACTGATGGCTGAGCCAAGGGCTTGTCGGGACTTGTAACGACTACCAGACAAGAACTTTTTGAGTTTTGGAAAAAGGAAAAAGTCGCATGGGGCTAGATCTGGAGAGTATAGTGGGTGTGGCAAGACGGTAACCTTCTCCGACTTCAAAAATTGCTTCACAAGCTCAGATGTATGTGATGGAGCATTATTATGAAGTAGACGAACATGCCTAAATCCTGATACAGGGCGTCGTTTAAAGTAATATTTCTTGAGCTTTTTTAGTATAACATCTCGGTAATACCGACCTGTAACACTTTTGCCCTTCGGCACCGGAATTTGTACGGCTATACCATCACATGAGAAGAATATGCAATAAAGAACCTTCTTTGTGCTTATGCTTCTTTTGGCAAATACAGGCCTTCTACCGTGTTTAGTTAGCCATATTTTGTTTCCAATTTTTCTTACTAGTTTGAAATAGTGAACCCATATTCCGTCACCAGTAACAATGTTTGCAAATTGTCTTTGATTGAATTTGGGAAACATTTTGAGCAATTGCTTAGCGGTTTGTACTCGTACCCGTTTTTGGTCATCTGTCAATACATGCGGTATCCATCTGGCAGAAATCTTTCGTACTTTCAAAATACGCTTCAAAATGAAATGCACCCGCAATAGCGATATGCCAACAGCGTTGGCAATATCACGAATCGTGTATCTGCTATCACTTTCAATTATTTCCCTGACTTTTGAGACATTTGCCTTGCCTGTTACAGTCACAGGTCGGCCAGATTTTGCTGCATCTTTGACGGACTCTGTGCCAGTCAGAAATTTCTTTCTCCACCTACGAACTGTCTCATAAGATACCTTATCAGACCCATAAACTTCCCCCAATTCAGCAAAAATCTGGATTACCGAATGACCGAGTTTTGTGCGAACTTTTATATAAGCTCTAATTTCTTCAATATTCTTAATCCGTTTCCCAACCATTTTTACAACAGTGGTCAACGACTAGCTCTAATGAAATGTCTATAACTTTAAAACTATGTGGAGCTAAAGGCTCGTGTTTATACCGTTGGAAAGGTATTGAATAGAGCTATTCAAGCGTATCATCATCCACGAAATCGTTGAAAGCGTTATCGCGCTGTGGTACAATACACATTACATATCGAACAGCCCTCGTACATATACTGACGTCCATTAAAAACGCCTTATCGAAAAAGTGCGATAGCTTTGTACATACCTAGAATATATATGTCTCTTTTTGCCTACCATAGAATTTTCACTTCTCTAATCTACTGAAGCATGAAATTTCGTGCCAGTCTATTATGTTTGCTTCAACCATGACTCATGGCACCGTTTTGCCCTACGCCCCATGCATTTTCCCTACGTGGTTATGTCGGTCAAAATTACGCATGTGTAAACAGTAGTTGATTTACAATTAAGTAGTCCAAGCAATATTTTGAAAACATCAATTTCGAAAATGTCAAGACAAAATAATGAATAAAGAGCACGCATTTTGGGCATGCTTGAAAGCGGTCTTTGTCAAAGTGACGTTGCAAGACGCTTTAACGTTGCAAGATCAATAATAATGTGTCTTGTTCAACGGGTAAACGAAACAGAGAGCTTGTCTGATAGACCCCGACCTGGTGCTCCGCGTGTGACGTCTGTACGACAAGACAATTTCATCCGTCAACGTCACTTGCGAAACCATTTTGTCACAGCGCAATCCACAACGTCGATGGTTATAGGGAATCGCGGAAGACATGTAAGTCGGAATACAGTAAGGCGACGTCTTCGGGAGCGTGGAATATTGTGCAGGCGGCCATACCGCGGTGATGTGCTAACTGACCACCACCGTCCGGAACGTCGGCAGTGGGCTCAAAACAACATCGGAAGACGTTGGCGTGATGTGGTCTTCAGTGACGAATCCTGTTTTAACTTCTCTTGTGCCGTTTTTGCAACTTTGGTTTTAGTACCACCTTCATTTAAACTGCAAAAACCTAACTTAAACTTTCTGTCAGTCAAAATCTGATTAGCCTGGCATTTTCTACAGACTCGGAACTAAAGTATGATACCAAATTTGTTGGTCTTCAGTAAAACATGCGACGAGAAATAGAAGAAAATTAAGTGCACACTTATTTATGGAACTGAGTATAATAATTGTCACAGATTGGCCGTTGCACTCATTCAACGTGGCGATTGTTGTGTGTAACAGACAATAAGACGATTTGATCGTTATTAGACCGGATAAATGATTTATTTGTTTACTGTTAGGGACAACTGCTGTTAGGACAAGGCTGGTCATCTTGTTTATATCTATAGTCTTCCAGTATTTCATCGGATTTGTATATAGGACCGAGGTTTACCCTTACCAAACAATTCTCTGTTTTAACGGCCAGATAGAACGAAGCTTATTGAAAACATTGTGAAAAAAGGAGAAAATGCTGGTAACCAGCATTTTCTCCTTTTCCTACAATGTTTTCTACACTTTCAAAGACAAAGCGTATCGTTTCTTTGGGTTTGTGTTTGGCGCCGAGGTTTCCAAGATCCATATTCCTTACAATGTAATTCAGTGTTTTAACGACTCTAAAAGGTAAAGCTTTTGAATTAAAAAAAAACAATGTGAGAAAAGGGAGAACTAGGTAACCAGCATTTTCTCCTTTTTCCACAATGTTTTCTACACTTTAAAAGAATATTAGCATCATTAAGCCACAACTAATGTGTCGTTCATTGTGGCTGAGTCTGAAATTTTGTCGACGAGCCCGGTAGCGCACAAGACTTAACCCAGGGGGTCGCCGGTTGGAATCTCCAGCTCGGCCATTTTCTTTCCGAGGATTAATGATGGTCATTGCGACAGGATTCATTCCTCTATCACTGTTGATCATTGTTTCGACTATGGTTATGTGGGAAAGGAGTCAGTGCCTTGGGAAGAATATTGTGCGAAGAACTGGTGAACGAAACCCACGGAAAGCATGGATGGGTGCACTGGTGTGCTGCGATATAACTGAACTAATTTTTAAAAGCGGCGTGGAACACATACTAACAAACTAGAATATTGTCGTTTGGTACAGAATCTTAATGATCTACTGGATTAGTGATTCCATATTTTTTCGCTATCTGAAATCAATAAATTTGTCTGTGAAAGATAAAAAAAACATTGTGAAAAGAAATATATTATGGCTACCAGCATTTTTTCTTTTTCCCACAATGTTTTCAACCCCCTCCCCCCTCCAGTCAGGGTCGTAAAAATTCGTGATAGTGTGGTATCTAAAGGGCTAGATGAAATCAGACTTTTAACCCTTTCCCAAACAATCCCTGGTTTTTACGGGTCAGGAATAGAAGCATTTTGAAAACATTGTGGGAAAAGGAGAAAATGCTGGTAACCAGCATTTTCTCCTTTTCCCACAATGTTTTCTACCCTATCATATAGAAAAATCATCTTTTTAGCAACTGTTAATTTGTCATCTGCAAAATGCTTTCAATTTGGTCTGGTCCAAAATTTGCCGTTCGGGAAAGGGTTAAAGAAACTTTGTAAATTGTGGATAGGTCCTAATCAGCAAATCGTGATTGATAAATGAATGCATGTAAAAGCCGTATGGCAGCTGGGAAAAAAAAAGAAAAAAAAAAAATGCTCATTACGAGAAAAATTGCTTGTCTAGCTGCAAAACGAAAAGGACCCGTCTGCACGAGTAAATGTATTAGCTCTTTGCAAAACAATCATGAAACAGTTTTTAAAACATCGTAGGAAAACATGCTGGTAACCACCATTTTCTACTTTCCATCGCTATTTTCTACTCTTTCACAGACAAATCTCGTCATTTAAGCGCTCTTTGATTTGTCGTCTGCAAATGCTTTCAGTTTGGCTAAGTCTGATATTTTGTCATTTGGTGAAAGAGTTGAGCATTTATAACACAATCCCGACTTGTAACGATCCTGAAAAGGATAAAAAAAAAGGCTTTTGAAAACATTGTGGGAAAAGGAGAAAATGCTGGTGACCGGCATTTTCTCCATTTCCCACAATGTTTTGTAATCTTCCAAATATAAATCTCTATTTTTCAGTCACATTTATGTTATCGTCTGCAGATGCTTTCAATCTGGATACATTTTGTTGTTTGGTCAAAGCGTTTACCCTTACAGCGCCGAATTAACCTAACAAACATTTCAGTCTAAAAATAGGACTCATATAATTGTAATTTGACGGAAGCTTTTGTCAATAGTGTTTAATCTAAGCGGACAGTGTAGATCAAAGATCAGACTGCACGTTTTGTGCAGTCTGATCTTGATCTACACTGTCTGCAAAAAGCAGCTATAGTTATGAAAGGCGCTTCAACTCTTTACAAAACAACCTTGAACATTTTAGACTAGTCCAAATTGAAAGCATTTGCAGACGATAAAATAAACGTTACTCAAAAATTGAAATTTGTTTTGGGAAGGGTAGAAAACATTGCGAGAAACGGTTACCAGCATTTTCTCTTTTTCCCACAATGTTTTCAAAAGGCTTTTTTCTGACAGTCTTCAAAAGTCAGGATTGTGTAGAAAAGGGTCAAGGGTTAATCGATGGTAGAGTGAAGGATGGCGGGAAGTTGGGTATATTTTTTCCCGCTCATTATTCATAACAAGCGGTCATTACCGGGAAGGAGAGGGAAAAAAACTGACCATATAAACCTAATTTGTCCACCTATTGGACATCGTGCATGTCCATATCAGGACGAAGTGAGATTGATATCCAGTTCGGCCATTTATCATAGACCGGATATATTTTATTGATATAAATCCCCATTAATGACCTACCCCACCCACCCTTCCCTTTTATATTTTGTTTTGTTTTTTCTTCACTGGGGTTAACGTCGCTTTTAACACAATTTCATGTCGTGTCCGTGGCTGTGAGGAGCAGCATCGGCCTCGTAACCACAAGGTCCTGAGTTCGATACCCGGGAGCGGGTGTCAACTTTGGGATTGTTCATTGGCCCATGCAATCGGCGCGAGTACTGGTCTAGTTCCCAGGAAGCAGAATCGAGAGAGATTAGTATAAGTTGTAAGACATCGTTTCTCAATCGATGTAAAATAAAGATTTTTACACTGTTTCAGAAATGTCTAAGATACAAAAAATTTCTCTCTTTATCTATCAATCCGGTGTTTTCGTGACCTGAAGAAAAAATGTATACACTTGAAAACAATATGGGAAATGGAATTTATTCACAAGTAGGCCTAGCTGGTGACCAGCATTTGCTCCTTTCTTCCACAATATTTTCTTAATCCTTCAAAGATAAATGCAATCATTTGATCAATATTGAAGATGTCGTCTGCAAATTATTCCGCTATGGACAAGAATTAACTCTTTACCAATCGACAAAATTTTGGACTTGGCGGCCAAACCCGAAGCATTTGGAGACGACAAATCTATTGTTGTTCAAACTGACGGAAACCGTCTGTGAAAGGGTAGAAAACATTATAGGAAAAGGCAAAACTGATGCCAGGCTAATAAAGACTGTATGTTTTCAACCTAAAACTCGGGATTTATGTGGTAAAGAGTTTACAGAATAGAATATCGTTTACTTATTTGACAAAAACTACATAGTTTATCGTCATACATATTGTATATAAATTCTAAAATATATGCATATATCGTCACGCGATTTCTTTCAGTATAGATTCTACTATTTACAATTCCAAACGATCTATTATCAAACATCAAGTAAGTGAATGAGTAAATACATGTAAGTGAATAGGTGAAATGGATATTTTCAGTAATGAAAGTATATACCTGTGGAGGGAAGAACTCAACTGACACATTGAACAAGGGAATTTTTACATCACTGCATCAAACGACAAATCACTTCAACCAGTCCGATTGAGCGACCAATTAGTCATTTGGTCGACATTTTATGCTTTATCAATCAATTACATGTACTCGATGATGCTGCGTACTATCACTTTTAAAGACAATGAAAGTATGAAATATATGAAAATACAGGCATTAATATGTACATGAACCAAGTAGAAGTGAAAAATAATTGAGATCTACAGTGGCTTACATGTTACAGAAACTGGCATTGGTACGTGGATGAATAGTTGACCAATCAGACCAATCAAACCAACCTACAACTAGACTTTGGGACCTAAATCGGATGGATTTTTTTAAAAATTCTTTTCAAATGGCATTCTTCTGAGTGGTTTAAAAAAAAGTTCTTAACATCCTATATAGCATACTATATAAGGTAATGGTCAAAACGGAAGCAGAAACCTACCGCTGACAAAATTGTCTTCGGATAAGATGTATTACATATAAAAACTCTCCATGCACACGGATATTACCAAGGAAATTGATCACGTGATACACCGGAAACAGGTCACATGATTGTCTGAAATCGCAATATTAAAGATGCCCGTCTACAGCCGGTGATCAAAAACGCTTTTAAATTTCAAACAATTTAGAATGGTACAGAAATCAGCCCTTTGTGTAAACATGGATAAATTACTGACATATATGGTGTAGTTGAGAAAAAGAAACACGGAGATTTGTATTAGAAACCGAACATTGGTCAGAAGAAAACTGGCTGACGATCGCAGCTGTAAACAATGGCGTTGCGTCACGGAAATTTATCGTTGGTCTCCGCCTAGAGTCGGATACGGTGTAATTTGCATATAGGTCGCGACCTCCGTCTGATAATCGAGGCTGCAACCGAGAAGCCTCCATTTTCCTTTGTCTACCTCATTAGACGCAGGGCGAAGGTCAAATATAGTCACGTGACAGAATGCATGATCATCATACGAATCTACCCGAGTGTATAACGGATATATCGAAATCTTCGATTCATAAACCGGAAACGACGATTCTGTTTACATGGAAGGCCGCAAGTCAGCGAAATGCATTTTCTATCGACCGTAATCTAAGCAACCTTGCAACCGTCAGGCGCAATATTTGGCATGAAGATATAAGAATGACTATAGTTTGATAAATTAAAGACAAAATGAGTTAAAACTGGCTGAAAATGAGTATAAGGGCCTCTTTATAAAGTACAGCTGTATGTATTATTGTTATTTTTGCGATGACACACGAAAAAGAAAAAGAACATGCTGTTTATGAACAAGACTAGCCACAAGAGCTCAAGAGGCTGTTTATAGAATTATGTTTAGATACGAGTCATGTACTGTACAAAGGGGTTTCATGCATCTGCAAAAAGCATCGATCCAGTTCAGCCTGCGCAATCCGCGCAGGCCGAACTGGGTCGAAACTTTTTGCTATTGTTAAATATTCTGCCTGTAAAAGGACCGTTTTACCCGGAATTCAGTCCTTTTTTTAAACCAACTGACTCCATATAAAGCAGCGACCCGCTATATCTATTGCAGAACGAAAATGCATTAAACGCTCTTGTGCCAGCGCCGCTCTTGCCTGTGAAACAAGTCTTTACAGCTTTAATTTATCGTTCTTTATGATTGCTTCCTGAAAACCTTAACCAGTTCTTACGTCGTTTTGCGTTTACATATAGTTCCAAATATACTACCTCATTACTGGATTCGAACCTAGAACCTTTCCTGTGAGAGGCCTACGCTTCACCCCTACACCATTGTCTCCAACAGGCTATTCTTAGCATAATACGCGGTCATCAAATATCGACCATGCAAACCCGATAAAGTTATCTCTCTTGAGTAGTCTTTTGCATATTTGGTAAATAAATGCACAAGTCTCGCGTGACAGGTATGGTGCCCGTTACGTAGACAAACCATTTACTAACCCATAAAGAGAATAACAAATGAGAATTAAAGACCGAACATACTTATCAGACCCTGCATCGCAATGGAATGTGCTTCTTTAGAAGATAGTTGCATTTGATTGTATTGCGTGTATGTTGCCTTCGATTTTTGTTTACACGTGGTACCGGAAGTAAGTCTAAACGCACCTTTAGTTTGAAGAGTTCAGCTAATGGAAACAATGAGTAATGCGAAAGTTGCTCAAGAAATTAAAGATGCTGACTCTACAAATGGACAAAATATGCAAAAAAATAAATTCCGGAACAAGACTTCTGAATTTTGAAGATATAATGATATAGCAATATTTCTTATCACTTATACTTTACTGTACGAGAATATTTAGGTGCCTGAATAATTTATCAATTTTTCACAATCTTGAATGATAGATGGTGCATCCACGTATATTTTCATCCACTCGTATCAACCCTAAGCTGCTACGTGCGACTCAAGGAGCTTTTGCGGCCAGTGCTGACAAGATCAGACAACACAGAACGTGCAGTTTGATTTTGGACATACACCGTCTGATAAAGAGATATCCCCCCCCCCAACAAAAAAACTTAGAAATTGAAAATTCTTTTTCTTTTTTTAATTGGCTGGAAGGTTTCATTTGAATTTTTTGGAAAGTCAATGGTTAATATGAGATCCGTCCTCTTCAGCCAATCATTGATAAATTCAATTAACTGTCGGTGTTAATTCTAAGAATAACAACATTTGGCGTCGAAAACAATTGCGTGTCAGGGAGGCAGTCATCTTGTTTTTTACAAAAACAGTATGGCGGAAAGCTGTAGCCAATACAACCAATTGACCCTAAACCACACAATCCCGTGTTTTGACTACCTTAAGAAGAAGACTTTTCAAAACATTGTGGTAGAAGGAGAAAATGCTGAACACCAGCATTTTCTCCCGTTCCCACAATGTTTCCAATCCTCTCAAAAACAAGTTTAAATGTTTGAATCACTTACCTATTTTGTCGTCTGCAAATGCTTTCAATCTGGAAGAGTCTAAAATTCTGTCCTTTGGTAAATAGTTAATTACTACATCAAATGATCAAGACTATTTCTCTTAATTTTCAGAATATCGTTGTCTGAGAAGTTTGCCGGTTACTATGGTAACTTAAGAGGTCTTCTACTTGGGTCCCACTTAGCTGGGCGTCGAGCTAATTATCAAGAGAGTCCTTTTTCTGAAGAAGCTCAACTGACGGCCTTCAAGAAAGACAAAGATAGTGGAAAAGAAGGTACGTGACCTTGAAAGATGAATTTTACCCATACAAGAATCTGCTGTACTGAATTTTTAACCCTTTACCTCAAAATCTCGACTTTTTACGCCCTGTGAAAGAAGGCTTTTGAAAACATTGTTGGAAAAGAAGAAAATGCTGGTGAACCAGCATTTTCTACTTTTACAACAACGTTTTTCACACTATCAAAGGCAAATTCGTCATTTGGGCCACCCTTAATTTGTCGTCTGCAAATGCTTTCAGTTTGGACTAGTTTAAAATGTTGTCGTTTGGTAAAGAATTAAACCCCCGGAAAACGCACGTTTTCGAAGTTTTGTTAGATCCTTACTGCCCAGCCTCAGTAACTCAATCGGTAGTATACAGGACTTGAGAACAGGGGCAGGGTCCAAAAAATCCACTCGTCCGCTCGTATTTACGAGTGAGAAATGGGTGAGGACGAGTGAAATTTTAGTCATGGTCGTCCGACAGGACGAGTGGTAAATAGGAGGTAGTAAACAAATAAGTTTTTCAGATGAATATTTAACTTACAGGAGACAAAACGGTCACTCCATTATTAAAAAAGAGAATTAAGGGTATTCTGGAAATCAAATATTGAAACAAGACATAAAACCTGCTGGTACCCGCTCCAAATAAAGACCGGTTTCAAGTCGGCCTAATGATATAACCCGGGACATTTTCATTGCATACAGATGTTTTAATATGCCTCGGATAGATCTAATTCAATTCGATTGACTTTGCTAATTTATTAAAACGATCGATATTTACAATAACGCAAATACTTTCCCAAAACCAGGTCCAAAAACTGTGTTGTTTTGGCTCTATTAATTTCTTATAACTTGACCGGACAAATGATACCGGATATTCAAACCCGGTATTTAATGTTCGTTGCTACGGGAGACAATATAATTAGCATTTCCGTTTCGTCTGAAAAAAAAAACAGGAGTCAAATATTGGACAGGTTTTTCTCGTCGGACGAGTGAGGATCAAGGCAGGGCAAGTGTTTTTTCAAAGTCACTTGTCCTACAGGACGAGTGTCCTTTCCGGAAATTTTTGGACCCTGAGGGGGTCGCTGGTTCGAATCCCCAGCTCAGCAAATTTCTCTCCAAGGAGAGATGATAGTCATTGCGACAGGATTCATTCGTCTCTCACCACTGATCATTGTTTTGATGATGGTTATGAGGGAAATCAGCCAGTGGCTTGGGAAGAACAATGTGCGAAGTACTGGGAACAAAACACTAGGAAAGCATGGATAGGTGCACTGGTCGCCGCGATATAACTGAAACAATGTTTAAAAGGCGTTAAACACAAAGCAATCAATCGATCCTTAGTCACCGGAACGTCTCTCTAGTAGATGACTTTCACAGCATTTCTGGCAACTGTTATCCTGGCGACATAATTTCAGACTTTCCACAATGAAAGCATTTGCAGACGACAAATTCAGTATAGCAGAAATGATTGGAAATTGTATTTGAGGTAAACATGAAAAAAAAAAAGAATGCTGTTTAACAGCATTTTCTCCTTTTCCCACAATATTTTATAATCCTTTTCAACTCTTAAACCCCTAAAGCCCTGGAACCGACTTAAGTTGTTTTAGCAGACAGTGTAGTTCTAAGATCAGACTGCACGTTCTGTGCAGTCTGATCATACGCCTACACTGTCTGCTACTGTGTTACATATTTTAACGGAAACTACCTTGAAATATGAATATTTTGGGCTGTTTTTCCTAATCAAAAAGGTCCAAATCATTTGAGTCATGCCCTGGCAAAAGGGAGCTTAATGCATCTCGTGATCCATGATACCAAGCAAGCCATCACATACCTATGGATCCATGATATCCACTTTTTCTTAATAAACGACTAAATCATGAGGTAGACTGGTCCTTGTACATACAGAAAATTGACTCAATAGCGAAAAGTTTCGGCCCTGGTCAGCCTGCGCGGACTGCGCAGGCTGACCTAGGTCGATACTTTTCGCAGATGCATTAAACCCCCTTTTCACAGAGCATGGCTCATTTATTTAGCGCTTTAAAACCTGGGATCGTTTGTTAAAAGGTTAAAAACATGTATGAACCCAATTAAACAGATGACTGTAAAAAGAGCGATTTCTCCATTGCCTTAATGTTTTCAATCAGTGTTTTAATGGGAGCCATTCCTGTAAATTAAATCATCTGCCTTGCCAGATAATGACTAAAGGTAACCAACTAACAGATTGGTCCTTTCACCTGTATTCCTTTGTTTTTATCCTTGGTTTTCTTGGGGATGTTGCGATAAATATAACAATGATTTATGATGTATAGTAAGGTCAGCATGTAATTCAAATCAAATTGTGTTCTAAATCATCAGGAACTACGTATATATCGATTTGTAAAACAGTCTTACCAGATATACTTGAAATATTATTACAAGAACGTAGCTGTTCAGTGCAAGAAAATCAAGGATAAAATCCAAGTAATACTCTTATCAGGACCAATGTAGTACTGGAGAAGAATCAAGGGAAATAACTGAAGAATGGCCCTCATTGTAAGATGAAGAAAGAAATATTTTTAAAAAGATAAACGGCGTAAATTTACAAACAAATAGGCAGAAGTCCTTAAAATAAAACATGTGTACATTTTTCACCAATCACAAATTTCTATTTATTCATTTGTTATCGATACCTAAAATTCGGTCAAAAGCAAGCACATTCAGCTACGCCGAAAGATTAGCCTTCAAAGACAAGATTTTATCGAATTTGTGTTTTATGCAGTATGGGAAGTAACTCATGTGAGATAATCTGTTTTGCTATGGTGTTATCTCCCTTCCATTCATCGACATAGTGAGCTATGAGCCATTCCCTGGCAAAAGGGGGCTTAATACATCTCCGTGATCCATAGTACCGAGCAAAACATAAAATACATATGGATCCATACTAGCCACTTCTTTAAAAAATCGACTTAATCATGAGGTAGACTAGTCCTTGTACATACAGGAAATTGACTAATAGCGAAAAGTTTCGGCCCAGGTCAGCCTGCGCGGGCTGCGCAGGCTGACCTGGGTCGATACTTTTAGCAGATGCATTAGGCCCCCTTTTCACAGAGCACGGCTCTATGTCCTTGCAAAAACGCGGTTTAATGCATCTCCGTGATGCTTTATACAAAGCAAGTTACCATATAATTATGGATCCATGAAAATCCATTTTGGCTAACAACGGGCGGAATTCTGAGTAAGAATGTAGGAAATGGACCAGTAACAAAAGATACCGAACAAGGTAAGTCCTGCGCGGATCAGACTGACCGGAACGACACTTTTGTCAGATATATTAAACCCCCTTTTCACAAAGCATGGCTCATATTTTTAGACATGTACCCAGTTTCAATCAGTTAGTCACATTCTTATACTAATTCGGTTTTGATGCAAATTCTTACTCTAAGGCACACTCAATCTCGAACGTTGATTCTTGAACTTAACTATTTCGTAACATAGACAATTCCAAGGGTTGTACCCGCTAATCATTGAACTCAAACCTTGAACCAGTAATATGACAGACCGAACTATCCTCACACCACTATCGCTCGACCTAAAAGGTTCTTTTAGGATGCCATTTTTTAACGATCCTTTAGAACGAGGCTTTCTAAAACATTGTTGGAAAAGGAGAAAATGGTGGTAACCAGCAATTTCTCCTTTTACCACAATGTTATCTACCTTATCAAAGACAGAAATCGTCATTTGAGTTCAATATTTATTTCGTCAAACCTTTTTCGTCGTGACATTGATTCACAGTAATTTTAAAGAAATCGAATGAACATATAGAAGATATTCTTCGTGATGAGAAAGTTCTTCTTTTGTCACAATGCTTTCTCATATATACGCATGGTACTGAACCTGAAGGAAGAATTACCTGGCTTCATTAATTATCGATTTCTGTCACATTGCTTGGCCAAACAAGTGAATATTTTTTATAGTTCTCTATTACCTCCCTTTAAAATATTTACAGTAAATTCGTGCTCTATTACAGTGGGCAAGTATATAAAGACATATCATTGTAAAAGTTGAAGCAATGATAGATAATACGCCCACTATTTACAGTTGGGAACAATTTTCTGAAATTTCATAATGCATGACAATACCTGTAGAACAAGACAATTTCTTCAGTTCATAGGTTGTATAAAAAGTTTTGTAAGTAAATGAAATGGATATTTTCAGTCTGTACATGGTCGTGCCGGTAGGCCGTATGAAATTCTTACAGACCGCAAATTTTGAAGCGTCCTCTTCGGAGAGACGATCACTTCAACAAGAGACATACTGACTGCACATTCGGAATACTTTGCTAGAATAACCTTTACCATGAGAGACAAAGAACTCGTTCAGTTTGTTTTTTTCTATCCATCTCATACTTCTTTCTTTTCTATCTACCCTATAGATCTATCTACCGGTACCTTGTCCGACAAAGCGCCTTGCGTGGTGCCTGCCAGCTTAACCCTTTACCACAATTCCGACTTTTAACGACCATAAGAAAGAAAGCTTTTGAAAATATTGTGGAAAAAGGAGAAAATGCTGGTTACCAGCATTTTCTCCTTTTTCCACAATGTTTTCTATGCTTCCAAAAACAAATTTCAATTTTAGAGTTGCACTTAATATGTTGTCTGCAAATGCTCTGGATTTCGACAGGTCTAACATCTTGTTGTCTGGTAAAGGGTTAAGGTTAGAAAAAGATTGACACAGTAAGCCCGATATGTACTTAACTTGAAAAAAAGACATGCGTCTTTTGCTTTGACTAGATCTCTGTTTGACAGTTTATCAAACGACAACTTTTTTAGACTCTTCCAAGCATTTGCAGACCACAAAATAGATGTGGCTAAAAAGGCTACAAATCTTGCAAAGGGTGGGGGATACCTAGGGGGTCTGCATTAGGCATCGGGCAGACTAAATGAAAATTGGTCTGAATGGGGCAATTTTGTAGGTGAAAAAAAGAGGAAAGGTTTCGCACATTCCTCACAGCATGGACTCAGAGAGAGAGAGAGAGAGAGAGAGAGAGAGAGAGGGGGGGAGAGGGAGGACAGACAGATAAAGGACTCAGAGAGAGAGAGAGAGAGAGAGAGAGAGAGAAAGAGAGGAGAGGAGAGTGAGAGGGACTGGGACAGACAGATAAAGAGGGTTACATGTTTGATAGCATGTTCTCAGGGACAGAGACAGTCAGACAGACAGACAGACAGATAGCAGAGAATAGCAGAGAATAGCAGCGGATAGAAGTTTTAAAAAATTGTTTCAGACGGTTGAAGTCGGCGTTGGTGAAAAATTTCGGTGACTGAGCGTGTTGGTTGCTATACTATACCCCTCCAAGAGACCAAACAGAAGTTGAGATAATAAAACATGCTACTTCCTTACCAAACAATCCCGTATATTACAAGACAAATTTATGATGCATTACATCATAGAAGCCGCAATCTTTTGGTGGACAATTTCAGAAATATTGGCTTTCTAGAAAAAAAATGTGATTACATTTTTGTATCTGTCCCCCCCCCCCAAAAAAAAAGGGAAGATCATGACAAATGATAATAAAATGCGGGGGGGGGGGGTAGGGGGGGAGATAGGCAAATGTTAAGAGAGGAATCTTAAATTATCTTGTACCATTATTATCATCATAATCATCATTATCATTTAAAGTGATAATGCGTATGTGAGAAAACATGTAAAAGCATCGGAATTTTCAAATTTCTACTCAAAGTTTGAAAATGGAGAAATTGCGCATTCAAGTACCGTATTTTTCATTATTAAATGATTTTAAATAGCAAACTTCTGTAGGGGCATCAAAGGCGACACTGCGGAATTACGTAAGTTAGTAATTATTCAAAGTGATATTTAGATCGTTGTTCATGTAGATCTACATGTATTTACAATTTTTTGTGATATTTTCTTTGTGTTTCATTTTTTACAAAAAAGAAAAAAAATATATTCAACAACTTTCTTCTAAAACATTTTCTTTTTGCTTGTCAAAAAGTATCTTAGCCTGCTTGTAACAAACTCTTTACATTTCTACTCCAGAATTAGAGACTTTTGCATAGTATCTCCAGAATTCTTCTGATCATAGCCTTCACTGTTGGCGCGAACCACTAAAAAAAACAAGATTATTTTTTTAAGTCTTTAAGGATCTGGATCTATTCAACAACAACATAGTAACTACTACTCTATATATTTCGTTTAATAAAAAATAGTTTGAACCATTTTCTGCATAGACCTTGTACAAACCTATAAAACTTCTTGATGTAAACTTCAAGAGCCATTCCAAACCCTTGACCAGCAGCGACGTAAAAAGTTGTATATGCACAGTGATAGGTTCGGTAATAACTTTATCCTTTCTGCTGCACCGAATGAAATTAATATTCTGAGTAAGGAAATAGAAACAAGAAATTTTTTACGTTTACAATATCTTATAAAATATTTTTTTTTTTTAAAAATTACACAGGCTATGTACGGTCTGGTCTTGATCTATTTGTCATTTTCGAACAGTTTCAACCCTGAGAGCACTATGCACCACTTTGATAATTTTTGTGGACAAGTACATCACGATCCATACATTTTTATGGGTTTTGTAGATCAGGACCATAATGTAGAGAACTTACAGTGTAATCATAACAGCTTCGACACACAATACATTAAATCAGGGATCGTATATACACATATAAGATCCCTGATTAAATGCTAAATTTTACAGGGCTCATTTAAGGTAGATCGTCCATGTAACTAAATTCCATTCGGCTAAAGTGTCGACGAAGGGAAGAAAAAGTGTTATCTTTTCACAAGCTTTCTATAAATAGCTGATGTAGACTGCTCTTTGTTATACGATTAACTGTGTAGAGGTAATCAGTCTGTAACTTGATCAAAGGTTAACCGCCCTATTATCTTAACAGATTAAAACTGGACGAAACACTTGTACATAAAACTGCTTCTGATTGTCATATTCTAAGATGCTCTCCATCTCATAATTATCATTATTTTGTCTTGTAAAAAAGCAGACAAATGCGAAAACCGTTTAGAGGTGGGAGAGCCTGTGATAAACGGAAAGCATTACAATTTCGTTTGGGAACAAGGAAGGAATCCTTGAAGTTGGGAAAGTTCGGGGGACTAGCCAATAAAAGGAAGTTTATTTTTCTGTATTTTCGTTGTTATTTGGGAATGAACTTATATTGCAAGAAAAGCAGACTTAATGTTCATGTAGGTCTGATTGAATATTTAAGAAAGAGTATTGTGGAGTAATTTTGTAACACTAATACGACATTATTAGAAAACTTCTAAAAATAATAACCAATCGAATAATTACTGATCATCTACATGGTAAATAGTTTAGGTACATTCCTATTGGAAGCCGCTTTCTAGCGGCTTCCAATAATTGGCTTGCATCATGCGAAAAGGGGCATTCGGACATTTGCGTAAAGTGTCGTCTCGGATCAGCCTGCGCAGTCTGCGCAGGCTGATCCGAGACGGCACTTTACGACTACATTAGATTTTGTCCTACAGTAGACTTGCCCAAAACAGAAAATTACATAAAAACGGAAAGTGTCGTTTCGGATTAGTCTGCCCGGACTGCGCAGACTGATCCGAGACGACACTTTACGCAGATGTCCGAATGCCCCTTTTCGCCTGTTGCAGGCCATATGGATTTCAACTATATTTCGCTTTAGAAGTTTTTTTTAAGAAAACCTTAACAAAGATTCCTTATTTTCATTCTGGCGCAAACATAGCTTTAACAGATGGCTACAAAGACATGTAGAAAACAAGAGGAATTACCGAGGTATTTTCTTGGACATTTACTGTAAAATTTCCTATGCCGTTAGTAACGGTATAGCGGTTATTGCTTAACGTGAAATAAATGCATTTTAACACAATTTTAACTTGACTCCTTGGCTCAATTGTAGAGCCGCCGCCAATAGTTTTGAAGGTCAATTGTTAGAGTCCCATCGCAAGCATCTTTCCCCAACGTGTTCTCCATATAAGGGTAAATATTCACGTGTTCGTAGTCTTTCCTTACAAAATAGCAACTGTATCCGCCCAAAAACTTTTTGATTCAAAATCCGGTTTGAAAAGGCCCCTTTAACGACCATGAGGAAGGAGATTTTTGAAAACACTGTTAAAAAAGGAGCACGATGTTTTGCTGTTTTTTCAAAGATAAAAACAATCATCTGAGGCGCCTCTAATTTATCACCTGCAATTCCCCTCAATTCGAATAAGTCTAAGATTTTGTTCGTTTGGTTAAGATTTAATTCCGGCGCTGATGGAAAAAGTGTGTGTGACCCGGATGGATCGGCTGCTTTTTGTGTCCCCGACAGACCAAACAAGTGGAGCACGTGAACTCTTTACCAGACGACAAAACTTAGACTAGCCCGAATTCAAAGCATTTGCAGACGAGAGCTTAAATGTGTCTCAAATGATAGTATTTTTTTTATGAGGGATGGAAATATTGAGGGAAAAGAAGAAAATGCTGGTAACAGCATTTTCTTCTTTTCCCTCAATGTTTTTCAATGTCGTCTTTCCCAGTGTCGTTAAAACTTGAATTTGTGGGTAAAGGTTTTTTATTTCCCATTTTTCCCTGTTATGGGTAGGTTAACAATTTGGCTATGTTACGTGCACCGTGAAGGTTACGCTAATATCGTGCTGTCTCGCAATACTTGTTCATTTTCTTACTTTTTATGCACAAGAGTGCTCAAAGGGAGATGACTATATCGGACTAGCGATAAGAAGTTATGGGCCTTGTTCCTTCATGATTGGGACAAACCCGCGAAGCTTCCCAACGGAGAGACCAAAGTGTAGATGTCATATACAGTCACTGAACGCCTCATAGATGTCCGCAAAAGTTCCTCCAAAAACATTAAGTTGTGAAGTATGCAGTGGATCTTGGTCAGCTCAGGGATCGTATATGTATATATAGGATCCCTGGTCAGCTCACAAGGATTTCCCAGAACTGCTCTGAAATGACCAAGTTCTCTGTGACGTCATCTATACATGAAACTGAGGCCTCCTCCGGTGAGGCTATGGATGGGGGTTTTTACTCTTTAGCACACAGTCCCGAGTTTTAACGACTTTGAGAAAGAAAAATTTAAAAACATTGTAGGAAAAGGAGAAAATGCTGGTTACCAGCTATTTTTCCCCTTTCCCACAATGTTTTCTATCCTAAGACACATCTTATCGTTTTAACCAAATTTAAGTTGTCGTTTGCAAAAGCTTTCAGTTTGAATATGTTAAAAATTTTGTCATCTGGTAAAGGCCGTTAGCCAACACTGATATTTAGGGCTCCAATGTCTGCAATATCGTAGAAAATACCGGTGAACAATGCCTCTGTCATAAGAACAGCTTTTATCTTTTTATTACCTCCCTTTAAAAGATATTTACAGTTAGATGTACTATATGACGAAGGATCAGAAATCCAGTGTTTAAATATAGAAATATATAGGCACTTTGCATGGATCTAGAGATTTTTTGATGATATTATTGTTTTTTGCAATCAAGTGTGACAGTATTAAAATATATATACCCATCTTAAAACCAATGATCAAAAGTTTATACAACATTTATAACCTTGACAATGTTAATGAAATGGACATTTTCAGTCTGAACTCGGCCGCGTGAAACACGATGTACGAAATTTGTGCTGGTCGACACTTTTGCAATGTCTCTCTACGGAGACATTTACCTGTGAACTTGTAAGCAAAATCATACCAGTGGCGGTAAAGCAGAACTCATAACATGGGGATGGTGTTAATGGAGATAATAAACATGGGGGGGGGGGATAATAGTAGCATTCTACCTCATCAGAGATCGGAGTCCGCTTTATCTCGAGTTCCAATCCTATCATTTTATTTTCTTATGTTCGGGCATTACTTTGTCCAAAAAAAAAAAGGGGGTGTAATAATTAAGGAATCCATTATCAGTTCAATGACAATAGATATTACGTAAAAGGAGACCGCGATAACGAGGGATAACAAAATATTACCGCCTGGAGCCAGGTTAGATTTAATTCAACATCTGCAAATGCTTGAACAAGTCTCTACTTTGGCAGATCTGGTAAATATTTACAATAGATTTATCAAACATCGTTTTAACCCTTTGATATACAAACCCTTGTTTAGTCATCCCAAGGAAGAAGACTTTTAAAGGCAGCGTTTGCTACCAGTCTTTAACCCTTTACCAAACAATGCCGATTTTTTAACGACCCTGACAAAGTTTTTGAAAACATTGTGGGAAAAGGAGAACTTGCTGGTAATCAGCATTTTCTCCTTTTCCCACATTGTTTTCCACTCATTCACCGACGGATCCAATAATGTTAGCTACATGTAATTTGACGTGTGCAAATGCTTTATGAATTGATGAGTGTAACGTTGGCAGCCATATACTAGGATCTCCTTTTCTTTCAGTTTCCTAGTCTTTCACCGACAACCCATCTGTAGCTTGACGAATACAGTTATCTTCAAATTGGATCGGTGTAACGCTTGGCGATTTACTTCGATGGTCGTTTCGTAATATTTCACATGTACATGTATATATTTCTCTCGCATCAGTCCTAAGACTGACGTTACAAATATGGAAGTCAGTACGAAGTTTGCACTTCTTCCAGACATCGACCAAGTTCAATGATGTCTATAATCTTGATCTACACGACTGAAAAGGTGAAAGAGCGTATATAAAGTATCTACTCATAGTTTTATCGTGGGTTATCAATTTTTAAATTTACCGTCGATGTTTTAAAAAGTGTCCACTGTAAATGAAATTTATATTAAGTGCATTACGAATATTTCAATTTTTGTAGCCTAAAATATACATTTGATTTCTAGGACATGCATTTGACGTTTATCTTTTAAAGGGAGGTAATATTGTAAAAGCTTTATGTTCGGAATATCGATCATAATGCTTGATTGGTTGGAAATAGCTAACAGGGTTCAGAAGCATTACGCACTCCGGATCGAGAATGGTATTTCACCCTTCGGCTGCCAAGCGGGACGCATTTCGCGTTTTGCGGTGTAAATTAAGATCAGACTGCACAGAACGTGCAGCCTGAGCTCTGATCTACACTGGCCACTGCTTTATTCTTGATCATGAACGAACCATCTCTTGATCTTGCAGCGGAACTGTATTTGTAGCCTTTGAGAAAATGTAATTTATTTATTCAGTAATAAGAGTTAATAGAAGAGTTTGTAGCTGAAATTCACAGGCAATTTTGCTCGTCGTTTAAAATGCATCAGCGGGGAGTAGAATAAAGATGAGACTGCAGACTGCACGTTACTGACCTTGATCTTGTGACACCGTCTACGAAATTGATTCAATGGTGTTTTACGCCGCTTCACACATTATTTCAGTTATATCACGGCGACAGCTCACTTTATTTATGAATTTCTTGGGTTTCATCAGTACTAGGCTAGGGCTCTGAAGTATCTTACCCAAAGACACTCCCACGTGAAAGAGCCAGTGTGTCCAGTGAGGCTCGAACTCGGGACCTCAAGGTCACGAGTCCTACACTTTTCCACTGAGCCACGCAGGACCCCGTCCGATTACGAAAGCCGTCAATGTTGCTCATTTTAATCGAAGAATTAACTCATAACAAGACTGGGCCAAATTGAAAGTACTTGCAATCGACATAATAGAGAAGTGGCGCTCTAGCAAAAGGGAGTTTAATGCACCTCCATGATGTGCCGAGCCCAGTTGCTCAGTTGGTTGCGTGCAGAACTTGAGAACAGCGGGTCGTGGGTTCGATCCCTGGCTCGGCCAATTTCTTTCCGAGGATTGATGATAGTCATTGCTGCAGGATTCATTCTTCTCCCATCGCTGACCATTGTTTCGACCATAGTTATGTGGGAAAGCAACCAGTGGCTTGGAAAGAAAATTGTGCTGAGTACTGGTAAAAGAGATTCCAGGAAAGCATGGATAGGTGCAATGGCCGCCGCGGTTTAAGTGAAATAATGTTGAAAACGGCGTTAAACACCATACAATCAATCGATATCCGTGATGCATTATTCCAAGCAAGTCGTCAAATAATTCTTGATCCAAAAATACATTCTGTCTAACAACAAGCTGAATCATGAGGTAAACAGGGTCGAAATCACCAACCATTCTTAAGAACATTGTTAGTCTAATTGTCCACGATTTTCTAATTTTGAAAGTAACGCAACTTCTGATTGGCTAAACCATTCGGTTTAGCCAATCAGAAGTTGCGTTACTTTCAAATTTAGAAAATTCTGGAGAATAAGACTAAGAACGTTCTTATATAAATATGGTGGATGAATACGGGCCCTTGTCCTTACAGCTGAAGAAAACTGACCAATAGCAAAAAGTTTCGACCCAGGTAAGCCTGCTGATGTATTAAACTTCCTTTCAAATAAACAGTTTCATTTAAATGGTGGGAAACATTGCAAGACAAGGAGAAAAAGCTGGACTCCAGCCGATTTTCTCATTGTTTTCCAAACGCATTCTTTTTCCTCAGGGTCGACAAATCAACATACTTGGGAAAACCAACATGCGAATGGTGGTGCACGTGTCGGTGCTCTTGCGGACTCCGAAATACAATACACGCCCATTTGTAAATATGGGCAGAAAATACACTCAGCGCTCGATATTTTGCAGCCTATATGCTGTCGGAATTGACCTTTCAGGGCGGTGTTACGTTATGGTTCACTCCATTTTAGATCGAGGCAAAATCAGGTACATGTAATTCGGAAACATCGTGAGTAGCCGTATGAATTGCAATCCATTTAAAGATTAAAAATTCAACAAAATTGAACAACATAGATAAGAAGCACGATTTTTCACAATGTTTTCAGACGGTAAAAGAGTATGCACTTCAGTTCATGTGTCCATAAATTAAAGGAACGATTTTAAAGTACTGTTATGATGCATGTGTTTACGTAGATTTATGACGAACAAATCCGAACTGGCTCAATGCCACTAAAATGAATAATAAACTGGTCGACTTATCATTATGTCAAAGGTTAGCCACGCCCTGCCAGGTCAATTCTTACATCCTACAACAGTTTCAAAGAACATTATTTATATACATGTAGATCTATGTTCCAAATTTCAAGACCAGTCATTTGATTGGCTATGACAGGATGCCTATCTCAGCCAATCAGTCTCATTGTCAGGAAATTTAACCTTGTTTTCTTGCGGAATGGCCGTAGGTTTTTTTTCACAGGCGGAAGAACAAATACATGCAGATGTAAAGATATAGTAGATCAGGGATATTACAGATAGAGTAGGTGGAAAGATAAATCAGGGATCGTATAAAATCTAAGTTTACTATCCCTGAGTAGATAGATGAAAGGCCATTTTAACCCCTATGCTCCTAAATAAAAGAAATGAAACTTTTAAGCCGATGTTAAAAAACCCAAATATTGCGACCAAAAAGCTATTTTTGGAGGAAATATTTCTCCTTATCGGATAATGTAGATCCAAGATCAGACTGCACGTTCTGTGCATTTTACTTGTCTTAGCAAGTCATCACATAATTATAAAATCGATTTGGTCTGACAATCGACTGAACCGAGCGGTTGAATGGTCCTTTGACAAGTACATGTATAATCTACCAAAAGCAGAATGTTTCGATATTTAACGGGAAACAAATATTAACACGTCAGGGTAATTTTTATTACCTCCCTTTAATACTTATGTATCGCTATGCCATATTTCAAGTATAAATTCGGAAAAGAACACCTTTTCCTACAATGGAATAAAAGTGAATTGAAAAAAATATCTTTTCATACATTCAGTTTGAAAATGGAACATTTTTCATCATTGAGACGATATCATGCAGATGATACAAACTGTAATACGGCTATAGATGAAATAATTATAAACCGTTTCTGACCACCAACATGTTAAGTATCGAAAGATACTTTCAGTCTGATCTTTAACGGGATCATTCTATGAGCCTGAACTCGTTCAGATCCGCATTTGTGGAGCGTCATTCCTCGGAATGATGTTTAAAAACCCAACGACAAATAATTTCAAAGCATGAGTACACAAGGAATCGACGTCCATTCGACGAGATACCTTTGCCATCAGACCGGGAAAAAAATCTGGTACGTGTTAACCCTTAAAGTGCCTTACACTACTATAGTTGCCTTTGCGGTCAATGTAGATCAAGACCAGACTGCACAAAATGTGTAGTCTGATCTTTCATCTTCACTGTCCACTTTGCTGAAACACTGCAGATAAAAGGCACCCACTAAAATTGCTACTATCGTGGGTTTATTCTAGAATGAAAATGTCCTTTGGGTTTATTCGGCGCTGTAACCCTTTACCTCACAATCTCTTTTGATGACCTTAACAAAGACAGCATTTGAAACCATTGTGGGAAAACGAGAAAATGCTGGTAACCAGCATTTTCTCCTTTTCCCACAATGTTTTATACTCTTTCACAGACGAATACCATCACTTCAGACACTTTATTTGGCGTCTGCAAATGCTTTGAATTTTAACAGGTCTAAACTTTGTCGTTTGGTAAAGAGTTAAGGGTAAACTCCTTTCCAAACGACAAAATTTTAGACCAGCCTGCAATAAATGCATTTACAGATTACAAATAAATGTGCTGAAATAATGGAATTCGTCTCTAAAAATGCTGAAAAGCTTATGAAAAAAGGAAGAAACACTTAATCTTTTAATGGACATGTTTTCTTTCTGAAGTTCGTTAAAACTCGGAATTGTTTTCTCAAGTAATATGTTGATTAATTGATTGATTGTATGGTGTTTAACGCCGTTTTCAACATTATTTCAGTTATATTGCGGCGGTCAGTGTACCTATCCATGTTTTCCTGGAGTCCCTTTACCAGTACTCCGCACAATTTTTCTTTTCAAGCCACTGGCTGCTTTCCCACATAGCCATCGTCGAGACAAGGGTCAGTGGTGGGAGAGAAATGAATCCTGTCGCAATGGCTATCATCAATCCTCGAAAGAAACTGGCCGAGCTAGGGATCGAACCCACTGTTCTTAAGTCCTGCACGCTACCGACTGAGCTACCGGGGCTCGGCTCAAGTAATATGTAGCTAGATCTAAAGTTGCTTTTATACAGGGCCAGACTGCCTTCTGTGGACAATGTAGATCAAAATCAGACTGCAAAGAATATGCAGTCTGATTTTAGATATACACCGTCCGCGATATTCTAAAATATTTTAAACATTTTCTAGCACAAACACCCTTGAAACTGCAACGTTTTCTTTTTTTTTTTTTTTTTTCAAGATGGGAGGGGAGGCGAGGCGGAGGAAAATCATTTAGCGCTCTACGGACTCCCTTCGCCATTTCTTACCATAGATCTTTACTATTTACCACACAATCCCGACTTCTGACAACTAGTATTAAGAATCAAAGCGTTGAGAACCCTGAAGTGGTATTTATCAAGGAAGCCATTGTGTGGAATTGATAATTTGAAAGAAAAAGAAAAATATTATTCAAATATTGGCTTGAAAGTCAACCTACTAAGCAAATGAATACCTTTTTTTGGTTGAAGGGAGAGTACTCATGACAAAGTTAGGATTATTTGTGTATTGGTGGTCTCCCTTTGATCATTCAGGAGGAGTCATGAGTAATGTCCCTTGACAGTAGGATGCATGATGGATAGAGAGAGAAACCATGTGAATATATCCAATAAATTTAAGTTTGTACCTGAAAACTATGATTTTGAAATATCTTTGGTCATCAATATCTAATTCCCAACATTACAATAAATTATTTCGATCTATAAATATTCATGCCCAATCAAATGGAGTAGCGCGCAATCATTGGATGAACAAGCCATGGGACGAATTGGTTTTGGAACGAAAAATCCCAGGACCAAGTGATCGTTAGACAAATTTTGTATCATTGCGCCAATAGAAGGCTATGAGCGAGTGAAGCTATTTTCAATCGAAAATTAGTATTTCCACGATCGATGGCCTCACCTAGTGTATTTTAACATGCCATTTCCAATTACATGTCTGAATGCTACCGAAAAACTCATTTGCCTTAGAAAAATTGAGTTTAATTGGGTTTATTTCCTTCGGCTTTGGACAAAATACGATACATGGTCTTCAAAATTCAATATTGAACTCATAGTGGTATTGTCTTCGACAAATACCACAAAAATGCTTTGAAAACACTGTGGAAAAAGAAGAAAATGCTGGTAACCAGCATTTTCTCCTTTTTCCGCAATGTTTTCTATTCTATCAAACACGGAAATGATCATTTGGGCTACATTCAATTGTCGCCTGCAAAGAATTTGAATTTGGAAGAGTACATAATTTTGTTGTTTGGTAAAGGGTGAACTCGTTGTTTAAGTGTCGGATAGTCTAATGTACCAGCAACAGAGAGAGCAAACATTAATTTTTTGCGTTTAACCCTTTACCCGGAGACGACTGACACACTATCAAATTTAACCCTAAGGCTGCTAAAAGCACGACTCACTGACATTTTGTGGACAATGTAGATCAAGATCAGACTGCACAAAACGTGCAGCCTGATCTTGGATCTACACTGTTCGATAAGTAGATATTATTCCTCAAAACGTAGCTTTGAAATAGCAATATTTGGGTTGGAATTGAAAATTTTATTTTAGTTATTTAGCAGGATAAAGATAAAGTTTCTGCAGAAAAAAAAATGAATTTTGTCACAGTGATGGGGTTGGCCTTTGACAGGAGAGAAAACATGGCTGGAAAAGGAGAAAATGCAGTATTTTCTTCTTTTCCAACAATGTTTTTAAAATCCTCCTTCTTCAGAGTCGTTGGAACACGGGACTGTTTGGTAAAGGGTTAATCTTTTACTTCTGTATGGATGAGTCATATAAAAAGAATATGAGAAACACACCAGAATATAAAAATTTAACCCTGTACCACACAATCCCGAGTATTAACAATCCCCAGTGACTTTTGAAGACATTGTGAAGAAATGAGAAAATGCTGATAACATTTTCTCCTCTTCCCGAAATGTTTTCTATCTTTCCACAAATTTAAATATTTGAGTCACAATTATTTTGTCGTCTGCAAATGCTTCCAATTTAGATTAGTCTAAAATTTTGTTATCTTTCATAGAGTTAAGGACGGTAAATGAGGTTCCTAGATCAAACGAATTAATTAACTCTGTACCAAACGACGAACTTAGGACTGGACCAAACTGAAAGCCTTTACAGACGACAAATTAAATGTTGCTAAAATGTTGATTTTTGTCTTTGATACAGATATGGTAGCAAACATTGTAGGAAAAGGAGAAATGCTGGTAACCAGCATTTTCTCCTTTTCCAACACTGTTTTCAAAAGCTTTCTCTTTCAGGGTTGTTGAAAGTCGGGATTGTGTGGTACAGGTTTAACTCTGCTTTTTCCCTTTACAAATGAAAACTATCCCATGATTAGCTAGATCTAGGGGGTAGGGAATGTGGTGGAAAGCTTATGAAATATGGTAAGAAAAGAAAAGAAAAAAATACTGGTTAGATCTAAGTTGTTCTACTTTCACCGCAATGTTTTCTATTCTTTCACGGACAAATTGTACCATTTTAGCCTTGCTCAATTTGTCCTCTGCAATTGCTTTCAGAAAGTATGGTAGGGTCAAAATTCTGTCGTTTGGTGAAGAAATCCTTCGAGTAAAGACACGTGATAATCTGGTAGAGGGTTAATTACATTCAGAAATGGCCGATGATATTTACCCGACAGTCGTGTACACACTGAAGAAATTTCATACTGCGAGTCCGACTGTCGTGTACTCAATGAAGGAAAACTCGTTGGGTGCCCGACGGTCGTGCACGGACTGATGAAATTTCGTCTTGGGGGCACGATTACGTGCCCGCAATTTCCGATTTCTTCATTGAGTACACGACGCGGTCGTGTACGCACTGAAGAACTGGAGTCTTACGTACACGTGTAAATGGGTTGGGCCAAAACGCAGACTTTTACGTGAATCGGCACGGCGTAGACAGTCTCATTGGAGCACACGGCAATAGTCATTTATACAGCGTGTTACAGAACATAAACAACAATCCAAATTTTGAGAGTCACATGCACAACTAGACATCATGGGGATTCATTGTGGCAAGTTTGAAGTAGATCTAATTCCGATGGAAATTGTAGGAGTTGCGCACACAAATAACTGCTAACGGACGGACGGACGACCGGACGACCGGGTGTATAACATAATACGACCCTTCGGGCATGACACCCTGTATAAATGACTATTGCTCCACTTAGACGGTTTACGCCGTGCTGGTTCACATAGCAGTCTGCGTTTTGGTCCAATCCATTAATACGTGTACGTAAGACTCCAGTTCTTCAGTGCGTACACGACCACATCGTGTACTGAATGAAGAAATCGGAAATAGCGGGCACGTCATCGTGCCCCCAAGACGAAATTTCATCAGTCCGTGCACGACCGTCGGGCACCCAACGAGTTTTCCTTCATTGAGTACACGACAGTCGGGCACCCAAGAAGTTTTCCTTCATTGAGTACACGACAGTCGTACTCGCAATATGAATTTTCTTCAGTGCGTACACGACGGTCGGGTAAATAGTCACTTTCTTCAGAAATACATGTAATTACCATTTCACACCGGGTGACTGAGATATCCCCACCCACCGGGAGTACATGTATATTAACTCTTTCCACAACTCAGGGAGCTGTTGTGGACATTGCAGATCAAGATCAGACTGCACAGAAAGTGCAGTCTGATCTTTGATCTACACTGTCCACTTTTTTATTCTTGACTGTGACGGCGCTGTCTCTTGGTCCTGCATCAGAACTGTATTTGTTGCTCTTGAATTTTAAAAGCAGATAAAAAGAAAACAAAAAATAGAGCGACCCGTCAACATTTTACCTAGATCTATCCATTTTTCTGCCAGCGACTCACACTTGGACCGACTGGACAATAAGAGATTGTCATTTTCACAATAATTTCCCTGCTTTTAAATGGTATGATTTTAATCTAAATGCATTTTAACGCCCGCATTGTTTACTTTTGGTGGCAACTGGGCCTTTAAATAATGTCTTAAAATGCTTTTAACATAGACAAGTCTAAAGCTTATTTTGTCTGGTAAGGGTTGTATAAAAACTAACCTTGTTATTCCTTGATTGTCGGCGTTCATGTTGCTATGCAGGTTATCCTTTTAAGCTTCATGTGGATGGATTGTGTTCTTTATTCCAATTATAGATCTTCTTTGAACAGCATTTCTTCAATTTACCGTTGCACAATTTACACTATCTCCATTCATTTAACGTCCAAATAAATCCACAATTTCTCGCTATAAAGGAATTTTTTCGCACATGCTGGAATCTAAAGCTGTGTATTTCTTTATTTCACTAGCTTTTCATTAGAAATCGGCCGTTACAACTGAATGCGCCCACCTGGACACTGAAAATAGGTCAAAGAGACCGCGCGTTTTCAAGTATTCGTCATAAGTGACGTCAATCTTAAATAACATACAGGGTGTGCGAAAAGTGTAAGGACGATTTTGGTGTTTCTAATATATCTAAATGTGTAAAAGAGGACGCTGACAGAACTAGGTAGGGAATCTACGGGGTGTTTAACACTTATCCTGTCGTTCGCGACCCTATGTATATTTTGCTGAGTGTGTAAAGCAAGATTAGTCTGCATATACGTGCAGCCTGATATTGCTCTACACTCTCCGCTGCTCTTTCAGTATTTTTGGTTATGTAAGCCCCATTCGATGTCAGTACACGTGACAAAATTTATTTGTGTAATCCTCTACAATTCAAATGCGACAGGATGTGGGTTGACTCTTCACTAGACGACAATAGACCAAATTGAAAGTGTTTGCAGACGAAAAATTATAAGTTACTCAGATGATTGGATTTGATTATGAAAGGTTAGAAGTATTGTAGGGAAAGGAGAAAGTTTTCAAACTTCTTCTCCGTCAGGGTCTTAAAAACTCGAGATTGTTTGGTAACGGGTTAATGACAGGTATGTAGGTTTCCCACCCCTTCCCCCCGTAGAATAAAACCTATGTGGATCAATGTAGGAGTGTCCAATCTAGCACTTACGTTGTCAGCTAGATCCAGCAAAATGTTGCAACAAAATAAAAAAGAACTCTTTAAACCGCAGCAATTCTAGGTCCTTTTTCTGCCCGGAAAATGTACGTTTGCTTCATTGACCGTTCTATATATAGAATTGAACTGTATCACAAGCTTAAGAAAAATTTGCAAAAAAAAAAGAGGGGGCAGTAACTTTTTATGGGATATTTTCACGCGTGGAAGGTTTTTTTTTAGACAATGCAGGTAATAATCATAAACAAAGTGTGTATACCAGAATAGTTTTAATAAGAAGGAGAAAAAGGCCCCGCGGGCAAAGTGACCTATGCCTTCGCCAAAAGGAAAGACGGGACTGATCCCTGGGTGCGTATTCACCTACGACTGTTAGAATTCTTCTCGATCTACTTCAGAAGAATTCTCTGTATTTCAAAGCAACGCAATATCTGATTGACTAAACCATTTGGTTTAGCCAATCAGAAATCACGTTACTATGAAATGGTTAAACCAATCAAAAATTGCCTCATGATTGATTTCTTAATCTACAATTTATGAGGCTTAACTTGTAACCGAAAATGGCTGACGATTATGGATCCCGGTTGCGGTAGCTGCTCGTTCAAAAACTCTGAGGCTACGAACCGTTGGCAATCATTATTTATAAATCATAAACACTCTACCACCTTTGAAGGCCCAGTAAAGGCCAAAATATCAAAGCAGGTGGCATAATACATTTAAATTTAAATCATACCATTTAAAAGTCTGGAAAAGATTGTGGAGATGACAGTCTGTTATCGTGTAGTCGGGCCATATGTTGGTCGCTGGCAGAAAAAAGAATTTAAAAACCAGGCAAAAAGTAAACAAAAGACTCAGCTACCTGGCAGGTTTTAACCTAGTTTTGAAATTAATTTCTCTGTCAGCGACTAACATTTGGACCGACCGTACAATGACAGATTGTCATCTTCACAATAATTTCCATACTTTTAAATGGTATGATATCAATTCAAATGCATTTAAACAGCGGCTTTGTTTACTTTTGGCCTTTACTGTTACTTTAATTAAACGACTTTCTTCTTCTTGCAACAGATCAAGGTTAAAAAATAAACGTTGCAAAAGGATAAACTCTTCGATACGATTAGTTTCTCCTTTCGTCACAACGTTTTCAGCTGCATTCATGTACGGACCCTGATTGATTGAATTTGCATTTATTTATCGTCGCCACCGGTTGCCCATATGGGCGACGCCCCCTGGAGGCTGTTAGTATGGTTACGGGAGATAGTGCAGATACAGGACGAAACCCATCTCAAGTTACACCTGGTTCTTTTACGTGCTCGGTGTATAGCACCGTCACACGGGACCTCGGTTTAACGTCTCATCCGAAAGACTATTAATAATTTTTAGGGTGGCCAGCCGTGGGGATCGAACCCACACCCTCAAGTGACTCGAAACATCACGTTCTCGAGTCCTACGCTGTACCTATTGAGCTATGCGGGCTGGTCTGTACGGACCCTTAATTCACGTTAACTATTCAAATCTAATAAGGCGTTATATCATTATAGTAATGTGATGCCAAATTGTTTCAGTAGGTGTTGAGGTAAATCACAATTAAGTGCGATGCAAGCATCCATTAACGTCAGGAATCGTTTTCTGACTGCACAATAAAAAATCTATTTGAGCTGTGCTCTGGGAAAAGGGGGTTTAACACTTTACCATACAACAAAAAATATAGACTTGTCCAGATTGAAAGCATTTGCAGACGACAATTTAAATGTGGCTCAAATGATGGAATTTGTCGTTGATAGGGTGGAAAACATTGTGGGAAAAGGAGAAAATGCTGACAACCAGCATTTTCTTCTTTTCCCACAATGTTTTCAAAAGGCTTCTTTCTTCAAGTTCGTGAAAACTCGGGATTGTGTGGTGAAGAGTTAATGCATCTCCGTGATGCATGACAAGTAGTAAGTCGTCAAATAATAATGAATTCATAAAAATCTATTTTGTTTAATAACCGACTGGATCCTGACGTAGAATCGTCCTTAGACATGCAAAAAATTACCGAAAGCAAAAAAAAAGTTTCGACACATGTCAGCCTGCGCGGATTGTGCAGGCTGGCATGGGTCGAAACTTTTTTGCAAATGCATTAAACCACCTTTTCACAGAGTGCAGCTCATTTGTTTTGTTTTAAAGCATGTTTTATTACAAGTCTGCAGGTACGTATGCAATAAATTCATTGCAATAAAGGTATGTATGCAATAAACGCATTGCTTCACTCGCAGAATAACGTTTGATAACTGTAAACTGGGTTCCACACCGCTAGAAACAAGAAATATCTTTTTAAAAAAGATAGATGGCGTGAGAGGCACTTGAACATGAATAAATTGAATTTCTTTTGCTTTGAAGTAACAATATCTGCCAAAAGTAAACAAAGCGGTTGTTAAAATGCATTTGAATTTAAATCATACCATTTAAAAGCATGGAAATTATTGTGAAGATGACAATCTGTTATTGCACAGTCGGTCAACGTGTTAGTCAGTGGCAAAGAAATTAATTTCAAAACTAGGTTAAAAGTTGCCAGGTCACTGTATCTTTTGTTTACTTTTGCCTTATTCTAAAATTCATTTTTCTGCCAGCGACTAACATTTGGACCGACCACTCATCTACAGGTTGTCATCTACACAATATTTTTCATACTTTTAAATGGTTTGGTTTAATTTCAAATACACTTTAACACCTGTTTTGTCTTTTTGGCCGCTATAAGGCCTTTAATTATTGACTCGTCCACAGTTAAGGTGTGTAAAGTATTTGATGGATCGCAAAATTCGAGATTTTTAAACAAAAAATATGTATCTTAGTATAGTTCTAATAAGGAGGAGGAAACGGGGCAGGCAAAACGACCTTTGCCTCCACCAAAGGGAAAAAGGGAACTGATCCCTGGGGCCGTATTCAAGGCCACCTACCACTCGTAGAATCGTTCTCAATCTAATCCTCAATAACTTTCTGAATTTGTAAGTGACGCAATTTCTGATTGGGTAAACGAATTGGTTAAGCTAAAAGAAAATGCGTTACTTTGAAATGGTTAGCCAATCAAAATTTGTCACGTGATTATTTTCTGAATATTGACTCCCATTTTGCGCAGAACATTATTTACATGCAACAATATGATTTTACTGCATAGTTGCCAGTACCTTGTTGCATAACGAATAAGAGTTTCGTATTCCTGAAATGACTTGAAGCTGAAATATATAATTATGTTAGAGAAAATCATAAGCTCTGTCGGGGGGAAAAAAATCTCGTGGTTTTGACCTAATTTCTTCGATTATGGCCGATTCTGTGTCTCCGCCCACCTCGTCAGAAACAGTTTACCTCCAACACAAGGTACCTATTAACACTTTAGTCATTTCCCTAGATGTATCATTGATAACCAGTGACCCTGCGTATTACCCTTTAGCAAACAGCCCTGTGTGTTTTACGATGTTAGTTGGAAGACTTTCGATCTTTTTGTTTCTGAAAAAGGAGAAATTTCAGGTACAATCTCATGTTTTATGACCCGTAAGAATAAACATTGTGGTGAAGGAGAAAATGCTGGTAGCTAAAATTTGTTGGAAAAGGAGAAAGTGCTGGTAACCAGCATTTTCTCCTTTTTCCCACAATTTTTTTCTACCTTTTGGCAGACAAATTCCACTATTTCTACTACATTCATTTGTCATCTGCAAATGCTTTTAATATGGGAAATTCTAACACTTTGTCGCCTGAACATGAAATATCCGCTTCTGGTGTCCTCTTTGCGGTGTGTAAGTCCAGATCAGCATAGAAGTCCCTTTTGTTTTATCCTTGATATATCGCTCTTCGGTAGCGTTTTCTCAAAGTTAACTTTTTTCATTTAAAAGGCTCATTAGTGGCCAAAAAATCAATGCGGATGAAAAAAAAAATGCATTCTTATTTAAATCATACCAGTTAAAACTATGGAAATTATTATGAAGATGACAATCTGTTCATGTGTGGTCGGTCCAAGTGTTCAAAAGATAGAGTAACCTGGCAGGTTTCAATCTAGTTTTGAAATGAATTTTTCTGCCAGCGAGTAACACTTGGACCAAACATACAATACAGATTGTTAACTTCACAATAATTTCCATGCCTAAAATGGTGTGATTTAAATCTATATGCATTTTAACATCCGCTTTGTTTACTTTTGGCCGCTATTGTTACTTTAAAATCACCGAATGAAATGTGAATTATTTGTGTTTACTTTGATTACTAGTCCTTTAAACTCCCAGAGTTCCAAGTTAAATAAAATTGTCGATTGCAATCAGCTAAAATAAGAAACATCATAAAAAAATAAGATAGGTGGCGTTATTTTGCCGGCAGATCGGCCTGCAGGGGCCCTTAGAATAAACATGTCCAGATTTTTGACCAATCACAAATTTCTATTTATTCATTCGAATATATCATTACCAGAAATAAAATGAAAGGCCAGGATGTTTAGCTACGCCGAAAAAGTATATAAATTCCAAGGTTGTTTGATCACATTAAGGATAGGGCACCCTAATGGGATTCGTGTAACATCGCCTTTCATCGCCAAAATCGTACGGATTCGGCTAAGACTCGGATTATCCGTAATCGATGCGGGGAAGCAGCGTCTATCGGCCGATCGATTACGGATCACCCGAGTCCTAGCCGAGTCCGCACGTTCTTTTGGCGATGAAAGGCGATGTTACAAGAATCCAATTAGGGTGCCCTATCCTTAATGTCTAACATAACAACAGGCAGTGTAGATACAAAATAAAACTGCACGTTCTGAGCGCTCGGATCTTGATCAACACTGTCCGTAAAATCAAGTGAAATTTTGCTTTACAATCCTAAGCTTTAAAACCCTTTACCACATATTCTCGAGTTTTAACGACCTAAAGAAAAAAGCCTTTTGAAAACATTTTGGGAAAAGAAGAAAATGCTGGTAACCAGCATTTTCTCCTTTTCCCACAATGTTTTCTACATTTCTACATAAATGGCTGTTTTGAATCACATTTATTTTGTCTTCTGCAAATGCTTTCAACTTGGACAGGTCTAAAATTTTGTCATTTGGCAAAGTGTTGAAAGAGCAGAGTAAAGGGTAATAGAGCATAACTACAGTCATCCACGAACGATGTAACATTCCATCGTCCTATCTGATTAGGCTCCTTTTTATTCGTTACTCAGAGTGCTTTGATCTTAATTGAATAGTATTGACAAGGGACCTTATTCCTAGTTATCAGGCGTTTTGTTTGCTGTTTCGCGCTGTATTGCTGTAACAACCCTTAAACCGCTATCCAACAATCCCGTGTTCCCTCGATTCCGAGAACGTGGGCTTTTTAACCCTTAGCCTGTTAAATAAGTAAAATAAAACTTTCAAGCCGATTGTGACAACCCAGATCTTGCCATTTAAAGCTAATTATCGTTCTTATCAGACAGTGTAGATTCAAGATCAGACTGCACGTACTGTGCAGTCTGATCTTGATCTACACTGTCTGTTAAAGGCTCTTGAGTAGCGTTTAGCAGTCTAAGGGTTAAAACATCATGGGGAATGGTTAAAATATTAAAAAGTTAAACATCAGCATTCTCTTCATTTCCCACAATGTTTTCTACAACTTCAAATCTGTGACGACTCTGAGGTAGAACTCTTTGGAAAGCACTGTGGGCAAAAGAGATAAGGAGCATTTTCCGCTTTTCACACAATGTTTCTGCGCTTTCTAAGCTGCATTCAGTTGGTCGTCTGCAACTGCTTTCATTTTTGACATGCAAACAAATATTTACGGTTGTCTGCTACGGAATTAAAGAGCTGAACCCAATTTTTTTAACCCTTTACCGCACCATCCCGAGTTTTATTGACCCTGAGGGTGAAAACTTTGAAAACAATGTTGGAAAAGGATAACATGCCGATAACAAGTATTATCTCCTTTTTCTACAATGTTGTCCAGCCTGTCAAGGAACTTATGTTCATTTGTATCACTTTCGATTTTGCCGTTTACAGATGCTTTCAATTTCAAAGCGTCGAGAATTTGTTGTTTTGTAAGTCTATGGCTCAAGGAAATATGTACAGCATGAACTGCCAAATAACTTAGTGAAAAACTGTTATCTGAGACTTCTGTGTTATTTTGGTCTAAATAAGCAAACAGTGAGTTAAAATGACTGCTTTCAACGGCCAAAAGTTGAGAAAACAGAGAGGCAGCAGTTCTAAATGCGTGGTACGAGCTATCACAACTGTCGCTGCTCTGTTTTCTAAGTAAAACGTTATACCAGTAATTGTGTTCAGCCGGAAATGAACGCCGCATTACTGTCAACAAAAATGTGTTTCCGCGACGAAAAGTAGATCTCTTACGTCATTGAGTTAATCTTCAAAGCGTCTTTTACAACTGTAGATGCCTTTGCGGCCAGTGTAGATCAAGACAAGACTGCACAAAACGTGCAGTCTGATCTTGTGACCTGCATTGTCCGTTTTTTTAGACATTATTGACGAGGGCTACCTTAGAATTGCTTTTATTCTTTATTTCTAGAACGTAAATGCTTGTAAGGATTATTCGGCGCTCTAAGGGTTATGTTCCCAGAATGCCGTGCTTTATTTGTAATGATTGCATGATGGGATAGAAGTTAATTAACCGTTATTCGTTTCTCTGTTTACATTTTCATTTTGTGCCTGTCGCAGTGTGTTTTCAAACAAAAAAAAAACGTGCAACTTTGAATTTTTTGTTTGTGAATCGTGATATTTGAGTTTAAAGTTTGTGATTCTATCTGGGGTGTATTTACTTTCTGTAACATTTGTGATAATCTTTTTTTTTTGTCAATGTGAAATTCACAAACTATGCTGTTCGAGAATTAACCCTTTACTAAACAGTCCTGAGCTTTAACGACTGGCCTGACGATGAAGCCTTTTGAAAACACTGCAGAAAAAGGAGAAAATGCAGGCAACCATGCAATGTTTTACTTCCATATCAAAGACAAATTCTTTGATTTGAGGATTTGAGTTACCCTTAACTCTTTACCAAACGACAAATTTTTAATTTTCTCCAAATTGAAAGCAATTGCAGACGATAAATTAAATGTTGCTGAAACGACTGTATTTCTCTATAAAAGGCTAGAAAATATTGTGGGAAAAGAAGAAAATGCTGGTTGCCAGCATTTTCTCCTTTTTCAACAATGTTTTCAAAAGATTTCTTTCGCAGGCTTGTTAAGACTAGGGATTGAGTGGTAAAGAGTTAATCTGACGTCTGCAAATGCTTTCAACATGGGCGAGTCTAAAATTTTGTCGTCTGGCACAGAGTTAACTCTCAGTACATTCTATTAGCACTGGTCTATAAGGACGGGGGAATTATTGTAAAGGTGTGTTATGTTAACGTCGCTGTAACTGACATGTGGCGTTTTGTACCGATCACCTCACGTGAGGAACTAATTCATACTGTTCAGCGTTCAAGTTGCACATACTTCTGAAACACTCCGTATTTTTTTTTATTAAACGAGTGATTAAAGTTATTTGAAATGATCATTGTTTTTTTTTAAATGTGGAGAATGCTCATTTTTTTTTTTTAAATGAAAATGTAGAGAATATTCATTGTTTTATTATTTTATAAAATGAGAAAAACGTTCAGGTTTTTTTTTGGAAATGAGGAGAATATTCAAAGTTTTATATATAAAAAAAATGTGGAGAATACTCTTTGTTTTATAGAAACGACGAGAATGTCCATTGTGTTACAGAATGAGAACTGTTTTTGAAAAAAAATGAGTGTTTAATGAAAACGGGGAGAATGTTCATTGTTTTATAAAAATGAGGAGAATGCAAGATGTACTTGTTTTACTAAAAAAAAGGGGGAAAGTGCTAATTATTTATGGAAATGAGGAAAATGCCAGATCTATTTGTTTTTTTTTTTATGAGCAGAATGCGAATGGTTTTGTTAAAATAAGGATGTCAGTCAGTGTTTTATAAAAATGAAGATAACGTTTGGTGTCATATAAAAACGGAGAGAAAACATATCGTTTCATGAAAATGAGGAGAAGCGATCTTAGACATAAATTCCGCACCAAAGAGACAGATCTAGTGATTCCTAAACACGATAAAAGACATTCCCTAGGATGTTTGACTACACAATGTGACGGTAAAGGTACGACTGGTCGTGTTTCTGTCCCTCTGTCTTTCTGTCTGTCCGTTTATATGTCTGTTTGTGCATTTCTCCGTCTATCTGTCTGCCTTTCTACTCATCTCTCGAAGTTTCCGTTTTTGTGTATCATTTTCTACGTCTTTCACCGACCAAACGCCCAGTGTGCCTGTCTATCTTTCAATCCAAATCTGCTTTAGTTGAAAAAAATGAGACTTTTCCAAATTTAAAGCACTTGCATACGACAAATTGAAAGTGCGAGCCGAAACATTTGAAGGGGGTGGGGTACTAATGACATCTATAGTCGATTAGTGTGCTGGGAAAAGGTTTAAAACTTTTTGCCACACGACAAAATTTTTAGACCTGTCCATTTCGAAAGCGTTTGCAGACGACAAATTAAATGTGACTCATATGACGGGAAATGTCATTGGAAGTGTAGGAAACATTGTAGGAAAAGGAGAAATGCTTGTTACTAGCATCTCTTTTCCTCGTAATGTTTTCTAAAGCCTTATTTCTAAGGGACCATGGTTAAAACTGGGGATTGTGTGGTAAAGGTTGAATGTAGGCCTATTTTCGACGTGAGTCGATTTCACGTACAGAATATGACTCATTTCTGTTGATATGGAAAACATGGTGTGAAAAATAAACAATAGCTTTTTAAAGTTTTTTGCTCCTTTTCCCGCGATGTAAATCTATTCAGAAGCTGTCTACTTCAGGGGCGTGTCCATTCAAAGACGTATAAAATTTGTATGATAGTACGTTTAATGTAACTGTCTCCAATTTTCAGACTTATTCCATGGTTCCTTGAAATTGAAGTTGTGCATTACATATGACCCATGCACTGTGAAATGGGGGATTAATGCATCTGCAAAAAGTATTGCGCCGAGCTCCGGTAGCTCAGTCGGTAGCGTGCAGGACTTGAGAACACGGGGTCCAGGGTTCGATCCCTGGCTACGAACCCTGGCTCGGCCAATTTCTTTCCGAGGATTGATGATAGTCACTGCGACAGGATTCATTCCTCTCCCACCGCTGACCATTGTTTCGACGATGATTATGTGGGAAAGCAGCCAGTGGCTTGGAAAGAAAATTGTACGAAGTACTGGTAAAAGAGACTCCAGGAACGCATGGATAGGTGCACTGGCCGCCGCGATATAACTGAAATAATGTTGAAAACGGCGTTAAACACCATACAATCAATCAATCAATCAAAGCAAAAAGTATTGAGCCAAGTCAGCCTGCGCATTTCGCGCAGGCTGACATGGGTCGAAACTATTTGCTCTTTGAAAATTTTTCTGCATGTCCAAGGACCATTCTACCTCAGGATCCAATCTGTTGTTAGACAAAATAGATTTTTATGAATCAATAATTATGCGAGGACTTGCTTGGTATATAATGTATCGAGGAAATGCATTTAAACCCCATTGTCAGAGCATGACTCAAATGTACAGTATATCGAACATCACGTTTAACCTCCAGGCTGCTAATTGTGACTCAAGAACCTTTTGCAGACAATGTAAATCAAGATCAGACTGCACAAAAGTTGCAGTCTGATTTTGGATCTACCCTGTCCGATAAGTAAATATATTATATTTCATGTGTCTATTTTTAGAAATGTTATGGGTAAAGAAATGTCGTAATTTAAGCTGGGGGGAATTATTTCCCCGTCACAGTGAATATTTTCCTCCTGCCGAAAATCTGGAACTACTTTTTTAAGTTTTTTTAAGTTTTTAAGTTTTAAAAGTGGCATTCGTTGACAAAATAATCAGAGGAAATATAATATATAATTTATTTCATCAGCTTGTGGTTGATATGGGGAAATATTTGCCTCAAAAGGGAAAGGTCCTCGAAAATAACTCGTGCCTTACGGCACTCGTTATTTTCGCATACCTTTCCCTTTTTCGGCAAATATTTCCCCATATTAACCACAAGCTGATGAAATAAACTCTATATATTTCCCATAAAAATAACTTTGAAATAGCTATAATATGGTTTTTTCTTTGGGCTTGAAAGTTTCATTTATTCACTTCACTTATTTAGTTGCTTAAACCCATTACCACACAATCCCGAGTTTCAAAGACCCTGATGGAGAAGGATTTTGAAAACATTGTGAGAAAAAGGATAAAATGCTGGTAACCAGCATTTTCTCCTTTTCCCCACAATGTTTTTTACCATGTCAAAGATCTGAACCCTTAAGCTGCTAAACACGACTCACTGACCTTTTGCGGACAGTGTAGATCAAGATCAGACTGCACAAAACGTGCAGTCTGATCTTGGATCTACACTGTCCGATAAGGAGATCTATACTTTTCTCCAAAAAAAAAAATCAATTTGAAGTAACATACATGTAATCTGGGTTTTTAGTATCGATTTGAAAGTTTTGTTTAATTTATTTAGCAGGATAAGGGTTAAATTTATTTGTATCAGTTTCGAAATTGTCGTCTGCAGAAGCTTTCAATTTGGAAGCGTCTCAAATTTGTCGTCTGGTAAAGAGTTAACCCTTTACCACACAGAAATACTGAACAATGTAAGACTCGTCCATTTTGAAAAAAAAATGCAGACAAAAATTCAAGTGCTTTTCGAATGAAAGTGTTTGTCCTAAACAGGTAGAAAAGATTGTGGAAAAAGGAGAAAATGCTGGTTACCAACATTTTCTCCTTTTCCCACTATGTTTTCCAAAAGCCTTCTTTCTCATAGTTGTTCAAACTCGGGATTGTGTGGTAAAGAGTTGGGGGTTAACATGCGTTAGGATATGCGGTTTTGGCATATTTAGTTTAAATGTAAATGAACGCTTGGCTGTTTATCCCTGAAAAAGGTTTGACGTAAACATTTCTGTCAGGCGAACTCGACCTTGCTGACTTTCCCTGCTTAAATACGTCACTTCCGGGAGAAAATGTTGTCAGTAACCGTCCGGTGTTGCCAACTTTACGTCAGAAAATACGAAAATAAAGGTACATCAATATTCTTTAAAGTCTTTCTCTTAAATGTTACAAGAAAAGTATGCCAATTTGTCAGTTTTTTAACGAAAAATTTATAGATTTTTATTTTTAGTTTTCTTGATTTCGGTTAACGCCTTGCAAACGTTTTTTTTTTTTTCAGTGCAGCGAAAAAATTGTTGGCAAGTTAAAATCTCATGGCAAAAGTTAGAAACCTTTTTTTTTTTCCC
The DNA here is from genome assembly GCA_946811185.2 of Hippopus hippopus. Lineage (NCBI taxonomy): Eukaryota > Metazoa > Mollusca > Bivalvia > Cardiida > Cardiidae > Hippopus > Hippopus hippopus. Next base: position 8,977,808 of record OX328103.1, on the reverse strand, counting down.
AGAGTATTTTTTCATAGATTCTACTCTAGATATCAATTCATATCTCAGACCTGAACTCATGCTAATATAACTCTAGATCTCATGGCAAACATTAGAAATTTTTTTTAGAGCGTTTGTCATACTTTTATAAATCTCAATCCATACCTCAGACCTTAATTCACGCTGATATTCCTTACTTTTCAAGGATGTTTTCAGTCTTTTGAAAACAAAAATGTCTGAACTGACTGACCGACCGACTGACCGACCGACCAAAACAATGACTGAATGACCCATCGACAAACTGACCCGCCGACTAAGTGACCCATCAAACGATCGACTTACCTACTGTTTTGTTTGATTACTGTCAGACAAATTTATGGATGGATGGATGGATGGATGGATAGGTGGTGAGTGGGAGGGTGGGTGGTTGGATGGATGGATGGATGGATGGGTAGGTTGGTAAGTGAGTGGGTGGATGGGTGGATGATGGTAAGTGGGTGGGTGGGTTGGTGAATTGATGGATGGATGGATGGGTGGGTGGGTGCATGGGTGGATGGATGGACGGACGGACGGACGGTCGGACGATGGGACGGACGAAGGTACGGACGGTTGGATGGATGGATGGATGGATGGATGGATCGCTCGATCGATGGATAGATGAATGGACGGAGGGACGGGACGATGAACAGATCTTCCTTTCGACAAACATGTTTTTAAAGCTTCCTCAGAGTACATTTTCCAGTTGCTCCAAAATGTAAACAGTGTTCTAAACCTCAAAGGAGCCGAGATACACAAAACCGTCTTCAAGAATATACTTCAAGGTAATCCAGTCTTTATTGTGATGATTAGCCAGACCACAACCTTCCTTGTTTATAGTCGTTAATGCAATTGAACCATGCTCTGGCAAAAGGGGGGTCAATGCATCCCAATAATACATTATGCTAGGCAAAACGTCACACAATATTAGGGATCAATAAAATCCATTTAGTCTGACAATTGACTAGATATGGCGACAGAAAGGTCCTTGGACATGCATAAAATTTACTAATAGCAAAAAGTTTCGACCCATGTCAGCCTGCGCGGACTGCGCAAGCTGACATGGGTCGATACTTTTTGCAGATGCATTAAGCTCTTTTTTCTAAGAGATTGACCCAATTGTCCGTTAACAGTTTACCCATTAACAAGAAGCTTTTGAAAATATAGTGGGATAATGATAAAACGTGGGTAACCTGCCTTTTCTCCTTTTCACCATAAAGTTTTCTACACTGTTTACAAAAAAAACATAATTTGAGTAAATTTTGGATCTGTCGTCTGCAATTTTACTCTTTACCATTCAAGAAAATTCAGACTTGTCCATATTAAAAGAACTTGCAGAAGAAAAATCAAATATGGCTCGAAATACATGTAATGGGAATTTTACACAACCCTTTACCACAAAATCCCGATCCCAGAGAAAGAAAGTTTTTGGAAAACTGTGTAGGAAAAGGAGGAAATGCTATTACCAGTATTTTCTCCTTTTACCATAATGTTTTTTATCCTATTCAGAACAAAAAGTTCCATCTTTTGAACCATATTTAATCTGTTGTTTGCATACATGTACTTTCAGTTTGGACTGGTTTACAATTTTGTCGTTTGGTGAAGAGTTAAAGGGTAGAAAAACACCGTTGGAAAAGAACAGAGAAATGCTGGCTAACAGCATTTTCTCCTTTTCCAAGTGTATTTTCAAAAGCCGCCTTACTTTGGGTCGTAAAAACTGCTATAGTCCATTACGGTGGTGCATTAAACATCCTTTTACCAAAGGGAAACCAGCATTTTCTCCTTTTCTCGCAATGTTTTCTATCCTTTCAGCGAGATATTTCATTATCTTAAATATGCTTAGCAGCATTTTCGCCTTTCCCAAGTGTATTTTCAAAAGCCTCATTACTTGGGGTCGTAAAAACTCGGGAACGTTTATAAATGTTCTGTGATACAAAAATGCTACACTATCTTTCTTGATTTATTTTCTCGATTTCTCTGAAACTTTTCTGAAACATGTGCCGCTCAGAAAATTTTGTCTTTTAAAAGATATTTTGAAAGGAAAAAAAAATGATGAAAAAGATAATGAAAAAGCTATAAAGGCTATTATAAACTAAAAATAAAATTTTGTGAATAGACGGGTTTAACGTTCTTTTGTTAATGCGTTTCCATCGTGTTTTAATGGTTTTCCATTGTGAACGAAATTTTAATCCATTACCAGTCAATCCCGACTTTTAACAACCTTGAGGGAAGAAGCCATTTTGAGACCATTGTGGGAAAAGGAGAAAATGCTGGTAACCAGCATTTTCTCCTTTTCCCACGATGTTTTCTACTCTCTCAAAGACAGGAATCGTCTTTTGAGCTTACTTTTAGTTTGTCGACTGCAAATGCTTTGAATTTGGACAAGTCTAAAATTTTGTCTATTGGTAAAGATTTGATCCATTACCTGATGGAAGCACACGATACCCGATCTGCATGGCTGAGCCCGGTTGATTAGTCGGTAACTGTGCAGCGTTTGAGACCCTAGGTGTCGCTGGCTCGATTTGCTCCCGGCCGAACTTTTTCCGGGAATTCATGTTTGTCATTTTGGCAGGACACATTCCTCTCTCACCGCTGAACATTGTTTCGACGATGTTTATTTGGGAAAGCACCAAATGGCTTGGAAAGAATATTGTGCTAGGTAGGCATACTGATAAATGCCAATCTTGGAAAGTTTGGGTGGGTGTACTGGCCGCGGGAAAATACTTTGAAACAATGTTGAAAACGACTTTTAGTACTGAACAAATTAGGTAATTTTAACCATAGGGCTGCTAGGCGCGATTCAATATGCTTTTTCGGACAGAATAGATCAAGATCAGACTGCACAGAAAGTGAGTCTGATCTTGGATCTTCACTGTCCGATACGTTTTGATTTTTTCGTGGCGACAAGAACTTTAAAAATGGTGCAATAGTTAAGTTTTAAATACTGGATGGTCTTTTCATTCAGTTTATATAAAAGATCATTTAGCTCTTTAAAAGACGGAAAATTTTTAAGAATAACTAGTCCAAATCGAAAGAATTTGCAGACGACAAAAAATGTGACTCAAAAATTATAATTTGTTTGGAGAGAGGTAGAAAACATTGCGGAAAAAGGATAAAATGCTGGTTACCATTTTCTCCTTTTTCCACATTTTTTTTTACAAAGGCGTTCGTTCTAAGAGTTGGTGAAAGTCGGGATTGTGTGGTAAAGGGTTAAAGAGTTAACTAGATAATATTGCGAACTATTTTTCTCTCTTTCTATCATTCTTTATCTAAGCGCGGATGAATCTATCAGCATGTCTTGTAAGGGGGTTATCCGTCACTGTCAGTTATAATTAACCCGTTTCCGCAGAAGCTATTTTAAGACCCGTCCTAAAAATAGGAAAGTGACAACCAGAATAAATCCTTTGCCAAGCAAATTAAGTAGTTTTACGACCCTCGGAGAAGAGGAAGCTTGAAAACATTGTGCAAAAGGGAGAAAATGCTAGTTTCCATAATTTTTTTTTTTCTGTTTTGCCACAAAGTCTTCTTCTCTTTCAAAGACAAAATCCCTGATACAAGCCACATTTTATTTGTCGTCTGTTAATACTCTGATTTTGGATTAGTCTAAAAATTTGTGGAGGAACATGAAAATGTTATGGAAGAAAGGAGCAATTGCATGTACCAAGCAGTTGATCCTATTCCTGTAATGTTTTCATAAGGCAGTCGCTTGCAGGGGCGTGTAAGTTCGTACTTGTACAACGACTGGTTAATCTTTTACCACCCAATCCTGAGTTTTAACGACCCTGAAGAAGAATATGAAGGCTTTTGAAAACATTGTGGGAAAAGGAGAAAATACTAGTAACCAGCATTTTCTCCTTTTCCCACAATATTTTCTACCCTTTCAAAAACAGAAATCATCATTTTCACCACTTTTTATTTGTCGTCTGCAAATGCTTTCAATTTGGTAGAGTCCTAAATTTTGTCGTTTGGTAAAAAGTTAATCTCGAGATTTCCTCCCTTATCTTTCTAAACGTGATAGCGCGTGCCCCATCCATCAACGCAAATCACCGTGTAAGAAAATAATATCTGTACGTAATCGAGAAAGTTAATGGAAATCTCCCACCCTGCTTTCTTGTTCGACTTTTTTTCGAGTTCTACCCTCTCTGTCTGTCTGTCTGTCTCTCTGTCTCTCTCTCTCTCTCTGCCTCTCTATCTCTCTTTCTTTCTCTCTTTCTCTCTCTCTGTCTGTCTGTCTGTCTCTCTGTCTGTTTCTCTCTCTCTGTCTGTTTCTCTGTCTCTCTCTCTCTCTTTTCTGTCTCTCTCTTTCTCTCTGTCACAAACAAAAAGGGCTTTTTAATGCATCTGCAAAAAGTTTCGATATGAATCGAAACATTTTGCACTTTGTCCATGGAGCATTCTACCTCATGACTCAGAAATGCTGATTAACCTTTTCTAGGACAAATAGCAAAACTTTGCTTGTCGTCTGCAACTACTTCCAATTCGGACCAGTCTAAAATTTTGTCGTCTGGTAACGCGTTAAAGTAGTATGCTACAAAACGTAAAAAGACGTCTGCTGGATTTTATTTGTACACCTTTATCCTGCAGAATCTAAATTGTTGTCGATAGGAAAAAAATGATTTTTGTTAAATCTACAAGTATTAACATTTAGTGGGATTTCTACGACCGAATTAACTGAGTTAGCAGAGGAGAGTATAAGGCAAGATAAGACTGCACGTATGTGCAGGCTGATCTTGCTTTACACTCTCCACAAATACAGCTTTGGACGTAAACAAGAGGATAAGAATAGGAATCTTCTCTCCGATAGAGAAAATATTTTTCTGGCACGTTTTGTTTGTTCTAGTTAAATTTGAACTTGGATGGCAACGCCGTCAACGTAAACATTAACATTTTATCGGTTCACAGTATTTGAAGCGTTCAAGACCTAAAATCCAATTTATGAAATCTGTTTAAACACCAAAGTGCGTATTAAACAGAAATCACTGGGTTCCAGAATTGTTAAACAAAATAATTGGAACTATGTCTGAAGAAATCATCTGGTTATATTCGCCGACATCGCCTGACAGACGTTATCGGGGAAGAGAGAGAGAGAGAGACAGAGACACAGACACAGACAGACAGACAGACAGACAGAGAAAGAAAGGATGATATAGACAGACAGACAGACAGACAGACAGACAATGTCTACATGTCCATAAATCACTGAATAATGTCGCTTTATATGCTGAAAGTTGGATCCCCGGCCACATCAGACAAAAGACGATTGTTTCAGCGAGACAATGCATAACATAAGCATTATGAGGCATGCCATAACAAAATGGGGTTTAATGCGTCCGCGTGATGTAATTACCAAGCAAACCATCACAAAATGATGAATTCGAAAAACAACTTTTGTCTGAAAACTGACAGAATCATGAGGTAGACTGGTCCTTTGTCATGCGAAAAAATGACCAATAGCAAAAAAGTTTCGACACAGGTCAGCCTGCGCGGACTGCGCAGGCTGACCTGGGTCGATACTTTTTTGCAGATGCATTAAGCCCCCTTTTCACAGAGCATGGCTCATCTTTTATTAATTGGCTAAGCGTAAACGTTAGATAATGCATTATAATTAGGAAATTTCCTTGAAATAATTAATCGCTGGGTCTGCTCTGAGCGGAAAAATTAATTTGGAACAATTTAATATTTTTCTTGTTTTTATCACAGAAGCACATGTAGATCTAGTACAAAGATGTAGCAGAATAAATGCAATTAAACTGCTTTTTGTTTTTGATTAATTCTTTACCAAGCAACCCCGTGCTTTAGTTAGGGGGGGGGGGGGGGGGGGGAGGGGAAAGGCAGTTAGTACAGATAACTGTCCCCAAAGGCGATGTTACTTTTTTTGACTGGTCGCCTCTCTGGGTACAGAGACGATCGTGATAAGATACAGTTGAGACTTCCGTACAGATTTTGTGCGCAAGTTTGAACTCTTGTAATTTCGCAAATAGAGCACAAAACTAGGATTTGAACATACCAGTTGCTTGCGTATTCAGTAATTATTCTTTTGAAATACAAATATTTTCAATTTAAACGCTGGACATAAGAAAAAATAGTTCATTTCCTCTTTTACTCGAGTTGTTTAGTCTTTAGTCATGTATGTTACTAAAAGTAAATTATATTTCGCTACAATACAGATTAAATCGACAAAACAGAAAGTCCGTATAGCGCTCCATCTTTGCTACCGGAAAATTTACGATGGACTAGAGAGACGGTAAGGTGCACAATAAATGTCCAAATATGAAAAAAAAAAGAAATCACCGTAGCGTCTAGTTATTGAGACTAGGGGGCCATTGTAACTTTCCCCACTTTTTTGGACTTTCTATTACTTTGCATAATATTCTTCCCAAGCCACTGACTACTTTCCCACATAGACATCCTCTTTATAAATGTTCATCGGTGAGAGAAGAATGAACCCTGTCGCAATGATTATCATCCTGCCCCGGAAAAAATAGAATAAGTAAAATAGACTCAAAATAAGTCATATTTCAGGTGGAAAATGACGTCACGCGTGGGGTTGAAGGAAAAAAAAAAAACTTGTATGAGGCATACTCTGGCAAAAGGGGGTTTAACGCATCTCCATCAAGCAAGTCATCACATAGTTATGGATCCATAAAATCGATTTTGTCTAACAACTAACTGAATCATGAGGCGGAATGGTCCTTGGACATGCACAAATTTTGCAAATAGCAAAAAGTATCGAATCATGTCAGCCTGCGCGAACTGCGCAGGCTGACATGAATCGAAACTTTTTGCAGGTGCATTAATCCCCCTTTTCACAAAGCACGGCTCACACTAGTATATGATGTGTTTTTACATGAGACTTTCTTAATGGGAAAACATCCTACGAGGGGAGTGGAAATTGTAATAAAAAAAACCCTGATATTAAGATGTTCTCAGGTCAAGTAATGTATTTTGTTTTTTTATGAAGGAATGAATTATCCCTTTATCAAACAGTCCTGTGTTCAAATGACCTTGAGGAAGAACGCGTTTGAAAACATTGTTGGAAAAGGAGAAAATGCTGGTAACCAGCTCTACCCATATAAATTCATTCGCCAAACAATCCCGAGTTTTAACGACCTGACGAAGAAGGCTTTTGAAAGCATTTATGCAGAAGGAGAATGAACATTTTATCCTTTTCCCACGACGTTTTTTTACCATTTCAAAGACAAAGTTCATAATTTGAAGCACATTAAATTGTTCAGATCCATTTTTTCATCTTTTTCAGTTTGGACAATTCTATAATTTTGTCGTTTGGTACAGAGTTAAAAGCAAATTTCATAATTTGGCCATTGTTTAATTTGTCGTCTGTACATGCGTTTCATTTTATTTCATTTTAGACACGCCTAAGATTTCATCGTCTTATACAGAGTTAATTCTTTACCAAACAACACAATTTTAGCCTTGTCCAAATTGAAAGCATTTGCAGACTACAATTCATTGTGGCTCAAATGGTGCAATTTTTCTTTGATAGGGTAGAAAACATTGTGGGAAAAAGGAGAAAATGCTGGTTACCAGCATTTTCTCCTTTTCCCACAATGTTTTCAAAAGGCTTCTTTGCCAGGGTCGTTAAAACTTGTGATTGTGTGGTAAGGAGTTAAAGGAAAACAATCTTACGTCCAAATGGAATTTTGTAATAAAGGTGGCTGCAACTTTATCCCTTGTGAATAGTTTTTTTTTAGCTGAATCCGCTGGCTTTTGACCTACTTCTTGGTATTGATATATTTTGATGAATAAATGGCACTTTGTGATTGGTCAAAAATGTGGACATGTTTAATCTGCGGGCCCCTTTAGGCCTGTTTACGGGTAAATTTACGTCATTATCCTTTTGAAAGATACTTGTATTTCTTGTCTTTTATTTTTTTTTTTTGTTTTTCTGTGAGATATTCGAAACTGTATACCAGTAATAGAGTATCTTCGAATGTCACTTAAATGTATATTTTTACAGCTAGAAAGAAGAAACGCTGTTAAAACCTGAAAGTGCGTAGAATGACTCAGCTGTGTAAACATAGATAAATTACCAATTTAGATGGTGTTAGGGATTTAAAAAAAACAACAACAAAGGATTTGTCCGCATTTAAAAACGAAAACGACAACAGCTATTGCTTTAAAGGCCTCCGAAACATGAAATGCATTTTCTGTTCGTCGTAATCTGTGCAATCTTGCAGCCATCAGGGACCACATTTGGCATGAAGATACAAGAATGATTATAGTTTCATGAAAAAGGATGAAACGGGTTAATAACAGGCTGAAAAAATGCATGAAAACGAGTATGGGTGTATCTTTAACAGTCTGTAGACTACATTTTTTCTCGTTTTACAGCAGTTTTTTTTTTTAAATAGAAAATGCGATGTTCGGTGGAGACTATGCTCATAACCCTCGTTTCTCACATTTTTCTTCCGGCTTTTTTCGAAAAAAAAAAAAGTATTCACGTACTGTCAAAATCCTGTCGTCGTCTGTATCGTTGTCGTCGTGGTTCCGAAACAGTGACACTGTCTGATATCTCTGTTACAATTTAACTTTTTAGCAAACGAGAGAAATTTAAGATCAGTCCATATTGAAAGTATTTGCAAATAAGAATTTATAAGTGTTGATAAATTGTTGCAATTTTTTTCTGATTTGGTAGAAAACATTGTTGGAAAGAGAAGAAAATGTTGGTTACCAGCATTTTCTCCTTTTCCTACGAAGTTTTCAGAAGGCTTTTTTCCTCACGGGTTGTTAAAAGTTGGAATTGTATGGTAAACGGCTAAGATATTTATTTCAAACTTGGGGAAAGTTGTTAACTATTAGAAGCTGAACCCATACCAGAATGGCAACTAATCTTCAAAATGAGTCATGAACAAATATCGGCCATGGCAGCCTGCGCAATCCGCTTAGACTGACATGGATCAGTAATTTTTGCTATTTGTAAATTTTCTGTATGGCCAGGGACCATTTTATCTCCTGATTCAGATGGTTGTGAGACTTACTAGATTTGATGGCTCCATAATTATGTGATGACTTGCTTGGTATAATGCATCATGGTGATGTATTAAACCCCCTTTTTCCAGAGAGCCGCTCTAACACTTTTGACACAGTTATGCCCCTCTTTCGATCAAGATTTTTCTCTTCAAAGACAACTGGAGCCGAGCGTTGGCACTGGTATACTAATAATAAATAAAATAATAACGATAATAAATCTACAATTTACTTAATATCATTTCCAGATGGCCAAATCAAGCCTAAATCTGTGGACTTTCTTCGAACTTCGAACCGCCAGGCCCACAGGACGAGTGACTACGAAATCCCGAACCTGATCATACGGCGAGGCCAACAGTTTGACCTGAGTATAACATTCGACAGACCTTTCTCTATAAAACAGGACGAGGTGGTCCTGAAATTTGTTACAGGTACGGACGTTTTATTCCTTTTGTTCAAATATCATTAAATCGTCAAGATTCATGGATATTCTTCATCAATCACTTGACATCCTTTTTCCCTTTTTTTTTTTATTTTTTTTCCGGGGCGGGTGGTCACATCTATCATGCACAGTGAAAAGGTGGTTTAATGCATTTGCAAAAAAGTATCGACTCAAGTCAGCCTTGGCGTTCTCGAAACATCTGGGTCGAAACTAAATGTCATTCGTAAATTTTCTGCATGTCAGAGGACCTTTCTCCCTGATGATTCATCCGCTTTTGAGACAAAAGGATCCATATTGTAGGACAACTTGCATTATGAAGATGTCAATTCTACCTGGTCAGATAGGAAAGCGAGAATCAGTCCCATAATAATTTGGCCTGCAACACGCGAAAAGGGCATTCGGACATTTGCGTAAAGTGTCGTCTCGGATCAGCCTGCGCGGTAATCCGAGACGGCACTTTACGACTACATTAGATTTTGTCCTACAGTAGACTTGCGTGGAACGGAAAATCACACACGATCGGAAAGTGTGGTCTCGGATCAGACTGCGCAGGCTGATTCGATACGACACTTTACGCAATTGTCCGAATGTCCCTTTTCGCGTGTTGCAGGCCAATTATAGTTTACTGTCTTGAATCGAAGAAAGAATATGCATATTAGCGGCGGTCTGTGAAAAGGGGGTTTAATGCGTTTTCGTAATGCACTTTACCAAACAAGGCGTTGCATAATATGAGTCGATTTTGTCTAAAAAAACGAAGAATCGTGAAAAAAAATGGTCCTTTGCAATGTAGAAAATGTACCAATAGCAAAAAGTTTCGACCAATGCCAGCCTGCGCAATCTGCGCAGGCTGACATTGGTCGATACTTTTTGCAGATACATTTAAAGTCTACAACCCTTAACTCATCGGTAAATATCGTGCATCATCGACACTTTCGTAAAGGCTATTCGGCCAATCTCGGCAGCTTCCGTCTTCTAATATGAGACTTAGGGGATACAGACTCACTTACTCATCGGTAAATATCGTGTATCATCGACACTTTCGTAAAGGCTATTCGGCCAATCTCGGCAGCTTCCGTCTTCTGATATGAATTATGGGATGTAGACTCACTTACTCATCATCGGTAAATATCGTGTAACATCGACGTCTTCGTAAAGACTATTCGGCTAATCTCGGCAGCATCCGTCTTTTAATTTGAGAGTTAGGGGCCGTAGACCTTAACTCTTTGTCACTAAGCATGGCTCATAAATATGTCCAACACTTGGTAGCTTCGATCATTCTTTCGTTGTTGTGGGTGATGAAGACGACGATGATCATCATCATTACAGTGATGGTTACAATAAAATCGAACTGCTTGACAATACTTACCACAGGATAAACATCACAAAACATGTAGATGTACAATGTATTTTGCAGGTCGCCGACCTCTGCAGAGCAAAGGGACTGTGGTACCAGTTCATAAACAAGAGACCCTAAAGGGGCTGTCCTGGGGCTACCAATTAGTGAGAGCAGAAGACAAAGTTGTTCATCTGAAAGTGTGCACAGCCCCCAACGCCATTGTCGGGCGGTACAATCTATTTATAGAAACATCTCACAGAAATGAACAAGGAGACTTAGACAAGACGCGATACGCTCAGCCAGACGACATTTACATATTGTTTAACCCTTGGTGTTCAGGTATTAAATACTAGTAATTAATCAAATTGAAGAGGCAGACATTTGTATTTCATGTCATGACATGAAATACATGTATCTACCACTCCAGTTTTACAGAATAACGGTTTCTAGCAAAAGGAACTATTTGCTATGCGGCAATATCTAGCGACTGTAAGGTTTTTTTTTTTTTGTATGCATTTGGATTTGGCTGATGCCAATAGACTAGCGATCTTGATGATCGCTAGTCTAAAAATGTTCATAGATAATTATTTAGCACTCGAAATGCTTAGGAAGATTTTTGTGAACAGTGTAGGTCAAGATCATACACAAAAATTGCAGTTTGTTCTTGGATCTGCACAGTCTGTTACCTTACATGAACTTCGTCAAAATTTTTAGGAGAAACTTTAGAACGAGAAACACAGTGCCAGAATTCTATCAATGATGAATCCTAGAAGTTCAGCGATTACGTCATACAAATGGTAGTAAATGCCAATCAGTGAAATATAGAGTAAACTCATCTTATTTCTCCTTTTCCTATATACAATGTTTTCTATCCCTTCCAGAACAAATCTCACGCTTTAAGTAATATTTAATTTGTCATGTGCATATTTTTTTCGATTCGAATAAGGGCTAAATTTTTGTCGCCTGGTGGTCCACTTTGAAACCTGTGACATTCTTGTACAATATTAAGCCTTATCCTGCTGATTAAGTGGAATGAAACTTTTAAGCCGATCGTAAAAACCAGATTTTGCTATTTCAAAGCCTGTTTTTTTTTTTAGTTTAAACATATTTATCTCACATCGATTGAGAAGTTCTTACAACTTATACTAATCTCTCTCGATTCTGCTTCCTGGAAACATCACCAGTACTCGCGCCGAATGTGTGGGCTAATGAAAGATCCCAAAGTTGACACCCGCTCCCGGGTCTCGAACTCGGGACCCTATGGTTACGAGGCCAACGCTCTACCCCACAACAACGGACACATGTGTTATTTATTGGTGGCCAAAAAAAAATCTCCTTATCGGACAGTGTAGATCCAAGATCAGACTGCACGTTCCGTGCAGTCTGATCTTGATCTACACTGTCCGCAAAAGGTCCTTGAGTCGTGCTTAGCAGCCTAAGCGTTTATCGTCGTCTATGTTCAGTCCTAAGCAACTTTGTTTACTTTGACAGAGGACCAAGTTTATCTAGAAGAAGAAACTCACAGAGAAGAGTATGTGTTAAATGAAACGGGAAGAATCTGGCTGGGTACCGTGGGCAAGTTTTGTGTACGCCCCTGGAACTTTGGACAGGTGCGTAGCTGTTTAATGTTAACTTTTATATGGTAGTCGTCGTTGGTTAATTGAGCATAAAATAGAAGACCTATTTGGTCCATTTGTTTTGTTAAAATTTTCACAATATTTTCATAAGTGATGTGCTGTAAGAAGACCAATTAAGTCGGCTTGAACTGCAGGTAAATCTAATGTGTGAATGGTCCCCTCTAGTTAAGCAAGCAACCTGTATTAACCCTTAACATGCTAAATAAATGAAATGAAACTTACAAGCCGATAGTTAAACCAAAAATTCTACTGTTTCAATGGTATTTTGAGGGAAGAAATATCTCCTTATCAGACAGTGTAGATCAACGATCAGACTGCACATTCTGTGCAGTCTGATCTTCATCTACACTGTCTGCGAAATGTCATTTTGTCGCGCGTAGCAGCCTAAGGGTTAAATAAGCATGATATATTGAATTCACGGATAAGGCAAATACGTTGAAAAGTACCTGTACTAGGCAAACACCTGTCCCAAGCGTACATTTTGAGTGTTAATGTGCGGATAAACATGCTGCGTCAAATAATGAAGACTGGACATGACTTTTATGTTGACAGTTTGACGATGTGTGCCTTGTTGCTGCCATTGCCATTATGGAAAAGTCAGAACTCGGAGACCAGGCACGTGGAAATGCGGTGCACGTGCTCCGTGCATTAAGCCGAGTGGTAAGTACAGATGCTGTGCGAGTATCCAGCCTCTAATATTTAGCATTGTTCAGTGATCAATACTGTATGATGCTGGAATTTTGATTGGCCTCCTCGTGAACGTTTTAACCCTTATCCTGCTGAATAAGTGAAATGAAATTTTCAAGCCAATAGGAAAAATATCTCCTTATCGGACAGTGTAGATCCAAGATCAGACTGCACGGTCTGTGTAGTCTGATCTTGATCTTCACTGTCCGCAAAAAGGTACTTGAGTCGTGCTTAGCAGCCTAAGGGTTAATAATTAAAAATTGACACAAGTGCTGTATCAAAGCAAAAGAAATTATAAAAATTATCAAAATAAGGCAAGGTCGTCGGAGTAACGGCGATGGCCGCCGCTCAAATATTATATATTATAAAAGAATGGATTTTTAAAAACGAAGAACAAAGATTATCTTTTTTTTTTCCTCTTGCCACGATTTTGCCAAATATACATACACGTTTCATCTTCGCCTGACTGGGATAAAGGCTCAGGACTAACACAAATATCGGACAATAAAGCTCAAGATCTGATTGCAAGTCGAAGTCTTATCTTGATTTACACCAATTTAAAAGACATCCCAAGCACAAGTAGGGTGGTGATTAGGTCGGTGCATGACTCTTGGACAACTGAATGGAACTAAATATCAGAGTGCTTACAGCACTTTGATTGATTTGATCACAGGATTGTTACTATTTTAAGAATATTGCCATTTTCGTCCAGTTTTCGCCCCGTTGTTTTAGCAAAGAGAGTGTTTCGAGCTTGAGGTAATTAAAGGACCTTATCACTTATACCGCCTAAATGTTTTTGAACAAAAAGGAGGGCGAATAAAAAGTTGATACAGTTTTGTATCATTCGTATAGAATGATTGGCGAGAAAACACGAAATCGTTCGCTATTTACGTCAAAATTAGACTAAAATCAACATTCGCAATTTTACGACGTTCTCCTTTGTAGAGAGTATCATGGTTTTCCGGCTTGTATTTGCGCATGGAGTAGAGCCGGGCCCACTTTTAAGAAAAGTTTATTTCGTGGGTATTTAAGAAAGTACACGGCTAACTTAACACTACCTATTGCAAACATTGTGGGAAAAGGAGAAATTGCTGGTGGCATCACTTTTTATCCATCATATTAATACATTTTTCCCAAAAAATTCTCAGATTGTTTGAGCAACAAATGAATATCATCTACAAAAGCTTTGAAGTTTTACTATCTATCTAGTCTAAGATTTTGTCATCTGGTAGAAAGTCAAATAACCTTTACAGAAAATTGAATTCTGTTTACAAAATTTCTGATGTATAAAAATTGATTTCTGTAACTTAGATTAATAACAATGAGAGAGATGGCGGGGTGTTGATAGGCAACTGGTCGGGTCGCTATGACGATGGGGTAGCACCGTATGCCTGGAATGGAAGCCCACCAATTTTAGAAGAGTTTTTGAAGAAGAGAAAAGGGGTCAAATATGGTCAGTGTTGGACATTTGCGGCTGTTGCCACTACTGGTAGGTGTAGATCTAAATCTTTTGTCTTCAACTTAATATTTCATATATACCAAGGCCATTGTAAGCACATAGATATCCAGCTTGAGAAATGAATAAGTGAGTTTTCACATGATCACCTTACAGCAGCAGTACACTGAATGCAGATAAACCCCACAATCCCGAGTATTTGTGGAAGAAGGCTTACGAAAACTTTGTGAGAAAAGGAGAAAATGCAATTTTGTTTTTCCCACAATGTTTTCTATCCTTTCAAAGCCAATTCGAATCATTTGAGCCACATCTTATTTGTTGTTTGCAAATTCCTTTGTATTCGGACAATTCTAAAATTTTGTTGTTTGGTAAAGAGAGAAAACACCTAGGCATCTGGCATCGTAATAGATTTGCACATTAGACAAGAGAATTGAGAGAAGGGAGAATTGATTGATTGATTGGCTTGCTGGCTAGCCGGCCGGCTGGTTTTAGCATCACTTTAAACATTATTTGAATCAGTTTTATTGTGGTGGCCAGTGCATCTGTCCATGTTTTCCTGGAGAATCTGTTAGCAGTACCTTCAGCCACTGGTTGCTTTCCCTAATAACAATCTTCAAAACACTGATAAGCAGTGAGAGTGGCAGGAGGAGGTAGCAAGTTCGATGTTTGATTCTAGTTTTCAGGGCTCTGGGTATTCCAACCCGGTGTGTGACATGTTTCAAAGCAGCCCATGACAGTGACTATAGCTCTGAGATGGACTGCCATTGGTCCACGGAAGGAAAACCTAAAACTTCATTGGATGATGCTGTGTGGTAAGGTTCAATTTAGTTAACTCTCTACCAAACAATTCCAGAGAAAAAATTTTTTGAAAATAATGTGGGAAAAGCAGAAAATGCTGGTTACCAGCATTTTTTCCTATGCCTAACCTACTCTCTAGATCTTCCAGATGACAAAACTTTAGACTCTTCCATACTGAGAGCAAATATGGCTTAAATGGTAGACTTTGGAAGGGTAGAATACAATGTGGGAATGAGGGAACATTGTTAAAAATGAGGTTAAACAACAAACAAAAGTTAATGTAAATTATCTGCTCCCTTGAAGTCAAACAAATGGTTTAACCCTTTTACACATGACAAAATTTTAGACTTATCTCTATTGAAAGCATTCACAAACCACATATGACACTTGGCTTAAATGATTATATTTATCTTTGAAAGGGAAGAAAATATTGTGGGAAAAGAAGAAAATGCTGGTTACCAGCATTTTCTTCTTTTCCTACATTGTTTTCAAAACCTTTCTTCTTCAGGGTCGTTAAAACTTAGGATTGTGTGGTAAAGGGTTAAGCCTTTACCAAACACTCCCATTCTGAGGGAGAATACTTTCGAAAACACTGGGAGGAAAAGAGAAATACTAGTCACCATCATTTACTCCTTTTCCCAGAATGTTTTCTAGCCTTTCAATCAATGTCCATTACTTAGGCCTAATGTCCATTACTTAGGACAGATATAGTTTTGTTGTTTGCAACTGGTTTCAATTTAGTGCAGTCTGAAATATTGCATTTTGGAAAGAAGATAAATTTTACAAACTTATATTTCTAGTTTTTATGTTATCTGTTAAATCCTTGGAAATCCTTGGCTCTTTGAAGACAGTCATTATCTACTTCATTATTAAAATCCCTTGAGTAGGGGAACCCATCCAAAATCATTTGGAATGTGAGCGAGGGTGTAAAATGGCCAGAAAAGTGTCAAAGATAATTCAATATGATGTGACGAGATGATGAGAACAATTATATTGACTAGATTGGCAATGCCAAGAATTTTGGATCAACGAGGAAGAAGGGAATATTTAACACTTCACCAAACAGTCCAGAGTTTTAACAACCCAAAGAAAGGAAGCTTTTGAAAACATTATGGGAAAAGGAGAAAATGCTGGTAACCAGCATTTTCTCCTTTTCCCACAATGTTTTCTACCCTATCACAGACAAATTGCCCTATTTGAGCCTCATTTTATTTGTCGCCTGCAAATGGTATAAATTTGGACCAGTCTAAAATTTTGTTGTTTTGGTACAGGGTTTGCTACTGGCATGCTTTCTCTAGGCTAGGATATTCTTTACCACACAATCTCAAGTTTTTTTGACCCTAAGAAAGGAAGCTTTTGAAAACATTATGGTTAAAGGAGAAATGTCGGTAAACAGCATTTTCTCCTTTTTCCACAATGTTTTCACTCATTTTAAAGACTGAAATCATCTTAAGAGCTGCACCTTATTTATCTTCAGTAGTTTGGTGGAGTCTAAAATTTTGCCGTTAAGGAAAGAGACAACTTTTTACCAAACAACATCAAATACTGCTCCACATTGAAAGCATTTGTAGACGAAAAATAACCATACAGGGTAGCCTTGGTAACTGAATTTGTCTTTGTAAGAAAACATTGTTGAACAAGAAGAAAATGCTTGTTACCAGTATTTTCTCCTTTTCCTGCGATGTTTTCAAAAGACTTCTTCTTAAAGGTTGTTAATCCTTTCCCACACAATCCATCTTTTAAAGGAGAAAATACTGGTTAGCAGCATTTTCTCCTTTTCCCACAATGCTTTCAGTAGCTTTCTTCCTCTAGGATGTTAAAAGTTAGGATCATGTGGTAAAGGAATGTGTGGTAAATTTTATTTTTTTTTCTGTCTTTAGGGATTTCCATGTGTGGAATGAATCTTGGTGTAAGAGACCTGATCTACCACCTAACTTGAGTGGATGGCAGGCATATGATCCAACACCACAGGAATGTGTAGAAGGTGGGTGAAATTCTTGTATTAACTCTTTCCATTGTTTTACAAATGGCTGTTATATTAACCCTTTACCAAACAATGTGGTGTTTTAATGACCTCATGGAAAAAAGGATTTTGAAAAACCTTGGATGAAAAGGAGAAAATGCTGAATACCAGCATTTTCTCCTTTTCCAATAGTATTTTCTACTCATTCAGATAAATCATTTGTGTCACATCTAATTTGTTGTATGCAAATGCTTTCAGAGTGGACAAGTCCAGAATATGGTCTTTTGTTAAAGAGTTAACTCTTTACCAAACGACAAAAAATTCAACAATTCCAAATTGAAAGCATTTGCAGACGACAAATTAAACGTGACTGAAAAATTGAAATTTGTTTTAGATAGGCTAGAAAAAATTGTGGGAAAAAGAGAAAATGCTGGTTACCAGCATTTTCTCGTTTTCTCACAATATTTTCAAAAGGCTTCTCTTTTAGGGTCGTTAAAAGTCGGGATTGTGTGGTAAAGCGTTAACCAGAGGTTTTGTGCTTGTCAGTATCATATGCATATGAGCCATGCTCTGTGAAAAGGGGGTTTAATGCATCACCAAAAAGTATCAACCCCTATCACCCTGTGCAGTCTGCTGAGGCTGACGTGGGTCGAAACTTTTTGCTATTTGTAAATTTTTTGCATGACAAAGGACAGCTCTGCTTCTTGATTCTGTGAGTTTTTTTACTAAATGGATGTTATAGACATATGTTTTGACACTGTGTAAAAATAACTAGTGTTAAAATTTTGGAGATGCAACAATTTTGAAATCAAAATATTTATTCTGGTGTGAAGTGCTAATGAGAGGAAAATGTATGAGACTTTTATGAGGTTTGGAAATTATATTTCACATTAAATGTTTTTTAATATAACCTATTACAAAACAATACCTTGTTTTAATGACCACTCTTAGGTAGAGTTCTTTTGAAAACATTGTGAAATAAATAGAAAATGCTGGTAAGCAGGTGGTTATCTGCTTTTTCCACAAGGTTTTGTTTTCTGTCAAAAAACTATGCTTCACTTCACTTTCAGTTGTTTCAGATTAAACGGATTCAATTTTTGTCATCTGCAGAAACTTTCAATTTTGAAGAGTCCAAATTTTGTTGTTTGGGAAAAGGTTAAATTTCAAAGTGAAGTATTATCTACTTTGTCATAGTGCTATTATAAAATTCAAGGTTACTGTCCTCTTAAAAAGAAAAAAGGGAGAGGTCAAGCTCTAGTTACTATTGTTTCAGGTGTGTTCACTTGTGGCCCAGCCTCAGTGAATGCAGTCAAGAATGGAGAACTGTTTTATGGGTATGACACAAAATTCCTGTTTGCTGAAGTCAACGGTGACCGTGTACACTGGACTGTAGACCCCGAGGGCAATATGACGCCAATAGGTCTCGAACAGAAGACTATGGGACGTTATATCAGTACCAAAGCAGTTAGCACCATCTCTAGAGAGGATCTCACAAATAATTATAAACATCCTGATGGTGGGTGTTAATTTGAATCTCTCCCTATCTCTCCCCATCCCTCTCTCTGTTAGTTTGACTCTCTCTGTCTCTCTCATACTTACCTGATTTTTTTTGTCAATTTTGTTAGCTTTCAGTTACAACCATCTGATTTGCCTGAAATGAGGCAGTGTTTTTCACTGCTAACCAATGCATTTGCTTTGTATAAATAAGCTGAGCTGAGTAGCGCAGTCAGTAGCTTACAACTTTGAGAACAGAAAGCCGCTGGTTGGAATACCAAGCGCTACCAATTTCTTTCTCAGGATTGATGAAAATCATTGTGATAGGATTCATTCCTCTCTCATAACTAATCTTTGTTTCAACCATGGTTATGTGGGAAAGCAGCTAGTGGCTTGGGAAGAATATTGTGCAAAGAACTGGTAACAGAAACTCCAGGATGGCATGGATAGGAGCACTGGCCTCCAAGATATAGCTGAAACAATGTTGAAAAGGTATTAAACGCCATACCATCAATTAATCAATTAATCACTTGTACAAACAAGAAGCAGCCATAGGCTTTGAAAATTACTGAGAGAAAAAGAATTAATAGATAGGTCTATTAACCACATTGAGATAATCAACGAAAATTATTGAAAACAGCTTTCATATTGAAACTGACATACAGCAATATTTGAGAGCTCTTAAACTCTTATCCTGCTGTGTTTAAATTGTGGACTATTACAAAAAACGATTGTTAAGTTTATTGGTTTGAATGGAGTCTGTATGACAGAGACTTTTGATAGATCAGTGGAGAGTGTAGAGTAAGATCAGTCTGTAAAAAACATCATAGGAAGGATACAGGTTAACTCTTTACCAAACAATCAAATTTTAGACATGACCAAATTGAAAGCATCTGCAGACAACAATGTCATTGTTGCTCAAAAGATAATTTCTGTTTTTAAAAGGGTAAAAAAAAATTGTAGGAAAAGGAGAAAATGCTGGTTACCATGTTTTCAAAAGCTTCCTTTTTAGCTCACAGGAGCACAATGTGCTCAAGGGGAGCTTTTAGGATCACCCAGTGTCCGTCGTCTGTCGTTCGTCGTGCGTCGTCAACAATTCTTTAAAAATCTTCTCCTCCTAAACCGCTGGGCCAATTTGGACCAAACTTGGCTGGAATGTTCCTTGGGAGGTTCTCTTTAAAAAGTGTTCACAGAATGTGATTCCATCAAAAACTCTGGTTGTCATGGCAACCAAATGGAATTTTCTAAGAAAATCTCCTCTGAAACCACTGGTCAGATTTTGAAATAATTTCACAGAAATGTTCCTTGGGTGACCCTTTTAAAAAAGTGTTCACAAAATTTTGATCTGTTGAAAAACATGGCCGTGATGGGAGGGGTGGATCTTTGCATTTGTGGGGTGTCAACAATTCTTTAAAAATCTTCTCCTCTGAAACTCCGTGTCAGATTTTGAAATAATTTCACAGAAATGTTCCTTGGGTGACCCTTTTCAAAAACTGTTTACGAAATTTTGATCCGTTGAAAAACATGGCTGTGGTCGGTGGGGGGGCTCTTAGCACTCATGTGGTGTCAACTATTCTTTAAACATCTTCTCCTCCTAAACCCCCAGGCCAAATTGGACCAAACTTGGCTGGAATGTTTTTTGGGACGACCTCTTTACAAACTGTTCACAGAATTTGATTCCATCAAAAACTCTGGTTGCCATGGAATTTTCTAAAAAATTCTATAAAAATCTTCTCCTCTGAAACCGCTTGTCAGATTTTGAAATAATTTTACTGAAATGTTATTTGGGTGACCCTTTTCAAAACTTGTTTGCGAAATTTTGATCCATCGAAAAACATGGCCATGGTGGGGGGAGGGGGGCTCTTTGCACTGTATGGACTTAAAGAAATTCTTTGAAATGCTTCTTCTCTTAAACCGCAGGTCAGATTTTGAAATAATTTTACAGAAATGTCCCGTAGATGCCCCTGTTAATAAAATATTCGCGAAATTTTGATCTGTCGGGAAACAAGGCTGTGGTGGTGGGGGGACTGTTTGCATTCTACAGACATGAAGAAATTCTTAAAAATTCTTCTTGTATGAAACCACTGGTCAGATTTTGAAATGATTTCACAGAAATGATCCTTTGGTGCCTAATTATGCCCCTTTTTCGACTTAGAATTTTAACTTACTATCCAGCACCCAACAGCTAATTGTTGGCACCCGCATGCGGTGCTCTTGTTCTTTTTATTGAAGTTATTGAAGAAAAAGTTTTGGAATAACAAAAAAAATAATCGGCTATGGTCCTCTTAAATATTCAGGTGAGCGATTCAGGGCCCTCTTGTTTTAAAACTTTGGACTATTTGGTAAAAGGCTAAACATGATGCAGTACTGGAGTCCAAAACTTACAGTCTTAGACACAAGTACAAATGAACAGGCTAAGATCTAATTCATTTTATCCAAATTTCCTTCTATTACATATAACAGAATAAGAGTTATTTTCTGTGACATTTTCTGTAATTTGGTAGCCCTGACAATTTAAAAGCATTTGAAGGGTCATGGATCCTAAATTTCACTGTAATACTTTTCAGGTTCTGAAGAGGCTGCAGTTAGTTTAGAACTGGCCAAAAAGCTGAGTACTCGTCGAGTATTGACCATACAGCAACCATTAGCAGAGGATGTCAATTTTTCCTTCAGTGCTGATATTCAAAGAACTGGGGACTTTACTGTGTACCTTACGGCAAAAAATACCAGCTCAGAGTCCAGGCTAGTGGATGTTCATGTGTCTACGCTAGCCTGTAGATATACTGGTATTCCTAGCTCTGACATCAAAGAAACATCAACTGCAGCAGTACTGGAACCAAACAAAGGTATTTCCTGATGTGTTTCTTGCTTGCAGTGCTTAACCCTTTACCATATATAATTCCATGTTTTTCATAACCTTGGTTAAAATGCCTTTTAAAAATATCAATTGATAAGGACAAAAATGTCAGTTGAATAGAATGTTTTAAAACTCTCTGAACTTCAGTTTCCATCATTTGAGTCACGGTCACTTTGTTGTCTCAAATGCTTGCTATTCAGATAAATTTTCCTTTTTGTGGAAGCTAAAGGAAGATTTACTTCATAATTGGAGTCACATGAGTTCTATTTTGAGAATGTGTGTTTGCTTATAAATGTTTTGTTATAGGAAAAGGATTAATCTTTTACCACACAGTCTTGACTTTAAACGTCCCTCAGGTAGGCTTTTTAAAACGTTTGGAAAAGGAGAAAATGCTGGTAATCAGCACTTTCTTCTTTTCCCACATTGTTTTCCTACCTTATCAAGAGAAAATTTCATCATTTGGGCAACCTTTCATTTGACATCTGCACATGCTTTCAATTTGAACAGTTTAAAACTTTGTTGTTTGGATGTGGTTTGCAGTCCATGCAGGCCGACTTATATAAAAATTCTTGGTATTTGTAGATTTACTGTATGTCCAAGGACCATTCTACCTCATGATTTAGTTGACAAAATGGACTTCATGGTTCCATAATTACTTGATGACTTGCTTAGTATAGAACGTCATGATGATGCATTTTACCCACTTTTCCCAGGGTGCAACTCAATTATATAATTTTTCTACCTTTCATAGAAACATCAGTAAGCCTGTCCCTGAAGTGTGCAGACTTTATCAGCAGTGTAGACCCAGATTGTCATGTGACAGTTTATGCCATAGCTACTGTCAAAGAGACAGGACAGAGGTTCTTACGCCAAGAACCTCTCTGGATCGAAAAACCACACATAGAACTAAAGGTGAGATATTTAAACGTAGAGTTACACTTTTAACTCTCTACCACACAACAAAATCTTTTAAAATCAATTAGACTTGTCCGGATTGAAAGCCCTTGCAGAAAACAACGTAAATGTGGCTCAAATGATGGAACTTGTCTTTAATAGGTTAGAAAACATCGTGGGAAAAGGAGAAAATGCTGATAAACAGCATTTTCTCCTTTTCCCACAATGTTTTCAAAAGGCTTCTTCCTCAGGGTTGTTATAACTCGAGATTGTATGGTGAAGGGTTAAACAAATGACATAAAAACTCCAATGGACGAAAATTTGAGTTTTTCGATAGACGGGTTTTATTTTTACCAGCCAAATAATTCAAGCCAAATCATTTGATTTTCAAACCTTTATAGGCATTTATTTAATTACTTATATATTCACAAGGTTTATATCTGTACATTTTTTTTCACCTACAGACTGAGGGCAGCGTCCACATTGGTAAACCATTTGATGTTGTAATAAAGTTAGTCAACCCCTTGAATGTGCCTCTCTCTAGTGGTCATATCAATATTGAAGGACCAGGAATGCAACGGCTTCAAACCATCAAAGTCAAGTAAGTAACTTGTTTTCCTTCAAAGCAGCAGGTTTTTGTTGGAATTTTTGTGGCCATCCCTCATGATAAGTTTTGACATATTTGTTATTACCAGTCAGTTGACTTTTTACCAGTGACAAAATTCTAGACTTGTCCAAATTGAAAGCATTTGCAGACTACAAAATAATTGTGACTGCTGGTTACCAGCCTTTTCTTCTTTTTCAACTGTTTTAAAAAAGCTTTCTTTTTAATATGGTGGTTAAAACCCAGAATTTATAAGGTAAAGGGTTTAGTAACTAATCCAGTATAGGCTTACAGTTTATGGAACCATAGGCATACAGTGCACAGCAACAAAACTACACAGGCTTACAGTGTTAGCAACCATAAATGTCTGTAAGCCTACATAGCAAGAAACCCTAACTGTACATAGGTTTACAGTACAAGCAACCATAACCAAATATAATATATGTTCAGTGTTAGCAACATAACATATACAGGCTTACAGTGTATGCAACAATTACTGTACATGTACATAGACTTACAATGTAAGCAACTGTACATGGGCTTACAATGTAAGCAACCATAACTGTACATAGGGTTACAATGTAAGCAACCTAGACTGTACATAGACTTACAGTGTAAGCAATCATAACTGTATGTATGCTTACATGTAAACATGACTACATAGGCATGCTGTAAAAGCAACCATAAACTAAACATAGGCCTGCAGTGCAAACAATACATCTGTATACAGGCTCACAGTGTAAGGAACCATAGCTGTTCATAAGCCCCCAAAGTAAGAAGCAATGACTGTTTAAAGGCCTATAGTGTAAGCAATCATGATTATACATAGGCTAACAGTGTAAGCAACCATGACTGTACATAGGCTAACAGTGTAAGCAACCATGATGGACATAGGCTTCCAGTGTAAGCACATTAGGACAGTGTGGTAAAGAGTTAACTGTTTATGATCAATCTTTATTTACAGAAAGTCTATAGCACCAGGTGAGGAACTTAGGGAGTTGGTGCAGGTCAAACCCCGTCGTCTGGGTAGGAAAGAAATAATTGCAAATTTCCATTGCAAACAGCTTTGCGATGTCACCGGTGTAACAGAAATTGATGTCATTGAGGATACACGACCTTCCTGAAGTGCTTCTTTAAACCTTTAAGCACCAAATAAAAATTATAATGCTTTGGGGACAGTGTAGATTAAGATCAGGCTGCAAAGAAGGTGCAGTCTGATCTTGATCTACACTGTCCAAAAAAACTTGATAGTGGGATATTTAGGCTTTTTTTGCGAATTCAAAAGATCTGTTTCTTGAACTCGGGAGTTAATTGATAATTCCATGAGAGTTTTGCTATGTGCGTAGGCGCTAAATGATGAAAGCTGTCGATGCGCCATAAAACAACATTCATTCAAATGTGTGTAGTGTTGTTTTGGTATTTTAATTGTCACTTGTTTGGATGTAGAATCTCATGATAATTTCTTTATGGTAGGATTTACCATCAAGTAATAGGATGTGTGGTAGTGATGACAACAGTTTGCAAAGTATGTTTTAGATGGAATAGAAACTTTAATGGAATTTGGAACTACATAGGGCCTACTTATAAACTTTTTATATATCTGTCAATTCTCATGTTGGCTTGAAATAAATGAAAATAGTAAGAATGGTTCAAGGCAACCTATTACCAAACAATCCCGAGTTCTATTGACACTAAAAAACATATGCTTTTGAAATATTTTTGGAAAAGGTGAAAATGCTGGTAAAAGTCATTAACTCTTGAAAGAAATTTGCAGCAAGTTGCCATATAAACCTCCATGTGAAAAATGCTACAATTACAGCGGTATTTATTAAAACATGAATTTCATACATAAATACCGCAAAAATGAGATATGGCTCACAACAAGCCATTTCTTCTTTTGCAGCACTTTTAAGTAGTCAGATAGAAGAGGTAACCATTAGTCTGAACGTTGAATCCCATGCTACTCAATTAGTTTTTAGCTCTGTCTAAGTCTGACTTTTGTTTTATCTATTATTAGTACCTAGTGCAATACATGAGCTCAACAAGTGCCTTTAGAATTTATTTCTAGATTAAATATCTTTTGTCAAGTTTAAATTGGGGGGAAAAAAAAAAGCTCCAAGTAAGCTAAATATTAATGACTTAATGTTGTGGGTATGTGCAATACTTTTTCATTTTAAATATGTTCATTTTACATTGATTGTGAAACAAGTTAGTCTTAAAACTATAGCACCATATAAGTCATCATTTCCTTTACAGAGTAAGAGTAAAGACCTGCCCTTCTCTAGCAAAAAATGACCATGGATGTTTTTTGTCGAGGGTATGGACCAAGATAAGACTGCACACATATGCAGTCTGATCTTGATCCACACTCTACGCTTTTTTATTAGTGTTCAGTTATGGATTATAATTCCCATTAAACCTTTACCAAAAAATCTTGTCTTTTAACAACCCAGAGAAAGAGGGCTTTTGAAAACATTCTGAGAAAAGTAGAAAATGCTGGTTACCAGCATTTTCTCCTTTTTCGATGACGTTTTTCTACTCTTTCAAAGACAATTTCCATCATTTGAGACACCTTTGATGTGTCATCTGGACATGCTTTCAATTCGGGCCAGTCTTACATTTTTTCTTTTTTTTTTTTAGTGAAGAGTTAAATGCATACTTTATGAACAATTAAATTCTAGCAATGACAGTTTGATTGTACATGCATTTCTACTATTTTTCTAACCCTTTCAAAGGCCAGCTATCTTTGGCCATGTACAAAAGCCTTATCTATTTACCAACCTAAACGTTGTTCTAATTCTGAATTCCAAGTTTAGCCATCTGATTGGCAGAGACAAAATGCCTCAGCAAATCATATTGTTAACCTTGGAATTGAGAATAGGAATTCAATTAAAAAAGATTAGTCAATACGGTCCCAGGTATAACACCTGCTGGACAAGGTGATACACAAAACAAAACAATGATATTCATCACAAATTTAATCACATTTTGTCAACAGTGTAAAATTTAATAACTAGCACTTTACAGCAGATAATTTAAGTTGGACAAACACAGTTGCTTAACCCTTTACTAGACAACAAAATTTTAGCCTTGTCCAAATTGAAAGCATTTTCTGACGACAATTTCAATGTGGCACAAATGGTGCAATTTTTCTTTGATAGTGTAGAAAACATTGTGGGAAAAGGAGAAAATGCTGGTTACCAGCATTTTCTCCTTTTCCCACAATGTTTTCAAAAGGCTTCTTTCCCGGGATCATTTAAAGTCGGCATTGTGTGGTAAAGGGTTAAAGGCACACTTGTGGCAAAAAGGAAACAATGCAAGAGTCAAAATGCAGACAAGTATAATTTATACCAGTATGGATATCATTATGACTGGTCATGTATTACAAAGCCAACTGTACAATGTTGCCAACTTTTGTTCCAGTTTTACAATACATTATTCTGCTAGCAACTGGAACTTTGACAGATTGCACTGTAACTCATTATCAATGTCATAATAATATCCAAACTTTTAAGTGGTATGAATTAAAACTATCTGCAATTTTACCCCTGAATTGTTTACATTTGGCAGCTAGTTACCCCTTAACAATTAAGTTTTTTTTTTAAACCAATATCAGCACAAGATACATGTATTTTTCTGACACACTGACAGTGTTCTGCAGAGCTTGTGGGACACTGTCCTATTGAATTAGACAAATGTCCCACAAAAATGGGACATTATCCCTTTTCCTTTGATAGTTTTGAGCACATTCATCCTATTTGTTCTGAAGATGTCCCCTTTTTTCTGAAAATTTGTGTGGCAGTTCTCCCTTCCCACAATAATCCTCTGCAGAACAGGCATACTGAAACCTGTTTATAGTTACAGAAAGAAAAACCATTTAGCAGAAAGGAAATTTATATGAGCCATGCTGTATGAAAAGGGGTTCAATGCATATACAAATATTTTTGACCCAGGTCAGCCTGCCCAGGCTGACCTGGGTCAAAAATTTTTGCTTTTGGTCAATTTTCTGCTTTTCAAAGGTCCAGTCCACCTCATGATAAGTCTGTTGTAAGACAAAAGCAATTTTATGCATCCATAATCATCTGATGACTTGCTTGGTATAATGAATCACAGAGATGCATTAAACGCCCTTTTCTGAGCACCACTCCTATCTGTAGTTACTGTCGGTTTCTTACTGTATTTTTAAAATTCAGTTTATTACAGGGACATGAAAATTTGTATGTAATAAGCTTTCTTAATTGGAAAATCCACAGTAATATTAATAGGGACAATAAATGAGACTTCATTATGCATATTAGAATCTAAAAACGGAAATTTTGCAAACTGCAAAGTAATATTGCTATCATATGACTCTATAAATACAGCTGAAGATGAACTGAAGATACAAAGACTAAGGTTACTGATTGTAGCACTTTCAAAATGCAGTCCTTTAACCCTTAACCTGCTAAATAAGTTAACTGAAACTTTCAGCCTATAGTTAAGAACCCAAATATTGCAATTTCAAAGTTATTTTTTCCGGGAAAATATCTCCTAATCGGACAGTGTAGATCAAGATCAGACTGCACATTCTGTGCAGTCTGATCTTGATCTATACTGTCCGCAAAAGGTTTTTGAGTCACGCTCAGCAGCCTAAGGGTTAAAATGCAAACATGTTGCTGTCTATAAATATTTAATTATGAGCTGGTCTGATATTTTGTCATCTGGTAGTGGGCTTATCAGCATATACTATGTGTATGGGTTAATCTTTTGTGAGATCAGTGTTTTCTTGAAACTGCTGCACCACTGCTTTATCCAAACTGGTCAAAAAGTCTTCCAAAGTAACTTCAAACTTCTGCAAATAGAAATTTACTTTTCTTCCAAGCTAATCAATCCATACATGAAATCATTAATTCTTCTCATGCTATGTATATTTGAGCCATGCTCTGGCAAAACAGGGTTTAATGCATATCCGAGACATTAATACAAGCCAAGTCATCGCATAATTATGGATCCATAAAATCCATTCGTCCGATAAGCAACTGAGTCATGAGGTAGACTGGTCCTTTGACATGGAGAAAATTGACCAATAGCAAAACATTTTGACCAATCTCAGCCTGCGCTGACTGCCAAAATGCTTTTATGAAATTTATGAGATACCAGATGTGTTCTATAACAAACAAAACAAAATCAGTTGAAATTCAGTCCTTTGTCTTGTTGTTAAAAGTAAGGTATTGTTTCCATCAAAAGTTTCAATATCAAGCTACAGATTCAAATCAAATTTTTAGTACAGCTTTTATCAGTGTTATACCACTAAAGTTGATCTATGGCAAAATCTGTTCATATTTACCTGAGATTAAATGGTGGAAGCTGGAAGTTGTCCTGCCCAGTAGGCCTACAGGTTATAATTTCAAAATATTTGCCAAAACATTATAATTATGCTATAGTCAAACCAGTCTGTAACCTGAACCAGTTGCTGCACTATTTTGCCTAGATCAAGATCAGGCTGCATAAGTTGAGGTATCCCTTATGACACAAACTGTGTAGACTGATATTGGATTTCTACTGTACACTTAAGTCTTCTTTATATTCTGGTTAGTGCCAGCTTTGAACTGCAATCTAATATCCCTCCCCCCATGTCTTTTTCATATGAGCTATGCTCTGGTGAAAGATAGTAAAATGCAACTCTGTGATGCATATACCAAACAAATTATCACATAATTATGGATCCGTAAAATCTATTTTGTCTAACAACCGCCTGAATCCTGAGGTAGACTGCTCCTTTAACATGCAGAAAAACTTGCAAAAAAGCACAAAGTTTTGACCAAGGTCAGTCTATTCTGACTGCGCAGGCTGACCTAGAACAAAACTTTTTGAACATGCATTAAACCTCCTTTTCACTAAGCATGGCTCATTTATTTTGTTCAGTAAGTTTTCGTCAAAATATTACCTGCACAAATAAAGCTTGAGCAATAAAAGGTAATTTTCTCAATGTTCTTCCACTCAGTCCCTGGCTTTTTCTGCAAACAAAACAGGTAATCAACCCATCAACCCATAACTACACAATCCCACACGACTGAAAATTAAGGCTTTTGAAAACATTGTGGGAAAAGGAGAAAATACTGGTCACCAGCATTTTCTCCTTTTCTCATAATGTTTTCTGACTTATCATAGACAGACATCATCATTGTAGCTACTTTAAATTTGCTGTCTGCAAAAGCATACAATTTGTCGTCTACAAATGCTTTCAATTAGGGCGAGTCAAAAATTCTGTCGTTTGATAAAGAGTTAAGTTTTTGAGTTTTATATACATTTTTGTTACATAATATAATCTTAAAAATAATGAAAACTACTTGTCAAAGAAAAATGAGTTTCTATATATGGCAAGCAACAGGCGAAAAGGGGCATTCAGACATCTGCGTAAAGTGTTGTTCCGGATCAGCCTGCGCAGTCCGCGCAGGCTAATCCGAAACAACACTTTCCGTTTTTATGCAATTTTCTGTTTTGCGCAAGTCTACTGTAGCACAAAATCTAATGTCGTAAAGTATCGTCTCGGATTAGCCTGCGCAGGCTGATCCAAGACGACACTTTACGAAAATGTCCGAATGCCCCTTTTCACGTTTTGCAAGCCATATGGACCATGCTCTGAGAAAAGTGAGTTTAATGCACCTGCAAAAAGAATCAACCCATGTCAGCCCGTGCGGACTGGGCAGGCTGACATGGGTTGAAACTTTTTGCTATTTATAAATTTTCAGCATGTCAAAGGACCATTCTATCTCATGATTCAGCCAGTTGTTTGGCAAAGTGGGTTTTATGGTCCATAGAAATATTATGACTTGCTTAGTATAATGCATCATAGAGATACAGTAAAACCCCTTTTGCCAAATCGTGGCTCATTCATGATTGATTGGTTGATCCAATAATGGCAATTTAGTTACACTTGAACTACTTTCAAACCATTCCTCTATATAAATGCCTCATGAGGAAAATAAAGTATCATTTCCTGACCATATGAAAAACATTCTTGGTAATCAGTCTTATGTTGGGTACAAACTGAACAAGACAACTGTTTTTCAGCCAAACAAATGTCTTCCTTCAAGAGAACCCTCCAGTGACGTTGACCTTGGACACTGGTACATAAATCATCCATGCCAAGTAAAAGAAATGTTTCTGAAGTCAGTCAAAAGGTTCAGGATATATTGTCACGGGGGAATAAAACGTGATAGATAGATGGACAGACAACTAAACAGTATTCATTGTACGGCTTGGGGCAACATGATTCACCACAGCCGTGAACAAGTTTCCCTTCTGAGTGCCTCAATTCAATGAAAACTGACGTCACTGGGAACTAACGTCACTGAAACCTTGGTAAAACATGCAGTTTGGTACATAATCTTGATGTTAATCTTGATCGTCGCCGCCACTTTGGATTTTGTGTTGAAAGTGTAGTCATGTATATGGGGCTCCCGAAAGGTAAACTGCTTTACATTGGTTTTGCCAGTGTTCTTGATATATATGTTCTGGGCATATTATCCAATCAGATCAAGAGAATTTTTTTTTGCAGTATAATAAAAAACAATGTCTTCCCCCACAATCAATAGAAAAGAAAAAAAAAAAGGTGCTTACACAGCAATATCCCTGAGCTTTAGACTACTCCTTGTCACCTCACTCTCAACAAACCGCATAAACTCTAATGTCCTTAGATCTAGCACTGACTGAGATGGTACAATAATTCCAGCCTTGAAATAAACATAAAACAGGTAATATGAGCCATGTTCTGGCAAAGAAGGGCTATATATATATCTGTGATGCAAGTCATTGCATAATTATGGATCCAAAGAATCCATTTTGTATAACAACCAACTGAATCATGGAGTATATTGTTCCTTTGACTTTCAGAAAATTGACCAATAGCAAAAAAGATTTGACTCAGGTCAGCCTGCGCAAACTGTGCAGGCTGACCTGGGTCAAAACTTTTTGTAGATGCATTAAACCCCCTTTCACACAGCATGGCTCAAATATATTAGTGTGACAGAGTGATGAGCAATGTCAACATTATTTCAATTATTGAGCAGAGAAGTTTATGCTTTCTTGAATATTTCAACCCAGAACTAACAGGTCACATTTCCGCAAAAGAGAACCAAAATCAGACAACTTTCAGAAACATTGTAGCAAAAAGTGTAACTGCTTTAATAAGCAATTTCTCACTTTGTCACAATGTTTTCACAAGCATTCATGTAAAAAAAAACTCTTATCTATACTGATTATTCCTATTTTTTGAGGAAAAGTCTAGCTGTCCCCAGCAATTTTGTTCCAGTATGTTATCAGTTATTCTACACACTAACATCCTGATCACAAAACCTAACATAAAATCCTGTATGCATCATGTTCAGGTACTTAAACCTTTCCCCACAATCTTAATTTTTATTAAATTTTTACAAAAAAACAAAATTTTAGCCTAATCCACAGTCAGTTTTTGTGTACAAGAAATTAAATGTGTTTAATCTGAGTAAGACAGCTTTTGAAAACTTTGTGGGAAAAGGAAAAAAGCTGGTCACCAGCATTTTCTCCATTTTCTGCTATGTTTTCTACCCTTTCAAGAAGAAATCCCATCATTTAAGCCACGTTAGATTTAGCATCTGCAAATGCTTCCATTTTGGGTCACAAGTCTAAATTCTGTGGTCTGGTACAAGGTTAAAATGATGGTTTTATATAACCCTTAATACCCCATATAAACCAACAAATATTTTCAGTCCAGAAATAACTCAAACAGATGCAAGGTTGCTTTTACACAGCAGAGAGAGTAAAGTAGACCAAATATCAGATTGCACATTCTGCGCAGTCATAGCTTGATCTGATCTGGGCACAGAGGAAAATAAGGTTGTAAAAGGCGCTTCATGGATTAACACAGAAAGACAATACACATAAAGATTGAAAAACTTTACCTTCATTAATTCAAGAATACAAGATCTATAGATGCTAAAGATCGCTGAGGAAGATGGGGGTCCTATAAACTGTTTTATATCTGCCCTGTCCACAAACGCAATGTCTATGGCTCCTGTTACATTGGAGGTTGTCAATATCAACACATTAGGGTATCTGAAAAAAAAAAAAAAAAAATGGTATAAATACAGAACATTATTTGTAGTAACTTTCCTGGTGCTTGTATTTAATTCGAGCAGTGAGAAAATTTGATATCGAACGAGACTGAAGGTTGAGCGCTATGTTAAAAGTTTCTTACGCAGCGAGCAGTAAATACAAGCACCAGGAAAGTTACTACAACATAATATTCCTTTTATTATATACCTACAACTTTTAACGACAACATTTTGCAGTTATTATATACCTGCAACTTTTAACGACAACATTTTGCAATTATTGACATTTTATTTGAAAACAGCAAACAGAATGAGACAATTCATAGTGTGGATGGTAGTATCTGTTTTAATGAATGGCAGATTAATATTACAGCGTAACATTTTGACCAACCGCAAATGAATGCATGCTTAGTCAGTGCACGAGATATGTCATCGTGCCATATTTGGGACTGTTTTTCAGTGTGCTGACATGGATTTTTTTTTCTGTCATGTGTGTTACTTCATCCGATTGCAACGCATGTATTGGATCCAGAAAATTTACTGGTATATAATAAACCAAAGTCTTCACTATTTCTGTTATATAGACATGACAGCTTTGGTGCAGAAAGCCCAATAAGTCTACATTACAATTTACTTTGAACTCTTTACCAAACAACAAAATTTCAAACTTGTCCGAATTGAAAGCATTTGCAGATCTGACAAATTAAATGAGGCACAGAGGATAGAAATTCTTGTAGAATTTTTACACTTTTCTAAACTGAAGACATTTGCATTCAGCAACTTAAATGTGCCTCACTAAAATAATGAGTTTGTTTCTGAAAGAGTTGAAAATATTGTGGTTATAGATGAAAATGCTAGTTACCAGCATTTTCTCCTTTTCAAACATTGCTTTCTAAAGCCTTCCTGCCCAGGGTAGTTAAAACTCAGGATTGTAAGGTAATGGGTTAAGTAATTTTAGCCAAACTATAGAGGGAGATCATGTTACAATATCTTGTCTAGGCAAGAACCGAGAGTATAAACTCCTAACTCCTTTGTGGGGTGCATGTATACAATTACTCTACACAAACAATTTTTCCTTTAGCCATATTTCTTTATCAGGTTGTTTTCTATACAGCATTAAAAAGTAAACATGAGGAGAATACACAGTTTCTACACTGCTCAAGTCTAAAACTACCTTTTTAACTGGTCAAGTTGTGTAAGAACAGCATTCACCACTCTGATGGCATCTGAAGGCTCACTTCCAGACATTGCACTTTTCCTGGCAGCTGTCAGGCTCTCTACCTACAGTACATAAACAAGTTTTCTTTTTTCTAAACTATTTTTCGTATCATCATTCAGTAACAAGAGGGCCATGATGGCTCTGTATTGCTCCACTGTTTTTTGACTCTTTACCAAACAATCCTGGGTTTACACGACCTCAGGAAAGAAGGCTTTTGAAAACATTGTGGGTAAAGGAGAAAATGCTGGTAACCAGCATTTTCTCCTTTTCCGACATTGTTTTCTGTCCTATTAGAGAGCAAAAAATCTTTTTTCCCAATTTTGAATTTGTTGTCCGCATATGCTTTGAATTCGAAAGTGTTTAAAATTTGTCGTTTGGGAAAGGGTTAAATAAATGAAGTAAATATATATAGTCTACCCCTCCCCCCCCACACACACAAAAAAAAAAGGGGTGGGGGGTGGGGGATCATATCTTTCAAATACAATGATGATGTCAGTGATACAAGATTTTCACCATAAACGCCCATATAAAATTTGTGACCACTGGGGCAGGGCCAATTTTGATCCATGGTTTCTAATTTGAAGAATTTTGGTAGAGGTCCACTGAATAAGCTACAGGGTGAAATTGGCAGTCCTACACTTTATGGTTTGGAAAAAGATGGTTTTTAAAGTTTTCACACAGTATATGCCCATGTAAAACTTGTAACCCCTGGGGCAGGCCAATTTTGGCCCAAGGGCTATAACTTGAAGAATGTTGCCAGGAGTCCATATAATGAAACTGCACATAAACTTTTGTAGTCTTATGCTCCATGGTTAGGAACAAAAGTTTTTTCCCGAAGTTGTCACGATAAAAGTCCATGGGGCATGGCCAATTTTGACTCCATGGCTATAATTTTAAGGATTTCAGTAGAGGTTTATTAGATGAAGCTACATGTCAAATTTGGCAGTCCTACACTTTATGGTTAGGCATAAGAAGATTTTCAAAGTCTTCACTGTATAAGCTGAAAACTTAATGTAAAACTTGCAGCCCCCCTGGCAAGGCAAATTTTGACTCAAGGGCTATAGTTTGAAAGAATTTAGTGGAGATTCATTTGATGAAGCTACATTCCAAATTTGGTAGCACTTCTTATAGTTTCTGACAAGAAGATTTCCAAAGATTTTCAATTCTTTCCAGTTTTGTTGCCATGGCAACCAGTTAACTAGAATCAAACTATTGGAAGATTTTCTAAAGAGGGCCATGGCAGGACCATTTCTTTTTTTCTCGTAACGTTTTCAAACCTATTAATGACAAATGCCTTAATATGAGCTACACAGTCAAATCTGTGCAAGCAGCCACATGAACAGCAGCCAACACAAGTCCACCCGTGCATATTTCTTCTTTAATTACCATGTTCATAGCAAGAATCTGCCAAATGCAGCCAGCAGTCACCTTACTTGGTATGATTTTACTGTTATGACATCTACACAACAGCTGCCTTTATCACACGCAACCATCTACCACATAGTGTTTACTTGAAAAATTGATAATTACAACACGACTTCTCCTTCGATCACAGATTAACTGCTGTTCATGCGTGGCTGCTTGCACAGATTTGACTGTAAATGTTTAGAATTTATGTTTTATTTCTGTGTTTTATTTTTGTTTCTTGAAATAGAAATAGAAAGAAAATTCATTGCAAAGAAACCTTTCCCTATTGAAACCATAATATTTGCAACACAACATAGTGCAAGAAGTTAACAACAGCCACTTTTAGAACTTCCTTTCAGTGGCTGCTGTACATAGATTTGAGTGTGTTTACTTTATCATCAAGAAATGTTTTCAATTTCAACCAGTCTAAAATGCTGATGTATGGTAAGGAATTAAAGGGAGGTAATTGTGCTAGGCATAACATGAAAGTATCAAACTTACTTCATCAATCAGCACACACACAAGGGCCTCTGGGTCATCAATTAGTTCCTGTATCTTCTGAAACATCTTCATCACAAGTTTTCCACTCTGTCAATTCAATCAAGCAAGTATATATTTTTCTCACGCAAATCTTAGTTTGGTACATGTAACATCATTTACAGGAGATTACTCCTTCCTTACTGCATAGCTTCTTCCAGTATAAAATCAATACCTGACAACTGTGTTAGGGAGAATTCTCTTTCGCTCAGTGGTTAAGGTGTTGGTCTTTTGCGAACTTTCATGTTCGTAAGATTGGGGCTCGTCCAGGATTGGCCATTGAGCTATTTGTTGTCTAAGGAATTGACTTACTGCCTAAAAAAGCTTTCTGTCATCAAAATGATGATATCCAAGAGGGGTTGTGTTACTGAAGATCACTACTTCCTTACTACATAGCTTCTTACCGTATAAAATCAATACCTGACAACTACATTAGGGACACTTCTCTTTAGCTCAGTGGTTAGGGTGTTGATCTTTTAAACCTTGGAAAAAGAGGATCTTTGCCGCAAGGGTTCGAATCCCGGCCAGGGCAGTTTGTATTTGAGCTATGCATTTGTTACGAACTTTCATACTCGTAAGACATCATAATATCAGTTCTTATAAAATACAAATGGTTTTCTAACCACAAAAAACTTTTAACTCTTTAGTTCCCAAGCCAAAGTTATATCAACCCCAAACAAAGAAGACTTGTGAAAACTTTGTGGAAAAGGAGAAAATGTTGGTAACCAGCATTTTCTTTGCAATTTTTACTACCCTTTCACAAATACGTCATATGATTTGATCTATAATGAATTTGTCAGCTGCACATGCTTTCAACTTGGACAAGTCTAAAGTTGTCATTTGGTAAAGAGTTATAAAACTTAAGTATCAAACAACATGACAACAGAAAACAATTTAGCAGCAGATATCTTTGTAAACATCCCTGAAAATTATGGATGATCAACATGTCAAAAGAAAAAAAAATGAAGGAAAACATTAAGAGTGACAAGCAATAACTCCTTTTCCAAAATATTTTTTTAAAAGCTGTCTATTGCAGTGACACAATAGAAAAGTATTTGATATACGATGAAAATTTTGTGGGGGAAAAGGAACAAATGCTTCTAACAAACAACTGCTTCTACTTCAAACGTTCTTTTCAAAAAAACTACCCATTCATGGGGCATGAAAGGCTTTTTTGAAATGTAGTGATTTAACTCTTTACGAAACGACAAAACTGAAGACTTGTTCACATTGAAAGCATTTGCAGATGACAAATCAAACGTGGCTCAATCAATGAAAACTGATTCCAGAAGCATACAAAACATTCAATGAAAAGAAGAAAATGCTGGTCACCAGCATTTCTCCTTTTCCCACACTGTTTTCAAAAGATTTCTCTCTCAGGGTCGTCAACACTCGGGATAGTGTGGTTAAGAGTTAAATATAATTTGAAATAAAAACGTCTTACCTCTGAGAACCATTTGGAGAACAAACTGTGACTGTTAATTTCTACTAGCTGACCATACCTAAATCTGTTTGACAGATGTATACATAACTTCTGAGCCAAACCTTTACAAAGGGAAGTTTTTCCTGTGCCTGGTGGCCCTGAAATTAAAACAAAACCACCACATGGTGCAAGTGCTCCGCTGCCGTTGCTTTTTTAGTGAAAATTCTGTTGAAAAAAGGGCATAACTGTGTAAAAAAAATTTTGGTTACCTGCCCTTGTTGTATGGGTTCCACTTTTGATGGTTAACAACTAGTTTAAAGTAAACATCATCAGTAATAAATTAATAATAGAGATATTACAAAGTGCCAAAGTTTTTGCATGAAGACGCAGACAACAACAGGGCTAGAAGTTTTCTCCAAAAACAGCCAAGCTAAAAAATCTTAACTTCAATAGTGGACAAAAAATCTTACATAATACAGCAAGTCAAAGGTAGTCATTTCTTACAGGCTATTTGGTGGCTTAACTCTTTACCACACAAAAATGTAGACTTGTCCAAATTGAAAGCATATGCAGACGACAACTTTGATGTGGCCCAAGTGATTGTATTTGTCTTTTGAAGGTAAGCAGACTTTGTGGGAAAAGGACAAAATGCTGGTGACCAGCATTTCCTCATTTTCCAACAATGTTTACAAAAGGCTCTTCCCTCAGGGCCATTGAAATGTGGATTTGTGTAGTATAGGTTTAAAGACATTTCTCAGTGAATTATAACTCTGTGATGTCATAGCAAAACCACCTTATCCAGCAATCATGTGGACACCAATAGTTTAGAAGGGACACTTGAGATTCAGAATTTTAGGAAGTGAGATTTCATGAGGTATTAGCTCTTGGTTCTAATATATTGAAAATGTCTGACTAATGCTTTCATGTAAATGAGAGAATATTGGTAATAGTGTGATAAAGGTATTCTATATCTTATTTTCTTCAATAAAAGAACAAGCAAATTCTCCGTTTTGCCAGTCTGTTTTCTCAATTTTGTATTAAACCTCAGTTCAAAATCATTATAACTATACTCAAAGGCAAAAGAAAGTATACAGTTTTTGATCTCTCATAATTTTCTCATTTTTCATGTTTTTGACCTGAAATCTTTAAAAACCCATTGCTACTAAGTTTGAAATGATATTCCGTCATTAATTTACAAATTAACACACTTGACTGGCTACAGTGCAAGTACATGTCAATTTTGTATATCTGCACCTGCAACCTATTGGGCAATCAACATATCGCTGGAAATCAGTATTTGGTTTCTAAGTCGATAATCAGAAAAAAGCACAGCCTTTTCTTTTTTCTATCGAACAATGGAGCAGCTTTCAGAAGCCGATAGAAATTGTGTCATTAAAATTTTGCAGGCTGGTCGTTCAAGACCGGTCTGTGACTTGTTACTTGCAATGTACACAATTCACGGTTGATCGGCTGTGAAGGTGCTATGAGTTGAAGGAAATGCCGTCTGGTTGTCCTAAAGTAATCATGTCAAAGTAAGACCGGTATATCGGGAGTTCCGGGTGGAATGATGCATGTAATCAACATTGCGAGGTCCTTGTGAATCACTTAAGTGAAAATGAATCAGGGTGATGTGTAGTGTCTGCACTCAATCAAACTTAGTCAAATTGATGCCATGAACATGGTTTTGAATCATTTGAGATCTGCAATCAATAAATGGGATTGAGATTTGGTAACATCACATGAAAGTGTCTGGAAATTTGGCGAAACTGCTTAAAAATTATGTCAAGGAGAGTTAACTTGTCACAGATACCAATCCAGAGGCCTGATCATTGAAGCAAATTGAGTCTGACAATACTTTTAGCGACTGAAATGGAAACATTTGCTTGTCTTTAAAAGAAATAGAGACCTGCATGGCTTATAGGTGAAGAGTTCGATCCCAACCTGAGGTGTTCCGATTTCGTACGAGTTTCCTTTGGCAAGACATTTGAGGGCCCAATCGTAGATCGGTTAAACTCAGGATGAACATGAATAAGTTTGCTGAAGTGAGCTAATGTCCTGATATGACTAAACTAATGTTGAGAGCGACGTGAAACACTATTTAATCCATTAACCATTGAAAACCCCCGTTGTAACAAAAAAGTCTTTTGCTAACCTTTGATAAATAACTTCCTTGTTTTTTGTTGCTATTGGTGTATTGCTGACAATTTTTTGTTTTTGGCGTTTAAAAATGACTGGACTATCGCAAGAAAAAGATTGCAAGGGCTTACTTTTAAGTATTTTGCCAAAACAGCCAAAATTAAAAGGTGTATACTTTCTTTTGTCTCTGAGTATATTTTACATTGAAATTTTCTATCATCTTCAACAAATTTGTTATAGAATGATGAATGGTTGATTGAATGGTGTTTTACACAACTTTCAAATTTCTTTTAATCATAAAACAGCAACAGCTCATATGATCATGTATGTCCTAAGTTACACCAGGGCTGGGGAAGAGCTTTTAAGTGCCTTGCCTACAGACACTCCCATAGAAAAGTCCTGTGATTTCAGTGAGGCTTTAACTTGGGACCTCCAGATTATGAGTCCCTTTTAGAATCTAAATAATTGGGTGGTAACTTACCATGTAGAAGAACCACTTTATTCCATGAGATAATATTACTGTCTACCTTCTTATCTGAAAACAGCAATGTGGTGGCAGCATAGCTCAACAACTGGAGAATGAAAAATACAGTACAGTATTGAGTATCCAAACATGGAATAATTCAAATACATATGAGCCATGCTCTGGCAAAAGGGGGCCTAATGCATCTCCGTAATCCATCACACCGAGCTAACCATTACATACTTATGGATCCATAACAGCCACTTTTTATAACAACCGACTTAATCATGGGGTAGACTGGCCCTTGAACATATATAAAATTGACCAACAGCGAAAAGTTTCGGCCCAGGTCAGCCTGCACGGAATGCGCAGGCTGACCTGGGCCGACACTTTTCGCAGATGCATTAAGCCTCCTTTTCACAGAGAGTGGCTCATATACATGTACATCCAAGTCATGCCTTGTGAAAAAGTGGTTTAATGCATCTGTGCAGACTTACCTGGGTCAAAACTTTTTGCCACTGGTAAATATTCTGCATGTCAAAGGAACATTCTACCTCATGGTTAAACAGTTTTTGGATAAAATGATCCATATTATGCGATGACTTGCTCAGTGCAATGCATTATAAAGATGTCTTAGATGCCTTTTTTACCAGAGCATGACTCATGTTTATTGAAAATCTTGAATCTACTCTTTACTTCTTGGGACAAATATGCAGCGGACGACTATAAAATTGTTCTTGAGCAATAAGGGTATTCAATATAAACTTAGTATTTTTTCATTTTGTCACAATGTTTTCAAGAGGTTTGTTGCAAGATGGAAAAAGTTTCCTGCCAGTGGGCATGCTGAAATGGTGATGATGGACATATCTTTCAAAGACAGAATAGCAACAGTTCTGAACTAATAATATACAAACCACTTAACCCTTTACCAAACAATCCTGAGTTTTAACATCCCTGAGAAAGCAGCGTTTTGAAAACATCTCAAAGGAGAAAATACTGGTAACCAGCATTTTCTCCTTTTCCTACTATATCAAAAACACTTTCCATCATTTGAGCTACATTTAAATTGTTGTCTGCTAATGCTTTCAATTTGGCCAAGTCTACATTTTTGTCATATGGTAAAGAGTTAAAGAAGAAACAATATGGAAGGATTGGACAAGCAAATAGCTCAGGCAGTAGAGCATGAGACTTGTAAACATCAAATCTCAGGTCACTTGAGGATGTAGGCTCCATCCCTACTGCTGGCCACCTAAAATTACTAAAGTCTTTCGAATGAGGCTTTAAATTGAGGTCCCATATGCACTGCTAAATACTGAGCAAGTTAAGGAACAAGCTGTATCTTGAGATGGGTTTTGTTCTGCATCTTACACTACCCCGTAATAAACGAAGTCTCGTGGGGACATTGCCCATATGGGCAACCAGTGGTGATGGTAAATGA
The DNA here is from genome assembly GCA_946811185.2 of Hippopus hippopus. Lineage (NCBI taxonomy): Eukaryota > Metazoa > Mollusca > Bivalvia > Cardiida > Cardiidae > Hippopus > Hippopus hippopus. Next base: position 8,936,940 of record OX328103.1, on the reverse strand, counting down.
GAATCAATCAGTCAAGGATAGGAACATTTCATCTACATGTATGAAATCATTCTTGGAAAAGAAATAATTACAAATAACAACCCATTTTTTTTTTCACCACAATGTTTTGTTGAATTATATGTTGTCTTCTCAAAAGATTTTGAGAGTGTACAGAAATGTGTGACAAAGGGTCATATCCATAAACATGAAAATATTACCAATTTCATAACTCTTCATTCATCCTGATACTAAGGAATCTAAATGTAATGTTTCTTAAATTACAGCAAATCTATTTACACTTTACCCGTTACTACACAATCCTGAGATTTAACAATACTGAAAGAGAGGGCTTCTGAAACATTGTGGGAAAAGGATAAAATGTTGGTAACTAGCATTTTCTCCTTTTCCCACAATATTTCCTATCCTGTCAAAGACAGAAACTATCATATGATTTACATTTATTTTGGCGTCTGCAAATGCGTTCAATTTGTTAGATTCCAAAATTTTGTTGTCTGGTACAGTTCACCAAGCCTTTTACCACAAAAACATATCCTTTTATGTTCCTTCAGTAGGAAGGAAATGAAATTAATTTTTTCATTGTGCAAAAACTTTTAACTTGTCAAAAACTGCAGCATTTGAAAGAGACAAATTAACACATCCATAAGTCATACTCTCCTCTCTCAAAAGAATGATTCAGAATACCTTTGTTTTAATCTCTTCATCAAATACAAGGCTCTCCCAAATCCCTTCGAAGTCTCTAGAAGGCATGATCCAGTGATTGGCAGCTGCTAAATCTTCGTCATCTAACTCTTCGGTTCCCGGTCCATCCTCTTGTAGATGATAAACATGGTACTGCAGTGATGACGTATTTAAATCTATACGCTGAAAATGAAAAAGAGAACAACAATTAACCCTTCACCACACAATGCCGGCTTTTGGCGACCCTGAGAAAGAAGGGTTTTGAAAACATTGTGGGAAAAAGGAGAAAATACTGGTAGCCAGCATTTTCTCCTTTTCCCGCAATGTTTTCTACTTTTCCAAAAACAAATTTCAATTTTTGAATCACATTTATTTTGTTGTCTGTAGATGCTTTCAATTTGGATGAGTCTAAAATTTTGTCGTTTGGTGTAGAGTTAAAGTCTAGCATCATTTATGTTATAGCTTTAATTCTCTACCAAACAACAAAATTTTAGTCTGATCCAAATTGAAAGCATTTACAAAATCTAAAATTTGAGATTGTGTGACAAAGAGTTAACTCTTAAACACACAACGCCAAACCCTGGTAGCTCAGTCAGTAGCATACAGGACTTGAGAACACGGGGTCCAGGGTTCGATCCCTGGCTACGACCCCTGGCTTGGCGAATTTCTTTCCGAGGATTGATGATAGTCACTGCAACAGGATTCATTCCTCTCCTACCGCTGACCATTGTTTCGACGATGATTATGTGGGAAAGCACCCAGTGGCTTGGAAAGAATATTGTGAGGAGCACTGGTAAAAGAGACTCCAGGAACGCATGGGTAGGTGCACTGGCCGCCGCAATGTAACTGAAATAATGTTAAAAACGATGTTAAACACTAGTAGTGGGCTGATGATCGACTATAGTCCAAAGTCAGTTGGTTTTGACTTCTGATTCCGATAATCGATTGAGAAATCCCGGAATCGATTGTAGTCGGTTCTTGAACTCGCTTGGTGCCAAAACTTGAATTCTGGTTTTTAGCGCTTGGTTTTGTGACTATTATAAATCACAATCTTGAATTAAACATAGTGGATAACAAACACGAAAATTAGCCAGAAAAATGAGAAAGAAATATTTGTCCATGAATGTCTTGACAAAACTTGATCCCTGAGCCCGGGTTTTGACACTTGGAAATTTGAAATGACCTGTCTTTGACGATGAAAAATATCTGCCTGAATGTCAATCTGACGCATGAAATTATCATCTAGAGCTTCATATAACCTAGCTTGCGCGCATCCGGCAGAAATATGGGCTAAACATGATCAGTATAAAATGCAAAGGACATGCGGATGATAATGAAGCTGGCGAGTCATTTATGACAAAGTAACAAAGGTGTTAATCCTCTTATCAAGTGTAAAGTGACATATTTTAAAGTTACCTGCTATTCAAACTGACTAACTGATGTCAAATCATTAGTAATACGTCTCTAAAATTAATTGTCACAAAAAAATAGATCGCCAAAAAAACATGAAAACCGATGACACTACAATGAGCAGCGTGGCATCGTCCGATCAGAGGGTCTTCCAACTATCTTCTCATCTTTAATAATGAATTTAAACAGTGAATTTACTCAAATCTCTAAATAAAGCAATAAGTGGAAGCTAAAATTCTGTTCATGAGCGAAAAAAATGGTGTTTTATGAAATGAAAATATAGATCTATCGCAGACCGGGGGGGGGGGGGGGGGGGTCGTCTGCAAATGCTTGAAATATGTCCGATTCTTTTGAACTCGTTTGGAAATTGAAATGTAAGGAACAAAATGAATGATATTGAATAAAGCAGAAAATTTAATTGTAATGTATTTCTGTTGATTAAAGTGCAGAAAACAACATCTTTATAAACTTAGTATCATGTAGACAATATTGTCACAGTATTTAAAGCAAACAGGCATTCTCAGTTAAATGGAGAAACCGATTATACTACCGATAGCTAGTTGGTTTGCTCTTCCAATTACGAAGCGATAATCGATTGAGATTTTAAGCCGATTGCCCAACACTATTAAACAGCATACAATCAATCAATAAACATACAACAAAATATTAGGCAAGTCCAAATTCAAAGCATTTGCAAAGGACAAATGAAATGGGGATCTAATGATATAATCTGTGTAAGAAAGGTACAGAAAAGTTTTTGGGAAAAGGAGAAATGCTAAGCTGGTTATCAGCATTTTCTCCATTTCCCAAAATGTTTTAAAAAAATGAAATAAATGAACAGTTGCTCTGATAGGGTAGAAAAAATTGTACGAAAAGGAGAAAATACTGGTTACTTGCATTCTCTCCTTTTCCCACAATGTTTTCATAACGCCTCTTCCTCTGGGTTGTTAAAACGCATGATGAAACGCATAAACCAAATGGTTTTGCCAATCAAAAGTTGAGTTAATTTCAAATTTAGAAAATCTTGAAGAATAAGACTAAGAATATTCTTAAGAATGGTAGGTGAATACGGCCTTGGTTACCTCATGTTGAGACAATTTAGTATCAGAAACAGTAATCTTGTTCACGTGCTGTTTCAAAAAAGGCTGATCAAACTCTGTAAGAACAAAATCTCCATTCGGATAGTTGGTTTGCATCAAATATCCATGCACTTGCTCTTTCACATCACAATACCTTGCTGTGCTGAAAATATCAAAATACAGAAATAAAATCATTCTTTAGCCCATTAACCCTTTACCAAGCAACTATAGACTTGTCCAGAAAGCCTTTGCAGAGATAAAATCAAATGTGGCTCATAGGATGGGATAATACCGGCAAACGCCCCCCCACTATACAGCCCTTACTCCCGATCCGGGGTCTAGCTCCGATGTTATTTTTGTGATTGTTTCTCCGCTACTCTCCCGCAGCAGCCTTCTTTAAAAGTATCTGGAATGGATACGATTTTACCGGCATCTTTTCAAACTGCTCTATGCGACAAAATTTCCAATGACAGCTAATAAAATGGGCATGGACTGTTAGATAAATGATTAATCTTTATTATCACACAAGCTGTGCTGCAAAATACCAATTACCAAAATAACATCGGAGCTAGACCCCGAATCGGGAGTATACAGCCCTATGCATACATGTGGTATTGTTTTACAAATTAGAAGATAAATTAATGAAATTCTGTGCTTTATTCCGCAGACCAATATTGTATTTGATGTATACGGAATGAATCCATAAGAAATCAGATTTCTTTTGACACATGATTTAGATTTTCATGGGTTTTCGCGATATAGTGGAGGGGCGTTTTCCGGTATTATGCCAAACTGTTAACATCTAACATACATGGAACTGGAGAAAACGACGTCAAAAAGTATTTTCACATATCTCGTCACATCATCCAACCAATACAAACCTCTGACGGTTCAGACAAACTTCAACATGGTAAACCTCTGTCTTGCAGGTTAACGCGTTCGATGATGAGTTCATGTCGTTTACTTCACAACATTGGAATAAAAATAAGTTTTCGCCTTCAACCCTGCATCTAATTTTTGTTGTTGTTGTTATTAGAAAAGAATAAAGTAAACACCCTGGATCATAACATAATGTAAAATAATTTTGTCGATCCCGTAATGCAAACCCGAAATGAAAATCATTGAATTTCGCGGGTCCAAAATTAAAATATAACGTAAACGAGCTTTGTTTTTTACGACATCATACTCGTGCTTTTTACAGCATTAAAGACGATGGTTATTCTTTTATCATGTTCTATATATCGATATGACATTTGAATCATTTAGATACTAGATCTATATCGTTAAAAAATCAATTAAAAAATAATTAAATGTACGACATTTAATACAAATATGTCGTCTGCAATATTGAACACATAGGTCTATGCATTGTCCATTATTTTCTTATCTTCCAGTGGTGTTATGGCAAATTGTGAAATATGCTTTTTCATCCAACGTTCTAAAATGTACTAGATCAAGTCCATCTTTTTATTGACAATTTCTTAAGCAAATGTGTTAGATCTAGATTCATTTCATGGTAAAGGAAGTGTACTAGACTACAACGTTTTACACAATAAATTCATATTGCTGATGAGATTCATTTACCTGTTATAGAGAGTTAATTTAAAAGAATAGATCTATTAAATTACCGATCTTAAGTAGAACTATGAACCACAGGTAACACCAAAATTCTACAAGGGGAAGAGACTTCAACCCATCACGCAACCAACATTATCCTTTTTATACGGCGTTTTCTATCTTTTCAAAGGCGATATATATATATTTTTTTTCTTCTTTTTTAAAAATATGGTTGGCAGTTATCATCTGGACATTCTTTCAGCGTGATTCCTGCATTTAAAAAAACTTGCATGTACAAGAGGAATTAATTAAACTTCCTCCCATTTCCTCCAGTTTAAATAATGATAGTTGTATGCTAATATCAGGCTATAACAGGCCATCCTTCAGAACAACACCTAGTCCAGTTATGAACTGGTCCCATACTTGCATAAAATATCCAACAAAATAAGCGATTTGGAGGTGCTAACCTAGCCAGTCAAGCCGTTTTTTCAATATCGGTACTCTCGGTGCTTTGATTAAATATTTCCCCCCCCACAGTCACATGATTTTTTATCACATGACTTTCAAACAAAACAAAACAGGATCTGTCTTGAGTCAGCAGAGGCATTTACTCTAGGTGGGAGTATTCTTGTCGAAAGTTTTCAAGATGAAGTTGATTTTCCTTATTTGCGCAGTCCTTGTTTCGTCAGTCTGGAGTTACAGGGTGCAAGAATTCGAGATAGTAGAGGAGGTTGAAACAATTAAATACAAGCCAAAGAAAAATTATGGATTCATACCTATGGTCAAAGACGAAGATTTTGGAGTCAAGTAAGTTTTTTAGAAGAATACCAAAGAATCTTAGCCTTTTATTATTATTATTATTATTACTTTTCAATCATTATGAGAGCCATTCCTCGGCAAAAGATAGTTTACTGGGCATAATACCGGCAAACGCCCCTATGCATACATGTGATATTGTTTAACGAATTAAAAGATAAATTAATGAAATTCTGTGCTTTATTCCGTGGACAAATATTGTATTTGATGTATACGGAATAAGAAAAGAAATTAAAATTCTTTTGACACACTATTTAGATTTTCATACCCCGATTAGCTTCTAGCGGAGAAACAATCACAAAAATAAAATCGGAGCTAGACCTCGAATCGGGGGTAAGATTTTCATGGGTTTTCGTGATATAGTGGAGGGATGTTTTACGGTATTATGCCATTTACTGCATCACCATGGTGCATTCACTCTTTACCAAACGACAAAATTTTACACTGGTCCAAATCAAAGGCATTTGCAGATAACAAATCAGAGGTTGTCCAAATGACCAGATTTGTTTTTAATAGTGTAGAAAACATTGTGGGAAAAGGAGAAAATGCTGGTTACCAGCATTTTCTCCTTTTCCCACAATGTTTTCAAAAGCTTTCCTTTTCAAGGTCGTTAAAAGACGGGATTGTGTGGTAAAGGGTTAAACCAAACAAATTATCACAATTCTTGATCCTTAAAATCTATTTCGTGTAACAACAGCCTCAAGGATGCAGTAGACTGGTCCTGTGACATGAAGAAAACTGAACAGTATCAAAAGATTTTAACGTAGGTCAGCCTGTGTGGACTGTACAGCCTAACCTGGGTCGATACTTTTGCAGATGCATTAACCCCTTCATTACCCCTTTACCACACAATGCAGAGTTTTAACAGCCCTGAGAAAGACGTACAGCTTTTGAAATTATTGTAGGAAATGGAAAAAATGCTGACAACTGATCTTATGGGCAATATTTAATTTGTCATCTGCAAATGCTTCAATTTTGATTAATCTTAAATTTTGGTAAAGAGTAACAAAGAACATGAGTGGTGGCACTATATTTTTATTCGCTTTTGCAAAGTGCCTGTGGAGGTAGCCATATTGGATTCCGGAACATTTTGACCCATAACAGTTTCAGCCCACTACAATTTCGGCCCATAATCTGTATACCAAATGAACGACACTTGAATGTTTCCTTTCATGTTTGTCTGTCAGCTTGCATGCTCCTACCTGTCTGGCTATCAGTCTGTGTGTTGATTGATTGCTTTTATATGAAATGTCCAGTCACCCCATATTGTTTACTATATGGACTGGTTCAGTGTTTTTTTTCAACATACATGTAAAAATACCAGATCGAGCCAGTACCAACTTTGTTTTTCTATTTGGACGGATTTTTTGTTTTTCAACATGTAAAATACCATACTTTCATTGCCAGATCGATAAAAACCAGATTGTATCCCAGATGGCCCAGAGTTTAGATATTTGTCATGTAGTATCACCACGTGGACCTCTACGAAGTTTGTTCAGGTGATGCCCTTGGCGTAAATGTGCCCTATTTCAGAGACAACTGATTTGCGGCGCCATTGATGTTTTTGCATAAATATTTTCTTGTATGCTTTACTTAGATTTAGATTTCTTCTTGATTTCTTGTTTCATAAACTCTCATTTCAAACTGTTTAGAACATTCACTGCACAAGATCAAGCCTTTTGTGTTCAAATCACACTAGGTTAAAAAAACCCTGATGTGGTCAAAATGATAGAATTTGTCTTTGAAAGAATAGAAAACATAGTGGGAAAAGGAGTAAAGGCTGGTCAGCAGCATCTTGTACTTTTTCCACACTGTTTTCAAAAACACTTGTCATGGCTGCAATAACAAGGGATGACTGGTGGAGGATCAAAACTGAAGAATAGCTCTATGGAATGAAGAGAAATGTTTTGCAAATTGTAGACCAAGTTAAAGAGTAACCCTTTACTGCACATTCCAAAGTTTTAATGACCCTAATGTAAATGTGCTTGAAAACATTGTGGGAAAAAGAGAAAATGCTGGTAACCAGCATTTTCTCCTTTTCCCTCAGTGTTTTCTACATTTTCTGATACAAATCCCATAATTTGTGTATCATTTTATTTGTCGTCTGCAAATGCTTTGAATTTGGACCAGTCTCAGGTTTTCTTGTTTGTTAAAGAATTAACCCTATACCAGCAGATGAACTTTTTGAATCGAACAAACTAAAAGCATTTGCACTAAAATTAATGATATGTGGCCCAAATAATGAGAGATACCTTTGAAAGAATAGAAACCATTGTTGTAAAAAGGAGATATGCTGGTTACCAGCATTTTGTCCTTTTCCCACAATATTTTCAAATGCCTTCTTCCACAAGGTGGTTAAACCATGAGATAGTTTAGAAAAGGGTTTACTGTTATCCTGCTGTTGGCAACTATAGGTGTATCTTGCAGAGAGTAAAAAGCAAAATCAGGCTGCAAGTACATGTACGTGCAGTCTGATTTTGCAGTATGCTCTCTGCAGCTTTATCGGTAGATTCTGTCATATAAACCCCATTCATTGTCAGTAACATGTACGAAATCTTTTTGGTCAGTCGTCAACTATTGAAATTCAGTCGGATAAGGGTTACCCTGTACATATTTTTTAGCTTGGCTGTTTTCGGAGAAAAACAGTTAGCTATTTTCATAGCCCTTGAGACATTGCCTTCATGCAAAACTTTAATATTTTGCAATATCTCTCTTATCACTGAAGATATTTACTTCAAACTTGGACAAGTTGTTAACTATAAAAAGAGGTACAACAAGGGCAGGTAATTATCAAAGTACCTTTACTCAAAATCAAGCACTGAGCGTTGGCACCCGCATGCAGTGCTCTTGTTTTGTTTTTTAACGAATTGTTGCAAAAGTGAAAATGGCTCATTATGAACAATTTTTCCCTTTGATATAATTTTTCCTCGTGAATCTATGTGTCCAGCCTTAATTCATATTGATTATCCATATTATCGCACAAATGTTTTTAATGTAATCTTCACTACACTGCATTTGTCTTTTGTAGGGTAGAAAACATTGAGGGAAAAGAAGAAAATGCTGGTTACCAGCATTTTCTCCTTTTCCCACGATGTTTTCAATTACCTTCATCCTCACAATCGCTAAAAATCAGGACTGTATGGTAAAAGCTGTCAGAGTAATGCACGTTTGTTTTAGGAGTTAAAGCTAAAGGCAAAAAAAAAACAATTGAAACTGAAACTGAAAGTAAAACAGCCTTTCTGGGTACTTAATAAAAAGAACATTTAAGAGGTTCATCCATTATTGTCTATGCATCCCTTTAGCTTATAATATAGCCCGAAAAAAAGTTACGAGAAACTGCTCCTTTTCCTTCGAAGGTTTCTGGTAATTTCTTAATAATGCCAGCACATCTTTATGTTTCTTGTTCTGCAAAGGTGCGAGAAATCCTGCATGATGGAAAGGGTCAAGTTTGTTTAACCTTTTACCAAACAATCCTGTTATGACTCAGAGGATAAAAGGCCTTTGAAAACATTTTCTCCATTTCCCACAATGTTTTTTACCTTGAAAAAAGAAAAATACAGTCATTTTATTTACATTTTGCTGACTAGCTGCAAGATTAATGTTTTTAATTCTAACAAGTTTAATTGTTTTTTTTTTTTTGTTGGATAAAGACTTAACTCTGAGACTGCAGGTTGTTTTTCCTGACAGTGTAGCTCAAGATCAGACACAGACCATTCAGTCAGATAATGCCCATTTGATCTACATCTGCCCAACTTCTGCCATAATTCTTAACCACAGGACAATATATTAGACTTGTCCAAATTCATAGTATTTGCAGACAACTAAATTACTAATCATATGTGGCTCATATTATTGGATTTGTTTCTGAAAGGTTAGAAAACGTTGTCCGAGATGACAGATTCAAAAACTGATAGTAATGAGATAAAATTCTCTGACAAAATTTAATATAATGTGACTAAAAAACTGAAAGTTGTCTTCCTTTGGTGACCAGCATTTTCTACTTTTCCCACAATGTTTTCAAAATCTAATTTCCCGGGATCATTAAGACTTGGATTTTGTGGTAATGGGATAATCAGCCCTCAAGATCAGAGCTCCAGATAAGGGGGGGGGGGTGATGGTATTCGAAATCCATTATTTCTCTTTCAAACCCTATGTGGTGGGTACTCATTAGAATCGTCTCGATGAGATGATACTAATGAGTACCCACAACATAGGGTTTGAAAAAGAATAATTAATATTTTTAATTTTAAAATAAAAATTACTCCCTTTATCTGGAGCTCTGCTCAAGATGCGATAGTTAGCTTCTTTTTCCAGTCTGAAAAGTCTATTTAATTCATTTAGTTCTCTTTCTCCTTTTACCACATAGTTTTGCACTAGTGTTAAACCTTAATTTATGATTGTTGCTCAGAGTGTAACAAGGATTTTTACAAAATTGCTTGCTGAAAATTTGGTTCAGGAGGTGATTTGTACATGTATCTATAAAACAATATACCGTAGGTCATCGTAATTTGTATATTGACAGAATCCTTATAAGCCTTATAAGGAATTTTTTGACTTAGTGACAGAATCCTTGTAAGGAAGTTTTTGACTTAATTCTTTCCCAAACATTCTAAAGCTTTTAACAACCTTGAGGTAAAAGACTTTCTAAAAAATTGTGGGAAAAGGAGAAAATGCTGGTAAGGGGCATTTTTTTCCTTTTCCTGCAATTTTTTGCCACCCATAATAACTCTTTCACTACAGTACTGAATAAATAAATTGCATTTTCTCAAAGGCTGAAAATACATTTCCTCCAGAAAATCAGGAGACAGTTTGGACATACTAGTAATCTAGACAATAGCAGTGGACGGTGAAGATCAGAGATCAGACTGCACATATTGTGCATTCTGTGCAGATCAAGAGACAGTTTGGTCATAATCTAGAATGTAGCTGTGGTCAGTCTAGATCAGAGATCAGACTGCACATTCTGTGCAGTCTGATCTTAATCTACACTTTGCACAAAAGTTTCTGATGGAGTCTATGGTTTGGAATGAGTTACTGGACAAAATACTGGTATAATCATTAACCTGTTCCCAAAGGATTAATTTTAGAACTCTTGCAAATTCTTAACATCTGCAGACGACAAATTCAAATTTGGTGCAAATGAGCATCAGTTTTAAGATAGGGTGGAAACACAGGAAAAGGTGAAAATACTATAGTTACCAGCATTTTCTCCTTTTCCCAAAATGTTTTCAAAAGCTGCTCACAGTTGTTCAAACTAGTGATTGTTTGGTAAAGGATTAGGCCATAAATTATTTAAGTTGTCGTTAAACCTCAACCAAATAATACCATGTTTTAACAGGAAAAGACCTTTTTTAAAAAAAATATTTTGGGAAAACGAGAAAATGTCATTTAAGATCACTAAGCTCTAAGCTAGTAGGGCAATACAAGGTCACCTTTTGGCCCTCTTGCCTCAATCAGCAATTTCTCCCATTGCCATGTTGTTCTTACATGGTGCACATACATGTATTTCAACCCTTTTCAACACAGCACTAAATTTAAACAATCCTGAGGAAGAAGGTTTTTGAAAACATTGTGTGAAAAGAAATAAATGCTGGTAACCATGATTTTCTCCATTTTACCCATAATGTTTTCTACCAATTCAGAGATAGAAATCATCAGTTTGGCTACACTTAAATTGCCGTCTGCAAAAGCTTTCATTTAAGCTTGCTTGTTTGTATGGTGTTTAACCTCGTTTTCAACATTATTTCACTTATATCATGGCAGCCATTACACCTATCCATGGTTTCCTGGAGTCTCTTCACACAATTTTCTTTCCAAGCCACTGGCTGCTTTCCCACATAAGCTTTATTGAGACAATGGTCAGCAGTGGGAGAGGAATGAATCCTGTTGCCATGACTGTCATCAAACCTTGGAAAGAAATTGACTGAGCCAGGGATTGAACCCTGTTCTCAAATTCTTGAAGCTACACAGCTACCTGGGCTCAGCCTTTTGGTCTAAAATTTTGTTGATTGGTGAAGAGTTAAACCTAAATTCAAGTTGACTTTTCCTATTTTGCTAGATTGTTTCCAAATGTATCTTCTGCATATTTGTTATCTTGTTACCACACAATCCCAAATTTTAAAGACCCTCAAGGAGAAGGCTTTGGAAGACATTGTGGGAAAAGGAGAAAATGCTGGTAACCACCATTTTGTCCTTTCCCCACAAAATTTTTATGTCCTTTCACACAAAAATTTCATTATTTGAGCCAGACTAAATTTGTCTTCTGCTCTGCAAATGCTTTGAAGTTTGACAAAATTTTGTTGTTTGGTACAAGTTTATAGGAGGAAATCTTCCAAACTGAAAGCAATATGCAGATGCCAAATTACATACTTCTGAATTGATAAATTGATAAATAATGTAAGAGAAGAAATCATTGTGGTTAATGTGGTCACCAGTATTTCCTTCTTTTCCCACCATGTTTTCAAAACCCTTCTACCTTGACCCTTTACCACACAATCCAGACTTTTAATGACCCTGATGCAAAAGGCTTTTGAAAACATTGTGAGAAAATGAGAAAATGCTGGTAACCAGCATTTTTACCTTTTCCCACAGTGTTTTCTACCCTTTCCAAAACAAAGTTCAAGTTTTCAGTTACATTTCATTTTTTGTCAGCAAATACTTTAAATTTAGACAACTTTACATTTTTTGTCATTTGATTATGCGTTAAGTTATTTAACTCTTTACCAAACAACAAAATTTTGGACTCGACCAGATTTAAAGCATTTGCAGGTGACAAAATAAATTTACAGGGTAGTTCAAATGATGATATCTGACTTTGATAGGGTAGAAAACATAGTGGAAAAGGGAGAAAATTCTGTTTACCAGCATTTATTCCTTTTGCCACAATGTTTTCAAAAGACTTTTTCTTCAGGGACTATAAAACTTGTGATTGTGTGGTAAAGGGTTAAAATATGGTATTGTTTGGTTCAGGGTGAAAAGTCAGTAATGTAATCAGTAGCTATGAGTTTTGATAGATGTAGATAACCCAAAAGTTAGATAAAACGCAATAGTCGTATGACGGATATCGGTATCTCTGTGCCATGTGATGATGTCATATGAATGTTGTACCTGCTTTATCAGTTTATCTCTAGGCTTTCTTTAACTCTTTACCAGACAATCCGAGTTTTAACAACCACGAGGAAGAAGACTTTTGAAACATTGTGGGAAAAGGAGAAAATGCTGGTAACCCAGCATTTTCTCCTTTTCCCACCATGTTTTCTAACCTTTAGAGACAAATTTCATCAATTGAGCCACATCTAATTTGTCGTCTGTAATAGCTCTCAACTTTGAAATGTCTAAAATTTTGTTGTTTGGTAAAGGGTAAACTTTTTACCAGACAACGACAAAATTTTAGACTTCTTCAATTTGAAAGCATGTGCAGATGACAATATAAAGGTGACTGAAAAAGGATATTTGTTTTGGGAAGGGTAGAAATTGATTGATTGATTGATTGATTGTATGGTGTTTAACGCCGTTTTCAACATTATTTCAGTTATATCGCGGCGGCCAGTGCACCTATCCATGCTTTCCTGGAGTCTCTTTTACCAGTACTTCGCACACTTTTCTTTCCAAGCCACTGGCTGCTTTCCCACATAACCATCGTCGAAACAGTGGTCAGCGGTGAGAAAGGAATGAATCCTGTCGCAATGACTATCATCAATCCTCGGAAAGAAATTGTCCGAGCCAGGGATCGAACCCACGACCCCTGTTCTCAAATCCTGAATGCTACCGACTGAGCTACCGGGGCTCGGCCTTGGGAAGGGTAGAAAACATGGGAAAAGGAGAAAATGCTGGTTACCAGCATTTTCTCCTCTTCCCCACAATGTTTTCAAAAGGTTTATTTTCTCAGGGCTGTTAAAAGTCATGATTGTATGGGAATGCGTTAAAACCCTTATTTCCAGTTACCAAACTATCCTGTGTTTTAACAAACTTGAGAAAGAAGGCATTTGAAAACATCATTGGAGAAGGAGAAATGTTGGTAACTAGGATTTTCTTCTTTCCCTCACAATGTTTTCTACTCTCTAGAAGATTGAATGGTGTTTTATGCCGCTTTCAACATTATTTCAGTCATATCACTGCAACAGCTCATATTATTTGTGTCTCCCTGGGTTTCATCAGCCAAGGGACACTCCCACTAAAAACCCAGTGGATCCAGTGAGGCTTAAACCTTGGACCTCCAGGTCACAAGTCCTACACTTTACCTCTGAGCCACCCAGGACACCCTCTCTCTGGAAGGAGTGTAGGGCAAAACCCCACCAGGACAAAACCCCACCAGACATAACCACACCAGGACAAAACCCCACCAGGACAAAACCCCACCAAGAGATAAAATACAGGATTTATGGTTATAAAAAAAGAAATAATATTTGTTATAAGTTTTTGATTGAAATAATGAGTGTGGCAAATCTTTAATTAGTCATTGATAATCCGTAATTGGGCTATAATTGTACTTCAAATGTTAATGTGAGAAAATTAAAGAACACTGTAATGTAGCAGATTAACAACTTTCTTATTTTACGAGAATATAATTATATGAGTGGTGGGGTTTTGTCCACCGTGCCAATTTTGATGTTGGGGTTTTGTCTGGTGGGGTTTTGTCTGGTGAGGTTTTGTCCTGGTGGGGTTTTGTCCGTACCCCATCTGGAAGACATATCCCATTATTTCAGCCGCATTTATGTTTGCAATTGCTTTCAATTTGGACAAGTGTAAAATTTTGTCGTCTGTTTGAAATTTTAAATTTTATCTTCCTTTGTGCATCTTAACTGATTACATTGCAGCTTTACTTAGACTTTTCAAAAGTCATTCAACCCTCTTCCAAAACAATCCAGAGTTTAAATGACCTAGTAAAAGATGGCTGTTGAAACATTGTTGGAAAAGGAGAAAATATTGGCCACAAGCATTTCTCCTATTTTACACAATGCTTCTACCCTTTCAGAAGCAGATCTCATCATTTGAGCCACTGGTACATTTGTTTTCTGCATATGCTTTTAATTTTGACAAGTCTCAAATTTTGTTGTCTGGTTAAGATTTAAAATTTCATCTCATTTAGGGTATGTTAACTTATTACTGAAACAACTTATCGAGACCTTTCAAAAGTCAATCTAACCCTTTACCAAACAATCCCTGGTTTTAACCCACAATAAAACTTTTTTACCTGACAAAATTTTCGATTGTTTCAAAGCATTTACAGACGACAATTTAAATGTGGCTAAAATGATGGAATTTGCCTTTTGATAGGGTAGAAAACATTGTGGAAAAAGGGAGAAAATGCTTGTAAGCAGCTTTCCCCTATTTTCATAATGTTTTCTACCATTTCAAAGACAGAAATTATCTTTTGAACTATATTGTACTTGGTGTCTGCAAATGCTTTTGATTGGATGAGTCTAAATTTTTTTCTTTTGAAAAAGAGTTAAATGTTCAAACAACATCAAATAAAATATCAGGCTAAACTTCTTTTATTTTGTATTAGAATTAGAAAGGATAGCTAGCCCATTACTAGAAATGAATCTCTTTATCCTTTCAAGGTTATTTTTTATTGTTATTTTTAGGACTTACAAAAGACCTCATGAATACCTTAACATGGAGGACCTTCCTGCCATTTGGGATTGGAGAAATGTGAATGGTGTCAACTATTGCAGTACAACCAGAAACCAACATATTCCACAATGTGAGTGACACCCTCCAGTTGTGTAAACTTTGCATGTACAACTAGAAACTTAGACTTGAGCTCTTTGCCAAACAATAAAGTTTTGGACCAGTCCAAATTGACAGCATTTGCAGACGACAAATTAAATGTTGCTGAAAAGATGGTTGATTGATTTATGGTGTTCAATGCCATTTTCAACATTATTTCAGGTATATCATGGCAGCAAGTGCACCTATTATGCTTTCCTGGAGTTTCATTTAGCAGTACTCCATACAAAATTCTTTTCAAGCCGCTGGCTGTTGTCCCCAAAAACCGTTGTTGAAACAATGGTCAGCAGTGGGAGAGGAATAAATTTTGTCACATTGCATATCATCAGTCCTTGGAAAGAAATTGGCCTAGCCAGGGATCAAACCAGCAACCCCCTGTTCTCAAGTCCTGTATGCTACCAACTGAGCCACTGGGACATGGCCACTGGAAAGATGATTTCTCTCTTTGATAGGATAGAAAACATTGTGTAAAAGAAGAATATGCTGGGTACCAGCATTTTCTCCTTTTCCCACAATATTTTCAAAAGTCCTTTTCCTTTGGGGTTGTAAAAACTTAGGATTGTGTGGTAAAGGGCTAAAGATGCAAACTTGGCTAGCAATGACGCGTGTATGATGTGTCATGTGCTCTGATACCTCAATCAGACCAACAGGCCCCGTTAACCCTTTACCACACAATCCCGACTTTTAACGACCCTGAGGAAGAACACCTTTTGAAAACATGGGAAAAGGAGAAAATGCTAGTAGCCAGCATTTTCTCCTTTTCCCACAATGTTTTCTACCCTATCAAATACAAATTCCATTATTTGAGTCACATTTAAGTTGTCATTTGGAAATGCTTTCAGTTCGGACAAGTCTACATTTGTGTCATTCGGTAAAGAGTTAAAGGCCCACTAGCCGTCAGCAAGAAATTTATTCATTAGTCAAACTGCAGGCAAATGTAAATGGGCTGTGCTCTGGCATGAGGGGGTTTAATGCATCCCCATGATGTATCTTATATTATTATAGATCAATAAAATCCATTTTATCTGACAACTAACTTTAAACTTGAGGTAGGCTGATCCTTTGACATGCAGAAAATTTACAAATAGCAAAAAGTTTTGACCCAGATCAGCCTGCACAGGCTGACCTTTGTTGATACCTTAAGCAGATGCATTAAACTTGCTTTTCACAGAGCATGACTTAAATAATACAATTTACAAGTAAAGATATTATTATGGGTCTAACAATGCGTTACAGTACACCAATATGTTACAGTACAGCCTGTCAGTTTCAGTTACTGGCATAAAGATGAATAGCCAACTGGAACTTTGACAGAATGTACTGCGACACATTTTGTCAGACTAATAATGATATCTATAGATCTACCTTTAACTCTTTGCCCCACAATCACAAGTTTTAAAGACCCTGAAGTAATAGCCTCTTGAAAACATTGTAGGAAAAGGAGAAAATGCTGGTAACCAGCATTTTCTCCGTTTCCCACAATGTTTTCTACCCTGTCAAAGATAAATTCCATCATTTAAACGACATTTAAATTGGTGTCTGCAAATGCTTTTAGTTTGGCCAAGTCTAAATTTTTGTCGTTTGGTAAAGAGTTAAATCATATAGAATTAAGTTTGCCTGCATTTTGACTCCCAAATTGTTTATTTTGGGCTTCTAGTCAGCCTTTAACTTTAACACATTTCTGTAACTGGATTGATTTTAAGATGTTAAACACAATTTTCAAAATTATTTCAGTTATATTGCATTGGCCAGTTTCCAGTACTTCACACAATATTCTTCTTCCCAAGCCATTGGCTGTTTTCCCACATAACAATCGTAGAAACAATCATCAGCTGTGAGTGAGGAATGAATTCATGTTGCAAAGACTATCATCAATCCTTAGACAGAATTGACTATAGTATCTTCTACAGTATTGATTTTTTTAACAAGCAACTAAGCAATGAGGGCCATTCTTCATTTATTTCCCTTGATTCCTCTCTAGTACTACATTGGTTCTGATAGGGTGTTTACTTGGACTTTATCCTTGATTTTCTTGCACTACTCAGACACGTTCTTGAGATAATATCTCAACTAAATCTGGTTAGATTGTTTTACAAATCGATATACGAGGGGTGATCAGAAAGAACGCGGACCAGTGCCTTTATCGGAATATTGTTGTAAAAATCAACTTGGAATGTTTACTGTTTTTCAAAGTAACCTCCTTTGCGTTCTATGCACTTATTCATTCTTGATTCCCATGTGCGAAACACGTGCGCGAGCCCGTCACGTGACATCACTCTCAACGACCCGGTCATGGCATGGGTTAGCTCCTCTCTGCTCTCGTAGCGCGTGCCACGTAGAGAATCTTTCAAAACAGGAAATAGCCAAAAGTCACATGGGGCCAGGTCTGGACTATAGGCAGGATGGTCTAATGTTTCTATGTTTAGTTTTTTCAAAACTTCCTGTACAAGTTTGGCTTTGTGAGCGGGAGCATTATCTTGATGTAAAATGACGCCTCTCTATAGAAGTTCCGGCTGTTTTTTTTCGGATGGCCTGTATTAAATTCATTCGAATAATGCTGGCATAATACTCAGCATTGACTGTAGTATGTATAGGTACAACATGATTTAGAAGAAAACGTTGAGAAGAGAAAAACATGATGCACATAACTTTACCAACAGACTTAGAAAGTTTGGCTTTAACAGGGGACGGCGATGTTGGATGTTTCCATACACTGCTTTGTTGTTTAGATTCGGGCTCGTAAAAGTGTACCCATGTTTCATCGCATGTCACAATACGATCAGTAAAGTTTGATCCTTCTTTCCTAATGCGTTCTAAAATTTCAGAACAAATTTCGACCCTAACCCCCATTTGCTCGGGCGTCAGTAGCCGAGGCACCCACCTTGCACAAACACGCGACATTCCAAGTTTGTCAGTTAAAATCTCCTGTGCACTTCCATAGGAAATGCTAAATGTGTCAGCTATTTCCCTGACAGTAACTCGACGATCTTGCTTTACATACTGCTGCACATCCGCGATAGTTTTGTCCGTTACTGATGTTGATGGACGGCCAGATTTAGGGTCATTTTCAACGGTTTCGCGTCCTTCTCTAAATCGTCCAATCCATTTACAAATACTGGTTTTCTTAAGTGCTGAGTCCCCATAAACTTTATCTAAATCGGCCTTAATTTCCGATGAAGACTTTGCGAGTTTAACGTAAAACTTTATAATTACTCTCTGCTCAAATAAAACGTCATCCGACATTGTGAACCGCTAACGCAGTATGTGATGTCATTGAAATGACGTCACTCTTTTCTTATTTGCCCATGACGTCATTTAAACGCTTGAGTAAGTAACCAGGTAATTAATGTTCATCTGTGCAAATTTTTGTTATCTTAAGTAAAGTAGTTTTTGAAATAATCGGGTGGTTCGCGTTCTTTCTGATCACCCCACGTACATATACACATTGCTCTAATGATTGAGAACAGAATTTGCTTTAGAATTACATGGGAACCTTGTAATTATAAATCAAATTATATTTATCGCAACATCCCCATAGGAATCAAGGATAAAAACAAAGGAATACGGGGAAAGGACCAATGTGTTATTTGGTTACCTTTAGGGTTTATCTAGCAAGGGAGATAATTTTAATTACAGTAATATCTCTCATTACTGCAGAATGATATCCGAATGTAGGTACATGCCTAATACGATAATTCTTTGCTCATATTTTTACATTGAAGATAAAAGAGTGACAGAAAAGGAGCAATTATGAATCACTAGTTACAAGTGATTGCTCTGTTTTCCACAATGTTCTCAAATTACTTCTGCTGCAGGGACAAGAAACATACTTTTGTAGTCATAGGTAAATGCTGTATCTATATTTAGATTGCGGTTCATGCTGGGGGATGGGATCCACTAGCGCCCTTGCTGATCGAATCAACATTTTGAGAAAAGGAGCATGGCCATCTGCCTATCTTTCTGTCCAGAATGTGATTGATTGCGGAAATGCCGGAAGCTGCGAGGGGGGTGATGATCGTAGTGTGTACATATATGCTCACAAGAAAGGCATTCCTGATGAAACTTGTAACAACTACCAAGCTAAGGATCAAGGTAGGAAATGAGACGGGAAGTTTAGCGCCATATCTATTAGCACATTACTTCCTCTAACTCTTTACTAAACGACAAAATTTTAGACTGCTCCAAATTGAAAGCATTTGCAGATGACAAAATAATTGTGACTGAAATACTGAACTTTGATTTGGAAAGGATACAAAACACTGGGATCAAAGAAGAAAATGCTGGTTACCAGCATTTTCTCCTTTTCCCACAATATTTTGAAAAGCTTTCTTTCTCAGGGTTGTTAAAAGTCGGGATTGTATGGTAAACAGTTAATCCTTTACGAAACGATCAGGAATTTTAATGACTCTGAAAAAGAAAGCTTTTGAAAACATTGAGGAAAAAGGAGAAAATGCTGGTATCCAGCATTTTCTCCTTTTCCCACAATGTTTAACTTGGACAACAAATCAAATATTGCTAATATGGTGAGAATCGTCTTTGATAGAATAGAAAACATTGTAGAATATGGAGAAAATGCAGGTTACCAGCATTTTCTCCTTTTCCAACACTGTGTTCCCAAGCTTTTTTTCAGGGCTTCTAAAATATAGGATTGTTTGGTAAACAGTCAACTCTTAACCCTTTACCGCACAATGACGACTTTTAACGACCCTAAAGAAGAAACCTTTTAAAAACATTGTGGGAAAAGGAGAAAATGCTGGTAACCAGCATTTTCTCCTTTTCCCACAAAGTTTTCTACTCTATCAAAGAAAAATTGTGTCATTTGAGCCACTATGAAATTGTCATCTGAAAATGCTTTCAATCTAGATAGGTCCAACATTTTGGCGTGTGGTAAAGGGTTAACCAGATGACAAAATTTTAGACTTGACCATATTAAAAACTTTTACTTGTCTTTCTTTATTCAGACAACATTTGTTTCCCTCGGAAAGAAAAAAGCATTTTGTACTTTTCCCACAATGTTTTCTACCTTATCAATAGCAAATTCCTTCATTTTAGTCACATTTAAATTGTCATCTGCAAATGCTTTGAAATTGGACCAGTCCAAAATTTTGTTGTGGAGTAAAGAGTTAACTATTAACAGGCTGTCACTGAACTTGATTTACTAAAATCTTATTGTATAGTTTAAATTTGAACCCTCATATTTGTTTGAGTACCGCCCAATTATTGTTACCAAGAATTGCAAAAACCTCCAGCCAGAAACGGCAAAGCACACCCTGAAGTTTATAAGGATGGGGTATATTTAACCCTTTACCAAACAGTTTTGAGTTTTAACATCTGTAAAGAAGGGTACTTTTGAAAAATTGTTGAAAAAGGAGAAAGTGCTGGAAATCAGCATTTTTACCTTATCTCAAAATGTTTTCTACCCGTCCAATAACAAATTTCAACTTTTGAGTTTTATTTATTTTGACCCTAGCAAATACTTTCAAATTGGACAATTAAAAATTCTGTTGTTTGGTAAAGAGTTAACTTCAAGTTTTGGGGATTCAAATGCCAAGAGACTACACAAGACTTCTTACACTGTGGTTAAGAAGATACTTAAGTGGTTTTATGGCTTATTGGCCTTACACAGGAAGTTCAGGGTTTTCATTCAGTGGTAAAAGGAAACTGCTGTGAAAGATAAAGCAGATCTATCAAAATCAGAGAAAGACAGGAAATATGGCAGGAAAAAGTGGGTTTAGATCTTGGAACATTGCCAAAGACTTTGACAATAGGTTTGGTTTGATAACGCAACTGGTCAAATGAGTTGCTTCATTTGTAAGAAGGAACTAAAGTTTGCCGATAGAGCTGCACTATATAAGGGAACTTAAGATTTAACCCTTTATCACACAATCCTGAGAAAAAAAAGATTTTGAAAACAGTGCTGGTAATCAGCATTTTCTCCTTTTCTTCCAATGTTTATTAACCTTTCAGAGAAATCTAATCAATGGAGCTACACGTATCTTGTCGCCTGCAACTGCTTTCAATTTCGACAAGTCTAAAGTTTTGTCATTTGGTAAAGGGTTAAACCAAATACTGTGACAATCATCACAGCTACAAAAGAGAATTTGTATTGTTTGGTACATGGTTGCATGGAGCCTTGCATCTCTTTACAAACCATGACAATATTTTGAACAACCTTGGTAGAGGTCCCAGATATCCTGCTTCATACCAAACATTACAATTCTTAGGCCAAATGGATTTGAAAAAGAAGATTTTCAATGTTTCTCTATGAAAGCCGATATGAAAGTGGCCACCCTAGGGGGTGGGGCCATTTTTAGCTCAGGTGTTTGGAAGAAGTTGAGTTATTGTCATAGTGCCCTGTCGTTGTCTGAGTCTCTGTCATCGTTCAAGAACTTTAACATTTTATAATATAGCTCTGTCTTGATAAATATTTTATAATCAATTTAAATTATTGTTTGTGTTAGGTAGTGGTGGGCCGATGATCGACTATAGTCGAAAGTCAGTTGGTTTGGGCTTTCGATTGCGATAATCGATTGAGAAATCCTGGAATCGATTGTAGTCGGTACCGGAACTCGCTTGGTGCCGAAACATGAATACTGGTTTTTAGCGCTTGGTTTTGTGATTAATCACACTCTTTGATTCAACATTGTGGACAACAAACACAGAAACTGGCCGGAAAAATGAGCAAGAAATTTTTGTCCGTGGTTGTCTTGACAAAACTTGACAACTCGGCAGGGTTCTCACTTTACCCCGGATCCAGGATTTTGACGCTTGGAAATTTGAAATGACCCGTCTTTGATGCTAAAAAATATACACCTAAATGTCAATCTGACGCATAAAATTATTGTCTAAAGCTTTCTATAAACTAGCTGGCGTGCATCCGGCAGATATATGGGCTTTACAAAACAGGATTAGTATCAAATGCGAAGGACTTACGCGGCTCTGTTTATCACAGGTAATCAAGCTGGCGAGTCATTTATGAAAACATAATAAAAGTGTTAATCCTATTATTTAGTGTAAATTGGCAAATTTTAAAGTAATCTGCTATTCTAAATGACGAATTCATTTGAAATCATGCGATAATACTTATCCATAAATTACTTGACATGAAAAATAGGTCACCGAAAAAAACGTGAAAACCCATGACACTACAGTGATCAGCGTGGCATCGTCCGGTCAGAGGCACTTCAAACAATCTTCCCACCTTTAATAATGAATTTAAACAGCGAATTTACACAAATGTCTGGATGAAGCCATAAGTTGAAGCTAAAATTTCTATTCATGAGTGAAAAAAGTGACTGTTTTGTGAAAATGAAAATATAGATCTATACCAGACCCGGGGGGGGGGGGGGGTTGTCGTCTGCAAATGCTTGATATGTGAACAAGTCTGATTTTTTTTTTAAACTGGTTTGGAAATTAAGATTAAAGGACCAAAGTAAAGGGTATTAAATCAAGCAAAGAATTCAATGGTAATGTATATCCTTCGATTTTTTTAGTACAAAACAAGATATCTTTATAAACTTAATATCATGTAGACAAATTGTCCCAGAATTTAAAGCAAAAAGGCATTCTCAGTTAAAGGGAGAAACCGATTGTACAACCAATAGCTAGTTGGTTTGCTCTTCAGATTATAAAGCGATAATCGATTGTGATTTTAAACCGATTGCCCAACACTAGTGTTAGGGTTAACACATTTAAAATCACAAACCACGACAAGATAATTTATAAACTCCACTTGATAATGTTTGTAATATCTTGTCACGGTTCATGATATTAAACTTGTATTAAAAAAAAAAACAAACAATAATATAAAGTGTTGATGAAAGGTTTATTAAGTTAGAGTTATATCTCTTTTATTACTAAAGTTTTTTACTTCAAACTTGGACAAGCTCTTCACAATTGAAAGGGAGACCCATACAAGGGCAGACAACCATCAAAGTATATTTGACACAGTTATGTGCCTTTTTCAACTTAGAATTTTCACTGAAAACAAGCAACTGTAGCTGAGCATTGGAACCTGCATATGGTGTGCTTGTTTTTTAAACCCAGGGGATATAATTAATTCAATCCTGGTAGAAGTCTGCTCGATGGAGCTACATACCAGTCAATACAGGTCTGATATGTAAGACAATGAATAATTAACCCTATACCAACAAACCAGTTTTTCAGCTAACTTGAAAGAAAATAAAGCTGTTGTAAACAATGTGTGAAAGGAGAAAATGCGGGTCGCCAGCATTTTCTCCATTTGCAACAATGTTTTCAGCCTTTTCACAGACAAATCACATCATTTGAGTCATCGTCTTTTTTTCATTGGCAAGTGCATTTGGACAAGTCTATAAATTCTGTCATGTAAGAGAGGATTTAATGGTAACTCTTTGCAAGAGGACAGTGTTTTAGCCTCATCCAGATTAACCCTTTACCAAACAACAAAATTTTTGATTTGTCCAAATTCAAAACTTTTGCAGGCGACAAATTAAATGTAGCTCAAAAGTGAAAACTTGTCTGAAAAAAGGATAGAAAAATTTGTGGGAAATGGAGAAAATGCTGGTTACCAGCATTTTCTCCTTTTCCCACAATGTTTTCTAAAGCCTTCTTCCTCAAGGTCATTAAAACTTGGGATTGTGTGGCGAAGGTTTAAGAGCATTTTGAAGATGAGAACTAATTTGACTAATCTGTTTAGACTGTCTTTGAAAGAATAGAAAACATAGTTGGAAAGGGAGAAAAAGCTGGTCCCCAGCATTTTTACCTTTTCCCACTATGTTTTCAAAAGTCGTCTGTCTTAGGGATGTCAAAACTTGTGATTGAGTTGTAAAAAGTTTGTTTTGGAAAGGAGAAATATAAGAAAATTTCATCTCACATTTTTTCCCCCAACAGACTGTAACGTCTTCAACCAGTGTGGAACATGCACCACCTTTGGTAAATGTTTTCAACTGAACACCTACAATGTGACAAAGGTGGGTGACTATGGGACAGTCTCTGGACGAGATCAGATGATGGCTGAAATATACAAGAATGGTCCAATCAGGTATTGTGTAGTTGTTTGCTTATTTGGTGATAAACTCTGTTTCCTACTCTACTTGTATTTTGGTTACAAAGAAGCGGCAAGTGAGCCTATCAATGCTTGTATGGAGTTTATTTTTAGCTCTACTGGCTGAAAGCCAGCAGAGCTTATGTCATGGTATGGTTTCTGTCGTCCGTCTGTCTGTCCGTCCGTTAGTCTTTTTCTTGTTTATGCGATAAAGTCTTCAACCTAGATTTTCATGAAACTTGCACAGTTTGTTTATCTCATCAATAGCTTCAACCCTATTGATTTTGAAAAAAATCAACAAACACTATGGGAAAAGTAGCCATTTCAAGTTGAAAATTTCCGTTTCTTGTTTACGCGATAAAGTCTGCATTTGTTGTCAGATTTTCATGAAACTTGCACAGTTTGTTTATCTCATCAATAGCTTCAACCCTTTTGATTTTGAAAAAAAATCCAACAAACAGTATTGGAAAAGTAGCCATTTGAAGTTGAAAATTTCCATTTCTTGTTTACGCGATAAAGTCTGCATTCATGGTCAGATTTTCATGAAACTTGCACAGTTTATTATCTCATCAATAGCTTCAACCCTATTGATTTTGAAAAAAATCCAACAAACAGTATCTGAAAAGTAGCCATTTCAAGTTAAAAATTTCCATTTATTATGCCCCCCTTCAACGAAGTGGGGGTATATTGCTTTGCTAATGTCGGTCGGTCGGTAGGTAGGTCGGTCCATCGGTCGGTTGGTCGGTCGGTAGACCTTACCTTGTCCGGATGATAACTAGACACAGAGTTGACCTAGGTTCGTCAAATTTGGCACAGACATGGGTCTTGGAATGTAGATGATCCCTATTGATTTTGAGGTCAATCGGTCAAAGCTCAAGGTCACAGTGACCGTCAACATGTTGATATATAGACCAAACCTTGTCCGGATGATAACTAGACACAGAGTTGACCTAGGTTTGTCAAATTTGGCACAGACATGCGTCTCGGAGTGCAGATGATCCCTATTGATTTTGAGGTCAATGGGTCAAAGGTCAAGGTCACTGTGACCGTCAACATGTTGATATATAGACCAAACCTTGTCCGGATGATAACTAGACACAGAATTGACCTAGGTTCGTCAAATTTGGCACAGACATTCATCTCGGAGTGCAGATGATCCCTATCGATTTTGAGATTAATCCATCAAAGGTCAAGGTCACAGTGGACTTCAACTTAATGATATTTAGACCTAACCTTGTCCAGATAATAACTAGACACAGAATTGACATAGGTTCTTCAAATTCTGTACAGATATTCATCTTGGAGTGTAAATGATCCCTATCGATTTTAAGGTTAATCCGTGAAAGGTCAAGGTCACAGTGACCACCAGATGATTCAGGGCCCGCGCTGCCGTTTGCCACTTGAGCCATTTGCTCAAAAAAAATTAAAGTTTCTCAAAAATCATCATATGTGGCTCAACTTGTGGCTCCAACATTTTATTCGCGTATTATCGGGGACATAGTAAGCATCGAAGTTGACTGGGAAAAAGCAGAAGTCGAACGCGTGTGCCGAAAAGAAAATCGATAACCCAGTCTGTGTATCGGCGACTGTTTACAATCTTGTATGTATACACACTGCGGTGTGTATAATTATGCGAACTGTTGACAGATTATCACATTTAACAATTGAAGTGGGCTATAAATCAAAAAGATGACTCCAATTCTTTTGAAACTTTCAAAGATTATTTGGTTCATCAAGGGATTGAACACTGTTAAAAGTGAAGAAAATCTAGTAATCTGTTCAGGAAAAGCAGCGCTTTGATAACTTAGTATTGTTTACTCAACAAAGTCCACATTATTTGTCACATTTCTTTGAAATTTGCTGGGATTGTTTAATACAAGGTGTACTGAGACTCTATCAAATTTGGCTGGATTCCAAACAATTATTTTTCAGAAATTGCACTTCTTTTGTTTTTTCACTGTTTGTTCAATTCACCATGCCTGCTTACACTGTCTTAGTGGATTCGAGCCCGGTTGTAAGAACATCCCCCCTTTTTTTTTGTGTTGTTTGTCTTTTTTCTTTTTGCATCATGAATTCATAATGAATGCTAGTAAAAAAGCAAAATCACTGCCAGTAGAGCGATTTCAGGCCCTCAGGGGCCTCTGGTTTGTATACTTTATACAACATTCTTCCTACGCCACTGGTTTCTTTCCCACTTAACTCTTTACCACACAGTTCCAAGTTTTAATGACCTTGAGGAAGAGGGCTGTTGAGAACATTGTGGGAAAAGGAAAAAATGTTTGTTACAAGCATATTTTCCTTTTCCCACAATGTTTTCTGACCATACTTCGACAAATCACATCATTTTCATCATATTTGATTTGTTGGCTGCAAATGCTTTCAGTTTGGACAAGTCTAAAATTTGTCTTCAGTAAAGAGATAAACACCATGGAAACGATCTGATTGTTT
Organism: Hippopus hippopus; assembly: GCA_946811185.2. NCBI lineage: Eukaryota > Metazoa > Mollusca > Bivalvia > Cardiida > Cardiidae > Hippopus > Hippopus hippopus. The sequence continues at coordinate 8,910,195 of OX328103.1, read as the reverse complement.
TGAAACTTGGAAGATTATTAGAGCCATGCTCTGTTAAAAGGGGGCTTAATGCATTTGCGAAAAGTATCGACCCAGGTCAGCCTGCGCATTCCGCACAGGCTGACCTGGGCCGAAATTTTTCGTTATTGATCAATTTTCTGTGTGTCAAAGGACCAGTTTCCCTCATGATTAATTGGTTTGTCATAAAAAGTGGTTATTATGGATCCATAATTATGTGATGACTCGCCTGGTATCATGTATCACGGAGATGCATTAAGCCCCCTTTTGCCAGAGCATGGTTCATTTGTTATTTGTATTCAAGGGGTTGAAGCATAGAGAAAATAAGGAAAATTCCAGCATTGGTGTAGGCAAAGAAGCTATTATGTAGAGCAATTCAGACTGTCATGGGCCTCTTGTTTTTTTTTTTCTTTTAGTTGTGGAATAATGGCAACAGACAAGCTTGAGAATGAGTACAAAGGTGGTATTTATTCAGAATATCATCTCTTGGCCGAGATAAACCACATCATCTCTGTGATAGGATGGGGCGTGGAAAATGGCATAGAGTACTGGGTTGTTAGAAATTCATGGGGACAACCTTGGGTGAGAACCTAGTTATGTTTTATATTTTAAAAGAAAGCTTTTAAAGCTGTCTGCTGAAAATTTGTTTCAAGTAGGTTAATTATGAGGTACCTGGGTAGGTCTGTATTCATGAACCATTGCTAAAAACGTTCTTAGTCCAATTGTAAGAATTTTCAAAGATTGAAAGTAACACAGCTCAGGGGTGTAAAATTTTTTCTTTGTCTACTTGTCCTGTAGGACTAGTGGGTAGAAAAAGTTTCTTGTCCTTATGACACTATCACTTGTCCCAACTTGCGGACTTGAATGACCATTTCTACTGCATATACTACGGTGTCGATATAATCAAAGTAGACAGTGTTTAATACTTATTTTTTTCCGGTGGCTTGACTTGTAAACCTGTCCCGATCTAACAATATAGAAATTGTAGCATAGGTCGTACAGGTATACTAGTCTAACCGACGCCGTGAACAGAAAACCTGTCAAGTACTTTACAAATGCGCATGCGTAATAAACATAAACATCCTGTATCATGATCGAAGAGGCGCTCTGGAATTTCAGTTTTACTTTCGTTTTGTGTTCGCCGTGAAATAACCTGTAATTTGAATTTTACTTGACAAATTTAGAATTCATTAGTTTTAAAATGTACTCGTCCGACAGGACGAGCTTGGCATTTTTTCTACTTGCCCGAAGCCAAATGTTACTCGTCAGCTTCTGTCAGCTTCTGATTGGCTAAACCAAATGATTTAGCCAATCAGAAGTTGCATTACTTTCTAAATCTAGAATCAGACCTAGAATGCAATTTAGAATGGTAGATGAATATGCCCCAGGATGACATGACTGATAAAGCTCTCCGAGGTCATTCATGCAAACAATGTAAACTTTAACAGACAACAAAATGTTAGACTTTTCTTAGCTGAAGGCATTTGCAGATGACAAATCGAATTTGTCTTTGATAGCCTAGAAAACATTCATTGAAAAGGAGAAAATGCCAGCATTTACTTCTTTTTCTATTATGTTTTCAAAGCCCTTTTCTTCAGGATCGTTGAAACTGTGGATTGTGTGGTAAAAGGTTAATTGTTGATATGAAATACCTCTGTTCAAAACAACAAAATTATTGCCTTGTCTAAACTCAAAGCATTTTCATATGACATATTTCTTTTTCAAAGTGTAGAGAACATAGTAGGAAAAGGAGAAAATGCTGGTTGGCATGTTTTTAAAAGCCATCTTCTTCAGTGTTGTTAAAAAATAGGGATTGTATTGTAAAGAAATAAATGAAAGATTTGAAAAAAACTAGCAAAAGGCTCTAACAAAGCTAACAAACTACCTGGATACAGTGACATTACCTATTGCAGCCCAGTGGTCAGTTTTAACCCTTTCCCAAATGTCAACATTTTAGACTTGCCCAAACTGAAGGCATTTGCAGATGATAAATGTAATTTGGCTCAAATGTAATTTGGCTCAGAGGTTTTATTTAGCATCCAGACAGATGAGATAAGAATGATGGATCATCCATAAATTCTTAATGTCTGTTAACAGCTGACAAACATGCAATCTTTAAGATGATTTTGATTTCTTTCAGGCAAATGTACTTGATTAAGAATAATCGGAAGTTGAATCATGTACTTGATTACTTGGGTATTTCTTCCCATCCCTGATTTTATTGCCAGCTCATAATGACATCCAAATTCTTCAAACACTATGAACAGGTTGAAGTAGCCTGGGTTCCAGTCCGTTCATTTTTTCCTTTCCTATCATTCAGACGTTATATAGTCAAAAATGACGGCCTGGGGATCTTAAAAAACAGATCACAGCGACATCTACTTTATTCCTTCTCTCAGTGGGGTAAAGTAAATGTTGCTGCAATCGGTTTTTCAACGGAAATGACTGAAAATAGATACCAAAATTCCACTAACCTCTGTTTGTTCTCTTTCTGTTTGTGAGTCATCTTTGAAAATATGGACTACAAAATTTCAAACAGGTTATTCACAATGACTTCGGAGAGTAGTTTAACAATAAAAAGGGTTATTGAAAGTGGTGATGTATTTTTAATTGCACCAACTGGTTTGGGAAAGTCACTTGTATATGAAATCTCCCCCATTGTATTTGAACTGGTCTAAAAATGCGTGAATCCATCATTTTCAACATTGTGACGTCACGTGATAAACAAGTCTATAAGATCATCTACACAATTCATTGTCATAGGGAGACCCTCAAATGTCCCCAGGCGGCAATAATAACAGAAGCGGTTAACAGATAGCATCGAAAGATCTATAGCAGATCACTTTTAAGAGCGATTGATACGGAGTAATCAAGAAATTATTACCGCCTGGACCCAGGCTTAGGTTGAAGTAATTTGTGTATGATAGGTAATGATTAAAGGGAGATAAGAATGTTGATCTTTAAACCAAATCCCTACTTTCCTGTGTTTTTATTGAATTAAAAAAAAAAATTGTGGCTAAAGGATAAAACGCTGCTCAGCAGAATTTTGTGCATCTTCCACAAATGTTTTCTACACTTAGAAAGACAATAACCATCATTTTGGCTACGTCAAATGTCACCTGCAATTACATGTACTTTGAGTTTGGACAAGATGAAAATTTTGTCATCTGATAAAGGGATTTAAAAAAATTAAATAAATGAAGTTGAATTACTGTTTCTTTCAGGGCGAGGCAGGTTTTTTCCGAATTGTGACCAGCAAGTACAAGAATGGAGAAGGGAACTATTACAACCTTGGTATTGAGGGCCGATGTGCTTATGGAGACCCTATTGTGCCCAGCGTGCCCATTAAGAATGTTTTGGACAACTAATACCTACGGCCATAAATATCTCTTTTACACTCAACCACACAATCCCGAGTTTTAACGACCCTGAAGAAAAAGTCTATTGAAAACATTTTGGGGAAAAAGGAGAAAATGCTGGTGACCAGCATTTTCTCCTTTTCCCACAATGTTTTCCAATATTTCCAAGACATATTTATGTCAATCTTTTGGTCACATTTAATTTATTGTCTGCAAACGCTTTCAATTTGGACAAGTCTAATATTTTGTTGTTTAGGTAAAGAGTTAAGTACTGCATAAATGAAATGGACGATTTTGTTTTCTTTTTGAGTTGGTGCGCCTATCTTGACTCCACAGTACCCACCGTGTCTATTAAATCTGTTTAGGACAACTTATACCTATGGCCATAGATTAAGTCTAGAAGTGCTACAGGAATGAAATTAACAATTTTGGTGGTATTTTTTAGAGTTGATGCATCTATGGGGACTCTATAGTGCCCAGCATGTCTATTAAATCTGTTACAGACAGCTTATACCTACGGCCATAAGTTAAGTCCATAAAATCTACATGAATGAAACTGGGACTTTGGGTGGTATTGTTTTCAGAGTTGATGCATCTATAGGAACCCCACTGTGCCCAGGGTGTCTATTAAGAATGTTTTTGGCAACCTTTAGGTTTGGCCATAAATAACTCTTTAAGTGCTCTCTCTCTCTCTCTCTCTCTCTCTCTCTCTCTCTCTCTCTCTCTCTCTCTCTCTCTCTCTCTCTCTCTCTCTCTCTCTCTCTATATATATATATATATATATGAAATGGACAATATTTTTTTACTCTTTTTGCACTTGTGAGGACCCTGTAGTGTCAAGTGTGTCTATTATGAATGAATGAAGAACTTATACCTACGGCCAAATATAACTCTTTAACCACAGAATCAAGAGTATGAACGACCCTGAGGCAGAGACCTTTTGAAAACAATGTGGGAAAAGGAGAAAATGCTGGTTACTAGTATCTTTTCCTTTTCCCACAATGTTTTCTACCCTATCAAGGATAGAAATTGTCATTTAACTCTATACCACACGGGAAAATTTTAGACCAGTCCAAATTAAAAGCATTTCCAGACGACAAAATAAATGTGACTGAAAAATTGAAATATGGTTTGGGAAGGGTAGAAAACATTGTGGGAAAAGGAGAAAATGCTGGTTACCAGGATTTTCTCCTTCTCCCACAATGTTTTCAAAAGGCTTTTTTCTCAGGGTCGTTAAAAGTCGGGATTGTGTGTTAAAGATTTAATTTGTCGTCTGCAAATGCTTTCAAACTGATCAAGTCCAAAATACTGTTGTTTGGTACAGAGATAAGTGCTCCATAAATGAAAAAGATAAATAGTTTGGATTTTTATTTTAGTTGATCCACCTATTGGACCTTTTCCATATCCAGCATGTCTATGAACGTTTCAAACAACAAATACCTACCGCCATACATAACTCTTTACCACACAATGCCATATTTTTAACAACCTTGTTAGAGAAGGCTTTTGAAAACATTGTGTGCAAAGGAGAAACCATCATTTTTCTCTTTTTCTCAACAATGTTTTAACTCTTTACCACACAATGACGACTTTAAACAACCCTGAGGAAGAAGACTTTTGAAAACATTGTGGGAAAAGGAGAAAATGCTGGTAACCAGCATTTTCTCCTTTTCCCACAAAGTTTTCTACCCTATCAAAGAAAAATTGCGTCATTTTAGCCAGTATGAAATTGTCGTCTGCAAATGCTTTCAACTTGGATAGGTCTAAAATTTTGCTGTTTGGTATAGGGTTAAACCCCTTACAAAGGAGAAAATCATTTAATCTACGCAGAATTTGTTGTCTGCTAATGCTTTCGATTTCGTCAAGTCTAAAATTTTGTTGTTTGGTAAAGAGTTAAGTGCTTCTTGAATCACCCTTGAAGCCCCTTTTACAACTTAACCCTTATCTTACTAAATAAGTGAAATAAAACTCTTAACCCTTTTCCAAATGACAAATTTAGACTCTTTCAAACTGAAAGAGTTTGGAGACAAAACTGTTAAATTTGATAAAAATGGCAGAAAGTTCTCCCAGTGGACAGAAAATATTGTGGAAAAAGATGAAAGTGCTCATTACAAGCAATTTCTCCATTTCCCACAGTATTTTACAAAGACTGTACTGAAGGCATGTAAAAACACAGGTTTGTTTGGGAAAGGGTTAAGCAAAATTATGCTATTTCAAAGGTACATTTTTATATATAAATATGATCTTATCGGACAGTGTAGATCCAAGATCAGACTGCATGTTCCATGCAGTCTGATCTTGTTCTACACTGTTTGCAAAAAGTCAGTGAATCGTGCTTAGCAGCGTAGAGATTAAGTTGCCTTTGCAGCCAGTGTAGATCAAGAGATTAAGATCAGATATAAGATTAACTCTTTACCACACAATGACGACTTTTCACGCCCCCGAGGAAGAAACCTTTTGAAAACATTGTGGGAAAAGGAGAAAAGGCTGGTAACCAGCATTTTCTCCTTTTCCCAAAAGGTTTTCTACCCTATCAAAGCAAAATTGCACCATTTGAGCCACTTTGAAATTGTCATCTGCAAATGCTTTCAATTTGGATAGGTCTTAAATTTTGCTGTGTGGTAACAGGTTAAGATTAAGATATTTGGGGATCTGAGGGCTAATGGCAATTCTTCTCATCAAATGCTTGATTTTGAGCTTTTGTAAACTTACTGGACCTGGTGATATATATAATAAAAGAGTGATCATTTACCACAATGTTTTCGTTTTTCTTTCTTTTTTTGCTTTTAAAGGTGGGTATTTAGATTTTTCACATCTCACCAAATTAAACAATACATGTATATATATTTCTAAAATTTATATGAAATAAACAATACAAATCATCAATAATAAAGAATCATAAAATTACAAAAAAAAATCTTTTTGATGGTGTTCCCTTAAAAAGGCTAAGTAGCCTCTTAAGGTATTTTTAGATTTCGCGCCAAAAATCAAAAAAGCATCATGGGAATGTCGAGTGACATGTGACTAATGACGCTTAAATTCCATAACATAAAAACATGTAATTATTTTCCATAATGTCTTCTTCGGACGCTATGTTTGAAGCTTTGTCTTTGTATATCCGGTATGTAAATGAGCGAATTGGTCATGTAAAAATAGACCGTGTTTCCCTTCGGTGTTGACCTGGGCCGTAGTAAATCTCTAATTTCTCTAGTTGTTGGATAGTTTTCGACTACTGGGGTTTTATGAATGAAAATTAAAAGGCTTTAGGAGTGTAAGGATGATTTTTTTGTGTTTTTGTAAAATTTTTGTCCCAAAATCTGAAGGGCCACCTTTAAAGATTAATACACACAAAAAAAAAAAGGATAAAAGTTGATAATTTTATCAAGCAATTTCATTTTACTTGGTTTGTTCTGAATTTTTTTAGGACTGCTTTAACTCTTCACCAAACAACAAAGTTTACGACTGGACCAGATTGAAAGAACTTTCGGATGACAAATTAGTTGTAGCTGAAATCATGATTTATGTATTTGAGAGGGTAGAAAACATTGTGGGGAAAGGAGAAAATGCTGGTTACCAGCATTTTCTCCTTTTCCCACAATGTCTTCATAAGCCTTCTCTTTCAGGGTCGTCAAAAGTCGGGATTGTGTGGTCAAGAGTTAATAAAGTGAAATTTTCACATCCGGTTGTATCTAGAGTTTGGATCTAATAAAAAGCATATTTGATGAAGATGTTTGGAAATTTTATTAAAATGGGACAAGCCAATTAATTACTACGAGAACATGAAAATATAATAACTCAACACTGGGCAGTTTAAAGTAACGTAGATCAGTACAATATCAAAATAAAATTTCCATTATGGAAACTTCTGTCATCCCCGTCTGTAACCTGTATGCGGTCCTGGAAAAAATGAGCAAAACAATATTTGATTTAACCGTTTACCAGACGACAAAATTTCAGCCCTTTTCAAATTGAAAGCATTTGTAGATGGCAATTTCAGTATGGGTCAAATGGTGCAACTGTTTATTGATAGGACAGAAAACATTGTGGGAAAAGGAGAAAATGCTGGTTACCAGCATTTTCTCCTTTTCCTACAATGTTTTCAAAAGGCTTGTTTCCAAAGGTCGTCAAATGTTGCCATTGTGTGGTAAAGGGTTAAAGAAAAGATGCTTTTTGGGACATTTTCCATGAAAAGAGTGCATCCTAAACTGCAATAAGCTGGGTTTCAAATGAAAAAGAAGTTGTTCATTTTTAGCTCCAATGGCCGAAGGCCAGCGGGCTTATGTCATGGCCCGGTGTCTGTCGTGCTTCTGTCCGTGCGTCTGTGCGTTAACTTTTATTTCAAACATCTTTTTTATTTCAAACATCTTCTCTGAAACTACCCATCCAAATTTGATGAAACTTCACAGAAATAATCCTGCCATGGTCCTCTTCAGAATTTCTTGAAAGAATTTGATTCCTTCAAAAACTCTGGTTGCCATGGAAACAAAATTGAAAAAGAATTAACATTTTTAAAAATCTTCTTCTCTGAAACCACAAGGCCCAGGGCTACTGAATTCGGCATGTAGCTTTATCTAATGGACCTTTAATAAGTTTCTTCATATTTTAGGCCTGGGGTAAAAATTGGCTCCATTCCAGGGATCACAAGTTTAACATGGGCTTCCATGTACTCACTTCAATTTAAACATTAATCAAGAGAAGTAACTCTTGTTATAAAGGAAAAAGTTATTTACCTCCCTTGATTATCATACTGCAGTGATACATGATTGGTGCCAGATATTTAAGTTTTTTGATAGAAAATATTCTGTTTTCAGAGAGAGCGATTCATTTTGATGTTAATAGTTATGCTCACATGAGTGGAATTTTAAATTCAAAGTAAGGTTTCTGTCATTCAGGTTTTTTTTTCCAAGAACTTTACCTTTTACGCCAATGAATATACCTGCTTGTATTGCTTGACAGTATTCATTGTTTTCAAAAGCCCTCTTTTTCAGGGTCATGAACACTTCAATTTGTGTGGTAAAGGGTTAAAAAGCCAGTGGAGCGATACAGGGACATCATGGTCCTCTTGTTCTGCATGTGATTGTCTTTCAACCCCTTAAAGTTTCAGATTAAAGATTTTTGAAAAATTAATTTTTTAGCTCACCTGAGCACATAGTGCTCGGGGTGAGCTATTGTGATCGGTCAATGTCCATTGTCCGTCTGTCTGTCCACCCGTAAACAATTACTAAAAAATCTTCTGGCCCTAGTGTTGAAAATGGCCCTATGTTGTTGGTTCTCGGATTTCACATAGAGATAAAGAAGGAAATCTTTAAAAATATTCTTGTCCCAAACCGTAAGGGCTAGAGCTCTCATATATGGCATATAGCATCATCTAGTGGCCCTCTACCAAAATAATTCAAATTATGGCCCTAGTGTGGAAATTGGCCCTATGTTGTGGGTTCTCGGATTTCACATAGAGATAAAGAAGGAAATCTTTGAAAATCTTCTTGTCCCAAACCGTAAGAGCTAGAGCTTTCATATATGGCATGTAGCATCATCGAGTGGCCCTCTACCAAAATAATTCAAATTATGGCCCTGGTGTTCAAAAATTGGCCCTATGTTGTGGGGTCTCGGATTTCACAAAGAGATAACGAAGGAAATCTTTAAAAATCTTCTTGTCCCAAACCGTAAAGGCTAGAGCTCTCATATTTTGCATGTAGCATCATTGAGTGGCCCTCTACCAAAATACTTAAAATTATGGCCCTGATGTGAAAGTTAGCCCCATGTTGTTGGTCTCGGATTTCACATAGAGATAAAGAGGGAAATCTTTAAAAATCTTCTTGACCCAAACCGTAAGGGCTAGAGCTTTCATATTTGGCATGTAGCATTATGGTGTTGAGTCTTCTTGCAAGTGGTGGTGGGAAAGAGGTTGATCACCATTATATCTTGAAAAGAGTCAACTCAATACTGATCTGCTAAAATATTAATTAATTACTTGAGCATCTTTGCAACAATTACAGTAAACTTTGCTTATTACTATATTGCTGAATACGATATTTTGCTTGTAATGACATTAATCCCTTGGTCCCAACAGGGTCTCTTTTTAGAAGAATATACATCAGTTAAAACGATATTCAGTTAAAGCGTTATGATTTCTACGGTCCCCTCAGTATCGTTATAAGTGGAGTTCACTGTATTGCTAAATCAGAGTATATTTGCAATGAATAACTTTTTATTGTAAATTTGATTGCAAATAAATAAAGCACAATGTAACCCTATTTTGGGCTGTTGCAGATGTCAACCCGTACCAGGTATGTCCCACTATTGGGAAACACTGAGTGTTTTAACTGCTTTCTGTAATTGTTGTCAAACTGTTGTCAACTTTTCATTTGCCTCTTTGAAAATCTTCTCTGAAACTAGGAGGTGTAGAGCTTTGATATTTGGTATGTAGTATCTCCTAGTGGACCTCTACCACGTTTATTCATATGATGCCTCTGGGGTCAAAATTGGCCCTGCCCTGGGGGTCACAAGTTCAAAACATAGGAACAAAGAAGGAAAATTTTAAAATTCTTCTACTCTGAAACTGGAAGGCGTAGAGCTTTGATATTTTGTATGTACCATCTCCTAGTAGACCTCTGCCAAGTTTGTTCATACGATGCCCCTCGGGTCCAAACTGGCCCCGGCCCAGGGGTCATAAATTTGAACATGGGAACAAAGAAGGAAAACTTTAAAATTCTTCTTCTCTGAAACTAGAAGGTGTAGAGCTTTGATATTTGGTATGTAGCATCTCCTAGTGGACTTCTACCAAGTTTGTTCATATGTTGCCCCTGGGGTCAAAACTCGCCCCGCCCCATGGGTCACAAGTTCAAAACATAGGAACAAAGAAGAAAAACTTTAAAATTCTTCTTCTCTGAAGCCAGAAGGCGTAGAGCTTCAATATTTGGTATGTAGCATCTTCTAGTGGACCTCTACTAAGTGTGCTCATACGATGCCCCTGGGGTCATAACTGGCCCAGCCCCGGGGGTCACAAGTTTAAACATGGGAACAAAAAAGGAAAAATTTAAAATTCTTCTTCTCTGAAACTAGAAGATGTAGAGCTTTGATATTTGGTATGTAGCACCTCCTACTGGACCTCTACCAAGTTTGTTCATATGATGCCCCAGGTCTCAAAACTGGCCCCGCCCAGGGGATCATAAGTTCTAAACATAGGAACAAAAAAGGAAAACTTTAAAATTCTTCTGAGAGCTTTGATATTTGGTATATAGTGAACCTGTTCCAAGTTAGCCCATCCGAGCACAAGTTTAGTGAGGTCAAAATTGGGTCACCATGGGTCATAAACTAGGTCACTATGTTAAAGAAATACCTTGTGAGCACTCTAGGGACAACATTTCTTGCTAAGCTGAATTGAAAATTGGTCAGAATGTTTGTCTCGATAAAATCTCACATGAGTCTGCATTTAGTGCTTGTCCGGAATATAACTGTCATCTCATGTCAGAACGACTTCAAACTTGGTATGCATGTTTGTTGCAATATTACCGAGTACTTTGTGCAAGAACAATAACTCTAACTAGCATGGATTTTGAGTAATTCCACTTTGATCTTCATTTTTACAGTATTTTTTGCTTGTCCAGAGTGGAATTTTGAAGTCTCAAGTCAAATTGACTTGAGACTTTTTGAAGTCTCAAGTCAAATTAACTTGAGACTTGGTAAACATGTTTGTTGCATTGCCTGCCCTTTGCAACTGTTATACCTCCTTGACAACTGGCGGTGGGATGGCATATCTTGCGACAATTTGCCGCTCTTGTTTCATTATCATCTGGCATTGAACCTCAATATTTGGTAATTATCTTCATTGTAGACCTTTACTGCTTAGTACTCAGGTGAGGAATATAGGACCATCATGGTCCTCTTGTTTTCTTTGTTTGCATGTTTTTAGTTGTAAAGTCGTTGAAGTTTGATTCATAATTACAGCTTGCGAAAGTTATCAAAACAATCCTGGTTTAACCCTTTACCAGATGACAAAATTTTAGCCTTGTCCAAATTGAAAGTATTTGCAAACGACAATTTCAATGTGGCTTAAATGGTGCAAATTTTCTTTGATAGGGTAGAAAACATGGTGGGAAAAGGGAAATTCTTTTCCAGGAGCATCAAAAGTTGGCATTGTGTTGTAAAGGGTTAATCTTGGTCTTTTGACAGCATGTTACCAAAATGTATCTTTCATCTTTTATCTTCATATCTTTTTATTTGGCCTGGCTTTTACTGAAATGAGTCCAATTAAATTAAAAATTGTTAAATAAACTCCATTATTCTTTATCTATTTTATTGTTTTTTTTCCTTTGGTGTCTTAGTGGCTTAACCCTTTACCAAACAATCCCTGAGATAGAAACCTTTTGAAAACATTGTGGGAAAAGGAAAAAATGCTGGAAACCAGCATTTTCTCCTTTTCCCACAGTGTTTTCTACCCTGCTGGAAACAAATTTCAATTTTTGAGTTAGTTATTTTGTTGCCTGCAAGTGCTTTCAATTTGGACCAGTCTAAAATTTTGTTGTTTGGTAAAGGGTTAAGATTTGAATATGTGATACAGGTTCTGGGTTCAAATGTAATGGGTTACCATGGTTATGTTTGAAGACAGTTTGGAAAGCCCTAGTTAAATCCAGGAATAAATGGGCTGTGGCCTTGATTCAATGGAAAGGTCATTAAAAGCATGATAAAACAGTATTACTATACTGCAAAGAAATTTCTTGTGATCAGATTGGATAATATGACCCGAACATATATATCATGTACACTGGCAAAACCAATGTAAACGCAGTTTCCCTATCCGGAGCCCGGTAAATTTGATTACACTATCAACACAACATCCGAAATGGCGGCATCGATCAAGATTAAATCAAGATTATGTGCCAAGCTGCATGTTTCAGCACGTATTATTAAGGTTTCAGTGACGTCAGTTCCCAGTAGCGCCAGTTTTCACAGAATTGGGGCGCTTAGAAGAGAATTCTCTTTCATCAGTGTACTCAATTTTGAAAAGTAAAAAAAAAACAGGTAAAATTTGCTTAACAAATGTTGGAATGGTAAAACTTTGCAGTAAAATAAATTTGTTGTCAGGGGACTTGGAAACTTGTTCACGGCTGTGTTGAATCATGTCGCAACCTTGCCTTCGGCTCAGGGCCGTACAACTGATAATGTAAACATCTTGTTAAACGGAACATAATTATACATGTATACTGAACAAAAAAGAAACTTCCCCTGTGTTTAAGTGCAGATATACACAAATATGAAAATCAGGATTAAACTAAATTTATATGCATTGAAAGAGTATTTTATTGCGACTTTGTGTGAAAAAAATTATTGCTGAGGGTTTATCCAAAAGTAGTGAAATGGTAGTTAAAATGTGGAAGGGGTCGCTCACCAAAATCACAAATTAATACCGGGTATGACCACCTTCAGCATGAAGGACTGCCTGGCATTATTGGCGCATAGAACGGATAAGTGTATTGATTTCGGCTTGTGGAATGTTGTTCCATTCCTGAATTAAGGCTTGACTTAGCTGAATGATGTTTGACGGTGGAATAGCGTGACATCTAACACGCTGGTCCAAATTATCCCAAAGGTGTTCAATGGGATTCAGATCAGGGCTTTTGGCAGGCCAGTCATTAATAAATGCAATGTTATTCGCCCTGAGGAAATTCACATTGTCCCTAGCTGTATGGCTTGTGGCATTATCATGCTGAAAAAGAGTGATATTGGCATTATTTTGAAACAGTGGGATAACGTGCCTCGCAAGAATTTCATCTCGGTATCATTGGGCATTCAAATTCCCTTCGCTAACGACGAGATTAGTGTGAAAGCCATGTGCAATGCCCGCCCAGAGCAAGACAGAACCCCCACCCCCAAAATGATCTTGTTCAAGTACGCAACAGTCGGCATAACGTTCATTTCTCCTACGGTATACTCGAACCCTGCCATCACCTCGATGAATGGAAAACCTGGACTCGTCAGAGAAAAGAGCACTATTCCATTGTTGTCTAAGCCAGTGTTGGTGTGTACGTGCCCAATTAACATGATTTACGCGGTGACGTCGCGTCAAAAGACTACTAACGTATGGACGACGTGCACGTAGCCCACCCTCGCGCAAGCGATTGCGCACAGTTTGGGCAGATATATGGTTGTTATGTGTACCAGGGGTGTTAGCATCAGTGGCTGTGGCAGTTTGAAAGCGATTGCGCAGGTGGGTGTTCTGAATATAGCAGTCTTGACCGCGCGTCGTGACATGAGGACGTCCACTATGTGGTCGATGTTCCGTATGCCCTGTTGCTTGAAAACGTTGCCTAAGGTGTCGAATAGCACGAGTAGAACATCCAATATTCATAGCAACAGCATTCATCGTCATACCAGCATTAAGCATGCCAATGGCACGTTCGCGTAAATTTTGCGGAATTCTAGGCATATCAAAAATAAAGAAAACTAAAAAGAATTTAATTTTTTTCAACGTCTTTTTCTTATTGACACGAAAGTCTATAAAATTAGACTGAAAGGTTTCAAAAAATATACACGAATTATACTGGTCCGTGCATGCACGTGAAAATCACTTTCAGCGGGTTTCTTCTGCAAAATGCTTTCAATCGAGTTAAAATTTGTTTTATCAGACACATAATCGTTCGTCCAAATATATGTAGGTCATCTGATATTTTTATTTTTTTTAATAACATTGCATTTGCACTTAAACACAGGGGAAGTTTCTTTTTTGGTTCAGTATTATATTCGATTATAGTCGATTATTAGACAGCTTTCAGGTTTGCAGGCAGCTGTATAGATAAATAATAAAATAGTATCATTATTCCATGATTTTGACCCTATTTTTGTGATATTTTTCATTATTTGGTGATTGTGATTTTATTCCTTATTAGGTGATTTTGACCTTATTTTTGTGATTTTTTTCATTATTAAGTGATTTTGACTTCATTTTTGTGATTTTATTCAGTATTCAGTGATTTTGATTTTTTTTTTTTTTTTTTTTTTTTTTTTTTGGGGGGGGGGGGGGTGCGCTCTTTGTTTTTGTGATTTTTTTTTTTTTTTTTTTTTTTGGGTTATTCAGTGATTTTGACTTTATTTTTGTGATTTTTTTGTTTTGTTTTGTTATTCAGTAATTTTGACTTTATTTTTGTGATTTTATTCTTTATTCAGTGCTTTTGACTTTATTTTTGTGAATCCCCCATTATTCAGTGATTTTGTCTGTATTTTTGTGATTTTATTCGTTATTCAGTGATTTTGACTTCATTTTTGTGATTTTTTTTTTTTTTTTTTTTTTTTTTTTTTTTGTGGGGGGGGGGGGGTTTAATTCAGTGATTTTGAGTTTATTTTTGTGATTTTATTCGGTATCCAGTGATTTTGACTTTATTTTTGTGATTCCCCCCACCCCCCCGTTATTCAGTGATTTTGACTGTATTTTTTGTGATTTTTTCGTTATTCAGTGATTTTGACTTCATTTTTGTGATTTTTTTTTAAATTCAGTGATTTTGACTTTATTTTTGTGATTTTATTCGGTATTCAGTGATTTTTGACAGTATCTTTTGTGATTTTTTTCCTTATTCTGTGGTTTTGACTTCATTTTTGTGATTTTATTCCTTATTCTGTGATTTTGACCCTATTTTAAGTGATTTTTTTTTTCATTATTTGGTGATTTTGACCCTATTTTCTTCTTTGTCCACAATGTTTTCTACTCTTCACAAAACAAATTTCAAATTTTCAGTCACTTTTATTTTGTCATCTGCAAATGCTTTCGCTTTGGACAAGTCTAAAATTTTGTCATTTGGTAAAGAGTTAAATTTAATATGTTGTCTGCAAATGCTTTCAATTTGGGCCACTCTAAAATTTTGTCTTCTGGTAAAGGGTTAAAGGTGGCCCTTCAGATTTTGGGATGAAAATTTTACAAAAATACAAAAAAAATTCATCCTTGTACTCCCAAAGCCTTTTAATTTTCATTCATAAAACCCCAGTAGTCGAAAACTATCCGACAACAAGAGAAATTTGAGATTTACTATGGCCCAGGTCAACACCGACGGGAAACACGGTCTATTTTTACATGAGCAACTCGCTTATTTACATACCGGAAATACACAGATGAAGCTGCAAACATAGCGTCCGAAGAAGACATTATGGAAAATAATTATATGTTTGTTATGGAATTTAAGCTTCATTAGTCACGTGCCAGTCACTTGACATTCCCACAATGCTTTTTTGATTTTTGGTGCAAAATCTGAAAATAGCTTAAGAGGCTACGTAGCCTTTTAAGGGAATACCATCAAAAAAGATTTCTTTTTGTAATTTTATGATTCTTAATTGTTGATGATTTGTATTGTTTTTTCGAATAAATTTCACTGATATATATATTTTTTAATTTGGTGAGATGTGCAAATTCTAAACACCCACCTTTAAAATCTATACTGGAGTAACTTGATGTGACATTGACAGAATATGTGAAATAGAAGATTTCAGTGAAGAATTTAGAAAAGTATGGCCTTTTTGAGTGTCATAGTGCCCAAAATCCCTGTCATCCTCATAGAAATGATTGGTTGATTGAATGCCATTGTACGCCACTTTCAACATTATTTAAGTCAAATCACCGCAACAGCTCACTTAACTCTTTACCAAACGACAAAATTTTGGACCTTTTTCAAATTGAAAGCATTTGCAGACGACAAACTAGATTTGACTCAAAATCTGAAAATTGTTTTGGGAAAGGTAGAAAACATTGTGGGTAAAGGAAAAAATGCTGGCTACTAGCATTTTCTCCTTTTCCCACAATGTTTTCAAAAGCTTTATTTCTCAGGGTCCTTAAAAGTCGGGATCATGTGGTAAAGGATTAATCAAGTATTCATGTTTGTCCTGGGTTTCACCAGTACTAAAATTCTGAAATAAGCTATTTGATTTGCTAACTTGGTCACTGCAAATCAGATATTATTAGCTAGCCTTGTAATACAGAGAGCAAATTTAGAATGGATGATGTATTGCCCTTGATAAAGATATAATATGGCTTGCAACACGCGAGAAAGGGCATTCGGACATTTGCATAAAGTGTTGTCTTAAATCAGCCTGCGCAGTCTGTGAACGCTCATGCTTTGTTGAACTTTGTCAATATTCTATCACAATTATAGGGGTAACGAGTGTTCCAGTCTGGCCAGTAACTTCTAGGTTTATGGTGTCCCATTCTAAGATAATTTAATGTAAATGATCATTATGGATAGATGATGTGACATGTACAACAAGTCTGTCGCCAGCTCACAGGTAGAGATCACATAGCTTGGTTGAACTTCATCAATATTTGCTACATTTATAGTGATTACAGGTGTTCCTGTTTGGCTAATAACTTTCAGGTGCATGTTTTAACTCTAAAATAATTTGGCACAAATGATAAGCATTGATAGATGATGTATCACACACAACTTTGTCGCCAGCTTATGTGAATTTTCTCCTTTCACAAAGTGTCTCCAAAGATTTTCTTTGCAAGGGAAGTCAAAGATGGGATTGCTTGTAAATTTGTCCTTGTTACAGAATAGAATTTACATCACTACGAGATTGCTTCCGAACTACATTAACTCATTACCAAACAACAAAATTTTAGGTTTGTCCAAATCGAAAGCATTTGCAGACTACAAAATAAAAGTGACTGAAAATTTGAAATTTGTTTTGTGAAGGATAGAAAACATTGTGGGAAAAGCATTTTCTCCTTTTCCGAAAATGTTTTCTAAAGGCCTCGTCCACAGGGTCGTCAAAAGTAGGGATTGTGTGGTAATGGGTTAATCAAAAGTAGTCCAATGTGAAATTTCGCAATAGACAGGTTGCACTGTTTCATGGAGCCTAGGTCTTGGTGTTATATAATTTAGATTTGCGCCAAATTTAGACAGTGGGGGGAACCACTTCTAAGATCTCTTTTGTTGAATATTAACCCTTTACCAAACAAAAAAAATTTAGACCGGTCCAAATTCAAAGCATTTGCAGACGACCAAATAAGTGTGGTTAAAAAATTGAAATTTGTTGTTTGAAAGGTAGAAAACATTGTGGGAAAAGGAGAAAATGCTGGTGACCAGCATTTTCTCCTTTTCCCACAATGTTTTCAAAAGGCTTCTTGCATAGAGTCATTAAAAGTTGGGATTGTGTGGTAAAGGCTTAAGAGGTATATTTGTGCCACTGAAGGGACAAAATCTTGGGGTCATGGTCATGTAAAGTGGCTTCTGTTTCTGGGAGGACAAATGTTAAACTGCCTGGGATTTGGCAAAATCACAGTAGGTTGATATGTTGGGTTTTTTTTTTTTTTTCATTTTTGTAAAGACTTTGTATGTATTTTTGAGAGTAACAAACGAGGAAGCCATAAGTCTGCCATTAAGGGTTCATTTTCGCTCTATTTTCAAAGTGGCAAAAACCCGGTGGTATGACACCTGATTTTGCTGTATCAGGGGAGGTAATCAATCTAGTCTGCTTGTGAACTCACTGTACTTTGATTTTACAAGTTGGCAAAAACTGGCGAGTTTATCTGGCATTCAGCATACCTCTGGTGATGGGAGCCATCATATCCCTCGGCTGTATCTGGTGGATTAATATGCATCAGATCGATACATATCCGGAAATACGCTGGTTTACCGTTCTGAAAATTGTAAGGCTCCTCTTAAAAAAAGAAACCTTGAGTTTCAATTTTCTATCGAAATCTTTCTATGTTTCAGTTGAGTTGGCAAACAGTTCGTACATTCATTATTTATCAATTCCGATTAAACTTTTCATCGACAGATAAACATATTGTGAATAACTTCATTGAGGTTGTTTATGTCGTTGCTAAACGACTGACAGTGGCGCGCCATGTATAAGATCACGTGATTCGCAGTTCAAATGGAAACGACCGTTATACGGACGAGGTTAGATGTAGGTACGGAATCGGCCGAGTTGTGACGAGTGTTCATCCGGGTACGTCTAAAATGAAAAAAGGACTCCTTTTCGTGAAAAGGACTCCTTTTCGCAAAAAGGAGTTATTTTGACTCCTTTTCGCGAAAAGGACTTTAGATTTTACGAAAAGGAGTCATAGGAGTTAGTCCTTTTCGCAAAAAGGACTTTACAGTTCAAGAAAGAGAACCCTTTTCAAATTTGGATTTTTTTTTGTACATTGTTTTCAACATCATTACAAGTATATAAATGCACAGGTCTATCAATGCTTTCCCGGAGTTCTGAAAAGGGGTGTCTTAACCCTTTCCCAAACGACAAAATTTAAGACTCGTCCAGATGGAAAGCAACTGCAAACAAAACACTAATGTATTAAAAAAATGAAGTTTGTTTTGGGAAGGGTAGGAAACATTGCGGGAAAAGGAGAAAAGGGGGTCACTGGTTCGGATCCTCATTTTGCCATTTTTTTCCAAGGATTGATGATCAGTTATTGCAACAAAAATGATTCCTCTCCCACCACTGATCTTTCATTTATTTATTTATTTATTTATTTATTTCTGATAACGGTTGTCTGGGAAAGCAGCCACTGCATTGGTAGGACTATTGTGCGAAAAACTAGTGAACAGAAACTCCAGGAAAGCATAGCTAAGTGCACTGGTCGCTGCAGTAGAACTGAAATGATGCTGAAAGCACCATGTAAGAAAAAAAAATCCGAATTTGAACAGTGGAATTTAAAGTCCTTTTCGCGAAAAGGACTGACTCCTTTGACTCCTTTTCGTAATATCTAAAGTCCTTTTTGCGAAAAGGAGTTATTTTTAATTCCTTTTTGCGAAAAGGAGTTATTTTTAACTCCTTTTCGCGAAAAGGACTCCTTTTCGCATTTAAGACGTACCAAGTTTATCCTGTAGATCCTGGTTACCAGAGATCCTACGGTCGGAGTTCTCGAATAAATTTGTATAGCGTGTAGATTTTTACTGTCTTACGTGGTAAGATTCCGTCATTCT
This sequence comes from Hippopus hippopus, assembly GCA_946811185.2. Classification (NCBI taxonomy): domain Eukaryota; kingdom Metazoa; phylum Mollusca; class Bivalvia; order Cardiida; family Cardiidae; genus Hippopus; species Hippopus hippopus. Next base: position 8,890,928 of record OX328103.1, on the reverse strand, counting down.
TCTTTTTATAAGAAAAAAAAATTCAGTGTTTGAGTTAATTGTGGAGATCTAGCTGGATCTGTATTTTTTTTTAATCTCAAGCGGGTCTGAGATCTACTTTCGTTTTTGAATAGGATCTGTACAATCAGTTTTTCAAATTTCAATGTTTCGGAGGTTGTCCCTTGCAAAATAGTTCTAACTGTTTCCAAACCTTAGACGATACCAGAAGTTTAAATGGACAGTGTAGATCAAGATCAGACTGCACAGAATGTGCAGTCTGATCTCAGATCTACACTGTCCACTGCTTGATTCTGGATTATGACTGAACTCTCTCTTGATCTTGCACCGTAACTGTATTTGTATCCTTTGAGAAAATGTGATTTATTTATTAAGTAATCATAAAGTTTACAATGCAGATTTAACAGATTAACCTTTTTCCGAACGATTCCTGCTTTTTACAACCCTGAGATAGAAGCCTTTTGAAAACATTACGGGAAAAGGAGAAAATGCTGGTAACCAGCATTTTCTCCTTTTCCTACGATGTTTCTACCCTATCAAAGAGAAATTTCATCAGTAGATCCATACTAAAATTGTTGTCTGCAAATGCTTTGAATTTGGACAAGTCTACATTCTTGTTGTGTGGTAAAGAGTTAAACACCATACTAACCTTTTCACTCTTTACCAGACGACAAAATTTTTGCCTTGTCCAAATTGAAAGCATTTGCAGACGACAATTTCAGTGTGGCTCAAATGGCGTAATTTTTCTTTGATAGAGTTGAAAACATTATGGGAAAGGAGAAAATGCTGGTTACCAGCATTTTCTTCTTTTCCCACAATGTTTTCAAAAGGCTTCTTTTCCAGGAGCGTCAAAAGTCGGCATCGTGTGGTAAAGGGTTAACTCTTTACCATACAATCCAGAGTTTTAATGACCTTGTGAAAGAAGCCTTTGGAAAACATAGTGAGAAAGGGAGAAAGTGCTGGTAACCAGCATTTTCTCCTTTTCCCACAATGTTTTCTTCCTTTCCAACAACAAATTTCAATTTTCCAGCCAAATTTATGTTGTCGTCTGAAAATGCTTTCAACTTGGTCTAGTATAAAATTTTGTTGTTTGGTAAAGAGTTTAAGGGTTTATGTGAAACAGTGGACATAAAATTTATGACTCATTATAGAATAGAGTTGACATATGAGTTACTAGTAAATGAATACAACAGTTACTTTAATTTTTGTTTAAGGACATCTGTATAGGAAAAGGAGGTATGGAAGGACATTTCTCAAGAGAAGCTTTTGAGAGTAGTAATTACACATGGGCAAATCCAGAATCCAAAAGAATTAAATTCTTTGTTTATTCTACCCTTCAATACCTGCCTAAGCCTGCTAAAAACTCACAATTCATAAAATACTCAGCACGAGATCCACCAGAGTCAAGCAAGATGGTAGATGTGGATGTTATCAGAATGAAAAATGAATTAATTTCACATTATATACAGGATTCAAGCCTGGTACAGGAGAAGATCAGAGAGGATTCAAGCCTGGTTCACTATGATTGTTTCTTCTTCATGTTTTTCACTTTTTTAAGTACAAATGAGAGCTGTTCGAAGGTGGAACAAGAAAGCTTACACTTCTTTGATGGGTTTATTCCAATCCATGACATTTGGGAAAAGGTTCGAGACATAGGGAAGTTTACTGGAAAGCCTAAAGTATTCTTCATTCAAGCAGATGATTGCTTGCTTACATGCCCCAAGCCGCGCTTTAAAGGTGACACCACAGAATTTGAAACAAAAAGGATTCCTGTTGATGCTGATCGCTTAATCATACAATCATCCATTCCGAGAAAAGGAATATGCACATCTAAACATGATGTAAGTGATGCTGAACCTGAAGGTTCATTTCTTGTTGAAGCCTTTATAGAGGTTATGAGAGAAAATAGGGAAAGATCAATGGATGAGAAGATGGATCTGCTAAGCCTTACAACTGATATCAATAAAAATGTGAGGAGAAAAATAGAAGTTTTAAGCAAAACCCATGACTTGGCCAAGAATTTTCCATATCCACAGATTAGCTCAACATTCAGGAAATTTCTTTATTTGTAAGTTTGATTTCTGGGTTTGTATTTACCAACCATTCTTAAGAATATTCTTAGTCCTATTTTTAACAATTTTCCAAATTTGAAAGTATTACAACTTCTGATTGGCTAAACCATTTGCCAAATGGTTCAGCCAGTCAGAAGTTGTGTTACTTTCTAAATTTAGAATGGACTAAGAATGTTATTGAGAATGGTTGGTAATTATGGACCCTGTTCTCGAAATATCTTTGCCAATCGACAAAATTTTGTACCCCACCACATTGAAAGCATTAATTTGCAGATGACAAATTTAGCTCAAATGATAACTTCTGTCTTTTATAGGGAAGAAGAAACAACATGGAAAAAGGAGAAATTGTTGGTAAGCCTTCTACTTCAGGATGGCTAAAATTCGGGAATGTGTGGTAAAAGAGTTAACTCTTTACCAAACAACAAAATTTTGGCCCATTTTCTCCATTTCTCACAATGTTTTCTATTCTTCAAAAGCCAAAATCCCATCCTGGGGTCTATGTTCAAGTTGTTTTCTTCATAAATGTCATCAGTTTGGATTAGTGTAAAATTTTGTTATTTGGTAAACAGTTAAATATGGCTCAAAATGACTGGATTTGTCTGTGAAAAAGAAGAGAGCATTTTGGGAAAAGGAGCAAATGCTGGAAAGTATTTTCTTATTTTCCCACCATGTCTTCAAAAGCCTGGTCGTAAAAACACAGGACAGCTTAGTTAAGGGTCAAGAACTTAGAAAGAAATACTCAAATTACTTATTGACCATCAATATAACTCTTAACCAATCAGGGGACAGAATTTGTAAACATGTGACATTCTGCCATGGATCATTCATCGAGGGGACAACCATTGCCGAAATATGGGATATTTTGAAAAGAAGTGAGACAATTGCACTTAACTCTTTACCAAACGACAAAATTTTAGAATTGTACAAATTGTAAGCTTTTGCAGATGTCAAATTATATGTGGCTCAAATTGTGGAATTTGTGTCTGAAAGGGAAGAAAACATTGTGGGAAAAGGAGAAAATGCTGGTTACCAGCATTTACTCCTTTTTCAAACAATGTTTTCAAAAGACTTCTTCCATAAGCTCGATAAAACTTGGGATTGTGTGGTACAAGGTTAAAACTCATGCTTACATTTGATAGTACAAAGTCCCACCTATATATTCTATGATAAAGCTTGTTTCTGGTGTATTAGGACAGTATCCAATAATTACATATGCAAGTTTGTCACTTTTATTGTATGTATAATACCGGTAGATTGTATAGTGGGCTTGTGGCCTTTAAATACTCATAAATGAATTGAATGTTAATATTAACAATAATAAACGAGTGTGTTATGAAAAATAACCTGTCGTTTTCTTCAAGAAACAGATGAGCTAATAAATTATGGGTCTTAACCACTGCTGAAACGGGTTCTATGCTATAAAGAATGAGTGTGCATATAAAGTCTTAAGGACTCTGAAAAAGTAAGCTTTTGAAAATATCTTTGGAAAAGGAGAAAATGCTGGAAACCAGCATTTTCTCCATTTCCAACGATGTTTTCTACCCTATCAAAAACAAATTCCATCATTTGAGCCACATTAGTTTGTCGTCTGCTAATGCTTTCAGTTTGGACAAGTCTAAAAGTTTTCTGTGTGGTAAAGAGTTAAAATTTCATATGAAAGATTTTTTTAAAAAAAATTGTTTTTTTTTTTTCACAAAGCACTTTTCTAAGGTATAGAACCAAGACAAGATATATGTTTTCCAACAGATGTATTTTTATGCTCTACGAAGGCGGAGCATATAGTCGCCGCTTCGTCCGTCCATCCGAAGCCATTTCTCCACAACCCGTGGACCGAATTGGATGAAACTTCATATATCAACTCCTTAGGATATTGCATCGATGTATTTTTCTCGGTTTTACCGACAGCCTTCACTTTCCTAGACAAAGACCTGTTCGGGGAGCATAATCCGTCTCCGACGGCTCTTGTGTTTTAACTGTTGATTACTTGTTAGTTCTTTACCAGACATTAAAATTTTAGACTTGTCCAAATTGAAAGAAGTTGCAGACGACAAATTAAATGAACTTCAAAATAAGCAATTTGGCTTTGAAAGAGCAGAAAACATTGTGGAAAAGGAGAAAATGTTGGTTACCAGCATTTTCTCCTTTTTCTACACTGTTTTCAAAAGGCGTCTTCCTCAGGGTCGTTAAAAGTTTTCATTGTGTGGTAAAGGATTAATCAGCATCAGGGATTTCTCTTCCATAACTAATACAAAGTCATGCTGTGTGAAAAGGGGAATTAACTCTTTACCACACAACAGAGTTTTAACTCTTTACCAAACGACAAAATTGTAGACTTGTCCAAATTGAAAGCAATTGCAGACAACAAAATAAATGTGGTTCAAAAATTGAAATTTGTTTTGGGAAGGGTAGAAAACATTGTTGGAAAAGGAGAAAATGCTGGTTACCAGCATTTTCTCCTTTTCCCGAATTGTTTTCAGAAGGCTTCTTTCTCAGGGTCGTTAAAAGTCAGAATGGTGTGGTAACGAGTTAAACTTCTCCAAATTGAAAGCTGTTACAGACGACATCTTAAAGGTAGCACAAGTAATCCCAATTTATTTTTGATGGGGTAGCAAACATGGGAAAAGGAGAAAATGCTGTTTACAAGCATTTCCTCCTTTTCCTATTTTGTTTTCAAAAGCTATCTTTCTTAGCGTTGTTGATACTCAGGATTGTGTGGTGAAGAGCTAACGCATCTGAGGAAAGTATTGACCCAGGTCAGCCTGCACAGTCAAATGACCAGTCTACCATATGATTCAGACAGGTGCTTGACAAAATGGAATTCATAAGTTACATTATGACTTGCTTGTTATAATGCATCAGGAAGATGCATTAAACCCCTTTTTGCCAAAGTGTCACTCATATGTGTTAATCTGATGTTATCCACTATTTGATTGATAAAAAAGAATCACTCTTTGTTGATTACATTTATGTTTCCTTCTCACACAATGTTTTCAAACCTTTCAAAGACAAATCCCATGATTTAAGCCATGTTTACTGTATACGTGGATATACACGCATGTCAAAAAATTTGCGAATGACTGATTATGGACATTTTGCCTAATTGTTTGTGAATTCAAGACACTCGTTATTTGTTTGTATGCTTGTTATAAAATGCGCAAATAGATAAGTTTGAGAATTGTTCAAATTTGCAAAATTGGAAGAATTTCCACTTGTACAGTAACCAGCAAATATTAACCAGCTTTTTCTCCATTTCCCAAAATATTTCATGCCTTTTTAAAGAATAATTGCATCATGTGAGCCACATTTAATCTATCGTCTGCAATTTTTTTCAAGATGGCCAAGTATAAAATGTGTCATATGGTAAAGAGTTCACTGTACGACACAATCCCAAGTTTAAATGACCCTGAGGAAATAGCATTTTGAAAACGTTTTGGGAAAAGAAGAAAGTGCTGGTAACCAGCATTTTCTAGTTTTCCAACAAGGCTAAATTTGATATGTCATCTGCAAATGCTTTCAGTTTGGACCAGTCTAGAATTTTGTCATCTGGTATAGAGTTAAAACCTATGTTGGAGTGACTTGACATTGACAATATGTACCTGAAATAGAAGTTTTTAGTGGAGAATTTAGAAAGGTATGGCTTTTTGAGTGCCATAGTGCCCAATCTCCCTGTCCTCCTTCTAGACATGATTAATCGATTCAATGGTGTTTTACCCCGCTTTCAGCATTATTTCAGTCAAATGATGGTGACATCTCACATTATCAATTATTCACGTATGTCCTGGATTTCACCAATACTAGGCTAGGGCTCTGAAGCGTAATGCCCAAGGACACTCACACGAAAAACCCAGTACTTTCAGTGAGGTTTGAATCTGGGGCCTCCAGGTTACAATTCCTACACCATTAAGCCATGCAGGATCCCCACATGTGAATGTTCTGTTTCAACAAATATACATATCAGGGTGTATTATTCAATCATTCAAAATATTGTTCCGATTTGAAATTCTGATATGAGCTATTTGATTGGCTAACCCTGTCACTGTGAATCACGTATTATTTGCTACTTTGTTATACAGAATATATTACAAATTTAGAATGGATGATAAGTATTGCCCTTGATACAGAAATATGTTAGGGAACAGATGTGTAAGATACAGATGCGCTGGATAAACATGGTGAAGGTACTGATGTGTTTGATACAGATGGTAAAGTACTGGCATGTTGAATACAGATGGTAAAGGTACTTATGTGTTGGAAACAGATGGTAAAGGTATTTATGTATTGGAAACAGATGGTAAAGTACTGGTGTGTTGAATACAGATGGTAAAGGTACTGATGTGTTAAAAAACAGATGGTAAAGTACTGGTGTGTTGGAAACAGATGGTAAAGTACTAATATGTTGTATGTATATGTTTGTATCTATGTATGTGTGTTTGGTAAATAGTGATGCGTCTGACCAATAACTTTCAAGTACGAGTATATGGTCTGATTCTAAAATAATTTGGCACATATTCATGATCACCATGGATAGACGCATACAACAACTGAGTCATCAGCTGAAAGGTCAAGGTAACAGTGCTTGGTTGAACTTTGTCAATACATGTACTTACTACAATTATATTGGTGACGAGTGTTCCTGTCCAGCCAATAACTCCTAGTTGTATGGTCCGATTCTAAGATAATTTGACATAAATGATCATAATGGAAAGATGATGTGACATGTGCAACTATCCTGTCGCCAGCTCACAGGTAAAGATCACATAGCTTGGTTGAGCTTCATCAATATTTGCTACATTTATAGTGATTACAGGCGTCCCTGTCTGGCCGATAACTTTCAGGTGCATGATCCAATTCTAATTCGGTACAAATGATAAGTATAGATAGATGATGTATCACACACGACGACTTTGTCGCCAGCTTATAGGAAGTTTCTCCTTTTCACAAAGTGTTTCCAAAGATTTTCTTTGCAAGGACTGTCAAAGATAGGATTGTTCGTAAATTGGTCCTCGTTATGGATATGGTGTTGCACTACTATGAGATCGGTTATAATAAAAAATAGTCCCATGTGAATTTTGCAGTAGACCTGTCACACTGTTTCATGGAGCTGAGGGGACTTGGTGGTATATAATTTAGATTTGCGTCAAATTGGGGCATTGGGGGACCACTTACATGTGCTTTATTGTATATTGACAGGTTTATTTTGTGTCACTGGAGGAACAAAACCTTGGGGTCATGGTCATGTACAGCTGCTGCTGTTCCTGAGAGGACAAATTTTTGTTTGCCTGTGTTGCTTGGGATTTAGCAAAAACGTAGTAGGTTGATATGTTGGGGGGTGCTTTTTTTTAAGGACTTTGTATGTACTTTTGAGAGTAACAAGCGAGAAAGCCATAGTGTTTTTATTTAGCGATCTGTGAAGCTGCAAATGCGATCAATTTCACTCTATTTTCAATGTGGCAAAAACCCAGTGGTGTGAAACCATATTTTGCTCTATCAGGGGAGGTAACCAATCTAGTCTCCTTGTTTACTCCTCACCGTACTTTGATTTTACAGGTGTATGGTGGCATATTTCTGCCGCGAGATACGAGATAGCTATCATGATAATTTAAGAGAAGTATCGTGATAAAATAAAAATTTTCATGATAAAAATATCGCGATAATTCTAACTCTTATCATGATTTTTTCTGCTTTCGTGCCTACAACTGACATTCATGGTACCTATAATTAGATACGGTTTCGGAACACTTTCGTCTACAACCTTATGAATTCTCCTTTTCCATGGATGGTTTTAAAGTTGTTCGTAGGAGGCATTTCGAGTCGTCTTTGTGATTTTACAGACCTCTGTTCATTTCGAGTATTGTCAAAATTTACCAATTAAGGTACAAAAAAAAAAATGTTAATGATTCGAAATTTTACTTACTGCAATCTTATTAAAGGGTAACTCCAGACCATAGTTTTCATTTCCAAATCGGATAAAACTATACTAGAGTTATGTTAACAAAATATTTTTTTAGCGTTCTGTGATGCTTACTTCACGAGATATAGAGATTTAAACTTCGGATTTTCACCTGTCTGACAGTCGCTAATTGAAAAAAATCGTGACTTCCGGCAGTTTGCCGTGACGTTACAAGTGTCACGGAGAAGATATGGTCGCTATATATGAACTAACGCAGAAAACTGAAAAAACTGCATGAAATTCGTAAAGATATAAATCGCTTTACCACGTTTAAATCACTTGTGCACTGCAGAATTTTCACCTCTATCGCTCTTACATCTTACTACAATCATAGAAAAGAAATTTTGAATGAATTAGCCTAGTGGAGATAGTACTTATGAAAAGGAAAAGTTATTCTTCTGGTGGGAAACAAAACTATTTTGAAATTTATTTCTTGAAGTTATTTCAATTATACCACTGCCTAATCAACGAATTTTAATAGATAAAAATAAAAGAAATAATAACTCAAGGTAGTTGAAACATGCCAAAATTCTCTTCTACTAGGTGGTAGAAGGAAGAAGGAACGTTGCAATGTGTAAAGTAAGTCATTCGAGTACAGTTCTAAGGCTGTTCCTACCAAATATAGGACACCGTCGATCATTGAACGGTCTACAAATCCTGCGCAGTCTGATCTTGATCTACACCATCAGTGTCAGCATTTTACATGTCTCCTTCAGCTTGGGAAGAATTAAAAGCCTTAATCTACCTCAGAAATCGTATCCTTTCTTTAACATTCACGAACAATGTCAAATCCAGCACACATCCTGAATTTGCTATTAAAGTTAAATCCATTTTTTATTTTTTCACTTGATCTTCATTTATTTTCCTACGTGTTTTTTTTTTTTTTTTTTCACAATTTCAAATTTGTTTCTTTCATCAACAACAACGTTAAAAGATTGTCTGAATTGCCTCCTGCCTTCCTGCCTTCCTGCCCTCCATATCATGCAGTAAACGTTTCTGATCGTCTGTAAAATACAGGGTCAGTCCATTTCCTACATACTGAGACATGAAAGGAGTAAAATTTAAGTGGAAATACCAACGTGGACAAAAATTATTTAACTCTCTTCTTCCGTATTTCTCGCTGTAATCATGTACCAGATAACAGATGCAGATTGCTGACCATAAAAATGCAGCGTAAATTAAAAATTTATAACTGCATACAAACTTTACACAAGATTTTAGTGCGCCAACCTTTTATTTTGCGAAAAGAATTGTGTGTTCCATCAATGCAAAGGGTTAATTCGGCGCCTCTTTGATGTTGGTATCGCACCATTGTGGTCTCACATATTTTTTTTGCCCGGCTTGCAGCTGGGGGTTAACAAGCACTTGTCCTAAACATGTCATGTACAAAGTTACTCTTGTTTTCACGACCATATTGAGCCCTTTTTCTTATAAAATGTGAATGGAATTTGGAATTTTACACAGGTTAAATGGGTAAGTCTAACGTCATAACTTTTGTATTTTCCTCATTCATACGATCTTAAATAAAAAAAAAAATCCCATAATCTGCTTGTCGAATTTCTATTCTAACTACCCTCCAACTCTCTCTCTCTCTCTCTCTCTCTCTCTCTCGCGCGCGCGCTCGCTCGCTCGCTCTCATATGAAAGAGATGGATAATCAACAGTGAATTCACCATTGATTTCTTGCCTCATTTAAATTTCTGTGGGGCCCCAAGGCTGCTGAGCGCGACTCAGTGACCTTTTCCGAACAGTGTATATTAAGATCAGACTGCACAGAACGTGCAATCTGATCTTATGTACAGTGTCCAATACGGAGATATCTATTTTTGTATCTCCAAAAACTAGCACTATTCGAAATTTTGCAATCGGCATGAAGGTTTATTTAACCTGTTGAGGATTAATGGTAAATCTGATATTAAGCCACGTCATTCGGTTCAGACAGACAGACAGCAAACTGGCGAATAAATAGTCATCTCCTGGCTCGAAATAGTGCTTAAACTCGGCACCCGGCATACGACAGTCGTCTCCCGACATGAAGGAAGATAAGGCTGTGAGAAAAAAAGTCAGTATCAGAGCAAATTAATAGTACACAGAAGCCGAAATAAGTGTGGCGTCACATCCGGTTTATTGCAGATTTCACAAACTCGCACAGTTGTGCAACCACATTTTGGCTTATAACATTGAAATACGGTTTTCAATTTTAAGATTGTTTTCATTAAAGGATTCATATATCCAAAATGAGATTTTGGCTGTAGTTGCCCTTTAAGTCAAAACTACCGAGTCCATCCAAATGATGCATTTTCTATTTATAGATATCACAATAGTTTTATCTCGCATGTCAGCTTCGAGCACGGTTGAGAAATTTTGCGATAAAATATTAGTTTATCGTGATACTTTTATCAAGAAACTTTTCACTTTCTTGATAAGATTTCCAGGAAACTTTTAATTTATCGCGATAGTTTACTAAAATTATCATGATAGCTATCTCGTATCTCGTGGCAGAAATATGCCACCATAGTATGGTGGCATATTTCTGCCGCGAGATACGAGATAGCTATCATGATAATTTAAGAGAAGTATCGTGATAAAATAAAAATTTTCATGATAAAAATATCGCGATAATTCTAACTCTTATCATGATTTTTTCTGCTTTCGTGCCTACAACTGACATTCATGGTACCTATAATTAGATACGGTTTCGGAACACTTTCGTCTACAACCTTATGAATTCTCCTTTTCCATGGATGGTTTTAAAGTTGTTCGTAGGAGGCATTTCGAGTCGTTTTCACTTTCTTGATAAGATTTCCAGGAAACTTTTAATTTATCGCGATAGTTTACTAAAATTATCATGATAGCTATCTCGTATCTCGTGGCAGAAATATGCCACCATAGTATGGTGTGTGCAAAAACTGCGAGTTTTTAGGGAAAAAACCACCTACTGTACATCTCTGATTACGACAGACCTTACGTTCGAGAGTTCTCGAATAAAATTTCTACAGCGTGTAGATTTTTCCTGTCTTACGTGGTAAGATTCCGTCACTCTTCTTTTTATAAGAATAAAGATATAATGTCATTTTTGGGTTAATTGTGCAGATCTAACTAGATCTGTATTTTTTTTTAATCTCAAGCGGGTCTGAGATCTACTTTCGATTTTGAATAGGATCTGTACAATGTTTTTTCTTTTCAATGCTTTGGAAGTCGTCCCTTGCAAAATAGTTTTAACTCTTTCCAGACCATAGACGAAACCAGAAGTTTTAGTGGACAGTGTAGATCAAGATCAGACCGCACATAAAGTGCAGTCTGATCTCTGATCTACACTGTCCACTATTTTATTCTGGATTATGACCGAACTGTATCTTGAACTTGCACCGAAACTGTGTTTGTAGCCTTTGAGAAAATGCAATTTATTTATTTATTCAGTTATGAAAAAGTTTTTAACAATGTAGATCTAGATCAACAGATTAAAAAGTTCTCTTTTTCAGAAAGTGTACATCAAATTCAGAATGCATGGATCATGCTGCCTGGCCTTGAATTATCTACAGTGTGGTCCTGCAAGCTCTAGACGGCCTAGATAATTCAAAATACTGTATGCATGCATACGTTGTTGTGATGTTGTTCAGAAAATATTTTTTGTAGATCTACTCGTCACACGATTCTGAGTTTTAAGGAGCCTGAGAGAGAAAGTAATGTTGAAAATGGTGTAAAACACCATTCAATCAGTTGCTCAATGGGATAAAAAGCTTTTCAAAACAATGTGCAAAAAGGAAATAACGCTAGTAACCAACATTTTCTTCTTTTCCCATAACGTTTTCTACCCTTTCACGGACAAATTTCATCATTTGAGCCACAGTTAATTTGTAGTAGGCAGATTGCTTTCAACTTGGACAATTCTAAACGTTTGTCTTCACTAGGATTGCAAAGAATCTATAAAAAAAATGATAACATCAGAACTACGCCCGAGTAAACTAGATCTATTAACTCTGTACCAAACGACAAAATCTTGGACTAGACCAAAATGAAAGCATTTGCAGAAGACAAAATTATGTAGCTCGAATGATGACTTCTGTCCTTGACTGGGTAGAAAACATTATGAGAAAAGGAGAAAATGCTGGTTACCAGCATTTTTTTTCTTTTCACACAATGTTTTCAAAAGCGTTCTTCTTCAGGATCCTTTAAACTCAGGTTTGTGTAATTAATGGTTAACCCAACTCTGTCTTGTTAGCAAACCTGAAATTGCATTCAATGCGTCAAGCACCAAATGACAAAACGGACCTGTTCAAATTCAAAACATCGTTGCGGGAAAGAGATATTGTAGGAAAAAGAGAAAATGCCGATAACCAGCATTTTTTCCTTTTCTGACGATGCTTTCAAAAGCTTTACGACATAGGATTGTTAACCCTTTTCCAAACAATCCCGGGTTTTAACGACGCCGAGGAAGAAGCTTTCTGAAAACACTGTGGAAAAAGAAGAAAATGCTGGTAACCAGTTTTCCACTCTTCCAAAGTCAAGTTTCAATTTTTCAGTCATGTTTATTTTGTCATCTGCAAATGCTTTCAATTTGAACCAGTCTAAGATTTTGTCGTTTGGTAAAGAGTTAAAACACAAGATTGTTTAACCCCTTACCAACTAATCTCGATTTTTAACGACCTTGAGGAAGAAGGCTTATGAAAACATTGTTGGAAAAGGAGAAAATGATGGTAACCAGCATTTTCTCCTTTTTCCGCAAAGTTTTCCAACCTAACAAGGACTACTCTCGTCATTTGAGCCATCTTTGTCATCTGCAAATACTTTCAATTTGGACATGTCTACATTCTTGTCGTGTGGTAAAGAGTTAAACACAATATTAATCTTTTAACCACTTACCACACAATCCGGAGTTTTAATGACCCCAAGGAAGAAGGCCTTTTGAAAACATTGAGGGAAAAGAAGAAAATGCTGGTAACCAGCATTTTCTCCTAACCAGCATTTTCTCCTTTTCCCACAATGTTTTCTTCCTTTCCAACAACAAATTTCAACTTTTTAGTCACATTTAATTTGTCGTCTGTGAAGGCTTTCAATTCGGATGAGTCTAAAAGTTTGTTGTTTGGTAGAGTTAGAGGGTTTGTGTGAAACAGTGGAAATAAAACTTATGACACATTGTTGAATAGAGTTCACGTAGGAGTTAAATGAATACAACTTTAATTTTTGTTAAAGGGCATCTGTATGGGAAAAGGAGGTATGGAAGGACATTTCTCAAAAGAAGCTTTTGAGAGTAGTAATTACACATGCGCAAATCCAGAATCCAAGAGAATTAAATTCTTTGTTTATTCTACCCATAAATACTGGGATAAGCTTGCTGCAAAACCAAAGTTCGACAAAGACTTAGCACTAAACCCACCAGGATCAAGTAAGATGGAGGATGTGGATGTAATCAGAATGAAAGAGGAATTCATTTCACATTATATACAGGAAGACACAGATGCTGTATACAGGAAAAACTATAAAATTAAGCAGTTTTGGACAGTGTTGGAAGAGATCAAAGAGGATTCAAGTCTGGTCCACTATGACTGTTTCTTCTTCATGTTTTTCACTTTTATAAGTACAAAGGAGAGCCATTCAGAGGTGGAACAAGAAAGCTTGCACTTCTTTGATGGGTTTATTCCGATCCATGACATTTGGGAAAAAGTGAAAAACATAAAGAAGTTTAATGGAAAGCCTAAAGTATTTTTCATTCAAGCAGATGATTGCACACTTACACTTCCCAAGCAGGGCTTTAAAGGTGACGCCACAAAATTTGAAACAAAAAGGATTCCAGTTGATGCTGATTGCTTAATCATACAATCATCAATTCCGAGAAAAGGAATATGCCGATCTGATGAAAGTGATGCTGAATCTAAAGGTTCATTTCTTGTTGAAGCCTTTATAGAAGTTATGAGAGAAAATAGGGAAAGATCGATGGATGAGAAGATGGATCTGCTAAGCCTTACAACTGATATCAATAGAAATATGAGGAGAAAAATAGAAGTTTTAAGCAAAACCAATGAATTGGCCAAGAATTTTCCATATCCACAGATTAGCTCAACATTCAGGAAATATCTTTATTTGTAAGTTTGATTTCTGGGTTTGTATTTACCAACCATTCTTAAGAATATTCTTAGTCCTATTCTCAAGAATTTTTCAAATTTGAAAGTAACACAACTTCTGATTGGCTAAACCATTTGCCAAATGGTTTAGCCAATCTGAAGTTGTGTTACTTTCTAAATTCAGAATAGGACTAAGCATGTTATTGAGAATAGTTGGTTAATACGGATCCGGTTTCTGAAATATCTTTGCCAATCGACAAAATTTTGTATTCCACCACATTGAAAGCAATACGGTGCTGTCCTTTAATCTTGCGCACCTAAGCAAACGACTGTTTACTTCTGACACTAAAAGGAATTGCTAGATCCCCACAGCTATTTATCTATTTATAGAAATATTCCATCTTCATTATGACTCAAGATAGTAATAGAAAGATACCCCGAACAACACAAACTTTCAAGAAGTAAACACTAACCGTGAGGGTTTTTCTGGCATACAACTGTCCAGTGATCTTGCGCAATTATATAATATAACGTCAAGGCAAAGGATTTCCAGAATATTTGTGGCTATACAAAGAATAATTATAGAAAAGAAATATTTATGCTCGATTTGGGCCTTTGATTCAAAACTTTGACAAAATTGCGACAAGTAGGAAATGAATTTGTCATCTGATATAGGTTGCATGTAAATAAGGAAAATATGGTGGCATATTTCTGCCGCGAGATACGAGATAGCTATCATGATAATTTTGGTAAATTATCGCGATAAATTAAAAGTTTCCTGGAAATCTTATCAAGATCGTGAAAAGTTTCATGATAAAAATATCACGATAAACTCAATATTTTATTGCAAATTTTCTCCACCGTGCTCGAAGCTGACATGCGAGATAAAATCATGATAGCTATCTCGTATCTCGTGGCAGAAATATGCCACCATAGGAAAATAATGTTAAAACTGTTCCTTAATACCTTACAAAGTTGTAAAATATGTGTTTGATTCGTCTTTGTGATGAGACTTGAATTAGGCCTACGCGTTTAATTAACAGACAAAAAGTGTTACAGCCAGCCTCTTCGGGAATTGGGTAATAGGGCATGTTTATGAATAATTAGTCAGGATGATGTCATTGACAAACTTAAGACACTCTCAGGTATAAAATTTAGGTATAGTTAGTTTCGGAAGATTCTCTGTTATTTCAAATTCTAATGAATCAAGAAACACTGCAGAAACGGGTAGAATTCATCAAAAAAACTCGCGAAACAGAATCTACCGAAGGGCACAAGATTACCGGACGCGCAAGATTACTGGACACGACGGTAATTTGCAGATGACAAATGTAGCTCAAATGATGATTTCTGTCTTTTATAGGGTAGGAGAAACAATGTGGAAAAAGGAGAAAATGCTGGTAAGCCTTTTACCTCGGTAGCTATAACTCGGGATTGTGAGGTAAAGAAGTTAATTCTTTACCAAACAACAAAATTTCAGCCCATTTTCTCCATTTCTCACAATGTTCTTCAGTTCTTCAACAGCCAAATCCCATCCTGTGGTCTATATTGAAGCTGTTTTCTGCATAAATGCCGACAGTTTGGATTAGTGTAAAATCTTGTGATTTGGTAAACAGTCAAATATGGCTCCAATGACTGGATTTATCTGTGAAAAAGAAGAGAGCATTTTGGTAAAAGGAGCAAATGCTGGAAAGTATTTTCTTATTTTCCCACCATGTTTTCAAAAGCCTGGTCGTAAAAACACAGGATAACTTAATTAAGGGTCAAGATCTTAGAAAGAAATACTCAAATTACTTATTGACCATCAATATAATTCTTGACCAATCAGATGACAGAATTTGTAAACATGTGATATTCTGCCATGGATTATTCATCGAGGGGACAACCGTTGCCGAAATATGGGATATTTTGAAAAGAAGTGAGACAATTATTGCACTTAACTCTTTACCAAACGACAAAATTTTAGAATTGTACAAATTGTAAGCTTTTGCAGATGTCAAGTTATATGAGGCTCAAATTGTGGAATTTGTGTCTGAAAGGGAAGAAAACATTGTGGGGAAAGGAGAAAATGCTGGTTACCAGCATTTTCTCCTTTTTCAAACAATGTTTTCAAAAGGCTTCTTCCTCAAAGTCAATAAAACTCGGGATTGTGTGGTAAAAAAGTGTTAAAACTCATGCTTACATTTGATAGGACAAAGTCCCACCTATATATTCTATGATAGGGCTTTTTTCTGGTGTAATGGGACAGTATCCAATAATTACATATGCAAGTTTGTCACTTTTATTGTATGTATAATACCGGTAGATTGTATGGTGGGCTGGTGGCCTTTAAATACTCATAAATGAATTGAATTGAATGTAAATATTGAGAATAATAAACGAGTGTATTATAAAAAATAACCTGTCGTTTTCTTCAAAAAAAAGCTGAACTAATAAATTATGGGTCTCAACCACTGCTGATAGGGGTTTTATGCTATAAAGAATGAGTGTGCATATAAAGTCTTAAGGACTGTGAAAAAGTAAGCTTTTGAAAATATCTTTGGAAAAGGAGAAAATGCTGGAAACCAGCATTTTCTCCATTTCCAACGATCTTTTCTACCCTATCAAAAACAAATTCCATCATTTGAGCCACTTAGTTTGTCGTCTGCTAATGCTTTCAATTTGGAGAAGTCTAAAATTTTTCTGTGTGGTAAAGAGCTAAAGTTTGAGATGAGAGATTTTTTTTAAAAAAAAGTTTTGTTTTTTTTCTACAAAGCACTTTTCTAAGGTATAGAACCAAGACAAGATATATGTTTTCCAGCAGATGTTTTTTGTTTTAACTGTTGATTTCTTGTTAGTTCTTTACCAGACATTAAAATTTTAGACTTGTCCAAATTGAAAGAAGTTGCAGACGACAAATTAATTGAACTTCAAAATAAGCAATTTGGCGTTGAAAGAACAGAAAACATTGTGGAAAAGGAGAAAATGTTGGTTACCAGCATTTTCTCCTTTTCCTACACTGTTTTCAAAAGGCTTCTTCCGCAGTGTCGTTAAAAGTTTTCATTGTGTGGTAAAGGATTAATCAGCATCAGGGATTTTTCCTCCATAACTAATACAAAGTCATGCTGTGTGAAAAGGGGAATTAACTCTTTACCACACGACAGAGTTTTAACTCTTTACCAAACGACAAAATTGTAGACTTGTCCAAATTGAAAGCAATTGCAGACGACAAAATAAATGTGGCTCAAAAATTGAAATTTGTTTTGGGAAGGGTAGAAAACATTGTGGGAAAAGGAGAAAATGCTAGTTACCAGCATTTTTTCCTTTTCCCACAATGTTTTCAAAAGGCTTCTTTCTCAGGGTCGTTAAAAGTCAGAATGGTGTGGTAACGAGTTAAACTTCTCCAAATTGAAAGCTGTTACAGACGACATCTTGAAGGTAGCACAAGTAATCCCAATTTATTTTTGATGGGGTAGCAAACATGGGAAAAGGAGAAAATGCTGTTTACAAGCATTTCCTCCTTTTCCTATTTTGTTTTCAAAAGCTATCTTTCTTAGCGTTGTTGATACTTAGGATTGTGTGGTGAAGAGCTAACGCATCTGAGGAAAGTATTGACCCAGGTCGGCCAGCACAGTCAAATGCCTGGTCTACCATATGATTCAGACAGGTACTTTATGAAATGGAATTCATGGATCCATAAGTTACACTATGACTTGCTTGTTATAATGCATCAGGAAGATGCATTAAACCCCTTTTTGCCAAAGTGTCACTCATATGTGTTAATCTGATGTTATCCACTATTTGATAAATAATAAAGAATCACTCTTTGTTGATTACATTTATGCTTCCTTCTCTGACAATGTTTTCAAACCTTTCAAAGACAAATCCCATGATTTAAGCCACGTTTACTGTATACGTGGATATACACGCATGTTGAAAAATTTGCGAATGACTGATTATGGACATTTTGCCTAATTGTTTGCGAATTCAAGACATTCGTTATTTGTTTGTATGCTTGTTATAAAATGCGCAAACAGAAAAGTTTGAGAATTGTTCAAATTTGCAAAATTGGAAGAATTTCCACTTGTACAGTAACCAGTAAATATTAACCAGCTTTTTCTCTATTTCCCAAAATATTTCATGCCTTTTTAAAGAATAATTGCATCATGTGAGCCACATTTAATCTATCGTCTGCAATTTCTTTCAAGATGGCCAAGTATAAAATGTGTCATATGGGAAAGAGTTCACTGTACGACACAATCCCAAGTTTAAATGACCCTGAGGAAATAGCATTTTGAAAACGTTTTGGGAAAAGAAGAAAGTGCTGGTAACCAGCATTTTCTAGTTTTCCAACAAGGCTAAATTTGATATGTCATCTGCAAATGCTTTCAATTTGGACCAGTCTAGAATTTTGTCATCTGGTATAGAGTTAAAACCTATGTTGGAGTGACTTGAGGTGACATTGACAATGTGTACCTGAAATAGAAGATTTTAGTGTAGAATTTAGAAAGGTATGGCTTTTTGAGTGCCACAGTGCCCAGTCTCCATGTTATCCTTCTTGAAATGATTGATTGATTAAATGGTATTTTACCCCCCTTTCAGCATTATATCAGTCAAATGATGGCAACAGCTCACATAATCAATTATTCATGTATGTCCTGGATTTCACCAATACTAGGCTAGGGCTCTGAAGCGTATTGCCCAAAGGCACTCACATGAAAAACCCAGTACTTCCAGTGGGGTTTGAATCTGGGGCCTCCAGGTTACAATTCCTACACCATTAAGCCATGCAGGATCCCCACATATGAATGTTCTGTTTCAACAAATATACATATCAGGGTGTATTATTCAATCATTCTGAATATTGTTCTGATTTGAAATTCTGAAATGAGCTATTTGATTGGCTAACCCTGTCACTGTGAATCACGTATTTTTTGCTACTTTGTTATACAGAATATATTACAAATTTAGAATGGATGATGTATTGCCCTTGATACAGATAATATATGTTAGGGAACAGATGTGTAAGGTACAGATGCGCTGGATAAACATGTTAAAGGTACTGATGTGTTGGATACAGATGGTAAAGGTACTGATGTGTTGGAGACAGATGATAAAGTGCTGGTGTGTTGAATACAAACTGGTAAAGGTACTGATGTGTTAGAAACAGATGGTAAAGTACTGGTGTGTTGAATACAAATTGGTAAAGATACTGATGTGTTGGAAACAGATGGTAAGATACTGATGTATTGTATGTATATGTTTGTATCTATGTATGTGTATTTGGTAAATAGTGATGTATCTGACCAATAACTTTCAAGTATGGTCTGATTCTAAAATAATTTGGCACATATTCATGATCACTATGGATAGATGCATGCAACAACCGAGTCACCAGCTCAAAGGTCAAGGTAACAGTGCTTGGTTGAACTTTGTTAATATTTACAACAATTATGGTGGTGACGAGTGTTCCTGTCCGGCCAATAACTTCTAGGTGTATGGTCCGATTCTAAGATAATTTGACATAAATAATCATAATGGATAGATGATGTGACATGTTCAACAACCCTGTCGCCAGCTCACAGGTAAAGATCACATAGCTTGGTTGAACTTCATCAATATTTGCTACATTTACAGAGATTACAGGTGTCCCTGTCTGGCCAATAACTTTCAGGTGCATGATCCAGTTCTAAAATAATTTGGCACAAATGATAAGCATTGATAGACTATGTGTTGCACGCAACAACTTTGTCGCCAGCCTATAGGAATTTTCTCCTTTTCACAAAGTGTTTCCAAAGATTTTCTTTGCAAGGAATGTCAAAGATGAGATTGTTCGTAAACTGGTCCTTGTTATAGATATTGTGTTGCACCAGGAGATTGTTTCCAGGTTGTTATCATCAAAAGTAGTCCAATGTGAAATTTTTCTGTAGACCTGTTGCACTGCTTCATGGAGCTGAGAGGACTTGGTGGTACATGTATATAATTTAGATTTGTGTCGAAGTGGGCAGTGGGGGACCACTTAGATGTGTTTTATTGTGTATTGGCAGGTTTATTTGGTGTCAATAGAGGAACAAAACCTTGGGGTCATGGTCATGTAAAGCTGCTGCTGTTCCTGAGAGGACTAATTTAAGGTTGCCTGTGTTGCTTGAGATTTAGCAAAAATATAGTAGGTTGACATGGTTTTTTTTTTTTTTTGCATTTTTTTTTTTTTTTTTTTGAAGGACTATGAATGTACTTTTGAGAATTACAAATGAAGAAGCCATAGGTTTAACATTAAGCGATCTGTAAACTGCAAATATAGTCAATTTCATTCTATTTTCAATGTGGCAAAAAACCAGTAGTGTGACACCATAGACTGCTCTTTTTTTTTCTGTGTCAGGGGAGGTAACCAATGTAGATTGTTTGTTAACTCCTCACCGTACTTTGGTAAATATGTGGAAAAACTGCGACTTTTCGGAGAAAGGCACTTGAGTACTGCAGATCTTGGTTACCACAGATCTTACGGTCCAGAGTTCTCGAATAAAATTTCTATAGCGTGTAGATTTTTCCTGTCTTACTTGGTAAGATTCCGTCACTCTTCTTTTTATAAGAATAAAGCTTTAATGTCATGTTTGGGTTAATTGTGCAGGTCTAACTAGATCTAGATCTGTATTTTTCATCTTAAGCGGATAGATCTACTTTCGATTTCGAATAGGATCTGTATAATAGGGTTCTTTTCATTGCTTTGGAAGCTGTCTGCTGCAAAATAGTTTTAACTCTCTCCATACCATAAACGACACCAGAAGTTTTTGTGGGCAGGGTAGATCAAGATCAGACTGCGCAGATCGTGCAGTCTGATCTCTGATCTACACTGTCCACTGCTTTATTCTGGATTATGACTGAACCCAGTCTTGATCTTGCGCCGAAACTGTATTTGTAGCCTTTGAGAAAAATGCAATTTATTTATTCAGTAATGAAAGAGTTAAGATTGAAGATCAAACAAAAAAAGTTCTCCTTTTCAGGAAGTGTACATCAAACTCAGATTGCACGGATCGTGCTGTCTGGTCTTGAATAACCTACAGTTTGGTCCTGTAAGCTCAAGATGGTTTAGATAATTCAAAATACCGTATGCATACGTTGTTCTGGAGTTGTTCAGAAAATATTTTTTGTAGATCTATTCGTTTACCCGTTATCTCACAATTTTTAAGGAGCCTGAGAGAGAGAAAGTAATGTTGAAAGCGGTGTAAAACACCATTCAATCAATCAATCAATCAATCAGTCAATTAATTAATTAATCAATCAATCAATCAGTGAGAGAGAGAGAAAATTAAAAAAAAAAAAAATGTGCATAAAGGAGAAAATGCTAGTAACCAACATTTTCTTCTTTTCCCATCATGTTTTCTATATCCTTTAACGGACAAATTTCATCATTTGAGCCACACTTAATTTGTCATAGGCAGATTGCTTTCAGTTTGGGCGAGTCTCAAAGTTTGTTGATAGTTAAAAGAGTTAATTGTCTCCACCAGGATTGCAAAGAATCAATCACGAAAATACTAAAATCAGAGCTACCCCTGAGTAAACTATTAACTCTGTGCCTCGACAAAATCTTGGAATAGACCAAAATGAAAACATTTGCAGAAGACAAATTAGCTCAACTGATGACTCCTGTCCTTCACTGGGTAGAAAACATTATGAGAATAGGAGAAAATGCTGGTTACCAACATTTTCTCCTCTTCACACCATGTTTTCAGAAGCGGTCTTTTTCAGGATTGTTAAAACTCAGGTTTGTGTAGTTAAGGATTAACCCAACTCTGTCTCATTAGCAACCCTGAAATTGCATTCAATGCGTCAAGCACCAAATGACAAAATGGACCTGCTCAAATTCAAAACATCATTGCGGGGAAGAGATATTGTAGGAAAAAGAGGAAACGCCGATAACCAGCATTTTTTCCTTTTCTGACAATGCTTTCAAAAGCTTTACGACGTAAGGTTGTTAAAACACATAATTGTTTAACCCCTTACCAAACAATCACGATTTTCAATGACCCTGAGGAAGAAGGCTTATGAAAACATTGTTGGAAAAGGAGAAAATGATGGTAACTAGCATTTTCTCCATTTTCCGCAAAGTTTTCCAACCTAACAAGGACTACTCTTGTCATTTGAGCCACCTTTAATTTGTCGTCTGCAAATACTTTCAATTTGTACATGTCGAAATTTGATCATTTGGTAAAGAGTTAATAAAGAGATAACCTTGTACCAAACAACGAACTTACAGACTTGTCAAATTTGACAGGATTTGCAGATGACAAATAATATTGATCAGCTGAAAGGACTTATCTGTGAAAGGGTAGAGAACATTCAGGAAAAGGAGAAAATACTGGTTATCAGCTTTTTCTTGTTAATCAGCTTTTTCTACTTTTCTCAATTTGTTTTCAAAATCTGTCTTCCTCAGAGCTGTAAAAAGACAGAGTAGCCTGGTACATGTCGCTCAGTCAAAAATGCAGAGGGCTTTTAAACCAGAGGGTTGCTTGTTTGAATCCCCAGCTAAGCCAATTTTTTCCAAGGATTGGCAATACTCATTGCAACAGGATTAATTTTACCCTCACTGCTGATCAAAGTTTTGACATTGGTTATGTGGGAAAGCAGCCCATGGCATTAGGAGAAGATTGTGCTAAATATTCATAAAAGTAACTAGGGAAAGTAAGGATAGGTGCACTGCCAGCTGTTGTATAAATGAAATAATGCTGAAAACAGCATTAAACATCATGCTAATCTTGTAAAGGGTTTATGTAAAACAGTGGAAATAAAACTTGACATATTGTTGAATAGAGTTGACGTATGCGTTAAATGAATAAAACTTTAATTTTTTTTTTAAAGAACATCTGTATAGGAAAAGGAGGTATGGAAGGACATTTCTCAAGAGAAGCTTTTGAGAGTAGTAATTACACGTGGGCAAATCCAGAATCCAAGAGAATTAAATTCTTTGTTTATTCTATCCATAAATACTGGGATAAGCTTGCTGAAAAACCAAACTTCGACAAAGACTTAGCACTAAACTCACCAGGATCAAGTAAGATGGAGGATGTGGATGTCATTCGGATGAAAGATCAATTCATTTCACATTATATACAGGAAGACACAGATGCTGTATACAGGAAAAACTATACAATTGAGAAGTGTTGGACAGAGTTGGAAGAAATCAAAGAGGATTCAAGTCTGGTCCACTATGACTGTTTCTTCTTCATGTTTTTCACTTTTATAAGTACAAAGGAGAGCCATTCAGAGGTGGAACAAGAAAGCTTGCACTTCTTTGATGGGTTTATTCCAATCCATGACATTCTGGAAAAGGTTAGAGACATAGGGAAGTTTAATGGAAAGCCTAAAGTATTCTTCATTCAGGCAGATGATTGGAAGCTTCTATATCGCAAGCAGGACTATAAAGGTCCATGTGGCCCCATAGACTTTGAAATAAAAAGGATTCCCATTGATGCGGATCGCTTAATCATACAATCATCAATTCCGAGAAAAGGAATATGCCGATCTGATGAAAGTGATGCTGAATCTAAAGGTTCATTTCTTGTTGAAGCCTTTATAGAAGTTATGAAAGAAAATAGGGCAAGATTGATGGATGAGAAGATGGAAAGATCGATGGATGAGAAGATGGATCTGCTAAGCCTCACAACTGATATCAATAGAAATGTGAGGAGAAAAATAGAAGTTTTAAGCAAAACCAATCCATTGGCCAAGAATTTTCCATATCCACAGATTAGCTCAACATTCAGGAAATTTCTTTATTTGTAAGTTTGATATCTGGGTTTGTATTTTTTTCCAACCATTCTTAAGAATATTCTCAGTCCTTTTCTCAAGAATTTTTCAAATTTAAAAAGTAACACAACTTCTGATTGGCTAAACCATTTGCAAAATGGTGTAGCCAATCAGAAGTTGTGTTACTTTCTAAATTCAGAATTAGACTAAGAATGTTATTGAGAATGGTTGGTGATAATGGACCCTGTTCTTGAAATATCTTTGCCAATTGACAAAATTTTATACTCCATCACACTGAAAGCATTAATTAGCAGATGACAAATTAAATATAGCTCAAATGATGATTTCTGTCTATTATAGGGATTAAGAAATAAACTGCAGACCACACAAAACAAACTAATCAGATTTGTACTGAATCTTGATTTCAGAACCCGCATTGAAAATGAACATTTCTCAAAACTAGGCTGATTATCTGTTTCTAAAAGGGTTGACTTTACAACCCTGTGCCATGTTTTAAAGATTAATGCTAATACAGCACCTCCGTATATGCATGAAAACTTTACACCTATCAGCGACACCCATCAATATAGTACTAGACTGAGAGTAACTGTCGGTGGCAACAGTGACGACTCAGAACATTGTTTGAAAGAGAGTGGGCGCTTTTCAATTCCAAGGGTCAAAGGCTTCAAAATGGCAAAAAGTCTTTTTCCTACAGAGGGATTTTGCTTTGGAATGAACTGCCCCAACAAATCAGGGATATCGAAAGCTTTCATGTTTTTAAAGCTAGCTAAAAAAGTTACTTGTTGTAATGTGTCTTTATTCGAATAATTGCCATTTACTGTGATAAGTCATATTTCAAATAGTCGTAAGTTGAGACAAATCATTTTCAGTTAACTGTGATTTTGTCAATTATTAGGCATGTCCTCGTATGTCACACTTTTTTTTTTACTTATTATTATTTCAAGGACCACAATGGAAATAAGGGATTTATAATCCCTTTTTTGTGTTATCCTTTGTATTTAAATATAGTTTGTTAAATATAGTTTGTTTGTTATAGGGAAGAAGAAACAATGTGGAAAAAGGACAAAATGTTGGTAAGCCTTCTACCTCAGGATGCCTAAAACTCGGGAATGTGTGGTTAGAGTTAACTCTTTACCAAACAACGAAATTTCAGCCCATTTTCTCCATTTCTCAAAATGTTTTCTATTCTTCAAAAGCCAAATCCCATCCTGTGGTCTATATTCAAGTTGTTTTCTGCATAAATGCCGACAGTTTGTAAAATTTCGTCGTTTGGTAAACAGGTAAATATGGCTCCAATGACTGGATTTATCTGTGAAAAAGAAGAGAGCATTTTGGGAAAAGGAGCAAATGCTGGAAAGTATTTTCTTATTTTCCCACCATGTTTTCAAAAGCCTTTTTTCCCTCAGGGTTGTAAAATTCACAGGATACCTTAGTTAAGGGTCAAGATCTTAGAAAGAAAGACTCAAATTACTTATTGACCATCAGTATAATTCTTGACCAATCAGATGACAGATTTGTAAACATGTGATATTCTGCCATGGATTATTCATCGAGGGGACAGCCGTTGCCGAAATATGGGATATTTTGAAAAGAAGTGAGACAATTGCTCTTAACTCTTTACCAAACGACAAAATTTTAGAATTGTACAAATTGTAAGCTTTTGCAGATGTCAAATTATATGTGGCTCAAATTGTGGAAATTGTCTCTGAAAGGGAAGAAAACATTGTGGGAAAAGGAGAAAATGCTGGTTACCAGCATTTACTCCTTTTTCAAACAATGTTTTCAAAAGGCTTCTTCCTCAAAGTCAATAAAACTCAGGATTGTGCGGTAAAAAATGGTTAAAACTTATGCTTAACTTTGATAGGACAAAGTCCCACCTATATATTCTATGATAAAGCTTGTTTCTGGTGTATTCAGACAGTATCCAATAATTACATATGCAAGTTTGTCACTTTTATTGTATGTATAATACCGGTAGATTGTATAATGGGCTAGTGGCCTTTAAATACTCATAAATGAATTGAATGTAAATATTAACAATAATAAACGAGTGTATAATAAAAATTAATCTGTCGTTTTCTTCGAAAAACAGCTGAGCTAATAAATTATGGGTCTTAACCACTGCTGATAGGGGTTCTATGCTACATAGAATGATTGTACATATAAAGTCTTAAGGACTGTGAAAAAGTAAGCTTTTGAAAATATATTTGGAAAAGGAGAAAATGCTGGAAACCAGCATTTTCTCCATTTCCAACGATGTTTTCTACCCTATCAAAACAAATTCCATCATTTGAGCCACATTAGTTTGTCGTCTGCTAATGCTTTCAGTTTGGACAAGTCTAAAATTTTTCTGTGTGGTAAAGAATTAAAATTTCAGATGAAAGATTTTTTTTAAAAAAATTGTTTTTTTTTCACAAAGCACTTTTCTAAGGTATAGAACCAAGACAAGATATATGTTTTCCACCAGACGTATTTTTATGCTCCCCGAAGGCGGAGCATATAGTCGCCCCTTCGTCCGTCCTTCCGTCCGTCCGTCCTTCCGTCCATCCGTCCTTCCGTCCGAAGCCATTTCTCCACAACCCGTGGACCGAATTGGATGAAACTTCATTGTATTTTTCTCGGTTTTACCGACAGTCTTCACTTTCCTAGACAAAGACCTGTTCCGGGAGCATAATCCGTCTCCGACGGCTCTTGTGTTTTAACTGTTGATTACTTGTTAGTTCTTTACCAGACATTAAAATTTTAGACTTGTCCAAATTGAAAGAAGTTGCAGACAACAAATTAAATGAACTTCAAAATAAGCAATTTGGCTCTGAAAGAGCAGAAAACATTGTGGAAAAGGAGAAAATGTTGGTTACCAGCATTTTTTCCTTTTCCTACACTGTTTTCAAAAGGCTTCTTTCTCAGTGTCGTTAAAAGTTTTCATTGTGTGGTAAAGGATTAATCAACATCAGGGGTTTCTCCTCCATAACTAATACAAAGTCATGCTGTGTGAAAAGGGGAATTAACTCTTTACCACACAACAGAGTTTTAACTCTTTACCAAACGACAAAATTGTAGACTTGTCCAAATTGAAAGCATTTGCAGACGACAAAATAAATGTGGCTCAAAAATTGAAATTTGTTTTGGGAAGGGTAGAAAACATTGTGGGAAAAGCAGAAAATGCTGGTTACCAGCATTTTCTCCTTTTCCCACAATGTTTTCAAAAGGCTTCTTTCTCAGGGTCGTTAAAAGTCGGGATTGTGTGGTAACGAGTTAAACTTCTCCAAACTGAAAGCTGTTACAGACGACATCTTAAAGGTAGCACAAGTAATCCCAATTTATTTTTGATGGGGTAGCAAACATGGGAAAAGGAAAAAATACTGTTTATAAGCATTTCTTCTTTTCCTGTTTTGTTTTCAAACGCTATCTTCCTTAGCGTTGTTGATACTCAGGATTGTGTGGTGAAGAGCTAACGCATCTGAGGAAAGTATTGATCCAGGTCAGCCAGCACAGTCAAATGACCAGTCTACCATATGATTCAGACAGGTACTTTACGAAATGGAATTCATGGATCCATAAGTTACATTATGACTTGCTTGTTATGATGCATCAGGAAGATGCATTAAACCCCTTTTTGCCAAAGTGTCACTCATATGTGTTAATCTGATGTTATCCACTATCTGATTAATAAAAAAGAATCACTCCTTGTCAATTATTCTTATGCCTCCTTTTTACACAATGTTTTCAAACTTTTAAGATGAATCCCTTGATTTAAGCCATGGGTACTGTATACGTGGATATATACTAGTATGTGTCGAAAAATTTGCAATTGACCAATTACGGACATTTTGCCCTATTGTTTGCGAATTCAAGACACTCATTATTTGTTGGTATAAAAATATGCAAACAGAAAAGTGAGAATTTTTCAAATTCACGACATAGCAAAAATTTCCACTTGTACAGTAACCAGCAAATATTACCCAGCTTTTCCTCTTTTTCACAAAATATTTCATGCCTTTTCAAAGAATTATTGCATCATGTGAGCCACATTTAATCTATTGTTTGGAATAGACAAGTCTAAAATTTTGTTATCTAGTGAAGAGTTCACGACACAATCCTGAGTTTATACAACCCTGAGAAAATAGCATTTTGAAAACATTGTGGGAAAAGGAGAAAATGCTGATAACCAGCATTTTCTAGTTTTCTCACAAGGTTTTCAATACTTTCACAGGCAATTACCATTATTTCAGCTAAATTGAATATGTCGTCTGCAAATGCTTTCAATTTGGACCAGTCTAAAATTTTGTCTTTTGGCATAGAGTTAAAATCTATGCTGGAGTGACTTGATGTGACATTGACAGAGTGTGTGAAATAGAAGATTTTAGTGAAGAATTTAGAGAAGTTATGTCCTTTTGAGTGTCATAGTGCCCAATATCCCTGTCGTCCTCATAGAAATGATTGGTTGATGGAATGCTGTTGTACGCCACTTTCAACATTATTTCAGTCAAATCACTGCAACAACTCACTTAATCAATTATTCATGTATGTCCTGGGTTTCACCAATACTAGGCTAGGGCTCTGAAGGGTATTGCCCAAGGACACTCACACTAAAACCCCAGTACTTCCAGTGAGGTTTGAATCTGGGGCCTCCAGATTACAAGTCCTACATCATTAAGCCATACAGGATCCCCATATAGGAATGTTCTGTTTCGACAAATCTATTTATCAGGGTTTATTATTCGATTTATCAAAATATTATTCCAATTTGAAATTCTGAAATGAGCATTTGATTTGCTAACTTTTTCACTGCAAATCAGATATTATTAGCTAGCCTTGTAATACAGAAAACAAATTTAGAATGGATGATGTATTGCCCTTGATAAAGATATAATATGGCTTGCAACATGCGAGAAAGGGCATTCGGACATTTGCGTAAAGTGTTGTCTCGGATCAGCCTGCGCAGTCTGGGCAGGCTCATCTGTGACAGCACTTTACGACTACATTAGATTTTGTGCTACAGTTGACTTGCGCAAAACTGAAAATGAGATAAAAACTGAAAGTGTGGTTTCGGATTAACCTGTGCGGACTTCACAATCTGATCGGAAACGAAACTTTACGCAGATGTCCGAATGTCCCTTTTCGCGTGTTGCAGACCATATGTTAGGGAATAGAATGTTGTAAGATACAGATGCCCTGAAGAAACATGATGAAGGTACTGATGTATTGGATACAGATGGTAAAGGTAGAGATCTACTGGATACAGATGGTATAGTTACTTATGTGTTGGATATAGATAGTGAAGGTACCAATGTATCTAAGAAAAAAGGATGGTAAATTGATGTGTGGTATACAGATGGTAAAGACACTGATGTGTTGTATACAGATGGTAAAGGCACTGATGTGTGGTATACAGATGGTAAAGGCACTGATGTGTGGTATACAGATGGTAAAGGCACTGATGTGTTGGATACACATGGTAAAGGCACTGATGTGTGGTATACAGATGGTAAAGGCACTGGTGTGTTGTATACCAATGGTAAAGGCACTGGTGTGTTGTATACAGATGGTGAAGGCACTGGTGTGTTGTATACAGATGGTAAAGGCACTGATGTGTTGGATACAGATGGTAAAGGCACTGATGTGTTGTATACAGATGGTAAAGGTACTGATGTGTTGGATACACATGGTAAAGGCCTCATGTTTGTGTTGTCGTCTGCAATTGCTTTCGATTTGGACAAGTCTAAAAGTTTGTCATTTGTTAAAGAGTTAACAATTTGTGGAAACCCTCTCTTGTCTTGCAGCAGACACCTTTTAAAATATTTTTAAACTCTCTAGCAGACAACAAAAATCTGGACTTCTCCAAATCGAAAGCATTTGCAGACAACATTTTTAATGTGGCTTAGATAATGGAATTTTTCTTTGAAAACATAAAACTGCTTCTTTCTTGGGGGTCATTTAAGCTTTGGATTGTGTGGTAAAGGGTTGGGTAACTTTGTTTTTGCCACATTATTATGCCCCCACTATGAGTGGGAGCACAAAGTATGTTACCCCTATGTATGTATGTATGTATGTATTGTAAATAGTAATGTGTCTGACCAATAAATTTCAAGGATATGGTCTGATTCTAAAATGATTTGGCACACATTCATGATCACCATGGATAGATGCGTGCAACAACCCAGTCACCAGCTGAAAGGTCAAGGTAACACTGCTTGGTTGAACTTTGTCAATATTTTATCACAATTATGGGGGTGACGAGTGTTCCTGTCCGGCCAGTAACTTCTAGGTGTATGGTCCCATTCTAAGATAATTTGATATAAATGATCATAATGGATAGATGACGTGACATGTGCAACAACCCTGTCGCCAGCTCACAGGTAGAGATCACATAGCTTGGTTGAACTTCATCAATATTTGCTACATTTACAGAGATTACAGGTGTCCCTGTCTGGTCAATAACTTTCAGGTGCATGATTCGATTCTAAAATATTTTGGCACAAATGATAAGCATTGATAGATGATGTATCACACACAACAACTTTGTCGCCAGCTTATGGGAATTTTCACCTCTTCACACAGTGTTTCCAAAGATTTTTTTTGCAAGGGTTGTCAAAGATGGGATTGCTTTTAAATTTGTCCTTGTTACAGAATAGGATTTGCATCACTACGAGATTGCTTCCAAGCTACAATAATCAAAAGTAGTCCAATGTGAAATTTCGCAATAGACATGTTGCACTGTTTCATGGAGCTGAGGTCTTGGTGGTATATAATTTAGATTTGCACCAAATTTAGACAGTAGGGGAACCACTTCTAAGATGTCTTTTATTGTATATTGACAGGTATATTTATGCCACTGAAGGAACAAAACCTTGGGGTCACGGTCATGTAAAACGGCTTCTGTTTCTGTGAGGACAAATGTTAAGCTGCCTTGGATTTGGCAAAATCACAGTAGGTTGATATGTTGGGGGGGTTGCATTTTTTTAAAGACTTTGTATGCATTTTTGACAGTAACAAACGAGGAAGCCATAAGTTTGCCATTAAGGGTTCTGGGAAGCTGCAAATGTGATCATTTTCACTCTATTTTCAAAGTGGCAAAAACCCAGTGGCGTGACACCTGATATTGCTGTATCAGGGGAAGTAATCAATTCAGTCTGCTTGTTAACTCCTCACCGTACTTTGATTTTACAAGTTGGCAAAAAGTGCGAGTTTATCCTGTAGATCCTGGTTACGAGAGATCCTACGGTCTCCAGTTCTCGAATAAAATTTCTATAGCGTGTAGATTTTTCCTGTCTTACGTGGTAAGATTCCGTCATTCTTTTTTTTTTTTTATAAGAATAAAGATTTAATGTTTGGGTTAATTGTGCAGATCTAACTAGATCTGTATTTTTTTTTATCTCAAGCGGGTCTGAGATCTACTTTCGATTTTGACTCTGAATAGGATCTGTACAATCCGTTCTTGAAATTTCAATGATTTGGAGGTCGTCCCTTGCAAAATTGTTTTAACTGTTTCCAGACCATAGACGATACCAGAAGTTTAAATGGACAGTTTAGATAAGGATCAGACTGCACAGAACGTGCATTCTGATCTCTGATCCACACTGTCTACTGCTTTATATAGTGGATTATGACTGAACTCTGTCTTGATCTTGCACCAAAACTGTATGTTTAGCCTTTAAGAAAAATGCAATTTATTTATACCCCCGCAAAACGAATGTTTTCGGGGGTATACTGGAATCAGCCTGTCTGTCCGTCCGTCCGTCCGTGTGTCCGTCTGTATACAAAATACTAGTAATTCTGTGTCGCAAACTCCTCCTACAGTTTTCCTTCAATTGTATTGAAACTTTGTACATATATTGATCATGTATTGAAGGTTTGCAAGACGCAATTTTCAAGTGTCAACTCCTTCTGGTTGAGGAATTATCTCCCCTTGAACTTGACACTTTTTTTTTCTTAACATCTATCTGTCTATAAAATACTAGTACTTTTGTGTTGCAAATTCCTCCTACAGTTTTCCTTCAATTGTATTGAAACTTTGCACACATATTGATCATATATTGAAGGTTTGCAAGACGCAATTTTCAAGTGTCAGCTCCTTCTTGTTGAGAAAGTATTCCCCCTTGAACTTGACACTTTTTTTTTCTTAACATCCATCTGTTTATAAAATGTACTAGTAATTTTGTGTCGCGTACTCCCCCTACAGTTTTCCTTCAATTGTATTGAAACTTTGCACATAAATTGATCATATATTGAAGTTTTGCAAGATGCAATTTTCAAGTGTCAACTCTTCCTGGTTAAGGAATTAATTCCCCTTGAACTTGACACTTTTTTTTCTTAACATCCATCTGTCTATAAAATACTAGTACTTTTGTGTCTCGTACTCCTCCTACAGTTTTCCTTCAATCGTATTGAAACTTTGCACATATATTGATCATATGTTGAAGGTTTGCAAGACGCAATTTTCAAGTGTCAACTCCTCCTGGTTTAGGAATATCTCCCCTTGAACTTGACACTTTTTTATACCTCTGCAAAACTAATGTTTTCGGGGATATACTGGAATCAGCCTGACTGTCCGTCCATGTGTACGTCCGTGTGTCCGTCTGTGTACAAAATACTAGTAATTTTGTGTCGCAAACTCCTCTTACAGTTTTCCTTCAATTGTATTGAAACTTTGCACATAATTATATTGATCATATATTGAAGTTGTGCAAGATGCAGTTTTCAATCATCTACTCCCTATGATTCAAGGATAATCTCCCCTTGAACTTACAAAAGTTTTTGTTAAATGCCTGTTTCTGTCAAAGCGCTGGCGGGGGTATTAATTCACATTCAGTGACAGCTCTAAGTTATTCAGTAATAAAAATGTTTACATTGCAGATCAAACAGATTAAAAAGTTCTCCTTTTCAAAAAGTTTACATCAAACTCAGAATTCACGGATCATTCTGCCTAGTCTTGAATAATCTACAGTTTGGTCCTGCAAGCTCTAGATGGTCTAGATAATTCAAAATACCGTATCCATGCATATGTTGTGGTGGAGTTGTTCACAAAATATTTTTTGTACAAGTAGATCTATTCGTTAATCCGTTATCACACGATTCGGAGTTTCAAGTTTGAGAGAGAAAGTAAAGTTGAAAGCAGTGTAAAACACCATTCAATCAGTTGGTCAATGAGAGAAAAAACCTTTTCAAAATGTGACAATGTGCAAAAAGGAAATAATGCTACAAACTGACAATGTGCAAAAAGGAAATAATGCTAGTAACCAACATTTTGTTCTTTTCCCATAATGTTTTCTACCCTTTCACCGAGAAATTTAATTATTCAAGCCACACTATTTGTCATAGGCATATTGCTTTAACTTGGAAGAGTCTAAGAGTTTGTCTTCCCTAGGAATGCAAAGAATCAATCTAAAAAGAAGATAACATCAGAACCACCCCTTGGTAAACAATTAACTATGTATCAAACAAAATCTTTGACTAGACCAAAATGAAAGCATTTGCAGAAGACAAAATTATGTAGCTCAAATGATGACTTCTGTCCTTGACTCGGTAGAAAACATTATGAGAAAAGGAGAAAATGCTGGTTACCAGCATTTTCTTCTTTTCAGACTATGTTTTCAAAAGCATTCTTCTTCAGGATCATTTAACCCTTTACCAAACAATCCCTGGTTTTTACGACCCTAAGATAGAAGCCCTTTGATAACATTGTGGGAAAAGGAGAAAATGCTGGTAACCAGCATTTTCTCCTTTTCCCACAATGTTTTCTACCATATCAAAGAAAAATTTCATCAGTTGACCCACATTGAAATTGTTGTCTGCAAATGCTTTGAATTTGGACAAGTCTACATTCTTGTCATGTGGTAAAGACTTAAACACCATACTAACCTTTTAACTCTATACTACACAATCCAGAGTTTAATGACCTTGTGAAAGAAGCCTTTTGAAAACATTGTGGGAAAAGGAGAAAATGCTGGTAACCAGCATTTTCTCCTTTTTCCACAATGTTTTCTTCCTTTCCAACAACCAATTTCAATTTTCCAGCCAAATTTACTTTGTCGTCTGCAAATGCTTTCAATTTGGACCAGTCTAAAATTCTGTTGTTTGGTAAAAAGTAAGAGGGTTTGTGTGAAACAGTGGAAATAAAACTTATGACACATTGATGAATAGAGTTGATGTATGAGTTAAATGAATACAACTTTAATTTTTGTTAAAGGACATCTGTATAGGAAAAGGAGGTATGGAAGGACATTTCTCAAGAGAAGCTTTTGAGAGTAGAAATTACACATGGGCAAATCCAGAATCCAAAAGAATTAAATTCTTTGTTTATTCTACCCATAAATACTATGATGTGTATGCAAAACCAGACTGCGACAAAGACTTAGAACGAGACCCACCAATGTCAAGCCAGATGGTGGATGTGGATGTCCTTCGGATGAAAAAAGAATTCATTTCACATTATATACTGGAAGACATGGACGCTGTATACAGGAAAAACTATACAATTGAGAAGTTTTGGACAGAGTTGGAAGAAATCAAAGAGGATTCAAGTCTAGTTCACTATGACTGTTTCTTCTTCATGTTTTTCACTTTTATAAGTACAGAGGAGGTGGAACAAGGAAGCTTGCACTTCTTCGATGGGTTTATTCCGATCCATGACATTTGGGAAAAGGTTCGAGACATAGGGAAGTTTAATGGAAAGCCTAAAATATTCTTCATTCAAGCAGATGATTGCACGCTTAAACTTCCCAAGCAGGACTATAAAGGTAACACCACAAAATTTGAAACAAAAAGGATTCCCATTGATGCGGATCGCTTAATCATACAATCATCAATTCCGAGAAAAGGAATATGCCGATCTGATGAAAGTGATGCTGAATCTAAAGGTTCATTTCTTGTTGAAGCCTTTATAGAAGTTATGAGAGAAAATAGGGAAAGATCAATGGATGAGAAGATGGATCTGCTAAGCCTGACAACTGATATCAATAGAAATGTGAGGAGAAAAATAGAAGTTTTAAGCAAAACCCATGACTCGGACAAGAATTTTCCATATCCAAAGATTAGCTCAACATTCAGGAAATTTCTTTACTTGTAAGTTTGATTTCTGGGTTTGTATTTACCAACCATTCTTAAAAATATTCTTAGTCCTATTCTCAAGAATTTTTCAAATTTAAAAAGTAACACAACTTCTGATTGGCTAAACCATGTGCAAAATGGTTTAGCCAATCAGAAGTTGTGTTACTTTCTAAATTCAGAATTAGACTAAGAATGTTATTGAGAATGGTTGGTGATAACGGACCCTGTTCTTGAAATATCTTTGCCAATTGACAAAATTTTATACTCCACCACACTGAAAGCATTAATTAGCAGATGACAAATTAAATATAGCTCAAATGATGATTTCTGTCTGTTATAGGGATTAAGAAATAAACTGCAGACCACACAAAACAAACTAATCAGATTTGTACTGAAACTTGATTTTAGAACTCGCATTGAAAATGAACATTTCTCAAAATTAGGCTGGTTATCCGTTTCTAAAAGGGTTGACTTTACAACCCTGTGCCATATATTTAAGATTAATGCTAATACAGCACCTCCGTATATGCATGAAAACTCTACTCCTATCAGCGACACCCATCAATATAGTACTAGACTGAGAGTAACTGTCAATGGCAACAGTGACGACTCAGAACATTGTTTGAAAGAGAGTGGGCACTTTTCAGTTCCAAGGGTCGAAGGCTTTGGCAAAAAGTCTTTTTCCTACAGAGGGATTTTGCTCTGGAATGAACTGCTCCAACAAATCAGGGATACCGAAAGCTTTCATGTTTTTAAAGCTAGCTGAAAAAGTTACTTGTTGTAATGTGTCTTTATTTGAATAATTGCCATTTACTGTGATAAGTCATATTTCAAATAGTCGTAAGTTGAGATAAATAATTTTTAGTTAACTGTGATTTTGTCAATTATGAGGCATGTCCTTGTATGTCACACTTTTTTTTTTATTTATTATTTGAAGGACCACAATGGAAATAAGGGTTTTATAATCCCTTTTTTGTGTCATCCTTTGTATTTAAATATAGTTTGTTAAATATAGTTTGTTTGTTATAGGGTAGAAGAAACAATGTGGAAAAAGGACAAAATGTTAGTAAGCCTTCTACTTCAGGATGGCTAAAACTCGGGAATGTGTGGTTAAAGAGTTAAGTCTTTACCAAACAACGAAATTTCAGCCCATTTTCTCCATTTCTCACAATGTTTTCTATTCTTCAAAAGCCAAATCCCATCCTGTGGTCTATATTCAAGTTGTTTTCTGTATAAATGCCGACAGTTTGTAAAATTTTGTCGTTTGGTAAACAGGTAAATATGGCTCCAATGACTGGATTTATCTGTGAAAAAGAAGAGAGCATTCTGGGAAAAGGAGCAAATGCTGGAAAGTATTTTCTTATTTTCCCACCATGTTTTCAAAAGCCTGGTTGTAAAAACACAGGATAACTTAATTAAGGGTCAAGATCTTAGAAAGAAATGCTCAAATTACTAATTGACCATCAATATAATTCTTAACCAATCAGATGACAGAATTTGTAAACATGTGATATTCTGCCATGGATCATTCATCGAGGGGACAACCCTTGCCGAAATATGGGATATTTGGAAAAGAAGTGAGACAATTGCACTTAACTCTTTACCAAACGACAAAATTTTAGAATTGTACAAATTGTAAGCTTTTGCAGATGTCAAATTATATGTGGCTCAAATTGTGGAATTTGTGTCTGAAAGGGAAGAAAACATTGTGGGGAAAGGAGAAAATGCTGGTTACCAGCATTTTCTCCTTTTTCAAACAATGTTTTCAAAAGGCTTCTTCCTCAAAGTCATTAAAACTCGGGATTGTGTGGTAAAAAAGGGTTAAAACTCATGCTTACATTTGATAGAACAAAGTCCCACCTATATATTCTATGATAGGGCTTTTTTCTGGTGTAATGGGACAGTATCCAATAATTACATATGCCACTGTCTGTCACTTTTATTGTATGTATAATACTGGTAGATTGTATGGTGGGCTGGTGGCCTTTAAATACTCATGAATGAATTGAATTGAATGTAAATATTGACAATAATAAAGGAGTGTATAATAAAAAATAACCTGTCGTTTTCTTCAAAAAACAGCTGAGCTAATAAATAATGGGTCTTAACTACTGCTGGAAGCAGTTTTATGCTATAAAGAATGAGTATCTATAAAATTTATTTAAAGTCTATAAAATTTGATAGAGTAAACCTTTTGTAGAAAATAACCTAGGTTATCAAAACTGGTGTTCATGGAGGAAAATTGATTTAGTGTAATAATAAATAAAGGGTATTTTTCTTGTGAAAGTATCAAACTTTATTTTGAGTGAACATCATCGGTAGTATTTACACGAGTGGCACAGCCACACGTGAAAATACTGCGGATAAATTCACTGAAAAATAACAAGTATTCTATATATTTTATGCTTCTAACCCCTTTTTTGTTGGGACAACTAGTATAGTTGTTTTCGGTCATTTCCCATGACTTATCGCCTCCACATCAGAATGCATTAAAATATTACGTTAAGAGCGAGAAATGTAGGGCAAATGCACTTAAATTGCATCATATTTCCCTCTGGTTGAATTGCATGCGTTGTTTACCTAGGTAACTAGTGCACAGGATCTTGTGTTTCCACCCTCAATTGAAGTTTTAGAAAATATGTAATCTGTATTTTTAAATGGTCATAACCATGAAATGTCAAACCATAATCTACCATTATTTCTTCATAAACTACAGAAAAGCATGAAATAAAATTTCATCTTTATTGACAATACAAAAGGGAAAACTGCAAATAATTATACAATGATGAATAACATAAGAATAATAAAAAAAAATAAGGCAAGGAACATAATCGCATTATCACAATTTCTGTACAAAATGAAAGAAAAGTCTCACCAAATGACAAATTTTTACCATTTCCAAAATTGAAAAGCAATTGCAGATGACAAATAAAATGTACCTCAAATGGCGATGTATGCCTTCAAAAAGGTAGAAAATATTATGAGAAAAAGAGAAAATGCTGGTTACTAGCATTTTCTCCTTTCCCAAAAATGTCTTCAAAAGCTGTTTTTATCGAGGTTGGTAAATCACTGGATTGTTTGGTAACAGGTAAATAACCCTTTACAGCGCAATCCTGAGTTTTAACGGACCTTAGGAAAACATTGCTGGAAAAGGAGAAAATGCTGGTAACCAGCATTTTCTCCTTTGTTCCACAATGTTTTCACTCCTATCATAGACAAATTTTAATTTTTGAGTCACATTTATTTTGTCGTCTGCAAATTCTTAACATTTTGGACGAGTCTAAATTTTTTCGTCTGGTAAAGAGTTAACCCTAAATCAAACAATCCCAAGTTTTAATGACCCAGAAGAAAAAGCTTCTGAAAACAATGAGGGAAAAGTATTTTCTCCTTTCCCACAGCGTTTCCTACCCTTTTCGAGACAAACCTTATTGTCCGAGTTTAAAGACAAGTCTAAAATTTTGTCGTTCCGAGTTAAAACTAGAACAGTCACAAGAGGGCGACTCAAAAATCTTGCCAAGAGCTTTCATAGACAAGACAGAATTGGATCTTTACCCTTATAGTGCCTTTCACAACTTCAGTTGCCCTTGTGGCAAGTGTAGATCAAGATCAGACTGCACAAAACCTACAGTCTGATCTTTTATCTTCCGTTTTTCTGAGCCATCCTGTACAAAAGCAAACTTGAAAATTAAAATAGCAATTATAAGCGTCTTATTTAATTTGGCTGTCTAAGGGTTCACTCTTTACAAATCAACAAAATTTTAGACTGGTCCAAACTGAAAGCATTTGCAGACGACATATTAAATGTGGCTCAAAAAATAGGGATTTTTTTTCCCTTTTCCCACAATGTTTCCAAATGTTTTCCTTCACAGTGTTGTTAAGGTACCGGATTATATTGGTAAAGGGTTAAAACCTAAATTGACCCTTTACCAAACGACAAAATTTTAGACTAATCCAAGTTGAAAGCATTTGCAGACAACAAGATGAATGTGACTCAAAAATTGTTTTCGGAAGGGTAGACAATATTGTGGTAAATGGAGAAAATGCTGGTTACCAGCATTTTCTCCTTTTTCCACAATGTTTTCAAAAGCTTTCTTCCTCAGGACCTTTAAAAGTCAGGAATGTGTGGTAAAGGGTTAAATTGTAGTTTGGCGGATGAAATATATGCATGGGCACAAGATGGATAGATGACAAAATGTATTGGTGTGTCACGCTGTTTTCAACATTATTTGCTGTATCTGTGCAGCAACTGCACCTATCCATATTTTCCAGGAGTTTCTTTACCTAGAACTTAGCACTATCTTCTTCCCAAGCCACTGGCTGCCATACCACATGACAATGACTAGCATTGTATGATGTTTAAAGTTATTTTCATTACTTCAGTTATATCACACAGGCAATTGAAACCCATCAGCTCTGAGAGAGGAAGGAATCCTGTTGTAATGATTATCATATATCTTTCTAGAGAAACTGAACACGGGATTTGAACAATCAACTCTATAGTATCAAACCCCTAACAGTAATGGACTGAGCTACCAGGCTTGCAGAAAGATTTGCAGGCTTACAGGCTGATTACAATATACATGTACATGTATTAGTAAACAAACAAATACATCATTTACATGCTCCAACTCTTTACCAAACAATTGAATTTTAGACTGGTCCAAAGTCAAAGCATTTGCAGACGACAAATTTAATGTGGATCTTTTGAAGGTATTTATGTTTGACGGAGTAGAAAACATTGTGGGTATAGGAGAAAAAGCCTTTTCCCTTGGGGGTCAGGCCTAACAAAAAAAAATACCAGTGTTTAGGGTTTCAGTCTTAGATGCTGTAGGTAGGGAAGGTAGGGGTTTATTTTTTTTCCAGAAAGTTTTTACATGGACCATGTACCAAAATCACACCCAACAGATATTTTTTTTTTCAATAGTAGTGTAAAAAGTTTAGGGTCGGCAGCATTTTCTAGGTAGGGTAGGGAAACCCTAAACATATATGTATATTTTTTTTAGGCCTCATGGGAATGTTTGATCACAGGTTAACCTGCCTGGTAAAATAAGCAACTTGACCTAGTTCTATTTTATAATCTTTGAGCCAGTCTTTGCCAATCACATTCTCTCCCCTCAATTCATCCCTCCATGTGCCTTCTGGAATGTAAATATCCCTTTTTGTGGCCCCTTTTACAATGATAGGGGCCACAAGGATTTCATCCCCTATTAGGTATTCATCACAAATTGTAAGGAAGTTTTTGTCTGTTGGATCACTCCACCATAACGGCCGTACAATGGGACTACCTGTAATCAAAACCAAATATGTTAATGACTGATCGGTTGTTTAGTGTTCAACGCTTTCTTCAACATTATTTCAGTTATCTCTCGGCGGCCAATGTACCTATCTATGTTATCCTGGAGTGTTTTTTAATAGTACTTTGCACAATATTCCTCCAAAGCCACTGGCTACTTTCTAGCTACCTGACCATTATCAAAACAATGATCAGCAGTGTGAGAGGAATGAATCCTGTCGCAATGACTATCATCGATTCTGGAAAGAAATTGGCTAACCTGGGGATTCAAACCAGCGACCCCTCTTCTCAAGTCCTCTGCACTACCGACTGCGCTATTGGGGGCATGGCACAAAATATGTTAAAGGCAGCTATGCAGAATTTATAATCTGATCAAACTTAAAAGATTCATCACTGAATAAAGTAAGGTGATAGCTGGCAAAACACCAGAAAGGAAGATGGACAAATACACGAAAACAAAACCTGTTTTTCAGAGGTATTTAGTTAACCCTTTACAACACAATCTCAACCTTTAACAACCCTTAGGAAGAAGCCTTTTGAAAACATTGTGGGAGAAGGAAAAATGCTGGTAACCAGCATTTTTTCCTTTACCCATAACATTTTCTACCCTTTCAAGAACAAATTTCAATTTTGTAGTCATATTTGTTTTGTTGGCTGCAAATGCTTTGAATTCGGACAAGTCTTAAATTTTGTTGTGTGATAAAGAGTTAAGATTACCATAGCCTCTTAACTCTTTACGACTGTCACATGACAAAAATATAGACTTGTTCAAATTGAAAGCAATTGCAGACAACAATTTGGATGTGGCTCAAATGATGCAAATTGTCTCTAATAGGTTAGAAAACATTGTGGGAAAAGGCAAAAAAGCTGGTTACCAGCATTTTTTTCCTTTCCCCATAATGTTTTCCAAGGCTCTCTTTATCAGGGTCATTGAACTCAGAATTTCGTGGGATAAAAGGTCAATGAGCTACGATAGCCTTTTCTGGTATCTTTAAGCTTTGCGCCAGACTTTTGCAAAGGTTTATGGGAATGTAATCTGATCAGCAACATGTGTCAATCACATTCGCGCAGGTACAGTAACATTTGATCCAATAAAAATATGATAGAGTTACCAATAGCTAAGTGATCAACCCCTTATTCGCATGCCAAATATTCACCTTTCCACTGCCATCCAGTTCTTTATATTTGCAGAGAGAAGTGTATTTTGTAATATTTATCTGTGTTTAACAAAAATTTTAATTCTCAGCAAAAAACCTAAAAGGCTTCTTTACAAAATAACAACCTGCCATTTTTTTTCCCATTTTACCATTTTTTCGCTTTGCAGCAGGCCACTTTAAAGGCCCAATAGTGGCCATAAAATCAATGCAGGTGTTAAAATTCATTTGAATTTAAATCATACTTTTTAAAAGTATGGAAAACATTGTGAAGATGACAATCTGTTTTTGTGTGGTCTATACAAGTGTCAGTTGCTGGCAGAAAAATGATTTTCAAAATCAGGCAAAAAGTAAAACAAAAGATAGACAGACCTGGTAGGTTTTAACCTAGTTTTAAAATTAATTTCTCTGCCAGCAACTAACACTGGGATAGACCACACAATAACAGGTTATTATCTTAAAAAATTATTTCCATAGTTTTAAATGATATAATTTAAAATAAAATGCATATTAACACCCGCTTTGTTTACCTTTGGCCTTTATTGTTACTTTAAGGTAAACCAGCATTTTCTCCTTTTTCTACAATATTTCATTCTCTTTCACAGAAAAATCCCATCAATTGGGTCAAATTAAATTTGTTGTCTACAAATGGTTTGACATCTTGTACAGATTTCACCCTTTACCACACAATCCCAAGTCTTAACGACCTTGAGAAAGCAAGCTTTTGAAAGCATTGTGGGAAAAGAAGAAAATGCTGGTAACCAGCATTTTCTTCTTTTCCCACAATGTTTTCTGCTGTTCATACCACAAATTTTAATTTTGAGCCACATTGACTTGACCCCCTGTAAATGCTATTAATTTGGATGATTCACAAAACTAACTCTTTACCAGACGACAAAATTTTACACTGGTCCAAATTGAAAGTAGTTGCAGACGACAATTTGGATGTAGTTCAAATTTTTATTTCTGTCTTGGATAGGGGTAGAAAACATTGTGGGAAAAGGAGAAAATGCTGGTTACCAGCATTTTCTCCTTTTCCCACAATATTTTCAAAAGGCTTCTTTTTCAGGGTCGGTAAAACTCAGGATTGTGTGGTAAAGGGTTAATAAAGGGTTAAGCCTATTTTACAAATTTCTATTCAAAATTGTCTCCATCAAACTTGTTTCAAGAGCTAATGAGGAGATATCCCAGCACTACTGTACTTTGCATTAATTAACCTTTAATAGCACACGACAAAATTTTAGACTTGTCCAAAACCAAAAAATCTTCAGACGACATATTAAATGTGGCTCAAATTGTGAAAGATGTCTTTGATATGGTAGGAAACATTGTAGGAAAAGGGGAAAATGCTGGTTATCATGATTTTCTCCATTTTTCGATAAAGTTTTAAAAAGTCTTACTTCTCAAGGTTGTTCAAAGACAGGACTGTAATAAAGGTTTAACCTAATACCAAAAAGTCCTGAGTCTTTATAATGTTGTGGATAACATTTTTAGTAAACATTGTGGAAAAGGAGAAAATGCTGGTTACTTTCTTTCCTTTAGTAAGGCAATTCCTGTGATTGTAGCTTCACCTAATTTGTTGTCTGCAATTGCTGTAAACTTGGAAAAGTCTAAAATTTTGTCATCTGGTAAAGAGTTTGAGACCAAAATACACAAAATATCCTACCTGATATTTCATATTCCCTGGCGGCCTTCATGAGACTTGGACTGGCAACTTCTTCATG
This sequence comes from Hippopus hippopus, assembly GCA_946811185.2. Taxonomy (NCBI): domain Eukaryota; kingdom Metazoa; phylum Mollusca; class Bivalvia; order Cardiida; family Cardiidae; genus Hippopus; species Hippopus hippopus. The sequence continues at coordinate 8,847,884 of OX328103.1, read as the reverse complement.
AATTTTCACAAACTGTTGAGCAATCTCCATCACCTGGTCATCATAAGACCAAGGTGGCACAGAAAACATCATTCCTGGCATAAATGCTGATAAGCCCATCCAGCGAATGTATAACTCGCGATCTGGAATTCTATATTCTGTGTGTGAAGTATTTATCTGTACTTTCTGACCTGGCCCCCCTATAACATTGGGGATCACAAAAGGATAACCTAAGAGACCTAAAGTAAAAACTGATGGAACGACACTAGCAAGTCCCCCTTTGGTGCCCCAGGAGGATTCAACACTAGAGAGTACAATAAAATGGGCCCCTGATTGGGACCTGGAGCCAAATGATGACAGAGAAGTTTGCTTCAATGCTTCCATCACATGGCTCAATTTCATGGAGTATTTATTGATATCTACTGACTTTATATTTCGGATTGTCAAATACACAGACTCGCCTCCAAGCAGTCGGAAACCATCCAAACCAAACTGAGTCTTCATTGTTTGTAACTCTTCTATAAACCATTCAAAAGTTTTGGACTCAAGAAGGTTTATCAAATTTACATCTTGATCATTCCATGTTGTAACAAGTGCATTGCCGCTGGAATCCACCATTAAACAAGACTTGTTCCAACTTTCACGTGTTGATACAAATGGCGAGACTGGCATGTACACTTTAAACTTGTAGTCGTGTAAGTACATTACAACTTGATGTATGTTTGAGAACCGCTTTTTATCAAAAGGAATTTTTCTATACACTGTTAAAGAACTATCCAACATTTCCAAAATATGTCCAGGAAAATTACGGTCATTTATATCTACGCCAAATTTATGTAGTTTATCCTGATCCAGACTATCATTAAAATATGGACTGGTCGACCAAAATGGTGTGGAAAAAAACTCTCTCGATGGTAATGACTTTGGTAATGTCACCATTTGACTGATTACGTAACGATGGATTTTTCTGATATGATCACTTTTACAGATCTTATATTTCAGACTGGGTCTATTTTCAGATGTAGAATATAAACACAGAAGATTATCCTTGGACTGGTTCACACTCACATGAATAGGAAATGAATTGTCTATCATGATGGCTATGCCTGCAGAACTTATCCAAAACCAGTCTAAAACATTCCCGAACACATTCTCTACTCCTGTATAGTATCTCAAATCTTGTGTTGTGTATGGCTGAAAGGGAACATTAGCAGAATTTAAAGGCCAAGTCTGATCATGTAGCAGAGATCCGCCATACCATTTATAGTCAGCCAGTGAGAAACAAGTCTGTGGCTGATAGTCCTGAGTTGTTGGTTGCCATGCAACACTGTAACAACTTGCATGTTGATCTTGTGAATAAACAACCTCTAACTTAACCTGTCCATACCACATAGCACAGAATTCTTTAGAGGCATTAAATATGGCACAGGGTGATGGTGGACCGTTCATTTGTATGTGCAAAATATCTGGCATTGAACCTCGTAGATACACGGTTTTGTCCTTTTTGTTCGAGAGAAAATATAAACCAGTCTGAAAATCAAACTCCATCTGTCCTAGTCTTATCTCTCGAATCTCTTCTTGCATATAGGGAACGGGTGTTTTCTTGAATGCAAGTATAGTGTAGAGAACCAAAAGAACAACAAATAAAACTAACAGCCAGCATCTCCAGTTCTGTATCATCTGTATCCATGGATACCTGCAGTGGGAAAAAAGAAAATATCACAGTATAAAGAAAATAATCTTATTTTTGAAAGCTCTGTATATTTAAATATCCTTTATCACAAAAGTTAAACACTCTGACTTGAATATGCACATTTGACCTTCGTGTGACCTTGACCTTTGATCATCTATTGACTTAAAAACCAATGTAATCATGTACATGTATGCTTCATAATGATGTTACAACCAGCAAGTTACAAGAAAGGGCAAAAAGCACCTAGCAGGGGAACCAAACGCTTTACCAGATAACAAGTTTTTAAGTGTCCATGACAGTATTTGTAAACCACAAATTATATGTGGTCCAAATGGTAGAAGCTGTCTTTGGAAGGGCAGAAAACATTGTGGGATAACCTAGATACAGAGAAAATGGTGGTTTCTTGCACTAGCTGTCTCAATAAATGTACGAAAACAAATCTTTGCCATATATTAACGCAGAATTACATTTTTACAGCAATCTTTATCAAATTTACATCATAGATTCCCATGCCAATAGCTGTTGTTTGGTTTATTAGCACTGAGTAAAGATTATATAACACAAAGAGTTGTCTCATTTCATCTTTATTTCTTTACCAGACGACAAAATTTCAGCCGTGTCCAAATTGAAAGCATTTGCACGAGACAATTTCACTGTGGCTCAAATGTTGCAATCTTTCTTTGATAGGGTGGAAAACAATGTGAGAAAAGGAGAAAATGCTGGTTACCAGTTGTTTCTGAAATAGGGCACATTACAGCGAGTTTATTTTTTTGGCCAATGGCATCACTTGAACAAACTTTGTAGAGGTCCATGTGGTGGTACTACGTGACAAATATTTAGACTCTGTGCCATCTGGGATACGATCTGGTTTTTATCGATCTAGCAATGAAAGTACGGTATTTTACATGTTAAAAAAAATCAGTCTAAATAGAAAAACAAAGTTGGTACGGGCTCGATCTGGTAATGAAGGTACCATATTTTTACATGTATGTTAAAAAAAACTCTGAACCAGTCCACATAGAAAATAATAAAATGCTGGTAACAAGCTTTTTCTCCTTTTCCGACAATGTTTTCTACACTCTCAAAGACTGGTTTCATTATTTGAGCCACATTAAATTTGTCGTCTGCAAATACCTTCAATTTGGACGCAACTACAATTTTGTCATCTGGTAAAGGGTTAATTAACCTAATATAACATTTAAGAAAAGTCCTTACTTTGATCGTAGTCGTCTCCACTGTAACCTAATCATGCTGTTGTCCTAGGGTGTGGGATATAGTTGTCGACGACTATCCAGTCATGATTCACAAACCTTTTTCACCAGATTTAGATCTGTAAAACACATTCCTAATAAACTTCTATCGGATTTCTGCTGTAACTGAGCCATGCTCAATGAAAAGGGGGTTAAATCCATAGGCACAGGCTGACCTGGGCTGGAAGTTTTTGTTTTCCTATTGGTTAATTTTCTGCATGCCAAGGGACCATTCTATCTCATGATTTGGTTCATTGTTGGACAAAATGGATTATATAGATCATATAATAATTATATGATGACTTGATTGGTATATTGCATCACAGAGATGCATAAACCCTCCTTTCACTACGGTGTGTTCTTTTCTAATAAACTTCTAATGGATTTCTATGGTAATTGCTTACATTGGATATAAGTTATAACTGTTAATCCTTTACTACACAACCCTTTGGGTGACTTTTGAAAACATTGTGGGAAAAGGAGAAATTGGTGCTGGTAAGCAGCATTTTCTCCTATTTCCCAAAATGTTTTCTGTCCTCTGAGAGACAAATCTCCATGTTTCATTTGTTATTTGTTGTTGCTTTCAATTTGAACAAGTAAAGAATTTCATTGTTTGGTAAAGACTTAACTCTTTACCAAACGACAAAATTATAGACTGGTCCAAATTGAAAGCATTTGCAGACGACAAAATAAACATGACTCAAAAATTGAAACTTGACTTTAGAAAAGTAGAAAACATTGTGGGAAAATGAGAAAATGCTGGTTACCAGCATTTTCTCCTTTTCCCACAATGTTTTCAGAAGGCTTCTTCCTCTGGGTCGTAAAAACCAGCGATTGTTTGGTAAAGGGTTACCCAAACATCTCTTGCAGCTGACCACTTAACCTATAAAGATACGTCTATTCTGGTATTCAGTCAGTTTTTAACCCTTTACCGCACAATGCCGACATTTAACGACCCTGGGAAAGAAGCCTTTTGAAAACGTTACCAGCATTTTCTCCTTTTCCCACAATGTTTTCTACCCTATCAGAGAAAAATTGCATCATTTGAGCTACAATGAAATTGTCGTCTGCAAATGCTTTCAATTTGGAGAAGGCTATAATTTTGTCGTCTGGTAAAGGGTTAACCGATTTCATCTTTATTTCATGAAACATTCTTGTATGTTCATGCAAATGCTGCCCTAATGGTTGCAAGGTTGTAAACAATGGATTACATAGATTGTGATGGATAGAAAATGCAATTCATTTTCTGGAGGCCATCAAAGAATTCACTGTTGCCATTTCCTGTTTTAACTCTTTACCAAACGACAAAATTTTGGACTAGTCCAAATTGAAACCATTTGCAGACGACAAAATAAATGTGAATCAAAATTTGCTTTGGAAAGTGTAGAAAACATTGTGGGAAAAGGAGAAAATGCTGGTTACCAGCATTTTCTCCTTTTGCCACAATGTTTTCGAAGGTTTTCTTTCTCAGGGTCGTTAAAAGTCGGGATCGTGTGGTAAAGAGTTAAATCAAAGATAAATCCCTTGAGTTTCTTTATCCCTTACACCATATACATTAGTAATTTACTTATGTTTACACTGCTGACTAAATTCTGCACCATTCTACAGTCTATCAAGTTTTAACAGCATTTTTTTCTTTTTGAATATAAGGGTGTATCTATTAAGCGCCTTTTGCAACCATTTTAGATCAAGGTCAGACTGCACAAAATGTGCAATCTAATGTTTGATCTACGTTGTCCATTTAGCTGAAACATTCAGAGCAAAAGCAACCTTATAACTGTAATTATTTGGGTCTGTTTTCTACACTGAAAGTGTCTGTTTGGTTTATTTGGCACTCTAACTGTTAATTCTTTACCAAACTACTAAATTTTGGACCTGTTCAAATTGAAAGCATTTGCAGACAATTAATTAAATGTGGCTCAAATGGGAAAAGTTGCCTGAGAAAGGGTATAAAACATAGTGGTTACCAGCATTTACTCCTTTTCGTATGTTTTCAAAAGCTTTCTTCCTCAAGGTCATTAAACCTTTGGATTGTGTGGTAAAGGATAAAGATTATATTGTTCAAAAAGGAGAAACTGCTTGTTTCAAGGGATTTCTCCTTTTACAACATCTAAACATTCATTTGCAGAGCCCAGTAGCTAAATTGGCAATATACAAGCCTTGAAACCAACTGCCACTGGTTCTATTCTGAGCTCACTTAAACTCTATGCAAGGACTGAAGATAGTCATTGCCACAGGATTTAATCCTCACTCATCCATGAACAATGTTTCAACAATGTTTACCAGGAAAAGCATGGGTCCATTCCACAGCCTTAATGAATACCGGTAATGTGCAAATTACAGGAAACTTCTAGAAAGCATAGGAAGCTGCACTGGCTGTGACAGTGTGTTATAACTTAAAAATTTTTGTATTAGTTTAAAAGGCTAAATAAATATACTTAACATGCATGCATGTTTAATTCATAAAAATGAGCAATTGCATGTTCCCTTCAAAACTTGCCAGATTTTAAAGAGGATCATTTTGTTCTAATATTTCTTATTTGTCTCTCTTTTATCACTAGATGAGCATTCCTATCTCTAGACACTTTTCTGCAGAATTTACAGATGTTTCAGTAACAAACAATTTTGGTAAATTGGATTCATATAGTTAACCTATTGGATGTTTCGTTAACAAGGCAATTATATAGTGTAAACGCACTGTGACATTTTTCACATCCAACATATGGCTTTGGTTTGTTTAAGATATTTTTGTTATGTTGCTCATTCATTGGTGTATGTATAAATACCTGAAATTGATGTATTTTGATCACGATTGCTATATCTTAGTTTCGATTTTCACCAATAGTTGTTGTAATGGACAATACCCAATATCCTATACTTGTACCTGTTGTATCTCCTGTAACTGCCCGACAGATAACAGGCTCCCAGGTTAACCCAGTCCTCATGTTTTACAATTTCCTTTTTCAAAAAAGGCACTAAGAAATGACTTCTTGTTCATGCTTTGTGTGAAAATATTTTCTTCCAGAAACAAATTGGGAGTCTTTTAAACTAGCAATTCATCCAGTTACCGAAACATCTGTCACCCTTTTGCAGCCTCTATAAACAATTTTGTGGATGTTTTGCATTGGAAAAGAAAGAGAAATCTGAAAGAAAAATGGGATGTTTTGTAATGGAAAAAAAAGACAAATCTGAAAGACAAATTTTTATAATAGGCTAATTAGAAAACTTACAACTATTTGATTCTTAATTCAGACTAAAAGGACAACTGCCGATACGATTCAACAAAATCGTGCTGAATCGACCATCCCTGACCCCCGAAATTTGGTCGAATCAAATCGGTCGAAACAGCCGAGGGCCGAATCTGCCCGGATTCAATACAACATATGTAAAGTGAAATAGTCCTTAGATTATCGCTCTTATTCTATAGCTGAAAATATATCACAAAAAAAAGGTGCATTACTCACAGATATTTCGACACGAGCGATTGATAACAAAGTTTGAATGATCAAGGAAGGAAAACAACAGTCAATCAAGCATTTAGGTACGTAATACCCTGAGGCCGAAAAGGAAAACAGGTGCTACGTTATTATCATGCCTGTTGCAAGTTTTTCTTTTTAGGACTGGTTCGTCCCTAGACCATTTCGATCTTTTTTTTTTTATACATATATTTCGGAGGTTAGTTGGTGCTTCATTGGCTGAAGTCTTTATATCGGACAAAATTAGTTTTATTCGTTTATTTTTTTCTATTTATTATTTTTTCTTTCTAAAAAGTATGTCTGGTGCTCTATACGGAAGGTATTGGAAGTGGCAACATGAGCAATGAAGGTTTTTTGCTAGTTCTTGCTCAAAACAACAACCCACAGAAACGCAGAGTAAAAGAGGGGACCCAAACAAGTTGTGGCCATGTTACTTTATAAGGTCACAACAACTAGTGTTTCCAAGCGAAAAAGCAAAGCTACGCTCAGTTACTCAAGAAATTATCAATTCAATGTCACAATTTCATTTTAGATCTATATCTGTAATCTTCTTCTAATAAAACAGTGCAGCAGATGTGTTTGATGTCAAATTTTTAAGTGAGACTACTTTTGAAGCAACCCATTCTGCTCGTATCATATCAGACGACTTAGATTAAAATCAGACTGCATTGCTGTTCTGTACACTCTAATCTTTTCTCTTCAACATATGCAGCACAATACAGTGCATAAAGTGCTCAGGATGAAGAATGGATCATCGTTGAATGCTACTTTAACTCAAACTCTTTAGAGTGCTTTCAACTCAAACGCTTTCGAGTTTTAGATTCATGACCCCTGATACGGAGGCTTGCGGCGATGTTCTTTTTATTGTTTCTCCGCAAAGAAGAAACAACAACGACAGCAAAAACATCGGAGCTCACCTTCGGACCGAAAGTAGTCAAAGCCCAATGATGGACTTCACTCAAATACACTGTCTAGACTAAATGACAGAACTATTTTGGTATTGAATTTACCCATATGCTGCTAAGTGCGACTCAAAGGACCTTTTGCTGGCAGTGTAGATTAAGATCAGACTACACAGAATGTGCAGTCTGATGCTGGATACACACTGTACGATAAGGAGATATCTTTCCTTAAAATTACCTTTTAAATAGCAAAATTTGGGTTTTTACTGTCACCTCGAAAGTTTCATTTCACTCATTTAGCAGGAAAATGGTTAAACCTTTTCCAAACAATGATGTGTTTTAACGACCCTAAGAAACTAGAGCTGTCACTGAATGTGACTTAATACCCCCGCCAGCGCTTTGACAGGAATAGGCAATTATTTGTACACAGACAGACACACGGACGGACAAACGGACAGAAACACGGACAGACAGGCTGATTCCAGTATACCCCCGAAAACATTCGTTTTGCAGGGATATAATAAAGTAATGGATACATTTTTAGACAAGGAGAAAATACTTGTAACCAGGAGTTTCTCCTTTCCCCACAATAATTCCCCACAATAATTTCTACTCTTTCACAGACAAACTCCACCATTATAGCTACTCTTTATTGTCGCCTGCAAATATCTTCAGTTTGGACAGGTCAAGTACATTTCCTCGTTCAGTAAAAAGTTCATTACAGTTATCCCTATTTTCAATATTGCGATCAGTCCATTTGGCATTGATCTTGAGACATGAAATCCTTGATCAAACCTTGAAAGTGAAGACCTTTTTTTTTCCTCACTATGTTTCCAAAGCTAATTACCCGCAAAAGGCAACTCATTCCTATCTATTTATGGTAGCTCAACCCCTTGTACATGTATATTGGTGACAAAAGCCGGACGGCATAGGCCCGCATGAACTGGTATAGCCGTGTATCTCCCGTAAAGGTCCGAAGATTGATAGCAGGCTGCCAGGTTATCGATGACAGGGATGCAACTTTAAGGCCCGCAGATACCCGCAGAATAAACATGTCCAACATTCCGTACATTTCCGGTTTATGACGTCATAGAAAAATAAAAGATTGTTGACGTTTCGCTGAAAGAAAGAAATCTCTCGAAAGAAACAGACGAAAGTAAACTGTTAAAGAATTAAAAGCAAATAAAATGCCGGTTATACTTCTCGAACGTATTCCTTTGCCTAGTTTAAAGGCCTATACGGGGTTTAGTGTCGTGTTACTAGCGTGTGCACTGTTTTACGCCCATCAGGTGGTTCTGCTTGCGGAGAGTAACGGTTTGGAGATACCTGTCAACAACGACGGGATAGAAGGAGAAGTACAGTATATCAATGTCTCCTTACCTCACGATAGCTATCTAAAAAATATGGCTTATGTGATGACAACGGAAGCCTGGTGTGTTTGGGTAATTATCTTTTAGTGCACATCATGTTGTGTAGAAATAAATGAATTGTGGTTGACTGACCAGTTTTCGATGGATTTAATTAACAATTTTAGTTTATGCATTTTTAAATGAAGTACTTATTACCAAAATAATAAACATTAAATGCACCCATAATGGTAAAATCTGCTTGAACCATGGCATAATTCATTTGCAACAATATATTTGACACTTCAATCGTTTGCCGGAAGCAGAATTGGCACAAGCGGAAAAAACATTTTGTGGCGTTCAATATCTACGGAACAGTTCATAAATTAAAAACTGACAAATATCATATAAACCAATACTCAAATAAACTGTTTCCTACCAAAACAAGGAACTGTTTGGAAGAAGATTTAAATGAACAGTTGTAAGTCAGTTTTCTGTAGCTCTTGAAGCACCTTGAAAGAAATGGATGAATGCCATGGCAGCTATTGGCTCTCTTGTGATAGCAGCACCAGAATACCAGAAATAGCAACAATTAGGGCTTTTGGCTCCGTTCTATCAATTTGTGTGCACCTTTGAGGACAGATTAGGAATTTCTTTAAACTCTGTTTTATTATAAAATATCCAAAAACATTGAGTGTTGGAAGAGTTGGAAACATTTACTCTCAGTTTCAGGGAATGTTAAGGAAATATTGTTCAGTTATGAGTGACATAACAAAATAGGTAAAAAAATTCTCTAATCTAATCATAGATTGGAATCCTGTCACATAATTCCAGTATAGTTACATGACTTATTGGCATAAACACTGACGATGTCACATGTTGGGTACTTTTCAAGATTACAAGTAAATGTTAGACAGGGAATTTAAATTGGGCATGTATCAAGTTGAATAAGGTACATGTAATAAGAAACTTTTGCTAAAACCAATTTTTCCTGTAGAAATATGCATCTGCAAAACTTAAAAGTATTGACCCAGGTCAGTCTGCACAGTCCTCATTGGCTGACCTGGGCCGAAAATTTTTGCCATTGGTCAATCATCTGCATGTCCAAGGACCAGTTCACAGTATGAGTCAGTCAATTGTGATACAAAGTGGTCAATAATTATGTGATGATTTGCTAGGTATCATGCTTCATGGAGATGATTTTGTCAGAGCTTGGCTCATATATAAATTTTATTTTCATTGCAGACTCTAGTAAATACAGCATACTGCTGCATGATATTATTGGGAAAGATGGTACAAAAAGTGGTGTTCGGAGAACTTCGAGTCAGTGAAAAACAAGTAAGAAGTCAGACCACTCTGAAATAATTTGTGTATAGAGTTTGTAAATGATTGATCACAGGTTCAGTTTCCGGCTCAGTAAAATTCATCATTGTAACAGGACCTGTGGATCTGTAAAGTTTGAACATTGTTTCTGCGGTGTTCATGTTGGGATGCAGCCAGTGGCATGGAAAGAACACTGTGCACAGTACGGGTAAAAGAAAATTTAGGAAGGTGTGGGAGGGTACACTCACCACCAAGCCTTGAAAGTATAACAGAAATGTTCAAAATTGTATTGAACACCAAACAAACAAAAAAAAGTCACAGGAAAATATGCAAGTGATGTTAGAGAAAGTAAACTGAAAAAAGAAGACCAGAAAACAACAAGTAAGATATATTTATTTATCAGGCTATAATTATTTGTTGATTTAACATTTTAGTCTTTACTAGATGACAAAATTTTATGTTCATTGATTCTGAAGGCAAGCAATGATGACAAATGAAATATTGCTCAATGGAGGGGACATTTAACTTTTAACCATGTGTCAAAATTTTGAACTCAACCTAATTTAAAGCCCTTGCAGATGGCAGATTAAGTGCAGCTCAAAAGATTACTTCAGCCTTTGAAAGGGTAGAAGACTGTGGAAAAAGGAGGATTGCTGGTAAAGGGTTAGAGATAAAAAAATATTGTGGGAAAGGGAGGAAGTGATGGTAATCACTAATCAGGCTTTTATCCTTTCCCTTTAACCCTTTACCACATGACACAATTTTAGACCTGTCAAAACCAAAAGCATATGCAGGAACAAAGTTAAATGTGGCTAAAATTATTGAAGCTGTCTCTGATAGGTAGAAAAGATTGTTGGAAAAGGAGAAAATGGTTACCAGCATTTTTTCCTTTTCCCACAATGGTTTTAAGTCTTCTTACAGTAGTTAAAAGTTGGCATTGTGTGGTAAAAGGTTAAAGTTTCCCAAAATTCTGTTTCTTTGGGTTTATAAAAATACAGGATTATTTGATAAAGAGCTTAACATTTATAATGAAATTCCTATCCCCTCTTTTCTTTTTTTCAGCATCTCAAAGACAACTTTTGGAACTTCCTATTTTATAAGTTTATTTTTGTGTTCGGTGTAATGAATGTACAAACTATGGAAGAAGTGGTGTTGTGGGTCGCTTGGTTTACTGTCCTTGGATTCTTCCATCTTCTCACAAAACTCTCAAAGGATAGATTTGAATATGTAAGTATATGATGAAAATGTTGTGATGAAAAGATAAATACCCATTTATTTAATGAACAATTAACCACAAGCTGGATAGAAAGATCTTGTTCCTTGCAAAAGTGGACCAATGCTACTTGGTGAGGAAACAAGAAAGATACATCAACTTATAATTAGGCCAGAAAAAAATTACGTGTGTTTCAGATGACACAACCAACCCTACCCAATGGCCGCCAACTGGTAACTTTTCTTCTTTAATTTTTGCTTATTTCGAGCAATGTGCTTCATCCCGAGCCGTTTTGTTCCATTTCGGTAAATATTGTGAATGCTGCTGATGTCTTTCAGACAAAAAGCCTGAAATAGCATTGGAAAATGTTTGCTCAACAATCAATTTCCGACCATGACAATTTCCGTTTCATCAAATAATTTCCCTTTCGTCCATTTCTACGAAAATTTCCAATGCGTATTTTGAGTCAGCTCATCTTTCAGACACTTGAAAGCAACCGCCAAGGTCTGCGTGATTATGGACTTCCTCCTAAACGGCGACCACCATTCTCTCAGTCAATGTGAAGCAAAATGTCCCCATTTTGGGGCATTTACTAGCTCAGATCCTATTCCTACACTTTGCCCATGTGTAGTATTTGGCTGTTTTACCACCTACCACCAGAGAAGTACACTGCAGTCAAAGGGACATGAAAAAAAGAGAATGTAAAAATTTCTGGATGTCACATGGAATCTGTAAACATATATCATCTTATTTCTTTTGCTCCGGCAGGAAAGACTATAAAATTTATGCTCGTTTTGCAGTTGTTATATATTTATAACAGAGAAGAAAATAGGTGGAATTCCTTGATATTAAATTAATTTGAAAAAAAAAGGAAAAAGTTTTATGATGACCAACCCTATTTTTTTTCTCAAGGGTCACCTGAAACACAGATTTTTTTTTTCCAGGCCTTACTACAGTTTGATTTATTGATAGATCGAGTAGAGTTTTACACTACTTTCAACATTATTGCAGTCATATTGGGGAGGGGGAGGGGGGGGGTCCGACTCTCCGAGGGAGAATCAAACCAGGGCCTGTAGATTACAAATAATACACCCTTACTTCTGGGCCAAGCTGGATTTGAACCTACATATTTGTAATACGCAACCTGTTTTCAACAAATGAAAACTCAAGATCTTCACAACAACTTCCATTTTAAAACTCCACACCAAATGGCTACATATTCAATATTCAATAACCATTCTGAATTTTAGTTATGTTTAGAAAGTAACACAACTAATCAACTGCTGATTGACTAAACCATATACCGGTAGTTAAGCCAATCAGAAGCTATGTTACCTTCAAATTTAGAAAATTCTCTATAACAAGACTAAGAATGTTTTTGCTGAATGAATGGTGAATCTTGACCTAAGTTTCCTTTCCTCCCACTACACTTTACGTACTATATTTTTTCCTTTACTTTCTTTATTCCAGGTATCCTTTTCTCCTACGACACCTCATGTTGTCCACATTAAGCTGTTGACATTGTTATTTGTGATTGTTACTGCCTGTATTGGACTTATGGTCGTGTGTGTATTAGTAGGAATGCACCTTGGGATCACAATATTTGCCTTCATGGCCACTGAGGTATGTATGCCTTATTTGTAATGCGCTAAACCTGAGATAGAGCACAAGTACTGTATATGTGGATATATACGCGTGTTGAAAAATTTGCGAATTACCGATTACTGACATTTTGCACACGGAAATGTATGCGAATTCAAGACACTCGTTATTTGTTGGTATATTTGCAGTAAATTACGCAAACAGAAAAGTTTGCGAATTTTTCAAATTCACGAAATTGCAAAAATTTCAACTTATACAGCATATTAACTGAACTGTGTAACACATAATTCTGTGCTTTAATGACCCTTAAGAAGACAGTTTTTGAAAACATTGTGTGAAAAGGAGAAAATGCTGGTAACCAGCATTTTCTCCTTTTCCCACAATGTTTTCTACTCTTTCAGAAACATATTGTTTTAGCCACATTTGATTTGTTGTGTGCAAATGTTTTCAATTTGGACAAGTATAAGCTTTTGTCATCTAGTAAAGGATTTTAACCATATTGAAAAAAATGTTTGAATGGTCCAAATTTACACATTCCCAGAAGTAAAGTCAATCTGAGTCAAAAGATGTGACTTGTCTTTGAAAGAGTTTTTAAAAGCCTTCTTGCCTTGGGTTGTTAAAATACAGGCTTGTTTAGTGAGGGGTTAAGCAGCTTATTCAGCTGAAGTTCCACTATGTAATTTTACTCTTTAATTTTTAGCTCACCTGAGCACGAAGTGCTCAGGATGAGCTATTGTGATCACTCACCGTCCGTTGGCATCCGTCGTCCGTCTGTCCGTTCACATTTCTTTGTTTACACTCTAGCATCTACAAATATTAAGCCATTGAAGGTGACTTCTTCGCCCACATCACCCTACATGTAGCTTGTTTCCTGCTCCACCCTTTCTCCACTTATCTCGAGAGTTGAGACAAAAACTGAAGAATTGCAGATAAAAAAAAAACTTTCGCCACTTATTTTCACCAGTTAAAGAAGAAATTCGCCACTTGTTCAGGATTTTCGCATTTGGCGAAAATGGCGATCGGCAGGGCGGGCCCTGGTCGTGAAAACACAGGATTGTGTGATACAGGGTTAAAATGGCGGTTCAAATTGCCTGCAACCTACAGTCCAACATTACATTTAGCACCTAATTTTTCTTTGTACCCCCAATTCAAAACCTAGGGGGTACACTGTACCCCTAAATATTTCTTAACCCCCAATTCAAAACCTAGGGACTACACTGTACCCCCAAATTTTTCTTTGTACCTCCAATTCAAAACCAAGGGGGTACACTGTACCCCCAAATTTTTCTTTGTACCTCCAATTCAAAACCTGGTGGGTGCGCACATGTACCCCCAAATAAAACACCCAGTGGAATGCTGTTCTATTCAATAATATTCAACTCTTTACCACACCACAGAAATGTGAAATTTTCCTAATTGAAAGTATTTGCAGACCACTAAAATGAGGCTTAAATAGTGGAATTTGTTTTTGGAAATGGATAGAAAACATTGTGAGAAAAGGATAAAATACTGGTTACCAGCATTTTCTCCTTTTCCCACAACATTTTTAAAAGCTTTGTTTCTAAGGGTCGTTAAACCTCGGCATTGTCTACTAAAGGGTCAAAATTGCTAAAATTATGATTTTTGTCTTCAAAAAGGTAGAAAACGTGGGAAAAGGAGAAATTGCTGCTTACCAGCATTTTCACATTTTTTCACAAAGTTTTCCAGGTTCCCAAGTTTTAACAGTTTATTTGAACCTTGAGAAGATTCCTTTAAAATCATTGTTGATAAATGCTAGTAACCAGCAATTTGTCCTGTTCCCATATGTTTCCTACCCAAAAATAAGTTTCAATTTTTGATTTACATTTACTGTATTGTCTGCAAACACAATTCAATTTGGACAGATCTAAAATTTCGTTACGTGGTAAAGAGATAAAAAAAAAAATTGAACAAAACAGGAAGTTGTTAAGTATTATTCTTAGAATGGTAACTCTATCCTTTTCTAATAAAAGAATTTAAGCCGTCCTTCTATTCATTAGCGTTTAACTCTTTACCGAACGATCCTGACTTTTTACAACCCTGAGAAAAAAAGCCTTTGAAAACATTGCGGGAAAAGGAGAAAATGCTGGTAACCAGCATTTTCTCCTTTTTCCACAATGTTTTCTACCTTTCTAGAAAAAAAAATTTTTTTTCGAGTCACTTTTATTTTGTCGTCTACAAATGCTTTCAATTTGGACATGTCTAAATTTTGTCGTTTGGTAAAGAGTTAACTGTTTACCACTCCACACAAAAGTAGAATCTCCAAACTGATAGTATTTGCAGACGACAAATCAAATAGTTGTCAGTTGCCAAGGACGTATAATAATCACAAAGGGCAGGTAGTGCAACAAACATGTTTACCAAGTCTCAAGTCAATTTGACTTGAGACTTCAAAGTTCCGTTCGGGACAAGCAAGAAATACTGTAAAAATGAAGATCAAAGTGGAATTACTCAAAATCTGCGCTAGGCAGAGTTATTGTTCTTGCGCACTGTACCCGGTAATATTGCAACAAACATGCATACCAAGTTTGAAGTCGTTCTGACTTGAGATGACAAAGTTATATTCCGGACAAGCACTAAATGCTGTAAAAATGACGATCAAAGGGAAGTAACTCAAAGACAGCACAAGGTCGAGTTACAATTCTTGTGCACTGCACTTCCACATATTGCAACAAATAAGCATATCATATTTCACATAGGGGTCCGTAGTTTGACTCCTGTCACCCATAGACTAAAACAAGGGATTTAACTGTATGCAGCCCGTTACTCGCCCACGGTTACAAAAAAACAACGTATCTTTTCTACCCCATCAGTTATTCTCCTAATTTTTTCCACAGCTGAGAGCTAAAACATTTTTCTACCAGAAAAACACAACTGTTTGTCAGTGGCTAATGCAGTCTGGCTGATACATTCGCTCGAACTTGTAAACTCGCTCAAAAATCTTCGCCATTGACACGGGTTCGTACATTCGACACTGATGTTCGCGCATATAAACCAATGAAATTTCTCGTTCCAAACAGTGTCACCGTACTGTCACGTGACAAAAAGGTGTGAGCAGCTGTACGAAATTTCATTGGTTGAATTCACGACTGTTAGTACATATCAACCGATGAAATTTCTCATTCCAAACAATGTCACATGACAGAAGATGGCTGCAGCTGTTTGAAATAAGAACGTGGATCACAAATTCAACGAATTCTGAGGCGTTTCGTCGTTATTGAAGATAAAGACTATAGGTCAGTAGTATTTTTAAACATGTTTAAAGGGTGGGTGCCGCTAATGCTGCGTTTCATTGGATCTAAAGTGCATTTTATATCTTGAAAACGGATGTATGAACCCGTGTCAATGGCGCAGATTTTTGAGCGAGTTGACAAGTTTGAGCGAATGTATCAGCCAGACTGCATTAGCCACTGACAAACAGTTGTGTTTTTCTGGTAGAAAAATGATTTTTCTTCTGTACCCTGACTTTCGAAAGTTCCAAACGGCTCTTGCCATCAAGCAAGAGCTCTCATCTCAAAAAAATTAAAAAGCTTCTATATTTTCCGGATCGCCATGCGCTGACGTCACACGATTTGTAATTCTGCAGCGAATAAGAATTAAATTCTTTTTTTCAAACATAAATCGAAAATTTATTTTGGTGGTGTATTGATGAAATTATTAAATTAACAATTCGTCTGATATAATTTATCTTTTCATCTAATCCAGTTTCACGATTTTCATCTCCCATTTCGCATATTTTCAAACGCATTTTTACCGTTCATTGGTCAAAGGTTTTGGCGCGTCTTTTGATAGCAAATTCACGCGAGTTATAATTCACTGCGTCATGACGAATTGTGTGACGTCAGCGCATGGCGATCTGGAAAATGTGGAAGCTTTTTAATTTTTTTGAGATGAGAGCTATCGCTTGATTGCAAGAGCCGTTTGGAACTTTCGAGGGTCAGGGTACAGAAGAAAAATCATTTGTGAACCAATCTGCACCGGTAACTAGGTTTATTTTTCCATTTTCTGTTAAATATTATCTTTGAAAGGGGAGGGGGTAAAATTTTCTTTGATTTCGTTGCACACCTTGTCTTACTATATACGATATGGAGGGAGTCACCAGTGTGCTATTTATAGAAACAGTATTGATGAAAATTTGAATATATATTCCGGGATATACAGGCGATGCACCATGTGCTATAAGTGTTCGATGATCGACCAAGGACAATTTTAATGTTCCGTGATACACCAATAGAGTTTTAAAGGCCTGTGCTTGCACTAAAGGATTAAATCCCCATCATGATAAAAGACTTATGTAATTTTCATCATTCATGTTTTCATGTTTGTACAAATGAATTAAAATTGAAAGAAACATAAAAAACAGTTTTCTGTGTCTGATACCTGAACCGAATAAAGGGGGATAAATGGTGGTAAAAAGGAAAGTAGCGAAAATGTAGAAAGAAATGGCTCATAAATTAAGAAAAGTGGAGAAAGAAATGGCTATTGAATTAGGAAAAGTGGCGAAAAAAATGGCTCATAAATAAAAAAAGTGGCGAAAAGTTTTTTAAATTGGCGAAAATAGTGGCGAAAGAAAAACAAAAGCCAGAGCAGGCCCTGCACGACCCTGAATAAACAACCTTTTGAAAACGTTGTGGGAAAAGTAGAAAATGCTGATTATCTCCTTTTTACACAACGTTTTCTACCCTATTACAGACAACGCTTGTAATTTGAGTGACCTGTAGTTTGTCGTCTGCAAATAGCTCTAAATTTGGACAAATACAAAATATTGTTGTTTGGTAAAGAGTTAAAGGCTTTTTTGTGTCACAAAGTCATGGCTATTTTATTGTTGAATCATTAAAAATAATATTACTATAGCTCGGAATATCATATGGATATACCATGTCTCCGGGGCATGGTCAGACTTAGGCATAATGGCAGTGTCAGTCAAGATTAAAAAACAGAACAGGGCCACGTTTTTTGATAGTCGATGGCCTTTGCTAAAGGATTTTTGGCTTTCCTTTCTCAAAGTCTGAAGTACATTAGTGCTGCTTTAGAAAGGAAGCATAGACAGATTGAAACTCATTGTCGAAGACGATGCACATAGATTTAGCTATTTCAATTTCACAGGAGGGCAGGTTGATCAGCTCATTGTAAGCTTAAACTCTGTCAGATAAAGGCCATGCCATGTTAGAGGAAAACAGAACAAAATATGAAATGAATGAATCACTTATGTCAACCTACCTACCGGTATCTCACATCTTGATGCTGTAAAACATTTTTACAGCTTTTGTTGTGATGACATTTTTCTGCGGTAGATGCCATACATATGTACGCAAAACGAAAATTACATGTTCAATTTGTGACTTGATTTTTCAGCTTTTAATGTCAAAAAAGGTGTTTTTACCAATTACTGCGCATCATAATTTTCAAAAGAAATTAATAACTAAATTTCCTGTACACTTGGCAGATTTTGGCACCTAATCCTTAAAGAAAGATTGTAGCGAAATATTTCAAACAGGCAAGTGAGTTGCAAAATATATACAGTGAAAATATGTAGTAACCGGCTTTAAACTTGAGAACATGGCCCGTTACCCACTTACAAGGGAGACTACCACCGTTGTACACATTTTTTTTTTTTTTTAAGTTAGGCATGCGATTTGTAATTGTGTTTAAAGATGATCGCTACAGTTTCACCATTTTATGAAAACATTCAGAATTTCATGAAACTTTGTTTGGTGATAGTTTATTATCAGATCTACAAAAATAGGAGATAAAAAAAGGGGGTCACCAGCTTTGGGGAAATTCTATATTTCTTTTAGTACACCCTGCGTTACGGCTGTTCAGGATGAAATTTCACCTATGAAAACTAAGTCGATGTATATTTTTTTAAATGACAACAATCATAACCAAATTTTATGTCATTGTATTGGTGAAACATGAAATTTAATGAAAAAAATAATTTAGAGTATACTGAGTATCAATCTTAAAAAAAAAACCTTAAATTATGGCTAAAACACCTTTATTTTGGATAAAAAACCAAAAAATACAAAAAGTATCTTTTACAGTAATTTTTTTTTAATGTTCTAATATTCAGATTTTTCTTATTTTTTCTATGAATAATATTCAGGTACTAAACTAAAAGAATCAGGCTTAAAACAATAGGTTAACAGCCTTATTTTTTAAGAAAATACATTTTAAGTTTGTGGGTGGAGCACAAACTAATGAGTAAATGTAGGGTTTGTCAAAGACAGAGACATTATATGAAGTAAATTATCTCAATTTTTCAACAATACAACAATGCTTATAAGAATCAAGTTTGTTGCCCATAATAAACCAATCCATAGCATATAAATGTAATCCTGATGTTACCATTTAACCCGCCCGCCCGGGTGGCTCAGTGGTGAGCGTGTCGGACTCATAACCTGGTGGTTGTGAGTTCGATACCCGGTTGAGGCGAACTTTCTTTCCGGCGTATTTTCGCCTCTCACCTCTGCTGAAGCATGTGAGAAAAGTAGTCGGTGGCTTTGGAAAGAAAGTTGTGTTAGTACTGGTGTGAGAAAGCCAGGAAACACATGTGCGTCACCGACCGCCATGATATGACCTCAGCTGTTAAAATGGCGTTAAACCCCAATACAACCAACCTACAACCAATTACCATTTAACCCATTACCAAATGACTAATTTTGGACTCTTCTTAATTTGACGTGTTTGCAGACGCTAAACCAAAACCTGGTATTTATGTATCACAGTTCTTTGATGGGTCAGAAATCATTGCGTGAAAAGGAGAAATCAATCATGGCAGCAATTTGTCCTTTTGACATCAATGTTTTCTAATGTTGTCTACTGCAGACTCATCAAGGTAAGGGATAACCTGGTAAAGGAGAAAGAGTTATGTACAGCTCCTCGTTTTCTGCAAGTCTTTACCAAGTGACATAATTTTGGACTAGACCAAACTGACAGCATCTGCATCTGAAAAGATGTTTTAGCTCGACGATACGTCTGCCAGATAGAGCGCTAGTAGTAGCATCTGTGTCCATATTTCCGTTGTTAGGTGTCAACAATTCTTTAAACATCTTCTCCTCCTACACCGCTTGGCCAATTTGGACCAAACTTGGCTGGAATGTTCCTTGGGAGGTCCTCTTTAAAAAATGTTCACAGAATTTGATTTCATCAAAAACTCTGGTTGCCATGGCAACCAAATGGAATTTTCCAAGAAATTCTTTAAAAATCTTCTCCTCTGAAACTGCTGGTCAGATTTTGAAATAATTTCACAGATATGTTCCTTGGGTGACCCTTTTCAAAAATGTTCACGAAATTTTGATTCGTCGAAAAACATGGCCGTGGTAGAAGGGGGGTGCTCTTAGCGTCCAGCGGTGTCAACAATTCTATACAAATCTTCTCCTCTGAAACTGGTGGTCAGATTTTGAAATAATTTCACAGAAATGTTCCTTGGGTGACCCTTTTCAAAACTTGTTCACGAAATTTTGATCCGTCGAAAAACATGGCCGTGGGGGGGCTCTTGGCCTATCCTAAAATTTATTTGCAGAATTCTGATTCGTCAAAAACATGGCTGTGGTGATGGTTGTAGGGATGGTGACAGATTTTGAAATGATTTTTAGCTCCACTGGCCGAAGGCCAGCGAGCTATTGTCATGGCGTTGTGTCCGTCGTGCGTCCGTCCGTGCGTGCGTCCGTAAACTTTTTCTTTAAAAAACTTCTCCTCAGAAACTATTGACTGGATTTTTACCAAATTTCACAGGAATGTTCCGTTGGTGGTCGTCTTTCAAATTCCTTCAAATAATTGTGTTCCATGAAGAATTCTGGTTGCCATGGCAACCAAAGTAAAAAACCTTTAAAAATCTTCTCCTCCCAAACCGCTATTTGGATAGCATTATTATTTTGCAGGAATGTTCCTTAGATACAGGTTTACAGAATTCCTTAAAAAAAAAAAGATCTGTCAAAAAACATGGCTTTTATGGGAGACTCATTTTCCTTTTATGGTATAAAGTAAAATCTTTGAAAAATTTCTTCTCTAAAACTATTCATTGGATTTCATTGTTGTTTTGCAGGTAAGTTCCTATGGTGGTTGTCTACCAAATTGTTTCTTCAGTGAGCTAAAATGCAGGATTGAATGATAATTGTTAAAAACTTCCTTTCGCCATTATAGAAATATCAGGCCTGTGGAGCGATACAGGCGCTCAAGCGCCTCTAGTTACAGGTGACCCTTTTTAAAAATTGTTCGCGAAATTTTGATCCGTTAAAAAACATGGCCGTTTTGGAGGGGGGGGGGGCTCTTGGCGTCCATCGGTGTCAACAATTCTATAAAAATCGTCTCCTCTGAAACTGGTGGTCAGATTTTGAAATAATTTCACAGAAATGTTCCTTGGGTGACCCTTTTCAAAACTTGTTCACGAAATTTTGATCCGTCGAAAAACATGGCCGTGGTGGAGGGGGGGGGGAGGCTCTTGGCCTATCCTAAAATTTATTTGCAGAATTCTGATTCGTCAAAAACATGGCTGTGGTGATGATTGTAGGGATGGTGACAGATTTTGAAATGATTTTTACAGGTGACCCTTTTTAAAAATTGTTCGCGAAATTTTGATCCGTTAAAAAACATGGCCGTTGTGGAGGGGGGGGGGCTCTTGGCATCCAGTGGTGTCAACAATTCTTTAAACATCTTCTCCTCCTAAATCGCTTGGCCGATTTGGACCAAACTTGGCTGGAATGTTCCTTGGGACGTCCCCTTTGAAAATTGTTCACAGAATTTGATTCATCAAAAACTCTGGTTGCCATGGCAACCAAATGGAATTTTCCAAGAAATTCTTTGATAATCTTCTCCTCTGAAACCGCTGGTCAGATTCTGAAATAATTTCATGGATATGTTCCTTGGGTAACCCTTTTTAAAGTTTGTATGTGTAATTTTGATCCGTCGAAAAACATGGCCTGGGTGGGGATGGGCATCTTTGCACTGTATGGACTTAAAGAAATTCTTTGAAATTCTTCTTCTCCTAAACCACTTGTCAGATTTTGAAATAATTTCACAGAAATGTTCCTTAGGTGCCCCTTTTGAAAATATATTCTCGAAATTTTGATCTGTCAAGAAACATGGCTGTGGTGGGTGGAAGCTATTTGCTGTCTGAGGACATGAAGAAATTCTTAAAAATTTTGTCTTCTCTGAAACCACTATTCAGATTTTGAAGTTATTTCACAGAAATGATCCTTATATTATACCCGTTATTTAGCTTAGCTGTTTTCAAAGAAAACATCGAGGTATTGACATAGCCCTGTTGGCGTCATCTGCGTTGTATTTGTTGTGCAAAAACTTTGACATTTTGTTATATCTCGGCTTCCACTCAACACATGTACTTAAAACTCGGAATAATTGTTCACTAGTAAAAAGCAACCCATACAACGAGGGCAGTTAACTCCAAAATTGTTTTGTCCAAATTATGCCCCTTTTGTGATTTGGAATTTTATTTTACTATCCATCAAGGTTCCAACAGCCAATCATTGGCACTCTCATGAGGTGCTCATGTTCAACTTAATATTTTTAGCCACTATCGGGCATGTGCTCTTGTTCAAGATAAGGTCTTTGGGTGACCTATCCTAAAATTTATTTGCAGAATTCTGATTCGTCAAAAACATGGCTGTAGTGATGATTGTAGGGGTGGTGACAGATTTTGAAATGATTTTTACAGGTGACCTTTTTGTAATTGCTTGGCAAAATACTGATTTTGTTTCCAAAATTTCAATGCTTTAAAAAAAGTTGGTTATGGTCCTCTTAAAAATTCAGGTGAGCGATCCAGGGCCATCTTGGCCCTCTTGTTTTACATGTTAATTATCTGTCAGTGATCACCCTTCTTGGCTAGAGGTATATTGAATAAAAAGTCCAATTAGCTATTTTAACTGTTCTTCATTGACATCCATTCGTGGAGCCTGTGCTCAGTTGCTAGTGATCAGGGCTTGAATCCCAAGGAAGGCTGGTTTGATTCCACAGCTCAGCCAAACACTTTCCAAATAATGATGAGGCATTTTGTGCAGGATGCATTTATTTCTTGCCACTGGATATTGTTTTGACAATGTTTATGTTGGAACACAGCCAGTTGCTTGGAAAGAATGTTTTGTAAAGTACTGGTAAAAGAAACTCAAGGAAAGCATGGGCAGGTGCATTGGCCACTGGGATAAACAGCATTTGTACCATACTGTTTTCACATGTATTCATGCATTATTCCCTATTTTATGTTGAGTATAATATTCATATTTTCTTCAGATATTTTCGAAGCTATTTTTTACAAGATTGCTTGAGAAGGCAGTGAGTCAAGTGTATCTTACTTTTTCTTCTTTTTCAGTGCATTTTGCTTTTAATTAGAACAGTGCATGTGGTTGTGAGGTAAGTCTTTCAATATGTTTTGAAAAATGTTGTGTGGATTTCTCGTCTAAGCTCAGCTGTTTTTGAAGAAAACATCAAGGTTTTGTCATAGTCTTGGGGTTATCTGCGCCGTCATGGTGCAAAAACTTTGATATTTAATATTATATCTGTCATTATTGAATATGTTTTGTTTTAATTCAGACTAGATGTTAACTATCAAAAGGGAAACCCATACAACAGGGGTAGGTAGCCATCAAATTATTTTTGACACTGTTTTGCCTTTTTTCCGACCTACAATTTTTAAAATGTTTGACATTTTATAATATCTCTGTCGTTATTGAAGATGTTTACTTTAAAGTTGGATCAGGTGTTAACTATTAAAAGGGAAACCCATACAACAGTGGCAGGTAGCCATCAATGTATATTTTTTACACAGTTATGCCCCTTTTTCGACTTAGAATTTCCACTAAAAGCAATAGCAGTCAAGTGTTTGCACCCTTGTGGGGTGCTTTTGTTTTTACCTAACTAATGAAGCTGTTGAGTTTTTTTTTCAGCAATTTTTTTAATGGCTCATTTGAATTAAACAAATAGAAAAAATGAAATCTAATTATTAAAGGTTAATTTGATTAGGTAAAACATACATGAACTTCCTTTCCCTGAAATATTATCAATTTTATGTATGAAGAGATGTACATGTGCACGTATATAATAGTACCGGTAATTGGTGCTGCTAAGGTAGGGATTTTGGGAAATCATCCCACTGTATAAAATAAATGTCCCTCCATAATGCACATGGGTGGAACTTTCCCCTTTCAAATTTATTTGAAAATTGGTCTCTCAATTATTTTGAAATTATCCCCTGCAGGCCAATAGGACAGATGCCCTCTCTCTGAACAACCCTTGACAGGACACTGCTGCTCTATAAAATCCTTATTTATTATGTAAGTTGAAAACATTGATACAAAAGGAAAAATTGCTTATCACAAGCAATTTCTGCAATGGCCACAATGTTTTCAAAAGCTGTTTGCTGCAAGATGCAAAAAGCTGTCAGTAATAGATAATTTATAAATCAATTTACATGTATATAATACTTCAGGTACTTTCTTCATCTGTTTGACATCAATCTGGAAGGGGTCTGGGAGAACAGAGCAACCTATGTCTATTATACTGAACTTATATTTGAACTGTTGGCACTCTCCATTGATTTCGCGCATCATCTTCACATGCTGGTATGAATATTTTTGTTATGAATATTTTGTAAGAAGGTCTTGAAGTCCTGAAGTACCTGAGGCTGTTTAAGCTCAAAATTTAAAAATAAGGGAGCAAATAAATTACTGCATTTAACCAATGTTCCCTGCAAAAGGATGCATATTTTTCTACAAAGAAAAAGACGAGATGACAAAAGGATGGGAATGAAAGCCAGACTGAGGGAGACAGATGTAGAGGCAGACATACAGTCAAATAGATGCTCCAAATTAATATTTGATCTGCCAGTGTTTTGGCAGGGGAAAGTAAAAAAGCTCAGTTTAGATGAAATATTATATCAGACCATTCAGGCTATGTATCACACTATTTTTTTACTTTTCAATGTGATGAAATAATACTAAATTAAAGCCTGATACAATCAGCTTTGATAATTGTGATACACCTTTGAAGTATAATAGTGATTCATAGGTGGCATACTTTCTGTGCACGTATTGCAAGTTTAGTGAGTTTTACATTTTTAGCATTGATAATTGTGATACAATTTTGGAAGTATAGTAGTGAATCTAGGGAGGAATACTTCCTGTTTACATATCACAAGTTTAATGACTTTAGATTTTCAACTTGGCTGTTTTTGAAGAAAACATTGAGGTATGGTTATAGCCCTGTCGTTGTCTCAGTCCCTGTCATGCAAAATCTTTGACATTTTATAATATTTTTGTCACTACTGAAGATATTTACTTCATACTAGGACTAGGTTTACACTATCAAAGGGGGAACCCATATAAGAAGGGCAGGTAACCATAAGATATTTAAACACAGTTATGCCCCTTTGTAAAAAAGCAGTTGAAGCTGAGCGTTGGCACCTGCCTGCTATGCTCTTGTTAAAGTTTACCCCTATCGAAAATCATAGTTCGGATATGTCTGACAAGAAAGGCCATCCAGTAGGTGAATACACATTGTCTAAGATTAATTTGAAGGATGCCAAAGGCAACTTTACCTTGTTTTATGGACTCTGTAGATCAAAATCAGACTACACAGAATGTTCATATAGGTCTTTGTTTGCCATCATCATTTCATGAGACGTTCAGGTTGATACAGGGTTGAAATTGAAATGAAACTGTCTGAAAATACCAATATTGTAAATATGGTAGTCTAGGATTTAAGAAATAAGACATAATTTTTCTATGCCATATTCTTAAACACATGTATTTCAGCTATGCAAGATTAATTTCTATTTTATTTTTCAGCTATGGGGAAATATTTTCCTGAGTATGGCCAGTTTGGTGATCTGTATGCAGTTACGTTATCTGTTTTATGAATGTCAGAGAAGAATAAAGAGACACAAAAATTACAAGAAAGTTGTAAAACACATGGAGGCAAGGTAAATTGGCTCATCTTATCAACATACTTATTCAGATTGTCTAATAACTTGTTAACATTCATGATTACTGGAAGTCAGTTTTAGAGGACTAAACTTAAGATGTGTCCACAACCGCAAGTATTTGCAAAAGACAAGTTAAACATGGATAAAATTTTAAGGTTTGTGAATAACAGAGTAGAAAACATTGTAGGTAAAAGGAGAAAATACTGGTTACCAGCTGATAACTGCATTTTCTCCTTTTTACACAATGTCTTCTACCCTTATCAAACACAAATCCCTTGATTTTAGCCATATTTTACTGTATACGTGGATATATATGCGTGTCGAAAAATTTGTGAAATACCGATTACTAACATTTTGCGTATCGAAATGTTTACTAATTCAAGACACTTGTTATTTGTTGGTATACTTGTAGTAAAATACGCAAACAGAAAAGTTTACGAATTTTTCAAATTCGCGAAACCGCAAAAATTTCCACTTCGCTAAAATTTCCACTTATACAGTATTTGTTATCTCCGACATGCTTTCAAAGTGGACTAGTTGAAAGTGTTGTCATCTGGTAAGGGTTACACACTGTAACTCATTTCAAAACAGTTTGAATGGTTACTTGACTATTTACTAAACAATCTTGTGTTTTAACGACCATGGGGAAGAAGCCTTCTGAAAATATTGTAGATAAAGGTAAAAATATTGGTGACCAGCATTTTCTCCTTGTCCCATAATGTTTTCTGTTCCCAATGTGTGAGCCACTTTTAATCTGGCATCTGCAAATGCTCTGGATTTGGGCAAATCCAAAATTCTTGGTAAAGAGTTAACTATTTTTCAAATACATGACTGTACAAGCCAATACTTCATTTCCTCCTGGAGATGACTTAACTTTGTGCTGCTGCAGACACCTTTTTTTCAAAATTTTGCAATGCTATGAGCAATTTCTCCTTTTTCAACAATGTTTTCAAAAGCCTTCTGCTTTGGGTGATTAAAATATTGCCTGGAATTGTTATAACAACCCTAATTACTCCTTTTCCCACTTTGTTTTCTTCAGTTTCATAGACAAATTCCAAAGTTTGTGCCACATATGCCATCTGAAAATGCCTTCAATATGGACAAGTGTAAAATTTTGTTGTTTTTAACTCTTTACCAAACGACAAAATTTTAGACTTGTCCAAATTGAAAGCATTTGCAGACGACAAAATAAACGTGACTCAAAAATTGAAACTTGACTATAGAAGAGTAGAAAACATAATGGGAAAAGGAGAAAATGCTGGTTACCAGCATTTTCTCCTTTTCCCACAATGTTTTCAGAAGGCGTCTTCCTCTGGGTCATAAAAACCAGGGATTGTTTGCTAAAGGGTTAAAAGAGTTAAACTGTACCCAGTAAAGGTGTATGTTTCCATTTTGTTGTAGCAGGAATAATGTAGACTTTTGGAATGTGTTGTAGATTTGCTATGGCAACAGCGGAAGAGTTGGGCAATAATGATGATAATTGTGCCGTGTGCTGGGAGCAGATGGAATCAGCAAGAAAGTTACCGTGTGGGCACTTGTTTCATAAGTAAGTGTTGGCCATTTTTCCTTTACTCTTTACCAGAGAACAGAATTATAGAGTTGTCCATTTTGAAAGCATTTTCAGATGACAAATGAAATGAAGTACTGTTGAGGGGATTTGTCCGTCACATAAATTAAAATTTTGTGGAAAATGCTGGTCACCAGGATTTTCTTTTTCCCCCATGTTTCCAAAAGCCTTCATCCTCATGAGATGGTTTTGTAAAGGATTGATGATTACTTTAACCCTTTACCAAACAATTCCTGGTTTTAACGACCCGGAGGAAGAAGCCTTCTGAAATCACTGCGGGAAAAGGAGAGAATGCTGGTAACCAGCATTTTCTCCTTTTCCTACAATGTTTTCTACTGTTCCAAAGTCAAGTTCCATTTTTTTTGTCATGTTTATTTTGTTGTCAGCAAATGCTTTCAATTTGGACCAGTGTAAGATTTTGTTGTTTGGTAAAGAGTTAATCATCAGTTTCAGATAGGACGGGGGCATCATCACTTTAAGGTAAAAGGGACGTTTCTGGTGAAACCTTATTCCACACAGTTGCAGTCATTGCAATGGCATTCATTCCTTCCTCACCCTTGATCATTGTTTTAACGATGTTTATGAGGGAAAGCTGCCAGGGAAAAATGTTGTGCAAAGTACTTGTAAGAGAAACTTCATGAAACCATGGAAGGTGCACTAGCCACTGCAATATAACTGAAATCACTTTGAAAATGGCATAAAACACAATACAAACGAATCAAATATCCTTGTTTTAATGTTGCAGCTCTTGTCTGCTGTCATGGCTTGAACAAGACACATCCTGCCCGACATGTAGACAGTCTTTGAGTGACCGTCCGGAAACAGATCCAAATGGGAACGATGCAAATCCACATGTTCATGGAGAAATCCAACCTCCACCCAACCCTCCAGGCAACCAGACAACCAACCACTTCTTCCATTTTGATGGTAGGTATTTTTGTAAGAATATGGCCAAATATATTACCCCTTTGAACAAGTTCCAATTACACACCTCTAAAAACAGCCTTGTAAAATATAAATATTCAACATTATTGTAAGGTTTTATAAATTATATGAAAACATCGTGTTAGAAGGAGATGTTACTCATTACTGGAAATTTCTTTTTATCTACAAAAATTTGTCCGCAGCAGGGCTAAAAAGACAGTCTTCAGATAATAATGTGTAAAATATTTTTTGAGCATAAAAAAAATATCTCAGTTTAAATTTAAATTAAATGAAGGTTACTAAAGTCTCATCCAGTTTTTGAGAACATATCTATATGAGTCCGGCTCTGTGAAAAAGGGGTATAATGCATTGGCATAAAGTATCGACCCCTGTCAGCCTGTGCAGACCACACAAGCTGGCCTGGGTCAAAACTTTTTGCAATCTGTAAATTTTCAGCATATTCAAGGACTATTCTATCTCACAAAGTGGATTTTGTGGGTCCATTATTATGTGATGGCTCGCTTAGTATAATGCATCACAGAGATGCATTAAACGGCCTTTCTCAAACCATCACTCATATATAATATTTTATGGTTCCAGCATCTCGCTATGTAAGCTGGTTACCCAGTTTCTCTGTAGAAGTCACTCACACCAATATGATGCCGAGTAACAGACTGACAGCTGCACAAACATCACAACTTGATAACATGGTAAGTAGGACTGACTTCATTTTTCATTGGATAGAATTTAATCTATTACCCCATGAGAGTTTGATTCATTGCAGTAAAAACTATCTTTATATCTATTAAAAGCTTGAACACATTACACAAAGGACAAGCATTTTCAACTCCATTAGGGCCAAATGTGAAGGTTGACCTCATTTGACAGCAGAAAGTGTAATCCAAAGAAACTCAGAATTATTTTTAGCTCAGCCTTTTTTGGAAGAAACATTAAGTTATTGCCAAAGCTCTGGCATTGTCATCTCTATCATCTGCGCCATCCCCTGGGTTTTTGTCGTGCACAAACTTTGACATTTTGTATCTCTGTTATTACTTAAGATATGTACTTCAAACTTGGACAAGTTGTTAACCATCAAAAGGAGAACTCAAAAAGAGGGGTAGATCAAAATCAAAATATTTCTGACACAGTTATGTCGCTTTTTTACTTTAAATTTTCACTGAAAATCAAGCACTTGCAGCCGTGAGTTGGCACCTGCATGCGGTGCTCTTGTTTGATCTTATAATCTTGACCCAACAAGTGGATGGTATATATACAAGATCATTCATACTGTAGGTTCTTGATCTATGCTGTGTACAAAAGCCTCTGTATTCCCCTACGGCAGCATACAGGTTATGCAAAATTTATAGAATTTATACAAAATTTATATGAGACATTCTCTGGGAAAAGGGAGTTTTATGCATCTCTGTGATGCATTATACCATGCATGTCATCACATTTTTATGGATCCATAACATCCAATTGGTCTAACAGCCAACTCACAAGATAGAATGGTCCATGGACATGCAGAAAATTGACCAATAGCAAAAAGTTTCGACCCATGTCAGTCTGTTCGGACTGCCAAGACTGATATGGGTCGGTACTTATTTCAGATGCATTAAACCCTCTGTTGATAGAGCATGGCTGATATTAAATAAACTGATTTCACATTTTTCCCCACAGGCCCGTCAAGTGTTACAGGTGTTCCCACACATGCCTCTCAATGTTGTAATGGATGATTTAAGAGCCACTAGATCTGTTGACTTTACTATAGAAAATATCCTGGAAGGAAGATTACAAGCACCACCAGTGAGTACAGTTCATCCTTCATAGCTCATGAGAAGTTTGCTTGACCGTACTTAAGATATCTAATATCAACTTCTAAATTTGGTTGTGGCAACCACAGGAAAACATCAACGAAATTCTTATATGGAGCAAGACATGTGGAAACATAGTAGGATAAGGAGAATATGCTTGCAATTTTATGTTTTCCAGAATGTTTTCTAATCTGGTGTTTTGAAAGGAAAAAAAGTTGACATTAAGTTTACAAAGTATGAAATTATATATTACTATTTATGTAGCATTGAGTTCATTTTGATGTAGAACAGGAAAAGTAAAAAAACTGTTGTAGTAGTTGTAAATTAGCTGGTTAAGCATTTTCTTTTCTTTGTTCACTAAATTTTGTCATCATACCAAGTACTGAACCTTTCACAACAAAATCCTGAAATTTTACTGACCCTGAGGAAGAAGACTTGAAAACATTGTTGGAAAAGGAGAAAATGCTGGTAATCATAATTTTCTCCTTTGCCCACAATATTTTCAACGCTTCCAAAGACAAACCCCATCATTGGAGCCACTTTGAAATTGTCATCTGCAAATGCTTTCAGGTAGGACGAGTCTTTAATTATGTCGTTTGTTAATGGGTTAATTCTTTTCTACAGCCAGGAACTTTACTAACCAGAACAGCTTTACTGGATGATGACAGTGATTTATCTGATGACTCAGTATCACAGGTAAATATTTCACATATTGTACACAAAGGGTTATTACATACATGTAGGTAACTATTTAAGATGTACACAAACATAGTTACACAGGTAAATATCTCAGATGCACACAACATAGTTACACAGGTAAAATATTTCATTTATGTACACAAACACAGTTACACAGATCAATACCTCACATATGTACACAAACAAATACTCAAGCAAATATCTCTCACAGGTATGCAAACATTGTTACACTGGTAGATATCTCACATATATACACAAACTTAGTTACACTGGTAGATATTTCACATATGCACACATACATTGTTACACAGGTAAATATACATTGTTACACTGGTAAATATCTCGTAAGCATACAGATACATTCAAGGATAGAGCATTTTATTGTTATCTACAAAGTACATTTTCAGTATCCCTGACAACAAGATGTTTATGTTGACATAAACGATATAATTGTGATAAATATGATACCTTAATAATTAGTCACATAAAATAAATCACCCATTTTCAATATTTTGTCCAATGGCCTTTATCAAGGAAGAAAAACATAATCTATTCAAACTACAGGATTACATGGAACAAAGTACAAAAGACTTGACATAAACTTATACTTGACACACATGCATATTCCATGTGGAATTATTCTTTATCATTAATAATCATGACTTGGGTTATCAGTGTGTTTACTGAATTTTTATGCATGTTTGTACATATTTGTTTTAAATGTTTCTATTTTTTATTTTTATTTGATTTCAGATTTCCACAGATTTATTAACAGATTTACAGTTACCCACAGAAAGGGGAGATAATTTATCAGATGACAGAAGGTAATGATATAATTATATGAGCCACACTCAAGCAAAAAGGGATTCAATGCATTACATAACTAGGGATCTATATAATACATTTTGTCTGACAACGAACTAAATTATGTAATAGAATGGTTCTTTGGCATGCAGAAGATTGATTAATAGCAAAAAAAAGTTAGCCCAGGTCAGCCTGCATGGACTGCGTAGGCTGACCTGGATTGATGGGTTTTTTTTGCAGATGCATTAAACCCCTTTTCACAGAGCATGACAAACACGTATTGAACGATTTCCCACACAACTCTTCTCTATTTTGCCTCAATTATTGTATGAAAAGGACTTATGTGCAAAGTCTCTTAATTTGAAACTGGAATAGGGTCATGCCTTGTAGCTCTGATGAAGAATGCTTCTGAAAAACATTGTGGGAAATGGAGAAAATGTTGGATACCAGCAAATACGTCTTTTTCCACAGGTGTATTGCTTATTCAAAGTCAAATCCAGCTTTTGAGCTACATTTCATTTGTTGTCTGTAAATGATTCTAATTTGGACAAGTCTCATATTTTCTCATCTGGTAAAAAATTCATTCCAAAGTTCAGGATTCTCCTTTTGCTTGGCTAGGATACAACATATCTGACAGCCAATAAAAATAAAGGAGAGTTATTACTGTCATTGTGTGGCCCCAGGAATTCATGTGTACTGTCGTTAATTATACTTAGAGAAAGCATTGTTCAACTTTTTAAAGCCTGCACTCTTTAGATTTTACGAAAACATATTTGCTCTTATTAAACACCAAAATGCAATTGACAACTTCAATTATTTCTGAAGACAAGATCAGATTGCACAGAACTTGGTGGTGTGTATTCTGACATTTGATCCACTTTGTCAAGAATTTCTTGAAAATGCTTTCAATTCCCATACTTACTTGCAACACTTTGCTTCTTCCTTTTGAAAGAAATTTTTGTGATACATTGAAAGAATTTGGATATGAAATATTTTAGAAACAAACATTTTTGGTCATTCAGTTTTTATTGTTGTCACTATAATTCACAGAGACAAGAATTAGACTTTTAATTTTCTCACATATATCATCTTATTTCTTTTGTTAGGGAGGAACTGCCATCTCAGTTTAGTGGTCGATTTTCAAAATCTTCAAATGAAAGAGAGAGCATGTTACAAGATAGAAAAAACAGTATGTTGGAGCAAGCTAGAAGGTTTGTGTTCAATTTTGTTATTTATGTGATTTTTGTTGTATGAGAAGGGAAAAAAAAAACTGCTTCTGGCGTACAGGTGATCCCAGGTTTTTCATCACCTTTAATGAAGATGTTTACTTCAAACCTGGGCCAGTTGTTGGGTTAGGGAACCCATACGAGAACGGCAGGTAACCCTTAAAATATCTTTACAGTTATGCCCCATCTTTTGACTTGGAAGTCTTATTGAAAATGCAACTGCACCTGGTGGCAGTGGATGTGAGGTAGAGTGTTGGCCTCGTAACCATAAAGTTTAGAGTTAGATACCTGAGAGCAAGTGCTGTTCATTGGCCCCCACATTTTGCGCGAGTACTGATGTAGTTTCCAGGAAGCAGAGTCGAGAGAGATCAGTATTAGTTGCAAGAACTTGTTTCTTAATTGCTGTAAAATAAATATGTTCAACCCTTTACCAAGCGATAAATTTTTAGCCTTGTCCAAATTGAAAGCATTTGCAGACAGCAATTTTGATATGGCTGAAATGGGGCAATTTTTCTTTGAGAGGGTAGAAAATATTGTGGGAAAAGGAGAAAATGCTGGTTACCAGCATTTTCTCCTTTTCCCACAATATTTTCAAAAGGCTTCTTTCTCAGGGTTGTTAAAAGTTGGCATTGTTTGGTAAAGTATTAAACTAAATGCTGCTGAGTATTGGCATCTGAAGGAGGTACACTTATATGGAACTCCTATACCAGTCATGTGATTGGTTGTAACATTTTCATTCATTTGTAGAGAAGGCTTGTCATACATTTTAAAATATAATCAGAAGTTCAATGTTCAGTTACGAAACAAAATTAATTATATCAGTTTTATAAAATTTAAAGTGTACAAAAATACATCTGTTCTTCTGAAACTGTTTAAGCTTTGACCACATAGTTCTGACTCTTATCAACCCAAAGAAGGAAGCTTTTTGAAAAGTAAAGTCGAAGTCAAAACTGAAACATATTTTTTTTTTCTTTCAAGACGATACCTTGCAAAGCAAAGTGCATCAACATCCACCGTAGATACAGAACAGCCATCAACTTCAAACAGTCCATCGTCATCATCATCATCATCATCAGCTGGTCATTTGTCCGAGAATCTTGATGGTAATTCAGAAAACCTTGTACGTCGCCGAGAACTTGCATACAAAGCAGCCACAAGAAGACTTGAACACAATACTGACACTTGAAAAGAATCACAGAAATGTATATAGATATATAGTATAATTATGAAGAAATTGTGATATTAAAAGAAAACTGTTTTGTCCACTTGTAGTCAAAGACTGAAACAAGAGTATTGAGATACTAGCCCTTTACCAAACAATCCCATGATTTAACGTCCTTTAGAAGAAACCAGCTTTTAAATACCTACTTGAAAAACATTATTTGAAAAGGAGAAAATGCTGTTTACCAGCACTTTTCTCCTCTTCCCACAATGCTTTTTATCCTTTCAAAGACTTAACCTCACCACTTGAGCAATGTTTAATTAGTCGTCTGCAAATACTTTCAGTTTGGACCAGTCTGCAATTTTGCAACATTTATTTTTGGTTAATCTGCAGTTGTTTAAAATTTGGACTGGTCTAAAATTTGGTTGTTTGGTATAGAGTTGAACCACATTTCATACTGATTATCAGTATTTTACATAGATGTTTTCAAACTTTAACTCTTTACCAAACAACAAAATATTATACAGGTCCAAATTGAAAGCGATCGCAGACGAAAAATCAAATCTTGCTCAAATGTTGATATTTGTCTCTGAAAGGGTAGAAAACATAGCGAGAACATAAGAAAATGCTGGTTACCAGTATTTTCTTCTTTTTCCACAATATTTTCAAAAAGCTTTTCTGATGGTCGTTAAAACTCTGGCTTGTGTGGCAAAGGGCTAATCAGGAGATATAGTGTTCAGTGGATAAAGATCTGTAAATTGATGGATGTTTTGTGATTTGTTTCGATAGGAGGTGGAAATAGGCGCTTTGGCAAGAGGAGGTGCTTTTTTGAACCTTTTTGAATGTTTTTGATTGTCCAGGCTTCTTTTACTTTTCTTTATGAAAGGTAGAATGGGAAACTTTCAGATATTATTGAACCTTTAACCAAGCATTCCCAGGTTGTAAGGACCCCAAGGAAGAAGGCTTTTGAAAACATTGTGAAAAAAGGAGAAAATGCTAGGGGCATTATGTACACTATCAACTGCTCATTGGTCTGTTTGGAATTCATTTTAGAAGGTGACGAGTTACAAAGTACCATTAATGTAATAAATTTCATGTGTGTATGAAATGAAAAGCGCCTTTCACTTCTTTACTTGCCTTTGTGGACAGTGTAGATCAAGATCAGGCTGCACAAAACGTGCAGCCTGATCTTTGATCTACACTGTCCACTTAGCTGAAACACTGTAGAGAAAAGCATCCATGGAATTGTTATTGTTTGGGTCTTGTTACTTGGATGAAAATTTCTGTTGGGTTTATTGGGTGCTTTATGGGTTAACTTGCTTTTGTATAGAAAGTATTTTCCAAAATTGTAATGCATACTTCAACTCTGCACCAGAATGCAAAACCTTGGGCATGACCACTTTGAAAGCACTCGCAGATGACTGAATGTGTTTTATCATAATAGGATTTGTCTTATATAGGGGTATAAACATTGTTTGAAAAGGATAAAATTCTGAGAGCATTTGCAGATGACTGGATGTGCTTTAAATGATAGGATTTGTCTTTTCTAGAGAAAAAAAAAAATTGTTGAAAAAGGAGAATATGCTGGTAATCATTTTCTCCTTTGCCCACAATTTTTTCTACCCTTTTGAAGACAAACACCATCATTTTAGCCACAATTTTGCTTTCAATTTGAACATGTCCAAAATTCAGTCTATCACTTTACTAGAATATCTTTGTGTCCTTAAGTACACAGTGTATAAAAACCCTGCAGAAAAGAGAGCTTTTGCTTGTATCAAGCAGTCGCTAGTTTTCCCATATATATTTTCTATAGAAATGTAAAACATTTTTTTTCTTGCCTTCCAATGCTTGTGATAAGTTTTTGTTACTTCTAAAATAAGCCTAAACAGCAGTGGATTGAACTTCATACCGTATAAGTGGTTTTTTTCTGTTGGTTACAAATTCTACATTTTTTTCCAAAGATAGAGGTGTTCAAATTTCTGTAAACATTATTTTTGCAGTGCCCAGTCTGAGCATTTTTGGTATTTCATATCTGCTGCAGTTAAATTACAAGAATTACAGTTGACGATAATCTACTTTTGTTTCTGGAGACTTCCGGCCATGTACAAATATCAGACAGATATTCTCGCCAGATCTAAAGATACTACCCTATTGAAGATCGATAGTTTTAAAATGCACAATGTTGGTCAACCGCTACTTTTGTGAAAGAATATTTTAGAGGATTAATGGTATACATGTTTTTGAAATAGTCTGTATTCAATACAACTGTGATGTCATACCCCAATGTCTGTAGCAGAATATTCTCATTGATGACTAGAACTTGTGCTTGCTCTAAATATGCCTCTGACTTCAAGTCTGGTGCTGAGGCATTGTCTCTATGAAGGTAGGAATGAGCTACTTTTATCACATGTTCAAGTTTTTTAGGTTGCTCGTTCGCAACTAGGAACAAACAGGCTGGGGCCATTTTATTTCTTAGAAATCTAGTGAATGTCTGGAACATATAACTCTGTGGATTGATTGAATTTGCGTTATTGTCGGCACCGGTTGCCCTTACGGGCAATGCCCCCTGAAGGCTATTAGTATTGTTACGGGGGATAGTACAGATACAGGACGAAACCCACCCTAAGTTATGCCTGGTCCTTTAACATGCTTGGTGTATAGTACCATCACTAGGGACCTCAGTTTACCGTCTCATAAGAAAGACTGCTAATAATTTTAAATGGCCAGCCGTGGGAATCAAACCCACACCCTCAAGTGACCTGAAACATCACGTTCACAAGTCCTATGCTCTACAAACTGAGCTACGCAAGCTGGTCAAGATCTGTGCATGTACACTATGGCTGCATTTATACAGAGCAGTGTAACTGAGTCTTTGACCCATGTCTTGTATTAAAGTATCTGCTTGTTGACAAAATGACAACTCCTTGTTGGCATCTATCCCACACATTCAACTTGGAGTGTTTGCAAGTTGCTCTTTTGTAAACATCCATCAGTGAAGCAGCAATTTCCAATCACTAAGATCATATATAACATGTATAAACACAACTACGAGTTTCCCAATGTTGTTAATCTATGGTAGACAAAAATACCATAATTCAGCACAAGCGAAATGATAAGTGTTGACCTATTGTCACATTTAAAATGTGAGAATTTGACTTAAATGCGAAAACAACTACATGTAGAATATCAGAATTGTAAGCAGCGATTTTATACAATGGGGCGTGTTATTTGGATGTTAAATCTTCATTAAAAGATATAAACTGAAATTTATCTGTATTAAGAAGTCATATTTGATTGGCATTTGACTGCCTCGAGTTGGTCCGCAGATATAGCAGAATTAAATACCCACAGAAAAAAATTACTTCTACGGTACGTATTTTAAATTCTACATCATTTCAACTGATTTAGATGGTCTTGGTCTTTCAAAAGGCTTATCTGATTAGATTATACCATTTATCACCATGATTTGCAACTACCATAGATACAGCTTTGCGTCCTGTTTGGCTTAAGAATCAACCCTGGTAGTGCCAAACTCTGACTTGTTCATGTGTACAGTGTCGATCATGATCAGACTGCACAGCATGTATCTCCATTGTGTACTTCTCTGCAGTCTGATCTTGGATCTACACTGTTCACTTCTTTGTCAGGCGTTCTGCAAATGCTTTCAGTTTGGAAAAGTCTAAAATTTTGTTGTGTGGTAAAGAGTAAGGCATTGGATTAGTAACTAGGAAATCTTTGATATATACTTGCTGGCTGTGATGGCTGTCCTAGCCAACTAATTGTGAAACCAAGAAAGAAATGAATAAGTTAACCATGATAGGAATTAAACAAATTGTTGAAAGCAGCTCATGAACTGTTTTCGTACAAACAAACAGATACATGTATAAGTAAGCTGAAATAACTTTCAGATGGGCATTAATCTAATGTTAATATGTATGTATTAAGGTTATTATACCCAACAAAACAGAGTGTGATACTGGAAGCAGCCTGTTTGTCTGCCTGTCTCTTTGTGGACATGCAGAGAGGTAATTTGTGTGGCAAAATTTTAATCCAGTCAATTTTGAAAGCAGTTGCAGATGACAGAGGAAATGTGGCTAAAATGATGGGATCTTTCCTTTAAATGGTGCTAAACATTTAAGCCAGCATTTTCTCCTGTTTCCACAATACATTTTAGCCGGCATTTTCTCCCGTTTCCACAATCTTTTCAAAAGCCTACGCCCTTAGGAATGTATATACATGGGATTGTTTGGTAAAGGGGTAACAACCCTGAGGAAAAAGGTCTTATGAAACATGAGGGAAAAGGAGTAAATACCAGTAACTGTATTTTGTTGTCTGCGAATGTTGTCATATGGACAAGTGTAAAATTTGGTTGTGGGGTAGAGTTAAGTCCCTTAGCTAAATTTCTACTTATAATAGTCCAACTAATGAAGAAACTTTTTAAACAAGATAATAAATAGTATAGGGTATTTACAGATGGAGGTGTAAAATTACAGAGCTAGGTAAATGTGAAATTATCTAGGTAAATGTCTTTTTATGATAAATTGCCTGTATGTGTTATGACTGGGATCAAGTAGCTTATGAGACTGAGCTACAAGCTTCAGTACATCCCAAGGTAGTCAGCTGTTTCCAGGAAGTTTTATCTGATTGGTCAAATTCTAGGGAGGGGGGGAATGACTGTACTATCAAATACCCCAAGGGCTAATAAATGTCAGAGTATTGTATTATCACAAGCATTACCACTAGTGTTTGATATCAAAACAAGTGCCTGTAATGTTCAGAACTGCAAATTATAAAAGATAACAAGTTTCTCCAAATTTTTCAAAATTAGCTGTTAAGTAAGCCAATTTGAATTTTCAGCTCGGCTGTTTTCAGAGAAAACCAGGAGTTATTGTTGTAGCCCTGGCGTTGTTGGTGCAAAAACTTTGATATTTTGTGGTATCTCTGTTATTACTCAAGATATTTACTTCAAAGTTGGACAAGTTGTTAACTATCAAAAGGGGAACTCATACAGCAGGGGCAGACAGCCATCACTGTTTTGACACAGTTATGCCCCTTTTTAGCTCACCTGAGCAGAATGTGCTCAAGGGGAGCTTTTAGGATCACCCGGTGTCCGTCATCCGTTGTCAACAATTCTTTAAACATCATCTCCTCCTAAACCGCTGGGCCAATTTGGACCAAACTTGGCTGGAATGTTCCTTGGGAGGTCCTCTTTAAAAAGTGTTCACAGAATTTGATTCTATCAAAAACTCTGGTTGCCATGGCAACCAAATGCAATTTTCTTAGAAATTCTTTAAAAATCTTCTCCTCTGAAACCCGCTGCTCAGATTTTGAAATAATTTCACAGAGATGTTCCTTTGGTGACCCTTTTCAAAAATTGTTCGCAAAATTTTGATCCGTCAAGAAACATGGCTCTGGTGACTTGGGGCTACTTGCACTATACGGATATGAAGAAATTCTTAAAAATTCCTCTCTGAAACGGCTGGTCAGATTTTGAAATAATTTCACAGGTATGTTCCTTGAGTGACCCTTTTCAAAAACTGTTCGCAAAATTTTGATCCGTAAAGAAACATGGCTCTGGTGACTGGGGGCTACATGCACTGTATGGAAATGAAGAAATTCTTAAAAATTCTTCTTCTCTGAAACCGCTACTCAGATTTTGAAATAATTTCACAGAGATGTTCCTTGAGTGACCCTTTTCAAAAATTGTTCGCAATTTCTAAGAAATTCTTTAAAAATCTTCTCCTCTGAAACCCGCTGCTCAGATTTTGAAATAATTTCACAGAGATGTTCCTTGGGTGACCCTTTTCAAAAATTGTTCGCAAAATTTTGATCCGTAAAGAAACATGGCTCTGGTGACTTGGGGCTACTTGCACTATCCAGCCATGAAGAAATTCTTAAAAATTATTCTTCTCTGAAATGGCTGGTCAGATTTTGAAATAATTTCACAGGGATGTTCCTTGAGAGACCCTTTTCAAAAATTGTTCGCAATTTCTAAGAAATTCTTTAAAAATCTTCTCCTCTGAAACCCGCTGCTCAGATTTTGAAATAATTTCACAGAGATGTTCCTTGGGTGACCCTTTTCAAAAACTGTTCGCAAAATTTTGATCCGTCAAGAAACATGGCTCTGGTGACTTGGGGCTACTTGCACTATCCGGCCATGAAGAAATTCTTAAAAATTCTTCTTCTCTGAAACGGCTGGTCAGATTTTGAAATAATTTCACAGGTATGTTCCTTGAGTGACCCTTTTCAAAATTTGTTCGCAAACTTTTGATCCATAAAGAAACATGGCTCTGATGGCTGTGGGCTATTTACACTATGTGGACATAAAGAAATTCTAAAAAAAATCTTCTTCTCTGAAACCACTGGTCAGATTTTGAAATAATTTCACAGAAATGTTCCTTGGGTGACTCTTTTCAAAAATTGTTCACAAAATTGTGATCTGTCAAGAAACATGGCTCTGGTGGAAGGGGTTATTTGCACTATAGGGACATGAAGAGGAATTTCTCAATTTTTCTTCTCAGGAACGGCTAGTCAGATTTTGAAATAATTTCACAAAAATGTTCCTAGGGTGACCCTTTTCAAAAGGTGTTAGGGAAATTTTTATCCGTGGAAAAACAACAGTCAATTGTTGGCACCTGCATGTGGTTCTCTTGTTCGACTTATGTTTTTAGTCACTATCGAGCATGTGCTCATCTTCAAGAAATTGTCCTTGGGTGATCTATCCAAAAATTTATTTGCAGAATTCTGATTCATCAAAATCATTGCTGTGGTGATGATTGTAGGGGTGGTGACAGATTTTGAAATGACTTTTAAAGGTGACCTATTCAGAATTGCTTGGCAAAATAATGATTTTGTTTCCAAAGTTTCAATACCTCAAAAAAAAATGGCTATGGTCCTCTCAAAAATTCAGGTGAGCGATCCAGGGCCATCTTGGCCCTCTTGTTCAACTAAGAATTTTCACTGAAAATCAAGCACTTGCAGCCGAGCGTTGGCACCCGCATGCAGTGCTCTTGTTCAAAAATAGCGTTGAACAAAAATTTTCTGTGAAAAGAGGCACTGTGTGGAACATCCATGCCCAACAGACAGTGCTGATCTTTGATCCTCCTCTTTGATTTTATACACCTACCTAAAAATGAACTTTAGCTTCTATACAATAAATGTTCTGTCATAGGGAATTGAATATTTTTTGCATGCCAGCCAGACTACAATGTTTTGATTGCTATAATTAACCCTTTACCACAATCCCGACTTTTAACGACCATGAAAAAGAAGCCTTTTGAAAATACTGTAGGAAAAGGAGAAAATGCTGGTAACCAGCATTTTCTCCTTGTTCCACAATGTTTTCTACCATCTCACAAACAACCCTCATCATTTAAGACACAAAGTTTGTCAGCAAAAGCTTTGAAAATGGATGCATCTATAGTTTAGTCAAGGGTTAAAGACTAAACCATCTCCTAGGATCTGACCAATCAAATGAAGTTGCACAGAAATAGCTGACTTTATGCGTAATACCTGTCTCATCAGCTACTTGCTGAGATCCATTCAAGTTCTGAATATAATGTAATTAGGAATATGGCTTTTTTGAACCCGTATAGATCCAGCTTTATCTGCTGAAATTTCATCTTTTACCCAAGGGTACACTTTTATATATTCAAATTTTGTAATGCGTAATCTTTCCTTTCATAACAAGAACCTACCTGTATTTTTCTGCATTAATTGTAGTGGTATTTCATTTTCATTTGGTCCTTGCAATCAGTTCATTGGAATTTTGTGAAATTCAACACACATTGAATAGAAGCTGAAATTTCAAGATTTCTTCGCCATCAAAAGATACCAAAGTAGTGGTGGACTTTAGAACAGGGGGTTTCTGATTTGAATCCCCAGCTCAGCCAATGTCTTTCCGAGGACTGATGATAGTTATTGCTGTCTCACTAGTGATGATTTATTCAGTGATGGTTACTTTGGGAAGAATATTGAGTCATCTTTGTTTTTTCGTCTGCTAAAGCTTTCAATATGGATAAGTGTAAAATTGTGTTGTTTTGTAGAGAGTTAACCCTTTTCACACAATCCGAAGTTCTAATAACCCTAAGAATCGTTTTGAAAACATTGTCGGTAAAAGAGAAAATGCTGGTAACCCATAATGTTTTCTCTCCTCTAAAAAGACAAATTGCATCATTTAAGCTGTATTTGATTTGTTGTCTGCAAATGCTTTGAATTTGGATGAGTCTAACATTTTGTCGTTTGGTAAAGAGTTATGCACCAGGACAGGTTATACCATTTTTGTAGCTGAGTGGCATGTTAGTTGAAGGGCATTCTTGTCAAATAGCATTGTAGTTGAATGGCATTTTAGCTGGTGGAAAAGAATGATTGTTTATGTGGTGTTTAGTACCATTTTCAATATTATATCAATTATATGGCAGAGGCCAGTACACCTCTTCTTGCTTTCTAGGCATTTCTTTTACCAGTACTTTGCACAGTGTTCTTCCCACAACTTTGCCACATAACCATTAATGTAACAATGATCAGCAGTGAGAGAGGAACAAATCCTGTCTCAATGACTAGCATCAGAAAGAAAATAGGCTGAGCTGGGGATTCAAACCAGCCACCCTCTGTTCTCAAGGCTGTACACTACCTAATTTGCTACCAGGGCTCTAGTGTTGGAAAAGAATAGTTTGCATGTATGTATTTAGCAAGAGGATTTTCATACACCCAACCAAAATGTCATTAGTGACCTATTGTCTGTAAATCTGTTGAGATATAATTTTGTTGCTATCAAATCTTCATTTCATTATTGAAATAAAAGTTTACATGGCCAGAATGTTGTATAATTTTACATTCACAATGATTTGTTTGCTTTTCTGTTCATTAATTCTTGCCTTTGCAATTTCTAAAGTCATTTTACCATATAATCTGTATACTATTTATAGCCAAAACTAATTTCATCCTAACCCTTCACCTTATAACAAAATATGAGACTTATCCTTGGAAAGCATTATCAGGCAGCTAGATGAATGTTACTCTTAGCATGATATTTGTCTTTCAAAGCCTAGAAAACAGTATGAGAAAAGGAGATAATGATGATAACCAGGTTAAGGGGAAATTCATCAGTTTTATAAAACCATGGATTTTTTTTTTTTGGAAAATGGTCAGGTAAATATTGTTTTAAGCTCATCTGAGCTCTTGTTTATTTAAGTTACCCATATTGATTGATTGATTGATTGATTGGCGTTGAATGCGGTTTTCAACATTATTTCAGCTTTATCCCGGCTGCCAGTGCACCTATCATGCTTTCCTGGAGTTTCTTTTATCGGTACTCCACACAATATTCTTTCCAAGCCACTGGCTGCTCTCCCACATAACTGTCCTCGAAACAATGGTCAGCAGTGAGAGAATAATGAATCCTGTCGCAATGACTATCATCAACCCTCAGGAAGAAATTGGCTGGGAATCAAACCAGTGACCCCCCCCCCCCGTCCTTAAGTCCTGAATGCTACCGACTGAGCTACCGGGGCTCTGCAAAAAGTAGACCATATAGGACCAGTAATTATGGTCCTCTTCTCAATATGGCTATAAAACACAGTCGTAAAGGGTGAAATTGCTTGTTTCGAGCTTTTTCCTACAGTGTTTTCTGAAACTTTTACACAAAGGTTGGTAAAAAGGTGTAGTTGTGCAGTGATGAGAGCAAAAAAAGCAGGATGGACCCATAAGAAGCTGCTCTTCGGTGAGCCCTCTTTAGAACAGTATGCTGGACTAAAACCTGTCTTAACCTTTTACCACACAATCACAAGTTTTAACAAATCAAAGGAAGAGGGCATTAGAAAACATTGTGGGAATAGGAG
This sequence comes from Hippopus hippopus, assembly GCA_946811185.2. Taxonomy (NCBI): domain Eukaryota; kingdom Metazoa; phylum Mollusca; class Bivalvia; order Cardiida; family Cardiidae; genus Hippopus; species Hippopus hippopus. Next base: position 8,804,110 of record OX328103.1, on the reverse strand, counting down.
AAAATGCTGGTAACCAGCATTTTCTCCTTTTCCCACAGTTTTCATCTTTGTCAAAAACAAATCTCATCATTTGAGTCTTATTTAATTTCTCCTCCACAAATGCTATTGGTATGGATGAGTCTAAAGCTTTGAAAGGGTTGAAATCAATGTGGGAAAGAGAAAAAATCTTCGTTACCAGCATTTTTTCCTTTTCCTACATTGTTTTCAAAAGCTCTATTCCTCAATGTAGCTAAATCTTGAGATTATGTAGTAAAGGGTTAACTCTCAATCACACAACAAAATTTCAGACTAGTCCCCGGCCCCATTGTACTCCATTGTACTGGTTTGAAGACCACATAATAAATGTCACTCAAAACATAAAATTTATCTGTCAAAGGGTAGAAAACATTGGCGGAAAAGAAGAAAATGCTGCTTACCAGGATTTTCTTCTTTTCCGACAATGTTTTCAAAAGGGCTCTTTCTCAGGGTGGTTAAAACTCGAAACTGTGTGGTGAAGAATTAACAAGCAATATTGTTGTATCTATGATTTTTTCTTTCATATAATAATAATTACATGTATATAAATAACAAGTCATTCAATAACTTTCCATTTCTTATTCACAGACATATTAATACATTTATACAAAATAAACAGCAATTTACATATGAAACATCGATCCAAATGATGAAATTCTTGATGGCAGTCTCTTACAATCTTCCTGAACCTATAAAATGCAAAGAAAATATCTGAGCCATCCTCTTGCAAAAGGGAATGGTTTAACTCTTTACCCAACAACAAAATTTTAGACTCAACAAAATTCAAAGTATTTGCAGATGACAAAATGAATGTAGCTCAAATCATGATTGCTGTCTTTGCAGGGTAGAAAACATTGTGGGAAGAGGAGAAAATGCTGGTTACTAGCATTTTCTCCTTTTCCCCCAGTGTTTTCAAAAGCAATCTTCAGGGTCGTTAAAACTCGGGATTGTGTGGTAAAGGGTTAATGCATCCTGTGATGCACTATGTCACTATACACAGCAAGTCATCACACAAGTATGAAATCATGAACTCCATTTTTGTCTAACCAACTGAATCAGAAGGTAGAATAGTACTTTGACACGCAGAAATTTGACCAAAAGCAAAAAGTTTCGACCCAGGTCAGCCTGCGCAGTCTGACCTGGGTTGATACTTTTTGCAGATACATGAAATCCCCTTTTCACAGAGCATGGTTCATCTGTACAATGCACAACAATATCTAACTCGCCAACAGTTATCACTCCAGTGTCCTCAGATCCCAAGGGTACCTAAATTCTAAGAGAAAGCCCTAAGAAAGTCAAACAATCTAAATTCTGCATTTTAGAGAGCGAGACAATCTTGAATTTTCTAAAACAGTATGTGTTCTGATAATGATAATATTTTATATAGAGGACAAGTGTACCATGAACTTGTAGATACTAGTACAAGGAATATTTTCAAAATAACCCAGAAAATGCACTCGCTACTATTTCTTAACCCTTTATCAAACGACAAAAACGTAGACCTGTCCAAATTCAACGCATTTGCAGACAACAATTTAAATGTGGCTCAAATGATGGAACTCATCTTTGATAGAGTAGAAAGTATTATTTAAAAAGGAGACAATGCTGGTTACCAGCATTTTCTCTTTTTCCCACAATGTTTTCAAAAGGCTTCTTCTCAACGGTTGTTAAAACACAGGATTGTTTGGTAAAGGGTTAACTCTTTACCACATGACTAAAATATAAACTAGTCTGAATTGAAATCATTCCAATGTGGCTCAAACGATGAAATTTGTCTTTGTTAGCATAGAAAACAATGCTGGTTACCAGCACTTTCTTCTTCAACCACGATGTCTTCAATAGGCTTCTTCCTAAGGGTCGTTAAAACTTGGGATTGTGTGGTAAAGGGTTGATAAAATATGAATCCGATAAAGTCATACTTGTGTGCTGATCATGATAGAACATTCTTCCTATTCAATGGGACAATATCCCATATCTCTGACTGGACAGTGCACTGGTCGAGGAGTCATTATTTAAAATTAAATGTCTTGCCCTATTTTACTGTATTCCAGCCACAAGCAATGAACAGTCCAAGCAACCAGCACTGCAAATAAGGATCCAACTTTACCTGGTGATCAGCACTTTCTTCATTTCCCAAATTGTTTTCAAAAGCGGTCTCTGTCAGGATCGTTAAAACTTTAAATTGTGTGGTAAAGAGGTAAAATAATTTTAAGCCATCAATGATATAACATTTGCAGCAACTTCTCAAACATCCTTGAAAAGAAACACAATACATGTAATATGGATACAGGTTTAATACATGATTTATGTTTGAAAATTGTGATAAAGGGAGCAGTTGTTGATTAAAACCTCTATGAGGGTCTTATCAGCATGAATTAAGGCTTAACCCTTTACCACACAATCACGACTTTTAACTACCCTGAGGAAGAAGCCTTTTAAAAACACTGTGGGAAAAGGAGAAAATGCTGGTAACCAGCATTTTCTCCTTTTCTCACAATGCTTTCTACCCTTCCCAAAACAAATTTTAACTTTTGGGTCATATTTATTTTGTCGTCTACAAATGCTTTTAATTTGGATTGGTCTAAATTTTGTTGTTTGGTAAAGAGTTAACTCCTTACAAAATAATAACACTATGGACTTATCCAAATCCAAAGCACTTGTAGAAGAAAAATGCTGCAAAAATTTAGAGTTGTTAAAACTCGGGATTGTGTGGTAAAGGGTTGATGCATCACAGAATTAATGTGATCATATTCTGGAAACAAGAGCGGCAAATTGTCGCAAGATACGCCTGTCCCACTGCCAGTTGTCAAGGGGGTATAATAATCATAAAGGGCAGGTAATGCAACAAACATGTTTACCAAGTCTCAAGTCAATTTGACTTGAGGTGACAAAGTTCCGTTCCAGACAAGCAAGAAATACTGTTAAAATGAAGATCAAAGTGGAATTACTCGAAATCCGCACTAGGTAGAGTTATTGTTCTTGCGCACTGTACTCCGTAATATTGCAACAAACATGCATACCAAGTTTCAAGTCACTCTGACTTGAGATGACAAAGTTATATTCTGGACAAGCAGAAAATGCTATAAAAATGACGATCAAAGGGAAATAACTAAGACAGCATGAGATAGAATTATGGTTCTTTCGCACTGCACTCCGTATTATTGCAACAAACACACATGTCAAGTTTCAAGTCAATCAGACTGGAGATTACAAAGTTATGCTCCGGACAAGCAGAAAATGCTGTAAAAAATGACTATCAAAGGGAAATAACTCAAGACAGCACGAGATAGAGTTATGGTTCTTTCGCACTGCACTCCATATTATTGCAACAAACACAAATACCAAGTTTCAAGTCAATCGGACTGGAGATGAAAAAATTATATTCCAGACAAGCAGAAAATGCTGTAAAAATGACGATCAAAGGGAAATAACTCAAAGACAGCACGAGGTAGAGTTATGGTTCTTTTGCAATGCACTCCTTATTATTGCAACAAACACACATGCCAAGTTTCAAGTCAATCGGACTGGAGATAACAAAGTTATGCTACGGACAAGCAGAAAATGCTGTAAAAAAAATGACTATCAAAGGGAAATAACTCAAAGACAGCACGAGGTAGAGTTATGGTTCTTTTGCAATGCACTCTGTATTATTGCAACAAACACACATGCCAAGTTTCAAGTCAGTTGGACTGGAGATGACAAAGTTATGCTCCGGACAAGCAGAAAATGCTGTAAAAATGACTATCAAAGGGAAATAACTCAAAGACAGCACGAGGTAGAGTTATGGTTCTTTCGCAATGCACTCCGTATTATTGCAACAAACACACATGCCAAGTTTCAAGTCAATCGGACTGGAGATAACAAAGTTATGCTCCGGACAAGCAGAAAATGCTGTAAAAAATGACTATCAAAGGGAAATAACTCAAAGACAGCACGAGGTAGAGTTATGGTTCTTTCGCACTGCACTCCGTATTATTGCAACAAACACACATGCCAAGTTTCAAGTCAATCGGACTGGAGATGACGAAGTTATGCTCCGGACAAGCAGAAAATGCTGTAAAAATGACGATCGAAGGGAAATAACTTACAGACAGCACGAGGTAGAGTTATGGTTCTTTCGCACTGCACTTCGTATTATTGCAACAAACACACATGCCAAGTTTCAAGTCAATCGGACTGGAGATGACAAAGTTATGCTCCGGACAAAAACTGGACGCCGCCTGCCAACCCACCCGCCCGCCCACCATCCATGGGTGATCCCATAATACGTCCCGTCTTCGACGGGCGTATAATAACTCAAAAATTAAGCAAGCAAGAGTTATGATTCATTTGCACTGCACTCCCCCTTAATGAGATCTATCCACCCACGAAGTTTCATAACTGTAGCTAGCATAGTTTTGGAGATATGCTTTGGACAAAATTCAAGTATGAATATAAACAAAGGGAAATAACTCAAAAATTAAGTAAGCAAGAGTTATGATTCCTGTGCACTGCACTCCCCCTTGATGAGATCTATCCACCCATGAAGTTTCATAACCGTAGCTAGTATAGTTTTGGAGATATGCTCCGGACAAAATTCAAGTATGAAAAACAAAAAGGGCAATAACTCAAAAATTAAGCAAGCGAGAGTTATGATTCCTGTGCACTGCACTCCGCCTTGATGAGATCTATCCACCCATGAAGTGTCATAACTGTAACTAGCATAGTTTTGGAGATAATCTCCGGACAAAGAATGGGGACGCCGCCTGCCCGTCCGCCCGCCACGGGCGTATAAAAAGAGAAATTGCCCATTGTGAGCGGTTTCGCCGGCTGCCACAATGTTTTCAAAAAAGGTCAGCTGCAAGACAAGTCATTTTCCAGAGGTTATGGGTTATCGATGATTATAATGCAGATTTCTCTTACCTTAGCCAATAAAGTTCATGACAACTAAGTGAAGAACCACATTGGCAAAAATGAAATCAGCAAATGCTCTTTCCGGACTTATCCCGGCAAATTCCGATTTGTTTTGTGGATTTACTTGTAATCGTAGGCAAACTGAAATGAAAGATGAAAATGAGTAAGTACACATACAATTTTTCCCCCTTTAACATTCTATTGAGAGCTTTAGGTGCAGTGGGGTGTTACCAGCATTATTTTTTTTTATCCTAAAATTAATGTAAATCTAGCATGACAAAATTGTCTAAGAATCCAAAAGATGAGTTAAGCTCTACCAAACAATCCTTTATCCAGTTTACCTTGAAGAAAGGCTTTGTGGAAATAGGAGAAAATAATGGTAGCCACCATTTTCTCATCCAGTACAGGGTCCAAAAATTTCCAGAAAAGACACTTGTCCTGTAGGACAAGCAACTTTGAAAAAACGCCCTGCTTTGATCCTCACTCGTCCGACGAGAAAAACCTTTCCAATATTGGACTCTTGACGTTTTTTTTCCCCAACGAAACGGAAACGTTACAACAAACCTTAAATACCGGGTTTTAAAAACCGGTACCAGTTATCTGGTCAAGTTACAGAAATTAATAAAGCCAAAACAACACAGTTTTTCGAACTGGTTCAGGAAATTATTTGCATTAATGTTAATATTGTTTGTTTTAATAATTAGCAAAGTTGCTTATACTGAATTAGGTCTATCCAAAGCATACTATAAGATTTTTGTTTGCAATGACAGGTCCCGGGTTATATCATTAGGCTGACTTGAAACCGGTCTTTATTTGGAGCAGAGACCAGCATGTTTTATGTTCTGTTTCAAAATTTGATTTCCTGAATACCCTTAATTCACTTATTCAATAATGGAATGGCCGTTTTGTCTCCTGTAAGCTAAATATTCATCTGAAAAACTTGTTTTACTATCTCCTATTCACCACTCGTCCTGCCGGACGACCATGACTGATATTTCACTCGTCCTTATCCATTTCTTGCTCGTAAATACGAGCGGACGAGTGGTTTCTTTGGACCCTGCAATCATTCTTTTGCCACATTCATTTAGGAAGGCCAAAGCTCTTCCCGTACTTACAGTCTCCCACGTTTAACTAATCAAAGATTTTAAAAGTAGTATGTACAAACACAGTACATACATTAATGTTCATTAATGGACTAAACTGGTCAGATGTATGTGGAAAAATAGCTTGTATGATGCTAGGCATGTCATTTTGCTGTCAAGTAATTTTCAATTTCTTTAAGAAAATTAACTCCAGCAGACAACTATTTTCATTTTGAAACTGTGACCATTTTTGAAAACATTTAAGTGAAATGATTCTTACGTCTAAGAGTATAAAACAAACTTCCCCTTAAGCTGCAATAAATTCAGCTTTAATCAATGTTGATATCTACATGTCGTCTGCTACAAATTTGTTTCTGAGGGTTGATCAGACAATTTAACAAAAATTTCTTGCAGTACGCCTGCAAAGGCAAGAGCATATTGATAAGCAATGGACTCATTGTTACTTAATTCTTTATCACGGGACAACATTTTGGAATCGGCCAAATTGAAAGCATGTGCAGACGACAAATTTAATGTAGAACAAACGATGAATTTTTTTTTTTTCTCACGTTTTCAAAAGCTTTCTTTAGTCAGAGTCGTTAAAACTCAGGATTGTGTGGTAAAGGTTAACTTATGCCATCCCCTATGCTAGGTATGTACTCACCAGCAATTACAAACGTTCCTACACACGATATGAAACCTGACAGGAATGAGTTGAACGGGAACGTGCCAACTAGTGAACAGTAAACGAATTGCACGATGCCTGTCAGCATTATGTAAAACAAATAAGCATCGATAATCTTTAGCTTCTTTGGAGTACTGTTCATGTACTCATCGTAAAACTTTCCGATCACTGTTGTCAGTTTTTCTGGCATTTTGGATATCTTTTTTGCCGGTGCAGATCGGACGTGGCAAATAACCGGAAATTGTAAACATTGACGGAGACTGCTTCTAAGAAAATCGAAACCATTCGATGACCGTTTTGTAAAGATTACAAATATCTAGTGATACGATTTTATTTCTATTTTGCGAAGAAATATAATCGTAGCAATTACAGTTATTTTCCTTTTTAAAAATTCATTAAAAAAAAAAAGCCTGTAGTGAATAAATAATCTGACCATGTGACTTTGTCTGGTGTACAAGATGATCACGTGACCAACAACCTCGCCATCTTGTTCATTTATTTTTTCATTATCGAAAATCAAATACTTTACAAGAGTTAACGATTGAGCTGGTGAGATATTTTCATAAGTTTGTCCTATATGACACACAAATCATTTAAGCTCCTGAAACTTTGCAGAACATCTTTACGAACGGAATGCAGCATAACTTAATTCAAGTTACGACCACACAAGCCCAAAGTCACATTACGGCATGTAGACGAAATGATAATTTGTAAATTTCGCGCGCTAATAATCAGTAATGTAATACCCTTTGCCTGCATTTTTCGTCGTGAGAAGGAAAAATATTATATTTTTTTACTCATGGTTTTCTCTTAACACAGCGAAATATGTTATTTCATGCACTACGCTAGCAATTCCATATATGGGACAAAATCGAGATCAACCACGGATAAAGTCTGTACTGTAGATCATGACAGGATGAGAAAGCGCGCCTGTAAATAAAAGGGAATATCAAGTTTTCACTTAATTTCCTCCATGGGTTGATCTGAGAAAAAGGTCAAAATAAAGAAATGCCAATAAACAATACCATTATTTCATTAGTCTGTTACAAAACTGTCCAGTGTTTAACCATTTACCACACAATCCTGAAATATATTGACCTTTAAAAAGACAGCTCTTGAAAACCTTATAGGAACAGAACAGAGCAGACATTTATTTTTTGACGTATACAAGTTGTACATTGTCACAGCACATATACATATAATGAATTTATTCATGTGAACAAACATAAAACATTGTGAACAAACATAAAACAAAGTTGGAAAAGTAGAAAATGCTGGTAACAGTGTTTCATTTACCTGTGCGTCCTGCGTCAGGGACGCAAAGAAATTGCCGAGGACGCAAAACTTTGAGATATGTGTATTTTCGAGACGCACTGATTTTGATATCAATGCCTTTTGCAAAATTTCGTTTGATCCCGATCAATTAAAGTGTTTACATTTTCTATCGAAACACCGGTAATTTTTCTACTTTAGACTGGTACCTTCATTTTCCGGTCTATTTTTAGCCTAAGTAATCTAGTCTATGGAATGGTTTCCGTTTTTCTTTTTATTCGGGTACACGGAATATCGACATCCAGCACGTACGTTATAGATCCTCTCCAAGGCATATTCTTACTTAATTGCAGAAAATTGTAGTCAATATGAATGAACAACTATCATTTCATGTCCTCATCGGCAAATAATTACTTTTTGAATCTTTTTTATACCCGGGCAATTTAGATATCCTCAGACGATTTCCATTTCGTCGAAAAAATTCCAGTGCGTAGATCTATATCTAAACGATGTAATGCGTAAGCAATGCCACCAAAAAAGAAGGCAAAATCCGATCACAAACAACAAACTTTAACTAGTTTGTTTACGAAATCACAAGAGTCTGACCTGCCGATTCATAGTGACTTACATACCGATAAAAATGTCGAGAATAATGAGAAATCATCGGCAGTTCAATCGGCGTGGATTCGGCCCCGGCCAGTTCGAAACCGAGAGAATTCAAGTCACACTGGCTTAAACTTTTTAGTTGGCTAACTTACGAAAGTGAAGAGAATTCATGACAGACAATTCATAAATCAGACCATACAGATTTTTTAACAATTTGAACAATATTTTTTTTAAAATGGGGTTTAACTCATTACCACACGATCCCTAATTTTGACGCCTCTGAGAAAGAAGCCTTTAGAAAACATTGTGGGAAAAGGAGAAAATGCTGGTAACCAGCATTTTCTCATTTTCCGACAATGTTTTCTACCCTTCTAAAAACGAATTCTAAATCTTCAAAAACTTCAATAACTTTTATTTTGTCGTCTGTTAATGCTTTCGATTTGGACAAACCTAAAATTTTGCCGTTTGGTAATGAGTTAAAAGGTGGGACTCGTAAAGTTGGTTTCAGACTCATAGTTTTTCATCCCAGCGAGTCCCAGGACTCACTTATAGCAAATTGTAAAAAAATCACTGTGGTAAGCAGCATTTTCTTCTTTTCCTGCATTGTTTTTTTACTCCTCCAAAGCTGATCATTTGATCCACTCTGAATTTGTCTTCAGCAATGCTTTGAATTTGGACAAGTCCAAAATTTTGACATTTGGAAAAGTAAATTTGGTAAAGCGTTAAAAGACCCTGTCCTTTCACTCCTTTGTGTATGCATGCATACATTATCTTTTATTTCAAACCAGGGCTCCGGAAATTTTTCAATCTGAATCGGTCCAGGCCGGCCCCTTCCCCTCCTCCAATACTATTGTACCCCTACTCGGTACCCAGAGGCATATAAATAAAGTCGCATGTTTATGTCTCTGACCTACCCCATCCCCGATCGTTGCCTGGTTTAAATGTCATAATATATATCAATTTCTGTTGCAGGTTTCTCTTTCTTGTGATGGATTTTTGTTCAAGCTTACATGATTGAGAATGACATACGCAGACGAATATTCAATAGTAAAGCATAGTTGACAGTCGTACCTTGTTTACGCATGGCATCCTACACTTCCGGTTATGTATAAAATTGCACTTCCGGCAATGTAGCAGAAGGTGCCCATCGACGTCGATTTGACAATTAAAATTATTCATTCATTCAACGTTTTTCTTTTGTCAATTTTTATACATCCAATAGCGTTGTGTTGCAGTTGGCCACTGCTTGATCACAATCATAATTCAATTGCAGTGTTCGCCCCTGTGCCACGTCGAGGCCCAACACATCCGTCTTCAACAGGGGATTTTTTTTTTTTTTTTTTCATTTTATTTATTAATTTATTAAATCCTGATTAAATTCTTACAATGAAATATACATAAATGTTACCATATAGCAAAGTCCAGATTAAACTTATAAAAGTTTGTTCTGGCCTTTTGTGTTTTTGAAAATGTGACGACCTGCACTCATTCTAGTACGCCAAGCGCGAAATATTGGCAACGGGTCAAATTCAGGAAGTGCAGGTCCATTGATAGAAATTCGCATCAATTTGTCCAACATTTCGACGCTCAGACTACATCGCAGTCGTGTCTTGATCAGGTTCTGCTTTGAAAACCCACGTTCACACTCTACAGAACTGACAGGCAGTATTCTGCTGATAGCTAAAAGCTTTGTCATGTTAGGAAATTCCCTTTGAAAATGTTCTGCTGAAAGCATTTCCTCGGCGAGGGAAGACATTGTCAGCCTTTCCTGCTTTTCGGTGGCTGGTGTTCTTCCGCATTTTGCGAACATGTGATTCTTGAACAGTGACCATTCTCGTTTTGCGCCATCAGCACACACAGGGGGTGTATCAGGTCCCCTTTTCTCACCAAAATGCTCCAACAGAACATTCATTTTGTCAGAGCCAAATTTGGCCTTTTCTTCAAATGACTTAGGAACGTTTCTGGGTTAAAGATAGAAAGAGCATCCCAGATTTCTAGCCGAGGAAACCGACTCTGTATGCTATCTTTGAGAATACGTGAGAATTCAGACACGACTACGGGTAGCCTAGCATCCCTGGGATGGCGTTTTATTTCAAAATCGTGAAATGTCTGTGCATTTCTGTAACTTTCTAAGAATTCACCTAAATTTTTACCATAGGTTGGCTCTTCAACCAAATATTGTTGCTCAATAGAATCGCACACAGCAACTAGAGTTTCGTGCAGGTCACAATAATGTAAATTCCGTTCTTGGAATTTACGTGATACCTGAGCAATATCACTCATTATATCGCTAAAAAAGTGAGTTAAAAATAAAAATTTGTAGGATGACATGGCACAGTAGAGTGATTCAGCCATCTGATCGTCATCGCTATCGCTCTGTAGAGATTTTAACAGAGACTTAAGTGATCTGCGGACATTAGTCACGCAATTTGCAAAGCTAAGCCACCTGATTTGATGGACGGCTAAAGGTTTAATCTTTGGGTCATCCAAAACTTCCTGCCAGACTCTTAAGTGCTCAAGTCTTTTAATTGATCGACTAAAATATGCATGTATTGAATGCAATGCTCCTTCATAGTAATTCACTTCTTTCACTGATTTTGCAGCATCAAGGCTCGATAAAGCAAGTTTATGAGCTACGCAGTGCATTGACAGCATGTACGGGTTTTGTTCTTTCAGTCGATTGGCAACACCATTGTGTTTACCCGTCATAACAGCAGCACCATCGGAACCAAACCCATAAACTGTGGAAATATCTATGTCACAGGCTCTGAAGTAGCTTATTAATGAATTATAAACGACACTCGAGTCTGCAGATGCCAACTTAATCAAAGTCAAATATTTGGTTTGCACGGAGCCATTATCGATGTAACTGATAAATACTATCATGTGTTTTTCTAGGCCTAGATCAGTGCTTTCATCCACCATTAGCCCCAGCGCCGGGCTATTTCTTAATTTCACCAAGAGTGTCTCATCAAGATGATCAGAAATCAGACTTATAAATTCAGAGCAAGCACTGTCTTCTTGATATAGGTTTTTCGTTAAGCACGTGTCGTTACATAATTGCAGTTGACAGAGCTCTGAGTACATAGATATTGGCAAGTTCGTTTTAGCAACAGTATATGCCGTTCTAATAAGCCTGCATACAGCGGCTTCTATTTTGTCGAATTCTTTTACTATGCAATCTGATACCGATGGTATTTTTTTCGACCGAGTTTCTGTGTCAAGCTGTACAGAATTTACATGCCCGCTACTGCTCTCGTGCTCACGTAATGTAGAGATACGAAAATTCTTTGAGCCAGACAGTGAGAATTTTGACTTGCTTTTGTGCAAAATACACAGAGAACAGAACATTGCGTCATTTTCAAACTTGAGCCACTTAAACTCGTCTAACCAAGATTTTTGAAATGACTTTTTAGCTGAAGTATCTTCAGTCTTTGCCTGCTTTGTATTTTGTTCCATGGAATTGCCGTGACTAAGCTTTCTTTTCTTAGTTTTCGTTTTTAGTTCATGGTTCTGTTTGCTGCTTTTTAGGACAGAAAAAACATTTTTTGTAGATGCATCCGCATCATCAGTTGGTTGCCCAGGCCAATTGAATTTGTCATTAACTGTGGTAATATGACTTATTTTTGAGTTGCTAGTACAACTCTGCGACTCTGTCGGGTCCCCAGTCCGACTTTTTGAGCCATCCAGTTGCCCAGGCTGGATTTGTTTGTCAAGATGACTAGGGTTGCCAAGCCTGTCATTTGACTTTTTGAACATCGCAAGGATATTCTGTTGTAGAGCCATTTCGATTTCATTCGAACAGCAATAGACAGCCATACTCGTCTCGTTTTATACTCTTCTCTTTTTTTTTGAGTACTACAAATTTGTTTCACGAGTAGCGGCAATTAAAATTGTCGCAATGTTTGATGACCTGTATTTTAAAGACGCGGCCTCAAACTTCAAACATGTTTAAAATTATTGTCGGTTCTAAACCCCATTCACAAGCACCAATTATACATTATGCAAACTCGATATCATTTGCTCGATCAAGCATGAAACTGAAACAAAAATATTGGCCAACTGCGAACACAACGTAAGAACCAGTCCACGTGCGGGGAATCACCTAATCTGTGCCTTGCGGGTAAACTCGTTATCGGATATTCTCCACACTTGGATGTAATGTGTGAAAACCCTGAACCCTAGCTGTGTTTTGTGGATTTTTATTGACAGTTGGTGTTATACGCAAATATAGATCCAGAATTACTTTGAAAAACTCGGACCGATTTATAGGTATGTTTTCGCAATTCTAATCGGTCCGGCAACTCAAAAATCGGTCTGGACCGGCATTTTGTCGGTTTTCCGGAGCCCTGTTTCAAACATCTTGTCTGAAACTGACCACCATTTTTGACTAACCTTCATAGAAATGATCCTGCCATGGCCCTCTTCAAAATTTTGTCAAAGATGTTGATTCTATTTGAAACTCTGGTTGCCGTGGCAACAAGATTGAATAATTGAAAATATTTAAAGTCTTCTCTGAAACTCGATTGTTGGATTTTTCTCTAAATGATCTTTCATGGACCTCTTTCAGATATTTTGATCTGGCAAAGAACATGGCTGTTGTGGGCTTGGCTTAACTCTTTACCAAATGACAAAATTTTGGACTCGTCCAATTTGAAAGCACATGCAAAAGACAAAATTAATGTGACTCAAAAGTTTCAATGTGTTTGTAGAAGGCTAGAACATATTGTGGGAAGGAGCAAATGCCGTTTACCAGCTTTTCGTCCATTTGGAGAAAATGCTGGATACTAGCATTTCCTCCTTTTCCCAAAAGCCTTTTCCTCAAGGTCATTAAAACTAGGGATTGTGTGGTAAGGGGTTAATTATTAACATTTGAACTATATAAAGTTTAGCTTAAAATACTGTTCAAGGGAAATAACTGTTTACTGAACAGGTTATTACTATTCATCTCTCTTGATAATAAAAATGCACAGTAACATGATTGATATTGTGTACTCAAGTTTGTGAAAACTGCTTATGAGTTGAATATTCAACATAAAGTAAGGTTTGTACCTTTCAGTTTTTGTCACCTTATATTTCCCTTGATAATCAGACAGCTGATTGATTTTTAGCTCCACTGGCCGAAGGCCAGTGGGGTTATGTCATGGCCCGGTGGCCGTCGTGCGTGCGTCCGTCCTTGCGTTAACTTTTATTTCAAATATCTTCTTTTCTGAAACTTAACATCCAAATTTGATGAAACTTTACAGAAATGATCCTGCAATGGTCCTCTTCAGAATTTCTTGAAAGAATTTGATTCCTTCAAAAACTCTGGTTGCCATGGCAACAAAAGTGAAAAATATTGAAAATCTTTAAAAATCTTCTTGTCTGAAACCATAAGGCCCAGGGCTACCAAATTTGGTATGTAGCTTTATCTAATGGACCTCTAAGTAGTTTCTTCATATTATAGCCCAGGGATCAAAATTGGTCCCGTGCCAGAGATCACAAGTTTAGCATGGGCTTATATATAGTGACTTTGATTTAAATAGTAATCAAGGGAAATATCTCCTGTTATAAGAGATAAAGTTTGTTACTATTTATCTCCCTTGATTATCAACCTGCAATGATACATGATTGATGTTGATATTCAAGTTTTTTGGATAGGATTGTTATCAGGGAGACTGATTTATTTTGATGCTAGTAGTTATGCTCACATCAGTGGAATATTAAACTTAAAGTAAGGTTTCTGTCATTCAGTTTTCTTTCCAGAACGTTACCTATCATGCCAATGAATAAACCTGCTTGCATTCACTGACATAATCATTGCACTTAGGAAGATATGACATTTTTTTTTTTGTTGGGCAGGGGGGTGGTTATGTTTTCCAAGTATGTTTACTACCATACAGACTTGTTATGCTGTATGTCTCTGCAATGCCATGTAAGTGCATGATACGTTAATTTTACTCTTTAAAAGGACAAATTTTTTGACTGGACCAAGTTTTAAAGCCATTGCAAAAGACAAATTGAATGTAGCTTTAATGATTACTTCTGTCTTTGATAGGGTAGGAAACACTGTTGGAAAAGGAGAAAATACTAGCTGACAACATGTTGTCCTTTTCCCACAATGTTTTCAAAAGCTTTCTCTTTAAAGGTCATTAACACTTCGATTTGTGTGGTAAAGGGTTAAAAAGCCAGTGGAGCGATACAGGGCCATCATGCCCCTCTTGTATGGTGTTTAACATCATTTTGAACATTATATCAGTTATATTGTGATGGCCAGAGCACCTATCCATACTTTCCTGGAGTTAGTTTTACCATTACTCTGCATAATATTCTATCCAAGCCAATGGCTGCTTTCCCACATGATTGTTGTCGAAACAATGGTCAACAGTGAGAGAGGAATGAATCCTGACGTATTGACTATCATCAGTCCTCAGATAGAAATTGGCTAAGCTGGGGATTGAACCAGCTACCCCCCCTGTTCTCAAGTCCATAGGAGTCCGTAGTTTGATTCCTGGCACCCATAGACTATGTATTATAAACAAGGGATTTAACTGTATGCAGTCCGTTACTCGCCCCCGGTTACAAAAAACAACGTATCTTTTCTACCCATTCAGTTATTCTCCTATTTTTTTCTACAGCTGAGAGCTAAAACATTTTTCTACCAGAAAAACACAACTGTTTGTCAGTGGCTACTGCAGTCTAGCTGATACATTCGCTTGAACTTGTAAACTCGCTCAAAAATCTGCACCATTGACACGGGTTCCTACATCCGTTTTCAAGATATAAAATGCACTTTAGATCCAGTGAAACGCAGCATTAGCGGCACCCATCCTTTAAACATGTTTAAAAATACTACTGACCTATAGTCTTTATCTTCAATAACGGCGAAACGCCTCAGAATTCATTGAATTTGTGATCCACGTTCTTATTTCGAACAACTGCAGCCATCTTCTGTCATGTGACATTGTTTGGAACGAGAAATTTCATCGGTTGATATGTACTAACAGTCGTGCATTCAACCAATGAAATTTCGTACAGTTGCTCACACCTTTTTGTTACGTGACAGTACGGTGACACTGTTTGGAACGAGAAATTTCATTGGTTTATATGCGCGAACGTCAGTATCGAATATACGAACCCGTGTCAATGGCGAAGATTTTTGAGCGAGTTTACAAGTTCGAGCGAATGTATCAGCCAGACTGCATTAGCCACTGACAAACAGTTGTGTTATTCTGGTAGAAAAATGTTTTAGCTCTCAGCTGTAGAAAAAATTAGGAGAATAACTGATGGGTAGAAAAGATACGTTGTTTTTTTGTAACCGGGGGCGAGTAACGGGCTGCATACAGTTAAATCCCTTGTTTTAGTCTATGGGTGACAGGAGTCAAACTACGGACCCCTATGCTCAAGTCCTGTGTGCTACCGACTGAGCTACGGAGGCCTGGCAAATCAGAATGCACTGTAACATGATTGGTAGTCTGTTCAAGTTAGTGATTACTGCTTTAAAGTTTAGCATTCAACATGAGGTGAGGTTTGTACCTTCTGTTTTTGGCACCATTTATCTCCCTTGACAATCAGAACGCACTGTAACATGATAAGTATTGTATAGTCAAGTTAGTGGTTACTGCTTATGAAATGAATATTGAACATGAAGTGAGGTTTGTACCTTCCTATATTTGGCACCATTTCAGGGTTTGACATTCAACATTTTTTACAACTAGACCAGTGGACCAGTAATTTGCAATTTTTACTTGACCACTTCAGATTTCTACTAGTCCATTTTTTGCAAAATGAACAAAAGTGTAAAATAGATCAAAATAGATATTATTTCTCTTTTTAGGCCTAAAAAAAAATATCAGTGTTTAGGGTTTCCCTACCCTACCTAGAAAATGCTGCAGACCCTAAACTTTTTATGCTATGATTGAAAAAAAAATATCTGTTGGGTGTGATAATGTGATTTCATTACATGGTCCATATATAAAGATTCTGGAAAAAAAAAATAAATTCCTACCAACAGCATCTCGGACCGAAACCCTAAACACAGATATTTTTTAGCTCCACTGGCCGAAGGCCAGCGGGCTTATGTCATGGCCTGTTGTCCGTCGTGCGTCCGTCCGTGCGTCCGTCCGTCCGTGCGTCTGTCCGTCCGTCCGTGCGTTAACTTTTTTTTAAAACGTCTTCTTCTCTGAAACTACCCATCCAATTTTGATGAAACTTCACAGAAATGATCCTGCCATGGTCCTCTTCAGAATTTCTTGAAAGAATTTAATTCCTTCAAAAACTCTGGTTGCCATGGCAACAAAACTGAAAAATTTTGAAAATCTTTGAAAATCTTCTTGTCTGAAACCGTAAGGCCAAGGGCTACCAAATTTGGCATGTAGCTTTATCTAGTGGACCTCTACCAAGTTTCTTCAATTTATAGCCCTGGGGTCAAAATTGGCCCCGCCCCGGGGGTTACAAGTTATACATGGGCTTATTTAGGGAGAACTTTAAAATT
Organism: Hippopus hippopus; assembly: GCA_946811185.2. Classification (NCBI taxonomy): domain Eukaryota; kingdom Metazoa; phylum Mollusca; class Bivalvia; order Cardiida; family Cardiidae; genus Hippopus; species Hippopus hippopus. The sequence goes on along the minus strand of OX328103.1, from coordinate 8,787,084 downwards.
CCTCTTCTACCTAGCCATAGGGCCTAGAGCTACCAAATTTGGCATGTAGCTTTATCTAGTGGACCTCTGCCAAGATTGTTCAAATTATAGCCCTGGGGTCAAATTAGGCCCTGCCCGGGGGTAACAAGTTTTACATGGGCTTATATAACAAGTTTTACATGGGCTTATATAGGGAGAACTTTAAAATTCTTCTTTGACCTAGCCATGGGGCCTAGGGCGACCAAATTTGGCATGTGGCTTTATCTAGTGGACCTGTACCAAGTGTGTCCAAATTATAGCCGAGGGTCAAATTTGACTTCGCTCCGGGGGGGTAACATGTTTTACATGGGCGGGCTTATATAGGAAAATCTTTCGCATCTAGCTATAAGGGCTAGGGCTATCAAATTTTGCATTTAGCTTTATCTAGGGGGTCTCTATCAAGGGTGCCCAAATTATAGCCCAGGGGGTCAAATGTAGCCCCACCCCAGGGGGTCACAAGTTCTACATGGTCTTATATAAGGAAACTTTAATAATCTACTTGTACATAGCCATATTTAGGCCTAGGGCTACCAATTTTGCATGTAACTTTATATAATGGGCCTCTACCAAGAGGGCCCAAATTTTAACTTTGGGGGTCAAGTTTGACTCCACACCAGGGGTCACAAGTTTTACATCGGCTTTTATAGTGAAAACTTGATAAACCTGTGTCATGGATCACATATTTTACAGGGCCTTTTATTCAGCAAACTTGTTTTACATGACTTTTTATTGGGCAAGATTAAAAAATCTTTTTGTTTATAACCACACATTCTAGTTTCATATTGTAGGTCTGGGGTCAAAATTGCCTTCATTCCAGGGATCGCAAGTTTAACATGGGCTTCAAAATATTGTCACTTCAATTTAAACATTAATCAAGGGAAATAACTCTTTTTATGAAAGATAAAGTTCGTTACTATTTACCTCCCTTGATTATTAAGCTGCAGTGATACATGATTGGTGCTAGACAAGTTTTTTAGCTCCACTGGCCGAAGGCCAGCAGGCTTATGTTATGGCCCGTTGTCCGTTGTGCGTCCATCCGTATGTTAACTTTTTAGCTCACTTGAGCACAACGTGCTCAAGGGGAGCTTTTAGGATCACCTGGTGTCCGTCGTGCGTCGTGTCGTCAACAATTCTTTAAACATCAACTCCTCCTAAACCACTGGGCGGATTTGGACCAAACTTGGCTGGAATGTTCCTTGGAAGGTCCTCTTTAAAAACTGTTCACAGAGTTTGATTCCATCAAAAACTCTGGTTGCCATTGCAACCAAATGGAATTTTTTAGGGAATTCTTTAAAAATCCTCTCCTCTGAAACCACGGGTCAGATTTTGAAATAATTTCACAGATATGCTCCTTGGGTGACCCTTTTTAAAAACTGTTCGTAAAATTTTGATCCGTCAAAAAATGTGGCTCTGGTGAATGGGGGCTTCTTGCACCATATAGAAATGAAGGAATTCTTCAAAATTCTTCTTCTCTGAAACCGCTGGTCAGATTTCGAAATAATTTCACAGGATTGTTCCTTGGGTGACCCTTTTCAAAAACTGTTCGTAAAATTTTGATCCGTCAAAAAACGTGGCTCTGGTGAATGGGGGCTTCTTGCACTATACAGAAATGAAGGAATTCTTTAAAAATCTTCTCCTCTGAAACAGCAGGTCAGATTTTGAAATAATTTCACAGGATTGTTGCTTGGGTGACCTTTTTCAAAAATTGTTCGTAAAATTTTGATCCGTCAAAAAATGTGGCTCTGGTGAATGGGGGCTACTTGCACTATATGGAAATTTAGAAATTCTTAAAAATTCTTCTTCTCTGAAACGACTAGTCAGAATTTTACTTAATAGCCAGTGGAGCGATACAGGGCCATCATGGCCCTCTTGTTTGTTAGGCCTTATTAGATCTATACCAAAATTGCAAGAAAAATCAAAATGACAATGTAATGATAGGTAATGGTCAATAAATGTTTCCCCGTTAATTATTTCAATTATGATTTCTTGAACCTTTACCAGAAGACAACAATTTAGACATACCCATTTTGAAAGCAATTACAGACAACATAATAGTCTTACTGAGGCTCAAATAACAGAATGTGAGTTTTCAAGGATAAAAACATTGTGGTATAATGTTATCAGGGCCAGTATTCACCAACCATTCTTAAGAACATTCACTGTCTTATTCTCCAGAATTTTCTAGATTTGAAAGTAACGCAACTTCTGATTGGCTAAACCATTTGGTTTAGCCAATCAGAAGTTGTGTTACTTTCAAACTTTGAACATCTTGGAGAATAAGACTAAGAATATTCTCAAGAATGGTTGGTGAATACAGACCCAGATCATTCAACAGATCTTTTGCTTCTAAAACTGTCCGCAAAGAAAATATGACATTTTCCTCTGAATTAAACACAAACCAAAGGCGAGAATTCAGCTTTCCACTTCTGTAATCTAGATCTAGTTCTTTCTAGCTTTACTTTTGCTTTGATATGTTTCTTTTGTCAGTTCATTTTATGACTCTGCTCTCCCTGATCAGATGTTATTTTAAAGTTATGCAACCTTGGCATATTCCCATGTTTTCTGCTTCGTTGTCTGTATAAATGTTTAAACGACTCGTTTTCAGTTGTCAAAATGAAACTATGGAAAAAATAGAGCTAGACATGGGCACTCTTGCTAAACGATCAAATACTGTGACAAAATTATACTAGACATGATAAAATTTATGATTTTACTCAATGACAAAATAGGGGAATCTTGAGGACTCTGCTCAGCTAACTCAATTTTTAGTTTGATTTGGTTTTTCCAGTATCAGTATGGACTACCCTGCATGTGTGAATATTTTCCTATTAACAATTTAGAAGTTGTCAATAAATTGTTGCTGGTTGAAGAAAGTCACAAGTTATGTGGGCAAGCAGTTTCGGCAAACAGCATTTTACTAGACCTCCAGGCTAGCTGGAAGCAGTCTATACTAGCCTGAGCCGATTGTTTGCTAGATAATGTCATTCGGATGTGCCTTAATGTCCAGCCCTGCATTTATCTCCCTTGAATATCAAAATGCACTGTAACATGGTAAGTATTGTATAATCAAGGTAGTGTATTGCTTATGAGTTGAATATTGAACATGAAGTGAGGTTTGTACCTTTCTGTACTTGTCACATTTTATCTCCCTTGATAGTCAAAATGCACTGTAATATGATGGGTATATTCAAGTCAATGGTTATGTTAATCGTCTTAAGAGCTGAATATTCAAAATGAAATGAGGTTTGCATTTTTCAATTCTTCTCTCCAAACTTTACCTCTCGTGCTAAAGTGTCTATTTTAGAAACTGGAATTGAGGGGGAGTTTTAACGAAATAGGCCGGGCAGTTTTCAACATATAAAAAACATATGGCTAGTATAAGACTATAGAGTAGCATTACTGACCTGTTTACCCGTCAAAAGACTGTTTCTGGAATATCCTTCTCTAGAAATCAAATTATTTTCGAAATATAGATAAGAGTAAGACAGTTATACGAGGGCTGTTCGATATGTAATGTGTATTGTACCACAGCGCGATAACACTTTCAACGATTTCGTGGATGATGATACGCTTGAATAGCTCTATTCAATACCTTTCCAACGGTATAAACACGAGCCTTCAGCTCCACATAGTTTTAAATTTATAGTCATTTCAGTAGAGCTAGTCGTTGACCACTGTTGTAAAAATGGTTGGGAAACAGATTAAGAATATTGAAGAAATTAGAGCTTATATAAAAGTTCGCACAAAACTCGGTCATTCGATAATGCAGATTTTTACTGAATTGGGGGAAGTTTATGGGTCTGATAAGGTATTTTATGAGACAGTTTGTAGGTGGAGAAAGAAATTTCTGACTGGCACAGAGTGGCAGCAAAATTTGGCCGACCTGTGACTGTAACAGGCAAGGCAAATGTCTCAAAAGTCAGGGAAATAATTGAAAGTGATGGCAGATACACGATTCGTGATATTGCCAACGCTGTTGGCATATTGCTATCTCGGGTGCATTTCATTTTGAAGCGTATTTTGAAAGTACGAAAGATTTCTGCCAGATGGATACCGCATATATTGACAGATGACCAAAAACGGGTACGAGTACAAACGCTAAGCAGTTGCTCAAAATGTTTCTCAAATTCAATCAAAGACAATTTGCAAACATTGTTACTGGTGACGAAACATGGGTTCACTATTTCGAACCAGTAAGAAAAATTGAAAACAAAATATGGCTTACTAAACACGGTAGAAGGCCTGTATTTGCCAAAAGAAGCATAAGCACAAAGAAGGTACTTTATTGCATATTCTTCTCATGTGATGGTATAGCCGTACAAATTCCGGTGTCGAAGGGCAAAATTGTTACAGGTCAGTATTACCAAGATGTTATACTTAAAAAGCTCAAGAAATATTATCTTAAACGACGCCCTGTGTCAGGATTTAGGCATGTTCGTCTACTTCATGATAATGCTCCATCACATACATCTGAGCTTGTGAAGCAATTTTTGAAGTCAGAGAAGGTTACTGTCTTGCCACACCCACCATACTCTCCAGATCTAGCCCCATGCAACTTTTTCCTTTTTCCAAAACTTAAAAAGTTCTTATCTGGTCGTCGTTACAAGTCTCGACAAGCCCTTGGCTCAGCCATCAGTCAGTGCCTCAGAGGTCTACCTAAATCAGCGTACCGTGACGCATTTCAGAAATGGATTCAGAGATTGAAATTATGTATTTCAAACCGCAGAGAATATTTTGAAGGGATGTAATGTTCATTTCACTATTTGAGTTGAATGCTTTTGAGATATCGTACAATACACATTACATTTCGAACAACCCTCGTAAAATTAATTCTGATAAAATTCATTGTAATAACAGTTGTGAAAGACTAGGTATGGTGAACCCTTTTGGACCAGGTTGGTTTGGAAGTGGTCTGTTTTGACCCACTTCCTGTCAAGGGGGTTACTTAAATGGACATAACATGATGCAAAACAGCTTCAGCAATGATGCCGTTTAATTCAAAACAGCCATATTTCTCTGCAAGGCAAGTGTAAATTCTTTGTTTTGGGAAATTTTATTTACGGGGGATTGTCAGGCATTGGGACTGAATTTATGCAGGATCTGACAAGAAAATTAGCGTTAATCCCACAATTGTGCATCCTAGGATAAACACGGTGCTTTACAATTTTTTTTTTTTATGCTAAAGATTTGCCAAAGTTCAATATGTCATAGTTCATTGATATTTCACTTAACTCTTTACTACACAATTCTGAGAATTAATGACCCTGAGGAAGAAAAGCCATAGAAAATACTTTGGGAAAAGGAGAAAATGCTGGTACCAGCATTTTCTCATTTTCCCACAATGTTTTCTATCCTTTCAGGATTTCATTATTAGAGGAACATTTGACTTACCATCTGCAAATGCTTTTAATTTAGATGTATCCAATATTTTGTCCGCTGATAAAGATATATAAACCCTTTACCAGACAACAAAGTTTAAGCCTTTTCCAAATTGAAAGCATTTGCAGACGACAATTTCAATATGGCTCAAACGGTACAATCATTTTTTGATGGAGTAGAAAACATTTTGGGAACAGGAGAAAATGCTGCTTTTCCCATATTGTTTTTAAAAGGCCTCTTTCCCAGGGTCGTTAAAAGTCGTCATTGTGTGGTAAAGGTTTAACTGATATCTTCTTGGCTTGTAGAAAAGAATTAGATTACTTTTTATTTTTTCAGTAGGCTAATTGGTTCTATGAAGTTTTATTACCATACAGACTTCTTATGTTTCAGTTGAGGTAAATTAAGTGTTTGCTACATTTATGAATTCCTAACCACTCAATCCCAAACTTTAACAACCCTTATGGAGAAGATTTTTGAAAAAAATTGTGCTTAGTTGGTTACCAGCATTTCACCTTCTTACCCCTAGTTGTCTCCCTTTCCAAAGACGGTCTCATCGTTTGATTTGTCATCTGCAAATGTTTTAAATCTGGACAAGTCTAAAAGTTTGTTATCTGGTAAAGAGTAAATAGGTAATGGAGCATAAAGGGCCACAATGGCCCCCTTGTTGGAACCATTATAAATTCCTTGTAAAAGAAACTTTTTTTTATGTTTCAGTGGCTCGGATAGTCTGAAATGAAATGGCTGAAGTGATGAAACTTTAGTTCCTGTTATATTTCATGATGGATGAAGAACCGAACAACAGCCCAGCTACACCACCGTCTACCAGTGCTGGTAATACAGTTAATACAACTGAAAGAATCTCTGATGATCAAGAGCTATTCCTTAAAGTTCTTGAAAACCTGAAAAATGCAGTAAATCTAAAACCCGACAGGCATTCTATTGCTCTCCCAAAACAACAGAAAGTTGTACAACATCAACATGTTCCTCAAAACAAAGATCTGAATCCAGACAAAATTAAAATCTCATCTTTGGAATCTCTAGCTAGACCTGATGTAAATGAGCCTGCTATTTCTAGTCAAACTTTTTCAGGCCAAACAAAATCTGTAGGCTTACAAAATACAGGTGTTTCTAAAGAACAAGGGGAAATGAGGAATGAGGTACCTGAATCTTTCTCCAAAATCGGGAATTTAACTATTGATACTGGTTCTCAAGATCTATCATGTGAATCTGAAGGAAAACCTAGTCAAAGTAGTAAGGATATTACAGAAAAAGTTACAGTTGCACTAGTTGAAATTGAAACAAGCAAGAAAGAAGTGATTGACAAAGATAGAAAAGTGCTAGAATCAAAACTTACATGTACTGAATATATTTACAAAACTCCTGAAAAGGTCAAGGTACTTACACCAAGCACTGTGCGCCCAGTAGCCCCAGCACCAGCAATACAGCTATACACTTGCAGCCTATGTGATTACTACAGTGAGAACAAAAATTACCTTAAACAGCATATGGACCTTGTTCATAATAATGATAGACCATTTAAATGTCCATTCTGTGAATATGCTGGTAAACGGAGCCATGCATTGAGAGAACATTTAATAGTTCATTCTAATGAAAGACCCTATCAGTGTCAAAGTTGTAATGCTACCTTTAGAAAGAAAGGACATTTAACAAATCACATAAAGCTACATAACTCTAAGCGACTTGTTAAATGTCCATTGTGTAAAATGCTGATTTATGATGTTGGAGAGAATGGTCTTGATGCCCACCTGAAAAATGAACATGATACAGAGAGGTTGTATGGTTGTGATTTGTGTGATCATGTGGCAGCAAATGAACCAGAAATGTTGACCCATCTGAGATCTAAACATAAATCTAACGTTGTTTCATTTAAATGTGACCAGTGCCCTTTTCAAACATCCAATACTTCAGACTTTAATAATCACATGGATGCCCACAAAATGGTGAATCTTAAAGTCAAAATTGGAGACAGTAAGCCATGTGAGGTAGTTGCTGTAGCAGCGTTGCCCGCATCAGAGACTGTTCCAGAAATACCCAACAGTGCTGTCCAGTTGGAGAGCAAGGACAAGACGTCATCACAGGCAGCTGTTATAAAACCTGTCTGGATTAAATGTTCTGAATGTGGGTTTACAGCCCAGGACTCGGAGGTGATCAAGAAACACATGCTTGAACATCTTGGTATGGAAGTCAGAGAAGATCCTAAACAACATGTGCAGCAGATACTTGCCCCATTAAATGCTAGTCTCAAACAAAACAGTCAAACAATGAGTTCAGTCTCTGAAACTACACCTTCAGTGTTGATACCAGTTACCAATGTGGATAATCTGTTTTCACAGCACACAGGAAAACTTAATGTAAACTCTCCTATTTTGGTGCCAGTTAGTGACCCAGCCATGTTGAAAAGCCTACAGACAGTACCAGTGCCAGGGATACAACAGAGCATGCAGTCAAAATTGATTCACATAGATCCTTCTGTTGTCACCACAGCTACAATAGCTTCAAACATGGAACAACAAACAGCTAGGTCTGTTGGCAGTAAAACATTTACCACTGTAGGTTTGAAAAATACCTCTGCCCTCAACCAACAGCTCCACACAGGTGCTGTGCTTGCTACTGCAGCTAAAGACAACTGCCTGAATGTGACACCTGCATTGACCATACCACCCTCATTATCAACTATGACACCGAAACAACCAATTATTCCATTGCAAAAGCATCAAATAGAGCAACTGTTGAAGAATCCAAATTTAAAAGTTATTCCAGTGACAGGTCCTCCGTCTAGTTTTGGTGTTACCCCTCCTAGTTCAGTATCCAAATCAAGTACAATACCAGTTGTGCATGTGCCAGGATCAACTTCTGTACCAGTTGTTCATGTGTCAGGATCAAAAGAAGCAAAGACCCATTTATCTGTGGGAATTCAAAGTCGGACCATGAGCAGCAATAGAAATACAAGTGAATCATTCAGCACTCAACCTGCATGTGGGTTCAGAATTAACCAGATTCCAGTCCCACGAAATCTGACTGCTATACCACCCCCTAAACTTCCACCAGATATTCTTACATTAGATTTTCCTGTAATTGAAGGAAGCAGGAATAGGAGTTTACTGTCAAAGGAATCTGAGCAATCAGCAGACCAAACAGTGGCAGTGCTGCAGGAAAATTTAGTTAATATACAAAAATTAATTGAAGAACAAAACAAACTTAATAAAAAGCTTGGCCAACCTGTTGTTAAACTGGATGCGAAAGGAATACCAGAGACTAGTGATAAACAGAAAGTTGTATATTATGTATCACCAGTGGAAAAACAAAGTACAACTGCCAAGAATGTTAAAAATGCTGGTTTTACACATGACAGTAGTGCTGGCCGATTTAAATGCACTCTCTGCGGATACACATGTGAATATCAGAGAACAATTAAAGCTCATGTATGGAAACATTCTGGAAACAAGAACATAGAGTATCCCATGTTTCAAAATGGCCCATTAAGTATTTATGATGATGGAAGTTATACCAACCCAGACGTTGAGGAAACAAATGAAATTCTAGAGGAAGTCAATATAAAGGAAGAAGTCATCTCTTCAGATTGTGAAAATTCTACTGGTACATGTATAAGTAAAGCTTCAGGAGATGCTAAAACAAACCAGGCGGGGACCAGTAAACTTCCATCATTTATTGTTTATGACCAGACAAGAATAAGTAATGTAGCCCCAGCCTTAGCTAATCTGCTGGCTGCCAGAACAATGGCTAACATGTCTAAGACAAAAAAGGCAAATAATGATGAAGGTGATGAGAGTGACACTCAAACATTGGAAGGGCAAGAAATCACAAAAAAAAATGCAGATGAAAACAGCAAATGTTCTGTAATTAATACTCAAGTCCAAGAGCATGATGTAACAGGTTTGACAACTGAACAGCCGTTGAAGATCACAGAGAATGTGAACATAATTGTTGACACTGAACAGTTAAATGCAATGCATGGAATGAATAGGCATAAAGTTGACAGTGTTAGTACAGACAGTAACAGGAGTCCTGGTCAGATAAAGGCTAAATCCAATGTTGTTGTTGAGAGTGCCAATGTTGTTGTTGAGGTAGTGGATTCAGTAAATACCAGCTGTGGGTACACTGGGCTTCAAAGTCAGCAGAATAGCCCACGGATAACACCAGTGCCCAGGTCACCTGATTCTGGGGTATCAGAATTAACCTCTACATCAAGAACCACAGATGATAAATCTTCAAGTGAGCTCATGTCTCCAGTACCCAACCTTGAACACATTGGTGAAACAGAGGGTGTCCAATGTAGACTTGGTAAAAGGAAATTTGATAAAAGCTCTGTTGAACTTAAATCAAATGCAGAATGTAGTGAAACAAAGAAATCAAAGTCTCAATCTTTGGAAGATTCAGCTGTCACTTTACTGTCTCTGTTAAAGAAAGGCCCTAATTACAACCCAGCTTGTCCACCTAAAGCAGGAAATGTGTCATCAGTAGGTGACACTGTTAGTGTTCTATCACCAGGACAGGAAGATTCTAACAGCACAGGTGACATAGATTCAAAACCCAAATCTGGAATATCCACCTCGCTCCTGGCAGTTATAGAACAACTACGGGAGAGATCAAAGTCAGATCTTGAAGATGAAAAACCCATGCCAATTGTGTCATCAAAGAAAACATCAAAGCGCCGCAGCAGACGAAGTTCAGTAGAGGGTAATGAGTCAGCTGAAGGTATTGAAAATGTTGAGCAATTTGAGGTGGATGGACTGGTGAAATTTAGATGTAAACTCTGTCACTACACAAATGATAGCACATTACTGCTGAAACAACATATGAGGCTACATAAACCAAAACAGGAGTTTGAGTGTTCGTTGTGTGATCTGATAGCTGAATCCAGTGAAGCATTACAAGATCACATGATCCAGCATTGTAAAGTAAGGACCTATCAGTGCAAGCTGTGTAACTCGGCATTTAATTATAAAAGTCAGCTTAGAGCTCATATGAGGATGCATAATGAACCATATTTATTGTTGTGTGAATACTGTGACTTTGAAACACGTACTGCTGCTGCTCTTAAAACTCATATCAAAAGCCATTTGACAAAACCACCATATAAATGCGATATTTGTAAAGAAGAATTTATAACAAGTTTCAATTTAAGGATTCACAAGAGAGAGGGTTGTTATACCAGTATTGACAGATTAGGGCATTTCAAATGTGACAAATGTGAGTACACATCAGTAGGTAGACGAGAGATGAAGAATCATCAACGAGTGCACTTAGTGAGAAATGTTATTCAACAGCAGAAAGATTGTCCATACTGTGACTTTACAGGGGAAAATGTTATACAGATACAGCAACATATGGCAGATATCCATGGAGAATCAAAACCATTAAAATGTGAAATGTGTGGGTTTGTTGCAGTGTCCATAAGAAGTTTAAAATCTCACATGAAACGCCATGTCAATGATCAGAGGTACGTTGCCCAGCCTTTGGAACAGTATAAATGTAACCTGTGTGGGTATGTATGTCATCACTTGCCGTCACTTAAGTCACACATGTGGAGGCACGCTGCTGATCAACATTACAGCTACGAGTTCACAAATGATATCATCAATGCAGCTATCGACTTTGATAGCCAAATTGATGCGGCTGATACCACAGAAAGTCATGTTAATAACTTTAAAAAATTGATATTTGAAAAAATGAAATCAAAAGGCCTTGAAGGAACAAGAAACACTCAAGAGGAAAGTGCAGCTGCCTGTTGTTGGGTGACATTTAGATGTTGCCAATGTGGATTTGAAACTATTAACAAGGCAGAGCTTAATACGCATATGACTACCCACTCTGATGTCATCAAGTGGACGCTTGATGTTTCAGAGGAAGATAATAAACAAGAGGATGTTCCTATGGTGATACAAGAACAAGTTGTCCCCTTTGTTGAAACCAACAATAATTTTCCTCAAATTATGAATGCTTAAAGATTTAGGCTTTGCCAAACAATCAATTCTTTTGATGATCCATAGGAAAAATGCTTTTTAACTTATTGTTTGAAAAGGGGAAAATGCTGATAATCTGTGTTTTCTCTTTTTCCCACAATTTTTTCTACTCTTTCAAAGAAAATCTCGATCATTAGAGACAACTGAATTTTGTAGTCGACTGCCAATACCTTGATTTAGTCAGGTTTAAAATCTGTCATTTAGTATAGAGTTAACTTGTAAATCTTAGAAAATAGATATCTCATGACAACATGTAAGATGTACAGGGTATTCCACCAGGGTATTTATTGGAAAAAACTGTCCATTGGGCTAAGTGAACCATGCCTCTCACAAATAAACCCTTTACTATACATACTTTCAAAATGTGCAAGTCTATAATATGGTCATTTGGTTTAACTCTTTACCAAACGACAAAATTGTAGACCAGTCCAAATTGAAAGCATTTGCAGACGACAAAATAAATATGGCTCAAAAATTGAAAATTGTTTTGAGAAGGGTAGAAAACATTGTGGGAAAAGGAGAAAATGCTGGTTACCAGCATTTTCTCCTTTTCCTACAATGTTTTCAAAAGGCTTCTTTCTCAGGGTCGTTAAAAGTCGGGATTGTGTGGTAAAGAGTTAACAAACAACAAAATTTTAGACTCATGAATTCAGTTTGAAAACATTTATGAATGACACGATGAAATGTGACTCAATATTTGAATTTGTTTTTGGAAGGGTAGAAAATATTGTGGGAAAAGGAGAAAATGCTGGTTACCAGCATTTTCTCCTTTTTCCACAGTGTTTTCAGTCTTTTTCTTTTGGGTTGTTCAAACTTGGGATCGTTTGGTAAAAGGTTAAAAGAAAGTTGTCATTTACTCTATTTTTTTAGTGGAGAGTCACAGTTATTTCAATGGTCATTTTTTAGCTCCACTGGCCGAAGGCCAGCGGGCTTATGTCATGGCCTGTTGTCCGTCCGTCCGTCCGTCCGTCCGTCCGTGCGTCCGTCCGTCCGTGCGTTAACTTTTTTTTAAAACGTCTTCTTCTCTGAAACTACCCATCCAATTTTGATGAAACTTCACAGAAATGATCCTGCCATGGTCCTCTTCAGAATTTCTTGAAAGAATTTAATTCCTTCAAAAACTCTGGTTGCCATGGCAACAAAACTGAAAAATTTTGAAAATCTTTGAAAATCTTCTTGTCTGAAACCATAAGGCCAAGGGCTACCAAATTTGGCATGTAGCTTTATCTAGTGGACCTCTACCAAGTTTCTTCAATTTATAGCCCTGGGGTCAAAATTGGCCCCGCCCCGGGGGTCACAAGTTTTACATGGGCTTATTTAGGGAGAACTTTAAAATTCCTCTTCTACCTAGCCATAGGGCCTAGAGCTACCAAATTTGGCATGTAGCTTTATCTAGTGGACCTCTGCCAAGATTGTTCAAATTATAGCCCTGGGGTCAAATTAGGCCCTGCCCGGGGGTAACAAGTTTTACATGGGCTTATATAACAAGTTTTACATGGGCTTATATAGGGAGAACTTTAAAATTCTTCTTTGACCTAGCCATGGGGCCTAGGGCTACCAAATTTTGCATGTGGCTTTATCTAGTGGGCCTCTACCAAGAGTGCCCAAATTATAGCCCTTGGGTCAAATTTGACCCCACCCCGGGGGTCACAAGTTTTACATGGGCTTATTTAGGGAAAACTTTAGAAATCTCCCTGTACCTAGCCGTAAGGCCTAGGGCTACCAAATTTTGCATGTGGCTTTATCTAGTGGGTCTCTACCAAGAGTGCTTAAATTATAGCCCTGGGGTCAAAATTGGCCCTGCCCCGGGGGTCACAAGTTTTACATGGGCTTATGTAGAGAAAACTTAAGAAATCTCCCTGTACTTATTCATAAAGCGTAGGGCTACCAAATTTCGCATGTAGCTATATGTAAAGGCCCTTCACCAAGAGTGCGTAAATTATAGCCCTAGGGGGGAATTTGATTCACCCCGAGGGGTCAGAAGTTTTACATGGGCTTATATAGTGAAATCTTTAGAAATCTTCTTGTTACTAACCATATGAACTAGGGCTACCAATTTTAGTCCTGTTTCAGGGGTCTTATGTTCAAAACCAATTGGCCAAGTATTGTAATGTTTGGCATGTAGTGATTTTACGTATTAGCCAGTGGAGCGATACAGGGCCATCATGGCCCTCTTGTTTCATTGGTCACTTTAAATACATTGGTTGTGAGTGAACCCTTTACCAGACAATCCTGTGTTATAATAACCCTGAAGATGAAGGCTTTAGAACACATTTTGGGAAAAGGAGAACAGTATTTTCTCTTCTTCCCTAAATAATTTCTACTAGTCCAAAGTAAAATTTAAGATTTGAGTTATATTTACTAGGATGATTTCTACATTTCAAAAACAGAGGTTATCTTTTGACTTACATAAAACTTGTTGTCTGCAAAAGCTTTCAATTTGGACTTTGCTAAAATTCATGTTGTGTGTTAACCAATACTAACCAGTCGCATCCCTCAGGAAAAAAAGCGTTGAAAAACATTGTGGGAAAAGGAGAAAATGCTGGTAAGCAGCATTTTCTCCATTCCCCAAAATGTTTTCTACCCTATGATAGACAGATTTCATATTTTGGGTTACATTGATTTTAATTTGTTTTCTGCTAATACTTCCAATTTGTTCAAGTCAAAAGGTTTGTTGTTTGGTGAAGGGTTAAAGACTGTGGCATTGTCATTATCCTGTCTGAAAATTTGATGTAAGATTTTATGGCATATTTTAGGGGGTTTTTTTTTGCTCGCCCAAGCAGGATTTGCTGTATTTGGGCTTTTGCGATTGTGCTATCTCTGGCATTTACTCTTTACCACACGACAAAAATGTAGACCTGTCCAAATAGAAAGCATTGGGAGATGACAATTTCACCCTTTACTACACAATCCCAGGCTTTAACAAACCTGAAAGAAGAGGCTTTTGAAAACATTGTTGGAAAAAGAGAAAATACTGGTAACCAGCATTTCCTTCTTTTCCCACAGTGTTTTTTACTCTATCAAGGACAGAAATCATAATTTTAGCAACATTTGTCTCATGCAAATGCTTTGAATTTGGTCTGTTCCAAGAATTTGTTGTTTGGTAAAAAGTTAAATGTGGCTCAAATGATAAACTTTTTCTTTGATAGTGTAGAAAACATCGTGGGAAAGGGAGAAAAATGCTGGTTAACATCATTCTCTCCTTTTTCCACAATGTTTTCAAAAGACTGCTTTGTTAGGGTCTTGAAAACTCGAGATTGAGTGGTAAAGGCTTAATCGTTAGTTTGCGCTCTAGAAGCTAAATTTCTAAAACCTTGAAAGAATATTTGTCTATATAATTTTTAGACATGTTTGAATATGCGTCACTGTAGATGAAAAATGATGTCACTAAGGCAATCTTACGAGAAATATTTTGTTATTTTGTGCTAAATTTTTTTTCTCCATGTTCATGTTATTTGGTCAGAATGTATTTTCAAAAGGAATCTCAGACAGGTTTAACCCTTTACCACACAATCCCAACTTTCAACGACTTAAAGGAAAAGGCCTTTTGAAAACATTGTGGGGAAAGGAGAAAATGCTGGTAACCAGCATTTTCTCCTTTTTCCACAATGTTTTCTACTCATCCGTATACAAATTTCAATTTTTGAGTCATGTTTATTTTGTCATCTGCAAATGCTTTCAAATTCGACAATTCTAAAATTGTCATCAGGTAAAGTTTTAAACACGGGTCAAATTGGGTGAAAAGAGGAAGTTGGTCGGTCCAATCTGAGATAAATTTTGTTCACTGGATTTCAAATTCTTTTCCATATCTGAAACTTGACAAGAATATTTGTCTGGATAATTTTAGGTTTTCGCGTGATCATGTTATCAAGTGTATTTCCTACATGTAAATGATGCCAGAGCTCAGGGGAGCGTTTCAAGGCCACTATGACCCTCTTGTTCAGTGTTTCTTCCCAGCTTAAATGTTTGGCTCAGTATCAATGGGACAAGCTTGTGTTGATAAAGAGATTATGGAAGATGAAAAGGTCCTAGCTACATAAGTCTTGTTCTGAATGGATTATTGTCCTGTGGAATAAGACATGATAAACCCCTTACCAAACGATTCCATGTTTTTATAACCCCTGAGGAGGAAGGTCTGTTAAATCTTACTGGGAAAATGAGAAAATGCTGGTGATCAGCATTTTCTAATTTTCCTACAATGTTTTCTGCTCTTTGTACGGCAAATTCTAACATTTGAGCTTGATTCATTTTTGGTCTGCAAAAGCCTTTGATATAAAAGAGTCCTTTTTAGACTTATCTAAATGGCAAGTATTTGCACACAACAAAGTGAATGTGGCACAGATTTTGTAATATGTTTTTAAAAGGGTAGAAAACATTTTCCCACAATTTTTTCAAAAGGGTTCTTCCTCGGCATCATTTAAACAGGGGATTGTGTGGTAAAGGCTTAAATTTTCGTTGTTTTGAAAATGTCTTGATTGCTAGTTGTGTAAGATGATAATACGTGTATACCGAATTTAAGCCTGTGCTTTATATGAACTTTTACTTTTTGAGTGCATATCACAACTTACTTTTACAAAAGGTTAACTGTCAGTGGGTTATGATTTTAAGAAAAGATCTGAAAAATAGAAGCTATTACATGCTATAGCTAAGGTCTCAAAGCATGGGAAAGAACTCTCTCTCTCTTTCCCTTTACCACACAATCCAGAGTTGTAACGACTCTTCTGAAATGGCTTTTGAAAACATTGTTGAGAAAAGGAGAAAATGCTGGTGGCCAGCATTTTCTCCTTTTCCCACAATGTTTTCTGCCCTTTCAACCAAAAAAAATCGCATCATTTGAGCTGTATTTAATTTGTCTTCTGCAAATGCTTTCAATTTCAACAGGTCTAAAATTTTGTGATTTGATAAAGATTTTAGCTTTTAGTGTAAAATGGCCATGAATACAAGTTGTATTTGGTAATGTTATACATTTGTATCTGTATGATATTTGAAACTGAATTTGTTGCTGATTTGACTACAGTAATGCATTTACCTTGTCTGTTAATTTATTGTTTTTTTACTCATTATGTCAGGAAACAAACATGCAGCAAAAAGCTTTGTAAAACATGGATTCAACATAAACAAGCAAACCCAGTACATGTATTATGGTTACAGGAGAAATTACTCAGTACAGGTATTTTCTCCTTCATTTCAGTGTTTTCGAAAGTGGTCAGCGCCAAGGCAAAAAAAGTAGTGGTTTGTTGGTTACATGTTAACAGTTTTACATTGATTTTGTTTAAACAAAATAATCCAATTCATAAACTTTGTCACAAATTATTTTTTTTTTGTTTAGATCATGGAAGTATAGACTTGTATTTTCCCATTCTTACCAAGTTTCCTTTAACATTTTTTTCTGTCCTTTTATAGCACCGATACATGAAGCGATAAAGCTATAACTAATATTCGTCTTATGTAGATGGTAATGAGTTACTGTAGCTCTTTGACAGATGACAAAATTTTAGATTTCTCCAAATTGGAAGCATTTCTAGGCAAATATAACTCCAATGATGTGATTTATCCTTGAAAGGATTGAAAAATTTTGAAAAACAAGAGAAAATGCTGGTCAGCAGCATTTTCACCTTTTTCTCAGAATGTCTTCAAAAGTTTTTTCCTTGAGTTGTTAAAACTGATGCTTGTTTGCTAAAGGGTTAAGGAATATATTCTGATACATGTATTGTAATCAAAATTATTGCTTATATTATTTATTGATGAAATGATTTTGTCACAAACCTTTTCAATGGAAAATGACATGCTTAAAGCATTTACCCTTTAGTTTACCAAACAATCCCATATTTTAAAAAGCTTAAGGTAGTAGCCTTCTGAAAACTTTGTGTTACAAGATCAAGAGATGGTTCGTTCATTATCTATCAGTGGACAGTGTAGATCAAAGATCAGACTGCACATTCTGTGCAGTCTGATCTTGATCTACACTGTCCAAAAAAGCTTCTGGTATTGTCTATGGTATGGAAAGAGTTAAAAGACTTTGAGGAAAAAAAAGCTTTTGAAAACAGAGAGGAAAAAGGAATAAAATGTTGGATACAAGCAATTTGATTCTCTTTGGCCATTTCATCTTCTACGTTTCTATAGAAATACACGTACAGACATTCTATCATTCAAATCTATTTGATTTGTCCTCCGCAAAATACTTTCAATTCGGTTTATTTGAGCTCGTCTGAAAGAATAAAAATAATTATATACATGTAGTCTAATATTCTTTGTGCTAATGGAATAGATTTACTATCTATATAACCATAATCTCATTATGCTAGTTAGTTTGTGTGTTTGATTTTTGGGTTTGTTAGTTTTGATTTTAGTTGAAGATATGAATCCATCCATTTTTAGAACTCTGTATTCATTCACCAATATGACAGCTGTATTGTATATGTAAAGTTCAGTATTCTTTGTGTTTGACCTTTTTTTTTTAAAGAAATAGATAATTTTTTTGGAATGAAAAAAGTGTAAATTTGTGTTGCTTTATCTGAATCAACCCTTTATAAAACAACATGTTCTTAACATGTTCTAGGGGGCCCTGTGATTGAAGTATTTTCAAAAACAATGTAGGAAGAGGCGAAAATTTTAGTAACCAGCCTTTTCTCCTTTTCTCACATTTTGCAGGATTTTAAAGACAATACCTTCAAAAAAGTGAAAACTTGTGTTGTTTTATCTTAATCAGCCCTTTATAAAACAATATGTTCTAAACATGTTCCAGGGACTCTATGATGGAAGGCTTTTTAAAACATTGTAGGAGGAGGAGAAAATGCTAGTAACCAGCATTTTCTCCTTTCCTCACATTTTTCAGGATTTTAAAGACAAAATTAGTACTATTGTTTGAGTCACATTTAATTTGTGATCTGCAAATGCTTTCAGTAAAGACAAGCTTAACCCTTAAAGCGCCTTTAACAACTAAAGTTGCCTTTGTGGCCAGTTTAGATCAAGATCCGACTGCACAGCTTGTGCAGTCTGATCTTTGATCTACAATGCTTAGGTGATACACTATAGACAAAGGCAACCATGAAACTGCAATCATTTGTGTCTTATTTCTAGACCTAAGATGCCTGTTGGGTTTATTTGGGGCTCCAAAACTGTAATTGCTAGCATAATTACTTCCCTTTAATGTAAATTAGAGAAGACACAGAAAAGTAATCGGGTGCTGTGTGCAGATATATCAGCAGAGGCTATTTCATTGCATAGTGTAACTCTTACAGCTCCTTTCATGACTATAGTTGCCCATGCAACCAGTGTAGATCAAGATCAGGCTGCACATAATATGCAGCCTGATCTATGATCTACACTGTCCGCTTTGCTGAAACACTGTTGACAAAAGCAACCACGGAATTGCAAATATTTGGGTCATATTTCTAGTAAGAAAATGTCTGATAGGTTTATTTGGTGCTCTAAGAGTTAAGTGGTAGAGCAAGAGACTTGTAAAATGTCAAGTCTTGGGCCACTTGCAGTTGTGGGTTCAATCCCCTCAACTGGCCATCTAAAATCACTAATAGCCTTTCCAATGAGATGTTAAACCAAGATCCTGTGTGACAGTACTATACACCAAGCATGTTAAAGAACCAGGGGTGACTTAGGATGGGTTTCGTCCTATATCTTGCACAACCCATGTAATACAACTAAGTTTTCTGGGGGCATCGCCCATATGGGAAACCATTGGGGACGACAAATAAATTGAAAATCAATCGATGGAATGCCTCAGTCTGTTTGTGTGCATCAGATGCCCCGGCTGGGTGCCTTCATCAAATTTGTATGGCTTGCTGATTTTGCTCTGCTGATCATAAAATTTGATGTATCTATTTAACCCATAAAATATTGGCACCAAATCAAGTTGTTTATGCGGACAGTATAGATGAAAATCAGACTGCGCAGAATGTGCAGTCTGATTTTGATCTACACTGTCCACTACCTCTTCACTCATTCTTGTTAAAACAACTATGAAATGACAGTATTTCCAATGTTGTATCCCACTGAAAAGATCGATTTCATTAATTCAGCACACTAAGAGTTAATAGCACAGACTCCAAGGTGGCTTAGTAGACGGATGAAGGATCGGAAACCTGGAGGAGCTGGGTTCCATTTTCACTCAAGGCACTAGGTTTTGTTAGCGTAACATGACTGACATTATGTTCAAAGCGACTAAAAACATCATTCAATCGATCAAATAACAGCTCTGGGAACAAATTGGCTGTAATCTATATACGTGTACATTTAACATGGCCTAATTACAGCATTGAATCCAAACGACAGGCTTATTTATCCAACATTTAACTCTTTACCAGTTGATGAGATTTTAGACTTGTCCAAACTGAACGCATTTTGTGATGATAAATTGAATTTGTCTTCGAAGGAAACAAAACATTGTAGAAAAAAGGAGAAAAATGCTGATCCTCCTTTTCCCACATTGTTTTCACAAGCCCTCTGTATAGAATGGGATTGTTGATAAAGGGTATCCCTTTACTAAACAGTCCAGAGTTCTAACGACACTGAGGTCAGCAGGAGAGGGCACTCGTCACAACTCGGCCGATTCCATACCTACATCTAACCTCGTCTGTATAACGGTCGTTTCCATCTGAATTACCAATCACGTGATCTTATACCTGGCGGTGCCACTGTAAGTCGTTTAGCAACGACACAAACAACCATGATGAAGTTATTCACATCTATCTATCTGTCGGTGAAAACTTCAATCAGAACTGATATACCACATTAAAAAATGAATGTACGAAATGTTTGTCAACTGAAACGTAGTTGGAAAGATTTCGATAGAAAATTGAAACTCAAGTTTTCTTTTTTAAGAGGAGCATCACAATTTTCAGAACGGTAAACCGGCATATTTCCGGCGATGAAATGTAGCGTGTAGGTGCATATCAAGCTACCAGATACAGCTGAGGGATTTGATGGCTCCCATCACCCGAGGTATGGCAAGGGCACTGTGAGCTGGTTGTAAAGGTGTAGCATTTACAGGGTTCAAGCCTCACTTTCCGCTCTGGGTTTATTGCGGACTTTCCTTAACTCTTTACCAAATGACAAAATTTTAGACTTGTCCAAATTGAAAGCATTTGCAGACGACAAAATAAATGTGACTCAAAAATTGAAACTTGACTTAAGAAGTGTAGAAAACATTGTGGGAAAAGGAGAAAATGTTACCAGCATATTCTCCTTTTCCCACAATGTTTTCAGAAGGCTTCTTCCTCTGGGTCGTAAAAACCAGGGATTGTTTGGTAAAGGGTTAATTAAGCAGGAAACTTCAGAGCCTCAACCCAGTGTTGGTGATATCCAGATAGATACATTACAGTATAATTAATCTTATTTGCTACCATATATACACACGTTTACAGTTCTACATCTAATACCACTTGTGTGAGATTATCAATCAATCCACTGTATAGTGACAATCTGTGGTTAGGGCACTTGCACTGTAAGCCAGGGATTCCAGGTTCAAATCCTGTATCAGCTGCACTTTTACCCCTAAGGATTTACTTTGATGGTGTCAGAAGTGGTTGCAAAGATCAAAAGAATCTTATGGATTGGGGAAATGGGGTAGCTCCCAACGGGAGCAAAAAGTGCAATTCAAATTATCTCCCTTGTTAGATAAAACCAAAGGTAACCAAATTGCAACTAGGTCCTTTATTTAGTATCCTTTGTTTTTATCCTTGCTTTTCTAAGAGATGTTGCGATTACCATAATTTGACTGTATGTAAGGTCTTCATTAAGTTTTCAAATCGAATTTCACACACGAGATCTATTACCATTGAAATTCAACAAATAGATCAATTTTGTGGTTTGATAAATTTTGAAAGAGATATTTAAAGCTGAACATTCCTAAATAGGTCAAAGAATATCAAGGATAAAAACCAAGTAATACCTTGTTCAGGACCTAGTTAGTAGTGAAGAGCTATCAAGGGAAATAATTGTTTTTTGTCTCCCATTTTAGTCAGGAGGGGAGGGGGTGTAATGATAATCAGTACTTAGCGTGGATGTCCAGCGGTCCAGGTAGCATAGCGGCTACACCACTCACCCTGTAAGCCAGGGATCCCAGGTTTGAATCTCATACCTGCTGCGCTTTTCTCCCTAAGGATTCCTGCAGCAGCATGTTATCAGTTCACCATTGCTGTGAACTACTCATTTATAAACAGTACAAACACTGACATTGTCTTCTGAGCTGACTGTCTGTGGTTTTCTTTGCTCCTGCTTGTTCTATAAAGTAACTTTATAAACATTTATTAAACAATGAAGTAAGGAAAAAAAACTCATTTTTATCTCTTCATATCTTTGTTAAAAACTACCCCACAAAATCTGCTTTTCGGGACTTTTAGTCCTTTGATTCGCTAAAACAAAAATCCCAAAACGATGTTTAATGAGAAAGGGTGCCATTCAAAAGGAAAAACAGATTTGATCGTACAATTTTTTAAAGACAATTATATCATAGCTCTTAATTTGTAAGTAAAAACTGAATGTGCAAATAGGTAGTGGACTAAACTATAGCTACCAATAATAAGTACACAGTTACTTCCCTTCTCTCTTATTTAGAACATCCGGTTCTGTTGCACGTGTATGAAAACAAACCTGAAAACAGACGATTGTCAATATAAAGAGCTAAATTTTGACAGATTTTTACTTTTTTTGACATAAGTAAGTTTATTTACGTTGTAAAGGGTCCTTAATTAAATGTTCTCAGCATGATTGTTCGCATGTTTTCATGAAATCGAAGACATCTTTTACCCACAGGTTATTGGTGATTTGTCCCACTCTAGGTTATTTGTCAGTTGTCTGAATGTCTCACTCCCTCAACCCCTTCCCATAAAAGAAATAAGCAATATACAGCCCAGAAATATCTTAAAACTATTTCAATCACTATGCGAAACTATTTCAATCACTGTGACTTGTGTTTCATTTAAAAATTATTTCCTTACACACTTGGGTATTTAAATCCATGGTCTTGGTGATTTGTCCCACTAACAGTTATTTGTCAGTTGTCTGAATGTCTCACTCCTTCAACCCCCTCCCATAAAAGAAATAAACTGTATACAGCCCAGAATTATCTTAAAGCTATTTCAATCACCATGTGACATGTGTTTCATTTAAAAAATCTTTCCTTACTCACTTAAGTATTTAAATCCAATTTTGAAATGTGACTGTTTCATTTTTAATCAAGTTCATTGCACACTTTGTATCTTACAGAAAGGTATTTATCTTCAATGGCATTTTCTGCATTGACTAGGCAGAAAGGAGAAAGTATGGTAACTGTTTTCCTCCTTTTTATAGGGCTCCACATTCCAGCATTTAAGCAACATTTAATTTGTTATCTACAAATGTTTTCTAATTGGACTATACTATAATTTTGTCCTCAAGTAAAGATTTAATAGTCAAAAGTAATTTGGCAGGGCTTCAAATAGAATCCATGACCCTTAGATTACAAAATGTTACTAACTGGCTGAAGGTTTAGTGCATGAGAATGCATTTGGAAATAATGACAAAATGAGAATATGTTCCATATCAGTAATTTGTGGTTCTTGCAGCATTGTTTTCAAATGTGTTCCTCTGCAAGATAAAATATGATAAGTCCTCTGACAGTTGTTATTTGTTAACTGGAATAATATTGCAGTCTGATCATAGATCTACACTGTCCATTATCATGTAAGATATTGTGATAATTTAGTGTCAACACAATATCTTTGTATTTTCTATGAACTTAAAGCCTTTACCACTTGATTCTGAGTTTTACGGATCCTTTAGAAGAAGCATTTTGAAAAGATAGTGGGAAAAAGGACAAAATGCTGGTAACCTGCATTTTCTTCTCACCATCGTTTCTGCCCTTTCACAGACATATCCTATTATCTTAGTTATATTTAATTTGTTGGCTACAAATGCTTTTAATTTGAACCAGTGCAAGAATTTGTCATTCGGTAATCAGTTGATAGATTTATGTGGCAAATTTTGTGTCTGTACAGGTAAAATTTCTGGCATAGAACAAAGCATGCTTTCATTCTGGTCCAGTCTAAAATTTTGTTGTTCGGTAAAGAATTAAATATCCTTTCTATTTGTTTGGCACTTTGAGGGTTGAGAGATGTTACGTAACTTGTTTTTCTATATTTACAGCTGAAAACTCAGAGCAAGCATGGGTCAGAAGAAGAAGATTGGAAAGTCCCGTCAGGACAAATTCTACAAACTAGCCAAAGAAAGTGGTTTTAGGGCGCGTTCAGCTTTTAAGCTAATACAGTTAAACAGAAAGTTTGAGTTCTTGCAGAGTTCCAAAGTTGTTATTGACCTCTGTGCTGCTCCAGGTGGTTGGCTTCAGGTGGCGGCCCAAAATACACCTGTATCAAGTGTAATAGTTGGTGTAGATTTAATGCCAATAAAGCCCATCCCAAGAGTCACCAGTATTGTAGGAGATATAACGACAGACAAGTGTCGAAAAGATTTGAAGAAAGAACTTCAAACATGGAAAGCTGACTGTGTTCTGAATGATGGAGCCCCAAACGTAGGGCAAAACTGGATTCACGATGCATTTCAGCAGAATCAGCTCACGCTGCAGGCTATCAAACTTGCAACAGAATTCTTGAGAAAGGGAGGTTGGTTTGTCACAAAAGTATTCCGATCTAAAGATTACAATGCTTTATTATGGGTTCTTCACCAGCTCTTCAAGAAAGTGCATGCAACAAAACCTCAAGCATCAAGAAATGAGTCGGCTGAAATATTTGTTGTGTGTCAAAATTACTTAGCCCCTGACAGAATTGACCCGAAATTTCTGGACCCAAAAGCTGTATTCAAAGAGGTAGAACAAGAGCCCAAACTGAAAATCAATCTGATTCACCCTGAAAAACACACTAGACACAGAGAAGGGTACCCAACTGGGGATTACACTTTGTATCATATTTTAAATGTCAGTGATTTCATTAGCAAACAGAACTATCTTGAATTGCTGTCTCATGCTAGTGCTGTTGTGTTTGATGATAAAGATATTGAGAATCATCCATTGACAACAGATGAAATAAAGGAATGTTTAAAAGACATTAAAGTGCTCGGTAGGAAAGACATAAAAAACCTGATTGTTTGGCGTAAGAAGTTAAAAAAACGCATGACAGAAGAGGGTGACGAGAAAGAAGAGGAAAGTGGACAGCCAAAAGATGACGAAGAAAACAGTGAAAATGAACTGGGAAAACTAGAAGAACAGATTGCAGAATTAAAAGGGGAAGAAAAGAGAGCCTTGAAGAGAAAAATAAAGAAAACAAGGAGGGAAAAGGCCAAGCTTCAACATAAGATGGACTTGAATATGGTTATTGGTGGTGATCAGCTTGAGTTGAATGATGATGTGAATCTTTTCAATTTAAACAAAATAAAAAGCAAAAAACAACTGAATAAGGTTGAGGTAGTTGAAGATGATGATAATGACATTGATGAAGAAAGAGACAGTGATACTGCCAAAGAAACAAGAACCAAATCATATGACAAAAACTCGAAAGATCACTTACTTGATAATGATGATTCAAATCAGAGTGCATCTGAAGCAAGTGGGGCTGACATGTTTGATGACATTACATCAGATGATGATATTGAGTGGGATAGTGATGATAACTTATCTGATAAAGACAGTGGGGATGATGATGATGATAATGATGATGGAGATGGATCAAATCCTCTTTTAGTTGGACAGCCAGGGATAGATTTTAAAACAGATATGTGGTTTAGTAAAGACTCCTTCGCTGGACTTGAAGATGACATGGATGAAGAAATTGAGTTAGAGAATATGGTACAGGTTTATCAGAAGAAAGGTGGCATTATAAAGGGTACAGATGAAACTAAATCCAAAGCAGAAACTTCTACTCATAAAGAAGAAAACCCAGAGTCAAGAGAAAATGGGAAAACTGGGGAGGAAGACAGTGATGAGAATGAAGATATGAGTGATGATAATTCTGATAACTATTCTGACTCTGATAGTTACTCTGAGAGTGAGGAGGAAGAGGGAGAAGATCCAGATACAAGAGAATTTTATAAACAACAGAAAGAATCTTTGAAAAACAAAAAGAAAAACAAGAACAACAGTAAAGACAATTTTGAGATAGTACCAACCATGGAACCAGTAAAACTGAGTGCTAAAGCTCTTGCTGTGGGAGCGGCCATTGTTTCCTCCAGGAAACGTAGAAGAGATGTGATAGAGAGTGGATATAATCGTTATATGATGTTTGGAGAAGAGGACCTACCAGACTGGTTTCAAAAAGATGAAATTAAACACCAGAGAGTACAGTTACCCGTTTCCAAAGGCGAAGTAGAGGAGTACAAAATGAAAATGAAAGCAATAGATGCTAATCCGATTAAAAAAGTTGCAGAGGCTAAGGCACGTAAAAAGAGAAAAACAATCAAAAAGCTTGAAAGAGCTAGAAAGAAGGCAGATGCTATCAATGAAAATTTAGAAGTCACTGATCGAGAGAAATGGCAACAAATTAAACAAGTCTACAAAAAGGCTGGTTTGCTGTCGGCCAAGAAAAAAGATGTGAAGTATGTGGTGTGTAAAAAGTCCCAGTCTGGAAAGAGAATTATGAGACCAAGTGGTGTTACAGGACCTTACAGGGTGGTCGATGGACGAATGAAAAAGGACAAAAGAGCAATGGCAAGGCTCAACTCTAAAAAATCTAAGAAAGGCAGGAAATGAAATACATGTACATGTCTAGACATACATATTGCAGTGAAATGCTTGAATGTGAGACAATTTCATATTTATAAGCTATGTGTTAAACCCTTTACCAAAAAATCCTGACTTTGAACAACTCTGAGGAAGAAGCCTTTTGAAAACAATGTAGAAAAAGGAGAAAATGCTGGTTACCGGCATTTTCTTCTTTTCCTACAATGTTTTCTTCTTGTCTAGACACAAATGTTACCATTTGAGCCACATTTAATTTGTCGTCTGCAAATGCCTTCATTTTACCTTACTCCACCTTTTTGTCGTTTGGTAAAGAGTTAACCCTTGACCAAAGAATCCTGACTTTTAACCACCCTGAGGAAAAAGGTGAAATTAGTAAAATGCTGGTAACCAGCAAAGACAAAAAACCATTACTTGAGCTACATTTCATTTGTGGTCTTTAACCCGTTAACCCAAAATTTTAGACCTGTCCAAATTGGAAGCATTTGCAGACAACAATTTCATAAGGGCTCAAAGGACGCAATTTTTCTTTGGTAAGGTAGAAAATTTTGTGGGAAAAGGAGAAATTGCTGGTTACCAGCATTTTCTCCTTTTCCCACAATGTTTTCGAAAGGCTTCTTCCTCGGGGTCGATAAAAGTCGTCATTGTGTAGTAAAGGGTTAAATGCTTTCAATTGGACAAGCCTAAAATTTTGTCACTTGGTAAAGGATTGAATTGCTCAATGACATAAATTTTGAGCATTTCCAACCATTAGAGGGGGTCCTGCGTTGTTCAGTGGTAAAGTGTGGGTCTCATAACCTGAAAGCCCTGGGTTTGATCCACACTGGATCCACTGGGTTTTTTGTGGGAATGTCCTTGGGCAAGACACTTCAGAGCCTTAGCCGAGTACTGGTAAAACCCAGGAAAACATGAATATGTGCACTTTTGTGGTGATATGATTGAAATAATGTCGAAAGCAGCATAAAACACCATTCAATCAATCAATCCAACCATTAGGGAAAACTCAAATATTGTGATTCTAAAGTTCTTTTTTGCCAAAAAATCCCATTGAATCAGACAGTGTAGATCAACAATCAAACTGCATGCTCACAGTCTGTGCAATCTGATCTTGATCTACACTCCAATAGCATTTGCAGAAGACAAATCAAGTGTGGTGCAAATGATGGGATTCTTCTTGCAGAAGACTACTGAAAACATTGTGGAAAGAAGAAATCGCTTGCATTTTGCAATTTTATTTTTGTCCTCAATATTCTGTGTGTACGCATCTATAATACATTGATTGTAATAATTATTCATATTTAAGTTTTGAGTCTTGACAAACAACAATACTGTGAATGTTACCAAATTGACAGCATTTGCAGACAACAAATTGAAATTACCGGTAGTACAAAAGGTGACTTTTGTCTTCACTTGGGTAGAAAACACTGGGGGTAAAGGCGAAAGGCAGCATTTTCTCCTTTTCCCTCAATGTTTTCAGAGGTCATTGTCTTCAGTGTCATTAAAACTTGGGATT
This sequence comes from Hippopus hippopus, assembly GCA_946811185.2. NCBI lineage: Eukaryota > Metazoa > Mollusca > Bivalvia > Cardiida > Cardiidae > Hippopus > Hippopus hippopus. Next base: position 8,759,489 of record OX328103.1, on the reverse strand, counting down.
TTTTTGGTACAGGGTTCTTTGTTGAAAGACGTCTGATGAAACGTGGCTCAAGTTACGGGATTTGTCTATAAAAGGGTCAAAAAACGTTGAATTAGTCCCAAGTTTTAAGTAACCTGAAAAGAAATGCTTTTGAAAGAATAGGAGAATATGCTAGTTACCAGTATTTTTTCCTTTTTCCACAATGCTTTTTACCCAATCAGAAAATAATTTTTACCATTTGAGTCATTATTAATATGTCTGTTCTAAGTGCTTTAGATTTGGACAAGTCCAAAGTTTAGCAGTTTGGTTAAGAGTTAACCCTTTACTACACAATTCCAAGTTTTAATGACCCTGAAATAGAAGGCTTTTTAAAACATTGTGGGAAAAGGAGAAAATGCTGGTAACCAGCGTAATCTTCTTTCCCCTGAATGTTTTTTATCCCACCAAAGCCAGAAATCATCATTTGAACTACTGTACATGTACATTTACTTTGTCTTTTCCATAGTGCTTTCATTCAATTTGGTGGAATCTAAAACTTTGGGGTTTGTTAAAGAGTTAAGGAGTCGGTGAGAATGAAACAATATGAGGTTGGGGGTTGGAGGTGTGCGGGGGCTGGGCAGCTGTGAGACATGACTTTTGTTTGAAGGGAATTCCTGAATTTTTTGAGATTTAGTTTGTAAACATGTTGTTAATAAAGTCTGATGATCTATATTAGCTTTGTTTATGTTTTGAAACAATTTATTCTATCAAGGACCTTGGCCTTGATCTTTCTTTCTTTACCCTATAGCAAACAACCTTCTGTTTAAATTCTCCAAGGAAAAAGCTTTTCGAAGATAAATGCCATCATTTCAAGTTTGAATTGTTATCTGCAAGTGCTTTCAATTTGGACAAGTCTAAATTTGTTGTCTGCAAAAATGATCCTGAGTTTAGCAACCTTGAAGAAGGCTTTTGAAAACATTGTTGGAAAAGGAGAAAATGGTGGTAACCATTTTTTTTGCAATAATGTTTTCTATCCTTTTAAAGACAATCTTCATCATCTGAGTTTGTGTCATCAGGTCCGTATTCACCAGCCATTCTCAAGAATGTTCTTAGTCTTATTCGCCAGAGTTTCCTAAAGATGAAAGTAACACAGCTTTTGATTGGCTAAACCATTTGGTTTAGCCAATCAAAATGTGTGTTACTTTCAAATTTAGAAAATTCTGGAGAATGGTTGGTGAATATGAATCCTGGAGTAGTCTAAAATTTTGTCATCTGGTACAGAGGTAAGAGTACATGTAGTAGCATGTGAACAAAAAAATTTTGGGGAAAATAAGGAAAATAAAGGATGTGGTTTTTCCCTTTGCTCCCTGAAAAAGGTCATTACATTCATACAGATAAAATTTAATGCTAATTAAAGCCGTAACATTTTCTACCTTTTAACTCTTTACCAAATGACAAAATTGTAGACTTGTCAAAGTTTAAAGTATTGAATGTAGCTGAAATTAGGGAATTTTTCTCAAATGTGGTAAGAAACACTGTGGGAAAATTAGAAAATCCTGGTTTCCTGCATTTTTTCCCTATGTTTTCCAAAGGTTTCTGCCTCGGGGTTGTCAAAACTTGGGGATTGTGTGGTTAAGGGTCAAAGCAAGATACCATGATTTCGTCACCCACTTTCATTCAGTTCATCATCTTGGATCTTTGTGGCTTAGTAGTTAAGTGTAGGACTTGTAACCAGGAAACTCTGGGTTCCAGTCTCACTTTAAGCATTGGGGTTTTAAGCTCCACTAGGCAAAGGCCAGCGAGCTTATGTCATGGCCAGGTGTCTCGTGCATGAGTGTGTTAACTTTTACTAGTATTTCAATCATCTTCTCTGAAACTACCCATCCAATTTTGATGAAACTTCTCAGATATGATTCTGCCATGGCCCTTTTTAGAATTTATCCTGAGAACATGATTCCAATGGAAACTCTGGTTGCCATGGTAATAAAACTGAAAAATACTGAAAGTCTTTATATGTCTTTTTGTCCAAAAATATAAGACCTAGGACCACCAGATTTGGCTTGTAGCTTCATCTAAAAGCTCTTTTCCAGAGTTGTTCAAATTATAGCCCTAGGGTAAAAACTGGCCCCATCCCTGGGGTCACAAGTTTTACATGAGTTTATATAGCTACCTAATTTGGCATGTAGCTTTATCTAGTTACCAGCATTTTCTTCTTTTCTCACAATGTTTTCAGAAACCTCATTTGTTGGGGTCTTTAAAACTGGATTGTGTGGTAAAGGGTTATGTCTCTGTCAATGCCAGTTAAGTGCCTGATACTTTTATTCAAAAGGCAGTGGAGCGATAAAGGGCAATCATAGCCCTCTTATTTTTTTGGGGGTTGGGGGGAGTGTCCTTGTACAAGATACTTTAAAGTGCCAGCCTGATAGTATAAATCCCAGAACATGCATGAATAAATGAGTTGTCGCCATGAGGTAACTAAAATAATGTTGAAAACGGGTTAAAACACCATGCAATCAGTTAATGCCATCTGCAAATGCTTGAAATTTGGAACATAACTAAAATTCTGTGGTTTGGTGAACAGTTCAGTTAAAAATACAGTCTGCTATAGACATCTGTGCAAGGCAAAGTTTGAAGCCATTGCCTGTTACTTGTTGCAAAATAATGGTTAAAAAAAACTGTTCTTCTAATATTTATGCCCCCCTTCAACGAAGAGGGGGTATATTGCTTTGCTAATGTCGGTCGGTCGGTCGGTCCGTTGGTCTGTCGGTCCGTCGGTCGGTCGGTAGACCTTACCTTGTCCGGATGATAACTAGACACAGAATTGACCTAGGTTCGTCAAATTTGGCACAGACATGCGTCTCGGAGTGCAGATGATCCCTATTGATTTTGAGGTCAATCAGTCAAAGGTCAAGGTCACAGTGACCTTCAACATGTTGATATATGGACCAAACCTTGTCCGGATGATAACTAGACACAGAATTGACCTAGGTTCGTCAAATTTGGCACAGACATTCATCTTTAAGTGTAGATGATCCCTATTGATTTTGAGATCAATCGGTCAAAGGTCAAGGTCACAGTGACCGTCAACATGTTGATATATAGACCAAACCTTGTCCGGATGATAACTAGACACAGAATTGACCTAGGTTTGTCAAATTTGGCACAGACATGCGTCTCGGAGTGTAGATGATCCCTATTGATTTTGAGGTCAATCGGTTGAAGGTCAAGGTCACAGTGACCGTCAACATGTTGATATATAGACCAAACCTTGTCCGGATGATAACTAGACACAGAATTGACCTAGGTTCGTCAAATTTGGCACAGACATTTGTCTTGGAGTGTAGATGATCCCTATTGATTTTGAGGTCAATCGGTCAAAGGTCAAGGTCACAGTGACCGTCAACATGTTGATATATAGACCAAACCTTGTCCGGATGATAACTAGACACAGAATTGACCTAGGTTCGTCAAATTTGGCACAGACATTTGTCTCGGAGTGTAGATGATCCCTATTGATTTTGAGGTCAATCAGTCAAAGGTCAAGGTCACAGTGACCGTCAACATGTTGATATATAGACCAAACCTTGTCCGGATGATAACTAGACACAGAATTGACGTAGGTTCGTCAAATTTGGCACAGACATGCGTCTCGGAGTGTAGATGATCCCTATTGATTTTGAGGTCAATCGGTCAAAGGTCAAGGTCACAGTGACCGTCAACATGTTGATATATAGACCAAACCTTGTCCGGATGATAACTAGACACAGAATTGACCTAGGTTCGTCAAATTTGGCACAGACATTTGTCTCGGAGTGTAGATGATCCCTATTGATTTTGAGGTCAATCGGTCAAAGGTCAAGGTCACAGTGACCGTCAACATGTTGATATATAGACCAAACCTTGTCCGGATGATAACTAGACACAGAATTGACCTAGGTTCGTCAAATTTGGCACAGACATGCGTCTCGGAGTGTAGATGATTCCTATTGATTTTGAGGTCAATCAGTCAAAGGTCAAGGTCACAGTGACCGTCAACATGTTGATATATAGACCAAACCTTGTCCGGATGATAACTAGACACAGAATTGACGTAGGTTCGTCAAATTTGGCACAGACATGCGTCTCGGAGTGTAGATGATCCCTATTGATTTTGAGGTCAATCGGTCAAAGGTCAAGGTCACAGTGACCGTCAACATGTTGATATATAGACCAAACCTTGTCCGGATGATAACTAGACACAGAATTGACCTAGGTTCGTCAAATTTGGCACAGACATTTGTCTCGGAGTGTAGATGATCCCTATTGATTTTGAGGTCAATCAGTCAAAGGTCAAGGTCACAGTGACCGTCAACATGTTGATATATAGACCAAACCTTGTCCGGATGATAACTAGACACAGAATTGACCTAGGTTCGTCAAATTTGGCACAGACATGCGTCTCGGAGTGTAGATGATCCCTATTGATTTTGAGGTCAATCGGTCAAAGGTCAAGGTCACAGTGACCGTCAACATGTTGATATATAGACCAAACCTTGTCCGGATGATAACTAGACACAGAATTGACCTAGGTTCGTCAAATTTGGCACAGACATTTGTCTCGGAGTGTAGATGATCCCTATTGATTTTGAGGTCAATCGGTCAAAGGTCAAGGTCACAGTGACCGTCAACATGTTGATATATAGACCAAACCTTGTCCGGATGATAACTAGACACAGAATTGACCTAGGTTCATCAAATTTGGCACAGACATTCGTCTCGGAGTGTAGATGATCCCTATTTATTTTGAGGTCAATCAGTCAAAGGTCAAGGTCACAGTGACCGTCAACATGTTGATATATAGACCAAACCTTGTCCGGATGATAACTAGACACAGAATTGACCTAGGTCCGTCAAATTTGGCACAGACATTCGTCTCGGAGTGCAGATGATCCCTATCGATTTTGAGATTAATCCATCAAAGGTCAAGGTCATAGTGGCCTTCAACTTAATGATATTTAGACCTAACCTTGTCCGGATGATAACTAGACACAGAATTGACCTAGGTCCTTCAAATTCTTACAGATATTCATCTTGAAATTCTTACAGATATTCATCTTGGAGTGTAAATGATCCCTATCGATTTTAAGGTTAATCCGTGCCAAAAAGAAAATCGATAACCCAGTCTGTGTATCGGCAACTGTTTACAATCTTGTATGTATACACACGGCGGTGTGTATAATTATGCGAACTGTTGTCAGATTATCACGTTTAACAATTGAAGTGGGCTATAAATCAAAAAGATGACGTCGATATTTCCCAATCAATTCTTTTGATATCAGTTTATGAACTGTGCCACTTCCTGTATCAATGTGGCAGTAGGGGGGCATGACTGTTTTACAAACAGATATCTTGTTCTACTTTGATTTGTTTGAATATTGGTGGTAAGTCCAAAGGTAGCCTACGCAGATCCCCATTTGATGATGCACCAATACTAAATACTCTTGAAAAGACATAGCGTCCTATATCAGCTGTTTTGTGTACTATTGCATGTCTCCAAAAGAGACAGGAGTTAAAGCAAGCTGGATAAATAATATAAGGAACAAAAACGCAAAGGGACGAACTGGTTATTATTCGCGGTCATTTCTATAAATAGAACTAAAGTTGTTACGAAGAAAGACTGACGCATTTCATGAATCAGCCGACCTTTTAGGCCTCTGTATTGGTATTTATTCATTAACCAGGTTTTTCTTTGGTCAACTTGTACATTATTTTCCAAATATTGGACGGATACCATGACAACACTTGTCTATCAAAGTGCTCAATATTATACTAAGCTAAATCAAAGCGCTGACAGGAATGTATAACGCCGATGTCATACATGGAATCTAGAAAACAAACATATATTAACCAAAGGTCAATAAACATACTTTTATGGAGGGTTATAATGAAAATATTCAAAGCATAGTTATTTCCATTTTTCGAGTGCTCCAAAACCTGTATTTTCATAGACATAAAAGTCTAGCAGCAAATTTGTACCCTTTGCCCTTTTTAAACTTACTTACATCTTTCCAAACTGATATCATTTCAATACTGATTATCCACAGCCAGAAAAACTTACCACATTGTGAGCACTCTTCTTTACATCTTGTAAGAAAATGAACAAGTCTAGCCACACGGCTTGAGCATATATGCAGTAAAATCCATGGTAACATGCTTTATGGTAACATTAAGTAATGTAATGTAAATGTACACTGATAACATTCTGAGTCTTCACTTTTTTCTTAGTTTGTTTCCAACAAAGCTAGACTGAATAAAATACTTTCCTTCCTCTACATCTTTTAAGTTTTTGTGCTGCTTGCTATATAGTAAGTTGTATATCTAATTTTAACTCCAGCCAGTGTGGAAATGGCTTAAACTTTAGTTAAAGGTACCTTTTACCAGACAATCATATGTTTTATCAACCGCAAAGAAAAAAAAATAGTTTCGAAAACATTGTTGGAAAAGGGGTAAATGCTAGTAAGCAGCATTTTTTTCTTTTCGCGCTATATTTTCTGCCCTCTAATTACCAAATCCAATCATTTGAGTCACGTTTGTCTTTTAATTTTTAGCTCCACTGGCCGAAGGCCAGCGGGCTTATGTCATGGCCTGTTGTCCGTCGTGCGTCCGTCCGTCCGTCCGTGCGTTAACTTTTTTTTAAAACGTCTTCTTCTCTGAAACTACCCATCCAATTTTGATGAAACTTCACAGAAATGATCCTGCCATGGTCCTCTTCAGAATTTCTTGAAAGAATTTAATTCCTTTAAAAACTCTGGTTGCCATGGCAACAAAACTGAAAAATTTTGAAAATATTTGAAAATCTTCTTGTCTGAAACCGTAAGGCCAAGGGCTACCAAATTTGGCATGTAGCTTTATCTAGTGGACCTCTACCAAGTTTCTTCAATTTATAGCCCTGGGGTCAAAATTGGCCCCGCCCCGGGGGTTACAAGTTATACATGGGCTTATTTAGGGAGAACTTTAAAATTCCTCTTCTACCTAGCCATAGGGCCTAGAGCTACCAAATTTGGCATGTAGCTTTATCTAGTGGACCTCTGCCAAGATTGTTCAAATTATAGCCCTGGGGTCAAATTAGGCCCTGCCTGGGGGTAACAAGTTTTACATGGGCTTATATAACAAGTTTTACATGGACTTATATAGGGAGAACTTTAAAATTCTTCTTTGACCTAGCCATGGGGCCTAGGGCGACCAAATTTGGCATGTAGCTTTATCTAGTGGACCTGTACCAAGGGTGTCCAAATTATAGCCGAGGGTCAAATTTGACTTTGCTCCGGGGGGTAACATGTTTTACATGGGCGGGCTTATATAGGAAAATCTTTCGCATCTAGCTATAAGGGCTAGGGCTATCAAATTTTGCATTTAGCTTTATCTAGGGGGTCTCTATCAAGGGTGCCCAAATTATAGCCCAGGGGGTCAAATGTAGCCCCACCCCAGGGGGTCACAAGTTCTACATGGTCTTATATAAGGAAACTTTAATAATCTACTTGTACATAGCCATATTTAGGCCTAGGGCTACCAAATTTTGCATGTAACTTTATATAATGGGCCTCTACCAAGAGGGCCCAAATTTTAACTTTGGGGGTCAAGTTTGACTCCACACCAGGGGTCACAAGTTTTACATTGGCTTTTATAGTGAAAACTTGATAAACCTGTGTCATGGATCACATATTTTACAGGGCCTTTTATTCAGCAAACTTGTTTTACATGACTTTTTATTGGGCAAGATTAAAAAATCTTTTTGTTTATAACCACACATTCTAGTTTCATATTGTAGGTCTGGGGTCAAAATTGCCTTCATTCCAGGGATCGCAAGTTTAACATGGGCTTCAAAATATTGTCACTTCAATTTAAACATTAATCAAGGGAAATAACTCTTTTTATGAAAGATAAAGTTCGTTACTATTTACCTCCCTTGATTATCAAGCTGCAGTGATACATGATTGGTGCTAGACAAGTTTTTTAGCTCCACTGGCCGAAGGCCAGCAGGCTTATGTTATGGCCCGTTGTCCGTTGTGCGTCCATCCGTATGTTAACTTTTTAGCTCATTTGAGCACAACGTGCTCAAGGGGAGCTTTTAGCATTTGTTTCAACTCAATAAAAGAATTTTCAATCATACACCAAAACAAAAAATTATCCTCCACATATCTGACCGTGTTTACAAACTATGAAGTGTTCATATTAATACACCATGTCTACTGTTTGATGATGACTAGCTTAGAAAAAGTATTAATAAAATAAGTTTGAAAAAAAATCTTTGTGATTTATTATGACAATTGTTAGCACACATGTAACTCATTACCAAACGATAATATTTTAGGCTTGTCTAAATCGAAAGCACTTGCAGACGACAAAATAAAAGTGATTGAAAATTTGAAATTTGTTTTGTGAACAGTAGAAAACATTGTAAGAAAAGGAGAAAATGCTTTTCTAAAGCCTTCTTTCTCAGGGTCATCAAAAGTAGGGATTGTCTGGTAATAGGTTAAAAAGATATATTTCAAACTGAGATTGATGTATATACTTGTTTTTTACTGGCACTGAAGGTCCGTCTGTCCATCTGTCTGTGCGTGCATTAACTTTTATTTCAAACATCTCTGAAACTACTTATCCAATTTTGATGAAACTTCAAAGAAATGATCCTGCCATGGTCTTCTTCAGAATCCCATGACAGAATTTTATTCCTTCAAAAACTCTGGTTGCCATGGCAACAAAACTGAAAAATATAGAAAATTTTCAAAAATCTTCTTCTCTGAAACTGTAAGGCCTAGGGCTACCAAATTTGGCATGTAGCTGTATCTAGTGGGCCTCTACCAAGTTCCTTCAAATAATAGCCATGGGGTCTACCAAATTTTGCATGTAGCTTTATCTAGTGGGCCTCTACAAGGAGGGCCCAAATTATAGTCCTTGACCCAAGTTTGTCCCCACACCATGGAACACAAGGTCACCAGTTTTACATGGGCTTTTGTAATGAAAACTATCTTAAGTCATTATGTTACTAACCATTATAAAGACTAAGGCTATTAGATTTAGCCCTGTCTCATGGGTTTCATGTTTTACAGCGCTTTTCATTGAGAAAAATTTGAAAATCTTCTTGTTTATAACATTCAAGAACTGAATTATTTGGTATGGAGCTTTATATTGTGGACCTCCACCAGGATTCAAATAATTATAGCTTTGCGATCAAAATTGGCTTTGCCCATGGATCACAACTTTCTCGTAGGATTAGATAGAAAAATGTTTGCATGTCCTCGTGTTTGAAATCAATTTGCTGAATATTGTAATGTTTGGCTTGTAGTGTTTTTACTTAATAGCCAGTGGAGCGATACAGGGCCATCATGGCCCTCTTGTTGTTGTTTAGTAATGAGTTGAAACCTTTGCAAGACTAACATCCTAACAAATTGAAGTAATGCATTTCATAAAATGACTGTTGTAGGTATAAATGAAGAAATACGTCATCAGACTAAAAGATGGATGACAAGTTCAGCTCAACCAGGGAAGAAAGTATCTCAGTTTTGCGTTCTATTCTATGGAAAGATGATTCTCTAAACACTGTGAAAGCTATGAGAAGAAGATTAAAAGAGCTGGAAGAATGCCTAAAATTTAGAATTATATTTTGTGATTGTGAGACAGGAATTTCATGTCAACATAAGTGTGAATGCTGGTATGAAAATGAATACCTTGAGTACATTGACAACAATGATTCTTCAAACATAGATGTTCAACTACTGGATAGAATATGTAACAGAATAAGGAAAGGGGGGTGTGAGCATGTAGACAAGTTGAATGAAAATCAACATGGAGATATCAAATCTGAACAAAACTGCTCTGATAAAGATCTGAGTAGTCTTGAGTGTCAGTTTACTTTTATCAGTTACATTCATGTGGCAGTAGCAGTTGGAAATTTACCTGTGGTTAAATACTTGTGTAAACTGAGATCAGATTATCCTACCCTCAGGACAAGTTGTGGATTTGTAGCTCTCCATACTGCAGTTTGTAAACAGCAAACTGAAACTCTAAAGTTTCTGAAAACTAGAAATGTTGTAAATGAAAGAGGTCAGAAAGGACTATTTTTTAAGAAAAAACAGAAGTCACGATTGCTTTTTGACTGTAACCTTAATTTATTTGAATCCCCTGGAGGCCAAGATGAAATCTCAAGACCAGTCAATATAGTTAAACGATCCAAGCTGACAGGAAAATTAGAGAAAATAGAGTTAGGTCTGTATTCTCTGAAGTCACCATTGGTTTCTATGCTCACATGTATTGAACATCCAAAGAAAAAGTTACTTCTGGAAATATGTGATCTTCTTGAACCAAAACAACTTCAGGACATAATCATACACTTTCTGGTAAATTATGAAGAAAATTGTGCTGTATGCGTTTACAGAGAAATCTCTAAACAAAGACTATCACATGCCGTTCAAGTAGCCTGTGTCCTGACAGATTCTGATAAATTCTTATTAGAAATGCATCATGCTGGAGAGGACTGTCTGTTACCCAAATTGAAATATTGTCTGGCTGATTTAGCAAATGCAGTAAGGAGTTACAGATGCTTGGATTTGATGCAGGATAGAATCATTCCACAAGCTCGAGGCATAGATTGGAATTATTGTTCAAACAGCCCACATTTTCATGTGTTAATCTTATATGGCATTAGAGCAAGTATGTATATAGGTATTGACTTTTTTCTCAGATATTTTGATAAAATAAAGTTGCAAGGTCATGACATCAATAAACATGACATTGAAGGAATGACTCCATTACATATGTTATTAAATCAAAGAGTAGACTGTGTTGTGCATGAATCTATAAGAGTAAGTTTTGTTCAGAAGTTGTTAGAACTAGGAGCTTGTGTAAATAGTGTGAATAAACAAGGAAGAACCCCAATTTTCCACTGGATCATGGAATCTCTTCAGAAATCTGGAACAGGAAGTAGAGATATAATCAAACTTCTATTGTATTATAACTCCATTCCATGTAGAAATGTAAACTTAATTTATTATGCACATTTAATTGATAAAAAAGTTCACAGAGTTACTCGTACAATAAGGGTACTTGATAAATCTACTGAAAACTATCAAAGAAAGGAGTGTTTACACTTCACTTTCTCTCATTCAATGTTTGCTACTCTACATGAACTAGGTTTTGTCATGGACAAAGCTTCAACATCAGAAGTCAACAGTGAAATAGAACAGATGTGGCCAGTATTTTACAGGGAAGTGTATACACAGCCCAGATCTCTCAAGTTTTGTTGTAGACTGATAATCCGCAGAACTTATCCATGCAACAAATTGATAAAGATTATTGAAAATAACTTGATACCTTCAGTAATTAAACGATTCATTTTAGCAAAAGACTTACTAGATGTCATGCCATGCATGTGATGCACGATACTTTTCTTGTAAGATTTATGATTTTGGACTTCATAAACAGAGAGTTTTCTGAAGATCAAAATGGAACAAATGGAGCTTTGATGTCGGTACTATAAAGAAAAACTTTCTGACAAAAATTAGTTGTTCATGTTCCCATTGTTTTAAAACTAAATCTGTACCAAAAAAAAAACCCTTGAACGAATTAAAAACTTTGACAGCTAGTAGACAAATTAGATATGACTCAAATGAAGGGATTTGTCATGGAAAAGGTTGAAAAAAAGTGTGAAAAAAAGAGAAATTGCCAATTAACGACATTTGGCTTCAATTTGCACAATATTTCAAAAGGCTTATTTCTCAGGGTTTTTATAACACAGGGTCATTTCGTAATAGACCATTTGCAAATAGTCGAGACATTCCAATCATTAATGTTAACAAATGGGGTCATTTGAATAAGTAAATTTTTCCAACGCTTTTCCCCTATAGTTTGTGTCTAGTTAGAGCATGACAGGCGCTCATGGGTCTCTTATTGTAAATGTGTAGCACAGGAAAAATAAAAATATTTTTTAAAATAGTTGTTAGATGTAAACTTTCCTATCATTCTACTTACAGCATTAGTTATGCAAGTATGTGTTTTCCCTAACTCTTGACAACAAAGTTTTAGACTTCCAAATTGAAAACATTTGCAGACAAGAAATAAGATATGACTTAATTAACCCTCTACCACACAATCCTGACTTTTAACGACCTAGAAAGAGAAAGCTTTTGAAAACATTGTGGAAAAAGGAGAAAATGCTGGTAATCAGCATTTTCTCCATTTCCCACTATGTTTTCTATACTTCCGAAGAGAATTTTCACTTTTTGTGTCACATTTGTCATCTGCAAAATTAATGCTTTCAATTTGAACAGGTCTAAAATTCTGTCGTTTGGTAAGGGCTTAAATGGTGGGATATATGAAAGGTAAACATTGTGGGGAAAAAAGAGAAAATTTCCAACTTTCACCTTTTGCCAGCATGCTTTTAACTCATGTACGTAAAATGCGTGCTAAATGAACCTAGATGTCGTTGCGCCATAAAACACCATTCATTCACTCACTCACTCACTCACTCGCTCATGTACGTAAAAGTAGTAAAAACACAGGATTGTTAAGAGCTAATGGTGGCAACAGATTTAGGCATCTGATATTACATGGTCTGCAATAAGTGAATAGGGGCATTCGGACATTTGCACAAAGTGTCGTCTCGGATCAGCCTGCGCACTCCGCGCAGGCTAATCCGAGACGGCACTTTAAGTCAACATTGGATTTTGTTCCACAGTAGACTTGCGCAAAACAGAAAATTACATAAGAACAGAAAGTGTCATTTTGGATTAGCCTGCGCTGAGTGCATAGGCTGATCTGAGACGACACATTACGCAAATGTCCAAATGCCTCCTTTGGTGCGTTGCAGGCTACATGCAGTAAAGAACTGCCTCAATAAACTGAGCTTATGCCATTGTCTAAATGCCTCAGACTCTTTGTACTTGTTAAACTTCCCCTACCTCTACTGGGCTGTTGATACACATGTATTTTCTTACCTGTATTCAGACAGCGGAGCCCCAGAAGCGCAATGGTTAGAGTACAGGACTTGAGAAAAGGGTGTCGCTGGTTTGAATACCTAGCATGAAGAATTTCTTAATTTGAGATTGATGATAGTCATTGCAACAGAATTCATTCCTCTCTCACCACTGATCATCGTTTCAACAGTGGTTATGTGGGTAAGCAACCAGTGGCCTGGGAAAATTATTGTGCTAAGTACATGTACTGGTATAAGAAACTCCAAGGAAGCATGGACCAGTGTACTAGCCGCTGCCATATAACTGAAATAATGTTGAAAACAGTGTTAAACACCATACAATCAATCAAAAACATCACATATAAATTAAGAAGCCAACAAATGGCAGTGAGTAAAACAGTCAAATAGTCTCTTACAGCAGGCACTCTTCCAATGCAAATTTACCATTTACCAAACAATCTCGATTTTTAAGAACCCTAAGAGAGAAAGCTTTTTAAAACTTTGTTGGAAAAATAGAAAAAGCTGGTAACCTCTTTCTACAGTGTTTTCTAGCCTATCAGGGAACATGACAACAAAATTTTTGACCAGCCTATATTGAAAGCATTTGCAGGCGACCAATCAAATGTGGCTCAAATTATAATATTTGTCTTCTGAAGGGTTGAAAACATTGTGGGAAAAGGAGAAAATGCTGACATCTAGTTGAGGTATTGTCACAGCCCTGCCTGTGCCTACGTCGTCATGTGAAAAAAGTTTCATATCTCTGTTATTACTGAAGACATTTATGTCATGCTCTGACTAGTTTTTAACTATCAAAAGGGAACCTCTAGAAGAAGGTCAGGTAATCATCAAAGTATTTTTGACACAGTTATGCCCCTTTTTAGATTTAAAATTTTCACTGAAAATCAAGCATCTGCAGCCAAGTGTTGGCACCCACATGCTGTGCTCTTGTTTCCTTTTCCCTCAATAATTTAAAAAACCTTCTACCTTGTAAAGACAGGATTTTACAGTAATGGGTTAATTTTCCCTCAATAATTTCAAAAGCTGTCTACCATGTTAAGACAGGATTTTACAGTAACGGGTTAATGTGATTTAACCCCAGAGCTCTCCAGCACAGCTCCATTTCTTTTTGGAGACAATATAGACCAGGTTTGCACTTTCCTGTGGATAGTATTGATCAAGATCAGACTGCACAGAATGGCCATGGATCTACACTTTATGCTATTTTCCAATGGAGAGAGCCAATTTCATTTCAGCCATGCTCTGGTAAAAGGGAGCTTAATGCATCTCCGTGATGCTTCATACCAGACAAGTCATCACATAATTATGGATCCATAAAAATCAATTATGTCTAACAACCGACTAAACCATGAGGAAGAATGGTCCTTGGACACGCAAAAAATTAACCCATGGCAAAAATTTTCGACCTGTATCAGCCTGCTATGTCAGCCTGCATTGGCTGCTCAGGCTGACATGGGTTAATACTTTTTGTAGATGCATTTAGACCCCTTTTCTTAGAGCAAGGCTATATTTTATTTGTTATAGTTTATGCAAAGTATCTAATAATATCAGAATAAGGGCCTCCATAACCCTTTATCACACAATGCTAAGTTAACAGGACCCTTGGGAGGAAGCATTTAGAAAACATTATGGGAAAAGAAGAAAATGCTTTCATAAACTGATAACAAAATTTCAAACGGATTATTCACAATGACTTTAGAGGCTATTTTAACAAAACCAAGTGTTGTTGAAGGTGGCAGTGAACTTTTTTATGGCACCAACTGGTTCAGCTAGAAATGTCCCCTGTATATGAAATCATCCCCATTATACTTGAACTGGTCGAAAAACGCGCCAATCTATTGTTACCAAAATTATGATGTCACGCCATAAACAAGTCTATAATTAGATTATCCTGCACAATTAGTAATCATGGGAAGACCCTCGAATGTCCCCAGCCAATAAAAATAATGGAAGCGATAAACAGATAGCAGCCAAAGGTCAATAGCAGACCGCGAGTGAAACTGAGCATACTGTGGAAAAAAAGAAAATGCTGAAAAAAAAAATTAGGAAAGCGTGATACGGGGTTATTTAGAAATTATTACCGCCTTGACCCAGGCTACTCTGCCTTTGGTATTATGCGAATGTGATATTTGTGGTATTTGCTTGCCAATACTGGCTCATTGAAAACGTAAAAACAGGCCACAACTTAGGAATATAATTGTTATTGTACATTGCCAGCTGTGTATCTGCTACCAAGGTACAGTGGTCAGGTCATAGGACTGTCAATTAAGCAAAACAAGTTTGATTGATTGATGCTGGTGGAAGGCAAATTTGTCATGTTAAGTTAAAGATATGTTCAAATCACTTTATCTTTAAAAATTCAGGACAATTTACAGACTTGTTGCAGTGAAAAATTAAAA
The DNA here is from genome assembly GCA_946811185.2 of Hippopus hippopus. NCBI lineage: Eukaryota > Metazoa > Mollusca > Bivalvia > Cardiida > Cardiidae > Hippopus > Hippopus hippopus. Next base: position 8,744,165 of record OX328103.1, on the reverse strand, counting down.
ATTGAAATGACACTCAAATAGGGCAAAGCGTTCATTTCCAAATTTTCCAATATTAATTTGTAGAATATAAGTATCGAAAAATAAATATACAAATTATTTAGGCACGACAATAAAGTTGACGAACAAACAATTACAACAACCTGCCATTTCCGGTAGTAAGTGTAGAGCTTTCTTACCTTACGAGACATGGAATAGATTTAGAAATATAGCAAGGTAGGTAGAATTATTTATAGATAAACTTTTTTCCTAGGTTTCTGTTTAACTGTTCTATGCTTTACATGGTTCATTTCGTTATACAGACAGTCAACAACTTCAATTAAACTCGTTGGAAACAAGGTAGTTTACATTGACATCGGTGTCAAATTATCAACTTCCGGTTGAATGTTTACATGTTTTTCTGAGCTCTCTTTACCGTACTTTTGTATTCAAACTGTGAACTGCGTTGCTTCATAATTGTTTATAATTGGTATTATTTTGATTTAGCAATTGAAACTTGTGTTTAGCCCAAACTCGGCTTAGCAATTGTTTAAAAACACCTGTCATGCAAGTTTGAACATGATCCATTGTAGACTTTAAACAGGGTTTTCAATGCAAAACTCAGTCTCTCATTCTGATTTTTATTGAGGGTAACAAAATTGATATACACATGCATATATATAGTAAGTGTTTAATGTTTTTTTTATCCTTTTGATAGTTCTCATTTTGATAAATCTGTATTTTACAAGGATCTATTCCAAGTTGTCTACCTCGAATTTGTTGAAGGTGATAACAAGTTAAAGTTTTAACCATTTACCAATACCAAACAATCAAATGTTTTTACTATGGTGAGGAATGAAGCATCTGAAAACATTGTAGTAAAAGGAGAAAATGCTGGTTACCAGCATTTTCCCTTTTTTTCCCACAATGTTTTCTACCCTTTGAAGAAATAAGTTTCATTAATAGAGACACATTTATCATTGTCTTCAAATGTTTTCACTACTAAAAAGTAAAAAAAAAAAAAAGAAAGTAGTCAGGTAAAGGAATAAAGATGTTCATGATTGAACAGTAATGAATTGGTATATTTTGTAATTTGTAACATTTTCTATGAAATAATTCCGCATTCATATATAGATTTTGGTTTTTTACTTTGTCACAGGAAGTGTAGCATAGAATGGGAGACATAGATCATATCCCTGTCAGAGACACCAACATTGGTGGTAAGTACAATTTCAGATCTAAATGTCACGACATGTTGAGACAGAAAAAAATTGCCATGGTCTCAGTTCTAAGAACTGTGTAAAAAGTCGTCGTATTTTCAGTCACCGTTTCGATCTGTTTACAAGTAAACCTAGAATTAATTTCTCAATGTTGTGATTTTTGGTTCTATGAATAGCACAAAATATATATTCCATATTTAGTATATAATATGATAAAAACCAAAGTTAGAACATGATGCCTTGAGAAGGGCTGCTGCAATAGCAAGCAGGGTTCTCCCTAGGTCCAGAATCCCAAGAGTCATTGACTCTTGGGCCCAAATTTTCAAGAGTCAAAATGGAATTTCCAAGAGTCTAATAGAAATGTCCAACGGTCAAAATTATCACGGAGAGATAAGGGTGAAATAATGAAAGCTTTCCATTTATGTTCTTTGTTTATGGATAGGAATTAGATAAGAAAATACCCTATCTTATGTAGAGACTTGTTGGAATGAAGTGGACAGAAGAATATTAAATTACAGCCCTAGCATGCAATTCATCTTGATGAATAAATGGGCACAAACAACTTTTTGAACTGTTTACCAAACAACAAAAACTTTTGACTAGATCATAATTATTTTAGACATTTACAGACAACAATTCAAATCAGGGATCTTATATACGTGTGTAAATACGATCCCTGTTCAAATGTGGCTGGAACGACTTGGTTTGTCTTTCTTAGCCTAGAACATTGTGGAAAAGGGAGAAAATAAAGGTCACATCCATTAAAGTGTTATTTCTTAAGATTTAAGTCTTCTTTTCTTGTCCAATTACTTTTTCTTTCACATTTGTTCCGGTTCCCCCCCCCCCTCCCCCCATCATCTAATCTATAGGTTATTGTTTATTTTCATCTTAAAAACTTTTTCCTAATTTTTAAACAGAGATTTTAGCTTTCACTTATTGTTTCATAAAGAAATAAGTATAAATTCACTGTTTAAATTTGTCACCAAAGATGAAAAGATAGTTTGAAGTGCCTCGGATCGGACGACGCCAAACTGATTTCTGTTGTGTCATGGGTTTTCACGTTTTTTTCCAGGGATCTTTTTTTCAAATCAGTTAATATTTTTACAAGTATTACTGCATGATTTGACATAAATTTGTTAATTAGGGTAGCAGTTAACTTGAAAACCTGTCATTTTACACTAGATAATTGGAATAACACCTTTAATTATCATGTTTCAAAAATGACTCGCCAGCTTGATTACATGTGATAAACAGAGCTGCGTGCGTCTGTACACAGTTGACACTGATAGTGTTTATTATAGGCTACATTCCTGCCAGATGCATGCAACATAATTTATATGACCCTTTGGCCGGTAATCTCATGCGTCAGATTGACGCTTAGGCAGATATTTTTGAGCGTCAAAAACGGGTCATTTCGGATTTCCATGCGTCAAAACCCGGAGTCCCGGGTCAAAGGAGAACCCTGAGCAAGGGATCATAGAGGAATCATGAAAGATAACTATTGAATGAAACAGATATTTACAAGCTATTTTTGGTTAAATTTCTGATATTATAACACTATCCAAGTAAATCATATAACTACAGTATTAATAACTATTGAATGTAACAGATATTTACAAGCTATGTCTACCCATTTACAGAAAAAATCTTTCTTTTGAACAGCACTGTAAGTTGTCTGCAAGTGTTTTCGAGATAGGGCTGGCCTAAAATTTGTTGTCTTGGAATAAAACAACCATGTTTTTATGAAAGATGGGGATGTTAAACCCTTTGCCACACAGTCTTAAGTTTTTATGACCCTGAGAAAGAAGACTTTGAAAACATTGTGGAAAAAGAAAATGCTGGTAACCAGCATTTTCTCTTTTTGCTACAATGTTTTCTGTCCTATTAAAGATAAATTTCATCATTTGCACCACATTTAAGTTGTCATCTTTTAATCCGATAAGTTTACATTATTGTCGTCTGGGAAACAGTTAAAATGAGAAAAGACTGCAAGAAAATAAGACTTGATCTGTAATTTAAAAATATGCAGACAAAGTCATCTTTGACATTCTTTGTATTAATTTTACACAGGTCTTGAACAGAGGGCAGCCCAGCAGAGAAGGATGGTCAGTAAATGGAGCCGTGATGAGCTCGAAGATAAATACCTACGTCTCTCGGAGGAAAACATCATCTTGAAAAAACATGCCAGGAAACAGGAAGACAAGATTAAAAGGTTGTTTCTGACTGCCCAGTTAAATCATAATTAACTGTCTCCTGAACAGACTGGTTTTATCTTAAATTATTTACCAAGGCAAAGGAAAATAGCAGAGCATCCATCGGTCACCTTCAAGAAAAAATTATCATTACTACAAATTTGACATTCTAGCATTGGAAAGAAAAACATATTGATCTCTTACGCAATTTTAGATTGATTCTAGTATTTTGTAGAAAAGCAGATATAGCACAAAAAGAAAATTTTGATGTAGAAATCATCCAGATGCATAATGTCATTTTGATGAATTGCAAAAATACTCATTTGAATAATTTTATTTCTCACAATGCATCCTTATTCATTACCTACTGATTTTTTGTTAGCTCCACTGGCCGAAGGCCAGCGAGCTATTGTCATGGCGTCGTGTCCGTCGTCCGTTCGTTCGTCCGTTCGTCCATGCGTGCGTCCGTAAACTTTTTCTTTAAAAAACTTCTCCTCAGAAACTATTGACTGGATTTTTACCAAATTTCACAGGAATGTTCCTTTGGTGGTCCTCTTTCAAATTCCTTCAAATAATTGTGTTCCATGAAGAATTCTGGTTGCCATGGCAACCAAAGTAAAAAACCTTTAAAAATCTTCTCCTCCCAAACCGCTATTTGGATAGCATTATTATTTTGCAGAAATGTTCCTTAGATACAGGTTTACAGAATTCCTTAAAAAAAAAAAGATCTGTCAAAAAACATGGCTTTTATGGGAGACTCATTTTCCTTTTATGGTATAAAGTAAAATCTTTGAAAAATTTCTTCTCTAAAACTATTCATTGGATTTCATTGTTGTTTTGCAGGTAAGTTCCTATGGTGGTTGTCTACCAAATTGTTTCTTCAGTGAGCTAAAATGCAGGATTGAATGATAATTGTTAAAAACTTCCTTTCGCCATTATAGAAATATCAGGCCTGTGGAGCGATACAGGCGCTCAAGCGCCTCTAGTTTCACTATGTTAAATTTAAATCATCCCAGCAAGATTTAAGTTAGAATACACAGATATAACCCTTTATCAAATAATCCCAAGTTTTAACGACCCTGATGGCTGAAGAAGGAAGGTTTTAAAAACATTGTGGGAAAAGGAGAAAATGCTGGTAACCAGCATTTTCTCCATTTCCCGAAATGTTTTCTATCCCATCAGGGATTTTCAGCTAATATAATTTCTTTATTATGTATATACCAATCTTGAATTTGTCATCTGCATAATGCTGTCAGTGTTTTGTTGTTTGGTAAAGAGTTAATATGAAAAATAAGGAGAAACTTTTAATGATGAACTTTTCCGCCTCTCATTGTTTTCGCTTCTTGTCTGTTACAACACAAAAAAGTTTAGTACACATAATATAAATTGTACTGTGAAAAGATGGCCATTGTAAAGGTATCAAAGCATGTTTAAATGAAATAATGAATTAAAGTTTTTATGCACCATATTCCATTTTAATCATCTCTAATGACTTGGAAGCCACAGAACTCATTAGACATTTTTACAGATTTTTTTCTTTTTCTCATCTACTTGATAGAATGGCTACCAAGTTGCTGAGGCTGGTAAACGACAAAAAGAAAAATGTGGAATCAGAAGGAGGGGGCGGTGGCGGAGGTAAATAAATACACATCTAATTTACTGTAAAACCAAAAATGTTCAGGTTGTGGAAATCTTAGGGATTTTCGTGTATTGATAAAAATGGCAAAGAAATCTGCTAGCATAAATTTAAGCTACATTAAGGTGTATTTTACCTAGACATTGGGTCTCGTAGGAGCAACTGACTGGGTCCCTTGTCAGCATAAAAGGGTGCCAATTAAACATGTTTCATCAAAGTAGGAGTGATCCTTTAAGTGTGTATTTCACACGCAAAATTGTCTGTAGCATTTTTCTTAGAAATTAACGCGAGGACAGTATTTGGTAATTCGCAAAATTTTAGACCCGCAATGATATCCACTTTACAGTATGTTTCAGGAAAAAAATCGACATGTAAAATGAATTAAACTGATTTAGTGTTACACAAATATATAAGCCATGCTCTGTGAAAAGGGGGCTTAATGCATCTGCGAAAAGTATTGACCCAGGTCAGCCTGTGCAATCTGCACAGGCTGACCTGGGCCGAAACTTTTCACTACTGGTCAATTTTGTGTATGCCAGAGGAACAATCTACATCATGATTCAGGAGGTTGGTTGACAAAATTGATTTTATGGATCCATTACTATGTGATGTCTTGCTTGGTATAATGCTTTACCCCTTTTGCTAGAGTGTGGCTCATATTTGTCCTGAACCCTAAAACCCTGATGTAAAGCAGTGGAAAGAATGTGAGACATAGATGTTTTTTGTTAGATGGTGAACCAAGTTATTTTGAATGAGATGAAAGGAAAAAAGTCATTGTAGAAAAAGTAGTCATTTATGAATGAATGCTGAGGAAAAGTTTGAAAGTTTTTATTTCCCTTTTATTGGCACTCAAAAGGCTTAACCATTTACCAAACAATCCTGGGTTTTCATGACCCTGTTGGGAGAGGACTTTTGAAAACATTGTGGGAAAAGGAAAAAATGCTGGTTACCAGCATTTTCTCCTTTTCCCACAATGTTTTTTTACCCTATCAAAGGCAGAAATCATCATTTGAACTAAATTTTATTTGTTATCTGCAAATGCTTTCAGTTTGGTCGAGTCCAAAGTTTCGATGTTTGGTAAAGAGCTAACTTTTAAGCAGTCAAATCTCCATGTACTTTATGTGTGACCATATACTTTGCTACATGTTACTGCTTTCGATAACACTTTAACTCTTAACCAAATGACAAAGTTTTGGACTTGTCCAAATTTTAAGCATTGGCAGATAACAACATACAGGTGACTCAAAAATTGAAATTTGTTTGTGAAAGGGTAGAAAACATTGTTGGATAAGGAGAAAATGCTGATTACCAGCATTTCTCTTCCTACAATGTTTTCAAAAGTCTTCATTCTCAAAGTTCTTAAAAGTCAGGATTGTGTGGTAAAGGGTTAAAATTCGAAATTCTTCCCTATGTTTTTTTCCACATGAAAATCATTACTCCTCTTTTTTAGCTCCACTGGCCGAAGGCCAGCGGGCTTATGTCATGGCCTGTTGTCTGTCGTGCGTCCGTCCGTCCGTCCGTGCGTCAACTTTTTTTTTAAACGTCTTCTTCTCTGAAACTACCCATCCAATTTTGATGAAACTTCACAGAAATGATCCTGCCATGGTCCTCTTCAGAATTTTTTGAAAGAATTTAATTCCTTCAAAAACTCTGGTTGCCATGGCAACAAAACTGAAAAATTTTGAAAATCTTTGAAAATCTTCTTGTCTGAAACCGTAAGGCCAAGGGCTACCAAATTTGGCATGTAGCTTTATCTAGTGGACCTCTACCAAGTTTCTTCAATTTATAGCCCTGGGGTCAAAATTGGCCCCGCCCCGGGGGTCACAAGTTTTACATGGGCTTATTTAGGGAGAACTTTAAAATTCCTCTTCTACCTAGCCATAGGGCCTAGAGCTACCAAATTTGGCATGTAGCTTTATCTAGTGGACCTCTGCCAAGATTGTTCAAATTATAGCCCTGGGGTCAAATTAGGCCCTGCCCGGGGGTAACAAGTTTTACATGGGCTTATATAACAAGTTTTACATGGGCTTATATAGGGAGAACTTTAAAATTCTTCTTTGACCTAGCCATGGGGCCTAGGGCGACCAAATTTGGCATGTAGCTTTATCTAGTGGACCTGTACCAAGGGTGTCCAAATTATAGCCGAGGGTCAAATTTGACTTCGCCCCGGGGGGTAACATGTTTTACATGGGCGGGCTTATATAGGAAAATCTTTCGCATCTAGCTATAAGGGCTAGGGCTATCAAATTTTGCATTTAGCTTTATCTAGGGGGTCTCTATCAAGGGTGCCCAAATTATAGCCCAGGGGGTCAAATGTAGCCCCACCCCAGGGGGTCACAAGTTCTACATGGTCTTATATAAGGAAACTTTAATAATCTACTTGTACATAGCCATATTTAGGCCTAGGGCTACCAAATTTTGCATGTAACTTTATATAATGGGCCTCTACCAAGAGGGCCCAAATTTTAACTTTGGGGGTCAAATTTGACTCCACACCAGGGGTCACAAGTTTTACATTGGCTTTTATAGTGAAAACTTGATAAACCTGTGTCATGGATCACATATTTTACAGGGCCTTTTATTCAGCAAACTTGTTTTACATGACTTTTTATTGGGCAAGATTAAAAAATCTTTTTGTTTATAACCACACATTCTAGTTTCATATTGTAGGTCTGGGGTCAAAATTGCCTTCATTCCAGGGATCGCAAGTTTAACATGGGCTTCAAAATATTGTCACTTCAATTTAAACATTAATCAAGGGAAATAACTCTTTTTATGAAAGATAAAGTTCGTTACTATTTACCTCCCTTGATTATCAAGCTGCAGTGATACATGATTGGTGCTAGACAAGTTTTTTAGCTCCACTGGCCGAAGGCCAGCAGGCTTATGTTATGGCCCGTTGTCCGTTGTGCGTCCATCCGTATGTTAACTTTTTAGCTCACTTGAGCACAACATGCTCAAGGGGAGCTTTTAGGATCACCTGGTGTGCGTCGTGTGTCGTCAACAATTCTTTAAACATCAACTCCTCCTAAACCACTGGGCGGATTTGGACCAAACTTGGCTGGAATGTTCCTTGGAAGGTCCTCTTTAAAAACTTTTCACAGAATTTGATTCCATCAAAAACTCTGGTTGCCATTGCAACCAAATGGAATTTTTTAGGGAATTCTTTAAAAATCTTCTCCTCTGAAACCAGGGGTCAGATTTTGAAATAATTTCACAGATATGCTCCTTGGGTGACCCTTTTTAAAAAGTGTTCGTAAAATTTTGATCCGTCAAAAAATGTGGCTCTGGTGAATGGGGGCTTCTTGCACCATATAGAAATGAAGGAATTCTTCAAAATTCTTCTTCTCTGAAACCGCTGGTCAGATTTCGAAATAATTTCACAGGATTGTTCCTTGGGTGACCCTTTTCAAAAACTGTTCGTAAAATTTTGATCCGTCAAAAAACGTGGCTCTGGTGAATGGGGGCTTCTTGCACTATACAGAAATGAAGGAATTCTTTAAAAATCTTCTCCTCTGAAACAGCAGGTCAGATTTTGAAATAATTTCACAGGATTGTTGCTTGGGTGACCTTTTTCAAAAATTATTCGTAAAATTTTGATCCGTCAAAAAATGTGGCTCTGGTGAATGGAGCTTTATATTGTGGACCTCCACCAGGATTCAAATAATTATAGCTTTGCGATCAAAATTGGCTTTGCCCATGGATCACAACTTTCTCGTAGGATTAGATAGAAAAATGTTTGCATGTCCTCGTGTTTGAAATCAATTTGCTGAATATTGTAATGTTTGGCTTGTAGTGTTTTTACTTAATAGCCAGTGGAGCGATACAGGGCCATCATGGCCCTCTTGTTCTTGAACACTAAAACCCATTTCTGTTTTATGTATTTGATAAATGTTGCCTGGTTTTTATCCTTAATACAGAATTTTCTTCTTCCAATAGGTAAGAAAGGAAGAGATATTGAAACAGAAGAGAAACTAGAGGAACTGTACGATAAAATCAGAGATTTGGAAAAACAGAACTTACAGTATAAAGAAAAGGTATATGCCAACTCTTTACTAGTTTAAAACTGGGTTTATTTTAACCTGGGTCCCTCAGAGGCTGTTGACTAAGTGAAACCTAGAAGCCCCAAGTTAGATCCTCACTTGAGGCACAGGGTTTTTTGTGGGAGTATTCTTGAGAGCAAGACACTTCAGACAACTAGCCTAGTACTGGTGAAACCCAGAAAATATGTAAGCGAGCTGTCACCATTTTATTACTGAAATAATGTTGAAAGCGGTGTAAAAACTATTCAGTTAATCAATATTTAACCCTTAATCAAACAACATCCATGTTTTAACCACTAGGATAAAGAAGGCTTTTGAAAACAAACTGAGATGAGAAAGTGCTAGCAGCCAATCTGTGGCTTTTTACAGCTATAATGCAAAAAAATGTTCAATAAAAGGAACATTACAACAGCGTGCATTTCTGTGTGGTTGAATCTAGTCTCATTGCATGTGTAAAGAGGTTTGCATTGGATTCCACCTACACTCTCATCCAACATGAATCTCTTTACAAAGAGAAATTGACCTAGATCCGACCACACAGAAATGCAGACTGCTGTAATGTTCCATTATTATCTCCTAGACTGCAAAAAAAAAGATAACTTATTGATATTTCAGCTTTCACTTGCCAAGCAACAGCTGCAGTCTACCAGTAAGAGACCCCAACAGTACCCCCATGCTACATCAAGGATTAATACAGTGAGTGGGAGTTTTAATTGTATTATCTTATTCTGATGCATTTACCATTAATGAGTCATGCTCTGTGAAAAGGGCGCTTAATGTATCTGCAAAAAGTATCAACCCATATCAGCTTGCTCTTTGATAGCAGTTTAACTTTTTACTACACTACAAAAAAAGTAGACCCGCCCAAATTGAAAGCATTTGCAGACAACAAAATAAATGTTGCTCAGGCGATGGAATTTTTCTTTGATAGGGTAGAAAACATTGTGGGGAAAAAGAGAAATGTTGGTTACCAGCCTTTCCTCTTTTTCTCACAATGTTTTCCGAAGGTCTCTTCCTTAGGGTTGTTAAAACTTGGGATTGTGTTAAATAGAGTTGAGGAATTACCAGGTGCCAATATTTTAGATTGCCCCATTGCCTTTGCAGACAAGTTAAAGGTGACACAATAGATTGGTTTTGTCTATGAAAGGGTAGAAAACAGAGTGGAAAATGTTGATTACCAGCATTTTCTCCCTTTTCCAAAATGTTTTCAGGAGTCCTCTTCCTCAGGACAATGAAAACATGGGATTGTTTGGTAAAGCGTAGGATACTATCTCTATTGCAATGAGTGATTTCCAATTTATTTATCATTGCCACCAGTTGCCCATGTGAGTGATGCCCTCTGACAGCAGTTAGTTTTGTCATGGGGGATAGTGCAGATACAGGATGAAACCCATCCTGAGTTACGCATGGTTTTTTAACGTGCTAGGTGTATAGCACCGTCACAGGGGACCTTGGTTTAATGTCTCATATAAAAGACCATTAGTAATTTTAGATGGCCAGCCATGGGGCTCTAACCAACACCCTAAAGTGGCCCTAGACTTGGTGTTTATAGGTCCTATGCTCTACCACTTGAGCTATTTGCGCTGGTCTCTCTGTTGTAATTGTGCTATTTGCGCTGGTCTCTCTATTGTAATTGTGCATAAATCAGGTTTTGAATTGGTTTGTTGTGTGTGTTTTTTTATGGACTGAATTTTGTATTGACTGTAATTTTTATTACACTTGTCCTTTTCTTTAAAACCTTTACAGGGCATTCCTAAAACTAGCACAGATCCAAGGCTAACAAAAAATATACGTGTAGCTGGCCCAGCAATGCAAGAACACAGAACAAGGTAAATATTCCATAGTAGAATATGTGACATGCTCAGTGAAAAGGGAACTTAATACGTCTGCCAAAAGTATTCATCGAGGTCAGCCCAAGGACCATTCTACATCTGGATTCAGTCGATTCTTAGACAAAATGGATTTTATGGATCCATAAATACGTGATGACTTGCTTCGTTTATTGTATCACGGAAATGCATTAAACCCTCTTTTGGGAGAGCATGGCCCAATCATTATCATCTTAAAATGATTTTGTGTTGATCAAGAAATTTGCGAAACACATCATGTATAAACAGTCTTTTGTTCAATGGCTAGCTAATTTATAATTATTTTTTCACTCTATGATCGTGGAATTTGGTTGCACAGATCAAAATTGTTGTATAGTGATTTCCTGATACGGATATTTTATTGACTCATTTTGCTGAAAATCATGTAAAGAAATTACAAAATGCTGTAATGGCAATACCAAAGCATATATAATTTAGAATCAATTTTTCTGAAGCATAGGTTTAAACTCTCACCACACAATCCCAAATTTTAATGCCCCCCTAGGAAGAAAGCTTTTGAAAAGATTGTGGGAAAAGGAGAAAATGCTGGTAACCAGCATTTTCTCCTTTTCCCACAATCTTTTCCACCTTTTCAAAGACAAATCTCATTATTAAAATCATTTTCAGCAAGTCCTTCACAAATGCTATTAATTTGGACGAGTGAAAAATTTTTGTTTGGTAAAGAGTTAACCATTTTGAAACTGCTATTGGAGGCAGTTCACTCTGTAATTATAGGGGAGGTTACCATAGTCCACCACCACATAGATATGGACACAGTGTGTTAGAGGACACAAGGGTGGAGAATCAGAGATTGTAAGTATATCCCTATTTTTTTAGCTCGGCTATATTTGGAAGAAAACCTCATGTTACTGTTGTAGCCCTGGCGTCATCCACATCATTGTCTGCATCATTGTGCTAAAACTTTGACATTTTATAATATCTCTATTATTACTGAAAAAATTTTCTTCAAACTGTCAACTATCAAAAGGAGAATCTATAAAGCAAGGGTAGGTAACCTTCAAAGTATTTTTGACACAGTTATGCCCCTTTTTCAACTTAGAATTTTCACTGAAAATCAAGCAACCACAGCTGAACATTGGCATCCACATCCAGTGCTCTTGTTATAACTACTGCAGCAGTCATACCCATGTGGGAGACAGTGGTTGTGTGTGTGAAAGTCATATAGGGGTAGAGCTTGGGCCACTCATATGAAAGGTTCCGGGTTTGAATCCCATGATGAGCAGGGATATCCTTTGGAACCACCCACCCTGGTAAAATGTTTTTTTCCATAACTTCAGGGAAAACATAGTGGCACAAAAACAGGAACAGATCAACATGTATGAATTGGAAATGAGACAACTAAGGGAACAGATACATCTCAAAGAGAAGGAATACGAGGAAGACATCATGAAAATTAAACATCAAATAACAGCTGAACAGAGGTAAGGTTGTTGTTTTGGCTCCAGCAGATGATAAAATTTGAGACTTGCCCAAGTTAAAAGCATTTGGAGACAGCAAAATTAAATGCAGCTGAAATTATGGAATTTGCTCAGTAGAGAAAACAGTGTGGAAAAAGGAGAAAATGCTGGTTACCAGCATTTTCTCCTTTTCCCAAAATGTTTTTAAAAGTTTTCTTCAGAGTCGCCAAAACTTTAGACCATGTGGTAAAGTGTTGATCCATAGAATACAGAAGTAAAGTGCAGCAATTTGAAGATCAGGCTGCTTGTTCTGTAGTGCCAAGTTGATTGTGAGATATTCTTGTCATGTTAATCATCTTTTCCCCCCTCTGCATCCAACCACATTTGGAAACACTGTGGTAGAAGGAGAAATTGCTTGAATGAAGCATTAATCCTTTACCACACATTCCCGACTTTTAACGACCCTTAGAAAGAAGCATTTTGAAAACATTGTGGAAAAAGGAGACAATGCTGGTGACCAGCATTTTCTCTTTTTCCCACAATGTTTTCTACCCTTCCCAAAACAAATTTCAATTTTCCAATCCCATTAATTTTGTCATCTGCAAATGCTTTCAATTTGAACTAGTCTGAAGTTTTGTTGTTTGGTAAACAGTCAATTTCTTTTGTTTGTCCATACTTCACAAAAATGTGTTAGAAGTTGTCATCTGCAAATGCTTATTATTGCCAGTGCAATAGTCATCTATCTTTGAGAACTCTTGTACATATATGGTAAGAAAATGAACAAGTCTTGCAAGGTTGAGCTTTATTATCAGAACCGACACCGTACCTGTAACATAGCAAAATCATTTAGTAACCCATAACAGTAAAAGAAAAAGAGAAATTACAACCTTTAAAATACTTATTAGACACTGCATGGCCATGAAATGTGCCTCGGCTAGTAAAGATGGCTGTGTTTGACTGTACTTCGTGTATGATGCCTTTGACATATCTTTACAGGTGGTCCTGGTAGTAGGTCTAAAGGCGCCTCTGACTGGAAGAGTTTTGTTAATAATAAGAAGTATTTGCTATAGGTGGTTATAAGTTAATCTAAATGTTTCAGGGTAAATGTACAAGAGAACATAGACATGATAAAATTACAGAGAGAAGTAAAAGAAAAGTCCACACAGCTGTTGATGTTACAGGAAAAATACAGTCTTTTGGAGGAGGTAATATTGTTCACTGAACTGTTGAATTTTTTCTTAACCCTTTACCACACATTCCTGACTTTCAACAACCCTGAGGAAGGAGGCTTTTGAAAACATTGTGGGAAAAGGAGAAAATGCTGGTAACCATCATTTTGACACATAACATAATATTTCATCTTTAAAAAAGTTTTGAGTAATGTAAAATCTAAAATTTTGTAGGCTTGTATGGAATTGCATGTGCTAAAAATTAGTCTATAATTTCAAAATTAGATGCGATAGTTCATAAAAAGGCTGAATATTTAGCCAGGGAATGAAAACCTAAATACAACAGTGTCATTGCTGTTTTGACTGGAATATGTCTCTAGACTAGCAGATTATCCAAAATAGAGTAGATCAAAGATCAACCTATACACTCTGTTTAGTCCCATCTTGATCCGAGAATCTGCAATGACAACTGCTGTGTTAGCAGTGTTTTGATAATTAGAAAAGTTAGTAAGCCCACAAAAAAATACAAACAAATCACTAGAGATGTTATTCTTTGTACTGTTGCTTTACCATTGCTCAAAAAATAAAGTAAGCTTTTTAATTATTTTTGTGACAAAAGAGAAATAATCATTGGAATATTTTTCATATATTAATTACATACACTAGTCAATTACTGACCTAGGAATAAAGGCAGTAGTTATTGCGGCAAGTATATATGAGTCCTGCTCTGGGAAAAGGGTGTTTAATGCCTCTCTGTGATGCATGATACAAAGCAAGTAATCATATGATTATGGGTTCATAAAATCCATTTTGTCTATCAAATGACTGAATCATGAGGTAGACTGTCCTTTGACATGCAGAAAATTGACCAACAGTAAAAAGTTTAGACCCAGGTCAACCTGTGTGGTCTGGGCAGGCTGACCTGGGTTGATGATTTTTTGCAAATGCATTGAACACATTTTTCACAAAGCATGGCTTATATGATATCCAGCATACTGTACAGAAACCCCATGATACCACAGCATTGTGAGAAGTGCTTTTCACACTATTATCTGGATCCTCTTTGTCTATATCATGATTATTCTGTTTTATGGTTCCCTGCATTATGGGTGAGCATTGTTTGATACATGTATGTGGTCATACCTTTCAGTATTACTGATGTTTTTATGTATCAAATGAACAGCTGAATATTATCATTTTATCACAGATTGAAGTTTAAGCAGAAAATGTTTCTTTTCATTTTATTTTCATGTAATTGTCTTTACATTGAATGTAAGAAAATACATGTACGTTTTATAACAATTAATTGCCAGCACCCACACAAAAATGAAACAAATATATGATAATATGAATATAATTTGTGTTAACACATTCTTTTATTCTTTTGTTGGCTTTGTATGTTTCTTTTGAGCTGTAATCTTAGTTTTAGGATGAGTATGACCCTTACTTTCAATTTGATGTTATAATGTTTCTCATATCGAATTACAATCAACCTATCTAATAGATCACTTGTATTAACCCCTTTACCAAACAATCCCTGGTTTTCACGACCCTGGGAAAGAAGGCTTTTGAAAACATTGTGGGAAAAGGAGAAAATGCTGGTAACCAGCATTTTCTCCTTTTCCCACACCGTTTTCTACCCCATCAGAGACCTAAAGCTAATTTGTACCCATTCTGAATTTGTAGTCTGCAGATGCTCTCAGTTTGGAAGAGTCTAAAATTTGTCGTTTGGGAAAGGGTTAAGTAACCTACTGCTAAAAGAGACTGTTGTTTTGATTTTATACTCCATCTTTACTTAACTTCATGGAAACTGTATTAACTGTTTTGTTAGAAGACAAAATATTAGTCATGTTAGAATTAAAATATTTGCAAGTTAGAGATCCAAAAAAAAATCTTGAAAGGTTGGAAAAGTTTGAAAGGTTACATGCATTTTCTGCTTTTCACAAAAAGTTTTCAAAAACTTTGATGTCCCTTGTCATCATCTAATCAAATTTCTACCTTTTCAAAGATTAATTGCATCATATGTACAACATTTAGTTTGTCTTCTGAAATGCTTTTTATTTTGACTTGTTTTCAAATTTGTTGTGTGGCAGAGTTAACTCGTTTCCCTTAAAAAAAAATTAACATTTCCAGAAAAAGAATAGCCATTCTTATCAATAACTCAGCTCGTGCTTCATTGTTTGTATACAGTAATGTGTGATTTGTGTTTCAACAGAACCTAAGGACAGTGAAGAGAAGCCATGACACTTTACTGATGGAGATGGAGAATGTGAATCTTCAGTTAAAGGAGGAGCAAAGCAAATCTCTCTCTCTACAGAATGAATTGAAAATGGGCTCGGCCAATCAAAGAAAGACAATAGAGGTAAGCACACTGAATTTTTAGATATTAGTTAATTAATTGAAAATGGGCTCGGCCAATCAGAGAAAGACAATAGAGGTAAGTACACTGAATTGTGCAGTTCTGATTTCTCACTTGAGCAATTTTTGTCACCAAAAATAAAATAGTATATTTGTGATGTAATACCCCTCTTTTTTCTTTTCCTTCAAAAAAAAAAGACATTTAATCTAGTATTGAAAATCAATTAATCCTCTCTATACATATACAACTTTTCAGGTTTTTACAGAGACAGCTTGTGATTACAGTTTTTTTTAAGACATGAATAATCATTATGAACACATGTGAAAACATTGAGGCAAATGGAGGCTTTAACAAGTATTTTCTCCTTTGCCCACAATGCTGTCAAAGGTGGTTTGGTGTTAAAAAGGAAAAAAGTGTCAGCAGGTGATAATGTATTAATCCTTTACCACACAATCACAAGTTTTAACAACCCTGAGGCAGAGACACTTTGAAAACATTGAGGGAAAAGGAGAAAATGCTGGTTACCAGCATTTTCTCCTTTACCCACAATGTTTTTCCCTATGAAAGACAAAATCCATCAATCAAATAAGCCACATTTAAGTTGTTGGCTGCAAAAGCTTTCATTTTGGACAAGTCTATATTTTATGTTGTGTGGTAAAAAGTTAAGCAGCCTGTGAAATGGAGGACAAATAAAGTTGTGATTTATCAAATGAAACAAGTGTTTCACTGAAGACAAAGTAATATTTTTTTACATAATTCTTTCAGCTTCAAGAACAAGTGAATGACTTACAGAAGGAGATTGGTATTTTGAAAGATGCAAATGAAAAACTTGTGAGCAGGTACTTGTATACTATAAACATGTTTTATAGTGGTTTTTTTTTTTTTTTTTTCACTTTATAAACATACATTGGTAGAAGAAAAATTTACCATAGTATAAAATTATTGTTGGTTCAGATAATTTTAAAGACACATCTATTCTCATTTTCAGCCAGTTATTAACCCATTTCATTCTTATTTTATGAAACCATAATCATTCTTGTGTCTTCACACTAAATGTTGCCCCTGATGGCTGTAAGGTTGCACAGATTTCAACGGATAGAAAATGCATTACATGCTTTCAGGGCCTTTCAAGCTATCCCTGTTGTTGTTTCTGGTTTTAAATAAGGACAAATCCCTTGAGTTTTTTTTATCCATTTTTTTATTATCATTATTATTTTATCCTTTTTTTTATTATTTACCCATGTTGACACAGCTGACCAATGTCTGTACAAATTACACAAACTATGAAGTTTTAACTTTGTTTTTTTCTCCTTGGCTGTAGAGATGTATCTTTAAGCGTTTTACTTTGTGAAGTTCAAGTGATATCTTAACATGAATTTTACCCTTTACCAAAGGATCCTGTTTTAACAACAGATAGCAGGAGAGCTTTTGAAAACATTTTATGTGGCTGAGTCCCAGTAGCTCAGTCGGTAGCGTGCAGGACTTGAGAACATGAGGTCCAGGGTTTGATCCCTGGCTACGACCCCTGGCTCGGCCAACTTCTTTCCGAGGATTGATGATAGTCACTGCGACTGGATTCATTCCTCTCCCACCGCTGACCATTGTTTCGACGATGATTAAGTGGGAAAGTAGCCAGTGGCTTGGAAAGAAAATTGTGCAAAGTACTGGTAAAAGAGACTCCAGGAACGCATGGATAGGTGCACTGGCCGCCGTGATATAACTGAAATAATGTTGAAAACGGCGTTAAACACTATACAATCATACAATCATACATTTTATGTGAAAGAGGAAATACTGGTAGTCAGCATTTTCCTCTTTTTCAACAATGTTTTACTTTGAAAGGGAAGAAAAAGTTGGAAATGGAAAAAATGCTGGTTACCATCATTTTCTCCTTTTCCCACAATATTTTCATAAACCTTTTCACACAGGGTGGTTAAAAGAAGGGGTTGTATGGTGAAGGGTTAAAAATAGTCTCGATTTTGCTATGATAAGGAGTCTGTTTTGGGGAGTTTCCAAGTTGCTAACATATCTATTTCATCCATTTTTCTTTCAAAGGGTTCAGTCATACTTTAATATTTTTTTGTCCTTTGTATAGTGCCTTTGACCTTGAGAGAGAACGTGAATGGAGACAGAGAGAAAATGCTCTTAAAGTACAGATAGCTCAACTTGAAGCAACTCTGAAAGCAGATCTCGGTGAGAAGGGTGGAATTCTGGATAAACTAGCTGTAGAAAGAGGTAATTTGATGTCAATGGTTTACTTGTATCACCAAGGTCCAGGGCCGGGTTTCATGAAAAAATTTAAGTCTCTTATTTTGGTCAGAGGGGTCCTGCGTTGCTCAGTGGTAAAGTGTAGGACTCATGACCTGGAGGCCCCGGGTTCGAGCCTCACTGAATCCACTGGGTTTTTTTTTTAGTTTCTTTGGGCAAGACTCTTCAAAGCCCTAGCCTAGCTCTGCAGGAACCCAGGAAATACATGAAGTGAGCTGTCACTGTGATATGACTGAAAAATTGTTGAAAGCAGCGTAAAACACCGAGCAATCAATCAATCATTTTGCTCAGATCTGCTGACATACTCAATTTCTGACTTAAGTTGATTTCATTTTTTGAGAGACATTTCATTAACACTGACAGACATAAGTAACAGTTTCAAATCCTGAGTTGAAAGAAATTTTCAGACTCGACCAGATAAACAGACTTAACTCATTATAACAGAGTTAAGTCCATTATTTTTTTGAGTTGAGTCTGAAACATTGTGTCAGCTAAGGATTTGAGATCATTACTTTAGTCTCAATGTTTGTGAAAAGCATCTCAAATAATGCTGTTGACTTAAGTTGGAAAATGAGTCTATTTGCAGATATGAGCAAAAAGAAGGGACTTAAGTTTTTTCATGAAACTGGGCTCAGATACGGGACATATTCTTACCCTGCAATACAAATACAAATATTATGATTTGGTCTTGTGAAGACACAACATAGTTTTTTGTTATAAAAGAATCATGAAGATTGACAATGCCATACACAAAAAAGTCATGTCCAATCAGTTGCTTTCCATAGAATTTCAGATTGGCTGAAGGACTATTTCTTAAAATTTTTAGATTAACCCTTTACCTCACAATCACAAGAGTTAATGGCCCTGAGGAAGAAGGTTTTTGAAATAAAACATTGTTGAAAAAGGAGAAAATGCTGGTAACCAGCATTTTCTCCTTTTTTCCACAATGTTTTCTACCCTATCAAAGCTAAATCCCATCCTTTGAGTAATGATGAATTTGTTGTCTGCAAATGCTTTCAATTTGGGCAAGTCAAATATTTTGTGGTTTCTCTCTCTACCCATCATGCATCCTACTGTCAAGGGATGTTACTTCTGACTCCTCCTAATGATCAAAGGGAGACCACCAATACACAACTAATCCTAACTTTGTCATGAGTACTCATGTGGTAAATTATTACCTCAGAAACAAAAGAGTTTCAGTATTCATATTCAAGTACCTTTTACGCCGTCTATCTGTTTTTAAAGATATTTCTTGTTGAAATTAAAATCCACTGTGTTTATTTCCAGATCAGTATGATAAGCTTCAGGCAGAACACAGAGAGATGCAGTTAAACTATTACCAGATCAGGGAAAAATATGATGATCTTGTGGAAAAGATGAAATTTTTCACGAAGGTTTGGAATTTGTAGTTTTTTTTTTCTTCAATGTCCTATTCTAGAAATGACACGTTAAAGGTGGCCCTTCAGATTTTGGGACGAAAATTTTACAAAAATACAAAAAAAATCATCCTTATACTCCCAAAGCCTTTTAATTTTCATTCATAAAACCCCAGTAGTCGAAAACCATCCGACAACAAGAGAAATTAGAGATTTACTACGGCCCAGGTCAACACCGACAGGAAACATGGTCTATTTTTACATGAGCAACTCGCTCATTTACATACCGGAAATACACAGATGAAGCTTCAAACATAGCGTCCGAAGAAGACATTATGGAAAATAATTACATGTTTGTTATGTTATGGAATTTAAGCGTCATTAGTCATGTGCCAGTCACTTGACATTCCCACAATGCTTTTTTGATTTCTGGCGCGAAATCTAAAAATACCTTAAGAGGCTACGTAGCCTTTTAAGGGAACACCATCAAAAAAAATTTTTTTTGTAATTTCATGATTCTTAATTATTGATGATTTGTATTGTTTTTTCATATAAATTTCAGTGATATATATATTTTTTTTTATTTGGTGAGATGTGAAAAATCTAAATACCCACCTTTAAGTGATTACCTTGTATTCTTACGAACAGGAAAGTTTGTAACAAACACATAGCTGAAATACAAACCGCACCTGGCGGGATTCGAACCCATGCGGAAGAGATCCTTGTTTTATTGAGGTTCAAAAGACCAACACCTTAACCACTGAGCTAAAGAGAGTTCTCCCTAACGCAGTTGTTAGGTATTGATTTTATACGGGAAAGCCATGCAGTAATGAAGGAGTGATCTCCCGTAACAGTATACTGTTTTAGAACTACCCAGAACTTGTTCTGGCAATGTTAAGTGGCAAACATTTGAAGGAAAGGACACTTCTTATTCATGTGATTAGGAAAACGTAGTTGGAAATTAAAAATGCTTGTTGCAAAAAGGTGTTTTTTTTTTTCAAAGGGTTAAAGAAAAAAAATCTTATCTAAACTATAAAAAGGGCATAAGAAGCTAACAACAAACCTTTGAGATAAATAGTGAAATACAGTAAAACCTCGATAATTCGAAGTCCCAAGGGGACAAGCAAATCATACAAATTTTTGCGGATTTCGAATTTTCCAAAATGTCCATAAAAATTGCAAATCCATTCGAGATCGGCGATCAAAGTATACTTCGCAAGCGACAGAACCTTGTTAGTGTTTCTATTTGATTCATTCATTTACTACATTTGAACAGTATCATATCGATAGGTTTATTTTCTGTAAATGTTCCTATTTTGACCATATGAGTTCTTGGATTTTAAATTTAATATTTAAATAATCTAGCCTCTCTTTCTAGAGTTTTTGGAGAAGGTGTGTACTGTAATTTTTACAAAATCATACGATCTGCCCTTTAACTTTCGCCCCCAATAACTTTCGCTCTTTCATTTACATGGAAATGGTTGAAGAATGCAAGCAGGTAAGATGTCAAAAGTTTGATTCTTCTTCAGAAAAATCAGGAATGTGCGGATGGGCAATTTTGGTCATGATACATGTAAACGTTGACAAATGGTGCCGTGTGTAGCGGCGCTGTTGAAGTGGTCATAGAAGAGTAAATTACCGAAAGTATAGGCCTGATGTAATGAGAAATAAAAAGGAAAGACTAGCTTTATTACGACTTTCCTCGTTACTAATGTCTTCGACACAAAAACAGACCAGGATATCTACACACCACATAAAAAATGACATTTACCTTTGTCAAATGTAGATTTCTATGACATGAAAATGAACCTGTGATATCCACGCACACTCGTATGACGTAAACGTAACATGATAGAAAAAATTTGTGTGATCGAGCCGGTCTTAATATGTGGCCAGGGATCGTATATAACACAATCCCTGCTGTGGCGAAGGGACTCGGGAAAACCTGATGCTATAAATAGATTCACACGAAAACTGATAAAAAATCAGACTTCGTCCGATCACAAACGCTTAAAACTGTCTTCTCGGGGTTAACAATGACTTTAAACAGTTAGTGTACACACACGCTGCAAAATATAGATTTTGAAGATAAAATCATTTGTTTAATAAGGAATAAAATACTTGTGTGGTTTTTTATAAAAAAGAAATATCAGACAGTTTAAATTACACGAGGGCAACAATCATACGATCCCTGGTGAGGGGGATGGTCGGAATAGACATCGCAAACTTTTCAGAATTAGCCTCTTTTCATTAATTAACGGTAATACCTTCTCAAATCACACTGTATTGTGAATCCCTTTGCTCGGAAAGGTGTGAAAACAATCGATCGACAGGTGCGAAAACTTTGTATTCGAATTAACAATCAATTTAAAGAAGGAAACTGATTACAGGGACCAACACTTTTGTTGGAATTATCGACTTATCGAGACTCGAAATAACCGAGCTACTTTTGATGCAATATAGTAGAGTTTTTGCCGGGGCTATGAAAATTCCTCGAAAAATGCAGGGTTCTCGAATGTTAGAGACTTGAAATATCAAGGTTTTACTGTACTTTTTAATGCTTTGACACCTTTTACCAAGATGTTTTTACAAGCTGCCATATTTCTTCTTTTGTGGAAATGTACATGTAATTCAGTAATGGGTTAATATTTAGAAATAGTATCAGTGTGAGCAAAGGACAAAGAAAAAATAATCTATTTTACCCCCTTTCAGGGAATCTGTTATATAATAATTTCATAATTTTACAACAAAAAGATTATGATGAAACTTGATATGACATAATGTTTACAGCTTTATCTGTTACAACAAAACAACTTTTGAAGGGTAGGGTTTGTCTTTGAAAAGGTAGAAAACATGGTTGGAAAAGGAGAAAATGCTGGTTACCAGCATTTTCTCCTTTTCCTTCAATGTTTTCAACAGACAATTTTCCTTCAAGTCATTAAAGCCTGTTATTGTATGGTATAGGGTTAAATTTTCATTTTCGTATTTGTGTGATATATTACATTACAGGAAAGTGCTGTAGACTTCACAGAGATTGAGGAGGCATTGGTGCTGGTGAAACAGAAAAAACAAAAACTTGAGGCTCATCCAGAATTCTTACAGAAAGTGGATGAAGAACTTGATAAAGGTGAGTTTCAAATTTTATTTTGGATACTCTTGTGATCTAAATGTTTTGTTCTTGTATCTAAACAGTTGTATTTCTTATCTTTATGAAATGGACTTGGTTACATATTATATTGGAGCAACAGAATCTTCTATATTGAAATCATTTCCAGGCAACATGCTATAGTGTGGCTCAAATGGTTGGATTTGTTTGTGAAAGTATGGAAAACATTGTGGGAAAAGAAAAAAATGCTAGTAACCAGCATCTTTTCCCTCCCCACCATGTTTGTGTAAATCCATACGTGCTTCAGGGTATTCAAAAATCAGGATAATGCTTATATTATAGACCTTGATATATGTTGAATATCCCTTCTTGACATGGATAGTTTCGGAAGCATTTTCTCCTTCCAACAATGTTTTCGAGGACGTACAAGACAAATTCCATCATTTGGTCCAAATCTAAATTGTTGTCTGCGTAACACTTTCAATTTGGACTAAGCCACATTTTTGTCACATGGTAAAGAGTTAAATGGACTTGCATTAGAAGACCACCTACTGTAAGAGACCACTTTTCTTGCTTGCCTTGGATGTTGTCTGATTAGATTAGGGTAGATTGTACAGTATTTTAATAGCAAAGAGTTTTGTCAAATTAGGCAAACTTGTAGAAACGATTATAGTCCAAATGGTTTGTAGATGCACAAAGACGTTTACTGGATCTTCAAGCTGAGTATGCTGAGACAATTCATGAACTCGAGAAGACAAGAAACATGTTGGTGGTGCAACACAAGATTAACAAGGATTATCAGCAAGAGGTATGGGGAAAGGGGAAATCTTATTTATTGTTTCTTTGCCGGGGGGGGGGGGGGGGGGGCATTGAATAGTGATAACTTGTTTAGAAGATGTGGAAAGAAGCCAGAGGCTAGCCTCTGAAAGAATGTAGTGTGTATTACTGGTAAAGGTGAAAAAAAAATCAATTAGCAATTATAGATCTGTACTACTGAAATGATGGAAACAGCATTGAATGTCAAACAAGCAAACAAACAAATTAAACAATAATGAGGTGAAATTGCAACAATTCAAACATGCAGTGTAAGAATTTGTTGGAATTACTGTAGTTGGTTTTGCATACATTTAGATCAAGACTAGATCATGGATCAGTACTGTCTTTTATGTAGAAATATTCTGGAAAAAACAGGCATGAAACAGCAATGTTAATCCTTAGGCTGATTAGTGCAAATTATTGCACTGTTATGGAAAGTTTCGATCAAATACAGGCCACATAGAACATGCAGTCTGACTTTAATCTACACAGTCTAATACAGTAATATAGTGTGATACTTGTGATGAAAAGATTGTTCAAATTGCAATATTAAAGTTTTAAACTTTCTGTCATGTATATTATATTATCTGTGTCTCTTTGATACAAAGGTTGCCCTAGCCACAGGTAAACTGGACGAGGTGAAGAAGGAATATGAGATGAAGTTGGATGAGTATGCTAGGCTGTTGGATCTTAGACAAGCTAGAATAAAGGTTAATATACAATTTGAGTCCTTTTCTTTCATTTTTTATTTTTTCTTTTTTTGTAAACTTTTGAAGCAACAAAGACATTTATGTATCCATTAACAGAAAGTGTAGATAAATATCTGTCTGCCTAAATGCACATTTCAGTTTTTAACTCTGTGAATACTTCCTATAAATTGTAATAAGTGATTCTTTGGTGGACCTCCTTCAGATATCTTGATATAATTTTTGTCTGACCAAGAACATGACTGTTGTGGGCTTAGCTTATTTATAGTATAAGCTATAGTTATGCTTAAAATGATCAAGGGAAATTACTCCTGTTTTCTCAGTATAGATAGCCATGTATTTTCAACTTCATAATATACTCTTACTTGGTTGTTTGTACATTCAAGTTTTTTTGATTGAAAATATTCAGTTTTACGTCACTGTGATTTACTTTTATGTTAATGTTCATGTTTAGATGCATTAAATATTTAGCATGAATTGAGGTTTGTATCATTCTATTTCTTTCCAAAACTTTTCATTCATGCTGTAGAAAACCCCTGTTTCTCGTACTGAATGAATGGAAATCAGGTCATTTTTTTTTTTTTTTTTTTTTTTTTTTTTTGTGGTGGAGGGGGGACCTACTATTATTTTCTGTTTAAAATTTCATGATGATACAGACTTCTTACTGTTTGTTGAAGTCAGTGCTAACCATATGTATTCATATACATTTATTCCTTAGGTAATGGAGCTTTACTAGGCCAACTTGGCCCTCTTGCTCTGATGAACATGTTGCATATTTCAGAAACTAGAATCTCAGTTAAGAGACGTTGCTTATGGTACAAGGCAGTTCAGAATACAACCTCCAACAGATGACATGGTATGTTATCATAATTATCCTTATGTTTGAGTCATGCTCTGCAAAGAGGGGGTTTACACATCTCGGTGTTGCATTATACCAAGCGACCCATCTAATTATAGATCCATAAAATTTATTTTGTCTAACAACCAACTGAATCACGTGGTAGAATGATCCTTGGACATGTAC
The DNA here is from genome assembly GCA_946811185.2 of Hippopus hippopus. Lineage (NCBI taxonomy): Eukaryota > Metazoa > Mollusca > Bivalvia > Cardiida > Cardiidae > Hippopus > Hippopus hippopus. The sequence continues at coordinate 8,718,987 of OX328103.1, read as the reverse complement.
AAAATTTACATACAAAAAATTTTTGCCCATGTCAGCCTGGGCAGAAGCTGACATTATTCAGTACTTTTTGTAGATGCATGAAACCCCCTCTTCTCAGAGCATGGCTCATTTTTATTTATTTAGATTTAATTGAACTTGTCCAAATTTAGTTTTCCATGAAATATCAGTAACAACAGATGTACACTTTGCCAAACAAACCTGTGTTTTTGCAACTCGCAGAAAGGAATAGTGAAAAAAAAACATTGTGAGAAAAAGAGAAAATGCTGGTAACCAGGTATGCTTTCTTCCCTTTCATAGACAAATTTCAGCAATTCAACCTTGCAGATTTTTTTGTCTGTAAATGTTTTCAGTGCGGACTAGTCTTAAATTTTATTGTCTGGTAATTAGTGAAGGACATAAGCAGCCATAAGTTATACAATCTTGGGGGCAAAATACAGACAAACTTGATTAATACCATGGAGAAGTGTGGATGGTATTGAGTCTGATGATATGTCAAAGTTACCAACTTTTACTGTATTTCTACATTACATTTTTCTGCCAGTGACTGGATCTTGACTGGATCTTGACAGATTGCTCTGTAATATACTCAGACCCATAATAATATCCATACTTATAAGTGATAAGTGAATTAAATTTGTCTGCAATTAATACCTAGAATCAGTTACATTTTGGCAGCTAGTGGGCCTTTAACCCTTTGCCACATGATCCCGAATTTCTACAACCGTGAGGAAGAAGCCTTTTGAAAAAATTGTTGGAAAAGGAGAAAATGCTGGTAACCAGCATTTTCTCCTTTTCCAACAATGTTTTCTATTCAGTTAAATGCAAGTTTCATCATTTGAGCTACCTTTGATTTGTCGCCTGCAAATGCTTCCAGTTTGGAAAAGGCCAAAACTTTGTGATGAGGTAAAGGGTTAATTATGTTTCTACTGTATCTGTTTAAGGAGGAAGATGCCATACAGTTTGATGAGACTATTCATCTAGAGAGAGGTCAAAATCTGTTTGAGATTCATGTGTCAAAGGTCACATTGTCGGCAGAGGCTGTGAGACTGTTGGGCGATGACGAACCGTCACTGTTCTGTACTTGGGAGTTCTTCGAATATGAAATACAAAGTACACCTGTACTTAGAGGTTCAAGGTGAGTATGAGCTATCTCTTACTTAATGGTCTTTGATGTCTTATCAACATAATTTCAGGTCATATGGGGTGGCCAGTATACCTAGCCATGCTTTCCGACGAGAGCTTCCATTAGCTAACACTGTACCATGTTGCCACAAAGCTCTGTAGTGAGGCAACACAAGTGCCAACTTGTAATAGACCTTGCTTCATATAGTTCTTCTACATTAAATTTGTGAAACAGTCTTAAGTCATTCTAATGCATCCCTTGGTTATTCTTCTCTGTTCTACTGTGGGTGCCAAATGTAACAGGCCAATAAATAGCCTGACCAGGGCAGGTATCTACCCCATGACCCCCTGGTTCATGAGCATACACTCTACCCCTTCCCTACAAAGCTAGCCCTGTAGGTTGGTAAAACAAGCACTCACACTAGACCTTGTTACAGCTGTGTATCTTCTGGCTGGAATGTCTAGGGCCACACAGACCAAGTCTTCCACTCTTTGAATAATGTTTGATAATTGTTGAATTATGAATGGCACTTAACACACAATTGTATGTCTGCAACTTCTTACCACTGATCTTTGTTTAGAGAAAGGTTATGTGAGAAAGTTTAGGAAGTAGATTGTACGCAGTTCCAGGACAGCATGGATAGGTGTCTGGCCACCACAATACAATTTTGAAAATGGCGTTTAACACAATGCAATCAATTAGTCATTTAGTCTTCAAAGTTTACTTATACAACAGCTACATTATGTACCACCTTATTTAGAACAATGAAGAATGGGGGGAGGATAATCTCCTAGTACATACTTGGGAATGATAAAAAGGTAATTAAGTCTAGTTTTCTTTACATTTCAGACCAGAGTTTGACTTCACCTCACAGTATATTGTCAAAGTTGATGATTTTTTCCTACATTATTTACAAAAGGTAATATTTCCTGGATAGCTTGCTTTTATAAACCTGTACCAAAGAGTAGTAAATTTTAACAAAGTTTAGGAAGAAGGCGTTGGAAAAATTTGTTGGAAAATGAAAATATGCTTTTAACCAGCATTTTTTCGTTTTCACCCAAACATTTTCAAAAGCTTTCATCCTCAGTGTTGTTGAAACACGAGATCATTTGTGAAAGAGTTAACTCTTTACCAAACGACAAAATTATGGACTGGTCCAAATTGAAAGCACTTGCAGACAAGAAAATAAATGTAACTCAGAAATTGAAATTTGTTTCCTGCAGGGTAGAAAACATTGTGGGAAAAGGAGAAAATGCTGGTTACCAGCATTTTCTCCTTTTCCCACAGTGTTTTCGAAAGGCTTCTATCTCTGGGTCGTAAAAACCAGGGATTGTTTGGTAAAGGGTTAAGGCAAATCTGATACCAATTTACAGATTTTCTACAATATGCAATGTACATGTATCATCAAGTAGAAATGTACTACAGGAGAAAGTTAACGCAGCAAAAAAAGTAGATGAGATAGTATTATTAGGTTATTTAACATACTTTTGTAAAAATATGAATTTTGTTGAATGATTACATGTACATTCCAGAACCAGTCTATGTTTTGGTCGTGGCGGCAGCCAAACCAAAAGTATAAACTGGTTCTACAATGTACATATCCAATTGAATTTAGTATTATTCCTATGCATGGTACATTACTTCCTTATTTCAAACTCATGTAACAACCTAGCACAACAAATATTTAAGCTATCTCGTTTTAATTAACTTCTGAAAACATAACAATGGCGGCTTCAAAGAAATAAAATCTGAAACTTCTTGATTGGATAGCATTTTACTTTTGCAGGTAATAGCTTACTTGAAAGGGAGACTACTTTTCCATGAAAATTTTGATAATCAGGCAATCTAACCTTGTTTTGAAAAATCCATATTCAGGATTCAGATATGGATTTGGATATTTTGTACCCATGTGATAGTATTAAAGCAGTTTCATTGGTCTTAACCCTTTCCAAGACGTCAAATTTTAGACCCCACCAAATTGAAAGCTGTCTGCAGACAACAAGTATGAAACTAGTACAAATGAACTTTAAATAAGCTTTTGGACAGTGTAGAAAACATTGCAGGGAAAGGAGAAAATGCTGGCTACCAGCATTTTCTCCTTTTCCCACAATGTTTTCAAAAGGGGTCTTCCTCAGGGTCATAAACACGAGGGTTTGTTTGGTAGAGGATTAACAGTGTATCAGACAACCACAGCTTCTAACGACGCTTAGAAAGATAGCTTTTGGAAACATGTTGAGAAAAGTAGAAAATGCTGGTCACCAGCATTTTCTCCTTCTCCTGCAATGTTTTCTTCCCCTCCCAAAACATTTTTCGATTTTTGAGTCATATCAATTTTGTTGTCTGCAAATGCTTTCAATTTGGACAAGTCTAAGATTTTGTCATTTGGTAAAGATTAATAATGTAGATTAAAATGTTTTTTATAATGACTTTTACAAGAATGTAAGTGTTTGTCTATTTGTCACATCAGGAATCATGTACACTAGAGCTTCACCAGTCTTTTGGACAAGACTACAGCACTCTGGCTGCCTGTCAACTGACTTTTAAGGACATCTTCGATAAAACACATGGTAGAATTCATGGTACAGCTGTTCTCACAGGTGTGTCAGGATCAGGCAATGGTGCAGGTTTTGGAAGTGTGGAGTATTGGATCAGACTTAGAGTGCCCATAGATCATGCTCTCAGACTCTATAAGGTAAATACTTGCATTGAAATTTTTAATTTTCTAAAGATTCTATCTTCACTTTCTCCTTTTTAAACGTTTAGATGGATTTTCATTCGTACCAAGAGCCCACATGTTTTCCAGGAAAAGATACAATGGGCTATGATCTGTCATAGAGGTATTTAACTCTCTACCACACAGAGCATTTTCTCCTTTTCCCACAATGTTTTCTTGTTTTCTTCACTTTCAAAAAGAGAAGTTTCAGTTTTTGAGTCACATTTAATTCGTCATCTATAAATTCTTTCAATTTGGACAGGTCTAAAATTTTGTCATTTTGGTAAAGATTTAAATTTGTAAATAAATAAAAAAATTTCCAGCCAGTAGTAAAATACCAAGTAGTTTGATTTCAAATACTGGTGGCCAGTATATCTAACTATATTGGATAGTGTAGATCTGAAATCAGACTACACATACTGTACTGTCTGATCTAGATCTACACTATCTGCAAAACAATACTTAGTCAAGCTTACCAGCCTTCGAATAAAGGAGATTACCATACGTCTTAGCTCAGCTATTTTCAAGATATCGAGATATCATCATAGCCCTGGTGTCATCGTGGTCTGCAGTGTCGTTGTGCAAAAACTTCAACATTTTATAATAGCTCTGGCATTACTCAAGATATTTACTTCAATCTAAGACTAATTGTTAACTATCAAAGGAAGAACAAGGGCATGTAACCATCACATATATTGACACTGTTATGCCCCTTTTTCAATTTGGAATTTTCACTGAAAATCAATCTATTTTTCAACCTGCAGCTGAGCGTTTGCACCCACATGCAATGCTCTTATTGTCATTACAGGAGAGAACAAAAGCACTGGGCTACATGACTACAAATATACGTGCAGCTGATCAACAAACCCTACAAGCTATGGATGAGGTAGCAGCTAAACGACCACCAGATAATGTGAACGAGTTACATATCAGAGTGATACGCTGTACAGGGTTGAAACCTCGCAGGGAAAGTATGTTGGATAACTTATGGATTTAACTCTTTAACAAACTGTAGAATTTGCAGATGACCAATGACTCGAAAATTGAAATTTGTTTTAGAAAGGATAGAAAACATTGTGGGAAAAGGAGAAAATGCTGGTTAGCAGCATTTTCTCCTTTTTTCCACAATGTTTTTAAAAGGTTTCTTTCTCAGGATTGTTAAAAGTTGGGATTGAGTGGTAAAGGGTTACTATGCTATGAAACAGGCATGTTTTCCCCATATCATCACTCTCTTTTCTTCCAGCTTACCTGTATGTAACTCTTGTATCCTTTATGAAAGGTGTAAGATCAAACATAATATTTTGCATTGTCTGATCATGATCTATTATGAGAGCAAAGGCATCTAGATAGTTCTCTGTCCTTGGTCTTCTATATGAGTGGCACCCTTGGAAAAGGGAATTAAATGCATCTCTATGATCCATTATGCAAAGCAAGACATCACATAATTCAGGATCCATAGAATCCATTTTGACAATCAACTGATTCATGAGGTAAGCTGATCCCTTGAAATGCAGAAGATTGACTAATAGCAAAAAGTTTTGATCTTGATCAGCCTGGGTGGACTACACTGGCTGACCAGGGTTAGTACATTTTGCAGATGCATTAAGTCCCCTTGTCAAAGAGCATTGCTAATATACACATCATAGCTTTGGCCCTTTACAACACAATCCTGCATTTTCATGACCCTGATGATGAGCGCTTTTAAGCACATTGTTCAAATCGTTCACAATGCTAGCCAACATTTTACCATAGTGTTTTTTGACCCTTTCAAAGCACAAATTCCATCAATTCTGCCACATCTTAATTTTCATCTGCAAATGCTTTCAATTTGGAAGAGTCTAAATTTTTTCATCTGGTAAAGAGTTTTTTAAGCTCACCTGAACACGAAGTGCTCATGGTGAGTTTTGTGATCGTGTTGTGTCCGGCATCCGTCGTCCGTCGTCAACTTTTACCTTGTGTACGCTCTAGAGGCTACATTTTCAGTCCAATACTCATGAAACTTGGTCAGAATGTTTGTCTCAATAAAATCTCGGACGAGTTCGAAAATGGGTCATGTTGGGTCAAAAACTAGGTCACTAGGTCAAATCTTAGAAAAATCTTGTGTACGCTCTAGAGGCCACATTTTCTGTCCAATACTCCTGAAAGTTGGTCAGAATGTTTGCCTCGATGATATCTCAGACGAGTTCGAAAATAGGTCATGTCGGGTCAAAAACTAGGTCACTAGGTCAAATCTTAGAAAAACCTTGTGTACACTCTAGAGGCCACATTTTCAGTCTGATACTCATGAAACTTGGTCAGAATGTTTGCCTCGAGGATATCTCGGATGAGTTTGAAAATAGGTCATGTTGGGTTAAAAATAGGTCACTAGGTCAAATCTTAGAAAAACCTTGTGTATGCTCTAGAGGCCACATTTTCTGTCCAATACTCCTGAAAGTTGGTTAGAATATTTGTCTTGATGATATCTTGGACGAGTTTGAAAATGGGCCATGTTTGGTCAAAAACTAGGTCACCAGGTCAAATCTTAGACAGACTTTGTGTACGCTCTAGAGGCTACATTTTCAGTCCAATACTCCTGAAAGTTGGTCAGAATGTTTGTCTTAATGATATCTCAGACGAGTTCGAAAATGGACCATGACGGGTCAAAAACTAGGTCACCAGGTCAAATCTTAGAAAAACCTTGTGTATGCTCTAGAGGCCACATTTTCAGTCCAGTACTCTTGAAAGTTGGTCAGAATGTTTGTCTTGATGATATCTCTCACAAATTTGAAAACGGGCTATGTTGGGTCAAAAACTAGGTCACCAGGTCAAATCTTAGAAAAACCTTGTGTACGCTCTAGAGGTCACATTTTGGTCCAAAACTCTTGAAAGTTGGTCAGAATGTTTGTTTTGATGATATCTCTGACAAATTTGAAAACGGGCCATGTTGGGTCAAAAACTAGGTCACTAGGTCAAATCTTAAAAAAACCTTGTGTATGCTCCAGAAGCCACATTTTCAGTCCAATACTCTTGAAAGTTGGTCAGAGTGTTTTTCTTGATAATATCGCAGACAAGTTCGAAATTGGGCCATGTGGGTTCAAAAACTAGGTCACTAGGTCAAATCTTTGAAAAACCTTGTGTACGCTCCAGAAGCCACATTTTCAGTCCAATGCTCTTTAAAGTTGATCAGAATATTTGTCATGATGATAGCTTGGATGAGTTTGAAGATAGGTCATGTCAGGTCAAAAACTAGGTCACCAGGTCAAATCTTAGAAAAACCTTATGTAAGCAATAGAGGCAACATTTTCAGTTCAATAATCTTGAAATTCAGTCAGAATGTTAGTCTTGATAATTTCTTAGACTAGTATGAAAATGGGTCATGTTGGATAAAAAACTAGGTCACAATGTCAAATCTCGGAAAAACCTTTTGTACTATAATTACAGTCTAATATTCTTTAAACTTTTGTTATAATGTTTGTCTTGATGATATCTTGCATGAGTTTGAAAATGGGTCACGTGGAATAAAAACTAGGTCACCAATTTTCATCCTTGAAAAACTGTGTGTACGCTCTAGAGGCCACATTTTCATTCCAATAATCTTGAAATTTGCTTTGAATGTTTGTTCTGATAATGACTTAGACTAGTATGAATATGGGTCATGTTGGATAATAAAACCAGGTCACTTGGTCAAATCTTGGAAAAACCTTTTATACACCCTATAGGCCACATTTTCTCTCAAATACTCATGAAAGTTTGTTGGAATGTATGTATGGATAATTTCTAAATGATAAGTAGGCCGCTGAGACAAATTCTAGAAAAAGCTTGTGTGCACTCTATAGGCCATATTTGTAAGCCCAATACTAATGAGTGTTTGTCAGAGTGTTTGTCTTAATATCTCTGAAGAGATTGGAAATGGGTCATGTTTGATCAAAAGGCTCAGGTGAGCGACTTCAGGGCCATCATGGCCCTCTTGTTTTAATTTTTACTCTTTTTGTTTCAGATATACAGCCCTCCCCCTACTGTGTTTACCAGTTTTTTGACTACAACGATCATGATACAGTTATCATCAGCAGCTCTAACAACCCTGAGTTTAATGACCATAAAACATACCCTGTACCCATGACAGGAGAACTTGACAACTATCTCAAAACAATGGTAAAAACAATGCAACGTTCTGCTAAAATTGTTTAGAGAGTGGACAAATATCCCAAAAATCCTGCAGAAATTAGGGACACTTGCAAAATAAATGAGACAGATACACTCAAGACTACTTTTCAAATAAATTTGAATGGGGGCAAAGTCCAACCTGTGTTTAATATGATAGGACATATTTCTAAATCAGTGGGACATTGTCATAGAATCCCTCATTTGTAGTGTTATTTTTGTTCTAATGGACATGGTTGTAATGTGTAAAATAGATAAAGTAGGCACTTTCATACAGTCAGAAACTGTAGATGGTGCAATTTAGTCTTGATCTGAATGTCTAGAAAAACAGCTGGCTGCGTAGATCCAGGATCATATTACAATCTTTTCAGCTGTGTGTGATCTTGATCTATGCTGTTTTGCAAAAGTAGCAAATTTTGTTACAGGCACTCCAAGGGTTGACTGAAAGGTTAGCAGAATAATAATTGGTTATTCTGCACTTTTTTAGCTCACCTTAGCACGAAGTGCTCATGGTGAGCTATTGTGATCGTGCTGTGTCCGGCGTGCATCGTTCGTCGTCCGTCGTCAACTTTTTACCTTGTGTATGCTCTAGAGGCCACATTTTCAGTCTGATACTCATGAAACTTGGTCAGAATCTTTGCCTTGATGATATCTCGGATGAGTTCGAAAATGGGTCATGTCGGGTCAAAAACTAGGTCACTAGGTCAAATTTTAGAAAAATCTTGTGTACACTCTAGAGGCCACATTTTCAGTCCGATACTTATGAAACTTGGTCAGAATGTTTGCCTTGATGATATCTCGGACGAGTTTGAAAGTGGGTTGTGTCGGGTCAAAAACTAGGTCACTAGGTCAAATCTTAGAAAAACCTTGTGTATGCTCTAGAGGCCACATTTTCTGTCCAATACTCCTTAAAGTTGGTCAGAATGTTTGTCTTATTGATATCTCAAACGAGTTCGAAAATGGGCCATGTCGGGTCAAAAACTAGGTCACCAGGTCAAATCTTAGAAAAACCTTGTGTACGCTCTAAAGGCCATATTTTGAGTCCAATGCTCTTGAAAGTTGGTCAGAATGTTTGTCTTGATGATATCTCGGATAAATTAGAAAACAGGCCATGTTGGGTCAAAAACTAGGTCACCAGGTCAAATCTTAGAAAAACCTTGTGTACGCTCTAGAGGCCATATTTTTCAGTCCAATGCTCATGAAATTTGGTCAGAATGTTTGTCTTGATGATATCTCAGATAAATTAGAAAACAGGCCATGTTGGGTCAAAAACTAGGTCACCAGGTCAAATCTTAAAAAAACCTTGTGTATGCTCCAGAAGCCACATTTTCAGTCCAATACTCTTGAAATTTGGTCAGAATGTTTGTCTTGATAATATCGCAGACGAGTTCGAAATTGGGTAATGTGGGGTCAAAAACTAGGTCACTAGGTCAAATCTTTGAAAAACCTTGTGTACGCTCCAGAAGCCACATTTTCAGTCCAATGCTCTTTAAAGTTGGTCAGAATGTTTGTCTTGAAAATTTTTTTAGACTAGTATGAAAATGGGTCATGTTGGGTCAAAAACTAGGTCACAAGGTCAAATCTCGGAAAAACTTTTTGTAATATAATTGCAGTCCAATATTCTTTAAACTTTTGTTAGAATGTTTGTCTGGATGATATCTTGCATGAGTTTGAAAATGGGTCACATGGAATAAAAACTAGGTCACCAATTTTCATCCTTGAAAAACCGTGTGTACGCTCTAGAGGCCACATTTTCATTCCAGTAATCTTGAAATTTGCTTTGAATGTTTGTCTTGATAATATCTTAGACTAGTATAAATATGGGTTATGTTGGATGAAAAACTAGGTTACTAGGTCAAATCCCGGAAAAACCTTTTGTACACCCTACAGGCCACATTTTCTCTCAAGTACTCATGAAAGTTTGTTGGAATGTATGTTTTGATAATTTCTACATGTCAAGTAGGCCGCTGAGACAAATTCTAGAAAAAGCTTGTGTGCACTCTAGAGGCCATATTTGTAAGCCCAATACTAATGAGTGTTTGTCAGAGTGTTTGTCTTAATATCTCTGAAGAGATTGGAAATGAGTCATGTTTGATCAAAAGGCTCAGGTGAGCGACTTCAGGGCCATCATGGCCCTCTTGTCTTCAACTGCAAAATGATTCAAAACACATTTTTAACGTCTATCAAACAATCCCATGTTTTAACCTTCCTAAAGGAGAAGACTTTTGAAAAGATTTTAGGAAACTGAGAAAATGCTGGTAACCCCGTAATAGGAAAATCATTTATATTCTAGCTGCATGAACCCTCGTAGTGCAGTCGGTAGTGTACAGGACTCAAGAACGGGGTCGCTGGTTCGATTACAGGCTTGGCCAACATATTTCGGATGATTGATGATAGTCACTGTGAAAGGATTCATTCCTCTCTCATTGTTTCAGTGATGGTTATGTGGGAAAATAGCCAATGGCTTTGAAAGAATATTGTGCAGAGTACTGATAAAAGAAACTCCAGGGGCACTGCCAGCCGTAATATAACGGAAATAATGTTGAAAACATTGTTAAACACCATACAATCAGTCAGTCAATTATCCCATGAAATGCTTTCATTAACAATGAGACTAATATTGTTTTGTCTTGTTAAGAGTTAAGCTTTTTGCTCCAAACATAATGCATTTCTAAATGGTCACATTTTTTCATTACATAAGTCTATGTTTAAGATTTTGATCATGTAAAATAATGAAGGAAAAAAAAGTTTTTTATTTTGAAAAAGAACTGCTTGTTATTCATCTCTGTCTTATGATTTTACTTGTTTTGCAGCCATTGAAGATCTTTGTGTTTGATGACACAGATCCTGAACAGACGGCTTATCTAGGTATCGCAGATGTACCACTTATATCTCTTGCGCATGATAAAGGTGTCCAGGGTCTGTTTGAATTGAAAGGACCGAATGGACGCATAAATGGATGTGTGGAGGTTGAGTTAAGATGGCAGTTTACTTACATGACACCCACTTCAAAACATGGAACAGCCACCACTACTAAACAGGTAAGGGCTGTTTTGTCCTAAGATCTTTTATTGTATCTAAATGAACACCACACTGTGAATTATTAGTAACAAATATGCACCTTATTTTCACCAGCATAAATCTCATTGGCTTAACTCCTTGACAAACAACAAAATGTGAGACTTGCCCAAATTTCACAGATATTGCAGATGACAACTTAGATGTGAATTAAATGTGGGATTTGTCTTTGAAAAGGTAGAAAATATGGTGTGAAAAAGGCTACAAGAAAGGATAGAATGAAAAAATGCTGGTGACCAGCATTTTTCCATTCTGTCCTTTCTTGTAGCCTCTTTTTTTTGGGGGGGGGAAGCAGATCCATTCTTTATAGAGCCTCTAAATAAGCTAGATAGAAATAACTGTATATTCAAAATTGTTGAAATTGTATCAATGTTTTTAGGAACCAGCAGATGCAACCATCAGGGAGCCCCCAGAAAAACTTGTGGGCTTTAAAGATGTACATCCATCTCCTAGTAAACCCAGAATGGCTGCCAAATTCCCAGGGCCATCGGCTACATCTACACCCATGCCTAAACCCAGAGAGGAACCGCCCGAGTCTTCAATTCAAACCCTTTCACTTAGGGTAAGTCTCATATCCATTTACTACATTACAAAAACGTAAACATGTCCATATTGAAAGAATTTGCAGATGACTTGTTAAAGATAGCTCAAATCATGGAATTAGTTTTTAGACAGGACAGAAAATATTGTTTCCAAAAGCTGTCATACTTGGCTTTGTTTAAACTCAGGATTGTTTGGTTAATAGTTGAACATGTTACCTCTTACATATGGCTCTTTGCATATTACAGCAGATAATTTTTGAAAACACTGTGGCAAAGAAAATTGCTCATATTCCCAAAATGTTTTGTACCATTTCAAAGACAGAAATCATCCTTTTAGCTACATTTGATTTTTTCTTTGCAAACACTTTCTTTTTAGTACATTTAAAAATTTTGTCGTTTGTTAAAGAGTGAGACTGATGAAGGAGTTTTGATTGATTTCATTTTCAGAGACAATTAATTGAGCCAACAAGTGATACTGAGGAAGAGATGGTGCAACCTGTATCAGTAGAGAGAGATGCCTATGTGTCTCAGGCCGTGTCGCATGCGGTGTCAACCATTTTACCTGGCTCAGATACCATGACAACCTTAAACGAGACAGGACCAGGTTAGCAATATGGAGCATTACAGATGTTCTTTGTATCTTTGTTTGAGTCCCAATACTGATCAAGCTTTTTATAAACCTGCTAATAAGTATTACAAATCTGCACAAAGGGAAATCATTTGATGGGAAGGAAAATACATATACTATGAAAAACATTCTTGGAAATGGAGTAATTTCTTCTTTTAAGCTAGTCTGGATTTACCACCATGCTAATTTAACCTTTAGAGCGCCAAATAAACCATTTTCAGGCTAGAAGAAAGAAAACAATCTAAATAATTGCAATTTCAGGGTTGCTTTTGCCCAAATGTCTCAGCAAAGAGGACAGTGTAGATCAAAGATCAGACTGTACACTTTGTGGAGTCTGATCTTATTCTACACTGGCTGCAAAGGTAACCATTGTATTGAAAGGAACTTTATGGGTTAAGTTATAGAATTATTAGCCCCCTCAAAGTATATGAATTGACATATCACAGTATTAGATGTTTCAGTATTACATGTATTTTCTTATTTGTCCATTTTATACACAAAAGTATTCAATCCAGAGGGCATATAGAATTTTATGTAATAAGACAGAAAATGAATCTGTTGCAACCTGTTTACTACCCGTGTTAAGCAACCCACTGCTTTAACTCTTTACCAAACGACTAAATTATAGACTGGTCCAAATTGAAAGCATTTGCAGACGACAAATCAGATGTGACTCAAAAATTAAAATTTGTTTTGGGGAGGGTAGAAAACATGGGAAAAGGAGAAAATGCTGGTTACCAGCATTTTCTCCTTTTCCCATAATGTTTTCAAAAGCTTTCTCTGTCAGGGTAGTTAAAAGTCGGGATTGTGTGGTAAAGAATTAAGAGACCCCCATTTGCATGTCTTCTTTAGCAGACAACAAAATTTCAGACATGTCCAAATTGAAAGCATTTGCAGACGACAATTTCAGTGTGGCTCAAATGGTGCAATTTTTATTTGATAGGGTAGAAAACATTGTGGGAAAAGGAGAAAATGCTGGTTCCCAGCATTTTCTCCCTTTCCCACAATTTTTTCAAAAGGCCTCTTTCTCAGGGTCGTTAAAAGTCGGCATTGTGTGTTAAAGGGTTAACCCTGTAACAAAAAACAAAATTTTGGAATAGTCCAAATCCAAAGCAATTGCAGTCAACAAATTAAATGTGGCTCCAGTTAGTTTTCCGCAGTAATTTCCAGAGTATTTTTGCAGATAGGAAATCCAATCTGGCTAAAATGATTGGATTTAGCTTGGAAAAGTTAGAAAACAGTATGGGAAAAGGAGAAAAATACTAGCTACTAGCATTTTCTCCTTTTCCCAAAATATATTCAAAATCCATCCACTTCAATATCGTTAAAGCACAGGATTGTGTTAGAAAAAGGTTAAATTAGCTTGATTTAACTTGCACAGAAAGACCATCTGTTGTATGTGATGATTTTTCTTGGATAGTCTCTGCATACAGGTTTGATTGTATTCACAGGTAACCCATTATGGTACAGACTATTTTAGACACATCACATATCATTCAGTGTGGTATAATAACTCTCTACCAAACAATAATATGGCTTGCAACATGCGAAAAGGGGCATTCGGACATTTGCGTAAAGCATCGTCCCGGATCAGCCTGCACAGTCCGCACAGGCTAATCTGAAACGACACTTTCCGTTTTTATGTAATTTTCTGTTTTGCACAAGTGTACTGTAGCACAAAATCTAATGTAGTCGTAAAGTGCCGTCTCGGATTAGCCTGCGCGGATTGTGCAGGCTGATCCGAGATGACACTTTACGCAAATGTCTGAATGCCCCTTTTCGCGTGTTGTGAGCCATATATGAGGCTAGTTCAAATTCAAAGCATTTGCAGAGGACAAAATAAACATGACTCAAAAACTAAAATTCATTTTTGCAGGACGGAAACCATAGTGGGAAAAGGAGAAAACGCTGGTTACCAATATTTTCTCCTTTTTCCATGATGTTTTTAAAAGAGTTTTTTTCAGGTTGGTAAAAATTCAGATCATGATTGTGGGGTAAAGAGATAAAGGAAAACTAATATTGATGAAAGGAAAGACGTTTTTGGATGACATAGAGAATACTGTGGAAAAAAGTTCTTTTAACAAGCAACTGGTCCTTTTTCCACAGTGTTTTTCAAAGCTGAAATTTTATTGTAATTAAAAAATGATTGCAAATTGAATGTGGTAGGATAAAGATAGTGCATGTTCATGTAGTGTATTTAATCATCAATATTGTATAACTTGTGTGTATACACAAAAAAATCCAAAATAAGAAGACAGAATGGGTATCACGAACTTCAGGATTGTTGTATTTATATGTAAAACTATAGTGTATTGTTTATAAGATTTATTCATCTATCAGGTTTTATTTTAGATCTTTCTATCAACCAAAAAAAAACCAAGTGACATACCGTTGCCTTAATGCTATATAATGTATGGCATTTACATGTATTTTGTTTGTATAGGATCAGAGAGGTCTGGAGATGGTCCGTCCCAACCCCCATCAGTTACTGATGAAGGTAAAACTGTGTTTATTTGAGTACTAGAATATAGGTTGCTGGTTTATCTCTTTTCCAAACAACAAAATTTTAGACTCGACCAAAATCAAAGAATTAACCATTTACCATACATTGATGACATTTAAAGACCCTGGGGAAGAAGCCTTTTGAAAACATTGTGAGAAAAGAAGAAAATGCTGGTAACCAGCATTTTCTCCTTTTTCCACAAAGTTTTCTACACTATCAAAGAAAAATTGCATCATTTGAGTCACTATGAAATGGTCATCTGCAAATGCTCTAAAATTTTGCTGTGTGGTAAAGGGGTAACACTTACTAAACAATTTCTTGTTTTAACTTTTAAGTCATATGTAATCTGTCATTAGCAAATACTTTCTATTTTGCCAAGTCAAGTATTTTGTCATCTGGTAAAGAGTTAACACTATAATAGACAATCCAGTGTTTTGACAACTCTGAAAAAAAGGTAATTATTGTGGGAAATCGCATGGAAACATTGTGGGAAGAGGAAAAAGTGCTTATCATTGTCTAGTCGTTACCCATAATGTTTTTACAAACCTGTTTCCCAAGGTTTGTTAACCCTTTACGACTCAATCTCACATTTTAAAGACCTGAAAAAGAAAGTTTTTTAAAACAATTTGGGAAAAGAAGAAAATCCTGGTAACCAGCATCTTCCCACCATGCTTTCTATCCCTTTTAAGACAGATCCCATTATTTCAGTAATGTCTAATTTCTTGTCCGGAAATGCTTTGTATTTGGCCAAGTCTAAAATTTTGCTGTTTGGTGTAGGGTTAAAAACATGAAGTTATTTGGTGTAAGGTAAAGAAAAGAGTGAAATTTGGTGGTAGTTGCAGTTTTTGAATTTTTGGTGAATATAGAGAGTGATTGCAGTGAATTTAATACAACATTTTTTCAAGGTTTTGGAAGTTGAAAAATGTACAGCCATATAGTAACTTCTTTTTCTCTTTTCCAGATGACAAAGTTTAGACTTGTCCAAATTGAAAGCACTGGCAGACGACAAATTAAACCCAGCTCAAAAATGGAATTTGTCTGTGATAAGGAAGAAAGCATGGTGGGAAAAGGAGAAAATGCCGGTCAACCAGCATTCTCTCCTTTTCCCACAATGTTTTCAAAAGCTCTCAGTGGCAGACTCAATATTATTCTAGATTTTGTGGAAAAGGCTCCGCCTCTGAACAAGTGCATATACTTTTGTCGAATTTGCAAATAACGTAGATCCAAGATTATACTATACAAAACATTGTTTCAGTTTGGTGAACCTTGAAAAGCATCCAGTTGCTTTGGAAGGGTGTTTGGCATACATGTGGTGAAATACTCAAGGAATGCACGGAAAGGTGCATTAGTTACATGATATATTAGAAATACTGTTGGAAACTATGTTAACTCTTTTACCAGATGACAAAATTTTCGACTTGCTTCATATTGAAACCATCTGCAGATGACGAATTGAACATTACCCTAAGGTTGAAATTCATTCATAGGACAGAAAACATGGGAAGAGGAGAAAATGCTCATTACCAGTATTTTCTCTTTTTCCAGCAATGTTTTAAGAATTCTTTATCACAGAAATTATTAAGTTTAGAGTTAAACATCAAACATGTATTCATTTATCAGCAACATAGTAAATGTCTGACTTTCATGTTTCATTGATATGGCTTGCAACACGCGAAAAGGGGCATTTGGACATTTGCGTAAAGTGTCGTCTCGGATCAGCCTATGCAGTCCGCGCAGGCTAATCCGAGACGGCACTTTACGATTACATCAGATTTTGTGCTACAGTAGACTTGCACAAAACAGAAAATTACATAAAAACGGAAAGTGCCGTCTCGGATTAGCCTGCGCGAACTACGCAGACTGATCCGAGACAACACTTTACGCAAATTTCCAAATGCCCCTTTTCGCGTGTTGCAGGTCATATGGTAAGGAGTTTAACACCAAATGAGCATTTGAGCTATGCTCTGGCATAAAGTGGTTCAATGCATCTCCGTGATGCAATATAATGTATAAGTGGATATATACGCGTGTCGAAAAATTTGCGAATTACTGATTACGGACATTTTGCGTATGGAAATGTTTGTGAATTCAAGAGATTCGTTATTTGTTGGTATACTTGTGGTAAAATAAGTGAACAAAAAAGTTTGCAAATTTTTCAAGTTCACGAAATCGCAAAAATTTCCACGTCGCAGAAATTTCCGCCTATACACTACCAAGCAAGTCTTCAAATGATTATAGATATATAAAACGGTTTTGTTTAACAGTAGACTTAATTATGAGGTAGAATGGTCCTAGGACATACAGAAAATTTAACAATAGCAAAAAGTTTCAACCCACATTATTTTCATCACATTCCTTGTGTCGATACTTTAGCAGATGCATCAAACCCTCTTTTCACAGAACATGGCTTATATATTTATCAGTTTGTTTGTTTGTGTTGGAGTTTAAAACCGTTTTAACAGCTTACGTCATACCAGGGCAGTTAGTGCACCTACACATGTGTATCCTGCCTTTCTCACACCAGTACTGATACAAGTCTCTTTCCAAGCCACTGACTACTTTTGGCATATGCATCAGAGGTGAGAGGCAAAAAATTGCCAGAAAGAAAGGTCACCAGAAACAGGTATTGAACTTGCAACTACCAGGTCATGAGTCAGATACACTTAACACTGAGCTATCTGGCCAGGCTCATATAGTTATCAGTAGCATAGTTCTGACTTACATGTTTTGTTGTTACCTTGATGGTTTCTCATGTTTGAATTTACTTTGCACTAATGGTATTTGTAGCACCCTATATAGTGGAGGCAATACAGGAGGAGATCTTGTCTGATAGAGGCTCGGAGCGCTCTGTGCGTAGCCGAGCCAGTAGTCGTGCAAGTCGTGGGAGCAGGGCTAGTAGCCGTAAAAGTACATTAAGTGATGGAGGTACACTTATCTGGATAGATGTCCCAATAATTTGTTTACGCTTTGCCGGACAGATAGTTGTTTTTAAGCCTCTGCAGGACATGAGTATTGAAAAATTTTTTGAAAAAGGAATAATGGCACTACACAATTTAATGCTATTTTAAATCAAATCTTGACTGAAAGCGAATAATTAAAGAGAAAAAGAAGAGTATATAAGAATAATTTTTTTTTATGCATTACAAGTGTTTTGGGAAAAGATCAATGGCTCTACTCTTTAGTCTTTACCAAACAATATTATACTGGTGAAATGTGAAAGCATTTGAAAATGATACATTTAATGTGGCTTAAAAGATTTGATTTGTTTTAAATAAAATAGAGTAGAAAACATTGTTGGAAAAGGAGAAAATGCTGGTTACCAGCATTTTCTCCTTTTCCAACTATGTTTTTAAAGGCCTTTTTCCTCAGGGATTGTTTGGTAAGGGGTTAACATGAGCAAAAACTCTATTCATGTATTTCCTGCAGAGACCTAAGAACATTACATCAGTGTGGTACAGAGCTTGTGTTTTCAACCCCGTAATAACTGAATCACTTCACTATTCTAGCACATTTCTTGATACGTCAACTGACGTTTGAGCACCCTTATGTTCTACTGTTTTCCTAAACTCTTCCCATGATTGACAATGATAGTGCAATTAAAATTTAGATCATCTTAAAATGCATGCCTATTTCCCCATAAATATATTCATAGATTAAAGAAAAAAGAAAATAAACACTACAATTTGCTTGTAGCTCAGCTGTTTTCGTAGAAAACGACAAGTTATTGTTATAGCCCTGGTGTTATCGGCATCATCTTTGTCGTGCGAAAAATGACATTTTGTAATATCTGTGTTATAACTAAAAGTAGTTATTTCAAACTTGGACAAGTTGTTAACTATGAAAAGGGGAAGTCATACAACAGGAGCATGTAACTATCAAAATAATTATTTTGACACAGTTACGCCCCTTTTTCGACTTAGGATTTTCACTGAAAATCAAGCACTTGCAGTCAAGCGTTGGCACCCGCATGTGGTGCCCTTGTTAAAAGACTAATTGTTATGTCATTTCTCTTTTATTTTACATATTTTGGTAGACTTTGCATTATTTTGTAATTAGTTTGTACTTAAATATTTTGTGTAGTTAAATAGACTGTTTTTGTCTGAATTTGTGAAGATAAACTATGCTTGTCAGTGGGAACAGTTTCTGTCAGATATAGTATTTCTCACTCTCTTGTGTTTGTTTAGTTACAGGTATTATTTCACCATTAATGATAATTTTGTTTTATTATTTCAGATAAAAATGTTTTTCTCATACTTCACTGAATATCTTGATATGAAATCATAGACAGATATTTTTGTATATGTTCAATAAGATTTATCCAGTATAATAAATACATTTTATTTTTTTATTTTTCTGTACATAAGCTTAAGAATATTATTGATTTATTAGAATAGACAGATGAGAAACTTTTCTTTTAACTCTTGACCCTTCAGCAGAATTTTAGACAACCTGTTACTCAAAATTGAAAGCCATTGCAAATGATAGATTAAACGTAGCTTATAAGGTGGAATTCATTGTTGAAAGGGTAGAAAACCCTTATCCCTTTACAACTCGATCCAGACTTTTAACAACCCTGAGCAAGATGCCTTTTGAAAACATTTTGGGAAAAGGAGAAAACGCTGGTAACCAGCATTTTCTCCTTTTCCCACAATTTTTTCTACTCTCTGGAAGACAAATTTCATGTTTCTAGTTATATGTTTGTTGTCATTTATGTGCAAATCCTTTCAATTTGGACAAATCTGAAATTTTGTCGTTTTGTAAAGAGTTAAATAAAAATAGTAATTTCATCTTCTCATGACCTTGTGGAGAAAAAGCTTTTGAGAACATTTTGAGAAAAGGAAAATAATACTGGTAATGAGTGTGTTCTCCTTTTCCCAGAATGTTTCATATCTTTTCTACAGCAAGCCCTATTGCTGTCAATTTATCAATCAATCAATCAACCAATCAATCAGTCAAAGTGTCTGTGAATTTCATTGATCAAGATCAGACTTTGAAATGTTGTTGATCAAGGTCAGTCTACATAATGTATTCTGTGCAGTCTGATCTTGGATTTTTAATGTCTGCTTGTTTAGTAAAGCAAATACGGGGTACAACAGAAATCTTGGTGATTTTTTGTGGATTGTATTTTCAGCTGGCAAAAGAGTTAGACTCTGGCATAAGGGGGTTTAATGCATCTCTGTGATGCATTATACATAGCATGTCATCACATAATTATATAGCCATACAATCCATTTTGTCTATTAACCAACTGATTCTTAGGTAGATTGGTCCTTGGACAAACAGAAAATTTAACAATAGCGAAAACATTTTGACTTGGGTCAGCCTTTGTGGACTGCACAGGCAGAGCTGAGTCAAAACTTTTTACAGCTGCATTAATACCCCTTTTTACAGAGCATGGCTGGTATGTGTGGTGTTGAAGAGGTTCATTACTGTTCTTTGGTTAAGTTCTGTCTTCTTTTTGTCTTTTCCCAGTGTGATTTTCCTCTTACCTTTTACTTGCAAAGAAACCCTATACCTGCTAAGAAATACTATCTAAAGGAGAATTTCTACCATCTGTTTAACAGTTTACCAGACAACAAAATTGTAGACTTGTCTAATTTGAAGGTATTTTGCAGAAGATAAAGTAAATGCTGCTCAAATGATAGGATCTGTCTTTGAAAAGGGAGAGGGCATGTGGGAAGAGAAGGAAAAAGATGGTTACCAGCATTTTCTGCCTTATCCCACAATATTCTCAAAAGCCTTCTTCGTCAGGGTCATTAAAACTTAGGACTGTTTGGTAAAGGGTTAACCTTTAGGCTATGAACTTTAATCTAACACTTATGTCCTAGTTACGGTATTCATTTTGTTTTCTAGATATTCCATTCTCCCCTAAACCAGTTCCTAGAAAAAGAACACTCTTGTTCTCAGGTAACAGGTTACTGTGGTAACAAGATGTAGCCAACCCCTGTACAGCATAAATGTTTTATGCATGAGGGCTCAATGGTTATGAGGCATGATGATGGGTGGGTGGGGGATACAATGATACATATTTATTCATGTAATAAGGAATTGGGGATTGTTCCAGTAACGTTATACGATTTATGTACGCTTAGCATTGAACGGGTGGCAGATATGATGATACACATTTACACCTAGTATTTGATGGGTGGGGAATTGGGTTATACATCTACATACATTGTAGTGGGTGGGTAGGGGTATGATGATACACATATACATATATTTGTGGTATTGGGTGGGTTTTGGATATGATGGTATGGATATATTATGCATGATATTTGATGGATGGGTGGTATGCTGATATATACATGTACATGTAAAGAGTAAATTATGTAATAAAAAGCATGGTGAATGTTTGCTTTCATATGTTTCTACACCATTGTAAAAATACAATGTAAATACTTCATAATACACAGTTTTATTACAATTATAATCTAATATTAGTATACCCGTATATGTAGTTAAATCTATGTAAGTACTCAATGTGGGCTTGCCTTACAATATTTGAGGCTAATCCGATATGGAACAACCAAAAGACAAAATTTTAGACTAGTCCAAATTGAAAGTGTTTGCAGACAACAAATAAAATGTAGCTAAAATTATTGGCATTGTCTTCAAGAAAATAGAAAACAAAGTGTGGAATAAGAGAATATGCTGAAAAGCAGTATTTTCTCCTTTTCCAACATGTTTTCAAAAGAATTCTTTCTTAAGGTCCTTGAATCACTGTACAGTCAGTCAGAAAAAGAGACAAAAGTCCCCCCCTTTTTTTTACACATGTATGTATTTGTCATTTGATGTCCCTGCTATGAATGTTGACCTTATCTACACCTGAAGCTTTATAATGTCAATATGCCATGGAAGAACTTTCATTCATTCATTAATTCATTAATTCATTCATTCATTCATTCATTCATTTTTCTGAAAACTAGAAAAAAAATCTGTAATGAACAAGAAAAAAGTCCAGTTATTTTGCATGATAAATTTCTTGACCATCTGCCGAGAACTTTAAATAAAAAAATTCTGTAGGACATTTTAGCCATTTACCAAACAGTTTTGACAGCCCCCTAATAAATTAAACACTGTGGGAAAAGGAGGAAATGCTGGTAACCTTTTCCAACAATCATTTCTACCATTACAAACCAAACTTTTCAGACAGACATCAATTTTTGAGCTGCATTTACCCTTCACCACACAACCCAGATTTCTTATGACCCCCATGGAAATGGACTTTTTACAAAAATATTGTTGGAAAAAGGAGAAAATGCTGGTAACCAGTATTTTTTCCATTTCCCACGATGTTGTCTACCCTTTCAAAGAAAAATTTCTTAATATTTGCCACATAGTTTGTCGTGTGCAAATGTTCTCAATGTGGATGAGTCTTGAATTTAGTTGTGTGTGAAAGTGTTAAGAATGGCTTGCATCAGATGGAGGAAAACTCTTAGACTCCAGAAGTTTACTCTTTACTTGACAACAAAATTTTGGATTTGTTTAAGGAGACATCTCTACAGCCAGAGAGTAAACAAACACTGTTAAAACTTGACAGTGTTGTAATCTAGTCGTAGATAAAAAATCAATGAGCCATGCTCTGGTAAAAGGGCCTTAATGCATCTCCGTTATACACGATACTGGCCCAAGTTATCGCATAATTATGGATCCATAGGAGCCATTCTTTCCAATAATTGACTTAATCATGAGGTAGATTGGTCCTTTGACAGAAAATTGACCAATAGCGAAAAGTTTCGGCCCATACTTTTCGCAGATGCATTAAGCCCCCCTTTTCACGGAGCATGGCTCCAATATAAGGTGTATGGGGTAAAGAAACTGTAGGGATTTGTCTGCGATTTAAACCAGAAAGTGTGGTTGTTATGTCAATGGCTAGCCGCAATAAAATGAAATGCATTTTCTATCTGCCGTAATCTGTGCAACCTTGCAACCATCAGAGTCAATATTTGGCATGAAGATACAAGAGTGATTATAGTTTCATATTATAAAGAAAAAAAAGGTTAAAAAACTGGATGAAAATGAGTGAAGATGTATCTTTAAAGCTTTTGCAGACAAAAAATTAAATGTGGGTCAAATAATGGGATTAAGCTGTAAAAGGATAGAAAACATTGTGGGAAAAGAAGAAAATTCTTAGCAGCATTTTTTTTTTCTTTTCCTAAAATGTTTTCCCAAGTGTCTATCTTCAGGATAGAAAAAACATAGATTTAGTTGGAAAAGGAATAAACTGGAAAATAAGAAATGTGCAATGTTGTTATCCCATCAGCATAGAAACATTGTTTTCCATATCCAAGAAAAAGACAGCTCCTGATAACATTGTGGGGAGAAAAAAGCAGTTGCTTATTACATTTATTGCTTTTATTCCCACAATTTTTCTGTTTGATTCAAACAGGACTTTTATTTGTTGGTTTCTTTTGAATGCATATCATTTCTGATGTCAATGCATGAAAATGTATACGAATGTAGTTGTATATCTGCAAATAACTAGAACTATAACTGATAATTGATTGTACTGTTTTGTCATACATTAAATATCTTTGTAGTCTCATGACAATGTATGCATTGAAAATTACGAAATTTTATGTTATCTCAAACAAGTTTTAATAATTGTGAATGAAAAGCTTTTGAAAACATTGTTGGAAAAGGAGAAAATGCTGGTAACCAGCATTTTCTCCTTTTCCAACGATAGTTTCTGCCCTTTCACAGACAAAGTTCATGATCTTTTCTCATAATGTTTTACAAAAGCGATCTTTCTCAGGGTTAATGAAATACCAAACTATTTTGTAAAGGATTAAAATAAGTTACAGTAACAATATCTGCCAAAAGTAAACAAAGCAGGTGTTAAAATGCCTTTAAGTTTAAATCATACCTTTCAAAAGTATGGAAATTATTTCCATACTTTTAAACTATGGTATGATTTAAACTTAAAATACATTGTAATACATGTACCTGTATTGATTTTTTGGCCACTATTGGGCCTTTAAATTGATTACTCAGCTCTGATAGATTCTTTTTTTATCTTTGGCATTTATGAGAACATTTCTAAGAGACTTTTCAAACAGGTAATAGTTAGGGAGTTAAAAGTTTTCTCTTTGTTTCAGGTCAAAAAGACATCCAAGGTGTTCCCATGGTGAGTATGTTTTTGTATCAGCTTAGTATTTCGTGGAATAAATTGTCTGCAGATGACATTGAAAACTGTTGTAAAAAGTTGATTATCAACACAACTGACAGTTTAGCCTCTCTACCTGTGTTTTAACAACCAAGAACTGAGAAGAAAGAGTAGTGTCTATTCTAGGATGTGCGATTGTGGGATTCTCGCTAATTTTTTTTTTCTTTTTTCAGATCCCACATAAATTCAGACCGATTGCTCATAAAAAATAAACAATAAAAAATTTCTATAACAAAGAATCAACATTTGCCTGACTGAAAATATTGCTGTTTTGAATAAAACAACATAATTGCTGAAGCTGTATGTCTATTAAAGTTACCTCCCTTGATAGGAAGTGGGTCAAAACAGCCCACTTTCAAAACGACCCTGCCTAAAAAGCAGTCCACTTTACCTGGTCTTAGCAAGCTTTTGAAAACCTTGTGAGAAAAGGAGAAAGTGCTGGTTTACCATCACTTTCTTCTTTTTCCATAATGATTTTTACCTTATCTAAAACAATTGCTCCATTTGGGTCATATTTGATTTGTCATCTGCAAATGCTTTCGATTTTGATGATTATAAAATTTTTCTTGTTTAGTAAAGAGTTGAATAGTTGAATTTATATACATGTAGGAATGTGTTAAGCCTTTACCAAATAATGAGACCATGTAGAAGAAGTCTTTTGAAAACACTGTTGGAAAAGGAGAAAATGCTGGTAACCAGCATTTTCTCCTATTCCTACAATGTTGTCTCTCATTTGAACCACTTGTAATTTGTTATCTGCAAATACTTCCTAATTGGACTATTCAAAGATTTTATTGTTTGGTAAAAGGTTAATTTGTTCATGGCTGATTTATTTCCAGGAGGAGACTTTGAAATCTACACTGAAATCTGACACCATGTTTGGAGATGAGCCATCAAAGGAATCTGAAGCAGGTTCGTTAGACCTTTACCTAACGACTCCTATTTTTATACCCCCCGCAAAACGAATGTTTTCGGTGGTATGCTTGAATCAGCCTGTCTGTCCGTCCATCCATGTGTCCATCCGTGTGTCCGTCTGTGTACAAAATACTAGTAATTTTGTGTTGCGAACTCCTCCTACAGTTTTGCCGCTATTGCATTGAAAGTTTCTTGATACATTGATCGTATACTGAAGTTGTGCAAGACGCAGTTTTCAATCATCTACTCCCTATGATTCAAGGGTAATCTCCCCTTGAACTTAGAAAATTTTTTGTTAAATTGCCTGTTTCTGTCAAAGCGCTGGCGGGGGTATTAAGTCACATTCAGTGACAGCTCTAGTTTTAACACTGGAGAAGAAGGCAATTGAAAACATTGTGGGAAAAGTTGAAAAGTGCTGGTTATCAGCATATTCTCCTTACCAGCATTCTCTGCTTTTCCAATAGTGTTTTCTGTCCTGTAAACTGTGGTATTGAGAATTGCCTTTTATTATAGTGTTGATTTGTTAGTCTGATAATTTTTTATAAATATACACGTTAAGTGAAGTTATTATTATTTTCAAGCTATTTAGTGTCCTGTAGAATGGATTTTATTTTCTAAATCACTTAAGTTAGCTCTTTACCAAACAACAAAATTTTAGACCTGTCCAAATTGAAAGCATTTGCAGACGACAAAGTAAATGTGACTTGAAAATTTAAATTTGTTTTGGGAAGAATAGAAAAAATTGTGGGAAAAGGAGAAAATGCTGGTTACCAGCATTTTCTCCTTTTCCCACAATGTTTTCAAAAGGCTTCTTTCTCAGGGTCGTTAAAAGTCGGGATTGTGTGGTAAAGAGTTAATGATGGGTTAGTATATAAAAGGGAGTGTTCTTTTTATGGTGTTTAACACTGTTTTCAACATTATTTCAGTTAAACCATAGCTGCAAGGGCACCTATCCATGCTTTCCTGGTGTTTCTTTACCAGTACTTTGCACAATATTTTTTCCAAGCCATTAGCTGCTTTCACATAATTATAACCATTGTTAAAACAATGATCAGTGGTGAGAGAGAATTAAATCCTGTCACTGACTATCCTCAATCCGGGGAAAGAAATTGGCAGAATTAGGGACTCAAACCCCCTGATCTCAAGTCCTGTATGCTTCTGACTGCCCCACCAGGGTTGGGAGAAATTAACCCTTAGGCTGCTAAGCGCGACTCACTGACCTTTTGCGGACAGTGTAGATCAAGATCAGACTGCACAGAACGTGCAGTCTGATCTTTGATCTACACTGTCCGATAAGGAGATATTATTCCCTAAAACATAACTTTGATATAGCAATATTCGGGTTTGAACTATTGAAATGAAAATTTCATTTTAGTTATTTAGCAGGATAAAAGTTAAAGAACAATGAATTTCATGATGAAACATTTCCCCTTTTTAATTAAACTAATTTTGCAGCAGACAACTTTAAAAATATCCTTGTTAAACAGGGATGGCTGGATTGAATTACATGTCAGTACAATACATGCAGTCTGATCTTTGATATTACTGTGCTCTTTGCTGAGGCATCCTAGACGATATCAACCTTGAGGTGTTGTTTTCGGACTGAAAACAACTACCTGTTTACCAGCGTCTAAACAGCCATGTGTAAAAGCTGCATTCTTGACCGATAGGATCCTGAAGTTTGGGACAGGGCCTCAGCATGAACAATTCATGAGAATTAGTGGTTTTGTTACTCTATTTATGCACAAAGTAATACGAAACACAACTTCAGACTAATAGATTGAAATCATATGCTGTATTTTGGGCCCGAGGCCTTTGTTTACTGGCAATGAAGTTTGAATGCGTATAATAATAGATCTACATTTGAAAATATTGTGGCAAAAGGAGAAATTGCTTGTTACAAGCAATTTATCCTTATGCCACCATATTTTCAAAAATGTCTTTTTTACAAGGCATAAAAGATTGTCCCTAGAAGATAATGTTTTAACATAATTGATACAGAGTCTGTTGGGGAAGAGATCACAGAAGAATTGTCCCCTGAACCCAGCCAGAGAGGGACATTGAGGGAGGAGGACCTGTCCCCAAAACAGGAGACAGAGGGGGAGGAATCAGAGACTCCGCCTGTGGAGTCGGACAGCGAGGGCCTAGTGATGGCCCCTAGACCTTCAAAACGTCGCCAGAAACCAGAAACCAAACCTGTGAGTCATGTTCATATTTAGTTACATCGAGGATCTTTCATGAGTCTCTATGTATTATCATGTTTTTGAAACAAGTTGACTAAAATTATATGGCGCAAGCCTGATAAGTAATTGCAAGCAGAGAAAGTTTTATGTCATGCAGCAGACCATTTTAGGCTTAGCTGTCATAGAAGAAAACATTGGGTATTTTCATAGCCCTGTCATTGTCTACGTCATAGTCATGCAAAAACTTTTATGACATTTTTGTCATTTCTGAAGATATTTACTTCAAAGTTCAACTAGTTGATAACTGCCTAAAGGGAAACCCATACCAGTATCGCAGATAACCATCAAAATATTTTTGACACAGTTATGCCCCTTTTTCAACTTAGCACTTTCACAGAAAATCAATCTATTTCTAAAAACAACAGCAGCTGAGCGTTGGCACCCACAGTCAGTGCTCTTGTTCAAAACATTGTGGTGGAAGCAGAAAATTGTCATAGTGAGCAGTTTTTGTTATTGCTGTAATATTTTCGCTTTCATTAAACCTTTCTTAATATATATTGATTATCTATATTTAACAAGAAAGTCACCTGCTGCAAATTTGTTTCAGTACATATGAGTCAGTAAAAAGATATTCACTACATTACAGAGTAACTCCAAGTGAAAGAAAACTAGTCACTGCTACATTTCAGGGTAGTTCTTTGGCAATAGTTGTCAACTATGTGCTATAAAGAATAACTCTTCACTAGTTAATAGGTTACCTTAAGAAAGCTATACACTACCACATTTCAGGATAACTCTTTGATTATAGCTGTCAATTATGTGTTACAAACTTTTCATTATTACATTTTTTACTTTAAGAAAACTTTCAACTTCCATGTTTCAGGGTAACTCTGTGACAATAGCTGTCAATCATGTGTCGCTGGAGGAGGAGTCAACAGCCATGACTAATGACAACATCAAACAGCTATTTATAGAATACAAGTTTTTGGGCATTGATCCCCAGGAAACAGAAACCCCATTTTCGCTACCAAAACCCAAACCATATCATAATATACAGTTTAACTTCAGCAAAAGTAAGTAACTAGGACAGAAGAAACCATTGCTGTGGTAATTTCAGATCTGCCAAAATCTAGTACAAATGACATAAAAGGTGAAACTTTTGTGTAAAAGGCTTTTTTTGTTTTCCATGATTATGCAAAAATGATCATGTGTGTGTGTGTGTGTGTGTGTGTGTGTGTGTGGAGGGGGGGGGGGAAAATGCTATACTGGAATTAACCATGCCTGGTAGTTCAGTAGATAGCATACCAAGCTTGAAACCAAGAAGTTGCTGGTCCAATTCCCAACTTTGCCAAATTCTTTCTTAGGATTTAGCCAAGCCCTGATAGCGCAGTCGCTTCCTTACAGGACTTGAGAAGGGGGTGTGTGTGTGTGGGGGGGGGGGGGGGGGGGTGTCTGGTTTGAATCCCCGGCTTGCTCAATTTCCTTCTGCCCTTTCTGAGGATTGATGATAGTCATTGCTACAGGATTCATTCATCTCCACAGCTGATCACTGTTGCAAGGATGGTTATGTGGGAAAGCAGCTAGTTGCTTGTAGAATATTGTGCGAAGCTCTTATAAAAAGAAACTCCAGGAAAGCATTGATATGTGCACTGGCCCCCATGATATAACTGAAATAATGTTGAAAACACCATACAATCAATCCTTGTTGCAGTAGCTGTCTCTGTGGGGAAAGGAGAAAGTACTGATAACCCCCTTTTTCTACGATGTTGTCTATTCTTTCAAAGACTGATGGCAAATATGTGTTATATATTGAAACATTTACAAGCTTTGTTTCCTTTTTCAGCATTCCATGTGGATTATGAGAACAACTATCAGAGACGTCAATACTTAGCCAGCATGCTTTTACCAACTGACCCGGATGATGGAAGGTACATCAAAAGTTTTATTATTGATAATCAAAATCCTTTCTATGTATTGTTAATAAACTGATATTGAAGTACTGTATTAACTCTTTATGAAATGACGGAATATTAGACTAGTCCAAATTGAAAGCATTTGCAGACTACAAAATAAATGTGACTCAAAAATTGAAACTTGACTTTGGAAGAGTAGAAAACATTGTGGGAAATGGAGAAAATGCTGGTTACCAGCATTTTCTCCTTTTCCCACATTGTTTTCAAAAGGCTTTTTCCTTGGGGTCGTTAAAACCAGGGATTGTTTGATGAAGGGTTAACTCTTTATGAAATGACAGAATATTAGACTTGTCTAAATTGAGATAGACAAATCAGATGTGGCTAGAATGATGAAATTTAATTTTTTGAAAGGGTATAAAATATTGTGGGAAAAGGAAAAAATGCCGTTTACCTGCAACAATCCTAAAAGATCTTGCACAAGATAATGTAAATTTTCTGCCAGAGATAATGTGCTAAGATTGACTTTGTTTAATTACAGAATCAGATTTACGTTGGTCAGCGAGCCACCGGAAGATGACCAGGAGGGAGATTGTGAAGATGTGGGCGTTGCTTTTGTTAGTATACCAGATATTCTGAAAAATAGGCAAGATATCCTTGATCAGGATATTGAAAGTAAGTATTACAAAACCCTCTGTAATAGGTATTGTGAAAGAGTACATGAGAAATCTTTGATTAGGATACTGAAAGTCATTTCTACAAACATCTCTTTCCTTGATATTGTGAAAGATTGCTGAGACATCTTACGACAGGATATTGAAAGTGAGTGCTGCAGAACCGTCTGCACTATTTTGTGAAATATAGGCATGTTACTTTAAAACAAGATATTGAAAGTCATTTCTACAAACATCTCTTTCCTTGATATTGTGAAAAATTGCTGAGACATCTTACGACAGGATATTGAAAGTGAGTGCTGCAGAACCGTCTGCACTATTTTGTGAAATATAGGCATGTTACTTTAGAACAAGATATTGAAAGGAAGTTTTACATGATGATTTTTACTCGGTATTACGAAAAATAAGCGAGATATCCCAGATCAGGATATTGAAAGTAAGCTTTACAAAATGTTCAATATGAGATATCCTGAAAAACAGGCAACATATCTTCGATATTGGGACATTGTAAGTTAATCTGTTAATACTTGTTAAACGGATTTAAAAAAAAAAATGGTGAGATTTCTTAGGTCAGGATATTGAAAGTAAGTTTTAGAAAACACAATGTTTCAAAATTTATGCTTCATCTTTAACAGAAGAACAGCAATAGAAGAAAAAGAAAATATCTTTCTTTTTCATCATGAAAAATATTGTGGGAAAAGTAGAAATTGTTTATCACAAGCAACAGCTCCATTTCCCACAATATTCTTTCCATTGGTTGTCTGCTAAAAGTGTTAGATTTTGTATTGTACCATATTGAGAATCAATTGGTCCATTTTCCACAGTATTTTCCAAAGCTGTCTTTTGTACCTGGAGTGACTAGACTGTTTTGATGTGTGATTCAATCTACAGTTTGGGTTAACTTCATTTTCAGTTCTAGACGTAGAAGATGAGACAACTCAGATAGGAAGTATGAACGTAACAGTGGCATGTCTGGCTGCCCTGGAATCTGTGGAGAAGGAAATGAAAGTAGAGGGAACATATTAGACTTGGAGTGACAGAGTGCATCATTGGAATTGAATTTAGTGTGGTGAATGTTGCTTGGACATTCCCGTGTTAACCTTGTACCACACAATCCAGAGTTTTAATGACTTTTAGAAAAGAGGCATTTGTAAACATTGTGGGAAAGGGAGAAAATGCTGGTAACCAGCATGTTCTCCTTTCCCTACAAGGTTTTCTACCCTTCTAGGACCAAGTTTTTAGTCACATTTACTTTGTCGTCTACCAATGCTTTCAATTTGGACCAGTCTGAAACTTTGTCATCTGGTAAAGATTTAAAGTTTCGTTCAATCATTAGTGTAGACTCATATCTTAGAAACATCAATTTTTCATTATTTCCCGAACAACAGATTTTTAGCCTCTTCAATTTCAAAACATCTGCAGCTGACAAAACCGAAATTGTTACAGATGTGCTCAAGCTCTCCAATATGGTAGATAAGATTTTGTGAGAAAAGGAGAAAATGCTAGTTACCAGTATTTTCATCTTTTCCCATATTGTTTTCAAAAGCACAATAACCCTTTACCACTCAGCAAAATTTTGGACTCATCTTATTCAAGGCACTCATAGACAACAATTTAAACGTTTTTTTCTTTAATGATAGTATTGTCCTTGAAAAGAGGTTGAAAACTTTGTAGGAAAAGAAGAAAATGCTGGTTACCAGCATTTTCTCCTTTTCCTACCATGTTTTCAAAAGCCTACCTCAGAGTCGTTAAAAATTTTGACAGTGCGGTAAAGTTTCAAAAAGCTTTCTTTTCTCGGGTCTCTAAAACACTGGATAGTGTGATAAAGCGTGAACAGAAATGTAATGAATATAGGGAGAATTTAATACATTTGGAGTGATGGTTGATTGCTTCATGAAAATCTATGTAGTAAATGTTGGTTGGAAAATCCTGGTACATTGAAGTTTTTGCTTTATGAATAATATGTTCGTTTTTTTTTTCCCCCATGATAAATTTACTTCTTTTAACTCTTTACCAGACAACAAAAATGTAGATTTGTCAGAATTTAAAGCATTTGCAAACAATGATTTAATTGTGGCTCAAGATGGAATTTAACTTTGATAAAGTGAAAAACATTGTGGGAAACGGAGAAAATGCTGATTATAAGCATTTTCTCCTTTCCAAGAATATTTTCTAAAGGCTTCTTTCTCAAGGTTGTTAAAACTTGGGATTGTGTGGTAAAGGTTTAACAGATGCATTCTGAAAATGATATCTAGAGCTTTTGGGAGAAGAATGTTAAGGTTGAATTGTTGTGGAGAACAGTGGAAATGAAATAGCTGTTTGTAAATTGAAGTAAAATTATCTCATTCTTGTTTGTGTGTTTCCGTCCACTTTTACAGTGAATTTATCTTCTTTTTTCATTATGTGTAGTCTTTACATAATTGAGTATTTCTCTGGCAAAAGGCATTAAACTCCTTTTTGACAAAGCATGGCTCAATTACAAGTAACTGTGATAACTAGTTCTATTTTAGCTAGAAATTATTAATTTTTTTTTTTAAACAATAATAAAAGTATTTGAGCCATGCTCTGGCAAAATGGGGCTTAATGCACCTCCGTGATACATGATGCCAGGCAAGTCATCACATAATTATGGATCCAAAATAACCACTTCTTTCAACAACCGACTCGATCATTAGGTAGACTGGTCCTTTGACATACAGGAAATTGACCAGTAGCGAAAAGTTTTGGCCCAGGTCAGCCTGCGCGGACTGCCCAGGCTGACCTGGGTCGATACTTTTCGCAGATGCATTAAGCCCCCTTTTCACAGAGTATGGCTCGTTTATTCTTTTCCTCCTCAGTAAGTGTTTGGATTGTTTTAATTCTTTACAACAGGGCAAAATTCCACACTTGTCCAAATTGAAAGTAATTGCAGATGACAAAATAGATGTGGATCAAATGATAATTTTTCTCCTTGAAAGAGTTGAAAACTTTGTAGGAAAAGGAGAAATCTGGTTACCAGCATTGTCTTGTTTTTGCACAACGTTTCAGACCCAATTTCCTTGGGGATTGTCAAACACTGGTAAAGGGTTAAAGCTTGAGAGAATAAAAGTACAAAAAGTACATACTGAAGAGAGATATTCAGTTGTATGGTAGAGATATTTAGTAGACTGTTTAAGTTATGATTTAATTTATGAATAAAAATATAGCTATTTTTTTCTGCCTTCACATTTTTTATTGAAGCAAGATATGTTTATGTATTTTTTTATCCACAGCTGAAAGGTGGAGGGATCTTAGTTCTGCTTAGTCCAACCACCAGTCTGTCAGTCCTGTCTGTCTGCCCGAGTAAGATAGCTTGTGAAAACGTTATGGAGAAAGGAGAAAATGCAAAAACAGGGAAGAAAATAATTTTCTTTTCAAATATAGCATTGTCCACTTTCCCAAAAAAAAGACAACAGACCAAATGAAAGAAAATGTGATGTCCTAAAAGAAGAAAGTGCAGCAGTAATGGAAACAAAATAGTTTTAATATCCGATTTGACGAGAAATTTATATCACAAAGTGCTTTAAAAAAAGGTTCAAAATAAAACTAGAACAAAAATTGTGGTCTGAATTTGGTACTTTGGTATTACCAAACAATCAATAATTTATTGTTTGTACAACTCTTCAAAAAAGTTTTTGAAAACATCACGCATAAAAGAGAAAATGTTCTTAACCAGCATTTTCTCTCAATCTTTCAGAACACATCCAATTCTTTAGCTACATTTAAATTTTAGTCAACAAATACTTAACAAACTTTTTTAAAACATTGTGCTAAAAGGAGAAAATGCTTGTTAACCACTATTTTCTCCTTTTCCCACTATGTTCTCCACTCTTTCAGGGACACATGCCATTTTTTGAGCTTCATTTAAATTTTTGTCTACAAATGCTTCAATATGCAGAAGTCTGTTTTTTCATCTGGGAAAGAGTTGATTAATCAATTACTTTTTAACTCTTTACAAATCGACCAATCTTAAATCTTACAATGGTGGTAAAACAAGGAAGTGCCCATTACCAGTGATTTTTTTTTTTGGCTAAAACATTTATTTTCAACAGAGATGAAAAAAGCCACCTGCACGTGACAATTTGTTACTTACTGGTAAATTCTTTACCAGAAGACAAAATTTTCAACTTATCCAAATTGAAAGCATTTGCAGACGACAAATGTAGCTCAAATGATGATTTCCATTTTTGATTGCGTAGAAAACATTGTTGGAAAAGGAGAAAATGATGGTAACCAGCATTTCCTCCTTTTCCCACAATGTTTTCAAATGCCTTCTCTTTCAGGGTCGTTAATCTTTGACGACAACATCATCAGGTCCAAATTGAAAGCATTTACAGATGATGAATGTTGCTAATACTAACACATTTGCATTTTATAGGATAGAAAACATTGTGGGGAAAGAGGTTACTACATTTCTATCCTTTTTCCAACTATATTTTCAAAAAGACTTCTTTCTCATGGTATTTAAGTCTTTACCACACAACAAAATTTTAGACTGGTACAAATTCAAAGCATTTGCAGATGACATTAGTTGTGACTAAAATGATGGGATTTGTATCAGAAAGGATAGAAAACATTGTGGGAAAAGAAGAAAATGCTGGTTACCAGCATTTTCTTCTTTTCCAACAATGTTTTCAAAAGCCTTCTTTCATTAAAACTAGGTCATTAAAACTAGGGATTGTATGGTAAAGGGTTAAACATACAACTATTTGGTACAGGATTAAATAGCACACATACAAATAAATAAATATTGGTAAAACAATGCAGGAGGAAGATTTTTAATTACCCTTTCAAATACATGTATGAATATTCATACTGTAATAATTATAACTACTAACAGTTTAGCTCTTTCAATGCCAAATATACTTAAGTTCTTTCATCAGCTGAAAATAATACACTGAAACTCAGATTTTTTTCTTTAAGAGGCTTCAATATAAAAGCAGATGGTGCAGATCCAAGATCACACTGTAGCTTCTTTGCAGTCTGATTGTACTCTATACAATCTGCAAAGAAAGCTTTTTATCTTATTGGCTTGACTAAACAAGCACACGTTATAGATCCAAGATCAGACTGCACAGTCTGTGCAGTCTGATCTTGATTTATGCTGTCTGCAAAAGCACCTGTTTTTGTCTATGGTGCTGAAAAGGTTAAAAACAACAACAAGAAATGGTCATGTGACAAAATTACAGATTACATATATTAACTCTTTACCAAACGACAAAATTTTAGACTGGTCCAAATTGAAAGCATTTGCAGATGACAAATTAAATGTTGCACAAATTATGAGTCCTGTCTGGGTCACGGTTATCTTGTTATCTGCACATGATGCTAATTTGGACAAGTCTATGATTTTGTCGTCTGGTAAAGAGTTAACATTTTACCACACAATGCCAACTTTTAACGACCCTGGGAAAGAAGCCTTCTGAAAACATTGAGGGAAAAGGAGAAAATGCTGGTGACCAGCATTTTCTCCTTTTCCTACAATGTTTCCTACCCTATGAAATACAGCTTAAACCTGGATGTGCCCATTTAAACTGTATTTAATTTGTAATCTGCAAATGCTTTCAATTTGGTCCAGTCAACCATTTTGTTATGTGGTAAAGGATTGAATAAATAATAATACATGTACACACAACAGACACAGGGCTATGACATAAGCTTGCTGGCCTCGGCCAGTGGAGCTAAAATCATGTAATGAAATAAAATTTATATCTGCAATACAATGTCTCTGTATAATGAAAATATGCATTGATATGTTACTGATGGAAACATTCTCTAAAATAAACATTTAACTCTTTACTAGACAACAAAATTTTAGCGTGATCTAAATTGAAAGCATCTGCAGACAACATAATTATCAAATCTTACTCAAAACATAAATTTGTCTTTCAAAGGGTAGAAAGGATAGAAAACGTTGTTGGAAAGAAGAAAATACAGGTTATGAGCATTTTCTTCTTTTTCCACAATGTTTTCAAGGGGCACCTTGTCATTAAAAGTTTGGATTGTTTTATAAAGAGTTAACATACTTTAAGAAAAAAAAAATCACTCGGATAAACAACCTGTTAATACAAATGTGGCAGTTCGTTGTAAAACATTCAAATACATTCAACCTTATAATGGAAAACAAAATTTTAGACCTCCTTCCTTAAAAATCATTTACAAATGACGAATATAATGAGGGTGAAATGTTGGAATGACCAGCATAATCTCGTTTTGACAATACATGTATCTCTTTTTCAGGTTCCTTAAAACATGGGATCTAGGTTAAGATTTAAAAACAGCAGTGCTGGAAAAAATTTGAGTAAAAAAGATTCAAATATTATGCGGGTGCCAACGCTTGGCTACTAGTGCTTGATTTCTAAGTTGTCAAAAATACTTTGATGGTTACCTTCCCTTGTATTTGTTCCCTTTTTGATAGTTCTCAACTTGTCCAAGTTTGAAGTAAATATCTTCAGTAATACCAGGAGATGCACATATTATAAAATGACAAAGTTTTTGCACTACACAGTCGAGAAAATCGCCTGCACTACAAAAATATCATGACATTTTCTTTAAAAAAAAAAGCAAAGGTAATAAAATGAGTAAAAAATATCTGAATATTAATTTTTTTTTTTTTCTTTTTTGTCATTACATTCATTTTTCTTTCTTTAAGAATGTTAGTAAGATATGTAGTCTCTTTTAGCAGGTGGTTTTTATAGTGTATTGGATACTCAAGGCAAATCATTTTTTACACTTTACCCATATATATGTATATATACTGAACCAAAAAAGAAACTTCCCCTGTGTTTAAGTGCAAATGCAATGTATTAAAAAAAAATCAAAATATCAGATGACCTACATATATTCGGGTGAACGATTATGTGTCCGATAAAACAAATTTTAACTCGATTGAAAGCATTTTGCAGAAGAAACCGGCTGAAAGCGATTTTCACGTGCATGCACAGACCAGTATAATTCGTGTATATTTTTTTAAACCTTTCAGTCTAATTTTATAGACTTTCATGTCAATAAGAAAAAGACGTTGAAAAAAAATTAAATTCTTTTTAGTTTTCTTTATTTTTGATATGCCTAGAATTCCGCAAAATTTACGCGAACGTGCCATTGGCATGCTTAATGCTGGTATGACGATGAATGCTGTTGCTATGAATATTGGATGTTCTACTCGTGCTATTCGACACCTTAGGCAACGTTTTCAAGCAACAGGGCGTACGGAAGATCGACCACATAGTGGACGTCCTCGCGTCACGACGCGTGGCCAAGACCGCTATATTCAGAACACCCACCTGCGCAATCACTTCCAAACTGCCACAGCCACTGCTGCTAACACCCCTGGTACACATAACAACCGTATATCTGCCCAAACTGCGCAATCGCTTACGCAAGGGTGGCTTACGTGCACGTAGTCCATACGTTGGTTGTGTTTTGACGTGACGTCACCGCGTAAATCGTGTTAATTGGGCACGTACACACCAACGCTGCCTTAGACAACAATGGAATAGCGTTCTTTTCTCTGACGAGTCCAGGTTTTCCATTCATCGAAGTGATGGCAGGGTTCGAGTATACCGTAGGAGAAATGAACGTTATGCCGACTGTTTTGTACTTGAACGAGATCGTTTTGGGGGTGGTAGTTCTGTCTTGGTCTGGGCGGGCATTGCACATGGCTTTCGCACTAATCTCGTCGTTATCGAAGGGAATTTGAATGCCCAACGCTACCGAGATGAAATTCTTGCGAGGCATGTTATCCCACTGTTTCAAAATAATGCCAATATCACTCTTTTTCAGCATGATAATGCCACAAGCCATACAGCTAGGGACAATGTGAATTTCCTCAGGGCGAATAACATTGCATTTATTAATGACTGGCCTGCCAAAAGCCCTGATCTGAATCCCATTGAACACCTTTGGGATAATTTGGGCCAGCGTATTAGACGTCGCCCTATTCCACCGTCAAACGTCATTCAGCTAAGACAAGCCTTAATTCAGGAATGGAACAACATTCCACAAGCCGAAATCAATACACTTATCCGTTCTATGCGCCAACGATGCCAGGCAGTCCTTCATGCTGAAGGTGGTCATACCCGGTATTAATTTGTGATTTTGGTGAGCGACCCCTTCCGCATTTTAAATACCATTTCACTACTTTTGAATAAACCCTCAGCAATAATTTTTTTCACACAAAGTCGCAATAAAATACTCTTTCAATGCATATAAATCTAGTTTAATCCCGATTTTCATATTTAGGTATATCTGCACTTAAACACAGGGAAAGTTTCTTTTTTGGTTCAGTATATATGCATGACCCATGCACAATAGATTATACCCTGTTGTTGAAAAAAAAACAAAAGTAAAACATAAGCAAAAAAACACTGAAATGGTTAGAACCAAGTATTTTACCTTGTTATTAGGCCATTGATATAGTGAAATTGGCAATGAGGTAAATAAATTATTCCATTTTGAGGTGGCTGCAGCCCAGATCAACGATGCTCCTTTGATCGGCTGTTATGACATCAAAGTATAGATGGGTATCGCAGCACATCGGAAACGATGGATACAAACCTTGTAACTCTAAGGCAATTTGAAATGCTGCTCAAAAGAAAGCCCCTTTAACTTCGAACTGTGGGGATAAAAGTCCTAGATGTATTCTATATGTTGGATTTAGTTGATGGTGAAGAAGGAGACTCCGTTAATACAATTTGTAAGAAAATGTTAGAAAACTATTTCACCTCCCCCAATCCCAAGTCTAGCATCCCATATGAGCAACATACATTCAGGTTGATGTCTCAACAAAAAAACAAGACAACTGAAAAGTTCATTACAAGGCTTCAAACCAAGGCCTAGTGCTGTATACTTGATAGGTTGTGTAGTACATGAATTTTGGTCAGTTTTGATAGATTAAGTTTAGTCAAACATTTAGACCTATTCTTGCAAAATGCATATCAAGCAGGTGGAGAAGGTGGTGCTTAGTTGTTGAATGGAAAAACATGGCGCACACATGGATGAAAGTAAATGAAAGAAAGAAAAGAGAAGAGTGAAAGCTTTTGTTTCAGTTTTTTTCCCCCACATACCACATGGTGGAGAATCCAAACCAACTGCCAATACTTTTCACAATCGTTTCCTGCATGATGTCGCAGGACAATAGCCACAATCCCTTTATGGGCCATGATCCGAACAACCCACGACTGTTCTGCTCTACACCTTCCAGACTGCAACCTCCAGTTCCTGCTTTGACTGCAGCAAGTATTGCCATCGAACGTAACATTGAGTGAAAAATTGGTAAAAAAGTTCTGTGGCTATATGCATGTAAGTTTCTTAGGGGATTCGAGTCATTTCTTACTTTGTCTAATGTCTAGCTCGAGCTGTGGCTGCATTTCATTTAATGCTACAGGGTCCTGTCCTTACATGGTTTCAGCATTTACCTTACAAAGCCTCTTGATACAGGGTCAAGTCAGGCTTTACTGTTGAGTTTTGTGACATTTCAAATGACTCAAGATACATTTCTGAATCAGCAGCTTTTGACAACCAATTGAGGAACTCCACCCATACATCACAGAGAAGGGACAGATGCTTGGAAAGCCAGACCGTGACATAATGGCTAAATTCATTCAAGGACTGCCATCTCAGCTGGCATTTTTTGTTCCGGCTGGGAATTTTATAATATCGATGAACAGATCAGGGACCAGACCATAGAAAAGTGTTGAATAAATTATCTAAGAAGAACGCTCTTGGAAAAAAGGGAGAGAGTTGACACTAAAGCAGGTCAGAGATATTGCGAGATTCATGGACGACTCAGAGAAGCAAGCGAACGATATGGATGTTCTGAGCAGTGACCTAAATAAAGTGTCAATTCAGAAAAACAAAGACAAACGTGTAATAGTTAATTTCAAACCAAAGGGTAATTACAACCCAATGGACAAACAGTTCAACTTTTTCAGATGTAGTTGTGAAGGAGATATAAGTAGTGACAAAAATTGCCCAGCCAGAGAAATGCCATGAGTGTGGAAATCTAGGGCACTTTGAGGCCAGGTGCAAGACACAGAAAAACCAAAGTAAAAAGGTGAGGGAGGTAACATCAGATGATAGTGGAGATTATGTCTTCATAATCAACCAGGCAGTATTGAATAACAAAACTGACTCCAATGTGAGAGTTGAAATTGGTAGTATCCCTATGCAAATGATACTAGACTTTGGTGCTAGTTGTAACATAATCAGCAGATAGCAAAGGGAAAATCTGGATAATTTGTAATGTTTCTACTAAACAAAATAATACTAAGCCTATGTAGGCATCTGCCGACCAAAAGAAAAACAAAATCATATTGGCCTTAAAATGGGGAGTCACCTTGCGTATAATGACAACACATCAAGTGTCTACAGGAAAATTTCACATGTACATAATCAGTGTATTACCTCACTCCCAACAGTCTGTCATACTTGATTCACAGCTGGTGTCCAATCAGTGAGTTTAATTTGTTTATAATATATCAACTGTCTGATTTGACAAGTATTTGTTTATTAGTTTTTTGGATACCCAATGCAATAATTCCCTACTTGATTGGTAGCCAAGTATCGTATAAATCGATAATTTTCATACCTTGGGCACATCAAGTTGCCAATATTCTTGTGAAGTAAAACCAACAATTTTTGTGAGTAAATCAGGTGTTAGTTGTAAATGTTTTCATTTCGGACTTATCTGTCATCAAACAAAGCCAAACAGTATTCAGACAAACTAATCTTCGATGTCTCTATCAGAATGTTTGAAGGGACCATTACCCAAACCAAGTAGTAAACAGAAAAGTTGTCAAAGTTGATAGCAACAGTGATATAAGTATTTCAGCCAGCCTTGAGAAAGGTCCCAAGTTCCCTTAAAAAGTGAACCAGAAGGACTTTGACTGGTACATTAAGATCAATGGAAAGCATTGTTGTAAATTGTGTTGTGATGCAAAACAAAGTAGTGCTTATGCAATTAGACATGATAAACCATCAAACACAACAAATCACAGTGTTTGAAGGGCCCTTTGCCCAAACCAAGTAGTAAACAGAGAAGTTGTCAAGGCTGATAGCAACAGTGATATGAGTATTTCAGCCAGCCCTGAGAAAGGTCCCAAGTTCCCTTAAAAGGTGAACCAGAAGGACTCTGACTGGTACATTAAGATTGACAGAAAGCATTGTTGTAAACTGTGTTGTGATGCAAAACAAAGTAGTGCTTATGCAATTAAACATGATAAACCGTAAGAAACAATAAACGACAACCAACATGTAGTTAGAGCTTTTTCTCAACTCTTCTGTCTCCCCATCTACCCCCACTCTCTTTCCATAATGCTTTTATCTAAAAAGCGTATGAATTGAGCAGGGTAAACAATGAATAAACATATTTTAAGTTGTTTCTCATAGGAATAAGTATATTAATCATTAAAAAGATAAAAAGTATAAAATATTTTCATTTAATATACATATATTGTTTTCTATTTAATTAAACTGTTGAATTGTTAAAATATTTTTATTTCTTTCTTTAACTTTGCCAACATCTGCTTTTAAATGTCTGCCTAAACTTCTCAAAGTCTGACCACTTCTCTCCATTTTCAAAAACTTCTCCCAATTCTCAGACTAGGGAGAAGTCACTTCCCCCAAAATTCGGAGAGTTGGCAGAGACCTGGTAAAGCTGTATGCAAATGGGTCAAAGGAACCACTACCTCTGGCCAGAAAATTTACAGCAGATGTCTCATGAGGGAACAATGCAGTGAGTAATGATAACTTCCATGTTGTGGAAGGAAAGGGACAATCAATGTTTGGTCATGAAACTGCAACAAAACTACACATTTTGATAATAGGTCCTGAAACCGTGAATGAGGTGTCGAAATCCATTCTAGATGAATATCCTGATGTAACAACTGGGTTTGAACAACTTTGAATTAGACATTTCTAACACTGATGAAGGGAACCCTGTTGTACAACCAGTTCGACAAAATTATTTCATTTAATCCTTATACTGCTAAATTACTTATATGAAACTTTCAAGCTGATAGTAAAATCTTGAATATGGCTATTTCAAAGTTATTTATGGGGGAAATATATCTCCTTATCAGACAGTGTAGATCCAAGATCAGACTGCACATTCTGTGCAGTCTGATCTTGATCTACACTGTCTGCAAAAGATCACCAAGTTGTGCTTTGCAGCCTAAGGGTTCAGATCTAAGCTGGAAGCGAAATCAGAAAAAACTTGAGGCTTTAGATTTTACTGAGAAAGTTAAGGAACCAACTAAATGGTCAAGACCTATTGTCTGTCTTCCCAAAGCAAATGGGCCATAGGAATATCTTGTGGCAGATATTTTTCATCCTTTGCTGACGAGAGAATCCATGCTGATGGTAATTGAATAATACAGCCGTTACTATAAGATAGAAATTATGAAATTCACTGTTTCCGAAAAGATCATAAAAGCTATGTCAAAAATATTTCCAAGTCAAGGTGTGCTTCTCTATCTCAGGACAGACAATGCTCCAAATTTTATCAGTGACTTGCTTGAGAATTTTCTGAAAGAGAATGACATAGTGCATTTCAGAAATATTCCATAGCGCCAACAGAGAAGCTGAAAGACAAAATAGGTTGATAACGAAAGAAATTAAAATTGCTCAGTTCACAGGTCAGGACTGGAAAAAAGATTTTCAAACTTATCTTCCGGTTTATCGTACCACACCAAATGCAACAACTGGTACAAGTCCTTCTGAATTTCTTTTCAAAAGAAGATAAAGAACCAAAATTGTGGATATTAACATAACAATGATGTTAGGAGTGGAAATTTGGAAATGACAGCTAAAGAAAAATTGTCAGACGCCAAACACTCGGCTATCAAAAGCAATGTGGGGAAAAAAATTTGGTAAAAAAAGACAAGATAAACGAATTCTCTACTCCTTTTCATTCAAAACTATCTAAAGTAACAACAAACAGGGTAACCAAGTGGAAAGTGAAACTGAAG
The DNA here is from genome assembly GCA_946811185.2 of Hippopus hippopus. Classification (NCBI taxonomy): domain Eukaryota; kingdom Metazoa; phylum Mollusca; class Bivalvia; order Cardiida; family Cardiidae; genus Hippopus; species Hippopus hippopus. Next base: position 8,676,426 of record OX328103.1, on the reverse strand, counting down.
CAGGTGACAATAAGCACTTGCCATGGTCTTTTTTGCTACAATAGATTAAACTTTTGCATAGCATCAGCTCTGGCAATATGGCATGAAACAATGGATCAGATTTTACAAGGATTAGAAGTTGTAAAATGAATCTTAGATGACATGATAATCACTGGAAAGAATGACAAAGAACACTTGTATAATCTTGACAAAGTGCTTCAGCACTTGGAAAATTTGGGTTAAGACTGGGTTGCATAAAACAAGGAAAATTCAATGCAGTGGTAAATGCAAAAACTTACATACTTTCTTGGCTTTGTGAATTATTATTCGCGATTCTTACCAAATTTAGTTACTGTATTAAGACCATTAGATCATCTCCTGGAAGAAAAATGTAACCTGCAAATGGAATGTAAAGTGTTCCAAACCATTTGATGACGTAAAACATGATGATTATCTCACACAACCTCTTTGTTCACTATGACCAAAATTTACCAGTGATAGTCTCATGTGATGCCCTTCCTTACGGTTTGGGATCAGTTTTATCACACCTGTTACCAAATGGTGATGAAAAACCGATAGCTTATGCTTCTTGTACTTTGATGTTGGCAGAAAGAAGCCCTAGGCATTGTTTTGGGAGTGAAACAATTTCACAAATACTTTTACGGATATAACTTTACATTGGTTATACAGGTCATCAGCCATTTATTTCATTATTCAATCCACAAAAAGGTATTACAACAGAATCAGCAGCTCGTTTACATAGATATGTCTTGTATCCATTAGGGTTCGCTTACACAATTCAGTACAAAAGCACCAAATGTCATGGTAATGCCAATGGTCTATCCTGACTGCCACTTTGGCTTAATGATGTTGATGATGACAACTCTGATGTTGATATACGAGGGCTGTTCGATATGTAATGTGTATTGTACCACAGTGTGATAACGCTTTGCATGATTTCGTGGATGATGATACGCTTGAATAGCTCTATTCAATACCTTTCCAACGGTATAAACACGAGCCTTCAGCTCCACATAGTTTTAAACTTATAGTCATTTCAATAGAGCTAGTCGTTGACCACTGTTGTAAAAATGGTTGGGAAACGGATTAAGAATATTGAAGAAATTAGAGCTTATATAAAAGTTCGCACAAAACTCGGTCATTCGATAATGCAGATTTTTACTGAATTGGGGGAAGTTTATGGGTCTGATAAGGTATCTTATGAGACAGTTCGTAGTTGGAGAAAGAAATTTCTGACTGGCACAGAGTCCGTCAAAGATGCAGCAAAATCTGGCCGACCTGTGACTTTAACAGGCAAGGCAAATGTCTCAAAAGTCAGGGAAATAATTGAAAGTGATGGCAGATACACGATTCGTGATATTGCCAACGCTGTTGGCATATCGCTATCGCTGGTGCATTTCATTTTGAAAAGTATTTTGAAAGTATGAAAGATTTCTGCCAGATGGATACCTCATATCTTGACAGACGACCAAAAACGGGTACGAGTACAAACCCCTAAGCAATTGCTCAAAATGTTTCCCAAATTCATTCAAAGACAATTTACAAACATTGTTACTGGTGACAAAACATGGGTTCACTATTTCAAACCAGTAAGAACTAGAGGCGCTTGAGCGCCTGTATCGCTCCACAGGCCTGATATTTCTATAATGGCAAAAGGAAGTTTTTAACAATTATCATTCAATCCTGCATTTTAGCTCACTGAAGAAACAATTTGGTAGACAACCACCATAGGAACTTACCTGCAAAACAACAATGAAATCCAATGAATAGTTTTAGAGAAGAAATTTTTCAAAGATTTTACTTTATACCATAAAAGGAAAATGAGTCTCCCATAAAAGCCATGTTTTTTGACAGATCTTTTTTTTTTTAAGGAATTCTGTAAACCTGTATCTAAGGAACATTCCTGCAAAATAATAATGCTATCCAAATAGCGGTTTGGGAGGAGAAGATTTTTAAAGGTTTTTTACTTTGGTTGCCATAGCAACCAGAATTCTTCATGGAACACAATTATTTGAAGGAATTTGAAAGAGGACCACCAAAGGAACATTCCTGTGAAATTTGGTACAAATCCAGTCAATAGTTTCTGAGGAGAAGTTTTTTAAAGAAAAAGTTTACGGACGCACGCACGGACGAACGGACGGACGGACGGACGCACGACGGACACAACGCCATGACAATAGCTCTCTGGCCTTCGACCAGTGGAGCTAAAAATTGGAAACAAAATATGGCTAACTAAACATGGTAGAAGGCCTGTATTTGCCAAAAGAAGCACAAGCGCAAAGAAGGTTCTTTATTGCATATTCTTCTCATGTGATGGTATAGCCGTACAAATTCCGGTGCTGAAGGGCAAAAGTGTTACAGGTCGGTATTATCGAGATGTTATACTAAAAAAGGTCAAGAAATATTATCTTAAACGACGCCCTGTGTCAGGATTTAGGCATGTTCGTCTACTTCATGATAATGCTCCATCACATACATCTGAGCTTGTGAAGCAATTTTTGAAGTCGGAGAAGGTTACCGTCTTGCCACACCCACCATACTCTCCAGATCTAGCCCCATGCGACTTTTTACTTTTTCCAAAACTAAAAAAGTTCTTATCTGGTCGTCGTTACAAGTCCCGACATGCCCTTGGCTCAGCCATCAGTCTGTGCCTCAGAGGTCTACCTAAATCAGCGTACCTTGACGCATTTCAGAAATGGATTCAAAGATTGAAATTATGTATTTCAAACCGCGGAGAATACTTTGAAGGGATGTACTGTTCATTTCACTATTTGAGTCGAATGCTTTTGAGATATCGTACAATACACATTACATATCGAACAACCCTCGTACACTCATTATCTTCAAAAAACAGTTTGAAACCTACCCGTTACTTTTAATAAAGTATGTAGAGCTACACAAACAATCCAATTCTGTCTTGTGTGTATGACAATTTAATGAAAGGTTGGACAAAGAGTTAATTTAATTTAGATCTATTCTTGAAAAGAAAACTTGATTCAAGTGGACATCAAGGCTGTATTTTGTGGGGAGGGAGAGTTGTAATTCTAGGGAAAGTGCTTAAACGTATTTGGATGAAATTCATGAGAGACACATGGGAACAGTTGAAATGAAAGCTATAAGCAGAAGTTATGTTTAGTGGCCAGGTATAGATGAGGGCTTAGAATCACTTGCTAAACATTCTGAAGGTTTGTATATCACACAAGAGTAGTCCGTGTGCTGCATCAGTAAATCCATGAAAATGGCCACAACAACCCTGGCAGCATGTTCATGCTGATTTTGAGGAACCATTTGAAGGAAATATGTTCCTGTAAATGCTTGATGCACATTGTAAGTGACCAGAAAATAATCCAAACATCAACAACAACTTCAAACAAAACTAGTGAATTATGTGTAGGGTTTTTGGGTTATCAGAGTGGCTAGTAAGTGCCAATGGTCCTCAATTTGATTCAGAAGAGTTTCAGTCCTTCAAGAAAGTTAATAGTGTGCTACATATTACCTCAGCAACCTATCATCTACATACTAATGGATACCCTATCATCTACGTACTAATGGACAAGTCAAAAGATTAGTATCTAATGTTGAACAAACAAAGAGATCCTTGAGAAAGCGTGAGGGTACAGTTCAAAAAAGGTCTAGTAAATTTCAAATTCAACCACTGGTGAGGTACCATCACAACTTTTCATGGACAGGATACTGCAAACCCGCCTAAATTTAGTAAAACAAACCGTAGAGTGTAAAATAGATAATGAGCAAGAGAAAATGTTAAAAAACAATACCTGGGACTATATTCACTATTACCATTCTTAAAAATGTTCTTGGTCTCATTCTCCAGTATTTTCTACATTTAAAAGTAACACAACCTCTGATTGGCTAAACCAAATGGTTTAGCCAATCAGATGTTGTGTTACTTTCAAATTCATAAAATCTTGGAGAATAAGAAAAGAACATTCTTAAGAATGGATGGTGAATACGGACCCTGAAATGCTCGTACATTTGACTTGGGTGAAAAAGTAGGAATTACGTAGCAAAGATAAAAAACCGGTATTAGGAACTGGACCTTTGTCATACGAGGGTAACATTGAACATGGAGCAGACTGGCAACTTTTAAATTGCATAATACTCTAATAAATTTACTTTTATTGTTTTCTCTGTTGTTACTTGTCAATTTGATTTAAAAACTTGTGTACATAAATTGGAAAAAAATTAAAAAGCATATACTTAGTGTTCTTCAAAGAATAAAAAAAACTGGGAAAAATCTAACAAGTAAAATTGTCTGTTCAATAAATATAAAACAACAAATTAAATAGAGAAATAACAAGAAAGGGCAATAATGCCCTAAAAATTAACCCTTTATCACACAATCCCGACTTTTAACGACCTCAGGAAAAAGCCATTTGAAAACACTGTGAGAAAAGGAGGAAATGCTGGTAACCAGCATTTTCTCCTTTTCCCACAATGTTTTCTTCCCTAAGAGAAGAAATTTATATATTTTCAGTTACATTTGATTTGTTGTCGCAAATTTTTTCAATTTGGTCAAGTTCAAGATTCTGCTGTTTGGTAAAGAGTAGACCTACAATCAAGAATAACTTAACACATTCTGTCCCGAAAAAATTTTGCAGCAGATGATTTTGATTACGGATCTCCAAAGTTTTTTTTTTTCTTCTTTTGCATTATTGTCTTAATAATTTGTCACTTGTCTTTGCAGCCAATGTACATCAAAATCAGACTGCGCAAAACATGGAGTCTGATCTTTAATTTACACTGCCTCCTTTTCAGGGATGTTAGGGAAAAATTTAATAAATACCCACATTCTATGTTTCAGCTAACACCATGTTCTAAATAACTGAATCCAACATAGCTCTAATGTACATGTATTTTCTAACCCTTAAAGCACAAAGTAAATGAACTAGACTATCTAAAACAGTGAAACAGACCAAAAAATTGCAATTCTGATTCTTTACCAAACGACAAAATTTTAGACCAGCCCAAATTGAAAGCATTCTCAGACGACAATTCAAATGTGGCTCAACTTATGCTATTTTTCTTCAAAAGGATGAAAAACATTTTGGAAAGAGTAGAAAATGCTTGTTGCCAGCATTTTCTCCTTTTCCCCAATGTTTTTAAAAATCTTTCTTCATCATGGTCGCTAAAACACAGGTTTGATTGGTAAAGGGTTAAGGGGTGTTGCCTAGGTACTTAATACAAAAGCAGGCAGTGCAGGTCAAAGATCAGACTGCACAGAATGTGCAGACTGATCTTGCATCTACAATGTCCCAAAGAATAACAATTTTATCTTGATCTACAATGTACATTAAACAATAAAAAGTACGCTAATCTCTCTACGGGTTATTTCACAAACAAAACAATGAGACTAAAAGCACAAACAAAAAATAAGCACATAATAGCAAGGACTGTTTAACTCTACCACACAATCCCGCGTTTTAACGTCCCTACCGAAGAAGGCTTTTGAAAACACTGTGGAAAAAGAAGAAAATGCTGGTAACCAGCATTTTCTCCTTTACCCACAATATTTCTTACCATTTCCAAGACCAATTCCAACATTTAAGCCATTGTTAATTTGTTGTCTGCCAATGCTTTTAATTCTGACGATTAAAAATTTGTCATCTGGTAAAGAGTTGAACACAGCACTGGCTGCACAGGCAGCTGGCTTAAATCTTGACCAGACAAGAAAATTCTAGACTAGTCCATATTGAAAGTATTAGCAAGGTGATGAAATTAGATGTGGCTGAAACCATGGGAATTATTTTTAAAATGGTAGAAAGGGTAGAAAAGGTGGTGGGAATAAGAGAAAATGTTGTTTTCCAGCACATTTTCTCCTTTTCCCACATTCCTTTTGTTTGTTTGTTTCTATTTGAGTTTAACACAATTTATAACAGTTTAGGTCATATCACCAGTACACCTATGCATGTGTTTTCTGGCTTTCTCACACCAGTGCTGACACAACTTTCATTCCAAGCCACTGACTACCTTCTCACATGCGTCAGGGGTGAAAGGTGAAAAATCACCTGAAAGAAAGTTTGCCCCAACTGGGTATCTAACCCGCAACCACCAGGTCACGATTCAAGATATCCTAACCACTGAGCTACCCGGCCAGGAACATTGATTACAAAAGGCCATGTATCTATGGGTCAATAAAATACAGGACTGTTTGGTAGAGAGTAAAAGCAGTATACTGGACATAACTCTGAAAGGGTAGAAAACATTGTGAAAAAGGAGAAAATGCTGGTTTTAAGCATTTTCTCCTTTTCTCACATTGTTTTCAAAAGGCCTTCTATTTATGGATCAGGACTTTTTTGTAAAAGAGCAGTATACTTCTTGGATAAAGGAAGCACATCCGAATGAATAGAAATGAAAAAATATAACCTGAATCCCATATAAATAATCTGTGCTCTAGCAAAAGGGGGTTTAATGTACCTCTGTGAAGCATTATACCAAGCAAATCATCATATAATTATTGATCCATAAAATCCCTTATGTCTAACAACCCGCCTAATTCATAAGGTAGAATAGTCCTTTGACAGACAGAATATTTATAAAAAGCAAACAGTTTCAACCCAGGTCAGTCTGCGCAAATTGCACAGGCTGTTCTGGGTCTATACCTTTTGCAGAAGCATTAAACTCCCTTTTCACAAAGCATGGCTCACACAAAATAAATAAAATCTGTAATATTATCTGCTGCCTTTCCCGAACAACTCTCCCAGACTGGTTCTCTGTACAACCATCACTCTTCCTACACCATCTGTAAATGTTAATTAAAACATTATACAGTCTAATCTTTGGCTTTGTTCACTTGTTTGTATGGTGTTAAACATCACTTTCAACATTTTTTCAATGATATCACGGTTGCAAATGGACCTATCAATGCTTTCCTGGAGTTTCTTTCACTAGCGCCTGGGGCAATATTCTTTCAAAGCCACTTGCTGCTTTCTCACATTATCAAAACAACAATCAGCAGTGAGAGAGGAATGAATCCTGTGGCAATGACTTTCATCAATCCTCAGAGAGAAATTAGGCAAGCTGAGGATTTGAACCAGCCACCCTCTGGTTTAAAGATGTGTTCCTTACCGTCTGAGCTAGCAGGCTCGGCCCTAACCTGTAGCATAGAACCACCTTTCAAAGGGTATTTGCTTAACATTTTACCAAACAACAAAAATCCACACTTGTCAAAATTGAAAGCATTTGCAAATGACAGATACAATATAGCTCAATTAATGGAACCTCTTTCTGTAAGGGCGAAAAACATTTTGAGAAAATGGAAAATGCTCTCATAAGTCCATTTTTTCATGCTTGTTAACCCTTTACCACACAATCCTGATGTAAACGGCATTTGAAAACATTGTGGGAAAAGAAAAAAATGCTGGTAACCAGCATTTTTTCCTTTTCCCACAATGTTTTCTACCCTTTCTGATACAAATCCCATCATTTGAGTATAATATCATTTGTCGACTGAAAATCCTTTGAATTTGGACCAGTCTAAAATTTTGCTGTTTGGTCTATACGAGTTAGAACATGGATTTCTTTGGTAAAGGGTTAAAGACAACCAGAGCACCGCATGCAGGTGCCAACGCACGGTCCCAATTGCTTGATTTTCAGCGAAAATTTTAAAGAAAAAAAGGGGCATAACTGTGTCAGAAACACTTTAATGGTTACCTGCCCTTGTTGTTTGGGTTCCCTTTTGATAGTTAACACTTTTGCTAAGTTTGAAGCAAAAACCTTCAATAATGACAGTGATCTTATAAAATGTCAAAATTTTTGCACGATGGCACAGACACAGACGATGACACCAAGGCTATGACAAAACTTGGAGTTACTTAGAAAACAGCTAAGCTAAAAACATACCTTTTCCTTCATATAACACAGATAGTTGGACCAAATGAAAGAGCATACGGGAAGGTAGATGGAAGTCTTGTAGCGCAATGGAACAAAGGCAAAGTTGATCCCCTGTGCCACTGGCCAGTACATCAGTCCCGCCTATAATTGGACACAAATAAATTGCAGCATAAATACCCTTGTTTTCTGGGTATAATAGCCATAACATTTTTTTTTTTGCAATCTTACACATTTCTTAGATACGCATTATGTTTTGTCACATGTGACATAATTTTACACTCCTGTCGGAAAGGCTCATCTACCTTACTCACATAAATTTTTTTTTTCAGACATTTAATATTTGGATATTCTGACCTACAATTTACGTGATTAAAAAAAATCAGATTTTCATTGGCCTAAGCAGCCGTAAGTTATTATTCAGCTTTTGGAGATTAAAAAAATGTAATGCTCATCAAAGGTTTGCTAAATACATGTAGCATTTTTTTACACTTCTTTTATATAATCGAGTCATGCTAGTCTACCTCATAATTCAGTCAGTTGTTAGACAAAATGGGTATCATGGATCCATAATTATGTGATGACTTACTCGGTGTAATGCATCACAGAGATGCTGTAACCCTTTACCACACGATCCCGAGTTTTAACGACCCTGAAGGATAAGTCTTTTGAAAACATTGTGGGGAAAGGAGAAAATGCTGGTAAACAGCATTTTCTCCTTTTCCCACAATGTTTTCTTTCTCTTCATAGACAAATTAATTAATTAGGCTACATTTAATTTGTCATCTGCAAATGCTTTCAAGTTGGACAAGTCTAAAATTTTCTTGTGTGGTAAAGAGTTAATTACCCTTTAGCCAAAGCACCACTAAATTTTATCTCAACTGGCCCTTTTTTCATATTCTATATAAATCATATCACACTCTGGTTGACCAATCCTTTACCACACTATTCTGTGTTTTAACAACCCTGACAGAGAAGGTTTTTAAAAAGGCTGCAGGAAAAGGAGAAAATGCTGGTCCCCGTGATTTTTTCCTTTTCCCACAAGGGCATCTTCACAAAATAAATACATTCAATGTGGCAAAAACTAGAGCGATAACTATGGTGGCATTCCTCTATTTGTCTCAATATTTTCAATTGCCAACATTCAGGTAAATGAAATAGTAAAGTTTGTTCTTATGCATAATGATGAGGGATAAAAGAAAAGTTTATCATGGCAAGTATAGCTGTCATTAGAAAGTACCTCACAAAGGTGATTCATTAATTGATTGTTTGATTCATGTATTGATTGATTTAGTGAACGCAAAGAGTTTTATGCCTCTTTCATCACCATTCCAGCCATATCACAGCAAAAGATCACTAATTCACATGGTTTTTGGGTTGTAACAGCACAAGACTGGGGTTCTGAAGTGTCTTACCCAATGACAGAAATCATCAAGTTAGCAACATTTAATTTGTCATCTGCAAATGCTCTCAATTTAGACCAGTCTAAAATTTTGTCCTTTGGTAAAGAGTTAAAGTCATATATTACCGTCCAGGTTTTGTAAAACTTCTGTTTCCATTCTGTAAATATATCTATTTTAAACTCTAATACATTTGTACCTATGTAAAGAAAATAGAAAAAAAAAAACATGAATAAATACTCTACAATACATTCCAAATTCTTGCTGTCCTAATAAAAGACTTCTGAAAACACTGTAGGGAAAAGAGAAAATGCTGGATTCAGCAAGTTTCTCATTTTTCCACAAATTTTTCAACCTTTTCTATGAGATATTTTATCATTTAAGCAGTATTTAATGTCATCTGGAAATGCTTACAATATCGATTAGTCCTAAGTTTCACCGATTGGCACATAGTTACGGAAGTTTATTATTTCTTTGTTGGGTGTTACTGCCGTTTTCAACATTTTATTTGGTTGTATCATGGTGATCAGTGCACCTATCCATGCTTTCCTGGCGTTTCTTTTACCAGTCTTTCGTGCAACACTCTTTCCAAGCCACTGGCTGCTTTCCCACTTAAAGCATTTTCAAAGCATTGTTCAGTGCTGATAAAGGAATAACCCTGTTTGCAATGAGTATACTTATCATTTGAAAAGAGTTTGGTCTGGAATTCAAACCATAAACCCCTGCCATGGCCAAACGACAAAATTTTAGACTTGTCCAAAATGGAAGCCTTTGCAGATACAAATGAAAAATGGCTCAGTTGATAGAATTTGTCTTAAAAAGGGTAGAAGACATTGCACAAGAAGGACAAAAACAATTTACCAGCATTTTCTCCTTTTCCCACAATGTTCTCAAAAGTCCTTGTCCTAAGGCTTGTTAAACGAGGATTGTGTGGTAAACGGTTAGCCCTCAAAAAAGAAGGATGCCAAGCTTTGATTCAAACTCAAGACTCCCTGGAGTGTATTTGTAAACTTTGCATGAAAAATCCATGACCATATAAACTACTTACTTATATAGAAAAGTGAAATAGCCACTGGAGCAAAAACAGTGCTATCTAAAATAACTTTTGCAACAGTACATGTAATAGTCCGTGATGGTATACGCCTAAAAAAAAAAAAGGTAAGAAAACTCTTATACTGGTACAATTTTCTAATGGTCAAAGAAGCTTTTTTTCAACATACCATTTACCCTTTACCAAACAATCCTGTGTTCCAACTACCCTTTTGAAGAAGGCTATTGAAAACAATGTGGGAAGAGGAGAAAATACTGGTATAAAGTCTTTTCTTCTTTCTCCATAATGCTTTTTACTCTTTCAAAGATAAATTCCACCATTTAAATGATTTAATCCACTTGTATCTTCTGCATATACTTTCCAATTAGAAATCTGAAATTTTGTTGTCTGAAGTAACCTACCAGTGTTGCTGTACAAAGACATTTTTGATGCCTCTGAAATGGATACTTTTGAAATTATTGTGGCAAAGAAAAAATGGGGTAGTTTAATTCAAATCCATACATTTAACATCAGTTGTGAAATATGTGCTACAATTTAAGTCATTCATCCATGATGATAGTTACCTGGAAATCTACCACCTACTTGTGCTGTGATGTTGCTAGTTCCAAAGGTTGACCTAGCATATCTTAAGATTCAAACTAGGGACCTGACATGTAAGAAGTCAATGTTCTATCCTTAACTCTTTACCAAACGACAAAAAATCTAGACTGGTCAAATTGAAAGCATTTGCAGACGACAAAATAGACCTGGCTCAAAGATTGAATTTGTTCTAGAAGGGTAGAAAACATTGTTGGAAAAGGGGAAAATGCTGGTAACAACAATAATTTCAAAAGGGTTCTTCCTCAGGATTGTGAAAACCAGGGACTGTTTGGTAAAGGGTTAAACTACTGTCTCCTATCCCTACAACACTGTCTCAAACGAACATGCAGGTTAACCCTTTACCAAATAATTACAAGTTTTAATAACTCTACAGAAAAAGACTTTTGAAAACATTGTGGAAAAAGGATAAAATGCTGATTACTAGCATTTTCTCCCTATCCAACAATGTTTTCTACTCTTCACGAAATTATGTTTGTTTGGAGTTTAACGCCGTCTTAACAGCTAAGGTCATTATCACAGCGGTCAGTGCACCTAAGCATGTATTGCCTGGCTTTCTCACACCAATGCTGACACTACTTTCTTTCCAAGCCATTGACTACTTTTCTCACATGCATCAGAGGTGAGAGGTGAAAAATCACCAGAGAGAAAGTTTGCTGCATTCACCAGGTCATAAATCAGATACACTAACCACTGAGCTACCCAGTCGTCGATCTAAAAAAATGTAAAATAAATTTCAATTTTTGTGTCACAATGGGTAACAATACTCACTTTTCTATAAATTTAATCCAGTTATAAATTAGAGGCCCTATAACAAAACCTCCAGCACAGCTGATTCTCATAGTTTTGCCGTATTTGTAATCCTTTAAATGTCTTTTTGTAATGACTACCTGTTCTATCACATCAGCTCCTGCTGTTAAAATCATGTATGATTTCATTGTCTTTACCACAGGAAACTTCTTGATCTGTCCAAACATGGCTGCTCTTTTTCTGAAGTAGTCACAATAAAAATTATTAAAAATAGAATAAAAGTTATATATACTGACTTGCAAAAGAATCAACAATATATCAACCCTTTACCAGACGACAAAATTTTGGCCTTGTCCAAATTGAAAGCATTGACAGACTGCAATTATGGCTCAAATGGTGCAGTTTTTCTTTGATAGGTAAGCAGCATTTTCTCCTTTTCCCACAATGTTTTCCAAAGGTCGTTATAAGTCGGTATTGTGCGGTAAAGGGTTAAAACATGATGCAGTAGGCTGTTGCATTCCCCCCAGTGCTTAACAGCATATTTTATTCTTCAATGTTTTTATTATACACTAGACCTACTGAATCATTTTGTACATGTTGCACATGTATGGCTATTTATCAGTCAATCATTATTCAGAATAGTGTAGATGTACAACTTTCCATACAGACTTTTGTAAGTTTGAGCTACTTTTAAATGCCCTCACTTGATACTGGCCAGCATGGACTTGCTATACCACTTCACACTTCAACTACAGGGTGAAACGCAAAATGACATTGCTTGGAGATGCACAATCAACCTTTCCTCAAATTTGAGAGAGATTTACAAACACAACAAATGATAGACCTAGAGGAGGCGCCCTCATGAAATAATGCAGTGTCAAGAGGGCCACATATGCTCAGCACACTTATATGACCTCCTAACGGCTATGGAAACAGCTCTTCAAACTCAAGGTCGTCAAAAGAACCATGCTCAGCCTTGCACTTTGTTACGACACCTGTGTAAAAGCAGCTAAAGGACTTGTAGACCATACGTTAGATTACAGCTAAATGCTTGTTTAATGCAAACGAGAAAAAGTTGTTGACTGCAGGAGCTGAAAAAATTATTTATGGAATCACTTGACCCATTCTCTACAGTTTTGATTGAGAGGCTAAGTTAATAATAGGTCGGGATTACCCCTGCCTCCCCTCTTCCCCATAAAAGGTTGAAGTAGTTAGGGGCCGAGTTGATCCACCCTCAGTGACGAATTTCAGTAAGACTTCGAGACTGTTATTTCACATGTAATTAAGCATCGTAGTAACCATTCGAAATTTTGAGGCAACAAGTATTGATCTATGTTAATTTACAATATTTCTCCATTCAAAATTGTGATTTTTCAAGCCAGGTTTTTTAACTCTTTGAACAGTGATATTTGTCATTCAGCCATTTTGACTTGAAAGAATGTAAACCGGAAGTGCACGGTAAACAGTGACCTTGTAAACAAAATCGGTCCCTGACTTTCATTCTCGAAACGACCATGTTAAAAAGAATATTTTTAAACACAAGGTTGAGGGATTTCAAGGTATCTGGTGCTTATACATAGAATCAAGATAATTTTGGTCAATTATTTGATAAATGTCACCTGTTCGAAATGAATTTAAAGAGGCTAAAACTTTGCGTCAACCGAAATTGTACTCGAGATTTGTCGTACTCAGCACAAGACAAACTTTCTTTATCAGTGTCAAGCAATGATTAAATGACGATAGCTTGCAGATTTAACAAAATCTTAACACAATCATAACTGCTCAATTTTACGTTAGATTTCCTACACTATGATTTGTGGATGCTACAACTTCTGTTACTACAGTATATTTACAAAGTGTGTGGTATTTTTTACAGTTATGCAATCTACACTAAATCTATTTCTCACACTTACTTGATTTATGAACATGTCGAAATTCCATTTTAGGATCAAACAGTTTACACAGAACCAAAGTTCTAGTCGTGAGTTGTGAAGGAGCCGTTTTTTGCATCAACATTGTAGAAAGCAATGCACTAAACTCTCTCTGTACCTTATAAGCTTTTTAGGGGTTTTTTGAACAATAGTAAAAGAAAAACTGGCATTTTAATCCTAATTCCATCCTTAGGTTGCAGTTCTGTTTTTAAATTTGCATTTGCCTATACAGACCTTGGCCTTTTAGGATGATGGCCGATGACACATGATCAAAATTGTCCGAAGATAAATCAATGGCCCCATTTGAAGCCTCTTCAGCTATCCCCTGTCAAGTGAACCAGTCCAATGAGAATCTTCAAGATGAGTCAGAATGCAGACTGTAACACTATCAAGAGCTAATTTGCAATAAATTTGATTTTATGATCTTTTGATTGTTTGTTTTATAAGATTACTACATGATTTTGCAACAAAATATCAAAAAAAGAATGTTGGTGTGTGTGTGGTGGCTTAATAAGTGCTTGAAAGAAGGAAACATTATGGGAAAAGAAAAACATCAAATCTGCAAATCTTTGAAATCTTAACATATCAATCCCATGTTTAATTGTCTATGACAAAGGTGGCTATTGAAAACATTGTGCTAAAAAGAGAAAATGCTGGTTTTACTTGTTACCATCATTTTCTCTGTTTCTTACAATGTTTTCAAAAACTATCTTTGTCAGGATTGTTTGAACACCAAATTGATATGTAACGGTTTAATATGTGGTCAGATTAGATTTGACTTTCTGGAGTACTCTATGCAGCTAATTTCAGATCAATTGTAGTGGAATTGCTGCTCTGCTCACATTTCATTCCAGATAATCAGTTTTCCAAAGTATGTAATGATATTTAAGCCTTTACTTCACAATCCGGAAATAAACAACCCTGAGGAAGAGGCCTTTTGAAAACATTGTGGGAAAAGGAGAAAATGCTGGTAACCAGCATTTTCTCCTTTTCCCACAATGCTTTCTCTCCTACCGATGGCAACTTTTACAATTTTAGCCACATTTAATTTATTGTCTGCAAGTGCTTTAGGTTTGTACAAGACTAAAATGTTGTTTAGTGTTAGAGGGTTAAAGCATGGCAAAAGTTTTTAACTCGGCCTTGCTTGATGACAAGATTTGAGACTTAGTTAATTTTAGACCTTAACTCATTTTGTATATCCTAAATTTTACAAAGTAGCACTAAAGTTACATGCTGCAAAATACTCTCTATAGATGAGGCAAATTTGTTTTCTGTTCAATTCAGACACTGTCAGCCCAAGTTTCGTGTAGAAGATGGGTGTCAAGTGAAGAAACACCACCACATGATCCTTCAGAGGGAGAGATAAAACTGTCAAACATTTTGAAAACCAAATTTCCAAACCATACAGAAATATCTGTACAGGATGTGTCAGGTAAAAAACCTAACTTAGTAGAGAGAGACACACAGAAAGAGAGGAAAGGAGAGCTACTTTAACTCTTCACCAGCTCGCAACATTATAGACTGGTCCATATTGAAAGGAGGCAAAACAACAGACTGATCCACATTGAATGCATTTGCAGACATTTTAACAGTGCTCAAATACTGATGCTTTTCTTTCAAAGGACAGTTAAAAGTTTGCGAGAAAAGGTGACAACACTGATTATCAGCAATGCATTTTCTCAATTTTCCAAATTATTTCCAAAAAACAAAAAAATGAAAAATCATGGGATTCAAGTTCACTTTTGTTGTAACTGTATGGTATATGGTTAGCTTCTACATTGCATCAGATTTTCCTATTTTACTGACATAAAAAGAAAGTGAAAATTTTTAGCAAAAAGACCCAAATATTGCAGATGAATTCTTTTTTAGTATAAACATCTCAAAATATGTAGGACTGTGTGACAGAGAAATAGCAACATGCTTCAGAGCCCAAGCCTTCTGCTGATGAAATCCAAGAAACACACGGATAAGCGAATTGTTGCTGTGATATAACTGAAATAATGTTGAAAGAAGCATAAAACACCATTCAGTCAGTCCTTGAGCACTATACAATCTAGATTTGATGGCCAGTGGAGCAATACAGGCCATTCTAGGCCTTCTTGTAAAAACTGATGATAAGTCCATGATAAAACATGAGCACCGCTTGTGGGTGCCAGTGCTCAGCTGCATTCTATTAGTGAAAGTTCTAAGTAAAATAGCGGCGTAACTGTGTCAAAAATATTTTGATAATTGCTTGGCCCTGTTGTATGGGTTCCCCTTTTGCTAGTTAACAACTAAAGCAAGTTTGAAGTACATATCTTTCTGTAATGACAGAGATATTATGAGATGTCAGAGTTTTTGTACAACGACACAGACAATTCAGACAACGCAGCAGATGACACCAGAACCATGTCAGTACAGACACTTTTTCTTAGAAAACAGCCAAGCTGATGAAACTGAATCTATTTTTCAAATTTATACACTTCCATTTCTGTGTTTTGTTAGGTGGTTGTGGTGCCTTTTATTTGATAGAGATGGAAGCAGAGGAGTTTAAAGGAGTTCGAACCCTCAAGCGTCATCAGATGGTGAAAGAGGTAAGATTGCTGGTACCATGAACTTAACCCTTCACCAAACAATCCAGTGTTCACAGACCCTGAGAAAGAAGCCTATTGAAAACATTGTGGGAAAAGGAGAAAATGCTGGTATCCAGCATTTTCACCTTTTCCCACACTGTTTTTTATCCTATCAGAGACCTTAAGCTTGTTTGTGTTTTTTTTTTTTTTTTTTCTTTTTGAATTTGTCATCTGCTGATGTTTTGAATTTGAGAGAGTCTAAAATTTAATGTGTGGGAAAGGGTTATGTATCCAGTATGTACTCCTTTTCCCACTCTGTTCTCTATCCTGTCTGAGAACTTAAGCTCATTTGTGTTAATTTATGAATTTGTCGTCTGCTGATGTTTTGAATTTGAGAGAGTCTAAAATTTGTTGTGTGGGAAAGGATTAGCCCTTCACCAGACGGGAAAGTTTTAGAATTTCCAAATTAAAAGTCATTGCAGACGACAAATTAAATGTGGCTTAAATTATAATAACCCTCTTTGATAGGATAGAAAACATTGTAGGAAAAGGAGAAAATGCTGGTTTCCAGCATTTTCTCCTTTTCCTACAAAATTTTCAGATGCCTCTTTCTCAGGATCATTAAGACACATATAGCTACATTTTCTCCTTTTGCTGCAATGTTTTTGAAAGACTTTGCCCTCAGGGTAATGTGGGATTGTTTAGTAAAGGGTTAAAAATCTTGCATGGTGTTGTTATTCATAAATTTCTGTTCAAGAATTTTCCTACCTACTCAACTCACTACGTTTATTTTCACATTTATTTACTATCTTTTTTAATTATCTCTTTTCAGGCCTTAAAAGACGAAATAAAGGACCTACATGGACTGAAATTAGAGCTTAAAGCACCATCTTGATGTAATAGATCTATTAAATTTTTGTGGGTTGTAATCATGTTTCATAAAACAACAGTGAACCAGAATACCTCTATGAACAGAACTGATCCTGATAAAGACTGAAAAAGAGGCTTCTGGGGCCTTATAACTCCCAAACGACAAAATTTTGGACTAATCCAAATTCAAAGCATTAGAGGCTTCTGGGGCCTTTTAACTCTTTACCAAAAGACCAAATTTTGGACTGATCCAAATTCAAAGCATTTGCAGACAACTTATTAAATTTAGCTGATATTGTTGTAATTGTCTGTGAAAGTGTAGAAAACATTGTGGGAAAAGGAGAAAATGCTGGTTACCAGCATTTTCTCCTTTTCCCACAAGGTTTTCAAGAGACTATTTTCGCAGGGTCGTTAAAACTTGGGATTGTGTGTTAAAGAGTTAATTTTGTAAATTATTGTTAAAATTGGAGAAATTTAATGTTTACTAGAAGACAAAAGTTTTGAGTAATCCACAATGAAGGTACAGGTATTTACAGGCGACAAAATTTAATAAAGTGTGGCTTCAACAATGGGATTTTTTGTAACGATAGAAAACTGAATGGGAAAAGAAGAAAATGCTAGTTAACGTTTTTTACTTCTTTTCCTGCAAAATTTTCGAAAGCTTTCTACTACAAGTAACCTGGTACCTTATAAAAACATGAGATTGTTTAGAAAAGGGTCGACCAGTTGAACAAAAAATAAAGACGATATTTTCTATCTCTTATAAGATAAGGATATTTCAATTTCGTAGTTGTTTTTCAGCTCCACTGGCCGAAGGCCAGAAGGTTTATCTCATGGCCATGTCCACCATGCATCTATGCATGTGTTAACTTTTATTTAAAACATCTTCTTCTCTTAAACTATCCATCCAATTTTGATGAAACTTCACAGAATTGATCCTGCCATTGTCCTCTTCAGAATTTTTTTAAAGAATTTGATTCCTTCAAAAACTTTCAAAATCTTCTTGTCTGAAACCATAAGGCCAAGGGCAACAAAATTTGGCATGTAGCTTTATCTAGTAGACCTCTACCAATAGGTCCAAATTATAGCCCTGGGGTCAAAATTGGCCCCGCCCCGGGGGTCACAAGTTGTACATGGGCTCATATAATGAAAACTTTAGAAATCTTCCAGTACTTATGCCATGAGGCATAGGGCTAACAAATTTTGCATGTAGCTTTATCTAGTGGGTCTCTACCAAGAGGGTCCAAATTACAGCCCTGGGGTTAAATTTGGCCCCGGCCCGGGGACACAAGTTCTTTATGTAGGGAAAACTTTAAAAATCTCGTACCTATGGGCTTATAGAGTGAAAACTTCAGAAATCTTTTTACTAACCATAAGACCTAGGGCAAACAAATTTAGCCCTGACTCAGGGGTCTCATGTTTCACATGGCCTTTTATTGAGGAAACTTTGAAAATCTTCTTTTTTATAACCATACATTCTAAACCTGTATTATTTGGTATGGGACTTTATTTTGTGGATCTCTACCAGGATTCAAGGAATTATAGCTCTGTGGTCAAAAATGTCTTTGCCCTGGGGTCATAACTTTCTCTAGGGATTTTATAGAGAAAATTTTGTATGTATTCTAGTTCGAAACCAATTGGCCACGTATTGTAATGTTTGGCATGTGAGGTTTTTACTTATTAGCCAGTGGGACAATACAGGGCCATCATGGCCTTCTTGTTTAAGAATTTGTGTCTAAAGAATGTTACAAGTTAATATTGCACTAGGGTTCTCCCTCAGGGCTAACAGTTGGGCATCTGAAATGCAGACAACCTGGCTCATAAAGCAAAGTATTCTATTGTGCAGAACCGCAGGAGTCAAACCTGTCAAACCAAAGGTTCAATAACGACTGCCATTTATTAACATAAATATTACATTTAAGCAAATAGTAACATGTACAAAAACAGTAATTTATGATAGACAGACAGACTAATGGACAGACTCAGTAATTCGACAGAACTCTGACATAATTTACAATGGCTAGGACAGGCTAAGACAGACAGCCTGGCCAACAGACAGACGTATCTTAAATGCTGAATGCATGAAAGTAATGTGAAATGTGTAATGAATAGAAATGTGAAATGAAAGTTACACATACCTGAAATGCAGACGACCCGGCTCATAAAGGAAAGTATTCTATTGTGCAGAAGCGCAGGAGTCATACAACCTGTCAAACCAAAGGTTCAATAATGACTGCGCGGTAGTACATCAGCAGAGCGGGAATGTGTGCAAAACAGGCACGGGGAACTCGTGCATAGAATAAAAAAAAGTGAGGCCCTTATTTACATAGTGCTAGAATGAGGCCCTGGAAGGCGAAATGGCAATGAAAAAAAATGACATATGAATGTGATATCTGACAAATACAAACACAACAACACAACGACACATTACATTCAACTCATCCTGTGACAAGAAAAATAAAAGATATGAGCTATACTTTGGTAAAAAGGGGTTTAATGCATGCCTGTGATGCATTATACCAAGCAAGTCATCACATATCTATGGATCAAAAAAATCCATTTTGTCTCACAACCAACCAAGTAATGAGGTAGACTGGTGTTTGGACATGGAGAAAAATTACCAAAAACAAAAAGTTTCCACCCAAGACAGCCTGTGTTGACTGTGAAGGCTGCCCCAGGTTGATACTTTTTGCAGATTCATTAAACCTTCTTTTAACTCTTTACCACACAATCCCAATTTTAACGACCATGAGAGAGAAGCCTTTTGAAAACATTTCTACCCTTCCCAAACCAATTTTCAGTTTTTCAGTCACATTTATTTTGTCGTCTGCAACAGCTTTCAGTTTGGACCAGTCTACAATTTTGTCATTTGGTAAAGAGTTAACAGAACATGGCTCATATGACAGTGTTGATCCTGTATCATAATCAGACAGGTGACAGTATTAGTTGTACGGTCAGGTGGCAGGGGACTTGGAAACTTGTTCACGGCTGTGTTGAATCATGTCGCCCCGAGCTGAGTTTCAGGCTCTGGGCGACATGATTCACCACAGCCATGGACAAGTTTCGGGCTCGTGGCGACATGATTCACCACAGCCGTGAACATGTTTCGGGCTCGGGGCGACATGATTTCACCACAGCCGTGAACACGTTTCGGGCTCGGGGCGACATGATTCACCACAGTCGTGAACACATTTCGGGCTCCGGGTGACATGATTCACCACAGCCATGAACAAGTTTCCAAGTCCCCTGCCACCTGACCATACAAGGAATTTATTACACTGCAAAGTTTTACCATTCCAACGTGTGTTAAGCGAAATTTACCTGTTTTTTGGTTTCAAAATTTGAGTACGCTGACGAAGTAGAATTTCCCTTCTGAGTGCCGCAATTCAATGAAAACTGATGTCTCTGGGAAATGACATCACTGAAACCTTGGTTTAACGTGCAGTTTGGTGCATAATCTTGATGTTAATCTTGATCGACGCTGCCATTTTGGATGTTGTGTTGAAAGTGTAGTCATGTATACTGGGCTCCCTAAAGGGAAACTGCTTTTACGTGGGTTTTGCCAGTGTACATGATATATATGTTTGGAGCATATTATCCAATCAGATCATGACAAATTTCTTTGCAGTATAATAAATATTTTTGTAACAGACAAGTTTGGTAAATTGGATTTGTGAAGTAAACTGATTGGAGGTTTTGGTTAACTAACTGATTATGTTGAAAAAAATGCATCATGATGATTTTCACACCAAATAACTGGCTTTGAAATGTTTGTCAGGAATAAAACCCAGATGAGAAGTAAACTGTAGAAATCAGTTTTATACTGATACTATTCTTAAAGCTCAGAAATTAATAGGTTAAATGATGAACAAATGGGAGCCATGGCCCAGTTTCATGAAAAAATGTAAGTCTCTTATTTTGCTCAAGTCCGCAAACAGTCTCATTTTCTGACTTAAGTTGACTGTGTTGTTTGTGACGCATTTCACTAACATTGACAGACTTAAAAACATTCTTAAATCCCAAGTTGATACAACGTTTCAGACTCAGCTCAGCAATTTAATGGACCTAAGTCATTTCAATAGACTTAAGACCATTATTTTGTTGAGTTGACTGTGAAATGTTGTGTCAACTTACAATATAAGAATGTTTCTTAAGTCTGTTTATATAAGTAAAATGGGTCTCAAGTAACAAACTCAGCTGAAGTTGGAAATGTGGTTCATAAGCAGACTTGAGCAAAATAAGAAACTTAAGTTTTTTCGTGAAACCAGGCCCAGGTATTTAGTGTGAAAAATTTCAAGGTGAAAATAACGCTGAAGAATTACAGTTACCTTGTCAAAGAAATGTCTAATTGATTTACTACATAAGTCCAATTTACCAAACTTGTCTGTAACCTTGGTCAGCCAGAGTGGCTTAAGTAGTAGTATATGAGACCTGTAAGGGACAAATCTCGGGACACCTGATGTTGAAAGGCGTTGTGTCCATAACACAGAATATGCAAGTGCATAATGTAGAAATAATGGGGACATGCGAAACATTCTTTTATCACTTCAAACAGCTCCATCTATGCAGTCTGATCTTGATAAACACTGTCTGCAAAAGTGCACTGCATTGTGCTTAGCAACCTAAGGATGAAATAGCAACATTAATTCAGAGTTCATAATGATTCTGAACCCATGGTTAGTACCGTACGCCCCAGTATTTTAGGGTGTTGGTTGGATTCCCACAGCTTGCCAGCTGAAAAAAAAAATTATAATCATTTTTTTTTATGAGATGTCAAAACTGGGTCCTGCATGACAGCAAACAGAGCATGATGAAGAACCAGCATCCATGTTCACCAACCATTTTTAATGTTCTTCGTCTTTTTCTACAGAATTTTCTAAGTGTGAAAGTAACACAACTTCTGATTGGCTAAAAATGGTTTAGCCAATTGAAAGTTTTGTTACTTTCAAATTTAGAAAATCTTTAAGAATGGTTGGTGAAAACAGACCCTTGTGTTACTTGGGATGAATTGCATCCTGTATCTTCCACTGTTCCCCACAACTCACAGCCTTCTGGGGGTGTCGCCTATATGGGCAACTGGAGGCAAAGATAAAGTAACGAAAAACAATTAATTGTCTGTTACCAAAACTTTTGAAAATAATCCCCACAAAAAATTCAATTATACTGTAGTTCTAAGTTTCTTGTTCGTTTTAAGTCAGTCAAAAGCACAAAAGACACCTTTTCTTCAAAGTATTTTCAAAGCATAACCCAGAAAAAATACAAAATCAAGCCCATAAACTCTTACTTCATGTTTGTTGGTAGATAAAAACAGACACTATATGGAGAATGAAGGGTCTTAAGTCTTTCCCAAACAGCAAAATTCTAGATTGAAAGCATTAGCAGACGAAGAATTAAATTTGGCTCAAATGGTGGAAGAAGTTAAAAGAAACATTAATGAAAAAGGAGAAAATGCTGGTTACCACCATTTTCTCCTTTTTCAATAATGTTTATTTCAACTTCTTCCCTAAGGCTTGTTAAAAATTAGGATTATGTGGTAAAGATTAACTTCATTCAAGTATATTTCGGTATCAGACAAATCAGCAAAAAGGAGTTCTGTTTTCTAAAACCACTTTCAGTATTATTTATATGAATTGTGTTTTTTGCAAATGTAAAATCAATTATTTCAGTGAAAAATAAATTTTTATCCATAAAACTAGCGATAACATCGACACCACTAAGCCTTACTCAAAGCCTTCCAAAGATTCTTTACTGCTTGACTTTTAACTTTACCAATCAATTTATGGTCTAAGGGAAACAACTCTTGCAGTTTTTCGTCTGTATTAATCTCCCTGTGGTGGACAGCACATAAGGAAAGACGAATAACAAATGGTTGCTTGTAAAATAGAGTTTTTAAGAACGATGGTCATTGAAAATAATTTCTTTCCGTCCAGATATAAAGAATGGGATTAATAATACTTACAGATTTAAGATAACAGGCTCAAGAAACTACAGTTAAATATAATTTTTCGTAACAAGAGGGTAGTCTCCCTTGCATTTCATTATTGGTTTCTTACCGCCAAGAATTGAAGTTGAAAATAATGGTTTGGTCGTAGCAAGGTAAGATTTCACCTTGAATAAAATATAAACCAAGGACATAAGATTAGATAAGATAAGACTAGAACTGTTGTATCTCGGGGCGGGGGCGAATTGTATTAAGGGAGGTCACTCTTCATGACTTATAGTTTAAGGCTGTGAGTTTTCTCCCTTCGACCAAGAAATTATTGAAAAAAAGCCACCTTGCCTGGTGACAGATATAAATAATAATTTCTTCAACTTATCCTGATCTGGGATCACACACACACACACACAGAGCGATTATTATCAAAAAAGATGATATCTAGTTATCAGTTCTGCAAAATTTTGCCAGCATCTACGTTTCAAGTGGAGCAATTGGGGGTTTCAGTAAAAAGGTAATTATGAAGAATCAATGCACCATGACAATTTTCACACAAAATATCTAGCTTTGATTTGTTTGTTGTGAATAAAACATGTTTCTAAAGTGTAAAAATTAGTTTTCCATTCTTATTTTTAGTGCTAAGAAGTTGAGTTAAATAATGAACAAATTTCAGACAAGATGTGTACTGTACAGTTTTTAGCACTATTTTAAACATTATTTCATTTATATCGCTGCTGGCAGTGCACCTATCAATGCTTTCCCTTTTATTAGCTCACCTGAGCACAAAGTGCTCAAGTTGAGCTTTTGTGATCGTGCTGTGTCCGTCGTGCGTTGTGTGTTGTCCGTCGTCAACTTTTACCTTGTGTACGCTCTAGAGGCCACATTTTCAGTCCGATACTCATGAAACTTGGTCAGAATGTATGCCTTGATGATATCTTAGATAAGCGTTAAAATGGGTCATGTCAGGTCAAAAACTAGGTCACTAGGTCAGATCTTAGAAAAACCTTGCGTAAGCTTTGAAGGTCACATTTTTAGTCCAATACTCATGAAACTTGGTCAGAATGTTTGCCTTGATAATATCTTGGACAAGTTTAAAAATGGGTATGTTGGGTGAAAAACTAGGTTACTTGGTTAGATCTTAGAAAAACCTTGTGTACACTCTAGAGGCCACATTTTCAGTCCAACACTCTTTAAAGTTGGTCATGTTAAAGTTGATGATGTCTCACACGAGTTTGAAAATGGGTCATGTCAGGTCAAAAACTAGGTCGCTAGGTCAAATCTTAGGAAAACCTTACGTACCCTGTAGAGACCACATTCTCAGTCAAATACTCATGAAAGTTTGTCAGAATGCCTGTCTTGTCGTTACCTCTGAGGAGTTCGTAATGAGTCACATCAGGTCAAAAACTAGGTCACTGGGAGCAATCTTTGAAAAAACTTATGTATGCTTTAGAGGTCACATTTTCAGTCTAATACTCGTGAAACTTGGTCAGAATGTTTTTCTTGATAACATCTTGGATGAGGTTGAAAATGGGTCACATCTAATCAATAGCTAGGCCACATGGTCAAATTGTCAACTTTTACTTTATGTACACTCTAGAGGCCACAATTTCAGTCTAATACTCATGAAACTCTGTCAGACTGTTTGTCTTGATTACATCTTGGATGAGTCTAGAAAAAGCTTGTGCAGAAGCTAGAGGCCAAATTTCCAGTCCAGTAATTATGAAAGCTTGTTAGAGTGTTTGCCATAATTTCTCCGAAGAGATTTGAAATAGATCATGTTTGGTCAAAAGGCTCAGGTGAGCAACTTCAGAGCAATCATGGCCCTCTTGTTTTTTAACCCTTACTTTGTACAATATTATTCCATAGCCACAGGCTGCTTTCCCATATAACCATCAGTGAAACAACGATCAGTAGTGGGTGAGGAATGAATCCTGTTGCAATGACTATCATTAATCCTCAGAAAAAAAAATGGCCAAATTGGCCAAAGTAGGAATGTGAACCAACCACTCCCTGCCAAGTCTCAAGTCCTTTGTCCGGGTTTTGCTAGGTCTGTTAAAGGTGCATATAACACTGTATGGTCACAATAACCTTGTTACCAAAACCTCCAAGTAATTTACTCGATACATCCAATTTACCAAATTATCCAACTGCATGTTTTTGTGCAATCTGATCTTGTCCTACATGGTCTGCAAATACGAACTGAACCATATATTTGCTCAGATTTTTTAAAGAAATTTTGTCTAAATGATGTCTTTGTTAACCCTTCACAACACAATCCAAAGTTTTAAAGGCCCAGAAGAAAAAGACTTTTGAAAACATTGTAGGAAGTGGAGCAAATGTTGGTTACCAGAATTTTTTTCGTTTTTAGCTCCACTGGCTGAAGGCCAGCGGGCTTATGTCATGGCCTGTTGTCCGTCATGCGTCCGTCCGTCCGTGCGTCCGTCCGTCCGTCCGTGCGTTAACTTTTTTTTAAAACGTCTTCTTCTCTGAAACTACCCATCCAATTTTGATGAAACTTCACAGAAATGATCCTGCCATGGTCCTCTTCAGAATTTCTTGAAAGAATTTAATTCTTTCAAAAACTCTGGTTGCCATGGCAACAAAACTGAAAAATTTTGAAAATCTTTGAAAATCTTCTTGTCTGAAACCGTAAGGCCAAGGGCTACCAAATTTGGCATGTAGCTTTATCTAGTGGACCTCTACCAAGTTTCTTCAATTTATAGCCCTGGGGTCAAAATTGGCCCCGCCCCGGGGGTTACAAGTTATACATGGGCTTATTTAGGGAGAACTTTAAAATTCCTCTTCTACCTAGCCATAGGGCCTAGAGCTACCAAATTTGGCATGTAGCTTTATCTAGTGGACCTCTGCCAAGATTGTTCAAATTATAGCCCGGGGGTCAAATTAGGCCCTGCCCGGGGGTAACAAGTTTTACATGGGCTTATATAACAAGTTTTACATGGGCTTATATAGGGAGAACTTTAAAATTCTTCTTTGACCTAGCCATGGGGCCTAGGGCGACCAAATTTGGCATGTAGCTTTATCTAGTGGACCTGTACCAAGGGTGTCCAAATTATAGCCGAGGGTCAAATTTGACTTCGCTCCGGGGGGTAACATGTTTTACATGGGCGGGCTTATATAGGAAAATCTTTCGCATCTAGCTATAAGGGCTAGGGCTATCAAATTTTGCATTTAGCTTTATCTAGGGGGTCTCTATCAAGGGTGCCCAAATTATAGCCCAGGGGGTCAAATGTAGCCCCACCCCAGGGGGTCACAAGTTCTACATGGTCTTATATAAGGAAACTTTAATAATCTACTTGTACATAGCCATATTTAGGCCTAGGGCTACCAAATTTTGCATGTAACTTTATATAATGGGCCTCTACCAAGAGGGCCCAAATTTTAACTTTGGGGGTCAAGTTTGACTCCACACCAGGGGTCACAAGTTTTACATTGGCTTTTATAGTGAAAACTTGATAAACCTGTGTCATGGATCACATATTTTACAGGGCCTTTTATTCAGCAAACTTGTTTTACATGACTTTTTATTGGGCAAGATTAAAAAATCTTTTTGTTTATAACCACACATTCTAGTTTCATATTGTAGGTCTGGGGTCAAAATTGCCTTCATTCCAGGGATCGCAAGTTTAACATGGGCTTCAAAATATTGTCACTTCAATTTAAACATTAATCAAAGGAAATAACTCTTTTTATGAAAGATAAAGTTCGTTACTATTTACCTCCCTTGATTATCAAGCTGCAGTGATACATGATTGGTGCTAGACAAGTTTTTTAGCTCCACTGGCCGAAGGCCAGCAGGCTTATGTTATGGCCCGTTGTCCGTTGTGCGTCCATCCGTATGTTAACTTTTTAGCTCACTTGAGCACAACGTGCTCAAGGGGAGCTTTTAGGATCACCTGGTGTCCGTCGTGCGTCGTGTGTCGTGTGTCGTCAACAATTCTTTAAACATCAACTCCTCCTAAACCACTGGGCGGATTTGGACCAAACTTGGCTGGAATGTTCCTTGGAAGGTCCTCTTTAAAAACTGTTCACAGAATTTGATTCCATCAAAAACTCTGGTTGCCATTGCAACCAAATGGAATTTTTTAGGGAATTCTTTAAAAATCTTCTCCTCTGAAACCACGGGTCAGATTTTGAAATAATTTCACAGATATGCTCCTTGGGTGACCCTTTTTAAAAATTGTTCATAAAATTTTGATCCGTCAAAAAATGTGGCTCTGGTGAATGGGGGCTTCTTGCACCATATAGAAATGAAGGAATTCTTCAAAATTCTTCTTCTCTGAAACCGCTGGTCAGATTTCGAAATAATTTCACAGGATTGTTCCTTGGGTGACCCTTTTCAAAAACTGTTCGTAAAATTTTGATCCGTCAAAAAACGTGGCTCTGGTGAATGGGGGCTTCTTGCACTATACAGAAATGAAGGAATTCTTTAAAAATCTTCTCCTCTGAAACAGCAGGTCAGATTTTGAAATAATTTCGCAGGATTGTTGCTTGGGTGACCTTTTTCAAAAATTGTTCGTAAAATTTTGATCCGTCAAAAAATGTGGCTCTGGTGAATGGGGGCTACTTGCACTATATGGAAATTTAGAAATTCTTAAAAATTCTTCTTCTCTGAAACGACAGGTCAGAATTTGAAATATTTTCACAGAGATGTTCCTTGAATGACCCTTTCCAAAAATTTCACAGAAATGTTTCTTGGATGACCCTTTTTAAAATGTTTGTGAACATAACTTAAGAAATCTCTGTGTACTGAGTCATTAGGCCTGGGGCTACCAAATTTTGTGTGTGGCTTTATTTGGTGGTCCTCTACCAAGAGTACCCAAATTATAGCACTATGGTCGAATTTGACCCCACCCCAGGGGTCAGATGTTAGACTACCAAATTTTTTGTGTGGCTTTACTTGGTGGTCCTCTACCAAGAGTACCCAAATTATAGCACTAAGCGGTTTCAGAGAAGAATAGTACACAAATTATAACCCCAGGGGTCAGAAATTTTACATGGGCTTATGTAGTGAAATCTATTGAAACCACTCTTCCAATTTTGACCAAACTTTACAGATATCATCTTGCTATGATGTTCTTCAGAATGTCTTCAAAGAATTAACATCTGTTAAAAGCTATTGTTGCTATGGTTACAAAACTGAAAAGTATTGAAAAACGTCTAAAAATCTTTTCCAGAAGCATAATTTGGAATTCACTATAAATTGGCATATGCATGGTACTAAGCTTTACATATTTCAGATTCTTTGCTAAAAATTTGATCTGGCAATGGACGTGGCTGCTGTGGGCTTTGCTTTATTAAAGATTATAACTGTGAGATTTCATTTGAAATGTTTGGAATTGATTTCCACAAATAGAGGGGTATTTCATTGTCAATTACATGACAGATAAAATATGGGATAATAAGATAGTTACACTTCACCAATGCTGGAGAAGGGCCTCTTCTTGGGAGACATCAGCCTAGATGATCACCACTGTGCAATAGCCAGTGGAGCGATACAGGGCCATCATGGCCCTCTTGTTCCATACTGTTTTCTAACATTTCAGAGACAATTTGCATCATTTTAATAATAGTTATTTTGTCATCTGCAAATGCTTTCAAGATGGACGATCCTAAATTTTTGTCATCAGAAAGAGTTAATCCTTTATCAAACAGTCTAGAGTTTGAATTGAAAGACAAATGTTATTTGAGCCACAACTTGTTTTCTGCTTTTGATCTGGATAAATCTGAATTTTGTGTAGTTTTTTTTTCAGATAATTAAGTCTTAGCTTATCATATCATGTTATCTACTTTGGAATCTTTGTAACTTTAAAATTGATCTAAATGCATCCTTTAGAATTCCAAGTACGCATTTGGTACAAATAGTCCTTGTGATTTTTTATAGTCATTATTGAAAAAGATAAAACACATTAACTCAGTGCCAACAAAATTCATATTCTAATTGTCAAGTTTTAATTTAATTTTAATAAAATAAAGCTAGTTCAGATATACGGAGTATAATTTATGATACGTAATTATTACCCAAACACCGGTGATCGTCAACGTAATCAAAGGGGGCGGAGTTCAATAATCTTGTCTCACTGCTTGACCCCACCCACCCGATATTAGTAGATGTGATTAAGACAAACCAACTACTGTCTCGAAATCGATAATGTCGGGGAAAAAAAGAACACATTTAGAGAGATTTTTACCTTAATTAGATTGAGATCTGTCGTTCTTGTATTGATTAATGAAAAATTGATAGAAACAGAAAAGATGAGACGCCTCATTATAACTGCTGCAATCGCTTTCGTCTTAGCAGGGTTTGTCTGTTCGTCTGTTGTCGGTGTTGACGAAAATGACAGCAAGACTGACGAGAAAACGTCTGCTTTGAAGAATATAATCAACAATGCTTTAAGTCAACAGAATATTACTCAGAGGTAATGCTGTTTGAAGTTTGCTATTTTAATTAGACTTTGGTATTCATTTTGTGGTAAGCGTTTCGTACACGATACTAATCGTACCTTGATAGGTTTTGATAAGGTAAATTGCCCATGGCAGAAATGTGATAGGTTTAATTCAAAGTAGTGAAACCGCATTTTAAAAAAGAAGGATAAAATATGTAAACAGTTTTACATCAAGACGACAACATGGCCTGATTTAAGCCAAAGAAATAAAAACCACAGAATTTTTATTCCTTATACTGATTAACAAGGTTTTCCATTTCTGACATTACGAAGACATTTCTTTTTACATCTATAAATCTGCTGTATCGCCATAATTCTAAATTTAAATAAACATGCTGTTAAGCAGCATTTTCTCCTTTTTCCATAATGTTTTCTACCCTGTCACAGACAAATCCAATGATTTGAGGCAAGTTTGAAATGTCGTCAGCAAACACTTTCAGTTTGGACTGGATTACAGTTTTTATTCTTTAGTAAAGATTTAACTGTTAACCGAAAGGCACAATTGTAAAATAGTCATAATCGAAAGCACTAGCAGATGACAATTCAGATGTGGCTCAAATAATGTGATCTCTTTTTAAATAGGCAGAAAACATATTGGGAAAAGGAGTAAATGCTGGTTACCAGCATTTTCTCCTTTTCCCACAATGTTTTCAAAAGCCCTCCTTCCGAGGTTGTTAAAACCTGGAGATTGTGTGGCATAGGGCTAATCAGCTGTATCCACTTGTCACAATTCTACCAGTAACAACACAGACGAGGTAGAAACGCCTCCAACTACTACAGTGGAGTCTAAGAAGTCGCCGGCAGATCTGCCAGCCAAGGGTGAAGCAGAAAAGGAACACAAGAACAGTATGACAATATTCTTTATCCTTATTGTTGTTGGTAAGTATTCAAAACTACAACTTTTTCATCCTTACTTCTGCGCCGAGCCACATAGCTCAATCAGTAACATGCAGGACTTGAGAACAGGGGGTTGTGGGTTTGATCCCTGGCTCGGCCAATTTCTTTCTGAGGATTGATGATAGTCATTGCAACAGGATTCATTCCTCTCTCACCGCTGACCATTGTCTCGACGATGGTTATGTTGAAAAGCAGCCAGTGGCTTGGAAAGAAAATTGTGTGGAGTACTGGTAAAAGACACTCTAGGAAAGCATGGATAGGTTCACTGGCCACAGCAATGTAACTGAAATAATATTGAAAACATGGTTAAACACCATACAATCAATCATTCCTTAATACCTCTGTGCCAAATAACAAAATTTTGAAAAGCATATGCAGATGACAAAATAATCGTAACTGATGATATCTATTTCTGATAGGGTAGACAACGTGGGAAAAGGAGAAAATGCTGGTTAGCAGTATTTTCTCCTGTTCCCACAAGGTTTTTAAAAGCCTTCTTTCTTCAGGATCATTAAAACTCAGGATTGTGTGGTAAAGTGTTAACCAAACAACCCTGAGTTTCAACCCTAAGGAAGAAAGCCTATGGAAACAATATGGGAACAGGAGAAATTATAGTTCCCTCCTTGTTCTTTTTTTGCAATGTTTTCTACCCTTTCAAAGAGAAATCCCATCATTTGATCCACACTTTTCATCTACGAATTCGGTCAACATGGACCAGTCTAAAATTTTGTCAGCTGGTGTAGGGTAACCTTACAAATCATGCAAGTTTAATTAACACCACCATACAAAATGAGTTTTAAGCACAGAAACAGAGTTCTTAACTTTTTTGTACAAGGCAATATTTGAGTATGTAGCACAAAAAGGAGGATTATTGGCAGTAACCTCTTTTTCCTTAATGTTTTATAAACAGTGTTTTTAAAGATAATACATTTCCTTCAAATGTTTGTTCTTTGTGTCACTATATATACTTTTAAGCTGTGTCTATTACTCTTAGCCAAGTGACAAAATTTTAGACTTGTCCAAATTTAAAGTATTTGTGGACAACACAATAAATGTGAATTAAAACTTAAATTTTTGTTAGGTTAGAAAACATTGTGGGAGAAGGAGAAAATGCTGGTTGCCAGCATTTCCTCCTTTACGCACAATTTCTTGAAAAGGTTTCTTTCTCAGGGTTGTTAAAAGTCGGAACTGTGTGGTAAAGAGATAAATAGTCAGTGTGTCAATGCTTTGAACCCTTAGAGTTCAGAATGAACTTGATCGCCATTTTCTTTCTTGAAGTAGAGGCAATTAATTGCCAGACAGTGTAGATGTAAGAATGTGCAGTCTGATATTATCCACACTAGCCACAAAGGCAACTTGTAAAAGATGCTTTACAGGTTAAAATTTTGTAATTATTTTGTTTGAGATAGTGCAACCCTTAAAGAATTTATGACTTGTTTGAATTGGTATTTGCATCCAAAGTGAAAAAGTTTTCGGGTATGAAATAATTTTTTTCTTACTTACAGCCATCTGTATCTTAATGACCCACTTGTTAATTCGGACCAAGTTTCATTATTTACCAGAAAGTATTGCTGTCGTGCTTGTTGGTGAGTAGATAAGTTACAATACATTATAATTCATGACTTCATAACGCATATTGTATCACTGTCAGACTGTAAGTTAGTAATTCTCTAATTCGTCTTTAAAATCTGGTTTTGTTAGACAGTTTCAAAGGCTTCCAGATTTAAGTTCCAGCAAGGTGGTATGGGTTTATAAATGTCATACTATCAACTTTTTTGGCCAGAAACAAATTTGCAGTGAACGAACTTGGAAAGGATAAAATAGGATACTTGGCATGAAGTTTAATGCACACAAAAACATTGTAGCCAAAGGAATAAATTATGGTAATAACTACATGTATTTCCAACATTTGCTACAGTGTTTTCAAATACAATTTGCTGCAAGACAGAAGGGCTGTCACAAGGTTTCAAACTGTAACTAGTAATAGTAAAAGCCTTGCTTTTTTTTTTGCTCTCATTTGTACAAATAGTCCTAATTACATTGGACTGACATATATCTTACTATGAATGGATCTATTACAATAATTATTGTCTCTTTATCAAACAATAGAATTTTAGACTGGTCTAAATTGAAAGCATTTTCGAACAACAATGAATGCGACTCAAAGATTGAAATTTGTCTTGGGAAAGGGAGAAAATGCTTGTTACCAGGATTTTTCCCTTTTCCACAATGTTTTCAAAAGGTAAGGAAAAGTAGTAATAAAGGGTTAAGTAAATGAAACGGACTTTCTCACTATAGAAATGTTAAACCCTGCAATTTAAAGGATGATTTTGCCAGAGAACAGAGGACAGTGTAGATCAAGATCAGACTGCATATTTTTTGCAGTCTGATCTTAAGGATAGGGCACTCTAATGGGATTCCTGTAACATCGCCTTTCATCGCCGAAAATCGTGCGGATTCGGCCAAGACTCTGGTAATCTGTAATCAATGCGGGGAACCAGCATCTACTGGCCAGTCGATTACGGATTACCTGAGTCTTAGCTGAATCCATACATTTTTCGGCGATGGAAGGCGATGTTACACAAATCCCATTAGGGTGCCCTATCCTTAATCTACACTGGCCACAAAAGCAGTATAAGTTATGCTTTGTGCTGTAAGAGATTAAGTAGATATTATTGTGGTTATTTTTCTTTTTTTTTTCAGGAGCATTCATTGGATTGGTTTTAAAGATTTTCAAGTTTGGAAACTGGAGTGTAAGTAGGTCTATATATATACTTGGTTAATTTTGAGGATGAAGTTCAGTTGACAAAAAATTAATCTTGATTTAATTCTTTAGTAAACAATAACATTTTAGACATTAAAATTTTTCCATATTGAAACCACATTGAAAGCACTTGCAGAACTTGCACAACTGAAACACAGCTCAAATGATGCAACTTGTCTTTGACAGGTTTGAAGACATAGTGAGAAAAGTAGAAAATTAATGCTGGTTACCAGCATTTACTGATTTTACCACAACACTGTCAAATTTGAAAGCATTTGCGGACAATTAAATGGGACTCAAATGTTGAAATTTGCCTGTAAGAGGGCAGAAACATTGCGGGGAAAGAAGAAAATGCTGGTTACCAGCATTTTCTCCTTTTCCCACAATGTTTTCAAAAGCCATCTTCAAGGTTTTTAAAACATGAGATTCTGATTGTATTGTAAAGTGTAAAACTGATTTATTGAACTTTGATTGTGAAACAAGTCTTATAGCTTATATGCATCATAATGGATGATTCTATCTGTAGGCCTGAAGACTTTACCAGTAATCGTGCTATTATAGTGTAGCTCCGAAAATTGACCCAAACTTACTGCTCAATACAAGGCCGTAACCTTTTATACAAGGAGTAGACTTTTTACCCCAGGACTACTGATTCCTGGTTATGTATTGATGAAATACATGTATAGCATCAAGGATGTATGAAAATTTGTTGCGAAACAAATTCTGTTTTTATATTTCAGAAAGAAGAGGCGTTTTCTCCAACTGTCTTCTTCATTGTTTTGTTACCACCCATAATATTTGAGTCTGGATACAATTTACATAAGGTATAGTGTAAGAGAGTGTTGTTTTCTGTATGGTGAAGAGAGTCATTAACCCTCTCAGTGTCATAGGCTACAACAGAGGGCTTTTAAGGACCACATAGATCAAGATCAAACTGTACAGAACATAAAGTCTGATCTTGGATCTATACCATCCACTTGTTGAGTCAAGCCTGTAAGATAAAAATCATACTAGGTTTCACTTGATTTTATTTTCAGCAATCAAAAGAGGAAAAGTTTATATATTTGGAGTTAATAAGAAAGAGGTAACACATCGAATGCCCCACTCTTTCATCTAAAATTATCAGAATCTATTAACAGTCTTCCTTGTTTTAGTCAATTGTAACTGAAACTGTAGAACATACCATGTCATTGAGTAATAAGATAACATGAAATAGATTTCAAAAGACATGGATTACGTACAGACATTTTCCGTTCCTGTTTTTTCTTTTATTTCTTATACTACACATGAGCAATGCTCTGTTAAAAGGGGAGTTTAGTGCATCTATGTGATGCATTATATCAAGCAGGTCATCTCATAATAACGGTCCAAATCATGAGGTATAATGATCCTTGGACACCAAGAAAATTTACAAATAGAACAAAGTTTCGACCCATCTCATAATAATGGATGTGTAAAATCTATAATGTCTAACAACTGTCCAAATCATGAGGTAGAATGATCCTGGGGCACCAAGAAAATTTACAAATTGAACAAAATTTGGACCCATGTCAGTGTGTACAAGCAAGTCATCTCATAATAATGGGTCCGTTAGATCTATAATGTCTAACAACTGTCCAAATCATGAGGTAGAATGATCCTCGGGAACCAAGAAAATTCACAAATTGAACAAAATTTGGACCCATGTCAGTGTGTGCAAGCAAGTCATCTCATAATAATGGGTCCATTAAATCTATAATGTCTAACAACTGTCCAAATCATGAGGTAGAATGATCCTCTGGCACCAAGAAAATTTACAAATAGAATAAAGTTTGGACGTATTTCAGAGGGTGCAGACTGCACAGGCTGATGTGGGTTGATATTTTCTGCAGATGCATTACATACCCTTGTCACAGAGCATGACTCATATATGGCCTGCAACACGCGAAAAGGGGCATTTGGACATTTGCGTAAAGTGTTATCTCGGATCAGCCTGCGCAGTCCTCGCAGGCTAATCCGAGACGGCACTTTACAACTACATTAGAATTTGTGCTACAGCAGACTTGCGCAAAATAGAAAATTACATGAAAACAGAAAGTGCCGTCTCGGATTAGCCTGCGCGGACTGCGCAGGCTGATTCGATACGACACTTTACACAAATGTCTGAATGCCCCTTTCCGCGTGTTGCAAGCCATATAGATACTGCTACAAATACATATGAGCCATGCTCTGGCAAAAGGGGGCTTAATGCATTACCGTGATGCACAATACCAAACAATCCATCCCATACCCATTGATCCACAATAGCCATTTTTTTTTTACCGATTGACTCAATCGTAAGGTAGACTGGGCCTTGGACATACAGAAAACTGTCCAACAGCGAAAAGTTTCGGACCAGGTCAGCCTGTGCGGACTGCCCAGGCTGACCTTGGTCGATACTTTTCGCAGATGCATTAAACTCACTTTTCACAGAGCATGACTCGTATATAGTTACTGCTCAAATACCCTGTATGTTAGTCTGACAAAAACAACTATTTTCTTAATCCTTATTCTGTTAAATGAATTAAATAAAACTTTCAAACTGATTTTAAATGCCAGGTGATGCTATTTCAAATTCATTTTTTGGGGCAAAAATATCTCCTTATCGGACAGTGTAGATCCAAGATCAGACTGCATATTCTGTGCAGTCTGATCTTGATGTACACTGTCCGCAAAAGGTCAGTGAGTTGCGCTTAGCAGCCTAAGGGTTAATTCCATATAAAAGGTAATCTATTTTGAGTCTTGTTGTAGTGAATTTGTGCCCTGCCAACATATCTAACACATGCATATTACATGTATTATTTTCAGGGCAACTTTTTCCAGAATATAGGCACAATTCTGGTATTTGCTATAGTGGGTACAGCTATCTCAGCAATGGTTGTTGGTGGTGGCATCTACTTGCTGGGACAGGTAATTACTTTTTATTGACATTTATTGGTATTTGGAGAAATATAAGATGTAATTACCATACATTTATAATTATTGGAAAGTATTAAGTGATGTAATTATTTTACATATGAGCCATGCTCTGGCAAAAGGGGGTTTAATGCATCTTCATGATGCATCTTTCCAAGCAAGTTACCAGAAAGATATATATCAATTTAAATCCATTTTGTCTTACAACTGACTGAATCATGAGGTAGACTGATCCTTTGACATGCAGAAAATTGACAAGTAGCAAAAAGTTTTGGTCAAGGTCAGCCTGCACAGAATGCTGTGCAGGCTGACCTGGGTCGATACTTTTTGCAGATGCAATAAGCCCCTTTTCACAGAGCATAGCTGGAGAAATATTAAGTGAGGACTTTCTGGACTTTAATTGGACAGGTCTAGATGACTGCCTCTGGCAAGTAATTTCTTTCATCCTACAGAAGACCATGTTTGAAAAAATTGTGATAAAAGAAAAAAAAATGTGCATTATGTGAAATTTCTCCTTTTTCTATAATGTTTTCAGTTTTTTTCATGCAGTAAACCATGGTTCCTGGTGTTTATCTACATTTTACAAGGATGTTGTTAAACTTGTGCACTGCAGATTTGTTTCTCAACATAGTGAATTAACCTTTTGCCACACAATCCTCAATTTTTAACAACACTGAGATAGAAATTAACAAGCCAGAGGAGGAAACCTTTTGAAAACATTGTGGGGAAAGGAGAAAATGCTGGTTACCAGCATTTTTTTTTCTTTTCCCACAATATTTTCTACCCTTTTATAGACATGTTCCATCATTTGAGTCACGCCTTAATTGTGATCTGCAAATGCTTTCAACTTAGATGAGTCTTTTTGTTGTTTGGTAAAGAATGAAAAGGGTAAAACACAAGCACTTTGCACCTTATCATAGAACCAGTCTGAAGATTGTAGGTAATTCTTTTAGAACTTTTCACTGCTTTGGCAGCTCTTGATTTTTAGGAACATTTTCTCAGAGAACAAATGTACACTATACTATGTAGTCATGTTTGATCTTAAAAAATAATCACTGAAAAGTTTGAGCTGTTGCTATATCAGAATGTCAGAAATTATTGCAACATTATTTTAGCTCCGTTGTTTTTAAAGAAAACTAGGAGGTACTGTGATAGTCCCATCATTGTCTTTTTGCCTGTGTCTGCATCATCGATTTTGAAAAGTTTGGCATATTCTCATATCTCTGCTGTTACGCAAGACATTTACTTCAAACTGGGGCTAGTTGTTAAGTATCAAAAGAGGAACCCATACTTGAAGGATATGAGCCTTGCTTTGTGAAAAGGGGGCTTAATGCATCTGCGAAAAGTATCAACCCAGGTCAGCCTGCGCAGTCCGCGCAGGCTAACCTGGGCCGAAACTTTTCGCTATTGGTCAATTTTCTGTATGGCCAAGGACCAGTATACCTGGTAATTAAGTTGAATGTTAAAAAAAAAGCTATTATAGATCCATAACTATGTGATGGCTTGCTTGGTATAATGCATCATGGAGATGCACGAACCCCCCTTTTGCCAGAGCATGGCTCATATGTAATCCTCAAAATGTTTCTGACAAACAAAAGGGGGTTTAATGCATCTCTGTGATGCATGAAAAGCAAGTCATTACATACAGTAATTATAGATCCATA
The DNA here is from genome assembly GCA_946811185.2 of Hippopus hippopus. NCBI lineage: Eukaryota > Metazoa > Mollusca > Bivalvia > Cardiida > Cardiidae > Hippopus > Hippopus hippopus. The sequence continues at coordinate 8,638,769 of OX328103.1, read as the reverse complement.
AAATCAAGCTTGTTTAATAATCAACTGGATCCAGAGGTGGCATGGTCCTTTGTGTGCAAAAATTTTACAAATAGCAAAAAGTTTTGACCCGTGTCAGCCTGCGGGGACTGCGCAGGCTGACATGGGTTGATACTTTATGCAGAAGCTTTGGTTCCCCCATGCCGTTCTCATTTACATCTTTTGTTTTGGTGTTTTTAGGCTGATGTGGCATACAAGTTTACAGTGGTAGAAAGTTTTGCGTTTGGTTCTCTCATATCAGCAGTAGATCCTGTGGCCACTCTCGCTATTTTTCATTCCTTGAATGTAGATGAGGTCCTGTACATGTTGGTGTTTGGAGAAAGTATTTTAAACGATGCAGTGGCCATCACTTTAACAGTGTAAGACTTAAGTGGCGTGAAATTTTAGGAGGATGCATGAATGTGTTTTTATATAGAAGAAAACATGTAACAATAATAATGATTCACAGGTTTAAGAGATACACCTTAACCCACATAATGCTAGAGATATGTTTAGTTGCTCTGACAGTGTAGATTAATATCAGACTGCACAGAATGTGCTATCTCAACTTGGATCTACATTAACATTTCATTGGATACTGTGGTTGAAGAAGACCTGAATCTTTTGCTAAATGTCTTTGTCTCTACAATGGTGGGTGATAGTAAGGTAGTGATAGAGTGTCTGCCTCTCCAGGGTTTTCCCTCAGCATTGAAAATTGGGGGTCATTGTGATCCCTTGCCTCTTCAGTTGAGGGTCATTTCTTTAACTTAGAGGGTCAAAATAAATGGGTCTCTTCGTCATCAAGCACGGATTACAATACATTTAACCTTTAAACTCAAAGAAAGTAAAGTCTTTAAGTAATTTCTAACAGAAAACTCAACTTTAATTTTTGATAGATGATACATTCTTGCTGCTTGATGTGGCTTGATTGGCAGCTGTAGGAAGCAGACGATAAAAATGAATGCTACTGTTTACTTCTTCATGGCATTATTTCCGCGAACAGAACAGACTGGTAATGTGTTCTTTTATGTACTGGAAGTCGCCAAAAATATGCTACAAAATACAAAGAACCCAACTAAGACTTTGACTGGGCCTGTATTGACAACAACTGTCCACTGTACTTTACAGTAGTAATGTGTAAACCAGTCATATTGTATAAATAAATTACAGGAAACCACTTTTATCTAAAATAAACCCTGTCGTAAAAAAAAAGGAACAGTGTTTGTCTGATATTGAAGCAAGAACAGGCTTGGATTTATGACGATTTGTTCAATTTTCTGTATGATTTAGATTTCGGAAAGTTGCATCACTGATGACACACTGTTACTTATTTTAGGGGTCATTTGAGTTAAAATTGCGTCATTGACACAGGATTTGTCCGTCATGGAAAACCATGCTCTCACATGAAAAGTTCCAGGTTCAAATCCTATGTTGAGGGGGTATCAACCTTTTGAACTACCCACATTACGGCACCAGTGCTGGTTAATTCTTTACCACACAGTCTGGAGTTGTAATGACCCTGAGAAAAAAGGGTTCTAAAAACATTGTGAGAAAAGGAGAAAGTGCTAGTAACCAGCATTTTCTCCTTTTCCCACAATGTTTTCTCATTTTTTAAGGACAAATTATATCATTTTAAAAAGCATTTGAATTCTCAGCTGTCAACTTCTGTTTTACAGGACTGTATTGGAGTTTGAAAATCCTACTGTGTCAGTGACAGGGTCTACGGCCTTTTTCCATGCTGTTTTACGTTTTATGGTGATGTTTTTTGGTTCCAGTTTTATTGGAATGCTTTCAGGTCTCCTCAGTGCTTTAGTATCCTTTACATTTTATGTAATTTTATGCTTCTCCCCCTTCCCTTTTACAGAAGAGGGTGTTTAACTCTCATAGACTACAAAAGTAGCCGAGCCCCGGTAGCGCAGTTAGTAGCATACAAAACTCAAGAACAGGGGTTGCTGGTTCGATCCCTGGCTCAGCCAATTTCTTTCCAAGGATTGATGATAGTCATTGTGACAGGATTCATTCCTCTCTCACCGCTGATCATTGTTTTGACGATGATTATGTGGAAAAGCAGCCTGTGGCTTGGAAAGAATATTGTTCGGAGTACTGGTAAAAGAAACTCCAGGAAAGCATGGATAGGTGCACTGGCTGCTGCGATATAACTGAAATAATGTGGAAAACAGCGTTTAACACCATACAATCAATCAATCAACTACAAAGGTAGCTTTGAGTATTGCATAGATCAAGATCAGAGGGCACAGAATGTTCATGTCTGATCTACACTGTCGGCTACATCAGAAGGAACTGTTTGGGAATTGTCTCTTAATTTAAAGTTGAACTGTAGTTATTGCAGTTGTGGGCAAGTGGTTTTTTTTTTTAAATCAATACTGGTAATAAAAGAGATAATGCCTTGCACATGTTTGATGATGGGTCTGTTTATTGGTTGCTCAGTCGGATGGTATACTGTACCTTATCAGGACAATAAATAAACACTAGCTTGAATTGTACCACTGTTTTTAGATTTACAATCCTTAACTTTTATCTAGTTATTGAAATTTATAGATCTTAGAAAAACTCCATCTTTAGAGATTGGCATGATGTTGGTGTTTTCATATTTACCCTATGGGTTGGCTGAGGGAGTACACTTATCTGGTAAGTAATCATGTATTATCTTTATGGCAATATGTTTACATTCGTCTTTTCTTACCAATGTTTTTTACCTTTCAAAGACAAGTTACATTACTTGAGACATATTTATTTGCCATCTGCAAATGCTTTTAACGCTTTTCCACACAACAAAATTTCAGGCTTGTCCAAATTCAAAGCATTTTGAGACGACAAATTAGATATGGCACATATTGTGGGATTTGTCTCTAAAAAGGTAGAAAACATTGTGGGTAAAGAGTGAATATGAAACCAGATTGTCAGTCTGTCTGTCATCAGTCTGTCTGTTTATCTGTCCGTAAAGGGATCTTAGTGTCCTATATGGCTTGCAATACGCGAAAAGGGGCATTTGGACATTTGCGTGAAGTGTCATCTCGGATCAGCCTGCGCAGTCCGCATAGGCTAATCTGAGATGGCACCTAACAACTACGTTGGATTTTGTGCTACATTAGACTTGCCCGAAACAGAAAATCACATAAAAACGGAAAGGGTTGTTTCGGATTAGCCTGCGCAGACTGCGCAGGCTGATCCGAGACGACACTTTACGCAAATGTCCGAATGCCCTTTTTTCACATGTTGCAGACCATATATGGAACCTTCGTATCATTGGAAGTTTTGCACCTGCAATTTTTATCATGATTGATCTACTAAAATAGGAGTTGTAAGAGTTATTGCCCTTGAATTTTTTTCCTTATTCAGTGATAAAGCAACTGGTTTGGGGTTCAAAAAAAGATATTGTAGAAAGAGGATACATAGCTTGTAAAATGCAATTTCTCTTATTCCCACAATGTTTTCTACCCAATCAAGGAACTTAAGGTTGTTTGTAGCATTTTCAGTTTTTTTGTCTGCCAATGGCTTTATTTTCGAAGTGTTCAAAGTTTGTCATTTGGTAAAGTGTTAAATCTTTCACTACCAAATCCAGAATTTCTACTTTTTTCCTAGGTGTGAAAGTAGATTTCCTCTGCTTTTAATGATAACTATTGTCATAAATAATTACAGTCAAACCTGTCTTAAAGATGCCCGTCTACAGCCGGTGAGCAAAAACGCTGTTAAATTTCAAACAATTTAGAATGGTACAGAAGTAAGTCCTTTGTGTAAACATGGATAAATTACTGACATATATGGTGTACTTGAAAAAAAGAAACACAGAGATTTGTATTAGAAACCGAACATTGGTCAGAAGAAAACTGGCTGACGATCGGAGCTGTAAACAATGGCCGTGCGTCACGGAAATTTATCGTTGGTTTCCACCTAGAGTTGGATACGGTGTAATTTGCATATATAGGCCGCGTCCTCCGTCTGAAAATCGAGGCTGCCACAGAGAAGCCTCCATTTTCCTTCGTTAACCTCATTAGACACAGGGCGAAGGTCAAATATAGTCACGTGACAGAATGCATGATCATCATACGAATCTACCCGAGTGTATAACGGACATATCAAAATCTTCGATTCAAAAACCGGAAACGACGAGTCTGTTTACATGGAAGGCAGCAACTCAGCGAAATGCATTTTCTATCGACCGTAATCTAAGCAACCTTGCAACCGTGAGGCGCAATATTTGGAATGAAGATATGAGAATGACTATAGTTTGATAAAATAAAGACAAATTGAGTTAAAACTGGCTGAAAATGAGTATCAGGGCCTCTTTAAGCAAGCGGTCAAGGGCCCTTCCAAAATCGCTTGCTTAAGACAGGTGCTTGCTTAAAAGAGGTCAGTCATGCAAGATGGTCTCAGGGTTATCTTTTCCTAGTAGAAATTAATAAAGTGCAAGGGGGGGGGGGTTTACAGCTTTTCTCTTCAGGGTTTGTTGAACCTGTGTGTTACCTACACCAAATTGTTCAGCTACAATCTGAGAACTCTTTCCAGGTTCCAAAAGTCTAATCACCTTCACTCTTTGTTCTTTTCTCTTAGTACACGGTAGTTGAAGCCATAATTCTAGTTAACAGTCTAAGTCAATAATACAACAGACAGATCGTAGGGGCAAAACATAAGAAATTTGCATCTTTGGTATAATCACCAATCAAAAGTAATAGAATGGTCAAAAGATGGTTGGGCAAAAAGATCAGACAATCCTAATTTTACTGGTCAATTAAAATGAGACATAATCATTAATTAAAATTAACATTATGAAAGACAGTTTCTCAAACATACAGGCTGATTGAATTTGCGTTTATTTATCGTCGCCACCGGTTGCCCATATGGGCGACGCCCCCTGAAGGCTGTTAGTATTGTTACGGGGGATAGTGCAGATACAGGACGAAACCCATCTTAAGTTACGCCTGGTTCTTTTACGTGCTCGGTGTATAGCACCGTCACACGGGACCTCGGTTTAACATCTCATCCGAAAGACTTAGTAATTTTAGGTGGCCAGCCGTGGGGATCGAACCCACACCCTCAAGTGACTCGAAACATCACGTTCACGAGTCCTACGCTCTACCTATTGAGCTATGCGGGCTGGTCAAAAAAAAACATACAGGCATAGATAATTACCAATAATAATTTGGGTGCAATCAGTCGTCAGGACAGTTTTCTTTAATCATTTCTCACCTTTTAGAAAACTGCAAACCAACAAAATATTGGCGCAGGTTCCTTATTATTATGTTATGTAATGATTAAGTTGAAAGTAGACATTTTTTATTGTCTGACTCAGGTAATCTACGTGTGATTTCAAACTTTAAAATTGTGACCAAATTGGGTCTAATAGCTTACGAAAATCATCATTTGCATCAAGATAACACATTCTCATGGAAACCAGGTTATATGCAAATACCTGTTGATTGGCGACGCGTGTGTATAATTGTTCGATTTTGACGCTTCAGTTGTTAATCCGAAAACGGTTTGATGTGAGAACTACACTTTGCGTGAAATTTAACTTGGCAGTCCGACTTCTGTTGGTTACTGGCCGCTTAACTCCACCGCATTTTTGAAAAACGGGATACGATTTTGGTGGCCTTTGCGTGCGTTTTAAAGGTGCTTATTGAATAAAGGTTCAATCTAGAGTAAATCAATCTAGAGTAAAATTGATTGGGGGGACATTGAACTGGCCGTTAAACGGAGGTTCATGCTGAATGGAGGTGGCCGGATCACCAGGTTTGACTGTATTAGTAGTGGACCGTGTAGATCCAAGATCAGACTTCACATTCTGTGATCTACACCATCCGTAAAAAAGTACTTAATTTACTTTACTTACTTTGGTAAAGAAAGAGTTAAAATAACTTTGTTGTGCAATATCTGTTCAATTTATCTTTCTGATATTATATTTCTCAGGTATAATGGCCATTTTAATGAGTGGGATTGTTATGTCCCACTACACTCATCATAATCTGTCTCCGGTTGCCCAGATAACAGTGCAACATGTGTTCAGAACCATTGCCTTTATTGCTGGTAAGTTTGAGATAATACTAGTAACATGTCAGTAGTTATAATGATAACATAGAGTTAAAACCGTCCTATAATAAATCTACCAGTCTGCTTCTGAAATCAGAGGTGCAGCTGAAAGGAGTGTTACTGAGGTATAAAGAAGAAAATGTCTTTTTTTTTTTTAAGTTCTTCGCTAAAACCCAAGTTGTAGGTACGAATTAGAATTGTCTCAAAGAGACAATTCTAATGAGTACCTTAAACATGGGTTTTTGTGCTGAATTACTGGTTTTACAACCTGATATTTCCCTCCCCCTTCAGCTGGACCTCTGTGAAATAAGTGCATTTTTGACCCTTTTATACATTTAGATACCTTCTGATGCATCTTCTGTAGAATGTCATTTAAAAACATGCACAAAATTAAGGAATTGATTCCATCCATCATGTGTTTTATTTTTAACCTATACGGAACTGGCTAATTTAAGGCCTAAAGTATTAATGACACAGTTCAGAAAGGAAGCCAAAAAAAAGAAGTGGAAATGTATAAGTAACACTCTGGTAAAAGAGGGTTTGATGTATTACAGTAATGTATTGTACCAAGCAAGTCATCACATAATTATGGATCTATAGAATCTGAGGTAGAATTGTTCTTAGCAATGCAGAAAATTTACAAGTAGCAATAAAGTTTTGACCAATATCAGCCTTTGTGGACTGTGCAGGATGACATGGGTGGATACTTTTTTTGAAATGCATTTAACAACCTTTTCACAGAGTATGAATCATACATATGTGTTTGGATTTCAATTTGAGACATCTTTAGAGACATCTTCAGAGAAGACGTAATTGTCTGAAAGAAGTAATAGCTTCATTTCAAAGAATGTCATTGGCCAGTGCAGTAATGAGTTAACCTTAATAGCGCTACACAATTACAATTACTAAAACGAAACATTGCAATTCCAAGAGAATTTTTTGCCAGAAAATTGCACAAAATAATAGCGTGGGAAACTGCTTAAAACACTGTAAACTTTCCAGTGCTGTTTTTGTCGGAAAATGTTACATAAATTAATACACAGGTTAGATCCAGATTTAGAGGGCAACCTCTGCACCATCTGATTTTGATCTATTCAGTGCAAAAAAGACTGTCTGATCTTAATCTACATTTTGTGAAAAAAACAGGGTAGGTTGTGATTAGTGCTCTAAGGGTTATACTGACTTGTAAGTTTTAGAAGTAACTTCTCATTTAACCCTTTACCACTTAATCCCTAGTTTTAACAACCCTTTGTGAAGAAGCCTTTTGAAAACATTGTGGGAAAAGGAGAAAATGCTGGTAACCAGCATTTTCTCCTTCTCCCACGATGTTTTCTACCCTTTCAAAGACAGAAATCGTCTTTTGAGCTAGATTTAATTTGTCATCTGCAAATGCTTTAAATTCGGTTGAGTTTAAAATTTTGTCGTTTGGTATAGAATTAATGCATACACTGACCCTTTACCACACAATTAAGAGTTTTAACAAACTTGACGGAAAAGACTTTATGAAAACATTGTTGGAAAAGGAGAAAATGCTAGTCCAGCCCAGCATTTTCTCCTTTTCCAACAATGTTTTCACTTATTTCAAAGACAGAAATTATCTTTTGGGCCACATTGAATTTTACGATCTTGAAATGCTTTTAATTTGGAAAAGTCTAAAGTATTGATGTGTGGTGAAGGCTCTAATCATATCATTGTTAGCGAAGAGAAATGTTCTCCTCTGTTTCCATAGTCCTTGGCTGACAAGTTACATAGCATGTACCGTGAAATTTAAAAATTTTTTGAGAATTAGAATCTGAATGCAGTTTAGAATGTTTGGTTAATATAGCCTGGGATAGTTGACATATTTGGGTCCTGCATGGCTGAGTGGTAAAGTGTAGGACTCGTGACTTGAAAGCCCCAGATTTGAGTTTCGCTGGATCCACTGGGTTTTTTGTGGGAGTGTCCTTAGGTAAGACACTTCAGAGTCCTAGCCTAGTACTTGTGGAACCCTGGAAATGAACATGAATATTTGAGCTGTTTCTGTGATACGACTGAAATAATGTTGAAAGCGATGTAAAATACCATTCAATCTATAAATTAAGCAGTTGGCATATAGTGGGAATTACAAATACAGATCAGCCCAGGTTAAGAAGGGAACAAAGTAGAGTATCAACCCTGTATGAAACAATCCTTTGTTTTAATGACCCTGAAGAATGGATTTGAAACCATTGTGGGAAAAGGAGAAAATGCTAGTAACCAGCATTTTCTCCTTATTCCACAATGTTCTCTACCATTTTAAGAGACAAATCTAAATATCTTAGTTACATTCAATATATTGTCTGCAAATTTTTTTTAGTTTGGAGAAGTCTCAATTTTGTTGTCTAGTAAAGACTTACTCTTGGCTGGCTAAGATGATTACACCATTTCCCACACGATCCTGACTTTAAATGACTCTGAGAAAGAAAGCTTTTGAAAACATTTTGAGAAAAGGAGAAAATGCTGTTAACCTGCATTTTCTCCTTTTTCATGATGTTTTTTTAATCTCTCATAGAAAAGTTTCATTCTTGCACCACATTAAGTTTGTCGTCTGCAAATACTTTCAGTTGGACTAGTCCAAAATTTTGTTTTTTGGTGAAGAGTTAACTTTGATTACCGGTATTATGTATTTCAGAGACATGTATGTTTGCCTATTTGGGACTGGCAATTTTCAGTTTTAAACTTGTTGTTAAGCCTGCCCTAGTGATTTGGGCAATTGTAAGTGATTATAAATACCACAGCTGTTTTGCATACTTCTATCTTGTATTGTGTGTGCATGCTAACTTTGTCCATCAATATAGACACCTTTTTAAGACGGAGAAAGGAAATGATTGCACAACTGTATGTACATACTATGAACTGATTCTTCTGCTTTCTAATGCTAGTCTAGGTTTTAATAACAGGCAGTTTTGGCTGAGCTGTTCATATTTAGGTGCCTCTTATGCCATTTAACTTTTTAAGCCCTGCAGTTTTTGAAGAAAACATAAAGTTACCACTGTCATCATGGCTGTGCAACAACTTTGACATTTTATAATATTTCTGTCATTGATGAAGATAATTGCTTCAGACTCACACTAACCTTTGACTATCAAAAGGGGAACCCATACAATAAGGGCAGGTTACCATCAAAATATTTTTGAAACAGTTACGTCCCATTTTCACTGAGAAGCAATGTATTTCTGAAAGCATTTACAGCCGAGCATTAGCACCTGCATGCGGTGCTTTTGTTTAGTTCTGCTACTTTTGAAGAAAACATCAAGGTATTGTTATACCTATGTCTGCATTTTTATTGTCGTTATGCAAATACCTTAACCCTTTGGCTGCTACGTGCGCCGCACTGACCTTTTGCGGACAGTGTACATCAAGATCAGACTGCACAGAATGTGCAGTCTGATCTTGGATCTGCACTGTCCGATAAGGAGATATCTATCCTCCTAAAAATACCTTTGAAAAAGTAAGATTTGGGTTTTTGCTATCGGCTTGAAACTTTCATGTTAGTTACTTAGCAGGATAAGGTTTAACCCTTTACCAGACAACAAAATTTTAGCCTTGTCCAAATAGAAAGGATTTGCAGACGAAAATTTCATTGTGGCTCAAATGGTGCAATCTTTCTTTGATAGGGTAGAAAACACTGTGGGAAAAGTAGAAAATGCTGGTTACCAGCACTTTCTCCTTTTCCCACAATGTTTTCAAAAGGCTTCTTTCCCAGGATCGTTAAAAGGTTGTGGGGTAAAGGGTTAACATTTACTGAAACCATCTGTCATTACTGAAGATATTGACTTAGATGAGGCTACTTTGTTTACTTTCAAAAGCAGAATGCACAGCAGAAGAGCAGATGACCCTCAAAATATTCTTGACAAAGTTATGGCCCTTTCTGGAATTACTGTAAAAAGTCAAATGCAGCCAAGCATTGGTACTCCTGCATACACTGCTTTTGTTTTTTCAAGTATTGTTCCAAACTGAATACAAAGCATGTGATTTTTTTGGAGTCAGTTCAAAACATGTGGAAAATTATTATCTGTAAATTATATATGGCCTGCAACACATGACAAGGGGCATTCAGACATTTGCATTAAGTGTTGCCTCGGATCAGCCTGAGCAGTCTGCACAGGCTGATCCGAGATGGCACTTTCCGTTTTCGTGTAATTTTCTGTTTTGCGCAAGTCTACTGTAGCACAAAATCTAATGTAGTCATAAAGTGCCATCTTGGATTAGCCTGCGCAGACTGCATAGGCTGATCTGAGATGGCACTTTGTGCAAATGTCTGAATGTCCGTTTTCGCGTGTTGCAGGCCATATGAAAAGGCAGTCAAGGCTGTTATTCTCATTGTTCTTTAAATCTCCAGATATGGCATCATCACTATCATCATCATCATCATCATTATTGAAATACTGATTTTAATCACATCCACTACCAAATAATCCCATCTTTTACAACCCAGGGGAGAGTTTTTGAAAAAAAGTGGAGGAAAACGGAGAAAATGCTGATAACCAGCATGGGGAGGTAGAGCTTAAAAAGAAAGAAATAATAAAGGATACAGAATAGTTGCAGACTGAATAATTAGAAGGTGTCTATATTGAGGATCTTTTTTTAACATTTTGTTGTTCTATTTAATTTTTTTTTTTTTTGATTGATGGCTAATGTTAATATTTGAAGTAACATGTAGTGTCATTCTAATAGACAAACTGATTGTCTATGTGTTCAGCTATGACTTGCTGTTTGCCTTTAAAGCTCTTTTCTAAACTTCAGTTGCTGTTGTGGCCTATGTACATTAAGATCAGACTGCACAGAAGATGCAGTGTGATCTTTGCTTTACCCTGTCAACATTGCAGGACAAGATAAGTTACAAAATCAAATTACATGTACGTAAATCAATCTTACTGTCTACATTTCTGGCAAGATTATGATTGAAACTGCAGTTTTTGGATCATATTTCTAGATGGAAAACTTCTCTTATGTTTATTGGTGCTTAAGATTACAAGCTACGTCTTATTGTCTTCTTTCATTTGGATGCATGGCAATGCTTCTACACATAAATGCTTTCATATTGAAAACTACATGGTTTAGTAGGTTTGTTAATCCATAAAGCACATTTTACATCTTGCCTATGCAGCTAGTATAGATCAAGATCAGACTGGACAAAACATGCAGTCTGATCTTTGATCTATACTGTCTGCTTTGATGAGAATTCTGGACAGCAGCAATCTTGAAATTGCATTGAGTTGGCTCTTATTAACTAACCATTAACTCTTTACCAGACGGCTAAATTTAAGACTTGTCCAAATTGAAAGCATTTGCAGACGACAAATTAAACATGGCTCAAATGAGGAAATTTGTCTATGATAGGATAGAAAACATTGTTGGAAAAGGAGAAAATGCTGGTTACCAGCATTTTCTCCTTTTCCTACAATGTTTTCAAAAGCCCTCTTCCCCAGGGTCGTTGAAAGTTGAGATTGTGTGGTAAAGGATTAATGTGTGTTACGTTTATATGGCCCTGTATGGATTAACTAGTTTCTAGACAAAAGCTATTTTTGTAGTATCCCGTGTGATTGACAGCTCCTGACAAAGTAGGAAAAAGGAGAATTTTCTCGTAAACAGCAATTTTTTTCTAGAGATTTTTAGCTTGGCTGTTTGCAAAGAGAATAATGAGGTATTGTCATAGCCCTGCTATCTGCATCAGTCATGTGGAAACTTTGACGTTTTATCATGTCTCTATTATTTCTGAAGATGTTTACTTCAAACTTGGGCCAAATGTTTATTAAAGGCCAAAATATCAAAGCAAGTGTCATAATACATTTAAATTTAAATCATACCATTTAAAAGTATAGAAAATATTGTGGAGATGACAGCCTGTTATCATGTGTTTTGGCCATATGTTAGTCACTGGCAGAAAAAAGAATTTTTAAAATCAGGCAAAAAGTAAACAAAAGACACAGCTACCTGGCAGGTTTTAACCTAATTTTGAAAGCAATTTCTCTGTCAGCAACTAACACTTGGACGGACAGTACAATGACAGATTGTCATCTTCACAGTAATTTAAGATCAGGCTGCATGTTTTGTGCTGCCTGATCTTAATCTACACTTGCTGTAAAGGCAACTATAGTCATGAAAGGTACTTTAAGAGTTAAAAGTTTGCTATTTATGTAGTATTTGAAAGTTTTTTGTTGATCTAAAAATAACCTGTTATGTAATACATTCACCATTTGTAAAAGTGTCCTGTGTTTTAACGACCCTGCCTTTTGAAGAAATCATTAGAAAAGGCAAGAATGCGGGGAACTATTTTTTTCACTTTTTTCCACAATGTTCTCTGGCCTGTTAAAGACAAATTTCATGTGAAACACGTTCTATTTGTGGTCTGCAAATCCCTTCAGATGAAAGTCAAATATTTTGTTGGTTGGTTAAGAAATAATTATAAGTTTGGGCTTTCAGACCGTTTTTTCCGAATGAAATCAAGAAAGAGATCAAGAAAGTTTTTGAATACAGATATTTGGTTATTTTACTAATGTGGTGTGCTTCCTGAACCTAATGTCACTCTATAACCAATCTGCAACTTGATTCAAGTACAGGACATTTTCTAAGTTTAATTTATTAACCCTCTACCAAAATGTCCTGTATTAACTTTTAACAACCCTGAGGAAGAGGGCTTTTGAAAAAATTGTGGGAGAAGGAGCAAATGCTGGTTACCAGCATTTTCTCCTTTTCCAACAATGTTTTCTCCCCTTTCAAAGACAATTCCATAATTTGATCCACACTTAATTTATTGTATGTATATACTTTTAGTATGGAATGATCTGAAAAATTTTGTTTGGTAATGATTTAGTAAAAATTCTTTTGCACATGTATCTATCTGCTTACAAATCTACTAAATATACTAAGATTGTTCAATTTTCAGCCCTGAGGTTTGAAATAGCTCTGTCTAAGAGGCTCAAAGGTTTCTTGATAGAGCTTTTGTGGTATCCTATAAACCCCTCCCCCTACTCCCCCCAAAAAAATCTTCTTTTTAAAAAAAAGATAGGACTTAACCTTGTGCCAAACAATCGCAAGTTTTAACGACCCTAGGAAGGAAAGCCTATAAAATAACCAGCATTTTCTACTTCTCCCATAATGTATTCTGCCCTTTCAAGGACAAATTCTGTCTTTTAAGCCATATTTGACATGTCTGCAAATGCTTTCAATCTGGACATGTGGGAGATTTTGTCATTTGGGATAGAGTTAAGGCTTTGGTATTTCGTAATGTTTCATCGTCCAGTGGACATGTACTAAGTGTAGTATAATTATAGCCCAATCACTATACACGCAATCATATTAAATTGCTGTCTTTTTTCAATTTACAAGACTTTTCTGAAATTTAAAGTAACATGATTTTTGTATGGCTAAGCCAAACGGATTAGCCAAACAGAAATACTGTTACTTTCTAAATTAAGAATCAGGGCCCGGTTTCACAAAAAAACTTAAGTCTCTTATTTTACTCAAGTCAGCAAACAGACCCATTTTCCAACTTAAGTTGACCCCGTTATTTCACATGCATTTCACTATCGTTATCAGACTTTAGAAACATTTTCAAATCCTAAGTTGACAAAATGATTCGGACTCAGCTCAGCAAATAATGGACTTAAGTCATTTTAACAGACTTAAGTCCATTATTTTGCGGAGTTGACTGTGAAATTTTGTGTCATCTTAAAATTTGAGAATGTTTCTGAAGTCTATTAATATTAGTAAAATAAGTTTCAAGTAACAGACTCAACATAAGTCGGAAATGGGGTCTGTCAGTAGACTTAAGCAAAATAAGAGACTTAAGTTTTTTCGTGAAACCGGGCCCTGAACACAAGTTAAAATGGTTGATAAAATGTACCCTGGTGTCCAAAATACATGTATCTCACCTGGAGGGGCTATATTTTCCCTATAGAAAGATTCTGAATATAAAATTGTGAAATTTTTGGGCTGAGCAGTTTAAGGGCCTTATTAACCCCTAGGCTGCTAAGTGTGACTCGCTGACCTTTTGCGGACAGTGTAGATTAAGATCAGACTGCACAAATATGCAGTCTGATCTTGACCTACACTGTCCGATCAGGCGATTATTTTACTCCAAAAAACAACCTTGAAATAGCAACATCAGGGTTTTTACTATCAGGTTGAAAGTTTCATTTCACTTATTTAGCAGGGTTAATTCTTTTCAGCTTGTCTCTAGAAAAAGATCAGGGTATTGCCACAGCCCTGTCATTGTCTGCATCTCCATTATGAGAAAACTTTGACATTTTTCTGATATCTGTCATTGCTGAAGATATTTACTTCAAACTCATGTTAGTCGTTAACTATTCAAAGGGGAACTCATACTAGATGGGGGGTAGGGTAGCCCTTGAAATATTTTTGACACAGTTATGTCCCTTTTCTAATTTGAAGTTTCTTTGAATAAACTACTGCAGCAAAGCCTTAGCACTTGCATGCAGTGCTCTATGTTTTTCACAGTCATTGTTGCATGTGGATATGGAAAATTATTATTCTTCTCAGAGATGTTAGATGCTAGTATGGTCTTGTCATTCTGTGTCTTTATTTCCAGAAACCTGTGTGTTTGCATATATAGGAATGGCCTTTTTTAGCTTCAAATTACTTTTCCACGCATCTTTCACCATATGGAGTATAGTAAGTGATCATTTACAAGTCTTGTGGTATAATATACTCTTAGTTCATTTATCTTTGTACTTGTATCTTTAGCTCAACTGCCCAAGGGCCAGCAAGCTTATGTCATGGCCCTGTGTCAGTCACATGTGTGTGCATGCATGTTTGCATCCATCCATGTGTGTGTTAACTGTTATTTCAAACATCTCTGTAACAACCTATCCAATTTTTATCAAACTTTACAGATATGATCCTGCCATAGTCTTCTTCAGAATTTCTTAAAATAAATTAATGCCTATTAAAACTTAAGTTGCCATGGCAACAAATCTGAAAATTATGGAAAATCTTTGAAAATCTTCTTTTCAGAAACTATACAGCCTAGAGCTACTAA
This sequence comes from Hippopus hippopus, assembly GCA_946811185.2. Lineage (NCBI taxonomy): Eukaryota > Metazoa > Mollusca > Bivalvia > Cardiida > Cardiidae > Hippopus > Hippopus hippopus. The sequence goes on along the minus strand of OX328103.1, from coordinate 8,623,702 downwards.
ATTTGGCATGTAACTTCTTCTAATAGACGTCTACCGATTTTCTTCAAAGTATAGCCCTGGGGTCAAAATTGGCCCTGCCCCAGGGGTCACAAGTTCTATATGTGCATATATTGTGAAAACTTGAAAACTCTTCTGGTTCCAAACCATAAGGCCTAAAGCTAATACATTAGGCATGTAGCCTCATCTAATAAACCCCTACAAAGTATCTTGCAATTATAGCCCTGGGTCAAATTTGGCCCCACCCCAGGGGTTACAAGTTGGCTTATCTGTATACATTGACTTATATAGTGAAAACTTTTAAACTCTTCTTGTTCCTAACCATAAGGCCTAGGGCTGCCAAATTCTGCATGTAGCTTTTTCTAGTAGACCTCAACCAAGATAGCCTAATTTATAGCCCAGGGGTCAATATTTGTCCTGCCCTGGAAGTCACAAGTTTTATATGGATCTGTATAGGGAAAACTTTAAAAATCCTCTCCTTCCTAACCGTAAGACCTAGTGCTACCAAATTTTACATATTATTAATTTCATCTACTGGACCTCTATCAAGGTTTTACAAAGTATAGCCCTTGGGTCAAAATTGGGCCCACCCTAGAAGTCACAACTTTTACATAAGCTTAAATACTTAAAACTCTAAAGATCTCTTTGTTTCTGACCTTGAGATACAGCTGTAATATTTTATGAATGTTATCATCTAAGAGGCCTCTTCCAAAAGATTTTGTCTAAATTGTTTAGATTAAAGCCCTATGGGTCATAGGTTAAACGTGTGCTTATACAGTAAAAATTGCAAAGATCTTGCTCATAACCATAAATACCAAGGTCAAATCTTACAAAAACTTTGTGTACACTCTAGAGTCCACATTTTCAGCCCAATACCCTTGAAAGCAGGTCAGAATTTTTGTCTTGATAATATCTCAAACGAGTTTGAAAATTTGTCAGGTCAATTGAAAAACTAGGTCAAAAGGTCAAATCTTCGAAAAACCATTGTGTATGCTCTAGAGGCCACATTTTCAGTCCAATGCTATTGACACTTGGTTAAATGTTTGTCTTGATGACATCTTAGACTAGTATGAAAATGGGTCAGGCCGAGTGTAAAACAAGGTCACCAGGTCAAATCTTAGAAAAACCTTGTGTACACTCTAGAGGCCTTATATTTTGTCCAATACTCATGAAAGTTGGTCAGAATGTTTGTCTTGATGATATCTTGAACGAAGTTGAAAATATTTTGAAAATCTGGTCAAAAACTAGGTCACCAGGTCAAATCTTTAAAACAGCGTGTGTCTCTCTCGAGTCAACATTTAGTGTCCAATACTTATGAAAACTAGTCAACTTGGTTTTCTTGATGATACATAAGATGAAAATGGGTCACATTGGGTAAAAAACTAGGTCGCCGTGTCAAATCTTGGAAAATCTTTTGTACACTCTAGAGGCCACATTTTCTGTCCGATACTCATGAAAGGTGGTCAAAATCCTTGTTTTGATAATATCTACAGTGGGAAAATGGGCTATATTGGGCTAAAAAGTAGGTCACTTAGAGAAATTCTGCAAAAAGCTTGTTTAGAAGCTAGAGGCCAAATTTTCAGTCCAATAATTATGAAAGCTTGTTAGAATGGTTGTCATAATATCTTGAAAGACATTGAAAATGGGTCATGTTTGGTCAAAAGGCTCAGGTGAGCAACTACAGGGTCATCATGGCCCTCTTGTCTTTTTTCAGTGCCTTCAAAGGCCCTCTGTCTCAGGGTCGTGAAAACTCTGAATTGTTTGGGGCAAACTTCGACATGAACAAAATAACCATTTATAGTGAGCATGGAAAACTTTTGTATAGTATACATTAGGCTGTTTAGTTTTTAGCTCCACTGGCCGAAGGCCAGCGAGCTATTGTCATGGCGTTGTGTCCGTCGTCCGTCCGTCCGTCCGTCCGTGTGTGCGTCCGTAAACTTTTTCTTTAAAAAACTTCTCCTCAGAAACTATTGACTGGATTTTTACCAAATTTCACAGGAATGTTCCTTTGGTCCTCCTCTTTCAAATTCCTTCAAATAATTGTGTTCCATGAAGAATTCTGGTTGCCATGGCAACCAAAGTAAAAAACCTTTAAAAATCTTCTCCTCCTAAACCACTATTTGGATAGCATTATTATTTTGCAGGAATGTTCCTTAGATACAGGTTTACAGAATTCCTTTAAAAAAAAAAGATCTGTCAAAAAAACATGGCTTTTATGGGAGACTCATTTTCCTTTTATGGTATAAAGTAAAATCTTTGAAAAATTTCTTCTCTAAAACTATTCATTGGATTTCATTGTTGTTTTGCAGGTAAGTTCCTATGGTGGTTGTCTACCAAATTGTTTCTTCAGTGAGCTAAAATGCAGGATTGAATGATAATTGTTAAAAACTTCCTTTCGCCATTATAGAAATATCAGGCCTGTGGAGCGATACAGGCGCTCAAGCGCCTCTAGTTGAGTGTGTGTCATTCTGCATTATTTTTTATCTTACTATAGATGACACAAAAAGCTGTTATGGACAGTTTAGATCAAGATCAGACTACACATTCTGTGCTTTCTGATCTCTGATCTACACTGTCCACTACTTTGTTCATGATTATGACCAAACTGTCTCTTCATGTTCTAGGAGAACTATATACAGGGTGTTTCATAATATCTGCCCCAGTTTCAAATCAACATAACTTAGTCATTTTGGAAGGTATTTTAAGTTATCATATATCAAAATAATGAAGAATTGTGGGAGTGTTTAGGTAATATAAAAGTACGGGAAAACTTTGACGTCAAGACGTTATGATAACGTCATTTCCTCAGAGCTATTTTCAAAATAGCACCGTCAAAAGAGCATGCTTCAAAAATTGTTAAACTGTACTATCAAACAAATTCAACAACAGTTGTCATCAGAAAAATTAGGAAACAGTATCCTGAATTGAGGAAGATGGATAGGAAGCAGATACAAAGAATTATACAAAGATTTGAAGATTCGGGATCTATTGAGGACAGAAGACACAGGAACTCTGGTCGACCAAAATCCGTAAGAAGCGAGGAAAATATTGAACAGGTGATCGAAGAAACACCTCAGAGGTCAGTGCGGAAAGTATTGGGTGATATCAGCAACTCTGTAAGTTCTACAAGTGTGTACAGAATGCAAAAGCATGATCTTAAACTGAAGCCCTATACTATTTCCATTATGCAACATTTAAAAGCTACAGATATTGAGGATAGAATATCATTTGCTAATTGGATGATAGCCAATATGAATATCATTGACAACATTTGGTTCTCGGACGAGGCACATTTCTACTTAAATGCACAAGTAAACAAGAAAAATTGTAGATATTGGGGATCTGAGAAACCTAATTTCTATATTGAAAAGCCATTACACTGTGAAAAAGTTACAGCTTGGGCGGCGATTAGTGTAAATGGGATAATTGGTCCTTTCTTCTTTGAAGATGATGATGGAACAGTTGAAACGGTAAACAAGGACCGATACTTAAGTCTCCTGAGAAAGAAATTTGTGCCAGCATTGAGAAGATGGGGTGTTAATTTAGACAGCATTTGGTTTCAGCAAGATGGGGCAACTCCGCATACAGCCGGGGAAGTAATCACATGGTTACAGCAGACGTTTGGTCAAAGGATTATTTCTTTAAAGACTGATTTTGAATGGCCACCTCACTCACCTGATTTGAGCCCCTTAGATTTTTTCCTGTGGGGATATCTAAAAGACAGAGTGTATAACCGTAGTCCAAAAACAACAGATGAATTGAAAACTGCCATTAAGAGGGAAATCCGTGTCATTAACAGAGAAACGTGCACTGCAGTGATTAACAATTTCAAAAATAGACTCAACGTCGTAATTGCACAGAAAGGACATCATTTGGAGCATGTGCTGTAAAATTGAGAATATGGAAAATGTTTTCTGAAATGAAAGGTACTCCACTAATATACCGGTTATATACACCAAACAAAACTCCCATACGTCTATTATTGAATTACGTAACTCAAATTAATCAAGGATAAGTCTTATTGAATTTATATGTGAGTAAAATTGGGACAGATATTATGAAACACCCTGTACTTGCATGTAGCCACTAAAAATTGTTATTTCTGTGTTTGATAGTGAGTAAGTTCAGTAACAAATGCATTTTTTATACAAAATTCTTCTTACTAATGGAATTTGTGCACCTGCAATTTTCGTTATGATTATTTGGCAATTAAAGGAGTTATGCCCCTTTGAATATTGTTTACCTATCCAGTAATAAGGGATGAGGTGTGTGTGTTGGGGGCAGGGGAAAGCTAATTCCTTGGCCTGTCACAGTTCAGGTTACGGTCTTTTTCCAATAACATTGTAATTCTCATAATTATAGAGTTTCTGCTGCAAGGTGATGTCTGAAGTATGGTTTATGATTCTTTTGCATGTATTTATAAGCCTATCATGTTATATCTTAATGCATATGATGTTAACATTAAGAGTTTTTTTGTTCTTGATAGATGTAAGGAAATGTTTGAACCTTTACTAAGCTGTCCCTTGTTTCAACAACTTCATAAACATTTTGGAAAGAGGAGAAAATGCTGTTAACCATCAGTTTCTCCTTTTCCAATAATATTTTCCACAGATTTATCCACAAATCTCATCTTTTGAGCTGCATTTATTTTGCCATCTGCAAATGTTTTCAATTCAGACAAGTCTAAAATTTTGTTGTGATAAATTTGATCGTGTTAGCCACACATTTTTTTTGGCTGCAAATGCTTTTAGATAAGATGTCTAGAATTTGTTTGTTTGGTGCAGAGTTAACCCTTTACCAAATAATTCCTGGTTTTCACAACCCTGAGGTAGAAGCCTTTTGAAAACATTGTGGGAAAAGGAGAAAATGCTTTTCCCACAATGTTTTCTACCCTTCCCAAAACAAACTTCAATATTTGAGTCACATTTTGTTGTCTGCAAATGCTTTCAATTTGGACGAGTCTAAAATTTTGTCGTTTGGTAAAGAGTTGATTCCTGAACAACAGTTTTGCAGTTGATGGCTTTGAAATCAGTCATGTAAAGTAGAGGTGAACAACTACCATTGTTTTCATTTGTTAACCCTTTACCACACAACAACATGTTGGAGTAGTCCAAATTGAAAGTATTTGCTGAAGACAAAATGAAAGTGACTCAAAAATTGAAATTTGTTTGGGAAAGGGTAGAAAATATTGTGGGAAAAGGAGAAAATGCTGGTTACCAGCATTTTCTCCTTTTTCCACAATGTTTTCAAAAGGCTTCTTTTTCAGGGTTGTTAAAACTCGGTATTGTGTGCTAGGGGGTTAATACATGTAAAACGATTAAGGTCTACGGCCACTAACTCTCATATTAAAAGACGGAAGCTGCTGAAATTGGCCGAATAGCCTTTACGAAAACATCCATGTTACACGTTATTTACCGATAAGTGTGGGGTCGTAATCCTTAATGCAATAGTAGAGATTGGTTATGATGAGCAATTTCTCCTTTTGCTGCAATGTTTTGATGAGAGGTTGACTGCTATACATACAAAATTTGTCTACATGGAGTAAAAAGTTAAAATAAGTTGGTATTTTTATTACTTTTTGTACTAAAAAATAGACAACACAAGTTTCTGATATTCTTACTTTGCCATGTTTCTGTTTTGTAGAGCTTGATATTGATTGGTCGAGCAGTCAACATTTTCCCCCTGTCTTTCATCTCCAACTATTTCCGTGAACACAAGATTACGAAGAAACAACAGTTTATAATGTGGTTCAGTGGTGAGTAATCCTATTCTATACAGTCAAACCTGTCTTTAAGGCCTCTTGTTCTAGCAGCCTTCTGTATTAAGCAGCCATTGTCTCAAGTTTAAGGATCATACTCATGTATATAAAATTCTGTTGAATGGCCATCTGCCTTGAGGTGCCAGGTCTGTTCCCTTTGGTGGTTGGGGCAGTGTTTCACGGTATAAAGCTTTGGTAAAAAGGGATTAATGCATCTCAATGAGGCATAAAACCAAGCAAGTCTTCAAATTTATGGATCCATATTATCCACTTCACCTCACAATCTACTGAATCTGGAGGTAAAATTGTCCTTTGACATACAAATAATTCAACAATAGCAAAAAAAATTTTCGTCCCAGGTTAGCCTGCGTGGACTGCACAAGCTGACTTGGATCGATACCTTTTTCAGATGCATTAAACCCTGAAAGGCATGGCTTGAATGTTTTTGTATTGTAGAATTTGCATGTGGTAGAATCACCTTGTGATTGATCTTTTTGTCAGTCTATCATGTGACTGGTTGTTCTGCTCTGTTTGTTGATTGATTGAATTTGCGTTTATTTATAGTCCCTACCGGTTGTCCATATGGCCAACACCCCTGAAAGCTGTTAGTATTGTTATGGGGGCTACTGCAAGATACAGGACAAAACCTATCCTAGGTTACGTCTGGTTCTTTAACGTACTCGGTGTATAGCACCGTCACATGTGACATTGGTTTAACGTCTCATCCCAAAGGCTATTAGGAATGTTAGATGGCCAGCCTCAGGAATTGAACCGACACCCTCGAGTGACTCGAAATATCACGTTCATGAGTCCTATGCTTTACCTATTGAGCTATGTGGGCTGGTTGTGTTTTGTTGGTACATACCCCTGTAGCTCAATGGTACAGCCAAGGTAGTGGTAGCTCAATGATAAGGCCAAGGCATAGGTACTGTGTGTTTGCATGTGTAAATTCTGGTTTGGCAGCAAAAAAAAGGTTTTCAGCAGATTGTTGAAAGTCATTGTAAATTGAATTCATGTGGCATATAATGGCCTGCAATACACGAAAAGGGGCATTCGGACATTTGCGTAAAGTGTCGTTCCTGATCAGCCTGTGCAGTCCGCGCAGATTAATCCGAGACGACATTGTCCTTTTATATGTAATTTTCTGTTTTGCGCAAGTCTAATGTAGGACAAAATCTAATGTAGTCGTAAAGTGCCGTCTCGGATTAGCCTGCGCGGACTGCGCAGGCTGATCCGAGACAATACTTTACGCAAATGTCTGAATGCCCCTTTTTGTGTCTTGCAGGCCATATCTTGAGAGCATTTCTAATTGGTGTATATACTATCATGTTATACCTCAGAAATTAGTTTCATTTACCTTTGAATACCAATGAAACTACATGTACTTTGTTTAGGAAAAAAAAATGCAAATTGCCGTGGAAAGCTATCACTAAAAAAGATTAAACATTTAAACAGTTTTAAGGATTTAATCTGTTTTGTTTCGTGGGATTTTGGGGAAAAATCAAAGCAATTTTTTTTATCCCATTGCTTTCACTTTGAAGGTTACCCCAACATTTGTTGACTATTTTCAGGTTTACGAGGTGCTATTGCATTTGCACTAAGCTTACATTTAGAGTTTGGGACAAACGAGAAGAGATATGTCATAGTGACAACTACACTTATTATTGTCTTGTTTACCATCCTGTTTCTAGGGGGAGCAACCATGCCACTCATGAAAGTAAGTCATATCATGTAACTGATGATAATAAGCTAATAAGGATGTTGGAGGCCCTCTTGTAGCCAAAAGTAAACAATTTTGTCAAAATGCCGGCAAATTTAATTCATACCATTTAAAAGTATGACTTTTGTTATTAGTCTGAAGATGTGCTAACAGTATGGGGTGTCAGAGTTTCAGTCACTGGCAGGAAAAGGAATTGCAAACTAAAGCTGCCAAGTGAAATTTTAGTTGTAAGATCTTTTTTTTTTTTAACTTTTATAGACTGTACTGTAACATTTTGTTGGACTTGTAAAAGTAGTCATACTTTCAAATATCATGAATTAAATTTGCCAGCATTTTTTACTCTCAAATTGTTTACTTTTCGCTGCTAGTGGGCCTATGGATCTATCAGTGATTTGTTTGATTAGCTCTTTCAAAGAAAACATCAAGGTATTCTCATAGCCCTGTCCTGGTCTTTGTCTGCATTGTGATGCAAAAACTTTTTGCATTTTATGATATCTCTGTTATTACTGAAGATATTCACCTCAAACTCGAAACACTTGTGAACTACTGAAAGGGGAACCCATACAACAAGGGCAGGTTACGATCAAAGTATTTTTGACACAGTTATGCCCCTTTTTAACCCAGAATTTTCACTGAAAATCAAGCTACTGCAGACGAGCATTGGCATCCACATGTGGTGCTCTTGTTAAAATACATTTTGATGTTTCCACTAAAGATGTGAATTGTGGTAACAAATTGTTCAGAGCAAGTTTTAAAGGATACAGAAATTTAATATTTTGATGTCTACTTTTCTTTTTGTAGTTACTGAATGCAGAGAAAAAGGAGAAGAAAAAGAAGAAATCCCAAAGAGAGATATCCTTGAGTAAAACTAAAGAAATGGTAACAGTTTTATATACTTTATCCTGGCTCTTTTAACTGTTTGTCAAATAATGATGTGTTTTAAGGACCTAAGGAAGAGTATTTTTGAAAACCTTGTGGGAAAAGAAGAAAATGCCGGTTACCAGCATTTTCTTCCTTTCCCGCAATGTTTTCTAGCCTTTCAAATACAAAATCCAATGACTTGAGCAAAATTTAAATATCACCTGCAAATATGTTGAATTTGGGCATGAGTTAATTTATGTCATCTGGTGAAGATTGAGTTTTGTGTCTGTTACTGTGCAGCTTTATATTGTGCAGTATGACTTCCCTGGGTTAAAGACAGCTAGTGATTGATAGATGGGAAAACACCAGTAATGCATTGATAGTTGCGCTGAGGTGTTATTTATTTGGAAGAAGTAAATTATTTGAAAATGTCATGTATTTGTATATTTTTTTTTTTCCTGACAAACAGGAGTTGTATTGATTCTTGATTGGTGAAATAACAAAACAGATATTTTTAGTCAGGAAAAAAAAAGATTCTAATACTGTTATTTCAAGGTTACTTTTTGGCCAGAACATCTGAACAAAGTGGACAGTATAGATCCAAGATCAGACTGCACATACTGTGAAGTCTGATCTTGATTTACACTGGCTGCAAAAACATCTAAAGTAGTGAGAGACACTGTAAGGGTTACTTTGAATTTTTCAGGGATGTGTTATTGACTTGTCTTTTGATTATTTTTCAGGGGGACACTGTTGATTCCGAACATTTCTCAGAGATTACAGAAAGTGAGAATGAAGTCAGTTTTTCCAAACCATCCCAGAAAGGATTTGTAAAGATAGATTCCTTGTATTTAAAGCCCTTTTTTACAAGAAGATTCACTCAACAAGTAGGTATATTTTGTTCTAAATAATTAACTCATTCCCAAACAAAAAATTTAGACTCTGCCAAATTGAAAGCAGATGACAAGTTAGAAACAAGATGTGTATGAGCTGTGAGGTTTTATGATAGGGTAAAAAACCATTGTCAAGAGGAAGAAATTCCTTTTCACAAATACTATCCCTTTTTTCCCACAATGTTTTTCAAAAGATTTCGGAGACAAACACAGGATTGTTTTTCAAAGGGAATTACTTGGTCAGAGTGATATATTTTAGTATCTAGGAAAGGAAAAATAGATAGGATTTCGAGGTTATCACAGCCAGCATACATCACAGAAAGTCATACAGTGTAAGTCTTACATTCAGCAAGTTTAATCTTATCTTAATCTGATTGATGATAGTCATTGGGACATCAGTGAACACTGTGTTGGCAATGTTAATGTATGAAAACATCCAGTGGTTTGAAAAGAATGTTTTGAACAATGACAGTTAAAACAAAATGCCTTGGAAAGCATAGAATGGTGGACTGGCTGCAGGGATATAATGGAAATGAATTTGAACACATTGTTGAACAATAAACAGTCATCCCAACACACAGTCTTGTACCTGGGCCTGTATTTACCAACCATTCTGTAATGCCTTCTTAGTCAAATTCTAGACATAGATAGTAATACAATATCTGATTGGCTGAAACCATTTGGTTTAGCCAATCAGAAATTGTTACTTTCACATTTAGAAATTTTTTGAGAATTAGATTGATTCACTAATTGTTTGGGGTTTACTGCTGTTTTCAACATTATTTCAGTTATATCATGGCAGTCAGTGCACCTATCCATGCTTTCTAGGAGTTTCTTTTACCAGTACTATGCACAATGTTCTTCCCAAGCCACTGGCTGCAATCCAAAACATAGATCAGCGGTGAGAGAGGAATGAACCTGGTTACAATGACTTTCTTCAGTCCTCTAAAGGAAATTTGCTAAGCTGGGGATCCCCTGTTCTCAAGTCCTGTACACTAACAACTGCACTACTTGGGCCCCGCTCTTGAGAATTAGACAAAGAATAATGTTATAATTGGTTAGTGAAAATGTTTGCTTTTGATGTGTACAGGAAGTGAGAGACGCTAAAATTCAGATGGATCACCTTACCAAACAGTGGTATAACGATGTAAGAGCAGCACCATCAGAGTCCGAGACCGAGGAGGAGATGGACGATGAAGAAACTTTATTTATCAGCTCAAGAAACAGTGACAACAACCATATACGTCCAGATCCTCTCATCCATCCATGACATGTTTAATATTTTATTTTTATCATTTGCTTTCTTTGAAATCCTTAAACTCTTTGCCAAACATTCCAGTGTTTTAATGACCATGAAGAAAAGGTGTATTGAAAACAATGTGGGATAGGGAGAAAATGCGTATAAACATGAAACACTTACCACACAATCCCAAGTTTAACAACCCTGAGAAAGAAGGCTTTTAAAAACATTGTTTGAAATGGAGAAAATGCTGGTTACCAGCATTTTCTCCATTTCCAACAATGTTTGCATTGTGGTAAAGGGTTAAGAAGCATTTTCAATTTTGTTTCAGAATTATTGACCATTTTGTTTCCAGCATTTAGCACATTTTCATTTTTTAGTTTTGTTTTGATACTGAATTATTGTTCTGTTGTTGAAATATTTGTTTGGACGAATCCAAAAACTGCATATGTTGTATAGCTACTGTATGCAAATGCTTCCAAGAAAACAAAAGGATAAATAGCTCAATAGAAGTGATTTCTCCCAGTTGCCACAATGTTTTCAAATCTGCAGGAGGTATTATGTACATTGAACATTGCTTTTCATTTCGTTAAGTCTTTCAGATCAGGTTGTGTTTTGTGGTTCTTGATTCATGATAATATGGCTTGCAACACATGAAAAGGGGCATTCGGACATTGGTGTAAAGTGTCGTCTCGGATTAGCCTGCGCAGTTTGCGCAGGCTAATCCGAGACGGCACTTTACGCCTACATTAGATTTTCTTCTTCAGTAGACTTGCACAAACAGAAAATTGCACAAAATGGAAAGTGTTGTTTCGGATTAGCCTGCGCGGACTGCACAGGCTGATCCGAGACGACATTTTACGCAATTGTCCGAATGCCCCTTTTCGCGTGTTGCAAGCCATATACATGTACATATTTTATGCCTCCCAAAATGAATGGTTTACCCTTTTCCACATACCACACAATCCCAGGTTTTAACTAGAACTTGTTTTTCTACAAAAAAACAGATGTCTCCCCCCCTTTTTGGTGTCAGAAGGATTGATATGTCACAAGGCAATTTCTAACTGAAATAATGGTCATTTTTCTCTAACGGTTTTCGAGTAGACACGAAATTGTACGTAAAATGAGTAAGGAAAATAATCAAAGGGAAATAAATTGAAAAATATACAAGCCAGAGTTATGGTTCTTGTGCATGACACTTTGTCTCATGGTGATTTACAAATGTGTGAAGTTTTAGCAAAATATCTTAAAAGGTTTTCGAGTTATAGAGCGGACACAATTTGTGACAGACAGACAGACAAGACAGACGGACGCACGGGGAAAAACAATATATGGATTGATATGTCACCAAGGTAAATTCTAACTGAAATAATGGTCATTTTTCTGTAACGGTTTTCGAGTTATAGAGCGGACACGAAATTGTACGTAAAATGAGTAAGAAAATAATCAAAGGGAAATAACTCAAAAATTATACAAGCCAGAGTTATGCTTCTTGTGCATAACACTTTGTCTCATGGTGCTTTACAAATGTGTCAAGTTTTATCACAATGTCTGAAAAGGTTTTTGAGTTATAGAGCATACACAAAATTGTACGTATAATGAGTACAGAAAATAATCAAAGGGAAATAAATCGAAAAATATACAAGCCAGAGTTATGGTTCTTGTGCATAACACTTCGTTTCATGGTGCTTTACTAATGTGTGAAGTTTTATCAAAATATCTTTAAAGGTTTTCGAGTTCTAGAGTGGACACGATTTATGACGGACAGACAGACGGACGCACAGGGAAAAACAAAATGTCTCCCGACCCTGACGGGGGGAGACATAATGACCCTGAGGCAAGACTTTTGAAAGCATTGTGGGAAAATGAGAAAATGCTGGTAACCAGCATTTTTTTTCTACACTTTTATGGATAAATTTCATTCTTTATGCCATATTTATAATTGTCATCTGGAAATGCTCTCAATTTGAACAAGTCTATGATTTTGTCTTGTGGTATAGATATACCATGGGGAATACTGGTGGATCAGGCTGTATGTCTGTCTTTTGTTTGTGTGTGTAGGAGCAATCAAACATTCTCTTCCCCTCCAACAGCTTTCAACCGATCTGACAGAAATTTCAACCCTTTACCTCACCATCCAAAGTTTTAATGACCTGGAGAAAGAAGGCTTTTGAGAACATTGTGGGGAAATGTTTTCTGCCATCTTACGGACAGATTGCATGATTTTAGCCAGATTTAATTTGTTGGCTGCCAATGCTTTCAATAAATTCTAAATTTGCGTCGTGTGGGTCAGGAACTCATGCACTTGCAGTTTTCAATTTGATTGGTAGACTTTTAGATGAGTTTTATGGCTCCGTTTTGACAAGTTAACCAGTTAGGGTATTTATCAGCCGGAGAGTTCTAGTTTTTAGGGAAAATTATCCATTTTCTAACCTTACATGTTGCTTGTTGCTTAACCCTTTCCTACAAAGATCAAAGTAAAGACAACCCTGAGAAAGTTTTTGAAAACATTGTGGGAAAACGAGAAAATGCTTGTAATAAGCATTTTCTCTTTTACCCACTATATTTTTTTATCCTTTCATCGATAAATTTCATTGTTTGTACCACCATGAATTTATCTTCTGCAAATGCTTTCAATTTGGACAAGTCAAGAATTTGATCATGGGGTTAAAAATGTGCAGGAATATATTTTATAGTTTTCCATTCATTTTGTTTAAATTATAGAAGTGCATAAGTATCACCGAAAATATGTTTCAGTCCACTATTTTACATGTATGACTTTTAGGGTGTAATGGTTTTTACTTGGTGTCGTATTATTTTTCAAATCTGGGTAGGATATGTAAATTTCACAATTAAACTACATGTAAATTACCTTATTTACAGCTTGTTATTAATCAAAGTTGATGCTAAAACCAAAGTTTCCTTTCTTGATGTCAGCCTAATCTTTTACCAGACAACAAAATTTGGACTGGTCCAAATTGAAAAAGTTTGCAGATGTCAAATTAAATGTGACTCAAAAACTGAAAATTGCCAATGGAAGGGATTAAAACATCCTGGGGTAACCAGCATTTTCTCCTATTCCCACAATGTTTTCTACCTTATCAAAGATGACTTGCACAAATTAGCCACTTCTAATTTAGTATCTACAAATGCTTTGGGTTTTGACTGTTCAAAAATTTTGTTTTGTGATACCGGGTTGAGATATCTCTCATTGTTAAAGCAGCACTTAAATTTGAGCCATGCTCTGTCAAAAGGAGGCTTAATGCATCTGCGTGAAACAATATGCCAAGCAAGTCATTACATACTTGTGGATCTATAGAACCCATTTTATCCTATCATAAGGTAGACTGTTCCTTTGACATACAGAAAATTGACCAATAGCAAAAGTTTCGGCCCAGATCAGCCTGCGCCAACTGTGCAGGGTGACCTGGGTCGATACTTTTCGCAGATGCATTAAGCCCCCTTTTCACAGAGCATGGCTTGTTTGTTTTCTGTAAGTGATTTTAACCCTCTACCAAACAATACTGACCATGAGGGAAAAGCATTTTGAAAACACTGTTGGAATGGTTTTTACCCCTTTAACCCTTTCCCACATGAAAAATTTTTTAGAATCATCCATATTAAGGTCTACGACCCCTAACGCACCTAGTGCAACATAGAATAAAATTTCTTACTGGTTGATTAGAAGGATTTATACTGATATAATACTTTTGCACATTTTTAACCAACCAGAAATTCCTTTGATATCCATCTTGAAATTATTTGTTGATACTTTCGTTAGTTTCCTGAGAAGGGAGGTAATTATTACCTCCCTATGTAATGAGAATATGGTGGTTTTAGATTTATAAATAATAATTCTAAGAAGGAAAAAGCGGAAAAAGTGGCTCGGTTAAAGTAATACAATAATTCTCATTTTTAATCACAGGAAATTTTGTAGGATAATATTATAGTGGAAATAGCTGTTTTCCTTTAGGGGTCGTAGACCATAAAAGTTTTTTTAGAGAAGAAACTAAATATACTCAAATGATGAGATTTGTTTTGTAAAAAGAAGAAAACATTGTGGGAAAAGGAGAAAATGCTGGTTACCAGCATTTTCTCCTTTTCCCACAATGTTTTCAAAAAGCCTCTATCCTAGGGTCGTTAAAACTCAGAATTGTGTGGTAAAGGGTGAAAGACATCTCCCATCAGTTAAGCCATATTTGAATTTTTGCCTGCAAATGCTTTCAGTTTAGGCAAGTCTAAAATGTCCTTTGGGAGACAGGTAATATGGAAAATTCCAAAATCTTGTCCTCATGTATAGACTGATATATGTTTGACTACTCCAGTAAATGTGAGAAGTATTGCTCATAAAACTTGTACTTGATGTAGGTCATATTGCTATTATTGTCATCAGAAGCATACAGTGAAGATAAAAGATCAGACTGCATAGATTGTTTAGTCTGATCTATATCTACACTTACTGCTAAGCAATTAAATCCAAGTTGAGAGCTGCAAAGGTTCCAGTACATGTGAGAAATGTTACTCATATTATTACCTTTTATTTGATGTAGGTGGTTTGTATTATTTTTAACTTGTATTTGATATAGATGGGTTAAGTTTCATTGATTTTTCTGTATGTTTTGTTACATATTGTACTTTGTGACTTTAAAATTTGAATCAAAGATCTTCTGCAAAATAATATATATAGAGATCTGTATATAACAATAAAATGTTAAACAATCAAACACCTGTTTTGATGGTATTTGAATTCTTTCACAACATAAATTGTGTACAGTTGAACCATTTACCAACAATAAGAATTTAAGACTGGTCCAAATTGAAAGCAATTGCTTTCAACACAGTAAATAAGACTCAAAAAGTGAAATTTGCCCTTGGAAGGGTAGAAAACATAGTGGGAAAAAAGGAGGAGAAAATGCTGGTTACCAGCATTTCCTCCTTTTCCCACGATTTTTTCCAAGGCCTTTTTCCTATAGATCTCAAAACTTGGGGTTGTATGGTGAAGAGTTAATCCTTCACCAAATAATCCTTTGTTTTAAAACATTGTCAGAAAAGGTGAAAATTCTCCTAACTATTTACAGTATATGTCATAAAATAACAGATTCAATTTTCTGTAACAACTTTTATTTCATAATCATGGCTATCAAAATTTGTTTTCAATAATTTAATGCAATATCAAAACAAATGTTCATAAAATAACTATAATATCTCTAAACACTTTACTAAATAATCCTGGCTTTGACAGAACCCTCTAGAAAATGGCTTTTGAAAACACTGTGAAAATAGGAGAAAATGCTGGTAACTAGAATTTTCTCCTTTTCCCACAATATTTTCTACTCCTTCAAAGACACATCCTACATTTAATTTCAGCCACATTTGTCACCTGCAATTACCAGTACCTCCAATTTGGATGAGCTTAAAATTTTGTTGTTTGGTAAAGAGTTAACCTAGCAAAGAGAAGATAAATCTGATGTCCCTGTAGAGGACATTTGTTCAGAAAACATTGTGGGAAAAGGAGAAATTGTTAGTTTCAAGCAGCTGCTCCTTTTCCCAAAATATTCTGCTTATTTAATTAACAAAGTTTTGTCCCCTCATTTGTTTCTTCTTGTGCCAAAGAACAATCTCAGGTTTTAAGGACTTTACAAGGATGAAGGCTTATTAAACAACATTGTGAGAAAAGGAGAACATGCTAATTATCAGGATTTTCTCCTTTTCTCAGAATATTTTCTACCCTTCAAAAGAAAAATACCATAATCAAAGCGTAAACTGCATACGCTTTCAATTTTGTTAGGTCTAACATTCTACTGTATGGTAGACATTTCTGACAAACATCTGAAATGATGCAGGCTAATTACCCCAAAAAAAGAAGATTTTTGAAAAAATTTTGGGAAAAAGAGAAAATGCTGACCAGCATTTTCTCCTTTTCCCACAATTCTTTCTAACCTTCCACAAACAACTTCCAATTTCTGAGTCATATTTATGTTGTCATCTGCATATGCTTTCAAACTGGATGTTTTCCACTCTTTCGGCAACAAATCCTATCATTTGGGTCTTGTTCAAATAAAGTAAGATTGGCTGGAGACATAATCAATTTCCAACTAGTTCATATATTCCTGTGTATATATGTACATGTATATAGCCATGATATCCATGCACTTTAAACCAAAATATATGTAGTGCATACTTTCGGGATGGTCGAATAGGTTAGATGATTGCTTACTAATACAGAAATTCCAAGATGATTTGGCAGCAGGTCTCTTTTTTATTTTCAAAATCAGAAAACAAACACAGAAAGGTCACAGACAATGCACATGTCTCCAGTAAATCCAAAAGATAAATACACATCCACTATAAAACATTTACAAACCTGATTAATGAAACATTTTACAAAATCAATCACAGGAGAAATGATGAGTGTAAGAATACAATATTGATCACAGACATGCATGAGATTTAAATACGGGGGGAAAAAAAAAGATGTGAAAGCATTAGTTTTGATCTCATTAAAGACATTACTAAGCAGAATTGTCAATAAAAAGTGTCTCTACCAATTACCACACAATCATGCAATTTTATGACCCTCAGGTAAAAGCCTCTTGAAAACATTGTTTGAAAAGAAAGTGTTTGGTAACCAGCATTGTCTAATTTTCCTACATTGTTTTCTGCTCTTTCAAAGACAAACCCTATCTATTGAGCCAAAATTCTATTTGTAGTCAGCAAATGCTATAATTTTGGACTGGTTTGAAACATGGTAAAGATGTCTGACCCCTTTAACTCTTTACCAAACGACAAAATTATAGACTGGTCCAAATTGAAAGCATTTGCAAACGACAAAATAAATGTGACTGAAAAATTGAAATTTGGTTTGGGAAGGGTAGAAAACATTGTGGTAAAAGGAGAAAATGCTGGTTACCAGCATTTTCTCCTTTTCCCACAATGTTTTCAAAAGGCTTCTTTCTCAGGGTAGTTAAAAGTTGGGATTGTGTGGTAAAGAGTTAAAGCATAATCCCATGTTCTGACAATCCTGAGGAAAGCCCTGAAAACATTGTGGGAGAAGAAGAAAATACTGGTTCCCACAAAATATGTACCCTTTCAAATTTTCTTATGAGAATGTCTATAGACAGAAAGACAGACACTCTACTTCCCGCATATCTCTGGAAACATGGGCTTTGCAAGAGTGCAACTGATATAAAAAGTAAAAGATTTCAAAGACTTGAATATAATAACCTAATAACTGGTAAAAAGAATAGTCTTCTCAATTTTAAACCCCTTACCAAAGGACAAACTTTTAGACTGGTGTAAATCAAAAGCATTTGCAGACAACAAATTAAATATGGCTCAAATTATAGAATTTGACTTTAAAAGGGTAGAAAACATTGTGGAAAAAGGAGAAAATGCTTGTTACAAGCATTTTCTCCTTTGCCCACAAGGAAATGGAGAAAAGGTTAAAGCAACGCAAGAAAATGATCAAGTATATTATGGGCAAGAAAATCATTCATTAAAAATACATCATCAAATACATTTACATATAACATAGAAACCCGAAGTATTGGACAACAAAATTTAAGATTTTTATAAATAAAAAAACTTGACAGGATTGCACTATCAGAACGTAATTCAACCCTTCTCTCTTAACCCAGCGACAAAATTTTAGACTTTGGCCCATCTAATTTGAAAGCATCTGCAAACCACAAAATAAATGTGAATCAGAAATTGAAATCTGTTTTTATTTTGCAGATATAAAACATTGTGGGAAAAGGACAAAAAGCTGGTTTACAGCATTTTCTCCTGTTTCCACAATGCTTTTAAGTCTTCTTCGGTCGTTAAACTCGAAGTTGTTTGATAAAGGGTTGAATAGCTCCATAAATAAAATAAGAATTTCCACCTGGTAGTAAAATCCCTGATGTTGTGATTTCAAAGATCTTTTTGCAGGAATTCTTTGACAGTATCCCAAGTAAAGATCAAAGATCAGACTGCACCCTCTGTGCAATATGATCTTCACTGTGGAACTGCACTTGTCAGCATAAGGGTCAATACAGCATTACAGGTATACTCTACATCTATTCTGTATCGTACGATGCTATTCTAACAAAAGAATTTCAAACATTTACTAGCAACTGGCTGAGACAAACTCTTGAATCAGCTAATGTAATTTGTTAAGTACATAAATGTGTAACTTTCCTGGGGCTTGTATTTGGGTGCAGCTGCTCATAAAATTTGATATCTTGTGAGACCGTATGGGACTGCTGATGATACTGTCATGTACAGATTTCATCCAAGTGTGATGCATATTTAAGAACTGGAAAACTAGTATGTATAAAATAGGGAATAAATTCCATTAAAAGCTATGATAAAAATAGTTCCTTATTAGCCTAGTCTATACTGAAAAACAATTGTAGATGACACTGAATGTGGCTCAGTTGATGGAACTTCCCTTTGAAAGAGTAGAAAACATTATATGCTTGTTTTCAAAAGCCTTTTGCAGATACATTAACTCTACCAAAGGGCAAAATTTTAGACTGGCCTAAATTGAAAGCATTAACAGACGACAAAGATGGCTCAAATGCTGGAATTTGTCCATTGTTGGAAAAGGAGAAAATGCTGGTTACCAGCATTTTCTCCTTTTTCAACAATGTTTTCAAAAGGCTCTTTCAAAGGGTCATTAAAACCAGGGATTGTTTGGTAAGGGGTGAAGCCTGTTTTTACAGGGCATGGTTCATATTATTTTGTTCAATCATTTCCAAGGGCAAATCTAATGGCCTCTGGTCCAATAGTGAGACTTCCACTGTCCAAATCTTTTCCTGTGTAAAACTGGGCCCACAATGGACAGTGGTCACTGACCACGCCACCCCAGCTCCATCCATTCGGTATCCACGGACTGGTTAGTCCATCTCGTATCACATCACAATGACCTGAAAAAGATCATAAAACGACTCACCTTATATCTCTTGGGGAAAAAAAAAACTCCAGAAGACCAGAGTTACAACCAGCAAGTCTGTCTACAGAGATAAGCCAAACAAATACGGATAAGACATCTGGCTAGGTCATTTAACTCTTTCCTTACTGTTGACGACACCAGAAGCTTTTGTGGACAGTGTGGATCAAGATCAGACTGCACAGAACGTGCAGTCTGATCTCTGATCTACACTGTCCACTATTCTATTTTAGATTAAGGCCAAACTGTCTCTTCATCTTGCAGTGGAACTACATTTATTGCCAGTGAAAAAGTGTAAATTATTTAATTGGTAGTGAAAGAGTCGATCCTTTCCCACACAATCCTTAGTTTTAATAACCCTGAGGCAAAAGCCTTAATACCGCAGATCTCAGACTTCAACTAGGCCTTCAGCCCTGGGTTAATACCACAGACTTAGGAACTGTAGCTTGGGCTAATACCACATATCTGTGACTTGGCCTTCAGCTTGGTTGAATATCACAGACCTGGACCAGTATCACAGGCTAATACAACTGGACCAGTATCACAGGCTAATACCATACATCTCAGACATGTAGTTTGGCAAATACAAATTACTTCCTTAATGATAATCTTAGTAATTAATGACAATATTTGTCATCCATTTTGGATCTGATAGTGACCAAGTCGTTTTTTGTTTTATTTGCCTTTTTTGTTTGATATTGGGCAAGATTTTCTCCCATTGGCCAATTTCATTGATATTGGTCAAGTCATTTGATATTGCACAGACATTTGTCATGCAGATGCAGCTACACAATTTCTTGACTGATAAATACCTGTAAAGACTTCTTTGGTTGGTTTGGATATCCAAATATTGTCATAAGTCTTGCTGCCTTTTTTATTGGCATTACTGATGTTGGTGAATACTCCTGCTTCAATACAATTGTGGTAACCTAGGTTACGTAGACTGTCAAAATCTGAAAAGGAAAGACTTTATTATAGAAAAAAAAAAGGTATCTTCATTTAAATTACCCTGCCCTCTGTGCAAAAGAGTGTTAAAACAGATGAAATGGCTGATAATGAGAACTTAACCATTTGCCAAAATTAAAATTGACCAATAACGATAGTTTCGACCAACATCAGCCTGCTTGGGTGCATAGTCTGAACTGAGTCAATACTTTTAGCAAATGCATTAAACTCCCTTTTCACACAGCATGACTCAATTGTATTAACTCTTTAATGCTAAATAAATGAAATGGTCCTTTCTTAGTCAGTATAAAAGATGGAAATATTGCATCTTTAATGCCGTTTTTGTCCAAATATCTGGCAAAGAAGCAGACAGTGTAGATCCAAGATCAGACTGCATTCTGTGCAGTCTGATCTTGATTTATACTGTCTGCAAAAGCCATTAAAAGTTAGGTTCAGGGCTACAATGGTTCAAAATGATAGGTTTAATGATTATGGTAAATCTTTGGCCCTGAATAAATTACTCCCAATTTCCAACCTTAATTTTCTATATCTTATTTTAAGTTCTGCCACATGAATTTGCAGAAAACACATGAATGCTGATTAACTGTCTCTAAAAGGGTAGTAAACTTTATGGGGAAAAGAAGAAAATGCAGATTACTAGTACTTTCTCCTTTTTTCACACAAAATTTTTAAAAGCATTTTGTTTACAGGGTCAAAAAAACTTTACAGGGTCGAAAAAAACAAATTTCATACGGGAGTAAAAGACACAAAAAACTACCTTCTGTATTCGGAGTCAAGTTGAAGTCTCCCAATAACATAATATCTTTTTCATCTGAAATGGGCACAAAAACAAATCTACAATCACATATTGTTTAACTCGTTCTTTCCTGAATAAATAAATTGCATTTTCTCAAAGGCTAAAAATACATTTCCTGTGCGAGACAAGGAAAGTTCGGTCATAATCTAGAATATAGCAGTGGACAGTGTTGATCAGAGATCGGACTGCATGTTCTGTGCAGTCTAATCTTGATCTACACAGTCAACAAAAGCTTCTGGTGGCTAAGGTATGGAAAGAGTTATTCCATTATGAGACAACTAATTTGTTTCATAATTAAAGTCTTATTCAAGACCGTTTCAGTCATATAACCATAGCCAGTGGGCATTGCATCGTCATGTCTTTTTTTTTTTATTTTCTGTTACCAGTCTTTTCTGAAAACACTTTTACCAAGACGTAAGCTGCTATCCCAAATTATTAGAGAAACAAGCTCATCAAATGATCAATTCCCACTTTTTCAAAACTGAAAGCACCTAACAATTTCTGCTACCAAACAATTTTGCATGTTTCAAGATGTTTGAAATGCAAAATTCCACCGAAAATGAAAGAGCTTTTGGTCCCAGTTCAAAAGTGAGTAGCATATAAAGTTTACTTCTAGATCAGAATCCATGTTCTATGCTGTCTGATCTTGATCTAAACTCTGTAAAAGCAACTTATGTAACCTTTGGCAGTGAAAGCATAACAAGTTGTTGACAAATTAAGCCTGCGTATTTTGTCCAGTTCCTTCAAGTTAGTCACCATACAGATGAGAATAGAAAAGAGTCATGCCCTGTGAAAAGGGGGTTTAATGCATCTACAAAACTTACTGCTCCAAGTCAGCCTGCACAGTCCGCACAGGCTGACATCGGGCAAAAGTTATTGCTATTTGTAAAATCTCTGCATATTCAAAGGCCACAGTCCACTCAGGGTGACATCCAGCGAAAGTTATTTTACATGTATTTGTAAATTTCTACATATTCAAAGACCATTCTAACTCATGATTCAGTCGGTGGTTCAAACAGAATGGATAGATCCATAATAAAATGATGACTTGCTTATATAAGCCTTGTGGAAATGTACTAAACCCCCTTTTGAAAGAGCATGGCTCAAATGTTTTAAAACTGCTAAGAAGCAGTTTTGACTGCTTGCAAAAACAATCAGTACTGTAGCTATACCAAGGATGTTTTCAACTTTTGCTGCACTTTAACTTTACAAGATATTTTTATAATCAAACAAATCCACCTTTTACCAAACAATCTCTATTTTACTGACCCTGAGAAAAAAAAAGCTTTAAAAAAACACAAGGTGGGAAAAGAAGAAAATGCTGGTAACCAGCATTTTCTCCTTTTCTCACAATGTTTTCTATCCTTTCAAAGACTTCTCCCATCACCCAAGCCACAATAAATTTGTTGCCTGCAAATGTTTTTTAAATTGGACAACTCTATAAATCTGTTTAAAGGTTAACTCTTTATCCAACAACAAAATGTTAGACTGGTCACATTTGAAAACAATTGCAGAAGACCTATTTAATACAACTCAACAAGATTTGTCTCTGAAAGGGTAGAAAACATTGTGGGAAAAGGAGAAAATGCTGGTTACCAGCATTTTCTTCTTTTCCCCACAATGTTTTCGAAAGCTTTCTTCTTCAGTGTCATTAAAACTCAGGATTGTGTGGTAAAGAATTAATACAGTTATAAATCCTGATGCACTTACCTGGTAACTGTTCCTGTATAGCTTTAACTAGATATGGAATTTTGTCTATTTCCTCCTGTAGTCTGCTCAAATCTTCATTCTCCAGTCCAGTGGCTTTCAAATGAAAACTGACTAGCACACAGTCAAATCTTTGAATCTGAAATACATGTAATCAGAATATCTAGGCCAACATCACACTCAGATCTCACTTTCCGGTAAAGGAGAATTCATGTAAGTGGCTGCTTTTCACTAAACAAGCATCAAGTTGTAATCATTCTACTAAATGAGTGAAATGAAACTCTTAAGTCTTTACCAAACAACAGAATTTCAGGCTATACCAAATTGAAAGCACTTGCAGACGACAATATAAATGTGGCTGAAAAATTAAAACATGTTGTGAGAAGGGTAAAAAAACATTTTGGGAAAAGGAGAAAATGCTGGTTACCAGCATTTTCTCCTTTTCCTACAATGTTTTCAAAAGGCTTCTTCTTCAGGGTTGTTAAAACTCGGGATTGTGTGGTAAAGACTTAAGCCGATACTGAAAACCCAATTTTGCTATTTCAATTTTTTTTTTTGGGGGGGGGGGGGGGGGGGGGGGAGAGTGGGGGAAATATGTCTTTATGTCCTTATCAGACAGTGTCGATCAAAGATCAGACTGCACATTTTGTGCAGTCTGATCTTGATCTACACTGTCCGCAAAAGGTCAGTGAGTCATGCTTAGCAGCCAAAGGGTTAAAAGAAGTTTCACTGAACTGCATAACTTTATGATTTGAGTAAATATTTGCATAACTTTACGTCGATTCAAATTTTTATGTACAGCAGGGATTGTATGTGTGTGCATATACATATATATACAATCCTAAACAATTTACTTGAATCTACGCAGTTTATTGAATCACAGCCCTGGGTCCCATTTCATGAAAAAACTTAAAGTCTCTTATTTTGCTTAAGTATGCTGACGGACCCCATTTTCAACTTAATCCTTTACCAAACAATCCCAGGTTTTAACGACCTTTGGAAAAAAGCTTTTTGAAAACATCATGGGAAAAGGAGAAAAAACTGGTATCCAGCATTTTCTCCTTTTTCCCACAATGTTTCCTAATCTATCAACAACGAATTCCGCTATTTAAGCCATCTTTAATTTTCGTCTGCAAATTCTTTTAATTTGGACCAGCCTAAAATTTTGTATTTTGGTAAAGAGTTAAGTTGAGTTTGTGTCTTGAGACCTATTTTACCAATTTTTAACCGACTTAAGAAACATTCTCTAATCTTAAGTTGACACATTTCACACTCAACTCAGCAGAATAATGGACTTAACCCTTTACCACACATTCCCGACTTTTAACGACCCTGAGGAAGAAGCCTTTTGAAAACATTGAAGGAAAAGGAGAAAATGCTGGTAACCAGCATTTTCTCCTTTTCCCACAATGTTTTCTTCCCTTCCCAAAACAAGTTTCAAGTTTTGAGTCCCATTAATTTTGTCGTCTGCAAATGCTTCCAATTTGGACAAGTCTAAAATCCTGTTGTTTGGTAAAGAGTTAAGTCTGAAAAATTAAGCAAGTCCATTGTTGTGCTGAGCTAAGTCTGAAACATTGTGTCAACTTGGGATCTGAGAATGATTTTAATGCTAGTGAAATGTGTATGGAATAACGAAATCAACTCATGTCCAAAAATTTTCTCTTAGCTGACTTGAGCAAAATAAGACACTTCAGATTTTTTGTGAAAAAGGGCCCTATCTCTTTCCTGGTCATCTCTTTCATGACCATATAAGTATCACATTTCCATCTGCACACAATTGTTTTAAGTCTTCCAGCAGGCAACTTTAGAAAACTTCATGACAAAAGAAAGAATCATGAGAGGATGTAAAGTCCTAACACCCTACCAGTCTATCAAATTTGATGTAGAAAATGAAGAAAAAGTGGCTTTTGATGATGCAAAAATCTGTATCAGGTATAAATCTGAGGGATAAACCTTTAACTCATGAGAAATTGTCCCAAAATAGGCAAATTCTTCCTTTTTACCATGATAATTTTGCATATATCCATCTATCAAACTATACTTAAAATTATTTACTCATACACATATTTTACATGGTTGTTTCAGAACTTGTCTACTGCAAATTTGTTTCAGGAGCTGATGTAAGATCATGCTGTTGGCTTAGTAGCTACGTTTGTAAAGTATCCTCACGTGACATGTCCTGTGTTTGAATCCCAGTCTAGTTGTATATCTTTTCTCGTTGACACTGACACCTAAAGATGCCTTTTTGTTTAGCATTAGACCATTTTAGAAAACTTTGTGGCAAAAGTGAAACGACATGTCAAGAGAAATTTATCCTTTTCCACCATGTTTTCACATGTTTTAACCCTTTACCAAACAGTCCTGAGTTTTGGCAACCCTCAAAAAGAAGGCTTTTAAAAGCATTTTGTGAAAAGGAGAAAATGCTGGAGGCCAACATTTTCTCCTTCTCCCACAATGTTTTCTACCATATCAAAGACAGAAATCATCACTTGAGGTAATTTCATTTTATTATCTCACTTTTCCGCAAATGCTTTCAATTTGTTCCAGTCCAATATTTTGCCCTTTAGTAAAGAGTTAAGCTTGAATTCATATTTCAAAATTAACCATAGGTTTACATTTCCTTTTTTCAGTTGACTGCAAATTTGTTTGCAGGAGGTATAATCAGATAAAAGTTACCTTAAAAGTCGCAATAAATGGCCTCCTAGTAAATGGCTTCAGTTTTTTTTCTTTGGCAAGAAGACAGGAACTGATCAGCCTGATTCCCTGGGATTCATCGTACAAAAACCCGTTGTATTCATTGCTCTGGAACAAAAAATATAAATCGACCCTTTACCAAACGTTCCTATGTTTGTACAACCATAAGCAGGAAAGCTTTTAACCAATATCCTATTAACTCTTTCCCAAAGGTCAAAATTTTAGACTGGTCCAAATTCAGAGAGTTTGCAGACAACAAAATTTAGGTGACTCAAAAAGTGAAATTTGTTCTGGGAATGTAAAAAACATTGTGGGAAAAGGAGGAAATGCTGGTTATCAGCATTTTCTCCTTTTCCCACGATGTTTTCAAAAGGCTTCTTTTTCAAGGTCGTGAAAACTACGGATTGTTTGGGAAAGGGTTAAATAACTAAAATAAAATTTTTAATTCTATAGTAACAAGATGTCTGTTTGTAAAACAGTCATGTCCCCCCTACTGCCACATTGATACAGGAAGTGGCACAGTTCATAAACTGATATCAAAAGAATTGATTGGGAAATATCGATGTCATCTGTTTTTGATTTATAGCCCACTTCAATTGTTAAACGTGATAATCTGTCAACAGTTCGCATAATTATACACACCGCCGTGTGTATACATACAAGATTGTAAACAGTCGCCAATACACAGACTGGGTTATCGATTTTCTTCTCGGCACGCGCGTTCGACTTCCGCTTTTTCCCAGTTGACTTTGATGCTTACTACATCCCCGATAATACATGAATAAAATGTTGGAGCCACAAGTTGAGCCAAATATGATGATTTTTGAGACACTTTAATTTTTTTTTAGCAAATGGCTCAAGTGGCTAATGGCAGCGTGGACCCTGAATCATCTGGTTGTCACTGTGACCTTGACCTTTCACCGATTAACCTTAAAATCTATAGGGATCATTTACACTCCAAGATGAATATCTGTACAGAATTTGAAGGACCTAGGTCAATTCTGTGTGTAGTTATCATCTGGACAAGGTTTGGTCTATATATCATTAAGTTGAAGGCCACTGTGACCTTGACCTTTGATGGATTAATCTCAAAATCGATAGGGA
Organism: Hippopus hippopus; assembly: GCA_946811185.2. NCBI lineage: Eukaryota > Metazoa > Mollusca > Bivalvia > Cardiida > Cardiidae > Hippopus > Hippopus hippopus. The sequence continues at coordinate 8,597,034 of OX328103.1, read as the reverse complement.
TCATTTACACTCCGAGATGAATATCTGTACAGAATTTGAAGAACCTATGTCAATTCTGCGTCTAGTTATCATCTGGACAAGGTTTGGTCTATATATCATCAAGCTGAAGGCCACTGTGACCTTGACCTTTCATGGATTAATCTCAAAATCAATAGGGATCATCTGCACTCCAAGACGAAGGTCTGTGCCAAATTTGACGAACCTAGGTCAATTCTTTGTCTAGTTATCATCCGGACAAGGTTTGGTCTACATATCAACATGTTGACGGTCACTGTGACCTTGACATTTGACCGATTGACCTCAAAATCAATAGGGATCATCTACACTCCGAGACGCATGTCTGTGCCAAATTTGACGAACCTAGGTCAATTCTGTGTCTAGTTATCATCCGGACAAGGTAAGGTCTACTGACCGACCGATGGACTGACCGACCGACATTAGCAAAGCAATATACCCCCAGTTCGTTGAAGGGGGGCATAAAAATAAACCAGATATTGCTATTTCAAAGTCATGTTTTGGGGAATACCGTAGTATCTCCTTATTGGACAGTGTAGATCCAAGATCAGACTGCACATTCTGTGCAGTCTGATCTTGAACTACACTGCCCGCAAAATGTCAGTGAGTCGCGTTTAGCAGCCTAAAGTTTAAAAACATCGTGGGGGAAAAAAAAGAAAATTCTGGTTAACTCTATACCACACAATCCTGAGTTTTAACGACCTTGAATAAGAAGGCTTGTAAAAACATTGTGGGAAAAGGATAAAATGCTAGTAAGCATTTTCTCCTTTTCCAACAATGTTTTCTACCCTATCAAGGACAAAAATTATCATATGAGTTATATTGAATTTGTCGTATGCAAATGCCTTCAATTTGGTCTAGTCTAAAATATGTCCAATGTTGATTGCATGTCTATAATTGATTTGCAAAGTGTTCAGTGTCAGTATCTAGCAAACATTTTTTATTCCTTTAGTCCTTTTCCACACAATCCTGAGTTTAAAAGACCCTATGAAACAGGCTATTTGAAAACATTGTGAGAAAAGGACAAAATGCTGGTATCCAGCATTTTCTCCTTTTCCCACATTGTTTTATATCCATTCAGATAATTCAAGCTCATTTGTATCAACTCTGAAATTATTATCTGCAAAAACGCCTTCAATTTTGATAGGTATACAATACGTCATTTGGGAGAATGTCAACCTTTTTACCAGATAACAAAATTTCAGACAATTTAAAAGGGTATACAGACAAGAAACTAAAAGTAGCTCAATGGTTAATTATTTTCTTTCAAAGGCCAGAAAACATGGGGAAGAATTGAAAGAAATGCTAGCTACAAGTACTTTCTCCTTTTCCAATATTGTTTTCAAAAGTCGTCTTCTCCTTCATCAGGGTCGTTAAAAAATAGGAGTTTGTGGTACGGGTTAATTATAACTTGCAGAATATGACTCTCATTTGAATTTATTATCCTGGAAATCATTTTTGTAATAAAGCTGTTTCTATGACAACTGTCTCTTTAAATGTATCTAGAAATATGGAAATTATTGATAGATCGCTAATAGTGAAACATAACCCTTTGTACACATTAATTCCTGCAGACAAAATTTTTACCCCTACAGCAGAAGATAATTTTCTTATGAAAACAATGTGTGGAAAAATGATATTGCATCAAACAACAAGCAAATTTTCCTTTTGCTACAACTTTTTCTACTTGCATTCATGTATAAAATCTTTGTTTCCTTTTTTCCTATGAAATTTTAAAAGTCATCTGCTGCAAATTTGTTTCAGGAGGAAATGGGATAACAAGCTACGAAGCCAGCCTAAGTCTTCTGTATCACAACTCAATGAATGCTGAGGAATGCTTAAATTTTTTTTACCATATGAAAAAATTAAGGACTCGACCAAATTGAAAGCATTTGCAGATGACTAATTAAATGTAGTGCAAATGATGATTTCTGTCCTTGACAGGACAGAAAACATTGTGAGAAAAGGAAAAAAATGCTGGTTACCAGCATTTTCTCCTTTTCCCACAATGTTTTCAAAAAACCTTCTTCTTCAGCATCCTTAAAACTTGGAATTCTGTGATTAAGGGTTAACTCCTTACTAATAATGCTGTGTTTTAATGCCCCTAAGGAAGAAGGCTTTTGAAACCTTGGAAAAAGAGAAAATACAGGCAACTTGCATTTTCTCCATTTCAAACAATGTTTTCTATCCTTTCTGATGCAAACACCATCATTTTTGTCACATCAAATTTGGCAACTGCAATTGCTTTCAATTTGGATCAGTCGTAAATTTTGACATTTAGCAAACAGTTAATTACATAATGACTATGCTCTTACCTTATACATTCTACCCGTAGCCTCGGACACCACACATTTCCAGGAACCTTTATGACCAGTCCATTTCTGAATGTTAGGAAGAGTGGGTTTGTTCAGTTCATCACAGATCTATAATGGAAAAAAAACTAGAGCTGTCACTGAATGTGACTTAATACCCCCGCCAGTGCTTTGACAGAAACAGGCAATTACTAGTATTTTGTACACAGACGGACACATGGACACACGGACGGACAGGCTGATTCCAGTGTACCCCCGAAAACATTCATTTTCGGGTGTATAAATATAATTAAAATCACATATTAAATTGTAAACAATTTGACAAATGAGACTAAAAGGGTGTCTTGACCCCTAACAAAGCAATCCCATATAATAATGTTCCTGAGGGGAAAGGCTTTTGAAACCATTTTTGGAAAGGGAGAAAATTCTGGCTATCAGCATTTTCTCTTTTTCTCAAAAACATTCCGAAGGCCTTCTTTATAGGGTTATTATTTTAGACTTGTCCAAACTGAAAGCATCTGCCGGCAACAAATAAGAAAGTGGTTCAAATGATAGAATTTGCAATTCAAAGGGTAAAAAACATTGCAGGAGTTGAAGAAAATGCTGATTTGCATTTATTCCTTTTCCTGCAAATGGTTACAAAAGCTGTCTTTGAGATTTTTCGGTAAAAGGGGTAGAAAATATTATAAAAAAACAGAGGAAATGCTGGTCACTACTATTTTGGCTTTCTACCACAAAATTTTCTCTTCAGGGTCATCAACCCTTTACTACACAATTGCCAGTTTTAATGACCCCGAGAGAGAAGTCTTTTGAAAACATTGTGGGAAAAGGAGACAATGCTGGTAACCAGCATTTTCTCATTTTCTCACAATGTTTTCTACCCAGTACAAGACAGAAATCATCAATTGAGCAACATTTTAATTGTCATCTGCAAATGCTTTCAATTTGGACAAGTCTACATTTTTGTCATGTGGTAAAGAGTTAACCCATAAAGTGCAGGAACCGATTTAAGTTGCTTTGGCAGACAGTGTAGATCAAGATCAGACTGCACAGAATGTGCAGTCTGATCTTGAATCTACAATGTCTGCCACTTTGTTACATATTCTGGCCATAACAACAATGAAAATTTGATATTTTGGATGTTTTTCATAATTGAAACGGTCCAAAATATTAATCCTTTGTACCCTTTGTAACACTAGGCTTCGTGTTATACAGAGTAAATCATCAATATGGATACAAAAAGATCAACAAAACAAAGTTAACCCCTATCCTGCTGAAATAAGTTTAAGAGAAACTTTCAATTCGAAAGCAGAAGCCCAAATTTTTCTACTTACAAAGTATTTTGGGGCAAGATTGTCTCCTGATCTGACAGTGTAGATCCAAGATCAGACTGCATGTTCTATGCAGTCTGATCTTGATCTACATTGTCCACAAAAGGTCCTTGAGTTGAGCTTGGCAGAAAGAGAAAGCTTTTAATGCACATTACTTCAGTAATCTAATTTCCTTCTCGATGCACAAAATTAAATTTTCTACTGTTAATTTCCTGGCATTGATCGGACAGTGTAGATCCAAGATCAGACTGCACATTCTGTGCAGTCTGATCTTGATCCACACTGTCTGCCAAAGGTTCTTGAGTCGCCCTTAGCAGCCTAAGGGTTTTTGAAAGATTCCTAATTACAATGCACTTTGATTTCCAAAAAGGTTAACTCTTTCACAGCTAAGTATATCAATAACACTTTTTCTATAAATATAGTTCCACTGCAAGATGAAGAGACAGTTTGGCCTTAATCTAAAATAAAGAAGTGGACAGTGTAGATCAGAGATCAGACTGCACATTCTGGGTAGTCTGATCTTGATCTACACTGTCCATAAAAGCTTCTGGTGTCATCTACAGTAAGGAAAGAGTCAAAAAAGAAAAAGCCTTGAATGTACATAATTCCAGTAATGTAATTTCTTTCTTGATGCATAATATGGTCTACCGGTACTTTAAGTTTCCTGGCATTAACTGCTTCAGCGCATTAAAAGAAAGAACACAGCATAAATCAAGATCAGACTACCCTGAATGCTCAGTCTGATCTTGGGTATATACCATCCACTTATTATTGAACCCTTTACCAAACAATCCTGAGTTTTAACTACTCTGAAGAAAGCTTCTGTAAACCACGTGGGAAAAGGGGAAAATGCTGGTAACCAGCATTATCTTTTTTTCCCACAAGGTTTTCTACCCTTCCAAAACAAAATAAATCTTTTTAGTCACATTTATTTGGTCATCTGCAAATGCTTTCAATTTGGAAAAGCCTAAAATTTTGTCATTTGGTAAAAAGTTAAGTTTATCGTATCATATATAATCTTTCTGATTTTCAATGGATTCTATATTTGTATGTCGATGACAACCGAGTTCATTCATTTGGCGCCAAAAGACTTATTGCGTTTTCCTGTCTAATTTTCTGTCTAAACCTTTGAACCCCCGCTGAAACAAAATAGCAAGTCTTTGACAGTATTCTTGTACAATATGGATAATTTAACCAAATTATTAAACAAAATTTTAGCCATGCTCTGGCAGAAGGCGGTTTAAATCTTTACCACACAATCCCAACCTTTAAAGACCCTAAGAAAGAAGCCTTCTGAAAACATTGTGGGAAAAGGAGAAAATGCTGGTAACCAGCATTTTCTCCTTTTCTCACAATGTTTTCTACCCTTTCCAAAACATTTCAATTTTTGAGTCACATTTCTTTTGTCGCGTGCAAACGCTTTCGATTTGGACTCATCTAAAATTTTGTCGTTAGGTAAAGAATTCATGCATCTCTGTGATCCATTATACCAATCTAAGTCAATTCACATACACACTTAACAAACAGAGGGTATTGATCAAAGATCATACTACAAGTTGTATGCAGTCTGATCTAAATCTATGCTGCCCACAAAAGCTGTGCTTAAGCCTACGGTGGTAAAAGGTTTAACCCTTTGCCACACAATCCCAAGTTTTAACGACCCTGAAAAAGAAGGCTTTTGAAAACATTGTGGGAAAAGGAGAAAATGCTGGTAACCAGCATTTTCTCCTTTTCCCACAACGTTTTCTATCCTATCAAAGACAGAAATTATCACTTGAGGTAAATTTATTTTGTCACCGGCAAATGCTGTCAATTTGATCGAATCCAAAGCTTTGTTGTTTGGTAAAAAGTATAACAAGTAACTGTACAAAAGAAGCTGATTACACGACTCAACTTGCCGTACCAGATAAGTTAAAACTCATCAAAAACTTTCACAAGTGACACAAAGGAGAAACATTTGAAGACAAGGAAAGTAATTTTCTTATATACCAGTAATTACTGGAATACAATTAGGGACGGAAGCAACTGCTGATTATGTGGTAATGACTTAACCCTTTAGCAAACGATCAATACTCTGTCTTCAGGACCGAGAATCATTCACTGTCGGAAATGGTGAAAATACTGGTAACCAGCATTTTCATCTTTACCAAAAAATATTTTCTCCTTTTCCCATAGTGTTTTCACAGGCCTTGCTTCAAAGAGTCATGGATACACAGGATTGTCAGTAAAAAGGTTACGGCATGGTAGATAAATGGTTGTCGGTTTGTATGGCGTTTAACACCCTTTTCAATATTACTTCAGTTATATCTCAGCAACCAGTCCATCTATCCATACATTCCTGGAGTTTCTTCTACCAGTACTTCGCAAAATATTCTCCCCAAGTCACTAGCTGCTTTCCCATATAACCATGAACATCAAAACAATGAGATAGATGTATGAAGTAAGAATTAACGCCTAATTACCAGCACCTGCATAGCAAATATGCAGCTGATGGTTCTAAAACCATCCCTGTTCAGTGTTCAATATAAATAATCAACTTCTATTGAGGTTTCTTTTGTAAATAAAAGTGAAAATATTGTGGCAAAAGGAGACATTACTCACTATAAGGTTGTAAGGAGTCAAATACACACATACATACATACAGACTCCTACACAGACACAAAATGGACACAACATTAGATACAAAATCGACACTGAACATGACACTAGCCCCACGACAGCTTTCTGGCTCTCTGCCATTTGAGCTTCAAAATTTGATGATCATAACCAAATCTAACATTTTCTCCAGGTCTATCCTAAATTTCTACTACAGATCAAGATTTTCTTGGCCGTAGTTTAGCATCAGGTAGTTGATGGTGTAGACCCGTGATCAAACTACATGCCCCGTGCAGCCTGATCCTAATGTACAGTCTCAGAAAGCCACTGGAGTCCCTCAGCAGTGGAAGGGTGATAATGGGGTGATAAATACACAAAGAGTAGGTTTGATAGACAGAAAAAGGTGTTCTTAATTTTTCTCTCACTTAGTAACAAGTATTTGTTTATTTACCTCTTCACCAAATAATTCCATGTTTTAACAACCTTTAGAAACAAGACCTTTTGAAAAAATTGAGGGAAAAGGGGAAAATGCTGGCAACCAGCATTTTCTCCTTTTCCCACCATGTTTTCTATCCTCTGAAAGATAGATTCCATCAGTTTTACCGCATTTTAGTTTGTCGTCTGCCAATATTTTCAATGCAGACCAGTCTAAAATGTTCGCATCTTGTAAAGATTTTATGTCAGACTGGTGCTCCCACACACCGATTCATCTATATCCTGGATTATCTTAATCTAACCTTTAACCCCTGCCATCATAATCTGCATCCATCCTTGCTTTAACTCATTACAAAAAGGCTAACTTTGCACTTGCCCATATTAAAAACATTTTGCTGACAACAAATAAAAGACCCCATAGCTGCCAAAATAGCTGGCAGGTAAATTAATTTTTCACATCAGGTAAAAAGTAATCAAAAGATAGGGCAACCTCGCAACTTTTAACTTAGTTTTAGATTTCAATTTCACCACCTACTGTTTACTTTTGGCAGCTATAGGGCCTTTAAGGTTACCCTGGACCCATCCATCAATAAGTCATTATCATGATCCTTTAGATGGTCATTAAAATTTCATCACATATGTAATCATGTAATGACCCAGGGACTATAACAAGGTCACTAAAGTTGATCCTAGTTCTAGTTTACTGTTTCTATTCTTCGTTAACGATATACTTTTAAATATGAAAAGTGATATTGATGATCTTTTTACCATTGATGATCTTAAAGTATTCCTGTTATTATTTGCTGATGATGCTGCACTGTTCGCACATTCACCACAAGCATTACAATCATTACTTGACGATTTACATATGAACTGTACGACTTGGAATCTAACAGTCAATACTAACAAAACTAAAATAATGATATTCAAGAGAAGAAGACATACTACCTTTGATTTTGTTTATAACAATACAGTTTTGGACGTCGTTGATAATTTTAAATACTTGGGAATATACTTTTTCAAAAATGGGAGCTGGTCTAGAACGCAAAAATATATCGCAAAACACGCCCAATCAGCACTACATAACTTGTTTATTGTTTTCAACCAGCTTTCCTTAAATATCGATGATAAATGCAGTCTCTTTAACAGTTTAGTCGGCTCAGTTCTAAATTATAGTGCAAGTATATGGGGAAATCATCCCTGTAAAAGTATTGAATTAATTCATTGCAAATTTATGAGAAAAATTCTTGGGGTTAAAAAGTCAACCAATTTAGATGGACTTTATGGAGAACTAGGAAGATACCCAATGCAAATAAGCAGAAAATTACTTATCATGAAATTTTGGATCAAAATAATGGAAAAACCAGAAACCTCATTGGTGAAAAAAATTTATCTAATGTTAAAAAGAGATGCAGATGCCAATAACAATTATAACAATCTAAATTGGGCTTATCATGTAAAACACGCACTCAATGAAATTGGCATGACAAATCTGTGGCTTAATCCAAATGGAAGTAATTATCTTTTTAAGTACATTGAACAACAAATAACTGACATATTTAAGCAAAAATGGTATTCAAATATAAATAATTCAGCTAGATTAGAATCATACAATATCTATAAACATAGTTTTGAAAGAGAAAAATATTTGGATTGCATAACTAATGACAAATTTAGAATAGCCCTGTCCAAGTTCAGATTATCTTCTCATAATTTGGCTATAGAATTAGGCAGACACTTAAATATCCCAAGAGAAAATAGACTTTGCCCGCACTGTAATCAAAATATGGTTGAAAATGAATACCATTTCCTTCTCACCTGCACGAAATATTATGAACTGCGTAAACAATATCTGAAAAAATATTATTATCAATGGCCAACAATTAATAAATTTGAATCCCTAATGAGTTCAAAGTCAACAAAAACAATAAATAACGTCGCTCGTTTTATTTTTGTTGCAACAAGACAAAAACAGTTCTAATCCCTAACGAAAATCGCTTTTACTTACTATAGTTTCAAAAATATACTTCAATAAGAAAATGTGCAATCATTAACAGTACAAACCTTTAGCGCCAATCAAAGTTTTTACTATTCTTACAGGGAGTTTTGTTCGGGATCAGACTACGCTTGAGGAGTGGTCTGATCTTGAACAAAACAAACTGATCTATTATGAGAAATCTTAACCGAAAAAGTACAACTCATCGAGTATGTTATCCCTTCATGGGTGCTAAAATTAGTATTACTCATCCGAAATTATGGATTTAGATCGGACTGCTCCTGGCAGATAGTCTGATCTGACTATAAAAATGGCGCTGTTGGTGTTGATGCAGTGAATTACTTTTTTTTTTCCAATTGTGTATCCTTTATTTCATACTTCTCAGATAACAACAATATTTTCAGGTCTTTGTTTTCTGCGCATGTGGGCATAAATTTGTTTAATATTTGTTGTAAGCTATAAACATGCTAGTGCTGTTTTATGCTGAAAAAAAAAATGCTTGCATCTGCAGTGAAATTTTAATGAGCATCTGAAAGATCATTATCATAATTTAGTGATGGATGGATGCATTCCCTTACAATGTGGTTCAGATTTTTTTTTAATGGGATAAAAAATACTAATGAAAAAGGAAAATATAAAACATCCCCATTTATTATCCGAGCTTTTGAAAACACTGTAGGGAAAGGAGAAAATGCTGCAAAACCAGAATTTTGTCCTGTTTCCTTTTCTACAGTTTTTCCTGCCGCATAAATTACGAATCATAAATCAATATATTTGGTTGTCTACAAAATACTTTCAATTTGGACAAGTTTAAAAATTTGTCATCTTACAAAGAGTTGAAAAAAAGACCCAACTTTTATGTAAAACATCCCCCCTAGGGTTTGGGAGAAAAAATTCAATAGGCGAGAAAAAATGCAATAAAAGTTAAGTAAAATTTTCAATAAAAAAGAAAATGCCTTAAGGTTTCATTCACCCTTAAAGCACCTTTCACGAATATAGTTGCCTTTGCAGCCAGTGTAGATCAAGATCAGACTGCACAAAACGTGTAGTCTGATCTTGATCTACACTGTCTGCATTTTGCTGAGACATTCTGGAACAGAGCAACCTTGAAATTGTGATTATTTGGGTCTTCTTTCTAGACTGAAAGTGGCTGTTGAGTTTATTCAGCACTCTCTAAGGGTTTAATCTAAATCTATACTTTTTCACCCTTACAAAAGCAAACGCATTACATAGGCATTTTGCATTTCAAATGACATTCAAATCTAAAAATAAAAAGACCAATATTTATCCCTTAACTTATGACAAAATTTTAGACATGACCAAACAGAATGCCATCTTCACAAGCCAAGGTGACCACAACTACAAAGATCTTAATATAGGACTGCCTGAAGGTCTGAATGTATTTGCGGAAAAAAAAAAACTAATGAGGCTCCATTGATAGTGATGTCATTGAAAGGGTAGGAAAACTTGTGGGAAAAGGACAAAATGCAGCATTATGGTATACAAGCATTTTCTCCTTTTCCAAGAAGGTTTTGAAAAGCTTTCTTTCCAAGAGTCATCAAAGCTCGAAAGGAAAGCTTTTGAAAACATTGTTGGAAGAGGAGAAAATGCTGGTAACCAGCATTTTCTCCTTTTTCTACATCATTTTCTACCCTTCCCAAAGCAAATTTTAAATTTTTGAGTCACACTTATTTTGTTGCCTGCAAATGCTTTGAATTTGGACAAGACAAAAATTTTGTCCTGTGGTAAAGAGTTAACTCTGTTCCAAACAACAGAAAGTTAGACTTGTCCATACTCAAAACATTTTGTAGGTGACAAATTAACCGTTTAACAACAACCAGCATTTTCTCCTTTTCCTACAATGTTTTCTACATTTTCAAAGACAAATAATGTCATTGGAGTCACATTTGATATGCTGTCTGAAAATGCTTTCAATACTGATGATTCCAAAATCTGTCACATGGTAAAGATTTAAATGTTGCTGAAAGATAAAACTAGTCTATGAAAGGTTTGAAAACTTCGTTGGAAAAGGAGAAAATGCTGGTAGCCAGCATTTTCTCCTTTTCCAACGAAGTTTTTAAAAGCCTCCTTCACATAAGACCAACCACAGACAACTTCCTCCATATCTTGTGGTAAACCACTTTAGAACAGGCTGGATAGGTGCACTTGCAGCAGTGATCATAAATGGAATTACCCGGTATGTTCAAAACAGTATTAAATACCATACAAACAAAACAAACCTTTTGCAGGGCTGTTTCATCTGCCAGCTCCTGGACAGCTATTATACTCAACCTGAAAATGAAAAAAAAACATGAAAAAAAACTGTGGTCATCGGAGAAACTAAAAGTATGTTCTACAAGACTTCAGTTCACTTTATTTCTCATATTTGTAAACTCTTTACTAAACAATAAATATTTAGACTGGTCCAAACTGAAAGCATTTGCAGACGACAAATTAAAAGTGCCTCAAAGGATGTAATTTGTCTGTAAAAGAGTGGAAAACATATTTGGAAAAGGAGAAAATGCTGGTTACCAGCATTTTCTCCTTTTCCCACAATGTTTTTGAAAGCCTTCCTTCTTAGGGTTGTTAAAATGTGGGACTGTTTGGTAAAAGGTTAAAAGAAAACAACAGGAAATCATATAATTACAAAATGCTCTTTGAGGCACGAGTATGAAATATATACAAGTCATGCTCTGTGAAAAAGGGGTTTAACTCTTTGCCTAACAACAAAATTTTAGACTAGTCCAAATTGAAAGCATGTACAGATGACAAAATATATGTGATTCAAAAATTGAAATTTGTTTCAGGAAGTGAAGGAAATATTGTATCTTCTCCTTTTCCCACAGTGTTTTCAAAAGGGCCTTTTCCAAGTCAAAACTTTGTATTATGTGGTAAAGGGTTAATGAATCTGCATAAACTATCAGGCTGACCAGTCAAAACTTTTTGCTATTTGTGAATTTTCTGTATGTCCAAGGACTGTTCTACCTCATGATTCAATCTGCTGATAGATAAAATGGATTTTATGGATTCATAATTATGTGATAACTTGGTTTGTATAACTATAATGCATTAGAAAGACGCATTAATCCTTTACCACACAATCCAAAGTTTTATCAACTTTGAGGAAGAAGGTCTGCGAAAACATTTTGGGAAAAGGAGAAAATGCTGGTAACCAGCATTTTCTCCTTTTCCCAATATGTTTTCTACCCTTTCAAATGACAACTTTCATCATTTGAGTCATACTTAACCCTTTACCACATGGCAAAATTTTGGACTGGACCAAATTCAAAGCATTTGAAGTCAAAAATTTAAATGTAGCTCAAATGATGATTTCTGTCTTTGATATGGTAGAAAACATTGTGGGAAAAGGAGAAAATGCTGGTTACCAGCATTTTCTCCTTTTCCTACAATGTTTTCAAAAGCCTTCCTTTCCAGAGTCGTGAAAACCAGGGATTGTTTGGTAAAGGGTTAATTTGTCGCCTGCAATTGCTTTGGATTTGGACAAGTCTAAAATTTTGTCGTTTGGTAAGGACTTAAACCCCCTTTTCTAGAGCACGACACATATTCTTATACAGAAAAGGAGTAGTATTTTTCATTATTTGTGACTAGTGTACATCATTTTATTAAGTGTAATGTAACTGCTATTTTGTCATTTGCAACTCAATTTGGATCTGTCTAAAAGTTTTTCCCTAGTTAACTCTTTGCCACACAATCACAGGTTTTCACAACTCTGAGAAAGAAGCCCTTTGAAAACATTGTTGGAAAAGGAGAAAGTGCTGGTAACCAGCATTTTCTCCTTTTCCCACAATATTTTCTACCCTATCACAGTCAGAAATCATCATATTACCAAGATTTAATTTGTTGTCTGCAAATGTTTTGAATTTGGTCCAGTCCAAAAATTTGTCATTTGGTAAAGAGTAAACTCTACCAAACAATCACAGGTTTTCACGACTGAGAAAGAAGCCCTTTGAAAACATTGTTGGAAAAGGAGAAAGTGCTGGTAACCAGCATTTTCTCCTTTTTCCACAATGTTTTTCTACCCTCCCAAAAACAAATTTCAATCTTTGAGTCAAGTTAATTTTGTCGTCTGCAAATGCTTTCAATTTGTACCAGTCTAAAATTTTATTGTGTGGTAAAGACTTTAGATTTTGTTCTAAAATAAGTACTCCGTCACTTATATTTCCTGTCTCTGTTCTATTTATAGAACTAATATCATGATCTATTGTGTAAGTATTGACCCTTGACCTTTGTTCATACTACATGTATATCATTGTATTTAAATTGTCCCGTAATCTAAGATCATTTGATGATAAGATAACAATAATACAACAATAAAAGCAATGCTTTTGTGTGGCAACTTCAAACTGTAACTTTTTACCAAACACTAGAATTTTGGACTCTTCAATCTTGAAAGCAGTAGTGAGTTGCAGACGACAAATTAAATTTGGCTCCAATGATGGAATATGTATGAAAAATGGTGGAAAACACATAGGGGGAAATGGACAAACTGCTGAAATTTCAGCATTTACACTTTTCCCACATTGTTTTCAGACAGCATTTTGGTAAAAGCTTGTAAAAACATACTAGTATTGCCTGGTAAAGTGTTAAGATTTACCAAACCACAAAATAATAGACTCAACAAAACTGAAAGCATCTGCAGACGACAAATTAAATATTTCTATGCTGATGATTTTTGTCTTTGTTAGGGTAGAAAACATTGTGGGAAAAGGAGAAAATGCTGGTTACCAGCATTTTCTCGTTTTCCCACAATGTTTTCAAAAGCCTTCAAAAGCCTTCTTTTCCACGGTCGTTAATACTCGGGATTGTGTGGTAAATGGTTATAAGAAAGATAACATTTATCAGGAATCCTGAATGGCCAAAATAAAGCAAAAACATCCACTTTAACTCTTTACAAAACAACAAAGCTTTTTACCTGTCCAAATTGAAAGCATTTGCAGATGACAATTAAAGGGTAACTCAAAAGAAGAGATTTGTCTTTGAAAGGGTAGAAAACATTGTTGGAAAAGAAACAAAATGCTGGTAGCCAGTATTTTCTCCTTTGACCCTTTACCACACAATCCCAAGTTTTAACAACCATGTAGAAGAAGGCTTTTGAAAACATTGAGGGAAAAGGAGAAAATGCTGGCTCCTTTTTCCCACAATGTTTTCTATCCTTTCGAAGACAGAAGTCACCTTTTGAGCCATATTTAAGTTGTTGTCTCTGAATGCTTTCGTTTGGTTGAGTTTAAAATTTTGTTGTGAGGTAAGGAGTTAACCACAATGTTTTCTAATCTTTCAAAGAGAAACCCCACCATTTGAGCCACATGTTGTCACTGGCAACTGCTTTTGATTTGAGAGGGTCCAAAATGATCATTAGGTATAAAGTTTAAGGGCCTGTTTCTGCAACTATTTCAATTTGAATAACAGAAAAAAGATCATAAAAGATTCTGAAATATACATTCTTACCCATTTTCTAGTATAGTCATACAGACCACATCTCGTACACCCTTGTTGTTCGATTTCTCTGTTGAGAAACATTCGAGGTTCCATGATGCAACTTTTAAAGCGTTTCTGTTTTTATATTTGAACACTGGCAAATCAACAAAAGGCCTGGTGGGCTTTTCTGACATTGGCCCAGGCACATCCACCAGGTTTTCTAATGAAGCTTTTGAAAATTCAACAGACGGGTTCGAATTATTCTCTGAATTTATAGAAATTTCTGATGTTCGACTAGGAATTGCACTGTTGTTAAAGTTTGATGACTTTTTCGATGAAGTGTAAGAAACATCATCTGATGTAAAATTTTCATCCAGAGTCAAATGGGGTTTTATTGCACTTAAAATATGATATCCGATACCTTTAACTTTGATAAGGTCATCTAGACAGAAAAATGGTCCCTTTTTGTCCCTGTATGATACTATGTTTTCTGCTAGAGTCTGACCAATTCCTTTCACTTGCATTAATTGGAATACGTTAGAAGTGTTCACATTTATTAGATGTCCCGCACTCTTATCTCTTGGTGAATCTCTTCCATTTGGTTTATCTCTTCCAGATGATACTACACCATTGATGCGTTTCACACAAACTTCATCTCGGAACTTTTCTAATTTAGCAGCACCAACTCCTGACACTAATGCGACATCTTCTACACATTTAAATCCTCGAATCTGTTTTCTGTACTCTATAATTGCTTTGGCTGTTTCACGATTTATCCCGGACAATGTCATCAATTCTTCCTCTGTCGCAGAATTCACGTCAATCTGACCGTTTACAAGCGCTTCACTCTCCTCACCCAGGGACATATTAAATGTGGCACTAAGTTGTCTTTTATGGGTCTTAAACCCCTTCTTTCCATTATTAGCACCACCATCCTCAATTCCACTGTTTCTTGGAATACAACAACTGTTTACTCCACCCATTTTCTTTCTATATTCTCTATGTACTTGTTTAGTAAAATCAACTTCAATAAAACCCTAACACAAGTGTATCAACTAAAAATAGTTATCTCGTAAAATCTGGCAAAATCCATAAAAAAAGAACCCATCTCAGATAATTTTATTTTAATCTGTTCTTTTAATAGAAATAACTAACATGCGCACACAGATAAAAATCTATACCTCTATCTATATCCCCCACAAGTAATTAAATAACATATCACGTATATTTTCATAGCTCTAAATAGCAATCCAAATAATTTGTTGTACTTAAGTAACCGGACATTTACATAACTTATATTTTTTATAACCGTTATACACTAATCGGAGGTCAACATTCTCTTTCAAATTGGATTAGCTCCAGTGCCCTTCAGAAGTCTACTGAATTTTTTCCCCTGATTCAATTTCATAATGAATACACCCTGTGTCTAGCTGTTATTGGTTTCTTGGTAGCTCTACCTGAAAGTATATATGATGATCAGATTAAGATTAGATAACAGAAAATAACACTCTTCTCAACACCTCATAATTATTAGTCGAGAGCTCCAGATAACAGGTCGTGATGCTATTATAAATTCATTATTTCTCTTCCAAACCCTATATAGTGGGTACTCCTTAGAACTGTCTCCATGAGACGATTTTAATGATTCCCATAACATAGGGTTTGGTGGAAAATAATTGATATTTTCAATTTTGAAATCAAAATCACTCACTCTGTCTGGAGCTCCGAGTTATTTAGAAAACACCTGCTGCTGTTTGTAACAGTGGCACAAAATTGATGTAAATACATGTACTTCAGAATTTTACTGTTACCCATTTCTTAACTCTTTACCAAACAATCCCGAGTTTTAACGACCCTGAGGAAGAAGCCTTTAGAAAACATCGTGGGAAAAGGAGAAAATGCTGGAAACCAGCATTTTCTCCTCTTCCCACAATGTTTTCCACCTTGTCAAAGACAAATTCCATCATTTGAGCCACATTCAAATTGTCGTCTGCAAATGCTTTCAATTTGGACAAGTCTAAAATTTTGCCATTTGGTAGAGTTAATAGAAAGCCTATATGCATATGATATAGAGAAAAGGAGAAATTGCATGTAATACGTAACTATTTCTTTTCTCGATGAACAATAATAATTGCTTGTTACATGGAAATTTCAGCTCCTTTTCCTAATAAACAACTGCTTGTTCCAGTCAGTTGCCCCTTCTTGTTCCAACAAGTTACTCATTTTCCCAAGAAACAATCAAACCACCGCTTATTCATAGAAAATTGCATCTGGTTTCCAGTAAACAACATCTTGTTGCAGGAAGTTGCTTCTTTTCCAAATAAACAAGTGCTTGTTTCGAGAAAATTTTTCCTTTTTCTCACAAAGTTTTCCAAGTATTTCTCCATTAAACTACTTGTACCTGTGAGTGATATGTTAAAATCATATATTACCATGGTTAACTCTTTACCACATGACAAAAATGTAGATTTGTCCGAATACAAAGGAAATGCAGACGACATTTTAAATGTGGCTCGAAGTAGAAATTTATTTTTTGAAAGGATAGAAAACAATGTGGGAAAAGAAGAAAATGCTGGTTACCAGCATTTTCTTTTTTTCCCACAATGTTTTCAAAAGTTTTCTTTCTCTACTAGAGTAGATCATTTTAAGTCAGTATTGTGTGGTAGACAGTTAACTAAATTTTACACCAATCTCCCTCATTAAATTAATGTTGTTGCATAACCCATTACGGCACAATCTTGACTTTTGTCAACCCTTATGAGGAAGCCTTTAAGAGATAACATTGTTGGAAAAGGAGAAAATTCCCATCATGGGCATTTTCTCCTTTCCTTTCAATGTTTTTTCTTTTGCCTTTCAGAAGACAATCGATTGTTGAGCCACTTCCATTTTGTCAACTGCAAATCCCCATAATATATCTAAATGTTTGTCATTTGCTTAGGAGTTCATTAATCTCTAGTTTTCAAATTGTTGAACATGGACAATTCTAACATTTTTTTTTTATCTGAAAAAGAGTTTTAAACTCTGTAAAAGAAGTTCTGATTAATTGTATAGTTTTAACACGGTTTTCAACATTATTTCAGTTATATGGTGCAGCCAGTGCACCTATTCATGCTTTCCTTATGTTTCTTTTAACAGAACAAAATATTCTTTCAAAGCCACAGGCTGCTTTCCCACATAACCATTGTTGAAACAAAGGTCAGCGGTGAGAGAGGAATGAATCCTTTTGCAATGACTATCATCAATCCTCGGAAAGAGATTGGTCAAGCCCTGGAACGAACCAGCTACCCCCTGTTCCTTAAGTCCTGCAGGCTACCCACTGAGCTACTGCGGCTTGGCTAGTAAAAGAAAACACAAAAATAAGAACTTATCTGCAAAGAAATATCCAAAAATCATACTTGCTGGTCTGTATACTTGTAAACTGACCATTGCTGTCAATAAAAGTGTGTTTACGCTATATTATTACTCTAATTAACCTACTTTACACATTGATAAATTATCAGTTTACTGTGACCTTCAACTTTTATCCTTCGTCAAACAATCCCAATTTCCAACGACCCTGAGGAAATAGGCCTTTGAAAACATTCTGAGAAAAGGAGAAAAAGCTGTTGACCAGCATTTTCTTTTTTCCTAATGATGCAACATTTGATTTGCTGTCTGCAAATGTTTTAAAGTTGCAAAGTCTGTAATTTTCTCTTCCAGTGAAGAGGTAACTGGTTAATTCTGAACGTCTAAACTCCTTCAGAAATCTTTTTTTTTTTCCTCTACAAGCTTATTTGAAGCAACTTATGACGTATGAAAGTCCATATCAGCATAAAGTTTGCACTATGCACTTTGTATAGAGCACTTGACATAGAATAATTATGTATTTCATTCCTCCATGGATTTACTCTCATTATGTGTTTCTATCATAGAGTGCTTTTAAAAACATTGAGGAAAAAGTAGCAATTGCATGTTACATGAAGCAACTGTTCCTTTACCTGCAATGTACTTCATTCTATTGTAATATTGTGGAAAAAGGTGACCAAGCTAAAATTGTGTTGTCTGAACTAGGCTCTGTGAAAATTGGACTTAACCCTTTACCACACGGCAAAATTTAAGACCTATCCAAATTGAAAGCATTTGCAGACGACAATTTCATAGTGGCTCAAATGACGCAACTTTTCTTTGATAGGGTAGAAAACTTTGAGGGAAAAGGAGAAAATGTTTTCAAAAGGCCTCTTCTTCAGGGGTGTTAAAAGGCGTCATTGTGTGGTAAAGGGTTAATGCATCAGCAAAAAGTATTGACTCAAGTCAGCCTGCACAATCTGTGCAGGCTGACCCGAGTTGAAACTTTTTGCTACTGGTCAATTTTCTGCATGTCATTGGACCAATCTAACTCACCATCCAGTCTGTTGTCAGACAACAGGGATTTTATGGATCCATTATCATATTATGACTTGCTTGGTATAATGCATCATGGGGATGCATTGACTCTTTACCACACAAAAACATGTTAGACTCATCAAACTCCATAAGGGTCATTTAAACACGGGATCAAAGCCCTTGTGCCAGGGCATGGTTCCTATATAAACGTATAATTACCGAATAATTATAAAAAGAATTCAGTGGTCCATGCGTTAAAAACATTCCCAGACATAACAATTACTGCAAGCCTAGAGCCAACAACTTCATCTACTCTCTAATAAACAACAGAACTATAGACTTGCCAAAACTGAAGGTATTTGCAGATGAAAATTCAAATGTAGCTAAAATTCTTTGGGATTTGTCTTTCAAAGAGTAAAATACATTGTGGGAAAAGGGGAAAATACTGGCTACCAGCATTTTCTCTTTATCCCAAAATATTTCATTTATATTCAAATATTTTCATTGTTGTCCTGTAATTGTGATGTAAAGGATTGACACTACCACAAATAACTCATTAATACGGCTTCTCTAAAAACCCAAAGGCACATTTTCCCCTCTGAAGAAAGTTTTGGTCAAACATCAGTGAGTGGACAGTGTGAACCCAAGATCAGACTGCACAGAATGTGCAGCCTGCTCTTGATCTAGGCTGTCAGCAAAAGCTAGGAAAGTCACCATTGGTAGTGAAAGAGATAAAGGATATATTTTCTTATTTGTCCCTAATTATTGCAATGTCTCGAAGCCAATATTTCGGTAAACAGTTTATCATACTCAATAACAGTCAATTTCTTTCATGATGAATATTTACAAGTAATACATCACTGACAACATCCTGAACAAACAAGATACTTCAGGCTCTTGTAACTCTTTACCAAATGAAAAAATTTTAGACTGGTCCAAATTGAAAGCATTTGCAGACAACATAATTATTAAAAACAGCTCACATGGTAGTAACTTTTGGTGAAAGTGATGAAAACCTTGTGGGAAAAGGGGAAAATGCTGGTTACCAGTATTTTCTCCCTTTCCCATAAGATTTCTAAAGGGCTATTTCCACAGGGTCGTTACAACTTGGGATTGTGCGGTACTCTTTACCACACAACCTTGAGTTTAAAAGATTCGGAAAAGAAGGCTTTTGAAAACGTTGTTGGAAAAAGTGGTAGAATCATCATTTACTCCTTTTCCCGCATTGTTTTCAACCAAAACATTTCAAAGTCACACTGATTTGTTGTCTGCAAATGCTTTCAAAGTGGACAAATCCAAGAATGTGGTACATGGTAAAGAGTTTGGTCTTTATCATTCAATCCCCACTTTAAACGACCTTGAAGAAGACTTTTTAAAACATTGTGGGAAAAGGAAAATATGCTAATAACCAGCATTTTCTTCCTTTTCCAACAATGTTTTCTACCCTATCAAAGGCAGAAATCATCATTTGAGTCATGTTTAATTTGTAGCCTGCAGACGCTTTCAATTTGGTCTAGTCTAAAATTTTGTTGTTTGGTTAAAGGTCAGTCTTTAATCCTTTACCAAACAATCCCAACTTTTAACGACCCTATGAGAGAAGCCTTTTGAAAACATTATGGGAAAAGGAGAAAATGCTGGTTACCAGCATTTTCTCCTTTTCCCACAATGTTTTCTACCCGATCAAAGAAAACTCATTTTATATGAGCCACATTGAAACTGTAATCAGCAAATGCTTTCAATTCCAACAGGTCTAAAATCTTGTTGTGTGGTAAAGGGTTAATCACATGACAAAACTTTGGACTCGCCCACACAGAAAGCTTTTGCATATGATAAAATAAATATGATTAAAAAATATACCAGTAAATTCCCCCATGGAGGTGTGAAAAACATAATGGGAAACGGAGAAAATGCTGGTTACCAGCATTTTCTCCTTTTTCCACAATGTTTTCAAAAAGCCTATTCCCTAGTTATTAAAATTCAAAATTGTGTTGTAAAGGGATAAACCATTTTCAAAGATTCCAAGTTATAATGACCATAACAAGAGGGCCATGATGGCCCTGAAGTTGCTCACCTGAGTCTTTTGACCAAACATGACCCATTTTCAATCTCTTTTGAGATATTATGACAAACATTCTACCAAGATTTTCATGAGTTATTGACCCAAAATGACCCACTTGCAAACTGGTGCAAGACCAACATTCTGACCAAGTTTCATGAGTATTGCGTTAAAAATGAGGCTTCTAGAAAGTACGCAAGGTTTTCGAAGATTTGACCTAGTGACCTAGTTTTTGATCCGACATTACCCATTTTCGAACTCTTCCAAGATATTATCAGGACAAACATTCTGACCAACTTTCAGGAGTTTTGGACTAAAAATGTGGCCTCTAGAGCATACACAAGGTTTTTCTAAGATTTGACCTAGTGACCAAGTTTTTGATCAGACATTACCCATTATCAAACACTTTTGAGATATTACCAAGACAAACATTCTGACCAAGTTTCATGAGTATCGGACTGAAAATGTGGCCTCTAGAGCATTCACAAGGTTTTTCTAAGATTTGACCAAGTGACCTAGTTTTTGACCCGACATTACCCATTATCAAACTCTTTTGAAATATCACCAAAACAAACATTCTGACCAAGTTTCAAGAGTATCAGACTGAAAATGTGGCCTCTAGAGCATACACAAGGTTTTTCTAATTTTTGACCCAGTGATCTAGTTTTTGACCTGACATGACCCATTTTCAAACTCGTCTGAGATATTATTGAGACAAACATTCTGACCAAGTTTCAGGAGTATCGGACTGAAAATGTGTCCTCCAGAGCGTACATAGGTTTTTTTAAGATTTGACCTAGTGACCTAGTTTTTGACCGGACATGACCCATTATCAAACTTGTCCGAGATATCATCAAGACAAACATTTTAACCAATTTTCGGGAGTTTTCAACTGAAAATGTGGTTACTAGAGCGTACACAAGGTTTTTCTAAGATTTGACCTAGTGACCTACTTTTTGACCCGACATTACCTATTTTCATACTCGTCCAAGGTATCATCAAGACAAACATTCTGACCAAGTTTTAAGAGTTTTTGACAGAAAATGTGGTTTCTAGAGTGTACACAAGGTTCTTCTAAGATTTGACCTAGTGACCTAGTTTTTGACCCGACATGATCCATTTTCAAACTCGTTCGAGATATCATCAAGACAAACATTCTGCAAGTTTCAGGAGTTTTGGATTGTAAATGTGGCCTCTAGAGTGTACACAAGGTTTTTCTAAGATTTGACCTAATGACCTAGTTTTTGACCCAACATGACCCATTTTCAAACTCGTCCGGGATATTATTTGAGACAAACATTCTGACTAACTTTTAGGAGTTTTGGACTGAAAATGTGGCCTCTAGCGCTTACACCAGGTTTTTCTAAGATTTGACCTAGTGACTTAGTTTTTGACCCAACACAACCCATTATCCAACTCGTCCGGGATATCATCGAGACAAACATTCTGACCAAGTTTCACAAGTATCAGACTGAAAATGTGGCCTCTAGAGCGTACACAAGGTTTTTCTAAGATTTGACCTGGTGACCTAGTTTTGACCCGACATGACCCATTTTCTAACTCTTCCGAGATATTATCAAGGCAAACATTCTGACCAACTTTCAGGAGTATTGGACAGAAAATGTTGCCTCTAGAGCATACACAAGGTTTTTCTAAGATTTGACCTAGTGACCTAGAAAACCCTGAGAAAGAGGAAAAAATGCCAATAACCCAGCACTTACTCCTTTTCCCACAATGTTTTCTATCCTTTCAAAATCAAATTTCAATTTATGAGTCACAATAAGTCTGCAAATGCTTTCAATTTTGACAAGTCTGAAAAATTGTCAATTGGTAAAGAGCCTGCAGCAGGTCATTTACTTCTTGAATCCGTAAGTGAACGAAAAAGTTCTAAAACCATGCAATCCAAAGTATAACTACCTCGAGAAAAAATGCTTTTGAAAGCATTATGGGAAAAGAAGAAATTGCTGCAGTACTTACCAGTATAATGCATCTACTCCATTTTCCCACAATATTTTCCAACCTTAAAGAGTCTGATCCTGTTAATATTTATCTGAAAATGCTTCCAATTTGAACATGCCTAAAATTTTGTAGTTTTTTTAACTCTTTACCACACAATCCAGACTTTTAACGACCTTGAGGAAGAAACCTTTTGAAAACATTGTGAGAAAAGGAGAAAATGCTGGTAACCACCAAGCCAAGAGTTCTAGATTTGCTTTGGCAAGCCCATCAAATTAATAAGTAAGTTTCTATATCCCTTTTCAAAACAGTCTTGAAGAAAAACGCTTTTGAAAACATTCCAAGAAAAGGAACAAATGCTGGTATATGGCATTCTCCTTTTCCAACAATGTTTTCTACTGTTTCAGAAACAAAAGCCCCATTTGTCACCTGCAAATGCTTTCTAGGCTAGGGCCTAGTCTGAAATTTTGTTGTATGGTAAAGAACCAGCAATTTTATCATTAACCCTTTACCAGACAACAAAATTTTAGCCTTGTCCAAATTGAAAGCATTTGCAGATGAAAATTGTAATGTGGCTCGAATGGTGCAATATTTCCTTGACAGGGTAGAAAACATTGTGGGAAATGGTATCCAGCATTTTCTCCTTTTCTCAAAATGTTTTTAAAGGCTTCTTCTCCAGGGTCGCCAAAAGTCGGCATTGTACGGTAAAGGATTAAACAAATAAAGCCACCTGTAACCAGGATCAAACACAGCCTGCCAGCTGGTTTTGACTAAAACACATTCTTGGCTTGACCTTGGCCAGTCCTAGTCAATGTTGCTTCATTCTTGTGCATGGTAAATCTTCCATACTTTGTGTCAGAGAGGCTGTTTGTTTTATTTTTAACTCTTTTACCACACAATCCCGACTTTTAACGACCCTGAGAAAGAAGCCTTCTGAAAACATCGTGGGAAAAGGAGAAAATGCTGGTAACCAGCATTTTCTCCTTTCCCCACAATGTTTTCTTCCCTTCCCAAAACAAATTTCAAATTTTCAGTCACTTTTATTTTGTCGTCTGCAAACGCTTTCAATTTGGACCAGTCTAAAATATTGTCGTTTGGTTAAGAGTTAACGCTTTACCAAACAATCCAGAGGTTCAACAACCCTGAAGAGAAAGGCTTTGGGAACACTGTTTCACAATGTTTTTCACCCTTTCATAAAAAGATCTCTTCATTAGAGTTGCATTTAACCCTTTACTAAACGACAAAATTTTAGACTGGTCCAAATTCAGAGCATTTGCAGATGAAAATTTAAACATGGTTCAAATGACGGAAATTGTTTTTAATGGTGTAGAAAACATAGTGGGAAATGGAGAAAACGCTGGTTACCAGCATTTTCTCCATTTCTCACTATGTTTTCAAAAGCCCTCTTTGTTAAGGTCATTAAAAGTCGGGATTGTGTGGTAAAGAGTTAATTTGTCATCTGCAAATACTTTTAATTTGAGCAAGTCTAACATTTGGTGTTCTGGTAAAGAGCTACGCAGCTAAGCAGGGGTGACTCAAGGCAGGGGCATAGCTAGCCCTTTTTCAACAATACACAAAAGGAGGGCCTGGGGTCCTCCCCAAGCATGGGTAAAGGGAGAAGAGCCCCCTATCAATGATGGATAAGAAATCTTTTTTTGTATAAACTCTGTTTTAACAGCTTAGGTCATATCACAGCAGGCATTGCACCTAGGCGTTTGTTTCCTGGTTTTCTCACACCAGTACTGACACAACTTTTTTTCCAAGCCACTGACTACTTTTCTCATATGTATCAGAGGTGAGAGGCAAAAAATCGCCAGACAGAAAGTTTGTCTAAACCAGATATCAAACTCTATTCCCAGGAAATTTTCAATTTTATAATATGTAGCTGCATATTTGCACATGACCAGGGATGACACTCCAAGGCAATTTGGAGCACATTGTATTTCCATGATCAGAGTGCATATTCTGTGACATTTTATATTTCAGCAAAAAATCATTTTGGGTTATTACAATAATTTGCTCAACATTTACTTTAATTCCTTAAAACCATTCCACTTGATAATGATGTAAATTAGATGTGTCTATGTATAAATTATTTGAAGACTGAAAAGGCTTGCTCAGCTAATAAACTTTTGATGGTTAGACACCACAGCACAGTAAATATGTACTGAATCAAAGTTCATTTACAGGGTTCTTACTTCTACTTGCCAAATACTTTTAAATGAACTTTTGCCCTGGATTACTAACCCCGACAAATTTTTTCACGTGTCCAAATTCAAAGCATTTGCAGACGACAAATAAGGTTCAAATTGTGGGATTTGCCTGTCTAAGGCTTGAAAACACTGTTGGAAAAGGAGAAAATCTTGGTCAGAAGCAGTTTTACCTTATATCACACTTTTCAAAAGCTTTTTCCCTCAAGTTGTTAAAACTCAGAATTGTACTGTAAAGGATAAAACCTTGACCAACAGATCCCCATGTTTTCACAACCCTGAAGAAGAAGGCTTTCAAAACATTGTAGGGAAAAGAGAAAACACCGGGTCACCAGCATTTTATACTTTTGATTCAATGTTTTCTACCTTTTGTGAGAAAACAAAGAAATCAATCTTGCCACATCTATTTATTGGCTGCAAAATTAATGCTTTCAAAATGGGCAGTCTAAAATTTTGTTCTAAGGAAAAACAGTTACTATATACGTGGATATATCTGCTTGTCGAAAAATTTGTGAATTACCAATTATGGACATTCTGCGTACGGAAATTTTTGCGAAGTAAAGACACTCATTATTTGTTGGTATACTTATGCTAAAATACGCGAACAGAAATGTTTGCGAATTTTTCAAATTAGCGAAATCGCAAAAATTTCTATGTCGCAAAATTTTCCACTTATACAGTATATAAAATATAAACAATGACATTAGTAATTTCCCATAAGTTTTAGCTCTGCAATTTATTGACCATAGATCACCAACCAAACCATTCTAACCCTTAACCTGCTAAATAATTAACCCTTTACCAAACAATCCCTGGTTTTTACGACCCAAAAGAAGAAGCCTTCTGAAAACATTGTGGGGAAAGGAGAAAATGCTGGTAACCATCATTTTCTCCTTTTCCCACAATGTTTTCTACTCTTCTAAAGTCAAGTTTCAATTTTTGAGTCACGTTTATTTTGTCGTCTGCAAATGCTTTGAATTTGGACCAATCTAAAATTTTATCGTTTGGTAAAGAGTTAAAATGAAACTTTCAAGCTGATAGTAAAAACCAAATGTTGCTATTTCAAGGGTATATTTTGGGGAAAACTATCTCCGTATCGGACAGTGTGGATTCACGATCTGCACATTCTGTGCAGTCTCATCTTGATCTACACTGTCCGCAAAAGGTCAGGGAGTTGCGCTTAGCAGCCTTAAGGTTAATTGTGGAATCTCACTTTTTAAACAAAATGAAATACAAGTACTCAGTCTCACAAAGAAAAACTTGGTAAAATTTTGAAACTTGTTTGCTTGATTCTGTTTAGTTCTGTATAAACATCCCCCTTGAGATCATCAGTGACTTATGAATCTGAGTACAAAGTCTCATTAACACTTTTCTCCCATTAATTCATCATATCATAATAAGTATTTTGACAGACGATTGTTTGTGATTACTATAAAAAATACCATGAATGTTGCTGTCAACTACTAAACTGTCACTTGTCTACCCCCTCCCCCTCCTGCATACAGCTTTGTCATGGATTTTGTAGACAGCATTGATAACGGTCAGACTGCACAGAACATGCAGTCTGATAGTACATTTGTATATCTAAACAGTCACTACCATACACCAGGAGAAAAAAGTCTACAAATGAAGTAAATTTTTATAGCTGATTCATTTATCTGGCAGCGAAAAGAATTAGCTCTTTAAAGATTTTTGACATCTGAAATAAAATTCACTTAAACTTAGAAATTATTTCTGTCTTCCAGGGCCTCCAGGCTGAATAAATAAGCAGACGGCATAGATCAAAGATCATACCGCACATTCTGCTTTCCCCAATAGCCCTTTTTTTTGCCTATGGCAGTGAAAAATAAAATACCTGAGCTGAACATGGAGATAAATCGACAAGTACATCAACTAAGTAGTACATTTCACTAATGGACAGCATGCATTATCTATAATTTATTTACACAGAGAAGATACAGCTAAAACCATCTACTGCTTAACTGTTTACCACTGAATCTCTGATGAACAGGGAATCTTCAAAAGCATTGTGGAAAATGTAGGTAACCAGGATTTTCTCCTTTCCTCAAAATGTTTTCTACCCTGTCAGAAAACTACAGTCCACTTGTATCGATTTTAAATCTATCATCTGCAGATTCTTTCAATTTGGACATTTTCAACCATGGATAACAAATTGTATGGTTGTTCAAACTGAAAGCATTTGCAGACCAAAAACAAAATGTGGGTCAAATAATGTGATTTGTCTTCTAAAAGGATAGAAAATATTGTGGGAAAAGGTGAAAATGCTGGTATCCAACATTTCCTCCTTTTCTTTCATTATTTTCAAAAGCCTTTTTCATCAGGGTTGTTAAAAGCTATGACTGTTTAGTAAAGGAGTGAACAATTTCCAGGCTGTAAAAATCTACACAAAGATCAACAAATAAGAGTTGTAGGCAATCAGTGTGGAGGAAGGGCGATTCAAAATTTTGCTATGTATTTAGGAAATCCTACTTCAACACCCACGGGCCGCTCTGGTCGTTCAAAAGTGTCCTTAAGCAAGACACTGCAAAGTCCCAACCTAGTACTTCTGATATCCAGAAAATAACTGAATAACCAAGTTGTCTTCATATAACTGTAATAGCTTACACTGATGAGGGTGCCCATTCACCCTTCACCACACAACCAGGAGTTTTAACGACCCTAAGAAAGAAAGCTTTTGAAAATACTGTGGGAAAAGGAGAAAGTGAAACGCAGCATTTTGTCCATTTTCCACAATGTTTTTTAACCTATCAAAGACAAACTTCATCATTTGAGCTAAGTTTTAACTGTCATCTGCAAATGTCTTAAATTTGGATGTCTACATTTTTGCCCTTTGGTGAAGACATTAAAACAAAAGCTAATCTGAATAGGAAGAGCCAAGTAGCTCAGTCTGTAGCATTCACAGTTTAACTGTCTACCAAATTACAAAACTTTAGACTGGTTTAAATTGAAAGCATTTGCAGATGACAAATTACAGGTGGCCAAAATGATGAAATTTGTCTTTGATAGGATAGAAAACATTGTGGGAAAAGGAGAAAATGCTGGTTACCAGCATTTTCTCCTTTTCCAACAATTTTTTCAAAAGCCTTCTTTCCCAGGGTTATTAAAAGATGGGATTGTTTGGTAAAGGGTTAAAACCCACAAATAGCTGGTTTTATTCTCAGCTTGGACCACTTCTTTTTGAGGATGCAAGCAGCATGATGGTTAATGTGATATGATTCATTCCTCTCTCACCCCAGTACACCTTTTGACTATGTTCACAGGAAAGCAGCCAGTGGCTTGGAAAGGATGTTTCGCTAAGTACTGATGAAAGAAACTTCAGGAAGGCATTGGTATGTATTCTGGCCAGTATTAATTTACCACTAACTGGAATGATGTTGAAAATGGTATGAACCCTTTAACAAATGATCCTGTGTTCTAACGACCCTAGGGATAAAAGCTTTTGAAAATACTGTGGAAAAAGGAGGAAATGCTGGTATTGATTGTTTGATTGAATGCTGTTTTATGCAGCTTTTAACATTATTTCAGTCATATAAGTGGCAGCACACTTATATACATGTATGTCCTGGGTTTCAACGGTACTGGGCTAGGGCTCTGAAGTCTTATGCCCAAAGACACACCAATGAAAACTCCTGTGCTTTCTGTGAGGCTAGAAACGAGGGCCTCAGGGTTACAAGTCATACATTTGTCAATGAAAATGCTGGTTTAACCAGCATTTTTTCCCTTTCCAACAAATGTTTTCTACCCTATCAAAAACAAGCACTTTGATTTGAGTCATGTTTAATATGTCATCTGCAAATGCTTTCAAATACCTTAATTTTCCTAATAAAAGTGCCCTCCCTAATAGTAGCACCCCCCCCTCCAGAAAAACCCTTAAATCATGATAACCTAATGTACATTAGTTGATTAAAATGACAATATTTGAAGAATTTGATGAATATTTACTCTAATTTGGTTAATATTTCCTCTTAACAATCACTAAAACACAAAGAAATACAAAATTGGACAGACTTTTTGCTTTGCAAATTGGGTACAAAATAAAGGCTTCCTATCTATGTTTTGCATGGCTCCCAGGAGATTTTATTAGGAGAAATACGGTAGGTAAAGTCTAAAATTTGGCTGTCTGATAAAGAGTTGAACATATCATACAAGCAAAATAAACAAATCCTAATGAACATGGCTTCTAGACTAATGCTCTGACAAGAAAATGTTTTAGGAAACCTGTTAACCCTTAGGCTGCTAAGCGCAAGTCACTGACCTTTTATGGACAGTGTAGATCAAGATCAGACTGCACAGAACATGCAGTCTGATCTTTGATCTACACTGTCCGAGAAGGAGATATTTTTCTCCATTAAATTAAGTTTGAAATGGCATTATTTGGGATTCTAGTATCGGCTTGAAAATTTCATTTAACTCTTTACCAAACAACAAAATTTCACACTGGTCCAGATTGAAAGCATTTGCAGACGACAAAATAAACATGACTCAAAAATTGAAACTTGACTTCGGAAGAGTAGAAAACATTGTGGGAAAAGGAGAAAATGCTTTTTACCAGCATTTTCTCCTTTTCCCACAATGTTTTCGGAAGGTTTCTTCCACTGGTTGTAAAAACCAGGGATTGTTTGGTAAAGGGTTAAGTTATTTAGAAGGATAAGACTTAATGCTACCATAGTTTTGATGAGTCTACTAGCACTCCCTCGAATCCCAAAAATATCCCTTGAAGGAGGTCCTAATTACCACATAAAGTTGTCTTGGTAACTTTTATTGCAATAGGTAAAATTATCTCTCCCTGTTACAGAAATGTTTATTATCTTTGATTTTTTTCTGGAATAGTTTTCAGCTACCATAAAATTACCAGTTTTTATAGCAATGCACTTTGATAGCTTCTGAAAACATCACTGGGGAAAAAATAATGAACCCTTTTGCCACAATGTTTACATCTCATTTAACTCTACAAATGACAAAATTCAAGATTTGTCCAAATCTCAAAGTATTTGCAGAAAACAAACACAATCCAAAAGTTGAAATTTACTTAGGATAGGGAAGAAAACAAATATAGGAAAAGAAGAAAATGCAGGTTACCAACATTTTCTCCTTTTTACACAATGTTTTCCAAAAACTTCCTCTTCAGGGCTGTTATACTTCTGGATTGTGGAGTAAAGGGTTAAAGCAGGTATTTTGCTTTCCCTCAGATGTTTATCTTTTGCCCTAAGTCCTTTTCTAACGTCTAAAAATAATCTGTGTGATAAGAGGCTAACTCAAAGGGCATACTTGTGGTGATCCGACCACTAAAACTTGATAAACCTCTTAACCAAACTGTTCCACATTTCTATCACCATGACAGTTTTGGTAAACATTATGGTAACCAGCATTTTCTCCTTTTCCTACAATGTTCTCCACCCTTTCAAAGATGAAATATTACATTTTGGTCACATTAAATTTATCACCTGCATAATACGCTTAACTCTTTATTAAACGATAAAATCTTACAGTGGCCCAAATTGAAAGCATTTGCAGACAACAAATTAAAGGTGGCCTAAATGAAACAAATTGCCGTTGATAGGTTAGAAAACAATGTGGGAAAAGGAGAAAATGCTGGTTACAGACATTTTCCCACAATTTTTTCAAAAGGCTTCTTTCTCTATGTAGTTAAAAGTTGGGATTGTGTGGCAATGGGTCAACAGAAGTACAAGAAATAACTCTTTACCAGACAACAAAATTTTGAATCCATATTGAAATCATTTTCAGACAACAAATTAATGTAATACAAATGATAGGACTTGTCTTTGAAAGGATGAAAAACATTGTGTGAATACCAGGAAATGTTTCAAAAGCTTTCTCAGTTGTGCAGGATTGTTAAAACTAGGGATTAATCCACATTGCCCTTTGTAGTTGTTTAAATTTGTTGACGTGCAAAAAGTCAGATATATTATGAGATATTTTTGCCATATCAGTTGTAAATTTTCATTGTCTCTTTCAGCACTATATGAGTAAATCTGTGGCAAAAGAAGGCTTGATGAATTATATTAAGCGAGTGACCACATAATTATGGATCTATGAAATCCACTTTGTCTTACAACCGACTGAATCAAGAGGTAGACTGGTCATAAAGAAAATTTACCAAATGCAAAAAGTTTCCAGCCAGGTCAGCCTTTGCAGACTGCGCAGGCTGACCTGGAATAATACTTTTTGCAAAGGCATTAAAAGCCCTCTTCACAGAGCACGGTACAGATAAACTTTACACCTTTTGACAGCTGAAAATGAGATCCACTAAACTTATAAGGATTGTTATCTTTTTGGCTTGACTAAACAAGCTGAAGTTTTGAATCTAAGATCAGACTGCACAGGACAACAGTTGGAGTAGAAAGTTTTTAATGTGGGTGAGAAGATTTAGATCTAAAACCAAACTGCATGTTCTGTGCAGTCTGATCTTTTTCTATACTGCCTACAAAAACCTGTGTTTTAACCTATGGTGCTGAAAGGGTAAATCCTTTACCACACACATGTTTTTGTTAGACTTGTCCAAATTAGGAGCTTTTGTAGATGACAAAGTGGATGTGTCTCAATGAGGGGATTGCTCTTTAAAAGGATAAAAAACATTGTGGGAAAAGGAGAAAATGCTGGTTACCAGCATTTTCTCCTTTTCCCTCAATGTTTTCAAATGGGGTCTTTCTTAGGTTCATTTAAACTTGCCATTGTATGGTAAACGGTTAAACAGATATTCTTTTCTGAAGTGTTGTTACATTTAGTTACAGTCATAAAGGCTCAAAAATGTTAAGTGGTATACATGTAAGATGATACAATATGCCATGTATGTATAAAAGGAATTATAAGAATGTTTATTCAACACTGTCTTCTTGCAACAACTTTTTTTTTTTCATATTGGGGTGAACCACTTTCAAAAACATTGTGGTAAATTAAGAAATATCTTTCAAGAAGTATTCCTCCTCTTTCACATTTTTGCATGAATTTCCATGTACGAAAATATAATTCATTTTTATTATCAATGTTTTACAAGGATGCTTTTCAATCTGTCTGGCCAAAGTTTTGATCCCCAAAGGCGACTGCACTTTTCATTGGAATGGTCTTGGGCAAGATGCTTCAGAGCCCCAACCAAGTACCCTTTCAAGACATTTTTACAGGAGTTCATGTACAAAACTTTATTTTGATTTTCCATATTTCATAAGGATGCTTTTCAATCTGTATGGCCCCAGTTTCTATCTCCAAAGGGGACTCTGGGCTTATCATTGGGATGGTCTTGAGCAGGATACCTTAGAGCCCCAGTCAAGTACTGTTAATCCTAGGACACACATGAATATAACAACCAGTTGCAGTGAAATGACTGAATTAATGTTGAAAAGGGGTGTAAAATACTATTCAATCAATCAATATGTTTCCAGAGCCCCAGAAAAGAGGGAGTGATGGTTTTCTGAATCCAAAAGTTCTCTTCCAAACCCTATGTTGTGGGTACTCATTAGAATCGTCTCGATGAGAAGATTCTAATGAGTACCCATACCATAGGCTTTAGCGGAAAATAATTAATATTTTTAATTTTGAAATCAAAATTACCCTGTCTATCTGGAGCTCTGTGTTTCTACAGGAAATGAGTGAGTATCAAGGAATGTGTGGAATGATAGAATATTTCTTTTCAAGACAACAAAATTTAAGACTGGTCCACATTGAAAGCACGTTCAGTCAACATAGTAAATTCTATCTAATACAGAATAGAATTCAATCATCACTGTAAACGTCCTCATATTCATACTGTGGTTTTAGTTGTTTTAACTGTAGTCTTGATTTCATGTGGGCTGCCCTGAGAGACATGATGGTTGCATTATGCATAACATTTTACCCGCTTGAACTTAATTTTTCTTTACTGTTCTATGAGCCTTTCATCTGGTCTTTTGTGCCATTTTATTCGCGAGTTTTGGTGTCTTTGTGCATCTTTGTGGTGTCTTTGTGTGTCTGTCTTTGTGAGTCTTTGTGGTATTTAGAGTTTGTTAGTAGAACGGTTTAGTGAAGCAAGTTTACTCTTTACCACACAGTCCCCAGTTTTCACCACTCTGAAGAAGAAGCCTTATAACAACATTGTAGGAAAATGAGAAAATGCTGATAACCAGCATTTTCTTCTTTTCCCACAATGTTATCTACCTAATCAAAGACAAAATCCATCATTGGAGCCACATTTAAATTGTCATCTGCAAATGCTTTGAATTTTTAAGTCTATATTTTTGTCGTGTGGTAAAGAGTTAAAGTAATTCCAGGATTGTGACATGCAAGTCGAAATAACAAGCAAATGGCAAATAAACCAAATATTTTCTTTATCAAATATCACAGAAGAACGGTTAGACACAACACAACCTCATCATAATTACCTGTTCTCCATGTGTGAATACCATCGTCAGGTTGGGTCTATATCGGTATGAGATCAGCACTGTAAATGCATGTCGTCATCGAAGGGATTAAATCATCATTCCTCTTCTTTACACAGCCTCGCAATGAAGGGAATCCAACATAATTATTATTTACATACTCATGTCTTTAGAGTTAAATCCCTTTACTATACTGGTTCCATTCTTCGTCACGACGCAAGCGCACTTACAGCCAGAAGCGGGGCGAAATAATTGAGAAAACGAGGGAAAAAGAATCACATTTGGAGGACACGAAAACAAGGACAAGATAGATCGAAACTGAAAAAATGCCGAGAATCGATAATGACATTAAACTTGATTTCAAAGATGTCTTGGTTAGACCGAAAAGAAGTACTTTACGGAGTCGATCAGAGGTAAATTTTCTTTTATTTTTATCATATTGCTGTCTGTGAGATTTTTGTATGAATGTTTGATATTGAACTAATTCCAGGACTGTCAGACAATGCATTGGATTTGGAAAATGGCAGACTGAACTATTGTGTCGATTCATACAAAATTTACAGTCACTTTCTTCAAAGTAAAATTTGACAATTAAGATACTCTATGCGACCAATTCAGTTTTCTTTCAACACAATCTCGTCCTGCAGGAGAAGTGAGACGATAAAACTTGTCCTTCATTAGAATTCATTTGTCCCAAGAAAAAAAAAAAGGAATGGCTAATGTAAAATGTATGTTAATTGATTTTTTTTGTTATATATGATGAAAAAGACAGTTATACACTTTGTTTTCTCATGAGCATATTGCTTTTATGGATCATTTTTTCAAAAATAAAAAATAAAAGACCCCTGACACTGTTTATGCGGACGAAACAACCATGACTAAATTGCAGGCAGTTGTTACATAGAAAGGGGACCAGTTTGGCACATAGATATTTTTTTTGGAAAATTTCAAAATATTACAAATGCTTAATTCTGAATACAGTCTTGAAAGAAACTGCACTTAATTCAGGTGGAAAAAAGTTATTTATCCATTGTTAATTGCATTTTTTGGCAGGTTTTTAACTCTGTCATTACATCAGAATATTTTATGTTACCCTGAAATTTCATGTCACTCAGTCATTGGTTCTGTGCCATGAGTATTTTCAAAGTTATATGTTGCAAAGTTTTTCCTGGATTGAATGAGATAATAGTTGAATCTGACAATATAGCGACATAATAATGAGTATTTTCAAAGTTGTATGTTGCAAAGTTTTTCCTGGATTGAATGAGATAATATTTGAATCTGACAATATAGCGACATAATTTTATACTAAAACAGTCATATGGTTAAACAACCTTGAGGAGGAAGGCTTTTGAAAACTTTGTTGGAAAAGGAGAAAATGCCTGTGAAATACTCTTTAACCCTTTACCACACAAATTTTTTTAGGCATGTCCAAACTGTAAGCATTGGCAGAAAACAAAATTATTATGACTCAAAAATTGAAAATTGTTTTTGGAGGGATAGAAAACATTGTGGGAGAAGGAGAAAATGCTGGTAGCATTTTCTCCTTTTCCCACAATGTTTTCAAAAGCTGTCTTCCTCAGGGTCAATTAAAGTCGGGATTGTGTGGAAAAGGGTTAAGGATCATGATAATTTCTAATTGAAAACAGGTTGACTTGACAAGAACATTTGTATTTCGGAATTCTGGCCAGTCATACACAGGAATACCAGTCATGGTAGCAAACATGGATACAACAGGAACATTTGAGATGGCCAAGGCGCTTGGAAAGGTAACTATACATCAACATTTTGTCAAAAAATTTTTCAGTCAGTTGCTATACGCCAAGCACAGGTAGCTCAGTCGGTAGTGTACAGGAGCTGAGAACAGGGGTCACTGGTTAGATCCTCAGCTTTGGCAAATTCGTTTCAATGATTGATGATAGCCATTGCAACAGGATTCATTTATCTCTCTCCACTTACCATTGTTTCGACGATGGTTATGTGGGAAAGCAGCCAATGGCTTCAAAAGATTTTTGTGCGGAGTACTGGTAAAAGAAACTCCAGGAAAGCATGGATACTGGATAGGTGTGCTGGCTGCTGCAATATACCAAATAATGTTGAAAACAGCTTTAAACACCATACAGTCAATCAGTTGCCATACATAAACAATCTGAGCTCATGTTTTCTGAGTGGAAAAAAAAAAACATCCCCTCCTCCCTGTCTCCAAATTTGTTTAACCCTTTAACAGATAACAAAATTTATCCTTGTCCAAATTGAGAGCATTTGCAGACAAAAATATTTCATTGTGGCTCAAATGGGGCTATTTTTCTTTGACAGGGTAGAAAACTTCGTGGGAAAAGGAGACAATGCTGGTTACCAGCATTTTCTGCTTTTCCCACAATGTTTTCAAAGGGCTTCTTTCCCAGGGTTGTTAAAAGGCGGCATTGTGCAGTAAAGGGTAAACGCTTTACCACAAAATCCAGTTTTAAAGACCCTAAGAAAATGCTTTTCAAAAGGCTTCTTCAGGGTCGTTGAAACATTTTACATGGGATTGTTTGGTTAAGGGGTTACCGGTTGAAAACAGGAAATCTTACATCTGCTATATATATTGCAGATTGCATTATCTATTGTGTGCAAGCATATAATTATCATAAGTTCTCTCCCAGATAATCCAGAGCTGTCGAATTCTAGTGATTCTTGGTTTCATCCCAGTTCCATGTTGGAAGACAAGCCATCTGATTGGCTGAGGTGTTCTGTATCAGCCAATGAGAAGGGTAGTCTTAGAATTAAGAATTAGATATAAAATGTTTGGTAATTATTTACCGAATAAAGACCATAGCCTTCTTATTCTTAGTGTTTTGTTACTTATCTTGTTATTTTGTCTTGTTACTGTAAGATTAGCATTTGAAAATATTGCAGCAAATAAAGACACTGCTTTTCACAAATGATTGAATGTTTTCCATATCATCAGGGGTCATAATTATCCATGTATATCAGGGATTATATATGTTTGTCATAAATGTATATATTATCCCTGCATCCCAGATATCATGTTGTTTGATAGATTGAATGGAGATTTATGCATTATTTCAGTTACACCATGGCGACAGCTCACATTCATGCATATCCTGGGTTTCACCAGTGCTAAGCTAAGGGTCTAAAGTGTCTTACCAAAGTATACTCCTATGAAAAACCTGGTGCTTCCAAAGTTGTTCAAACACACCGCCTCCAGGTTACAAGACTTGAAGTCCTTCTGATATCATGTGAAATAAAGTGGTCTTTGCAATACTATGCCATAAAAAATATTTTTTCCTTCCACAGTGTTTTCTACTACTCAAAGACATATCTCTTGATTTGAGCTATGTTTGTCATCTGCATTTCAAAATGAATAAATCTAACATTTTGGAGTCTAATAAAGGGTTAATGAAAAGCATAATTGTTATGTGAACTGCAACAAGCGAAAAGGGGCATTCGGACATTTGCGTAAAATGTCGTCTCAGATCAGCCTGTGCAGTACGCACAGGCTGATCAGAAACAACACTTTCCGTTTTTTCTGTTTTGTGCAAGTCTACTGTAGCACAAAATCTACTGTAGTCATAAAGTGCCATCTCAGATTAGCCTGCGCAGAGAGTGCAGGCTGATCCGAGATGACACTACGCAAATATCCAAATGCCCCTTTTCGCGTGTTGCAGGCCATATATGAGCTATGCTGTATGAAAAAGGAGTTTAATGCATCTGCAAAACATACTGCCAAAGTCAGTCTGCGCGGTCTATGCAGGCTGACATGGGTCGAAACTTTTTGCTATCTGTCAAATTTTCTTTATGTCCAAGGACCATTCTACCTCCAAATCGAGTCGACTGTAAGATAAAATGGGTGTTATGGAGCTGTAATTATATGATGACTTGCTTGGTATACTGTATACGTGGATATATAAGCGTGTCAAAAAATTTGCGAATTACGGATTAAGGGCATTTTGCGTACGGAATTGTTTGCGAATTCAAGGCACTCGTTATTTGTTGGTATACATGTGGTAAAATATGCAAACAAAAAATTTTGTTTACAAAAAATTTTGCGAATTTTTCAAATTTGCGAAATCGCAAAAATTTCCACGTAGCAAAAATTTCCACTTATACAGTAAATGCATCGCTGAGATGCATTAAACCCCCTTTTGCCAAAGCATTGCCCACATTGATTGTTAATGTGTGTTGCATAGTGTTGTAAAAGGTTCTATCCCATATGGAAATTATTCACCTGGTGGTGATAGATAAGAGTGACCCTTTACCAAGCATAGCCAGCAATCCCTTGTTTGAATCCTTTACCAAACAATTCTGAGTTTTAACAAACCCTAGCAAAAAAGGCCTTTGAAAACATTGTGGGAAAAGGAGAAAATGCTGGTAACCAGCATTTTCTCCTTTTCCCACAATGTTTTCTATCCTTTCAATAACAAAGTCCAACAGTTCAGAAACAGTTTTAACGAACCAAAGAAAGAGGGCATTTGAAAACCCTTGGGGGTGGGGGGGGGGGGGGAGGTAATGCTGGTAACAAGCATTTTCTCCTTTTCCACAATGTTTTCTACCCTTTTAATAACAAATTCCAACATTTAAGAAACAGTTTTAATGACCCCCAAGGAAGAGGGCTTTTCAAAACATAAAGGGAAAAGGAGAAAATGCTGGTGACCAGCATTTTCTCCTTTTCCCACTATGTTTTCCAGCCTTTCAATAACATATTCCAGCATTTTCGAAACATTTTACTTGTCCTCTGCAAGTGCTTTCAATTTAGACATCTTAAAGTTTGGTGTAGATCTATGGAAAGTGGTTAGCCATTTAACACTTTACCAACCAATCCCTGGTTTTAACGACCCCAAGGAAGAAGCCTTCTGAAAACATTGTGGGAAAAGGAGAAAATGCTGGTAACCAGCATTTTCTCCTTTTCCCACAATGTTTTCTACTCTTCCAAAGTCAAGTTTCAATTTTTGAGTCATGTTTATTTTGTCGTCTGCAAATGCTTCCAATTTGGAATAGTCTAAGATTTTGTCATGTGGTAAAGAGTTAACAGAAAGGGTTAGCCCAAGCAAACCCTTGTTTTCAAAACCCTTTCGAAACAAGCTTCTTAAAACACTGAGGGAAAAGGAAAAAATGCAGATAACCAGCTTTTTCCCCCTTTCCCAGATTGTTTTCTATTCTGGACAAAATTTTTATTTTAAAGAGATCAAAAGTTGCTCTGTCTTTTGATTACTTTCTACCTGATTTTTAAGATTCATTTTTCTGCCAGCCATTAACACTTGGACAGGCCAAACAATAATGGATTGTCATCGTCGCTATAATTTGAGTCCTTTGATAAGTCATGTATTAATTCAGTTGCGTTTTAACACCAGATTTGTTTACTTTTGGTTGCCACTGGACCTGTAAATGTAAAATAATTGTAACAAATGGAGAAATTCCTCATTAGAAGCAGTTTCTCCTGTTGTCTGACAAGGTTTTCAAGAATCTCTATTACTATTTACTTGTTTTTCAGTTTCTGATGTTTACAGTTATCCACAAACACTACTCAGTAGAAGCATGGAAAGATTTCGCTGAGGAAAACCAGGATATTATAGAGGTAAAGTTTACTTTCTTCTGTGATGGGTAATTCAGGGAGAAGACAATTTGTCTGATGAACCTGTAGAAATAGGTGAAATTTTCAAAATAAGCAGGATAATGAAGATGCAAAATTTATTATCAAAAGAAATTCCAGAGGAGAAATGTCCCAGCTGAGTACCTTATGATGGGATTTTTTCTTGTAAATCAGTAGGAATGTATCCTAGATTCATTTCCTTTGTTAAAGCACACAAGTTAAAGGGATGAAAATTACTAGAGGCTGGTTAGCTTGGCTGTTATTGAAGAAGGCAAGGTCTTGTCATAGCTCTTTCGTCTCCTGCATCATTGTGCAAAAATTTTGACAGTTTATAAATTTTGTTATTACTGAAGATATCTACTTCAAATTCAGACAAGTAACCATCAAAAGGGAAAGTCATATAACTAGGGGAGGTAACCATTAAAGTATTTTTGACACGATCATACCCCTTATTTTATTTAGAATTATCCCTGAAAGTCAAGCAAAATCAGTGGAGTGTTGGCACCCACATATGGTGCTCTTGTTTATATCTGCTGTAAACTTTGTATCAGGAGTTGACTCTGTACTAGACATTTACACTTAAGATGCTTCGAATTTGAAAGCATTTGCAGATGATTTAAGTAAATGTGGAGCAGAAAGAAGGATAGAAAGATGTAGAAAACATTGTGGAAAAAGGAGAAAATGCTGGTTACCAGCATTTTCTCCTTTTCTCACAATATTTTCCAAAGCCTGATGATTTTAATTACTATTTTCAGTTCATTCAGACATTTTGCGAATTTTTGTCTAGCATGTAGCAGCCAGCTCTGGGACTGGAGAGGGAGACTTAAAAAAGTTGACCGATATATTGGAGGCTGTTCCAGCACTGAAATATATCTGTATAGATGTGGCCAATGGTTACTCGGAACATTTTGTACAGTTTGTGAAAGAATGTCGAAAACAGTTTCCCAAACATACAATTATGGTAAGAATATCACTTTTATTTGTCTTTAATTTGATAAAGATATATCTTGTTAACCCTTTACCACACAATCCCAACTTTTAACGACTCTGAGGTAAAAGGCCATTTAAAACATAGTAGGAAAAGGAGAAAAAGGT
This sequence comes from Hippopus hippopus, assembly GCA_946811185.2. Classification (NCBI taxonomy): domain Eukaryota; kingdom Metazoa; phylum Mollusca; class Bivalvia; order Cardiida; family Cardiidae; genus Hippopus; species Hippopus hippopus. Next base: position 8,557,252 of record OX328103.1, on the reverse strand, counting down.
TGTAGTCAGCATTTTATCCTTCTCTCGAAGTTTTCTACCCTTTTTGATACAAACCGCATCATTTGGATATCATTTTATTTGTTGTCTGTAAAATGCTTTCAGTTTGGAACAGTCTAAAATTCTGTCATCTGGTAGAGTTAAAATGGTAGTATCTAAATTTGCACTTAACAACCCTTAACCCTTTACCACACGGCAAAATTTAAGACCTATCCAAATTGAAAGCATTTGCAGACGACAATTTCATAGTGGCTCAAATGACACAACTTTTCTTTGATAGGGTAGAAAACCTTGTGGGAAAAGGAGAAAATGCTGGTTACCAGCATTTTCTCCTTTTCCCACAATGTTTTCAAAAGGCCTCTTCTTCAGGGGCGTTAAAAGGCGTCATTGTGTGGTAAAGGGTTAACCACACAATCCTGAGTTTAATAACTAGAAAGACTAGAAAAACTGTGAAAAAAGGACAAAATGTTGGTAACCACAATACTTTCAAAAGTAAAAAAACAAAATAAGCCAATTTCTGCTTTTGCCACATTTTCCACCTTTCCAAAAACAAATTTCAATTTTTGAGTCAAATTCATTTTGTTGTCTGCCGATGCAAATTGACAAGTCTAAAATTTTGTCATTTGGTAGAGAGTTTAACTCTGGAATAATTGAAATTCAAATATCCAGCTAATCAAATAAAAAGAAACAGTTCAAGTACAAAATTCTTTGTTTTGGAAACATTATGAAGAGAAGACTGCACATAATATGGATTCTAATCTTGGATCTATGCTGTCAGCTTTTGTAGTCAAGTGTAAAGTTAAAAAGCTTTTTGAGATTAAGTGGATTGTCAAGAAGTCAAGTTTATAATACATTTACTTGGTGCTGAAGTATTTCAAAGAAGGTCAGTATATTGAATTGCTGGTGAATGCATTTTCAAATACATTTTATTTAATTTCAGGCAGGTAATGTTGTAACGGGAGAGATGGTAGAGGAGCTGATCCTGTCAGGCGCAGATATCATTAAAGTAGGTATTGGTCCAGGCTCTGTATGTACCACCAGGAAGAAGACAGGAGTTGGGTACCCACAACTTAGTGCTGTAATTGAATGTTCTGATGCTGCCCATGGGCTTGGTGGTCACATTATTTCGGTAAGTATTTGATTTTTCTGCTTACTGTTTCTTAAATGCAGAGTAGTCTGAGCTATAGGGTCTTTGGACACACGCACACACCCCAACCCCACTCCCACCCCAACCCTGTCCCTTAAATAGGGGCCATTTTATAGCTTAAAATTTTGTGTCACAAGTCATTTACCCAAGTTATAATGCAGCATCATGAAAAGTGCATTTTCATTATACCCCCGCAAAACGAATGTTTTCAGGGGTATACTGGAATCAGCCTGTTTGTCCATCCGTGTGTCCGTCTGTGTACAAATAATTGCCTGTTTCTATCAAATCGCTGGCGGGGGTATTAAGTCACATTCAGTGACGGCTCTAGTTTTATCTATATTCAAATAAGCTGTTGAGATATTGCCAAATGCCAAAGCCCTGTTGTTGTCTGCATAGCCATCGTGCAAAAACTTTTATATTTATAGAATCTGTTTTTAGCTCCACTGGCCGAAGGCCAGAGAGCTATTGTCATGGCGTTGTGTCCGTCGTGCGTGCGTCTGTCCGTCCGTTCGTCCGTGCGTGCGTCCGTAAACTTTTTCTTTAAAAAACTTCTCCTCAGAAACTATTGACTGGATTTTTACCAAATTTCACAGGAATGTTCCTTTGGTGGTCCTCTTTCATATTCCTTCAAATAATTGTGTTCCATGAAGAATTCTGGTTGCCATGGCAACCAAAGTAAAAAACCTTTAAAAATCTTCTCCTCCCAAACCGCTATTTGGATAGCATTATTATTTTGCAGGAATGTTCCTTAGATACAGGTTTACAGAATTCCTTAAAAAAAAAAAGATCTGTCAAAAAACATGGCTTTTATGAGAGACTCATTTTCCTTTTATGGTATAAAGTAAAATCTTTGAAAAATTTCTTCTCTAAAACTATTCATTGGATTTCATTGTTGTTTTGCAGGTAAGTTCCTATGGTGGTTGTCTACCAAATTGTTTCTTCAGTGAGCTAAAATGCAGGATTGAATGATAATTGTTAAAAACTTCCTTTTGCCATTATAGAAATATCAGGCCTGTGGAGCGATACAGGCGCTCAAGCGCCTCTAGTTACTGATATATTTACTTCAAACTTGAACAAGTTGTAAACTTTTAAGAGGAAAACCTGTATAACAAGGGCAGCTAACCATCAACTATTTTTGACACAGTTTTGCCCAGATTTTGACTTTTTTCTGATTTTTTTCTTGAAAATCGAGCACAAGCAGCCAAGAGGTAATATCAGCTCTTGTTATAGTCTAAGTTTGTTATATGTCATTCACCCAAGTTATTCTCAGCAACATGAAAAGCACATTTTTTTATATGTGCATGTACAATACTTTACTGTGTGAAGCAAAAAATTTTCACTTTATCATACTTGTTTGCATAGCATGTGGTAAAGAGTTAAGGGACATAAAGAAAAAGCTTCTGTAAACATTGTAAGAAAAGGAGAAAAAGCTAGTAACCAGCATTTTCTCCTTTTCACACAATGTTCTCCACCCTATCAAACACAAATTTCATCATTTGTGCCTTTTTTTGTTTTTTATTTGCAAAAGCTTTCAATATGATCAAGTCTGAAGTTATATAATATGATAAAGAGTTAACTATTTTAATGACAGGTTTGTGAAAGTTTGCAGGCGTATAAAAAAATCTTCTACTGTGAAAGTGGATATTATTACAGATCTAAAATTATGAGAATTACCACATACTGACCTTACATGTTTTTAAATTTCTGTGAAAGTTGCAGTAGACTATCTTGCATGTAAAATACAAACCAAAAAAAATGTGTTAAGCCTTGTAGTGTTAAATAAATGAAATACACATTTCCTACCAGTACCAAAGATTCAGGTTTTGCAGTTTCAAGGCTGTGTGGTTTTTAGCTCCACTGGCCAAAGACCAACGGGCTTATGTCATGGCCCGGTGTCTGTTGTGCGTCCATCCGTCTGTGCGTTAACTTTTATTTCAAACATCTTCTTCTCTGAAACTACCCATCCACTTTTGATGAAACTTCAGAGCAATGATCCTGGTCCTCTTCAGAACTTCTTGAAAGAATTTGATTCCTTCAAAAACTCTGGTTGCCATGGCAACTAAACTTAGAAATATTGAAAATCTTTGAAAATCTTCTTGTCTGAAATCATAAAGCCTAAGGCTACCAAATTTGGCATGTAGCTTTATCTTATAGACCTCGATCAAGTTTTATCAAATTATAGCCCTGGGGGTCACAAGTTTTACATGGGCTTATATAGAGAAAACTTTAGAAATCTTCCTGTACCTAGTCAGAAGGCCTAGGGCTACCAAATTTTGCATTCAGTTTTATATTGTGGGCCTCCACGAAGAGTGCCCATATTATAGCCCTGGGTTCAAATTTGACTGTGCCCCGTGTGTGGGGGGGGGGGTTCACAAATTTTACTTGGGTTTATATAGAGAAAACTTTAGAAATCTTCCCTGTACTTAACCAAAAAGCCTAGGGCTACCAAATTTTGCACGTGGCTTTATCTAGTGGGTGTCTACCAAGAGTGCTCAAATTATAGCCCTAGGGTCAAATTTGATCCCACCCCGGGGACACAAGTTTTACATGGGCTTCTATGGTGAAAACTTGAGAAATCTTCTTGTTACTAACCATAAGAACTAGGGCTACCAAATTTAGCCCTGTCTCAGGGGTCTCATGTTTTACAGGGCCTCTTATTGAGGAAACTTTGAAAATCTTCTTGTTTATAACCACACATTCTAGACCTGTATTATTTGGTATAGGGCTTTATCTTGTGGATCTCTACCAGTATTCAGGTAATTATAGCTCTGTGGTCAAAAATGGCTTTGTCTTGGGGTCATAACTTTCTCCTGGGATTTTATAGAGAAAATTTTGTACTACTTTTGTCTACTAGTTTGAAACCAATAGGCCAAGTATTGTAATGGTTTGGCATGTAGGGTGTTTACTTTTAGCCAGTGGAGCAATACAGGGCCATCATGGCCCTCTTGGTTTTTTTTTTTTTTTTTTTTTTTTTTTTTTTTTTTTTCAGAGCGTCTGCCAAAAGAACCAGACCATGCAGATCCAAGATTAGACTGCACTTTCTCTGCTATCTGATTTTGGTCTACAGTGTCTGCATATGCAATTAAACCTTTACCAAACAATCCTAAGGGCAACCTAACCAACCCTGAAGGAAAATTCAGGTGGGAAAAGGAGGAAATGCTGGTAACCAGCATTTTCTCCTTTTCCCACAATATTTATCTTTTTCAAAGACAAATCCCATCATTTAACTAGTGATTTTTGCCTGCATATACAGGTACTTTCAATTTTGAACAGTCTAAAATTTTGTAATTTTGTTTAATCCAAGTTCAGAGCTAGATGATTTAATTTATTATTTCTTGAAAGGATGGAGGGTGTACATGTCCTGGAGATTTTTCAAAAGCATTTGGTGCTGGTGCTGACTTTGTAATGGCAGGTGGGATGTTTGCTGGACACGAAGAATCAGGTGGAGAAGTTGTCGTTGAAAATGGTAAAAAGTTTAAAATATTCTATGGAATGAGCTCTGCAACAGCAATGAAAAAACACGCCGGAGGAGTGGCAGAGTATAGGTGAGAAATTTAGTAATTTTGCATCGTTTCTATTCCTTTACCAATAAGTTCCATGTATTATGACCTTCAAGAAGAATGCTATGGAGAATATTATGTATGAAAAAGAGAAAGTGCTGGTAACCATAATGCTTTATTTCTACCACACAGGCCTAAGTTTGATCGACCCTTAGGTAAAAGCCTTCTGAAAATACTGTAGGAAAAGCAGAAAATGCTGGTAACCAGCATTTTCTCCTTTTCCCACCATGTTTTCAACCCATTCAAAGGCAAACTTATTCTTTTAGTTTATAGGTTATGAAAATGTGGAATAAGGAGCTTGTCATCTTGCTACTGTTATGGGAGACCACTCCTTCATGCATGGCTTCGTCTCGATTTAAATACAATACCTAACAGTTGCGTTAGGGAGATATCTCTTTAGCTCAGTGGTTATGGTATTGGTCTTTTAAACCTCGAAAAACGAGGATATTTGGCCGTCATGGGTTCGAATCCCGCCAGAGGCGGTTTGTATTTCAGCTGTGCATTTGTTTCTTCGTTACAGACTTTGTTTGTAAGATGGGGGCTTGTCAGGGATATCTAGGTTCGAATCCTGCCCGGTCCCTTTATTTCTGCCATGCATTTGTTCATTTGTTTCTTTGTTACAGACTTTGTAACCTATTTACCTAACAACTGCGTTAGGGAGATGTCTCTTTAGCTCAGTGGTTATGGTATTGGCCTTTCGTCTGGGCGTTCTAGGGTTCGAATCCTGCCCGGTCCCTTTATTTCTGCCATGCATTTGTTCGTTTGTTTCTTTGTTACGGACTTTGTTCATAAGATGGGGGCTCGTCCGGGATTGGCCATTGAGCCTTTAGTCCCATTTGTTGTCCAAAGACGGACATTTGTTGTCTAAATAATAGACTTACTGCCTAATAAGGCTTTGAATCATCAATAAATGATGACTTTAAGAGGGGGTGTGTTACTAGAGACCACTCCTTCATGCATGGCTTCGTCCCAATTTAAATACAATACCTGACAACTGCGTTAGAGAGATATCTCTTTAGCTCAGTGGTTATGGTATTGGCCTTTTGTCCGGGAGTTCTAGGTTCGAATCCTGCCCGGTTCCTTTATTTCTGCCATCCATTTGTTTATTTGTTTCTTTATTACGGACTTTGTTCATAAGATGGGGGCTCGTTCGGGATTGGCCATTGAGCCATTAATCTCATTTGTTGTCCAAAAACGGACATTTGTTGTCTGAATAATAGACTTACTGCCTAATAAGGCTTTGAGTCATCAATAAATGATGACTTTAAGAGGGGGTGTGTTACGGGAGACCACTCCTTCATGCATGGCTTCGTCCCGATTTAAATACAATACCTAACAGCTGTGTTAGGGAGATATCTCTTTAGCTCAGTGGTTATGGTATTGGTCTTTTAAACCTCGAAAAACGAGGATATTTGCCCATCATGGGTTCAAATCCCGCCAGAGGCGGTTTGTATCAAAGCTATGCATTTGTTAATTTGTTTCTTCGTTACGGACTTTGTTCGTAAGACTACGCTTTTCATGCTGTTGAGAAGTCATTGTTTCCAGTGCTTTATTCCAAATGTTTATCATTTGAGTAAGTTGGGATAGTTTTGGTTTGTCTTGATAGCTTTGTAGTTAAAAAAGCGAAACTACAACAAGTAACTCTTAAAGTGACTGTCAATACCACAGTTGCCTTTGCATCCAATGTAGATCAAGATCAGACTGCACACTCTTAAAGTGCCTGTCAATACTACAGTTGCCTTTGCATCCAGTGTAGATCAAGATCAGACTGCACAAAATGTGCAGTCTGATCTTTATCTACACTGTCTGCTTTGGTGAGACAGTCTTGTAAATAGTGCACTGAAATTATGTTTTTAGGGTCTTATTCCTAGAATAGAAATGTGTATTGGGTTTATTCTGCTCTCTTAGGGTTAAAAACTTTATTTTTGTGATGTCAATTTCAGCAGACTGTGTTGATCAAGATCAGACATAAGTCTGATCGTAAGTTTTGGCTGTTCGATATTTTGTATGAATAATTTCAATTGACTCAGCCCTTAAACCACAATACTTTTTCATAGACTGAAAATGTCCATTTCAATTTTCACTATTGGATTTAATAATTTGCCTTTGTTTTTAGGGCCTCAGAGGGTAAAACCGTCCAGATTGAGTACCGAGGCAGTGTAGAGAAGACGATACAGGATATCCTTGGTGGTATTAGATCTACGTGTACTTACGTTGGAGCTGGAAAATTGAAAGAGCTGAGTCGTAGAACGACTTTTATACGAGTCACACAGCAATTAAATGAAGTTTTTTCAAGTAGCACAAAAGAAGCTTAAATCTGAGATAGAATATTTTGACGAGAAATAGTTCTATAGGGAATTAAAATATAACACATTAATGACATTGTTCTACAATTTCGGTCCAATGCCCCTCATAGGTTATGAAACCTTTTTCTGTAATGTTAGGTAAAGGCCTTCGGCCAAAATCAACAAGGAGTGATTTGATATAGGTCTTATATTTGAATATGAGAGTTTTTTACTATTATTATTATTATTTACAGAGGTCCAGATGAGTGGGCTTAGTTAGATATTCAAATCATTACCATGCGACAAAACTTTAGACTTGACCAAATTGAGAGTGTGTGCATTTGACAAAATAAATCTTGCTAAAATGAAGAATTCTGTCTTTAATATATTAGAGTCGAAAACATTGTGGGAAAAAGGAAAAAATGCTTGTTACTAGCATTTCCTTCTTTTCCAACAATGTTTTCAAACACATTCTTTTTTCAGGGTCATAAAAATCTGGGATTATGTGGTAGAGGGTTAAAATTATTATTTCTTTACTAAACCCAATTTTTTGGGCACTCATTTTAGACAACTTTTAAGAGTACCCACAATATAGGTTTCAAGTAATGATGATGCTTTCATTTTAAGCCTTTACCACACAATCCCAAGTTTTAATAGCAACTCCCGACAAAAGGACTTTTGAGAACATTGTGGGAATAGGAGAAAATGCTGTTTAACAGCATTTTCTCCTTTTCCCACAATGTTTTCTACCCTTACTGAGAAAAACTTCCACATTTGTGCAACAATTAGTTTGTTGTCTGCATATGCTTTCTGTTTGGAGTAGTCTAAAGTTCTGTCATTGGGTAAAGAATTAACTTCCAAATACACCCATATCTGTACCTCTGTACATATGATATAAACTGTTGTGGTTTATTTGCTTGATGGTCCCATTTTAGGTTGTTTTTCTTTGCTGGTTTGTTTGCATTTTGTTTTCTTTCCTGAACAGTTTATAAAGAATCTCTTTTAGCCATTGATATCCTTCAAAGTTAACCAGTCATTTTGTTGTGATTGGAAAACTTTGTTGTAAAACTTTCCATAAGTGTTTTTTTTTTAATCATTCATATTATTTTTGATAACCTTTTTTTTTTTTTTTTTGAAAGATCTTGTCAGAGTTGAGCAGAGGGGTGTTAGTGCTTAGTTATATGGAATATTTGTTGATGATTTGTTGTTAGTGACTTTTATAATACATACATATAAATGCCTTGATACCATAAAGTTATAGAGAAGAAATATGACTTTAGACTGATCACAGATGTTATAGATAAAATGTAATTTAACTCCTTTTTTACCAAACCATCCTGTTTAATCAACCCTGAGAAGAAATATCGAGGGAAAAGAAGAAAATGCTGAAACCAGCATTTTCTTCTCTTTCCACAATGTTTTCTATCCTGTCAAAGACAAAATAAGAGCTACACTTAAATCGTTGTCTGTAAAATATTATTGTTTCTTTTTTCCATAATAGTGGTTTTATAACTCTTTACCAAACGACAAATATTTTAGACTTGTCCAAATTGAAAGCATTTGCAGACGACAATTTCAGTGTGGCTTAAATGATGCAATGTTTCTTTGATAGTGTAGAAAACATTGTGGGAAAAGGAGAAAATGCTGGTTACCAGCATTTTCTCCTTTTCCTACAATGTTTTCAAAAGGCTTCTTTCCCAGGGTCGTCAAAAGGCGGCATTGTACGGTAAAGGGTTAAAGACTTCTTCTTTAGGGTCTTTAAAACTCAGGATTGTTTGGTAAAGGATTAGTAGATGGATTGGTGTTTGGACAGAAAAACATTGTGGGAGTATGAGAAGTGTTCTCAAAAATCTTTGTAAAAGTCCTTAACTCTACCACACAATCCCGACTTTTAACGACCCTGAGAAAGAAGCCTTTTGAAAACATTGTGGAAAAAGAGAAAATGCTGCTATCCAGCATTTTCTCCTTTTACCACAATGTTTTCTACCCTTCCCAAACCAAATTTCAATTTTTCAGTCACATTTATTTTGTCGTCTGCTAATGCTTTCAATTTGGACCAATCTATAATTTTGTTTTTTGGTAAAGAGTTAAGACATGATGATAGTTTTCACACAGAATTGAAGTAATGTTTTGTTACTTTGGAAACTGAAATACTCATACTTGTCAGCCCCTATTACCTTTTGGAATGTCCCTAGGCAAGTTATGCCATGTGATATGCATACAAGAAATTGGAGTATGAATTTTTCTCTTTGTTTTGGGGGGAAAAAAATTGTTGTAAACAGAAAACTACAGAAGTATTACTCAGATCACTACATATCCATTTACTTGTAAATCTGTACCAGGCAATATTTTTAGATTAGTCCAAATTGAGAGCATTTGTATACAAATTGACTTTGGCTCCAAAGATGGAATTTGTCTTTGAAAGATTGGAAACAATGGGGGGGAAAAGGAGAGATAGCAAGTAAAATAGATCTGGTTACTAGCATTTTCTCCTCTTCCCACAATGTTTTTAAAAGCATACTTCGTTAGTGGCATTAAAATATGTGATTGTTTGGTAAAGGGTTAACCCTTAACCACAAAATCCTGAGTTTTAACAACCCTGATAAAGTAAGCTTTTTGAAAATATTCTCGAAAAAGGAGGAAATGGTGGTAACCAACATTTTCTCCTTTTCCAAGCATAATTTCATGCCCGCCCGAGTGGCTCAGTGGTGAGCGTGTCGGACTCATGACCTGGTGGTTGTGAGTTCAATACCTGGTTGAGGCGAACTTTCTTTCCAGCGTATTTTCGCCTCTCACCTCTGCTGAAGCATGTGAGAAAAGTAGTCGGTGGCTTTGGAAAGAAAGTTGTGTTAGTACTGGTGTGAGAAAGCCAGGAAACATGTGCGTCACCGACCGCCATGATATGACCTTAGCTGTTAAAGTGGCGTTAAACCCCAATACAACAACAGCAACAACATAATTTCATTCACATCTAAATTGTCATATGAAAATGCTTTCAGTTTGGGTGACTCGAAATATTTGTTGTTTGGTAAAGAATTTTGACACAATTAAATCCCCTTCAGAGGATTTATTTGGAAATATTTCAGCAAAAGGTTTTGTAATGGGCAAACAGAAAACAAAACATTCAAGTGAAATATAGATAATTAATATATACCAAGTTTTATTCTTTTGAAAGCATTGTGGCAGGAGGAATTATTCTATAGAGAAATATGTATTTTTGCAGACAAAAATGGGTTACAGTTTTGCTATATAGGTTCTGTTATGAATTTACCTTTCCCATAAGTGTTCCATTTATATTGGTTAAGATTATTTCTAGACTGCTGTATGAAAAGGTGCTAATTAAGTTAGAATATTTAACCCTTTCCCAAACATCAAACTCTAATCTTCTCATTATTTAAAATCATCTGCAGACAAATTTGAAAGTGGTACAAATATTCTGAGGTTCTTTGACAGAGTAGAAAACATTGTGGGAAAAGGAGAAAGTGCTGGTAACCAGCATTTTCTCCTTTTTCTACCATGTTTTTAGACAGCTTTTTCCTCAAAGTTGTTAAAAATTGGGATGGTGTTGTATGCTTAATGGATAAAGGTTTGCTTTGATATAAAGAAAACCTTTGGATATGTAAGCCTTACAGCACTCAATAAATCAAAAGGACTTTGCTGAGTCAGGCAGGAAAAGAAACAAAATATTACCGTTTCATGGGTGTTTTTGCCAGAATGTTTCACAAACATAGTTGACAATATAGATCCAAGATCAGACCGCACATTAACAAAGGCAGTCTGACCTTAAAGTGCACGACCTGGAAAGTGACTTCAGTTGTGCTGAGCACTCTTATGGGTTGAAAAACAAGGATTTTTCAAAATTCCTTTGTTGTTCACTTTTTACCTTAGCTGATTTCAAAGAAAACATTGAGGTTATATCAAAGCCCTGTTGTCTGCACTGTTCTTAGAAAACTTAGCCAGTTTATACATGTCATTACTGAAGACATTTACTTAAAACTAGGTTCAGTATCAAAAGAGGAATCCATACCAGAGGAGCATGTAACCCTCTAAACATATTTTTGACACAGTTATGCTCCTTTTGTTTTACTAGCAGAGTCCCGATAGCTCAGTGGGTAGCGTACAGGACTTAAGAACAGGAGTTCGCTTTTTCAATCCTCGGCTCAGCCAATTTCTTTCTGAAGGTTGATGACAAACATTGCAACAGGATTCATTCTTCTCTCACCGCTGACCATTGTTTCCACGAAACTCCAGGAAAGCATGGATAGGTGCACTTGCCACCATGATATAACTGAAATAATGTTGAAAACGGCGTTATACACCATAGAATCAATCAAATTTGTTTTACTTAGAGTTTTCTCTGAAAGAGCAGCTAGCCAAGTATTGGTGCTCACATTCATTGGGTAGCCTTGTTTTTATGTCTGAGGAACTTCTCTTTACCTATTGTAGATCTATATTTATAAAACTGTTCTGCTCCTTTTCCACCTCAACTGTAGTTGATTGCTGGCATCAGCATGTGGTGCTTTTTTTTTCCTTTGTGTAATTCATGCCATGCTTTTGTTTTTATTTCTACTTTTTTTCTTTTGTTCATATTGTGTATTCGAGTAGATCTGTTGTAATTGCTACCTCAATTATACCAGTTCTTGTTCAAAAGCTGAGTATTATATGATATGGATAGTTACTTTCTTACGCTTTAAATTCTTAAAAATTCCAAAAGAATGCATTTATCTTTTTAGCTCACCTGAGCACAAAGTGCTCGAGGTGAGCTTTTGTGATCGTCCGTCGTCCGCCATGCATCGTCAGCTTTTAGCTTGTGTACGCTCTAGAGGCCACATTTTCAGTCCAATGTTCTTAATAGTTGGTCAGAATATTTGTCTTGATGATATCTCAGTTGAGTTTGAAAGTGGGCCATGTCGGGTCAAAAACTAGGTCACTAGGTCAAATCTTAGAAAAATCTTGTGTCTACTCTAGAGGCTACATTTTCAGTCCAATGCTCTTGAAAGTTAGTCAGTATGTTTGTCCTGATGATATCTCAGACGAGTTCGAGAATGGGTCATGTCGGGTAAAAAACTAGGTCACTAGGTCAAATCTTAGAAAAACCTTGTGTACTCTCTAGAGGCCTCAATTTTAGTCCAATGCTCTTGAAAGTTGGTCAGAATATTTGTCTTGATGTCAAAAACTAAGTCACTTGGTCAGATCTAAGAAAAACATGGTGTACACTCTAAAGGCCATATTTTCAGTTAGATACTCTTGAAAATTGGTCAGAATATTTGTCTGATGATATCTCGGACAAGTTTGAAAATGGGTCACATTGGGCCAAAAAATAGGTCATTAGGTAAAATCTTACAAAAACCTTTGTTCCCTTTAGAGGCCACATTTTCAGTCAAATAGGCATGAATGTTGGTGAGAATCATTGTCTGGATGTTATCTCAACGAGTTTGAAAATGGGTAATGTTGGTTGAAAAACTAGGTCACTGGGTCAGATCTTTGAAAAATCTTGTGTATGCCCTAAAGGCCACATTTTCAGTCATATACTCTTGGAATTTGGTCAGAAAGTATGTCCTTATAATATCTTGGATGAGTTTGAAGATGGGTCACATTAGGTAAAAAACTAGGTCACTAGGTCAAATCTTAAAAAAACCTGTTGTACGCTCTAGAGGCCACATTTTCATTCCAATGCTTATGAAAGTTGGTCACAATGTATTTCTTGATGATATCTCAAATGAAATTGAAAATGGGTCACATCAGGTCAAAAATAGGTCACTGGGTAAAATCTGTAAAATATCTTTTGTACTTTCAAGAGGCCATATTCTCTGTCCAATACTTCTGAAAATAGTCAGAATCTTTTCCTTGATAATAAATGATATTGGAAATGGTCACATTGGGTCAGAAAGTAGGTGGCCAGGTCAAATCATGAAAAAACCTTGGGTTCACTCTGGAGGCCACATTTAACTGTCAAATAGTCATAAAAGGTGGTCAGAATCTTTCTTTTGATAATATCTGCAACATGTTGTACAAAATTGGCCATGTTGGGCTAAAAAGTAGGTCACTGAGACAAATTATAGAAGAAAATTTTATACACGCTAGAGGCCAAATTTTATGTCAAATACTTATGAAAGCTTGTTAGAATTTTTGTCATGATATCTCGTAAGAGACTGGAAATTGGTCATGTTTGGTCAAAAGGCTCAGGTGAGCGACTTCAGGGCTATCAAGGCCCTCTTTTTTTTTTTTCCATACAGTTCAATGTTTATACGACTGGGGTGAGGACTTTTTCACGAAGAAATGAGAATGAGTGAGCTTTTGATAATGTAATTGCAAAAGGTAAAAATGCTGGTAACTAGCACTTTCTCTTTTTCCCACAGTGCTTGGTACTCTTTCGTATCATCTTACTCGTCTTTAAATTTTCATTTGCAAATGTTTTCAATATGGCCAAGGCTAAAGTTTTGTCGTCTTGTAAAGAGTAAACCCTTTACAACACAGTGACGACTTTTAACAACCTGGTAACCAGCATTTTCTCCTGTTCCCACAAAGTTTTCTACCCTATCAAAGAAAACTTGCGTCATTTGAGCCACAACGAAATTGTCGAATTGCAAATGCTTTCAATTTGGATAGGTCTGAAAATTTGCTGTGTGATACAGAGTTAAAAAGAGGAAAGTGTCTCAATGGAGGATCTGCTTATGTACATGATTTAAACATTTTTTACATTGTTTTATGTTATACATGATAATTATGTACAGAACATTACAGCACTAAAAAAGTTTAGCTGACACTTTGTCTAATTCTTCAAGGTTTTCTATATTGGAAAGTAGCACAACTTGTGATTGGCTAAACCAAATGGTTTAGCCAAACACAAGTGCTGTTACTTTCCATTCTATTAAATGTTGAAGAATCAGACAAAGAATATTCTTAAGAATGTTTGGTAAATACAAACCCAGATGTTGCTTTATCCAAGCTGGTATGGCTACAATATGGCACAGAATCTCAGCCGGTGTTTATCGAAGATCAGACTGCTTAATGTATGTAATCTGATCTTGATGCAAATTCTGTACAAAACCAGTTCAACTTTTATGCCGTAAGACTTACATGTCTTAACACAAGAAACAATGTTTTGCATGCTATTGTTTTATCTTTCCATAATAGATGATACCGGTATTTTTCCATTAAAGCTTGATTTTGTCTTTAGAATTTTCTGTTTGAATATTGATGGGGTCCTATATGGCTTTGTAAAATGGTGTAGAATTTGAAACTACCAGCGGAGATTGGAAATGCAGTCCGTCGCGCAGAGGACTTGAGACCAGGTGGTCGCTGGGTTAAATCCCAGCTTGGCAATTTTTAGAGGATTGATGATAGTCAGGGTTCATTCCTCTCTCACCACTGATCATTGTTTCCATGATGGTTATGTAGGAAAGCAGCCAGTGGCTTGGGAAAAATTTTGTGCAAAGTGTACATGTACTGATGAAAGAAATTCAAGAAAGCATGGAAAAGTGTACTGGCCACTAGGATGTAACTGAAATAATATTGAAAACGGCATTAAACACCATATAAAGAAACGAAAATGAAACCATTAAGTCAGGGATTTAGTCTTTGCTAGAGGCACTGGGTTTTTTCATGGAAGTGTCCTTGGGCAAGGTACTTCAGAGCCTCAGCCTTATACAAATGAAACCTTTGATGCTACTGGGTAAGTGAGCTGTCACGGTGATATGACTTAAATGATGTTCAAAGCTGTATAAAAACATCATTTAATACTTAATTGAGCCATGCTCTGTGAAAAGGGGCCTTACTGCATTTGCAAAAAGTATCGACCTAGGTCAGCCTGTGCAGTCCGCGCAGACTGACCTAGGCCGAAACTTTTCACTATTGGTCAGTTTTCTGTCTGTCAAAGGACCAGTGTACCTCATTATTCAGTAGGTTTTTATACAAAATGGATTTTAGGGATGTATAGTAATGTGATGACTTGCTTGGTTTAATGCATCACGGAGATGCATTAAGGCCCCTTTTGCCAGAGCATGGCTCAGATAATTAAGTCATGTTCTGGGAAAAGGGGGTTTAATGTATGTGATGCATTATATTGAATACTGTAAATCATCATGTAATTATGGACCCATAAAATCTATTTTGTCTAAAAATTAACTTAGGTAGAATAGTCCTTGAACAAACAGAAAATTTACAAATAGCAAAAAGTTCCAATCCATGTCAGCCTACGCAGACTGCAGGCTACCATGGGTTTAATACTTTCCACAGATGCATTTAACCTGCTCTTGACCAAGCATTACTATCATTGAAGAGTGACATAGATTCAATTTCAGTTGTTTTTTACTCGCACTGCAGATAAAGATTAGACTAAAATAACTCGCAGTCTGATCTTGTATCTTACTGTCAGATACTTTGCGGTGCTGATATCCCAACCTAAACAACAGTTTTGAAAACATTGTGGCTAAAGGATAAATTGCTGTTAACAAGACACATTGTACTTGAATCCGTGTTTATTATCAGTACTATACAATGATATTTCCCAAGTTGTCTGTTGCAGATTAGCTTCATGTGGTGATGATTTAACCCTTGACCTCACGAAAATGGGTTTTAATGACCCTGAGAAAGCAGTCTTTTGAAAACATTATGGGAAAGGGAGAAAATGCTGGTAACCACTATTTTCTACTTTCCCACAATGTTTTCTACCTTGTAGAATGAAAATTTCAGGTTTTGAGTAACTGTTAATTTGTCATCTGCTAATATTCAAATCTTATGCTGCTAAAAAAGCTTATTGTCTGCCTTTAGGGGACAGTTTAGATCAAGATCAGACTGCAAAAATGTGATCTTGGGTATTCACTGTCTTCTACTTTGTAACATATTCAGGCCTAAATTATCTTAGAATAGCAAATTTTTGTCTGTGTGTGTTTTTAGCTCCACTGGCTGAAGGCCAGTGGGCTTTTGTCACAGCCCTGTGTTGTGTGTCCGTCCGTGCATCCATACATTAACATTTATTTCAAACATCTTCTCGGAAACAACCCATCCAATTTTGACTAAACTTCACAGAAATAATCCTGCCGTGGTCCCCTTCAGACTTTCTTGAAAGAATTTGATTCCTGTAAAAATTCCTGTAAAAACTCTGGTTGCCATGACAATAAAACTTAAAAATATTGAAAATCTTCCTGTCCGAAACCATAAGGGGGTTATTGAGGAAACTTTGAAAACCTTGTTTATAACCATACAGCCAAGACCTGTATTATTTGGTAAGTGCCAGTATCTTGTAGACATCTACCAGGATTCAAGTAACTTTAGCTCTATGATCAAAAATGGCCTCACCCTTGGGCTACAACTTTCATATGGGCTTTCATAGAGAAAACTTAAGAAGTCTTCTTGTCAGAAACCACTTGGCCTAGAATTGTAATGTTTGGTGACTATGGTTTGTAACTTTGTACATATTAGCCAGTGGAGCGATGCAGGGCCATCATGGCCCTCTTGTTGTTTTTACTGACTAAATTACTCATTTCATTGGGGTAAATAACCGATATCCAATAGAGAAGACAAACTTTACTCATTTATTTTGCTTCTTATATCAAAAGCAACTTTCTAACAAAAATAACAATAAGCACATGTGTAAGCCAGTTTGCCTTTTACCTCCAAAAAACTAATATGTAGAAGACAACCATGAAAAAAATAAAGGTAATAAATACGAATTCTTGTGACATCGCGTTTCTTCGCCGAAAAAACGTACGGATTCGGCTAAGACTCGGGTAATCCGTAATCGATCGGCCGATAGACGCTGGTTCACCAAATTGATTACCCGAGTCTTAGCCGAATCTGTACGATTTTTGCGATAAAGGCGATGTTACACGAATCCCATTAGGATACCCTATCCTTGATACATAAACAGACGACAAAAAATTAGATTTATACTTCTCCCAATCGAAAGGATTTGTAGACAACAAGTTGGATGACAAGATTGGTCTATGGAAGGATAAAGAGGGAAATTGAAAAAATTAAAGTTTACAGAAGTGTGCTTTCCTGGTGTCATTGAAACATAGGATTAAGTGGGTAATGGATCACAGGTAAAGACTTATGGGTAACGGCTTAATACATGCGGGAAAAGTCTACAGCTAAGTATACTAGTCTATCCCACAGATAGATATACATGTATAGCTTGTGTTTGTAAAAGGGGACAAGCTTTTGTAGCGACGTGATAGAGCTTCGCCTTGGTACCTAGAGGTCCAGGTTTCAATCCCCGCCTTGGCAGGTATGTGTCAGAACTGCTACACAAAAGGAGAGATTGTTTGTTCTATTTTACAGACAATGTGGTCAATGTCGTCTGCTGCAAATTAGTTTCACGAGGTTCAGTAAATATTAATAAATTCAGTCAGAAAGCTAATACATGTAATAGTTGTTTTTACGGTGTCTTACGCCTTTTATCCAGGCTTTACCTTTGTACTGTTCTAATGAGTAACCGGAAGTGAACGCCGCATTAACGAAAGACAAATGTATCACTGAGATAGGGAGTAGATCTTGTACGAGATCTTGGTCCCACTTGTATTCGAGATTTTATTGTTTGATTTTGGTAAAAAGATCTAGAAAGTCAGAGTATAACATTATGCTGTTCCCAAATGACCCCGTGCTTTTTTACAACAGAGAGGCCGGAGGCTTTTGGAAACATCCTTGGAAAGGGGTGTTCTACACTTTGAAAGGGCAAGCCCCTTCGTTTTGAGCTATATCTAATTTTTCATCTACAAATGATTTAGACAAAGACAGTTCTGAAACTTAACCGTCTGGTTCAGAATTACTGCACTCAAAAAATAAAAAATTTGCTCGGCTTGCGCTGTGATATCTTTTTTTTTTCAAAGAGCAAATGGCGGAGGTTCATGTGACGTCAGAGGCGTTCGGATGACCTCTAAAATCAAATAGAAAATAACACCAAGCACTAAAATGGCGCCGCAAACACAAATAACTGTCAGTAAAGAAAACCAAATGTTCAGTGAGAACACCAAAACGAGGCCTAGACTCTGTACCGTCCGAAATACAGTGACTGCGGCTTCCTTCCGGCCTGTAGACCATGCCAGCAGAATCGCTAAAATGATAAAAAGAACTTGATAAAAGTAGGACTAGGTCGTATGAATATTCAAAATATTGTATCTTAAGTAAGATATGCATTTAGAAAACATTTGTGACAAAATCGCTTTAACAATACTAGTACACCAAGATTCCCTTGCCCGACTGTATAACACATTGAATCAGTTCGAAACATCTTTTCTGTCTCATTAATATTGTCTATGAAACTCTGAGTGGCGAACTCTTCAACAGACAACACCATTATTTCACACCGAATTGAAAGCATTTGCAGACGACATACTGATGCAGCTCGAAAAATGAGATTTGCCTATTTTAGGACAGAAAACATTGTAGGGAAAGGAGAAAATGCTGGTAACCAGCATTTTCTCCTTTTCCCACGATGTTCCCGAAAGCTTTCGACATTAGGATCGTTAAAAGTCGGGCTTGCTTGTTTAAGGTTTTAGGTGCGGGATTAATAGCTTTGAGTTCCCCGGTTCGATCCTCACTCGAGCTGCCGGTCATTTCTTAGGAATGTCATTGGACGCGACACCTCATAACCCCAGCCTAGTGCTGGTGAAGCCCTGGACACATGAAGTCGTCGGGATTTTACTGAAATAGTGTTAAAAGCGGTGTAAAACACCAATCAATTGATACTTACTTTGTACTTGGGATTGCCACAATCCATCCACGGCGCCCCACAGGCTGACGTATCCGAATATTTGAAAAGTGTTCTGACTGCTCGGGTTTCCGATATATAACCAAACAAGTAGGCCTAGCGTGAGTATAAATGCTGAAAAAAAAAAGGAGAGAATTGTTGGACGTAAATCGAACTACTGACTAGAACAATCAATGTTTGTTTGACTGTTTGTTTATCTGTTTGTTTATTAGTGTGGTACTTAAACCCGTGTCTGACATTATTTCAGCCACGTTATATCACGGCGGCAACTGCACAGACGGTCGCCTGCGGGTCAGTGCACCTATCTATGCTTTCCTGAATTTTTTTTTACAAGTTGATCTTCTTCGCACAATATTTTTACCAATGCTTCGCTAAATATTCCTACCAAGCCATCGATTGCTTTTCCACTGGCGTACGCATCGTCGGAACAATGATCAGCGTGAACGAGGATGGAATCTTGTCACAATTACTATAATCCACTGACAGAATATTGACGAGCTAGGGACTCGAACCAGCGACCTCGTGGTTTCAAGTATTTTCAAGTAACGTTAAGAGCTTCATAGCTGGGCCAGAACTATCACAGGACTCAAAGACCTGGAAAGCGGACTTGCATGTTCCCTGCAGCCTGATATTGATCTACATTTTCAGTCGAAGAAACACCAGTAATGCCTGGTGCTCGAAGAACCGAATGATTCGATAAATTAGATTTGCAGTCGTAAATGCAATGTGATAAATGGCTGATGTCGTTTTGAATACGCAGTTTTATTTTTGGTCAGAATACCTAGAACGTAGCGGACATAAAAGATTCAGGTCTGACTGCACAGAATGTTTAGTCTGATTTAAATATTTACTGTCCTTTTTAGGTGGATCAGTGCGACTCACTGACCTTTTACGGACAGGGCAGATCAAGATCAGACTGCACAGAACGTGCAGTCTGATCTTTGATCTACATTGTCCGATAAAGACGTATCCCCCCCCCCCCCCAAAAAAAAAGAAAAATACTTTTGAAATGGCAGAATTTGGGGTTTTAACATCGGTTTAAAATTTTCATGTCATTTATATAGCAGGCAAAGATTAAAGATACATCATTGCAGCTAGAAAAAAAAAAACGCTGTTAAAACTTGTGTGTTGAATGGCTCGGCTGTGTAAACATAGACAATTTACCAATAAATACGGTGTGTAAGGGATAAAAAACACGAGGCATTTGTCTTCATTTAAAACCGGAAACAATGACAGCGATTGCTTTTAAATCTTGCAAAAATGACATGCATTTTCTATCCGTCGTAATTTGGCAATCTTGCATCCATTAAGGGCAAATTTAGGATAAAGATACAAGAATGATTATAGTTTCGTAAATAAGGATGAAATGGGTTAAAAACTGGCTGAAGACTGCCTGAAAACGAGTAACGTTAAATATGTATCTTTAAGAAAGTTAAGTTTTGCCTGTCGCCCCAAGAAGGGAATAATTCGATAAATTAGATTTGCAGACAACGTAATAAATGGTCGATGTCGTTTTATACAGCAGTATGGCAATAACAAGTCGATGTCTGTTGGGAGGTCTTTTGTTGGGGGAAACAATCGATAGATTTTTCCTGTAACCCTATGTCATGCAATTCCGAGTTTTAACGATCCTGATAGAAACGGCTTTTTTTAAAACATTGTGGGAAAAGGAGAAAATGCTGGTAACCAGCATTTTCTCCTTTACCCACAATGTTTTTTACCCTTTCCGCAAATCTCATAGTTTGAGCCAAATTTTATTTGTCGACTGAAAATGCTTTAGATTTGGACAAGTCCAAATTTTGCCGGGACGGTAATGCAGCTGGTAGCGTACAGGACTTGAGACCAGGGAAGGGGTCGCTGGTTTGAATCCCCAGCTCGGTGGATTGTTGATAGTCATTGAGATAAAATTCATTCCTCTCTCGAATCCCAAGCTCAGCCACTTTCTTTATGAAGATATATTGCAGTAATTGGAACAGGATTCATTCCTCTATGACCGCTGATAATCGTTTCGACGATAGGCCTATTTATGTGGGAAAGCAGTCAGTAGCTTTGGAAGAATATTGTGCGAAATAATTGTAAAAGAATTACCGGGAAAGCATGGAAAGGCGCACTGGCCAATGCCATATAACTGAAATACTGTTGAAACGTCAGACAGTATACAATTACACAAACTGTAACCCTTACCACACAATCTCCAGTTTTAACGACCCTGATAGAAAAGGCATTAAAACATTATTGGAAAAGGAGAAAATGCTAGTAACTAGCATTAACTCCTTTTCCAAAGATGTTTCCTTCCCCTTTTACGAACAAATCTCATAGTTTGAGCAAATTTTTATTGTTTGACCGAAATGCTTTTGATTTCGGCAAGTTCGGCAAGAACCTTCAGCCCTAGCCTAGTACTGGTGAAACCCAGGAAATACATGAATATGTGAGCTGTCCCCGTGATATGTCTGAAAAATGATGAAAGCGGTGTTAAACATGATTCAATCAACCAAAATTTGGTTGTAATGCACCAAATCGATATTTGTTTCTAAATCTAGCTGATTTTGAGCGTAATTTTGTAATCTACGTATCATGTCGTATATTGTAACGCAGCTTCTGGGACACAAATTATATTGTAACAGACATATATTTATCTCAACTAATATTGAATGCAAATCGATGAATTTTCTAGAAAATGCAGTTTCGTTACCTAGGCTACGCCGTCGCCCTGCCTTCTGTCGTTAAACGCAGCGTCTTGCTCACAGACTATAATTCTAACAGAAATTTTAAACATGCACACAAATCGATCAACTTTTTATAGTAGATTCTAACTTATTTTGTTATAAATTTACGTAATAACATGTCTTCTGTAATGTACTGCTGTCTCAGTCACAAATTATATTCTAACCGACAATTTATTTATCCGAACCAAACTTGCACACGAATCGATAACTTTTCTAGCAGCTTAACTGTAGAAATGTATTTTTTATAACCATGAATTTACCTTGTCTTCTGCCGTATAACTTAGCGTTGCGGTCACAAATTGTGGTCTAAAAGACATTTCATTTTATCTTAATTAAAATTGTCTGATTAAAGCCCCAATAGCGACAAAAAGTAAACTATGTAGGTATTAAAATGCATTTGAAATTAATCATACCTTTTAAAATTATAGAAAGAATTGTGAAGATCACTTTCTGTCACTGTACAGGTGGTCCAAGTGTTAGATCTAGTCGATGACAGAAAAAGGAGAAAATGCAGGTTACGAGCATTTTCTCCTATTCTAACAATATTTTCAAAAGCCATTCATCTCATGGTCGTTGAAACACGAAATTGTGTGAGAAAGGTTTAACCATATACCACACAATCCCGACCTTTAACGACCCTGAGAATGAAGGCTTATGAAAACATAACCAGCTGGTAACCAGCATTTTCTCCTTTTCCCACAATGTTTTCTTTCCCCATTTAAATGACAGAAATTATCTTTTGAGCTACATTAAATTTATCGTCTGCATATGCTTTCAATTTGGAAGAGTCTAAAATTTTGTCGTTTGGGAAAGAGTTAAACAAAATTGGTTCTGCAGACAACACGATAAATGGCTGATGTCATTTTATATACCGCCATGCAAAACAACTCTATGTCTGTGGGGAGTTCTTTGTCGAACAAGCAGTCGATAATTTTTTCAGTAAATGGAATGCTGTATCAGCTTACTGCTCTGTCTATTGTCTTATATTATTTTGTCTATGTCACAAATTATAGTCTGAAGTTCTAAACAGATGTTCCCTAGACTGGCCGAAAAAAAAGGAAGATACATTTCAATCTAACTCTTTGCCAAACAGTCTTGAGTTTTAATGACCACAAGGAAAAAGGCTTTTGAAAAGATTGTGGAAAAAGGAGAAAATGCTGGTAACCAGCATTTTCTCCTTTTCCCACAATTTTTTGTACCCTTTGAAATAGAAACTTCATGTTTTTAATTACAATTGATTTATCGCCTGCATATGCTTTTGATTATGATAAGGCTATAACTTATTTTGTCATTTGGTAAAGTGTTAAATTACATGTTGTTTTGAGACACAGATTTTAACCAGTGCTTCGCACAACACCACGCCCAGAACTACACACAACACTAATCATAACTCTATGCACAACACTACACACAGAATAACACACAACTCAATGCTAAACACAACACATAAAAATCTGCATTACTCTATGCACAACACTACACACAACCCTACCCACAACTACATGCACAACACTATGCACAACTCTATTTACAACACTATGCACAATACTATGCACAACACTACGCACAACACTACACACAACACTACACAAAACTGTCTGCACAACACTCTATGCGAAGACCGAGTCTACACACAGCACAACATACAACTCTATGCACAGCACTTCGCACAACACTCTACTTAACTCTTTGCACAACGCTATGCACGAATCTACACACAGCACTACACGTAACTATGCACAACACTACATACAACTGTATACACAACACCACACACAACTCTACGCACAACGCCACGCACAAAACTACACACAACTCTAGTTTAGCCAATCAGAAGTTGTGTTACTTTCTAAATCTAGAACTAGACTGAGAATGAAATCAAGAGTCATTGGTAAAAATTCGGACTCGTCCATATTGGCATCCTCGGAACCCAGGTTTGAAGCATTACGCGACTCTCCATGCATCTACCCCTGGGATAATTGACTAGCATTTCGTCGTTTCTTATGAATATTCATATGGTCGGGAAGTACCCTAATAGCCAATCGAAAGATCGATAACATTATGATACTCTCTTGTAGAGAGGGTAATTTCATTTCTTCCGTTATAAAAAATAACCCCACTATGGAAAAAACACGAGGTTCTTTATAAATATGGCCCGTCGGCGTGCTTGTCTCCTGTGAGATATGCCATTCTGCAATACAGGGACGACACTATCGATCTTCGTGTACGCCGAAAATCTCTTTTTTAAAAACGCTTCTCGAATGTGGTGTTGATGGGCGACGCCAGATTTAAAGTATCGCTAAGCTTGATTTGCAACGAATGATGTGATTAGATATCGACAAGTTAAACATAGAAATGACGACGTATTTGTGATAAAAATAGTTTAAATTTTCTCAAGGAAAAACTGAGATCACCAATCAAAACGCTTCATGAATAATTCATGAGAACGAGGAAACGCCAGCGAAATAACCAAGGGTCGATTACAGAATGAATCGAAACTGGGTCAACGAGGATGCCATATTGGAAGCATACGACAACTTACGTGAAACAAATATAGGATATGCTATTTGTTTTTTTTTCTGTGAAGATCGAAATTTACTTCATAGAGTGAACATCATCAGTAATATTTTCAAGAGTGGCGCAGCTACGGGTGAAAATATTACCGATGATGCTCACGAGATGAAACAAATTTCGATCTTTCACTAAAAAAAAAAAATCTGTTTATTTCATGCTTCTGACCCCTTTTTTGTTGGGACTTTTATCAAAATCCAGTACACTTGTTTTCGGTAATTCCCTGTGGCGTACCACCCCACATAAAGAAATGAAGGGTAAATGCTCGTAAATTTACGTCATACTCTTCTGGTTGAATGGCGCGCACTATTTACCTTAGTTGGCTAACTAGTGAGCGGGAACTACTGTTTCCGCCTGGAAGACTTACAGAAATATTTACGCTTAATTTCACTGGTCGTAACCATGAATTATCAAACCTTATAATCCACCAGTATTTCCCGATAAATTACCAAAAAGCATGAAATAAACGCTGGAATTTTAGTGTCTCCGTAGGGACACCAAGGGTCTTTTAACCTCGAAATTATCTGGTAAAAAATTAAACATCAAACGACATATCACTTACCGTTGAAAATAAGAACACTAGGCCTAATCTTTCTATGCAGTTTTTCCATGACAAGGAGCGTTATTAGTTGACATGTTCCGTAACACATCATCATGTAGCCCACCATAGACAGCCCGAGGGACAGGGTACCGTATATCTGTGGGTAGAAACTAGAGATTAACCCTTTACCTTTTGATAAGAATTTCACGACTTAAAACTTTTATCACACACTCCCGAGTGTTAGCGACCCTCAAGAATGCTTGGGAAAAACCAACATTTTCTCCTTTTCCCACAATGTTTTCTACCCTATCAAAGACAAAACATCATCATTTGAGCTACATTTATTTTGTCGCCTGCCAATGCTTTCAATTTGGTCCAGTCCAAAATTTTGTCGTATGGTAAAGAGTTAACGCAAGGCGGTCTGGTCTTTGACCAACCCATTTCTTCATAGTAAAAGTAGTATAAGACCGGGCCCGAGAGCTCAGTCGGTCCAGTTTTTGATCAACCCATTTTCCATGGCAATAGTAGGATTAGGCCTAAACCGGAAGTTCAGTCAGTCTGGATTTGATCAATCAATTTTCATTGCAATAGTAGTACAAGGCCCAGTCCTTACGCTCATTCGGTCTGGTCTTTGATCAACCCATTTCCATTGCGATAGTTGTTTCAGGCCGAACCCAGAAGCTCAGGTCGGTATCGTCTCGGATTGTAAATCAAAGGTAACAGGCTCGATTCTTATTTAACAAAATGTTTACCGGGGATCGTTGATAGTCATTTCGAAAGGATTCATTCCTCTGATCACCGCTGATCATCATAGGTGTGACGATGGTTATAAAAAGAAAGCAGCCAGTGGATTCGGAAGAATAATGTGCGAAATTCTGGTAAAAGAAACTCCAGGAAAGCATGGATAGGTGCAATGGCCGCTGCGATATGATTGAAACAATCACTATATTATACCAGTTGGCTTCTTTACAAAAGAAGCCAGGAGAGGTCAGCATCAATGCTTTCAAATAGTTTATTAGCTTTTAATTTCATTATATTTTGGTACATGTAAACAAACAAGTAAAAAAGCCGCCGCGTAGAAACCTCTTATGCTTTACATGACGGTCATTTGACCTTCTTTGCGCTTTTTCAAGTCGCATGATCTTGTCCAGCGGTCTTCTTTCTCTTTTTTAACGAAATTCTTCTTATTTATTCTTCTGCTTAGATTTATTTGCATAATGAAAATTTTCAATTATATGAGAGGTCATTTGCAACCTTGGCAAATTAATATAACAAATCTTTTCTGAAATTTGTCATATAAAAATAAACCATGTCTATTTCCTGTTTCGCTTTTTTGATTTCGCTTTATTTACATATCTATTTCCTGTTTCGCTTTTTTGATTTCGCTTTATTTACAAAACCATGACGAAACAGACTGTGTATCAGAACAATTTCGCAAGAAAAATGGATTTATACAGCAAATTCTGTGGCAGTCTGCCTTTTAAAATCACCACTGTTGGAGAGGTCTGATGACCTCTCCAATGAGCAAACAGACTCTAAATATGTTATTAATAACAACTATCGATCGGCTCTAACAGACAAGGAACAGTGACACAGGATACTTGCCCATAAAATGCTGGAACCAACTTTGGTTGTTTTTGCGGACAGTGTAGATCAAGATCAGACTGCACGGAACGTACAGTCTGATCTTGAATCTACACTGTCCGCTACTATGTTACATATTCTGGCCAAAAACATTTCGGATGTTTTTTTCAAAATTAAAAAGGTCTATTTCTTTAATCCTTATGCTGCTAAGCGCGACTCGGAGGGTGTGGATCAAGATCAGACTGCACAAAATGTTTTCTTTCCGGTGTAATGAAGTTTTAAAAACCACAATATTTTGGTTTTTACTATTGAGTGGAAATATTTGTTTCATTTATATAGCAGTTTAACCCTAAGGCTGCTAAGCGCGACTCACAGACCTTTTGGGGTCAGTGTAGATCAAGATCAGAATGCGCTTTCTGTGCAGTTTAGCCGTTAGGCTGCTAAACGCGACTCACTGACCTATTGCGGACAGTGTAGATCAAGATCAGACTGCACAGGACGTGCAGTCTGATCTTAGATCTACACTGTCTGATAAGGATATACTTTTCCTCCAAAATGATCTCAAAATAGCAAAATTTGGGTTTAGATCTATTGGTTTGAAAATTTCATTTCACTGATTTAGCAGGATAAGGGTTAAGGGATAGTTCAGTGCTTTAAGGGTCCAATACAGACCTTTGTAACACTCCCAATAACCACCGCTTGTTGCATTCCAGTAAATAACATCAACAGAAACAGGGAGAGAAAAGTAGCTGTCGGCAAAAACCGTCCAACCTCTTGAAGTCTCTCGGCGAAATCGACCTTCTTCTTGTGGATAATGATGTCCGGTTTATTGAGGAAGAGACAAATTATTGTCATTCCCATAACAGCAAAGGCGACAAAAACGAACTTCACGATATTTTCGTAATTTGTCTTGTCACCGGGAAATGTCATGTCTGGGTAAATTCGATAGCCAAACGGACCAATCCAGACGAGGTTGTTTGTACTTTCCTCCGTGATGTTGTCTATCTTGATTGGGTCATTATATCTCGAGGATTCCATGGCAACTAGAGAATGGTTGCCTGACGCGAAGTCATTATAATCTCCACAGTGCAGAATGGCAGACTCGATTAGGTTGCCGAACACTTGCGCCGCGTGACAAAAGATTAAGAAAACGCCTTGGAATTGTTGGATTGATTTGTCAATGTTGATATAGGTTACTGCAGTGTAGCTAGCTCCATAACTGGCAATCATGAGTTCCTGGGCAGACCACATGGGTGCGTGAAAGAAGCCAAAAAAGCAAGCTGATGGTATAAGACTGTACATCGAGGGATAGATATTGGCGGCACAGTACATCACGTGACCAAAAAGCGCCACTAGTAGCACACCTTTAGGTCGAGCATTCTGGGTAATCCACGACGAGAACAAACAACCAATGGCAAAACAAAAGTACATACACGCTAATGAAACGTTACCAAGATGTTTTAGAGGATATAGACTTGTCTGAATATTGCGAAGTGGCATAAAGGACATGAAGGCAAACAGCAGACCGACACAGAGCGAAAGAAAACTTCTCCATATCGATTTCTTGCTATTTAATTTGTAATTATTTTCTGTATCTCTTGTACCATCACGTAAGTCACGCTTCACAAGCGATCTATGTTTGTCCAATTCTTCTTTAAACATCAGCTTCCTGTTCGATGCGCATGCCTCAGGTTTACAATCTGAATAACAACACTGCGCCCCCAGTGACACTTTAGTCGATACACTGACGGAATCAGTGTCTCTGTCACCGCACTGGAAATCGATTTTGCTTTCATTTAAAATCGATTCACAATCGCTTTCAAGATACATCAGATTATTCAATGAGTCGTAATCACGCACGTCTTTGCCTTTTATCAGCTTGTGAGTATTGCTATTTTTATCCGCCAAGCAATGTCGAACTGATATTAGACTGGCTGACTCCGGACTTGACGCCATCTTGGTTTTACTTTCTATCAGCGACGATAGACAACAAGTTGTGAAGTTAAGTCATGCCCCTCCTTTTGTCACACTGTTTAATGGTCCTCCATTCTACACCATTCTTCTCTGTTTTTATGATTGGCGCCTCATTTTTATGTGCAGAAATATGTCAAGGTGTTGAGCCTACAGTAAGTCCAAACACCTGGAAAGAAATTTGAATAAGCTCATACATTACCATACCAAAAAGATTGCTCTAGGTACCCACATTACGCACCTTACGCAGAATCATTGTGAGAAAAGGAGCAACTATTGCTTGTACTTAGCAACTGCACCCTTTTCTCAAGTGGTCTCTATTTACGGCATGACTATCAATAAGGTATGATGCTTCCCTTCAAATAATATTTCTCACTGTTGTCCCTTGTATTCGTTAACCTCTTTACAAAACAATACCGTGTCTAACGATCCTGACGTCGACAGTACTTGAAATTGTTGAGGGGAAAGGAGAAAATGCTGGTCCTTTCCTTCAAATCTTTTTTACTTTTTCAAGTATACCAACCTATCCCATCATTTTACGGCCATTTCATTTGTAATCTGATTTTTGTTTTCATTTTGGACAACAATATGTTACTAAAAATTCATTATTTATATCCTAATGAACAACACCGAACCAAACGTGAACTACTAAACGTCCATTTTGAACCACCTGACTAGAATTACAAAAATCGATGGTCACTTAGGCCGTTTGGAAAACCTCGATCGGATCGCATCCTACTTCACATCACTGCTTAATCCTGTTCTAATGTTAATCCATCACAAATAAACGTTTTTAGGACTTTGCGTACTTTGATTTAAAAGAAAAATCTTTACCAGATGATATTATTTTAGACTGGTCCAAACTCAAGGTATTGCACACGACAAGTTATATCTGGCTCAAATGATTTAATTTGTTTCTGAAAGGTTAGAAAACATAGTGGGAAAAGGAGAAAATGCTGGTTACCAGCATTCTCTTCTTTTCCCACAATGTTTTCAAAAGCCTTTTTCCTCAGGATCGTTAAAAACTCGAGATAGCATGATAAAGGATTATACAAGACACTCTGAAACAGGAAATGACAATTGAAATATATCTTATGAATAATAAAATATTCTTTTTTTGTCTGTAGGTATCGTATTTCTTTAACACGATCCTTTCTGCAGTCGATGTATCTTTTCGTCTTCCAGCCAAGCCCTAGTAGGTCACTCGGTAGCGTACAAGACTTGAGAAAAGGGGGTCGCTGGTTCGATCTCTGCCCGGCCAACTTTTTTCCGAGGATTGATGATAGTCATTGCGACAGGATTCATTCTTCTCTCACCGCTGACCATTGTTTTAACGATGATCATGTGGGAAAGCAGCCCGTGGCTTAGAAAGAATATTGTGCGGAGTAATGGTAAAAGAAACTCTAGGAAAGCATGGATAGGTGCACTGGCCACCACGATGTAACTGAAATAATTTTGAAAATGGCGTTAAACACCATACAATCAATCAATCATTTTTTTCCCTTCCAGTAGATAACTTTCACAAACATTGTGGGTGACAAGTTTCGTTCATAAACTAATTTTTACTTTTACCACAATGTTCTCAAAGGTATCTTCACGTATTAACTCTTTACCACACATTCTTGACTTTTAACGACTCTGAGAAAGAAGACTTTTGGAAACGTTGTAGGAAAAGGAAAAATGCTGGTAACCAGCATTTTCTCCTTTTACCACAATTTTTTCTATCCTATTACAATCAAATCTGGCTACTTGAGTAATACTTAACTGGTCGTCTGCAAGAGCTCTCAGTTCGGAGCAGTCTAAAATTTTGTCGCTTGGTAAAGAGCAGGATATTTTTGAAAGTCGTCTGCTGTAAAATTTGTTTTGCGAGGTAAAATGTAAAATAATTTCAGTAAATATCTTTTTTCACTCCTTATCAAACAGTTCCGAGCTTTAAACCGTTACCACACGACACAATTTTTGACTAGGCCAATTCCAAAGAATTTGTAGAGGACATATTAAATATGGTTCAATATGTGGAATTGTCTCTGGAAGGGAAGAAAACATTGTGGGAAAAGGAGAAAATGCTAGTTACCAGGATTTTCTCCCCTTCCAACAATGTTTTCAAAAGCCTTCTTCCTCACGATCGTTAAAACTTGGGATTGTGTGGTAAAGGGTTAACGACCCAGAGAAAAAATAATGAAGAAAAGGGAGAAATGCTGGTTACCAACATTTCTCCTTTTCCCACAGTGATTTGAAGCACTCCAAAGTCAAATCTTATCATTTGAGTCATTTCAAATTTGTCGTCTGCAAATGCTTTCAATTTGGACCAAGTCTAAAATTTTGTCGTATGGTGAAGAGTCAGAACCAAATGAATGTTTTTCAGCAGTCGAAAAAACTAAAATGATCCAATTCTAAAATCAATTTTCGTCAGCAAGATCTCAAGAAATAACGGGCAGTGTAGATTCAAGATCAGACTGCACGTTCTGTGCAGTCTGATCTTGATCTACACTGTCCGCAAAAGGCGATTTGTCAACATAAAAAGGTTTACAGAAGCTCTAATAGAGGTAAATAGAACATTTTTCCAGGTGAATGGAAACACGAAGTTAATAAATAATTAACTGACAGAGAAATGTCAATACATGTACCATACAATAGCACAATGTGGAGACTGAAGAATCAGAAGCGAAAATCGATTAAAGGTGCGAGATGAGCAACATAAACAGTGTGTAAAGAGGATATGAACCTTGCTCTGTGAAAAGGTGGTTTAATACATCCGCAAAAAGTGTCAAACCAGGTCAGGTCAGCCTGCACAGCCCGCACTGGCTTATCAGGGTCGAAACTTTGCTATTCGTTAATTTTCTACATGGCAAGGGACCAGTCGGCCGCATGATTCAGTCGGTTGTTTATATAAAAAGGATTATAATTTATGGATCCAAAATTATGCGATGACTTGCTTGGTATAATACATCACGGACATGCATTAAATCCCGTTTTTAACACCGCTCTCACCATTTTATCGTATCAGCAAAACACGCTTATTCACATGTGTTCTAGGTTTCATTATAACAAGGCTGGGGTACCAAAGTGTCTTGTCTAAGGATACACACACAAATAATAACCACAGAGCATCGGGTGGTGATGGAACAGACAGACAGACAGACAGATAGGCAGGCAGGCAAGCAGACAAACAGACAGACAGATGAATGGATAGATAGATAGGCAGGCAGGCAGACATACAGACAGATAAATAGAAATACCTGAAATCAAACCCTTTGGAATATTTTCTATCTTACAATCTAATTACATTCCAGTTTTGCACTATGTATCATTTCATATATTGCTATATAAGACAGCAGGGGACCTAGAGAGGTCATCTGTTACCGACATTCCACACAATGAATCACTACTGTATCGTCACCGCACAGAAGGACCTTATTGATTTATTTCTGTTACCAGGAGTTCGTCTCTATATCGAATTAACCTTTAACCTGCTCGATAAATTAAATGAAACTTCTTTCAAGCCGATTGTAAAAACCTGAATGTTGCTATTTCAAAGTTTTTTTTTTTGGGGGGGGGGGGGGGGAGGAATATCTCCTTATCGGACAGTGTGGATCCAAGATCAGACTGCACGTTCTGTGCAGTCTGATCTTGATCTACACTGTCCTCTAAAAGTCTTTGAGTCGAACTGAGCAGCCTAAGGGTTGAAAATGCTTGTAACAACATAAATAACGCAGCTGTTACGTCAAGTCAGAATTGCGGCGATTTTTATCTATGTATTAATTGCTTGTGTGACCAAAATGTGTTCATCTGTCTGTCTGTTCGACTCTCTGTCCAAAATAACTAGCGATCATGATTTGCTCAACACTAAAAATATCGGTGAACTATTGCAAGCCGTTCTATAGACTCACATTCAAGTGGGTCCGAAAGGCCCCGCAGAATAAGCATATTAAAACAAATCAAAGTACATCCGATACTCAATTACATGGCATTATTCTCAGTAACTGTACTTGAGTTGAATATGCGATAATTATAAACTGAATCTGATATAATGAAATAAATTTACATTTTACTTTCAAATGACCCTTATTCAACGCGTTATGACTTTTCAGGCTATTATGAATCATGTAATAAGATAGAGAGAGACAGAGACAGAGAGAAAGAAGACCAATATGGATGTCTAGTGCAATTCTGGTTCAGTTTTCAATTTGTTTACCAACCAAGAAATTATTTTCCTGTGTTTGGTGGCGAATTCGAAGGAGACGTAGGTCAGAATTATCAGTCTGTTTTGTAGAAATATGATGCAGATCTACCATATTCATATCTCTGGGATAATAATAATAATGATAATAATAAAAGGTGACATGTTAAGACGTCTCAATTTTATTTTCGGCATAGCCTTTGTGCAATTGATTCTGACATGCGACATCTTTTTAGCGCTTAGACCTTCATTCTTGTATTTATTTGTAGAGATTTCCGTCAGATACATGTGTATGCATTGTTGTCAGTTAAGCTAGCCGTGGGGATCGAACCCAAAACCTCAAGTGGCCAGAGATTTGACAGCTTCACAAGTCTCAAGCTCGACCACTTGAGCTATTGGGCCTGGTCTTGGAATAGCTCGGTATACGCGTATAGCAAAGAGTTATCAGTTGGTGCCTATGCACCAACCATTCTTAAGCACGTTCTTAGTCTTTATACCTGAGATCTTCTAAATTTGAAAGTAACACAATTTTTGATTGGCTAAACCAAATGGTTTAGCCAGTCAAAAGTTCTGTTATCTTCAAATTTAGCAAATTCTGGAGAATAAGACTGAGAATGTTTTTAAAAATGGTTGATGATTACGGACCCTGGTTAGAATTTATATAAGAAAAGGTAAGGATTAACCTTTGTAAAGAGAGAAAATTTATGTTTTTTGTAACATCTTTGGAGAATCCCTCGAATGGATTTGCCTTCCAGTCGAACGAGAATTGTTTGCTAAATAACAGCTGTAGAAATATCGCATCAATTTAATTTTCTAACTGAATTATTCTAAGAAAGACGATATTTATTACTCAACAGGGGATTCTGCATTTCTACAAACTTCTGTGATTTATCGTCTATATTCAAAACTATTACAGCTTCGCTATATTTCCCAGGATGCAAGTTAAGAGAATGGACACATTATGATCACAATAAAAACGTCACTTCCTGTTTTGATACTGGAAGACCGGATGGGTTAATGTTTGTCATGGGAATTCGTGAGGTCAGTAACATTGCAGTGCGAACCGTTGTAGTAAGATTCGTTTCCTCTCATAGACATATTTTTCACGAAACAACAGGCTGCTTTAAGAAACAATGCCCTGAATGGAGACACTGTCATTGGAAGACTGATTTTCGAACTGGATCTACGTACGCATTTATATGTCAGTCGCGAAAAGGATTCACGAAGTTAGTAACCTTGAAGTGTGACTTTTTTTTTTTTAACTTTTAAGACGTATGTTTACGTTTACTTTGAAAAGAATAAAGAAAAGGGAAAAAATGGCAATAGGAGAGTTTGCTGGTGACAAGGAATTCCTCCTTTTGCAAATATGCTTTTGCATGTATCAAACGTCAACTCGTGTTGGTCCAAATTTTAAAAAAAAAAGCATTTTTTTTTTTTTGAAATCGTCATATATTATATACAGTATTTTCAAAGCGGTCTATTTCCAGCCAATATGTGCAAGATGTATATGAATCATTCGGCAAACTTCGGGTGATCCGTTGATCAAGTCCCTCGGCTGTTTCACGTAGCTTGATATGCACCTACACGGCACATTTCGTCGCCTGAAATACACCGCTTACCGTTCTTAAATTCGTAACAGTCCACATAAAAAGCAAATAATAGTGAAAATTTTCCGTGGGAATCTTTCTAAATACATTTCCGGTGACAAACAGTGTGTACATTTATTTTCTAGCTCGGTCTATCAATTACGTTGGCAGTTTTCAGCGAAAGGATGCTTATCGCCATGGCTGTTGTTGCCGTTGCTCATCGATTTACATGGGCGCCACCATATTTAAGATCATGTGACTGGTAATACTTCAAAATGGAAACGGACGAAGTTAGATGTAGGTACGGAATCGGCCGAGTTATGACGAGTGGTATATGAATACCATCATCCATCGTAATATAGCCGTGGAATCGGATCGACGGATCGTCCGAGGTTTGCTGCATGTATTTTGGGCATGTCTAAAATTTTGTATTCTGGTGAAAGGCTACTGTCGTCTGCTACACAATTGTTTCAAAAGGTAAAGACTATTAAAGTTACATTGTCTCATGTTGAATGAACGGCGGAGTAATACTGTTTGTTTCCAATAATAATCAATATGCAGAATAAAGGATTGGCTCGTATTTCAGACACACACATATTTATAAGTAACCTGTCACCATGATATGACTGACATAAAGTTGAAAGCAGCTTTAAACACCCCGTAAAACATAATATACATTTTATCAGTTTGGTCCGAAATAATGACACAAAGACTTCATTGCACAATGATATTCCTTCCAAATTGTTTCAAATAGTAGTCTTAGAAATCAATATTGGGAGATTTTTCACCTCCTTAATTTTTTCCAAAACAGGCAATATCTACTCTTTTTTTTTCATTGATAAACTTAATTATTTCAGTACCAAAACTCTCAGAATATCTCGTCATAGATCGGACAGAGTAGATCCAAGATCAGACTGCACATTTTGTGCGGTCTGATCTTGATCTTCATTGTTCGCAAAATAACCTTTAAATTTCGTTTTGAACTATAAGGGTAATACAGTAAAAATCAATGGATCAACCATGGATGTCGTGCTGAGATGCCATTTAAGGCCTCAAAAGATTCTTTCTTTATTTTCTGTTCTTTTACCGCTAATAGCTTTCTGTTTTTGTTACATTCGTTTCACTAAAGCAATGTCGCCTCTCCGGCATCCAGCGGAGATGTTCCGTTACCCTTCTCTTGACCAGCTCGAGTAGCTCAAGCGGTACAGCGTGAAACTTGTAATTAAGTCTCGGACCACTTGGTTTTGAGCCCCACTGCTCGCCCGATGATCTAAACTTAATAAAAGTCTTTCGGATGAGACGTTGAATAGTGGTCCCGTCTGAAAGTGCTATACACCGAGAACCTTAAAGAACCAGGCGTAACTTAGGATGGGTTTCGTCCTGTATCTTGCACTGTCCTCTGTAACGTAACTAACATTCTGGGGTCGCCAACATGGGGAGCCGGTGGCGACGAAAACTAACGTAAGGCTTGGTCAGACCGGCTAACGGATATGTAACGGTGGGAAAACGGACAAAAACATGCAGAATTCGGTTATCCGGTGACAAAATTCATCTCTGTCGCTCGAGGCTCACGCGATCGGTGTGCGGAGCGAAGAAGCCACACAATGACCGCACGAGTACCGCACATGTAACGGAAAAAACCGCATGTTTACCGGATATGTACCGGATAATAAACGGTCTATTAACGGATATCATCGTACGAGTAACGGACTTGTACCAGATAAAACGGAAGTGCAACGCATGAGAACCGGACAAAACGTTCTTCCAACGTACGATGAACGGAAATGTACCGAACACCAACATACGAGGAACGTGCCGGACACGAGACATGCCGAGGGTATAAATAGACAGATACATCCAAAGTCTGTCATTTGCATGTCTCTGTCCGTTTTGTCCGGTGGAAATTTTGAATATGCTCAAAACTTCCTACCGGACGGAACGGACATCACCGGACGTCGCCGGACAAGTAGTGTATTCACCGGACAAGAAACGGACATAAAACGGATACGAACGGACACGAACGGATAAGATGATTTTTTTATCCGTTACTCGTCCGTTAGCTCGGTGAGACCAAGCCTAAGATCGATCAATAAATTCTCTTCTCTTATCTCTATTACGGTGACTCGATTATAAAGGTGTAGGCTTCGAAACCTGGAAGCTCCGGAACTATATATTTAGGCTCTGGGTTTTCGTGGGAGCTTCTTTCTTCAGCGCCATAGCCTTGTTCTGGTGTTTAAAACCGTGGGCAGACATGAAAAAGTAAGCTGTTGCAGTGATAGGACTAAAATAATGTTGAAAGCGGTGTCAAATACCATTCCATCCATCCATCCATCCAACCATCCACCCACCCGTCCATCCATCCATCCATCCATCCATCCATCCATTCATCCATCCATCAGGTCGGTCGGTCGATCGATCGATCGATCGATCAATCAATTAATCAATCATTCAACCCATCAATCAATACCGAGCATTTATCTAGACACTCAAGCAAAAACAGCACTTATTTTGCGAAAACTGGTTTTATTTTAGAACCAATTTGATACAAAACAATTAATGACCCAGATGGAGAGGCCTTGTAGAACCATTCCTGGAAAAGAAGAAAATGCTCGTGACCAGCATTTTCTTCTTAAGGTACAATGTTGGATACGCTTTCAGAGACAGATCTTATCGTATAGGGCATTCATATTCTAATTAATCATCTGCATATCAACAGCATGCTTTCTCAATTAATCTTTAGGCTGCTAAGCGCGACTCAATGATCTTTTGTGCGCAGTATAGATCAAGATCAGACTGCACAGAGCGTGCAGTCTGATCTTGGATCTACACTGTCCAATAAAGGAGGTATCTTTCCCTCAAACAGACCTTTGAAATAGCTATAGGTTTTTGTTAACGGCTTGAAAGTTTCATTTCACTTATGTAGCAGGATAACAGTTAAAACCAGTCTGAAATTTTCTCTATTAATTACTAAGGACTTCAAAGTTTCGTTTTAATTATACCTGCGGTATAATTAAAACGAAACTTTGAAGTCCTTAGTAAAAACCAAATTATCACTATTGTTTTTTTTTTTTGGGGGGGGGGGGAATTTCTCCTTATCGGACAGTGTGGATCCAAGATCAGACTGCACGTTCTGTGCAGTCTGATCTTGATCTACACTGTCCGCAAAAGGTCCTTGAGTCACGCTTAGCAGCCTAAGGGTTAATTAAGAGTTAAGGGGTTAAGACAAAAATAGGTAATTAGATCGTCTGGCTGAACGCGGCTTTTTAGTGTATTTTTCTTCCCGGAAAGGCTACTAGACTGGAATGCCGTTTTACAAGGCTTTATAGCGTTCATTTACATAACAAATGAGAACAGCCCAGTCTTAATCAGTCTGGTATCCTTTTAATCGAGATTTTCCACACGATAGATTAGCGTTTGATGTAATTTTTCGGTCATATTATTCAAGGTAGAATTTTAGAATAGACCTACAGTGTCGTATTTAACAGGGGCGTAACCATGGGGTTCAAATCATACCGGTGTCAAACCACGGGCTTTTTGCCACGTTGAAAAAAAAGAGTAAAATTCACTCTGTTTGACCCTCTGCTGTACTTTTATATGCCTTGCGGTTTGTTTCTATCAAATATATGTCCTATGGCTTACACAAGAAGCTGAACAAGAAATATCTTTGAAACAGAGAGACAGCGTAAATTTCCCCGCAGGGTCCCCTACTATTAACATGTCTACATTATTGACCAATCACAATTTCTATTTATTCATCCGTTATCATGACCAGAAAGTAGGTCAAAAGCCAGCACATTTAGCTGCTCCAAAGAATTCGGCACCTCAACAGATTGCATTTTTTGCTATTCCACCTCAAACATAAACTGGCAGCCTGTTGAGAAATCACGGCAGTAAAAAGGCCCTTCTGGGTGGCAGACAATGTTGGCAAAGGCAAAAATAGTTCCCCCAAGAAATAACAAACTTGCACTCAGTTTCCACAGAAATCGTCAAATCAACACCAAAAAAACATATTTTAGACCTATTCTTCCGTTTACTCTGATAAAACAGTGCACTAGAAGTGCTTGCTGTGAAATTTTCAAACTGGACCACTTTTGACAACAAAGACCCGAAAGGACTTGGCAGTGGAGTTACACCTTACGTACCACGAATAGAGAATCGAGAGCGCTATTCACTCTTAAGCTGCTAAGCATGATGCTGTGCTCATTCGAGAACAGTTTAAATCAAAATCAAATTGAACGGAACTTGCAGTCTGATCTTGATCTACACTATTCGACACAGTGAAATTTTACATAAAAAAATTGAATGAAAATGCGATATTTGGCTTTTTACTTTCGGTTTGAATTTTTCCTTTTTACATTTTTAATTAGTTTTAGACTTAACTATTAGAATGCTAAGAGCGACTCCAGGACGTTTTGCGGACAGTGTAGATCAAGATCAGACTTCACAGAACGTGCAGTCTGATCTTGGGTCTACACTGACTGATAAGGGGATATTTATCCCCCCCCCCCATATCTTTGAAATAACAGTATTTGAGTTTTTACTATCGGCTTGAAATATTCATTTACTTTTTTTAGCAATATAAAGGTTAATTATTAAATTTAAGTTGTTCTATAAAAAAAAAAAAAGATTATTTGGCATGTTCCCATTTTTCCCCCTACATTTCGCATAAATATGCGTATTTCGCGTTATGGACGCTACGCTTTTGTTACAGGTGGCTCTTCAGATTTCTGTAATCACTCTGACCTTTAAACTTAGCCTTTACTGCTAAATTGAGTCAGACAATAACAGTGAACAAATAATACAGAGAAGGATAAAAGAAACTTTTTGTGGCATTTGCTATTTGAGAAAGATCTATATTCTTACTAACCTCAAAGTTATTTTTTTCTATTTTGAGCCAAAATTACGCAAAGGCTTGTTGAAATGTCACATGATCATTAGCACACGTCGATCATGGTAGATAGTCACTCGTCACAACTTGGCCGATTCCGTACCTTCATCAAACCTCGTCCGTACCATTTTGAAACACCGCCAGTCACGTGATGGCTGCGCCCTGTAACACGATTAGCAACGGCAACAACAGCCACCGTGATAAGCAACCTAACGCAGAAAAATGCATACCTAACTGATAGACCAAGTGAGAAATGAAATGTACAAACTGTTTGTCATCGGAAATGTATTTCGTATGATTCCCACTGAAAATTGTGACTAGTGTTTTGTTTTCTAAGTGGAGTGTTGCAATATTAAGAACGGTGTACTTCCGGCGAAGAAATGTACCGTGTAGGTGCATATCAAGCTACCAGATACAGCCGAGGAACTTCATCACCGGATCACCCGAGGTTTGCCGAGTGCGTTTGTACACGACATTACCACTCGTAACAACTCAAAGATTCTGTAACTACGTATCTGCTAGCTAACCTCGTCCGTATCAAGACGGTTTCCATTTTGAAACAATTTCAGACACATGATACTAACAACTATGTGTTATGATGTCCCCAAGGGGAAAGGCATTTCAAAACAAATTCGGAAAGGAGAAAATGCTGGTAACCAGCACTTCTTCTTATCCGATGATCATTCGGCATACCTCGGGTGATGGGAGCCATCAAATCCCTCGGCTTTATCTGGTGGATTGATATGCACCAGATCGGTACATTTTACGCCCGGAAATACTCCTGTTTACCGTTCTGAAAATTGTAAGGCTCCTCTTAAAAAAGAAAACTTGAGTTTCAATTTTCTATCGAAATCTTTTTAACTATATTTCAGTTGACAAACGATTCGTACATTCATTTTTTAACGTGGTTTATCAATTCCGATTGAAGTTTTCACCGACAGATAGACAGATGTGAATAACTTCATCGAGGTTGTTTGTGTCGTTGCTAAACGACTAACTGTGGCGCGCCATGTATAAGATCACGTGATTCGCAGTTCAAATGGAAACGACCGTTATACGGACGAGGTTAGTTGTAGGAACGGAATCGGCCGAGTTGTGACGAGTGATCCGATGATGTCATCTACCCTCTTAATGACAGATTTTAGTCCCTTTGAATTTGTCGTCTGCCAATGCTTTCAATTTAGATAAGTCTAAAATTTTGTTTCCTGGTTAAGCAGCCCAAAATGCTCTTTGATTCTCAGGGACTGATTCGCTGAAAATTTGGCATTTAGCAGTTCCAGCGGGGCACACAATATGTCAATAATTCTCAAGGTTTTCGCTCGCGAAAATATGAATATTCAGAACGTAATGGCTGTATTAGTTATATCTTTCTTTTGACGTAAAATCGTTAGAGCTATCGGTCAATTTAACACTTCCTTTACAAGCGAAGATCTATCTTGTCTTAATTTACGCACTATATTACTAGTTTTCATTCTTCATCATCTTTCGGTTTGTAGTGATATTTGTATTGATGGATGTAGCGTGATTGAATATTGTTTTTCGCCATTTTCAACATTATTTCGGTCATATCACTGCGACATCTCGCATATTGAAGTATGTCCTAGATTTCATTAGACATAGGCTAAGGCTCTGAAGTGTCT
Organism: Hippopus hippopus; assembly: GCA_946811185.2. Classification (NCBI taxonomy): domain Eukaryota; kingdom Metazoa; phylum Mollusca; class Bivalvia; order Cardiida; family Cardiidae; genus Hippopus; species Hippopus hippopus. The sequence continues at coordinate 8,516,863 of OX328103.1, read as the reverse complement.
TGACCATAGATACCGTTCAACAAATTCATATATGTTCTGGGCTTCATCAATACTAGGCTGAGGCTCTGAAATGTATTGCCCAAGGACATTCAAACATGCTGTCTGTCTGTCTGTTTGTCTGTCTGTTTCTCTCAAGTACCATCAGCCAAGACATAGACGAGTATATTTTGTTACTAATTAGTTGTCTGCGAAACGGGCATTCACTGCTTTTATTAGTCTCTTTACCTACCAGACCATAATCATAGACTGTAATCCTTATCTTACTAAGTAAGTTAAATGCAACTTTCAAGCCAATAGTAAAATCCTGAATAACGCTATTTCAAATTCAATTTTTTTGGACAAAAATATCTGATCATTGGACAGTGTGGATCCAAGATCAGACTGCACGTACTGTGTAGTCTGATCTTGATCTACATTGTCCGCAAGAGGTCAGTGAGTCGCGCTTAGCAGCATAAAGATTAAAAAAATAGAGACACCAAAAAAGTTATTCGGAAACTAGTGAATTGTCACTTTTGGGCACTAACATAATTATAACATACTAATGATCCACGCTCCGACAAAAGGGAGCTTAATGTATCTCCATGATTCACCGTAACAAGTAAGCCATCACATACTTATGGATCCATGACAGCTACTTTTTATATCAACCGACTAAACTGTTTACCAAACGACAAAATTTTAGACTTGTCCAAATTGAAAGCATAATAGATGTGACTGAAAAATTTAAATTTGTTTTGGGAAGGGTAGAAAACATTGTGAAAAAAGGAAAAAATGCTGGTCACCAGCATTTTATCCTTTTCCCACAATGTTTTCAAAAGGGTTCTTTCTCAGGGTCGTTAAAAGTCGGGATTATGTGGTAAAGAGTCATGAGGTAGACTGGTCCTTGGACAAACAGAAAAGTGACCAACAGCGAAAATTTTCGGCTAAGGTCAGCCTGCGCGGACTGCGCAGGCTGACCTGGGTCGATACTATTCCCAGATGCATTAAGCCCCAATTTCACAGAGCATGGCTCATTTTTATAAGTAGCGATGAATTCAGTGTTGGAAAAAAAACACCACCAAATACCTAATGACTAGATCTATTGTAATAAAAGATTTGTACAAGCAGTTACAGTATTCCCTGTTTCGATTTATCATTTGGGGTCCTGGGTAGAGAGGGGAAATGGGAGTTCCGGCGCAAAAGCAAAATGAGGGGCTAACATATATAGCAGGTTCATTGTGTGAATAATTCAATTATTTAAATGCTTAATCAAGAAGTGGTTGTGTTGATGCAGCTGCAAATGAGGAGCCCAACTAACCATCTAAACACCCCATCCCAACCAACATGCCAATCATCAAACAACACACCCACCAACCCTAGCCAACCCACCCTCCACCCACTCACAACCCAACAACCCCTCATAACAATAATAAATCCATAAACCAATATATAGATTTATTATGCATCGAGTAACTTATATAGTTGGTTAGTCGAGAAAATTATTTAATTATTTAATTGGTTAATCAAGGAGTGGTTGTGTTGATGTAGATGATGGTGGGATTGTGTTTTCTTGATATTGAGGATGATTATAATGATTTAATGTTATTGTTGTTATTTTATCAGATAGTAATATTCTTCCATCTAATTGTGGTGATAATGCTATTTTATTTATTTCCTCAATATTTAATTCATGATTATAACTCCTAATATTATTAAACTTTACATGTTTTTCTTTACCATGATATATACAATTTTTATAATCATCCAAAGTAATATTCTTAATAACTTCTCTATAAATACCTTTACACTTAATAGTTTTATCATCCTCATATTCAACATTATCATCAACATCATAAACAATCTCAACCTTACCATCTTTGTTAACCTTTTTCTTATGTTCTATATTATAACTATAAGACTTAGCACATAAACCAGCAAACTCAGTAATTATTTCACCTTTAGCTTCATCTTTAAGCATACCCAACACCTTTTTATTCTTACCAACATACTCTTTACCAATAGGATGATTTCCTTCATAGTTACTAGTATCATAATACTTCTCAACATCAGGAGCCATTTCCTTATATATATCTTCACTCTTTATATGTAACATAAGACTGTCTGTATCAGTATATAACAAAGTCATCCTATCACCAAATCTAGGATATAAATGCTCATAATAACATTTATACATTATTAACTTAGATATCTCAAGAATAGTAAAACCTACAAATATAGGCTTAACACAATTTACAACCTTTTGTTGACTATGAATAGCAATTAAGTTTTCACTGAATATATTTGGATTTTTAAATCTTGGGTCTTTAACCAATTTAGCAGCTTCTTTTTGATTATTAATAAGTTTAACATCACACCTTTTTCTAGGATTCTCAACAGTTTTACCATATATAGAGTTATTACATAACTTCCAACAATCTTGCTCAATTTTAGAAGTAGCTTCACTTCGTTTCTTAGTATTATAATCAATATAACTCTTAACTTTTTTATTCATTAAAAATTCATAACCATAATGAAACTTGGTAACCTTAATTCCCATTTTAATATAAAACTTTAACAAATCACAATAAACCATATACTTTTCCCTCTTACCAAAATGAGCAATAAGTTTTCTAACACCATCTATTTCAACATGTGTAGGAGCCATAGGAAAACTATTCCAAAAATCATGTTTTTCTTTAGGAAATTCCAAATCAACCACCAATACACAAGGAATACTTTCCCATATTTTTTCTATTTTAGGAGAATCCACTTTACCTTTTACAGCATAAGGTAAATCCCCAGACATAGCGTAACCATATAAATTATTCAAATCAAAATACATTATAGAACTACTTTCCTTTTCAGAGTCATAATCCTTCATATACTTATTATTAGCTTTACCATACCTTTTTGCACAATATGAAACACCACCTCTAATTCCTTTCTCAAAATCTCTATATATTTCATCATCCGTAATTAAATGATACTCTTGTCCAGTATACTTCAACATCTGTTTCCAGGAATGACCAGGTAAAGTATAAGAATGAAGTGGGTCTTCATCAAATCCATCAATACAAGTTTTCCTAAATGACTCAAAGCTATCTGCTAAAATCAATACATCCCTTTCACAGTATACCCTTTGATAATCACCTATTGTTTTACATCCAAATATTTTCCACCCTTCCAAAGCTTCTTTATAATCATCTTCACTAATTCCCTTATTATATAAACAAGAATTAAAAAATTCTATAGGAGGTAATTGTGTTTCTTTTAACCTTTCTATAGAATCTATATAATCATAAGGAAAACAACCTTTACCCTTCAATACATCAATTGATTTATCACGAAAATGTTTTTGTATTTCAATCATTTCACTAGGTTTTAAATCATTACCCAAATTATCTATTGAACCTTGTAAAAACCTATAACTATCCAAAAACCTTATTTCACACTTATGACCATTCATCCTAATATCCTCTGAAAATGAAAAATAAATCTGTTCATTACAAGGTATAGCACTAAAATCTCCATTATAATCACACAATGGAATAATGAAAAGATGACTATCAAATTTACTCAAGTTATGGAAAAATACAGGTACCAATAAAGGTACCCGATTACCCTCTTCACAAAACATTGTTAAACATGTATCAACGGAACCCATCAACATATCTACAAAAACTTTACCAATATCTTCCCTTTCTTCTTTTATAATATAAGAAACCATATGAGATTTACAAATTTCTTCATCACTACTTTTAACATAAAAACTAAAACCTGATGGTGTAAGTTTCTTTATAAATCTATCCTTTTTATTTTCTTCATCCTCTGGACTAATATTTTTATAAGGTATATTAAAAGTTTCAAAGTCAGCATATATCCAAATTAAAGGAGGAAATTTAGTTGTGTTTGGTGTTCTATATTTAACAATCACTCCATTACCTTTAGGCATTCTTAAAATTGCTTCATCATCACACTCTATTTCATGTTTATCTAAAGCTTCTTGAGAATAACAATGTTTTTGACAACTATAACATATATATAATTTTCCATTTTTATTTTTTATTTGCATTGAGAGTAATCTACTTAAACTAGTTGGATTAGGTATGAAATAATAATGATTTTCATAATATACTAAACAAATTCTTTTTGTATTTTCATCTCTTATATTACAATGGTTTTTACCATTATGTATAATAGGTGTTGTTTCAATATCATCATCAACAGAATAAACTATTAAATGAATATGTGGATTATTTCTTTGAAACTTAATAATATCATCTCCACTAACAGGATAACTAATATCATTAAAATTAGCATATTTATTTGGGTTATTCTTATTAATCTCAATTAATTCTCTAGTTATTCGACCTTTATCTTTATCTCTTGGATTAAAAAACCTCAATATACACCAATAAAAACATTTCTCATCTGTATTTAACATACAAATAGTAGCTTTTTTATCACTTAGCCATTTAGGTAATGTATGATTTTTACAACCACCTCTAAAAGGTATATAATTAGCATAACTTAAAATTACTGATACAAATTTACCTACACTCCAACCACTTCCTTGAAATGCTTTATTACTATAACGTTCTTTTACTTCCTCCATCATTTTATTTACTAAATGTCTCCTATCATCCCATTGATTATTAATATGAGTTTTTGACTTAAAATATTTATTTTCTCTTATTTCATCCTTTTTCATTAAAACAACTAAAGTTACCATAACTTTTCTTTTAGTATTTGACTCAAGTGATTGTATTAAACTATTATTAAATTTTTTTAAATATTTTTCAATATATAAAACATTATCACCAGAATGACCTTTAATATAAAACTCTACATCATTAAAGAATCCATTTAAACCTGATTTACCTTCTCTTTGTTCAATACTATAACATTTTATAGGAAAAGATGAATAATTACCTTTGTTAATATTCCCATTATTTATTTTTTCATTCTTTTTAAAAGGAAAAGTATTAAAACTATTTTTATTAAGGACCTCTCTATTCCCTTGAAAAGGAAAAGATATAAAACTACTTTTATCAATTATATTATCATATTTACTCATTTTATAATATATATATTTAGAAGTTAAAATATATAACTCAAATTTTTATTAAAATATATTAATTTTGAAAATAAGTTAAATATTTTTTCTTTTTATTAAAATGATTATGTCGAGTGAGAAAACTATTCGTAATATTGAACTTACAACTCCTAAAGAAATAGGAACCGCAGAGAGAATATTTAGTAATTTTAAAGTTATGGGTGAAAAGGGAGTTTTTTCTTCATTTTCATCATCATCTCCTGAAGATAAAGGAACATTAACAAAATTTGAAAATAAGGATGTGTTTATAACATATAGTGAAGAATTTAATAACTTTTTAAGAACCATAATTGAAAGATGTGATGATAAGAGTAAACAAATTATGGAAAGTCAATTTGATGTTAATAATATGTTAGAAAACTATGAAATTAATGGTTTTATTAAAGTAAAAGTAGATATGGAAAGATTTAATGATAAAGAAGGGTTTTTCATAGATGAAGATAATAATAAAATTAATAATGTTATATTTGAAAAAAATATAATAACTAAAGAAGAGTATGCTATAGAAGTTAAAGGGCTTTGGGGAAATATTAATAAAGATAATGGTGAAGGTGGATTTAGTATGAGATTGGGAGGTGTTAAAGTAAAAGAAATGTTTGAACCAGGTGAAAGAAGAAAACAAATAAGGAAGGATAGATTTAATCAAATGTTAAAATAAAAAATTGAATAATTTATATATCTATTTAAATTGAATATATTTAAATAAATATATTATTATATATTAAAATGAGTGTGTTAAATAAATTTGATGATGAAGATTTATATTTCTTAGAAAAAACTATAAAAACTAAAAATAATTTGTTAAATTATTACTTATCAAATAAAGAAGTAATTAAGATAAATTATTTAAACATAAAACAACAAAAACAAAGTGATGTAATTTACTTATTTAATAAAATAATACCATTAGCTTATTACCTACATAGTAAACAAAAATCAGAGAAAAGTGATTTTAATACCACTATTTTTATGTCTTGGTCAGATGATATTCCTTATGAAACTAATAATCCTTCTCGTAAAATAGGTTGGCCTGTTTTTGTAGGTTTTGAAATACCATTTTGTAGAAGTAATAATTTTATTGGTGATTATAAAAAAGCATTGAATGATTTAAATTTAGATGATGATTGGGATTTACCTAATCATGATGTAGACGTATATCCATTAATATCATTTAAAAATGATATTCACCCAGACTATGATTGTATTAATAGAGAGGAAGATGAAGAGAAAAAGACTAATTGTTTTGTTGAATATGATGGCCCGTATTGGTATGGTTTGAAAGAACTTGCAACAAAAAAGATTGGTAGAAGTTATATAAATTTTGGTGAATATATTAGACATTATAATAACAATAACAATAACAATAACAATGAAAATTGTGTTGAAAACTATAGTGAAATTATTACAAAAAAAACATTTCATGAAGAATTATGTATTATATGTAATGAGAATAAACCAAATATATTATTTTGTGATTGTGGTCATATATCTATGTGTGATACATGTGATAAAAAAGAATTAGATAAATGTCCAATATGTAGAACAAAGGTATATATTAAATGTAAAATTTAAAAAATATAATTATATATATATTAACCACATTAATATATATATAAAATGTCTTGTGATTATGAAGAATTTGTAAAAAGATATACCAAAAAAGATTTGGCTGAATTATATGAAAGTCTTAGATTAGAAATACCTAATGAGAAAAGAATAAGATATAAGAGTAAAAGAGATATAATTAATAAACTTCTTTCTTATAGAGTCAAACCTGATTTATCTAGAAAACTAATTGGTAGAAATGGTTGGTATTGGTAAATTTAAAATATTTTTTCTTCTTCATGACAAGTATAAAATTTATCAAACTTACATCTATATCTCCCATCATTCCTTTTTCTTGTATGGTCAATTACAATAAAACCATAAGGTTGTTCCCAACATTTATAACAAAATCTTTTAAATTCATCTTTACTCATATCTTTTTGAGCATATTCATTAAAAATATAATCAAAATTACGTTTATCTTGAGGAAACAAACATATAAAATTAGCATTTTCTCTAATAGTCTGTTTATCCAAAGTAGTAAAATTTTGTGTTAAGAAGAAACAATCTGTATTACTATGTCTTCCATGAGTATAATAAGTTGATGCTTTATTTTGTTTTTCACCAGCTAAATCATCAAATATCATTAAATTTTTATTTGTTCTTTTTAATTCTTGAGGAGCAGGTACCTGGTCACTATCTTGATGAAAAGAAGCTTCAACCTTGCTACCTCTTATTTTATTAAAAACTTGTTTCTGTAGATGTTTAAATAATTCTTCCTTATTAATTTCTTTATTATTATCTTCTTTTAATATTTTAAATACTACATCAACCCCTTCTTTAGGTAAACCTGCTTCAAATGCATCTCTCATTAATGAATAATCAGGTTGATGCATACTCTTAGTAAATAACATTAATCTATCATAATCTAACCAATCTGGTTGTAATAGTAGATTTAATAGTAAAGTAGTTTTACCACAACCAGATTTACCAACAATAATTCCCCTGATACTCTTTGGTAAATAAGGTGTATTATTTCTATTATCACATGTTGTATCTGTTGAGTAATTAATTATCTCCATTTTAATTAAGGGTAATTAAAATTCTATATTAAAATGACTAAGATATATTGCGTTAAATGTAAAACAAAAACTGATTCAAATAATATATCAGAAGAAACAGCCCGTAATGGAAGGAAAATGTTAAGGGGTAACTGTGTAGTATGTAATACACGTAAATCACAATTTATGAAAGGTAGTTCTACTTCTAAAAATGGAGGAAGTGTTGTAAATACTTTAATTAATAAACTACCAACTGAAATGCATTTACCGGGTTATAACTTTGCTGGTCCAGGTACAAAATTAGGTAAAAGATTAAATCCAGATTTAACTCCAAAAGAATGGAGTAAACCAATTAATAGAGTAGATAAAGCAGCTTATAATCATGATATTTGTTATCTACAAAATAATGATACACAAACAAGAAATAATGTATGTGATGTTAATATGTTAAAAGAATTAAAAGGAATTATGAATCCAACAATAGGTGAAAGAATGACAAAAGGTTTAGTCTCTAATCTAATAGGAGCTAAAGTAAAATTTGGTATGGGTAATAAAAAAAAAATTTAGCTGATGAAATACATAAACCTGTTAGAAGACATTTTAAAACTAATAAAGTAAGTGTTTCTCATATTGACCATACTTGGACTGCTGATTTAATGATTTTACCAAAGAATATGAAGGAAGATAATGATAATATAGAAAACTTTTTAGTTGTTGTAGATGTATTCAGTAAATATGCATGGGTAAAACCAGTAAAAGATAAAACTTCTTCTACAGTTGCAAAAGCATTTAATGAAATATTTAAAGAATCAGGTAGAAACCTTTAAAACTATGGACTGATAGAGGTGGTGAGTTTATTAGTTTAATTGATAATTCATCAGAGCAAAAACCTACTAACTTTAAATGTTCTCATTGTGGATTTTATGCAAAGAATAAAAGTGGATTAACTCAACATATAAAATACCATTGTCCTGTATTATTTCCTGAAAAAGCTAAAGAAGATAAAACTAAATTAGGTAAGGATATTACATTATATCATACTGAAGGAAGAAATAAAGCTGTAATAGCTGAAAGATTTGTTAAAACTATAAAAAATAAAATATGGAAGTATATGACTAATAATGCTAAAATGAGAATAATAGATGATTTACCTCAGTTAGTTAATGAATATAACAATACAATTCATTCAACTATTAAAATGACTCCTATAGAAGCTAGTAAAAAGGAAAATGAGGATGCTATCTATAATGAAGTATATAAAGAAGAACCTAAAACAAAAGAGTCTATTGAAAAAGAACTTAAGAAAACAGATATTAAAGAAGGTGATAAGGTTAGAGTAGCTAGAATTAAAGAAGAATGAGCAAAAGGTTATTTACCTAATTGGTCTGATGAAATATTTAAAGTAAAAGAAATTAATAAAACTGATATTCCAATAACCTTCATTCTACAAGACTCAAAAGGTTATATTATTAAAGGTAAATTCTATAAACAAGAAATACAAAAGGCTGATTATGAAATGACTGAAGATATGGGATATAAAGAACCAAGACTTAAAGTTAATGCTATGAAAGGTCTAGAAGCTGTAAGTAAAGAAGCATTAAGACAAAAATTAAAGAAACAACGAGCTGCTATAAAGAAAAAACAACAAACTGGTCAAGGTTATAATGAATTAGATTATGTATTTGATAATCTACCTAAAAAATCATTATCTAATTTTAAATTAGAAGAAGTTTGTAAACATTTACCTGGATGGAGAGGAGTATTTTCTAGAGACCAATTACCTAATAAACCTAATTATCCATTAGATTGTGGTATATTAAATTTAGATGACTCAACAGGTCCAGGTACTCATTGGGTTTGTTGGTTTCGTAATAAATCCACAAAATATTATTTTGATAGTTATGGAATTGACCCTCCTACTGAAATAATAGATTATCTCAAATCACCTATATATTGTTCAACAGACCCTATTCAAAACCCTAATACATATATTTGTGGTCATTTATGTGTTTATGTATTATATAATTTAAGTAAAGGTAATGATTTACAACCAATACTTACACATTTAATGAATATTAAAAATAATTAAAAAATTCTCTCAGGGGGTAATATGAGAGAATGTAAATTTAGTATATTTTATGATTAGTTTTGTGGTTAATAATATATATTTTTTATCTATTTTAAAATATATATATTCTATATTTAAAAATGGCATATGTACACAAACACGGCATACATAATAAATTAATTAAAAAGAAAAAAGATGGAGATATTGAAGATTCTGGTGTTTCTATCAATTATTTAAATAATCATTTTGTTAGAAGAGATGGAAAAGAACCAATGATTGGTAATTTAAATATGGGTAATAATACTATAACTAATGTTATTGACCCTACTGAAAATGACCAAGTTGCTACTAAGAATTATGTTGATAATATTCAAGGTGGAGGATTTATGGAGAGAAATGATGATGGTGATTATGTTGCTAATGATAATTTGAATATGGGTAATAATAGGATTGTTAACTTGGCTAATCCTGTAGATAATGGTGATGTAGTAAATAAAATATATGTTGATACTTTATCTGATGATACTAGAAGATATACTCAAGCTGTTTCTCCTTTTGTTGTTGGAAGGGGTGATGGAAATGGTGGTAATCGATATGTTGCTCAAAATAATTTATATATGAGAGATTTTAGTTTAAAAGATTTAGGTGAACCTCAAGATGATAATGATGCGGTTACCAAGAAATATAGTGATGATAGTAATGCTTTTAGACTTAAACCTGATGGCTCATTTATTGCTAATGGGCCATTACTTTTAGGAAAGAAAAGAGTAGGAGGAGTTAGAGAACCGAGAAGTGATGGTGAAATTGTTAATAAAAAATATGTTGATGATAAGGTAGAAGAATTTTCTAGATAGTTTGTTGAAATATTAAAAGATGATGAAGGTAGATATACAACTACTTTAGATATTAATATGAGTGGTAATAGAGTTATTGGTTTACCCACTCCAAAAGCATTAGATGAAGCTGCCAATAAAGATTATACTGATAAAGTAGGTAATATTGCTAAAGAGTATGTGGATAGAACAAATAGGATATTAGAATATAAAATATCTTCCCTTCCAACAGCTTTTTTAAAAGATAATGGAGGTTACATAACCTCCATTATATAACAACAACTTATATAAGTATGGCTAATCAGGGTTTAAGTGATTTACCTAAACCTAAAAAAGTTAATGATGCTGCTACTAAACAATATGTAGATACAATTATTGCTGATAATGTAAGGGATGCTGCTATTCCTGGAATTGCTGATAGTAATATACTTTTAAAAGAGAATGGAAATTACCAAGCAGTTGCTAATATTAATATGGGATTTAAACAATTATTAAATTTACCTGAACCTAAAGAAAATAATGAGCCTACTACTAAAAATTATGTTGATGAAGCTATTAAAACTTATGTTGATACAAGAATATTAAAAATAAAACCTATAATCTGCGTAACAGCTGAATTTGATGGGAGTAGAGTGATTAAACATGGAAGACAACATCTTCCATTTGAGTTAGATGTAGGAGGAGTAATTTCACATAGAGATATTGCATATGGTGATTATGATGCATATTATGAAAGTTTTATTAATTATCCTGATGATTGGAAAGATTTTAGTTTTAATTTTGGATTTTCTCGTAATTCTCATGATGGAGGTGGAATAAAAGATTTAGATTATAATGGATTAAACCTAGATGAATTTATTCCTCCATCACGTGGAAATTTAATAGGATTTAACTCAAAAGTATACCTATTGAATTCTAATGAAAATATACAAAAAATAAGAGCACTATATCCTTTTCTTGCATTTCCACCAGAATTAGATGATTTATATACAAGAATAAATGGTTTATTTAACACTACAACAGGTGACTCTTTTAGTTGGAAAGGACGACTTAATGCAACAAATAAAAGTGTAAATGAGGAAATTGGTAAAATTCAACCAGAAACTCCTATTAGTATAGATGTTATGGTTAGACATAATGGGCAATTTATATATTTAGGATTAGTTGTAATTCATCTTTCATTATTGTTTGAATTGGATATATAAATATAACTTCTCATTGAGAAAGGAGTTATATTTACAATTTTAATTTATATTTTCCTCTTTATAAAATGAGTAGCTTTCTATTAACACTTTCTGATAATACTACAAACATTAATAAAACCCTTAATCCACCTATTTATTTAGAAAAACCTCATGAAATGGCTATGTTTAGTCTTGAAACATATAACTCAATACCTAATATTAATGAGGGTAATAATATGTTTAGATATTCTGTAGATGATGGGGCTACCTGGAAAAAATATAAACTTCCTGTTGGGTCTTATTATATTATTGATGTTAGTAAAACAATTGGTGAACATTTAAAGGATGAAGGTCATTATGATGAAGATAATGAAGAGTATCGTATTAAAATTAAACCTAATCTTAATACACTTAAGAGTATCATGACTATAGATGATGGTTATGCAGTAAATATGGGTGGAAGAAATTCAATTGGTAGTGTATTAGGTTTTGATAAAAAACAATATAAGAAGGGAATTCATAATAGTGAAAATGTAGTTGATATTTTATCAGTTAATTCTATTAATGTAGAAGTTGATGTAGTAACAGGAAGTTATTTAAATGATAGACAAAATAATAGTATTTATACTTTCTTTCCTAAAGCTGAACCTGGTTATAAAATTATACAAGAACCTCTTAATCTTTTATATTTACCTTTGAAATTAGACCGTGTACAAGATATAAATGTTAAATTAACTGACCAAAATGGTGATTTAATAGATTTAAGAAATGAGAGACTTACCATTACTTTTCATCTTAGAGAAAAGAAATAAATGGATATGTAGTAATAAATAATTTAAAAGCTATATAAAATGAGTCATTCTGAATATGTTATAAGAAATATATATTTAACTGATGGACAAAAGAAGAAATTAGCTAGGGACGCCAAGAATAATTGTCAAAGTAGTATAAAACTTACAAATAAATCAATTAATGATGAAGGGGTTGATTTTGCTCTTTCAATACCTCAAGCTAATAAATTAGATACTGCTAGGAGAAAGAATATTGGTGTTCAATTGAAAGTTCCTAAAAAAGTGTTAAAATATAATCAGAAATTACAGGAAGGGCAAGAGGGTGGATTTCTTCCTTTATTGATGGGTTTAGCTAGGGTTGCCGCGCCTATGATAGGGAGAAAAGTGTTACCTGCATTAGCTACTGGTGCATTAGGAGGATTAGGTGCAGCTGGTGTTAATAAAATATTTGGTGATGGATTGTATTTGAAAAGAGGTGGAGAAGTAGTTCAAATTGAAACAGATGGAGATGGACTTTTCTTAAGACATTATAGAGGAAATGGTTTACAACAACATGGGGATGGATTATTCTTAAGGCAACATGGAAAAACTTATGATGGAAGTGGTTTAATCTTTGGGCAAAATTCACCTTTTAATTTCTTGAAGGGTTTTCCTTTGGTAGGGCCTCTTATAAGTGGGGTACTTTAAATTTTTACTATTAAAAATGAGTGTATTTGATAACGGTAGAAACTTAGAAAAAAAGGTTAAACAACCTAATACTATAATGTGGCTACCACATAAAGAAAATATTAAGTTTCCTCCAATTAAGAAATCACCTGTAAAATGGTTAGTTAAAAATCAAGTAGATATAAAAATATTAAGTAAAGATGGTAAAAGAATATCTTTAGGATTTGGTTATAAATTGAGTAAAGGAGTTGTTTGTGTTAATACATCTAGTAAATGGAAACTTCATATTGGTATTATGAATGGTATACATAGTGATGAAGAAAGTAATGATATAGTGATTTATATGTATAATTTTTCTCATGATAATATTACTATACCAGCTGGGGAAATAATATGTTATTTACAATATTTATTTTAATATATAAAAATGGTAGATATAGATGATAAAAGTAATAAAGTTGGTGATAATAAAATGTATCCTGAAATAGAACCATCTGCTCCATCTATTGAAATGGAAGTAATGGATAATGGACATTCTTATAGACTTCAAAAGATATCAGAAGTACAAATTTTTCTCAAGAAGGAAATAAATGAAAGAGAACGATTAAATAAAAAATATGCTAGGATGGCTAAGGTAGTTGATAATGTTGAAGGAGGATTAGTTGTTGTTTCATTAGTAACTGGAGGAGCAGGTGTTGTTTTACTTTCAACGGTTGTTGCAACACCTATTGCTATAGGATTAGAATCAGCAGCTGCTGTAATAGGTCTTGCTTCATTATTGAGTAAAGTATTTGTTAGGAAGACTACTACTAAAGCTGAAAAGCATTTGAAGATACAAACTCTTGCTGCTGCTAAGCTTAATACTATAGATAATCATGTATCAAAGGCTTTAATGGATAATCATATATCTGATGATGAATTTAAGTTGATAATGGATGAAATGGGTAAATATGAAGAAATGAAAAGTGAAATAAGAAGTAAGTTTAAGAAAAGGATGACTACTGAGGATAAGGAAAGTTTGATTGAGAAAGGGAGGCAAGAAGCGAGGGATTCCTTTCGGAGGCTCGTTGAAAAGAAACATGGTGGAGAACTTCCGTATTAAGTTTCCTAAATTAAAGTTTAGATGTAGATGTCAATGTGAAATAGGGAATAATGAGTAATATATATAATATATTTTCATATATATTATATATTTTTATCTCTTGAGACTCTAGGGAAAATCTCTTGAGGGTCTCAGGAAATCTCTTGAGGGTCTTGGAATAACATTATTTATCATTATTAAAAATGCCATTTTACAAGATAAAAGACCGTGCATTAAGAGATGCTGCTATAAAAGAGTTTATAGCTCTTAAAAAAAGATTACGTATTAAAGATGAACAAGAAAGAACAGGTAAAATTATTTCTCAAGAAAATATAGCTAAATTATTTAAACCTATAACTGAAGAAACTAAGAAAGTTCAAGAAGAAATAAAAGCTTTACCATTTGAACAACTTAGAAAACAAATAGAAGGTTTACCTCCTGCTATTGCCCAATCTATACCAGCATTACCACCTCCTCCTGCTTGGGATGTTTGGAGACCTCCTTTTGCTTTAGAAGATAAAGTTAATGGGGAAGATGAGGAGAAAAATATTGTGGAGGAAGAGGAAGAGGAAGGAGGTAAAAAAGAGTATATTCTTCTTACTGGATTAAAAAGTAAAGAAATAGATGAAAAAGATGGTAAGTATTTTATTGGAGGAAAAGAAATATCGATACACCCTAAAACAAAAAAAGTTAAATTTATGGGAAGAGAATATGATAATACAGATAATTTATTTAATCTTATTATTAAAGAAAACCCACCTCAAGAAGCTATAGATGATGATAAAGCTATGAAAGATTATTCACAAATAATTGTTGATTCAGATGTATTATATAATAATGGTAATTATAACTATAGTACTGAAAATAAAAAATTATCTGGTACTCGTGGTAAATGGAAAAATGTTTTAAAAAATATATGGTATAATAGATTTCAATATATGGATGAAAATAAATTAAAAGACCCTAATATACAAAATCAAATGGCTAATTTACATAAACGTAAAAATGACAAGGACAAAAAAGATGTAAAATTTTCAAATGAAACATTAACACATATTGGGAAAGCTGTTGCTACACCATCTACTTATCGTGAAGGATTAATAAGGAGATTATCTCCTGTTAAACAACCAAAACTTTTTCCTTTTGCTTCAGGTGAAGGAATAAAAGGAGGTAAATACAATACTCTCTTTATCCCTGAAAGTATACAGGAATTAGGTGATAGACTTAGAAGTTTATGGGCTAGTAAATTAGCTGGTAATACTGGATTAAGGAATGAAATAGTAGCTATATGTGACTCACTAAGAAAAAAGAATGCTATAGAGCATCATGATTATGCAACAATTATGAATGAATTATAATTATATATTAAAATGATAGTCACTTCAACATATTATGATTATGAACCTAAATATATATATGGTGGAACAAACTTCTTTACTCCAATTGCTAGTATTGCAAAAAGTTTAATAAATAGACTATTTTCATCAGGAGTTAAAAATGTTGCTAAGTCAGCAGCTGAAAAAATTATAAAAGATGTTGGTAAATCTGCTTTAGAACAAGGTGGTAAACATATAACTGAAAAAGTTAAATCTCAAATAGGTAAAATGTTAAGTGGGAGTAGTAGAATAAAAGGAATGCCTCCAATAGCTGCAAAATTAAATGTGGATATACCTAATGATAATAATAAATATCCTGCTTTAAGTAGTGGATTTGGATTAAGAGTAGTTTAATTATAAAAAATAATATAGATATATTAAAATATGAGTCAATCACAGAAAATATTAGTTTGGGATTCACAAATTTTATTGGATGAATCAATTGAACGATATCAATATCGTGAATATGTACCTCAAGTTGGTGCTGGTGAATTAAATGGTAATGGTACAATTAGTTTTGTAATTGAAAGTCAGGATGTATTTACTCATCCTCATAAAAGTTATTTATATGTCCAAGGAAAACTAGTTAAGAATGATGATAGTAGATATGATGTTGCTAGTAGAATAACACTCGCAAATAATGGTGTAATGCACTTATTTGACCAAATTACTTATGATATTAGTGGAAGAAGAATGGAAACTCTTTATTCTCCCGGTCAAGCTACTACAATGTTAGGTTTACTAAAATACTCTGGTGATTTTGGTAAAAGTAAAGGTTTAACACAATGTTGGATGAAAGATGATGGTAATGGTGATTTTGAAGATACTAGTTCAGGAGGTAAAACAAGAGCAACATATATTAAAAGCTCTAACCCAATTGGTGATTTTTCTTTTTGTATTCCTCTTTCCCATATATTTGGGTTTTGTGAAGATTATGATAAAATACTATATGGTGTTAGACAAGAATTATCATTAACTCGTAAAGGTAATGATGCTGCTATCTATAGAACTAACGCAGTTGGTGTGGGAAAAGTAGTATTAACTAAACTTTCTCGGTTTGTTCCTCATGTTTTACCTGATGATGAAATAAAATTGGTATTATATAAACAATTTGAAGATGGATTAGAAGTAAAAATGGGTTATAAATCTAGACGTTGTGAAAAAGCAACTGTTCCACAAAGTAGTGAGTGGACTTGGAAGTTAAGTCAAAAAGCTGCTGATGAAAGACCAAGATTTTTAATTATAGGTTTTCAACCAAATGATTATAATACCAGTCAACAAACTAATGCCGGTCTTTTCCAATGGAAACAAGATTTAGCTGGTGATGCTATACCAATAACAGTAGTCAATTCATTTGTTACTTTAAATAGTGATAGATATCCTGAAAGGGATTATAATTTAAACTTTGCAGCAAATGATTTTAGTAGGGTATTAGTTGAAGCTCAAGAATTTAAAGCAAATAGTACAGGTATACCAGATATATTATCTAATGGAAATATTAATCCAGTAGATTATAAAAATCTTTATCCTTTGTTTGTTTATAACCTTTCTAAACAAAGTACTAAATTGAGAAGTAGTATTGTTGATGTAGAAGTAACTTTTAGGTTTTCTGTAGCTCCAGCTGCTAATACTATGAATGCATATGCAGTATTACTAAGTGATAAAATTGTATCGTTTCAAGGTGATGGTAAAAGTAGTATGAGTGTAACTATGTAAAATATATAATAATAATAATAAGTATATGTAATATATTAATTAAAAAATATATTATATATATAATATTTATTTAAGGTTATTCTCTTTCTTCATAACACTTACAATATCTATTAAACTACTAATAATTAATTCTAATTGTTGTAATTTCTTTTTCATTTCAATAATTTGATTTTTAAGATTATCAATAGGTTTTTCTTTTTTTCTTTTCTTTGAAATTATCTTTATACAATTCATTTTATAATACTTAAATATTTATTAATTATCCCCACAATTAGATGGAAGAATATTACTATCTGATAAAATAACAACAATAACATTAAATCATTATAATCATCCTCAATATCAAGAAAACACAATCCCACCATCATCTACATCAACACAACCACTCCTTGATTAACCAATTAAATAATTAAATAATTTTCTCGACTAACCAACTATATAAGTTACTCGATGCATAATAAATCTATATATTGGTTTATGGATTTATTATTGTTATGAGGGGTTGTTGGGTTGTGAGTGGGTGGAGGGTGGGTTGGCTAGGGTTGGTGGGTGTGTTGTTTGATGATTGGCATGTTGGTTGGGATGGGGTGTTTAGATGGTTAGTTGGGCTCCTCATTTGCAGCTGCATCAACACAACCACTTCTTGATTAAGCATTTAAATAATTGAATTATTCACACAATGAACCTGCTATATATGTTAGCCCCTCATTTTGCTTTTGCGCCGGAACTCCCATTTCCCCTCTCTCTGGGTGGCTCAGTGGTAAAGTGTAGGACTCGTGACCTGGAGGCTCCGGGCTCGAGACTCGCTGGATCCACTGGGCCTTTCGTGGGAGTGCCTTTGGGCAAGACACCTCAGAGCCCTAGCCTTATACTTGTAAAACCCAAGAAATACATGAATATGTGAGCTTTCACCGTGATAAATTTGAAATAATGTTGAAAAAACCATTCAATCAATTAATTTACTTTTTGGGCAACACAAATTTAGACATGTCCATATTGAAAGCACTTGCAGATGACCAAGTAAGTGTGGCCACGACGTATGGGATTTCTCTTTAAAAATGTGAAAAAAGGACCATGAAAAAGAAGAGAATACTGCTCAGCATGCTGTTTTATACAAAGGAAACATTGTACTTCACAGGCCTACCAGCTGCATAACCCTTCGGCCTGCTAAGCGCGACTCGCTGACCTTTTCCGGACAGTGCATATCAAGATCAGACTGCACAGAACGTGCAGTCTGATCTTGGATCTACACTGTCCGATAAGGAGATATCTTTCCCCCAAGAAATACCTTTTAAATAGCGAAATTGGGTTTATACAATCGGCTTGAAAGTTTCATTTTTTCAAATTTATCAGGGTTACTGTAAACAGTACGGGGGGGGGGGGGGGGTCGGGAGTTAAATTGCAGACAAATTTAATTCATACTATTTAAAAGTATGGATATTATTGTGGATCTGATTATATGTTACAGTGCAATCTGTCAGCTGCACCTGCTGGCAGAAGGTGCTTTGTATAATTTGAACAAAAGTTGGTAACTGGAACTTAACAGCACACTGTTCAACCAGCGACTAGAACTTTGACAGATTTCACTGTGACATATAATCATACTCATTATAATATTCATATTTATTCAAATTTTTGAATAGCATGAATTAAAATTGTTTTTATTTAGACTCCTAAATCGTTTACATTTGGCCGCTGTTGTACCTTTAGCCGAGCCCCAGTAGCGCAGTCGATAGCGAACAGGACTTGAGACCAAGGGGTCGCTGATTCGAATCCCAAGCTCGACTAATTTCTTTCCGAGGATTGATGATAGTCATTGTGACAGGGTTCATTCCTCTCTCACCGCTAATCATTTTTTCGACATCTGTATTGTCGGAAAGAAGTCAGGGAGAATACTGTGCTAAGTACTGGTAAAAGTAGCTCCGGGAAAGCATGGGTAGGTGCTCTGGCCACCGCAATATGGCTGAAATAATGGTGAGAACAGCACTGAACACCATGCAATCGATCAATAAAGCAATATTGGGCTTTGATTTTTTTTTCACTTGGGTTGTCTGGACCTGTCCTTGGGTAAGACACATCAAAGCCCCAGCCTAGGACATTTTTAGCTGTCGCCGTTATATGTCTGAACTTATATTAAAAGCGGCATAAAACACCATTCCAATTCTTTCAAACTGTTTCAAAATGACATTTTTTCCATCTCTCAAATCAATGATGAATTACTCTTCCACCAACTGTAATATGATACCATGAAGCTCGCAAAAAACATCAATATTTCTTCTGTTTATAGCTCGAAAAGTACCTTTCATTGTAGTGCCTTGGCAGCCAGCGTAGATCAAGATCAGACTGCACAAAACGTGCAGTCTGATCTTTGATCTACTCTGTCCGCATTGCTGCGACATTTTGGACAAAATCCATCTTGGAATTGCAACCAGATCCATTCAAGTTTTATTTCTAGACTAAAAATGTGTGTTGTGTTTATTTTGCGCTCTATGGGTTACCAATTCGCCACAATCACCCGAGCTCAGTCTTACAGACAAATGAATACAGAAAACAAACAAATAGACATAAAATAAATTAACTTACTAATAAGGAATTGTCGGCCTCATATTTCCATGTTTAGCCGCATCGACTGTCATGTATTCTGCTAGAAAATTCTCATGGCTGAAAGACACAGACTGAAGCCGAATGGAATCGGGGAAAAAAATATGGATCCAACTACACAGGAAGAGTCGTCTGCTTTTCCAATATTTCTTCTGCAGCATTGGGCGCTAATAAAAATCGATACGTTGTTTCCTTTTTCAGTGTGATTTGTTCTCTTATGGTTGAGCAATTTTGTAATTGCTTCGTGGGCGATTTCTGCCGGTTTTTTAGCGCTATCCAAGACTTGTATTGTTACGCTGTTCGCCCGGAAGTAGGCTAAAAAACGCATGACTGCAAACAAAAAATGTAGCTCCGCGATTAAAAAAATCAGTAAATCAACGACTTAAACATTTCTTAATCCATCGAATATCATGGGAGCTCAATTCTTTACCAAATCAGTCCCAAATTACAACGACTCTGAGGTAGACGGCTTCTAAAAATATTGTGGGACAAGGAGAAAATGCTGATAACCAATAGTTTCTCCTATTCCCAAAATGTTTTCTACCATTTCAAAGAAATATTCCATCATTCGAGCCAATTTTAATTTGTCGTCTGCATTTTTTTTTTTTTTTTCAACTGAAGCAGATCTAAATTATGTCGTTTGATAAAGACCAAAGTAAATGAGCCATGCTCTTGCAAAAAGTGGCTTAATGCATCTCCGTGATGCATAATACCAAGCAAGTCATAACATAATTATGGATCCCTAAAATCCATTTTGTCTAACAATCGACTGAATCATGAGGTACCGTGGTCCTTTGACATTAGAGAATTTACCATAAGCAAAAGGTTTCGACCCAGACCTGGGTTAAAAGTTTTTGGAGATGCATTAAGCTTTCTATTCACAGAGTATCAAACATAATTACCTTCTATTTCCAGAAGAAGACTTCGAAAACATTCCCGTAAAATTTGTATAATTAATAAGAAATAAGGTTTCATACATGAATGCATATGAAAATATCGTGGCCAAAGAACTTTTTTGTAGCGATCAATTTCTCCATTAACCCCATTGCTTTCAAAAATGTTCTGTAGGTAGGAGTGTGTTAACCCTTAGGTCGCTAAGCGCGACTCACTGACTTTTTGCGGACAATGTAGATCAAGATCAGACTGCACAGAACGTGCAGTCTGATCTTGGATCTACACTGTCCGGTAAGGAGATATCGTTCCCCAAAACATAACTCTGAAATTGCAATATTTCGGTTTTTACGATCGAATTGAGAATTTCATATTAGTTATTAAGTAGGTTAAGGGTTAACAAGGGATACAAACACAAGAAGATAGTTATATCATTTGTGAACAAATTGTGCTCTCTTAAACAGAATGATGTAAATCCCATTAATTAATTTCAGTACTTTGATTATTGTCTTGTTCAAGGGGGGACTGTATTATTTCATCAGCTGCTCATTCTGAGTCGATGTACTTTTGTGGCCATTGTAGATCAGCTGCAATTCTGGCAGCTGCAGGACAGTAAATTCAGATTCGTTGCTTTGAACAGTATAAAGTTTGTTGCGGGCTATCCATAAAATTCTCTCTCTCTCTTTCTCTCTCTCTCTCTCTCTGCCTGTCTTTCTGTGTCTGTCTCTTTCCTTTCAAGACCTTACAATTAACAAAACATACATTCCCTACAAATCAAATAATCAAAGCAACGACAACCGACAAAATGCCCGCGGAAAAAATATCTCTCAGGCTGGTCAAAATTCAAATGAAAGATAGACTACGTCCATTGCTGCCTCAGGCGTAAATAATGTCCATTTCAAACGGAAGTGAATAAAAATACCGTGGCACAAATTTTGTAAAGTGTAAACGTTCAGGAAAATTATAGTGAAGTGTAATGCGCTTGTTAATTCCAGTGAAATTTAAATCGGCTTGAGAATTTTGTTCATTGTTTACTCCGCAGATTTGGAGTATTCGGAGCAATAACGTTACACGTGCCTCTGGCTGAAAATGGCCATTTATCTTTTTACGAGACGACAAAATTTGAGACTTAAATTGAAAGCATTTACAGACGACAATTTAAATGCTACAATAATGATTGAATTTTTCTATAAGAGTGGGAGAAACACTTTGCTGGTTACCAGCATTTTCTCCTTTTCTCACAGTGTTTTCGAAATTCCTCTTTCTTAGGGTCGTGAAAACTCGGGATTGTGTGATACAGGGTTAACATTTTTAATGATACCTGTAGACGACATTTTTTATCTTGCAGGAAACAAAACAAAAAAACTGTGTTGCCAAAAAAGAAAATGCTCGTAACTAGCAATTTTCCTTTTGCCACGATGCTTCCAAATTAATTTATGCATGAAATTTTAACTCGTGTCATTTAAAATGTCGATTTTGCATATCTTGCGTGGCTCTTCTCAAAGTTTTCTGCCCACATATAGCAAAATCATTTGTGTGTGTGTGTGGGGGGGGGGGGCACAGAGTTAATTAATTTAAAACTTCTTAACAGTTCATCTGAATTAGGAATTTCACTCATTTACAAGTACATCATAATTTGGTACATGCTGTGTGAAAAGGGGGCTTAACTCTTTACCAAACAAAAAATTTTAGACTTGTCCAAATTGAAAGCATTTGCAGACGACAAAATAAACGTGACTCAAAAATTGAAACTTGACTTTAGAAGAGCAGAAAACATTGTGGGAAAAGGAGAAAATGCTGGTTACCAGCATTTTCTCCTTTTCCCACAGTGTTTTAGAAGGCTTCTTCCTCTGGGTCGTAAAAACCAGGGATTGTTTGGTACAGGGCTAATGCATCTGCAAAAAGTATTGGCTCATGTCAGCCTGCGCAATCCGCGCAGGCTGACATGAATCGGAACTTTTTGCTATGTGTAAATTTTCTGCATGTCAAAGGACCATGATTCAACCGCTTGTTCGACAAACTGGATCTCATGGATCCATAATCACGCAGATAATCATGTGAGGACTTGCTTTGTTTAATGCATCATAAAGATGCTTTAAATACCTTTTAACTATTTTATCAAACGTAAACGTTACCCCTTTTTTTGGGTGTGGGGGGTGGTGGTGGGGGAGAAATAACGCTTATTATATACCAGTAAATTTTCCTGGATCAAATACATGCGTTGAATCGGGTGAAATAACTCACACGACAGAAAAAAAAAACGTATCTACACGCAGTGAAATACGGTCCCAAATATGGTATACTGACGGACTAAGCATGCATTGAGTTGCGATTTAATTGGTCAAAATGTTACGCTTTAATATTAATCTGCCATTCATGAAAACAGAGTTACTACCATCCGCACTATTAACTGTTTCATTTTGTTTGCCTTTATCGAATAAAATGTCCATAATTGCAAAATGTTGTCGTTGAAAGTTGTAGGTATATAATAAAAGGAATATCATGTTGTAGTAACTTTCCTGGTGCTTGTATTTACTTCTCGCTACGTAAGAAAATTTTGACATCGCGCTCGACCTTCGGTCGCGAGCGATATCAAATTTTCTCACGCTGCTCGAATTAAATAGAAGCACCAGGAAAGTTACTACAACGTAATATTCCGTATTTATCGTATTATTATCCGAACAAAATGTTCATTGCTGCACCCCAAAAAAACGTTGCTCAGTTTTGTATAGTAGGTGTAAAATCAGTCTGTATGGCGAAGAAATATTTTTTTCCCGCGTATCTGAATGTGCTTGCTTTTGGCCTACTTTTTTTGGTATTGATAACAAATGAATAAATAGAAATTTGTGATTGGTCAAAAAATGTAGTTATGTTTATTTTAAGGGCCCCTGCTTTTTGCTGGCAAATTTACGCTGTTTATCATTTTTTAACATTGCTTATGTTGTAAGAAGAGCAGTAAGAAAACAGTAACTTGACGGCGTTGAATAAAAGGTGAAAAAGATAGACATAGACTGGGTAATATTGGGGTATAAGGGACGGATTTTGGTTACGTACAGCTGTAGGAATAATGGATATGATAAGTTTGCTTCGAAATCGATACAAAAAGTGCAGCCCGCCCCGGTAGCTCAGTGGTTAGCATATTGGACTCGTTACCTGGTGGTTTTGTGTTCGATACCCGGTTGAGGCAAACTTACTTTCCGGCGATTTTTGGCCTCTTTCCTCTGATGCATTTGAGAAAGTTGTCAGTGACTTGGAAAGAAAGTTGTGTCAGTACTGGTGTGAGAAAGACAGAAAACACATGCGTAGCTGCACTGACCGCCGTGATATGATCTAAGCTGTTAAAACGACGTTAAACTCCAATTCAATCGATCAATCAGCAAAAAGTGCATTAGTTATCGATTACATATCGTCGAACAAGGTGAAACTACAAGAACGTGAAAAAAAAATGACGGGGGACGTCATTACTAACCATAATAAATACTTATTATCGCTAGCCCGATCTAGAGTTATCTATCTTTGAGCACTCAAGTTGTGCATATTTAGTAAGAAAATGATTAAAGATACATCTACATTCTTTTTCAGTCAGTTTTCAGCCATTTTTTAACCCATTTTTATCCTTATTTTATGAAACTATAATCATTCTTGTTCCTTCATGCCAAATGTTGCCCCTGGCAGCAGCAAGATTGCATAGATTACGACCTATAGAAGTTGAATTTCATGCTTTGGAGGCCTTCCAAGTTATCGCTAATGTCG
The DNA here is from genome assembly GCA_946811185.2 of Hippopus hippopus. Classification (NCBI taxonomy): domain Eukaryota; kingdom Metazoa; phylum Mollusca; class Bivalvia; order Cardiida; family Cardiidae; genus Hippopus; species Hippopus hippopus. The sequence continues at coordinate 8,492,202 of OX328103.1, read as the reverse complement.
TTTCTGGTTTTGAATGAGGACATATCCCTTGAGTTTCTTTATCTCGTACACCATATTTATCGATTATTTACCTATGTTTACACAGCTAACCAATATCTAAACCATTATACTCTCTTTATAGTTTTAATTGCGTTTTTTTTTTTCTCTGGCTGTAGAGATGTATTTTTAAGTTTTGCGAGACAGTGCGATGTACCAAGACGTACACAGTGTCCATTACGTAGACATAACGTTCACTAATCCATAACGAGAATAACAAATGAGAGATGAAACTCTAGATATAGTCACTAGACACTGCATCGCAAAAAAAAAAAATATGCCTTCGTTAAGTACTAAACATCTTCGCAAGCCAAGGTGACGATCTTATCTACGTAGTAATTGTCACCTTGGCTTGCGAAAATGAGTACGGTATAGATGGTAGAATTTGTTTGTACTTCATAAATATGATGCGATTAATTCTTGTTTACGTGTGGTACCGGTAGTAAACTTGTATAAATGCACCTTTAACTTGAAGAGTTCTACTAATATTTTGAAGAGAATAGTCACAACTAGAAATAACTCCTGAACAAATTAATAGACAATATTTGAGCCGTGCTCTGGCAAAAGGGGGCTTAATGCATCTCCGTTATATAAGATACTAGCCCAAGTCGTCACATAATTATGGATCCATAGGAGCCACTTTTTGCAATAACCAACTTAATCATGAGGTAGATTGGTCCTTTGACAAACAGAAAATTGACAAATAGCGAAAAGTTTCGGCCCAGGTCAGCCTGCGCGGACTGCGCAGGCTGACATGAGTCGTTATTTTTCGCAGGTGCATTAACCCCCCTTTTCACAGAGCATAGCTCATTTATAAATGTTCTAGTATTACAAACACTCATTTACCAAAATATCAAAATTTTAGCCTGACTAATTGAACCTGACAGCATTTGCAGACGACAAATATAGCTCAAGTGATGGAATTTGTTTTTGACAGAGAAGAAAACATGGTGGGAAAAGGATAAATGATAAATACCAGCATTTTCTTCTTTTTCCCAAAATGTTTTCCGAAGCTTTTTTCCTTTAATTCGTCAAACTTGGGAATATTTGGTACAGCGAGGCTTATCAGCCGATGAACTTTCACTCAAATAGCCAAATTTCAAATCGATGGAATTTCGTTTCAGCCACCTAAGAAAATAGACAATGGTACGAGGGGACGTCTCGAAAGGTTTTGTGCTGGGATTTGCGACCTGCTTATTGGTGATGTTTTACATGAGTTATTTCATGGGTTGTTCAGATAGCTTTTGTGACCAAAAACAACAAAAACTCCTGAATGAAAGCACCAGAGAAAGATCTGGTGAGTTTTTTGTTTAATATCACTTTTCAACAGCTGTATTCTTACAATATTACACAATATCGAGTCTAAAAATTTTTATGCCAAAGTATTTTTTTTTTTTGCTTTATTTTGATTTTAAAAGTTCCGTAACAATAGCTTCAGTTTTTAATCCACATAGAATGAAGAAATAAAATTGGAAATACATATTTACAACTAAAGGAGGATTCGGATTTAGATGAAACATTTGTGGCCACAAACTGTAGATGATCCATGCTCTGTTAAAAGGGGGTTGGGTTCAATGCATTTGCAAAATGTGTCGACCAATGTCAGCCTGCCTAGTTCCCGCATACCGAGAAAGGTCAAAACCTTTGCTTTTGGTAAAATTCTTTGCATGTCCAAAGACCAATCTACCTCGTGATTCTGTCGGTTTTTTTGACATAGATCTAACAGGTTTTCATAGGTCCATTTTACGGGGATGACTTGCTTGGTATATGCATCACAAACCCTTACCCACTTTTGCAAGGCTAATATCATAATAGCATACTTAATATACGCTTGTCAGACAAAAAGCTGTGATTTTAAAGGAAGTTCATGTAAATTTTATTTGCAGGTAATAAGATATTCTTACAGCCATACTCAAAGATATTATCCAAAATTACAGACGATGTTACGACTAAATCACCTTCTCTGTCAGTCAAAAGTCATAAAGCAAAGCTCAAGACAGTCACTGCAATACCAAAACTTTCTAAAGTTTCACCCATAAAAGTTAAACAAGTTGAACCCTCTAACAGAGAGACTGGAAATAAAACAAAGAGTGGACCTCGTATATTGTGCTGGATTATGACTACTTATGCAAGCCTTATGACGAAAGCAGTACACGTCCACGACACATGGGGTCAACGATGTGATAAAATATTATATTTCATTTCTAATGGAACAGAAAAAGAACCGCCCAATCAAGAACCAACCAATCGAGATATGAAAGAACTACCAACCAATCAGACTGTTGAAGACATTTACAATAACAAACAGGATGACTACGCGCAGTCAGATAGAATACTCCCAGTAATTACGTTTGATGACATTCCGGAAGGTAGATATCATTTAACTGCGAAAACAATGGCTGCCTTCAGTTACTTGTACTATAATTATGTCAATGAATTTGATTGGTTTTTGAAAGCAGATGACGACACCTACATTGTAATGGAAAATTTACGTCACTTCCTGTCACACCAGAATAAAGATAAACCGCATTATTTTGGTCACCACTTTGAACGGTTGTATATGCTGAATGGTTATAACAGTGGTGGTTCCGGTTATGTTTTAAGCAGGGAGGCTCTCAAAAGGTTTGGACCAAACCATAGAAAGAACGACAACTGTTATCTTGACGGACAAGATGAAGATGTTGATTTCGGCCGATGTTTGGAGGCTGTTGGAGTCCAAGTGGGAAATACGGCCGATGAAAAAGGTGCAATACGGTTTTTATGTTTCGAAATGGAGAAACATCTCATGGGAGGACTGCCTGAATGGACCAAACTTGTAGATGCATATGGCGCAAAAACGGTAATACATAAGGCACTGACCAGTTTCTTAGATTTCAGTTTTCATTGAACTTTTCAAAACGTTTGAATTCTAAAGATGACATCCAATTTAAAACAAAACAGATGGCGTAAGAGGTACGGGATGTCAATACTAAAATTCACTTTTTGTTTTATATGAAGAGAAATAACAGTCTCGGAAATTGTCATTTTTTCCTCAACATTTGTTAGGTGTCATGAATTTGCCAGCAAATACTTTAAGCTTGCAGGGGTCTACCGAATAAACATTTCTACATTTTTGACCGATCGTTAATCTAGAGATTTGTTGTGGCGCCGCATGAGCGGCGGCACTATATTTTTATTCGCTTTTGAAAAGTAACTGTGGAAGTAGCCATATTGAATTCCGGGACATTTCGGCCCATAACAATTTCGGCCCATTACAATTTCGGCCCATAACAATTTTGGCCCATTACAATTTCGGCCCATAGTCTGTGTGTGTTGATTGCTTTTATATGAAATGTCCAGTCAATCCATATTGTTTACTATATGGACTGGTTCAGTGTTTTTTTTTTTTTAACATACATGTAAAAATACGGTACTTTCATTACCAGATCGAACCGTACCAACTTTGTTTTTCTATTTGGACTGAATTTTTGTTTTTTAACATGTAAACTACCGTAATTTCATTGCCAGATCGATAAAAACCAGATCGTATCCCAGATGGCCCAGAGTTTAAATATTTGTCATGTAGTATCACCACGTGGACTTCTACGAAGTTCGTTCAAGTGATGCCCTTGGTGTAAAAAATTAACCCGCTGTAATGTGCCCTATTTCAGAAACAACTGATTTGCGGCGCCACTGATGTTATGCATCAATATTTTCTTGTTTTCAACTGAAATTTATTTATTAAAATCATTGTGACAGATTTCGATATGGACCTATCGGATGTCTGTTGAAATGTGACATGTTGAGGAAAAACACCAAGATTTCTAAGCAACTAATTAACCAACCAACTAACCAACCAACCAACTAACTAACTAACTAACTAACTAACTTACTAACTAACTTACTAACTGTTGTGTGTTGTTTCTCTTTACAGGGAACCAGCAGTATTAGTCCTGATGTCATTTCCTTTCATTACGTCAAACCATGGATGATGTACGCTATTGAATATTTCATATACAAGTTTCGTTTACGGCCAGAAGTGATTTATTAATTAATATTTTTAAATGCGTGATCAAAATGAGAGAAAAAAAAACGCCATTGTTTCTGACTTTTTCCACACCATACAAAACACCTTTCCAAGTCTTGTCTCCCACCAATGGCTTGCCTAGGGTATTCCGTCAATTAAAAAAAAAAAAGATCCTTGGAGTCAAAGCGTGGATATCACAATGTAGCAGAGAATTTAGATCAAGATTGGAGTGCACGTTCTGTGCTGTCTGAACTTGATCAATGGGGTCAGCGATAGCACTTTACGTCAGGAACTTTAACCCTTTATCACACGATTCCGACTTTTAACTACCCTGAGAGAGTAAGCTTTTGAAAACACTGTGAGAAAAGGAGAAAATGCTGGTGACCAGCATTTTCTCCTTTTCCCACAATGTTTTCTACCCGTCCATAACAACTTTCAGTTTTTGAGTCACATTTATCTTGTCGTCTGCAAATGCTTTTAATGTTGACAATTCTAAAATTTTGTCGTTTGGTAAAGAGTTAGGGTTCAGATAACCAGGCTCCCTGAATAGCCTATGGAGCACCGTATCCCCAGCACGTGACATCGGCAGTGCTGAGTGTCTGAGAAAATGGTGAATGTTTATACTATAGAGGTTACTGATTGGTCCAATTGTTTAAATACATCCTCAGCTCAGCGCCTACGATTTATTTATATTATAGTTACTATAAGAATCTGAAAAACACAGGGTTTCGCTTCCTTTTGTGACCTCAAGTAGTCTTTCAACAATAATTCAGTCATCAAACCGCAACAAATTACTCATTCATGTATTTAAGTATTTCCTGTCTGAACTACGAGGGCTGAGCAAAAAGGTCGTGGAATTTGTTAACTAAAACAACACTACTGCTGCTGTTACACTTAAATTTTCATGTTTAAGATCCATTCATAACGGAAAAATTTGTGAAGTTTCAGACAAATTGATTGAAAAACATAGTTGCTATGACTTCTTTTACAACGGTCATAAAGGCTATCTGCAGCACGCCATGACGTTAACGTCATGTAACTATGAATAGAAGTCACTTAATGTCATCGCTCGTCCACTCCTTGGATCATCTTCAGTGCTCTTTCCTCTAGTTTAAAAACCGCGCATGCCACTTGAACACCGCAGATTTTTTTTTGCTTTATCCCAGCTTCTTTTGATAAAGTAAACGTTCCAGACGTACTCGACTATGCCTGAATTATACACAGAATTTTATCGCTGCGCGAGTTTCTACCACTTCCGAAACCACCCTTTTTTTTTTAAACCTTATTTTTCCTTCGTAAGGTCTAACAAAAACTATCATCCCAACATTGTTTTTCGGTAGTGACATCAGAAATTTCGCACAGAACGTCAGATGGCGCAATCTATTAGATTGGAAAAATTTCAGGAGACAATTTTGAACTATGATCGTTTTTATAAGCATGGCAAGAGTGATTTTACGTCGTGCTCCGGGGCAGCAAATCTTGCGCTTTTTACGGTGAAAAATATATATGAGCCATACTCTGACAAAAGAGGGCTTAATGCATCTCCGTGATCCATGGTACTAAGTAAGCCATCATATACTTATGGATCCATAATATCCACTTTTTTTAACAACCAACTTAATCATGAGATGGACTGGTCCTTGAAATTACAGAAAATTGACAAATAGCGAAAAGTTTCGGCCCAGGTCAGCCTGCGCGGACTGCGCAGGCTGACCTGGGTCAATACTTTTCGCAGATGCATTAAGCCCCCTTTTCACAGAGCATGGCTCATATCTTGAGTAAAATTATATAGGTGGTTTTTTATCTTGGAAATTGATAAGACCATGATTACACAAGTGAAAATCTGAAAGCAATCGAACTTCGAATTAAAAAGTTATGAAGAAATTCTACGAACTCTTTGCTCAGCTCCCATAGGTTGGGACTCTGTTCATAGCGCTTTTTCATCAGACCCACTACGTCACTAGCGAAGCCAGCCCGGCTCGAACCAGGATTGCCAAATCCAAAGCCCTAAATCTGATTGATTGATTGAATGTATGGTGTTTAACGCCGTTTTCAACATTATTTCAGTTATATCGCGGCGGCCAATGCACCTATCCATGCTTTCCTGAAGTTTCTATTACCAGTACTACGCACAGTATTCTTTCCAAGCAACCGGCTGCTTTCTCACATAAAGATCGTCGAAACAATGGCCAGGGATAATAGAGGAATATATCTTGTCGCAATGACTATCATCAATCCTAGGAAGGAAATTGGCCGAGCCGGGAATGGAACCTGCGACCTACTGTACTCAGGTCCTGTGCGTTACCGACTGAGCCACCGGGGCACGGCCCCTAAATCTGAGCCATTGCAGACCACTTTTTTGTTATGCATTTAAGGGTAGGGCACTCTAATGGGATTAATATAACATCGCCTTTCATCGCCAAAATCGTACGGATTCGGCTAAGATTCGGGTAATCCGTAACCGATGCGGGAAACCAACGTCTATCGGCCGATCCATTACGGATTACCCGAGGCTCAGCCGAATCCGTACGGTTTTTCCGCGATGAAAGGCGATGTCACACGAATCCCATTAAGGGGCCCTATCCTTAAGGTAATTCATCTATCATTAAGTTAGATAATTCAGGGCCCGGTTTCTTGAAAAAAAAAGCTAAAGTCATTTAACATGCTCAAAACCGCAAACGGACTGTTTGCCGACCTTAGTTGAGTTCGTTATCTTCGACCACAGGCCACTGGTGTTGCATGGATCTTTCACGGGATACCGAAATTTACATTGCTCGATCATCGGACACCGTTACTAAGAATAGCACATTGGCGCATCGCATTTGTTGTATATATTCACCCTTAGGCTGCTAGGCGCGAACCAAGGTCATTTTGCGGACAGTGTAGATCAAGATCAGACTGCACAGAACGTGCAGTCTGATCTTTGATCTACATTGTCCGACAAGGAGATTTCTTTTCCCAAAATAATACCTTTGACAAAGCAAATTTTGGGATTTAACTATCGGTTTGAAAGTTTCATTTCACTTACTTAGCAGATACGGTTAAAACTATCTAAGATATAGTGATAATACGCCTATGTGTTCTCTCAGTACAATGTATTCGATGATCGAGTGATAAAAATCTTGGTTTTCCGTAAAATACCCTTCCATTTATATCAACAGACAAAATTTAGTAACGTTCTCTAGTCTTTACTCGTATAGTTGACACAATTTGTCAGACTCAAGTCAGCAAAATAATGGACTTGTTATTGTGGGTAAACTTTCTGCAAGTCATACGACCATTTTCCCTTATGGTTCAGCCGATTTCTGGACAAAATGGACCTATATTATGCGACTTGTAAAATATAATGCATTACGGAGATGTATTAACCACACATTCCCAACTTTTAACGACCCTGAGAAAGAAGCCTTTTGAAAACATTGTGGGAAAAGGAGAAAATGCTGGTAACCAGCATTTTCTCCTCTTCCCACAATATTTTCTATCCAATCAAAGATAGAAGTCATTTTTGAACCACATTAAATTTGTCATCTGCAAACGCTTTCCATTTAGTAAAGTCCAAAATTCTGTTGTTTAGTAAAGCATCAAACCCCCCTTTGCTCTGCTTAGCCCTTTACCAAACAATCCCTGGTTTTTACGACCCAGAGGAAAAAGCCTTCTGAAAACATTGTGGGAAGGGGAGAAAATGCTGGTAATCAGCATTTTCTCCTTTTCCCTCAATGTTTTCTACTCTTCTAAAGTCAAATTTCTATTTTTGAGTCACGTTTATTTTGTCGTCTGCAAATGCTTTCTATTTGGACAAGTCTAAAATTCTGTTGTTTGGTACAGAGTTAATATAAATGTATTGCGCAATCACTCTAGCGTCCAAAAATATCCCTGTTACTATATCTAAGTGAAGTGACCCTGACAAAGCTACAAAACCAAATTATGTCTGGTCGCGGTCACTCAGTGGTAACTCATAGGATTACAAATCTAGAGATCACCAGTTCGAATCCACAGCTTTGCTATTTTTCTGTTCTGGCATCGTCGGAAATCATTCCAGCAGGTGTCATTCTCTCTCATAACCCTATCTACGTTGTTTTGGCATTCGTGGGAAAGTAGCGGCGTGATTGAAAAGAAACCGTTCGAACTCCCCATAAAGAAAGTCATAAATAGCTGTACTTCTTTTTTACATGTACCTTATCACAAAGTCTGTGGTGGATCTACACGATCTCTCAAAGCCTCAATAGCGACCAAAAGTAAACAATGCAGACACTTATTAAAATGCATTTAAATTGAAATCATACCATTCCAAAGTATGGAAATTATCGAGAAAATGACAATCTGTTATTTTACTGTCGGTCCGAGTGTTAGCCGCTGGTAGAAAAATGAATATAAAAGGTATATTAAAAGTTGCTAGGTCGCTGTTATCTTTTTATTTGGTTTTGAAATTCATTTTTTCTACCAGCAACTAATATTAGAACGAACATACCATAACAGATTGTCATCTTCATAATAATTTCTATAATTTTAAAAGGTATGATTTTAAGTCAAGTGCAATTTTACACCCCCATCGTTTACTTTTGGCCGCTATTAGGCCTTTAACAATAATATGAATGTACTTTCATTTTGACTAGTGAACATCTGAATTCCCAATATCACTATTTATAGCTCAAACCGTGTAAAAAATCAGTACACTTGTCAGTGTAAACTCGCTATATACATACAACGACGACACTGACATTGTTAAAACTATGACTCGCTTCTTAATATAAGGGGGGGGGGGGGTGTTTATTGCGTTTTTCTACTTTCGCTTACAATCACTAGGAAAAGAATTTTGCCTGGTGAAGAATACCTTTCGTGTTGTTTATGATTTCGCGCCGTCCGTTCAAACTATCCGTGTACTACTCCATCATTTCCTTTTTGAAGAGTCAAATATCGATCTTTATACTAATATTGTTGATAGCGGCGTATAATATACCATTCATTCAGTTAGACTAGTATGCCTTTTTAGCCCTCAAGGTTTGATTTGAAAAGAAGGCAGATCATTCAAAAGGAAGAACAAGCCCGGACGAACGAGGTTGGATGAAAACAAGCCCGAACGAACAAGCCTAGGGATGAAATAGCTCTTTCCCATGCGCACCAGGTTGCGCAATGAAGACTACAGAAAACGTCCTTTAATCTGTACCAAACAACCAAATTTTAGACTGGTCCAAACTGGAAGAACTTGCAAACGACAAGCTGAATGTTGTAGTGTAGCAATTTTAGAGACCCAAAAGTGGCCCAAAAAATTAATGCAGGTGTTGAAATGCATTTAATTTCAAATTAGTCAATTGTAAAGTATGGGAAATATTGTGAAGATTACAATCTGCTCTTGTGTAGTCGGTCCAAGTGTTAGTCGCCAGTTAGTTTTTAGTTTTAAAATATAGTGATCGGGCAGCTTTCAACAGAGTTAAAAATTAACTTCTCTGCAAGTGCCTAGATCTAACTCTTGGACTAACTGTACAATAACAGATTGTTATTTTTTAATTGATTTCCATTTTTTGTGGTATTTGTCGAAGACAATACCACTATGAGTTCAGTATTGAATTTTAAAGACCATGTATCGTATTTTGTGCGAAGCCGAAGGAAATAAACCCAATTAAACTCAATTTTTCTCAGCCAAATGAGTTTTTCGGTAGCACTCAGATATGTTATTGGAAATGGCATGTTAAAATACACTAGGTGAGGCCATCGATCGTGGAAATATTAATTTTTGATTGAAAATGGCTTCACTCGCTCATAACCTTCTATTGGCGCAATGATACAAAATTTGTCTACCGATCACTTGGTCCTGGGCTTTTTCGTTCCCAAACTAGTTCGTCCCATGGCTTGTTCATCCAATGATTGCGCGCTACTCCATTTGATTGGGCATGAATATTTATAGATCCAAATAATTTATTGTAATGTTGGGAATTGAATATTAATGGCCAAAGATATTTCAAAATCATAGTTTTCAGGTACAAACTTAATTTTATTCGATATATTCACATGGTTTCTCTCTCTATCCATCATACATCCTACTGTCAAGAGACGTTACTCCTGACTCCTCCTGAATGATCAAAGGGAGATCACCAATACACAAATAATCCTAACTTTGTCATGAGTACTATCCCTTCAACCAAAACAAGAGGGCCATGATGGCCCTGTATCGCTCCACTGGCTATTAAGTAAAAACACTACAAGCCAAACATTACAATATTCAGCAAATTGATTTCAAACACGAGGACATGCAAACATTTTTCTATCTAATCCTACGAGAAAGTTGTGATCCATGGGCAAAGCCAATTTTGATCGCAAAGCTATGATTATTTGAATCCTGGTGGAGGTCCACAATATAAAGCTCCATACCAAATAATTCAGTTCTTGAATGTTATAAACAAGAAGATTTTCAAATTTTTCTCAATGAAAAGCCCTGTAAAACATGAAACCCATGAGACAGGGCTAAATCTAATAGCCTTAGTCTTTATAATGGTTAGTAACATGATGACTTAAGATAGTTTTCATTACAAAAGCCCATGTAAAACTGGTGACCTTGTGTTCCGTGGTGTGGGGACAAACTTGGGTCAAGGACTATAATTTGGGCCCTCCTTGTAGAGGCCCACTAGATAAAGCTACATGCAAAATTTGGTAGACCCCATGGCTATTATTTGAAGGAACTTGGTAGAGGCCCACTAGATACAGCTACATGCCAAATTTGGTAGCCCTAGGCCTTACAGTTTCAGAGAAGAAGATTTTTGAAAATTTTCTATATTTTTCAGTTTTGTTGCCATGGCAACCAGAGTTTTTGAAGGAATAAAATTCTGTCATGGGATTCTGAAGAAGACCATGGCAGGATCATTTCTTTGAAGTTTCATCAAAATTGGATAAGTAGTTTCAGAGATGTTTGAAATAAAAGTTAATGCACGCACGGACAGATGGACGGACGGACCTTCAGTGCCAGTAAAAAACAAGTATATACATCAATCTCAGTTTGAAATATATCTTTTTAACCTATTACCAGACAATCCCTACTTTTGATGACCCTGAGAAAGAAGGCTTTAGAAAAGCATTTTCTCCTTTTCTTACAATGTTTTCTACTGTTCACAAAACAAATTTCAAATTTTCAATCACTTTTATTTTGTCGTCTGCAAGTGCTTTCGATTTAGACAAGCCTAAAATATTATCGTTTGGTAATGAGTTACATGTGTGCTAACAATTGTCATAATAAATAACTAAGATTTTTTTTCAAACTTATTTTATTAATACTTTTTCTAAGCTAGTCATCATCAAACAGTAGACATGGTGTATTAATATGAACACTTCATAGTTTGTAAACACAGTCAGATATGTGGAGGATAATTTTTTGTTTTGGTGTATGATTGAAAATTCTTTTATTGAGTTGAAACAAATGCTAAAAGCTCCCCTTGAGCACGTTGTGCTCAAGTGAGCTAAAAAGTTAACATACGGATGGACGCACAACGGACCATAACATAAGCCTGCTGGCCTTCGGCCAGTGGAGCTAAAAAACTTGTCTAGCACCAATCATGTATCACTGCAGCTTGATAATCAAGGGAGGTAAATAGTAACGAACTTTATCTTTCATAAAAAGAGTTATTTCCCTTGATTAATGTTTAAATTGAAGTGACAATATTTTGAAGCCCATGTTAAACTTGCGATCCCTGGAATGAAGGCAATTTTGACCCCAGACCTACAATATGAAACTAGAATGTGTGGTTATAAACAAAAAGATTTTTTAATCTTGCCCAATAAAAAGTCATGTAAAACAAGTTTGCTGAATAAAAGGCCCTGTAAAATATGTGATCCATGACACAGGTTTATCAAGTTTTCACTATAAAAGTCAATGTAAAACTTGTGACCCCTGGTGTGGAGTCAAACTTGATCCCCAAAGTTAAAATTTGGGCCCTCTTGGTAGAGGCCCATTATATAAAGTTACATGCAAAATTTGGTAGCCCTAGGCCTAAATATGGCTATGTACAAGTAGATTATTAAAGTTTCCTTATATAAGACCATGTAGAACTTGTGACCCCCTGGGGTGGGGCTACATTTGACCCCCTGGGCTATAATTTGGGCACCCTTGATAGAGACCCCCTAGATAAAGCTAAATGCAAAATTTGATAGCCCTAGCCCTTATAGCTAGATGCGAAAGATTTTCCTATATAAGCCCACCCATGTAAAACATGTTACCCCCCGGAGCGAAGTCAAATTTGACCCTCGGCTATAATTTGGACACCCTTGGTACAGGTCCACTAGATAAAGCTACATGCCAAATTTGGTCGCCCTAGGCCCCATGGCTAGATCAAAGAAGAATTTTAAAGTTCTCCCTATATAAGCCCATGTAAAATTTGTTATATAAGCCCATGTAAAACTTGTTACCCCCGGGCAGGGCCTAATTTGACCCCAGGGCTATAATTTTAACAATCTTGGCAGAGGTCCACTAGATAAAGCTACATGCCAAATTTGGTAGCTCTAGGCCCTATGGCTAGGTAGAAGAGGAATTTTAAAGTTCTCCCTAAATAAGCCCATTTATAACTTGTAACCCCCGGGGCGGGGCCAATTTTGACCCCAGGGCTATAAATTGAAGAAACTTGGTAGAGGTCCACTAGATAAAGCTACATGCCAAATTTGGTAGCCCTTGGCCTTACGGTTTCAGACAAGAAGATTTTCAAAGATTTTCAAAATTTTTCAGTTTTGTTGCCATTGCAACCAGAGTTTTTGAAGGAATTAAATTCTTTCAAGAAATTCTGAAGAGGACCATGGCAGGATCATTTCTGTGAAGTTTCATCAAAATTGGATGGGTAGTTTCAGAGAAGAAGACGTTTTAAAAAAAAGTTAACGCACGGACGGACGGACGGACGGACGACGGACAACAGGCCATGACATAAGCTCGCTGGCCTTCGGCCAGTGGAGCTAAAAAGGTATTCATTTGCTTAGTAGGTTGACTTTCAAGTCAATATTTCAATAATATTTTTCTTTTTCTTTCAAATTATTAATTCCACACAATGGCTTCCTTGACAAATACCACTTCAGGGTTCTCAACGCTTTGATTAAATAGTATGATCTAAATTTAAAAGCATTTTAACATCCGCTTTGTATTCCTCAGTTTTAACGACCCAGAAAGAGAAGAGGTTTGAAAACATTGGGGGAAAAGAGGAAAATGCTGGTAATCAGCATTTTCTTTTTGTTCCAAAATGTTTTCTCCCCTATTAAAGACAGACATCATAACTTGAGCTACAAATAATTTGTCGTCTGCAAATGCTCTGAATTTGGTCGAGCTCAAAATTTAGTCCTTTGGTAAAGAGTTAAGTGAAATATTGCACAATAAAGGTACACCATCTCATAGCGAACTAGGACCTAGGCTACTTTCATTTTCTCTTCTGAGAGAAACTATTTATAGCTCGACCAATTACATGGAAATTTGTTTTAAAAAAAGTCAGTTCACTTAAAACTAGCTTTACATGGCCTGTAGTTCGAAAACCGCGTCCTAGTACTGAACAGGTTTTTATTTCGATTTATATACTTTCGCTTTCAAAACTTGGAAAAGGATATGGAGAAGAGACTCTTCAAGGTCGTTATCAGACTCCACCTAATAGGGCCTGAATTTAATATTTGATAGAACAAAAAAAACAATGTTAATTATTATACTGCAAAGAAATTTCTCGTGACCTATATTATGCGACTTGTAAAATATAATGCATTACGGAGATGTATTAACCACACATTCCCACCTTTTAACGACCCTGAGAAAAGAAGCCTTTTGAAAACATTGTGGGAAATGGCGAAAATGCTGGTAACCAGCATTTTTTCCTCTTCCCACAATATTTTCTACCCAATCAAAGATAGAAGTCATTTTTGAACCACATTAAATTTGTCGTCTGCAAACGCTTTCCATTTAGTAATGTCCAGAATTCTGTTGTTTAGTAGAGCGTCAAACCCCCTTTTGCCTAATATAAATGAGCCATGCTCTGGCAAAAAGGGGCTTAATGCATCTCCGTGATCCATGGTACCAAGCAAGCCATCACATACCTAGGGATCCGTAAGATCCACCTCTTTTTAACAACTAACTTAATCATGAGATAAACTGGTCCTTGGGCATACTGAAAATTGACCAATAGCGAAAAGTTTCGGTCCAGGTCAGCCTGCGCGGACTGCGCAGGCTGACCTAGTCGATACTTTTTCGCAGATGCATTAAGCCCCCTATTCATAGAGCACGGCTCAATTATGTATTGCGCAATCACCCTAGTGTCCAGAAATATCCCTGTTACTATATATAGACGCTGTGTACAACCGAATCTAAGTGAAATGACCCTGACAAAGCCACAAAACCAAAATCATGTCACTCAGTGGTAACCTACAGGATTACAAATCTAGAGATCACCAGTTCGAATCCACAGCTTTGCTATTTTTCTTTTCGGGCATCGTCGGAAGTCATTTCAGCAGGTTTCATTCTCTCTCATAACCTTATCTGCGTTGTTTTGGCCTTCGTGAGAAAGTAGCGGCGTGATCGGAAAGAAACCCTTCGAGATCCCAATAAAGAAACGCATAGATAGCTGTACTTTTTTTACCTTATCATACAGTCTGTGGTAGATCTACACGATCTCTTAAAGCCACAATAGCAGCCAAAAGTAAACAATGCGGATGTCAAGTAAAATACATTTTGTTTCAAATAATACCATTTAAAACTATGGAAATTATTGTGAAGATTACAATCTGTTATTCTACGCTGTCGATCTCAGTCACGGTTAGTCGCTAGCAGAAAAAAATGAATTTAAAAAGTAAACGCCCTGGTAAAAGTTTCCAGGTCGCTCTATCTTTCCTTTATTTCTCAATTGGTTTTAAAATCGATATTTTTTTTCTGTCAGCAAATAATTTTAGACCGACTATACAATAACAGATGGTATCTTCATAAAAATTCAAATACTTTTAAAAGGTAGATTTAAATTCAAGTGCATTTTTACACCCAAATCGTTTACTTCTGGCCGCTATTGGACCTTTATTATGAATGTTATTTTCATTTTGTCTTCTGAAAATCTGAATTCCCAATATTTTTATTTATAACTCAACCAGTCACGTAGAAATTAGTTCAACAATCAGTACACACGTCAGTGTTAAAACTCACTGTAGACAGCGATGACAATGTGGTTAAAACGACGGACTTGCTTCCTAATGTAGAGGATTTTATTCCGTTTGTTCTACCTTCGCTTGCAAGGACTAGGAAAAGGACTTTGACTGATGAAGAAGACCTTTCGTAGGTCGTTATCATATTCCAACGAAGAGGGGCTGATTCTAATGATATTTGATAAAACTGGAATGCTGTTTAAAACGATGTTAATGATATGGTATCGCCTTTCATCGTAAGGATTCGGCTAAGGCTCGGGTAATCCGTAATCGATGCGGGGAACCAGCATCTATCGGCCGATCGATTAATTACGCATTACCCGAGTCTTAGCCGAATCCGTACGTATTTCGGCGATGAAGGGTGATGTTACATGTCGCATCAGAATGCCCTATCCTTAAGGACGTTTTCTATAATTGGCCTGTAATACGCAAAAAGGGGCATTCGGACATTTGCGTAAAATGTCGTTCCGGATCACCCTGCGCAGTCCGCGCAGACTAATCCGAGACTACACATTCTGTTCATATGTAATTTTCTGTTTCACGCAAGTCTACTGTAGGAAAAAATCTAATGTAGTCGTAAAGTGCCGTTTCGGATTAGCCTGCGCGGACTGCGCAGGCTGTTCCGAGACGACACTTTACGCAAATGTCCGAATGCCCCTTTTCGCGTGTTGCAGGCCATATAGTTCTAATTATTCCATAAAAATTTACCGTTTTCACAGTCATATATTCTGTAAAATTTCATGAAGAATACAAAAGTAAAAAGACACTGATATGCTGACGTATTCGTTTTATTGTTAAATGCCAGTTTCCGCGGAAACAGTATACCCTCAATTTCTAAAAAAATCAGTGTGACTTTTTCTTGAAAATGATAATTATATTGTCAGACAGATCTGGTTTCATAATTTATATTAAATCAGACGTAAATATTTGAATATCTTTATCTAACATTCAGAAAAATTGATTTTCATTCACAATTTTGTAGAAAGGGTCATCTTTTCGCAGTTTTGTATTCATATCAAAAAGGCTGAAAAAAATTAACAGTTTTGCAAGTAAAATTTAGTTATCAAAAATAGATCTTTTCAGAGATTTTGGTCATTTTTTCTCTTTTTTTTTCCTTGGAGTATTTTCGATTCAAATTAAATAAATATAAAAAAAAGATTGATGAGTCCAGTTCTTTCGAATCTTGCAGTTTCCACAGCAACCATAACATATTTTTACACAAAAATTCCTAGTTATATCTAAAACTGACAACCCAATGTCATGTTGAAAACATACAGCGTAGTCTTGTTTTATAATAAAACAGTTGATAAGTAAAATTCAAGTCACAGATCACCTATTGTCGAAGACCACAAATAAATGAAGACTAGTTGGGGTAAACATGATAAATTTTCAAGTTTTTTTTAAAGGTGGGTATTTAGATTTTTCACACCTCACCAAATTAAAAAATATATATATCACTGAAATTTGTATATAAAAAAAAAAAAAACAATACAAATCATCAATAATTAAGAATCATAAAATTGCAAAAAAAAAAATTTTTGATGGTGTTCCCTTAAAAGGCTACGTAGCCTCTTAAGGTATTTTTAGATTTTGCGCCAAAAATCAAAAAAGCATTGTGGGAATGTCAAGTGACTGGCACGTGACTAATGACGCTTAAATTCCGTAACATAACAAACATGTAATTATTTTCCACTATAATGTCTTCTTTGGACGCTATGTTTGAAGCTTCCTCTGTGTATTTCCGGTATGTAAATGAGCGAGTTACTCATGTAAAAATAGACCGTGTTTCCCGTCGGTGTCGACCTGGGCCGTAGTAAATCTCTAATTTCTCTTGTTGTCCGACGGTTTTCGACTACTGGGGTTTTCTGAATGAAAATTAAAAGGCTTTGGGAGTATAAGGATGATTTTTTTGTATTTTTGTAAAATTTTCGTCCCAAAATTTGAAGGGCCACCGTTAAGTATAGGTGACCCTAATGCGGATGCATGTAACATCGCCTTTCATCGCCGAAAAACGTATGGATTCGGCTAAGACTCGGGTAATCTGTAATCGATTGGCCGATAGATGCTGGTTCCCCGCATCGATTACGGATTACCCGAGTCTTAGCCGAATCCTTACGATGAAAGGCGATGTTACACGAATCCCATTAGGGTGCCCTATCCTTAAATGGGGTTCTAAAATATTTCAGAGGATGTAAGTATGTAAGCTGGTAAAATCATGCATTTCTCGGCATCAGGTAAGTATAACCCTGGGTAAGAAATACCACCTTACCCTTTCAGTGCCACAGGAGAAATGGCAGATGGCATAGATCAAGATCAGACTGCACAGAGTGTGCAGTCTGATCTTGGATCTATACCAACCGTTTGTTTAGAAAAGTCTATTGGCTAATATTCGACTACCAATTTTCCAAAGCTCGTTCGACGATGTTGATTACTCATCGCGAAATTTCTGTTTACTGTGAGAAAGAAGAAGTGATAGTGACCTTCGTTTCCTTTACCTTGCAAGTTGTATACAGTCGGTATTCCTTGCGGTATCATTTTTTGCAAACGCAGACCGAAATATGTTCTAACTTTAGATTTCCATGCGAAATGTCCTTTTATGCGAAACATGTTCACGCTATTTATGATTTCATGCCGTACGGTCAAACTATACGAGTGCCACTCCACTATTTCCCTCGTAAAGAGTCAAATATCATCCTTTATACTAATATTGTTGATAGCGGCGTGAAACACCATTCAATCAATTGTACTAATGTATGTTTTTATTGCTAAAGATTTGATTTGTAAAGAAGTCACATCATTCAAAAGGAAGAACAAGCCCTGATGAACGAATTCGGACGAACAAGCCCGAGCGAACAAGCCCATGGACGAAAGAGCCCTTTCCCATGCGCACTTGGTTGCGCAAAGAAGACTACCAAAAACGTCCTTAAATCTTTACCAACCGACCAAATTTTAGACTTCACCAGCCCACATAGCTCAATAGGTAGAGCGAAGGACTCGTGAACGCGATGTTTCGGGTCAATTAAGGGTGTGGGTTCGAATCCCACAGCTGGCCATCTAAAAATATTAATAGTCTTTCGGATGAGACGCTAAACCGAGGTCCCGTGTGAGGGTGCTATACACCGAGCACGATAGAGAAACAAGCGTAACTTTAGATGAGTTTCGTCCCGTATCTGTACTATCCCTCGTAACAATACTAACAGTCTTAAGTGGGCGTCGCCAATGTGGACAACCGGTGGCGACGATAAATAAACGCAAATTCAATCAAATTTTAGACTGGTCCAAATTGGAAGAAGTTGCAAACGACAAATTGAATGTTGCAATGTAGCAATTTTAGAGGCACAAAAGTGGCCTAAAAAATCAATGCAGACGTTGAAATGTATTTAAATTCAAATCAGTCCACTTAAAAGTAGACTACGGGAAATACTGTGAAGATTACAATCTGTTATTGTGTCGTAGGTCCAAGTGTTAGTCGCTGCCAGCAGCAAAGATATGAATTTTGAAATCAGGAAAAAAGTAGATCTAAACAATTTTAAGATAGCTTTCAACATAGTTTGAAATTAATTTCTCTGCCAGCGACTGGATCTAACTCTTGGACTAACCGTACAGTAACAGATTGTCATTTTTCTAATGATTTCCATTCTTTTAAATAGTATGATTTAAATTTAAATGTAGTTTAACATCCGCTTTGTATTCCCAAGTTTTAACGACCCTGAAAGAGAAGGCCTTTATAACACTGCGAGAAAAGCAGAAAATGCTGGTAACCAGCATTTTCTTTTTTTTTTCCACAATGTTTTCAACCCCAACAAAGACTTAAATCATAATTTGAGCTACAACAAAAAACACATACTTTAAATTAAGTGGTGACCAAAATTTTGTTGTTTGGTAAAGAAATTGTGTCGTTTGGTCAGTGAAATAGATCTATTACACAATGAGCTACACGATTTCAAAAGAGGAGCTGTAACGACGGCTGCTTTCATTTTCTCTTCCGAAAATCTGGTATGACACTAGATTTATTTGTAGCTCAACAAATTAGCGGAAATTGGTTAAAAAAAAACAGTACACTTAAAACTCGCTTTATACAGCATGTAGTTCGAAAACTGTAGATCGGCGTAGCTGTCATATGTTAACACATTTCGAGTTGTCGTGTTTAATTATTTTTTATTATGTTATAAAAATGCATTGCTTCGTCTGCAAAGATATTGCTGTTCTCAATACACGATATTGTTGTGTTAGAAATCGTAATAATACAACAGTATTACAACTCAACATTGATCTTCAACCCCATAACGTCATGTAGGCTATTGAGCCAATCACATGCCAGGTAGACACACTTAACATATCTGTTCGAGAAAATGATTGTATTGCATGGCGTTTAACGCCGTTTTCAACATTATTTCAGTGATATCGCGGCGGCCAGTGCACCTGTCCATGCTTTCTCGGGGTCTCTTTTACCAGTACTCTACACAATTTTCTTTCCAAGCCACTGGCTGCTTCGAGAAAATGAAATTTAATACAAACAAAACAACTCAAAATTGTGTTAGCTTACCATGACAGCTATGGCGTTCCATAGGAAACCGCTTCCGAGTACTGTACAGATTTCAGTTTCGGTTTGTCTACTTTCGCTTTCTAAAACTTGGACAAGGATATGGATTAGAGACCCTTTAGAGGTCGTTATCGGATTCCACCTAAGAGGCGCTGAATTTGATAATTTATTAGAACTGAGAAAAAAAAAAAAAATGTTTTCAAAACGGTGTTAAAAACAGAAAATCCGAGCCAACTCGATACGTTTGCAAAATGTCGACGAGATCTGGATCTATTGACAAGACAGGAAATCGTCAAGTCCATCCAACCTTTGGCTGCTAAGCCCATTTCAAAGACCTTTTTGAGGACAGCGAAGATCAAGATCAGACAGCACAGAACGTGCAGTCTGATCTTAGATTTACACAGTCCGATAAGGGGATATCTATTCCTCCAAAATACCTTTAAATAGCAAAATCTTGGTTTTTACTATCGATTTGAAAATTTCATATAACTTATTTACCAAACAATCCCTTGTTTTAACGACCCTAAAAAGAAGGCACTTGAAAACATTGTGGGAAAAGGAGAAAATGCTGGTTACCAGCATTTTCTCCTTTTCCCACAATGTTTTCGGTCCTTTTAGATTAAAAAGTTAATCATTTGAGCCACATTTAATTTGTCGTCTACAACAGCTTCCAATTTGGATCAGTCCAAAATTTTGTCGTTTGGTAAAGGTTTAAGCGTTAAACTAGATCCAATCGAGTACTTCGTGAGTGATTCAATCCTGCACGTAATTTTGTTATCAAGGTATATGCATATGGCGGGTTTTCAGCTATATTTCTTCCTTTTTCGATTTCTAAGAATTTTAATCATGACAGATTTTCGGCAAACGAAGCTAGATTCTACTTATTACCAGTCCACCAAACTAATGAGTCATTTATGTGTCATTTTGGTTGATATAAGCATGCACTTTGCTTTCACGGATTTACGTGGGGATTTTCCGTTTAAATTACTTTTGAAGGTTTTGTAACGTTAGGGACCAAAATCAGTGGCCCACAAGGCCGTAGTAAGATGACTCAGACTAGTGTGCACAGGCACACGTGTACAATGCACAATGTTGACTGCAACATTGGTTTGCACATACCTGGAGTGCGTGCTTTAGCGGTGGAATGCTATGTGAGAAATTATTATATACCTGCCACGGATGTATAGTTCACGCCCTGTATATAGTAACCTGCCAGGGGTACCTTTCACTAAACTGCATAAATTTACGCAAATTTTTGGGGGTTGAATACTTAGTATACACACTTACGATCGCTTTACCCAAAGGTATGAACTGGCGTAAAGTTAAGCAAATATTTACTGATATCGTAAAGTTACGCAGCTCAGTGAAACTTGTTTTCAGACTTGATGCTTGCTTACAAAAAAAAAACCGCGTACGCAAATTTCGTGCGTACGTAGTTTAGTGAAAGGTAACCCTGGGCCTAAACTTTTTGATATCGGTAAATTTTCCCCATATCAAAGGACCAGTTTGTCTTAGGATTAAGCTGCTTGGACAAAATGGATTTAATGGATCCATAATTATGAGATGACTTGCTTGGTATATGATGGATCACGGAGATGCATCAAGCCCCCTTTCGCCAGAGCATGGCTCTTATGAACCAGTCAACGGTTTTTATTTCTGGTGCAAATTTAATTTTTTAAGTCCGCGTTGGAAATTTTTTTTTTGTACTTTACCACACAATCCCGAGTTTTAACGACCGAATGAGAAGGCTTTTGAAAACACTGTGTGAAAAGGGAGAAAATGCTGGTAACCAGCATTTTCTCCTCTTTCCCCACAATGATTTCAAGACTCTGTTATACATAAATTGCCATTTAAGTT
The DNA here is from genome assembly GCA_946811185.2 of Hippopus hippopus. Lineage (NCBI taxonomy): Eukaryota > Metazoa > Mollusca > Bivalvia > Cardiida > Cardiidae > Hippopus > Hippopus hippopus. The sequence goes on along the minus strand of OX328103.1, from coordinate 8,470,627 downwards.
ACATTTAATTTGTCGTCTGCAAATGCTTTCATTTTGGTCCAGTCGGCATAAATTTTGTCGTTTGGTAGACTTCAAAAGTATCGGACAGTGTTGGTCCATGATCAAACGACATTAATGTGCTGCCCGGGACATGACATGTGGTGAATCTGATCTTGATCTATGTCATTATAGTCTACAGTAGCATCACATATGATATCGTTTAACCCCTTGGATGCTAAGCGGGACCGAGGGACCATTTGCTGACAGTGTAGATCAAGATCAGACTACACAGAACGTGCAATCTGATATTTGGATCTGCACTATCCGATAAAGAGATATCTTTCCCAAAAAATGCCCACAAAAAAGCAAAATTTGGGTTTTTACTATCGGCTTGAAAGTTTCCTTCCACTTATTTAGGGTTAACATAAAACTCCTTTATGTCAACAAACATTTTTATTCATGTTTAAGCTCTCTCAACAAACATTTTATTCAATTTTAAACTCTCTCTTTCTTTCCCCCCCCCCCTTTCCAAATCTACCCTCTACCAAATAATCACGTGAAGAAGCCTTTTGTAAACTTTGTGCTGGAAACCACAAAATATCCTTCTTTTCCCACATTATTTTGCACCCTACCAAAGACGATTCCTGCCTTTTGAGAAAAACTTGTCGTCGGAATTGCTTGCAGTATGGACAAGTATTTTTTTTTTGTCTGGCAAAGAGTTAAAAGCGCAATTTTAGACATGTCCAAACAGAAAGCATTAATTTGCTGATAGAAATCAACTGTCACTCAAACTATGGAGTTTGTCTGTGATAGGGTAGGAAACGTTGTGGGAAAAGAAGAAAATGCTGCATTTTCTCCTTCCCCACAATGTTTTCAGATTGCCTCTTTCTCAGGGTCGCTAAAACTCGGGAATGTGTGCTAAAAGGTTTTTAAGCAAAACTTCAAGGTTTGACTCTTTACCGAACGACAAGATTTTAGACTTGTCCATGAAAAACACTGTGGGAAAAGGAAAAAATGCTGGTCACCAGCACTTTCTTCTTTTCCCACAATGTTTTTCAAAAGCATTTTGTCTCAGGATTGTGTGGTAAAGTGTTAAAATTACAGTGATCGGTTAGATCATTAAATCTTAAAAAAAGACACCTATTTGCTGACGTAGTCTTGATCTAATTCTACAACTGAACCTTCTTACTGCAGACAGGGATCGTATATAAGATCCCTGCTGCAGACGACATATTGCGTCTTTACAAATAACAATTCGATCAATGTTGCCCATGAAGATTTTTTTTCGTAGCGAGAAATTTCCCCTTGGTTCATATTTTTTCCCCCACAGGCATTCATGTATACAAGTTGCAGTCGTTGTTATTTTACCAACTTCAACCTCTATAATACATGAGTTCTTTATTAGGTTATGAAGATTGAAGTTTATAGAAAGAAAACAAGTGCCTGTGTGATACTTAAGGCGTTTAAAATAGTGGTCTAGAATGCAAAAGGGTTATATATGGTAGCTCTGCAAGGAAGTTAAAATAATAATATTTGCAGGTTAATCAAGGGTAATCCCCTGGTAAAAAACCCTGTACTTCCAACAGGATATTCCTTAAATAAAGTCTGTTTTATTACGCATTTCATTACTTTTGCTGGACTAGAAGATCTTTTCGAGATGAAGAAAGTGAGTTTGAAAATGAAATGTCGATTATTATCTATTTCTATATTTTCTTGCGTTTATTTTGTACGGTATTCTTGTAGTCTATTGCTTTTGTTATTAATGTGCCATGCTAAGTAGGTTTGCTGAGTCGTTTCGGATTCGGATATTTTTGTATTGGTCAGGGCTGCGTAGCACAGAATCAATCACAATAATAACATCTGAGCTACCACCGGATCTACAGACGGCATTGTTCACTTGGCGCAGGTGGCAAGGCTTGCTTGGAAGAAAGTTATAGCAAAAAAAAAAAAGCACAAGGTGACTGATGTTAGTTGAACCATAACTTAAGAGCGGTGTGGGTAAATGACTCAGTTAATGTAGGCCTACTCAAGTTCGAACTGTACCAACAGGGTGTCGAAATGGTTCTTTAAAACAAAAGGGTACATTTGTTGTACATAATCAAAAAAATTGTAGTGAAACTCGGTTAAACTTAGGCAAGGAAATGACAGTGCATGTATATAATGTCGAAGTCAGGGCACTTCAAATCGCACACTACGTATATTCGTTATCTTCGTTAGCCCAAATGTTTTTTTATATAGACTTGCCTATTTACCCTTAAACATTCATTTTATTTATCGGACATTTCACATTTTATAGTTTTGCTTGTAAAAGCAAGAAAAACGGATCCCATTTAGTCCTATGTAGCAAACCCGGTCTCTCTGAAACCGGTACAATTACGGAAAAGAACTTTACTTGCCTTTAGGACAAAGTTTATTGAAGAAAGCATTCAGCCCCAGTCTTACTGAAAAAGATTTATTCAGAATTCAATAAAAACACTATCATGTAAATTGTAAAGGAGACGGTGCTGTCACAACTTGAGACATGCTCTGGCAAAAACATTTAACAGAAAATGGAAAAATAAACCTAGTTACCGGTGCAGATGGGTTCATTAATGATTTTTCTTCTGTACCCTGACCCTCGAAAGTTCCAAATGGCTCTTGCCATCAAGCAATAGGTCTAGCTCTCATCTCAAAAAATTAAAAAGCTCCACATTTTCTGTATCGTCATGCGCTGACATCACACAATTCGTTATGACGCAGCGAATTTTAACTCACGTGAATTTGCTATCAAAAGACGCGTCAAAGCTTTTGACCAATGAACGGTAAAAACGCATTTGAAAATATGCAAAATGGGAGATGAAAATCGTGAAACTGGATTAGATGAAACGATAAATTATATCAGACGAAATGTTAATTTAATAATTTCATCAATACACCAACAAACAAAAAAATTCGATCTATGTTTGAAAAAAAGAATTTAATTCTTATTCGCTGCAGGATTACAAATCGTGTGTCGTCAGCGCATGGCTATCCGGAAAATATGGAAGCTTTTTAATTTTTTTGAGATGAGAGCTATTGCTTGATGGCAAGAGCCGTTTGGAACTTTCGAAGGTCAGGGTACAGAAGAAAAATCATTAATGAACCCATATGCAACGGTAACTAGGTTCATTTATCCGTTTTCGTTTGAATATTATCTCTGAAAGGGGACGGGGGTCAAATTTTCTTCGATTTCGATTTGGACTAGTCTAAAATTTTGTTGTTTGGTAAAGAGTCAATGACCAGTATGAAAATGGCTTCTGAAAGCATTGTGGGAAATGGAGAAAATGCTGAAGACCAGCATTTTCTCCCTTTCTCACAATGCCTTTTTTTTTTCTTTCAAAGACAAATCCTTTTTTTCAAGCCATTTTTGATTTGTCATCTGAAAAAGGCTTAAATCAATTTGAACAAATCTAAAATTTCTTCATCTGATCAAGAGTTGATAAGTAATGATATTTATAAGTTACCGTGCATCCCACTCTGCAGAACAACTTCAACTGTCCTTACCTTTACTGACTGCACTAGCTAATTACATATAAAAGTGTGCATGCATTACATGAAATGGCAATTGTACATTTCATTACACCATATTATCTTTTACTGTACAGCAAATCCGCTTTTCAGGACTTTGAGTCCTTTGATTTTTTCTTACAGACAACAGGAGGCAGACTAACCAACCCTCAACTACAGTTTCCTTTTGGAGAAGATGAAGTAGATGCTGGGCAAACATCAAGAGAAAGAAACAGTATACAGGTTTCATCCTTAATTTTTTATCAACAACAGAAATCTTAGACTTGTCCAAATTGAAAGAATTTGAAGATGACAAAATTTTAATGTTACTTGGAATATTCAATTTGTCAACCATATGATAGAAAACATTGTGGGAAAAGGAGAAAATGATGGTTATCAAAAGCCTTTTTTTGTTTTCAAAACCCCCTTTTTTTTTTCAGGGTAGATAAAACTGGATTGTGTGGTAAAAAGTTAAGCAGCTACATAAGTGAAATTAAGCTTTCAAGCCGATAGAAAATCCCAAATATTGCTATTTCAAGCTTATTACATGTATTTGGAGAAATTATCTCCTTATCATATGGTGTAGGTCCAAGATCAGATTGCACATTGTGTGCAGTCTGATCATGATCTACCTTGTCTGCAAAAGGTCATTGAGTCCCGCTAAGCAGCCTATTCATTCAAGTTTTCAGTCTGTCTGTTTAAAGATCAGACTGCTTGAAGTTAAAAAGCCTATGTTGCTATTTCAAACTTATTATTTGAAGAAAATGTGTCCTTATCAGACAGTGTAGATCAAAGATTAGCCTGCACATTGTGTGCAGTCTGATCTTGATCTACACTGTCCACAAAAGGTCACTGAGTCACACTAGCAGCCTAAGAGTAACACTAAGTACATATATTCATCCTGTGTAGATAGAGATCAGACTTCCTGCTCTATGTAGCCTGATTTTTTAATCTGTACAGAACAATATTTTGAAAGATGCTGTCTTGAAATTGCAATCATGTGGGGTTTTGTTTTGGTTAATGTTTAAAGTATCAATAGCTACCAAAAACACAAAGCTAGTGTTCAAATGCATTTCAGTTTAAATCCTATCATTTAAAAGGATTAAAATTTTTGTGAAGATGACAATCTGTTATTGTACGTTCAGTCCAATTGTAAGTCGCTGGCCGAGAAATTAGTCTCAAGACTATCTTAAAAGTTGCCAGGTCACTCTATCTTTTGTTCACTTTTTGTCTGATTTTAAAATTCATTTTTTTTGGGGTCAAACTCTAACACATGGACAGACCACACAATAACAGATTGTCATTTTTGCAATTCTTACGAACATGAAAGTTCGCAACAAATGCAGAGCTGAAACACAAACCGCATCTGGCAGGATTCGAACGCATGGCGGACAAATATCCTCGTTTTTCGAGGTTTAAAAGACTAATACCATAACTACTTAGCTAATGAGATATCTCACTAACGCAGTTGTTAAGTATTGTATTTAAATCGGGATGAAGCCATGCATGAAGGAGTGGTCTCCCGTAACACACCCCCTCTTAAAGTCATCAGTTATTGATGAGTCAAAGCCTTATTAGGCAGAAAGTCTGTTTTTAGACAACCAATGGGATTAATGGCTCAATGACCAATCCCGGACGAGCCCCCATCTTACGAAGATGAAAGTCTGCAACAAATGCATAGCTGAAACACAAACCGCATCTGGCGGGATTCGAACCCATGGCGGACAAATATCCTTGTTTTTCGAGGTTTAAAAGACCAATACCATAACCACTGAGCTAAAGAGATATCTCACTGACCCAGTTGTTAGGTATTGTATTTAAATCAGGACGAAGCCGTGCATGAAGGAGTGGTCTCCCGTAACACAATATATTCCTTACTTTAAATTGGTATGATTTAAAATGTGATGCATTATAATACCTGCATTGGTTTTTTGACTGTTTTTGGGCCTTTAAGCCATAGACTGCCAAAATAAACTCAACATACATTTTGTTTGAGAAATAAGACTGTAATACTTTCCAATTTCAAGGTTGCTTTGTCCAAAATGCCTCGGCAAAGTGGACAGTGCAGATCAAAGATCAGACTGCACTTTTTGTACAGCCTGATTTTGATCTACACAGGCCTCGAAGGCAAGTATAGATTTAGCTAAGGTGCTTATTTAAAGTTCGGAAATACAGTCTTTTCCAAACAGCAAAATTTTGGACTGGACCAAAATTGAAAGCATTTGCAGATGAAAAAAACAATCGTAGCTCAAATGATTATTTTTTGTCTTTGACTGGGTAGGAAACAGTGTGCAAGAAGGAGAAAATGCTGGTTACCAGCATTTTCTCCTTTTCCCACAATGTTTTCAAAAGCCTTCTTCTTCAGGGTTGTTAAAACTTGGAATTATGTGTTAACGCTTTACAGCACAATGCCGACTTTAAACGACCCTGGAAAGAAGCCTTTTGCCAACATGGTGAGAAAAGGAGTAAATACTGGTAACCAGCATTTTCTTCTTTTCCTACAATGTTTTCTAACCTATCAAAGACAAAAAAATCATTGTGTGAGCTACAATTGTTTTATTCATTACACATATTTAGAAAAATAGCACTATTTGAGCCATGGTGAAATTGTTGTCTGCGAATGCTTTCAATTTGGACACGGTTAAATTTTGTCGTCTGTTAAAGGTTTAAGGAGTTAAAAGATAGAACTGAAGTATTATTAGATGACAAGGTTTTAGTCATAATGGGGGCTATTCCTATAAGTTAAATTATCTCCCTTGCCAGATAAAAGATTAAAGGTTACCAAATAACAGATTGGTCCTTTTACCTGTATTCCTCTGTTTTTATCCATGATTCCCATGGGGATGTTGCTGATAAATATGAAATGATTTATGATATATGTGTACAGACCTCTTGTAGTTTGAAATGAAACTCTTTTCTCAGTCATCAGAATATACTTATAATCTTGATTTGTAAACCAATCTAACTAGATTTAGTTGAGATATTAACTCAAGAGCATGGCTGTGTAGTGCAAGAATATCAAGGATAAGAACGAAGTAACCCCCCCCCCCACCATCCCCACCCCACCCCCATTAGGATCAGTATAGTACTAGGGAGGAATATAGGGAAATGACTGAAGAATGGCCCCCAATGAAAGCATTTGCAAACAACAAATTTAATGTGACCCAGATGATGGAACCTGTCTTTGAAATGATAGCTCAAGGTGGGTAGCCAGGTAATTGATTGATTGTATGGTGCTTAAAGCAGTTTTTGAAATTGTTTCAGTTATATAGCTGCGGCCAGTGCACCTATTCATACTTTTCTGGAGTTCCTTTCAACATGCAGTACTTCGCACAATATTCTTCCCAAGCCACTGCTGCTTTTTGATAGTCATAACCATTGTCGAAACAATAATCAGCGTTGAGAGAGGAATGAATCCTGTCGCGATTACTATAATCAATCCTTGAGAAGAAATTGGCTGAGCTGGGGATTAGCACCACCGACCCCTTGCTCTCAAGTCCCGCACACTATCCACTGCACTACTGGGGCTTGACAGAACCTTTGAAGCCCTTCACCAAAAAAACCTGTTAAAATGATATGATCAAAAAGAGCCTTTGAAACATTGTGGGAAAAGGAGAAATTGCTAATAACCAGCATTTTTTTGTTTTCCCACTATATTTTCTACCCTTCCAAGGACAATCCCATCATTTATTTTGTCGTCTACAAATGCTTTCACTTTGGACAGTTCTGAAATTTTCTTATCAGTTAAGGAGTTTATTTTGTTGAAAATTATTAGTAGTATTCCTTGAAATTCGAATTAAACTGTATTCCTAAGTCATTTGACTAAAAAAGCACTACATATTATTTAGGAGACTGGTGGAGAAGTTTACAGTCCAGTTGTGACATCCACAGGTGGAAAGAAAAGAAAAAAGATTACCACATCTGAAGAAATCAGCAGCGAGAGCACAAAAGTGGATTATATCCCGAACTCGGGCAATCAGCCTGATCAACAGCCTGAGGGTGCTGCTGGTGGGGTTACAGACAATGCGAGAAGCCTTGCTGCAGATGCTGCTGAAATAGTGACATCTGCAGCAGATGCCAAAAGAATCAAGACATCTGCCTCTGAGACAGACAGTGAGGGAAAGAAACCTGATGAAACCTTGCTAAAAGCACTGGCCTCCAAAAATCAGTCTACCAATCAACAAACTGCGAGTGAAGTGGATAGGCTGAAAAAAGAAGCTGAGATCATGCTCGTTGCGAAAAAGAGCTGTATGGAGCATGATTGTACTAAAGAAGAAGTGGATGAAGCTGCCAAGAGGCTAATGAAAAGAGGTACAAAATTTTGGTCTTGCCATATCAAAACTGTTTGTAATCAACAAATTTAAATCGGCTCACATGTTATGTTTTGTCCTAATAAAAGAGTTGAAAACTGTGTGAGAAAAGGAGAACATGCTGTCTACCAGCATTTTCTCTTTCTCTCACAATGTTCTAAAGTGCTTTCTTCCTTGAAATCCTTAAACTTGGGATTGTTTTGTGAAGGGTTCACAGATTAATTGTAATTTAAAGTTCAATGCTTTGCCATATTTAAGTTTAACTGGTACTTTAACCCTTTACCACACAATCTCGAGTTTTAACGACCCTGAGAAAGAAGCCTTTTAAAAACATTGTGGGAAAAGGAGAAAATGCTGGTAACCAGCATTTTCTCCTTTTCCCACAATGTTTTTTTACCCTATCAAGGACAAATTTTGTCTTTTGGACCACCTTTAATTTGTCGTCTGCAAATGCTATCAATTTGGACCAGTCTAAAATTTTGTCATTTGGAAAAGAGTTAAGTCCTTTCTCCAGAAATTGGTGGTGTGGAAGGTTTCTGATTTGAATCCAGGCCTGGTAATAAAAAAATAGTCACTGGGTGTATGTTTCATGTACTCTTTGCCAGTCCACAAAATTTTCGACTTAGCCATTTTGAAAACACTTTGCAGACAACAAGTTAATTGCATTTGTAGACACAATTCAAATGTTGCTCAAGTAATGAAATTTGTCTTTGATAGGGTAGAAAACATGTTGGGGAAAAACAGAAAATGCTGGTTGTGTGGTAAAGGATTAAAGGATGGAATTTGTTTTTAGTCTTTCCAACCATGGTTTTAAAGGGGCTTTGTCAGATTTTTTTTGCTGCAAATTAAATTCTTAGCTCCACTGGCAGAAGGCCTTTGAGCTTACGTCATGGCCCAGTGTCTGTTGTGGGTTTGTATATGTGTGTGTGCATCATTTTGTGCCTTAACTTTTATTTCAGACATCTTCTCTGATACTACCCATCTATTTTTGATCAGTTTTGAACAGACTTCAATGAAATAATGCTGCCATGGCCCTTCTTTGAATTTCTTCAGAATGTTGAAAATATTTTGAAAAACCATTTTGTCCAAACCAATTAGGCTTAAGAGTTACCAAGTTGGCACGTAGCTTCATCTAATGGTCTTAGTAAAATTTGCATGTTGTATTCGTTAGTCATTTGTGTATATTCCTGTATAAAATAAAAAATCAAGATTGCAAAAAGTACATTTTATGAAGTTATTTACATGAATTGGGTACCTAACCTGGCGCACACCAAAATATGACAGGATTTTATGGGCATGCTACATCTTTACATGTCTATGATTCCAAACATGGTCATAATTAAGGGAAATCATTCGACGTAATGTTATATTGAAAAAAGTTATAGGATAAAACCTAGTAGGTGGTTAATTCCAACATGCTGAAAATGGCAACGTCAAAGGAAATGGCTACGCAGCGGAATGTTATCGAATATTGTGTACACTTAGATATGACTCCTACACAAACACTACACAAACTGCACACTACAGAAAAATAGAAATCTGTATCAAGATCTCTTGTATTTAAATGGCACATGAGATTTGTTGGCGGATGGACAGACGAGCAGCGCCCTGCAGTCCAGACTTAGCACCCCTAGACTTTGCTTTGTTCCCCATTTTAAAGTCTCAGTTGCGGGGACATAGATTAGAAAACTTCAGTGAACTGCGACAGGAAACTCTGCGAGTGTTGAGCAATTTGAAAAGCAAGTGGTTTGAAGACATATACGATAAGTGGGTCATACGCCACCGTAAATGGATAAAGTACCACGGAGGTACTTTCAAATAGAATAAATTGTTTTCTAGGGACGTCATGACGTTGACGTTAGTGTACGCCAGGTATGTATGGGTAGCTTATTCTAAATCGTGATAGATTGAGCAATTCTTAAGGTAATTAGTTTATATTTCACACACATTTGCACAAAGCTCTTGTAAAGAATTCCGAAACTTGCTGAATCTATTGTTTTAACACTGCTGGTATTATAGCCTTTGTCTATGCTATTTTGGGACAGCCCTCGTATAGTGTCAAAAAACATGAGCTATATTTAGTAAAGGGCAAACACGGCTATTTTTTGCTCGCATTGATTTTGTGTTTTCAATTCTTAGGGAAAAAGTCATTTGGTGCAGAAGATTTGTGGATTGAGATTCAAGAAATGAGGGAAAGTCAAAATATTTATCAGGTTATTTTGCTTTTTTTGAATGCACTGCTCTACATTTTAAATTAACTCTTTACCAAATGATAAAATTTTAGACTGATCCAAATTGAAAGTATTAGCAGATGACAAATTGAATGTAATTCAAATGATGATTTCTGTCTTTAGTAGGATAGAAAACACTGGATGAAAAGGAGAGAATGCTGGTTACCTACAATGTTTTCGAAAGGCTTCTCACTCAGGTTTGTTTAAAGTCAGGGTTGTTCGGTTAAAAGATTTAAGAATGAAATTGGAAATTTTACAGTAAAAATGCCATTACGAGGTTTTCCCTTCAGGAGCCCCTGTTTCTTTGAATTCAAACTCCCAGAATGTCTGAATGTCCCCCGAAATTTACATGTTTGCCTTCTTAAATTTATTTGATACTGGACTAGACCAAAATCAAAGCATTTGCAGACGACAAATAAACTGTCGTTAAAATGATGAATTCTAGTGAGAAAAGGAGAAAATACGTTAGTTACCAGCATTGTCTCCTTTTCCCACAATGATTTCAAAAGCCTTCTCTTTCAGAGTTGTTAAAAGTCGGGATTGGTTGGTATAATTTAAAACCCATCTTTCTGCAAGAATGGTAATAAGCAGTCTGTCTTAAAATTTTCTAAGAAACTTGAAAATTGTAGTCTGGTTTAACCCTATACCAAAAGACAAAAACATGGACTTGTCTAAATTGAAAGCATTTGCAGACGACAATTTAAATGTGGCTCGGTGGTCCTGCGTGGCTCAGTGATAGAGTGTGGGACTCGTAACCTGGAGGCCCCGGGGTTCGAGCCGCACTGAATCCACTTGGCCTTTCGTGGGAGTGTCCTTGGGCAAGACACGTCAGAGCTCCAGCCTAGCACTGGTTAAACCCAGGAAAACATGAATATGTGAGCTGTCACCGTGATATGACTGAAATAATGTTGAAAGCGGCGTAAAACACCATTCAATCAATCAATTAAATGTGGAATTTGTCTATGACAGGGTAGTAAACAATGTAGGAAAAGGAGAAAATACTGGTTACCAGCATTTTCTCCTTTTCCCACAATGTTTTCTTAAGCCTTCTTCCTTAGGGTGATAAAACCTCAGGACTGCTTAATAAATGCCTCTTTAGATATTGGATACTGAAATGTTTGTGGAGTTTTTTTGGGACATCCTGGCCATCTTGCTTCTTTTGTTTTTTCCAGAGGAGTTAGATGACTACAGTTAACAAACCTGGACCAGAAATCCTATGCAAGGTTTCCTTCTCGGAAATGGGTAACAACTGAAGTAATTTTTGTTCTTGTAAAAAGTTTTGTATGTATTTTAGTAATGGCTATAAATATTTTATATTTACTCGTATGAATTACTAATACTAGGAAACTTAACCCTATACATCATGATCCCGAGTTTTAACGACCTTGACAAGGAAAGCATCTGAAAACAGCATGGGGAAAGGAGATAATTTTCTCTTTTTCCAGCAACCTTTTCAAAAGCTCTCTTCTTTATGGTCGTTAACAGTTGGGATTTTGATGTATAGGATTAAACATAGGTTTACTGCTGTTTATTGTCAAATCTGTGTAGTGTCATGCATAATAACTATAGTTACCTTTGCACACAGTATAGATTAAAAAAAATGCAGTCTGATCTTGATCTGTAACGTCAGATTCTTTTATGTGGAAGTTCTTTGGGGGGGGGGGGGGGGGTCAGCAAATAATTGAGCAATGCTCTGGGGAAAGGGGGGGTTAATGAATCTCCATGATGTATTATACACATACCAAAGTCATCACAAAATTATGCATCCAACAAAAAAAAATTATCTAACATCTGACTGGATCTGGAGGTAGAATTGTCCTTTAACATGCAGAAAATCTTAAAGTTTGCAAAAAGTTTTGACCCTTGTCAGCCTGTGTAGGCTGACATGGGTAGATATTTTTTGCAGATGCATTAAGCCCCCTTTTCACAGAGCATGACTCAATTATTCATGCAAATTACAAAGGTTTTTCACTTTATAGTCTAAGGTCAAGATCGTATGTCTGAAAAAAGGGAGAACATGCAACCTAAATTAACTTTTTACCACACATTCCCAAATTTTAAAGACCCCATGTGGAAGATAGCTTTTGAAAATATTGTTGGAAAAGGAGATAATGCTGTTTAACAGTGCCCGGCCGGGTAGCTTAGTAGTTAATGTATCTGGCTTGTGACCTGGAGGTAGCGGGTTCAATACCCGGATGTGGTGAACTTTCTTTCTTCTAATGCATGTGAGAAAAGTAGTCAGTGGTTTTGGAAAGAAAGTTGTGTCAGTACTGGTGTGAGAAAGCCAGGAAACCCATGAGTGTGTCACTGACTGCCATGATATGACCTAAGTTGTTAAAATGGCGTTAAACTCCAATACAAACCAAACCAAACCAAGCTGTTTAACAGCATTTTCTTCTTTTCCCACAAGGTTTTCTACACTTCCAAAAACAAATTTCAATTTTTGAGCCACGTTTATTTGGTTGACTGCAATTGCTTTTAATTTAGACAAGTCTGAAAGATTTTCATGTGGTAAAAAGTTAATTTCAAAGTTTGTATGAGCTACTGTTATCCCATTATACTTCTTTATAGATTGCCAGTATGCATATTTTCCGTTGCTGTAGTCTGTACCTGTTTTAGCTTTTTAGCTCAACACTGTACTGCGCAATCTGGAGTTTTAACGACTCTGGAAAAGAAAGCTTTTGAAAACATTGTAGGAAAAGAAGAAAATGCTGGGAACCAGCATTTTCTCCTTTTCCCACAATATTTTCTACCCTACCACAAAGATTTTTCAGTATTTGAATCAGATTCATTTTACCGTCTGCAAATGCTTTCAATTTGGACAGTCCAAAATTTTGTCATTTGGTAAAGAGTTAAACCACAGAATGCCTCAAAAAAAAGTTAAAATGGAAGTGTCTATCAAGATCAGACTGCACAAATTGTGCAGCCTGATATTGGATATACATTTTTCTGCTTTACCGAGACATTCGTGTCAGTGGCATCCTCAAAATAGCAGTTATTTCGGTCTTTTTTTTTTCCTGTCAACGAAAAAGATTAATTGATGAATTTGGCACAGAAATTGTGTTAACTCTTTACTAGATAATTACATGTTTTATGCAAGCCTGAGGTGGTAGGCTTTTCAAGACATTTAGGATTACCAGCATTTTTCTTTTTCTCACAATGTTTTATACCCTTTCATAGATACACCCCATCATATGAATCCTTTCCTATTTGCAGTCTGCAGTTGCTTTCATTATGGACAAGTCTCTAGCAAAAGGAGGTTTAATGAATCTCAATAATGCATTATACTAAGCAAATCATCAGAAAATTATAGATCCATAAATTCCATATAGTCTAACAGCCGACTGAATCATGAGATGGAATAGTCCTTTGACATACAGAAAATTTAACATTCACAAAAAGTTTTGAACCAGGTCAGCCTGCGCAGACTGCGCAGGTTGATCGGGGTCGATACTTTTTGCAGATGCATTAAACCCCCTTTTCACAGAGCATGACTCACTTGTTAAGTAATGTGGTTAGACATAACAGTCTAGAAGTTATGATAATTATGCTGTCATGTGCATGTGTATGTATGAGTATGGTGGTATTGGTGAGCTGATCTGTAGGTTGCATGTGTCTTTGTGTAGGTGAGCTATGGTGTGGCTGAACCACGGTGTAGGTGAGCTGCAGTCTATTCTGGTACTGGCATTATACTTATAACTCCAGTTAAGTGCCATTGATTCAATCATTTATCCATCTGTCAACACAGTCAGTCAGTCGCGAATAGACAATCAGTATATCGCGGTTTTAGATGATTTGACAATATACAACAAAAGCGACAAGAACAACAACTACAGTCGCTCGCTTTATGCATATATCATTGACAAAATTACGTCGGCAAATCTAACAGTATAAATATGACCAATCAAGACTGGACAATAGTAATAGTGATAATAGAGGAAGATAAATAGAAGTCCAGTCTAAGGTTTTATGTAATTTAATAGATGTTAAAAACAGCTTAACACTTATAAACAACACATTGACAGATACAGGAGAATGACAGAGCGGAGGATGATTTCCCAGTTGAAAACTTGTTTTTTCCTTTGACGGACAATATGTTAAGCATTGTAAAAATAGAACAAAAATAATATTCAGATATGAAATTGGTATTCGAACATTCAGCCGCTTTTAGACTATATGGTCCCATCCCAATTTCTTTCATCCATAGCATCTTTTGTGAATGCTTTTTGGCTAGTAAATGGATACAGAAATTAGTTTGTTAATGAAAGATCAAGATTTATCTCCATTCGTCAAATAGTTCAAGTGTTCTCAGTTGATACACTTTCTTTTTCATCAGTGTTCACTTCCGATGAGTTATAAGTATGGCTAATACCATATATATTGCAGTTTGTTTGGTTTTTTGTGGAAGGTATACATGTAGATACAGTGTGGACAGCTGAGCTTGATGTTACTTGTAATTTTTAGACTGTTACACTGGTCCAAATTATGAAATTTGTCTATGAAAGGGTAGAAAACGTTGTGAGAAAAGGAGAAAATGCTGGTTACCAGCATTTTCTCCTTTTCCCACAATATTTTCAAAAGTCGTTTTCCTTGGGGTCGTTAAAACTCTAGTCTGATGCTTTTCTAGCTCTGCTTCCTAAAGGCAAGAAGAGCTTTTGTCATGGTGTGGTTTCCGGGCTTTTTCTTGTTTATGCAATAACATTCACATTTTTTGTCTAAATTTCATAAAACTTGCACAGCTTGTTTATATTAGAATAGCTTTAACAGTAAAGGACATTCAATAATTACTGCTAAGAAGGGAAACCTAGCTGTCTGAAGATGAATGTAACTTTTTGTCTGATTCCTTTGAAACTTGCATGTATTAATTTTTATTTTATCATCAAGGAGTTGAAGTCTATGAAAAGTGGTAAGTATTGTCTTTATTTTATGAAATGGAGCCATTTTGATGAGGGATTTTTTTTGTTAACACAGTAAAGTCCACATATTTTTTTAAACTTAAAGGATTGCTTATTACAATAAGTAAAACCTGATGAGCTTCCAAAGGAAAGGTTTTTGGAAAGTAATTCTTTAACATTTTCTTACCCTTACAAAATTCAGACAAGCATTCTTATCATGGCCTGGCGGGGTTGCTCAGTGGTTAGCATATTGGACTAGTGACCTTGTGGTTGTAAGTTCAATACTTGGTTGTGGCAAACTTTCACTCCGGCGATTTTTCATCTCTCGCATCTGATGTATGTTTGAAAGTTGTCTGTGGCTTAGAAAGAAAGTTGTGTCAGTACTGGTGTGAGAAAGCCAGGTAACACATGCCTAGGTGCACTGGCTGCGGTGACATGACCTAAGCTGTTAAAACAGCCTTGACTCCAATACAAACAAATGTAAACAAATACCAAGTATAGGCTGTAAGAATTGACCTAGCAGGGCAGAGCTATATTACAATTTACTGCATTTTAGATTGAGGTAAAATAAGTAATTAGGGAAATATCTTGAGTAGCCATACGAAATGCCATATAAAGGTAAAGAACGCAAGAATTGAACATGGATAAGAAACACCTTTTTCGCAATGTTTTCAGATGGTAAAAGAGTATGTGTCCATAAGGCAAAGGATCAATAGAGTACCGTTATAATGCATGTATTTACACAGATTTATGACAAACAATTCTAAACTGACTCGAGGCCACAAAAATAAAAAATAAACTGGTCGACTTACGCAGTTCTTACAGCCTATATGCTATCTTAGACTATGAGCCTGAAAGCAGTTGCTTCAAGCCAAGTTGAACACACATTTTTTTCCTCTTGTCTCATCATAAGCTTACAAGAAAATAATTCAACTTTCTTCTAAACTTTGTTGAAATAATCAAGATCTATTTCTTTTTCTCTTAAGTTTGTGGAAAGAGTGAAAGTTTTTGTCTCTACCAACACTATAGTGCTTAAAAAGTTATGAACGTGGAATCCTAAAACATAATAAAAAGGTTGACTGTTTTCACTCTTATAGAAAAGTTTTATTCATGGATTATAGCTGAATTGTATTAACTTACAGTTGATGACACAAGAAGCTTTTGTGGACAATGTAAATCACGATCAGACTGCACAGAATGTGCAGTCTGATCTCTGATCTACATTGTCCACTTTTTTATTCTAGATTATAACAGAACTATTTTTTCATTGTGCAGTGGAACTGTATTTTAGCCAATGAAATATTACAATTTTTTAATTTGGTAGGGAGAGATTTAATCTTATTCAAACTTTTTTCTTTATAGTATTTATTGGTCTTTTTCGGGTCAATAACTACCAGTAGAGTGATTCAGGCCCTAACGGTTCTCTTGGATATCTTCTTGATATTTTTCTTTCAAACTGATTTTATCTTACTTACCACAGAAACATTTTTTTCTTATCTAATGATATTGTGATATGAATTTTGATTCTAAACAAATAAGTTACCATAATTGTTTTAAAATACAAGATAATTCTTTAGGAAACCATTTTAGCATGTACTATGAATTGACCCTTTACCAAACAATCCCTTTTGACTCGGAACACTGAAGAAAAGAGCTTTTGAAAAATTGTTGAAAAAGAAGAAAATGATTGTAATCAGCATTTTCTCCTTTTCCCACAATATCTTCCATCCTTTCCTGTCCTTTGTGCCATATTTAATTTGTTGTCTGCAAATGCTTAATCTAAAATTTAGATTTAAATATATGTTATTTATCATAAAGAAAGTGAAACAATCAATTCAGAGAGATAGTGCTGAGGAAATGGATATCTCAAGTATTATCTTTATTAATTGATTGGTACAATCAATTAATAAACATAATACTGGAGATATCCAGCTCACCTGAGCACAAAGCACTAAGGGTGAGCTTTTGTGATTGTACTGTGCATGTTCCTGCATAGTGCATTGTCCATCATGCATCCCCTTCTTGTAAGCATCAACAGTTACTTTGGGTGCTCTCTGGCAGGCACATTTTGAGTCCAATACTCATGAATTTATTAAGAATGTCTGTCTCACTGACATCTGGGACTACTTTGAAATTGGGTCACGCCGCATTAAAAAGTAGGACATTGGGTAAAGTTTTAGAAAAACCTTTTTTGCACTCCTAGAGGCCAAATTTAAGTCCAGAGCTCATAAAAGTTTATCAGAATGTTTGTCTTTATGATCTCTAAGACAAGGTTAAAATTGGGTAACCTGGGGACGAAAAGTAGGTCACTAGTTCCAATCATAGAAAAACCTTGTGTGCTCTCTAGAGGCCACGTTTTAAGTCCAATACTCATGAAAGTTAGTCAGAATGTTTGTCTTGATAATATCACAGACAATTTTGAAATTGGGTCATGTCAGGTCAAAAAGTAGGTTACTGTCATAAATCTCAGAAAAATTTGTATGCATGCTAGAGGCCACATTTTCAGTCTGGGTCACCCTAAGTCAAAAAGTAGGTCACTGTCCACATATCTTAAAAAAACCATGTGTACACTCTGGAGGCCACACTTTCTGTTTGATACTCATGGCAATTGGTTAGAATGTTTGTTTTGATGATATCTTGTACCAGTGTAGAAATGGGTCATGTCCAGTCAAAGAGTAGATCACTTGGATAAATCTTAGAAAAACCTTGTGTACACTCTTGAGGCCACATTTTCTGTCTTGCGTTTGTGGAAATTAGTCAGAATTTTTGTCTTCATGATAATTGTGTTAGATTATTATAAAATTGGGTCATATCCACGTAAAAAGTAGGTTAATGGGATAAATCGTAAAAAAAAAAACTTGTGTGCACTCTAAAGGCAAAATTTTTAGTCTGATAGATATAAAAGTTGGTCAGAACGTTAAACTTTGTCTTGATGTTATCTTAGACAAGTTTGAAATTGGGTCCCATCAGATAAAATAATCTTGTGTGCACTCCAGAGGCCACCTTTTTAGTCAGATACTCATGAAAGATGGTCAGAATGGTTGTTTTGATAATATCCTGGACAACTTTGAAATTTGGTCATATATGATAAAAAAAGTAGGTTACTTTAATTTGAGAAATCTTACAAAACCTTGTGCACACTCTAGAAACCACAATTTCAATAAGATATTCATGAAAATTATTCAGATTGTTTATAATGTCTTTAAAATTAGGTCACAAGGGGAACTAAAAAAGGTCACTGGGACTGAGGAAACCTTGTGTGCACTCTAGAGGCCACATTTTCAGTCAGATATTCATGAAAATTAGTCAAATTACTTATGCCTTTTACATCAATACATCTAAGATCCCTTCAAGCTTATCAGTCCTAGATGATTTTACTCAGGTGAGCCCTTTAGAGCCAGTGGCACTCTTGTATTAGTGTATTATATTACTGATGAATAAAATATGTTTTAATGAAAAAACAATTTTTTTGTTTGGTAAGGGAGTTAATTAACTCATTAATGATTACTATTATTACTGACTTCATTTAACCTGACCCAGGTCAACATCATTTACATAAGTTAAAATTCTATCTTTGCCCTCGACATCGCACGGGGCCGCCTTTGTTTTTGCCCCGAATAGTCAAGGAAATATTCCGTACGGTATGCCGAATTGAATTGCTGGTAAACCTGTGCCTTCCCGTGTATATATAACACCCTAAATAATAATCAGAATTCTATTTACATGTATATACCTACTTATATATTCAGCATAAAGGTCAGGATCAGGTTAAATGAAGTAGGCAATACCATGAGAAATGCTTAGAGGAATTTAAGTTTTTTGCAGACAGCTTAGATCAAGATCAGACTATGCAACAGTGTGCAAGCTAATCTTTCATCTGCACTGTCTGATCTCTTGTGAAATATTTTAATCAAAATCACCTCTTAATTGTAATATTTTTACATTTTCTGTTTTTTGTTTTATTTTTCTTTTTTTAAGTTGTCTCTATGCATTAACCCTCTACTGAATGATCCTGTATATCAATGACCCTGAAGAAGAAGACTTGAAAACATTGTGGGAAAGGAGAAAAAGCTAAAAATCAGCATTTTCTTCATTTTCCCATCATGTGTTCTGCCTTATCTAGGATTCTACCTTGAATTTAGTCATATTGATGTATCATCTGGAATTGCTTTCAATTTGGAAAAGTTTTATATTTTATCATTCGGTAAAGAGTTGAAATACACCTCCAGTAGTTTCCCCTATGATTAATTCTTTACCACACAATTCCCAGTTGTAATGACCTTGAGGAAGAAGCCTTTTGAAAACATTGTGGGAAAAAGGAGAAAATGCTGTTCACAGCATTTTCTCCTTTTTTCCTTCAATCTTTTTTCCTTTCAAAAAAAAAATTAGCTTCAGAGTCATGTTTACTATATTGTCTGCAAATGCTCTCAATTTGGACAAGTCCATGATTTTGTCCTCTGGTGAAGAGTTAAACATTTCTGTCAAAATTAGTAGTAGTGATTAGGTAGAAATTCTTTATATGTAGGTCTTAAAATGATATGGCTTTAGTGTAATTATCTTGCTATTTAAGTTTGTGCATTACCCTTTACAATACATTTCCATATTATACTACTCAAAATTTGTTAGGGATCACCATCATAGATTCAGCCAATATGTATGTGTGGCATGCATCAGGTATGGTTTTTCAATGTGGAACATTGCCATGCTGATGAAATAAACCATCTGAGGAAATGAATGTCTTTTAAGCAAAACTGTATTTTTGTAACATATACTTGTACTGAAATATCTAAATGATCACTATCAAAGTGTGAGAAGTATATAATAATCCATTTGAAAATGACTTTTTAAAATGTTGCGCAAAAAGGATAAATTGTCAAAATTAGTAGTGATTAGGTGAAAATGCTCATAGATAAGTATGAAAATGATTGTTGTACTTTAATCCAATTACCCAGTTAGTTTATAGTATCTTAACGACTTATATGAATATGTCTTTAGAAAACATTGTTAGAAAAAAAAATACTGAAACCAGCATTTTCTCCTTTTTCCTACTATGTTTTTTTTTTACTTTTTCAAGGACAATTTTGTTTTTTTTAGTTACATGATTATAATTTGTTGTCTTCAATTGCTCTTCATTTGTTGGAGCTTAAAATTCTTTCATTTGGTCATGGGTTAGGGCTATTCTGTATTATCTTTTACTAAACCTATTACCACACAGTCCTGAGTTTTAACTACCGTAAGAACAAAAGTTTCAGAAAACAGTAAGGGAAAAGGAGAAAATAAATGTTTATTACCATCATCTTTCTCCTTTTTTCGACATCGGTTTTTATCTTTCCAAAGATAATTTCATTCATATCAGATTTGTCGTTTGTAATTGCTCCTTATTTGAAAGACTTTAAAATCCTTTCATACTGTCATGAGTTAACCCTTTACCAAACAATCCCTGGTTTTACGACTTTGACAGAGAAACATTGTGGAAAAAGGAGAAAATGCTGGTTACCATTTGTTATAGATAAGAATCAAACTTTATTTAATATGAATCTACAATGTTTAAATTCTTTAAATAGCCAAAACATCAACAAACAATCCTGTATTTTTGCAACAAGAGTAGAAGGCTTTTTGACAACATTGTGGGGAAAAGAGAATATGCTGGTAACCAGCATTTTTTTCCTTTTTCAAATAGGTTTCTATCCAATGAAAGACAGATTTCAGCATTTCGGTGTGTTTTAAAAAAAAGCAAGACTAAAAACATTCTCAGCAGTAGGCAGTCTGTTATCTTATTTTTCCATGATTTGAAAACACAAGGGATGAAAAGTCTTTTGGTTTGATATACAACCAGTGAAAAGTCCCATGATTTAAAAAACCAATGAGTGAAAAAGTCATCTTATATGATATTCAAGAAGCAAAAAAGTCCTCTAATTTGAAATACTAATTGTGAAAAAGTGCTCCAATTTGAAATTCAGAAAAATTCCTCTGATTTGAAATCCAATAAGTGAAAAGTCCCATGATTTAAAACCAAATAGTGAAAAAGTCCTCTTATATAAAATTCAAGATGTGAAAAAGTCCTCTTATTTGAAATTGAAGAAGTGAAAAAGTCTTCTGATTTGAAATTCAGAAAAATTCCTCAGAGATGAATTCGAATAAGTGATAAGTCCCATGATTTAAAACCAATTCGTGAAAAAGTCCTCTTATATGAAATTCAAGAATTGAAAAAGTCCCTGATTTGAAATCCTAATTGTGAAAAATTCCTCAGAGTTGAAATCCAACAAGTGAAAAGTGCAATGATTAAAAATCTAATAAAGAAAAGTATCTCTTTTTTTAAAGCTTATCGTGGACTTGTGTACATTCATTGAATGAAAGTTGTTTTTTTTTTAATTTGATATACTTTAAGCTGAAGACCTTGTAGTTTGAAACCAAAGAAAAAGACAAACAAATAAGTTTATGTGATTTGAAATTGTAAGACCAGTAGTTGGATCTGGTCAGCAGTTTAACTCTTTCTATACCATTGACAACTGTGTAGATCAAGGTCAGACTGCACAGAATATGCAGTATGATCTCTGATCTCCACTGCCCACTGCTTTATTCTAGATTATAACTGAACTCTCTCTTGATCTTACACCGAAACTGTATTTGTAGCCTTTGAGAAAATGCAATGCATTTATTCAGTAATGAAAGAGTTAAGGCAATCATGCTCCTCTTGTTGTGAGAACTTACATGAAATGGTGTCATTTAGGAATGGCAGTTAAACCTTTACCAAATGATGCTGTGTATTAATGACCAGGAAGTAGGAGGCTTTTGAAAACATTGTGGGAAAAGAGGAAAGTACATGTACTGGTAACCTTTTTCTACCCTTTTATATACAAAGTCCATCATTTGATCCACATCTAAATTTATGTCTGTAAATGCTTTCAATTTGAACAAGTCTGTAATTTTGTCGTCAGTAAAAAGTTAGTTGAATGAGGAAAAACAGAACTCAACAAACAACAATTAACTCTACGCTGCTAAGCGCGACTCACTGACCTTTTGTGGACAGTCTAGATCAAGATCAGACTGCACAGAATGTGCAGTCTGATTGTGGATTTACACTGTCCAATAAGGAGATATATTTCCTCCAAAAATAGCTTTCAAACGGCAATATTTGAATCTTTGGTATTGGCTTGAAAGTTTTATTCCTTTTATTTAGCAGGACAACTGATGAATAATTGGCCAAGTATTGTACCTCTACTCTAAACCAGACAACAAAACTTGAAAGCATTTGCAGAAGTCAAATAAAATGTGCCTTAAAGGATACAAGGCAGCATAGAAAGGGTAGAAAACATTGGCAGGGAGCAATGAAAATGGTGGTTACCAGCATTTTCTCTGTTTCCTTCAATGTTTTCAAAAATCTGCAAACGCTTTCAATTTGGACAAGTCTAAAATGTGACCATTTGCCAAAGAATTTATTTTGTTAGAGGCCATTTTTGCGGGCAAACTTAAATTATTGATTCTTCAACATTGAATCTTTTGATCTTAATTGACTCTTTTTCTTTTTTTTAAATTTAATGAAACAAGATCTGGATGTGTGTGGCTAATTATCAAAAGTTTAGAATAAGATGAATTCTTTCATTTCAAAAAGAGTCCTAATGGAAATTTCATTGACATAAAGTACCTGACTTGAAAAAATATGAAAGGTGTTAAAAAGTTTTATAATTCATTTAGGAAAACTGTGCAGGGATACTTCTGAAATTCCAAATTTCAAAAAACATTACCTATTGTTCAGATCACATGCCAAGCAAGTAAGTGAATGTGTAATTGAGCCATGCTCTGGCAAAATGGGGTTTAATGCATCTCTATAATACATCATACCAAGCAAGCCATCACATCAATAGGGTTCCATAAAGCCTTGTTATTTTAACAACCGACTTAATCAATAGGTAGACTGATCCTTGTACGTACAGAAAATTGACCTGTAGCGAAAAGTTTCGGCCCTGGTCAGCCTGTCCAGACTTGGAAGGCTGACCTGGGTCTGTACTTTTTCAAGGTGCATTAAGCCCCCTTTTCACAGAGCACAGCTCATATATAAGTTACCAGGGCCCAACAGGTATAAATATTTGTTTTGCTTTCTGTTTTGCCTTTATAGTGGAGGTAGAATTAATTTTTGCTTTGAATCATATGTAACTCTTTATCAGACAGTCTAAGAGAGACAGCTTTTGAAAAAAAAGTGGAAAAGGAAAAAAATGCTGGCAACCAGCATTTTCTCCTTTTTGCTATAATGTTTTCTACTCCTTTGAAAACAAATCCAATCATTGAGCCACACTTTCCCTGTCATTGCAAACGATTTCAATTTTGACAAGTCTGATAAAGTTTTGTCTTCAAGTAAAGAGTTGATTTCTTAGCCCTTCACGACACAATCCCCACTTTTGTCGACCTTAAGAAAGAAGCTTGTTGAAAACATCATGGGAAAAAGAGAAAATGCTGGTAACCAGCATTTTCTCCTTTTCCCACAATGTTTTCAATTCTATGACAGACAAATTTTATAGTTTGATTTACATTTAATTTGTCGTCTGCAATTGCTTTGAATTTGGTCCAGGCCAAAATTTTGTCGTTTGGGAAAGAATTAAAAGTGCTTTATTGTAGAATTGCTGTGATATGTTACTGTGTCGATTTAGTAGCTTTTTTATAACAAGTATTTTACTCTTTGTAGTCAGACTGCGTATAATTGTATTTTATAATAAAGATACCTATTAAAAAGAAAGTTTGATCTGTTGTTTTGTTTGTGCATCTTCATGTATTTACAGATTTTAGTATCAAGATTATGATTGATTGATTATATGGTGTTTTTAACGCCGTTTTCAGCATTATTTCAGTTATATCGCTTAGGCCATTGCACCTATCCATGCTTTGCTGGAGTCTATTTTATCAGTACTCCACACAAATTTTCTTTCCAAGCCACTGGCTGCTTTCCCACATAACCATCATCAAAACAGGGGTCAGCTGAGAGAGAGGAATGAATCCTGTCGCAATGACTATCCTCAATCCGCAGAAAGAATTTGGACGAGCCAGGGATCGAACCATGACCCCTTGTTCTTAAGTCCTGCATGCTACCAACTGAGCTACTGGGGCTCAGCAGAACTAAGATTAACCTGTGTAGTCACAATTAGCACAAAACTTGCAGAGTTTGCAGTGTCAAGGCTGCTTTTGTCAGGGTGTCTAGCAAAAATAGCTGTGTAGATCCATGATCAGACTGGTAACCAGCATTTTCTCCATTTCCAACAATGTTTTCTACTGTTTCTCAGACAATTTTCCCTTTTGAGCTAGACTTAATTTGTCACCTGCAAATGTTTTTAATTTGCAAACTTCCAAACTTTTGTTGTTTGGTAAAGGGTCAATAAAGGTTGTTTGCTCAATGAAGTGGCTACTAAGACAGGTTTTAAAAAGTGAAATCGTATGTCCATTGAACTTAACCCTTTACCATACTACAAATTATTGGACTGCTTCATATTCAAATCATATGCAGATAACAAATTAACTCTTTACCAAACAATCCCTTGTTTTCACGACCCTAGGAAAGAAGGCTATTGAAAACATTGTGGGGAAAGGAGAAAATGCTGGTAACCAGCATTTTCTCCTTTTCCCACAATGTTTTTCACCCTGTCAGATAGCTCAAGTTCATTTGCATAATTATGAATATATTGTCTGCAGATGTTTTGATAAAGAAAGAGTCCAAAATACGACGTTTGGGAAAGGGTTAATAAGGTATCAAGTGATGAAATATGCATGTAAAAGGGCAGAAAAGATTGTGGGAAAAGGAGAAAATGCTGGTTACCAGCATTTTCTTCTTTTCCCACAATGTTTTCAAAAGCTTTGTTCTCTAGAGTCGTAAGAACTCGGGATTGTCTGGTAAAGGGTTAACCTGTTACAGTGTATGATCTTCCTATCTAGGAAGTCCAGTCACCCTTCAGTCACTAGAAATCATTTTTCGATTAGTGTACTTTATAGATCCCTATGACCGGAAAACCAAAGTATGAAAAAAAATCTAGAAAATCTAAGCGCGCCAAATAACTAAAAAAAAAAAGTCAACCTACAGTTTAAGAAAATCGCTCTTTTTGTTGAAAGTCCTTATCAAGCCTCCATATAAACAAATTAAGATTACGTTTTTGATCAAGCCTCTGGACAAGCGTCTCGATGTTAACATCACCATCGTCTGTCATTGTCGTCTAAACAAACGAAAAACCTTTCGGTTGAGGGTGGTAAGGTAGGAAATCCTACAAACGTAATACTAAGAGGAATATGAAGACTCATATGACTGCAACATATAGTTTGTAGTGATATATCAGCTCGCATTTCGATGCTTTCCTATATGTAACGTGTTTTCGCGAACACTAAAGGAGCGTTATTTCTACCCTTAAAGAGTCATCGGTGTTAAAAACTTGTCATCAGCTTTCAAATAACATTAATACCTCCCACTAAAGCACCGGTATTACCTAAAAACGCTACGAACAATATAAACTTCTGACGTCAAAAATTGAGATTTTCTAAGTACGGAAGCCAATACGTGCCATCAATATCGATAAATTAGTTGTTACAAAAAGCTTTTGAAGGTGGTTTAGTATTTAACAAAAATATAAATTTAGAAAGTCATAGGTTATGAAGCATATTATTCATAATTCAGGTGTATTTTTTTTTTTTTTTTTTGCATGAGTAATCTTTTTTTTTTTTCTTCGTGATGGATCTAGGGGATACTTCTTGCAGATAAAGCAAAACAGGTCTGCTCTTTGGTGTTTTGAGTAATTTGAGAGGTTTGTTTTATCATCATATGAATACTCCTATTTGTTTTAACCGTAATTATTATAATAATCTTGCTTTTGACAGGCTGTTCGGAAAGATAAGGTTATTATTTCAAATCCTGATAAAAAATACCACTTTTTGTTTCTGTAATAATTTAAACATTAACATAGATAAATAGCTGTCTTTTGTGTTGGAACAAATACAAGAATCCTTTGATCAGACATTAATAAATCTGAATACAAAGTAAATGATATACAAATTTCTCATATTTGCATATGCATCTTAAAGATATATAGCTCAAACATTATAAAACCACCAGTTAACAATTAGTACTTAACCCTTTCCCAAACAACATATTTTAGACATCTTACAAAACAGAGAGCATCCCCAGACGACAAGTTCAGAATTGGTACAAATGAGCTTAAGGTCTCTGATAGGGTAGAAAACATTGTGGGAAAAGGAGAAAATGCTGGTTACCAGCATTTTCTCTTTGTCCCTCAATGTTTTCAAAAGCCATCTTTCCAAGGGTCATCAAAATAAACTCCAAAACTGATGATACAACCCTGAAAATTTTGAGTTGCAAAATTTCAGTCTGAACACTTGAAAACTGACAATAGATATACTATTGAAATATAGTTTTGAGACAGGGCAAAATGATATATGAAAAAATACCTCATGAAGAGAACCAGAATATTTACAGATACAATGTTATTAGTTCATAATAAAAAAGGGGGCAGGTAAAGGGACACACATCAGTTCCTGGTTTTTGTTATTACTTACATATAAAAAGCAAAAGTTCAGTTACCATAGAAGAAAAGAAATGGTGTAAATGAAGCACACAAGTTGAGAAAAACACTGTTATTCTGGAAAAATAGAATATACAATGCATTTTAGCTTAGACAAGCAAGAGTAAACAAAAGAAGCAGAGTGCAATTTATAAATTATTAATGACCTTCCAGCTAGAAATGCATTTTCTAAGTTTATATAAGAAGTCAGACTAAAATCAGTGGAGGTAACTAGTCTATAAATCCATCTGTGAAGGATAGTCTAAGTTTCAAATATATGAAATTTTGTAGCCTATGGTAACAGCTCTTTACAGCCAGTGGTTACTCGGATAGATTTTGCAGACACATGGATCAAAATCAAGTTGGATCCTGATAGATTTTGAGGATGGCGCAGATCAAGGTAAGACTGCACAAAGCGTGCAGTGTGACGTTGATGATTAAATTACGGATGTAAAACTATGACCAAAACCACATGTATTTTCATATGCATTGGAAATCTAACTTAAGATCTAGGAAGAGCGTGACCATGTTTTCTTTTCTCTTAAGTCTTTATCAAACGGCAAAAAATTGAATGCATTTGCAGACAAGAAATTAAATGCTTAACTCTTTACCACACAATCCAGACTTTTAATGACCCTGTGAAAGAAGCCTTTTGAAAACATTGTGGGAAAAGGAGAAAATGCTGGTGACCAGCATTTTCTCCTTTTCCCACAATGTTTTCTACCCTTCCCAAAACAAATTTCAATTCTTCAGTCACCTTTGTTTTGTCATCTGCAAATGCTTTCAATTTGGACCAGTCTAAAATTTTGTCATTTGGTACAGAGTTAAATTATGTCTTTGGAGGGGTAGAAAACATTTTGGGAAAATGAGAAACGCTGGTTACCAGCATTTTCTCCTTTTCCCACAAGTTTTTCAAAACTTTTTTCACTGGGCCATTAGAACTCAGAATTGTGTAGTAAAGGGTTAATCACCATCTGTTGGTTTGGACTTAACTCTTCACCAAACAACAAAAGTTCGGACTTGTCTGAATAGAAAGCATTTACAGATGACACAATAAGTGTGACTGAAAAAATTAAATTTTTTTTTTGAAGTGTGGAAAACATTGTGGGAACAGGAGAAAATGCTGGTTACCAGCATTTTCTTTTTTTCCCACAATGTTTTCAAAAGGCTTATTACTCAGAATCTTCAAAAGTTGGGATTGTTTGGTAAAGGGTTAACTGTGTTTACTAGCATATTTTTCCTCAAACTCCATGGGTATTTTGGTATGGTGATTAAAAAGGACCAACTGTGAAACAGTTACCAAAAAAAGTTTCAACCCAGGTTAGCCTGCATGGACAGTGTGGGATGATCTGGGTCGATATTTTTTGCATTTGCATTAAACCCCCTTTTCACAAGCATGGCTAATATGCATTCTAAATCATTAGGAAATGCTGAGCTTTTTTTTTCCAAAGGCCAAATTGGCAAAATACTCCACTATGTAAGTTCAAATTCAGATTGTGCTGTGTGCAGTCTGATCTTGAGTTATGCTGTCTACAATTGTTATTTGAGTCTAAGATGGTAGTGGGAAAGTTAACCATTTCAAGGCCACTTTGACCAAACAAGAAATATCTTTAAAAATGATAGATGTCGTAAATTTGTCAGCAAATAGGCAGGGACCCTTATAATAAACAGATCTACATTTTTTACCACAGGTGCCCTTAGAATAAACATTTCTCTATTTTGACCACTCACAAATTTATATTTATTCAGTTATTATCAGTACCAAAAAGTAGGTCAAAAGCCAGCACATTCAGCTACGTCAAAAAAATAGAAACATGTAGATACGGGGTCCATATTAACCAACAATTAAGAATGTTCTTAGTCTTATTCAAAAGGATTTTCTGAATTTGAAAGTAACACAACTTCTGATTGGCTAAACCAAATGGTTTAGCCAATCAAAAGTTGTGTTACTTTCATGTTTCAAAAACATTTAAGAATAAGATAAAGAATATTCTCATGAATGGTTGGTGAATACAGACGCAGATTACATGTCCTGTTCTGCTCTGGATCTATAGGTCCTATAATTTATAAAACCTGATGATGCAAGAGAGGGCAATGCAATTACATAAGAGGACTCTTTTATTCGCACTCATCAATATTTGTCTAAGTCTCTGTGAGATGACAAAATTTAGACTAGTCCAAATTGAAAGCATTTGCAAACAACAGATTAAATGAGGCTCAAAAGATCGGATTTGTTTCTGAAAGGTTAGAAAACATTGTGGGAAAAGGAGAAAATGCTGGTTACCAGCATTTCTCCTTTTCCCTCTATGTTTTCAAAAGATTTTTCACAGGGTCTTTTAATTCGGGATTTTCTGGTTAAGGATATATTCTCTTATTTGCTTTACATAGTTACAATGCAATATTTGGTACACATTTTCAAACTTAAAGTCACCTTTTCGCCACTTGATAGGTTCAACCCTTTACCACATACTAGGTTTGAGACACATTTAAATTGAAACCAGCAGCCGACCACAAATTGGACGTGGTTTAAAATGATGTGATTTGTCTTTGAAAGGGAAGAGAACATTATTGGAAATGGTTAAATCGCTGGTTACTAGCATCTTTTCCTGTTCCAACGTTTTCAAAAGTTTTCTACCTCAGTGTCCTAAAAAACCTGTGACTGTTTGATGAAGAGTGAATAAGAGTAGGGGAATTCCCGACTTATTTCCCAGGTTTTCCCGCCAGAAACTCCAAAACAGAACAGTATCCATTATAACTTTTTTCCCCTTTTCTGTGTATTTGTTTGGGATTGAGACAGTTATTACGCTTTCTTTTTCTTATTGACACAATATTTGAGTTTGATAAGTCTGTTTTGTTTCATTTTCAAATCAATTTTTAACCTTCTTTTACAGGAAGTAAATTAGCACTATAAAGATTGCAGACGACCTTAACACAGGTAGGTTATTTTATTTGTTTAAAATCATAAAAATATTGTATAAAAAAAGGCTGTTTTCCTCAAACTAACTGTGTCAGAATTTTTCCCAACTTTTTCGATGCCAAAGGCATTTTGTAGGGGTGTAACTAGACAGGTTTAGAATCATTGTGCACTGGAAAACGAAATTGCTTACTGACCTAAATACGCCATAAGGATCATCTAATGGAACTCAGTGTGTATAAAAATTGCAGAAAGTATAGATCATGATTGCACAAAATTGAGTCTGAGCTTGATCTGCACTTGCCAGTACTGTGAGATTTTCTAGTGAAAAGAACTTTGATGAAATTGCCATTTTCGTATTTTAGTATCAACTTTGAAGTTTCATATTTTTTCAACTGTTAAAAGTTTAGCCCTTTACAGCATAATCCTGGACTTTAACAATGCTGCAGAGGCCTTTGAAAACATTAAGGAAATAGGAGAAAATGCTAGTAACCAGCATTTTCTCCTTTTCACACTATGTTTTCGAAGATAGAAACAATCCATTGAGGTTGATTGAATGTGTCGTCTATTGATGCTTTCAACTTGGTAGAGTATTAAATTTTTTCATCAGGTAATGATCGAATTGCCAGTAATTAATAATGAGGATGATGATATTCACTTTTAATGTTATGAGAAAATCTTTGGCCTGTTTCCATTTTTCTACATTACGTACTTGAGTATCGTGTTTTATGGGTGTTATGCCTTTGTTTTGTCAAAGGTGAAGATCACCATCAATATTACAGAATGCACAGTTTGTTCTGTCCGGTATTTTGTGAGATAGATCTATACCAACTAAAAATGCCTTTTAGTTTGAATATCGAGCTTGAAAAGTATGTAATTCATTACCTCCTATGTGAAGGGTAGCTCCAATGTTAAATTTGTTATTGTTTCTCTGCTACCCTTCCATACAGCCCTTCTTAATTTGCGTCTGAAATAAAAATTGATAATACCGGCATCGTTTCAAATAGCTGCATACCTTGATCCTTTTATTGTCAGCTAACTATGAGATACATGCACTTGATCTATTACTTGATGATTCACAAAAACACCAAAATATTTTTTTAAAAAATGTACCTGTAACCTTCTTGCAGTTCTAGTGTTGTAAACTGACCTACTTACAAGGAAATTGGAATATGACTAAAACAGTTTCTTATGAACTATTTACAATACCACAAAAAAATATAGACAATGTCAGCATAATAACAGCAGAACTTACAAAAAAAAATTAAATGTGGCTCTTGAAAACGATGGGATTTTTCGGGGTACTAGCTTTATCTCTTTTTGGCCCAGTGTTCTCAATTTTTGCCTTTAGCCTCAGAGTAAGAACAAGTTTGAACGCTGTAACTCTTTACTACACAATCCCGAGTTTTAACGACCTTGGGGAAGATGGCTTTTGAAAACATTGTGGGAAAAGGAGAAAATGCTGGTAACCAGCATTTTCTCCTATTCCCACAGTGTTTTCTACCATACCAAAGACAGAAATCATTACTCGAACTACATTTATCCTTTTGTCAGCAAATACTTTCAATTTGGACCAGTCTAAAATTTTGATATTTGGTAAAGCGTTGAGAAATAACAATTGTGGACTTGTGCTAATCATAAGCATTTGCAAACGACAAAATGTTGCTCCATTTGCTGGAAATGGTCTTAAAAGGGAAGAAAACTTTGTGGGAAAAGGAGGAAATGCTGGTAACCAGCATTTTCTCCTTTTTCCAAAATGTTTTCAAAAGCCATCCTCCTAAAGGTTGTGAGAATTGGGGACTGTGTGGTGAAGGGTTGAAGAGCTAGCGCATTACCTTCTGTTAGTGGCTTTGTTTGGTTTTCTAGAAAATGTTTTGGTAAAAGGAAAAAAAAAAAAAGGATTCAAAGAAAGCAATTTCTCCTTTGGCCACAATGTTTTCATTCACTTATATGATAAAATTTAAATTATATTGGTAATCCCTGTTTTACAAGGATGATTTTCAAGTTGTGTGCTTTGATTTTCTGCCAAAGTTAATTTAACTCTTGGCTATACAATCCTATATTTTAACAAATCTGAGGGAAACTTGTTGAAAAACATAGTGAGAAATCAAATGACATGTTACCAGCATTTCTCCCTTTCCAACAATGTTTTCTACCTTCCTCAATTTTTAGCCAAACTCACTTCATTGTTTTCAAGTGCTATCAACTTGGAAATTTTTTAAAATTATGTTCTTTGGTAAAAAGACTATCATTGGTATTTTGAAGAACAAAATAAATCATTCCCCTCCCCCCCTCCCCTCCCCCCCCCTTAGAAACAATTCCACCATTTAAGATGCTGGAGAAGAAGGCTTTTAAAACCATTGTGGGAGGAGAAAATGCTGGTTACCAATAGTTTTAATATTTTCCTCATTCCTGCAATGTTTTCTATCCCTTCAAAGATGAGTCTAAAATCTTTTCATCTGGTAAAGATTTTATCAAGTTTTGTATTTGAAATTCATTAACTTATTATTCATTTACATGTTTGTATGTTCATTTAACTTTTCATAAGGTACAAGGCAAAAAAATGTTGGGAATAGGTGCCAGATTGAAGCAAAGAGAACAGTCGAGAAGTACCAATATTAGTACTGAGACAGGAACACAAAACTTGACTGAAAGCTGTTTACGTTATGAAAACCCTCGCGAAAGACTAGCTTCTTACGAAGACCACCGGGTGGCAGTAAGCAAGGAAAGGGCATCAGAGGCTGGCCTATATCACACAGGTACTGTACTGTCCTCAATTTCTATGGTTGTAAGATAACCAATTCAGTATAATTGTGGCTACTTTTATTGCAGAATACAGTGGAACCCCATTAGAACGAACTTCCCTAAAACGCTGAACCTATTATAATGCAGGTGTCCTATGGCTCCCAAAATTTAGGGGGGGGGGGGGGGGGGGTGGTTTGCCCATTTTTGAGTCTGATCCGAATCCACCGTTCTGCTGATAAGAATCCTCAATGTAAAAACGTAACTACCTATTGACCTGATACTGATATAAAATCGATACCATGCACATAATGTGACAATTTTTCACACCTTTACCTTGTTGATTACTTTTATCACCTATGGCTGTGCACAATTGCTTTGTTTGACAAATACACGCACAGTTGATAACAAAATGTTTTCAGCCCATAATTGTCTTCACATAAAATACACAGTTTTACATTAGACAGACTTAACATCAATAAATTCCCGTCCGTATGAAGATCGTTAACAGCGATATTAAATGTACAGTAATTCGCCAATGTATTTGGACACTCTAAATGTTCGATCACGTTAAATTACTGTCAAAAATATTTTATGTCTCCGGACAGTCCTAATATTCAGGAATACTAAAAACTTGGACAGGCTGAAAAATATATTTACTTTTAATTTTTGGAAAATATTTCTGATAGGATGATCCTCTGCATAATGAATGCACAATTGTGCATCGTGCGTAAAACCGTAATGAAGATGAATCCTTTGAGAGCTGAGTCAACCAACAGTAATTCTCAGTCATGAAATTACACATAAAAAAATGAAACATCAATTTTTTTTTTTTTGTAAGAAGTCCCTCTTCACAGCTGACCGAGAAGATTACGATCAGAGATCAGACAAGACATTTAGGCTACAGTCTGATCTTGATCTACAGAGGCCACAACAACAACTTTAGTCCTGAAAGATGCGTAAGGGTTAAAACTTTCAGGCTTTTCAATGTTATGTAAGCAGTTTTGCCATTTTTCACAACGTTTACGAAAGACATCCTGCAGAAGCATGAAAAGTCGTTCCATAGAGGGAAATGGTTGAAGCCCTGTGTTGTCCCCATGATTACAAAAATAAAGCATTGTTGAATACAAAACCTTGTTTCTCTTCTTCATTCATTGGAATAAAGAATACATAGTGTGAGGGAAAAGACTGACAACAACACCGACAAAAAAACAGTCACAAAATTTAATCTAATGAAAGTGCAAATTTATGAATTAATACTACAAGCATTAAGTTGCACACACAGACTAGGTATGCAATATTTTATGCTACTGCAAGAAAAGTTGATTTTGAATTTAAAACTATGAGATTGTTTTCACTTGCAATATGTTCTGTTTAATTAGGTCTAAAAGCCTAGTCCAGAACTAGCCCACAGACACAGAGCTCCTGAAGCAAGCAACTGCACCTTGGTACTCTGTTTTCAGGAGCACTGTACAGGTACCAGTGCATACCAGCAGTTGCTTTTTATACAAAAATTAAAAAGAAAGGGGCATAACTGTATCAGAGTATTTCAGTTTTACCTGCCCTCTAGGTATTGGTTCCCCTTTTTATAGTTACTAAGTAGACAATATTTGATATAGGATGATCCTCACTGGTACCGGGGTACTTAATTTTGACGAAAATTTACTACAAGAGAACTCACATTTAATATTTTCTAATACTGTGATAAACTGTTGCATGAAAAGTTACAATAAATGTTGCTATCAAAGCTCAAGTCATGTTTTTAGACAAAAATATTTAGGTCAAGCTGCCATGTTGACTACAGGTGCTCCCAAGGGAGTCCACTATGGTACTGCATTAACTCCTGTAATTTGGGAAGTCATGATTTTTTTTTTATAAAATGGTTTAGGTACCATAGTTTTTGTTTCCAGCGAGGGCTATGACGTCACCGCAGACGACAACTGGTCAAACATGAATTATCGGTTTTACAAAGAATGGGGGAGGGGGGTATTGTTTTCAAAACATGAAGGAAAATTGTGCTTTATTATTGCAAATATGGAAAGTAACTTATCAGTAATGAAGACATATCGTCTCTGT
Organism: Hippopus hippopus; assembly: GCA_946811185.2. NCBI lineage: Eukaryota > Metazoa > Mollusca > Bivalvia > Cardiida > Cardiidae > Hippopus > Hippopus hippopus. The sequence continues at coordinate 8,436,406 of OX328103.1, read as the reverse complement.
GCGTGCAAAATATCGTATAAAATGTTTTACAACTTTTCAGGAGACGCAAAAAACTATTTTATAATGACATGAACAAACATAAGATAAAAGTTTAAACTAAAGTAATGAGTTATTAAGCTTCCATTTCGATTGCAATAGTCAGAATAGGTCAGTGTAATATGATTCCATAGATAATCCATCTTTTCTGTTATACGACTTATTGACCTAAAAAGGCAAAGGTCATGTTTTATACGATGGACGTAAAATTATTTTTTCGTACTTACGAGGTATTAACACAAGGGAAAAATAAAGAAATTTTGGGTTGTTACAATAAAGCACAGTCATCGTAGTTTTCTTCGAACGTTTTATATCAACTGTGATCATTGTATGAATATTATATATTTTTTTCTCCACGTCTTCCTGAAATTTTATAAATGACCTGTCAAGGACAAAAACATAACCGCTAAATCTTAAATAGACATTTACATCTTCTCTTAGCTTAAAGTAACCATAAAGACCAAACGTAAACAAAGCGGATGTTAAAATGTATTTAAATTTATAACATACCATTTCAAAGTATGGAAATATTTGTGAAGATGACCATCTGTCATTGTACGGTTGGTCCAAGTGTTAGTCGCTGACAGAGAAAATAATTTTAAAAAAAAAGGTTAAAACCTGCCAGGTAGCTGTGCTTTTGTTTACTTTTTGCTTGATTTCATTTTTTTTTTTGCCAGCGACTAACACATGGACCGATCACACAATAACAGACTGTCATTTTCACAATATTTTCCATACTTTTAAATGGTATGGTTTAAATCTAAATGTATTATAACACCTGCCTGCTTTGATACTTTGGTCTCTACTAGGCCTTTAAGTGTCTACAAATACGACAAAGAAGAACTAGAGCTGTCACTGAATGTGACTTAATACCCCCGCCAGGGCTTTGACAGAAACAGGCAGTTATTTGTACACAGACAGACACACGGACGGACACATGGACGGACGGACGGATGGACGGACGAACGAACGAACGAACGGACACACAGACAGACAGGCTGATTCCAGTATACCCCCAAAAACATTCTTTTTTTCGGGGGTATAAACAAACTAATGGTAAGTAAACTGGTAGCTTAAAACACTAATTATGATTTAAGAAGTGCTGTTGTCTTTTGATTGAATGTTTACAAGGTAGCTTGGTTTACCCAAACGTAATTCTGCACAATAACGGCGTCAACAGCTCACTTCCTGCATCGAATGTCAGCACAGTTTTTGTATGTTTTCAACTTCAATATGTCAAGTACTAATCACACTCACAACATTGGGATACACTTATTCTTGACAAAATATCCAACTAAAGTGCATGCAGGGCTCAAACTGAGGTATGTAAACTGCCAATAACAATCAAACCTAGCTATATGATAACCTTTGACAAACTATAAAATCAGTTATTACAAATTGAAATATGTCCATTCTTATGGACCATGATCATGAGGGTGTGGGTTTGATCCCCACGGCTGGCCGTCTAAAATTACTGATAGTCTTTTGGATGAGACGTTAAACTGAGGTCCTGTGTGACAGTGCTATACACCGAGCACATTAAAGAACCAGGCGAAACTTAGGATGGGTTTCGTCATGTATCTGCACTATCCCCCGTAACAATACAAACAGCCTTCATGGGGCGTCACCCATATGGGAAACCGGTGGCGACGATAAATAAATGCAAATTCAATCAACCTATGGACCATTCTGAAAGCAGTTAGCAACTACTTAACTAAAAACTTCAAACATCAACTATTAACTAAATGACCAGCCCACATAGCTCCGTTTGTAGAGCGTAGGACTCGTGATCATGAGGGTGTGGGTTTGATTCCTACGGCTGGCCGTCTAAAATTACTAAATGTCTTTCGGATGAGACGTTAAACTGAGGTCCCGTATGACAGTGCTATACACCGAGCACGTTAAAGAACCAGGCGAAACTTAAGATGGGTTTCGTCCTGTTTCTGCACTATCCCCCGAAACAATACTAACAGCCTTCAGGGGGCATTGCCCATATGGGAAACCGGTGGCAACGATAAATAAACGCAATTGGATCAATCATCAACTAAATTTTTATGTCTCTGGATTGAAGGCTTAACACGTACAATAACAGTCAGCACGTACAAAATAGCATTTTTATGTTATTTGTGTGTATGTAGCAGGTTATCGGCGGAATGACGGCCTTCAGTTCTTGAGGACGTTTGTACTTGCTACTTTTAATGGGCAAAGGACCTTGTGAAGGCTTGGCTATATGTGATTTCCAGATTCGATTTGATTTGATCTATGTGTGACACGTCTGGGCAAATCCTTGAAATTATCATCAAAGCTTAGTTTGTACAGTGCGGTACTGTCTGGACAATACTTAAAACAAATAACGTCTGCTACCATTAGATCTCCAATTTGAGTACCGGGCCATTTGGATAAATAATATACAAGGTGTAAGCAACACAGCCTTCAAACCTATGGTCAGGACTTTGATATTAATGTGAGAACCTGCTCTCTCCTTGTTGGCACTTTTTTCCTGTTGTGACGGGGTTTTCTTCGATAGGTGATCATTATAATCCTTTGCAGCGAGGTTGCCAATTTCATAGGCACAACAAATATCACATTTATCCTTCTTTGGTCGATACATTTGGAATATTACAACAGTCTGCATTTCTGCATGGTCGGATCATGTCGAGTTGCGGGTGTGAAGAGGAGCATATCGGATGAGACTGAAGGTCGAATCCGATACTCACCTCTTTACACATGCAACGAGACATGATCCGACCACACAGAAATGCAGACTGATGTAATATTCCTTTTATTATATACCTAACCACCATAACTATAAGGAAATGTCACGAAATTAATACAAATAACCAAAAATTCAGAGAACTACATTTCAGTGCACACATGAATTACTTATAAATGGGGGATGAATGTACATATAGATAACGGTAAGTCTGCATAGATCAGTAGATCTATGCATTTATGGAGGTTCCTACCCCCAAGCCGCTACAAGAAAAAAGACATCAACTGTAGCTTAAAAATTATCAATTAGAGCACAAATAGTCACCAACTTCTTTCGATGATAGTCCTTTAGGCAAGTTGGCAACACATTGCAAATGATACTAATGCTTACAACCGAAACAAAACAACCATAAATTCCTATTTAGACTATATCTTCGAAAATACTTTTATTGCCAGGGAGTTATTTGTGTTCCAATCTCAAGCTGACAACTGCTTGAACGCCACAAGTACTACAGATGCATTTTATTTCATAAGAACTCTACAAACACTCTGAAATGAGAAATACCTTCAGAGAAGTTGTAGACCTGAATATTGAATGTTATGCATGTTATCATGATTTGCTCACCTTTGATCTGTCCCAGAATTAATGCTAAAACCTCGTAACTTTTCCATAATTATGCATCAAATAGCCTATAAACAGAGAATTTTAAAATGTCGTAAAAACTGATAAAAACTTTATAATAAAAATAGTACGTCAGTAAGGATCACATACACATTAGAGATATGATAATAGACAATAAAGACATTATTCATTTACGCTGAAAACTGGAAGCATTCGAAAACGATGATTACAGTTACAAAATTTGAAACACAAAATTCTGTCATTAACCCCACGGCAAAAAGTATAGGTATTTTATCCCCAACCAAAAAGTTTCTTTTTTAAATTCAAGTGTACAGTGTTTTAAAAGTTTACTTTACAATGAATTAAATCAATGCTTACTGTCACAACTACTTTGATAAATGTCAAACTTCCGATTTTCGACTGACAGTTTCGTCGTTTACGTCCCAGAAGTTTTACGAGGTTTTGAAGTTAAAAAATCCGGTCTAATCAGAATACGATATAGTGTCACATGTCAAAATTAACGCCTTCTAATAGGCCAATTTTTACGAGGATTTGAGAGAAACTAGGAAGACGGCGGGAGAAAATTTTTATGAAAAAATACGATTTTTGCAATTTTTTGAGTTACGACATTTTGCACGCTCACCAACGATATATGATATTTTTTAACTGATATGATGCAAAAACACTTCTGCTTTTGATTTGATGGAGTAAACAGTGAATAGGTGGCACTACATATGCAAATTAGGTATTTTTTGGATTACCGTGGTATCATCGATGACACGGTTCTGGCGAAGACGACTAGATGTCTTGTATGGTAACAGAGACATGGGAATACATGTATATCAAAGTTTTTGCCTAACAACAATGCAGATGTTGACAGGGCTATGACATACCTTTTGTTTTCTTAAAAGATAGCAGTCCTTAAAATCTTTTTGTCTTCAAAGGGTCATTATGAGAGATGAAATCATTAAACATGTATGCAGACATGGTAAAGGAGAAAAGGAGAAAATTCTTGCTTATAACTAACCCTTTACCACAGACATAATTTTAGATTTATTCAAATTGAAAGCATTTTGCAGATGACAAATTACGAGGGCCATTAAAACACAGGATTGTGAGGTAAAGGGCAAATGGTACAGGTGTAATCCATCATGTCTCCAAAAATGGTATGGCTGTATACTGAAATAAACCCCCAAAAAATAATTTTCATTGATATGTAGCCATTTGGCCAAATTGCCCTACTGAGTAATTTTAGCTGGCCAAATTGTCTTAAGCTAAATCCTCCTAGATCAAATAGCCTTGGCTGGGTCTGCTGGTGAAATTTTCCTTTGTTTGATTGTTATAAACAGTAGAAAAAGCTACTGGATTGTCCATGTATTTTGTAGGAAACGAGGATATACTACAGTGTTTCAGTTGTGGTTTAAAACTCAGAAACTGGCAGGCACATGATGATCCCATGAAAGAGCATGCTTCCCACAGTAAAGACTGTCAGTTTGTCATACAGAAGAAGGGAGAAGACTATGTAAATAGTGTTTGCAGACGAGTTGAAATCATCAGCTACCATAGATTGGTAAGATAAAGTAACCATTATGTGCTATACCAAGATGTAACCTATGTACTATACCAATATGTAACCTACTTAATTACATTCTTAGTTTAATTTTTGATTTTGAAAGTAACACAACTTCTGATTGGCTAAACCATTTGGTTTAGCCAATCAGAAGTCCTGTTACTTTCACATTCTTGAGAAGAGGACTAAGAATGTTCTTCAGAATGGTTGGTGATTACAGACCGTTTCCATGATGTTCAGTTCTCATACCTATTTTACTTCAGTCTAAAATGCACCGAACTGTAACATAGCTCCGCCTTGCCAAGTCAATTCTTACAGCCTATACATATAAGTGACACCATTTTGACATTTAAGTCCTTTTTTTTATACAAGACTTTAGAATGATAAACACAACATAGCTTTCCATATATGTATATGGGCACATGTGTATGTTCTGGCAGGGACCCATATTTAAGCCTTTTAAGTTATAGTAAATCTCTGCACGTACATGTTTAGGGAGAGTAAAACAAAATCATCGTTGAAATATAGTAGTATTTTAAAGTTCTATCAGTTAAGTTGATCCACAACTAGCAGCTGAGCTCTGTAGCTTAGTCTGTAATGTAATTGACTTGCAGGCCTAGGGTTGCTGGTTCGTGTTCCAGCTTGGCTGTTTTCCTTGTGGGGATTAATGATAGTTGTTACGACAGGATTCCTTCCAAATTCCTTGTCAGGATCAATAGTTATTAGTAGTTGTTGCAAAATGATTCATTTCTGTCGAACCACTAAACATTTTATAGTGTGTACGTAGTCAGTGGCTTGGAAAGAATGGTGTGCAAAGTTCTGGTACGGAAACTCTGGATGCATGGATAGGTGCACTTGCAGCTGAGATATTACTTAAATAATGTTGAAAACAGTATAAGATACCAAACAAACAAAACATTTATCTGATGAAATAAGGATTACCCTTTACCAAACAACAGCATGTTTTAATGACCCTGAGGAAAGGCATTTAAAAACAATGTCAGGAAAGGAGAAAATGTATTTGATTCGTGACCTGGTGGTTATGGGTTTGATACCAAGTTAAGGCAAACTTCCTTTCCATTTATTTTTCACATCTCACCTCTGATGCATGTGAGAAAAGTAAGTAGTGGCTATGAAAGAAAGTTGTGTCAGTGCTGGACCTGCTGGTGTGAGAAAGCCAGGAAACACATGCATAGGTTCACTGACTGCCGTTGTATCACCTAAGCAGTTAAAACGGTGTTACACTCCAGTTCAAACAAACAAAGATGAAAATATTGATAGCCGGCATTTTCTCCTTTTCCTGAAATATTTCCTCCACCATAAAAAACAAAGTCCATCATTTGGTTAACATTTAGAACTTGCTGTCTGCAAATGATTTTAGTTTGGACAAGTCCAAAGTTTTGTTGTTTGGTAAAGAGCTTTCTTTAGAAAGATTTCAATATAGTGACTGAATATTGATTCTAGATGGAGGAATACAACTTGATGAAACTTGAAAGGGATGAGTTAATGGATCAAACTAAAGCATTGTATGAGCAATGTGAACAAGACAAGGAACTGGCATTCAAAAATAGCAGATTGAGGGAACAAATCAGCCATGCTAAGGAACGTATTAATAACTTGGAAAAAGAGGTGAGAATGGGTAGAAGAGACCTGTAGATGAAAAGTAATTCTCATACATAGACTCCAACCGACAACCCTTCCCTGCAGGACTATTGCTTAATCCTTTACTACATAATCCCTAGTTTTAACAACCCAGAGAAAGAGGTCATTGTGGGAAAAGGAGAAAATGCTGGTAACCAGACAGACAAATTACACACAAATTCTATCATTTGAATCACATCTGATTTGTCGTCTGCAAATGTTTTCTGTTCGGACAAGTCTAACATTTTGTCATCTGGCAATAGCCTGGGTCCAGGCGGTAATAATTCCTTAATTACTCGGTATCACACTCTCTTAAACGTGGTCTAATATAGATCTTTGGCAGCTATCTGTTTGTCGCTTCAGTTATTATTACTGCCTGGGGACATTTGAGGGTGTTCCCATGACTGTGAATTGTGCAGATAATCTAATTATAGACTTGTTTATCGTGTGTTGTCACAATGTTGGAAACTATGGATTCGCACATTTTTAGACCAATTCAAATACAACGGGGGCGATGACATATATGAGTGACTTTCCCAAACCAACCGGTGCCATCAAAAAGACATCATGACCTTCAACAAACCTTATTATTGTTAAACTATCCTCCAGAGTCATTGTGAATAACCCATTCGAATTTTTGTTGAAAATATTTTGAAAGATGGCTCACAAACAGGAAGTGATCACACCGAGGTTTTTTTAATTTCGGTATCTATTTTATTCATTTACTTTCCAAAACCGATTGCACTTACATCTACTTTACCCCACTGTGAGATGGAATAAAGTAGATGTCGCTGCAATCGATTTTTGAATGTCTCCAGGCTGTCATTTTTGACAATGAAAGGTCAGGATGATAGAAAAGAAAAAATGAACGGACTGGAACCCAGTCTGTCCGGCAAGGATTGTAATAAAATCTACTTTCCTCACTACAAAAATTTTTGGTAATCCAAATTCAAAGCATTTGCAGAGAACAAATCAAATGTGATTCAAATGGTAAATTTTATCTAAGAAAATGTAGAAAACATTGCAGGAAAAACAGAATTTGCTTACCAGCATGTTCTCCTTTTCTACCTATGCTTTAAGTCTTTGACAAACGACAAAATTTCAGACTTGTCCAAATTCAAAGAATTTTCAGACATCATATAAATGAAACTGAAATAACAGTAGATGTTTGTAAAAGTATAGAAAACCTTTGTTACCAGCATTTTCTCCTTTTTCCACAAGGTTTCCAAAAGGCTATTTCCTCAGGGTCATTATAACTAGGGGATTGTGTGGTAAAGAGTTAAATGATTTTATGTCTTAGAGCCCCATAAATTTTAAAATCATACTTGACTTATTGTAATTGGATTCAGATCTGAGACTTGTCTTACTTTATTTTTTTTTAAACGCAACCATTTTCACTTCTTCTAGACCATGAGCCACTAGTAGATCTTTTTTCTTTATGGCGGCCTTTCATAGAGTTCAATAATAGTGACGCTTACAATTCTATGCTATATGAAAGTCTGTTGATTATCACCCAAAGACCACATTCATAAGGTCAACATTTGTATTGCCCTCCTTATTGCTTGGTTATTTCACTATGAAAATCAGATAACTTTCTACAGGTATAGTCTAAGCAACAATGACATCAAATTTCCAGAAAAATGGGGAAGTAGTAAAAATTGCGGCTTGTGCTGGGTTTTGTTTCTTTAGCCTTACACGCTCATGACTAAAAATAATTACAACTGAGACAAAAAAAAAACAGTGTATGTATTAAGAAAAATAAATCATGGGTTTAATACACTGCTGGAGGTTATATGTGATAAATTAATTTAAAATAAATTTGTTGAATAATATTTTACGCAGCTTTCAACATCATTTATATCATGGCTACAGCTCACATATTCATGTAAGTCCTGGGTTTCACCAGTACTAGGCTAGGGTAATGAAATGTCTTGCCCAAGGACACTCCCATGAAAAACCCAGAGCTTCCAGTGAGGCTCGAACCCAGGGCCTCCAGATTACGAGCCCTATACCATACCACTGAGCCATGCTGAACACCTATGTGATAAATAGTTTTATTTCATGCTTTTCGGTAGTTTATTGAGAAATAACGGTGGAATATTGTTCGATATTACATGGTTACGACCAGTGAAAAATACCGATTTTATTTTCTAACTCTTCAATTGAAGGCGGAAACAGTAGTTCCCACGCACTCATTACCTAGGTAAACAGCGCATGCCATTCAACCAGATGGAAATATGACAGAATTTACCCTACATTTCTAACGCTTTATGTAATATTGTAATGCATTGTTATGTGGAGGGGATGCGTTGTTATGCGGAGGGGATATGCCACAGAGAATTACCAAAAAGAACTGTACTGGATTTTGATGTATGTCCCAAAAATTGGCGTTAGAAGCATGAAATAAATAGAATTTTTTTTTTTTGATGAAAGATCAAAATTTATTTCATCGAGTGAACGTCATTGGTAATATATTCATTTGTGGCTGTGCCATTTAAGAAAATATTACCAATAATGTTCAATTGATGAAATAATTTTTTATCTTTCACAAAAAAAGAAATATCCTCTATATATTTGTACTTGTAGATGTGGCAGTAATAACACATTTTTTTTTTTCTATTTTCTGTAAACCCTTTACCAGATGATCAAATTTTAGACTTTTCCATATCAAAGGCATTTGCAGACAGCACATTAACCCTTTACCACACAATGACGCCTTTTAACGCCCCTGAAGAAGAGGCCTTTTGAAAACATTGTGGAAAAGGAGAAAATGCTGGTAACCAGCATTTTCTCCTTTTCCCACAAAGTTTTCTACCCTATCAAACAAAAGTTGCGTCATTTGAGCCACTATGAAATTGTCGTCTGCAAATGCTTTCAATTTGGATAGGTCTTAAATTTTGCCGTGTGGTAAAGGGTTAAGTTGGACTCAAATGATAAATCTTGTCTTGATAATTTTATAAGATGTGGGAAAAAGGATAAAATGTCAGTTACCAGCATTTTGTCTTTTTCCCATAATGTTTACAAAAGACTCTTTGCTAAGGGTTGTTAAAGGTAGAACTGTTTGCTTTCAGTCTGGACAAACCAAAAATTTTGTTGTTTGGTAAAGAGTTAATTCAGGAAGATTTAAGAAGAGTGACTGAATGTTGGTTCTAGATAAAGCAATACAACTTTGTGAAAATTGAGAGGGATAAGTTACTGGTTGAAAATAGAGAATTTTATTGTTTGAGCAGTGTCAACAGTACAAGCAACTGGAAGTTGAAAATGGCATTTTGAGGGAACAGAATGAACAGGTTATGGAACGTCTCCGTAGTTTGGAAAAAGAGGTAAGTGTTTAGAGAAGAGACCTATACATGAAAAGTAATTCTCATACATGGACTCCAACCCACAACCCTTCCCTGCTAGACTGTTGCTTACCCATGAACCACCAAATCCTTAAGTTTACCAAACTGGAGAAAGAAGGAATTTGAAACATCATGGGAAAGGAGGAAATACTGGAAACCAGTATTCTCTATTTTTCCATGTTTTCAACCCCATAACAGGCAAATCACTTTTAACTCTTTACCAAACGACAAAATTTTAGACGTGGTCAAATTGAAAGCATTTGCAGACGACAAATTAAATGTGACTCCAAAATTGAAACTTGACTTTAAAAGAGTAGAAAACATTGTGGGAAAAGGAGAAAATGCTGGTTACCAACATTTTCTCCTTTTCCCACATTTTCGGAAGGCTTCTTCCTCAGGTTTTAAAAACCTGGGATTGTTTGGTAAAGGCTTAACTTGTCATCTGCGAATGTTTCATTTGGATGAGTCTAATGTTTTGTCATTTGGTAAGGGTTTAACTCTTTTCCAAACGACAAATTTCAGTCTTGTCTAAATTGAAAGCAGTTGCAGGCAGAAAAATATATGTGACTCAAAAATTAAAATTTATTTTGGGTAGGGTAGAAAACATGGTGGGAAAGGGAGAAAGCATCTCGGACAGAAACCCTTAATAGAGATATTTTTTCGTTAGGCCTAGTGTCTAGTATGACCCCTGATCTTGGGACTACTGCATGTAATTTAGCCATGCCTGTGCAAAATGGGGTTCAATGCATCTTGGCGAGTCTTGATCCCGAGCAAGTCATCGCATAGTTATGGATGTATAAAGGCTGTTTTGTCTGATAACCAACTGAATTAGGCCTAAAAAAAAATATCTATGTTTAGGGTTTCCCTAACCTACCTAGAAAATGCTGCTGATCCTAAACTTTTTATGCTACGATTGGAAAAAAAAGATCTTTCAGGTGTGATTTCGGTACATAGTCCATGTAAAAAGTTTTTGGAAAAAAAAAAATAAATCCCTACCTAAACTACCTACAGCATCTCGGTCCGAAACCCTATACACAGATATTTTTTTGTTAAGCCTTATGAGGATAAGACAGATTCGAAAAAGCATGGTGGAAAGAGGAGAAAAGGCTCGTAAGGAGCTTTTTTCTCCTCCGTCCAAAATATTTTATTGCCATTTTTTGAAGCCACATTTAGTTTTTCCTCAGAAAATGTTGACAATTTCGCCTGGTCCAGAATTTTGTCATTCAGTAAAGAATTTAACCTTCATCACATAACCCTGAGTTTTAACGATGCTGAAGGAGAAGGATATTGAAAACATCAAGGGAAAATGTACAAATAAGTTCACTTCTACAATTTGTGGTTTGTTGTCTGCAAATGCTTTTGATTTGCTTGAGTCTAAAATTTAGTGTTGAGTAAAGAATTAACACCTTGTATTCTCTTGTAAACTTTCTACTGATTAGTATTGCTAATGCATTCCCATACGCTTCAGGCTTTGCCCAAAGCAGTGGAGTCCCATGATCAGCTTGACCATCAGGAAGGTGAGGCTGCAGAGGGTGGGGAAAAAGAAGATGTGAAAGATAAGAACTTGTCAGCTGCTGAAGAGAGCTGTATTCAGAATGGTTACTCGGAAGAAGATGTAATGAAGGCAGCTAAAAAACTGAAAGAAGGTGGTAAGAAAGCATTTTTAGCTCCACTGGCCGAAGGCCAGCGGGCTTATGTCATGGCCTGTTGTCCGTCGTGCGTCCGTCCGTGCGTGCGTGCGTGCGTGCGTCCGTCCGTGCGTCCGTGCGTCCGTCCGTCCATCCGTGCGTTAACTTTTTTTTAAAACGTCTTCTTCTCTGAAACTACCCATCCAATTTTGATGAAACTTCACAGAAATGATCCTGCCATGGTCCTCTTCAGAATTTCTTGAAAGAATTTAATTCCTTCAAAAACTCTGGTTGCCATGGCAACAAAACTGAAAAATTTTGAAAATCTTTGAAAATCTTCTTGTCTGAAACCGTAAGGCCAAGGGCTACCAAATTTGGCATGTAGCTTTATCTAGTGGACCTCTACCAAGTTTCTTCAATTTATAGCCCTGGGGTCAAAATTGGCCCCGCCCCGGGGGTTACAAGTTATACATGGGGTTATTTAGGGAGAACTTTAAAATTCCTCTTCTACCTAGCCATAGGGCCTAGAGCTACCAAATTTGGCATGTAGCTTTATCTAGTGGACCTCTGCCAAGATTGTTCAAATTATAGCCCTGGGGTCAAATTAGGCCCTGCCCAGGGGTAACAAGTTTTACATGGGCTTATATAACAAGTTTTACATGGGCTTATATAGGGAGAACTTTAAAATTCTTCTTTGACCTAGCCATGGGGCCTAGGGCGACCAAATTTGGCATGTAGCTTTATCTAGTGGACCTGTACCAAGGGTGCCCAAATTATAGCCGAGGGTCAAATTTGACTTCACTCCGGGGGGTAACATGTTTTACATGGGCGGGCTTATATAGGAAAATCTTTCGCATCTAGCTATAAGGGCTAGGGCTATCAAATTTTGCATTTAGCTTTATCTAGGGGGTCTCTATCAAGGGTGCCCAAATTATAGCCCAGGGGGTCAAATGTAGCCCCACCCCAGGGGGTCACAAGTTCTACATGGTCTTATATAAGGAAACTTTAATAATCTACTTGTACATAGCCATATTTAGGCCTAGGGCTACCAAATTTTGCATGTAACTTTATATAATGGGCCTCTACCAAGAGGGCCCAAATTTTAACTTTGGGGGTCAAGTTTGACTCCACACCAGGGGTCACAAGTTTTACATTGGCTTTTATAGTGAAAACTTGATAAACCTGTGTCATGGATCACATATTTTACAGGGCCTTTTATTCAGCAAACTTGTTTTACATGACTTTTTATTGGGCAAGATTAAAAAATCTTTTTGTTTATAACCACACATTCTAGTTTCATATTGTAGGTCTGGGGTCAAAATTGCCTTCATTCCAGGGATCGCAAGTTTAACATGGGCTTCAAAATATTGTCACTTCAATTTAAACATTAATCAAGGGAAATAACTCTTTTTATGAAAGATAAAGTTCGTTACTATTTACCTTCCTTGATTATCAAGCTGCAGTGATACATGATTGGTGCTAGACAAGTTTTTTAGCTCCACTGGCCGAAGGCAAGCAGGCTTATGTTATGGCCCGTTGTCCGTTGTGCGTCCATCCGTATGTTAACTTTTTAGCTCACTTGAGCACAACGTGCTCAAGGGGAGCTTTTAGGATCACCTGGTGTCCGTCGTGCGTCGTGTGTCATCAACAATTCTTTAAACATCAACTCCTCCTAAACCACTGGGTGGATTTGGACCAAACTTGGCTGGAATGTTCCTTGGAAGGTCCTCTTTAAAAACTGTTCACAGAATTTGATTCCATCAAAAACTCTGGTTGCCATTGCAACCAAATGGAATTTTTTAGGGAATTCTTTAAAAATCTTCTCCTCTGAAACCACGGGTCAGATTTTGAAATAATTTCACAGATATGCTCCTTGGGTGACCCTTTTTAAAAATTGTTCGTAAAATTTTGATCCGTCAAAAAATGTGGCTCTGGTGAATGGGGGCTTCTTGCACCATATAGAAATGAAGGAATTCTTCAAAATTCTTCTTCTCTGAAACCGCTGGTCAGATTTCGAAATAATTTCACAGGATTGTTCCTTGGGTGACCCTTTTCAAAAACTGTTCATAAAATTTTGATCCGTCAAAAAACGTGGCTCTGGTGAATGGGGGCTTCTTGCACTATACAGAAATGAAGGAATTCTTTAAAAATCTTCTCCTCTGAAACAGCAGGTCAGATTTTGAAATAATTTCACAGGATTGTTGCTTGGGTGACCTTTTTCAAAAATTGTTCGTAAAATTTTGATCCGTCAAAAAATGTGGCTCTGGTGAATGGGGGCTACTTGCACTATGTTGCTATACGTACATATTTCAGAGCATTTTGATTGAAACCTGTGCCAAACAAACCTTAGTTTTAACTACCCTGAGAAGGAACAATTTGAAAACATTGTGGAAAAGGGAGAAAATGCTGGTAACCACTATTTTTGCTATTTTCGTCAATATCTTCTATTATTTAAAAGACAGACCTCATCCTTTCAGTCACTTGATTTTTCATTTGTGATTGTTCTACATTTGGACAATCTGGTAAAAATTGACTTTGATTTTTAGCTCCACTGACCGAAGGCCAGCAGATTTATGTCATGGCCTGGTGTCCGTCGTGTGTCCATCCGTGTGTGCGTGTGTTAACTTTTATTTCAAACATCTTCTCTGAAACTACTCATCGAGTTTTGATGAAACTTCACTGAAATGATCCTGCCATGGTCCTCTTCAGAATTCCTTGAAAGAATTTGATTCCTTCAAAAACTCTGGTTGCCATGGCAACAAAACTGAAAAATATTGAAAATCTTTAAAAACCTTCCTGTCTGAAACCATAAGGCCTAGGGCTACCAAATTTGGCATGTAGCTTTATCTAGTGGACCTCTACCAAGTTTCTTCAAACTATAGCCCTGGGATCAAATTTGAGCCCGCCCTGGGGGGGGGTCACAAGTTTTATATTGGCTTATATAGGGAAAACTTTAAAAATTTTCTCATACCTAGCCATAAGGCCTACGGCTATCAAATTTTGCATGTATCAAATTATAGCCCTGGGGTCAAATTTGGTCCAGCCCCGGGGGTCACAAGTTTTATATGGGTTTAATGTAGGGAAAACATTAAAAATCTCCTCTTACCTAGCCATAAGGCCTAGGGCTACCAAATTTGGCATGTAACTTTATCTAGTGGGTGTCTACCAAGGGTGCCCAAATTATAGCCCTGGGGTCAAATTTGGCCCCGCCCTCGGGGGTCACAAGTTTTACATGGGCTTATATAGGGAAAATTGCAAAAATCTACTTGTACCTAGCCATAAGGGCTAGGGCTACCAAATTTTGCATGCAGCTTTATCAAGTGGGCATCTACCAAGAGTGCCCAAGTTATAGCCTTTGGGTCAAGTTTGGCCCCAGCCCAGGGGTCACAAGTTTTACATGGGCTTTTATAGTGAAAACTGTATAAATTTTCTTGTTACTAACCATAAGACCTGGGGCTACTAAATTTAGCCCTGTCTCAGCGGCCTCATGTTTTACAGGGCCTTTTATTGAGGAAACTTTGAAAATCTTTTTTGTTTATAACCACACATTCCAGACCTGTATTATTTGGTACGGGGCTTTATCTTGTGGACCTCCACCAGGATTC
This sequence comes from Hippopus hippopus, assembly GCA_946811185.2. NCBI lineage: Eukaryota > Metazoa > Mollusca > Bivalvia > Cardiida > Cardiidae > Hippopus > Hippopus hippopus. Next base: position 8,421,251 of record OX328103.1, on the reverse strand, counting down.
AAGCAATTTTAGCTCTTTGGTTAAAAATGGCTTTGCCCTGGGGTCATAACTTCCTCGTAGGATTTTAAAGAGAAAACTTTGTCTTCTAGTTTGAAACCAATTGGCCAAGTATTATAATGTTTGGCTTGTAGTGTTTTAGTTATTAGCCAGTGGAGCGATACAGGGCCACCTTGGCCCTCTTGTTTTAAAATATATGAGTCATGCTCTGTGAAAAGGGTGCTTATTGCATCTGCAAAAAAATATTGCCTGGCCGGATATAGGGTTGCATCTCAAGTCTGGGATTGGGTACGAGATCCTGCACTAAAACAAAATAGTCCGCAAAAATGGCATGATCGTACAACTTTGGGGGGAATAAAATGTAACAAAATTTGTATTGGTCACCACAATAATCATTCAAAACTTTTAAAGCGTAAACTATCTGGTTATTTTGATCACATTAATAGATACCTGCAGACAATAGTGTCACTGCAGAGTTCATGCTGTCGGTCGCCGGGAGCGCCGAATGCGGCAATTTACAAAAAATGTCTTAAAAAATGAAGCACTGGCAAATCTACTGGCGACAATTGATGTCTTAAGGCTACAAAATTCTTGAAAGATCATAATTTTGATTGAACCAAAAAGTAATTGTTTTACATAAACATATTTCAGGTACAGCAAAAGTTGCACAATGGCCCAATCACAGCACAAAACATGAAAAAAAAAAACCCCTACAGCATGTTACATACAGTCAGCAGCATATTGATGGAAAGATTTGCAGCCTAGGAAATGGAATTATATAGAAGACAGCTGCTGCTAAAATGTTTTCTGAAATGACCAATGAAAAGTCTTCTTTGAAATGATAGCATAAAGTGGTAATTTCTCCTGGCACACAACAAGACGCTTACAGTGTTAATAATAGATGCATTGCTCTTTAACTCTATACCTAACGACAAAACTGTAGACCAGTCCAAATTGAAAGCATTTGCAGATGACAACCTTAGTATGGCTCAAAAATTAAAATTTGTCTTGGGAAGGGTAGAAAACATTGTTGGAAAAGGAGAAAATGCTGGTTACCAGCATTTTCTCCATTTCCCACAACGTTTTCAAAAGGCGACTCCCTCAGAGTCGTCAAAAGTCGTGATTGTGTGGTAAAGGGTTAAAGCTTCCATCTTTTGAGCAAATATGAAGGTGATCTACAAATGCCATCAAAACTGATTAGTGTACTGTTTTGTATCCTGGTAAAGTATCTAGTGTTAATTCTACATTATCAATATGTCTATACTAGTCCACGTGGATCTTAAGCAAATCACTTACTGCTTTGTGTACATGTATGCTCTCTGTCAGGCAGTTTTTAGCTCCACTGGCCGAAGGCCAGAGAGCTATTGTCATGGCGTTGTGTCCGTCGTGCGTCCGTCCGTCCATCCGTTCGTCCGTCCGTCCGTCCATTCGTCCGTGCGTGCGTCCGTAAACTTTTTCTTTAAAAAACTTCTTCTCAGAAACTATTGACTGGATTTTTACCAAATTTCACAGGAATGTTCCTTTGGTGGTCCTCTTTCAAATTCCTTCAAATAATTGTGTTCCATGAAGAATTCTGGTTGCCATGGCAACCAAAGTAAAAAACCTTTAAAAATCTTCTCCTCCCAAACCGCTATTTGGATAGCATTATTATTTTGCAGGAATGTTCCTTAGATACAGGTTTACAGAATTCCTTAAAAAAAAAAAGATCTGTCAAAAAACATGGCTTTTATGGGAGACTCATTTTCCTTTTATGGTATAAAGTAAAATCTTTGAAAAATTTCTTCTCTAAAACTATTCATTGGATTTCATTGTTGTTTTGCAGGTAAGTTCCTATGGTGGTTGTCTACCAAATTGTTTCTTCAGTGAGCTAAAATGCAGGATTGAATGATAATTGTTAAAAACTTGCTTTCGCCATTATAGAAATATCAGGCCTGTGGAGCGATACAGGCGCTCAAGCGCCTCTAGTTAATTGGTCGGCATGAGCCGGATGATTAGAGAGACCACAAATTTCGGAAACCCGTCTGCTGAGGGCAAACTGATGTAATTTCAACTCGTAACGGCCTTTACTTACAGGCCTTTAACACTAATACTAGCTGTTGTGACCTTATTATATTGAACTTTTAATCCTGATAAGTGCAAGAATACGAACTTGTAGTAAACAGGCCTTCAAGTAACTTTTCAATTATGTAATAAATGGCAGCTACAGTGTGTTTAGCGTTGAATTAGGTCATAATAGGCCTACTAGTATTATCAGAATCTCGGGCCAGCAAAAACTAGAAATTTTGCAGCAGTTTACTTTCAAACATTTGTAAGAAATGGGGTCAGTGATAAAGCTTAAAGTTTATGAATGAAAGAAGTGCGAATCAAGTGTATCAGGTTATGTAAACACATTGTGTAGTCGTCTACTCTCCATATTATTCGGCTAATTTCGAGTGATCGTTGATCAGGTTATACATTGTTACGGAATCCGCCAAATTTTGACGAGTGCTGTAGTATACATAGCAGATGTTAAAATGATGATAGGTCATTTGGCCTTAAGCAGAGGTAAAAATTGCAGTGGAAAGGAGTTTTTACGAAAACATTGCTTTAAGATAATTTGAACATTTAAATATTGTTTTGCCTTAGAGCAAACTGGTGTACATGCAACTGGAAACAGCAGTAAGTTTAAAATAGTATTCGGCTGTTGGTCGTTTATTGTTAGCGAGGCAAAGAATGTGAAGCTGTGAGGGACAAAGGATGTAAAGTTGTCTATGGGTTATGACCCTAGCGGAGAGGTCATTATGTAAACATTTTCAGAATGGACTGGTTATCTCTCGCTTCCAACTATAGTAACCAGACTGTCCATTCAAAATACTGACCAGCATAGATCTGATTAGGCATCTTTCAGCTTAGGATGTATTAACCTTGGGCTGCTAAGCGTGACTTTAGGACCCTTTGCAGACAGTGTAGATCAAGATTAGACTGCACACTACTTTGTAGTCTGATTTTGGATCTACACTGTTGGATAAGGAGATACTTTTTCCCAAAAATACCTGCGAAAGAGTTAAAACTTGGGGTTTTACTGTCGGCTTGAAAATTCAATTTCATTTATTTAGCAGGAAGGATTAAATTGTTTCGTAGCCCCTCTTCTTCTCCTTCCATCCACGGCATGGCTCACTAGTAAACATGTTTCTTCTTGATGATATTCTAAAGACTGAAATCAGTCTGTCAAATGTTGACTATACAATCCTGTGGGGCTTCAAAATGTAGTGGGAAAAATGGCATGTTTTCAGCATGTTAGATCTTTTTCCTCATCATTTGAAAGAATTTCAACATTTGTAATTTCACGGGTAGAGTTGAACAGAACATTTTCATAGAGGAAAAATGTGAAAGTGCAAAATAAATAAGCTCACTGAATGTCATATTCTCCATGTCTGAATCAATTGACCAGGTAAAGAGGCTTTTTCGGCAAACGCAATTCAGACCAGACAGCATAGAACATGCAATCAGATCTTGGGTTTGTTAGGTCAGTTTTCTGAGATATTCTAATCAATACAGCAATGGTCCAGTAATAGTTAGGCTGCTTTTCCATGCTTCACATATCTATTTTATTAGTTCAGTGCTTTAAGTGCTTTAAATGTAAAGCTTAGTGAGATGTTTGTCTCATTAGCTACTCCATATTAGTTAAATCTCATCCACCATATTTCAGATTAAGAGTGATGCACTTGCTCATGAGAATGACTCAAATAAAATGACCTGTGTTGTCTAAGGACAAGTAAAGTCACGTTTGAAGGCAATAAAAGGTCAAAATTAGACTGTCCTTTGAATGCAATGCAGATCAATAAACATGTATATCTAAGATCTTAATTGTCTGTTTTTGTAGGATATATATATGACAAAAAAACGACAATGAAATTGCAATGTTTGGATATTGTTTTTCTGACTGTAAAAGGCCATAACTAAGTGCTTTAACTCTTAACCAAACATTGTAGAAAAAGGAAGATGCAGATAACCATCGTTTTCTCCTATTCCCACGAGTTTTTTTCCCTTTGGAAGATTCAGATTATCAATTGGTCAACATTTGGTCTACATTTGATGCGTATGTGCAAATGTTTTCGATTTGGACAAGTCTAAAATTACATCATTTGGAAAAGGGTTGAGGGTTTGGAAGATATTACATTCTTTGAAACAAATGTGGGAGAAACTGACCAGCCAATGTTTTGGGCAGAACGATATTGCCCAGATCAATTTAGCTAGTCAAAAAAAATTAGGTAGGACAATTTGTCCAGATAAACATGATGGCTTCTTAAAACTGGAAAGAGTAAAAGGCCTACTTGCAGCAAAAAGTAAACAATTTGATAGTTATAATACAGGCATATTTTATACGACTTATTCATACCATTTTAAAGTAGGGATATTATTGATAATATCTGACAATATATTACCGTACAGTTACCAAAGTTGCAAAAGTTACAGAAAAGAATATTTGTATATTGTTAAACATATTTAAAAGGTTGATAGGTACTGTTATTCAGGATGAATGATATCTAAAGCTTGATGATTGGTACTACTGATCAGAATTGTCACATATATTTAACATTGTATTGCTGTCAACCGGCAAACATATATCTGTAGCATTCCATTAAACTACTAAAGTGTAAAGGACAGTTAAAAAAGGGGGTTCCTACGTGGCTTTGTTATAATGTGTAGGATTTCTATCCCATACATAGTTCAGACAACTGCCATTTGATTTGTGATTTCAAACTTTTGTAGTTATTCAGTGTCGACCGATTACAGTGCTGACAGCACTTTGATTTAGCTCTGCTGGCTGTCATGGCATGGTTTCCATCGTCCGTCTGTCTGTCCGTCTGTTAGTCTTTTTCTTGTTTACCTGATAAAGTCTGCATTTGTTGTCAGATTTTCATGAAACTTTCACAGTTTGTTTATCTCATCAATAGCTTCAAACCTAATGATTTTGAAAAAAAAATCCAACAAACAGTATTGAAAAAGTAGCCATTTCATATTGAAAATTTCCATTCCTTGTTTACGTAATAAAGTCTGCATTTGTAATCAGATTTTTGTGATACTTGCACAGTTGCTTTTTATTATAAACAGGTTGAACCCTATTGATTTTGAAAAAAATCTGACAATCAGTATTGGAAAAGTAGCCATTTAAAGTTGAAAATTTCCATTTCTTGTTTAAGCAATGAAGTCCACAGTGTTGATCCAATTTTTTTGAAAAAGATTATTTTGTTCATCAAGGGATTGAACTCTATCAAAGCGAAAAGTGAAGAAAATTGAGTAAAACGTTCAGGAAAAGCAGCCATTTGATGACTAAGTATCATTTACTCAACAAAGTCCATATTATCAGTCACATTTTCTAGGATTGTTTAATACAAGGAGTACTGAAACCCTTTCAACTTTTGCTGGATTCTAAACTGTTATTTTTGAGAAATGCACTTTTTTTTACTGTTAGTTCAATTCACCTTGCCTACTTATGCTGTCTTATTGGGTTCAAGCCCAGTTGCAAGTACACATTTTTATGTTTTTTTTGTGTGTTTTTTTTTTCTTTTTGCATCATAAATTCATAATGTGTGCTAGCAAAAAAGCAAAATCACTACCAGTAGAGCGATTTCAGGCCCTCAAGGGCCTCTAGTTTTCTTTTACCAGTAGTTGACAAATGAACTTGGTGTTGTCATACCTTAAATAATCATAGTTACAATTTTATTGCAATTGTTCATGTAACACAGAAGTTTAATTTAGGACTTCGGCAACCAAACATGATTATACACTGATACAATGATTATACCAGCAATGTAACCAAGTCCATGTTCACTTTTTACCAAATGATAAAATTTTGAACTCATCCATATTGAAAGCACTTACATATGACAAATTAGTTGTGGCTTAAATGGTAGGTTACAACTCTCAAAGAATAAAAAACAACATGGGGAAAGCTGAAAATGCTGCTTACCAGCATTTTAATCTTTTCCTACTACTTTTTAAAGAGCTTCTCTGTAAGGATTCTTTAAACTCAGAAGTCTGTGGTGAGGGATCAAGTTTCGAAAATAAAAATTTGCGAGATTCTGACAAAAAAAAATGGTAAGATTTTGCTCCTTATATTTTACCAAGATATATAGTAAAGCAATATAGTAAGTAAGCAAGTAAGTAAGCAAGTAAGCAAGCAAGCAAGTTTTATGGCGCAACACAGCTTTGGTAATTTAACATGCATGTCTGTATAAAATGATGATTAAGGAAGAATTTTTAAGCTCGAAAAAGATTTGAATACATTGATGATAGTAAATGGGGCCAAAGAAGGAAATTTCAGATAGAAATTTTAGAGACCAAAGCATATTACAATAATTTTGATCCCAGGAGATAGTGAGTCGTGCTAACGAAACAGGAGGAATTAACGTATCTGCCATAGTCATTTAAATTTTAGACAGTTAGACATCCATGATTTACCAAGCAAGTAATCGTGTAATAATGGATTCCACAGAAATAGATTTTGTATAACAATCAACAGAATCATGAGGTACCCTGATCCTTTGACATGCAGAAAATTGACCAATAGCAAAAAATATCAACCTGCGCAAGCTGATATGGGTAAAAGTTTTTGCAGATGCTTTAAATCTCCTATTTACACAGCATGAGTCATTTAGATACTCAGCCCTGTGGTACAGTCGGTAATCTTCAGGGCTTGAAACTCAGGAGGCACTTTTTTGATCCTTCAGCTCCGCTACATTCTTTTTCAGATTCCATGATAGTCAATGCAACAGGATGCATTCCTGTCTTACTGCTGAATGCTTTTTTAACCCTTATCTTGCTAGATAACGTAACTCTTAACCAAACGACAAAATGTTAGACTGATCAAAATTGAAAGTAGTTGCAGACGACAATTTTAATTGGGCTGAAAAAAAAGGAAATTCTATCAGAAAGGTTAGAAAACATTTGAGTAAAGAAGAAAATGCTGGTAAGCAGCATTTTCTCCTTTGCCCACAATGTTTTCAAAAGGCTTTCTTCTTCAGGGTTGTTAAAACTCAGGATTGTGTGGTAAAGAGTTAAATGACACTTTCAAGCCGATTGTATAAAACCCTGAATAATGCTACTTCAAACCTAATATTTTTGAGAGAAATAACTCTTTATAGGACAGTGTAGATAATGTTCTGTGCAGTCTGAACTTGATTTGATCTTGATCTACACTGTCCACAAAAGGTCAGTGAGTCACGCTTTGCAGCCTAAGGGTTAAATTTGATGATAGGATACATTTTTCGCTCATATCTGAATCTATTTTGATGATATTTATATGGGAAAGCAGCCAGAGACTTGGAAAAGATGTTGTGCATCGTACTGGTGAAAGAAACTACAAAAGAGTATGGATAGGTGAACAGACTGCTGCAATCCATATAAAATTCAATACATATTTAACCTTATTCTGCTAAATAAGTCAAATAAAAGTTTCAGGGCAGAGTAAAACCTGTTACTTCGCTATTTCGATGCTAATTTTTTTGGAAGAATATTTCTTTATCAGACAGTGTAGATTCAAAGATCAGACAACACATTTTGTGCTGTCTGATCCTGATCTAAACTGTCCACAAAAGGTCTTTAGCAGTCAAAGGGTTAAAACAACATTAAATACCAAATACACCAACAATAAGGTCAATATTCAATTATGACTTTTTCTGTTTGAATTAGGTTGTGATTCGTTTAGTGCTCGGGAGTTGTGTGAGAAGATAATGGAAATGCAGGAAAATGGAGAAATAGAACAAGGTGACTTTTACTTATACATTAAGATAGGACTCTACCAAAAGTAATGTTAAACTGTATTAGAAAAATAGCAATGCTGCGTTTAACCATTTACCAGTCAGTCTAGAGTTTTTACCAAATGACAAAAATTTAGACTTATCCAATTTGAAAAAAAAATTGCAGACAACAAATTACCAGAGGCTAAAATCAAGGTAGTAGTCTTTGATAGAGTAGAAAACATTGTGGGAAAAGGAGAAAATGCTGGAAACCAGCATTTTCTTCTTTTCCCACAATGTTTGCAAAGGGCTTCTCCCTCAGGGTCCTTAAAACTCCGCATTGTGTGGTAAAGGGTTACAAAAACCACAAAGACAGGAAGCTGTTTGCAAGCACTGTGCTAAGTCTCGTAGTGCAGTCAGTATTGTAAAGGATTTGAGAACAAAAGATCTCTGGTTCGAACCTGCAGTTAGACCAAGTTCATTCTGAAGATTGATGATAGTCATTGTGATTATTCTGCTGTCACTGCTGATCATTGCTTTGACCATGGTTATGTGAGGAAGAAGCCAGAGGCTTGAGAAAAATGTTGTAGGAAGTACAATGTACTGGTAACTAAACATCCAGGAAAGTACGGATAGGTGCAATGGCTGCCACAGAATGACTGAAATGATGCTGAAAAATGGTTTTAACCTTTTATCAAACAATAAAATTTTAGACTGGTCCAAATTCAAAGCATTTGCAGACGACAAACTACATATTGTACATATTAGCAAACTTTTGGTTTGAAAGGTTAGAAAACATTGTGCCAAAAGGAGAAAATGCTGGTTACCAGTATTTTCTCAGTTTCCCACTGTTTTCAAAAGGCTTCTTTCCAAGGGTTGTTAAAAGTCAGTGTTATGTGGTAAGGGGTTAAAGGCCATATATTCAGTCAATGAAATGATAAATACCTCAGTCTGCTTGTGTGCATTAAGTGCCCCAGCTAGGCGCTATGGCCACATTTGTCTTGGCTGTCACCTTTCCTCTTTGTTATGACTGTGATGGTTATAACTGTATTCCAGATGAATTTGAAGACCATTAAAGCCCTCTATTATTTTTTTTTTTTCAGATTAATCAGACAGAGACTCTCCGAGGATGTGTTGTTGTTAGAGACTCCCGGCTTGAAAAGCAGGATAGGACTGTTTGCAACAATTTTTTGTTATCCTGTTATTGTAAATAGCATAATATCATTATGTATAAGTAGCACTGCTGCATCAATTGCAAAAAGATAATAATTATAATTTTCATAGCACAACTGTGATAGAATATTTAGCAATATTGTCAACTGTCACAGTATCATCCTTGTCTGTACAGTACTGTTTTTACTGGGGAGGGGGGGGCATATGTTTGCTGTCCGTCTGTCTGTGGGTCTGTCTGTCATTTCTTGTGTATAAACGAGGTACAGTCAGAAAATTCCCGTATTGTTCTTGTCATGTGGTTATTTTTTTTTAAAAAAGAAAGCTATTACTTAAAAACACTGGTAGGAAAAAAATTTCTCTACATACCAACATATACTTTTGTTTTGATAATAATTACCGATATTTAACGGCTCAACATGTTACCCTAAGGTCACATGGAGCACTTTGACTTTAACAAAGTTATGTTCATACCTGAGCGTGGCATTAAATGACATAACCGTTACTGTATCAACCTGTCACTGCTTCTCAAAGTATTGTCCCTTGCACTGCCTACACTTCTCATGCCTGTCAACCCAATTATAGAAAACCGATTTGTACCATTTCTTCTGGATTCCTCTTACAGCAAAGTGTACTGCAATTCTGATTTCGTCTGCAGTGTCGAATCTCCGTTTTCGAAGCTCTGACTTCTGGCAAGGAAATATTGCAAAGTCCATTGGGACCAAGTCAGGGCTATAGGGTGCATGTCTTAATCTCTCGAACCCTAGGAAATCAATAGTCGTCAATGTATCTTTGGATCAACAGGTGGGGGCGTCATCTTTCTGAAAAATCAGATTTTTTATGTTACACTCCAGCCGTTTCTTGCGTATAGTGTTTGTCAAATCTCTCCTTATGACCAGAAATTATTGACAACAATATCTTAACTTTTCACTTTGACTAGTACAGCCAACGATAACATGCTCTAACTATAGCGTTATCTAACAACTATTCCTAACTTAATAGCTTGTTATATGAATTAGGCTGAATGTTGATACCTTTTGGTAGTATTCCTTGTTCACAGTCTGGTGACTTGGTACTGTGTGCTGCAGAAGCATCCCTTGGTTGTCTCAGAAGAAGATAAACATTATTTTCTTTGCCGATTTGACTGTTTTGGCTTTCTTTGCTTCAGGTGAGAATATATGTTTCCACATCATCACTTCTCGTTTAGTCTCGGGGTCGTAAAAGTTAATCCATGTCTCATCAGTGATGATGATCCTGTCCAGAATTTGGTTGCCATCTTTCCTCCAACGTTGCAGAAACATCTCTGATGCCTCAAACGTGGCTTGCATGTTTTCCTCAGTTAAAATTCAAGGGACCCATCGGGAGCATACCTTCGTCATCTTCATCTCTTTCTTCAGTATCTTATGCAAAGTGGTGTGACCAAGCCCAACTGTGTCTGCTATTTCGTCTACTGATTTTCGCCAGTTTGACAAACAAGACTCTCAACTCTCTTGGCTGCACTGATATCCCTCGGCCTCCTGTTTCTTGAATTGTCATTGATATCCTTGCATCAATGTTTGAACCTTCAATGCCAATCGAATACAAGAGTTCTCAACACTTTCAGTGCACTATCTTTAGGATTCATGAATTTCCGGGTGTCCGTAGGTGTTAATGCCATCTTTTACACAAAACTTGATCACGACTCGCTGTGCCGTATGCTTGCATGATTTACTGGTCGGAATTTCTTCCATTTCTATCTTAAACGCTTGTCAAAATTTCAATTTTCAACCGATCATGTCTGTTCTTCACAATTCATTTGAAATGACATTGACGTGACATCATGCAAAATTTCACGACAATTTGGCGCCATTAAATGGAAAAACTGGGTCCGTTTCAAGATATAGAAAGATCAGAGAAACAGTTTTCAAAGTGCTCCGTACTCTTGTAGAAACCATATGTAAATAGGCATTTTCTAAATAATTATTGCGTATTTCTTTTAAAAACATATGCAAACTATGGAAACATTATTGAATTTGTAATAACAGCATTTTTTTTTTTTGCGATCGGATGTCAAATATGTTCACAAATGGGCCAGTCTGGGAACTTTCTGACTGCACCTCGTATATACTTGTCCACACCTCAAAATCTAGATCCTAGTATGTTTGTAACCTATAGGAAAGTTATAGATACACAAATCATGCAAGTTCCTTCAATATCAGAATAAAGTTAAGCCCACATATCCTAAAAAGAGAAAGAAATATCAGAAACTGATATGACTCCAAAAAAAGGATGAAATTGGTTTGTAAATATTCTCTATACCCTCATTAATTTTAGGCATACAGTTTGGTGAGCTTTGATTGTGTTGAACTGTAACATAGTGAGCTTGATGCAGATGACACGTAGTTTGATGAGCTTTGATTGTGTTTAACTGAAACATAGTGAGCTTGATGCAGATGAGACATAGTTTGATGAGCTTTGATTTTATTTTAACTGAAACATAGTGAGCTTGATGCAGATGAGACAAAATTTGGTGAGCTTTGATTGTCTTGAGCTGGAACATAGTGAGCTTGATGCAGATGAGACATATTTTTGTGAGCTTTGATTGTGTTTAACTGTAACATGGTTAACTTTGATGTAGGTTAGCCTTAGCATGGTGAGTTTAGATGTTGGTCAATTGTGAGGTAGCTGAGTTTTGATGCAGGTGAGCTGTAGTATGGTGAGACTGATGTTGGTCAGCTGCGATGTATATGAGCTGGGATGTATTCTGGTATTAGAATAACGAAATACTCCTGTTGATCAAAGCTGAAATTTTCTTTAGCATTTTTTTTTATGATTAGACTTTTGACTTGATCATAGAAAGATCAATGGATAGTAGAATGTCAGTAATGACCTTTTTTCTTTTCAATACTTATAGAAATAATAGTTTTGTTCTCACATTCATGATTAAGTGACTGTTGTAGTTATATGACTGAAATAATATTGAAAGTGACATGAAACATCAACCAATCAATTGAGGACAAATCAACCAACCAACAAACAAATCAACCTACCAATCAACCAACCATACCTACATGAAATCTTAATTTTGACTGCTTTGGGCCAGTTTCAAAATAACGACATTATTTTATTGATGCCAGACTGAGATAAACTTCTTGCAGTCATTCTCAGTTAAGAGCTTTTTCCCACTTCTCAAATAGATTTTAACCCTTTACAGAACAAACCCTTGTCTTTATGACCCTGGTGAAGATTGCATTTGAAAACTGGTTAAAGGAGAAAATGCTTGTTACCAGCATTTTCTGCTTTTCCCATAATGTTTTTGACCTTTCCAAAGACTAATCCCATCATGTGAGACAGATCTTATTTCTTTTATCTGCATTTCCCTTCAATTTTGGGCGAGTCTAAAATTTAGTCATCTGGTAAAGAGTTAACCCTTTACTAGATGACAAAATGTTTGACCTTCCCAAAGTGATAGCTTCTGCAGATCAGAAATCAAAGTTTGGCTCAAATGACAAGATTTGTAATTGAAAAGGTTGAAAACATTTTGGGAAAAGGAGAAAATGCTGGTTACCAGCATTTTCTTCCTTTCCTCAAAATGTTTTCCAAAGGCTTCTTCTTCAGGATTGATAAAACTTGGGATTGTGTGGTAAAGGGTTAAGTCCTCTACTTACATCTATATTATGTGAAATGTGGTTGTGAGGTAGAGCGTCAGCCTTGTAATCATAAGGTCCTTAGCTTCATACCCGGGAGCAGGTGTCAGCTTTGGGACTGTTCGTTTGCCCTCACATTCGGTTCGAGTACTGGTGCAGTTTCCAGGAAGCAGAATCGAGATAGATTATAAGTTGCAAGAACTTCTCAATCAATTTAGAATGAGTATTTGTAAACTAAGCTATATCATATCAAAAAGCTAAAAATATATCAGCGTTAGATCCAAGTTGAGGTACAAGTAGCACAAATACCAGGAAACATCACAGTTCTTGGCTTGTTTAGGAAGGTACAATACTACATGTGTGGAAGGGACTGCTGAGATTTTTGTTCTGCTTGTTTGTTTTAATTTTAGACTGCTATATTTTGATACTCTGTCCAGTCTTTTTCTTGGCTACATGGTATACATGGATTTTTATTTTGATCAATTTTGTAATTTTTTTTCACAGAAATGTCCATAATTACAGGGTGTTTCATATTATCTGTCCTTATTCTAAGGGTCAGTATTTTCTACTAATTTCAGTTTAAACTGAATTGAAAGCTGCCAAATTTTTGCAGACATAATAAGATTTCATTTGATTAATAGTACATATACATTACTCTTAAAATAGTTAATACACTACACTTTTTCTGACAAGTCTGTTTTACAACAATGTTGTCTACCATGAGCAATTATGACGTCGAGTTCTTTGTGAGAGTTTTTCATTACATATCATCAACCATCCCCCTCCGCTATTTTCATAAATTTCTGTCTTGATTACAGCCTCGAAGTCTTAGGTATCGCCTGGGATTGGGCTGTATACCTTTTATAATGCACCTTACAAGAAAAAGTCTGGAGGGCCAGAATGTGTAGCCATTCCTGAAAGAAATTAACTTTTGCCAGGATGCTTTTGAAAGTCATTCAATCATGCTTCTGGTCATGTGTTGTGTGACTCCTCCTTGCTAAAATCAAATGAATTTGCTAGTACCCGTGTCTTCAGTGTTAATACTTTTTTCTTTTGGCATTGGAATAATTCTTTCTTAGAATGTTCAGATAGCCCTCCTTATTTATTGTGCCTGCATTGTCCTTGCCATCTGCAAAAAACATACGGGAACCACTATACTGAATGCACTGAAAATAGCTCATAATGTAATTGTCTTTTTTCAGTATGAAAGCCCCATTTCTCTGTTGCTCTAAAATCATTTTGCTGTATGTAAATCTGTACGCTTCTAGGATAATCTTGAAGCAAAGAGTTGATGTTATTTAAAGTCCAAGAATTGACGTTATACAGGACACTTGTTGTGAAATAGACTTGTCAGAAAAAGTGAGAGTATCAAAGAATGTTTAGGTAATATCTCTGTACTACCGTTATATATCAAATGAAATTTTACCTGTTTTCAGTGATATAGTAAACATTGTGGGATAAAGAGAAATTGCTTGTTACAGGCAATTGCTCCTTTGTCTACAATGTTTTCAGAGAGTAGATGACTGCAGTGAGCTTCAAAGCCATTCATGTACAGTATTTGGTTATTCGTTGTAATAAGACCATGACTGGTTTTTTTTTGCATAGTTTATGTCATGTACATGTATATTAATGTTATGTTTGTTGCTATGTTTTAGATGTTTATACTTGTTTTAAATGTCTGATCTTGATCTACTTTTTTTACAAAAACATCCATGTTGTCCTTGAAACACAACAGAAAAAAATCTGTATCTACACACTGTCATTTGCAATTTGATCGGTCAAAATTTTATGCTGTAATATTTTTCTTTTTACCATTTTTGAATAAAATGTCAATAATTTGCAATATTTTGGTGTTGAAAGGTGTACGTATATGATAAAAGGAAAACTATGTTGTGGTAACTTTCCTTGCGCTAGTATTTGCTTCTCGCTAGTATTTGCTTCTCGTTGCACAAGAAAATTTTGACATTTCACTTAACCCTTTCCCAAACAATCCCTGATTTTCATGACCCTGAGAAAGAAGCCTTCTGAAAACATTGTGGGAAAAGGAGAAAATGCTGGTAACCAGCATTTTCTCCTTTTCCCACTGTTTTCTTCCCTTCCCAAAACAAATTTCAATTTTTTAGTCACATTAATTTTGTCATCTGCAAACGCTTCCAATTTGGACTAGTCTAAAATTATGTCGTTTGGTAAAGAGTTAACCTTTGATCTTGCATGATATCAAATTCCCTCACGCTGCTGAAATATAAGTACCAGGATAATTACTATTGTGGGAAAATTCCTAGAACCAGCACTTTCATCTTTTCCCACAAAATTTTTACCCTTTAATATACCAATTCCATCATTTGATCTAATTTGTTGTCTGCAAATGCTTTCAATTTGGACAATTCTAAAATCTGCTAAAGAGTTAATATGAATAGGGAAAAATTAATGGGCACCAAAGAAAAAACTTGAACAAACAAAAATGAAATAATTTACCAGAGTGAGACTTCAAAATTTTAGGCTTATCCAATTTAAAAGTATTGCAGACGTCAAATAAAATGTGCCTCAAATTAATGTACAAGATGTCATAGAAAGGATAAAAACATTTAGGGAAGAGGAGAAAACGCTGGTTACCAGTATCTTTTCCTTCAATGTTTTCAAAATCCTTCTTCTACAAGGTCATTAAAAATTAGGATTGTTTGGTAAGGGGTTAAACCATCAAGTAACTCTACTCCTTTGAAGACAAGTGCCATCTTTTGAGCCATACTTCCCCTGTTGTTGCAAACACTTTCAAGTTTGACAAGTCAAATAAAGTTTTGTCTCCAGATAAAGAGTTAACCCTTTACCAAACAATCCCGGGTTTCAACAATCCTGAAGAAGGAGCCTTTTGAAAACCTTGTGGGAAAAGGAGAAAATGCTGATACCAGCATTTTCTCCTTTTCCCACAAGGTTTTCTACACTTTCACTGACAATTAGTATCATTTCAGCTACATTTGATATGTCATCTGCAAATGCTCTCACAATTTGGACCAGTCTAAAATTTTGTCATTTGGTAAAAGTTAATATCTTAAAAGTGCTTTATTTGTGTTACAGAATTGCTTTTAATTTTTTAACTAGCAGCTTTTTTGTAATATCAGTTTCTACTCTATTTAATCAGGATACTTAATTGTATTTTGTAACAAGTACATGTATATCAATAAAAAAGAGGAAACAAAACGATGATCTGTTGTTTTGTTTTTGCATGTAATTATGGATCTTAGAAATAGGATTTTATTTTAATGTCATACAAGACTTTGCAGTTGGTCCTTAGTCCAATTTGCACTGATGTATAACAACTTTCATGCTTCTGTTGGGAAACGGTAAACCTTTAGCTTCTAAATGTATATGAGCCATGCTCTGATGCTTCTCCATGATGCGTTAAACCGAGCAAGTCATCAAAAAATAAAATCCCTTTTGTCTAAAAACTGGCTGAATCCCAATGTTGAATGATCCTTGGATATGCAGAAAATTGACCTAAAGCAAAAACACTGACCTGGTTTGATGCTTTTTTGCAGATGCATTAACCCTCTTTTCACAGAGCATGGCTCATGCTTTTTGAACTGGTCACACAAATTTAGAAAATTTTATGGCCTATCCCAAGACTTTCCAATTAAGAAGAAAGAAAATGTTTTCTTACACCAGAGTATTTCTAATGAATATTCTTTTCTTATTGGTTACTAAAATGTTTCCAAAAATAATCTGTTGAGAATGTTATGTAGTTTATCCAATTAAAGGAAAACTGAATTGCTTAAGGTAAGTTTTAATTTTCAAAATACGTCCTTGGCTGCCAATATGACAGTATTGACTAAGTACATGTATTCATTTTGTAGACAACTTACGATATATTATGTACAATTTATTAAACCTGAGGCTGCTAAGTGTGACTCACTGACTTTTTTTGGGACAGTGTAGATCAAGATCCGATGGCACAAAATGTGCAGTCTGATCTTGGATCTACACTGTCCAATAAGGAGATTTTTTTTATCCAATATTTAAGTTTGAAGTAGCATTTTTCAGATTTTTACTACCGGCTTGAAAGTTTAATTTATTTATCTAGCAGGATAAGGGTTAATATAGAACTCATACAGTTAGTTTATACATTTTCAAGTTTTCTCCCTTGATTCCAATAAACAGCCAGTCTCCTTTGGCACTGTATGCTAGAGACAAAGGGTTAACTATAGCTTTATCCTTGTTAAGTAGTTTCTTGACTTTATTTAGTCCTTTGGTCAGCACCTGAATACAACTTGGTCTAGGATAATTACATATATACACCAGTCCAAAAATATCCACTGCCAGACCACGTGGTGCTTTAAGGTCTTTATCTGTAAAAATACCAGCAACGTGACCTAACGCTGTTAAACAGGTGATAGAATTGTTATCCCAGTTTGCCACATAAAATAGCCGTCCCTCTGGACCTGCAGTGATGTGTTTTGGGCCATTAAATATAGGTTTTTCACCCCTTGCATTCTGAAGAACTCGTATCACATGTCCATACAGGTCCAATACTTTGACCACATTGGCATCTCCAAAAGCTACAAACAGATTGTCATTGGCAAATGCGATCCCGTAACACCCACTATCCACTGTGAATGTATAATCTTTCTTGTATGCTTCTGACAGGGTGTATATTGTAATTTGTTTTGAATAAGGAAAAGTTACTGCTATCTTTTCACTACCTGCTTCACACGCATCCCAAGGTGATTGATCTGACTTTATTGTCTGTGTAACAATATTGGATAAAATGTCAATGACTTTCACCAGTTTGTTTTCACTATCACAGACCACTAGTTTGTCATCTTGAAGACAAGTCATACCACTTATTGTTGGCACAGATGTGTCTTCAGATGAAGTGACATCCAAATCTTTTAGGAAAACTATTACTCTTTCTTTTGGGTTGCTTATTTGGGCCCGAGGGCTATCTGGTATGACTTTCTGGTTAGTTCCAACTTTTTCTTCTGTTGTGTTTTCAGTGCTTTCAGTTACTTTCTCGTTACTTTCAACTGATTTATTTTCTAGTTTATTTTCAGTTTGTATGATTCCCTTCTCAGATGGAATTACATTTGTTTGTTCACAACCATTAGTAGAGGTCACTGTATTATCAGAAATGTTTTCATGCTCTGGTCTTATACTGACATTCAGCTCTTCTTCGTCATCAGCATCATAATGAGAAGGCATGTATTTTCCTATACCTGAATGTTGTTTTACACTGGTCTTTGAAACTGTTCCAAGGTTTCGAGACTCCATGACGTCTTCCATACTATTAGCACTCTTTGTCGCACTCTCTTTAACTGAATGGCTATCATTTGGTATTTCGCCTGTTGAAGATTTGGTTTGAATGCTATCCTCTCTAGACTTTTTAACTTGAGGATATGCCAAATTCACTTCATTTTCCTTTTTACTAGTAGATGTATATGTGTTATCAGAGGTTTTTATCCTTTCTTTTGTTCCATCAGTACTAGATAAACCAGATGTTCTCTCTATAGTTTTAGATTTAGGACTTGTAGGCAATGTTGCTTTCATTTGTTCGCCGCTTTTAGTTTCAGTTTCATCATTGTCAATTTTACTGTTAGCTGTTATTTTACCAGTTTTGAAAGCATTTACAGTTCCAAGGGTTTCAAGGGCATTCAATAGTTTCAATATAGACATATTTGGTGTAAACTCAAATCTAACTTCTTCATGGGTACCAGCTTTATTCAATCGTTCTTCCATATCAGATGTAATCTGCTTTGCATTTTTCATGGCAAGAAACAGTTTCAAAAACTGGCGATATTTAATTGACATATTCATTTCTGAGTTCAGGCGTTCAATTTCACTTTTTAATAGCTCACAAGTTTTAATGCTTTCATTTAATTTAGTTTTGTTTCTATCCTTCAAAATTTGTGCTTCGTCCCTGACAACATTTTCCAGTGTGTCAATAGCATCGTCAAGCCTCTTTCTAAAACATAGTACGTCCGTAACAACTGCGTCGTGGAATTTCTCAGTATTTTTCAGAGAGTAAGTAAGAACACAAATTTCTTCATCAGCCAACTTTGTTAGATTTTCAATGCTTCTCTGCACCCCTTTATATTCATCACTATCAGGTATAGCGCATGCAATATCTGGTATGTAGATTTTACCATCACAACCAGTGTGGTCCAAAGTCATACAAACACTGCACCCCACGATATCATGGTTATTACAGAAATACTCTAGAACTTTCCCTTTATGCTTCTCGCATGTCTCTGTTGTGTGTACGTGGGACGCTGGTTCACGTGGCATACTGTCACTGTCCAGTAGCACATGATGACGACATGGCGCAGGTTTGCAGTGATATTTGTAGCACGTGACACATAGGTACTCGGCACAATCCACACAATATCCAGAAGCTTCTACTGTCAAGTCGTCATTTTGACAAGGTCGACAAATAAGGCTCGCCATTTTACTTTATAGTTCTCTGATGCAACGATCTTTGAAAAACATTCAGAATAAAATTGGTCCCTGTACTATCGGATAGGGGGACTTAAGTTCTGCGTCGCAAGCTAACCTTACATTGAGTTGGACGATGTACATTTAATATCCGCAATTCGAATATAAGCGCAAGTCGTAGTTTGCATTAGTTAAAATCATTTGCACTAAATGAATATCGTTAATGCTAAGAAATAAACACTAATGCCTAATAGATAACACGTAACTCAAGCTACTGGTAACATGTGTGAAGAGCAAATTATTCGCATTTCCTCCCGGTTAAATCCCGAAATACAATCGGCAATCTTGAGGATTATGCAGCCTTCAGCGTAGAGGACTCCCGCGTCAAATTACCAATATTGCATCCAGAAAATCTTCACCAACACCTACACTATTTTCTCTGATATCTGCGACCTTATAAGGTTAGCGCGTGTATGATTGATAGCTTTATGCCACCTTCTGGTATGTAAGGTATGTGACTACTACACCTCTGGCTGTGACCGCGTTTCATTATCGTTCAGACACAATGTAAGGAAACAGAAATATTTTGTCAACGGCGTTAAGTAGATATTGTTATCGCGTTCACTCATTACCAAACGACAAAACTGTCATACTGGTCCAAATCGAAGGGATTTGCAGACGACAAATTAAATGTGTCTAAAATGGTCAGATCTGCCTTTGGGAGGAGAGAAAACATAGTGGGGAAAAGGAGAAAAAGCTGGTAACCAACATTTTATCCTTTTCCTCCCACGTTTTCAAAAGCCATCATCCCGAGAGGCGTAGAAACACGGATTATTTTAGAAAGGTTTTAATATGGCTATGTGCTTTATTCATAAGCATATAACCCTACGCCGTGCATCCAGAAAAAGTAGTACGTTTAGATGTAAATATGCAATGAAATGCCTTTCATTTTGCAAGAGCATCAGGCGTGTTTAGGGGCTATTAATCTTTTAGTATATCGTAACAATAAAAGTAAAGAAATAAACGATAATTTTTTTGCCCAAAAATACATTTTGAGTCATCATTTAAACCTATAAAACGTTCCATTTTAATGAAGGTAATAGGGCATAGAGTTAACAATATATATAGCGTTATGCTTCGGTAGTTAGCGTCTAACAAGTGTCGATTTCCCCTCAAGATCTACTTTGCGTTTCTTGTTTCAAACATGAACAGATGAAAATCAGATATTTTTCATTTATTGTCACGAAGAATCAAAGGACTGAAAGTCCTGAAAAGCGGATCTGTTGAACAGTTTTAAGCTATGATTTGATGTAATGAAAATTATTTCTTTTTATCACATATAATACATGTATAATATGTAAGTAATTAGTAGAGTAAGCAAGGGCAATGGGAGTCGAAGTTGTTCTACCAAGAGTGCTGTGCAGAAACTGTTATTTTACTACTTATTAGAGTATTAATTTGATCCAACAATTTGATGGCTTTTCTTTTCTGCTAGTATTATATTTAGGACTGTAAACACGCATAGGACTGGAAAAAAAACCAAGATGGATTTATAAGTGAAAGTTATTTGACAAATATATAGAATACTTTAGTTGTTGATTTGTTGATGAGTAAGACTTAAAACACTATACAAAACAGGATGATGATATATAATGATATTTCTGTAAAAACACAGTTTTAAGGTCTACAGCTGTCAATCAGTTTCAGCAATCATGAGCAAATTTGATCATAGAGTACAATATATTGCTACTTACATATGTATGCAATATGAAATTTTTGTGAATTCTTGTTGAACTTCTTACCAGAGGACAAGATTTTTGACCCCCCCAAATTAAAACCAACTATTTAGATTTTCATACCCTCAACAAACTCAAAAATAACTTACTGAATTACAGCTGGAAAATCATTAGTAAAGAAGAAAGATAACATTTAGAAAAAACATATCTGAATTGGTATTTCCTTAAAGTGCTACTCATGCCACAGTGTTGGAAAGCTTTGAGGGAATGGTACTTAATCAATAACATGCACCATCAACAAGGATTTATATACATGTATTCAAATCAGTATCAAGACATCATATCTGGTGTAATAAAAATAAACAGAGTGACCTATTGCTAAAGTAGCCTACAATTCCATTATCAAATGCACAAAATTGCATCATTTTACTGAATTGAACCATACACTTTATATGAAAAGAAATATATATCTGGTAGTATTTATAGGCCTTTTAAGAAATAATTTGATTTGTGGCATAAAAACTACATAGCTTGCTATTTAGAGCATAAACAAACAATTCAATAGATATGAAGCCCTCAGATTATGTGGTATGTATTTGTAAAGGGTAGAAAAATATTCTGGAAGAAAAAAAGGAAAAGAAATACTGAGGTCTTGTTTTCCAACACTGTTTTCATAAGCCCTATTACACAGGACTCATAAAACATAGGATTTATTGTGTGTTAAAGGGCTAAAAAAAGAAAAATCCTCAAAATTTCTCCCAATTTAACTTTGTATGACATAAAATTCAAGGGTCAAATATAGGCCATGTTTGAACAAACCATAAGGTATTCTGAACACTGATTACATGTATCTGTAACAGTTCTGTTAAATAGCCCCAAAGGCTGGGATTGAACCTAGAACCTTCCGGTCCAAACTCCATAGGCAAACGCTCTACCACATTGCTACAAAAGCTAGCTCTATAGCAAGACAGGTAAGTGTACCTTATACAAACACAAGCTATACATTTATATCAACCTGCGGGATAGTCCAGTATACAACATAATTATGGATCCATGTCAGGTTTCCTTAGCATCTGACAACTGGATTTGGAGGAAATTTTGATTGGGGTTTATTTCAACACTTTACTGAACACTCATGTTAACCCTTAGGCTGCTAAGCACGACTCACTGACCTTTTGCGGACAGTGTAGATCAAGATCAGACTGCACAGAATGTGCAGTCTAATCTTTGATCTACACTGTCCGTTAAAGAGATATTTATCATCCTCAAAATTACCTTGAACTAGCAACCTTTACTATCGACTTGAAGTATCATTTGAGTTATTCAGCAGGACAAGGGTTAATAATCCTGAAGGAAATAGGCAATTGAAAGCATCATGGGACAAGGACAAAATTCTGGTAGACAGTATTTTCTCCTGTTTGAACAGTGTTTTAAATCATAAGAGTGAACTTCAGCTCATTTGTATCAGTTTCTGAATTGTTGTATGCAGATACATTTAAAGAGCCTAAACCTTATCATATGGGGAAGGAATGAATAATGAAATAGCATCCATTTAATTACCATTTTTGATTAAAAAAAACAAAAAGTAATTTATGCATAGATGGTGGACATAGACTAATCTGAAAATTCTTACAAAAGTTAACTCCCCTCTAAATGTGAATCTGGGGTCCTGCATGGCTTACTAGTAAAGTTTAGGACTTGTTACCTGATGACCGATATGTTTTTCTGTGGGAGTGTCCTTAGGCAAGACACTTCAGAGCCCTAGCCTAGTACTGCTGAAACCCAGACATACATAAATAAGCTAGTTGTAGTACTTATATGACTGAAATACTGTTGAAAGCAACATTAAACGCCATTCAATTAATCAAGTGTGGATCTAGCATTGGCCTCCTGCAAGGGTAACCTTTATCTGACATTTCTGTCAGCCTCACAAAATGTAGCTCTTAAGTTTTTGAAAAAATTAGTAGACAAACAGATTTTTTATTTTTCATTCTTACCAAAGTCATTTTTTCCCCATTCCATAACACCATAAAGGATAAAATGTGTTAAAACTAAGGAAAGTGTGGCTATATTATCCCATTTTGAAGGATGTTCAGAAAAACTTTTGAAACAACTTATCCAGTTGGCTGAGCTTTATTTGGCTGTACTAAAAATCAAGGGTTTTCAGAAGGACTAGTGATGGTGGTTTTTGTCTGAGATTATGCTTTAAGTCATATTGAAAATATCAACAGCTCACCCTAGGGTTTGTAAACATGTGAGCTTAAATAAATACACTAAACATGATGACAATATTTTCCTTTACTATAGCATTTTAAGCATTTCTAAAATCATCATTAATCATCATAATGCAAGACTCTTTTGAAATATTGAAACTTCTGTACTCAGACATCAATGTTTGATTTTCAAAACAGCATTTTACAAACCTAGTCAGACTATAAACACAACACTTTCTAAACTTTCATGTAGTGGGTATAATCATGTAGACTGCAAACAATTCAAACTAAAATAGTGTGCCTATAGGAGTGGGATTTTACTATGCTAGGTGGTCTGATCTTAATCTACTCTTGCTACAAAGGAAACAAACTGTCCTCATTCTGAAGTACATGTATAAAGCATGTATTGCTTTGAAACTGGTATGAATTCGTTTAAACCCTTACAAATTAATCCCGACTTTAAACGACCCTGAGGAAGAAGGCTTTTAAAAAGAATTTGGGAATATCAGAAAATGCTGGTAACCAGCAGTTTTCCTTTTCCCACAATGTCTTCAGACCTTCCAAAAATAATATTCATATTTTTAGTCACATTGATTGTGTTATCAGCAAATGTTCATTTGGACAAGTATAAAATTTTTTTGAGTGGTAAAGAGTTAAAAAAAAAAAAAAAAAAACACTGGAGTCCTCCCAGGGAAAGAGAAACAATGGCTTTTTGAATGTAATTTCCTACTGAAAGCACATTGTCCTTTCCATGACTCTAACACCTAGGAATTCCTTCAAGGGTTCTTCCTTATTACTACACAACTTGAAACTATTACTTTCAAAATGAAATACAAAATCAAACTAGAAACAACAATTTGATGCAATGATTTCTTCTTTCTTTTAAAAAGAAAATTCTTGGTTTTATTCCTGATCTTAAAAAAAGGTTATGTAATAGTCTGAAAGGTGAACACTAAATGGTGTGTTTAGTATTTTCTAAGATTTAGGCCATGTGTAATTCATAAGTATTGAATATACCTTCCTTCTGTTACATAAATGAAAATTCACCTTATATCATCATAAAGACACAAGTCAAGAAATAATGATTTCACAAAAGAAAAGTAAGGTTAACTCATGCACTGGCACAAAACATGAAATTGATTGTAACTACCTTCAAGAATAATTTGATGATTGACCGATTTCTGGTGGTTACATTAGTTTCAACACTGTTTCAGTCTTACAGTGACAACAACCCATTTATATGTGTATGGCTTGGGTTTTACTAGGGCTAGGCTGCTTCTATGCAGTGTCTTGTCTATAGGCACTCCTACAAAATTCTGGTTACTGGGTGAGGATAAAATCCGGGATAACTCAACCGACACCTTCACCAATCAGTCACAGTCTCACAGAACCTCACTAAATAAATGAACAGGATTATGTCATTTCACCGCTATATTGGTGCAAATATAAAAAAAAATATAGGCTGCATAGGTTCAAGCTTAGACCTGCACAGTCTGAACTTAGAAAAATGCAGGTGTGAATAAGTACAATGTAAACAGTGGACTTAAGTCTCACATACTATTTAAAATACAGTTAACCTGTGGTGGGATTTTGACATTTTGTCAGTGATTATGTAAGTTTTATTCATTTACATATAGATGTAGATTCCTTTTTGAAATTTTGAGCCACGTCTTTGCGAATTTGAGACATATTACATAATTGAACCACTGCAGGGACATGTGCAAAAAAAAACGTGATGACTGTAGCATGATGAGATACTTGAAATTCAATATTACCACTGGTAAAACGGCTATTTATTACTTCCAATGCAGTTTTGAGTGAATCCATTTTTATGGTCTGAAGAAAAGAATTAAAATAATCACTCATCACCTGGAAAAACATAGTCCAGATATTATTTGCTTTTTGATATCTGCAAATCCCTGCCCTGGGTACAGCTGAAGCAGCCAGAATGGACCAAGATCACACTCAGTGTGACAAGTTGCCATGCAAAGTAAAAATTGACCTTTACATAACTACCGGTAAAATGAAACTTTCAAGTCGATAGTACAAATCCTAATATTTCTATTTCAATATTATTTTTTGGGGGGAAGAATACTTCCTTAACAGGCACTATAGATTAAAGATTAGACTGTATGTTCGGTGCAATCTGATCTTGATCTACATTGTCTGCAAAAGGTCCTTGAGTAGTACATATCAGCCCAAGGGTTAAAGGAATTAGTCCCTCTATAAAACTTAAAAAAAAAAAAAACTATAGGCATACTTTCATTCTGAGGTTTGAATTACTTGCTGTTTACATGAAGCACAGTTACCATCTCGAGTATGGGTTGAGAAGCAGTTCATCGTAAATATGTACTTTATTAAATAAAGTACATATACTTCAATCTCCAAGCATAAAAAAATATATCAAAGAATTCAAATCTACATGTCCAAACCGTAAGACGTATAGATCTAAACTAAGATGTATTCCTGTGGACCCTTAATCAAACATCTGTCTGAAAATTCTGCATTCTTAATTCTTTTGCGTGAAAGTTAACAAAATAAAATTCAAGCATATTAGAAGGACTGTGAATGGACTTTTACACCTTGAAGATAATTGAGTATCTGAGGCTTAAAGTCCAGGATGTTACGTTAAGTAAGTGGATGTCCAGTTCACTGAGAAGGACAAAACTTCCCATCGAAAATCTTCAGTATAAATTCACGTCACGGGTTCGTACTTGATCGAGGCCGTTTTGAACGAAGGATTTCTTTATATCCCATCGATAACTGGAGAGAAATTTTGGAAGCAGTCTTGCATAAATCAAACGTCAAATGTATATTTTTTTAATAGACTACACGATCTTCATTTTTTTTAAACGTTTCACAGAGATGTTACAAACAATTCGGAAATTCATCGATAGTGCACCTAACAAGGTGCCGAATCGACTTTATGGGTTCTGTGTATTCGTTATCGAAAGGGTTTTAAATCATTTACGGCCAAATTCTAGCTAGCTATCTGAACAGTTAAAGATATTTTCATGAATTATTACAGAGTTTAAAAATGTAATTTCATTAAGAAATTATTGCTTAATCTCCTTGTTTATTTCGACAGCGGACGACACAAGTTTTGAATGAACATTTCTTGAATGAAAATGGCACTCTCTTGCACTACGGATCATTCCCATTCAGTACCTTGTAAAAACTGGGGCAGTCTGTGTAAACAATGTTCATACGCATATGGCAATATTTAATGAAAAATAAGAACAAACTTTGTTAAAGTATTTAGAGTATTTCAAACTGACAATTTTTGTAGTTTTGACGAAATTTCGATAAAGAAATCAAACATAATTTGTATGATTTGTTCAAGGTCAGAGCTGAATATTATTTGTAGTTCTGTGTTGTTCGTCCCTAGGCCGGCCATGCAAAACTGAAAGTGAGCGCGCATGCGTCGTTACGCATGATGTATTTGGTTCCGGCCAAAACGATCACAGTAAGCGGATTTGCTATATAGCAAATCCGCTAAAAAGTATTTGAGACGGCCAGGCGACACCGCAAGGCGACTTATGGCTGAGAAGCCGACAGATCTGGTATGCAGAACCTATAGTACAGATAACTGTCCCCAAAGGCGATGTTATTTTTTTGACTGGTCGCCTCTGGGTACAGAGACGATCAAGACAAAATCAGTTGAAAGCTCCGCAAAGATTTTGTGCGCAAGTTTGAACCCTCATAATTTTGCAAATAGAGCGCAAAACTAGGATTTAAACACACCTACTGCTCGTGTATTTAATAACCCTTCGTTTGAAATACAAATATTTTCAATTTAAACGCTGAACATAAGAGAAAACCGTGCATTTCATCTGTTACTCCAGTTGTTTACGTTCCCGAAAACACACAAAATGGCCGCCACGCACGATCAATTTCGTCAGTGTTTTTTCCGAGATTTACTTGTTATAAACGACTTTTACAAGGTCTTTAGGTAATGAAAGGTTTAATAATTTGTCTATGGTCATGTTTGTTACTGAAAGTTAGTTGCATTTCGCTGCAATACAGATTAAATCGACGAAACAGAAAGTCAGTATATCGCTCTATCTTTGCTACCGGAAAATTTACGATGGACTTGAGACGGTACGGTGCACAATAAATGTCCAAATATGAAAAAAATCACCGTAGCGTCTCATTATTGAGACTAGCAGAACCTACAGCACGACACACAACTTCAGTTGCCTTTGCGGATAATTAACTTAAAAGATCAAGATAAGACTGCATTCTGTGGTCAACACAGATAAAGATCAAACCGCACGAACACTGCAGAAAAAACGTGCAGTCTGATTTTGGATCTAAATTATTCTCGACTTTGTTTAATTATCCAGCAAAATACACCATTGAAATTAGTGTGTTTGGTCTCTTTTCCCGGACAGGAAATGTTTTATTTATTTCGCGCAGTCAGGATTAAAAAATTATTCATGCAAAGTATATGGCGACATGGCTTATCAGACTACCGGTTGTGTATGTAACAGTTCTGACAAATAATCTCCCAGGGCGAGTATTGAACCCTGATGCCATAATTATCATCACTACTGGTAAAGAACACTGTTAAATCCAAGTAATTCACTGATAGCAATATAATAAAGAATGTGTAACACTGAACAAAACTGAAACAAAAACAAGAGGACCATGATGGTCCTATATCGCTCACCTGAGTACTAAGCAGTAAAGGTCTACAATGAAGATAAATACCAAATATTGAGGTTCAAGGCCAAATGATAATGAAACAAGAGCGGCAAATTGTCGCAAGATATGCCCATCCCACCGCCAGTTGTCGAGGAGGTATAATAATTGCAAAGGGCAGGTAATGCAACAAACATGTTTACCAAGTCTCAAGTCAATTTGACTTGAGACTTCGAAGTTCCATTCCGGACAAGCAAGAAATAATGTAAAAATGAAGATCAAAGTGGAATTACTCAAAATCCGCGCTAGGTAGAGTTATTGTTCTTGCGCACAGTATTCGGTAATATTGTAACAAACATGCATACCAAGTTTGAAGTCGTTCTGACTTGAGATGACAGTTATATTCCGGACAAGCACTAAATGCTGTAAAAATGATGATCAAAGGGAAATAACTCAAAGACAGCACGAGGTAGAGTTACAATTCTTGTGCATTGCACTTCCAAATATTGCAACAAATACGCATACCATATTTCAAGTCATTCCTACTTAAGATGACAAAGTTTTGCTCCGGACAAGCAAGAAATGCTATAAAAATGAAGGTCAAAGGGGGAGTAACTCAAAATTCGTGCTAGGAAGAGTTATGGTTCTTGTGCACTGTGTAATTTTTCAACAATTATGTATACCAAATTTGAAGATGTTCAGGCTAGAGATGACAAAGTTATATTCCGGACAAGCAGAAAATGCTGTAAAAATGACGATCAAAAGGAAATAACTCATAGACAGTACGAGGTAGAGTTATGGTTCGTTCATACAGCACTTCATATTATTGCAACAAACACAAATGCCAAGTTTCAAGTCAATCAGACCGGAGATGACCAAGTTATGCTCCGGAAAAAGAACTATTCTATAGAACTTTCTAATTCAAGGGCAAATAACTCCAGTCGTTCTGGTCCGATTAGACCCATAATCAAACTCATCCGAGATCTTATGGTCATAAATATTTTGACCAAGTTTGATGCTGATTGGTTAAAATTTGTAGATGTTGGAGTGTAAACAAAGTCAAATATAGCAATTTTTCTTATTTAAGGGCAAATAACTCCAGTTGTTCTGGTCCGATTAGACACATAATTGAACTCATCCGAGATCTTATGGTCATATATATTTTGACCAAGTTTGGTGCTGATTGGTTAATATTTGTAGATGCTACAGTGTAAACAAAGTCAAATATAGCAATTTTTCTAATTCAAGGGCAAATAACTCTAGTCGTTCTGGTCCGATTAGACCCATTATCGAACTCATCTGAGATCTTATGGTCATATATATTTTGACCACGTTTGGTGCTGATTGGTTAATATTTGTAGATGCTACAGTGTAAACAAAAAAATGTGAACGGACGGACGAAGGACGGTGAGTGATCACAATAGCTCATCCTGAGCACTTCGTGCTCAGGTGAGCTAAAAAAAGCCACTTTCTAAAATATGTCTGATACTTGCACAAACTTGATGGAAAATTTGTTTTAAATTATGCATTAGAAATTGCGTTTGTGCAGGTATTTAACGATTTCAATATTGTTTAGTGTTGCAAGGCAGTTTTGTATACACCACAGGAGCATCGAGTAGCAATTGGTTGGTTGTGTTGGAGTTTAACGCCGTTTTAACAGCTTAGGTCATATCACGGCGGTGGGTGCACCTACGCATGTGTTTCCTGGCTTTCTCACACCAGTACTGACACAACTTTCTTTCCAAGTCACTGACTACTTTTCTCACACGCATCAGAAGTGAGAGACAAAACATCACCGTACAGTAAGTTTGCCTAAACCGGGTATCGAACTCAAAACCACCGGGTCACGACTCGGATACGCTAACCACCGAGCTACCCGCCCGGGCAGCAGCTATTGGGTACCTTTCACCGGAATCGTAAGTATTGCCAATGCTTCAAACCGGCCTCGCATTTGATCGACCACTCGTCAGCAAGACAGGATAGGTAAATCGTTTAAAAGAATTTACAGAAATCAGTTTCTGCCAGCAACTGATTCAGCATGACTCAACAAATGTACACACAAACGACAGATTTTTGCTCAAAATATCTGTACATAATCGTCTCTGGGCTGTAGATTTTATTTCACGTTGGCCCTGAAGTAAATCAAGGGAGAAAAGCGTGCCTGACGTTTGACTCGAATTAACGACCCCCGGAATATTAATAACGCAGCTCTACCATCTGAGCTAGCAAGGCATCTGGTCGTGAGTCCACCCAACGTCAACTACAACACTCCTCCCCAACCTGATTTTTTGGGAGTAACCCCCCCCCCCCACACTTCAGTCCCCACGGACCTCCGTTGCCGCTAACCCGCGTTCACCAATTGACCTCGTCGCCAATGAAGTAAATCAAGGGAGAAAAGTGTCCCCGACGTGCGACTCGAACCCACGACCCCCGGAACACTAGTACCACAACTCTACCAACTGAGCTAGCCGGGCATGAGTCCACCCAACGTCAACTACAACAGCCCTTAGGCTATACTAACTACATCTTGGACATGGATGGGCAAAACTGGCATGGGCTCGACGGCATCTTCGTCATAACTCTTTACTAAACAACAAGAAAATTGACTCGTGAATATTAAAAGCATTTGCAGAAGAAAATTAAATGTTCATCAAAGGGGTAGTAAACGTTGTGGGAAAAGGAGAATTTTTTCCGTTTCTCACAATGTTTTCAAATGCTTTCTTACTCAGGGTCGATAACACTAGGGATTTTTGGTTAACTCTTTACCAAACAATCCCAGGTTTTCACGACCCTATAACAGAAACCTTTTGAAAACATTGCGGGAAAAGGAGAAAATGCTGGTAACCAGCATTTTCTCCTTTTCCCACAATGTTTTCTACTCTATCAAGGACAAATTCTGCCATTTGATCCATCTTTAATTTGTCGTCTGCAAATGCTTTCAATTTGGACCAGTCTAAAATTATGTTGTTTGGGAAAGAGTTAAAGGGTTAAAAGAGCGGGCTGGTAAAACGTATCACGTTTGTCGATGGAGTTCAGAAGTAACATTCGAAATGCAGATGGTGGAGATGCATTGATAGCCGACGTTGGGAAAGGGCGATAACTACGTTGTTGCAAGCAGTCAATGAGGGCCATTCTTCGATTATTTCTCTTTATTCCTCTCTGGTACTACATTGGTCCTGATTGGGCGATTACTTGGATTTTATCCTTGATTTTCTTGCACTGAACAGCTATGTTCTTGAGACATTATTTCAAGTAAATCTTGTTAGATTGTTATACAAATCGATATATACGTAGCTCCTGATGATTTAGAACAAAATTTGATTGGATTTACATGCGAACCTTACACATACATCATAAATCATTGTTATATTTATGGCAACATCCCCAAGGATAAAAACAAAGGAATACAGGTGAAAGGACCAATCCGTTATTTGGTAACCTTTAGTCTTTACCAGGAAAGGGAGATAATCTAATTTACAGGAATGGCCCCAATTTAGAGTCGGATCCAATTTAGTATGGGCAGGGTTGTCCCTTCTCACAAAAATGCCCTTTTTTCATAACCTGGGCGAACCTGAATGCGCCGAGGCACCAAAACAGTGTCAGCCTGCCTGAGCCCGTGCCACACATACAGGCAAATGGCATGGGGTTATTGTTGCACAGGACGAGAACATGCCTCACTGCCAGTGCATGTGTATCATAATTATCAGCCCGCAATTACGTCTGAAACTTTCCAGCCTATTGGAAGTCCAGAACTTCACCCAATAAAACGCATCAGGGACCTGCTCAAATGGCGTGTGAACACTTACCCTGGCAACATCTAGGCAAACTCACTCAATACATTGATTGATTGTACGGTGTTATCCACCGTTTTAAACATTTTTTTTTATTTATATCGCGGCGGCCAGCGAACCTATGCATGCTTTCCTGAAGTTTTTTCTACCAGTATTCAGCACAATAATTTTTTCAAAGCCACTGTGCATTTTATTTCATTTGCATAACTGACCTTCCATAATTTGCACTCGCGTTTTTTCTTCCCTGTGTGCTTGAAAATTCAGCCGGAATTTTCGAATTTTGACTCGCATTCGCATGTATTTCGCAAGTTAATGAATGGTCAGCTCTCAAGCGGAATCAATTTTCGGACCAGTCGCTGCCGTCGATACAAGGTCTCATGGAAACAGTGGAAGCTGCACCCCACTAGTAACCCTACGAAGGCTTCACTCCACTAGTAAATTCATCACACTGGGCGCAACAAACATCGAAAACTGGGGGACTCTTTGAAGTGTGCGGTACAAAGGTCGCATTTTCTCATTTTACCCTTAATGTTCAAAAGACTTATTTTTCTGGGCCATTAAAACTCCGGATTGTTTGGTAAAAAGTTCAGATAGATATTCTGACAAAATCAGATAAGTAACAAAGTCAGTGTCTACAAATGTCATACCATCTACTTGTCCCTCCTAACCCTTCACCACACAAATTGTGAATCCCGACTTTTAACGACCCTTTTCTCGCTATTTTTGTTTTTGATCCTTTTCAAGTCAAATTCCATCGTTTGAGCACATTTTATTTCTCTTATAAAAAGTATTCTAATTTGGACACGTCTTAAATTTTGTTGTTTTGTGAAGAGTTAAAATAAGACAATATTTCCTGTAAAACCTGTGACTGGGTCAACAATTTATACTAAATCTGATTGTACATTCAAAATTCAAAAACTAGCCATCTAATTGGTAGAGGTGTTTTGCCTCGACCAATCAGATGGCTAGTTTTGCAATTTATAGCTAAAACGGTATTTGGAATTGCATTACATCTACTAATCAATATTAGAATCACAAAATGTCAACTTCAAAATGAAAGAGCTATTTACATCTTTATTTAAAATCATGTTCATGATTTCACACGACAAAATGACGATGATGTAATGTTCAAAAGTATAAGGTAATAATTCTAAAGAACAAAAGTCCTCAGTGTCATATAATTTCCAACATTTTATCTACTTGCAAGCTGACAAAACTTGTATTACTTGAAATTTTACGAGCTTGTGTGCTTATTGCCAATTCTCATTTTATATCCTATCAATGTTAAAGTTTAGAACTTAAGTGCAGAAACACAAACATCCTCTCAACAATGCCACTCTGAAAGCTAGCATTCATGTTTAATGTAGCCAAGTAAAGTAAACTTCTTGCCTTTATATTAGCTGCAATCCGTAACCCACCAGCTGCAAGACCATTGATTACAATTTAAGTACCATCAAAAACAAATTTTTAACATCATTCACCGTAAAATGGTTACTTTTAGCTGTGGCAAAAGTCTAAAGTAGTGGTAGTAAATATATCACAAACATTAACTGACAATAAAGATCAAAGATTTGCACAATCACTGCTGTCTGATCTTGATCTTTATTGTCTATGCTATCCTTGGGTTCTTTTGGCTAGGAAACTGTGCCTTTTAGAGGAAAAAAAATCATGTTATTTGTTCTACTATTTTACCTTCCCAACGAGAAATGATACATTTTTAACACACTGCCACTTACAATACAAAAGACTCCATTCTAAGCTTTATTCATATTATCTGAGGATTTATAGTCGACAAAACACAAAAAAAAGTACAACATGAAGAAAAAAAAATATCTTTATACACTTTTGAATTGAATTTTACTGTGGTGCAGAATATATGACTAATTGTTCAAACAAATTCTCAAGTTACAATATCAACTCCCAATGACATTGTTTCTTATTTTCTATATCCTTTATGTACAGCAAACCTACAGTTATCTCCCTTTATTTTCAAATTCACTTGCAGTATTTGAGTCTTGTATGTTATCCAGACTGTATATGAGGGAATGACATCTGTGATGAGAGATCTACAAGGAACACATTTATCGTCTGCCCCTCCCTCTGCCACGTCCACCTCTACCACGACCTCCTCTTCCTCCTGGTCCACCTCTACCTCTTCCTCCACGACCTAAAAAAGAACAAAATTTTATCAATCTACTGTTTCAGTTTGTTTGAATGGTGAACAAGTGCTACTTTCAACATTATTTCAATCATATCACACAGACAGCTTGCTTTTTCATGCATGTCCTGACTTGCACAGGTACAAGTCTTGAACTGTAAGGTTTTGAACTGTTTAAAAAAAAATTTCTTTTTGAAATATCACAGATGCTGTAAAATGTCGAAGTTTTCACACGACAAAGCTGAGGCAGACAATGATGACGACACCAGGGGTACGACAATACCTTGATGTTATCTTTGAAAACTGCCAAGCTAAAAATACAGAATAACAGATGCATTAGTTCATTCAACGGAATAAACTGCTTCTATGGAACAAGAGCTTTGTACAACTTGGGGGAGGGTGTACCGAAAGAAATTACTTGTTCCTATATTCAAATGCACCCTCTTGGTGTACTAAAATAAAAAGATAAACCTGCAGTTGGCAAGAGTTTTACAATGATCCCTTGGTGGATTGAATACAATTCTTCTTTTTTTTTCTTTTCAAAACACCAAATTTTAGAATTCTCCAATTTGAGGTGTTTGTAATTGACAGATAAAACATGGCTCAAATGATAGATTTGTTTAGAATGGGTAGACAACAATGGGAAAATGAGAAAAACAGCTGGCCGACAGGCTGAAGGAGAAAGTCATGGTAAAGCTGGTTACCAGCATTTCTCCTTTTCCCTCAACTTGGCCATCTTTCCTAGGGTCACGAAATTGAAACATGGGATTGTTTGGAAAAGGTTTCATGGAGGTTGAACTGTAGAAACAAATTGCACATTACCTCCCCTATCATCTCGTCTCTTCATTCTACCCTTTGGTGTGTCATCTATCAACAATGTGTCCAGGGGCAAGCTGTCTGGTAAGATGTAATACCTGATGTTGTTTCCACGGATACTGAGAGAATCTAATTGCACTGGATCTTTGTTTTTGACTGTCATTTTAACTGCCTTTAAATGAGTGTTCATGCTTACATCAACACCTGCAAAAATCAAATTAACCCATTTTCAAACAATAATTAAAGTTAGAACTTATTCAGTTGAATGCATTTTCAGACGACAAATTTGGATTGGCTTAAATGAATTTGTCTTTCATGGTGTAAAAAACATTGCTGGTAAAGGGGAAATGCTGGTTACCAGCATTTTTCTCCTTTTACCACTATTGTTTTCAAAGGGCTTTTTGGTAGGGGTCATTAAAACCTGGGTTTGTTTGGTAAAGGATAGTGGTGGGCCGATGATCCACTATAGTCGAAAGTCAGTTGGTTTTGGCTTCCGATTGCGATAATTGATTGAGAAATCCTGGAATCGATTGTAGTCGGTACCGGAACTCACTCGGTCCTGAAACGTGAATACAGATTTTTAGCGCTTGGTTTTGTGACTAATGTTAATCACACTCTTCGATTCAACATGGTGGATAACATACACGAAAACTGGCCAGAAAAATGAGCGGGAAAGTTTTGTCCATGGTTGTCTTGACAAAACTTGACAACTCGGCAAGCTTCTCATTTGATCCCTGACCCCGGGTTTTGACGCATGGATATTTGAAATGACCTGTCTTTGACGCTAAAAAATATCTGCCTAAATGTCAATCTGACGCATGAAATAATCGTCTAAAAATTCGTATAACTTAGCTCGAGTGCCTCCGGCAGAAATATGGGCTAAACACGATCAGTATCAAATGCGAAAGGCACGCGCATAATAATCAAGCTGGCGAGTCATTTATGAAAATGTAATAAAGGTGTTAATCCTTTTATCTAGTGTAAAGTGACAGATTTTAAAGTTACCTGCTATTTAAAATGACAAATTGATGTTAAATCATGTGGTAATACTTCTCCAAAAATTAACTGACATGAAAAATAGATAGCCAATAAAAACCTTGAAAACCCACGACAATACAATGATCAGCATGGCATCGTCCGATCAGGACCAAAATAAATGGTATTAAATAAAGCAAAGAATTTAATGTATTTCCTTCGATTTCTAAAGTACAAAACATAACATCTTTATAAACCTAATATTATGTATACAAATTGTCCAATATTTAAAGCAAAAAGGTATTCTCAGTTAAACAGAGAAACCGATTGTATAACCGATAGCTAGTTGGTTTGCTTTTCCGATTATAAAGCGATAATCGATTGTAATTTTAAACCGATTGCCCAACACTAGTAAAGGATAACACAGAGGTACAGATGTAGGCAGTGTCTAAGGGTAGAGTCGTATTTCTTTAATTCTTTACTATAACTAATCGTGTGAGAATTCCTTTGTTGTCTCATAGGATCTGTAGTGACAACAATAGTATTCTGCCAAGGATTATTCAGGAAGGGGACAACTGTTCTGTCTACTTGCAAAAATAGGAGACATTTTCATAGTTAGTGAGAGAAAGGCACTCAAAATCACTACTCAGATAAATCTTTCACGGACTAAGTCCATACATATAGCATAAGGATGGGACATTTTCTTCACATCAAACGGATGTCCTAGAAACTCCATCTTGGAAAAACACTGCAACAATGGAAGTTTTAGAACACACACACACAAAAAAAAAAAACCCTTCAGAATTAAAGAAAAAAAAAAAAAAAATGCATCCCGGTGCCAACGCTTGGCTGCAAGTCTTTGATTTTCAGGGAAAATTCGAAGTCGAAAAGGGGTCATAACTCTGTCACAAATACTTTACTTTTTACATGCCCTTGTTTCCCCCTTTTGATAGTAAACAAACTGTCCAAGTTTGAAAAAAATATCTTTAGTAATAACAGAGATATTGCAAAATGTCGAAGTTTTTGCATGACGCAGCCTGTGCTATGACAGTATTGTAGTATTCTCCAAAAGCAGCCAAGCTAAAAATCAATTTTTCTTGACCTCTGCCTTTTGAGTATCATAACACTCTTAATTACTTAAATATACAATGCAGATCAAGTTGATCAGAAGTCAGTGATTCAGACAAGCAACTTGATATTTCAGGTACCTTCTAGAAAAGGCACGTTTTTTGAACATGGTAAAAGCATATGGTTGGAAAATCCTTGAATACCCTTTCAGACTTTATCTATAACCCCATAAACTAGAGATAGTCTTGCGAACAAGGTGTATTTACCTGTGATAGTCCCATGCACTTGTGTTCCATTCTTCAATTCAATTGTTACTGTCTCATGACTAAGCTTCATCAAAAACCTGTAATTATACAGAGTTAATAATTATCATGTCATGCTTTTTACACCCTGTAGTACACTGATCTTCAGTGTCTGTTCTTTGCCAGATATTCTGACAGAATCAAGTTTGGAAATTATTGTATATGAACCTAATTGCTTGGAGGAAAATGTCCTTATAGCACAACAAGGGTTAACATGTCTGTCTTTTATTACATTTAAAGTTTATGCTAATGTGCTACAAAAGTCGAATTACAATATGGTTTACAAAGTCTAAAATTTTATATTGTAAAAGATACATCTTTACAGCCAGAGAGAAAAAAGGGGTTAAAACTTTTTAGTGAGCAGAATGATTCAGATATATTTCAGCTGTATAAATACTGATAAATAATCGATAAATATGGTGTCCGGGATTGAGAAACTCAAGAGATTTGTCTTCAAATTAAAACCTGAAACATCATGGCTTCCTCTGATGCATTTTCTACATGTATCAGTTGTAATATGTGGCCTCTTGCAAGCATTAGGGGCAACATTTGGTATGGTAATCCAAGAATGATTATAGTTTCATATAAAAATGAAATGGGTTAAAAAATTAGCTGAAAACAATGTATCAATAAATATTCACAGAACTGATAGGTATATTCAATGAAAGTTGCACAAACCTGAACCTTCCAGAAACAAAGTGTTTTATACAGCCCCGGCATCACAAGATCATGACACAGAAAATGGTTGTTTTTCTAAATCAAATTTCTTCCAATATGCATGAAATTTCTCATTCTAGCTTCAAATTATCATTGGAAGCATTCTAGTTAAAATACTTTAACTCACAAAATAAGCATTGAATGGGATACATGTGGTGTAAATTACTGCTGTGGTGTATTATAGTGTGACTGACTGTGAACAGTGGTTTCTTAATCCCTTCAACCATACCTGACACCCTTTTATCATGGCAGGCATTGGAAAATGTGGCAAATTTGACACTAAACTTGACTTACATGAAAAAGTTATCTTTATTTTTTCATAACTGTTAAGTTATGCATTACATCTAATGTAAATATAGCTGAATTTGTTTTCAAGATGCCTTCAAATTCACACTGCAAGAAACATGCATATCAGGCAAAGGGTTAATTGACTGCAGTCCTTGTTCTTTTAGTCTACGACGACTTCCATTAAATATGACCAAACTGTATACTAACAGAAGGTACTCAACCCTTTCTCTCTGAAATCAATAACACAATGTTAAAATCTATTGTAAAATGGTCAGATATCGGGCACAGCACGATCGATATCGCACATTCAAAAACATCAAACGCCTTTATCATTTGTTCGTAAGAAATTTAGAAACAGATTGCCCGCAACTGTCCTGTTAGTACACTCGAATGGTAACGGGATTGTTGTGTCACGGGAGTATTTAAGAATCTATTTGCAAATTGTGCTAGTTACATGTTAAAAGCCTTGGCTGCAGGAAGGATTATCAGAAGTTTGTTTACATGATAGCCGCAGTATCCCTCTCATTCGGATCGATGATCCTCAAAAAAAGTATATATAAGGATGTACATAAAGGATTTCATGATCTCCTTGTTCGTGTTTCTACCAAACTTGGTGATACTTACCGTACTAGCTTCATGATTGGTGTTGATTTGAGATGATTCGATCTAGAAACGTTTCATTCGCGGCACAAGCTAACCGGTAGACGCTTTGTTTCTCCGACTTCCGCTTCCGGTTTTGTCTAAACCGACCAAGACACACAAGCCGGAAGCGTGTTGTCGATCTTCGTGTTCGTCGGACAGATACGAGTACTGATTTACCAAAACGCAAAAGAAGATTTAAGACTTGTTCATATTGACAACATTTACAGAAGAAAATCAATGTTTTCAGCAAAACTTCAAATACTTGTAAAAGTAGGAAACATTATGGGAGGAGGAGAAAATACTTGTTACCAGCATTTTTTTTCGGCGTGGCTGAATTTGTTGGGCTTTGACTTACTTTTCTATACTGATTAAAAAAAAAAGAATAAACAGAAATTTGTGACTGGTAAAAATATGTACACATAATTTTTCTATGAGCCCCTGCCAATTTGCATGCAAGTTTACGCCATCTATCTTTTTTAAAGGTATTTCTTTTTTCCATTTTCTAAATTACATATTTGTTAAAGTCTCTTCCTTCAGCAGAGAACCAGGGATCAAATATATAGGATCCCTGAGAGAACCGAAACCAGATCGATTTGTAAATGATTAAGGTTCAACGAAAAAATTAAAACTAAATGAACAAGTAAGGAAAGACTCTGTAGAAATTGAATAAGTAACCATTCCAATGTTGATCAAGCTACATGTAGTTACTTTTAAGATCAGTGTACAACAAGATGAGACTGCACAGAACAGTCAGTCTGATCTTAATTTACACTGTCTATTTTCTTTTCCAGATATAGTCATCTAAACAAAACTAGCGTTACAATCTTTGGGTCTTATTTCTATTTCATTTTTATTCAGAATGATACATGTGAGACATGCTCTGGCAAAAGGGGGCTTAATGCATCACCTAGATTCATTAAACCAACCAAGTCATCACATAATCATGGATCCATGAAATTCATTTTGTCTAACGACCAATGAAAGCATGAGATGGAGTGGTCCTTGCACATACAGAAAATTGATTCAGACTGCACAGGCTGACCTGGGTTGATACTTTTGGCAGATGCAATAAGCCCCCTTTTCACAGAGCGCGGCTCATGTGTATGTATATGTCAGGGGAGGTTACCAATGTATGGTTGTCATATTAAGAGTTATCTCCCTTAACCTTCTACCAGCCTTAATCCAAATTGAAAGCATTTGCAGACGACAATTTTAGTGTGGCTCAAATGATGCAATTTTTCTTTGATAGGGTAGAAAACATTGAGAGGAAAGGTGAAAATGCTGGTAACTAGCATTTTCTCCTTTTCCCACAAAGTTTTCAAAAAGCTTCTTTCCCAGAGTCGTTAAAAGTCGGCATGTTGTGGTAAAGGGTTAAAAAATTTTGAGTTAGCTTAAGATGGTCAATCACTTGAAGCAGTATGAGTGATAGACTTAGAAGATTATTGCAATACAAACTGATATTGGATTGCCACGCGTTTGCTCCTTTTGTCACTCTTGTACCATGTCTAATATTTTTTGCTACACAAATTTTTCAGGAAAAGAGTATTGCTCTTTTCCTAATCAAAATTAATCGATAAAGAGCCTTTCACAATTATAGGTGCCTTTGTGGCCAGTGTAGATCAAGATCAGACTGTACAGGGCACATAACATGTATTCTGAATTTTTATTTTTATTTCTAATGCACACACTGACTTCTTAGCTGAAGCAACATAGACTAAAGAAACAATGAAATAACAATTATTTGGATCTTACCGTATTTCTAGACTCGGAATGTAATTATTATGGTGGCCTTATTCAGAGCCTTATAAGGATTGATAGAGTTTTAGGACTTCGGGGATGTTCAAAAGTCAAGGTTTCAACTTCAGTATCATCATAAACAGGAAAATTTAAGATCTGAATGATGCTGTTGACTCATAGCTTCCTGCAGCCAACCTTTTTCCTCTTATCAGATCACTGTAGAAAACCATCCCAAGGTCCCTATTTGTCAACCATTCTGAATTTTATTGTAAGTCTTATTTTTGATATAGAAAGTAACACAACTTCTGATTGGCTAAACCATTTGGTTTAGCAAATCAAAAAATGGTATAGCCAATCAAGAGTAGTCTAATGCAACTTCTGATTGGCTAAACTATTAGGCTTAGCAAATCAGAAGTTGCTTCACTCTCAAATTTAGAAAATTCTTGAGAATAAGACTAAGAATGTTCGTAGGTATGGTTGGTGAACATGGACCGAGATCACTTGAAAACATGGAGTCCAAAGAGAAATTTTAATGCCCAGTCACCCCTCTTGCTACTATGATTTCCCATGTATTCATGAATTTATCACCCTTTTTTTTAATGAATTGATTATCCATATTGCTCAATTGTCTGCATGGTCTGTGTCACCATTCGAAGGCTTATACATTTTCTGATATCTCTGTCATTATTGAAGACATTTTTGTCATCTGCAAATGCTTTCTTTCTGTACAAGGCTAAAATTTTGTCTCTTGGTAAAAGAAATTAAAGCATGCTTTGCATCCTACATATAGAAGACACATCAGGAATAAACAGATAGGAACACTGTGTGCCGTGACATAAACTAAAAAAACTTTTGAAAATAGCTTATGCCCTTGGCTCTTTGGAGCTAAAAGCATTTGGTGAAGACAAAATTAATAAAATATGTTTCATATGATTGGATTGATCTTTGAAAGGATAGAAAGTCTGTCCCAATGATTTTTAACACTTTACCACACAATAGACCGACTTGTAACGACCTTGCAGAAGAAAGCTTTTGAAAACATTTTGGGAAAAGGAGAAAATGCTGGTAACCATCATTTTCTTCTTTTCTCGTATTTTTTCCTACCCTATCTAAGACAGAAATCATCATTTGAGTTACATTTGATTATTCCTCTGCAAACACTTTCAATTTAGTCCAGTCCAAAATTATGTCCTTTGGTAAAGAGTTGAACTTTTTATTGGGTGTCTGCAAATGCTTCCAATATAGATGATGAATTTTGTCTGCTGGAAGATTAAACACGTAAGAGATTGCAGGTAAGTTTTTGTTTTGCCAAAGACCATTTTTGAAAACATTTTGACAAAAGGAGAAGTTGCTCATTAAAAGCAATTTGTTCCATGGCCACAATGTTTTCACATAATTTGTATTCATGTATTTACCATTTACCAGATAATCCCAAGTTTCAATCCTTAAGGTGCCTCTCACAACTAAAGATACCTTTGTGTCCAGTGTAAATGAAGATCAGACTGCACAAAACATGCAGTCTGATCTTTCATCTACACTGTCCACTTTGCTGAAACACCATAGCTGAAACCAACATTGAAATTGCACTTAATTTGGTCTTATTTTTAGGCTAAAAATGTCCAATGGGTTAATTCCACACTCCATGTGTTAACAACCAAGGTGGAAAAAGCTTTTGAAAACATTGTGGGAAATGGAGAAAATGCTGGAAACCAAAAAGTGCAGTCTTTTGAAACTAAAGCTTGGGGTATACATTGAAGACCAGACTTCATATTCTGTGCAGTCTTATCGCAATCTATGCTGTCTGCCAAAGCACCTGTTTTCACCTATTGCACTGGATGGATTTACCTCTTCCCAAATGATAAGTTTGGACTCTTCGAAATTCAAAACGTCTGTGGACAACAAATTTGAAATTGTTACAAATGAGTGCAAGTTCTTTGATACGGTAGAAAACATTGTGAAAAAAGTAGAGAATACTTGTAACCAGATTTTCTCCTTTTCCAATGATACTTTCAAAAACATTCTCTCCCAGGGTCAGTAAAACTTAGGACTGTTGGGTAAAGGCTTAACCATTATGCTGCTAAATAAATGAAATGAAATTTTCAAGCCAACAGGAAAACCCCAGATTTTGCTATTTTAAAAGTATTTTTGGTGAAAAGATATCTCCTTATGGGACAGTGTAGATCCAAGATCAGACTGCACGTTCTGTGCAGTCTGATCTTGATCTACACTGTCTGTAATAGGTCCCAGGGTCACGCTTAGCAGCCTCTGGATTAAATAAGAGATTCAGCAGATACGAGTAGTTCCATGTAAAATACGACAAAAAATGTACGACAACAAAGCCCACTATTTAAAACCCTTTATTAGCAGAAATAGCACCATCACAAATAGAAAGTTAAATTTAGAATGCTTAGCCATTCACCAAACTAAGAATTCTAGACTGGTTAACTCTTTATCAAACAACAAAGTTTTAGACTAGTCCAAATTGAAAGCATTTGCAGACAACAAAATAAATGCAACTAAAAAATTGAAATTTTATTTGGGAAGGGTAAAAACACTGTGGGAAAAAGAAGTTGCTTGTCACCAGCATTTTTCTCCCTTTCCCACAATGTTTTTCAAAAGCTTTCTGTCTCAGGGTGGTTAAAAAGTCTGGATTGTGTGTTAAAAGATAAACCTTCAAAGCATTTTGGTGACAAAAACTATAACATGACCCAAATGATGGAATTTCTTTTTGACAGGACAGAAAACATTGAGAGAAAATAGAAAAAATGCCAAAAACCGGCATTTTTCCCTTTCCTCACATTTTTTCAAAGTACTGTTATCAGGGTCTTCAACACATGATTGTTTATATGGTAACCAACTTTTTCTCCTTTTCCCACAATGTCTTCAACAGCTTTCTTCCTAAGGTATGTGAAAAGAGAATTCTTTTGTAAAAAGGTTAACCTGTTAATTTACATGCTGCTTTCAATCAGACCAAAATTTTAATACATGTTTTACATGTTAAGTACGTGTTTAACATGTACAAATTTTAGTACATGCTTACAAGTACAGCACATGTTTTTACAAAGATAAAACATACATGTACCATAAAAAGATAGGTAAAAGGCCCATTCTGAATTATTTGGAAAATATTGTGGGAAGAGGAGAAATAATTGCTTGTTCCATTTTCCCACATTATTTTCACAAAGTCTCAATAGCTGGGGCATAAAAAGTTGTATTTGTACAGTAATCTGCCAATACATGACATGGATATTTTCCCACAGTGCAACCAAAAAATTGTAAATGATCATGAATATTGAGGATAAAACTACAAAAGTTGTGCAGTCTGATCATCATCTACACTGTTTGCAAAAGCACTTTAAATTTTTGCTAGCAATATACAGATCACACTAAAAGAAAATGTTTGCTGTTAGGTATGAATAGCTTTGTGGTCTGTTCTTCTACATCCTACATCTTCACATGCATAATTGCTGCAACTGATGGTCTCATGATTGGGCATCTGAGAAGTGGTGGGAACATATCCTCACTTTTACAATGACAGAAGGAGAATTGACTGCAAGAGGTGTCAACGCTCCACTGCAGTTGCCTTTTCTGTGAAAGTTTGGGATAATAGAAGTAGTGGAAACATTTTCTCACTTTTACATTGTGACAGAAGCAGAATTCACTGCAACAAGCACCAACAATCACATAACCCTTTACTAGACGACAATTTTTTAGCTTTGTCCAAATCGAAAGCATTTGCAGACAACAATTTCAGTGTGGCTCAAATGGTGCAATTTTTCTTTGATATGGTAGAAAATATTGTGGGAAAAGGAGAAAATGCTGGTTACCAGCATTTACTCCTTTTTCCTCAATATTTTCAAAAAGCTTCTCTCCCAGGGTTGGTAAAAGTCGACATTGTGTGGTAAAGGGTTAAAGATGCTTTTTCAAAGAAAAATTTTGGTTGAAAAAGGAGCATAACTGTGTCCAAAATATTTCAGATTTACTGGCCAGGTATGGGTTCCCCTTCCCTGAAGTCAGTAACTACTCCAAGCTGAAGTAGACATCTTCAATAAGGATAATGATATAAAGGAAACTGCCAAAGGTTATCACTAGGTAAGGGTGAACCAAATAGTTTTTCCACAGAAATGTATGAAATGAGATTTAAATAAATCTTCTAACTCTTTACTAAACAATGAAATTTTGTACTCAACCAAATTCTAAGCATTTGCTGACAACAAATTAAATGTAGATCAAATGATGATTTCTGTCATTAACTGGGTTGAAAACATTGTTGGAAAAGGAGAAAATGCTGGTTATCAGCATTTTCTTCTCTTCCAACCATGTGTTCAAAAGCCTTCCGTTTCAGAGTCATTAAAACTTGGGAATGTGTGGTAGTGTTAAACAATAAAGTGCATTCCTAAATATACATATACAGAGCGAGACCGGGTATTTCCGAACCATCGGCAATTAATGAACAAGTTTTTAAAAATTGTCTTATCCCTCCTGGAGTCAATAAAGATGTCATATGTCGTTATGAAGTTTATGGCATATTTCTTTTCCATGCCATTTTTAATACTGTGAAGGTTAAAGCCACTGTTGTAAGGAATATATCGGTCATTTTCTAAAAGTGACAACGCCATGCTTAGAAAATTACCATTTTCTCAATTTTTCGAGAAATTTTGTTAAGAGTGTAAAATGCACCTTTTTCTCCCAGGGCTCGATATTTAACCCTTTACCACACAATGACACCTTTTAACACCCCTGAAGAAGAGGCCTTTTGAAAACATTGTGGGAAAAGGAGAAAATGCTGGTAACCAGCATTTTCTCCTTTTCCCACAAAGTTTTCTACCCTATCAAAGAAAAGTTGCGTCATTTGAGCCACTATGAAATTCTCTTCTGCAAATGCTTTCAATTTTGGATA
The DNA here is from genome assembly GCA_946811185.2 of Hippopus hippopus. NCBI lineage: Eukaryota > Metazoa > Mollusca > Bivalvia > Cardiida > Cardiidae > Hippopus > Hippopus hippopus. Next base: position 8,376,327 of record OX328103.1, on the reverse strand, counting down.
GGTCTTAAATTTTGCCGTGTGGTAAAGGGTTTAGGGTCTTTCATTTGTACTTTATACATTAAAACATATAACATTGTGTAAAATAGTCTTACCACATGGTTAAGTGCCTGAAAAACATGTTCGGAAAAGCCCTCACCTAAACTAATACGTGAGGGTATTCACAAACTGTAGCTAATTGAATAACTTTAAATGAAATTGAGAATAAAACAGAAGAGATCATTTAATTCTGCTATTAAGGACTCCCACGGGCATACTTATTCTAATACCAAATTACATTACAAACTCGAGCAAGACCGTGTATTTCCAAACAGTGAAGCAAAAATCTTCGTTGTACGGTAATACCCGCTGATAGACCTAATGGTCTGTCATGTCATTTTATACATTGAAATGTGCTATTTCTTTTACAGACTATTAGGATCCAAATGAACAATTTTCTGCCATTTGAATGCAAATTTTGTTAAGATTATAGGTTTTTAGATAACTTTGAAATAAAGACATTTTTTTTTTAAAAATCCGGAATTGTTTGTAAATATCCGATGTGGGTGTTCGCAAGTGCCAACATGTTCGGTAATGGCCTCTCTTACTTTGAAACTTTAACACAAGGTTATTCGGTAATCTCTACAGTTTATGTATTGTGAACGGTCTGTAAAGAAACAGCATATTTCAATTTACAAAGTGACGTATCAATCGTATGTCTATCTGTAGGTATAACTGAACAACAAAGATTATCGTTTAACTGTTTGGAAATACCCGGTCTCACTCTAATAATCCCAAAATTCACAATTACTGTTCTGTGTTTTTGTTTCAGATTTTTGTCTATATACAAGTCACACAATATCAACATTTAAGTATACAGGAAAATGTCGAAGCTTTTGTACAATTATGACTATCCAGATACAGACAAGGGTGACAACAATCAGGCAACGACAATTCTTTAACTCTTTACCACACAAAAAAAAGCAGACTTGTCCAAATTGAAAGCATCTGCAGATGACAATTTAAATGTGGATCAAAAGATGGAATTTGTCTTTGATAGGGTAGAAAACATTGTGGGAAAAGGAGAAAATGCTGGTTACCAGCATTTTCTTCTTTTCCCACAATGTTTTCAAAAGGCCTCTTCTTAAAGGTCGTTAAAACTCCGGATTGTGTTATATAGGGCCAAAAACATGCTGCTGAGCTAAAAATATAAAGCACTATAAGTACAAGAAACAAGAACTCAAACCACAGTGCAACCCTACTGGTATTTCTTATGCTTGATATAATACGTATTAGTCATGCTCTGGCAAAAGGGAGTTTCAATGCATATCTATAATGCATGATACCATGTAAGTCATCACGTCTCTACAGATCCATAAAATCCATTTAGTCTAATAAGGGACTGGATTCTTAGATAGAATGGTCCTTTGACAAGCAGAAAGTTTACAAAGAGTAACAAGTTTCGACCATTTCAGTCTGCGCAGACTGACGTAAGTCGATACTTTCTGCAGATCCATTAAGCCCCCTTTTCACAGAGCATGGCTCATATCATCAGTAATGTAAATAGTATCATACAAAATTGATAAATCATATATAAAATCACGTCCTCAAAAGTTCAATTGTAGCCTGGGCCTGTTACTTACCAACCAATCTCAAATAGAATTCTTAATGTTTTTCTAAATTATAGAAAGTAACACAGTTTCTAAGCAGCTAAACCATTTGGTTTAGCCAATCAGAAATTGTGTCACTCTGAAATTTAGATTTTTTTTGAGAATAAGAATTAGAATGTAATAGTGAACATGGTGCTAGGTTCCAAATATACTGTACCTATTCTTTTTTTTTTTAATTTCTGAACGGATTTGTCTTATAGTTCCCAACAAACAACATGAAAACAGCTAGATCACAGGTACTACTTGTTGAAATACTTTGATATTAGAAAAGCAGTCTAGAATTTGATCTTATGAAATTAGAAAAATGAAGAAAATACCAAAAAAGGAACAGAAAAATTAACGTTTTTCATTAGTCACAGAGTTTTTGAAATTTATCAACTGCTAATACAATTAGAGCCTGAGTAAATTTCAAGACTTTCCATCTGATTGGCTGAGACGCTTTGTCTCAGCAAATCAAATAGCTAGTTTAGTAAATCTAAATATGAACTGAATTCAGAATGATTTGGTGAACATGTTGCCTGAAAATGTCTCTATGTAATAGAGGGTTTAAAAAAAACAGACTGGTTGCACTGTGGTTTATTGTCAAACAGAGGTAATATTCTGGTACAGTTCTTTGGACTGGTCACTACAATAATCACTGGTTTGATCAGCACTATAGACAGAGTTGCTGAGCAACGGAATGTATTTATTATAGGAACTTGTGTGAATTATTTCCTGGGAATAACGTTTTGTTTTGTCTTTCCTATTTCGAGGCGGTGACACAGACTTAATGTCAACGTCTTTACTGTGCCGATCTCCTGACGGAAAATCTACACTGTTACTACGTGGGCGCCCAACCACTGCTGGAATAAAAGTTTTCGATTGTTTACCTGGAGGTAATCGGAATAAAGGAGTCCCACTTAGTCTCTTTACATTCAAATTACATGTATTCAGTTTTTCTTGTGAAGAACTTCCATGAAATGAACGTCGATTTATCACAGTGCTAAATTTGGCAGCGTTGGCTTGTGTTACAGTGTTCTGACACGATGATGGCGGGATTTCGAATGCTTCCGTGTCATCTATCACTATGCTTGTTGTCGGGGCATTGAGGCAGGGTTTTAAAAGTTCCACGTTTTTTGTGAGATCAACGATAATATCCTCGACGTCCACTCTATCGTTCATGTCCATCTCCAAGCAAGAATAAATAAAGTTACATCTGGAAATACCAAAAGAATTAACTCCTTACAACATGATAAAATTTTGGACCAAACCAAATTGAAAGCATATGCAGAAGACAAATTAAAGTAGCTCAAAAGATGACTTCTGTCTTTGATAAGCTTTTGCAGACAACAAATTGAATTATGGGATTTGTCTTTGATATGGTAGAAAACATCGTGGGAAAGGTAGAAAATGCTGGAGACTTTCATTTTCTACTTTTCCTTCAATGTTTTCAAAAATGCTTTTCCTCAGGGTTATTATAAAACATGATCTTTCAACACATACCTGTGGAAAGATACAGCTGACAAAATTTTTGCATTAAGATAAGCCTCCTGAGAAAGTTTTTTTTTTGTCTTGCAGCACTACCTTTGAAAACATGGTCAAAAGAGGAATTGCTTGAATTTTCTGCAGTTTTATGATGGGCATGCATTAAAGTAGTTTTTGTATATTGACTATAAAGCCATTTCATTATTATTTAAATTATACAGCGGCAGCAAGGACATCTATCCATGCTTTCCCAAGGTTTCTTGTACGAGTACTTCATAATTTGGTTTGTATTGGAGTTTAACGCTATTTTAACAGCTTAGGTCATATCATGGCAGTCAGTGACACACCCATGTGTTTCCTGGTTTTCTCACACCAGTACTGACACAACTTTCTTTCCAAAGCCACTGACTACTTTTCTGACACACATCAGAGGTGCGAGGTGAAAAATCGCCAGAAAGAAAGTTCGCCACAACCGGGTATTGAACCCACAACCTCCAGGTCACGAGTCAGATACACTAACCACTGAGCTACCCGGCCAGGCTTGTACTTCATAAAACATTCTTCCCATGCCACTGGCTGCTTTTTCACATAAATACCATAAAGAAAGTGTTCATCATTGAGAGAGGAATGAATCTTGATGAAATGATTATCATCAGTACTTGGAAACAATTTAGCCAAGCTATGGAATCATACCAGCAACCTCTGAGTTTCAAGCTACAGACTGAGCTATTAGGCATGGTATGTTTAAGTAAGTTTTTATCTTAAGTACAAAGTTAAGACAATCTTCTACAAAAAAAACTAAAACTCTTGTACTGACAACTTTTAAAGAAAAAACAACAACAGAGTTACGCCCTTTACCATACAATCCAAAGTTTTAATGACTCTGAGAAAGAGGCCTTTTGAAAACATTGTCAGAATAGGAGAAAATGCTGGTAACCAGCATTTTTTTCCTTTTTCCAAAATGTCATCTACCCTCTCAAAGAGAAATTTTATAAGTTGAGCCACTTTTGAATTGTCATCTGCAAATGCTTACACTTTGGACTAATCCACGTAGTTCTTGTGTGGTAAAGAGTTTAATAAAATTATCAAAAGAAACACTCACAGTTCCTCTGGACAATTTCGAGGTAGATTTAGACGTCCACCATTTTTGACGAATTCTAGTACCTGACTGTTTGACAGTCCCTGATATGGAATACTTCCGAATGTCACAATCTCGTAGATTGATATTCCGTAACTCCAAATATCAGATTTTGCAGTGAAAAATCCATCTGATAGACTTTCTGGGGACATCCACCTTACAGGTAACATACCTAGAAAAGTCATATTTATATAATTTATTCCATTTTTTCTCTTGCTTTCCCTTGACACACAGAAACAAAGAACAAAGCCCCCCCCACTTCCCACAGCCTTATCACTGGGTGAAGAAAAATATCAACTGGACATCATATCTGTAATAGTAAAAAAAAAAATGAAAAGTAAAATATGCAAAAGTTTAGAAAGCTAAAAAACTTTTTGTCAACATTTCATCCAAAACAGCATCTTCTGACACATGGACAACCGTATCCATGTAGGAAGCCCTACCCCAAACTTTGGTCTTGTTGAGGGTATCAAAATTAGCAATTTAATGTCTTATGTCCAAATCCATATTTTCTGAACCCCCCCCCCCCCCCAAAAAAAAAATCCAACACTTATATTTTGAGTCATGCTCTGTGAAGAACAGGGGGTTTATTGCATATGCAAAAAGTACTGACCCAGGTCAGCCTGCACAGGCTGACATCAGTCCAAACTGTTTGCTATATGTGAACTTTATACATGTCAAAGGATCATTTTTACCTCATGATTCCATCAGTTGTTCGACAAAATGGATTCTATGGATCCATAATTACGTCACACCTTCCCTGACAACATGCATCACAGAGATGCATTAAACCCTCTTTTGACAGAGTGTCACTCATTTTCAATCTCCATATTTTCCAATTAACTCTTTCCTTACCATAGACGACACCAGAGGCTTTTGTGGACAGTATAGATCAAGATGAGACTGCACAGAATGTGCAGTCTGATCTCTGGTCTACATTGTCCACTGCTATATTCTAGAATATGACTGATTTGTCTCTTTATCTTGCAGAGGAAATGTATTTGTCACCTTCAAGAAAATGCAATTTATTTTTTCAGTAGTGAAAATACTAAATCTTGTAGTGCTATAAAAATGAAACTGACATCTCTAGTTAGTGCAAGAATGCAGAGTTTACAATTTAAAAGCTGACTTTGTCAGAGTGTCTTTCAAATAAGCAGACAGGATAGATTAAAGATTGGAGTGTATCTTCTGTGCAATCTGATCTTGATCTACACAGTCCACATTAGCCTTTTGACCCTGGTTCAGTGCAATTTGAGGATAAGTTGTATCTAGGTAATTCATTTATTTCTTTACCACATGGCAAAATTTTAGACCTGTCCAAATTGACAGCATTACTTTGCAGATGACAAATTAGATGCAGCTAAAATGAATGGTTATGTCTCTCAGAAGGTAGAAAACATTGTGGGTAAAGGAGAAAATGCTGGATACCAGCATTTTCTCCTTTACCCACAATGTTTTCAAAGGCCGTCCTTCTTGGGGTTGTTAAAACTTGGGACGTTTTGGTAAAGACTTATTTTAGAAACATTTCTTACCTCTTTTATTAAATCTGTAATAATCAGTATCACAGAGTGGGCGTGTCATTCCAAAATCTCCGATCTTCACCGAGCCATTGGAATGTACAAGACAATTACGACAGGCCAAATCTCTGAAAGCAAGGTTAAAACGACAATTAATAATAAATAAAGTAACAATAGCTATTGATAATAGCATTTCTTTGAAGATCTTTGTATGGGAAAGTGGCCATTAGCTAAGGATTGTTGTGTCAAGTATGGGTAAAAGAAACTCAAGGAAAGTATTGATGACCTGTACATTTGCTGCCGCAATATGAAATGATTTTGAAAACAGAGAAATACACAACAAAACAAACACACAAGCCTCTAAAAACAATATTACCTGTGAACAAATTTGAAATCATGTAAATATTGTAGTCCGTACGCAACATCTAGTGCCATCTGTGTAAGTTTGTGAGCATTCACATCCTCCGCTTCCTTGGCCACAGATCCCACCAGGTTCCGTCGGGATAGTAAGTAAGTTTTCAAATCACCTAAGTAAAGAATATAAAAGTAGGGTTCAATGTATCTGCAAAAAGTATCGACGCATGTCAGCCTGCGTAGGTCGACATGGGTCAAAACTGTTTACTGTCTGTAAAATTTCTGCATGTCCAAGGACAATTCTATCCCAAGATTTAGTCAGTTGTTAGCTACAATAAATTTTATGGATCCATAGTTGCGTAAAAACTTACTTGGTATAATGCATCGTGGAGATGCATCTAACCCCCTTTTCCCAGAGTGCCACTCTGATGTATTAGAATATTTAAAACGCTTTTGCTTCATAACTAAACATTTTTAGGACACTGAAGGGATCCAATTACTATTGCACTTAAAGCTTAACCCTTTACCACACAATTTTGAGCTTTAATGACCCTAAACTAGGCTTTTATAGGCATAGTGGGAAAAGGAGAAAATGCTGGTTACCGGCTTTTTCTCATTTTCAGACAAAGTTTTCAACGATGAGAAAGAAGCCTTTTGAAAACATTGAGGGAAAAGGAAAAAAAATATTGGTAACCAGCATTTTATTTTTTTCCCCCACAATGTTTTCTACCCTTCCACAAACATATTACATCATTTGAGCCACACTTCACTTGTCATCTGCAACAACTTTGAAATTTAACAAGTCTAAAATTTTGTTGTGTAGTAACGAGTTAAAGGGAAAAATGTCGATGCATTTACAATTGACTCTAAAGTGTTACAAACTTTCCTTTTTTTTAAACTTCTCTTTTTTTTTTCATTTTTGAAAACCTACCATGCAACAAAAATTCCATGACAGTCAAAACAGGCTCTTCTCTGGTACAGACTCCCAATAAATGTACAATATTTGAATGGCTGAATCTTTTCATCAATTCTGCTTCACTCAGAAAGTCAACCTAAAATTAACCAAGGCAGTAGGTTATATAGTTACTGACTGAGCTCCCAGGCAACAAGACAAGGACCTGCACTCATAAAAAATTGAGCATGTGCTCAACTGGGCCATGCTTTAAGTTTCAATCAAACTTCAGACATTATGAAGAAAATAAAGATAAGACTTTAATTCATGAACACAAAGAAAAGCTATTAAAGTGCAAAAGTGACTATATGACTATTATCTCATAGTTCCAAGTTTTGACAAGCGTGAGAGATAAAAACACAGCTTTTGAAAACGTAGTGGAAAAAGAAAATGTTGGCAACCAGCATTTTCTATTTTTTTTTTCACAATGTTTTCTGATTTCTCAAAGACAAATTCCACCGAGAAAGCCAAATCAAAATTATTGCCTGCCAACTCTTTCACAGAGACAGTTCTAATACTTTTTCATGAAGTACAGAGTTCAATTTCATGCTTCGTTAAATTGAGCAGGAACAAGGTTATGTGAGCATCAGCTCATGTCTCTGTTGTAGGACTGACCTTTTCTTGCACCGTTGAGTCCACTTTTAAAGTCTTAACAGCAACAGCAACCCATCCTTCCTCATCAATCTGAGCCTCTCCACCATACACTGTACCAAACGCACCTTCACCAAGTTTACGATTAAGCGCTACTTTTTCTCGGGGTATTTCCCACTCATCCAGTGAAAAACATTGTGAAAAGTCATTACTTAGCAATCCCAGTTCTCGCATTCTCTGATGTGTGGCTTTCACCTTTTTATCGTATCTGAAAATGAGACATTATGGGCCATATTCAGCAACCATTTTTACCCCTTTACCACACGACAAAATTTTAGACTGCTGCCAAACGCAGGAAAAAGGGTCATCTGCAAGAGACTGAGAGTTTATTCAATCCTAATTCTACAATCAAATACTAGCTTCTGATTGAGTAAGGCTTTTGAAAACATCATGAGAAAAAGGGAAAATGCCGATACCCAGCTTTTGATTTTTTCGAACAATGTTTCCTACCTTTGATACATGAATCTCATCATTTGGGCCACCTTTAACTCTTTACCAAACATCAAAATTTTAGACTGGTCCAAATTGAAAGCATTTGCAGACGACAAAATTCATGCGACTGAAAAATTGAAATTTGTTCTGGGAGGGTTGAAAACATTGTGGGAAATGGAGAAAATGCTGGTTACCAGCATTTTCTCCTTTTCCCACGATGTTTTCAAAAGGTTTCTTTTTCAGGGTCGTGAAAACCAGGGATTGTTTGGGAAAGGGTTAATTTATTGCTTGCTCTCATTTTGGACCAGTCAAAAATTTTGTGACAGTGTTTTCAAAAGGCTTCTTTTTTAGGTTGTTAGGATTGTAGGGTTGTTAAAACTTGGGACTTTTCTATAAATGGTATAGTTCTACAGATGCAAAAGGCAAAAGTTCCTACCTGACTTTAAAGAAGCAGATGATACAGATCAGGACGCAGATAAAGGACCCGAAGGCTAACACATTGGCAATGACTATGGCTATCTCACAGCTTACGTTGAACATGGCACGAAATCCCTCGATGAGACAGTGGGCAACTTCTGAAAGTACAGGCAAGCAATAATTAACTCTTTACCAAACGACAACAAAATTAATGTGACTCAAAAACTGACATTTATTTTGGGAAGGGTAGAAAACATTGTGGGAAAAAGAGAAAATGCTGGTTACCAGCATTTTCTCCTTTTCCCATGATGTTTTCAGAAGGCTTCTATCTCTGGGTTGTAAAAACCCAGGATTGTTTGGTAAAGGGTTAAACCATAACTGTAAAATATTTACAACATTGACACTGACAACTTTGATAAACATTGTGGACAAAGAAGCAATGGCTTTTATTCCCCACATTGCTTTCTACACTACCAAGAAAATATTTCACTATGTATTTACTCACTGCTGCAAGACAGCTGTCCCGTATGACTAATCTTAGACTCTCCCAAATCGAAACATCTGCAGATGACGATTTCAAAAATTGATAATAAACAGATTAAACTATCTGCAAGGGTAAAGTTTTACTCTCTTCCAGATAGAAAGGATTTGCAGAAGAAACTTGAAAGTGGCTGAAACATTTCTTTAAAAGGGTAGAAAACCTAAAGGACAAGGAAGAAAATACTGGTTACCAACATTTTCTTATTTTCCCACTATGTTTTCCAAAGTCTTTTTTCATACGGTCGTTAAAACTTGGGACTGTTTGGTAACCCTTTACCAAACAACAAATTTTTAGAATGGTCCAAATTGAAAGCATTTGCAGACAACAACTTAAATGTGGCACAATTAAATCATGAAATCTGTCTTTGAAATGGTAGAAAATGTTACCAGCACTTTCTCCTTTTCCAACAATGTTTTCAAAAGTCCTTTTCCTTTGGGTCATTAAAACGTGGGATTGTGTGGTAAAGGGTTAACCAATAAATTTACCTGGATTTCCATCTGTTGGCTTTATACCCCCTTTGGTCAGCCATCTTACTTTGTTCTGATAGATCTCAAGGTGACCTTTCTGGTTGTTGGGTCCCGGCTCATATCTGCCCACCAGTCTGGTTTCATTGAGAAAGTATTGCACAATAGAGATGGTTCCCTGCCGGTCTCCACCATTAAAATGTATGTGACCAGACACCCCTTGAAAGTTTGTCTTGTTGATTTCTGACACAAACAACCTAAAAAAAACAATCATGTTTTTCTCATTTTAATAGTGAAAAAGCAATTTAGAGTATAGGCCTAACAAGCATTTTCTTCTTTGCTCATAATGTTTTCTACCCATAAAGAGACAAATTCCATCATTTAGCCTACATGCAGTTCGTCTTCTTCAAATGTTTTGGATAAGTCTAAGATTTTTGACGTCTAGTAAACAATCAAACCTTAATTAATGCTGATAAACCCATGTTTCACAATGATGTTTTCAACATCACCTGCTCAACCCTTTACCACACAAGTCAACTTTTAACGACCTGGAAAGGAAGCCTTTTGAAAACATTGTGGGAAAAGGAGAAAAAGCTGGTAATCAGCATTTTCTCCTTTTCCCACAATATTTTCTTGCCTATCAAAGAAAAATTGCACCATTTGAGCCACATTGAAATTGTCGTATGAATTGCTCTCAATTTAGACAAGTCTAAAATGTTGTCGTTTGGTAAAGAGTTAGAATATGGTTCTGACCCTATGGAGTAAAGCCTTTATCACACTATCCTGTGTTTTAACAAACCTGAAGAAGAGGGCTTTTGAAAACATTGTGGAAAAAGGAGAAAATGCTTGTTACCAGCATTTTCTTCTTTTCCCATGATGTTTCCTACCATTTCAAAGACAAATCCTATGATTTTAGCCACATTTAATTGGTCTTCTGAAAATGCTTTCAATTTGGACATGTCTAGGATTTTATCATCTGGTACACTGTCAAACATTAAGTCATGATATTAATCTGTAATATATACAAGAAAGATTTTGATGTCATCTCTTCCAAATTTGTTTAACTCTTCACCACACGACAAAATTTTAGACTGGTCGAAATCAAAATTTTTGCAGACAGCAAAATAAATAGAATGTGGAACAAATGATATTATTTGTATCAGAAAAAGTAGAAATAACTGTAGGAAAAGGAGAAAATGCTGGATACCAGCTTTTTCTCCTTTTCCAACAGTGTTTTCAAAAGCCTTCCCTTTCAGGGTTGTTAAAACTAAAGAGATTTGTAGTTAATGGTTAGGAGTTAACACTTGTTAAAAGAAAACGCTTGAAAAAAAGAAAGATTACTTACTGGGTATTTTCTGTAGAATGTAAATTTTCCAGGGCCCCAGGATGAGCCCGTAATACCCTGTCCAGGGCCTTTGCATACACCCACACAGCGTCATACACATAGGAGGCAAAAGGGGTACCATCCACATCCTGGGAAAAAGAAAGCATGATCAGTTTCTGATATAAATTCTAAATTTCAAAAAATTTCAAGTTGACCTCCTACCAAACAATCCCATGTTTTAAAGACCCTAAGGAGGAGAGTTTTTGAAAATATTGTAGAAAAAAAAAAAAAAAACGAGCAAATGCTGGGAACCAGCATTTTCTCTTTTTCCTACCATATTTTCTAAGCTTTTCAGGCATAATCCCGTCATTTGAACCACATTTCATTTGTTGTCTGCAAATGCTTTCGATTTGGCAATGTCAGAGAATTTGTTGTTTGGTAAAGGATCAACACATTATCACTGCAAATGCTTTCTGTCTCTGAAAACATTTGGACAAAAAGAAAACATGTTTATACATTAGTATAATCTTCTTTGGCTACAATTCATGTCTTCACATACATTCATACATTAAGAATGCCATGCTCTGTAGGTCAACCTGCCTGGGTTGATACTTTTTGCAATAGGTCAATTTTCTGCATGTCAAAGGACCAGTTTACCTCATAATTCACTTATTATTGAAAGTGGTGAGCTGTAAAGTCTGTTTCACACCAGAAGTGCTTTTTTTCCATACGAACATTAAGGCCATGGGTGCAGCAGACACATTTGAGACAAGCGGTGACTAAGTTGTGGGGGTGTCTAACTGTCTTGCGACAGTCTTGCAGCCTTCCCAAGATCTGCTAAAAGATGGCAGAAATGATATGCATGTTGAGTAATCACTCTGTGATCTTGTGACGACCTCTTGACCTTTAAAATTCATACAAGAATCTTGCAACTGCCTGACAAAAACTAGCAGTTTTTGTTAGATGATTGTAGAGTGTCTGAAGGACTGATGTCAAATAAACATTTGATCTATTACAGACAGATAAAACAAAAATGTACCTACCGCTTTGCCAACCCTCTGTCTGTATATAGTTTTATAATCACTTATATTTATTCCTCCTATAACCGTTGTATTATCTGGGTCAGAAAAAGTTTTCTGGAGTATAAAATGTCCATTGACAGCATACTCCATGTTCTCTGTGGTGCATGGAATGTTCTCCTGCGGGCGTGTGTCCCCAAGGTTAGGCTGGCTGTTATAGTAGTCTACATCCCACCAATCGTTGGAATACCATGAGGGGAGAAACCAAACATAACCCTCATGGGCCGTCATCCTCTGTAGAGATATGTTCAATTCATGTTATAGTAAAGTGAGATTCTTTTTGTATAAGCTTTACTCTTTACTAGTACAGATCACTGTACCTGAAAGTGAATTTAATTTTTGACTGATGCACAGTAAATGTCCAAATCTGAAGAGAAGCACCGAAAACGTCTCATTATTGAGACTATACTCTTTAGTAGAAAACAAAATTGTTGTAAATTTATCTAAATTGGAAGCATTTGCAGAGGAGAAATCAAGCGTGACTCAAAAAGTGCAATTTGTCTTTGACGGTATGGGAAACATAGTGGGAAAAGAAGAAAATGCTAGTAACAAGCATTTTCTCCTTTTCTTGCAGTGTTTTCAAAGGCCTCATTTGCACTGGTTGTTAAAACTCAGGTTTATTTAATAAAGGAGTAAACCTTTCCCAAACTCCAAACTTCAGACTATTTAATTGCAAGCATCTTCGACAACAAATTCTAAAGTACATGTAGTTAAAATGAACAACATTTCTCCTTTCCTCCCAATGCTTTCTAAAGCTTTCCTAATCAGGGTCACAAAAATACAGAATTGTTTCACAAAATATACTAAATTTAGGCTTTCCTCATTCTAGAAAAGTCAAACTCCTTTTCTTTCACTTCAACTCTTTCCTAAAACTCAAAACTTTAGACTTGTTTGAAATGGAAGCATTTGCAAAAAGTTTACAGTGTCTCAATTGATAGAATGTTATTTTGAATGGATAGAAATCACTGCAGGACAGAGCCTTTTCCCCACAACGTTTTCAAAAGCTTTTAACCTCAGGGTCAAGGGTTTGGAAATGGATAAGGTCTCAAACCTATTACCTGTCTCCACGCCTCACACATCACTGCCCTAGCAGCAAACACAAAGAAGTCTGCAATAATAACTCGGACATTTTGTGCCCGTAAGTCGGCAAAAATCTGGGACACGTCTAACAGTTCCAGGTTGTACTTTCTGACAAGTTTACGTTTAACCACAACTGATATCCCTGATTGTTGTAAATGGTCTTGTAACAAAAGATGATATTCTGGAAATTCCTGGCCTCCTTCTGATATGGCACCTATCTGTTTCCAATCATTGGCTTTGAAAAACTTCTCGTAAACAAACCTGCAAAAAAATTTACAAAATAATGCTGTTTTCAATACTTATAGTAGTTTGTTTATAACTTACATGCACTTACCTTACCTGGGTCCATATTCACAAACATTCTTATGAACCTTCCTTGTCTTATTCTCCAAGATTTCCAAATTTGAAAGTAACACAACTTCTGATTGGCTAAACCAAATGGTTTAGCCAATCGAAGTTGTATTACTTTCAAATTTTGAAAATTATGGGGAATAAGACAGAGAATATTCTGAAGAATGGTTAGTGAATACAAGCCAGGACCTTTACATTGGTTTGTATTAGTGCCCCAAAATGGATGAAAGTACCATTTTTCAAGCACAGGTCCAAAGCTACATAATCAATTTACCAGTCTACGGCTATATTCTTAGAATTCAAGCAAAATCAGATTGAACAGACTGCTTCATTTGTTTGTATAGGAGTTTGATGCCGTTTTAAAGGCTTAGGTCATATCATGGTGGTCAGTGTACCTACGAATGTGTTTCCTGGCTTTCTCACACCAGTACTGACACAGGTTTCTTTCCAAGCCACTGACTGCTTTTCTCAGATGAGAAATCAGAGGTGAGAGGTGAAAAATCGCTGAAAAGAAATGTCTCATCCATGTATCAAAACTGCAACCACCAGATCACGAGTCAGATATGCTAACCACTGAGCTATCCGGCCAGGCTGAACAGATTATAGTACTTAACCCATAGACATTGCAAAGTGACCAATAACACCAGCAATAATCAATCTCAGAACTTCCCAGTTGCAACTCTAAATGCATAACCACTGAGTCAAAGACATCCAAAATGAAGGAAGAGAACACTTTCAAAAAATTCCTTTATCCCTTTTCAAGAAAACAAATTTTAGACACATCCAAATTCAAAGCATTTGCAGACAACAAACCACTAGTGGCCAAAATGATGGAACTTGCCTTTGATAAAATAGAAAAGATTGTGGGAAAATGAGAAAATGCTGGTTACGTTTTCAAGAACCATCTTCTATTGGGGATGTTAAAACATGGAATTGTGTGGTAAAGACAGATAACCAAACTGTCCAGCATTTGAGTACAGTGTGAAAATATTCTAAACTGAACAAAGGAAAAACCTGCTTGTTAGTTATTCTTTTTATTCCAATGTATTCTATGCAGTCTACTACAAGACAAGAAAACAATCCTAAGTAGAAAATTAGTTAATGTACATAATTTTGTCTCACCTGTGATGATCAACCTGAGGAATGGTTCTATAAAAAAAGGGATATTTTTCTCTGTCAGACAGGGATGAGGCCTCTGCTCCATAACTTATAACTAGCATGTTAAAATGGCGGGAAAGAGCAGCAATGGGCTCAGCTTCATCAGAGCATCCTGGACCTGAAAATACACACAGCAGATTGCTGCCTCTACATTTGGCTACTAGTAACTTTGAAACTTGCAAAAGTCATTATGCCTTAACTTAACTCTTTACCAAATGACAAAATTTTTGACCTGTTCAAATTGAAAGCATTTTGCAGACAACAAATTAAATGTGGCACAAATGATTGTTTTTGTTTCTGAAAGGTTAACTCCTTTCCTACAATGTTTTCACAAATGTGATTTCCCTTGGATGTTATCCTTAAGGATTGTGTGGTAACGGGCAAACCAAAACCTTATCCAACACAACCCTGCAGGTTACAAGCACCTTCTACTGTTCCAATCTTATGCTTTTAAATTTCTGTACCTATACTTAGTGTGATTTACAGTAGATTTATTTTTGATTTAGTTTATATTAGTGTTTACCAGAATGAGTAAAAGATTAAATTTTTGAGGAGGTAACCCTGATAGCTCAGATGAAAACATACAGGGCTTGAAACAAAAACGTTGCTGGTTCGATTCCCTGCTTGGCAAAATTCTTTCTTAGAATTGAGAATAGTCATTGCAACATGATTCATTCCTCTCTTCCCGCTGAAAATAGTTTTGACTTTATGTATTTAGAAAGCAGGCAGTGGCTTGCAAAGAATGTTGTATGAAGTTGTGAAAGAAATTCCATAAAGTATGGATAGGTGTACTAGCTGCCCTGATATAACTAAAATTATGTATAAAATGGCATCAAAAATTAAATGAACAAATCAAATTTTGAACAACACATAGAAACAGAGATGACAGTGTTATTTACTGACATAAATAGATACATGTATATATACAGACAGACAGACAAGACTGGTAGACAAACAGATAATTACCTAATATTCCTGCTATAGGCACTGTGGTATTGGTGATGTACTTGATAAAAGCTTTCATGGCAACGTCGGGTAAACATTCACTGTTACTTACAATCATCTCTAGATGATGCTCAGGTAAAATTCTTGGATCTGAATTGATCAAATTTAAGGCAAGTTCTCCTCCTGAAACGTATAGCAAATACTAATACAATTATATGTAAGCCATGCTCTATGTAAAAAGGGAATAAATGCATGTGCAAAAGGTACTGACCCATGTCAGCTTGCATGGACTGCACAGTCTGACCCGAGTCAATAACTTTTTGCTATTTGTAGATTTTCTGCATGTCAAAGGACCATTCTCGCTCATGCTAGTTTAAAGACAAACCTGATCCAAACTATCTGATGGCTTGCTTGGTATAACCCTTTACCAAAAAATCCCAGGTGTTTACGACCCAGACGAAGAAGCCTTCTGAAAACATTGTGGGAAAAGTAGAAAATGCTGGTAACCAGCATTTTCTCCTTTTCCCACAATGTTTTCTACTCTTCTTAAGTCAGGTTTCAATTTTTGAGTCACACTTATTTTGTCATCTGCAAATGCTTTCAATTTGGACAAGCCTAAAATTTTGTCGTGTGGTAAAGAAATAATGCATCCCACAGATGCACTAAACCCCCTTTTTCAAGAGCAGAGCTCAGATTTATGAACCAGAATCATTTTCTTGACTTTCACATACTGTATGATCAAATTATTTGGAGAAATTTGAAGGACAAACACGTCAAAAATATTTGTATAAACTTTATTCAATATTGGTTCTGTGGTATCTTGGGTTAAGATATTTCAAATAAATGTTAGCAAACTGGCACACACAGTCCCCAAAAAGCACCAAGCTATATTACAACCAAGTTGATGTTTAGCTAGTGGAGCAAAAAGTAAAACAGAAATAAATGAGCCTTACTTTGTGCAAAGGGGGCTTAATGCATCTGCAGAAAGTATTAACCCATCCCAGCCTGCACAGTCCACCCAGGCTGGCCTGGGCCAAAATTTTTTGCTATTGGCAAATTTTCTGCATGTCAAAGGACCATTCTACGTCATGACTCAATAGGTTGTTAAACAAAAAGGATAATATGGATTCATAATCATATCATGACTTGCTCAGTCTAAAGCATTACGGAGATGCATTAAGCCCCCTTTTCAAAGAGCATGGCTCAAGTAAACAGAGATGTTCAATAACTGACCTTGAACAAGTCCAGGCTCCATCCAGTAGTGCCCAGTCATTGGAAACAGTCCACCCAGGTATATTTTAACTTTGTTGGACAAGTTATGAGGTAACCAAGACTTCCATATTGCCTCATTATCACGAACCCACGAGCATGCTATATCTGACGCACTAGAGTACTGTCGAAACATCTGTAATAACTTAAAATATTGATCCTGATGGAATGTCATCTTTGATATCACATGGTACGCTTCAGGAATGCTTGTTTTCACCTTTGACCAAACAATTTTTGCAAATTGGTTCAGTCCAAAATCACAGTCGGTGGGTAGATGCGTGAGATCATTTTGACAAAGCGGGAACTTGATTCGTGTGAAGAGTTTTTCAGCTGTGAGTGTGTTCGGTTCCCAGGTGAAAAAGAGTACAGGCTGTTTCTTTGAGATCTTTTCCACAACAAAGCGTTTGAGATGGGGACCGATCCAGGCTATGTTGACAGGAAGGTTGAGATTGCGCACTTGTTCTTTCAGTGCTCCCATGTCCATATCTGTGAAACAAAGCAAGAAAGAAATGGCAAACAAATTACCATGAATTTGATTCAAATTAATACATACTAAAAATTGTAGCATAGGACTTTGAAAATAATCTCGTAAAAATAAATGAGCTATACTATGTGAAAAAGGGGCTTAATGTAATTGCCAAAAGTAATGACCAATGTCAGCCTGCACAGTGGGCACACGCTGACATGAGTCAAAACTTCTTGTTTTCTGTATGTCAAAGGACCAATCTACCTCATGATTCAGTCAGTTGTTAGCCAAAATGGATATTATGGTTCCAGAACTACCAGTATGTGTGATGACTTGCTCAGTATCATGCATCAAGGAGATGCATTAAACACCCTTTTGCCAGAGCATGGCTCAGATCATTATCAATCATGGATAAATGCAGTGCTAGTCTTCCGCTATCCATAGTTTTGTGCATGAAAACTCTTTACCAAATTCGAGACTCAAAATTCAGATACTGAATTGTTTCCACAACGTTTTCAAAAGACTCGCAACGTTTCGATAAGGATAACATGTTTACCAGACGACAAAATTTTAGCCTTGTCCAAAATGAAAGCATTTACAGACGACAAATTAACTGTTAATCAAAACATGAAATCTGTCATTCAAGGATAAAAAACATTGCTGGAAAAGGAGAAAATGCTGGTTACCAGCATTTTCTCCTTTTCCCACAATGTTTTCAAAAGGCTTCTCCCTCAGAGATTGTGGAGATTGTTTGGCAAAGGGTTTACTGCCTATCTCTAACTCACCTGGATAACTGGAGAGTAGCGTGGCACATGTATACATATTCATCGGGCTACAGTTTGGTCCGTAATATATCCCATCAATACAATCTGGGCTGTTACAATAACGGTCATTTTCCTTCAGTCCTGTCAGGGTCAAGGTCTTTAGATGGTCTGTCTGCTGAGCAAGGGTAAAGTTACGAATCACTGCTGGTAGGTTGAGAGCCCGCCAGTGGTCTGCAATGATGTTTGCTTTCCAAAGGTTGTCGACTGTAGATGACGGCATGAACCAACCAAGCCTGAAATGATCGTGAAACATTGTAGAAAAAATACAACAGAAATTTGCCACTTTGAAAGAACACATAAGTTAAGACTTGCATATATCAAATCTTTACCACATGAAAAAATCTTAGACTTTTCCAAATTGAGAGTATGTGCAGACGACAATTTATTGGTCAAATTTGTCTCTGATAAGGTAAGAATCCTTGTGAGAAAAGGAAAAATTGCTGGTTATCAGCATTTTCTCCTTTTCCCACTCACAATGTTTTCAAAGGGCTGATGATGCTATACATTGAGCATATTAAACAGCCAGCCATAACTCAGGTTGGGTTTTGTCCTGCGTCTTACACTTTCCCCTGTAACATAACTTTAAGTCTTCGAGGGGCATCGCCCATAAGGGAAACTGGTGGTAATGATAAATAAATGAAAGTCAATCAATCAAACCATTTGAAGATGATGTATAATGTTAATACATCCATAATTTAGATGGAAATATTTATAGCTGAAAGTATGTTTTGCAAGATAATGAAACATTCCTCTCAAACCAGTCTTGAATATTTGAGTCTTTCTATCCAAAATTTGTCAAAAGCATTTTCTCCCTTTCTAAAAATTTTTAATGTACTCCACACACAAATTTCGTCATTTAAGCCACACATATTTTGTCATCTGCAAAATTAATCCTGTCAATTTGGAAAAGTCTGAAATTTTGTCATTTGGTAAAGGCTTGAGGCTCAAACGTTTGACTCTAACATATATACTTGTACATGTACTATAAAATTTCATACCTTCCAAAGGGCCCTAGAGGTCCAAGGTCAAGTACATTGCCCTTTTTAGTCCATGGGGCTCGACTGAAACCTGCCATCATCCAGACTTCTATATTTACCATGGTTTCTGGGCGTGTGGGCTCACTGCCCTCATTACATCTACAAGAAGAATACAAAAAAAAAAATCAATTCAGGGGAGAGAATCAGAAATCATATTAGTACAGTCAAGGTTATTTCCCTTCCTTTCATATTTGGTGGTTATGTATTACTCCGTTACCATACAATCCTGTTTGTTTATAACCCTGAGGAAGAACACTTTTGAAAACTTTGTAGGAGCAGGAGAAAATGTAGGTCACCAGCATTAATTTCCTCCTTTTCTTACACAGTTTCCATCCATTTTGAAAACAAATTTCATCATTTGAGCAACAATTAATATGCCATGTGCAAAATTCTTTTATTTCTGAAGGGTCTAAATTTTTATTCTCTGATAAAGCAAGAGCTATGTACAATAAAGCATATTGCTCTATGAAAAGGGGGTTGAATGCATCTGCAAAAAGGAGCGAACCATGTCAACCTGGGCAGTCAGTGAAGGCGGACATTGATCAAAACTTTTTCATATTTATTATTAATTTCATATTCATATTTCATATTCATATTTTTTTTTTAAATTAAATTTCATGCATGTCCAAGGACCATTTTATCTCATTATTTAGTCACTTGTTAGACTATTATGGATTTTATAGATCCATAATTATGTGATAACCTGCTTCGTATAATGCATCACAGCGGTGCATTAAGCCCTCTTTTGCCAGGGCATGATGCATATAAAATAAATGACTTTCTTTACCTCATATAAATTATCTACCAACAAGATAAACAGATTTCACGATGGATCATTTGTCCATCTGTCATTATGTTTTATGAAAACATGACAATTATTATGAAAGATGCATCTTTGTGAAGGATGAGATTAATCCTTTACTACACAATCCCGAAATTTCACGACCCTGAAAAAGAAGCCTGTTGAAAACATTGTGAGAAAAGGAGAAAATGCTGGTAACCAGCATTTTCTCCTTTTCCCACAATGTTTTCTACCCTTCCAAACACAAAATTAAATTTTTGAGTCATATCAATTTTGTCGTCTGCAAATGTTTTTAATTTGGACTGGCCCAAATTTTTGTCGTCTGGTAAAGAGTTAACCCTTTACCAAACAATCCTGGGATTAACGAGCCAACAGGGAGGAAGACGTTTGAAAACATTGCAAGAAAAGGAGAAAATGTAAACAGCATTTTCTCCTTTTTCCACAGTGTTTCTATCCTCCAAGAGCAAATTTCACATTCATTTTGTCGTCTGCAAATGCTTTCAATTTAGACAAGTCTAGAATTTTGTTGTTTGGTAAAGTGTTAACTCTTCATTGGATGACAAAACTTTGGACTCCACCAAATTGAAAGCATTTGCAGATGACAAATCAAATGTGGCCCAAAAGAAGACTTCTGTCTTTAAGATGGTAGGAAACATTGTGGGAAAAGGAGAAATACATGTAATCAGCATTGTATCCTTTTCCCACAATGTTTTCAAAAGCTTTATCTCCCAGGGTTTTCAAACTTCTGGATAGTAACAGATTAATAATAACTATAACAGAAAATAGTGAGGTTAAGGATGCTACTCAAAATTACTACTTTTCCCACTATGTTTTGAAAAGTGTGTACTGCTATAACATTAAAATGTATATGTTTAACTCTTTACCAAACGACAAAATTGTAGACTAGCCCAAATTGAAAGCATTTGCAGACGACAAAATAAATATGGCTCAAAAATTTAAAATTGTCTTGGAAAGGTAGAAAACACTGTGGGAAAAGGAGAAAATGCTGGTTACCAGCATTTTCTCCTTTTCCTACAATGTTTTCAAAAGGCTTCTTTCTCAAGGTCGTTAAAAGTCGGGATCGTGTGGTAAAGAGTTAATATAATAATGGGATAACCCATTTCTGCATTTAGACACTTTTCTGCTTTTAAATATTAAGACATTTGAAGTAAAACAACAGGAAAAAAGGAAAAACAATGGAACAACAATGTGACAAAATGAGATAATGCTCAATACAAACAATTTCTCCATTTCTCACAATGTTTTCAAAAGATTGTTTACTGTAGACAGGTAAAAAAGAGAATACTACAAGAGAAGGGCCGTGTTATTTCCCCAGACATAATCAATCATACATATAACATACATTTTAATGTTACATATTATTTTTCTTTCCTAGACTTTATTTTCCACTTGAACAAATTCTTACCTTTAAACCCTAGCCTGGTATGCGTGACTCAATGGCCTTTTGCAGACAGTGTAGATCAAGATCAGTGCAGTCTGATCTTGGATCTACGCTGTCTGATAAGGCGATTTTCTTCCCAAAACAATAACTTTGAAATTGCAAAATTCAGGATTTTACAATTGGCTTGAATTTTTTATTTAGTTTTTTTCAGCAGGTTAACGACCCTTTTGAAAACATTGTGGTAAAAGGAGAAAAATGCTGGTAACCAGCAATTTTTCCTTTTCCCTCCATGTTTTCTACCCTTTTGGATACAAATTCTATCATGAGACCCACATTAGCCCTTTACCAAACAATCCCTGGTTTTTACAACCCTGAGATAGAAGCCTTCTGAAAATATTGTGGGAAAAGGAGAAAATGCTGGTAACCAGCATTTTCTCCTTTTCCCACAATGTTTTCTACCCTGCTGGAAACAAATTTCAATTTCTGAGTTATGTTTATTTTGTCGTCTGCAAGTGCTTTCAATTTGGACCGGTCTAAAATTTTGTTGTTTGGTAAAGAGTTAAACTTGTATTCTGCAAATACTTTCTATTTGGACCAGTCTAAATTATTGTCAAATGGTAAAGAGTTAATGCTTTACCACAAAAACCCAAGTTTTAACAATTCTGAGAAAGACGCTTTTTGAAAATATGGTGGGAAAAGAGAAAATGCTGGTAACTCGCATTTTCTCCTTTTTCTACAATGTTTTCAACCCTATTTAAGACAAATTCCATCATTTGAGTCACATTCAATTTTACATCTGCAAATGCTTTCAATTTGGACCAGTCTAAGATTTTGTTGTTTGCTAAAGAGTTAACCCTTTATTACACAATCCGGACTTACAACGACCCTGTGGAAAAGGGCTTTTGAAAACATGGTTGGAATAGGAGAAAATGCTGGTAACCAGCATTTTCTCCTTTTCCCACCATGTTTTCTACTCTATCAAAGAAAAATTACATTGTTTTGAGCTACATTGAAATTGTCGTCTGCAAATGCTTTCAATTTGGACAAGACTAGGATTTTGTCGTGTGGTAAAGAGTTATGGGGCTAGAGAGTCGCACAAGGTATTGTACTGATTGTATAGTGTTTAACACAATTTTTAACATTATTTCAGTGATATCATGGTGGCCACTGCACCTTTCCATGCTTTTCCTTTCTTGGAGTTTCCCTTAACAGTACTTTGCACAATATTTTCCAAAGCCACTAGTTGCTTTCTCACATAACCATAGTTGAAACAATGATCACCTGTGGAATGAATCCTGTCCCAAAGACTTTCATCAATCCTTGGACAAGCTCTGGATTGAACTATTTTGAAGTCTTGTACACTACCGACTGCCCTACAGGGGCTCGGCAGCCTAGCCAGGTGGTTCAGTTGTTCACTTTGGGGGCTGGTAATCCAGGGGCTTCAAGTCCGCCTAAGCTCTCTTCAAAAATCTCTCTGCACTGACCAATGTTGCACCAATATTTAAATGGAAAAGCAGCTAGACACTAGGGAAGAATATAATGCATAAGTTGCAAAATTCCACCTTTTTCCAATGCAGTGTATCAAAACACGAACCAGATGATTGTCACCTTTGAAAAGATGTTTGTATGGTTTTAACAACATTTTCAACATTATTTCAGCTATATCGCTGCAGCCTCGCACCTATCCATGCTTTTCTAAGAATGGTTGGTAAATACGGACCCAAAAGTTCCCTTTACAAGTACTTTGCACAATATTCTTCCAAAGCCACTGGCTGCTTTCTCAAATAACTATCGTTGAAACAATGATCAGGGGTGAGAGAGGAAAGAATCCTGTCACAATGACTATATTCGACCCTCCGAAAGAAATTAGTGGAACTGGGGACTCAAATCAGCATCCAACTGCTCTCAAGGTCAGTATACTACCAACTGCACTGCAGGGCTCTGCCCCAGAATTTGAACGAGTCTTAATGATTTTTTTTCTGGTAAAGTGTTTAACCCTTTACCACACAATTCCATGTTTTTATGACCCGAAAAGAAAAGGCTATTGAAAACATTGAGGGAAAAGGAGAAAATGCTGGTAACCAGCATTTTCTCCCTTTCCCCTCAAAGTTTTCAAACCAAATCAAGGACAGAAATCATCCATTTAGCAACTTACTGTATACATGGATATATATGCGTGTTGAAAAATTTGTGAATTACCAAGTGTGGACATTTAACTTACATAAATGTTTGCGAATTCAAGACACTTGTTATTTGTTGGCATACTTGTGGTAAAATACGCGAACAGAAAAGTTTGCGAACTTTTCAAATTCTTGAATCGCAAAAATTTCCACATCGCAAAGATTTCCACTTATACCGTATTTGTCATCTACAAAATTAATGCTTTCAATTTGGTGCAAAATTTTGTCTTTTGTAAAGGGTTAAAGGACAGTTTGAACTATTCATACTCAAAAACCAAAAATAAACGTGTGACAAATCTGTTTACACCGTTTACCTATCTCATGTTTTTGCAGTTCTCACGAGAAATCTTCTGAAAACATTAAGGGAAAAGGAGAAGATGCTGGTAACAAGCATTTCCACATTTTCCAACAACCCTTTCTACGCTTTCAAAGACAAATGTCGTCATTCGAGCCATATCTAACTTGTCGTCTGCAACTGCTCTGAATTGGACAAGTCTAAAAATTGTGCTGTCTAGTAAAGAAATGAAGAGTACATTGTCAAGCTGTATCAAAATGTCAGGTAATTTGTCATCTAATTAAACTTTATTCATTTTTTTGTCTGATTGTCTGTCTGGTTTAAACTCATTACAAGACAACAAATAAAATGTTGCTCATGTGATGGGATTGGTCCATGAAAGGGGAGAAAACAATGTGGCAAAAGAAAACAAGAGCACCATGTCAAGGTGCGAATGCACCACTGGAGTTTTTTGTTCGATTGCCTGCTTAACCCTTTATCACACCATCTCAACTTTTAATGACCCTGAAGTAAGAAGGCTTTTGAAAACATTGTAAGAAAAGGAGAAAATGCTGATAACTAGTATTTTCTCCTTCACCCAAAAAAGTTTTCTTCTCCATCATAGACAGAAAGCATTATCTGAAATACATTCACATTGCTGTCTGCACATGCATTCAATTTTGTCATTGTCAAGTCTAAAATTTTATCGTTCAGTAAAGAGTTAACCCTTTACCGGACGACAAAATTTTAGCCTTGTCCAAATTGAAAGCGTTTACAGACGACAATTTCAAAGTGGCTCAAATGGTGCAATCTATTTTTGATAGGGTAGAAAACATTGTGGGAAAAGGGGAAAATGCTGGTAACCAGCATTTTCCCCTTTTCCCACAATGTTTTCAAAAGGCTTCTTTCCCAGGGTCGTTAAAAGTCGGGATTGTGTGGTAAAAGGTTAACTCTTTCCAGACAGCAATATTTTTGGACTTGTCTTGTTTTTACTTAAAACTCTTTAACTGACAATAAAAACTTACGACTTTCCCAAACCGAAAGCATTGGTAGGCAACAAATAAATTGTTGAATGATTTTAGGCCCTTTTCAACATAATTTCAAGCGTGACTCACTGACCTTTTGCTGACAGTGTACATCAAGATCAGACTGCACAGAATGTGCTGTCTGATCTCCACTGTCCGATACGAAGATATTTTTCCCCAAAACATACCTTTGAAGTAGCAATATTTCGGGTTTTACGATCGGCTTGAACGTTTCATTTCATTTATTTAGCAGGATAATTTGGGGGTTAACAATAATGCTTTCAAATACATTATTCCAGAGTCGTAGAAATACATCTGGGATATGTTTGGTAGAGGGTTTATATGCATTTTTCAGCTTTATAGAATAATCAGCATTACTTTCAGTTATTTCAAATGATGGAGTTTGAGTTTAATCAGGTAGAAAACAATTTGGGAAAAGTTGGAAATGCTGAGAATCAGAACAGGGCTTTTGAAAACATTTTGGGAAAAGTAGAAAATGCTTGTAACCAAAGTAGGGCTTTTGAAAAAAATTTGGGATAAGTAGAAAATCCTGGTAACCAGAATAGGGCTTTTGAAAACATTTTGGGAAAAGTAGAAAATGCTGGTAACCAGAATAGGGTTTTGGAAAACATTTTGGGAAAAGTAGGAAATGCTGGGAACCAGAATAGGGATTTTGAAAACATTTTGGGAAAAGTAGAAAATGCTAGTAACCATTTTCAAAAGCTCTTTTCTTCAGGGTTGTTAAATGTCTAAGCACAACTAAGTTGTGCACAGAATATGCAGCCTGATCTGGGAACTACACTATCCAATATGGTGAGATTGGAGCTGTCTGCAGGAGGTAATGTGAGAAAATGACATATGAGAGACATACATGTCTTCATGACAATATAATATTGACATGTTTTATATGGGATATTAAACCCTTTTCTCCAGAGTACGAAATCATACATACTCTTACGTAAACCTTTATCAAACAATTCTAAGTTTTCACATGCCTGAACAAAAAGGTTTTTGAAAACTTTGTGCAAAAAGGAGAACATGCTGGTAACCAGCATTGTCTCCATTTCCCTCGGTCATTTTTTCTATCCTTTCAAAGATAAATTCCATCATAACATCTTAACTTTTTAATTCACAATCCAAAGTTTTCACGACCGTGAACGAAAACACTTTTGAAAACTTAGTGGGAAAAGGAGAAAATGCTGGTGACCAGCATTTTCTCCTTTTCCCACAATGTCTTCTACTCTTTCAGGAACATATCTGATCATTTGAGCAACACATGATTTGTTATCTGCAAAAGCTCTCAATTTGGACAAGTCTACTATTTTGTTGTGAGGCAAAGAGTTAACTCTTTGCCAAACAACAAAATTTTGGAAAGGACCAAATTGAAAGCATCTGCAGACAACAAATTAAATGTAGCTTAAATGGTGATTTATGTATAGGATAGGATAGCAAACATTGTGGAAAAAGGACAAAATGCTGATAACCAGCATTTTTTCCTTTTCCTACAATGTTTTCCAAAGCCTTCTCTTCTCGTGATTGTGTGGTAAAGAATGAAAATGAGGTCTGCAAATGTTTTTCAATGTGGAAGAGTCTATAATTTGTCGTCTGATGAGTGGTTAAAAAGTTTATCAAATTCTGACAATGTTGCCATGAATGGAAACTTTAAGTGGTCTGTTACCAGTGAATTATCAATTACTTGTGCACGAAGAAACAGTCCGATAACATCTTCAAAACATATCTCTATACCAAAAGACAAAATTTTACACATGTCCAAGTTGAGACTGATCATTTGCAGATGACACATTAAATATGGCTCAAGTGATTGGATTTGTTTCTGAAAGGATAGAAAACACTGTGGGAAATGGAGAAAATACTAGTTACCAGCATTTTCTCCTTTTCCCATATTGTTTTCAAAAGTCTGTTTTACGAAGGTCGTTAAAACTCGAAATTGTGAGGTAAAAGGTTAAAAGATCGTTTCCTTTGTAAAACCACAAAGCAAAAGGACCGTATCAAACTTTGTACAGTTTTTTATAGCTAAGCAAAAAAAAAATTGCACCTAGAAATCTTTTGATTCACAAAGGGGGACTTTTGTCTCTTTATACAAGATAGTAAAATGTTAGATTCCTCCATATTGAAAAGATTTGCAGACGACAAACAAAATATAGCTTACACAATGGGATTTCTCTTAGAAAGGGAAGAAAACATGGTGGGAAAGAAGAAAATGCTTGTTACCAGCATATTTTCCTTTTTCCACTAAAATCTTTGAAATCTGCTCCCTGAGTATCATTAACTCTTCACCAAATGACAAAATCTTACCCTCATCCCTAATAAGAGTGTTTGCATATGACAAATTAAGTGAAGATAAGATAAAGCCTGTCTTTAGTAGGATATAAAACATTGTGGGAAAAGAAGAAAATGATAACCAGCATTTGCTCCTTTTCTCACAATTTTTTCAAACATTTTCTTCCTCAGGGTCTTTATAACATAGGATTGTTTGGTAAAGGGTTAAAACACAAAACTGTGTGGTAAAAAGGGTCATTTCACAAAGAGAGTATTTTATCTCTTTAATACCAAACCTTAGAATTTTAGTTGGCCATAATACAAGTTTTTTCAGAACAGGTATCAAATTCGACTCCTAGAAACGGAGTTTCTTTGAAAGGCTAGAAAACATTGGTGGAAAAGGAGAAAATGCTGCTTACCAGCATTTTCTCCTTTTCCAATACTATTCTTAAAAGCATTTGTGTCTTCAGAATTGTAAAGAATGGGGCTGTGTGGTTAACTCTTTACCAAATGAAAAAATTTTAGACTGGTCCAAATTGAAAGCATTTGTTGACAACAAATGGGTTGCACAAATTAGGAAAGTTGTCTTTGAAAGGTAAGAAAACATTGTGGGGAATGGGGAAAATGCTGGCTAACAGCATTTTCTCCTTTTCCCACAATGTTTTCAAAAGGCTTCTTCCTCAGGGTTGTTAAAACTCTGGATTGTGTGGTACAGGGTTAAGGGTATTAAAAGCTTTGTATACATTTCTAAATCTCCAACTAGAAATTGAACTGAATGAATTGCACAAAGGTAAGAGCCATGCTCTTGCAAATGGGGGTTAATGTATCTCCATTATACCAAGCAAGTCGTCACAGAATCATCAGGGCCCATAAAGTCCATTTTGTCAAACAACCACCTGTATCTTTAGGAAGAACTGTCCTTGAACGTGCAGAAAATTTACCGAACGCTAAAAGTTTCGACCCATGTCAGCTTGGGTGGACTGTGCACGCTGACCTATACTCTTTCATAATTGTTATTACCACTTTACTACATAATCACAACTTTTAATGGCCTTGAGAAAGACAGCTTTTGAAAACCTTGTGGGAAAAGAAGAAAATGCTGGTAACCAGCATTTTCTTCTTTTCCCACAATGTTTTCTACCCTTCTCAAAAACAATTTCAATTTTCAAGTCAAATTTATTTTGTCATCTGCAAATACTTTCAATTTGAACTAGTCTAAAATTTTGTTGTTTGGTAAAGCGTTAGATCTCCTTTTCACAGGGCTTGACTCATAATGTAGGTATAGGACAAGCTAATTTTGAAAAAGTGAACATAATTATAGAGATTCAGATTTGCTACCAAAGTAATTTCCTTCTTCGGTATTGGTTTCTAGTTTAATCGCTGACAAATAAAGTATAATTGTGCTTAGGAACTATCTATTACTTAGCCAAAAGATTTTCTTGCAGTACTTGTCATATAAGCATACTGTGGAGAAAGGCTTAATTATGGTAAAGTCAGGGTTTCAACTAGCTACCCCTGGAGAACATATCTTTATGAATTACTACTGGGGTGGCAGTACTAGGTGAAAGTGTGCAAAAATACAATGGAAAACTTTAAAGAAAACACACAGTGGAAAAGAAGCAACTGCTTCTTATTCCTTAGAGTTTTCTGCTATAGGGTCGTCAAAACATGGGTATGTTTGCTAAAGGGTTAAAATGGGTTATAGTGACATGGGTAAGGGACTCAGTGTTTATCATTTCTTAAGATCTGTTTTCATTATGTGTTTTAGATAAGTTTATATCTATGTAAATAAGGTATGAACAGAAATAGTGTGGACTTTATTTCAATAAATCTTTACAGAACTGAGTACTGACACTCTCCACCTCATACACGACTGTGTATTCACACTTCCTCTCCCAAAAAAGACCAAAATTTCAATCTTGAAGATGGATCTTCCATTGTAATTGTTTGTCTGAACCTTGGTTTTTCCCACTTTCAACAATATTTCAATCGTATTACTGGACATCCGACTTTTTCACGTCTTTCTTAGATTCATGATAGCCCACAGGCCTTTACACCAAACCTTCTTAATAGAACTCATAGTATAATACTTTTGATTTCAATTAGTAGAACTCTTCAAATTAAAGGTGTGTTTAGACCTACTACCTGGACTATGTGTAAACAAAAACCAATGGTATCATCTTTGAAGTACAATCAAATACTGCCATCTATAATAACGGATGCACATTTAATTGCGATGCAGTGTATGATAAGTACATGTATGTCATAACAAACACTTTCATTTCTCATTTTTTTTTCCAATTATGGGTTCGTTAACAGTTCAAGAGCAAGCAATGTCCATGCTACATGTGTTGTGCTCAGTGCAGAAGTTACAAATCAGTCAGGAATTAGCTATCAGCGTATAAATGCCAACATACCCTGTATCTGGACAGCCGGAGATTCGATTCATGATGGCTGTAGCATTCATGGAATCCTTGGTGACAATTTCCACTTTCTCATAACCTATGACCTCTTCTAACAGAATCTTGAGAATCTGATTGGTTATGTTATGGGACGCTCTCATCGAGTTTTCCAATATGATCGGAATACTTTCTCCATGGTAGAATAGATGTCGCTTGTACTGGACCTCTGTTTGAAAACACAATTATTCAAGTAAGACCTACCTATAGAGTGCCATATGAATGGAATGTATATCTTTATCAACTCTTTACAGAACAAAAAAGCTTTGGACTGGTCCAAACTGAAAGCAGACAAATTAATTTTTGTATGGAACTTGATTCAGAAAGAGTAGAAAACATTGTGGGAAAAGGAGAAAATGCTGGTTACCAGCATTTTCTCCTTTTCCCATAATGTTTTCAGAACCTTTCTTCCTCAGGGTTGCTTAAAGTTAGAATGTTTGATATCAGGTAAACTTTTAACTAAATTAAAAAAATTTTAGGATCGGCCACAACTAAAGCATCTTAGATGTGCACAACAGAATGTGAAGAATAAAAATCATAGAAAATACTATTCAGTCCATAACCTTGTGCAGGTGAATATCTTTCTTCTACAGCCGACCACAAATTATTGTAAAAGGAAAATTGTAAGTAAACATGCAATTTGACCTTATGCTACCCTCTATGATAGTCATTGAGGCAGAATTCATTCCTCTCTCACACATCATCATTGTTTTGGCAACGGTTATGTTGGAAAGCAGCCACTGGTTTGGGAAGAATATTGTGAAAAGTACTAATAAAAGACACTCCAGGTATGCATGGATAGGTGTGCTGGTCACCGCAATATTACTAAAATAATGTTGAAAACATCATTAAACACCACACATGCAATATTAACCCTTACCACACAACCCTGAGATTTAACGACCCTGATGTAAGAGGCTTCTAAAAAAAATAGTAGGAGTAGGAGAAAATGCTGTATATGATAGCATTGAATTTGTTTTCAAAATCGTAGGAAACATTGAGGCAAAAAGAGGAAATGCTGTTAAACAGCATTTTCTCCTTTTCTCACAATGTTTTAAAGACCTTTATCAAAAGGGTCATAAAACATGTTATTGTTTGGAATATGCTGTACCCTATACCACACCATCCCCACTTTTAATGGCCTTGAGAAAGAAAGCTTTTTAAAACATTGTGAGACAAGAAGAAAATGCTAGTAACCAACATTTTCTCCTTTTCCAATGATGTTTTCTACCTTGTTAAACACATGTTTCATCATTTTAGCCACCATTGATTTGTTGTCTGCATTTGCTTTGAATTAGAAAAAGTCTAAAATTTTGCGTGTGGTATAGATTTATCAGTAACTGTTGTCTGCTGAAAATTTGATTCAGGAAGTAATGAATTGAAGACAGATCTATCGCCATGACAACAAACATACCTGGCCTGTCCACAAGACATCTAGTTGAGACTGCTGTCACCATTGTGAAGAGGAAAACCAGTCTTCTGAGTGGAGACTTTGTTGTCATGATAACACAAGTTGTGTTTTAAATCCTCTTTAAGTTATTTCGAACACAGTCATTGTTGCTTTATTTTTGTTTCCTTTCACCTGACACACATTTTATGAGTATTATATTGTCTCTATCGTTTTCATGTTGCTCAAAATCACATTAACTGCAGCAATTAGAAATTAGAAATGTGTAGCTGTGGTGAATCTTCTTTTATTGACCTTGACCTTGATCTCTTCCAGATCTTGAGGAGCAAAAAAAATCTTCTTGGATGGCTGTATATCAGTAGTCACTGTAGATCTGAAAAGAAAACCAGAAACAGACAAGTTTAATATACACTCTTGCAACTTTTAATATATATACAGTATAATATACACAACCAGAAAATATGTACAGTCTGCAGAAACTTTGAAAGATTTTCATCACAGACTCTTGACTAAACAAGTGGACTGTATAGATCCAAGATTAAACTGTATGTTCTGTAAAGACTGACCCTGATCTATACCATCAACCAAAGCCGGTCTTTTTTTCTCTATAATTCATCTTTCATTTCATTTTCGGCACATGCTTTCAATCTGAAAGAGAACAAAATTTTGTTTTCTGGTCAAACCTTTACCACAAAATCCTGACTTAACTACCTTGAGAAAGAAATTTTTTGAAAACATTGTGGGAAAAAGAGGAAATGCTGATAACCAGCATTTTCTCCTTTTCCAACAATGCTTTTTACCCTGTCAAAGACAACTTTCACAATTTAAGTTACATTTAATTTGTTGTCTACAGATGCTTTGGGTTTGCACAAATCTAAAAATTTGTTGTGTGGTAAAAGTAAATTCCTTGTATTTTTCTTTGTTTTTCTAAGAATATGTCTAATCATCATTCTGATAATACTTGGGCAATCATGAAATATCCCTCCCATAATGGAAGCTTAAAAATCTCTAGACAAAGACTTTAGGAATCCACCGTTTCCTCAAGTACCATTCTAACACCACAGTTTATCAATTTAAAGTTTACTTTAGTCATTTCCTCATGGATGTTTTTGCCATTTTTCTTCAGTGATGCACCTGTAAGTGTCTTTCTATATAATGAATGCAGCAAAAAGATGGAAACATCATCAGTACCAAAAGATAACAGTAGATCTTTGTTATTGGGGGTATTTTTTCATATTTAATCTACCACCATCAATTTTTGAACTATGAAATGCATGCAGTCAAACTTCAAGTCCAATGTCATGATTGTGCATATTTTTTTTTCCATTTGAAATGAGTTGATTACAACCTGTTCACACTTAGTATAAAAACAAAAGAATGACAAATTTTGTCAACAGCTCTCAGACCCCATGCTTTGTTGTTGAACTGTAGCCCATATAACCCTTCACTTCTTCCACACTTTCTTCTTTTCAGTGTTGAACCCTTTACCACACAATCAAAAGTTTTAATAACCTTGATGAAGAAGGCTTTTGAAAACACTGTAGGAAAAGAACGATATGCTGGAAACCAGCTTTTTTCTCCTGTTCCCACAATGTTTACTTCCCTTTGAGAAGTGACCATGGTTGTGAGGTAGTGTTGACCTTGCAACCATAAGGTATGAAATCCTGGAAAAGGGTGTCAACTTTGGCACTGTTCATTGGTCCACACATTTGGCTCAAGTACTGTTGTGGTTTCCAAAAAGCAGAGTCAAGAGAGATAAGTATAAGTTGCAGAACTTGTTCCTCAATTGATGTAAAATTAATATGTTTAATTTAATTGTTTTTTGCTTTTCAAATAGTGAGAGATACGTAATTTGTTGTCTGTAAATGCTTTAAATTTTGACAAATCCAAAATTTTGTTGTTTGGCAAACAGTAAATGCCCTGTTGCAAATGATGTTGCTAAAAACAATAAAACTTTCCCTGTTTTACAATGTTTATATATTTAATGTACCAGCTTTACTGTATGAATATGTATGTGAATATCATTGTGGAGGTAAGCTTTTGAATGCATAACTTGATGGTATTTTGCTTTTCCCAAAATATCTAAGGCATTAGACTGTGAAAAAGTACTTTAATAGCTCTCCAAAAAGTATCAGTCCATGTTGGCCTATGCAGGTTGACCTTGGTTGACATCTCTTTGCCACAGGTAAATTTTCTGCATGTCAAAGGCCCATTCTACCACACGATTTGGCTGGTTTTTAGACAAAATGGGTCCATATTATTTGATGACTTACTTGAATAATGCAAAACAAACTTGCATTAACTCTTTACCACACAACAAAATTTGAGCCTGTTCCAAATTGAAAAAATTTGCAGAGCACATATTAAATGTTACTCAAAATATAAAATCTGTCTTTCAAAGGGTAGAAAACTTGTGGGGAAAGAAGAAAATGCTGGTAACCAGCATTTTCTTCTTTTCCCACAATGTTTTCAAAAGCCTAGTTCCTCAGGGTCGTTAAAAGTCGGGATTGTGTGGTAAAGAGTTAACCCTTTACTAAACAACAACATTTTAGACATGTCCCAATTCAAAGCATTTGCAGACAACAAAATAAAAGTGGCTCAAAAATTTGAAACTTCATTTTTGAAGGGTAGAAAACATTGTGGTAACCAGCATTTTCTCTTTTTCCCACAATGTTTTTTACTTTTAGAAACAAATCCAATCATCTAAGCCATGTTTAATTTGTTGTCTGCAAGTTCTTTCAATTTGGAAAGGTTAAATTTTTTGTTGTCTGGTAGAGTTAATTTAATGCCCTCAGTGTGGACAGGTCTACTATTAAACAGATTTAAAAAAGTTCAAGATTCTGAAATGAAAAAATAAAGTCTTTTCAAGTGTTTTT
Source organism: Hippopus hippopus (assembly GCA_946811185.2). Taxonomy (NCBI): domain Eukaryota; kingdom Metazoa; phylum Mollusca; class Bivalvia; order Cardiida; family Cardiidae; genus Hippopus; species Hippopus hippopus. The sequence goes on along the minus strand of OX328103.1, from coordinate 8,342,512 downwards.
GCCATGATATCTAAATAGGTAGTAGACAGACGGATCCAAAATCAGGCTGCAGATTCTGTACAGTCTGATCTTGACTGTCAAAATGTCTGCAAAAACAGCTCGGGTCAGTGTGTTGCTTACTCACAGTTTAACTGGATTTAACTCCATAAATAGCACAGTTCAAATGCGGGAAATATTGTCTGTGCAAACAGGTTATTTGCAAAATCTATAAACAAAAATCGTTTTATTACATGAAACTATGTGGGCTATTTTATCCTTCATCGACCACAAAGATTATCTCTTTACCAGCCGACAATACTTCAAATTTGTCCAGATTGAAAGCATTTGCAGACGACAATTTGAATATTGCTAAAATGTTGTAACTTTTCTTTGATCGGGTGGAAAATATTGTGGAAAAAGGAGAAAATGCTGGGAACCAGCATTTTCTCCTTTTCCCACAATTTTTTCAGAAGCCTTTGTCCTCATGGTTATAAACCCTTTACCAAACAATCCCAAGTTTTTATGATCCTAACAAAGAAAGCTTTCTGAAAACATTGTGGGAAAAGGAGCAAATTTTATCATTTGAATCACATTTAATTTGTCATCTGCAAGTGCTTTAAATTTGAATGAGTGTAAAATTTTGTTGTTTGGTAAAGAAAAAATACAACAGGGAATTGTTTGGTAAAAGGTTATACTTTAACTCCTTTGAGTTCTGGAAACTAGCTTAAGTTACCATTGTAGACAGTGTAGATTAAGATCAGACTGCATGGAACATGCAGCCTGATCTTTAGATCAACACTTTCCAAAATTTTTTTGTGATAACTCTAACCAGATCAGCCTTTACATCAAGATATCTGAATAATTCTGTCTTTACACTTTACTACACAGTCCTGAGTTTTAACAAGTTTTAAGGAGGAACCCTTTTGAAAACATTGTGGAAAAAAGAGAAAATGCTGGTCACCAGCATTTTCTCCTTTTCCCACAATACTTTCTACCTTTCCGCAAACAAGTGTAAATATTTGAGTCTCGTTAATTTCATTCAGTTGTCTGCAAATGCCTTCAACTTGGACAAGTCTAAAATATTGTTGTCTGGTAAAAAGTTGAGGGGCAGTTTCTTTTGTCACAGTGTTTTCTGAAAAGGGATGTATTTGTGTTTCATGAGGAAGAGGGTTTATGGGATTTTGGTGATAGGTTTACAAATAAAAGAAGACAAAAGACCTATTGAACATTTTATAGATTTTTTTTCTCCCTTTACCGAATACTTTATGTGGCTCTGAGGTAGAATACTTTTGAAAACATTGTAGGAAAAGGAGAAAATACTGGTTACCAGCATTTTCTCCTTTTCCTACAATGTTTTGTATATGTTCATAGACAGTTCCTGTCATTTGAGCTACATTTGATTTGTCATCTGCATGTACTTTCAATATGGACATGTCTAGAATTTTGTCTGCTGGATAATAAAGAGTTACGGAAGTGTTAGAGCAAAAAAATCTATCTGGAACTGTTTAGGTTGAATAGCTAGTGCAGTGTTGCATGTACATGTAATTCATTTTATGCTGTTCTTTCATGTGGGTAGATCTGAGCTATGTAGGGTAATAAATTCTCACCTTTTCACTTAGGAGCTAACTTTAGCTGTGCACTGGGGCCGTAGGATTATTTCACAATTTTTCACGCTAACATTATGCATTATCCACATGAAGACCGCGCTGTCTTGGTATGGAATCCTATCCTTACAGGCTTGCAATTTTTAGAATTTGTTATGGTGCTGAGTTGAACAAAATCATAGAGGCTACAGATACAAGAATCTGTACAATAATAGTGGATACAGGAGGCTGCACAGAAAGACGGATACAGGCATCATATAGGCCCCACAAGCCTATTGCAGGCTAAATGTAAACTAGCAAAAGGACCTAAGTCAATACTCATTACCTTATGAAAACCATTGCAGCAGATTACTTTGAAAACATCCAGGTAACACAGGGATAATCAATGTGAATTAACTCTTTACCACACAATCCCCAGTTTTGACGTCCTTGACTGAAAAGACTTTTGAAAATATTGTGAGAAAAGGAGAAAATGCTGGTAACCAGCATTTTCTCCTTTTCCCACAATGTTTCCTACCTGTTCAGAGACAAATTCAATTACTTTTTGTGCTACATTTAATATAATTTGTCGCCTGCAAATGCTTTCTTATCTTCTGAATTTCTTCTTATTTGAACTATTTTGATTCGACCAAATATATAACTTTTCAAATAGGTAGTTACACCTTGTACTATACTGCCATATATATAAAATGCATAAGAAAATACAATTATATTTGAGCCATGCTCTGGGAAAAGGGGGCTTAATGCGTCTCTGTGATGCATTATACCAAGTAACCCATCATATAATCATGGATCCATAAAGTTAATTTTGTCTAACAAGCAATGGAATCATGTGGTAGGGTGATCCTTTGAGATACAGAGAATTGACCAATAGCGAAAAGTTTTGGTCAACCATTTTCACAGATGCATTAGGCCCCCTTTTTACAGAGCAGGGATCATTTTCTTTTTGTGCCATGGAGACCTCAAAGTATCAGACATATGGATCTAGGATTGCATGAATTGAAGTAATAAAAAAGTTTCCTTCATCACTCCAAACACTAAATGTCATTGAGAATAATTTATATTCATTCAATGTTGATTTATTTATCAAGAAGTTATTTTCAGAAAAGAAATGAATTGTTCTTTAAAACTTTAATTGTCCTTTACCAAATAATCCCTTGTCTTAATGAACCCGAGGTAGATCTAGAATGCTTGTGAAAGTATAATTGAAATAGGTGAAAATGCAGGTAACCAACATATTTATGCTCTTTTCTCCGCAACATTTTCTACCCATTCAAAGATACATGTATATCCAATCAATTCTACCACATTTGTTTGTTTGTTTGAATTTGAGTTTAACACTGTTTTAAAAGAACAGAACAGAAGTTCTGTTCTTCTTTTTTAGCTGCTTAGGTCCTATCACAGTTGTCAGTGCACCTATGCATGTGTTGCCTGGCTTTCTCACACTAGTACTGATACAAGTTACTGTCTTTCAAAGCCACTGACTACTTTTCTCACATCTATCAGAGGTGAAAGGCGAAAAATAGTTTGCTTCAACCACATTTAAGTTGTCATCTGTAAAGTGTTTGTTCAAATATAGACAAGTCTAAAGTTTTGCCATCTGGTAATGATTTAACCCTTTACCATACAATCAAGAGTTTCAACAACCTGGAGAAAGAAAGCTTTTGTGGTTGTCAGCATTTTCTCCTTTTCCAACAATGTTTTCTTCTCTTTCACAAACAAACTCCATTATTTGCATCACCTTCAGTTTGTTGTCTGCAATTTCCTTGAATTTAGACCAGTCAAGAATTTTGTAGTCTTGTACAGAGTTAAATCAAAAGAAGATATAGGCTGTGTTCCTGTATATATACTGTCCTTAACAATTTTAACATGTACATTTAATTTTGCAACAGTGAAGATAGAGATCAGACTGCACATGACATGCAGCTTGATCTTCTGTCTACACAATCCAATATTTCATCACAAAATACTGTTTGTTCAATATTTTGGGTGACTTTTACCAATATCTTGACAATGGCAATTTTGGAAGAATAAAGCAGGACTACCTAAAGATTAAAGTAATCATGCTAGTAAATATTGTGAAAAGTGAACTAATAATTACATTTAGGATATTGACCCATTTTAACAGTTCATTAACTCTTTACTAAACGACAAAATCTGAAGATTTATCCAAATTGACAGCATATGCCGATGACAAATTCAGTGTCACTCAAATCACTCATTGTGACTCACATTAGTCTTTGAAAGGTAAAAAACATTGTGGTAAAGGAGAAAATGCTTTTACCACAATATTTTCGAAAGTCTTTTTACTATGCTTTGTTAATACTTGGAATTGTTGGATAATTTGGTTGTTAGGTTGTATAGTGTTTCATGCCATTTTCAACATTACTTTAGTTATATCTTGGTGGCCAGTGCACCTATCCATCCTTTCATAAAATTTTTTTTACCAGTACTTTGCACAATGTTCTTCCTAATCCTTAACCAGATGACAAAGTTTTTGACATGTTCAAATTGAAAGCATTTGCAGGTGACAACCTAATTGTGATCCGATGGTAGAAGTTGTCTAGGAAATGGCTGAAAACATTGCAGAAAAAGGAGAAAACGCTGATTGCCAACATTTTCTTCTGCTCCCAGGATGTTTTCAAACAACCTTTTCCTCAGGGTCATTGAAAACTTGGGATTGTGCTGTAAAGGGTTAAAGATTATTTTGGCCATAGCATATTCACAAGTGGTGGATGACATAGATCAAAGAACATACTGTATATCCTGTAAAGTCTGATCTTGATCTACTCTGACTTAACAAAAAGATATTGAAGAGTCAATTTATAATGGACAACTCAGGAGTCGGTCACCCATTTTCTCTTATCAGCAGGATATGGCAGCCATGATAATTTTCCACCCACGTAAAAACCTTGCCCAACAAGTTTATACATGCCTAATTTGTATGTTTTCATGCAAAGGTTTAACATCTTATAAAGTCATAAAACTATGTTTAGGGATCTTAATCCTTCACTTTTACACAACCCTTTACCAATCCACCATTACAACCAAACGCAACCTGGACCATACCAGTAGATCTACATGCTGCTGCAGACAATTTTTTACACCTTGAAGCACACCATTTCTGATTCAAAAACATTGGGCAGTCGTCTACCAAGGGCTATCTCTTCATCAAATGACAAAATTTCAGACTGGTCAAAATTGAAAACATTTGCAGACGACAAACTAAATGCTGCACACATTACTTTCAAAAAATTTGTCTGACAGGGTAGAAACACTGTGAGAAAAGGAGAAAAAGCACTAAACTTCCTATTACAAGTATTTTCTGCTTTTACTATAATGTTTTCAAAATTTACAGAAGCAATGCAGAATACAAGTTCATGTTTCAGTTTCGTTCTCAATGTTTTAAACAGACCCTGGTCTTTGTTTGTTGATGAACCCAAATCATTTTAAAATCAAATGAAAGTTTGAAAAAGTAAATTTTAAATTTCTTTTATCAGTGACCTCTACCTTGCTATGATAAACAATTTAATCCCTTTGGCCAAATATAGTAGCTGATAATCCTTTTAATCCATGAGTTTTAACCCTTCAACTCTTTACCACACAATCACAAGTTTTAACGACCCTGAGGATTGATTGGTTGATTGTATGATGTTTAACGCCGTTTTCAACATTATTTCAGTTATATTGCAGCGGCCAGAGTACCTATCCATGCTTTCCTGGAGTTTGTTTTACCAGTACTTTGCACAATATTTTCTTCCAAGTCACTGGTTGCTTTCCCACATAACCATCGTCGAAACAATGATCAGTGGTGAGAGAGGAATGAATCTTGTTGCAATGTCATAATCAATCCTTGAAAAGAAATTGGCCGAGCCAGGGATCGAAACAGTGACCCCCCCCTATGTTTTTGAGTCCTCTATGCTCCAACTAAGCTACCAGGCTCGGCAACAACCCTGAGAAGGCTTTTGAAAACATTGTGGGAAAAGGAGAAAATGCTGGCAACCAGCATTTTCTCCTTTTCCCACGTTTTCCAACCTACCAAAAATAAATAGTAATTTTCAAGTCTCAATTATTTTGTCATCTACAAATGCCTTCAACTTGGACATGTATAAAATGTTGTTTGGTAAAGAGTTAACTTTACCACAAAATTGCAAGATTTAAAGAAACCCTGAATTCATTATCTGCAAGTGCTTTTATTATGTTTTTTTTTTGTTGAACAGTGTTTAAAGCAGTTTTCAACACTATTATTTCCAACAATGGTTTCAAAAGTGCTTTTCCTTGAGGGTCATTGAAACTCTACAGTGTGGTACAGGTTTAAAATATCATGACTCAATGACTTTGTCAACCCAGTTCACAAAAACAATGACAAAAAGACTTGGAGGTTCATGATCACATGCCCCAAATTTGGACTTTTCAGGTTTATTGGTAACCCATTATAGTGCATTATGTGTCTTAACTCTTTCCATACCATACCATAGATGACACCAGAGGCTTTTGTGGACAGTGTAGATCAAGATCAGACTGCACAGAAACACTGCTTTATTCTGATTTACAACTGAATTCTCTCTTGATCTTGCACTGAAACTGTATTTGTAGCCTTTGTTGCAGACGGTTTTTGAAAAATTGGTGGGAAAAGGAAAAAAGTGGTGGTGACCGGCATTTTCTCCCTTTTGACACAATGTTTTCTATGACTCCACAGAAATTTTCATCAATCTAGCAAAACCTGATTTGTTGTCTACAAAATGCTTTCAGTTTCATCACATCTAAAATTTTTTTTTGTTACTGAAGTAAGGCAGCTTTTGAGAATTGCTTTTGAAACAAAGTTTTGCACTGGAATACATATCATCACCACTGAGCCTTGGTATCACAGATGATAGACTTGAGACCATTGGAACAAAGGCTTTTGAAAACATGGTGAAAAGCATTGTGAAAGGCTTTTGAAAACATTGTGGAAAAAGGAGAAAATGCTGGTAACCAGCATTTTCTCCATTTCCCACAATGTTTTCTAAACTGTCAGAGACAAATCTCACCATTTGACCAATATTTACTTTGTTGTCTGCAAATGCTTTTAATTTGGACAGGTCTAAACTTTCGTTGTCTCAGACTGGTACAGATTTAAAACATTCATGCCCATGATACCATTATCTTTAATTGTACAGCATGAAAAAAAGCTTTACTACATAAATAATAAATACATATTTGTAAAATATTGGTAAATTGCTCCTAATGAGCAATTTCTGCTTTTGCTATAATGTTTTCAAATTGCCTGCTTAAAAACTGCAAGAGTCACTGCTGTCTGCACTCTGCAGCATTAACCCTATACCAGACGATAAAATTTTAGCCTTATCCAAATTGAAAGCATTTGCAGACGACAATTTCAATGTGGCTCAAATGGTGCAGTGTTTCTTTGGTAAGGTAGAAAACATGGTGGGAAAAGGAGAAAATGCTGGTTACCAGCATTTTCTGCTCTTCCCACAATGTTTTCAAAAAGCTTCTTCCCCAGGGTCATTAAAAGTTAGCTTTGTGCAGTAAAGGGTTAAATCCAAAGGTGCATCAACATTCTTTCTGTGGTTTTGTGATTGTCATAGCAACAAGACTAATCCCCAGTCTCACTACCAAACACTGTGATGACTTTGTTAATCCCCAGGTTGATCTGGCTTCATCAGCTTTTTCACCATTTCCCACAATATCTTCAAAGGCTTGCTTTGTCAGGTTCTAAACAGCATCTGATCCTTTTAAAAAACAGGTTTAAGAGAACATTGTGGAATAAGAAGAAATTGCTGGTAACCCTCAATTTTCTCCTTTTTCCAAATTGTTTTCAAGAGGCTTCTTCAAAACACAGAACTTTTTGGTAAAGGGAAAATGAGAAATTTCTTGACTGCAAGACCATCCCAAAGTTTAATTGGTGATCTTAAGGTATGATGCTTTTGGAAAACATTGTTGGAAAAGGAGAAAATGCTGGCAACCAGCATTTTCTCCTTGCGCAAAAATGTTTTCAACCCTTTCACAGTAAAAGATTTTGTCGTCTGCTATTTAAATAGTCAATAAAACCCCTGTCACACCAGGGCGGCGATCCCACGGCGTCCAAGAAAAAATGCAGAACGCCCACGTGCGCACAGTACGATCGCAAGGATCGCCACAGCAATGTAGTGGCATCGCAAGTGGACGCGTTGGGATCGTCTAGGACGCCGAGGGACGGCGCGCATTTTGAGCATGCACAAAACCAATGCCGTCGCTCAGCGTTCTGATAAGAGCGCAGTGGGATCACCGGAAGGTCGTCTTAGTGGCGCAGTACGATCTCCAACAACGCCACGGGAGCTCTGCCGGCGTGCACAGCGGTCGCAGCGCGAACGCTATGGTTGTCGGTGGCGTTTGCATGGAGATTGTACTGCGTGGTCTGAGATGTCACTGCGTCTCTACTGTGCATATACGGCGCGTCAGCGGCGCCTATACAGTGCGTCAACGGCGCTGACATGGAGTGTTATTTATTTCACTGCGCTCATAAAACGATTCCTCTGAGCTGCAACGGTGATCATTGCGCTTGTAAGGCGCTTCTACAGCGTCCATCAGTCTTTATCTGACAAAAACGAACATATACATGTAGTAGATGAAGCATGCAAATAAACATTCAATTCACCATGGCTGATGTATGCTAGCAAGCCGGGCTAGTAATGACTGAGGAGGTGACAATGGTTGACTTGCTTCTGTTTGAGAGGGTTGGGGTTTATGTCCTGCTTTTTTCCCCTTTCTTTGAACGAGCATAGTTTTATTCTCCACTGACCTTTCGAGACCACAGCAAAAAAGCAATTGATGAATAAATGTGTATACATACAATTCGTTTTCAGAGATAGTTCGAACGATTGTGAAGAACACGCCGTCAGCGTAGTGTGAGCGCCTTGAGAACGCCGTGAACGCCCAGTGCACGCAGTATGAGCACCGTGAAAGCGCAGAACACGCAGTGGTAGCGTCGTGAGAGCGCAGAGAATCGCCAAGAAGAACTCCGTAGGAACGCGATATAACGCGCCATAGGAGCTCCGTAGCAACGCCTTGGTCGTGGTGAGAACACTGTGACATCTCCGTCTTCGCGAAAAATATCCGATTTTTCTTGCGATCTCATGGCGCTCTGGGAAATTAAACAACGCCGAGCAAACGCAGTGGAAACGCCTATATTGTGACAGGGGCTTAACAGTCTGGCAGCAAGTGCCACTTGCGTGTATCATTTTTATAGGTATCTTTTTACTCTTCTCAAAACCATTCATATTTTTAACAACCATACGAAAGAATGCTTTTTGAAACAGCATGGGAAGAGCAGAAACCATCAGCATCATGTGAGAAGGAGAAAATTTATATTACTGTCCGTAATTAACCCCCCTTTTCCATGTTGTTATCTATGCTACTCCATTAGTAAAAGAAAATTTCATCATGTGGACTCATTGGTCGATTGCAAATGTTTTGATTGCGGACAAGTCTAAATTTTGTACGCTAATGAAGTGTCTAGAGTAATGACTAGAGAATGAAATATCCGAGATCAGACCGTACATTATGTGCAGTCCGATCTTGATCTATAAGTTCCCTGCATAAATCTAGCAGCTGAAGAAATGGGTTAAATCATGTGAATAATGAAAATAAAGAAATAAAACTCGTACAATCCGTTTATCTTCCCACAAAACTTCAATATCACGAAAAAGTAAATGCACTTACAGGTCTTGTGAATTTTTATCCTTTTGATCCTTTCCGCTAATTAAACTACTTTTATACTCTTCAGTGTCCTGCTACAAAAAAAAACTTTCACCACAAAAAAAATCCACAGGCACAGAAGACCAGTCTAACTTTGCGTTATATTGATGAAATATATTGAACGTTTGATGAAGTCCCGTGTCCCATTGTAAATGATGTACGTATATGGAGATTTAGACCCATAAAACAGGTAGCTTTGTGCCCCACCATTGATCAATTGTGTACATACACTCAGCTATGCCCGAAACCCTTTCACACAAAGAGATCTTTTAGCCTTTACCGAGTTTTAACGACCCAAAGGAAGAAGGCCTTTAAAAACATCGTGGGAAAAGGAGAAAATGCTGGTAAACAGCATGTTCTCTTCTTCCCACAATGTTTTCTGCCCATAAAAAGCCAAATTACACAATTTGAATTCAACTTAATTTGTCGTCTGCAACTCCTTTCGAATTGGACCAGCCTAAACTTTGTCGTCTGGTAAGGAGTTAAACATAGCTCGTTTCGCGGACCCTGAGGAAGAAGCTTTTTGAACATTGTGGAAAAGGAGAAAATGCTAGTAAGCAGCATTTTCTCCTTTTCCCACAATGTTTTCTACTCTTTCAGACACAAATTCTATCTTTTGAGGCACATCTTATCTGTGTCTGCAAGTGCTTTCAATTTGGACCAGTCTAAATTTTGTCATCTGTTAAAGGATTAAAGGAATGAATTTACACACAAAGGTTCCACAACTTAAAATGATAGTGGTCCAAAATTAAAATACATATTGAAAAATTTACAAAAGAAAAGAAAATATAGCACCCCTGCAGGTCTGATGAATGATTTTGCTATAACCTCCCGCAGACAAAGTTGAATTATATCCTGAAGCATACCCATTATTTTTAATCAATCAATCAATCAATTAACCAATCAATCAATCAAAATAAACCAACTAACCAACCTATCAACAATTCAATCAATTTATCTGTCTGTCTGTCTGTATCTCTATCTGTCTGTCAACCAACCAACCAACCAACCAACCCATCCATTGATTGATCAACCGACCGACAGACAGACCAACAGACCAGTGGATCAATTGATCAATCAATCAAGCAATCAATCTCATTTTCCAACAATGCTGTGGAATCTCCTTTTCCAACAATGCTATGGAACCTTCCAATGGCCAATCAAATCAGTGGACCTATATTTAATTTGTCATCTGCAAACGCTTTTGAATTGGACAAAATTAAAAACTTGTGGTTTAGTAGAAGGTAAACTCTACCAAACAACAAAATTTTGGACTGGACCAAATTGAAAGCATTTGCAGACCACAAATTAAATGTTGAGAAAAATGATTCCTGTCTTTGATAGGGTAGGAAAGATTGTGGGCAAAGCAGAAATGCTGGTTTCCAGCATTTTTGCCTTTTTCCCCACAATGCAGCATTTTCTCCTTTTTTCACAATGTTTTCAAAAGCCTTCTCTTTCAGGGTCGTTAATAGCCAGGACTGTGTGGTAAAGGGTTAAAAGGAGATTCTCCTTGACTGTAGGTGAATTCTGTCACACTTACCTTGAAGAAAATTGGGGTAAGCATATATGACCAAATCTCCAGTTAAAGGGATAAAATATTGATTTATTTCTGGATAGGTACAAACTTACCTGTATAATCTGTACAGTATTTCCTCTTGGGTTAAACCCCTATAAAAACTTGAGTTGCCCTTAGGGCTAGCCTAGATCAAGATCAGTCTACATAAAAAGTGTAGTCTGATCTTTGATTATACACTGTCCAATCTGGACAAGAGAAGCAATGGAATTACAATTATTTGGGTCTTATTTCCCGACTCAAAATGTCTGTTATTAATTAAACCCTTTACCAAATAATCCCTGGTTTTTATGACCCTGAAAAAGTTGTCTTTTGAAAACATTAGGAGAAAATGCTGGTAACCAGAATTTTCTCCTTTTCCCGTAATGATTACTACCCTATCAGAGGGCTAAAGTTCTTCTATACCAGTGTTGAAATAGTCCTCTGTGCAAGTTTTGAGTTTTAAAAGAGGCTAAAATTTGTCGTTTGGGAGGGGGTGGGGAGGGAGGAGGGAGGGCACTCTTTACCAAGGGACTAAATGATAGGCTTATTCTTTACGGAGGACCACAAATTAAATGTAGCACCAATGAAAGGATCTGTCCCTGAAAGGGTAGAAAACATTGTGGAAAAGGAGAAAATGCTGGTTACCAGCATTTTCTCCTTTTCCTACAAAGTTTTCAAAAGTCTTCCTCTTAAGGTTGTAAACACTTCGGATAGTTTGTGAAAGGGTTTTCAAATGGTCAGGCAAACCTCTTCACAGATTACAAGATATTTCAATATTTAACTATTTGATAACCACTTTCCATTTTAAATTAAACCAACAATATCACTCCGCCTGGAACCTATTTTTGCCGACCCCAGTAGGGCAGTTGGTAATGTACAGGACTTGAGACGCGAGGGTTGCTGGTTTGAATCATTAGATTGGCCAAAATTCTTTCTGAGGATTGATGATACTTTGCAACAGGATTCATTTTATCTCACTGCTGGTCTTTTTTTTCAACAATAATTTTATGGAAAAGCAGCAGAGTGGCTTTGTAAGAATATTGCACAAAGCACTGTAAAAGAAACTCTAGGAAAGCATGGATAGGTGCACTAGCAGCTGCAATCAAACCTTTGCAAGAAATTTGCCAAGCTGGGGAGTCAAACTCCTAGCTTCAAGCTCTGTACATTACTGATTGATATTACTGAGTCTGACTACAAGGTAAAGTGCACTATTGATAAAACAACAAAAGTTTTTTAAGACTCAACCAAATTCAAAGCATTTGCATGAGACAGTTGAAATTCAACCAAAATAATGAGATTTGTCCCTGAAACAGTAGAAAACATTGTCAGAAAAATAGGAAATACTGGCTACAAGTATTTTCTCCTTTTCCCACAATATTTTCAAAACCTGTCTTCTTAAGGGTCGTTTAACTCTTTATCAAATAATAAAAACTTTGACTTGTCAAAATTGAAAGTATTAGTAGACAACAAAATGAAATGTGGCTCAAATGATGAGATTTGTCTCTGAAAAGGTAGAAAACATTGTGGAACAAGGAGAAAATGCTGGTTAAAAGCTTTTTTCTCCAGAGTTGATGAAACTCTGGTAAAGGGTTAAATGGAAGTGAGATTCAATGAGATATGTGATACCAAGACTGAGATGAATTCACTAATCTAATTCCTGCATGCTATTGTTTACTCTGAAAACCTGTGAGCACCTTGTTTGTCACTCTGATTTCGACTTTTAACCAGGACAGATCCCTGGATGATCTCTGCTTTTCCCAGATGATCAGATAGAATTTGATTTACATTCCTACTGCAAGATATTGATTCTGGTGGGTTTTATCATTTTATTTGTTTATTTGTATGGTGTTTAAAACAGTTTTCAACATTATTTCAGCTACATAGCAGTGGCTACTCCAGTGTACCTATCCATGCTTTTCCAGAGTTTCTCTTACCAGTACTTTACACAATGATCTTCCTGAGCCACTGACTGCTTTCCCACATGAACTTTGTTGAAACATTCTTTTTGCTAAATACTCTTACCTCTTTACTAGATGACATAAGTTTAGAATAATAAATCAAATAATTGTGTCTAAGATGAATGGTTTTGTCTTTGGAAAGATTGTGGGGAAACCAGCAATTTCACCTTTTCCCACAATGTTTTCAAAAGCCTCAAGAGATGTTAAAACTCAGGATTGTGTAGTAAAGAGTAAACCCTTTACCACATGGCAAAAATTTAGACTCCTCTATTCTGAAAGTGTGCCAGACAACAGTCCAAAATGTTTTTCAAATGATATTATTTGTCCTTAAAAATGTACAAAACATGGTGGTAAAATGGAGAAAATGCTGGTCACCAGCATTTTCTCCTTTTCCCACTATGTTTTCAAAAGCCTCTCCCCACCCCTTCAGGGTGGTTAAAACTTGGGATTGTGTGGTAAAGAGTTAACCAGGACAGATGTATGAAGAGACATCTGGATGCACTAGGCTTATCCTGTCGATGAGACATCACTTACTGCTATGTATTTTTTTCTGGTGAGTTTTATTCTTTTGTTGCACACTTAAAATCCTACCTAACAATCCTGTGATTTAATGACTCTAAAGGAAAATGCTTTTAAAAACATTATGGGAAAAGAAGAAAGTCCTGGTAACCAGCATTTTCTTCTTTGTCCACAATATTTTCCATCCTTTAAGGACAATCCTATCATTTTAGCTACATTAATAATGTTTGCAAATGCTTAGAATTTAGACCAGGCTAAAATTGTCATTTGGTAAAGAGTTAATTCTTTACCAAACGCCAAAATTTAAGACTAGTCCAAGATGAAAGCATTTGCTGATGACAAAATAAATGTGACTCAGATTTCAAAGATTGTTTTGGGAAGGGTAGAAAACATTGTGGGAAATGGAAAAAATACTGGTTACCAGCATTTTCTCCTTTGCCCAGAATGTTTTCTAGAGGCTTTTTCCTCAGGGTCGTGAAGTCGGGACTGTGTGATAAAGAGTTAAATGCTGTTGTTCTGTGCATTGTAGATTGCAAAGGATGTTTTGACCCTTGTAGTGCTAAATGAATGAGCCATGCTCTGTGAAAAGGGGGCATAATTAATGCACCTTCAAAAAAATCAACACATGTCAGCATGCGCAGTCCACACAGGCTGACCTGGTTTGAAACTTTTTGCTGTTAGTCAATTTTCTGTATGTCATAGGACCAGTCTACCATGTGACTCAATCAGTTGTTGGACAAAATGGATTTCATGGATCCATGTTTATTTGATGACTTGTTTGGTATACTGCATCACAGAGATGCATTAAACTCCCTTTTGCCACAGCATGACTCAAAAGAAATGGATATTTTCACTCAGTGCTATAGATGCAGATATTGCAATTTCAAAGCTGTTTTTGCCAGAACATCTAGCAAAAAAGCGGACAGTGTAGATCCAAGATCAGTCATGTTGTGTGCAGTCTGATCTTAATTGATACTGTCTGCTTTTGGTGTTAAATCTTGGTTCAGTGCTACAACTGGGTTAAGAAATTCTATTTTTAAACTTTACCATAGAATATTGCATGGTAAAAACTTTAATACAGGAGAAAACATTGAATTGCTTTAATGGTGTTTTATGCCACTTTCTACACTATTTTAGTCATTATCACAGGGGTAGCTCGCTTATTCATGTGTATTCTGGTTTTCACCAGTACTATGCCAGGCTCTGAGGTGTGTTGTCCAAGGACAATCCCACTAAAAAAATCATGTTCTCCCAGTGAGGCTTGAACCTGGGGCCTCCAGGTTATGAGGCCTATTACCACAGAGTCACACAGGACCCACCTTAATTTTCTAGGGAACTAACCCGTGAAAAAAAAATGAAGTTTTAGGATTTTTTTACTATTACATGATTGCTGATTAAAGGAAAATGGAAACCTTTTTTGATTGAAGCAAAATTTTATCGAAAGCTTTTTTTTTTCAATATCTACACACAAAAAAATCCTTTAATTTTGATATCTTAACCATTTTCTTTTTAAAACTGCATTCATTGAAGTGGAATGAAGAAAAGAAAAATGGTAAAACCAAGAAGACTTGAAACTGAATCAACGTTTACCACATTTTAATAACCTTAATTAATTAAAAACATTGTGGAAAAAGGAGAAAAATGCTGGTAACCAACATTTTCTCCATTTCCCACAATGTTTTCTATCCTTCCAAAGGTAAATTTCTATTTTTTAGGAACAATTATTTTGTTGTCTGCAAAACCTTTCAATTTGGGCAAGTCTATAATTTTGTTGTTTGGTAAAGGGTTAATGTTAACTCTTTACCAAACGACAAAATTTTTGACTAGTCCAAATTGAAAGCATTTGCAGACGACAAAATAAATGTGAATCAAAAATTGAAATTTGATTTGGGAAGGGTAGAAAACAATGTGGGAAAAAGAGAAAATGCTGGTTAGCAGCATTTTCTCCTTTTCCCACAATGTTTTCAAAAGCTTTCTCTCTCAGGGTTGTTAAAAGTGGAGGGGGGGGGATTGTGTGATAAAGAGTTAAACCTCATGAATCAACCCTCTACCCATCAATAGTATTTATTTAATGACCCTAAGAAAGAAGGCTTTGAAAACATAGTGAGAAAAAGAAGAAAATGCTGGTACCCACCATTTTTCCTCCAACAATGTTTTTTACCATTTCACAGGCAAATCCCATCATTAGATTATCATCTATTTTGTCATTTTAATTTAGACAAGCTAAAAATTTTGTTGTCTGGTGCAGAATTAACAGAACAACCATTGACAAAAACAGTGATTTTTATCTTGATCTCCTTTCATGATTTATGGAGCAGTGATAACCTTTTGAGCCTGTTTTTTTCAAACCTTTATCAAAAATGTTTCTGACAATACACTTGCTACAGGAGAAAATGTTGGTAACCAGCATGTTCTCCTTTTCTCACAATGTTTTCTTTATTATCAAAGACAGAAATCATCACTTGAGCTACATTTATTTTGTTGTCTGCAAATGCTTTCAATTTGGACAAGTCTAAAAAAATTGTCATTTGTTAAAGAGTTAGATACCCTGTGATGATGGAGAAAATGTTCAAAGACTGTTTTCCCATTTGGATCTTTATCCATCTTTTATTTCCTCTTTATCTTTATCTTATTTACTTACTTTTACAGATGTTTACAGATGTATATGCAGATGTTTACAGATGTATGCAGATGTTTATGGATGTATACAGGTTTTGCAGATGTACATGTATACAGATGTCTGCAGATCAATGTTCACAGATGCTGTCAGACTGTGAGTATCCAACTTCATTGATCATGTGAAAGGAAACCTCATTTCCAGTCTGTACTTCATGTGCAGTTTAATTAACTCTTTACCATTTAACAAAATTTTAGACTTTTCCAAAATGAAATCACTTACTCTAATTAAATGTGGTTCAGAATGGGAAAGTTGTCTGAGAAAGGGTAGAAAACATTGTAGGAGAAGAAGGAAACACTGTTCAATACAAGCCTTTCCAGGCAACATAGATCAAGATATGACTATACAGATCGGGCAGTATGGTATATAGATTCTATTCTGTCCCCTTCTGACTTGAATGTGTGTTTCTAGCCCCCCCCTCCCCCTCTTTGTGGACAGATCCAGTTAATCATGATCAGAATGAATAGAATTTGCAGCCTAATCTTGGATCTACATTGCATACTGCTTTTTTATCAATTCTGGCCAAAACAAACTCAAAACAGCCTTACCACAAGAATTTTTCCCATTAAACTAACTGAAAAGTCTATTCATGAATTCAGCACTCAAATAGTTCAGACCTTACAAAAACTATATAAAGGACAAAATTGCAGGAAAGGAAAACATCATAGGAGACTTACAACAATTATTGCTTATAAAATGTAATTGCTTTTTCCTACAGCTTTTTCTCTGTCACGAAAAAAGTTCTTGACTGCAAATATTTGGTCTTTGTTGAACTAGGTAATCATTCATTGTTTGACTCGTTACCAGATGACAAAATATTAGACTTGTCCAAATTCAAAACACTTGCAGATGACACAATGGATATAGCAGAAATGATTGAATTTGTCTTGAAAGTTAGAAAACATTGTGGGAAAAGAAGAAAGTGCTGGTCACCAGCATTTTCTCCTATTCCCCACTATGTTTTCGAAAGCTTTCATTCTAAAGGGTCATTGAAAATACAGGCTTGTATTGTAGAAAATTAGAAAATAACCTGAATGGTTAATTGAATAGAAAACATACCTAGTTTTTTCTGCAATTGGTCTTTTTCCAACAATATTTCTAATATCAACAAGAAAAAAGAAATCCTTACCTCAGAATGTTTCCCTATCATGGATTAGTTAGTGATTCATTTAAAAATAGCCTATACGGTTAATTGAATAGAAGATATACCCAGTTTTTGTTGACCCTACACGACACATTCCCGTGTTTTAACTACCCTTAGGAAAAAAGCCCTTTGAAAACATTGTGAGAAAAGGAAAAAATGCTGGTAACCAGTATTTTCTCCTTTTCTCACAACGTTTTCTATCATTTCCAAGACAAATCCTATCATTCGAGCCATATTTTATTTTTCGTCTGCAAATGCTTTCAATTTGGAGGAGTCTAAAATTTTGTCGTCTGGTAAAGAGTTAACCCTATAATTACAAGGTTGTTTGTGGGAGCCCCGCTGTTCTTTCTATCCAAAGCTTTCAGGGTATTTGGGTGTTCTTAACACACACACAGAGGCACATAAAGGTTTTATGAAATATTTAACTCTTTACGAGACAACAAAATTTTGGACCAGTCTAATTGAAAACTGTTGTTAACAAAATATATAATGAGTTTCAATTTATAAGATATGTCTTTGTGTGGTAGAAAATATTGTTACCAGCATCTTCTTCTTTCCCACAGCGTTTTTGAAAGCCGTCTTTTTCAGGGTCTTTAGAATGTGTGGTAAAGGGTTAGAATCAAAGATGTACCTTAAAGCTTGTAGAAATGTCTCCAGCATTTTCTCCTTTTCCCACTATGTTTTCTAAAGCCTTCTTTCTCAATGTCACTTAACTCTTTACCACACGAGAAAATTTTAGACCGGTCCAAATTGAAAGCATTTGCAGACGACAAAATAAATGTGACTGAAAAATTGAAATTTGGTTTGGGAAGGGTAGAAAACATTGTGGGAAAAGGAGAAAATGCTGGTTACCAGCATTTTCTCCTTTTCCCACAATGTTTTCAAAAGGCTTCTTTCTCAGGGTCGTTAAAAGTCGGGATTGTGTGGTAAAGAGTTAAAGCTTGTAGAAGTTCTGTTATGAAAATTGTAGATCAAGATCAGGATACACAAAATGTGTTTGTATGGTGTCTAGTGCTTTATTTACCATAATTTTTGTTCTGTTCCGTAGTGTACCTTTACATGCTCTCCTGGAGATTCATATACCAGTATTTTGCATAATTTTCTTTCCAAGTCACTTGCTGCTTTCCCCAACATCATCATCATCAAAACAATGATCAGCTATGAGAGACGAATGAATCCTAGCTGTTGCAACAATGACTATCATATTTCCTTGGGAAGAAACTGGCCAAGCTGGTAATGTGAACCATCCACCTCCTGGTTTTAAGCCCCACTGAGCTGATCTTGATCTATACTGTCCTCAAAATTCTTTGTACCCTTTTCCAAACAACAAATTCTAGACTTGTGCAAATTCAAAGCATTTGCAGACCAGAAATATGATGTGGCTCAAACAATGAGATTTGTAGCTAAAAGGGTAGAAAACCAGCATTTTCTCCTTTTCTCACAATGTCTTCAAGAACCTTCCTAAGGGTCTTTAAACAGAGGATTTTTGGTAAACAGTAAGATGCATGCCTACTGTGCTAAATAATGAGGGGGGAAAAGGTTGACAGATAATTGCACTGGGTCACCCTAATAATTAACAAAAAGAGGGGCAAAAAAAGTCTGCTGAATAATTCTAAACCCTTAGGCTACAACTCCAGACTTTTTCCTTGTCAGTGTAGATCAGTATCAGACTGCAAAGATCTTGTATTCTGATTTTGGATTTACATTGCTAGATAATGGTATATTTTCATGATGAAAGAAATGTCTTGAAATCGCAATATTGGGGGTTTTCCCATTGGCTTGAAATTTTCATTAATAATGTACCAGTATACATGTGTAATCTGCTTACCAGTTTTTAAGGGCAAACTCTTTACAATAAAATCTTATGCTTGCCTTAAATGGATGCATTTGCCATCAACAAATTAAATGTGACTCGAATGATGGTATTGATCTTGGAAAAGGCAGTAAACATTTTGGTAAAAGGGGAGAAAAAGCTTGTTACCAGTATGTTCTCCTTTTCTCACAATGTTTTCATAGATATTCTTCCTCACAATCATTCAATTACAGAACTATTTGGTAAAAGGTTAATTGATAGCACTTTGTTTGTTCCCCCAACTGTGAACGATTATAATTCAGACTAACTGAGGTGAAACACTTGTTGAAACTTTGATTCACAATTACGCTTTGTTTCTTGAAATGGTGTTTAACCTGTGAAGCCTTTGCGGCAAGTACAGTACAAAATGTGCAGTCTGATCTTGATCTACACTGTCCGCCCTTCTGAGACATTCTAGACCAGAGCACCTTTGAAACTGTGATTATTAGGGTCATATTTCTAGACTGAAAGTGGCTGTTGGGTTTATTTGGGGCTCCTAGGGTTAAAATATTTCAATGTACCATGGCTACAGTTCACCTATTTATGTAGGTCCTGGCTGTCATTAGAACTAGGCTGAGGATCTGCATTGTCATGCCCGAGGACACTCTGATAATGACAAGTGTCTGCAAATGGGAATTGATCCTAGGATTTCTTGATTAATACTGCACTTCATTAGCCTTTCAACAAGGAAGAACACCTGACAATTATGCACTTTTTTGACTGAAAATGTAGGTTGAAAGGATGACTTTGCTTGTTGTTAGGGGTCTGCACCCAGTTCACCTATCCATCCATTCCTGTAGCTAGTTCTTCACATTGTTCTTCTTCCAAGCTACCAGGTGCTTTCCTGCATAATCAAAGTAGCTTTGCCAATTTCTTTCCAAGGATTGACTATAGTTATTGTGACAGGATTCATTCCTTTCTTACTGCTAATCATTGTTTTGATTATGGTTATGTGGGAAAGCAGCCAGTGGCTTGGGAAGAATATTGTCCTACAAAAGAAACTCCAGGAAAAATGGATAGATGCTCTAGCTGCCACGATATGTTTGAAAAATAATGAAGAAAATGGCCTAAAACACATGGCAAATCTGTCCTTTCACAGACAAATTCTATCATTTGAGCAGTATTTAATTTGCTGTCTGCAAAAGCCTGATATTTTGTCGTTTGGCAATCAGTTAACTGTCTAGCACACAAACCCAAATTTTAACGACCATAACGAAGGGTTTTGAAAGCATTTTGGGAAAAGGAGAAAATGCTGGTAACCAGCATTTTCTCCTTTTCCCAAAATGTTTTCTATCCGTTCAAACGCAATTTTAACCGTTTTAGCCATAATTAATTTGTTGTCTGCAAATGCTTTGAATTTAGACAAGTCCAAAATTTTGTCATGTGGTAAAGAGCTGAACACTCCCTCATTTGTAAGAGATACACATCTGTTTGCTAAATTGTTTCATTTCTGAAAAAGAGTTTTAGATCAAAGGACCTTAATAAAAGTATTTAAAACTTAAATTACACATTATTTTGTAAAAAAGCTGTTAGATCGGTAGTCCGATCAAATAGCACGGAGATTATCTCACTTGTTTGATCTGTGAACACTTTACCACACAGTAAAATTTTATACTTGTCAAAATTGAAAGTATTAGCAGATAACAAATTGAATGTTACTCAAAACATAAAATTTGTCTTTCATAGGATAGAAAACATAGTGGGAAAAGGAGAAAGTGTTATCTTCTTTCTCACAATGTTTTCAAAAGCCTTCCATCTCAGGGTCGTTAAACATCGGGATTGTGTGGTTAAGGGTTAACTCTTTGCCTGTGAAAGTGTAGAAATACCATGTGCTGGTTACCAGCATTTTCTCCTTTTCCCACAAGGTTTTTAGATGGCTGTTTTCTTTGGACCATTAAAGCTCGGAATTGTGTGGTACAGAGTTAACTCTTTACCAAACGACAAAATTTTAGACTTGCCCGAATTGAAAGTATTTGTAGATGACAAAACAAAGGTGACTGAAAAAAATTGTAATTTGTTTTGAGAAAGGAAGAAAACATTGTGGGGAAAGGAGAAAATGCTGGTCACCAGCATTTTCTCCTTTTCCCACAATGTTTTCAAAAGGCTTTTTTCACAGGGTTGTTGAAAGTCAGGATTGTGTGGTAAAGGGTTAAACCTGTACCAATGCACTCTTTACCAATCAACAAAATTCTGGACTAGACCAAATTCAAAGCTTTAGCAGACAACATACTCACTGTAGCTAAAATGATGATTTCTGTTTGTAACAGGGTAGAAAACATTGTGGGGAAAGGAGAAAATGCTGGTTACCAGCATTTTCTCCTTTTCCAACAATGTTTTCAAAAGGCTTCTTCCCCAGGGTCTTTAAAACTCGGGATTATATGGTAAAGAGTTAAACTTGTGTTTTACCAACCTAGACGAAACCGAATTTTAAAAAGATTGTAAGAAACGAAGAAAATGCTTGTAACCAGTATTTTCTCCTTTTCCAATAGTGTTTTTTTCCCTCAAAGACAAATGCCTATAATTGAATGACAATTTTTTCTTTGTCTGCAAATGCTTCCAGCTCAGACTAGTCTAACATCGTAATTTTTGGTAAAAAATTAACACTCAGTTGTATGAAAACATGTTTTTAAGTTGTTACACTTAATCAGTTTATGGCTTTGAAAAATTTAACCCTTTACCAAACAATCCAACAATTTAGAAAAATTAGAAAAATACTTTTTCGACAGCTACATATGCAGTTCCCCAGTAATAAGAACAGGCAGTGTAGTCATATTCTAAAATACTGTAGTGGGAAGTGAAGATCAAAGATCGGACTGCACATTCTGTACAGTTCTTGAACTACACTTTCCACAAAAGCTTCATGTCTCGTCTATTGTAAGGAGAGAGTAAAAGGGTAAGGAAAGAATCACCAGTGCCAAGCTTATCATTAGCACTTTCTTCTTTTCTCACAATGTTGGCAAAAGCATTTTTCCTCAGGGTTGTTAAAACATGGAATTGTTTGGTAAAGGATTAACCTTTGACTTGATATGCATTTACGAAATCCATGACTTCAAAACATCCTCATTAAACACGGACAATGAACATGGTTTGATGTTAGATTGATTTTTCACAGAAAATTCATACCATGCAGTAGTCAAAATGATGATGATTACACAATTACATTCCATTAAGTTGATTGGCCCTGAACTGGATTTATATGACCATAACTACAGATAAAGCAGCTGAGAGTGTTGGGTAAGATCAGACTGCATGTATGTACAGACTTATCTTGCTCTACACTCTTGACAAAATACATCTGTAATTGCAAACTACAGGATAAGATTAAACATTGCAATAAAGCAAACATTACAGAAGGGAGATAAACAGTTACTTCATTACTGGTATTTTGAAATATGAGTTATTTCCCTTTGACTATTACAAAGCTTGTTTTATAATGGATTTAAAACAGTTGTTTATGTCCCCAAAAAAAGTTACACTTAAAACTTTTTTTCCTGCATAGCTCTGTTGCCATGACAACCTCACCCCTTCTGTGAAAATGTTTTCCAAAAATGACTGAATGATAATAATGTAAATGTGTTATCATATTATAGAAGAAAGACTGATGTGCTGTGATATAGCACATTTTGCCCTTTCCAAAATAATCTTGTTAGGACTCAAAGAAATGTGGCTTTTGAAAATATTATTGGCAAACGAGAAAATGCTTGTCACTAGCATTTGATACTTAGCCCATAATGTGTTCTTGCCTTTCCAAGACAAACTCTATCATTTGAGCTACAATAAATTGTTACCTACAAATACTTCTGTAATGGATGAGAAAGACTTACCCTAGCTCTTTATCAAACAATAAAATTTCAGACAAGGCCAATTTAAAAACATTTTGCAGATGACAAATATGGTTAAGATGATGGGATTTGTGTGTGAAAGGGTAGAAAACATTTTGGAAAAAGGAGAAAATGCTGGTAGCCAGCATTTTCTCCTTTTCTCCAAATGTTTTCAAAGGCCCTCCTTCTACAGGGTCCTTCAAACTTGTTTGATTATTTGGTAAAGAGTTAAATAAGGAAAAAAGTTGGCGAAAAAGATTTCAAGAAAACCTTTTTTTGAAATGTTTTTCAAGATTGAAGTGAAGGCATAAATTTACCCTTTACAACACAATGTGATGTTTCAACAAAGTAAATAAAGGAGAAAATGTTAGAAACCAGCTTTTGCTTCTTTTCCCACATTATTCTACCCATTTAAGAACAACTTCAATTATTTGAGCAGGATTTGTTTTGTCATCTGTAATTGCAATAGAGACTTGTCTGAAATGTTGTAGCTTGGTAAGGAGTTAAACTTTATAGATGTTTTGTTTGCATGACTAAATTTTATTGTAATTCATCATTTTTCAACATAAATGCCATACATTACTGAGCTGTGCTCTGACAAAGGGGGCTTATATAATTTTCTGTGTTGAATTATCAATAATTATGGATCCATAAACTCTATTTTTTCTAACAACCCTCTGAATCTGGAGGTAGAACGGTCCTTTGACATACAGAAAATTTAAGGATAGCAAAAAGTTTCCACCTAGGTCAACCTGCACAGACTGCAGGCTGACCTGAATCAATATTTTTTGCAGATGCATTAATCCCCCTTTTCACAGAGTGTGACTCAACTATTATTATGTTGTAATTTCTCTTATTCAAATATTATTTTATAAAATGTATTACTTCTCATGTGCGATTCAAGCCATTTTTTTTTTCAGGTGTGATTCAACTGAACCTTATCGTGAAAAACATATGAGCAACACTCTGGCAATAGGGGGTTTAAAGCATCTCCGTGATGTATTATACCTGGCTTGCAACACGCGAAAAGGGGCATTCGGACATTTGCGTAAAGTGTCGTCTCGGATCAGCCTGCGCAGTCCGCACAGGCTTATCCGAGACGGCACTTTACGACTACATTAGATTTTGTGCTACAGTAGACTTGCACAAAACAGAAAATTACATAAAAACGTATAGTGTCGTTTCGGACTAGCCTGCGCGGAATGCACAGGCTGATCTGAGACGACACTTTACGCTGATGTCCGAATACCCCTTTTCGCATGTTGCAGGCCACCTAGCAAATCATCAAATACTTACAGATCTATAATAGCCACTTTTGTTTAACAACAGACTTCAGCATGAGGTACACTGGTTCTTGGACATACAGAAAATTGACTGATTACGAAAAGGTTCGGCCCAGGTCAGCCTGTGTGGACTACACAGGCTGACCTGGTCAATGCATTAAGCCCCCTTTTCACAGAGCATAGCTCATATCTAAACAATAGAGCCGAAACCCATGGCTCAGTTAGTAACATCTTGGCTTGTAATCATTATATCGAGAGTTCAAATCCCTGCCCTTTCAAAATCATTTCCTACAATTGATAAAAAAGTCATTGCAGCAATCTCCACTGATTCGCGGCCAGTCCAACTTTTTCAACATTTGAAAAAAAAAGTAATTGTGGCAAACATTATTTGTCTTTTGTAAGAGACAGAATGATAGGTAGACCTACCTTTTTTTGTCTATGTTTGTAATTTGGATAATTTAGAATTAAGAAATGAATTCTTAAGACTGGAAAAAAAAATCCTTTCCAAGTTTAAGATTTTCTGGAAC
The DNA here is from genome assembly GCA_946811185.2 of Hippopus hippopus. NCBI lineage: Eukaryota > Metazoa > Mollusca > Bivalvia > Cardiida > Cardiidae > Hippopus > Hippopus hippopus. The sequence continues at coordinate 8,317,856 of OX328103.1, read as the reverse complement.
TCAAGAGCCCTGGATCCCACCTATGAACACCCCCTTGCTAATGTGCTCTCAATTTTTCATAATTGTTTGTAAAGATGATGTAAAGGCACTAAACTTTACATAAAGTACTGTTTTCTTTGCATGACTAAATTTTATTATAATATTCATCATTTCTACACGATAAGTACCATACATGAATTTGTAATTTGGTTTTATATATATACCGTATAACTTCTTTCTGACATATTATACAAAATGTATTGCCTTGACACCCCCCCCACCCCCTTCCGATTTACCCTTTACTAGCTTACATTTTGAGAAAAGCATGAAATTTTGGTTACCAGCATTTCCCCATTTCCAAGGACGAATTGAGATCGTTTGAATCACATATGATAATGTCATCTACATTGTTGTCTAGTAAAGAGTTGAAATGACAATTTTGTAGTTCATGTTAACATGACAGTTTTACAAAACATGTTTCCAGACATATAGGATCTGACATGAGTTGGTGTTTGAGATAAAATTTTATTAAACGAGTCTAGGGAAATGTTATTGAGCGAGCCTTTGACGAGTTTAATGATTGTATTTCAAAAGCCAACGAATATCAGATTCTTTTTATCACCTAACAATATTTCACAGATTATATATCAGAAGATGCAAAACCATCCATAGATGCACCAGCAGTAATATCCACAAGACCATTTCACTTCTATGAAATACGTACAAAATGACGTCAAAAATGATGTCACACAATTGTAATATCTAACGTGAATAAGATAAGAAAATTCGTAATGGATATATTACTCTGAAAACAAAGGAGGTTATGTGATAAAATGAAATAAAAAATGAGCGGCACTCCATGATGTACTGATTACGTGGATATATATGCGTTTTGAAAAATTTGCGAAATACCGATTACAGACAATTTGCGTACGGAAATGTTTGTGAATTCAAGACACTTGTTATTTGTTGGCATACTTGTAGTAAAATAGACGAACAGAAAAGTTTGCGAATTTTTCAAATTCGAGAAATCGCAAAAATTTCCACATTGCAAAAATTTCCACTTGTACAATATTAACCCAAGCAAGTCATCTCATAATTATGGATCTATCAAGTCCATTTTGTCTAACAACCAACTTAATCATGAGGTAAACTGGTCCTTTGACATAGAGAAAATTAACCAGTAGCAAAATGTTTTGACCCAGGTCAGCCAGCACAGGCTCTACAGGCTGACCTCGGTCGATTTTTTTTTTGCAGATGTATTAAACCCCCTTTTCAAAGATCACGACTCAATGTCTACCCATGGGAGAGGAATAAAATGACTATATAGAGGATAATCAACTGGTGGTGTGTGATATTAAAAATCTGTCACTAGAATGGGGTGTGATCGGTTGAAAAACGAGTCCAAAGGACGAGTTTTTGAACCGTATCACACCCCATTCTAGTGACAGATTTTTAATATCACACACCACCAGTTGATTATTCTATTTATTATACATGTATTCCTAATTCTCCCTTTGATTGCTAATAAGTATCAAGAACGGTAGGTATACATAAGACTTTTCTTTACCGTATCATCACTAGTGATGTTATTCACTGTGAAAAACTGAAAAAATAATACACTGAGAAATCCCAGTTATTCATCGATAGGAATATAATAAAACCAATTCATGGAAAGAATTTGGCTGAGCTGAGGAATCCAACATATGACTCCTGAATTGCAAGCCTTTTATGTTACAGACTGTGAGCCACCAGGTAATAACCGTGTGAATGTCCGAATTTTCTACATTCCTCGCATTGTTAGACAGTTTTCAATTTCAAGATAGATAACAAAAGTAATTCAGGTCACTTCACTTTCAGGTGAAGTTAATTTAGTTTTGCATTCAAGCCTTATAAACTTGAAATTCAATTTAGATAGCAAGCCATCCTTGTAATACCCCCCTCGTAACATTGTCTCCTTGCTGATGCAGTTTTTTTTTGGTGTCTACTTACCCATTACCAAACAATCCAGAGTTTTATCGAGCCTGTTAGAAACGGCTTTTGAAAACATTGTGAGAAAAGGAGAAAATGCTGGTAACCAGCATTTTCTCCTTTTCCCACAATGGTTTCTCTCCTTCAAAGGGGATATTTCAGTTTCTATATTCACATTTAATCTGTCATCCTTTGATATGGACGAGTCTAAAATTTTATCATTTGGTGAAGGGTTAGGGTAGATTACTTCAACTCTTTACCAAACAACAAAATTTTAGACTGGTCCAAATTCAAAGCATTTGCAGACCAAAAATTCTTTGTGACTATAAGTAAGAAATATGTCTTTAAAGGGCCAAAAACAATGTGGGACAAGGAAAAAATGCTGGTTACCAGCATTTTTTCCTTTTCCCACAATGTTTTTAAAAGCCTTCTTTCTCAGGGAACTTAAGATTGGGATTGTGTGGTATAGGGTTAAGTCTTAATCAAATAACAAATTTTCAGTCTTGTCTAAACTGAAAGCATTTGCAGATGACAAATTAAATGTGGTGCAAATGGGAAAAGTTGTCTTAAAAAGGGTAGCACTGTAGCACTAACACTGTAGGGAAAGGAGAAAATATATGTACTGGTTAATAGCATTTGCTCCTTTTCATACAATGTTTTCAAAAGCCTTATTTCTTAGGATTGTTAAAACTTGGGATTGTGCAGTAAAGAGTGGTCCCATATTTTATCGACCTTGAGGAAGAAGGGTATTCAAAAACATGGTGGAAAAGGATAAAATGCTGGTAACAAGCATTCTCTCCTTTTCCCACAATGTTTTCCAGAGTTTTGAAAAATAAAACCAGAGGATTGAGCCACATTTGATTTGTTATATGCAACAGTTTACTGCTTTCAATGATGACAAGCCTAAATGTTTGTTGTCTGGTTGAGAGTCACATTGTAGCGACTGCAATATTTTGTTTCTGTCAGTGTTGGAAGGATTTGCAGACCAGTTGCACATATTAAATGTTGCTCTGTGAAAGGTTAGAAAACAGTGGTGGGAAAGGAAAGAAATGCTGATTACCAGCATTCTCTCCTTTTCCCGCGTTGTATCAAAAGTGTTCTTTGAAAGAGGACCAAGCCTAGTAGATCAGTTGGTAGCATACAGGACTTGAGATCAGGTGGTTGCTGGTTCAATTCCCCAGCTTGGCCAATTGCTTTCGTTCCAATGATTAATGCTAAGTTATTGCAACAAGAATCATTCCTCTCTCACAGTTCATCATTGTTTTATTCGTAAATGGTAAAAATAATTCCCCTACACCTTATATTTCATATTGTCCAATGCTTTTGCTTGTTAGCTCACCTGAGCACGTAGTGCTCAGGGTGAGCTATTGTGATCGATCACCGTCCGGCATCCGTCCATCTGTCCGTCCATCCATCCGTCCATCCGTGAACAATTACTTAAAAAATCTTCTCTGATGAAACCGGCAAACAGATTTCAATGAAACTTCACAGAAATGATCCTTAGGTGATGCACTTTCAGAGTACTTCAAAGATTTGAATTCCATGAAGAACTGGTTGCCATGGCAACCGAAAGAAAAAACTTTAAAAATCTTCTTGTCCCAAACTGTAAGGGCTAGAGCTTTCATATATGGCATGTAGCATCATCTAGTGACCCTCTACCAAAATACTTCAAATTATGGCCCTGGTGTGGAAATTGGCCCTATGTTGTGGGGTCTCGGATTTCACATAGAGATTATGAAGGAAATCTTTAAAAATCTTCTTGTCCTAAATCCTAAGGGCTACAGCTTTCATATTACCGAAATACTTCAAATGATGGCCCTTGTGTGGAAATTGGCCCTTTGTTGTGGGGTCACGGATTTTACATAGAGGTAAAGAAGGAAATCTTTAAAAATCTTCTTGTCCCGAACCTTAAGGGCTAGAGCTCTCATAAAAAATCTTCTCCTCTGAAACCGGCGAACAGATTTCAATGAAACTTCACAGAAATTATCCTTAGGTGATGCACTTTCAGAATACTTCAAAGATTTGAATTCCATGAAGAACTCTGGTTGCCATGGCAACTGAAAGAAAAAACTAGAGCTTTCATATATGGCATGTAGCATCATTTAGTGACCCTCTACCAAAATATTTCAAATTATGGCCCTGGTGTGGAAATTGGCCCTATGTTGTGGGGTCTCGGATTTCACATAGAGATAAAGAAGGAAATCTTCACAAATCTTCTTGTCCTAAATCCTCAGGGCTACAGCTTTCATATTTGGCATGTAGCATCATCTAGTGGACCTCTACCGAAATACTTCAAATGATGGCCCTTGTGTGGAAATTGGCCCTTTGTTGTGGGGTCACAGATTTTCATAGAGATAAAGAAGGAAATCTTTAAAAATCTTCTTGTCCCGAACCTTAAGGGCTAGAGCTCTCATATATGGCATGTGGCATTGTCTGGTGGACCCCTTCAAAAAGACTTCAAATTATAACCATAGTGTCATAATGAGCCCTATGTTGTGGGTTCCCAGATTTTACATAGAGATAACGAAGGAAATTTTTTTAAAATCTTTTTGTCCCAAACTGTAAAGGCTAAAGCTTTCATATTTGGGTTGTAGCTTTGTTTAGTGGATCTGTACCAAAATGCTACAAATTTTGGTCCAGGGATGAAACTGGCCCTCTGTTGTGGGGTTCAGGATTTTACAAAGAGATAAAGCAGGAAATCTTAAAAAATCACCTTGTCCTGAACCATAAGGGCTAAAACTGTCATATTTTGCATTTAGCATCGTCTAGTAGACATCTACCAAAATACCTTGAATTATGGACGTTGGATGGAAGTTTGCCCTATGTTGTGGGATCCTTGATTTTCCTGTACGTCCAGAATTATTTGCCCTTGAATTTGAAAAATCGCTTAAATTTGCTGTGTTTACACTTAAGCTCCTTTACTTTTTCACCAAACCTAATCATATTTTAATAGAATATATTTGACAGTAAAAGTCTTGGAGAAACTGGAAAATGTTTAATTTCAAAGTCCAAAAAAACAAAACCTAAAGTTATACGTCATAAGCACCCTTTTCCCATAGCATGGTTTTGAACAGATAAAAAAAACAGTAGGCACCCCACTTGCAGAAGCGCGACAGGTGCATGTCATTGCCATGTGTCTGCCGTTCATGTGTGCATCTGTCTGTGTGTCAATGTGTGTGTGCATTAACTTGTATTTCAAACATCTCTGAAACCATACATCCAATTTTGGTAAAACTTCACAAAGATTATCCTGCCGTAGTCCTGTTTAGAATTTTTTCAAAGAGTTTCAATTCAGTAAAATCTCTGCTTGCCATGGCAACAAAACTGAAAAAAACTCTTGAAAATTGATGTTTGTCTTAGTGCTATCTCAGACCAATACAATAATTGGTCATGTTGGGTTAAAAACTAGGTCAAAAGGTCAAATCTTAGAAAAACTTGTGTACAATAGAAAATGGATTAATTTGGTCAAAAGACTCAGGTGAGCGACTTTAGGGCCATCATGGCCCTCTTGTTTATATCCCACGATAGTGTACAGAACTTGAGAACAGGGGTTTGGCTGGTTCAAATCCCCAGCTGGGCAAATTTCTTTCCGAGGATTGATAATAGTCATTGCAACAAGGTTCATTCATCTGACACCACTGATCATTTTTTAGACTATGGTTATTTCGGAAAGCAGCCAGTGGCTTGGAAAGAATATTGTGCAAAGTACTGGTAATAGAAACTTCAAATTTTTTTCAATTATCTCACAGCGGCCAGTGCATCGATCCATGCTTTCCTGGAGTATATTAACAAGTACTCGGCTCAATATTTTTCCTAAGCCATTGGCTGCTTTCCCACAAAACCATCATGGGAACAATGATCAGCCTTGAGTGAGGAATGAATCCTGTCGCAATGACTATCATCAATCTTCAGAAAGAAATTGACCGAGGTGGGGATTCTTATCAGCGACCCCCTTTTCTCATGTCCCATAAGCTACCAATAACCTGACTGAGGCTTGGCGGTCAAGGGTTTAGCATAAATTTTGAGATAACCCTTTACTCCATAGATACTCATTTTGACGTATCAACAACAGATAGCTTTTGAAAACATTGTGGGAAAAGGAGAAATTGCTCGTAACGAGCAATTTCTCCTTTTCCCACAATGTTTCCCACTCAATCAGATATTTGTATCCTCATTTGTCCATATTTTTGACATCATATCTTTATTTGCTGCTGAAATGGAAGAGCCTCAAATTGGCATATCAGGTAAAGGGATAATGTAACATGGGATGAGATACAGATATCACAAAACAGATAATAAAAAGATGACTTTTTTTCAGCTTTTACTTTATTCAAATTTCAATACCTGAGGATATCAGTCTAGTCTAACTCATAACCCCTTACCACACAATCCTGAGTTTTAACGACCCTGTGGAAGAAGGCTTTTGAAAACATTTTGGGAAAAGGAGTTAATGCTGGTAACCAGCATTTTCTCCTTTTCCCAAAATGTTTTTTGCCCTTTTAATGACAAATCCTAATGTTTGAACCAAATTTAATTTGTTGTTTGCAAATGCTTACAACTTGGATAAGTTTAACTCTGTACCACACAATCCCGACTTTTAATGACCCTGAAGATCGAGGCTCCTAAAAACCTTTGGGAAAAGGAGAAAATGCTTTTCCCAAAATGTTTTCTTCCCTTCCCAAAACAAATTTTCCATTTTTGAGTCACTTTAATGTTGTTGTCTGCAAGTGCTTTCAGTTTGGACTAGTCTAAGATTCTGTCGTTTGGTAAAGGGTGAAACTTTAATCTTGTGGTAAAGAGTTAAGCCTTAGCCTGCTAAATAAGTGAAATGAAACTTTTAAGCTGATAGTTTAAACCCGATTGTTGCTATTTCACAGGGTTTTTTGAGTAAAAGACATCTCTTTATCGGACAGTGTAGATCCAAGATCAGACTGCATGTTCCTTGCAGTCTGATCTTGATCTACACTCTCCACAAAACCATTATCCTGTTAAATAAGTGAAATGAAACTTTCAAGGTGAGAGTTTAAACCCATTTGTCACTATTTCACAGGTTTTTTTTTTTTTGGGGGGGGGGGAAAGACATCTCCTTATTGGACAGTGTAGATCCAAGATCAGACTGCACATTCTGTGCAGTCTGATCTTGATCTACACTGTCCGCAAAACCCCTATCCTGCTAAATAAGTGAAATGAAACTTTCAAGCCAATAGTTTAAACCCAATTTTTGCTATTTCACAGGTATTTTTTTTGAAAAGACATCTCCTTATCGGACAGTGTAGATCCAAGATCAGACTGCACGTTCTCTGCAGTCTGATCCTGATCTACACTGTCCACAGAAGGTCATTCCATTCGGTTGCATGTAGCAGCCTAAGGGTTACTGACACATATCTCTACTTTTAACAACCCAAGAAGGCATTTGAAAACATTATGGAAAAAGGAGAAAATGCTTGTGACCAGCATTTTCTCTTATTCTCACGATGTTACCTACACTTTCAAAGTCAAATTACATCATTTGAGTAACATTTAATTTGTTATCTGCAAAGTCTTATAATTTGAATGAGTCTAAAATTTTCTATTGTTAAGTCTTTACCACACAATGAATGCTGAGGGACTTCTGAATTGAAAGCATTTGCTGACAACATATTATTTTTTGGCTCAGATAAAGCGATTTATCTTCGAAGAGGTAGAAAACATTGTGGGAAAACATTCTGGAAATATTGCTGGGTAATCACCATTTTATCCTTTTCTCACAATGCTTTCAAAAGCATGCTCCTCAAGGGTCGAAAAAATAGGAAATTTTTTTTTAATGAAAAGAGTCTAATCCTTAACCAAAGGACAAAATTTTAGACTCTGCAAAACTGAGAGCGCTTGCAGACAACAATTAATTGTGGCTCAAATGATGACATTTGTCTGTGAAAGTTTAGACTGAACCATTGTGGGAAAAGGAGAAAATGCTGGTTACCAGCATTTTCTCCTTTTCCTACAATGTTTTCAAAAGGCTTCTTCCATAGGGTTACAAAATAGATGGGATTGTTATATGTAAAGTTAAGTGATAAGGATGAAATTTATGCCCAGAACAGTGTCGCATAGCAATGTCATACAATATGTCCTTGGACAATCAAATACCACAAGGATATCGAAAAACCCATAAATGTTCCACGATGTGTAATGAAATTGTGGATGGACAGAAAGGCTGACAATAATATGGCTATCTTTTTAGCTCTGCTGTTTTCGAAGTAAACAAAGGAGTAATTGTCGTAGCCTTGGCATCTGCATCCTCATTGTCGTGCAAAAATTTTGACATTTGGTAATATCTCTGTTCTTACTGAAGATATTTACTTCAAACTTTGACTAGTGGTTAATCCTGAAAAGGGGAACTCATACAACAGGGGCAGATAACTATCAAAGTATTTTCTACACAGTATCGATTTTGAATTTTAACTGAAAATCAAGCAGTTGCAGCCAAGCGTTCGCACCCGCATGCAGTGCTCTTATTTTTATGAGGAGCATGAAAATTGTTCAACCACTTTTTCCTGACTGCAGAGGACACTCCAGTTAGGGTTACCTTCCCTTGACCTTTCTGACAGCCAATCAGAATACTGCTCTAAAGATTTTGAAATAAGTCGGGACACATAATAGAGATCTACTATTAACTTGCACATTCTTTTTTTCCCACAATGTTTTCAAAAGAAGATTCCTCCTCAGGATTGTTACAACACAGGTCCCCTTGGTAAAGAGGATAACTTTTAAGTAAAGGTTTACTTTGTCCAAATGACAAAGTTTTAGATTTGCCAAAATTGAAAGTAACTGCAGAAAAAAAAAATAAATTTAAATCAAAGATAGAAATTCACCAATTCACCTTTGGAAGGATAGAAAAGACTGTGGGAAAAGAAGAAAATGCTGTTTACCAGCATTTTCTCCTTTTCCCATAATGTTTTCAAAAGGCTTTTTACTCAGGGTCATTAAAACTCAGGATTGTGTGGTAAAGGGTTAAAAAAGGGTGACCAGTATCTCACTTAAATATTGTTTACATTGTGGTCAGTCTGGAATGTCAGTGAGGCTATAAAATGGTCAAGTAAACCAACAGTGGACAAAACACTGGACATAGATCATAGGGCAACCCATAATATAATGACAAGATTGAAGATGAATATCATTTTCTACTTGTAGGTTCACACTGTTCCACTAATTAAGTGGTTAATAAATAATGTCCAAATGGATGTACTAGAATGTGTGATGGACTGACTGGTTTAACTCTTTACCAAACGACTGGTCCAAATTGAAAGAATTTGCAGACGACAAAATAAAAGTGACCGAAAATTTGAATTTCGTTCTGGGAAGGGAAGAAAACCATTGTGGGAAAAGGAGAAAATGCTGGTTACCAGCATTTTCTCCTTTTCCCACAATGTTTTCAGAAGGCTTCTTTCTCAGGGCCGTTAAAAGTCGGGATTGTATGGTAAAGGGTTAACCCCTTACCGGACAAAATTTTTGACTGCTCCAAATTTTTATTTCACAGACTACAAATCAAAGTTGGTTCAAAAGGCAGTGGCTAAAAAGACAGATAGGGAAGAAAACTTTTGGGACAAGGAGAAAACACTAGGTCCCAGCATTTTCATCTTTTCCCACAATGTTTTACAACTTTAGGCCTTTTTCAACAAATTTAATATGGGTCTTATGATGGAATTTGTCTCTTTCTTACAGTAGAAAACATTGTGGGAAAATGAGAAAATGATGTTTACCAATATTTTCTCCATTTTCCCACCATAATTTTTTAGACCTTCTTTCTCAAGTTTCTGAATTAAAACATGCCTGAGAGTGTTTATCAAAGGCTTAAATTCCCAGACTGTATGTTTTAGTAACAATGTTATTCAGCCTTAATTACGTTAATTCGTTCAGCTTCAGGTTAATAGGTAAGAACAACCTTTTCTGGATGGCACATAGATAACAATCTAAGCATGTACACAAGTGGATGGATGGACAGACAGAGAAACAGATGGGCAGACTGATGGACAGACAGCCATACAGACAGACAGGCTGATTCAAGTATACTGCCAAAACATTCAAATGAATAATTAGTAAAAGTGTAAGGATTTTATTTGATGAAGATAAATTCTTTATTTACCAGATGACAAAATTGAGACTGACTGATTGTACGGTGTTTGACACCATTTTCAACATTATTTCAATTATATTGCAGCGGCCAGTGCACCTGTCCATGCTTTCCTGAAGTCTCTTTTACCAGTACTCCACACAGTTTTCTTTCCAAGCCACTGACTGCTTTCCCACATAACCATCATCAGAACAATGGTCAGTGGTTGGAGAGGAATGAATGACTATCATCAATCCTTGGAAAGATATTGGCTCAGCCAGGGATCGATCTTGCGATCACCTGTTCTTAAGTTCTGCACGCTACCGACTGAGCTACCCGGGCTTGGTAAACTTGAGACAATTCCAAATTAAAACTCTTTACCAAACGACTGGTCCAAATTGAAAGCATTTGCAGACGACAAATTAAATGTTGCAGAAATACTGGGATTTGACTGTGAAAGGTTAGAAAACATTGTGGGGAAAAAGAGAAAATGCTGGTTACCAGCATTTTCTCTTTTTCCCACAATGTTTTCAAAAGGCTTTCTTCCCAGGGTCGTAAAAACCTGGGATTGTTTGATAAAGGGTTAATTGAAATCATTTGATGACATCAAATTAATCTTCACTGTACAATCCTGACTTTTAATGACCCTAGGGAAGAAGGCTTTTGAAGACATTGTGGGAAAAGGAGAAAGTGCTGGTAATCAGCATTTCCACAACCTTTTCAATCCGTCAACAACAAATTTTGATTATTGAGTCTAATTTATTTTTGTCACCTGCAAGTGCTTTCAATTTGAATCCGTCTAAATTTTGTCATCTGGTAAAGACTTAAATGTAATTAAGATGGTGGGATTTCGTCATTGAAAAGGCAGAAAACATTGTTGGAAAAAGAGGTTTCCAGCATTTTCTCTTTTTCCTACAATCTTTTCAAAAGCCGTTCTCTAAGCTTCATTTATAACATGGCATTGCTTTGTAAAGTGTTAAGGAATGTGACGTTTGACATTTACTAAAGAAAAGTATTATCAATTATTGTTCAGGAAATAAAAACTAGTAGAAGTATGATTGATGGACTGGTTAAAATGGCTGGGTCAAGGCTTGCTACTTTTTATATATCCAGCATATTCTTCTTTTCAAACAATATCATCTACCCTTCAAAGGCAAATACCACTTTTTCTGGACTATTAGAGAAATTGGATCATTTCTCCTGATTAAATTCTGTACAGATGACTTAAATTTTTAATTAGGCCTATTTACCACATGGTGCGGCCTTCAAACAACCCTGAGAAAGAAGGCTTTTGAAAACATTGAAGTTAAAGGAGAAAATGCTGGATATGAGCATTTTCTCCTTTCCTCACAATATTTTCTCCATTTCAGGACAAATTTCATAATTAAATCCAGATTTGATTTGTTGTGTGCAAATGCTTTCAATTTTGTCAAGTTATAATTTTGAATGTGTGAAGAAGTTATACCAAGTTAAAAATTTAGATATTTTGAAAAAGTCTACTTCTATACCAGAAATCGCTGTTTCAGACTTGTTCATATTGAAAGCAGTTGAATATGACTGTACTATGTTTCTATAATATTTAGCTCAGCTACGACTGAAGTATGTTGATATAATTTTTAGCTAGGCTCCATTCGAAGAAAACGAAAAGTTATTGTCATAGCGCGGGCATCTTTGCTGTCTGCGTCGTTGTCATTGTCTGCATCGTCATGCAAAAACTTTAACCTTTTGTAATATCTTTGTTGTTATTGAAGATGTTTACTTGAAACTTGTACAAGTTGTTAACTATCAAAAGGGGAAGTCATACAACAGAGGCAGATAACCAACATAATATTTTTTACACAGGTATGCTTCTTTTTCAGCTTAGAATTTTCACTGAAAATCAAGCACATGCAGCTGAGCATAGGCATCCACGGTGCTTATTTTGAAAAGACAGAAAACACTGTGGAAAAAGGAGAAAATGCTAGTTAACAAGTTTTTCAAGCCTATCAGAGGGTTTCTTTCATTTATACTAGTTTCACTTTTGTCCCCTGCAGATGCTTTCAGTTTGGTGATGTCGAAAAATTTTTGTAATTGAACAGATTAACTCTCTACCGGACAACAAAATTTTATACTTGTTCTAATTGAAAGCACTTGTAGACAACAAATTAAATGTAACTAAAAATAATTATGAAATGTGTCTGTCATAGGGTAGAAAACATCGTTGGAAAAGGAGAAAATGCTGGTTACCAGCATTTTCTCCTTTTCCCACAATGTTTTCATGAGCTTTTTTTCTCAGGGTTGTCAAAACTTGGGACTTTATGGTAAAGAGTCAAAGAAGCTTTTCTTGCCTAAAGATAATAAGATATTTGGATTAGATGAACCCTTTACCAAACAATCCCATGTTTTAACAACCACAAGACAGAAGTCTTAAAAAAGATCATTGTTGAAAAAGGAGAAAATGCTAGTTGCCAGCATTTTCTCCTTTTCCCACAATGTTTTCTACCTAGACAAAGACAAATCTCATCATTCAAGATACATTCAATTTGTTGCTTTCAAATGCCTTCAATTCGGACGGGTCCATATTTTTGTTGTCGGGTAAAGAGTTACATCAAGACATATTAAACTTGTTATCAGTTAAATATGATAATTTTATCATAGCTCTTTATCATATGAATCTGGGTTTTAACAACCCTGAGGAATAGGCCTTTTTGAAAACATCGTGGAAAATGGAGAAAATGCTGGTAACCAGTATCTTATCCTTTTCAATCATCTAATAGACAAATCCCTTTATCTCAAAGCCATCTTTTTATCATCTGCACATGCTTTCAATTTGGATTGGTGCAATATTTTGTCATTAGGTATAGGGTAAAGTCTTTACCATATGACAAAATCTTTGAACTGTGCAAATTGAATGCATTTGCCGATAAAAAAGTTAATCTTGAGAAGGCTGAGTCAGTTAGATAACACATTCTTATACTTTTTCCTTGTTTATATGGTGTTTCACACCGTTTTCAATATTATTACAGTTATATTGTGGCAGCCAGTGCATCTTTCAATGCTTTTCTTGAGATACTTTGCACAATATTTCCCCTAAGCCACTGGCTGTTTTCCCACACAATAATTGTCAGAAAAATCATCAGCAGCGAGAGAAAAATTAATCTTACTATCATTAAGCCACTAGAAGGTGCTTGCCTAGCAGAGGATTACCTAGTCCACAGTCCCTAGCATTAATGACTCTGACCATTAATGGTTTTAGAAAACATTTTAGGAAAGGTAGAAAATGCTGGTCACCAGCATTTTCTTCTTTTCACATGATGTTTTCTATCCTGTCATAAACGAATCCCATAACTTAAGTCGAATATAATTTGTAATCTGCAAATGCTTTCAGTACGGATTGATCTAAATTTTTGTCGTCTGGTAATGTGTTAATAACACAAAGACATGAAAACAAAGTTTTTCTTGCTACAAATGTTCACTTAACTTTTTACCACACAATCTCAAGCTTAATGACCCCAAGGAAGACAGCTTCTTATAATATTGAGGGAAAAGGAGAAATGCAGGTAACCAGCATTTTTCCCACTTCCCACAATGTTTTCTACCCTTCAAAGACATATTCCACTATTTTAGTGATATTTAATTTGTCCTCTGCAAGTTCTTTCAATTTGGACAAGTCTGAAAATTTGCTTTGTGGTAAAGAGTTAAACATCATGACACAGGGAAAAAGTGCAGTTGTTTGAGCTGTTTCCTGATTGTGTAACCATCACATTGTTTTTTGAAAGTTTAAAGCTGAGGATGGAAAAAAAAGTATATCCCTTAGAGCGTAGAATAAAACCTAACAGACGTTTTTAGTCCAGAAATAAAAGCCAAAATAATTGCAGTTTTAAGGTTACTTTTGTCTGGAATGTCCTAGCAATGCGGACAGCATAGATCAAAGATCAGACTTCACAGAACATGCAGTCTGATCTTTGATCTACATTAAGCACAAAGGTAAATAAGGCTGTGAAAGGCACTTGAACGGGTTGAAAAAGTTGACAGGTATAACACAGACTTAAAGAAATAACTCCCTCCTCACAGTAGACGACAACAGAAGCTTTTGTGGACAGTGTAGATCAAGATCAGATTGCACTGAACATGCAGTCTGATCTTTGATCTACACTGTCCACTACTTTATCTTAGATTAAGGCCAAACTGTCTCCTTGTTTTGCAGTGAAACTACATTTATAGGCAATGAAAAAGTGAAAATCATTTACTTGGTAGTGAAAGAAAATAAAAAGTGTACCTTTCTCGAGGTGAGTTACATCCCTTCAAAGTTCAGCTGACTGTATCAAAGAATGTAGATTTGTCTGAATGTATGATATACATCCATCCTTTATCCTTCACCGAACAAACACCCTTGATTTTTTACGACTCCCAGTAGCACAAAAAGACTTTTGAAAACATTGTGGGAAAAGGAGAAAATGCTGGTAAACAGCATTTTTTCCTTTTCCCACAAAGTTTTCCACACTTGTTTCGAAGAGAAGTACCATCTTTTAGTTTAAAACGGGATTTGTTGGCAAAAAATGACTTTAAATCCGGACAAGTTTTAAATTTTGTTGAGGGGAAAAGGGTTAACCTTTATCCTGCTAAAAACGTGAAAAGAAATTTTCAAGCATATAGTAAAACCCCAAAATTTTACTATTTCAAAGATATTTTGGGTGTAAAGATATTTCCTTATCGGATAGTGTAGATCCAAGATCAGACTGCACGTTCTGTGCAGTCTGATCTTGGTTCTACACTGCCCACAAAAGGTCAGTGAGTCACCCTTAGCAACCTAAGAGTTAAGTCATTACCTAGGGTAAAGCAGAGAGCTTTGAAAACATCCTTGTATTTGTATTGGAGTTTAACATGGTTTTAATAGCTTAGATCATACTGAGGCGGTCAGTGTACCTGTGCATGTGTTTCCTGGCTTTCTCATACCAGTACTGACACAACTTTCTTTCCAAGCCACTGACAACTTTTTTCACGTGCATTAGAGGTGAGAGGTGAAAAATGGCTCGAAAGAAAGGTTGCCTCAACAGGGTATCGAACCCCAAACCACAAAGTCCTGAGTCAGATCCACTAACCACTGAGCTACCCTGCAGGGCTTACAACCCTTGGAGCACAAAGGTTTTTGAAAACATTGTGGGAAAGGAGAAAATGCTTTGAAAACATCCTTTTGAAATATGTATGATTGGCATGAATCGAGATTCGGTACATGAATGTATGTAAAACATTGTGGCAGAAGTGGAAACTGTATGAGAAATTCTCCTTTAACAGCAATGTTTTGGAAGGTTGTCTGCTAGTAGCTTCAATATTGAATTAACCCTGTGCCAAACAATCCTGTATTTTAATGACCCCGAGGAAGAGGCCTTTGAAAAACAGAAAAAGGAGAAATTGTTAGCAATTTTCCTTTTTCCACCCTTACCAAATCAAAGTTCACTTTTTGAGTCACTTTTCAGTTTCCAAAATTTTGTAGCTTGGTATAGGGTTAAATCGGAAAGAAGAATATCACCCCCTATTTGTTATGCTTGATTTAATAATACTCTCTACCAGACGTTTAAGTTTTAGATTAATCCAAATTCAAAGCCCCTGCAGACAACAAATTAAATGTATCTCACTGGACGGTACTTGTCTTTATAAGGGTGAAATATTGTTGAAAAGGGAGAAAGTGCTGGTTATCAGCATTTTGTCCTTTTTCCACAGCCTTTTTAAAAGGCTTCTTCCCTTTGGTCACTAAACTCTGGATTGTGTGGTAAAGCGTGAGTGGGAGAAAGGAATATCACCCTCTGTTCGTTGCACTTGATTTACTCTTGAACAGATGTCAAAATGTTACATTTGTCTGAATAGAAAACTTTTACAGACAACCTGAGTGCAGGTCAATGAATGGAGTATGTCTTTGAGAAGGTGGAAAACATTTTGGAAAAGGAGAAAATGCTGGTAACCAGCATTTTCTCCTTTTCCAACAGTGTTTTCTGCCCTTTTATTTGAAACTTGCATCATAAAACCTGTATTCTGCCTATCAGAAACAAAGTGGTTTTGAGAGAGGGTTTGATACCAAGGGAGAGAATCATCTTTCTCCACATTTCATCCAAAGTTATCTTTCTTTCTATTAAATCTAGTTTCACTTCTATAGTAGCTTTTAAAACTGCAGTTGTTTTTGCAACCTGTGTGTCAGGGTCAGTCAAAAAGTGAGGGTTGGTTAATATCTCTGAAATGATTGATTGTATTTTACGCTGTTTTCAACATTATTTCAGTAATATGGCAGCGGCCAGTGATCATATTCATGCTACCCTGGAGTTTCTGTTTCCAGTATTTTGCACAATACTCTTTCTAAGCCACTGACTATCGTGAATCTTGGGAAAGAAATTAGCTGAGCTGGGGACCTGAACAAGTGATCCCCTCTTCTTAAGTGTCATCGTGTGAACCAATACGATGACATGCAAATTAATAATTATTATTATAATATTATATTGAAATAAACCACAGCAAATCCTGCATTCATGCTGACACAGCAAGAAATTTTAGGGTATAATAGCCTTGAGTGCTTGCAGGGAAGAAAGGTGCTCGACATTTTGTGTCCATCAAAGAAGCTGAATAGTGGTGAGCTGTAGGAAAAAGTACTGTTTGCAGATGGGTACAACGGCAGAACAGACATTTCACTAAAGCACTCAATGGAAGGCAGTTGTCAGCAACTGATAGAATTAACACTGAGAAAGTGGCTGTAATTTCACAAAGTAATCAAAGAATAAATTGTGATGAGATTGCTCATGAAATCAGAATCACAGGGATTTTAGGCTTGTCCAAATTGAAAACATCTGCAAATGACATTGATTGTAGCTTAGATAATAAGCTGTCTCTGAAAGGGAAGAAAGCATTGTGGGAAAAGTAGAAAATGTTGTTTACTAGCATTTTCTGCTTTTCCTACAATATTTCAAAAGTCTTCTTCCTCACGGTTGTTAAAAGTCTGGATTGTGTGGTAAAAGGTTTGACTGTTATCTCTTTACCAAATTAGGGTAGGAAACATTGTGGGAAAAGGAGAAAATGGTGGTAATCATTGTTTTCTCCTTTTCCGACAATGTTTAAAAAAAAAATTCTTCCTCAGGATCATTAAAACATTGGACTGTGTGATTAAAGCTTGAATGATTTCTTAAAGAGCATGAGACAGAACCTCTGTGTTTCGCTTTTCCTCACCTGTTTCTAAATAATCTCATGTTTAACTCTATACCAAACAATAATATTCTGGACTTGTCCAAATTGAAAGCATTTGCAGACAACAAATTGAAAGTAGCTCAAATGATGATTTCTGTCTTTGATAGTGTAGAAAACATTGTGGAAAAAGAAGAAAATGCTGGTTACCAGCATTTTCTACTTTTTCCACAATGTTTCCAAGAGGCTTCTTCTTCAAGGCTGTCAAGACTCGGGATTGTGTGGTAAAGGGTTAAACAACCGAGGGTAGAGGCCTTTGGAAACATTGGAAAAGGTAAAAATGCTGTTAAACAGCACTTCCTCTTATTCCCCACCATGATTTCAAGCTTAACTCTTTACCAAACAACAAAATTTTGGACTGGTCCAAATTAAAAAAATTTGTTGAAAACAAAATAAATGTGACTTTAGACTTAAAGTTTGTTTTGGGAAGGGTACAAAACATTGTGGGAAAAGGAGAAAATGCTGGTTACCAGCATTTTCTCCTTTTCACACAAAGTTTTCAAAAGCTTTCTTTCTCAGGGTCATTAAAAGTTGGGATTGTGTGGTAAAGGGTTAAAAGCCAAATCTGAAAATGCTATCAATTTGGACAAGTGCCAAATTTTGTTTTCTCTTAACTCTTCACCAAACAATAAAATTTTAGGCAGATACAAATTGAAGGCATTTGCAAACAACAAAATAACTGTGACTCAAGAACTGAAATCTGGATTTGGGAAGGGTAGAAAAAATTGTGGGAAGAGGTAATAGTGCTGGTTGCCTTTTACTTTTTCTTCTTTTCTCACAGTGTTTTACAAAGATTTCTCTCCAAGGGTTGTTAAAATTTGTGATTGTGTGGTAAAGAGTAAAAGAGGTGACCCATTACCATTTCAAGTGAAGTTATTAAACCTTTCTCAGGTGGTGGGGTTTTTCCTTGAAGTGTTGGAAAACACTGTGGAAAAAGGAGAATACATGTATGCTGGTAACCAGCATTTTCTGCTTGTCCCACAATGTTTTCAAAAGCCTTTTTCCTCAGGGGGGTTTTAAAACATGGGATTGTTTTAAAATAAGATTTCGTAGACCAAAGATCAGACTTACGTCTGATCATGATTTGCATCTACACATAATGCTCCTCAATTTCTCACTGCATTCTATAGATAAAGTATATAACAACAAAATAAGACACAATGATCTGTTCTTAATCCAGTTTTATTTTTATGATTGGTTATTTGTTTAGATTAATACAAAGCAAAACATGATAATATTTATCAAAAAATAAGCTATGATTATTTAAGATTAATACATAGCAAAACATGATAATATTTATCAAAAAATAAGCTATGATTATTCAAGATTAATACATAGCAAAACATGATAATATTTATCAAAAAATAAAGTAAACATGATTATGTTTATCAAAAGCTAAGGTAAACATGATGATACAATTGATTTATCAAAAAATAAGCTACCCATGATAATATATATCAAAAAGTAAGCTTAACATAATATTTATCAAAAAGTAAGCTAAAACAATAATATTTGTCAAAAAGTGTAAAAACACTGATGTAATAGGTAGTTGTGAAATTAGCACACACTTTTTCAGGGGTGTAATTTTTTTCTTTCTTTTTGAGGATTTCCTCTATTTGAAACTAAAGCTGAAAATTTAACCCTGTCCCATCTCATAAGGTTGATTGATTAAAACTATGGTGTTTTATGCCGCTTTCAACATTACTTCAGTCACATCACTGCCACAGCTGACTTATTCATGTTTGTTCTGGGTTTCACCACAACTGGACTGGAACTCTGAAGTGTCTTGCAAAAGGACACTATTCCATAAATCCCAGTGAGGATCGAACCTGAGGCCATATGATAACTGGAAATTAACCTTTAATTATTACCTACTGGTATATGTAATTACTGGAATTTCATGATAATGTATACATTATGACATTGAGTTCATATACATGTAAATGCTCCTATGCTGTGTTTGTTTATCCAAAGTTAAAGTTGACTCTAGATTTTTAGCTGAACTCACCTATAATCTCTGCAAATTTATCCTAAGTTGACTCTAGAGTTTCAGCTGAATTCACCTATAATCTCTGCAAAGTTATCCTAAGTCAACTTTAGAGATTCAGCTGAACTCGCCCTTAACCTCTGCAAAATTATCTTAAGTCGAGTCTGGAGTTTCAGCTGAATGCACCTATAATCTCTGCTAAGTTATCCTTTTTTAACTCTATAGTTTTAGCTAAACCAGCATATAATCTCTGCAAAGTTATCCTAAGTGGACACTCGAGTTTCAGCTGAACGCGCCCATAATCTCTGTAGTGCTTGCGTGATTTCTGACATCCACTGTTGGGCTTGATTGTGATTGGCTGTCTTCAGAACAAACCATCGTTTTGATGTCTTCATTACAATGGCGGACAATCCTGGAAAAGTGTATGTCTATATTCATTCTTACGAGCATGAAAGTTCGCAACAAATGCATAGCTGCAATACAAACACCGCTGGGATTCCAACCTGGGTGATAAAGATCCTCATTTATTGAGGTTTAAAAGACCGATACCCTAACCTCTGAGCTAAAGCGAATTCGCTTAAAAGCAGTTGTCAGGTATCGATTTTTTAAACAGGAAGAAGCTTTGCAGTAAGGAAGGAGTGATCTCCCATAACATCATCTTTTAACTCTTTGCCAAAAGATTCTGTGTTTTAATACATGTACTACAAACAGAAAAGGCTTGCCACACAAAAGCTTTTATCATTTCACAAACAAATTTCAACATTTGAGTCACAATGAAATTTTTGTCTGCAAATGCTTTCAACTTTGGACAATTCTAAAAACTTGTGTTCTGGTTGAGACTTAAGTTATATGGGAGTGTCTTTGGACAAGAGAATGCAAAGCCCAAGCTAGTACTAATGAAACCTAGAAAGGTAAAAATAAGCAAACTGTTGCCAAAAAATTACTGAAACTATTGAGAGGGCTTTACCAAACAATCCCAAGTTTCACCCTTCACCGAACAATCCCAAGTTTTAACGAGAAAGAAGCTTTTTGAAAACATTGTGATAAAAAGAGAAATGCTGGTAACCAGCATTTTCTCCTTTTCCCACAATATTTTCTACCCCATCAAAGACAAAAATCATCATTTAATTTGTAGTCTGCATATGCTTTTAATTTGGTCTAGTCCGAACTTTTGTGGTTTGGTACAGGGTTAAAGACACCATTCAAACATTCAAGATTTTGTTTTTGATTTTTTGTAATGTATGAAAGGTTTGTTATAAATAGGTAAATCCTTTTCCAGACAATCTTGTTTTTTACGGCCCAAAGGAAAAGATTGAAGACATGCTAAAACTTGAAGTACCAACCATTAAGATTCAAGAGTTTAATTGGAGATATTCCCTTCAGATCCAGACTGCGTATCTTATTGCTCCAAATAGTTTTGTTTTTACACCATTCTAGTACCAGTCTGCCTGACCTGCCATGTTCAACCAATTGCACAGCAACTCGATGATCCCATCCTTGTGAAGTCTGCTTCAAAAAGTTATCTAAAATACAAAATGGTCAAATTTCTATAGGGAAAAAAATAAAGATCTACAGCAAAGCAAGATTTGCATGTTGAACGGCATTAATTCATTCTAAAATTTATTTTTTGAACACATACACAAGGCTTTTGCCTATACCCTGTTTCTTTGAATTTAGACCCTAAAATTTTTTAAATTGTATTCCAAAATTTAATAGTTTGCCTTGTTTTCTTCTTTTGCAACTGTTAGAATGAACCCCCCCCCTCCATAGAAACATCAGGGTCCAAATTCACCAACCATTCTTAAAAGACTTTTTAGTCTTCTTATTCTCTAAGATTTTCCATATTTAACACTTTACCTAACAATCCTGTGTTTTAACAACCAAGGGGAAAGAGGCTTTTGAAAACAATGAAGGCAAAGGAGAAAATACTGGTTACCAGTATTTTCTCCTTCTCAAACAATGTTTTCTACTGCTTCAGAAGAAAAGTGATTTGAGCAAAATTTAATTTGTCATCTGCATAATTATGCTTTCAATTTCGACATGTCTAAAATTTTGTACTTTGGTAAAGAGTTAAAGTACCAGTAATACAACTTCTGATTGGCTAAACCAAATGGTTTAGCCAATCAGAAGGTGTGTTACTTTCAAATTTGGATGTTTTTAAAAATGGTTGGTGAAAACAGACCCAGAAGATATAATGTCATCAACATACCAGTACATCTGGATTTAAAAAGATGGATGACCTTGTAAATATTGTCTAAAAGCAAATGTGTTAAGCGCTGTGAAAAGAGGGTTAAACGTGCCTGCAAAAAGTATTGATCAATGTCAGCCTGCGCAATCAGCAAAGACTGGCATGGTTTGAGACTTTTTGCCATTTGTTAACTTTCTATATGTCCAAGGACCATTCTACCTCATGAATCAGTCAGTTGTTGGGCAAGATGCATTAAACCGCCTTTTTTTTCCCAAGCATGGTCCAATATCATGATGTCTTGGAAAAAATAAACATGACTTAACTCTATACCAGACAACAAAAGTTTAGACTTGACCAAATTGAAAGCATTTGTAGAATACAAATTCTAAGTAGCTTATAAGATTTCTGTCTTTGTCTTTGAAATAGTATAAATCATTGTGGGAAAAGGAGAAAATGCTCCTTACAAGCATTTTCTCCTTTCCCCACATTGTTTTCAAAAGCCCTCTCAAGCTGAGCATGAAATTAAAAAGTTATATAGAATTGAGCCATGCTCTGAAAAGGGGGCTTAATACATCTGCAGAAAATATCGACCCATGACATGGTTTCAAACTCTTTGCCATCAGTCAGTTTTCTTTGTTTTACTCTTTACCACACAATCCCGACTTTTAACGACCCTGAGAAAGAAGCCTTTTGAAAACATTTTGGAAAAAGGAGAAAATGCTGGTAAGCAGCATTTTCTCCTTTTCCCAAAATGTTTTCTACACTTCCAAAAAAAAAAAAAATAATAATGTTTGAGTCACATATATTTTGTCATCTGCAAATGCTTCCAAATTGGACAAGTCTAAAATTTTGTCATTTGGTAAGGAGTAAAACTCTTATCTGAATCATCCATGTTCCTATGTCCTTACCTTCAATTAGAACAGTTCTCTCATTGTGCTCAACTTGACCATCAGTTTGACTTCCAATCACATGCATTTCACTGTACGGAGGTGCAGGAGGCCTAGCTCCATGGGAATTTACTTCAACTTCAGGATCTGAAATCTCCTGGCTTATTCCTTGTACTGGAGTTACTTCCCTTTCTTCACATATATCTGCTATTCTTTTAGATGTGTCTTTGAGGCATATCTCAATCAAATGAACTAGATCCTGTGGTAACTTCTCACCCTTCTCATAGCCAACAATTTCTGAATTGAACCCAAACTCTACTTCAACCCATTGCTTTCCCATATCATATCTAACTCGCAAGAAAGTTTCATGACTCAACTTCGACGTTATTGCTTTAATGTCACTGGACTGTTTCAATACTCTGAAAGAAGAAATGTCATTCATGACAATTTTGTGGCGGACTAGATGTTCTTTTGTTTCTTTGTTGTACAAATTACTTGGATAAGCTGCATGTTGAGTTGTTTTTGAGATATTTCTACTGTTTTCAGCTATGTAATCATCAATTGTGTGACTAGAATCAACTGTAGCCACAACTGGTACGTAATTGGTGCATCGAGTGATGGCTGTTGCTAATTCAGGAACATGGTATCTCATGTCAACAGCTGTGCCAACAGGGATATGTTTAGCTCCTGTTTCAAAATGGAGGAGTAATTGATAGATCGACAGCATGACGTTGTACAATGTTAGACTTTTTTCTCCCATGTATCTCTGTATCTGTTGGACAAGAGTTTGTGGAACCACCATACAGTGTGACTGTTCGTAGTACTCGTCATTAACATCTGTGATGGGAAAACCAAAAGATACTGGAGCCAGAGGAATACTAAGGTAGCTTGACCAAAATGAATGTAAATCATACAGTTTGGGCTTTACGGCATTTCTAATAGCTTGTGCAATTTTGACAGCTTTTTTCTCAGCTGGAAGATCATTCTTTTCTGTGTAACATAACATTGTTGTTTGTATATCCTTACAGATGATGGCCGTGGAAGTTGTATCTGCAATCACACCATGAAGCAAAATTCTAAACAGAGATCCAGTTTCATTTTGTCCAATCCTCAAACGTAATGGAAGGTCGTTTTCCAGATCAAAGGTAATGTCATCCGTCCTGTCATAAGGATGTTGAGATAGTAGACTGTCCATTGTCTCTATGGTAACATCTGGCTGGACACTCTCTGATGGTACTGTTTGTACTTTTACCTGACCATTGCTGGAGAAGGAGTAAAGTTTTCTCAATTCTGGATTGATTTTCATCACATGTTTTAGGACTTTTTTCCATGTGTTCAAATCTGCAGTAAAGTTTTTAAGTTCAGCTTCTGATATTCTTACTTGTAAAACATCAGTTTTCTTCAGCCTGTTCTGTTCCAGACTACCTATCTGCATAAATGTATAGTCGTCACTCGCAAAAAGATAGTCCGTATCAATTTTAGTTCCATTGTTGGGTTCTATTGTTTGCAGAGATGGTTTTGTATGCTGTTCAACCATATTGACAGGTGCTTTCATGGTTGAAATGACAGACTCTGCAATTATTGCCAGGGTACTCTGCTCAGACAGAAGACTAACTAGAGGGATCTGACAACTAAACATTTCGTTTAGTTTATTAGAAAAGCTCATTGCCTGCATAGAATCTACACCAAGTGCCACTAAACTAGTTGATGAGTTAATCGAATTTTTGTCAACTACAAAAATTTCATTGACAATAGATTTCAGAATTTTCAATACTTCTTTTTGTCTGTTGATAGGATCTAAATCCATTACTTTTGTATATTCAACACCTGATTTGTTGACAGTATCCTGTTTTTTATGTGTTGCAGAACCCACAATAGACTCATACTTTACTTTCTGGTCCATAAAGGAAGGATTTGATGCCAACATATTCCAGTCTATATCTGCCAGAATAACATTACTGTCATTGTTCATCAAAGTATCTATAAAAAACTGTTTTATTTGGTCTGTATGCAAACTTTTGAAACCTCGACTGTTAAGTGTTTTTTCTGTTTCCGGATTGTTGGTTGCCATTCCAACAGCCAATGCTCCCCAGTTAAGGCTTTGAGCTGGTAAACCAATGGATTGTCTGTAGGCAGCTAGAGAGTCCATAAAACTGTTACCAGCTGCATAATTGCATTGTCCCTGGTTCCCTATCACTGATACAATGGATGAATGCATGACAAAAAAGTCAAGAGGTAGTTTGAGGGATACGTTATGTAGATTCCATGTTCCCAGTACCTTAGGTACTAGGACTTTTTTGACTGTCTCTTCATTTTGATTCAGTAAAAGAGTGTCAGAGAGAACACCAGCTCCATGAAGTATTCCCCTGACAGGAATGCCATGGAAATCCGAATCTATCTTGTCAAATACATTCTGCACAGACGTATAGTCTGATATATCTACTTGTAAAGGATAGATATGGCAGCCATATTTTCTCATAATGGATGATAAATCATCTTTTTGTGAACCTGTAGGTTCCCTTCTTGACATTGGTATGATATAACCCGCTCCCATTTCTGCCAACAACTTCAACAATTCCCATCCCAGTCCAGTCAAACCTCCTATTAAAACATAACAGCCTTGGCTGTCAAATAAGCTGTTTCTGTTACAGATTAATTTGCTGTTTTGATGCTGTAACATGCTTTCCAAACTGAACTCTTTCATTGGTAATGCATATAACAGTGCTGCAACTTGAACAGCCTGTTTGGAAGACTTTAAATATTCCTTTACTACTGGCATTGATGTTTTCAAGTTCCTGGGACTAAAAATATGTCCTGCTCTTAAGACTGTAATGGTTGTATCTGGAAATTTGTACTGCGCCCAAGTCTGGGTCTCGAGGGACAGCAATGACTGTATAGATACCATCTCTCTCACACATGGGTACTTTTTGAGAAGAGTTTCGAGAGCGTCTGGACTAATCGAGGCTGCAAGAATTATGTTTACAACTTGATTGACTTTTTGCTTCCTTCGAATGTCTTTCAGTCTACATAATGTTGTTTTTATGCCTCTTCGCTTAAAGATCTCTTCACAAAATCTCCTACAGAGACCACCTTTGTCATGTTCAGTTATCAGGATGACCTCCAGCTCCTGTGGAAGAGCTGAAATCATGCTTGATAACACAATTAATTCGATGAGCAAGCCATTTTTATATGGCAAACAGTCCTCCTTCCTCATTATACATTCAGGTGGTACGGATACTACAGTTTTTGTTGAAACAGGATAACAGAAAATAACATTTGTATCCATTTCTTTTTCATTGTTTAATATTTTTCCTTGACCTTCAACTGTCAACATCTGGTAATGCGATAAGCCACTCTCATCCTGCCAAATGCCATCTTCTTCAATAGGTTTGTTCACAGTGGACAAATATATTGAAGCATCATGTAAAACAGTAACAGTAAGGTTTATTTCAATGTGTTCTGACTGTTTTACATCATCGCAACCATTGCACTGTTCCTTGTAGAAGAAGGGCTGTTCAACAAGGCCTGGCTTGGTTGAGCTCAAGCACATCTCCCTCTGCTGACTGATGTTAAGTTCCCTAACAGATGCAGAATCTCTATCAGTTCTTTTCAAGATGGCCTCGTAGACTTTATCGCCTATTTGTTGAAACTCTTTATTGTATGGTACTGTGTTTGTCAACATCCATGCTAGAGTTTTCAGATTCACATTTTCAGAGTCAATGTCCAGCAGTTTCCAGTTTGAATGTAAACCTTCATGAGATGCTGATCGCATCATTCCCCACAACTCTGAACCGTTGAGGTTTATTTCTTTTCGACCTGTAAATGGTTGGGTCTTTTCAGTTAAAATGGTTAGCGGGACAGATAGTGCATGTCTAGACAATGCATATAAAATTACTTTTACATCCATGAACCGCCTGACAGAATCTCCCAGCATGTCATCTCCTGCTTTTGATTCAACTGAAGAGGGTCCAACATGGTATACTACAGAACTGCATCCACTTTCAAGTACTTCTGCCAAACCTGTCTCTGTCACATTTTCACAAAAATTTATTTTTATCATAGATTTAATATCCTTAAACAGAGAGCTCTGAATGCAAGTTGTAAATACTACAACTTGACCATTCCCAAGGGGACCCATAGGTTTCACTCTTTGATCCAGTTCCTCCCAATTTAATTCTAGCGGTAACAGTGCCGAGTTTGTAGTGCCTGATCCAGACAATACTTTTGTGTGAAAGTTCTTGAATTCTGCAATAACACTTCCTGTCGGGGATAACAAGAGAGCATTGTAATGTGTGGAAGTATTTGTGCTATATGTTTCTCTTGCGTAACAATACATCTTATGCTCTAAATGTCCCACCAGAGTGACAGTACCCACTCCTTTTGGAACCATTAATTGACTACGTTTATTCAAGACCCCAAACATCTGGAAAACAGCATCAACAATTGCAGGATGAAAATTTGTAGTTGTCAATTCCTCTGCAGAATTCTCAGGAAAGTGAATTTCAGCAAGACATTCCAAACTTGAAGCCCAAGCTGACTGAATCAGACTGAGTCTTTTGCCATACGTGAAATTAATGTCAGTAAGAGATTTATATACGTCAGCTTTACTCAGTTTTCTGGGTAACTTAGCCTTCATCTTTGAAATATTCATCAATCTCTCTGCAGGAGTTTCTTTGTCTATTATTTTTCCCACAGCCAATGTACGGTTGTCAGTTTTGACAAGAAAAGAAAAAGATCCGTCTTTGGCATCTTTTGTCTCTACTTGTATTCTGTATTCTTTGTCTTTTACTGGCGTGAATGTATTTACAAAGTCTACATTCACAGATAGCTGATTGATTGGTTTCTTTAATCTTTCTATACCAACCTTGAAACCCGTCTCTACATAAGTCGCTCCAGGTACTAGAATAGACTCAGAGAGAAAATGTTCATACACAAAGGGTGTGTTGATTTGGTTCACAAGAATTTCAAACTTCTCGCAATTTGAACCATGAAGTTTCTTAACAAACATATGGGAGTCGAGGCTTTCCTCTCTCACACCAGCTAGGTGAAGCTGTACCTTGTCTGGATAGTGCAGGTCAGTTGATCGCTGGAAATCATATCTAGGGATTTCGGAAATTCTTCTGTTGTTCTCTGGACATGCAAATCTTGGCCATTCAAATTCAACACTATTTTCAAACAGCTCAGATATTGTAGAATACACCCTGGACAGCTCTTTGTTTGCCAAAAGGGATGGAAATATTTTTGCATTTGTTCTACCCTTCATGATAGCTGGCAAATGCGCCCTAAGCACAGGTCTTGGGCCAATTTCCAACAGCAAGTTCATGCCATTTTCTGCGAATGATTCAGATATTCCTTGCATGAACTTAACCGGCATTCTGACATTATTTGCCCAGTACTCGCCAGTTCGAACTTCCTCAAAAGAAGTCACATAACCAGTAACTGTTGATATCATCGGTACTTTCTTTCTATTCTTCATCCTTTCAACATCGACCTCAGATGTATTCTTCAGACATGTATCAATCGCATGTCTGATTTCCGGAGTGCATGGTTCTACGTGTTTACTATGGTAGGCACATTTAACTCCTAGTTCTTTGATCAGTACTGACTTATTTCTGTTTCTTGCGTCCTTCTCGATCTTTTGTTTGAGTTCTTGGATATCTTCCTCTAATCCAGACAGAGTGCAAGCTTCTGGACTACTATAGACAGCAATAGTTACTCTGTCATCCAGTTCTCTACAATGTGCCTCTATTTCTTCAATGTCCATATTACCAACCACCATCATGGTACCAACTGACTGTTCGGATAGGATCTTTGATCGATGATAGATAATACTAACAGCTTCGTTGAGTGACAGCAGATTGGCAACACAGGCTGCAGCAACTTCACCAACGGACTGCCCAACTATCACATCAGGTTCGATTCCATATGCTTTCCACATATTTGATAGGGCAACTTGAACAGCAAAAATTGAAATGTGGTTCAAAAAAGGATCGTCGTAGTTAGCCTCGGAGGATAACTTATCCCCGATCTTCCAACCGGACAATGGAAACAAAATCTCATCGATCGAATTGATCATAGTTTTGAAGGACTCGTTTTTGACCATGAGTTCCTGACACATGCCTTTCCAAGTGGTGCCCACGCCGCAGAAAACAAAAACTATGTTGCGATCTCTTTTAGGCTGAATATCCTGTACAGTTTTCAATTTATTCTGTATATCTTGTATAAGATCATCAGCATTCTTTCCAAAGACAAGAGTTCTGTAAGAGAAGACATCTCTGTGAAACAGGGAAGTGTATGAAATATCCCTCAGGCTGCTGCCATTAGACTTCAAATCTTCCTGAAAAGTCAGCAGGTTTTGTTTTAGAGAATCTATGTCGATAGCTGATAGACAAACTGGCACAACTTTTCCTTCGTTTTCATCTGCTGTAAAGTCAGTGGCGACAGAAGTTGATTTCTGTTTGACTACTGCATGAGCATTGGAACCCCCAAACCCAAAAGAATTTAAACAGGCAGTTCTCTCACCATTGACTTCTTTCCAGTCTTCTACTTGTAAAGCAATGTCGAGGTTAAGATCTCTGAGCCGGATCTTCCTGTTTAGATTGGATTTGTCAGGCTTGACATGAAGAGTGGGAACATATTTGCCATGTTTCATCATCAGAAGAACTTTCAGTAAACCTGCTATTCCTGCTGCAGACTCTGTATGCCCGATGTTAGATTTCACAGAACCAATCAAAAGCGGCCTTGCTGTTTTGTTCCGTTGCCTGTAGGTTATAAAAAACTCTCCGAGGGCGTTGATTTCTGTTGGATCACCACGTGGTGTTCCAGTACCTGAAATAGAACAATAAGTATGATTGTTAGCAACTGAAGTAAAAAAAGTAAAATATAATGGAAAACCTTAAAAGATGTGATAGTAATAAGATCTAGAACATTGGAAAAATAGCCTTTTTCTTGAATTAGGTCATGTATTAAGGATTCACGGCTGATATAAACTCTTAAAAAACGGCCCTTCAAGTACATAGCATTTTATTACCGTGGGCTTCTATATATTGTATAGAGGCTGGGTCTACATTGTGATTTTTATAAACTTGTTCCAGTAAGTTTGCTTGTTGATCTCCTGACGGCGCTGTGATTGGTTTTGCCATGCAGCCATCTTGGTTACTTCCCGTCTGTATTGTTCCCCATATTTTATTTCCATCTTTCAGTGCCTGTTCAGGTTAAAGAAATCATAATTTAAGGAACTTGCTGAAACTTATCCTTTACCAAATGATCTAGACTATATTTCGAAACATGGTGGGCAAAAAGAAATGTCTGTACGCTAATCAGCAACATGTTCTCAGAATGTTTTCTACCGTTTAATGATTTTTGTTTGTCGTCTGCAAACAATATCATGCCTGGCATGTCTGAATCATTTTCATTTCAATTCAACAGTGAATCACTATTTAAAGTGGTAAAAACTGACTACCAAACGACAGAATTTTGGACTCAACCAAAATCAAAGCATTTTCAGACGGCAATTTAAAAGTATATCAAATGATGACTTCTGTCTTTGATAGGGGAAAGGAAAACATGCTGGTTACCACTATTTCCTCCCTTTCCCAAACAGTTTTCAAAAGCCTTCTATACTAGGGTTGTTAAAATTCGAGATTGTGCGGGACAGGGCTTTACCATATACCATATAATTATGAACTTGATGTGCAAGTTACGGTCTGCTGTAACCGTTAAGCTGCTAAAGAGGTGAAGTGAAACTTTCAAGCCGATAGTAAAAATCCAAGTTTTGCTATTTCAAAGTTATTTTTTTTTGAGGGAAAATATCTCCTTATCGAACAGTGTAGCTCCAAGATCGGACTGCAGGTTCTGTGCACTGTCTACACTGTCCGTAAAAAGGTCTTAAATTATTCTTTTAGCTCTTTCAGCACCAAATAAATAAACTCAACCTCTTTCGATGGCTCTAAAAACAATCCATTGAAACCTACAAAGATTTTGATTGTATAGACTTAACTACACAAGCGGACGGTATAGATCAAAGATCAGACTGCACGTTCTGTGCAGTCTGATCTTGATCTTTGCCGTCCGCAAAAGTCACTGTTTTCGCCTGTGGCGCCGAAAGGGTTAAGTCTTAAGCTCTTAAAGTCGCGCTTTACAGCCTAAGAGTTAAAAAGGAGCACCTGCCTTGTTTCATCTGTAAGTGCAAGTGACTAAGAGGATCAAGATTAAGGTTAAAGAGTGTTCAGGATTACCGAAACTTAGAGGGAGCGTTTACAACCAATGATTTGTGAAAACAATAGAGCTGTGCTCTATGAAAAGGGGGCTTAATGCATCTGCGAAAGTATCGACACAGGTCAGCCTGCGCAGTCTGCGCAGGCTGACCTGGGCCGAAACTTTTCGCTATTGGTCAATTTTCTGTATGTCCAAGGACCAGTTTACCACATCATTCAGTCGATTGTTAGACAAAATAGATTTTATGGATCCATGACTATGTGATGGGTTGGTTGGTATCATGTATCACGGAAATGCATTAAGCCCGTTTTTGCCAGAGCATGGCTCAATACTTTTTAACAAGGTTAATTGCTTGAAAACCTTTTAAAAAAGTATTTGTCACAAAGAGAAATTGCTTCTCTCGAGACATTTCTCTTTCTTATGCCTCATTATTTCACAGAGGGGTCCTGTGTGGCTCAGTTAAAGTGTAGGGCTTGTGACCTGGAGACCCCGGGTTCGAGCCTCACTGGATCCACTGGGTTTTTCTCGGGAGTGTCCTCGGGTAAGACACTTCAGAGCCCTAGCGTAATACTTGTGAAATCCAGGAAATACATGAATATTTGAGCCGTCGCCGTGATATGACTGAAATATTACTGAAAGTGGCATAAAATACTGATAAATCAACCTATGATTTTACAATGATCAGTTTAACAAAAAAAAAACAGGACAACTATGGCTATCATTATTATTCAGTCAGATAAATGAGCTATGCTCTCACAAAAGGGCGTTTATTGCATATCCATGATGGATTGTATTAAGCTAGTTATCACATAGTTATAGATCAATTAAATCCATTTTGTCTAACAACCAGCTATGTCTCGAGTTTGAATGGTCCTTAAGTAATACACATGCAGAAAATTTACCAGAAGAACTGAAAAAGTTTCGACACAGGTCAGCCTGCGCAGTCCGCGCAGGCTGACCTGGGTTGATACTTTTTTTTTTTTTCAGATTCATTAAATCCCTTTTTTCACAGAGCATGGTTGAAATACAATAGCCAATACAAAGATGGACATACGTCTGATAGTCGTTTAAGGATGACAATTCCACAGCCCTCGCCACGAGCATAGCCGTCTGCCGTCTCACAAAATGTCTGACACTGACCCACGGTGGACATCATCTTGGCTTTACACAGTGGGATAAAAGTGTCTGGACTGATAATACTGCTGACTCCTCCACAGATTACGGCGTCACAATCACCTAATGATCATATAAAGGATATTTTGTGGTTTTTTTTTTTAGTGTGTGAAAAATTAAAAATTTATTTCATCGAGTGCAATTGACACCATTTTCACGAGTGGGAAATGCGCAGTCACGAGTGAAAATATTACCGATGATCATGTTTAAGAGATAAAATAAATTTCAATCTTTGTTGGGACTTTCATCAAAATCAAGTACAGTTGTTTTCGGTAATTCCCTGTGGCGTGCCCCCCCCCCTCCCCCTTTGAAGAACGCGTTAGATTATTACGTAAAGCGCGAGAAATGTAGGGTGAATGCGCGTAAATGACGCCATATTTCCGTCTGGTTAAATGGCAAGCACTGTTTACCTATAGCTAAGTAGAGCGCGGGAACGACTGTTTACGCCTTCAATTAAAGAGTTACGGTAATATTACGGATAATTTCACAGGTCGTAACCGTGAATTATCAAACTTTATAGATGTAATCTACCATTATTTCCCCATAAACTACCGAAAAGCATGCACTAAAAAAGATTAAATAATGCAGCCGTGTAACCAAGAGGAAGTCTGGAAGCCCGTGCTTCAAAAGTAAGGGCTTTGTGAGAGAAAAAACAATAGAAAATGAAAAAGAAAGAAGCAAAAAACCAAACACAAAAACGGACAAAGTACGTGTAAATTGAAGCCATAAAAGTAACTGAGATCTTATTCCCATATATATAGATCCGCAGAGCCCTGGTAGTTCAGTCGGTACGTACTGGACTTGATAGCAGCAGGTCGCTGGTTCAATGCCCGACTCGACCAATTTCTTTCCGAGGATTGATGATAGTCATTGCGACTGGAATCTTTCGTCTCTCACCGCTGACCATTAATTCGACGATGGTTATGTGAGAGAGCAGCCAGTGGCTTGGAAAGAATATTGTGCCGAGTACTGGTAGAGGAAACTCCAGGAAAGCATGGATAGGTGCACTGGCAGCCGCGATTATAGGTGCACTGGCTGCCGCGATTATAACTTAAATAATATTGAAAACGGCATTAAGCACCATACAGTTTAGTCAATCAATCAATCTGGTGGAAACTTTTTGCTACTTGTACATTTTCTGCATTTCAAAAGATCATTCTGGCCTCATATCTAGTCGATTGTTAGACTTAAATGGATTGTATGGATCCATGATAATGTAATGACTTGCTTGGTATCATGCATCGCAGAGACGCATTAAACCGCCTTTTCAAAGAGCATAGCACATTTACCTGTTTTGAGAGCCTGGCTGGCCAAATGTATGGCAACAAGCGCCGACGAGCACGCGGTATCCAACGTCAAACAAGTCCCGTGCAGGTTGTACAGGTAGGCCACGCGGGCAGATATAACGCTTGTTGACATTCCAGTGGCGCTGTAGCTTGTGTACCCGTCTCCATCAAAACCCAGCAGTGCTTTGTAGTCGTCGTTCATACACCCTTTCGAATATAGAGTATAGTTTAGACCATGATCTTTTTAAAGATGAACCCTTACAGCTAGAGAAAAAAACGTTGTTGAAACCTGAGAGTGTGTAGAATGGCTTAGCTTTGTAAACATAGATAAATTACCAATATATATATATACAGGGTGTAAGGGTTACAAAAAGACGAGAGATTTGTCCTCATTTCAAACCAGAAACAACAACAGTACCTGGCAGGCCTCCAAAACATGAAATGCATTTTCTATCCGTCGTAATCTGCAATCTTGCAGCCATCAGGGGCAACATTTGACATGAAGATACAAGAATGGTTATAGTTTTATAAAAGAAGGATGAAATTGGTGAAAAACTGCTTGAAAACGAGTTTAGATTTATCTTTAAAATTCTTGTCTTGAAGACAAAGTGTTAGATATGCCCATTTCGGAAGCATTTGCTGACGACAAATTAAATGTGTCACAAAAGCAGTGATTTTCTTTTTGAAACGGTAGAAAACATTGTTAGGAATAGCAGAAATGCAGCATATTCTTGTTCTCTCACAATGTTTTCAGAAGCCTTTTCCCTGGGGTCGTTAAAATCCGGTATTGTGTAGTAGAGAGTTAGGACATAGCGGTAATGACAACTATTGAATGCACAATCGTTTCGGACAAAACTTTAATGTTACAAGCGTCATCGTCATCTAGTGAAAACTTTGTCATTTTCTGATATCTTTTTTACGAGGCCTACTAACCCTATTTACATCAAACTTGCCCTCAAGTTTTGCGACCAGTTAGTATGCTTTATTTCTTAAGACAGAATTATCTCCCTTTACCTATCATGACGCCAGTTTTGGACCCGTTCAGTTGCGCCCTGGTTATTCCGGCGTCTTCCAGTGCCATATGAACACACTCCAGTACATATCTCTGTTGGGGGTCCACCTGAGTGGCTTCGTTGTCACCGATTCCGAATAATTTGTTGTTCCATTTGTTATGACTGTTGGTGAAAGAAAAAACGTTGGCTAAAACGAAGTAGACTATAAAAAGTATTGTGGTAGAGTACAGGAGCAGTTGAAAAACACTTGACCTCTGTTTAGATGTGCCAATATTCCAGTCCAGAAGAGAATTTTCAGGCCAGCTCGTATTTTCTAACCTACTAGAGACTTACTGATAGGAGAGACAGCGGCAGTGACCTGCATGTATCGGTGCATTACACAAAGCACGCGAGTGATTCAAAAAATTTATTCACAAGTGAACAAGGACCTCCTTGTAACTTCCCGGTAGGCCTAACTAATACTTATTATCGCCAGTCCGATACAGTTATCTCTCTTTGAGCACTTATGAATATTTGGCAACAAAATGAACAAGTATCCTGAAACAGCGCGATATTATATGGTCAGATACATAAACTGGTACTTGTGTCTCCCGTAACAGTCCGATAGACAACAGGCAACACGCGATTTATCCCATAGGGTCCGTAGTTTGACTCCTGTCACCCATAGACTAAAACGAGGGATTTAACTGTATGCAGTCCGTTACTCGCCCCCGGTTACAAAAAAACAACGTATCTTTTCTACCCCATCAGTTATTCTCCTATTTTTTTCTACAGCTGAGAGCTAAAACATTTTTCTACCAGAAAACACAACTGTTTGTCAGTGGCTAATGCAGTCTGGCTGATACATTCGCTCGAACTTGTAAACTTGCTCAAAAATCTTCGCCATTGACACGGGTTCGTACATTCGATACTGACGTTCGCGCATATAAACCAATGAAATTTCTCGTTCCAAACAGTGTCACCGTACTGTCACGTGACAAAAAGGTGTGAGCAGCTGTACGAAATTTCATTGGTTGAATGCACGACTGTTAGTACATATCAACCGATGAAATTTCTCGTTCCAAACAATGTCACATGACAGAAGATGGCTGCAGTTGTTCGAAATAAGAACGTGGATCACAAATTCAACGAATTCTGAGGCGTTTCGCCGTTATTGAAAATAAAGACTATAGGTCAGTAGTACTTTTAAACATGTTTAAAGGGTGGGTGCCGCTAATGCTGCGTTTCATCGGATCTAAAGTGCATTTTATATCTTGAAAACGGATGTACGAACCCGTGTCAATGGCGCAGATTTTTGAGCGAGTTTACAAGTTCGAGCGAATGTATCAGCCAGACTGCATAAGCCACTGACAAACAGTTGTGTTTTTCTGGTAGAAAAATGTTTTAGCTCTCAGCTGTAGAAACAAATAGGAGAATAACTGATGGGGTAGAAAAGATACGTTGTTTTTTGTAACCGGGGGCGAGTAACGGACTGCATACAGTTAAATCCCTTGTTTTAGTCTATGGGTGACAGGAGTCAAACTACGGACCCCTATGATTTATCCATGATAGCAAATGGTTTTCAAACATAGTCATCTGCACCAGCTACACAGCGCGCAACAAAATACCTTTCTGTCTCTGTTTTAAATAACGGATTTATTCATCTTCGGCTAAAATTTTCATGATAAAAATTGTTCCGATTACGATCAATTAATTGCTTAAGAATAGGCAAGCCCTCGCGGAGAGAAGACGCATTCGATAGAAACTGGTAGCAAGCGCTTTAAGCGCTCGCCTTTTGAACGCGCGGCTTTAAATCGATTAGCAAAGACAACAACAGCCACGGTGATAAGCAACTTATCACTGAAAATTGCCAACGTAAATGATAGACCGGGTCAGAGAATAAATGTAAAAACCGTTTGTCATCGAAAATGTATTTAGAAAGATTTCAACGGAAAGTTGTGGCTAGTGTTTGCTTTCTAAGTGGAGTGTTACGATTTTTAAAAACGGTGAAGCGCTGTACTTCCAGCAAAGAAATGCACCGAGTAGGTGCATATCAAGCTATATATACGTGATACAGTCGAGGGACTTGATCAACGGATCACCCGAGGTTTGCCGAATGTTTTACAATGCACACGGCCTTAATTGCGGTAGCCGACAGGAATTTGATGGCGCATTTCTGTTTACAAAAATGTAGAGCAGCAATAAAAAAGTAAAAATGTAGTTCGTGAACTCCAGTGTCTATAAACCTTGCTTCTATATTATAATCACAGGGATATGTTGACTTATTCAGCGCTTATTTTGACGGCCAACCGTAAGTACATGTAGGTGGCGCATTTCTGTCGATGAAAAAATAGTGCGGCATGGAAAAATAACAATACAGTGGAAATTGTGAAATTCAAAAGACTAGATTTTAGCGTTTAGCGTTCAATAGGAGAAAAGAAAAGTCTCCTGAAGGTTTAAATGGGTTAAGTCCAGAGTCTGTGATTTAAATGTCTGTGATAAAAAAAAAATAGAAACGCGGTTAACTCTTTCCTAGCTGAAGACAGCACAACAAGTTTGTTTGTTTTTTTTTTTCTAAATTGACGATCAAGATCAGAATGCACAGAACGTGCAGTCTGATTTCAGATCTACAGTTTCTGCTACTCTATTCTAGATTACGGCCCACTTATCTCTTCATTTTGTAGCGGAACAGTAGGCTATTTGTCACTGAAAAAAAAATCAATTAGTTTGGTAGTGTAACGGTTAACTCGTTAAAAGCACTACAGAAGAAAGCAATAGCTTTTGTCGACGACCTAGATCAAGACTGCTGAAATAGTTAAAAGAGTTTTCCAAAAAAAAAAAATAAAAGTTTAGATTCTAAATCAAAGTTTTACCTGTTTAAAAGGCCAGCTCTTGTCACGTAATATTTGCCCTTTGCATTTTTATCAGCGTCGTAAAATGCGTCATGGTTCCACCTTTCTAGTGTGATTTCTTTGACATGGTTCTCAGCATTCACCAAGACTCTCCAGTATTCTGCTAAATTATCTGCTCCAGGAAACCGGCAACCAGCGCCCACTATTGCAATTTCGTCGCTTTCCATGGTTCCCTCAAATGTGTTGTGAGGTCTGCATGGCGTCTTGAGCAAGCGCTTTCTGAGTTCCCTCTCCTAGGAAGTACGACCTTTTGTAGTCCACCTATCCGCAATTCCGCGAAAGAAATACGGTTTGTGATAAAATATATCTACTGTGGCCAATCATCGAGTGAATGTTATCCACGTGACGTAAGCGTATATCGTAAGTTGTAGGCGTGTCTAAGAGCGGCGAGACTGCCCTAAAAGTATAAACCTTTACCACACAATCCGGGTTTTAACCCTTGGGCTGCTAAGCGCGACTCACTGACCCTTTGCGGACAGTGTAAATCAAGATCAGACTGCAACGTGCAGTCTGATCTTTGATCCACACTGTCCGATAATGAGATATCATTCTAAATGAAATAAGTTTGAAATAGCAATCTTTGGGTTTTTACTAAGGACTTGAAGGTATCATTTAAGGTCTACGGCCCCTAATTCATCGGTAAATATCGTGTATCATCGACGTTTTCGTAAAGGCGTTTCGGCCAATCTCGGCAGCTTCTGTCTTTTAATATGAGAGTTAGGGGCCGTAGACCTTAACTTATTCAGCAGAATAAGGGTTAACAACCCTAAGAAAGAAGCTTCTTGATCCTTTTTACTGGCATTCTTTCTTTGTCCCCATATGTTTTCTACTCTTTTAAAGACAACGTGATCATTCCACGTGTAACTTGCCGACTGCAAAATGCTTTCAAAATGGACGTCTGAGTTTTGTCGTCCGATGAAGCGATGAAGTCTTCATTCGTTCCCAAACGACACAATTTTAGACAAGTCCATACTCATTTAGCATTTTGAAGACAACAAGTTAAATATTGCTAAAATAGCGGGAGATGTCGTTGAAAGAATTGAAAACATTATGGGGACGGGAGAAAATGCTGGTTACCTTTTCCCCTAACGTTTTAAGCATTCTTGTTTTAGGGCCGGGGTTCCTGTGTAGCTCAGTGGTAAGTCCTAAGCTGGAAGTCCAGGGTTTTGAGCTTCCGACTGGAAGCACTGGGTTTTTCGTGGGAGTGTCCGTGGCCAAGACACTTCAGAGCCCTAACCTAATACTGATGAAACGAAGCACATACATGAATATATCAGCTGTCGCTGTAACATGACTAAAATGATGTTGAAAGCGGTGTAAAGCACCATTCAACCAAGCAATCAAGGGCCGTGAAAGCATTGCTTGGTAAATGTTTTATACGTGAGCATTCGAGTTTTGTATATTCTTGGAAGAAAACGTCGTCATCAGTCACGAGAAATTGTTCTTTCACCGGAAAAATATTCATACAGCTAACAGTCACAAGTGGGGTTTACGAGAAATGGCGCAAGAGATGAAACATGGGTTTTTCTGATTTTGAAGGTACTTAGAAAAGTGATTAATCTTATATTAACCTTTTACCAGAGAAATAAGAGATTTAACGACCCTGAGGAAGGTTTTGGAAAACATGGTGGGAAAATGGAGAAAATGCTGGTTTCCAGCATTTTCTCCATGTTCCCCACCATGTTTTCTATCCTGCATTAGACATATACTATAATTTGGGCCACATTTTAGTTGTGGTCTACTACTGCTTTCAAATTGGACAAATCTGAATTTTGTCCTCTGGTAAAGGGCTAAATATGAAGCGATTGGCTACAATTCACAATCTGGGTTTGTGTTTTCTTTCAATTATTACTAGTGACTAGGCACATGGAATTCCAAGCTACTTGCAATGTTTCATATTCATGTGACTTTGATTTATTGTATAAATCGAAACAATAGTCAGAGGAGTTTCCCAATGATTCTTTTATACATCAGTGTTTCCCACATTAAATTTCCAGGGATCCTGCGTGGCTCAGTGGTAAAGCGTGGGACTCATAACCAAAGACCTCGGGCTCGAGCCCCACCTAATTCGCTGGGTTTTTCGTGGAAGTGTCCTTGGGCGAGACACTTCAGAGCCCTAGCCTAGTATTGGTGAAACCAGGAAATACATAAATATATGATCTGTCACCGTGATATGACTCCTGTCGCAATGACAATCATCAATCCTCCGAGAGAAACTGGCTAGGAACTCGAACCAGCGACCACCCACCCTCTTGTTCTCAAATCCTGTACGCTACAGACTGCGCCACCGGGCCTCGTTTGTACATCACCATTGCCGGAACAATGTTGAGGGGTGAGAAAAAAATCCTATTGCTATGTTTATCATAAATCCTCTGACAGAAATTGGCCGAGCTGGGAATTCGACCAAAGCGACCCCCTGGTTTCAATTCCTGTACGTTACTGACTAAGCTACCGGGCTCAGCCTCTTATTCCTGTAATAAAAATGCCATTCATACTTTTTATACATAATTCTCTTTTCATTGTTAATTTATCATTCTGTTCAATGCTTAAGCTCAAATAATACCACTTCATTTTGTTTCAACCTTCAACCGAACAAACCCAACTTTTGCGACACACAATAAAGGTTTTTGAAAGCATTGTTTTATACCTCTTCCATTACAAATCGCACAAATTGAACCACAATAACTCTGTAGTCTGCCAGTGTTTACAATCTGGACAAGTCTAAACTTTAACCGTCGGCTTAATGTGTCAGATTTTCCAGGGTTTTCTCGGATGACCTTTTTGGCAGATAAATAACCTGTATATCGATATAATCACTTGATCTTTGTCAGATAGGTGGCATTTGGACGACTGGAAAACACGTGGCACTACTTTGACTAATCAGGAAGGCTTCCTTGAACCTTGAGCGTCAAGTAGGATACATATTTTACTGATAATTTTTATACCTGTGCATATCATAGATGTCAGAAATATGCAATGTCCGGGTCCAGGCATATAGGCCAACTGCTTTTTGATTGAATGATTGATTGATTTTGCGTTTATTTATCGTCGACACCAGTTGCCCATGTAGGCAATGCCTGAAGAAGAATGTTATTTATGTTATTAGGGATCGTGCAAGGTACAGGAAGAAACCCATCCGAACTTGCATCTGGTTCTTTAACGTGCTTGGTGTATAGCACCATCACATGGGACCTAGGTTTAAAGGTTTCGTCCAAAAGACAATTAGTAGTTTAAGGATTACGACCCCCAACACATCGGTAAATATCGTGTAACACCGACGTTTTATTAAGGCTATTCGGCCAATCTCGGCAGGTTCCGTCTTTTAATATGAGAGTTAGGGGCCGTAGACTCACTAACTCATCGGTAAATATCATGTAATATCGACGTTTTCGTAAAGGCTATTCGGCCAATCTCGGCAGCTTCCGTCTTCAAATATGAGAGTTGGGGGGCGTAGACCTTAAGTAGGCCAGCTGTTGAAATCAAACACAATATAAAATTCAATGTGACTAAAAAAAAGAAAGGACAGAAAACATTGTGGGAAAAAGGAGAAAATGCTGGTAACCAGCATTTTCTCCCTTTTCCCTACAATGTGTTCAAAAGCTTTTTTTTTCGTCAAGATCGTCAAAGCTCAGGATCGTTTGCTAAAGAATTAAGGAGCTAGAACGTGACCATTTGTTCTGAACCAGGAAGGAGCGAGTTAACTTTGTGCAACACGTCAGTCCGAGCCACGTGTTTTAATTTATAAATTTTGAATTCATTATAGAAACGTCCTTGGCTTACGATAAGCCTATTCGGCACTTTTTTTTTATTGGTCGACA
This sequence comes from Hippopus hippopus, assembly GCA_946811185.2. Taxonomy (NCBI): domain Eukaryota; kingdom Metazoa; phylum Mollusca; class Bivalvia; order Cardiida; family Cardiidae; genus Hippopus; species Hippopus hippopus. Next base: position 8,277,157 of record OX328103.1, on the reverse strand, counting down.
GACTTCCTTCTCTATAACCTTTCATGAGCCTAATCTGAGAAAAGGGAATTTGATGCATCTGCAGAAAAGTACCGACTTGTGTCAGCCTGCGTAGTCCGCGAAATTTTGTGCTTTTTGTAAATTTCTACATGTAAAAGGACCATTCTACCACAGGATTCAGTCGGTTGTTACTAAAAAAAGATGATTATATGGATCAACGATTATGTTTTTTATAGTATAAAAAACATCACGGAGATGCACTAAACACCTTTTTCTCAGAGCATGGTTTATATGTATCTTATCCCATTTGAAACAGAACCTCGTTAATGGGAGTGTTTTGATCCCACTGGAGGCTTTCTGTCTGTGCAATTTTGAGCACGTATCACAAAAAAGTTTTTTATTCCTTCATGGCTACTATTCATTTTTTCTTTTTCGTTTTCATTTTTTGAAAACTGATAAGTAGGAAGGGATTTCCCTGCCACCTAATGATGTCTCCAAGCAAGTTAATCCACCAGTTGATTACCCTATTTATTATATTCCTATATCACCTTTTTTTTTTTTTTATTCTAATAATTATCAAGTATGGTACAATATGAGCAATATAGGAAAAAAGTAGTTCCGGCAAACGTCCTATAACTATACCGTCACTAGTGATGATACCATATTTATCATCACTAGTGGTGTTATTCACTGTGAAATCCAAGTAATTCACTGATAAGAATATAATAAATAGCAATAATTTGGCTGGCCAGGGAAACATGATGATCTGCTTCTGTAATAATTACGAGCTTAAAAGAAATCATTGACCAATCAGAACCTTTTATCAGGGTCTGCATTCACAAATCATTCTTAATTTCATCCTAAGTCTTATTAAGCTTTAGAAAGTAACGCAATTCAATTCCATTCTCAAGAATGCTCCAAATTTGAAAGTAACACAACTCCTGATTGGCTAAACCAAACGGTTTAGCCAATCCGAGGTTGTGTTATTTTCAAAATTTAGAATAAGACTAAGAATTTTCTAAAGAATGACTGATGCATGGGGCCCCTGCAGTAGGCATTGGAGATTAAGTGTGGTTCCACAGGCATAGGCTATTGTGGCGGGCGGAGTTTGTCTAAAAAGAAAGCGAGTGCATATGTGAAGTGATAGGAGTTCTTAAATCTTGACTTGCTGGTGGGTTTTTTATAATCCTTTACCAATCTCGTATTTCAGCGACCTTGAAAAAGATTGCTTTTAAAAACATTGTGGGAAAAGAGAAGGTGCTGGTAACCAATATTTTCTCCCGTTTTCACAATGTTTTTAGAGACAAAGCACATTACTTAGACTTCATTTAAATTGTTGTCTGTAGCTGCTTTGAATTTGGTAAATTCTAAACTTTAGCGTCATGTGAAGACTTAAATAAATAGGCGGAGTTACTTGACAAAAGGCTTGTTCTTATCATCACCGAATGGCGTAAACAGTACCGGGTTTCCAAATATGGTAATGAACACTTTAAAAGTTACTCCATTAGACGCTGAGGATTCGATTACAGATTTACATATCTGCTAAATGACATTGGCTGTCGATGCATCATAAAACAACATTTACTTATCTCAGTGATTTTTTTTTAAATCGTAAGCAACCAACCAAAGACGTTAGCAACTTTCGTCATCAAGTCACTTCATCTTTCGACAGTTTTGTTGAAGATTTTTACGGCTACTTTTTTTGTTTTTGTGCGTCTAGACAGAAAATTCGCTTGTGATTGAGGTAAGTATTTGTTTTCTATATCTATTCATCTTTTAGTTTTTTTTTTTTAATTTCTCCATATATTTCATTGTTCTCTTTTCCTTCATTGATGAGGTGCTTAATTTAGTTATTTAGTTACGCACCCTACAAATCATATAAGTTGAGCCATGCTCTGTGAAAAGGGGGCTTAATGTATCTTCGAAATGGAACGACCCAGGTTAGCCTGCGCAGTCCGCGCAGGCTGACCTGGGCCGAAACTTTTCAGAATAGGTCAATTTTACGTATGTCCAAGGACCAGTCTACCTCATGATTCAGTCGGTTGTTAAAAAAGGCTGCTACTATGGATCAATGATTATGTGCAGGCTTGATTGGTACAATGTATCGCAGAGATGCATTAACCCCCCCCCCTTTTGCCAGAGTATTGCTCAATTATATTGCTTGTTTTCTTCATTGAATATTTTGCACGTACATATATACTTATTTCCAGGCAACAGTATATTGTTTATAGCCAATGGCTCTATGTCACCTATTACCCTTATAAAGTTAGTTGCTCTATCAACTCTTAGGCTGCTAAGCGCGACTCAAGGACCTTTTTGTGGACAGTGTAGATCAAGATCAGACTGCACAGAACAAGCAGTCTGATCTTAAATCTACGCTGTCCGATAAGAAGATATTTTTCTATAAGAATAACTTTGAAATAGCAACCTTTGGGTATTTACCATCGGCTTGATAGTTTCATTGAATTTATTTTCCAATAGGGGTTAATGTTTTTTGGTAATGACGATACAGATAACGGACACATTTCATTTTTAGCTCCACTGGCCGAAGGCCAGCGAGCTATTGTCATGGCGTTGTGTCCGTCGTGCGTCCGTCCGTCCGTTCGTTCGTCCGTTCATCCGTGCGTGCGTCCGTAAACTTTTTCTTTAAAAAACTTCTCCTCAGAAACTATTGACTGGATTTTTACCAAATTTCACAGGAATGTTCCTTTGGTGGTCCTCTTTCAAATTCCTTCAAATAATTGTGTTCCATGAAGAATTCTGGTTGCCATGGCAACCAAAGTAAAAAGCCTTTAAAAATCTTCTCCTCCCAAACCGCTATTTGGATAGCATTATTATTTTGCAAGAATGTTCCTTAGATACAGGTTTACAGAATTCCTTAAAAAAAAAAAAAAAAAAGATCTGTCAAAAAACATGGCTTTTATGGGAGACTCATTTTCCTTTTATGGTATAAAGTAAAATCTTTGAAAAATTTCTTCTCTAAAACTATTCATTGGATTTCATTCTTGTTTTGCAGGTAAGTTCCTATGGTGGTTGTCTACCAAATTGTTTCTTCAGTGAGCTAAAATGCAGGATTGAATGATAATTGTTAAAAACTTCCTTTCGCCATTATAGAAATATCAGGCCTGTGGAGCGATACAGGCGCTCAAGCGCCTCTAGTTAGGGACGGGGCGGAGAGGATTAAAAGTTTCTTTGCTCTTACAATTTTTCAGTCATAATAACAGCGTCATCATTACAGTTTTCTGAAATTTATTCGGGGAGGGGTTTAACTTTTTCGTTTTTCATATTTATTGTACCGTGATGACGGATTCATTCATTCATTCATTGATTCATTCATTCAACCGTTCATTCAATCGTTCATCCATCATTATTTTCTTCTTCAGCTTCCTCCTCCTCCTCCTCTTCCTCTTCCTTTTTTCTTCCTCCTCCTTTTTCTCCTCTTTTCCTCCTCCCCCTCCCCTTCATCCTCCTTTTCCTCTGTTCCTCCTCCTCCTTTTCCTCCTTCTCCTTTCCTCCTCCTCCTCCTCCTTCTCATTCTTCTCATTCTTCTTTTTGTTCTTTTTCTTCTTCTCATTATTGTTATCATTGTTATTTCTATTATTTTATTGTTGTTGTTATTATTTTTATTATTAATATTATTATCATTCTTATTATTTACCCCTTTTTCTGTTAAGTTTTCGTTGTTTTTTCAGACAATGGAAATTCGAGGCAAAGTCGAGGACTTGTTTGAGCAGGTCTCTATTTTCATCAGCAAGAATCCCTGGAAAACAATTTTTCTTGTGGTTATCCTACAGACAATGTTTGCCCTGTGCCTGCTGTCTCTAAAATTAGACAATAGCATTGCAAAAATGTACACACCCAAACGTTCTCAGACGGATAGAAAAATTGCAGAACTGCTGCCGCGTTATCCAGATAAGAGTGGATCCGACTTTGACCCCCTTAGATCCGTCAAGAAGCCAATGTACGCTGACGTTATTTTCCACTCACAAGATGAGCAACAAGAGGGGATAAAACAAGAAGATATCCGAGAAGCTTTAGGCTTCATTCGAAGTATCGCTGTTGATACAGGCTATTCCAAGATGGCGGATTTGACTTCTATTTGCGCTCTTAAACATGATAAATGTGTCATCGCCGGGACAGAAACCTCGTTTTTGAACGATGAATTTGCAGTAGAACACTTGGACGAATCATATAATAAAGAACTAGTGTCTGCCCATCGAGTTAAAGTACGTTTCTACTTGCGACAAGAGACTCAGCGCCGACAAGAAGACTCGATGAGGTGGCTGCAGACATTTGTACGAGTTATGTCTGAACAGAAGCAGCTCTCTAACCTAACCCACGTGTTTAGTCATTCGGAATCCTTCCTGGAGGAGATCGATAACGATACTTATCCAGATATTCCGAATGTCTCTTTTATTTTTACTGTGTTCATTACCTACTATGGGTTCCTGGTGTCCGGCGGAGACTGTATAACAAAGAGGGTCCATATTGGACGGATGGCTGTGATTGCTGTGGGACTCGGAATCATGGGTAGCTGGGGATTTCTGAGCGGATGTGGAAAATCATTCACCAATATAATTGGCATTATGCCTTACTTTGCTCTGTGTAAGGTTTTAACTTTTCTTTCCTCCTCTCTCTCTCTCTCGACATATCTGTCTGTCTGTCTGTCTGTTTCTGTCTCTCTCTCCATATCTCTGTACCTCTGTCTCTGTGTCTGTCTGTCTGTCTGTCTGTCTGTCTGTATGTCTCTCTCTCTCTCTCTCTCTTTCTTTCTGATTTTCAAGATTCTGTCTTATGTTTACGAACCTATCTGTTCAATAACATCTTCGACTTTGAGGTAAGCAGGGCTCTCGAGCAGCTGACCTTGGTTAATTCAACTATTTTTTCAACTGTGTTTCAGATTTCGGGGTACACTTGGCTCTCGAACTTCTGTCTTCTGTTTCGAACAACATCCGAGAAGAGAACGCTGTTCAGCGCGTGTCAAAGGCAGTGCGAGAGAAGTGCGTCACGAGTACCATTGTGTTGCTAGCGCACGTGATCCCGTTTTCCACAGTCATTTATTCTTCTTACAAAGCTGTAACAACTTTTGCTTTGTTTACAGGTGAGAATATACATATGATTGACAGTTTATATGGTGTTTAACGCCGTTTTCAACATTATTTCAGTTATGTCATGGCGGCCAGAGCCTGTCGTCGTCTGCCAGCCCAAAGATGATTTCCATCTTTGAAATAGCAGGAAAACAATATGGGGAGAAAAGGAGAAAACGTTGGTTACCAGCATTTTCTCCTTTTTCCCACAATGGTTTTAAATGTCCTCTTCTCCGGGGTCATTAGAACACCGAATTGTTTGTTTAACTCTTTACCAAACGACAAATTTTTGGACTGGACCAAATTCAAAACATCTGCAGACAACAAATTAAATCTTGGTAATATGATGATTTCTGACTTTGATAGGGTAGAAAATATTGTGGGAAAAGGAGAAAATGCTGGTTACCAGCATTTTCTCCTTTTTCCACAATGTTTTCTATAGGCTTCTTTCTCAGGGTCGTTAAAAGTCGGGATTGTGTGGTAAAGGGGTTTAAAGCGCTCCAATTTGGATTTGTCTGCCGTCTGCAAAAGTCCATTGCTGTATTTGATATGCCAAAAAGTCATCTTTTAAGGTAGTAGACCCCTAACGCTTCTAGTGCAACATGGAATAAAATTTCTTGTTAGTTGATAAATAAAGATTTATACTAATATAATACTTTTGCATATTTTTAACCGATTAGAAATTCCTTTGATGTCTATCTTGAAATTATTTGTTGATACTTTTGTTAGTTTCCTGAAAAGGGAGGTAATTATTATCTCCCTTTGTAATGAGAATATAGTGGTTTTAGATTTATAAATGATAATTCTAAGAAGGAAAAGGTGGCTCGGTTAAAGTAGCACAGTAATACTCATTTTTAATCATAGCAAATTTTGTAGGATAATATTATAGTGGAAATACCTGCTTTCCATTAGGGGTCTCCTACCTTAATGAAAAAACTAATTCTTTTTCAGTTGTTACCTTGGTATTCATTTTCCTGACCCATTTCACTTTCTTCGTGGCTTGCCTTGCTATTCACGAGCGCCGGATCGATGAAAACCGCCACTGCTGTACCTGTCTTGTTTTATACAACACCGATGACCCGAAAGTACAAGAAAGGAGCAGCTGTTTCCGGTGCTGTTGTACTGGCAGGAAACCGTCTACTAAGAAACAAATGGAGGGCACTTTTGAACGACTTGCTAGAAGATTGTTCTCAAAGACAGTTTTAGTTACTCCTATAAAAGTGTTGTTTATTCTCATACTTTCTGGTTATCTTGGAACAGCTGTGTGGAAGACTTGCTCAACTAGGTTGGATGTATTTCCAGAAGATTCTATCGCGCCAGTATCATACTACAGCGATTTTTACGAGGTCAACAGTCAGTACTTCCGGTCTCAGCCTCCACTTATGTTCATTGTTTCCGGTCCATTTGACCATAACGAGAGTACAACGAAATATTACTTAAGCTTATATCAGGAAATCAAGCGTTTATCCTTCATGAATGATACAATGTCCTCATTCTGGTTATACGACCTATATAAAAATGACAATTTTAAACAAATGAGTACAGGAACTTTAACGAGGGATATCGTGAAAGAATTTATAGCTAACACTACCAAATACACTCATGATATCGAGTGGGGACTCGACAACTCGACCATCTTATCTTTCAGGTTTTATGTTTACGCTAACCCAATCTCCAGTTCTGGTTCGGCCATTTCTATAAAAAGGAGGATTGACAGATTTGTAAAAAGAGTGGAAGATGACTGCAATTTATCTGTCCATATCCCCGCTCTATGGTTATATGATAATTATAGAACTCCTCTGTATGAGACCATTCGATTTGTGTGTTCACAAGTTGCTGTAGTTGTTTTGTTATTTATTGTCTCCGGGAATCATGTTCTAAGTGTTATACATGTAATAGCCTGGTATGTCTCCTTCGGCATCGGTTTACTAGGCAGCATGGCCATTTTTGACGTGTCCATTAATTCACTTTCAATGATTTTTATGATGTTGGGCTTTAGTTACAATATAGAAGTTGTTATATACACACTGAGCAGCTACTCACATTCAGAGGGTTTGAATCCTGCGGCAAGGACCTTCAATGTTCTTCAGAATACAACACCAATACTGTTTAACACAACATTTGGCATGTTTTGCGGTTTGATGGTCCTGTTCGTCCAAAAATCATACGTATTTATCACGACTCTAAAAATTTTAGCAACAAGTACACTGCTGGCTTGTGTTCACGCAACCGTCTTTATACCAGCTGTACTATCTATTATTGGGGCTGGAAGGGTTATGTACTTCAAACAGAGAAATGAAGCCGAGCATATAGAGGTGTGGTCAATTAATGGGGCGGGGCATGTCGACAATAACCTTCCAAACGGGGAGATAATGGATCGAAGGCCAAACTATGTTAACCCTGGCTTTGTTGATGACAAAACGTATCTGTAATTGTATTTATGCCTTAATCCTTAACTCTTTCCATACTATAGACGACACCAGAAACTTTTGTGGAAAGTGTAGATTAAGATTAGACTGCACAGAACGTGCATTATTGAAAAAGGAGAAAATGCTAGTTACAAGACTGTTTACTAGAGGATAAAATGGTAGACTTGCCAAGGTTGAAAGCTCTTGTACCTGACAGATGAAATGTTGCCAAGCGATGGGATTCGTCTTCGTAGGGATAAAACCAATATTTTCTCTATTATCATTATTTAAGTAAAAAGAAAACGACCAGTTTGTTTTCAGATCAGGGATTTTATATTTTACATGAAGCGTCATAATTATGTACACCAAACATTTAAAACTGAGCTGTGTTCTGTGAAAAGGGCGTTAAATGTATCTGCAAAAAATATCGATTAATGTCAGCTTGCGCATTCCGCGCAGGCTGACATTAATCGAAACTTTTTGCAGTAGGTCGATTTTCTGCATGTCCAAGAACCATACTACCTCAGGATTCAGCTGGTTGTTAGACATATATATATATCATGGATCCGTTTTTATGTGATGACTTGGATAATGCATCTCGTAGATGTATACCCCCCCTTTTGCAAGAGCATTTGTTTGTTTCTGTTTTCGTCTGTCTGTTCCGCAAATATTTGTACATGTTATTGACGAGGAACCTTGTGGTTCAAGTCAAAGAATAAAACTATTGAATTAAATTGAATGGAATTAATTTGAATAGTTGTGTTATGGGTGTTACTTAGTGTCTTACATTGCTGCTATTGTTTGTTTCAAAAAGGAAAGTTAATTGCTAGAATTTTTATAATGGACTTTGTTTATGTATTTGTATAATAAATGTAAGAAATCAAGAAAGGCCTCGATGTTTTCGATTTCAGAGAGAGAGAGAGAGAGAGAGAGAGAGAGAGAGAGAGAGAGAGAGAGAGAGAGAGAGAGAGAGAGAGAGAGAGAGAGTCAACTGCGAGAGGTAGCGAGGCAATGTACGCCTTTATCAGTATATCAAGTGGTTTTAAAACTTTTTCCCAAACGACAAATACATAGACTTGTCCAAATTGAAAGCAATCACAAGTGCAGGCGAAAAATTAATTTGGCCAAAATTTTGGAATTTGTCTCAAAAAAGATAGAAACATTTTGGGAAAATGAGAATATGCTGGTTACCAGCATTTTCTCATTTTCTCACAATGTTTCTAAAGCCATCTTTCTTTAGGTGGTTAAAATTTGGGATTGCTTGATAAAAGGTTAACTTTCGTACCTTGCAAACTTCGATCTTTTCCTGTGACCAATTTAGCGATGTTACAATTTTCGCGGAAACCCGGAAACATTGCTTATTATAAGTTGAAGGAGTATCCATACTTAGTCACGTGGAGTTCTATGTGTTTGAATGTTGACAATAGGTCAAAAACACGTGGTAATACTCTGGACCACTGGCACTTGTGTTTCACCACAGGCCCCTGATGTTCCATTGGTCTATTAAGGAAGATCAAAATTTTCATTGCTAGATCATCGGACAACGTTACTAAAAATAGCACAACGGCTCATCTATGTATATACCTGTAATAACGGTTTCACAAACTTTGTCCTCTTAACACTTTTTCAGAAGACAAAATTTTAGACTTCTCCAAGAATGCGTTTGCAGACGACAAAATAAATGTAAATCAAAAATTATATCTGTTTTTGGAAAGGTAGAAAAGATTGTGGGAAAAGAAGAAAATGCTGGTTGCAGGCATTTTCTCCTTTTCCTTCAATGTTTTCTAAAGCCTTCTCTCTTGAGGTTGTTAAAACGCGGGATTGTTTGGGTAAGGGTTAACTTTCGTACCTTACCAACTCCGATCTTTTCCTGTGACCAATTATGGGGATGTTAAAAATTTCAAGGAATCTCGGAAACACTGCTTATTGTAACTTGAAGGCGTATCGGTATTAAGTCGCGTAGAGTTCTACGTGTTTGATTGTTGATGATACATTAAACACGTGGTAATACTCTGGACCATAGGCACTTGTATCACCACAGACCCCTGAAGTTCCATTGGTTTATCACAGAACACCAACATTTTCTTTGTTAGATCATCGGACACCGTTACTAAAAATAGCACATTGGCGTATCTATTTCGTATATAATAACGGTTTCACAAACTTCACCATGTTTTCTCTTTACCGGAAGACGAAATTTTGGACTTGTCCAAACTGAGAGCATTTGCAAATGACAAAATTAATGTGACTCAAAAATTAAAATCTGTTTTTTGAATGGTAGATATCATCGTGGGAAAAGGAGAAAATGCAGGTTACCAGTATGTTCTCCTTTTCCCACGATGTTTTCAAAAATCACCTTTTTTTTTTCAAGGTCGTTTAAACTCGGGATTGTGTGGTAACAGGTTAAGCCTAATGCAGATTAGAAAAACACATGGTTTTTACATTAAACACTAATCTTCACGAAAGAAATAATGGAATTTTGTCGTAACGCTGTGGTAACTGAAGTGTGGAGTGATTTGTAAGGGTCCTGCGCGACTCAGTGGTCAAGTGTGGGGCTCGTTAGATGGAGGCTACGGGTTCGCGCCTCACTTGACGCACTGGGTTTCTCGTGGAAGTGTCCTTGGGCGAGACACTTCAGAGCCCCAGCCTGGTACTTGTGAAAACCCATGACATACATGACTATGTAAGCGGTCGCCGTGATATGATTGAAATAATGTTGAAAGCGGCCTTAAACACCATTAAATCAATCAATCAATCGTTAAGCGATTATAGTATTGAAACTAAGAAGATCTATGACAGGATGTTCGCAAAAACGTGAATTTTTATATCACCAAAATGGAATTATTACCTTTTTACCATTGCATTCCCTACTTTCAACGACACTAAAGAAGAAAACTTTCAAAAACATTGTGGGAAATGGAGAAAATGCTGGTAACCAGCATTTTCTCCTTTTCCTGCAATATTTTTTACCCTTGGAAAAAGGTCAGGTTTTGAGAAACTTTCCATTGATTGACTGCAAATGCTTTCAATTTTGGCAAGTCAAAAATTCATTCGTTTGGTAAAGAGTTTAATACGGACATAGGTTGGCTTGAATATGGTGCATGGATCGACCAATAAGGAGAGGATATTTGTTTTTTACGGTGAAATATCGAAATTTATTTCATTGAGAGAACATCATCGGTAATCTTTTCACGAGTGGCGCAGCCACGAGTGAAAATATTACAGATTATGTTCACGAGATGAAATAAATTTCGATCTTTCACCGAAAAAAACAAATATTCTATTTATTTCATGCTTTTAACCCTTTCTGCGGGGAACTTAATCAAAATTCAGTACAGTTCTTTTCGGTTATTCCCCGTGGCGTACCCCCTCCGCATAGCAACGCATTACAATATTACGTCAATCGCGAGAAATGTAAGGTAAATTACATCATATTTCCATCTGGTTTCAGGCACGCGCATTTTACCTAGGTAACTAGTGCGCGTGAACTGCTGTTTCCGTCTTCAATTGAAGAGTTAAAATATAAAAATCGGTATTTTCACTGGTCGTAACAATGAAATATCGAAAAATATTTCACCGATATTTCTCGATAACCTACCTGAAATAAAAAAAAAAAAAAGCTTGCATACACTAGTGAGAAGATAGGGATTGCATTGTCACTCAAAAATGTCTTTTTTGCGTATCAAGAATACACATAATTCTTCTTAGTTTAACACTTTTTACTATTATCGTTATTTTGAAATCGTTTTAAGCACAGAAGTTGCACTTTATCATAGATCTTTTAATACACGCAAGCGCCCTAAGTGACCGGAGCTGTCGATGCGCCATAATACATTCGTTGGTTTGTTCGTTCGTTCGTTCATTCATTCATTCATTCCATATGGATCAGTAGTTATATAAATGGGTTATCTGGCTAATTTTTAGATTATATAGCTAATTTTTTACTAATTAATTACCGTAATGCACCACTAAATCACTTCATCATCATCAAAGCATCAATTGCATCCCCTAATCACTTAGCCCACTGCTGTATTGCGCAGCGCAGCGCAAAGCGCTGCTAGGTGGTGCCAGTCTACTAACTACTTTTTACCCATTAACATCTGTTACGCATTGATGACTCAATGCATGATTCAAGGCACACATCGCTTTACCAATTTGGTGTGCCAGTGAGTGACTCGGTAACCTCACTAACTGGTTAAGTAATATACTACATATAATATGCATGGTCTGTATATTATATGCATAACATAGTTAGATATAGGGTGAATAGGGTAAATTCAAAATTAAAAATTATTTATTTATTTTATGATGGCCCCATGTGTCAACACAGAATAAGTCCATGCATGAGGGACCATCTAATTACTATAATCATTTTACCTTAAATTCAAAAATTCAAGTTTGCTAAGTATATTTGCTTGATTTGGCATAAATGTATCTTCAGAAGACACCTTTTTATTTTTTAGTATTTCTTTAATATTACGTGGATGTTTTAAAGATTTTTCATAATCAATACGACTAGTTGTTATGAATTCATATATTAATTGGTTTTTACTTAATTTCTTATCCATTTTATATCCATGTTTTACTATATAATTAATTCTTAAATTTTTTTTTGAAACGTCTCTATTTAGATAAATTTCAACAAGAAATAAAGCTTTAATACTTTTATTTTGGTTAAGTTCAGGGTTTATAGAATCTAAAATAGTTTTTACATAATTAGATAAAAGCATTGCAAATTTTGCTAAAATTTCTTTATCTGAAATTAAAAATTTAATCTTATCTCTAACTATATCCATATATATTAAATTATCTTCCATATTATCTATTGCACTCATTAAAGTTTTATTGTTATCTAACTTTATTTCTTTTATAAACTCTTTTAACATATCCATCTTATATTAATTATAATTTTTAAATTTTAAAAATTCAAAAAAATTTTTTACTTTAATTAGCCTCCTCAAACTCTATCCTATAATTACTATAATCATTTTATAATTAAAATTATATTTTATAATGCCCCCAAGCTAAAGTATCAATCTTGTCTTCCAAAACAAACCTTTTATCATCACTTGACCCTAACGCTTTTTTGTTTAACTCTTCAGTATACATATTATGTCCCTTACTTCTTAAAACAACCATCTTTCTATACTGGTCCTTTTCTGTAAGTAAACACTCTTTATAATTATTAAAGTTTATTTCTTTCTTGATAACCGCTTTTTTAACACCTTTACATCTTTTATCTTCCTCACCATCTAAAGTTTTATAAGCATACATTTTTGCTCCTAAACCAACAAACTCACTCATAATTTTACCACCTAACTCATCTTTAAACATTCCAACTACTCTAGCATTACAATCATTTTTTAAGAAATGGTCTTTAGGATAATTGCTTGCATCAAACATTTCAACCACATCTTTCTCCATATCCTTATATAAATTTTCAGTTTCTATCTCAAGGATGAAACTATCTGTATCAGTATAACACATTTTAACCTTTTCACCATACTTAGTTTTAAAGTAATTATAATAAGTTTTTTGCATATGTGTTTTACTAATATCTAAGATGCTTAATCCTGAGTAAATAGGTTTATTATATTTTAAAACAGTGTTTTTCATGTGTACCGCTGTTAGGTTTTCATCAAATATTGTTGTGTGGTTATAGTTTGGTTTTGCTACCAATTTTTTATAACGCTCTTCACTAGAAACTAGTTCTATCGTTACTCTGTTTCTCAAATTTTCCATAGTTTTACCAAAGACTGAATTATTCATCAACTTAAAGAAATCTTTCTCGAAATTATTTTTAGCCGCTTTTCTTAGTTCAATGTTTGTATCAATATATGATTTAAGCCATAGGCTTTCCTCAAACTTAATTCCTCGATGTATTTTAGTAATTTTTAAACCTAAATCAACACATGTTTTTAAAGTTTCATGATGAATAATGTAATTTTCTTTATTATTTAAGTTTGGAATAAGTTTTTCTACTTTTTCTATTTTTAAACGTTCAGGTGCTAAAGGGAAATCATTATGTAAATCATGTAACTTTTTAGAATATTCTAAATCTACTTCTAATATACATGGTATTTTTTGCCAAATTTCTAATTCTTTATTTGTCATCCATTTAAAACCATGTGTAGGAAGATGACGACTCATTGCCCAAGGATAAAGACTGTTTGCATCTATATATAATAAATATTTTGATGGTTTACTAGAATCATATAATTCACCCATATACTTATTATTTGCTTTTGCATATCTTTTACTACACATACTAACACCTCCTCTGATACCCTTTTCAACCATTAAAAGCATATCAGGATTAGATAAAAGCTCTAGGTTTACTCTCGTTATTTTTAATGCTGCATCCCAAGCTAAACCAGGAGCTGTATAATACCAACTAGGGTCTAAATTATAGTTTTCACGACAAACATCTCTAAAGTTCTCAAAAACATCCGCTAAAAGCAATACATCTATTTTATTGTAAAGTTCTAAGTAATCCTTCAACGTTTTCATGTTAAAAGTTTTCCAAACCTTTTGTGCATGAGCATAATCTTCATCACTAATTCCTTCTTTGTTTAAACTTGAGTAAAATGCTTCTTTAGGTGGTAATTTCTCTTCTTTAAGTTTATCAAATGAATCTAGGTACTCATAAGGAAAGACTCCTTTTCTCCTAACCAAAGACAACTCATTAGCATTATAATCTTCTCTAGATAAAATTTTTAATTGACTTTCTTCTAAGTTACTCGAAAGCTTATCTAAACTAGAACTCATAAACTTAAAGCTATCAAGAAATCTAATTTTATGTTTTATATTTTTCCCAACCCAAATATCTTTACTAAAACTAATATATTTCTCTTCATTATTTGGAATACAATCAATCTTCCCTTCAGATTTGCCAAGACATTTAATAAAAAGATGAGCGTCATATCCACTAAGATTATGAAGGTATACAGGTGTGAAGTTAGGATTTTTAGCCTTTAGATTGCATTCATTGTGTGCGGCACCTCTATATTTACCCGTAAAATGACAATGGTCTCTTACTCTATAATTAGCATGATTAAACTTTCCACCACAAATCCAACAGTGTGTTTGGTGATTATGTTTTATTTCTTCCTCTCTCGTAATTTCAATAGGTTTTAGGTTTTGGTGATATTGTTGATGAATTTCCCGTATATCATCTTTCAACCAGTTTATAAAAACTTCCTCAGCATTTTCTCCAACATAACTTCTTTTTATAGGAGCACACACAGCATCGTCAAAGCATTTTATAATATAGTAAAAACTACAAGGCACATGCTTTTGACGTTGTATAGTATAACTTTTTTCTGGGGTTGGTTGGCATGTGTGTATTGGTTCCAAAACACTTTCAAATTCAGCTTATACAACAAAGGGAACCTCAAGTTTTCTAGAATGGTTTTCAAAAGCTAACATGGTACCTGGTTTTGGCATTTCTAAAGTAATAGGTTCGTGTTCGTTACAGTATTTTTTATGTTTTTCCAAAAGTTCTTTACTACCAAAATGATTTAGACATCGTTTACAACATTCTATATTTCCATTATGAGTACTCGTTATTTGTTTTTTCACTAATTTATTAAAGTTTTTTATGAGAGCGTAGTGCATGTTTTCCTCATCTTTAATAAAAAGAAGGTCAACATGTTTACTTTTTTCACATTTTGTAAGCCTAAGAGGATAAATATATTCCTTCATTTTCTGATACCCATATACGTTTACACTAATTTCAGGATTTTGTTTTTCAAACTTATCGATACCCTTAAACGAAACAGGACTCTCTATTCCATCCATGTTTAAACTACTTTCCTTCTTTTGCAAAGCCTTGTCAACTATTTCTGCATTATGCTCTTTAGGGTTTAACGCTCTTGAAACACACCATAAAAAGCATTTATCATCTTTATTTTTCATATTGATAACTGCTTTTTTGTTAGCAATCCATTTTGGTAAAGGTAACCAACCATCAGCTCTTAAAGGAACATAAGCAGCTGTATGTAGTTCTAACCGCACTATACTTCCAAATGCCCAACCACTACCTTCTCTTTGGAACTTAGCTAAATTTTCTAAAACTTCATCTATCATTCTATTCAACAAATCCTCTATTTCTCCCCTGTTTAAATTTAAATGTTGACTACTATGAAAAGCACGTTCCGCGGGGCCCATGTCAATATCTGTTATTAACCATAATTTACACCTAAGTACAAGTTTTACCTTTGTTTGTAAATTATTTCGAAGAGTATTTATAAGAGGCATCCACGTTTCTGCGAAAAATCTTTGCGGGTTATAATTTTCTCTACCCTCTATAACATATTGACTAGCATACTCTCTAAATGCGGATTGAGAAGCTGTAATCTCAAACGGTTGTCTTGGAGGGTAATTTTGTCTAACATGTTCAACAATTTCATTGAAAACTTGTGGTAGTTGTTCTTCAGCTACATTACTAGTTAACCAATTACTGAAATTATTGATTCTTCGTTGAACCGGTTCAGGTATAACATTTGCTATAGCTCTTCTAACACCTGATACAGCTCGTCTAGTTATATTTGAAATTCTATTAAACCAACTCATTTTATAAAGTAAATATAATTTTCTTAACCTATTTATCAAAAATTTTATTATATCTGAATATAAATATAATAAAATTACTGAATGTTAATCCTATATTTATCTAAGGAAAACCTAATGGAAGAAAGAAATAATTCTTTTAATCAATTACTATTTAGTGAATAAAATATGAAATTATATATGTATTAATCTCATTAATATATATATATAAAATGTGTGGTAATTTTTATGAAGAAGAATTTATGAAAAGATATACTAGGCCTGAATTAGTAGAATTATGTGAAAGATTGGTACCTAGAAAACATTATGAAAGAGGAATAAAACATATACCTAAATATGAGATAATTAAAAAACTTGTTCGTAATGGTATCAAACCAGATTTAAATAAAAAAACAATAAACAAAATAGGTTGGCAACTTTGGAAAATTAATAGATAGTTAAAATCTTTCTTCCTCATTACACATATAAAATTCATCTCTTTTACTTGAATGGTCAATAACAACATTTGATGCAGCTCTTTGAGCAATATTTGATATCCTACTAAACCAAGACATTTTATAAAGTAAATATAATTTTCTTAACCTATTTATCAAAAATTTTATTATATCTGCATATAAATATAATAAAATTACTGAATGTT
Source organism: Hippopus hippopus (assembly GCA_946811185.2). NCBI lineage: Eukaryota > Metazoa > Mollusca > Bivalvia > Cardiida > Cardiidae > Hippopus > Hippopus hippopus. Next base: position 8,260,472 of record OX328103.1, on the reverse strand, counting down.
AATCCTATATTTATCTTTCCAAACCCTTCCATTCCAATTCTCAATCGTTTGTGGACAGCGGTCTATAAATTGACCTGCCTTATAAATTGATGGAAAGGTTTTTATTTCTCCAGTTTCAACATCCTCTAAACTAACTTTCTTAGGATTTTTCATAATAGTATGTAATCTATCAAACTTAGGGTCTTTGCTTTTTTCTTTTTTAGGTGATTCATTTGGGAACAATCCATGGTCTTTCACCAACTCAACTAAACGCTTTTTATTCCAGTATGAGTAGAAATTTATATTATTTTCTTTAAGAATTTCTTTTAAATCTGTAACCTTTATCATTTTTTATATAGAAAAGAAAAAATCTTAATACACTACACTCATTTTATTTCCATCAGACTGGAAGTTAATTAACCTATCACTAATAATAACAGCATATGCCTCTGTGTTCGCAAGCACATTTTCAGTAAAATGTGTTTTAATTTGGATATCAGTGACAGAGTATTTCAATCTCTCACTCTGTTTGGAAACATCAAACAAAAACAAAGGATAAAGGGTTTTATAATCTGAGGGAGTAATGTTAGGGTTTGACACCATTTCATTCATGTTATAAAACTTAGACCTAAATAGAGAAGCGTCACCATACACTCTACTAAATTGGTTTGCAGTGAATGAAAGATTATAATCAACAGCGGGATATCTAGTAGAATTTAACGTAACATAAATGTTTTTAACGTTTCTATGGTCAAATATGGCTGGATTTTGTTGTTGGTCACCGCTTTTACCAGTTTGAAAACCAACAATGATAAAACGTGGCACTTCAGGTGATGATTTGACAGCAAGTCTCCAGGTAAATGATGTTGACTCGGGAACCGCAATAGAGTCGCACTGCCTCATTCTATATCCAACCGGTATTTTTTCTTTTTTCTCGATAATTTTATAAAGTTGCATTTTCTCTTCATCTGCAGGTAGCACGTGTGGTATAAACCAAGATACTTTAAGTAAATTAATTCTACCATCAGCAGGAGCAACACCATCTCGAAAGACCGCATCATTATCATTATTTCTCGTTAATGTGAGAGTTTGCTTCATTCCATACAATATCTTATCATAATCATCACAAAAACCAAATATATGTTTTAATGGAACTCTGAAGCTAAAGGTACCTCTTGGAAGAGGGTCATTAATAATATAATTTCTTCTTACAATAAAACCAGTGTTTCCGGCACCCGCGTTAGCTGCTGTATCTTTATACCACAATTGATTTAACCCTTGTGATTTAGAGAAATCATCCGGATATTTTAACAAACCAAGCATTGTAGTAGCCTGACCAGGATTCAATACAGATTCAATCTCCATACCCGAAAGTTGATACTTAATATTTTTAAAAAGATACATGAGACCATTGTTTGTTAAAGAAATATTAGTGTTAGCATCATAAACTGCTCCAGTATCACTTCTTACTAATTCGCCTACAATAAGTAAATAACTTTCACTAGGATGAGTAAAAATATCTTGAGTCTCAATGTTAATCCTAATTTCTCCTCCTGAGCTGTTGAGATTGGTACCAGTGATTGGTTCATACTCATGGTGTTCATACTCAGCAATACTATCATCTTTTAAAATTGGTTCGGTGATTTTTAAAATGTCCATTTTATAATAACAATTATAATTTTAAATGAGATAAAAATTATAATTGTGTTACTTAAATTTCAAACCAAAGCTGGGGAAAAGACTTATTTCTATCATTAACAAACACACCTCGAAGTTTAATGCTTTTTGCGGTATCCAGTATAGTTTTAGGATAAACTCTATTACCGTATACAAGTGTTATTTTAGGTATACCACACTTTTGTAAAAATTCATTCACCTTTTCCTCAATCTCTTTCATCTTGATTACTTTTTCAGGAGATAACTTCACAACAGCTTTTTTATAACCATATTTCGTTTTATCAATTTTGAGGATTTCACAATCTTCTATGTTTAAAGAACCACCTACTATAGTAATACAACTAGTATTATATTTTTCATAATCTTCACGATTAAATCTTAATTCTGACATTATCTTTTTTTATAAGTAATATAATTTCTTTAACTTATTTATATTTTTTTTCTTCATACTACTTTAATGCCTGCTCCACTGTTTAATCTTTTAACTAAGTCTTGAATAGCAATGGCACTCCCATCTATTAATGTGCTAATGTTTTGCGTTTTAGGAGTATCATTGGGTTTTGGTGTTGTATTATATTTTTGTAAAATTTCCTTGGATTTTGGTGTTAAAGCTTTTGAAACTAATTTTTTTCCTGCTTCTACAGCTGCACTCTTTCCAACCTCTAAAGCTTTCCTAACACCTTCCTTAGCTACACTCTTTCCTACATCAAGGGCAGAAGACGCAATTTGTTTAGCTGCACTACTGGTAAAAAGCCTCGCTAAAAAGTTAGCAATACTATCAAAGATTCCGGCACCACCGTATGAATACCTTTTTTTAAATCCGTGTTTCTTAGTGATTATCATCTTTTTATAGTATAGACATTAAATTTTTATAAGCGTGTGAATTTAAAACACCTTGTCTTTTTAATTCATCACAAATGCTTACTACCTCATTTCTTACACCTGTATTACCTGCTTTTTTACTTGCCAATAACAGGTCTAGTCTTTCTATTAATGCGTTAGGGTCAGATGGGATAATAATTCCTTTTCCGGATAATCCCATATCAGCCCAAAAGTTGGAAAGAATGTTTTTCCATTTATATGATTTACCACTTTTTGGATATTTAGATTTTGGGTCATTATTTTTATAGAGGGTATTGCTGTTTATCATTATCTCCTTGTAATCTTTAAAATCCTCATCATTATAAATATTTTTGTCTGGTATTTTAGACACGATTAATTCCCATAAACCAGGGGTACCCTCATAAAACTTATCACCAACTATAATATTATCCTCTGAAATTCTAACTGGTGTGTTGCCAATATAAAATATATTATTTTTGTCATATAACCCATACGTTCTATCAGCTTCAGACTTAGTAGTAAACTTTCTTAGGTACTTTTCCGCAATTGGTCCAATAAAAGATGGAATGGTTTCTTCCTCTTGTTCTGATTCTTCAAAAAGCCGTATTAACTCATTAAATTCTTCATCTGTCATTTCTTCTGATTTTTCATAAGCTGTGATAGATGGAAATGCTGGAAAAGTAATAGCTTCTGGCAATTTTTGTACACCTTCTTTAATAGGTTTAAGTCCCTCTGTAATCTCCTTTGTTGTAGCTTTTTGTGTTTCCGTTATAGGTTTAAAAAACTTTGACAAATCGGTTTGAAGTTGTTGTTCTCCTGTTCTCTCTGCTAGTAGATTATCCCGAATCCTCTTTCTCGTTTCGAGATACTCTTTTACAATTAAGTCTCTTTTTGCAGGGTCAGTTATTTTTAGAAATGACATTTTTAATTAGCAACATATTTTTTTAACATATATTTTATCATAGATTTTATCATAGATTTTGTAAGAATTTTTTTAACAGTTTTAATATATAAGAGAATATATAATGCTCTTTTATATATTACATGTCTGAGGAATTATCAATTTCACACATACACTTACACCTATACCTAATTTTAGGAAATTTAATTTTAGGAAATCTAATACGAGAGGGAACCTCCATGGTTCTTTTCAACGAGCCTCCGAAAGGACTCACGAGCTTCTTGTCTTCCTTTTTCTATCAAAGATTCTTCGTTTTCAGTAGAAATCTTTTTCTTGATATTGGTACGTATTTCTTCCTTCATAACCTTATACTTCTCTACTTCTTCCATAATTAGTTTAAATTCTTCATCTGAAACAATACCATCCACCAAAGCCTTGGAAATATGTGTTGAAAGAGTATCTAATTTTGCATCTGCAAGCATTCTAATCTTCATATGCTTTTCTGCTTTGCTTCTAGTATTTCTTACAACAAAATTACCAACTACGCTTAGAAGACCAACTCCTAAGGCAACTCCTTCTAAAGCAACAACAACGGGAATCGCTACTACTGTAGATAGCAGCCCAATTCCTCCTGCACCTGCACCTAAAGCTGTTGTAGCTAAAACAACATCAATATTGCTTATAATTCTTGAAGCACGTAAATACTTTTTTGCTAGAACGTCTCTAGTTTGAACTTCTTTCTCAAGGAATTGTTGTATCTCCGAAATCTTTTGTAAACGATAGGAATGACCTTTGTCATCTCCCATTGCATGCATTTCAATAGGTGGGGCGCTTGCGGTACTTCGTTCTTTGGGTAGTGGGGGATATATTTTATTAGGGTGTTCCTGATTTGTATCTGACATTTTATTAATATAATAATTTTTTTTATGCTAAATATTTTAGATAGCAGAATAACTCTCCCTCAGGTATTTCGATTGGTTTTTGCGAGAAATTATAAATGTAGACTAAGATATCATTAACGTCATTATCAAGATGTGCACCATTAAAAATGGTTAAACCATATTTCCATTTATTACTAATAGATATCACTACAACTCCTCGTGTAGTTATATAACCAAATCCTAGCGGAACTCTCATACCATCATTAGGAGGAATCTTGATAGTTAGTTGTGAGTATATTTTCCATTTTAGAGAATCTTGCTTTAAGGGAGGATATCTTACTCCATGTAAATGAGGTTTCCAAAATATAGTTTTATGTTGGGTAGTAATATTAGGTTTTATACCAAATTTATGTATATCCATTTTTATTTGTTGTAAATAATATTTATAATATAGCTCCTAGGATAGGGATATTAGCAAATGGACTATTAGGTCCAAGTAAAAGTCCTTTTCCATCATACATTTTTCCTCCTTGCTTTAAATACAACCCATCACCAACGGAAGCTAATCCTTTACCTTTGTATGGTTTTAAGTATAATCCACTTCCATCAGTTTCAACTTGACAAACACATCCTCCTTTTTTAAGGTAAAGACCTGACCCCATAGCTTTTTGAACACCTGTTTGAGCTAATCCAGAAAGAGCACCAACACCTAAAGCTGGTAAAATGGTTTTTGCAAGCATCGGTAAAGCTCTAGCAGCCAACCCAGCTAACATTCCGAGAAAACCTCCCTCTATCTTCATGTTATATTTAAGTTGTTTTGCAGTCATTTTAATAGTTATACCTCTACCCTCCTCATAGGCTTTAGCCATTTTCTTTGCTTGTGAATTGGTAATTGCTAAAACATCATTACCATGTAAATCTTCATGACCTAAACGAATACTTACTGGGCAACCAGCTTTAACAGCATATTGAAGCTTTTGCTTTTGTCCTTCAGATATATTTACTTTAACATTAGTGTAACTCGTCATTTTATATACAAATATTTTTTTATTTATCTCGCTTCTCTAATATGAAACCTAATCGTTAAATTTTCACCTCTAAGATTTAGTAAATTACCATCTTGGTCCGTAATATTTACATTTAGGTTATGTATTTCATCTAACGTTATTGGTAAGTATACTAAATTAACTGGTGACTCAATTATCTTATATCCAGGTGCAACATCTGGGAAAAAAGAGTAAATAGTATTTTTTGTTAAACCATTAACGTAACTTCCTGAAATAATATCTATGTTAACGAGCAAACTATTTATGCTAAGAATGTTCACTACATTCTCTGACTCGTAAAATCCTTGTGTATATTTAGCGCGAGTAAATCCTAATACTTTGGCAATGGAGCCTGGTTGATTAAAATCTACTTGATAACCATCTTCTAAGGTAATAATAGACTTTAGAGTATTGGTGTTTGCAGAAATGTTAATAGGATACTCTTCATTAACTCTATCGTAATGACCCTTTTTTCTCATTTCCTGTTGAATGGTGTCATTAATGCTAACAAGGTCATAACTTCCTTCAGGTATCCGTATTTTAATCCATGAATTACCATTGTCTGGAGAATAAACGAATATGTTGTTCGTTTCATCAATGTTTGGAAAAGAGTAGTAAGTTTCAAGGTTTACCAGAGCTATTTCATATACTTTATCCTTTTCCAGTTGAATTGGAGGATTAAACCTTGTTCTAAAACGTGTTTTGTTGTCGCTTACTATGATTTGAAATGATGTTTTATGGTTTGTATTTTTTACAATTTGTTCTAAAAGTTTTTCCATTTTATAATATTTAAATATTTTTTATACTGATTTAGGTATGTAAAAATTATCAAAACCGTTTCTATACTTTCCATCATGTTTTTTACTGGTTAAGTCAATGATAGCAAAACCATGTGGTCTTTCCCATGCCTTTTGACAAAACTTTCTAAACTCATCCTTAGACATATCTTCACCTATGTGGTCGCTATAAATATGATTAAGGTTTTTTAGGTCTTGTCGGAAAAGACAAATAAAATTAGCGTTTTCTCTAATAGTTTGTCTAGGTAGTCTAAAATAATTCTGTGAGAGGTAAAAGCAGTCAACATTACTATGCCTTCCTCGAATGTAGTAACACTCACATTTATTTTGCTTTTCTAAAAGTAAATCATCGAAAATCATTAAATTTTTATTTCCTGAGTTTAACTCTCTCGGGTCAGGTACATCACTAGCATTTTCAAAGAAGTTGCAATTTATATCCGATTTGTTTTTAATTGTTTTAACCCATTCTTCAACTAAAGCTGTTGGTGGAATGTTTGTTTCTTGTATCTCATCACGTATGTTAAACAACCTTAAGATATATTCTTTTGGTAGTTTTTCTTCAAAAGCCTTTTTTAGTATTCGGTATTCTGGTTGAAAAAGGCTTTTTCCAAAAACACTTAAATCGTTGTAGTCAAGCCAATCTGGTCTGAGTAAAAGGTTTAACAATAAAGTAGTTTTACCACATCCTGATTTTCCTATAATTAAACCCCTAATACTTTTTGGTAAAAGGGAGTGATTAAATCTCTTTGATACTACTTCATTCCATGATAAGTTTATAATATCCATTTTATTTAAATATTTTTATTTTTTATATATAAAATAAAATGTATTGTGTTAAATGTAAAAAACATACTGATACGAGTGATATAAAATATACCATTTCGAAAAATGGAAGAAATATGATGCAGGGGAAATGTGTTATTTGTGGAATAACTAAATCACAATTTATAAAAAAAAAACCACTGGGAGTAGCATCTTAAACAAATTTATAAATAATTTACCTGTTGAAATGCATCTCCCAGGGCACAACTTTACGGGGCCAGGTACCAAACTAAATGAGAGGTTAAATCCTGATTTAACACCGAAGGAATGGAGTAAACCTATAAACCGCGTTGATAAAGCCGCTTATAATCATGATGTTTGCTATCTTAAGCATGATGATACTGCTACAAGAAACGCAGTGTGTGATAAGAATATGTTAACGGAGTTAGAAGGTATTTACAATCCTAGTATTAGAGAAAAAATGGAAAAGGGTTTGGTAAGTAAACTCATTGGAACGAAGATGAAATTTGGAATGGGAGTAAAAAAAAAAATTTCGACACTTTAAAAACTTTAGCGGAAGAATTACATAAACCTGTAAAAAGAAATTTTAAGAAAAGGAGAGTTAGAGTAAACGGTATAGATAGGATATGGGCTGCGGATTTAGTAGACATGCAAGCATTTTCTAAGTTTAATCGTGGTGTTAAATACCTTCTCGCTGTCATTGATATCTTTTCTAAATATGGATATCTGGTGCCATTAAAAGACAAAACAGGAAAATCTGTTGCTATAGCATTAAAAAGTATTTTTAAGGAGAGAAAACCTGAAAAAATGTGGGTGGATAAGGGTAAAGAGTTTTATAACAAAGATGTAAAAGACTTGGTTGAATTATATTCTACCGAAAATGAGGAAAAATCTAGTGTGGTTGAGAGATGGATTAGAACAATGAAAGAAAAAATGTGGAAGTATTTTTCCGCTAACTCTACAAACGTTTACATTAATGTGCTACAGGATTTGGTTAAAAAATATAATAACACAAGGCATTCATCTATTAAGATGACTCCGGTAGACGCTAGTAAAAAAGAAAATGAAACGAGAGTTTGGAGAAATCTTTACCCCAATCATTTAGAAATAAAAGACTTTAATCCTAAGTTTTCCGTTGGAGATAAAGTAAGGATAACTAAAAAGAAAAAGACTTTTGAGAAAGGTTATACAACAAGATGGACTGAGGAGGTTTTTATAGTTTCTGAAGTAAAACTTACATCACCTATAACATATAAAATTAAAGATTTTAATGGAGAAGAAATACAAGGTACCTTTTATGAACCTGAACTGCAGAAAACCAGTCAAGAGCTGTATAGGATAGAAAAGGTTATTAAAAAAGGAAAAAAGAAATCTCTTGTAAAGTGGAAAGGTTATCCTGATGAATTTAATTCATGGGTTGACAATAAAGATATTAGAAATATTTAACTATAAAAAAATGTCAAATATTTCGATTGAAAACATAATTTTACCAAATAAACCGTTGAACAATTTCGAATTAGAGGGTGCCGTTAAAAGATTAAAGATTCCTTATTTTAGAGGAGTTTTTTTACTAGATACATTACCGAGAAAACCGAGTAAAAAAGAATGTGGTATAGTAAACTTTGATAAAAGTGATGGGCCTGGTACACATTGGGTCGCTTGGTATAAAAATGGTAAAACTAAAATTTATTTTGATAGTTATGGCATACAACCACCTATTGAAATTCGAGATTATTTAAAAAGTCCAATACAGTACAATACTGACCAATTACAACAAGCTGGGCAAGTATTTTGCGGTCATTTATGTTTGTACATTCTAAAAGAGTTATCTAGAGGTAACCAGTTTCAAAATGTTTTAAATAAACTTTTTTAGTACTATATAAAAAAATGCCTGTTAATAAATTTGGAAGAATGAAAGATGATGGTGAAACGAGTGAGGATGGTGTGTCACTCACTTACATGAATAATAATTTTTTACGTAAAGATGGAACAACCGTCGTTACTGGTTCTATAGACATGAATGGTAATACATTAACGAGGGTTAGTAATCCAGTAAATTCTCATGATGTTGCAACTAAGGATTATGTTGACTCCAACTCAGGGTTGTTGGATGAAAACGGTGGATACCATGTTAAAAATGGTTATTTAAACATGGGTTTTAATTCAATAAAAAACGTTAAGGACCCAACAGAATCGCATGAAGCTGCTACTAAAAATTATGTGGATAGGAGTGGTAAAGCAATAGTAGAGGAACCGGATGGTACCTTTTCCGCTGTTGCAAATATAAATATGAAAGGGTATCAGTTAACAAATCTTTTAAATCCAGTATATCCACAAGATGCTGCTACTATGGCTTATGTAGATGGTTTGAGGCGAGCTTTTGTTTACTTAAATGGAGTGTATCTAGCAGTTGAAGATGTTTCAATGGGTGGACGGAGAATTAGTGATGTTGGAAGCCCTTTAGAAAACCAACAAGCTGCAAATAAGTTTTATGTAGATACCGTTGTTGAGGCGGCTACCGCGGGTGTCAGAGCTATGACAAAAAAACAAGATGGGTCTTTTTTAATGAATGGTGAAATAGATATGAATGATAACCAAATTATTGGATTACCAAATCCTGATTCCCCTTACTCCGCTGTCAATAAACATTATGTTGATAATGGTGGGGCTATTATAAAAAATTGGGATGGAACTTTTATGGTAGCGACTAACATAAATCTTCAGGGTTCTTCTTTAAAAAACGCGGCAACCCCAGTAGAAGAGGGAGATTTAGCAACAAAATCCTATGTGGATAAAGTCTCCCACCCTATTATAACCGTGTGGGCTGAAGAAAATGGACCACTTGGAAACGGTAATTATGAGTTTTCATTTGGTAATGGTGCTTCAGGTGCTACCCATAGGATGGGTGGTTATTGTATGAATGCGCCAGGTAGAATTATAAGAGGTAGTTTATCAGTTATTACAAGTGACCCTAATATACCAAAAGAGGTAAAAGTTAATATTGTGGTAAACGGAGTAGAGCTGGTTGATTACTCTATTACTAAAAAGAAAGATGAGACTTGTAGCTGTGTAGTTTTTCCTAAACCACTTGAAATAAAACAATGCGATATCATAAACTTTATTTCAAGAACAACCATCCCTACTGCGGAACACTCTTACATATCTATTTTGATAGAGTTAGACTTATAATTACACTAAATAAATATAACTCCTTTCTCAATGAGAAGTTATATTTATAAAATTCTTTTAACAAAAGATTCTATTCTACATATGGGGCATTTATTAGTTGTAAATTTATTACATTTTTCACATATTGGTATATGACCACAATTACAATATAGTACTTTAGGTTTAACTTCATTACATATAACACAAGATTCTGAATAAAAAGTTTTTGAGCCATTACTTAATTGGTTATTGTTTTCTATATTATCTTCTTCATCTAAATCTTCATTATCTTCTCCATCTTCTAGCGCAGAATACTCTTCAACATCCCACCTATAATCATGAGAAAATCGTATCATAGGAGAAAGAACTGCCCCATCATAATGTATTACATCACAGTCATACAATATATCATTATTAGATAAATCATTTATTTCTTCTTTATAAGTTGTTAAATATGTTTTATTCCATGGTTCTATTTTTAACCAATATGGACCTCTCCTAGGTAGTGTTAAATCACGACCACGAGAAAAGAGACCTATCCACATAGTTGAATTATATATACCATATTCATATATTTCTTTACTAAAATGATAATAAATTGCTGCTTTTACATTAATTAAATTTTGCACATAATCATAGGAACAAAAATTTGGGAAAAATATTTTTCTTTTTGATTCATTATGAACAGTTAATTCTTCATATTTATTCCTTATATGATTTTTTAACTTCTTTAATTCTTCAGATGTAAATCTATTTAGCACGTTCATTTTATAATATTTATTATTAATCTAACAGTAAAAATTCAAAAAAATTTTATAAAAAAAAATTTCGAAATAAATTAAGAAATTATTAAATCCTATTAAAAAGAAGGAGGGTTTAACATTAAGGTTTGTGTGTTCCGCGATAATATTACTATTACTAAGTTTTTCTTCTATATTCTATTTAGCCATGTTCATCTTTTATCAAATGTTAGATAATTAACATTTCCTATGTTGCTTTATTGTGATATAGGAAATATATTTATATTTTAATGAAGATATCGTTTAACATGTGTTTCCTCTCTACACATGGGGCATTTATCTAAGTCTACTTCTTTATCACATGAGTCACATATAGATATATGACCACAATCACAAAATAATACATTAGGTTTATTTTCATTACATATAATGCATAAATCCTCTAAAAATGTTTTGGTTTCTTGAATTTTTTTTGGTTTGTTATTTAATTCCTCTATTTCACTATTATATTCCTGCATATCATCATCCCAAACTTCATAATCGATACCCATTCTTCTAACTGAATCCATAAGATTACCCACTGCACTCCTTCTATTTCTATTAAATATCTCTCTATCACTCTCATCATCTGATGTTAGTTCTTCTTCTTCATTTTTATAAGCATAATTAGTTCTATCACTTCTTCTAATTAATAACCTCATTTCATACCAAAAATCCCTATGAAATAAATCTTCATCACTACTTACAATATAACTTTTACTTTCTATTGAAAAGTTTTCATCCATTTTAATATTAAATGATATGATTGGATATAATCTAAAACAAGGTTGACAGGATTGTCTATTATCATTATCAATTAAATCAAACAAAGCTTTTTCATAACCACTAATAAACTTATCACTATCAATAAATGGTATTTGAATAACATTTAAAACACCATCATTTGGATGATAATAAGGACTTGTGGGAGTAAAATATGAGTTTGGTAAACCTATAAAAATAGTTGTTGCTTCAATGCCAGATTCATATTCAGATTCAGGTTCTTCAAACTTTTTTATACTATATAAGTAATAACTCAATGGTCTTATTCTTTTAAATAAATAAATTATATCACGCTTTTGTATATCATCATCTAATTCATCTGTTAATTTTATTCGATAAAACTTATTAACTGGGAAATAAATACTCATTGTATTATGTTTATTCTTAACACATTTTACTATTTTATCATAATCTTCATAAAGTAATTTACGTAACACACTATTAGAATATTTTTCAAGATGTCTGTTATGTAATACCATGCTCATTTTTATATTAATTATATATTTTGTTCTATAAAAATTCAAAAAAATTTTAGCTGGTTTTATAAGAGTCCCTCTAGCCCTATTTTCTAAACCTTCTTATGTTGTAGAAGATTTAGATAAAGCAAGGGAATCACAATTGGAGCTAATGATAAATAGAATGGATGCTTCCAACGAAACGAAAAAGGAAGCAGTGTTTAGAAAATTAAAATTTTAAAAATTCAAAAAAAAATTTAAAAATAAAATAAATAATTTTGAATTTACCCTATTCACCCTATATCTAACTATGTTATGCATATAATATACAGACCATGCATATTATATGTAGTATATTACTTAACCAGTTAGTGAGGTTACCGAGTCACTCACTGGCACACCAAATTGGTAAAGCGATGTGTGCCTTGAATCATGCATTGAGTCATCAATGCGTAACAGATGTTAATGGGTAAAAAGTAGTTAGTAGACTGGCACCACCTAGCAGCGCTTTGCGCTGCGCTGCGCAATAGAGCAGTGGGCTAAGTGATTAGGGGATGCAATTGATGCTTTGATGATGATGAAGTGATTTAGTGGTGCATTACGGTAATTAATTAGTAAAAAATTAGCTATATAATCTAAAAATTAGCCAGATAACCCATTTATATAACTACTTGGATCTACTTCCTTTTACGTTATTTACTTACGTTGACTTATCTTACCATTGCAACAGAAGATAAGAAGTAATTTATGGGTAACCATGCAAAGTGTTTGGTCCTTGGCCAAACAATTTTAACCCTTAAGCTGCTAAGCGCGACTCGGAGCGCCTATGCGGACAGTGTAGATCAAGATCAGACTGCACAAAACGAGGGAAAAATGACAGATATTAGCTGTTAAAGATCACATAAATTGTGGCAAAGAAAATCTTGGTGTCAGTCGGTTTCATTTATTTAGCAGTTTAAAGGTGAACAACCCTGACGGAGATAGCTTTTTGAAAATGGCTTCTTTATAGCCTTACTTCCTTTTACGTTATTTTAAAAATCACGTTGACTTATGTTACCCTACTTATTGCATTAAAAGATAAGAAATTATTTGTGCGGTGTAATCTTGAAAAGTGTTTCCGTGAACAAGTCATCTTCAACCAATCTATCTTAATCCTTATCCTGCTAAATAAGTTAAATTAAAAATTTCAAGTCGGTAGCAAAAACCCGAATAACGCTACTTCAACCTTAGGCTTTTTTTTTTACTTTTTAGGTGAGCACGAAGTGCTCGAGGTGAGCTTTTTTGATCGTGCTGTGTCCTGCGTCCGTCGTGCGGTGTGCGTCGTGCGTCGTCAACTTTTACCTTGTGTACGCTCTAGAGGCCACATTTTCAGTCCGATACTCGTGAAACTTGGTCAGAATGTTTGCCTTGATAATATCTCGGACGAGTTTGAAAATGGGTCATGTCTGGTCAAAAACTAGGTCACTAGGTCAAATCTTAGAAAAAACTTGTGTACGCTCGAGGGCCACATTTTCAGTCTGATACTCGTGAAACTTGCTCAGAATGTTTGCCTTGATAATATCTCGGACAAATTCGTAAATGGGTCATGTCCGGTCAAAAATTAGGTCACTAGATCAAATCTTAGAAAAACCTTGTGTACGCTCTAGAGGCCACATTTTCAGTCCGATACTCGTGAAACTTGGTCAGAATGTTTGCCTTGATAATATCTCGGACGAATTCGAAAATGGGTCATGTCGGGTCAAAAACTAGGTCACTAGGTTTAATCTTAGAAAATCATTGTGTACGCTGTAAAGGCCACATTTTCTGTCCTATACACTGTAAAGTTGGTTAGAATGTTTGTCTTGATGTTATCTTGGCGGAGTTGGAAAAGGGGTCACTTCAGATCAAAAACTAGGTCACTGCGACCAATCTTTGAAAAAACTTGTGTATGCTCTAGAGGCCACATTTTCAGTCCAATACTCATGAAACTTGGTCAGAATGTGCTTTTTTTTTTTTTTTTTTTTTTTTTTGATAACATCTTGTATAAGTTGGAAAATGGGTCAGATCGGGTCAATAACTAGGTCACTTGGTCAAATCTTTGAAAAACCTTAAGTGTGCTCTAGAGGCCACATTTTTAGTCCAATACTCATGAATCTTAATCAGGATGTTTGTCTTGATGACATCTTAAACCATTTTGAAAATGGGTCAGGTCGGGTGAAAAACTAGGTCACTAGGCCAAATCTTAGAAAAACCTTTTGTACACTCTGGAGGCCACAATTTTAAGTTCAATATTCATGAAACTTGGTCAAAATGTTTGTCTTGATGACATCTTGAATGAGTCTAGAAAAAGCTTGTGTACAAGCTAGAGGCCAAATTTTCAATCCAATAATTATGAAAGTATGTTAGAATATTTGTCACAATATCTCGAAAGAGATTTAAAATGGATCATGTTTGGTCAAAAGGCTCAGGTGAGCGACTTCAGGGCCATATGGCCCTCTTGTTTGAGAAAAATATCATCTTATCGGACAGTGTAGATCCAAGATCAGACTGCACATTCTATGTAGCCTGATCTTGATCTACACTGTCCACTAAAGGTCAGTGAGTCACGCTTAGCAGCTTAAGGGTGAACAACCCTTGTGTGAAAAGCTTTTGAAAAGATTGTAGGAAACTGGGAAAAAAGAAATACCGATAACTAGCATTTCCTCCTTTATCCACAACATTTTCTACCATTTTTAAGGGAAAAGATTTGTAATTTGAGCCATATATAAGTTGTTGTCTGCAAATGCTTCTAATTTTGACCGGTATAAGATATTGTTCTTTTGTAAAGAGTTGAAACTTTACCACACGACAAATTTAGACTCCTCCATTTTGAAAGTATTTGCAGACGAAAAATAAACTGCGGCTAAAATGTCCGAATTTGTCTGAGAAGGGATAGAAAACACTGTTGGAAAAGGAGAAAATGCTGATTATCAACATTTTCTCCTTTTCCCACTATGTTTTTAAAAGTTCCCTTCCTCAAGGTCGGTAAAGATAGGGATTGTGCGATAAAGGTTCATTGAATCAGCGGAGAGCAAGGGAATGTCAACTGTGGCTGCGCAGATTTGTTTGATTGTAATAAATTGCTTTCTTACCAGACGATAAACATTTCAGACTGACCTGAACTGAAAGCATTTTTAGACGACATGTTCGATTTGCCATAGATGGTCTCGAGTTTGAAGTGTACACGGAAGTTCATCAGTTATCGAGAATCAAGAGCAGAATATTATTTACATTGAAAAGGTACCTGACCATATACCAAACAATACTGTGTTTAAACTATGTTGACTGACTGATTGATGGATGGATTGGTTCGTTGGTTGGTTGGTTGGCTGGCCGGTCGGTCGGTCGGTCGGTCGATCGATCGATCGATTGATTGAGTGATTGATTGATTGATTGATTTTTTTGCTGCTTTTGTAAATTGTTTCAGTCACTTCAAGCGGCAGTTTACATACTGATGTTTGTCCTAGGTTTCAGCAGCTCTAGGCTAGGTCTCTAAGATGTTTTGCCCAAAGACACCCCCACGAAAATCCCAGTGCTTCGAATGAGGCTCGAGCCCGAGGTCTGCAGGTTACGAGTCCTAAACTTTAGCACTGAGCCACGCAGGATCTCCTCAAACGACCCAGAGGATGAAGGCTTTTGAAAACAATGTGGAGAAAGAAGAAAATGCCGATAAGCAGCATTTTCTCTGTTTCCCCACAATGCTTTCTAATTTTTCAGAGACACACCCTATCATTTTAAAGCCTCAACCCATTACCACACAATCCCTACTTTTGACGCCCCTGAGAAAGAAGCCTTTGGAAAACATTGTGGGAAAAGGAGAAAATGCTGGTAACCAGCATTTTCTCCTTTTCCCACAGTGTTTTCTACTCTTCCCAAACCAAATTTTAATTTTTCAGTCACCTTTATTTTGTCGTCTGCAAATGCTTTCAATTTGGACCAGTCTAAAATTTTCTCGTGTGGTAAAGAGTTAACCTTGTCGTCAGCAAATGTTTTTAACTTCAAAGGTTTTACTTGAGCATGGCTCAAATGATTAAATCTGTCTTTAGATGAGTCGAAAACATTGTAGGAAAAGGAGAAAATACTGGTTACCAGCCTTTCCTTTCAGAGACGGTTGTTCGACGGATTGGTCTTTGCTTCCGGCGATTTTTTTGCCTCTCACCTCTAATGCATGTGAGAAAAGTAGTCAGTGACTTGGAAATAAAGTTGTGTCTGTACCTGTATGAGAAAGCCAGGAAACACATGCGTAGGTGCATTGACCGCCGTGAAATGACCTAAGCTGCTAAAATGGCGTTAAACTCCAATACAATCAAACAAAAGGGTTTATCCTTTACCAAACAATTCTTAGTTTCAACAACCCTTGGGAAAACAAGCTTTTGAAAACAATGTGGGAAAGGAGAAAATACTAGTAGTATTTATGGCACTATGCCGGTCAAATTGCCTGCGGCACTATAAAGGCCAGGCCTTTGTCTTTGACAGTTCAGACTATTGTTAGAGGCCTTTGTCTGTTGGAGGTCAGACTGCCTGTGGCAGTATGACGTAATCTTGTATAACTTTGTCTGGCTTTCGTTGCCTCCCACCTGCCGAGGCTAGATGACAATTCCTAGCGTGTTTAGGCGCGTTTTGACCGATCAGACCGGTGCCCGATTGTATAGAACCGTCTGCAAAAATTCAGACAAAGCATTCGCATGCATGAGACCTTTCTCTCAAAGAGGTCGCTCTACTAAAAATGCTTTTGTCTGTAAACGCTTTTACCCCCCTTACCATTCAAAGTCTAGTTTTTGTATTCACTTTAATGAATAAAATCGTATGGTGTTTAACGCCGTTTTCAACATTTTTGTTGCACTTATGTCGCTGTGGTAATTGCACCTATCCATGCTTTCCAGCAGTATCTTTTACTAGGGCATCATTTTCTTTCCAAGTCACTGACTGCTGTCTCACATAACCATTATTATGGTCAGCTGTGGTAGAGAAATAAATGCTGTCACAATGACTATTTTCAATCGACCTAGCCAGGGATCGAAGCCACGACCCATCCCAAGTCTTGCACACTAGCTATTTAGGAACTCAGCTTTTAGGTCCTCGCTTCTACTTACTAAGATCCTCCAAATAGCGGTGGCATAATATAAAATTCCCTGTTAGTTTGATCATTCCCTCTCTCACAAATTCAACTCGCTGATTTTTTTTATAATTCATGAGACCTTTCGATACTCTCCTGACAGAGTCGGATATCAAAATGATTTAATGTTTGAGAAATGTCGACACTCTTCCACGTGATGTCTGGCGCGATTGTATAATATCGTCTGCAAAAATTCAGACAAAGCATTCGCCTCTCATTAAAAATGCATGAGAAAATGTCGATATTCTTACAAAATAGGTCGCTTTTCGCTGATTAAAATGCGTGATGTCTGGCGCGATTGTATAATATCGTCTGCAAAAATTCAGACAAAGCATTCGTCTCTCATTAAAAATGCATGAGAAAATGTCGATATTCTTACAAAATAGGTCGCTTTCCGCTGATTAAAATGCGTGATGTCTGGCGCGATTGTATAGAATCGTCTGCAGAAATTCAGACAAAGCATTCGCCTCTCATTAAAAAAGCATGGAATTTGTAAACACTTTATCAAACGCTTTTGTCTGTTAACTATATAAAAGGCAAACGTTTTGTAGATGAATGTACATTTTCGGAGGAATGTGAGAGTCTGTTATGTGATAGTTATTTTAAAAATGAACATTTTAATATCAGATCATACTTATGAAAAGCATTTGTATAACGTATCCTATACAGGAGTTTCTTTTTTTTTCAGTAAAACTGTCTTGCTTAATGCAGTTCAACTGTGTTTGGATTCTCCTGACAGGCAATATACTGTTGGAAGAAGAGTATATTTTCTAAAGCAATTTAGTTTTTACATAGGGGTTCTAGGTATCAATAAACAATTAAGTAATAAAGTAAAAGTTGTGTGCGTTAGAAATGGCGCAAAGTTTATTGTTGTAACAGCGTTTCCAGATCATTGATGTTGGAACCTCGATTATAGAAAGGTAAGTCCGTTTTACTTCACTTGTTTGTAAACGCTTATAACTCGTTACCATACAAAACCTGGTTTTTACGGTAGTGAGATAAAAGACTTTGAAAATTTAACGAGAATGGGGAGAAAATGAAAGCGTACAGGGGAAAAGAAGAAAGGTTCTCAATGTGCACAATGAAAATCTGCAGTAAATATGATAGTAAAATATGAATCGACCTACCTTTAAAGCGTTGTAATCTATCCCTTTTTACAATATAAAAACATATACACAGTTTTCCCGACACACACTCACACAAACACACATAAACACTATTTTAACGAATTATGGGATTTTCTTTTTACATACATACATGTATTTACACAATTCCACATTTTGATCTACACTTGAATTATTGTATATTTGATCCCGTGATTGAAACCACGGGCATTCCGTTTGATCTATTTGTGGCAAATAAGTTTGCAGCAGCCAAGAGACATGCGGTTGTTGTAAACCAAAAATTGTTATGTCCATTCCCAATTGGCAATATTGCATGTCCCATCTCGTGGATAATTGTTCCGGCACACTGTCTTTTTGAGTTCATATTACCACAAAAAATGTGTATTTCATTAAATTCAGGACCAGCATACTTTGTGAAGCCATTATCATTCGAATTTTTTTTCAGGGTGTAAATAAATGTGTAATTGTTTTTTATCTGTACTTCTTCTATGTAGACAGAACATTAATTGAGCTATAAGTTCTTTACTATATTTTACAAACGCATCATAGGAGTTCAGTTCATTTAAAGCATCGAAAAAAGAATTAACCCTACAGATCATTACTTGGCATCGTTCATCAGTGAACGTGGGTGGTTGGTACGTGATGTCTTCTTTCACCCATTGTGACCCTGAAAAGTGAAATAAAGAGACTCGTATCTCTTTGCACGTGAATGGTCCTATCCCTGTTGTTAAAAGAAAATGTAAAGCTTCTATAAGGTTAATGTCTATCGTATGAAACATAACTATAATCTCCAGCAAATTGAGAATATCCATCCTTCAGTTTCAGTAAAAAGAAGAGGTGCCTAAAAATTGAAATAATTATGCTGAAACAAAATTCGTCAGTTTTTCTTTTCAAAATCCTCGATTTAACAATGTGCTACTTTTGTGCAATCAGACACTGTTTGATATTAAATCTAAAGTGACTTTTCCGTTTTGAAAAATTTAAAACATTTGCAGAAAAACACCTGGCTTTTAATTTTTGCATATATATGTACGTGTAAGTCTAATTTGTAACAATTGTTTACCTAATGTTACAAATTGCAATCAAGTTTTGAGTGATAAAATCTTTTTGAATTTACGCCGAACGTCGATTTTCAACTTTTATCTCTATATGAGATAATTTGTCAGATAAAATGTCATTGAGCATGTTCTTATCATCTATGATCAAATTCAAATATGAATTTCGTTTAAAATGCGAGAAAAATATCCATTTTTTGACTAAAGAAATTACTTTAGCGGATGCTTTTTACCCCGATTTCATATATTGCATTCCATACAAGTGTTGCTGTATGTCATTTTAAATAAAAAAAAAAAAAAAAATCGAATTAGGTATAGAGGTATTAGAGATCACTTGTCAGATAAAATGTCATTTAGCATGTTCTTATCATCTGTGATCAAATTTGAAAGTGAATTTCGTTTAAAACGCGATAAATCCATTTTCTGACTAAAGAAATGACTTCAGCGGATGTCTTTTACCCCGATTTCATATATTACATTACATACTACTGTCGCTATATTTCATTTTAAATCAAGAAATAAAAATTTTCAAATTAGGTATAAAGGTATTGGAGATAACTTGTTAGATAAAATGTCATTGAGCCTGTTCTTATCATCTATGATCAAATTCGAAAGTGAATTTCATTTAAAACACGATAAAATCCATTTTCTGACTAAAGAAATGACTTCAGCGGATGCCTTTTACGTCGATTTCATATATTGTATGCCTGTATTAAATTTATATATATATATATATATATATATATATATATATATATATATGTGTGTGTGTGTGTGTGTGTGTGTGTGTGTGTGTGTGTGTGTGTGTGTGTGTGTGTGTGTGTGTGTGTGTGTGTGTGTGTGACAGATGCTACAGAAAATGAGATTACAGAACGATGATGGCATATCTAAAAATAGCTCTTTCTCGAAACGAGGCTAATGGAGAGTATATAAGAAGACACACTAGCTAACATACCTATTCTGTTTTCAGATTTCAATCGAGCAACATGGACGCTGTGGCTGAAATAATGGACGTTATGATAAACTCTTACACGGATCCGGATGAGCTTATGGACTTTGCAACGACCATGGGGATCCAGGATTCCGTGTCTGTAAGACTTAGACTTTTCCAGCTGAGACAGCAGGAATATGATAATGAGTTTATCGAAGAACAAATGGACTTGGTGCTGCAAACCCTAGGTGGACGGATCCAGACTCCGGTTACTTTTAACAAGGAGGAGGACATGGGCGTATCGCTAGAGTATGTACAAATACAGGAGGAAATTGATGGAGCTGTCAAAGCCCTTCTTTTTGATGACGATATGAACGAGACAGCAAGGTTGTGTTTGGAAGATGGTGATTGGGACGATCCATTTGTTCAGACAGGGGGAGGGGAAGAGCCACGGGCGGGACCCTCCGGTCTACAGAACGACAACAAACTGAAATACACAATGAGAAAGAAGGCCACCCGCACATATGCCAAAAATGCAGCAATAGATACAACATATTAAGTAAAATTGGATGAGCGGTACAATGGTCAGCGGTTAATAGACGTGAGGCAGGGTCTTCATGACATGATCCAGGCAGCCCTTAACGAGGCCCGAGGACACCTACAGGGAAATGATCTAGGTCGTGTCGTGATACATCACGATGCTTTGCACAACCCTGTTGTCGTCCCTTTACAGAAGTGGGATACCCTTGACGCTAATAGAGTTATGGAGATCCTCGAAAAGGTACTCAATAGTAACCAGGAACTTTCGATCAATGAGACCTTTGATATAATAATAGGGACCATTGACCTACCTAAAGGAGGCGCGCGAAAACATATCTTACGTATTAAAGGTGAAAACACTTCATTGGATTTAAAACGCTCGGTAGTGACTATTGAGAATGAAGATAAAATGTGTATGGCAAGGGCCATTGGAGTCAGCTGGGCAAAATTAAAGAGGTGTACCAAGGAAGAATGGGAGGAGGTAACGAAAAACAGACAGGGAAAAAGTAGCTTGGAGTTGGTCTTAGAATATCAAAAAGCCCCCTTGTCTTACTATAACGACCTTGTCAACAAGAAGAAGAAACACCAAGGACAGCTGGCAAGGGCTCTGTGTAAGATGGCAGGCGTACCCATAGACCGAACAGCTAGTCTCAACGATGTGGAGGCGTTTGAGGAAATCCTAGGCGTACGCGTGATGGTCATCAGCGCTCGCCTAGGCAATAAATTTATTACTAGTCCTAGCAGTGACGAGCGTCCCTGTATCTACGTGTACTTGGTGGACGACGACCACTTTCATGCCATAACAAACATCACCGGTTTTTTTAGCGACTCCTATTTTTGCGAAAAATGTCTCAAACACTATAGTAATAGGGAATATCACCAGTGTGCAGAAAAATGTATAGTGTGCAAGAGGGACCACTGCCCTAAAACGAACCAGACTCTGAGGTGCACAGATTGTAACATGGACTGTAGGTCAGATGATTGTTACAAACAACACAAGAAAGTACCCTTACACAAAAATGGAAGGAGAAAAGGTCAACCCAGCGGGCCATCCCAGTGTGAAAAGTGGTGGAGGTGCTTCAGGTGTTACAAGGTACTAAGGACGGACATAAGGGAGAAGGAGGACCATGTGTGTGGGGAATACTTTTGTAAGACTTGTGAAAAGTATGTGTTGGACGATCATCAGTGTTATTTAAGAGCGAAAGAATGTAAGGACAAGTTTGTACCTAAATATATATTTTTTGATTTTGAGTGTAGTCAGGATGATATGAGTGAGTGCGAGAATGGATACATACCGCAAAAGAAAATAGAATGTGCAGATTGTCAATCATCACAGGTATGTAAGTCTTGTTCTAAGTGTAAAAACTGCAACACATCATGGTGCGGTAGAGCTACGCATCGTCCCAACTTTGTCTTAGCTCATTCAGTATGCCCAAAATGTATTGACAATGAATTGACTCCCAAATCAGTATGTAAGAGATGTGGCAGCCGTTGTAAAAAATGTCAAAAAAATGTGGATGAGAAAGATTTGGGACCTTGTCCCGGGACATGTGGCTTTAGAGAAGTCACTTTCCAGGGACATGATACTGCTGAACAGTTTGGGCAATGGTTATTTACGGAACAACACGAGTACTGCAAGGTGGTGGCTCATAACATGAAAGGTTATGACGGTTACTTTCTGCTAGAGTACCTCGTTGATCAGTCATTACGGCCAGACAAAATTATTTACAACGGGTCCAAGATAATGTACATGACAGTAGAGCGAGACTTACATATCAAGGTAATAGACAGTCTTAACTTCTTACCCATGAAACTGTCAGCATTACCCAAAGCATTTGGTTTACATGAATTGAAAAAAGGGTGGTTCCCGCATTATTTTAATACCAGAGAGAATCAAAATTATGTTGGGCCCTACCCTGATGCTAAAGATTATGGTTACGATTTCATGGGTGAGAAAGAAAGAAGCGAGTTAGTAGAGTGGTTGAAACAGAGAAAGTGTGAGGTTTTTGATTTTAGAAAAGAGATGTTAGAATATTGTAGAAGTGATGTTGATATATTGAGACAAGCATGTTTGAAATTTAGACATTTGTTAATGAATGCAACGGGAGAAGAAAAAGAGGTCATAAATGGAAAGGGAAAGACTGAAAAAAGGTGGTTTGGGGCCGTAGATCCTTTCGACAGTGTCACGATTGCATCAGTATGCATGAATGTGTTTAGAAGTAAATTTCTAGAAGAAACGTGGAAGGTACAATTGTATGACACTGATGAATGGATTCCAGCCAAACTATGTGAAGGAGTGTTGTATGTACTGGTGAAAGATGAATGGGTGAGTGCAGCAAACTTGAAAGTCAAGGGTAAAGAGTTTGTAAGCACCCCGATAGCAAAGATTCCTCCCAGTGGATACAAAGAACAATACAGTAAGGTGTCAATTCAGTGGTTAGAGTGGCGAGCGCGTACAGATCATGTACACATTCAGCATGCACTGAATGAAGGTGAAAAAAAGATACCAGGAACACGATACAAATTAGATGGATATTGTGAAGAAACACACACAGCATACGAGTACCACGGATGTGTGTTTCACGGATGCCCTGTGTGTTTCCCAGACAAACGAGAGGACACGTATCATCCCCTCACCAATCAATCACTGAATGAATTGTATGCTCTGACTCTAAAAAAGAAAGCATACCTCGAGCAATTAGGCATGAAGTATGTGTGTATTTGGGACCATGACTTCAAAAAATTAAAGGACGAAAATGAAACACTCAAAGAATGCATTGCACAATTAGATGTAGCTGACCGATTAGACCCAAGAGAGAGTTTCTTCGGAGGGCGCACTAATGCCAGTCAACTCTATTACAAAACCAAAGAACATGAACAGGTCAAATACGTAGACTTTACAAGTTTGTACCCTTGGGTGAACAAGTATTGTCGGTATCCCGTTGGTCACCCCAAAATCTTGACCAAAGACTTCGGAAACCTTGAGGAGTATTTTGGTATTGCCAAAATAAAGACATTGCCCCCGAGAGGGCTGTATCATCCAGTCCTCCCCTATAGATCAAATGGCAAACTGAAATTTCCTCTATGTCGTACCTGTGCGGATACCGAAAATCAAGATTCATGTACATGTTCTTCTGAAGATAGGGTTTTAATTGGCACGTGGTGCATCCCCGAGATAAAAACGGCTCTAAGACTGGGTTACACACTAGAAAAAATATATGAAGTATACCACTGGGAGGAAACAACACAGTATGATCCTGAAACGGGTGATGGGGGGTTATTCGCCAAGTATATCAACACGTTTTTGAAATTTAAGCAAGAGGCGAGTGGCCCTCCTGATTGGGTCAAAACGAAACAAGACATGTCAAAATACATGGAAGATTATCATAAAAAAGAGGGTGTATTGCTGGATCAAAACAGCATTGTAAAAAACCCTGGCAAAAGAGCTCTGGCTCAATAGCTTTTGGGGTAAGTTTGGACAGAGACTCAATATGCGTCAAACCAAAATATATCACGAAAGTCAAGCAAACTTATTTTTTCAAGTATTTTCTGATCCTACAAAAGAGCCTCTGAACTTTCATATACTCTCAAATGATATGATACAAATAGAGTGGATTTATAAACATGACTTTCAGCCCGAAGACAACAAAACAAACATTTACTTAGCGACCTTTACAACATGTTGGGCCCGATTAAAATTGTACGGTGTGCTTGAAAAGTTGAATAAAAGAGTGTTGTACTACGACACAGACTCTGTCATTTACGTGAGTAGACCCGGAGAGTTTGATCCTCCCTTAGGGGACTACTTGGGTGAGTTGACGGATGAACTGAAGCAAGGAGAGCATATTGTAGAATTTGTGTCAGGAGGTCCAAAGAATTACGCATATAAGACCAGTACCAACGAGGAAACATGTAAGGTCAGAGGGTTTACTTTGAACTACACTAATAGCAAACTAATCAATTTTGAAGCCGTGAAAGCTATAGTAACAGATTCAAAAAGCAATTCAAATATTGTTGTAACCAACCCAAGTAAAATATGTAGAGATAAAAGAAAGAGGAAATTGTATAATAGAGAAGAAAAGAAAAGTTATCAAATGGTGTATACAAAGCGAAGGAAACTAGACAATTATGACACTGTACCATATGGATATGACTGATTTTTTTTTTTGTCATTGTAGAGTTTTTTTCTTTTTTCGTTCGTGGGTTGTTCAATGTCAATCATTTTTCAAAAAAGTGTTAGTCATTTTTCAAAAAGTGTCACTCATTTTTCAAAAAGTGTCACTCGTTTTTACGTTTTTATACTTTTACAGGTAAATTCCCATAGGGTCTGTTTCAAAAAGTGTCACTCATTTTCATAAAAGTGTCACTCATTTTCAAAAAAGTGTCACTCATTTTCAAAAAAGTGTCAGTCATTTTCAAAAAAGTGTCAGTCATTTTTCAAAAAGTGTCACCCGTTTTCCAAAAAGTGTCACTCGTTTTTAGGTTTTTATACTTTTACAGGTAAATTCCCATAGGGTCTGTTTCAAAAAGTGTCACTCATTTTCATAAAAGTGTCACTCATTTTCAAAAAAGTGTCAGTCATTTTCAAAAAAGTGTCAGTCATTTTTCAAAAAGTGTCACCCGTTTTCCAAAAAGTGTCACTCGTTTTTAGGTTTTTATACTTTTACAGGTAAATTCCCATAGGGTCTGTTTCAAAAAGTGTCACGCATTTTTCATAAAAGTGTCACTCATTTTCAAAAAAAGTGTCACTCATTTTCAAAAAAAAGTGTCACTCATTTTCCTAAAAGTGTCACTAATTTTCAAAAAAGTGTCACTCATTTTCCTAAAAGTGTCGCTTATTTTTCAAGATACCAACTGTTGTTTATTTTATTGTGTTAACGTGATAATTGTATTGCTTATAAATAAAAAAATGTAAGAATGAGTTTCTTTTTGTGTTTTGAGTTAATCTAACGTAAGAATATGACAGAAACTCCCGAAAAAGAAACGTTTTTACGTTTCCCTAAACCTGACGAAGAAAGCCATAGTGACAAGTGGCATTTACTGGGCACCCGTGTCCCACAAGCAGAGATTGTCTACTTTTGTCAGATGATCATAGTGTACATCATTATTATTACGTCCATCATTAACCTATCAGTACAAAACGGGTCGACCGAGCTTTGGGTATCACTCTTGAGTAGCAGTATCGGGTACGCTTTGCCTAACCCTAAACTTAAAAAATAATGACCGTCCCTCTTCCATTCGAACCATGTTCTAGTATGTGTATTAGCGGACAAACTGGTAGTGGTAAAACCCAATGGGTGTACCGCTTTTTGAAACAAGTAAACCTCATGTACGGACGAGACCCCCCTTCTCATATTCTCTATTGCTACGGTATCCATCAAGACTTGTTTGATGTCATGGAGAGTTCCATTCCAAACTTTGACAGTAAGCAAGGACTACCTACTGCAGAAGAATTGGATGACTTCACAAGAGACAAAAAACACAAGTTAATCATTTTAGACGACCTAATGCACGAGGTCATGCGGAGTAAAGAAATGGAGTTACTGTTCACCCAAGGCTGCCATCACAGAAAAGTATCGGTGATTATGATCACACAAAACTTATACCCTGGGGGTAAACATGCCAGAACTATTGCTTTGAATACCTGGTACCTGGTGCTTATGAAAAATATTCGTGACATATCTCAAGTAGGAGTGCTAGGACGGCAGCTTTATCCCGGTAAATCCGGAGTGTTTATGAAGGCTTACGAAGATGCCCTTAATACGAGACACAGTTATTTCATAGTGGACATGTCCCCTTACTCCGACGACAAGTACCGTTTAAGGACTCGTATATTTCCCAACGAAGATCCTATTGTGTACCGTTTGACGTAAGAATGGAAATAAATAGCTTATAAGAATACAATATGGTAGAACTAATTAAACAGCAACGTCACTTTTTATATTTAGTGGCCAACACTACAGCCGACCAGAGAAAAGCGCTTTTAAAAACTATTACCCGTCAACAACTAAGGGCGCTTAGTCAAATTGCGTACAACATTATCCGGTTCAAAGGTAGATTGACACTTACGGAAAAAGCCACCTTAAAACGGCAGAGACGCTTTATTTACTTGCTTGGAGATCGTAACACGGGGTTTGTTCAAAAGAAGGAAGCTATCCAACATAAACAACGTATTATCCATACATTGGTGAAGATCGCTTCAGCCTACTTACAACCCGTATTACAGTAATGGAGAAATACGTATTAGTGCCTTTCGAAAAGTTTGAGCGATTGAAAAAACTATCTGGGAGACAAGATGATCAGCAGAGAGAGGAAAGGGAAGATACCTCGAAAAAGAAGAATAAGAAATTAACACTATTTCCTCCGGGACTTAGAGAGAAGAAACGAAAGAAAGATATAGACTGGATTTCTTATTAAATAACAACACGACAATTTCATGATTTTATATTTTTATTAACAGAATAATACAATAAAAGTATACAAGAAGGCATGAGTCATTGTGTGTGGGTTTTTTTTTTTTTTTTCATTATTTCCCTCCGTATTTATTGTATATACACATTTCTCGCTTTATCGATTGTAAGTATTTCTGGAAAAGTAGCGTACAGCAACAATGTCACACTCTCTGGTAAAGGTTTAGCAAATTTGATTTCCAAACGGCAAAGACCTCTTCTTTTTGTGTTGAAAGAATAGTAGGGATCGATATCCAGCACATATAGGCAGTATCCTTGCTTGTACTCTTTGTATGTGATGTTGATATCATTTCTACAGGAAGTGAGGGTCTGATAACAGTCGGTGAAATGATTTCCTTCAAAATTAGGTTGCAAAGGTTGCGATGGTATGGATTGGCCATCAACGAAGAAACCGAGGTAACTGCAGTCGTAATGTTTCAGGTTGAATGGGTTTGTTTTGTAGTCTCCGTTATATGAAACGCTCGGAACCGTCCCTATGATGATTTTGTTTGGCACCCTACCTTGAAATATATCGTCTGCGTGAAAACTATATTGTCCTTGCGCTATCGAGGTTGTTTTTATCTCTGAGCGGAAATAAGGGTACATAGCGGGAGTGTCCTGAATCATTTTGTCGTGAGCCAGAAGCAAATCGTTCTGTAACCGCTGAATACAGACCTTGAAACGGGCGTCAACGATTTGCACCTTGTAATTCGGAGTAAACGCATCTGTAATGATTCGAAAGGCATCGGATGCTTGCCAAAATTTAAGCCCCATTTGCACTCCGTTAATAAGCAACTTGGGTTGTTGAAACAAGTCCACCGGGATACTTCCTTCCAGATCTATAATTTTACCACCCTTGGTCTTTTCATATCTTTGGAATAAACCGGTATTTGATCCAGTTTTGGGGTCGCTATCGTCCAGATTCCGATAATCCTTGTAGAGTAATTGACTGGTCAGAAAAGCTTCCTGTATAGATTGATTGGTATTTAATAAGGTGTCAATGTAGGCCTTATACGGATGCGTGGTTCCGCTATTCGGGAGTGGTTTTTGTTGTAAATGAATGTCCAGCTGTCTGAAAATGGTGTGCAAGGGTAAATTGATTAGTCCCAGCGTATCATCTTCTGACACGGGTGTACCGTCTTGTAAAGTGAGTCTCAATTTCAGCCTCAATTTACATTCCTTCAAGTTGATGTAGGCGCTGGTCTGTGGTGGTATATTAAATTCCAAGCTCGATGAAGAATCGGTTACCGGATTAATGGGTCGGAATTCGATCCAATCTTTCGATAACAATGACGAATCTTTCGGGATCGGATTAAATAACGATAATTCTTCACTGTGCTGAATTTTACTATTCATGCTAATTTTTCAAAATGCCCAGTCGGGATCTTTGCGATACGTTTTGTGAGTCTTCTTACGCTTGATATTCTTACGATCTTCGTCAACACCGTTCTTACGTTTTATTTGAGATTTTGCCCTATCAACTACTTCGGCTAATGGGCTCACCATTTTTACCTGAGGAGTTTTGACTTTTTCAAGTTTTTCTTCCATATCTCGCAGCAGTTTATTCTTTTCTTCTAGTATTTTCTCCAAATTCCTTATTTGATCTGGGATGTGGTCTTTCGGTTTAAAATAGTCAATCCAATACTCCACATCTTCTTTGTACGGAACCCATTTCTGTAGTTTTGAATCAAAGACGTCTATGGAACCCATGATTTCTTGAAATGAAGGACACAGTGAAAATCGTTCGAATTCAAATCAATCGGTTTTAAATCTTCGCCTTTTAACGACAGCCTAATAGTGTTAAATTTCTTGACACTCACGGGTCTATAACGTCGATGAAGACATTCCGTAAATTTAAATTTCTTGTATCTTGTTTCGATTTCTATATTGGTGAGAACGGGTTGTAACTTATTCCTGACAAACGTTTCCTCTATAATGTCACAATTCAAATACAACCGCTTACTTCGAGGTGTAAAGTCGCAGGTCAATGACGATTCTACCAGAGCACATAACCAACTTCCTTCTAAAATATAGTCCTTAGAAAACTGGAACAAGAAATCTGCGTTATTCTTACGTATATCGATAGATTCTGCGGAATTTAAATACAAGTAAAACTCTGTCATTCTTCTCTCCTTGTTCTCAATTCGTCTAGTATAGTAGGAATGAGATAAACTGGGCGTAATAAAATGGGTATAAATGAATGAAATCGTCGAAGTAAAGTCTTCTTACGGCTTGATGAAACGTTATTTGAGCATAGTGTGCGTAACAATAGTCTCCTTCTTTCAAAAACTTGAACATCTCTTCTCATTGGATTAATGACTCCATTAAGTATACGTTTTGCCACCTCGATGATAGCCTTTAGTTGACGATTCGTTAAATTCTGCAGTAAATTCTTCCTTACCATTGTTTCGGTCTCTTGTAGGTGAAGTAAATAAGCGATTTGTAGATAGACTGTAGAGTGTTCCATGATTGAATCGGTTAAAATACTCATTCCTTCTTACGCGTATAGAGTTCGAGTTCAATTAGTGTGGGACAAACAACCTCGTCCTCTTTTTGCGAAGAGGTTACACCCGTTATGACCACTTTCCCTGTATGAAAACAACAAAAATGCACCCCTTCCCTTTTAAAGTTAAGAGACGGAAATAACTGGGGTTCGTATACGACATCTTTATCGACAGACAAACGCTTCAAATCCAAATCCGAACTGAGGGTATGGCTCATAGACATGGTTAAAAGTTTCACGTCCGATAAATTCACGGGATATCCACAATTCTGTAGCAGTCTCGCATATTTCCGTATTCGTTCGTACCCCTCTCTTTTACTCGAAACTTTGCCGTTACAGTTGATAATACCGTTAGAAAACACTAAACAGTTTCCTCCAGCTTTTCTGTGCTGCCATATCAGTCCGGGAAATCGTGCTGGATCATACCGTACATTCGTTATTTTGTAGCAGAGTTGTCTTAAATCAATAGGACAACTGAGTTGAGCACTGTAGACCACGTTTGTGATGATCATGATCGTTTGACTGTCTAGACATAAATGATAGAACATTGCTAGTTTTCAGCCTCTTTTTATATTCTCGGTTGTTTACGAGTATTGCGTAATATCAGTTTCCGGTATCCAGCTGTCATACTTTTTTGGCCAGTGTAACCAGCGCACCAGGACTTCCTGTTTCTTATTGCGTGTCCTTCTTTTCAAAATTTTTTCGATGCTAAAGTCGGTACCGTCGTCAACGTTTATGGCTTGTAATTCTTGTTCGTAAAATGTACCATCAATTTCATCGTTGTCCCAGTCTACTAACGTGTAAATTGGAAGTCCTTGTCTTTTGAAACGTGATCTGATTTTGAAAATCTCCCCTGTCCATTTTTGCGAGTATTCTCTGTCAAATACGGACCTGATGTGCGACAATCGTACATTCTGACCGATTTTATATTTGAATTTTTTTATAACGGGCTTTTCTCCTTTGCTTCCTTTGGTTCTAATGAGATACTGTTGAAGACGACTTTCCCCTTCATTTTCCACGGAAATTGCTGCTGGGTTTTCTCCAAGACTCCTGTGGGTAGTGTGATTGTAACTATGTACAAAATCCTGTAAAATGTCAATGTATCTACTGGTTCTGTTTTTGAGCAGGTATCGACAAATCTTGTGTTTTAGCGTTTTAATAACTCTTTCGGCGTAATTCGCTTTTGTTTCCGTATTATATGCGTACATATGATGTATACTTTGACTATTTAAATATTTATTTACTTCTTTGCTTCTAAATTCCATTCCTCTGTCCGTACGAATTGTGTTTGGCTTTTTGGGACCTGTCAGTATACGTTTCAATGCTATGACTACATCAGCGCCTCGCTTACTCTTAACAGGTTGAGCATAAAGAAAACGAGAAAATACATCGATAACAATCAAAATGTATTTCACACCTTCGTTATGCTTCTGTAAATTGGCCATGTCCATAAGATCCATGTCCCATTGACTGTCGATGCCATTTACAATCACCCTGGAACGTTTAAAGCGGCGTCTAGCACCCCTGGTCAGAGAATACGCTTCTTGATTCTGCAACCATCGGCGTATTCTGTGCCTACCAATTTTGTATTTACCCTCGTCTTTAACATGTTGATAGAGTTTTTCAGGACCACCAAAGCTAGCGGGAGATTTAAAGTCAAAATACAAAGAAGACAAATATTGTTGCCAGTCAGACATGTTTATTTATTACATAGACATCCATACATTCTTACTACAGCAAATAGAAATAGTAAATAGAGAGGTTTCTTTCGTTTTCTATGTACAAGTCAACGAGCCTTTCAACACCCTCCGCAGCGTCTCTTCGCAATTGTCTGTATCTCAACCACAATTCGAAGTCATTCATTGTTGTCACAAATATAAGAATGAGTCCGAACATGTTCACATCGGTTTTAGAAAAAGGCTGAATTCAAAGCACTCCAGTTATATGTAGAACCGTCACGGGACAATCTTCCATTGGTAACAGACGCGTTTCGTTGTGTATCACACCTTGAAGTGATTTGACTCGTGTATCCCGTCATTTTCAAATATATACAGGACGGAGACCATTTCTCGTGCTCTTCCCAAGGATCGTCCTTTTCCTCCCATGACATTATGTTGACACCACAGGCAAAACACGTCACTTTATCTGTAGTACCGGTGTAAAAGAAGCCCGCTTTTGCTAATGACCATTTCTCAGGCTTTATTTGCTTCGACCAGTGTTCATACGTTTGTAGTCTATCTTCGCATAACATCAAGGCTGGCTTCGAATATGCAGTCGCTTTTGTAGAATCTTTGAACATGGTGCTTATTAATGTGATGTTAATTCTGTCAATCGCTCAGGACTATTTACCAGTTTCCGTTATCGTTAGGGTTACATTCAGAACACCGCAACGCCCCTAACTGGTTCATATGATCACTTTGAAGGTAACAGTGAATGACAGCGTCCAACTCGGGTAGATTCCTACCAATCTCTGACACATGTTTTTTAAGAGAGTTATATTCAGTGGGTCTTAAGCAGATACCCTTTTTGGTCGGTACCACTTCATTGTCTGGTTTCCAATACTGTCTTATATCTCCACAAACGCTGTTTTCACCGATACTGCAATAAACGTTTCCTCCTAGGTGAGCGCTGTATGCTCGTTTACCGTGTAATGCTTGATCAACAAACTCAGAGGCATCTACCAAATTCTTCCATCTCATAAGCGTAAGACTAATGCCTTTCTTAGTAGGTTTGTCTTCCTGCCATTCCCTGATATCGACTCTCAGTTCACCCCTCCATTCACTGACTTGTACGTAGCGTTCGTTACCGAGACTAAATTTACATCTAACCATGTTGCTGATTCGAGTGTCAAAACTCTTATGACTCCAAACACGAAATTCAGCTTTCTAATATAGTCACAAAGTCTCTTCTGATTGGTCAGTTTGTTCTTCCATCTGACCAGTTGATTATTCGCTGGTCTGATCTGTTGTTATCAAAACGTGCCTGAACACGTTTGAAATTGGTAGTGAAAATGATAATGCTTTGTCTGAATTTTTGCAGACGATATTATACAATCGTGCCAGACATCACGCATTTTAATCAGCGGAAAGCGACCTATTTTGTAAGAATATCGACATTTTCTCATGCATTTTTAATGAGAGGCGAATGCTTTGTCTGAATTTTTGCAGACGATATTATACAATCGCGCCAGACATCACGCATTTTAATCAGCGAAAAGCGACCTATTTTGTAAGAATATCGACATTTTCTCATGCATTTTTAATGAGAGGCGAATGCTTTGTCTGAATTTTTGCAGACGATATTATACAATCGCGCCAGACATCACGTGGAAGAGTGTTGACATTTCTCAAACATTAAATCATTTTGATATCCGACTCTGTCAGGAGAGTATCGAAAGGTCTCATGAATTATAAAAAAAATCAGCTAGTTGAATTTGTGAGAGAGGGAATGATCAAACTAACAGGGAATTTTATATTATGCCACCGCTATTTGGAGGATCTTAGTAAATAGAAGCGAGGACCTAAAAGCTGAGTTCCTAAATAGCTAGTGTGCAGGACTTGGGATGGGTCGTGGCTTCGATCCCTGGCTAGGTCGAGGATTGAAAATAGTCATTGTGACAGCATTTATTTCTCTACCACAGCTGACCATAATAATGGTTATGTGAGACAGCAGTCAGTGACTTGGAAAGAAAATGATGCCCTGGTAAAAGATACTGCTGGAAAGCATGGATAGGTGCAATTACCGCAGCGACATAAGTGCAACAAAAATGTTGAAAACGGCGTTAAACACCATACGATTTTATTCATTAAAGTGAATACAAAAACTAGACTTTGAATGGTAAGGGGGGTAAAAGCGTTTACAGACAAAAGCATTTTTAGTAGAGC
The DNA here is from genome assembly GCA_946811185.2 of Hippopus hippopus. NCBI lineage: Eukaryota > Metazoa > Mollusca > Bivalvia > Cardiida > Cardiidae > Hippopus > Hippopus hippopus. The sequence goes on along the minus strand of OX328103.1, from coordinate 8,226,760 downwards.
GACCTCTTTGAGAGAAAGGTCTCATGCATGCGAATGCTTTGTCTGAATTTTTGCAGACGGTTCTATACAATCGGGCACCGGTCTGATCGGTCAAAACGCGCCTAAACACGCTAGGAATTGTCATCTAGCCTCGGCAGGTGGGAGGCAACGAAAGCCAGACAAAGTTATACAAGATTACGTCATACTGCCACAGGCAGTCTGACCTCCAACAGACAAAGGCCTCTAACAATAGTCTGAACTGTCAAAGACAAAGGCCTGGCCTTTATAGTGCCGCAGGCAATTTGACCGGCATAGTGCCATAAATACTACTAGGCCTTTATAGTGCCGCAGGCAATTTGACCGGCATAGTGCCATAAATACTACTAATACTGGTAACGATCGAGCATTTTTTCATTTTCCCACAATGTTTTCCTTCGTATACATAATTGTTGCCAGGATTTACTCCTTTTCCCACGATATTCTCTTTCCTATCACAGACAGATTCCATGATTTGAGTGATATTCAATTTTTAGTCTACAAATGCTTCAAAATTAAAGTTTTTTGCAGATAACTCAATAAATATTGCTTACATAATTGCATATGTCTCTAAAATGGTGAAAACATAGTGGGAAAAGGAGAAAAATGCTGGTTACCAGCATTTTCTCCTTTTTCCACGATGTTTTCATCAGGACTTTTTGCTCAGGTTAGTTTAAACACAGGGTTGTATGGCGAAGGGTTTTATCAGTAACACGCAGTAACCTCGCGATGACTGGCTTACCAAAAAATATGAAACAGAAACAATTGATAAAACTTTCCTTGTCTATATATAGCATGAAACTTGTTCAGGATTCGTGGAAACTCAATATTAGCACGGCTATCTTCGAAGAAAACGTCGAGGTCAGAGTATTGTGGTCACTCGTGGCCCTGGCATCGTCTTCGTCGTGGTGCATGGACATTTTATAATACATATGAGCCATGCTCTGTGAAAAGGGGGCTTAATGCATCTGCGAAAAGTATCGACCCAGGTCAGCCTGCGCAATCAGCGCAGGCTGACCTGGGCCGAAACTTTTCGCTATTGGTCAATTTTCTGTTTGTCAAAGGACCAATCTACCTCATGATTAAGTCGGTTATTGAAAAAAGTGGCTCCTATGGATCCATAATTATGCGATGACTTGGGCTAGTATCGTGTATAACGGAGATGCATTAAGCCCCCTTTTGCCAGAGCATGGCTCATATATCTCTTTTATTTCTGAAGATATTTACTTGAAACTCTGACAATTTGTTAACTATCAAAGGGGGAGGCAGCCGTCAACTATTTTTGACACAGTTATGCCCCTCTTTAGACTTCGAATTTTCAAAAACTTTTACATTTTATAATATCTCTGTTATTAGATCAACTGAAGATGTTTACTTCAAACTCGGAAAAGTTGTGAACTATCAAAAGGGGGACCCATACAACAAAGTATTTTTGAAAGAGTTATGCCCGTGTTCGACTTAGAATTTTCTAAAACTTTGACATTTCATAATACACTATCTCTGTTTTTACTGAAGATATTTAATTTTAACTCGGACAAGTAGTTAACTGTCAGAACTACGGTGGCACAAAAGTGACATGGAAGATATATTTTATACTACGTGCGCACGCAGTAGCTAATACGTGCGCACGTATTAGTTATTACGTGCGCACGCAGTAGCTAATACGTGCGCACGTAATAAGTAATACGTGCGCACGCAGTAGTATTACGTGCGCACGTATTAGTTATTACGTGCGCACGTAATAACTAATACGTGCGCACGTAATAGCTACTGCGTGCGCACGCAGTAGCTAATACGTGCGCACGTATTACATATTACGTGCGCACGTAATAATCCACCAATCAGAATCATGAACGGAAGCCATTGTTTCAAGAGGGAAGTGGAAGATAGACATTTATTGATCCTTATAAACTGATTGGTCGATTATTACGTGCACACGTAATAGTTATTACGTGCGCACGTATTAGTTAATACGTGCGCACGTATTAGCTACTGCGTGCGCACGTACTAGCTACTGCGTGCGCACGTATTAGTTTATACGTGCGCACGTATTAGCTAATACGTGCGCACGCAATATATTACGTGCGCACGTATTAGTTATTACGTGCGCACGTATTAGCTACTGCGTGCGCACATAATACTACTGCGTGCGCACGTATTACTTATTACGTGCGCACGTATTAGCTACTGCGTGCGCACGTAGTATAAAATATATCTTCCATGTCACTTTTGTGCCACCGTACAGAACCCATACAGCAGGGGCAGGAAATATTTTGACACAGTTATGTCCCTTTTAGCACTTACAGTCTTAACTGAAAATCAAGCAACTGCAGCCGATCGTTGGCACCCGCATGCGGTGCTCTTGTTCACACGGAGTATGACCATACTTACCTCTGCACGTGACAAAATCACCTACACATTTTGGGAAATGGGGAAAAATGTTTGTCACTTTTACCTCAAAGTTGATTCTTTAGCCTCTTGATTTCTATGAATTGCGACCAAATGGAGTCGAATGATTGTCAGGAACTCCGGAGAGTTTAGTCATATCTCTTTTAAGTTTATTGTGAAACAAGTTCTTTCAAGTAAGACAAATCACTCTTACTAATTGCTTCCTGGTAACTTGACTTCCGGTTTGAGAGATTTGCTCTATTACACTACATTGCAATTTGTTACAGATAGAATTCTTCCGCCATAAAAAAGTAGTAACCCTTACGCTGGTAAGCGCGATTCAAGGACCTTTTGCGGACAGAGTACATCAAGATAAGACTACACAGTATTAGTTGTACGGTCAGGTGGCGGGAGACTTGAAAACTTGTTCACGGCTGTGGCAAATCATGTCGCCCCGAGCCGAAGGCGAGGTGGCGACATGTTTTGCAACAGCCGTGAACAAGTTTCCAAGTCCCCTGCCACCTAACCGTACAACTAATTTATTATACTGCAAAGTTTTACCATTCCTACGTGTATTCGGCGAAATTTCCCTGTTTTATGTATTAACGAAATGAGTACGCTGACGAAATCGTATTTCCCTTCTGAGTGCCCAAATACATGAACAATGAAAAGTGACGTCACTGGGAACTGACATCACCGAAACCTTGGTAAAACGTGAAGTCACTGAGATAGGCAATTGACGCATTTTTCCTTTAACGTTGGTTTAAAACAACTTCAAGGTAAGCAACTATGCATTTTAATGATTGTTGGCAAAAGTAAACGACTATTAGTTGCCTCAAACGACCATTAGGTTATCCTTTTAACGCTTCAATGTTCCAGTTTTATATGTTTGTCTTGTGGGCGGCTCGTATCGATAGACGCCGCCATTTTCGATGTTGTGTTGAAAGAATAATCATGTATACGGGGCTCCCGAAAGGGAAACTTGTTTTACGTGGATTTTGCCAGTGTACATGATTATTTGTTCGGGGCATATTATCCAATCAGATCGCGAGAAATTTCTTTGCAGTATAATAAAACGTGCAGTCTTATCTTGGATCTATACTGTCCGATAAAGATTTTTTCGAAAAAAAAAAACGCATTTGATCAAGATCTGAAAAACTTGCAGTCTGATCTTTGATCTACCCTGTCTGATAAAAGATATCTTTACCTAAAAGTAACTTCGATCAAGATCAGACAGAACGTGCAGCCTGATCATGGATCTAGACTGTCCAATAAAAGATATTTTTCCACCAAGAAAAAATAACTTTGAAATTGCAACATTTGGGGATTTTACTATCGGCTTGAGTTTCATTAGGTGGTTAGTGGTTAAAGCTAGTGTAAACACTTCCAGCTTAAGTTTCGAATTAGCTAGGCGCGACTCATGGACCTTGTGCGGACAGTGGAGAATAATATTAGACTACACAGAAAGTGCAGTCTGATCTTGGATCTACCAAAAATATAACTTATGATCAACATCAGAAAGAACATGCAGTCTGATCTTGAATCTACACTGTCCGATAAAGAGTTATTTTTTCACCCCAGAAATAACCTTGAAAAAGCAACATTCGAGTTTTTACAATTAGCTTGAAAGTTTTATTTAACTCATTTAGCAGATTAAGGATTAATTAAGGCTAGTGTATACTTCTAGCTGTAGTTTCCAATTGGCCAGGATGAATAATTTGGAAGGGCAGGTTTGAAATGCAGTTTTCAAGAAAATTGTAGTTAATATGATATCAAAGGCCCAATAGTGGCAAATAAAAAACAATACATGTGTTAAAATGCATTTTCTCTTTTTCCCGCAATCTTTTCTATCCTTTTAAAGACATGTCCTACCATTTGTGTCACACTGAATTTGTCGCCTGCAAATGTTTGGACGAGTCCAAGGTTTTGTCGTTTGGTAAAGAGTCGAAGTTATTTGACAATGATTCAATCTCTCGCAGCAACAAATGGTTTGTTAAAGTAGACTGCAACTGAGAAACCAATGACGAATTTTAATTAATTGATCATTTCACTTCCATATAAGGTAACACCACTTCCAACAATACTGATATCGTTATGGACTATTTCGTGGAACTTTTATGTTACACTCATTTGTCACTTGTTACACAGATAACCAGTGTGTTCGTAGTGACGTAGTCGAGTGTTTGCTCATAGACCAAGAGGTTGAAGGTTTAATCCATACCCTTGACAGGTTACTAGTCGATTGTTTGATCCCAGACCAAGAGGTTGAAGGTTTAATCCCTGCCCTGGTCAGGTTACTAGTTGAGTGTTTGTTCATGGACCAAGAGGTTGAAGGTTTTTATCCCTGTCCTAGTCAGGTTACTATAGTTGAGTGTTTTTTCCCAGACCAAGAGGTTGAAGGTTTTATCCCTGCCCTGGACAGGTTACTAGTTGAGTGCTTGTTCATGGACCAAGAGGTTGAGGGTTTTATCCCTGCCCTGGTCAGGTTACTAAACGAGTTTTAGTTCCCCGACCAAGAGGTTGAAGGTTTAATCCATGCCCTTGACAGGTTACTAGTCGAGATTTGTTCCCAGACCAAGAGGTTGAAGGTTTTAACCATGTCCTGGTCAGGTTACTAGTTGGGTCTTTGTTCCCAGACCAAGAGGTTGAGGGTTTTATCCCTGCCCTGGTCAGGTTACTAAACAAGTGTTTGTTCATGGACCAAGTGGTTGAGGGTTTTGTCCCTAACTTGGTCAGGTTACTAAACGAGATGTTGTTCCCAGATAAAGAGGTTGAAGGTTTAATCCATGCCCTTGACAGGTTACTAGTCGAGTTTTTGTTCCCAGACCAAGAAGTTGGAGGTTTTATCCCTGCCCTGGTCAGGTTACTAGTTGAGTGTTTGTTTCCAGACCAAGAGGTTGAAGGTTTTATCTTTGCCCTGGTCAGGTTACTAAACGAGTGTCTGTTCATGGACCAAGAGGCTGAGGGTTTTATCCATGCCCTGGTCAGGTTACTAGTTAAGTGTTTGTTCCCAGACCAAGAGGTTGAAGGTTTTATCTTTGCCCTGGTCAGATTACTAAACGAGTGTTTGTTCATGGACCAAGAGGTTGAAGGTTTTAACCCTGCCCTGGTCAGGTTATTTATCGGCCTGTTTAAAGAAAAGACGGTAGAAAGATTGATTGTGCAAAAAAAAAACTGGTGGGGTAGAACCAGTGAGTTCATTAAGCTTTCTGATTAGCTGAGACCTTCTGTCAGTCTCATTCGACTAGATGCTTGAGCCCAATTTCACAAAAAAATTGAAGTCTCTAAGTTTGCTCAAATCCGCTTACGAACTAATTTTCCGACTGAAGTTGAGTTCGTTCTTTGAGACGCATTTCACTGACATTAAAAGGCTTTAGTAACGTTTTCAAATCCTGCTAATTAAGTTAAATGAAACTCTCAAACCGATAGTAAAAACCCGAGTAATGCTATTTCAAAGTTATTTTTTGGAGAAAATTATTTTTTATCAGACAGTGTAGATCCAAGATTAGACTGCACGTTCTGTGCAGTCTGATCTTGATCTGACTTGTCCGCAAAAGGTCAGTGTAAGCAGCGTAAGGATTAAGATAACGTTTACAGTTACCTATTCACGTTTCCACGGGAGAAAAATCGGCCTATGTCTATGGTTTATGGTTTGCAAGGTTGATTTGGAAACTAGCCGTTGCTCAGTCGGTAACGTGCAGGGCTTGAAACTGGTCGCTGGTTCGAATCCCCAGCTCGGTCAATTTCTTTACGCCGAGCCTGGTAAGGCAGCCGGTAGTGTACAGGACTTGAGACCAGAATGGCTGCTTGTTCGAATGCCCAGCTCGACCAATTTCTTTCCGAGGATTTATGATTTTCATTGCGACAGGATTCATTTTTCTGTGACTGCTGATCATTATTTTGACGATGATTATGTGGGAAAGCAGCCATTGGGTTAGGAAGAACATTGTGCGAAACACCGCTAAAAGAAACCTCAGGGAAGCAAGGATGGGCGCACTGGCCGCCGCAAAATAACTGAAATAATGTCTGCCAATGTTTTCGATCTCGACGGGTCTAAAATCTTGTCCTTTGGTAAAGAGTTTAAACATAGTGAAAGCAATTTTGCTTCCTCGGCGGCTAAGTGTCAACTCCTTACCAAACGATAATTTCGGACCTGTCCAAATTGGAAGCATTTGCAGACGACATATAAAATGTGTCTAAAATGACGGTTTTTGTCTATGAACGGGAAGAAAATATTGTGGGAAAAGGAGAAAATGCTGGAAACCAGCATTTTCTCCTTTTCCCACAATATTTTCAAAGGCCTTCCTTTCCAGGGAAAAACTCGGGGTTATTTGGTAAAGAGTAAATCCATTACTATACAAGCACGGAAAGTTTTAATCTTGCATTTGACGCGTTTGGAAAAAAACATTGTCGGGAAAGGAGCAGTTGCTTATAACAATCTTTTTCTTCTTTGTTCACAATAGCTTTTTTTAACCATTTCAAAATATATCCCATTTTTTAAGTCGTCGTCTTTGATTTTATTTGTCGTCTGCAACATTCTTTCAACATGGCCGACCCTAAAATTTTGTCTCTCGTAAAGACCTTGAAACGAGTAAATCTTTACAAATCATAATATCTGTCAATCATTTTATTATAAAAGGTCTTGAAAAAAATCTACAAGAATCCATGATGATGATGTTGGTGATGATGATGATGATGATTAAAAGCTAAGCGCACTGGACAAACAGTCACATAACATAAGCAAGAAAACGCACAGAAATAAATATAAAGAGTATACTGCAATATACTTGTCTTAAATGTGCATTATCGAATTAATTATTTTATTAACTGGTGTTTTACGCCGCTTTCAACATTGTTCCAGTAATATCACGGCAATAGCTCACATATTCATTAATGTCCTGGGTTTTACCAATACTAGGCAGGGGCTCTAAAGTGTCTTGCCAAAGGATACTCCCACGAAAAGCTGTGTTTCCAGTGAGGCTCGAACCCGTGGCCTCCAGGTTTCAAGCCCTACACTCTACCACTAAGCTATGCAGGACACCTTGTAGATAGCGCTTTTATAGTTTTCTCAATAAAGTCATGTTAACTCTTCGACACACGAAAAAATTTTTGAATTGTCCGAATTGAAAGCATTTGCAGAAGAAAAATTCATTGTAGCCATGTAGATGTGGTTTGTTTGTTTGTTTTGTTTTGTTGTTGTTGTTGTTGTTTTTTTTTTTTTTTTTTTTTGTTTTGTTTTTCAAATGGCAGAAAACATTGTTGGAACAGGAGAAAATGCTGGTTACCAGCATTTTCTCTTTTTCCATCAATCTTCTCAAAAGCCCTCTCCACCGGGGTCGTTAAACCATTGGATTGGTCGGTAAAGGGTAAACCCTAATTCAACAAAATGAAAATTTCCATTAGATGATAAACCCCCAAATATTTCATTTGTATAGGTCTTTTCTTGGGAAAATCTTTTCGTACCGCGCAGGGCTGCACGACCTGATTTACACTGTCTGCAAAAGATCACTGAGTTGCGCCTAGTTGCATACAGGTTTAACCCTTTACCATACGACAAAACTTTAGACTTGTCCAAATTGATCGCAATTACAACAGACAACGAATTCAGTCTGGCTGAAATGATAAGATTTGTCTATGAAAGGTTTGAAAAACATTGAGAGAAAAGGAGAAAATGCTGGTTACCAGCATTTTCTCCTTTTCCCGCATTTTTTTTCCAAATCAATTCATTCTTAGGGTCGTTTACTCTCTGGATTGTTTGGTACAGGGTTTGATGATGGAAAGTCTTCACAATTCTTTACATTGTCTGAGTTTTTCTTGAGATTCTGACCCTCTCGGCAATCCTGATTCTTGTGTGAGATTACCAACCATTCATAAAAACATTCTTAGTCTTATTCTCAAGAACTTTCTAGATTTGAAAGTAACACAACATCTGATTGGCTACACCAGTCAGAGATCACCAATTATTCTTTAGAATATTCCTAGTCTTAGCCTCAAGAATTTTCTAAATTTGAAAGTAACACAACATCTGATTGGCTACACCAGTCAGAAATCACCAACCATTCTTAAAAAAACATTCCTAGTCTTAGCCTAAAGAATTTTCTAAATTTGAAAGTAACACAACATTCGATTGGCCAAACCAGAAGTTGTGTTACTTTCTGAATCTAGAATTAGACTTAAACCGAAACTAAGAACCATTGGTGCATACGGACCCAGGATATCATTTCACACTATGAACAGTTAATTTGAAACTTATATACTACTCAGACTTTGATAAGGGTCATTTAGATATTTCAGTACAGGTATATGCTACAAAAATTCAGTTTTGCTTAAAAAAACATTCATTTTCTCAGATGGTTTATTTCATCAGTATGGCAATGTTCCATATTGTAAGACCATACCTGATACATGCCACACATATATATCGGGTGAATCTAAGATGATGATCCGTAGCAAATTTTGAGTAGTATATTTACTTGATATCGGCTGTAAAACAAGCTCTTACAACCTTTAAAAAAATCATTCTCGGTGATTTCTTGAAACCAAAATTCGCACCGTAATGTGGGGTGATTCGAACTCGGGGCTTTTTAACTCTTCACCACACAATCCCGATTTTTAACGTCCCTGCAAAAGGTTTTTAAAAACTTTGTGGGAAAAGGAGAAAATGCTGGTAACCAGCATTTTCTCCTTTTCCCACAATGTTTTGTACCCTGTTAAGAAATCATCATTTAAGCTTCATTCAATTTGTATCAAATACTTATAATCTACTAAGAACAAGAAATGTTTTTAGAAAAGACGACGTAAACTTTGCCCGCAAAAAGGCAGGGACCCTTAAAATAAACATGTATATTTTTCACCAATCACAAATTTCTATTTATTTATTCTTTATCAGTACCAAAATGTAGGTCAAAAGCCAGCACATTCAGCTACGCCGAAAAATCTGCAATCCACTTTAAAGCAAGTTCGTAAAGATTGTCCCTGAATATCGTGTAAAATATGACATGATACAAAAATTAAATGACGCTATAGCAAAAGGGGTGTCAATGCATCCCAGTGATGAATTATACTAAGCAAGTTATCACATAATTATGGATAGATAAAATCCATTTTGTCTACAAGACAATTGAATCTTGAGGTAGAATGGTCCTTGGACATGAAGAAAATTTACAAATAGTAAAATGTTTTAGACCAATACTAGCCTGCCCAGACTGCAAAGGCTGACATGGGTCGATACTTTTTTGCGGATACATTATACCCCCTTTTCACAGAGCATGACTAAGATGATATCACAAATGTGTCTAGTCTTAAAGGCCCAAATATCCAAGCAGGTGTCATAATACATTTAAATTTAATTCATACCATTTAAAACTATGGAAAATATTGTGGAGATGACAGTCTGTTATCGTGTGGTCTGGCCATATGTTAGTCGCTGGCACAAAAGAAGGATTTTAAAATTGGACAAAAAGTAAACAAAAGACACAACTTTCTGGCAGGTTTTAACCTACTTTTGAAATTAATTTCTCTGTCAGCGACTAGCACTTGGACCGACTGTACAATGACAGATTGTCATCTTCACAATAATTTCCATACTTTTAAATGGTATGATATAAATTCAAATGCATTTAAACACCCGCTTTGTTTACATTTGGCCTTTATTGTTACTTTAAAGCATGTACAAAACAGTTCTTTTATGACAACGTTTTGTATATTTTCCGTCTATTCAAGCGTACATCTACATACACAGCATAGTCTCATACATATACGAGTTCTCAGATATCTGCAGTAGATCAACACAGGGAAAAAAATCTCGGAAAAGGAGCATTCAAATGCATGAAGCAGCTGCTACTTTTCCCAAAATGTTTCACATGTTAACAAAAATAACTTCTTTTCTGTCTGTCATATACTTATTCTATGTTTATTTAAAATAACAATATGGTTGTACCTAGCCTATGTAAAACAGCTTGCATGGTAATAAGTTTATCTTTTACCATACTACAAATTTTAGACTCTTTCACCTGCAGACGACGAATTCAAAATTGTTACAAGTGAACTATAGTTCTTTAACAGCTCTAAAAACATCGAGAATAAAAGGAGAAAATGCTGGTAACCAGCATTTTCTCCTGTTTCCCACATTGTTTTCAAAAGGCTTCATTGTAAGGGTCGTTAACCTTTTACAAAACAATGTCGAACTCTAAGGACCCTGAGAAGGAGGCTATTGGAAAACCTTGTGGGAAAAGGAGAAAATGCTGGTTACCAGCATTTTCTTCTTTTCCATTAATGTTTTCTACCCTATCACAGACAAATCCCATTGCATGAGTAGTATTTAATTTGTCGTCTGCAAATGCTCTGAGTTTGGACAGGTCGTCCGGTAAAGAGTTAAAACCCGGTACTGTTCGGTATAGGGCATCCACACAATTATGATTAGTGTTTTTTGTATGACATATGTTCTACACCGATGTCCTTTCCATTATAAACAACCACTGGGTTGTCATTTCCACCGATTCTGTCCGTCACAGTATTACGGTTCCCACAGGCACTATCACTTTTTGACACTCCAGGCCCAATGAGTGAGAGAACGACTGGAAGAAATAGAACCGCGTGGGCACAGCCAAACAAAACTACCAAAAACATGACTTGGAAAAAGGACTGGAATATATAAGATTTGGCGAAAGAAAGCATCAAGATACCTAAAATAGAGGACACGGCGCCGTTAAATATGGGTGCCCCAGTATTCTGAAGAGCAATTTTGACCCTTTCCTCACGCGTCTGTCCCTTTGCGACCATGTAACCATGACAAATATGGGCGGTGAAATCAACAGAAAATCCCACACTCATGATTAGATGTATCATTGTTATAGAACTCAATGTTAGGTCCCAGTGTTTCATAAATCCCACAACACCTGTAATTATCATTGCCATAGTGATAACAACGTAGATTAATAAAATTGGATTTGGCATGAATAGTGCAGTTATTACGAACACCGCTGCAATGGCGATTCCAAGGGTCTGGAGTGTTTGAGGAAGGATTGCTACATATTGTTCATAGAAAATGAAAGATGGATGGAATGCTATCACCGGAAGTCCTGAGTCGGAAGCAACATCGCGCATGTTTAACATTAACTGACCTTGATCTTGGGAGTCATCGACGGCTAACGAAAACACGTATATCCTTGAAGCTGTGACGTCATTTCCCGTTAAAACGACGTCGTGTTTGAATTGACCGTACGCAGTATCGTTCAAGTAAGCCTTGAGACCATTTACAAAGTTTGCTGGATTTGTGTAATGGTTCGATGAGAGATAGGAGTCAAGCCATGAAATATGACGATCGCTCATAAACTTGTCTGCCTTGGCCGCGTTTATCAAAGACTGTATATGTGCTTGGGTTGTCGAACTAGAGTAATCTAATGGCTGATCAAAGTAAAACCCCACGGGTATATTATCACTGAATAGCTCATCGCGCCAGGTCCTGTACTTATAATAATAAGAATCTTTCGATACTAAATTTGTTGCTACTAGACCTTGTTCGAGATTAACTGCACCCCAAACTGAAACCCCGAGATAAGCCGCAAAACCTAACAGTATAATGACCTTGACCGGACGAAGAAGGACAAACCAAGATAGAAATCGACGAGGATATCGTTCTAAAGCGCTCTCAACCTCGTCGCGTGAACTGGGTCGGGTACCAGCACAACAGAAAATTCTTCGCCTGCTTTCCTTGTCTTTCTTCATTTCATCCTTAGAACGCGTTTTTCTACAGCTCAAAAAGTGCCGATTGTCATTTACCCTGTTTTCGTTGATTGCCAAACAGGAAGAAAACATAGCTGCTTGATTGATGTAACAGAAAAGCACAGCCACCCCTGAAAATATAGTGAAAAAAATGTTTGATGTAAAAAAAAAGGCGACTTTGCGTGGCAAAACTATCAGCATGTATAAAACATTCAACGACAATTTTCCCAGTCAGTAAATTCACTCAATCATTGAGACGCTTGCTTATAAGTAGTATCCAGTTGACAGTGCGCACTTTCAGGGTCACATGACCTACTGACGGATAACAAAATACATGTACGGCACCCTGTTCTCGAGTTGAAATTATTGCTTGTGAAAGAATAAATATGAATTTATAAATGATCAATGTCTTATGCACCAGTTTTTAAAGATGGGGTACAAATTAGATCTAATTTATTATCTTTGTAAGCTCACAGAATATAACTTAGGTTCGATTCAACCAATTAAAGTTCTAAAACTCACAGAACAATGTTTCATTCAACTCAGGAAAGTTCTCAAACTCAAACAACAAATTTTGATTTGACTAGATCTAACCACTACATTTTAACGTACGCTAGGTTTCGAGGGACACGGATCAGTATGACAAATCCATTTTGAGCCATGCTCTGTGAAAAGCATTTCTCTTTTCCCCACAGTGTTTTCAAGGTCTTTCTCGTCAAGATCGTTAAAAATTGGGATTGTGTAAATGTTTAATTTTATTTTTTGTTAAAGAAAAATATATCTAGATGTACCTGTGTATACACAAAAGTTTCGAACACTTTTGAATGTAGACGAGGCACCTACTGCAAACGCGATGACGTCAGTCAATGACGTAATTGTAATGGCTACCCCGCTGGTTCTCATCATTCGGCCAATCCTAGACGGCATTTCCAAATTATAGTCGGCTTCTGCAAGGCCGGAGAGTAGGATAAACATGTCGTCGACACCTATTCCTGTAGTCAATAAACAGGTGGACTCAGAAAGATTTTTGTTTGTTATCGATGTGATTAAATAAGAAGATGCAGGCTGTATAGATCCAAGATCAAACTGCACTTTCTTTGCAATATGATCTTGATAGATTCCGATCGCAAAAGCGTTTGTGTCACTGATAGTGTTAGAGGTAAACGTTTCTTAGTTCGCTAGATTTTTTTTTTTTTTTTTGTAGACTCTAGTAGATTCTAGAAAATTCCAAAGTGTATGAATACTCTTGGATTTACGTTATAGGAGATTGCTCTGAGAACATGACTTATTTGTTACATACATACATGCAGCTACTTACCTATAATTAGAAATGGTACATTGCCCACTATACTAACGAAACTCATGCCAGCAGCACTAACAAGCCCAAATGATGCAATAATACCCAATCCAGCGCCCAGAACACCTGCTAGACCCAAACCCATCCTGTTACCTAAAATAGACAAATTTTGGGGGAAAAAAGGTCTCACTGTACCTCCTTGCTCTTTTTAACTGTAAACTTGTAATGAACATATCACATGGATTTAATCGGAAAAAAATGTTATCCATATTCATAACTTAGTTATATTTCAAAACTGGTAGATTTTCCTAAAACAGTTTTACCCTTTGTAAGTATTATATATATCTATAGTATTTAAAACAGCCTTTCAACTTTCCATTATAAAAACGTGTACTTCAAATCTGAAACGCAGGGCAGATTTCGTTATCGACACTATTATAATACTATCCAAGATAGGTGCCTCGAGGTTGATATGTAGGGGACGGTAAAATCAATGAGCTAAGTTACAGAATTAAAGAATGGAAGAAAATAAGAAGAAAACGAAGAAAAAGAAGATCGTCTATGTGTCTACGGTTCAAAGTTTGATACGAGTAACTTACCAACACAGTCATGTTTAGCCGTGTAGGTGGCCAGACATGCATAGGTAATCATGATGGTGAAAGTAGCAGAAAACAGACCAATATCTCCCCCAATGTTCGAATTCAGTTCCTCTCCGAGTGAATCTGAGTGCGCGTAGGCAAAATCGAAAGTCTGTGCAACAAAAGCTTCCATGCGGTCAAGAAATGTCCCCACCCACGCTGTAGACAAAGTATCGTAATCTCTCGTGTCGGATCGTAGAAAGAATGTCATCTGTAGATGTGTAGCCTTTGTCAGAGTAGTGGATGTATTTTCTACACCAGCCAGTAGAGACGGAAGTTGAACTGGTTCCCCTGTACTGAGAATAAATGTGGGGTAGGCCACGTTGTTACTGGCAACGCTTGCATTGAAGTTCGAGTCAACGAATACATCCCCATTGACAACACACGCTGAATTTCTAATGGCACAAATATTGTTGTAAATGATCGGTGCACCATTGTCATCTTCACTGACAGTATCCATGATGTAATTATACATCCTCTGCAGCTCAGTCAAAAAGGCTACATCCAAGATAGTTCCACCATGAGGTCGAACTATAACGGAAGCGGAAATGGAAGTCACAGTCAGCTGGTTCTCATAAAAGTCAGAGCCACTTCGATCCGGGAACAAGGCTTGAACTTTCTCCTCGTCCTTCACGGCTTGACTATTCATTGGGGTGTAAACTCTCGCCACGTCAATGTCCTGTTCCATCTTGATCATTCCGATTCCGAGGAGACCATTTACAAGTATAACAGTCAGGATAATTTTCCATGGATGTCTCGCTACAAAGTTTTTCCCATATTTTTCGAAAACGCCCCCGATTTTCTCCTCCACCTTTCGATAGCAACTATTACAGCCCATGTTGTCGAATGCTTTCTTTCAGTTCCTAAACAAACGGGGGAAAAAAAAAAAACATTTGAAGCATTCTCCGTGATGCATTATACCAAGCCAGCCATCACATAGTTATGGATCCATAAAATCCATTTGGTCCAAAAACCGACTGGATCATGATGTAGTATCCTTGTCCTTGGACATGAAGCAAATATACAAATGGCAAAAAGTTTCGACCCATGTCAGCCTTCGCGAACTGCGCAGGCTGACATGGACCGATAGTTTTTGCAAATGCATTTAGCCCCCACTTCGTGGAGCATGGGTCATTTATACATCAGTAATTTTCTTGCAATTCCTCTGTAGTCGACAGCATCGACAGCATATTGAATTTTGTTATATTCTGTTTTGTTTCACTTAAACATTAATCTGTTAACCCCTAGGCTGCCAAGCACGACTCACTCACCTTTTGCGGACAGTGTAGATCAAGATCAGACTGCACAAAACGTGCAGTCTGATCTTTGATCCGCACTGTCCGATAAGGAAATATATTTCTCCAAAATATGAACTTGAAATAGCATCATATAGGTTTTGACTGTCGGCTTGAAAATTTCATTTATTTTATTTAGCAGGATAAAGATTAATCTCTGAGAGAGCGAGAGAGAAAGAGAGACAGAGAGAGAGAGAGACAGAGAGGGAGTAAGAGAGAGACAGAGAGGGACAGAGAGACAGAGAGAGAGACAATCATTATTACGTTATCATCATCATAAAAATACGAATACATGTAGATATTTTCAAATAACTTCCTTCTCTCTTTACTTATCACGGGAGTACTACTCAGGGGTTTCAGGAAGCAAGACAATATGAAGTTATAGTAATCAAACTTTACATATTTAATTATTATTTTACTTTCCATTTTATTTATTCAGTCCTGAAATTATTTTCATTTCATGTCTTTATTTCTTGTCATTGATATAAGTTCTATATTTATATTTCAGAAGCACAAGAAATCAATCAATCTTCATAATACCTTTCAAGAAAAAAAAAAAAAAAAGGCTATACATGTACATGTACTTATGGATCCATAAAATCTATCATCAGTTTGTCTATCAGTCGACAGCCTCATGAGGTCTAATGGTCCTTAGACATGCAGAGAATATAAAAACACACACAAAAAAAAGTTTCGGCCCATGTCAGCCTGCGCGAACTGCGCAGGCTGACATGGTCGATACTTTTTGAGGACACATTGAACCCTTTTTTCACAGAACACGACTCGTGTTTATATATTTCTTAAAGCCTGTTTACACATTCACGATTTTTGGCTACGGTGCCGCTACGATTCGCCACGATTTGTAAAATCGTCGTGTACCGTGGTGATTCGTAGTAGAACCGTGGTGAATCTTGATGAATCGTGATGATTCGGGAAACTCCACGGTAGCGGTACGGAAGTTTTAAACTGTTTAAAACATTCGTGGCGAATCGTGGTGGTTATTGGGCGTGGCCTAATTCGTAGCGCAACCGTAGCGGAATCGTGCTTATTCGTACTGACACCGTAGCTATATTCGCGGCTATTCGTGAGAGATCGTAGCCAGTCGTGGAATCTTTGACACCACGAATTCTCACGATTCACCACGAATTGTGTACGGTTGTCCTACGAATCATCCACGGTTTCGCTACGGAGCTCCACGATTGGCCACGACCAAGGCCGGTAGGAAGACGATCAATCACGGTTTGAGTACGATACATCACGGTTACGTACGAATCTAGCCGACTTACCACGATTTTGAGCCGTTTCGCTACAATTCTTGCATATAATTCACAGGGCTGCATTGAAGGAATCATTTTGAAGAGCGAATCAGAAGTATACACATCATGGATTATGTACAGAGACTGGGCAACTGGGCTTGAGGCAAGACTGAGCCTCGCCGGCGGGTCAGGACTAACCCTTGCCGGTGGGTCAGGTGACTTTTTTCCCTTGGCCGCAGTTGCCTTCTTTCTTGGTGGCATGTCTGACCTCGTCAACAGTTGAGGAGATAATGATTTTCTGATGTCATACTTTGAGAACTTGTCACGTGAAAACCGTTAAATCGTGGTCAGTCGTGGGAGCTCGTGTCGCTACCGCCGTGAATCGTACTAGTACCGTATCGAACCGTACAAGCACCGTGAGCATTCGTTGTGCCACCGTGGTCAATCCTCATTGACCGTAGCGTTGCCGTCATGAATCGTCATTGATTCGTAGCGATACCTTACAGACACCGTACTAATATCGTGGACATTCTTACTGGAATCGTAGTGACACTGAATATTTCTACTTTTCGCCACGATTCATCCCGATCCATCCCGATTTTTCTGACCATGAGAAATCTGGGTGAATCGTGGTGAATCGTAGAGAAAATCGTGAATGTGTAAACGGGTCTTTACATCGAAAGCACCAAAAATTATTTTCTTACCTTTCAAAACAGTCCTTGTCACATCCAACTCTGTATGTCGTTCTTATCGAAGTTATAGTAGGTTTATAATCCGATGCACCACTCCTTACTTTCCAGAAAGCAGAGTATTTATAAATACACGAAACGCGACGTTAGTTGTAATTTATTGCATTCCGGATATGGCACTACTTCCTGGTTGATATCTCCCTGCAATTTGTATTCATACTCACAGCCTGGTCTTAACCCTTAGGTTGCTGACTGCGACCTTCTGTACCGTTTGAGGACAGCGCAGATCAAGATTAGACTGCACAGAAGGGGCATTCTGATCTTGTGTCTACGCTTTCCGTTATGAAGTAACGTGATGAGAAATCGGATTTTTAATCGCAGTACTTTGGTCATAACTTCCGGTTTGAATGTTTATTTGATTTATTTATCAGCTTAAGGTTTGAGGGTTTTATTTAACCTTTGAGTTGAAGGAGAGGACTCACTGAGCTTTTACGAAAGTAGATCAAGCTCAGACAACATGAACCTTGCAGTCTGATCTTTGATCTACAATGTCTGGTGCGGATGAGGGATAGGAAAGTTTGGAGTCGCAATATTTAGGGCTTGAACTATGATTGGAAATTATCATTCTATATATTAGTTTCTTTTATATTTAGTGTTAGCTCATTTTCAAAGCAGAATGACTTAAAATTATTCTTGTGAAATGGGGATAAATAAGCCTAAATAAATAAATAAAGGTCGTAAACTTTGTAGTCAAATGAGAAATTGCTCGTAACGTCACGAGCAATTCCTCGTTGGACCACCATGTATTCGAATAACGTCTTCTGCTGGACAAAAAAGTAGTCCGCAGTTTCTTATGTGATAAGCCATCACTACGCAGGCTATTTTAAGATATTCCAAGAACTAGCACAATTGACAGAAAGGAGATATATGAATGAAAGGGAATTTTTGTTTTTAAGTGGAGAAACATAATGATAAAAGGAGAAATGAGTATTTCTTGTAGACAACTGTTGGCGTCTTGTCTCCAAGGTAATTTCACAAACTGTCGACTGAAATTGGATAACACGTGACTTTTGTAGAAGAAAAGGATTAGACCCTTACCCCATAACCCCGAGTTTTAACGACCCGAAGACAGAGGCGTTTTGAAAAAAATGCAGAAAACAAATTGAATGTTACTCAAAACACGATATTTGCCTTTCATCAGTAGAAAACATTGCGGTAATAAGGTGGAAATGCTGGTCACTATTTTTTCTCTATTTTCAGAAGGAAATTGCATCATTTTAGTACCGTTTAATTTGTCGTCTGCAAATTCTTTGAATTTTGACAAGTCTAAAATTTTGTCGTCTGGTAAAGAATTAATTGTGAAAGGCTGAGATAAGAAACCGTAATAAAGTGAATTTTAAAGACTTGGTTACGTAAACATCATTCAAGTAGAAATATTTTAACGAAAGAAATGAAATCCTTTGAAATCATCGTGGAAAACTACCCGCTGTCAAAAACAAGCGATTTCTCCTTTTTTCCATTTTGTCCAACAAGCGTCTGAATCCTTACGTAAAATGGTCCTTGGACATGCAGAAAATTTATAAAAAGCAAATACTTTCGTCACAGGTCAGCCTGCGCGGATTGCGCAGGCTGACCTGTGTCAATACTTTTTGCAGATGCATTAAACCCCCTTTTCACAGAGTATGGCTTTTTTTTTTTTTTTTTTCCTTCTTCTTCTTTCTTTATTGTCATGGAAGCATCGAGGTAAAAAGGTCAATTAACAGACGATTTCTATTTTTCTACGATGTTTTCAAAAGCTACCTAGTCATAGTTGGTAGTGGGTAGAAACAGTATTTGTATAGTACCAGACCGATTGTTCAGAGTACAGATAAGAGATCCTGATAAATTGAACTGAACATTCCTCGCTACATAAAATCTCCCGCCAATTCTCCTTCAAAAGAGATGTTACCACAAGCTTTTAAAGATATATCTATACCCGTTTTCAGCAAGTGTTTACGCCATTTCATCCTTATTCTTTGAAACTATAATCATTCTTGTATCGTCATGCCAAATGTTGCCGCTGACAGTTGCAAGGTTGCACAGAAATTACGACCGATAGAAAATGCATTTCTTTAGGCAGTCAAAGAAATAACTGTTTTCGTTTCCGGTTTTAAATCGAAGAAAATATTCTTGAGTTCTTTACCCCTTACACCATTTATATCAGTAGTTTATCTATGTTTACACACCTGACTAAATTCTGAACCATTCTACACACTATCGAGTTCTAACATCGTTTTCTCTCTCTGGCTGTAAGGATGTATTTCTAACTCTTTAAGGGACATTTAAGTAAATTTGGACCCAAACCATTCTGAGGTAAGAAAGTTGATATTTTGTAAAGATAATTGAAAATGACGCGACTTTTTACCCTCTGTTGGGGGAATACAAAAAAAAAAAATGAAAAAAGAAAATACCTCGAACCCACGACCTTCAATAGCAGAGTTAGCCACGCTACAGACTCTGAGCTATTTGGCCAGTCGATAGTTTGATGGATTTAAAATGTTTTTCTTTTTTATGCTTTTCAGTAGATGTAGTTCGTCGAAATCTAACAGTGGATTTAACAGTAGATTTTTACATTAGATCTAATGTAGAGGATATTTGTTTTTTTCGGTGAAAGATCGAAATTTATTTCATCGAGTGAGCATCATCGGTAATATTTTCACAAGTGGCGCAGCCAGTGGCTAGAGAAGAATATTGTACGAATTATTAGTAAAAGAAATTCCGGGAAAGCATGATAGGTGTACTAGTCGCCGTGATATAACTTAAATGTACGGTGTCCGTGGGTGTGAGGTAGAGCATCGGCCTCGTAAACATAAGGTCCCTAGTTCGATACCCGGGAGCGGGTGTCAACTTCGGGATCGTTCATTAGCCCATACATTCGGCGCGAGTACTGGTGTAGTTCCCAGGAGAGAGATTAGTGTAAGTTGTAAAAACTTTTTTTCTCTATCGATGTAAACTGAATAAGTTTAAACTAAACGAATATAACTTAAATAATGTTGAATATGGCGCTAAACACCATACGGACAAATCGGGCCCTTATAACGTAAGAAAGTAAGCTGCAGGGCCCGTATTCTACAACCGAATTTTTTGGATTCTAGGTATGATTTCAAATTTAGAATGTACCGTAATTTCTGATTGGCTAACCTGAATGTGATTTGGCAAACCATCTGGATCAGCCAACCAGAATTTGCGTTACTTTAAAATTTCGATAATTCTTCAAAAGAAGAAATTTAGAAATGGTTAGTGATATCGGCAATGCATTCCTATTACAGTTCAGGGGAGCATGCACGTTGTAAATGATAAATCACCCGTTATGCATATACATTAAACTCCTTTTTACAGAGCATGTCTCACATAGGTCGCCATGCACAGGGAATGGTTTAAGTGCGCCCGATAACATCGCGGAAGAAATGGGTGAGTCAACATTCGTTTAGCGGCAACACGTGACATCCCACCTGATGAAATCACGTGACGATTGCCATCAGGCGTCGCTAAGTAGATTTAGTATCATATGTGAGACCGGTAACATGTTTGTACTTTGGAAATTAAATGAGTCATGGTCTATTAAAAGGGGGTTTAATGTATCTGCAAAAATTAGTGACCCAGGTCAGCCAGCCCGGACGGTGCAGGCTGACCTGGTTCGGTTTTTTTTTAATCGATCAATTTCAAATTAACAGTCTACTACGTGATTCGTTCGTTTGTTCAACAAACTTTTTTTTATGGATCCATATTTATGTGATCATTTGTTTGATATATTGCATCACGTGGATCTGCAATTATTAAACCCCTTCTATTAGAGCGCCGCTCAAATGAAAATCTCTTTTACCATCTACAGCTCTTTCCCTGATAAAACTGGACTATTGTTCATTATTTATCTGAAATGTTTGTCCTATGTCCTACACAAAAAGGTACATAAAGGTGCATCAATCGCAATGAACATTTTTACTACTCTTTCATACATCTATCTTTGGATCTTGATCTGCATTGTCCGCAAAAGGTCCTTGAGTCGCGCTTAGCAGCCCAAGAGTTAATGGAGGTCCTTACTAAATGTAGACCATGTTTCTTGATATGGTCACAACACTGAAAAAGTTCCCATTGAAAAACATAATCCAATGATTCTTTTTCTTCAACAAATAATCAAATTAACAATAAAACACATTCCTTATATGTCTTTTCATCTTTTATGACAAGACAAAGTAGCAAAAGTGCTTGACATCTTATTTTTAAGTGGGAGTACTATTGACTACCTCGACCCGGGTTCTCCCGTAACGGTGTTACACCATTGTCGCTGCCGTATAATTACTCACACGTATATACAGTGCCACATTTCTTTTCGGCGTAGCTGAATATGCTGGCTTTTGACCTACTTTTCGGAAGTGATATAAAATGAATAAACAGAAATTTGTGATTGGTCAAATATGTAGACATGCTTACTCTATGGGTCCCTGCCTATTTGCTGGCAAATTTACGCCGTCCATCTTTTTTTAAAGATATTTCTTGTTTATCATTTCGGACCTAAGCAACAAGTCGGGCGTCAAAAACAAAGTAGACCAGGTTATCAAAAACGCGTTTTTTACAAGCCCTACGCGAGTGCGCATGCGCATTTTTCCGGTTCCATTACCAGGAAGTGGTATGCGCCTAAATAGGGTCTTTATCGTTTTGGCTACATTCATGAAATTCCCGAGTGGGTGCAAACCCGATATTGCCTTGTTCAAAAGGTTAATTTATCACCCTCAAACAAAGTTGTGCAGTTGATATCGACATTAAGCCGCTTCCTCCCAGTTCAAGGACTTTATGATAATCGTTCACGAAACCTTTTTTCGTCGGATCTCCATAAATAAATTCTTATCTTTTGTTGCAGTGGTGGTGTAAGTGTGTTTGCTTAAACACTGATAAATTAGAAATATAGTCTTTGTAGAACTTGGGCTTTACCAGACAAAACCACGCGTCTGATTGAACCCTTTTTGATTTGTCAGTTCTTCCCAAGGCATTACTCACTGGTCACTTTCCCTTATAAACATTGCAGAAACATTGTTTAAGCTCTGTGTACGTTAATCCTTTATTATACAACCAAGAGCTTGAACGGCCCCAAGAAAAAGGATTTTTAAAATCATTGCGGGAAAAGGAGAAAATGCTGGTAACCAGCATTTTCTCCTTTTCCCACAATGTTTTCTATCCTTCAAAGACAAATTTCATAACTTGTGCAACCTTTCGTTTGTCGTCTGCAAATGCTTTCAATTAGGACCAGTCTGAAATTTTGTCGTTTTGTTAAGAGTAAATGGGGTCGATCTAAGAGGTTCGTACAAAGTCACCATTTTGACAACTGGGCCACGTAGGACCACTGTAATAAATTATTCCATCCAAAAGATGAATAGGAGAAGTTTTTGACATAACAATATTCTGTAACCTGTCGATTTCTCAACCCAGAGTTTACCCGGTAGAAAAGTTCCGATTAGTGAGGTACTAACCAGCATTTTCTCCTCCTACAACAATGTTTTCTACCCTTTCAAAAACAAATTATCATGAGTAGGGCCACATTCATTTTGTCGTCTGCAAATACCTTCAATTAGAACCAGTCTAAAGTTGTGTCGTTTGGTGAAGAATTCAATTTGTCTGTAACTCACAGAAAAGGGGCGTCGGGTTTGTACATCTTGTACAAGTATGTTGTTTTGTTTCCAAATCTGACTTTGTACACACACTACTTAACCCTGAACGAAAAGACAAAATTTTGGGTCTTTCGAAATCCAAAGCATTTGCTGATCACACATCAAATGTAGCGGCTCAAATGGTGGCAAATTGTCTCTGAAAGATAGAAAGCATTGTGGGAAAGGAGAAAATGCTGGTAACCAGCGTTTTCTCCTTTTCCAGCAATGTTTTCAAATGCCTTCTTCTTTAGGTTCGTTAACAGTCAGGATAGTGTGGTAAAGGGTAAAAAACCGACCCTCGTAGTTAGTCGGTAACAAACAGGGCAAGTAGGCAAAAGGTTGTGTGCTCGAATCCTGATTCGGTCTAAACTCTCTCAAGGGACTGTTGAAAACCATTGTCACAGAGCCCATTCCCCTTCATCCCTGAACATATATTCAGCAGGACCGGGTTAATGGTGTTGAATGAACTTCCAGCCTGTCTAATGTCGCCTAAAAGCACAGTTTAACAAATTGGTAGGATGTTCCAGGTTGGATCCCCGATCATGTCACAAAAAAGGTCTATAGGTCGATAGGTTTTCTTACTGATTAGTAGTTGACACAATATTCTTGCTAAGCCACTGGCTGCTTTCCTACAAGCGCACCTTCAAAACAATGATTAGCAGTGAGAGAAGAATTATTCCTGTCGCAATGACTATATCATCAGTCCTCGGATTTGAACCAGCGACCGCCTTCTTTTAAAGCGCTGTGGGCCTATCTTACCGGGACTGAGCTACAGAATGCCTAAGACTATTATTGCGCTCTACGATGGTAGCTACATTAAGGGTTGCAGGGTTCTGCGACAGTGACCTATGCGTTCCTTGAAATTTCTACCAGTTTGGAAAGGGTGGTCCACGATCCGACTTTCTAGAAGACGTGGTAACATGGATGAGGATACGAGGTCCTTCTTCAAGAGTTTGAAAGCTCTTCAATCAGACGTCGTTATCATCAACGTTGGCTGCCGCGACCTTTCGACCACGGCACCCAGGGACATCTATGAAAAGATTGTCGGACTGGTTGACCAGTAGAATATTTACTATAAATATACATGTACAAATTGGCGCTGTGGGGGTATGGTTGGTTGTCTTGGGCACTCGTCATAACTCGGCAAACTCCGTACCCATATCTAACTTGATCAACGGATCACCCGATTTTTGTCGAATGTTGTCTTAGGGCAGGGAATAGACTTACCGGTGAAAATGTAAAAAAGACAATTTATCGAATACTGTCGCTGCTAGTACTACATGATGATGATGATGATAATGATGATGATGATGATAATGATGGTGATAATTAATTTTAAAAAAAAACTAAGAAAAATACTCTTCCGTTTAATATAGTAAGGATGGAATTCCAAATTTTATTTAACCGGATATGTTACACGAGTGTGTGTTGCACAACCACCGGTTTTGCGATTTGCTGAAATCGCGGAAATTTCAAACGAGTCAAGATGGGTCCAAAGAGGAAATGTAAGTATTGTAAGGCTTACGTCGTAACACCATACTGAAAAGCATTTATGATACTTTTCAGGTTGTCATGCATTTGTTTTAAAGTTCAAGAAACATAATGTCTTGAATACATAGAAGGCGGTGTTCGAGTAAATCAAACACCCTGATGTTCGAGTCCCATTAAAATTTTCTAGTGAACACTTTTGAAATACAAAACAATACTATGTATACTTGTTGATAGATGAACCTTTACAAATTACACTATAGGCAAAGAACAGATTAGTAAATAAGTGATCTTCAGCTCAGTTTATGATGGATTTGTTCATTTTTAGTATTGGAGGAAAGAACAATCATTCATTCCAAAAACAGTGGGGTAAAGGTATTTCCGATTCGGGGTCTAGCTCCGATGTTATTTTTGTGATTGTTTCTCCTCTAGCGGAGAAACAATCACAAAAATAACATCGGAGCTAGACCCAGAATTGGGAGTAGGGTAAAGGGAGCAATTGCGCCATTTCTGACAAAGTTTTAATTTAGCTTATAATCATATATCTTCAGTATATCTTAAATGAATTAGTTGTCAATGAAAATTCCATTTTTCAACAGCATGCAATACATCGACATAAAAGAAGCAATTGCTTATTCAAAGCAATAGCTGTTTTGTTCTCATACTGTTTTTAAACAGTAGTTCTACATTTTCTAGCACATTAATTGGTAGATATTAATTAGTAGATATGTTTTCGATATTCTCATAAAGCAACAAGGTCTGGTCCCTCAAAAGCAGCAAAACGAGCAAAAACGACGGCTGGTAAAATACAGTACAGGTGGGAATATGAAGGTGATAAACAGACATGGACGCAGTACTCAGACGCTGTTAATACTCTTCTTACAGATGCTTTTGACGGAAATAAAAAGCAGGTAAGAATACAGGTCAAAGTAAGTAGGGTAATGTGATTTTAAAATCATTATTTGTTCTCCAAAAATCTGTGTTATGAGAACTCAGTAGAATCTGCCATGCAATAGTGAAATATAGCGGCAGGACCACCAATCTGACAATATTTTACATTATCTCTTTCACTACTATATAAGTAGGTCACACTTTTTCACAGGCCACTAATACACCTTTGCTGCAAGATGGAGAACCACTTTGTTCATAACATGAATAAGACAGTGGATGGTGCAGTTCTGGTCTTGATCTATACTGTCCACAAAAGCTTTTTGTATTGTCTACAGTAAGGAAAGAGTTAAGGCTGCATTTTTTATTTTCAGTAGAACATTGTGTTAAACATCAGGGTTTTGCCTTGGCAACAAAAATAGGGGGTCATTGTGACCCCCTAGTCAAAAATAATGGGGGTCATTTTGGAATTTGTGGGGGTCACAACAAAATGTAATTGGCTTAGACAAAAGCTACTATTTGTGAAATAATGTGTGTTTATTTGTGTTTTCTATGCACTGTAAATCTTTTTATACCCTATATGTTTTATTACATGGTGATAGATAAACAATAACACCAGAGATTCTCTATATAGAGGGAGCTTAAGGCCTAGATGGTTCATAAAGAGTATCTGGAGTATGCTTTATGTACACCTGTTTTTAACAAGCAAATATGCCCAAGATAGCTGCAGAAAAGCTGTCAGATCTCAAAGTGATTTTAATCTTGCAAGAGTATCATCATGACTGCTAGTGTTTTGATCTTGCACAAGGGTTGAATTTTGAAGTTTGTGCATCTTCTATCTGTGGTAAAGGGTTATTTTATTTTGTTTTTATCATTTAATTGGTGAAAATAGCTTGTTGTCCGCCGGATTGGGAAGTCTCTATTGTTTAGCTTGATAGAGATGCCCATTTCGGCCGAAAATACACGACTTTCACCAATTAAACTGCCGATTCTTGTGGTCTGACACATGGGTTGCATTCATGCCACGGTTTTTAACGAATAAAAAAGTGTATCTCTTTAGCTAATTTACGGTAAACCCTCGAGACCTTGAAATGATTTTCTAAGTGCTCTTACCAGGTGTTTTATCGTCTGGTCTTTGTTTAAGGGCTATTCTTCCTTGCAGTCAGCAAGAATGACGTCGATTTTGACAGAGCCATATTGTTTTCATTCGAGATCGACTGGTTTAGTTTCGAGCCGTTAAAGACGGACGGTTTTCTGGAAAAATTGATACACAGTCCAGTGTTTCGTCCCAATTTTACTTCGTACTCCAGATTTTTCATCTACTGGCGGTGTCACATTGTCGGTAGCATATATGATCGTTAGTAACTCTTGTCGTATTTGTGCGTCAACAATGAAGCACTGTTGAAAAAATAGCGCGTCATTTTCCTTAAAAATGCATCAAAACGCACAAAATCGTGCGTCAAGGAAAACCCTGAAACATTGTGAGGATTATATGAAAAAAATCCTGTTTGTGCAATAATATTTGCATTTTAACATTATAAAAGAAGGTTCAAGGGCCAGTATTAACCCTTAAAGTGCAGAATAAAGCCTCCAGACTTTTTGAGTCCTGTAATAAGACCCAAATATTTGCAGTTCTTTTGTCTATAGTGCTTCAGAAAAGCAGACAGTGTAGATCAAAGATCAGACTGCACGTTTTGTGCAGTCTGATCAACATGCAGTCTGATCTTGATCTACACTGGCTGCAAAAGCATCTAAGTTGTGAAATGCGCTTTAAGGGTTAAGCTTTTTATTAGAAAACACTTGGAACCAGTCACACACTAAAAGGTGAAAACATCACAATACGTATCATGATTCACCTATAAATGAAATATCACCCTATATCCAGATACAGTTTTGTTGGCGATACCCATCCCTTGTCTGGGAATGCTTTCATTATGGACAAGTCTAAAATTTTGTTGTCTGCTCAAGAGTTAATTGACATAGCCACTGACAGCAGATTTCACTTTATTTAGGTTTTTTTTTTCTTTTTCTTTTTTTTCTTTATCAGACTGAAAATGTATTTTATTTAAGGCCCTTAATTTAGGGTCAGTCTCACATGAATCATAAACTCCTTACTGGATGACATAATTGTATATTCATTCGTATTGAGAGTTTATACATGACATACTAAGTGTGGTTCAAAGGATTTGATTTGTCATTTGTTTGTTAGATAGCATAGAAGGAAAAGAGGAATACGAGATAACATAGAAGGAAAAGGGGAATTACGCTAGTTATGGGCATTTTTTCCTTTTTGCTACAAAGTTTTTAAAAGTATTCTTTCTTAGGGTCAGTATAACTTTGGATTGTGTAGCAGAGCTCCAGATAGAGGGAGTGATTTTGATTTCAAATAAGAAAATATTAATTATTCTCAACTAAACCCTATGTTATGGGTTCTCATTAGAATCGTCTCATCGGGACGATTCTAATGAGTACCCACAACATAGGGTTTTGCAGAGAAATAATGAATTTATAATACCATCACTCCCTCTTATCTGGAGCTCTGGTTTAGTAAAGGGATAATTGAGGCCACTTTATGTTTCAGGTTAACTTTGACCTTCCAAATGGCGTACAGATGAGCGTTATATTTGATAAAGGAGTTCAGAAAAACAAGAAAACAGGCTGGGAGAGACCTGTCAGACTAGCCGTGACAGACGAGGATGGAGAATGTAAGTGAATGGGATAAATGATTAGAACTATTTATCAAATAATCTAAGTTTTTACAGACCCCCATGAAGGCAAGTGTTTGAAAACATTTTGGGAGAGGCATCAAGTCAACTTAGGTTACTTTAGTAGATGCAGTAGATCAAGATCAGGCTGATTTTGCAGTGTGAATTTGGATCGGGTTGCACAGAACATATTCTGATCCTGTCAAAACTGTCCACTGTTTTTTCATGGCAAAAACACCTGTAAAATTGTAATGTTTTGGCCTGGATTCCATATTTAGAAAGTTCATTTCATTTACTTAGTGCTAATTGACACAATACCTCATGTAAAGAAAAGTCTTTTGCACCGTGATGATATACAAACATGTTTGATGACAGATTTAAAAATACAAAATAATTAAGAGTACTCTCCCCCAATACTGAAAGTTAAACATCATGAAGTATTTTTCATTTGCCACATTGTTTTCTAAAGTTATCCACAGCAAATCACAGCTGATTTTCAATGTGATTAGATTTATCTTACATCATTTAGCTTATTATGTATGGAACTGGGAAGATGAACATGGAAAGTACAATCCATATGGACCGAAAGTGACATTAGAGTTGGAAACTGCGCATAGCAACAGCGAATCTACAGTAGACATAGAAGCGATGGGAAGATCCTACAGTGTAGATCTGGATCAGATGGAACAGACAAATACAGCTACAAAGGTGAAACGTAAAATTAAAAGGGAACAATCAAGTAAGTTTGAAGACATTTACTTTCTCATGATTTTCTGAGGGGGATAAAAGTTTTTGTGAAGTCTAATTTATTAAACCTTTGCCAAACAAACTGGAGTTTTAGAGGCCCTGTGGTAGAAGGCCTTTGAAAACATTGTGGGAAAAGGAGAAAATGCTGGTAACCAGCATTTTCTCCTTTTCCCACAGTGTTTTCTACCCTTTCACAGACAAATCCTATACAGTGTTTCTCCCAGAGCGCGTTTCTTGCGTTTTTGACAATGATTTCTTAGCGGATGTACTAAAATTCCATGTGTGCGTCTTTTCTGATGCAACCAAAAAAATACCAGTTCAATCAAAACAATATTTTATAAAGCACACCATGACATCGAGCCGAAATACTAAGGGGCAAAATAAGGTTCGTATGCAGAGAAAGATTTCATATGCCATGATAATTTTATACAAAGAGTTTATGATACGGTGCCGAGTGTCTGAAACCGATTTTATTGATAATTTATTGATAAATATCTGCCAGTACTGCACAAAAAAGAATTAAAGCACATAAATTGCTACCAACTGGCTTCTCTTTGACACAGTCACACATTTGAAGCTCTTGTTTAGTAATAAATAACTAGGTACGGAATAACTATAGGAAGGTCAATTTGTAGCCGCGCTTTAAACGTGTATGGTTTGTGTATTCTAGAGGCTTTCCGAAACAGAATAGCAGGTAAACCGAAAAAGGAAAACAGAAAGGACTTGCAGGCTGTTTTGTTGTCCCTTCCACAAGTAAACACCTTGAAACGTGAAAAAAATGAAAAATCATCAAACGCAACAAATATCCGGGTCATGTCAGACTAAGAAAAATATTTTCAGTTCAGAGTCGGCAGAGTCTCAGGGAAAGGTCCCTAAATGTGAATTTAAGTAGCTTTAAAATGGCATATATAAAGGTGACCCTCAAGATTTTTGTATGACCCCCAAAAATTTGGAAAAGGGATCACAAATTACCCTCAAAAATTTGAAGCTGGAAGAAACACTGCCTATAATTTGATTTTAATATAATTTTTTTGTCTGCAAACTGCTTTGAATATGGCCAAGAAAGAGTTAAAAAGATTAAAGAAATTGTTAGCAAAAATTATGTGCCTTTATCAACTCTATAACAAACAACAAAATTTTTAATCCATCTATTTTTCATGTATTTGCAGACATCAAATCAAATGTTGCTCAAATTATGGAATTGGTCCCCCAGAAGCGTTTTGAAAACATGTCGGGAAAATGAGAAAATGCTGATACCCAGCATTTACTCCTCTCTCATGGCTTACCATTGTTTCCACCATGGTTATGTGAGAAAATAGTTGGTGTTTTGAGAAGAATATTGTGCAAAGTACTGGTAAAAGAAACTCCAGGAAAGCATGGATAGGTGCACAAGGCACCACAATATAAGTGAAGTAATTTTGAAATGGTGTTAAACACCATGCTAACAAACAAACACATGTACTATTTTTATAGAGGCCATTAAAGCTGATCCTGACGCAGCAGACCCAGTGTCTTCTTCATCTACTGATACACCTGCCAAGGGAGATAAGGCTACAAAAAGTGGACGAGGCAAGTCTGGTGGCAAGGTCAAGGTTGAACCTGAAGAGGACGAGGCTGTGGAGAAGAAAGCTTCAAAGTCAGGAGCGAGAGAAAGACCCGCAGGTATTACAAGGAATTACTAAACGAAATGTATAATGCTAATTCTGAAATTTAAAAAAAATCTTTATGGTACTAAATGTTCATATTTTGCTTAATCTCAACCTATACAATACTAAATAAACCTAAAGACATTTTCTGAATTGAAAGCAATTGCAGACAAAAACTTAAACATTTCTAAAACTTGAAATTTGTGCTAGAGAGGATAGAAACATTGTGGGAAAAGGAGAAAATGCTGGTTACCAGTATTTTCTGCATTTCTCACAATGTTTTCTACCCAATCAATCAAAATTCTGATCATTTGTATCACTTTTGGATCGTTGTCTGCAGATACTCTCAGTTAAAAAAAATATAAAATTTGTCATTGGGAAAGGGGTTAATGAAGCAATATTGCTTTCAGTTTAAAACTAACACTAATGGTTTATATTTCAGTAAAGACAGTTGTTATGTCGGGTAAAGCCCCAGTGGACCCGGAGTGTACAACTCTAGTGGGCAAAGCTCATGTGTTCTACGAAGGTAAAGATGTTTACGACTGCATGTTAAATCAGGTATAATTTTTAGATATGGTTTTTCTTTGTTTTTTTTAAGCCCCTACACAATGAAGTGGGAGGGGAAATTCTGGAATCAGGGGGTCTTCTGTTAGTGGTTAAAGTCAACTCTTCATGGTCATCTTCTACAGTTTTGAAACATTTTAACTGAAAATTTAGGTGGGAACTTGTGCCCTTGCAATTTTCATTAGTATTACTCAACTGTCATAAGAGTTATAGCCCCTTGGACTTTTTTTTTCATGGTGCAGTGTTCAGGCGAACAGTGTTGGGTAATTGTCAGCATACAAGAACTGGTTCATTTGGTTTTTCTCTCTTTTTCTTTTTCTTTTTTTTTGTTACAAGTTATTGCTCCTTTTATCACAATATTTTCTTAAGCTTTCTTCTAGAACTTGGTAAAATTATTTCTTTTCAGAGAAAGATTATTCAGACAACTTTAACTCTTTAACTCTATGGCTTTTGGTTCACAAAAAAACCCTTAGAATTATCTGATTGATAATATTAATGGTCATTCTTATTTACTCATTACCACACATCAAAATATTAGTTATGTCCAAATTGAAACCTTTTGCTGGAAGCAAATGTTAATAAAAAATTGAAAATTTGTTTTTGGAGGGGTAGAAAACATTGTGGAAAAGGAAGAAAATGCTGGTTACCAGCATTTTCTTCTTTTCCAACAATGATTTCAAAGGCCTTTTTCCTCAGAGTCATGAACTTTCAGGATTATGTGTTAGAGGGTTAACTTGTATAATTTGGAAGCTCTTAAAATCTGTTTCAAATTTCAGACCAATGTTTCAAATAACAACAACAAGTACTTTGTGATCCAGCTTTTAGAGGAAGACAGTAAAAAATCCTATCATGTGTGGTTTAGATGGGGCAGAGTTGGATATCAAGGACAAAACAATCTTGTCCCTCATGGACCCAACCTAGAGGCTGCAAAACAAAACTTTATGAAAAAGTGAGTAACTTGAAGAGGAAAGCTCTTCACTCTTCGTAACCGCACATGGATAGTAGAATGATTTTTGTTAAGTGGTTTATGGTTTTAGCCATTTACAACATTATTTTGGATATATATCACTACAGCTAGAGCACCTATTCGAGCTCTTCTGGAGAATCATTTACCAGTACTTTGCACAATATTCTTCACAAGCCGTTGGTTGCTTTCCTGCATAACCACAAGTGAAATAATGATCAATAGCGGGGTAGTCTAGTCAAGTGAAGCCTTTGTTTAGTGTAGTCACAACTTCAGAAATAGCATGCCAACATTTTATGTATAAGATGTGTATCATTCACATTTACTTCCTCAGTTCTAATCCTTTGTGGCCATGGAGTGAAGGTGAGAATTAGTAATCAGGCAGTACTGCATTAGATCCTTACTACAATTATAAATATACTGCAAAGAAATTTCTCGCGATCTGATGGATAATATGCCTGGAACATAAAGACATGTATGTACACTGGCAAAGTCAAGGGAAAAGCAGTTTCCGTTTCAGGCGCCCCCGTATACATAACTACACTTTCAACACAACATCCAAAATGGCGGTGGCGATCAGTACTGATTAGCCTGCACCACATTACTACTAGGTTCCCTTGATGGTTGTCATTAAAGTGGAAAGAATGTACTGTTTTTTAAAATAAATGAATATACATGTACTTACATATATTATTGTTTGATGTCATTCTAAAACAAATACACAGGGTTAAAACAAGCCATCCCTTTGTCAAGTAAGCAAACTGTGAAGTGTCGAAATTCATACATTACAAAGTTAAAAGGATAACGTAATGGTCGTTTGAGGCTACTAATGGTTGTTTACTTTTGCCAACAAATCATTAAAATGCATAGTTACTTACCTTGAAGGTGTTTAAATCCATGTTTACATAAAAATATGTCGAATGTCTATCGCAATGACATCATCAAGTTTATGCACCAAACTTCACATTTTACCAAGGTTTCAATGACGCCAGCTCTCAGGGAAATTTGATTTCGTCAGCATACTCAATTTGTGAGACCATAAAAGAGCGAAATTTTTCTGAATTCATGTTGAATTGGTAAAACTTTGCTGTATAAAAAATTCATTGAACAGTCAGGTGGCAGGGGACTTGGAAACTTCTTCACGGCTGTGGCAAAAGATGTTGCCACCTAGGACACACTCAAAAAACTTTGTTGTTAATAACTTTTTTTTGCTCTCTCTTTACATCCTGAAGTAGAGTTGTAGCAGACATCTTTAAAAAAGACATCTTTATAAAATAAAATTACATGTTATCAATATAATTGTTGGTTTCATACATGAGTACATGATTATGTTAATATTGTGGTCAAAGAAAATCTTACTTGTTACAATACTTTTAAAAGTGGTTTGCTCCAAGAAAGAAAAAAAAGTCTACATGTGGTAATATGTTAAGTTGTGCTATGTTACAATTTCAGATTTCTGGACAAAACTAAGAATCATTGGGCAAACCGACACTCATTTACAAAACATCCAGGAAAGTATGATCTTCTAGAGATGGATTACAGTGCTAAGGTAAGCTTTTAAACTCTGCCAAATGACAAATTTTCAAACTTACTGAAATTCAAAGCTATGCAGAAAATGGTTGCTCAAGTTTTAGAATTATCTATGAAAGGAAAGGAAACATTATTGCTGGTAACCAGCATTTTCTCCTTTTCCTACAATGTTTTCAGAAGTATTCTTCCTCAAGGTTGTTGAAACTTTGGGCCCGGCCAGGTAGCTCAGTGGTTAGTATATCCTACTTGTGACCTCGTGTTTAATCCACTTAATATTCCTAAGGGAATGAAAAATACACAATTTAAACTTGTTTACTCTATTTCAGTATTTCGGCTTTTGCCTTTATCAAGAAATTTGACATGAATTTTCATGTCAAATTTCTTGATAAAGGCAAAAGCCGAAACATTGAAATAAAGTAAACAAGTTTAAATTGTGACCTTGTGGTTGTGAGTTCCATACCCAGTTGAGGCAAACGTTCTTTCTGGTGATTTTTTGCCTCTCACCTCTGATGCATGTGAGAGAAGTAGTCAGTTATTTGGAAAGAAATTTGTTTCAGTACTGGTGTGAGAAAGCCAGGAAACACATGCATAGGTGTACTGACTGCAGTGATATGACCTAAGCTGTTAAAACAGCGTTTTACCCCAATACAATAAATCGACGAAACTTTGGATTGTGTTGGAAAGAGTTAACCCATAGAGGGACAGAAAAATCAAATGGACATTATTAATTAACAGGCAAAAAATCCAGATACTGCTCTTTCACAGCTTTTTGGGGGAACCAGGATGTATTAATGCACTAGAATGTGTAGATCAAAGATAAGACTGCACATCATTATGTAATATGATTTTGAACTACATTGGCCAAAATGCAACATAAGTTGTGAAACATGCTTCAAGAGTTAAGATCTGATGGATTTTCAGTCTGTTTTTACTATAGTCTATTTTAGACCTTCCAGCCGAGCCCTGTAGCACAGTCAGAAACAGAAAGGACTCGTAAATAGCACTTACAAGTTTAATTCCCAGATCAGCCAACTTTTATTGAGGACTGATGAACTGTTTTGGATAAAATTTTAGTTGAAAGCAGTCATAACATTCACCTTAGAAACAAAGCCTTATACTTAAATTTTCAGAATGAGGATGTAGTTGATGCTCCAGAAGAGTTGAAGAAGAAAAATAGTGTGAAAGTCCCAGATTCAAAGCTGGATAAAAGATTACAGGTACATGTTTGTTTTTTTGTTTGATAGTTTTATGCTGCTGTCAACAGTACATGTATTTTCCTTAGCATCAGAAGATTTGAGCAAGAAAAGCTTTTGGAAATCCTAGATTCAAAGTTAGATAAGAGATCACAGGTACATGTAGATGTAAATACCACATTAGTTCTAGAGTATCCTACCCTCTTTGTCTTGGCCATATATGCCTTGTTTAGAATAACATGATGTGTTCTTTGTTGTTGTCTATGGCAGGAATGAGTGTGGAAGACTTAGCGGTGCGTATCTTTGTGGGCAGATGTGAATACCAGACTCTACCTATGTTACAGAAATAACCCAAATGTTCAAATTCTAAATTCCTGGACTGACTCTGATTGGCTGAAACATTCTGCATACACTAGTCCTGGAATTTAGAATTTGGGCAGTGGTTAGAATGCAAATTACCACTGAAATCATTGATCAGACCGATGCCAAAATCTCAGACTGCTTCAGAAACTGTTGTCTATGTCACAATGTATTTAAGTAGTATAGCTTAGATGTTTAACATGTCACCTCAAGAAAAAAGTGTAATTGGTGCCATGTTGTATGAAAAGGGTGTGTTTTGCAACTGCAAAAAGTATTGACCCAGGTCAGCCTGCGCAGGCTGACCAGGGCCAAAACTTTCTGCTATTGGTCTATTTTCTGCAGGTTAATGACAAGTTTACCTCAAGTCTACCGCAAGTCTACTGTAGCACAAAATCTAATGTAGTCGTAAAGTGTCTCGGATTAGCCTACGCGGACTGCGCATGCTGATCCGAGACGACACTTATGCAAATGTCCGAATGCCCCTTTTTGTGTGTTGCAAGCCATATATATTTTATCTCTCTACAGGACCTCATTAACCTAATCTGTGATGTGAAATCTATGGAAGAAGCTGTTGTAGAAATGCAGTATGACGCAAAGAAAGCTCCACTTGGTAAACTCAATACATTAAACATAGATATGAAGCATTTAATGCATATCTTGATACATTATGCCAAGCAATTCATCACTATTCTTGATCCGTAAAATCCATTTTGTTTTAACAACTGACTGATTCATGAGGTAGTATGGTCCTAAGATATGCAGGAAATTTACCAAAAGGGAATAGTTTTGATCCGTGTCAGCCTGCATGGATGCACAGGCTGACATAGGTCGATAATTTTTGCAGATGCATTAGACCCCCTTTTCACAGACTATAGCTCATATTCATTACATGTACAATTTAAAACATATCAAACAAATATGGTCAGGTAGATAAGTCCTTGCAGGAGAGAGCCAATCCAAGTGGATCGGTTGTTAAATCACAGGGCTAGTTATCTAGGGGTCATGGGTTTGAATACTACCCCACCCATGCTCACTTCAAGGATTAGTGCATGTTTTTGTGAGAGGATTCATTCCTCTGTCAGTACTGAACATTATTTTGACATTGTTTATTTATGTTGGAAGCAGCCAGTGGCTTGATAAGAAAGTGATGCACAGGACTTGTAAGAGATATTAATGGAATGAATGGATAGGACTGGTGCTCTGGGCGCCTTGATATGACTTGAGAATGTGTGATAAAGGTTTCAGGGATTAATTGTTGTTTAACTCTTTACCAAACGACAAAATTTTAGACTTGTCCAAATTGAAAGCATTTGCAGACGACAAAGTAAATGTGACTTGAAAATTGAAATTTGTATTGGGAAGGGTAGAAAACATTGTGAGAAAAAGAGAAAATGCTAGTTACCAGCATTTTCTCCATTTCCTACAATGTTTTCAAAAGGCTTTTTTCTCGTTAAAAGTTGGGATTGTGCAGTAAAGGGTTAATCCTTTACCACACAATCCCAGGCTTTAATTACCCCCGAGAAGAAGGCTTTTGATAACATTGTAAGGAAAAAAGAAATTGCTGGTTACCAAGTTAACATTGAAAACAATGTGAGAGAAAGAAAATGCTGGTTACCAGATGATTACAAGCATTTTGTGCTTTTCCTGCAATGTTTTGAACACTTTCTATGACAAATTCCAAATTATGGGCCATGTTAAATTTGATGTCTGCAAACAATTTCAATTTGGACCAGTCTAAAATTTTGTTGTGTGGTTAAGGGATAATAAGAACATAGGAGATAATTGTGATGTGAAACCGATGTCGAAAAAGTGTTGTTAAGTTTTTGATTGCTTTTTATTTGATTCTTCACAGGCAAATTGACGACAGATCAAATAAAGGCAGGGTATGCTGCTTTAAAGGAGATTGAAGCTTGTATAAATAGGAATGACTTTGGGTCTGCTTTAACCCAGGCTTGTGACGAGTTCTACACTAGAATACCTCATGATTTTGGGTAAGAAATTTTAGTGGATGTTTGATATCTTCAATCGCATAATTTGTTATTATTATCTTCTATGTCAAATACCTCTACTGTGCTGCTTTTTAGTACTACTTGCTTGGGTCAGCAAGCTTATGTAATGACCCTGTGTCTGTCTTTTGTACGTCAAAAGAGGAAATGTAAGTATTGTAAGGCTTACGTCGTAACACCATACTGAAAAGCATTTATGATACTTTTCAGGTTGTCTGCAATGTGTGTGTTAATCTTTTACCATGCAATCCCGGGTTTTAATGACCCTGAGAAAGAAAGCTTTGGAAAACATTGTGGGAAAAGGAGAAAATGCTGGTTACCAGCATTTTCTGCTTTTCCCACAATGTTTTCTTATCTTTTACAGACAAATCCCATTACTTGTGCCATATTTACTATGTCCTTTGGAAATGCTTCCAATTTGGATCTGTCTAAAATTTTGTTGTACGGTAAAAGGTTAATTGTTTAGCCCTTTACCACACAATCCTGACTTTTAAAGACCCTAAAAGAGATGGTTTTTGAAAACATTGTTGGAAAAGGAGAAACTGCTAGTTTAGCCTGGTTATCAGCATTTACTCCTTTTCCTACACTGTTTTCAAAAGCTATTTTCCTCATGGTTATTAAAACACAGGATTATTTGGTTAAGGAGTAAGGGGAAATGAATTAAAGGGACATGGAACTGTGTTGGGGATAGCTTTTTTGTACTTATCAGTTATGTTTGCTTTGCAGAATGAGACCGCCCAGTAAGATAACAACAAAAGAACAAGTGAAACAGAAAATTTCTTTACTGGAGGTTGGTTGCTATATTTTCATCTTGGTTTTTGACTGGGGGATTTTTGCTTTGGCTGTTTTTGAAGAAAACATTGAGATTTTGTTGTAGCCCTGTCGTTGCCTGTGTTGTCATTGTCATACAAAAACTTTGACATTTTATAATTTCTCTGTCATCACCTAAAAATAAAGATAATGTTTGTTTAGTTCATTTGGCGCTCTATTGATTAAGTCCGAGATATGTTCGGTATATAGTTAAGAGACAAATCATATTTGGATGGCTCATAAAGACATGTTTGACTCTGATTATTTTATAACAGGACCTTGGAGACATTCAGATTGCCTTTAAGATGTTAAAACAAGGAGATATTGACTATTTCATAAAACAAGGAGATACTGATTATTTCATAACTGGAGACATTCAGAATGCCTTTAAGTTGTTAAAACAAGTAGATATTAATTATTTTATAACAGGCCCATGGAGACATTTATATTGCCTTTAAGAGGTTAAAAAAAAGGAGATATTGTTTATTTTATAACAGGCCCTGGGAGACATTCAGATTGCCTTCAAGATGTTAAAACAAGGAGATATGTCAGAAAATCCAGTAGACAGACATTATCACTCACTGAAATGTGACCTTGAGGCATTGGAGCATAGTGCTAAAGAATTTAAGGTAAGATTTACTGTTGTCTTTGAGTCAATAGGTATTTTGGACATACAGATTGATTGATTTACTGCATACGTGAATATATATGTGTCTTGAAAAATTCACGAATTACTGATAACAGACAACTTGCATATGTAAATATTTGCAAATTCAAGACACTTGTTATTTGTTGGTATACTTGTGGTAAAATACGCCAACAGAAAAGTTTGCAAATTTTTCAAATTCGCAAAATTGCAAAAATTTCTACATCGCACAAATATCCCCTTATACAATATTGATTGACTGATTGATTGATTGGTTGTAAGCAATTAATGCTGTTTTCAACATTATTTCATTTATATCACAGCAGCCAGTGCACTTATCCATGCATTCCTGGAGTACCTTTTATGACTACTTTGCAGATATTCCGCCCAAGCCACTGGCTGCTTTCCCACATAACCATTGTCAGAGCAATGAACAAAAGTGAGAGAGGAATGAATCATGTTGCAATGACTATCATCAATCCTCAGAAAGAAATGTGCCAAGCTAGGGATTTGAACCAGCCGTCCCCTGGTCACAACTCCTGTATGCTGCAGATTGAGATTTTTGCAGCATTTTCTCTTCTTTACATGTTTTCTACCCTTCCAAGGACACCTGTCATCATTTCAGTCATCTCTCATTTGTGGACTAACTTGGGACCTAAACAGATGTATTAATACAGAAAACAATTAGCCCTGTAATGACCCCGAGGAAGAAGACTATTGAAAATGTTGTGGGAAAAGGAGAAAATGCTGGTAACCAGCATTTTCTCCTTTTCCCACTATGTTTTCCACAGGTTCAAAGAAATTTTCTAATTTGTGCAACATTTAGTTTGTCATCTGCAAATGCTTTCTGTTTGGACCAGTCTAAATTTTGTTGTTTAGTGAAGACTTAATTGTTCTGTATTTTCT
Source organism: Hippopus hippopus (assembly GCA_946811185.2). Taxonomy (NCBI): domain Eukaryota; kingdom Metazoa; phylum Mollusca; class Bivalvia; order Cardiida; family Cardiidae; genus Hippopus; species Hippopus hippopus. The sequence continues at coordinate 8,187,325 of OX328103.1, read as the reverse complement.
ACCATGTCAGATGATTGAAAAATACCTGCAGAATACTCACGCAGCCACACATAATCAATATAAAATGAAGCTTTTGGACGTGTTTGATGTAGCTAAGCATGGAGAATTAGAAGGATATAAAGATTTGGGTAACAGGTATGTTTAAACCTTTTTATTATATGTTGATTACGAAACAATATCTTTCAAAATGAATTTTTAGACATGGGTGATTTAAAATTGCAAAAAAAAGCTTCTGCTGTTCATTTGCCCATGTTGAAAGCGTTTACAGTTAACTTACTAAGTGAGTCATGCTCTGAGACAAGGGGATTTAATGCATCTGCGAAAAGTATCAGCCCATGTCAGCCTTGGCCTAAACTTTAGTTTGATTTCATCACTTGCATTTAAAGTGAAATACCACAGAGTCCAAAAATTTCCAGAAAAGGCACTCGTCCTGTATGACAAGTGCCTTTGAAAAAACACTTGCCCTGCTTTGATCCTAACTCGACCGACGAAGAAAAACCCTTCTAATATTGGACTCTGACATTTTTTTTGCAGACAAAATGCAAACGTTAAATAAATTGTCTCCATTAGCAAAGAACCATAAATACCAGGTTTCAGTAAGCGGTACCGTTTATCCTGTCACCTTCTGTAATTTCGACCCGATAACAGGGTGCCGTATATTTTTTTGTTATCCGTCAGTTGGTCATGTGACCGCTAAGCACGCACCTGCTAACTGGCACTATTTTCAACCAAGCGTCTTACTGCCGTAATGAATGAATAAATCACTAGCGAGTACTTTTGCTCGTTTAATTAATAGTCTGTTATGTTAAAACACATTGTCTTCTTCGCCACAATACTTTTTCTGTGGATGTACGTCACGTTCAATAATTATGACGTAGCCAGTATCATTCATGACATCATTATTGCAGCTGCATATTCAGAGGGTTTTGTAAACACGGTTCTTCATTTTTTAAAGTATTCATAGATCTAGTGAGAAAGATGTCAATATGTGCCTTATTTCGAGCGAAATGTGCAATTTAGTCGGATTTTGGATTGTAATTGAGAAAAAGGATAAATAAAATAGACGGTTGGTGTCCTGGATTGGGAAAGTCGATCAGGCTTGGCTTCGGAAATTTATTAAAGGTACGGTCTTTATCGGTGGTTTTTTTTCTGTTTGTTTGTTTTGTTTTGTTCCGTTGTGTACAGTGAGTGACAGGATAAATAGAATTGATGGTTGGTGTCTTGATGGGTTAAGTTTATCGGGCTCGGCTCTGAAATTTATCCAGATCGCCTTCGGCTCACCAGATAAATTCCTCCGCCTTGCCCGATAAACTTAACCCATCCAAGACACCAACCATCTATTCTCTATTTATCCAGTCAAGTTACAGAAATTAATAAAGCCAAAACAACACTGTTTTTCCAACTGGTTTCGGGGAATTATTTGCGTTGATATTCATATCCTTCGTAAAGTCGCTTGTATTGCATTAGATCTACCCGAAGCATATTAAAACATTCTTCTTTGCAATTTATTTGTTTACTATTTCCTATTCACTTCTCGTCCTGCTGGACCATGACTGATATTTCACTCGTCCTCATCCATATCTTACTCTTAAATACGAGCAGACAAGTGGATTCTTTGGACCCTGTACCATTGAAAAGGGTGTTAACTCCTTACAAGATAAAAAAGATTTGACTTATCCATGTTGAGAGCATTTGCAGATGATACATGAAATTTTTCTAAAACTATGGGATTTGTCTGTGAAAGAAAAGAAAACATTTCGGGGAAAAAAAAGGAAAAAATGCTGGTTATGAGCATTTCCTCTTTTCCCTCAATGGTTTCATAAGCCTTCTGTGTTAAGGTCATTTAAACTTTGGATTATTTGGTAAAGGGTTAGAAAGCAAACATAGTTATAGCATAGGTTTAATTCTTTACCAGATCACAAAATTTCACAATTATCCATTTTTAAATGCATTTTCTCATTTCCCCATTAATGTGTTTTCAGTAGCTTTCTTTTGTAGGATGATTAGAACATGGAATTAAGGAAGCGTAAAGAGAGTGACCTGAATTTTTATACAAGTGACAGTATTTATTTGGCTAATTTTGACTTGTTTACAGAATTTTACTTTGGCATGGGTCCAGATTAACAAACTGGGTCGGAATATTAAGCCAAGGGCTGAGAATTGCTCCCCCTGAAGCTCCAGTGACTGGATATATGGTAAGAGAACATTTGAGTCCATTATTATTATTGACCAGCCAGTCTTAGATTGATTCTAATTCAAATTCCAATCTTAAAAAGTAATACAATTTCTGATTGACTAAACCATGATTTAGTCAAAGCATCGTCTAGCCAATCAAAAACTGTATTACTTTCAAAGTAGCACAATGTCTGATTGGCCTCACCAAATAGTATACCCAATCAGACACTGTGAATTTTGAAGTGTAGAAAATTCTTCAAAATTAGAATGCAATTCAGAATGCTTAGTAAATATAACTTCTGTTTCAGAATTTTTAACTGTACAAGCTATCTGAATAGCTGCTGCTCCAGTTTTCAAGATGAAACATCATTCATATCTGTGTTTACTCTTATCCAAACCACAAAATTTTTGGCTTGGAGAAATGGAAAACATTTGCAGATGACATACATGTATTAATTCGGCTCAAATGTTTATACTTGTCTTTGAAAGGTTGGAAAACATTGTGGGAAAAGAAGAAAATGCTGGTTACCAACATTTTCTTCCTTTCCCCCTATATTTCCCACTTTTTCCTCAGGGTCGTGAAAACTCAGGATTTTGTGGTAAAGAGTTATTATAGGGCAAGGGCTTTACACCCATAATGCACAATATGCTAGTGCGTAATATTGAAGATTTGTTTGTTTGTGTGGCGTTTAGTATCATGTGTGCTGTTTAATTTCATTTTCAACATTATTTTAATTATATCTCAGCAGCCAGTGCACCTATCTATGGTTTCCTGTTAGTTCTTGTACCAATGCTTCCCACAATATTCTTTCAAAGCCACCTACTTTTGCCCACATAGCCATTGTGCAAACAATTATGAGCTTTGCGAGAGGAATGAATCCTGTGGCAATGACTATCATCAATTCTCAGAAAGAAATTTGCCGAGCTGGGGATTCAAACCCCATGGTCTAAAGTCCTATACACTACCAACTGCTCTATTTGGCTTGGCCCATGATGTCAAGAGTTTGGGTTAGATATTTTTTGCCACTTCAGAGCATAAAATTTGAAGCATATCTGATTGCTGAACACAAGTGAAATAGTTTTTGGCAAAAAATATTGGTCAAGATCAGACTGCACATAACAATTTACATTGTCTGCTTTTTTGTTAGATACATATACAGGCAAGAAACACCTGTCAACTTAGCCATGTTTTCTTTGTGATCTGCAAGTGCTTTCAGTTTAGGCAAATAGCAACTTTCATCATCCTTATCAAGGCATGAAAGATTTATTCCAGAAATACTTTTAAATAAAAGGTATGAATAGCTTTGTTTGATTTCTCTGTTACAGTTTGGAAAGGGAGTTTACTTTGCAGACATGTCTAGTAAAAGTGCCAATTACTGTTTTGCCACAAAAACTAAAAACGTTGGATTGATGTTACTCTGTGATGTAAGTAATTGTTGATTCTCCTGTAACAGATTTCCTCTTACATGTATATTGTTCATTTTTACCATTTTGCTGGTAGATATTCTATACCTCTTACTACTTGTGAATTGGTTTCTGTTTGGCTGTTCAGTGAACAATCCTGTGTTTTAATGACCCTAATGGTTTTCGAAAACATTGTGACAACTAGCATTTTCTCTTTTTTCCCCACAATATTTTCTTCCCCTCAAGGACAAGTCTTGTAATTGAGAGCCACTTTTAATATTTTGTCAAGCGAATTCTTTCATTCCAAGTCATACATTTTTAACCATCAGAGGGCTCAACCAATGAATGAGCCTTTCAATTAGAAAAAAATAAATGAAACCTATTCCAAAGCTGATTTGGCAAGAGTATATAAAAGAGCAGTGAACAGTGTGGAGTAAAGATCAGCCTACACTTTCTGTGTAGTATGATATTAATCTATACTGTCCACAAAGGCAACTAAATGTAGTTTCAGTTGCATGGGATATTTTTATTTTCTAGGTTTCCCTTGGCACAACTAACGACCTTTTAGCAGCTGACTACTCAGCAGACAAACTGCCTGCCGGTAAACACAGTGTCAAAGGTGCAGGAAAGATAGCCCCTGATCCATCTGACTCAACAAAAACGTGAGTTTATCATCTATAATGACCTGTTGCCTTTAAACCTTTACCACACAATCCCAAGTTTTAACAACCCTGCGGAAGAAACCATTTGAAACATTGTTGAAAAAGGAGAAATGCTGATAACAAGCATTTTGTCCAGTTTTCCTGGAGTCCTGCATGGCTCAGTGGTACAGTGTTGGACGTGTGACCTGGAGGCCTCGGGTTAGACCCTTGCTAGATCCACTAGGTTTTTTGTGGGAGTGTCCTTGGGCAAGACACTTCAAAGCCCTTGCCTACTAGTACTGGTAAATCTAGGAAATGCATGAATATGTGAGCTGTCGCCATAATATGACTGAAATAACATTGAAAGCAGCATAAACCACCACTCAATCAATCCAGTTTTCCCTCATTTTTTTCTTCCCTTTCAAAGACAAATTCCATTAACCCATTACCACACAATGCTGAGTTTTAACGACTCTGTAAGAGGCGGCTTTTAAAAACATTGTGGAAAAAGGAGAAAATGCTGGTAACCAGCATTTTCTCCTTTTTCCCGCAGTGTTTTCTACCCGATCAAAAACAAAAATTATCATTTCAGTTACTTTGTCGTCTGCAAATCCTTTCAATTTGGACCAGTCTAAATTTTTGTCATTTGGTAAAGAGTTAAATGCTATCAAGTTGGACAAGCCTATATGATGCTTGTGTGTTGAAGACTTAATGCTGTTTTCAAAATTTTTTCAGTCATTTTATGGTTATGAGCAAATTCACTTGTGAATATCACAGGTAAAGAACCTAGAACTTTTTCCCCCCTTTAGTTTTTTAACCCTTTACTACACAATGCCGAGTTTTAACAATCCTGAGAAAGAAGCCTTTTGAAAACATGTGGGAAAAGGAGAAAATGCTGGTAACCAGCATTTTCTCCTTTCCCCCCTAATGTTTTCTACCCAATTAAGGATAAATTCCTTATTTGAGTCATGTTTGAACTATCATCTTCAAATGCTTACATTTTGGATACCTGCATGTTTTGCCTAGTTAAGAGTTAAGATATTTTTCTGTTATAATTTCAGACCTGAGGGTATCCTGGTACCCTGGGGGAAGGGTAAAGACACGGGCGTTGTCAATCCCAAAGGTTACACCCTGAATTATAATGAGTTTATTGTTTACAACACCAAACAGATCCAAATGAAATATCTGCTTAAAGTAGAATTCAAGTTCAGATAAAAAGCAGAACAGAGACACCCAAGTCAATGCTGATCCAAAGCTGTGTTTTACCCACCATTCTGAATATGGTTCTAATTGTAAATTCTAAGATTAGCCAATTGATTAGCTTTGACAGAATGTTACCTTGTGTCTTAGCCATTCGGACTGCTAATCCCAGAATTTAGAATTAAAATTGAATTCAGGATGGTTTGTGAAAATGCCCCCTTAGTATTTTCTTGATTTTAAGCCTTTTCCACATAATCCAGTGTGTTAATGACCTTGAGCAAGAAAACTTTTGAAAACATTGTTGGAAAAGGAGAAAGTGTGGGTAACCAGCATTCTCTTCCTTTTCCACAATGTTTTCTACCCTTTTAAAGACAAACTCCTCATTTTCGCCACCTTTCATTTGTAGTCTGCAAATGCTTTATATTTTGACACGTCCAAAATTTTGTTGTTTAGAAAAGGGTTTAAGACATTTTCAGTTCTTTTGTATATTTTAGATACAATTAGTACCATCATATGTACATCCATGAATGATACTTTTTTCAGAGTTACAAAATAGTCTTAGTTTGCTCTGCGTCTGAAGTCATTTTCAGCTGCTGTCTTGCTATTGTGTGCTTTTGTGGGCTGTCTAGATCAAAACACTGGATTTGTCCATTTGTGAAAGCATTTGCAGACAGTAAATGTGGCCAAAATGATTAAATTAATTCTGTCATTGAAAGGTGAGAAAATCTGAATCCGTAAAAGAATGTGCTACAGCAGGAAATGGGAAAGGGACATAAACAATGTGGGATAAGAAGAAAATGCTGATAACCAGCATTTTCTCTTTTTCCCCACAATGTTTATTGCCCTTTGAAAGAATTTTACTTTGAAAAATCTACAATTTTGTCATCTTGCTGTCAGTTTAGTCTTGAGAAGGCAAAAAAACCAGGAAAAAGAATATTTTGAGATTTAATGTGACAAACAACTTGTTTTAAGCATTTTAGTTATTTGTCAGGCAATCTAGTTATTTTTCACAGGGGCAGGAGATGTGTTTGTGAAAGGATGTAAACTTAAGTTAAATGAACTAACAATGTTAAATGCCGAGTTTGACATAGTTGACATAGTTTTAGCTTTGTGTTGTGTAACTTCATGTTTTTTAACTCATTACCAGACAACAAAATCTTATACTTGTCCAAATTGGAAAGATTTGCGGAAAATAAAATATATGTAACTCAAAAACTAGAATTTGTGTTTAGAAGGGTAGAAAACATTGTGGAGAAAAAAGGAGAAAATGCTGGTTACCAGCATTTTCTCCTATTCCCAAAATGCTTTTTCAAAGCCTTTTTCTTCAGGGTCACTGGAGATTGTGTGGTAAAGGGTTAATGACATTTTGTCTTTTTCTTATCCATACTGTTGATATTAGTGTTAGTGAATTCTGTTTTACTTTCAAGACCATTGTCATACAACTCTTTATGCCATACGTCATCTGCTGTGGGAAACATTTTTGGGAAAGGAACGTGTGCATGGTAGAAAACCTACACTTGTTGACAAGTCTAAGAAAAGAGTTTTGGAAAATGAGCAATTACATGTAGTTGTTTAACTATTCACCAAACAAAAAAATTTTTACCTGTCCAAATTAAAAGCATTTCCTAATTTTTGACCTGTCCACATTTAAAAGTATTTGCAGACCAACAACAAATTAAATGTAGGTTAAATGATGGGTTTGCATGCTGAAGGGTAGAAAAGTGTGTGGGAAAATGAGAAAATGCTGGTTATTAGCAGTACCTCTTTAATGTTTTTAGCTCACCTGAGCACAATGTGCTCAAGGGGAGCTTTTAGGATCACCCGGTGTCCGTCATGAACAATTCTTTAAACATCAACTCCTCCTAAACCGCTGGGCTAATTTGGACCAAACTTGGCTGGAATGTTCCTTGGGAGGTCCTCTTTAAAAACTGTTCACAGAATTTGATTCCATCAAAAACTCTGGTTGCCATGGCAACCAAATGGAATTTTCTAAGAAATTCTTTAAAAATCTTCTCCTCTGAAACCGCTGGTCAGATTTTGAAATAATTTCACAGAGATGTTCCTTGGGTGCCCCTTTTCAAAACTTGTTCGCGAAATTTTGATCCGTCAAGATACATGGCTCTGGTGAATGGGGGCTACTTGCACTATACAGAAATGAAGAAATTTTTAAAAATTCTTCTTCTCTGAAACTGCTGGTCAGATTTTGAAATAATTTCACAGAGATGTTCCTTGGGTGACCCTTTTCAAAACCTGTTCGCGAAATTTTGATCCGTCAAGAAACATGGCTCTGGTGAATGGGGGCTACTTGCACTATACAGAAATGAAGAAATTTTTAAAAATTCTTCTTCTCTGAAACCGCTAATCAGATTTTGAAATAATTTCACAGAGATGTTCCTTGGATGACCCTTTTCAAAAATTGTTCACAAAATTTTGATCCGTCAAGAAACATGGCTCTGGTGACTGGAGGCTACTTGCACTATACAGAAATGAAGAAATTCTTAAAAATTATTCTTCTCTGAAACCGCTGGTCAGATTTTGAAATAATTTCACAGAGATGTTCCTTGGGTGACCCTTTTCATAAATTGTTCAGGGGGGGGGGGGGGGGGGGGGGACACTTGCATTATATGGACATGAAGAAATTCTTAAAAATTCTTCTTCTCTGAAACGGCTGGTCAGATTTTGAAATAATTTCACAGAAATGTTTCTTGGGTGACCCTTTTTGCAAATTGTTCGAGAAATTTTGATCCATCAAGAAACATGGCTCTGATGGCTGTGGGCTATTTACACCATACAGACATGAAGAAATTCTTAAAAATTCTTCTCTGAAACCGCTGGTCAGATTCTGAAATAATTTTACAGCAGTGTTCCTTGGGTGACTCTTTTCAAAAAGTGTTCACAAAATTGTGATCTGTCAAGAAACATGGCTCTGATGGTGGGGGCTATTTGCACTATAGGGACATGAAGAGGAATTTCTTAATTCTTCTCTGGAACAGCTGGTCAGATTTTGAAATAATTTGACAGAAATGTTCCTAGGGTGACCCTTTTAAAAAATTGTTAGGGAATTTTTTACCCGTCGAAAAACAACAGCCAATTGTTGGCACCTGCATGTGGTGCTCTTGTTCGACTTATGTTTTTAGTCACTATCGAGCATGTGCTCTTCTTCAAGAAATTGTCCTTGGGTGATCTATCCAAAAATTTATTCGCAGAATTCTGATTCATCAAAATCATTGCTGTGGTGATGATTGTAGGGGTGGTGACAGATTTTGAAATGACTTTTACAGGTGACCTTTTCAAAATTGCTTGGCAAAATAATGATTTTGTTTCCAAAGTTTCAATACCTCAAAAAAAAAAAAAAAATTGGCTATGGTCCTCTCAAAAATTCAGATGAGCGATCCAGGGCCATCTTGGCCCTCTTGTCAAAAGGTTCTTTCCTCAGGGCTGTCAAAACACTGGATTTTATGGTAAAGAGTTCAGCCTATACAAAATGACAGTTTTGTGCAAATTGGAAGCATTTGAAGACATCAAAATAAATGGGACTCTAAAAGGGAAAATTGTCGGTTGGAAGGTAGAAAAGATTGTCAGAAAAGGACAAAATGCTGATTACCAGGGTATTTCCCTTTTTTCACAATATTTTCAAAAGTCCTCTTATTTTGGGATTGCTAAAATTTTGGATTGTTTGGCAAAAGCTTAAAGCAGTTGTTACTTTTCGAATATTGATTTACATATCATTGAACAAAAGACAGTATTTTCCTTTTCTTCATTTTGTCACTGACACTACTTAGTTGTGTTTTTAAACAACCCGTATGGTAATTGGTTATTAGCTCACCTGGGCACGAAGTGCTCAAGATGAGTTTTTGTGATAGTGCCGTGTCCGTTGTAAGTTAAGTAGGTCATTGGGCTAAATCAGAAAAATCCTTTTGTGCAGTGTAGAGGCCACATTTTCAGCCTGATACTGATGAAACTTGGTCAGAACATTTGTCTTGACGTCATTTTGACAAAAATTAGGTCAGTAACGCTCGTATGTTTTACATTATCACAACCAGGGTCTTCAGCTCAATCTATACTTGTTGACTTTTCTCAGGTGAGCGCTTTAGAGCCAATGGCCTTCTTGTCTTTTTTATGTTTCAAAACATGTTTTATGAATAGTTTTTGATTTGTTATTATGTTCTGCGGGTTTCTTGTGAAAGTGAAAAAATAAGCTTCTTTTATTTGTTGCCTTTGTATGCCCCCACATCAAAGATTCTGGGGTATATTGATTTTTGTTTCTTTCATTCTGTTTGTTTGCCTGACTGTTTATTGATGGACAAAACTTTGTAAAGTGTCTTTAACCCTTTACCAAACAATCCTGACTTTTAACAACCTTGAAAGAGAAGGCATTTGAAAATATTGCAGGAAAAGGAGAAAATGCTGGTAACCAGCATTTTCTCCTTTTCCCACATTGTTTTCTACTCGAGTAAAGACAGAAATCATCAATTCAGCAACATTTAATTTGCTGTCTGCAAACGCTTTCAATATGGTCCAGTCACAAATTTTGTAGTTTGGTAAAGAGGTAATAAATACCATAAAAGCCGACTATATGTACACAGTGGGGGTCTGCAGTGACTGTGATTTTATTAAGCAATTCTGTGTTTAACTACGAGAATGAAAGCTTTTGAAAACATTGTGAGAAAAGGAGAAAATGCTGGTACCCGGCATGCATAAAGGGGTGTAAAAACTTGAACAGTAATCTATAACAAGGTGTAAAATAGATGAAATGATTCAACATGCAAGTTGACAGTGTATTTCTGTTTAATGGAATACCAATTTTCTATGTTTTTATAAATCTTTCATCTTGTTAACTGATTTTATACAGGTTATTGTCAGATATACAGACCATCAGGACAAACAGGACATCGAGAAAACATTTGAAGTAATGGAAAAGAACTTTTTTTCATTACTTTGGAAGACATTTTGGGAAAAGGTGCAACTGGTTGTCATTAGCAAATGCTCCTTTTCGTAGAATGTTTCCATTAAATTTTCTACTACAGCATTGTTTAAGAGTAAATTTGTGAAATGAGTTAATGTTCCAATAGTGGTCAAGTGTAAACAATTCTGTACACAAAATGCAAGTAATTTACTTCATACCAATTGAATGTACGGCAATAATCCTAAATCTGACTATCGGTTGGTAAAAGTTCCAGACACTGGCAGATCATTAAATATTAAAACTGCAATAAATATTAAAACTGGAACTAATGTTGCAAACAGTGACTTGAACTTTGACGAACCATACTTTAGATTTATAATTGACATACATTCAATAGGTATGAATGAAATTTACTGGTATTTTGTAGACAGAATTAGGTACATTTGGCAACTATTGGGCCTTAAATGCTTTACCAAACAACAAAATTTTAGACTTGTGAAAATTGAAAGCATTTGTAGACAACAATTTAAACATAGCCAAGATGATGGGTTTTATCTTTAAAGGGGTATAAAACTTTGTGGAAAAAGGAGAAAATGCTGCTTGACAGCATTTTCTCCTTTTCCCATAGTGTTTTCAAAAGGCATTTTCTTTGGCGATGTTAAAATGCACAACTATGCCATAAAGGGTTAGAGAAGTTGAAAATTAATGATAAAGGGTTAGAGAATTTAAAAATCAATAAAATTCATAATTCATGAAGTACACTAAGTATGTCATGAAATACTTGCTACAAGATTAATGTACATGATATAGAATGAATCAAAAATATACATTTGACTAGAGCAAAACGACACAAATAGTGTTGACCTAACATTTTACATTTTCCGTTTCAAACTCTACCCATTCACAAACAGGCTAATTCTGATCATACAAACTGTACAATTGACACATCACAGATTTTATATAATAACATTGGGTATAGGAAAAGGAGCATTCAAACTAAGTTATGTGGAAATTTTAAATTCAATGATAAGACTACTCTTTAATAGTATGCTAAAGCAGTATTCTAAAACGCATCCTTAATCATATTCTAGACTTAGAAAATAACACAATTTTTGATTGGCTTAACCATTTGTTTAGCCATTCATGATTGGCTAAACCAAATGGTTTAATTTTATATGCTGAACTATTTAGCCAATCAAAAACTTTTTTATTTTAAAGTTTAGAAAATTCTGGAGAATTACACAAAGAATGATATTAATAATGGTTGGTGAATACAGTCTCTGATGTAGGGTTGACATCTTTAAAACATTTAGACCTATTTTTAACTAAATATCCATGTATTAAAAACCTATATCAACTCTGAAGGAAATATTTATTGTCCAAATTTATATGGGCCATGCTCTGTGAAAAGGGGCCTTAATGCATCTGCAAAAAGTATCGACCCAGGTCAGCCTGCGCAGGCTGACCTGGGCCCAAACTTTTTGCTATCAGTCAATTTTCCGCATGTCAAAGGACCAATCTACCTCATGATTCACTCGATTGTTAGACAAAGTTTACATATATATGAGCCATGCCTTGTAAAACTGGCATTAATGCATCTGCAAAAGTCCCTTTTGCCAGATTGATGTTCATATAAATGTGATGGTAAAGATTGAGAAAAACAGGACTAGATCTAACAACAATTCTAAATTGCTATTAAGGATCCAATCCCTAAGAAAGTACACAATTTTGGATTGGCTTAACCCTTTACCAAACGACAGGATTTAAGACTTGTCCAAATTGAAAACATTTGCAGACGACAAATCAAAAGTGGCTCAAGTGGCAGAATTTGTCCTTGGTAGAGTAGAAAACATTGTTGGAAAAGGAGAAAATGCTGGTAACCAGCATTTTCTCCTTTTCAAACAATGTTTTCAAAAGGCTTCTTTCCCAGGGTCGTGAAAACCAGGGCTTGTTTGGTAAGTTAAATAAATGGTTCAGCCAATCAAAAAATGTGTTACTTTATCAAATTAAGAATTGGGCAAACAATTCTATAAACCAGGTTGGCGAGTATATGCCTTAAAGAGCAACAGTATTTGTTGATATTGAATAATTTTATCCAACACAAAAATGTTGATTCTTCAGGGATAACTCCTTGTCAAATGACAATTTTTTCAAACTTGCTCAAGTTAAAAATATTTGCAGAGACCGAATTAGCTATGGCCCACATTATCGGATTCGTTTTTCAAAAGGGTAGAAAACATTGTGCGGAAAGAAGAAAATGCTGGTTACCAGCCTTTTCTCCTTTTCCCACAATGTTTCCAAAAAGTCTTCAGGGGAGTTTAACCTCTGGACCTTATGGTAAAGAGTTAAAAAGCTCTATATATAAAAAAAAAAAGTGCATCAAAACTCATGTTTCTGTCAATACGCAGTCACTGATAAATAAAGGCTTTACAATTTTAAAATAAATCAACATTCATAAATTATAGTTAACAACAATAGTAAGTCATTCATGTACATTAAATAATCATAGTTCAAATTGAAAAAAAAAAAATACACAAATTTAGAACTCACCCTTAGTACTCTAAATAAACATGCCATACTCTATGAAAAGGGGTTTAATGTATCTGCAACAAGTATGGACCCAGTTCAGCCTGAGCAGTGTGCAAAGGCTAACCTGTGTCAAAACATTTTGCTTTCCATAAATTATTTGCATGTCCAAGGACCACTCTACCTCATGATTCAGCCAGTTTTATGGATTTATAGATCCAGTCATGAGATGACTTGCTTGGTATAATGCATCAGAGATACATTAAACCCCCTTTTGCCAGAGTGTGGATAATATGAAATGGACATTTTCAGTTGAGAAAAGAAAGCAGATCAAACATAAAAATTTCAAAGAAGACAGACTATTTTACTAATTAGTGAACAGTGCAGATTATCTCTCTGCCGAGAAACATATTTAGACCTCCCAATCGAAAGTATTTGTAGATGACTAAATGTGACTCGCAAATTAAAATCTGTTTTTGGAATAGTAGAAAACACTGTGATGAAAGGAGGAAAGGTTTTTTTTTCCCCTTTTCTCATAATGTTTATGCCCTTTCTAAGAAAATCCTGTCATTTCAACCACATTGAATTTGCCACAATGTTTTCCAGTTTTTTTTTTCCTTGTGGTTGTCAAAACTGGGATTGCATGGTAAAGGGTAAGAAATCAGACTTCATATTGTGTGCAGTTTGATCTTGATCCACACTGCTCAGAACTTTTCAGGGAAAGGGATTTAAACAAAGGTTTAAATCAATATTTACATTTTCCTGTCAAATACCAATGCTGGAAAATATTATGGAAGTATCATACAGACATGATCAGTTACCTATCTGCATAAAGATTTTTTGTAGAAAAAAACTTAAGAGAAGAAAAAATAAATTTGTTTTACCTCGGCAATAAATTAATATCTAAAATTTTACAATTCCTACATGAGTGCAAGTTCACATTAAAGCCAACATGGAACTATAATATTACAACTGTGTCATCAATTTTTACAATAATCAACTTCAACCAAAGAATCCCCTGTTAAGGTCATCCCCGTGGATAATTGCTTTTAAAAACATTGTGGGAAAAGGAAAAAATGCTGGTAAACCAGCATTTTCTCCTTTTCCCACACTGTTTTTTGCCCTTTGGAAGGAAAGTCTTATCATTTAGTGACTGATTGATTAAATAATGTTTTGCACCACTTTCCAGTCATATCATGGTGACAGCTCACATATCAATGTATCTCTTGGGTTTCACCAGAATTAGGCTGGAGCTTGGATGTGCCTTGCAAAAGGACTCTTCCCACAAAAAACCCAGTGCTTCCAGTGAAGCTCAAATGTGGGGCCTCCAGGTTACATGGTCCATGCAGGACCTGCCCCCATCATTTAAACCACATTTAACTTGTCTGCAAATGCTTCCAATATGGATTGTATGGTGAGGGGTTATGGTTTAACCCTTTACCAAACAATCCCTGGTTTTAACGACCCTGAGGAAGAAGCCTTCTGAAAACATTGTGGGAAAAGGAGAAAATGCTGGTAACCAGCATTTTCTCCTTTTCCCACAATGTTTTCTACTGTTCTAAAGTCAAGTTTTAATTTTTGATTCACGTTTATTTTGTTGTCTGCAAATGCTTTCAATTTGGACAAGTCTAAAATTCTATCGTTTGGTAAAGAGTTAATACATACGAAAAACATAGCTGCAAAAATTTATCTACCAGCTAATTTATTCCTTTGCCACAATGTTTTCAAAAGTACAGTACTTGGCAGTAAGATGAAAAGCAAAAACGGTCATCTGCGGGGGATCAATGAGATGATATATAATCATAAATCTGTTTACCATCATTACACTTTTTGTCAAGTCCTTGGAAGATGATTTCTGACCAAGAGGGTCATGATTGCCCTATATCACTCCACTGGCTTATAAATCTATGTACTATACAATTAATTGGAATCAGTGGATACATAAAACCCCTAAATTGACATTTTAGTCATGTCCTTAGAAGAATAGTTTTGAAAGATGCATTAAAAAAAGTTAAAAATTTCCTCTATTATTTCTATATTGCAAGTGATCTGCATTATGATGAGGTATTAGCGTTTTACCCTATCTTGTAGAAAAAATCTCTTGCGTTAACTCTTTACAGAACACTAAAATTTTTTTACTCATCCAAACTGAAAAGCATTTGCAGAAAACAAATATAGCCTAAACACTGGAATTTGTGTTTAGAAAGGGTAGGCAGCATTGTGGGAAAAGGAGAAAATGCTGGTCACTCATGTTTTCTAATTTTCATAGGATGTTTTCAAAAGCCCTCTTCTTTTGGACCGTTAAAATTCTGGATTGTTTGGTAAAGGTTTAAGACAAAATTGACCCTTTACTACATAATCCCTTATTTGAACAACCTTGCAGAGGTTGGTAACCAGCATTTTCTCCTTTATATACAAAGTTTTCTACCCCATCTATGACAAACTCCCAACATTTGAACCATGTGTAATAGGTCGTCTGCAAATGCTTTCAATATGGAGTGTCTAAAATTTTGTTGTCTTGTAAAGAGTTCATCTCATGGTGTACAGTCTAATTTTAGACCTACCACAAACTATTACAAATCACACATAGAACAAACATTTAAAGAAAAGGAAAATGAATTTTTTAGCTTGACTGTTTTTGAAGAAAACACCTAGTTATTGTCATAGCCCTTGCGACATCGTCATAGTTATGCAAAAACTTTTGACATGTAACATCTCTGTTATTACTGAAGATATTTACTTCAAACTTGGACAATTGTTTACTATCAAAAGGGGATCTCGCACAACAAGGACTGGAAACCATCAAAGTATTTTTTACACAGTTATGCCCCTTTTTCAACATGACTGAAAATCAAGCATTGGCACCAGCATATGGTGCTCCTGTTTGGAGAGTATGATCATCAGTGGGGTAAAGTGAACTGTTTCCACAGTGTTCTCAAAAGCGTCAACTCGAGGGCATGAAAATCCTTTTAAATACAGTATATAATTAAATTTTGCTGGAAATTTCTCCATTATTCCTATTTTGCAAATCGATATTATTTGCATAATGAGCTCCTTGTAGGGGGGTGGGGGTCTACCCCAACTTGTACAAACTATATTCTGTCCAATTCACTTCAATATTACAGACCACATCAGTTACCATAGATCTGTCAATGATCAGGTTTAGTGGACATATCTGCTGAATTCTGTCTTTTTCTCTTGTGATCATAATTTACAAGTCGCTGTCCAACTAAATATCTGAAAATAAAGGTGTTATAAATGTTACTATACAAAAGTGCATAAAAATGGCTTCTACCATTCAAGGTGTACAAGCCAGGGTTTTTATTAATACGTCCAAATTGTACAATGTCTTTAATTCTAAATACCTCACAAATATATAGGAATTTTATGAAAAAGATCCCCGACTTTCCAATCATAATATTTGGTTTGAGGTTAAGATACTAAAATACCAGTGCACATCTATCTAAAGTCAGACTGGAGTTTATGTGTGTTGTTATCTTGACACTGCACTGTCTTACTTGTACAGTCTGAAAATACACCTATGATGCCTGATCTTGACACTACAATACACTGTCCAGTCTTGAAACTGCACTCTCTGTGCAGTTTGTTCTGAACACTACACTTGAGCAGTCTAACCTTTGACCCAACAGCCTGTGCAGTCTCATCTTGGTACTACAATTTCTGCAATCTTATTTAGTTTAAACTTACTTATTTTACATCGACTGAGAATCACGTTATTACAACTTATTCTAATTTCCCTCGATTCTGCTTCCTGAGAACTACACCAGTACTCGTGCCGATTGTATGGGCCAGTGAAAAATCCCGAAGTTGATACCCGCTCACGGGTATTGAACTCGGGACATTATGGTTATGACTATAAGGTCATAGGTGTTTTTTTTGGACACTACATCTGTGCAGTCATGCTCAACAATGAACTGTCTGTGCAGCCTTATCTTGACAATACAACCACTGTGCAGTCTTATACGGCCTGCAACGCGTGAAAAAGGGCATTCGGACATTTGCATAAAGTGTCGTGTCGGATCAGCCTGCGCGGACTTCGAAACGAAATTTTCTGTTTTTATGTAATTTTCTGTTTTGCACAAGTCTACTGTAGCACAAAATCCAATGAAGTCGTAAAGTGCCGTCTCAGATTAGCCTGGGTGGACTGCGTAGGCCGATCTTTACGCAAATGTCCAAATGCCCCTTCTCGCGCGTTGCATATCTTGACACTAAACTACCTCTGCAGGTTTATCTTGACCCTTATACTACTAAATAAATACAAGAGAGCCTGATGGTCCTGGATCGCTCACCTGAGTCAATAGGCAAAATTTCACTCCAGGGTCATGATTGAAACTCTGACCAATTGTCAGTTCAATTGAGCTTAAAATGTGGCCTCTAAAGTGCCCTCAAGGAATTTCCATAAGTTGACCTAGTGACCTAGTTTAAGACCCCATGTGACCCAATTTTGATCTCATCCAAGATTTTACCAAGACAAACATGCTGACCAATTTTCAGGTCAATTGAGCAAGATTTTTTGCCTCTAGAGCCCATACGGAATTTCTGTAAGGTGACCTAGTTTATGACTCTAGGTAATCCAATTTTGAACTCATGCTAAATTTTATCAAGACAAACATTCTCAGCAATTTTCAAGTCAATTGAGCAATAAATGTGGCCTCCAGAGTGCTCACAAGATTTTTCTTTAATTTGACCAAGTGACCTAGTTTATGAACCCACATGACCAAATTTAGAACTCATCATAAAGTCTATCAAGACAAACATTCTAAACAATTGAGCAATAGATGTGGCCTCTAGAGTGCCCAAATAAATTTGACCTACTGACCTAGTTTATAACTCGATTTCAACCTCATTCGATATTTCATCAAGACAAACATTCTGACCAATTTTCATGTCAATTGAGCATAAAATGTGGCCTCCAGAGTGCCCGCAAGGTATTTCTTTAATTTGACCTTGTGACCTATATTATGACTCCTGGTGACCCAATTCTAAACTCATCCTAAATTTCATCAAGACAAACATTTCAACCAATGTTCAAACGAATTGAGCAATAAATATGGCCTCTAGAGTGCCCACACAGTATTTCTTTAATTTCACCTTGTGACCTAGTTATGATCCAAGGTGACCTAAGTTCAGACTCATGTGAAATTTTATCAGGGCAAACATTCTGAATAACTTAACAGTCAACTGAGCAACGAACGTGGCCTCTAGAGTGCCAACAATATATTTCCTTAACATAACCTAGTGACCTAGTTTGTGACCCAAATTCAAACTTGTCCAAGATTTCATCGAGACAAACATTCTGACCAATTTTCAAGTCAATTGAGTTGAAAAATATGGCCTCTAGAGTGCCCACAAGGTATTTCTTTAATTTGACCTAGTGACCTTGATTAAAACCCAAAGTGACCCAAATTCAAAATCATCACAGATTTCATCAAGAAAAACATTCTGACCACATTTCAGGTCAAATAACCAAGAAATGTGGCCTCTAGAGTGCCCACAAGGTATTTCTTTAATTTGATCTAGTGACCTAGTTTATGACCACAGGTGACCCATTTTCGAAACTCAATGAACATGTTGTGCTCGGGTGGGCTAACAAACTTAGTACAGGTCCACTAGGAGTTAATACATACCAAATATCAAAGCTCTATGCCTTCCAGTTTTAAAGAAGAAGAATTTTAAAGTTTTCCTTCTTTGTTCCTATGTTTGAAATTGTGACCCCCGGGGCAGGGCCAGTTTTCACCCCAGCGGGTTTATTTGAACAGACTTGGTAAAAGACTACTTGGAGATACTACATGCCAAATATCAACGCTCTACACCTTCCAGTTTCAGAGAAGAATAATTTTAAAGTTTTCCTTCTTTGTTCCTGTGTTCAAACTTGTGACCCCCGGGGCGGGGCTAGTTTTGACCCCAGGGGCATCATATGAACAAACTTGGTAGAGGTCCATTAGGAAATACTACATACCAAATATCAAAGCTCTATGCCTTCCAGTTTCAGAGAAGAAGAATTTTAAAGTTTTCCATCTTTGTTCCTATGTTTGAATTTGTGACCCCCGGGGGCGGGGCTAGTTTTGACCCCAGGGGCATCATATGAACAAACTTGGTAAAGGTCCATGAGGAGATACTACATACCAAATATCAAAGCTCTACGCCTTCCAGTTTCAGAGAAGAAGAATTTTAAAGTTTTCTGTCTTTGTTCCTATGTTCGAACTTGTGACCCCCGGGGCGAGGCCAGTTTTGACCCCAGGGGCATCATATGAACAAATTTGATATAGGTCCACTAGGAGATGCTACATACCAAATATCAAAGCTCTACGCCTTCTAGTTTCAGAGGAACAGATTTTCAAAGATTTTGCATTTTTTTCCTTTTCGTTGCCATGGCAACCAGAGTTAAGGGTGGAATTCAATTCTTTGAACAACTTTGCTAGAGCTTCACCCAAGGAACATTCCTGCCAAGTTTCATCAAGACTGGCCCAGTGGTTTAGGAGAAGATGTTTAAAGAAATTGTTGACGGATGCTTGACAGGGCGATCACAATAGCTCACCTTGAGCATGTTGTGCTTAGGTGAGCTAAAAATGAAATTTTCATTTCGATAGTAAAAACTCAAATATTACTATTTCAAAGTTATATTTTGGGGAATAATATCTCCATATTGGACAGTGTAGATTCAAGATCAGACTGCACATTCTGTGCAGTCTGATCTTGATCTACACCGTCCACAAAAGGTCAGTGAGTCGCGCTTAGCAGTCTAAGGGTTAATCTCTATTGTCCATAAAATAGATGAGTAATGCTCTGTGAAAAAGCAGCTTAATACATCTGCAAAAAGTATCGACCCAGGTCAGCCTGCCCAGTCCATGCAGGCTGACCTGGTCCGAGACTTTTCGATACTGGTCAATTTTCTTATCATAACATAAAGACCAGTCTACCTCATTATTCAATTGGTTTTTAGTGGAAAGTGGATTTTATGGATCCTTTATTATGTCTTGCTTGGTACAATGCATCACTAAGATGCATTAAGCCCCCTTTTCAGAGAGCATGGCTCAAATGTAGGTGTGCTTCACACTCTTTTCATGCCAATACCTATAAACCAACTTACTTGTCATTCTTTATGTGTTCGTACAACCGTTTGAATTGTCTTGCTTGGAATATACAAATAAACACCAGGATTACACAGGCTAACAGGAATGGATAAATTCTTCGCAGCACAAAGTTCTGGGTTTGGAAGTCAAAACCTTGAAAACACACAGAAAATGGCAATTATGTAAAACATACCAAGAAAACTTGGATACAATTTGTGCTAAAATTGAATAATAGTACAAAATAAGGCATAAAGCCTACTTGCCTGTTTTTAGGTTTCAGAAATAGAAGGGATGATAATAATTAAATCTTCACCATTGCTGTAAAAGGGTAAATTTATCTAAACAACATATTCCTCCCTTTATAATGATATTTTCACATGCACTGATATAAAGTATAACTAACTGGTACCGATTATCCCACTGCAAGTCAATTTGGTCAGCTGAGCCACATTAAATTTGTGCTCTGCAAACGTTCTAATGTGTACAAATCTAAACTTTTGTTATCTAACTCTATACCAGATGGCAAAAATTTGGACTGGACTAAACTGATATTTCAAGACAACAAACTAAATTTAGCTCAAATGATGATTTCTGTCTTCTGATAGGAGAGAAAGCATTGTGGGAAAAGCAGAAAATATGGCATCTTTTCCAAAGCCTTCTCTGTCGGCCTCGTTAACTGTGTGGAAAAGGATTAACCCTCTAACACACAATCCTGGCTTTTCACGACCCTGAGACAGAAGGCTTTTGAAAAAATTGTGGGAAAAGGAGAAAATGCTGGTAACCAGCATTTTCTCCTTTTCCCACAATGTTTTCTATCCTTTCCAAATCAAATTTCAATTTTTGAGTCACACTTAGTTTGTCGTCTGCAACTGCTTTCAATTTGGACATGTCTAAAATTTTGTCATTTGGTAAAGAGTTAAAAGGAAGGGGCAATACTTCTGGTCACAACATGGGGCCAAGAGATTCTCAGTTGACAGATCACTGGTTCAGATTCTTTTGTTGCCAATCACAAAATAGGGTTGTAAAAATAAATGGTTAAACTTAAGGGTTTGGTAAAATGTTAAACTTACCTAAAGCTGGAACAATACTTCTGGCCACGACATAGGGTACAGAGAGAGACATTCCCAGTACACAGATTACTGGAAAACATAGCTTATACAGGATAAACTTGAGATTCATATTTCGTAACCCATCATTGTACACCTGAAATTTACATAAAAATTTAATCTCTAAACCTCTGAACATTAAATCAAAGTTGGATAAACAGCAAAAAAATTGCGCTTTACAATCTAGTAGAAACTGAAGATCCCAGATCAGATAACCTGTTCTGTACAGTCTTATATCATACTACACTGTCTGCAAAATCTGTCGATGGTGCCTACACAACTTTCAAAGAAGTGAGGTTTTACACATAGAAATCCCCACATGTACATTTATGGCTTTGCATATTCTAACCTTTAATTAGAGAGACATCCTTGTACAGTAAATAGAATCTGGCAATGGGCTATTAAGATAGCATGTTATTGAGGTCACCCATGAAAATGCTATTAAGCTCTCCAGAAGCTTGCTTTATAACTGTTTTCTAGCCTTGTTTAATAAAATTGTATTTCCGATGCCAACTTGAGCCAGATCATATTATATGAATGTATATCCAACAGACTTAATGTTAAAACCAAAATTTTCACAAGATACAATACCTGTTCTATAACACGTTTCAACCACCACTGAGGGCCCATCATAGTTACAGCACAAATAATCTTGGTATGTAGAACACCTAATGCCCAGTCCTGAAAAATATAATAAATACCTGTTTCATCAGAATCAATGTTAATACACTAGTGCACTGGTTTACCTTTAGCTCTCCACATTTTCCTTTCTACACAAAGTAAAGCGGGTCTGCAATTTTGCATTTTTTGGCCGATGCATCAAAATTTATTAACATTCACCTAAAGATTACCTCAAGATTTACTTAGATTTCAGACACAAATTGTAACGCTTATGTTTTTTTAATTTTTTGTGACATATTAGTAGGCAACTTATCACACATTACACTTATGCAATAAAAGTAGGAGAACATAACGCATGTGCAGTAGGGGCTTAACGCCATCTCCATGATGCGTGACACTAAGCAAGTCATTACAGTATTATGGATCCATGAAATCCTTATTGTATCACAACATACTAAATTATCATGTACACTGGTCCTTTGAGCTGCAGAAAACTGACAAATAATAAAAAGTTTTGGACCAGGTCAGCCTGCAAGGACTGTGCAGGCCAACATGGGTTGATACTTTTTGCAGATGCATTAAGCCCCCTCTTCACAAAGCATGGCTCATATATTAATATATGTCACAGGATGTGATATCACCTGAAATGTTATATCAGTATCAACTCACCTGCCATGGAAAGAATACTGGAGTTTGATCTAATGATACCCTTAATGGAGCCACCACTACTAGTTCAAACAGTAACCCTAGTAACAAGGGTACAAGACCCATCAGTATGACAGCTACAAAGAGGGACTTTAATGCCTGAAATTAAAAAAAGCAACATAGTACTGAATTGAATCAATATACCCTCACAAAAAGGGCATGATTTTGTAAGTAAAAAAGATCTGGGTCTATATCCACCCACCATTCTTAAGAACGTTCTCAAGTCTTTTTCTCCAGAATTTTCTAAATTGAAAGCAACACAACTTCTGATTGGCTAAACCATTTGGTTCAGCCTATCAGAAGTTGTTTTACTTTCAAGTTTTGAAAAGACAAAGAATGTTCTTAAGAATGGTTGGTGAATACGCGCCCTTGATTGAAGGTTGGGATAGACAGACAGAAAACACTAATTTGATCTCCCTACGCTTCTCTGCTGGGATAAACTAGAGGCGCTTGAGCGCCTGTATCGCTCCACAGGCCTGATATTTCTATAATGGCGAAAGGAAGTTTTTAACAATTATCATTCAATCCTGCATTTTAGCTCACTGAAGAAACAATTTGGTAGACAACCACCATAGGAACTTACCTGCAAAACAACAATGAAATCCAATGAATAGTTTTAGAGAAGAATTTTTTCAAAGATTTTACTTTATACCATAAAAGGAAAATGAGTCTCCCATAAAAGCCATGTTTTTTGACAGATCTTTTTTCTTTTAAGGAATTCTGTAAACCTGTATCTAAGGAACATTCGTGCAAAATAATAATGCTATCCAAATAGCGTTTTGGGAGGGGAAGATTTTTAAAGGTTTTTTACTTTGGTTGCCATGGCAACCAGAATTCTTCATGGAACACAATTATTTGAAGGAATTTGAAAGAGGACCACCAAAGGAACATTCCTGTGAAATTTGGTAAAAAATCCAGTCAATAGTTTCTGAGGAGAAGTTTTTTAAAGAAAAAGTTTACGGACGCACGCACAGACGAACGGACTAACGAATGGACGGACGAACGCACAGACGCCGGACACAACGCCATGACAATAGCTCGCTGGCCTTCGGCCAGTGGAGCTAACAACAATGAAATCCAATGAATAGTTTTAGAGAAGAAATTTTTCAAAGATTTTACTTTATACCATAAAAGGAAAATGAGTCTCCCATAAAAGCCATGTTTTTTGACAGATCTTTTTTTTTTTAAGGAATTCTGTAAACCTGTATCTAAGGAACATTCCTGCAAAATAATAATGCTATCCAAATAGTGGTTTGGGAGGAGAAGATTTTTAAAGGTTTTTTACTTTGGTTGCCATGGCAACCAGAATTCTTCATGGAACACAATTATTTGAAGGAATTTGAAAGAGGACCACCAAAGGAACATTCCTGTGAAATTTGGTAAAAATCCAGTCAATAGTTTCTGAAGAGAAGTTTTTTAAAGAAAAAGTTTACGGACGCACGGACGGACGGACGCACGGACGGACGGACGCACGACGGACACAATGCCATGACAATAGCTCTCTGGCCTTCGGCCAGTGGAGCTAAAAACCTTTGACCTTATTACTAGGTGCCATATTAACCCAAATTAAAAGATAGGCAACATGATTGGGTGAGACTGAACATCTAAACCAATCAGATGGTTTGTATTCAAAATGTGCGATGAGAAGAATGCCACTATTGGAGAATTCTATACTTGCAATAACATTTTCGCAAATTTTTTCTTACATACATACGTACATAACTGGTAAAAATACATTTATAAATTTCATAGAAAGCATTTAATAGATCCAGGTGCCAGAATATTTTATATCATTAAGTAATTGAACATGAAACAGAAACTCTAGGATCATTTTGTACACTTAACTCTTTTTTAGTCTGTTTAATTAATCTAAAACGCAACTCAAAGCAATTTCACACATACATGTATACTGACGATATTCTATGCAAATCTTATCCTAATCTACTCTGTCCCCAAAATCAACTAAAATTTTCATTTTTTGCACATTTTTTTTATTTTTTATTTTTTCTCAATACTTACCAAAATGAGCCACTCTTTCAGTTTATTCAAAATAGCAGCTGTTCCCTGTGGAATCCAATTGTAAAGAACTGTTCCTATTCTTAAAGTCAGCCAACACACATATAAACCACAGGCAGCTGTGTAAAGCTCATGAATTTTAGCCTCTCCCATCCACAAGGACATGAGTTTTCGCCCCAAAAATACTAAAAATGTCAGAAAACAAAATTTTTTTTCTAACCTATCACCATAGCATGATACAAATACAGATTTTAAATACAGTACCATGATACAAATACAGGTTTTGAATACAGTAATATACAAATACACACAAACTTCAGTCTACCAGGTAACAAAATTCTACACTTATACAAATTGAAAGTACTTGCAGATGATAAATTGTTCAGCTCAAATGAAATGAATTGTCTTTTAATAAGTAGATAACAATGTAAGGAAAAGAGTTTGTCCTTCTCCAACATTTCAAAGCCTTCTTCTTAACCCTTTACCAAACAATCCCAAGCTTAAGAAACCCCTAAATAAGACTGAAAAACATTGTGGGAAAAGGAGAAAATGCTGATAATCAGTATTTTCTCCTTTTGCCACAAGGTTTTCTACCCTTCCCAAAACAATTTTCAAATTTTGAGGCACATTTATGTGGTCATCTGCAAATGCTTTCAATTTGGACAAGTCTAACATTTTGTCCTTTCTTAAATCATTAAGTAATCAGGATTGTTGGATAAAGGGTTCCAACATTATTTTGAAAGACCTTGCTCCTCAGGGTCGTAAAAATATGGGAAATTTGGTAAAAGTCTAGGACTCCTCTAATAGAACATTTTTAAAAACTTATAGTAAAAGACTTTACCTTTGACCACACAGTCCTAAGTCCTTACGACCCCAAGGAAAAGGACCTTTGAAAACATTATGGTATAATGAGAAAATGCCACAAACCAGCATTTTCTGCTTTTCCCATAACGTTTTCTACCTTTTCAAAGAAAAATTTCCAAATTTGTGCAAATTTTAGTTTCTTGTCTGCAAATGCTTTAAATTTGGACTAGTCTAAAATTTTGTTGTGTGATAAAGAGTAAATTGTTTGTTTTTCATAAACTACATGTATAACAATTACTATTGCGAGAAAATATTCAATATCTGTAAAAATATCTGAAAATTTCTTTAATCCAGTATAAAAATAAAACAAGAGGGCCATGATGGCCCTGTATTGCTCCACTGGCTAATATGTAAAACACTACAAGCCAAACATTACAATACTTTGCCAATTGGTTTCAAACTAGAAGAGATAAAAAATTTTTTCTATAAAAATCCTACGAGAAAGTTATGAACCCTGGGCAAAGCCATTTTTGACAACAGAGCTATAATTATTTGAATCCTGGTGGAGGTCTACAAGATAAAGCCCCATACCAAATAATACAGGCTTAGAATGTGTGGTTATAAACATGAAGATTTTCAAAGTTTCCTCAATACAAGGCCCGGTAAAACATGGGACTCCTGAGACAGGGCTAAATTTAGTAGCCCTAGGTCTTATGGTTAGTTACAAGATTTATAAAGTTTTCACTATAATAGCCCATGTAAAACTTGTGACTCCTGGGCTGGAGCCAAACTTGACCCCAAGGCTATAATTTGGGCCCTCTTGGTACAAGCCCACCAGATAAAGCCACATGCAAAATTTGGTAGCCCCAGGCCTTATGGCTAGGTACGAGAAGATTTTTAAAGTTTTCCCTAAATAAGCCCATATAAAACTTGTGACCCCCTGGGTGGGCCAAACTTGACCCTAGGGCTATAACTTTGGCCCTCTTGGTAGAGGCCCACTAGATAAAGCCACATGCATAATTTGGTAGCCCTAGGCCTTATGGCTAGGTACGAGAAGATTTTTAAAGTTTTCCCTATGTAAGCCCATATAAAACTTGTGACCCCTAGGGCGGGGCCAAATTTGACCCCAGGGCTATAATTTGAAGACACTTGGTAGAGGTCCACTAGATAAAGCTACATGCCAAATTTGGTAGCCCTAAGCCTTGTAGTTTCAGACAAGAAGATTTTCAAAGATTTTCAATATTTTTCAGTTTTGTTGCCATGGCAACCAGAGTTTTTGAAGGAATCTAATTCTTTCAAGATATTCTGAAGAGGACCATGGCAGGATCATTTCTGTGAAGTTTCATCAAAATCGGATGGGTAGTTTGAGAGAAGAAGATGTCTGAAATAAAAGTTAACGCACAGACGGACAGATGGATGGATGCACAACAGACACCGGGCCATGACATAAGCGTGCTGGCCTTTGGCCAATGGAGCTAAAAATGCAAAAAACAAATTAGCCATGCTCTGTGAAAAGGGGGTTTAACTAGAACTTGTTTTTCTACAAAAAAACAGATGTCTCCCCCCTTTTTGGTGTCAGAAGGATTGATATGTCACCAAGGCAATTTATAACTGAAATAATGGTCATTTTTCTCTAACGGTTTTCGAGTTATAGAGCAGACACGGAATTGTATGTAAAATGAGTAAGAAAAACAATCGAAGGGAAATAACTCAAAAAATATACAAGCCAGAGTTATGGTTCTTGTGCATGACACTTCATCTCATGGTGCTTTACAAATGTGTGAAGTTTTATCAAAATATCTTAAAAGGTTTTCGAGTTATAGAGCGGACACGATAGTAGTGCAGCAGAAATCATGTAAGTGATTGAAATAGGCATGAATGTCTTCTCTAATGTTAAGGAAACATGCATATAAAGTTTCAGGTCATTCCAACATGAAAAGACAAAGTTAAATTGTAGAGAAGCATGAAAAACTGTAAAAAAAGATAATGAATAGGAAATAATTCCAAAAGGGCATTAGGTAAGGTTACGGCTCCAGTGCATTGCACTTTTCGTAACTGCAACATACATGTTTACCAAGTCTCAAGTCAATTTGACTTGAGTTGACAAAGTTCTGTTCCGGACAAGCAAGAAATACTGTAAAAATGATGATCAAAGTGGAATTACTCAAAATCCGCATTAGGTAGAGTTATTGTTATTGACACTGTACTCCGTAATATTGCAACAAACATGCATACCAAGTTTGAAGTCGTTCTGACTTGAGATGACAAAGTTATATTCCGGACAAGCACTAAATGCTGTAAAAATGAAGATCAAAGGGAAATAACTCAAAGACAGCACGAGGTAGAGTTCCAATTCTTGTGCACTACACTTCCAAATATTGCAACAAATAAGCATACCAAATTTCAAGTCATTCCTACTTAAGATGACCAAGTTAAGCTCCGGACAAAGAACTGGACTGTAAAAATAAAGATCAAAGTGGAATTACTCAAAATCCGCATTAGGTAGAGTTATTGTTCTTGCACACTGTACTCCGTAATATTACAACAAACATGCATACCAAGTTTGAAGTCGTTCTGACTTGAGATCACAAAGTTATATTCCCGACAAGCACTAAATGCTGTAAAAATGACGATCAAAGGGAAATAACTCAAAGACAGCACGAGGTAGAGTTCCAATTCTTGTGCACTGCACTTCCAAATATTGCAACAAATAAGCATACCATATTTCAAGCCATTCCTACTTAAGATGACCAAGTTATGCTCAAGACAAGCAAGAAATGCTATAAAAATAAAGATCAAAGGGAGAATAAGTCAAAATTCATGCCAGGAAGAGTTATGGTTCTTGTGCACTGCACTCCGTAATTTTTCAACAATCATGCATACCAAATTTGAAGATGTTCATACTAAAAATGACAATGTTATATTCTGGACAAGCAGAAAATGCTGTAAAAATGACGATCAAAGGGAAATAACTCAGACAGCACGAGGTAGAGTTATGGTTCTTTCGCACTGCACTCCGTATTATTGCAACAAACACAAATGCCAAGTTTCAAGTCAATCGGACTGGAGATGACAAAGTTATGCTCCAGACAAGCAGAAAATGCTGTAAAAATGACGATCAATGGGAAATAACTCAGACAGCACGAGGTAGAGTTATGGTTCTTTTGCACTGCACTCCATATTATTGCAACAAACACAAATGCCAAGTTTCAAGTCAATCGGACTGGAGATGACAAAGTTATGCTCTGGACAAAGAACTGGACGCCGCCTGCATGCCCGGACGCCTGTACGCCATGGGTGATCCCATAATACGTCCCGTCTTTGATGGGTTAATGATAATAAAGAACAATTCTGCATCTTTTTTTATGTATAACAGATCTATCTGATGCAACAACTTGCTCGTAATAGTGCATTATAAAGATGCATTAAACCCCCGTTTCACTGATAATGACTCTGGGTCATCCTCTGTGAAAAGGGGGCTTAATGGATCTGCAAAAATTATTGACCCAGGCCAGCCTGCACAGTCTGCGCAGGCTGCCCTTGGTCAATAATTTTTGCTATAGCTCAATTCTTTGCAAGTCCAAGGACCAGTCTACCTCACGATTCAATCAAATGTTAGACAAAATAGATTTCATGGATCCATAATAATGCAATGACTTGCTTAGTATCATGAATCATGAAGATGCATTAAACCCTGTTATGCAAGAGCATGGCTCAATTTTGTTTATGATACAAAACTTACCTGGTAGTATAAGACATAGAACACTTGCATTGAATAATGTAAAACACATTAAAGCCACTAGAAGGATTATCTGAAATAGGAGAAATAAAAAACTTAAGTACATGTACATGCAATTATTTCACATAGCTACCTATTCTTTTCATAATCTTAGACAAACTGTTTTACATATGAATTGGAATTCACACATTATACATTGGACATGCCAGTTTGTTCTATTTGAGCCATTGTTGACGGATAAAAACTTTCATTGAATTCACAAGGATTTCATTTTCACAGATTTGATATCAATCATTAACGATGAGATTCAAATACAGGGTTGTGAGATACAAATAATAGGAGATTGCTTTAGGGGCAACATGTCGAGTCAGCTGTTTCAGATGGCACATCTACTCATGAAAAAGAACAATTGTGCCAAATTATTTTGAAATCCATCCATTTATGTAGAAGTTCTGATCAGTACAAAATCTGGACAGATGTGCACATTCAGCCACGCACATACACTGTAGCGACACTGCAACAACTATGTCTTGCTTACCACAAGTGGGCTAGACAAAAATCATCATTTGATGTAAAACTATGCCATATTCAGTCTAGCATGTAAACAGTTTTATTGATTTCAAGAAATAAATCATCTAAAGTTTACTACACAATCCCAAGCTTAAATGACCCTCTGAAAGGTGGCTTTGAAAACATTGTGGAAAAATGAGAAAATGCTGATAACCAGCCTTTTGTTTTTCTACCCTTCCAAAAACAAATTTTAATTTTTTAGCCCCATCTTTTTTGTCTTCTGCAAATGCTTTCAATTTGGACAAGTCTAAAATTTTGTTTTGAAATAGGTTAAACAAAACTTATCTAGTCTCATGTTTACCAATATTCCAACATGCTGATTCAACTGTAAATTCTAGATCTGCCCTTCTAATAGGTACAGACATTCTATCGGAGCTAACCAAAAATCTAGTCTTGGAACTTCAAGCTAGAATTGAATTTAGTATAAGTTACTTGTCATTCTCTTACCCTAATATGGAAGAACCTTGGTCTTTTATAAGACTGGAACCCTGTGGGACCACCACCTTGCAACATGGCCTGGTGGGCTGCCCCAAGTCCCCCTCCTTGTGGTTGTTGGGGGGCAACAGGGGGCACTGCATTATTCTGGTTCCCATCATTTCCTTGCTGGTTTCCAGCCGGTTGTTGAACGACAGGGTCTCCTTGGATAACAAAATCCTATTCAAGAAAGGAAATGAAGCCACGGTTAGCATCTTCAACATGTAATTGCTGTGCAAAAATACTATGTAGGTATATCTATCATTTCATTCACAAGATTTCTATTATAATATTTACACATGCCACTCTCTTTATAGTACATTTTCAAAAAAAAAAAACCTAACAAAAAAAACAACAAAACGATGTATTAATAACTACATACTTTTGACAAATGTACATAAAACTAGCAAGAACAATTTCGTGCCATGGCTGGGCGGCAGATGCTTTTTCATTAAAAACTCCAGAGTCGAAAGAGAGGTAGCACTGTATAAAAGCTATTTTAAGGGTTACTTGTTCTTATGGTATGGGCTCCCCTTTTAATATTTCACAACTAGCCTGACTTAGAAGTTAATATCCTCAGTGATGACAAAGATGTTGGAAAATCAAAAAGTCTGCACCATGATGACACTGGTGACAGCAGGGTTATGAAAGTACCTTCACATTTTTTGCCTTAAAAAAAAACCATAGCAACAAAATTCAAATATATCTCTCTTCTACTCACGCTATCCTGTAAAGCTACATCTCCAATTAGATATGATCTTAGATCCAGTAACCAGGCCACTGCAAGGGTCCAGCCCCTAACCAGCCCCTTTAACCACATCCTGGTGTGCCCCTGCTCTAGTAAAGCTGGCAACACAACTTGTAGAAGTAACAGTTCCAGGGATAACTCACTCACAGGAGCATCACTAAAAAAAAAATCATGCTTAATTCATTTGAAACCTTTACCACATAACTGTGTGTTTATACAACCCTGTGGAAGAGGGCTTTAGAAAATATTGTAGGTAAAGGAGAAAATGCTAGGTACCAGCATTTTCTCCTTTTCCCGTAATTTTTTGTACTCTCCCAAAGACAAAACCATCATCTCATATCGAAGTGTACAAACATAGACATGCCAGGTGGCAAAGTTCTAAATTCCTCCACATTGAAGCATGCTCAGATGACAGAGTGTGGGTAGATAAGAAAAAACACTGATTATCAGTATTTTTTCCAATTTCCCCAATATTTCCAAAAACCATCTTTCTGGGCCTCCATTGAAATGCAGGACTGTGTGGTAAAGTGTTAAATAAGATTTGATTGTTTGATATTTAGTGCAGCTTTCAAGCCTTTGACCCATAAATGATCACTTGTTTTTAAGACACCTATGAAAGACGACTATAGAAAATGTTTCCCACAATACATTGTATTTTCTATAATTTCACAGATAAATCCCATCATTTGAGCCACATCAATTTTTTTTCATTTGCAACAGCCTTTCAATTTTGCTTTCATCTGGTTGAAATTCAACCATTTATGAACCCAATCTCAAGTTTTTAAGACTCTAAGGAAATAGGCTTTTGAACACACTGTCACTGGCAACCAGCATTTTCCCCTTTCCCATGTTTTCTACTCTATTACAGACAAATCCCATCATTTCAGCAACTTTCAATTTGTTGATTCATTGATTGTATGGTGTTTAACGCCGTTTTCAACTTTATTTCAGTTATATCGCAGCGGCCAGTGCACCTATTCATGCTTTCCTGAAGTCTCTTTTACCAGTACTCCGCACAATTTTCTTTCCAAGCCACTGGCTGCTTTCCCACGTAACCATCGTCGAAACAATGGTCAGCGGTGGGAGAGGAATGAATCCTGTTGCAATGACTATCATCAATCCTTGGAAAGAAATTGGCCTAGCCAGGGATCGAACCCATGACCCCCTGTTCTAAAGTCCTGCACGCTACCGACTGAGCTACATGGGCTCAGCAACTTTCAATCTGTCACCTGCAAATGGTTTCAATTTCAACTTGTCAAAAATCATTCTTTGACAGAGTTAAAATTCAATTTCAACTTGTCAAAAATCATTCTTTGGCAGAGTTAAAGAACAGCAAAAACTTTGTGTCTTGTGTCTATGGATGAATCCATTTAACTCTTTAGCAAATGACAAAAGTTTAGACTGGTCCAAATTGAAAATATTTGCAGACAACAAAATAACTGCGATTCAAAAATTAAAATTGGTTTAGGGAAGGGTAGAGAACATTGTGGGAAAAGGAGAAAATGTTGGTTACCACCGTTTTCTCCTTTTCCCACCATATTTTCATAAGCTTTCTTCTTCAAGTTCATTAAAACTAGGGAATGTGTGGTAAAAGGTTAACAAAACTGGTAAGACATAAACAAATTTCAATGAAATAACTCCATTATATTACCTTGACAACATGACATTATACGGCAAGAATCCCGAGATCATTTTTCGAATCATTCTGACAGGTAACCATAACATCAGTAAAACTGTACTTCCAAAAATGATTACAGATGCAACAAATCTTCTCGTGTGCCGATATACGGGTAGATGTATCATCTAAAATGTACAAATACAGAAATGAATACAATGTTTAATATATAATTTTTTTTTCCTTTCCATCTTTCTTCAATTTTTTGGGGTAACCTGGAAATAAATTCATATTTCTTACCAGTAGATTGTCAATTCTTCCATCTACATGGCCTAGAAGTTAATGCATTCACCTACTGAGTGGAACATGGAAGGTTCAAGTCCCACTGGGCCAGGAAGTTGTTTTGATAGGGCTAGTCTGTGAGCAATCAGCCAGTTAACTCTTTCCAAACAACAAAATTTTAGACTAGTACAAATTGAAAGCATTAGCAGATGCATGAATTAATGTGACTCAATATTTGCAATTTGTTTTGGAAGAGTAGAAAACATTGTGGGAAAAGGAGAAAATGCTGGCTTCCAGCATTTTCCCTTTTTCCCACAATATTTTCAAATGTTTTCTTTCTCAGAGTTGTTAAAAGTTGGGACTGGGGGGTAAAGGTTGAATACTGATTACCAAATTCTTACTGCCTTGGTGTATGAAATAGGCTTACATGTTCAGTCACAGCCAACCAGGTGGCTACTCTTGGAATTCAAAACCAGCTGGTAAATATATCACATCCTTTACTGAAGCATAAAAATTTATTCATTCCCACAGAGTATCGATAGCGATAGCTTGGAATGCATTTTTATCTGTCACAATCTGTGCAACCTTGCAGCCGTCGGGGGGCAACATTTGGCATGAAGACACAAGCATGATTATAGTTTCATAAAATAAGGATAAAATGGGTTAAAAACTGAGTTAAAACTGGCTGAAACGAGTATAGATGTATCTTTAAGTGGCCAGACAATGGACAAATCAGTTATGGTCTCTTTACTCTCCACCAATTTACAATATTTTAGACTTGTCCAAATTGAAAGCCTTTGCAGACAACAAATTAGAAATGACCCAAAACATGAGATGACCCAAACCACGAAATTTGTCTTTGAAAGGATAGAAAACATTGTGGGAAAAGGAGAAAATGCTGGTTACCATATCTCATTTTCCCACAATGCTTTCAAATTGTTTGCTTCTACAGGTCGTTAAAAATGGAATTATTAAATAAAAGCTTAAGTCAAGCGGTTGTTTAACACAGACATAATTACATTGAAAGAAAGATCTGTAGGTTTAAAGAAATGGTCTCATAATATGATTAGCTGATCAATACAAGTGACCACTAACTAAGGTTTGTCTGTTAATCTCAGTGAATACTTCTCAAGACCATAACCTTACAAATAGTTCATCAACAACAAACTATTGTAATATTTATTATGATTTGCTTACCAAAATTAAGAAATATGATTACTCCTACCTCTTGTATTGGGTTGAATTCTGGATCGTTCAAATTCCTCAAAAACCATAAAACTCCTGGCCTGAGTACTTCTCGTAGCAGTAGGATAAACGAGGCAAAGTAAAATACATAGACCATTCCCACCAGCCAATGTATAAACATAGATGTGCCAGGTGCCAAATGGAAGCTCATCTTTCTGTCTTTTAGTGTAGCATCAAACATTGACTGAAAAAAGATGATCATAACAACTAACTGAGGCATGCACTAGCAAAAGGGGGTATAATGCATCTCCGAGATGCATGATACCAAGCAGGTCATCATATATTACGGATTCATAAAATCCACTTTGTCTTAACAACCGAATCATGAGGTACACTGGTCCTTTGACATGAAGAAAACTGACAATAACATGCTGACCTGGGTTGACACTTTTAGCAAATGCATTAAACCCCCTTTTCACAGAGCATGGCTCAACTGATTATTTTAAGCATATTTTTACGTTTTTCAAGAATGTTTTCAAAATTCATCTGCCTCAAAATTGTTTCAAGAGGTAGGGAGTTAACACTTGACCAGACGACAAAATTCTAGAATGGTCCAATTTGAAAACATTTGCTGAAATCACATTAAATGTGGGTAAGATATAGATATTTGTCTTTGAAATGATAGAAAACATGGTGGGAAAAGGAGAGAACGCTGTTTACTATCATTTCATTACCAGCATTTTCTCCTTTTTCCATAATGTTTTCAAAAGCTTTCTTCTTCACGGTCACTGTAACCAGAATTGTGTGGTAAAGACTTGATTAAAACTGAAACCCTTACAGGTTGAAAACAATCAGGGAAAAAAGTCTAAGGCTTATAACTCCTGTAATGGATGCCCACTCACAATGTAATGTTTTTTCTCTCCTTTTTTCACAATGTTTTCAAAATCATTTATAGTTACAGACATTAAATCTTTTGTGTTGTTAAGGGTTAAATATATACTATACCAGAGAACAGATGTCCAGCCACCAGCCACAGATCAGTGGAAATACTCCAATCTCAACAACTACCAGTAACTTGACTTTGACCACAACATAACATAAACCTAGCACCCTTTTGAATCTGTAAAATGGAAGATAAAGAGATAGACAGGAGGGCTATGATGGCCCTGTCTCGCTCCATTATCAAATAAATATAAACCATACATACCAAACATTACAATTCTAGGCTAAATATTTAAAAAAAAAAAGAAGATTTTCAAAGTTTTCTCTGCAAAAGCCCACATAAAACTTGTGACCCTCTGGGTGGAGCTAGTTTTGAATCCAGGGCTATGAATTGCATAATCTTGGTACAAGTCCATTGATGAAGATACATGCCAAATATATTTTCAGTTTTGTTGCCATGGCAATCAGAATTTTAACAAGAATTAAATTCTCTGCAGAAATTCTGGAGAGGACTGTGGCAGATACAATTCTGTAAAACTTGATCAAAATTGGATGGGTAGTTTCAAAGAGGTTTGAAACAAGAGTTAATGCACAGATGCACTGATGAAAGCACGGGCAGACACATGACGGAAAAAGGGCCATGACATAAGCTTGCTGGCCTTGGGCCAGTGGAGCAAAAAGCACGCTGCTAAAAATACCCTTCAAAAAACAATCCTGTGGTTAAGCTTGCTACTTTCAATTTGGACAAGTCCATAAATTTGTCATCTGGTAACGGGTTAAAGATAGCCTGCACAGCTAAACCTCTACCAAAGATCCCAATGTTTTAACAACACTGAAGATGAAAACTTTTGAAAAAAATCTGAAAAAAGGAGAAATGGCCAGTAATCAACATTTTCTCCCATATGCACAAAGTCTTCTACTTGTTAAAAGACAATTGGTCCTTTAAAAATGCAATCAATACAATCAAGATCAAACTTTTGAAAATGAGTTAAGAATTACAAAGCAGAGAGAAATGTCAAGCAAAACTTTCCACTTACTTTTTCAAGCCCACCAGAGAGCAGACAGCATATAAAATCACCAGAGATACAGCTATAACTACATAACCAATCAGGGTTGTCAATAACCCTTCAAAATGGGAGGACTCAACCTGTAACAGAGAAACATATACATGTATACACCATTAAATACTTTCCTTAAGTTTATTTTACTAGTACTTTGCACATTTTTCTTCCAAAGCCACCAGCTGCTAATAATCATCATTGAAACAATGATCAACAGTGATAGAGGAATGAATCCTGTCGCAATGACTATCATCAAACCCCAAGCTTGGGTTGCCAGCATATTCTCCTTTTTCCACAATGTTTTCAAGGCCTTTTTTCTCAAGGACTTAAAAACACAGGATTGTACCATAAAGGAGTCTATGAAATGAACATATTTAGCTTATGAAGATAACCTAAATGTTGCAGTTTTACTGTTATTTTGACCAGTTTGTCTCATAAGGTAGCTGACATTGTTGACCCCAGATCAGGCTGTCTTTTCTGTACAGCCTGTTGACCTGCACA
This sequence comes from Hippopus hippopus, assembly GCA_946811185.2. Lineage (NCBI taxonomy): Eukaryota > Metazoa > Mollusca > Bivalvia > Cardiida > Cardiidae > Hippopus > Hippopus hippopus. The sequence goes on along the minus strand of OX328103.1, from coordinate 8,151,010 downwards.
GTAAAAGCAACCAAAACTGAGCTTAGCACGTGAATAAATTGCTAACCCTTTCTTGCACAAAGAAATTCTAGATTTGCCTGCATTGAAAGCACTTGCAGAGGACACATCAAATATGGCTCAAGTATGAGATTTGTCCGTGATGGGCTTTAAAACATTGTGGGAAAAGCAATGTTTACAAAAGCTTTCTCCATCAGGGTTGTTAAAACACAGGATTGTGTTAAAATGGGTTAATACAGTTCCAAATAACTTCAATCAAGACTAGCATATGTCACGTAATGCAGAAACATCAGAAAGATACAAAAAACAGTGTGGAAAATAAGCAAAGAAACAGTAAATCTAAGATCACCCTTAGTAGACTTGACATTCTATGCTGTCCAATCTTTATCAACAGCATCAGTAAAAGTAGCCAATCAGCATGCATGTAGAGTTAACCCTGAACCACACAGCAAAACTTTAGACTTGTCCAAATTAAAATTATAAATTGCAGGCTACATTTTAAATGAAGATAATATAGGAGACTACAAAATGTGTGAAAAGGAGAAAATGCTGGTAAGCAGCATTTTCTCCTTTTCCTAAAATGTTTTCAAAAGCCTTTTTCCTTAAGGTTGTTAAAACTCAGGATTGTGTGGTAAAGGGTTAACTCTTTACCAAACGACAAAATTATAGACTGGTCCAAATTGAAAGCATTTGCAGACGACAAAATAAATGTGACTGAAAAATTGAAATTTGGGGTTTGGGAAGGGTAGAAAACATTGTGGTAAAAGGAGAAAATGCTGGTTTCCAGCATTTTCTCCTTTTCCCACAATGTTTTCAAAAGGCTACTTTCTCGGGGTCGTTAAAAGTCGGGATTGTGTGGTAAAGAGTTAAAAGACTCTTTATCCTGATACATACCACTTCTCCCATTTTCATCCCAATCATGGTAAAATGACCTATATGGTAGGGACAGAATGCTGAAAAGATACAAAAGTAATAGGTAATTGGAATACTTTCAATCAATATAATCTTTACAGTTGAAATTTTATACCCTCATTTTTTTCAAATTTAAATAACTCCTCATGACCTCTGTACCAAATGACATAATTTTCATAATGTCAAAAACTAAAACAGCTCAGGCAACAAAGTCATCAGCTGTGTCTGAAAGAATGGGATCTGTCTTGAAAAGGGTAGAAAATACTTTGGAACAAGGAAAAAATAATGTGGAACAACGAGAAAATGCTGGTTATCAACAGTTTCTCCTTTTCCAATAATATTTCAATGGGGTGCTATTTCAAAATTGTTAAAACAGTAATTTGTTGGTCATGGGTGTTACAGAAAAAATAAAATTAAACTCATCATAAATCAGCGATTTCTTCTTTTGCCATGATGTTTTTAAAAGATGTCTCCAAAACTATTTTATCTTAAGACAAGTGAACAGAAAGGCCTGCTGGAATTTGTATATACTGATATCTCATAATCCCTTAACTTCTGAAAACATCTTACAAAATGGAGAAAAGACTAATGACATCAAACTTTTCCTTGATGCCACAATGTTTTATATCTGTATCTATTCAAACTTATTTCATATTGTTTACCCCTACCTTTGACTTAACGGTTTTCAAAATTGCTGCAAGGATTTTTTTTTTTTTTTTTTTCCCCAGGAGGTAATGAGTTAACTCTTCACCAGATGACAAAATTTTAGACTTGTCCAAATTGTAAGCTTTTGCAGACAACAAAATAAAATATGACTCAAAGATGAAAATTGTCTTTGAAACGGTAGGTAACATTGTGGGAAAAGGAGGAAATGCTGGTTACCGGCATTTTCTTCTTTTCTCACAGTGTCTTCATAACCCTTCTTTTTCCCCAGGGTCATTAACACATGAGATTGTTTGGGAAAGGGTTAAATCCTCAACTGAACTTCACAATGATCATAACCAACAATCCCCAGGGTATGTCAGTTACATGCATTGTAAATTTCCTGAAAAATACTTATCTTAACTCCTTAGGTGCCTTTCACAATCCTAGTTGTCTTTGCAACCAGTGTAGATCAAAGATCAGACTGCACAAAATGTGCAGTCTGATCTTTGGTCTACATTGTCTACTTTGCTCCGACATCCTAGACAAAGGCAAACCTTAAAATTGCAATAACTTGGGTCCTATTTTAAGACTGAAAACGTCTGTTGGGTTTCTGCATGGCTCTGTGGTTAACACTAAGGGCATCAAATTAATAAAGTGGGTACCCCGATTCAGCAAGTAAGAATCAAATATATCAATATTTCACATTTCCGCACAGCTGACAGCATACATCCAAGATTAGCCTGCATATTTTGAGCAGTCTGTGCTTGATCTAAACCGACTGCAAGAGCAAATGTGTCAAGCTTGGTGCATGTATTAAGTAATTCCATTAAAATTCTAATGGGATAACAAGGGGCCGATGGTGTCCTTGCGTGGCTCCACTGGCTAGTTAAACAAGTAATTGACTCGGACTGTCATAATTCCAGTTAAAATCCACAGACTCCAATGGAAAGATTTGTTTAACTCTTCAACAGACAATGAATATTTTTCTTCCATCTTGAAAGCATCTGCAAACAACAAATTCAGTAAGGAAAGTCAACTGAAGAGCTATCTTTGACCGTAAAGGAAAACCTGTGAGAAAAGTGATAAGAAAATGCTCATCACCACCATTTTCGTCTTTTCCCTATATCTGTTTTTCAAAACCGATCTTTTTCAGGGTTTTTAACATGTGGGATTGTTTGATGAAGGCTTAAGTTTTCCTTTAACTATTTACCATATGACAAAATTTCAGACCAGTCCAAATTGAAAGCATTTGCATACAAAAAAATAAATGTGGCTCAACAATTGAAATTTGTTTTGAGAAGTGTAGAAAACATTGTGGGAAAAGGAGAAAATGCGGGTTACCAGCATTTTCTCCTTTTCCCACAATGTTTTCAAAAGGCTTCTGCCTCAGGATCGTTAAAAGTCGGGATTGTGTGGTAAAGGGTTAAATATGGTCAGTAGTTTCAGAAAGGAGATTGATATAAAAGTTAACGACACAGGCCTGGGCACATAACGGAGTCTCATTCATGACATAAGCACAAAAGCCTTTGGCCAGTGGTACTAAAAAAATACTTACCAAACACCAGAATGAAAAGTGTGTTTAAGGAAACAACCCAGAAAACATGCTCCTGTGAAAAAAAAGAAATACATTAGAGTTGTCCATTAATGGAATCCTTTTTTATTTCTTATCTGAACTCTTTGTGGAATAATCTCACAGATCAGTGTGTAACATACTATCCTAATATTACTGACAGTCACTGCAACAGGCTTCATTCCTCACTCACTGCTGTACATTGTTCAGACAATAAGTATGTGGGAAAACAGCAAGTGGCTTGGGGAAGATGTTGTGCAAAGGACCAGTACAAGAACCATCCAAATCAATTGCATTAAGACATGGACAGATGCACTGGCCACCATTAATGAAAAATAATGTTGAAAACAGTGTAACACACAAAACTAATTAACTACACTCTTAGCGAAACAACCCATCTTAAAGACATGTAGGTACAGAAAGCATTTGTAGATTTTTGTTACCTGGTAGAGTGTTGTTTATCAACAATTATCAGGATCTCAACTAAGCTAAAATAGCCTTGTAACACACAATCCCCAGTTTTGACAAGCCAAATGTTGAAGGCTTTTGAAAATATTGTGTAACAAGAGGGCCATGATGGCCCTGTATCGCTCCACTGGCTATTAAGTAAGAACACTACAAGCCAAACATTACAATATTCAGCAAATTGATTTCAAATTGAGGACATGCAAACATTTTTCTATCTAATCCTACGAGAAAGTTGTGATCCATGGGCGAAGCCAATTTTGATTGCAAAGCTATAATTATTTGAATCCTGGTGGAGGTCCACAATATAAAGCTAGTGAAGCTAAAAAACTTGTCTAGCACCAATCATGTATCATTGCAGCTTGAAAATCAAGGGAGGTAAATAGTAACAAACTTTATCTTTCATAAAAAGAGTTATTTCCCTTGATTAATGTTTAAATTGAAGTGACAATATTTTGAAGCCCATGTTAAACTTGCGATCCCTGGAATGAAGGCAATTTTGACCCCAGACCTACAATATGAAACTAGAATGTGTGGTTATAAACAAAAAGATTTTTTAATCTTGCCCAATAAAAAGTCATGTAAAACAAGTTTGCTGAATAAAAGGCCCTGTAAAATATGTGATCCATGACACAGGTTTATCAAGTTTTCACTATAAAAGCCAATGTAAAACTTGTGACCCCTGGTGTGGAGTCAAACTTGACCCCCAAAGTTAAAATTTGGGCCCTCTTGGTAGAGGCCTATTATATAAAGTTACATGCAAAATTTGGTAGCCCTAGGCCTAAATATGGCTATGTACAAGTAGATTATTAAAGTTTCCTTATATAAGACCATGTAGAACTTGTGACCCCCTGGGGTGGGGCTACATTTGACCCCCTGGGCTATAATTTGGGCACCCTTGATAGAGACCCCCTAGATAAAGCTAAATGCAAAATTTGATAGCCCTAGCCCTTATAGCTAGATGCGAAAGATTTTCCTATATAAGCCCGCCTATGTAAAACATGTTACCCCCCGGGGCGAAGTCAAATTTGACCCTCGGCTATAATTTGGACACCCTTGGTACAGGTCCACTAGATAAAGCTACATGCCAAATTTGGTCGCCCTAGGCCCCATGGCTAGGTCAAAGAAGAATTTTAAAGTTCTCCCTATATAAGCCCATGTAAAACTTGTTATATAAGCCCATGTAAAACTTGTTACCCCCGGGCAGGGCCTAATTTGACCCCAGGGCTATAATTTGAACAATCTTGGCAGAGGTCCACTAGATAAAGCTACATGCCAAATTTGGTAGCTCTAGGCCCTATGGCTAGGTAGAAGAGGAATTTTAAAGTTCTCCCTAAATAAGCCCATGTAAAACTTGTGACCCCCGGGGCGGGGTTAATTTTGACCCCAGGGCTATAAATTGAAGAAACTTGGTAGAGGTCCACTAGATAAAGCTACATGCCAAATTTGGTAGCCCTTGGCCTTACGGTTTCAGACAAGAAGATTTTCAAAGATTTTCAAAATTTTTCAGTTTTGTTGCCATGGCAACCAGAGTTTTTGAAGGAATTAAATTCTTTCAAGAAATTCTGAAGAGGACCATGGCAGGATCATTTCTGTGAAGTTTCATCAAAATTGGATGGGTAGTTTCAGAGAAGAAGACGTTTTAAAAAAAAGTTAACGCACGGACGGACGGACGCACGGACGGACGGACGGACGCACGATGGACAACAGGCCATGACATAAGCCCGCTGGCCTTCGGCCAGTGGAGCTAAAAAAGAGAAAATGCTGGTACCCAGCATTTTCTCATTTTCCCACAATGTTTCTAACCTTTCACAACAATGTTTCTACCCTTTCAAAGACAAATTTTGTCACTTTGGCCACATTTGTTATCTACAAATACTCTGAATTTGAACAAATCTAAACTTTTTTTGTTAAGTAAAATGTTAAATGAAATATGGTAGTAAATAAAAACTTACCAAAAACACCAGAGATCCATCCAATCCCAGTAACTGTTAGGATAAAAAAAGAAAAGAAAATTATGATGCTGAAAGGTCTTATCCCATTCAGATTAGATAAGGACCATGTACAAAAAGTCATGTTACCAAACCAGAAGAGTTATATCTTAAATACATATGTTGACCAAAAACCCTCCTAAAACATAATATCCTTACATAAAATAGGTTTATCTTTTACTTTCTACTCTAAAACTGAACAGTTTTTATCAGTATCAATTATGATCTCCTCAACTCCTACCAAACATTTTCAAGTTTTAACAACCCAAAGGAAGAAGAACAACTTTGAAAGTGTTGTGGGAAAAAAAGGAAATGCTGTTAACTAAACCATAACAGTTTTATTCTTCTTGGAACATGATTTACTCACACAGAGTTTTTTCCTCGCTAATTACAATTCTATCTCTGTTAACATACTCAAACATGTTAACATGATATACTCAAACAAAAATATTTCATCCTTGCTAATTCATATCCTCAACATAAATTAAACAGTTTAATCATTGACATGACATCATCTGAAACTAAACAGTGATCCTTGCTTTAACATGCTATCCTTGATTTAAAGAAAACAAGAGGACCATGATGGTCCTATATCGCTCACTTGAGTACTAAGCAGTAAAGGTCTACAATGAAGATAAATACCAAATATTGAGGTTCAAGGCCAAATGATAATGAAACGAGCGGCAAATTGTCGCAAGATATGCCCGTCCCACAGCCAGTTGTCGAGGAGGTATAATAATCGCAAAGGGCAGGTAATGCAACAAACATGTCTACCAAGTCCCAAGTCAATTTGACTTGAGACTTCAAAGTTCCGTTTCCAGACAAGCAAGAAATACTGTAAAAATGAAGATCAAAGTGGAATTACTCAAAATCTGCATTAGGTAGAGTTATTGTTCTTGCACACTGTACTCCGTAATATTGCAACAAACATGCATACCAAGTTGAGATGACAAAGTTATATTCCGGACAAGCACTAAATGCTGTAAAAATGATGATCAAAGGGAAATAACTCAAAGACAGCATGAGGTAGAGTTACAATTCTTGTGCACTGCACTTCCATATATTGCAACAAATAAGCATACCATATTTCAAGTCATTCCTACTTAAGATGACAAAGTTTTGCTCCGGACAAGCAAGAAATGCTATAAAAATGAAGGTCAAAGGTGGAATAACTCAAAATTCGTGCTAGGCAGAGTTATGGTTCTTGTGCACTGCACTCCGTAAATTTTCAATAATCATGCATACCGAATTTGAAGATGTTCAGGCTAGAGATGACAAAATTATATTCCGGACAAACAGAAAATGCTGTAAAAATGATGATCGAAGGGAAATAACTCATAGACAGTACAAGGTAGAGTTATGGTTCTTTCACACTGCACTCCATATCATTGCAACAAACACAAATGCCAAGTTTCAAGTCAATCGAACTGGAGATGACAAAGTTACGCTTCGGACAAAGAACTATTCTAAACAACTTTCTAATTCAAGGGCAAATAACTCCAGTCATTCTGGTCCAATTAGACCCATAATCAAACTCATCCGAGATCTTATGGTCATAAGTATTTTGACCAAGTTTGATGCTGACTGGTTAAAAATTGTAGATGCTAGAGTGTAAACAAAGTCAGATATGGCAATTTTTCTATTCAAGGGCAAATAACTCCAGTTGTTCTGGTCCAATTAGACCCATAATCAAACTCATCCGAGATCTTATGGTCATATATATTTTGACCAAGTTTGGTGCTGATTGTTTAAAAATTGTAGATGCTAGATTGTAAATAAAGTCAAATATAGCAATTTTTCTAATTCAAGGGCAAATAACTCCAGTTCTTCTGGTCTGATAGACCCATTATCAAACACATCCAAGATCTTATGGTCATATATATTTTAACGAAGTTTGGTGCTGATTGTTTAAAAATTGTAGATGCTAGAGTGTAAACAATGTCAAATATAGCAATTTTTCTAATTCAAGGGCAAATAACTCTAGTCGTTCTGGTACGATTAGACCCATAATCACACTCATCCGATGATCTTATGGTCATATATATTTTGACCAAATTTGGTGCTGATTGGTTGATATTTGTAGATGCTAGAGTGTAGACGAAGTCAAATATAGCAATTTTTCTAATTCAAGGGCAAATAACTCCAGTTGTTCTGGTCCGATTAGACCCATAATCGAACTCATCCGAGATCTTTTGGTCATATATATTTTGACCAAGTTTGGTGCTGATTGGTTAATATTTGTAGATGCCAGAGTGTAAACAAAAAAATGTGAACGGACGGATGATGGACGGACAGACGACGGATGCCAACGGTCGGTGAGTGATCACAATAGCTCATCCTGAGCACGAAGTGCTCAGGTGAGCTAAAAAGGAAAGTAAAAAGTTTTATTCTTGCTTAAATAAGATATTTTCAACCTAAACACTTTTAATTTTGCGTACAGATAATATCCTTGAGCAGAGTGATCCTTGCTTAACCCTTTACAACATAATCATGAGTTTTAACAAGAGGAAAAAGACTTTGGAAAACATTGTGCGAATAGGAGAAAATGCCTGTTAATTAGGATTTTATCCTTTTCCCACAGTTTTCTACTCTTTCAAACAAAAAGTCCATCATTTGAGACACATTTACTTTGTAGTCTGCAAAAGCAGTCCATTTGGTGAGTCTAAAATTTAGGCATCTGGTAAAGTGTTATTCTCAAACAAAAACATTCTCAAAAAAAAAGTTTTATCTTGCTAGAACATGTCTAGGCACAAAATTATCTTGTCATTCTCAAAAGATAATTATATCTTACCCTTTCCCATGTTAGTTCCTCTGCTGCCCTATCCCACTCAATGGGATTCCAGTTATTATCATCTGTTAAACAAAATATAAGGTTTTTAACTCTCTATGCACCTTTCACAACTATAGTTGCCTATGCAGTCAGTGTAGATCATGATCAGAATGCACAGAATATGCAGTCTCATCTTTGATATACATAATCCCCTTTGCATAGAAATTCTTGACAAGTCTGTAAATACAATTACTTGGGTCTTATTTCTAGACAGAAAATTGCCATTGGGTTTATTTCAGGGCTCTAAGGATTAACCCTTTACCACACAATGACGCCTTTTGACGCCCCTAAAAAAGAGGCCTTTTGAAAACATTGTGGGAAAAGGAGAAAATGCTGGTAACCAGCATTTTCTCCTTTTCCCACAAAGTTTTCTACCCTATCAAAGAAAAGTTGCGTCATTTGAGCCACTATGAAATTGTCGTCTGCAAATGCTTTCAATTTGGATAGGACTTAAATTTTGCCGTGTGGTAAAGGGTTAATGTCCCATGTATTTCACATTTCTATACAATTGAGCCATGCTCTGGCAAAAGGGGGTTTAATGCATCTCCGTGATGAATGATACCAATCAAAGTATCACATTATCACAGATCCATAATAGCCACTTTTTTTGAATAACTAACTTAATCATGAGATAGACTGATCTTTGGACATACAGAAAACTGACCAATAGCAAAAAGTTTCAGCCCAGGTTAGCCTGCGCGGACTGCGCAGGCTGACCTGGGTCGATACTTTTCGCAGATGCATTAAGCCCCCTTTTCACAGAGCCTGGCTCAATTGTATACTGGATTAAAATTAAGTCTTAATTCATTGCCATATATACTACTATACACAAAACATTTGGGCCATGATCCGGCAAAAGGAGGTTTAATGCATCTCTGTGAAGTATTTTATCATGCAAGTCATCACATAATTATGGATATGTAAAATCAGTTTGTCTAACAACCAACTGAATGGTAGAATGGTCCTTGGTCATACAGAAAGTTTACCAAAAGCAAAAAGTTACTACCAAAGTCAGCCTGTGCAGACACGGTTTCACAGTTTCATTTCATTCCTTTTTACATCGTTTGCAACTTAACACCATTTTCAACATTATTTTAGTCATATCACTTCAGCAAGTGCACTTTACCTTGCATTCCTGGAAATTCTTTCGCCAGTGCCTTTCCCAACACTCTTTCCAAGCCACTTGTTGTTTCAAACCAAAAAAACTGTTGAAACAATACTTGGTGGTGACGGAGGAATGAGTCTTGTCAAACTAAAAATCATCAAATTTTTAAAAGAGCTTGGCCAAGCTGAGACTCAAACTCATAAATTATCAGTTGTTTATAATACTAAATTAGCTATAAACATGGACCCTTTCACATAAATGCTTCTGAAAGTCAAAGAAACTTGTAATATTATTGTAGTTTGTCAATGTTCAACAGCTACTGCTCAACGAAATGTTTGCTTGCAGATACCTTGTGCTGCTACATTGCCATTCTCTACTCCATCTTCACCTTCATCTGCCCCATCATTGGCTGCGTCATCATTGTTATCTTCATTTTGATTGGCTCCTTGATTATTAGCTCCACCCTGTCCACCAATGCCCACAAGATTATTTACAACACCTACATCAACAGGATTCTACCAAAAGAGCAAAATATAAACAGAGTTTACACCATCATAAACTCCTTAACCCTTAACAAAACCCTAAGTTTTAACGGCCTTGAAGATCAAGACTTTTGAAAACATTGTGGCAAAAGGAGAAAATGCTGGTAACCAGTATTTTCTCCTTTTCGCACGTTTTCTACCCTATCGAAGTCCAAGTTTAATCATTTGAGTTACATTTAAAATGTCTTCTGGAAATGTTTTCAATTTAGACAAGTCTTAATTTTTGTCATCTGGTAAACAGCTGACTTACAGTTGTAGTCTCTCGTACTCGTAATAAATACATTAAGTATGGCACTTCAAAACAAATCAATTGAGTAAATAGTCTATACAGTACATAGAGTAACAACATGTAATAAGCAATTCCCCTTTTTCCAGTAGTGTTTCATATACTCTAGAAGTATGATAGATTGCCTTCCTTCAACTGTTTGTCTTTCATGTGATTAGGCATTACTTTTGGTCTCTCCTAACTTAGTCTGTTCAGAAATGGATCAATGCATTTCATTCTACTTAAATTTTCAATTAATCTAAAAGATCAATTTTGCAAACCTCATTTTAAAAAAAAAAACAACAGAATCTCCAAAATACTATCATACGTATAGCAAAGCTCAGGTGAAGTCTGATACTGATCTACACTTTTGGAAAAATTGCCCATTAAAAAAAACTGTTCAAGATAAAATATCCAATACCTACCCTAGGCTGTCCATTTGGTATATCTTGTTCCAGCCAGTCAGGCCCTCCTCCATGTAATATCTGTTCACGCAGCCACACCAAACTTATAAATGCGCACAATGTACATGTGACAACAAAACACCCATGAAAGCAATCAGATGCAATATTCTCTCTGAAAAATAGAAGTAAAATGTTCATAAAAAGACAAAATTTCAGACAGGGCTAAATTGAAAGGATTTGTAGAAGACACAATAAATATAGCCAAAAAAATTATTTCAGTCTTTGAAATGGTAATAAATATTGAGGGAAAAGGAGAAAATGGTTTAACCAGCATTTTCTCCTTTTCCCAAAATTTTCCAAAAAGCCTTCTTCTTAAGGAATGTTAAAACATTAAGGTTTGGTCACACCGAGCTAACGGATGAGTAACGGATAAAAAATCATTTTATCCGTTCGTGCCTGTTCGTATCCGTTTTATGTCCGTTTCTTATCCGGTGAATCCGCTACTTGTCCGGTGACATCCGGTGACGTCTGTTCAAAAATTTCCACCGGACAAAACAGACGGAGACGTAAAAATTACAGACTTTGGATGCATCTGACTATTTACACTCTTGGCATGTCACATGACCAGTACGTTCCTCGTACGTTGGTGTTCAGTACATTTTTGTTCATCGTACATTGGAAGAACGTTTTGTCAGGTTCTCATGCATTGCACTTCCGTTTTATCCGGTACAAGTCCATTACTTTATCCTTTAATAGACCGTTTATTATCCGGTAGATATCCGTTAATAGACTGTTTATTATCCGGTAGATATCCGGTAAATGTGCGTTTTTTCCGTTACATGTACGGTACTCGTTGGGTTATTGTGTGGCTTCTTCGCTCCACACACCGATCGCGTGAGCCTCAAGCGGCAGAGGAGATTAATTGTGTCACTGGATAACCAAATGCTGCATGTTTTTGTCCATTTTCCCTCCGTTACATATCCGTTAGCTGGTCTGACCAAGCCTTTACCTTGTTTGGTAAAGGGTTAACTCTCTACCTGACAGTACAACTTTGCATAATGTCTGTAATGAAAACATTTTCTGACAAATGGTTCAGTTTTTAGCACACATTCTTGACATTTTAACGACCCTGAGAAAGAAAGCTTTGGAAAACATTATGGGAAAAAGGGGAAAATGCTGGTAACCAACATTTTCTCTTTTTCACACAGTATTTTCTACCTTTTCAAAGAAAAACTTTCATCAGCTGTCCCACATTTTATTTACCATATGCAAATGCTTTCAATTTGGAAAAGTCTGAAATTTTGTCCTCTGGTAAAGCCTTAAATGTGGCTCAAATGATGGGTTTAGTCTTTAACCCTTTACCACACAATGACGCCTTTTGACGCCCCTAAAAAAGAGGCCTTTTGAAAACATTGTGGGAAAAGGAGAAAATGCTGGTAACAAGCATTTTCTCCTTGTCCCACAAAGTTTTCTACCCTATCAAAGAAAAGTTGCGTCATTTGAGCCACTATGAAATTGTCGTCTGCAAATGCTTTCAATTTGGATAGGTCTTAAATTTTGCCGTGTGGTAAAGGGTTAAACGTTTTGGAAAAGTGATAAAATGCTTGTAACCAGCATTTTTCCTTAGTCCGTAATATTTTGAAAGAGCCTTTTGCCAAAGATTCATAAAAACATGGTATCGTAAGGAAAAAGGCACAATGTACTGATCTGTTCATTCCATCACTACATTAAAATTTTTATAGCTAAAAATACAAGGGCACCTAACATAATTATACTCCTATGTGTTTCACAACCTGAATTTTTCAGTGGTTTTCTTTTGCATTCTATACGTGAGTTTCATACTTACGTTGATAGCATATCCAGGGGTAAAGTCAATAAGGAACTCACAGAGCCCGTAAATAGACACCGGTAAATACGACCTGGTAAAGAAAAATTATGTTAACCTTTGAAATACTAAAGAATAATAACTAGTGCGCTTAGCAGATAAGGTAGATTAACCCTTTACCACATGATCCTAGGTTTTAAGGATCACAAGACAGATATCCTTTTGAAAAAACATTAGGGAAAAGGAGAAAATGCTGGTGACCAGCACTTTCTCCTTTTCCCATAATGTATTCTAATCTTTCAGAAACTATCATTTGAGCAACATTTACTTTGTTGTCTGCACATCCTTCCAACATAAATGACCCAAAAAGTTTGTAATTGGTAAAGAGTTAAGATCAAACTGCAACAAACATGTAGTCTGATCCTAAGTACAGATAGAACAGTATAACAAATGGGTTAATTGTATCCACAATCTTACCCTTCTTCCATGCCTGTCTTAGTAATGCATGTTTATAAATGAGTTCCACTGATACAAAATATTAGAATGTACTGGTAGATATAAGCTGAGTTTCAAGCATTTTCATCAAAATGTCATGCCTCAATGCCCATTGCATAAAAAGTACTATCTTTTTTTTTTTTACAAACTTATGTTGATGATACAGGCTACATGGAGATAGTAGTATAAATACAGGGTCTTTGAGATGTTTCTGGTTCAATCCCCAGATAAGTCAACCTTCAAAACTGTATGCACCAACATCATACATCATGGCACACATGCTATCTACAGTTTCCTGGAAGCAATAATCATAAGTGCTTCATTGTATTTTAAAACACTTAGCTCACAATGAGTGTAAAACAAGTAGGTAGAAACTAATCACAGCTTTCTTATCCAAACAGCTCAAGTGAGAACCTGCAACATAGCTTTTAGTAAAATCTTTTTCTTTAGAATTGGTCTACCTCTGTCTTAGCTGCACATCTTTAACTCTCTTAAACAAACGACAAAATTTGAAAGTCTTAAATTTGATGATAGATGTGTCTCAAAATAAATATGTCCCAAATAATGGTATTTGCTTCTGAAAGGGTTGAAAACATTTTGAGAAAGGAGAAAATACTGCTTATCAGCATTTTCTCCTTTTACCATAATGTTTTCAGAAGCCTTCTTCCACAAGGTCTCTAAAACAAAGCATTATTCTGTAAGTGTATAAATGCAAACCAATCAAGAAAGACTTACATGCTGTAAGGGGAACAACTCCAAGCCAGGCAAAAGTAACCAGAGTGTAATGGAACCAATATCTGATGGCTTTACCCACGCTGGCTAGTAAACCACTCACTATATCTTTGATTGGAAGTCTCTTTGGCATATCAGGGGAATAAACTGTAAAATATAAAACATAAACTTGTTTAGTTTCACATGAATCCACCCTTTACGAGACGAAAAAATTTAAGACCTGTCCACTTTAAAAGCAGCTGCGAACAAATCAAACATAGCTGAAATTATAGTACCTTTCCTCTGTTGTTACCAGCATTTTCTCCTTCTCATTTTCTTGGATTTCCATCGGTGTAACATGAAGTAATGCTGGTTACAAGCCTTTTCCCACAATGTTTTCAAAAGCCCTGCTTCTAAGGATCATTCTTGGTAGAGGATTAATTTACTTTGTTTGCTAAGCACCCTTGTTACCAGCATTTCCCTTACTGTTTTCTACCCTTTCACAGTCAAATCCTGTAATGTGAGCCCAATTTGTCATCTGCAAGTGTTTTGAACACAGACTGGTCTAAAACTTTGTCATGTGGTGAAGGTTTAAACAGTTACAAGAGCTACCATTGAAAACTGACCTGGACCATGTGACCTATGTTACACTGAATGAGCCGTCACAAGTAAAACTCTTTACCGAACTTCTGGACTTGCCCAAATCCAAAGCATTTGCAGAAAACAAATTAAATGTGGCTTAAATGGTGGAAACCATCAATGACAGATCACAAAACATTGTGGGGAAAGAAGAAAATGCTGGTTACCAGCATTTTTTCCTTTTCCCACAATGTTTTCAAAGGTCTTTTTTGATAATTGACCAATGAAAATTTTTCAATTCTGTTAAAGACCAACACTGTTTCTGTGACCTACGATTAAAACAGAATTATTTGGTAAAGGATTAACAATGAAATGATAAAACAATCTACTGTATTGTATAATCATAATTAAACTTACTTGGTGTAAAAGCAAAACGATGTTTACAGAGTTCACAGAACTCCTTCCGACTGTATTTCAACCACTGTACTAAACTGAAATGGGAAACATAACTTGTGAAATGACAAAATTACTATTTCAAAAGAAAAACTTTTGTTGGCTTGTTGTACATCAGTTGACTGATTTGATTGAATGGTATTTTATGCCATTTTCAACATTATTTCAGCCATTCCAAAGTGACAGCTCACATGTTCATGTATGCCTTGCTTGTCACACGTACTAGGCTATAGCTCTAAAGTTTCTTCCCCAATGGATACTCCATAAAAAAACCCATGCTTCCAGTGAGGCTTGAACTCGGGGCCTCCAGGTTACAAGTCTGACACTTTGCACAGGGCCACGCAGGACCCTTACTTACAAATGTTACAATTATCATTGATAAGAGGTGCTTCTGAGGTGCTTCATTAATAAACGTCACTTTAGTATTCAGGTATGTGAGAGAACCGATTCTTTTCACAACATCAAGCCTCCAAAAAGACAGCTTCACCAGAATTTACCCTTAAAATGCCTTTCACAACTATATTGTTGCTTTTGCGGCTAGTGTAGATCAAGATCATACTGCACAAAACGTGCAGTCTGATCTTTGAACTACACTGTCCAGATTGCAGAAACACTCTGGAAGATAGCAAACCTGACATTGCTCTCATTAGGCTCTTTTTACTAGGATGGAAACATTAGCTGGGTTTATTCAGCTAAGGATTAAATCGTGCAGCTCCCATGTTACATGCCCCATGCTGTACCTACTAAATAGGATTACAGAACAAACCTAGCTTGGGTTCCCGTCTGATCAATTTTTCCTTTTTTTATGGGTGGACATTACTTAGTCAAAAATGAATAATTAAGGAACCAATAATTAGTTCATTGCCACAGATATGCATAAATTGTTAAAATCTTTTACAGCCTGGACCCAAGCTACACAAACCTTTCAAACCATTGGATCTATCTATATCTTGGTCCACAAATTTTCAAAGAAAAGAGCATCAAGGGAACTAAACATAGCAATCATCAATGCAGAAAGAAGAATGAAGATGAAATTCTTTTATCATAAATATGCTATATTATATGCACATGTACTATGCTTTTTATCTTAATTTCCCTTTAATTTGCCCATGAAATAGCTCTTCCAACTGGCAAGTGTATATTTCACTTTCAACATTACATAAGTCATATCGTAGTGACAGCTCACATCTACATGTGTTTCTGAGCTTTAATCACTCAGTACATGTTCAGGGTTTGGGCCTTAACCCTTTACCAAACAATCCCTAGTTGTTACGACCCTGAGATAGAAGCCTTTTGAAAACATTGTGGGAAAAGGAGAAAATGCTGGTAACCAGGATTTTCTCCTTTTCCCACAGTATTTTCTACCCTGCTGGAAACAAATTTCACTTTTTGAGTTACATTTATATTGTCGTCTGCAAGTGCTTTCAATCTGGATCAGTCTAAAATTTTGTCATTTGGTAAAGACTTAAAGTATATATGTACCTTTCCAAGGTAAAATGATTGTTTGATTGAATGGTGTTTTATGCTGCTTTCAGCATTATTTCAGTCATATCATGGAGACAGCTCACATATTCATGTTTTCCTGGGGTTTACCAGTACTGGGCTAGGGCTCTGGAGCATTTTGCCCAAGAACATCCCTGCGAAAAACCCAGTGGATCCGGTGTGGCTCAAACCCAGGGCCTCCGGGTTACGAATCCCACACTTTACCTCTGAGCCATGCAGGACCACCCCAAAGGTAAGAACAAGCACCTCTAGCTCAAAATTCATCACTACAAGATTAAAAGTAACAAGTGTGAAAACTTCAATCCCAAAACCAGAAAACAGTGACAGAAAAGTAACCTAGTGCAAAATTAAAACATACCATTCTTGATGGATAAACTTGATACTTCCCGTACAGACACAGGGATGATAGAGAGGTTTATCTGTGGAGGCTTCACACCGACACACACGACAGATATCTGAAAAATAACACATACAGAAATATTCATTTTTTATCAAATAATCCTGCAATTTTAGGTCCTTTTTGAAGGAAACCAGAATATAAGTGCCACACTCTGGCAAAAGGGCACTTAATGCATTTCTGTAATGCATTATATTAACTCTTTACCACATGGCAATACTATAGACTGGTCCAAATTGAATGCATGTACAGACACAACATCAAATGAAGGTCAAATATTTGCTTCATTTCTCTGAAAGGTTAGAAAACATTGTTGAAAAAGGAGAAAATGCTGGTTATCTACTTTCACAGATACAATAAACCCTGGTTTCACATCTAGCATGGCTCATGATTTATCATCTGCAAAATGCTTTCTGTATGCACGAGTCTAAAATTTTGTTTAATATCTTGTAAAGGGTTATTTCACAGAATGACAAATTGGCAATCTGTGCATTATGAAAGGACAAATTGCTTCAAATTTCAATGCCATTTTTTTTTCAGAATATCTTGATAACAGTACACAGCGTAAATCAATGCGAGGCTGTAAATTCTGTGTGTGACAGTGTTAACTCTTTACCAAACAACATGATTTTAGACTAGTCCAAATTGGAAGCATTTGCAGACGACAAATTTAAAGTTACTCAAAAATTTAAATTTGTTTTGGGAAGGGCAGAAAACATTGTGGGAAAAGGAGAAAATGCTGGTAACCAGCATTTTCTCCTTTTCCCACATTGTTTTCAGAAGGCTTCTTCCTCAGGCTTGTGAAAACCTGGGATTGTATGGTAAAGGGTTAATCAATGACATAGTCTGATCTTGATTGTCACTGAATACCTTCAAACCAAACTTTGCAGCCAGTGTAGATCAAGAAGGCTTTTGAATCCATTATGGAACTAGAGGCACTTGAGCGCCTGTATCGCTCCACAGGCCTGATATTTCTATAATGGCGAAAGGAAGTTTTTAACAATTATCATTCAATCCTGCATTTTAGCTCACTGAAGAAACAATTTGGTAGACAACCACCATAGGAACTTACCTGCAAAACAACAATGAAATCCAATGAATAGTTTTAGAGAAGAATTTTTTCAAAGATTTTACTTTATACCATAAAAGGAAAATGAGTCTCCCATAAAAGCCATGTTTTTTGACAGATCTTTTTTTTTTTTAAGGAATTCTGTAAACCTGTATCTAAGGAACATTCCTGCAAAATAATAATGCTATCCAAATAGTGGTTTGGGAGGAGAAGATTTTTAAAGGTTTTTTACTTTGGTTGCCATGGCAACCAGAATTCTTCATGGAACACAATTATTTGAAGGAATTTGAAAGAGGACCACCAAAGGAACATTCCTGTGAAATTTGGTAAAAATCCAGTCAATAGTTTCTGAGGAGAAGTTTTTTAAAGAAAAAGTTTACGGACGCACGGACGGACAGACGAACGAACGGACGGACGGACGGACGCACGACGGACACAACGCCATGACAATAGCTCGCTGGCCTTCGGCCAGTGGAGCTAACAACAATGAAATCCAATGAATAGTTTTAGAGAAGAAATTTTTCAAAGATTTTACTTTATACCATAAAAGGAAAATGAGTCTCCCATAAAAGCCATGTTTTTTGACAGATCTTTTTTTTTTTAAGGAATTCTGTAAACCTGTATCTAAGGAACATTCCTGCAAAATAATAATGCTATCCAAATAGTGGTTTGGGAGGAGAAGATTTTTAAAGGTTTTTTACTTTGGTTGCCATGGCAACCAGAATTCTTCATGGAACACAATTATTTGAAGGAATTTGAAAGAGGACCACCAAAGGAACATTCCTGTGAAATTTGGTAAAAATCCAGTCAATAGTTTCTGAGGAGAAGTTTTTTAAAGAAAAAGTTTACGGACGCACGGACGGACGGACGCACGACGGACACAACGCCATGACAATAGCTCTCTGGCCTTCGGCCAGTGCAGCTAAAAAGTGATACTTTCTGCTCTTTCCACAATGTCTTTTACCCTATGAAAGACAGTTGCCTTCTTTGTCTGCAAATGTGTTTAACCCCTCACCAAATTTGAGACATTCCCTATTTGAAAGCAAATCAAGACAAATCAAATGTGGCTCAAGTTACGAATTTTGTCTTATAAATCATGGAAATCATTGTAGGAAAACGAGAAAATGCTGGTTTCCAGCATTTTCTCCTTTTTTCTACAATAAGTTAAAAAGACTAATGAAGGTTTAATAAAATCCTAATAAAGGTTTAATATGCACCAGTCAGTAATTTTGCAATCTGGTAAAGACACAGTAAATTATCCAAGATCACACTATTAATGAATGCCTATAATTCTTGTCCTGGTGGGTGATGGGTGTGTGTGCCCGTGTTGGTGTGTGTGTGTGGGGTGGGGGAGGGGGAGAAGAAAGGGGAAGTTTAGTTCTTCAGTTTGTGTCCATATGCTTACCTTGACTTTGATTTTCACTTTCCATGCTGGTGTCTGTCCACATCCACACTTTATATTAGAACACAAACCACTATAACACCATAACGCAAGTCAGTACCAGTAACTTTTTGTTTCACTTTTATAAGTTTTTTTCATACTCCCTTGTTTCACTTTCAACACACATGCAAAATGTTGCGATAATAATATATTGTAGCCTGTGACATATAATTTGTTGTCTGCAAATGCTTTCAATTAAGAAGACTATAAGAGAAGAGTATAAAATTTTGTCATTTGGTAGATGGTAATGGGTTACAACACCCAGTCATAATGCAAATACCAATCATCAAAGTTTCAAATAGAAACTTCTTTATCTTTACACACAATGTCTCCTTCTCTCCGCATATTTTTTCAACCATTAAAAATGACACAAATATTGCAAATACAACAAAAATACCTGACAAAATGTCAGAGAATATTGTATCAAAAATCAGACTGTATGCCTCATACAGTCTTACCTTGATCTGACATGTCAACTTGGACCTAAAAAGGCTACTCTTAGTCACACTCGTCACAATATTTCAATACACTATAAATCATACTAGGAATATCAAAACTTGTCTCAAACTAAAATAATATGGCTTGCAACAAACGAAAAGGGACATTCGGACATTTGCGTAAAATGTCGTCTCGGATCAGCCTGCGCAGTCCGCACAGGCTAATCTGAAACGACACTTTCTGTTTTTATGTAAATTTCTATTTTGCGCAAGTCTACTGTAGCACAAAATCTAACATAGTCGTAAAGTGCCGTCTTGGATTAGCCTGGGTGTACTGCGCAGGCTGATCCGAGACGACACTTTACGCAAATGTCCAAATGCCCCTTTTTGCGTGTTGCAAGCCATATAACATGCATGGTTATCTAGGTGACATCAGACACTCAAATAGTGTAAAGATAAAATATAAAATAAACTCTAAATACTATCTTGACCATTTTCAATTCCATTGTAAAAACCCAAATATTGCTATTTCAAAGTATTGTTTTGTGGAATAATATCTCCTCATCGGACAGTGTAGATTCAAGATCAGACTGCACGTTTTGTGCAGTCTGATCTTGAATCTACACTGTCCGCAAAAGGTCAGTGCGTCACGCTTAACAGCCTAAGGGTAAAAACTGCATGGTACAAATTTTTTTATGTCTTGTTTATCTTCTCCCCTAGAACCCTGGATAAACTTCTCAACCGTATTTTCAGCCTAAAAACAAGTTGATTGATTGAATGGTGTTTTTCAACATCATTTCAGTCATATCACAGCAACAGCTCACATATTCATGTGTGTCCTGGGTTTCATCAGTGCTAGGCTAGGGCTTTAAGGTGTCTTGCCCAGGGAGACTCTTACAAAAAGCCCACTTCTTCCAGTGAATGCTTGTCTAAATCTGACAATGTTTTAAGTACAATAAATTAAATAATATTGAAAGGTGATCCACAAATACTATTATAACTTAAATAAAGACATCAATATGGAACTGGACTTGGACTTCAGCGTTGTATCTTAGTAATCAGGGACTTGGATCCCTGACCTTGCAAACACGTTTTCATGTGAATCTTGTGGCCGAGGGCTAAGACTGCCTCTACCTCACTGTTTGAAAGTTGATTCCCCGACGACAGCAGCCGAGTGCCATTGGACCCTTGGTCACAGATTTTGTGTGTAACCTAGCAATAAATCTAATATATTGTTATATGCAAAATATTAGATTATATTGCATAATTGTTAAAACTTCCCTTTTTCTCACAAGAAATTAATCATTCAATTGGGATAAAATGCCAAACTGCATCAAAATCCTCTGTATTAAAACATAAAAGACTTGACAAATGTAGATCTCCAAGAATGATTAATTTCTTGTGAGAAAAAGGGAAGTTTTAACAATTATGCAATATAATCTAATATTTTGCATATAACAATATATTAGATTTATTGCTAGGTTACAGATGCTTGAACCCAAGGTCTCCAGGTTCTGAGTTCTACACTTTACCACTGAGCCATGGAGGACCCCTAGAAACAAGACCCAAACATTTCCACTATCAAGATTACTTTTCTCCAGAATGTCCCCGGAAAGAGAACAGTATTGATCAGCAGCAATGATCTATGCTTGCAGCACAGGCAACCTATGTTGTTAAAGGTGCTTTAAGACTTTACAAAAATATCCCAAATTTAAAGGTGCTTTAAGACTTTACAAAAATATCCCAAATTTATTGAGTCTAACATATAAGGCAACTTTCTTTCTTTCCCACAATGTTTTTGATCCTTTTAACAGAAAATCTTATTGTCTGCATCACATTAATTTTGTTGTCAAGCTGTCAGCACATGCTTTGAGAATTTGATGGGAGTCTAAAATTTTGTTATCTGGGAAGGAGTTAAGGGTAAGCCCTTTACTTTCAAGGACCCGGTTGAAAGGCTTCTGAAAACACTGTGGGAAAAGGAGAAAATGCTGGTAACCAGCACTTTCTCCTTTTCCCACAATGTTTTCTGCCCTTTCCATGACACATTTCATCACTTGAGCCACACTTCTTTGTCATCAGAAAATGCTTTCAACATGGACAAGTTTAAAGTTTTATGAGTTGGCATATGCATAGTTGTGGATACAAGAGTACATGGCCAACTACACAAGGATTCTAACCTAAAAAGAAAAATCTGCCAAGTAATGGGTTTTCTTGTGACATTATGATCCTGAAATCTTTCCTAAAAGACAAGTTTTTGGACTTTTCAAAGTTAATATTCACTTCAGAAGACAACTTCAAAAGAAGTACAACGGAACTGGAATTCTTTCATATGGTAAACAAGAGGGCCATGATGGCCCTAAAGTCGCTCACCTGAGTCTTTTGACCAAACATGACCTATTTTCAATCTCTTTTGAGATATCATGACAAACAATTTACTAAGCTTTCATAATTATTGGACTGAAAATTTGGCCTCTAGCATGTACACAAGCTTTTTCTAGAATTTCTCTCAGTAACCTACTTTTTAGCCAACCATACCCAATTTTCCTGTTGTAGATATTATCAAAACAAAGATCCTGACCACCTTTCATAAGTATTGGACATCAAGTCATCAAGTCAAACATTCTGACCAACTTTCAAGAAATTTGGACTGAAACTCACCTCTAGAGCGTACACAAGGTTTTTTTTTTTTTTTAAGATTTGACCTAGTGACCTAGTTTTTTGCCCGACATGACCCATTTTCAAACTTGTCCAAGATATCATCAAGACAAACATTCTGACCATATTTCACGAGTTTTAAACCAAAAATGTAGCCTCTAGAGCGTACACAAGGTTTTTCTAAGATTTGACCTAGTGACCTAGTTTTTGACCAGACATGACCCATTTTCTAACTCGTCCAAGATATCATAAAGACAAACATTCTGACCAACTTTCAAGAGCATTGGACTGAAAATGTGGCCTCTAGAGTGTGCACAAGGTTTTTCTACGATTAGACCTAGTGACCTAGTTTTTGGCCCAGCATGATCCATTTTCGAACTAATCCGAGATATCATCAAGACAAACATTCTGACCAACTTTCATGAGTATCTGACTGAAAATGTGGCCTCTAGAGTGTACACAAGGTTTTTCTAAGATTTGACCTAGTGACCTAGTTTTTGACCCTACATGACCCATTCTCAAACTCCACCAAATATCATGAAGATGAACATTCTGACCAACTTTCAAGAGTTTTGGGCTGAAAATGTGGCCTCTAGAGCATACACAAGGTTTTTCTAAGACTTGACCTAGTGACCTAGTTTTCTGCCCGACATGACCCATTTTTTAACTTGTCTGAGATATCATCAAGACAAACATTCTGACCAACTTTCAAGAGTTTTGGCTTGAAAATGTGACCTCTAGAGCGTACACATGGTTTTTCTAAGATTTGACCTAGTGACCTAGTTTTTGGCCCGACATGACCCATTTTCGAACTCGTCCGAGATATCATAAAGACGAACATCCTGACCAAGTTTCATAAGTATCTGACTGAAAATGTAGCCTCTAGGGAGTACACAAGTTTTTTTTCTAAGATTTGACCTAGTGACCTAGTTTTTGACCCGACATGACCCATTTTCGAACTCAACCGAGATATTATCAAGACAAATATTCTGACCAACTTTCAAGAGTATTTGACTGAAAATGTGGCCTCTAGAGCGTACACAAGGTTTTTCTCAGATTTGACCTAGTGACCTAGTTTTTGACCCGACATGGCCCAATTTCAAACTCGTCCCAGCTATCATCAAGACAAACATTCTGACCAACTTTCAAGAGTATTTGACTGAAAATGTGGCCTCTAAGAGCGTACACAAGGTTTTTCTAAGATTTGACCTACTGACCTAGTTTTTGACCCAACACGGCCCATTTTCGAACTCGTCCGAGGTATCAACAAGGCAAACATTCTGACCAACTTTCAAGAATATTAGACAGAAAATGTGGCCTCTAAAGCGTACACAAGATTTTTCTAAGATTTGACCTGGTGACCTAGTTTTTGACCCAACATGACCCATATTCGAACTCATCTGAGATATTATCAAGGCAAATATTCTGACCAACTATCAGGAGTATTGGACATAAAATGTGGCCTCTAGAGCGTACACAAGGTTTTTCTAAGATTTGACCTACTGACCTAGTTTTTGACCTGACATGGCCCATTTTCAAACTCGTTCGAGGTATCAACAAGACAAACATTCTGACCAACTTTCCAGAATATAGGACAGAAAATGTGGCCTCTAGAGCATACACAAGGTAAAACGATTTGACCTAGTGACCTAGTTTTTGACCCGGCATGACCCATTTTCGAACTCGTCCGAGATATCATCGAGGCAAACATTCTGAGCAAGTTTCATGAGTATCGGACTGAAAATGCGGCCTCTAGAGCGTACACAAGGTAAAAAGTTGACGACGGACGACACACGATGGACGACGAACACAGCACGATCACAATAGCTCACCATGAGCACTTCGTGCTCAGATGAGCTAAAAACATTGTGAAAGAGGAAAAAATGCTTGTTATTAGCATTTTCTCCTTCTCCCACAATGTTTTCAAAAGAGTTGTTCCTAAAGTTCTTCAAAACTGGTAATGGTGTGGTAAAGGGTCAAACTGTCTAATTTTAGAAAGGGCTGTAACTCCTGTATTAGTCAAAAAATCATAGTGAAAAAATGCACAAGTTTCTTTAATACCTTTACTAAATGATCCCCCAGTTCAACAACCCTGAAAAAGAGGCCTTTTGAAAACATTGTGGGAAAAGGAGGAAATGCTGGAAACCAGCATTTTCTCCTTTAACCACAAGGTTTTTCCACTCTTTTGAAGATGGACAACAACCCTTGAGTCACAATTTATTTTTCATCTGCAAATGCTCCTAATTTGGAGGTCTAGAATTTTGTTGTTTGGTGTAGAGTTAATGCCTCAATAGTCAATACCCCTGTAACACAAATATGAACACACATAGAGGGCTAGGTACGCTCCTGTAACAAGTTTAACTCTATAAAACGATAAAGTCTTCCGCTTGTCCAAATCTAAAGTATATAGATGACAAATAAAATGTGGTACAATAGATTGGGAACTTGTCTTTGAAAGCAAAGAAAACATTGTGGGAAAAGAAGAAAATGCTGGTAACCAGCATTTTCTCCTTTTCCCATAATGTTTTCAAAAGCTGTCTTTCTCAGAGTTGTTTCAACACAGGATTGTTTGGTTGGTAAACGATTAAGGAAAGTTACGTTTTCCTTCCTGCTTATAATGTGCAAGCTGCAAGTACTTAAATCTATCAGAAAAGACTAATACCCACCTTGTCATATATAATTGAGCCATGCTCTGTGACAAGGGGGTCTAATGCATCTGCAAGAAGAAGTATGGACACAGATCAGCCTGCCCAGTCCATGAAGGCTGACCTGAGCCAAAACCTTTCGCTTTAGGATGATTTTCTACATGTCCAAGGACCAGTTAACCTAATGATTTAGTCATTGATTATACAAAATGGATTTAATGGATCCAGATTTATATGATGACTTGCTTGGGATCATGGATGATGGAGATGCATTAACTCTTTACCACACAATCCCGTGTTTTCACGACCCTGAGAAAGAAACCTTTTAAAAACATTGTGGGAAAAGAAGAAAATGCTGGTAACCAGCATTTTCTCCTTTTTCCACAATGTTTTCTACCCTTCTAAAGATAGAAATCTTCATTTGAGTCATGTTTAATTTATCATCTGCAAATGGTTTCAATTTGGTTGAGTCTAAAATTTTGTTGTTTGGCAAACCCCTTTTCACAGAACATTGCTGAATTATATCATGTGATGACCTGCCTTTTTACTTTCACTTTTAACCCATGTAATACTGAAACGTAATTGCATCACTTTGGCAGATGGTGTAGATCAAGATCAGACTGCACTCATAAGAAAAAAACAGCTTTGAATTCATGAAATAGTTAAATATCTGCAGTTTTAGTTGTGTATGAGAATGTCTATTTTCATTTACATGTATTTAGCACTACAGAGGTTACCTTAATACCTCCAACATTTGGCTTCAGTTGCTTTTCCAAAATGGAGAAAATGCCTGTAATCCACATTTTCAGGGGTAAAAGTTAAACTAGAGGCACTTGAGTGCCTGTATCGCTCCACAGGCCTGATATTTCTATAATGGCGAAAGGAAGTTTTTAACAATTATCATTCAATCCTGCATTTTAGCTCACTGAAGAAACAATTTGGTAGACAACCACCATAGGAACTTACCTGCAAAACAACAATGAAATCCAATGAATAGTTTTAGAGAAGAAATTTTTCAAAGACTTTACTTTATACCATAAAAGGAAAATGAGTCTCCCATAAAAGCCATGTTTTTTGACAGATCTTTTTTTTTTTAAGGAATTCTGTAAACCTGTATCTAAGGAACATTCCTGCAAAATAATAATGCTATCCAAATAGCGGTTTGGGAGGAGAAGATTTTTAAAGGTTTTTTACTTTGGTTGCCATGGCAACCAGAATTCTTCATGGAACACAATTATTTGAAGGAATTTGAAAGAGGACCACCAAAGGAACATTCCTGTGAAATTTGGTAAAAATCCAGTCAATAGTTTCTGAGGAGAAGTTTTTTAAAGAAAAAGTTTACGGACGCACGCACGCACAGACGGACGGACGGACGGACGGATGCACGACGGACACAACGCCATGACAATAGCTCTCTGGCCTTCGGCCAGTGGAGCTAAAAATCTGAAAATACTGAAAATTGAGCTGGGGGCCGCTAGGGCCCCCGGTGGGTCCAGGGCAACGCCCTGGCCAGGGGTCCAGGGGGCTGGAGGCCCCGGAAGCTCCTGAGATTTAGCTATTTTATAAGCATCAAATTCCTCTAATGAGATCCAGTTTTAGCATTTTAAAGTTGAAAAAATCTTGAAATGAATGAAAGATATGATATGCTAAAACCTAAGAAAATCTCGAAGTTTTTAGCACCCATGTTATTTTTGTCCTCTTTTATCTCCATTTTGTACACAGGACCTAATCAGATTAGCCCTACATCAGTTCTGTATTTGAAAGTACAACAAGTATGAGAAAAGGACATATCTAGTATTTAATATTTGATTCATTAAAATGCTATCACAGGTGCTAAATTTCTGTCAAAAGAATAAAATCAAATCTGTCAAATAGGAAAACAACACTCTCTTTAAGAATGGCTAATTTATCAGGGAGAATGTGACAGAGTGTGCTGTGCATTTTCTAGCTTGAGGTTTTTGTACCCTTTGGTAACTGAAGTTTGGGGTACACAAACAAAGATGGGGGTTCAGATCTAAACTACATATTAATTTCATTAAAATATCAAGTTTTAATGACAGCCTATCAAAAGATAGACTGTTTTCATGTGACATGCGCAAACAAGATTTTATAGATAGATCTACATGTTCACTGTTAAAAGCTCTTCAAACACTTTAAGAACCTTTCCTAAAATGTGCAAGCATTTTTGGCAAAATCATTTCTAATGTTTGCTAAAACAAGCAGGTAAGTGATATACCATGGAAATGGTCCAATTCCTGTAAAAAATCTATCAAATCGGCAGTGTGGGGCAATCAGTTTAAATGCAAAAATGATTATCACTTTGTAACCGGAAGAGCAAACCAACTAGGTACTGGTTGTACAATCGGTTTCTCCATTGAACTGAGAATGCCTTTTTGCTTTAAATACTTTGACAATTTGTCTACATGATATTAAGTTTATAAAGATGTGGTGTTTTGTACTTTAATTTTTTTTTACTTTATTTAATATCATTTAATTTGATCTTTAAATTTTAATTTCCAAACCAGTTAAAAAAATTCAGACATATTTCAAGCATTTGCAGACGGACCCCCTCCCCCTTTAGATCTATATTTTCATTTCATAAAACAACAATTTTTTCACTCATGACAGAATTTTAGATTCCACTTATTGTTTTATTCAGAGATTTGTGTAAATTCACTGTTTAAATTCATTATTAAAGATAAGAAGATAGTTTGAAGTCACTCTGATCGGACGATGCCACGCTGATCATGGTAGTGTCATGGGTTTTCATGTTTTTTTTGGCGATCAATTTTTCATGTCAATTAATTTCTGGAGAAGTATTATCACATGATTTAACATCAGTTTGTCATTTTGAATAGCAGGTAACTTTAAATTCTGTCACTTTACACCAGATCAGAGGATTATCACCGTTATTACGTTCTCGTAAATGACTCGCCAGCTTCATTAGATCACACGCGTGTCCTTCACATTTTATACTGATCGTGTTTAGCCCATATTTCTGCCGGATGCGCACAAGCTAGTTTATGTGAAGCTCTTGACGATAATTTCATGCGTCAGATTGACAATTAAGCAAATATTTTTCAGCGTCAAAGACATGTCATTTCAAATTTCCAAGCGTCAAAACCCGGTCTCGGGGTTCAAATAAGAAACTTGCCGAGTTGTCGAGTTTTGACAAGACATCCATGGACAAAAACTTCTTTCTCATTTTTCCGGCCAATGTTGTGTTTGTTATCACTATATTGAATCCTAGAGTGTGATTAATATCAGTCACAAAACCAAGCGCTACAAACCAGTATTCACGTTTCACGACCGAGCGAGCTTCGGTACCGACTGCAATCGATTCCGGGATTTCTCAAGAGCTAATCGCAATCGGAAGCCAAAACCAACTGACTTTCGACTATAGTCAATCATTGGCCCACCACTACAAATCAGACTACAGTGTATGAATGAAACTTTTTCACCTTTTTCGGTCGCTTCGGCATTTGAGTAGCACGTACTATCAACTTCGGAAGATAGTTGCCGATCCCCAGCTCTGACATCCATTTGTTATTGAAAAGAACAAAGATAATTTAAACTGAGCCATCTTTCGCTAGCAAATAATCAAATTGCAGCCAATATTTGTCCCCTAAAACGAAGGGCTTTGTTAATGCTTTATTGTTTTACAATCCTAGCGGCAAAAATGTTAAAAGTTGGCAAACCGATCAAAACACAGCCGCAACATTTTGGACACGAACAATATAACATCATACGATAACCTTAGAACGTTCCAGTTCAGCATCTATATTTAGAATCGGGAAACCC
Source organism: Hippopus hippopus (assembly GCA_946811185.2). Lineage (NCBI taxonomy): Eukaryota > Metazoa > Mollusca > Bivalvia > Cardiida > Cardiidae > Hippopus > Hippopus hippopus. The sequence goes on along the minus strand of OX328103.1, from coordinate 8,122,273 downwards.
TAAGCAAGAGTGAATGACTGTAAACATTTCGGTGCAAATTATCCCCGAAATTACAAAATTCTTTGAATTTCATTGTTTTTAGGGCGGGTGCCTTTGACGGGAGACATTAATGACCGAGATCAGCCCGGACAAAGGAAATGCAATGGGACAATAAATTTTATTGTTACGGCATCTGGAAATCTATTGACTTGCAATAGATACGAGATAAAGGGGTACCCCCCTCCCCCCCCAAAAAAAATTTCTCCTCAGATTTAAACAATTTGGAAAAATGACCTGGTCAGCCCCTGAAAATACGGAATTCCGTCACAATACGGAAAACTTTTACCCCTGCATTTTTTCCTTTTCCCACAATTTTTTTCAAATGTTCATTTGTATGAGTATAAAATCTTGTCATTATGGTAAAGAATTAAACCCCCTTTCATGACAATTACTATCACGGCTTTTGTGGTCACCATAGATCAAGATCATGTTGCACAAAACAGTCTGATCTTAGATCTGTATTGTTCACTTTGGGGTAACAGTCTGGACTAAAGCAACATTGATATCTCAAATGAGTTTTATTTCAAGATGAAAAATGTCTGTTGGGTTTACCCAGTGCTTATAAGGGTGTACGGCTGAAATATATTTTTCGAGACAAAACACAAATCAATATTATCTATCACATGACAAAAATATATTAAGCTCTTTAACTCTTTCTACCACATAACAAAAATTCAATACACCCATCCAAATCAAAAGCAATTGCAGACCACAAATAAGGCATCACTCGGAACAATTTGCAGTGACATTCTGGACTATAGTAACTGTGAAATTGCAACTGTTTGAGTTTTATTTCTAGATGAAAAATGTCTGTTGGGTTTACAAAGTGCTTACTGGGGTTTATGATTGAAATATATTTTTCAAGACAAAACACAAATCAGTATTATCTATCACATGACAAAAATATAAGCTCTTTAACTCTTTACAACATGTCCATCCAAATTAAAAGCAATCGCAGAACACAAATCAGTCAAACAATGAAATTTTTCTATGCATGGATTAAAAACATTGCAGGAAAAGGAGAAAATGCTGGTTACCAGCATTTTCTCCTTTTCCCACAATGTTTTCAAAAGCTTTTTCCACCAGTTTTCGAAACTCATATGGCAAAGGGTAAACTTGTTACCATCTGCAGACATCATTTTTCTAAAACTTGAAGCAAACCATTTTTGAAAAATTATTGTGTCAAAAGGAAAGAAAAGAATGTATTTAACGGAAAACTTAAGTCATAGTCAGTAATTTCTGCTATTGCATTTATAACATTTTTAACATTAGTTTTTCATCACTGAATTACATCTTGACACTTATTGTAAACTATCCCTAGTTTATACAGATGCTGCTACAAAAATGTTCTTGGCATTTAGGACTCGACTCTTTACCAGACGAAAAAATTTACAATTCATCCTAATTGAGAGCTTTTGCAGACAACAAATTTAATCTTTCTAAAACATTGTGACTTATATTCGGAATGGTGGAAAGCATTGCAAAAAAAAAGAGAAAATGCTGGTTACCAGCATTTTCTCCTTTTCCAACATTTTCAAAATCTTTCTTTCTCCAGGTTCTGAATTCTCATAATTGTGAGGTAAAGCATTGATGTGACAGTTTTATCCGCTTTTCTCTTCTATCCCCCACAAATATAAACTCTCTACCAGATGACAAAATATCAAGAATTTTTCTTCATGAAAGCATTTTGACCCTTTACCACACAATCACGACTTTTAATGACCCCGAGGAAGAAGGCTTTTGAAAACATAGTGGGAAATGGAGAAAATGCTGGTAACCAGCATTTTCTCCTTTTCCCACAATGTTTTCTACCCTATGATAGACAGGTTGCATATTGCGAGTTACATTTAATTAGTAGCCTTCAAATACTCACAATTTGGACAAGCATTTGGACACATGTTGTGTGGCAAAGGGTTAACTCTTTACCAGAAATTTTTTTTCAACTTGTCTAGTCTGACAGCTTTTGCAGACAACAGTTCAAAAGTTGCTGGAGAAAAAGAATGTGTCTTTCAAAGGGTAGAGAACATTGTGGAAAAAGGAGAAAAGGCTAGTAAGCAGCATTCTCCTCTTTTCCCGAAATATTTTCAAAAGTCTTTTTCTTAGGATCTTTACAACATACGATCGCTCAGTAGAGGGATAAATATTGATAGACAAATCATATGTAGCTCAACTAATGAAATTTGTCCTTGAAAGGGTTGAAAATATTGAGGGAAAAGCATAAAAAATGCTCATTACCAGTATTTTCTCCTTTCTTCTCAATGTTTCCATATGTCTCCTTCCACAGGGCTGTCAAAACTCGGAACCATTTGGTATATGTTTTACAGTAAAATTTTAGACTTGCCTAAATTAAAAACATTTGCAAATAAGGAAATAAATGTGGCTCAAAAATTAAATTTTTTGTGGAAAAGTAGAAAACTTTGTGGAAAAAGGAAAAAATACTTAATTTACATTTTCTCATTCTCCCACCGTGTTTTCAAAAGTCTTTTACCTTTGGGGTCATTAATTAACCCTTTACCAAACAATCCTGGGTTTTAACTACCCTTGGAAAGAAGCTGTTCGAAAACATTGTGGAAAAAGGAGAAAATGCTAGTAACCATCATTTTCTCCTTTTCCCACAATGTTTTTTACTCTATGAAGGACAAGTTCCAGCATTTGAGCCATCTTTAATTTGTCGTCTGCAAATGCTTTCAATTTGGACCAGTCTAAAATTTTGTCCTTTGGTAAAGAATTAAATCATTAAAACTGTGGATTTGTTGTAAAGGGTTAAAGCAAAATTCCAGCAGAAGATGTAAGTCCCTTCTTATCTATGTTTATCACATGTCAATCTCATCTGATTGAATGAGCTGAGCTTGATAGCTCAGTCACTGATGTACAGGGCTTAAACCCCAGGGGTCACTGGTTTGATCCTAACTTAGTTGATTTCTTTCCAAGGACTGATGATAGCCATTGTGACAAGATTCATTCCTCTTTCACTTCTGAATATTACTTCCACAATTTTTATGTAGGAAAGCAGCCAGTGGCTTGCAAAGGATGTAATCCAAAGCACTAAAATAACCTTGAAGAAAATATGTATGTATTGTGCACTGGCTGTCCTTAAATCTATAACTGTAATAATGTTGAAAATGGTGTTAAATATATACAAGCAAATCTAACTAAATGGTAACAAACGTTTTTTTTCCATTACCCAAGTTGTTTTTCACCCTTCCAAAAACAAATCCACTGTTAGATTGTCTGGAACAGATTTAACTGACAGAATGAAAGTTTCTGGTAGCCAGTGTTTTCACTTCCCAAATGTTTTTTGCTCTTTTACAAATCCCATCACCTGAGGCACATTCCCCATCTGCAGATGCTTTCAATTTAGAAGAAACTTTAATAGGGTAGAAAACATTGTGGGAAAAGAAGAAAATAATGGTTACCAGCATTTTCTTTTTCCATAATGTTTTCCAAATGTTTTCTTTCCATAGGTTATTAAAACTTATGATTCTGGGGTAAAGAATTAAAGCAAAGTAAGACCCTAGTAACAGTGCTGGTGGAAGACATGAATGCATGAATTGTCATCATACTAAAACACCAAAATACTGTTGAAAGCAGCATAAAAACTAACAAACTATTGAATTCAGTGCTGTATACAATGGGTTGACAAGACTCAACTTCTTCACTACCAACTCTAGAGATTCCACTTTTTTCCAAGGTCTATAGATGCGTTTGCACTGCTACTGAAAATGACTGAGGTCATAGTTTAGTATTGATCAGGTAGTGGATGGTGCATGTTCTATGCAGTCTGATCTCGATCTATGCCATCTGCAAAAGCTTCTTCCTCATCACTGACTGTAAGAAGTGAGTGAGATATATGTGTATTCTGTGAACCCTACATTGGTACACAGGGTTTTCCCTCGGCCACAAAAATAGGGGGTCATTGTGACCCCCTAGTCAAAAATAATGGGGGTCATTTTGGAATTTGTGGGGGTCACAACAAAATGTAATTCGCTTAAACAAAAGCTACTATTTGTTAAAGTATGTGTTTTTTTTCGTGTTTTCTATTCACTGTAAATCTTCACTTACCCTATATATGAATTATTTCACGGTGATAGATACATAATAACACCAGAGATTCTCTGTATAGAGGGAGCTTACAGCCTAGATGGCACCTTTTTCATAAAGACTATCTGGAGTATGCTTTATTAAGCCTGTTCTTAACGAGCAAATATGCTCTAGCTGCAGACAAGCTGTCATATCTCTATGTAATTTTAATGTTTCAAGGGTATCGTCATGACCGCTAGTGTTTTGATGATGCACAAGGGTTTATTTTTTAATTATGTGTAGCCTTTCTCTATGGTTAAGGGTTATTTTGTTTTTATTACAGGAATCGACCGTTTAGTTGGCGAAGAAAGCTTGTTGTCGGCCGGATGGGGAAGTCTCTGTTATTTTTCTTGATAGAGATTATCCATTTCGACCGAAAATAAACTATTTTCACCAATTAAATGGCCGATTCCTGTGTTTCGACACGCGGATCGCGTTCATGCCGCTGTTTTCAACGAATAACAAAGTGTATCTCTTTAGCTAATTCACAGTAAACCCTCGAGACCTTGAAATGTGATTCTTGGTGCTCTTACCAGGCGTTGTATCGTCTGATCTTTGTTTAAGGGCTCTTCTTCCTTGCAGACAGCAAGAATGACGTCGATTTTGACAGAGCCATATTGTTTTCATTAGAGATCGACTGGTTTAGTTTAGACCCGTTTAAAGACCGACGGTATTTTAGTAAAATCGATACACAGTCCAGTGTTTCGTCCCGTTTTCTCTTCGTACTCCAGATTTTTCATCTACTCGCGATGTAACAGTGTCGAAGTATATACGATCATTATTACCTCTTATCGTATTTGTGCGTCAACCATGACGCATTACTGAAAAAAATGCGGGTCATTTTCCTTAAAAATGCGTCAAAACGCACAAAATCGTGCGTCAAGGAAAACCCTGGGTACAGCTCATCTAAACTGGTAGCCTATTACCATCTAGATCTTCATATCAACTGACAGTATCAGGTAACACCCAATGCTACAAGGCATGTTCGTAACTTCATGAGGTAATGCAAATCTTGGAAATTTAAATCATGATTCATAAATTTTATGCACAAAGATAGCCAAAATCACATAAGATTAATTTCTTAAGCAAGTTCAATAAATTGATCCTGGTCAGAATAACATTTGTTACAGGCCCAGTAAAGGCCAAAACATCAAAGCAAGTGTCATAATACATTTAGATTTAAATAATTAAGTATGTAAAATGTTGTGGAAATGACAGTCTGTTATTGTGTGACAGGGCGATATGTTAGTCACTGGCACAAAAAATAATTTTAAAATCAGGCAAAAAGTAAACAAAAGACAGCCACCTGGGAGGTTTTAGCCTAGATTTTTTTAAATTAATTTCTCTGTCAGAGACCGACCATACAATGACAGATTGTCATCTTCACAGTAATTTTAATACTTTTAAATGCTGTGATATAAATTCAAATGCATTTAAACACCCACTTTGTTTACATTTGGCCTTTATTGTTACTTTAAGAAAAACTTAGCCGAAGATAGAATCACTCTGTTATTTATAAGGTATTCTGTTACATGCTGTCTGAATCGTGCAGATGACAAGATCTGACATCCTAAATCGGGTTTGTCTGTTGTCTATCAAATGGTTGCTGAGATAAAATCGCTACCAGTCAACTTCCAAGCTGGTGGTGGTAGTTTTCAATAAATATACTATACAGTTACAATATCCATATCAGACCCTGGTAAAACGAAATGAAAGGGACAAAGAGTGTGTCTAAGTATAATCTAAGTTCAATATACCCACACCAAACCAAAACACAAATCAAAAATTCATGCATACAAAACATAAGCTGTGCCTTATTAAAAGAACAACAACCTGTTCTTAAATAAAACATGACTATTGATAATTCTTAAAAGTTCACAATTCCTCAAAAATTACTGTTAAAACACTTTCCCACCAAACAGATTATTATCCACCTGTCACGATGTATCAAAATGCACATAAGGAATAGATATAATAATTATGCCAACAGATTTGGTTTGGATCACAGATCACGATTCGAATTCATGTATGTAAGTTTACCAATAACTCTACTGACCCTTTAGTCTTTCACCACACAATCCTGACTTTTAACGACCCTAAAGGAGAAGCCTTTAAAAAACATTGAGGGAAAAGAAGAAAATGCTGGTAAACAGCATTTTCTCCTTTTCCCAAAATGATTTCTACCTTTGCATAAAAAAATTCATGTTTAAAGTAACAATTAATTTGTCTTCTGCAAGTTCGCTCAATTTGGACATGGCTAAATTTTGTCGTCTGGTAGAGTTCAGGGACGCCAAAATTTCAGACCTATCCACAACGAGCCTTGGTATTTGCAGATGACAAAATATTGCACAAATGATATCACTGGTCTTTGAAAAGGTAGAAAATATTGGTTACAAGCATTTTTTCACTTTTACCCACTATTTTTTTAAAAGGTGTCTTCCTTGCAACTTAAAACTCTTGATTATTCAGTAAAGGTTTAGTTTGAACTCAAAGACCTTTCGTAACCCTTTACTTGCTAGAAGACTTAATTTTAGATCTTTACCAAACATTCCTGAGTTTTTTGGACCAAGAGAAAGAAGCCTTTTGAAAACATTGTGAGAAAAGGGGAAAATGCTGGTAACCAGCATTTTTTCCATTTCCCTATGTTCTCTACCCTGTTAAAGACAGATTCCATCATTTGAGCCATGTTTAACCCTTTACCACACAATGACGACTTTTAACACCCCTGATAGAGAAGGCTTTTGAAAACATTGTGGGAAAAGGAGAAAATGCTGGTTACCAGCATTTTCTCCTTTTCTCACAATGTTTTCTACCCTATCAAAGAAAAATCATTTCATATGAGCCACATTGAAACTGTCATCTGCAAATGCTTTCAATTCAGACAGGTCTAAAATTTATCATGTGGTAAAGGGTTAAACTGTCATCTGCAAATGTCTTCAATTTGGCCAAGTCTGCATTTTTCTTGAGTGGTAAAGAGTTAAATGGACATAGGACTTGTAAACTAGAGGTCCTGTATTTGATCCCCACCAAATGCGCTGATTTTTTTTTTTCAGATTCATCTTTGGCAAATCACTGTAGAGCCACAGTCTAGTTTAGGTAAAATTCAGAAAATACATGGATAAGTCAGCTGTCGCCATGATACGACTGAAAAAAAAAAGGAGAAAACATTGTGAAAAAAGGAGAAAATACTATGCTGTTAGCAAACATTTTCTTCTTTTCTCACAAGATTTTCTCAATTTTTTCAAACCCGTTCTTTCTATGGGTTATTTGGTTCCAGCCGTCCTGCATGGCTCAGTGGTAAAGTGTATGTCTTGTACCTATGGGCCCTATGTTTGAGCCTCATTGGAAGAATTGGGTTTTTTGTGGTTGTGTCCTTGGGCAAGACACTTCAGAGCCCTTGCCTAGTACTGATGAAACCAAGGACATATATGAATATGTGGGCTGTCACAGTGATATGAATGAAATAATGTTGAAAGCAGCATAAAAAGCACCATACAATCAATCTTAAGGATCATTAAGAAAATTGGACTGTTTTGGTTAAGGGTTAACCCCAAGGTTGCTAAGAGCGACTCACTGACCTTTTGCAGACAGTGTAGATCAAGATCAGACTGCACAGAATGTGCAGTCTGATCTTTGATCTACACTGTCCGAGAAGGAGATAATTTTTCTCCAAAAAACTACGTTGGAAATAAGATATATTAGGGTTTTTACTATCGCCTTGAAAGTTGCATTTAATTTACTTAGCAGGATAAGGGTAAAATTCTCCAAAAGACCTTTTCAATAAAATTCCCAACATCTCACTCACGAAAAATGTACCAGATTGGTTGACGGAATGGTGTTCTATTCAGCCATCAACATTATTCCAGTCACATCACTTCAACAGCTTACTTATTCATGACTACCGGTATGTCCTGGGTTTCACCAGTACAAGGCTAGGACTTTTAGGTGTTTTGTCCAAGAACACTCTCATGAAAAACCCTGTATGTGGAGCCAGGATTGAACACTGGGCCTTCTGGTTATCAATCCTCTGCTTTACCACTGAGCATTGCAGAACCCCACGGAATGTATTAGAGGGTGCTACTATTTTGCCAAACAGAAAGTTTGAAGTTTTTTTCCTTCTCACTCTTAAACATTTTTTCAAAGTTCAAGTACATGGCATACAAAGTGGAAATACTGTATTTCTCCTAATAGAAGCTTCCGGAGCTATGCAAAACATAGGTAGGGAGCCTTTATTTTGTACCCAATTTGCAAAGCAAAAAGTTGTGTCCAATTTTGTATTTCTTTGTGTTTTAGTGATTTTTAAGAGGAAATATTAATAAAATTAGAGGAAATTTTCTTCAAATTCTTCAAATATTGTCATTTTAATCAATTAATGTACATTAGGTTATCATAATTTAAGGGTTTTTCTAAGGGGGGAGCTACTATTAGGGAGGGTGCTTTTATTAGGAGAAATACGGTATTTGAAGCAAACGGGTGCACCTCTTTTGATTTGTATAAAAACACAGAGAGAAAAGGTGTAACTGCATAGGATATTACAAGCAACTGCTTTAACAAACCTGAAAAAAAAAAAGCCTTTAGAAAACATCTCAGGAAAAAGTGAAAATACTGCTAACAAGCATTTTCTCCTTTTCACAGTTTTATACCCTTTTCAAGATAAATATACCATCACTAGAGCCAAATTCAATTTGTCTTCAGCACACACACTTTTAATCTGGACTAGTCTAATATTTTATCAGTATATAAAAGAGAAAAGGGTTTTACAACCCAGGTCTGTATTAATTTAATCACAGATTAAAATCTCTTTCTCTCAATACTTTGCCTTTTATTATGTTAATCCAAATTGAACATATCAAGACAGGTCAGGAAAATGTAGAGATTTCAATACATTGAAAACATATTGATGTTTGTATTGGAAAACTTTTAATGACTTTAAAGTGGAAATCTATCTCTGTCGGTCGTAATAATAGAAAATTCTTCTCGTTTTCAAAACTGGAGTTAAAAATTTTGTGTAAAATCTTAACCCTCACAGTGTTTTTCAGAACTACAGGATCAGATTTTACTAAATGTGCAGTCTAGATTCTTTGATTTACACTGTCTGCTTTTGCAGAAACATTCTAGATGAGAGCAACTTTGAAGTTGCACTTACATATACATGTGATTAACTCTATACCGAATGACAAATTTTGAGACTGGCCCAAATTGAAAGCATTTGCTGATGACAAAATAAACAGGATTGAAAAATGTAAAATTGTTCTGGGAAGGATAGAAAACATTGTGGGAAAAGGAGAAAATGCTGGTTACCAGCATTTTATCCATTTCCCACAATGTTTTCAAAAGGTTTCTTTTACTGGGTTGTTAAAAGTCGGGATTATGTGGTAAAGAGTTAAGTCTTATTTCTATACTGAAAACATCTAGTGGGTTTCTGAGGGTTAAAGTATAAATCAATCTCTGTAGGTTAAATAGAAAGTACTTCAAATGGATTTTGTTTTCCTAAAACTGGTTAGTTAGAGCTGTTAAAAAATTGTAACACATTTCTGCTTGTAGTCAAACTTTTTCAAGTCTTTAAGCAGATCATTTTTTTAAAAATTTGGCAATGACAAGGGATTGCTCAAATTGAGAAATTTATCCTTTGCCACAATGTTTTCATATGTATCAATGCACTAACTGTTTGTTAATATGTCTCCAGTATCTCGGATCTACACTATGCAAGACTGGGTGATTTTCTGAAAAAAATAACCTTGAATTCACACAATCTAAAGTCTTATTTATGCACTGAATTTGTCTATTTAACTCTTTACAACACAAATTTTAGACTTGTCAAGTTTAAAAGCATTTGCATACAAAAATTTAATGTGACTCAAATGTTGAGGTTAATCTTGGAATGGGTAGATGACATTGTGGGAAAAGGAGAGGAGAAAATGCTAGTTACCAGCATTTTCTCCTTTTCCCACAATGTTTTCAAAAGGCCTCTTCGTCAGGATTGTTAAAACTTAGGATAAAGTGGCAAACAGTTAATAATTATCTTCGCTGTTAAGATTAGATTTACTCTTTGTATTTTAAAGTTCTGAATGTATTGGATTTCAATTTGTCATTTTTGTGGCATTTGTCGAAGACAATGCCACTATGAGTTTAATAATGACTGTTCAATATTGAATTTTGAAGACCATGTATCGTCTTTTGTGCAAAACCGAAGGAAATAAACCCAATTAAACTCAATTTTTCTCAGACAAATGAGTTTTTCGATAGCACTCAGATATATAATTGATAATGGCGTATTGAAATAAAGGGCATTAGGCCATCGATCGTGGAAATACTTTTTTATAAATTAGAAATAGCTTCACCCCCTCATAGCCTTCTATTGGCGCATTGATATACACAAAATTTGTTTTCTGACTGCTTTGGTTCCGGGCTTGTTCGTTCCAAAACCAGTTCGTCCCTGGGCTTGTTCGTCCCATGATTGCAAGCTACTCCATTTGATTGTGCATGAATATTTACAGGTCGAAAAATTTATTGTAATGTTGGGAATTAGATCCTGACGGCCAAAGATATCTCAAATTCATAGTTTTCAGGTATAAACTTAATTTAGTTCGATATATTTACATGGTTTCTCTCTCTACCCATCATGCATCCTACCGTCGAGGGAGGTTACTCCTGACTCCTCCTGAATGATGGAAGGGAGGCCACCAATACACAAATAATGCAAACTTTGGCACCAGTACACTCCCTTTAACCAAAAATGATGTATTAATTTGCTTAGGAGGTTGATTTTCAAGTTAATACTTGAATAATGTTTCTCTCTCTTTTTTTTTTTCAAATTAGTAATTCCACACAATGGCTTCCTTGATAAATGCCATATCAGCCTTTTGAACGCTTTGATTTAAAAGTGATATGGTATCCTGGATACACAAGATTATGAGCTCTTCAGACATTATCTGATCCTTTGATTAAAATACAAATTTGTGATAATCAGTGAAGATTAGGCTACAAAGGAAATTTAAGACCATCTTGTGCAGTGTGTGATTTGTGCATGAAGGAAACAGTTCCTCTATCACAATGGTAAGTGAAATGCTTTAATGTATTATGTCACAAATATGTCTTTTTATCACCATGTATTTGACAGCTTTGAAAAACATTATGAAACAAGAAATGCTCCTTTTTTCATGATAGATTTCACGATTATCATTCATAAATGTTATTGTTTCCACAAAAAATTTCCCTTTAAGACCTTCATCAACATCCTGTATTTCAGTGACCTAGGGATAAAGGGCTTTTGAAAACTGTTAAACATTATGGAAAAGGGAGAAAATGCTGGTAACCAGTAATTTCTCCTTTTTTCCTTGTGGTTTTCTGCCCTTTCACAGACAATTCAATGAATTTGATTCACATTTAATTTGTTGTCTTTCAGATTGGACAAGTCTAAGGTTTTGTCCTGTTAAAAAATTCAGACATTTGTGCTGGTCAGCTACCACTTTGTCTAAAATTTCCTAATAACAAGATAAACTTCATTTAACTTTTCACCAATTGACAAAATTTTGGACTGGACCAAAATGAACACATCTGCAGATGATAAATGATGAGTAGCTTAAAATGATAATATTTGTCTGTTTTAAAACTCTTTACCAAACGACAAAATCTTAGACTGGTCCAAATTGAAAGCATTTGCAGATGACAGATTAAAAGTGGCCAAAATGACGAGATCTGTTGTTGATAGGTTAGAAAACATTGTGGGAAATGGAGAAAATGCTGGTTACCAGCATTTTCTCCTTTTCCCACCGTGTGTTAAGAAGTCTTCTCCCTTTATGTCGTTCATCCAGAGATTGTTTGGTAAAGGGTTAAGAAAGAACACATTATGAGAGGAGAAGATGGTCACCAGCATTTCTTCTTTTTTCCCACAATGTTTTCCAAAGGTTTCTTCAACATGGTCATTAAAAGCCAGGATTGTAGGGTAACAAGTTAACCCTTTAGCAGTTGACAAAACTTAACCTTGTCTCAATTGAAAGCATTTACAGATGACAAAAAGATTTGGGTTCAAATGATACCATTTGCCTTTTGAAAGGGTAGAACACATGATGGGAAAAGGAAAAAATACCAGCATTTTCTTCTTTTCCCTAAATGCTTTCAAATTCCCTTTTCCTTGGAGGTCCTTAACTTGTTTGATTGATTGTATGGTGCTTAACGCCGTTTTCAACATTATTTCAGTTATATTGCTGCAGCCAGTGCACCTATCCATGCTTTCCTGGAGCCTCTTTTACCAGTACTCCTCACAATATTTTTTCCAAGCCACTGGCTGCTTTCCCACAAAATCATCATTGAAACAATGGTCAACAGTGGGAGAGGAATGAATCCTGTTTTAATGATTGTTATTAATCCTTGGAAAGAAATTGGCTGAGTCAGGGATCAAACCCATGACCCCCTGTTCTGAACAAGACTGTATGCTGGTGCCAACGGTCGGCTGCATTTACTTTTAGTGAAAGTTAATAATAGAAAAAGAGGCATAACTTTGTCAAAAAAAAAAAATTGATGGTTAAGTGTTTCCGTTACATGGGTTCCCCTTTTGATAGTTAAGATCTAGTGCAAGTTTGAAGTAAATATCTTCAGTAATTATAGATAGTATATTTACATGTCAAGGTTTTTGCATGAAGACATGCCAGGGCTATGACAATACCTCCAGAAGACATTGCCAAGGCTATGACAATACCTCCATGTTTCTCTTAGAAAACACTTGAACTAAATTACAAATAAATCCTTTGATATACCATCTGCTAAATGTTTGTCGCCTGTACACATATAAATTAAACCTTTACCACACATTGCACACAATCCCGACTTTTGAAGACAGCTTATAATAACAAGAGGGCCATGATGGCCCTGTATCGCTCCACTGGCTATTAAGTAAAATTCTGACCAGTCGTTTCAGAGAAGAAGAATTTTTAAGAATTTCTAAATTTCCATATAGTGCAAGTAGCCCCCATTCACCAGAGCCACATTTTTTGACGGATCAAAATTTTACGAACAATTTTTGAAAAAGGTCACCCAAGCAACAATCCTGTGAAATTATTTCAAAATCTGACCTGCTGTTTCAGAGGAGAAGATTTTTAAAGAATTCCTTCATTTCTGTATAGTGCAAGAAGCCCCCATTCACCAGAGCCACGTTTTTAGACGGATCAAAATTTTACGAACAGTTTTTGAAAAGGGTCACCCAAGGAACAATCCTATGAAATTATTTCGAAATCTGACCAGCGGTTTCAGAGAAGAAGAATTTTGAAGAATTCCTTCATTTCTATATGGTGCAAGAAGCCCCCATTCACCAGAGCCACATTTTTTGACGGATCAAAATTTTACGAACAATTTTTAAAAAGGGTCACCCAAGGAGCATATCTGTGAAATTATTTCAAAATCTGACCCGTGGTTTCAGAGGAGAAGATTTTTAAAGAATTCCCTAAAAAATTCCATTTGGTTGCAATGGCAACCAGAGTTTTTGATGGAATCAAATTCTGTGAACAGTTTTTAAAGAGGACCTTCCAAGGAACATTCCAGCCAAGTTTGGTCCAAATCCGCCCAGTGGTTTAGGAGGAGTTGATGTTTAAAGAATTGTTGATGACACGACGCACGACGGACACCAGGTGATCCTAAAAGCTCCCCTTGAGCATGTTGTGCTCAAGTGAGCTAAAAAGTTAACATACGGATGGACGCACAACGGACCATAACATAAGCCTGCTGGCCTTCGGCCAGTGGAGCTAAAAAACTTGTCTAGCACCAATCATGTATCACTGCAGCTTGATAATCAAGGGAGGTAAATAGTAACGAACTTTATCTTTCATAAAAAGAGTTATTTCCCTTGATTAATGTTTAAATTGAAGTGACAATATTTTGAAGCCCATGTTAAACTTGCGATCCCTGGAATGAAGGCAATTTTGACCCCAGACCTACAATATGAAACTAGAATGTGTGGTTATAAGCAAAAAGATTTTTTAATCTTGCCCAATAAAAAGTCATGTAAAACAAGTTTGCTGAATAAAAGGCCATGTAAAATATGTGATCCATGACACAGGTTTATCAAGTTTTCACTATAAAAGCCAATGTAAAACTTGTGACCCCTGGTGTGGAGTCAAACTTGACCCCCAAAGTTAAAATTTGGGCCCTCTTGGTAGAGGCCCATTATATAAAGTTACATGCAAAATTTGGTAGCCCTAGGCCTAAATATGGCTATGTACAAGTAGATTATTAAAGTTTCATTATATAAGACCATGTAGAACTTGTGACCCCCTGGGGTGGGGCTACATTTGACCCCCTGGGCTATAATTTGGGCACCCTTGATAGAGACCCCCTAGATAAAGCTAAATGCAAAATTTGATAGCCCTAGCCCTTATAGCTAGATGCGAAAGATTTTCTTATATAAGCCCGCCCATGTAAAACATGTTACCCCCCGGAGCGAAGTCAAATTTGACCCTCGGCTATAATTTGGACACCCTTGGTACAGGTCTACTAGATAAAGCTACATGCCAAATTTGGTCGCCCTAGGCCCCATGGCTAGGTCAAAGAAGAATTTTAAAGTTCTCCCTATATAAGCCCATGTAAAACTTGTTATATAAGCCCATGTAAAACTTGTTACCCCCGGGCAGGGCCTAATTTGAACAATCTTGGCAGAGGTCCACTAGATAAAGCTACATGCCAAATTTGGTAGCTCTAGGCCCTATGGCTAGGTAGAAGAGGAATTTTAAAGTTCTCCCTAAATAAGCCCATGTATAACTTGTAACCCCCGGGGCGGGGCCAATTTTGACCCAAGGGCTATAAATTGAAGAAACTTGGTAGAGGTCCACTAGATAAAGCTACATGCCAAATTTGGTAGCCCTTGGCCTTACGGTTTCAGACAAGAAGATTTTCAAAGATTTTCAAAATTTTTCAGTTTTGTTGCCATGGCAACCAGAGTTTTTGAAGGAATTAAATTCTTTCAAGAAATTCTGAAGAGGACAATGGCAGGATCATTTCTGTGAAGTTTCATCAAAATTGGATGGGTAGTTTCAGAGAAGAAGACGTTTTAAAAAAAAGTTAACGCACGGACGGACGGACGGACGCACGACGGACAACAGGCCATGACATAAGCCCGCTGGCCTTCGGCCAGTGGAGCTAAAAACCAATATATGAAAAGGAAAAAATGCTGGTAACCATTTCTTCTTTTTCCCCACAATGTTTTCCAACATTTCTGGGACAAATTTCATCATTTAAGCCACATTTGACTTGTCGTCCGAAATTGCTTTCAATTTGGACATATCCAACATTTTGTTGTTTGATCGAGAGTTAAATCAGAATTGCCATATTAAAAAGATTAGCAAATTCATCAAAGGCTTTGATATTAGACTGACTGATCGATGATTTTTATGCTGCTATCAACAGAAAATAGTCTGTCATATCACTCACTGCACCAGCTTACATTTTCAAGTGTTTCCTGGGTTTCGTCTGCACAGACTGGTGCTCTGCAATGACCTCCCCAGGGACACTCCCATTCAAAACCACTACCACAGGTGGTAACAAGACGTTTCGCCCCCAAGACGTTTCCCCCCTGGTCGTTCCCCCCCCCGGTCGTTTTGCCTCTATTTTTCACCCCTAGTCGTTTCGCCCCCGAACCCTAGTCGTTTGGCCCCCAAACCATTTCCTCCCCTAGTCGTTTCGCCCCCAAACAATTTAAGAGAGAGAGACAGAGAGAGAATAAGCACCTTTAAAGAATAATGGTTCAAAGAATCTTGAATGATAGTGTATATTAAGAATTATTACAAAAATTTTAATTACGATTTTCTAAAATGAAGAAAGAAAATATATATATGTTTACCGATGCCAGTGTCCTTTGTAGTCTTTTAATATAATAAACTGAAGTATTACGGTTTTTGATTGATACCGTTGATAACCTTGTTAATTTGATTTGAGTTATTAATCACACGATGTTCACGCAATTAATGCGATTTATGCTGAGGTGTGAAAACGCATGCTTTATGCAAAATTAAACGACTTTAATTATATCATTAGCACCTTTTCCAGGTAAGTATTTTAAATTGGTCGGTTGGTTCTTTAACTGTGTCGATGAGCAATGATTGAAAAAAGTAAAGTTTTCATAATTGGTACATCTTTTGTTTCAAGAAAATCTTTTATACTCCAACGAAAGGGCTCATAATCATTCATCTTTGAAAATGTTGTACGTTGTGTAAGATACTAGATCGGAACTATGTCAAGTTTTGTGCATTTCATGTAAGGAAGAAGTAAATGGCCGCCGCCATTCTATTTCTTATGATAGGTGTTAGGGATGGCAGCATTGGTTTTGTGTTATATAGTTTGATAGCTTGTTTTCGCCATTGTACTCTCTGCTTTAGGCACTGCATGTTTACCGACCGAACAAAGTACCCGTAAAGCTCAGATCTGAAAAACAACGTGAATATCCGCCCATGGTTTTTTTTTTTCTATAGATCTAGTCAATCCTTGATTAAGATTAAAATTCACTAACGGAAAAAAACATTGAGGGAAAAGAATCATTTATAACTGTATCTCCTTTTGTCACAATGCCGATCACCTATAGTAGATAAAGTTGATACAACACATGACGCCGATCTGATCTCGGTCTATACCTCTCTTTCAACTTCAAGGTTATCTTTTAAAGGATTAATGTCATCCAAAATTGTTCTCTGGTTGAAAGAGTCCACCATGATGCTGGTCAAAAGGCTTTAGATCACGTGCCGTCATAATCCTATTAGGCCCGATTATCAACTCGTTAATTACGTATTACGCAATCTAGGTCAGTTTGACTTTGCTATTGTGAAGTCGCGTAATTGATTACGCAACCCTTTGACACATTATGCAACTTACTTTCAGTATTTTGAGGATACATACCAATTTTTTTTTTAACAAAACATTGATGTCTGCACTAATTTTTATCAAAAGGCATAGATGCGTTTATATATCTTTATGTAGAATACAAATGTGTAAAGAGATATACTGTCTTGATTTATCATTTATACTTCCTAGGTTCATTGGAAAAAGGGTTGATTGATATCAGACAGAAAAGTTGTGAACTTTGATCCAGATTTTGCATTTTTCCTGAAACGTGGGTGCACTTTTAGGGGGGAGAGGGGAGAGAGAGAGAGAGAGAGAGAGAGAGAGAGAGAGAGAGAGAGAGAGAGAGAGAGAGAGAGAGAGTGGGAGAGAGAGGTGCAGTACCGGGTAATACTGAGATTAGTTTTGTCTTCAATAGCATACAATAATCGAATAAGGAAAGTAGCAGAACATTGGCAGCAGTTCTACTACAGAGTAAATGCTGGTTGCCAGTATTTCCCCCTCTTTTCAAAGTGTTCGACCATTCAGACACTAACATCATAATTTGGGCATTTTTTGATACTTTCTTGTTTTTTGTCTGTTAACAGAAAAATTGGTCGTTGTAAAGCTAGGGTAATAAGTTTCTTTCATTAATAGAATCTTTTTGCTTTCGTTTGAATGTAATAACTTTTAACCTTTTACCACACGAATAAGAATTTAATTTTTGGTTAGGGTCTCATTGTTTTAATTATGCAAATGCCAAAAAAGAAATTGCGACCTATGTTTACTTACTTGTTTAAAGTTGGAAAAAATATACATGACCATATTCTGATTTTTTTCCACATATCACTATTGTCCTGCTATAAAAATTTATAAAAGTTCTAAGGCGCAATTCAGTTTTGCCTTGTATTGGGGGCGAAACGACTAGGGGGGGAAACAACCAGGGGGGGCGAAACGACCAGGGGGGAAACGACTTGGGAGGAAACGACTTGGGAGCGAAACCACTAGGGGAGGAAATGGTTTTGGGGTGAAACGTCCCGGAACCCCACAGGTGACACCACAAAATTATAGATTTAACCAAATTAAAGGTATTTGCAGACAACAAATCAGATGTTGTTCAAATGATGAGAATTGTCTCTGTGAGAGTAGAAAACATAGTATGAAAAGGAGAAAATGCTGGTTATCAGCATTTTCCCTTTTCTTTACCATGGTTCAGAAGCCATCAGGCCTAAAAAAAAATGTATCTGCGTTCAGGGTTTCCCGACCTTACCTAGAAAATGCGATCCTAAACTTTTTATACTATGATTGAAAAAAAAAAATGGGGGGGGGGGAAATTTCAGTACATAGTCCATGTAAAAAGTTTCTGGAAAAAAAAAGAAAGAAATCCCTACCTACCCTACCTACTGCATCTGGGACCAAAACCCTAAACACAGATATTTTTTGTTAGGCCTCAGCGTCGTTTAAACTCATCATTTGGTGCTAAATGTAAATAATTAGCCAAACAATTCTGTGTTTTAACAACCCTGGGGAAGAAGACTTTTGAAAATATTGTGGTATCCAGCTTTTTCTCCTTTTCAAATAATGTTGTCAAGTCTTCCAGGACAAATTCCATAAGTTTTTCAAGCTTGGCCCACGTAACATGGATACATTTCAGAGGGCGAGTCTCAAAAATTTTGCTAAAGAATAAAACTAATCTGACAATTTTTCAGTTATGCTGCACTTGTATTCATAGCTTGTATACTATGAATACAAGTGCAGCATAACTGAAAAATTGTCAGATTAGTTTTATTCTTTAGCAAAATTTTTGAGACTATAAATATTGTACAACATGTTAACTCTTTGCCCAATAATCTTGTGTTTAAATAACTTTGAGGAAGAAAATTTCAGAAAGCCTTGACAGAAGATTCTAATAAGCAGCAAGAAATGATGAAGATTGTACTTGAAACAATATGGTACATCACATCAAATTAAGAGTCATTTCTTCTTTTCTTAAAATGGGCTTCAAAATGTTTAAACTAGCCTTCAACCATCAGTAAAACTTTATCATACTGTCTTATTAAACTTTTATCTCTAATAGTTCCAACCAGAGAGTGTTTATACCTTCTTAATATAGTTAGAGCACTAAAATTCAGCTTAATTTCCATAACCAAAGCCTGTTGATCGGTAAAGATTTGCTCTACAACACTGTCAGCGCCCCAGAAAATTTTGTTTGGTCTTTTACTCACATTTTTGTAAACCCCACCCACTAATTTTCCAGCACATAAGTAGGTCACAAGTATGGAAAGATACTGTCATGGCAAGGTGGCTTATGATACAAAAGTGTGACAGAAGAGTGGATGGATAAAAAAGAATTGTAATACAATTTTTGTATTTGCTTCAAATAAGATGCATATTTACCCGTCTGTGGTTCGCCTTCTTCTCGATCACCCGACTCCATTTTGTCAATTGCAATGTCGTAAAATCGAGATTGTAACATCGGATCTTTTGATAAAAAATGCTCTTTAGGCTTATGCATTTAATTAGAATCGGCAACGCTTAGGAAAATGCTAATGGTTGTGTTTATTTCAAGAAATTAAAAGAAATCTTTTGATAATCGTTTACGACATTATCACAGCATCCGATTTTCGGTCCAATCATTTGTTTTCTATAGAAACGTCGAGACTCAAAATTCTGTAGAGAAAAAAATGTAAATGTTAGGCCCTAAAAGAAATTTCAGGTTTATTTTTATGGAAAATGGACACTGATGACCTTATTGCTACAGCAGAAGACATCGAATCTCAAGATGATCAGCAGATAGCTTCTTGGGAACATGAAAGTCTTGCACAGGTGCTTTCTTCTGCAACAAAGTCATTGAATAACATGTTTTTTTTGTCAGTCAAACCAAATTAAATTTTTGAGTCACATTTATTTTTACGTCTTCAAATGCTTTCAGTTTGGAGATGTCTAAAATTTTGTCAATCGTTTAAGGGTTAAGGACCATGAGGAAAAAAGCTTTTGAAACCATTGTAGGAAAAGGAGAAAATGCTGGTAACCAGCATATTCTCCTATTTCCACAATTTTTCTACTCTTTCACAGCGAAATCTCATAATTTCAGGCACATTTAACCCTTTACTGCTCAATGCCGACTTTTAATGACCCTGGGAAAGAAGCCTTTGGAAAACATTGTAGGAAAAGGAGAAAATGCTGGTAACCAGCATTTTCTCCTTTTCCAATAATGTTTTCTACCCTATTAAAGAAAAATTGCACCATTTGAGCCACAATGAAATTGTCATCCGCAAATGCTTTCAGTTTGGACAAGGCTAAAAAGTTGTCATCTGGTAAAGGGTGAAATTGCTGTCTGCAAATGTTTTCAGTTTGGATGATTCCAAATTTTTGTCATTTGGTAAGGCGTTCAACATAGGATATTTCCTTTGCTAACAATCTTTTCTACCATTTCAAAGACAAATTACTTTCATTTTAGCCTCATAAATTTGAGCCGCGCTCTGTCAAAAGGGGATTTAATGCATCTGCAAAAAGTATTGATCCATGTCAGCCTACGTGGTCCCTGCAGGCTTACCTGGGTTGAAACTTTTTGCAATTATTAAATTTTCTGCATGTCTAAGGAACCTTCTACCTCATGATTAAGTTGGCAGTTAGACAAAATGGCTTTTATAGATCCATAGTTACATGATGGCTTGCAAGTCTTGCATGGTATAATGCATCACAGAGATGCATTAAAGTCCCTTTTTGCTGGGGCACGGCTCGGGTTGTCTTCTGCAATTGCTTTCATTTGTCTTACATTTTTTTTTCTGGTAAAGGGTGAAAAATGGTATTACTTTTGCTATTTTTTTATTTATTTAAAATACCCCAGTCAATAATTGTTTGTTATCAATTTATTTAAGGTTCGAATCAAGGTGATCAAAGCTCACACAGAATCTGTAAACAGTTGTGAATATTTCGATGATGATCAGAAAATACTGACAGGATCGAGTGATAAAACAGTTAAAATTTTTGACGTTGACAGTGGAGCATGTCTACGCACCTACAACACAGGACATCTGGGCATTATTACAGAGGCAAGGGGACTTCAAAATGGTTCAAGGTAAAATTGGGCTCTTTAGCTTCCAATAATTTTTTTTTCAAAATCTAAAAGTTTAATTGTACAGTGAGTGAAAAAGTTTTTCAGCTTTAACCAAAGGACAAAACGTAAGACAAGTCCAAATTGAAAGCATATGCTGATGACAAAATAAACGTGACCAAAAATTGAAACTTGGCTTTGGAAGAATAGAAAACATTGTGGGAAAAGGAGAAAATGCTGGTTACCAGCATTTTCTCCTTTTCCCACATTGTTTTCAGAAGGTTTCTTCCTCGGGGCCGTTACAACCAGGAATTGTTTGGTAAAGGGTTAATTACAAATAAGGTAGTGGGAGATGTAGATATAAGATCAGAGACTGCACATTTCCTTACATAAAATTGGTCTTTTCTGGCAGTGTTTTCAAATCTCTTTTTGCTCATGGTAACAAAATACAAGATTGTCAGTACTTGGTTCAGTAAACTCATTACCACCTGCAGTTGACTTATTTGTCCAGCAGCAGACAATGTTTGAAAATATTGTCTCAAATACATGTAGATGAATTGCTTGTTACTGCAAAGGAACATCGATACAATGAACTTTCGTAAAACGCTCACCCCTTTAGAATCTCAATGAGCTGTGGCTGTCAGAACAGTTTTTTTTTTTTTTTTGTTGGGGGGGGGGGTTTTGACCATTTTCCGTATCTGGCCTGAATCCACTGTTATGCAGATAGTAATGCTCTATGAAAAACATTTACCTATTGACTAAGCACTGTGCTGGCTGTACATAAATTCTTTGTTTGACAAATACCACTGTTGTCAATCGTGACTCCCAGCTACAGCATTCTAATAGGGTGCAAGTGTAGTAATTTTGTCTTTTCATGTTTGAAATCTACATTGATTATCCATAGTTCACAAGTAGCCATGAACATGTATTTCCAAAATTATTGTGTTGAAGTCTTTTTCCAGATATAACAGATGTATTAAGGTCTACGGCCTCTAACTCATCAGTAAACATCGACGTTTTCGTAAAGGCTATTCAGCCAATCTCGGCAGCTTCCGTCTTTTAATATGAGAGTTAGGGGCCATAGACTCACTAACTCATCGGTAAATATCGTGTAACATCGACATTTTTGTAAAGGCTATTCGGCCAATCTCGGCAGCTTCCGTATTTCAATATGACAGTTAGGGGCCGTAGACCTTAAGGTTATATGTGAATTATGGTGATATTACTGTTTTCATTTCAGATTTGTCACATGTAGCTGGGATAAAACTGTTAGATTGTTTGATGGAGAAACAGGGAAGCAGATGGTAAAGTAAATTTTGATATGTATAAAAACGCTTATCAGTATACATCAATAGTTCACATTAATGGAAAAGAAAACATATTAACTACTCTTTTTACATACCATAACTGAATAGAAGCAAATTATGCACTTAGAATGAAGAATTTCTTATTTTGCCAAAACTGATTAGAAACTGGTCTGCTGCAAGATGTGCAGTCAGTAGCGTACAGGACTTGAGACCAGGGTATCGCTGTATCGAATTCCCAACTCGGCCAGTTTCTTTCCAAGGATTGATGATAGACATTGCAATGGGATTCATTTCTGTCTCAGCAATGATCATTATTTTAATGATGGTTTTGTGGGGAAGCAGCCAGTGGCTTGGGAAGATTATTGCGACACATAAAGAATTAGTAAAAGAAACTCCAAGTCAGCACAGGAAGGTGTACTGGCCACCCTGATGTATCGAAAATAATGTAGAAAAACCAGTATCAAACACCATACAAACACACAGAGCTGCAAGATGTTATGTTGGATTAGTAATATGTTACTTCATTTTACCCTCTAATGCACAGTGGAAAGGCAACCATGATGGTATGGTAATGAGCTGTAAACTATGCCAGGATGGCACTATGGCAGTCTCGGGTTCAGATCTCGACAATTCACTGAAAATATGGGACACTCATTCAGGGGAGGTAATCCATCATATACCAGGTAGATATATTACAAAGATATTGACTCTTTGATTACTGTACTTAACAAAAAATAAACTTAAACTTTGGAGTTTAAGTGTTAACTCTTTACGAATTACAAAAGTGTCGGCCAACTCGAAAGCATTTCCATATGACAGTTTCAGTGTAGCTTAACCCTTTACCAAACAATCCAGTGTTTTCACAATCCTGAAGAAGAGGCCTTTTGAAAACATTATGGGAAAAGGAGAAAATGCTGGTAACCAGCATTTTCTCCATTCCTCACAATGTTTTCTACTCTGTCCAAAAACTCATAAAAAGTTCATTTGTTCCACTTCCAAATTTCTCGTCTGCAAATGCTTTCAGTTTAAAAGAGTCTAAAATTTGTTATTTGGGAAAGGGTTAAAAGAAGAGTTCTGTCTATGAAACGGTAGGAAATATTGTTGGTTGTCAAATTAAAAATGGCTCATAAGAAGGTAGTTTTCTTTGAAAGAGTTGAAAACTTTGATGGGTACACTAATGTTTTCAAAAGTTGTCTTCCTCATGGTATTTATAAAAAGGGATTGTTTTCGGTAAAGGATTAAGCTTCATTTTTCTATCGTTCAACACCAAAGTTTTCATTTGTTGAGCATTGAAAATCAGTACTAAGATTAACATACTGGGATTGTGTGGTACTGGCTTAAACCAGTTTTCTGTGTCTATAATTAGACGCCGAGCCCAGGTAGCTCAGTCAGTAGCTTGCAGGACTCGAGAACAGGGGGTTGCGGGTTTGATCCCCGGCTTGGCCAATTTCTTTCCAAGGATTGATGATAATCATTGCGACAGGATTCATTCCTCTCCCACTGCTGACCATTGTTTCGACAATAGTTATGTGGGAAAGCAGCCAGTGGCTTGGAAAGAAAATTGCGAGGGTTACTGGTAAAGGAAACACCAGGAAAGCATGGATAGGTGCACTGGCTGCCTCGATATAACTGAAATAATGTTAAAGCATTGTAAACATCTCATTACTGAGACAACCTGTTAGATTAGCTAAATTTCATGGCAGTAAGCACAGGAAGTAATGTGCTTATATATCACAATGTCTTTATAGGGTTTTTGTAAATAAATGATAAAATATTTTGTAACAGGTAAAGGTGAAATAAGTACCATTACTTTTTATTTCAGATCATCATAAGGGCACAATTACAAATGTCATGTTTTGTCCAGACAATGATAAAATTGTCACCACGTCAACAGACAGAACTATCAAATTCTTTGATCTCAAATCCATGAAAACAACAATACACTTAGAGTATGTAAAAGTATTTTCTGTTTCTTTTTTTTTTTTTTTTTTAACCCTTTAACTCTTTACCAAACGACAAAATTTTAGACTGGTCTAAATCGAAAGCACTTGCAGACGACAAAATAAACGTAACTCAAAAATTGAAATTTGTTTCCAGCAGGGTAGAAAACATTGTGGGAAAAGGAGAAAATGCTGGTTACCAGCATTTTCTCCTTTTCCCACAATGTTTTCAAAAGGCCTCTTTCTCAGGGTCGTTAAAAGTTGGGATGGTGTGGTAAAGAGTTAACAAACAAACCCAAGTTTTAACAACCCTGGCGAATAAGGCTTTTGAAAACGCTGAGGGAAAAGGAGAAAATGCTGGTAAGCAGCATTTTCTACTTTTCCAACAATGTTTTCTACTCTATCAAAGACAAATTTCATCATTTGAGCTACATTTTAATTGTTGTCTGCAAATGCTTTGAATCTGGACAAGTTTG
Source organism: Hippopus hippopus (assembly GCA_946811185.2). Lineage (NCBI taxonomy): Eukaryota > Metazoa > Mollusca > Bivalvia > Cardiida > Cardiidae > Hippopus > Hippopus hippopus. The sequence goes on along the minus strand of OX328103.1, from coordinate 8,097,576 downwards.
AAATTTGTAGTTAGGTAAAAAGTTAAAACATTTTGATGCAAGTATGAATTCCCATGCTGCTGACAGGTTTTGAACACATTGTTTGGAAAGTGGCTTTTGTTGCATTCAAGCAACATGTAAATAGGAAATACATGTTTACATACTGGTATGATTTTGCAATTTATTGACTTAATCCTATACTAAGCAATCCCAAGCTTTAGCAGCCTTGAGGAAGGGGACTTTTGAAAACATTGTTGGAAAAGGAAAAAATGCTGATCACCAACTTTTCTCCCTTTGGTACGTGTTTTCTATCCACATAGGGAAAGCTTGTACCATTTGAGCCACATTTTGTGTCATCAGCAAATACTTTTGATTTGGATGATTATACAATTTTGACATCTGGTAAGAGTTGAAAAACAATTTGGCAAAAAGAGAAATTAATACTTTTTGTGTAGGCTTAACTTGGCCTCTAGATTTAAAGGTTAACAGAAAACATTGCAGACTACAAATTGAATGTTCAGTTGATGGGATCTGTGTAAGAAATGGTAGAAACATAGTTGGAAAAGAAGAAAATGCTGGTTACCAGCATTTTCTTCTTTTCCTACAATGTTTGAAGAGCTGTTTCCTCCAGGAAAGACTCATGAGAGACAGTTCTGTAGGGTTAGAGTGTTTGCCTTACACATAAAAGGTTCTGGGCTTGAGTCCTTTGATGATCAAGGTCAGCGTTTGGAATTACCAACAACACGGCGTGAGTACTGGATAAGGTTTCCAGAAAGCAATCATCGAGAGTGATTAACCCTTTACCACACAATCCTGACTTTTGATGACCTTTAGATAGAAAGCTTTTGAAAACAATATGGGAAAAGGAGAAAATGCTGGTATCCAGCATTTTCTCCTTTTCCCACAATGTTTTCTACCTTTCCCAAATCAAATATCAATTTTTGAGTCACATTTATTTTGTCGTCTGCAAATGCTTTCAATTTGGATTGGTATAAAATTTTGTCGTTTGGTCAAGAGTTAATAGAAGTTGTACCAACTTTTTTTCACAGTTGGTTAGGAGAGTCAATGCACATGATTCTTGGTGAATGGTTAAAATGAAGCATTTTTTGTGTGTGTTTAACTGATTTTATTTCCATGAATTTCTATAATTTTTAGAGGACATATAAATGTAGTGTCAGGCTGTGATATCACAAAAGATGAGAGAAAGTTTGCCACATCCTCCTGGGATAAACATATCTATGTATGGGACATTGCGACAGGTGAATACAGATCAAAAGGGCCTACTTTATTGGCTAACGCTCATGAAGGGTCGCTAAGCTGTTGTAAATTTAGTCCCGATGGTAGGTGATCTTTTTTTTTCTTTTTGTTATTCATCATTCTAGCTATGTATACTTTTCTTCTGAAAAGAACCATGCTCTGTGAAAACATTCTAAGTCTTATTCTCAAGGATTTTCGAAATTTGAAAGTAACTTAAATTCTGACTGGCTAAACTATATGATTTAGCCAATCAAAAATTTTGCTACTTTCTAACTCCAGAAATAGACTAAAAATGTTCTTAAGAATGGCTGGTTAATATAGACCCTGATCTTAATCTACTCTAGCCACAACTTGTTAGTGAAAGGTGCTGTATGAGTTAATACTTTCTTGCATCACCTGTCTATATTACAGGATTAATGCTGGTGTCAGGGTCTTATGATAAAACAATTGTTATGTGGGATGTAGAAAACAGAATACAGAAAATTAAATTACAGGTAAGTCATAAAGGATTCTCCACTCTTTTACTCTGTACCAAACAACTTCAAATTTTAAATACCCTAGAAAAGAAAACTTACGAAAACATTGAGGTTAAAAGGAGAAAATGCTATTTACCCCTTACTAAACGACATTATTTTAGATTAGTCCAAATTCAAAGCATTTGCAAATAACTAAATGTTACTCAAAAATTGAAATATACTTTGGGAAGGATAGAAAGCATTGTGGGAAAAAGGAGAACATGCTGGTTACCAGCATTTTCTCCTTTTCCTACAATCTTTTCGAAAGGCTTTTTCTTCAGGATCAAAAAAAAGAATGATTATGTGGTAATGACTTAACCAGCATTTTATCCTCTTCCAACAAAGTTTTCTACCCTTCCAAAAACAAATTTTAGTTTTTGAGTAAATCTTCCTATTTTGCCTGCAAATGCTTTCAATTTGGTTTCAAAGTTGTCTTTTGCAAATTAGTTTCAGGAAGTATTGAATTAACCCTTTACCAAATTTCAGCCTTGCCCAAATCGAAAGCATTTGCAGACAAATTAAAAGTTACTCAAAACATGAAATTTGTCTTACATAGGGTAGAAAACATTGTGGGAGAAGGAGAAATTGCTGGTTACCAGCATTTTCTACTTTTCCCACAATGTTTTTTTACAGTTGAAAGTTCAAACAATATATTCTGTTGCCACAATACATTAAAAGTGGTCTTTTTAAAGACAAAGTTAGACTTGTTCTATTATCTTATCAAGTTAATACCAGATATTCTTATTTGTTTTCCTTCTTTTACTTGAAAAAAGAAATGGAGTATTTCTGAAATGGTCACAGCCTTAATACTTAAACCAGAAGACAAAATGTTGTACTCTACCAAATTGAAAGCATCTGCAGATGACAAATTGAGTGTAACTCAAATGGTGATTTCTGGCTTTGATACGATAGAAAACATTGTGAAAAAAGCAGAAAATGCTGGTCACCAGCATTTCCTCCTTTTCCCACAATGTTTACAAAATTCATCTGAAGAAATACGGTAGAGAACAGCTTAATCTTTTACCACCAGTTCCAATGGTTTAACGACCTTGAGGGAATAGGCCTTTGAGAACATTGTAGGAAAAGGAGAAAATGCTGGTAACTAGCATTTTCTCCATTTCCCAAATGTTTTCTACCCTTCCAAAGACAAATTTCAACATTTGAAATACATTTAATTTGTTGTCTGCAAATACTTTGAAATTTGTTGTTTGGTAAAGAGTTAAAACACCATAAAAATGAACAAACAAATGTAATTTTCCATCTATATGTCGTTTCAGGGTCATGCAGATTGGGTTGAGGATGTGTGTTTTAGCAAAGATCAGTGCTGGCTTATGTCTTGTGCAAGGGTATGTTTTTATACATATATTTACCTCGTCCTTCTATTAAACAATCCTGAATTTTTACAAACTGGAGAAAAAAGTCTTTTGAAAACATTGTTGGAAAAGAAGAAAATGCTGGTCACCAGCTTTGTCTCCTTTTCCCTCAATGTTTTTTTTAAATTCTTTTTTAACTTTCGAAAAATAAATCCTGTCATTTAAGCCTGATTTAAATTTGTCATCCACAAATGCTTTCAGTTTGAACAAGTAAAAGATTTTGTCATCTGGTATTGAGTTAATTAAAATTGTCCTTTCTATATTGTATTTATAACTTTTTTGCCACAAAGTTAACTTCCCTTTCAAAGGCAAATTCCAACTGTCGAGCCTTTCTTAAAGTGTGGTTAGTAAATACCTTGAATATTTTGATACAATACTTCGAATACTTGCAATACAAGATTTTGTAATCTGGTATTGTGTCAATTAAAATTATTCTTGCGGTATTTTAATTCATGAAAAAGAAAAGATAGTCACATGAAAGATTTCTATTGAACCTTAGAAAATGTAGTACATGTAGTCTTTTCAAAACAAAAAATTCATTCAGCTATTGAAATCTGACCTGTCCACTGCTAAGGGATGTTTAGTCAGAAATGACTGTTAGACTGGCTTGGCTTATTGTTGTTCTTCAAACATCCTCAAATTCTGTAGCATACACTTTGGAAAGCTTAGCACAACTGAAGCTACTTTTGTTTGGAAATATTCTAATTTGTTCACCTTTATCAGTACTATAGCATCATTCATCTGTTAAACACTTCATTAAGTTGCCTCATTTTAAATGACCCTAGGGAAGTGAGAAGTTGCTAGGGGAAAAAATGCTGGAAACCGCAATAATTTCTGCCACTAAAGGCTGTCGGCAGTGGTTCAATATGATATTGGCCATACCACTTGCAAAAGTGGTCTCAAAATGCACTAGAATCACTTCTACAGATGCCTTAGATTCAAAAGATTTCCAAGGGGAGGCCCACTTGAGGCCTCTTACCAGATGGGCGGACAATCATGCCGTCGAGACTCAGGGAAAGACTTAGGTTTTAGGGGCCTTACAACTTTCCAAACAGCTCTTCCCTTTCAAATACAGCTGGCAAAAGTTGTGTCATCTGCAAATGTTTTTGACATGGATGAGTCTAACATTTTGTTTATAGAATTGAATGTCAATAGAAAAAATACTGAAATCATGATTATAGTGATAGAAAGATTTTTACTTCAAGAGTAATGTGGAATGTTCTATTTGATATTTCAGGACAAAACAGTAAGGTTGTGGAATATAGAAGAATCTGATACAATTCCCATAGTTTTAGAACATAGAAGAGCCATTGGACTCAAGATTAGCAAGGTTGTATTCGAACATCAGATTTTATCTTAAACATGTGTAATATCATCAGCAAGGCGGGGAAGAGGGGAGGGGGGAGTCCACAAATCCATGCACTCCTGGTGCTTTATTCATGAATTCAGCTTATTTGAAAAGCAATAATAAAGATTCAAGATATTCCGAAACAGATTCTTTTTTTTTTCTTTTGGGGTTTTTAAATCATTTTCATGAACAGAATAGAACATTTATTGTTAGACTTGCACAAAGTACATCATCATTAAAAAGAAGATATATACATAGGTACATGAATTTATATACAACAACAGGAATTAATACATACTTATTTCTAAATATGTATAACCAAATTCATGTAGTAGCCAAGCTGTTTTCAAAGACAGCATTGGTATATTATCATAGTCCTATTGTCCTCTGCGTTGTTGTGCAAGGACTTTTTTTTTTCTAATATCTTTGAAGCTATTTTTACTGGAGACTTGGGCTTATTGTTAACTATCAAAAGGGGAACCCATACCAGGAGGGTAGGTAATCCTCAAAATATTTTTGTAGAAGTAATGTCCTTTTTTGCTTCAACTCTTTACCACACAAACCCAAGTTCTACGAAATTTGTTGAAGAAGGCTTTTGAAAACATTGTGGGAAAAGGAGAAAATGCTAGTCACCAGCATTTTCTCCTTTTCCCACAACGTTTTCTACCCTTCCAGAAACAAGTTTCAATTTTTGAGTCACTTTTAGGTTGTTGTCTGCAAATGCTTTCAGTTTGGACAAGTCCAAAATTTTGTCAATTGGTAGAGAGTTAGGAATATTTACTGAAAAAGCAATTCCAGCAACATGTTGATACATGGGTCCATACTCACAAACCCTTCTTAAGAATATCATTAGTCTTATTCTGAAAAATGTTCTGAATTGAAAGTAACACACCTTCTGATTTGCTAAACTTAATGGTTTGGCCATTCAGAAGTGTTACTTTCAAAATCCATTATCAGACCAAGAGTTCTCTTAACTCATTACCAAACGACAAAATTTTAGGTTTGTCCAAATCGAAAGCATTTGCAGACGACAAAATAAAAGTGACTGAAAATTTGAAATTTGTTTTGTGAAGGGTAGAAAACATTGTGGGAAAAGAAGAAAATGCTGGTTACCAGCATTTTCTCCTTTTCCCACAATATTTTCTAAAGGCTCTTTCTCAGGGTTGTCAAAAGTAGGGATTGTGTGGTAATGGGTTAATGATGGTTAGTGAATACTGACCTCAGGGTCAATATTTACCAACCTTTCTAAAAAAAGTTCTGAGTCTTATTCTGAAGAAGTGACACACCTTCTGACTGGCTAAACCACCAAATGGTTTAGCCAATCAGAAGTTGTTTTACTTTCAACATACATAATTAGACCAAGAATGTTCTCAAGTATAGTTGGTGAATACAGACTTTGGATGTCGTGCTGTTGTTCCTCTTTTTCGCTTTATTGACTTCTATATTATTTTCTCTTTCAGTGTGAAAAGTGTGGTAAACCTTTTTCATTGGGTAAAATGGAAGATACAGTGGATTTGTCAAAATGTGTATTTTGTCGGGTTCACACTTCGGACCTTTTGTTTGAAAAATCAGCTATCAGCACACCAGAATCATAAGGAATTGTGATAAAGACTCAGTGTGATGTTAATGTTATCACAAAATTCATCTATGATGTTAAATCAATACCTCTTCCAGACAGTGTTTGGTATCTAACAGCAGCCAGTTTTCAGAAAATGTTGGAAATATTTTAGCAACAGGAGAAATCGACTATTGGCAGCATTTGCAACGATTCTTCAATATGTATTCATGCAAAGAATTTAACCCTTTACTATACAACAAAATTTTAGACCTGTCCAAATTGAAAGCATTTGCAGACGACAATATCAATGTGCCTCAAATGATGTTATTTTTGTTTGATAGGGTAGAAAACATTGTGGGAAAAGGAGAAAATGGTGGTTACCAGCATTTTTTCTTTTTCCCAAAATGTTTTCAAAAGGCTTCTTCCTCAGGGTCGTTGAAAGTCGGCATTGTGCGGTAAATGGTTAACTTTATGTTATTTACCTCTATTTGACAAAGATGTCAGTTTTATCTGCTGCAAGTTTGTTAACCATTTACAGTCTGCAGAGAATTGTGTATCTTTACCAGATGATGAAATTTTAGATTGCTCCAAATTTAATGCAGTAGCAGACGACAAATTAAATAAGGCTCAAATGATGAGATTTGGCTGTAAAATGATAGAAAACATTGTGGGAAAAGATGAAAACACTGGTTACCAGCATTTTCTCCTTTTCCAACAATGTTTTCAAAAGCTATCTTCTTCAGGGTGGTGAAAATTTGGGATTGTTTACCACACAATGCTTTAACAACCCTGAAAAACCTTAAAGGAGAAAAATGCTTGTAACCAGCATTTTCTCCTTTTCCCCACAATGTTTTGACCCTTTCACAAACGAATCCCCATTCTTTGAGCCACATTTGATTTGTCGTCTGCAAATGCTTTGAATTAGGACAAGTCTGGAATTTTACCATCTGGTAAAGAGTAAAAATTTTTTGTATTTAGAGTGCCAAAAATATCATCTTGCAGCAGAATGGTTCCTATAACTTCAGACAACTGAAGACAACTTTAGTTCCTTTGCAGTGTAAATCTAAATCACACTATTCATCGTGGATCTATACTACCTGATATTTTGTGTGGTATGCTGGTTTAACCTTCTACCACAAGGAAAAGTGTTTTAAATGCCCTAAAGAAGACATTTTTTGAAAGCATTGTGAGAAAAGGAGAAAATGCTTGTAACAAGCATGTTTTCCTATTCTCAATGCTTTTCACCCTATCGAAGACAAATTCCTTGATTTGAGCCACATTTAACGATGTATATCACAATTTTTTCTAACAGACAGATTTTTTAAAAACTTTACACATAAAAAGCTCATCATATCTCTAGGAGATCACAGTAAAAAAAGATATGGGTCACCTTGCTCATTTCTGAGAAATTTGCCTATGAAAAGGGTATATACAGTTCCAAAATTCAGCTTAAATGGATTTAACACACTTTTCTTTAATAGTCAGTTAAACAGGAAAATTATCGCAAGAATATACAAATATACATCATTTTAATGAAAATCCATATAGTTTTGCACAAAAAACAAATAAAAGCCTTGTTTTGAGCAGGGTAAATGTACAAATATGCATGTTATATATAGACCATTGAGTTAAAAAGGGAGATAATTTGATCAAATTTTGAGTTAATCATTAATAAATACATACTTTCAAACAGACAGATTTTTCTTAAAATTTCTACATTTATAGTATTTATAATTCTAAACAATAAGAAAAAAAAAATGGCACTGTCCATGCTTATTTTGTCAGAAAACAAGGATGAAGGTCACTGTGGAAGTTAATTTTTTCAAGGAAAAAAATAGGATAAAAGCTCAGCAGACATTGTAGGAAAAAGAGAAATTGCTCATTAGGAGCGATTTCTCCTTTTCCAACAATAATTGTCAAAGTTGAAACAGCTATACTTCCACAGCTTTAAATTTTCTGCCTTTGTTTGCTTGTTTGGTGTGTAACGCCGTCTCAACAGTATTTTAATTATTTCACAGTGACAAATCACAGATCCATTTTTTTCTCTTTACTAATACTACCCGAAAAAAGTGCTTCTTGTTTCAGTGCACCAATAATAATACCATATGTGCAAAGAATACATAGGAGCACTTTTGATTCACTATCCATGACAAAATCACACGTGCAGTAGGATGCACGTGAACATTTGTATTATACGTTGTTAATATGTCGTCTGCAAATGCTTTCAATTTGGACATGTCTAGAATTCTGATGTCTGATAAAACCGTAGAATTGCTTGCAAAATGTGTCATTGACCTAATTTTGTAGCATTTACAGAGTTTAATCCAATCAAAACAAATGATTTGGCTTTAACTTGTATTTGAATCATGCTCTGTGAAAAGGGGGTTTAATGTATCTTCAAAAAGTATCCACCCATGTCAGTCTGCGCAGTCAGCACAGGCTGACATGGGTGGATACTTTTTGCCATTTGAAAAATTTCTGCATGTCAAAGGACCATTCCACCTATGGATTTAGTAGGTTATTAGACAAAATGGATTTTTATGAATCCATAATTCTGTTATGACTTAATTGCTATGGCACATCATGCAGATGCATTAAACCCCCTTTTGCCACATTGTAAGCATCTGTATATGGCAAGTTAGATGCAGCTTGAATAATGGAATTTGTCTCTGAAAGGGTAGAAAAAATCACAAAAAAGGAGAAAATGCATATAGCCAGCATTATTAGCATTTTCTTCTATTCCCACAATGTTTTCAAAGGCCTTCCATCTCAAGGGTCTTATTGTTAGATAAAGACTTAACCCTTTACCACACAATCATGAGTTTTAGCAACCCCATAGGAAAGGACTTTTGAAACTATTGTGGAAAAAGGAGAAAATGCTGGTAATTAGCATTTTCTCCTATTCCCACAATGTTTTCTACCCTTCCCAAAACAAATCTAAATTTTTGAGTCACATTTATTTTGTTGTCTGCAAATGCTTGCAATATGAACTAGTTTAAAATTTGTTGTTTGGTAAAAATTCAAGAGGCTAGTGCTTGGCAACAGATATATTTTTTATGTGATAAAAATCTAGATGAATTTTGGTTTGTTGTTATTCTTTCTATCTCCTTGTTGTTCCTGATCTAAGCCAATTTTTCCAAACAACTAAACTGGTAGCCTGGTATCTCTATCTAGCAACAGGTATCACTTGATGCTATGGGACAAAAATCTGCCTTGTTTGAATTTTCATGAGATAATGAGAGATTTGGAAATTTAGATTGTGATACTATTTATGCACAAAGATAGATCTTATCAATAAACAGCAAAATCCTTAGAGAGTTTGATGAAGTGATTGTGGTGAGAATAATAGTTGCCTGGCATAGAAGTTTTAGCCAAAGATAGAATATTGCTCTGTTATGTTACAACAGAAATTAAGGCATTCTATTACATGCTGTCTGATCAGTAGATTTTGGACAGTACATGAAAACCAATGGCTGCCCATGATAAATCTGGTGTTGTCTTTTGTCTATCAGACAGCTACGGGAGATACAATGGATACCAGTTTACAAAACAACAAATTCTAGACTCTACAAAATTTAAAGCATGTGCAGAATTTTGAAAATGGCACAAATGCACTAAATTTCTCTGATAGGAGAGAAACAACCAAATTTAGACTCCTAGTCTTCCAAAATGATGGCATCTGTGAGTGAAAGATTTGAAATAAGTACAAGCTAAATTCCTGTGTTAGGATAGAAAACATTGTACAAAAAGGCATTTATTCTTTCTTCCATATTGCTAGACACAACTTAAAAAAGTATGGTAGGTAGCTGTGCAGGATATGCTCAGGGACAAGTATGATAAAACATGAGAAAGTTATCTGCCCTTGATTATTTACTAGCAGTTTTGGTGTTTAACCTTCTGCCAAAGAATCCTGTGTTTTGATGACCCTGAAGAAAACGGCTTAAAAATATTATTTGGAAAAAGAAAAAAATGCTGGTAAGCAGCATTTTTGCCATTTTCCGCACTATTTTTTACCCAATCATATGTTTGTACCCAATGGTTGTTTGTATGCAGCCCACTTGGTTGGACTTTGAAATCATTTGGCACAAAAGATCACCATGGATAGAAAATGTGTAACATGCAAGAACAGTTTCACCAGGTTAAAAGTCAAAGTCATGGTTCTCAGTTGATTTCATGAGTTATCTCCATAGAGTTAAAAGGTTATGGCCTGCACAAAGTTTAACAACTAAAGGACTCCTACAGCTGTTGAATTCTGTGAAGGCTGTAACCCTTTAACCCGTAGATATATTTTCATGATACTTCATCAAGCTGTAAAGATTATTTAGCAGGTATGTTCCATAGAAGAAAGACAACTTTTACTCTGTTTCTGTGTTATCTCCCACGATTGTTAAATTTTCTTAAGGTCAAAACTCCTCTACCAATGGACATATTTTGATGACAATGAATAGGGATGCGTAGGACATAAAGAAAGAGAGTTGCATTTGAGAATTGTAACTTTGGCTTACTCCATCTGTATTCAGTGATATCCCCTGGAGGTAAAATCTTGTGCAGGTCATAACTGTTAACTTTGAGTTATTTTAATGGTAGCTGGTAGAGCTACTAAGAACATGAAATAGTGATGTCAAGATGTCACAGAAATGACTTTCAGAAACCTTGGCATTGCCATGAGTTATATTTATTCTTACAAAAGATTGATAGTTATATACATTTCTGTGCTCTGCCAAGTTAAACATTAAGATGGTTTTATAAGTACTCTGTACAAATCATGTAGGGGCATCAATACCCCGGATTGGGTGACTAGCTCCGATGATATTTTTGTGATTGTGTCTCTGCTGGTGTGGAGACGCAATCACAAAATTAACATCAGAGCAACCCTTCGGACTGAAAGTAGGGCATCAAAAGCAGTCAATAACCATGCACATTTGGAAATTGTACCTCATGAATAAAAAATCTAATTTATCTGAAGAAACGAGAAGAAAATTCAAGTTTTTTTTTTCTTTGCTACATTTTTAGAACAAATCATGTGCGAATGTGAATGGTGGACTACTAACAAACCAGAACACCAAGCACCTCTCTGTACTATTGGTCCACTGATATTACAGAGTTAATTTTTACAAGGGAGACTACTAATGTAGAGATGGCTCACTGTTGCCACTGAGTTAATTCTCTTGGAAATGACACAACACCGGACAGATGAACAACTTTCTGTTTCACCTAATAGACATTCATAATAATTTAGCTACAGTTTCTTTCTTTTAAACATAACATTAACCTAGCCAGTAAGTGGAGATGCGATATTTTGTCAACAACACTGCTTTTTATCGATACTTAAATAGTAGAATACCATTGTAATGCGTTTTCGTGCCAAACAATTATGACTTTCAAATAACACGGCGTTCGATATTCGTTTTATTCATTCTAGTCAATGATCATGCAAAGAAAGAAAGAGAAGTAAACATTTTAAAATAAACTTAAGAAGCCGAGCTAGGTGGCACTTTACCTCGGAACCAAGGCAAATGCTCATTTGCAAACCAGACTCCAGAGTGATCCACTTAACTCTTTACCAGCCACAGTAGCGCAGACTTAAGAACAAGGAACACTGGTTATTTTAGCTCAGTAATGACCTGGTTACGGTGCTTCTTTTCATACTTGAACATTTACTGTGCACTGCACCATCTCAAGTCTGTCGTGAATTTTCCAGTAGCAAAGCTACAGTTCTGTACTGACTATCTGTTTCATCGAGTTAATCTGTATATTGCAGCTAAATGTAAATAAGTTATAGTGACACACATGAAGAAGGACAAATTATTTAAATGTTTCACTACCTAAAGTGCTTGTAGAAGTTGTTTACAACTTGTAAATCTCAAAAAAAAAAACTTACGAAATGTAACATGTTTGGCGGTCTAATTATCTCTACTTTGGGGAGAGTAAACATGTCAAGTGACAGATGAATTTGACTGATTTTTCTTCTGTTAAGGATTCAATTGTATTAATAATAATAAGTATTACTAGGCAATATGCAAGCATCAGGTATTTTCTACATTTGTTGTCTATTAGTGAAAATATGTGAGTTTAAAAATGGGCAAAAAATTTGTGCTCAAATTTCAACTGTTTTTTTTTTTGTCGATAGCCTCTCTACCAAGAGGCAACCAGTCAAAAAGTAATGTCGCCATTTGGGACAGTTATCTGTACTATTTCTCACCCCTGATCCTTACCTTGACAATTTTGTGCGAAAGCAGCCAGTAGCTTGGGAAGAATACTGCCTGAAGTACTGCCTAAAAGATTCTCCAGGAAAGCACAGATAGGTGTACTGGTCGCCGCAATGTAACTGAATGTTGAAACGGTGTTTAACACCATACAATCAATCAAACAATCAATCTTTACCAGACAACAAAATTTCAGGATAATCTGGTTATGGAATACATTTGCAGAGGATAAATAGAAAGTGGCTCAAACAGTGGAATTTGTCTTCTAAATGATAGAGAAAATTATGAGAAAAGGAGCATATGCTAGATTTCAAGAGTCTTAGAACACTGGCTTTTATTCTGAAAGGCTTTCTTTTCTTTCTGTCAGCCACAAAAATCTTCACAAGGTATTTCAAAGACCATCTTCCTTAGTGTCATCAAAACATGGAATACTATTTGGTGAAAGGTTGAACCAGATTTAGCTTTGAAGGGGTTTACCTGTAATATGTACTAGTACTTTTTTATTACAGTACATTCTTACTAACCTTTATAGATCTGTGCAGTATATGTGTCAAGAGATGAATGAGAGGCCAAAAGTATATCTAACAGAACAGCTACACAGAGCCATTCATGCTGGCCTGCTTCCTGAAGTGAAAAGGCTGATCCAAGATGGGGCTGAAATGGATCGTGTCCTTGGTATACCTTTAATTTTTAATCCTTTCCCACACATTCATTAGTTTTAACAACCCAAAGAAAAAGGACGTTTGAAAACATTGTTGGAAAAGGAGAAAATGCTGGTAACCAGCATCTTCTCCTTTTCCAACAATGTTTTCTACCCTTTCAAGGACAAATTTCCTAATTTGAGCAACATTCAATTTGTTGTCTGCAAATGCTTTCAATTCAGACCAGTCTGAAATGTTGTCATGTGGTAAAGAGTTTATGCTTTAACTGCCATAGGCAACAGTAATGTGGACAGTATAGATCAAGATCAGACTGCACATTCTGTGCATTCGTCTGCAAATGCTTTCAATTTGGACCAGTCTAAAATTTTGTTGTGTGGTAAGAGTTAATGCTTTCACTGCCATGGACAACATTTATGGCTGTTTGTGGACAGTGTAGATCAAGATCGGACTGATTTTTGATCTCCACCATCCATTGCTGTACTCTAAATGATGATTAAAATGCCTTTGCATGTAGAATGGAATGATACTCTAAGTTGTCAAATAAATTGATTTATTGATCAAGCAGCAAAATTATAAACCCTTTACCAAACAGTCCCATGTTTTCATGGCCTTAAAGAATAGGGCTTTGAAAGCATCGTGGGAAAGAGAAAATCTTAGTTGCCCACACACAATCCCATGATTTGAGCCACATGTAATTTGTTGTCTGCAAATGCTTTCAATATGGATGCATCTAAAATTATATGATTTTTGAAAGGGTTAAATATCTTTTGTATATAACTATTTTATGACGGCCTTTTAGTCTTGTACCAGACCAAAAAGAAAAAGTGTACTTCCTCTTATGGCCACTATGTCAGCCTTGTATGTTGAAAATTTCCAGCAGATGTGAAAAAGCACAAAGCATTGAGATTGCAGAGTTCTTTTTGCTGATTAAAAAAAAAGCTTGCCATATCAGACTAAAGATCCAAGATTAGACTGCACTTTCTGTGTGGCCTTACCTTGATCTACACTGTATGCAAAAGCACCCTGTGTAACCGTAGCAGCCTAAGGGTTGATATTTTATGGGGTATTTTTTTCTTCTCCTCCCCAGATTTCTAACGAATGTATTATATATATTGCAGGTATGCGAGGGACAGCATTATGTGCGGCTATAGAAAGTAGAAACTTGGAAATGGTCAAATACCTGTTACAGCTACGTTGTGATGTAAATGCTCGAGACTTTGATGGTGAGCCACCAATACTGCTTGCCCTCAGAAAGGATTTACCTGGACATATATCTGGAAGAGTTCCCTCCCTTGACATCGTCCAAGAAATTGTACAACATGATGAATGTAATGTCAATAAAGTTGACCTGCTAACGAAAAAAAGTGCCATACATTTTGCTGTAGAACAGAGAATGGTAGAGGCAGTTAGGTGGCTGATCAATAAAGCTGGAGCCTTGAAATGCAGAATCAATGCAGCAGATTTAAATGGTAACACACCGCTCCACCTAGCAGTCCATGAGGGAGGTAGTGAGATTGTACAGGTGTTAGTGAATCATCCTGAATGTCTGATCAAAGTCTACAACAAAGCAGGTCTCACACCGTTACATATCTGTTCCAATACAGGGGATGACAAAAGTCTTGTGATATTGCTGAAAAGATTAGGCTCCAATCAAAATAAGCTCAACACTGATGTTGACTTTGCAAGTGAACTTGTACAAAATGTGAATGCTGTTACAATGTTCGAGAAAGAGTCGCCTCTCCATCTTGCGGTACGTAATGGTCACGAAAGGGTAATGTCGCTTCTCCTGAATAATGGAGGTCAGGTCAATGTCAAAAATTATCTCAATAATACACCTTTGATGTTGTCCATGGTCTCTGTAGGACAATGGCAGACTAAATCAAATACAATTCCTACAACTTTGATCAAGAAGGGTGCCAATCCTAACATCCGATCAACAGTGAGGTGTCGTTATTTGAAATCACATCTAGAAGTCACACCTCTCATTATTGCTATATTTAACGGTAATTTAGAGTTAGCAAAATGTCTTATTGCTAATGGAGCTGATGTCAATATGACAGACAATGTCGGAGATACGCCACTTTCTATAGCATTAAATCAAGGGGAACATAAAATTGCCAGTTATTTACTAGCAAAGTGTAACAATATAAACGTCAACACTATCAATTCTGAAGGCGAGACGTGTCTGCATGCTGTCCTCAAATGTTTTAAAAAGGCCAGCATTCAAGATACTGCTGATCTAGTGAAAAAACTGATCAGTTCTGGTGCAGAAATACTTCCTGATTCCAGTGGTAAGACTGTGATAGAGAGAGCCCTTGACTTTGAAAATCCTGTCGTTTTGGACGTTATATTTCAAGAAATGGGACTCAGTGCTAATCGAGTTGTTTCAAGCGAGGATTCCAGTTTTGGAGACACTTGGTCTCTGATACACCTTGCTGTTGCTCAGGGTTTGCTTGACATTGTTAAAGTGTTATTGTCACATGGTGCAGATATTGACCATACCACAAACACGGGTATATCTAACCTTTATATAGCTCTGTATAACAGAGAATACAAGCTTGTTACCTATCTTGTAGAAAATGGATGCAGTTTATCAAATGAATCGTACATATTTGTTGAAAGTGGAACAGATAAAGTAGATAGACCTGTGAGAAACATATATAAAGGTCTGGATGATTCTGACACAGATAGTAGTGACGGGTCCGACTACGATTCTGATGACTCGGAAAATCAAGACTTGTTCCATGGAGACGCAAAACTCAGGGACTGGTTACGCAACATTGCCTCGACACCAAGAACTTTGAGACTGTCTTGTTTGATAAGAATTAGAAGACATTTAATTGAAAATGAAATTGCATTCTGTAAGGTTGATCAGCTTAGTTTACCAGAGAAATTGAAGAATTGTATTAGATACAAGGAATGAAATGTTGGGGAGTGGGCAAGATGGGGTTGTCTGTATTTAATGACAGGGGCACATACCTACCAGTTAGTCTAAATTGCAATCCTAGTCTAATTCAAGATTTAGAAAGTAATGCAATTTCTGAGTGGTTTAACGAGACTTGGCTAAACCAGATGGTTAAAAAATTATGCTACTATTAAATTTGGAAGATTCTAGAGAACTGGACTAAGATTGCAATTAAGAATGGTTGGGGAATATTCCTGAACAAACTTTTACTGCTGTGGACAGCATAGGAGAAGATTGTGGTACAGGGAGAAATTGCTTTGAACAAGATTCTCATCCTCTTTTTATGTCATTTGCTGTAAAGATTTTAAGAATATCATTTCACTGGTGCATTAAAAGAAGCAAGTAATCACATAATTATTGATCCATAGAACCCAATTTGTCTAAAAACTGAATTATAAGGTAGAATGGTCCTTGGACATGCAGAAAATTGACCAATAGCAAAATGTTTCTATCCAGGTCAGCTTGCCCAAATTGCACAGGCTGACCAGGGTTGATACCTTTTGAAAATGTATAAAACCCTGTTTTACCAGAGTATGGTTCATATCTAGGTGCCTGTTGTAAACATTACAGATCTGGTTGCTAATGGGTTTGGCAGGTTGTGCCTCTGATTTGCCTTTACCCAGCATCTGTATATATTGATAGCAGTACAGTTCAACTGGTATTACATAGCAAAATTTTGGGCTTGTCCAACTTCAAAGCATGTGCAGACCACAAATTAGATTTGACTCAACTCTCTACCACACAAAGCCAAGTTTTAACGACTCTGAGAAAGAAGCCTTTTGAAAACATTGTGGGAAAAGGAGAAAATGCTGGTACCCAGCATTTTCTCCTTTTCCCTCAATGTTTTCTACCCTTCCCAAAACAAATTTCAACTTTGAATTGCATTTACTTTGTCACCTGCAACTGCTTTCGATTTGGACCAGTCTGAAATAATGTCATTTGGCAAAGGGTTAAATGGTGGGATTTATCTATGAAAGGGACGAAAACATTGCTGGAAAATAAGAAAATGGTGGTTACCTGGTAACCAGCATTTTCTTCTTTTCTCTCAAAGTTTTCAAAAGGCCGCTTTCTCAAGGTTGTTAAAACTTATGGTTGTTCAGTAAAGGTTGACCACAGGATTGAATTTCAGGGTCATCCAAATCAAAAGCATCTGTCAATGACATATTGCCTGCAACATGTAAAAAGGGGCATTCGGACATTTGCGTAAAGTGTCATCTCAGATCAGCCTGCGCAGTCCGCGCAGGCTAATCCGAGACAGCACTTTACGACTACATTAGATTTTGTCCAACAGTAGACTTGCGTGAAACAGAAAATTACATAAAAACGGAAAGTGTCGTTTCGGATTAGCCTGCGCGGACTGCGCAGGCTCATCTGAGACGACACTTTATGCAGATGTCCGAATGCCCCTTTCCGCGTGTTGTAGGCCATATTGGAAAGTAGTACAAAGGAACAGAAGTTCTTTGAAAATACTGGTTTGGGTTTAACCCTAATCCTGGTAACAATTTCTCATTTTCTCACAAAGTTTTCAAAAGGCTGTCTCAGTTCATCAACACATGGGATTGTTTGGTAAAGGAAAAACTCCTTACAGTCACATTTTAGCAAAAAAGGCTTGACTTCACATTGAAAGATATTGGGTAAAGAGAAATTACTCGTTACAAGCAGTATCTTCTTTTCTCACATTATTTTCTAAAGTGACCAGCTGCAAAGGGGAAATTGTCACCTGCCAGTGCTATTGTGGTCAGAAGAATTGTTACTTTTACCGTCCACAGTACACCTTAATGTGTACTGCTTTGTTAGATAGATTGATATATTTTTGTCAGTTGAGGGTTTTGTTTTTATTTTTGAAATAAAAAGATATTTTACAGTTGTTTATATTTGCATTTATGTATGAAATGAACCAAATGTCAAACTATCTAATCTAGCTAGATTTATGTCTACTAGATTACTTCACAAAGATGATGTTCATGTTTTTTTCTGAGTTGAGCCCAGCAGCTCAGTCCGTAACTTACAGGGCTCAACTCTTTACCATACCATAATTTTTAGATTGGTCCAAATTGAAAGCATTTGCAGACGACATACTAAATTTTGCATATATAAGGAAATTTTTTCTTTGAAAGGGTAGAAAACATTGTGATAAAAGGAGAAAATGCTGGTTACCAGTATTTTCTCTTTTTCCCACAATGTTTTTAAAAGTCTTTTTCCTTGGGGATTGTTAAAATTTGGTTTTATGTGGTAAAGGGTATAACTCTTTACCATACAAAATTTTAGGTTTGTCCAAACTGAAAGCTTATACAGACAACAATTTATCTTTTTACCAAACAACAAAATATTAGAGTTGTCCAAATTGAAAGCATTTGCAGACGACAATTTAAATGTGGCTGAAATGATGGACTTTGATTTTGATGGGACAGAAAACGTAGTAGGAAAAGGAGAAAATGCTGGTTACCAGCATTTTCTCCTTTTCCTACTTTGTTTTCAAAAGGCTTCTTTATTAGGGTCGTATAAACTTGGGATTGTATGGTATAGGGGTTAAATGTTCAATTGATGGAAATTATCTTTCATCGTGTAGAAAACATAGAAAAAGGTGAAAATGCTGGTTAATGGCATTTTCTCTTTTTCCCACAATGTTTGCCAAGGGAGTCTTCCCCAGGGATGTTAAAAATCAAAATTGTATTGTAAAAGGTTAAATTCAGGGGTTAGCTGGTTGATTCCCCAGCTTGGCTACTTTCTTTTAGAGGATTGATGATGATCATTGAGAACAGAAGTTGTCTTCTTTTTCTCACTGCTAAACATTGTATCAGCAATGTTTATGTTGGAAAGCAGCCAGTGACTTGGAAAGAATATTGTGCAAAGGAGTGGTATAAAAAAAATTCCAGGAAAGCAAACAATGTTTGAAACAGCCTTAAAACACGATAGGCCAGTTGTGTAATACGGGATAAACTCTTTACCAAATGGCAAAATTTCAGACCTGTCCAAATTCAAAGCATTTGCAGATGACAAATAAAATCTGGTTCACATAATTGCTTTTGTCCTTGAAAGGGTAGAAAACATGGTGGCAAAAGAAGAAAATGCTGTTCACCAGCATTTTCTTCTTTTTCCACATGGTTTTCAAAAGCTTTCTTCCTTCAGGTCTTACAACTTGGGATTGTGTGGTAGAGGGTTAAAAATAACCTGGAATTCAAACTTGAGTTTTTCGCTCTTCTATTGCATAAACATACTTTAATAAGACCTTGACTGAAAGTTAAATCTTGAGGTTTTCTTAAATAAAGTTTAGCCAGCTCGCAAGTTTAAATTTTCTGAGCCAAGCCTCAGTAGCTCAGTTGGTAGTGTACAGGATTTGAGAACAGGAGATCGCTGATCTGATCCCCAGCTCAGCCAATTTTTCTCTAAGGATTGATGATAGTCATCACGAAAGGATTCATTCCTCTCTCACAGCTGACCACTGTTTCTATGATGATTATGTGGGGAAGCAGCCAGTGGCTTGGAAAGAATAATTGTGCGGACTACTGGTAAAAGAAACTCCAGGAAAGCATGGATATGTGCACTTGCCACCATGATATAACTAAAATGATGTTGAAAATGGCGTTAACCACCATACAATCAATCATTAAATTATCCCAATAACATGAGAAATATAAATCTGCAAGGGGACATGTTTTAGCTATTATTCAAGGCAAAAACCATTTCTAATTTCACTTGACATTTGACACATTGAGAAATGTTCTTCTTCTCCCACAATGCTTTCAAAAGCCTTCAAACTCAGAGGTGTTAAAACTCGAGGAAAGGCTTTTGAAGATATTGGAAGAAAAGGAGAAAATGCTGGTAATAGCTCCTGTACATTCAAAGACAAAGCCCAATACTTGAGCCACATTTCAAAATTCGTCTGCAAATGCTTTCACTACATGTAATATTAAGTCTAAAATTTAGTCATCAGGTAAAGGGTTAAACCCGTCTTTGAATGCATGCAAATCTTGTTAAACTGAATTTTTATTAAAATAATTACTCAGAAATAACTGAAGTCATACATGTATGCATATTATAGGAGGGGGTTACGCCCTCTTGTGATTTTTAGCTCCACTGGCCGAAGGCCAGCGGGCTTATGTCATGGCCTGTTGTCCGTCGTGCGTCCGTGCGTCCGTCCGTCCGTCCGTCCGTGCGTTAACTTTTTTTTAAAACGTCTTCTTCTCTGAAACTACCCATCCAATTTTGATGAAACTTCACAGAAATGATCCTGCCATGGTCCTCTTCAGAATTTCTTGAAAGAATTTAATTCCTTCAAAAACTCTGGTTGCCATGGCAACAAAACTGAAAAATTTTGAAAATCTTTGAAAATCTTCTTGTCTGAAACCGTAAGGCCAAGGGCTACCAAATTTGGCATGTAGCTTTATCTAGTGGACCTCTACCAAGTTTCTTCAATTTATAGCCCTGGGGTCAAAATTGGCCCCGCCCTGGGGGTTACAAGTTATACATGGGCTTATTTAGGGAGAACTTTAAAATTCCTCTTCTACCTAGCCATAGGGCCTAGAGCTACCAAATTTGGCATGTAGCTTTATCTAGTGGACCTCTGCCAAGATTGTTCAAATTATAGCCCTGGGGTCAAATTAGGCCCTGCCCAGGGGTAACAAGTTTTACATGGGCTTATATAACAAGTTTTACATGGGCTTATATAGGGAGAACTTTAAAATTCTTCTTTGACCTAGCCATGGGGCCTAGGGCGACCAAATTTGGCATGTAGCTTTATCTAGTGGACCTGTACCAAGGGTGTCCAAATTATAGCCGAGGGTCAAATTTGACTTCGCTCCGGGGGGTAACATGTTTTACATGGGCGGGCTTATATAGGAAAATCTTTCGCATCTAGCTATAAGGGCTAGGGCTATCAAATTTTGCATTTAGCTTTATCTAGGGGGTCTCTATCAAGGGTGCCCAAATTATAGCCCAGGGGGTCAAATGTAGCCCCACCCCAGGGGGTCACAAGTTCTACATGGTCTTATATAAGGAAACTTTAATAATCTACTTGTACATAGCCATATTTAGGCCTAGGGCTACCAAATTTTGCATGTAACTTTATATAATGGGCCTCTACCAAGAGGGCCCAAATTTTAATTTTGGGGGTCAAGTTTGACTCCACACCAGGGGTCACAAGTTTTACATTGGCTTTTATAGTGAAAACTTGATAAACCTGTGTCATGGATCACATATTTTACAGGGCCTTTTATTCAGCAAACTTGTTTTACATGACTTTTTATTGGGCAAGATTAAAAAATCTTTTTGTTTATAACCACACATTCTAGTTTCATATTGTAGGTCTGGGGTCAAAATTGCCTTCATTCCAGGGATCGCAAGTTTAACATGGGCTTCAAAATATTGTCACTTCAATTTAAACATTAATCAAGGGAAATAACTCTTTTTATGAAAGATAAAGTTTGTTACTATTTACCTCCCTTGATTATCAAGCTGCAGTGATACATGATTGGTGCTAGACAAGTTTTTTAGCTCCACTGGCCGAAGGCCAGCAGGCTTATGTTATGGCCCGTTGTCCGTTGTGCGTCCATCCGTATGTTAACTTTTTAGCTCACTTGAGCACAACGTGCTCAAGGGGAGCTTTTAGGATCACCTGGTGTCCGTCGTGCGTCGTGTGTCGTCAACAATTCTTTAAACATCAACTCCTCCTAAACCACTGGGCGGATTTGGACCAAACTTGGCTGGAATGTTCCTTGGAAGGTCCTCTTTAAAAACTGTTCACAGAATTTGATTCCATCAAAAACTCTGGTTGCCATTGCAACCAAATGGAATTTTTTAGGGAATTCTTTAAAAATCTTCTCCTCTGAAACCACGGGTCAGATTTTGAAATAATTTCACAGATATGCTCCTTGGGTGACCCTTTTTAAAAATTGTTCGTAAAATTTTGATCCGTCAAAAAATGTGGCTCTGGTGAATGGAGGCTTCTTGCACCATATAGAAATGAAGGAATTCTTCAAAATTCTTCTTCTCTGAAACCGCTGGTCAGATTTCAAAATAATTTCACAGGATTGTTCCTTGGGTGACCCTTTTCAAAAACTGTTCGTAAAATTTTGATACGTCAAAAAACGTGGCTACGGTGAATGGGGGCTTCTTGCACTATACAGAAATGAAGGAATTCTTTAAAAATCTTCTCCTCTGAAACAGCAGGTCAGATTTTGAAATAATTTCACAGGATTGTTGCTTGGGTGACCTTTTTCAAAAATTGTTCGTAAAATTTTGATCCGTCAAAAAATGTGGCTCTGGTGAATGGGGGCTACTTGCACTATATGGAAATTTAGAAATTCTTAAAAATTCTTCTTCTCTGAAACGACTGGTCAGAATTTTACTTAATAGCCAGTGGAGCGATACAGGGCCATCATGGCCCTCTTGTTTTGAGGGAGGGGAGGACCTAACCCCTCTCCAGGTACAGGTTTGAACTTTTCCCACAGCATTTTCTTGTATTCATTTCTTTACAGGTATAGATCTACCAGTTAAATCACAAATTAGGTTGAATATGTAGAACACACGTAGGCAAGATCAAGTTATGCAACTGTTACAGTTCACTGTCAGGAAAGTTGAAAGTCACGCAACCCCGTGGGCGCCTCACTAGATATCCACCAATCGCGCATGATGTTCACGTGATGTAAACATAACAGCACTCGTGAAGCTTTCTAAATATAGGACAATTGCCTTATGAATATTTATGAGTTTTTCTATTTATAGAACAAACAACAAAGATAGACCAATCAAAACGGTTGAAATAAACGTAAACACAACATCAGCAAATCGCCTTGCGACCTTGCAAAGACTGAAAACATTGACGGACGAAAATTTTCTTGGGGGACAAAGCGAATAATTTTTACAGTAAATAAGAAGACAAGGTTGAAAGTAATTTCGTCGCTGAAGTTTCCATCTTCTGAGGTATCGAATAAGGTAAATGTTTACAGTATTATGCATTGTGAATGTAGTCAGATCTCTTTGTTTTGTCTATCGACAGCTGATCTCGAATGCATTGACCTCTGTGACAACCTGGCAACGGTGCAAACGTCAGACGAATTTTCAATCGATT
Source organism: Hippopus hippopus (assembly GCA_946811185.2). NCBI lineage: Eukaryota > Metazoa > Mollusca > Bivalvia > Cardiida > Cardiidae > Hippopus > Hippopus hippopus. Next base: position 8,074,644 of record OX328103.1, on the reverse strand, counting down.
TACAGAAAAATTTGATTATATTGGAGTATTTCGATAAGTGCATATGATACTCCAATTATTTATTAATGCAGACCTATGTGAGAGTGACTTTTTTCATTCAATTTTTTGGAGTTTTGTAAGGAAAAAACGGGTTGGTCCGTACGAGTCACTCATCGCCAATTCTATTTTTAGCAGTCGCCACTGTGTTGTAGCATCATAAATCGACCAGCGAACCTACACAAATGTTAAAAGGAACACTGATTACGCCCCTGAATTGTGTGTTTTATTCTTCTCTTCAAATTTATCATTTTATTCCGAAGAACTACTAACATTACAACTGCATGTTTATTTCTTTATGTAAGGTGCTAAGGCGTTGCCAGATCTATGTAATCAATACCTGCACTACAGTCCAGTGCGTACTGATTAACATTTTTGTGCTTACCATGCATAAATTTACCAACCAGTCGAGCGCAGTAAGAAATGCAGTCAATCTCCAACACCTGAAATTTAATTTACTCGGGTAAATAGACAGAGAAGGGAAAGAGCAGAATAATTTTGAAATTATTTGGGAGTAAAGAGTAAATTTCATGCTGTTTAGTAGCATTCTCTCCTTTTCCCACCATGTTTTCTATCCTTTCCTGGACAGTTTTAGTATTATAACACCATTTCGTTCGTCATCAGTATTGCGCGAGTCTAAAATTTGTTTTGACAGAAGTAAACCCTTGCCGCACAATCCGAAGTTTAAACCTTTACCACACGATCCCCAGTTTTAATGACCATTCTGATATACAGCCTTTCAAAAATTTGTTGAAATCTCCGAACATGCTGGTCACCAGCATTTTTTTTTTTTTGCTCAGTGTTTTCAAAACCCTTTCCGCTGAGCCCCGGTAGCTCAGTCGGTAGCGTGCAAGACTTGAGAACGGGGTCCAGGGTTTGATCCCTGGCTTGGCCAATTTCTTTCCGAGGATTGATGATAGTCACTGCAACAGAATTCATTCCTCTCCTACCGCTGACCATTGTTTTGACGATGATTATGTGGGAAAGCAGCCAGTGGCTTGGAAAGAAACTTGTGTGAAGTACTGGTAAAAGAGACTCTAGGAACTCATGGATAGGTACACTGGCCGCTGCGATATAACTGAAATAATGTTGAAAACGGCGTTAAACACCATACAATCAATCAAAACCCTTTCCCTCAAAGTGGTCAAAACTTTGAGTTGTGTGGTAAAGCTTTTAACCCTTTACCAGACGACAAAATTTTAGCCTTGTCCATTTTGAAAGCATTTGCAGACAGCAATTTCAGTGTGGCTCAAATGGTGCAATTTTTCTTTGATAGGGTAGAAAACATTGTGGGAAAAGGAGAAAATGCTGGTTACCAGCATTTTCTCCTTTTCCCACAATGTTTTCCAAAGGCTTCTTTCCCAGGGTCGTTAAAAGTCGGCATTGTGTGGTAAAAGGTTAATCAATTACTACTTGATGAAAAAGACACTTTACTTAACTTTTAACCAAAATATTCCATTGTTATAAATTCTTTGAGTTTAAGGTTTCTGAAAGCATTAGGGGAACAGGAGAAAATGCTAGATACTGTACCAGCATGTTGCCTTTTTTTTAATCAAAATCATCTACCCTTTCAAAGAGAAGTTATAGACTAGCTTTGTAACCTTGCGTAATTTGTTTGCCTGCAAATGCTTTCAATATGGACAGATATTGAATTCTGTCATGTAGTCAACCCCTTTACAACAATAAAATTATTTTAGAGTTTTCCAAATTGCACCTGAAAGTAGCAAATAACATTAAAGCTCATCATTTTACTAATACCAAGCTCGAAAGGTCAAAACCGTGCTTGAAGTGGGAGAAAAGATTGTGGGAAAAGAAGAAAAAACTGGTAACCAGCATTTTCTCCTTTTGCCACAATATTTTCAAAGGTTCGCTTTTTCAAGGTCTTTTAAACTTTGGGGTTGAGCGGAGAAAGGTTATGAGTTTAATATGTGATAAAAATCAAAGTTCCCCCCCCCTCCCCCAAAGCATAATAATAATACGCATATAGATGTTATGAAGAACACAATTTAATCTTTTCATCAACAGCCAACTTTGCCTAAAGCTGTAGGTCTGTCTCATAATTTGCATTTCTTCAATCTTAACCAAACAACATAATTTTTAGACCTGTCAAAATAAAAAGTGTTTGCAGACGACAAATAAATTGCTGCTCAAATGATGAGATTGTTTTGTGTGCAGTTGTAAAACTTTGTGGGCAAAGGAGAAATGCTGATAATCAGTATTTTCTCATAACCCCAAATATTTTCAAAAGCTTCCTCTGTCAGGAAGAGAAAACTTGGGATTGTGTGATAAATTGTCAGATTTTGGTTTTAAGATTCTCCAAACTTTACAGACGTTTAGAAAAGATAGGCACATACATGTATTGCCACATGACAGATTTTAGACTCTTCCAAATTTAGAACATCTGCAGTTGACAACTTCTTAATTTGCACAAAAGCACTCTTGGAAAGGATTGGGGGAAAAGGACAGACTTGTCCAAATTGAAAACTTGGTAAATATGTTCTTGGGCAAAACAGTTCAGAGCCCTCTCCTAGTACTTATGAAACCAAGGACATAGATGAACATATGAGCTGTCACAGTGATATAGCTGAAATAATGTTGAAAGCGTAGTAAAACATCATTTAATCAATCAATCATCCAAGTTGAAAGCCTTTGCAGGTGAAAAAATCAATGTGACTAAGTTCTAACATTGAAATTTATTTTGGGAAGGTTAGAAAAAAGTTACTGGTGAAAATGTTGTTTACATGTATTTCTTCTTTTTCTACCATTTTTCGAGGATCCTTTTTCCCCATGGTCATTAAACCTTATAATTCTGTGGTAAAGGGTTATCCCATTAGTACACAATCCTGATTTCAAACAACCCTTTAAATAGTCCTTTGAAAACAGTGTTGATAATGGAGAAAATGCTGGTAACCAGCATTTTCTCCTTATCACACAATGCTTCGTACAAAGACAAATTCTATTATTTGAGCCAAATTAAATGGTCTTCTCCAAATGCTTCTAACTTGGACAGGTCCAAAGTTTTGTCAATGGGTAAAGGGTTAACCCTTTTACCACAAATCCCAAGTTTTAATGACCCTGAGAAAGAAAGCTTTTGGAACATGGTGGGAAAAAGAGAAAATGCTGGTAACCAGCATATTTCACTTTTCCCTCAATGTTTTCTTATATTTTACAGATGAATCCCATTACTTGTGCCATATTTACTATATCCTTTGGAAATGCTTCCAATTTGGATCTGTCTAAAATTTTGTCATGCGTTAAAGAGTTAACCCTTTACCACACAATGACGACTTTTGACGCCCCTGAAAGAGAAGGCTTTTGAAAACATTGTGGGAAAAGGAGAAAATGCTGGTTACCAGCATTTTCTCCTTTTCCGAAAAAGTGTTCTACCCTATCAAAGAAAAGTTGCATCATTTGAGCCACTATGAAATTGTCGTCTGCAAATGCTTTCAATTTGGATAGGTCTTAAATTGTGCTGTGTGGTAATGGGTTAAAGGGGGACAACTCTGTATGAAGCTAAAATATGTATTGCACCACATTATATCACTGCCAGGACTTCAGTCAGTTGTCCTTCATTGTGCAAGTAGCCAGTCTTGTGTGCAGGTATTTCTCTAATTTCCTTGTCGTCTTTAAAATTAATTTTGATTTAAAATAGATAAGATTTTGTATAAATTTCAACAGGCGGGTGAATTAGTAACGGAATAAAATTTAATAGATCTAGTTTTCTCCTTCTGTCACAATGTTTTTAGACTGTATGAAACAAAAGGTGTCTGAATAATGTTTAAAAAAATAACATTGATCAAATGACAAAAAAAAAAGATTTGTTCAAATTGAATGTTGAAATTGAAGACGTCAATAATATATGTGGTTCAGATGATAGGCATTATCTGGAAAACATCATGAGAAAAGAAGAAAATGCCTGTAGCCAGCATTTTTTTTTCTACATTTTTTTCAAAAGTGCCATCAGGGTAGTGAAAACATGTGTGTGGCAAAGAGCCATTGTATGAAAAATTTTTAAGTATTAAATTTTTGTAAAAGACTCAAACCAATGAAAAAGAAGTATGCATTTGTTGCTAAGCCTCTGAAAGACAGATTTATCTCCATGTGAACTGTAAAACAGCTTGGTTTAAAATAAATCTCCCTCTAGCATATGACATAATTTTAGACATGTCAAAACTTAAACCCTCTCACACATGTTAGACTGTTCCAAAATGAATGTGTTTGTAGACAAAAATTTAAATAATGTTTCAAATAATGGAATTTTTCATTTAAAGTGAATAAAACACAGGAAAAGGAGGAAATGCCGTTTACCAGCATATTTTTCCACAATATTTTTTCCCTCAATATTTTCAAAAGCTTATCACGCCAGGTTTGATAAACGTGGGATTTTCTGATAAAGGGTTACAGCATTTGCAAACAATTTACATCTTGCTCAAATTATTATACATGTAATTTTTTTTGAAAGGGCTAAAACATTGTTTGATAATAAGGAGAATATCTTGGTAACTAGCATTTCCTCTTTTCCCCACAATGTTTTAAAAGGCTTCACCTTCAGGATGGTGAAAACACAGGATTATAATATCGGTAAAGTGTTAAATCAAGGCTTCTCTTGTTCTGGAATTAAAATCAAATCTTATCAAAGATCAACAATGAATACCTTTCAAGTTGTATAAGAGGTGATAGGTATTGAAGCTATTGTCAGATTTACAACAAAGTGATCAATGCTATGCAGCTTTAACCAATCTGCCAATCTGCCTTTGTTGGGCTGTAATTAAATCAAAAGTCAGCTACAATAGTTTCTATGGTAACAATGCAGAAATATTTGGCAGGCTTTGACATAATTTATAACAACTGGCAGATGGCATAGGACAAATCTACAGGTAGGTAACAAGAACAGACAAACAGCATTTGATGCTTCATTGTTCTTCAGTATAGACATAACGTAAGTGTAAAAAGGATAAGAAATTAAGAAAAATGATAAAATATGATCAGTATGGTAAGTTTTGCATAAAATTTTCATTTGAACATTTACCTTTCTGTTTTCCTGCCAAGAATGACTTTTGCTATGCTAGTGGGCAGCGAAGATCAAGGTTAGATTGCTTAGAATGCTCAATACATGTACATGTACTAGTCTGATCTTCATCTATATGTACACCTTCCACTATTGTGTGAATTTTTCTGAGCAAAACAGTCTTTGAATAGTTGTGCATGTATTTTAAGACTTTTTTCATATTGTACAAAGAAGAAAGTGCTTGCAACAGCATTTTTCCTTCTCCCACTGTTTTCTTCCCTTTGGATGACAAGTTTTGACTCACATTTTATTTAAAGGATGAAAGTTGTCGGATAACAAGCATTTTCTCCTTTTCCCGCATTGTTTTCTACTGTTTCAAAGACAAGACCCATCATTTGAGTCACATATAATTTATCGTCTGCAAATGTTTTCAATTTTGACAAATATAAAACATTGTCATCTGTTAATCCTTTATCACACAATGCCTGGCTTTTAACAACCCTGAAAGATAATGCTTTTGAAAACATTGTGGGAAAAGGAGAAAATGCTGGTAACCAGCATTTTCTCCTTTTCACACATTGTTTTCTACCCTGGCAAAGACAAATTGAATCATTTTAATGACTTTTAATTTGCTGTCTGCAAATGCTTTGAATTTTGACCAGATTAAAGCTATGTCGTTAGGCAAAGAGTTACAGGTAAATCTACCTATACTAGTACACCTGATCACTGGGACAAGTGGTGACCTAGAAAGTGAAATATGTATATAAGGTGACCTGAAAAATGCATGATAAGTTATTCCATAAATAGAAATGACAGTGAAAGTGATATCAGCATAATTATTTACATTTTACGCAGACATCAAAATGGAAAAAAAGTGTGTATGAGATTGTAAAAGCAGTTCAAATGATAGGATTTGTGATTTAAAAGTTGGAAAAAGCTTGTAAGAAATAGTAAAAGCGTAGTTACCAGCAGTACCGATGACTGTCCCCAAAGGCAATTTTTAAAGGTGGGTATTTAGATTTTTCACATCTCACCAAATTAAAAAATATATATATCACTGAAATTTATATGAAAAAACAATACAAATCATCAATAATTAAGAATCATAAAATTACAAAAAAAAATTTTTTTTGATGGTGTTCCCTTAAAAGGCTACGTAGCCTCTTAAGGTATTTTTAGATTTCGCACCAGAAATCAAAAAAGCATTGTGGGAATGTAAAGTGACTGGCACATGACTAATGACGCTTAAATTCCATAACATAACAACCATGTAATTGTTTTCCATAATGTCTTATTCGGACGCTATGTTTGAAGCTTTGTCTGTGTATTTCCGGTATGTAAATGAGCGAGTTGCTCATGTAAAAATAGAATGTGTTTCCCGTCGGTGTCGACCTGGGCCGTAGTAAATCTCTAATTTCTCTTGTTGTCGGATGGTTTTCGACTACTAGGGTTTTATGAATGAAAGTTAAAAGGCTTTGGGAGTATAAGGATGATTTTTTTGTATTTTTGTAAAATGTTCGTCCCAAAATCTGAAGGGCCACCTTTAATATTTGACTGGTCGCCTATGGTGCACAATAAATATCCATATATAAAAGGAAGCACCATAAGCATCTCATCATTGAGACTAAGTTACCAGCATTTTCTTCCTTACCCAAAGTATTTTTAATCCTTAAGCTATGTTTTGCTATTTCAAAGTTATTTTTTTAAAAAAAATATCTCCATATAGGACCGTGTGGATCAAAGATCAAACTGCACATTCTGTACAGTCTCATCTTGATCTTCACTATACACTGAAAGTCCTTAGTCCTTCGGATCAGGGTTAACTCTTTACCACACAATTCTGAGTTCAAACGACTTCTCAGAATGAAGCATCTGGAAACCATTGTCGTAAAAGGAGTAAATGCTGGTAACCAGCATTTCGAGGGCTGAACGCAACACTGTCGTAACTGTATTTTTGAAAATTTTACAGGAGAGACAAAAAACTATTTCCTTACCAAGAGAAAATCAATATCATTACCATTTCAATTTTAATATAAGTTGATTTTGATGACTTTCAAGATGTCAAAATAGTTTTTTGGAAATCACTTTGCAAAAGGATGATTTTACAAAAAATGTTACTTACAACAGTTTGCCTTCTGAAAAATTGAAATATTGGGAAAACTTTTTCATGTAAAACTGTAGTAACTGAACTTACGACAGTTTTCCAACTGAAAATAAGGGATAACTGCATGAAGTATTTTATGCAACATAGTTGTAAGTGAACCTATAGAGCTTTCAGTCATTTGTGAAGAAGTTTTATTGACACTTTCAACAATTTTTGACTCAATGTTATACAGGCCAGTATAAATTTCTGCCTTTTTAGGGAAATTTTGTTTGGTTTACAGAAATAAATTTAGCTAGCTGTAATCCCATACTTAGCCATGACTGTTGAATAAACTTCTTTTGGTGTTTTCTTTCCATTTAGAGTAATTCAAGCTTGATTAGGATGGCAACATGAATGATAGCATTCAAATATGCACTTCTGAGATGTGTGTTCAACCACTCAGATCATATCTGTTAATGGAGTAAGTCTCAAAAGAGAACAAGTCACCCCTACCCTGCTTCTGCCCCTAAAAATAGCAAGACGGAAAATCCTTCTCAGTTTTATTCCATTCAAGGCATCTAACTAGCTAAAAATTAACAGTCTCATAACTATTTGTATCAACCCATAAGGTGCTTAAAGTGACTGAGAATTGTTTTTTTCAAACTGTGTGTATCAAGATCAGACTGTACAGAACACGTGGTTTGATCTTGGATCTATACAGTCCACTAATTTGATACTATGCTAGCCAAACATTCTTTGAGTAATTAACACTGTTTAAGTTGTTTGTCCTGATTAAACAGGTCCAATTTATGAAGGTAGCAATAATTATATGCATTAATATCCAACTAAATTTTGTGTCATAATTATACTTGACTTTACTTGAGCCATAAAGTCTTAAACAAATTGCCCTCCAAGCTCAGTGGTCAAACATATGGCAAGTAAATCATAATGGTACAAGGTCAAACCACAGCAGCTGGCAAACCCCTCTTTAGTGGGCCCATCGTGGTGGCTCAGTGGTGAGCATGTTAGACTCATGGCTTGGTGGTTGTGAGTTCGATACCTGGTTGAGATGAACTTTCTTTCTGGCGTATTTTCGCCTCTCACCTCTGCTGAAGCATGTGAGAAAAGTAGTCGGTTGCTTTGGAAATAAAGTTGTGTTAGTGCTGGTGTGAGAAAGCCAGGAACCACATGCGTCACCGACCACCATGATAATTATGACCTTAGCTGTTAAAGTGGCGTTAAACCCCAATACAACCAACCAAACAACCAACCAACCTCTTTAGAGGAAGTTTAGAGACACTGTAACCGGTATGAAATGTGTCCCATTATTTTTCAGCTCAGATTCTGTAAGAAAACAGCCAGTAGCTACAACTTAAAGACATCATAATATGGTTGGATGTACTGGCCACAATATCACTGAAATGTAACAAAAAATAGCATGAAAGCCTGAAAAAATCAACAGCAAATTAATAACAGCAACTGGACAAAAATAAAAACCAGCTTGAAACTGTAACTATTCATTTTGAACTTAAGTTCAAAATTCATTTAGCAACAAAAATGTTGCAAAATAGTAAAAATTTCATGGTCTTTTTCATCATTGAATTCTATTCTGTCTTATGTGGCAGTAGGAGGAAAAAAGGATGATGGACAACTGGTATGAGCTGTTTTTTGCATAAACTTATGAGATCAGAAAACTTTTCCTTACTGATAGGAACCCCATCATCCCGGAGTTGTTTAAGGGGCAAGTCATTTGGATTTGGAAGGCTTGAACGGATTCGCTTAAAAAGATCTACTTGAAAAAGATTGCCACTGTGATGAGTTTTGTAATGCAAAACATTAGGGTTTTCTGAGGATAATTGAAGGACTTTAATTTTGTTCCAAAAAACTTTTTCACCCTCAGTGTTTATTTCAAAGTTTTTAATATTGAGAGCTAAATCTTTAAAATCAAAAAAATCCTGTGCCGACATTTCTTTGACAACATAAGCCTGATCACGCCTTGCTGCTCTGATGACTGTGGCCCATTGTGGGGTTGTAAAAATTTTGATGTTCCTACTAGCAGACTCTATTGTTGCATGTATCGAATCATTCTCATTTTGAGTGTGACCTTTTTCCAGATATTTGTGGATTATAGATGTGATACCAAACTTTTGCAGGCAAAACCACAGCATTGTTACATAAAACCTATTTTTATTTTGAGAGGAGCAATTATCACTGAAGAAAATAAACTCCCTTTTACCATCTTCTACTTTTTGTTTTATGAAATGATAAACACAAGAAGCTATCTCGGAAGCACCACGATTTGAAATGGACTCATTCCATACAAAACAGTAACCATCTTTGTTACTCATATCATAAATGGAAAAGTTAAATGTATTCAAACGCCTTTTATAGTAAAGGCAGCTCTCAAAACTTCTAGGAGTTAATAGAATTTCCTGTAAATCAAAACAGGCACACGCAAGAGTATCATCAACTTTTGACTTGGCTTTATCTCTGTTTTTGGCTTCCCTTACTAAATTTTTGTTTTCTATATGGATATTGTAGTCCTCAGATAGAACATTCTTCATTTCATCATTAAATTTTGCATTTTTATAGGCAACACAAAGGTCACATTGGTCTTTAATTGGGCGATGGAATGAAAAGTTGTACTCATTGTTAAATACTCTCCTGTAAATTGAAACTGAAACAGGTGAAAGTCCCATTTCTGAACATCTCATTATACAAGGAATACATCTTCATCACATTCAGATCAGAGCTCAGATATTCTTTATTGGAATCTTTCCTACAGTAGTGGCTCTCTACTGTAGGAAAGCTCTCAATGTGGTATCGTACAAAATTTAACCTTTCAGCTTGTGTACGGTATGGACGATTTTGATGTTTCCCCCGACTGTCTTCTTGGCATATTCCATTCAGTGAAAGTTTATGTGTTGTGGTAACATACCTTTCTGAAATTGATAAAGTACCTAAAAAGAAAGTTTTACAAACTTTAACAGATTTTGTGGCGTTTTCAACTTTTAATGGGAGTGTGTAAGAAACAGAATTTTTCCTCCTTCCAGACTTACAAGTACTTTGCTGCTTAGGTTTTGAACTTGCAAATCTAGAAATGAAGTTTCTTTGTTTGTACAAATCACCCAACCCCCAAAACAAATGAAACACATGTTGCCTGTCAGTTTCATTGAAATTTTCATGGCAATGATACCTACATTTTAATCCACAACCTGCTTTAATAGTTCTTGCCTGTCTTATGTTACCAGATCTATTTATGTATTCCTGGCCCTCATTTCTCCTACGCTTCATTATGTTTCTTTTCCACTCATTTATATTTCTAACACGTTTCCTACATCTCATATTTTTTGATTGATTTGCATTGAGGTTAGCAGTTTTTCCATTTTCAAAATTTTGCTTGTCTGTTTCAATTTGCTGATTTTCTTCATTAGTGTCAACATGTTGTTCTTGAAGATGAACTTGATCATCATCAAGAATAACATTTTGAGCACAATCAGCTTGCTTATTATCCATTCCAGACCTACCACGACTCTCTGTCCTTTTAATTAAATGTATCAATGGAATATTTTCATCATCAGAGTCTTCCTTTTTATCATAATGACTTTTGTTCATACAATCTTTGCTACAAGCAATATAGCAACCTGATTCTACATTTTGGTTGTCAGGAAGATCACTACTGTTAAGATGAGAAAACATATCCTCATCAAAATTTTGTATAAAAGTGGCACTATCATTTAAGAAGGCATCATACAAGTATGATTCATCAAGACTAAAGTTATCTGAATCATTTGCATCATCATCAATTTCAGAGAAACTAACATCAGATACATCAGTAATCTCCATGTTTTTTGCAAGTTTGACATTCTCTTCTGCTAGATAGAGTTTACAGACATATTCTCCCTCACTTACTTCACTGAAACCAGAAAATTCGGAACATGTATCACCATTATCATCTGCCAGGTTCATAGATGACATGCTTAGTTTCAGAATTTCAAAGGGGATGTCTCTGTCTTGGGAGAAAATGGAATTAGCTAGCTCACGTATGAATGAAACTAAGTTGTCAACAGAATCATGAATTGTCATTGTAGCATAGCCATTGGCTTCTAGCATGCCACTCTGTGATCTGCTGTGCGGATCAAAAAAGTAAAACTGATTAAAGTGCTGTATAATAGCACTAGTATATGATGGCTGTTTGTCACCCATAGTGAAAATAGTGTATGAGCCATCATGATCTTTGTTGAAAACGGTTAGAATTGCACCTTCAAGTGAATAAAAAGGTGCTTCGTCAACATGTCTTTTCAAAGTTCCATGGATGGGTTTTTCTTTGTGAATGTGAATAGACTCTACAACATTAGGTATGTCATCTGTAGACCAGTAAGGACTTTGTAACTTTGTTTCTTGGTATAACTTGTCTCCCTTGCTGAGTATTTGGTCTAAGGAATCTTTATCCCATTTGTCTGGGGGTGCCCTATTTGCCCTAGTCAATGCACATATTGAATTTGCAACACACTGCTTCCCTTTACTTCTAAAAATAGGGCAGCCTTGGTGTCCAGTAGCCTGCACACTAAGCATTATCTTAAATCTACAAAGAGAATGGACAATATTTTCATAACTAATGTACCAGTAAACTCTTTACCAGAAGACAAAACAACAAATTTGTCCAGTGAGAAGTAAAAACTGATGAGATGTCAACAATAACATAGAAGGAATTGTAAGTTAAGGAGAAAATGGTGGTGACCAGCTTTTCTCCTTTTCCCACTTTGTTTTCAAAGCCAAGCCTTCCTTTTCAAGGAAAAAGCCAAGTTTCTAAATTAATTTTCAGAGAGAAAAAAAAACCACTGTGATTGAATAAACTCTCAGGAAGAAAAGCAGTAGACTAGATCTACAGTAAAAACTTTTTTTAAATAGCTGAATATATTTACTATTGTTTTTAATCTTTTGTAGTGCTAAATAGATGAGCTGGACAATTTTTGTTTGAAACATTTATATAATCATCATAATTTGGCCGTTTTTACAGAATAACATGGCCAAAAGATGGGCAGAGTAGATAAAAGATTAGACTGCATCTTTTGCAGTCTGATCTTGATCTATACTGTTGGCCTCAAATCCACATTCAGAGCTGCTATGGCAGAGAAAAATCTGAAAAAGCTTTGTCATGCAAAGGTCCACGTAAGTGGGGTATTTGAATCCTAAAAGGATTATTTTCTTCCCTGCAGCCTAAGCTGTGGGTATTGATAGGAAAAGTGTTGCACAGACATTCTAAATGGTTACCAACAGCATAGGTTTTAGGAAGAGCTAAGATAACAATGATGTTTGAAATGCAAGATATTGCCCTAATCATTACAATCTCCACCTCTTAATGTGTTAAAAGAAAAGCTCTTACCATTGGATAGAAATTCTTTTTTGAAAGGAAAACTACAGCTGCAAACTTCAAAGATCACCCAGGTAATGCAATGGATCGCAGCGATGTCACACTGATGACATCAACATTATGACAGTAATTATGAGGTCATAATTGTGATGTCATACACATGTTGTAAACAAAATGATGTCAGTTACATACACTGTTGCATACATTTCTCCTGGACAAGTTGGACTTCTTATAGTGCAACACTGTATGTATCTGAAGTTAACTACAGTGTTGCATTAACAGAATTGCCAATATTCACTTACGACATTTTGACCACTTTTGAATTTAAGTGCTTTATTTTGAATTTTTTGGCAAAATATTTTTACTGGACATGAAACTGGCACTCTAGATTACAAAAATGAAAAAAAAGTAATTTTGGAAAAAATGTTAGTTACGACAGTGTTGCGTTGAGCCCTCGATTTCTCCTTTTTTCACAATGTTTTCAAACCTTCTAAGGACAATTTCTGTCATTTTAGCCACATTAAATTTGTTCTCTGCAAATGCTGTCAATTTGGACAAGTCTAAAATTTGTTGTTTGGTACAGGGTTAAATGGTCGATCTACACTTATGTCTACAACTTATATCACTGTGGGTCAGTTCAAAGTGTGGTCACTTCATGTGATTAGAAAGGTTACTGACCGGTCTACCACTAGCTTGACCAGTGGTCAAGATACGTTGTTACTGACTGAAATTAATATGACCCCTCACAACAGCAAACAATTTCCTTTGCTCTCAGAATACTTTGGTATTACTGTGAATTATTTTAATATTTTTATGACTTTCTAAAAAGAAACTCAGCCTTTACCCTGAGTTTTCACTACCCTGAGAAAGAAGCCTTTTGAAAACATTGTCTGAAAAGGAGAAAATGCTGGTAATCAGCATTTTCTCCTTTTTTTACTATGTTTTCTACCATATCTAAAACAACTTCCATCATTTGTGCCACATTTAAATTGTTGTCTGGAGTGCTTTAACCCTTTACCACCAACTTTTGACGACCCTAGGAAAGAAGCCTTTCAAAAACATTGTGGAAAAAGGAGAAAATGCTGTTAACCAGCATTTTCTCCTTTTCCCACAATGTTTTCTAGCCTATCAGAAAAAAATGCACCGTCTGAGCCACATTGAAATTGTCATCTGCAAATGATTTCAATTTGGACAAGGCTAAAATTTTGTTGTCTGTTAAAGGGTTAATTTTGGGTGAGTCTTAATTTTTGTTTTATGGTGAAAAGATAATATTCATTGTATAAGGTGAACAAATTTCATTCTCCAGGTAAAATGCTGAGCTGGGCAAGTTACTTGTTTGGGTCTGGACAATCCAGCGAACCTCAGGAAGATGTATCCCCCAAGGCTGGTGACCAGGTTGCCATGGATACGGAGGAGACAGCCCTAAATGACCAAGACTGGGTGGTTGTTGAACATACAGGTAATAGGAATGGTTCAAGAAATACTTTTATCAGCTTTTATTTAAAATAAAATAAGCAAGAAAAATGATTAATGTCTTGTAACCTTTAATTTAACAATCTAAACTTTAAATGATATTGAGGGAGAAGATATGTGAAAACATGGTGGACAAAGGAGAAACTGCTGGTGACCAACATTTTTTTCCCATTTCTCACAATGTTTTCTACTCTTTGAAAAACATCATTTCATCTGGTACATTCAATTTGTCATCTGGAGAATTAAATCAATGATTTCAATTTGGACAAGTCTAAAATAATAATATTTAGAAAAAAGTTAACATGTTTCCTTCTGCAGCTTGCAGCAAACTTTTGTATTAATCAATTGAAAGACAATTTCTTTTTAGCCAGTTATTTTCAGTTCTCTTCACTTAGTAATTTTCTACTTGACTATTAATTTTAGAATTGGCCAAATTCAAAGCATCTGTAAATGACAAATAAAATGCGACTAAAATGACAGTATTTGTATCAAAAATGGTCGGAGACATTGTTGGAAAGGTAAAAAATAATGATTCTCCTTTTTCCCACAATATTATCAAAAGCTTTATATCAACAGGTTGCTAAAATATGGGATTGTTTGGTAACAGGTTAACTCTTTACCAAACAACAAAATTTTAGACTATTCCAAATTGAAAGCATTTGCAGATGACAAAATAAATGTTACTGAAAAATTGAAATTTGTTTTGGGAAAGGGAAAAAACATTGTGGGAAACGGAGAAAATGCTGGTTACCAGCTTTTTCTCCATTTCCCACAATGTTTTCAAAAGGCTTCATTTTCAGGGTCGTTAAAAGTCGGGATTGTGTGGTAAAGAACATCTTTGGAGGAAAAAGGAGAACATGCTGGTTATCCGAATTATCTCCTTTTCCCACAATGTTTTCTACTCTATGAAAGACAAATTCTATGTTTTGAATTTTTTCGTCTGTAATTGCTTTGGATTTGAAAAAGTCTAAAGTATTCCATTTTGCCAGAGAGTTAACCATTTACGATACCACACAATCTTGAGTGTTTACAAGCCTGGCAAACCAAGCTTTTGAAAACATTGTGGATAAAGGAAAAAGTGCTTGTTGTATCCATCCTTTCAGTCACAAAGTCAGCCACAGGTAATTTTAATTGCTTTTGTCTACAAAATGATTTCAGTTTGGTACAAATTTTTGTCACCTGGTAAATATTTAACCTTTATTCTGCTAAGTGAGCTAAGTCTTTATCACATAATATCTCCTTTTCCCACAATGTTTTCTACTATATCAAGGAAAAGTTCTATCATTTGACCTACATTAGAGTTGTCATCTGTAAATGCTTTCAGTTTGGACAGGTCTATGATTTACTTGGGTGGTAAAGAGTTAGATAAAACTGTTAAGTCGAAAGTAAAAACCAAAATAATGCTACTTTGAATTTATTTTTTGGAGAAAAATATCACATTCTCTGACAGGGTAGATCCAAGATCAGACTGCATGTTCTGTGCAGTCTGATCTCGATCTACACTGTCCGCTAAAGGTCAGCAAGTCGTGCTTAGCAGCCTAGAGGTTAACTCTTGAAGTGAGAAAGGACAGGATAAGGCAGATGTTTATTGACCAGCCAGGTTGTAATGTCCAATTTAGCAAATCTTTGTCCTTTCAACAATCAGGGCTATTTAGACCTGGTGAGAAGTATTGAATTTATTGATTTTTGATGGCTCAACTCTTTATTCACAATAAAGCTAAGTGACTCACTAAATTCAAAGCATTTGCAGACGACAAATTTTAAGTGTCAGGACTGATCATATTAATTTTGTCTTTGGAAGGAAAGGAAATATTGTGGGAAATGGAGAAAATGCTGGTAACAAGAAAATGTTTGTTTTCAAGCATTTTCTTTTTTTTCCACAATGTTTTAAAGAACCTTATCCTTCAGGGTCATTAAAACATAGAATTTGTTGGTAAATGTTGAACTCTTTACCTACCGGATGAATAAAATTCTGCCTTCGTCCTAACTGAAAGTATTTGCGGACGACAAATTAATTGTAACACAAAACATAAGATTTGTCTTTCATAGGGCATTTTTCACCATTAATTCTGAATTTAACATCAATTCTTACATCCAAGACTGGCCACCTGATTGGCTGATACACAAAGTATGGACAATCTCAGCCATGATTAGCCTAGACAGAAAGTCTGAGCCAGTCATCGTAGGAAATTTGAATGAAAAGAATGAACAGAATTGTAGGTGGAAGGGTGCATTCCTAGTGCTCACAACCTATTGTTTAAAGCATTCTCAGGCTAATTCTAGATTTAAAAAGTACATGTAACCCTAACCTAACTAAATGGTTAAGCAAATTAAGATATTGTATTCCGTTGAAGTTTAGAAAATTGAGATTAAGGCTAAGATTGCAATTAACTCTTTACCAAACAATAAAATTTTAGACTTGTTCAGATTGAAAGCATTTTAAGACGACAAATTAAAGGTGGTTTAACCTACAAAATGTCTGTCATGGGTTAAAAAACATTGCCGAAGAAGGAGAAAATGCAGGTTACCAGCATTTTCTCAATTACCTACGTTTTTAAAAGCTTTCTCTTTAAGGGGAGCTAAAAGTCGGGATTGTATGGTAAAGGGTTTAGAATGGACATAGACAATGAAAAGACATCATATTATATTCCGCAAGTTAACCCTTTACCAAACCTTTACGACCTTGAGGAAGAAGGCTCCTTATAGAACATTGTTGGAAAGGGTTGGCATTTTCTTCTTTTCCTACAACATTTTATAACCCTTTATAACCCAGATCCATTTATTTGACCCACACTTAATTAACCTTTATCCTGCATTTAACGAAACTTTTAAGCCAACATTAAAAATCAGGATGATGCTGTTTAAATATATCTTTTTGGTGAAAAATATCTCCTTATCGGGCAGTGTAGATCCAAGATCAGACTGCACATTCTGTGCAGTCTGATCTTGATCTTCCCTGTCCGCCAAAGGTCAGTGAGTCCAGCTTAGCAGCCCAAAGGTTAAAGTGTCGCCTGCAAACATTCTTAATGTGGAGGAGTCTAAAATTTTGTCAATTGGTAAGGAGATAACTCTTGTGGCGTAAAATACATTAACCCAACCTCTTTCGATGGCTGCAAAATACAATCCCCTCAAATAGGTTCAATTTATAGGCTTGACTGAACAAGCGGACTGTATGGATCCAAGATAAGACTGCAGGTTCTGTGCAATCTGATCTTGAACTATGCCATCCTGTTTTTGTACATGGGGTTGAAAGGGTTAAAGTTTCTGGTAGTGGTAGTTTATTTTGTTTTGCATGATCATCACATAGATAGTGTAGAGTACATAGTTTATTGTTGAGTGGAGTGGTCAGTGTTGGTGGGTGTGGTCACTGGTCAATTTTATATCAGGTGCTTTTCCTTGCAAAAAAAGGACATTAATTGATTTTTTTTTCAATACTTATATTTCAAAATAATTATTTTTCTGCTTTGTTTCTTCCTTGTGCATTTACTTTTTCTGTATTATTTCAATCTGTCAATATAATCTCTCCATCCCAGTTTTATTTGCTTGAATAATATCAATTTTTACTTGGCATCAACATGTTTATGCTATTGTTTGTTCCATTGCAAGCAACAGATCACCTTCATAATAGAACTTTATAATTCAAGAAAGATGTAGACATATGAAACACAATTGAACACTTTAGTTCTGTGCCAGCTGAGAAAATTTAAACTAGTCCATGTTGAAAGCATTTGCAGACGACAGTTAAATTAAAGGTGCCCAAAATGATTGACTTTGTCTGTGGTAGGGTAGGAAACATTGATGGAAAAGAGAAATTGTTGGCAACCAGCATTTTCTTCTTTTCCAACAGTGTTTTCAAAGTGTTTCTTCCTCTAGGTTGTTAAAACTCCCACGGTTAAGTTTTGAGTTGTAAATGATTTAGAACTGTGAAATTAAATAACTTGTAGCATAGAGACAATCTTATGTCAAATGTCAAAAGTTTGCCCTAGGTGACCTGTTTGATGTATGAACCATAATCAAATGCAGTTTCAAACATTTACCAAACATTACTGTAATTTGGCAAACCTGTAGAAAAAGGCCATTGAGGTAACTAAGGGAGGAAAAAAATTAACCCTGGTTAGCTTGAAACTAGAATTTCCTCTATTCTATAGTGTTCTCTACCCGTTCAGAGACAAATTTATATCATTTTTGTTCAAAACATCTTTGGAAAAGAAAACTGCCTTGCTGAAATACAAAAGAATTTGAATAAAACTCTCATGATGCTAGATTTTGTTAATTCCACAATAAGGTGCAAGTACAACATTGTAGGAATATAGGAAACAAGGCAGCTTATCAACCCTTTAATGAACAACCGAGAGCTTTAAAGGCCTGTTAGGAGATAGCTATTGAAAACACAAACCCATTCATTTTAGGCACTTCTATTTTGTTGTCTGCAAAATGCTGGCAAATTGGAGTAGTCTTAATTTTTAACTGTTGGCAAGGCTTAACAACTGTAGGTGTATAATAAATAAAGAGGAAAGACTATCTCAATCAAAATGTTTGTCATTATGAAGCCATTTTCCATTCAAAGTTGTGGTAGGGTAGGGAAAAACTAAGAATCCATTTTTTATTTTAAGTGAAATGAACAATGACTTACCAAAAGTTACGATTATGATAGATCTGTTGCTTCAAAAGAAATGTTTCAAGAATAAAAAAAACTTTTTTTTTAAAATCATTTATTTCTGAAATAGTTGAATCAGGAAAGAAAACAAATGACTGTAGTAAACCTTTTTTTCCAGACTGTGCTTTCCGTGCCAATCCAACTGCACGAGCAAGTCATGTGACATGTTACCCTGGCAACAGGACCCTTGGTTACTCAAGTGATGTTGGGAGCCAGAGTCATTCCGGGACAAAAATCAGTCCTTCAAAGTGTGATTCTAGTGACTCTAGTCCCTCCAAACACACCACTCCACGTTTGTTAAGTCCTCTTACACAAAGTAGATATTTATATGTACATACTCATCATGGGCACTCGTCTGAGGCCTGGTTACTTACTCCACCCCCACGTTTCACTGCAGGGAACCACGAAGCACCTAGAGTTGGTATTACAGATCTGGAAAACCTGCTGATTGAACATCCAAGTATGTCTGTGTATAAAAGGTCAGGAAGTGAAGGAGAGGAGAGCAACATGTCCGAATCATCAAGCAACGAACTTTTACCTGCCAAATCAAAAAGATCTCAGGCAATGAGTAGACAGGCACCTAAACGTGCGCGTGCAGTGTCTGCTCGGGCCCAAGTTTTAGCTCAGGTATCGCAAGTGAAACATGCTCAGAAACTACAGCAAAAACAATCCAGCAAGAAACAGAGTAAGAAGAACTTGGAGCGTGCCAACAAGTCAGCCATAAAAGATAAGCATGTTACTCGTAAAAACAAGGTTCGCAATCCGTCTGGCAGAATGAATGGCCGTATCCCACAGAGAAAGCAGTAAATGGTGTTAACTTAGGTTATAAAATTGTGTGAATGTAGAACTTTTTGTTAAGTTTATCACTTTTTTGATTCTAGAAATATTTTTTCCACTAAGTACTCTAACATGGTTTCCAGTATTTCAACCTAAGTTATCAAGTATTTTACGTTAAATTAACAGTTTTTTTTACTTTTAAGTGCGGATATCCATTACTATAACTACTTATATGTGTAATGTTCTTTTTTCAAAATTTGTGAAACATTTTTCCCATAAATTTCATTTTTCTCGCTGAAAACAGTTCGTAATAGCAATAATTCACAACACTGTGCTGCTACAATGAATGAATCGGGCAATAATGATGTATTTCCTGTTTTATAAAACCTAAAGGTCATACTCAAATTATCACATGTCTGTATTTTATTCCAAAGTAACAACAAAGAAATAAATCTCCTAGAGAAATAAATAAATGTTGTATGTCTTGAACACTTCATAAAAAGGAGCCTGGGTCTATATTCGCCAACCAGTCTTAAGAACATTCTTATAGTCTTTACATCTAAGATTTTCTGAATTTGAAAGTAACACAACTTCTGATTGGCTAAAGCAAAGGGTTTAGCCAATCAGAAGTTGTGTTACTTTCAAATTTAGAAAATTCTGGAGAATAAGACTATTTTTATTCTTAGAAATGGTCGGTGAATACGGACCTTAGACCGGTGTTTACCAACCATTCTTATTTACATTTTGGGTCTTGTTCTTAGTAACGAGGTTTCTAATTAGCTTAACCATTTGGTTTAGCCAGTCAGAAGATGTGTTACTTCCTAAATCTAGAATAACATTAAGAATGTGATATAGAACATTTGATAAGTATACAGGCCCTGAAATTAACAAACTGTTCTGGATTCATTGCTAACTCTCAATCCCTGGACTAGCCATCCTATTGGCTAGGACATATTGTCTCAGCCAATTAGATTGGTAGTCTTTGATTTTAGAATCAAATATCAGAGTGTTTGTTTAAACAAGATCCTGCTGGTGCACTTTTTTATCATGATTTGTTGTTTTGTCATAATATAATTCCATGTTCATTCTTTTCCTACTTGTATTACTATAAAACTTGCAATACTAAATGTGCTGTTATTAATAGTACACAAAAAAATGGTGCAAAACAAAGAAAAAGTGTCTCAAAAAATTTTAACAACCTAAATGCAGACTAAAAACTGGTTAGTCTAAAAAAAAAAAAAACATTGTAGATTTATGTGTGCTTTTATAGTTGTGTGTTTGTGTGATAGAGGTTGTTTGGCCGTGTGAAAGTGTTTGTGTGCTTGTTTATCATTTGAAATCATGTAGCCATAAGAGATAATCCTTTACAAAACAACCCTGTGTCTGCACGACCCCAGGGAAGAAGGCTTTCAGGGACATTGTGAGAAAAGAAGGACACGCATGTCCAATAATGTTTTTCTGCTACACAATTTAAACCTGTTGAGGCACATTTAACCGTTGGGCTGCTAAGAGTGACTCACTGACCTTTTGCGGACAGTGCAGATCAAGATCAAACTGCACAGATAAGGAGATACTTTTCTCCAAAACTTAAGCTTGTAATAGCATTACTCGAGTTTTTACTATCTGCTTGAAAGTTTCATTTGACTTATTTAGCATGATAAGGGTTAACTCTTTACCACACAATCCCAACTTTTAACGACCCTGAAAAAGAAAGTGTTTGAAAACATTGTGGGAAAAGGAGAAAATGCTGGTAACCAGCATTTTCTCCTTTTTCCACATTGTTTTCTAACTTTTCCAGAACAAATTTCAATTTTTAAGTCACATTTATTTTGTCGTCTGCAAATGCTTTCAATTTGGACAAGTCTAAAATGTTGTCGTTTGGTAAAGAGTTAAGTTGTGGTTTGCAAGAATGCTTTCCATTTGGACAAGTATGAAATGTTTATCATCTTGTACAGTCTACAAGATGACAGAATTTTGGGCTTGTCCATGTTTGAAGTATTTGCAGACGGCAGATAAATCTTTTGCCACACAGACAATTACAGACTTATCCAAATTTAAATGTTTTTTTAGATGTGTCTTAAATGATTGGATAATGATACATCTTTGAAAGGATAGAAAATATGGTCCTTCTCCCAAAACGTTTTCAAAATCCGTCTTCCTCAGGGTGGTTGAAAGTCAGGATTGTTTAGTAAAAACTTATATTGCCTTAACCTTTTACCAAACAATATTGTTTTTTAACTACCACATACTAGAATGGGACTTGTGAAAAAGTTTTGGTGAAAAGAAGAAAAAGCTGGAGTTGTTCAGTAAACTGTAAAGTGTTGAAGGTGGGATTTGTCCATTGCCAGCATTTTCTCCATTGCCTACTAAAATTCAAATGCCTTCTTCCTTGCATAGTGAAAATACAGGTTTTTTGGTAAAATGTTTAATCTCAGTTTTATTAAACATGCAATATTTATTACATATTGGATAACTTGAATCATTGACTACAAAGTCAAGCTTATGAAATATACTTAACTTATGCTAAATCATTGTGTCAGGGGTTTAGGGTTAAAATCATTTAAAAATACTTGTTTACATCAGTAAAGGGCAACTGTAGAATTGTAAAAAATGGCAATCGTGACAAATCTGCTAATTTTATAAATTTTAGATTAAAAACAAAATTATTATATGCAAGTTTCTAAGTAACTTTTTTTTTGTGATGTACATACCTGTCAAAGAAGCAATGAGGCTTCATGTAAAATCAATACATATACACATGTACATAAAGGCCAATGTTTTTTCACTTCGTGAACAATAATTCTTGAGATACAGTAATGTAATAAATAGAATCTTACAATCTTGGTTTTTGAGGTAATATTTAATTAAACTCATTGACAAAAAAATAATACTAAGCTCCCCAAGGGCCTGCTTAATAACATTTTTTCTAGACGCGTTTATTAAAATTTTATCTCAAGTACCAACTCATGTTAGATTCTCTATGTTTACTGTTCACTCCTTTTTAACTATTTACCAAACAATCCTAGGTTTTTACGACTGAGTAAGAAGCCTTTTGAAAACACTGTGGGAAAACGGGATAATGCTGGTAACCAGCATTTTCTCCTTTTCCCACAATGTTTTCTACCCTTCCCAAGACAAATTTCAGTTTTTGAGTCACATTTATTTTATTGTCTGCAAATGCTTTCAATTTGGTCGAGTCAAAAATTTTGTCATTTGGTAAAGAGTTAAAGGGTTACCCTCTGCTCATAACTCTTTTACCTTGCAGACTAGTTTTGAAAGGGTTACAACTAAAGGAGAAATTACTTTGTTCCAGCAATTTCTCTCTAACTCTTTACCAAACAACAAAAATATGGTGTTGTCTGAATTGAAAGCATTTGTAGACTACAATTTAGAAGTGGGTGTAATTATGCTTTTTGGCTGTGAAAGGGTAGAAAACGTTGTTGGAACAGGAGAAAATGCTGGTTACCTGCATTTTTTTCCTTTTCCCACAATGTTTTTACAAGGCTTCTTTCCCAGGGTCATTAAAAGTCGGCATTGTGCAGTAATGGATCAACCACAGTTATCCAAATTTATATGTAGTCATACACAGTGATAACAATTATTGGATTGCTGGGTTGTTATATTCCAAAAAGCAATCTTTAATCAACATTTCAAAACTTTCCTTAAAGTTCTAAAAAAGAAATTTTAAGATTATGAAAGTCTGCTGCTATACAAGATCGGAGCTGTTGATCGGCCACTACTCTTGTGTAGACATCAAAATTTAACTTATGTCTGTGTGGAGGGAATTCGCAGACAACAAATGTGGCCAAAATATTTGGGGTGGTAGACATCATTGTTGGGAAAAAAATGTTGGTTACCAGCATTTTTTATTTTTCCAACAATGTATTATAAAGTCTTCCTCTTTAGGGTCGTAAAAGGGTGTTTGTTCAACTTATTCCAAACAACAAACAAAATTTTAGACTCTTCCAGGTTAACTCTTTACCAGACGACAAAAATTTAGACTAGTTGAAATTGAAAGCATTTGCAGATGACAAAATAAACGTAACTGAAAAATCGAAATTTGTTTTGGGAAGGGTAGAAAACATTGTGGGAAAAGGAGAAAATGCTGGTTACCAGCATTTTCTCCTTTTCCCACAATGTTTTCAATAGGCTTCTTTCTCAGGGTCGTTAAAAGTCGGGATTATGTGGTAAAGGGTTAAAAGCATTTGCAGACAACACATTATGTAGGCTCAAGTGATGAAATTTGTCTTTGAAAGGATAGAAAACATTGTGGGAAAAGTAGAAAATGCTGGTTACTAGCATTTTCTCCTTTAACTGCATTGTTTTCAAAAGCTTTGCTTCACAGTATCATTTAAACTTGGTGACTCATTGTTTGGTAACAAGTTAAGGGGAAGGCAAAATTCACTCATTAGTTACACTTACTCATATTTTATTTCCTCCTGTTATGAAATCATGATAAATATAGATCAACTATATAACAGATGATACTTTTCAAACTTGTCCAAATTTGAAGCAGTTACAGACAACAAATTGTATGTGCCTCAAGTAATGTGATTTGTTTATATCAAATAATTTCTCAGGTATTTTTCTACCATTTTTAAAACAAAAGTTATCATTTGAATCACATTTTGTTGTGTGTGACTGCTTTCATTTTGGACAGGTCAAAAATTTTGTTCTTTGGAAAAGCATTATCCCTTTATGACACAGTCCTGAGTTGTAACGACCATGAGGAGGGCTATTGAAAACATTGTGGGGAAAGGAGAAAATGCTGGTGACCAGCATTTTCTCCTTTCCCCACCATTTTTTTGGTTACCTTTCTAAACACAAATTTCAGGTTTTGAGTCATATTTAATCTGTTGTCTGCAAAATCTTTCAATTTGGACCAGTCTAACATTTTCTTCTGGGGTACAGCATTTATCTGTAGGAAAAGGAAATGTCAAAAGTAAAAATTGTATCAAGGAAGTCAGAGTTGACTCCTAGGAAGGATATAGGATGTAATTTGTATAGATCTTGTGAACCCTTTACCAAATAATCCTGTGTTTTAAAAATTTTGAAGCTTTTAGAAACATTTTGGAAAAAGGAGAAAAGTTGGTTACCTGTATTTTATCCCTTTCCCACAATGTTGTCCATCTTCTTAGGGACAAAACCCATTGTTAGAATTGTCTGATGTGGTCTGCAAATGCTGTCAATTTGGGCAAGCCTATATTTTTGTCCTGTGCTTAAATGTTTTCTAACAAAATTTAGACTTGTCCAAATTGAAAGCATTTGCAGACAACAAATTCTGTGTGGATCAAATGATTGAATTTGTCTTTGAAGGGGTAGAAAGCATTGCAAAAAAAAGGAGAAAATGCTGGTTACCAGCATTTTCTCCTCTTCCCAAATGTTTTCAGAAGCCTTCTTTTTCAAGATCATTAAAACTTAGGACTGTGCGTTTTAGTGTTAACCCTTTACCACATGGCAAAATTTAAGACCTATCCAAATTGAAAGCATTTGCAGACGACAATTTCATAGTGGCTCAAATGACGCAACTTTTCTTTGATTGGGTAGAAAACTTTGTGGAAAAGGAGAAAATGCTGGTTACCAGCATTTTCTCCTTTTCCCACAATGTTTTCAAAAAGCCTCTTCTTCAGGGGCGTTAAAAGGCGTCATTGTGTGGTAAAGGGTTAAGAGTTAAATGATTGCCTTTATCTTGCTACTGGTTTGCATCTTCAAGCAGACAGATTTTGAAATCATTGTGGCAAAAGGAGAAACTGATCATTTATCATTTAAATGATCAGATTTACCCACTGGTTACAGTGCTTTTCTAATCTATGGCTTTATCAAACTTTAAATTTCAATGTGTACTGATCTTTTACTCTAAAACTTAACCGATTGAAAAAAGTAGACTGGTCCAGATTCAAAGCATTTGCAGATGACAAATGAAATGGGGCTTAAGTGATAATTTTTGACTTTGATAGGGTAGAAAACATTTTGGAGAAAAGGAGAACTGCTGGTTACAAAGTATTTTCTCCTTTTCCCACAATGTTTTCAAAGGCTTTCTTTCTCAGGGTCATTAAAAGTCAGGATTGTGTGGTTAAACCTCCTACCAATCAATCCCTTTTTTTAACCACCCTGAGAAAAAAAGGCTTTTGAAAATGTTTGAAACAGAGAACATGTCAACAAACAGCATTTTCTCCTCTTCACACAATGCTTTCTGCCATTGCAAAGACAAACTTTGTCCATTGAGCAACATTTGATTTATTTGATTTTTGTTGTCTGATAAATTGTGAAAACAGCCTAGCACTCTATAGTTATGTAAGATTCTGAAGATTTTTTTTGTGTCTATAAGCCCTTCACAATCCTTTCACAATCCTGACCTTTAATGACCCATAGAAAGAGAGCTTTTGAAAAATTGTGGGAAAAGGAGAAATCGGCATTTTCTCATTTTCCAACAATGTTTTTTACCTTACAACAATTATATTTCAATTTTTAGTCACATTTATTTTGTTGTATGCAAATGTATTCGATGTGGACAAGTAAGAAATTCTGTTGTTTGGTAAATGATTAAGGCCTATGGCCCCTATCTCATCGGTAAACATCGGTGTTTTTGTAAAAGCTATTCAGCAGCTTCCGTCTTTTAATATGAGAGTGTGGGGCCGTAGACTCACTAACTCATCGGTAAATATAGTGTAACATCGACATTTTCGTAAAGGCTATTCGGCCAATCTCAGCAGTTTCCGTCTTTTAATATGAGAGTTAGGGGCAGTAGACCTTAATGAACCTAGCACTTTACCAAACAACAACATTTAAGAATTGGTCCAAATTGCAAGCATTAGCAGATGAAAATATACATGAGGCTTGATTGATTCTGTTTGTCTATGAGATGGTAGAAAATGCTGAGAGAAATGTAGAAAATGGTGGTGTCCAGCATTTTGTCCATTTAGCGCACTGTTTTCAAAAGGTTTCTTTCTCCAGTGTCGTTAAAAGATGAGATTATTTTGCAAAGGGTTGAACTGATGATCTTTTATTTTTAATTGGTAAAATTAAACATTGTAACACAATTTTTTGTTGACTTGATATTCTTTCTTAACCTTTTATGACAGAGTCCCTGACAATCCTGACGAAGAAAGCTTTTGAAAATAATATGGGAAAAGAGAAAATGCTGGTAATCAGTGTTTTCTCCTTCTCCCTCAGTGTTTTGAAATCTATCAAAGACAGAAATCATCATTTGAGCTATATTTAGTTTTTTCTATGCAAATGCTTTAAATTTGGTTATGTCCAATTTCATTATTGGTAGACTTATTTATAGCCCTCGTAGCCAAAGATCAGAACAGCTTATGCCATGGTGTGGTTTCCTTCACCATCAGTCCATCCTTCAGCAAGTTAATAATTTTTAGCTCCACTGGCCAAAGGCCAGCGGGCTTATGTCATGGTCCCGTGTCCGTCGTGCGTGCGTGCGTCCGTGTGTGTGTGCGTGCGTGCGTGTGTCCGTTCGTGCGTTAACTTTTTTTTCAAACTTCTTCTCTGAAACTACCCATCCAAATTTGATGAAACTTCACAGAAATGATCCTGCCATGGTCCTCTTTAGAATTTCTTGAAAGAATTTGATTCCTTCAAAAACTCTGGTTGCCATGGCAACAAAAATGAAAAATATTGAACATCTTTGAAAATCTTCTTGTCTGAAACCATGAGGCCCAGGGCTACCAAATTTGGCATGTAGCTTTATCTAATGGACCTCTATCAAATTCCTTCATATTATAGCCCTGGGGTCAAAGTTGGCTCTGCCCTGGAGATCACAAGTTTAACATGGGCTTATATAGTGACTGTAATTTAAAATAGTCATCAAGGGAAATAACTCCTGTTATACAAGATAAAGTTTGTTACTATTTACCTCCCTTGATTATCAAACTGCAGTTATACATTATTGGAGTTTGGTATTCAAGTTTTTTGGAGAGGAAATGTTCTGTTTTAAGGGAGAGTGATTTATTTTGATGCTAATGGTTATTCTCACATGAATGGAATGTTTAATTTAAAGTAAGGTTTCTATCACTCAAATTTTTTCAGAACTTTACCTTTCATGCTAATGAATAAACCTGCTTGTATTCACTAACATTATCTTTGCATTTAAAAAGATATGACTGTTTTTGTTTGGTGGGTGGGGGGGAGGTTATGTTTTCAAAGTAAGTTTATTACCATACAGACTTTTTATGCTGTATGTCTCTGTCAATGCCAATTAAGTGCATGATACATTAATTTTACTCTTTAAGAAATGACAATTTTTTTTTACTCTACCAAGTTTAAAGCCATTGCAAAAAGACAAATTGAATGTAGCTTAAATGACTATTTCTGTCTTTGATAGGTTAGGAAACATGGGAAAAGGAGAAAATACTGGCTGACAACATGTTGTCCTTTTCTCATGATGTTTTTGAAAGCCTTCTCTGTCAGGGTCATTAACACTTCGATTTATGTGGTAAAGGGTTAAAAAGCCGGTGGAGCGATACAGGGCCATCATGGCCCTCTTGTTTCTGTTACATGTAGTTGCATTTTTCAATTTTCAAACTTTTTACCTAACAATTCTCATACGTTAACAACCCTGCATGTTTTTCCCATCCTGTCGGGAAGACGCCTTTTGAGACATTGTGTGAAATTATGCAAATGCTGGATACCAGCATTTTCTCCTTTCTTCACAATGTTTTTAAAATCCTTCTTTAGGAATGTTTACTGTTGATGTGTAGTGAAAGATACATTCACAATGTTTTCTACCCTTTCAATGACATATTTCAGTTTTGAAATCTAATTTACTTTGTCACTGCATATACCCGGTACTTTAATTTTGGACAAGGCTAAAATTTTGTTGTTTGGAAAGCAGTTAACCCTTCACCACGCAATAACGACTTTTAACGACCCTGTGGAAGAAACCTTTTGAAACCATGGTGGGAAAATGAGAAAATGCTGGTAACCAGCATTTTCTCCATTTCCCACAATGTTTTCTACTCCATTAGAGCCAACTTTCATGTTTTGAGCTACTTTTAAATTGTTGTCTGTAAATGCTTTCAATTCGGACAAGGCTAGAATGTTGTCATGTGGTACAGAGTTAAACTTCTAGTTTCTTTCTATATCTGCCAGTAAAGTGATTTGGACCCTCATGAGCCTCTTTCTCATGTCTCCAAAATGCATTGTTTGGAGAAATAGTCAATCATACTGGTCATAAACCCTTTTTCTTTCTTGGAGAGTGACCCTTACCTTATTCAATCCTATACCACACAATCCTCAGTTTAAATCACTCTGAAAAAGAGAGCTATAGAAAACATTTTGGGTAAAGCACAGTGTTTTCTACCCTGTCTGCGCAATATTCCATCATTTGAACCACTTTAACTAAACTGTCATCTACAAATGCTTTAAATATGAACAGTCTAAAATTTTGTCATCTGGTAAAGAGTCAACTCTTTACTACAAAATCTCTTGTTTATAGGACCTTGAAGAAGAAGGCTTTCGAAAGCATTGTTAGAAAAGGAGAACATGCTGGTAACCAGAATGTTCTCCTTTTCCCACAATGTTTTTTTCCCTTTCTAAGACACATTCTTAGATCTAAGCCACCTTTAATTTGTTATCTGGAAATGCTTTCAATTTTGACCAGTCTAATATTTGTTGTCTGGTAGAGAGTAAACAACCTTCGGGAAAAGGGTATTTAATATAATGTGAGAAATGCTGGTAACTAGCATTTATTACTTTTCCCTAGCTGTCATCTTGCATGATTACTGAAAATACTTGGGGTGGAATACTTTCAAAAGTATTAAAGTACAAATACTTCGCAATTTAAAGATACAGAGAAAGCAACAGGGAAATAACACAAAAAGCTACCTACCTATCTACCTGCTCACACCCTCCCTCCCACTCTCCCACCCACCTATATATTTACCTACCCAGCTTATTCAGTGATTTACCGGACAAAATGGATTTTTATGTGTCCATGATATGATGACTTATTTGGTATAATGCATTACATAAATGCATAAAACCCCATTTTGCCAAAGCACCGCTCATATATATATGCATTCAACCTAAATTTGTGTTGATTAGTAATATTTCACACGGATGTTTTAAAAGCTGTCTGCAGAAACTTTGGTCTGGTGGCAATGAGGTACTTTTTAACCCTTTACCAAACAATCCCTGGTTTTCACTAACCTGGGAAAGAAGGCTTTTGAAAACATTGAGGGAAAAGGAGAAAATGCTGGAAACCAGCAATTTCGCCTTTTCCCACAATGTTTTCTACCCTACAGAGACCTAAAGCTCATTTGTACCCATTCTATATTTGTCGTCTGTGGATGCTCTCAGTTTGGAAGAGTCTAAAATTTGTTGTTTGGGAAAGGGTTAAGCAAACCACAAAATTATCTTCAAAATTCTAAGCTTCTGCAGATAACAAATTTGAAAGTGATACAAAAGGATCAAAGTTCTATGGCAGGTTAGAAAACCTGGTGGGAAAAGAAGAAAATGCTGGTTACCAGCATTTTCTCCTTTTCCCTCCATGTTTTCAAAAGCCTTATATATCCTTCAGGGTCTTTAAAGATCAGGCTTGTGCAGTAAAGGGTTAACCTGAAATTGCATATAAGCAGACACAATTTTCAAGTTGTATGGACAGAGTTATCTCCCTTGAATAAAGACACATTGTCATGTGGGCAAAGTACATGTGGTCTCAATAATGAGACGCTACGGTGATTTTTTTCATATTTGGTCATGTATTGTGCACCGTATCAGAGGTGACCAGTCAAAAAGTAACATCGCTTTTGGTGACAGTTATCTGTACCAGTTGGCAAAGCAGGAAATTTTTGAACATCTAAAAGAGTGTGGTATAGTTTTTGGACCATTTTTACCTCTCAAACACAACTATAACCAATGACTTAGAAAAATATTCTCGTTGAAGTCTTTTCCAAATGACAAAATTTTGTACTCGACCAAAATGAAGGCATTTGCAGATGACAAAGGTAGCTCAGATAATGATTTCTGGCTTTGATAGGGTCGAAAACATAGTGAGAAAAAGAGAAAATGCTGCTAACCAGCATTTTCTCCTTTTGCCACAATGTTTTCAAAAGCCTTCTTCTCCAGGGTCATTAAAACGCGGGATTCTGTGGTAAAGGGTTAAATATTACTTTTGCAGATGACAAACTAGAAGTGGCTGAATCAATGAGAATTATTTATGAAAAAAAAAAACTGTAGAAAACATTGTGGAATAAGGGGGAAAAAAAACTGCTTGCTGCCAGCATTTCTCCTCTTTTCATGATGATTCAAAAGTGCTTTTTTGGAGATTTTATAACTCTGGATTGTTTGGTAGAGGGTAAACATGTTATTTCTGAAAATATGTTGGAAAAGATGACTTTCAAAATTTCCTTGTGAAGTAGATTGTGGATAATCAGCATGAATTAATACATGTGAGCCATGCTCTGTGAAAAGGGGGCTTATTGCATCTGCAAAAAGTATAGACCCAGGTCAGCCTGTGCTGCCCACACAGGCTGACCTGGTCCAAAACTTTTTGCTACTGGTCAATTTTCTGTATGTCAAAGGATGAGGCCTGCATCATGATTCAGTCAGTTTTTTTACTAAATGGATCCATATCTATGCAATGACTCGCTAGGTATAATGCATCACGGAGATGCATTAAGCCCCATTTTACCAAGCATGGCTCATGTGATAATGTCACTGCAAAAGGAGAACTTGCTAATCCTTAGCACTTCTTACTTTGCTACTTTTTTTTTTTTGAAAGTTGTGCACCACTACTGTATAATAAATTTGTCTGCTGGTAGGAGGTTGGATGAGCTAGTATTTCTGTTTGTAACTTGTACTTGTAGATTCAACTGGCAGCCTGTTATCGATCTTCCTATTTTATGGATCTATCAGACGGTTACAGGGGGATATATCGGGTACCGCTTGTAGATCAAGTTTAGACTATATCTATAGTCACGTGACTGTCACATGACCAGTTATAGCAAAATGGCTTCCAGAAAAATGGTGAAACACGTTGTTCTTGATTCAGGGGCATTTTTGAGGAATGCACCGATAAAGGTAACGAAACAAATGTCAGAACTATTTCCATTGGTACATCTCAGAAATACCGTGCTGTGTTTGTTCCAGAAATTTTCAGATTTTGGATTTTTCACTCATAATGTACTTTTCTCAGACAGGGTCGGTCATTTCGGACAGACATGATAGATCTAGTGTGAAATACAGCTACTTTGTCGTTGTTGACACCATGTTGTAGTCATTACAGACCTTTTGTTCCTTCCCTTTGTAAGCTTGAACTCCTTTTTTCACACACCGTAAACACAGTTTATCTAACCTGTGTTAACTTTACCAATCTACATCACAAGAGTTGTCCAAATGGAAACCTTTGATATTGAATTTTTGAATTTTATTCAAATGATGTGAATTTTCTTTGGCGGGTTAGAAAATATTGTTGGAAAAAGAGTAAATGCTGCTTAGCAGCAGTTACTCCACAATTATTTCTTTCATTTCAAAGACAACTGCTATCATTCCACCAAGATACAGGTGGCCAACTATCTCTTTATCAAAACCTGTCTTCAGAATGAAGATCCCAGACTTAAATGTATTTTGAAATTTTTGTACTCATACTGTTTATGTTACCAACTCTTATTTTAAAACCTTGAGAGAGAGTGTGTTTAAAGTTTTTGTAGAGATAAGATGAACTGTTTGTAAAAGTATTTCCTGGTTTCATGACAGTAATATTTTCTGTTCTTTTAGAGACATCTACCTTTAGGCCTATCAAAAAAATATCTGCATTTAGGATTTCCTGACCCTGCCAAGAAAATGATGCGGACCCTAAACTTTTTATGCTACAATTGAAAATAAAAATCTATCAGGTGTGATTTCAGTACATAGTCCATGTAAAAAGTTTCTGGGAAAAAAAATCCCTACCTACAGCATTTCGGACCGAAATCCTAAACAAAGATTTTTTTTTTTTGTTAGGCCTTACTTGAGGGCATTTTATTTGTTGTCTGTGAATGCTTTCAGTGTTGCCAAGTATGAAAGTTTGTTGTACACCGTTATAAAATTAAAGGCTTAAACTATAGATTAGCAAGTGAATTAGATTAAAAGCAGTTGAGTAAAATAAAATTTAAAATGTGAATGATGTCATCTACTGTAGTATGATCATTTTGCAAAATGTTTCCTTTTACTTAATGGATTTACCTTTGTTTGAATTTTAGGACATAGCAGAAGAGGCCTACACCATACCAGAGGTTATTAGAGAAATTAAAGATAAAGCAACAAAGGAGAGACTTCAGGTTCTGCCATATGAACTCAAGTTTAAGGAACCATCGCAAGATGCATTAAATTTTGGTAAATGTTGGCCACATCCATTTAAGTTTTCATAATCTGTAAAATTGTTGCATTATTATAATAGTGTTCGAACTCCATTTTTGTGAAATTCGAGATTTTTAAATCATTTGAATCATCTTGAAGAGTTCTATCTCCCCATTAAATCAGTTTTGCATTATAGGCCCTGGTTAAGAAGTTTTCAGTATTAACTTGTTCTTACTTCACTAATGATTCTACTACCCTCAGAAACTTTGGAGCTTATTTTCTTGAAAACATTCAAATGGCATTTAGAACACTATTATAATAATGTGACAAAATGTCTTTCAACCAAGTTCAATAATTGAATTTGCATCATGTGTAAATTAAGATCAGAATGTGGTCTGATTTTGAATCTACACTGTTTGTATTACTGAGACATTTGGGCAAGACTCAGCCTTGAAATGGCAGGTACTTTGATTTTTTTGTACCTGAAATTTTTATTTTGTTTCTTTTCGTGCATTAACTCATTTTTCTGTACAAACTGATCTGCATGTCAGGTAATGTGCAGCAACATCTTGAGGATTCATTTTATTGGGACTGAGGTAAATGCAACTCCTGAAGTAAACTCTTTTCATCTTTCATGGTGGACTTCTTTTGAAAATATTGTGGTAAAAGTAGAAATTGCTCTTGTTCTAAGCAACTTATTGTTTTGCCAATATGTTTTCATATGTATTCATTCATAAACTTAATTTATATCGAGTTTCTTTGATTTACAAGGATGTTTTAACTCAGAGTTCTCGGAAACGCCAATACTGTCATCTGAGACGACAACTTTTCCCAGCGGAAGACAAAAAATCCTAACAAAGGATTCCACCGGACGACAAGTTTTTTCTGGGCACGCGTCCCTATTCAGCTGCTCAGCTTGATCAGGGATCGTATATAACACGTAATTTACGATCCCTGGCTTGATTTGTTTATCAAGTGATTGTTTGCTAGGTGTGAAACAAAGCGAAACATCCAATATGCATAGGTAATCACTAAAGTCGGGTAGTCGAAGAGGTAGGCGTGGCCTTTTAGGAAACTAACAACCAATCGGAATGCGTCATTCTTTATCACTCGCCCAGTACCCGGTAAATTGTGGATGACAATTAGCTCATACCTCTATTGCCAGCCATATCGTTTGACAATTGCAAATTATGCATTAATCAACGGATTACAGTCTAATTTTCGTGGATAGTTGATCTATATATAGATCTATTCAATTAGAAAAAGGCGGTGGCCATCTAATGATGCGATCGACGGAATGCAATGGTGATAGATCGTTGACATTCGGCATCCAGGTTGATCATCATTCGGCAAACGTCGGGTGATCCGGTGATCAAGTTAGATGTAGACACGGAATCGGCCAAGTTGTGACGAGTAGGTTGATCAATGTTAGATGTAGGTACGGAATCGGCCGAGTTGAACGTCACGAGTGTGTTGGCGTGAACGATGACCTTTCAACTTTCCAGTGAATTTTTCGATCGATCTTTTGAGAAAAAACAATTAATTAAATACAGTGTTCCACGAAAATCAAATATCTTTTTTACCATTACTGGACTATCTCTCATACATTGTACATGTGTTTGATATTATCGGGTGATCAAATTTCAAAATGAAGAAATTTCTGGGGATTGAAAGGAAAGCTCCAGATCAGCCTAGAGATCAGACAAGTGTGAAAGTGAAATTAGAACATCTACTTGGTGTAGGAATACAAATTTAAATTTTCAAATCTAAATTTACAGTTTTTAGATGTTTATTACTTGGGTATGAACATTCATCCTGACTGTATGGAATCCAAATTCTTAAGGCTGGAATCCAACTTTTCAGTTTGGAATCCAACTTTTTCCTGAGTTGGATTCCTGGAATCCAACTTTCAAAATCCTAGTGAGAACACTGTAACTCTTTACCACACAATCCCAACTTTTAACGACCCTGAGAAAGAAGCCTTTTGAAAACATTGTGGGAAAAGGAGAAAATGCTGATAACCAGCATCTTCTCCTTTTCCCACAATGTTTTCTACCCTTCCCAAAACAAATTTCAATTTTTGATTCACATTTATTTTGTCGTCTGCAATTGCTTTCAATCTGGACAAGTCTAAAATTTTGTTGTTTGGTAAAGAGTTAAATATGAATTTGCTGCAAATTTGTTTACATAGGTAATGAATTTGAAGGTCTGCAAGTTACCTTTTTATATCTCTAGTCTTTACCAACATATTTAATAGATCCCTTGCTTAGTTTTGTTCATAAGATCAAGAAAGTCCTGCTTCTACTTAGATCCTCCATCAACCAATAGCTTCACAGGCTGTTTGTAGTTGTACAAAAAAAACACACACTATTACATATAACAAATACGAATTACATATGGGAGAAAAGCAAAGATGGGTTTGATCAAAATGGGGATAAAAATTAACTTAACTCTTTACCAAACAACAAAATTTTAGACTTGTCCAAATTGAAAGCATTTGCAGACAACAAAATAAACGTGACTCAAAAATTGAAACTTGACTTTAGAAGTGTAGAAAACATTGTGGGAAAAGGAGAAAATGCTGGTTACCAACATTTTCTCCTTTTCCCACAATGTTTTAAGAAGGCTTCTTCCTGTCGGTCGTAAAAACCAGGGATAGTTGGGTAAAGGGTTTAACGAGCAATTGTTTGGTACAAGCAGAATCTTTACCAAAAACTTTCTCCAAGCCTCGCAGCTTTAGGGGCATAAATAGTCATATTTGTACATCTGGTCAGTGAATGTTCTCATTCTAATTCTTAAATGCTATATGCTTATTATGATTTATTTGCAGTAACTGAGTTTGCCAAGAAGACAGGTGACTATGGTAGTTTATCAGCTGTTGATATTAGAGTTATGGCCCTTACTTACCAACTGGAGAAAGAAATGAAGGGAACAAATCATATAAAGATAGCTCCAAAGAAAAAGGTGGAAACTTTATTTTCTTACCTTGTAACTCTCTACCAGAGGATACATTTTAGAGTTGCAGAAACTAAAGGCATTTACTAGGGATGAGACTAATTTTAATAATCAAGTATTCAGTCGCTCTTTTAATTGAGTATTTTATTACTCAAAAGGATACATAGACATCTGTCCGAATGTTTTCAAGTCACCATTGAGAAGGATACATCTAGTATTATCAAGATATGGCCACATTACAGTGGGGCTGATTTTTAAATTCTGAAAGTATAGAATGGAGCTTAATGAAGAGGTATGAATTGGGCTATGCAGTATCACAAATTTCAGGCTGATGAAATAAATTGTTTCGACTTTGTGAAAAGTATTGGGTATGAATTCAGGGCAAGAACTGACCTCATGTAATGTACAACTTATGTGAACTGAGAAACTATAAAGCATTTAAAAGGACATATACAGTCATAGCTAGGGCTGACTGTAATTAGAGCATTTTAATGTTTTGCTGTATTCATACTCAAAATTTTTAATGTGCTTATTACTTGGTCTGTTCTTAGTTGTATATTACAAATTAGAAAATCTTAGCAATTCTGTAAGAAAACACAGGTAAATGCAACTGGATTAGCCCAATTGACTTAGAACTAATAAAAATACAGGTTAAGTAGCCCCATTCATACTTGTTTCCTAGCCCCATCATATCTTTTTTTAGTCCCATTGTCTTGCCAATTAGCCCATTGTGTATGGCCCGAAGGTATATCGACAGGCTGGATACCAAAAAGAGAGTGGAGCAACATACGAATGAATCTTGTAATTGAAATAGGAAATGACTGAAAAACATGCCAAAAAAAAAAGTTTGCTCATCTAGTAAACTATTAAATATGCTTGTAAATGTTTGTTTTCTTTACCTGGCAACAGGTACCTGTTATAGTTACATGCCCTTGCAAATTTTATCAAATTCAAGGTTATATTTAGCTTCTGGAATGATCAGTAATGACTGATGGCCATCTTTAGTTTTTGATTGACTGTCAGTTAGTGCACAATGCCGACTGTTAACGACCCTGGGAAAGGACCCTTTTGAAAACATTGTGGAAAAAGGAGAAAATGCTGGTTACTAGCATTTTCTCCTTTTCCCACCATGTTTTCTACCCTATCAAAGAAAATTTGCACCATTTGAGCCACATTGAAATTGTTGTCTGCAAATGCTTTCAATAGGAAAGCCTGGAAAAGGACCCTTTTGAAAACATTGTGGAAAAAGGAGACAATGCTGGTAACCAGGATTTTCTCCTTTTTCCACAATGTTTTCTACCCGATCAAAGAAAATTTGCACCATTTGAGCCACATTGAAATTTTCGTCTGCAAACGCTTTCAATTTGGACATGGCTAGAATTTTGTTGTGTGGTAAAGGGTAACAAGTCAGTAAGCATGTAAACCCCAAAAGCGTCAAACCCCACAAGGGTCAAATTGAAATGCATAAACAGTGACCGATGTTGGTGTGAAAGACTCCTGATTTGTGTGTTTATAAAACTGGATGATTTAGCAAAGGGTAAATGTCTCCAAAAAGTGTGATACATCTATAAACATGTTACCAGATGACAAAGTTCTAGACCTAAAATAACGGAAAGCATTTGGAGACAACAAATTGAGCATAACCCAAATGATGGGATTTGTCTTTGAAAGAGTAGAAAACACTGCGAGAAAAGGAGAAAATGCTGGTTACCAGCATTTTCTCCTTTTCCCACAGTGTTTTCTACAGCCTTTTTTCTTCAGGGTTGTTAAAACTCAGAAAAGTTTGGTGGGGGTATTGGTTGATTGATAGATTGCATGGTGTTAAATGCTTTTTTCAACATTATTTCAGTTAATATCACAGCTGCCAGTGCACCTATCTATGCTTTCCTGGAGTCTCTTTTACCAGTACTCCAAACAATTTTCTTTCCAAGCCAGTGGGTGCTTTCCCACATAAGCATCATCAAAACAATGGTCAGCGGTGGGAGAGGAATAAATCCTGTCACATTGACTATCATCAATCCTCGGAAAGAAATCGACTGAGCCAGGGATCAAACCCATGACTCCCTGTTCTCCACATGCTATGGACTGAGCTACTGGCTAGTGGGTACAGATGTCTATTTCTTATTGTAGGTGGAATGGCAGTCCAGCTCAAGACCTCTGGAGAAAGTGACAGACATTGCTGGGTTTTACATCCAGAAAAAGGTTTGTAGCATGAAACCTGCCAGATCACTCTATCTTTTGTTTACTTTTTGCCTGATTTTAAGATTTGTTTCTTCTGCCAGCAACTAATATTTGGACCAATCACACAAAAACATATTGTCATCTTCACAATATTTTCCATACTTTTAAACAGCTTAAATAAGATTTAAATGTATCATAACAACTACATTGTATTTTTGGCCGTTATGGGCTTTTAAATTGTACTTGCATAAAAGACCAGCTTTGATTTGATTTTACTGTAACCATTTATTGTTGTTGTTGCAAAAATAGACAATGAAAGATGTATACTCAGGTTAGAGAATGCAAAAGGCAGTGTTTTAGTGTTTTATTTTGCTCCTTAGCATTTACTTTGACCCTTTTCCAGATAACAGATTTTGAGACTAGTCTGAATTTAAGGCAAATGCCGCCAAGAAATTGAATGTGCCTAACATGATGAAATTGGTCTTTGAAAGGGTGGAAAATATTGTGGGAAAACGGAGAAAATGCTAAGCCTTCCAGCTCAGTGTTGTAAAAAACAGAGTTGTTTGGTTAGGGGTTAATCAAGGAACCCTATGTTCTTATGATCTTATGGAAAAAGGGTTTTCAAAAAGGTTATTGGAAATGGACAAAACTTGTGAAAATTGCTCAGAGTAGGCCATTTTCTAAGTAAAAAAGATACATTTTTTTCTCACGCTGTTCACCCACCAGATGGCAAGACTTGGAAGTTAAAATTAAAACAATGTTTACAGTTTTGTTGGAGTATGCAAAACCAAATCTTTGTAATTATATTTTGCAGAAATCACCTGGTTCAAGAACAACATCAGAATGTTCAACATTAGATCAGCCAGAACTAAGACAGGATGAAGTCGGAGACAAAGAGGAAGTTATACTGGAGAAAATAGACATGGAACCAGACTGTGAAATTAGTTGTGACAAACAGGAAGTCAGTCTGCAAAAAACTAACATGGAACCAGTCAGTGAAAATAACACAAACAGTGAAGATACAAATACTGTTGAGGTTCAGTCTTGTGTAAATGATAACAGTACAGAGATAGAGAGGTTTAAAAAATTGGAAAGTGAGAGAGAAAGACTGACCTGTGATGAAGGTAGTAATGTAGATGAAAATATTTCAAAATCTCAAAAACATAAAAGTGATCTGCATGAAGGTGACATCATAACAGCTGAACAACTTGATGGAGATGAGAATGAGGAAGAGGTTTATGATGAAGATGATGATGATGAAAATGATGATGATGATGGCTGGATTACTCCGAGTAATATAAAAGCCATTAAGGAGAAGATGGGAGGTGATGATAAGGAAGAACAAGAAGTAGCTGTGGGATGTTTGACAACTGATTTTGCTATGCAGGTATATTAACTCTTTAAAACTCAACAGAATTTGAGATTGGTTCCAAATTGAAAGCATTTGCAGATGAGAAATTAAAATGGTCCAAATGATAAATCCAAATTTGTCCTTGATAGGGTAGAAAACAATGTGGGAAAAGGAGAAAATGCTGGTTACCGGCATTTTATCCTTTTCCCACAATGTTTTCGAAAGACCTCTACCTTAAAGTCATTAAAAACCTGGGATTGTGTGGGAAAGAGTCAATGAACGTGTAATTTATCCTTAGATCACTGAATTAGTCCTTTACCACACAATCCTGAACTTAAACGGCCTTGAGGAAGAAGGCTTTTGAAAACATTGTTGGAAAAGAAGAAAATGCTCTTAACCATCATTTTCTTTTACCACAATGTTATCTACCCTATCAAAAGACAGAAATCATCATTTGAGCTACATTTATTTTGTCGTCTGCTCATGCTTTCAATGTGGTTGAGACCGAAATTTCAATGTTTGGTATTGAAACAGATATCTTACGTTTATGAGAAAAAAAGCAGACAACATATTCAAATTTTTAGCCTGCTGTGGGCAGAATATTTTATACAGTGGCAAACAGTTTAGTTCCAAGATCTGGCTGCATGTTCTGTGCAGTCTAATCTTGATCAACATTGTCATGATAAAGTAAAATTTATACTTTTTAACCAACAACAATATTTTGTTGATCACATGTAAAGTACTCGAGGAAGTGAAATGTGCATGAAATAGTTGGATTTAAGCTAACCCTTTACAGTCTCAACTGTTAGTGACTCTGAGGAAGAAAGCCTTTTAAAAACATTGTTGGAAAAGGAGAAAATGCCTGTAACCATTTCAGCTACATTTAATATGTCATCTGCAAATGCTTGCAACTTGATTGAGTCCAAAGTTTTGTTGTTTGGTAAAGAGTTAATAATGAGTTCGTGGTGTCCATGGTTGTAAGGTAGAGCATTGGCCTTGTAACCAAAAGGTCCTGAGTTCAAAGCACGGGAGTGGGTGTCAACTTTGGGATTCTTCATTAGCCCACACATTTGGCATGAGTACTGGTGTAGTTCCCAGGAAGCAGAATCGAGAGAGATTGGTATAAGTTGTAAGAACTTGTTTTACAATCGATGTAAAATAAGTACATGTATGTTTAAGTTAATAATGAGTTCAAATAAAGCATTTAAGTTTTGTCATTTTGTTTCAGAACGTGTTGATACAAATGGGTCTGAATGTGGTCTCCGTGGATGGGTTGCTGATTAAAAGAGCCAAAAGTTTTGTCCTAAGATGTCATGCTTGTATGAAGTAAGTTAAATTGTTATGTGATCAAAACAAATTTTAATCATTTACCAACAATTCTTACAAAGAAGGATTTTAGGCTCCGCTGTTTTAGAAGAAAACATTGAGATAATGTCATAGCCCCGATTTCACCTGTATCATGCAAAAACTTCGACATTTTAT
This sequence comes from Hippopus hippopus, assembly GCA_946811185.2. Classification (NCBI taxonomy): domain Eukaryota; kingdom Metazoa; phylum Mollusca; class Bivalvia; order Cardiida; family Cardiidae; genus Hippopus; species Hippopus hippopus. Next base: position 8,033,974 of record OX328103.1, on the reverse strand, counting down.
AATATCTCCATCATTACGGAAAACATTTTATTCACTCTTGGACCATACGTTAAAAAAAGGAAACCTATACAACAGGGGAAGATAACCATCAAAATGTTTTTAACATAGTTATGTCCCTTTTTTGACTAACAATTTTCACTTAAAGTTATTTCCAAAAGCAACTTAGCAGAGTGCTAGCACCCGCATGCAGTGCTCTTGTTAAAACATTATGGGGAAATACTGTTAACCACCCATTTCCTGCTTCTCCCTGAATGTTTTCTATCTTCTTGTAGACATTTTCTATCATTTGAGACATGTTTATTGTCAGCAAATCCTTTAATTATGGGCATGTTGAAAGATTGTGGTCGTCCGGTTAGAATTTAACTCTGTGTATATTTCAGAATCACAACCAACATCCAGAAGGTATTTTGTCCACACTGTGGTAATAAGACATTAACCAAACTCTCAATGACAGTAAAAGATGATGGTTCCATTCACTACTTCCTGTCTCGGAGAAGACCAGTCACAGGACGGGGTACCAAGGTTAGTTTTAAATTTTTTGGTAGCCTGTTTTTGATTGATTGATTGATTGTATGATGCTTAACACCGTTTTTAACAGTATTTAAATTATATTGTGGTGGCCAGTCCAACTCTCCTTGCTTTCCTGAAATTTCTGTTACCAGTACTTCACACAATCCAGCCACTTTCCTCATTACCATTGTCAAAACAATCATTAGCACTGAGAGAGGAACGAATCCTGTCCCAGTTACCATCGTCAATTACCAGGAAGAAATTTGCAGAGCTGGGGATCCAAAATACCTACCCCGTTCTTAAGTTGTGTGTGCTACCGACTTCTACCTCGGGCTCGGGTGCTTGTTTTTGAGCGATTCATCTAGGTATTGTCCCAGCCCTGTTACCATCTAGGTTGTCATAGTGTAAACAATTTGACATATTTTTTTTTATGTCTCTGTTATTACTGAAGATGAAGTTATTCCCCTTTTATTATATTCCTGTCAGTGAATTACCGGGATTTCTCAGTGTATTATTTTTTCAATTTTTCACAGTGAATAACATCACTAGTGATGATATAGTTTTAGAATGTTTGCCGGAACTACTTTTTTTCCTATATTTCTCAGTCTAATGTTTCTGTCTCTGCTACAAACATCTTTGGTAAACATTAGCACAGTGAAAAGATTTTCGGTACAGTCTTTCCAAACAATTCCGAGTTAACGACCTTGTGGGAGAAATCTTTCGAAAACATTTCGAGAAAAGAAGATAGCTTCTGTGGGAGAGAGCCCTTGGGAAATTTTGTGGAAAAAACGAGAAAATACTACCAACCAGCATTTTCTCCTTTTTCCATAATGCTTTCTATCCTATCAGAAAACCTAAGGTCTTTTGTACAAATTAAGTAATTGTCATCTGGAGATGTTTTTAATTTGGGAAAGTCTTAAACTTGTCATGTGGGAAAGGGTTAATTCTAATTTCATATGGCTGGGTTTAAATTGTGAAGGCGCAAAACAATGCATGCCTTCAAATGGAGAGATAGATGACGTAACTTACGTGCGAACCCTCAAGCTGCATCTGCCAAAAATGGATCACATGTTTGTAAAGAAAAGTCGTATGTAACATTCCGTTCCTGATAATTATTAGCAAACAAAGAGAGAGTTAGGAATATACTAAATAGAATAATCAACTGTTGGTGTGTGATATTAAAAATCTGACACTCGAATGGGGTTTGATAGAGTTAAAAAACTCGTCCTTCGGACTCGTTTTTCAACCGCATCACACCCCATTCTAGTGACAGATTTTTTATATCACACACCACCTGTTGATTATCCTCTATTTATTGACTTGGACTTTTCACTAAAAAGCAATTGCAGCAAATTTTTGCACCTGTATGCCAAACTTGTTATTGACAATCTACTCACATGAGCTTTTGTAATCGCTGAATGAGCCATACTCTGTAAGAAAGGGGTTTAATGCATCTTTTGTCCACTCAGGCTGACTTGGGTCGAAACTTATTGCTGTTGGTCAACTTTCTGCATGTCAAAGGACCAGTCTTCCTCCAGATTGAAAAAATTGTTAGACTAAATGGATTTTATGTATCCATAATTAAGTGATGACTTGCATGGTATAATGGATCATGGAAAAACACATTATTATATTTCATTTGTCTATTTTTAGAAATGTTTTGGGTAAAGAAATGTCGTAATTTAAGCTGGGGGGAATTATTTCCCCGTCACAATGAATATTTTCCTCCTGCCGAAAATCTGGAACTACTTTTTTAAGTTTTTTAAGTTTTTAAGTTTTAAAAGTGGCATTCGTTGACAAAATAATCAGAGGAAATATAATATATAATTTATTTCATCAGCTTGTGGTTAATATGGGGAAATATTTTCCTCAAAAGGGAAAGGTTCGCAAAAATAACTCGTGCCTTACGGCACTCGTTATTTTCGCATACCTTTCCCTTTTTCGGCAAATATTTCCCCATATTAACCACAAGCTGATGAAATAAACTCTATTTATTGTCTGGTTGAAAACGTGATAAAAGTGACTTTCGAGTTTCGGCAAAAGTATTAGTCAAAAGAGTCAAAGGTCACGATTTTTCATTTCAGTTTTCCTTACCATTACCAAAGGGAGGTAAGCATGCAGATAATCCTGTGCTAGTAGAAGATCAGCCTATACCACAGAACAGGGCACCAAGAAAGGCCCTTGCCACACTGGATGTGTTTGATCCTGATTATTGTGCGGGGACATCACCCTTTGCAATAAATGATGTCACAAGTCGGGCTTCCCAGTTAGGGATTAGAAGGGGTCACTGCTGGGATAAAAGGAATCCCAATATGAATAGAAAAGGGAGAAAAGGAAGAAGGAAATGATATATCACTCAGTCTCTTTCTCTGTCTTGTTTTTGGTGTTTAACCCTTTACCGAACAATCCAGAGTTTTAACAAACCTGTAGAAGAAGATTTGAAAGCATTGTGGGAAAAGGAGAAAATGCTGGTAACCAGCATTTTCTCCTTTTCCCTCAATGCTTTCTACCCTTTCAAAGACAGACCAAATCATTGTAGCAATATTTCAACATTTGTCATCTGCAAATGTTTTCAATTTAGCCAAGTCTAAAATTTGTCATCTGGTAAAAAATTAACAGTGTTTTCAACATTGCATCAGTCATATCATGGCAGCCAGTGCACTTATCTATGCTTTCCTGATGTTTTGTTTACCAGTACTTAGCACAAAATTCTCTCCCAAGCCACTGGCTTCTTTCCCACATTAACATTGTAGAAGTACTTCAAACAACATTCTTCCCAAGGCAACTGGCTGCTTTTTTGAAACAATAAACAGTCATGAGAGAAGAATAAATCTTGATGCAATGACTATTATTAATCTTTGGAAAGACTTTCGCCAAGCTTGGAATCAAAGGAAGCACCCTTAAGATTCAAGCCCCGAGTTTCACCTACTCAGCTATAGTGCATGGCTGTCTTAACGTAGTTATAAAATAAATAAATAAAAAAATATATACAAAAAGAAAACTATTTTCTTTGTCCTTTATTATTTTTTTTGACTGATCTTTTCTTTTTAAAATATTTTATCATTTTTTTTTGTATGTGACACTCAACATGTATTTTTCTTTTATACATAAATACAGTATTTCATTTTTCATCATTTTCATAACCAGAACAATTCCTATTTCTAAAGTTAAACTGAACTCTTGACCAAACAATGCTCTGGTTCAACAACCCTGAAGAAAAAGACTGAAAATATAGTGGGAAAGCAAGAACTTGCTGACAGTTACTCACTTTCCCACACTTTTTCCCCCCCTGTCACAAGCAAATTCCGTCATTTGATCCACATTTAATTTGTTGTCTATAAATGCTTTTAATTTGAAGGAGTCTAACATCTTGTCTTTTGGTAAAGAGTTGACAACTGTCAAACAACAAAAGTTTCTGTGTTGAGCACTGACAAAGTATGTACTCTTTTATTTTTGTTGTAGTTTAACCCTTTACCACACAGTCCAGACTTTTAATGACCTTGAGAAAGACGAGTTTTGAAAACATTGTGGGAAAGTGAGAAAATGCTTGTAACTAGTATTTTCTTTTTTCTTTCCCACGATTTTTTCTATCCCGTCAAAGTCATTTTCGACAATTTGAGCCGTATTTAATTTGTTGCCTTCAAATTTTTGGACAAGTTACAGAAGTATGAAATTTTGTTGTATGGTCAGGGGTTAACTCTTTACAAGGCAACAAAATTTTAGACTATTCTAAAAAGACATAAGCAGGTGACGTGGTGAATTGGTTCAACTGACAGGATTTGTCTTTGAAAAGGCAGAAAACACAAGGAAAGAAACATTTTCAACTCTTCCAACAATATCAAAAGCTTCTTCCTAAGGGTTGTTTTAAACTCGAGTTTGTTTGGTAAAGAGTTGAAAAAAAAAATTAAGAGATTGATTGCTTGTCACAAGCTACTGTTCTCTTTCTGACAATGTTATGCATTTCTTTCAAAATGTTTTCCCAATATGCCATTTGTAATAGTGTGGCCCAGTGACAGCCAAAGTAAACAGTGCTGGTATTAAGATTCATTTAAATATAAATTATTCTGTAAGTATGGAAATTATTGTGAAGATGACAATCTGTTATCGTGCGTTGGGTCCAAATGTTAATATCTGGTAGAAAAATGAATTTTAAAACCAAGTAAAAAGTAAACAAAAGATAAAGTGACTTGGCGACTTAGTTTTGAAATTAATTTTACTGCCAGTGACTGACACTTGGACCAACCTTGCAATAACAGATTGTCATCTTCATAATAATATCCATTAGTATGACAGAACTTTAAATGCAATTTAGCACAAGCTGTTTTAATTTTGCCCACCATTGGCCTTTAAGCATTTCCATTAAGACAAATTTTTAAAATCTACCAGACTGACAGCATCTGCAAATTTGTGAAATAGTGTGGGAAATGGAGAAATTGCTACTTACAAGCAATTTCTACTTTTTCCACAATATTTTAAAAGGCATCATCTGGAAACATATATGTATATTCTTTCTTCAGTTTTTCTAGCATTTTCCCCTTTTCTGATCATGTTTTCTATCCTTTCAAGGTCGAAATATCTTAACTCATTGTAGGAAAAAGATAAAATACCTATTAGCAGCATTTTATCCTTTTCCCACATTGTTTAAAAAAAAAAAAAATTCCCTAAAGTTTGTTAAAACTAAGATTATTTGACACAGGATAACAGAATATTATACATAAAACTTGATAAAGATTGCAAGAGAACTTGAATATTTAGTCATATCATTTCATAAATAATAACAAAGATACCTCACAGACATAAAACTGACAGTAATTATGTTCAGGAAACACTGGAGCAAATGGAGTAATTAGTTCAAAAGGAGCAACTTCTAAAAGCAGCTTTCCCAACACGCGACTCTCATTAAAAGTAACTTGTACTTTTAAAGCCTTTGCAACTAAAGTTTTCTGGGACTTCTCTAGAGACCCAGAGTTTTCTCTTTTTTGCACATTTCCTACTGATTCATAAACAAATCCCCGTATGATAGTTAAGCACGTTTGTTTTGGGTCTGCAATTGCTATCAATATAGACATGTCTAAAACTTTATGGTCTGAAAATGAATTGAACCCTTTACCAAACAATCACAAGTTTTAAAGACGTCCGGGAAAAAGGCTGGACCAGCATTTTCTCCTTTTCCCACAATGTTTTCTACCCATCTGGAGACAAATCCTATCAGTTAAGCCACATTGTCTACAAATCCTTTCAATTGAGACAAGTCTAAAATTGTGTTGTTTGGTAAAGAGTCCATGTCTATAACGCTCATCATATCAAACCAAATCAGACAGTCTTGCTAAACTTTTGGCCAATTTCCTGATTTTTTTTTTGTGAACAAAACTTGATCCATTGGATGTCAGTTATGCAACTTTTAATATTTAATACCTATCGCAGCAACAGCTCACATATTCATACATGTCCTGGGTTTCACCAGTACCAGGTGAGGGCTTTGATGTGTCTTACTACAGTTAATCCATGAAAGCATTACTGTAGTTTTCAACTAGGATTACCTGGAATGTTTTAGCTTGATCAAACCCTGAATGCCAAAATGAGAGTCTTCCTCCAAATTAAAAGCTCATCGTGTACAGGACTATTAGAATTTATAACTGTTCTTTGATTTCCTGGTTTATTACTCTTTGCCAATCAAACACTAATACTAGAGATGGTCCTTTCATCAAAATGATATCTAAGTCCATATTAACTCTACCAAACAACAAAATTTCAGACTAGACAAAATTGAAAGCATGTGCAGACAACAAAATAAAAGTCACTGAAAAAATTGAAATTTGTTTTTGGAGAGGTAGAAAACATTGTGGGAAAAGGAGAAAATGCTGGTTACCAGCATTTTCTCCTTTCCCAGAATGTTTTCAAAAGGCGTCTTTCTCAAGGTCGTTCAAAGTTGGGATTGTGTTGTAACGGTTAAACACCCATTCTTAATTTCATTCTCAGTCTAATTCTTGATTTAAAAAGTAACACAACTTCTGATTGGCTAAAACAAATTGGTAAGCCCATTAAAATTTTTGTTACTTTCAAAAGTGGAAATGTTTGAGAATAAGACTAACAATGTTCTTAAGAATGTTTAGTGAATATAGACTGGATAGGATAACTTGGATTTACATCACCCATTGTCTGAAATGTTCTACTTTGCTGACAAAAACTTAAATGCCTAAAAACTATAATTGACAAGGATGACCCTTTTTGTACAAAGAGGATGGAAACTAGGCCAAGATAGACTTGCATAACCCTTTACCATAAGATCCTTTGTTTTAACCCTTTGCCAAACAATTGTGGATTTTTAACTCTTACCAAACAACTGCCATTGATACGACAGAAAACATCATAGAAAAAGGAGAAAATGCTGCTTATCAGCCCTATCAAGGACAGAAATCCTCATTTGAGCTATGTTTGTCATCTGCAAATGCTTTCAATTTGGTAGAGTACAACAATTTGTTGTTTGGTAAAGAGTTAATCCTATAGAAGAAAGCTTTGGAAAACACTTTGAAAAGAAGGAAATGCTTGTAAACAGCATTTGTCTTCTTTACTTGCAATGTTTCTCTCTCCTTCCAAGGATAAATCTGATCATTTGAGTCTTTATGTTGTTTGTCGTCTGCAGTTCTTTCAGTTTGGTCCAGTTTTTACTTGTTGCCAAACAACAAAAATTTAGGCTTGTCAAAATCCAAAGCATGTGCAGACAACAACTTAGGTGTGGCTGAAAAGATAAGATCTGTCTTTGAAAGGGTAGAAAAACATTGTGCGTAAAGTAGAAAATGCTGGTTACCAGCATTTTCTCCTTTTCCCATAATGTTTTCAAAAGCCTTTTTTCTTCAGGGTCATTAAAACTTAAGATTGTATGGTAAAGGGTTTTAAATTGCCATCTGGTACAGAGATAAGGACAATTTTTGCTTTATTTGGTAACGTGACATGCCACTCCCAGACAAGGAAACTATTTTATAAAACTGCTTTGACACAATTTCTGTTATAAATTTATACATGTCCATATTTTGTGTTTTATATTGTGCCTGATACTCAATTTCACATAAAACTGAAAACACTAATCCTTTACCACGCAATTCCAAGTTTTAAAGACCCCTATATGAAAAGGCTCTGGAAAACATTGCAGGAAAAGGAGAAAATGCTGGACACCAGCATTTTCTCCTTTTCCCACAATGTTTTCTTACCTTTCCCTCACAACTTCCGTCATTTGACCTACATTTGTTGTCTGCAAATGCTTTAACATTGGACCAGTCTAAAATTTTGTCATTGGGTAAAGGGCCAAGTGCCTTTTGATATCTATAGTAATAAGAGGCTTACTATTAAATGACTAATTTGCCCATTTTGACTCATTTCTCCATGACAAAAATGATTTCTCGTTTGTCCCATATGAGCATTCTGTTAGTTTTAATTTGAGCTTTGGTTCAGGAGGCCCTAGATATGACTCTTAAAACTTATCTGGGCAGACACTGACAAAAATATCATTACCAGTTAGAATAATTACATTTATGCAAGGTTTTATGTACATGCAAACATAATGGCAAAATGAAAAGATGCTGGTAACCAGAATTTTCTCTTCTTACCATATTTTCAAAAGCTCTCTTTATCAGAGTCAAGAAAACACATGACTGTTAAGTAAACAATTACGAAAGTAAAGAGAGAAATATGTGACAGTATTAAGGCTCTCTTTCCTAAACTCTACCAAATGACAAAATTTTAGCAACGTCAAATTTGAGAGCACTTGCAGCTGATAACTTTGGTACAAATAAACCATAATTCTTTGATACAGTAGTACACATTGTCGGAAAAGGAGAAAATGCTGGTTACCATTTCAACAATGTTTTCAAAGGGTCTTTAAAACATGGGATTGCTTGATAAAGGGTTAAACATCATGACATTGTGAGAAATGGAAAAAAGCTTACTATGGGGCAACTTCTCTGTACTGAGTATACTCAATACAATCATAACAGATTACTTAATTATGTGCCTACGTATTTGACAAACACAATTTCTGATGCTCTTACAATGTTGGAAAAATGTGGGAAAAGGAGCAATTACCTGTGACAAGTAATAGCTCCTTTTTCCAGAATGCTTTTTAACCCTTAAAAAAAAAAACATGCAAGAGGAAAGGAAAAACATTGATTCATTTTAAAAAATTATAAAAAAAGATAAAATTTCAAAGTTCATACATAATCTACTGATGTCTATTTAACAACCTTTAAAAGCAAAACTTTTAACACTTGCCATTCTTGATAAATATATTGGACAGTCTCAGTCGGTGCTCAAGACGTAGATATGGCCCATTCAAGATTATTATTGTCAGAATATTTGGCAAAGTAGCAGACATAGTAGATTCAAGATCAGACTGCACATTCTGTGCAGTCTGATCTTGATCTACAATGTTTGCATAAGCCACTCAAGCTAGGTTTTGCATTTCAAGGATTACATAGCTGCTGTGGACAGGTGCAGTATAGGATCAGACTGCAGAAAATCTTGTTCTGATCATTCTAACTAGTAATGTCACAAAAAGGTGATTAATCCCACCATGTGCTTGGTAGAGAAGTCAAACCTTGCCAGAGAAAGGCATAACAAGCACTACATGAAGGTGCCAACGCTCGGCTGCAGGTGCTTGATTTTCAGTAAAAATTTTAAGTCAAAAAAGGGGCATAACTGTACAAAAATACTTTGATGGTTATCTGCCTTTGTTGTATGAGATTTCCTTTTGATAGTTAACAATTTGTCCAACTTGGAAGTAAATATCTTCATTACTAATAAAGATATTACAAAATGTGAAAACTTTTTGCACAACGACGATGCCAGGTCTACGATAATAACGTCATTTTCTTCAAATACAGCCTAGCTAAAAATGTTTAAATCTATGGGGAGATGATTCTTCAATCAAAGTATACATCCCAAAATGGCCTCTTGCAGATGTACAAAGTTTTAGCTCGTTTATGTTATAGATATAGTTGAGTGAGCAGCAAAACTAAAGAGAAAATTGTAACACTTGTACACCCTGTACCTGTAAGCATATCAACAGAATGATGGACTGCCCATTTCCAGAATACTCCCAAAAAAACAAGTGTTTTGTGGGGTATAATTTGCAGATTGTACAATACAAGATAACAGCAGTTCCTAGGGATCACAGTAATGAAACACTAGTACTCTATACTTATTCTCTTTCGATTCAAAATTAAACACAATGAGTTTTGTCAGCTGTAAATAAAAACGTAACAATCTGTGCTAATGTATTCTCCAACAACATACTGGTAATCTATGAAAATCCTCTCTCACAACTTAGTAAACTACAGAATATAATGTGATTTCACCATTGATATATCAAAATCACAGTGCAGTATTGTTTCTATTTTCAAAGTAACGATGTGTATTTACTATTTTTAACATTAGACTCTCCATATTGATACGCCATACTTTTTGACCTCTAAATGTTCAAATTTTCCAAAATTCACTCAGGAGTAGAAGAAAAACCATTAATTTTAGTCTATTATAAAAAGCATGTCAGAAAAAGAACTGTTTTGATACACAGATCTGGGACTGCATTCACCAACCATCCTATATTGCATTCTAGCTCTAATTATCAAGAATTCTGAAATTCTGACTGGCTAAAGCATTTGGTTCAGCCAATCAGGAATTGTGTTACTTTCTAAATTCAGAAATGAAACAGAAATGCAAGTTTTGATTAATGGATGAATACAGGCCCAAGATATTTTCAATCCATGAACACCAAAGTACAATAATTTCACAATTTTTGTGTTCAGTCAGTGAAATCTTTAGCTAGCTTACCAATACACATAACAAACATAATCCTCTATCAGAAAAGTATGGAAAAAAAATCTGGTCTTGCAGTAGCACTTAATTACATTCTGCCCATGGCACTTTTAGAACAACTCACTAAAAGAAAGTAAAAACTCATTTACTGTACATGTAATTAAAAATCAAGCAATTCTTATTTGAAAACTACCCTGATGTTTTCACTGAAACCTTAAGACAAGCATTTTCTCCTTTCCCTACCATGTTTCCAACCCTTTGAGAATCAAATACTGTCATTTGAGCCACATTTTAACCCTTTACCAAACAATCCCTGGTTTTTACGACCCAGAGGAAGAAGCCTTCTGAAAACATTGTGGGAAAAGGAGAAAATGCTGGTAAGCAGCATTTTCTCCTTTTCCCACAATGTTTTCTACTCTTCTAAAGTCAAGTTTCAATTTTTGAGTCACATTTATTTTGTTGTCTGCAAATGCTTTCAATTTGGACAAGTCAAAAATTTTGTCATTTGGTAAAGGGTTAATTTATTCATAATCTGCAAAGGATTTCAATATGGACAAGTCCAAAATTTTGTTGTCTCGTAAAAAGTTAACCCTAACCACTAGATCCTGAGTTTTAATGAACCTGAAGAAGAAGGCCTTTGAAACCATGGTGGAAAAAGGAGAAAATGCTAAAAACCAGCCTTTTCTTCTTTTCCCATGATAATGTTTTCTACCCTTTCCAACACAAGCCTTATACAAGTCATACTTAATTCATACTCTGCAAATGCTTTCAATCTTGAAAAGTCCTAAGATTTTGTCACCTGGAAAAGTTAATAAGTTAATATAAATGGTACTTACAGTAATTTTGATGGGTCTAACATTGCCCTGTGTTTTAATGGGTAACATTATTCCCAAATAAAGCATTTTTGAAATATCACCGATGTGAAATAAACCAAAATGAAAATTTCTTACTTATCCAAATTGAAAGCATTTGCAGGCAACAAATTAAACGAACTTCAAATGCTAGAATTTGTGAAAGGAATACAATCAATGTGGATACAGGAAAAAATGTTGGTAAGAAGCATTCCTTCCTTTTCCAACATTGAACAATGTTTTCACAAGGCTTCTCTTTGAAACAGAAGTACCTGAAAGAGAGTTAAGTGTGCATACCAATATACATAAACCATTAATTCAATCTGGCACACATTTGAACAGTGCTCTTGCAAAAGAAAGTTCAATGCATATCCATCATGCATTATACATGCGAATCATCATATAATCATGGATCCATAAGGTCCATTTTGTCTGACAACTGACTGAAGCATACGGTAGACTGGTCCTATGGCATGCAGCAAATTGACACCAATAACAAAAAGCTTTGATCAAGGTCAGCCTGCAAGGACTGCACAGGCTGACCTGGGTTGATACTTTTTGCAGATACATTAAACCCCCATTTCATAGAATATGCTCATTTACTTAGTAATTTAACATGTCAACATTGTAAATGTACATAAATTGAAAGACTATTGTGCCATTTTTACAGCAATATAAACCTATTATCTCTACATTTTTACAGAACTCCTTGAGCACTCGCCACAACCTCACTTGATTTTTGGTTTCATTTCATTGTTTTTTCTACTCCCCAAAAAACATTGTGGATTTTTTTCCACCATGTTTTTCTATCCTTTCAAAGATACTACCAATCATTTGAACCAGATTTCTCACCTTCAGAGACTTTCTACATGAACCAATCAAAAATATTGTCCTCAGTACAGAGTTCACGCTTTACAACAAATACCTAACTTTGATCAAGCTTGAGGAAGAAGGCTTTATAAAACACTGTGGGGGGGAAAAAGGAGAAAAAACTGGTAAGCAGCATTTATTCCATTTCCCACAAAGTTTTCTAAAATTTCAAGGTTAAATTTCATTATTTGAATCACACTTCATTTGTCGTCTACAAACGCATTCAAATCAGACACACTAGAGATCTTGTTCTCTCGTTTAAGAGTTAGAGCAATCACTGCAAATACATGGATTACAACTGAAATCAGTACATGAGCAATAGGTACTAACTATGAAAAGACTGCTGAATTGTCTACAGTAAAGTTTTCTTAAATACAGCTTTCACAATAAAATGTGCTGGGCAATGTTACTTTTGTCTGTAGAACACTTAATGGATCAAAAAAAAAAAACATTTTCAATTAAGAACTAGAGGCGCTTGAGCGCCTGTATCGCTCCACAGGCCTGATATTTCTATAATGGCGAAAGGAACTTTTTAACAATTATCATTCAATCCTGCATTTTAGCTCACTGAAGAAACAATTTGGTAGACAACCACCATAGGAACTTACCTGCAAAACAACAATGAAATCCAATGAATAGTTTTAGAGAAGAAATTTTTCAAAGATTTTACTTTATACCATAAAAGGAAAATGAGTCTCCCATAAAAGCCATGTTTTTTGACAGATCTTTTTTTTTTTAAGGAATTCTGTAAACCTGTATCTAAGGAACATTCCTGCAAAATAATAATGCTATCCAAACAGCGGTTTGGGAGGAGAAGATTTTTAAAGGTTTTTTACTTTGGTTGCCATGGCAACCAGAATTCTTCATGGAACACAATTATTTGAAGGAATTTGAAAGAGGACCACCAAAGGAACATTCTTGTGAAATTTGGTAAAAATCCAGTCAATAGTTTCTGAGGAGAAGTTTTTTAAAGAAAAAGTTTACAGACGCACGCACGCACGGACGAACAGACGAACGAACGGACGGACGCACGCACGCACGGACGCACGAAAGACACAACGCCATGACAATACCTCGCTGGCCTTCAGCCAGTGGAGCTAACAACAATGAAATCCAATGAATAGTTTTAGAGAAGAAATTTTTCAAAGATTTTACTTTATACCATAAAAGGAAAATGAGTCTCCCATAAAAGCCATGTTTTTTGACAGATCTTTTTTTTTTTAAGGAATTCTGTAAACCTGTATCTAAGGAACATTCCTGCAAAATAATAATGCTATCCAAATAGCGGTTTGGGAGGAGAAGATTTTTATAGGTTTTTTACTTTGGTTGCCATGGCAACCAGAATTCTTCATGGAACACAATTATTTGAAGGAATTTGAAAGACGACCACCAAAGGAACATTCCTGTGAAATTTGGTAAAAATCCAGTCAATAGTTTCTGAGGAGAAGTTTTTTAAAGAAAAAGTTTACGGACGCACGCACGAACGGACGGACGAACGGACGGACGCACGACGGACACAACGCCATGATAATAGCTCTCTGGCCTTCGGCCAGTGGAGCTAAAAACAGATGATGCAGTTTCACAGGTTTTATTACCAGAATATGACGCAAAGTAGCAGACAGTGCAGATCGGATATCAGACTGCATGTTTCATGCAGGCTGTTCTTGCATTTACACTGTCCCAAAAAACACCAAAAACTTTCTGCAAATTGCTCTAAGTGTTAAAGGAATGTGATTCCTCTTTGGAGTTTATTTTTTACTATTGAATACGAGCAATGGTCTGGCCAAAGGGGGTTTAATGCACTTTAATCTCCATGATGGATTGTACCAAGCAATTAATTGCATAATTATAGATCCATAAAAATCCATTTTGCCTGACAGCAGACTGAATTGCAAGGTAAAATTGTTCTTTGACACGTAGAAAATTAACCAATGGCCAAAAAATTAGACCCAGGTCAGCCTACATGGACCGTGTCTGCTGAGCTGGGTCGATACTTTCTGCAGATGCATTAAACACCCTTTTCACAGAGTACGGCTCATATGCATGTACCAATATTACACTTCATGATATAAAAAAGAAGCCGGAACTGTATTTCTTTTAACCCTTTACCAACCAACCCTGCGTCTTCTCAGCCCTTGAGAAGGCTTATGAAACCCTTGAGGCGAAAGGAGAAAATGATGCTCTTTTTTATGTTATCTACCCTTTCAAAGACCAATCCCATCATTATAGCCTCATTCTTGTGAACCCTTCACCACACAATCTCAAGTTTTAATGACCCTGAAGAAGACGGCTTTTGGAAACATTATGGGAAAAGGAGAAAATTCTGGGAACCAGCATTTTCTCCTTTTCCTACAATGTTTACAAGCCTTTACACCACAAATTCCATAATCTCAGCAACACTTAATTTGTCACCTGCACACACTTTGGATGTCTAAAATTTTGTTGTTTGGTAAAGAATTAAATTTGTCTGCCAATGCTTACGATGTAGATCAGTCTAAATTTAGTCATCTGCTGTCTGGCAGAGACTTTGAAACAAAAATATCGAGCCATGCTCTGTGAAAAGGGGGCTTAATGCATCTGCGAAAGTATCGACCCAGGTCAGCCTGCGCAGTCCGTGCAAGCTGACCTGGGCCGAAACTTTTCACTATCGGTCAATTTTCTGTAAGTCAAAGGACCAGTCTATCTCATGATTAAGTTGATTATTACAAAAGATGGATATTATAGGTGCACAAGTATGTAATGGATTGCTTGGTACCATGGACCACGGAGGTACATTAAGCCCCCTTTTGCTGGACCAGGGCTCATTTCTTTTGATTAAATGTGAATACATACTTTTTTCCTCTCTAATAACAGGGAATTCATGTAAATACAATTACATTCAGGTTATTTGATTAAAAACTTTGGTTATGACTTTTCCTTAGCCCTTACAGCACTTTTCCCATATAATTGTTGCTTTTGTGACAAGTGTTGATCAAGAAGAGACTGCACAAAACACACAGTCTGATCTTTGATCCACATTGTCCCCTTCGCTGAAACACTATTGACAAACCTTGAAAGTATAAAAATTTGAGTCTTATTTCTAGACTGATATCGTTGATTGGGTTTATTTGTTGCTCTTAGAGCTAAGATCACCCTTCACTTCATTCATTCATGACTATTAACCCAAAAAGCCAATTACCCTTTAACGTCCCATCCGGAGTTTTAACAACCCTAAGAAAGACCTTTGAAAACATTGTGGGAAAAGGAGAAAATGCTGGTAACCAGCATTTTCTCCTTTTCCCTCAATGTTTTCACCGCTTCCAAAGATATATTTCAGTTTTTGAGTCATATTAATTTTGTCGTCTGCAAATGCTTTGAATTCTGACAGGTCTAAAATTTTGTTGTTTGGCAAAGAGTTATGCACAAACTGTATTGCTTATCCAGACAATTAAGATCCAGACCAGACTTCATAGAAACTGCAGTCTAATCTTGGATCTACATTGTCGGCTATTTCATTACATATTCTGTCCAAAACAACCTTGAAACTGCAATATTTTTGGCTGTTTGTCCTCATTTGAAATATCCACTATATTAATTCAGTGCTCTAAGGGTTAAAGGAATGGTCTAAATACAGCTTAATACATATTAAATAGAGAAGCCAAGACAAAAAATTAAAAACAAAGTAAGACTAGAAAACAGTGCTTTAAAAATCTGAAAGAGCTTGAGATGATGAATTCTTTGTAAAATTTTGGTTGTGCATGTATTCTTTTCAAAACTACAAAATTTAAGACTTGTTCAAAATGAAAGCAGTTGAAAACAAGTATTTAAATACTACTCAAATGTTATGATTTGTTTCAAAACAGGTATAAAAACATAACAGGAACAAGAGGGCCAAGATGGCCCTGAATCGCTCACCTGAATTTTTGAGAGGAACATAATCATTTTTTTTTTGAGGTATTGAAACTTTGGAAACAAAATCATTATTTTGCTAAGCAATTTGATCACCCAAGGACAATTTCTTGAAGAAGAGCACATGCTCAATAGTGACTAAAAACATGAGTTGAACAAGAGCACCACATGCAGGTGCCAACAATTGGCTGTTGTTTTTTGACAGATAAAAATTTCCCTAACAAATTTTGAAAAGGGTCACCCTAGGAACATTTCTGTGAAATTATTTCAAAATCTGACCAGCCGTTCCAGAGAAGAAGAATTAAGAAATTCCTCGTCATGTCCCTGTAGTGCAAATAGCCCCCACAATCAGAGCCATGTTTCTAGACAGATCACAATTTTGTGAACAATTTTTGAAAAGAGTCACCCAAGGAACACTGCTGTGAAATTATTTCAAAATCTGACCAGCAGTTTCAGAGAAGAAGAATTTTTAAGAATTTCTTCATTTCTGTATAGTGCAAGTAGCCCACATTCACCAGAGCCATGTTTCTTGACGGATCAAAATTTCGCGAACAATTTTTGAAAAGGGTCACCAAAGGAACATCTCCATGAAATTACTTCAAAATCTGACTAGAGGTTTCAGAGAAGAAGATTTTTTAAGAATTTCATCATTTCTGTATAGTGCAAGTAGCCCCCATTCACCAGAGCCATGTTTCTTGACGGATCAAAACTTCGCGAACACTTTTTGAAAAGGGTCACCCAAGGAACATTGCTGTGAAATTATTTCAAAATCTGACTGAATTTTTAAGAGTTTCTTCATTTCTGTATAGTGCAAGTAGCCCACATTCACCAGAGCCATGTTTCTTGACGGATCAAAATTTCGCGAACAATTTTTGAAAAGGGTCACCAAAGGAACATCTCCATGAAATTACTTCAAAATCTGACTAGAGGTTTCAGAGAAGAAGATTTTTTAAGAATTTCATCATTTCTGTATAGTGCAAGTAGCCCCCATTCACCAGAGCCATGTTTCTTGACGGATCAAAACTTCGCGAACACTTTTTGAAAAGGGTCACCCAAGGAACATTGCTGTGAAATTATTTCAAAATCTGACTGAATTTTTAAGAGTTTCTTCTTTTCTGTATAGTGCAAGTAGCCCACATTCACCAGAGCCATGTTTCTTGACGGATCAAAATTTCGCGAACAATTTTTGAAATGGGTCACCATAGGAACATCTCTGTGAAATTACTTAAAAATCTGACCAGCGGTTTCAGAGGAGAAGATTTTTAAAGAATTTCTTAGAAAATTCCATTTGGTTGCCATGGCAACCAGAGTTTTTGATGGAATCAAATTCTGTGAACAAGTTTTAAAGAGGACCTCCCAAGGAACATTCCAGCCAAGTTTGGTCCAAATTGGGTCAGCGGTTTAGGAGGAGTTGATGTTTAAAGAATTGTTGACGACGCACGACGGACGACGCATGACGGACGACGGACACCAGGTGATCCTAAAAGCTCCCCTTGAGCACGTTGTGCTCAGGTGAGCTAAAAAGAGAAATGCTAGTCACCAGCATTTTCTCCATTTTTCCACAATGTTTTCGAAAGTAAATTTCGAAAAATTTAAAAAAAGGAAAACTGACTGGCAAATGGTTAAAAGATTAACTGTTGCAGATCCCTTTAATTTTTTGTCACTTTACGCCCAAATATTTTGAAGTTGATACCATTTCCACACAACTTTTTCATCGGGCAGCAAGCCACTTCACTTCCACAAATAATGTGGCAAAAAGGTAACTGCTCATAATAAGCGATTTCTTCTTTTTCACACCTCTTTTTTTCCATGCTTAATTAGTATACATGTATATCCAGAATTTATGTAGATGTATGTATGTGATCATACATATTTTATCAAAGGATGTTTATAAACATCATCTGCTCAATTTCATTCCAAGAGGTGAGACAATGTATGGTCGATAGCCTGATTTTCAAATGTCTAAACTCTTCACCAAACAACAAATTTTAGACTCTGTTATATTCAAAACATCTGCAGACAACAAATTTCAAAATTGATTCAAATGAGCTTCAGCCCTCTGTAGAATAGAAAACATTGTGGGAAAAGGAGAAAATGCTGGTAACCAGCATTTTCTCCTTATCACACAATGTTTTCAAAAGCCCTCTTCATCAGTCGTAAAAACCAGCGATTGTTTATGGTTAAATACTGGAAAAGTAGGAAAACTATTGATTCTTTTCTATTAAGAGCACACTGTGACCCTATCTGTGTTTTTGTTGATAAAGGTGTTCACCGTGGATCAATCCTCAAATAAATACTGATGTAACAATAACAAATACATTTAAAAAGATATACACATATTTGAGCCATGCTCTGTAAAAGGGGGGTTTAATGCCTCTGCAAAAAGCATCGACACAGATCAGCCTGCTCATACTGACCTGGGTTGAAACTTTTTGCAATTGGTCAATTTTTAATGTATCAAAGGACCAGACTACCTCATGATTCAGTCGGTTGTTAGACAAAGTGGATTTTATAGATCTATAATTTCATGACGAGTTTCTTGGTATAATGCATCATGGCATTAAACCCCTTTTTTTGCCAGAGTGCCATTCATGAAGTTTACATGTTGAGAAATCCTGTCAGCATGTCTCTTCTTGTAGGAATAACTTTTACCATGTGCCAATCCTCATGTAAATACCGGTTGGATGATACTGAATACATACCAGGGGCATGTATATAAATTGATTTCCTTGACATGATAAAGGTCCCTGTTAAATGTAGCCATTTGTGTGGGAATAATGGATAAGATCATCATGGAAATCCACATTTAAATATTGCTGGAACTATCACAAATACATATCAAAGCTTTTACATGTGTTGAAGGTCCCTGTCAGCCGTAGTCATTCTTGTATGAACAACAGATGGATCAACCCTCAGGGAAATAATGTTAAAACAGTAACGAGTACATTCTTATGCATGTCCATGTATTTGGTTCACTACCATGTTGAGATGTTGAGGGTCATTCTTGTAAGAAGAGTGGAAGGTCGCCATGGACTGATCCTCGCTCAAATACTTATGGAACAGTAACAAATACATACAAATGCATGTCCACATGTTCAGGCCGTTAGCATGTTGAAAGGCCTATATCAGTCTGAATCATTTTTGTAGGAGTAATGAATGTGACCTGAAAGAGACAATTAAATAGAGACTGTATTCAAGGTAAAGTTTGTTTTTTTAGTGATGAGAGAGAGAGAGGGGGAGAAAGAGAGAGGGGGTGGAATATTCCTGAGACTAGTTCTAAATTCTATTGATCAGTTTAAGTAGACCTTTTATTAAACTTTCCTAGGTTTTTTTACAAGCCAAAGGAAAGCTGGGGAAAAGGAGAAAATGCTTGCCAGCATTTACTCATTTTCCTAAAGTGTTTTCTTCCATATGTAAGAAAGACTCTTTAATTTGAACATAGGCTTCCAACACTGACATTTTGTTACCTGGTACAGAAATGATACTATGAGTACACAAAAGCAATGTTGTTTTGATGGTGAAACATTCCTTTTCAGGAGCAATTTCTACTTTTGCCAAAACCTTTCCCAACTATTCATTTAAAAAGCCTTAATGTATATTGATAATCTGTATTTACAAGGACATTTTCAAGGTTGTCTGTGGCAAATTTGAATCTGTAATGAATCGACCTTCATGCTAAACCCTGAAGTGCAATAAATTTCCTTTCTGGTGACCAGCAATTTCTCTTATTTCCACAATGTTTCCAAAGGGCCTCTTTCTCAGGGTTGTTAAAACTTGGGGATTATGTGATTAACACTTTACCAGACAATCTGTGTTTTAACGACCCTGAGAAAGAAGCCTTTTGAAAACAATACTGGAAAAGGAGAAAATGCTAGTAACCAGCATTTTCTCCATTTCCCACAAGGTTTTCTACCCATCCTGAAACAAATTTCAATTTTTGAATCACATTTATTTTGTCGTCTGCAAATGCTTTCAATTTGCACTGGTCTAAAATTTTGTCATTTGGTAAAGAGTCAAGGGGAAAATTATGCGTACCAGACATAGCTTCCATTGTGGTCTCTGTACAATCCACAGCTAAATGTTTATTTGAACCACAGTTAGAACAGTATGTCTTTTTCACTTTCTTATTATAGCCTCCGTTAGAATTGTTGTTTGGATTATGGTTGCTGTTGTAATAGTTATATCCATACATATAGTTTGGAACATTCCCTGTCACACCCTGCCCTCCATGATTGACTAATCCGTATGTATGATTATACAACTGTTCCTGGTTCATTCCATTTAAATATGGATGATGCTGCATAAACATAGTTTGCAATGGTATCATTCCATTTGGGATCTGCCACATATTTTGTGGTACTGAAGGCATATAATGTAAAGGTGTTGTTGATGAACTGTGTCCTGTACAGCCACATGAGCTGCAGCTTGACCGCAAAGTTTGTGAACAATGACTAGTGGACTGACTCTGACCAGCCACTGACTGGGTCACTGACACACTCGTCGTAGTTGATTGAGTGGAAATCACAGGTATTCGAAGATTGGGAGATGAATCGCTGTTGATTGGAGACTGATTGTGTCCACATGTATCAATACTGTTGACATTGCCTACACTGTTTGTCTGATGACCCTGTGTTGTTGGCAAGGCTAATGTTGGTATAGGTAGAACCAGTCCAGGGTTACCAGGAATAATTTTACCTGCACTGTTATTGCTGGATACATTGATCTGTGAACCAGTCACTGGTGGAGACTGTGCTGACGTCAATAATCCAGGCTGTATCAATGGTTTGGGAACAAAATTCATGTGAGATCGATTCAAAATAGCAGGGGGATGTCCACCTACCACCGGGAATACAGGCCTATGACCTGGATCTGCTGCAAACATACCATAACCATGGAAATTTGTTCCAGTCGTCATGGTAACATCACGTAAGTGCTGAGGAATGGACATGGGACCTCCTTTAAAGCTGTTTTCAGGCATATTGACAATGTATTTGGGTGGAATGCCAATGTTTGTGTGAGCAGGTATTGCTTTGTTATATGGAGGCCTAACAAGCTGAGGTCTTGGTGCATTGTACGTCGGATCAGAAGTATAACCACTATTGCCTTGCTGTCCCGGCTTGCCATTGAAACCTGGTCTTTCACAGTTTAGTGGCGGGGTTTCACTGTTTGAGTTGGAATCTTGACAAGCATCTTCCTTGACCGACTCTTGGGGATACAGCCGTGAAGAACTGCCATGGCTGTGGCCTTTACTTTTATTGTATGGTTTAGGATGGCCTTGAAGTTTATCTGGAAAACGAGATAAAAATATTTCAGCCATGCTCTGTGAAAAGGGGGTTTAATGCATCTCTGCGACACATTGTACCAAGCAAACGATCACATAATTATGGATCCATAAAATCCATTCAGTCCAGCAACCAATAAAACTATAAGGTAGACAGGTCTTGGGAAATGCAGAAAATTTACAAATAGCAAAAAGTTCTGACCCACGTCAGCCTGTGCAAAGGTCAACACTTTGCAAATGCATTAAACCCCCTTTCACAGAGCATGGCTCATTTAATTATCCTAGTCTCAAACCTTTTACTTCGATCAGTGTATCATCTCTCTAATTCAAATACTCAATGGATGGTTTTACCTTTATTCCTGAAGCAAACATTACCAAGTTTTAATGACCATAAAACTATGGTAAGATAGCTTGATTGTATGGTGTTTAACGCCATTTTCAACATCATTTCAGTTACACTGCGGCGGCCAGTGCACCTATCAATGCTTTCCTGGACTTTCTTTTACCAGTATTCTGCACAATATTCTTTCCAGGCTGCTTTTCCACATAATCATTGTCGAAACAATGGTCAGCGGTGAGAGAGATATGAACCCTGGCACAATGACAATCATCAATCCTCGCAAACAAATTGGTTGAGCCAGAGATTGAACCAGCGATCCCGTTCTCAAGTCATGTACACTACCGACTGAGCCACCGGGGCTTGGCACCATAAGTAAGACCACTTTTAAAAACATCGAGAAAATGCTGGTGACCAGCAACTACTCCTTTCCCATCAATGTCTTCTACTCATTTGAAGACAAATTCCATCATTTTAGCCAAAACTGATTTGACTTGTGCAAAGTGTTTAAATTCAGACTAGTCCAAAATTTTGTTATCTAGCTAAAAGGTTAACAAACATCATTGCTATTTAGTTTTAACCCTTTCCCAAACATTGAATTTTGGACTCTTTCTATTTCAAAACATCTGCAAACAATGAATTCAAAATTATGCAAATTAACTTGAGCTCTCTGATAGGGTTGAAAACATTGTGGGAAAAGGAGAAAATGCTGGTTACCAGCATTTTCTCCTTTACCCACAATGTTTTCAAAAGCCTTCTTTCTCAGGGTCGTGAAAACAAGGGCTTGTTTGGTAAAGGGTTAAGAGACCACTTCTAAAATCATAATAGTGAATGAAGAGACTGTTAATTCTTTAGCAGGATATTTTAACTCTTTACCACACAATCCTGAGTTTTAATGACCAAAATGAAGAAGCCTTTTGAAAACCTTGTGGGCAAAGGAGAAAATGCTGGTAACCAACATTTTCTCCTTTTCACACAATGTTTTCTACCCTTCCAAAAGCCAATTTCTGTTTTTGAGTCACAATTATTTTGTTGTCTGCATAAGCTTTCAATTAGGGCAAGTGTAAAATTTTGTCATTTGTTGAAGGGTGAATCTTCAATTGACTCTTTGGTATTTAATACTGAAACTACCATATAGCTGCATACCTTGATCACTATCTTCTGATGAGCTGTCAGTCACTGGGATGTTAGCCGACGGTTTGTTACCTCCGCTAGTTAAATGCGGGCTCTGTGAGGGACTAGAATACTCCGAATTGGTGGGTGATATCTCCTGTCGACCTGTCATCACTTGGTTGGGAAAGGGATGAAAACCATAAATATTCTGGCAGAAAGGAGGATGTATAGGGTGAGGAAAGGGTAATGGGTGTTGTATATTTGGGGGTGGGAGGTACGGGTGTGGGGGTGGAGGCTGACACATCAATACTGCAGCTGTCGGATCGATAACACCGTTAGGTATATTGGGTACCTTCGAGACCTTTGATCTGAAATAGAAACAGTTATACACAACATATATTTGAGCCATGCTCTGTGAATAGGGGGCTTAATGCATCTGCGAAAAGTATCGACCCAGGTCAGTCTGCGCAGGCTGAAACTGGGCCAAAACTTTTTGCTATCGGTCAATTTTCTGCATGTCCAAGGACCAGTGTACCTCATGATATAGTCAGTTGTTAGACAAAATGGATTTTATGGATCCATAATTATGTGATGACTTGCTTGGTATCATGGATCACGGAGATGTATCTAGCTCCTTTTTGCCAGAGCATAGCTCATTTTATTTCTCAAACAAGTTTCTTACAAAAACAAAATTAGCTCAATAGCTCCTTTTAACATCTTGACCCAGACCTCTATTGCAAAATTTGTGGTAACAGAAACTTCAGAAAGACGGACTTAATCCTTTCACAATTATTATCATCAATCCATGGAAAGAAATTGGCCGACTGGACATCCGCACCAGCAAACACCTGTTGTCCTGTATGCTACCAGCAGAACTACCGGGGCATGGCTTGGCAGCAATCAATCGATCTAAATGGTGTATGTAACAACAGACAGTACAGTAACAGGCTAAAAGGCAGGGAGCTATGCCTAGTTTATTCCCTCTATAAGGCTTGACATGAAATTTTAAGCATCCCAAGCTATTTCTTTGTCACTGATTTAAATGCACCTTTCTTTGTGATAGTTTCTTATTGAAACTTAAATCAACCCTTTACCAAACAATCCTGTGATTTGACAACCTTGAGGTACAAGACTTTTGAAAACATTTTGGGGAAAGGAAAAATGCTGGTAACCAGCATTTTCTCCTTTTCCAAGATCTGTTCAACTGTTTCAAAGAAAATGCCCATTATTTGATCCACATTTGATGTCATCTGCAACTACTTTCAATTTTGGCAGGTGTAGAGCTTTGCCATCTTGTAACAGATTAAACAATCTGGGCTTACACCAAACTTCTTCCCATTTAAAATCAATCAATATGCAAAGCTTCAAAATGATTGCTTTAAGAATAAAGATTTTCTGTATTTGAAGAGTACTTCAGCTCAATATTACACAAACCCGAGTTTTAAGAACCCTGAGGAACAAGCCTTTTGAAAGCATTGTGGGAAATGGAGAAAATGCTGGTAACCAGCATTTTCTCCATTTCCCACAATGCTTTCTACCCTATCACAGACAATTTTAATCATTTTAGCCATACAGTTGTCTGCAATTGTTTTCAATTTGGACCAGTCTGTATTATTGTTGAGTGGTAAAGGGTTGAAAATATTTTCAAACCTCATTCTTTCTCCTATTGAAGTTTTTAGTGTCAAGGCAGCTTCCTTCGATAAACCAAGGTTTTCTATATCTTCAATTCTCATCTCATTGAGCTAAAAATATAAAATGTATATAACATATTTACAGTAATTTCAAAGGGGAATAAAACTTGATTTTGTGTGCTTTCTTTTTAATCTTAACAAAAACTGCTATTTTCAATTGCATCCAAAGATGACTTTTAGAATTAGAACCTAGAAAGAAACACATCTAGAAAACACAAGGAATTACCAAATTGCACATTTGTACTATAAAATTTCCTATTTCATTAGTTAACAGTATACCCATTATTGCATAACAAGGGGTAAATATATTTTTTACACAGAAACATACAGGTTACATATGGCCTGCAACACGCGAAAAGGGGCATTCGGACATTTGCGTAAAGTGTCGTCTCGGATCAGCCTGCGCAGGCTAATCCGAAACGACACTTTCCGTTTTTATGTAATTTTCTGTTTTGTGGAAGTCTACATTATCACAAAATCTAATGTGGTCGTAAAGTGCCGTCTCGTATTAGCCTGCACAGACTGCGCAGGCTGATCCGAGACGACACTTTATGCAAATGTCCGAATGCCCCTTTTCGCGTGTTGCAGGCCATATAGGAAACATCTAAGTATAGCTCTTTTGGTTGAGTTACCAGAGTCCAACCAGACATATTTTTGTTTTTGTTACATCAATTAAAGGTAAGAAGTTGCATCCTTATTTTTCCTTAAAAAAATATTAACTGTCTTCCACTCAAAAGACTCTTGGATCAAAATCTAGTTAATACCACACAAACCCAAGTTTCAATGACCCTGAGGAAAGAGCCTTTTGAAAGCGTTGTAGGAAAAGGAGCAAACGCTTGTAACCATCATTTTCTCCTTTCCCATGTTTCCTACCCTATCAAAGACAGAAATCATAACTTGAGCTACATTTATTTCGTCGCTTTCAATTCTGTCCAGGCTAAATTTTTGTCGTATGGTAAAGAGTTTAGAGTTGGGATCTGTCTCTGAGAAGGTAGAAAACATTTTAGGAAAAGGAAGAAAATGCTGGATACCAGCATTTTCTCCTTTTCCTGAAATGTTTTCAAAAGCCTTCTTTCTCAGATCTTAAAAACACAGGATATTTTGGTATAGGGTTAAAACTAGCCTCAATGTGCATATTTTCAATAAAATCTCACCTGTTGTATAGAAAATCTGTCCAGTATATCACTGTCTATAGAGAGATTATGAGATCGCAAATGACTAAGTAAACTACTTGGTTCTGTGTCAAGTGGAGACGGCGACGATGGATTGCTGTTGCAAGGTGACTCGACAGACGACACAGGCGACTGACAAGACGGAGAGCTGATCAACGGAGAGGTGGTCTTTGTGGAACAGGACGGACTGAAATAAATTGTCACAATCAAACAGTTAAGAAAACAGTTTAGAAATTTTCTCATGACTTTTGGCCAAAGTGTTGCTATTTTTACATACCTAAATCCCTAAATCACAATTCACAACTAACATTATTTCAGTGGACAGCGTCTATAATGACAACACTGCACAAATATCTTATAACATTGGTGACCAGAATTTTCTTCTTTTCAAGTAGTATTTTTCAATCAGGATAGGGGACGAGAAACTTTTTATCGAGAAAAATCTACAACTAGAACTGTTGTAGGACAATAAATACTCCACCCAGTTGCATTATCACCAGACCAGGAAAAAATTTAAAAGGACCATTCATCCTGAATCAGGCGCCCAGCGGCCCAGTCATAATGAAATTGCAGATGCATGAATTTCCATGAAATGAAGGCTTCAGCAACAACAGCTGGAAATTATGTGTAATTATGAATTGACACACACATTGATGGTTTGTACCATGTTTAAAACAGTTTTCAACATTTTTGCAGTTGTATCACTGTGGCCAGTGTACCTATCCATGCTTTCATGGAGTTTTATTTTTAGCTGTACTTTGCACAATATTCTTCCAAAACCACTGGCTGCTTTCCCACATAGCAATCATCAATACTTTAATCAGCGGTTAGAGAGTAATGAATTCTGTCACAATGACTCTCAAAGCCTTTTAAAGGAATTGGCCAAGCTGGGGATTTGAACCAGTGAACCCCTTGTCTTAACTCTTTACCACACAATCCCAACTTTTAAGGACCCTGAAAGAGAAGGCTTTTGAAAACATTGTGGGTAAAGGAGAAAATGCTGGTAACCAGCATTTTCTCCTTTTCCCACAATGTTTTCTGTCCTGTCAAAGAAAAATTGCACCATTTAAGCCACATTGAAATTGTGTCCTGCAAATGCTTCCAGTTTGGACAAGGCTAAAATTTTGTCATCTGGTAAAGGGTTAAGTCTTGCATGCTACCCACTGCCCTATCAGTCCTTGGTACACAGACAGATGGACAGACAGACAGCCAACCTGATTCCAGTTTATCCAACATTTTCTTGTGCAGGGGAGGTGGGGGGAGTATACTTGAGAAAAAATATCTACATAACAAATTTACATAAAAATTACCTGTGGGCTGAACCGGTGTAGCCCAAGTCTAGATGAGCAGGACTGTGGGGGGACAAACTGTGCATATCTGCTGAAAATATACCTATACATATTAAGACTTTCACAAACAATCCTATGTTTCAATGACTCTTTGGGACTGTTTGGTGTTTAATGTTGTTTTCAACATTATTTCATTTATCTCGTGGCAGCCAGTGCACCTATACATGCTTTCCTGGAGTTTCTACTCCACACAACATTCTTTCCAAGCCACTGGCTGCTTTCCCACATAACCACCATTGAAACAATGAATCCTGTTGCAGTGACTATCATCAATCCTCAGAAAGAAATCGGCAAAACTGGGGACCAAACCAGCAACCCCCGTTCTCAAGTCCTGTACACTACTGACTGAGTTACCTGGGCTGGGCTACTATTTGGGAAAAAGCTGTTTGAAAACATTGTTGGAAAAGGAGAAAATGCTGGTAAAAATTGTCATCTACTCTTGCAAAGACTAATTCCATCTTTAAAGCCATATCTAATTTGTCATCTGCAAAATGCTTTCAACTGAGGGAAGTAAAAAATTTTGTTGTCTTGAACAGAGTTCATACAATATAATCCATGAAGCTTACAAAATCCCGAATAATTTATATTCTACATATTCTACTAGAACTTTTCAAATAAAAAAAAAAATTCTAACAAATTAATCAATGGTGGAGACACAAAGCATTAAATTTTACTGACAACATAAAATGTGCCTCAAATAATAGGGTTTGTCTTTCAATTGGCAGAAAACATGGTGGAAAAGGAGAAAATGCCATTTCCTGCAGTTCCTCTTTTTTCTAGCATATTTCTGAAAGCATAAAGGTCACAAAAAAACAGCTTAATCAGTACAGGGTTAACCCGTAATGCTTTCCCAAACTATTTCAAGTTTAAACTACCTTGAAGAAGAAAGCCTTTGAAAACATTATGGCAAAAGGAGAAAATGCTGCTAACCAGCATTTTCGCCTTTTCCCACAATGTTTGCTACCCCTTCAGAAACAATTTCCACCATTTAAACCACATTTAATTTGTCGTCTCTTATATCACTTTCAATTCAGACAGGTCTAAAATTTTGTCTTTCTGTAAAGATTTAAGGCAAAGCATGAATGAAACAGACTTTCTCAGGAAAGCAGAACAACGCATTACTATTCTAACTTTGTTTTTGCTAGAAAATTTCATACAGTAGAACACAGTGTTGATCCAAGACCAAACTGCATGTTATGTGCGGTCCTGTCTTGGTCTACTGTAACCGCAAAAAGCAGTCTGACCTCTATCAAATTTTATACAAAAATAAACAAAGTTGTAATTGAGCAAAACATCGCTATACCATAATCTGCTTACCACTTGTGTTTGAGTTGTGTTGCATCATGGGAAGGTCTAATCCGTTTTGTGGGCGGGGACTAGTTGATGCATCTGTCATCTGGACTGGCTGTTGTAGCGATGGGTCAAAAAAGCAGGAGACAAGGTAAGTGTGTAAAACGTGGGGAGGTAGATCAGACAATGCTTTTGTGTAGGGGTTTTGCCCATCTATAACAACACTTCTGTTATTTTGTGGACCTGAAAACCAGAAAGGAATTATTATGTCTGCCATTACTGTAGTTACAAATGATGGACTCTTTCCAGTGCTTTCTCCTTTTCCCACACTGTTTTCTACTCTTCCCAAAACAAATTTCAGTTGTTGATGGAGCCACATTTATTTTGTCATCTACAACAGATTTCAATTTGGACAAGTCTACAATTTTATCCTTATGTAAAAAGTTAACCCTTGACCTGGTAAATAGGTTAAAGAATCTTTCAATCCATTGTTAAAACCCCGACTAATGTGATTTCAAAATTATTTTTTAGGGAAAAAATAACTCCTTATTGGACAGTGTAGATCCAAGATCAGACTGCACATTCTGTGCAGTCTGATCTTGATCTACACTGTTTGCAACAGGTCAGTGAGTGGCACTAAGCAGCTTAATGGTAAAAAGAAGGATGCAGTATATTAGATCAGAGACAACAAGTATACCCACACATAATTACTATGAGGTAATAAACATGGGGGAGTATTTGCACTGTTATGTCAAACCAAAGAATTCCAGCATCCCACTTACATCACATTACAGCGGAATTACAAATGTTACTATAAATAGAACAGCATCTTGTGGGACACTAATTCTGCAGAACTGTGCTACATTACAAATATTCTATGTCATCCACAGTGTATTTAATCCTTTACCAGACGATCCTGAATTTTAATGAGCCTGAGCAAGAAGGCTCTAGAAAAATACAGTGAGAAAGTGCTGGTAACTGGCATTTTCTCCTCTTTCCACAATGTTTTCTATCCTTTCAATGACAAGTCCCATCATGTTGACCACAGCAGAAACTTGTCGTTTGCAAATGTGTTCAAAATAGAAAAGTCTTAAGATTTTTTTTCTCTGGTAAAGGGTTCACTCTTTACGGCACCATATAACATAGTCTCAGACTTGTCTGAATTCAAAGCATTTGCAGAGGATGATATGATAGAACTTGTCTGTGAAATGGTAGAAAACATTATAAGAAAAGGAGAAAATGTTGGTTTCCACCATTTTCCGCTTTTCCACCAATGTTTTCTCCTTTTTTAAAGACAAATCTCATCACTTAAGTTTCTCCTCTGCGAAATGCTTTCTATATAGACGAGTCTAAAATTGTCTTGTGGTAAAGAGGTATAGATCATCTATATTAAACCTTTACCGGATAATGCCGACTTTTAATAACCCTGGGAAAGAAGCCTTTTGAAAACATTGTGGGAAAAGGAGAAAATGCTGTTAACCAGCATTTTCTCCTTTTCCAACAATGTTTTCTACCGAAGCAAAGAATGATTGAACCATTTGAGCCACACTGAAATTGTCGTCTGCAAATGCTTTCGATTTTGACAAGGCTTAAATTTTGACATCTGATAAAGGGTTAAAAGCATTTTGCCATATGGCAAATTTTCGGACTTGTCTAAAATGAAAGCATTTTGCAAACTACAAATCAAATGTGGATCACATAGTTGGATCTGCTTCTGAAAATGGAGAAAACATTGCCAGAATTGCTATGTTTGACAGCAGTGTGAGAGGATAGCAACCTGTTGCAATGAATCATCAGTTATGGGAAAGGATTCAGGGAAAATTGGATTCAAACCTACTTAGTACTATCCCTGAACGAAAAGCCCTGAATGGCTGTATGTTACCGACTGAGAATCTAGGCCACTTTCAATATTATTTCAGTACTATCACATCAACAGCTTACTTATCTATGTGTTTCCTGATTTTCAATAATATTGAGCTACTGTTCTGCAGTGCCTTGGCCAAGGACACTCCATGCACTGAGGATCAACCCCAAACCTCTGAATTACAAATCTTACCACCTCAGACACTGATCAGTCAACACCCCCCCCCTTTCAATATTTAAAATTTACACAGGGCATACAGCCTTGTTTTCAAGGCAAGAGTTAACCCTTTACCAGATAATCTTGTACTTAATGATCCATCAAGAAAAAATCTTTTAAAAACATCATTGGAAAAGTACAAAGTACCTGCATTTTCCACTTTTTAAAGGTGCTTATTTAGATTTTTCACATCTCACCAAATTAAAGTATATAATATATCACTGAAATTTATATGAAAAAAACAATACAAATCATCAATAATTAAGAATCATAAAATTACAAAAAAAATTTTTTTTTGATGTTCCCTTAAAAGGCTACGTAGCCTCTTCAGGTATTTTTAGATTTTGTGCAAGAAATCAAAAAAGCATTGTGGGAATGTCAAGTGACTGGCATGTGACTAATGACGCTTAAATCCCATAACATAACAAACATGTACATGTAATTATTTTCCATAATGTCTTCTTCGGACGCTATGTTTGAAGCTTCGTCTGTGTATTTCCGGTATGTAAATGAGCGAGTTGCTCATATAAAAATAGACCGTGTTTCCCGTTGGTGTCGACCTGGGCCATAGTAAATCTCTAATTTCTCTTGTTGTCGGATGGTTTTCGACCACTGGGGTTTTATGAATGAAAATTAAAAGGCTTTGGGAGTATAAGGATGATTTTTTTGTATTTTTGTAAAATTTTCGTCCTAAAATCTGAAGGGCCACCTTTAAACAGTGATTACATAATCGCTGTTTTAATAATATCGGTTTTTACAACAATACTTTTTACCCTTTCAAAGACATGACAAATTTCACCATTTGGGCTACACTCAAGTTGTTCTCTGCGAAAGTGAACCAGTCCAATATTTCTTTGTGTGGTAAAGGATAAATTTGTATGAAGACAAGTGTTTGTCATTGAGAGAGACACTTGAAAACACTCCATAATTATCTTTTTTACCCTTGGAGTTCTAAGCACAACTCATATTGTATTTTGGGGACAGGATAGATCCAAGGTCAGACTGGACAGATTGTGCAGTCTGATCTTAAAAATAAAATGTCTGCTACTTTGTAACACACTCTGGCCAAAACAAGCTCGAAATTTCAACTGTGGCTTTTTTTTTCTAACCATAGAGAAGTATTTCATTAACCTGTAGAGCCCTGAATAACCCAAGCAGACACTGTCAGTCTAGAATAAGACCCAACTGATGACAATGTCAAGGTTCTAAAATTTGCTTTTGTCCTGAATGTCTACGCAAAGCAGACAGTGTGGATCAAAGATCAGACCAAAGATTTTGTGTAGTCTGATCTTGATCTAGAATGGCCACATAGGCAAGTACAGTTGTAATTCGGGCATATAGGCAGCACTTTAATCCTTTACTACACAATCCCGACTTTTAATGACCATGAGGAAGAAAGCTTTTGAAAACATTGTGGGGGAAAAAGGGAAATTAATGGTAAACAGCATTTTCTCCTTCCCTATCAATTTTTTTCTTTCCTTTCAAAGACAATTTCTACCATTTTAGCCACATTGATTTGTTGTCTGCAAATGCTTTGGATATGGAAAGGCCAAACATTTTCTTGTTTGGTATATACCGCACAATGCCAACAACTCTGGGAAAGAAATCTTTTGAAAACATTGTGGGAAAAGGAGAAAATGCTGGTAACCAGCATTTTCTCCTTTTCCCACAATGTTTTTGACCCTATCAAAGAAAAACTGCACCATTTGAGCCACACTGAAATAGTCCTCTGCAAATACTTTCAATTTGGACCATGCTAAAATTTTGTCGTCTGGTAAAGAGTTAAGGGTAAAACTTGATTTCTCTTTTGCTTTTTCCCCCAGTAGTATAATTATCTAAGCAGGAAGTAGGTTGCACAAAGGCTTTCCAATAAAATCTGAATTGATACTGTGTGACACTTTATCCCTTCCACAAGACAAAACAACCACAGATAACAAATTACCGGTAACCCTTTGAGGGCCAAATAAAACTGTCAGACATTTTCACTGTAGAAATATGACACAAATAGTTGTAGTTTCATGGTTGCTTTGGTAAAAAGTGTTTCATTAAAGCACACAGTGTAGATCAAGGATCAGGCTGCACATTTTCTGCAGCCTGATCTTGATTTACACTGGCTGCACTGGCAACTATAGTTGTGAAAGGCTTTTTGAGGGTTAAATGTGTTTGGTTGTATGGTGTTTATTGCCATTTTCAACATTATTTCAGTTATGTCACAACGGCCAGTATGCACCTATCAATGCTTTCCTGGAGTTTCTTAAACCTATACTTCGCACAATATTTTCCCTAGCCACTTGCTGCTTTTCCCACATAATCATTGTCAAAACAATGATCAGCAATGTGAGAGGAATGGTTCCTGTTGCAAGGAATGTCATCAGTCCTTGGAAGAAGAATTGACAAGTTTGAGATTCAAGCTTGAGACCCTCTGGCCTTCAGTCCTGTACACTACTGTACTCAGCTGAGAACAGATCAAACGTGGCTCATATTATGAAATTTGTTTTCTATTGGGTAGAAAAAATGGTAACTAAGATTTTCTTCTTTTTCCACTATGCTTCTCAGAGCCTTCCCTCTCTGGCTCATTAAAATATGCAATTGTTTGATAAAAGTTAACCCTTTACCAAACAATCCCCGGTTTTTATGACCCAGACGAAGAAGCCTTCTGAAAACATTGTGGGAAAAGGAGAAAATGCTGGTAACCAGCATTTTCTCCTCTTCCAACAATGTTTCCTACTCTTCTAAAGTCAAGTTTCAATTTTTGAGTCATGTTTATTTTGTCGTCTGCAAATGCTTTCAATTTGGACAAGTCTAAAATTTTGTCGTTTGGTAAAGAGTTAAACTCTTTACCAACAGCACGATTTTAGACTCATTCAAATTGAAAACAGATGCAGACGACAAATAAAATGTTGCTCAAATGACTGGATTTTTCTATGAAAGGTTAGAAAACAATGGGAAAAGGAGAAAATGCAGGTTACCAATGGAATTTATCTTTGATAGGATAGTAAACATTTTAACTCTTTACCAAACAACAAAATTTTAGACTTGTCCAAATTGGAAGCATTTGCAGGCGACAAAATAAATGTGACTGAAAAATTGAAATTTGGTTTGGGAAGGGTAGAAAACATTGTGGGAAAAGGAGAAAATGCTGGTTACCAGCATTTTCTCCTTTTCCTACATTGTTTTCAAAAGGCTTCTTTCTAAGGGTCGTTAAAAGTCGGGATTGTGTGGTAAAGAGTTAAGAAAAAGGAGAAAATGCTGATTACCAGCCTTCTTCTTCTCAGGTTTTTGTGGTAAAGGGTTACCCCATTGTAAAACAAGAGCGGCAAATTGTCGCATGATACGCCTGTCCCACCGCCAGTTGTCGAGGGGGAATAATAATCGTAAAGGACAGGTAAAGGAAAATAATAGTGCTGCAGAAATCATGTAAGTCATTGAAATAAGCATTAGTGTCTCCTCTAATGTTAAGGAAACATGCATATAAAGTTTCAGGTCATTCCAACATTAAACGACAAAGTTATATTGTAGAGAAGCATGAAAAGCTGTAAAAAAAAATAATGAATAGGGAATAATTCCAAAAGGGCATTAGGTAAGGATACAGCTCCAGTGCATTGCACTTTTCTTAACTGCAACAAACATGTTTACCAAGTCTCAAGTCAATTTGACTTGAGGTGACAAAGTTCCCTTCCAGACAAGCAAGAAATACTGTAAAAATGAAGATCAAAGTGGAGTTACTCAAAATCCGCGCTAGGTAGAGTTATTGTTCTTGCGCACTGTACTCCGTAATATTGCAACAAAGATGCATACCAAGTTTGAAGTCGTTCTGATTTGAGATGACAAAGTTATATTCCGGACAAGCACTAAATGCTGTAAAAATGATAATCAAAGGGAAACAACTCAAAGACAGCATGAGGTAGAGTTACAATTCTTGCGCACTGCACTTCCAAATATTGCAACAAATAAGCATACAATATTTCAAGTCATTCCTACTTAAGATGACAAAGTTATGCTCCACACAAGCAAAAAATGCTATAAAAATGAAGATCTAAGGGGGAATAAACTCAAAATTCGTACTAGGAAGAGTTATGGTTCTTGTGCACTACACTCCGTAATTTTTCAACAATCATGCATACCAAATTTGAAGATGTTCAGACTAAAAATGACAAAGTTGTATTCCGGACAAGCAGAAAATGCTGTAAAAATGACGATCAAAGGGAAATAACTCAAATACAGTACGAGGTAGAGTTATGGTTCTTTCGCACTGCACTCCGTTTTATTGCAACAAACACAAATGCCAAGTTTCAAGTCAATCGGACTGGAGATGACAAAGTTAAGCTCCGGACAAAGAACTGGACAGTAAAAATGAAGATCAAAGTAAAATTACTCAATATCCGCGCTAGGTAGAGTTATTGTTCTTGCGCACTGTACTCCATAATATTGCAACAAACATGCATACCAAGTTTGAAGTCGTTCTGATTTGAGATGACAAAGTTATATTCCGGACAAGCACTAAATGCTGTAAAAATGACGATCAAAGAGAAATAACTCAAAGACAGCACGAGGTAGAGTTACAATTATTGTGCACTGCACTTCCAAATATTGCAACAAATACGCATACAATATTTCATGTCATTCCTACTTAAGATGACAAAGTTATGCTCCAGACAAGCAAGAAATGCTATCAAAATGAAGATCTAAGGGGAAATAACTCAAAATTTGTACTAGGAAGAGTTATGGTTCTTGTGCACTGCACTCCGCAATTTTTCAACAATCATGCATACCAAATTTGAAGATGTTCAGACTAGAGATGACAAAGTTATATTCCGGACAAGCAGAAAATGCTGTAAAAATGACGATCAAAGGGAAATTACTCAAAGACATCACAAAGTAGAGTTATGGTTCTTTCGCACTGCACTTCGTATTATTGCAACAAACACAAATGCCAAGTTTCAAGTCAATCGGACTGGAGATGACAAAGTTATGCTCCAGACAAGCAGAAAATGCTGTAAAAATGACGATCAAAGGGAAGTAACTCAAAGACAGCATGAGGTAGAGTTATGGTTCTTTCGCATTGCACTCCATATTATTGCAACAAACACAATTGCCAAGTTTCAAGTCAATCGGACTGGAAATGACAAAGTTATGCTCCAGACAAAGAACTGGACGCTGCCAGCCCACCCGCCCGCCTGCCATGGGTGATCCCATAATACGTCCCGTCTTCGACGAGTGTATAAAAAGAAGGGAAATTTGATAAGCAACATCTTCTCAGTTTCCCACAATTCTTTTAACCTTTTCATCTACAAATCTGAGTCACTTTAAACTGTCGTCTGCTAAATGCTTTCAATTTGGACAAGTCTGGAGTTTGGTTGTCTGACCAATAAAATTTCAGACTCGGCTAAATTGTTGGTTATTGTTGTAGCTAAATTATTGGTGTAGCGCTAAAGCACACAAAATATTACCGGTGGTACGAATGATGAAATTTATCTTTGATAAGATAGAAAACATTTTACGACTAGAAATGAGTCACAGGCAAGGATCCCTCTGCACTGCAACCTTGACCTTTGAGCTGGTGACAAGGTTGGTGCATGCGACACATTGTCTATCCATGGTGATCATTAATTTTGTGCAAAATTATTTAAGAATCGGACAATGCACCTGGAAGTTATTGGCTGAACACAAACAGCATTGTTTACCAAACGTTTTTTCACAATGTTTTCAAAAGCCTTCTTCCGCAGGATACTTGGTTGTCTGGTAAAATGTTACCTGACGAATGCAACAGAGTTGCCAAAAGAGCAAAAACAGTGCCACACATGTGGTTGGCTTTACTACACTCAATCTGCAAGGGGATTCCTACAGGTGAGTATTATATGTACACATCTTACAGTTCTCTATTACAGAAACTAATCCACTATCTGTATTGGCCCTTTACCAAATGATTCCATATTCTGACGACACTATGGGAGCAGACTCTTGAAAACATTGTTAGTAAAGAAGAAAATGCTGGTAACCAGCATTTTCTTCTCTTTCAACAATGTTTTCCACCATTTCAAAGACAAATCTAATCATTTGAGTCACATTTAGTATATATCTGAAAATGCTTTCCATATGGAAGAGTATAAAATTTTGTAGTTTGGTAAAATTAACCTTAATCAAATGACCTTCAGGTAGATGCTCTAGAAAACATTGTGGAAAAAGGACAACATGCTTGAAACCAGCATTTCCTTCTTTACCCACAATGTTTAACAAGCTTTCAAAGGTAAACTGCATCATTTAACTCTTTACCAAACGACAAAATTTTAGACTGGTTCAAATTGAAAGCACTTGCAGACGACAAAATAAACATAACTCAAAAATTCAAATTTGTTTCCAGCAGGGTAGAAAACATTGTGGGAAAAGGAGAAAATGTTGGTTACCAGCATTTTCTCCTTTTCCCACAATGTTTTCAAAAGGCTCCCATCTCAGGGTCGTAAAAACCAGGGATTGTATGGGAAAGGGTTAAACTACATTGAACCCTTTTATCACAAGACAAAACTTTTGAACTAGCCATTTTGATCTACAGTCATACTGCACATTTCACCCAGTCATAGAATCTACATTATGATTGACTGATTGAATGGTGTAGAACGCTGTTTTCAATATTATTTCAGTAATATCACAGCAGCCAGTGCATCAATCCATACTTTCCTCGAGCTCCTTTTCCCAGTACTTTGCACAATATTCTTCCCGAATCACTGGCTGCTTTCCCCACATTACCACCATCAGTGAGAGAGGAATGAAACCTTTCGCAATGACTGTCATCAATTCTCTGAAAGAAATTGGCAAGCTGGGGATTCAAACCAGCGACCTCCTGATTAAAAATCTTCTACACTACCAGGACTTGGCTTTAAAATCTAAGATGACAAAAGAACACTGCAGAAGTAAATGTGCTATACCAATTTAGTAGCAGTCACTACCAAATACCAAACAAGCAAAATTTTGTACTTGATGAAACTGAAAGCATTAGCAGACAACAAAATAAATGCACTTGAAACAATCATTTCTTTTTTGGACAGGGTAGAAAACATTGTGGGAAAAGGAGAAAAATGCTGGTTACCAGCATTTTCTCCTTTTCCCACAATGTTTTCTAAAGCCTTCTTCACCAGGGTCTTTAAAACTTGGGATTGTGTGGCATAGGGTTAAATGAATGCATATTTGTATAACTAGTGGTAGCAGCAATAGTAGTCATAGCAGTATTGGTTACGGTAGTAAGATCTGTGGTGATGGTAGTAGTAGTTGTAGAATACATACCAGTATTTTCGGAGATCAATCCTGTTTCTTGATGTAGACTGGGCTCATCTGGAAATTTCTGTTTTAACTGCAAACAAAGCAAAAAATGAACAAATTATTCTAATTGTTTCAACTACCTGTACATTTTCAATTTTTTCTATCAGCTTTTCTAATAAAATTTGCATGTATGAATAATAATTATGTAACCTGTATTATCAATCCTTCATAATCAAAATGGTGACAGGATCAGAAAAGATGTACCTGATTCAGTATCTCTTGTTTACTGGCGCAATCCCAACCTATTAATTTTATAATGGATGATTGATGGTAACATATCACTGCATAACACCATGGCAACTTCTACAAAGGGAATTCCGGCATGTAGCATGAAATGGCTACACACCAAAAGGAAAAGGAACTGACACCTGACATGAAAAGTCTTTTGGTACATCTTATTGAACAGGACTACAGTGGTAAAATTAAGCAATTGGAAAATACTGAAGAACGTTTTTCTAAATTTTCATCGCATTAATAACTTCAACTAGCAAAGTAAAATGTCAAACAGGTAAGACGAAAACAACCTTGTTGAGGACTGATACACAACTTCTTCTCATGGTAAAAAATAATAAACAAGAGACACTGAATGATTTAATTGTCAGTTCAATGAAGAAAATTAACAGAATTTGTCAGCCTGAACAATTTATTTAATAAGGGATTTGACAGGAAGAGTTTCATTGATAACTACCGTTTCTTGAGTAAATAATCAGATAAGATTTTGTAGAGAGATGTAACATGGACAGTCAATGAAAACAGGAAAAAGTGTAAGTAAAGAAATCAAGATTGTATAGGAAAGAGAAAGAAAGTTTGTGTTTGGAGGAAGGATGAAGAGAAATCTTTTCTAGAGTTTGCATGTCAATATGGTGATTTTTAAAGTCCTTCAGTGATAGAGGTTATGTTTTGGGGCTATTTATACTTTAACAGAGTGGGTAGACTTGTCACAATCAACAGAACAGTAAAGAGTGATAATTATCTCTTGACAAGTGCTTTTGGCCAGTGGCAGCTTGACATTTCAGAACTGAAATCTACATTTTCATAACTCTTTTCCAAGCGACAAAATTTTAGATTGGTCCAAACTGAAAGCATTTGCAGTTGACAAAATAAACGTGACTGAAAAATTGAAATTTGTTTTGGAAAGGGTAGAAAACATTGTGGGAACAGAAGAAAATGCAATTACCAGCATTTTCTCCTTTTCCCACAATGTTTTAAAAAGGCTTCTTTCACAAGGTCGTTGGAGTCAGGACTGTGTGATAAAGGGTTGAAGAAAATGCACAATATCATGTGTCTAAAGCCTAAAATACCTAGAAGGCAGAAAATAATTTCAGCAAACTTTAAAGGCCCCTACAAGCCAAGGCCTTCAGTTTATTGAAAATTTATGGAAAACAAGAGGACCATGATGGTCGTAAATCGCTCACCTGAAATCCGAGAACCCACAACATAGGGCCATTTTCCACACTATGGCCATAATTTGAAGTATTTTGGTAGAGGGTCACTAGATGATGCTACATATCATACATAAGAGCTCTAGCCCTTACGGTTTCGGACAAGAAGATTTTTAAAGATTTCCTTCTTTATCTCTATGTGAAATCCGAGAACCCACAACATAGGGCCATTTTCAACACTAGGGCCATAATTTGAAGTATTTTGGTAGAGGGCCACTAGATGATGCTACAAGCCAAATATGAAAGCTCTAGCCCTTATGGTTTGAGACAAGAAGATTTTTAAAGATTTCCTTCTTTATTTCTATGTGAAATCTGAGACCCCACAACATAGGGCCAATTTGTAACACCAGGGCCATAATTTGAAGTATTTTGGTAGAGGGTCACTAGATGCTGCTGCATGCCATATATGAAAG
The DNA here is from genome assembly GCA_946811185.2 of Hippopus hippopus. Taxonomy (NCBI): domain Eukaryota; kingdom Metazoa; phylum Mollusca; class Bivalvia; order Cardiida; family Cardiidae; genus Hippopus; species Hippopus hippopus. The sequence continues at coordinate 7,994,563 of OX328103.1, read as the reverse complement.
CTCTAGCCCTTACGGTTTCGGACAAGAAGATTTTTAAAGATTTCCTTCTTTATCTCTATGTGAAATCCGAGAACCCACAACATAGGGCCATTTTCAACACTAGGGCCATAATTTGAAGTATTTTGGTAGAGGGCCACTAGATGATGCTACATGCCAAATATGAAAGCTCTAGCCCTTACGGTTTGGGACAAGAAGATTTTTAAAGATTTCTTTCTTTATCTCTATGTGAAATCCGAGACCCCACAACATAGGGCCAATTTTTAACACTAGGGCCATAATTTGAAGTATTTTGGTAGAGGGTCACTAGAGGATGCTGCATGCCATATATGAAAGCTCTAGCCCTTACGGTTTGGGACAAGAAGATTTTTTAAAGATTTCCTTCTTTATCTCTATGTGAAATCTGAGAACCCTCAACATAGGGCCAATTTCCACACTAGGGCCATAATTTGAAGTATTTTGGTAGAGGGCCACTAGATGATGCTACATGCCATATATGAAAGCTCTAGCCCTTACGGTTTGGGACAAGAAGATTTTTAAAGATTTCTTTCTTTATCTCTATGTGAAATCCGAGACCCCACAACATAGGGCCAATTTTTAACACTAGGGCCATAATTTGAAGTATTTTGGTAGAGGGTCACTAGAGGATGCTGCATGCCATATATGAAAGCTCTAGCCCTTACGGTTTCGGACAAGAAGATTTTTTAAAGATTTCCTTCTTTATCTCTATGTGAAATCTGAGAACCCTCAACATAGGGCCAATTTCCACACTAGGGCCATAATTTGAAGTATTTTGGTAGAGGGCCACTAGATGATGCTACATGCCATATATGAAAGCTCTAGCCCTTACAGTTTGGGACAAGAAGATTTTTAAAGTTTTTTTTCTTTCGGTTGCCAAAGCATGCAGAGTTCTTCGTGGAATTCAAATCTTTGAAGTATTCTGAAGTGCATCACCTAAGGATCATTTCTGTGAAGTTTCATTGAAATCTGATTGGCGGTTTCAGAGGAGAAGATTTTTTAGTAATTGTTTACGGATGGACAGACAGACAGACGACAGACATTGACCAATCACAATAGCTCACCCCGAGCACTATGTGCTCAGGTGAGCTAAAAACTGAAAAACTGTTTAAAAAAAAAAATGAATGAAATTTAACCTAAAGAAGACCTTATAAACATTGTGTATGAAAAAGGACTTCCATAATTGTAAAATGTATACAAAAACTTTTGAACAGTTTTTGAAAATGAAATTCTGAAGTTAGAAAGGCAAAGGGCTATAATTAGAACAAAGTTGTAATCAAAATATCTGTGTATTTCTTTCCATTTTTTTAAAACAGTTTTTTCAGTTCATTTATATGGTAATTGAGAGAAGGTCATGAAATTGCTCTTCGACATTGGGAACTCAATTTTGGCAACTGAGTTATGTTTTATAATTATCTAATCCCTTTACCTGACAATATGGTTTTAGATTTCTATGGATTTACCTCTAATCCTAATTGTTTTCCACATTACATACGGTAATTCTTCCATATTTGCTCCATGTTATTGGATGTGTTTGATGGTATTGGAAGTGCATGTGAATTATATTCAGATAGGCCAATTTACATGACATACATTTTTGAAGTAATTAGGACTCTGTTGATGTCACTTATTCATTCAGTCTTTTTTTTTTAAACCCTTTACCAAACAATCCCTGGTTTTTACGACCCAGAGGAAGAAGCCTTCTGAAAACATTGTGGGAAAAGGAGAAAATGCTGGTAACCAGCATTTTCTCCTTTTCCCACAATGTTTTCTACTCTTCTAAAGTCAAGTTTCAGTTTTTGAGTCACACCTATTTTGTCGTCTGCAAATGTTTTCAATTTGGACAAGTCTAAAATTTCGTAGTATGGTAAAGAGTTAAAGTCAATTATGGGTTGGCCATGAAGCAAGTCAATTTTCTGTGGGGCAAGTCCATTTTTCTGTGGTTCAAATCCATATTTTTCAGTGTGGGAAGGCCATTTTTCTATGGGGCAAGTCCATTTTTCTGTCAGGAAAAAGCTTAGGGTGCTATCTAGAGGCCAGTGGGCATCTAACAAAGAATTCTGGGTATTCAGTAAAAACCATAAACATGCAACTGTTTGTTACCTTGTTTTGAAAGTCCAAAATCTCCTGGGAAGTTTTGAACACTTCTTTCTTCTCACCGTTAGACCATGTCACCTGTCAAAAACACAAATATTTATTGATAAAAACATTATCAACATTTTTCTGTCTACAAGTTAAATGGTCAGCAGCACTGTGGCTTAGGTGGAAACTGATTCTAATTAGATAACTCACCATTAGCCAAAATGTTTGACATGAATCAATGTGTTAAAATTTAATTCAGGGTGATTATCCATACCGGCATCTTACAAGAATGTTTTCAACCCTTTATCAAATGACAAATATTCTGGACTGGATTAAATTAAGAGCATTTGAACAGGACAAATTAAATATAGCTCAAATGATCATTTCTCTCTTTGACAGGGTAGAAAATATTGTGGAAAAAGGAGAAAATGCTGGTTATCAGCATTTTCTCCTTTTCCCTGAATGTTTTCATAAGCCCTTTATTTAAGGGTTGTTAAAACTCAGGATTGTACGGTAAAGGGTTACTCAGCTGCAGGTCTGTTTCAGCTTGTATATCCAATGGCGTTAACCAGTTGTCAGGCAATCCTGTGTTTTAATAGCCCTATGTAAAGCCTTTTCAAAAACATTATCATAAAACAAAAAAATGCTAATTACTACCATTTCGTTCTATTTGAATCATGTTTTCTACTCTTTCATTGACAAAAATTCATCATAAAATTCTGAACTCTAGTTGCTTTATAATCTGCAAAATCTTTCGACTTGTTTGAAGTTTTGTCATCTAGTAAATTTTGTTGCAGCCACAACTTCTTTCACTTTATCCTTGCATTACAGAGGTGAGGACCATTATATATCCCTGGATCATAGAAAAACATTAACCCTTCACCACACAATCCTGACTTTAATGACCCTGAAAAAGAAGGCCTTTTAAAAACATTGTGGAAAAAGGAGAAAATGCTGGTAATGACAAGCCAAGTGGATCTAGTGTGGCTCGAAACCAGGGCCTCTAGGTTAAGGAGTCCTACAGAGCTATTTGTAGAAGGGTTCAAAATAAGTTTGAAGAAGATGACTAATCATATAGCAAACCTGGTGGTCCTATGATGAAACAATTTATCCTTGAACAAAAAATCTCAAGTTTAAACCACCCTGATGAAGAAAGCTTTCAAAATTATTATAGGGAAAATATAAATTGCTTGTAATGAGCATTTTCTCTTTTCCCACAATTTTCGCTACCCTCTCAAACACATACTCATATCCTGTGATTTTAGTCACTTTTAATTTGTTTTCTGCAAAAGCTTTCAATTGTATGAATCTAAAATTTGTTGTTTGGAGAAGAGTTCAAATATTACATTGGTAGATCATACAAAACAGCAATAAATCAAAATTGTCTATCATTTCATTCTGCTTAATAATCATTTTACATTGTCTGAAACAGCTGTTTTACTCTTTACCAAACGACACGATTTCAGACTCAGCCAAATTGAAAGAATTTGCAGACGACAAAATCAATGTTACTCAAAAGATGATAAATTTCTGTCTTTGAAAGGTTAGAAAGTATTATGGGAAAAGGAGAAAATGCTGATTACCAGCAATTCCTCCCTTTTCCACTATGATTTCGAAAGCCTTCCTCTTTATGGTTGCTAAAACTTGAGATTGCGTAAATCTCTTCCAGACGACAAAATTTTAGACTTGTCCATATTGAAAGCAAAGGCAGATGACAAAATAAATATGACTCAATTAATGAAATTTGCCATTGAAAGGAAGTAGAACATTGACAGAAAAGGACAAAAGGCCGGTTACCAACATTTTCTCCTTTTCCCTCGACAATGTTTTCAAAAACTTTCTTTTTTCGGACTGTTACAGCTAGAGTTATTTGTTATGGAGTTATTTAAGGGTTTAAAAATTAGCATGTAAGTGAAAATGTAAGATCCTGTTTGGGCACACTTGATAATCAGGATCAGTCTGTGCAGTCTGATTGTGGATTTACACACAATATTTTGAAGTACATAATTATATCCTGCCTAAAAAAACTCAAACCTTAACAAAGACAACAGATAAGCCATCCTTACCAACTAAAAATATTAATTTCATTTACTTGAAAAAAGATTTAAAACCTCTTTTATACCAAACAAATCAATGCTTTAACCATTTGCAAAACAAGGCCGTGTTTTACGACCCTAAAGGAGAAGGCTATTGAAAACATAGTGGGAAAAGAAGAAAATGCTGGTAACCAGCATTTTCTCCTTTTTCCCACAATGTTTTTAACCCTTCCCAAAACAAATTTCTAATTTTTGAGACACATTTGTCATCTGCATATGCTATTAATTTGGACAAGTCTACAATTTTGTCGTCTGGTAAAGAGTCAATCGCCCTTGGGTAAAAATTTAAAACATTTTCAAAATCATGAAGGAAAAAAAAAAATCTGGTAACCAGTTTTTTCCATAATTTCAGCCACATTAGATATACAAATGCTTTAAGTTTGGACAAGCCTAAAACTTAAGTCTTGTAGTACGGAATCCATTCTGACTATTGCACAGTTCCAATAAATCAATTGCACCGCAATCCAATTACATCAAATGACTTTTCATTAAATCTTAACCCTTTACCACACAATCCAGAGTTAACAACGCTGACAAAGAAAACATTGAAGGAAAAGAAGTGGTAACCATCATTTTTATCATTTGCAATGTTTTCTATCCTATCAAGAAAAAAATTCTATGATCTGAACATTTAATACGTCATCCGCAAATGCTTTCAAATCCATAGAAGTCTTCAATACTGTTGTTTGGTAAAGAGTTAACCCTTTACAACACGGAAAAAAAATCAGATATGTTTTAATGAGACCATTTTCAGACAACCAATTAATTATGGCTAAAAATTACCAAAAAGCCTGTAATACAGAGGACAGAAAACATTGTTGAAAAGGCAAAAAAGCTGGTAACCAGTATTTTCTTCCTTTCCATTTATAAAATGTTTTCTATTGTGTCAAAAAACCCATTTCCTTTGAACTACTTTCTGATTTTTCATTCACAAAATTAATGCTTTCAATGAGAGAGAATCTATGATTTGCAAAGGGTTTCAACTCTTTACCACACGTGAAAATTTTAGACTGGTCCAAATTGAAAGCATTTGCAGATGACAAAATAAAGGTGACCGAAAAATTAAAATTTGGTTTGGGAAGAGTAGAAAACACTGTGGGGAAAAGGAGAAAATGCTGGTTACCAGCATTTTCTCCTTTTCCCACAATGTTTTCCAAAGGCTTCTTTCTCAGGGGCGTCAAAAGTAGGGATTGTGTGGTAATGGGTTAACTCTTTACCAAATGACGAAATTCTACACTTGCCCAAATCGAAAGCATTTGCAGACAACAAATTAAACAGGACTCAAATGGAGGAAAATGTCTTTGAAAGTCTAGAAAACCATGTGCGAAAAAGAGAAAATCCTGGTTATAGCATTTTTCCCTTTCACCACAATTTTCCAAATGACATTTTTCTCAGGGTCGTGAAAACTTGCATTCCTGTGGTAAAGGAATATTTCATTACTTCAGCTTTTTGACTCCATTTTCCCTCATATAACAAAACAATGGCTGCTCCTTACATAAACTCTTTACCAGAAAGCAGAATTTAAGACTCTTCTACAATAAAAGCATTTGCAGATTCAATAGTAAGTGTGAAGCAAATGATAGATTTTTTCCCCAACGGAAGAAAATATGGTGGAGAAAGAAGAGAAAATGTTGGTAACCTGCATTTTCTACACGTACCTTTTTCCAAAATAATTTCTGACCTCTCAAATACATACTCCACTATTTAAGAAACAAATTATCTGGTATATAAAAATGCTTTTTCTGAATTTGGAAAAGTCTAAAATTTTGTTTTAAGGAAAAGATTTAATGCATAATTATAATAAGATACATAAATAACATAATTTCATAAGTATTTGTACATATCCTGATTGAAAAAAAAAAACTGCACAAATACAGTTTAGAAAAGAAAAAGGATCGAAAAAAAAAACTCTTTTTGTATGTAAAATGCATCTAATTTATTACTGCATTTATCTATAAATCATATCCTGTCCTTAAAATAAGTTTTTCAAGTACAATGTCAGCTACAATTTGGTTCATGTTGCATTGAACAAAACTCTTATTTAACCTTTTCCACACAAACACAAGTTTTGACAACCTCGACACATAGGGTTTTTAAAGGTTTTTGAAAAAATGGTGATAAAAGGAGAAAATGTTGCTTCACACTATCAAAAACAATCTTATCATTTGAGCAACACTTTAAGCCCCTGTCACACCAAACTAGATCTTAGAATGTCTTACCCCGTCCTGACATGATCGGAAAATGATTGCGGTCGGGGTAGAACGTGTAATTTTGGCCTGATAATGCCTGAAGCCCCTGTTTAACCAAACCTGTTCTTGGAAAGTCTTACCCCGTCAACAAAATCGTAAAATGAGCTGCAGTCGGGATAGGACGTGTAATTTCGGTCGGTGAAATGCAAATACATTGCCAATTGATGCTCGACTGAACCACATCTCTAATAGGATAGAAGTATGGCAGTTCCATTTGTAGTACGTCCATCTCGTTTTAAGTACGTTATCACTCCGTCTAATTACAGGACAGGATGGATGGCAAAAAATTTTGAGCAGGCTCAAAGTTCTGGAGCACCCTTCCCGTCCTACCCGTCCATTAAGTTCGTAAACAGATCATAAAAGGTTGCTAATACGCCCACTCCGTCCGAACACAGTTCAAGTCTGTTTGGCAAAATTTTCGGAACAGAGTGAGAACGAGTTTGGTGTGACGGGGGTATTAGTAAATTGTTGTTGTCTACTAATGTTCTAAATTTAGACCAGTCTAAAATTTTGCAGTTTAGTAAAGAGTTAACCCTAACTAACAAAATCCCAAGTTTTAAAGACCCTGAGGAAATAGCTTTTAGAAAACCTTGTGGGAAAAGGAGAAAATAATGGTAATCAGCATTTTCTACTTTTCCCACAATGTTTTCTACCCTTTCAAAGAAAACAAGGTCTCCTGCAGACAACCTTAACCCTTTACCACCAATATTTCAGTCCCATTTACTTTGTCGTCTGCAACTGCTTTCAATTGGGACTGGTCTGAATTTTTGTCATTTGGTAAAGATTTAATGTGTTGCAGCTGTTGATTGAGAAAAAACACAGTAGCAAAGTGAGAAAAGCTAACATGCAAGCTTTTGGTGACACAGAGTTTTCACATATATTCATGTTTTAAATCTTAATAAATGAAAAAAATCCTTATTGGGCAAGGACTGTTTCAACTTTTCTGCAATGATAAGACATTATTGATTCTGTTCCATTTTATTCCCACAAAAAAAAACAGACACTTGTTGAAATCATGCAATCATACAATCCCAACTTTTAACGACCCTAGGAAAAAAAAAGGGCTTTTGAAAACAGAGTTGGAAAAGGAGAAAATGTTGGTAGACAGCATTATCTCCTTTTTCCACTATGTTTTCTATCCAGTCTTACGAACAAAGTCCGTAACAAAGAAACAAATGAACAAATGCATGGCAGAAATACAGGGACCGGGGAGGATTCGAACCTAGAACGCCCGGACGAAAGGCCAACACCATAACCACTGACCTAAAGAGAATTCTCCCTAATGTAGATGTCAGGTATTGTATTTAAACCTGGATGAAGCCATGCATGAAGGAGTGTTCTCCCGTAACAGCTCCCCTCTTAAAGTCATCATTTATTGATGACTCAAAGCCTTATTAGGCAGAAAGTCCGTTTTTGGACAACAAATGTAATTAATGGCTCAATGGCCAATCCCGGACGAGCCCCCATCTTACAAACAAAGTCCGCAACAAAGAAACAAATGAACAAATGCATAGCAGAAATACAGAGACCGGGCAGGATTCGAACCTAGAACGCCCGGACAAAAGGCCAATACCATAACCACTGAGTGAAAGAGAATTCTCTTCAGCTCAGTGGTTATAGTGTTGGTCTTTTAAACCTCGAAAAACAAGGATATTTGTCCGCACGGGTTCGAATCCCACCAGGTGCAGTTTGTATTTGAGCTATGCATTTGTTGCGAACTTTCATGTTCGTAAGACCAGTCAGAGACATATCTAACCTTATGAGCAATATTTAACCTTTAGAGCTTCTAGTAAACCAAAGAAACCTTTTCAGTCCAGGAATAAAACTCAAATAATTGCAATTTCAAGGGTGCACTTGCACAGAATGTCTCAGCAAAACTGACAGTGTAGATCAAGGATCAGCCTGCACATTTTGCAGCCTGATCTTGATCTTTACTGGCCACTATGGTAACTATGGTTGAGAAAGGCACTTTAGGGTTTAATATGTTGTCTGCACACGCTATCAGTTTGGACCAGTCTGAAATATTACTGTTTGGTAAATGAGCTAATTGAGGACTGTTGGCATGTTCTCCTTTTCTCACAATGTTTTATATCCAATCAAAGACATATCTCACTATATAAGCAATATTTACATGTAACCCAACAGACATTTTCAGTAGAAAAATATGACCAATATGCTTTTGTCTATAAAGATTTTGCTAAGTGGACAGTGTAGATCAAGGATCAGACTGCACGTTTTGTGCAGCCTGATCTTGATCTACACTGGCCACAAAGGCAACTATAGCCATGAAAGGCGCTTTCAGAATTAATTCGTCTGCAAATGCTTTCAATTTGGACCATTCTGAAATATTGTTGTTTGGTAAAGAGTTAAATGAGGACAACTGCATACAAAACTGGACAGACTGACACTGATGGAGAAAAGAAATGGGGAAAAAAAGGGGGAGAGCAATGAAAGTAAAATAGGATGAAATGACTTTCCTTTTTCAATATATCCACTTGTATAATGTTTGAAGTTCTATTTTTGTCCCTATACATCATGAATACCATTCATCATTCAAATACTTGTACCCAAAACCAGTCCAGTTCTATATTTAGCATCATAATGGTAAGATATAAATCACCTTTTCACTTAAGTGTTACAATCAGCTGTTTCCTCGATACCGTATTTTTTCCTCTCTCCAATGCAGAGTACTGCTGAAATGACGAGATTAGGCTTGAGGACTGAAGTTATAATGGAAAACAGAGAAAATGCTGGCATCAGAATTTTCTCTTTTCCCATGATGTCAGTTTTCTTCCTCCAGGTACATGTAGTAGAAAAATGTGATATTTCTGGGTTGGTTATCTTTGTCGTTTAGTTTGGTGTTTTCAGAACGGTCGTTAAAATTCATGATTGTATGATAAAACATTCAGCTGAAACATTATCAAGCAGTGAGAGATGGAAAAACTCTTTGTCATGATGGTGTTCAACTATCTTTGATAAAAAAATAAGCTGAGCTTGGAATTCACGCCCACATCCCCTGAATTACAAACCCTGCACATTAACTGCTGAGCTCAAGGGGTCTGGGCAAACATTGCTTCCACAAAAACTCTGAAATCACTACAGTAGCAGTCATCATACATGTTCGTACATCTTTTAGACAGCAGAAAAACACCTGCTGCATGATGCAATAGTTGTGAGGTATGAAAGTTTACCCTTACCATGAAATCCTGTGTTTTACAACCCTAACCTTCTGTTTTCAAAATCTGTTTTTCCCATGTTGTTAAAACTTGGGATAGCTTAGTAATGGGTTTAGGAAGAGTGAAGACAAAATTAATGTAGATTCACTTCGTATCAACTAGCTTTAGATATACCAAAGACTAGACAGATAACTCTAAGTAAATAGGTAGGATGGTAGATTTATCTTTGCATGAATCAAACTAAATTCTATGATTTTAAATGTTTCAGTCAATCATTCAACAAATTAAGAGCATGAGATTAAAAAAGAAACATTTTGTGGCCAAATTTACATCTCAATGCCTGTGGTTTACCTACACAATCAATGCACTGCAATATATGATACCATAGATAGGTTGCAGTCTATGTTAATATTTCCATGATACTGTACGAATTTATGAAATTTCTGCAATATTTTATGAGCAGTAATGCTATCCTGCATTTCTGCTGTTAGCATTTTTCTGTCTTACAGCAAACCTTATTTAAAAAAGAGGCAGCAATGAAAATTTTACTTGGAATAAAATCCACAGACCTAGAACTGTCACCTCAGCAGCAATATATCGGGGTTCTCACAGGTCCTGAATCTGAAGAATCTTTCTGAGAAAAGAACTTGCTACTAAACATCACCGCATCCCTTTTCCACAATGTTTTCTACCCTTTCAAAGAGTGATGCTGACATTTACGCCATATTTAATTTGGCGTCTGAAATTGATTTCTAATTTGGGCCATTCTAAAATTTTGTCGTTTGGTAAAGAATCAATACATATCTCAGAAAGCAGAAATACACCTGTTGCATGAAGCATGACTTCAAAGTAAATTAAACCCGGTAGTTATAGACGAAATAGAGTAACTTCAGTAGGTACATTGTATCACAAGCCTGTAATCCATGCACTATATATGTTGTACTGTACATAATAACTGCTCTGGCAAAAGTGGGTTTAATGCATCTCTGTTATGTATTATCCCTTTACCAAGCAATCCCAACTTTTTATGTACCTGAGTTAGAAGCCTTTAGAAAACATTGTGGGAAAAGGAGAAAATGCTGGTAACCAGCATTTTCTTCTTTTCCCACAATGTTTTCTATCCTATCAAAAACAAATTTCATTATAAAAGCCATGTTTAAATTGTCATCTGTAAATGCTTTCAATGTGGACAAGACCAAAATTTTAGCGTCTGGTATAGAGGTTTACATACCAAGCAAGTCATCATATAACTATGGAACCATAAAGTCCATTTTGTCTTACAAGCCACTGAATCATGAAGTAGACTGATCCTTTGATACACAGAAAATTGATCAATGGCAAGAAGTTTGGACTGGCAAGGTTGTTACTTTTAGCATAGGCATTTAATCCCCTTTTCACACAGAATGGTTTCAGTATCATTGTTCCTTGTTTTCAGTGATTCTATATCACTAGATGTAATTTCTTCTGCAGTAATCTCTTTTGTAACATGACCTGTGATGCAGAAGTGATGTAAACCCATGGAATATTTTGCATTTTGAATGGGTCAATAATACACCTGTGCACTAAACTTGCATATGAATCAAACCACAATTAAAATGTGCTGTCAAAACAAAACATTCCAGAGTCTGCAAATAAAATACTCCAAAATCACATATATGGTGGATTTCAAAGCATCTTTAGCACTCCCATTAACCCTTTACCATACAATCCCTGGTTTTAACAAACCTGATATAGAAGGTTTTTTAAAACATTGTGGAAAAAGGAGAAAATGCTGGCAGGGTTTTCCATGACGCACAAATCCTGCGTCAATGACGCGATTTTAACTCAAATGACCCCCAAAATAAATAACTGTGCGTCACCAGTGCGCAACTTTCCAAAATCTAAATTATCTGGGAAATTGAATAAATCGTCACAAATCAAAGTCTGTTCTTGCTTCTCTATCAGACGAACACCGTTCTTTTTTTAACTATTTTAGATAAAAGTGGTTTTCTGGTAATTTATTTATAGAATAAGACTGGTTTACGTACTATTACCATAAAGTACGGTGGCCAGTTGTCGTAAATACGGGCCCAATCAAAGTTCTTAGTTGGGTTCTCTGTAATTTATAGCTTATTTTACGCGACTTCCGGTTGATAAAAGTACACATTACCAGTCTGTTCATAATGTTGCGACGAAGTAAACTGTAGCATTCTTTTTAATCATCTGCTTCCAACAGCTGCCGATCAAGCCACATTAAGCTGCCATTCGGACGAGAATGTATCGTCTGTCAAAAATTGAAGTCGAGCTTTCTGTCAGAAATGACTTAAAGACTTTACTTTCTTGGAGTTTCAAGGTGAAATGTATTGTAATCTGTGCTTGAGACGAAGAGACCCATTTGTTTTGACCCCCAAAGTTAAAGAAATGACCTGCAACTACAGAGGCAGGGGGTCACAATGACCCCCAAATTTTAATAATGAGGGAAAACCCTGTGCTGGTAACCAGCATTTTCTCCTTTTCCCACAATGTTTTCTGCACTATTAAAGACAGAAATCAACAATTCACCAACACTGAATTTCCCATCCGCAAATGCTTTCAATTTCGTCTGGTCCAGAATTTTGTTGTTTGGTAAAGGCTTAATGAAGGATTACGTACCCCTTAAAGTGCCTTTCACAACTATACTTGCTTTTGCATTCAGTGTAGGTCAAGATCAGACTGCACAAGACATGCAGTTCTATCTTTGATCTACAATGAACTCTTTGCTGAGACATTCTAGGCAAAACAACCGTTACAATGCATTTGGGCCATGCTCTGGCAAATGGGGGCTTAATGCATCTCCTTGATGCATTATACCAAGCTAATCATCACATTATTATGGATCCATAGAATCCAGCCTGCCCGGGTGGCTCAGTGGTGAGCGTGTCGGACTCATGACCTGGTGGTTGTGAGTTCGATACCCGGTTGAGGCGAACTTTCTTTCCGGCGTATTTTCGCCTTTCACCTCTGCTGAAGCATGTGAGAAAAGTAGTCGGTGGCTTTGGAAAGAAAGTTGTGTTAGTACTGGTGTGAGAAAGCCAGGAAACACATGTGCGTCACCGACCGCCATGATATGACGTTAGCTGTTAAAGTGGCGTTAAACTCCAATACAACCAACCAACCATAGAATCCATCTTGTCCAATAATGGACTGAATCATGAGATAGAATTACCTATCAACATGCAGACAGCGAAAAGTTTCGGACCATGTCAGCTGCCTATGCGGACTGCACAGGCTGACATAGGGCAATACTTTTCGCAAATGCATTAAGCCCCCTTTTCACAGAGCATGGCTCATTTATTTGGGTCTTACTTCTAGACTTAAAATGCTAGTTTTTTCCAGCGCTCTAAGGGCTAACACATGCGTTCATTAAATTAATCTATTATATCTACAGTTACAATTGCACACACTTGCACAGTAACTGTTACTGACTGATGGCAAACATTTTTTCTGTCCATACAACAGACTGTTTTGGAAAACAATCCTGTCCTTCCACAGTTCTTACAATAAAGGCTTTCGAAAACATTACTGGAGGACAAAAATCTGGTAACCACAATGTTTTCTGCCCATTCAATGACAAGTACCAACACAGTGTAGTATTGTGTCCTCTTCCTACAATGTTTTCAAAAGCTTTCCTCAAGGCTGTTAACATGATGGGATTCTTTAGTTTTACAAAAGGGGTAAATGCAGTCAACCTTTTAACTAAAAAATCCCAAGTTTTAACGACCCTGAGACAGCTTTTGAAAATATTGTTTTCTACTCAATTATAGGCAAGTTTCATCACTTCAGCCACCCTTGTCGTTTGCATATGCTTTGAATTTCGACAAATCTAAAATTGTGTCGTTCGGGAAAGAGTAACCTCTTTACTACACAACAAAATTTTAGACTTGTTCAAATCGATAGCACAAGATGTAATAGTTAACTGTTTAACTCTTTACAAAACGAAAAATTTTACACTCTTCCAAATTCAAAGCTGATGCAGACCACAAATAAAATGTGGCTTAATTGATGAAACCTGATACTAAAAGGGCAGAAAACATTGTGGGAAAAAGAAAAATGCTGGTTACCAGAATTTTCTCCTTTTCCCTCAATTTTTCCAAAAGCCTTTTCCCCCAGGGTCACTAAAACACTTGATTCTTTGGTACAGGGTTATTAATGGGTAAACAGTGGAGATGGATCAAAAACTGAATTTATTCCATTCAGCTAAGAAATTAATTTCCTTACCTGTAGTTTATACTCCAAGGTCCTTTTGTCATTCTCTTTGTGTCGGGAGCCTTTCACATCTATCTTGGTAACATGCACTGAAAACAAAGCAAGAAGGTTTTCAATCCTATCTCTCACTTTTATTTCAATGTTGTCCTCGATAACTTTTTTTGCTTTGGCTATGCAAAAAATGCAAATATACCCCTTTAACCCTTTACCACTCAATCCTGACTTTTAGTGAAAAAGGCTTTTAAAAACATTGCAGGAAAAGCAGAAAATGCTGGCAATCAGCATTGTCTCCTTGGCCCACAGTCTTTTCTTCACTTTCAGGGTAAGACTCATGATTAGAGCTACATTTGATTTGTCATCTGCTAATGCTTTCAATTTGGACAAGTGCTAATTTTTCTTGTCTGGTATAGGGTTAAGTATAGGGTTAATTTTTAACCCTTTACCCCACAATTCCAACTTTTAATGATCCTGGGAAAGAAAGATTTTGAAAACAATATGGGAATAGGGCAAAATGCTAGCATTTTCTCCTTTAACTACAATGTTTTCTGCCTTTCCCAAATCAAATTTTAATTTTTGAGTCACATTTACTTTGTCATTTGCAAATGCTTTCAATTTGACCAAGGTTAAAATTTTCTTTTCTGGTACAGGGCTAGTGTAAATATCAATATACATGAAATCATAGCAACATAAGGAACAATTTATTCATCAATTCTTAAAATTTATTCAACACAAGCTCTTCCTACTTCTCACACACTATTTTCAAAAGTGGTCTGCTCCAAGACAGATGGTCTGAAAAAACTTTTAGTAAGAGCAACCAAGATCATATGGCCTGCAATACGCGAAAAGGCACATTCGGATATGAGCATAAAGAGTCGTCTCAGATCAGCTTGCGCAGTCCGTGCAGGCTAATCCGAAACGACACTTTCCATTCTTATGCAATTTCCTGTTTTGCGTAAGTCTACGGTAGCTTAAAGTCCAATGTAGTCGTAAAGTGCCACCTCGGATTAGCCTGCGCGCACTGCGCAGGCTGATCCGAGACGACATTTTACGCAAATGCCCCTTTTCGCGTGTTGCAAGCCATATATTACCATTTCATAAAAAACCCTTATCCAGTGCCTATAATTAATTTGGAAGTTTGAGTATCATCCTTTACCCTTCATCAAACAATCTTGATTTTATCATCCTGTGGTAGAAACCTTTTGACAACATTGTGGAAAAAGTAAAAAATGACCGTAACTAGCATTTCTCCTGTCCCAACATGTTTTCAATCCTTTCAAAAACAATTCCCATTGCTTAACACTTTACCACAGTCCTGAGTTTAAATGATCCGTATGGAGAAGGCTTTGGAAACATTGAGGGAAATGGAGAAAATGCTGCAAAACAGCGTTTTCTGCTTTTCCAACAATGTTTTCTATCCTTTCTGATACAAATTCCATGATTTGTGCCATATTTTAATTTTTTGTCTGGAGCAGCTTTCAATTTGGACTAGTCCAAAATTTTGTCCTTTGGTAAAGGGATAAGCCAATGCTAACTTTGTAGTCTGAAAATTCTTTTGGCTGCTTTCTATAGGGACATAATAAGACTGGGTCAATAGGTATAAGGTTAACCCTTTACCAGATAATTTCATGTTCTAACGACTTTTAGGAAGGTTTTTGAAAACACAGTTGGAAAAGTAGAAAAAGATAGTAACCAGCTTTTTCTCCTTTTTCCATAATGCTTTCCACCTTTTTAGTGTCAAATCTTATCATTTGACCAACAACTAACATTTTGTCTGTTTATGCTTTCAATTTGGGCATGGAGAGAGTTTTAACATCTGGCACAGAGTTAGTCCTTTACCACACAATCCTTTACCACACATTCTTGACTTTTAGTAACCCTGGGAAAGAAGCTTGTTGAAAACATTACTGGAAAAGCAGCATTTTCTCCTTTTCCCACAATGTTTTCTGTCCTTTCACTTACAAATTCTGTCAGTTGAGCCACATTTGATTTGTCACCTGTAGATGCTTTGATATCAGATCGATCCGAAACTTTGTTGTTTGGCTATGATCTATACAGCTTTACAGCTGATAGTATTTACCTCGAGAAAAATCTGAAGTCGGAGGGTGAGTGGGGTGTAGAGGTACTTGTGGAGATACTGCTGGGGAGACCATCTGATCACAACCTCTGGTCTCACAAGACTCAGACAGAATTAGGGAGGGTATCAGCAATTCCTGCTCTGTCGGCATTTGAGTCTGAAAAATATGAAGTGAGCCATGCTCTGTGAAAGGGAACTTAATGCATCTGCAAAACGTATCAACCAATGTCAGCCTGTGTATGTCTGCAAAGGCTGACCTTAGTCTACACTGTTTGCTGTTGTTAAATTTTCTGCATGTCCAAGGACCATTCTAACCCATGATGCAGTTGTTATAAAAACAAAATGGATTATATGGATCCATAATTATGGGATGACTTGCTTGGTATTATACATCAAGAAGATGCATTAAACTGCCTTTTGCCAGAGCATGGCTAAAATATTTTTTACATCTTTGACAGTGCACTTTTTATAAATCTCAGTTTTGATACGTTCATACTAAAACCATTTCCAAAATGTACATGTAGCATTTGAAATAACACATGTGAAAAAAGATATGAAAACCACACCGTTCTAATGAAGAGATAATGCAACCATAAACTAGATTAAACTACATCTAGATGTGATTTACTCCACAGTCCACGCCGTTTTCAAAAATACTCTACCAAGCAGGCACCATGTTCAAACACTAGCTGCATAATTATAGCGCTTCTACATGTATGTGTCCCGTATGGAAACGATGAGACGATTCTAATGAGTACCCATAACATAGGGTTTAGTGTAGAACAATTAATACTTTCAATTTTGAAATCAAAATCACGCCCTCTATCTGGAGCTCTGGTACAATTAACTTACCATACATAAAATTTAAAGTGTGTTCCTTTCCCTTGTACAAAATTGTATGTTCTCCCATGGTATCATCTTACCCTTAACCCTCTAGTTTACCAAACAGTCCAACGTTTTGACAACCCTTTGTAAGACTTTTTCAAACATTTAGGGAAAAGAAATTCCTATATTCTGATATTTCTTTGAATTTGGACCCCCAAATTTTCTAAATGACCCCCAAAATATACATGTGTGCCTTCTTGAATTCATTTGAAGAAGGTCAAATGACCCCCACATCCAAATGACCAGGGAAAACCCTCGAAAAGGGTTGGCTAACCCTGTTCCAATAATGCTTTCTAACCTTTCCAATACTAATCTCATCATTTGAGCAGTGCTTCATCCAGGATTTGAAAAATGTGGGGGAATAGAATGAATATTTTTAAAAAAATATTGCATTTTCTGAAAATTCAAATATAACATGTTTTTGTTATACAAAACTTCCACTATCAGACTTCAGACCATGTTAGCTTGAGAGTGTATTGCGTACAGTTTTCCAAGGGTCCTAGTCTGTCTAAATAGGATCAATAATGATCGAGGCTTCTGGAGCTTCCTCATCCGTTTTCTGGGATGATACGGTAGACGAAGGATGTAAAGTCACATATTTTGCATTTTGACATTTCTGGATTGCAGAACTATCCAGTTAAGAGACTCAAGTATTCATAAAGAGAGCAATTTTACTAATCCCACACTCTAGCAAGTTTAGTTACCTTGTTAAACAAGAGCCTTGCAGTCTCGTATGCTGTGTTATAGTATCCATACATCCTAATCTTCTCGTGATAACTGAATGCTGGGTGGTTCATTGCCATAGAAAGAACTAGTAATATATTATGGACTGTCATTTCATCCATGTTATCCATCACAGTGAGAGTTTGCTTTATGTTGTTTTCCAGGAGCTGATAAATAAGACTGGAACATGTTCGATTAGAAGAACGTAAGAGGGCAAGATAAATTGCCATTCGCGTTCTAAATGACTTGGCATCAATTTCATAGAATTTAGACAATTCCTCACGGTTGTTAGCCTTTCCCTCATGCTCCCTCAAGTGCACGGAATCTTTTTTTGCTAGATCTTCCACATACGAGCCAACAAATCTAAGCTCCAGTGGTAGACAAATGTGTAACATTCCACAGAGATAGTCAATACGTTTGTGAGGACTGAGATTTTTAAACCACACACAGAGCTCCTCCTTGCACACCATTTTCTTCTATCTTAAATGTTAAAAAGCACCGAAAGACGTGCTCAAGTCAAATTATTCTAAATTATTGTTTTCGAAATTTTATCCATATCTTGATTCAGATGATCCGAATGAACATACGGGCAACTGCTATCGTCCAATCAGAAAAGTTTAGTTATTTACTGCATTTTATTTTTTGACATACTTCTATTTCTATACAAGTTCATATCAAATTTGATACAATATCGCAAAATTAAGTATTAAAATATTAAAAAGCTTATAAGGAGACTAGATTTAATAAATTCTACTTAAATGATTAACTGCCATCCATCTAAAAAAAACTTTAACGTATAATGTATAGTTCATATAAAATAAGCGTGGGGTTTTAAAAGAAAATGGCAATAAATAAAATATTATTTCCTTTTTTCTTCTATTTCAATGTTTAGAAGATAAGGATTGAATACAAGTCTTAGTAAAATTTCAGTGTAAATATATAATTCATCTGTCAATACCTGTTATTGATAAATTGTGCATCTCAAATGGGATTTCCGCGGTATTGGTTACCGGCTTTTTTGTGTTTAAGCACATGGGCTAAACGGGAAGACGGGTAATCATCTTACAGTTATGGTAAAGTTACACGAGTAGCGTAAATATTTTTTCTAAAAAGTAAAAATCACAACTTTCTTCAATAATTTTCAGTGGTCTTTTATGCTTACAAATGAATGACGTAGATTTATATTCATGTTCACTTACTGACAATTATTTTGTAAAAAGCTGAACGGTTAAGGCGTTGATGTCTAACGATTTCTTCTACATTCGTCCTTGGTACTGTTCGCCCTTATTTCTGTTCGCCCTTCGTATGCAGATAAACAATTACCTTAACCGCGTTGTATTTGAGCACCTTCGAAATCACACATGAAAACCAGTGTTTTAGCTTATCTTTTATCAGTTCACCCAAAGGGTATGTCAAAAAATGACAGTGCAACAAAATAACACTTTACCATACCAATAAAAAAAAAAAAATCTTTTCAAAAAGTTTTCCCCAAAATATTTCTACTTTTTAGAGTGTAGATTTAGGTTTAGGGAGGTATTTACATTGTCATCTGTGAATGCTTTCAATTTGAACAAATCAAGTGGTGTTGTCTGGTACGAGTTTTGAAAGGCAAAGAATGCGAGGATGGAATGATAGTGGGTCAGTACTAGGTGAAAGGGATTTATCTTACAGAGGAAATGTTATTGTAATATAAGAAGGTTGAATTCTATATATTATGAATTTTTTATTAGAACTGTACTGTAAGAATAAGTCGCTATTGCAGATTAGCAAAGGCCATGGTTTGTAAAAAGTTATCTTTTTCATTAAAGGAACTGTTTAGAATTTATTATACCCCTGCAAAACGAATGTTTTTGAGGGTATTCTGGAATCAGCCTGTCTGTCCGTCCGCATGTCTGTGTGTCTGTCTGTGTACAAAATACTAGTAATTTTGTGTCGCGAACTCCTCCTACAGTTTTGCTGCTATTGTATTGAAAGTTTGTTGATACATTAATCATATACTGAAGTTGTGCAAGACGCAGTTTTCAATCATCTACTCCCTATGATTCAAGGGTAATCTCCCCTTGAACTTAGAAAATTTTTTGTTAATTTGCCTGTTTCTGTCAAAGCGCTGGCGGGGGTATTAAGTCACATTCATTGACAACTCTAGTTAACTTTGGTCTGATTACCATAATTTGCCTATGTATTCAGACACCCTAAATGTTCAGACACCCTTAATTATTTTCAACAATAATTCATTTTTTAGTCCTTACTCCGGACAGTCCAAAAAATTAATTTTCCTAAATATTTGGACAATCAACTTTTTAGAAAATGTTTTCGATAATGGTCTGCTGCATAGACCTGTGCACATTTCTAAGTCATAATGTTCATTCATAATAACATGAATTTTTTGAGAGCCGAGTTACTCAGTGGTAATTTTAAGTTTTATAATTCGACCAAAATCATTGCACACTAACGATGTTTCACTTTAAAACTTCAGACCAAAGCAAACTGTGTAGATTCAGATCAAAGATCAGACCAAACATACTGTCTGCAGTCTGATCTTGATCAGCACAGGTGGCATATAAGCAACTAAAGTTTTGAAAGGTGCTTAAAGGGCCTAATCTTTCCTGGCTTTTTGATGTTATATAAGCAGTTTCTCCTTTTCTCTTAATGTTTTCAAAAGTCACCTTTGCAGAAGCATGAAAAAAAGTACCTGTGAGGGAAATGGTTTGAACCATAACCATGTTGACCCTCTATAGACTACAGATCTATTAAAGAATTCATAAATACTAAACCTTGTTGTCTCTTTTCTTTATTTAATATCAGTAATCCATTTACATTTAAAACTAATGCATTAATTGTCTTATTCATATTCTTAATTTTGGCTGCAAGCCAAACTTTTTTCAGCCGACTACACAAAACAAGTGACATGCCCAGGTGTTCAAAAAAGAACCATTCCTAGATGCAAAAAAGGCATTATCAGCTAATGTAAAGCAGGCATGATATTAGCTTATTGTGTAATCATTTTTGTGTTGACTGGCAGTCTGCTTGTAGCAGGTTATAAATTTCTTGGGGCAGAACAGTTGTAAATATATACAACAAACGATTGCACTACAACCTTATTGCTTCGAATGATTTGCACATGATGTAATGATTACATCATACCCCTTATTCTTATTTAACTTTTTACCGAATGAAAATAATAGACTGGTCTAAATTGAAACAGTAAGTATTTGCAGATGACAATTTAAATGACAGATTTGTCTGTGATAGAGTAGAAAACATTGTTGGAAAAGGAGAAAATGTGGGTTACCAGCAATTTCTCTTTTTCCAACAATGTTTTCAAAAAGCCTTTTCCTCAGGATCATTAAAACTCAGGATTTTGTGGTAAAGGGTTAGCTGCAAATACTTGTGTATCCGCGACAGGCGTGAAATCTTGTTGACAGTTGGCTGGTTTTACATTTTTGGATGTTCAAAATTACTCTGCCGATGGCAAGATGGCGGACGATGTGGATAGACATCAGACCAAACAGAAGGTGCAGTTTGATCTTGGATCGTGTACTTCAAGATTGAAAACACGCCGAAACTGTAGATCAGCTACAGTTTTAACCCCGTCAACGATGGTAGAAATAGATCGAAATTTGTCAGATATTAACCTTATGATTTTGGACATACATTTGGACAACACGGTAAAACCTATTATTTTGGCCACCCCCTTTTTTTCAAAATGAAATTTCCTAAAGATTCGGACAGTAAAAAAAATGATAATAATTTTTTTCTGTTCGAATACATTGGCGAATTACAGTACCTCTTATTTATTGTTTTGTTGATTGTGGTAGAACTCTTGGTAGCAGACACATGATTTAAGACCAAGAGGTAGCTAGTTCGAACGCTCAGCTTGGCAAATTTCTTGCAGAGGATTGATGATATTCACTGTGGCAGGTTTCATTCCTCTCTACTTATTATTGTTTCTACAATGGTTATGTGAGAAAGCTGCCAGTGGCTGAATAGCCAGTTAAAGTATACAGGTAAAAAGAAAGTCTGGGAAAGCATGGATAGGTCCACTAGCCACCCAAATATAACTAAAATGATGATGAAATGTTGTTAAGCACCTTTCAAACAAAGTAGCCAATTTCAATCATTTATATATGAGCCATGCTCTTTGAAAAGGGGACTTAATGCATTGCGAAAAGTATCAACCCAGGCTCAGGCTGACCTGGGCTGAAACTTTTTGCTATTGGTCAATTTTCTGTATGTCAAAGGACCAGTGTACCTCATGATTCAGACGGTTGTTATACAAAACCGATTTTATGGAACCATAATTATGAGATGACTTGCTTGGTATCATGCATCATGGAGATGCATTAAATCCCCTTTTTACCAGAGCATTGCTTATAATCTATGTCTGATTTCATTGACAGAGTTGCTGATCTGTAACATGTAAAAATGGGTAAAAAGAACAAGAAAGATAAAAAAGGTCAAGGTAAAGAGAAAACTCAGCTGAAAACAGAGAAAAATGCAAAGAAGAAAGCAAAAAAGGAACTGGCAGAAATTGGAGAGGTAAGGTCGAAGTGCTTTTGAGGACAGTGTACATCAAGATAACATTGTACAAAATGTGCAGTCTGATCTTGGAGCTACACTGTACACTATGCTGATACTCTGGCTAATTTTTTAATGAAACAAAGATAATTGTAATCAACAGCCTCATTTTGGGAAAGAAACAAACAGTAAGTATAATCTCTCAGAAAGAGAAATGACAAATGTGACCCAAGAACATGATCTTGGAATAATCATTGACAACAAACTAAATTTAAACATATTTTAGTAAAGCTAAGAAAGCCAATTGAAGCTAGTCTTATATAAAAGAACTTTCAATTAAATTGATAAGCATATGTTTACAATATTCTACAAGTGCCTTGTCCAACCACATTAAGAATATGGATGCTTTTCAGTGTTGGAATAATGTCTGTCAGATTTGATTCTGAGTTTTACAAACCGGAGAAAATAATTACCAAATAGATTGGAGTGGCTAATGTCTAGTATAATCAAAGGAAAATAAGTAAAACAGGTAAATACACTAACAGTCTGGGATGGGAATTTTTTAAATATTTTTTTCTGACTAAAAATTTTGACTTTATTTATTTGTTACTTTCAGAAATGAATATCAAACGCACCATAATTATTGTTAGCTCCACTGGCCGAAGGCCAGCAGGCTTATGTCATGGCCTGTTGTCCGTCGTGCGTTCGTCCGTCCGTCCGTCCGTGCGTCCGTCCGTCCATCCGTCCGTGCGTTAACTTTTTTTTAAAACGTCTTCTTCTCTGAAACTACCCATCCAATTTTGATGAAACTTCACAGAAATGATCCTGCCATGGTCCTCTTCAGAATTTCTTGAAAGAATTTAATTCCTTCAAAAACTCTGGTTGCCATGGCAACAAAACTGAAAAATTTTGAAAATCTTTGAAAATCTTCTTGTCTGAAACCGTAAGACCAAGGGCTACCAAATTTGGCATGTAGCTTTATCTAGTGGACCTCTACCAAGTTTCTTCAATTTATAGCCCTGGGGTCAAAATTGGCCCCGCCCCGGGGGTTACAAGTTATACATGGGCTTATTTAGGGAGAACTTTAAAATTCCTCTTCTACCTAGCCATAGGGCCTAGAGCTACCGAATTTGGCATGTAGCTTTATCTAGTGGACCTCTGCCAAGATTGTTCAAATTATAGCCCTGGGGTCAAATTAGGCCGTGCCCGGGGGTAACAAGTTTTACATGGGCTTATATAACAAGTTTTACATGGGCTTATATAGGGAGAACTTTAAAATTCTTCTTTGACCTAGCCATGGGGCCTAGGGCGACCAAATTTGGCATGTAGCTTTATCTAGTGGACCTGTACCAAGGGTGTCCAAATTATAGCCGAGGGTCAAATTTGACTTCGCTCCGGGGGGTAACATGTTTTACATGGACGGGCTAATATAGGAAAATCTTTCGCATCTAGCTATAAGGGCTAGGGCTATCAAATTTTGCATTTAGCTTTATCTAGGGGGTCTCTATCAAGGGTGCCCAAATTATAGCCCAGGGGGTCAAATGTAGCCCCACCCCAGGGGGTCACAAGTTCTACATGGTCTTATATAAGGAAACTTTAATAATCTACTTGTACATAGCCATATTTAGGCCTAGGGCTACCAAATTTTGCATGTAACTTTATATAATGGGCCTCTACCAAGAGGGCCCAAATTTTAACTTTGGGGGTCAAGTTTGACTCCACACCAGGGGTCACAAGTTTTACATTGGCTTTTATAGTGAAAACTTGATAAACCTGTGTCATGGATCACATATTTTACAGGGCCTTTTATTCAGCAAACTTGTTTTACATGACTTTTTATTGGGCAAGATTAAAAAATCTTTTTGTTTATAACCACACATTCTAGTTTCATATTGTAGGTCTGGGGTCAAAATTGCCTTCATTCCAGGGATCGCAAGTTTAACATGGGCTTCAAAATATTGTCACTTCAATTTAAACATTAATCAAGGGAAATGGCTTACAACATGTCCTTTTCTCAGGATGTTTTTTTGAAAGCCTTCTCTTTCAGGGTCATTAACACTTCGATTTGTGTGGTAAAGGGTTAAAAAGCCAGTGGAGCGATACAGGGCCATCTTGGCCCTCTTGTTTAGATTATTATTCAGACAAATCCAATGACTCGCGCTGCATTATGAATTGTCATCTGCAAATGCTTTCAATTTGGACAAGCCTGAAAGTTTGTTGTTCTGATAATTATCTCATTGCCAGGCAACTGATTCATTTCCTCCTTTTCCAGTGATGTTTGTGACAGCCTTCCTCCTTTGGGGCATGAAAACACTGGATTGTTTGGTAAAAGCTTAACTCTTTACCAAACGACAAATTTTTAGACTGGTCCAAATTGAAAGCATTTGCAGACAACAAAATAAATGTGACTGAAAAATTGAAATTTGTTTTGGGAAGGGTAGAAAACATTGTGGGAAAAGGAGAAAATGCTGGTCACCAGCATTTTCTCCTTTACCTACAATGTTTTCAAAAGGCTTCTTTTTCAAGGTCGTTAAAAGTCGGGATTGTGTGGTAAAGAGTTAAAGAACATCGGGAATGTTTGGATTGGTTCACAAGTATTCTTGAAATTATCAAAATACTGTTGAAAAATGACATTAACAATCAGACCATGATCTGTTTATCAGGATGATATTGAGAAAATGATAGCAGAGTTTCAAGAGCAGGACAAACGAAAAACCCAAGTGATAGAGGAGAAGACTGGTCCCCCTTCACCGAGGTAGGAAAACAGTATTCTTGTTACAGATTTTTTTTCTTAGTAAACCTTTACAGATTGATACCATGCTTTTACCACCTTGAAGAAGAAAGCTTTTGAAATCTTTGCTTGAAAACAGCACTTTTCTCTTTTCCGTAAGAAAATTAGGTTTTGAGGAGATTTTCATAAAGTCCTTTGATGATGAGCATAAGAGACCCACCCCCATCCCCTTGTTTTCTAAAGCCTTCTTCTTCACGGTCATTAAAAGCCAGGATTGCCTTGTTAAAGGTTACTATGATGTACAAGTTATCAACTTTCCTTTATTAGTCACCAAACAACAAAATTCAAGACTTTACTGACAATTTATGACCTCCATAAAACAAATTTGAAACAGAAACCTCAGGTTGAAATGTAGGTCAGTGGGTCAAATCTAAGAAAGGCATCATGTGCAAGCTAGAGGCAGGCAGTATTTTCAGTGCAATGCCAGTGATTTTTTTACAATTTGCTATAAGTGAGTCCTGGGACTCACCAGGATGGAAAAGTATGAGTCGGAAGCAAACTTTGTGAGTCCCACCTTTGAAACCCTATTTCAATCATATTTTTTTAATTTGTAAAGATGGCTCATAATAACTTTTCTTTTTTATGAATGCAGCGGAAATTGGACCTTAAAGATATTTAAATGGAAATCATAAAGCAGTGTATGAAATTAATGGATGATCTCCATTTTGCCCAAAAAGAAAGTAATACCCCAATGTCCATCTATCGTTCATGAACGTCTATCTGCTCAAAGGCATAGATCTACTATTTCTTTCGCTTCTTTCTTAATTGCAGAAGATTTTTCTTAAGTGATTGAACAACTATTATTCTATGTTTTCACTGGCAAATATTTACTTTTTGAATAATTTTTATACCCCGACGATTTCATTTCATCAAACGATTTCCTTTTTGTCCATTTCGTAAAAAAAAAAAAATCCAAATGCGTATTTCAGGCCTACAGAGAAAAAGACCTTGGATATCAATTTTCCAAGTACCCGAAAAAAGGAAACCGGAAATCATTCCTTAGACTAGAAAATTACTTAGAAGTATTGGCATTTTTTCTTCTTATTTTTGCACTGAGACACATGGACTCAGGGCCTATCAGAAAACTGAAACCATCCTTTGTATTTTCTTATTTCAACATTGCAAGGCAATGTCTTTAAGTTCATTCATCAGTAAACATGTTTTTCTCTCTGATATCTAGGCAAAACGAACATTTCATAACAATGTTGCTTTCCGATGATGTTTCTTATACCAGCCATGAATTAAAGCTCTTTCAGCCAGGATTCTTGAAAAGAGCGAGCATTTTTTTTTTTTTCTCTTCACCTGGGTAGCCTTGTTGGCCTGCAATAGATGCGGTTGCTATGTAATGAAAATCGCAATAACTTGGATTAAAGGTTGCCATCCATGTCACTGAAGCTATTTTTAGAAGCGGGATGTCCAAAAATAGTAATATTTTGTTTTGTGGCGATCTTGTGCAAGCATGGAAACACAATTCGTCAAAACAACGCTTATTTGTATTTCATACTTTAATCGATGGGGATCAAACGGTATTTTGCAAAACGCATTGAAACCGAAATCAGTGCGTCTCAAAAATGCATATATTGCGAAGTTTAGCGTCATCGACAATTTCTTTGCGTCTCTGACGCAGGACGCGCAGGTAAATGTAACACTGAATGCCCATGAAACATGGCCAGAGTGTTTGTCTTGAGAATGCCACAGATGAGGCTAGAAATGAAGTAACAGGAATTCAGTAGGTCAGATATGAGAAATACATGTACTTTGTATTGTAAATAGATTTTGTGAAACTGCCTGTCTTGAAAACGTCTCGTTTTTGATTTCTTTAAAATTTGACCAAATTTTGGACTTGTCCAGATAGAAAGCATTTGCTGACGACAAATCAAATCTTACTCAAATAATCTGACTTTCTTGGAAAAGGTAGATAGTATTGCAGGAAAAAGAGAAAATGCTAATGCTGCTAAACTGCATTTTCTCCTTTTCTGACAATATCTTTAAAAGCCTTTGGCATCGGGGTAAAAAGTGTACTTGATTATGTTGAAAAGGGGTAACTTATTCTGTCAAAGATACAAATGCCCAGGTGAGCAATGGAGGGCCATTATGGCCCACTTGTTAACCCTTTCCCAAAAGACAAAATTTTAAAGTGGTCCAAGTTGAAAGCTGTTGCATACAACAAACTAAATACCACTCGAATGAGGAAATTTGTCTCTGAAAGGTGACCAGTATTTTCTCCTTTTCCCACAAAGTTTCAAAAGCCTTCTTTCTTTGGGCCTTTAAAAGATGGGAATCTTAGGGCTGTAAAAAGACATGAGATTATTTGGTAAAGGGTTAATTTAATCTTGTGTATTTATTGTGCTTATAGATGTAATATGTCACTGACAGCCCATCCAGATAAAGAAGAACTCATTATGTTTGGAGGAGAGTATTTTACAGGTACTAAAGTGAGTGAAATTCTTTGCTCTTTTTGAATTAATTTTGTTAGTGGGCATGTCCTATAGAAGCACATTTCAGAGCTCTTGTCAAGTACTTGTAAAACAAAGGAAATACAGAAAAACTTGAGTTGAAGCTATAGTATGATTCAAATAAAGTTGAATGTTGCATAAATCCATTCAATTAACCCTTACCAAACAATTGCGAGTTTTAATGACCTGGAGAAAGAAGGCTTTAGAAAACATTGGGGAAAAGTAGAAAATGCTGGTTACCAGCATTTTGTCCTTTTTTTCTACAATGTTTTCTACCCTTCCAAAGACAAATACCATCAGCTGAGTCAGATTTGATATATAGTCTGCAGATGCTTCCAATTTGGACAATGATAAAAAGTTACATCATTTTGTAAGGAGTTTAGCTTTCTGAACTGTTTCTCATTATCATTGGTTGTATGCCAACAATTTTGTTTAAGATTTCTAGGAAGCAAGTGAGTAGTATAAGATGTAAGAACTTGGTCCACAATTATTGTAAAAATTTTAAATTAACTTTTTACCAGACAGCAGAATTTTAGACCCCATCATGTTGAAAGCATATGTAAACAAAAAAACAGATATGGGTCAAATGGTGGTTTTTGGCCAGCTGTTGATTTTTAACCCTTTACCACACAATCCCGACTTTTAACGACCCTAAGGAAAAGGCCTTTTGAAAACATTGTGGGAAAAGGAGAAAATGCTGGTAACCAGCATTTTCTCCTTTTCCCACAATGTTTTCTAGACTATCTAATACAAATCCCGTCATTTGTGCCATATAAATTTTGTTGTCTGCAAGTGCTTTCAAATTGGACCTATCTAAAATATTGTCTTGTGATAAAGGGTTATGCAATGCAGTCATGTGGCCACTGGTTGTAAAAGTTTACCAGCAGCGATTGCAACAAATGCGTAGTTTGACAAACCAACAAGACAGATATGAAGACATACCAAAGGAATTATTTACATAAGTCACAGGAAATTGAGCCATATTTAATTTGTTGTCTGAAAACGCTTGGATGATAAAATTTTACTGTCATCCATAATAAAAGCAACTGCAGACAATGATTTCAATGTTGCTCAATTGAAGGAAGTTATCAATTAAGTAGAAAACGTTTTGGGCCACATTTTCAAAAGCTTTCTATCTCATGGTCATTAACCTATTACGACATAATCCAGAGTTTTATAACTTAAGCAACCCTGAGGAATAAGGCTTTCAAAAACATTGTGGGAAGAAGAGAAAATGCTTCTAACAAGCATTTTCTCCTTTCCGAAAATGTTTTCTACCCTTTCAAAGACAAATTCCAATGTTTGATCCACATTTAATTTGTCCTCTGCAAATGCTTTCATTTGGGGCTAGTTTGAAATCAAGTTGTTTGGTAAAGAGTTAAAACTATTGATTAAGTGGTATAGGGTTAAACATGCAACACGCAAGCAGTTCATCTCATGGATTCTTGATTTTAATCCTTGTTTTGATCACAAATTTTTGTCTTTTCAGATGTTTCTATACAATGACTTACTGTTTTATAATATAAAGAAGAATGAATGGCTAAAAGTGACTGCCCCAAATGGACCCCCACCTAGAAGTGCTCACCAGGTAGGAGTTACCAAGGAGTATTTACTTTTTCTCCGCTGAGCCTTAAGCCTTGGTCACACCGAGCTAATGGAGGAGTAACGGATAAAAAATCATTTTATCCGTTCGTATCCGTTTTATGTCCGTTTCTTATCCAGTGAATCCGCTACTTGTCCGGCGATGTCCGTTCCGTCCGATAGGAAGTTTTGAGCATGTTCAAAACTTTCCACCGGACAAAACGGACAGAGACATGCAAATGATAGACTTTGTATGCATCTGACAATTTATACCCTTGGCATGTCACGTGACCGGTACGTTCCTCGTACGTTGGTGTTCGGTACATTTCCGTTCATCGTACGTTTTGTCCGGTTCCCATGCGTTGCACTTTCGTTTTATCCGGTACAAGTCCCTTACTCGTACGGAGATATCTGTTAATAGACCGTTTATTATCCTGTACATATCCTTTAAACTTTTTCCGTTACATGTGCGGTACTCATGCGGTCATTGTGTGGCTTCCTCGCTCCACACACCGATCGCGTGAGCCTCGAGTGGCAGAGGTGATGAATTTTGTCACCGGATAACCAAATTCTGCATGTTTTTGTCCGTCCCCCCCCCGTTACATATCCGTTAGCCGGTCTGACCAAGCCTTTATAGTTCTATTTATAACACACAGAGCTTGAATCCAGGGACCAAGCCCTGGTTGTGTAGTCAGTAGCATACAGGACTTGAGAACAGGGTACCGCTGGTTCAAATTCCCAGCTTGGCAAAGTTCTTTCAGGAGGATTGATGATTTTTGAAAACATTGTGAGAAAAAGCCAACTTATGCATTCAAATCATTTGAGCCATGCTCTAAAAAGTAGGCTTAATGCATATGCAAAAAGTATTGACCTAGGTCAGGCTGCGCAGTTTGTGCAGGATGATTTAGGTTGAAACTTTTAGCTACTGGTCAATTTTCTGCTTGTCCAAGGACCATTCTACCTCATGATTTAGTCATTTATTATTCAAAATGAATTTTATGGATCCATACTTATGTGATGAGTTACTTGATATAATGCATCACAGGTGCATTGACTCTTTTCCAAACAATAAAAATTTTGTACTTGACCAAATTAAAAGCATTTCCACATTCAACTTGAGCTCAAATGCTCAAATGATAATTTCTGTCTGTGATAGCATAAAAAAGATTGTTAGAAAGTAGAAAATGTTGGTTACCAGCATTTTCTACTTTCCCTAAAATGTTTCAAAAGGCTGTCTTTTTCAGGGTTGTGAAAACTCTGGATTGTGTAGCAAAGAGTTAAACCTCTTTGGCCAGAGCGTGGCTCGTTTGTATTTGATGCTTTTGAA
This sequence comes from Hippopus hippopus, assembly GCA_946811185.2. Classification (NCBI taxonomy): domain Eukaryota; kingdom Metazoa; phylum Mollusca; class Bivalvia; order Cardiida; family Cardiidae; genus Hippopus; species Hippopus hippopus. The sequence continues at coordinate 7,964,366 of OX328103.1, read as the reverse complement.
TACTGGTGACATAAATGTCATTGTTACAGGCAGTTGGTTTAAAGCAAGGGGGTGGCCAGTTGTGGATATTTGGTGGAGAGTTTGCCAGTCCAACACAATCCCAGTTTTATCATTATAAAGATTTGTGGGTTTATCATTTGAAAGACAAACAGTGGGAGAAAATCAGGTAAGATTACTTTATTATACCCCTGCAAAACGAATGTTTTCGGGGGTACACTGGAATCACCCTGTCCGTCCGTGTGTCCGTCCGTGTGTCCGTCTGTGTACAAATAATTGCCTGTTTCTGTCAAAGCGCTGGCAGCTATTGAGCTGATTTTTGGTGTGTAAGTCAACCACCATGAGTTACAGATCAAGTTTGAGTTTAGTTCCGGTCCACTGATTTTTGACGAAATTATGGGCCTTGGACTTAGAAATTTTCAAGGAAAAAACAGTTTTCCGGATTTCTTTTTCTAAACGCTGGCAGATATTAAGCTGATATTTGGTGTGCAAGTCAACCACCATTAGTTACAGATCAGGTTCGAGTTTCGTTCCAGTCCACTGATTTTTGACGAAATTACGGGCCTTGGACTTCGAAATTTTCACAGAAAAAAACAGTTTTCCGGACTTTTTTTCTAAATGCTGGCAGATATCGAGCTGATTTTTGTAGTGTAAGTCAACCACTATGAGTTACATATCAAGTTTGAGTTTCATTCTGGTCCACTAATTTTTAACGAAATTACGGGCCTTGGACTTAGAAACTTTCACCCAAAAAAACAGTTTTCCGGACTTTTTTCTAAACGCTGGCAGATATTGACTTGATTTTCGCGAACTCCCCCCTACAGTTTTGCTGCTATTGTATTGAAAGTTTGTTGATACATTGATCATATACTGAAGTTGTACAAGACGCAGTTTTCAATCATCTACTCCCTATGGTTCAAGGGTAATTTTTTGTTAAATTGCCTGTTTCTGTCAAAGCCCTGGCGGGGGTATTAAGTCACATTCAGTGACAGCTCTAGTTAATGATCAGTTTTTTGAAGAAAATTTTAAGGTATTATAGTAGCCATGTCTTAGTCTTTATGGTTGTCTTGCAAAAAAAAAATGATATTTTCAAACGTCTCTGTCATTAACATGTTACTTCACAATCCTGAGTTTTAACAACCTCTAGGAGGATGGCTTTTGAAAACATTGTGGAAAAAGGAGAAAATGCTGGTAACCAGCATTTTCTTCTTTTTCCACTATGTTTTCTGTGCTATCAAAGACATGTGTCATCATTTGAGCTATGCTCTACAGCTTTCAATTTGGTAAGGTCCAAAATTTTGTCGTCTGGTAAACATTTAATGAAGATATATACTTGAAACTCCAGCCTTGTTGTTTAAAACTATCAGAAGGGGAACCCAAATCAGAAAGGCAGGTGTCCCTCAAAATACTTTGACACAGTTATGCCCCCCTTTTGTTTTTGCAGAAAAAGCAAGAGTAGCCAAGCATAGGCATTTGCTTGCTGTACTCTTGTCTCTTGTTTTTGTTTTTCTTTAATTCTTTACTATATGACAAAATTTTGGACTGGTCCAAACTGAAAGCTTGTATAGATGGCAAAATAAATGTGGCTGATATGATGATTTCCATTTTTAGTAAGGTAGAAAATATGGTGGGAAAAAGAGAAAATGCTGGTTACCCGCATTTTCACCCTTTCCAACAATGTTTTCAAAAGCCTTTCTGCATAGGGTCGTTAAAACTCAGAATTGTGTGGTAAAGGGTTAACCAAATATTCTGCTACATGCACTTTCATATGCATACATATGGAAAGGGGAAAAATGCTGGTAATTAGCAGTTCATACTTTACCTGCATTTTTTTTCTACCCTTGCACAGACAAATCCAATTGAGCCATGCTCTGGCAAAAGGGGGCTTAATGCATCTCCGTAATCCATCACACCGAGCAAACCATTACATACTTACGGATCCATAACAGCCACCTTTTTTAATAATCGACTAAATCATGAGGTAGACTGGTCCTTAGACATACAGAAAATAGACCAATAGCGAAAAGTTTCGGCCCAGGTCAGCCTGCGCGGACTGCGCAGGCTGACCTGGGTAGATACTTTTCGCAGATGCATTAAGTCCCCTTTTCACAGACCACGGCTCAATTTTATGTGCCACATTTATTTTGTCATTTGCAAATGCTTTACCCATTTACCATATAATACTGAGTTTTAACACTTTTGAAGAAGAAGGCTTTTGAGCACATTTTTAGAAAAAGATAAAATGCTGTAACCAGCATTTTCTCCTTTTCCTGAACTATCTTCTATTTGTTCAAAAGCAGAGCCCAAAATTTGAGCCACCTTTATTTTGTAGTCTGCAATTGCATTGGATTTGAAAAAGTCCAAACTTTTGTCATGTGGTTAAGAGTTGACTTGAAGCATTTTACTGTACTTTATCAGTGTGGACAAGTCTTGTTTACAACATCATATACAGTTAATTGATCTTTTTTATTTCCAAAAGCTGGCTTAACTTTTTACCAGGTGATGAAATTTGAAAGCATTTATATATGTCAAATTAGATGTGACTAAAGTCATGTGATTTGTCTTCGAAAGAGTAAAAAATATTGTGGCAAAAAGAAAAGATACTGGTTTCCACAGTGTTTTCAAAAGCCTTCTCCCTCTTGGCCATGAAAACATAGGATTGTAAGGAAAAGAGCTTAGAGACATGAAAATTTTATTCATGGGGTAATGTTTGTAACAATTTTATTCGTAGTGCCCCAGGAGGACCCTCTTCAAGAAGTGGACACAGAATGGTTCAGTGTAAAAAATTGCTCATAGTATTTGGTGGTTTCCATGACAACCTCAGGTGAGTTAAAAGAACAGATGTCAAGGCCAAAGGTTTTTTTGGTGCTGCAGTTTGAATGTTACATTTATTAATGTGGTAAATACACATTACAAAGGATTATTGAAATCTCAATATTACAGTTTTTATCATTGGCGCAAAATTTTCATTTAAAGGCCCACTAGCAACAGAAAGTAAACAAATAAATGGTACACACACTGGAATGTCAACCTTGTTTTTCTCTGTTTGTTAATGCACAAACTTGAAAATGCTTTACCATGTGACAAAAATTCAGATTTGTCTAAATCGAAAGCATTTGCGGACAATTAATTAAAAATTACTCAAAACATGAAATTTGAGAAGAGTAGAAAATATTGTGGGAAAAGAAGAAAATGCTGGTTACCAGCATTTTCTCCTTTTTCCACAATGTTTTCAAAAGTCTTCTTCTTTAGGGTTGTTAAAATTCAGGATTGTGTGGTAAAGGGTTAAAGAGGTGTCATTAGTTTGAATTCTAGCTATTAAAGGAGTGATGATTGTCATTAAAATACGATTCATTCCTCTGTCAAAGTCTCATATTTATTTGACTTTTTTTATGTAAGAAAGTAGCCAAAGGTGTGGAAAAATTGTTTTGGATAATTGTGGTTAAAGAAAACATTTGGAACAAATGGAAAGATGCACTGGCTGCCATGACAAGATTTGAATTCAATTTACAATGGCATAGATCACCGGATAGCGGAATAATACTCATAAGACATCCTTCATATTTTAACTCTTTACCAAACAACAAAATTTTAGACTGGACAGACTTGTAATTAGATGAAAAATGGAATGTGGCTTGAATTACAAGATTTGTCTTTGTAAGGCTGGAAAACATAGTGGGATAAGCAGAAAATACTGGTCACCAGCATTTTCTCCATCTACAATGCTTTCAAAAAACTTCTTCCACAGGGTCCTTGAAACACAGGATTTTTTCGGTAATGGGTGGATTTGTGTAGAAAAAGGAGTACCTTTTGTATCTTATGAATAATTTATTTTACACTACAGGGATTGCAGATATTTTAACGATGTGTATACATTTAACCTGGAAAATTATACATGGACACAAGTCAACGTGAGCGGAATTCCACCAGCCCCTAGGTCAGGTTGTGTCATGGCCCCCTTGCAGGAACAGGGAAAAGTGCTGATTTATGGAGGTTACAGCAAGGAGAAAGTGAAAAAAGACATTGAAGTGGGAAAAATGCATGTTGATATGTTTATGCTGATGCCAGAAGGTTAGAAATTATTTTTATTTTTACGCTTTTACCAAACTGTAATTTTTGTTCTCTATTTTGTATGTAAGCTTGTTTTCTGTGTATCCTGTTTCCTTTACCACACAATACCGACTTTTACCGACCATGAGAAAGACAGCTTTTAAAAACATTGTGGAAAAAGGAGAAAATGCTGGTAACCAGCATTTTCTCCTTTTCCCACAATGTTTTTTATCCTTCCGAAAACGAATTTTAATTTTTTAGTCACATTTACTTTGCCACCTGCAAATGCTTCGAATCTGGACAAGTCCCTATTTTCCTGTTCTGGTAAAGAGGTGAATCTTTACCAGACAGCAAAGTTTTAGACTTGTGCATATTGAAAGTACATGTATTGTTTTGTAGACAATAGAATGGATTTGACTCAAAATGCTGATTTCCCACATTTTCTCCTTTTCCTACATTTTGTCAAAAGTCCTCTTCCCTTGGGTCATTAAACCTTTACTGCACAACTCCAAGTTAAAAAGGGCTTTTGAAAACCTTGTGGGATAGGAGAAAATGCTGGTCACCAGCATTTTCTCCTTTTCCCCAAATGTTTACAACCATTTCAATGACACATGTCATTATTTATGCAACATTTTATTTGTGGTTTGCAGCTGCTTAGAATTTTGACATGTCAATAACTTTGTCGTTTATGACAATATGTGTATATTTTACACTTGTCCAGATTGAAAGCATTTTCAGAGGACAAATTAAATGTGACTCAGATGATAGATTTTGTCTGTGATGGGGTAGAAAACATTGTTGGAAAAGCAGAATATGCTGGTCACCAGCATTTTCTCCTTTTCCTACAATGTTTTCAAATGGTCTTCATTTAAACTCGGGATCATGTGATAACAGGTTAAAACACAGGATTATTCACAGTTACCAGATACAATACTAAAACTAAAATGTAACTTTTTTTACTCCATGATACAGTGTTTTTGCAGCTAAGGTGAAGAACTCTTATGAAAACATTGGTGGACAAGCTTTGCCAACAATATTTTTAACCTGTTTAATCCTTTACCAAGCAATCCTGTGTTCGGGTAACCCTGGGCAAAAAAGCTTTGAAAAATATTGTGCAAAATGGAGAAACTGCTGGTAACCAGCATTTTCTCTTTTTTCCAACAATGTTTGCTATTCTATTTTAGGCAAGCTCCATTGGTCTGGCTGGGTTTGATTTGTCATCTGCAGATGCTTTGAGTTTGACCAAATCTAAAATTTTGTCCTGTGGTGGAGGGGTTTGAATCAAATGTCATCTTTTTAGCCACATTGAATTTGTTGTTTACACATGCCTTCAGTTTTAGTACGTGTATATTTTTGACACCTGGTAAAGAGTTGAGATTGATAAGCACCATTTTGAACCTCTGTAAGCTAATTTATGGCAAGCAGTAGCCAACAGGAAGTTTCAATGCTGGGAAAAAAGAGAATGAGGTCTAAATTGAAAACCACCAATGCTTCAGTTAGGGTGATATGTTAGTTATACAAATGGAAAATGAACACATTTCAGGCAAAGTAAAAGAAGAAAGCCAACCTTCCAAATGGAAGTGGGTAGCAGTTAAACACTCAGGTGCAAAGCCCACGCCCAGATCTGGACTGTCTGTCACTGTTACTACGGGCAACAGGGCCATCTGTTTTGGGGGAGTTTTTGATGAGGTAAGCTAGTTTTTTTTTTTCAGGAGATAAATTTGGGCATGATGGTAAAAGCAGCTTCTTATACTTCTTAGTCATTACCTTACAACTAAAGTTAAGACTTGTCTGAATTGGATGCATTTGCTGACAACAAATTAACTCTTTACTAAACAAAAAAATATAGACTAGTCCAAATAGAAAGCAATTGCAGAGGACAAGTAAACTGTATCTTCTACAGGTGATATCTGTTTGATAGAAAGCTTAGTAGAAAAAGGAGAATATTCTGTTTATCATCAACTTCTTTTCTTGCTCACAATGTTTTCAAAAAGTTTTTACGTTAGGATAGTTAAAGCACAGGTTTGTTTGGTAAAGTGTTAAACATGGCACAAATTATGAAATTTGTCTTTTGGTAGGTAGAAAAAGTGGTTATCAGCATTTTCTCTTTTTTCCACAATGCTTTTCTATAGCCTACTTCTTTTAGGGCCGAGCCCCAGTAGCTCAGTCGGTAGCGTACAGGACTTGAGAACAGGGAGTCGTGGGTTCGATCCCTGGCTTGGCCAATTTCTTTCCGAGGATTGATGATAGTTATTGCGACAGGATTCATTCCTCTCCCTTCGCTGACTATTGTTTCGACAATGGGGAAAGCAGCCAGTGGCTTGGAAAGAAAATTGTGCTGAGTACTGGTAAAAGAGACTCCAGGAAAGCATGGAGAGGTGCACTGGCCACCGCAGTATAACTGAAAAAATGGTGAAAACAAAGTTACACACCATACAATCAGTCAATCAACTTCTTTTAGGGACTGATGATAGTCATTGCGATAGGATTTATTTCTCTCTCAGCTTGTCATTGTTTTAATGATGGTTATGTGGGAAAGCAGCGAGTGGCTTGGGAAGAATATCATACAAAGGGTTGATTAACAAAACTCCAGGAAAGCTTGGATAGGGCACTGACCACTGCAGTGTACCTGAAATAATGTTGAAAAAAGCATTAAACACCATTAAGCACCACACAAAATCATCTTTAAAGGTTTTTAAGAACATGGAATTATTTTCTAAATGGGTACCTTAAATCTTTTTCAGACCCCAAACATATAGACTTTTCCATTTTGCTATTTCGGAAGCCTTTGTTCGTAACAAAACATACTGCTAAAATTATAGGATTTGTCTTTGAAAGGATAGAAATTGTTAGTGACCAGTAATTTTCTCCTTCTCCCACAGTGATTTTAGAAGCCTTCTTCCTCAGGGTCATAAAATACAGGAGCACTTGATATCAGAATTAAAAAACAACAAAAACCCAACTAATGATTTTGGAAACATTGCAGCAAATAGACAAGTTGCTCAAAATAAAAAAAAAAATCTCTTGGTGTATTTTTAGGATTTGGGAAGAGAAATGTAAATTTATGTTTCCATAGTGTTTAGTTATTTCAGGAATTTTTTGTCAGTTCTGTACCAGACGACAAAATTTTAGACTTGTCCAAATCCAAACTATTGCAGACGACAAATATACATGTCCTGTATATGAACTAATTTGTCTTTGAAAAGGTAGGAAACCCTGTGGGAAAGGGAAAAAATGCTGGTCACCAAGAAAAGGAGGTAATGCTGGGTTCCAGCATTTTCTTCTTCCTCCCACAATATTTTTGAAAGCCTTTTTCTTAAGGGCTGTAAAAACATGGGATTGTTTTGGAAAATATTAAAATTGGACGAGGACAAAATCAGCACATGAGGGACAGAGTTTTATCTACACAGATAAGAAGACTAGCATAATTGAATGACCTTCATGTCTGCTAAACTCTAAGGCTACTAAGTGTGATTCACTGACCTTTTGCAGACAGTGTAGATCAAAATCAGACTGCACAGAATGTGCAGTCTGATCTTGGATCTACACTGTCTGATAGGGAGATATTTTTCTCCAAAAAAAATAAGTTTGAAGTAGCATTATTCAAGTTTTTAGCTTCACTGGCCGAAGGCCAGCGAGCTATTGTCATGGCGTTGTGTCCGTCGTCCGTCCGTCCGTCCGTCCGTGCGTGCGTCCGTAAACTTTTTCTTTAAAAAACTTCTCCTCAGAAACTATTGACTGGATTTTTACCAAATTTCGCAGGAATGTTCCTTTGGTGGTCCTCTTTCAAATTCCTTCAAATAATTGTGTTCCATGAAGAATTCTGGTTGCCATGGCAACCAAAGTAAAAAACCTTTAAAAATCTTCTCCTCCCAAACCGCTGTTTGGATAGCATTATTATTTTGCAGGAATGTTCCTTAGATACAGGTTTACAGAATTCCTTTAAAAAAAAAAGATCTGTCAAAAAACATGGCTTTTATGGGAGACTCATTTTCCTTTTATGGTATAAAGTAAAATCTTTGAAAAATTTCTTCTCTAAAACTATTCATTGGATTTCATTGTTGTTTTGCAGGTAAGTTCCTATGGTGGTTGTCTACCAAATTGTTTCTTCAGTGAGCTAAAATGCAGGATTGAATGATAATTGTTAAAAACTTCCTTTCGCCATTATAGAAATATCAGGCCTGTGGAGCGATACAGGCGCTCAAGCGCCTCTAGTTACTATTGGCTTGAAAGTTTAACTTAACTTACTTAGCAGGATAAAGGTTAAAGTTCTTACCCCCTGAAACTTTACCAGAGAACAAAATTTAAGGCTAGTCCAAATTCAAAGCATTACAACGATTTAGATGTGGCTCAAATGATAGATTTCATTTTGGATTGGGTAGAAAACAGAGTGGGAAGAGGAGAAAATACTGGTTACCAGCATTTTCTTCTTTTCCACAATGTTTTCAAAAGGCCACTTGCTCAGGATCATTAAAACTCAGGAGTTTTTAAAGCGTTGATTTAAAGTGTTAAACATATTACCTTCTAGAACTCTTCCAGACATCAAAATTTTAGACTAGTCCAAATTGAAAGCATTTGCAAACTACCAATTAACTCTTTACCACACAATCGTGACTTTTAACGACCCTGAGAAAGAAGCCTTTCAAAAACATTGTGGAAAAAGGAGAAAATGCTGGTAACCAGCATTTTCTCCTTCTCCCACAATGTTTTCTACCCTTTCAAAGAAAAATTGCACCATTTGAGCCACACTGAAATTGTTGTCTGTAACTGCTTTCAAGTTGGACAAGGCTAAAATTTTGTCGTCTGGTAAAGTGTTAAATGTTACTCAAAGACTGAAAATTGTTTTTGGAAGGGTCGACAACAAAGTGGGAACAGAGAATACTTTTGAAATATATTGGTTGACAATGTTTTCAAGTCTTCTTTAGGGTCATAAAAAGTTGGGATTGTTTGGTAAAGAGCTACACCTCTACAAGACGATCCCTTTATGCTGAAGACTCTGATAAAGGAAGCTTTTGAAAACATTTTGGTGAAAGGAAAAATGTTGGTAAGCAACTTTTGTTGCCTTTTCATATAGTGTCGATCAAAATCAGACAGAATGTGCAGTCTGATCTTGGATCGACACTGTCTGCTCCTGTGGAATATATTCTAGCCAAAACAATCTTAAAATTTAAACATTACGGCCGTTTTTCCTTAACTTTTGACCAAATGACAAAGTTTTGGACCAGTCTGAATTGACAGCATTTTCAGACAACAAAACGGGTATTAATCAAAAATTGAATTTTGTGTTTGGATGGTTTAAAAAATATAATTCAGAAAGGAGAAAATACTGGTCACCTGAAATGGTTCCTTTTCTCAGTATGTTTTCAAAAGGTTTTTTCTACAGGGTTCTTAAACTCAGGTTTGTGTGATAATGCTTTAACTCTTTACCACACAATCCCAACTTTTAACAACCCCGAAAAAGAGAGCCTTTGAAAACATTGTGGGAAAAGGAGAAAATGCTGGTAACCAGCATTTTCTCCTTTTCCCACAATGTTTTCTACGCTTCCCAAATCGAATTTCAATTTTTGATTCACATTTATTTTGTTGTCTGCAAATGCTTTCGATTTGAACTTGTCCAAAATTTTGTCATTTGGTAAAGAGTTAAATGGCCCATCCATTTAATTCAGTGCTCTGATGGTTTGAAGAAGTTTGGAGTTGAATGTTTTTTTACTCTTTACCAAATGACAACATTTTAGACTTGTCCAAATTGAAAACATTTGCAGACAATAAATTAGCCCTTTACCACATAGCAAAATTTTAGACTCGTCCATATTGAAAGAATTGACTTACAACATTTCAAATGTTTTTCAAATGATAGTATTTGATCTTGAAAAGGTAGTAAACATTGTGGGAAAAGGAAAAAACTGGTAGTTCCAGCATTTTCTCATTTTCCCACATTGTTTTCAAATACCTTCTTTCTAAAGGTTGTTATGCCCCCCTTCAACGAAGTGGGGGTATATTGCTTTGCTAATGTCGGTCAGTCCGTCGGTCGGTCCGTCGGTCGGTCCGTCGGTCGGTCCGTAGACCTTACCTTGTCCGGATGATAACTAGAGACAGAATTTACCTAGGTTCATCAAATTTGGCACAGACATGTGTCTCAGAGTGTAGATGATCCCTATTGATTTTGAGGTCAATCGGTCAAAGGTCAAGGTCACAGTGACCGTCAACATGTTGATATATAGACCAAACCTTGTCCGGATGATAACTAGAGACAGAATTGACCTAGGTTCGTCAAATTTGGCACAGACATTTGTCTCGGAGTGTAGATGATCCCTATCGATTTTGAGGTCAATCGTTCAAAGGTCAAGGTCACAGTGACCGTCAACATGTTGATATATAGACCAAACCTTGTCTGGATGATAACTAGACACAGAATTGACCTAGGTTCGTCAAATTTGGCACAGACATGCGTCTTGGAGTGTAGATGATCCCTATCGATTTTGAGGTCAAGGTCACAGTGACCGTCAACATTTTGATATATAAACCAAACCTTGTCCGGATGATAACTAGAGACAGAATTTACCTAGGTTCGTCAAATTTGGCACAGACATGCGTCTTGGAGTGTAGATGATCCCTATTGATTTTGAGGTCAGTCAGTTAAAGGTCAAGGTCACAGTGACCGTCAACATGTTGATATATAGACCAAACCTTGTCCGGATGATAACTAGACACAGAATTGACCTAGGTTCATCAAATTTGGCACAGACATGTGTCTTGGAGTGTAGATGATCCCTATCGATTTTGAGGTCAATCAGTCAAAGGTCAAGGTCACAGTGACTGTCAACATGTTGATATATAGACCAAACCTTGTCCGGATGATAACTAGACACAGAATTGACCTAGGTTCATCAAATTTGGCACAGACATTCGTCTTGGAGTGCAGATGATCCCTATCGATTTTGAGATTAATCCATCAAAGGTCAAGGTCACAGTGGCCTTCAACTTAATGATATATAGACCAAACCTTGTCCGGATGATAACTAGACACAGAATTGACATAGGTTCTTCAAATTCTGTACAGATACTCATCTCGAAGTGTAAATGATCCCTATCGATTTTGAGATTAATCCATCAAAGGTCAAGGTCACAGTGGCCTTCAACTTAATGATGTATAGACCAAACCTTGTCCAGATGATAACTAGACACAGAATTGACCTAGGTCCTTCAAATTCTGTACAGATATTCATCTTGGAGTGTAAATGATCCCTATCGATTTTAAGGTTAATCCGTGAAAGGTGAAGGTCACGGTGACCACCAGATGATTCAGGGCCCGCACTGCCATTTGCCACTTGAGCCATTTGCTAAAAAAAAATTAAAGTGTCTCAAATATCATCATATGTGGCTCAACTTGTGGCTCCAACATTTTATTTGCATATTATCAGGGATGTAGTAAGCATCGAAGTCCACTGGGAAAAAGCGGAAGTCGAACGCGTGTGCCGAAAAGAAAATCGATAACCCAGTCTGTGTATCGGCGACTGTTTACAATCTTTTATGTATACACACGGCGGTGTGTATAATTATGCGAACTGTTGACAGATTGTCACGTTTGACAATTGAAGTGGGCTATAAATCAAAAAGATGACATCGATATTTCCCGATCAATTCTTTTGATATCAGTTTATGAACTGTGCCACTTCCTGTATCAATGTGGCAGTAGGGGCCATGACTGTTTTACAAACAGACATCTTGTTAAAACTTGGGATTGTGTTTTAAAGGCTAAGTTTGACCGAAATGACAGGATATAGTTGTACCAATATTTTCTCCTTTTCCACCATAGTTTTCAAAGGTCTTCTCTGTCATTTTCTTTAAAATTCTGGATTGTGTGGAAAACAGTCAAGTTCTGGTTTAAATTTTGTCAAGTTTCTTAGGAACTTATATTTTCTATTACTTCCCTTTCAAACGGAGTCATGTGGGATTGTCCTTTGGCAAGGCACATCCTTGTACTCTCTTTGATGCTAAAACTAAAAAACTGAAAATACAAAACTGTCCTTGGATATGAAGATCTGCTCAGAAATGTGTTTACTGAAGTTGGTGGGGGGGGGGGCTGTTAAGGGTTATTTCGTCCCCTCTCACATTTTGCCAATCACACCTTTTCACACAATGTTAACTAAAGACCTCTTTACAGAAGACACAGGATTGTTTAGTAAAGAGTTGAAAACATTATGTATTTGTTCTGTTCACCTTAGGAAGAAGACGAGGAAGAAATAAAAGGTAGATTTTTCAACAACATGTATACATTAGAGCTTGAAAAAGGAAAGTGGTTTGATGTGGAACTTAGGTAAATATTATCAAAGGTTTCTCAGTTTCTTTCTGTTCGTAAAGAAATGTGAAAGCAAAGACCATCTGCCATAAGAGATCACTTAAGTTACCTCCCTTTGGTAGTCTCTGAATATACACTTATCTTAAATATTTGGAAGATCATCCCTCTAAGCTCAGCTATTTTTGGCTTAGCTATTTTCAAAGAAGGTATGGTGATAGTCCTGTGATTTTCAGCATGGTTGTTGTGCAAAAGCTTTGACATTTTATATCTTTGTCATTACTGAAGATATTTACTCTAAACTCAGTGTAGTTGTTAACTTTCAAAAGGGTAAGTGGTACAAAAAGAACCATCAGAATATATTTGACACAGTTATGCCCCTTTTTCGACTTAGAATTTTCTCTTAAAATCAATTTCTAAAATCAAATGCAGCTGCATGCAGTGCTCTTGTTGAAGAAAATCAAAAACTTATTGCCATAGCCCTGTCATTGTCTGTGTTGTTGTTCTACAAAAGCTTTGACATTTTCTCATATCTCTGTTATATTTTAGGTGTTTTGTCAAATGTGGGCTATTTAAGTTCAGAACAGAAACCAATTACAGAAGGGCAGAACCTCTCAACACATTATTGACACAATTATCTCACTTTTTTGTCTTAGAATTTTCATTTTGAAAGCAACCGCAGGTAAGTATTGTCACCCTAATGTGATTATCTTGTTTCATTTACAGGGGAAAGAAAAGTGGGATGGAAAAGAAGAAAAGGAGAAGGAAAAAGGACAAAAGTGATATAGATGAGGATGATGATGACGGTTCAGATGATGGTGATGAATTAAGTGACGATGAAGAAATTATGGATGAGGGAGTAAATGACATTGAGAAACTCACAATTGAAAATGGTGCTGATGTCATGGACACAAATGATATATCTGAAAACAAGGATTCCAACACAGAAAACCAAGACGGCATGGAAACTAGTGAAGATGCAATATTTAAGATCACAGTTGGTCCACAGTCCAGTAATATTGTGACAGATAATTCAGAAGGTACTAGTGACAATGTAGAGCCTTCTGAAGTATTTATGCCAAGTCCACGCATGAATGCCTTAATGGTGGTGAAGAATAATCAGTTGTTTTTGTACGGAGGTATTTATGAAGATGGTGATAAACAGTACACGCTGTCTGACTTTTATTCATTAGACCTGCATAAACTGGACAAGTGGAATGTTATCATCCAAAATGACCTGAAAACACAGGTAAATATCATTTTTGTTCTCTTAACCAAATGACAAAATATTAGACTGGTCCAAATTGAAAGTGTTTGCAGACGACAAAATGAATGTGACTCCAAAATCGAAATTTGACTTTGGAAGAATAGAAAACATTGTGGTAAAAGGAGAAAATGCTGGTTACCAGCATTTTCTCCGTATCCCATTGTGTTTCCAGAACGCTTCTTCCCCAGGGTTGTTAAAACAAGGGATTGTTTGGTAAAGGGTTAAATGACCTAAAAACGCAGGTCAGTATCTGTGTTATTCTTAAAAATGACATTAAAACACAGGTAAATGATTTGATTATGCTCAAAAGTGACCTTTACAGACAGGTAATTATTAAAAGTCATCATCCAATATGACCTTTAGACACAAATGGGTATCCTCGTTATCATAAAAAAGACAATTAAACACAAGTAAAAAAAACTATCAACTCAAATGTCCTGAAAACACAGGTAAACATGCATATTGTCCAAAAATGACATTTAAATGCAGGTATCTGAAATGGCTTGAAAATGATGGTATACATGCATTTTAGCATAGGTATTAATGGATTATTTAAATATGCTGGAAAAGAAGTTTTTAACATGTTAACATGTAACCAAATGAAAAAATTCAGACTAGTCGAAATTGAAATTATTTGCAGACGACAAATGTGTCTGAAAGAGTAGAAAACATTGTGAGAAAAGGAGAAAATGCTGATTACCAAATTTATTCTGCAGGGTCATTAACTCAGGACTATGTGGTAAGGGCTTAACTCTTTTTGCTTTTAACATATACTGAACCTGTGGCTGAAAATACAGAAAGATTTTTATCTTACAGGCTTGACGAAACAAGATAGCAGTGATTTTGATCTATGCTATCCCCATAAACCCCCATTTAGCCTATAGCGCTGAAATAAACCTGTTGGAGACAATTACAAAATTTTTTCTATTGTGTTTAGGTATGGGAAGAATCAGACTCCTCTTCAGATGATGATGATGATGATGATGGCAAAGGAACAAAGAAAAAGGCTGAAGCCTGTGGTGGGGAGAGTGATTCAGGTTTGTTCATGTTTACTTTGAAAAGTTTTAGCCTTTTCTTTTTTTACATTTCATAGTCTTATCAGGAAAGTTTAATTTAAGGTTGGCTGCTTTGAAAGAAAACATGGAGGCATTTCCATAGCCCTGTTGTCATCATTGTTGATTTCATCTTGTTAAAAATTTTAGAGACACTGATATCTCTGTTATTACTGAACATATTTCCTTTAAACTCAGACTAGCACTTGACTATCAAAAGGGAAACACTCCTATCAGAAGGGTAGCTTACCCTTAAATTCTTTTTACATAGTTATTCCCCCTTTTCAATTAGGAATTCTTACTGAAAAAGAAAATGCAGTCATACACTTTTGTTCATCTAAAGTTTACAGATTGCCACCTACAGATGGCCTCCTTTGGTTTGCAGCAGACCAACCTTGAAAATATTGTGGCAAAAGGAGACATTGCTTGTGATAAGCAATTTCTCCTGTTTGCCACATTTTCACACAAATGTGTAAAAACCATAGCTTATAGTCATTATCCACATATTGCAAGGATGTTTCCAAATGGAAATTTTACCCTTTACCAAATGACTTGGGACCTTATTGAAAGCATCTGCAGAAGATAAAACAAACGTAGCTCTTACGATGATTTTTGTCTTTGTTAGGGTAGAAAACATTGTGGGAAAAAGGAGAAAATCCTGGTTACCAGCATTTTTTCCTTTTCCCACAATGTTTTCAAAAGCCTTCTTCCTCAGAATTGTTAAAATTCAGGATTGTGTGGTAAAGGGTCAATAGATATACTCTTCCGCCATTTCTTGGTTGAGGGAGAGAATGAATGGTGATTCTGCTTTCATGGTTATTTCCATCATATCATTAGTTTACTCACTGATGGGTTTTGCGACTACTAGGATGCGGACCTTGAAGTGTTGGGGTTCTCATTGGTGGGGATCTAACCCAGGACCTCTTGATAACTAATTCTGCAAAGGGTCCTCAACAACAAAGCCACAAAGAATTCCAGGCTTTACTTGAAATTCATCAATATGCTAGAATGATTGCATGTGAAATCCTTGCCAAGTGACAGAATTTTATACTGATTCAAAATTATTGAAAGAATTTGCAGATTAGCAGAAGAAAAATTAAATGTGGTTCCAATGGGTCTTTTCGTGAAGGATTAGAAAATAGCATTATTGGCATTTTTAATTTTTCCTACAATGTTTTCAAATGTCATGTTATGCAGGGTCATGAAACCATAGTTTATGTGGTTACACCATTACCAAACAACCATTACCAAACAATCTCCATTTTTAACGACCCAAAGGTAGAGGCCTTAAAGAAAAATTGTGGGAAAAGTAGAAAATACAGTTTACCAATGATTTCTACCCTGTCAAATGAGCTTCAGTTCATTTCAACAACTTTCAGATTTGTCGTCAGCAGATGCTTTCAGTTTCAAAGAGTATAAGATTTTCACTTCACATCGTTTCAGATGATGATGATGATGACATGGACGTAGATTTTACAGACGCACCAGAAAAACAGGGTGCCGAATCATCGAAAGACTATTTCATTAGAACTGAGGAATATTGGTTTAAAAAAGCTAAAGAATATTGTGAGTCGGAAGACATGGATTTATCGGACAAACAGACAAGAAAGTTAGCAAAGGAAATGTGTTTTGGAGCGATTGAGGATAACTGATAGTTACACCTTTTAAACCGCAAAATCCCAAGTTTTAATGAATCCTAAAAAGGAAGGCTCTTGAAAATATTGTGGGAAAAGGAGAAAATTCTGGTAACCAGCATTTTCTCCTTTTCCCACAGTATTTTCTACCCTCCGAGAAACAATTCCCATTATTTTGGCCAGATCTTGTTTGTCTTCTGCAAACTTTAATTCTGACAGGATTATGCCATAAGGTAAAGAGTTAACCAAATATCCCATATTTGTATGACCTTAAAAAAAAAAAATATTGTGGTAAAAGGAGAAAGGGCTTGTAATCAGTATTTTCTCCATCTCCCACAATATTTTCAACCTTTGTAAAGCCAAATCCAACCATATGAGCCATGTTTTATTTGCCATTTACAAATACTTTCAATTTGGAGAAGTCAAATTTTCGTCATTTGGTAACCTATTAATCATGCAAACAAATGCAACTGTTTTTACATCATTGAGGAAAAAAGCTTTTTGAAAGAATATTACAAGTAGGAAGACACTGATTTATCCGACAAACAATTATTTATCTTCCCTTAATAGTTCAATTTTATGTCACTTTTACTAGTTTATTTTGTCACTGAAAATTTTCTTTTATGCTTTTTAATAGTTTATAGAATTCTACCGTGAATTATATCCTTATAATTTACCACTGAATTTCATAATTCACCGGTGAATTTTACAACTTTTATTTTTGACATAGTGCTAGCATGGATATTTATCGAACATGAAGGAATTTTTAGTAGGTGAATGTCACATTTTATGAGGTAGTCAACATCACTCATAACGTCATTATTACAGTTAGCGCATATCTGACTATATTGAATAGATCTATTCTGCATAAAAGACACACACGTTTTTCACTATGAGCAAAAATTAGATGTGAAAAGAAAAGTTAAATTGAAGAGTATAAAAGAAATGGGATAATTGTTTGTTTCAGTGTATGATCGAAATTCCTTTCATCTCGTAAAAAGCAAAGGCCTTATTTTCACTCATGGTTTCACCACCCCTGAAAATATTGCCCTCACTTTTCACTGAATTAAAGAAATTTCGATCATACACCAAAACAGACGTTTATCGTCTATTTATTACTCAAAATTTTCACTTTCAAGTTATTTGTATAGAAATTAAAAAAAGTTGTATTAAATGGTATAAGGTCAAACCTATATGAATCCTTGTAGCGATGTTTGGCTATCAAGACAAACTCTTTCTGCAATGATTTCCCATAACATTTGGTCAATGTTTATGTAAATGATAAACTCCTTCTGTAACGTTTGTTTCACACTTTATTTGATGACAAAATTTTAGACAGGTCTAAATTGTAAGAATTTGCAGACTGAAAACTAAATGTGGCTGAAATGATGGGATTTGTCTCTAAAAGGGTAAAAACATTGTGGAAAAAGGAGAAAATGCTGGTTACCAGCATTTGCTCCTTTTTCCACATTGTTTTCTAATTTAAGCTTTCTTCTTTTGGGTTGTTCAAACATGGGATTAGTTGGTAACGAGCTAGATATGTATTTCTAGAACTATTGGTTGGAAGGACAAAATAAACAATACAGAACTGAAATTGATCTGTGGCATTCTTTTAAAATCTTTTTGAAATCTTTTACTGGCGTACAAGATAACACTTAAGGGCTTGAAGACAGTTTTTAGCTCACCTGAGCATGAAGTGCTCAAGGTGAGCTTTTGTGATCGCCCAATGTCCGTCGTCCGTCGTCCACAATTTCTTTAAACATCTTCTCCTCCTAAACCACTGGGCCAGTCTTGATGAAGCTTGGCAGGGATGTTCCTTGGGTGAAGCTCTACCAAAGTTGTTCAAGAGATTGAATTCCACCCATAACTCTGGTTGCCATGGCAACCAAAGGGAAATAAATAGCAAAATCTTTGAAAATCTTCTTCTCTGAAACTAGAAGGCGTAGAGCTTTGATATTTGGTATGTAGCATCTTCTAGTGGACCTCTACCAAGTTTGTTCATATGATGCCCCTGGGGTCAAAACTGGCCCCGCCCCGGGGGTCACAAGTTTGAACATAGGAACAGAGAAGGGAAACTTTAAAATTCTTCTTCTCTGAAACTGGAAGGCGTAGAGCTTTGATATTTCATATGTAGCATCTCCTAGTGGACCTCTACCAAGTTTGTCCATATGATGCCCCTGGGGTCAAAACTGGCCCCGCCCCAGGGGTCACAAGTTTGAAACATAGGAACAAAGAAGGAAAACTTTAAAAATCTTCTTCTCTGAAACTAGAAGGTGCTGAGCTTTGATATTTGGTATGTAGCATCTCCTAGTGGACCTTTACCAAGTTTGTTCATATGATGCCCCTGGGGTCAAAACTGGCCCCGTCCCGGGGGTCACAAGTTAACTTTTGAAAAAGAAAATAGCTGAAATTTTAATAACACTATCATTTAATTTATAGAGTTGTATTTATTTCCTGAGAAATTCACAAAGCCATTATGTAAAGAAACCATGTTTTTTTTAAATTGCAAGCAGCATTTTTCAAGGATGCAATTCGTTATGAAAGACAAAAACTAATGATCCCGCAATAGTTTGGTATATGCCAATATTATTAGAAAAAAAATGGGATTATATAAAGAAAGGGTTACAAGTACAGTGGGGAAGTATAGGATTGGTTTTTGGCATTCTGACCTTTTTGCCTTATCTCTCTTTTGTATTGACCTTTCTGACGAGAGGCACACAATGGGGGAGTTTGAAGCCAAAAAAAAAACATGCATTTTTTTTTTCAAACTCTGTCGTCACTGATAATTAGCCGTTTGTGGACGTTGCAGAACAAAGATCAGACTGCACAGAACGTGAAGCCTGATCTTTGTTCTACACCGTCCACTAGTTCATAGTAAAAAGAGTATCAAAAGACGACTTCTCTTTAGAATATTTTATTTTTTTAGTTGTCGAAAAAGGAGAAATCATTTTATTATCTGGCAGGGAAAGTATTCAAAACTCTTTATCAAACAATCCCAGGTTTTAACGATCCTGAAAAAGAATGCTTTCGAAAATATTGTGGGAAAGGGAGAAAATGCTGGTAACCAGCATTTTCTCCTTTTCCCACAATGTTTTCCACAGTTTCATACGTAAATACCAGCATTTCAGCCACATTTGATTTGTCGTTTGTTAATGCTTTCAATTTGGATAAGTCTAAAACTTTGTCGGCAGGAAAAGAGTTAGTTAAATATTTAATGCTGTTTTATAACCACGTGAAATAGTCAACGATTTGACCGCAGGTGTGATTTTATGCCGAAAATTTTTGTCTGTGCCAATGGATGTAACATTTCCGCTTTTCAACTGTATTCTAGTCATATGACTGCGACAACGCATTTAGTTTCGATTACCATGTGTTGCGGGTTCGATTCCAAGCTCGGTCGAATTCTTTCTAGAGATTGATGATAGTCATTGCTATAGGAATCATTCTTCTCACCACTGAGCATTGTTTCGCACAGGGTTATGTGGCAAACCAGTCATTGAAGTGGTTGATATTGATTGATTGACTAATTGATTGAAGTTTAACGCCGTTTTCAACATTATTTCAGTTATATAACGGCGGCCAGTGCCTCTCCATGCTTTCATCGAGTTTCTTTTACCAGTACTTCCACATAAATGGCGCTGCAAGCAGGGGTCGAACCCAATGCCCTTACCACTGAGGCACACAGACACACACACACCTCAAAACAGAGGGAAGAGACCACCGGCGTAGAATCGTGTTCACCGTGAGTGAAGTTGATACGGTCCTCGACCATGCTAAAGACCGTTCCATCGGTAGAAATTGATGTCGCCATCCTTTGCAACTGAGGCCTTATTCATCCACAATTCTCAATAACATCCCTACTCAAGTTCACAAGAATTTTTGAATTTTCATAATAACGCAGTTTCTAATTGGCTGGTTTAGCCAAGCGAAAATTGCGTTTCTTTCAGAATTCAACATTAGACGAAGGATGTAATTTAGAAAGTTTAGTCGATATGGAACCAGTGCACCAACGATTCTGAATTGCACGCCTAGTCTTGTTCAGGATTCAGAGAGAAACGCCATTTTTGATTGGTTAAACTATTTGTGCCATGCTCAGGCAAAAGGGGGCGTAATGCATCTCCGTTATGCATTATACCAAACAAGTCTTCAAATAATAATGGATTCATAAAATCAATTTTGTGTAACAACCGACTGATTCATGAGGCAGAATGGTCCTTGGATATGCAGAAAATTTACAAATAGCAAAAAGTTTCGGCCCATATCAGACTGCGCGGACCGCGCAGGCTGATATGAGTCGATACTCTTTGCAGATACATTAAACCGCCTTTTTACAGAGCATGGCTCATTTAGTTTAGCCAATCAAAAATTGTGTTACTTAAAAATGTAGAAAAAAATGCTAGAGGTTTAGATTAAGGCTGGCAATTATGAAGAAGGGTCGGTGAATAGTGAATACGATCCAGGATATGCACTAGGTTTGGTGTGCCATTCATTGTCAAGGTGATCCGACTGGCTAGATACGGGGTTCAAAACAGTGCAGGAAATATCATGACGTATCCTACACGTTTACTCCTCATAACCTTCCGCAGAAAATAGTGCGTGTAGAAAAGGTGAACCTAAGTGAAGCCGATCCCAAACGACAAATTTTACGCTCTCTAACCCTTTCCCAAACAATGCCTGGTTTTCACGACCCTGGAAAAGAAGCCTTTTGTAAACATTGTGGGAAAAGGAGAAAATGCTGGTAACCAGCATTTTCTCCTTTTCCCACAATGTTTACTACCCTCCCAGAACAAATTTCAATTTTTGAGTCTCGTTAATTTTGTTGTCTGCAAATCTTTTCAATTTGAACCAGTCTAAAATTTTGTCGTTTGGTAAAGAGTTAAGTCTTTACCAAACGACAAAACTTTGGACTGATCCAAGTTGAAAGCATGTGCAGACGACATAATAAACGTGGCTCAAATGGTGGACAGGGTAAAAAAAACATTCTGAGAAAAGGAGAAAATGCAGATTACCACCATTTCTCCTTTTCCCACAGTTTTTTTCACAAAGCATCTGTAGACGGCATACGAAATTCTCTGAGATAAGCCGACGTTCTCTAATAGGATCGAAATTATTGTGGGGAAAAAGGAGAAATTGCTTGTTACGAGCAATTTCTATTCCCACAATGTTTCAAGTGCTCTTTGTGTGGACACGTATAATTCTGGGCATGTTTGTTAAACGATTACACTAGAAATGTAGCAATGAGCAGAGAATGGTCAAACCCGGTAACTGCAGGGCCTGAAACCAACTGGGTCGCTGGTTTTAACTCCCAGCTAAGCCAATTTCTTTTCGAGGATTGATGATAGTGATTGCGACAGGATTTATTCTCTCACTGCTGTTCATTGTTTCGCCAATGGTTATGTTGAAAAGCAGCCAGTGGCTTGAGAAGAATGTTGTGCTAAGTACTGGGAAAAGGCACTCTAGGAAAGTATGGATAGGTGAAATGACTGCCGCGATTTAAACTGGAATAAACTGCTAAAAAACGGATTTAATATCATGCAATCAAATCAAAGCAGAGATTTTAGAACTTTCATCAAATTATCACGGGAAAGCACTGATCGATGAAAAAAAAAAGGTCACAAGAAAGTCTAATCATGATCCACGACGTCGGATAAAAATATCATACATAGGTGTAAAAGGCCTGAATATTCGTTTGTGAGACGCGCAAGGCAGAAATGATGGCTGGGGTTTGGGACCAGCAACAGAGTTGCACGTTTGTTTGTAGTTGGTCAACTGCGGACAATGTTATGGACAAAGATAAAAAGGGACCATTTCTATTCTAAATAGCATAACTATCTTATCTGAAATGCCTAAACATGTATGAGGGAAAAAAAATGGTGACCTAATCAACCTAAAGAAAAAGAAGCGAGGTTAAACTGTCAGTTTATAATACTTCCATATTCAAAACTGATATTAATGGCCTGCAACACGCGAAAAGGGACATTCGGACATTTGCGTAAAGTATCGTCTCGGATCAGCCTGCGCAGTCCGCACAGGCTTATCCGAGACGACACTTTCCGACGTTTAGTCATTAAAACGCTACCTGGTGCGATTCATTCAGATGTGATCGGCTGGCATGTAACCTATGCATCGGCCATTTATTAAAACAGCCCCTACATGCTTGGGTAATAGGCTAATAGCTTCGCTGTAAGCCCTACTTTTCCCGAATATTCGGGGGATGGGTGATGCGTCATAGCAGACAGATCGAATCTTCGAAGAATATGACATGCGCAGACAACGACGGGTCTAGCGATTTATTGTTGATAAAAAGAGGGTTGTACTGCTGTTCTGAGAAACGTGGCATGTTGGAAAGGCTTGCAGTACGATATACTCAATAAAGAAAGCAACCCAAGACTCAATTTTGTCATATCATGGCGGTCATTGCCCATATTCTTGCTTTTACTGGTTTCTTGCACAAAATTCTTTCCAAACGACTGACTCCTTTCTGTCGTCAAAACGGTGGGAGAAGAGTGGATCCTGTCGCAATGACAAGCCAGCCACGAAAAGGGCTTGGATTTGAGATTGCGATCTTTTGATGAATAGCCCTGTTGATCTACGTCGCCGACTAACCCACAGGGTTTGGCCAGTACCTGGTCCGGTATCCACCAACCATTCTTAATAACACTCTTAGTCTAATTTTCCAGAATAATTTACCTTCAAAATTAATGCAATACCCGATTGTTTAATCCAAATGGTTCAGCCAGTCAAAAACTATGTAACTTTCTTAGTCTGGGATACGACTATAAATGCTAGATTGATTAATAAATACAGTCCCCTGTACCAGTGTACACTGAGTACATTTAAAAACGCACACCTTGGTTTTAAATTAATATCTAAGACAAAAATGAATACACGACAACGAAAATTCACTATGTCAATCGGTCATATTTAATGGCTCAGTACCCGAAATTTCATAAAGATCAAATGAATAATTCATCTCAAATCAACTCTTGAATCAGTGACTGACGAGAGTTGGATCTCATTTTGAGGTTGATGAAGTCACATGAGTACCACACACACTTAAAGCATCTTATGATGTTCAAGGTGGTCACCCTCAATATTAACTTTGTAAATTTCAATTTTTGACCATACAAATTTAGGCTTTCGATTTGAGATGAATTATTCATTTGATCTGTATGAAATTTTTGGCACTGAGCCATTAAATATGAAGGTTTGACAGTGAATTTTCGTTGTCGTGGATTCATTTTTTGTCCGAGATATAAATTTAAAACCAAGTTGTGCGTTTTTAAAAGTACTCATGTATTTAAAGTTATATTGAGTTATACCGACTTTAAGATGACAACATCTGAATTTAAAAATACAACTAGAATTAGCCGGCTGTAGTTGAAAACCCAAACCAAAAACCAATAAGCCAATCAATATAAGGGATGATTCCCGAATACTAGAAGTCGAATGAATTAGTTTTATAATTCTAGTATCGGACACTAAATAATTTCTCTGATGGCTTTCATAACATGGAGAAATGTGAAGCAACAACTGTTCTTTTTCGTTTCATAACCTCTTCAAACTATCTCTGAACTGTACGTAAACTATTATCAATTCCCCTTCAGTGACCCCAGCAAAACATTAAGGAAGATGTCCATAATTTCATTGTCCTTATCGGGAACAATCCTCAAAACCATTGATAAAAAAATCCGGCTCAAAAAAAAAAATACCACGTGACCAGTAAGCTTGCCCTCGTATATAAGGAACCGATAACCCCTAGACTGGCATATTTCGACTTTTCGACGGAATGATACCTTCTATCATTCTAGTCCTTGCCGTAACCTACGGGGCGGCAAGGGCCCAGTCAGGTACGTGTGTTTAAACAATAGAGCTCAATGTATTATTAACAAAGGCCTCTGGCCAATATACCTTCACATTAAAACTGCTAAACCATGAAAAATAATATAGACGCGCATTTTGGTTGGCAGCTTCTGAAACATTGTCATAAATATGGACATTTTTTTTCCAATTCTAACCTTGTGTCTCTCCATATTTTTTCTCACGTTTGTTGCATATACTTGACTGTATACTTGTGCTTCACCAAACCTTATTGTAAACGCATATATGGCTAGCAACATGCGAAAAGGGGCATTCAGACATTTGCGTAAAGTGTCGTCTCGGATCAGCCTACGCACTGCGCGCAGGCCGATCCGAGACGGCACTTTACGACTACATTAGATTTTGTGCTACAGTAGACCTGCGCAAAACAGAAAATTAGATAAAAACGGAAAGTGTCGTTTCGGATCAGCCTGCGCGAACTGCGTAGGCTGATCCGAGACGACACTTTACGCAAATGTCCGAATGCCCCTTTTCGCGTGTTGCAGGCCATATGTTAAGCACATTTTACATCAGCAGCTTTGCATACGCCTACTGCTATTTTTCCAAATCTAATTTAGCATGTCGCATAAATTTATGATCGCATGTTACAGTGGCAGATTTTCACACATATGGAATTTTTTTCCCCGTTCTTTAGTCTAGTATTTCTTTTTCTCAATTTTCATGTCATGCCTCTAACTGCCTTTCCTACAGTTTTTTTTTTTTTAGCAGAAAAAAGTAGACGCGTTTATTTACAAGCATATGTAGCTTTGGCGGCTCATTAATGAAACAACTTCATGAATAGATCTATAGATTTTTTTTTTTCAATTTTATTCAAGAAGTATACATGTACGCCTATTACTCTCTTTAACTGTCATAACGGTAAATATCTTCCCATGTATATATTTTCTGTATATATAGAGATATTTTTCATTATGGGAAAGTCCAGTGTCATGCTGCACAAATAATTATTACTTAATACCTTGTTATCTGCACACAGCTGTTTGTTTTCTGCAAAAATTCTTTTGAAGTCGGAAAATGAGTCATGCGAGTAGCTTGTAGGCTAAAGCTTCGCCTCGCAATAAACTTAAGTCAAAGAAAGACGAATGATTTCTCAAACATCTGAAATCACCCTGGTCGTTTCAAACCACCATAGAAGGCATAACTTATTGATGACACATCTTATGTCGGCGGCATATCGAGATCAGACTTCACTGCACGTGTAGTCTGATCTTGGATTCATTTCATCCGCAACCTTCTTATAACATTTGTGAGAAAGGTCATTTCTGATTTTGAAAAACGCATTCGGGGCAATCAAAAGTGCACTCTATTTACTAGGCGAAGAGGGACCGAGCACCTGATCTAATGTTTCAGTCCTGTCAGTCCTTTGTTTACCATTGCCTTCGATCATATAATTGTTTAAACATCGCGTCTTCATTTACTGTATTCAATTTGGACATGTCTAAATTATTGTCGTATGGTAAAGAGTTCATTGCATATTCAAAGACAGACGAATTTTCCCCGTCTGGCAGATCACTGTAGTAAATAATGTGATAAAAGGACAAAGAGGCGAATGAAATAAAGTTAATACACAGGACACTTCTCAAAAACCCCAATACAAAAAGAAAAAAAAAAATGATAAAATAAAATTCTAAAAAATAGATAATGTGCTGTTTTTAAGTCAAGAAAAAATAGATTTTGTTCACAATAGAAAGCAGACGACTTTCTCGCCATATGCTTATTTTCCCAGCAATGATCCTGATAAAACATCACGTGGTACTTCTAACAGACCTAACTCACAATTATTACGAAACCTTAAATAAGGACTATGGTCCTAACACTTACAGCAAAAATAAAAGTCAAACAAGTTTTAATATGTTAGAATTTTAACTCATTACCAGACGCTAAATTTTAGACTGATCCAGATGTACAGTATTTGCAAATGACAAATGAAATATTCCTTGAATGATGGAATGCGTCTCTGATACATGTAGGTCTGAAAACATTGTCGGAAATGGGAGAAAATGCTGGTTACCAGCATATTCTTCGTTTCCAACTAAGCCCTATGTTTTCAAAGGCCTTCTCTCTCAAGGTCGTCAAATCACTAGCATATTTGGTAGGGTTAAGCTATTTTATAAAAAAAAAAATCAGAAAATATTTGACAGTGTAGCTCCAAAATGAGACTGCTTGTTCTCCATCTTGATCTAAACTAACTAGAAAATGCAAGCCATGGCTGTTCATGGCTCTGAAATGGTTAACCCCTAAGCTGCTTATCGCGACTTGCGACCTTTTGCGGACAGTGTAGATCAAGATCAGACTGCACAAACCGTGCAGTCTGATCTTGGATCTACACCGTCCGATGAGGAAATATGTGTCTCCAAAAAATAAGTTTAATAATAAATTATACGGTTTTTTTTATCGACTTGAAAGTTTTATTCCATTTATTCAGCAGAATAAAGATTAACATGCATGGGGCAAACCAACAGATAGGTAACCTCACAATTAAAATAAGGAAAAACACGAGCGGTTAAACTATTAGTCCAAAATACTTCTATATTTGAGAATTTATTGGATTTTTTTTTGTCCTTGAAGGCGAGGATAGAGGTCTTATCCGCTTTGATTCAACATTAACCCTTATCCTGCGAAATAACTAAATTGAAATTTATAATTCTATAGTAAAAACCTAAATATTGCTATTTCAAATGTATGTTTTGGGGATTTATATCTCCTTAGCGAACAATGTGGATCCAAGATCAGACTGCACGTTCTGTGCAGTCTGATCTTGATCTACGCTGTCCGCAAAAGGTCAATGAGTCGCGCCTAACAGCCTATGGGTTAACATTTCAGAACGTCGCTAAAATTGTATTGACATGAGATTTGGTTCTAAATACGGTGAAAACAGTAATATTTGTTGGGTACTAATTTTCGTTGATTTCATCGGAAAGTTAATCCACGAATTCCAGTTCACGACGAAATATCGATAAAATGACCAATTATCGACACAGATGTCAATGATAAATCATTATGGAAGACAGAAGAAGGTTTATCCCCGTCGTTACGAACATATAGATTTTACTGTGTAACTTTTACACTCCCGCCTTTGTCTTTCGGGCTTTTCTCTCTCACTCTCTCTCTCTCTTTTGTTTTTGGGGGGGGGGGGGGAATGGGAGGTCAAAAGGGATAGGGTCTCAATGTTTTAAAAAATGTGTGCGTTGCACGACCCTAAAATACATCTGCAAGGCTCTATTGTCTCAAAAGAATGTGCGAGGAAGTTCTGACGTGTTCATTTGCTTGTGGTCTGTTCAACCTCTTAGTAGACAGTCCCTTGTTTTCACAAATCCGGGCAAGAATGCTTTTAAAATTTTTGTGGGAACAGGATAAAATGCTTATCACGCTAGATCAAAATTACACTGTCTTTTGCGGACAGTGATTACTAGATCAGATTGAACAGAGAGTGCAGTTTGATCATGGATCTACACTCTCCGTTATTATGTTACATATACATGTAAAACACCCTTGAAATGGCAATTATCATTAATTGATTGATTGACTGATCGATTGATTGGAGGTTAGATATCAGTTTCGATTCGAATTGCATTAATTATTCTGAAACACTGGTCACGTCCTGTGTATAATTATGTTACTTACAAAAGTGAGAAGTGATCAGGGAGCAAGCATGCGTGTCTGTTCCTCGCACCTAACCATCATTCCATCACTAGTCTTTGTGCAAGAGGGTTGAAAAAAGATTTCGTTTGACTGTCTTTACAACAGAAAAGTGGAAGATGGACATTCTGTACGGTATGCATTTTTTTCTTTATGTACATCGATAAATAAATAATATTAACCCTTAGGCTGCTAAGCGCGACTCACTGACTTTTTGCGGACAGTGTAGATCAAGATCAGACTGCACAGAACGTGCAGTCTGATCTTGGATCTACGCTGTCCGATAAGGAGATACTTTTCTCCAAAAAAAAAAAAAGAAATAGCATTATTCGGGTTTTTACTGTAGGCATGAAAGGGTTCGTTTAATTTTTTTAGCAGGGCATTGACTGGGCGGCGGGGCGTTTGCTGGTATTATGCCGGGTGCCCTATCCTTAAAAAGCTTTCAGTGCAATAAAACAGTATTTATGTTTTTTTTTTTAATCTCTTCTTTGTCCAAGAATAAACTCATTTTCATCAAGATCCGGCTTGACCCTTTACCAAACGAACAAATTTTAGACTTGTCCAAACTGAAAGCATTAATTTTGCAGGCGACATATCAAATATGCCCAAGATCATAGGATATGTGGTTGATATGGTAGAAAACATTGTGGGACAATATTTTTCAAGCATTTGTTCTTCAGGATCGCTAAAACACAGGACTGTTTGGTAAAGAGTCAAATGGACAAGGGCGAATCTAAGGTTTAGGAATCGCACCCCGAATCGATATTGATGTTTCCAGCATTATTTCGGTAAGCTTAACGAAGGTCTGGGAAAGCATAGATAGATGTGCTGACCTCCGCAATAGAACTACGATGAAACATTAAAAAGATCTACCAAACAAAACAAAATATTCCGGTCGACAATATATAACGACCCATTTAGCTTATCAGTTTAATACGCCATGCCTTGAACTAAATATGGCCGTTTTCATTAAGAGCATAGATAAGGCATCCGAAATCTGGAACGAAAGTTGTTCCCTAGAAATTAAAAATTTTACAAACCACACATGTAGGGGCAATCCTTAACCAGCCGATTCCCTGTTTTAAAGACCCTCGCGAAAAAGGCTTTTGAAACTGTTGTGGAAAAAGCAAAAAATGCTGACCTGTAACAGACATACAATACACAATCTATGTCTCTGCTTGTAACAACCATTTTCTTCTTTTGTCGCAACGTTTTCTGTCTCATGAAATACAAACACCATCACTCGAGCCACATCTAATCCGTCGTCTGCAATTGTGTTTCAAATTGAACAAGTCTGAAGTTTTGTCGTTTGCTACAGAGTTAAGTAAGTCAGTATCTTTATTTCAGGCTGTGATACAAAAGCGGATGTGACATTTTTATTGGACTCGTCCGACAATGTCGGCAGAGAAAACTTTAACAAAGAATTAAACTTTATAAAAGATGTTACAAACCAGTTTCAAATAGCCCAAAACAAAGTTCAGGTCAGTACCGTGACCTTTGGAACGGGACCCACAAATCAGTTCTATCTAAATCAGTATACTGACAAAACGCGTTTACAAAACGCCATTTCCAGTATACAGTTCCGTGGTGGGGCACCAAAAATGGCCGGAGCCATTCGATATGCAACCGGCACATCCTACAGCCCCATTCATGGTGGGCGTGCCGACGCGCCTCACGTGGTAGTTCTGTTAACTAATCAGCCGTCAGGAACTGTTGACATGACGAGATTGGAAGCCCAAACAGCCCGTGACAATGGTATCATACTTTACACCGTTGGAATCGGTGGCGGCGCCGACTTGAATGAACTACAACAGATCGCTTCGGACCCAGACTATCGACATATGTTCACAGCACAGAACTTCGATGCTCTCGGTAGCTTGTCGAATCTTCTAGCAGCTAAAATCTGCAACGGTAAGTGCAACACTTTGTCATACCCACTTTAGTCTTTAACCAAACAATCCCGTGTTAAACGACATAGATGAAGAAGACATCTGAAAACATTGCTGGAAAAGGAGAAAATGCTTGTTACCAGCATTTACGTCTTTTCTCACATTGTCTTCTACACTATCGAAAACAAATCCCGCCGTCAGTCACATTTTATTTGTCGTCTGCAAAATGGACAAGTCTAAAACTTTGCCGTCGTGAAAGAGAATATTTAATTTGCAGACGAATTTTATTGTCTAGGTGCAGACCACTTTTGAAAAACTCCCTTAAAATAAGAAATTGCTTGTAATTTGCATTTTGTCTTGTTTCCACTTTACACATTAGATCTAGATCTAATTACGTTTGCTTATCTGTCCTCAAAACGAATGTTTTCAAAGTCGTCTACTACAAATTCTCTCCGGGAGGTAGGCTTTGAGAATAAATTTTTATCTTTGAAGAGTCTAGACTTATTTTGTTTTGATGGAAAAATTAGATTGTATGGTGTTGTTGCAAAAGTGATATCAGAAGGAAGTCAAATAGTACAAGTTTGCAGTAAAGCATGTCTCTAAGAACTGAATATTTGAAAAAGACACAAGATTCAAATGGTCTATGACTCAATACCACAGGAAATTTGATGTTTATTTGGTAAGATATTTACATTTGAAAAGAAAAAAGAAAAATGTTTTTAATCACACTTGATAGATCTGTACAGATCTACACCTGTTTCTATGTTTGTTTTACAGAATTGCCACCCAATCCAAATGCACTACCTACCCCAACAGGTAAGTTAATAACACTGTAAAACTGGGCACAATCTACTTTTGAGAAGAAAAATGCTAAGTGGAAGGAAAGTTATGATGCTAGGTAGGGTTAGAATGGGCAGTCTGTGTCAATTTTATAGACTCTGTGACTAGAATTCAGACAGATTCTGACATATACATAAAGAAATTGAAGATTTTAAGCTTCCAATAAACATGACAATTTAGGGATGAAAAACAACTTTTTGTCCCATGGTAAATCATGACCATACCAGAATTTTCATGAATTTATAATTCAATATTAGTTGTTTTCATGAATATTGGAGAGTTCTGATTGCCTGAAAATTTGTTTTCATAGCTCCATTAAAAAAAAAAATAGTGCCGGAACTACTTTTGCAGTCAAACTAATGTAAACAAACATGTATACAAGATTTCATAATGTTTTTCTTTCTGATTTTAATATCCAGTCCGAATTTCAAATTGCTAGCTAAATTTATTTTCTCTGAATATGGAAAAAAAATATCCAACAGTAAATTAAAAGAGAGAGCTTAAACTCATTGTTACTTTGGTGTGTTCTAGCAATCTTATTTTCAACTTACTTCTAGCATATTGAACTTCTAATAATAAATCTACTAAATCTGCAAATGTTCAATACTATAATGACGTCATGAAATTACATAATCTTTACGCCATGAACGAGCAGTTTTACCGCGCTATGAAATATCAATGAAATAGACATTAAATAAATACGCAATGTTGGATTTACAAAAAAAAGCAGTTAGTATTATTGAAGTGCATATTTGTTGTCTATGATATTGATATATAAGGTATGAAGAGAATTTTTTTTGTTTTCATGGAGGTATGAAAAAAAAGACCTAATCACATTTTTGTATGGAACCGCTTTGCGGTTTCATACAGTGATTAGGTTTGTTTTCATAACACCATGAAAACAAAAAAGGTTCTCTTCATTCCTTAAATAAAGATGAACAACATTGGTGAATATTAAAGAAATGGGTCATACTCTGTGAAAAGGGGGCTTTATGTATCTGCAAAAAAAGTGTCAACCAATGTCAGCCTGGGCAATCTGTGCCCACAAAGATGCATTAACCCTTTACCACACAATCCCGAGTTTTAACAACCCTTAGAAAGAGGCCTTTTGAAAACATTGTGGGAAAAGGAGAAAATGCTGGTAACCAGCATTTTCTCCTTTTCCCGCAATGTTTTCTATTCTATCAATTACAAATTCCACTATTTAAGCCATCTTTTGTCGTCTGCAAATGCTTTCAATTTGGACCAGTCTGAAATTTTGTCGTTTGGTAAAGAGTTAAAACCTTTTACTACAGCACAGCTCAAATACATGTATCTTTGATTTCAGCTTGTTTACAAAAGGCTGATCTAGTATTTATGGTGGATTCCTCAACAAGTGTAGGCAGCACAAACTTCCAAAAACTTGAACATTTTCTCAAGGTAACTATGACATTTTTCTGTCATGAAATTATCCCTATACCTCACAATTCCAAGTTTAACCACCTTGAAGAGATAGGCCTGTTGAAAACATAGTGGGGAATAGGAAAAAATGCTGGTAACCAGCATTTTTCCCATTTCTACACAATGTTTTCTACCATTTCGATGAAATATTCCATTGTTGTCTGCATACATTTTCAACTAAACGTTGTTCAAATGATAAAATTTGTCTTTGAGAGAGTTTTAAAACCTTGTGGTTACCAGCATTTCGCCTTTTGTCATTTTTTTTTTCAAAATAATACTCCCTCAGGGTTGTTAAAACAGAGGATTGCATGGTACAAAGTTAAATAGATGAAATAGGACAAAATTAGACAGGAATATAGACCAAAGTATTCCATTTACGAGGTTGTTTAGAGAGTACATTTACCCTTAGAAATAAAGGACTGCAAAGATTTAGGATCAGACTGCACATTCAGTGCAGTCTGATCTTAAATCTTCACTGTCCAAGAAAGCAGCCCAAATCAAGTCAGCACTTCAATCCTTCGCTAAAAAATTCCATGTTTTAATGAACCAGATGAAAAAGGCTTTAAGAACACTGTAGGAGTTGGTGAAAATGCTCGTTATCAGAATTTTCACTCTTTTCGGCAACATAGAGCTTCATTAACTGTTATCTTCGCAGGCTCTTAATATGGAAGAGTCTAGAAATGTTGTTACTGTGCTAAAAAGATAACTCTGTTAACATTTTAGGATGTAGTGGGAAAACTGGATGTAGGCCCAAACAAGGTACAAGTGGGTCTGGTTAAATATGGAAATTATCCATCTGTTGAGTTTTCACTGGGACAGCACAACAACAGGCCTGAGGTAAGCTAGACTTGTGGATTTTTTAGGGTAGATTTTGTACATGTAATTGCTTAACTTTTACTCTGTGTCACAAAGGAAAAAAATTTCAGACCCGTCCAAATTGAAAGCAGTTGAGATGACAAAGAGAGTGTTGCAAAAATCAGAAAACTTTCCTTAGTAAGGGTAGGAAACACTGTGGGAAAAAGACAAAATGCCGGTAACAAGCATTTTCTCCATTTTCTTCTTTTCCCACAATGATTTCTATTCATTTATCCTTGATTCTTGACTTGATTCTTTATCTTCTATAAATGGAAAAGTTGCCTACAAAAGATGATTTATAAACTTTTTTTGATATCATAACTACAAACCAGGTACTTAAAGCTGTAGAAGGAATGACCTACCTCGGTGGCGGAACCAATGATGCAGATGCCATAATTTTCACTGGACAGCAAGTCTTTGATCAACATAATGGTGCGCGTGGAGACGTTCCCAGAATTGCTGTGATGATTACTGATGGCGGATCCTCAAACCCATCTGCTGCCATTGCCGCTGCTAACAAAGCCAGAACTGAACACATCGGATTGATCACTGTGGGAGTCGGAAACGGGGTTAATCAAGCGGAACTAAACAGCATTGCTGATAAGCCATCCTCAGACAACTCCTTCTCTGTGAATAGCTATGATAATCTAGATTCAATCACTGATAGACTTATCAAGGCTTTGTGTAGTGGTGAGTTATCCCCCTTGTTTTACATTTGTAAATCCAATATGGATCTTGAATTTGAGCCATGCTCTGTGGAAAGGGGTTAAATGCATCTGCAAAAAAGATCAACCCGTGTCAGCCTGCACAGTCTGTGCAGGCTGACAAGAGTCAGAACTTTCTGCTATGGGTCAAGTTTTTGAATGTCCAAGGACCGTTCTACCTCAGGATTCAGCAGTTAGACGAAATAGATTTTATGGAGCCATAATTATGTAATGCACTCAGAGATGCATTAAACTCCCTTTTGCAAGAGTATGGCTCATTTAGTTCTTTTGTTGCATCAGAAAACTAGCCTCGAGTGTCTGTATTCCGTGATGATAAGGAAACAACATAATGAAATGAAGAATTTAGACAGGAACATGAGCTAGAAATTACTTGCCTTCATAAAAAATTATTTCTGATGACTTTCATGAAAAAAATTAAGTTAGATAGCAATTTCCATGTTCAATGTGCATAAATAAACAAACATGCCGTCGGCCTTCTTGAGCAAACATGGCGTAACCTAATTCCGGTAACTCAGTAGTATTTATAGCATAAAGTCGAAAATCTTTGCATTTTTTGTGAAGAAATACCATTAAGATATGAGAAAAATGATGTAAATTTCTTTTAAATCAGATGAATGATCGATTTTTAAAAGTATTTGTCTGGTATTTGGCTGAGCAGAAACACCATGTGACATCATCAAACTATGTGCTTTACAAGATGTAAACAAAAAATCACCAGTTCAAGGACACTCACGGAATAAGGGCACTGGACAATGTTAACTACTGCTTTTATCTTATCTATAATCTACTGAATAGTTTGTGTATTCTTCTATTCCTTGTAATGAATATCATTTTATCACTACGGATTGTCTTATTCCACATCATTTTATGGTTTTGTATATCTTATTCATAAACCATCATAACCTTTATCCTGCTGAATACATCAAATAAAACTTTCAAGCCGATAATAAAAACCCGTATACTTTATTATTAAACATATTTTTATGAGACACATATTTCCTCATCGGACAGTGTAGATCCAAGATCAGACTGCACGTTTTGTGCAGTCTGATCTTGATCTACACTGTCTGCAAAAGGTCAGTAAGTCACGACAAGCAGCTTAGGGGTTAAGTTTTGTGTATCTTTTTTCCCACATTTGTACAGTTTATATCTTATTTCTCTTGTAGTCAAGGCAACTGAGCCCTCCCTGACAGGCAACACACTTCCAACTGACCCCTGCCAGGACAAACTGACCAACTGCGACCAGTATGACACCAGGTCATGCGTTGATTATCCACAATGGGCCCAGGATAATTGTGCAAAAACATGTGGAATATGCACTCGTGAGTATAAATTGACTTTCTTCCTATGTATTGCAAGCAATTATATTACCTATGTGAATCTTCAAGATTTTTCATGACATGGATGTTTTTTTTCTCTATGCCAAATATCTGATACTACACCACATGAATCTACGGTATATGACTTTTTGGGTCCCTGCTTTAGAAAGGTTTTAACAGATTTTTCACTGAAATTTGTCTTGTCATAAAAGGGTCATTCGACCCCCTTCAAATGAATGACAGAAGGCAAACTTTTAAGTTTTGGGGGACATTCAGAAAATTTAGTTGTCCAATTAAAGAAACGGGGAAAGGGGGGATGGGGGTTAAGGGGAAAAAACAGTAAAAACATTTTTTAGTGCTTTTGCACTAGTACAGTTTGAGTAAAAACTCTTTTCCAAACAACAAAATTTTAGACTCATCCAAACTCAAATCATTTGCAGACCAGAAATCAGAATATGGCTCAAAGGATTTAATCTGGCTTTTAGAGGGTAAAAAACATTGTGGAGGTAGAATAATGAATTCCACAATGACTATCATCAATCCTTGGAGAGAAATATGACCAAGCTGGGTTTCGAACTTTTGACCCCCCTGGTCTAGACTTTACAAAATTGTTGCCTTCAAGGTAGATCATCTAGGTTGCAGTAAAACTATACATTCAAGGTCGTAGTCAAACCACCTGTCCCGTATTTTTGACATTTAATTTCAGCTCTGTACACAAATGCTCCACCCAAATGTCAGGACAAAACACCCAACTGTGCAACCACCTACAGGAAGTCAGACTGTACTCTAGCTGGTTCTCCTGCTCAGACAAACTGCCCATTGTTCTGTGGTCTGTGTGCACCAGGAACCAGTTCAACAGGTTACTATGGTCAGTGTTCATACAAAGGTAAAAGTTATGCCACGGGAGAGACATGGTATGATGGCTGCGACTATGAGTGTGTCTGCCAAGATGGAAACACTGGACGATACAAATGTAACAACAGGTAAATGATATCTCTGCTACAGTATTCTGCTGCTTAACTCTTTATCATTATCAGACTTGTCCAAATTGAAACGATTTGCAGATGACAAATTTATCTTACAGACTTGACTAAACAAGTTGATTGTATAGATCCAAGATCAGATTACACAATCTATGTATTCTGATCTTGATCTATGCTGTCTGCAAAAGCCCCTGTTTTGCCAGTGGCACTGAAATAATTATTTCAGCACTGACATTGTATGATGTTTTCAATTGACAGCTTTCCTTAATTTTCTTGATTGAATGTCATGAGAAGATCATAGGGGTCCATAGTTTGACTCCTGTCACCCATAGACTATATATTGTAAACAAGGGATTTAACTTTGTACAGACCGTTACTCACCCCCGATTACAAAAAACAATGTATCTTTTCTACCCTAACACTTATTCTCCTTATTCTTTCGACAACTGAGAGCTAAAACATTTTTCTACCAGAAAAACACAACTGTTTGTCAGTGGCTAATGCAGTCTGGCTGCTACGGTCGCTCGAACTTGTAAACTCGCTTAAAAATCTGTGCCATTGACAAGTGTTCGTACATCCGACTTTCAAGATATAAAATGCACTTTAGATCCAATGAAACACAGCATTAGCGGTACACACCCTTTAAACATGTTTCAAAAAATTACTGACCTATAGTCTTTGTCTTCCATAACGACGAAATGCCTCAAAATTCATTGAATGTGTGATCCAGGAGCAAATTTTGTACAGCTGCCGCCATCTTATGTCATGTGACACTGTTTTGAACGGGAAATTTGATTGGTTGTTATGTAGTGACAGTCGTTCATTTAACCAATGAAAATTCGTGCAGCTGCTGACATCGTTTGTCACGTGACACTGTTTGGAATGAGAAATTTCATTGGCTGATATGCACGTCTGTAAGTGTTGAATGTACGAACCCTTGTCAATGGCGAAGATTTTTGAGCAAGTTTACAAGTTCGAAGGACTGTAGCAGCCAAACTACATTAGCCACTGACAAACAGTTGTGTTTTTCTGGTAGAAAAATGTTTTAGCTCTCAGTTGTCGAAAGAATAAGGAGAATAACTGTTAGCGTAGAAATGATACATTGTTTTTTGTAATCGGGGGCGAGTAACGGTCTGTACAAAGTTAAATCCCTTGTTTACAATATATAGTCTATGGGTGACAGGAGTCAAACTATGGACCCCTTTGGAGAAGATAAGATCTTTTTATTTACAATTAACACCATTTTTCACACTGTTTTATTACCCAGGTGTCCAGTATACTATGACCTACCCACTGACTGTACTCTGGTTGCCCAGCCAGGCGAGTGTTGTCTACAGCCAGTCTGTAACTTCAACCCAACAGTTAACATTCAACAATCTAGTGGACATGGTGTAACACCCAATGGTATTGGTAAGTTGTTTATTTCAATTCACCTAGACTACAAATTAAACCTTTTACCACACAATCATGAGTATTAATGATCCTGTAAGAGAAAGCTTTGAAAACATTGTGGGAAAAGGAGAAAATGCTGTTAACCAACATTTCCTTCTTTCCCCATAATGTTTTCTATCCTATCAAAAGACTTAAAAATGTTTGTAACAGTTTTGAATTTTTCATCTGCAGTTTGTTTGAATTTGGACGAGTCCAAAATTTGTTGTGTGGGAAGGGGTTACCATTGAGTTCCAAAATCATAGTAATGAATATACTGTAATATCTCTTATTAACACTGCTGCTCTAACTTATCATTTTCTAGCTTTTTTCTAACTGAAAATGGACTTACAAAGCAACCAATTTGTCGATAAAGATTAGATAAATCAGCTGGAATAAACTGCACATCGACATAACCCTTATTACTTCACATATCCATGTTGTTAACGCCTGACTATCCCACTATATATATACTATGGATACCATAATCTTCTAGTAACATAAAACTTGTCAACTGACACAGAAGAACTTTAAGAAAGAGAAAGTATCGAAGATTGCTGTCTCCTAGTATTAATTGTGAATGCTATTTAATGTCCAAATAAATCACGACCAGAGGTAAAATCAATAGTCTGCATTAAATACAGGGTAAGAAGCCTCAAAATATGTCTGACACAGTTATGTCCCTTTTTTTGACTCCAAATTTTCACGGAAAAAGCATCTGCAGCCACGCATTGGCATTGGCACACACATGCAGTGTTTTTATTTTACCTTGGAGACACAGGGAGATTATTATTTTCTACCATTATTTTCCCTGTAGATGTCTGTGTATACAAGAACAAGCAATATTTCCAAGGACAGACCTGGAGAGATGGTTGTGACTTCCAGTGTCAATGTACAGACGCCAAGAAAGGACTGTTTAGATGTGAAGATCTGTAAGTTACTGGATTAACCCCTGTACCACACAATGAAATTCTAGAATTGTCCAAAGTGAAAGCATTTGGGGACGCTGCAATGTAGCTTAAAATATGATTTTTGTTTTTTAAATGGTAGATAACAAATTGTTGGAAAAAGAGAAAATGCTGCATGGTTACCAGCATTTTCCCCTTTTTCCTACAAAACTTTCAAGAGTATTTTTTTAAAAGTCGTCAGAACTCTGGATCATGTGGTATACGGTTCACTCTGTACAGAAAAATCCGACATTTTAAAGACACTAAGATAATTATGAGATTTTTCAAATCATTGTTTTTCGAAATATTGTTTCAAAAAATGTTGTTCTTTTCCCACTATTTTTTCTATCCTTTCAAAGAGAAATCCAATAACTAGAGCAGTTTTCAGTTTGGTGTCTGCAACTGCTTTCAATTTTGACAGTTCTACACTTGCACCCTTTGATAAAGAGTTAACTCTTTACCAAACAACAAAATTTTAAACTTGTCCATATTGAAAGCATTTAACTCTTTACCAAACAACAAAATTTTAAACTTGTCCATATTGAAAGCAGTTAACTCTTTACCAAACAACAAAATTTTAAACTTGTCCATATTGAAAGCAGTTAACTCTTTACCAAACAACAAAATTTTAAACTTGTCCATATTGAAAGCATTTAACTCTTTACCAAACAACAAAATTTTAAACTTGTCCATATTGAAAGCATTTAACTCTTTACCAAACAAAACAAAATTTTAAACTTGTCCATATTGAAAGCATTTAACTCTTTACCAAACAACAAGATTTTAAACTTGTCCATATTGAAAGCAGTTAACTCTTTACCAAACAACAAAATTTTAAACTTGTCCATATTGAAAGCATTTAACTCTTTACCAAACAACAAAATTTTAAACTTGTCCATATTGAAAGCATTTAACTCTTTACCAAACAACAAAATTTTAAACTTGTCCATATTGAAAGCATTTAACTCTTTACCAAACAACAAAATTTTAAACTTGTCCATATTGAAAGCATTTAACTCTTTACCAAACAACAAAATTTTAGACTTGTCCAAATTGAAAGCATTTGCAGACAACAGCATAAATGTGACTGAAAGATTGAAATTAGTTTTGGACAGACTAGAAAACATTGTGGGAAAAGGAGAAAATGCTGGTTACCAGCATTTTCTCCTTTACCCACAATGTTTTCAAAAGGCTTCCTTCTCAGGGTCGTTTAAATTTGGGATTGTTTGGTAAAGGGTTAAATAAAATATGGCTCAAATGATAAGATTTGTTAGTGAAAGATTAGGAAACATTGAACATTCTGTAAATGATTATACTTAATCTGAAAACAGTGAGACAAATGAAGAAAGTGCTGAGAAAGAAACAAGCACAGCTTTAATTTCCCAGAGATATACCGGTACCTTATATTTTCTACATTTTATCACAAAAGTGTTTAATCTTTTACCACACAATCCTGGCCTTTATCCACCTGGTGAAAGAACGCCTCGGAAAATATTATGGTAAAAGGAGAAAATGCTGGTAACCAGCATTTTCTCCTTCTCTCACAATGTTTTCTACCCTTCCCTAAACAAATTTCAATTTTTGAGTCATATTTATTTTGTTGTCTGCAAATACTTTCAATTTGGACAAGTCTAAAACTTTGTCATTTAGTAAACAGTTACAAATACATGCACAACGAAGTCTTATTTTTTTGTAAGTGAGTTAAAATTGCTTGGATCTATTTTTCAGCTGTCCAACTTATGGAAGCATTCCCCCATACTGTCATCTAGAGACCAAAGCTGGAGAGTGTTGTGCCAAACCAATGTGTGAATTCAGTTCACAGTCTGGAAGCTTCCAGGGAACTGGTTCCATCTCTGGAGCCGGTGTAGGTGGGTACTAGATTTGAACCTTTTACAAAAAGATCCTAGATTTATGGGACTTATAGCAAATACGCTTATGAAAACATTTTGGAAAACGGAAAAAATGCTGATAACCAGCATTGGAAAAAGAGAAAATGCTGGTAACCAGCAAATTGTCTGTTTCCAAAAGAGTTTTCCTCCCTTTCAAGGACAAACTCCATATCTTGAGCCATCTTAGATTTTTATTCATCTGCATTGGTATAATGATGGAAAGTTCTTAAATTTTGTTGGCTGTATAAGTCTGTATTAGGGGGTATCAAAAAGTACCAAGTTGTAGTTTCAAAAGTGAAAAAGAAAGACTTTTCAACGCTTTGTCACACAATCCCAAGTTTAGGGAAAGAAAGCTTCCAAAAATACTGTGTGTAAAGGAAAAAAGTACCATTATTTATTTGATACAAAGCCTCGATCCATTCCCTTGTGAAATGAATTTGCAGCAGATGACTTTGTAAACATCTATGTGAAATATTTATGGTTGAATTAACCATTTCACTCACCATTCCCACTTTAACTACCCCAAGAAAGACAGCTTTTGAAAGCATTGTGGGAAAAGGAGAAAATGCTGGTAACCAGCATTTTCTCCTTTTCCCACACTGTTTTCTACTTTTTCAAAAACAAATACCATCATTTGAATAACATTTGAACTGTCGTTTGTAAATTCTTTTAAAATGGACAGGAGAATTTGCTTGTTACAAGTAATTGCCCCTTTTGGCACAATGTTTTCAAAAGTGGTCCTCTACAAGATGCAAAAAGTTGAATGGAGGATGTAGTGAGTTAATTGTTCTTTAACTTATGTTTTACAGGAGCCATTCCCTCGGCTCACCCACCCTGTGCCGATGCCATCACAACATGTAGTTCCTATGGTAAAAGCGTATGTTACAACTACCGAGGTTGGGCGTCATCCAACTGCATGAAATACTGTGACATGTGTCGTAAGTATATCTTTGTTTTAAAGAAGCATTAAAGCATCTTTCACAACTACAGTTGCTTTTGCAGCCAGTGTAGATCAAGATCAGACAGCACAAAATGTGCAGTCTGATCTTTGATCTGCACTTTATGCTCTTTTGTGACAATCTGGACAATATTGAGGTCATTAAGGTCTCATTTGGGGAATGCAAGTGTTAATGTAAGTGCTTGGCCAGGCTAATTCAGTTTTGAAAGAACAAGTATTTTATTTACCATGAATAAACTAGTTCAGGGGTGTGATTGATGATATATGAGAAGAGAAGAAATGCCTTGAAACGTACAGTCTGGTTGTTATCTACACTGCCTGCGTAGCTGTAACACTATAGACAAAAGCAACCATAAAGTTGTAATTATTTTGTTTTTATTTCTAAACTGAAAATGTTTGTCCCGTTTATTTAGTGCTCTAGTTTTTATTTTTTCATTTTTCCAGCAACTGGAATGCCAGACCCAGGTCCTGATGGTGAGTTGCAATACAAATTTATAAGACATTGTGCTTCATTATTAGATGGCTGTATATATTGTGGTGTACATGTATATACACATGTGCATAACTGTATATAGAGTGTGTGTACATAACTGTATATAGTGTTTGTACATAACTATATACATGTATATAGTGTGCTCTAACTTTCTTCATTGAATTGCTATATGCATGATATGGTGTACATATACATTACTGTATATAAAGAGTGCTATACATTTTTATAATATTGCTTATTTGTAGTAGTTATGACGTACATAACTGTATACAGAGTGTGTTTTACATAATATTTTAGGTTGCTGTACATTTATATGTACATACATACATGACTGTAAATACAGTGCCTCTCATTTTTGATAGATTGTTTTATATTATGTATATGGTAGTTTAAACACACATGAATGTATTGACTCTGCTATAAATTATTTTTACTATATGAATACAAGTGTATAAAGAGCGTGCTATACATTTTTTATTAGATCGCTGTATATATGGTGGTAA
Source organism: Hippopus hippopus (assembly GCA_946811185.2). Taxonomy (NCBI): domain Eukaryota; kingdom Metazoa; phylum Mollusca; class Bivalvia; order Cardiida; family Cardiidae; genus Hippopus; species Hippopus hippopus. The sequence continues at coordinate 7,922,281 of OX328103.1, read as the reverse complement.
GTTGTATCAACAAGGAGAAACCTGGAACACAAGCTGCAGCACTCTATGCACATGTGAAAACTCTATTTATGGATACTATAGATGTGTAGACAGGTAGGCGCTACCTCTTTATGCCATTAGACCATTATTATAATTAAGACAGGCTTTTAACTGCACTGGTTGATAGGTACTGGTATGTGCAGTAAGGAACACCAAAACCATAGAAGTAACATCTAGGATTATAAAGACAATTAATAAAATATTGTAGCAAATATGCCATTTCTCCATTTATCACAATGTTTTCAAAAGCTCTGCCTGAACAAGGGCATCAGCAGTGGGGAAATGCAGAGCAACTAATTTTAAATATTTCCTTGTTGAATGTAAATATTCAATATGTATTACAGATTAGTACATGAATACACATAAAAGTCTTGAAAGCAATTTCTCCTTTATCAATAATGTTTTGAAGCAGTGCTCTCCTTCAAGACAAACAAATGAATCATGCTGTGTGAAAAGGGGGCTTAAACCATCTGCAAAAAGTATCGACCCAGGTCAGCCTGCGCAGTCTGGCTGAAACTTTTTGCTATTGGTCAATTTTCTGCATGTCAAAGACCAGTTTACCTCATGATTGAGTAGGTTGTGAGACAGAATGGAGTTTTTTTGTATCGTTAACTATGTGACTTGCAGAGATGCATTAAACCCCCTTTTCCCAGAGTGCCACTCACTCATTTAGCATTTGTAATGATAGTAAGAGCCAAAAGTAAATGTTTGTTTTCTCTCCATGTTGCAGTTGTCCACAGTACAACAATATACCCAGTGGCTGCACCACAGTGAAGAAGGCCGGAGATTGCTGTCCCACACTGGAATGTGGGGCGGGATATTTTGTTTCCTCCCAAACCAATCCCAACACCATTGGTAACGGAGGAGCAATCAGTGTTATCAACCCACCCACAGGTAATTACTGCATTTTTTATTTTATACATCTGCAAAAACCAATGAGCTATGCTCTTTGAAAAGGGGGCTTAATGCATCTGCAAAAAGTGTTGACACAGGTCAGCCTGCGCAGTCCGCGCAGGCTGACCTGGGTCGAAACTTTTTGCTATTGGTCAATTTTCTGCAGTTCAGAGGACCAGTGTACCTCCTGATTTAGTAGGTTGTTTTACAAAATGTTTTGTTATTGACCCATGATACTTTGATGACTTGCTTGGTGTAATAAATCATGGAGATGCATTGAGCCCCCCTTTTTCCAGAGCAAGGCTCAAATATTTTCTAGGATATACTGGCCTGTCTGTATATTCATACATCTGTCTAACAACTCTGGTGGTTCAGTTGGTAACACAGGGTTTGAAACAAGGGGGGTTGCTGGTTTGATTTCTCAGCTTGGTGAATTTCTATCCAAGGAACAATGATAGTCATTGTGGCAGAATTCATTCCTCTCTCACCCCTGATCATTGTTTGGATGATGGTTATGTGGGAAAGCAGCCAATGGCTCGGGAAGAATATTGTGCAAGGTACTGGTAAAAGAAAGTCCAAGAAAGCAGGGATAAGTGCCTTGGCTACCACTCTATTACTATGTATTGAAGTATTATTAACCATTAGCCATAGGGCCTGCCACTGTGTAACCATTACATGTACTTACATATTTCAGTTTCCATAAGTAGTGCTGTCCCTGAATATACCATAAAATATTTGCTTGTCTGTTGTATTGTTGGTATATAACTGAACCTAACTTCTCCATAGTTTGAGTTTTCTCACACTAGAATGGTTGTTTTTGTTTTAGGAATGAATCAAGTGATTCCAACCTTACCAACTGGAGAAAAGCCCTTCCCAGGGACAGGAGGTTCTGGATTTAGTCCATCCAAACTGAGTGAGTGTTATGTTAATGTAACTCTTCTGTTATGGAATGATTTAATGTTAGAATGTTGTATCTGTAACCACTGCATTCTAATTTTTTTGTGCATCTTAGGCCAAGTACCTGTAGAAATATTGTGATAGATACAAGAATTGTCACTAAGTTAATTTTGTCACCATGTCTTTGTTGTTGGTTTCCATCTGCCAAATTTGATTTGTTTACTGTTTGTACAACTCACTTAATAATTATAATCATTCTGTATGAAAGATATCAATATCTTAAATTAGGTTTTAATGCTACCAAACAACACAATTTTAGACTGGTCTAAATTGAAAGCATTTGCAGATGACAAGTTAAATTTGGCACAAACGATAGAATTTTCCTCTGAAAGAGTAGAAAACATTGTGGAAAAAGTAGAAAATACTGGTAACCAGCATTTTCTCCTTTTTCTACAATGTTATCTTCTCTTCAAAAAGCAGATTTCAATTTTTGAGTCACATTTATGTTGTCATCTGCATTTGTTTTCAGTCAATTTAGACAAGTCTAAAATTCTTTTTTGTAGTAAAGAGGTAAACTAGGATTATTTGGTAAAGGACAAAATTACACACAATGGTAGTGAGGAAGAGTGTCGGTCTCACAACTATAAGGTCCCGAATTCATTTCTTGAGAGTGGGTGTCAACTTTTGGACTGTACATTGGCACGCACATTTGGTGCAAGTACTGGGATAATTCCCAGAAATCAGAATCAAAATTGATTTGTATAAGCTGCAAGACCTCATTTCTCAATTGATGTAAAACAAATTTGTTTACATTCCATGATGAGTCTAAAATTTTTTAATACGGTAACGCATGAAATTACACATATATGGCCTGCAACATGCGAAAACGGGCTTCCGGACATTTGCGTAAAGTGTCGCTAATCTGAGATGCCACTTTAAGACTACATTAGATTTTGTCATACAGTAGACTTGTGAAAAACAGAAAATTCACATAAGAACGGAAAATGTCGTTTTGGATTAGTCTGCGCAGACTGCGCAGGCTGATCCGGGATGACACTTTATGCAAATGTACGAATGTCCCTTTTCATGTGTTACAGGCCATATGTAACTCTGTTTGTGTGTGTATTGTAGATGGTTGTTTGTACAAGGGACAGATCTATGTACAGGACCAGGCCTGGGAAGATGGTTGTGAATACTCCTGTGTGTGCAAAAATGCCATTTCTGGTCTTTACACTTGCAGACAAAAGTTAGTATGTTTTTTGTGAGAGTATTTGATTGATAATTGATAGCAACAATTTGTGAACAAATGTATCAGTCAATATAAAAACTCAAATACAACTATATTTTGGAGAATGGTTTTGAATATTTCTTTGTAGACGCAAAATTGCTTTTTTTGGTCTTTCCACATATAGACAAAAGTAAAGGTGTACTGGTTCCTTGTTTTGTGTATTTTCTTTTTATTCATGGGAGTTGATTTCGTAAAGATGCTCATAGCTAAGATTTGAATCAATTTCAGTAGTTAAGCTTAAGACACAGAGTCATAGTTGAATAACACCTGCCATTATTAATTGTAGGTGTCCAAGTTATCCAGCCTTGTCACCTTCCTGTACACTGGTACCCGATGAGAATGATCTCTGTTGTAAGGCACCAAAATGCACGAAGGATCCAGTCACCCAACAGATTCCGGTACCCATTCCACTGTTTAGACCTGCTATCCAGAGTCATGGCTCTGTGGAACCACCCAGCCTCATCTCTTCTGTAACTGGCAACACCTACACTGTATTTTTGTTTGGAACCGGCCTCACACCAGAACCACCAACTGCAGGGCCAGCTGTTTCTGGAGGTGTTGGTAAGTTTTGTATGATAAAAAAATCTCCCTATTCCCCTCATTGTTGGATCGGTTCTTTTCGACGAAAATGTCAAGGTTTTGTTGTAGTCTTGGTGTTGTCTGCGTTTTCTATGTCGTTGTGTAAAACTTTGACATTTTGTAATATCTCTATCATTACTGAAGATATTTACTCCAAACTTGGACAAGTTGTTAACTATCAAAATGGGATTCTATATGACAAGGGCAGGTAACCATCAAAGTATTTTTGACACAGTTATGCCCCTTTTCAACTTATAATTTATGTCTTCTTTCTTGGGGTCCTTTAGCATTTACCACACAGTCATAACTTCTGACAATCCAAAGGAAGAAGGCTCTTAAAAATATTGTGGGAAAAGGTGAAAATGCTGGTAACCAGCATTCTTTTCCGATTATGCTTTCTAGTTGTCAAAAAGCAAATTTCATCATTTAATTTGTTGTCTGCAAATGCTCTTAATTTAATCCAGTCCAAAATTTTGTTGTTAGGAAAAGTTTTAAAACTCGACATTGTTTGGTAAAGAGTTAACTATTGTTTGTTCTCTGTAGGTTATTGTATGTACAATGGTCAAAGATATACACATGGACAGATCTGGGAAGATGGTTGTGACTTTAACTGTGTCTGCGACGATGCCTCCAAGGGTCACTATACCTGTACAGAAAAGTAAACACATTTATTAGTTTGTCCCACTTTTTCTCTGTCCACTTATTGACCTTTCTGTGTCTGTCTCACTATAGATATTTACATAGATAGTCATGCAGTCTGCACAGGCTGACATGGGTCAATACTTTTTGTGATTTGTAAATTATCTGCATATCCAAGGATTATTCTACTCATGCTCTGTTGTAAGATAAGGTCATTTGTAAGATAAGGTTTTATGAATTCGGAGTTATTGTGATGACTTGCTTGGTAAAATGTGTCACAGAGATGCATTAAACTACCCTTTCCCAGAGTGCCGCTGATATTTTTAGGACCCAAACTCCCTGGTGTTGCTGTCAATATAGTAAAACTTTGCACAATGTAATTCTGTTCCAGAAAACAAAATTCAAGACTTATCAACACTGAAAGTCAATGCAGACATCAAAATGAAGTGTGACTCAAAATCTTAGATGGTGTTTGTCTTGGAAATATTGTGGGATAAGGGAGAAGATGCCAGTAACCTGCATTTTCTCCTTTTCCCACAATGTTTTCAAAAACATTCTTCTGCAGGGTCCTTAAAGTTTGGGATTGTTTGGTCGAGAGATAAAGCTTAAATAAATAGTAATAGTAGTTGTTGCAGTAATTTTGATTAATCCCTTAACCACACAATCTCAGGTTTAAATTAACTTAAAGAAACAGGCTTTTGAAAACTGTGTGGGAAAAACAAGTAAATTTCTCCTTTTCTGACAATGATTTCTACCCCATCATAGACAGAAAACATCATTTGAGTTACATTTTTTTTGTTGCCTGCAAATTCTTTCAGTTTGGTAGAGTCCAAGATTTTGTTGCTTGGTAAAGAGTTGGCAAAGGACAAAATTTTAGATTTGTCCAAATTGAAAGCATTAGCAGATGGCAAATTCAATGTGACCAGAATGATGATTTCTACCTTTGAGTTGGAAGAAAACATTTTGGTAAAAGGAGAAAATTCTGGTGACCAGCATAGCATTTTCTCCTTTTCCCACAAAGTTTTCAAAAGGGTCATTATAACTCAGGATTGTGTGGTAAATGCTTAACCCTTTCCCAAACGACAAAATTTAGACTCTTCCAAACTGAAAGAGTTTGCAGACGACAACGTTGAATTTGATAAAAGTGGCAGAAAGTTGTCTAATCGGGTAGAAAACACTGTGGGAAAAGGAGAAATTGCTCGTTACGAGCAATTTCTCCTTTTCCCACAGTGTTTTCAAAAGACTTGTACTGCAGACACGTAAAAACATTGGTTTGTTTGGGAGAGGGTTAATCCCTTGACAGCCTGCTATAAACAGGCTTGACTGCCTTTACTACAAAAATTCTACACCTTTTTAGGTGTGCTCATTATGGTGCTGTTCCTGACCACTGTTACCTTGTCAAAGATCCCTCAAACCCATGTTGTACCATACCTAAATGTAATCTACCTGTCAACTATGTGACAGAGGTAGGGGTACTCCAATTACAGACCACACCCAAACCAGGGGGTAAGTAAAACTTTGGGTAATGTTCTTTATTCACTGTTATCTTATCAAAGATCCCTCAAACCTATGTTGTACCATTCCTAAATGTAATCTACCGGTCAGCTATGTGACAGAGGTAGAGGTACTGCAGGCACAGACCACACCCTACCAGGGGGTAAGTAAAACTTTGGGTAATGCTATTTATTCCTCAAATAGCTATACAGATAAACTGTTGGTACAGTGTTTATTCCGCAAAGATCAAGTGCAGTCTGGTAAAGACCCCTGTTTTATATAATTATCTCTCAATTCTCAAAACCAAATTTGCAATATATGACTTGAGTTGCAAGCAGTTTCTCCTTTTATTACAATGTTTGCTCCTTTTGTTACAATGTTTGAAAAATTGTCTGCTGATGTGGTGCAGTGTTGGTATATATAAAAAAAAAACCCTGGAATCTCTGCTGCTATGTTCTGACAGCATATTCCATCATATTCACATTTCCTCTTTTCAGTCAATAAATGAAATAACCTGAATTTACACTTTGTTGCAGTATTTCGTTTGATAACAGTTATTTTTCTCAAGACACAAACAGCTAAACCTGCAAAAAGCATTCAGCTACAGATAGTCCAAAAGTGCTTGCTCAAGGCAAATGCCTGCTTAACTTAGAGTAACACATAGTAAATTTTTTTCTCAATTTCCACTTGTGAGAACTGAAATGTCAGCCCCCTGAAGAGACTGTTTGCTTAATAGAGGTGGCCACTTAAGACAGGTGGGACTATGTGTTTGAAACAGGATAGAAACAGTGTTGATAAACAGTGTCTTTCAAACTCTTTTTACAGAGGAGTTCTGTGTCTACGAGGGCAAACAATACCAACAAGGTCAGACTTGGTACGATGGATGTAGCTACAAATGTACCTGTGAGGATGCTGTCAACAACCTATACAGATGTCTTACAAGGTTAGCTGCCTATAACTTTAGTTACTGTGAAGAATGAGCCCTTTTTTCTAAGCAATCCTAGAAATAAGAAGGGTGAAGGTGTTTGAAAACATAAGTGGAAAAGGATTTATAGTGTGATGTTTAATGCCATTTTCAAAGTTATTTCAGTTATTTTGTGGTAGCCGGTGCACCTGTCCATGTTTTCCTGGAGTTTCTGTTACTAGTGCTTCACATGATATTCTTACCAAGCAACTGGCAACTTTCCCGCATAACCATTGCTGCAACAATGATCAGTGGTGAGAGAGGAATGAATGGTGTCGTAATGACTATCATAAATCTATGGAAAGGAATTAGCTGAACTGGAGATATGAACAAACAACCCTTTGTTTTTTAAGTCCTGTATGCAACCAACTGTGCTACAGAGCTAGCTAGGCCCTTGGAAAAGGAAAAATGCGGGCAACCAGCACACCTATTCTTGTGACCCTTAGTGCATATTTCTACATGTGAAAAATATTTGTGTGAAGTATAGCTAAATAAAAGTATGCATTATTTCATTTTGTCATTTAGTTTTAGCAATGATAGCATGATATTTAGAATGAGGAATACTAAAACTAAAGTTCTATCACTTAACTTCTGGAATGAAAGGTATAATAACAAAGTTCTGCCATGTTCATGTATACAACATTGACCAACGACCAACTTTCTCTACTGTAGATGTCCAGAGTACGAGAACACCCCAGATAACTGCAAGTTTGTGGCAGATCCACGAGACCCCAGCTGTTGTGTCATGCCTGAGTGCCCATCATCCACCACACCCTCAAACAGTCTGATACCTACTCCAGCACCATCTGGTGTGTACGTTGGACCAGGACAGGGAACCGGTAAGATATTTCAGATTTTGACAGACTGACTCTTCTTTTGAATTGAATCCAAAATATGAAAGCAGTGAATCCATATTCATAGCATTGCAGCCAAATGTGGCTCAAATGATGGAATTTCTCCGAAAAATCATTTAGAAAAAAAAAAGGAAATGCTGCTTTTTGCAATGTTTACAAATTTTTTTCCCTTCAGAGTGGTTAAAATACAAGAATGTGCAGTAAAGGGTTGAGAAACTGATGGTGTCTTACATTTATGATAAAAATATATCAATGCCTCATTTCAGTTTTCTAAACATCTGGTATTTTTGGGTTTCCTAAACATTCAGTAAATTTCAGATTTTTAAACATTCATTCAATTTCAGATTTTTGAACATTTATTCATTATCAGGTTTCTAAACATTCATTCATTATCAGATTTCTAAACATTCATTCATTATCAGGTTTCTGTGAATACAAGGGAGTACAATATACCCAGGGACAGAGCTGGCAAGATGGCTGTGATTTGAACTGTGTTTGTACTGACTCTACAACAGGTCTCTACAAGTGCTCAGAAGTGTAAGAACATTAAAACATCAACTTTATAAAATCTTTATTGTAATAGTGGACTGGTTATTTAGCCATTTTCTACCAAATAAATATTGTTGACTATAACATAACTATTGTCTTGACCATATTTATTTTAGTAAGCAGTAGTTGGCTTGGAAAGTAAGTTATGTAAAATATTGGTACTGGCTACCACAATATAAATAAAATAATGTTGAAAATGACATTAAATCTCTGTACCAAAACAAAACAATCTGAAAGAGTTTACATATAACAAAACAATGCTGTGTGAAAGGGAGATTTAATACATCTGCAAAAACTGTCAACCCACGGGTCAAAACTCTTTGCTATTGGTCAATTCTCTGCATGTCCAAAGACCATTATACTTCATTATTCCATTGCTTGTTAAACAAAATTGATTTTTTGGATTCATAATAATGTGATGACTGACTTGGTAAAATGCATCACAGAGATGCATTAAACCCCTTTTTCCCAGACTGTAGCACAATTATTGCCTTTATTACAGCTGTGAGAACTATGTCAACTTACCCTCATATTGCACCCTGATCACTGACTTCACAAACCCATGCTGCAAGAAACCCAAATGTAACTTCCAGGGTGTTACTACAGCAGTGACTGGGTCAGGCACCACCAAGCCCACACAGGCCCCCACACCCCCACCCCCAGGCCAGACCCCAGTGCCAGGTTCAACACCAGCTCCAACTTACAGTAAGATATTACATTCTCATATGAACATATTCTGCTTGTAAGGAATGTATAGATTTACTTGTATCTGACACATTTTTGTTTTCTGTTTAACTCTTTAACAACAAAAATGTAAATTTGCCCAAATTAAAAGCATTTTTCAGATAACAATTTAGATATGGCTCAAATGAAGGAACTTGACTTTTATATGGTTGGAAAAAACATAATGGGAAAAGGAGAAAATGCTAGTTACCAGCATTTTCTCCTTTTCCCACAATGTTTTCAAAAGTGTTCATCTTCAGGGTCGTTGAAACTCAGGATTGTTTGGTAAAGGGTTAGTGTGTATCTACTAACAGTTTGAAATACATGTATTGTTTTATATCTAAATTCCATAACAAGCTATCTGATTGGCCAAGACCATCTGTCTCCACCAATCAGATGGCTATTGTTGGAATGGAAAATTTTAAGAGAATCTTTTTTAGAATGTCTGGTGATTTAGGATTAATGAAACAAAGGGAGTTATGTACGCAGACTGAAATCCAGTAGAAATTTGATAAATACAAGTGACATACTGAATACGTAATTTTTGCTGTTCAATCTGTTTATTCTACTTAACTCTTTACCAAACAGCAAAATTTTGGACTCTACCAAATTGAAAGTATTTGCAGGTGACAAAAAAAAGGTAGTTTAGGTGATGGTTTCTGTCTTTGATAGGGTAGAAAACGTTGTTGGAAAAGGTGAAAATGCTGTTGTGGGTTTTCTCCTTTTGCCACAATGTTTTCAAAATTCTTCTTCTGCAGGGTCGTTAAAACTTGGGATTGTGTGGTAAAGGGTTAAGTCTTTCTGAAATGAAATGATGAGGATGATAATGATGATGATGATGATTATGATGATAATGATAATACTTCCTTTTTTTTTGTATTTCAAAGATAACCTTAACCCTTTACCAAGTGACCAAGTGCCTGTTTTTTTGAAATAAGGAAGAGGACTTTTGAAAATACTCTAAGAAGAGGAATATGTTGTAGGAAAATGAGCTCATAAACAGCATTTTCTCCATTTCCCAATATGCATAACCTTTTTATCCTGTACCATAAAATCCCTAATTTTAACGACCAAGAAGGCTTTCAAAAACATTGTGGGAAAAGGAGAAAATGCTGGAAACCGGCATTGTCTCCTTTTACACAATATTTTTTGCCCATTTTCAGACAAGTTTCTGGTTCAAACCACATTTTATATTCTGTTCTTGCTATCTCTGCATTTCTTTGTTGTTATGGACAGAATTCTGTGTGTACAAGGGAGTTAATTATTACGGTGGACAGACATGGGAAGATGGCTGCCAGTACAAATGTAGATGTGATGATGCTGATAAAGGTCTCTATACCTGTAATGAAAGGCAAGTAAACTGACTATCTACTCCTTAAAGTTAACCCTTTCCCACACAATCCCATGTTTTCATAACCTTTTGGAAGAAGATATTTTGAAAAAAATTGTGGGAAAAGGAGAAAATGCTGGTAAGGTACCTAGCATTTTATCCTTTTCCCACAATGTTTTCTACCCCATCAAAGACAACCCTTTCCTATATACACATTTTAAAGTTTTAAGAACATTGAGGAAGAAGACATTTGAAAACATGTTTGGATAAGGAGAAAGTGCTGGTACACACTAATTAGATTGGGTCATGGATTGATTGTTGAAATCTTGAATTTGTAAATCAATCTACCCACAAAATCAGCTAAACCACCAAACTAATTACCGGTACCCATTAACAAATATTACTGTTTCAGTAGTATCCTTTGGCATCCTTTTTATGCGGTTTTCATTTCATGTAAAATGGGATCCTATTTGGATCAGTGGTAAAGATGTAGGATGTAGGATTTGTAGCCTTGAAAACCTGGTTTTGGTCCGCACCCAAGGCACTCGGTCTTTTTTCGGAGTGTCCCTTGGTAAGCCAATTCAGAGCCCTAATGTAGTGCTGGTGAAACCCAAGACTCACAGGAATAAGTGAGCTGTCACTGTGATATGACTGAAATAATGTTGAAAATGGTGTAACATACTATTAATGATCTCATTGTGCAGCAAAATTATTTTAACAAATAAGATCTCAGATCTTATTTGTTGAAATAACTTTGCTGCACAAGTTTCACATGAGGGATATAATTTATGATCATTACTCCATTTTAGATGCGCACAATATGACAACATTCCACATGGCTGCACCTTGGTAACAGATCCAAGAGACTCCTGCTGTTTGGTGCCTTCATGCAAACCTCAGCCCCAACCTACCCCTGCCCCAGGGGTCTCCACCCCAGTTCCAACCCCATACCAGGTCCCCACAGCCCCACCAGGCTCTGTTACTGGATCTGCCAATGTACCTACCCCCAAACCAGGAATGACTCCGCCTCCAATCAGTAAGTAACATATTGGGGTCTGTTTTCATTCCATTTACATGTATTCTGAATTCAAGTATAATTCTAAATTTAAAACCTAGCAATCTGATTGGCTGAGGTATACTGTCATGGGGTCTCAGCCAGTTAAATGGCTAGTCTTTGAATTTAGAAATAAAACAATTTTGGAATATTGGTGAGTATACGAGTGCTGATTGATAAGTAGTGAGCTTCATACGTAAGGGTTTGACTTTTGGCGGACATATTGCATTATTTTTTAATATCGTCTCTTCGGTATCTATACACTTTTGCCAGTGAAGTGAAAGGGCCTCAGTGCCAATTTCAAAGAAGTCCTATTCCTCACCATTCAGAAAGTCCTGTACTGCATGTATGCATGTGATACTAGGAATGGCCTTTTTCAAGTTTGGAAATAGATGATAGTCTGATGGAGTGGGATATGGCAAATAAGGCAGATGCTCAATCAGTACAAAGATACAATCATTAATGGCAACTATTGCAATAACAGACATGCTCCGTCAGCGGTTTTGTCCATTTTGCAAAAGTCACTAATGTCTTGCCTTGTTTACTTTAGAGTACCACTTCTTTGACATAAACTGACCAAATGACACCAGTCCTTTGGTACACAGACTTAAATAGTAAGAGAACAGTAGGGCTGAGAACACCCGTGCTTAATTCCTTCATAACAAGGCTTACAACTTAGCAATCAGCCCTGGCAGCTCTACAATTCATAACATTATCATGCCGTTTTGTAAGGACAAAGTTTTTTTTTGTTCTTTTTTTGTGGACGATGCAGATAAAGATCAGACTGTATAGGCCATACTTTGTGATGAAAGAGGTAGGCCATCCAGACTTAGTCATATAACTAGACCAGAGACTTGAGACCACCTTCTAGAAATGTTTAAGAAAAGGGGGCAATAAGTTGTTTCATTTTCCTGTTTTTCTTACCATACAATTTAAGAAAGGCACTCTTCAATTTTTTTCACTTTCTGCTACATTTTGTTAGGTTTGAAACTAATCACTGAGGTAATTGATTGCACTTTTTGTGCAGTCTTACCTTGATGTGCACTGTCCCGATAAGAAATTATATCTCAATTTATCTTAACATGTTGGATTTATTTTTTGACAGATTACTGTGTGTACAAAGGACAGCAATACAGTCAAGGACAGAAATGGGATGATGGTTGTCAGTTTACCTGTGAATGTGTGGATGCCTCTACAGGGAAATACAGATGTCTCGAAAAGTAGGTTATATGGCTTCAGTGACCTTACTACCTTACATGCTTAAATATTATGTTTTCTTCAGAGCGCAGAGTATTATATCAAGATAGTGGTCTTTTAACTTTTAACCGTACCATCCTCTTTTTTAACTCTTTACCAGAGAGCAAAATTTAACACACACACTGATTGGACACATTTTCAGATGACTTATGAAATATGGCTCAAATCTCAAAATTAATTTTGTCGTTGATGGAGTAGAAAACATTGTAGGAGAAAAGAGAAAATGCTGGTTACCACAATATGTCGACAAACTAAATGTTGCACAAATTAACAAATTCTTGTTTGAATGGGTAGAAAACATTGTGGGAAAAGGAGAAAATGCTAGTTACCAGCATTTTCTCCTTTAACCACAATGTTTTCAAAAGACAAATGTTTTCTTTGGGGGTCCTTAAAACTTGGGATTGTGTGGTAAAGGGTTAATTTTTTTTCTAAAGCTTTCCACGCGGTAAAAATACCCACAGAATTGTTTGGTAAAGGGTGAAAGGCCATGTTGGCAGACAACAATAAATATCAGTTTTTGTAATGATTTTCCCTAAGAATTACTGAAACATATTCATGTTTGAGTTGCTGATTTTTTCCATAACATGGTCATAATATAATAAGGTAACTTGTGACTGGTAACAGGAATTTCTCTATTGGCGCGATTTCTACATAGTTTTATTACTTTTTTCCCAAAATCATTTCTGTTTAGAGATTTGCATATATAAAACAACTAATAGGATTACTTTTACAGATGCAGACAGTATGTCAATCTGCCTTCAAACTGCCGACTGTCAAAAGATCCATCCAATCCTTGTTGCCAGGTACCAGAATGCACTGGTGCACCCACACCAGCCCCACCCACAGTGTATACCCAACCTCCAGGCCCAGTTACACAGCCACCAAGTAAGGGTTGTATCCCACCATCAGTAATTCTTTAAATTCCTTTCTGTTGTCACATATTTACGCTTTTCCAGACAAGAGAATTTAGGATGCTTCCCAAATTAAACCGTTTAAAAACCACATCCTGTAACTGGCTCAAGTGATGGAATATGCCAATGAAGGGAAGAAAACATTGTGGGAAAAGGAGAAATGGTTATCACCAGCATTTTCTCCTTGTCCCTTATTGTTTTCACAAGCCTTATTTCTTAGGGTGCACTATTTTTTTTGTTAAGCACTAAAAGCCATTTAACAAAAAAAAATAAATATGAGACTTGCTCAAGTTAAAATCTTTGGCAGACATGAGGCTTAAATGTTTAGTTTGTCTTTGAATAAATTGAAAACTTTGTGGGAAAAGGAGAAAATGCTGGTTACCTGCAGTTTCTTCTTTTCCCACAATACTTTGAAAAGCCGTCTTTCTCAGAATTGTCAAAAAAACAGGGTTGTTTGGTATAGAGTTAATCCTGTTTGAATCACAATGTTAGTCACAAAGTAAGCTCCATATGTTTGTCCTGCTGCCATATATGCCTCCACAGTAATTTCAATGCCATACTATATCTTTTTATTTCACAGATGTGTGTGTGTACAAAGGTCAGTATTACACTCAAGGTCAGACTTGGTATGACGGTTGTGACTATGTTTGTAATTGTGAGAATGCACTGGAAGGAACATACAGATGTAACGAGAGGTAGAACAACATTTTTACGTCTGCTGAAACAGATTATAAACTTAGTGGCACCATTTTTATCATTCATAAAATATTTTATTAATTCAGAAAACTTTTGTTTACAATGTTGCTGCTGGTGAGAATACCATGCTAACTCCAATCCAGATGACATTATTTTAGACTCGTCCACATTCAAAGCATTTGCAGTCAACAAATTGAATGTGTCCTAAATGATGGGATACGTTTTTGAAAGGGTTAAAGAAACACTGTTGTGGAAAAGAAGAAAATGGTTGTTGGTTACCAACATTTTCTCCTTTCTCAAAATGTTTTCTACAGCTTTCTTTCTTAGGGCCAATAACTCTTTACCACGCAATCCAAAGTTGTAATGACCTTGAGAAAGAAGGTTTTTGAAAACATTGTGGGAAAAGGAGAAAATGCTGGTAACCAGCATTTTCTACTTTTCCCACAATCTTTTATACCCTTCTTAAGGCAAGTTTAAATTTTTGAGTCAAATTTAAATTTGTATTGTTCAAATGCTTTTCAATTTAGACCAGTCTAAAATTTTGTCGTTTGGTTAAGAGTTAACTCTTGACCACAATCCCGAGTTTTAATGACCCTGGTAAGGAAAGCATTTGAAAACATTGTCCGAAAAGAAGAAAATGCTGGTAACCAGCATTTTCTCCTTTTTCCACAATGTAGCCACGTCTAAATTGCCGTCTGCAAATGCTTTCAATTTGGACTAGTCTAAGATTTTGTCGTTTGGTAGAGTTAAAGCATTGAATTCAGTGATAAAGGAATAAATCTTTTGCTGCTAATGGCATCATGTTTTTACAAGGGCTTAAAATACAACTTCATAAAGTACCAGTAGAGCTCCATAAGAAATTTATAGTGATAAGTTAGAACCAAGTAGACGACATTCTGGATCTAAGATCAGTTCCATGCAGTCTGATCTTGATCTACATCATCTGCAATTGCAACTAATGTTGCATTTTACAGTGAAAGGACTATCTTGAATATATTTCAACTCTATTTCTTTAGATGTCCAAAATATGACCCACTACCTAAAGAATGCAGATTTGTCCCAAGCACAAGTGATCCTCTTTGTTGCCAGGAGCCTAAATGCACATTTGTAAACACTAATAACCAGACCTCGGGGTACTTGACTCCGCCCACACCACCACCAGGTGTCATTGATGGAGGGAAAGCCACACCTTCTCCTGCCCCATCTTTAGCTCCATCCCCAGGCTCTCCAGTGTCAACCCCTTCACCACAACGTAAATATGATTTAAATAATCTTGTATAGTTTTACAGCCATAGTTGTCACCTGGCAAGATTAAAACCAGTAGATGTTAGATAGAGAAGGACTCTTTACCACACAATTTCAAGTTTTAACGACCCTGAGAAAGAAGGCTTTTGAAAACATTGTGGGAAGAAAAAGAAAATGCTGATAACCAGCCATATTTAGTATTCTAACATGACAAGTGAAGTTGGCTTTATAAGACAATGCAATGGAAGCGAGGTAAAATCAACATCATGTTAAATAAAGTAGGTTGCACGTGGCTGTTCCATGTCTCTGCCCTTGGATGTTTTAACAATGAAAGTCATGTTCAATTTATGATTATAAACATGATGTACATCTAAATTCATTCATCTTTGTCCTTTGAAAGAGACAAAATAAAATGATAGATGATGAATCTAGATGAAGAACTGTTAATTTAAAACTTTCTTGTACTGTGTATGTAGCTGCAATAATGACTTCATGAACAATTTATGATTGAACGTGACGTTTACCTGAGGAAAAGAGTTGTGTCATATGAAGACAAAAATTTCTCTGTTTTTGAACTTGTTTACCTCTGATCAAGTGTTGGTCTTGTTAGAATCAAAATAATCTTCTCTTTATTGTGGTTTATCATTCAATAAACCATTGTTGTGACTTATGAGGTGCATTAAATAATCCACTCTGGCTATTGCCCTCATGGTTTATTTATTGTGCCTCATAGCTCACAACCATTGGTTATTGAACAACAAACTACAAAAGAAAGAAGATTATTCCTGAATCAATGTCTATTTTCCAGCTTGCGTATGTATCTATAAGGGTAACCAGTATCAGCAGGGCCAAAAATGGAAAGATGGATGTGAATATAACTGCGAATGTGTAGATTCCTGCTCTGGACACTACAGATGTACAGAAATGTAAGTTTACACCTTACCACATAGCAAAGTTTATGACTTGCCCATAATGAAAGCATTTGCCGACGACAATTTAACCCTTTACAACACAATCTCAAGTTTTAACAACCCTGTGGAAGGGGCCTTTTGAAAACATTGTGGGAAAAGTTGCTGGTAACCAACATTTCCCCCTTTTTTCCACAATGTTTTCTACTCTTTCAGACACAAATTATGTCATTTTAGCAGTATTTAATTTACATCAATTGAGAAACAAGTTCATGCAACTTTATATGAATCTCTCTTGATTCTGCTTACTTGAAACCATACCAGTACATGGGTAGAATGTGTGTGCCATTGAACATTCCTGAAGTTGACATCTGCTCCCAGGAATAGTACTGGGGACTGTATGGATGCAAGGCCTATGCTCTACCTCATGACCATAGATGCAATTTTGTACAGATAATACCAGTATGATGATATTCTAAAACTTTCTGAAGATGAAAAAAAATTGATGATGACAATGTTTAACTTTGTATAGATACTGCAAATAATTATGATGACAATAATTTATGACTTTTTACAGGTGCAACAAATACGATGATCTGCCAGCTGGCTGTCGAATGGTCAATGACCCATACAATCCTTGCTGTAAGAAAGCTTACTGCCCAGCACCTGTTGTACCAACACCAGCTCCACCTGGTGTGTCAACCCAGGCCCCAACCATACAACCAAAATGTAAGTATATATTTACAGCTTGTCAAGCTCAGTCTTTTGACTAAAAATCTTAGCTTTTAGCAAACAGACCTGTTTTTTTAACCCTTTCAGTGGTGTTTCATCAAAGTGGACAGGGTAGATCACAGATCAGACTGCACATTTGTGCAGTCTGGTCTGTGATCTACACTGGACGCAAAGGCCACTATAGTCGTGAAAGGAGCTCTAAAGGTTAAGGGCTCTAAAGAGGAACGGTTTTAGAAACACCATTAGCTTAGGAGAAAATGTAGATAGCCAGCAATTTTTGTGTGTTTTTCTCACAATCTTCTGTGCTTTTTCGGAGACAAGTCCAATTGTTGAGAAATTTTTATTTTGGTGTCTCAAAATGCTTTCAATTTTAACTAGTCTGAAAGTTTTTTGCTTCTAGCAGAGTTGCCTGTGTACTAAATGACAAAATTTCAGACTGGTCCAAATTGAAAGCATTTGCAGACAACAAAGTAATGGGGCTCAGTAACTTTAGTTGTCTCTGAAAGATTACATAACAATGTGAAAAAAAAAAAGTTGCAGAGTAAGATTTCCTTAAAATGCTTGAACTTTTATTTGTTTCATTCACAGCTGGATGCATGTACTATGGTGTGATGTTCGGTCAGGGTGAACAATGGAATGATGGCTGCGATCTGATCTGTGTGTGTGAAGATGAAACCACAGGGTTCTACAGATGTAGAGACAGGTATGGTGATACTGTCATGGTTGATTGAATGATTGGCGGAATGGTGTTTATTGCCCTTTCCAACATTATTTCAGTTATATTGTGGTGGCCAGTGCACCTATCTATGCTTTCCTTGAGTTTCTGTTCCCAGTAATTCACACAATATTCTTTACAAGCCACTGGCTGCTTTCCTACATAACCATTGTCCAAACAGTGATCAGCAGTGAGAGTGGAATGAACCCTGTGGTAATGACTATTATTAATCCTCAGAAATTGGCTAATTTGGCGATTTGAACTAGCGACCTCTTTTCTCAAGTCCTGTCCCCTACCAACTGCACTACCAGGGCTTGGACCTACTTTCATTGAAAATCTTCTACATAGTATTTAACCTGATACTTAACAATCCAATGTTTCAAGAATCTTGAGTAAGAGGGCTTTGAAAACATTGTGCACTGAAGATAAATGAAAAAATGCTGGTAACAAGCATTTTTTCTCCATTTCTTACAATTTTTTCTCCTACCTCAGAGACAAATGCCTTCATATGCTCTTCACTTCACTCTTCACTGGGAAACACTTTTAACCTTTTACCCCACAATCCTATGAGATTTAACAACCCTATGGAAAAGGCCTTTGAAAACACCGTGGAAGAAGGAGAAAATGCTACCAGCATTTCCTCCTTTCCAACAATGTTTTGTACCCTATCAAGGATAAATACATCATTTGACTCGCAATTTAATTTATCATCTGCAATTTGTTTCAATTTGGACATGTCAATGTTCTTGCCTGTGGTAAAGAGGTAACAGTCAAATTAGTAGTAAGCTATTACTTCCTGAAACAAATTAGTCCCAAATGAATTTGAAAATATCATTTTTGAAGTATAGGTAGTGATAATTATAAACATTTGA
This sequence comes from Hippopus hippopus, assembly GCA_946811185.2. Classification (NCBI taxonomy): domain Eukaryota; kingdom Metazoa; phylum Mollusca; class Bivalvia; order Cardiida; family Cardiidae; genus Hippopus; species Hippopus hippopus. The sequence goes on along the minus strand of OX328103.1, from coordinate 7,903,641 downwards.
TAACATTGTGGAAAAAGGAGAAAATGCTCATAACCAGCATTTTTTCCTTTTTCAACAATGTTCTCTGCCTTTTCTGATACAAATTCTATCAGTCGTGCTTCATTTAATTTCTTGTCTGCAAATGCTTTCAATTTATACCAGTCTAAAATTTTGTCGTTTGGTAAAAAGTTAAATTTTTTCATATGCTAAGATTATGCCTGTATTCAGGACCCATAATTTGCAATATTACTTTTCAGATGCAATAAATATGACATTGCTGAAGGATGCACTTTGGTAACTGATCCAAGAGATTCATGCTGTAAAGTCCCATCCTGTGTTCAGGTGCCGAAGACAACTCCACCACCAATAACGCCTGCCATAGGATACACCTTCCCACCAGGTAAAATCCCAACACCTGCACCAGGATACACATATGCACCTGGAAAGTATCCAACATGGGTGCCAGGAATGGTACCAACCCCAGCACCAGGATTAACCTACCCACCAAACCTCATCCCAACACCAGCACCAGGTCGCACCTATGCACCATGGAATTTCCCAACCTATGTTCCAGGCTTAATGGTGCCTACACCAGCTCCAGGATATACCTATGCTCCTGGTAAAGTACCAACACCAGGTCCAGGACAGACATATGCCCCAGGTAAATACCCAACTTGGGTACCTGGAATGGTTCCTACCCCAGCACCAGGATACACATACTCTCCATACAAGATTCCAACACCTGCCCCAGGACAAACCTATGCTCCAGGCCAGTTCCCAACATGGGTCCCAGGTATGGTGCCCACGCCAGCACCAGGATATACTTACGCACCCAATGAAATTCCAACTCCTGCTCCAGGAAGAACATATGCCCCAGGCAAATACCCTACATGGGTTCCTGGTATGGTCCCAACACCAGCCCCTGGATATACATATCCACCATATTTGGTGCCAACACCAGCACCTGGACAGACCTATGCCCCTGGGAAGTTTCCAGTGCCAACCAATCCAACTCCAGCACCAGGACGAACATTTGCTCCCTACAGGCCAGGACAGGTTCCAACACCAGCTCCAGGACAAACATATGCCCCTAATCTGATCCCAACTCCAGCCCCAGGGCAGACATATGCCCCAGGAAAGTTCCCAACATATGTCCCTGGAATGATACCAACCCCTGCTCCAGGAGTTACCATTCCGCCATGGTTGGTTCCAGCAATCACTCCTGCTCCAGGCTTTACATATGCCCCATTCAGTTATCCAACTTGGGTACCAGGATTCGTTCCTACACCAGCACCTGGACTGACTTATGCTCCAGATAAGATCCCAACACCTGCTCCTGGAAGAACCTATGCCCCATGGAACTTCCCCACTTATGTTCCAGGGATGGTTCCAACTCCAGCTCCAGGTCAAACATTTGCTCCAAATTTGATACCAACACCAGCACCTGGTCAGACCTATGCTCCTGGTAAATTCCCAACATATATTCCTGGATTGATGGTACCCACACCTGCCCCAGGTGTTACCTATGCTCCAGGAAAAATACCAACCCCAGGTCCAGGCCAAACATATGCTCCTGGTATGTATCCAACTTGGGTTCCTGGTATGGTACCAACTCCAGCTCCAGGCCAGACATATGCTCCAAACAGGATCCCAACCCCTGCACCTGGACAGACATATGCCCCTGGGAAGTACCCAACATATGTGCCAGGAATGGTTCCTACACCAGCACCAGGACAAACTTTTGCACCTAACTTGATTCCAACACCTGCCCCAGGACAAACTTATGCCCCAGGAAATTTCCCAACCTTTGTACCAGGCTTGATGGTGCCAACACCAGCTCCTGGGTATACATATGCCCCAGACAAGGTCCCAACTCCAGCTCCAGGACAAACTTATGCTCCAGGAAAATACCCAACATGGGTTCCTGGCATGGTACCAACTCCAGCCCCTGGATATACATATGCACCCAACAGGCTGCCAACACCAGCCCCTGGACAAACCTATGCCCCTGGTAAATACCCAACATATGTCCCAGGAATGGTCCCAACACCAGCACCAGGACAAACATATCCACCAAATCTGATTCCAACACCTGCTCCAGGACAGACATATGCTCCAGGAAAATATCCAACCTATGTACCAGGCTTGATGGTTCCCACCCCACAACCAGGATATACATATGCTCCCGGTAAAGTACCAACCCCAGCTCCAGGGCAAACTTATGCCCCAGGAAAATACCCAACATGGGTCCCAGGAATGATCCCCACACCAGCTCCAGGATATACATACCCACCATATTTGGTTCCAACACCAGCACTAGGTCAGACATATGCGCCAGGAAAATTCCCAGTGCCAACCAATCCAACACCTGCCCCAGGACAGACGTATGCCCCATATGTGCCAGGTCAGGTCCCAACTCCAGCACCAGGACAAACCTATGCTCCAAACTTGATTCCAACCCCAGCACCAGGCCAGACTTATGCTCCTGGAAAATTCCCAACATATGTCCCTGGAATGGTGCCAACACCAGCACCAGGACGTACGATACCACCTTGGTTAGTTCCAGGAATCACTCCTGCACCAGGATCAACATATGCTCCATTTAGCTATCCAACATGGGTACCAGGGTTTGTTCCAACACCAGCACCAGGACAGACCTATGCTCCAAATCTGATACCAACACCTGCTCCAGGAAAAACATATGCTCCATACAACTTCCCAACATATGTCCCAGGCTTGATGGTACCTACCCCAGCCCCAGGTTCAACTTTTGCACCAAATATGATTCCAACTCCAGCCCCTGGACAGACCTATGCTCCAGGCAAATATCCAACATACATTCCAGGACTGATGGTGCCAACACCAGCACCAGGGTCAACATATGCTCCAAATAAGATACCAACCCCTGCTCCAGGTCAAACCTATGCTCCTGGCAAATACCCAACATGGGTTCCAGGGATGGTACCCACACCTGCTCCAGGTCAGACATATGCTCCAAACAGAGTTCCAACCCCAGCCCCAGGACAGACATATGCCCCTGGGAAGTACCCGACATATGTTCCAGGAATGGTGCCTACACCTTATCCAGGTCAAACCTTTGCACCTAATCTGATACCAACACCAGCACCAGGACAGACCTATGCCCCAGGGAAATATCCAACATATATCCCCGGTCTAATGATCCCAACTCCTGCCCCTGGATCTACATATCCTCCATATTTCATTCCAACTCCTGCTCCAGGTCAAACCTATGCTCCTGGCAAATACCCAACATGGATTCCAGGAATGGTACCCACACCTGCTCCAGGTCAGACATATGCTCCAAACAGAATTCCAACCCCAGCCCCAGGACAGACATATGCCCCTGGGAAGTACCCGACATATGTTCCAGGAATGGTGCCTACACCTTATCCAGGTCAAACCTTTGCACCTAATCTGATACCAACACCAGCACCAGGACAGACCTATGCCCCAGGGAAATATCCAACATATATCCCCGGTCTAATGATCCCAACTCCTGCCCCTGGATCCACATATCCTCCATATTTCATTCCAACTCCTGCACCAGGTCAAACTTATGCTCCTGGAAAATACCCAACATGGATTCCTGGAATGGTACCAACTCCTGCCCCTGGACAGACATATGCACCAAATAACATTCCTACACCAGCTCCATATAGAACATATGCTCCAGGAAGATACCCAACTTGGGTCCCTGGTATGGTGCCAACACCAGCTCCAGGTCAAACATTTGCACCAAACATGGTTCCAACTCCTGCTCCAGGACAAACTTATGCTCCAGGAAAATACCCAACATATATTCCTGGTCTAATGGTGCCTACTCCAGCCCCTGGATATACATATGCACCCAACAGGCTGCCAACACCAGCCCCTGGACAAACCTATGCCCCTGGTAAATACCCAACATATGTCCCAGGAATGGTCCCAACACCAGCACCAGGACAAACATATCCACCAAATCTGATTCCAACACCTGCTCCAGGACAGACATATGCCCCAGGAAAATATCCAACCTATGTACCAGGCTTGATGGTTCCCACCCCACAACCAGGATATACATATGCTCCTGGTAAAGTACCAACCCCAGCTCCAGGGCAAACTTATGCCCCAGGAAAATATCCAACATGGGTCCCAGGAATGATCCCCACACCAGCTCCAGGATATACATACCCACCATATTTGGTTCCAACACCAGCACTAGGTCAGACATATGCGCCAGGAAAATTCCCAGTGCCAACCAATCCAACACCTGCCCCAGGACAGACGTATGCCCCATATGTGCCAGGTCAGGTCCCAACTCCAGCACCAGGACAAACCTATGCTCCAAACTTGATTCCAACGCCAGCACCAGGTCAGACGTACGCTCCTGGAAAATTCCCAACATATGTCCCTGGAATGGTGCCAACACCAGCACCAGGACGTACGATACCACCTTGGTTAGTTCCAGGAATCACTCCTGCACCAGGATCAACATATGCTCCATTTAGCTATCCAACATGGGTACCAGGGTTTGTTCCAACACCAGCACCAGGACAGACCTATGCTCCAAATCTGATACCAACACCTGCTCCAGGAAAAACATATGCTCCATACAACTTCCCAACATATGTCCCAGGTTTGATGCCACCCACCCCTGCCCCTGGATCTACCTTTGCTCCAAATCTAGTGCCAACTCCAGCCCCTGGACAGACCTATGCTCCAGGCAAATATCCAACTTATGTTCCTGGATTGATGATACCAACACCAGCACCAGGTTTAACCTTTGCTCCAAACATGATTCCAACGCCTGCTCCAGGTCAAACCTATGCTCCAGGCAAATACCCAACCTACATTCCTGGTCTAATGGTACCAACTCCAGCACCGGGCTATACCTATGCACCAAACAGAGTCCCAACGCCTGCACCAGGAAGAACCTATGCTCCAGGAAAGTACCCAACATGGGTTCCAGGTATGATACCGACACCAGCCCCAGGCCAAACATTTGCACCCAACATGATTCCTACACCATCATTTGGACAGACCTATGCCCCAGGCAAATACCCAACCTGGGTACCAGGTATGGTCCCAACCCCTGCACCAGGCTACACCTATGCACCGGGTGAGATCCCAACTCCTGGTAAGTTTTTTTTCTTCTTTATTTCACTTTTTATTTCTTTCGTCTTTAAGGCTGTGCCTTCATGTTTCATGTCATCTTGCATAATAATGAAGCATGCACTGCTAATATGGGGTTGGATGCATCTGCAAAAAGTATCAACCCAGGTTAGCCTGTGCACTCCACGCAGGCTGACCTGTTTCAATACGTTTTGCTATTGGCCATTTTCTGTATGGCAAAGGACCAGTCTACCTCAGTTGGTTTTTAGACAAAATGGATTTTATGCATCTACAATAATGTAATAATAATATTATAATAATGTGATGACTTCTTTGATATGATGCATCATGAAGATGCATTAAACCCCCTTGTGCCAGAGCATGGTCATTTAAACCTTTTCTCACAATGTTTTCAAAAGCCTTCTATCTCAGCGTCCTTTAAAGTCGGCAGTGTGCTGTAAAGATTTAACCCTTTACCAGACGACAAAATTTTAACCTTGTCCAAATTGAAAGCATTTGCAGACGACAATTTCAACATTGCTTAAATGGTGCAATTTTGCTATGATAGGGTAGAAAACATTGTGGAAAAAGGAGAAAATGCTGGTTACCAGCATTTTCTCCTTTTCCCACAATGTTTTCAAAAGGCTTCTTTCCCAGGGTCGTTAAAAGTCGGCATTGTGCGGTAAAGGGTTAAGGTAGTACTATTACTAAGCACACCCAGGATATTGCTAACCCTATCCTGCTAAATAACTAAAATGAAATTTTCAATTCGATAGTAAAGACCCAAATATTGCTGTTTCCAAGGTATGTTTTAGGGAATTATATCTCCTCATCAGACAGTGTAGATCCAAGATCAGACTGCACGTTTTGTGCAGTCTGATCTTGATCTACGCTGTCCGCAAAAGGTCAGTGAGTCGCACTTAGCAGCCTAAAGGTTAACAGCAACTGCAACAGAGCTTTTGTGCAAGAATGCCTTTGCTCTTTTAGCAGTCATTGTTCAGTTGTAACAAATGGATAAATACGGAAGGAAAGAGAGGGACTGGTCTAAAGATTGTTCATTGTATATGAGGGGCACTGCAAGAAAATTGGGGTTTTACTCTTTACCATACCATCCCAAGTTTTAACAATTTTGAAGAAGGCAGCTTTTGAAAATATTGTGGGCCCGTCCAGGTAGCTCAGTGGTTAGTGTATCAGACTCATGACCTGGTGGTTGTGAGTTCCATATCAACTTGAGGCAAACTTTCTTTACGGTGATTTTTCTCCTCTCACCTCTGATGCATGTGAGAAAGTAGTCAGTGTCTTGGAAAGAAAATTGTGTCAGTACTGGAATGAGAAAGCCAGGAAACACATGGGTAGGTGCACTGACTGCCGTGATATGACCAAAGCTGTCAAAACGGTGAAAAACCCGGATTCAGTCAATCAATCAAAATATTGTGAGAAAAGGAGAAAATGTTGGTAAGCTGCATTTTCTACTTTGTCCACAATGTTTTCTACATTTCCAAAGAGAAATTTCAGTTTTTGAATCACACTTGATTTGTCATCTGCAAATGCTTTCAACTTGAACAAGTTTGGGTGTTTGGTGTGTGTTAAGAGTTAATGTATGTTAGTAATGCATTATACCAAGCGAGTCATCCCATAAATATGGATCCATAAAATCTATTTTGTCTAACAAATGAATGAACCTGGAGGTGGAATGGTCCTTAGACATGCAGAAAATTTATGAGTAACAAAAAGTTTCGATTCATGTCAGCCTGCACGGACTTCACAGGCTGACCTGGTTCGATTCTTTTTGTCGATGCATTAAACCCCCTTACCATAGAGAACGACTCATATGTTTTTGCTTGACAGAGTCTTCAAAATCCAATGGGGATGTTGTAAAAAGATATGTTTAACTTCCTACCAGATAACTGTGTGTTTGACTTGTCCAAATTGAAAGGATTTTTAGGAGACAGATCAGATTTTTTAATCAATTGATGAATTTTTTTCTCAAAATCAGCACTTTCTCCTTATCCAACAAAGCTTTCAACTCTTTCATGACAACAACCATTTTTTTGACCCCATTGTAAGTTTTCCTCTCCAAAGACATTTAAGCCATGCTCTGTGAAAAGGGGGCTTAATGCAGCTGCGAAAAGTATCGACCCATATCAGCCTGCGCAGTCTGCGCAGGCTGACCTGAGCTGAAACTTTCCGCTATTAGTGAATTTTGTGTATGTCCAAGGACCATTCTACCTCATGATTAGGTTGGTTGTTAAAAAAAGTGGCTATTATGGATCCATAATTGTGTAATCGCTTGCATGATATCTTGTTTCATGGAGATGCATTAAGCCCCCTTTTGCCAGTGCATGGCTCATTTGATTTGAATGAGTCTGAAGCTTCGTCATGTAATATAGAGTGAATTGATCTTTGTATTATCTAGCCCCAGGAAGCACATATGCTCCAGGATTCTTCCCAGTACCAACCCCTAACCAGACCCCTAAACCAAACCCATATCCAGTACCAACAGCAGTACCAGGGACATTCCAGGGATCTGGAGTGAATAACAATGTTTGTAAGTACTTTTATATTTGTGTATTTAAAATGCTTAAAATTTTACAAATAAATTTTTTACCAGATGACAAAATTATGGACTAATCCGTATTTGAAAGCAATTTGCAAGTTTGGTAAATTACTACCTTGAAAGCCAACTAATGCCACACAATAATACCTTAAGTCAAACTGTAGGTACACATGTACCATTGTAAAAACCTGTCCGCTATTTTGTTGTGAATATTCAGACAAAAACTTTGAAATAATGTTTTGGTTTACTCCTCTGATTGATAAAGTCCATTTAACCATTTATCTTAGAAAATTTTGACTTGTCCAAATTCAAAGCATTTGCAGACTTCAAAAAAAATGTGACTTAAAAATTGAAATTTGTGTCGAGAAGGGTAGAAAACATTGTGGTTACCAGCATTTTCTCCTTTTCCCACAATGTTTTCAAAAGGCTTTTGCTTCAGGGTCATCAAAATTCAGGATTGTATGGCAAAGGATATATAGTTGAGTACTTTAACTCTTTCCTAGAAGATAAAATGTTAGACTTGTCCTAGTTGAAAGCATTTGTGGACAACCAATTAAAGGTGGTTCAAATTACGAAATTTGTTCCAGAAAAGGTGAAAACATCATGGGAAAATATATAATAATTATGCTAGCTACTAACGTTTTTCTCTTTTTACCACAATGTTTTCAAAGACCTTACTTCTCTGGATTATTAAATAATGGGATTGTTTGGTGTAGGGTTAAGGGTTGATCTGACTGTTGCATCAGCAATGAGGACTGCAGTTTGTGTCTAGTTACCTGTGACATTCTAAATGTTTCATTCCTGTATTTTACAGCCGGTTGTGTGCACTATGGGGTTGTATACAGAGCCGGTCAGACATGGCAAGATGGCTGCAAATATGACTGTGAGTGTCTGGATGATCATACTGGCAGATACCAATGCAAAGAGAGGTAAAGTCATACAATTTTAGCTTGTCTGTCTACGAGGAAAACCTCAAGTTATTGTCATGGCCCTGTCATCTTCTTTGTCATCCTAGCACAAAAACTTTGACATTTTATAATATCTCTATCATTTCTGAAGATATTTCCTCAAACTCGGACTAGAAGGGTAGATAACCATCAAAATATTTTTGACACAGTTATGCCCCTTCTTCAACTTTGAATTTTCACTGAAAGTCTATTTTCTAGAGGCAACTGCAGCCAAGTGTTGGCACCTACCGTACATGGAGTGCTCTTGTTTTTGTTTCAAGCCTTTACCACACAATCCCGAAATTTAACAACCCTGAAAGAAAAGGCTTTAGAAAACATTGAGGGAAAAGGAGAAAATGCTGATAACCAGCATTTTCTCCTCTTCCCACAATATTTTCTATCGTATTAAAGATAGAAATCTTCAATTTAACAACATTTGATTTGTCGGCTCTTGAGTTTGGTCCAGTCCAAAATTTTGTCGTTTGGTAAAGAGTTAACATATCTTAGTGGACTTATTAACCCTTGACCAAATGGCAAAAATCTAGACTTGCCCAAATCGAATGCATTTGCAGAATACAAAGCATTAAAGGTCAAAATGCTTGTTTCTTTTGAAAAGTGAGAAAACACCAAGGGAAAAAGTGATCTTGTTTATCATTGTAAGTTTATTGTTTCTGAAAAATGTATTGGTGCGATTGTTTTTCACAGATGTCCACTATTCTTGAACATCCCATCCTACTGTCGAATGATCACAGATCCAAATGATGCTTGCTGCAAGATACCAGTCTGCAACACACCAGCACCTACGCCCAATCCAACGCCCAACCCATACCCGAATCCCACCGTTGGTCCAAATCCAAATCCAACGGCTCAGCCAAATCCTTCACCAACACCAGGTCCAAATCCCAACCCACAGCCAACACCTGCTCCACAACCAAAGAGTGAGTTGATTGCTTTATAACTCATAACAGCCAATTAACTCTAAACAACACCATCCTGAGTTTAAACAACCCTCAGAGAGAGAGACCTTTTGAAAACATTGTGAGAAAAGGAGAAAATGCTGGAAACCAGCATTTTCTCCTTTTCCCACATTGTTTGATCCTATTAAAGACAGATTCCATTATTTATGCCACATTTGAATTGGCATATGCAAATGCTTTATATTTGGACAAGTGTACATTTTTGTTGCATTGTAAATAGTTATCAAAGAATTTCTCAACTGAAGTTTTTCAGAGCATTGATGATAATCCTTGCAACAGGATTCATTCATCTCTAGCCAAAAACATTATTTTGTAAGAGTGTTCTTCGTAATAGTTGGTGGTTATGGACTCAAGAGAAAAAAGCATTGCCACTGAGACTCAAATTCATGAGTCTCTTTTTTTTTTCCATGATGTCTTTAAAATCTGTCTTCATTAGGTCGGTAAAGATATATGATAGTCTAGTACAGGGTTATGTATTGTCCTCCATATTTGTTTTCAGCACCTGGATGTGTGATGAACGGACAGAGATATCTCGCTGGACAGACATGGTATATGGGTTGTGATCAGCAATGTGTGTGTGAAGATGGCCAGACAGGCTTCTACAGATGTTTCGACAGGTAAATGGAGGCATAACTGGGCCAACTTTAGGCTTGTTCATAATAAATGATTTGAAAGCATGAATTATGCAGACAACAAATCAAATGTGGCTCAGGTTAGGGGATTACAGGGCCAACTTTACGCTTGTTCATATTTGAAAGCATTTGCAGACAACTAATCAAATGTGGCCCAGGTGATTGAATTTGTCTTTAATAAGTTAGAAAACAATGCTATTAAAAGTAATTTCCTTAAGGCTTTTAAAGTATGGAATTATTTGGTAAAAGATTAGCACGGTACCACCTGTGATCAGGTTTTTTATTATGCAGCAGAAAACTTTTGAGAGCATAGTGGGATATTGCAAGATCACGCATAGCAACAATTTCACATGTACTTGTATTCTAAAGTGTTGTCTCCATTAATTTTGTTTTTACAAGGATGTTCTCAAAGTTGAATGCTGTAAATTTATTTTCAGAAGGCAAAGAATCAAATTTTATCAGGATCCATATTCACCGACCGTTTTTGAGAACATTCTAAGTCTTATTCTCCAAGATTTTATAGATTTTAAAGTAACACAACTTCTGATTGGCTTAGTGGTTTAGCCAATCAGAACTTGTGTTATTTTCAAATTTAGAAATTCTTGGAGAATAATACTTAGAACATTCTTAAGAATGGTTGATAAATACAGACCCATGATTAATGTTTTGTGTGGTATAATTTCAGTAGGGTGACAGAATGAACTCTTTACCACACAATAGAATTGTGAACTTGTCCGAATTGAAAGCATTTGCAGATGACAACTTAAAGTTATTCAAATGATGAAATTTGTCTTTGATAGGGTACAAAACATTGTGGGAAAAGGAAAAAAAATTGGTCACCAGAATTTTCTCTTTTTCAATAATTGTTTCAAAAGCCTCCTTTCTCAGGGTCATTAAAACACAGGATTGTGTGGTAAAGTGTTAAATCATGCCAAACCTTTCAGATGTGCCTCCTACCCAACTGTACCCACTGGCTGTACCCTCGTAGCTGACCCCAAGGACCCAGTGTGTTGTCAAGTACCACAGTGTATCCCTGAGCCAGTGCCTGGCCAGACACAGCCCACAGGACCACCACAGACATACACCGGGGTACCAGGTGTTGTGACTGGTAGTGGGACCCCATCACCAGTCACACCCAAACCTGGAAGTGGACTTACATCAGCACCAAGAAGTAAGTTAAAGCCTTTGTTAGTCCATTGGCTATTCAGTCTCGGGTTTTTATGACCCTTAGGAAGTATGTGTGTTGATTACCATCATTTTCTCCTTTTTCCACCATATTTTCAAAAGCCTTCTGCCGCAGTGCTCTAGACCCTTAGGATTGTTGGTAAAAGATTACTTCACTCTTCATTTAATTGTCTTTCTTTTTGTTTCCCTGATTTGCTTTCATTCAGAATCTCAAATTTAGAATCTATTCAGGAAGTAATTGGATGTCAACATTAATAGCAGATGGAACAAAAGGATAAATTTTTTGTAATCTGTAGGACATATTTCTGCATGTGTTTACAATGAATAGACATAAGTCATATCTGTTTATTATCAATGTCAAATCCGTATAAAGCAAGTATCATGGGGACACTAGAAATGTACATTTCAACATATTTTGCCTTTTTTGGGGACTCAATATTTGTTTACTTAATCCCTAGCTCAGCTAATTTCTTTCCGAGGATTGATAATAGTCATCGTGACAGGATTCATTCCATTCTCGCCCCTGATGATTGTTATGATGATGATTCTGTGGGTAAGCAGCCAGTGGCTTGGGAAGAATATTGTGCAAAGTACTTGTGAAAGAAACTCTAGGAAAGCATAAATAGCTGCACTTGTCACTGCAGTATAACTGAAATAATATTGAAATGAAGTTAAACACAACACAAACAAACAAATTGAAACTATTTTTCTGTATTTCTCTAGATGTTTGTGTATACAATGGAAAGACCTACACACAGGGTGAACGATGGCAAGATGGTTGTAAGTACAACTGTATCTGCACAGATGGCATGACAGGCAAATACGAATGTACAGAAAGGTAATTTGCAGATATTGATTTGGTCTTGACTGTTAAAGTTCTAAATCAACTAAGAGTTTAACTCTTTACTGTGCAATTTTTATGACCCTGAAGAAGGCATTTGTCATTGAGGTAATTCTGCATAATAAACACTTTACCATATAATCTCCCTGAGGGAGAAGCCTTTTGAAAACATTGCTGAAAAAAGAGACAATGCTAGTAACCAGCATTTTCTGCTTTTCCCACAATTTTTCCTATCATTTTAAAGACAGAAATCATCCTTTGAGCTACATACAAGTTGTCATCTGCAAATGCTTTCGATTCAGTTGAGTTTAAATTTTTGTTTGTGTGGTAAACAGTTATTTTAACTTTTAACCCATTACAAAGCAACAAATTTTACGCTTCAAGAGCTTGAAAGCAACTGCAGACAACAATAATTTCAAACTTGATGCAATTGACCTGAAGTTCCATTTCATAGAAGAAAGCATTGTGGGAAGAAAAGAAAATACTGGAAAATACTGGTTACCAGTATTGTCTCCTTTTCCCATGTTTTCCAATGCCTTCTTTTTCAGGGTCAGTTGAATCCTTTGAATACTGGTAGCTAGAATACTCTGGAATCCTCATTTGCTTGTTCTTCTCAAAAACTTTTGCGATAACCATTTTCCAGATGTGCTTCCTTCCCATTTGTTCCACCACAATGTACAATGAGACGAGATCCAAATGACATCTGTTGTTACCTGCCTGTATGTGACAACAACCAGACGGTACCGTCTCTTGCACCATTCCCACAATCCACCTTGTCTCCACCGCCAGTTGGTGTCAGCACAGCCAGCCCACCATTGACTCTACCACCATGTAAGAGCCAGTTTTTGTTTAAGATCTACTGATTTTTATTTCAAACCATTTTCTTTTCAACCTTTAGAGTGTTGAATTAATAAAAGAAGACCTTTTCAATTTTGAAAAAGCAGCTAGAATATTCCAAATTCAAGATTGTTTTGCTGAGAACAGACATTCAAGTAGCAAACAATGTGCAATGTATTTCATGCTTTAAAACATAAGTTTCTAACACTTCACTAAACCACAAAATTTTAGACATATCGAAATTGAAAGCATTTGCAGAAGATAAAATGATTATAGTTAAAAAATTGAAATTTGTTTTTAATAGGGTAAAAAACGTTTTGGATTAAGACTTGAGGGTAAGGGTTTTGAAAAAAGGTCTATATATGGTTCGTGAAAAAGGTGACCTGTTCCTGAGTTTTTTTTCTATTTCAGCATATTGTGTGTACAATGGTGTAGCATTCCGTCAAGGCCAGACCTGGGATGATGGTTGCAGCAAGAAATGCCGCTGTGATGATGCTGATATGAACATCTACACTTGCTTTGATAGGTTGGTGGAATCTCGGTTACAACAGCTTTTGTTATGGATACTGTATGACAACACACATTTGAGTCATGCTCTGTGAAAAGGGGGTTTAATGCATCTGCAAAAAAAAGGTATTGACACATGTCGGTCTGCGCAGGCTGACATGGATGGATACTTTTTGCTATTTGTAAATTTTATGCATGTCTGAGGATCATTTTACCTCCAGATTCAGTCAATTTTCAAACTAAATGGATTTCTTGCCAGAGCACTGCTCAAATTTATTGTCACTTAAATGACTAAACTAATGGAAACAGTAAACCTTTGCCTCTTGACAAAATTTTCCTCTTCTCCTAATTTTCAAATATAGGGGTCCTGTGTGACTCAGTGGTAAAGTGTGGGAATGGTAACCTAGAGGTCCTGGTTTGAGCCGCACTGGATCCACTCCATTTTTCATGGGAGTGTCCCTGGGCAAGACACTTCAGAGCCCTAACCTAGTACTGGTAAAACCCAGGAAACATGAATATGTGAGCTGTGACCGTGATATGACTGAAAAAAATGTTGAAAGCGGCGTAAAACACCATTCATTCAATCAATCAATTTTCAATTATAGGATTTTTTTTGTCAGAGTTCAACCTATATTGTTTTATTACTATAGATGTAAAGTTTACAACAATATTGGTTCTGGATGTGTGATGGTAGCCGACCCAATGGACTCGTGCTGCCAGATACCCAAATGTACATACATTCCAACACCTGCTCCACCAGTGACCAAGGGACCAGGAGTCTCTACCCTGTCTCCACCCACGGCTGCCACTCCCTGCCCGTACCCAATGCCAACTGCTGTGCCAGGAACCATTTCTGGTGGACCACAACCAGATCCAGTGACTGGTGCCCAGCCTACAAATCTTGGTAAGTCTTTCTTTCACTCTTTACCACATACAAAACTTTGGGATTGCCCACATTGAAAGCATTTGCAAGCTACAAACTGAGTGTGGCTTTCATGATTGGATTTGTCTCTGAAATGGTAGAAGACATTGTAGGAAAAAGTGAAAATGCTGTTTACCAGCATTTTTTCCTTTTCCCACAATGTTTTCAAAAGCCTTATTTCTCAGGTTGTTAAAACTTGTGATTTTGTGGTAAAAAGTTAATGAATAGTAAAACTTTGCCAGATGGCAAAATTTTGGCCTATAGTCCACACTAAAAGCATTCTTGGTTGTTTTGTAAAGGGTTAATGGTTTATTTTTTTTTAAAGGATATTGTGAGTACAAAGGTCAAAGATACAGTCAAGGTCAAAGCTGGGATGATGGCTGCTCTTACACTTGTCTATGTCTGGATGCTAACAGTGGACAGTACCAGTGTCAAGAAAAGTAAGTTGTCATGGAAACATCATGTTTCTTAACCTGTAGGCTGCTAAGCAGAACTTAGAGAGCTTTTGCAGACAGTGTAGATCAAGATCAAACTGCACAAAACATGCAGTCTGATCTCAGATGTACACTGTCTGCTTTAATTAGACATTATTTCTAGACAATACCGACTCTGAAATTGCAATATTATCATTCAGGTCGTATTTCTTGAATAAAAGTGTCTGTTTGGTTTATTTGGTGCTCTAAGGATTAATCATTTGTAGTTGTGGTTAAGAAACCTGCTAAAATTGTTATACCAAAACAAACTTTTTATACCAGTCTAAATTGAAAGCATTGGAAAGGGTAGAAAACATTGTGGGAAAAGTAGAAAATGTTGGTTACCAGCATTTTTTCCTTCTCTTACAATGTTTTCAAAAGCTTCTTTCTCAGGGTCATCAAAAGTCAGGATTGTGTGGTAGAGGGTTAAACTTTTCTCTAAACAATCCCATGTATGACTCTAAAGAGATATTTTAGGAGAAGGAGACAATAGGAACCAGCATTTTGTCCTCTTTCCTATAATGTTTTCTACCCTTATGCATACAAATTCCACCCTAGGAGCCAGATTAAGTCTGTCGTCTGCAACTGCTTTCAATTTGGACAAGT
The DNA here is from genome assembly GCA_946811185.2 of Hippopus hippopus. Taxonomy (NCBI): domain Eukaryota; kingdom Metazoa; phylum Mollusca; class Bivalvia; order Cardiida; family Cardiidae; genus Hippopus; species Hippopus hippopus. The sequence continues at coordinate 7,888,066 of OX328103.1, read as the reverse complement.
TAAAATTTCTTTTTGTGTTGTATAGTGTTAACCCTTAACTAAACGACAAAATTTTGGACCAGACCAAATTCAAAGCATTTGCAGATAAAGTATTAAATGTTGCTCAAATGATGATTTCTGTCCTTGATAGGGTAGAAAACATTTTTGGGAAAAGGAGAAAATGCTGGTTACCAACACTTTCTCCTTTTCCTACAATAGTTTTCAAAAGCCTTCTTTTTTGGGGTCGTTAATTAAAACTAGGGATTGTGTGATAGTTAATTTTTTAGGAGGTAGAGTTGTAACACAAATTCTATTTTTGTTTCTGTGGCACAAGGGTTACAAATCTAGTTGACCATATTTCAGATGTCCACGTTATGTAGGTCTCCCATCCTACTGTAAGATGGCACAGGATCCAAACAATAAGTGTTGTTCTAAGCCAGCCTGCGATGTCTGCCCACACACCCCTGTACCAGGTATGATAAAAAATAATTATTTGTATTAACCCCGATAAGTAATTAGATCGATGCGTTATGTCAGAAAACAAAAGTTTGATTATTGTAAGGCTTAGGCTTTTCATATGTAATGTTTAATTTAAGCTGTCCAACATGGACATAACTTCTTTTGTCTCTGCACACACTGTAACCCTTTAACACACAATTCCAAATCTTAACAATCTTGACCATGAAGATTTTTGAAAACATTGTGAGAAAAGGAGAAAATGCTGGAAACTAGCATTTTTCATCCTTTACCCACAATGCTTTCTTACTTATCACGGACAATTCCCATCATTTAAAGTTCATTTGATTTGTCATTTGCAAATGCTTTCAATATGGACAGGTCCAAAATTTTGTTGTATGGTAAAGAGTTTATGCTTAGAGTGGTGAAAAAAAAAACGAAATATTCACTTTTAGTCCAAAAAGAGACTCATCATGATTTCAAGAATGGTTTTGACAGATTATCTGAAGATTTTATTGTCTGATAACTATCATTCACCCGTTGAACTATGTTGTGTGTACAGATCAAAGGGTTTATTAAGAACATGTTTTGCACTTTCAGGTGTTGTCAGTACACCAGGTCCAAGTGCAGTACCCACCCCAGCCCCACAACCTAAAGGTAATTCTCCGACTGCTTCTGCCATTTGCCCTTTATGTGTGATAGCGATCTGATTTACAGGGCTTTTGAAAACACTATAGGAAAAGGAGAACCAGCATTTTACCCTTTTCACACAATGTTTTCTAGCCTTTTAAAAGCAAATCCTGACATCTGAAATGTCTAATTTGTCATCTGGAATGTCATCAAATGTTTTTGGCATAAACAAGTCCAAAATAATGATTTTATGGATTATATACCAGGTATGTTGTGACAGAAGCACGTTAGATCTATGATTGTTTTAGATATTAGTATGTAGTTTCAGAAGTGCATTATGACTGTATTATATTTATGTTATTACTGAAATGTGTATGATGAAAATTGTTATTTATGTTATTATGGAAGTATGTAAAATGGCCATATGCAATTAATGTTGTTACAGAAGTGTGTATAATGACTTTATGTTATGTTGTTATATAATGTTGTTATGTTGTTATATATATGCCTGTTTTTATGTTGTTACAGAAGTGTGTATTATGAATGGCAAGCAATACACACAAGGACAACAATGGTATGATGGTTGTAAACAGATCTGTGTCTGCACAGATGGCAAGACAGGACACTATAGCTGTCATGAGAGGTAACACACACAGTGTAGATGTTGCTATATTGTAAAAGACTAATTTAACCCTTCACCAAATAATCATTGACAGAGAATTTTTGAAAACATTAATTTGTTGTAGTAGCATTTTTCCGTTTTCCAACACTGTTTTATGCTTTTCCAAAGAAAAATGTTATCTTTTGAACCAAAATTTATTGGTCATCTTCAAATGCTTTTAAACTGGATGGGTAAAAAAACCGTCATTTGATACAGAGTTAAAACTGATTAAAAAAAGAAAAAAAATAGAATTTAGACATGTCCAGATTGAAATTGTGTTTAAAAGGGATAGAAATGTGGGAAAAGGACAAAAAATGCTGAGCACAAAACATGGTACTGGTTGGTAATACTGGTAGTTAACAAAAGTTGAGGCAAATATAGAAACAGCAAACTTCTCAATTTCTTTGAAAACATTAGATTAAAAATTACGAAAGGATGACTAAATTTCCATGTCATTAGAAAAACTTTGTGAAGTCAAGAATATCAAATGCATAGTTTAAGGTCATAATTTCAAAAAAATGTTTTTCAAACACTGTAGATGTGCTAGCTACCAAAGACAAGCTGGATGTACATTTGTGCCAGATCCCAATGATCCCGTCTGTTGTGAGATACCTAAATGTAACAATCAACAGGGTGTATATGGTACCATCAATGGCACTGGTACCCCACCCACTCTCAAACCTGGAACTCAATCACCAATCACAGGTAAGAAATTAGTAACTATATTTAACTCCACTAAACAACAAATTTTAGATAAGTCCAACTTGTAAGGACATGCTGACAACAAACTAAATGCTGATAACAAGCATTTTTCTCCTTCTTCTACAATGTTTTAAATAGGCTTCTCCTAAAGGGTCGATAATATGGAGAATAGTTCGGTAAGGGATAAAATGGACAATTAAAAAAAAAGGCATCACACTCTTGCATTTACTCTATATTTATGTATTTTTTACCTATTTGTTAAAAAGCACTAAATACCAAAATATCTGTAAACATTCTAACCACAAATTTCTTCTTTTCCCATAATTTTTGCTACCCTCTCAAGCACAAATTTTTACCATTTGAGCCATATTTGTCGTCTGTAAATGCTTTCACTTTGGACAAGTCTGTGATATTACAGACTGGTAGAGAGGTTAAAAGTTACCATCTTTAGGCTGAAGAAAATGTGTAATTCTGTAATATTGGTTTAATCGGTGCAAATAATGATTTATTGTGGATACTGTCTTTCTACATTTCAGGAAGCAGACCTCCACCCACTCCTAAACCTCGTAAGTACTGAATCATTTTCTTTATTTAGATACATTTGTTTTGCATTTGCAGCAGATTTCTGTTAACCCTTTACCGTACAATGCCGACTTTTAACAACCCTGAGAAAGAAGGCTTTTGAAAACATTGTGGGAAAAGGAGAAAATGATGGTAACCAGCATTTTCTCCTTTTCCCACAATCATTTCTACCCTATCAAAGAAAAATTGCACAATTTGAGCCACATTGAAATTGTTATCTGCAAATGCTTTCAATTTAGACAAGGCTAAAATTTTGTTGTCTGCTAAAGGGTTAAAACACTTTTACAGATAGAGGGGATGCTTGATTAAGTGATATATCATTTTGATATTTATTGACTGTATCTATATGCATTGTAAATTGTAAATCAATTCTTTCTCAAACCTTTTACCAGACGATACCATTTTTTGTTCAGATTTGAAACAGATACTTTTGGAAACAATGTTGGATACAGGGGAAATGCTGGTAGCCAGCATTTTCTCCTTTTCTGAGAATGATTTCTGCTCTTTCAAAGATTAAGTCCATTATTTTAGCCATGCACATTTATTTTGACTGCTGCAAAAGCTGTCAAAATGGACAAGTTTAAAATTTTGTCATCTGGCAAGGAGTAATCTTAATACCTATTGCATATAAAGTAATGTTGTAGCCTTGGTTGACATTATACTCTACAAGAGGCTCTAAATTTACATGTTTTTAAAAAGATACATATACGGTTATGAATACACCCTGTGATTTCTTTGATTTTACAGAAGTGTGTGTCTACCAAGGTAAATATTACACACAAGGCCAGAAATGGCAAGATGGCTGCCAATATGAGTGTGAGTGTCTCGATGCCACAACTGGATACTTCAAGTGTACAGATAGGTAAATTGTGAATACAAGTTCTGCTGTATCTATCCTATCAGATGAAAATCACAAAAAGGTCAAACAATTGAAAGCATTGAAAATGTTGTGATTTATAACTTTGAAAAATGTAACAGAAGATGGAGCAATTCCTTGTCGCAAGTAATGGCACCTTTTCCCTGAACTTTTTCTTAGCTTTCAAATGCAGTGATGTGAAAGTTGTCCTGTCATTAGCAACCATCTAATGGAACAGAAAAAATCTAACTGCTCAGCACAGACTGGCTGCTTAACAGAGGTTGGCTTTAGAACATGATTAAATTCTGGGAAGTCATATGGCTCTTTAAGACCTATTGGCTGCTCTACAGTGGTGACTTTTAACACAGGACTGATTGTATATGTATTTGTATAGTAATGGATAAAAGAAATATCTGATAAACTTATTTTTTTTAGATCAAGATAATTTGTGGTATGAGATTGAAATGGTAAAATTATCAAATCTCTTTTAAGATATAAATCTAGTATAAACGACATTTTCTGATAATTTTGCAGAGATTCTTACATATTTTATGCATTAAATCAAACTGTTGAACTGTATTCCACAGATGCCCAAGATATCCCAATTTGGCTGCCAATTGCAAGATGGTACGTGACCCCACCAATCCATGTTGTATGAAGCCAGAATGCCCTGTTACCCCGACCCCGGGAGCAGGACCCACACCAGCACCCACTCCAGCAGAATTCTGTGTGTACCAGGGTGTACCACTGAGACAAGGACAGACAGTGAACCAGGGCTGTGACAAGATCTGCAGATGTGAAGATGCTACAACTGGAAAGATTGTCTGCAATGACAGGTGAGAGGGGTTGATTTTGATCTTTTTTTTCTGTAAGGAATTTAAAACTCAAGATTGTGATGTAAAGGGCTAATCTCTGATAACATTTTAACTTTTATGCCAAACAACAAAGTTTTTGAAAGCATGTTTAGAAAACAAATGATATATGATGTAAATGAAGGCATTTGTCTTTGAAAGAGTAGAAAATACTGTGGCAAAAGAAAATGCTTGTTTGTAGTATTTTTCTCCATTTCCAATGATGATTTCGAAAGCCTTCTTTTCTCAGCTTGAGATAACAGCACAAGATTGTGTGGTTCACCTTTTAGAGCAGCTAACCAATAAAATTAACACAACTAACCTGTTTAGATGAGAGAACATTAAACACAGAGACTTGTGCATTCAAAACTCACATTCAGAAACATAGAACAATGATTGCTCAGTTCAGGTGGCTGTTTTGAGTTGCACACGGTGAATTTAAGACATCCATATTGATAGCATTTGGAGACAACCTATAAAATGTGGCACAAATGATGAGGACTTTCCTTGAAAGGTTAGAAAATATTGTTGGAAAAGGAGCAAATGCTGCTGGTTATCAGCATTTTCTCCTTTCCCACAATGTTTTCAAGAAGCTTCTCCCTTATGGTTGTACAGATTTAGAATTGTTTGGTGATGGATTTATACAAGTGACTAATGATAAAGGTTGATTGTAATTTTGTGTGTTATTTCTTTTAAGATGTAAGACCTACCCAGCTCTGCCGTCTAACTGTACCCTGGTGACAGACCCAGCAGATCAGTGCTGTCAGGTGCCCAAATGTACAAACCCCAACACAAACAACCCAAACCAGGTGATTGCAGGTGTTCCTGGAACCATCACTGGATCTAACCTCCCCAACAACAACCCATTCCAACCCACAGGCTCCAGAAGTAAGTGTTTTTTCTGTTTTTCTTTTTTATGTATGTATTATATATATTTTACACACTGGAAAGAATCAAAAATAAAATGACTTGGACATTGAAAAAACAAGAATATCTGTATAGCTGATGGAAGATCCTAGATTTGTAATGAAAGTTCAGACACACGGAAGGGCAACAGGGCAGCTATATCCTGTGCTGAATTTTTTTCTCAGAGAATTGCAAAGGCAGAAAATGTTAGTATGTTTTAAAAACTTGTGGAACTAACATTTTCTACTGCATTAAAATAATAAGAAAAGATGTAAATCTTGATTAATGACAGTAGCTGTAATGTAATTACAGGTCAGATCTTGAAAGATGGTGGCCAATATATCTCTGAATGAGTAGACTGCACTTGCTTTAGTCAAATTAAGATATGCCCATATGAAGTACGTGTATAAACATGTAAATGTTTTCATCCTGACAGATGGTTGTGTGTACAAGGGACAGTTGTACACTCAAGGTCAGACCTGGAAAGATGGCTGCCAGTACAACTGTGAATGTCTAGATTCCAGCACAGGATTCTATAGATGTCAAGAAATGTGAGTTTGATGGCTTAAATTGTTTTTACATTTACTCTTGTCAGATAGAATAAATGAGCAGCACTCTGGAAAAAGGGGGTTTAATGCATCTCCATGATGCATTATACCATGCGAGTAATCATATTATGGATCCATAAAAATCCATCTTTTCTAAAAAATCAACTGAATCATAAGTTAGAATGGTCCTTGGACATGCAGAAAATTTACCAATAACAAAAATTTTCGACCCATGTCAGCCTGTGCAGACTGCACAGGCTGACATGGGTTGATACTTTTTGCAGATACATAAAGCCTCCTTTTCACAGAGTATGACTCAAATGTAATTGACCTTTTCAGTTAGGATAAATGAGAAGGCCTAAATATTACAATCAATTAATTTAAAATCTTTCCTTGGAGTTTCCTATAGTATTTATATGCAGGCTGTTCTAATTTTATGCATAATCCCTCACACAACTATGTTGTACTTTTACACTATAATTGCACACACGACTATTTTTACATTTGTACTACAACTGTTCACACAACTATTTTATACTATTTGTTACAGTTGTCCACAAACTACAACCCATCTTCATACAACACTTTTAAATAAACAGTGCTTAAACATATTGTAAAGACAGCTATATTTTACTTTCCCGCAACAGTTGTTCACATGACTGTGATTACTGTTTTTTACTCTTTGTAACAGCTGCCCTCAGATTCCAGCCCTACCTTCCTACTGCTCTCTGGTCCAGGATCCAAACAACAACTGTTGTCAGAAACCCTATTGTACCCCACTGTCACAGACCACACCCAATCCTTCACCCAACCCAGTCAGTGGAGCACCAACTCCAGCACCAACACCAGGTAAGTTTATTTCCTTTATTATATGAAAATAATTTACACATCTGCAGGGCCCTTCAGTGTTAAAAAGTAAAAACAGTACGGTAAAAAGCAGAAAATGTTCAGCATTTTTTAATTTTCCTTCAGTGTTTCTAGAAGCCACAGTTCATAATCCCCATTCATGGTTTTTTTTTATTTACAGGGTAAACTAAGGTATTTTAGCAAAAAATATTGAACAAATAGAAAGAATATAGAGCCAAAATTTTAAACAGACAAGAAAGAATGGATATCAAACAATTAACATATTCAGTTTTTCTCCGTGCAGTTTGTGTGTACAAGAACAACAACTATCAACAAGGACAACAATGGTACGATGGCTGTGACTTCATCTGCAGATGTGATGATGCCAGCAAAAATGTCTATCAGTGCCAACAGAGGTGAGCTTAAGTTTTTGCCAGACAAAATTTGAGACTCGTCCAAATTGAAAGCATTTACAGACAACAATTTATATTTAGCCAGAATGATAGAATTCATCTATGAAAGGTTAGAAAACAATGTGGGAAAACAAAGAAAATGCTGGTTACCAGCATTTTCTCCTTTTTCCACAATGTTTTCGAAATCCTTATTTCTCAAGCCCATTGAAACATAGGAAGAAGAGCAGTTTCATTGTTGCTTTTGTATAGAAAGTTTAAGCACAGTGACCAGTGCAGATCAAAGATCAGAGTGCTCCTTTTGTTCAGTTTGGTCTTGATTTACACTGCAAAGGACCCTTCATTGTGAAATGTATACATAATTTTTTTGGTCAACTATGAAATGATATATATTCATGATATTTTAGACTAATACATTATATATTTACCACAGATGCCCAGTCTACAACAATGTACAGTCTGGTTGTGTGATGGTACCAGATCCCAAAGATCCCACATGTTGTGAAATACCTAGCTGTCCCATTACCCCACCCACAGGTCCTAACCCAACACCTGGAATTGTGGCTACCCCTGTACCAGGTGGCGTTGTCACAGGTAATTTGTTCTCTCTATATCATAATATACAGTGAAACTTGTTTTTAGTGGCCTATTCTATTAAGCAACCAACTTTTATTTTGCTTTCTCAAATTACCTGTATTGAGCTTGTATTGAAATACCACCTTCTGTAAAAAACCACTGCCTACTTCCTGTTGGTGTTCTTTGATGACAGATTTGAATGTTTAATAACTACTCTTTATTTTCAGGTGCCAGACCAACCCCAGCCCCAGGTGCAACACTGCCACCACCTTACAGATCAGGTTTGTGTCTTTATTGCTTTTTTTTATATAACATTTTTGCCATTCAAATGAGGCCAAAACAAAATATATGTGTGGTTCTGGTTACAAACTTTGTAAAAATAGGGTCAGTAGGTTCGAAAATTATTTCATTTTTTAAAATTATTTTTCTTTCCAAACATGCCCAGGGGGCAATTAATAGAGGTAAAATGATATAGAGTTTTGTGAGGATGATGATAACATTACGTTGTGATTAAATATTAGATGATCAACAGGTGAAAAGAATGTTTAGGGTCGGGCATAAAAATTAGACATGTTCGGGTATCTGAGACCACATGTATATTTTGTTTTGGCCTGATTGTGATTGAAATTGATAATGAGCCATGACGGCCTACTGTATGGACGTCCACCAAGTCAGAAGCTACAGAAGATTACAAGTACAATACAAGTTTGTATTACAGCCACATAAAGGATAGGTATTGTCCCCGAATACGCTTGGAACACTTCATTGTCCTAGCCTTAGCCCTAGCCAAGTATTGGTGAAGCCCGGGACATACATGAATGAGTGAGCTATCACTGTGATATGATTGAAATTATGTTGAAAGCAGCATTAAACACCATTTAATCATAATCACTTTACCTGTAGGTTGTGTGTACAAGGGCCAGTTGTTCTACCAAGGACAGAAATTTGACGATGGTTGTGACTACGAGTGTGAGTGTCTAAGTAACGCCACAGGAAAATACAAATGTGTTGAAAAGTAAGATTTTACTGTTTCACTGATTTACACAAATCTTGAATGGATACTTCCTGAAATAATGTGAAGGGAGTGACTTTGAACATATTCTTGAAATATAAAACTTGTAGCTATAGATTTAGAGTTACTGCATGGGTTATTGCAAATACACTGTGGCAAAAGGAGAATAACTTGATGTAGATAGTTGAACAACAAGAACAAGTAATTATCATCAAAATTATGCCATGCCCTGGATTAAAAACATAGGGTTGCTGGTTTCAAAATCTCAGCTTGACCACTTTCTTTCTGAGACATTGCAACAGGATTCATTCCTCTCTCACTGCTTATCATTGTTTGTACCATGGTTATGTGAGAAAGCAGCCAGTGACTGGGGAAGAATATTGTGGGAAGTAATGGTAACAGAAACTCTAGGAAAGCAGGGATAAGTGCTCTGGTTACTGCAATATAACTAAAATGATGTTGAAAACAGTGTTAAACACCAAACAGTCAATCAGTCAATCAGGCTAAATCAGTCTCAATGAATGAATGAATGAATGAATGAATGAATGAATCAATCAATGACAGGTGCCCCACATATGGTACAATCCCTGTAGAGTGCAGACTCATTCAGGACCCGAACAAACCATGTTGTCAAGTGCCATACTGTGACTTTGTCAACCCAACCCCCTTCACTGGAGGCATTCCAACATCGAAACCCAAGATACCCACACCAAGACCAGGAGTGATCACTGTTGCACCCTATGTGATACCACAGGCTAGCACCCCAGTTCCCTGGATCAACCCAACACCGGCACCCAGCAACCAACCTTCACCCACACCTGTACCACAAGGTAGGTCCATTTGTTTTCTGGTGAAATTTTATGTTTGTGCTCTTTTTCACATGGATGCCTAATCCAAGGGTAACAGGAACATTTTGAACTTGGACAGTTCGTACAAGGACTTTTACTAGAATCTTAGATTGACAAATTTATCCTTTTGTCATTTATCCTGACAAAAGGATAGAATGCTAACAATGAATAACTTCTCCTTTTTTGCTCAAAGTTTTAACATAAAGTAAATTTGTTTAATGACTGCTTTCAAACATAAACAAATTTGACTCAATTTTCTAATTCTATTGGATTCATTTGCAGATGACAAATTTACTTGTAGTTTGGCTTCAATGATGAAATTTGTCTATGAAAGAGCAAAAAAAAAAACCATAGGAATAGGAGAAAATTTTTCTCCTTCCCACAATGTTTTCAAAAGCCCTTTCTGTAAGGTCATTAAAACACAGACTTATTTGAATTATTTGGTAAAGGATTAAAGAAATACTTTCTCTTGCTCTGTCCTCAGGTTACTGTGTCTACAAGGGCGTGTACTACACACAAGGTCAAGTATGGAATGATGGTTGTGAACGTAAATGTCGATGTGAAGATGTCTCGACTGGGTATTATACCTGTAACCAGAGGTAAACTTGGATTAGAGCAATTCATTTGAGCCATGCTCTGTGAAAAAGGGGCTTAATGCATCTGCGAAAAGTATCGACCCAGGTCAGCCTGCACAGTCCGCGTAGGCTGACCTTGGCCGAAACTTTTCGCTAGTGGTCAATTTTCTGTATGCCCAAGGATCAGTCTATCTCATGATTAAGTTGGTTGTTAAAAAAAGTGGATATTATGGATCCATAGGTATGTGATGGCTTGCTTGATAACATGGATCACGGAGATGCATTTAGCCCACTTTTGTCAGAGCATGGCTCATTTATTTATCTCATGATCTCATGTTTTTTTTAACTTATTTTGTATTCAAGGCATTAACCTGCTATTTTTAAAACAAGTTAAGTTAGACTTTCAAGCCAATAGTAAAAACCCAAATGTTGCTATTTCAAAGTTTTGTTTTGGGCAAAGATATCTCCATATCAGACATTGTAGATCAAAGATCAGACTGCACATTCTGTGCAGTCTGATCTTTGATCTACACTGTCTGCAAAAGGTCCTTGAGTCACACTTACCAGCCTAAGGGTAAAATAATGAACCCTAATTCAGCCATAATGTTGTTATAATACTTTTTTGGAGAGTGAAGACCAGAACAGCTTGCACAACCAAGCAGGCTGATTGTGGTCTACACAGTCATAATGGTTTTCAGTTATTTTGTCATCTGCTAGAGGTTATAAACTGTTTCTTTGTTTTTACGTCACAAAGAAAGGTAGCTTTCAAAAATATTTGGGTAACCAGCATCTTCATATTATTTTCTCCTGATGTTTTCTACCCTCTAAAAGATAATTCCATCGATCAAACAGCATTTATTTTGTCACCTGCAAAGGCTATCAATTGAACAAAATTTAAATTGTTGTATGATAACAAGTTAAGTTTTTAAACCTTTTACTGTAGAAATATGACTTTAAGGTATCTGCTGTTTGAAAACATTGTTTCTTTCTCCCACAATGTATTCCTTATTGTTGTAAAACAACATTTTCCTTTCCTTTTGATTTCTGTCATTTTTTTCCTATTTGGTTTATTCATGTTCTATAACTTTGTCCTTTGTAAAAATTTGTCATAATTTTGGTTGATGCAGCTACCCCAGAAAACAAATTAAGCTGGCTTTTTAAGACAAGTGGCTGCTAAGAACAGATAAATTTATGATATTGAAATGTTACTTGATACAATTGGCCATTGAATGCACTTGTTTGCTATATCAGTTAAATGTTCAGTGTGTATGAAATTTTCAATTTTCTTTAACCCTTTGCCTCACAATCCTGAGTTTTAATGACCCTGAGGAAATAGCCGTATGAAAAACCTTGTTGGATAAGGAGAAAATGCTGGTAACCAGCATTTTCTCCTTATCCTACAATGTTTTCTACCAATTCAAAGACCAATACCATCAATACAGCTACATATATGTTGTTGTCTGCAAATGTTTGCGATTTGGACAAGTCCAAAATTTTGTCGTGTGGTAAAGGGTTAATTTGCAACACGAATAAATATTACAGATGCCCATCTTACCCAGCCTCCTCATGCCCGAGAAAGACTGACCCCACTGACTCTTGCTGCTTGATTCCTGACTGCAATAACATTCCCACACCAATACCAAGCCCAGGACCTGGTCAGTCCACATTGAACCCGACTGTCACACCTCAGCCTGTAACTGGCTCCTTTACTGGTGTTGTACCATACCAACCTGGTCAGAACTTTGTGGGAACTATGTGTAAGTAGTATTTTGCCTAGAACTAAACAGTAACTCTTTACTAGACAGTCTCATGTTTTTGATGACCCTGAGGGAAAAATAACGTTGAAGACAAGGTGAGAAATTGCAGGTAACCAGTATTTTCTCCTTTTCCATCAATGTTTTCTCCCATTTAACCCTTCACTAAAGAGTCCCATGTTTAAACGACTCAGAGGGAGAAGGCTTTTGAAAACATTATGGGAAAAGGAAAAAATGCTGGTTACCAGCAATTCTCTTTTTCTCGCAATGTTTTCTGCCCTTTTTGTTGTTTTGTAAAAAGTTAAAGTGCCTAGCCTCTGTTGCATTTATGGACAGTGCTAAAACGTTTATTCAGTAATTTTAGATATTCTTCTAAAATGCCATTGAAATATTGCAATTTATCGCATAACCTCCCATTTTAGTAATACAGTCAGTTGTCAGACTATATTAGTTGTATGGTCAGGTGGCAGGGGACTTGGAAACTTGTTCACGGCTGTAGTGAATCATGTCTCCCCGAGCCTCTTCGGCTTCTCCCTCTTCGGCTCGGGACGACATGATTCACTACAGCCCTGAACAAGTTTCCAAGTCCCCTGCCACCTGACCGTACAACAAATTTATTATACTGCAAAGTTTAACCATTCCAACATGTATTAAGTGAAATTTACCTGGTTTTTGTTTTCAAAAATTGACTATGCTGACGAAGTAGAATTTCCCATCTGAGTGCCCCAATTCAATGAAAACTGACGTCACTGGGAACTGACATCACTGAAACCTTGGTAAAACGTGCAGTTTGGTGCATAATCTTGATATTAATCTTGATCGACGCTGCCATTTGGGATGTTTTGTTGAAAGTGTAGTCATGTATACGGGGCTCCCGAAAGGGAAACTGCTTTTATGTTGGTTTTGCCAGTGTACATGATATATATGTTCGGGGCAGATTATCCAATCAGGTCACGAGAAATTTCTTTGCAGTATAATAAAATGGATTTTACAGGTCTATACTAATGTCATGACCTGCTTGGTATAAAACATTAAGCAGCCTTTTGCCAGAATGTGGCTCATATTTTTTAGCTACATTTATCAGATGAAATAGTATATTTTAAGCCATATTTATCCCATGAAAATTTTTTTTTTTTTTTTTTTTTTTTTTTTAAGCTGTATTTATCACATGAAATAATCTGTTTTAGCTGTATGTATCACATGAAATAGTATATTTTTAGCTACATGTATCTACAAGGGCTGCACCCTAATTTTAGCTATATTTATCACATGAAATAATTTGTTTTTAGCTGTATTTATCCCATAAAGTAATTTATTTTTAGCTGCATGTATCTACAAAAGTTACACCATAATTTTAACTGTATTTATCATGTGAAATGATCTGTTTTTAGCTGTATTTATCACATGAAATAATTTATTTTTAGCTGCATGTATCTACAAGGGTTACACCTACACACAAGGTCAGAAATGGCAGGATGGTTGCAGCTATAACTGTGAATGTATCGATGCTAGCCGAGGACAATACAGATGTTCAGACAGGTAAAATTTAGATCCATTTTGAAAGCTAAGTTCTCAAAAGGTTTAATGAATATCAGATTTTATCTGTTTTGCTATATAGTTCTATCTGACAAGATTTTAATCGTAATACATGGCAGTTGGTTGTGGTCTGGAAGGTCCAAGCACAGCTGAATCACTGTTTCAGTTAGAATATGATATCACTTGGAACTTTTTTTTTCTAGCTTTTTTCTCATAAGCATTTTCTTTTCACGTGCTAAATGACCAAAGCTGTCAATGCGCCATAAAACAACATTCAGTCCTTCTTTCATTTTCTTTTTAAAGTGGCCACAAAATGTATCAGAATGGATTTAACCCTTTACCACACAATGACGACTTTTAACGACGCTGAGGAAGAAGCCTTTTGAAAACATTGTGGGAAAAGGAGAAAATGCTGGTAACCAGCATTTTCTCCTTTTCCCACAAAGTTTTCTACCCTGTCAAAGAAAAATTGCGTCATTTGAGTCACTATGAAATTGTCATCTGCAAATTATTTCAATTTGGATAGGTCTAAAATTCTGCCGTGTGGTAAAGGGTCAGAGATGCTATATGAAGTGAGATTTTGGCCAAGAGATAAATTTGTCATTTTGAGCAATTTTTCTTTATACTGTATCGTTTTTCTTGGCCCAAATATGTTCATTCTTAACATTCTAAGTGAAATCTACTAAGAAATAGACCATGCTCTTGCATAAAGGGGTTTAATGCATCCCCATGATACATTATTAGTTGTATGATCAGGTGGCAGGGGACTTGGAAACTTGTTCACGGCTGTGGCGAATCATGTCGCCCCGAGCTGAAGGCGAGGTGGCGACATGATTCACCACATCCATGAACAAGTTTCCAAGTCCCCTGCCATCTGACCGTACAACAAATTTATTATACTGCAAAGTTTTACCATTCCAACATGTGTTAAGCGAAATATACCTGTTTTTTGGTTTCAAAAATTGAGTACACTGATGAAGTAGAATTTCCCTTCTGAGTGCCCCAATTCAATGAAAACTGATGTCACTGGGAACTGACGTCACTGAAATCTTGGTAAAACGTGCTAAAACGTGCAGTTTAGCGCATAATCTTGATGTTAAGCTTGATCGAAGCCACCAGTTTGGATGTTGTGTTGAAAGTGTAGTCATGTATACGGGGCTCCTGAAAGGGAAACTGTTTTTACGTTGGTTTTGCCAGTGTACATGATATATATGTTCGAGGCATATTATCCAATCAGATTACGAGAAATTTCTTTGCAGCATAATAATAACTTTTTACCAAACGACAAAATTTTAGACTCTTCCAAATTGAAAGCATTTGCAGACAACAAAATTAATGTGACTCAAAAATTAAAGTTTGTTTTGGGAAGGGTAGAAAACATTGTGGGAAAAGGAGGAAATGCTGGTTACCAGCATTTTCTCCTTTTCCCACAGTGTCTTCAAAAAGCTTCTTCATCAGGGTCATGAAAACCAGGGATTGTTTGGTAAAGGGTTAATTATACCAAGCAAGTCATGAAAAATTATGGATCCATAAACTCCATTTTGTATAACAACCAGCTGAATCATGAGGTAGAATTATCCTTTGATCTGACCAATAGGGAAAGTATAAACCCAGGTCAGGCTGGGTGGACTGTGCAGGCTGACCTGAGTCAATACTTTTTGAAGATGCATTAAGCCTCCTTTTCACAGATCATGGCTTATCAATGTTTAATATTCCAACAGATGTGGTAGATACCCCTCACTACCAGCCAACTGCCATTTCAAACAGTCTCCTACCGACTCTTGCTGTAAAGTTGCAGAGTGTGACACTTACGGAACTGTTGCCCCAGTTACTTCAGGTGAGCCCTTTCATCTCTGCAGAGACTATCAGATTTAAAAGCTACAAACATACCCAGCAGTAGCGATACTTTTAAATTTTCTTTCTGCTTAACTCTTTACCACACAATCTCGACTTTTAACGACCCTGAGAAAGAGGCCTTTTGAAAACATTGTAGGAAAAGGAGAAAATGATGGTAACCATTATTTTCTCCTTTTCCTACAATGTTTTCTACCGTTCCCAAAACAAATTTCAATTTTTGAGCCACATTTTTTTTGTCGTCTGCAAATGCTTTCAATATTAACAAGTCTACAATTTTATCGTTTGGTAAAGAGTTAAAGAAGTGCTTCCTACTATCCAATGAATTGACAAAACCATCACAACAGTTGAATAATGTGATACAATATTTGATTGGGCATAACCAGTCACATGAATCTCATGTCCATATATAGATACAGAAACCAAACAATGTATTATTCAAAGGTGTTTCATACATGGAAATTGTGTATTGCTGTTATCACAGATTGAAGTCAAATTCCTTTCTGTTACACTTTATTGGATGACTTGTCCAAATTGACTTCCTTTTCTGCTCAGTGTTTTATCACTGATTTTATGTTAACCATTTACCAAACGACAAAACTTAAGACTGGTCCAAACTGAAAGCAATTGCAGACAACAAAATAAATGTGACTCAAAAATTGAAATTTGTCTTGGGAAGGGTAGAAAACATTGTGGGAAAAGAAGAAAATGCTGGTTACCAGCATTTTCTCCTTTTCCCACAATGTTTTCAAAAGCCTTCTGTCTCAGGGTTGTTAAAAGTCGGGATTGTGTGGTAAAGGGTTAAAACAGGAAATAAAGGCTATTGGTGTTATTGTTGATTTCTGCTGTTTTGATTTAAGAATATGTAATTGCAATTTCGATGACTTTAACCTTATTTTTTGCTTCAGCAAATAACCATATTTTGTATTTTAATCAGATAAATGCTTAGATGCAAATGGTGTGGAACATGCTCAAGGATCATCTTGGGTCGAGGGATGTTCAGTGACATGTACATGTACCAATGCTAGAGCTAACACATACACTTGCACAGATAGGTAGGTGAACCTTCTCTCTGTTGTTAGAAATAGATTATTTACTCCATTACCCGAATATTCCCGTTTTTTATGACCCTGGATAAGAATGCTGTTGATAACACTGTGGGAAAAAGGAGAATCAACATGTACAATGTTTTTGTAAAGCTTAATTTTTTAAGAAAGGCACCATGCACAAAGAAGAACATTTAACGCCATGTATAATATTATGTTGTTTATAGGTTAAATAATTATAGAAATATGTAAAAAAAAAAAACATATCCCAAATATGAACTAATAATGGTTTTCTCTTGATGGTGTTTATTTATGTGACAATGAGATATCTCATGCAAGTGAAAATATTATCCCTACGCATGAATAAAATGTTTGTTTTTGATTGTATGTTTACTTGTACAAGCCCCAGTGACCTTTATATTCAATAAACATACTTGACTTTGAATTTCTATGTCTCAGATGCCCAGTATATTCCGGCCTCCCAGCTGTGTGCACACTGATCCGTGATCCAGATGATATTTGCTGTATGAAACCACAATGTCAACTACAGAGTGGTAGCACACTTATCCCATATATAGGAAATGGTCCATCAGGCTCTGGTACCCCACCCACATCTCTACAAGTAGTACCAGTTGGTACCCATGAGGTCTTCAGTGGATATGGCAAACCACAACCAGGAACCGTCTATGATAAGAGACGTAAGTAGACTGATGATATCTGTTTATTACCATAATATTTTTGTCTGATAAATGAAAGTTCTAAAAAAGTAATTCACATATAAGAATTTGGAGAAATGTTACCTGAAAGAAACAACCATTAGGTTAACTTTATAGAAAACCTTTAAAAAAACCTTGTATTTCAAAGGTAATTTGCTGGCAAAGTTGTTGATTGAGCTGTTTATTTGCCATAATGAGACATTTATTTATGGCATTTCAACACATTCTTTAACCCTTTACTACACTATTCCAAGTTTCAATGACCCTGAGGAAGAAGTTTTTTGAAAAAAATATGAGAGAAGAAGTTTCTCATTTTTCCACAATATTTTCTGACCTATCAGAACAAGTTCCATCACTTGAGCCAAATTTAAATTATCATCCTGTTAATTTGGATAAGTCTACATTTTTATTGTGTGGTAAGGGTTAAATATGGCTGTAATGGTTGGGTTCGTCTTTGAAATGGTAGAAAATTTTGTAGAAAAAGAAGAAAATGATGGTTACCAGCATTTTCTCCTTTTCTTACAACAGTTTCAAAAGCCTTCCTCCTCATGGTTGTTAAAAATACAGTTCTTTAGTTAACTTTTTACCACATGGAAAATTTTAACCTAGTCCACATTGAAAGCATTTGCAGACAACAAATTGAATGTAGCTCAAATTGTGGATGTTGTCTTTGATAGTATCAAAAACGTGGGAAAAGGAGAAAATGCTGGCTACCAGCATTTTCTCCTCTTTCCACTATGTTTTCAAAAGCCTTCTTTCCTCAAGATCGTTGTGTGGTAAAGGCTTTAAGGGCTTACTGAGCAAACTATTATGATTATTCTCTGTAGATGTGTGTGTCTATAAGGGTTCAGTGTACAATGACAGCCAATCTTGGGATGATGGATGTAAATATGTGTGTACATGTATTGATGGTTCGACTGGTCTCTACAAGTGTACATCCAAGTAAGTGTCAGTCTGTTGGTATGTCTGTCTGTCCTCTGTCTGTTTGTCTGTCAGTCAAAATCCTACAAACTCTGGAGGGAATATTTCCCAGAATATTGCACATCATTTACATCCAAAATTAGGCTGAAGGATCTGTTCATTGTCATTTTAAAGATACATCTTTACAGCCAGAGAGTAAACAAAAGCTGTTAAAACTTGATAGTTTGTAGAATCTATGCAGCTGTGTAAATTTTAATAATGATTAATAATTAAATTAATTAATAATTAAATTAATTTTGATTCTAATATTCTCAAGAAGAGGATATCATGTTTTGCAGCTGTGTAAACATAGATAAAAAATCAATGTAAGGTGTATGGGATACAGAGACTCAGGAGATTTGTCGTCGATTTAAGACCAGAAACAACCACAATGACGTTTTGGATAGCCTCCAGAGAATGAAATGCATTTTCCATCCGTCATAATCTGTGCAACATTGCAACTGTCAGGGGCAACACTTAGGACGAAGATACAAGAATGATTATAGTTTCATAAAATAAACTTTAAAGATGAAATTGGTGAAAAAAAAAAAAACTTGATGAAAATGAGTAAATATGTATCCTTAACCTTCGTGGTCAATAAAATCACCATGATTTGCTCCTGATACACAAACGAGTGACATGTCTTTGAAAAATTTTACAGATGTCCACAGTACCCTACTTTGCCAAGTTACTGTAAATCAGTGAATGTTCCCGGACAATGTTGTCCAAGTATATCATGTGACATCCCTGGATACGGGACATACAACCCCGTTCCTCAGCTTGTGCCAACACCGATGCCAAAGACAACCCCTGCTCCTGGCATGTCAACAGCCAATCCTTATTATATACAACCTGTCACAGGAATTGCTGGTATGGATCCTTTTCTATTTCTTTTTCCTTATTTTAACTCTTTTCCAGACGACAAAATATTAGCCTTGTCCAAATTGAAAGTATTTGTAAATGTTACTCAAAGCTTAAAATTTGTCTTATAGGGTAGAAAACATTGTGGGAAAATGAGAAAATGCTGTTTACCAGTTTTTAGCTCAACTGGTAAACAGCTGTCCGTCGTGCGTGCGTGCGTCCTTCCGGCCGTTAACTTTTATTTCAAACAACTTCTTCTCTGAAACTACCTATCCAATTTTGATAAAACTTCACAGAAATGATCCTGCCATGGTCTTCAGAATTTCTTGAAAGAATTTGATTCCTTAAAAAAACTCTGGTTGCCATGGCAACAAAACTGAAAAATATTGAAAATCTTGTCTAAAACCATAAGGCATAGGGCTACCAAATTTGGCATGTAGCTTTATCTAGTGGACCTCTACCAAGTTCCTTCAAATAATAGCCCTGGGGTCAAAATTGGCCCCGCCCCAGGGGGTCACAAGTTTTATATTGGCTTATATAAGGAAAACTTTAAAATCCTTCTGGTACCTAGCCATAGGGCCTAGGGCTACCAAATTTGGCATGTATCTTTATCAAGGGGGTGTCTATCAAGAGTGCCCCAGGGGTCACAAGTTTGACATGGGCTTATATAGGGAAAACTTAAAAAATCTTCTCCTACCTAGTCATAAGGCCTAGGGCTACCAAATTTTGCATGTAGCTATATCTAGTGGGTGTCCACCAAGGTGTCCAAATTATAGCCCTGGGGTCAAATTTGGCCCCGTCCCAGGTGTCACAAGTTTTACATGGGCTTATATTGGGAAAACTTTAAAAATCTACTTGTACCTATCCATTAGGCCTAGAGCTACCAAATTTTGCGTGTAGCTTTATCTAGTGGGCCTCTACCAAGAGGGCCCAAATTATAGCCCTGGGGTCAAGTTTGTCCACACACCAGGGGTCACAAGTTTTACATGGGCTTTTGTGGTGAAAACTTTATAAATTCTCTTGTTACTAACCATAATAAGACCTAAGGCTACTAAATTTAGCCCTGTCTCATGGGTCTCATGTTTTACAGGGCGTTTTATTGAGGAAACTTTGAAAATCTTCTCGATTATAACCACACATTCTAGACCTGTATTATTTGGTATGGGGCTTTATCTTGTGGACCTCCACCAGGATTCAAGTAATTATAGCTTTGTGGTCAAAAATGGCTTTGCCCTGGGGGTCATAACTTTCTCGTAGGATTTTATAGAAAAAATTTTGTATGTCTTCAAGTTTGAAAACAATCGGCCAAGTATTGTAATGTTTGGCTTGTAGTGTTTTTACTTATTAGACAGTGGAGCGATACAGGGCCATCATGGCCCTCTTGTTTCTCCTTTTCACACAATATTTTCAAAAGTCTTCTTTCGCAGGTTGTTAAGATTCAGGACTGTGTGATAAAGGGTTATTTGAATATGTTTTTAGACAAATTCAGACAAAAAACTATAATAATTTTTTGTTTTGCCATCAGTATTTTGCATCATGGGTAGATAAAACCTTTTTCAAGAGGTAAATGAATACTGTATTCTACACGCTTCCAATTAGAAGAGACATTTTTTCGATTTTTCGAAGTACTGGTGAAGACGTCAACAAATGTGCTAGCACTCTCGATATAATTGACATGGTATAGAAAATGATGTTAACCCCTTACAAAACAACTCCAAGTTTTAACAACCATGCTGGAGAAAGCTTTGGAAAATATTTTCTCCTTTTCCCACAATGTTTTCTATCCTCTCCAAGCTAATTTGTATTGATTTTGAATTTGTTGTCTGAAAATGTTTTGAATTTGGAAGGGTCTAAAATTTTCTCGTGACAAAGGGGTAAACACCAGACAAACAAAGACACTGCAGAATTTTAACCCTTTACTGCACAATACCGACTTTTCATGACCCTGGGAAAGAAGCCTTTCAAAAACATTGTGGGTAAAGGAGAAAATGCTAGCCACATTAAAATTGTCATCTGCAAATGCTTTCAATTTGGACAAGGCTAAAATTACATGTATGTCATCTGTTAAAGGGTTAAGTATGTGTCCATCTCTAAAGTCATGTTCATAATCACATGTGCTAGGTGTTCTTCTCTTATGTCATTATTATAGTCACATGTATTGTGTATTCAACTAAGTGTCAATATCTGTAAACTCAATTTTTCAAAATGATGCTATGTTTTTACCACCAAGTAAAATAGGCTTTTAAAAACATTATTGGAAATGAAGAAAAGGCTGAGTTTTTCTTACAAACATTTTCCCCTTTTTCAGCTTTATTTTCTACCAATGTAAAGACAATCACATCATTTGACCACTATTTCTTTTTCAATTTGAAATTCTTCCAATGTGTTATCTATACTAAAATTTTGCCCTCTAGTAGAGTTACAGACCTTTTTATGTTGTATTTCACCAGGTGGCTATGGAAACTACCCAGGAGGTGGTTACTATTTGCCAAATGCCACAAACCCACAAGTCATTGGATCTCTCAGAGGTAATTATATACATAAATAGATCTCTTTTTTTACCTGCATGCTGAGCCCTGTTAGCAAAGTCAGTAGCTTACAGAAATTGAGACCAGGGGGTTTCTGGTTTGAATCCTCTGCTCAGCTAATTTCTTTCCGAGGATTGATGAAAGTATTGCAACAGGATTCATTCCTCTGTGGCTGCTGATCATTGCTTTGACGATGGTTATGACTTAGCAGCAAGTGGCATGGGAAGAATATTGTGTAAATTACTGGTAAAAGGAATAGGTGTACTGGCTGCCATGATATAAGAGCATGGAGAGAAATACACCAAGCCGCATTGCCATAAAAGCTAGCTGAACAGCGAGGCAGTTTTAAGTGTTTTTATTTTTAAATGTTAACCTTGACATTGTGTTTCCCTTTGAGAAGCCTTGAACCCAAAACTTATACCAATGGTGGGTATGCATTTGGCTTAACTCTTTACCAAACGACAAAATGTTAGACCTATCCAGATTGAAACCACTTGCAGACGACAAAATAAATATGACTGCAATATTTGAATTAGTTTTGGGAAGGGTAGAAAACATTGTGGGAAAAGGAGAAAATGCTGGTTACCAGCATTTTCTCCATTTCCCACATTTTTTTAATAGGCTTCTCTCTCTCGGGTTCGTTAAAAGTCGGGATCATGTGGTAAAGAGTTAACAACTCACCAGTCACTTACTAAGGTAAAACATAATCCAACAGTATGAATCTTGATACTATTATGTAGAAAAATAATTTCCTGTCCCAAAACATTGCTGAAACCAATAAGGCAAAAAAACTTTGGATGACATTGAAGATCACTCAAATGGTGGAATTTGTTCTTGATAAAGTAGAAAACATTGTGGGAAAAGAAGAAAATGCTGGCTACCACAATGTTTTCTACAGGCTTCTTTCTCAGGATCATTAAAAGTCAGGATTGCATGGTAAATATTGTCAACCAATATTATATTGAATGTGTTTGTTTCTAGATAAATGTGTATACAAGAACCAGCTGTACAACCAGGGAGAGTCCTGGACGGACGGTTGCCAATACAGATGTGAATGTCAGGATGCTAGGACTGGATATTATGTCTGTCAATCACTGTAAGTTTGTCCATTTTTGGGTTGGCTTCTTTTTGTTAAGAGTAAGCATGGCATTTTGTTGAATGTTTTTAACCTTTAACCCTTTACCAGACAACAAAATTTTAGCCTTGTGGAAATTGAGAGCATTTGCAGATGACAATTTCAGTGTGGCTTAAATGGTGCAATTTTTCTTCGATAGGGTAGAAAATATTGTGGGTAAAGGAGAAAATGCTGGTTACCAACATTTTTTCCTTTTCCAACAATGTTTTCAAGAGGCTTCTTTCCCAGGGTCGTTAAAAGTCGGCATTGTGTGGTAAAGAGTTAAAAGTCCATCAGTGGCCAAAATGTAAACAATGCGGAGTTAATATGTAGATAAATTTAATTCATAACATTTAAAAGTATGGATATTATTGTGGGTCGGACAGTGTGTTATGGTAAAATCTGTGAAAGTAGCAGTTGTTGGCAGAAAAATGAATCTTAAAACTAGAAAAAAAGTTGACAACTTTTGTTCTAGTTTTACAATACATTTTTCCACCAGGAACTACTACTTTGACAGACTGAACGGCATTACATTATCAGACTCATAATGATATCCATACTTTTTAAATGGTATGAATCAAATTTTTCTGCAGTCTGACCCTCCAGGTGGTTACATGTTATCTTCTGCTAGGTGGCATTTTTCAAATGCACATCTATCTAATTTGAGCATTCTGGGTACAGAACCAGACTACTTTTTAAAACAATAGCTGTTACTTTGAATTTCAAAATGAAAATAAACGTTTACTCAATAAAGCGCTACCTGGTATGATTCATTCAGCTGTGGTCAGCCAACATGTAACCTATGCACTGGTCATTTATAAAAACAGCCCCTAAAGGCTTGGGTAATAGGTTCGGTATAAGTCCAGACACTTCTTGTTGCTAAGTCTGTGGAAAAACCCTGCACGAATTCTGATTTCCCTAAAGTCTATATTTAGAAACTGTATTCAAAAATGTGCAGTAAAACAATAGTATTTGTAAAAACTATTTTTCCCTTTTGAAATAATTAAATTTTTAAGAAATTTGGAGTGAAAAACAGGCTACAGTTTTCCACAGTTGTATTGTTTATAGCCATTTTTACCATTGCTACTTTATTAGCAGCAAGTTTTACTTTATACACCACATATTAATATTTATCCTGTACATGATAGTGATGTGTCATAGCAGGCAGGTCGAATCTTCAAAGAATACAACATGTGCCGACCATGCATGGTTACGTTGGGCAGCTAGTGTGCTAAATAGACTAAATGAAAATTGTATTCATTTCCTAAAAACCAAATAAGCACTTTTTAGCTGTACAGGTAGGGAGAATGCAGAATGCGTGGTGGTCAGTACAGATGTGAATTTGTCCAAATTAAAAGAATTTACTGAAGACATATTCAGTGTGGCTTCTATTGATGGATTTTTTTCAAGAAGAGAAGAAAACATTGTGGGAAAAGGAGAAAATGCTGGTTACCAGCATTTTCTTCTATTCCCACAATGTTTTCTGAAGCCTTATTTCTCAGGATTCTTTAAACACAAAATTATTTGGTAAAGCATTAATGCTACCAATATGACGGATGCAGCAATGAACTAATTTTCTCTTACAGCTGCCCAGTGTACAACAACCTTCCATCCAACCAGTGCTATCTACAAAAGGCTAACGGAGAATGCTGCGCTCAACCACTCTGTTACGACCCTAGTACTGGCAGTATGGTCAACCCAATGACTAGTTCATCAGTGTTCCCAGTTGTCGGAACTTTCAGCGGAGGGTTCTCAGGATTTAGACCAGTATCACCCGGTTCCACATTCGGATCAAGAGGTTTGTGTTTTTTCTTTCCTTGTCACCTTGGTCAAGAGTTTTTTTGAAGATTTATTGCAGTCTGATCTCAATCGACATTTTCTGATACACTGTGGTTTTTACGTTGCCTATTTCTAGTTAATATTGTGTGAGACTTACATTGTCTATTTAAGGAAGAGACTGGAGTTTTACATTGCCTGTTTCTGCTTGAGACTGTCTAAGTTTTACATTGTCTATTCCTGGTTGAGACTGAGTTAAATTGCATATTTCTGGTTGGAGATACATATGTATACATATTCTGTCTATGCATTATGTACACATTGTATTCTGTTCTTTTCTATATTTATAGATGCATATAGGAACATTCTATTTATAGATGCATTTGGGAACATTCCATTTATAGATGCACATGTGTGCCATTTATTGATGCATATTGTGTAAATTTTTTTCATAGATGCATATGTGCACATTCTGTTTATAGATGTATGTGTTTACATTCTGTTTATAGATGTGCTTGTTTACTTTCTATTTATAGATGCATGTGTGTACAAAGGCACAATATACCACAAAGGTGACAAATGGGATGACCAGTGTGACTTTAGCTGTGTTTGTGAGGATGAAAAGACTGGCATGTACAAATGCTCTCAGAAGTAAGTATGATATTTCAAAGACAGTATGAATTTTTTTGATATATTTGAAATGAAGAGAGCTGAAGAATGTCAAAAAAAAATCCTTAATTCCTTTTATTCTTCACAGTTTTTTCTGTAGACCTCCGCCACAGAACTACTGAATGATGGAAAGGTTTACTGGTAATTCCTAGAGTCCTAGGCCTGACTATTTAGTAGACAAGAAAAATCAAGATTAGCTTTTTTTCTGACAGTAAAAATCATAATCAGATTGCTGTCTGATCATGGTCTGCACTGTCAACTATTTCCTTAACCTACTACAAAACGATAAATTTTTAGACTTATCAAAATTGAAAGCATTTGCAGACAACAAATCCATGGTGGCTGAAATGATGAAACTTATACAATTGCCTTTGACTGAGTGGAAAACATTGTGGGAAAAGCAGGAAATGCTGGTTATCAGCATTTTCTTCTTTTCCCACAGTGTTTCAAAAACTTTCTTTCTCATGGCTGTTAAAACTTGGGACTGTGTGGTAGAGGGTTTAAAATGTTTTATTTGCTATTACCAGGTGTCCATCATTTACAAGAATCCCACCTCTGTGTCGACTTGAAAGTCAGCCTAACACTTGCTGTAAGAGAGTCGTATGCAGCTCTGCCCCATCCTCTCAAACCATTCCACCCCAGCTTACATCACAAATCCCATCCACTCAGGCCCCGATCAGAGATCCCAACTGTTACGACAACTTGGATAATTGTGCTGATTACCATCTTGATCAAAATCAGTGTTCCACGACATACAAACAATGGGCAGAAAGAAACTGTAACCTAACTTGTGGATTCTGCAGTAAGCTATTACCCCTTTCCCATACATGACTATGATCCATGGCTGTATCGTATTGTTTTAGGAAATTTTAGGAAATGTTTTTGAGGAAGTTTTTATGTAGAAATTGAAAGCATTAGTCAGTAAGCTGAGCTTGATACATCAGATATTAGATATACTTGGAAGGATGAATTGTAAAAGATTAAATAAAAATACTGTTTCTCTGGATTTTCAAACTGAATTCTGTCTAAATTATTCTCAGTTAGTATATACCATGATAGTATATAATTATTATGGGTAATTAATTCCGTCATCAGTTTAATGATGGTATGATATTATGACATATTTATGGGTATACTGAAAACATGTATTTCTATAACTGGACTTAAGGGTATTTATATCTATTTAAGAACCCAAGTACACACCAGCACCACAAGTCTGTGAGGACAAACTGCAGGATTGTAAGGACTACGGACTTCAAGCCTGTTCGGGCATTTACGAACCATGGGCAAAAGACAACTGTAGGAAATTCTGTGGACTCTGTACATCTTCAAGTGGTAAGTAGACGTAAATCATGTACATAATCAAGTAACAGGTACTTGTAAATCAATCTCTTCAGTCTTCAAGTAAAAAGTAAATATAAGTACATAGGAGTAAGTACAATAATTTATAAGTTCGTCAGGATAAGAACAAAATTTTATAAATTTATTAGATAAGAACCATATTTTGTCAACTGATGTGAGTTAGAGCAATATTTTGTGTGATTTTTGTATTTGAACTTCAGTTGTTGATGTCGTGACAAGCATTATCGCAAGTGGACAATCTTAAAAGTAGAAGCAGAAATAGAGGCCATTTTATTTTCAAAATGAGGCACAAATTCTCTCAAGACTTAATTTTCAAATAGATTAGAATGGGACTAATTTCCACCTGCGTGCACTAAGTGAGGACAGTTTCACAGTAGGATGATACACCAGAATCCCTACCTTGGCAGAATACTACATACTGATGCTCATCTTACAGCCTTTTTTTGTCTTTCTTTTCTGTACAGCCCAACCAGTCACTACAGGTGGTAGTACCTGCAAAGACAATTTGGACAATTGTGCCCAGTTAGGTCAGCTATTCTGCTCTGGACAATACTTGGACTTTGCCAAACAGAACTGCCAGAAATATTGTAACCTCTGCCCAGGAAGCCCAGGAGGTAAATCAGCTCTTTAGCTGGCAACAATGGTTTTGTTTGTCCTTATTGAGTGCATATGCAGATGACAGATTGTAAGGGCTGTGCCCATTTTATTACTTTGATGGTTTTATTTTGAATATTTGCTTAATAGGGACATTATTTTGCCTAAGTAAGACCTATATTTGAGTCAAAGAGCAATGATAAAAATGATGGTGAGTTTGAAGAGGGGGGAGTACCTTTTATACAAGAAGGGAACCTGCTATAGGTCAGTGGAAGAGGTTTTACGTGAACTATCTCCTGTAACATAACTGACAGTCTTCTGGAGTAGTGCCAATATGGGCAACCAGTGGCAACAATAAACCAACGGAATAATAAATCAGTCATTTCCGTTTGAAGAGGTGTTACATGTACTATCAAAGCTCTTAACCAAAGTTTATAGAATTCAAACAATCTCAACTATTACAGTCATATTAAAGATTCAGATACAGATAGATAAAATTGAAAGTTGAAGCTTTTCTTATGGAAATGGTGCATGCCTCAGCCTTGTAGATATATCAGAGAGAACAAACAGAGTAACACTATGCCTAGTGTTATGCCAGAAAAAAACATTTTAGACTTGTCTAAATTGAAAGCATTTGCAAGCAACAAATTTAATGTAGCTTAAATGATAAAAATTTGTCTCTGTACGGATAGAAGAAAGTGCTAGTTACAAACATTTTCTCCTTTTCCTAAATTTTTTTCAGAAGCCTAATTCCTATGGGCTGTTAAATCACATGATTGATTGTTAACTGTTTAAATGCTGTTTTCATTATTTTATTTCACAGCTGTGACCACACCAATACCGTCTACAACCACACAGTCTCTGCGTAAGTATCTAAAGATTTTCTTCATGATCAGTTTGTTATACCTTCAGCTCATTACCAGATGACAAAATTTTAGACTGGTATAAATTGAAAGCATTTGCAGACGACAAATTAAAAGTTGCTCAAATGATGATTTCTGTCTTTGATAGAATAGAAAACATTGTGGGAAAAGGAGAAAATGCTGGTTAGCAGCCTTTTTTCCTTTTCCCTCAATGTTTTCAAAAGCCTTCTACCTCAGGGTCGTTAAAATTTGGGATTGTGTGGTAAGGGGTTAACTATTAAACAAATATTCAAATTGTAGACAACCTAAAGTTAAATGGTGTTTTAGGCAGGTTTCTTTATTGGATCACATAACAGCTCACTTATTCATGCAAGTTTTGGGTTTCCCCAGTAAAAGGCTAGAGCTTTGAAGTGATTTGCCCAAAAATACTCAAAAAACCCAGAGCCTCATGTGAGAATAGAATAAAGGTAGGTTTTGAATCCTCTGCCATCACCATTGCGCCACGCAGGACACCAATCTGGTACAAGGAAGTCTGTGATATCAAGAGTCTGTATTCATCTACCATTCTTAATTTTGTTTTAAGTCTAATGCTAGATTAGAAAGTAACACAACTTGGCAGAACCAATTACATCTATGTTACTTTCAGATTAAGTTTTGAAAAGACAAAGAATGTTCTCAATAATGGTTGGTAACTGAGGATCCAGAACGACAAAAATTTAAAAAATTTCAGACTTGTTGAAATTAAATAGCAGTTGTAAACAACAAATTGATTGTGGCTCAAACGTAAACCAACATTCTCTTTTTCCCCAAGATATTTTCTACCCTTTCAAAAGAAAATCTCTTAATTTTAGCCACACTGAATTTGCCACTTGCAAGTGCTTTCAGTATGGACAATTCTAAAACATTGTTTTGTCTACTATAGAATTAGAGAGCAAAAAAAACAGTAACAAACACCTAGACAAAGGCAATTTCAGGGATGTTGTTGACTATTTTGACCCTGCTTGGTGGATAGTGAAAATCAAAGATCAGACTGCACAATTTTTGCCGTTTGATCTTGATCTATGCTGGCTGCAAGAGCAACTACTTATATAAAGGCACTGTAAGGTTTAAAAAAATATGCCTAATTGTCATATTTTTATACTATTTACAGCTTGGATACTCATGTTGAAGGGTGTGGCAGGAGCCCCAGGCCCAGATCTCTTCCAGTTGTGGAATGGCGCCAACACCTTGAACCAGAACACTCCATTGGCCAACCATTTGACAACTGAGTTTAATGGTCACTACAAACCAGACTATTCTAACTATTGGGGCGATTACTGTATTGATAAGGTAGACACCTTAATCTGTCTTTGTTGGTCCTACTTGAAGTTAGTTTTACATTTTATCAATAACTACATGACAAAATTTTAGACTGGTCCAAATTGAAAGGATTTGCAGATTACATAACAGGGTAGATTTGACTCGGAGAGTGAAATTTGTTCATGGAAAATTTAAAAAAAAAACATTTTGGGAAAAAGGAGAAATGGTTGCCAGCATTTTCTCCTTTTTCCATAATATTTTCAAAAGTCCTTTTCTTAACTCTTTACCGAACGACAAAATTTTAGACTGGTCCAAATTCAAAGCACTTGCAGACGACAAAATAAATGTAACTCAAAAATTGAAATTTGTTTCCAGCAGGGTAGAAAACATAGTGGGAAAAGGAGAAAATGCTGGTTACCAGCATTTTCTCCTTTTCCCACAATGTTTTCAAAAGGCTTCTATCTCAGGGTCGTTAAAAGTCGGGACTGTGTGGTAAAGAGTTAAGGGTTGTCAAACTTTGTATTTTATGGTAAAGGGTTAACTGTTTCCCAAACGACAATATTTTAGACTTGTCTAATTTGAAAGGACTTGCAGACGACAAAATTTATATGGCACAAAATGATTGAATTTGAATCAGATAGTCTAGAAAACATTGTGGGAAAAGATTTTAAAGGCTTTTTACCTCATGGTCATTAAAACTGGGTCTGTTTCATAAAGTTACCCTGCAGCAGACCTCTTTAATCCATTACCACACAATCCCTACTTTTGACGACCCTGAGAAAGAAGCCTTTAGAAAACATTGTGGGAAAAGGAGAAAATGCTGGTAACCAGCATTTTCTCCTTTTCCCACAATGTTTTCTACCCTTCACAAAACAAGTTTCAAATTTTCAGTGACTTTTAATTTTTCGTCTGCAAATGTTTTCGATTTGGACAAACCTAAAATTTTGTCGTTTGGTAATGAGTTAAGGACTGCTGCATGTTTTTGCAACTGGAAAGTAGCTCTTAAAAACATTGTGGGGAAAGGAGGAAAACCTGGTTTTCAGCATTATCTCCTTGTCCTAACTATTTTTTGTACCCGTTCAAAGACAAATCCCATCATTTGAGCTAAATGCTGTAAGTCATGGACAGGTAGAAAATTTTCTCATCTAATCATGGTCAATTTTTATACCTGATGACAAAACTTTAGCCATGTCCCATTAGTAGGCATTTGCTGATGACAAATTAAATGTTACTCAAAACATGAAACTTGTTTTTCAAAGGATAGAAAACATTTTGGGAAAGGAGAAAATGCTGCTTACTAGCATTTTCTCTTTTTCCAACACTGTTTTCAGAAGTGATCTTCCTCAGGTCGTTAAAGGTTGGAATTGTTTGGTAAAGGGTGTTTATTGGACTTCATTTTATGGTTGTTTTTTTTTCTAGAAAACCGAAATTAGAGTCATAGCCCAGTTGTTTGAGTCACTGTTATCGAACCTTTGACATTTTCTTGAATCTTTGTTTTTACAGCAGGTAATTACTTCATACTTGAGCTACTTGATAACTGTCATAAGGGGAGCCCCTGCCAGATAAGCAAATGTCTGTCGAACTTTTTTTTGACACAGTTATGCCCCCTTTCTAACTTTTAAATTTGTCTGAAAAAAGCAATGGTACATGTACCTGCATGCATTGCAATAGCTTTTTTTTCTGGTTTTGAGATGTAGTGGTATTTAGTATGGATGCAATATGTTATATATATGTTAACAGGTAAAGGTGTCCATCTACAAGAACGGTGTTGAGAAAGCCAACATTGTGTTTAATGCTACTGGTACAGACAAGAACGGCTGGTTTACAGCAGACAGAATCATCGACTCAACCTACAGTGATATACAAACAGCTCAGAAAGAACTTGTTAGTCTGAAAGGGTAGGTCATTGTACTATCCAGTTGTTTTAATTCTTTACCAAATGCTATGTTTACAAAAGTTTTCTTTTGCTGGGTTGTTGAAAGTAGGGATTGTGTGAGAAAGAGTTTCTCCTTTGACTTGTAACTAATTAAATGAGATTTTTTCAGTCAGTTTATCCATTACTTCCAGTTGAAATATGACATTTTTTGTCTTGCATCACAATTTTAATGATTTTGAAAATTGTGACAGCAGACAGTGCTTTTCATGGAGAATTTTTTCCTTTATGCCAGAATGCTTACCCGCAAATAAAATTGTATTTCAAGTGAAAATACTGTAGCAAATGGAGAATGTTCTGGACATTTCTTTAAGTCAAAACTTTAGGACAAACTCCATCGTTTGTGGGTTTTTGCAGTTCTTTGGCTGAAATATTGTTGAAAAAGGCATACAAAACTGTTTTAAACTAGGTAAAATTGATACTTTGACTTTAACATATATTTTCCATGCATATAAAAGAAACAAAATATTGAAAGTGTTTTCCTATATTTTCCTGTGCAGTGATAGTCAGACCGGCCGAGAGTTCTACCTCAGTGGACATATTGACCAGAACGACAGATGCGACTCCTTTGGTTGGATGTTCGTCTCCACACAGACAAACGTTTGCTTCTTGGAACAGGGTGAAGCTAAACCACAGTTCTACTATGCCCCAGGACAGACACAGTTCCACTATGCTGTCAGTAAGTATAGTTTTAAATCTTTTGTAGTATTGCAATTGTTTAACTCTCTACCAAAAAAAAAAAAATTGAACTAGACCAAATTGAAAGCTTTTGCAGATGCCAAATCAATGTAACTTAAGTGGTGGTTTTTGTATTTGATAAGGTAGAAAACAGTGTGGGAAAAGGAGAAAATGCTGGTTACCAGCATTTTCTCCTTTTCCCACAATCTGTTGAAAAGCCTTACCTTTGAGGATTAGTCCGGATTGGGTAGGAAAGGGTTAACTCTTTATTAAATGAAAAAACTTCTGACTTATCAAAATGGAGGCAAAGGTAGATAAAAGACAAACTGTTGTTCAAATTATGAGACTTCTCTCAGAAAAGGCAGAAAACAATGTGGGAAAAGGTGAATGTGCCTGTTACCAGCTTTTTCTTCTATCCCCACATTTTTTTTTTGAAACACCATCTTTCACAGGATTGTGTGGTAAAGGGTTAAAGTCAGGTTACAGTAATTTTTAATATTATTCTAGCCAGTTCATTGCAACAGTGCCTAAACTCTTTACTGATCAAGAAAATTCTATACTCATCCAGATTAGAAGCTTTTGACTCGTTAAATGTGACCCAAATGATAGGATATGCTTTTGAAAGGGTCATGGGAGCATCATGGAAAAAGGTGAAAATGATGGTAAATATTTAAATCTTTTTGTTTTACAGATAATCCAGTGAAAGGAGATGTTTTCGCTATTCAAGCGCATCCAAACTGTAAGTATATCATTTTCTTTTTTACTGATTTATGTTTTAAATTTTTTACTAGTCTAAACTTTGTTATCTTCCAACCTAAATATGCATCATCTTGATATTATCTGAAACAAATTTTATGGCAACAAATTTGAAAACATCTTCACATAATGTGTATAATCAATATTAACAAAGGTTTGATGCTACAATGCAATAGAAAACCTTGTGGTGAAAAGAGAAATTGCTTGTTTTGAGTGCTGAGTTTTAAATAGAGGTCAAAATGAAGGTGAAAAAAGTTGAACATGATGTTTTTGAAAAGGCTTCTTCATTGGGTCGTTTAAACACACATGATTGTTTGGTCAAGGGTTATAGGGCCTTTTACAACTGAAGTTGTTTATGCAAAAGTCAGTATATATCAAGATCAGACTGCACTAAATGAGGTGGATCTACACTTCCTGCTATGCTGATACATTCTGCCTAATAATAGCCTTAAAATGGCAATTATTGTAGTGGTTTTTTCAGACTGAAATTTTTGATACTCTTTATCTGGCTCTCTAAGAATTAAATATATATGGCCCTTTGCTTCTCACAGGTATAAAAACATGATGAAAAAAATTGAAATTGTTTATCCTTGGCAGCTTCACCTATAGTTACAGTGTTTATGACCATGAAAAATATCCTTATCAGCATGTTTAGCAGAGAATTTATAGTTGGTCTCATTGTTCAATATGATGATTTAATTAGCAACTGAATGTTTTAAAGCACATTGTGTTGTGTAATAAAGAGGTTTTATTGTATATACACCGATTTATTATTACAGGCATGCCCTCGGTACAACACACTAGTCAACCAACGGCTACAGTTGCCCCATGTAAGTAAACACACATCTGTATAATATTCTATAAAAATTAAGAACCATCATCATTAAAATTTAATGTGGCTCATATGGTTGAATTTAATTGTTTTTGAAAGGACAAAGAGGAATGTGCAAACAGAAAAAAGAATCCTGGTTACCAGCACTTTATTTTTCAAAATCTGTCTTCCTTGTGGTTGCAAGAACATGGTATCATGAGGTTAACTCTTTACCTGACGACAAAATTTTAGACTGTTCCACATTGAAAGCATTAGCAGACGACAAACTTAAAGTGACTCAGAAGTTGAAATTTGTTTTGGGAAGGGTAGAAAACATTGTCAGAAAAAAAGGAGAAAATGCTGGTTACCAGCATTTTCTCCTTTTCCCACAATGTTTACAAAAGGCTTCTTTCACAGAGTCATGAAAACCAGGGATTGTTTGGTAAAGAGGTTAAATTAACAATCAACTCCTACTTTACTGATTGTGTACAAATAGATCTAGATTGGATTGCACAGAAATTCATTTTCACAGATTATTTTAGAGAACTCAAAATAACACGGATCAATATCAGACTGCCTGTTGCAGACAATGTAGACTGCCTTATATTTTATAAAATGAGCAACATTTTTTAAAAAAGGGGTTTTATATATCTCAGTGATGCATTATACCAAGCAAGTCATCATATCATTATGGATCCATAAACTCCATTTGTCCAACAAATAACTGAATCATTAGGTACATTGGTCCTTTGACATGCAGAAAATTGACTAATAGCAAGGAGGTTCCTCTCCGATCAGTATTTGTGACCTGTGCAGGCTGACCTGGGTCAATACTTTTTGCAGATGCAATAAACACTTTTTTGACAGAACTGGCTCATATATTTTGGTCCCCCCCCTCCCCCATTTTCGAAATTTCAATGTTGCAGTCTATTCTACTGAATAATGAAGCTTTATTTCATTTATGTAGTGTTTTCAGGGTGTAAAAATTTTCTTTCAGTGTGTGACTACAAGAACAAGCAGTACAAACAAGGCGAGTCCTGGAGCGATGGTTGTCAGTATAACTGTACATGTGAAGATGCTTCCCTTGGTTATTACAGATGTAGAAACTTGTAAGTTTTTATTGAAGTCAAGTCTTTATCAGACAATGAAATTATAGACTTGTCCATTTTGAAAATATTTGCATATAGTAATTTAACCCTTTACCACACATTTTCGAAAACCTAGTGGGAAAAAGAGAAAATGTTGGTAACCAGCATTTTCTCCTTTTGCCATAATTATACCCCGCAAAACGAATGTTTTTGGGGGTGTACTGGAATCAGCCTGTCTGTGCGTCCGTCTGTGCATCCGTCCGTGTGTCCGTCTGTGTCTTGCTGGGGTGTTAAGTCACATCCTGTGACAAGTTCTAGTGTTTCCTCCCTTTCACAGACAGGTGTCATAATTTGAACTGTATTTAACATGTTGTCTGCAAGAGCTTTGGAATACAAAGAGTCTACAATTTATTTCTGTGGGAATTTGGCTCTAGTTTGTATAATATGATAAGCAACACGCAAAAAAGTGCATTCGCACATTTGCGTAAAGGGTCGTCTCGGATCAGCGCAGTGCGCAGGCTAATCTGAAACGACACTTTCCTTTTTTATGTAATTTTCTGTTTCGCGCAAGTCTACTGTAGCACAAAATCTATTGTACTCGTAACGTGCCGTCTCGGATTAGCTTGCCCTGACTGTGCAGGCTGATCCGAGACAACACTTTACGCAAATGTCCGAATGCCCCTTTTTTGCGTGTTGTAAGCCATATGTGGAGATGCTTCTTGTCATTTACAATAGATGTAGGAACCTGTAGGTGTTGATCAAAGTTGACTTACCCTTTATCAGACAACAAAATTTAAACTTGTCCATATTGAAAGCATTTGCAGACAACAAGTTAAATGTAACTTAGATGGTGTAAGTTGTCTTTGATAGGCTGTAGAAATCATTATGGGAACAAGGAGAAAATACATTGTAACCCTGTCTTTCTCAGGAATCATGGGATTGTCTTAACTTATCACAACAAAAATACATGTGTTTCTTTGTAAATGATGAAATAAGAAAATTTCATCTTGACTCTTTTACCAGATGACAAAATTCTTTTAAGTATTTACCAAAGCACTAAGTCTTTGACTCAACGAAATGGAAAGCATTTGCAGACGATAAAAAAAAGAAAAGAAAAAACTCAGATGATGAGTTATGCCTTTGATTGAGGAGAAAATATTGTGGAAAAAGGAGAAAATGCTGGTTACCACATTTTATCACATAAAACCTCCTCCGGCAGTGTATTAAATCCATGACTTATTTTTGATAATACACTAGTGTATTATCGTTTTTTGGGTCCCGGTTCTGATCAGTTTTCAGTCACGAGCGCGTGAAGCGAGAGAAACCAACCACAGTTTGTGCGGGAATTTGTACTGTTACGCCGTTTCGGGGAAAAATTACCTTACTGTTGCGAAGATGTATACGCGTGATAAGTTTTTGATTTTCATGTTTGATAAAAACCAAGAAATGCAGCGAAAGTCTCTTAAAATCAATATTACTGCGGAAATAGGTGGACTTAACCCCTCTATAAACTATTTCACTCTTTTTTTTTGGTGTAAATGTCACAGAACTATCTAGTTGTGTATGTACACATTTGAAACCAAGCTACAACGTAAACATGGACCCGTGAACGGTATAGAGGCTGAAGGTGATGATGCGGGATATTTTTCTCTCTGTCATTCGTTTTATGTGATAAATAGAATCTCACATTTGTGTTTATGTATTATCATTTTTATCAAACTTGTTGACTAAAATGTATTTGACGCTCGCCAAGGCTCGCGTCATACAATTTTAGTCAACTCGTTTGATGAAAATGATAATACATAAACACTCATGTAAGATCCTCTATGTCCCAAAAGAGATTATTTAGTCCCTCTGTCTCTGCTGATTATTGTTTCAATGATGGTTTTGTGGTAAACAGCCAGTAGCTTGGAAAAGAATATTGTGCAAAGCACTGGTAAAAGAAACTCCAGGAAAGCATGGATGTGTGCACTAGCCATCACGATATAACTGAAATAATGTTAAAAATGGAATTAACCCTTTACCACATGGCAAAATTTAAGACCTATCCAAATTGAAAGCATTTGCAGACGACAATTTCATGGTGGCTCAAATGACGCAACTTTTCTTTGATAGGGTAGAAAACTTTGTGGGAAAAGGAGAAAATGCTGGTTACCAGCATTTTCTCCTTTTCCCACAATGTTTTCAAAAGGCCTCTTCTTCAGGGGTGTTAAAAGGCGTCATTGTGTGGTAAAGGGTTAAACACCATACAATCAATCAATCAATCGATCTTTTTCTCATCATCCACAGGTGTCCACAGTACACTAACCTGCCACCAGGCTGTACCCTTGTAACCACACCTGGAGAGTGCTGTGCTGCACCACAGTGCCAGGGAACAACATCCAAACCTCCAGTTATCTACACATTTGGACCTAACAGTAAGTTTGGCATACTTTTGCCTCTTACAGCCTTTGGGGTGGATAATCTAGGTCTTCAGCATACCATTGGCCCTTTACCACACAATCCCGACTTTTAACAACCCTAAGAAAGAAAGCTTTTTAAAACATTGTAGGAAAAGGAGAAAATGCTGGTAACCAGCATTTTCTCCTTTTCCCACAATGTTTTCTACCCTTTCCGAAACAAATTTTGATTTTTGAATGACATTTATTATGTCGTCTGCAAATGCTTTCAAATTGGACCAGTCTAAGATTTTGTCGTTTGGTAAAGAGTTAAACTTATGAAAATATTTCCATGTATAGAGTAGGTGAATACTTGGTAAACTCTCCAAAATTTTAAAAAATATAAGTGTGAAAGTAAAAGTCTTTTGGTAGTATTAATTTGTATGTAAACTGAAGGCAAAAGTGAAGGCCTTTTTGAAACTACATGATAACATGTGTTGATTATATTTGAGCATTTTCAAATAGGTGCAATGATTTCATAACTTGTCTCTGAAAAAAAAATTGAGCATTTTCTGTGTTCCCTAGTGTTTTCAGTATTAAGGGTCATTTAAGGATAGGATTGTTTTGTAAACGGTTAAAGCAATTCTATTTCCTTTGCAGATTTCTGTTACTTCAATGGTAAGGGATATGCCCAAGGACAGACATGGAATGATGGTTGCAGACAATCTTGTACATGTACCGACGCTTCAATGGGATTCTACTCATGTAGGGCAATGTAAGTCTGGCAACTTAGTTTCAGATATCTTTTGTGTGACATGCTTATAACAAATTATTAGATTACTATTAGCAAGGCATTTTCACACAAAATTTGTGTATCAAAAACTTATGGGTAATAACCTTTTTATCCAATACCCTCAAACCTGTATTCAGGAACCACCGAAGGAAAGTAAGGGAAATGATTGCTTGCAACAGATGGTCTTGAATACAAGTTAAAGTTTATTGAAGAAGGAATGTAGAATGAAAGCAGTAGTCTCTTAAAGCAACAAATTGCTTAATACAGGTGGTCAATACAAGCTTAAACGCTTATTATAGTTTCTAACATGACTAATAAGAAAATTTAGAAAATTTGATTGCAGTTTCTAAAATTGCTAATAAAATAAGTCAGAAATTTTATTGTAGTTTTGATAATTGCTTATAAGAAAATTTAGAAAGCTTTATGAGAGTTTCCATAATAACTTATGAAAAATTCAAATACTTTGATCACATTTTAAATAATCAGTGTCATGAAAATTCAGAAAATTTGATGGTACTCTCCATAACTGGTAATAAGAAATTCAGAAATTCTGTTGCAGTTTAGATAATTGCTGATAGGGAAATTCAGAAAGTTTCGTTAAAGTGTAATTGATTGCTTGTATGAAGATTTAGAAAATTTGATTGTACTCTCCTTGGATCTAATTGTAATTAAGAAAATTCAGAAAATTGGATTGCATTTTCCATAGCCGCAAGTTACAAAATTGAAAAAAAAAAATTATTATTGTTACTTTAATTGCTGATACGAAAATTCAGATTACACTGTCCATAATTCATAATTCAAGAATTCAGAATTCAGAAAATTTTTATTACAATTTCCATAGTTGTTAATATGAAATATAAGGATGCTTTCATTACAGTGTCCATAATTAGAAAATTCAGTAAATCTTATTAGAGTTTCTATTATTGCAGATGAGAAGAAAATGATTATGAAGATAGATGAATAAATCTCTAGAGACAAAAAGTAGAATAAAAAAATTTCAGATAATAAGATATTGTGTAAAGGTTTCACTTTTGAATCTGAGCACAGCTTGTGTTGCTTTTGCAAACAATTTATATCAAGATCATACTGCACAGAATGTGCAGTCTGAAGTTCGATCTACATTATCAGCTATTTTATTAAACATTTTGGACAAAACACCTCTGCAAAAGGCTGTTGTTCCTAACCAAAAAGAACAATTTCATTAACCATTTACAGCACAATGTGTCTTTTAATGACCCTGGGAAAGGAGTCTTTCGAAAACATTGGTTACCAGCATTTTCTCCTTTTCCCACAATGTTTTTCTACCCTATCAAAGAAAAATTGCATTATTTGAGCCAGACTGAAATTGCATATGCTTTCAATTTGGACAAGGCTGAAATTTTGTCATTTGGTAAAGGGTTAAAACAATGCTCGCAGTGTTATTGTGTTTGTTTTGTTACATTTTCAACTGTCTAAACTTTTCTTTGTTCTATTTTTAGCTGTCTAAACATTTTTTTTTTTGTTCTATTTTTAGATGTCTGAACATTTCTTTGTTCTATTTTTAGATGTCTGAACTGGAGCCAGCTTCCTTCTACATGTCACATGGAACCAGCACCACCAGGTCTATGTTGTCAACAGCCAAAATGTCCACCACAGATTATCTTACAAATCCCGAGTGCCTACAAAGACCAGTACCCTGGATATACTTATGTGTAAAATAGCATTGTTAACTTTAATAAACTTTAAATAAAGCCTTAAGTACTGTAGTAGAAGATTTGTTTAGTCATGTTCATCTCAAGGTTCTCTCAACATTCATGTATATTTCTCATTACCGTTAAAGTACCTTTTACAGCTTTTGCTGGTTTTAATTCTTTACCACATGATCCCGACTTTAACGACCCTGAAAAAGAAGGCTTTTGAAAACATTGTGAGAAAAGGAAGAAATGCTGGTAACCAGCAATCTCTCCTTTACCACAATGTTTTCTACCATATAAAAGACAAAAATTATCAATTTAATAAAACTGAATTTGTTTTCTGCAAAATGATCTCATTTTGGACAAGTCTGAATTTTGTTTGGTAAAGTGTTAAAGACAGTGTAAATCAAGTTCTGAATATACAAAACATTCTTGATCTACACTGTCTGCTTTGCTTATAGCATTTTTGACAAGAACACCCTTGAAATAGTATATGATTTGGGTCTTGTTCCTGGACTGAAAATGTCTTCAGGTTTATTAAGTACTCCACAGGTTTACATTTTTTGCTGCCAACTAAAAATGTTTGACTTTTTCAGAGGATTAAGCAGCAGACAATATCTTCATCCTATACATATAGGATCTGACATGAGTTGGCGTTGAGATAAAATTTTATTAAACGAGTCTAGGGAAAATGTTATTAAGCGAGCCTTTGGCAAGCTTAGTAACATTTTTTCTGGATGAGTTTAATAAAATCTTTATCTCATACGCCAAAGAATGTCAGATTCTTTTTATCACATAACGATATTTCACAAATCATAGATAAGAAGATGCAAAACCATCTATAGATGCACACGCGGTAATATCAATGAAACCCATTCTCCTCTACGAAATACGTAAAAAATGACGTCAAAAATGACGTCATACAATAGTGATATTAAACGTGTATGAGATAAGAAAATTCGTAATGGGTATATTACACTGCAAACAAGGGAGGTTATGTGATAAAAAACAATCCCAACTTTTAACGACCTCGAGGAAAAAGGCTTTTGAAAACATTGTGGGAAAAGGAGAAAATGCTGGTAACCAGCATTTTCTCCTTTTCCCACAATATTTTCTACCCTTCCAAAAAGAATGTCAATTTTTGAGTACCAATACATTTTATTTTGTTGTCTGGAAATGCTTTCAATTTGAAAAAGTCTGAAATTTTGTTGTTTGGTAAATAGTTAACACACAGCTCTCCTGTAAATTAACTCTAGCAGACAACAAAAGTCTAAATTGGTCCAAATCCAAAGCAATTGTAATGACAAATGTGGCTCAAAATATTGGAATTTGTCTTTGAAAAGGTAGAAATCATTTGGGAAAAGGAGAAAAAGATGGTTACCATCATTTTTTCTTTTTCCCATAATGTTTTCAAAAGCCTCATTCTCATGGTTTTTACAACACAGGACTGCTTTGAAAAAAAAATATGAAGCCTTTTTGTTTTTAGTTTAGGACCTGGTAGTGAAGTTTGTAGATTGAAGATTAAACTACATATTTTGTGCAGTCTGTTCTTGATCTACACCTTCCTCAGGAGCTGCATGAGTTGCTTTTGTCGTTGATAAAATAACCTCATCACTTTCTGAAACAACTGCCAGAAGGTGACTCAAAACATCAATGACAAAAGTTCAGGCTAGTCCAAATTGAAAGCATTTTCAGGAGACACATTCATTTATTTGGGTTTGAAAGAGTATTGTGACTGCCTATTTTCATTTGAAAGTTTAGTAAATGGTCAACCTGAGGTGGCCCTATTGTATGCTGCCTAGGGTAAGAAAGTTGAGTACTCCACTATTAAGTGCAGGCAAACCTAGATGGTTTAACAATGGAGATATCACAAAAATTATTATTATATCGCTTTACCAAAATTTTCCTCTGCTGTACCAACTCTTTGGATTAAATCTCTTGAAAACATTTTAGGAAAAAGGAAGGTGTTGTGTTGTAAACCAACATTTTCTGCTGTCTCCACTAAGTTTTCTACCCCTTTCACTGACATATATACCATCGTTTGAGCCAAAACGATACAACGCTTATTTAGCTGCAAATGCTTTCAGTATGCGCAAGTTTTAATGTTTTTGTTACCTGGTTAACCTTTTACCACACGGCAAAATTTAAGACCTATCCAAATTGAAAGCATTTGCAGACAACAATTTCATAGTGGCTCAAATGATGTAACTTTTCTTTGATAGGGTAGAAAACTTTGTGGGAAAAGGAGAAAATGCTGGTTACCAGCATTTTCTCCTTTTCCCACAATGTTTTCAAAAGGCCTCTTCTTCAGGGGCGTTAAAAGGCGTCATTGTGTGGTAAAGGGTTAACCTTTTACTACACAATCCCTAATTTTAACAACCCTGAGATAGAAGGCTTTTGAAAACCAATGGAAAAGGATAAGATGCTGGAAATCAGCATTGCCTGCTTTTCCTACTGTTTTCTACCCTTCAAAGGCAAGTTCTATCGTTTTAGTCACTTTTAATGTGTTGACTGGAAATGCTTTAAGTTTAGACAAGAGTTAAAGTAGTTAACCCCTAGGCTTGGTGCCCACAGCTAAGTACCTCTAGCTAAAAAGCCGTAGCTAGGTACCCCCTGCTCTATACCACTGGCTAAGTACCCACAGCTAAGTACCTCTGCCTTGCTGTCCACAGTAAGGTACCTCCAGCTTGAGCTTATTTCTCAATCAATGTAAAATAAATATGTATAAATTACAAACTAAGGTACCTCCAGCTAGGAATCCCTGCTAGGTACCCCAAGCCAAATATTTCCAGCTGCCTTCCCTCAGCTTAGATACCCCAGCTTGGTACTTCTAGCAAGGTACTCCCAATTTGGTACCCCTGACAAGGAATCCCCTTCTAAATTCCCCTGGCAAGGTACATGTACCTCCAGTTAGGTACCCAAGTTTAACATTCCCCAGCTTGGTATCTCTAGCAAGGTATCCCAAATTTGGTACCTTTAGCTTGGTATCTCTGGCTTGGTACCAGAATCTTGGTATCCTGTGCTTGGAACCCACAGCTTGGTACTCACGACAAGGTACCCCCAGCTTGGTACCCCTGGCCAGGTTCCCCTTGGATACATACCCCTGGCTAAATAATCCCACTAGGTACCCATGACCTTGGAACCCAGGGTACCCCTTGCTAGGATCACATACCTACACAATGGTACGTCAAACTATGTTCCCAAGTTAGATACCCTAGGCTGGGTACCACTGGCTTTGTATTTCTGTCTTGGTATCCCCTGCTTGATACCTCCAGCTTGGTACCCCTGATCTGGGTACCTAAATCTTGATACCC
The DNA here is from genome assembly GCA_946811185.2 of Hippopus hippopus. NCBI lineage: Eukaryota > Metazoa > Mollusca > Bivalvia > Cardiida > Cardiidae > Hippopus > Hippopus hippopus. The sequence goes on along the minus strand of OX328103.1, from coordinate 7,845,272 downwards.
TTAGCTTCATAGCTTGGTTCCAGCTATGTAACCCTAGCTTGGTATTCCCAGCTGGGTACCATGAGTTAGGTAACCTTGGCAAATAACCCTGGCTAGGTATTTTCCAGCTAGGTACCTCTGGCTTGGTAGCCCAAACTTGGTGCCAGGAGCTATGTGTCAGAAGCAGCTTGGAAACCCTAGCAAGGTACCCCTGGCATTGTATCCCTGACTTGGTTCCCCTGGCTTGGATTGCCCAGCAAGGTACCCCCAGCTCGGTACCTCTGCCAAAGTTCCTGCAGCTATGTGCTCCAGGCCTTTTACCTTCAGCTTTTACACCAAGTTTGTTTCCCCAAGCTGGGTACACTTGGCTTGATACCCAAAAGCTTGGAAACCCCTGCAAGATACCCCTGGCTTTGTACCCCTGCCTTGGTACCTCCCTTTTGGTACCCCTAGCCAGGTTCCTTCAGCTTGGTATGCCCAGCAAGGAAGCCAACCTTGGTACCTCTGGCAAGGTTCCGGCAATTAGGTACCCCCAGCTTGGTTCCCACAGCTAGACACCTAAACTTGGTACCCCTAGCTTGGTACCCCAGCTTGGTCCCCCAGCAACGTACCCTCAGCTAGGTACCCCAGCTACACAACCCAGGGTATCCCTGATCTGGTACATGTACCAGCAGCTAGGTACCTCTGGCAAGGAACCTCCAGCTAGGTACCCCCAGCTAAGTACCCCTGGCTTGGTTTTTCCACCTTGGTACCCCCAGTTTGGTATTCCCTGATTAGTACCTCTGGCTTTAGTATCCCTTGCTTGGTACCTCCAGCGTAGTACCCAAGGCTTGGTACCTTGAAGTTGGTACCCCCTCCTGTCTTGATATCCCAGCAAGGTAACTCAAGCTAGGTACCCTGGTTTAGTATCATTCAACAGGTAGCCCCAGCTCGGTAGCCTCTGCTAGGTACCCATGCTAGGTACCCCAAATTCAGAAACTTAGGGAACCTCAAACTAGGTAACCTTGGCAAGGTACCCATGGTTATGTATGTTCTGGTAAGGTACCTCTGGCTTGGTAACCCTGCATTGTTCCCCCCAACTTGGTACTAGGAGTTTAGTTTTCCCAGCTTGATACCCTCAGATTGGTACCCTGAGCTTTGTTCCCCATGTAAGGTACCTCCCACAAGGTACCCCCTTCTTGATGTCCCTCGCTTGGTAGTCCAAACTTGGTACCATTGGCTTGATTACCCCAGCTTGGTACTTTCAGCTTGGTAACCAAGCTTGGTTACACCCCCCCCTTTTCAAAGTACCTCTGGCAAGGTAACCCAGGTTGGCACCACAGGCTTTGTACTCCTGACTTTAGACCACAGGCTTGGTATCCCGTGCTTGGTTCCCCCAGCAAGATATCCCAGCTTGGTACCCCCCATCAAGGTTTCTCTGGCTTGGTACCCCCAGCTTGATACCTCTGGCAACGTTCCTCAAGATAGGTACCCCTGGCCTGATAACCCTATTTTTGTACCCTCAGCCTGGTCCCCTCAGTTTGGTACCCTCGGCAAGGCTCCCCCTGTTTGGTACTTCTAGCAAGGTAGCTGGGCTTGGTACTCCCAGCTTGGTACGTCTGGCAAGGTACCTCTAGCAAGCTACCCTAGCTTGGTACCCAAGGCTAGGTACCTCTGGCTTGGTACCTCTGGCTAGCTACCTCCTATTTGGTATCCCCAGCCTTGTGCCCTGGCAAGGTATCTCCACCTAGGTACCCCTGGCTTGGTAACCTTGGGTACCTCTGGTAATTCCAGCTAGGTGCCCCTTGCTAGGTACCCCTGACTAGATATCTCTGGCTTGGTACCCCCAAATTGGTACCCAGATCTGGGTACCCTTGGCATGGTGCCCCCAGCTAGGCGGGGGGATAGAAATAGCCTAGCGTTTGGACTACAGACGAATGTGAGTTTTTCAACCATCCCAACTACCTGGTTTTCATAGACTCAGAAAAAAGGGAGACAGAACAAATATTATGTTTTGGATTTCTTTTGCCACCCTTCTGGAAAACTTGTATGGATTGCTTGGATTCACAAGAAACAGATAGAGACGAAAATGTACACGAATTACAGAGAAAATTCAATATTGACTAGGAGTAATATGATATGACTTATGAAGGATTTCATCAGTCCTTAACACAGATGTGTGGAGATGAAGACAGTTACATGGTACATTGGCTTTTATATATGAGTTGAAGAAGAAAACCACTCCAGTCTTACCTAAGGAGGAATGAAGACACAAACTTCAGTGATCTTGTTTTCAGTGTTTTTTTTTTTTCTAACAAGCTTGCTATGGCTTTGTGGTATGATAAAGTTGTCAGTGTGTTCAAAAGGCCTATTTCTCAAGGTCATTTAATCTCAGGATTGTGTGGTAAAGGATTAAAGAAATGAGTGCAATCTACCATAGAATTATTTAACTATATCAGGGACCGTATTCACTTAGTTTTTTCCTCCAGAATTTTCCAAATATGAAAGTGACATAGCTTCTGATTGGCTAAAACATTTGGTTTAGCCAATTAAAAGCTGTGTTACTTTCACATTTAGAAAATCTTGGAGAATAAGACCAAGAACGTTGTTAAGAATGGTTGGTGAATAAGGACCCTGGTGTAGTTTCAACTGATTGGAGATAGAGAAGCTACACATTACATTGCTTTTATTTATAACCTTGAGGGATTGGGCATATGAATTCATATTTGTAGAGGTAACAGATTATTTTCAGAATAATTTATGGAAACACTATCCAACCTTTTGCCTAGTAGATTTAAGTATATGTCACACGCTTCCAGATATGCCTACTTCCAAAAAGTAGTTTCGCATTTCATAAAACTTCCAAACGACTGTATCTTTCTTTACCATATCTTTACTATTTCACCTTATTAACAATTTTCCACATATGCTAGTAAAACTATACTAGAGATCTGCTTTAGTTAAAAATGGGTAATGGGTGATGAATTTTTTATACCTAGGTACTGACGCTTTTGTACTGTACCCACACATACTCCACTCAGGCACTCATTTCAGAGCTACAACAAACTGAAAAAGTTCCGATAACTGGACATCAAGTGTAACGGAGTAGCTGCCCCAGAGCACTCTAGAGTACTCCCTTGTCTGAGGTAGTGCAGTTGAAGCAGTCAGCCTACTCCGAAAAATATGGCAGAAAGGCAAACAATGTCCAAATGTGAAGATTGCAAAAGATAGTTTTTTGATATGGAAGTCTTTGTGAGACACCAATATGTATTGCAAGCTGGTAATTTACACATCAAAAATTGAAATGAAAGTTTGAGGCTTTTAAAAACAATATTGAGGTCATTGTCTACCATTGATGATTTTTAACTCCACTGGCCGAAGGCCAGCAGGCTTATGTCATGGCCTGGTGTCCATCGTGCGTCCGTCTGTGCGTCCATCCATGCGTGCGTGTGTTTCTTCTCTGAAACTACCCATCAAATTTTGATGAAACTTTACAGAAATGATCCTGCCATGGTCCTCTTTAGAATTCGTTGAAAGAATTTGATTCCTTCAAAAACTCTGGTTGCCATGGCAACAAAACTGAAAAATATTGAAAATCTTTGAAAATCTTCTTGTCTGAAACCATTAGGCCTAGGGCTACCAAATTTGGCATGTAGCTTTATCTAGTGGACCTCTGCCAAGTTTCTTCAAATTACAGCCCTGGGGTCAAATTTGGCCTCGCCCCGGGTGTCACAAGTTTTATATGGGCTTACATAGGGAAAACTTTAAAAATCTTCTTGTTCCTAACCATAAGGCTTGAGGCTACCAAATTTTGCATGTAGCTTTATCTAGTGGGCCTCTACCATTGGTGCCCAAATTATAGCCCTGGGGTCAAATTTGTCCCCGCCCCGGGGGTCACAAGTTTTACATGGGCTTTGGAGGGAAAACTTTTAAAAATCTACTCGTACCTAGCCATAAGACCTAGGACTACCAAATTTTGCATGTAGCTTTATCTAGTTGGCCTCCACCTAGAGGGCCCAAATTATAGCCTTAGGGTCAAGTTTGGCCCCACCCAAGGGGTCACAATGTTTACTTGGGGTTATATAGTGAAAACTTTTTATAGTTTTTATATAGTGAAATCTTGTTACTAACCATAAGACCTAGGACTATTAAATTTAGCCCTGTCTTAGGAGTCTCATGTTTTACAGGGCCTTTTATTGAGAAAACTTTGAAAATCTTGGTGTTTATAACCACACATTCTAGACCTGTATAATTTGGTATGGGGCTTTATCTTGTGGACCTCCACCAGGATTCAAGTACTTGTAGCTTTGTGGTCAAAAATGGCTTTGTCCTGGGTTCATAACTTTCTCATAGGATTTTATAGAAAAAAATTTGTATGTCTTCTAGTTTGAAAGCAATCGGCCAAGTATTGTAATGTTTGGCTTGTAGTGTTTTGACTTATTAGCCAGTGGAGCGATACAGGGCCATCATGGCCCTCTTTTTATTTTCACTTGATTAATCTTGGGAGTACGCCGTTTGCTCGGTTTCACTTGATTAGCATGCTGCTCCAGTGCAGTCTAAGTACTCTAAAAAAAAAAAAATTAAAATCAAGTCCACCTTTAATTCTATTGCACATAAGTCTATAGACTGAAATACTTCCAAACATCATTCATTTTTTTCTGCAAAAGTTTTTAAAGCAATGTACACAGTCTATATTGGCTGTTCTCTGAGAAAAAGGGAGTTTAATGCATCTGTAAAAGGTATCGACCAATATCAGCCCGCTCAGGCTGACATGGGTTGAAACCTTTTGCTATTTGTCAATTTCCTGCCTGTCAAGGGAACAGTCTACCACATGATTAAGTCATTTGTAAGACAAAATGGATTATATGGATCCATAATTATTATGTGATGACTTGCTTGGTATCATGCATCACAGAGATGCATTAAACCACCATTTGCTAGAGCTCCATTTATATTCATGTAGGTACATGTGAGTAATTGTCAGGTGAGTACCCTGGTACAAACTTTGTATTTGTACTTGTTTCAGCCCAAGGTTGTTGATATCATAGCTTGAAAGGTACCGAAATTTTATGATATTTTACCACCAAATGACAGAAGTTAAGTCTTGTCGAAATTCAAAGCAGAGCAATTTGCAGACAACAACAACAACCAAAAATGTGTCTCAAAAACTAAAGTTTGTTTTTTGAAGGCACAAAAACATTGTGGGAAAAGGAGAAAATGCTGGTAACTAGCATTTTCTGCTTTTCCCACTGTGTATTCAAATGCCTTTTCCCTGCTGCCAGTGTCATTAAAAGTCAGGATTGTGTGATAAGGTGTTAATAAGCAAAACTTTTAACGACCCTGAGGAAGAAGTCTTTTGAAAACATTGTGGGACAAGGAGAAAATGCTGGTAACCAGCATTTTCTCCTTTTCCCACAAAGTTTTCTACCCTATCAAAGAAAAATTGCGTCATTTGAGCCACTATGAAATTGGCGTCTGAAAATGCTTTCAATTTGGATAGGTTCAAAACTTTGCTGTGTGGTGAAGAGTTAAGGTGAAATTTTGAATTTTTACTAAACAGTGAAATTGTATAGACTGGTCTAAATAGAAAGCACTTGCAGATGACATATTTAATGTTCTTGAAATGAATGTAATTGTAATTGACTGTGAAAGTGTGGAAAACCTTGTGGGTTAAGGAGAAAATGCTGGTTACCAGCATTTTCTCCTTTTCCCATAAGGGTCTCTAAGGGCTGTTTCGTTAAAACTCTGTGGTAGAGGGTTGAGTTTTTAAGCATTGAAGGGTATGTACAGTGGAAGGACCACATCTTAATTTACCTGGGATTTTATTTGTGCCATGTTTGATCTGGTTAGCTATATAGGACCATCATGGCCCTCTTGTTATATTTTTTACAGCTCAACCAGTCACCACAGGTGGTAATACCTGCAAAGACAACTTGGACAATTGTGCCCAGTTAGGTCAACTATTTTGCTCTGGACAATTCTTGGACTTTGCCAAAATGAACTGCCAGAAGTATTGTAACCTCTGCCGGGGAAGCCCAGGAGGTATGTCAACTCTTTTCTAGTTGCCAATATTTTGGCTCATCCTTATTGAATGCATTATGCAGATGACAGATCGTCTTGGATATACCGGTACTGGTTTTTTTTATGTTGATGGTCTTTGATGTTGCGCTCAAGAAATTTTTTGGAGATGACACATACTTTTGAGGGACAGGATTTTTTAAGGGAATCAGACTCAGATATTCTAAACAACACCTAATAGAAGAAGCTTTGCAATGCATACTATATAATACAAAAGCATGCATCAAAAAACTTGTTTCTAATATTCTTTAAATTAATTAATAGATTAACCAGGTAATTGTCCTGCACCCAAATTTGAGAGAGACAAATTTTTTAAATTTGGACGACTTGTCCCTCTCCTGGCTCTTACACAATGTTAATAGTAACATAGGTGTAGCACCCATAATGCACAATACGTAACTTCTTAATAGAAACTGTCAGCAGACAACAAATTTGATTTGGGCCAAATGATAGGATTTGTCTATGAAAGGGTAGAAAACAGTTTGGGAAAAGGAGAAAAAACTAGTTAAGAGCGTTTTCGGCTTATTCCAAAATGTTTTCAAACACCTCCATCTCTTCCTTGTAAAATGCCGGTTGGTTTGATAATAGGTTGAATAGTGTTTTTCTTTTTATATTACAGCTGTGGTCACACCAAAACCATCTGCAACCACGCAGTCAGAGTGTAAGTATTCAGAGATTTTGATCACAACCAGTTTGTCTGTTGTCCTTTTAACCCTTTACCACACGACAAAATTTTAGACCTGTCCAAATTGAAAGCATTTGTAGATGACAGTTTTAATGAGGCTCATATGAAATGATTTTTCTTTGATAGGGTAGAAAACATTGTGGGAAAAGGAGAAAATGCTGGTAACCAGCATTTTCTCCTTTTCCCACAATGTTTTCAAAAGCCTTCTCTTTCAGGGGCGTCAAAAGTCGTCATTGTGTGGTAAAGGGTTAACTCTATACAAAACAACAAGGTTTTTGACAGGTCCAAGCTGAGAGTGTTAATTTTGTAGTTGACAAAACAAATGTAACTCAATAATCGAAATTTATTTATGGAAGGGTGGAAAAAATTGTAGGAAAAGGAGAAAAGGCTGGTTACCAGTATTTTCTTCTTTTCCAACAATCTTTTCCAAAGGCTTTTTTTGGCATTGTTAAAACTCAAGATTATGTCTTAAAGGGTTAAATACAAATACTTTAAGTTGCAGGCTAAGTATTTACCATTAAATCTGGTACAAGGTTAGATTGAATGGCTTTTTATCCCCTGCCAAAGGCGCAGGGATATAATTTTTGCGTTTTCAGTCTGTTTGTCCATCTGGATAGATATCTTCTAAAATCCTTGTCGAAAATTGATGAAACTTCAGGAATGGATTGAACTTGAGGCCTTTAGCTTATCCTTAGGCAAAACACTTCAAAGCCCTAGTTCTGGTCAAATCAAGTATATATTTAGTAAATAAGCGAGCTGTAGCTCGCTGAAAGTAGAACATAAGCAAAAGCACTGCCAGTAGAGCAGTGATGCTGGATACAGTCTGTTATAGAACATAAATTTCACTCAGCATTTAGCAACCTTGGCCTTCTTTGAGGTTTTTGATGCTCTGTCTGTAATAAAAATGTAATAAAAATTGCTGGTTACCAGCATTTTCTCCTTTTCCCACAATGTTTTCAAAAGCCTTCTCCCACAGGGTCGATAGAAGTCAGGATTGTGTGGTAAAGAGTTAATTATCTTTGTGCATCCACTCCTTGCATCATCTTCAGTACTCTTTTGTCCTTTTTTTTAACAGCTCATGCCACTTGAACACTGCAGATTTATTCAACTGTGGCTTCACCCTTCCTTCTTTTAATAATTAAACCCTTCAGATGGACTATGGCCTAAGTTTATAAATAATTTTCATCGCTGGGCTAGCTTCTACCACTTCCAAAAACACCATTTTTTACCTTATTCCTCCTTCAATAGGTCTCACAAAAAACTACATGTATTATCCTAATGTTGTCTTTCAGTAGTGACCTCACTTTGCACAGATTGTCAAATGATGCCATTCATCACATTGACATAATTGCAGGAGATTTGAATTAGACGATTCTGAAATATTTTGGTTTTTAAAAGTATGACAACAGTGATTTTATGGTGTGCTTTGGGGCAGCAGACCTTGCGCCTTTTACGATGAAAATAACAATATCGAATCTAAAGTTAGACTGGTGATTTCATTCTCTTTACAACACAACAAAAATAAAGACTTGCCCAAATTCAAAGCATTTGCAGACGACAAAATAAAAGGTAACTCAAAAATAGAAATTTTTGTTTGGAAGGGTAGAAAACATTACCAGCATTTTCTCCTTTCCCACAATGTTTGCAATAGGATTCTTTCTTAGGGTCATTAAAAGTGCGGATTTTGTGATAAAAGGTTAAATTGCAATGATTCAGTCTATTTTACTGACTGAAGGAGTCCATTTTAACCCTTTATTGCCCAATCCCGAGTTTAAGCAACCACCAGGAAAAGGACTTTTGAAAACATTGTTGGAAAAGGAGAAAATGCTGGTAACCAGCATTTTCTCCTTTTCCAACAATGTTTTCTACCCTGTCAAAGAAAAATTTCTTAATTTGTGTAACATTTAGCTTTTTGTCTGCAAAAGGCTTTGAATTAGGTCAATTAAAAAATTTTGTTTTGTGGTAAAGAATGATCACTTTGTAGGTTTACACATTTGCTTTCAGTGTGTGACTACAATAATAAGAAGTACAAACAAGGCGAGTCTTGGAGGGATGGCTGTCGATATAACTGTACATGTGAAGATGCTGCCATCGGTTATTACAGATGTACACCATTGTAAGTTTTAATCGAAGTCGCCTCTTCACCAGTACGCCGAATTGTGGATTTGTCCATATTGGAAGCAAATGCAGGCAATAATTTAACTCTTTCCCAAGCAATGACATTTTAGAATCGCCCATATTGAAAGTATTTGCAGATGAAAGCTGTTTTGTTACTTATATGATGGTGTTTGATTTTGAAAGGATGGAAACATTGTAGAGGAAGGAGAAAATGCTGTTTATAAGCACTTTCTCCTTTCTCAACAACTTTTTCAAAAGGCCTTGGTCTTAGGGTTGTTAGCTCACCTGAGCACAAAGTGCTCAAGGTGAGCTTTTGTGATTGTGTTGTGTTCAGCGTGCGGCATCCGTTGTGCGTCATCAACTTTTACCTTGTGTACGCTCTAGAGGCCACATTTTTAGTCTGATACTCACGAACTTGGTCTGAATATTTGTCTTGATGATACCACGGACGAAATAAAAAATGGGTCATGTCGGGTCAAAAACTAGGTCACTAGGTCAAATCTTAGAAAAACCTTGTGTATGCCGTAGAGGCCACATTTTCAGTCCAAAACTCTTGAAAATTGGTCAGAATGTTTGTCTTGATGATATCTCAGTTGACTTTGAAAATGGTTCATGTCTGGTCAAAAACCCACCGAGAGAAATTCTAGAAAAATTAATTAAGCTTGTGCTAGAGGCCAAATTTTCTGTCCAATAATTATGAAAGCTTGGTAGAATGTTTGTCATATCTCGAAAGAGATTGAAAATGGGTCATGTTTGTTCAAAAGACTCAGGTGAGCAACTTCAGGGCCGTCATGGCCCTTTTGTTAAATCTCAGGATTGTGTGGTAAAGGTTGAATTGGGCTATAAGTTTTATATGGGAAAATGCTTTTCTTTCTTACTACATACATATACTAGTAAGTTTTGATCAAAGTCAACTCTTTGCAAAAAAAAAATTTGCTTTGTCTGCGTATGTCATATTCTTTGAAGATTCGATCTGTCTGCTATGATGCACCACTTTCCTGCACAGGATAAGTATTAATATACAGTGTATAAACCAAAACTGGCCGCTATTAAAGTAGCAATGGAGCAAATGGCTATTAACAATACCTCTGTGGAAAAATTCTAGCCCATTTTCGGCCCAAATTTCTTTAGGGACACCAGGATTCGCGCAGGGTTTTCCCAGACTTATCAACAAAAAATGTCTGGGGTTATACCAAAGCTATTTCCCAGACCTGTGGCAGCTGTTTTTATAAATGACTGGTGCATAGATTACATGCTGTAACTAACCATAGCTGGATGAATAGTAAATGGTAACGTTTTATTGAGTAAATATTTATTTTGATTATTTTGAAATTTAAATTACCCGGTAATGGTTGTAGTTTTGAAAAGTAGTCCAGTTCTGTACTCAAAATGCCCAAATCATATAGGTTTGTATTTGAAGTATGCCACCTAGCGGAAGATAAGGAAAGATTTGTTCCATATTGGAAGCAGTTGCAGAGGACAGTTAATTCTTTACCACACAATCTGGAGTTTTAAGACTTTTACAAAGAAGGCTTTTGAAAACATTGTGAGAAAAAGGAGAAAATCGTGGTAACCAGCATTTTCTCCTTTTCCCACCATGTTTTCTACCTTTTCTGATAGAAATCTCATCCTCTGTGCCTCAGTTAATTTGTCATCTGTAAATGCTTTCAGTTTAAACCAGTCAAAAATTTTGTCATCTGGTATAGAGTTAAGTCTAAAATTTTGTCATTTGGTATAGAGTGAAGTCTTAAATTTTGCCATTTGGTACAGGGCTAAAGCAAGAAAAAGATGTGAAAACTTTGAGGCAAAAATAGTGTTTGCTATACATTTTTTGTATGATCCACAGATGTCCGCAGTATGTCAGCTTGCCACCATGCTGTAGTCTTTTAACCAGGCCTGGAGAATGCTGTGCTACACCAGTTTGTTCGCCAACAATGACTCAGTGCATTGCGCCTGGAAATAGCGGTGAGTTTGGCATACTTTTGTCTCATATCTCTTTACCACACAATCCCGAGTTTTAACGTCCTGGTAAGAGAAGGCTTTTGAAAACATTGTGGGAAAAGGAGAAAATGCTGGTAACCAGCATCATCTCTTTTTCCCCATAATGTTTTAAACCATTCCCGAAACAAATTTTATTTTTACAGTCACATTTACTTTGTTGTCTGCAAATGCTTTCAATATAGACCAGTCTGAAATTTTGTTGTTTGGTAAAGAGTTATGGGTGTTGAAGTTCATGTGTGGTATAAAGGGATCTATCATCCTATTAAACTTTACCTCTGTACCACATGACAAAAATGTAGACTTGTCTAAGTTGAAAATATTTGCAGACAACAATTTAAAGGGGGCTCAAGAGATGGAATTTGTATTTCATGGGGTAGAAAACATTGTGTGAAAAGGAGAAAATAATGGTTACCAGCATTTTCTCATTTTCCTACAATATTTTCAAAAGGCTCTTTTCTTAGGGTCGTTAAAACTCGGCATTGTGTGGAAAAGAGTTGAAATAGTAAATTTCTACATAAAGTAGGTCAATACTTGGTAAACAATCCATAATTTAAAAAAAAAGATATGTGTTGAAATGAGTTTTTATTGGACTTTCTTTAACCCTTTTTGTTAAGCACCATTAACGCAGCTGGTAGAGTGCAGGACTTGAGAACAAGGGGTCCCTGGTTCAAATTTCCAGCTCGATCAATTTCTTTCTGAGGATTGATGATAGTCATTGCAACAGAATTTATTCCTCCCTCACCACTGATCATTGTTTTGACATGTTTATGTTGGAAAGCCGTCAGTAGCTTGGGAAGAGTAATGTGCAAAGTACTGCTAAAAGGAAACTCCAGGAAAGCATTGACAGATGTACTGGCTGCTGTGGAATTACTAAAATAATATTGAAAACATTGTTAAACACCATACAATCCATCAATCAAATTTTTAATGAAAATTTCTGTATAAAGTAGGTCAATACTCAGTAAAGTATCCATATTTAAAAAAATATATATGAGCTGTGCTCTGTGAAAAGGGGGCTCAATGCATCTGCGAAAAGTATCGACCCAGGTCAGCCTGCGCAATCCGCGCAGGCTGACCTGGGCCTAAACTTTTCGCTGTAGGTCAATTTTCTGTTTGTCAAAAGACCAGTCTACCTCATGATTAAGTTGGTTATTTAAAAAAGTAGCTCTTATGGATCCATAATTATGTGATGATTTAGGTTGGTATCATATATCACGGTGATGCATTAAGCCCCCTTTTGCCAGAGCATGGCTCATACAATTGTGGTAATAGGTCTTTATGTAGTAATCCCTTAACCCTTTACCAAACAGTACTATGTTTTAACAACCCTGAAGAGGTAAGCTCTGAAAGCATTGTGGGACAAGGAAAAAAAATACTGGTGATATTCTCCTTTTCCAACATTGTCCAAATTAAAGGTATTTACAGGCAACAAATGAAATAGGGTCCAAATGATTGAAGTTAGCATACATTGTGGAATAAGGAGAAAATGCTGGTTACCAGCCTAACTTGCCACCAGGCTGTATCCTTGTAAACTCTCTTGGAGATTGCTGTGCTGCACCACAATATCGGGGAACAACATATAGACCTCTGTTTATCTACATATTGGCCCCTTAGTAAGTTTAGCATGCATTTAGGAGGGCATTGAGTAATGATGTCAAGAGTAAGTCAATCTTTGGTATACTATCTAAAATTTGTAACAAGAATGCCATGATGGCCCTGAATCACTTACCTGAGCCTATGTGCATTTATGAACTTGTCTGAGATATTGTCATGACAATCAATCTGACCAACTTTCAAGAACATCAAACTGAAAATGTGATCTTTACAATGAACTCAAGCTTTTTCAGAGATTTGACCTGGTGACCTACTTTTAAACCCAAGGTGACCTATTTTCCTCGTCTAGTGACCTACTTTTTGACCTAACATGACCCTTTTAGACCAAAAAGGGAATGTCATCACAACAAACATTCTGACAACTTTCATGAGTATAGGACTGAAAATATGGCCTCTGGAGTGTATACAAGTTTTCAGCTATTTGACCTGGTGACCTACTTTTAAACCCAAGGTGACTAATTTTAAGTTAGGGTTGAGATAAATTATTAAGACATTTATGCAGTCCAACTTTCTTGAGTATCTGAGAATATGGCCTCTAGAGCATACAAAGAATTTTTTGAAGATTTGACCTATTGACCTAAATTCTGACTGTACTTGACCCAATTCTGAACCAATCTGAGATATTATCACCACATGCATTCTGTCAAACTTTTATCAGTTTCTGGCTGAAAATGTGGCTTCTAGAGCATAGATACGGTTCTCTAAGATTTGACCAAGTGACTACACTTTTTGACACTACATGACCCATCTCAAACTAGTGTGAGATGTCTTCAAGACAAACATTAAGACCAACTTTCACCAGTATTCCATAGTAAATATGGCATCTACACAATGTTCAAGTTTTTTCCAAGATTGGACTCAGTGAGCTACTTATTCAGCCCCTTGTGACTCAGTTTAATACTCTTCTTGAGATATTATTGAGACAAACATTCTGACAAATTTTCAAAAGTATTGGACTGAAAATGTGTGTTTTGGTAGTAGACCCCTAACGCTTCTAGTGCAACATGGAATGAAATTTCTTGTTAGTTGATAAATAAGAATTTATACTGATATAATACTTTTGCACATTTTTAACTGACCAGAAATTCCTTTGATGTCTATCTTGAAATTATTTGTTGATACTTTTGTTAGTTTCCTGAAAAGGGAGGTAATTATTATCTCCCTTCGTAATGAGAATATAGTGGTTTTACATTTATAAATGATAATTCTAAGAAGGAAAAAAAGGAAAAAGTGGCTCAGTTAAAGCAGTGCAATAATACTCATTTTTAATCGTAGCAAATTTAGTAGGATAATATTATAGTGGAAATAGCTGTTTTCCATTAGGGGTCTACTACCTTAAGTGATTTTCATCAAAGATGTGACCTGGTGACCTACTTTTTGATGCGATGAGACCCAGTTTCAAACTTGTCTGAGATATTACCTACCAAACCAAACATTCTGACCAACTTCCATGAGTATTGGACTGAAAAGGTGGCTTCTAGAATGTACACAAGGGTTTTTCAAAGATTTGACCTGGTGACCTTTTTAACCCATCTTAACCCATTTTCAAAGTCTTGTGAGAAATTATCAAGCAAACTTTTTGACCAATTTTCATGAGTACTGGACTGAAATTGTGGCATCTAGAGAGTACACAAGGATTTTCAAAGATGTGACCTGATTTTGTAAACATTGTGGGAAAAGGAGAAAATGCTGGCAACCAGCATTTTCTCCTTTCCCCACAATGTTTTCTACCTTTCCAAGGTGGAATTAACGTTTTTTAGTTACATTCATTATAATTATCTTCTGAAGATGTTTTCGATTTAGACCAGTCTGAAATTTTGTTGTTTAGTAATGAGTTAGGGCAAATAGGAGGCAAAGACCCATTGGAATGATACTTGATAACATGGGTCAATGGTATTGAAGAATATTCAACAATAATATCTTTTCTTTTTCTCAAAAAAAAACAACTGTCATTTTGACACTTTCACTACTGAATAAATAAATTACGTTTTCTCAAAAGCTAAAAATACATTTCCTCTGCAAGATCAACAGACAATTTGGTCATACTCTAGAACATAGCAGTGGACAGTGTAGATCAGAGATCAGACTGCACGTTTTGTGCAGTCTGATCTTGATCTACATTGTCCACAAAAGCTTCTGGTGTCGTCTGTGGTATGGAATGGGTTAAAAGGTCATTTAAGGTCTATGGCCCATAACTCATTGGTAAACAGTGACTTTTTCGTAAAGGCTATCTGGCCAATCTCTGCAGCTTCTGTCTTTTAATATGAGAGTTTGGGGCCGTAGACCTTAAGTATGGTATTGTATTGTACAGAGTTATAACAAGTTTCAATTCCCCTCCAGATACCTGTTACTTCAATGGTACAGCATACACTCAAGGACAGAAATGGAATGATGGATGTAGACAATCTTGTACATGTGTCGATGATTCAACGGGATACTACTCATGTAGGGCAATGTAAGTTTGCCAACTTGGTTTCAGATATCTTCTGTGTGACATGCCTATTCAAATTAGGCCCAGTCTGATAGCTCAGTTGGTAAAGATCAAGCTTGAAACAAAGGGGATGTTGGTTCGAATCCCCAGTTTGGCTGATATCTTTCCAAGGATTAATGAAAATCATTGCTACAGGAATCATTCTTCTCTCACCTCTGTTCATTATTTTGACAATTATCATGTAGTATGATCTTGATCTAGACTGTCTGCTATTTTCACAAAATATTTTGACCAAAACAAACTTTTCCCACCATGTTTGCAATATTAGGACTGCTTCCTAAACTGTAAAAGGTGCTTTTCATTAATTCATCATCGTACTGGTTAGTGCACATTCTTTGTACTATTTTTAAACCTATTCTATTAACTATCCAAAGTTTTCTTTGTTCTATTTTTAGCTGTCTGAACATTTCTTTGTTCTATTTTTAGATGTCTAAACTGGAGCCAGCTTCCTTCTACATGTCACATGGAACCAGTACCACCAGGTCTATGTTGTCAACAGCCAAGATGTCCGCCACCGATCATCTTGAAAATCCCGAGTGCGTACATGAACCAGTACCCTGGATATACTTATGTGTAAAATAGCACTGCTGACTTTAATAAACTTTGAGTAAGTCTTAATGTAAGTGTTCTTTGATTCATATCCCATCACAAGGTTCTTCATGACACACCTCTGTGTACTGTAGACTTCTTTAAAAAACAACATAATTTTAGACATTCCCAAATTGAATACATTATCCGACGACAAATTACTTGTAGATCAAATTATAGAGTTTGTCTGTTGTTAAGGTAGAAAAGGAGAAAATGCTGGGTACTGTGATCTATGTGTATCTTCTGACTTTTCTGGCTTTTTCAAAAAAAAAAGATATGGTTAAAGTTTAAATTTGTATGACTGATTTAAAATTTGGGGAACGAAATATCATTTCTGTCAAGGATCACCAGACATCATCAAACATCAAAAGTTAATTTGGTAATCAAAAGGTAATAGGTAATAACACTTGTTTAGCAAGTGTTTATCCACTGTTTAACCACTGTCTTCAACGACCGTCATGGAGAAGGAATCGGAAAAGATTGTGGGAGAAGGAGTAATAAGGTGGTAAATACCGTTTTCATCCTTTCTAACAATTTAAGTTGTCATCTGCAAATGCTTTCTATTTTGTTAAGTCTAAAAAATTGTGGAATGGTAAAAAGGTAACCTCTGATTTACTTTATCAAGCATACAAAAAGATTCGTTTAAAACAGGAATAATCAACCAGAGCTCCAGATAGAGGGAGTGATTTTGATTTCGAAATTGAAAATATTAAATATTCTCCACTAAACCTATGTTGTGGGTACTCATTAGAATCGTCTCATCGAGACGATTCTAATGAGTGCCCACAACATAGGGTTTCGAAGAGAAATAATGACTTAAGAATACCATCACTCCCTCTTATCTGGAGCTCTGATCAACAGAAAATAAGTTTTTACCTTTTTAAGACGATCATCACATGGCTTATGTGTTCACATATATTTGAACCTTGCTCTGTGGAAAAGGGGTTTAAAGCATCTGCAAAAATGTGACAAATCAGGTCAGCCTGCATAGTCCACCCAGGCTGACATAGGTTGAAACTTTTTGCTACTGGTCAATTTTTCTGCATATCAGTGAACCATTCTACCTTATGATACAGTTGGTTGTAAGACAAAATGGATTGAGGATTGAAGGCTTTTAAAAACATCATAGGAAAAGGGACAAGCATATTCCCCTTTTCCCATGATATTTTCTTCCTTTCTTTAATGCAAAATTAATAATTTGGGCCACATTTAATTTGTCATTTGCAAATGCTTTCAATGTGGAGGAGTCTATTGTTTTTATCTGGCAGAAAGTCATAACTTGACTAAACTGTATTAAATCTGGGTTTGTATTCACCGTCCATTCTGAATTAATGGTTGAATGTATGGTGTTTAATGCCGTTTTCAACATTATTTCAGTTATATCACGGCGGCCAGTGCACCTATCCATGCTTTCCTGGAGACTCTTTTACCAGTACTCCGCAAAATTTTCTTTCCAAGCCACTGGCTGCTTTCCCACATAAGCATCGTCGAGACAGTGGTCAGCGGTGGGAGAGGAATGAATCCTGTTGCAATGACTGTCATCAATCCTCGGAAAGAAATTGGCCGAGCAACGACCCTGAGAAAGAAAGCTTTTGAAAACATTGTGGCAAAAGGAGAAAATATTGGTAACCAGCATTTTCTCCTTTTTCCACAATGTTTTCCAACCTTCCATAAACACATCCTCTTATTTCTGTCACATTTATTATGCCATCTGCAAATGCTTTTAATTTGGACAAGTCTAAAATATTGTTCTTCGGTACACTTTACCCTTTACCAAACTGTCCCATGTTCTAATGTTCGAAAAAAAGAGGCCTTTTGAAACACTGTTGATAAATGAGAAAATGCTGATTACTAGCAATTTTCTCCTTATACCATGATGTTTCATAACCTTTTAGAGAAAAAGATTATAAATTTAACTACATTTGATGTATCGTTTGCAAGTGCTTTAAATTTTGGGTAAAGTCTAAAACTTTCTTGTTTGGTAAAGACCGTATCACAAAACTAGCTATGTGATTGGTCAAGATGCTCAGTTTTGGCCGATCAGATGGCTAGACTTGAAAGCTAGGATTAGAATTGAAATTTAAAATGGTTGGTTAACCTTACCAAAAGAAAAAAAAAATTGGACTGGTCTGAATAGAGAGCATTTGCAGACGACAGAATAGATGTTCCTCAAAAAATTTAAATTTGTTTCGGAAAGGATAGAAAACATTGTTGGAAAAGGAGAATATGCTGGTTACCAGCATTTTCTCCTTTTCCCACAATGCTTTCAAAAGCTTTCTCTCTCAGGGTTGTTTGAAGTTGGGATAGTGTGGCAAAGATTAATATAAATCCTACACAATCAAAGATCTTAGAATAACACAAACAAGAGGGCCATGACGGCCCTGTATTGCTCTACTAACTAATAAGTAAAAACCCTACATGCCAAACATAACAATACTTAGCCAATTGCTTTCTAACTTGAGGACATACACATGGCTAAATTTGGTAGCCCTGGGTCTTATGGTTGGTAACAAGAAGATTTCTAAACTTTTCACTATATAAGCCCATGTAAAACTTGCGACCCCAGGGGGAGGGCCAATTTTGACCCCAGGCCTATAATTTGGGCCCCCTTGGTAGAGGCCCAGTTGATAAAGCTACATGAAAAATTTGGTAGCCCTAGGCCAAATGGCTAGGTACAAGAAAGTTTTTAAAGTTTTCCCTATGTAAGTCCATGTAAAACTTGTGACCCCGCTGCAGGGCCAAATTTGACCCCAGGGCTATAATTTGGGCCATCTTTGTAGAAGCCCAAAAAATATAGTAACATGAAAAATTTGGTAGCCCTAGGTCTAATGGCTAGGTACAAGAAGATTTTTAAAGTTTTTGCAATGTAAGCCCATGTAAAACCTGTGACCCCCGGGGCAGGGCCAAATTTGACCCCAGGGCTATAATTTGAAGAATCTTGTTAGAGGTCTTATAGATCAAGCTACATGCCAAATTTGGTAGCCCTGGTCCTTATGGTTTCTGACGAGAAGATATTCAATATTTTTCAGTTTTGTTGCCATGGCAACCAGAGTTTTTGAAAGAATCAAATTCTTTCAACAAATTCTAAAGAGGACCAAGGCAGGATTATTTCTATCAAGTTTCATCAAAATTGGATGGGTAGTTTTAGAGAAGATGTTTGAAATAGAAGTTAATGCATGCATGCACGTACAGATGCACCGACAGACGGACAGACGGACACACGACGGACACCGAACCATGATATAAGCCTGCTGGCCTTTGGCCAGTGGAGCTAAAAAATGAATACAAAAATAAAGCAAACATATTGGTGTCACAATTTTTTATCACAGAATACTCTATTGAAGAAAATGACTTCAGTTTTTTCAATTTTTTGAAATGGAATTGCTCAATGTCCACAAAAAAAAAAATATATATGGGGCCATGCTCTGGCAACGTGGGGTTTTTGGTCTAAATTTTGTCTAAAAACTGACTAAATCATGAAGCAGAAAAGTCCTTGGACATGCAAAAAATTTACAATTAGCAAAATGTTTCCACCCATGTCAGCCTGCACAGGCTGACATGGGTCGATTCTTTTTGCAGATGTCCTAAGCCCCCTTTTCACACAGCATGGCTTGTATATAAGTGTATGGCATGGTTTGGCATCAGTAAATTTTACCTCTTTAGCAGTTGACAAAACGTGTGAGTTCTGTGACATTTTTTACCTTTAAAGTGCAGCTCTTGAATTATATAAACCTCCCCTTTTTAAAATAGATGGAGTTAATCACAAGTTACAGTTAAGATCTTGATGTAGACTTCAGTGTTTGCCAAAGCAACATAAGCTAAGCTTTGCTCACTAGTAAAGGTAGACATCTTTTGAAAACAACGAAGGAGATAGATGACAAAAAGCTGGACTTACAAAATTTAAACAGGTGAATACCACTACTCAAATAAAACTCAAATGATGGGATCTGTCAGGGGAAGGATGGAAAACATTGTTGGAAAGGGAGAAAATGCTGATTATACCAGTATTTTCTCCTTTTCCTACATATTTTCCCCTTTTAACCCTTTACTACACAATCCCAAGTTTTAATGACAGTGACGGATTGCTTTTGATATCACGGTGGGAAAAGGAGAAGGTGCTAGTAACCAGTGTTTTTTCATTTTCCAAGAACATTTTATTCCCTTTCACAGACAAATGCCATATCATTTGAGCCACATTATATTTGTTTATTGTTATGCTTTAATTTTTGACAAATACAGAATATTGTCATCTGGTTAGGAGCTGATTGAATGGTGTTTCACTGTGCTTTCAACATTATTTCAATATCATGGTGATAGCTTATATAATCATGCATGTTCTGGGTTTCCCCTGTTCCAGGCCAGGGATCTGAAATGTCTTGCTCAAGGACACTCCCATGAAAAACCCAGTGCTTACAGTTAGGCTTGAACCCAAGCCCCTAGGTAGAAAGCTAACAACAGGATCCATTTCCCCAACCATTTCTAGCTTCATTCTCAGTCTTATTCTGGATTTAGAAAGTAACACAATTTGCATTACTTTAAAATTTAGAAAATTCTTTAGAATAAGACTAAGAATTTTCTTAAGAATGGTTGGTAATACAGAACAAGGATTATGTGTTCTCAAGATGAAGAGTTCGTTGAAAACTGGTGTATATTGGTACCATCATCAACTTTGATAACAGTCAATTCTGGTTCATGTTGAACTTGTCCCACAATGTTTTCTCGTCCAGACAGATCTTCCGATTCTGGTAAATGAAAGGTTATAGTATGTGTTGTCACGCCTTGACTGGAGTCTGTTTCTATTGATGTTTGAATGTCTCCATTCTCCATGCCAGCGACCACTTGATTATTGTCTCCGTGGGAATTTTGAGAAATAGCCGAAAGCGCTGAATATATCAACTGGGCTGCAGCCATATCTGACTGAGCAACACCATCATAGCCTGCCATGTCTGGGATTTCGTCACTAGATATGATCTGATTATCTGTCTCTTTCATTTCAATCTGCATCTGTAGTGGTTCATTTTGGTCGATCTCTTGCATCGCTGATGCAGGAATGTGAACAATTTGAGGTAAAGAAATATTCTGCAGTGCTAGATTTTGTGTACTGAAATTAGGGATCATACTAGGGTTAAGGGCTATAGTTGTCACTTCCTGTTTGTCCAATAAGGATTTTGACTTTCTGTGTTTGAGATTTGCTTTCACATTTGATTGGCTATCTGCATTTTCAACTGTCTTCTCGATCAAACCATTTTTATGATCTTTTAAATGGTTCTCATATTGCTGCATGTTGACTGTTCTATATAGACACATTGAACAGTTATAAATCCCTCCCATACCTGGATGTTTATTTTTTATGTGAACTTTCAGCGAGATTGCCTGAATACAAGCATACGGACAATGCGGACACTTGTATGGCTTTTGTCCCGTATGACGCATTTTGTGTCGACGCAAAGAGTTGTGATCCCCACACGAATAATGACATATATCACATCTGGAATTGAAAAAAGAAACATAGTTACGTGATGTAGTGAAATGCATTTTTGTAACCATTTACCAGACGACAAAGATTTAGACTTTTCCAAATTGTGAGCATTTGCAGACAAATTGCATGTGACTTACATGATAGGATATGTCTTTAAAAGGGTAGAAAACATTGTGGGAAATGGTGAAAATGCTGGTTACCAGCATTTTATCCTTTTCCTAAAAAGTTTTCAAAATCTTTCTGGTGACCAGCATTTCCTTCTTTTCCCAAAATGTTTTCATAAGCTTTCTTCTTTATTGTCACTCGTGATTGTGTGGTAAAGGGTTAATTCTGTATATGTGTAAAACCTTCCATATGCTCTGTCGGTATGCAGTGTAGTTAAACCCATCTCTTGTTACACATGTCTAAAGTAACAAAGGATGTAGCCTCGAAAAGAAACTGGCCAAGCTTGGGATTCAACCCAGTTCTTAACTCTTTACCAAACGACAAAATTTTAGACTTGTCCAAATTGAAAGCATTTGCAGACGACAAAAAAAAACCATGACTCAAAAATTGAAACTTGACTTTAGAAGAGTAGAAAATGCTGTGGGAAAAGGAGAAAATGCTGGTTACCAGCATTTTCTCCTTTTCCCACAATGTTTTCAGAAGGCTTCTTCCTCTGGGTTGTAAAAACCAGGGATTATTTGGTAAAGGGTTAAATTCAGTATGCTCTGACTGCGCTACCAGGCCTTGGGATCTATTAGTAAGCACATGTAATATGAATCACACCATTTCACCTGATCATACAACTTTGTCTATTTGAATAAAAATCTTTGCTAAAAATATGCATAATTTTGTCATACCATAGTTGCATGATACAATTTTACAGTAAGATTTTTTTTAAAACTAGAGCTGTCACTGAATGTGACTTAATACCCCCGCCAGCGCTTTGACAGAAACAGGCAATTATTTGTACACAGATGGACACATGGACAGACAAACGGACGGACACACGGACAGACAGGCTGATTCCAGTATACCCCCGAAAACATTCGTTTTGCGGGGGTATAATAATGACCATTACTAGAAAATCACCCTGTACTGTAAGATCTTTCAAAAACATGAAATTAGAACACTATAACTGCTAATAATATTTGCCTTATTGGACTTAACCTTTTACCATACAGTCCCTACTTTTCACTATCCTGAGAAAAAGGCCTTTTGAAAATATTGTTGGAAAATGAGAAAATGCTGGTAACCAACTTTTTCTCCTTTTCCCATAATGTTTTCTACCATTCCCAAAACGAACTTCACATTTATTTTGTCCTCTGCAAAGAATTTATAAATGACATATGTGGCCCAAACTTTGGAAAAGTCTAGAATACATAGTGGAAAAGGAGAAAATTCTGGTTACTGTAAACGTGGATATTATTGCAGGTCCTATTTTTTGCAATTTACCAAGTACTGACTTTACACATGTTTAAAATTCCGTGAAAACTGCGACAGATGATCTTGCATTTGTAATAGGCCCCATTTTCAATTTGATGAATTTGACATGTTTAATAAGCAGTATTAACTGCCACTAGCCTGGTGTTCTGGCTGACTCTGACAAATAAAGGCGCTCATTGATGTCAACAAGGGTCCCAGTCAATCACTCCCACATGACTTGGTGTCTTGGTAAAATACAATATGTTGCCAAAATTTTCCTCTACTTACTTAAAAGGTTTTTCTCCAGTGTGCGTTCTCTCATGAAGAATCCACATGGCTTTCCTTGAACATTCATGGTCGCAGTATCGACACTTAAATCGTTTGATTTGTGAATGAAGTACATCTTTGTGGATCTTTAAACATTTAGCATTGGCAAATGTGCGCTCACAGATGTCGCAAGTTTTGGGCATATGCCTGAAAGTAAATAATATCATTTAAGGCATACTCCTGCAAACGGGGGTTTATGCATCTATATGATGCACTATACTAAGCAAGTTATTGCATAATTATGATCTTTAACCCTCTACCACACAATCCCGACTTTTAACGACCCTGAGAGAGAGGCCTTTTGAAAACATTGTGGAAAAAGGAGAAAATGCTGGTAACCAGCATTTTCTCCTTTTCCCACAATGCTTTCTACCCTACTCAAAACAAATTTTGATTTTTTTAGCAACATTAGTTTTGTCATCTGCGAATGCTTTCATTTTGGACAAGCCTAAAATTTTGTCGTGTGGTACAGAGTTAAAAATCTAACAACAGGCTGAGTCAGGGGGTAAAATGGTCCTTGGACATGCATAAAATTTATGAATAGCAAAAGATTTTGATCCATGTTAGCCTGGGCAGACTGTGCAGGCTTACATGGTTCGATCCTTTTTGCAGAGGCATTATGTCCTCTTTTTCACAGCATGGCTCATATATTTACAAAAAAAGCTTGGGTTGTTAGCTCAGTAACATACACTGCTTGAAATCTGGGGGAGGCTGGTTCAAAGCCAAGCTTAACAAAATTCTTTTCAAGGATTGATGATGGTAATTATGACAGGGCAGATCTCCAGATAAGAGGGAGTGATGGTTTTCTAAAGTCATTATTTCTCTTTGAAACCCTATGTTGTGAGTACTCATTAGAATCTTCTCGATGAGACGATTCTAATGAGTATCCACAACGTAGGGTTTGGCGGAGAATAATTAATATTTTAAATTTTGAAATCAAAATCACTCCCTCTATCTGGAGCTCTGACAGGGTTTATTCCTCTTATATTGCTGAATATTTTTTAAATATTGTTTGTGTGAGATAGCAGCCAGTAGCTTGGAAAAAAAATGTCGTGCAAAGCACTAGTAAAATAATTCTCGGAGAGCATGAAATGGTCCTCTGGCCACAAGGATATAACTACAATAATGTTGATAATGAGATTTAACACCTCACAAAGTTCATGTATGATTCAAGGCTCCGGGTTAGCGAACAGTGGTAGCAACGCTTGTTAATATGGTTTCATAAATGTGCAAGCAAATATGCCAGCAGGGACCCGCCAAATAAACATGCACATTTCTTACTAATTGCAAATTACAATCTATTCATTCTTCATTAGAACCAAGAAGTAGATCAAAAGCAAGCACATTCTGTGCGCCGAAAAAAGTCATGCTTTAATGAACTGCTGGTTTTATGTGATGAAAAAATTGTGAACAAACATTAATACAATCATTTTACCATTTATCATTGTCCCCTGTTCTTTCACCATTATGTTTATATTCCTGATGCGTGGCTTGATGGTTCATCAACTGTGCCGCTTGCTTGAAAGCTTTTCCACAAATATTACACACAAAGTTACGCTCTTCACTGTGTATGGCAGTGTGTATCTGAAAAACAGGATACAGTTATCCCTTTATCTAGTTACAAAATTTTTGACATTCCTATTTCAAAAGCATTTGCAGACAACATTATTAAAACTTGGGATTGTGTGATAAAAGCTTAAAGTGCCGAATAAAACCAGCTGTCATTTTCAGTCTAGAATGAGACTCGGACAATAGCAATTAAATGGTTGTCTTATGCCTGTAGTATTTCAACAAAGTGGACAGTGTAGATCAAAGATCAGACTGCAAATTTTGTGCAGTCTCATCTCGATCTACATTGGCCGCAAAGGCAACAATATTTATGATAGGAGCTTTAAGGATTTACCCTTTACCGTACGATGAGTTTTAACAATCCTGAGGAAGAAGGCTTTTGAAAACATAGTGAGAACAGGAGAAAATGCTTGTAACCAGCATTTTCTCTCCTTTTCCCACAATGTTTTCTGTCTTTTCAAAGAAAGATGCAATCAATTGAGTTGAACTTAATTTGTCATCTGCAGATGCTTTAAAATCTAAAACTTTGCCATTTGGTAAAGAATGACATGTAAATGTGACTACTTGCTTAAAGCTTTTTGTACAAAACTCAGAATTGTGTGATAGACGGTTTAACATGAGAGAAAAAAGCTAGGTAACCATAAAAAAAAAGGTTTTAAAAGCCTGCACAATGCCTAGGAATGGTTTGAACACTTGTCATGGTATTATGGCTATGCTAGTTGCTTCAGGTTCATTATTCACCACCCATTTTAGAGAATATTCTTGATCTTATTATGGATTTTGAAAGTAACACATCTTCTGATTGGATAAACCATTTGGTTTAGCCAATCAGAAGGAGGGTTACTTTTAAAGTTAGAAAATAAGACTAAAAATATTCTTAAGAATGGTTGGTAAATACTGACCCAAGATGGGTGTTACAGTTACCTTCAACTTTGACATGGTGTCAGTTTTAAAGACATGACATGTCGGGCAGGTCAGCAGATCCATGTCTACTTTATGTATCTTCCACAGGTGATATCTGGCCTGCTTCCAAAAGAAAAACTTCTCCTCACACATCAAACACCTGTCAAATATACGAAAAATTGTTGAAATATAACATTAAAAGAGTTTTGACTCATTAGCTTCATTAAGTGTAAGATGATTTGACTCTTTACCAAATGACAAAACTTTAGACTTAACCAAATTGAAAGTATGTGCAGACTGAAAAATAAATGTAGCACAAATGATTATTTTTGTCTCTGATGCGGTAGAAAACGTGGGAAAAGTAGAATATCCTGGTTACCAGTATTTTTATGCTCCCCCAAGGGGGAGCATATAGTCGCCACTTGATCCGTCCGTCCGTCCGAAGCCATTTCTCCACAACCCCGGGACCAAATTGGATGAAACTTCATATGTGAACTCTTTAGGATATTGCGCTGATGTATTTTTTTTCGGTTTTCCAATTTGACGCCGTGTCATGGAAAAAGGGGGTTTCTTGTAAAATTCCAATTTTTACTAATATCTCCTTCAGTTTTTGTCAAAATTTCATGAAACTTTACATTTATATTGTTTATTAAAAGTTTCACCATGTGCCCTTGTTTTTTTATCTATGCAAAACCATGTTACGGGAAAAGGGTGCTTAATGTCTTATAAGTTATTGCCCTTGGTAAATTTTAACTTTGGTTTTTTTGTCCAGGGCATAACTTAGAAAGTATAGAAGGTAGTAACTTCAAACTTCACACACAGATAGATCACATAATGGAGAAGTGCAGTGTACAAGAACCATAACTCTTTCCCATTTATTTTTGGGGTTATTGCCCTTTTTAAATTTTAACTTCAAATTTTTGTCCAGCGAAAACTTCCAAAGTAAAAAAGCTAGTAACTTCAAACTTCATATACAAACAGGCCACATCAAGGACAGGTCAGTCCGTCCGTCCGAAGCCATTTCTCCACAACCCCTGGACCAAATTGGATGAAACTTCATATATAACTCTTTAGGATATTGCGTCGATGTTTTTTTCTCGGTTTTCCAATTTGATGCTGTGTCATGGAAAAAGGGGGTTTCTTGTAAAATTCCAATTTTTACTAATATCTCCTTCAGTTTTCATCAAAATTTCATGAAACTTTACATTTATATTGTTTATTAAAAGTTTCACCATGTGCCCTTGTTTTTTTATCTATGCAAAACCATGTTACGGGAAAAGGGTGCTTAATGTCTTATAAGTTATTGCCCTTGGTAAATTTTAACTTTGGTTTTTTTGTCCAGGGCATAACTTAGAAAGTATAGAAGGTAGTAACTTCAAACTTCACACACAGATAGATCACATAATGGAGAAGTGCAGTGTACAAGAACCATAACTCTTTCCCGTTTATTTTTGGGGTTATTGCCCTTTTTAAATTTTAACTTCAAATTTTTGTCCAGCGAAAACTTCCAAAGTAAACAAGCTAGTAACTTCAAACTTCATATACAAACTGGCAACATCAAGGAGAGGTGCAGTGTACAAGAACCATAACTCTATTCCCACTTTTTTTAGAGTTATTGCCCTTTGTAAATTTTAACTTTGGATTTTTGTCTGGGGCATAACTTCAAAAGTATAGAAGCTAGTAACTTCAAACTTCACACACAGATAGATCACATAATGGAGAAGTGCAGTGTACAAGAACCATAACTCTATCCCAACTATTTATGGGGTTATTGCCCTTTGTAAATCTAACTTTAAATTTTTGTCAGGGGCATAACTTCCCAAGTATAAAAATTAGTAACTTCAAACTTTATATATAGACAGACCACATTAACGAGAAGTGCAATTTAAAAAAAAACATATCTCTATTCCCACTATTTTTAGAGTTATTGCCCTTTGTAAATTTTAACTTTAGACTTTTTTTGTGGCATAACTTCCAAAGTATAAAACCTAGTGACTTTAAACTTCATATACAGATAGACCACATTAAAGAGAAGTGCAGTGTACAAGAAACATAACTCTATTCCCACTAGTTTTAGAGTTATTTCACTTTGTAAATTTTAAATTTTGTTTTTGGTCTGGAGCATAACAGTTACATATAAAATGACACCTGTTCTGTGACAAGGCGCTTTGTGGGGGTATGCGGCACTTTTGTGACAGTTCTAGTTTCATTCTTTCCTATTTATACTAAGCTGTGTTATAGAAAAAGAGGGCCTAATGACAAACTCAAACACGAAGTTTATAAATGTTTAATCTGATTTTGACAATTTTGCCATTACTGTAATAGTAATGTTTGATTTACAGATTGTTCACATTGACAGGAAGTTTTACTCCACTGTTCCAAGAGTTATGCCCCTTCTTTAATTATTTGAACATTGGCAAATGCAGTTTGGCAGACGGGACCAAACAAAAGTAGCCTGTTTCACCCCCACCCTCCTCTCCCGTGACCAACCATTTACCGACAGCCTTCGCTTTCCTAAACAGAGACCTGTTCGGGGAGCATAATCTGTCTACGACGGCTCTTGTCTCCTTATCGCACAATGTTTTAAAAGCCTTCTTTTTGAAGGGTTGTTAATACTTTGGGTTGTTTGGTAAAGCGTTATTTTGTTATTTGCAAATGATGACAGTCACTGTGATCGGATTCCTTCCTCTCTCACCACTGATCATTGTTTTGACCGTGATTATGTGGGAAAGCAGCCAGTCGCTTGGGAAGAATATTATACAAGGTATTGGTAAATGAAACTCCAGGAATGCATTGATATGTGCACAGGCTGGCGCAATATAACTGAAACAATGTTTAAACAGCATTAACTCTTTACCAAACGACAAAATGTTACACTTCTCTACATTCAAAGCATTTGCAGACTTCTTCATAAATGTGATTCAAAAATTGAAATTTGTTTTTAAGGAAGGTAGAAAACATTGTGGGAAAAGAAGAAAATACTGGTTACCAGCATTTTCTTCTTTTCCCACAATGTTTTCAACAGGCTTCAAGGTCGTTAAAACTCGGGATCATGAGGTACAGAGTTAAACCCCATTCAAACAAACAAATCTTACTTGAACTGATGCTCTGTTGCTTTGGCCCCAGATATATGACACTCTAGATGTTTGTCCAAGGTCTGCTGGGCCCTAAATCTGCCACTGCAACCTTTCAAAGGACATAAAATATTTAATCCAGGATCTTCTCTTTTCTTCGGCATCTTCTTTTTACTTTTCCCAAGATAAAAATCATTTTTCAGTGATTTTGGAGGCTGTCGTCTACGCTGACTCCTTTTACTGTAGCTGTACATTTCCAGTTTCTCTGACCAGTCTTCGTCAGAATCGGACCAAACAACTTCTTCTTCTTTGACTTCTTTCCGCGCTGCAAGAAGTTCTGAATTTTTTTTCCGTCCAACTTTTTTACGAGGTTCCATCTGGGTCCCAGCATCAACTTTTGAAGAATGAGAGGATCCAGGCAGACCGTGTTCTTGTGTCATGTGTGCTTTACATTCCTGGATCGTCGCAAACCCTTGTCGGCAGTTTCCACAGAGAAAAAATTCTACCTCCCTCTGAGCCGCGCCATGGTTGTCATCTGCTTCCGTAAATTCTACGGTGTCAGCAGGCAATGATGCGCTGTCTTGGTCTACAGAGTTAAGAAAAACAATGGATAATTTCATCCTTTACTTAACAATCATGTGTTTTCAAGAACTTGAAGATGGTTTATAAAGACATTGTGGGATAAGAGAAAAATGCTGGTTACCAGGATGTTTCGAACTCTTTCATAGACAATTCCCATCATTTTAGTTGCATTAAACTTTTGTCTTCTGAAGTTTCTTTCAGTTTGGACCTCCTTTTTTGACAATATAGTTTTATAGACAATTCTTTTCATAGTAGCCACATTTAATTGGTCTGCAAATTCTCTATATTTGGACAAGTCCAAAGTTTTGTCATCTGCAAAGGATTTAAGCCTTTAGCACAGAATCTCAAGTTTCAGCAAACCAGAGAAAGAAAGCTTTTGAAAACATTGTGGGAAATGGAAAAATGCTGGGTAACCCCCATTTGCTCCTTCTCCTGCTATGTTTTGTACCCTACCAAAAAGAAATTTCTCACATTTATTTTGTCATCTGCAAATTCCTTCCATTTGAAAATGTAAAAGATTTTTTCATCTGTTGAGGAATTAACGAGCCACATTAAAATGTCTTCTGAAATTGCTCTGGATCTGGACTATTCTAAAATTCTTTAGTTTGATAAAGGGTTAACCCTGTCCCAATGACAAACTTTAGACCCTTCCAAATTGAAAGCAATGCAGATGAGAAGTTTGAAAGTGGTACAAATGAACTTAATTCTTTGACAAGGTTGAAAAGATTGTTGATTAACAGCAATTTCTCCTTCTTTCTCAATGTTTTCAAAAGCCCTCTTTCTTAGGGTCTTGAAAACAAAGGATTGTTTGCTATAGGGTTAAACTGGTGGATGCTCCCCGGTGTGTAGTGAAATTGTGGACAGGCAGATGACAGGGAGCATAAAAATACCAAAAATAACATGAATTTAGCCTCAATAGACAATCAAGTATAAAAAGAATAATAGCAAAAAGAAGTTGCTTGCAACCAGCATTTTCTCCTTTCTGCCAATCCATAAATGTTTTCATTAATATTGTGCTGCATGATGCTAAAATGTTATCTTTAGGAAATAAATAAATAAATAAATTATTTGTTAATCCTTTTCCATAAAACTCCTTTGTTTTTACAATCCCCTTTTGAAAACATGGGGGGGAGGGGGAAAGGAGAAAGATGGTGGTAACCAGAAATTTTCCCTTTTCCCAATTTTGTACATTTTCAAAGATAATTTCACCAGTTTGAGCCATATCTTATTTGTTGTCAGAAAAATGCTGTAAATTTGGATAAATCTAGAAATTAGTCACATGGTAAAGAGTTACTGTGATCATATCTTTATGCCTTTGGAGTAGGGGAAAAACCAGGTAAATTCGGACAAAGGTATAAATCCGGACAGTTCTATAAAACCCACATTTTTTGACGAATAGCTGAACCAATTCCTTAAATTATTACCTCTCTGAAATGGGGTTTCTGTCCTCTTTAAGTAATTAGGAATGGAGGCTTAATTTAAGTTTCTTAAAGTAATCCACCCATGCTTTCTTTTTGATAGTTTTCTGACCTCAAAACAAGGCGGATTCATGCAGGCCGCGTTCTCAAATCAATACAAGGTATAGTATGAATAAAAACAATTATAGAAGTGATGTTTGTTGACAGATGACTTAATAAGCAACACGATTATAACAATTTGAAGTACTTTTAGACAGAAAACAATGAGAAAATATTAAAGTCGTCCGAATTTTCCCCACTATTTTTTTGATGTTGTATAAATTCTGACTGTTAGAAATCAAGGTATTAATTGGTATGAACCAATAGCTAATGCTACAGTTATTTCCAATTGGCCCTTCCAAAAGCCCTTTTGCTGTAAATATAACAAAATTAATTGTCTGGAAAAGGGCTGATAAAGGTTCTAATTTTGATAACAAGTTACTGTTGTCAAAGAAAATCCTTGGAATAACTAACGAGTGGATTTAGTAACAGTTATTCTTAATGCATTCTATGTCAGTGACCAACTGCTAGGAAAGAATATTATGCAGATTGATAATTCTCAACTCCTGATATCTCTAATTGATGAATTAGCTTTTTTTAAAATCAAAATTTCAAGCTGTCTGAATTTTACACTTCCATAATTGACTCGTCTGGGTTTCCACGCTTTTATGTCCGTATTTTTCCTATCGCATCCGAATTTACCCGTTTTCCAGTAGGCTCAAAAATCGCGCTTTTTCAACATCTTGGCTCATACTTCACTAGACAGTTTGCTAATGAAATGCAAGTAAAATGATAGCCCAAATGAGTAAAACAGAACTTGTGTCCGAGATTCACCGCTATACCGCATAATTAAGCCTCCACGAAGGTGCTGCAAAAACCGTCTGAATTTACCAGGTTTTCCCCTATAAGTCATTGTAACAAAAGCATGCTAGAGGTATGACACTTACTTTGAGCCAAGTTATCAAATCCTGCCTGATTTTCTGCTGCATTTTCAACAGAACCACCCGTTTTGTCTACCATATCATCATAAACATCTCCACTCTCGATGATAAACTGAAGTTCTTCTCCACTGTTTGCAGATGAGATTCCTTCAGTTTTATGAACATCTGCCTGATTTTCTGTGACTCTTGTTTCTTGTCCATTAATTTCTTCTGGAACAGATTCAAACTCTGATGCCTGTACAAGAACTTGAACTGTAGATACGCCATCTAACTGAACGTTTTCTCCATCCTGTACAATAAATTCTTCATTAAAATCTTGGTCGATAAACTGAATATTACTGATTGACATGGAAGGATCCAGAATTACACCAGTCTGTTGACTATCTGTTGTCACTGCAACAATTCCAGATTGTGCAACACTTTGTACACTGCTTGATTCTGCATAATTACCAGTATCGTGTTTGTTTATATTGCCTATTATTTGTGCACTGTTTGATTCAGCATAGTTATCTTCCACAGATTCATTTATCTCATCCGTTGTCTGTGCAACACTTGACTCAGCCAAAGTATACTGTAGAGTTTTGTCTATCTGGTGTGTTGCGTGTATGCTGCTTGTTTCAGTGTATGAATCTTTAACAGTTTTGTTGTTTTCGTCAGCTACAAGCACACTTCTATCAAATTCCTGATTATCTCCTCTAGCTTTCTCTGGATTCCTGTAGCTGAGATCATTATTGGTATGAACAATTTCACCACTGGGTACACCTTGTGTGTGAACAGATACACCTCTAGGATCATTCTGGGGGTGAACAGGCTCACCACTAAGTCGTGAAGTTTCTGTTACATGTTGACTTGAATTGTCTGTTTCTGTTTTCTCTGGAAGAGTAAAAATTATACATATGTATATCAAAAATAAAGTCTGGTACCTGTGAAAGCAGAAAAATATGAAAACAATTACCAGTACATGTTTTTATATCATTATAGTAATTATAAACCTGACAGGTAAGATATATAGGATCTGACATGAGTTGGGTGTTTGAGATAAAATTTTATTAAACGAGTCTACACAAAATGTTATTAAGCAAGCCTTTGGCAAGCTTAATAACATTTTTTGTAGACATGTTTAATAAATTTTTACCTCAAACGCCAACAAAGATCAGATTCTTTTTATCACATAACTGTATAACAAGAATTACAGTCCATGTGATAGAATATAGGCATACATGTATAATGTGTAATGAAATTTACATGAAGCCTAGTCGCTTCTTTGACAGGTACATTACAAACAAAAAATAGTTCCATAGAAACTTGCATGTATTGATTTTTTTTTTTTTTAAAATCCAAAAGTGATTAAATTAACAACTTTATCATGATTACAAATTTTGACCAGTAATTTCACTCAGGAACCTAGGTCAGCGATGTTTTAGAAATTAGGTGTATAATTACAGAGTTTTAACCAAATACAGCACTATTTTCTTATCTCACACATGTGTGAGACAAGAAAATTCATAATGGCTGTATTACATTGAAAACAAGTGGAGTTATGTGATAAAAAAGTGCCTACAAGGCAGATAAGTTGTCACCTAATTTATGTCATAAGATAGTACGATTATTTTCCTTCAACCTTTATTACCTTATACGCCAACCCAACAGCAGCTATGCTTCAAATTTTCAAAATTATTTAAAGAAGACTTAACCCTTACTTAGGCTGCTAAGTGCGACTCACTGACCTTTTGCGGATGGTGTAGATCAAGATCAGACGGCACTGAATGTGCCGTCTGATCTTTTATCTACACTGTCCAATATGGAGATATTATTCTCCAAAACATAATTTTTAAATAGCAATATGTGGGGGTTTTTAATATCAAATTGAAAATTTAATCTTAGTTATTTAGCAGGTTAAAGGTTAAAGATACTCAATACTTTTCAGAATTTTTGATTAATATTTTCCAGGTTTGTTGCTAGGAGATCCAGAGTTCTTGATGGAATTGTGAAGAAGGCCATGCAGAATAATTTCTGTAAAGGTCCATCAAACTTTGTTCGGCAGTTTAAACTCTACTAGACCTCAAATTTTCAGACTGGTTCAGAAAGCATTTACAGACAAGTAAAACCTTTCTCAATTGATGGAATCAGTCTTTGATATGACAGACTGAGAACACTGTGGGGAAAGGAGAAAATACTGGTGACCATCATGTTCTATTCCATCAATGTAAAAGCTTTCTATCTCAGGGTCATTAAAACATGAAATTATTTGGTAAAGAGTTAAAGAAAAGTTCACCACACATGGATACATGTATATATGTACAAACATATGCAACATAGAAACAATGATGACATTTACAAGCGTGTTTGCTAGATCTGTGAGTGAAGCTACAAAAATGGCATTACCAATTATTTTTTTTCTTTTCTGGTGTAGATCTTGTACATGGCTGGCAATCTGCTGAGTTGACGTGGATGTAAAGTCACAAAATTTGCATTTGTAAGTCATCACCACTTCCATGAATTCATTGAGGTCCATGTCTGTTGATTCCTCTTCCATTTTGATGGGTTCTCCTAACAGAATGAATAAACATCGATATATGAAATAGTTATTACACTCAATCATTATCAGTATCTTGCAACTAACCAAATACCTTTGCAATAACACCTACAGATGCGATATTTATTTTTGATATATCATGGATGTTAATAGAACAAGAATGAATTTTCTGCGGGTAAACTTCATGTTTTATGACGTAGTCAACTATTCATTACGTCATTATTACAGCTAATCCATATCTGACTAAATTGAATAGACCTATTTCGCTTAAAATAATGCACATGTTTTTCATGATGTGTAAAAATCAGACATTACATGATAAATAGAATACAAACATAATGTTGTCATATATATCTCAAATATTTAATTCGGTTGTGAGAATTGATACTTGTCTCGCCAAGGCTCAACAATTATCAATTCTCCCAATCTTAATAGATATTTTTGATATATAACAACACTCAATTTACGTACCTCATACCAGGGCCCGGTTACACGAAAAAACTTAAGTCTCTTATTTTGCTCAAGTCCGCTAACAGACTCATTTTTCGACTTAAGTTGACTTTGTTATTTCAGACCCATTTCAAGAACACTAACAGCCTTAAGAAACATTCTCAAATCCTACATTGACACAACGTTTCAGACTCAGATCAGCAAAATAATGGACTTAAGTCAATGTAACAGACTTAAGTCCATTATTTTGTTGAGTGTAAAATGTTGTGTCAACTTAGGATTTAAGAATGTTTCTTAAGTCTATTGATATTAGTAAAATGGGTCTCAAGTAACAAACTCAACTTAAGTCAGAAATGGGGTCCGTCAGCAGACTTGAGCAAAATAAGAGACTTAAGTTTTTTCGTGAAACCTGGCCCAGAGGTCCTAAATTAGGAAGGAAATTTCGATGCACTAGTGTATTTCACTAGAGTATTTACCTAGTGTAATTGGATAGTTACCTCTATATCTCACAATAAAACTTTAGACTTCTCCAAATTGAAAGCATTTGCAGACAACAAAATTAATTACATCTCATATTGTTGGGCTTTCCTTGAAAGAGTAGAAAACATTGTGGGAAAAGGAGAAAATGCTTGTTACCAGCATTTTCTCCTTTATCCACGATGTTATCAGAAGCCCTTTTCCCCCAGGGTAGAACTTTGAAACACCGTATAGCTTCACAAAGGGTTTACCTTGTGTGATTGGATACTGACGTTACCAGGCAACAAAATTTAAGACTCATCCATATTGAAAGTATTTGCAGATAGAAGTTCAACAAGGCTACCAGAGACTTTTGGTATGTGCTTTTCAGTCTCAACCAGTCTAAAATTTTGTCATCTATTAACCCTTTACCAGACAATCCCTGGTTTTTACGACCCAGAGGAAGAAGCCTTCTGAAAACATTGTGGGAAAAGGAGAAAATGCTGGTAACCAGCATTTTCTCCTTTTCCCACAATGTTTTCTACAATTTTAAAGTCAAGTTTCAATTTTTTAATCACATTTATGTTGTCGTCTGCAAATGCTTTCAATTTGGACAAGTCTAAAATTTTGTCATCGGTTAACTCTTTACCAAAAGGACAAAATTTAAGACTTGTCCAAAATGAAAGCATTTGCAGACGACAAATCAAATGTAATTCGAAATATTAAATTTTTCAATCATAGGGTAGAAACATTGTGAGAAAAGGGGAAATACTGGTTACCAGCATTTTCTCCTTTTCCCACAATGTTTTCAAATGCGCTCCCTCTCTTTCAGGGTCACAAAAGTCTTCATTGTAAAGGGTTAAAAGCTTAAAACTGCCCTTTACATGAATTCATACTGCTTGAGCAATGAAGTGAAGTTCCTCTTCTTCCAGTTTTCTTTACGGCAGCCAAACTTTCACGTTTTCCTTTACTTCAATTTATTTAATTTTCGATACTTGTTATCAGTTTCGGTTAGGGTTGTCAATGAGCTGGGCCAGAAGGAAAAGTTCCTGAATTTTCCATTCACAGATAGGCTAGTTGTAAATCGCAGTTAGGTAAATGATAAGACCAAACATGAATGTGTGAAACAGACTGGTTACTAAGACGCGAAAAATTAGTTTCTTAGAGTATCGTCTTCGGTCCATTCATCTTATTTTGACATTTGGGGCTACTTTGGTGGCAGACTACTCGGCTTTCCATAAGTTTTGCTAGGGAAGAAATTGATAGGGAAGACTACACAAGTTTGAGTATTTTCGACGCCCAGCACTAAACCATTTTGAAAAATATAAATATCAGGACAAAAATAAATTTCAACAATGTTTTGAATTAAATTAATTTGCCCTTTAAGCGCCTCATCTACTTTTACAGATATCCTCGACGCCATTTTGATGAACTCGAACAAGATTTGTCATGTTTACACAAAATACTGGGTATATAGCATACAACCAACGAATAGGTGAGTAATTGTAATTTTATTTACCTGTTTTTTAAGATCTTAAAACGCTAAAACGTAGCTTTAGTGCGTATTACAACATCAAAATGTTTTTCTTCTGGAGTTTTTATTGTATGTTGAGGTCGAGACATTTGATTGGTTGAACCAGTTGATGTAGGTGGTAGTCAACAGTTTCATGGGTTCATGCGTTTAATAAATTCGTTTCTTTTTGTTTATTCTTATTTCAGTTCTTGTCCAATATTTGAATTGAACATACAAAAAAAATTAGGGATTATTAAAGCAGCTTTGTATTTGTTCAATGTCAGAAACTGAAATATAAATGCTACCGAGGCAAACTTTCTCCGCCAATTTTTCTTGTTGGACTTAATGCAAGGGAAATAAATATGATAGAATTTATCAAATCGACAAGATTAGTCTTTCTTTGATTCTAAGCTTCCAGTGCCAGCGGTCGTTTGGAAATTATTGTGTGGGGACTTCTTGAATATTAGCGTATATTGACGTTACAGGACCTGGTTACGTGAAGAAAGATTTTCTACATGACAGGGAGGTGTTTTTTCAAACTTTTTTTTTACCACACAAACATTAAAAGAGGAAAAGTCGACGAAGAAAACGAAAAGTTGAGATCAAACACTGGAATCCGCCGAACCCACAATAAATTTATGCGGGGAATTGGGGGAGTGGGGTCCAAATCTGCTGGCCCTTCCTGCTCATAAAAATTGAGGTCCCTTAGGCGCCCTGAATCATGACCCGTGACAGCTTCAATTTCCCGGAGTTGATATAAAAGTAAATACGCAAAGAACTTCAGTCATTACAAGGCAATATAGACCGATATTTTTTTTGGATGATGGAGGAGGGGGGAATATACTTTGTTTTGAACCAAGAAATATCATGGAGGTTTAAAATGTTTATTCACCCTCTCAACAGCAATCAATTTGTCGTCTGCAAATACTCTAAGTTCAAATTTGGCAAGTATAAAATTTTGTAGTGTGCTATAGAGGGAACCGATACGTCTACGAAGGAACGGGGATTTACAGGCGACAAGTCGCCTACAGGTCGCAAGAATTCAAGTATGCGTCGATGAATGTTTCGCAGCGTCAGTTTCAATTAAAATCTGTGTGGATAGCAGGATGGGAGAAAGTAGTCTGTGAGAAATTCCCGGAAAGTTTGTTCGAGCAAGTCGTCGAAAAGCCTTACATTCGGCACAACTCGTCCGATTCCGTACGTGCAAGTAACCATTCGGCATACCTCGGGTGATGGGAGCCATCAAATCCCTCGGCTGTATCTGGTGGATTAATATGCACCAGCTGATCGGTGCATACCCGGAAATACGCCGGTTTACCGTTCTGAAAATTGTAAGGCTCCTCTTAAAAAAGAAAACTTGAGTTTCAATTTTCTATCGAAATCCTTCTAACTATGTTTCAGTTGGGTTGGCAAACAGTTCGTACATTCATTATTTATCAATTCCGATTAAAGTTTTCACCGACAGATAAACAGATGTGAATAACTTCATCGAGGTTGTTTATGTCGTTGCTAAACGACTGACAGTGGCGCGCCATGTATAAGATCACGTGATTCGCAGTTCAAATGGAAACGACCGTTATACGGACGAGGTTAGATCCAGGTACGGAATCGGCCGAGTTGTGACGAGTGGCAAGTAACCATTCGGCATACCTCGGGTGATGGGAGCCATCAAATCCCTCGGCTGTATCTGGTGGATTGATATGCACCAGATCGGTACATACCCGGAAATACGCCGGTTTACCGTTCTGAATTGTAAGGCTCCTCTTAAAAAAGAAAACTTGAGTTTCAATTTTCTATCGAAATCTTTCTAACCACACAAACAGTTCGCACATTCATTATTTAACATGGTTTATCAATTCTGATTGAAGTTTTCACCGACAGATAAACAGATGTGAATAATTTTATC
Source organism: Hippopus hippopus (assembly GCA_946811185.2). NCBI lineage: Eukaryota > Metazoa > Mollusca > Bivalvia > Cardiida > Cardiidae > Hippopus > Hippopus hippopus. Next base: position 7,807,139 of record OX328103.1, on the reverse strand, counting down.
GAGGTTGTTTATGTCGTTGCTAAACGACTGACAGTGGCGCGCCATGTATATAAGATCACGTGATTCGCAGTTCAAATGGAAACGACCGTTATACGGACGAGATTAGATGTAGGTACGGAATCGGCCGAGTTGTGACGAGTGGCAAGTAACTTGATAAACTGGTACCCGGTGTATCTCCCGTTGACCGTCCGTTGATATGAAGATCGAAACAGGTTACCAGCTTACTTGATGAAAGGATCACCCGAGGTTTGCCGAATGACCGTCGCTATTCACTCTTATGCCGTGGTCACACCTTACGTAGTTAACCGTAGTGGGGAATGACCGTAGATGGCCGTAGTTGACCGTATTAAACGTAGAAAGCCGTAGTTCAACGTAGTAATGAACGTAGTTTAAACATACGGTTTGCCCGTAGTAAGCGCATAATTTTTTAACATGTCCAAAAATTTGATACGGTTAACTACGATGTTCTGACCCTACTGTGACCGTAGTTTGAACGTAGTTGACCGTAGTTAACCGTAATTGACCCTACTTAACCGTAGTGTGTTTAATACGTTCAACTACAACCAACCACGGTAATTCCCCATTACGGTTAACTACGTAAGGTGTGACAGCGGTTAAAATACAATGACTGCAGCTTACCCGTATTGAGCAGGCACAATTACAACGTTTTACCGTAGCTTAACGCAGTTGACCTTCATTTACCGTAGTTGTGCGTACTTAGGACGTAGTTTAAAGTAGTTAATCGTAGTTTGACGTAGTAATACCCTGGTTAACCCTAGCCACTTTGCACGCAGTTGAATGTAGTTAACCGTACTTACACGTAGTTCAACCTACTTAGATTTTTTATATTGCTAATTTGAACCTACTTTGAACGTACTTCAACGTAGTTGACCGTAGTAGCACTACGGCAGACTACGTTTGAAATGAACTACGGACAACTTCGTGCATGACCGTAAATGTGACCATGGCTTTAAACAGTAGCAAGGTGATTGTCGACTACTTATCAAAAATATCAATAATTGTAAAGCAATTTATTTTGGATTAATGGGCCTTTGTTTACAAGTTTTTGAAATGTTTTACCACACGACAAAGTTTTAGACTTGTCTCAAATGAGAGCATTTGCAGACGACAAATTCGGCGTTGTTCAAATTATAAGATTTGTCTATTGAAAGGTAAACATTGTTGAGAAAATGGGAAAAATGCTGCTGATCACCATTTTCTCCTTTTCCCCCAATATTTTAAAAACTACCCTTTTATACTCTCCGTCGTCAAAATTTCACCACACATTCCCGAGTTTAACGACCTTGAGGAAGAAGCCTTTTGAAAACATTGTTGGAAAAAGAGAAAATGCTGGTATCCAGCATTTTCTGTTTTTTCTACAGTGTTTCCTTCTCAATCAAAGAAAAATTCCATCATTTAGGTTACTTTTCAATTGTCACCTGCAAATGCTTTCAATTTGGGCAAGTGTTCATTTTTGTCGCTTGGTTAATGTTTAAGTGGGTCGCGAGTCAGCTGCGAGTGAAATTCTATGCAAACTAGTTGCTTCGCTGTCGCGAGCTGTGTTTGACAGTGGCTAAACTCTTTAAGTATCAGACGACAAAAATAGGTGTCCTGCATGGCTCAGTGGTAAAGTGTAGGACTCGTAACCTGGAGTTCGAACCCTCACTGGATCCACTGGGTTTTTCGCGAGAGTGTCCATGGGCAAGACACTTCAGAGCCATAGCCTAGTACTGGTGAAACCCTGAAAATACGTAAATATGTAAGCTGTCGCCGTGATATGACTGAAATAATTTTGAAAGCGGCGTAAAACACAATTCAGTCCGTCAACGACAAAAAATTAGCCCCTTCAAAATCGAAAGCATTTGCTGACGATAAGTTAAATCATTAAAATATGAGCCATACTCTGGCAAAAGGGGGCTTAATGCATCTCCGTAATCCATCATACCAAGTAGGTTATTACATACTTACGGATCCATAACAGCCACTTTTTAACAACCCACTCAATCATTAGGTAGACTGGTCCTTGGACATACAGAAAATTGACCAATAGCGAAAAGTTTCGGCGCAGGTCAGCCTGCGCGGACTGCGTAGGCTGACCTGGGTCGATACTTTTCGCAGATCCATGAAGCCCCCTTTTCACAGAGCATGGCTTATTTATATGTGCCTCAAATGATGGACTTTTGTCTTTAGAATTGTAGAAATAGTGAGAAAAGGAGATTATGATCGTAACCAGCATTTTCTCCCTTTCCCCCCACAATGTTTTCAAAAGCCCTCTTCAGCCGGGCCTTGTCCGAGAAGTTGACCGTCGTTTGGTTGACACGTGACTTGGTGGACATCTTGAAACAAACTTGCTGCGGACGACTTTGAAGATGTTGTTTTAAAATATATTAGCCAATCTCTGTGTAAAGGGAGTTTGATGCATCTGCAAAAAGTGTCGACCCAGGCAGGCTGGCCTGTGACGAAACTTTTTGCTTTTAGTCAATTTCTGCATGTCCAAGGACCATTCTACTTCATGATTTAATTGGTTGTTAGACAAAATGGTAGTTATGGACCCATAATTCTGTGATATCTGGATTTGTATAGTGCATAAAGGAAATGCATTAAAATCGTTCTGTTTTTCTCAAAGCGTGACTTTTATTATTTAATCAGCATCAGTTATAAATTCACAAAGCAATACGAAGACGAAACATGGTGATAAAAAGAGAAATTACTCGTATCGAGCATTTTTCCCTTTTGCTACAGTATTTTTAAAAAAAGTGATCTGCTGCAAAACTAAGGAAATCTGTCGGTAGTGATGTTCCGACGGATTAATGATTATTTAACTTTAGTTTTATGAATTTTAATATTGATCTCTCAAAATAACACTTGTGCATGCCTAAGGGTGTAATTTTAAAAGAATAATTATTTTCGAATATAATTATTGTCCGAAAAGTTATCGATCTCTGAAAATAGCACTTTTGCGTGCGTAAGTATTCAAATTTGAAAAATTATATTCGAGTATAATCACTGTACCAAATTTTATCAAGAAAATCCTGTTATTTTTAACACACTTCGTACATCCGTATTTATTTTTAAAAGAAAAAATAAAGTATGTCTTCTATTTAACTCTTCATCAAGCGACAAAATTTTAGGCCTGTTCAAGTTGAAAGCATGTAAAGACTGCGACAAATTAAATGTGACTCAAATGATGGGACCTGTCCTTGAAAGGGAAAAGGACATTGTGGAAAATGGGAGAAAGTTCTGGTAACCAGCATTTTCTCCCTTGTTCCACAATGTTGTCAAAAGTCATCCTGCGTAAGGTTGTTAAAAGATGGAATTGTTCAGTAAAGAGCGCCGATCTTATTCTATTAATATATAGCCTATTTCAAGGAGGGTTGTTTTTTCTTGTTTCGTTTATTTAGACTTTTCGATTTGTTAGGAAATCCTGATTCAATTCATGATAGAGGCGAATGTTGTTTGGGCGTGTCCTTGAGCAAGGTACTGTACAGAGCCTTAGCCAAGAAGAGTTTAAGAACTTGGTGAAGTCACGAATATCATCTATAGATGTCGGGACTGATAAAGTGTTGAAATTGGCATAAAACCGCATTAAACAATAGCCTACTTTATTCAGAGTTAATCACTGGATAGCGTACATGATTTAAATACAAGGGGTCGCTGGTTCGTGCCAAGTGCTGGCAGAACAAACTCTAGGAAAGCATGGATAGTTGCACATGCCGCTGTTATTCAGCTGAAATAATTTTAAAAACGGTCTTAACCCTTTACCAAACAATCCCTGGTTTTTACGACCCTGAGATAGAAGCCTTTTGAAAACATGGTGGGAAAAGGAGAAAATGCTGGTAACCAGCATTTTCTCCTTTTCCCACAATGTTTTCTACCCTGCTCGAAACAAATTTCAGTTTTTGAGTTATGTTTATTTTGTCATCTGTAAGTGCTTTCAGTTTGGACTAGTCTAAAATTTTGTCGTTTGGTAAAGAGTTAAACAACATACAATAAATTAACAAAACATATTTAACCCTTAGGCTGCTAAACGCGACTCATGAACCTTTTGCAGACAATGTAGATCAAGATCAGACTGCACAGAATTGGCAGTCTGATCTTTGATATTCTCTGTTCAATAATGAGATATTTTTTCCCTGAAAATACTTTGAAATAGAAAAAATTGAGTTTTTTCTGACAGCTTAAAAGTTTAATTTCACTTAATTTAGCAGGTTAAGGGTTTACCAAACGACGGTCAACTTCTCGGATAAATACCAGAATTAGGATGGTTACTGGCTCTGTTTTCTTCCTAATATTTCTATTGATTAGGCCTGCATCGATTATTTGGCGGGAGTGATACCACCAGCTGAAACTGTAAGCAGTTAGCAAATAAAGTCATGGTCGTAATTACCGTAATATTTCAAACACAACGAAAATAAAAAGATTACAAGCTCATATTCCGCCCTAACATTAATTATAAGACTTCTCCAAGTTATTGACTACAACCCCTGTCAACTGAGTTTACTGACTAAGGAGTTTTTTTTTTCCTTTCTCTCGTTGCGGCTTGCATACGACCTTTCTTGTTTTGCAGGCCTCTACTGGAAATACTATGGCAAAAGAAGAGATTACATGTTAAGAGGAATTGTTCATTTTGCTGTAACATTTTCACATTTAAAGGTGGCCCTTCAGATTTTTGGACGAAAATTTTACAAAAATACATAAAAATCATCCTTATACTCCCAAAGCCTTTTAAGTTTCATTCATAAAACCCCAGTAGTCGAAAACCATCCGACAACAAGAGAAATTAGAGATTTACTACGGCCCAGGTCGACACCGACGGGAAACACGGTCTATTTTTACATGAGCAACTTGCTCACTTACATACCGGAAATACACAGACGAAGCTTCAAAAATAGTGTCCGAAGAAGGCATTATGGAAAATAATTACAAGTTTGTTATGTTATGGAATTTAAACGTCATTAGTCACGTGCCAGTCACTTGACATTCCCACAATGCTTTTTTGATTTCTGGCGTGAAATCTAAAAAATACCTTAAGAGGCTACGTAGCCTTTTAAGGGAACACCATCCAAAAAAAATTTTTTTGTACTTTTATGATTCTTAATTATTGATGATTTGTATTGTTTTTTCATATAAATTTCGGTGATATATATATTTTTTAATTTGGTGAGATATGAAAAATCTAAATACCCACCTTTAATGTATGCCCCACGTCTTCTTTTCCGGGAGGGGGTGGTAATGAGTGAAAAAAAAGTTTTAGATTCATTGTCATCAGGAAGTAAAGTTGCTGTCACCGCAAAGAAATCATCTTCTCCAAAAGCTAGTTGAATTTATGCTATTCATATTTTTCAAGTTTAAATCTGCAGGGTTTCATTGCAATTCCTTTGTATATATAAATTGTTACCATTCGCCCAAAACTACTGAGCCACGGTTTGGCAAAAGGCCATCACATAATTATGGACTGATAAATTACATTTTGTCCCACAACCGACTGAATCATGAGGTAGAAAGGTCCTTTTGAGTTTACGAGACTATGACCCGTTTTATTTTTACACCCCTTCGCTATGGATGAGTCTATCGTATAAAGTACATTCGCGTCACAGTGCTTGCACGGTGTATTTATAGCTCTATCTCGATTGAGACGTAAACACACCATATTAAAATACTATGCACGATGTGTTGACTAGGGTTGTAGACCGTCGTCTCCGTTAAAAGTTGGTATCAAAGTAGAAGCATTATCATACCTTATTGTGAGTACTATCGAGAAGTTTTTGAATTCTGTCACAAAATATTACTAGTAAAGGAAATAAACAGAGGATTAGTCTAGCACGATGAGCACGAGCGACGATATTATACCAAACATTGTAAGTTTGTCATTATCATCATCATCATCATTATTATTATTAAATTTCGCAAATCGGTACTTTGATATTATCTAACATATCATGCATTCAACTTATGTGCCAATAATGATTATAATGATAATAGGGCTTAAAAATGATAATAAATTGTGCTGTTTTTTTGTCGCTCGAAACACGCTTGTAGTTATAATATTCATACTCTTTGTTGTGGGTACACAGCATCATCAACCGGTCAAATCCAAATATCTCGCAAGGTGAATCAGGATCAGACTGGTGGCTCTGTGCATTCTGATCTCCATCTGGTGATAGCACTTCAGGCCATCTTCTTCCAAAAACTATTACAAATTACAAAGAGGACAAACACTTGAAGACAAAGAAGCTTTTTGTTTTTGCATTTTTCGACAACAGCGAGACATTTCGAGAAAAATAGAAATCGTATGGTTCTAGCAATTTCTTCTTCTCCAATGATATTTCAGATATATTTTTCAAAAGCTGATAACGTAGGCGAGTAGAAATATTGCAGATCCATGTATTCTTGCAAGAATGAGTTAATTATAACAATAATATGACTTTTTTTTTTCCTTCCCTTCTAAAAATTTACAAAAAAAAAATTGTACGCTTATTTACATTATAATTATATACTACCCTATATACGATACATGTATTCTATTACATGAAATTACTTTGGCCAGTGGGTTTTCTAAACAGTCACGAGCTTAAACTGTGAAAGAAGGCTTTGAAAACATTGATAAAGGGCATTTTCTCCTTTTCCCACTATGTTTCCATACTCTTTTACAGACAAATCCCAATGTGTAAGTCGTATTTAATTTGTCGTCTGCAAATGCTTTGAATTTTGACAGGTGTAGGATTTTGTCGTTTGGTAAGGAGTTAACGATCTGTGTAAAAAAAAAAAACTTCATTAGCTCCTGAAAGAGAATGGTAGCAACTTTGAAAACAACCTTGTACATAGGAATAATCAACCTGAACCAAATTAATCCTCTACCAAACGACAAAATTTCGGGCTTGTCCAAATCCAAAGCATTTGCAGACGACAAATTAAATGTATTTAAAATTGTTGTGTTTGCCTTTAGAAGGGTAGAAAACATTGTGGAAAAAGGAGAAAATGCTGGTTACCAGCATTTCTCCTTTTTTACACAGTGTTTTTAAAAGTTTTATTTTGAAGGTTCGTTAAAACTCGGGATAGTCTGGCTAAGGGTTAAGGTATTTTTTTTACAAGAATACTTTAAAGAAATTGTGGTAAAAAAGGAGATATTGGTCGTTGTCAGCAGTTTCTCCTCATGCCACTCTGATTTCCAAAATCGTCTGCTCATAGACAGAAAAAGTCGTCTGCTCGAGTTTATACGTTAACTCTCAGTTACCTAACAACAAAATTTTAGACTTGTCAAAATTGAAAGCATTTGCAAAAGACGAATTGAGTGTGGCTCAAATTACGGAGTTGTCTCTGGTAATAAAGAGAACATTTTCGGAACAGGAGAAAATGGCGGCAAGCAGCGTTTTCTCCCTTTCCATGAAGTTTTCAACAGCCATTTTTCTCGGGGTCATTTAAACTCTGTGGTAAAGGGCGAAAGGTCATCAATCATATAGATCGGAATTTTACAGCGGGTGAAATTTTGAGGCAAAGGTCGATTTTACAATTTAACCCTTTCCCAATGAATCCTCAGTTCTTACGACCCTGAGAAAGGCCATTTGAAAACATTGTGGGAAAAGGAGAAAATGCTGGTAACCAGCATTTTCTCCTTTTCCCACAATGTTTTCTACCATATCAAAGACAATCATAGATTCGGAATTTTACAGCGGGTGAAATTTTTAGGCAAAGGCCGATTTTACAATTTAACTCATTATTAAACAATGCCCGAGTTTTAATGATCCAGAGAAAGGTTATTTGAAAACATTGTGAGAAAAGGAGAAAATGCTGGTAACTAGCATTTTCTCCTTTTCCTACAATGTTTTCTACCATTATCAAAGACAATTCCAGTCATCTGAACCACAGTTAATGTGTCGTCTGTAAGTTATATCAATTTAGACAAATCTAAAATTTTTTCGTATGGTTAAGCGTAAGTGATTTGATTTATTGTCAGCTATTTGTTATTGTTGATATTTTCTTTAAAGTTTGATTTAAGCAAAATATTGACTCAGACCGACTGAGACCATAACAATTATTGTATGATAAATTTAGGAAAGATTTATATAGTTTTCCTGTGGTTAGCGTCCTGCCTGGCCGGGTAGCTCAGTGGTTAGGGTATCTGACTTGTAACCTGGTGATTGCGAGTTCGGTACCCGGTTGAGGCGAAATTCCTTCCCGGCGACTATTCGCCTCTCACCTCTGTTGCATGTAAGAAAAGTAGTCAGTGGCTTGGAAAGAAAGTTGTGTCAGTACTGGTGTGAGAAAACCAGCGTAGGTGCACTGACCGCCGTAATATGACGTAAGCTGTTGAAAACAGTGATAAACTCCAATACAAAACAATAAAATACAATGTAGCTAGTTAAATATCTTGCATTTGAAGACATAAGTGGCTTTTATTTACACAAATATGCCTTAAAATATAGTTCAGAAATATGAAATGTAAACGAGCAATAAAATCACATCTGCTGCACTGTTTACTGTTGGTTTATGATAATGCACCCTTTATAATCTACGTAATCCAAAAGTATCATTTTCTCATTTGATATTCGCATTCTCGTTTGAAAAAAAAATACTCCACGGCATAATGAAATGAATAAACAAAATGAAAAATGTTTGAGACACGTTCTGTGAAAAGGCGGTTTAATGCATCTGCAAAAAGTATCGATCCATGTCAGCCTGCGCAGTGCGCGCAGGCTGACATGAGTTGAAACTTTTTGCTATTTGTAAACTTTCTGCATGTCCAAGGACCATTGTACCCCATGATTCAGTCGGTTGTTAGTCAAAATGGATTTTATGGATCCATAATTGCTTGGTATAATGGATCACGGAGATGCATCGAACCTCCTTTTGTCAATGCATTGCTCAAAGAAATAAAAAAAAAAGACTCGGAACTAGATGAGAGCCAAGACAGACATGTAAAGAAAGGGGTTTAATGCATCTCTGATGCATTATACCAAGCAAGACATCACGTGATCCATAAAATCCATTTAGTCTAACAACCGGCTGGATCTGGAGGTAGAATGGTCCTTGGACATGCTGAAAATTTACCGGAAACCAAAAGTTTTGACCCAGGTCAGCCTGTGCGGACTGCACAGACTGACATTGGTTGATACTTTTGGCAGTTGCATTGAACACCTGTTTTTCAAAGAACATAATATCATGCCACAATCTTTTTATTGTACATTGAATCTGTGAAATCTGAATACATAATACGAGTTATAAAGAGATATTTTCGGGGTAAAATTACGAGAAAAGACAAAGATTGTACGATCTTTGTTTTGCTTCTGATTTGAGAGATACAAATATGCAATACTTTTACCCTTAAGCACACAGCCATACGTTTAAATGACCCTTAGGTAATAGGATTTTGAAAAAAAAAAACAAGCAATTTCGTTGAAATGATATCCCCCGCCGAAAAAGACCTTTTCAAAAATTTACGCGACCGCGAAACTCAAAAACGCTCCCAATCGGCCATTTTGCATCGAATCAAAAAAAGAAAAAAACTATAATGGCAGAATAGGTTATTGTACACATGTATAAAGTTTCACAAAATTCCGTCCAATGGTATTGGAGATATTGTCCCGGACGAATGGACGGACGGACGGACAACGCTAAAACTATATCCGTCCGCCTTCGGCGGGGAATAAAAAATGGGGAAAGATTAAAATGCTAGTGACAAGCATTTTATTCTTTTCCAACTGCGTTTTCTACCATTTAAAAGTCAAATTCATCAATTTGATCCACGTTTGATTTGTCGTCTGCAATGGACGGGTCTAAAAATTTTGTCGTCTGGTAAAGGGTTGACATGGACAACCAAGGAGCCCGGAAGAAACCTGTAGAGTGAAGATAAGATGTTGATTTCCGTTTATTTATTGTCGCCACCGGTTGCCCATATATAGCCTGCAACACGCGGAAAGGGGCATTCGGACATTTGCGTAAAGCGTCGTCTCGGGTCAGTCCGATCAGGCTAATCCGAAACGACACTTCCCGTTTTTTATGTAATTTTGTGTTTAGCGCAAGACTTCTGAAGGACAAAATCTAATGTAGTTGTGAAGTGCGCGGACTGCGCAGGCTGATCCGAGATGACATTTTACGCAAATGTCTGAATGCCCCTTTTCGGTTGTTGCAAGCCATATATGGGCGACGCCCTCAGAGGGCTGTTAGTTATGATACATTGGATAGTGCAAGATACAGGACCTTTAAGTTAAGTTCCTCCTGGTTCTTTAAAGATACATCTATAATAGTTTTCAGCCAGTTTTTAAACCATTTCATCCTTATTGTATGTAACTATAACCATTCTTGTATCTTCATGCCATATGTTGCCCCAGACGGCTGCAAGGTTGCACAGATTACGACGGATAGAAAATGCATTTCGTGTTTTGGAGGCCTTCAAGGCAATCACTGTTGTCGTTTCCGGTTTTAAATGCGGACAAATCCCTTGAGTTTTTCTTTCCCCTACTCCATACATATTGGTAATTTATCCGTGTTTACTCATCTGAGCCATTCTACACACTTTTAAGTTTTAACAGCATTTTTTCTCACCATCTGTAGGGATGTATCTTTAACGTGCTCGGTATTTCGTACCTTCACACGGGAACTCGGTGTAACGTTTCATCTGTAACTTTTTTATTGGGCCAGCCGTTGGAATTGCACTCAGAAAACTCGTGAAAGAAAGGGTGACTTAAGATGGAGACATAATTATTATACCAAATAACCATGAATTTTAAATTTAATTGCTCGTTTTGATATTCATAGCATACAGAAGTCTTTGAAAATGTGTTGTCTGCATAATATAATTTAACTGATATTTTCTTATGTTACACCTCCCATTCTTGTCTTTAACACATTAGGCTGCTATGCGCGGCTCAGTGACCTATTATGGACAGTGTCGATCAAGATCAGACTGCACAGAACGTGCAGTCTGATCTTGGATCTACACTGTCCGATAAGGAGATATTTTCCCCCAAAAGAAACTTTGAAAAAGCAGCATTTGGGTTTTTATTATGGACTTGAAAGTTTCATTTCACTTACTGAACAGGTTAAGGGTTAAAATGTGCAGACGTTTTGTTTTTTCGTCGGGTAGCTAGACTTAAAAAATAAAACTTTGTGACAAAACGAGAAATATTCATTCATACATAATAATAATTGTACAATTTATTCCCTGAGGAATTCATAGTGTTATACGAGAAAAAGCTCATGACGAGTAAGGTCTTCCGTTGCTATAAATTATCATGAATCCATGCCGTGTGTAAGACTAAGTCTGTGTTACAAGAATCGAAGTTTTGATTTATCTAAATTGAAACCTAAATTGAAAACTAAAATTGGCCTGCAACACGCGAAAAGGGACATTCGGACATTTGCGTAAAGTGTCGTCTCGGATCAGCCTGCGCACTCCGCGCAGGCTGATTCGAGACGACACTTTCCGGTTGTGTGTGATTTTCTGTATCACGCAAGTCTACTGTAAGACAAAATCTAATGTTGACGTAAAGCGCCGTCTCGGATTAGGCTGCGCGGACTGCGCAGGCTGATCCGAGACGACACTTTACGCAAATGTCCGAAAGCCCCTTTTCGCATGTTGCAGACCAAATGTGATTCGTATGATAGGGTTTGTCTCTGTGGTCCTGACTGTGTTCATTCTGTAGCATCTCTCTTGTTTTCCAAAATTAGAGAGTACACCGCTTAGAGAATGCATAACGGTTTCCCGCATCCTCTCGCTTTTAAACTCATTTTCTCCTAAAGTAAATGATGATATGTATTTTAGAAAGGGTGACATTTGGAGCAAATACAAAGTTGTTTTATGGAAGTGGAAATTTCGCAAGTCTTGTACAAGTTAAAGTAAACGTTCCATCCCCCCTCCAAAAAAAAAAAAGAATTGGGGGCTATCTACTGGGACTAGGTTTGTCTGTCTGTCTGTCTGTCTGTCTGTCTGTCTGTCTGTCTATCTATAGACGCAATTTTGTTTCCGTTTCTCCCCCTGTGGTGTTTTGAACGCAGGATCCGCCACCCCTACCTCTGTAGAGAGATTCTGTGATACATTTAAAGATGACAACAAGGTTCAGGGTTTGCGCAATCAGTCTACAAATAGATGAATTAGTAAAACTAAAGTTTCTAATCAGATATGAATCCATAATGATAGTTATTTCAGGAAATTTGTCGTTAAAAGTAATCATGTGGCGTAAAGGCTTATAAATAATGCAAAGCTAACAGTTAAGCAAGTCGTTTTCTCCCTGAGACAAAACTGTAGTAGGCGATTTTGAAACCATCGTTGTAAAATAGGCATGACCAACATATATTAGGCTTCGATACACGAATAATGGCCGAAACATTGTGGCAAAAAGAAGAAATTGCTCGAAGCGCGCAATTTCTTCTCTTTGCCACAATGTTTTCAAAAGTTGGATGCTGCAAGACAAAACGAAAAAAGAAAACACACACACACACACACACACACACACACACACACACACACACACACACACACACATTTGCAATTGGAAAGATGTTTAACCCGTTACCAAAAGACAAATTTTTCGACTCGTTCAAATCCAAGGCAGTTGCAGACGACAAGGAGAGTGGAGAAGGCTCATAAACCAGCATTTTCCTTTTTCCGCAACGTTTTCTGCTCTATCAAAGTCAGAAATCATCATTTTAGCTTCATTTAACTTGTCGTCTGCATATGCTTTGAATTTGGACTAGTCTAATATTTTGTCGTTCGGATAAAAGTTAAGCGTCGAGCATATATAATTATAAGCCTGTAGAACAAATACGGCTAAAATATAGTCGAAGTGTGAAGAGTAAACGCTTTACTAAACGACAAAATTTTAGAACCGTCCATATTGAAAGCATTTGCAGACGACAAATTAAATCCGGCTCTAATTCGCATTAATCTGTTTAAAGCGGGTGAAAAAAAAAAAAGATTGTGGGAATAGGAGAAAATGCTGGTTATCAGCATTTTCTCCTTTTCCCACAGTGTTTTCTAAAGGCCTTATTTTTACACGGGATTGTTCGGGAATGGGTTAAAGTTTGTACGGAATCAGATATGCATGAGTATAAAAGTTATTTGCGTAAATTGTCGTTAGAAAAAGATTACGTTACGAAAGGGTCTGATGGAATTCACTATGCGTAACTGACGGAGTCATTACCCCATGTTACGGCATACGATTTTGATAAAAATCCTTGTAAATTATGATTGATCAATATTGATTATGCTTTAATACTTGAATAAATGTGAAAACATTGCGGTAAAGGTAGAAGTTACTCGCCAATGGCGATTTTGCCCTTTGACAAAGTGTTTCCAGCGATCGCTTGATGGTGCAAGACGAAAAAAAGGGGGTAGATATTGTGTTGAGGGTATCGCACTCGTCATAAATCGGCAGATTCCGTAATTTGCTCATTACTCGATCAACATATCACCCGAGGTTTGCCGAAAAGGGTTATCGCGCACAATTGAAATCTGCGACACTCTTCGTTGTTTTGCAATCTAGAGCTCAAAATGAAAGTAGATATTCCATGATTCGGAAAAATATTTATTACTCGGATACAAAAAGTGCTTTAAGTCCTATAATTATTATTATTATTTTTTCTATATATATTTGTAACAACCCCTTCTTATCATGCGAAAACCATAAAGTTAAAAGCATCAACAAAAAAATAGTTTGTTAGTTTATTGTATAATAGTCAAAATAGCGATGAAGTGTAAATGTGTTTTCTTTAACCGGAACTTGTTATATTTCTGTGACCGTACCGGAACTTAATATATTTCTGTCAAGGTTATACCTAAATTTAGCATGTAGCGTGTAAATATATCCCTTTTTGAATTAGGCAATAAAATATATTTTAAATGGGCCAGATCTATAACGGGTAACACGTTTGATAAGAAACTGGATATATGAATGATTTGACAGACAACGGAACGCCCATCCGACGTCATCTGATACGCAAAATGAATATTGAGGAGCTATGCTCGGTGAAAGGGGGGCTTAATGCATCTACAAAAAGTATCGACCCGGGTCAGCCTGCGCAGTTCGCGCAGGCTGACCTGTGTCGAAACTTTTTGCTATTGGTCGATTTTCTGCATGTCAAAGGACCAGTGTACTTCATGATTCAGTCGGTTCTTATACAGAATGAATTTTATGGTTCGATAATAATATGATGAAGTGCTCAGTATCATGCATCACTGAAATGCATTAAGCCCCCTTCTGCCAAAGCATGGCTCAATTATACAAAAGAGGTTATGATTATATTCACGTCCTCCCATGATGATAGACTGTATTACGAGATTCTAAAACTGAAATAAGATAGGTCACTATTGCATTATCACCAAGATGACAGCTACTGGTGTCATTTGCTTAAGGTGTAGATCAAGAAAAGACTGCACAGTATGATATGTAGGCCTACACTTTTCTATGTTTAGTGATATATACTGACACACTTTACCCATTACCAACCGACAAAACTTTGGACTCGATCAAATTCAAATCATGTGCAGAGGCCAATGAATTATGGCCCAAATGATAATTTCGTTCTTTGATAGGGTAGAAAACATTGTGGGAAAATGAGAAAATGCTGATTACTTTTCCAACATTTTTTTCGCCCGTTTTACAGATTTATCCCTATACAGAGCCACATTTAATAATTGAGGAATAAGGCTTTTAAAAACACTGTGGGAAAAGGAAAAAAGTGATGGTAACGTGCACTGTGTTTTCTATAGTTTCTAACACAAACTTCACAACTGAACTCTTTTCCACACGACAAAATGTTAGACTGGTCCAAAAGCATGAAAGCATTTGCAGACGACATATTAAATAGTGCTCAAATGGTGAGATTTGTCTGTAACATGATAGAAAACATCGTGGGAAAAGGAGAAAATGCTGGTTACCAGCATTTTCTCCCTTTCCCATAATGTTTTCAAAAGTTTTATTCTTCATTATCCTTAAAACACGGAATTTTGTGGTAAAAGCATAAGCAACATGTAAATTGTCGTCTGCAAATGCTTTCAAATTGGATGAGTCTAAATTGATTTCGTCTGGTAAAGAATTAAAATATCCGGTCCATTTATTTATCATTGTAAGGTCAAATCCAGTGTGACAGATGAACATACCACATATTTTGATAAATAAGTGGCCGCCCGGTTACATAACGAGACACAAAGAACTCGGATTAAGTTTCCTTCTTTCACACCATAATATCAAATTATATGTGAGCCATGCTCTGGTAAATGGGGGTTAAATGCATCTCCGTGATGCATGATACCACACAAGTCATTATATATTATGGATCCATAAAATCCATTTAGTCCAATAATCGGCTGAATCCTCAGGTAGAACGGTCTCTTGATATGCAGCAAATTTACCAAACGCAAAAAGTTTCGACCCAGGTCAGCCTGCGCGGATTGCACAGGGGCTGACCTGGATCGATTCTTTTTTCAGATGCATTATGCCGCCTTTTCACAGTGCATAGCTCATGAATTGTTATATAAAGAATGGCATAGAGAAAGAGGGTGTTTTCCATAATTTTGCATACGGACTGACCTCATTAGCTCCACTGGCCGAAGGCTGGGGGCTTATGTCATGGCCCATTGTCCGTCGTGCGTCCCTACGTCCGTCCGTCCGTGCGTTAACTTTTATTTTAAACATCTCTGAAACTACCCAGCCAATTTTGATGAAACTTCACAGAAATGATCTTGCTATAGTCCTTTTTAGAATTTCTTGAAAGAATTTAATTCCTTCAAAAACTCTGGTTGCTATGGCAACAAAACTTAAAAAGATTGGAAATCTTTGAAAATCTTCTTGTCTGAAACCATAAGGCCTAGGGCTACCCAATTTGGCATGTAGCTTTATTTAGTAGACCTCTATCAAGTTTCTTCAAATTATAGCCCTGAGGACAAAACTGGCTCTGCCCCGGGGGTCACAAGTTTTACATAGGCTTATATAGAGAAAACTTTAGAAATCTTCCAGTGCCTTGCCATAAGGCCTAGAGTTACCAAATTTTGCATGTGGCTTTATCTAGTGGGCCTCTACCAAGAGTGCCCAACTTATAGCCCCGGGGTCAAATTTGAACCCACCCGGGGGGGGGGGGTCACAAGTTTTACATAGGCTTATATAGAGAAAACTTTAGAAATCTCCCTGCACCCAGCCATAAGGCCTAGTGCTACCAAATTTTGCATGTGGCTTTATCTAGTGGGCCTCTACCAAGAGTGCCCAACTTATAGCCCTGGGGTCAAAAATGGCCCCGCCCCAGGGGTCACAATTTTTATATGGGCTTACATAGACAAAACTTTAGAAATCTCCCTGTACTCAGTCATGAGGCCTAGGGTTACCAAATTGTGCATGTGGCTTTATCTAGTGGGCCTCTACCAAGAGTACCCAAATTATAGCCCTAGGGTCGAATCTGACCCCACCCCAGGAGTCAGAAGTTTTACATGGGCTTATGTAGTGAAATCTTTACAAATTTTCTTGTTACATACCATAAGAACTAGGGCTACCAATTTTAGTCCTGTCACAGGGGTCTTATGTTCTAAATCAATTGGCCAAGTATTGTAATGTTTGGCATGTAGGTATTTTACGTATTAGCCAGTGGAGCGATACAGGGCCATCATGGCCCTCTTGTTTTTTTTTTTTTTTTCTGCACCCCCCCCCCCCAAAAAAAAAGAAAAAACCACACAAATTTGGAGCAGACGAATTTGAAATCATCTTAATAAGTTTAAACAAAAGATATTTCTTGCTCCATTTTAGGCCAATGGACATAATGTTCCATAGACACACACACACAAAAAAAACCTCTTGGTTTGAATTGGAGCTCAACGCCTTTTTAACAGCTTTGGTCATACCATGGCGGTCAGTGACGCACCCATGTGTTTCCTGGCTTTCTCACACCAATACTGACACAACTTTTCTTTCCAAAGCCAGTGACTACTTTTCTCGCATGCAGAAGAAACCTCTGCTGGCCTTGGTAGGTCAGAGAAAGGTATTTGCAATTTATTTTCAGAGTATGAAAATAGTCTGTGTTGTGACATCAACAGTAAATATTTCATTACAAACTTTATCGATGGAAACTGCATGTTTCCCTACTGTTATTATCATTGTTGTTTTTAGAGATGTCGATGTTTGAACACTATATACGTATAATGACGTTATCTGAGGGACAACCTTGGAATGTGAACTGAGCTTTAACAGTTTACCAACATTTCCAAGTTGTAACGACCCTAAGAAAGAATAAAGCTTTTGAAAACATTGTAGGAAAAAGAGAAAATGCTGGTAACAAGCATTTTTCTCCCTTTCCCACATTTTTTAAAACCCTTTTAGACACATATTCCATCATTTGGGCGACATTTAATTTGTCGCCTGCAGGTGCTTTCAATTTGGACTTGTCTAAAATTTTGTCGTTTGGTAAAGAAGTAACCCTCACCAGACGACAAAATTTTAGACTTGTCCAAATTGAAAGCATTTGCAGACGATGAATTAAACGTGACATTAAAATGACAGAATTCGTTCCTGGAATGATCGAAAACGTTGTGGACGAAGCAGAAAATGCTGGTTACATTTTTTTTTTCAAAACACATTTTTTTTTCTTTTGGGGAAAAAAACTGGGTTGCTTTGAAAAGGGTTCATTTTGACAATAAAGTATTGACTGACTGTTCTAGTTCACTGTTTACCAAGCGATAAAATGTTAGACTTATCCAAATTCAAAGCATTTGCAGAGGACAAATTTAGTGTAATTTAAAATTTGAAATTCGTTTTTGGAAAGGTAGAAAACATTGTGGGAAAAGGAGAAAATGCTGGTTACCAGCATTTTCTCCTTTTCCCACACTGTTCTCAAAAGTGTCCTTCCTCGGTGTCGTTAAAACTTTGACTTTTTTGGTAAGGGTTTAGATTTAGGATTATATTGTGTGAACAGTAGCCGCCCACATATTGATAAGGTGTATGTCGTATCCGGATTTCATGCCGTTTCATAATCTCTCGAGTGGTTCGTATTTCGGACGTTCATAATCTCTGTTCATACAGTATAGATAAAAGTTGCTTTGATTTCATATCTAAATGGGAAAATTTGCACGTAATCACAACAGTATAGTTTAGTATAGTATTCTTTATCATCTCCTACATAGTACTAAGAGAAGTAAACATATGTTGGCCATGCTCTGGCGAAAAGGGGCTTAGTGTATGTCCGTGAGGCATCACGGCAAACCAAGCGTAATTTTGGATCCATAGAAATCAGTTTTTTTTCTCTCTAACAATCGACTGAATCTGGAGGTAGAATGATCCTTTCACATTCTTTATCACCTCCTACATAGAACTTGGAGATGTATACATGTGAGCCACGCTCTGGTAAAAGGGTACTTAATGCATCTCCGTGATGCATCATACCAAGCAATTCATAGCGTAATTATGGATCCATAAAAATCTGTTGGTTTTTTTTTTTTTTTTACAATCGACTGGATCTGGAGGTAGAATGATCCTTTAAACATGCAGAAAATTGACCAATGGCAAAAAGTTTCGACGCATGTCAGCCTGCGCGGACTGCGCAGGTTGACATGCGTAGAAACTTTTTGCAATTGCATTAAGCCCCCTTTTCACAAGCATGGTTCAATTATATATGAGCCATGCTGTGTAAGAAGGGGGTTTACTGCATCTGCAGAAAGTATCGACCCAAGTGAGCCCGCACAGGCTGACATGGGTCGAAACATTTTGCTTTTTTGTAAATTTTCTGTATGTTGAAGGACCATTCTACCTAAGGATTCAGTCTGTTTTTTAGACAAAATGGATTCTATTGATCCATAATTATGTGATGACTTGCTAGGTTAAATGCAACACGGTGATGCATTAAACCCTCTATTGCAATAGCATGACTCCAGTGTATTAATAACATATTTTTCGCATTTTCAGAAGCACTTGTACTGTGGTTTAAATGCACATCAAACGCTAATTAATACATCGAACAACAGGAAATTCATATTCGGCCCACGATCGTGATATCAACAACAGGAAATTCATATTCGGCCCAAGATCGTGATATCTACCTTTAATAAGTTTTTGGTGTTTAACACCGCTTTCGACATTTTTCCCAGTTGCATTACAGCGGCCAGTGTACCTATCTATGCTCTCCTGGGGTTTATTTTACCAATACTTCGCACAATACATGTAATCCATTCCACTGGCTTCTTTTCCACATACATGTACACTGCCATTGTCGAAACAACATCAGCGGTGAATGAGGAATGATTCATGTCGCAATGACTACCATTGATTTTCGTTTGATGAGTAAAGTATGTGGTCGTTTTTGAACATCATAGAGGAAAAACAAATGAGTGGAAATGTTAAACCGACGGATAGCAGAACTCACGCAATTAGATGTTGGAGATATCTTATGGGGTCCTTTCGGGTTAATGAAGACCGTCGCCAGAGAAAACCGAGTTGACCCGGATGACTTTTCAGTTATGCCGGTTGAACCAGACGTCAAATATTTAGACCTGTCAAAATTAAAAGCATTTGTAGACGACAACTCAAATGTTCTTCAAACGATGAGATTTCTGTTCTAGACGGGTAGAAAACATTATGGAAAAGGGAGAAAATACTTGTTATTAGAATTTTTCTCCTTTTTTTCATAATGTTTTTCAAAAGCCTTCTTCTAAAAAGTAGTTAAACTCTGGACTGTGTGACAAAGGGTTAAACCATACTGTTAAGCATTTTCTGCTTTTCCCACATTGTTCTTAAAAAAAAAATTCTTTCCGGCTCTTGGTTGGTAAAGGGGTCCTGCGTGGCTCTGTGGTAAAGTGTAGGACTCGTAACATGTAGGCCCGAGATTCAAGCCTCACTGCAAGCACTGTTTTTTTTTTTCATGGGAATGGCGCTGGGCACGACCCTTCAGAGCCCTAGCCTAGTACTGGTAAAACCCAGGACATACTTGAATATGTTAACTGTCGCCATGATATAACTGAAATAATGTTGAAAGCGGAGTAAAACTATTCGATCGATCAATCAATCAATCAATCAGTCAATCAATCGATCAATCGGTCTAGGTTGTTCAAACATGGGATTGTTTGGTAAATGGTCAGATGGGAGTTTAACTTAATTTTCCTATACAAGGAAAGAACGATAATGAAGAGCAATAGAGGCCATGTGGCTCGACTAACTAACAAACTGAAATAGATAGAGTTTACGACCAGATGAAATTTAATCCGTAATTAATCCTTTACTTAACAATTACGATGAATTTTTACGATCCTGAGAGAGAAGGCTTTTGAAAACATTGTAGGAAAAGGAGAAAATGCTGGTTACCAGCATTTTCTCCTTTTCCCACAGTGTTTTCTTCTCGTATAGAAAACGAACCCCAGCGTTTGAGAAATATTTAATTTTTCGTCCCACATGATTTTCTACCCTTTCTTAGATAAATCTAGTCGTTTCAGCCATGTTTCAGTTTAGTCGTCTGCTAACTCTTTCAATTTCGACAAGTCTAAAATTTTGTCGTTTGGTATAGAGCTGAATACTAAGTAAACGAAATACATGTACAGACTTTCTCAATCAAGAAACGTACCAAAAATATGATTGCAATTTCATGTGTGTTTCGGCCACAGTTGTTCATTTAACTATTTACCTCACTATTCCGAGTTTTAACGACCCTGAAAGAGAATGTATTAGAAAACACTGTGGGGGAAAAGGGAGAAAATGCTGGTAACCAGCATTTTCTCCTTTTTCCCCACAATGTTTTCTACCCTTGCAAAAACAGAAATCATCATCTGATGTTTTTAATTTGTCGTCTGCAAATGCTTTCAATTTGGAACAGTCTAGAATTTTGTCGTTTGGTAAAGGCTAATAGAGCAAACGGTGTAAATCCAATATTAGACTGTAGGTTATGTGCTGATCTTTAGTCTGATCTTTAGATTCACCGCCTGCGAAAGAAAGTCATATTCTGATCTATGTTTTTTTTTTTTACAACAATGTATTTAACTCTTTGCCGAACGACAAAATTTTGACCCGATCAAATTCAAAGCTTGCGCAGACGATAAAGTTCAAGAAGCTCAAATGTTGACATGTCTTTGATAGGATAGAAAACGTTGTGGGAAAAGAAGAAAATGCTAGTTACCAGCATTTTCTCCTTTTCGTATAATGTTTTCAAAACAAATCTCCCTCAGGCTTGTTAAAAATCGTGATTGTTTTGTAAAGGGTTAATCGTTAAACGACAGATATCTCCTGCTACGCGGCAAGAAAAAGTCGTGAAGCCGACTTAAGAACGATAACTGATATCAACATCGGATTCAGTAACATAGAAGTTATTTCCCTTCGGTCATTGCTTTGCAGTACTTGTTTCGAATCTGCAGTCTGCTCTAAGATCTGTACACTGTTCTATAGTCTGTGACATATTCTGCACAAAAAAAGTTCTGGGGTCACAATTTCTGCGTCTTCTCTACCGATTGAGCATTTTCGTTTCATTTATTATTGACCATCATCATAAAGGATCATCATGGACCAACATGGATGATGATGATGCTGATTATTATTATTATTTCGTTCGTTCGTTCGTCCGTTCATTCGTTCGTCCGTCTGTTCGTACCTTTCTTCCTTCCTTTTCCTTCTTTCCTTTTCGTTCTTTCCTTCCTTTTCCTTCCTTCCTTCCTTCCTTCCTTCCTCATTCATTCATTCATTTTTTCATTCATTTATTCATTCATTAATATTTTTTTCAAAGTTTGCAGCACAGAAGTTGCGTGTATCAATGTAGTGTTGAGTTAGTTGTTCCAACATTGACTTTGAAAGGCTGAGTAGTCGAACGATATTTTAATTACCGCCTTGTCTTGCGATTTACATATGCACTATCCATTGTTTTAAGTGAAATATTCTGGCAATTTCATAAGCTGGCAGCCTGTTAATGATCTTCGTCTATTGGATGGTTACGAGAGATATAACGGGTACTAGTTAAGCAATTTCATTTTCTAAATCATTACGAAGTCTGTTTTAACGACCCTGAGCTGAACACCAGCGTTTTCTGATTTTCCTACAATTTTTTCTACCATTTAAAAGACAAATCCAATCTTTTTGAGCTACACTGCATTTGTCGTCTGCAAATGCTTTCAATTTGGACTGGTCTAAAATCTTGTCGTCTGGTAGAGAGTTAACCCTTATCCTGCTAAATAAAAGAAATGAAATTTATAAGCCGATTGTAAAAACCCAAAATTTCCTATTTTAAATGTTTATTTGGAGGAAAGATATCTCCTTATCGGACAGTGTAGATCCAAGATCAGACTGCACGTTCTGTGCAGTCTGATCTTGATCTACGATGTCCGCAAAAGGTCAGTGAGTTGCGCCTAGCAACCTAAGAGTTAAAAGACAAATTCCATCATTTTCGCTGCAATGAATTAGTCGTCTGCAAATGCTTTCAATTTTGACTAGAGATTAATAAAAAATCTTGTCGTCTGGTGAAGATTTAATTGGTTACGATGTCTGTTGGTTACATAAACAGCTGACGTCAAACGTAATCAATTTGAGACCATTTATCGCTGGATTTTCACCCATTATCATATCTCACTTTGATACTTGAAGCATCACTTGACCTTGTTGACACGTGATACGCAAACGTGGACAAGGCCCGAAACTCCTACTATATTTCCGAGACTCACTGCTAGTGTCCTTTTTCACCAAACAGTCCAGTTTTTTTTGAGTTTTTTTTTTTTAAATTTCAAAGAAACAATGTTCATAAACCTTAACTGTTTAGCCACGCAGAAATTGCGTTACTTTGGAATTTTTACAGTTCTTGAGAGTAACGAGAATAAGACTGGTTAAGCCAATTAGATTTTACGTTACTTTGAATTGCCGGAAATTCTCGAGAATGATACTAAAATGCTATTTATAGAATAGTTGATGAAGACGGACCGTGGTACCATTGTACGATCTGCGCAGGCTGACCTTGGTCGACACTTTTTGCAGATGCAGATGCATTAAACCTCCTTTTCAGAGAGCATGGCTCATTTATTGTGCTTTAAGGATAGGGCACCTTAATGGGATTCTTTTAACATCGCCTTTCTTCGCCGAAAAAACGTACGGATTCGGCCAAGACTCGGGTAATCCGTAATCGATCGGCCGATAGACGCTGGTTCCTCGCATCAATTACGGATTACCCGAGTCTTAGCCGAATCCGTACGTTTTTTCGGCGAATCCGTACGATTTTGGCGATGAAAGGCGATGTTACACGAATCCCATTAGGGTGCCCTATCCTTAAGAGAGGGGCCAATATGTTTGGTTGGACTCTATATTTACTGTGTGCAGATTACTTTATATAGGAGATCAATTGATCTCAACCTTTATCTTGCAAAAGAAGTTAAATGAAACTTTCAAGCCGATCGTAAAAACCCGAATGATGCTTTTTCAAACCTATCTTTTGGATAAAAAAAATCTCACAATCGGACAGTGTTGATCCAAGATCAGACTGCATGTTCTGTGCAGTCTGATCTTGACAACATTGTCCGCAAAAGGTCAGTGAGTCGTGCTTAGCAACCTAAAGGTAAACCCGGGCATCTGCAAATAGAGGCAAAGACAACATCACATAATGGCAAGAAAATCGAATTTTTCGTTTACAAAGTGCTTAAGAACACAAAGTTTTAATCGGTTTCTTGGTTATTAACCAAGTAACATGAGATATTATTTGTGTTAGTTGTTTAATGTTTAACGTTTTTTAAAACATTATTTCAATCATATCACAGCTGCCAGTGCGCCCTGTCCATGCGTGTTTGGAGTTCTGAAAATACTTTTACCAATCTACCTGCTACTTTCCCACCAAAAACCCCACTCTTTCCAAGACATTTGCTACTCCTCCCACCCCCCCACCCCCCCCTCAAAAAAAAAAAAAAAAAAATCGTCGAAACAGTGTTTAGTGAGAGAATCATGAACACTATTGACAAGGCTGTCATCAAATCTCGAAAAGAATTTAGCCACGGTGGGAGTCGATCTGACGACCATGGATTTACTTGCCCACGACGCTACCGAGATTGGCGACGAAAAAAGGAAATTACATGTAGTACATATACATGAGCCACGCTCTGGCAAAAGGTGATTTAGTGCTTCTCCGTAATGCATTGTGCCAAGCAAGACATCAAATGATAATAGATCCATTTAATCCACATCGTATAACAACCGACTGAATCATGAGATAGACTGGTCCCTTGACGTGCATAAAATTGACCATTGGCAAAAAGTTTCGGCCCAGGTCAGCCTGCGCGGATTGCGCAGGCTGACCTGGGTCGAAACTTTTTGCACACGCATTAAACCCCCATCCAGCATTTTTCGTTGTTTCCAACGTTTTCTACCCCATGCCGTCATTTAAGGATAGGTAACCCTATTGGGGATTGCAGTAACATCGCCTTTCATCGCCGAAAACGAACGGATTCGGCTAAGACTCGGGTAATCCGTAATCTATCGGCCGATAGATGCTGGTTCCCTGCATCGATTACGGATTACCCGTGTCTTAGCCGAATCCATACGATGAAAGGAAATGTTACACGAATCCCATTAGGCTGTCCTATCCTTAAGCCACTTCTGAATTGGCGTCTGCAAAATACTTTAAAATTTCCATAGACTAGTAAAGAGTTAACGCTTCACCAGCCGACATTTTTTTTTTTTTTAAGGCTTGTCGAAATTGAAAGCGATTGCAGACGACAAATTGATTGAGGCTCAAGTAATTGGATTTGTCTTTGAAAGGATAGAAAACATTGTCGGGGAAAAGAAGTGAAAATGCTGGTTACCAGCATTTACTCTTTTTGTTTTCACGCCTTTTTTTTTTGAAGCCTTTTTCCCCAGCGTCGTTACAACAAGGGTTTGTTTGGGAAAGGATAAACTCTTTAGCAGACGATAAAATTTTAAACTTGTCCAAATTCAAAGTACTTGCAGATGACAGTATCAATGTGGCTCTAGTGATTGTATTTTTCTTTAAAGGATAGAAAACATTGTGAGAAAAGAAGAAAATGCTGACTACTAGCATTTTCTCCTTTTCCCGCTATGTTTTCAGAAATCTTCTTACTCCGCGGCTTTAACACGGGATTTTTAAACCCATACAGTGCTGGAACCAACTTAAGTTATTTTAGCGAACAGTGTAGATCCAAGATCAGACTGCACGTTCTGTGCAGTCTGATCTTGAATCTACACTGTCAGCGACTTTGTTACATATCCTTGCAAAACAGCTTTGAAATGACAATATTTTCTGATAATTATCCTGATTTTTTTTTGTTTTACAAGTTTTATTAAGTCTCTCAGCATATTTACATTATGTGATATGAGGTAACAACAAAACATGTAACAGGCTGTATTGTATATCAGCTACAAGATACACTAAAAACAGGAAAACAAATATATGAACCGTGCTCTGTGAAAAGGGGGCTTAATGCATCTGCGAAAAGTATCGACTCAGGTAAGCCTGCGCAATCCGTACAGACTGACCTGAGCCGAAACTTTTCGCTGTTGGTCAATTTTCTGTATGTCCAAGGACCAGTCTACCTGATGATTAAGTCGGTTGTTAAAAAAAGTTGCTATTATGGATCTATAAGTATGTGATTGCTTGCTTGGTACTATGGAGATGCATTAAGCCTCCTTTTGCCAAAGCATGGCTGATATAAGATACATACGTGAATAGAGTGAGGGGAGGAAAGACCAATTGAAAAATCTGTACGGTTTAATACCAGTCATGCTATCAATGTAAAATATAGGAACAATGTCAGTTGTATAGTATACAAATTTTCCATGCAATGGATAAATATTGAAAAGTACATTTCATCAGTTCAGGGCTGTAGGGTTAGTAAAGGGTTGGGTGATAAAAGGTCGCAAACAGGATTTGTTTTTCCGATGAAGTGGGGGGTAAATTAACGGTTAGCAACTGACATTATTTTATAGCAGACGTGTATGGAGTATAGATTTGATCTATTGAAATTCAATTTAACTGCTGTGGTGGGAAACTTTCTCTAAATATGTCGGGAAAGGTAAGGTCTTATAAGCATTCAAATTTTTGTTTGAATTAATCCTTGGGCTGTTATGCGCGAATTCAATGGGCTTTTGCGAACAGTGTAGATCAAGATCAGACTGCACAAAACGTGCAGTCTGATCTTGGATGTACACAGTTTGATACCGTGAGATTTTTTTTTGGCGACAGAAATTGTGATGTTTTTGTATTTTAGTATTGTCTGAGAGTTTTTTCAAAAAACTCTATTCAGCAGATTAAGAGTTAACGATTTTGGTTTTTAGCTCCGCTAAAAAGTGAGCTTATGTTATGTCCCTGTGTCCGTCGTGCGTGCGTCCGTACGTCTGTGCGTGCGTTAACTTTTATTTCAAACATCTCCTCTGAAACTGCTCAGCAAATTTTGACCAAACTTCACAGAAATGATCCTGCCTTGGTCCTTTTCAGATATTCTTGAAAGAATTTGATTTCTGTAAAAAATCTGGTTGTCATGCCAACAAAACTGAATAATATGGGAAATCTTTGAAAATCATTTTTCTGAAACCATAAGGCCTAGGGCAACCAAATTTGGCATGTAGCTTCACCTGATTGACATCTACAAAGATTCTTCAAATCATAGCCCTGGGGCCAAAATTGGCCCCGCCCCGGAGGTCACAAGTTTTACATGGGCTTATATAGTGAAAACTTTAAAGATTTTCTGGTTCTAAAACCATATGGCTTAGGGTTACCAAATTTGGCATGTAGCTTCATCTTATAAACCTCTTCTAATATTCTTCAAATCATTGCCGCATGGTCAAAATTGGCCCTGTCCCGGGGGTTACAAGTTTTACATAGGCTTTTATGGTGAAAACTTTAAAAATGTTCTCGTTCCTAACCGTTAGGCCGAGGGCTACCAAATTTAGCTCAAAGCTTTATTTAGTGGATCTCTTCTGAATTTGTTGAAAAGTTAGCCTTTGAATCGAATTAAGCTCCGCCTCTCATGTTTTACTGAGGAAACTTCTTTCTATTACCATACAGCCTTGACCAGTTTTATTTGAAATGCGGCTGTATCTTGTTGACCTCTACCAGGAGTAATTATAGCTCATAACTATAGGTCGAAATCGTAATTATAGGTCAAAAATGGACTCGTTCTGTGGTAACAACTTTCAAAAGGGCTTTTATACAGAGAAAACTTTAAAAGTCTTCTTGTTCGAAACCATTTGGCCTAGAATTGTAATGTTTGGTATGTATGTTTTGTACTTATTGGCTAGTGGAGCGATACAGGGCCATCATGGACCTCTCTCTCTTTTTTTTTGCATAGCTGTGAAAGCTGGCATTTGACCTTTTTCTTGAAATTCTCGACTGAAAAAAGTTGTAATCTACGATTCGTACAAAAAAGTGGGCATGTTTATTTTTCGGGTCCCACACCACGGCAGCATTAGGCAAAGAGTTAAAACAAGTTATGAAAAAATTCATAAAGATATTGCTGAAATAATTCTTTTTCAGCAGTAAGGATCCCCTTTCTTTTATCTCCACTGGACGAAGGGCAGCGACTTTATGTCATGGCCAGGTATCTGTTGTGCGTGCGTGCGTCCATCCATACGTCCGTGCGTGCGTTCACTTTTATTTCCTACATCTTCTCTCAAACTACCAATTCAGTATTGATGAAACTTCCATGGACCTCTTCAATATTTGATTCCAATAGATATGCAGTCTGATCTTGATCTTTGCAATCCGCAAAAGCGCCCCTGCTTCCGCCTGTGGCACTTAAAGATTAACTGAAAGAATAAAGAGTAACTAGAAGAGTCCTTATTAGATATTTTCGGTTTGTGATTCTAGGTTGAAATTTAAATTTTTCTTGATTGATTGATTTAATTTCCTTTGCATTCACCTAGTTTTTTTGGAGAACTGCAGATCAATTGAATGCTATTTTTGAGCCTTTACCACACTGTCCCGAGTTTTAATGACCCTGAAAAGAGAAGGCTTTTTGAAAACATCATGGGAAAAGGAGAAAATGCTGGTAACCAGCATTTTCACCTTTTCCCATAATGTTTTCTATCCTATCAGAAATCAACATTTGAGCTACATTTATTTTGTTGTCTCAAATCCTTTCAATTTGGTAAAGTCCGAATTTTTTTTGTTCGGTAAAAAGTTAAGCTTTTGTCGTTTGGAAGGCTACAGAGAACGTTTGTTTAGTAATTACGGTATGTACGAGTATTTAAGGTCTACAGCCCCTAACTGTCATAATAGAAGAAGGAAGCTGCCGAGATTGGCCGAATAGCCTTTACGAACACGTCGATGTTACACGATATTTACCGATGAGTTAGTGAGTCTACTGCCACTAACGGCCACAAACTCTCATATTGAAAGACGGAAGCTGCCGAGATTGGCCGAATAGCCGTTACGAAAATGTCGACTCTACACGATATTTACCGATGAGTTAGAGAGTCTACAGCCCCTTACTCTCATATTGAAAGACGGTCCAAGCTGTCGAGATTGGCCAAATAGCCCTTACGAAAACGTCGATGTTTACCGATTAGTTACGGGCCGTAGACCTTGAAAATATATTTGCTTATCAAAAAAAAAAGAAAAATGTTGAAAAAAGTGTGAGCAACATATTCATTAAATTCTTTTTACAAATAGTTTGATTGTTCGATCCCTCCCGTCTGCAGAAGCCCATGTTTTCACCCTTGTGGTCTGAAAGGGTTTAAATCCTTATCTCCTTATCCTGCTAAATAACCGTAATGAAATTTTCAATCCTATAGGAAAAACCCAAATATTGTTATTTCAAAGGTATGTTTCGGGGGAATAATATCTCTCTATCGGACAGAGTAGATCCAAGATCAGACTGCACGTTCTGTGCAGTCTGATCTTGATCTACGCTGTCCGCAAAAGGTCAGTGAGTCGGGCTTGGCAGCCTAGGGGTTAAATAGCTTTTATCAGTGAATATTTATATGGCAGCACTTGAGCTTGAGTATCGTTTTAAAGTGATCGTTGACGGATATTGTAAGAACGGGGTTGATAAAAGATTTTTTTGTTTAAATCTAAACTTTTTTTTTTCAAATATGGATTTATCTCGATATACGGTAAGATTTGGGTGTTGCGCTATAAATCGTCATTCACATTCCTTCGTGAGAATAATTTGTTTACATTCGTTAACAAATTATTCTCACGAAGGAATTTGTTTACATTCGTTAACTGCCCCGCCCGGGTGGCTCAGTGGTGAGCGTGTCAGACTCATGACCTGGTGGTTGTGAGTTCGATACCCGGTTGAGGCGAACCTTCTTTCCGGCGTATTTTCGCCTCTCACCTCTGCTGAAGCATGTGAGAAAAGTAGTCGGTGGCTTTGGAAAGAAAGTTGTGTTAGTACTGGTGTGAGAAAGCCAGGAAACACATGTGCGTCACCGACCGCCATGATATGACTTTAGCTGTTAAAGTGGCGTTAAACCCCAATACAACATTCGTTAACCCTTTAGCAAACAATTCCATGTTTTCACAGCCCTGAGGAAGAGGGTTTTTTTTTTTCAAAAATATTTTTGGAGAGGAAGAAAACACTTGTTGGTAACCAGTATTTGCTGTGTTTATTTTCTTAATTTTTTTTACCCTTTCACAGACTAATGTGTTCAAAATAAACAACTTTTTTTCAAATGAACTCATAAATTTAGTAAAACTCAACATAATCAAATTCAGTAAAAATCATCATTATATCCGGTTAAGTACATAAATATAATATGTATATATGTTATACATAATCTTTTGGAGAGGGTGTTGATCATGATCAGACTATACAGAAAATGCAGCCTGATCTTCATTCGAAACAATCTAGTGTTTTCACGACTCTGAAATAAAAACCGTCATTTGAGGAAAATTTTGAGCAACATGAAATTTTGACGTCTGCAAACGCTTTCAATTTCGGATGCGTCTAAATTTTAAATCGTTTGGTAAAGAGTGTTTAGAAATGTGGGAGAAAGAATTAATGGTATTTAACACATAACGCACTGGAACATTCATCTTTCAAATAAACAACGTTTTTTTTTTTTATTAAAAAAATTGCTCGTAAATTTAGTAAAATCAACCATATTTTAAGTTTACTATATAAAAACATATGAAAACATTGTGGCAAAAGGAGAAATTGCTCGTTACGAGCAATTTCCCCTTTTGCCACAGTGTTTCCAAAACATTGTCTGCTACAGTAATGAGAGGAAAAAAAATCACCTTGAGGTATTGAACTAATACAGACCAGTGTTTTGACTGTGACTTAGATTAGACCTACACTTGACCGTAGAGATTGAATATTTAATGACAAACAGTAATATTTGCTGTACAGATTATTTTAATACATATGAAAACATTGTGGCGAAAGGAGAAATTGCTAGTTACGAGCAATTTCTCCTCTTGCCACAATGTTTTCAAAAAGTTTTCTGGTACAATAAAGAGAAAAAAAACAGTCATCTTGAGGTATTGAACTAATACAGACCAGTGTTTTGAATGTGACTTAGATTAGGCCTACCCTACACCGTAGACATTGAATATTTAATGACAAATAGTAATATTTGCTGTACAGATTATCAGTTTTATATAGAGCTTCTTGTGGCAAGTGCCGAGCCCTGGTAGCGCAGTCGGTAGCGTACAGGACTCTAGAAAAGGGGGTGGCTGGTTCGATCCGTGGCTCGGCCAATTTCCTTCCGAGGATTGATGATGGTCATTGCGACAGGATTCATTCCTCTCTCACCACTGATCATTGTTTCGACGATGGTTATGTGGGAAAGCAGCTAGTAGCTTGGAAAGAATATTGCACAGAGTACTGGTAAAAGAAACTCCAGGAAAGCAAGGATAGGTGCAATGGCCGCCGTGATGTAACTGAGATAATGTTGAAAACGGCGTTAAGCATCATACATTAAATCAATCTGGTGGCAAGTATTTTAACAATATTACATCAACTCTTTGATTTCATTTAAGACTGTTTTAGATACACTCATTGATTGACAGAATTTGCGTTTATTTATCGTCGCCACCGGTTACCCATATGGGTAACGCCCCTTGAAGGCTGTTAATATTGTTACGAGGGATTAGTGCAGATACAGGACGAAACCCATCTTAACGACGTATATGACAAATGTTGGCGCGCATCCTACGGCGCATGTATTTTTGTCGTGGATATTGAATCAAAAGTGCACCTATGTATATTTTGCTCATAATGGTAATACTAATGGTGCACTGAAACAAGTAGCACTTTCTTCAGGTAGTATTGGTGAAGGAAGAAAAAATGGAATTTTGAACTGTCATTGTGAAATAATTAAAATGCTGCGACACGGCGTTACACACCGAACAAGGAAACAAAGGCAGGAAATTTAAACATCTGTGGAAGTACAGCTGTTTCCACTCTAAAAATTATTGTTGGAAAAGGAGAAATCGCTCCTATTGAGCAATTTCTCCTTTTCCCACCATGTCTGCTGAGCTCTTATCCTATTTTTTCCTTGAAAAATAACTTCCACAGTGACCTTCAACCTTGTTTTCTGACGAAATAAGCACGGATATGTGCCATTTTTATTTTTTCTTATTGTTTAGAATTATAAATACTATAAGTGTGGAAATTTTAAGAAAAATCTGTCCGTTAGAAAGTATGTATTTATTTAAGATTAACCCTTAGTTCGGTCAATTATCTCCCTTCTTAACTCAATGATCTATACATAACATGCATATTTGTACATTTACCATGCTCAAAACTAGGCTTTTATATATTTTTTTTTTGTGCAAAAATATGATTTTTTTATTAAAATGATGTATATTTGTATATTTTTCGTGTAATTTTCCTATTTAACTGACTATTAAAGAAAGGCGCTTTAAATCCAATATAAGCTGAATTTTGGAACTGTATATACCTTTTTCAAAGACAAATTTCTAAGAAACGAGTACGGTGACCCACATCTTTTTTTACTGTAATCTCCTAGAGACATGACGAGCTTTGTATGTGTAAAGTTTTTAAAAAATCTGCCTGTTAGAAAAATTTGTCATATACGTCGTTAAGTTACGCGTGGGTCTTTAACGTGCTAGGTGTACAGCACCGTCACAAGGGACCTCGTAACGTCTCATCCGAAAGACTATTAGTAATTAGCTCCACTGGCCGAAGGCCAGCGAGCTATTGTCATGGCGTTGTGTCCGTCATGCGTCCGTCCGTCCGTCCGTCCGTCCGTTCGTCCGTCCGTTCGTCCGTTCGTCCGTGCGTGCGTCCGTAATCTTTTTCTTTAAAAAACTTCTCCTCAGAAACTATTGACTGGATTTTTACCAAATTTCACAGGAATGTTCCTTTGGTGGTCCTCTTTCAAATTCCTTCAAATAATTATGTTCCATGAAGAATTCTGGTTGCCATGGCAACCAAAGTAAAAAACCTTTAAAAATCTTCTCCTCCCAAACCGCTATTTGGATAGCATTATTATTTTGCAGGAAAGTTCCTTAGATACAGGTTTACAGAATTCCTTAAAAAAAAAAAAGATCTGTCAAAAAACATGGCTTTTATGGGAGACTCATTTTCCTTTTATGGTATAAAGTAAAATCTTTGAAAAATTTCTTCTCTAAAACTATTCATTGGATTTCACTGTTTTGCAGGTAAGTTCCTATGGTGGTTGTCTACCAAATTGTTTCTTCAGTGAGCTAAAATGCAGGATTGAATGATAATTGTTAAAAACTTCCTTTCGCCATTATAGAAATATCAGGCCTGTGGAGCGATACAGGCGCTCAAGCGCCTCTAGTTTTAGATGGCCAGCCGTAAGAATCGAACCCACAGGCTCAAGTGACCCGAATCATCACGTTCACGAGTCCTACACTGTACCAACTGAGCTATGCGGGCTGGTCAGTCATTTGTTCACCTTTCCTTTTTGTAGACAGTCTTTTTTGCCTAACTTTGATCTACGTCTTTTTACCTAACTTTCATCTACGTGTATTACCTTCATAAGTAAGAAATTGTTTCATTGCATTTGTTTGACGAAAACGCTTTGCTCATTACCAAATGACAATCATTGATCAGCATACGAGGCTAAACGAGAGAAACTCGACTATTATCAAATCCAAAACGAACAACAAATCCGGACCGTTGATTTATGAAATTATCATTAATCAAATAATGGCAAAAGGAGGTGTAATGCAACTCCGTGTCTAGCAAATCATCATCTAATTTTGGATCCACAAAATCCTTTTTGTCTAACCACCGGCTGACCCCTGAGGTAGCATGGTCCTTGTACATGCAGAAAATTTACCAAAAGCCAAAATGTTGCGACGCAGGTCAGTCTGCGCAGGCTGACCTGTGTCGAAACCTTTTTTTTTTTAGATGCATTAAACCCCCTTTTGACAGAGAATGGCTCATATGGTCAAATGTTTTACATATTAGGTTACAAAGGTAGAAGTTTGTCCGTAATTAAAACACACATACACACACAAATGCTTTGTTCTGCTGGTCGAGAAGGGTTCTACGTGGCTCAGTGGTAAAGTGTAGGGCTCGCAACCTTGAGACCCCGAGTTCGAGCCTCACTGAAAGCACTGGGCCCCTTGTGGGAGTGTCCTTGGCCAAGACAGTTCAGAGCCCTGACTTGGCACTAGTTAAATATATAATATTTGGGCTGTCGCCGAAATATGGCTGAAATGATGTTGAAAGCCATTTAGTCAAACAATCTGCAGGCCGAATTTCAAACTCTTAATCTTGCATATGGATAGTAAATGAAACTACAATGGTATTTTACTTTAATCAATTTATTCTTATCTATTTGTTTAGACTGATGCTGACATTTTACAAAGATATTCTCCGGGGCAGATCCGAGGTGAGTCACCAAGGTCATTCTACATTTGTTACCTCCCATGATAGAGAAAACTATATGTCTGGGCCATACTCTGTGAAAAGGGGGCTTAATACATTTGCAAAAAGTATCGATTCAGGTCATACTGGGCATTCTACGCAGGCTGACCTGGGCCGAAACATTTTCAACATGTCACAAGACTAGTGTACCTCATGATTCAGTAGGTTGTTATACAAACGGATTTTATGGGTCTAATACTGTGATGGCTTGCTTGGTATCGTGCATCATGGAGATGCACTGAGCCTTTTCACAGAGTATGGATCAGTTATGTATATGTACAACGGGAACCAGCAGGTATGGAAAGCCATGGCTGTCTTATATCGTTCTTTTACAGTTCATTGCACCATTGTTGTAATATATTGTTTCATTACAACTATATATGTAATGAAAACATGTTTATATGGAACCAACCCTCATTATATTAATCTATATAAACATCTTATGGGTAGAAACTTTTTGATTTTGGGAAATTTTGCGCATGTCAAAAGACCATTCTGCCTCATGATTTAGTTGGCTGTAAGACAAAATGGATTTTATAGATCAATAATTATGTGATGACTTGCTTGGTATCATGCGTGCCGGAGATACATTAAACCCCACTTTTTCAGAGTACGGTTCATATATAAAGAGACAAATCCGGTTGCAAAAGATAACGACGTTTTCTTTTTAGATAATAAGATTTGGAAAAGGAAATGATATGAAAGAGTGAACATTTGCCGACATTAGATGTGGTAGATTACATTCTTACGGTCAGGGGTTCAAATCCAACGTACGCCTAGATTGGATTGTTTTTTTTACATTTCTTTTTATATTTTGAAATTATCATGGGGTATTTTCATCCATAACTATAGATACTGTTTTTACATCTAAACTGATTGAACATAAATGTAATTATAATGATATTTCTAATTCTAAATGTTTTTGGAATGTGAAATGTGAAATGATAGTTATTTTAATCCTTTGCCACACAACCCTGACTTTTAACGACAGCTTTTGAAAACATTGTGGGAAAAGGAGAAAATGTTGGTAACCAGCATTTTCTCCTTTTCCCACAATGTTTTTTTATCTATCCAAAAACAAGTTTATTTATTTATTTATTTTTCTTTTCTCTTCTTTTTTTTCGTCGTCTGCAAATGCTTTCAATTTGGACATGTCTAAATGTTTGTCGTTTGGTAAAGATTTAAAATTCAAAGATCAGCCATCTGCTTTGCTTAGACCATATGCCTCAGCTAATCGTATGATTATTCTTGGATTGCAGAATTATGAATAAATTTAGAATTTGGAATACTTGGTAAACACAAGCCGTTACTTTCATTTCGTGTTTTTTTTTTTTTGTTGTTGTTGTTGTTGTTGTTTTGTTTTTTACAATAGTAGTTTTTTCAGAACTTCATGAAGCGTTCAAATTGTTTGACAAAGATGGCGACGGTTCCATCACGGCGGAAGAGCTTGGGACAGTCTTACGAAATTTGGGACAATTTCCCTCCACGGACGAGCTCAACATGATGTTAAAAGAAATAGACATAGATGGTATAACTTTACTCGTTCAAACTTTTAACACAAAATGTATAAATGATTAATATTGAATCAAAACAAGTACTGCTTAATAGTCGGTAGTTGTTCTTTTAAGAATAGCGGGTGATAATCATGACATAGGGTTTTGACCAATTAAAAGTGGAACAAAGCTGAAAGTAGACGCACGTTGAATACGTTTCCATACCATATTTGGGGCCGTGCTTGATACTGTCAGATGCGGTTTTTTTTAGTCATATCTGATATGATTTACGCGCTATGCATGAATTTGAGCAAGGCAATTTGTAGGTATATAATGAATGAGTCATTCTGTGAAAAGAGAGCTTGTTGCATCTGCAAGAAGTATCGGTCCTTGTCAGCCTACGCAGTCCTCGCTAGCTACCATAAGTCGAAACTTTTTTCCTAAATGTAAATTTTCTGCATTTCGAAGGACCACTCTACCTCCAGACTTATGGATCCATAATTATTTGAAGACATGTGTCGTATAATGTATCAGAGAGATGTCTTAAACCCCCTTTTGCTAGAGAATGACTCAAATAAATACATGTATAATTTATCTACAGGTGATGGCACTTTTAGTTTCGAAGAATTTGTACAAGTTATGGCCAATATGGGAGGACTGAGTGAACAGTCGGAGGAAGATGAAGAGAAAGAACTGAGACAGGCTTTTACTGTAAGCGGTTTTGTTTTCAACCTTTCCCAGGCGACAAAATTTTTGGTCTCTTCGAATTTGAAAGTATTTCTAGACGACAAATCAACTATAGCACAACTGATGTAAGTCGTCTATGAAAGGGTAGAAAACATTGTGGGAAATCGAGAAAATGCTGGTTACCAGCATTTTCTCCTTTTCCTACTGTGTTTTCAAAGGATAATTCTTTCTCATAGTCATTAAATCTTGGGATTGTGTGGTACAGGATTAATCCTTTCTTTGGTGACAAAATTTGAAATTTGTACAAGGCTTGAAACCTGAGACTCCCTGGTTCGAATCCACACCTAGGCCAATTGATAATGGCCATTGCGACAGTATCCAATCTTCTCTCACTGCTGTTCGTTACTTTGACGATGGTTTTGTGGGAAAAAACACCCAGGGGCTTAGAAAGAATATTCTGCGAGTGACTGTTAACTGAAACTCCAGGAAAGCAGTGATAGGTGCTCTGACTGCAAGGATAATACTGAAATAATGTTGAGAAAGTCGATAAAAACGGATCGAAAGAGGTCATGTATATATGTTTGTTGCTAAAAGATTTAATGCAATATGCAGATTATTTTTTCACCCTTTACCACACAATCAGAGTCTTAACGACCCTGAGGAAGAAGCCTTTTGAAAACTTTGTTGGAAAGAGGAACATTGCTGGCTACTAGCATTCTCTCCTTTCCCACAATGTTTTATACCCATTAATAGAAAAATATCACAAGTTAAACCATACGGTACATCATTTGTCGTCTGCAAGTGCTCTCAATTTGGTCAAGTCCAAAATTTTGTCGTGTTGTAAAGAGTTAATCAAATGATTGAATGTAGTATCCATACCTCTCAGACGAAAAGAACTCGACCTGCTGATTGACAATGAAAATATCTATTCAACGAACAAAGACCTCCGGCCCATAATAGTAATACTATACATATATAAACACATACGTTTTTCTATAGGCCACTTTACTCTGAAGCTTAATTGGTCCATCACAGAACATGAGGCAATGGGCAAACGTGCTATTTTTAGTAACGGTGTCCGATGATCGAGCAATGAAAATGTCGGTATTGTTTCGTAATTGACCAGTGGACCCTGTGGCTTTTCTTCCCAGTAGGTATTTGTTTTATGTGGATTTAACCTTTTCCAGGTATTTGATAAAAGCGGTTGCGGGTATATTTGTGCATCCGATATTCGAGCCATTTTGCAATGTCTGGGTGAAGATCTCACAGAGGAAGAGAGTAAGTTAGTTTTCCTATAAATTTAGAATATTATACTCCCACTCACCCACCCACAGCAAAGTGAAGACAATGGTTTTAAAAGCTGTCAAAGATATGGATATGTTTGGGATATTATAATTGGCTTGCAACACGCGAAAAGGGGCATTCGGTCATTTGCGTCAAGTGCCGTCTCGGATCAGCCGGCGTAGTCCGCGCAGGCTAATCCGAAACGACACTTTCCGTTTTTCTGTAATTTTCTGTTTTACGCAAGTCTACTGTAGCACAAAATCTAATGTAGTCAAAAAGTGCCGTCTCGGATTAGCCTGTGCGGACTGCGCAGGCTGATCCGAGACGACACTTTACGCAAATGTCCGAATGCCACTTTTCGCGTATTGCAAACCATATATGAGTCATCCTCTGGGAAAAGGGTTAATGCACCGCCGTGATGCATTATACCAAGGAATAGTAATACAATCATGGATTCTTAAAATTCATTCTGTCTAACGACTGACTGAATCATGAAGTAGACTGGTTCTTTGACAAGCAGAAATGGACCAATAGCAAGACGTATCGACCCAGGTCAGCCTGCGCAGGTTGACCCGGGTCAATACTTTTTGCAGAATTAAGTATATGAAACTCCTTTTCATAGAGCGTAGCTCATAATTGAAACTTAATCACTTTCGACGGCCGAAAATACAGTCCAATAAAACGCAGATTTACTTTATAGGCTTGGCTAAACAAACCGACAATATAGATCCAAGATCAGGCTGCACTTTCTGTGCAGTCTGATCTTGATCTATGCAGTCCGCAAAGCCCTCGTTTTCTGCAGTGGCAATGAAAAGGTTAAGTTCGGGATGACCTTCTAGATAAGGATGCATTGAATATACTGCTCAAAGTTACCCAAGGATATTATATGCCCACGTATTACACTATCATGATGAATAGATGATGAATATGATGAATAGCGTTTTAAGGCCCGTCGACAACTTAGGTCATATTGGGCGCACTTAGTTAGTAAACAATAATGCGAGGTGAAAATAACATACATGTGCAACAACATAAGACAAACATGATAAATGAGGAATAGACGAAACACAAAATGATGCCCCTTTTGTCGCCTTTTACGACATGCATGCTGTCACTTTTGTTCCGCCAGATGAAATGGCAGATGTGACGATCGCGGGACTGCAGTGGTTTATTCTTATACCCCCGATTAAACCACACGGGAGAGAGTAGGAATACGGGTTCTGGGACAGAAGATTTCCAGATGCCAATATCCCCATCTAAAACCAATTATGGTAGTGGGTGCTGATAATAGGTAATAGCTAGTTACAAACAACAAGCTAAAACAACTTACATGTAACGAGCTAAAACAAGTGATGTGCACAAGCAACGAGCTAAAACAAGCTGCAAACAAGTACACAAGTACAAGCTGCAAACAAGTGCACAAGTACAAGGCGCAGCAGCAAGTACAAGCTGCAAACAAGTACAAGCAGCAAACAACCTACTAGCTCACTAGCTACTAGCTCACTAGCTACTACCTCACTAGCTCCTAACTCACTACCTCCTAACTCACTACCTCCCAGCCTGCTACCTCCCCAACCCACCAGCTCCCAACCCACTGTAACCCCAATGATTATATAATATATGATGATGATGTTGATGATGTTGATATGTTGATATGATGATGATGTTGATTAATTGGGGGTGAATAAAATAAATAAATAAATAAAATAAATAAATTAATAAATTAATTTATTTATTTATAGGTTAACTTGCTTACTTGCTTACTTGCTTACTTGTTTTTGTTGTTTTGTTGTTTTGTTGTTTTGTTGGTTAAGTTGGTTAAGTTGGTAAGTTGGTTATGATAGTATTGTTTCTATTGAGGGTTGGTTTAATTCGATTTTAGGATATCTATAATGATTTAACGTTACTGTCGTTATTTTATCATCTAATAATATTCTTCCATCTAATTGAGGGGTTAATGCTATTTTATTTATTTCCTCGATATTTAATTTATGATCGTAACTTCTAATATTATTAAACTTTACACGCTTTTCCACACCTTCGTAAATGCAACTCGTATAATCTTCCAAGGTAATTCCCTTAATAATTTCCTTGTAAATACCTTTACATTTAACTGTTGTATCACTTTCATATTTAACATCTCTATCCACTTCGTAAACAATATTACCATCCTTTTTCTTATGTTCTATATTATAACTGTAAGACTTAGAACATAAACCAGCAAACTCTGTAATTATTTCACCAGCAGCTTCATCTTTAAGCATACCCATTACTTTCTTATTTTTACCGATATACTCTTTACCAATAGGATGACTTACATCAAAGTTGCTTGTATCAAAATGGTTTTTAACATCGGGAGCAATTTCCTTAAAGATATCTTCACTCTTTACGTGTAATATAAAGCTATCTGTATCTGTGTATAACAAACTCATCCTATCTTCGAATTTAGGATATAAATATTCGTAATAACACCGATACATTATTAACTTAGAAATTTCGAGAATAACAAAACCGACGAATATAGGTTTTTTACATTCAACAACCTCTTGTTGAGAATGGATAGCGATCAAGTTTTCACTAAATATTTTAGGATGTAAAAATCTCGGATCCCTAGTTAATTTAGCAGCAGCTTCTTCATTATTGATAATTTTAACATTGCATCTTTTTCTAGGATTTTCGACCGTTTTACCATATATAGAGTTATTAAATAACTTCCAACAATCCTGCTCAAATTTAGAGGTAGCTTCACTTCTTTTTTTAGTATTATAATCGATATATTTTTTAAGTTTTTGGTTTGTAACAAATTCATAACCGTGATGAAACTTAGTAATTTTAACACCATGCTTCTCATAGAACTTTAACAATTCACCGTAAATCATATATTCCTTTCTTTTACCGAAATGAGCAACCAACTTTCTAACACCATCTATTTTTACGTGGGTAGGTGCAAAAGGAAAACTATTCCAATAATCGTGTTTATCCTCGGGAAATTCTAAATCAACAACCAAAGCGCAATCGATATCTTTCCATATTTTTTCTATTTCGGGTGTCTCTACTTTACGTTTTATCCCAATAGGTAAAGGATGAGACATAGCATGACCATATAAATTATTTGCATCAACGTAAAATATAAAACTACTTTCCATATTAGGGTTATAATCCTTTATGTATTTATTATTAGCTTTAGCGTGTCTCACATTACAAAAAGAAATACCACCTCTAATTCCTTTTTCAAAGTCTCTATAAATATCCTCATCCGTTATTAAGTAATATTTTTGTCCAGTATACTTTAACATCTGTTTCCATGAATGACCGGGTAAAGTATAGGAATGTAAAGGATCTTCCCCAATTCCTTCGATGCAAGTTTTCCTAAACGCTTCAAACGCGTCTGTTAAAATTAATACATCTCTTTCACAATATATTCTTTGGTAGTCAGCTAACGTTTTACATCCAAATAATTTCCACGCTTCCAAAGCTTCTTTATAATCATCCTCACTAATTTTTTTATTATTTAAACAAGAATCAAAACATTCTATAGGAGGTAATTGCGTTTCTTTTAATCTTTCTATGGAATCTATATAATCATAAGGAAAAGAACCTTTACCCTTTAACAATTCGATAGATTTATCATTAAAATGTTTTTGTATTTCAATCATTTCACTAGCTTTTAGATTATCACCCAATGCAGCTATTGATCCCTGTAAAAATCTATAACTATCCAAAAACCTTACTTCACAAGGAAATTCGTTTACTTTAATCCATTTTGAAAATGAGATATAAGTCTGTTCATTACAAGGTATCGCATTAAAATTACCATTACTATATCCAGCTAATGGAATAACAAATAAATGAGCATCGAATCTACTCAAATTATGAAAAAACACAGGTAGTAATGAAGGAGTCTTATAACCACTTTCATAAAACATTGTTAAACATAAATTGATAGAATCCATTAACATATACACAAACTTTTTACCAATATCTTCCTCATCTTTTTCTATAGTATATGATACCATATTAGATTTACAAATTTTTTCATTACTACTTTTAATGTAAAAACTAAAACCGGAAGGTTTAAGCGTCTTTATAAATCTAGTTTCTTCATCATCCCCAATCTTTTCATATGGTATGTTAAAAGTTTCAAAGTCTGCATATATCCAAATTAAAGAAGGATACTTAACTGATCTTGCTGGTGTATATTTAAGAATTACTTTATCGGATTTAGGCATTTGTAAAATTGCCCCATCATCACAGTTTTTTTCGTGTTTATCTAAAGATTCTTGAGAATAACAATGTTTTTGGCAACTATAACATATAAATAGTTTAGCTTTTACATCATTTATCTGTGATGATAGCAATCTACTTAAACTATCTGAGTTTTTTACGAGATGATAATGATCTTTGTAATATACTAAACAAATTCTTCTCACATTTTCATTACAATGCTTTTTACCATCATAAATAATAGGTGTTTTTTTAATTTCTTCATCAACACTATAAACCGCTAAATGAATATGGGGATTATTTCTTTGAAACTTATCAATATCTTCTCCACTAACTGGATAAGTAATACCATCAAAATTAGCAAATTCATTAGCTTTATTATTTTTATTAATATCCAATAAATCTTTAGTTATTCTTTCAGGATGTTCTAGTCTAGGATTATAATATCTCAAAAAACACCAATAAAAACATCTATTATCCGTGTTTTGCATAGAAATTGTTGCTTTTTTATCAGACACCCATTTAGGTAGTTTATGAGTTTTACAACCCCCTTTAAAAGGTTTATAATTAGAATAATTTACGATAATTCCTTTAAAATTAAATACTGACCAACCACTTCCTTGAAATGCTTTATTTTGGAATCGCTCAATTAATTCCTTAATTATATCTTTTAATAATTGTCTTTTATTACTCCATTGATAATTAATATGAGGTTTAGAATTAAAGAATTTATCTTGTTTTTCCTCACCTTTTATCATTTCAATAACTAAACTAAACATAACTTTTCTTTTAATATTTGCTTCGAGTGATTGTATTAAATTATTATTAAATTTGTTTAAATATTTATCAATGTATAAACTATTATTGTTAGAGTTATTTCCTTTAATATAAAATAATATACTATTAAAAAATCCTTTTAAACCGGAGTTTAATTCTTTTTGTTCAATACTATAACCTTGTTTAAAAGGATAATTAGCAGTTGTTTTTCCATTTAAAATAATTTTTTCTTTCCTTTTAAAAGGAAAAG
The DNA here is from genome assembly GCA_946811185.2 of Hippopus hippopus. Classification (NCBI taxonomy): domain Eukaryota; kingdom Metazoa; phylum Mollusca; class Bivalvia; order Cardiida; family Cardiidae; genus Hippopus; species Hippopus hippopus. The sequence goes on along the minus strand of OX328103.1, from coordinate 7,764,676 downwards.
ATTTTAAAGCACTTGTATTAAGTACATTACCAAACCCACTCATTTCTTTTGTATATATATATTAATAATTTTAATATATGTATATTTTGAGATAATTTTTCCCATTTCTAACTTCAAATGATATTGATTTTGAATTTAATTTAAAAAAATTATATTTATATAATAAAATGAGTGAGAAGCGAGGTAATAGTATAAAACTTACAGTGCCAAAAATTAGGATTAATAGAGAAAAAAAACAAACTAGGTTATATAGTAGTTTTATTAGTGGAGGTAAACCTTCAGTCATTGCAAAAATTACATCTGCAACCCCTGAAACAGAAAGCACAATAAGTGTTTTTGATGATGCGGTTTTTATAAAATATAATGAAGAATTTAATAATGTTTTGAATACCATAATTGATAAATGTGATGATGGAAGTAAACAAATTATGGAAGCTGAATTTGATGTTAAAGATTATATTGATAATTATCAACTTAAAGGTTATATTGCGGTAAAGGTAGATCCAGAATTGTATAACAGTGAAAGTGATGATTTCTTTGAAGATTCTAATGGTAGGCTATTAGTAAAGAGACTTTTATGTCTAATGACATTACTAAAGGAGAATATGTTTTGGAAGTTAAAGGATTATGGAGTAATAAAGAAAATACTGAAGGTGGTTTTATGATAAGATTGCTAACTGTTAAAGTGATTGAAAAGAGAAGTATGAATGATAAAAACTCAGCATTAGTATTAAGTAAAAAGGAGAAAGCTAAAGGATTGTTAAGATAAAAAAATTTAAGGTAGTAAAATTATATATATATTAATCGTAATAATATATATATAAATATATACATTAAAGTTTTTCCTCCTCATTACACATATAAAATTCGTCAAACTTACATCTATATCTTCCTTCATCTCTTTTACTCGTTTGATCAATTACGAGAAAACCGTAAGGCATTTCCCAACATTGATAACACAATCTTTTAAATTCCTCTTTAGACATATCCTTCTCCGCATATTCGTTATAGATATAACTAACGCTACGTTTATCTTGAGGAAATATACACAAAAAATTAGCATTTTCTCTAATCGTATTTTTGTCCAAAGTAATAAAATTTTGTGTTAAAAAGAAACAATCTACGTTACTATGCCTTCCGTGAGTATAATAAGTTGACGCTTTATTTTGTTTTTCACCGGCTAAATCATCGAATATCATTAAATTTTTAGTTTTTCTGTTTAATTCGTGAGGCATTGGTACATCGTCATTATCTTGATGAAAAGATGCCTCTATTTTAGTACCAGGCTTCTTATTATAAACATTCTTTTTTAGATATTTAAATAATTCATCTTTATTAACTTCTTTACCTTTATTTTCTTTTAATATCTTAAAAACAACATCCACACCTTCTTTAGGTAAACCAGCCTCAAATGCGTCTCTCATTAATGAATAATCGGGTTGATGCATACTCTTTGTAAACAACATTAATTTATCATAATCTAACCATTTTGGTTGTAATAATAAATTCAATAGTAAAGTAGTTTTACCACACCCAGATTTACCAACAATAATTCCTCTGATACTCTTCGGTAAATACGGTATATTATTTCTATAATCGCACGTATCATCGGTCGAATAATTAACAATCTCCATTTTAATATATGCTAATTTTAATTATATATTAAAATGACGAAGATATATTGCGTTAAATGTAAAACAAAAACTGATTCGGAGAACTTGTCGGAAGAAACAACGAGTAATGGGAGGAGGATGATGAGAGGAACATGTGTAGTATGCGGCACTCGTAAATCTCAATTTATGAAAGGACCAATTTCCTCTCAAAAAGGAGGTGGTGCGAGTGGAGGGTGTCAAAAAGGAGGGAGTATGAAAGGACTTATTGATACGACACTTAAGACAGTTGTACCAGGATTATTACGGAAAAATGTAAAACAGCAACAATTAGAAGCACTACTACAACAAAATGATCCTCTTATTAATTTACTTCGTCCAACTATACAAAAAGAAATGCAAAAAAGATTAGGAAGTGGAAATCAAGAAGGAGGGAATATGATTGTTCAGGCGCTTAATACACTTATGCAAAGAGAATTACCAAAAATAGGAAGAAGACTGCAGCAACAGGAATTAGACAAAATACTATCTAATAGCCCTCTTAGTGGATTTCCAGGAGTTGGATCAGCAATATTAAATTATCGTGAAATGATGAATCAAAAAAGAGAAGAATTAATGAGAAAACAAAAAGGAGGAAGTATGTTGAATACTTTAATTAATAAACTACCGATGGAAATGCATTTACCTGGTTATAACTTTGCTGGACCAGGTACAAAACTAAATAAAAGATTAAATCCAGATTTAACGCCAAAACCGTGGAGTAAACCGATTAATAGAGTAGATAAGGCCGCCTATAATCATGATGTTTGTTATTTAGCAAACAATGATACTGAAACGAGAAATAAGGTATGTGATGTTAATATGTTAAAAGAACTAAAAGGAATCGTAAATCCAACATTAGGTGAAAGAATGGCTAAAGGTATCGTGTCTACTTTAATAGGTACCAAAGTAAAGTTTGGAATGGGTAATAATATTAAAAAAAAAAAATTAGCCGATGAGATACATAAACCCGTCAGAAGACATTTCAAAACTAATAAAGTATCTGTTCCTCATATTGATCATACCTGGACAGCCGATTTAATGTTTTTACCGAGGAATATGAAAGAAGATAATGATAATTTAGAAAACTTTTTAGTTGTTGTAGATGTATTTAGTAAATACGCGTGGGTTAAACCGGTAAAAGATAAAACTAGTTCTACAGTTGCAAAAGCATTTAATGAAATATTTAAAGAATCGGGTAGAAAACCTTTAAAACTATGGACAGATAGAGGTGGTGAGTTTACCGGTTTAATTGATAATTCAATAGAGCAACAACCTACTAATTATCAATGTCCTCATTGCAATCTTTATGTAAAGAGTAAAAGCGGATTAACGCAACATATAAATATACATTGTCCCGTATTACACCCTGAAAAGGCTAAAGAAGATAAAACTAAACTAGGTAAAGATATCACTTTATATCATACTGAAGGAAGAAATAAAGCTGTAATAGCTGAAAGATTTGTTAAAACTATAAAAGAAAAAATATGGAAGTTTATGACTAACAACGCTAAAATGAGAATAATAGATAATTTACCTCAATTAGTTGATGAGTATAACAATACAATTCACTCAACGATTAAAATGACGCCTGTAGAAGCTAGTAAAAAAGAAAATGAGGAAACCATTTATAACGAAATATACAAAGAAGATTCTAAAACGAGAAAATCTATCGAAAAAGAACTTAAGGAAATAGATATTAAAGAAGGTGATCGTGTTAGAGTCGCTAGAATTAAAGCGGAAGGGGCAAAAGGTTATTTACCTAATTGGTCCGATGAAATTTTTAAAATAAAAGAAATTAATAAAAATGACTCACCAATAACTTTTGAATTACAAGATGCAAAAGGACATAATATTAAAGGTAAATTTTATAAACAAGAAATACAAAAGACTGATTATGAAATGACTGATGATATGGGTGATAATAAACCGAGACTTAAATTTAGAGCTATGGAAGGTGTTGAAACTGTAGCTAAAGAAGCATTAAGACAAAAATTAAAGAAACAACGAGCCGCTCAAAAAAAGAAACAACAAACGGGTCAAGGGTATGATGAATTAGACTATGTATTTGATAATCTACCTAATAAATCATTATCCAATTTTAAATTAGAAGAAGTTTGTAAACATTTACCCGGATGGAGAGGAGTATTTTCGAGGGATAAACTACCAATAAAACCTAACTACCCGATAGATTGTGGTATATTAAATCTAGATGACTCAACAGGCCCAGGTACTCATTGGGTTTGTTGGCATCGTAATAAATCTACAAAATATTATTTCGATAGTTACGGAATTGATCCTCCGACCGAAATGATAGATTATCTCGAGTCGCCGATATACTGTTCGACAGACCCTATACAAAACCCCGGTACATATATTTGCGGTCATCTTTGCGTTTTTGTATTACATAATTTAAGTAAAGGATATAGTTTACAACCCATACTCACACATTTAATGAATATTAAAAATTCGCTCAGGGGGTAATATGAGAAAATATTAATTTACTATATTTCATGATAGGTTTTGTGGTTAGAAATATATATTTTAATCCGATTTTTAAAATATATATTGCCTATTTAAAAAATGTCAATCGTACACAAACACGGAATACATAATAAATTAACAAGAGGAAGAGGAGATGATGATGGTGTTGATGATGGTGTTTCTGTTAATTATATAAATAATCATTTTGTTAGAAGAGATGGAAAAGAACCGATGATCGGTAATTTACATATGGGTCTCAATACTATAACTAATGTTGTTGATCCTACTGAAAATGATCATGTTGCTACTAAAAATTATGTTGATAATATTCAAGGAGGTGGTTTTATGGAAAGAAATGCGAGTGGTGACTATGTCGCTAATGATAATTTAAATATGGGTAATCAAAGAATCGTTAACTTAAATCCTCCTATAGATAATAGTGATGGTGTTAATAAGTTATACGTTGATACTTTAAATGATGAAAGTCGAAGATATAGTACAGCTATTTCTCCTTTTGTTATCGAAAGTGGAGTTGGTAATGGTGGAAATAAATACGTTTCTCAAAATAATTTACATATGAGGGATTTTAGATTAAAAGATTTAGGTGAACCTGTTGATGATACTGATAGCGTTACTAAGAAATATGTTGATGATAATAGCGCTTTTAGACCTAGATCTGATGGAACATTTATTGCTAATGGTCCATTACTTTTGAGAAAGCAAAGAGTAGGTGGTGTTAGAGATCCGCTAAGTGATGGTGAAATCGTTAATAAAAAATATGTTGATGAAAAGGTTGAAGGGTTCGCTAATGAGTTTATAGAAAACGCGAAAGATAATCAAGGTAGATTTACTAGTAATTTAGATATTAATATGAATGGTAAAAGAGTTGTTGGGTTACCCTCTCCAAATGCATTGGATGAGGGTGCAAATAAAGAATATGTTGATAGAGTAGGTAATAATGCTAAAGAATATACGGATAGGTCGAGCGCTTTATTAAATGATAGGATAGTAAATCTTCCTTCATCACATTTTTTAAGAGATAATGGAAACATTGTACCAACATTTCCTATAAATATGGTTAATCTAGGTTTAACTAATTTACCCGAACCTAAAGAAGTTAATGACGCTGTTACTAAACAATATGTTGATACAATTATTGCTGATAATGTAAAGGATGGAGGAATACCTGGAGTTGATGAGGGAAAGTTATTTTTTAAGGAAAATGGGAATTACCAAGCGACTGAGAATATTAATATGGGGTTTAAAAAATTGTTAAATTTACCAAAGCCTGATGGCCCGAGCGATGCTGCTACTAAAAAATATATTGACGATAAACTTCCTTTAGAATCTCTTTTTGAAAAAGAAAATGATGATACTTATAAACTTCCTTATAATTTAAATTTACAAGAAAATAAAATTTACACTTCATCTACTCCTACTAATCCAGAAGATGTTATAAATAAAAAACATTTTGATGAAGTAGCACCACCACTTTTTAGATATAGTGGTGGTAATAATATTGTTTATAGACGCGACGCTCGATTAATTTCCATAGGTGGTGGTGTTTTTGTTCCTAAAATTCCTGGTGATATAACTATAAATTTTGATAATATAAGAATTCAAAAACCAGACTCTCTTACGACTTCTTCCTCAACATCTATTATTTCTTTAGAACATGTAGAGAGTCTAATTCCATTTAAACGTGTAAGAGGCAATGTATTTGATTCACTTACTACTATTAATATACGAGAGCCTATGAGAATTTTGTTAGATAGTTTTGATAATGATAATGATGTTGTAAATAAAAAATATGTTGATGATTTAAAGAGAAAAATTAATGTTAGACCTATTAATTCTTATTATGTTAAAGGTTACGCAGTAAATTCAAGAAATTTAATTGTTTCTTCTTCATTTCCTTTTTTATTTACTGTTGAAGAACCTTCAAGTGATTTTCGTAGCTTTCCTGATACTAGTGGTTTTTTCCCTACTAATGCAAATGATGTTGAAGGATTAGATCAGGGTTATTTAATTCCTAGATTATCAAGACTAATTAGAGTAGAATTTCATACTAATTTAAGAATACCAACCTATGAAGATATTAATACAATTAATATGAATTTAAATTTTAAAATATGGTTTGGTAATTTTAGCGATAGAGAAAGAGGTACCCCAAAAGCCCCTCGAACTTTAGAAGGAAGTGTATCAGGATTAGATTCAATATATTTTATACCTAGAAATGAAAATTCTGAAGTGACACAAAATGAAAAAATAAATATACAAATTAATAATGATATTGCTTTAAAATATTTAGAAGTTATATTACATTTTGTAATAGTATAAAATAAATATATAACTTTTCATTAGAAAAGTTATATATTTTTTAAATTAGCTTTTCACCAACTTTACCCATTATATTAATATATTTTTTATAATATCTTTCATAATCTTCATCCTGATATATTTTACTTTTTATTAGTTCTTTTATACTATTTTCCAACATTATAAGTTTAAAATTATCAATTACATCATCAGATTCTTGTAGTTTTCTAAGCTCTTGTTGAATGGTTGTAAATTGTTTACTTATGATATCACAATCTTTACAAAGGTCTGTTTCTTTTAGTTCTTCAATTAATCGTTTAGCTATATCTTTTTCCTCTTTACCTTCTAATTTTTGAGAATTTACTACTTTTTCAAGTGTAGTAGTAATATTATTATTAATATTTTCTTTCATTACTCTCATATTCCTAATGTAATATTCTACTTGATAGTATAAATATAATACTTTTGCTTTTGTTATATCTTCACTCATTTTATATTAACAATTTATTTTTCTTTTAATAGATGAATCAGTTCTACAAATAGGACATTTATCCATTTCCTCGATATTAATACATCTATCACACATACATTGATGCCCGCAATCACAAAATAATATATTAGGTTTATTTTCATTACATATAATGCATGTCTCCTCTACAAATGTGTCCATGTCATTTTTAGGCATATCTTCATCTAAATCACGAGCATCATAAGACATATCATCTGGCATTTGAAAGTCTTCATCTTTTATTACCATTACTTGTAAGAAAATCACCTTTTCTTCGGGATTTAGTTGTCGAGATACATAATCCAAACATGTACTAAATTTTTTTAAAAATGTAGTATTTTCATTTAGTTTAAATTCATTTATGTGAAAAAAACTAACTTCACCTAAATTAGTATATACATTCATAAACATCTCAACATGAAGATTATCAATTTGATGATGAAACTCGGGTATTATCATATTACTAAAAACATAATAGAAAAAACTTTTATAACTTAATATAACACTATGTATATTACGAATTGGAAATGATTTAGTTATAGTATACACACGTCTATTAGAACCACTAATATCTTCATTAAAAAATTTAATATTTTTTCTCGTTTTAATTAAATGTTCGTTTAAAAATTTATACTGTGAGTTTATCATTTTTAAAAAGATTTTATTTTTCTTTTAATAGATGAATATGTTCTACAAATAGGACATTTATCCATTTTTTTAATATTAATGCATCTATCACACATACATTGATGCCCACAATCACAAAATAATATATTAGGTTTATTCTCATTACATATAATGCATGTCTCCTCTACAAATGTGTCCATGTCATTTTCAGATATATCATCATCATATATAGACATATCAATCCCTATTTGTGTTTTTATTTTTATTGAGTCTATCCCAACACAATCCTCAACATCATATGCTCCTATAATTTCACCTATTTCATCTATCTTTTCATTTAACAAACCAAGAAAATTAGTACAATTTTCTACCCCATAAATATTTAAAAAAAACTCTTCAGTTGTGTTTGAATCATCAATTAGTTCAATTTTTATTTCAACATAGTTATATAAATATACATTATCTCCTGAACACTCATTGGAAAATATTATATCACTATAAATATAATACAGAAGACCATAATTATCTTTTAGAAAAACATTCGCAAAATGAATTGGAATTTCATTATTTATAATATAAATTTTATCACGAAAACCATTTATTGTTAAATTATCTAAACATTTAATATTTTTTCTTGTTTTAATTAAATGTTCATTTAAAAATTTATAGTGTGAGTTTATCATTTTTCAAAAGATATATTTTTTACTTATAAAAATGAGTAGCAAACTAATAACAGTTTCTGATAATAAAACGGAGTTTAATAAAACTCTTATCCCACCTATTTACCTCGATGTACCATGTGAGTTGGCGTTGTTTAGTCTTGAAACATATAACTCAATACCTAATGTTAATGAGAGTAATAATACTTTTAGATACTCTACAGATAATGGTAAAACTTGGATGAGATATCATATCCCTGTTGGGGCTTACGATATTATCGATATTAATAAAACGATTGGTGAACATTTAAAGGATGAAGGTTATTATGATGAAGATAATGAAGAGTATCGAGTTAAGATCATACCTAATCTTAATACACTTAAGAGTGTTATGACTATAGATAATGGTTTTGCTGTAAATATGGGTGGAAGAAATTCGATTGGTAGTGTGTTGGGATTTGATAAAAGAAAATATCAACCTGGGATTCATAATAGTGAAAAAGTAGTTGATATTTTACAGGTTAACTCTATTAATGTGGAAGTTAATTTGGTAAGTGGCAGTTATTTAAATGAGAATAAAAGTAATAATATTTATACCTTCTTTCCTGAAGCTGAACCCGGTTATAAAATTATAGAAAAACCTCATAATCTTATATATCTACCTTTAAATTTAAATTTTGTGCAAGATATAAACGTTAGATTGACCGATCAAAATGGTAAATTAATAGATTTACGGGGTGAAAGAATTACTATTACTTTTCATCTTAGGCAAATGAAATAATAAAATAAATATTATATAAAAAATGAGTCAATCTGAATATGTTATGAGAAATGTATATTTAAGTGAGGGACAAAAGAAAAAATTAGCTAGAGATGCGAAAAATAATTGTCAAAGTAGTATAAAATTAACGAATAAAACTATTAATAAGGAGGGGTTGGATTTTGCCTTTTCGATACCTCAGGCTAATAAATTGGATGCTGCTAGGAGAAAAAATACGGGTGTGCAATTAAAGGTTCCTAAGAAGGTTTTGAAGTATAATGAGAAATTGCAGGAAGGACAAGAGGGTGGATTTATAGGACCTGTGATATCAGCTATTGGGAGAGTTGCTTTACCTTTCCTTGGTAAAAAGGTGTTGCCTGCATTGGCTAAAGGAGCATTAGGGGCAGCTGCGGGAACCGCTATTAGTAAATTATTTGGTGATGGTTTGTATTTAAAAAAAGGTGGTGATGTTGTCCAAATTGAGACGGATGGTGAAGGATTATTTTTAAGACCTTATAAAGGAAATGGTTTACAACAACATGGGGATGGTTTGTTTTTAAAACAACGTGGGAAAATATATGATGGAAGTGGTTTAATTTTTGGTGATAATTCACCTTTAGGTTTTTTGAAAGGAATTCCCTTGATAGGTCCCGCTTTAAATTTTCTTGTTTAAATAAAATAATGAGTGTATTTGAAAATGGTAGAGACTTAGAAAAAAAGAAAAAGGTTAATACTATAATGTGGTTACCTAATAAAAATATTAATTTTCCACCGATTAAGGAATCACCTATAAAATGGTTAATTAAAACTCAAGTAGATTTAAAAATAGGAAGTAAAGAAGGTAAAAGAATATCTATTAATTTTGGTTATAAAATGAGTAAAGGAGTTGTTTTGGTTACTCTATCTAGTAAATGGAAACTTCATATCGGTGTTATGAATAATATACAAACCGACGAAGAATGTGATGATATTGTGATTTATATTTATAACTTCTCTAATCAAAATATTACTATACCATCTGGGGAAGTTGTATTTAATTTACAATATTTATTTTGAGATATAAAAAATGACAGACATAGATGATAAACGGGGATTGTATCCTGAAATAAAACCCTCTGCTCCTCCATCAATTGAAATGGGGAGTAAGGATAATGGCCATTCTTATAGACTTCAAAAAATATCTGAGATATTAGATTCTCTCAAGAAAGAAATAACTGAAAGAGAGAGGTTAAATAAAAAGTATGCTAGGATAGCTAAAGTAATTGATAATGTTGAAGGTGGATTGGTTGTTGTTTCATTGGCTCTGGGTGGTGTTGGTGTTGTTTTGCTTTCAACAGTTGTAGCGGCACCCGTTGCTGTTGGATTGGAATCTGCTGCTGGGGTAATTGGTCTTTCTTCATTAGTTAGTAAAGTATTTGTTAGAAAGACTATTGCTAAAGCCGAAAAACATTTAAAGATTCAAATGCTCGCTGCTTCTAAAGTTAATACTATAGAAAATCATGTATCAAAAGCGTTGATGGATAATCATATATCTGATGAAGAGTTTAAGTTGATAATGGAAGAAAAAAATAAATATGAAAATATGAAGAGTGAAATAAGAAGTAAGTTTAAAAAGAAGATAACGGTTGAGGAAGAGGAAAGTTTGATTGCAAAAGGAAGGGAAGAAGCGAGGGATTCCTTTCGGAGGCTCGTTGAAAAAAGCAATGGTGGAAAACTTCCATATTAAACTTCCTAAGTTACCTAAATTTAGATGTAAATGTATGTGTGAAATTGGGGGTGATGAATAAATATATAATATATTTACATGTATATTATATATTTCTCGGGAGTCTAGAAAAAATCTCTTGTGAGTCTAGAAAATCTCTAGATAATAACATTATTTATTATTATTAAAAATGCCATTTTATAAGATAGAAGATCCTACATTAAGAAATGCTGCTGTGCAAGATTATTTAGCTCTTAAAAAAAGATTGCGTGTTAAAGATGAAACTGAAAGATTAGGTAAAGCTGGTTTTGAAAAGGGTATAGGTGAATTATTTAAACCTATAACTGATGAAAGTAAAAAAGTTAAAGAAGAAATAAAAGCTTTACCATTTGAACAACTTAGACAACAAATAGCTGGTTTACCACCTGCTATTGCACAATCCATACCTGCTTTACCACCCCCTCCTGCTTGGGATGTTTGGAGAGCTCCTTATACTTTAGAAGATAAAGTTGGTGATGAGGATGATGAGAAAGAAAATATACAAATTAATATTTTTAAAGAAGATACAAGTAAAGAATTAAAAGATAAAATAAGAGATGATGGTAGGGGTGAACTTGGAAAAGAAGAAATATTTTTAGATCCTATTACAAAAGATGTTAGGTTTATGGGTAAAACATATAAAAATAGAAAAAATTTATTTGAGCTTCTTATAAAAGAAAAACCATCTGATGAAGCTAAAGATGATAAAAAAGCTATGGAAGATTATGCACAAATACTTGTTGATTCGGATGTGTTATATAAAAATTATGATTATAATGAAAGTCTTGAAAATAAGAAGTTATCTGGCGCCCGTACTAAATGGAAAACCATTATAAGAAACATATGGTTTAATAGATTTCAATATATGGATGAAGATAAATTAAAGCAGCCTAGTATACAAGAACAAATGGGTAATACACATAAGCGTAAATCAGAGAAAGAAAGAGATGGTGTAAAGTTTTCAAGTGAAACATTACGACTTATAAAAGAAGCATATGACAACCAAACAGGTAGTGGACTTAAAGGAGGTAAGCTTAATAATCCTATTATCATCCCTGAAAGTATAGTAGAATTAGGTAATAGACTTAAAACTTTATGGGCTAGTAAATTAGCGGGTAATACTGGATTAAGAAATCAAATAGTTGCTATATGTGACGCATTAAGAAGCAAAAACTCTATAACCCCTCAAGATTACGCAACAATTATGAATGAATTATAATTATATATTAAAAATGCTAGTCACTTCTACATATTACGATTATGAACCTAGATATATTTATGGTGGAACAAATTTTTTTACTCCATTCATTAGCGTCGCAAAATCTTTGTTAGGTAAACTATTCTCGTCAGGAACTAAACAACTCGCTAAAAAAGCTGCTACTGATATTATAAAAGATGTTGGTAAAGCAGCTTTAGAACAAGGTGGTAAAAAAGTAAGTGAAAAAATTAAATCTCAAATTAGTAAAATGTTAAGTGGTAGTACCAAGAAAGCGCTTCCGGTAGCTACAACATTGAATGTAGATGTACCTAATGATGAAAATAAATATCCTACTTTAAGTAGCGGATTTGGATTAAAAGTCGTTTAATTATAAAAAATAATAATATAGATATATTAAAATATGAGTCAGTCACAGAAAATATTAATGTGGGATACACAAATTTTAATGGATGAATCAATTGAACAGTATCAATATCGAGAATATGTGCCTCAAGTTGGTGCTGGTGATTTGAATGGAAGTAGCGCAATTAGTTTTGTAATCGAAAGTCAAGATGTTTTTACTCATCCTCATAAAAGTTATTTGTATGTTAAAGGGCAGTTAGTTAAAGAAGATGGTAGTAGATATGCTGATGCTGATGAAATAACACTCGTAAATAATGGTATACTACATCTATTTAGCCAAATTTATTATGATATTAGTGGAAGAAGAATGGAATCTCTTAGTTTTCCTGGTCAGGCTACTACAATATTAGGATTGTTAAAATATTCTGATGATTTTACTAGGAGTAAAGGTTTAACGCAATGTTGGGTGCCAGATGATGGTGTAGGTGATTTTGCTAATAATGGAGGAGGTAAAACAAGAAAATCATTTATAATGGAAAGTTCTGTTCCAAAAGGTGAATTTTCTTTTTGTATTCCTCTTTCTCATATATTTGGGTTTTGTGAAGATTACGATAAAATATTATATGGAGTTAGACAAGAATTAACATTTCAACGTAAAATTAATAATAATGGTGCTATTTATAAAGCAGGTGCAGTAGATGATGGAAAGATAGTATTAACTAAACTTTCTTGGTTTGTTCCTCATGTTTTACCTGATGATGAAATAAAATATACATTATACCAACAAATTGAAGATGGAATAGAAGTAAAAATGGGATATAAATCTAGACGATGTGAAAAATTTGCGGTTCCACAATCTACCGAATTTACTTGGAAGTTAGGTCAAAAAGCTGCTGATGAAAGACCAAGGTTTTTAATTATAGGATTTCAACCACATAATTATGAAACTACCCAAATACGTAACACAAATCTTTTTCAATGGAAACAATCAATAGGTGATAATCCCTCACCAATACCAATAACCAACGCGTTTGTTACTTTAAATAGTGATAGATATCCCGAAAGAGATTATAATTTAAACTTTTCATCAAATGATTTTACTAGGTTAATAATTGAAGCCCAAGAATTTAAAGCAAATAGTACAGGAATACCAGATGTTTTATCTAATGGTAATATTAACCCCGTAAATTTTAAAAGTCTTTATCCTTTGTTTGTTTTTAACCTTTCTAAACAAAGTACTAAATTGAGAGCTAGTGTTGTTGATATAGAAGTAACTTTTAGGTTTTCAACACCTCCAAACGTTAATACTATGGTTGCATACGCTGTAACACTATCTGATAAAATAGTGCAATTTCAAGGAGATGGTAAGGCTAGTATGAGTGTAACAATGTAAATAGGTATGTATATATGTAATATATGTAATATATTATATATATTTATTTTGTGTTATTTCTTTTTTATATCACTTATAACATCCATTAAACCATCAATAATTAATTCTAATTCTTGAATTCGCTTATCTAGTTTAATAACTTGCTTTTTAATAATACTAACATCAATAGGTTTATCTTTCTTCTTTGAAAACAATTTCTTAAACTTCATTTTATAATGTAATTAAAATCGAATTAAACCAACCCTCAATAGAAACAATACTATCATAACCAACTTACCAACTTACCAACTTAACCAACAAAACAACAAAACAACAAAAACAAGTAAGCAAGTAAGCAAGTAAGCAAGTAAGCAAGTTAACCTATAAATAAATAAATTAATTTATTAATTTATTTATTTTATTTATTTATTTATTTTATTCACCCCCAATTAATCAACATCATCATCATATCAACATATCAACATCATCAACATCATCATCATATATTATATAATCATTGGGGTTACAGTGGGTTGGGAGCTGGTGGGTTGGGGAGGTAGCAGGCTGGGAGGTAGTGAGTTAGGAGGTAGTGAGTTAGGAGCTAGTGAGGTAGTAGCTAGTGAGCTAGTAGCTAGTGAGCTAGTAGGTTGTTTGCTGCTTGTACTTGTTTGCAGCTTGTACTTGCTGCTGCGCCTTGTACTTGTGCACTTGTTTGCAGCTTGTACTTGTGTACTTGTTTGCAGCTTGTTTTAGCTCGTTGCTTGTGCACATCACTTGTTTTAGCTCGTTACATGTAAGTTGTTTTAGCTTGTTGTTTGTAACTAGCTATTACCTATTATCAGCACCCACTACCATAATTGGTTTTAGATGGGGATATTGGCATCTGGAAATCTTCTGTCCCAGAACCCGTATTCCTACTCTCTCACGGGGTCCCACAGGCCAATTGATTCCCATTCCAAACCCTATTTACATCGAGAAAAAAAATACAGGATTTGGAATAAGAACTACCCAGCCTGCTGCAATCCTACGAATTACGAGGAAAGCAGCCGTTTGTCTCTAATTTTAGTCGCCTTCTACGACATGCCATAGAGAAAGGCCGAGGTCCTATTCTATAAATTAAAAAAAAACCCGGGACCCCACGGGGATATTACACTATCGTTATAAACTGACCATCCAGGATACCTCAAGTGGTAAACATCAAGTCTCGGGCCATTTGAGGGTGTGGGTTCAAGCTTTGTTGCCGGCCATCTAAAATTACTATTAGTCAGTCGGATAAACGGTTAAACGGAGATCTCGTGTGACGGTGCTATTCGCCAAGCATGTTAAAGAAAGGTGTGACTTAGGATGGGTTTCGTCCACTATCTTGCTCTATCCCCTGTAACACTAGTATAACTGACAGCATTTTTGGCATAGCCCATATGGGCAACCGGTGGTGACAATAAATAGACGGAAAATCAATCAATCGTTTTACACTTTTTTGTTTCAGTCGATGAAATGATAGCTGAAGTTGACATAGATGGGGACGGCCGAATAGATTATGACGGTAAATTTTCAATAAAAATTCCATGAATTTCAGTAAATTTTCCGTGCACTATTTTCAATCATATTTCTCTGAAAATTAAAAGTCAAATATCAATTTTTTTTATTCACAACAATCATGAAAATATCCTTTCATTTCAATTTTTCATATCAAAATGCTTCATTTGTTTTTTAACACTCCGTAAACCAGATCTAAAACGATGTTTTGATCTTCATTCATCAATTGTGTTTTATACATGGTGCATGGTATTTTACGCTGCTTTTTACATAATTCCAGTCATATAGGGGTGTCAGCTCACTAGTTCAGGTGTGTCCTAAAATGTCTTGCCAAAGGACATCCCACGTTGAAACGCCTGGAGTGAAGATCGAACCTGGGACTGACAGAGGACACTTTTACCGCTGAGCCACTCAAGAGCCAGGTCTAAATTTCACTCACCACAATGACATAAGCGTAATAAAATACACCAAGTATGCCAAGGACGTCCGTTGAATATTTATCAGAGTGATCTCTTTGCAAGTTCGTTTTCATTTTATCTTTCCCAGAATTCATTGCATGTGTGTGTTCAGATAAAGACGACTACAGTAAAGAAGAGATTCCAGGAAAACCGACCATGGATGAATCGCGTGATCAGGACGTATTTGAGGGTGTCAAGGTTACAAGTCACATGGAGAGAAATGCTGACCCAAGTACATCACAGGCACAGGATGGTCCGGAATAAAAATAAACTTTTGAGAAAGAAGCTATGAAAATTATGCTGAGCATGGTAACAATCAATGAACAGATTTCTTATTCCTTTTATCAAACAATTCCTAATATTAACTACCCTGAGAATGAAGGCTTTTGAAAACATTGAAGGATTAGAAGAAAATGCTGATGGCCAGCATTTTCTCCTTTTCCTACAACTGTTTTAACCATGGAAGGCAGTGTTCAATATGTAAAACACATTTTATTTGTCATCTGCTAATGCTTTCAATTGTGGTGGGTGTAAAATTTTGTCGTGAGGTTTACACCTACAAGAAACAAGAGGACCATGATGGTCCTATATCGCTCACCTGAGTAGGCCCTGATCTATCGATGTGGGGCAGAAAATGCAACAATTTGAAATATGATCAGTCTTGAATTTTGTCATTATTACCATGGATACAAGTTACAGACTAATCCAAATGGAAAGTTGTAGCAATAGCTGATCATATCATCAAAAGGGCAACATAAATCTAATTTGAGTAAAAAAGGGTACAAAACATTGTAATTGATTACGTTACCAGCATTTACAACTTTTCTTTTACCTTATTTCCATACTGTGGCCAAAATTTGAAGTATTTTGGTAAAGGGCCACTAGATGATTCTACATGCCAAATATGAAAGCTCTAGCCCTTACGGTTTGGGACAAGGAGATTTTTAAAGATTTCCTTCTTTATCTCTATGTGAAATCCGAGAACCCACAACATAGGGCCAAATTCGACACTAGGGCCATAATTTGAAGCATTTTGGTAAAGGGCCACTAGATGATGCTACATGCCAAATATGAAAGCTCTAGCCCTTACAGTTTGGGACAAGAAGATTTTTAAAGTTTTTTCTTTCGGTTGCCATGGCAACCAGAGTTCTTCATGGAATTCAAATCTTTGAAGTATTCTGAAAGTGAATCACCTAAGGATCATTTCTGTGAAGTTTCATTGAAATCTGATTGGCGGTTTAGGAGGAGAAGATTTTTTTTATAATTGTGAATGGACGGACGGACGGACGACGGACATTGACCGATCACAATAGCTCACCTTGAGCACTTCGTGCTCAGGTGAGCTAAAAAATCAATTCTTTTTCGCTTTTTAGCTCACCTAAGCAGCAGGCTCTATGTAGAATAAGATACTGGCTGGAATCAAAGTACCATTTGAAGTAATTTTCAATATTGAAAACAAAATTGTTCACAAATTTCTTCTGTTGTTAGTAGTTTAAATGTTTTAAATGGGCATAATTTCAATTCCTTGTCTTTTAGTTTCATTTTAATTCTTTACCAAACGACAAAAATTAAGACACATCCAAATTGAAAGCATTTGCAGGTGACAAATCACATGTGGCTAAAATAAAGCTATTTGTATTTGATGGGGTAGAAAACATTGTGGCAAAAGGAGAAAATGCTGGTTACCAGCATTTTCTCCTTTACCCACAATGTTTTCAAAAGGCTTCTACTCTAGGTTCGTTACGCACAATGTTTTCAAAGACTTTCTCCCTCAGTGTCATTAAAACTCAAGAATTGTGTTGTACGGGATTAAACAATATCTGTTAGATCACATGGACCTGTTTCCCTATCCAAGCATACCTTGTCTAGTACTATACTTTGAACTTTCTGTCAAAGCCACCGGCTCATTTCAAACCTTTCCTGAGGAAAAACTACATTAAGTGTTTAGAAATGGAAGTATCCTTTTTTTGTAAACATATTTATTTTACATTGGTTGAGAAACAAGCTCTTGCAACTTATACTAATCTCTCTCCATTCTGCTTCCTGGGAACTACACCATTACTCGTGCCGAATGTGTGAGTCAATGAACAGTCCCAAAGCTGACATCCGCTTCCGGGTATTGAACATGGGACCTTATGGTTACGAGGCCGACGCTCTACCTCACAACCACGGACATTAGCCAAGTTCAGACTAGAGATGACAAAGTTATATTCTGGACAAGCAGAAAATGCTGTAGAAATGACGATCAAAGGGAAATAACTCAAAGACAGCATGAGGTAGAGTTATGGTTCTTTTGCACTGCACTCTGTATTATTGCGACAAACATAAATGCCAAGTTTCAAGTCAATCGGACTGGAGATGACAAAGTTATGCTCCGGACAAGCAGAAAATGCTGTAAAAATGACAATCTAAGGGAAAAAACTCAAAGACAGCACGAGGTAGAGTTATGGTTCTTTAGCACTGCACTCCGTATTATTGAAAAAAGCACAAATGCCAAGTTTCAAGTCAATCGGACTGGAGATGACAAAGTTATGCCCCGGACAAGCAGAAAATGCTGTAAAAATGACACTCTAAGGGAAATAAAGACAGCACGAGGTAGAGTTATGGTTCTTTCGCACTGCACTCCGTATTATTGCAACAAATACAAATGCCAAGTTTCAAGTCAACTGAACTGGAGATGACAAAGTTATGCTTCTGACAAAGAACTGGATGCCGCCCGCCCGCCCGTACACCATGGGTGATCCCATAATACGTCCCGTCTTCGAAGGGCGTATAAAAAAATATCCCTCCACTTTTTGATGGGAAGTAGTACACAGGACAAAAACAAAACATTCAAGTGATGCACTTTTACTAGCATTTTGTTTTCATGTTAACAATTTAGCATTCAACATATTACAAAAATAGTTATAATAATAAATACATCCTTACTGTAACAGTCATTCTACACCACTCACAGACAAACAAAGCTTTCAGCTATTGGGAAACATAATGGCAATTTAACCTTTAAACTAGAACTTGTTTTTCTACAAAAAAACAGATGTCTCCCCCCTTTTTGGTGTCAGAAGGATTAATAATCCATGATAAAGTTAATAACATTTTCTCCCAGATTTCTATTGCAGACACGAAATTGTACGTAAAATGAGTAAGGAAAATAATCAAAGGGAAAGAACTCAAAAAATATACAAGCAAGAGTTATTGTTCTTGTGCATGACACTTCGTCTCATGGTTCTTTACAAATGTGTGAAGTTTTATCAAAATATCTGAAAAGGTTTTCGAGTTATAGAGCAGACACGATTTGTGATGGACAGACGGACAGACAGACAGACGCACAGGCAAAAACAATATGTCTCCCGACCCTGATGGGGGGAGACATAATAAACATCCCCTAGTTAAACTCTTTACCAAACGACAAAATTTTAGACTATCCAAAATTGGAAGCATATGCAGACGACAAAATAAATGTAGCTCAAAAATTGAAATTTGTTGTGAAAGGGTAGAAAACATTGTGGGAAAAGGAGAAAATGCTGGTTACCAGCATTTTCTTCTTTTCCCACAATGTTTTCTAAAGCTTTCTTCATCAGGGTCATTAAAAGTCGGGAATGTGGGGTAAAGAGTTTAAGACAATGGGGAAGAAAGCTTTCAAAAATATTGTGGGAAGAGGAAGAAATGCTGGTAACCAGTAGTTTTCAATGTGTTCTTCCCTTCTAAAGACAAATCCCTCAATTTCAGTCACAGTTTATTTTGTTACAGACAAATACTTTCAGTTTGGAAAGGTAAAGAATTTGGCCTTCCAGTAACCAATGTTTTCTCCTTTTTCCACAATATTTTCAAATGCTCTTTTCCTCTATGTTCTTGAAATACACAATAACTAGGTTTGTCACAAAAAGTGACTTCAAACCCTCCCCAGAAGCACTTCGAGAACACGAAAAATATTCACCGTTAACATGCATTACACACAAACAATTTTTAATACCTATAACATGTTACCACACAGTCCCAACTTTTAACGACCCTTCGGAAGAAAGCTTTTGAAAATATTGTGGTAACCAGCATTTTCTCCTTTTCCCACAATGTTTTCTACCCTATCAAAAGACAATTTTCATCATCTGAGCCATCTTTGATTTGTGATCTGTAAATGCTTTCAATTTGGACAAGTCCAAAATTTTGCCATTTGGTTAAGAGTTAACTCTATCAAACAACAGAATTTCAAACTCGTCCAAACTGAAAGCATTCCAGATAACAAATCAAATGTGGCCTAAATTACTGGATTTTTCTATGAAAGGTGGGAAAACATTGTGGAAAAAGGAGAAGTGCTGGTATCAGTATTTTCTCCATTTCCAACAATGTTTTCATAATTTTTGACTTGTTATTGCGGGGATGTTTAACCTCAGGATTGTGTGTAAAGGGTTAACCAAATAATACCAAGTCCCAGGAAAAAGGCTTTTGAAAACAATGTTGGAAAAGGAGACAATGTTTTCTACCCTATCAGAAACAAAAATTATCGCTTAAATTCTTTACCACACAATCCCGACTTTTAACGACTCTGAGAAAGAAGCCTTTTGAAAACATTGTAGGAAAAAGAGAAAATGCTGGTAAGCAGCATTTTCTCTTTTTCCCACAATGTTTTCCACCCATCCCAGAACAAGTTTTAATTTCTTAGTCACATTAATTTTGTCGTCTGCAAATGCTTTCAATTTGGACCAGTCTAAAATTTTGTCGTTTGGTAAAGGGTTAAGCTACACTTGAATTGTCTTCTGCAAATGCTTTCAACATGGTTGTAGCTAAAATTTATATCATTTGGTAAAGGGTTAACAGGTATTCAAAGTCTTAACACAATGACAGCGAAAGTAAACAGGAAGTATTCAGCATAAATACAGGTACATGTATAGTGTTAGTTTCAGTAATGAGACACTATGGTGATTTTTTTTTCATATTTGGACATTTAGCGTGCACCATACCGTATCAAGTCTATTGTAAATTTTACGGTACCAAAGATAGAGCTCTATACTGACTTTCTGTTTAGTAGGTTTAATCTGTATTGCAGTGAAATGCAATTAACTTTTAGTAACAAACATGACCAAAGACAAATTGTTTAAACCTTTCATTACCTTAAGAGCTTGTAAAAGTCGTTTATAACATGTAAATCTCAGAAAAAAAATGACGAAATCTATCTTGTGTGGCAGCCATTTTGGGTGTTTTTGGGAATGTAAATTACTCCAGTAACAGATTAAATGAACTGTTTTTTCTTATGTTCAGCATTTAAATTGAAAATATTACAATTTCAAATGAAGGATTATTGAATACGCAAGCAACTGGTATGTTCAAATCCTAGTTTTGTGCTCTATTTGTGAAATTATGGGAGTTCAAACTTGGGCACAAAATCTGTGCGGAGATTTCAACTATTTTTGTCTTAATCGTCTCTGTACCCAGAAGCGACCAGTCAAAAAGGAAACATCACCTTTGGGGACAGTTATCTGCACTAGTATAGAGTGTGTTACTAACAGAAGGGCAGACAGACAGACAAAGACATGAATAGATGAACAGACATAGAGGGTGATTCCAGTAAACCTGTAGAAAAACTTGTTTTGTCGGGGGTTTTAATGTACATGTATATATACTATGCAACAAACAAATATTTACATAAAAATTGTACATGTATATGAAAAATTTGTGAAAAACACAATCTCTAAACTACATGGAATGGGTGAGCTTTGTTTTTGAATCACATTGTATCATAACATGATAAGCATTAATTCATTTTAATTATCTAACTTGGCAATAAAAGTTAATAGGCAAACTACTATTAGTAAAAAAGAAAACCATTTCAAAAAGTAAAACTCATTGTCAGTTGACAATAAACATTTTGAAAAAGGCCTGCTTTAATCAGTTACCAAACAATCACATACTTTAATGAACCATGCATGAAAAGGCTTTAAAAAACATTGTTGGAAAAGGAGAAAACACTGGTAACTAGAATTTTCTCCATTTCCCACAATGTTTGCTGTAAAAGTGAATGTTCCTTGTCTCCCACAGGTTGTCAACCCTTTACTAAACAATTCCATGTTTTAACAACTAAAGAAAAAGACTACTGAAAACATTGCTGAAAAAGGAGAACCAGCATTTTCTCCTTTTCCCACAATGTTTTCTACCCTTTCACAGACAATTTCCACTCTCCTTAACTCTTTACCACACAGTCCCGACTTTTAACAACCCTGCAAGAAAAGGCTTCTGACAACATTGTGGGAAAAGAAGAAAAATGTTTGATCAGCATTTTCTCCTTTTCCCACAATGTTTTCTACCCTTTCAAAAACAAAGTACAATTTTTGAGTCACTTTAAAATTGCAATCTGCAAATGCTTTTAATTTGACCTAGTCGTTTGGTAAGAGTTTAGCAACAGTTAAATTATCACCTGTGATTCCTGGATGTGGAGTAGTCCAGAATTTTGTTGTTTTGTAAAGAGTTAAAGAGGAAAGAATATACATGTGAGGGGAATGAAAGTATTATACTGAATAATGATTATTGAAAACATTGTGGAGTATAGCCATAATTTTCCTGTAAAAGCGAATACTCCTTTTCCCAATATATTTTCAAAACTCATCTCCTGCAGGTAGTAAAAAGTATTATTGATGCACTAATGGCTAACAACAAAATATGTTACGACAAGAGCACTGCATGAGGGTGCCAACACTTGGCTAAAGTTACCTTTTCAGTGAAAATGCAGTAAAATTGCTAAGTGAAAGAAGTGGCCTAACTGTGTCAAAAATAGATTTAGGGTTGCCTCCCTTTCTGGTCTGAATTTCCCATTTACCAGTTAACAACTGGCTCTAGTTCAAAGTAAATACTTTCAGTAACAGAAATGAGAAAATGTCAAAAGTTTTTGCACTATGATAACTGGGCTATGACAGCATACTTTGAAAACTACCTAAATAAAAATTATTTTCATTTATCTCTTGGCTTTTAACGTCTTAACTCTATACCACAAAATTCTAGACCAGTCCATATTGAAGTAGTTCAGAGACAACAATTCAAGTAGTTTCTAAATGATAGTATTTGTCCTTAAATAGGTATAAAATATTGTGGGAAAATGACAAAATGCTGGTGACCAGCATTTTCTCTTTTTCCCACAATTTTTTCAAAAGCCTTCTGTAAAAGCCTCAGGGTCATTAAAACTTGGAATTGTGTGGTAAAGTGTTCACCCTTTACCAAACAATCCATGTTTAAATACCCCGTAGGAAAACGGCTCTGGAAAAAACCACGGGAAAAAGAGAAAATGTTGGTGGCCAGCATTTTCTCCTCTTCCCACAATGTTTTCCTTCAATGACAACAATCAGTATTTGAGCCAAATTTTATCACCTGAAAAAGTTTTCAGTTTGGCAAAGTCTAAAATACATGTATCCTGTGTTTGGTAAAACATTAAATCAGAGGAACAAGGCGATTCTATCAATATGTAACAAGCTTGTCAAATGATTGACTAGCTTATCAAACGTTTATAATACATTTATAGATGAGCCATGCTCTGGCAAAAGGAGGTTTCATGCATCTTTGAGATCATAGCAAGTCATCATATACTTACAGATCCATAAAAGCCACTTTTTTAACAACCCACTTACTCATGACATAGACTGGTCCTTGAACACTTTTAACAGAGCATGGCTCAATTTCTTTTACATGTATTGCTTCAAAATTACTGGTTTCCATCAAGAAAACTATCAAGAGCAGTGTATTCACTAACCATTCTATTCTAAATTTCAAAACTAGGGTCAATGCTTATAAATAAACCTTTTAAGTAAAATTAAGACTTTAATTTTGATCACAAACTAAATTTATAAGCAATGGCAGAGAAATATGGGGCTATGCTTATAAACTTTATGTTGATGCTCAGCTGGGTGCTCAACCTTAAATTTCATTAAAGCTTCAGTGAGGGAGAAAAGCTGAGAAATAGAATTGAATTCAAAGAAAAGGAAGAATGAAATGCTCTAAAAGTTAAGAATTTACTCCATACATTGTATGAAATCATACTATATAACTTTGGAATTTCATGCACAGCCGAGTTGATCACGAGAAAGTTTTGCAAGCAATGAGCCTGGCTGGCTGAGAGATTGTGTTTAGTCTGACCTTAACACAATATTTCAGCCAATGAGATTCATAGTCTTGGAATTTACAATAAGATTAATATTTAAAATTGTTTAACTCTTTACCAGAAGACAAAATTCAAGACTTGTTCAATTTGAAAGCATTTACAGAAGACAAAGAAAATAAGGCTAAATTGATGGGATATGAAGAGCACTTAATAAGGACAAATCAACCACAGCTCAAATGATGGAATTTGCCTTTGAAAGAGCAATAAAAACATTGTGGAGATAGGAGAAAATGCTGGTAACTAACATTTTCTCCTTTTCCCAAAATGTTTTCAGAAGCCTCCCTCAATCGAACATGAGGTTGTTTTGTAAAAGTTAAACATGAACAGCCCCTGGGATCTGCAATTATAAAAAAAAGTCATTCTAAGCTAGGGGCTTAGGCATGGCTACCCAATGTGCTTAAATCTAGATTTACAGACCTACTGACTTGAATCTTTTCTCTAGGACTACACTGTACATCTACATAAATACTGTCATCGTTGCTGCGTGTTCGAGTTATCTGCCCCTGATGGGTTGACAGATTCCCAGCTGATAGTGCCTCGCACTGGTACAGCAGAAATAGAAGCACCATAGGCTGCACTTCCTGGAAATAATTACGGAACAATAAAGTCATGACAATAAAAAGATCCCAAAATATATTGATTGTATGGTGTTTTATGTTGCTGTCAATATTATTTCAGTTATATTGTCGTGGCCAGTACACCTATCCATGCTTTCCTGGAGTTTTTTTTATCAGTACTTCGTACAATATTCTTCCCAAGCCACTGGCTGCTTTCCCACATAACCACTGTCGACACAATGGTCAGAGAAAGGAATGAATCCTGTAGCAACGACTATAATCAATCCTCGGAAAGAAATTGGCCAAGCTCAGGATTCAAACCAGTGACCCCCTGGTCTCAAGTCCTGTATGCCAGCGACTGTCCTATCGGGACCTAAAAAATAAGTGTGTAATCATGTCCAGGACATATGATAAACTAGTACCAGTCAAACATGTATTCAATACTATCCAAGGGACCAAGGGAAGCAACAGAATTAGTCTCCTTTTGCCACATTGTTTTCAAAAGGTTTCTTCCTCAGGGTTGTTAAAAGTCTGGAATATTAATTTAAGAGTTATTTTTTTTTTAAGTCTTTACCAAATGACAAAATTTCAGAACAATCTATATTTCAAGCATTAGCAGTCAACAGATTAATGTGGCTTGAATGATGATATTGGGCTTTGAAAGAGTTGGAAACATTGTAGGAAAAAGAAAAAATGATGGTTCTCTAATTTTTTAAATAGTTCTTTCTAAATGAAAACCTCATCAGAGTTGTTAAACACGATGTTGTTTGGTAAAAGGCTAATCCTTTACCGCACAATCCTGACTCTTAACGACCCTGAGGAAGGAGCCTCTTGAAAACATTGCGAAAAACCAGCATTTTCTCCTTTTCTACATGTTTCTGTACAGTTTTCTACCTATTAAAGGACAAAGGCCATCATCTGAATAACATTATATTATATTTCATGTGTCTATTTTTAGAAATGTTATGGGTAAAGAAATGTTGTAATTTAACCTGGGGGGAATTATTTCCCCGTCACAGTGAATATTTTCTTCCTGCCGAAAATCTGGAACTACTTTTTTTAAGTTTTTTAACTTTTTAAGTTTTAAAAGTGGCATTCGTTGACAAAAAACAGAGGTAATATAATATATAATTTATTTCATCAGCTTGTGGTTAATATGGGGAAATATTTGCCTCAAAAGGGAAAGGTCCGTGAAAATAACTCGTGCCTTACAGCACTCGTTATTTTCGCATACCTTTCCCTTTTTCAGCAAATATTTTCCCATATTAACCACAAGCTGATGAAATAAACTCTATTTAACTGTTCATTGAAAATACCTTCAATATTATCCAGCCTAAAATTTTGCCGAGAGGTAAAGAATTAAATAGATTAAAACTGATTGACAAACCACACGCAGATCGCCCTATAGCTCAATTAGTCAAGCACTTGCACACTTAGCACAGGGTCAAGGGTCTGAGTCTATGTCAGACCACTCCTTCTAATACTTCTGTTACATTGTATCATAACTGTAACTCACCTGTACCCATTACTCCAGTAGTCAAAGTTTGAATCTGTGAATTTGTACCAAACTGTTCACCCCGCCTGGCTCTCCGACGTTTTCTAAGGGCACGAAAAATGAGCAACAAAGTTATTACTATCACTACAGCCAAAACAGCGATTGTCACAGCGGCAATAGTGTCTGTGGGATTATCATCGTATTCTTTTGGGTCGTGAAACCTTGGCGGACCAGGTCTCGCGGTGGGAATGGTAGTAGTAGTAGAAGGTGGGTTTAATTTGTCAATATCATCGCCCTGTGTCATGATGGTTTGGACACATGGACTTTCTGTTGAACTTTTACATGAAGGCCTTAAGGCTTAAGCCATGGTTCTACCTCCAAATTTCTGCAATAAAAAAATAAATAAGGTATCAATAATGAACAGATTGCAAGTTTCAATGGCTGCATATACAGTTATGGTGCAAGTAACCAGACAGGTCAAAATCAAGACTAAAAGTAGTAGACAGTGTAGATCAAGATCAGACTGCACAGAATACTATCTGATCTTGATGTACTCTGTCCATATTTAAAGCTTCTCGTGACGTGTATAGCAAGGAAAGAGTTTATTAAAAAACCAAAATCGTACTACGATCAAACGATTTCTTATGTTCCACCCAGGCGAAGAAATCTGGATTTGTCCAATTGAAGGTATTTGTGCACCACTATGTAAATGCTGCCCATATGACGGCATCTGTATTTTCAGTGGTTAAAAACATTGTGGGAAAAGGAGAAAATGCTGGTTATCAGCATTTTCTCCTTTTCCCGCACTGTTTTCAAAGGGCTTCTTCCCCAGGGTTGTTAAAACTCGTGTTTTTGTGGTAAGAGAGAAACAATTACCCTGTATTTCGAAATTAGAAAATATTTTTTCTTTCACTCCCGTTTTCTTGTTTGTGATTCTTCGTTTAATGGATCATCGAAAAAAATTATTACACCTGTGATAACCGGATGTATTGAAATTCACAGCGCCGTCAATTGGACAGGTGAAAAGAAATCAAGGAAGGCAACCGTATCTGAATCTAATAGGTTAGTCAAATCGTGAAAAAAACTCTATATCCATGATTTTCTTTTACATAAGTTTTCACGATGTAGTCTTTGAGTTTTACATAGTGATAGGGATATGTTTTTTTTTTTATAATTAAACTTTTGGTTTAGGTGAGAGAACTTGTACACCGACCTTTACTCGATGTCACTCAAAGATCCTTTACTGCTTGACCTTTAACTGTACCGGACAAAAAAATGGTCTAAGTGAGAAAACTCCTATATATTTTTATCTTTACTAATACAGGAGTCACTCCCCTTTATCGTAGGGAGCACAAAACGAAGGACGTTTGTTGTTCGTTTGATGAGTCTGCATTAATCAACGATCTGAAAAGAAAAAGTTATCTTCCTGTCCATATGTTATGTATTACAGTCTATTGTTTTAATAGGGATGATTAATATAATTACAGATTTGAAAATAACAGACACAAGAAAAGGCTGACAGCGCCAAATTTCGTTACCAGAGGGTAGTCTCCCTTGTATTTTATCGAATTCGTTACTAACATAATGTTCAACCGCCAAAATTCGAATTCGGAAATTAAGATTTTGTCATTAACAAGGCGAAATTTCATATTGAATACAAGTTTAACCGAAGATTTTTATTGATATGAGCCATGCTCTGAGTAAAGGGGGCTTAATTCATCTGCGAAAAGTATCGACCCAGGTCAGCCTGCGAAGTCGGCGCAGGCTGACCTGGGTCGAAACTTTTCGCTGATAATCAATTTTCTGCATGTCCAAGGACTAGTGTACCTCATGATTTAGTCGGTTGTTAGACAAAATGGATTTTATAGATCCATGATTATATGATAACTTGTTTGGTATCACAGATCAGGGAGATGCAATAAGCCCCCCTTTTGTCAGAGCATGGCTCATATATAAAAGCAACCACACAGATCACAAGAATTGTGCCTAAAAATACAAACCAGCTGATGTCATAATAATAATAATTATGTTTTTTTTTTTATAAACATGGCTTTAAATGTGCTCGGTTACTCCATAAGTTATCCCAACTATAAAATAGTGTACGAAAACTTTGACAGAAAAAGTTAAAGAATAAAAAGATCTAGAGACCCGTTGATTAATCAAATTTTTAACGGCGATAATAGATCTATAACCTAAATATATATAATGTTCTCCCGAAACTGCCTTGCACTTCGAGGTTAGTCGAAGCAATATGTACTTCAGTTCTTAAACCAAATGCGCTTGATCTAATCGCTCGTTGGAAATCCCGGTGAAATTTTTGTTAAAATATACGAGAACATTTCTTGTATCATTTAACCCTACACAACACAATCCCAACTTTAAACAAACTTGAAAAAGAAAACTTAGACAGACATTGTGAGAAAAGGGAGATAATGTTCATAACTATAATTTTATTCTTTTCCCACAATGTTTTTTACCAAATATAGTCAAAGAAGGAAGTTATCATTTACTCCATTTAATCTTTTGTTTGCAAATACTTTCAATTTTGTTGAGGGCGATTTCATTCTAAGGGAGGTCACCCTTTATCATAACTCAAAGATTAAGTCTATATGAGTTTTGTCCCTTAGACCATGAAATATTGTTGAAAGAATGTCATCTTGACCGATGAGAGATAATTTTCTCATATTTCTCATCTTGATTGACAAACGTTGAAAGTAATTAAGACAAAAATAATATTTCTTTAGTAAACCTGGAAATTATTCTTTGTATAATTTTCGCACATTTGACAATTTTTTTTATGATTCAAGTGAACCAGTTAGAGTTCCGGCATTCAGTAAATCTCGGTCGATCCGTTGGGGTGGAAGAAGATTCGGACCCAAGAAGATTCGGCCCGAAGCAAAAAGTTGAGAAGATTGGGACCCAAGAAGAAGATTCAGCCCAAGTGAGAAGAAGATTCGGACCCAATTTTAGATTATGTTCATTGAGATTAGATTTTAGATTATGTTGCATAACAATAGCAGATTCACCTTTAAATGACTTTGAAATTAATGACTGAAACTGCTTTTTCATAGTTTGAAGGCATTATGCATACCTGGTCATTAAAGACATATAATGATTGTTTTGATTAATTTTGTAGTTGACTTTATCGTATATATTGCACGTTGATATACATGTAAATGTTGTTTGCTTTAGTTGTTTAAATCTATTGCAGACTGTATAAATCTACAGGAAAATAAGATTTTTTTCCCTTTAGATTGGGATTATTAGTGGAATATTTAAATCGATTGACTATTTATGAAACGATTTCTAATTAAAGGAAAAATTAGGTGTTGTGTATTTCATGTGTACATGTGTGTGTTTTAGTTCATATTTGATCTTTGACACTGTCTGATGTAATTATGTGAGGGTCGTAGCATAGGACAGGATGAAAAACAGTTTAGTTTAAACTTTATTTATTATGTTGATACAAATACACATGTAAAATAAAAGAAATGATACATGGTATAACAAGTTTCAAAGGTTGATAGGTAGGATTGGAAAACAAGCTAAGAATAACTTATATTAATTCCTCTCCTAAAGGTGTTTTCATACTTATTAAAAAATACCACATATTGAGATGCCATAGCTTTAAAGTAAAGAAAGTAGATATGATACCGAAAATAAAGACAAAAAATATAGAAATGATAACCACTTCCTGTTTTCTTCTCCCTTCACTTGGGAGTTCACAAAGCGTAATATACAGGTGGATTTAGGTTATTGAATCATAGCAACAGAGATTGAGATGACGACTGGCTCCAGACACCCAGCCTATGAAGAAAATCTTTTTGACGCTAAAATAAAGTGATGGACACAAGCAAATATGTACTTGTTTTGTTCAAAGGTAAGGTGTTCGTTTCCATTTAATAAATTGGAGGTGATAAGCGGACATGGAATATCATAAAAATTTTGATTACGTAGCTGATGATACTTAGGACAATAAAGAAGGTAGTGATCTACAGTTTCGATTTGGCCACAGGAACATAATGGTGAGTCGATTAGAGATCGTCTGTGTAGATCATGGTTAAGCGAACTACATCCTAAGCGTAAGCGTGCATGTAAGATCTGTCCCTTTCGTGTCCCAAAATTAAGCAATGGAGATGATTTTTGTAAGGTGCGGTTTAATACTGATTTAAACTGTGATAAGGACGCGGCGTTTCTTGTACTTTGTGGCAAGGTATTCCATTCCCGAATTGTGCGAGGTAAAAAAGAAGAGCTGTAGGATTGGGTCCTTGCGTTTACACACCTGATACTCCTTAAATTGTATCTTCCAGGATCGGTTTGATCACGCCCAGGGATAAGATTTGACAGGTACGTGGGTGATAGACCGTTTAACATTTTATAAAGTAAAATGAGTCTATGTTTACGTCTTCTTGCTGTTTAGTTCAACTCTTTACTGAACGTCAAAAAATTATATGTGCACAAAAATATTTCATCCAGTGATTTCTTCTTCAGGACTCAGCAAAGCCAGGGTGGCAGGGGTTATGGTAAATGGTAATCGGAAAAAAAGTATCAGAAAAAAAGTATCAGAAAAAAAATATCTATTTTTACTAGGAAAGAAAGTATCAGGAAAAAAAGAATCAGTTTCTGTCAACGTTGTGATACTTTACCAATACTTATTTCAAATCATATACATGATTATGATTTTGATACTTTATGTAATTAATTTTTTACTTAAGGCACACATAAAATGCTGGTTAGAGACATTTTCTCTTTTTCCTGCAATGTTTTTAAAGGCCTTTTACCTTCTTAAGTTGGTTAACAATTAACTTTGCAAAACTCATTAATTGTGAATATTGTAATTTAAGTGTAAGTAATGAAATCAAATGATGATTAGAGACAATATATTACTGAGAGTTTGTCAATATCAATGACTTAATCAAAGTGAAAATTAGACCTGTGTGGGATCATACAGATTGCAAATCATTACACACACACACACACACACACACACAAAACACAAATAAAAAACATTTTAATTACTAATGTTATGCCCAAATCTCTTCCAGGTATCAACAATCAGACATGAGCATTTGCACATTTCTTCCCAATCTCAGACCAGAAAAAATAAATAGAAAAATGTACAAATGTCACATTTTTTTTTCTTTACGTAAGTCATTATAATCTATCAACTAAATTTTTACATCACATTCCGTACTTAGTCTCTTTTTGGCAACTGATACTTTTTTTCTGATACTTTTTATCTTGATTCTTTTTTTCCTGATACTTTCTTTCCTACAATCATGGTAAATATCAAGTTCTGTTAACCCTTTACCACACAATCGCAAGTTTAAACGACCCTGAGCAACTTTTAAAAAAATATTGAGGGAAAAAATGCTGGAAAACATCATATGCTCCTTTTCCTACCATGTTTTCTACATTTTTAGAGGCAAATAATACCATTTGAACCACAATAATTTGTCATCTTCAACTGGGAAAAGTTTTTTTTTTTTTTTCGTTAGGTAAAGGATTTAAAGGGTGTAATGGGCGTGTGGGGTAAATTGTTTTGAGGTTAAGGGTAAAAAATAATGAATAGAGACATTGCAGAATGGTGTTTATCACACCTTTACCTGGCACCTTCACCAGTACCTGTCTCTGTCTGTATATCAAAGAAAATCACAGTTATTGGCATATTTGTCGATCTTAATACTACTTTAGTTGTAAAAAGTTTGAAAAAAAAAGAAGAGAGAAAAAAAAAAAAATGCTTACGAAATATCAAAAGTATGTGTTAAATGTTACCAAAACCTCTAGTTCATTTAACAGACGGGCTGAATCTTCTCAAAAATAGGATAAAAGTAACCAATCTTTATCCTACCATAAAAGAATACGCTAATTTACGCTAATTTTTATCAACATGATCTGCAAAACTTCTATGAAACATAATGTTCTCAATGATTTTCAAAAAGTAATTCTATTACTTCAGATATTTCTCTAAAAGTACTATAAAATATCGTGGGCCGAATCTTCCCAACCTCAGGGCCGAATCTTCTCAACTTTAGGGCAGAATCTTCTGGAAAATCGCTGGTCGGCCTCGGGCCGAATCTTCTTGGGTCCGAATCTTCTGACATCCGATCCGTTGATGCGGTTACGGAATCGGCCGAGTTGTGACGAAAGGAGTTTCCGGTAACTCTTTACGGGAAGGCAGTTTTAGCCTACACGTAATGTTTGTAAACAATGATGAACTATGATAAATTAGATAAAACGTGAACGATGGGGAATACAGACAGTAAAGAAAAAGAAGCCGAAATACTGTCTTTATTCACGCAACCCGAACGCGAACACTTACATACAGTATATGAAACGATCGTGGGAAACCAAAAATGCTTAACTGAACCATTTTTAAAGGTGGTGGTCTATTTGAGTTTTTGACTTTGAAGTTGACAAAATTTGCCACCTGGACCCCTTGCGATTGCAATATGTTACAATTTTCAGCTTAAGAATAAAGGGAGAAGATGTAGGGGAAGAAATAACTAGTGTATATATACTACAGGTGAACAAATTACAAGCATGTAGGGAAAGACACATGTATTTTTTGTTACTGCTGCAGAAAACATTTTGGAAAAAAGCAACTGCTTTTTTTCCAACATGATGTGTTGATAAATGTGTCTTCTTTTCAGTAGGGTCAATCAACTGTTAACCATTCAATCTTGAGGTTTAAACTTTATGAAGAAGGCTTTTCAGCATTGTGGGAAAAGGAGAAAATGCTGGTGACCAGCATTTTCTCCTTTTCCCGTAACATTTTCTACCTAATCAAGGACAAATTTTATCATTTGAGCCGTATATAATTTTTTGTCTGCATATGCTTTCAATTTGGACAAGTCTATGATTGTGCAGTAATTATTTGTAGTGGTGTAAAGCCTGTTGGCTAGTTCAACGGTGATAGTTCACCGCAATGGTGTCAGAGATAGTTATAATAGAGACCATCAGGGTCTTAAACCATAGAATAAATCAAATAGACATTTTTAGTACAGAAATTAGACTCAAATAATTCCAATTTCAAGGTTGCTGATGTCTAGACTGAGTAAGCGAGTCTGATTTTGTACATTAAAGATCAGTCTGATCTTGATCTACACTGGCTGCTCAGGCAACTAAAGTTGTGAAAAGCACTTTAGAGGTTAAGAAATTCTGGAGTGCAAATGCTCTTAAACTGAAGGTAGAGGTGGTGTGGTTTATATAAGCAGTAGTGTTGATTTCAATCAGCCCAAGTAGCTCAGTTGGTACACATAGTTGTCTGAGACCCCTTTCTGGTTAATTTTAAGCACAAAAATTTCTAGGGGTCCAACCAAATTAAGTGTTTGCCTTCCTTTATTAACTTGTATGTGGGTCAAATGACCCCTGTATGAAAAGCCAAGGGAAATCTTTGGTAGAGCACTTGAGTCTTGAAAGAGGGGGATCCCAGAATCAAGTCAACGGGTCCACACTTTTCCACTTTGAAATTACCACAGTTGATTGAATGGCATTAACTCTTTATATCAAATGATAAAATTTTGGTCACGACCAAAATGAAAGTGAGTGCTGACAAACAATTGAATGTAGCTTAACTGATGATTTCTGCCTTTGATAAGGACATTGTGGGAAAGGGAAGAAATGCTGGTTTCCAGCATTTTCTCCCTTTCCCAAAATATTTTCAAAAGCCAAAATTTTTATGGACATTAAAACTTGGGATTGTGTTCAGGATTAAATAGAGTAATATACGGTTTACTGTCTGTTTTCTTTTCAGAAATACTGCCCTAAATGGTTTGATGAAGACTTAAGAAACATTTTATTTCATGTGATTTGCGAATGTGACGGAAATAGAAATGCCTCCCATGACAGCAAGCACATCTCAGAAACACAGTTTGCTTGTTTTTTGGTGCAAGTCTTGAAGGGAACATACACAGAGAAAACAAATATTCTATATTTACTGTGTGGAGGGTCAGAGGGTACAGTTCTGCTGCATAATTTAAATAAGGTAAAACCATAGTTTATTACTTTCAGTTTGATTCGTTACATCCTTAAAGATACCTCATTACAGCCAGAGAGAAAAAATGCAGTCAAAATTTGATAGACTGTAGAATGGTTTAGAATTTAGTCAGCTGTGTAAACATAGATGAATTACAGAAATATATGGTGCTAGGGATAAATACATTTATTGGAAATCTTTGATTTAAAACCAGTGGTTTCTTTGATGGCCTCCAGAAAATAAAATGCATTTTCTATCGGTCATAATCTATGCCACTTTACAACCTACAGGGCAAAATTTGGCATGAATATACAAGAATGATTATAGTTTGATAAAATATAGATGAAATGGACTAAGGATTGGCTGAAAATGAGTACAGATGTATCTTTAATCCTCTCCCACACAGTTGGGAGTTGTAACGACTTTAAGAAAGGACGCTTTCTAAAACATTGCATTTATTCCTTTTCCCACAGTGTTTTATATCGTTTCATAGACAAATTCCGTTATTTCAGCCATGTTTGATTTTGCATTTGCAAGTGCTCTCAGTTTGGACAAGTCTCAAATTGTGTGACTTTGTTATAGACTTAACATGCTTAAAAACGATGAATTGAATGTGTCTCTAATGATTGAAATTTTCTTTGAAAGGGCTGTAAACATAATTATCTCCTTTTCCCACAATGTTTTCAACAACCTTCTTCCTCAAGCCCTTAAAACTAAAGATTTGTGTGATAAAAAAAAAATAGATAAATTTTGCAGCAGATGTAGTGACAAAGCATTTGCAGACGACAGATTAAACGTGGATCAATTCAAGGGACTTGTCTTGTGTACTGTAGACGATATTGTGGGAAAAAGATAATGGTTGCTAGCATTTTTTCCTATTCTTCACAGTTGTCTCAAAAGCATTCTTTCATAGAGTTATTAATGGTTGAGATTGTGTGTTAAAGGGTTAACTCTTTTCCAAACAACAAAATGTTGAACTTGTTCAAATCCATAGCATTTTGCAGGCAACAAATTAAATTTGTCTCAAAAAATGATATTTTTTATTGAGAGGGTAAAAACAGTGAGAGAAGAAGAAACTACTGGTAACCAGCATTTTCTCCTTTTTCCACAATGTTTTCAACAGTTTTCATCCTGTGAGTTGAGACAGTGTTTTCTATCTTATCAGTGACAAATTCCATCATTTGAGCCACATTTAAGTCTGCAAATACTTTCAGTTTTGATAAGTCTACATTTTTCTTGTGTGGTTAGGAATTAACTGCATGGCATGAGAAAAAAAATGATTTTTTTTGGTAACAGATTAACAAACCTTGATCTATTTCAGACAGTTTCTAGTTTAGTACGAACTTACCTACTGGTCAGTAAAACTGATGCTGGAAACAGAACCTGGAAATCAGAGATAAAAGAAGAACATATAGACAGATTTTCTCGATCAGTCCTTGGAATAACAGAAGAGCAGTTGTTAGCAAAGGATAAGACTGGGAGAGATAGTGATCAGATTGAAACTTGGATTTCAAAATGTCCCGTATTCATCCACATGTTTGAAAGGGTGTTCATGGAACTGTTTCCTGTTCATACAGTGAGTATTTTTACTCTTTTCCAAATGAGGTAAATTTAGACTTGCCAAATTGAAAGTATTTGCAGACAACAAAACAAATAGGACTCAGAATGTGGACTTTGTTTTTGGGAAGGGTAGAAAACATTGTGGGAATTGGAGAAAATGCTGGTTACCAGCATTTTCTCCTTTTTCCGCAATATTTTCAACAGTTCTTTACTTTCGGGTCTTAAAAATCAGGTTTGTGTGGTAAAGGGTTAAAGATACAAATAAGGGATATAGTTTTAGGGTTCAGTGTGAAGTAATACCTCAGTTCTGAACTGAAAGCTTTGTTATGGTTACAGTGTCAACTGAAAGGGGCCTGAATAGTAGGATATGTTTCTGAAAGGATAGAAAAAATTGTGGAAAAGAAGAAATTGCTGGTAACCAGCATTTTCTCCTTTTCCCTTACTCTTATGAGAAACCTCCTTCCTAGGGGTCATGAAATTTTTAATGAGTACCCACAGCATTGGTTTTAGTGCAGAAACAGTGTTTTTAGAATTTGAATGCTCCTGTCCCCCCTTCTCCAAAATCTGCTTTTTTAGACAGGAGTAAATAAGACAAGACTGAAGTCAAATGGAGAATTTTATTGCTTTCAGAGGTATGGTATTAATGCAAAAATTGTCTTGAGATAGCGCTTGATTACCAAATTTATGCACTCACAACCAATCATAAAAATGTCAATTTCACAAATCTTGTTCCATTTTACTTTTATAGTTGCACATTTTGCAGTGTGTGCTAGATGACTAGAGCTTTTTATGGGCCATAAAACAATATTTATATGACCCATGCACTGTGAAAAGGGGGCTTAATGCATCTGCAAAAAGTATCGATCCAGGTCAGCCTGCGCAGTTTGCGCAGGCTGACCTGGATCGAAACTTTTTGCTATGGATCAATTTTCTGCACATCAAAGGACCAGTGTACTTCATAATTCAGTCGGTTGTTATACAAATTGGATTTTATGAATCCGTAATTAAATATATGATGACTTGCTTGGTATCATGCATCACAGAGATTTATTAACCCTTTACCACACAATCTCGACCTTCATTGACCCTGAAAAAGAAAGCTTTTGAAAACATTTTGGGAAAAGGAGAAAATGCTGGTAACCAGCATTTTCTCCTTTTCCCACAATGTTTTCTACCTTAACCAATACATAAATCACCATTTAAGCTACATTTAATTTGTCGTCTGCAAATGCTTTCAATTTATTAAAATCCAAAATTTTGTTGTTTGACCAGAACGTGACTCATTTATTTATTACAGAGGGATTCTAAGCCAAAATCCTACATACCCAAAGTCACAAACGTGAACTGGTCACACACAAGTACAGTGCTGGATATTTTGTCCATTACCTTCATTAACTTCCATCTGCCTGGACCTCAACAGTCTGAGTGGAGACTTCTCTATAGCAACAGTTTACATGGCGACAGTTTTGCCCAGTTGGTCAGGTTTATCTGTGATAAAGGGCCGAGTGTAATGGTTGTCACAGACAAAGATGGCCACTGTTTTGGTGGATATGTGTCAGAAAGCTGGGATATAAAACCACAGTTTTATGGTATTTATTTTATTTCTTTTTATTCATGAGTTACTGTTTTTTTTGGTGGTATTCACCTGCCAGTTTTAAATTATAATCTTAATGCAATTTTTGATTGGCGGGATCTTAGCCAATTAAAATTTATGTTGTTTTCTTAATTTAGAGTACAATTTGGAATGGTTATTCTTAAATATGTGACACAGATTGATTGATAGATTGTGTGGTGTTTATCGCCGTTTTCATCATTATTTCAGTTATATTGAAGCAGTCAACACACCTATCCATGCTTTCCTGGAGTTTCTTCAATCAGTACTTTGCACAATATTCTTCCCAAGCCACTGGCTGCTTTCCCACGTAAACATCGTCGAAATAAGGATCAGCATTGAGAGAGGCATGAATACTGTCACAGTGACTATCATCAATCCTCAGGAAGGGATTAGCCAAGCTGGGGATTCGAACCAGCCACCCCCTGTTCTCTAGTCCTGTACCCTACAAACTGCACTACTGGGACTCAGCAAGTGACACATGAAAGAAATGTTTCACCCTTTACCAAATGATCCTACATTTCAAAAAATCTTGTGGAAGAAAGCTTGTGAAAGCATTTAGGAAAAATATTATTTGTCTGTTAGAGAGGTCATGGGTATGGCAGATGTTAAATAAGCAAGCCAGAGGTCCTGGGTTTGATCCTTCCCCAAGCATTGCACCGTTGTTTGAAATGTACTAAGACAGGTTACTTCAGTCCCAGCCTAGTGTTAGTCAAAGACATGAGTTAGTGGGCTGTCACTGTAGTGACATATTAAAATTAAAAGTTGTGTAAAACATTATTTAACTCTTTACCAAACAACAAAAATTTTGGACTTGTCCAAATTGAAAGCATTTTGAAGACAACAAGTTAAATGTTGCTGCAATGATGATTTCCCACTTTGACAGGTTAGAAAACATTGTGGAAAAAGGAGAAAATGCTGGTTACCAGCATTTTCTCCTTTTCCTACAATGTTTTCAGAAGCCTTCTTCCATAGGGTGGTTAAAAATTGTGTTGTAAAGGGTTAATAGTCATAATATTGTCATGAATACGATCTTTTCTAAATTTTTGTCATTTGGTAGGGAGTTGATTGATATACCAAACATTTCAGGGACATCTGACTGTTTCCTGTTCACACTGTCACCACGTCTTGGTGTTTATACTGCCACAGGATATAACGACAACTTTATGTATTTAAATCAGGGGCAGGAAACTCTACCTAATGGTCTGGTGGGTACAATTCAAAGGAACATTTTCTCCTTTCCCCACGTTTTCTTCTCTATTTAGTACAAGACTATCATTTGTGCCACTTTTGATATGTCATCTGTAAATGCCTTGAATTTGGACAAGTCTAAAATCATATCATTTGGTTAAGAGTTAACCCATTACCAAACAAGCCCCATGTATTCATGACTTTGTGGAAGGCTTTGAAAACATTGCTTGTAGAGAAGAAAATACCGGTAACCTGCATTTTCTCTTTCTTCCATAATGTT
This sequence comes from Hippopus hippopus, assembly GCA_946811185.2. Taxonomy (NCBI): domain Eukaryota; kingdom Metazoa; phylum Mollusca; class Bivalvia; order Cardiida; family Cardiidae; genus Hippopus; species Hippopus hippopus. Next base: position 7,726,186 of record OX328103.1, on the reverse strand, counting down.
CACTTTTCCATCAGAATCAGTTTCCACCATTTCAGCCACATTTAAAGATACACCTTTACTTGTTTTCAGCCAGTTTTAAGCCAGTTTTTAACCTCTTTCATCCTTATTTTAAACATATTTATTGCACACTGATTGAGAAACATGTTCTTACGACTTATGCTAATCTCTCTTGATTCTGCTTCCTGGAAACTGCACCAGTGCTTATGCCAAAGGTGTGGACCAGTGAACAATCCTTATTTTATGAAACTACCTGTACAATAACTCTTGTGTCCTCATGCAAAATATTACCCCTGACAGCTGCAAGGTTGCACAGATTACGATAGATAGAAAATGCATTTCATGCTTTGGAGGACTTCAAAGCGATTGCTGTTGCCATTCCCAGTTTTAAATGAGGACAAATCCCTTGAGTTTCTTTATTCTGTACATATTTATTAATTATTTACCCATGTTTACACAGCTGACCACTGTCTGAACCACTATACAAACTATACAGTTTTAACTGCATTTTTTCTCCCTGGCTGAATGTATCTTTAAATTTTTTTTTGCAAATGCTATCAGTTTGAATGTGTGAAAAATTTTGTTGCACTGTAAAGAGCTAAATTTTGTTTCAGGGTCTAGGTGGTCAGTTGGGATATTTTGGTCTGTGGATTGAGTACACATTTAACAGTGGCCACAGCAAAGCCATACCTAAATGTACGACCTATGGAAGTCCACAGCTGTCCGCTAAACCCGAGTTTGAAGTGGACAGAATTGAAGTGTGGGCTGTAGGGCCAAAGAAAAAACCTGATCCACTCTCAGACGAGGAGGAGGTAAAGAAATTCAAATTCCTACCATTTCCACTGGCTGTAGGCATTCAACCTTCTTAACCCTTTACCACGCAATCCTGAGTCTAACCAATCCTATTAAAGAAGACCTTTGAAAACATTGTGGGAAAAGGAGAAAATGCTGGTGACCAGCATTTTCTCCTTTTCCCACAATGTTTTCTATCTGTTAGGACAAATATTATTGTTTCAAAAACATTTGAATTGTTGTCTGTATATTCCTTTAATGTGGGTGAGTCTAAAATTTTGCTGTGTGGTATAGTGTTAAACTCTAGTTTTTGGCTCTACTTTTTTGAAAGAAAATGGCGAGGTTTTGTCATAGCCTTTTTGTTGTCTGCCTGTTTGTCGTACGAGAGCTTTGACATTTTCTAACATTATTGTCATTTCTGAAGATAGAAATCTATTTAATTCAAACTTGGGCTAGTTGTTAAATGGTTGCCTGCATTTTCTCTTTTTCCAGCAATGATTTAAAAAACTTCCTTCCTTAGAGTCACAACAGGATAAGATTGTTTTGTAAAGGGACCAATGGGTTTTCTGTTTTGTAAAGGGATTAACCTGTTTTCCACGATACTTTTCTTTTATTACCAAATTTCTTCTGTGACTTTTATATTGATGTTTTCATACTCATAATGTTGAGGCTTCTTTGTGGGTCAGTAGTAAAGTTATAGGATTTGTAAGCAGGTTGACTACGGCTACATCCTCCCATGAGTTTATCATGGGAGTGTCCTTTTGCAAAACATGTTTGAGTCCAAACCTAGTGTGTGGTGTTTAATGAAATTTTCAACATCATTTTTATTATATCACCTTGGCCAGTGTACCTATCCATGCTTTCCTGGAGTTTCTTTACCCGTGCTTTACACAGTATTCTTCCCAGGCTGCTTTCCCACAAACAGGTATATCGGTTAACATTTTACCACGCAATCCTGACTTTTAACGGCCCAGAGAAAGAGGCTTTTTGAAAACATTGTTGGAAAAGGAGAAAATCTGTTAACCAGCATTTTCTCCTTTTCCCACAATGTTTTCTACACTTCCCAAAGCAAATTTCAATTTTTGAGTCAAAGTAATTTTGTCATCTACAAATGCTTTCAATTTGGACCAGCCTAAAATTTTGTCATATGGTACAGAGGTAATTTAGTACACCATTGCCATAACATAAATGATATAGAGATGATAACAGCATTGAATACCTTTCAACAAATGCTTTTTGCAGTACATGAAAACCAGTATTCTGGACAAAGATGTTGGTGCAAAAGCAATTCTTGAAATGGCAGGGAAAAAGCAGCATTCGGAAGGTTTGAGAGATTTAGCAGAGGACGAGGGCCCACTTTCTGATGAAATGAAGAAAAAGATGAATACCATCCCCAAATTATTGTGAAAAAAAACATTCTTAAATTACTGTGAAATTAGTACCTAAATAATGGATAAAATACCCAAATTATAGTAAGTATTTAAACTCAGGTTTTGCTGATCTCGGATTTATTTGCTTTTCCAGACAGTGTAGATCAAGATCAGACTGCACAGAATGTGCAGTCTGATCTTGGATCTACAGTGTCTGCTTCCGTGCCAGATTTTTGTTGTAACAAAAACAGATTTAAAATCGCAATATCTGAACCTGAAGTACAGACTAAGAATATCCACATATTTTATTAAGCTCTACATAAGTTAAAAATTTAACTTGTATCCAAGTTACAGGGAAAAATGATGACCATACCAAAGTCATTTTGAAATACCGTATTTTTGAGCAAGTTAATATTTAATTTTGAAGTTTTGTGAAAAACGTATTTGAGTTATATAAAACTTTATGTTTACAAAGGGATTTCCTTGTGAGAATTTATTTAAAAGAGCAATGTTCTGGCAAAAAGGGGCTTAATGCATCTCTGTGGTGCATGATACCAAGCAAGTGATCACATACTTATGGATCCATAATAACCATATTCTTAAACAAACAACTTCATCATGAGGTAGACTGGGCCCTGGAAGTACAGAAAATTAACCAATAGCGAAAAATGTTGACCCAGGCTGACCTGGGTCGATACTTTTCACAGATGCATTAAGCCCCCTGTTTTCACAGAGCATGGCCTGAATATTTGTGCTTGTTCAAGATAGTCCAGCACAAGAAATATTTAGGTACATGTACTTGTATGTAACTTTGGTATAGATTATTCAGATTTGTTCATTACCTATTGCATAATTGTGACATTTTCAGTTTTACGGGCAGACCACCGTTAACTCTTTACTAGAGGACAATATTTTAGACTTGTCCAAATTGAAAGCGCTTGCAGATGACAAATTATAAAAGGTTCAAATTTTGGGAGTTGTTTTTTAAAACGGTGTAAAATATAATGAAATGGAGAAAATACTGGTTACCAGCGTTTTCTCCTTTCTCCACAGGTTTTCAAATTAAAGCTTTCTTTCACAGGGTCATTAAAACTTGGAATTGTATGGGAACAGGTTAGACATTGTGGTACTGGAGAAATTGCTCCTAACAATCATTGTTTGTAACAGTGTTTTTTACCCTTTACCACAAAATTTTTCATCGAACCTGTGGAAGGCGGCTTTTGAAAGCATCATGGGAAAAGGAGAAAATGCTGATAACCAGCATTTTCCCCTTTTCCCACAATGTTTACTACCCTCTCAAAGACAAATCTAATCACGTGGACAACATTTTATATGAAGTTAGTGCTTTGAATGCAGACCACTCTAAACTTTTGTTCTTTGGTATAGAGTTAGAAGTATGTCTGCTACAAGACCAAAAAGGGAGAACATCAAAAACTGCTTTATTCACTGTATAGGTTAGTCCTTCATCAATAATCCATTATTCTAATGACTTTAATGTAGGAAGTGTTGGAAAACATTGTTGGAAAACCCTTTCAAAGACAAAAAGGGCTATGTGAGCCACATGAAAATTAGAACTAAAGTGCTTTCAACTTGAGTAAGTCTGAAATTTTGTCATTTGGTAAAGAATGGTGAACAAAAGAGTTTTTTTTTTTTACATTATTTCGTGGTTTAAGTTTGATCTGGTCACCAGCATTTTCTCCTTATCCTGCAATATTTTCAACAGTATTCTTCTGAAGGGTCTGTCATTAAATAAAGGATAGTTTGGTAATGAGGTAATAACTAGTCTACAAATAAAAAAAAAATAACCTACTCCTACGCAGTCATTTTTAATTTATCATTGAAATTTGATAAAACTGTCCCTCTGGAAAAAAATTTTGGTAAAGTAGCAAACGCGGGTATATTAAAAATTGCTTGAGAAGAGCAACACCTCTCTTTGTCATAATGGTTTTACATGAATTAAATTCTAAAAAGTATTGTTGCTATGCAGTAGGAAATATTTTGTCAAAAAATAAGTCTTTTGTATTGAATAAGAGTACAGTTTGTTTAGATTTGCTTGGCTGGATTTGCAAATTTCTATTAGTACATGTATGTGCAATAAATTTTGTCAAGTAAAGAGTGATTTTCAGTGTTATTGTTAGTTCATTTTTTTCTTAAATTTCTCAACAAAAAGCAGTTGCACATCACACAGCAAGTGAAAGCACAGACACTAATGCTCACGCTCAAAAAGTCATCATTGTCACTCTAAAAATGATGTTAAAATTTTACCTGTATTGCACTCCTTTTCTTATGATAATTTCACAAGCCCTCTTTTTCAAGATCATGGGACAGTTTGGTAAAGAGTATATCCTTTCCCGAAATAAAAAGTTTAAACAAGCCTGAGAAAGAAACCTTTTGGGAACATTGTGAGCGTTTTCTCCTTTTCCAAGAGTATGTTCTAACTTTCTTCAAACAAGTTTCACTGTTTGAGTCACATTTATTTTGTTGTTTGCACAAGTCTAAAATTTTGTTGTGTGGAATAGAGTTAAACTCCCCACCTTCAGTGGATATCTGTTTGCATTTTGCAGCATGCCAATTTCTAGAACGTAGTGGGTATAGGACGAAGTGCTTGTCTCAAAGATTTTTTTTCCATCTGCTACAATATTCTATTCCCTGATATAACTGTGATATTACTGAAATACTATTGAGAAAAGTACAAAAGCTTATTCAAGGGGACCTGCATAGCTGAGTAATTTGGTGGACCTTTGGTAGGATGAGTAATTTCTTTGTTAGCTCCACTGGCCGAAGGCCAGCGGGCTTATGTCATGGCCTGTTGTCCGTCGTGCGTCCATCCGTCCGTCCGTGCGTGCGTGCGTCCGTGCGTTAACTTTTTTTTAAAACGTCTTCTTCTCTGAAACTACCCATCCAATTTTGATGAAACTTCACAGAAATGATCCTGCCATGGTCCTCTTCAGAATTTCTTGAAAGAATTTAATTCCTTCAAAAACTCTGGTTGCCATGGCAACAAAACTGAAAAATTTTGAAAATCTTTGAAAATCTTCTTGTCTGAAACCGTAAGGCCAAGGGCTACCAAATTTGGCATGTAGCTTTATCTAGTGGACCTCTACCAAGTTTCTTCAATTTATAGCCCTGGGGTCAAAATTGGCCCCGCCCCGGGGGTTACAAGTTATACATGGGCTTATTTAGGGAGAACTTTAAAATTCCTCTTCTACCTAGCCATAGGGCCTAGAGCTACCAAATTTGGCATGTAGCTTTATCTAGTGGACCTCTGCCAAGATTGTTCAAATTATAGCCCTGGGGTCAAATTAGGCCCTGCCCGGGGGTAACAAGTTTTACATGGGCTTATATAACAAGTTTTACATGGGCTTATATAGGGAGAACTTTAAAATTCTTCTTTGACCTAGCCATGGGGCCTAGGGCGACCAAATTTGGCATGTAGCTTTATCTAGTGGACCTGTACCAAGGGTGTCCAAATTATAGCCGAGGGTCAAATTTGACTTCGCTCCGGGGGGTAACATGTTTTACATGGGCGGGCTTATATAGGAAAATCTTTCGCATCTAGCTATAAGGGCTAGGGCTATCAAATTTTGCATTTAGCTTTATCTAGGGGGTCTCTATCAAGGGTGCCCAAATTGAGAAAAATTTGAAAATCTTCTTGTTTATAACATTCAAGAACTGAATTATTTGGTATGGAGCTTTATATTGTGGACCTCCACCAGGATTCAAATAATTATAGCTTTGCGATCAAAATTGGCTTTGCCCATGGATCACAACTTTCTCGTAGGATTAGATAGAAAAATGTTTGCATGTCCTCGTGTTTGAAATCAATTTGCTGAATATTGTAATGTTTGGCTTGTAGTGTTTTTACTTAATAGCCAGTGGAGCGATACAGGGCCATCATGGCCCTCTTGTTTTTTGTTGTTTTAACACCATTTTCAACATTGTTTTAGTTATTGCGGCAGCCAGTGCACCAATCCATACTTTCTTGGAGTTTCTTTTACCAGTACTTTGCACAATATTTTTTCCAAGTCACTGGCTGCTTTCCAACAGAACCATCGCCAAAACACAATCAGTGGTGAGAGAGGAATGAATTCTGTTGCAATGATTATCATCAATCTTCAGAAGAAAATTAGCTGAGCTGGGGATTAAAACCAGTGAACCCCATGTTCTCAAGTCCTGTATGCTATCAACTGCACTTTAGGGGCTTGGCACTGGGATGAATAAACCAGGAATCCTTGATTTGATCCTCTCCAGAGAGACTTGGTTTTATGTGGGGGTGTTCATAGGAAAGGCTTTGCAAGGCCCAAGCTTACTACTAGTGATATTTAATTTAGGAAAGACATGAATGAGCTATCTCTTTGATATACCGGTAACTAATATACATGTACAACCTTCACCAGACGACTAAATTATGGACTTATTTATATTGAGAGCTCTTGCAGACAACAAATTAAATGTAGCTCAAAATATGAGCTTTCAAAATATGAGGTTTGCCTGTGTAAGGGAAGAAAACATCATGAGAAAAGGAGAAAATGCTGGTTACCAGCATTTTCTCCTTTTCTCACGTTTTCAAAAGCCTTCTCTGTCAGGGTCATTTAAGCTTTGGGGATTGTTTTGGTAAAGAGTTAAAAGAAAGAGGCATAGGGGAAGAAAACATCGTGGGAAAAGGAGAAAATGCTGGTTACCAGCATTTTCACCTTTTCTCACAATGTTTTCAAAAGCCTTCTCTGCCAGGGTCATTTAAGCTTGGGATTGTTTGGTAAAGAGTTAAAAGTAAGATGCATAAACCCAATTCAAATATGAAAAATTAAACAAATGTTATTTTTACATGTTTCTCTTTTCTACTTTAAGGCATAACAATGAACTCAAATGGAAAATAAATAAATAACAATCTATCCTTATATTACACTATCACAGATTTTTTAAATGATGTCACATGGATGAAAAACAAGTACACATAGTTTCTTCCATACTAAACCCTTTACAAGACGAAAACACTTCAAATTTGTCCGCATTGAAAGCATTCAAAGACAACATCATATTATCAGAAGATGCATACATGATGGAAGTTTTCTTTGAAAAAGCTAAAAACATTCTGGGAAAAGGAGAAAGAATGCTGGTTACCAGCATTTTCTTTTTTTCCCCGACAATACTTTCGAAAGCCTTCCTCTTGGGCATAAAAAAAAGAAGGGATTATTTGGCAAAGGGTCAGATTCATAATTTTTCTATTCACTACCAAGTGCTTTCTTTGAAGAATCAAAGTTCACATGCAGATAGACTTCTAAATTATCCGAAGTGTCTGTTACTGTTTCCGTACTACTTGGATCAATGTGATATCTTCTGTGGTGGTGTTCTAGCACTGTATTATGTAGATAGAGTGGTGGTAAATGCGAACCTGGATGTCTGATATTTGGTACAAAGGACTCACTGTCTGTTGTAGTAAGTTCTCTTTGAGCAGAACTATCTTTGGTATTATCCAAACAAACCCCATATTTAACGTATGAGTAATACCAGTCAAAACAAAATGAAACCACATTATCAAACAACACTCGATATTTTGTTGGTAGCAGGAAGAAATTAATTGTTTGAGCTGGAGGCCATACTAACCACTCAGCTTTATATAAAGTATATCCTTTTTGTAAAACTTCATTCCCTAAATCTGTACCTCTCTTCCCTTCAAGGTATGATGTTAGAAATAAAAAAGTACTTATAACCACAGGTGAACAGATAAACTGATCCACTATAATTTTCTTTGTCACTATTTTAAAGGATCGTCCAGGCAGCCATTTATCCAAATATATATACCAATAGTGACAGGCTGGGCCAATGAGGAAGCCAGATAAAGCAACATCTCTTGATCGTCTCCAGTTCCAGCCTGGTATCTCATTCTTTGATATCTGAACGTACTGTTGTAATCCATCTCCTATAAGAGACATTCCGACAGATATTCCTGTGTTTGTATACAGTAAATACTTGCTAGAGAACGAAGCCTTGGCACATCGTCTGATTGCACTTAATGGTATGGCAAACATTCTTGCACTTTATGTGATCTGTAAAGAGAATGCCATCATATCAATTTTTCAAGAACAATTCTGTAAAGTTTGAATAATAAAACTGACTTAGCCCTTGCCATAGAACAATATTCATCCGTCATTCTAACTTACATTTAAACTGTAATCTGCAAGATAACTATCCAATGTTTACGGTAACCAGCATTTTCTCCTTTTCCCAGTATGTTTTCTGCCCTATTAAAGACAAATTGTCATTTAAGCCACATTTGTCACCTGCAAATGCTTTCAATTTGGCCTAGTTAAAATATTTGTCGTTTTGTAAAGGGTTCAGTAGCATTTGTGGACAGATACAATTGGTTTTAAGGGTAGCTCTGATGTTATTTTGGTGATTGTTTCTCCACAGATACTCTGACTTGTGGATAGTGAACAAGGTACACAAAGATCTAAACTTGTCTTAAACCTACAACATTTGCTACATAACTCTAAACTTTGACTGAAATCTATAAAGAATTACACTGGAAGACTACTTATGGACCTCAAAAAAAAACTTCAGTTATTGGATTGGTAGCAGAAGATTAAACTCTTTACCACATAAAAAAAAAATTGTACTAGTCCAACTTGAAAGCATTTGCAGATGACAAATTGAATGTGGCTCAAAAGATGACTTCTGTCTTTGATCTAGGGTAGAAAACATAGTGGGAAAAGGAGAAAATGCTGGTTACCAGGATTTTCTCCTTTACCCACAATGTTTTTCAAAGCCATCTTCAGGGTCATTAAAAATCAGAATTACCGGTATGCAGTATCGTCGACCGACCTGTTTTCAAGGGGTACCTGTTTTCGAACCCAAAATGATATGCGAGTTTTTTTGCCAACTGTGAGTGAATGATGTCATCGTTTTGTGTGAACCACTTATTTGAATGGCAAAGATGGTTTCACTGCTGTTAATTTACAAACCTAATTTACTTTGCAACCAAAGTATAACAGTATGCATGTTTCTAAAGGAAAGATCGGTGACTAATTTCTTACTACCTTTTTCAACCTGATAAGAGCCCAATTTAAATTCTCCGTCTAAAATTTAATTTTGATCCTGAGAAGTTCCAGACATGTGACATAGTCAGTGTTGATACCAAAAAGTCACATGACCATACTGGAATAATGTGACAAGAGTCTGATCTATATTTAGATCTGAAATTTCGTGACCTATTTCGTTCAGTCACTTACAACGGAACAACTTTTCCAGAACATTCACTGTTACTGAGAATAAATGTTTCCAACCCTTTTATTAAATAATTGAATATTTTCAGATGTTTTATGATAAAGTAATGTTGAAATAAATTTCTAATCTAAATTGATAGTGGCAGCACAATGCATTAGTTTTTGCTTTTCTGATATTCAAGTGCTCCTGTCAAGAGAGGGCCAATGGCCGCCATGACATTCATCTGTCCCGTTCATGGCGCTTCAAAAACTGAAGATGACCGACTTAGAACTGTTAATTTGTATTACTTAAAACAGTTCCTTCCAGTGATAGGAAACATTATAGTTGAGGTTGGGTATACATGATGTTTTTCAGTTCTCTATTCATGAACTGTTCAATGGATATTGAAAGCCACGAAATGATGGCACGTTTTCCCTTACCCAAAATCAGCTTCCAGCACAAGATCGAAGGGTGAAGTATGTTGTTATGGTTGAATATGTATGATTCAAGCAGAGATTACGGTTATTCAGGCATTAGATATTGATCTTTTGGGTTTATGAAAAAAATTTGGTAATCAAAACTTCATTCAAATATGCCAGCAATAGAATTGTTGAATAAGCCCCACGAAAACAGGTCGGTCCATGCTAAAGGATTTAAGCCTCATCACAAGATTACTTCAATTACTTGTGTATCTATTGTACTTTATATTCCAGTATATCATCATCAAGCCATGCAATTTAATATACGGCAACGCTTTGAACCCCACTCACTTACCATTCACCGCATTTGTGCAAGAAATATAGAGTTTCCTTCTGGGTTTGAAAAACAGGTGCCCCTCGAGACTAGCAAGTTGACCACAATAGGATAAAGCAAGGCTTGCAGCGAATGATTAAGCGGATGACAGGTGACTTTCATAAACTTTTTTTGATCCCCACTGCTATTGGATGAAAGGGGAGATCTATTCAGTTGCCTTACTTTACATTTATCCCGTTGAATCACCTGAAATATCAGTCAACGACTTTTGTTAAATAACATATCCTTGTTGTTGTAGTGGTTGTTGTTGTAGTGTTCATTGTTGTTGTTCGAAAAACCGGCCTCCCATGGTTTATTCTGCGGGCCAATTCACCACAAATCTATTTTAATTCGAAGTATAAATTTGGAGTTGTGAAATTGGTAATGGGCTTTATCGATCCTGGGCTTGTTCGTCCGGGCTCGTTCGTCTGGGCTTGTTTGTCCCAACTGATTTCGTCTGGGCTCGTTCGTCCTGGCTTGTTCGTGCCTGGCTACCTACATTTTCATGGTTCATTTCCTGATTTAAATTTCTGGACATTTGTGAAAACACATTGTTGTTGATCTCAAGATTGAATCTGATTGCAGCGTTTTTTCGGCGAAGCTGAATGTGCTACTTTTTGGTAATGATAAAAAATGAATAAATAGAAATCTGTGATTGGTCAAAAATGGTGACATGTTTATTTTAAGGACGCTTGCTTATTTGCGGGCAAATAACGCCGTCTCTCTTTTTTAAAGATATTTCGTGTTTGGTGTGTGTGTGAAATGTATGTACATGTATGTATATGTATTAATTTCTGATTTCAATTTTAGGATAATTTTAAGTATTTTTATCAATCACTTCTTTCATTGAACTTCAAGGAATGAATTGTTTAAGGTTGTCCTTTAGTAAACAGAACAACTTTACTCGTGAAGGTGGAATTAAAGGTCTTTCTCAATTTATCTCTACTGCTTGCATGCACAAAAAGGGCAATTACATGATTTCAATTAATATCAGCCTAGAATTCAGATAACCTTTACCACAATGGTATTTGGATCTCAACATGGGAAATAACCGTAACTCCCAGACAAATATGCAACCAGACTATCTAAGATAAAAATGTCAACAACTGAAGTTTTGGATAAAGTCCTTCATTGCTCTTTTTTTAAAAACGGATTCTCCATAATACATCGTTCAACTCTTTACCAGAGGAAAAATTGTTAGAATTTGCAGACAATAAATTCATTGTGGCTCAAGTGGAGAAATTTGTGTCGGAAGAAGGAGAAAGTGCTTCTTCTATAATGTTTTCAAAGGCCTTTTTCTTTTGGGTCTTTAAACATGGTATAGGTTTTTTGTTATGTAAAAGTTTAAATGATTGAAAACAATAAATGATATCAAAAACACAGATGTATTTACATAGTACTAGTTCTGTGCAAGGTTCAACACAGTAAACTTCGTTTTGACTCAGGGTTTGACCTAGCCTGGGTTCCAGCATGATCATTTTTTCCCTTTGTATATTTGGACGTTACTTTGTCGAAAATGAGGGAATTATTACGGTAGGTATGAACGGTCTTGCAACAAATCTGTATAGACCGTAAAAGGAGACCATGATAAAGAGTGATCAAAAGATTATTAGCGCCAGGACCCAGACTAGGTTTGACCTTTCCTTTTGCCTGACTGTTTTCTCTATAAAGAAAAGGAGTAAATGGCTCAAAGTTGACAGTTAACCCATTACCACACAATCCCTACTTTTGACGACCCTGAGAAAGAAGCCTTTAGAAAACATTGTGGGAAAAGGAGAAAATGCTGGTAACCAGCATTTTCTCCTTTTCACACAATGTTTTCTACCCTTCACAAAACAAATTTTTTCAAATTTTCAGTCACTTTTATTTTGTTGTCTGCAAATGCTTTTGATTTGGACAAGCCTAAAATATTGTCGTTTGGTAATGAGTTAAGTTATCTGTGATTCAGCAATGCATTCCTAAAAAGTACTGCAAGTGACAGAATTTTTGGAAAATCAGTCTCTAGAATGAAAGAAAATTAATTTTCTTCAACTATATGTTCATGAAAAATATAAATGGAAAATTCAATTGATTTAAACAACAAATTGCTCCTTTCATCTCACTATTTTTCAAAATATGTTCCTGAAGAGGCATAAAAAGCTGTATTTGTTGGGTAGACTAATGTCTTATCCTTGTAAGACAGAAGGATTATCTTCCTGATTTTTCATCTCGAGAAAGGCCTGCCTAAATCTTATTTTAAAAATTTTTCCCACATTGTCCCATCTGTTATTAGACTGGGTAATCTAAATACGTAGATTAATGGCAAACTGGTTCTCGCTGTGCATGTACTTTCTTACGCATGAGATGTAGCACCAATGGAAAACTGCCCCAGGATCGTAGTTGTCAAAGGTAGTCCCAAATCTGAAATTTTGCAGTAGCACATTTGTTGCACTGTTTCATGAAGCTTAGAGGACTTGGTGGTATATAATTTAGATTTGCTCCAAATTTAGGCAGTGGAGGACCACTTCGACGAATTCCTTTTTTATATTGACAGGACTATTTTGTGTTAATGAAGGAACAAAAACTTGGCGTCATGACCGTGAACAGGTGTTTTTAAGAGGACAAATTTTAGAGTGCATGTTTATTTTAGCCGAAAACGCAAATGGTTGATATATATCTACTTTTTTTGCATTTTTTGAAGTACTATGAATCTAATTTTGATACCAAAATACAGAAAAGCCAAAGGTTTGCAACTAAGCGATCTGAGAAGCTTCAAAATGGTCTTTTTTCACTCTATTTTCAAGATGGCAAAAAATTAGTGGTGTGACACCTTAAATAGCTGTATAGGGGAGGTAACCTATCAGGTATTTTTTTGCAAAGAAATGCGGGTACATCTGAAAAGCCGGAATACATTCAGACTTACCGGAATGCACCAAATGTACCGGAATGCAATAGAAATTTTCGGATCACATCTAAACTAATATCAAAATGCACTCATAGTAAATGTCTTAACACGATCTCTCCAGTTCAAATTTTAGTGAAGAGATTCAGATTGAGCAATCATATTGATAAGGGAAATTATCTTTTCTAGATCTATCTAGCGCTCTTGTAGATGTACACAGCTTTTTCAAGCTTTAACTTTTTAAGAGGGAACCCGTTGACTTTTTTTTTTTTTTTTTAATAAAACCAAATTAAGCAATGTTTATTTCTGATTATTAAAAAAAAAAACCTGGCAAGCCATTGACAAAATTAGAAGTTGTAAGAAACAAGACATTTTTTTGTGATATCGTTTTCCTATGGGGTACATCTCAACGGGGGGTTTTCCATATCGCTCCAAAATTTCACAATGAAAGCTTATGGTTGATCCATTCTTTACAACTCTTCTTATTCCGTACAGGGTCTGTATTTTCCAACCATTCTTAAGAATGGTCTTTCTCTTATTCTCAAGAATTTTCTATATTTGAAAAAAACACACCTTCTGATTGGCTAAACCAAATGGTTTAGCCAATCAGAAGTTGTGTTACTTTCAAACTTTGAAAATCTTGGAGAATAAGACAAAGAATATTCTCAAGAATGGTTGGTGAATACAGACCCAGGTCTACATCTAATGTAAGATGTACAGATCACCCAAGGTTTGCCAAAAGATGGTCGATTTTGTTTCACATTAGATTGGTTACCTCTGCTTATTGTTAAGAGCTGCGCTCTGGCAAAAGGGGGCTTAATACACCTCCGTGATGCTTAATACCAAACAAGCCTTCATATAATAATGGATCCACAAAGGCCAGTTTTTTAATCCACAGATTTAATCATGAGGTAGACTTGTCCTTTGACACACAGAAAATTGAACAATAGTGAAAAATTGCGATCCAGATCAGCCTGTGCGAACTGCGCAGGCTGATCTGGGTCGAAATTTTTCGCAGATGCATTTAGCCCCCTTTTCAGAGAGCATGGCTCATACATGATTATGTACAATGAGGATATTTAAATCGTGTCACTTTGTCAATAGCATGCGCTGAGAGTGCGGGACCTTAATAAATTTTTCGGCGTAACTGAATTTGCTGGCTTTTGAACTATTTTTAGCTACTGATAACATATGAATAAATAAGAAATTATAATTGGTAAAAAATGTAGACATGTTTATTCTAAGGGCCCCTGTGGTAAAAAAATGACATGTTTATTCTTAGGACCCCTGCCTATTTGCTGGCAATTTACATTGTCTATTTTTTTTATACGCCCGTCGAAGACGGGACGTATTATGGGATCACCCATGGCGGGCGGGCAGATGGGCGGGCGGCGTCCCCATTCTTTGTCCGGAGCATATCTCCAAAACTATGCTAGCTACGGTTATGAAATTTCATGGGTGGATAGCTCTCATCAAGGCGGAGTGCAGTGCACAGGAATCATAACTCTCGCTTACTTAATTTTTGAGTTATTGCCCTTTGTTGTTTTTCATACTTTAATTTTGTCCGGAGCATATCTCCAAAACTATACTAGCTAAGGTTATGAAACTTCATGGGTGGATAGATCTCATCAAGGGGGAGTGCAGTGCACAGGTATCATAACTCTTGCTTCCTTAATTTTTGAGTTGTTGCCCTTTGTTGTTTTTCATACTTGAATTTTGTCCGGAGCATATCTCCAAGACTATACTAGCTAAGGTTATGAAACTTCATGGGTGGATAGATCTCATCAAGGGGGAGTGCAGTGTACAGGAATCATAACTCTTGCTTACTTAATTTTTGAGTTATTGCCCTTTGTTGTTTTTCATACTTGAATTTTGTCCGGAGCATATCTCCAAGACTATACTAGCTAAGGTTATGAAACTTCATGGGTGGATAGATCTCATCAAGGGGGAGTGCAGTGCACAGAAATCATAACTCTTGCTTACTTGATTTTTGAGTTATTGCCCTTTGTATTTTTTCATACTTGAATTTTGTCCGGAGCATATCTCCAAGACTATACTAGCTAAGGTTATGAAACTTCATGGGTGGATAGATCTTATCAAGGGGGTGTGCAGTGCACAGGAATCATAACTCTTGCTTACCTAATTTTTGAGTTATTTCCCTTTGTTTATATTCATACTTGAATTTTGTCCAAAGCATATCTCCAAAACTATGCTAGCTACGGTTATGAAACTTCATGGGTGGATAGATCTCATTAAGGGGGAGTGCAGTGCAAAAGAACCATAACTCTACCTCATGCTGTCTTTGAGTTATTTCCCTTTGATCGTCATTTTTACAGCATTTTCTGCTTGTCCGGAGCATAACTTTGTCATCTCCAGTCCGATTGACTTGAAACTTGGCATGTGTGTTTGTTGCAATAATACGGAGTGCAGTGCGAAAGAACCATAACTGTACCTCGTGCTGTCTTTGAGTTATTTCCCTTTGATCGTCATTTTTACAGCATTTTCTGCTTGTCCGGAGCATAACTTTGTCATCTCCAGTTCGATTGACTTGAAACTTGGCATGTGTGTTTGTTGCAATAATATGGAGTGCAGTGCAAAAGAACCATAACTGTACCTCGTGCTGTCTTTGAGTTATTTCCCTTTGATCATCATTTTTACAGCATTTTCTGCTTGTCCGGAGCATAACTTTGTCATCTCCAGTCTGATTGACTTGAAACTTGGCATGTGTGTTAGTTGCAATAATACGGATTGCAGTGCAAAAGAACCATAACTGTACCTCGTGCTGTCTTTGAGTTATTTCCCTTTGATCGTCATTTTTACAGCATTTTCTGCTTGTCTGGAGCATAATTTTGTCATCTCCAGTCCGATTGACTTGAAACTTGGTATGCATGTTTGTTGCAATATTACGGAGTACAGTGCGCAAGAACAATAACTCTACCTAGTGCGGATTTCGAGTAATTCCACTTTGATCTTCATTTTTACAGTATTTCTTGCTTGTCTGGAATGGAACTTTGTCACCTCAAGTCAAATTGACTTGAGACTTGGTAAACATGTTTGTTGCATTACCTGCTCTTTACGATTATTATACCGCCTTGACAACTGGCGGTGGGACGGGCGTATCTTGCGACAATTTGCTGCTCTTGTTTAAAGATATTTCTTGTTTGAATTTGTATGACGTCTCGATGTCAGATTTATTTGATCTCATAAAGATCTTTGTGTCCACGGAGTTACTGACTGCAAAACTGCCATCCTTTTATTCATAAAAGATTAAGATGAAGATTCTCGCTAAATCTAATCTTTAAGTTTCTTTACAGCTGAACAAAAATATGTAGACTTGTATCTGTCAAATTCTATCATATTTAATGACCTAGTGTTTAACAATGACAGATAGAAAAAATATAATTGAGGACAAAAAAAAAAAGAATTTCTAAAGTCTTAGCCCATTCAAATGTCATTACAGGAAAATACCCGTAATATCCATGCGGGACGTATTGAAACTTTGCTTATGTATTTCGAGTAAGCCTCCGTTCTTGAAAATTTTCCATAGAATCAGAATAAAAGCGCCCCGATTAATTCAGTATATTCCGGTATTTTTGCTTTTTCCGGTCTTTCCACACAACTACATCTGCTGCCAAAATGGCGTCGAGACTGACATCGTTCATCAGTCCTCTGATGGATCCGCTTGCACGGCCAGCTGAGACAGTGTCGCACGCCCAAAAAGTGTGCCGCTTTTACAAACAAGTTATAAGAGACATTCAGTCTAGAACACATGGTGACTTGTAAGATATATTTTTGTTATTAACTTTTCCAAACCCTCCGTGAATCTTGACCTTAAATCTACGGTCCGAATCTGTTAGTTTCACCTCTGTGAATGTCAAACTCAGCAGGGCCTGTGCAAACACTTTACCAGACGACTTAATTCAAGATATTTCAAACTTGAAAACAGATGTAAACACTACTTTATCTGTAGACTAAAAGATGGGTTTTGCCATTTTGGACCTGAATGCTGGTTAAACCAGCATTTTCCTCGTTCCCAACTGTACTGTACTACAGAACAGATTTTAAATTGCTTAGAACTGTTGTGATTATACTTCTTAGTTCCATGGAACTTTTCAAGATAAAGACGTGGTTAGACTTGGAGCACAGGTAAATAAGAATCTGTGACAACATATAAAATACAATCAAATGCAACCGTCCGTACATCTGAGGCACATTTCATTGCAATGTAGTGTGTAGTAAGTACATTCACGCTTTCATTTTTCATTTGTTGTTCTTGTTATTAACTGGTCAGTGTTTATTCAATTTCAATGTTACAAGCTCCATATTATTCTGTCCTAGTAATATTGTGCTATTTTGTGAAACTTGATCATTTTCTACCCAAATATGTAGATGAGTGCTCAAAGAGAGAGGACTCTATTGTTCTGACAATAATAAGTATTGGCAGCTTAGATGTCTCGGCAGTAGAGCACTCACCCTATAAAGTTCCAGGCCCAGGGTTTTCCCTTGGCAACAAAAATTGGGGGGTCATTCTGACCCCCTAGTCAAATATAATCGGGGTCATTTTGGAAGTTTTGGGGGTCACAACAAAATGTAATTAGCTTAGACAAAAGCTACTATTTATGAAACTGTGTGTCGTTTTCTATTCGATGTAAATCTTTGTATACCCTATATTTGCATTATTATATTACATGGTGATAGATACATAATAACACATATATAGAGGGAGCTTACAGCCTAGATGGCACCATTTCATAGAGTATTATTCTGGAGTATGCTTTATTGATGCCCGTTCTTATCAAGAAAATATGGTCTAGCTGCAGACAAGCTGTCATATCTCTAAGTAATTTTCATCTTTCAAGGGTATCAACATGACCGCTAGTATTTTGATATGTACAAGGATTGGATTTCGAAGTTTGTGCAGCTTCTCTCTGTGGTAAAGGGTTACTTTGTTTTGTTTTTATCACAGGAATTGACCGTTTATTTGGTGAAAATAGCTTGTTGTCAGCCTGATTGGGAAGCCTCCATTGTTTTTCTCGATTATCCATTTCGGCCGAAAATAAACTATTTTCACCAATTAAACGGCCGATTCCTGTGTTTCGACACATGGGGCGCATTCATGCCGCTGTTTTCATCGAATAGCTAATTTACAGTAAACCCTCGAGACCTTGAAATATGTTTCAGTGTGCTTTTACCAGGCATTTTATCGTCTGATCTTTCTTCCTTGCAGACAGTAATGATGCCGATTTTGATAGAACCATATTGTTTTCATTAGAGATCGACTGGTTTAGTTAAGACCGGTTTAGAGATCGACAGTATTCTAATAAAATCGATACACAGTCCAGTGTTTCGTCCCGTTTTCTCTTTGTACTCCAGATTGTTCATCTACTCATGATGTAACAGTGTCGGTAGTATATACGATCGTTAGTAAGTCTAATGGTCTTTGTGCGTCAACAATGACGCATTGTTGAAAAAATTGTGGGTCATTTTCCTTAAAAATGCGTCAAAATGCACAAAATTGTGCATCAAGGAAAACCCTGAGGCCACTCTTTTTCCTGTTTAAAATTGCTTCACTGGTGCCAAAAGTGGTTTCAACCCTTTACCACACAATCCCAAGTTTTAACAACTCTGTAGAAAGATGACATTTGAAAATGTTGTGGGAAAAGGAGAAAATGCTGATAACCAGGATTTTCTCCTTTTCCCACAATGTTTTCTAACCAGTCAGACAGAAATCATTAGTTGAGGTATGATTATATATTTTGTCATCTACACAAGCTTTCAATTTGGTCAAGTCCAAAATTTTGTCATTTTTGGGGTAAAGGGTTAAAGACCAAAAGGGTCCTAAGAATGGATTGGGGGGGGGGGGATAGCTCCTAAAAATCAGAAGGGGAGAGAGTAAAGTGATAATCAGTTGTATGGATGTTGAGTGGTTGGGGTGGCTCAGTGGTAGAGAACTGGTAATGTTAGCTAGGGGTCCTGGGTTCATGCCCTGCACTAGTCCAATGTATAGGCCCTGACATACATTATTTCTCAATTTGACATTTGTTAAGTAGGTAGGGTCTTAATAATTCCTTTATTGTTCTTTTAAGCAAAGTCTGACATGAAATTTTGTCACTAAACTTTTGAGAGGGATTTTCCTTGGGCAAGACTCTTTAGAGCCTCAGCTAAGAACTAGTGCCACCCAGGACAAATAACAGGGCTGTCATCATGTATGTATACTAAAATAATGATGAAACTAGCATGAAACATCAAGTATTCGGTTACATTATTCAAGTCTTGTATACTATACATTAGCCTGGGTCCAGGCAGTAATAATTTCTTAATTACTCTGTATCACGCTCTCTTAATCACAATCTTTGGCAGAGCTTATCTGTTTATTTTACGTTATTATTACTGCCTGGTGACATTCGAGGGTCTCCCTGTGATCATGCATTGTGCAGATAATCTAATTATAGATTTGTTTATCACATGACGTCACAATGTTGAAAACGATAGATTCGTGCATTTTTAGACCAAATCAAGTACAACGGGGGTGATTTCATATTCGAATGATTTTCCCGAACAGGTCTTTGCAATCAAAAATACATCGTGATCTTCAACAACCCTTATTATTGTTAAACTATCCTCCGAAGTCATTGTGAACGACACATTTGAAATTTTGTAGTCAATATTTTCAAATGTGGCTCACAAACAGGAAGTCATCAAACTGAGTTTATTGGAATTTTGGTATCTATTTTTAGTCATTTACATTGGAAAACCGATTGCAGCGATATCTACTTTAGAAGTTGCTGCGATCGGTTTTCGAATGTCCCCAGGCCGTCATTTTTGACAATGTAACGTCATAATGATAGAAAAGGAAATAAATGAACAGACTGGAACCAAGGCAGACTGTACATGTATATCATACTTGAAATAAACATGTTGTAATGTAGAAACTATCTATGCCTTAATGTCATCAATCCTATGTTTTAACCACACAGTCCAGAGTTTTAAAGACCCAGAGGAAGAACCCTTTTGAAAACGTTGTGGGAAAAGGAGAAAATGCTAATAACCAGCATTTTCTTCTTTTCATGCAATGTTTTGTACCCTATGAACAAAGGCATAGGTCATTATTTGAGCTACACATAATTTGTTGTCTGCAAAATGCTTCCAATTTTGTGAAGTCCAAATTCTGTTGTTTGGTAAAGAGTAAGGCACCCAGAGGTAGAGGACATACCAAATTATGTGGGAAAAGGAGAATAATTTAGAACTTAAAGGGTACAGAGTCTAGGTTTGAGACATAATTCAGGCATTTCAACAATTTTCTGTTATGTTCTGTGCTGTCTCCTTTTTTATACTGTCGGTACTAACAATCAAGGAAAGTCACATGATTACTGGAGCATGTAACAATTTCGAGATCTATTACATATGTACATGTACGTAAATGTTATACTAGAGACTCTTTAATGAAACAGGGAGCCCTTCAGATACCAAGCTGTCAAGATGAGAGCGGAATTCGACAAAAACAAAGATCTGGGGTTGAAGGAGTCCCAAGAGGTTTTGGAAAAGGCAATCCTTGAGTTTAGGAATAACAAATATCCACAGCCAATTACTTGTAAGTGAATTTAGAATTTTTCTCCTGAGCCAACAATCGCCAACCAGTCTCTTTTACATTCTTAGTGGAATTTTCAATAATTTTCCCAATTTGAAAATCACACAACTTCTGACTGGCTAAACCAAATGGTTTTAGCCAATCATCATTGACATAAATGATTAATCATTAAGCCAATCAGAAATTGTGTTAGTGTCTAAATCAGGAATAAGACTAACAGTGTTCTGCCAAAAATTAAAAACTAGGAGAGATAATCATTGTCCCATGAACTTGCAGAAATGAGGGACACTTTCAAGATGGGTGGAACAAGGCACTCGACACAACTTCACAAACAAAGTTTGGTGGGACAAAAGTCTTTCCTTCATGCATTATGATGGCAGAGCTCCAGATAAGAGGGAGTGATGGTATTCTAAAGTCATTATTTTTCTTCAAAACCCTATGTTGTGGGTATTCATTAGAATCGTCTCAATGAGACGATTCTAATGAGTACCCACAACATTGGGTTTAGTGAAGAATAGTGAATATTTTCAATTTTGAAATCAAAATCTCTCCCTCTGTCTGGAGCTCTGATGATGGGATACTAGTATTTTTTAGTTCAATGGGACAAATCATTGTCCTAGAATACTCCCCTTAGCAGAACATTGTAGCAGGGATGCAGTTTAGAATGGCTGGTAAATATGGGCCTTGGTGGCTGAAAGATGTTATCTCTCTACTGATAACAATTTTTTTCAAACCCTTTATCAAATAACCCTGTGCTTGTGATGACTCAAAAGGAAACGACTCTTGAAAATGTTAAAGGAAAAAAAAAATGCTGGTATTAAACCAGCATTTTCTCTTTTTCCCCCACAATATTTTCTTCCCTTCATAAGAAAGCTCAATCATTAGAGCCACTTTTAATTTCTCGCTTGTGTTTTCAATAAGGGGAAGTCTAAAATATTTTCTACCAGTTGGTAAAGGGTAAATTTACAAAATTAAAGATATCTTTAACTATTAGACTTGTAGGATTTTGCAATAAACCAAAGTGTATCTGTAGGTCAGATGTTTGAATTCACTGTACATGCATACATGTAGGTGTAGTACTGTACATGTATTTTTATTCTTTTTTTTCCCTTTGGAACCTTTGTTTTTTAAATATCATTCAGTTCTTTTACATAAAAAGTTTTATTATTTCAAATAAAAATTATTGCTTTACATTATTACACATTATGATTTTGAATGGATTAGAATATTTCAACTCTTTACCAAACGACAAAAATTTTAGACATGTCCAAACTGAAAGCATTTGAAGAAAACAACTTAGACGAGGCTCAAATGGGCAAAATTGTCTTTGAAATAGTAGAAAACATTACGGGAAAAGGAGAAAATGCTGGTAACCAGCAATTTCTCCTTTTCCCACAATGTTTTCAAAAGTATTATTTCTTACTTCTAAGAGTCGTTAAAACTCTGGATAATGCAGTACAGGTTTACCAGATGACCACAGGAAAATCATTTTTTCAATCTTTTATATTCAGTCCCAAATTCACCTGGAGGTTGTGCATATGACAGACATCAACCTACCCCTGATTGGGTAAGCGGATTTCTTTTTAATTCCCTGCAAGGCAATAAAATTTTAGACTTGTCATCCAAATTTGAGAACATTTGCAGATGACAAATAAAATATTCAAATAATATGATTTCTTTTTCAAAGGGTGGGAAATACTGGTAGTGGGAAAAGGAAAGATGGCTTTTTTTCCTTTTCCTACGATTTGAAAACGTTTTGAAAAAACAAATTGAACATGATTGAATGATGCAATTTACCTTTGAAAGGGTGAAAATTATTGTGGGAAAAGAAGGAAATGCTGGTTACCAGCATTTTCTTCTTTTCCTACAATGATTTCAAAGGCTGTCTTCTTACGGGTCCTTAACACTGTTGTGTAATTAAATGTAAAAGGTTTAAATTAGATAACATCAGATCAGCTCACAAAAAGCATGCAAAAATGACAATTTTTAGCTCCGCTGTTTTCAAAGAAAATGATGAGTTTTTGTCATAGCCCTGGCGTCATCGTCTGTGTCGTCATCATGGTGGTTCGAAACCTTGACATTTTGTAATATCTTTGTTATTACTGAAGATATTTGCTTCAAACTTGGACTAGTAATTAGTTACGAGGGTAGTTCGAAAAGTTCTCGGCCTCAACAAGAAAACATCCTCAAAGACAGATCGTTTCTATATTATTTTTCAACATAGTCCCCCTGAACTTCAATGCACTTCGACCACCGATGTTCAAGCTTTGCGATCCCTTCTCGGAAGAAGTGTGCAGTCTGAGCCCCAAGATACCCTTCAACAGCACATATGACGTCATTGTCACTCTCAAAACGGCGGCCCCGCAAGTGGGATTTCAGTTTGGGGAATAGGTAGAAGTCTGATGGTGCCAAATCTGGAGAGTAAGGTGCATGGGGCAACAGTTCAAAGCCGCAGTTTTCCGCTTCTGCCACTGCCACTTGTGCTGTGTGAACAGGAGCATTGTCCTGGAGCAACAAAACTCCAGCACGCAGCTTTCTTACTGAGTGAAATCAGGGTTCGCACGGGCTTGTAAAGTACTTGAAAATGAAGGGCAGTCTTGAAAAGTCCTTGAAAACAAAATTTGCCTTGAAAAGTGCTTGAAAACTGGCCATACACCTTGAAAAGTACTTGAATTTCACTTTTTCTTGTATTCAAGACATTTGAAATTGGCCCAAAAGTCAATAGCGGACTTCCTAAAAGAAAATCGGCACGTTTTAAGCAATGACAGACGTGCGAGAGCACCACAATGAAAAAGGGCGAATGTGTTGGGGGCGAAAATGAAGTTCGAACATACATGGTCCGAATGTTCGTACTCGTATGTTTGGGTTGCCTCCCTTGCTGACTGGTTTACGTTCGATTGCACCATTTTTATTCAGAAAAAAGTCAAAATCCAATAGCCAGACTAAGTAAAACCAAAATGGCGTTGAAATGATTCTAAGAAGCCTGAATTCAATTTTCAAACTTTTTTCTTTATCATAATGGGAAAGTGTATCTATAGCAGAGAAAGGGTATCCGTGGGTAAAGGAAACGAACATATCAGGCACACTATCTAGCATGTAGGAAAGATATCGATGTGGCATGGATGGGTGAAAGTGCCTTGCGGTCACATGCGAAGGGAGAGGGGCGTAAGAAACTACAGAAGTCTATGTCCGGGATTTTCACTAATGTCCTTGTTAAAGAGGAAACCAAGGTTAATAAAACACAAACTGCGACCACATCTTCCGCCCCAGGTGACAACCTGATAGTACCCCCACCCCCAATAGCTACCGTTGCTGGGCCTGTTGCATCATCTAGTGCTCCTATTATTGCTAACTTTGTATCCAAAAATGATGTACTGACTTCACGAATATGTGTAGATATTATTCATAAATTAGTCCTTGAAAATGTAAAGATTTGTCCTTGAAAAGTCCTTGAATTTTACTTGACCTTGCCTGTATGAACCCTGGAAATGCAAAGTGTGTCATCTGCATACAAAAGACACTAGAAGTCTGAAATTTTAGGTACACTTATATATGGTGTTCTGCTTTGCCATTATGTGAAACAAAACCAGATTCTCACCATATTTCTGAGTGAGGCTGAGAACTTTCTGAACTACCCTCGTATTAATTATCAAAATGGGAACTCATAAATCAGGGGCAGATAACCATTAAAGTTTTTTACACAGTTACGCCCCTTTTTCAACTTAGAATTTTAACTGAAAATCAAGCACTTGCAGCCAAGCATTGGCTCAAGCATGCAGTGCTCTTGTTTATCTTGCTGTAGCAAGCTTTTTGAAACATTGTGAAAAAGGGAGTGGTTGCTTTTCAGAAACAACTAATTCCTATCCTAGGTTTTAGATGTGGGTGAAACTCTTTTTCGAGACAAATCAGGATAAGAAGTATATTAATTGCTTGTATCAAAAAAAAAAAGATATATCTTTTTTCCCACAATATTTTCTAAACAATCCAGTGAAGAGTGTTGTTTTTTCCCAAATCTTTTCCTGCTTGATACTTATATTTGGTTGGTCCAAAATAAGCATGCAAATACAGTGAATACAAAATCATTGGAAACAGTGTGGCAATAAGAGAAACTGCTCTGTACAAGAATTTTTTCCAGTTTTGACAGAATAGTATTTAAAGTGGTCTACTATTGGACAAATAAAGTCATCCTCATGAGGCTGTGGTAATGTGTGTACTGTGAGTTTCTTTGTCTTGCCTTGAGACCTTACTTGGCAACAAAATGTAGGATTTGTCAATAATGAAAGTATTCTCAGACAACAAATTAAATACAACTCAACTAATGTAGTTTGCCTTGGTAAGGGTTAACAAGAGGGCCAAGATGGCCCTGGATCGCTCACCTGAATTTTTGAGAGGAACATAGCCATTTTTAGCTCCACTGGCCGAAGGCCAGAGAGCTATTGTCATGGTGTTGTGTCCGTCGTGCGTCCGTCCGTCCGTCCGTCCGTAAACTTTTTCTTTAAAAAACTTCTCCTCAGAAACTATTGACTGGATTTTTACCAAATTTCACAGGAATGTTCCTTTGGTGGTCCTCTTTCAAATTCCTTCAAATAATTGTGTTCCATGAAGAATTCTGGTTGCCATGGCAACCAAAGTAAAAAACCTTTAAAAATCTTCTCCTCCCAAACCGCTATTTGGATAGCATTATTATTTTGCAGGAATGTTCCTTAGATACAGGTTTACAGAATTCCTTAAAAAAAAAAAAGATCTGTCAAAAAACATGGCTTTTATGGGAGACTCATTTTCCTTTTATGGTATAAAGTAAAATCTTTGAAAAATTTCTTCTCTAAAACTGTTCATTGGATTTCATTGTTGTTTTGCAGGTAAGTTCCTATGGTGGTTGTCTACCAAATTGTTTCTTCAGTGAGCTAAAATGCAGGATTGAATGATAATTGTTAAAAACTTCCTTTCGCCATTATAGAAATATCAGGCCTGTGGAGCGATACAGGCGCTCAAGCGCCTCTA
Source organism: Hippopus hippopus (assembly GCA_946811185.2). Taxonomy (NCBI): domain Eukaryota; kingdom Metazoa; phylum Mollusca; class Bivalvia; order Cardiida; family Cardiidae; genus Hippopus; species Hippopus hippopus. Next base: position 7,700,562 of record OX328103.1, on the reverse strand, counting down.
GTTTTTTGAGGTATTGAAACTCTGGAAACAAAATCATTATTTTGCCAAGCAATTTTGAAAAGGTCACCTGTAAATGTCATTTCAAAATTTGCCACCATCCCTACAATCATCACCACAGCAATGAATTTGATGAATCAGAATTCTGCAAATAAATTTTTGGATAGATCACCGAAGGACAATTTCTTGAAGAAGAGCACATGCTCGATAGTGACTAAAAACATAAGTCGAACAAGAGCACCACATGCAGGTGCCAACAATTGGCTGTTGTTTTTTGACGGATAAAAATTTCCCTAACAATTTTTGAAAAAGGTCACCCTAGGAACATTTCTGTGAAATTATTTCAAAATCTGACCTGCCGTTCCAGAGAAGAAGAATTAAGAAATTCCTCTTCATGTCCCTGAAGTGCAAATAGCCCCAACCATCAGAGCCATGTTTCTTGACAGATCACAATTTTGTGAACAATTTTTGAAAAGAGTCACCCAAGAAACATTGCTGTGAAATTATTTCAAAATCTGACCAGCGGTTTCAAAGAAGAAGAATTTTTAAGAATTTCTTCATGTCCGTATAGTGTAAATAGCCCACAGCCATCAGAGCCATGTTTCTTGATGGATCAAAATTTCTCAAACAATTTGCAAAAAGGGTCACCCAAGAAACATTTCTGTGAAATTATTTCAAAAGCTGACCAGCTGTTTCAGAGAAGAAGAATTTTTATGAATTTCTTCATGTACATATAGTGCAAGTGGACCCCCCCCCACCCATCAGAGCCATGCTTCTTGACGAATCAGCATTTTGCGAACAATTTTTGATAAGGGTCACCAAAGGAACATTTCTGTGAAATTATTTCAAAATCTGACCAGTGGTTTCAGAGAAGAAGAATTTTTAAGAATTTCTTCATTTCTGTATAGTGCAAGTAGCCCCCAGTCACCAGAGCCATGTTTCTTGACGGATCAAAATTTCGTGAACAATTTTTGAAAAGGGTCACCCAAATAACATCTCTGTGAAATTATTTCAAAATCTGACCAGCGGTTTCAGAGAAGAAGAATTTTTAAGAATTTCTTCATTTCTGTATAGTGCAAGTAGCCCCCATTCACCAGAGCCATGTTTCTTGACAGATCAGAATTTCGCGAACAATTTTTGAAAAGGGTTCAGAGAAGAATTTTTAAGAATTTCTTCATTTCTGTATAGTGCAAGTAGCCCCCATTCACCAGAGCCATTTTTCTCTGATGGATCAAAATTTTGCGAACAATTTTTGAAAAGAGTCACCCAAGGAACATCTCTGTGAAATTATTTCAAAATCTGACCAGCGGTTTCAGAGGAGAAGATTTTTAAAGAATTTCTTAGAAAATTCCATTTGGTTGCCATGGCAACCAGAGTTTTTGATGGAATCAAATTCTATGAACAATTTTTAAAGAGGACCTCCCAAGGAACATTCCAGCCAAGTTTGGTCCAAATTGGCCCAGCGGTTTAGGAGGAGTTGATGTTTAAAGAATTGTTGACGACGCATGACGGACGACGGACACCGGGTGATCCTAAAAGCTCCCCTTGAGCACATTGTGCTCAGGTGAGCTAAAAATGGCATAGAAGATGGCTGTTTGAAAACAATGTGGGAATAGGAGAAAATTCTGGTAACCAGCATTTTCTCCTTTTCCCACATTGTTTTCAAAGGTCTTAGATGGGATTGGTGAGGGGTTTACATAATTTATTTGTTTGCTTTACAGATTTTAGATGCATGGCACCCGCTTGAGAAGGCCCAATACCCCAAGTACTTTGCTCTTCGAGATGTGAGAAAGAGAGAATACATAGAGAGATATGAGAAGAAATACGGCACAGATCAGTGAGATCTCGACTGTGTCAGTGAATAAAACCCTAAAACTTGAAGTTGTTTTTGTAGACAAGGTCGGAACAAGATCAGATTGCTTTTTACAGACATCATAGATCAAGATAGGAATGCACAATCTTTGCCATCTCATTATGGAACAATGACCACTATTGTGTGAAGCTTCAGGGATAAAATCTTTAAACTATGACTATACAATTGAAATAACCGATATTGTTTAGACGAAGAAAGGACACAAACAGTAAAATTTCATTGTTTCACAATAATGGACATACATCAGAACATTTTAGTGTGTTTTCGATTGCTTTACTACACCAAAAAACAAGGTGTTTTTGATTATTTGATGGTGTTTATGTTTTGAGTATTTAAAACTAAAGTTGGAGATTTTAAAACAGTTTGTATGTGTTTGATTTCCTTTTGATAGACCCAAAAAAATTGTACTCCAAAAATCCAGTACACGCAATATCAAAATCAAACAAATCAGAAAGTTACTCAAAAAATAAAATTTGTTAGTCTGAACAAGAACTAAAGGTGACTAAACCCTGTATCATTTGATACAGTTTGGACTTGTCCTAATTGAAAGTATTTGCAGATGCTAAATAAACCCTTGACCACATGAAAAACGTTGAGACTGGTCTCAATTGAAAGCATGTTAGATGCCAGATGAAATCATATTCTACTGCTAAGATTTGTCTCAAAAAAGAGAAAAAATTGTAGGAAAAGGAGAAAATGCTGGTTACTACAATGTTCTCAAAAGCCTTCCTCTTAACCCTTTACCACACAATGACGACTTTTAACACCCCTGATAGAGAAGGCTTTTGAAAACATAGTGGGAAAAGGAGAAAATGCTGGTTACCAGCATTTTCTCCTTTTCTCACAATGTTTTCTACCCTATCAAAGAAAAATCATTTCATATGAGCCACATTGAAACTGTCATCTGCAAATGCTTTCAATTCAGACAGGTCTAAAATTTGTCGTGTGGTAAAGGGTTAAGGGTCGTGAAAACTTTGTATTGTTCCGTAAAAGGTTAAATACAGCTCAAATGATAGAAAACATTGTGGGAAAATGAGAAAATGCCTGGTAACTCGCATTTTCTCCTTTTCCCACAATGTTTTCAAGAGTTTTTAATCGATCCCGTCCGTCCGTCCATTTCTTGTGAATGCAACTCCTCCCACATTTCTTGATGGATTTAAATAAAATTTTCACAGAATGTTTCTCATCATGTGACCTATCACATATTGTCAAGGTTTTGCGATTTGTAGCTGCATCATGGAAAATGGGGGCTTCATGTTATATTTCATTCCATTTCTTGTGAATGCAACTCCTCCCACATTTCTTGATGGATTTGGATATAATTTTCACAGAATGTTTCTCATCATGTGACCTATCACATATTGTCAAGGTTTTGTGATTTATCGCTGCATCATGGAAAAACGGGGCTTCATGTTATATTTTATTCCATTTCTTGTTAACACAACTCCTCCCACTTTTTTTTATGGATTTGGATAAAATTTTCACAGAATGTTTCTCATCTTGTGACCTGTTGCATATTGTCAAGGTTTTGCTATTTATAGCTGCATCATGGAAAAACGGGGCTTCATGTTATATTTCATTCCATTTCTTGTTAATGCAACTCCTCCCACATTTTTTTATGGATTTGGATAAAATTTTCACAGAATGTTTATCATCAGCATATTGTCAAGGTTTTGCGATTCATAGCTGCGTCATGGAAAAAGGGGGCTTCATGTTATATTTTATTTCATCAATATCTCTTTAATTACTGGATATATCTCAACTGATTTGGATGAAATTGTCACAGATCATGTGACCTAGCGCATATTGTCAAGGTTTTGGGATTTATTGCTGTGTCATGGAAAAGGGGGGCTTCATGTCAAATTTAAACTGCGTCCGTCCATATGTATGTCCATTTCTTGTGAACGCAACTCCTCCCACTTTTCTTGATGGATTTGGATAAAATTTTCACAGAATGTTTCTCATCATGTGACCTATCACATATTGTCAAGGTTTTGCGATTCATAGCTGCATCATGGAAAAAGGGGACTTCATGTTATATTTCATTTTTCACCATTATCTCTTTAATCACTGGAAATATCTCAACGGATTTGGATGAAATTTTCACAGATCATGTGACCTAGCGCATATTGTCGGGGTTTTGGAATTTATTGCTGTGTCATGGAAAAAGGGGGCTTCATGTCAAAATTTAATTTTTCATTGATTATCTCCAACTAATGGACATAATTTCATGAAACTTCATATTTTTATTGGTTAATCAAAGCCAATGACCAATGAGTCCGTCGTTCGTCCGTCTGTCTATCCATCAGCCCGTGTGTAAACCTTTTAGATCACAAGTAACACAATATATCCATTGAGCTACCCAGGCAGGTGCTAGAAATTCCAACACTTAAGTCTCTATAGCTAGCTGCTTGAAATAGCAGCCATGTGGCAGCGTATATTGTGACGACAGCGCACTTGTTTCTCAGGGTTGTCAAAACTCCAGATTGTTCACAAGGGGTTTATATCTTACATTTGCAAATCACATAGTCCAAGGAAAAACTGTTACAACCTAGCATGGTTTATACGAAAAATGTCAGAGCTCAAGAGGAAATTTAGTCTTCCAGGCTTCAGGGCAGACACCTGGGAAAACCTGTCTTACCTTTCTGAATTTTTAGTCAGGCTGTTTTTCAAAGAAAACATTGAGTTGTTGTCTTAGCCTGTCTTTTGTGTCATCATTGTTATGCATAAACTTTGATATTTTCTATCTACCGGTATGTCATTACTGAAGATATTTATATCAAACTTGGACTAGTTGTTAATCATTCAAAGGGGAACCCATAAAAAGGGGTGGGGAACCATCAAAATATTTTTTGACACTTATGCCTGTTTTTCTACTTTGCATTTTCAAAATGTTTGACATTTTATAGTATCTCTGTCATATTACTGAAGACATTAACTTCATACTTGAATTAGTTGTTAACTATCCAAAAGAGAACCCATTCAAAAGGGGCAGGAAACCATCAAAATGTTTTGACACTGTAATGCTCCTGTTTTGACTAAGAATTTTCAGTAAAACCAATTGCAGCCGAGTGTTGGCACCTGCATACGGTGCTCTTGGTTGTTTATTCTGGCAGCTGTCCTGGTGGCAAAAACGGACTGAGGATTTGGCGACACAAATTTATGAGGATGTTCACTGATGGACATGTTTGTATGTTATTTAACTCTTTACCAAACGACAAAAATCTAGACTAAACCAAATTGAAAGCATTTGCAGGCAACAATTTAGATGTGGCTAGAATAGTGCTCTTTGGCTGAGAAAAGTTAGAAAACATTGTGGGAAAAGGAGAAAATGCTGGTTACCAGCATTTTCTCCTTTTCCCACAATGTTTTCAAAAGCTTTCCTTAACAGGGTTATTAAAACTTGGGATTATGTGGTAAGGAGTTAAAACCATTTTCAATATCATTTCAGTCATATCATGGTAGCTTGTGCACATCTCCATTTTTTCCTGGATTTCTTTTCACCAGTACTTCACAAAATATTCTTCCCAAGCCACTTTCCTACAAAACCATTGCCAAAACAATGATCAGTGGTATGAGAGGAATGAATCCTGTTGCAATGACTATCAGCAATTCTCAGAAATTTGCAGAGCTAGGTATTTAAACCGGGCACCCCATGGTTTCAAGCTCCAGACTAAGCTAGCAGGCTCGGCATACACAGAATGGTTGGTTGGTTGTATGGTGTTTAAAGCTGTTTTCAACATTATTTTTTCAGTTATATCATGGTGGCCAATGCACCTGCCCATGCTTTCCTGGAGCCCAGTACTTTGCAAAATATTCTTTCCAAGCCATTTGCTGCTCTCCTACATAATCATTGTTGAAATGATGGTTGGCAGTGAGAGAGGAATGAATCCTGTAGCAATGACTATCATCAATCCTTTGAAAGAAATCAGCTGAGCCGAGGATCGAACCAGCGACCTACTGTTCTTTACCGTCTAAGCTACTGTGTCTTGGCTCAGTCACAAATTGGAAGTACGGCTTTTTGGTAAAAGATCATATAAATAGCTACAAGTAAAAGGTAACAAATTTATTGATAAAACAGGGAATACAGTAAAAATATAGACATATTCTTGTGTTATGGCTGATCTATAAATAGTCTTCAGGTTATACTCAAAATTTAGAGTAAAGCCGTCATGTGTATAGATGCGTTTAAAGCCATAACATAAGATGGGTCATATTTACTACTGGCGTATAAATTAAAATTTTAATACATGTGTATCATAACAACCAAAAACACTTTCACATATCACAAGACTTTTTAGGAACCACAGGCTGAGGACTTTTGAAAACATTGTGGGAAAAGGAGAAAATGCTGGCTTGTCACCAGCATTTTCTCCTTTTCCCACAGTGTTTTTCCAGTTCTTTGAAGACAACGAGGAACCAGGGTTTAATGCATCTACAAAAAGTATCAATCCAGATCAGCCTGCCCAGTCTGCACAGGGTGAGCTTGTGTTTGAACTTTGTTGCTTTTTATAAAGTTTCTGCATGTCAAAGGTCCATTCTACTGGTACATCATAATTCAGTTGGTTGTTACACAATGGATTTTATGGATCCACAATTATGCGTCTATGAGATGCATTAAACTTTTGGCAGAGCATGACTCATTTCTATTTTTCTGTCAATGTTTTGAGCCTTTACCAAATGACAAAAGTTTGGACTTTTCCGAATTCAAAGCAGACAAACTTCATATGGCTAAAATGATGGGATTTGTCTTTGTATGAACAGAAAGCATTATGGGAAAAGGGGAAAATGCTGGTAACCAGCATTTTCTCTCTTTCCCACAATGTTTTCAGAAGCCTCTCCCCTCTGGGTTTTTAAAATTCGGGAATGTGTGGTAAAAGGTAAAAGATCACCTTTCCAGGCAAGTATATATGTAGATTATCCATTTCTGTTTATTCTATTGTCAACACTAAAGGCACTGTACACAGTGTTAATGTCTCCTCCTGATCTGCTGAAGCACATACTGCTTTAAGGACTCTGAAATTCCCAAAGACTCTGCTTCCTGAAAAACATGTATAGGACAAAAGTGTTTTACATTACTAACATAAGATGATTTGTACAATCAAGATTTTTTAACTCATATAACTTTAAAACTTCCAAGTCCAGGTAAAAGCTCTATACAGTCAATATGCATTTTTTTCAATACATATTTTATGTCCGAACACTTTACCAAACGACAAAATTTTAGACACCCAAACTGAAAGCATTTGCAGACAACAAATGAATGTGTCTAAGAGGATAGAAAGGATCAGAAAGGGTAGAAAATATTGTAGGAAAGGTAGAAATGGTGGTTACCAGCATTTTCTGCCTTTCCCACAATGTTATCAAAGGTTTCACTTTATGGTGGTCAATAGTTGGGATCATGTGGTAAAGGGTTAAACTGCTTACCTAACACTGATTTACACAAACAAGATTGTATGGCTCTTGACTTTAAAAGCAACCTAGTTAAATAATTTTCATGTTACAACATAAATACATCTGGCAAATGGAGAGAGTGCTCTTTATAGTCAATATGCACCTTTTCCAAAATTACTTTTAAAATCTTTACCAAATGACAAAATTTTAGACTGGTCCAAATTCAAAGCACTTGCACATGACAAAAGAAATGTGGATAAAATGATGAAGCTTTGTGACAACATTTATCAAGTTAAGTCAAGCTTGACACCTTGCCTAGCAAACCCAAATTTTGACAACCTTGAAAGAGAAGGTTTTTGAAAACACTGTGGAAAAGGAGAAAATGCTTGTAACCAGCATTTTCTCCTTTTCCCACACTGTTTTCTACCCTATCAGAGATAGGAATCATCATATAAGCTACATATAACTTGTTGTCTACAAATGCTTTCAACTTAGTTGAGTCCAAAACTCTATCATTTGGTAAAGAGTTAGAGTTGTCTGCTGGTAACAAGGGAAATAAGCTTGTTCACTTGTAAGGGTTGTTGAAACTTGCGACTGTGTGGTACAGGGTTAAATTTTGTTACCTGAATGAAATCTTCTTCTTTCCCATAACCACCCAAGTAGCCATTCAGCCGACATGCTGTATGAGATGTGATCAGGTCTTCATCATTCAACTTGAGGGCGTCCATAGCATGGTAATGTTGTCTCAACAAATACTTCTGGTGATAACTGAAAATGAAAGTATTTAAATTTGATGTAAAGTACTTATTGATGAATACTTTTACAGGGTAGAAGACATTTAGGACAAAGGAAAAAATACTGGTATTTAAATTTGATGTAAATTATTTCCTGACAAATTCTTTGACAGAGTAGGGAACATTCAGAGAAAAGGAGAAAATGCTGGTGTTTAAATTTGACTTGAAATACTTCCTGACCAATGCTTTGACAGGGTAGAAAACAGCTTTGGAAAAGGAGCAAATGCTAGTATTCAAATTTGAGTACTTCGTGACAAATATCTCGACAGGATTGAAAACATTTAGGGAAAAGGAGAAAATGCTGGAAACCATTGTTATTGAAAACCTTCATACTGGCTGCTTTTCCACAGAACCATTATTCAAACAATATTCAGTGATAACTTTCACCAATCCTCAAAAACAATTAACCCTTTACCACACACAATCCCTAGTGTTATTGACCCTAAAGGAGAAGGCTTTTGAAAACATTGTGGGAAAAGGAGAAAATGCTGATTACTAGCATTTTCTACTTTTTCCCCACAATGTTTTCCAAAGCCTTCTTCTTCAGGGTCGTTAAAACATGGGATTGTTTGGTAAAGGGCTCAAGATTTCTATTGATTTGTCTGTTGTAAATTTGTTGCAAGAGGTACTAAGTTAATTCTTTCCTGAAAGACAGAGTTTGAGACTCGTCCAAATTCAAAACACTGTTGCAGATGACAAATTAGATAATCATGGCTCAATTAGTGTTAGTTTGTCTCTAAAAGGGCAGAAATCATTATGGGAAAAGGAGAAAATGCTGGTTACCAGCATTTTCTCCTTTACCCACAATGTTTTCAAAGGCTTCTTCCTCAGGGTCATTAAAACACAGGAATGTTTAGTAAAGGCTAAGTTTCATATAGTTAGGTGCCTGGCCGGGTAGCTCAGTGGTAAGAGTATCTGACTCGTGCCCTGCTTGTTGCTGGTTCGATATCTGGTTGAGGCAAACTTCCTTTCCGGTAAATTTTTGCCTCTCACATCTGTTGCATGTGAGAAAAGCAGTCAGTGTCTTGGAAAGAGAGTTTTATCGGTACTGGTGTGAGAAAAAAAAATGCGTAGGTGCACTGACCACAGTGATATGACCTAAGATGTTAAAAGGGTGTTACACTCCAATACAAACAAACAAACGGAACATTTATTTTGGGGTTAAAGGTGAAAGTATTAAATCTGTCTTACTCTTCTGCTTCATAAAATGGAAGTGCTTTTGTAATCACGGTCACAATAGGTCTAGCCAAATGCTCTTGTTGTTGTTGTTTAGTTTTCTCCGCAAGAAGTCGTTGTTCTTCAGTGTGATAAAATATGGCTGACATATACTGCCTGTTGTGACTAATAGTTGGATTGTGCCATTTCCAGAAGTAATTTAGTAAAGTCTCGTAGCTTGTCTTGTTTTTGTCAAACTCAATGTCTACTGTCTCAGTGTGGTCTCCACTGAAATAAAGATGAAAACAATCGAAAGAAGTGCCTCTCTCACTTTGTTATCACAGAATGTGACAGTATGTCTAGTTCTCTACAAACATTTTTGACAGATAATTACACAGTTTCCAAACAACAAACATTCTGGGTTCGTGTTCATCAACCATTCTAAGTCTTACTCTTCAAACTTTTCTAAATTTGAAAGTAACACAACTTCAGATTGGCTAACTCAAATGGTTTAGTTAATCACAAGATGTGTTACTTTCAAATTTAGAAAATTTAGGAAAATAAGACTGAGAATGTTCTTAAGAATGGTTGGTGAATACAGACTGGACTTGTCTATCTCGAAAGCATTTGAAGAAAAAAAATAATTGTGGGCCAAATGACTTTGTTCGTCTGTGAAAAAGAAATAAATAATTATTAAGGGAAAAGGAGACAATGCTAGTAACCAACATTTTCAGCTGTTCCCATAATATTTGCTTGCCAGTATTTTCTCCTTTTCCCGCATATTTTCATCCTCAGATTCCTTTAACTTTTTACCACACAATCCTGAGTTTTAACAACCCTGAGGAAGAGGCCTTTTGAAGACATTGTGGTAACTAGTATTTTCTCCTATTCCACGATGTTTTTTACCCTATCAAAGACAAATTTGATCATTTGAACCACATTTAAATTGTCGTCTGCAAATGCTTTCAATTTCAACAAATCTGTGATTTTGTTGTGTGGTAAAGAGTTAAACATCAACTGACAATGGATATTTCTGTCTTGCAGCCAGGTTAACTCTTTCCAAAAAGACAAAATTCTAGACATGTCAAAATTGAGAGCATTTGCAGATGACAAAAAAAAAGTTACTCAAATATTGAAATTCATTTTTGGTAGAAAACACTGGGGGAAAATGGAAAAAAGCTGGAAACCAGCATGATGTAACTCAAGTGCAGAATATGTATGTATTCATTTGCAATTTGTTTGGTCAAAATTTTATGCTGCAATATTAATCTGCCATTCATTAAAAAGGAAGTTACTGGCTATTACACCATTATTTTGTTAACCATTTTCCAATAAAAATGTGAACAATTTGAAATTTTTTGAAAGGAATATTATGCTGTAGCAACTTTCATGGCACTAGTATTTGCTTCTCAACACGCAAGAAAATTTTGACATCTCACTCAACTTTTGGTCTCACTTGTTAACAAATTTTCTTACGCTGCTCGCATCAAATACAAACACCAGAAAAGTTACTACATCTTAATATTCTGTATAAATTGTTTGAGAAAATCGGAAACATATGATTAACAAAAAGCAAATATACATTCTCCTGTATGTTGGATTTGGGGTGGAGCCTCCTGAGAAGCCAACACGAGTTTTCAGGACCCCCGGAGCACACCCGTACTGGGCCTCCGGGAACCAGAATCAGCTGAGTGCAAATGTTGCTCTCTCCACTCCACGTGGCATGGTTAATTTTTGACGGTCTAGTTTCTGGAAGATAAAAAGAATGTCAAAAAATGTTTAAAACTGAAATACTCAAACAACAGTCACTGTAGGTCACTGGTTTCAACAAAACCTCATCAGTAGACCTAGCTGTATAAGTTAATGTCCAAATACTAATTGTTTTGGTTATGCAGAATGAGTTTTTTTTTTTAACCATATATGAAATACTTACTAAGTACAAGGCTGGTGATTTTCAAAGTTGATCCAGAAAAGAAGATTTTATGTGCTATTTGCAATTAACCTTTCTGCTGATTCTGATTGACAGGTCATATGAGCCAATTGAAACACAGTACAGCCTGTCATGCACAGAGAAGGTTTGACAGAGATAGATAGACTTTAATGTTGACAAACCTACAAGATTGGAATATAACATAACTATTTCAAAATGGACATAAGATGCAGTAGGAATCATGTGGTGATAGACTGTTAAATAAAAACTACATTTATCAAATTCCCAAAAACCTAGAATAATCTATGTAAAATGTCATCGACAGAGTTAACAAGAAGTCAAAAACATGGGCCACTCGATTAAACAACAGAAGATCAGTGTTTAACAAAAAGCAGAGGGCCATGATGGCCCTGAGACCACAAATCTGAGTCTTTTGACTAAACATGACCCATTTCCAATCTCATCTGAGTTATTATGACAAACATTCTACAAACTTTCATGACTACTGGACTAAAAATGTGGTCTCTAGAGTGTACACAAGCATTTCCTAGACTTTGTCTTAGTGATTTACTTTTTAGCCCAACATGGCCCATTTTCAAACTTACTGTAGATATTACCAAGATAAAAATTCTGACCATCTTTTGTGAGTATTGACAGAAATTTTGCCTCTAGAACATACAAAAGGTTTTTCAGAGATTCAACCTATTGACCTAGTTTTTGATCCAACATGACCCATTTTCAACATTGTCCAAGTTATCATCAAGAAAAACATTCTGACCAACTTTCATGAGTATTTGACAGAAGATGTGGCCTCCAGAGTGTACATGAGGTTTTTCAAAGATTTGACCTGGTGACCTACTTTTGACCCCACATGATATATTGTCATCCTCATTCAAGATATCACCAAGACAATCATTCTGACCAACTTTCAATATTATTGGACTGTGCTGCCTCTAGAGTTTACACAATATTTTTCTAAGATTTGACCTAATGACCTAGTTCTTTCACCCATGTGACTCACTTTTGAACTCCTCTGGAATATCATCAAGAAAAACATTTAGACCAAGTTTCATGAGTATCACACTGAAAATGTGGCCTCTAGAGTGTACACAAGGTAAAAGTTGATGGCGGTGGTGGACAATGCATGACAGGCACAGTACTTACTATCACAAAAGCTTGCCTTGAGCACTTTGTGCTCAGGCAAGCTAAAAATTTCAGAAATTGATTAGGCCAGAGTGTAATTTTGATTTTTCTTTCTTAAAATCCAACTGAACTAATATTTTTGAAATTCCAGATACTTGTAGCCAGACATAATCAGTGTTTGAAACAAGCAACAGGAAGAAGTATTAATTTCACTGAGAGCCACTTGTCATTTGATTTCATAGATGAATTAATATTTCGAAACACCATCCTTTGATTCCTGTTGTATTACTTGATAGAGCATTCATATTTCATTTCTGTGTCACAATGACAAGTTACATGTCCATCAATGGCGTTAATGGCACTTTTGCCTTCTTCCAAAGGTTTTTTCCCCTAATTGTCACATAATTCATGGATGTACGTCCATTCTAAAACAGTATGATCACTTCAAGTCATCCATCATACCAACAATTAAAAGTTTTGACAAAGTATTTCTGTTAGAAAATATAGGAAACCAGTTTATTGATCACTTACAATGAAACTTACAACAGGTCCCAAAGGTGTTAGTTAACTCTTTAGCAAAAACATTAGATTCGTTTATTTTGGAAGTATTTGCAGACAACAAAGTACTAGTAAATGTTGCTTTAATGATGAGATATTTGTCTTCAAAAGGTTAAAAAACATTTAGTGAAAAAGAGAAAAATTTTCAAGTCTTCTACTTCAACATGTTATAAAGATGTAATGTCCTAAATCCCTTTTCACTGTTATGAGTTATAGATATTTGTGGGTGACAGGCTATGTAAAATGTTTTTTTTTTTTATCAAAGAATGAAATATCAGCCAGAATAAAATGGAAATAAACTGACATATGTATTCAACGCCATTTTCTAAACAGCTTGTCAGGTGTAGCAACGAGACTATCATGTTACTACATTGGGCATGCCAGAAAGGTCAAGTAGGAAGGAAGTATATTCCTTACAAACTTGGGGTCCTGTGTAGCTCAGCAGTAAAGTGAATGACTTGAAATCTGGAGGCACAGGGTTTTTTCAGGGGTGTCCTTGGGCAGGACACTTCAAAGCTCTAGCCTAGTACTAGTGAAACTCATGACACACATGAATATGTGTGGGGTCGCCGTAATATGACTGAAATAACGTTGATAGCGGCATGTAACACCTTTCACTCAACTAACCTAACTAACTCTCAGTCAGGACTGCCAGTCCTTTGATTTCATACTCAATTAGACTGCTTCAATTTATCCAAAGACGTCAACCTTAGGCAAGCCTAACAATAATGGCGCCACAATAATCTGTAAATAATTTGATACGCAACAAGTTCATATTTATAAATCTCTTACCCCTTTCCCTTGCGATCTGCAGGCTGATTAATACGGTCTAATGTCGGATAAAGAGGTACTTGTCACTGAGCTTACGTAATCACTCGACAAACGTCGGGTAATCTCTTGAGAGGTTCGGCAAACCTCGGGTTATCAGTTGGATAGAGTTACGGAATCGACCGAATTGCGGGTTCAAAATTCAGAACTGAGACGTTTCATCCCAAACATGTTTCAACTTTATAGTTTCGCACTTTGCTTTCTCGCGCGTTACCTTCTTTTTCGGCGTAGCGTGTTAGTTTCTTATTTTGCGGAGCTGAATGTGCTGGCTTTTGCCCTATTTTTTGGTACTGATAACTATGGTGGCATATTTCTGCCCTGAGATATGAGATAACTATCATGATAATTGTAGAAACCTATCACAATAAATCAAAGTTTCCTGGAAATTTTATCTAGATAGTGAAAAGTTTTCTGACAAAAGTATCACAATAAACTTTGTTATCTAGAAAAATTTTACATTGATCAGTAAGAATTTTAGCACAGAATTTTTCATTCGTTAATGAACCTGACATTGGAGATATAATTATCGTGATGTTCCACCCGTTCCCATCCTCGGAACCCAAGTTTGAAGCATTACGTTACTTTCCATGCATTACAGAATGAATCGAAACTGGGTTACCGAGGATGCCTGTTCCCTGATATTCATTAATAGAAAAAAATCACCATTTGGATGATCTCGGTAATTTTTTACTTTACAAGATGGCAGTAACTTAAAATTAAAATCATTTTTAATGTATTGTAGCTTAATTGGTAAATTTTGACTTCACATGAAATGAACTGAAGTCTGTTAAACACCAAGACGACTAGAAATACCTCTATTGAACAACTTTAAAACCATCCAGGTAAAAGCAGAATTCATAAGGTTGGAGACCAGGATGTTTCGAAACCGTATCTAATAATAGATACCGTGAATGTCAGTTTTGGGCACAAATGTAAAAAAAAAATCGTGATAACAGTGAGAATAATCAGGATATTTTTATCCTAAAACTTTTTGTTATCAAGATAATATTTCCAGGAAAGTTTGTTTTATCGCCATAATTCTCTTACACTATTGCAATTTAGTTTTCCCCTATCCCTGAGTGCCTTCAACAAATGAATAAACAGAAATTTGTGATTAGTAAAAAGTGTAGACATGTTTATTCTCAGGACCCCTGCCTACTTGTTGGCAAATTTTCGCTGTCTATTTTTTTTTTCAAGATTTTTCTTGTACGAGGCAAGGATCATATACATGTATATCTATATATACGATCCCTGTTTGAGGCTATCAGAGATGTACGTTTCTATTATTACCTGTAACTGGGGTAACAATGTCAGACACAGAGAAAGAAAGAAAGAAGACAGGGTTAGCGAGAGAGAGAGAGAGAGATAGAGAGAGACAGATAGACAGACAGACAGACAGAGAAATAGATGGAGCAATAGAGAGAGACAGATGACAACAGAGAGAGACACAGACAGATCTATACTGACACAGACAGAAACCAGGAAGAATGCACTCAAGTATGGGTCCTACTAAATACCACAAAGACACCCTAAATACCACAAAGACACACAAAGACGCACAAAGACACACAAAGACACCACAAAGACGCACAAAGACACCACAAAGACACCACAAAGACGTTAAAACAAGTAAAAAAAAGAAAGAAGTTAGTTTTTTTGAGTTGTTTGCATTATGCTAGGGTAAAAAAGTGGACAAAATCATGCAAATACGCGCGTGGGTTAGAACATCTGCAGGATCAGGCGGATATTTTTCTACTTGTTCTGCTGATTTCATATACATGTATACCAAATATTTCCTCTATTTAAACACCATGATGAATGATTGATGATGATGATGATGATGATGATACTTACACTGCTCTCAATGATGATGACGATATCTACTTGCTTGCATATTTCTTGGAAACATTCTATAAAGTTCAATTTTGCATATTTAAAGGCAAAGTTGACAATTTATCATTTACCGTTTTCTTTTTATCTTATTCTGCACTGCAAAGCTTGTAAGCTATTTACAAAACGACAAAAATATCAGACTCCTCCAGACTCAAATTCGAGAACGACAAATCAAGTGTTGCTCAAATCATGAAATTAGTATCTGAATGGTAGAGAACATTGTGAAGATAGGAGAAAATGCTGGTTACTGTATTGTTCTTGAACATTTCTCCATTTCGTGTTATTTGTAAAGGGGAGTAATAAAGAATAAATCTATGAAAATAATGAAGGCAGTTGTCAGTTACTGGTGAAAAAATGTGCACTGAGTACTGGTTACCCGATAAGGAGGTCTAAGTCTGTATATGAAAAGTTTGTTTATAGAATGTAATCAGTATTCTTTAATCAGAATTGGATATCACGAGTAAATAAATAATCCAAAACAAGAATTAAACATATCACTCATCGCCAAATTTTACTTTTTACAGATTCCAGCTAAACGTTCCATTATATACCGACATGCCTCTCTTTCATTAAGACTCAATGAATCTCATTAAATTAAATTTCGCATTATTCTCTTTCATCTTGAACTTTACAAATCGGTCAATATATTACAATAAGTTGTCAAACTGTTAGCCATACGAAATGAGATTGTCCAGTTAATTATGGTCAAAGAACAAACCATGAACAAACTACGATTTACTAATAAACAAAATTTTTACGGTGCCGACTTGATAAAGGGCATCAAAAGAGGACAAGGCTTTTAAATCACCAGAGATTAAATGAGTAACAGGAAAATTAGTTGCAGGAAATGATCCGGCGGATGCTCGGACCTACATGTGTGTCTGCGCGATTTTGTCATTTTTTTTAACCTAGCGTAATGCAAACAACTCAAAAAACTAATATTTTTTTTTTACATCTTTTTACGTCTTTGTGGTGTCTTTGTGTGTCTTTGTGCGTCTTTGTGGTGTCTTTGTGTGTCTTTGTGCGTCTTTGTGTGTCTTTGTGGTGTTTAGGGTGTCTTTGTGGTATTTAGTAGGACCGCTCAAGTATACTTGAGTGTGTACGCCCCTAAACAGAGAGAGAGTAGGGCACAGATACAGACAGACAGACAGACAGGCAGGCAGACAGACAGACAGACAGACAGACAGACAGACTCAAGAAACAGTTTCATATATTGCAGCGAAGACAAGATTTTTACAATAAATCGGAATTCGTCAGTAAAATTTGGGGTATATTTTTTTCCAATACCTTGTTAACTGATGAAGCGTTGAAAGCACTATAAAAACTTGTACAGGAAGAATGTGCTGATTTTTTAGGGTGCATGCGTAGAGTTTCAAGCAAGTTGCCAGTGAGAAAAGTCACTATTTTGACCAAAACCTCTGGTCAAGACTTCTTGATGGTAAGTTCTAGTGGACAAAAACATTCACACATACGATGATCGCCAGTTTTTTTTTTATTAAGCTGTATATCATTTTTTTTTTTTAAATTGTTCGATTAACTCAAGGTGCTATGCATAAAATTCTTGTCGTGACATGCAGTGAAACAATTAATCTCTAAACAAGTACGGCCAATCAAACTAGGAACAGAAAAGTTACGTACGTCAAATTCTTAAAGGTGTGCAAGGTCATCAATTTACAAGAGACGTACTTCTTAAACAGCAGTAAAGTAAATTTTCTTATATACTTGTATTCGTACTAGCTGGAAATCAGTTGATGACATTTTTTTCCGCTATTTAAAAGTTGTGAAACGTCCACTCTGTCTTAGGAAGTTAGGCCGAGATGACTCATATCTTGGGAGTCCAGAAAGGGGGGGGGGGGGGGCGCTGTAGGATAACTTCAGATGCAATTTGATTATTGTTTTCAAGCTTTAATGTTATCCGTCTGGAAAAAGACGGAAATGTTGAACCCTTGTCATTGTCTAGAGAGGATTATTTATGTTTTACATGGAAAGGACTGTTGATAACAAGCAGGGGGCGGAACCACAACAAGAATGTCTGGCCTTTTTTTTCATTGGCACCAACTGTAACAAGTTATAATGAATTTTTGACAAATATCAGCTAAGTCACATGATCCAATTTCAAAATTGGCTGTGGGTTAGTGCTGTAGGTCAATTTGGAGGAATCTGCTTTTTCTATGATGTTGACTAAAATGATGGATTAAAAGATGATTTTAAAATTGATTCTATACTCTGTCAAAATTTTGGAGTTGAAGTTGTGTTACTTTGAAATTTAGAATGATTTGGAGAATTGGACAATGTTCTTAAGAGTGGTTGGTGAATACAGGCCAAGAATTCTCTAAACATTATTTAATCTCACTTTCATTGGTAGGGAATCTAATCATGACATTTTGTTAACGCCTTACCACACAATCCCGAGTTTTAACAACCCTCAGGAAGAAGGCCTTTTGAAAACAATGTGGGAAAGGAAGAAAATGCTGGTAACCAGCATTTTCTTCTTTTCCCACAATGTTTCCATCCCTATCAAGAACAAATTTCAACTTTTTAGTCATATTTAATATGTCATCTGCGAAGGCTTTCAATTTGGATGAGTCTAAACTTTTGTTGTTTGGTAAACAGTTAAATCCTTGTGTACCTAACCTTTACTTTCAATTCCTTGAAGGACCATCACAGCTAGATTCAATTAGGCAAATACCAGATAAGAGTAAGAATTCATTCAGTGACATGGAAAAGTACATTTAACATGTTTTCAAAAGCAAAATTATCTTAAAAATACATTTGATCACAAACCAGAATTTACCAGATGTATTCCCATTACTTCATAAATCATTTTCGAAACAAAAACAGTCATTCCAGCTGTTGTCAAATGACATCATACAGAGCGTATTCTGTTACTTTCTATATTTATCAAAGATAGGTTTGCTGTGTTTTGCAGATAACTTTTAAGTTACTGAGGAAAAATATTTAGACAAAATGTGACTTTTGTAAGTGTAAACCTATTTTTGACGCATTTCTTTGGCATAGAAAGCTTTTCCGAAATGTTTACATCTATAGAAGCTTGACAGGAGGCACAAAAACTAGTATGCAAAAAAATACATGTATCAGTAGCAAATAGATTCACAAGGGTATGAAAATTCATGGAGTAATGGGAATCAACTATACCTATATTCTATTGTTTCTGTGGCTTACAACACAGAACAAAGTCTGTTACTGAATTTGAAAAATCTAAAATAATATGAATCAAAAGCATTACGGTCTTGTTGTGCCTTGTTCTAGTACATGTTAGGACTTGCTATTTGGTAACCTCTAATGATATTCCTTGTGGTTGCTTTTCCAGGCATGGAGACCAAATCAAAATGTACTTTTTTAATGACCCAGCAGTGGTGACTTGGTACATATTTACTTCATTTTTATCATATGTCACAGTTGTATCTACTTGTTTCTGGTTGTTATTATTATTATTACTATTATTATTGTACTAATTTCAGTGTAGAAACAGATATTCTGATAGACTGACTCGTACAGTACTGTATAGGAAACAGAATCAGAATGGCAGAGATAGAAACATATACCACAGGTTTTGTCGCAAGTCAAAGAGAGAGACTGGCTAAAGCTGTTCTAGAGAATAAAGATACCTCGGCATCCACCCTGGATTTGGTCATGGTGGATATTCCTCTTCAAGTCAAATTCAGAGTGCTTGATTTTTGTGATGTTTTGAGGCAAAACTCGGAGGTAAGGTGTGAGTTTTGTATTTGGTAAAAACAGTAATATTTGGAAGAGATTCCACTTTTCCTTAACCCTTTCCCAAAAGATTGATATTTAACTACCCTTATGGTGAAGTCTTCTGAAAACAGGGTTTAGGGTTGATAGCCAGCATTTTTTCCTTTTCCCACAATGTTTTCTACACTGTCAGAGAGAAGTTCCATTATATGAGCTGTATTGAATCTGCAGTTGCTTTCAATTTGGACCACTTCAAAATTTTGGAGTCTGGTAAAGAGTTTACACATTACCAAACTATCCTGTGTTTTTATGACCTTGAGGAAATGCGCCTTTTGAAAACATTGTGGACTAAATAGAAAATGCCGGTAACCAGCATTTTCTTGTCATATCACAATGTTTTTTATCTTTGTAACAACAAACCCATTATTTGAGCTACATTTCATTTCAATTCAACATTTTGTACAAATCTTTTAACCCTTTATCACATAGACCTGACTTTTAATGACCCTGAGAAGGAAAGCTTTTGAAAACATAGTGGGAAAAGGAGAAAATGCTGGTATCCAGCATTTTCTCCTTTTCTCACAATGTTTTCTATCCTTCCCTAAACAAATTTCAATTTTTGATTGTTGTTTGTCCTCTGCAAATGCTTTCAATTTGGACAGGTCAAAGATTTTGTTGTTTGTTATAGAGTTAATCACCATATTTAATTTATCATTTAAAACTTTTGAGTAGATGGGGATTGCCCTGTCACTCTTTTATGCATATGAAGATCACACATATCCTTCTTAATTTAACCCTTTTACTATCATTAATGTATTTAAATCTTTTTTTAAGCTTAGAAATTACACTTTTAAACAATTTTTATCACAGATATGCGCACTAGATGACAATGCGCCATGAAACAACATTGATTCATGAATGAATGAATGAATGAATGAATGAATGAATGAATGAATGACAAGTCTGTATTAATTTTGTCATATGGTAAAGGGCGAGAGAAGAGTTAATGAAACGGTTTGTCTCAATCACAGACAACATTGCGATTTCAAGCATACAAATGTTTTTGCTAGAATAGCTCAAAAAATAACAGATTTAAATTCAGAATGTGTGCGCTGTTACACGATAAAGGATAATCTCACCATGAAATACCAATTTTCTTCAAAGGAGAAATTTGGCTTTAACTTTTTACTGAATGACAAAATTTTAGACTGGTCAAAATTGAAAGCAATTACAGATGCCAGATGAAATATTGCTCAAATGGTGGGATTTATCCCTTATAGAATAGAAAAACTTTTGGAAAATGCTGGTCACCAGCATTTCCCCTTTTTCGCACGTTGTTTTAAAAAACCCATTTTTCCAGGTTTGTAAGATGTCGGGATTGTTGGACAAAGGGTTAAAATGCTTTAGAAAGAGTGTTTGTTGAAGAAAGGGCATTTGTCATTGTAAAATACTTCATTGTGATTATAATTATTTTTCATGTTATAAATGTTTTAAACTTTTTCCCAGAAAATTAGTGTTAGACTCTTCAAAACTGAAAGCATCTGCAGATGAAATTGGCACAGAATGTACTGACGTTCTTAAAAATGGTAGAATGATTGATTGATTGTATGGTGTTTAACGCCGTTTTCAACATTATTTCAGTTATATCACGGCGGCCAGTGCACCTATCCATGCTTTCCTGGAGTCTCTTTTACCAGTACTCCGCACAATTTTCTTTCCAAGCCACTGGCTGCTTTCCCACATAATCATCGTCAAAACAATGGTCAGCAGTGGGAGAGGAATGAATCCTGTCGCAGTGACTATCATCAATCCTCGGAAAGAAATTGGCCAAGCCAGGGGTCATAGCCAGGGATTGAACCCTGGACCCCGTGTTCTCATGTCCTGCACGCTACCGACTGAGCTACCGGGGCTTGGCTAAAAATGGTAGAAAGCATTGTAAGCAAAACATGAAATTCTGGTCGCCAGCACTTTCTCTTTTTTCCACATTTTTCAAAAGAGTTTTTCCTGGGCATTGTTTGGTTAAGAGTGTACCCTATAACACACAATGCTGAGCTTTAACAACTCTTAGGAAGAAGGCTTTTGAAAATATTGTGGGAAAAGGAGAAAATGCTGGTAACCAGCATTTTCTCCTTTTCTCACAATGTTTTCTACTTTTTCTCAGACAACTTTTCCCACCAGAACCACATTTTATGTATCATCTGCAAATGCTTTCAATTTGGACAAGTCCAAACTTTTGTTGTGAGGTAAAGGGTTAATACCACATAAATCCCTTTTTTTTTTTCAGTCCACCGAATCCCTGAGAAAACTGATCATGGGGTTGAACATCCTGGAGAAATATGGTCGCCATCTTCTGAAACCAGTGGAAAATCGATCCAACATGTGGAGGCATATCAAGTATAGCAATGCTATTTATAGCAGCCGTGTGGACAAATTGAAGGTATATCCTGATATACAAAAGATAACACTGTTGAAATGTAATATATGAGTCATACTCTGTTAAAAGGTGGCTTAATACTTTACCAAATGACAATATTTTAGACTTGTCCGTATGCAAAACATTTGCAGACGACAAATCAAAAGTGGCTCAAATAGCAGAATTTGTCCTTGGTAGAGTAGAAAACATTGTTGGAAAAGGAAAAAATGCTGGTTACTAGCATTTTCTCCTTTTCCAACAGTGTTTTCAAAAGGCTTCTTTCCCAGGGTCGTTAAAACCAGGTCTTGTTTGGTAAAGAGTTAATGCATCTGCAAAAAGTATTGACCCATGTTTGCCTGCATGGACCGAACTTATACTCTTTGCTTTGTGTAAATTTTCTGCTTGTCAAAGGACCATTCTACCTCAGGATTCAGTTGGTTGATCAATAAAATAGAGTTTATGGATCCATGGTGAAATTACGATTTGCTTAGTATTATAGAGATGCATTAAACCCCTATTGCCACAGCATGGGTCATTTAGAGTAGATAACATTGTTTGTATCTTGCATATCATTAGTTGGTAAATTTCTGTATGAATTTACAATATTGTGACAACATAATAACTAAAATTATATTCTTTTACTTTTTACTACAAACAACAAAGTTTTGGACTCTACCTAATTTTAAGCATTTTCAGACGACAAATGTTGCTAGAATGACAATTTTTATCTTTGATTGGGTAAAAAACATTCTAGGAAAAGGAGAAAATGCTAGTTACCAGAATTTTTTTTCTTTTCCCACAATGTTTTTAAAGGCTTCTTCCTCAGGGTTGCCTCTTCTCCCTCTTTAGTTTTCAGTTGATTTAGCAGAAGTGGTAACCTTTGCACCTTCAACTTTTATCTCTATACAACACATTCCAGAGTTTTAAAATACCTGAAGAAAGAAGGTTTTTGAAAACATGGTGGGAAAAGGAGAAAATGCTGGTTACCAGCATTTTCTCATTTTTAACAATCTTTTCTAGCCTTTAAATCATCACCATTTGAGCCAAATTTAATTTGTTGTCTGCAAGTGCTTTGAATTTGATAAGAGTCCAAGGTTTTGTTGTTTGGTTTAGAGTTATAATGATTGGGTTGTCAGAGGTTATGGTCCTTTGAATCCAGTGATAGAGGAACTGGTCAGGGAGTATTCATAGGTCTGTGACAGTTTTAGATTAGTATAAGACTACTGATACTTTATATTGTATTGGCACAACCAAATAGCTCATTGGCTAGCGTGTCTGATATGCAACCTGGTGGTTGTGGGTTCATTACCCAGTTACGGCAATTTTCTTTCTGTCAAGTTTTTGTCTCAAAATGCTGGTGCATGTGAGAAATGTGAGAAAAGCAGTCAGTGGCTCGGAAAGAAAGTTGTGATAGTACTGGTGTAAGAAAGCCAGGAAACACACATAGTTGGATAATTTTTTTTTTTTTCTAGAACATTTTTTAACGTGAATTACTGCAACCATATTGTTTTACAAGAAAGAAAAAAATCATATTTATTGTATGACAGAGTGGAAGGGAGATAATGAGGCTGATGGGTTACACAGAAAACAGACCAGATGGAGTTGCATTCCCTGACAATGGAGAACCAGACCAAAAGACAGTTTTAAATCTTGTTATAGACATTATACTGGGCAGGAAAGAACTGGAGACCTATTTAAAGGGAGAGCATCTTTATCCGAAGTATATTGAGGAGTACATTATAGACGATGTTATGTAAGTGCCAGTTGTTTTGTAATGAAAATGAATGGTGCACTTGGAAAAAATCCTGTACCACACAGTCCTGGATTTTAATAACCCTGAGGTAAAAACTTTCTGAAAATATTGTGGGAAAAGGAGAAAATGCTGGTAACCAGCATTTTCTCCTTTTTCCTCAATGTTTTCTACCCCTTGAAAGATAAGTTTCATCATTTTAGCCACATTTGATTAGTCATCTCCAAATACTTTCGATTTGGACCAGTCCAAAATTTTGTTGTTTGGTAAAGAGTTAATGCATCTTCGTAATGTATTATTAGAAGCAAATGGTTGCATAAGATAAATCCATTTTGTCTTAAACCAGGCTGAATTGTGAGGTAGAATAACTCTTTGACATGCAAAACATTTACTGATCGCAAAAAGTTCAAACCAGGTCAGCATGTGCAAACTGCAAAGGTTGATATGGGTGATATTTTTTGTAGGTGCATTAACCTTTTAACACACATTCAACAGTTTTAACAACCCTGAAGAAAAAGAATATTGAAGACATTGTGGAAAAAGGGAAAAAAATGTTGGAAACCAGTATTTCCTTTTTTCCACAATGATTTCAAACCTTCCTAAATTAAATTTCAACTTTTGAGTCACATTTATTTTGTCATTTGCAAGTGCTTTCAAGTTGGAAAAGTTTAAAATTTTGTCATTTGACAAGCAATGATTTCTTTACCATACACTCCTGAATTTTAAGGACCCTGAAAGAGAAGGCTTTCGATAACAATGTGGGAAAAGGAGAAAATGCTGGAAACAAGCATTTTCTCCTTTTCCAGCAGTGTTATCTACCATTTGAAAGGCAGAAATAACCATTTGAGCTATATATAATTTGTAGTCTGCAAAAGCTTTCAATTTTGTACAGTCTGAAATTTTGTTGTTTGGTAAAGACTTAACCCTTTACCACACAATCCCAACTTTTAACGACCCTGAGAAAGAAGCCTTTTGAAAACATTGTGGGAAAAGGAGAAAATGCTGGTAACCAGCATTTTCTCCTTTTCCCACAATGTTTTCTACCCCTCCCAAAGCAAATTTCAAATTTTCAATCACTTTTCTTTTGTTGTCTGCAAATGCTTTCAATTTGGACAGGTCTAATATTTTGTTGTTTGGTAAAGAGTTAAACCACTGTTACAAAGAGCATGACTCATATTCAGCATGCCGTATGCTAAGCCTGTAACCTTGGCTAGTAACATACAAGGCTTAAAATCAGTGGGTCTGATGTTCAGTTCCCAGTTTCACCAAATTCTTTCAGAGTCTCAATGAGATTCAGTGCAAAAAGATCCATTTCTGTCACAACTGAACATTTTTCCACAATGGTTATGTAGAAAAACAAGCCAATGGCTTGGAAATATATTGGTTACCCAGCACTTTCTTCTTTTCACACACCATTTTCTATTCCTTCAAAGACAAATCTCACCATTTTAGCCATATTTGTCATCTGCAAATGCTTGCAAGGTGGAGAAGTCTGAATTTTGATGTTTGGTAATGAGTTAACTCTGGTAAGCTAATTTTAACTCCTTACCAGACAACAAGATTTTAGACTAGTCCAAATTGAAAGGAATTGCAGATGACAAAATAAATATGAATCAGCAAATGAAATTTGTTTTGGGAAGGGTAGAAAACATTGTGGGAAAAGGAGAAAATGCTGGTAACCAGCATTTTCTCCTTTTCACAAAATGTTTTCAAAAGTTTTCAAAAGGGTAGTTAAAACTCGGGATTGTGTGGTAAAGAGTTAAGCAATAACTGGATACAAAACCAGTCAGTTAGATAAACACTAGTATTTATTTTGATAGATAATTTGTGATAATTATCTTGATAGATAACTAGAGATGCATGTAATTTTTTTCATAGATAGTTTCAAGTAGAAAGAAAAAGTGAACCTTATCTCAGACAAGATTCATTAGTACATGTATAGTCTATGGTATAAATTAGTTTCTTTTGTTTCAGGATGTTCCCCGTGGGGTCCCGGGTTTTTTTAATATATAGAATAGGACCTCGGCCTTTCTCTATGGCATGTCGTAGAAGGCGACTAAAATTAGAGACAAACGGCTGCTTTCCTCGTAATTCGTAGGATTGCAGCAGGCTGGGTAGTTCTTATTCCAAATCCTGTATTTTTTTCTCGATGTAAATAGGGTTTGGAATGGGAATCAATTGGCCTGTGGGACCCCGCGTGGTTTAATCGGGGGTATAAGAATAAACCACTGCAGTCCCGCGATTGTCACATCTGCCATTTCATCTGGCGGAACAAAAGTGACAGCATGCATGTCGTAAAAGGCGACAAAAGGGGCATCATTTTGTGTTTCGTCCATTCCTCATTTATCATGTTTGTCTTATGTTGTTGCACATGTATGTTATTTTCACCTCGCATTATTGTTTACTAAGTAAGTGCGCCCAATATGACCTAAGTTGTCGACGGGCCTTAAAACGCTATTCATCTATTCATCTGTTTCAGGATGTGTACTTTTTAATAGATATTTATGTCACAAGATAGTTTAATATGACAATTTACATGGTTGTAGGGTCCTGCGTGGCTTGGTGGTAAAGTGTGGGACTCATAACCTGGAGGCCCTGGGTTTGAGCCGCACCGGATCCACTGGGCTTTTCGAAGGGGCGTCTTTGGGCAAGACACTCCAGAGCCCTAGCCTAGTACTGGTAAAACCCAGGAAAACATGAATATGTGAGCTGTCGCTGTGATATGACTGAAATAATGTTAAAAGTGGCATAAAACACCATTTAATCAATCAATCAATCAATCAATCAATCAATCAGTTACATGGTTGTACAAGCCTAACCATTTATCAGACAGTCCATGTTTTAATGACTGTGAGGAAGAGGGCTTTTGAAAATATTGAGACAATAATCAGCAGTGAGAGAGGAATGAATTCTGCTGTAATGACTACCACATATCCTTGAAAAGAAATTGGCAGAGCTGCAGATTTTGAACCAGGGACCCCTGGTCTAGAGTCCTGTATGCTTTGGGCTGTGCTACCGGGCTGGAATGAATATGAAAATACGGGTGTAGAATGAAGTTTTGAAACATCCTTTCAAAAGGTAGTTGAGTAATCAATATAAAACATAATTATTAAATTATAATATCATTAAATGTAAAAAACATTGTGGCAGCTGGAGGAATTTGTATTATCAGCAACTTCCCCTTTTGTCTGTATGTTTGTCATAGTATTCCTCTGCTGGATACAAAAAGTTTTTAGAAGGCATTTGGCATGAGGTCAAACTGCTTTCAAACATAGGGTCATTCAACAATGTTTCGTGTCTATAGGTTCAAAGCAACAGACAATGTCACAGAGCCACCAGCTGATCATGTCAAAGCCACAACTACTGTTGAACAACAAGGAGGACTAGACTTTCAGCCAGAGACTTTACCTGCCTTAAGTTTAATGGAAACCATGTCAATCCCTGGAAACAGTGAATACATTGCCCAGGCAATTGATAATCCTGAGCACATGGCCCAGACAGTTAGTGATCCTGATCACATCCCCCAGATGGTTGGAAATTCTCATTACATCCCCCAGGTGATTGGTTATCCTGAAAACATCGCTCAGGAGATGAGTAACCCTGTGGGAGTGAGTGAACAATTCAGAAAGCCCCAGCATCAGAATTTCAGTACCACACAACAAGTGCCAGTGGTGTCAAGTCCAAAACCTAGTCTGAATGTAGGCTTGAGGCTTGATGAAACTCGTACTGAGGTATGTTTATTACATAATAGATATCTTCATTGTATATTGGAAACACTGAACAATATAATGTTTGTTTTAAACATCCACCTCGGACCAGTTTGAAAATGGGTCATTTCTGATCAAAAACTAGGTCATAAGGTCTAATCTTTAAAAAAAAAGCTTGTGTAAACCTTTTAGTTCAGTACTCACTGTTAGAATGTTTGTCTTGATGATGTTTAAGATGTGTATGAAAATGGGTCATGTTTGGTCAAAAAGTAAAATTGTGTCACTAAAATTGTGTCATTTGTTGAAGAGTTACGACACTGTTTGTGATATTTTTTCTTTGTTTTTAACCATTTCAGCCTGACAATCAAGAAACTCCCTATGAAAAAGAAGGAAAGACTCCAAGTATAGGTAAGTATCTATGTTTTATGCATGGAGCTCTTTAATGTCTGTTGGGGTCCTGCCCAATGGTCTGGTTGAGGGGTAAGTATTCTAGGGACCCTGGGTTTGATCCTTGCCAAATACTGTATAAGTGGAAATTTTTGCAATGTGGAAATTTTTGCAATTTCACAAATTTGAAAAATTCGCAGTCTTTTCTGTTTGTGTATTGTACCAAAAGCATACTAACAAATAACGGGTGTTTTGAAATCGCAAATATTTCGTTGCGCAAAATGTCCTTAATCAGTAATTCACAAATTTTTCGACACTCGTATATATCCACGTATACAGTACATTAATGTTTTTATGGCATAATTTCTTTCTGAGGTTTTGAAGCTTATGCACATTAGAACAGATAAAGTATATGACAATTGTTGTTGCTATCATAGTTAGCTCTTTTTAACCTTTACCAGACAAAAAAATGTTTGACTTGTCCAAATTGAAAGCATTTGCATTAGATGCAGCTCTAATGGTAAGATTTTTTCTAAAAATGTAGAAAACTTTGTAGGAAAAGGAGATAATGCTGGCTACTATTTCCTACCGTTTTTACAACAGAAACCATCTTTAAAGGTACAAAGAATTGGTGTTCTGAAAATGCATTTAAGTTGGTGGAGATCTAAAATTTTTGTTTTGTTGTAAAGAGTTAACCCTTTACTACACAACCCTCGAGGAAAAGGCCTTTTCAAAAGATTGTTGGAAAAGGAGAAAATGCTGCTGGTAACCAGCATTTTCTCCTTTTCCAACAATGTTTTCTACTCTATCAGAAGCGAATTCTGTCATTTGAATTACATTTAAATTGTCGTCTGCAAATACTTTCAGCTTAGACCAGTCCAATTTTTTTGTCGTTTGATAAAGAGTGAAGAGAAAAATCAGAAAAGGTCTGACTCACATGTTCACATATCTTATTCCTGCCCACTACTTCTTTACAGTCTGTGATATATGTGGCGACAATCGGGCTGAAGTAATTTGTCAACAGTGTGACAGTAAACAACTGTGTCAGGGTTGTCACATAAAGTGGCACAAACATCCGAAAAGACAAAATCATCAAGTAGAATTAATGAGACCTATGACAAGTGCAGAGGCTAATCAGCAACCAAATGTCATTGTTGGTTTTAAAGACAATCAAGTTGAGTCTGTCTGTCAGTCTGAGGCAGTATCAGCTCCAAGAAATACAGTGCAGCGGCCACAGCAGCAACAACAGCGGTATCAAGTGCATGAAGTTCAAAACCCACATTTTCCTGTTGCTGACCAACAAGGCAGCAGACCAACATTTAATCTGCATCATATTCATGCATTCCAGCAGCACCAACCCTACACACAGATTCCCTCGTTTCAACATTATGGTAAGATAGGTCTGTTTTCTTATATGCCCACAGGGACATATTACATTATACCACTGGGTCCATATTCACCAACCATTCTAAAGAACTTAGCCTAATTTTGGATTTAGAAAGTAACACAATTTTGGATTTAGAAAGTAACACACCTTCTGATTGGTTGAACCAAACATTGGGAAAACCATTTGGTTTAGTTAATCAGAAGTTGTGTGTCTATTGTTTTTTTTAAATTAGAAAGTTCATGAGAATAAGACCATGAATGCTTTTCAAGAATGGTTGGTGAATACAGTCCCTGGTTGTTAATCTGTCTGTCTGTAAGTCAGCAACTTTATGTCCACTGTACATCTCTTGAACCTCTTGTCTGATTTTAAACATAATTCAGACATGTTTGCAGTTTGATGAGAGACATGCAGAGCAGAGACTTTAGATGTCAGGCATCAAAGTCATGATCACAGGAAGAGATTAAAGGTCAAAAGTCTCTTTCCTTAGGAACATAAAAAGCAGGATTATCTTTTTGACATTAACACTCTTCGATTGTGTCGTGAATGAAATTTCAAGAGTTATGCTTCATTTCCTTGCCCAGCATTGTCAGTAATTTTTGAAATGGTAGAAAACATTGCAGGCACAGAAAAAAAATACTGGTGTCCTTGTTTCCTAGATGTTTTGGAACCAAATGCTGGTTGTCAGCAATTTCTCCTTTTCCTAGGTCCGAGGCACAGGATTGTTTGAAAAGGGTAAAATTTTGAAAGGGGAAAAAAAGGTAAATTTGAAGGAAACAAAAAGTGAGCCATGCTCTGTGGAAAGGGAGTTTATTGCACCTGCAAAAAGTATTGACCCAGGTAAGCCTGTGCAGACTTGGGCTGAAACATTTTGCTAACGGTCAACTTCCTGCACATGTCAAAGGAACATTCTGCCTTAAAATTAAGTCGTTTGTCAGACAAAATGGATTTTATGGATCCATAGATATGTGATGGCTTGCTTGGTTTAATGCATTATCACATGACCAAAATATAGATGTCCAAATTGAAAGTATTTGCAGAGGACAATCTAAATGTGACTTAAATGATTGAATGCGTCTTTGATAGGGTGAAAAACATAGTGGGAAAAGGAGAAAATGCTGGTTACCAGCATTTTCTCCTTTTCCCACAATGTTTTCAAAAGTTCTCTCCCTCAGGGTTGTTATAAGGGTTGTTATAAGGTTGGATTATGTGGTAAAGCTTTAAACTCCCTTTTGCAAGAGTATGTCTCAAATTTTGCTTTTATTTTTTTAAGTCCCTGGAGAAGTTATATCTCATAAAGAAGGAGTGACCATAATGTATGACCCAATGTCTAACCGCCAATTTGAAGTGTCTAGCATACCATACAGATTTAACATTCCAAGTATGCAACAAACATCAGGCAGTCAACAGTAAGTATACAGTCTGCTGTTTTATTATTTTAAAAACAATCTTTATGTGTATGGGGGAGGGGCTTTATGATTTTGTCCTATCAAAGACTATTGACAAGCAATTTTTGCTTTTGTCTCTGTGTTTAATATTGTATTCATGTATTGGCCCTTTTCCCAGAGGTTAAAATCTTCAACCTTATCAAATTGTAAGCATTTCGCAGGCAACAAAAAATTAAATGAGCTATGCTCTGGCAAAAGGGGGTGTAATGCATCTCCATGATGCTTTAAGCCAAACAAGTCATCGCATAATTATGGATCTATAAAAATTCATTTAGTCTATCCATCGACTGCATATGGAGGTAGAATAGTCCTTAGGCATGCAGAAAATTTACAAATAACAAAAAGTATCAACCAAGGTCAATGTGCATGGACTGAGCAGGCTGAAGCGCCCTTTTCATATAATATGGCGGAATTAAATGTAGCCCAAATGATTGAACTTGTCTTTGAAAGGATAAAATGACCCAAAGATGGAGATAGATTAGCCTGTTAACCGTTTACCAAACAATCCCTGGTTTTTACAACCCTGAGATAGAAGCCTTTTGAAAACATAGTGGGAAAAGGAGAAAATGCTGGTTACCAGCATTTTCTCCTTTTCCCACAATGTTTTCTACTCTGCTGGAGACAAATTTCAATTTTTGAGTTACGTTTATTTTGTTGTCTGCAAATGCTTTCAATTTCAAAAAGTCTAAAATTTTGTCGTTTGGTAAAGAGTTAAGGGTACAAGATTTGCATTGAAAAAGGATAAGATAATAGTACCGGCATTATCTCATTTTTCCACTATCTTTTCGAAAGCCTCAGGCATGGGATTGTGTTGGAAACAGTCATTAAAGGTTTGACTTCTTTCTCCTTTCTTTTATTTGTAACCCTTTACCAGACAATAGAAATTTAGACTTGTCGAATTGGAAGCAACTGCAGGTAAAATATGGCTTAAATAATGGAATATATCTTTGAAAGGGAAGAAAACATTGTGGTAACAAGCATTTTCTCTTCCTTTTACAATATTTTCAAAAGGCTTTTTTCCTTAAGGTTGTTAAAATTTGGGATTGTGTGGTAAAGGGTTAGTCTGAACAGTTAAGGGTTAAATCACAGTAAATGAAAGCTCTAGTTTTGAGTGTTTGAAGAATTTTGTTTTCCTTTCCTTTAGCCTGTGTCTGGTAATTCTGTACCAGACGGTCCCATGTTTGAACCAAATTGAGGAGGGGGCATGTCTTAGAAAATATAGTGGGAAAATGAGAAAATGCAGATAAATAGCACTATGTTTTCAAAAGCCTTCTTGTTCAAAGAGTTTTGATGATGTTTTCTTAAGCCTTTGTATGGTGGTGGTTAAAAAATGTAGTTTTGTGTTAAAGGGTTGGTTATCCTTGTACCAAATGACAAAATTTTGGATTGGAATAATTTGAAAGCATTGCTTATGACAAATGTGGCTATTATAATGATTTCTGTCTTTGATAGGGTAGAAAATATTATTGGAAAAGGAGAAAATGTTGGTTATCAGCATTTTCCCTTTTCCTACAATGTTTTCAAAAGCCTTCTCTGTCAGGGTCCTTAAGAGTCAGGATTGTGTGGTTAAAATGGATTTTCCTTTATTTCAGACATTTAAACACCTCTCCCAATCAAGTACAAGGCAAGGATAGGAAGTCACAGTTTCTCCCCGAGGGACCACAGCAACTTCGGTCTGGTCATATGAGCTCATCTAGCATGTCAAACTTTTCCCAACAGAGATACCCTCAATCTGCAGCTGGCTACCCTCTTGCAGCACCTTCCGGACAAATTTTTACATCCAAGCCAAACTTTGTTGCGATGTCTTATCCCGAAATGTTTCAATATCTCAGTAACACTGGAACAGATCCCAGGTTTGAACCAAGGGAGAACAGCATGACACAGGGACGAGGTCATGTTGCATCACCGCCACCTAATCTTTCAAATGGAAAGCCTATTCCAACTTCAAATCCATCATTATCAGCAACAGGTTCAAGACTGTTGGCAAGGATTGAAAATATTCCGAATCTTGAGAGACGAATGTCAAGATTGGACATCGATCTTGAGAACTTAAGAGAAGATCTAAAAGAATGGGATAAACAGATCGATGACATTATTGTGAGAAATCCCAATTTTTTTCAGGATGAGGAATATGTAAGTCTGAATAAAAAGAAACGCAAACATTTGAGCGATATTAAAATACTGAAGGCTTATCAAACAGAATTAGAAGAAGATATTGCTGAAGCAGATCAAAATGAAATCCGCCTACCAGAGCACCACAACAGACTCCCTTTATCACGGGTACTTGATACAGAAACACAAGATAGGACCTCCCCAGGATCTTCCAGTTCTCATCCCTCAGGCTCTACTTTGGTCCCTAGAGATCTCCAGATATCACCTGACACAGCAGCCCAGATCCTCAAAGGCCCAGAAAGCACCAAATACCAGCCAGCAAAGTACACTCCCGGTGCACCTTTAGGGGCCCAAACATCATCAGTGGAGGAAACCCCATGCTTGAAATTATCAAGTCTAGAAGGAAGTGTGAGCGAAGGTGGTGATATTCCTGAAGATGTGAAAAGAATGCTTGTGCTTGATCAGTCACCATTTGACAAGCCAGCGCAGCAAATGAATGTTCCTGGTGAACCCAATATACAAGAGGAACAGAAGGTTAAATACCCGCCTGATGTTAAAAATGTGCAGCAAGAGATCAATAAAGATATACCTGTGTCAAATAATGTGACAGCTGGACAAGGGGCAGCAGGGGTTCAGATTAAATCGGGGCAATCAGCCCCAAACTTACAACAGATCAAACATGCGAGTCCTCCTATCAGAAGTAAATCTGTACCAGACATGCCGCAATGGGAATGTGAGCACTGTACATTTATAAATGAAGTTACTTCTAACGTATGTAGCATGTGTTTTAAAACAGCAGACAAACCCAAAGTTTTGTCATCTGCCCAGCATAACCAAGAGGAAAGCGAACAGTTTGTTGAATGTGAACATTGCACATTTTTAAATAAGAAAGGTTACACTCAGTGCGAAATGTGTGAGAATACGGTGGCTCATAGGAAAGTAAAAGATGTTGAGCAGAAAGACGTAAAACTTCAAGCTGCTGGATCTTCCAAAGACATGCCAGCAAAAACACGAGAATTCGATGCGATCATCAAAAATGATCAAGATCAGGTAAAAGCCATAGACAAGTTTTGTTACACATTTAGCCCTTTACCGCACAATGCCAACTTTTTTCAGACCTGTAAAAGAAGCCTTTTGAAAACATTGTGGGAAAAGGAGAAAATGCTGGTGACCAGCATTTTCTCCTTTTCCCACAATTTTTTCAACTCTATCAAAGAAATATTGCACCATTTTAGCCGCATAGAAATTGTCGTCTGCAAATGCTTTCAGTTTGGACAAGTTCAAAATTTTGTCGTGTGGTACAGGGTTAAATATTAACTGTTTACCAAATGACAGAAGTTTAGACTTGTCCAAGTCAAAAATATTTGCAGACGACAACTTGAACATGGCTTATATGACCGAATTTGTCTCAGAAAGGATAGAAAGCATTGTGCCAAATGCAGAAAATACACTTTTTAAAATACACTGTAAGGGTTAACCTTTACCACACAGTCTCAAGTTTTACAGACCTGGGCCTGTATTCACCAACAATTCTTAAGAGCGTTCTTTGTCTTATTCTCCAAAATTTTCTACATTTGGAAGTTACACAACTTCTGATTGGCTACAACAAATATTTTAGCCAATCAGAAGTTGTGTTACTTTCAAATGTGCAAAACTCTGGAGAATTAGACAAAGAACGGTCTTAAGAATGGTTGGTGAATACAAACCCTGATGGAGGAGGCTTTTCAAAACATTGTGGGAAAAGGAGACAATGCTGGTAACCAGCATTTTTTCCTTTTCCCCCTACAATGTTATCGACTCTATCACAGACCGTGCTTGCAATGCAGAGAGTCTAGAATTTCTTCATGTGGTAAAGGGGCAAAGGGATATTAAAGTAGGTTTTGACCCAGTATTGTGGGAGGGGGTGAAAGTCTATATTTTGTTAAGGAAAAACTAAAAGGATATGGAAATGACTTTTTACCCTTAGCTGGAGAAAAACATAAGACATTTAACTCTCTACCACACAGTCACAAGTTTTAATGACCCTGATGGAAAAGCCATTTGAAAACATAGTGGGAAAAGGAGAAATGGAAAAGCCTTTTGAAAACATTGTGGGAAAAGGAGAAAATGCTGGTAACCACACTTTTCTCACACTGTTTTCTATCTTATCATGGACAAATTCCATCATTTAAATGGCATTTAGATTGTCGTCTGCAAATGCTCTCAGTTTGGGTAAGTCTGAATTTTTGTCTTGTGGTACAGAATTAAAAGAAAAACAATGTTTTTGAAAGCTTTCCTTTCTCGGGGTTAGCCCTTTATCAAGCAATCCTGCATTTTAATGAACCCTGACAAAGACGGCTTTTGAAAACATTTTGAAATAGAGGATCTTACATGAGTGTTTAATGTATTATCATTTTTATCAAACGAGTTGACTAAAATTATATGATGCGAGCCTTGGTGAGCGTCATATACATTTTAGTCAATGAGTTTGATAAAAATGATAATACATAAACACTCATGTAAGATTCTATTTATCACATAAAATGAATGGAAGACAACTATGTATCCTCCATCATCACCTTCAACCTATAAACCATTCACAGGTCCATGTTTACAGGTGTAATTTGGTTTGAAATGTGTACATACACACAAAGATAGCTCTATGACATGTACATCAAAAGTAGAGTGAAACAGTTTCAATTATGGGGTATGTCGGACTATTTCAGAATTTTCTTGAATTTGAATGACTTGCACTGCATTTCTTTTTTTTATTGACCATGAAAATCATAGTATTTTTCCCACATGTGTACGTCTTAGCAACAATGACGTCATTTTTCCATAAAATGGTGCAGTAGCACAAATTCTTTCACACGCCGCAGTTGGTTTCGCCGGTATCACAAGTTCATAACAAAATAATCAGAACTGGGACCCAAAAAAATGATAATACACGAGTGTATTATAAAGATAAGTCACTGCTGGAGGTGGTTTTATGTGATAAAATGCTTATTAAAAGATATTTTCATTTTCAAAGGTGTACATGGAGAAGAAGGCAGCCCAGGAACAGTTTGACAAAATAAACCTCAGTGGAAACTCTGTGGCTAGTAACAGTAGTGGGAAAGTGACTGTAGTAGAAAACAGCGGTATAGGAGCTAAGACAAATTTACCTACCAACATACAGACAGCAGTGGAAAAAGAACCAGGCTTATCTAAAGGTAAATATTTGAACCTTGTTCTTGCAAAAGGGAGTTTAACCCATTACCAAACAATCCCTGGTTTTTATGACCCTGAGATAGAAGCCTTTTGAAAACATTGTGGGAAAAAGAGAAAATGCTGGTAACCAGCATTTTTCCCTTTTCCCACAATGTTTTCTACCCTGCTGGAAACAAATTTCAATTTTTGAATTATGTTTATTTTGTCGTCTGCAAGTGCTTTCAATTTGGACCAATCTAAAATTTTGTCGTTTGGTAAAGAGTTAAGGCATAATTTTTTTTGTTGTTAGATTATTGAGAATGTATAGTGATTCAATAATTCTAAACACTGTTTAGCTGCCCAGAATTTCTTTAAATGTCCATCTAAAAAGTTTCTGTTCATACCTCTATTATTTTCTTGTAAAGGGAGGTAATAATAATCTCCCTTGCTTGTCTTGAAGGTACAAATCGACCCACTGAAAGTACCCAACCAGACATTGCTAAAGTTCAGAAGATGGATGAACTTCAGCCAGCTCAGCTGTCACAGCACTTGGGATCAGGGGCGATCCCAAAAAGTTTTAAAGGGTCAGGTGACTTCATCAAATCTATTGAACAGATTGAGTTGAAGAGAAACCAAGAACAGATGGGTCTGGATGGACATGAACTTATGACAGCTATAAAGGTCAGTTTTTAGCTTTGACTGTTTTGGGGTCCTGCCAGGTAGCTCAGTGGTTAGCGTGTTTGACTCATGACCTGGTGGTTGTGACTTTGATATGCTTTAAAGGGGAACTTTCTTTCTGGCGATTTGTCACCTATGATGCATCTGAGAAAAGTAGTCAGTGACTTGGAAAGAATGTTGTGTCAGTACTAGTGTGAGAAAGCTAGGAAACACATACGTAGGTGCACTGACAGCCTTGATATGGCTTACGCTGTTTAAACGGCATTAAACTCCAGTACATGAAACCCCCTTTTGCCAGGATGCAGCATATTTACTTCAAACTTGGGATTATTGTTGACTATCATAAGAAAACCCATATCAGATGGGAAAGTAACTTGCATAATATTTCTGACTCAGTTATGCCCTGATTCGAACATCAGCATCTGCATGTGATGCTCCTGTTTTGCATTGATTCTGCTATATAGGAGTGATCAGTTGAAGCTTTTAACTCCTTACAGTACACTCCTGAGTTTTAATGACCCTGGTGCAGACAGCTTTTGAAAATATTGTGGGAAAAGGAGAAAATGCTGGTAATGTTTTCTACCCTAATATACACATTCCATAATTTTAGCCACATTAAAATTGTCGTCTGCAAAAAATTTCAATTTGGTCAAGCCTACGTTTTTGTTTTATGGGAAAGAGTTAAAGAAAACACTAAAATTTTACAATTTGTTCCAGATGGCAGAAGGGCTCGACTTTGACATGGATGAAATAGAAATAGCTTTAAAACACTTTCATGAAGATGATATGAAGCTTGTGGATTGGCTCAAAGAAAAGTGGAATTCTATGATAAAGATGGTGGAAGAAATGACAGCAGAGAAGGGAAAAACTTTGACTTCGAATACTGTTGGTGACGTGTCCAGGGAGGAAGCAAAAGCAGCTCTCATACACTGTGATGGTCATGTAGAAAATGCTGTAAAAAAATGTATCGAGGATAGACAAAATAAGGTAAGTGTTGTTTTAGTTATTGTTTGATTCTTGTAAATTTGTTTATTAACATTTATCCTTTGACTTATATTTCATTTATCGTTCATCAGTAAATTCTCCATTCCTGCTCAGATTTGTAACTTTTGTATTAACTCTTTACCACAAAATCTCAAGTTTCAATGACCCTGAGGTAGAAGCATTTTCTCCTTTCCCCGAAATGTTTTCTACCCTTTCCGAGACAAATTTAACATTTGAGCCATGTTTAAATTGTTGTCTGCAAAGGCTTTCAATATGGATGAGTCCAAAATTTTGTTGCGTGGTGAAGAGTTTAGCATAACTCTTGCAAAAGAGGCGAGATCAGGTATCGAAAAATACGCAGCCTTGAAGAAAGTCATCACCATTATCATTTTTAGCTCCACTGGCCAAAGGCCAGTGAGCTATTGTCATGGCGTTGTGTCCGTCGTGAGTCCGTCCGTCCGTCCGTCCGTTCGTCCGTTCGTCTGTGCGTGCGTCCGTAAACTTTTTCTTTAAAAAACTTCTCCTCAGAAACTATTGACTGGATTTTTACCAAATTTCACAGGAATGTTCCTTTGGTGGTCCTCTTTCAAATTCCTTCAAATAATTGTGTTCCATGAAGAATTCTGGTTGCCATGGCAACCATAGTAAAAAACCTTTAAAAATCTTCTCCTCCCAAACCGCTATTTGGATAGCATTATTATTTTGCAGGAATGTTCCTTAGATACAGGTTTACAGAATTCCTTAAAAAAAAAAAGATCTGTCAAAAAACATGGCTTTTATGGGAGACTCATTTTCCTTTTATGGTATAAAGTAAAATCTTTGAAAAATTTCTTCTCTAAAACTATTCATTGGATTTCATTGTTGTTTTGCAGGTAAGTTCCTATGGTGGTTGTCTACCAAATTGTTTCTTCAGTGAGCTAAAATGCAGGATTGAATGATAATTGTTAAAAACTTCCTTTCGCCATTATAGAAATATCAGGTCCCCGTGGGGTCCCGGGTTTTTTTTAATTTATAGAATAGGACCTCGGCCTTTCTCTATGGCATGTCGTAGAAGGCGACTAAAATTAGAGACAAACGGCTGCTTTCCTCGTAATTCGTAGGA
This sequence comes from Hippopus hippopus, assembly GCA_946811185.2. Classification (NCBI taxonomy): domain Eukaryota; kingdom Metazoa; phylum Mollusca; class Bivalvia; order Cardiida; family Cardiidae; genus Hippopus; species Hippopus hippopus. Next base: position 7,662,150 of record OX328103.1, on the reverse strand, counting down.
TTGCAGCAGGCTGGGTAGTTCTTATTCCAAATCCTGTATTTTTTTCTCGATGTAAATAGGGTTTGGAATGGGAATCAATTGGCCTGTGGGACCCCGTGTGGTTTAATCGGGGGTATAAGAATAAACCACTGCAGTCCCGCGATCGTCACATCTGCCATTTCATCTGGCGGAACAAAAGTGACAGCATGCATGTCGTAAAAGGCGACAAAAGGGGCATCATTTTGTGTTTCGTCCATTCCTCATTTATCATGTTTGTCTTATGTTGTTGCACGTGTATGTTATTTTCACCTCGCATTATTGTTTACTAAGTAAGTGAGCCCAATATGACCTAAGTTGTCGACGGGCCTTAAAACGCTATTCATCATTATTCATCATCAGAAATATCAGGCCTGTGGAGCGATACAGGCGCTCAAGCGCCTCTAGTTTTGTTTGCAGTAGCTTTGGGTATGTCTTGAATAGTCAGCTTATATTTAAGGTGAATCCACTTTTTTAGCTCCACTGGCCGAAGGCCAGCGGGCTTATGTCATGGCCCGGTGACCGTCGTGCATCCGTCCATCCGTCCGTCCGTGCGTTAACTTTTTTTTTTAAACTTCTTCTTCTCTGAAACTACCCATCCAAATTTGATGAAACTTCACAGAAATGATCCTGCCATGGTCCTCTTTAGAATTTCTTGAAAGAATTTGATTCCTTTAAAAACTCTGGTTGCCATGGCAACAAAACTGAAAAAAATTGAACATCTTTGAAATCTTCTTGTCTGAAACCATAAGGCCCAGGGCTATCAAATTTGGCATGTAGCTTTATCTAATGGACCGCTATCAAATTCCTTCATATTATAGCCCTGGGGACAAAATTGGCTCTGCCCAGGAGATCACAAGTTTAACATGGGCTTATATAGTGACGAAAATTTAAAATAGTAATCAAGGGAAATGACTCCTGTTATACAAGATAAAGTTTGTTACTATTTACCTCCCTTGATTATCAGACTGCACTTATACATTATTGGAGTTTGGTATTCAAGTTTTTTGGAGGGGAAATGTCCTGTTTTAAGGGAGAGTGATTTATTTTGATGCTAATGGTTATGCTCACATGAATGGAATGTTTAATGTAAAGTAAGGTTTCCATCACTCAAATTTTTTCAGAACTTTACCTTTCATGCTAATGAATAAACCTGCTTGTATTCACTGACATTATCTTTGCATTTAAAAAGATATGACTGTTTTTGTTCGGCGGGTGGGGTGGAGGTTATGTTATCAAAGTAAGTTTATTACCATACAGACTTTTTATGCTGTATGTCTCTGTCAATGCCAATTAAGCGCATGATACGTTAATTTTACTCGTTAAGAAATGACAATTTTTTTTTACTGTACCAAGTTTAAAGCCATTGCAAAAAGACAAATTGAATGTAGCTTAAATGACTATTTCTGTCTTTGATAGGTTAAAAAACCTTGTGGGAAAAGGAGAAAATACTGGCTGACAACATGTTGTCCTTTTCTCACGATGTTTTTGAAAGCCTTCTCTTTCAGGGTCATTACGTGGTAAAGGGTTAAAAAGCCAGTGGAGCGATACAGGGCCATCATGGCCCTCTTGTTTCATTACCCTTTACCATTTAGACCATGCTTGAACAAACCTGAGGATAGACAAGCATTTACTCCATTTCCACAGTGTTTTTTACCCTTTCATTCAAAGGCAAATTTCATCATTTGAGCCACATTTGATTTGTTGTCTGCAAATGCTATTTTGAACACATTCTTAATTTCATCTTCTGGTAAAGGATAAACAGTAAACTTTAAACGAATGTTTGCTCCAATAAACCTTCTATATATTTGTTTTAAAAGTTCAAGAAGATAACACATAGCGGTCAGTACGCCTGTGAGGACATACTGACGGCGCTGTTTCAAAATCACGGTGATACAGATGAGGCCTTGGATCAGCTTAACCAATCTGTCATTCAGACCTATATCGACAGGCTTTGGGATGATGAGAACAATTTATTGGGTGAGTGTCTGTTAAAACTTTATCACACAACCCTGAGTGTAAATGACCCTGGGAAAGAAGCCTTTTGAAAACATTGTGGGAAAAGGAGAAAACACTTGCAACCAGCATTTTCTCTTTTTCCCACAATGTTTTCTACCCTATCAAATACAGAAATCATCATTTGAGCAACATTATATTTGTCCTCTGGAAATGCTTTAAATTTGATCAAGTCCAAAATTTTGTCGTTTGGTTAAGAGTTAACTCTGTACCAAACAACCATATTTTAGACTTGTCCAGATTGAAAGCATTTGCAGACGACATATTCAAGGTTTGGCTCAAATAATGGACTTCATCTTTGAAAGAGTATAAAACATCATGGGGACAAAAAAGGTTGCCAGCATTTTCTCCTCTTCCCAATGTTTATTTGTTTCCTGTGATGTAATACCAGGGGTGATAACTGTCAAAATTCAGTGGGCAGCATTTTGCAGGGATCACAAACTTCCAACTCAATCAGCCAAGCGTGATTAGAGCACCAACCTTGGCGAGCATAGATGTATTGCAAAACTTCAACTCAATCATCCAAGGGTGATTACAGCAAAGTAATGATCACCACCCTTGGGTAGCATAGATGTATTGCAAAACTTCAACGCAGTCATCCAAGGTTTATTAATGCAAAGTAGTGATCACCACCCTTGGCTAGCATAGATGTATTGCAATAGGGACAAATATGTCTCAATGAAGCTTTCTTTTTTCAACTCTACCAAAAGACAAGATTTTAGACATGTCCGAATTGAAAGCATTTGCAGATGACAAAATAGATGTGACTTGAAATTTGAAATTTGTTTTGGGAAAGATAGAAAAGATGGTGAGAAAAGGAGAAAATTCTAGTTATCAGAATTTTCTCCATTTCCCACAATGTTCTAAAGACTTCTACTAGAGGGCTGTGAAAAGTCGGGATTTTATGGTGAAGGGTTAAATGAAGAAATTTTCCTTTTTCCATAAAGTGTTCAACCAATGCAAGGTCTGCAATAAGAAAGTAAATCTGTAGTATATAAGAATTTGATACATAGAAGTGATAAGATATACTTGGATATTTCACTACAGGAAGACAAGCAATGCTGACCCAGGCTGCTGCCAGACAAGATGACTTAAACAGGAGTGTGTGTAACAGTGTGGTGGGTGAAGAAGGCTTCCAGGCAATCATTAAGGATTTGAACACAGATAGAGATGTAAATTATTTTCTTCTAAGACTTAATCCTTGGGTTGCTTAATGCGATTCAAGGGTTTTTTGCAGACAGTGTAGATCAAGATCAGACTGCACAGAACGTGCACTGTCTGATAAGGAGATATTTTTTTCACCTTAAAATAACTGAAATAGTTTGTTTACTATAGGCTTGAAAGTTTTATTTAACTTGTTTAGCAGGTTAAGGGGTAACGCTTAAGAAAATGAAAAATTTTTAGGCATGTCCAATTTGAAAGTATTTGCAGACAACAAATAAATGTGACTGAAAAATTGAAATATTGTATTGGCAAGGATAGAACACAATTCGGGAAAAGGAGAAAATGCTGGTTACCAGTATTTTCACATTTTCCCACAGTGTTTTCAAAAGGTGTCATCATCAGCGTCATTAAATGACGGGATTGTGCTGTAGAGGGTTTACCTTTTACTGTACATTTAATGCATCTACACTTGACAGATTTATTCAACACCGGTAAAGGAGTTGTTACTCAGAACAAATGCCCTGAATATTTTTCCGTATCGATAGAATGAAAAAGTATAGTCCTCTCTTTCAAATGCTTTCCTTTTTAGCTCACCTGAGCACAAAGTGCTCATGGTGAGCTTTTGTGATCGTGCTGTGTCCGGCGTCCGTCGTCAACTTTTACCTTGTGTATGCACTAGAGGCCACATCTCCAGTCCGATACTCGTGAAACTTGGTCAGAATGTTTGTCTTGATGATATCAGGTCAAAAACTAGGTCACTAGGGCAAATCTTAGAAAAACCTTGTGAACGCTCTAGAGGCCATATTTTCAGTCCAAAACTCCTGAAAATTGGTCAGAATGTTTGTCTTGATGATATCGGGGACGAGTTCGAAAATGGGTCATGTCAGGTCAAAAACTAGGTCACAAGGTCAAATCTTAGAAAAACCTTGTGTACGCTCTAAAGGCTATATTTTCAGTCCAATGCTCTTGAAAGTTTGTCAGGATGTTTGTCTTGATAATATCTCGGATGAGTTTGAAAATGGGTTATGTCAGGTCAAAAACTAGGTCACTAGGTCAAATTTTAGAAAAACCTTGTGTATGCTCTAGAGGCCATATTTTCCTTCCAAAATTCTTGAAAATTGGTCAGAATGTTTGTCTTGATGATATCTTGAACGAGTTCGAAAATGGGCCCTGTCGGCTAAAAAACTAGGTCACTAGGGCAAATCTTAGAAAAACCTTGTGTACACTCTAGAGGCCATATTTTCAGTCCAAATCTCTTGAAAGTTTGTCAGAATGTTTGTCTTGATGACATCTTGGATGAGTTCAAAAATGGGTCATGTCGAGTCTAAAACTAGGTCACTAGATCAAATTTTAGAAAAACCTTGTGTATGCTCTAGAGGCCATATTTTCAGACCAAAACTCTTGAAAGTTGGTCAGAATGTTTGTCTTGGTAATATCTCAGATGAGTTTGAAAATGGGTTATGTCAGGTCAAAAATTAGGTCACAAGGTCAAATCTTAGAAAAACCTTGTGTATGCTCTAGAGGTCACATTTTTAGTCCAATACTCTTGAAAATTAGTCCGAATGTTTGTCTTGATGATATCTCAGACGAGTTCGAAAATGGATCATGTTCGGTCAAAAACTAGGTCACAAGGCCAAATCTTCGAAAAACCTTGTGTTTGCTCTAGAGGCCACATTTTTAGTCCAATACTCTTGAAAATTGGTCAGAATATTTATCTTGATGATATCTTGGATGAGTTTGAAAATTGGTCATGCCGGGTTGAAAACTAGGTCACAAGGTCAAATCTTAGAAAAACCTTGTGTACACTTTTGAAAGAGATTTAAAATGGATCATGTTTGGTCAAAAGGCTCAGGTGAGCGACTTAGGGCCACCATGGCCCTCTTGTGTGATATTTCCAAATGTTTATTCTTTTTTAACTCGATGCTTTTGAAAAAAAAAATACTGAGGTATTGTCATAGCCTTGTACTCTGCAGCACTGTTCTAAAACTTTGACACTTTTTTGTATCTTTGTTTTTACTGACGATATTGACTTCAAAATTGGGCTAGTTCTTAATCTTATGCTGCTAAGCGGGACTCACTGACCTTTTGCGTACAGTGTAGATCAAGATCAGACTGCACAGAGCGTGCAGTCTGATCTTGGATCTACACTGTCCGATAAGGAGATATTATTCCCCAAAACATAACTTCCAAATAGCAATATTCGGATTTTTACTATCGAATTGAAAATTCCATTGTAGTTATTTAGCAGGATAAGAGTTAACTATTGAAAAGGGAACCCATACCAGAAGGGCAAGTAACCCTCAACATATTGTGACATAGTTATGGCCCTTTATTGACATAAAATTTTCAGTGAAAAGGCACCCTCAGCAGTGCATCTGCACCAGCATTTTTTGGTAAGACTAAAAATAGCTTGTACAATACAAAGAGAGAGCTAATATAAATCATCTTTCTTGTAACTCCAAGATGTCTTGTTCAGCTGGTGTTGGAATTTTTTTTTGTTTACTTCTGTACTGGATGACAAAATTTAAGACTTGTCCTGGTGTGTGGTTTGGGAAAGGGTTAATTAATCATTCAGGCAATGGTTTGATTTTTCAGAGAAGAATCAGAATGGTGTTTGTGGAGGGAAAGCTGGTGAGCTGGGGGCGTGCTGAAATTGTCGTACGAATACTAGAACAGAATGTTCTACAGAGTCCGGATCCTTTAGACTGTACACTTGAGGATATAATTGATGCCGTGAGAAACTGTGGAGACCGGAGAAGTTCACTTGTGTATTTAAATCAGGAGTGTGGAACTTGCATGGGAAATTATCCTATGTCAAAGGTATGTCTGTCTCATCTCTCATTGTATATAATTCCCCACCAGTTTCAGGGCTCAATGGTAAAGTGCCGGACACTCAACCTGGAGACCTCAGGTTTGAGCCTCTGTAGAAGCTCAGTGTTTTTCTTGCAAGTGTCATTAGGGTAGACACTTTAGAGCCCTAGCCTAGTACTGGAGAAACCCAGGTTTTACATGAATATGTGAACTGTCACTGTGACATGACTGAAAAGTGTTGAAAGCGGCTTGAGTAAACTGATTGGTCTAAAGGGCCACTTACATTAATGTTCACTTGAGCGAACTGATGGGCCTAAAGGGCCACTTACATAAAAAGTCAATTGAGAAAACTAATAGGTCTAAAGGGCCACTTACATAAAAGTTCACATGAGTAATTTGATAGGTCTAAGGGGTTACTAACATGAAAGTTCACCTGAATAAATTGATAGGTCTAAAGGGCCACTTTAATAAAAGTTCACTTGAATAAACCGATATGTGTAAAGGGTCACTTAAATTAACATTAATCTGAGTAAACTGATAGGTCTAATAGATTACTTACATAAAACCTCATCTGAGTAAACTGATAGTTCTTAAGGGCCACGTACATAAAAGTTCACCTGAGTAAACCATTAGGTATAAAGGCCAACTTACATAAAATATCACATGAAAAAACTGATAGGTCTAGGGCCACTGCCTGCCCGGGTAGCTCAGTGGTTAGCATATCAGACTCATGACCTGGTGGTTGTGAGTTTGATACCCGGTTGAGGCAAACTTTCTTTTCGGTGATTTTGGCCTCTCACCTCTGATGCATGTGAGAAAAGTAGTCAGTGACTTGGAAAGGAAGTTGTGTCAGTACTGGTGTGAGAAAACCAGGAAATACATGCATAGGTGCACTGACCACCATGATATGACCTAAGCTGTTAAAACAGCATAAAACTCCAATTCAATTAATCAATCTATCTAAAGGGCCACTTACACTTGAGTAATCTGAAAGGACAAATTCTAGCATGTTTCCAAATTGAAAGCTTCTGTTGACAACAATTCTAAATATGATAATATGAACCAGAGTTTTATTGACAGGATAGAAAACATTGTGAAAAAAGGAGAAAATGCTGATTACCAGCATTTTCTCCTTTTCCCACAATGTTTTCAAAAACCATCTGCTTCAGGGTCGTTAAAACTTTGGATGCTGGTAGATTTCATCTGTTGTTATAATGTAGGTAAAAAATAATTCTGTAATATTCTGGTGTATTTCAGATCAGAAATCTTGGTGTGTGTAATTGTAAGCTGTGTGAGACCTGTTTGAAACAATGTTTCGAGATTGCCATCCGAGAAAAATTTGTGAGAAATTGGGGCTGTCCCCTTTGTGATGCCCCGGGTCTAGGTAACGATGATACGGAGGCAGCAGATTATTTTGACTTTCTACATCTGATTGTAAGTGGCTTCGTGATTTTTGCCCCAGTAAAACAAATGGACATAATACTGGCTAACCCCAGCCACTACAGTTCTATACATGTATATGGCATTGTTTTCAGAGTAAAAAGATAAAAACTGAATAAAATTTCAGCTTAATTCTGTTGACCAATATTGTATTTGATGTATACTGTAGAATGAATCTGTGAAAAGTTGCAATCTTTTTTTATGCATAATTTTGATTATGACGTGTTTTCGTGATCTAGTGGTGGGAAGTTGCAGATATTATGCCAAGAAATGTTAACTGGCTATACTTGAATCAGCTGTTCCATCTTTCTGTCTGTCTGAATGCAGCTTTAATCCTTTACCACTTGAGCAACCCTGAAGAAGAAGGCTTTTGAAAATATTGGTTTTTCAGCATTTTCTTCTTTTCCCACAATGTTTTCTTTCCTGCGAAAGACAAATAATATCATATGTGTCACATTGTCTGTAAATACATTGAAATTTGAGCTAGTGTTAAATTTTGACAATTTAGACTGGTCTGAAATTTTGTCGTTTGGAGATTTTACCAGGATAATATTGGGACAACCTCTCAGTGTCACAGGTACCATCCAGCTGGTTGTCACTCTTTGGCCAGCAAACTGCCCCCCCCCTCCCCATTTCTATAAATTCAGAATCTTGTTAGAAACTTTATCTGCTTGCTGAAAGGCAGAGGGACATTGTTTTGGTATTGTTCCTATCATTCTGTTGGTCCTTTTTGCTTAATTTCATTTTTCTGTACCAAAGAATTCATGTATTGGGAATTTTAGTTCACAGCAGCAACATACATTGAGTCATCATACTCTGTGAAAAGGGTGTTTAATACATCTACAAAAAGTATTATTATACTGCAAAGAAATTTCTTGTAATCTGATTGGATAATATGCCCCGAACATATATATCATGTACACTGGCAAAACCAACGTAAAAGTAGTTACCCCTTCGGGAGCCCGGTATACATGACTACACTTTCAACACAACATCCAAAATGGCTGCGCCAATCAAGATTGACATGTTTTTCCAAGGTTTCAGTGACGTTAGTTCCCAGTGACGTCAGTTTTTATTGAATTGGGACATTCAGAAGGAAATTCTACTCGTCAACGTACTCAATTTTTGAAACCAAAAAAAACAGGTAAATTTCGCTTAACACACGTTGGAATGGTAAAACTTTGCAGTATAATAAATCCGTTGTATGGTCAGGTGGCAGGGGCTCGGGGCGGCATGATTCACCACAGCCGTTAACAAGTTTCCAAGTCCCCTGCCACCTGACCGTACAACTAATATTGACCCATGTCAGTCTGCAGAGTTCGTGCAACCTGACTGGGCTCCAAACTTTTTGCTATTGGTCAATTTTGTGTTTATGAAAGGACTAGTCTACCTCATGATTCAGTCCGTTGTGAGACAAAATGGATTTTATGGATCCATTGTGATGTCTTGCTTGGTACAATGCATTACAGAGATGCATTAAACCCCCTTTTTGCCAGAGCATGGTTCATTTCAAGTTATTTCAAGCAAGTGCTCCTTTTCTTACAATTTGTTCTTATGCTGTCAATAGAAGGGACATAGTTACTAAAGTTTTACACAGAAATGGGTTTAATAGCTCTTAGAGTGCAAAATAAACCAAACTGACAATTTCAGTCTAAAAATAAGATTGCAGTTTCAACATTTGCTTTGAAATGTCTAAGCAAAGTGGACATTGTAGATCAAAGATCAGACTGCACATTTTGTGCAGTCTGATCTTGATCTTCACTGGCCGCAGAGGCATCTTTAGTCATGAAGGGCACTTTAATGGTTCAATATGTTGATTAGTACAGTACCATCTCCATTTGCAGCTTGAAAGGCTGGTATCAAGAGACGTCATGGAACTTTACGATACAAAGTTGAGAGACTGGCATCTGCAAAAAGATCCAAACTTTCGCTGGTGTGCACATGTAAGTTGTTTATGTTTACATCTGTGCTGTGCACATGTGAGTTGTTTACATTTTTGCTGTGAACATTTGAGTTGTGTACATTTATGTTTTTCCTGTGCATGTGTGAGTTGATTACTGTGTTTATGTTTGTGCTGTGCACATGTAAGTTGCTACATTAGTGCTGTGCACATGCGAGTTGTTTACTATGTTTATGTTTGTGTTGTGCACATGTAAGTTGTTCATGTTTACCTTTGTGCTGTGAACATGTGAGTTGTTTACATTTACGTTTGTGCTGTGCATGTGTGAGTTGTTTACTATGTTTGTGTTTGTGCTGTGCACATGTAAGTTGCTTACATTTAGTTTGTGCTGTGCATGTGTGAGTTGTTTACTATGTTTATGTTTTTGCTGTGTACATGTGAGTTGTTTACATTTATGTTTGTGCTGTGCATGTGTGAGTTGTTTACTATATGTTTGTGCTGTGCACATGTAAGTTGTTCACATTTATGTTTGTGCTGTACTCATGTGAATTGTTTACTATGTTTATGTTTTTTATTTAATGCCATGTCATGGAAAAGGGGGGCTTGATGTATATTTCCATTATGGACCAATATCTCTTTAACCACATGTACTTGACAAAATTTCATGAAACTTCATATTTATCTTGTTTATCATAAGCCACAGACAATCATAATTTGTTTTTATCTAATGAAATGCTATGTCATAAAAAAGAGGGCTTAACTCTTTACCAAACGAGGAAATTTTAGACTAGTCGAAATTGAAAGCACTAGCAGACGACAAAATAAAAGTGACTGAAAAAATGAAATTAGTTTTGGGAAGGGATTGTGTGGTAAGGGGTTAATGTATAATTTCATTATGGACCAATAACAAAAAGGTCAAAAGGCCATGTGTACATGCAAAACATGCAAAACACAATACCTCTTCTATGTTTCTATCAAAACAAGGTTTTTTAGGTGGGATATATCATTTCAATGACATAACTTGTTATAAATTGAAAGTTAACAAACTGAAGTTTTTCATGGTATTTTCTTATTTTGACAAGTAAATAGTCAAGTGATTTTGGTAAATTCAATGGATTAAAGTTGATCTGGATTAGACCGGATTGGACTTAATAACTGGAATGAACCGGTGGAACTGGAACTGACTCAATAACTGAATTTGACATTTTTTCTTCAATCTTGTCTAAACCAACCAAGTTTCATCTTTACCTTATCTTTAGCTACTTATTTCAAATTCGCTAGTCTGTCAGTGCTTTCAGTACTTTGATTTCTATATTGCTCATATTGTACCATTCTTGATAATTATTAGAATAAAAATAAGGGTGAATTAGGAATATAATAAATAGAATAATCAACTGGTTGTGTTTTGATGTTAAAAATCTGTTACTCGAATGGGGTTTGATGCAGTTAAAAAATTCGTCCTTGAGACTCATTTTTCAACAGCATTACACCCCATTCTAGTGACAGATTTTTTATTCTAACATGGCACGTGAATTCAGCTCTATAAACACAGTGCAACGAAAGCGTGGAAAAATCTACTTCATTCTATGTAGAGTGATGTCATTCTGTATAAAATAAGTAAGTTATTCAATGGAATATAATCTGCATCCGCGTTTTTACTCCAAGTATGAACTTGATTTCCTTTCATTAAGAGTTGGTCATGTTAGAATCGAAATAATCTTCTTTCTATCGTGGCTTATCGTTCAATAAACCACGTTGTGAGTTATGAGGCGCAATAAATAAACCACTCGGGCTATCGCCCTCGTGGATTATTTATTGTGCCTCATAACTCACAACTGTGGTTTATTGAACGATAAACCACGATAGAAAGAAGATTATTTCTTAAATATCACACACAACCAGTTAATTATCCTCTATTTATAGTTTCTTATCACTACACTTTTCAGTGTGCATGTGGGTTTATTTGGGACAGACCACAGGTGCTTGCAATGGAGTGTCCTTCATGCAGAATGAAAACTTGTTTTTCATGCAAGATAAAGGTATGTATTGCATGTCTTGGCTCCTTTATGCACAAAAATCTACAGCTTTAAACCTTAACCCTTATCCCAAACAAGGAATTTTTTACTGTTTCAATCGAAAGTACCTGCAGATGTAGGTTCGACAGTGGTACTAATAAGCTGTAGCTTTTTGATTAGGTTGAAAACATAGTGGAGAAAAAGTGGAAAATCCTCTCTCCTGGCATTTTCCTTCCAGCACTATGTTTTCAAAAACTTCTTTCCTCAGGATTGTTAAAACTTGGGATTGTATGGTAAAGGGTAAACAGACAGTGCATGTACAATGTTCTGACAAGGATTATTCAAAGAGGCATGTCTGTGATTTCCCAGGGATGTAAAATTATTTTTTTATCTACACCACTACTAGAACTAATTTGTCTGCACCGTCAAATTTTCAGATCAAATGTCTTGCCATTCGACCGCAAAATCAACCTGATTAGTTTACATAATTGTCCTCTTACATAACCTACTTTGTAATGCATCTGTAGTGATTCAATCAATTTAATGAAAAATAGGCCATGCCACTTCTCCAGAATATTTTTAGAAAACCACTGAACCAGTTTGGAATTCCCTCGGCTATTCCCGTAAGAAAAGAAATAAATACTAAGGCGTAGACAGCCGGATTTTCTCCGAGTCGTTTCGAGGTCTTTGCTAAATACCCAGCATGTAATGCAGAAGCAAACCGTGGCTTTTAGAAATTATGGGGGGTGACTAAATCTCGTACATGATACCTGATTAGTTCACTGTAGAGATTTGATGCAGATTGGGCGTGGCAAAATTGACATTGTATTGTGTACACGTATGCATGTGATGGTTTGTAACTAGACAAAACCGCAAATAACTGATGTAAACTTCCGGATGATTGGCACTTCTTCGACTGAAATTTTGTCAAATTTAACAGACTTTAAGTGCATGTAATATGTCAGAAAATGCACCTGCCTGGTCGGGGAGTCGGATATTTCTTGTACTCGCCCGAAGTCAGAGATTACTCGCCAATGCAAGCGGGCGAGTGGAATTTTACATGCCTGTTTCTCTGTTGCTTTGTGGATCACTGTGATTCAAATGTCTCTAAATACCATATTATGTGGTTCATACAAATCAGAGGAGAAAATCTTTTCCTGCAACCACTGCAGAAATAAGGAATATTTTCAAATAAAGTTAAACATATTCAGAAGTAATTCATTAAAAAAACGATTTGTAAAGGGACAAACCCCCTCCGATGTGCATGGTGATGGTTTATCTTTTTAATTCATTAAGGCAGTGGCCCAGAATTCCTGCCGTGGTAGGACACTGCTGACCAGATAAACCAATGTTTTTATGACCCTGAAAAATATTGTGGGAAAAGGAGAAAGTGCTGTGGTTACAATGTTCTCTTCTCTTTCATTGACAATTGTTATCAGTTCAATCACATTAGTCATCTGCAAATGCTATTAATATACACAAGTCAAAATTTTGTCAACTAGTAGAGAGATATAGAGGATATTTGTTTTTTACGGTGAAAGATCGAAATTTATTTCATCGAGTGAACATCATTGGTAATATTTTCACGAGCAGCCACTCGTGAAAATATTACCGATGATGTTCACTCGATGAAATAAATTTCGATCTTTCACCGTAAAAAACAAATATTCTATTTATTTCATGCTTTTAACCCTTTCATGGGGGAACTTTATCAAAATCCAGTACAGTTCTTTTCGGTTATTCCCCGTGGCGTACCCCCTCCGCATAGCAATGCATTACAATATTACGTCAAGCGCGAGAAATGTAAGGTAAATTATGTCATATTTCCATCTGGTTGTGAGGCACGCGCATTTTACCTAGATAACTAGAGCGCGGGAACAACCGTTTCCGCCTTCAATTGAAGAGTTAGAATATAAAAATCGGTATTTTCACTGGTCGTAACCATGAAATATCGAAAAATATTTCACCGTTATTTCTCGATAACGTACCGGAAAACATGAAATAATACTGGTTATTGTGTTACCTTTGGCTTTTTTAGCCACAGTTTCTGCATAATTTAACTCTTTACCAAACAACAAAATCTTAGTCCGGTCCAAATTGAAAGCATTTGCAGACGACAAAATAAACGTAACTCAAAAAATGAAATTTGTTTTGGGAAGGGTAGAAAACATTGTGGGAAAAGGAGAAAATGCTGGTTGCCAGCATTTTCTCTTTTTCCCACAATGTTTTCAAAAGGCTTTTTCTTCAAGGTCGTTAAAACTCGGGATTGTGTGGTAAAGAGTTAACAGAACGGAAAAGTCAAAGATCAGTATGTTTTAACATGTCGTTGTTTGTCAAAGACAAATTCCATTATTTGAGCCAAATTTTAATTGTTGTCTGTAAATGCTTTCAAGTTGAACTGCCAAGCCCTAGTGGCTCAGTCGGTAGCGTACAGGAATTGAGAACAGGGGGTCGCTGGCTTGATACCTGGCTTGGCCAATTTCTTTCTGAGGATTGATGATAGTCATTGCGACAGGATTCATTTCTCTCTCACTACTGACCATTGTTTTGACGATGGTTATCTTGGAAAGCAGAAAGGGGCTTGGAATGAATATTGTGCAGAGTACTGGTAAAAGAAAATCCAGGAAAGCATGGATAGGTACAGTAGCCGCTGCGATAAAACTGTAATAATATTGAAAATGGTGTTAAACACCATACAATCAATTAATTCAATTTGAACGAGTCTAAGATTTTGTGGTATGGAAAAAGCTGGACCCTGTTCAATCAGTGAAGTATTGCAAGACGGAAATGTCAAAGATCAGTATGTTGTAACATGTCATTGTTTGTTTGTTAGTGGGAGGACCAGCATGATGGTCTAACATGTGAACAGTTTGAGCAGTGGAAAATTGATAATGATCCTGAACGACAAGCCAAGGGTGTCAAATTGTACCTGGAGGAGAATGGAATAGGTAAGTTGGAATTTGTATGTTAATTTTTTGTTTATTGTTTTTTTACAAGGCTAAGGACAGAACCTATTGAAAACATTGTGTTTACCAGTATTTTCTTCTATGTCCTAGATGGCTTATATCTCAAAGACAAACCCTATTATCTTAGCTACCAGCCTCTTTGCTGGGTTGTACTAGCAGAAATAATAAATGGAGTGAAAAAAAAGTTCAACACATTTGCTAGCAAATGTTTCTTTTAACTACCCAGAAGAAATGGGCTTTTCAATGCACTTTTGGAAAGGGGGAAAATGTTGGTTACCAGCATAGGGTTGTTTTACCCTTTTCTCGCAATGTTTTCTACCATTTTAAAAACAAATTACAGCATTTAAGCAACTTCTTATTTGTCATCTGCAAATGCATCCAATTGAGATCAGTCAAAAATTTTGTTATCAGGAAAACAACAACATGTACCTTAAAATTACAAATGATAATACCAACTTGTAAAATTGTCCGTGATTGTGAGGTAGAGTGTCGGCCTCGTTACCATAAGGTGCCGAGTTTGATACCTGGGAGCGGATGTCAACTTTGGGATTGTTCACTGGCCCACACATTTGGCGCGAGTACAATTTTAATCTGTGTTTCTTTTTTTTTTAGGTCTATAGAATTATTCAAATTTGTTTCAACATCATGATTAATGTATATCATTACCACAACAGTTTTTATTGCAAACTTGTTTGATATTTTCAGATTGTCCAAGCTGTAAAATGCGCTATTCCCTTGCCAAAGGTGGATGTATGCATTTTAAATGTCCCCAGTGCGGCCATGAGTTCTGTAGCGGATGTTCACAGGCTTTTTTGCAGCAAGGGGTAATAGTGTTAACATTTTATATAGTTCAGGCTGTTTCCATAGATATTGTGTGTAAAGTTATTTATCAAATCCTGTATTTTTGCAACCTTCACAACAAAGGCTTTTGAAAACATTGCAAAGGAGAAAATGGTACATGTATTAACCAGCATTGTCAAGGCCTTGTAGGTGTCTGCGGTGTAGTCTTGCAAAAACTTTGACATTTTTGCAAGCCTCTATTATTACTAAAGATTTTTTAACACAAACTTGGCCTTTACAAGCAGATAACTCTGATATATTTTGACACCAGACAACAATCTGTTAGACATGTCTGAATTGAAAACAATGGCAGACGACAAATTAATTGTGGCTAGGATGGTGGGACATATTTTTTGTTGATTAAATGGTGTTTAACACCGTTTTCAACATTGTTTCAGGTATATCGTGGCGGCCAGTGCACCTATCCATGCTCTCCTGGAGTTTCTGTTACTAGTACTCCACCCAATATTCTTTTCAAGCCACTGGCTGCTTTCCCACATAACCATCATTGAACATACCTTTTATAATGGAGATAAAAGATTGTTGGAAAAGGAGAAAATGCTGGTTCCCAGCATATCTCTAAATGTTTTGAGAAGGCATCTTCCCAAGGAGTCACTTTACCAAACAATCCCAACATTATATGACGCTGATTAAGATAGCTTTTGAAAACATTGTGGGAAAAGGAGAAAATGCTGGTAACCAATATTTTCTCCTTTTCCAACAATGTTTTCTACGCTTCCCAAATCAAATTTCAAATCCTGAGTCACATTTATTTTGTCGTCTGCAAATGCTTTCAATTCGGACCTATTTAAACTTCTGTTGTTTGGTAAAGAGTTAAGGCCTTTTTCCACAGAGAATTTTTTATTGAAAAGACAAGTGCAGGTGAGCACTTGGACCGATATGTAGTGCTCTTGTTTTTATCTTACCAGGTATGCAAGCTCCTGAATTCCTGCAAAAATAAAGGCCTACACTGTCACCATCCCAGGGACTGTTTCTACTATATGAGGGACTACGACGTTGAAGACCTTCAGAAACTGTTAAAGGTTTGTTGGAGATAGAATTAGCTTTTCATTAGAAGAGAGAACCTTATATTCATCCATATTGAAAATAATATGTGGATGACATATAATAAGTGGCCTTGAGGACAGATCTTTTCATTAAAAGGGTAGAAAAAATTGTGGAAAAAGGAAAAAAAAGGCTGTTTAACTGTTGAAGGTTTGTTGGAGACAGAATTAGCTCTTCACTAGGATTCTAAATTCATCAATATTATGAAGTATTTGCAGTTGAAGATCATGAATATGCATTAAACCCAATTTTGCCAGAGCATGGCTCTTCTAAATTGATTTGCTTAAAATCTTTACCCAATGGCAAAATGACAGACTTGTCCAACTTGAAATCATTTGCAGACGAAAAATTAAATGTGGCTAAAATGATGTAATTTGTCTTTAAAAGTGTAGAAAACTTTGTGATGAAAGGAGAATACTTGTTACAAGTACACAGGGTTGTTAAAACTAGGGTATGTTTGTTAAAGGGTTAAATAGATACAGGTGAGGAACTGTTTCTTTTGTTTCTTCTAGTTGAATTTTTCAGATGAAAACAGTTATATATGAAGTCTTAAGTTGAAGGTTTTTTTTAATATTCACCTCTCAAATTTAAATTTATCTTAACCCTGTTTCAGAAACGCCAGGTTCCATTTAACATAGAAACCCCACCTACTCAGGCTGATAAGCAGACATGTCCTGTCATGGAACAGAAGGAATTCGGAACTGTTAAAAAAGACGAAGCTTGTGGACGACCAATACAGCAAGGTCATGCAGGACTCTGCGAGTAAGTCATTGCATATTTTAGCCATGCTGTGTGAAAAGGGGGCTTAAAGATACATCCCTACAGCTAGAGAGAAAAAAAAGGAATGCTGTAAAAATTGGATAGACTGTAGAATGGTTCAAAATTTCATCAGCTTGTAAACATAGATAAAATACATGTATCGGAAATCTTCAATTTAAAAAAAAAACATCACATTGTGATTTCTTTGAGGGCCTCCAGAAAATGAAATGTATTTTCTATCGTTCTTAATCTATACAACCTTGCAACCATCAAGGACAACATTTGGCATGAAGATACAAGAATAATTATAGTTTGATAAAATAAAGATGACATGGGTTAAAAACTGGCTGAAAACGAGTATACAAGTATCTTTAATGCATCTGCAAACGTATCAACCCAGGTCAGCCTGTGCAATCCACGCAGGCTGACCTGGGTCGAAACTTTTTGCTTTTGGTAAATTTTCTGCATGTCAAAGGACTAATGTATCTCATGATTCTGTTGGTTGGCCTGCTGAAAACATTGTGGGAAAAGGAGAAAATGCTGGTAACCAGCATTTTCTCCTTTCCGACAATGTTTTCTACTCTTCTAAAGTCAAGTTTCAATTTTCGAGTCACGTTTATTTTGTCGTCTGCAAATGCTTTCAATTTGGACAAGTCGTTTGGTAAAGAGCTAAACTCGGTTTTGCCAGAAGATGGCTCATATAAATATGTTGTAAAATCGTTTATCTCTTTACCAAACAACAAACTTTTAGACAAGTCCAAATTGAAAGCATTTGCAGACGACAAAATAAAGGTGACTCAGGGACTGAAATTTGTTTTGAGTAGGGTAGAAAACATAGTGAGAAAAGGAGAAAATGCTGGTTACCAGCATTTTCTCCTTTTCCCACTATGTTTTGAAAAGTCTTCTTTGTTAGGGTCATTAAAACTCGGGATTGTGTGGTGAAGGGTTATTTGGTGTTTATTGCCATTTTTAATGTAATTTAACTCTTAGCCCGAAAATTGAATTTTAAACTCATTTAGGTTCTGTATGTTAGCAGACGAAAAATATAAAATGAAACTCAAGAAATGATATTTAGCTTTGAAAGGGCAGAAAAATATTGTGGAAAAAGGAGAATGCTGGTACCAGCACTTTCTGCTTTTCCCACAATGCTTTCTACTCTTTTTGAAGACAAATTCCATTATTTGAGCCAAGTTTAGTTTTGCCTGGAAGTATTTTCACTTTTTGTACCAAAGGACAAAATTCTTGACAGGTCCAAATTGAAAGCATTTGCAGACAGCAAATCAAAAGTGGCACATTTGATTGAATTAGGATTAGAAAGGATAGAAAATATTGTGGGAAAAGGAGGAAATGCTGGTTACCAGAAATTTCTTTTCTGACAATGTTTAAAAAACCTCTTTGCATAGGGTGATTAGAACACGAGTTTGTATTGCAAAGGGCTGAAAAGGGTAACCAGCATTTTCTCCTTTTCTCACAATGTTTTCTGTCCTTTAAAAGATAAATTCCATCTCTTGAACCACATTTAATTTGTTGTCTGCAAATGCTTACAACTTAGACAAGTCCACAATTTTATAGTTTGGTAAAGGTTAACTCTTTACCAAGCAACAAAACTCTAGACTAGTCCAAATTGAAAGCATTTGCAGATGACAAATCAAATGTGACCTAAAAATTGAAATATTTTTTGGGATGGGTAGAAAATATTGTGGGAAAGGGATAAAATGCTGGTTACCAGCATTTTCTCCTTTTCCCACAATGTTTTCAGAAGACTTCTTTCTTAGGGTCGTTAAAAGTCAAGCTTGTGTGGTAAAGAGTTAAACAATGTTATTCATCTTTCTTTTATTTTTAAGGCCGCATTACAAAGAGTATCTAGTTGGGTTGATCAACAAACACAAGATAGACCCTGTGACCATCATGAAGTTGCAAGACTTAAGAATTCTGATAGAGAGGAACGAGAAGCCAGTACCCGAACTCAGATCTGGTGAAAATGAGGCTCAGTACAAAAATAGACTGATGCAGGTTAGTTCATTCATACTCTGTAACAGACAAAAAAGGTTTAGACTTTTTCAAATTAAAAGCACATTGAAGGCATTTGCAGAAGACATATATAATCTTTTACCTAATAATCCCAAGTTTTAACGACCCTGATTAAGAAGGCTTTTGAAAACATTGAGGGAAAAGAAGAAATGCTGGTAACTAGCTTTTTCTCCTTTTCTAACAATGTTTTCTACCTTGTCAGGGATAAATAGTGTCTTGTGAAAAACATTTGAAGTGTCGTCTGTAAATTTCATCAATATGGAGGAGTTTAAAATTTGGAATGTGGTAAAGGGTTAAATGGATACAGCTTTGATAATAGAATTTGTCTTTAAAAAGGTTGAAAATATCATGTGAAAAGGAGGAAGTACTGGTAGCCAGCTTGTCTCCTTTTCCCACAGTGTTTTCTACCTTTTCAAATAGAAATCCTATTGTTTTAATCACATTTATTTTGTTTTCTTCAGATGCTTTCCATTTGGAAAAGTCTGAATTTTTGTTTTTTGTGAAAGGGTTAGAATTAACATGCAGATCAGTAAAATTAATTGAAATAAGTTTGAAAATTAGGAAAATTTATTGAATTGAATCTGACTGACATAAGTAAAAATAAAGTGTGGTGGCCCTAATTCTCATTTGACTCTTGACTTTTCTTCTATCTTTTTTCTTCCATCTCACATGGGTTTCTCCATGACAAAGTAATTAACCCTAATCCAAACAAATTGAAGTTTTTGAGTTGTAACAATCCCTAGGAAAAGAGATCCTGAAAACATTGTAGGAAAGGGAGGAGATATTTGAACAGTATTTTCTCCTAATATCACAAAGTTTTCTACCCTTTCAAAGAGAAATCTTATTTGAAACAGATTTTATTTTCGTCTGCAAATTTGGACAAGTCTAAAATTTAAAGTGTCCAAGAGTGCCAAATATACCCAACTGACAGTTTTAGCACAGAAATAAGGCACAATAACTGCAATTTCATGATTGCTTTGGTCTAAAGTATTTCTGCCAATGGGATAGTGTAGATCAAAGATCTTATTGCACATTTTGTGTAGTCTGATCTTTACCTACACTGCATGTAGGTGTAACTTTGAAGAGCTCTTTAATACTTTACCTTCCTGTCATGAGCTTAAGTGACCCTGAAGAAGAAGGCTTTTGAAAACATTTTGGAAAAGGAGAAAATGCTGGTAACCAGCAATTTTTTCCTTTTCCAACAACGTTTTCTGCCCTACCAAAGACAGAAATCATCGTGTGAACTACATTTAAATTTTCATCTGCAAATGCGTTCAGTTTGGTACAGTCCAAGATTTTGTTGTTTGGTTGATAAAGAGTTATGTATTTAGGCTTTGGAGTATTACTCAAGGAATCCTGGTTTGATCCCAGGTGGCTGCCTATACCAAAACAGTTGCATTTTGACCTAGATTTCAAATGTTGAGAAACTTTGAAGATAAGGAATAATAACTGTCTGGTTTTATTTTCAGTTTATCAAAGAGAGATTTCAGCTACAACGTTGAAAAGATAAAGAATGTGATAGATGCTAGCATTGGCTTACAATCAGGTTTTTTAGAAATACATGTACCGGTATGCTTGAGACTGTACTTTCACTTTGAACACATATCCATCAGATGAACTCTACCTGCAGTTTAAGCACATCATCACCAGATAGACGATACTATCTATTCAGACACTGTATGACCAAATGAACTCTGCCATCAGTTTGAACACTTCATCGCCAGATAGACCCTACCTTCAGTTTGAACACTTCATGGCCAGACAGACTCTGCCTTCAGTTTGAACACTTCATCACACGATATACTATGCCTTCAGTTTGAACACTTCATCACCAGATAGACTGTGCCTTCAGTTTGAACAGTTCATGGGCAGATGAACTGTACCTTCATTTCAAACACATCATCACTACTGACTAGATAGACTCTACATTCAGTTAGAACACTTCATCACCATATAGGCCTTAACTTCAATTTGAACACTTCATGGCCTAATGAATTGTACCTTCAGTTTGAACACATCATCACCACATATAGACTCTGCCTTCACTTTGAACACTTCAACACAAAATAGACTCAATCATCAGTTCGAACACTTCATCACCATACCAAAACACATTTAAAAGATACGGTTGATTGATTGAAAGATGTTTTATATAGCTTTCTATATTATTTCAGTCATCTGGCGATGGCTCACATATTCATATGTATCCTTGGGTCTCCACTACAAGGCTAGGGCTCCGACATGCCTTACCCAAGGACACTCACATGAAGACCCCAATGCTTCTTGTGAGGCTTGAACCTGGGGCCTCTGGGTTATGAGTCCTACACTTTACCACTGAGCCATGCATGACTCCAGGGTCCATATTCATCAAGCATACTTAAAAATATTCTTAGTCTTATTCACCAAGATTTTCTAAATTTGAAAGTAACACAACTTCTGACTGGCAAAACGAAAACCCAAAGGATTTAGCCAACAAGGAGTTGTGGTATTTTGAAATTTTGAAAACTCTGGAGAATAAGTCTAAGGACGTTCTGAAGAATGATTGGTGAAAACAGATGCAGGAAAGATTTGGAAAGCAAGCCTTGTTCTGTGTATCATAATAATTATAGCATCATCAGTATATTTACTTCAAGATATATAATCAGGTTGAATATACATAATCAGTTTTTCATGGAATTTGAAATTTAATATATTCTGCAATTACTCATTCTATATACCCTTTTCCTACTGATGGTATGAAAAATATAGTGCTTTGAATTTTTTTTTTTTTTTTTTAAATCTTATACATGTAGTTGCTTATACCTTTCGCACACAGTCTTGAGTTTTAACAACACTTAGAAAGAAGACTTTGGAAAAAACATTGAGAGAAAAGAAGAAAATGATGTTAACCAGCATTTTTTCCTTTTTCCACAATGTTTTCTAACCTTTTAATAACAATTTCATGTTTTTAGTAACAGTTTGTTGTCTGCAAATGCTTTCAGTTTGGTCTAGGCTAAAATTTTGTCGTCTGGTAAACGATTAACTGTCTGAAAGTAATCACATATCATTGTTTGTAGTACAGCAAAACCTGTCTTTGTTGCCCTCCCTCTTAAGCAGACAACCTGTATTAATACTTTACCAAACAACAAAATTTGGACTTGGTAAATTAGAAATCATTTGCAGACAACATATAAGATGTGGCTCAACTGATAGGTTTTGTCTATGAAAGGAAAGAAACCATTGTGGGAAAAGATGAAAATGCATTTTCCAAAACCTACTTCTTTAGGGTCATGTAAACTCGGGATGTTTGATAATGGGTTAAATGTATGAGTTATCACATCTCATAATATGTAGTACAGTAAAACCTATCTTAGTAGACCTCCCTATTAAGCAGACAACTTGTATTTTTCCTTTACCACACAATCCTGAGTTATAACTACCCTGAGAAAGAAGGCTACGAAAACATTGCGAGAAAAGGAGAAAATACTGGTAACTAACATTATATTTATGAAACATGGTCATATAGTTTGTAGTGTTTATATAAAATATTGGCAAGCATGGATCAAAAAGTAGGTCACCTGTTCATATGCGTGCATTTTCAAAGTCATGTTTTATGCATAATATTTACAAAGCATGGAATATTTACCTTGATATATTTCGTTTTTTTTTAAAGAGACTTACCATTCTCAAAGCTACATATCGCCGAGCCCCGATAGCACAGTCAGTAGCATACAGGACTTGAGAACAGGGAGTTGCTTGTTCGATCCCCTGCTCGGCCAATTTCTTTCCGAGAATTGATGATAGTCATTGCGACAGGTTTCATTCCTTTCTCACCCCTGACCATTGTTTTGATGATGGTTGGGTGGGAAAGCAGCCAGTAGCTTGAAAAGAATATTGTACCGAATACCGATAAAAAAAACAGGAAAGCATGGATAGGTGCAATGGCCACCATAATATAACGCAGATAATGTTGAGAACAGCGTTAAACACCATACAATCAAGCACTGTTTCGATAATTTCTTGTTTTGCTATGGACTTGTCAATTTTCTCAAACATACATAAGCTGAAGTGAGCAATGCAGGCCCATCATGGCCCTCTTGTTTGTACGGGTAGAATCATTCACCCGTGATTTATTCACAAAAGAAATGAAGCACAGTTTATCTCTGGATTTTGGGAACACCTGATGCATCAAAGTACACCGTATTGTAAATCTTTATGGATAGACCACAACACTGAAGGACTTTAACCCTTTACCACACAATATCAAGTTTTAGCGACCCTGAGAAGAAAACCTTATGAAAACATTTTGGGAAAAGGATAGAATGCTGGTAAGCAGCATTTTCTCTTTATTTCAAAGACAAATTTCATCATTTAGGCAACATTTTATTTTGTTGTCTGTGAAAGCTACCAGTTTGGACAGGTCTACATTTCTGTCGTATGGTAGAGTTAAACAGTTTGACCCGCCAACAGTGATGGAGTTTAAAGCATAATTATGATGGCCGAAAATTCGATATTTTTAATCCCTGGCTGCTAAAGCGCGACTCAAAGACCTTTAGTGGACAGTGTAGATCAAGATCAGAATGCACGTTCCGTGCAGTCTGATCTTCAATCTGCAGTGTCCAATAAGGAGATATCTCTCCCCCCCCCCCCACCCCCAACAATTTTGAAATAGATCTAGCAAAATTTGGGGTATTACTATCAGCTCAATTTTTTTTTCAATTCACTTATTTAGCACGACAAGGCATAGTACAAAGCACAAGGGTATTCTTTATTCTCACATGGTCAATCGCATAGACGAACTCACTGAAACATTTCATAGGGTCCTGTGTGGCTCAGTGGTAAAGTGTAGGACTCGTGACCTGGAGGCCCCGGGTTGGAGCCTCACTGGCTCCACTGGGCTTTTCACAGGAGTGTCCTTGGGCAAGCCACTTCAGAGCCTAGCCTAGTACTGGTGAAACCCAGGAAAACATGAATATGTGAGCTGTCGCCGTGATATGATTGAAATAATGTTGAAAGCGATGTAAAACACGATTCAAACTGAAACATTTCATGCTGCAGTATAAACCCTTTTCCTGCTAAATAAGTGAAATGAATCTTTTAATTAACTCTAAAATTTTGGATTTATCCTTATTGAAAGTATTTGCAAGCGACAAATTAAATGTAGCTCAAAAGGAAAAAGTTGTTTAAGAAAGGGTAGAAAACATTGTGGGAAATGGAGAAAATGCTGGTTACCATCGTTTTCTTCTTTTCCCACAATGTGTTCAAAAGCCCTTTTCCTCAGGGTTGTTAAAACTCGGGATTGTGTGGCAAAGGGTTAAGCCGATAGAAAAAAAAAAATTTGCTATTCTATTGGTAATTTTTTAGGGAAAATATGTTGTTATCGGACAGTGTAGATCAAAGATCAGACTGCACGTTCTGTGCAGTCTGATCTTGATCTACAGTGTCTGCAAAATGTCGGTAAGCCGCACTTAGCTGCCTAAGAGTTAAGTTTAATTTCTGCTGGGGATATTTGACAAATGCATGTTCTACCTATTCACTCATGCATGTATGTTCAGTTTCTGTGGCACAGTTATAGCAGTAATAAATCCCATTATACTGAAGCGTTGAACCGTTCAGCTGTTACGAGTTACGCCCCTTTCTCTTTCATGTATGTAGGTATAGTTTTCTTATATGAAAAGAGATCAACGATTTAACCATTTTACCCCCCCCCCCCCCCAAAAAAAAAAAAAAAAAAAATTTATGTTTTAACAAACCTGAAAAGCATCATCTCTGGTGAAAACATGTTGGGAAATGGAGGAAAAGGCCTTTACTCAGAATGTTCTACCCTTTCAAAGACAAATTTCAGCCGCATTTATCATGTTGTAAGCAAATGCTTTAAATGTTGAAACATTTAAAACTCTGTCATCTGGTAAAACTGGCTCCAGTCTAGTATCGGTGAAATGCAGGAAAGACACAAGTTAGTGATGAGTAGCCATAACTGAAGAATACTGCGTATGGTTGATTGATTGAATGGTGTTACGCCGCTTTCAACCTTCATTACTTCAGTCATATTACGGCGACAGCTCACATATTCATGTGTTCCTGGGCTTTACCAGTACTAGGCTAGGGCTCTGAAGTGTCTTGCCTAAGGACACTCACACGAAAAACCCAGTGGTTCCAGCACTGCTTGAGCCCTGGGCCTCCAGTTACGAGTCCCACACTTTACCACTGAGCCATGCAGGACCCTACTGCGTATGGGAACTCGGAATAAACCAAAGTTGACGTTTTCTGTGTACGAGTATTTGGAGTATGGTGTGAAACGCTTTTTTCCCACATCAATTTAGTAGTACATGGAGGCCAGTGTAACTATCTATGCTTACCTTGAGTTTCTTTTACTACTCACAGTGCCCGCCCGGGTGGCTCAGTGGTGAGCGTGTCGGACTCATGACCTGGTGGTTGTGAGCTCGATACCCGGTTGAGGCGAACTTTCTTTCCGGCGTATTTTCGCCTCTCACCTCTGCTGAAGCATGTGAGAAAAAGTAGTCGGTGGCTTTGGAAAGAAAGTTGTGTTAGTACTGGTGTGAGAAAGCCAGGAAACACATGTGCGTCACCGACCGCCATGATATGACCTTAGCTGTTAAAGTGGCGTTAAACCCCAATACAACCAACCAACTACTCACAGTTTTCTTCCCAAGCCACCGGCTGGTTACCGACATAACCATTGTCCTAACAACGATCATTGGTGAGAAAGCAATAGATCCTGTTGGCGTGTTTATCATTAATCCTCAGAGAAAAAATGGCCGAGCTGGGATTCGATCCTGCTAACCCCCGGTTTCAAGACAAATACGTCACGGACTGAGCTACCGCGCTTGGCACGAGAACTTGAAAAGGAGAATAGTTTGCGTAAAAGCACCACTTATTTGCCAACCTAAAACGTGTGACAGACAAAAGTAAAGCCGATCATTTTTTCCATTTTCACAGTTGGACGTTACTTTATAGTTGTTTACATCGCAATAGGGATGTTACATTCCATTTAGCCTGTCATAGTATCTTCAGAATATAGATTGCACGTGAATTCAAATGATTTGGCGTTGTAAAGGTAAAAAAGCATTGTTGGGGAAAAAAAAGCCGTGCACCATCATTTTCTCCTTTTCACACACGCCTCCTTCCTGACGATACCATTAAAACCTTTTTTTTAACCCTGAGGAGTAAGATTTCTGAGGGCATCGCGTAAAAATCCTGAAGTACAAGGTAAAATGATCCTTGCCATGAATAAAGTTTATCAAGAGGAGTCAGATCAGTGTGTGCAGATGCAAAAAACCCAAGTTCACCATGAATGTGTGTCACTTACTGTCACTTACACGCCATCTCTCTCTCATGCTGTTTTCCTTTCCTCTCTATATCTCTCTTTACTGTCTATCTCTGTCTTTATTTCTTTCTCTTGTCAGACTTCCATCTCTTGTCTCTCTTTGGCACTCATTCGTTCCACCTCTCTCAATCATTCACACTGACCATCTCTCTCTGCTTACTCAGTCACTGTTTCGATCGCGCTCTTTGTTCACTCTCTCCCTCTTTCCATCTGTCTCTCTTTGTTCACTCAGTCACTTCCTCCATATCTGTGATCACCCACTCTGTCCATCTGTCTTTGTTCACTCTCTTTCTCTGTCCATCTGTCTTTGTTCACTCAGTCACCCTATCCAGCTGTCTGTTCACTCACTCATTCTTACCGTCTCTCTTTGTTCACTTAGTCACTCTTTTCTCGTCTGTTCACTCACTGTCTTTCCATCTCTCTCTCTTTATTCATACAGTCAATGTTTCTCTTTGTTCACCCGCTCTTTCTATGTCCATCTGTTTGTTCACTCAGTCACTCTATCCACCTGTCTGTTCACTCACTCATTCTTACCATCTCACTTTGTTCACTTAGTCACTCTTTCCATCTCTGTTCACTCACTCACTCTGTCCATCTCTCCCTTTTTTCATTCTCTGCTCATTCACTTTCTCTCTCTCACATTTTTTTTTTATTTTGGACAAACCCGGAATCGAAACCGGGAATCCCGAACACAAGGCCGTAGTCATAACCATTTGACCACAGTGGTCGTTGTGAAAGCCTATTCAATCCATTAATTTAAACTTGATATTCGCACCTTTTTAAGTCCCTGAGGGCCATTTCTCATAATGCAAAGCGGATGTGTTAATTTGTTTAGTATTATCCAATACGTATTATATAGTTAAAAAATATTCTTCTGCATACATGCAAACACGCACATGCACGGACATACGGACAAAATATATATTCTTACAAATAATGTGAGAAGATGAAGACAGACACAGACAGACAGACACAGACAGACGGATAGACAGTGAGAAAGACAGAGAGATAGATAGACAGAAAGACAGAGACAAAGACAGAGAAAGAGACAGACTGGAACGAACAGACAGACAGACAGATAGACTAAGAATATTATCCAGCAATTGCCATCGACAACATAAATAGACAGACGGCAGGCACTTGTCACTTAATTTCGACTGGTTTAGTACTTGCAGCATTTGCTACTGCATGAAAAGATTCATGTCATCCACAAATGATTCCTGTCTTAAATCTGGGCTTATCATTGTATCAAGTTAGTTATGCGGGAAAGCAGCCAGTGGCTTGCTAAGAATATCGTGCGAAGTACTGGTTATAGAAGCTCTTGGAAAATAGGCGCAGTGGCCGCCACGATATATAACTTAAATAATGTTAAAAACGGTGTTTTTTTTTTTCTCTACTAACCCATCACAAAAATTGAACTGTGTTCATATTATAATCTACATAAGATTGACGCTGATACTTGGTAAAAAAAAAAAACTTTAAAGAAAGGATAGCTAGGTTCACTGACTGCCCTTATGTGACTGAAATAATGTTGAAAACAGCCTTAACCATATAACCATAAGTCTATTCTCAGACCTACTCAGTCCTCTGCAACCCAATCTGATCTTGATCAACTTATTGTAAAACTGACATTATGTTTATCCTGTATCAAACAATAACGTGTTTGAACGGTCCAGAAAAATAAAGCTTTTAAAAACGTCGTGGCGAAAGGAGTAAATGCTCGAAACCAGCATTTTCTACCAGCATTTGTCCTTTTCCCACAGTGTTTCATAACCCGTTTGAAGAAAGATACCATCACTTGATCCAATCCAATTTGTCGTGTGCAAATCCTTTCAGTTTTGACAGTTGTAAAAGTTTGTCTTCTGGTAAAGATCGGTCAATTTTCTACATGTCCGAGGACTACTTATGCGATGTGCTCTGGCAAAGAGGGGCTTAATGCACCTCCGTGATGCATGATACTAAGCAAGACATCACCTAATTACGGATTCATTAAATCCATTTTGTCAAACAGCCGACTGAACCATGCGTTAGAATCATCCTTTGACGTGCAGAAAGTTGGAGGATAGCGAAAAGTGTCGGCCCGTGTCAGCCTGCGCGTTTTGCGCTGGCTGACATGGGTCGATACTTTTCGCAAATGCATTAAGTCCCCTTTTTACAGCGCATAGCTAATAATTATATTTTTAGCTGATAAAATAATGTCAATGCCGTTGCGTTCAGAGTATCCGTCCTGACCAGACCGCGATATAAAATTATATCTGATCATTCTTCACGATATTTTCATGAAATCTTGGGAAATAAATAGTTAAAAATCAGTTGAGATATAGCATTATATAGCAATAAATAAATTACAATTTTTAGATGTTTGAGTTTTTCACATTTTAGCGATTTATCTGTCCAAGTGTAAAAATTTTACACACGAATGATTAGGTTGGAGAAGATAGTTACTGTGAATATCTCAGCGATGGATTGACGATAGCAGGTTTTATCTAATCATGAAGTTTTGCTGGTAATTATTATTATTATTATTATTAAAGTTCATTATTTATTTATTCATTTTGATTTAATATCTATACTGAGCTACGAAAAGTTTCACCAACACAAATAGGGGATGTTTCCTTTTGCCGAGGCAAAGACAGGGGCCCAAATTCGCCAACCATTCTCGACAACATTTTAGGCTATCTCTAAACTTAGAAAGTAACATGATTTCGGAGATTGTTTTACTTTGAAATGAATAAGAATGTAATTCAAAATGGTTGGTGAATATGGCATGTATAAGTCTTTGTTTTAGTTGAAATACATTTTGTTGTTTTCTTTTGAAACAAAGATTATTTTAGCAGTGGTTGGTTCACATATGTAAAGCCTACGTTACTTCGTGTATTTCAACTTGATACCAAACAAGCACGGGTTTTAACGACCCCGAAGATAAAGCCCTGTGAAAACATTGTGGGAAAAGGAGAAAATGCTGGTAACCAGCATTTTCTCCTTTCACACAATTTTTTCTACCCTTCATAATACGAATTTCAATGTTTGAATAATGATTATTTTGTCGTCTGCAAATGCTTTGAATTTGGACAAGTCTAAAATTTTGTCTTTTGGTATAGAGTTAACAACTTCATATCTTGGTCTATAGTGACTAATGGGGAATATGCTAGCGATTTGTTGCAAGACGAAAAAATAAAATCTGCCGGAAGTGATCTCTCATAATAAAAAGCTCGTTTATGAAAAATCATGTTATCGTGCATACTACCTAAGAACATACAACTGTAAAACAGAAAGTCATTGCTTTTTTAAAAGATACAGACTGGCCGACATGTTTGGTAAAAAAGGAATACCTTGAAATGAAAGGAAATACCATGTAAGTAGTCAAGACAAAATTAAGGATGGATTTTTCTTTATTTTGAAATGCTCATGTTATGAATTATTCACGAGTCTCATATCAAAAATTACCAGCATAGGAAGCCAAGAATGTTGGCCGGACTGGACAGGCTGACCTAGGTCGATACTTTTTGCAGGTGCATTAAGACCCCTCTTCACAAAGCATGGCTCAAATACGAAATAGTTTGGCCAATCAAAAGTTGTGTTTCTTAAAAATGGGTCATGTTCTGGCAAAAGGTGCTTAATGCATCTCCGTAATGCATTATACCAAGCAAGTCATCACATAATTATGGATCCATGAAATTCATTTTGTCTAACAACCGACTGAACCATGAAGTTCACCGGTCCTCTGACATGCAAAAATTGACCAATACCAAAAAGCTTCAATTCAGGTCAGCCTGAGCCACCTTTTCACAGAGTATGACTCAAATTTAGACAACTCTGGGGTACCTTTCACTTTACTGCCTACGCACGAAATTTGCATATGCAGTTTAGGTAAGCAAGGATCAAGTCTGAAAACTAGTTTCACTGAAACGCATAACGTAACGTTTTGAGAAAATAATTACATAACTTAACGCCAGCTCATTCCTTTGGGTAAAGCAAGGATCGTAACATGTATGTGTGTATATTCAATCCCAAGAATGTTCTTAAATCTACGCAGTTTAGTGAAAGGTTGCCAAGGAGAACAAGACTAAGAATGTTCTTCAGAATGATCGGTCACACGAAATACAGGCCCTTATATCGAACCGAGAAATAATGCCATAGGGATCTGAGATATGATATCGCACATAAGTGAAAACATTTCGGCCAACAACCTTTATCGAGAAATAAAAACGCACGTATGTTCAAACTCTAAAATGGATGGATGGATGGATGGATGGATGGATGAATAATGAACGATTGAATGAATGAATGACCGATCGACCGACTGACAGACTGATTAATTGATTGATTAACTGATTGATTAATTGAATGAATGAATGAATGAATGAGTGAGTGAATGAGTGAGTGAGTGAGTGAGTGAGTGAGTGAATAAATGAATGAATGAATGAATTTGATTGATTGATTTATCGACCGACCGATTGATCGATTGGTTGATTGACATTTTTTACTTTGATATTGTGGCACAATATCTCGTGTCTCGTATACGTACAAGTTGTTTAATGAGTTTTATCTACATGTCAAATATAAAGTTATGAGGATGTTTTTTTTTTCACGGCTGAACTCCCCATAATTTGTCTCGGTTTTACCCATTTGTGGTTATTCAAGAGTAACGTCTTAATACCCAGTCAGAATCTCTGCATTTATATAAGGTAAAGTCAGTAAAGTAAAAACTTTGATTAGTCAAACTGACAACACATGAATACACGGGTGGATGTATTTTATATGTACGACAGTCGAGAAAAGAAAAATCGTGGCCACAGGTTAACCCTTTCCCTACTAAAAGCAACGCAATGGCCTTTTACGGACAATGTAGATCAAGATCAGACTGCACAGAACGTGTGGTCTGATCTTGGGTCTATACTGTCCGATAAGGAGATTCTCCATCCCCCCTCCCCCCCAAAAAAAGGTCGAAATAGTTCAAATTTAGGTTTAGGATTTTTACTGTCGGTTTGAAAGTTTCATTTTTAAAGTCATTTGCATGTAGCAGTTTAAGGTTTAATATCTCCAGCTAACAAATGAAGTACCTCGTGGCTACCAGGAAATAATCAAATGAGCCATGCTCTGTGAAAAGGGGGCTTAATGCATTTGCGAAAAGTATCGACCCAGGTTAGCCTGCGCAGTCCGCGCAGGCTGACCTGGGCCGAAACTTTTCGCTATTGGTCAATTTTCTGTATTTACAAGGACCAGTCTACCTCATGATTAAGTGGGTTGTTAAAAGAAGTGGCTATTGTAGATCTATAAGTATTTGATGACTTGCTTTGTACCATGGATCACGTAGATGCATTTAGCTCCCTTTTGCCAGTGCATGGCTCAAATATAAACGAATTTCATGAAGTGATCCGAGACAAAACTGGTATGTAACTCTCTACCACACGACAAAATATTAGACTTGTCTAAATTGAAAGCATTTGAGTCATGCTCTGGCACAAGGGAGCTTAATGCATCTCTGTGATCCATTACACCAAGCAAGTCATCACATAATCAGGAATCCATAAAATCCACTAGTCCAATACTGTAAATAACTGAATCTGGAGGAAGAATGGTCCTTGGACACACAAAAAATTGACCAATAGCGAAAAGTTTCGGCCCAGGTCAGCCTGCGCGGAAAGCGTAGGCTGACCTAGGTCGATACTTTTCGCAGATGCATTAAGCCCCATTTTACTAGAGCATGGCTCATTTTACAGATGACATTTTTAAATGTGGCTCAAATGATGGAATTTGTCTTTAACTGCGTTGAAAACGTTGTTGGCAAAGAAAGAAAATGCTGATTAGTCTATCAGCATTTTCTCCTTTTCCCACAATGTTTTCAAAAGGCTTCGACCTCAGGGTCGTTTAAATTTGGGATTCTGTGGTACAGACTTAAATTGTCACGAATTGATTATTATATGGAACGTCAAGAGCTAGAGATTTTATAGAGGCCACAAAATACGTTTTCTATTCTCAGACGTCTCCTCTTTCCTACCGTACATTGGCAATCGCCATATATAGCATTCGGAAAGCCTCGTATAATCCGTTGATCGGTTCGATGCAGAACTTTAAGAAGTAGGCCGAGATATGACGAGTGCGCGAAATGATTGACCCGCATTTGAAAAGTATGGTGGCATATTTCTGCCGCGAGATACGAGATAGCTATTGCTATAATTTTTAGAGAAATATCGTGATAAAACAAAGTTTCCTGGAAATAATATCTAGATAACAAAAATTATCGCGATAAAAATATCGCGATAATACGAACTGTTATCATGATATTTTTTTGCTTTAGTGCCCACAACTGACATTCACGGTATTTATAATTAGATACTGTTTCAGAACATCTTCGTCTATATCCTTATGAATTTCCTTTTCCCTGAATGGTTTTAAAGTTGTTTGTAGGAGGCATTTCGAGTGGTCTTTGTGATTTAAAAGACTTCTGTTAATTTCTAGTCTTGTCAAAATTTACCAATTAAGTTACAATTGTAACTAATTCGAATTTTCACTTTCTGCAATCTTGTGAAGTCAAAAACTACCGAGGACGTCCAAATGGGGAATTTTCTACTTACAGATATCGAGAAACGGATAGAACTATCACGATAATTTTATCTCGATGTCAGCTTCGTGCACGATTGCGAAATTTTGCGTTAAGGTACTTAGTTTATCGTGATGTTTTTTTCAGGAAACTTTTCACTATCTCGATAAAATTTCTAGGAAACTTTATTTTATCGCGATAGTTTTCTAAAATTATCATGATAGCTATCTCGTATCTCGTGGCAGAAATATGCCACCATAGAAAAGGGCATTAATTCTTTACAAGACAACAAAGTCTCAGACTTGTCTATATTGAAAACATAATTCTAACATGACACTTGAATTCGGCTCTATAAACACAGTGCAACGAAAGCGTGGTAAAAATCTACGTTATTCTATGTAGAGTGACGTCATTCTATATAGAGTGACGTCATTCTGTATAAAGTAAGTAAGTAAGTTATTCAATGGAATATAATCTGCAACCGCGTTTTTACTCTAAGTATGAACTTGTTTTCCTTTGATTAAGAGTTGGTAATGTTAGAATCGAAATAATCTTCTTTCTATCGTGGTTTATCGTTCAATAAACCACGTTGTGAGTTATGGGACATAATAATAAGGGCTTCTTCCGAAGGCCACCATAACTGGGACTGATTGGCAAATGGTTTAATTTTCAAATGAATGACATGAAAAAATTTACTGCAAATCGCAATATCCAAAATGTTTTGATGAACAAATTCCTTTTGGCCGTATGAAAAAAAAAAAAAAAAAAACACGAAAACTCACCATATCGGGGTGGGTGTCCATGATCAGGTAGATCTAGTACGTTGTAAGCAGTATGATCTCAGTCTACACTGTCTGGAGAAGGGCACTGTGTCGCGCTAAGCAGCCTCAACGTTAATTTATCCTTAGGCTGCCAAGCGCGAACCAAGAACCATTTCGGACAGCGTAGATCAAGGTCAGACCGCACATTACGTCCCCCCCCCCAAACAATAACCTTTTATGGCAAAGATATTTGCAATTTATACAACCAAATTTCAGGTGAGAAAATACATACTCGATGATGGCCCTAACGACCGCCGTAGCCTAGTGAATACTCTTCAACCTCCATCAAAGTTATGACGCGCCATTCTGCAAGTCATGTAATCAAGGAGGGCGATGATTAGCAAAATGCACTTCGACAAAGAAATTTAAACCTATACTTCAACGGAACTTCGACGAATACTTGAATTGTATTTCTCTGTCACGTACCTTTATCCAGTACATAATCATTACACTTTGTTTAGAAATTTTCGACTTTTAATTATTATATTATGGGAATAGTCTACCTGTGATACTTTGATCACGTTTCACTTTAAAATCACAGGAGTCGGCCGCTTACAGCGTCATACGTGGTGAAGATAGCTTGCTGTCGGCCGAAACGGATACTCTCTGTTAGAAAAGATGAGTATCCATTTCGGTACTTCTTCTCGTGACCTTTGATGTGATGAAGCAATTCATTGGTTTCATTCTTACAATTTACGGAACTTTTGACCAATGATTTAGAGCGTTTCAAATCACTTGGATTAAATGATTTTCCTAGTCTCAATATAGTACTAACAAAATCCCGAATTTTAGAAACGTGTTTCCGAATCTGTTGTTATAACTAGACTATGAAGATTTTACGATGGAAACATAAGTCTCATTTTTAGTCACATTTGCAACTCTCTAACATTGATAAAAAACAAGATAAAGGATTAAATTCAAATCTTCCACGGCTAGAATTTAAGTGAAAACCTAAAGGGTCGACAGTGAGGTAATTTACAAAGGTGGGCATGTACAATTGTATCAATGTGTGAAAAGAAAGGACTGAATCGAGAAAAGTAAATTTGTAAAAACTACAAATATTCTAATAATGTTGAGGTAAGAACGTCTCAAAAACCGTTTTTTTTTTTTGGAAAAGTCTTGCAGGGGAACTGTTTTTCCCAGTCTATATGATTATTATCTTTGTTTATTTTTTAGGATGTTAATTGCTGTCTTAAGTTCCTCAGTGAGTCAGGTCAAAACTTACCCATATTTCCGATTCAGTATCCCAAATGGGGACAGAGTTCCTCACCCATGTCCATCCAAATTTCTCTGGAAGGGTGTCGGACATTATCGAAGTGATGGAGGTGGTCCTACAAACGCCTTTGGACAGGACTTTTATGATAATGGTTTTGTAAGTGAGCGTTTGCCTCTTTTTCCTTACCCCTAGATTGTTGAATGAATGAAAAATATCTGACATAAGTTGCCAGTTCAGAGATTTCATTAACCCTTTTGGCACCATACTTGATGAAAATAGTTTTTGCAGACGTTATAGATCAAGACCACATGCCATCTGATCTTGAATCTAAGCCGTCTGCTTGTTTAGTCAAGTCTCTAAGATATAAATCTTTCAGAGTTTCACTGGATTGTACTTTCAGCCAGGGATCCTATATATATATGATCCCTGTTTCAGCTGATGAAAGGTATCATGTTTATTTTTTGCATTAAACAGGTTTACAAAAAAAATGTTCTAAAGCTTTGCCATTCAAAGAAACCAAAACACAATATGACACACATTGAATGTTTTAGCTAGATATGGATGTACTTCAGGTCTGGGATAGAACAATATGTGAGATGGATTCAGACGGGGACGGGAAAAGTAACGGAGAAGAGCTTGGTGACCCAAACTGTATCTGGAAACCAAACACGGAACCTGAATATGTAAAAGGCCTTTCACATCCAGGTAAGTGTTATTTTATTAGGAATATCAATAATTAACACCATCTAAATCCAGTTTTAACTCTTAATTCAAAGCCAGAACATCTCAGTTTATCAGGAAGCTATTCTTGAAATCCAGAAAAATATTCTGTAGTAAACGACAAAATTTCAGACTTCTCTAAATTGAAAGTATGTGCAGACAACAAATTAAATGTGGCTCAGTTGATGATAATTTTCTTTAAAGAGGTAGAAAACATTGTTGGAAATGAAGGAAATGCTGGTGATAAACGGAGAAAATGCTGGTCACCAGCATTTCCTCCTTTTCCTACCCATGTTTTCATAAGCCTTCTTCTTCAGGCTTTTGAAAACTTAGGATTGTTTGGTAAAAGGTTAACAGTTAAATCTCTTACCTCTTACCAAATGGTAAAAACAATCACTGTCTTTGCAGTACATGGCATATGAAAATGACAAATGAGGGAATATCCAACTGAAATTTATTCATCCCTATTATTTTCAGGGGTTTAAGAGTTGAAATCAGGGTAAATGTAAATTGTTTAATCCTTTCCCAGATAAGCCCTGGTTTTTATGGCTCTGAGGTTGAAGGCGTTTGAAAACACCGTAGAAAAAGGAGAAAATGCTCATAATGAACATTTTCTCCATTTTCAACAGTGTTTTCTTCCCTTACAGATAAAAGTACCACCTTTTTGGCCACTCTAAATTTGTCGTCTGCAAATTCTTTCAATTTCAGCAGACCAAAATTACCTCATCTGGTAAAGAGTTAAAGAAATCCAATTTTCTAACACCTTCTGGTCATCAAGGATTGTATTCACCAACCAAAATTAAGAACATTATTTGTCTTATTCTCAAGAATTTTCTAAGTTTGAAATAATACAACTTCTGGTTTGCTAAACCAAATGGTTTAGGCAATCAGAAGTTATGTTAATTACTTTCAAATTTAGAAAATTTTGGAGAATAAGACTATGAACGTTCTTAAGAATGGTTGGTAAATACTGACTCAGATCTACAAATAACATGTCAGAAAATAGTGTGTGACAACAGCAATAATACGAGCAACTCAAAATATCGTTAAGTCATGTGCCGTACGTGTGACAAATGGGTGATAAACAGGAGAACTGTTGAAGAACATTTATAACAGAAATGATTTACATAGTTTGTCAAATAAATTGGGAGTCAAATGCACCAACCATTCTTAATGACACATCCCACATTTTTTCTGCTCATTGGCTTGTGTAATTTTTCATTTTTAGCTCCACTGGCCAGAGGCCAGCGGGCTTATGTCATGGCCCATTGTCCATCATGCTTCCATTTGTGCGTCCATCTGTGCAATAACTTTTATATCTTTTTCTCAGAAACTACCTATCCAATTTTGATGAAACTTGACAGAAATGATCCTGCCATGGTCCTCTTCAGAATGTCTTGAAAGAATTTGATTCTTTCAAAAACTCTGGTTGCCATGGCAACAAAACTGAAAAATAATGAAAATCTTTGAAAATCTTCTTGTCTGAAACCATGAAGCCAAGCGCTGCCAAAGTTGGCATGTATGTTTATCAAATAGACCTCTACCAAGTTTCTTCAAATAATAGCCCTGGGGTCAAAATTGTCCCCGTCCCGGGGGTCACAAGTTTAACATGGGCTTATATAGTGCCTTAAATTTACATAGTGATCAAAGGAAACAACTCCTTTTATAAGAGATGTATAGTTTGTTGTTATTTACCTCCCTTGATTATCAAACTGCATTATTTCATGATTGATGTTGGGTATACAGGGTTTTTGGATAGAAAATATTCAGTTTTTAGGGACAGTGATTTATTTTGATACTTATTTTTTTCCACAGATTTGTGGAATATTCAAAATAAAGTAATGCTTTTATCATTCAGTTTTTTGTTCAAGAACTTTACAATTCATGCCATTTAAAAAAGCCTGCCTGTATTCACTGACATTATCTTTACATTTGAAAAAAGATATGACTTTTTCATTTTTTTTTTTCGGTGGGAGCAGGGATCCTATATACACATGTATATAAGATCCCTGGTGGGAGTTGGGTTGATTTGTTCTATGTAAGTTTAGACTCACACACTTTCATGCTGTAAGTCTCATGATATATTTATTTTACTCTGTATGAAACGACAATTTTTTTGACTAGACCAATATTAAAAGCCATTGCAGACAACAAATAAAATGTAGCTTAAATGATTATTCCTGTCTCTGATAGTGTAGGAAACAGTGTGAGAAAGGAGAAAATGCCGGTTGACAACATTTCTCCTTTTTCCACAGTTTTCTCAAAAGCCTTCTTTTTCAGGGTCATTAAATCTCAGAAATGTGTGGTAAAGGGTTAAAAGCCAGAGTAGCGATAAAGGGCCATCATGACCCTGTTGTTGTTTACTTAGGTTTGAAATTAAAACTTATTTTCTGTAATTTTGACAAGAGGTATCCACTTTGAAAAAATGTATCTTTGTATTTTGCTGTGCAACGTATGATTTTCTTTTCATTTTTTTTTATTCTGTATACATTATATTATTACATTCTGTTACTAATAATAGTAACATTTTCTACTGAAAATGTTGTAATATCAGTGTCACACAAGGGCAGATGTGGCAGGGAAATGGGCTGATATCTGATATCCTGCTTGTTGACAAGTTATTTGTTCTAAATCTATTGCAACAGAACACTCGCTTGTAAACTAACGTTCTCAAAACATCCAGTTTGAAAAAGAACATGGCTGAATCAGTCCGTCTGTTGCTAGTGGACAAATCTTCAGAACTACAGACAATGGTTGAATCGCAAAACAAGCAATGCCACGATAGAGAATATATTGTTGTTGTCTTAGATTGGGAAAGTTTATCAGGCACGAAGTAGTGTATATAGGCTAGTAGTTCTATGAATTTTATCTGTTGTGCCGGGGTAACCGAGCCTGATTAACCTAAAGCACCAACCATCTATTCTACTTATCCTGTTTCTCATTTATTATTCGTATCATACTAAATTGAATATTTGGCTCGGAAAAACACGCATATTGACATCGTTTTAACTATGAATAATGATGAAGAACTGTTTATTTTTAAAAACGTCCTTATACTGTATGTGCAGCTGCGATAGTCATGATGAATGATGCATGCTTACCTCATGAACGTGACGTTTACCTGCGGAAAAAAGTTGTGTCGAATGAAGACAAAAATTTCTCCATTTTAAGTGTTTAAACATGTTAAAGAAAAAGAAAAAAAACAGAAAAATTTGAGTAAATGATCCACGAATATAATAAACAGGTTATTACACGGCTGATGAGGGCCGGACAGTGATATCTGCAAGTGATAAAGCCCTCGGGGCAGATATCAAGGTTGTAGGCCGATATCACTCTCCTGCCCTCATCAGCCTTGTAATAACCTATATTTATCATCTGAGCAAAAATGAAAAAAAAATCTGTCCCCAGGAAAGAACTGTTGCATTTGTCCTTAATTACATTCTTATTGTACCTCTCAGGAGTTTTCTAAATGTCACTGTAACAGATTCTTATTGGCTGAACCAAAATTTAGAATTAGGTGAAGAATGCTACTTAGAATATTTGGTGAATATGTGCCCTGAACATCAGCAGGGCCTTTATTTACTGACCATTCTTAAGGATATTTCTTATCTTATTCTCAGAAACATTCTAAATTTGAAAATAACACAAATTTTGAGTGGCTTAGATCTAGATTAACATTAAGAATGGAATTAAGAATGTTTGGTGAAAACAGACCAGAACATCCTGAATAGCAGATAAATACAGGATATTTGTTTTTTATTTTTAGTGAAAGATCGAAATTTATTTCATCGAGTTAACATCATCAGTAACATTTAGCTACTGGTGAAAATATTACCCATGGTGTTCACGAGAGATAAATTTTCATTTTTCTCCAAAAAATACAAATATTCTAATTATTTATGCTTCTAACCACTTTAATTCTTGATAAACTACCAAAAAACATGAAATCATGTAATGAATTTGGAGCTAGCTGATAGAAAAGCCCATTCTACAGTGTAACAAGGGAAATAACTCTTCATGTATTGTGTCAGCATTCATTCTCCTGTCCATTTTAAAACAGGTGTATGCGAGCCAATAGACTCATTTCAATGTCGAGGTAAATCAGATTACTTAGAGTGTGCGAAACCACCGTTTAAATGTGCTGGGCTCGAAGAGGACGGTAAGTTTACTTTTTTTCCTAACACTCTCGTTTCATATTATCACCCTCATCATTGCCAGATTGATATCATTTATTGCTACAAAATAGATTTCAATAAATTAATTGACACTCAGTAGGGTGGGGGTGTATGTGTCAGTTCTGTACATATAACTGGAAAATGAAATATCAGACTGCTAATTGTTTTTCTTTATTTTTTTGCAAACTCATCTTTGAATTAAATGTAACTTTATGTTGGAATTTGTCTATGAAAAGGTAGAAAACAACATGGGCTTTTTCACTATGTTTTCAAATACTTCCATTCTTAGGGTTGGTAAAACTTAGGATTGTGTGGTAAAGGGTCAATTGCCAAATTGCCAAAATTAATTTTGACAAGTGACTTGGACCTTTACTGTAGTTAATGCAATGAGATGGACATGTAAATATATACTAACTATAACCTAAATATTTAAAAAGACAACCATATAAGTACTGTATAACTTTTTCATACAGGTGTATTTGTACTACAGGCCAGACTCCCAAAGACCCCAATACCAACACAGCAAACATCCCATGCCTGTTTGTTGATGGAGTTTCCAACAGACACTGATTATCATATGGTCGCCGTCACACCACATATAGACAATCACCACGTCGTGCACCATATGTTTGTTTTCGGATGTAAGGACGATAGTGAGTATCTTGTTTCCACCGGGTTCCGTATTCACTATCTTAAAAATATTCTTATTCTCAAGAATGTTGTAAATTTGAAAGTAACTCAATAGTTTCGCCAATAAGAAGTTGTATTACTTTCTAAATCTAGAATAAGACTTACAATGGTATCAAGAAAAGTTGGTAAATACGGACCGGTACAGACCAGGGTCAGTATTTTCATAATAATTTCTTATTGGCTTAACCATTTTCTTGCAAGCAATTTGCTACTTATCCCACAATCTTTTCAAAAGTTTTCACCTGAAGAGGTGTTAAATATAAAACAGCTTTTTACTAGATTTGAATTATCTCCATGTGGGTTTATAGTTAGGCAAGGCGAATGCTGGCTTCGTTCTCTCACCCCCTTCTCTCTCTCTCTGTCTTACCCTCTCTCTCCCTCCCTACTCCCTCTCTCTTTCTGAAAAAAAGATCAAAGGATTGAATGAAGAATAGACAGAAGATCACATTGTATATTCTGTGCATTCTGAACTAGATTTATACCATTAGCACATAACTCTTCACAAAATAACAAAATTTTAGATTTGTCAAAGTTTAAAGCACTTGCAGACAACAAAATGAAAGTGTACCAGAAATTGGAGTCTGTCTTTGGAAAATTCTGTGGGATAGGGAGAAAATGCTGGTTACTAGCAGTTTCTCCTTTTCCACAAGGTCTTCAAAAGCCTTCTTCATCAGGATGGTTAAAAGTAGGGTTAGTGTGGTACAGCGTTAACGCTATTTATGCAGTAAAGCCTATGCTTTGACTGAATAGCTCTGATGAGGAGTTAGGGGGCAAAAATACCAGTATTTTACAGTTGTGCACATCTATATTCTCAGTAAAGTTTGAACCACATCAGCTCAACAAAGTCCAGGGCTGCAATGCTGGGGGCAGGGAGGGCTGCTTTGACCTCATTGCACTCTGGGCCCTAGGGATAGATGGACACTGCTTTCATCCGAATTCTGGTGTACTTGTCGGAAAAAACGGATACAAGCATGGGTTTGTTGAGGTATACTTTAATCATTTAAATCTTAACCAGATGACAAAGTTTTACACAAGCTATTCCAAACTGATAGCCTATGCATCTATGACAAATTGAACATGGTTCATTTGATGTAATTTGTTTTTGAAAGGGAAGAAAACTACAGACAAGGAGGAAATGCTGATTACCAGTTCTCCTTTTTCCACAATGTTTTCAAAAGGCTTTTTCTTTTGGTTTTTTAAGATTCAGAATTGTTTGGTACAGGGATAACCCTTTGACCAATTAAATTGTTTCAGGAATTCTGAGGAAGAAAACTTTTGAAAACATGAATGAAAAGGGGGAAAATGCTGGGAATCAGCCTTTTTTCCTTGTCCCACAATATTTTCTACCCTTTGAAGCACAAATTTCATGTTTTGAGTACAATTTGACTTGTCTTCAAATGCTTTCAATTTGGACATGTCTATTAAGTTTATTGTCTTGTAAAGAGTTTATAGTCGTCCTTACATGGTTAAAATGGAAGCATTACAGTGCTTCAGCTACTAAATATAGGAAATATTAATATTTTTTTTTCCATGTTTAATGCCATTTTCAACACCGTTTTGCAAGAATTAGTTCACCTATCCATGCCTTTCTGGAGTTTCTTGTACCAGTATCTCACACATTTTCCAAGCCTCAGGTTGCTTCCCACACAAATATCTCTGAAACAATAAAGGAATGAATCTGGTCCTGAGACTGATGACCATCATTAACCATTGGAAAAAAAATTGGCTTAGCTGGGAAATGAAACTTCAAAAGTAAGTAACATGGTAAGTACGTATCTTCTGAGGCCTGAATTGGTCTTATTTTGAAAATATTTTACTGTGTGATCACCTTGATGAGTTGACACGTCTCAGACACAAGGCCTTAACCCTTTACAACACAATCCCAAGATTGCATTAAAAGGGTTAGAAGAACAAAATTATAAATGATGTCTGTTTATCTTTCAGCTACACTGGAGCAACCCAGAAGGAGTTACTTATTACACAGACAGTTCAGGATTCAATCTACACCTCACCAGGAACTTGCGGGAGTTTAATGCTGGTATACTGATGGTCGGAGAGAAGCATTTTGAGATTCCTCCACATGAACAGAATCACACGATACGTGGAGGCTGCCCTTCCAGGTGTACCGAACAGTACATGTCTGGACCTGTACATATTTTTGCAGCAGCAAATCACATGCATCTCTTAGGTAAGTGAATAAACTCAGCATGTGAAGGTGCATAGGTATTAGAGGATTGGGTTTTCACTTCATGCTGAGCCCTGGTATTGCAATATTTTTTTATCACTTTTTATGTACATTTACTACTTGCTTTTTTTTTAACAGGACAACAGTTTCATTTGGTTTGTTTTATGTTTATTGTATAGTGCCATTTTCAACATTATTTTTGAGTTATATAGCACAGTTGATTGTGGACAGGACTTGAGACCAGGGTCTAGCTGGTTTCTTTCTGAGGATTAATTATGTCTCCCCCCTCTTAGGGTCGGGAGACATATTGTTTTTCCCCTTGCGACGGTCTGTCTGTCTGTCCATCTGTCTGTCCGTCTGTCTGTCTATCTGTCTGTCTGTCTGTCCGTCTCAAATCGTGTCTGCTCTATAACTCAAAAACCTTTAAAGATATTTTGATAAAACTTCACACGTTTGTAAAGCACCATGAGACGAAGTGTCATGCACAAGAACCATAACTCTGGCTTGTATATTTTTTGAGTCATTTCCCTTTGATTATTTTCCTTCACAAATCGTGTCTGCTCTATAACTTGAAAACCTTTTAAGATATTTTGATAAAACTTCACACATTTGTAAAGCACCATGAGACAAAGTGTCATGCTTAAGAACCATAACTCTTGCTTGTATTTTTTTCAAGTTATTTCCCTTCGATTATTTTCCTTCACAAATCGTGTCCGCTCTATAACTCGAAAACCTTTTAAGATATTTTGATAAAACTTCACACATTTGTAAAGCACCATGAGATGAAGTGTCATGCACAAGAACCATAACTCTGGCTTGTACATTTTTCGAGTTATTTCCCTTTGATTATTTTCCTTCACAAATCGTGTCTGCTCTATAACTCGAAAACCTTTTAAGATATTTTGATAAAACTTCACACATTTGTAAAGCACCATGAGACAAAGTGTCATGCACAAGAACCATAACTCTGGCTTGTATATTTTTCAAGTTATTTCCCTTTGATTATTTTCCTTACTCATTTTATGTACAATTTTGTGTCCGCTCTATAACTGGAAAACGGTTAGAGAAAAATGACCATTATTTCAGTTATAAATTGCCTTGGTGACATATCTATCCTTCTGACACCAAAAAGGGGGGGGACATCTGTTTTTTTTTTTTTTGTAGAAAAACAAGTTCTAGTTATCATTGTTTCGATGATGGTTATGTGGGAAAGCAGCCAGTGGCTTGGGAAGAATACTGTACAAAGGACTGATAAAAGAATATCCAGGAAAGCATGGATAAGTGCACTGGCTGCCATGATATAACTGAAATGATGTTGAAAACAGGGTTAAACACCAAACAATCAATTGATTAATTTAACCTTGTATACGTTAGTTGTACACAAAAGGTCATGTTGAGACCAGTACAAGAATTTCTTATGCACTACTTACGGTGATGAAATTGACTAAGTGCTTCATTTCAGATTTTTCTAGCGTGCGACTTCTGTGTGTACCAGATGAAATGAGCCATGCTGTGTAAAAAGGGGATTTAACTCTTTACCATGTGAAAAAATTGTAGACCTGTCCAAATTGAAAGCATATGCAGACGCCAATTTAAATATGGCTCAAATGATGGATGTTTTCTTTGATATTGTAGAAAACATTGTGGGAAAAGGAGAAAATGCTGGTTACCAGCATTTTATCCTTTTCCCACAATTTTTTTCCAAAGGACTCTTTTTCAGGGTTGTTAAAAGTCGGGATTGTGTGGTAAAGGATTAATGCACCTGCAAAAAGTATCGGCCCAGGTCAGCCTGCACTGACTCTGGGTGGAATCTCTTTGATATTATTCAATTATCTGCATTTCAAATGACCAGTTTACCTCATGATTCAGTCGGTTGTTCAACAAAATAGATTTTAGATATCCATAATTATGTGGTTTAACCTATGAAAGAGGTCCTTTGAAAATATTGAGGGAAAAGGAGAAAATGCTGGTTACAAGCATTTTCTCCTTTTCCCACAATATTTTGTTTATTTTGAAAAGCAAATTCAGTCACTTTTAATTTGTCATCTGCAAATGTTTTGAAATTGGCCAAATCTGAAATTTTGACGTTAGCTCTTTACCAAACAACAAAATTGAAGACTAGTCCAAATTG
The DNA here is from genome assembly GCA_946811185.2 of Hippopus hippopus. Classification (NCBI taxonomy): domain Eukaryota; kingdom Metazoa; phylum Mollusca; class Bivalvia; order Cardiida; family Cardiidae; genus Hippopus; species Hippopus hippopus. Next base: position 7,617,319 of record OX328103.1, on the reverse strand, counting down.
AAAGACGATAATGTAAATGTGACTTAAATGATGGGATTTGCCTTAGATAGGGTAGAAATCATAGTGGGAAAAGGAGAAAATGCTGGTAACCAGCATTTTCTCCTTTTCACACAATGTTTTCAAAACTTGGTATTGTGTGGTAAAGAGGTAACTGGTTCTCTGTTCACTCTTCTTCCAGGTTTGGCCGCTCAAACAACCCTTGTGACCCCTGACAATAAAGTAACAAGCCTGGCCCTAGACAAGACCTTTATATACGAAAGATCCAAGATACCAACGTGATTACAGACTTTTACTTGATCTTCATTTTGTTGAACCCTTTACAACACAGTCCCTAGTTTAACGACCTTGAAGTGAAAGTTATTTGAAATCATAGTTTTTTTTTCATTCGCAGATCCTTTCAGTGTGGACAGGTCTAACATTTTGTTATTTGGGAAAGGGTCAAGTTAACCATTGCTTTTGCTTCATATCCAGATGAATGAAAGCCGTCTTTTGACATGAACTATTAATATTTTTTACTCTGCTATATTATTATTGTTATCATCATTTCACATTTTATTGCCGGTATATTTTCAATTGCAAATTTTTTGTTTAGATTCTAAGAATTGAACACTCATAAATATTTGCTTTTAACCCTTTACCAAACAATTCCTGGTTTTTATGACCCAGAGGAAGAAGACTTCTGAAAACATTGTGGGAAAAGGAGAAAATGCTGGTAGCCAGCATTTTTTCCTTTTCCCACAATGTTTTCTGCTCTTCTAAAGTCAAGTTTCAATTTTTGAGTCACATTTATCTTGTGGCATGCAAATGCTTTCAATTTGGACAAGTCGAAAATTTTGTCGTTTGTTAAGAGTTAATTGCTCAGAAGTGTATTAACTCTTTACCAAACAACATTATTTTAGACTCGTCTAAGTTGAAAGCATTTGCAGACAACAATATATGTGTGACTCAGAAATTGAAATTTGCTTTTGGAAAGGCAGAAAACAGTGAGGGAAAAGGAAAACATACTGGTTATCAGTGTTCTTAAAAGCTTTTTTCTTCAGGGTTGTTAAAATTCATGATTGTTTGATCAACAGTTAAATTTAGACAAGTCTAAAATTCTTTCATATGGTAAAGCCTTTATCCAAACAATGACCATGTTCTTTCCTGTACTGTTTTGCAGATTCGATCCAGTTTTAATGAACCCTGGTGACGGGATAAACGTCACGTGCCATTATCATTCCATGTCAATGACTCAGACTACTTATTTTGGACAAGGAAGCAGTAATGAAATGTGCTATGCTTATCTGTTTTATTACCCAAAAGAACACTTCAATAGACAGAGTAAGTATATGTTATGTATAGGATCTGACATGAGTTGGCATTTGAGATAAAATTTCATTGTAAGCATCTAGGGAACATGTTATTAAAGACGTATATCACAAATGTTCACACGCATCCTAATGTGCATGTGTTTTTGTCATTTAGTGAATCAAACGTGCACCTATGTATTTTTCACACATATGGTAACACTTTTGGTACACTGAAACAAGTAGAACTTCCTTTGGGTAGTATCAGTAAAGGGAGAGAGAGGGAAAAAAATGGATCTGTGAACTGTCACCGTGAAATAATTAAAATACTGTTGACATGGCATTACACACCAAACAATCAAACAAAAGCACGAAATTAAAAGCTGTGGAAGTATAGCTGTTTCCATTTTGAAACTGACTGTGGGGAAAGGAGAACTCACTCTTAATAAGCAATTTCTCCTTTTCTCACTTTGTCTGCTGAGCTTTTATCTTATGTTTTTTGCTTGAAAAAATTAACTTCCACAGTGACCTTCATCCCTCTTTTCTGATGAAATAAATAAGGATTATTTTTTCTTATTGTTTAGAATCAAAAATACTCTAAGTGTGGAAATTCTAAGAAAAATCTGTTCGTTAGAAAGTATGTACGAGGGTTTTTCGATATGTAATGTGTATTGTACGATATCTCAAAAGCATTCGACTCAAATAGTGAAATGAACATTACATCCCTTCAAAGTATTCTCCGCAGTTTGAAATACATAATTTCAATCTCTAAATCCATTTCTGAAATGCGTCACGGTACGCTGATTTAGGTAGACCTCTGAGGCACTGACTGATGGCTGAGCCAAGGGCTTGTCGGGACTTGTAACGACGACCAGATAAGAACTTTTTAAGTTTTGGAAAAAGGAAAAAGTCGCATGGGGCTAGATCTGGAGAGTATGGTGGGTGTGGCAAGACGGTAACCTTCTCCGACTTCAAAAATTGCTTCACAAGCTCAGATGTATGTGATCGAGCATTATCATGAAGTAGACGAACATGCCTAAATCCTGACACAGGGCGTCATTTAAGATAATATTTCTTGACCTTTTTTAGTATAACATCTCGGTAATACCGACCTGTAACACTTTTGCCCTTTGGCACAGGTGTTTGTACGGCTATACCATAACATGAGAAGAATATGCAATAAAGAACCTTCTTTGTGCATATGCTTCTTTTGGCAACTACAGGCCTTCTACCGTGTTTAGTTAGCCATATTTTGTTTCCAATTTTTCTTACTGGTTCGAAATAGTGAACCCATGTTTCGTCACCAGTAACAATGTTTGCAAATTGTCTTTAATTGAATTTGGGAAACATTTTGAGCAATTGCTTAGCAGTTTGTACTCGTACCCGTTTTTGGTCATCTGTCAATATATGCGGTATCCATCTGGCAGAAATCTTTCGTACTTTCAAAATACACTTCAAAATGAAATGCACCCGTGATAGCGATATGCCAACAGCGTTGGCAATATCACGAATTGTGTATCTACCATCACTTTCAATTATTTCCCTGACTTTTGAGACATTTGCCTTGCCTGTTACAGTCACAGATCGGCCAGATTTTGCTGCATCTTTGACGGACTCTGTGCCAGTCAGAAATTTCTTTCTCCACCTACGAACTGTCTCATAAGATACCTTATCAGACCCATAAACTTCCCCCAATTCAGTAAAAGTCTGCATTACCAAATGACCGAGTTTTGTGCGAACTTTTATATAAGCTCTAATTTCTTTAATATTCTTAATACGTTTCCCAACCATTTTTACAACAGTGGTCAACGACTAGCTCTATTGAAATGACTATAAGTTTAAAACTATGTGGAGCTGAAGGCTCGTGTTTATACCACTGGAAAGGTATTGAATAGAGCTATTCAAGCGTATCATCATCCACGAAATCGTGCAAAGCGTTATCGCGCTGTGGTACAATATACATTACATATCGAACAGCCCTCGTATTTATTAAAGATTATTCCTTAATCTGGTCAAATTATCTCCCTTTTCATCTCAATGGTCTATATATAGTGTGCATATTTGTACATTTACCATGCTCAAAACCAGGCTTTTATATATTTTTTGTGCAAAACTAAATGAATTTTCATTAAAACGATATATATTTTTCTGGTAATTTTCCTGTTTATATGTCTGTTAAAGAAAAGCTTGTTAAATCCAACAAAGCTGAATTTTGGAACTGTATATATCTTTTTCAAAGGCAAATTTCTCAGAAATGAGCACAGTGACCCATATCTTTTTTAGTGTAATCTCCTAGAGACATGATGAGCTTTGTATGTGCAAAGTTTTAAAAAAATCTGTCTGTTAAAAAAATTTGTGATATACGTTGTTAAGCGAGCCTTTGGCTAGCAGTAGCTTAATAATTCTTTTTTCTTGACAAGGTTAATAACATTCTATCTCAAAAGCCATATAATAATCGTAAGGGGCAGGTAATGCAACAAACATGTTTACCAAGTCTCAAGTCAATTTGACTTGAGGTGACAAAGTTCCGTTCCAGACAAGCAAGAAATACTGTAAAAATGAAGATCAAAGTGGAATTACTCGAAATCCGCACTAGGTAGAGTTATTGTTCTTGCGCACTGTACTCCGTAATATTGCAACAAACATGCATACCAAGTTTGAAGTCACTCTGACTTGAGATGACAAAGTTATATTTCAGACAAGCAGAAAATGCTGTAAAAATGACGATCAAAGGAAAATAACTCAAAGACAGCACGAGGTAGAGTTATGGTTCTTTTGCACTGCACTCCGTATTATTGCAACAAACATACATGCCAAGTTTCAAGTCAATCGGACTGGAGATGACAAAGTTATGCTCCGGACAAGCAGAAAATGCTGTAAAAATGACAAAGGGAAATACCTCAAAGACAGTACGAGGTAGAGTTATGGTTCTTTTGCACTGCACTCCGTATTATTGCAACAAACACAAATACCAAGTTTCAAGTCAATCAGACTGGAGATGACAAAGTTATATTCCGGACAAGCAGAAAATGCTGTAAAAATGACAATCAAAGGGAAATAACTCAAAGACAGAATGAGGTAGAGTTATGCTTCTTTCGCACTGCACTCCATATTATTGCAACAAACACACATGCCAAGTTCCAAGTCAATTGAACCGGAAGTGACAAAGTTATGCTCCGGACAAGCAGAAAATGCTGTAAAAAATATGACTATTAAAGGGAAATAACTCAAAGACAGCACGAGGTAGAGTTATGGTTCTCTTGCACTGCACTCCGTATTATTGCAACAAACACACATGCCAAGTTTCAAGTCAGTCGGACTGGAGATGACAAAATTATGCTCCGGACAAGCAGAAAATGCTGTAAAAATGACTATCAAAGGGAAATACCTCAAAGACAGCACGAGGTAGAGTTATGGTTCTTTTGCACTGCACTCCGTATTATTGTAACAAACACACATGCCAAGTTTCAAGTCAATCGGACCGGAGATGACAAAGTTATGCTCCGGACAAGCAGAAAATACTGTAAAAATGACGATCGAAGGGAAATAACTCAAAGACAGCACGAGGTAGAGTAATGGTTCTTTCGCACTGCACTCCGTATTATTGCAACAAACACACATGCCAAGTTCCAAGTCAATCGGACTGGAGATGACAAAGTTATGCTCTGGACAAAAAACTGGACACCGCCCACCCGCCCGTAGGCCATGGATGATCCCATAATACGTCCCGTCTTCGACGGGCATATAAAAATGATGTCACACAATTGTGACATCTAACATGTATAGGAAAGTTTATATATTACACTGACAACAAGGAAGGTTAGGTGATAATTGTATATACTAATAAACAATGTCTAGATGCTTTGAAATAGAAAATGTCTACAAACGACAAATTCAAAAGTGTTACAAAACTTTTTTCTGGCAAGGTTCCAATAATGAGATGTGCTATGCCTTTCTGTTTTATTACCCTAATGAACACTTCAACATACAAAGTAAGCATATGTCACATGTATATACTTAGTGTTTATGTCTGTACAAAATGACAAATTCTGGATGCTTTGAAATTAAACGCATCTACAGATGAATTCAAAAGTGATACAAATGAAGCAAAGTTCTTTGACAGGGCAGAAAACATGGAGGGAAAAGGAAAAAATGCTGGTTACCAGCATTTATTTTTCTTTTCCCACAATATTTTCAAAAGCCTTCTCCTCTAAGGTTGTTGAAATATAGGATTGTGTGGTAAAGGGTTATGCCAACGATGGACCATAATTAAACAAAAGGCAAAATTGTGGTGTCTGTGGTCGTGAGGTAGAGTGTCTGCTTTACAACCATAAGGTCCTAAGTTCAATTCCAAGGAGCAGGTGTCAACTTTGAGACTCTTCATTGACCCTCGCATTCAATGCAACTACTGGTGTGATTTTCAGGAAGTAGAATCGAGAGAGATTAGTATCAATTGCAACAACATGTTGAAAGATTTGTTTAAAAAACACATACACACAAAGGGCAAATTTAAGTGTCATAGAAAATTTTATGCTTTGGCTTTAAAGGCTTTAAAAAACATTTTGGGAAAGGGGGAAAATGCTGGAATGCTGGTAGCCAGCATTTTCTCCTTATCCCACAGTGTTTTCTACCCTGTACGATGTTGTCTTCAAATGCTTAGGATTTGGACAATTCACAAATTTTGCTGTTTTATGAAGAAATAAATTATACCAAATTATACCATTATATTCCTGAAGGAAACAGACTTGTTAATCTTTATTGTTGTAAAAATGTAAAACAAAAAAAATCATGTCATATAACCTTTGGCTATTTTCACCAATTTTTCTAAAATGCGTTCTGATTATAATTCTAAATTTTAAGAATTTCAAAGAAAAGCAATTCTTGATATGCAAAACTAAAAAAGCATTTGACATCTATTTAAATAGGTTGTGTGTCCCATGGTGTAATCCAGCGCTGTGATAGCTTGTACGACCCAATCAATGGCTGCATCTTTGCAATGGCCATGTCTCGATCGTAAGTAATATGATTACATAAGATGGTAGTTACAGCTTCAAAAACAGCTTGGTAGCTTGTCACGTTCAACCCATACATGACTTGATACCAACGGGACACTGGTTTGACTCCCCCAGCTCGGCGAAGAATTGGTGATAGATCATTGCAAAAGGATTCATTCCTTTCTCACCGCTGAACGTTGTTTTGTCATTATTCATAGGAAAGCAGCCAGCGGATTGGAGAGAATATTGTGTAAACTACCTGTGAAAAGAAACTGCAGGAAAGAATGGATAGGTTCACTTGCTACTGTGATATAATTGAAATAATGTTAAAGAGGCATTAAACATAAAAACCTTTAAAAAAAGATAAATTAGATTTGCAGCCTTCGGAGCCCTTATAGCTTTTAAATCTATACCATGAAACCAGATTTTACACTTGTCCAAATTGAAAGCATTTGCAGACAACAAAACAAATATGGCTTTAATGATAGGATTTGCTTTTGAAACGGTAGAAAAAACTGTTGGAAAAGAAGAAAATGCTGGTAACCAACATCCTCTCTTTTGCATTTTATTTATATACATACATATTATTTATATACATATATACATGTACCTTTGTTTTTCAGTCACCCTGTTGCAATAGCTCGCTTTACACAGCTGACCAGGAACTGTGATGTAACCACATGTTTAATCACATGCAAAGATGCTGTGAAACGCATTAATCAAGATCCATGCTTCACAGGGGAAAACAGACATACCCTGAAAAGGGAAACTCACTGGATGTACCCACAGCAAAAAGCCTTCGCTCTGCAGTTTTGGGGACTCCTAGAATCATGTGACAAAGAGATTCAGGCTGAAAAGTATCAGAGCTACGTTATTGATACAGTTATAGTAGAGGCGGACATGAAGGAAAGCGCAGCAACATACCTGTCTATAATTCCAGCAGCATGGCTATCAGTCCTTTTTGTATTGACTTGTGCTTGTCGACTAACCTAGTACAATACTTGTGGAATCTTGTGTTATGGTAGCTTTCTTGGGTCTCCTGTTTGCTTTGAGCTGCGTTGGAAATTTCAATATCAGATATTCAATATCAAAATTTTTCAAGCAGCTCACGCAAATACTATGGATCCCATGGAAAGTTGCTGTGATATAATATTCTTTTACAAATTTTAACAACAAAAAATTGTAATTCTTAACAATTCTATTTGAAAACAGCAAGAAATTTGAACCAACTACTGGTTTATTAGCTGATAATTTCTTTTTTTATGAATGGTGGATTTATGTTGTAACATACTATTTAAAATGGTGTGACGTAATCTAACATGACATGATCATTGGAACAGTATTTGATACTGTCAGACATGCACTTTTTTTCCAATATGAGCCGTGCTCTGTGAAAAGGGGGCTTAATGCATGTGCGAAAAGTATCGACCCAGGTCAGCCTGCGCAGTCCGCTCAGGCTGACCTGGGCCGAAACTTTTCGCTATTGGTTGATTTACTATTTGTTAAAGGACCAGTCTACCTCACAAAAACGTCGGTTATTTAAAAAAAGTAGCTCTTATCGATCCATAATTATATGATGACTTGGGTTGGTATCATGTTATTACGGTGATGCATTAAGGTCCCTTTTACCAGAGCATGGCTCATATGATTTTATCGGCGTGTTCTACATGTATTTGAGCCAGAAAATGTTTAGGTGTCAAATCGTTGTTGTAGCACAATCTATGTAGCCAAATTTTAATGAAAAAATAATGTGAATACGTGAATGTAGATATTACAAAAGAGTGTTTCGAATCAGTTACAGTTGCAGATTCTACTTTGATCTTCCAGTGTTTCTTCACGCCCTGCTGCTTTCCTTGTTTGCTTCTAAGATTTATGTGACTGTTTTATCGTGGACGTTTTCTTGAACATAGACGTTTTCTTGAATCTAGTGACGTCAGAAAAGCTAAAGCTGACAAAAGAATGCACTGAGCACATGTGTACATGCAAGCATTTTGTTCCTGCCAGATTGACCACAGTAAGTGGGCTTGTACTTCAAATCACTCGGGTGCATATTCACCAAATATTCTCAAGAACATTCTTAGTCTAGTTCTAGATTTAGAAAGTAACACAAATTCTGAATGGCTAATCCATTTGGTTTAGCCAATCATAAGTTGTTTTAATTTAAAATCTGGAAAATTCTTGAGAGTAAGACTAAGATTGTTCATTAGAATGGTTGATGAATGCAGACCCTAGAGATGACTTTTTAGCAGATTTGTATTGTACGTCTTCTTACTTTGATTGATCCGACCTGAAGCGAACCCAGCCATTTACATATGCTCTCTATGCACTTGATTTTCAATAGATAGCAAATAGACGTTAGCCTTGCTATAATCGCTACCGTATGTCCACAAGTGTATACAGTTCTTAATGTATTTTTTCGGTCCAACAGATCAGTTCACTGCTCATAAGCAATAAAATTACAGTTAGCCTGCTGGACTGACCAACTCTTGATTTTCCTTAACCCTGCTTATTCCATTAAGTGATATCATAAATAAGTATTTCATGTGATAAAAAGCTTTATTATTAATGCTTCATTGTCACTGCTAAAAAGCGCTCTGCTCACAATTCCGCTTTTCAGGACTTTCAGTACTTTGAATTTTTTGTCTTGCAGCAGGCTGTTTCTAAAGCGTTGATAAGTGAAGAAAAACGATAAATTGCTCCAGATGATTAATTTTCTTCCCAAGCCGCACTGTTTTCAAAATTTTTCTGGGGGAGGACAGAGTAGGAAACATTGTGGGAAAAGGAGAAAATGCTGCTCATCAGCATTTTCTCGTTTCCCCGCTATGTCTTCAAAAAAAGATTTAACAGAATATATAAGGAACGCTAAAATAATAACGAGACAAAATTGTGACGCCAATTCTCGGTAATAAACAGGACAATCTCAATTGGTCACCCAGATTCAATAGAAGAATCCGATTTTGTTCCATTTGGTTAGCTCCATTAGAGACCTGTTTTTAACAGTTACCAGTTACCATTTTTTCAACACAGTGCACTTGGTAAGATGGAAAAAAGGAGGTAGAATTTATTAAATTTGACGGTGCAGTAATAAACGTGTCCACATGTTGGGCTACGAGGTGGATGGGAAGCATTGCTAATGAAATTATTACCAACATTATGGCATCCTAAAAGAAAGCCAAGCAAACTCTTCCAGACAGCGACTAAGACACTGATATACCTATTAACTTGCCTTTAAGTTCACTTGAAATACTCATCAGTCTTCACTTTGCCCGTTTCTTAGTAACTGAATCCAAAGACAGTGCTAAGCCTGTAACTAGTTTCTACCCTTTTGACGATCTTGGGAATTCCGTCACAGAATATGACAGGGATACATTGGTGGTGTAATCATGTGAAAGGGCCCGATTGAGCAAATGTATTTCAGCAGAATGTCCTACCAGATCAGACAAGAATTTGTAGGTCACAAATCTGAACCAAAGATATCTTTCACCCGATTAGCCCATGAGGCACCGCCTTCTAGGATAATGAAAGAGAAAAACATTAGAGAATAAGCTATTGCGATTGAAAGAATGACAATGAGAGGGAGACGTCAATGTAAATCCGAAAATGTCATAGGGCTTGGCATGACCAGCCGGTTGATCACAAAGGGCCCTCCTGACCTCTCTAGTAGTAATAAAAGGAGAGAACTGGGACAAGGTCAAATTAAGGTCAAAGGTCACGGGGTCACGCCCTCCGCCCTCTCCCTCAAAATCCATTTTTCCCGTGAGCGAGTTTGATCCGGTTTGGGTCCGACTGGATCCGGTTCCGAGGTCAGAGGTCACACCTTCCCCATGATCCAGCTAGATCCGGTTCTGGTTCCGAGGTCAGAAGGTGAAATCTCAAAATCGGGTTTTCCCTGGCCGGGGACTTCTAAGATCTAGTTTAACTGAGCCGCCATATTTTTTCAACCCCCAAGGCATCAAGGCAACCAAGGCAAAAACTTTCCACTCCAGGCATCCAAGGCATCTAGGGCATCAAGGCATGGGGGGTAGGGGACCCGACGAAATGTTTAGACATCCCACGCGGTGATCGGGGGACGACTCGCGTATGATCTGATTGTGCCCCCAAGCTAACGTATCGATATTGTTCTCCGCTATAAAATGAATTTAAGTTAAACAAATGAATCTTAATATTAAAAAAATGAGTTATATCAAAAGTGGAGAACTTCGTAAAGAAAACCTTTCTATAAATTACGCGAATAAATATAAAAGCAAAGAGTTCGCTTTTGTTAAGATTCCGATAGAGTATAAATATTCTAATAATAAAAATGCTTCGTTGTTTATACGTACCCCCGTTCTGTTTTCGTACGGTGTTGATACAGGATTTGGAAATGATCTAAAAGATTACTACTTATCTTTAATATGTTATAACGATAAAAAGCCTATGAAAAAGGAAATAGCTTTTAAAGAAGATCTGGAAAAGCTAACAGATTTCTTCCGAGATCATGGAATGGACAAGGAACTTAAAGAAGACTAAAAATCTCGACAATATTAATATTTTAAGATATAATAATGAGGAAGGAACGGCTATGTTATACCCGAAGCTTTACGAAAACAATCGAGATAAGACCCGCTTTTACGATGAAAACAACCGAGAGGTAAACCCTCTTTCATATAAGAAAATTGCTTGTAAGTTGTTTTGTATTTTAAAAGTAGAAGGAATATTTTCTCTTGCACTGCACTCCGTATTATTGCAACAAACACACATGCCAAGTTTCAAGTCAGTCGGACTGGAGATGACAAAATTATGCTCCGGATAAGCAGAAAATGCTGTAAAAATGACTATCAAAGGGAAATACCTCAAAGACAGCACGAGGTAGAGTTATGGTTCTTTCGCACTGCACTCCGTATTATTGTAACAAACACACATGCCAAGTTTCAAGTCAATCGGACCGGAGATGACAAAGTTATGCTCCGGACAAGCAGAAAATACTGTAAAAATGACGATCGAAGGGAAATAGCTCAAAGACAGCACGAGGTAGAGTAATGGTTCTTTCGCACTGCACTCCGTATTATTGCAACAAACACACATGCCAAGTTCCAAGTCAATCGGACTGGAGATGACAAAGTTATGCTCTGGACAAAAAACTGGACACTGCCCACCCGCCCGTAGGCCATGGGTGATCCCATAATACGTCCCGTCTTCGACGGGCGTATAAAATGATGTCACACAATTGTGACATCTAACATGTATAGGAAAGTTTATATATTACACTGACAACAAGGAAGGTTAGGTGATAATTGTATATACTAATAAACAATGTCTAGATGCTTTGAAATAGAAAATGTCTACAAACGACAAATTCAAAAGTGTTACAAAACTTTTTTCTGGCAAGGTTCCAATAATGAGATGTGCTATGCCTTTCTGTTTTATTACCCTAATGAACACTTCAACATACAAAGTAAGCATATGTCACATGTATATACTTAGTGTTTATGTCTGTACAAAATGACAAATTCTGGATGCTTTGAAATTAAACGCATCTACAGATGAATTCAAAAGTGATACAAATGAAGCAAAGTTCTTTGACAGGGCAGAAAACATGGAGGGAAAAGGAAAAAATGCTGGTTACCAGCATTTATTTTTCTTTTCCCACAATATTTTCAAAAGCCTTCTCCTCTAAGGTTGTTGAAATATAGGATTGTGTGGTAAAGGGTTATGCCAACGATGGACCATAATTAAACAAAAGGCAAAATTGTGGTGTCTGTGGTCGTGAGGTAGAGTGTCTGCTTTACAACCATAAGGTCCTAAGTTCAATTCCAAGGAGCAGGTGTCAACTTTGAGACTCTTCATTGACCCTCGCATTCAATGCAACTACTGGTGTGATTTTCAGGAAGTAGAATCGAGAGAGATTAGTATCAATTGCAACAACATGTTGAAAGATTTGTTTAAAAAACACATACACACAAAGGGCAAATTTAAGTGTCATAGAAAATTTTATGCTTTGGCTTTAAAGGCTTTAAAAAACATTTTGGGAAAGGGGGAAAATGCTGGAATGCTGGTAGCCAGCATTTTCTCCTTATCCCACAGTGTTTTCTACCCTGTACGATGTTGTCTTCAAATGCTTAGGATTTGGACAATTCACAAATTTTGCTGTTTTATGAAGAAATAAATTATACCAAATTATACCATTATATTCCTGAAGGAAACAGACTTGTTAATCTTTATTGTTGTAAAAATGTAAAACAAAAAAAATCATGTCATATAACCTTTGGCTATTTTCACCAATTTTTCTAAAATGCGTTCTGATTATAATTCTAAATTTTAAGAATTTCAAAGAAAAGCAATTCTTGATATGCAAAACTAAAAAAGCATTTGACATCTATTTAAATAGGTTGTGTGTCCCATGGTGTAATCCAGCGCTGTGATAGCTTGTACGACCCAATCAATGGCTGCATCTTTGCAATGGCCATGTCTCGATCGTAAGTAATATGATTACATAAGATGGTAGTTACAGCTTCAAAAACAGCTTGGTAGCTTGTCACGTTAACCCATACATGACTTGATACCAACGGGACACTGGTTTGACTCCCCCAGCTCGGCGAAGAATTGGTGATAGATCATTGCAAAAGGATTCATTCCTTTCTCACCGCTGAACGTTGTTTTGTCATTATTCATAGGAAAGCAGCCAGCGGATTGGAGAGAATATTGTGTAAACTACCTGTGAAAAGAAACTGCAGGAAAGAATGGATAGGTTCACTTGCTACTGTGATATAATTGAAATAATGTTAAAGAGGCATTAAACATAAAAACCTTTAAAAAAAGATAAATTAGATTTGCAGCCTTCGGAGCCCTTATAGCTTTTAAATCTATACCATGAAACCAGATTTTACACTTGTCCAAATTGAAAGCATTTGCAGACAACAAAACAAATATGGCTTTAATGATAGGATTTGCTTTTGAAACGGTAGAAAAAACTGTTGGAAAAGAAGAAAATGCTGGTAACCAACATCCTCTCTTTTGCATTTTATTTATATACATACATATTATTTATATACATATATACATGTACCTTTGTTTTTCAGTCACCCTGTTGCAATAGCTCGCTTTACACAGCTGACCAGGAACTGTGATGTAACCACATGTTTAATCACATGCAAAGATGCTGTGAAACGCATTAATCAAGATCCATGCTTCACAGGGGAAAACAGACATACCCTGAAAAGGGAAACTCACTGGATGTACCCACAGCAAAAAGCCTTCGCTCTGCAGTTTTGGGGACTCCTAGAATCATGTGACAAAGAGATTCAGGCTGAAAAGTATCAGAGCTACGTTATTGATACAGTTCTAGTAGAGGCGGACATGAAGGAAAGCGCAGCAACATACCTGTCTATAATTCCAGCAGCATGGCTATCAGTCCTTTTTGTATTGACTTGTGCTTGTCGACTAACCTAGTACAATACTTGTGGAATCTTGTGTTATGGTAGCTTTCTTGGGTCTCCTGTTTGCTTTGAGCTGCGTTGGAAATTTCAATATCAGATATTCAATATCAAAATTTTTCAAGCAGCTCACGCAAATACTATGGATCCCATGGAAAGTTGCTGTGATATAATATTCTTTTACAAATTTTAACAACAAAAAATTGTAATTCTTAACAATTCTATTTGAAAACAGCAAGAAATTTGAACCAACTACTGGTTTATTAGCTGATAATTTCTTTTTTTATGAATGGTGGATTTATGTTGTAACATACTATTTAAAATGGTGTGACGTAATCTAACATGACATGATCATTGGAACAGTATTTGATACTGTCAGACATGCACTTTTTTTCCAATATGAGCCGTGCTCTGTGAAAAGGGGGCTTAATGCATGTGCGAAAAGTATCGACCCAGGTCAGCCTGCGCAGTCCGCTCAGGCTGACCTGGGCCGAAACTTTTCGCTATTGGTTGATTTACTATTTGTTAAGGGACCAGTCTACCTCACAAAAACGTCGGTTATTTAAAAAAAGTAGCTCTTATCGATCCATAATTATGTGATGACTTGGGTTGGTATCATGTTATTACGGTGATGCATTAAGGTCTCTTTTACCAGAGCATGGCTCATATGATTTTATCGGCGTGTTCTACATGTATTTGAGCCAGAAAATGTTTAGGTGTCAAATCGTTGTTGTAGCATAATCTATGTAGCCAAATTTTAATGAAAAAATAATGTGAATACGTGAATGTAGATATTACAAAAGAGTGTTTCGAATCAGTTACAGTTGCAGATTCTACTTTGATCTTCCAGTGTTTCTTCACGCCCTGCTGCTTTCCTTGTTTGCTTCTAAGATTTATGTGACTGTTTTATCGTGGACGTTTTCTTGAACATAGACGTTTTTTTGAATCTAGTGACGTCAGAAAAGCTAAAGCTGACAAAAGAATGCACTGAGCACATGTGTACATGCAAGCATTTTGTTCCTGCCAGATTGACCACAGTAAATGGGCTTGTACTTCAAATCACTCGGGTGCATATTCACCAAATATTCTCAAGAACATTCTTAGTCTAGTTCTAGATTTAGAAAGTAACACAAATTCTGAATGGCTAATCCATTTGGTTTAGCCAATCATAAGTTGTTTTAATTTAAAATCTGGAAAATTCTTGAGAGTAAGACTAAGATTGTTCATTAGAATGGTTGGTGAATGCAGACCCTAGAGATGACTTTTTAGCAGATTTGTATTGTACGTCTTCTTACTTTGATTGATCCGACCTGAAGCGAACCCAGCCATTTACATATGCTCTCTATGCACTTGATTTTCAATAGATAGCAAATAGACGTTAGCCTTGCTATAATCGCTACCGTATGTCCACAAGTGTATACAGTTCTTAATGTATTTTTTCGGTCCAACAGATCAGTTCACTGCTCATAAGCAATAAAATTACAGTTAGCCTGCTGGACTGACCAACTCTTGATTTTCCTTAACCCTGCTTATTCCATTAAGTGATATCATAAACAAGTATTTCATGTGATAAAAAGCTTTATTATTAATGCTTCATTGTCACTGCTAAAAAGCGCTCTGCTCACAATTCCGCTTTTCAGGACTTTCAGTACTTTGAATTTTTTGTCTTGCAGCAGGCTGTTTCTAAAGCGTTGATAGGTGAAGAAAAATGATAAATTGCTCCAGATGATTAATTTTCTTCCCAAGCCGCACTGTTTTCAAAATTTTTCTGGGGGAGGACAGAGTAGGAAACATTGTGGGAAAAGGAGAAAATGCTGCTCATCAGCATTTTCTCGTTTCCCCGCTATGTCTTCAAAAAAAGATCTAACAGAATATATAAGGAACGCTAAAATAATAACGAGACAAAATTGTGACGCCAATTCTCGGTAATAAACAGGACAATCTCAATTGGTCACCCAGATTCAATAGAAGAATCCGATTTGGTTCCATTTGGTTAGCTCCATTAGAGACCTGTTTTTAACAGTTACCAGTTACCATTTTTTCAACACAGTGCACTTGGTAAGATGGAAAAAAGGAGGTAGAATTTATTAAATTTGACGGTGCAGTAATAAACGTGTCCACATGTTGGGCTACGAGGTGGATGGGAAGCATTGCTAATGAAATTATTACCAACATTATGGCATCCTAAAAGAAAGCCAAGCAAACTCTTCCAGACAGCGACTAAGACACTGATATACCTATTAACTTGCCTTTAAGTTCACTTGAAATACTCATCAGTCTTCACTTTGCCCGTTTCTTAGTAACTGAATCCAAAGACAGTGCTAAGCCTGTAACTAGTTTCTACCCTTTTGACGATCTTGGGAATTCCGTCACAGAATATGACAGGGATACATTGGTGGTGTAATCATGTGAAAGGGCCCGATTGAGCAAATGTATTTCAGCAGAATGTCCTACCAGATCAGACAAGAATTTGTAGGTCACAAATCTGAACCAAAGATATCTTTCACCCGATTAGCCCATGAGGCACCGCCTTCTAGGATAATGAAAGAGAAAAACATTAGAGAATAAGCTATTGCGATTGAAAGAATGACAATGAGAGGGAGACGTCAATGTAAATCCGAAAATGTCATAGGGCTTGGCATGACCAGCCGGTTGATCACAACGGGCCCTCCTGACCTCTCTAGTAGTAATAAAAGGAGAGAACTGGGACAAGGTCAAATTAAGGTCAAAGGTCACGGGGTCACGCCCTCCGCCCTCTCCCTCAAAATCCATTTTTCCCGTGAGCGAGTTTGATCCGGTTTGGGTCCGACTGGATCCGGTTCCGAGGTCAGAGGTCACACCTTCCCCATGATCCAGCTAGATCCGGTTCTGGTTCCGAGGTCAGAAGGTGAAATCTCAAAATCGGGTTTTCCCTGGCCGGGGACTTCTAAGATCTAGTTTAACTGAGCCGCCATATTTTTTCAACCCCCAAGGCATCAAGGCAACCAAGGCAAAAACTTTCCACTCCAGGCATCCAAGGCATCTAGGGCATCAAGGCATGGGGGGTAGGGGACCCGACGAAATGTTTAGACATCCCACGCGGTGATTGGGGGACGACTCGCGTATGATCTGATTGTGCCCCCAAGCTAACGTATCGATATTGTTCTCCGCTATAAAATGAATTTAAGTTAAACAAATGAATCTTAATATTAAAAAAATGAGTTATATCAAAAGTGGAGAACTTCGTAAAGAAAACCTTTCTATAAATTACGCGAATAAATATAAAAGCAAAGAGTTCGCTTTTGTTAAGATTCCGATAGAGTATAAATATTCTAATAATAAAAATGCTTCGTTGTTTATACGTACCCCCGTTCTGTTTTCGTACGTTGTTGATACAGGATTTGGAAATGATCTAAAAGATTACTACTTATCTTTAATATGTTATAACGATAAAAAGCCTATGAAAAAGGAAATAGCTTTTAAAGAAGATCTGGAAAAGCTAACAGATTTCTTCCGAGATCATGGAATGGACAAGGAACTTAAAGAAGACTAAAAATCTCGACAATATTAATATTTTAAGATATAATAATGAGGAAGGAACGGCTATGTTATACCCGAAGCTTTACGAAAACAATCGAGATAAGACCCGCTTTTACGATGAAAACAACCGAGAGGTAAACCCTCTTTCATATAAGAAAATTGCTTGTAAGTTGTTTTGTATTTTAAAAGTAGAAGGAATATTTTCTCTTGCACTGCACTCCGTATTATTGCAACAAACACACATGCCAAGTTTCAAGTCAGTCGGACTGGAGATGACAAAATTATGCTCCGGATAAGCAGAAAATGCTGTAAAAATGACTATCAAAGGGAAATACCTCAAAGACAGCACGAGGTAGAGTTATGGTTCTTTCGCACTGCACTCCGTATTATTGTAACAAACACACATGCCAAGTTTCAAGTCAATCGGACCGGAGATGACAAAGTTATGCTCCGGACAAGCAGAAAATACTGTAAAAATGACGATCGAAGGGAAATAGCTCAAAGACAGCACGAGGTAGAGTAATGGTTCTTTCGCACTGCACTCCATATTATTGCAACAAACACACATGCCAAGTTCCAAGTCAATCGGACTGGAGATGACAAAGTTATGCTCTGGACAAAAAACTGGACACCGCCCACCCGCCCGTAGACCATGGGTGATCCCATAATACGTCCCGTCTTCGACGGGCGTATAAAATGATGTCACACAATTGTGACATCTAACATGTATAGGAAAGTTTATATATTACACTGACAACAAGGAAGGTTAGGTGATAATTGTATATACTAATAAACAATGTCTAGATGCTTTGAAATAGAAAATGTCTACAAACGACCAATTCAAAAGTGTTACAAAACTTTTTTCTGGCAAGGTTCCAATAATGAGATGTGCTATGCCTTTCTGTTTTATTACCCTAATGAACACTTCAACATACAAAGTAAGCATATGTCACATGTATATACTTAGTGTTTATGTCTGTACAAAATGACAAATTCTGGATGCTTTGAAATTAAACGCATCTACAGATGAATTCAAAAGTGATACAAATGAAGCAAAGTTCTTTGACAGGGCAGAAAACATGGAGGGAAAAGGAAAAAATGCTGGTTACCAGCATTTATTTTTCTTTTCCCACAATATTTTCAAAAGCCTTCTCCTCTAAGGTTGTTGAAATATAGGATTGTGTAGTAAAGGTTATGCCAACGATGGACCATAATTAACAAAAGGCAAAATTGTGGTGTCTGTGGTCGTGAGGTAGAGTGTCTGCTTTACAACCATAAGGTCCTAAGTTCAATTCCAATGAGCAGGTGTCAACTTTGAGACTCTTCATTGACCCTCACATTCAATGCAACTACTGGTGTGATTTTCAGGAAGTAGAATCGAGAGAGATTAGTATCAATTGCAACAACATGTTGAAAGATTTGTTTAAAAAACACATACACACAAAGGGCAAATTTAAGTGTCATAGAAATTTTTATGCTTTGGCTTTAAAGGTTTTAAAAAACATTTTGGGAAAGGGGGAAAATGCTGGAATGCTGGTAGCCAGCATTTTCTCCTTATCCCACAGTGTTTTCTACCCTGTACGATGTTGTCTTCAAATGCTTAGGATTTGGACAATTCACAAATTTTGCTGTTTTATGAAGAAATAAATTATACCAAATTATACCATTATATTCCCGAAGGAAACAGACTTGTTAATCTTTATTGTTGTAAAAATGTAAAACAAAAAAAATCATGTCATATAACCTTTGGCTATTTTCACCAATTTTTCTAAAATGCGTTCTGATTATAATTCTAAATTTTAAGAATTTCAAAGAAAAGCAACTCTTGATATGCAAAACAAAAAAGCATTTGACATCTATTTAAATAGGTTGTGTGTCCCATGGTGTAATCCAGCGCTGTGATAGCTTGTACGACCCAATCAATGGCTGCATCTTTGCAATGGCCATGTCTCGATCGTAAGTAATATGATTACATAAGATGGTAGTTACAGCTTCAAAAACAGCTTGGTAGCTTGTCACGTTCAACCCATACAGGACTTGATACCAACGGGACACTGGTTTGACTCCCCCAGCTCGGCGAAGAATTGGTGATAGATCATTGCAACAGGATTCATTCCTTTCCTTCATGTCCGCCTCTACTATAACTGTATCAATAACGTAGCTCTGATACTTTTCAGCCTGAATCTCTTTGTCACATGATTCTAGGAGTCCCCAAAACTGCAGAGCGAAGGCTTTTTGCTGTGGGTACATCCAGTGAGTTTCCCTTTTCAGGGTATGTCTGTTTTCCCCTGTGAAGCATGGATCTTGATTAATGCGTTTCACAGCATCTTTGCATGTGATTAAACATGTGGTTACATCACAGTTCCTGGTCAGCTGTGTAAAGCGAGCTATTGCAACAGGGTGACTGAAAAACAAAGGTACATGTATATAAATAATATGTATGTATATAAATAAAATGCAAAGGAGAGGATGTTGGTTACCAGCATTTTCTTCTTTTCCAACAGTTTTATTCTACCGTTTCAAAAGCAAATCCTATCATTAAAGCCATATTTGTTTTGTTGTCTGCAAATGCTTTCAATTTGGACAAGTGTAAAATCTGGTTTCATGGTAAAGATTTAAAAGCTATAAGGGCTCCAAAGGGCTGCAAATCTAATTTATCTTTTTTTAAAGGTTTTTATGTTTAATGCCTCTTTAACATTATTTCAATTATATCACAGTAGCAAGTGAACCTATCCATTCTTTCCTGCAGTTTCTTTTCACAGGTTGTTTACACAATATTCTCTCCAATCCGCTGGCTGATTTCATATGAATAATGACAAAACAACGTTCAGCGGTGAGAAAGCGCAGCAACATACCTGTCTATAATTCCAACAGCATGGCTATCAGTCCTTTTTGTATTGACTTGTGCTTGTCGACTAACCTAGTACAATACTTGTGGAATCTTGTGTTATGGTAGCTTTTTTGGGTCTCCTGTTTGCTTTGAGCTGCGTTGGAAATTTCAATATCAGATATTCAATATCAAAATTTTTCAAGCAGCTCACGCAAATTCTATGGATCCCATGGAAAGTTGCTGTGATATAATATTCTTTTACAAATTTTAACAACAAAAAATTGTAATTCTTAACAATTCTATTTGAAAACAGCAAGAAATTTGAACCAACTACTGGTTTATTAGCTGATAATTTCTTTTTTTATGAATGGTGGATTTATGTTGTAACATACTATTTAAAATGGTGTGACGTAATCTAACATGACATGATCATTGGAACAGTATTTGATACTGTCAGACATGCACTTTTTTTCCAATATGAGCCGTGCTCTGTGAAAAGGGGGCTTAATGCATGTGCGAAAAGTATCGACCCAGGTCAGCCTGCGCAGTCCGCTCAGGCTGACCTGGGCCGAAACTTTTCGCTATTGGTTGATTTACTATTTGTTAAGGGACCAGTCTACCTCACAAAAACGTCGGTTATTTAAAAAAAGTAGCTCTTATCGATCCATAATTATGTGATGACTTGGGTTGGTATCATGTTATTACGGTGATGCATTAAGGTCCCTTTTACCAGAGCATGGCTCATATGATTTTATCGGCGTGTTCTACATGTATTTGAGCCAGAAAATGTTTAGGTGTCAAATCGTTGTTGTAGCATAATCTATGTAGCCAAATTTTAATGAAAAAATAATGTGAATACGTGAATGTAGATATTACAAAAGAGTGTTTCGAATCAGTTACAGTTGCAGATTCTACTTTGATCTTCCAGTGTTTCTTCACGCCCTGCTGCTTTCCTTGTTTGCTTCTAAGATTTATGTGACTGTTTTATCGTGGACGTTTTCTTGAACATAGACGTTTTCTTGAATCTAGTGACGTCAGAAAAGCTAAAGCTGACAAAAGAATGCACTGAGCACATGTGTACATGCAAGCATTTTGTTCCTGCCAGATTGACCACAGTAAATGGGCTTGTACTTCAAATCACTCGGGTGCATATTCACCAAATATTCTCAAGAACATTCTTAGTCTAGTTCTAGATTTAGAAAGTAACACAAATTCTGAATGGCTAATCCATTTGGTTTAGCCAATCATAAGTTGTTTTAATTTAAAATCTGGAAAATTCTTGAGAGTAAGACTAAGATTGTTCATTAGAATGGTTGGTGAATGCAGACCCTAGAGATGACTTTTTAGCAGATTTGTATTGTACGTCTTCTTACTTTGATTGATCCGACCTGAAGCGAACCCAGCCATTTACATATGCTCTCTATGCACTTGATTTTCAATAGATAGCAAATAGACGTTAGCCTTGCTATAATCGCTACCGTATGTCCACAAGTGTATACAGTTCTTAATGTATTTTTTCGGTCCAACAGATCAGTTCACTGCTCATAAGCAATAAAATTACAGTTAGCCTGCTGGACTGACCAACTCTTGATTTTCCTTAACCCTGCTTATTCCATTAAGTGATATCATAAACAAGTATTTCATGTGATAAAAAGCTTTATTATTAATGCTTCATTGTCACTGCTAAAAAGCGCTCTGCTCACAATTCCGCTTTTCAGGACTTTCAGTACTTTGAATTTTTTGTCTTGCAGCAGGCTGTTTCTAAAGCGTTGATAGGTGAAGAAAAATGATAAATTGCTCCAGATGATTAATTTTCTTCCCAAGCCGCACTGTTTTAAAAATTTTTCTGGGGGAGGACAGAGTAGGAAACATTGTGGGAAAAGGAGAAAATGCTGCTCATCAGCATTTTCTCGTTTCCCCGCTATGTCTTCAAAAAAAGATCTAACAGAATATATAAGGAACGCTAAAATAATAACGAGACAAAATTGTGACGCCAATTCTCGGTAATAAACAGGACAATCTCAATTGGTCACCCAGATTCAATAGAAGAATCCGATTTTGTTCCATTTGGTTAGCTCCATTAGAGACCTGTTTTTAACAGTTACCAGTTACCATTTTTTCAACACAGTGCACTTGGTAAGATGGAAAAAAGGAGGTAGAATTTATTAAATTTGACGGTGCAGTAATAAACGTGTCCACATGTTGGGCTACGAGGTGGATGGGAAGCATTGCTAATGAAATTATTACCAACATTATGGCATCCCAAAAGAAAGTCAAGCGAACTCTTCCAGACAGCGACTAAGACACTGATATACCTATTAACTTGCCTTTAAGTTCACTTGAAATACTCATCAGTCTTCACTTTGCCCGTCTCTTAGTAACTGAATCCAAAGACAGTGCTAAGCCTGTAACTAGTTTCTCCCCTTTTGACGATCTTGGGAATTCCGTCACAGAATATGACAGGGATACATTGGTGGTGTAATCATGTGAAAGGGCCCGATTGAGCAAATGTATTTCAGCAGAATGTCCTACCAGATCAGACAAGAATTTGTAGGTCACAAATCTGAACCAAAGATATCTTTCACCCGATTAGCCCATGAGGCACCGCCTTCTAGGATAATGAAAGAGAAAAACATTAGAGAATAAGCTATTGCGATTGAAAGAATGACAATGAGAGGGAGACGTCAATGTAAATCCGAAAATGTCATAGGGCTTGGCATGACCAGCCGGTTGATCACAACGGGCCCTCCTGACCTCTCTAGTAGTAATAAAAGGAGAGAACTGGGACAAGGTCAAATTAAGGTCAAAGGTCACGGGGTCACGCCCTCCGCCCTCTCCCTCAAAATCCATTTTTCCCGTGAGTGAGTTTGATCCGGTTTGGGTCCGACTGGATCCGGTTCCGAGGTCAGAGGTCACACCTTCCCCATGATCCAGCTAGATCCGGTTCTGGTTCCGAGGTCAGAAGGTGAAATCTCAAAATCGGGTTTTCCCTGGCCGGGGACTCCTAAGATCTAGTTTAACTGAGCCGCCATATTTTTTCAACCCCCAAGGCATCAAGGCAACCAAGGCAAAAACTTTCCACTCCAGGCATCCAAGGCATCTAGGGCATCAAGGCATGGGGGGTAGGGGACCCGACGAAATGTTTAGACATCCCACGCGGTGATCGGGGGACGACTCGCGTATGATCTGATTGTGCCCCCAAGCTAACGTATCGATATTGTTCTCCGCTATAAAATGAATTTAAGTTAAACAAATGAATCTTAATATTAAAAAAATGAGTTATATCAAAAGTGGAGAACTTCGTAAAGAAAACCTTTCTATAAATTACGCGAATAAATATAAAAGCAAAGAGTTCGCTTTTGTTAAGATTCCGATAGAGTATAAATATTCTAATAATAAAAATGCTTCGTTGTTTATACGTACCCCCGTTCTGTTTTCGTACGGTGTTGATACAGGATTTGGAAATGATCTAAAAGATTACTACTTATCTTTAATATGTTATAACGATAAAAAGCCTATGAAAAAGGAAATAGCTTTTAAAGAAGATCTGGAAAAGCTAACAGATTTCTTCCGAGATCATGGAATGGACAAGGAACTTAAAGAAGACTAAAAATCTCGACAATATTAATATTTTAAGATATAATAATGAGGAAGGAACGGCTATGTTATACCCGAAGCTTTACGAAAACAATCGAGATAAGACCCGCTTTTACGATGAAAACAACCGAGAGGTAAACCCTCTTTCATATAAGAAAATTGCTTGTAAGTTGTTTTGTATTTTAAAAGTAGAAGGAATATTTTCTCTTGCACTGCACTCCGTATTATTGCAACAAACACACATGCCAAGTTTCAAGTCAGTCGGACTGGAGATGACAAAATTATGCTCCGGATAAGCAGAAAATGCTGTAAAAATGACTATCAAAGGGAAATACCTCAAAGACAGCACGAGGTAGAGTTATGGTTCTTTCGCACTGCACTCCGTATTATTGTAACAAACACACATGCCAAGTTTCAAGTCAATCGGACCGGAGATGACAAAGTTATGCTCCGGACAAGCAGAAAATACTGTAAAAATGACGATCGAAGGGAAATAGCTCAAAGACAGCACGAGGTAGAGTAATGGTTCTTTCGCACTGCACTCCGTATTATTGCAACAAACACACATGCCAAGTTCCAAGTCAATCGGACTGGAGATGACAAAGTTATGCTCTGGACAAAAAACTGGACACCGCCCACCCGCCCGTAGACCATGGGTGATCCCATAATACGTCCCGTCTTCGACGGGCGTATAAAATGATGTCACACAATTGTGACATCTAACATGTATAGGAAAGTTTATATATTACACTGACAACAAGGAAGGTTAGGTGATAATTGTATATACTAATAAACAATGTCTAGATGCTTTGAAATAGAAAATGTCTACAAACGACAAATTCAAAAGTGTTACAAAACTTTTTTCTGGCAAGGTTCCAATAATGAGATGTGCTATGCCTTTCTGTTTTATTACCCTAATGAACACTTCAACATACAAAGTAAGCATATGTCACATGTATATACTTAGTGTTTATGTCTGTACAAAATGACAAATTCTGGATGCTTTGAAATTAAACGCATCTACAGATGAATTCAAAAGTGATACAAATGAAGCAAAGTTCTTTGACAGGGCAGAAAACATGGAGGGAAAAGGAAAAAATGCTGGTTACCAGCATTTATTTTTCTTTTCCCACAATATTTTCAAAAGCCTTCTCCTCTAAGGTTGTTGAAATATAGGATTGTGTAGTAAAGGGTTATGCCAACGATAGACCATAATTAACAAAAGGCAAAATTGTGGTGTCTGTGGTCGTGAGGTAGAGTGTCTGCTTTACAACCATAAGGTCCTAAGTTCAATTCCAATGAGCAGGTGTCAACTTTGAGACTCTTCATTGACCCTCACATTCAATGCAACTACTGGTGTGATTTTCAGGAAGTAGAATCGAGAGAGATTAGTATCAATTGCAACAACATGTTGAAAGATTTGTTTAAAAAACACATACACACAAAGGGCAAATTTAAGTGTCATAGAAATTTTTATGCTTTGGCTTTAAAGGCTTTAAAAAACATTTTGGGAAAGGGGGAAAATGCTGGAATGCTGGTAGCCAGCATTTTCTCCTTATCCCACAGTGTTTTCTACCCTGTACGATGTTGTCTTCAAATGCTTAGGATTTGGACAATTCACAAATTTTGCTGTTTTATGAAGAAATAAATTATACCAAATTATACCATTATATTCCCGAAGGAAACAGACTTGTTATACTTTATTGTTGTAAAAATGTAAAACAAAAAAAATCATGTCATATAACCTTTGGCTATTTTCACCAATTTTTCTAAAATGCGTTCTGATTATAATTCTAAATTTTAAGAATTTCAAAGAAAAGCAACTCTTGATATGCAAAACAAAAAAGCATTTGACATCTATTTAAATAGGTTGTGTGTCCCATGGTGTAATCCAGCGCTGTGATAGCTTGTACGACCCAATCAATGGCTGCATCTTTGCAATGGCCATGTCTCGATCGTAAGTAATATGATTACATAAGATGGTAGTTACAGCTTCAAAAACAGCTTGGTAGCTTGTCACGTTCAACCCATACAGGACTTGATACCAACGGGACACTGGTTTGACTCCCCCAGCTCGGCGAAGAATTGGTGATAGATCATTGCAAAAGGATTCATTCCTTTCTCACCGCTGAACGTTGTTTTGTCATTATTCATAGGAAAGCAGCCAGCGGATTGGAGAGAATATTGTGTAAACTACCTGTGAAAAGAAACTGCAGGAAAGAATGGATAGGTTCACTTGCTACTGTGATATAATTGAAATAATGTTAAAGAGGCATTAAACATAAAAACCTTTAAAAAAAGATAAATTAGATTTGCAGCCCTTTGGAGCCCTTATAGCTTTTAAATCTTTACCATGAAACCAGATTTTACACTTGTCCAACTTGAAAGCATTTGCAGACAACAAAACAAATATGGCTTTAATGATAGGATTTGCTTTTGAAACGGTAGAAAAAAACTGTTGGAAAAGAAGAAAATGCTGGTAACCAACATCCTCTCCTTTGCATTTTATTTATATACATACATATTATTTATATACATGTACCTTTGTTTTTCAGTCACCCTGTTGCAATAGCTCGCTTTACACAGCTGACCAGGAACTGTGATGTAACCACATGTTTAATCACATGCAAAGATGCTGTGAAACGCATTAATCAAGATCCATGCTTCACAGGGGAAAACAGACATACCCTGAAAAGGGAAACTCACTGGATGTACCCACAGCAAAAAGCCTTCGCTCTGCAGTTTTGGGGACTCCTAGAATCATGTGACAAAGAGATTCAGGCTGAAAAGTATCAGAGCTACGTTATTGATACAGTTATAGTAGAGGCGGACATGAAGGAAAGCGCAGCAACATACCTGTCTATAATTCCAGCAGCATGGCTATCAGTCCTTTTTGTATTGACTTGTGCTTGTCGACTAACCTAGTACAATACTTGTGGAATCTTGTGTTATGGTAGCTTTTTTGGGTCTCCTGTTTGCTTTGAGCTGCGTTGGAAATTTCAATATCAGATATTCAGTATCAAAATTTTTCAAGCAGCTCACGCAAATTCTATGGATCCCATGGAAAGTTGCTGTGATATAATATTCTTTTACAAATTTTAACAACAAAAAATTGTAATTCTTAACAATTCTATTTGAAAACAGCAAGAAATTTGAACCAACTACTGGTTTATTAGCTGATAATTTCTTTTTTTATGAATGGTGGATTTATGTTGTAACATACTATTTAAAATGGTGTGACGTAATCTAACATGACATGATCATTGGAACAGTATTTGATACTGTCAGACATGCACTTTTTTTCCAATATGAGCCGTGCTCTGTGAAAAGGGGGCTTAATGCATGTGCGAAAAGTATCGACCCAGGTCAGCCTGCGCAGTCCGCTCAGGCTGACCTGGGCCGAAACTTTTCGCTATTGGTTGATTTACTATTTGTTAAGGGACCAGTCTACCTCACAAAAACGTCGGTTATTTAAAAAAAGTAGCTCTTATCGATCCATAATTATGGGATGACTTGGGTTGGTATCATGTTATTACGGTGATGCATTAAGGTCCCTTTTACCAGAGCATGGCTCATATGATTTTATCGGCGTGTTCTACATGTATTTGAGCCAGAAAATGTTTAGGTGTCAAATCGTTGTTGTAGCATAATCTATGTAGCCAAATTTTAATGAAAAAATAATGTGAATACGTGAATGTAGATATTACAAAAGAGTGTTTCGAATCAGTTACAGTTGCAGATTCTACTTTGATCTTCCAGTGTTTCTTCACGCCCTGCTGCTTTCCTTGTTTGCTTCTAAGATTTATGTGACTGTTTTATCGTGGACGTTTTCTTGAACATAGACGTTTTCTTGAATCTAGTGACGTCAGAAAAGCTAAAGCTGACAAAAGAATGCACTGAGCACATGTGTACATGCAAGCATTTTGTTCCTGCCAGATTGACCACAGTAAATGGGCTTGTACTTCAAATCACTCGGGTGCATATTCACCAAATATTCTCAAGAACATTCTTAGTCTAGTTCTAGATTTAGAAAGTAACACAAATTCTGAATGGCTAATCCATTTGGTTTAGCCAATCATAAGTTGTTTTAATTTAAAATCTGGAAAATTCTTGAGAGTAAGACTAAGATTGTTCATTAGAATGGTTGGTGAATGCAGACCCTAGAGATGACTTTTTAGCAGATTTGTATTGTACGTCTTCTTACTTTGATTGATCCGACCTGAAGCGAACCCAGCCATTTACATATGCTCTCTATGCACTTGATTTTCAATAGATAGCAAATAGACGTTAGCCTTGCTATAATCGCTACCGTATGTCCACAAGTGTATACAGTTCTTAATGTATTTTTTCGGTCCAACAGATCAGTTCACTGCTCATAAGCAATAAAATTACAGTTAGCCTGCTGGACTGACCAACTCTTGATTTTCCTTAACCCTGCTTATTCCATTAAGTGATATCATAAACAAGTATTTCATGTGATAAAAAGCTTTATTATTAATGCTTCATTGTCATTGCTAAAAAGCGCTCTGCTCACAATTCCGCTTTTCAGGACTTTCAGTACTTTGAATTTTTTGTCTTGCAGCAGGCTGTTTCTAAAGCGTTGATAGGTGAAGAAAAATGATAAATTGCTCCAGATGATTAATTTTCTTCCCAAGCCGCACTGTTTTAAAAATTTTTCTGGGGGAGGACAGAGTAGGAAACATTGTGGGAAAAGGAGAAAATGCTGCTCATCAGCATTTTCTCGTTTCCCCGCTATGTCTTCAAAAAAAGATCTAACAGAATATATAAGGAACGCTAAAATAATAACGAGACAAAATTGTGACGCCAATTCTCGGTAATAAACAGGACAATCTCAATTGGTCACCCAGATTCAATAGAAGAATCCGATTTTGTTCCATTTGGTTAGCTCCATTAGAGACCTGTTTTTAACAGTTACCAGTTACCATTTTTTCAACACAGTGCACTTGGTAAGATGGAAAAAAGGAGGTAGAATTTATTAAATTTGACGGTGCAGTAATAAACGTGTCCACATGTTGGGCTACGAGGTGGATGGGAAGCATTGCTAATGAAATTATTACCAACATTATGGCATCCCAAAAGAAAGTCAAGCGAACTCTTCCAGACAGCGACTAAGACACTGATATACCTATTAACTTGCCTTTAAGTTCACTTGAAATACTCATCAGTCTTCACTTTGCCCGTTTCTTAGTAACTGAATCCAAAGACAGTGCTAAGCCTGTAACTAGTTTCTCCCCTTTTGACGATCTTGGGAATTCCGTCACAGAATATGACAGGGATACATTGGTGGTGTAATCATGTGAAAGGGCCCGATTGAGCAAATGTATTTCAGCAGAATGTCCTACCAGATCAGACAAGAATTTGTAGGTCACAAATCTGAACCAAAGATATCTTTCACCCGATTAGCCCATGAGGCACCGCCTTCTAGGATAATGAAAGAGAAAAACATTAGAGAATAAGCTATTGCGATTGAAAGAATGACAATGAGAGGGAGACGTCAATGTAAATCCGAAAATGTCATAGGGCTTGGCATGACCAGCCGGTTGATCACAACGGGCCCTCCTGACCTCTCTAGTAGTAATAAAAGGAGAGAACTGGGACAAGGTCAAATTAAGGTCAAAGGTCACGGGGTCACGCCCTCCGCCCTCTCCCTCAAAATCCATTTTTCCCGTGAGTGAGTTTGATCCGGTTTGGGTCCGACTGGATCCGGTTCCGAGGTCAGAGGTCACACCTTCCCCATGATCCAGCTAGATCCGGTTCTGGTTCCGAGGTCAGAAGGTGAAATCTCAAAATCGGGTTTTCCCTGGCCGGGGACTCCTAAGATCTAGTTTAACTGAGCCGCCATATTTTTTCAACCCCCAAGGCATCAAGGCAACCAAGGCAAAAACTTTCCACTCCAGGCATCCAAGGCATCTAGGGCATCAAGGCATGGGGGGTAGGGGACCCGACGAAATGTTTAGACATCCCACGCGGTGATCGGGGGACGACTCGCGTATGATCTGATTGTGCCCCCAAGCTAACGTATCGATATTGTTCTCCGCTATAAAATGAATTTAAGTTAAACAAATGAATCTTAATATTAAAAAAATGAGTTATATCAAAAGTGGAGAACTTCGTAAAGAAAACCTTTCTATAAATTACGCGAATAAATATAAAAGCAAAGAGTTCGCTTTTGTTAAGATTCCGATAGAGTATAAATATTCTAATAATAAAAATGCTTCGTTGTTTATACGTACCCCCGTTCTGTTTTCGTACGGTGTTGATACAGGATTTGGAAATGATCTAAAAGATTACTACTTATCTTTAATATGTTATAACGATAAAAAGCCTATGAAAAAGGAAATAGCTTTTAAAGAAGATCTGGAAAAGCTAACAGATTTCTTCCGAGATCATGGAATGGACAAGGAACTTAAAGAAGACTAAAAATCTCGACAATATTAATATTTTAAGATATAATAATGAGGAAGGAACGGCTATGTTATACCCGAAGCTTTACGAAAACAATCGAGATAAGACCCGCTTTTACGATGAAAACAACCGAGAGGTAAACCCTCTTTCATATAAGAAAATTGCTTGTAAGTTGTTTTGTATTTTAAAAGTAGAAGGAATATTTTCTCTTGCACTGCACTCCGTATTATTGCAACAAACACACATGCCAAGTTTCAAGTCAGTCGGACTGGAGATGACAAAATTATGCTCCGGATAAGCAGAAAATGCTGTAAAAATGACTATCAAAGGGAAATACCTCAAAGACAGCACGAGGTAGAGTTATGGTTCTTTCGCACTGCACTCCGTATTATTGTAACAAACACACATGCCAAGTTTCAAGTCAATCGGACCGGAGATGACAAAGTTATGCTCCGGACAAGCAGAAAATACTGTAAAAATGACGATCGAAGGGAAATAGCTCAAAGACAGCACGAGGTAGAGTAATGGTTCT
The DNA here is from genome assembly GCA_946811185.2 of Hippopus hippopus. Lineage (NCBI taxonomy): Eukaryota > Metazoa > Mollusca > Bivalvia > Cardiida > Cardiidae > Hippopus > Hippopus hippopus. Next base: position 7,586,723 of record OX328103.1, on the reverse strand, counting down.
TTCGCACTGCACTCCGTATTATTGCAACAAACACACATGCCAAGTTCCAAGTCAATCGGACTGGAGATGACAAAGTTATGCTCTGGACAAAAAACTGGACACCGCCCACCCGCCCGTAGGCCATGGGTGATCCCATAATACGTCCCGTCTTCGACGGGCGTATAAAATGATGTCACACAATTGTGACATCTAACATGTATAGGAAAGTTTATATATTACACTGACAACAAGGAAGGTTAGGTGATAATTGTATATACTAATAAACAATGTCTAGATGCTTTGAAATAGAAAATGTCTACAAACGACAAATTCAAAAGTGTTACAAAACTTTTTTCTGGCAAGGTTCCAATAATGAGATGTGCTATGCCTTTCTGTTTTATTACCCTAATGAACACTTCAACATACAAAGTAAGCATATGTCACATGTATATACTTAGTGTTTATGTCTGTACAAAATGACAAATTCTGGATGCTTTGAAATTAAACGCATCTACAGATGAATTCAAAAGTGATACAAATGAAGCAAAGTTCTTTGACAGGGCAGAAAACATGGAGGGAAAAGGAAAAAATGCTGGTTACCAGCATTTATTTTTCTTTTCCCACAATATTTTCAAAAGCCTTCTCCTCTAAGGTTGTTGAAATATAGGATTGTGTAGTAAAGGGTTATGCCAACGATGGACCATAATTAACAAAAGGCAAAATTGTGGTGTCTGTGGTCGTGAGGTAGAGTGTCTGCTTTACAACCATAAGGTCCTAAGTTCAATTCCAATGAGCAGGTGTCAACCTTGAGACTCTTCATTGACCCTCACATTCAATGCAACTACTGGTGTGATTTTCAGGAAGTAGAATCGAGAGAGATTAGTATCAATTGCAACAACATGTTGAAAGATTTGTTTAAAAAACACATACACACAAAGGGCAAATTTAAGTGTCATAGAAATTTTTATGCTTTGGCTTTAAAGGCTTTAAAAAACATTTTGGGAAAGGGGGAAAATGCTGGAATGCTGGTAGCCAGCATTTTCTCCTTATCCCACAGTGTTTTCTACCCTGTACGATGTTGTCTTCAAATGCTTAGGATTTGGACAATTCACAAATTTTGCTGTTTTATGAAGAAATAAATTATACCAAATTATACCATTATATTCCTGAAGGAAACAGACTTGTTAATCTTTATTGTTGTAAAAATGTAAAACAAAAAAAATCATGTCATATAACCTTTGGCTATTTTCACCAATTTTTCTAAAATGCGTTCTGATTATAATTCTAAATTTTAAGAATTTCAAAGAAAAGCAACTCTTGATATGCAAAACAAAAAAGCATTTGACATCTATTTAAATAGGTTGTGTGTCCCATGGTGTAATCCAGCGCTGTGATAGCTTGTACGACCCAATCAATGGCTGCATCTTTGCAATGGCCATGTCTCGATCGTAAGTAATATGATTACATAAGATGGTAGTTACAGCTTCAAAAACAGCTTGGTAGCTTGTCACGTTAACCCATACAGGACTTGATACCAACGGGACACTGGTTTGACTCCCCCAGCTCGGCGAAGAATTGGTGATAGATCATTGCAACAGGATTCATTCCTTTCTCACCGCTGAACGTTGTTTTGTCATTATTCATATGAAAGCAGCCAGCGGATTGGAGAGAATATTGTGTAAACAACCTGTGAAAAGAAACTGCAGGAAAGAATGGATAGGTTCACTTGCTACTGTGATATAATTGAAATAATGTTAAAGAGGCATTAAACATAAAAACCTTTAAAAAAAGATAAATTAGATTTGCAGCCCTTTGGAGCCCTTATAGCTTTTAAATCTTTACCATGAAACCAGATTTTACACTTGTCCAACTTGAAAGCATTTGCAGACAACAAAACAAATATGGCTTTAATGATAGGATTTGCTTTTGAAACGGTAGAAAAAAACTGTTGGAAAAGAAGAAAATGCTGGTAACCAACATCCTCTCCTTTGCATTTTATTTATATACATACATATTATTTATATACATGTACCTTTGTTTTTCAGTCACCCTGTTGCAATAGCTCGCTTTACACAGCTGACCAGGAACTGTGATGTAACCACATGTTTAATCACATGCAAAGATGCTGTGAAACGCATTAATCAAGATCCATGCTTCACAGGGGAAAACAGACATACCCTGAAAAGGGAAACTCACTGGATGTACCCACAGCAAAAAGCCTTCGCTCTGCAGTTTTGGGGACTCCTAGAATCATGTGACAAAGAGATTCAGGCTGAAAAGTATCAGAGCTACGTTATTGATACAGTTCTAGTAGAGGCGGACATGAAGGAAAGCGCAGCAACATACCTGTCTATAATTCCAGCAGCATGGCTATCAGTCCTTTTTGTATTGACTTGTGCTTGTCGACTAACCTAGTACAATACTTGTGGAATCTTGTGTTATGGTAGCTTTTTTGGGTCTCCTGTTTGCTTTGAGCTGCGTTGGAAATTTCAATATCAGATATTCAGTATCAAAATTTTTCAAGCAGCTCACGCAAATTCTATGGATCCCATGGAGAGTTGCTGTGATATAATATTCTTTTACAAATTTTAACAACAAAAAATTGTAATTCTTAACAATTCTATTTGAAAACAGCAAGAAATTTGAACCAACTACTGGTTTATTAGCTGATAATTTCTTTTTTTATGAATGGTGGATTTATGTTGTAACATACTATTTAAAATGGTGTGACGTAATCTAACATGACATGATCGTTGGAACAGTATTTGATACTGTCAGACATGCACTTTTTTTCCAATATGAGCCGTGCTCTGTGAAAAGGGGGCTTAATGCATGTGCGAAAAGTATCGACCCAGGTCAGCCTGCGCAGTCCGCTCAGGCTGACCTGGGCCGAAACTTTTCGCTATTGGTTGATTTACTATTTGTTAAGGGACCAGTCTACCTCACAAAAACGTCGGTTATTTAAAAAAAGTAGCTCTTATCGATCCATAATTATGTGATGACTTGGGTTGGTATCATGTTATTACGGTGATGCATTAAGGTCCCTTTTACCAGAGCATGGCTCATATGATTTTATCGGCGTGTTCTACATGTATTTGAGCCAGAAAATGTTTAGGTGTCAAATCGTTGTTGTAGCATAATCTATGTAGCCAAATTTTAATGAAAAAATAATGTGAATACGTGAATGTAGATATTACAAAAGAGTGTTTCGAATCAGTTACAGTTGCAGATTCTACTTTGATCTTCCAGTGTTTCTTCACGCCCTGCTGCTTTCCTTGTTTGCTTCTAAGATTTATGTGACTGTTTTATCGTGGACGTTTTCTTGAACATAGACGTTTTCTTGAATCTAGTGACGTCAGAAAAGCTAAAGCTGACAAAAGAATGCACTGAGCACATGTGTACATGCAAGCATTTTGTTCCTGCCAGATTGACCACAGTAAATGGGCTTGTACTTCAAATCACTCGGGTGCATATTCACCAAATATTCTCAAGAACATTCTTAGTCTAGTTCTAGATTTAGAAAGTAACACAAATTCTGAATGGCTTATCCATTTGGTTTAGCCAATCATAAGTTGCTTTAATTTAAAATCTGGAAAATTCTTGAGAGTAAGACTAAGATTGTTCATTAGAATGGTTGGTGAATGCAGACCCTAGAGATGACTTTTTAGCAGATTTGTATTGTACGTCTTCTTACTTTGATTGATCCGACCTGAAGCGAACCCAGCCATTTACATATGCTCTCTATGCACTTGATTTTCAATAGATAGCAAATAGACGTTAGCCTTGCTATAATCGCTACCGTATGTCCACAAGTGTATACAGTTCTTAATGTATTTTTTCGGTCCAACAGATCAGTTCACTGCTCATAAGCAATAAAATTACAGTTAGCCTGCTGGACTGACCAACTCTTGATTTTCCTTAACCCTGCTTATTCCATTAAGTGATATCATAAACAAGTATTTCATGTGATAAAAAGCTTTATTATTAATGCTTCATTGTCATTGCTAAAAAGCGCTCTGCTCACAATTCCGCTTTTCAGGACTTTCAGTACTTTGAATTTTTTGTCTTGCAGCAGGCTGTTTCTAAAGCGTTGATAGGTGAAGAAAAATGATAAATTGCTCCAGATGATTAATTTTCTTCCCAAGCCGCACTGTTTTGAAAATTTTTCTGGGGGAGGACAGAGTAGGAAACATTGTGGGAAAAGGAGAAAATGCTGCTCATCAGCATTTTCTCGTTTCCCCGCTATGTCTTCAAAAAAAGATCTAACAGAATATATAAGGAACGCTAAAATAATAACGAGACAAAATTGTGACGCCAATTCTCGGTAATAAACAGGACAATCTCAATTGGTCACCCAGATTCAATAGAAGAATCCGATTTTGTTCCATTTGGTTAGCTCCATTAGAGACCTGTTTTTAACAGTTACCAGTTACCATTTTTTCAACACAGTGCACTTGGTAAGATGGAAAAAAGGAGGTAGAATTTATTAAATTTGACGGTGCAGTAATAAACGTGTCCACATGTTGGGCTACGAGGTGGATGGGAAGCACTGCTAATGAAATTATTACCAACATTATGGCATCCCAAAAGAAAGTCAAGCGAACTCTTCCAGACAGCGACTAAGACACTGATATACCTATTAACTTGCCTTTAAGTTCACTTGAAATACTCATCAGTCTTCACTTTGCCCGTTTCTTAGTAACTGAATCCAAAGACAGTGCTAAGCCTGTAACTAGTTTCTCCCCTTTTGACGATCTTGGGAATTCCGTCACAGAATATGACAGGGATACATTGGTGGTGTAATCATGTGAAAGGGCCCGATTGAGCAAATGTATTTCAGCAGAATGTCCTACCAGATCAGACAAGAATTTGTAGGTCACAAATCTGAACCAAAGATATCTTTCACCCGATTAGCCCATGAGGCACCGCCTTCTAGGATAATGAAAGAGAAAAACATTAGAGAATAAGCTATTGCGATTGAAAGAATGACAATGAGAGGGAGACGTCAATGTAAATCCGAAAATGCCATAGGGCTTGGCATGACCAGCCGGTTGATCACAACGGGCCCTCCTGACCTCTCTAACTCAATTCAGGGCCAAAGTGGTGTGTTGTGTCAAAAAGGCCATGCTCTGATCTACTCAACCACCAGGATCCCGTCATCAACCGACACGAGTTGCAGCCGCCAGGACAAAGAGGCAGGCACAGTAGGAAAGGTCTTAATGCTGCTGAAGTGCGACAGCTGAGCTATTTTTATCCTCCTGCCCAGCTGGGGGTTACAATCAACTTCAATACCCACGTTTTGGTCCTCATGAAAAATCCTAGAGACGTGTCTCAACTGCAGTGTTTGGGACGTCAAGCTTTTTTAGGGAAAGGAGCGTTTCTTTTAAAAGCTTATTGCGGCGCTACTTCAAAACCGCACGGCTGAGTTTCCTCCGTCTGGACAAGAATACCGAATAAGAACTCGGGTGATTCCGGGAGAGGACACCGTCATTTATCGCCCGAAATAAGCTAAAACAACAAAAGACAAGCATCATACCTGTGTTGGAAGCGGTTGTGGCAACATGCAGGAAATGGTGTTATTGTCGCACGACAGATATCAACGACTTTCGTCACTACACGATAACGCTCAGCGTCGCTCATGCCGAAGAACCCACAATAGCGCAAGAAACGTACTCCAAAAATTGAGGAAACAGTGGAGGTACCGAACGAATCTGGGCAAACTGCAGATAAATTACTGGGATTTTTTCTTGACGCTTTGAAAAGTAGTGCAAGGGCATTGCTAATCTTCATTTCCTCTCGTGTTGCTTGGAACAAACATGGAGAAGTGATCATAGACGGAGAAGAAATGCTTAATTCTACGTAATATCGTTGATCTCGTTAAAGTACAGTTGAAAGACTACAAAGAGTCTATCCAATTAACCTCGAAAATTTTTCGCGTAATTAAAGGGCAACTTCAATTAAAGGGCAAAGCTATTTATGGATATAAGAATCCGTAAAATTGAAAACCTTTCAATTTCTTTCGTAAAAAGATAGTTATAAGCATAAATGTATTTGCACACCTGTGCGAGTTTGAGAAATCTTCGCAAAACCGGGTGTGACGTAGGAAGTGTGAACCATGCCTTTTTTCGGCTTAGGTGTATCTGTTGTTTTCCTATGATACTGTGTTTGTTTTGTTTTTCTTTTTTGTCACAGCCTTATCCTCCCTTACGTCGCGAGACGATTTTTTTCGTAACAAAAATCCCTATCCGGTATGCCGAGTACACAGTTTAAGCACTGTCTCGAGCCAGGTGATGACTAAATTATTCACCGGTCTGTCTGTCTGAACCGAACACGTGGCTTAATATTACTACTAATCCTCATCTGTAAAAAATCGAATATTGCCAGTTTTTGGAAATAAACATCTCCTTATCGTACAGTGTAGATTCAAGATCAGATTGCATGTTTTGTGTAGTCTGATCCGAATAAACACTGTTCGCAAAAGGTCATTGAGTCTCGCTTAGCAGCCATGGGGTCAATAGATAAATATCAGTCCGAAATTTAAATGGGACAAGAAATCAACGGTCAATTCGCTGTTGGTTTAACACCTCTTTTATATTTTGTGTGTGTCTGTGTGAGAGAGAGATGGGGGGTTAGCACAGAAATTCGATAAGCAGATTATTGGTAGTTTTTTTAGATCGTATTCATGAATGTGGAAAATACAAAAGTTTTGACATTTGACTTGCCCATTTAACATGTGCAGTATTCCAAACTCCATTTACATTTGATAGGAAAAAAAGACTTCAATGAGGTCGTAAAAACAAAAGAGTGACTTTGAAAATTACATGTTTATGACACGTGCTTGTCAATCTGTATCTGCAAGCCGGGTAAAAGACTACGAGAGACCACGACGGTGCGATACCAACATCAAAGAGGCGCCCAAATAACCCTTTGTCGCTTAACATGAAATTGATAAAACACACAATTCTTTTCTGGAGCACTAAACTTCTGTGTAATTAAAGCGCTATCGCACTGAAAGCAGCGGATTTCTTTTCTGGCTCCGAATACATGCTACTAATTGGTGTGTTCTATGATTTTTTTTTTTTTTTTGTAAACTAATATAAATCAAACGGAAAGTTCTCCAGAGAACTCTTAACCTTGAGATTAGGGTACGACTTCACCAAGGTCCGAGTTCTCCAGCAACGCGCTATGTTATTGTATAAATGTGCCAGATAGTGGAGAGGTGTTAAACCCGGCACGTTTTTTGTTTTAAGCTGAAAATCTTTTGTTATCTTAAATTAAAAAGACAACTGAAACATGATGTTTAATTTTTTCAGAGAACATACAGTATCAAGTTGAACTGCTTTGTTTGAATATCATTGGCAGAACTATTTTGTTAGTGTACGAAAACGGTTTTGTTTACTCGCGTATCCAGGCAAAACCTGCCGGAAGTAAAAATCTGACCTAGATAACGATAGTAGGCTTCAAAAATTAGTATATACACGCACATGTGATGTGGGAACTATGACAGCAGGGTAAACCCGCTGCCAAAAATGTTACGGATTTAATAACTTTTTAACATACTAAAATACGCCACGGAGGATTTATACGCCATGGATACGCCTTGGGAGTTTTTGCACGCCACAGCTGTTTTATAGTAGTAGAATAATATGTTACCTAGTGAAATGCATTTTACATCGAGTCCATATGTTTCATTTGGGGTAAAATCGTACTTTGTAAGATATTTGCATTCAAATATTTATCGAATCGTCTATTGAAAACCAGAACCTTGTATGTGCCTTTTTTGAAATTTTTCAGGAGAAGAAAAAATCTCTCTCAAATGTTTAATAATTTATATATTTGTATAATTTTTGCAAACATTCATCTTTTCAGTTATTTTGTTCATTTTGTTCAAGCCAGAAGCACTTGTAGCACTGCATGAGGAAAAAAACCAGTTGCATTAGAAATGGTGGTTAAATATGCCACTTTTGTTCTGGCATAACTTATTTGATCATTAATCACCAATTTACGCTCGTATCTCTGCCAAACAGTTGTATAATTTGATAATATCTTTTGGCTTTCTGAAAATAAGAAAATGCCATAAGTATTTGTCTGCCATACCCTGGTATAAAGAGATACAATAGATAGGCAGTACAAACTTTGAACAACTTCAAAATTCTACCTGCCAGAACATAGTATATAGCTATATGATAATCTGGTTTTTATACATAATCCATAAATTCGCAACAATTTGAGGGACAGGCTGTTATATGTTAGAAAACAATATTCTGGTTTTAACTGCAGCAACACTTCATTAGCTATTTTATTTGCCATATTATAGTATATATTGATACAATAGTTTGGCAGTACAATGTCATAACAAAAGATCAAATTTATCCACCATAGAAGATTGCAAACAAGTATAAGTGGTTTTGGTTTAAATACAAATGAATAATATAACTGAAAATTTTTGTTTAAAACATATCATAATCTGACCAAAATACCATAACCATCTCTTTTTAGACATCTATATACTAAACCTTATCTATATACTCAATATCTTGCAGAAAAGTTTTAGAATATTGACAAATAACTGTTGGAAACAGAGTTTGGAGTGTGTTTTACATCAAAATCCAATCATAATCAACATGAAAATATTAGCTTTGAATTACTTTACAGTATCGATCAGCATAACTTTCCTTTCTATTTTGCGCTCGCAGAAACCCCTTGCATTTGATGTCGGTGATTTTGCTTTGTAGGATGGTTTTGGTTGTTTGCTTGGCCTATCATCTCCAACTAACTTTATCTTTTGAAATGTGTTCCAGTTCAAACTTAAAGACACAAGTTTCTGATTTGTCACAAATCACATCTCTATCATGCTTGTCAATGTCATCTTTTGTCACTTCTTGTTAGAAAGGTTTTGCAAGTCTTTCAACTCATAAAGTTTCAGCATGAGAGCACAGAAAGGATTCTTCTGCCTTGCAACAGGTATAATTATTTCCTATTGATTTGGTACATTTTTTATTTTTTTTAATTTAGATTTTTAAAATGCGTTGAATCACAATTCATGTGTGTTTCCACTTTCAAGAAATTTATGGCCAATCATGTAACATACTATCTTGAGTTTCAACGATCCTGAGAAGGAACACCAGCATTTTCTCCTTTCCCCATAATGTTTTCTTTCCTTCTATCCTTTCAAAAGCAGATTTTATAATTTGACTTGTATAAAATTTGTCGTCTGCAATTGCTTTCAATTAAGACAAGTCTAAATTTTTGTGAAATAATCTGAGTTCTCTTTCTCTGTTCCGAGCATGCGCCTTAGTAAAGTAGGCCTATCACATGTTCAACCGGTGATCCCAGTTAAACAGGTTTTATCACAGACATGTTAAGATTTCCTTTTTAATTACTAGTTTTCTTCAATTTAAGAAGAAAGAAAAAATGGAGTTTTTTTTTTTTGCCCCATGCACTGTATTATGGTAAGTCGTACCTGCAAAAGTTCCTCCTGTAATGACCTTTTATACATCGAACTGACAAGAGAACAGGATGAATAAAGAAGTGACTGTAAGTCAAAAGTAAAGGAATGTACATTCTCATTCTGCCTAGCTCTATCGCTGATATTCTGGTTTGGTTCTCTGGGCACCACTTTACATTTCCGATGAACTGAGCTATCTTTTGTCTTTTCGTCACAGGTTTTATGTGCTTTTACATTATGCTTTAGTTAAACGACCTGCAGGTGCACAGTTGCCTAGATGATTGTCCGTATCTTAAAACAACAGCGGTTGTATATCCTTATTTTTCCCTGTCTTCTATGCTTTATTTCTATCCTCCTCAAAAATGTCATTATGTTTAGTTCTTGAACTCTAGGACAGTAATCTTTAGTCTCTCATTAGATTCAAGTACCTTAAAAAAGCTTCTAATTGCATATCTCTGTTCACATGGTACCTTCAGTTACATTTATATCCACATTCACAATTTTGAACTTGTTCCTCTTGAACAACTCTTCCTGCTGTCGAAATGTATTTCTGACCATTAATCCTCAGTCGTGGCCAGGTGTTTTTTTCTTTCAATGATCGAAGTTTGCCTGCCATGAAAACAACCTCCTTTTGCTTGGGGAAACAAATTTAGCAATTTTTCTAGGTGTTTGGTTGATCTTCTCTGAGGTATTGGACATACTGTAGTGTCGGCTGTGTCTGTTGTAATTATTTTGTATTGGTCTTGCGATGTATGTGGACCCGAGTCACATGTATACTGGAATATCAACGCATGTATCGTAATGTTCCAGAAAACCTGTTGACAGTTTTGCTGTCGTTATAACATGTTAATTTTTTCGCTTAGAAATACATATCTCTATTTTTTTTTTCAGTTATTTCTGTTTTTTCATTCCTTTTCACTTGATTCATTCAGAGTTATCAGATAAATTGTCTCTTGTGTGGGGTCTTTGTTTTCACATACCTTATTTAGTGTCTGACGGTCAGAACTTCCTCACTTCTCCACTACATACAGGTTGTCATTGAAGGCTAAATCTTCAACTAATATTGTTTTCTCTATTTGTATGACGCAGGTAGTATGACAGTCATCAATTTCGTCAGATCCCATTTGCAAAGTTAGAATGGAAGGAGTTTTACTTACATCAATGGTTCTTGTTGCAATACAGCTCTTTTCATAGTAAACATCTAAGTAAGCCCACTACATATAACACATGCAAATATCAAAAAAATGTTTTTATGAATTCAAAAACAGGGTGGTAATAGATTGTCTACATTTATTGAATATTGCTAAATTGCTCAGCTGTAGGTATACCGAATTTACCGTAATTTCTAAACTGAAGCTTTATAGCAGAACATAAGTTACATACCTCGATATTCCTTTAGATATTGGCCGATTTTAGAACATCAAATTATTTTCTATCATTTTTACCATGAAATTGGCCTGCCCTCTTTAAAACCACACATTCTAAATGATAAAAAAAACCAACAATGTGACGAAACCTGATTTACCAGGTTGTCAACACCAATAAGCATTATCTGGGGGAAAAATGCAACACTTGAATGTTTTACTTACAGATAATATATATTCTGGTACTGCTGTGAGCAGATCTAACCATAAATTGCTTAAAAACCAGAATATCTCATTGTTTGCTGCAATCTTCTGGCTGAACACAAGCCTGTTCATTTTGCTTCATGAAAATTTGTATCCTCAGATAGGACCTTCTGGCACACAAATAGAGACATATTTAGTGTTCATTTGTCAAAACCATAACATGCTTCAGCTAAATGCAAGGTTCTGTTTTCAAAAGTTTTCTGTCTTAGGGTAGGAATTGTGTGGTACAGGGTTAACACAGCTGCCAGACTTAAAGATGATTTTGGTTGTTCTTTCAGAATGTGTAGGTCAAAATCGGATTGTACAGTAGAAGCAATTTGTTCTTAGATCAGGACCATATGACATTAAGTGATTAAAAATAAAACTCCGAACTTTGTGATTTTCTTTTTTGACTTATTTCAACTAATTATATGCAGGTACACATTATTTATGTCTTCAGTAGATGCCCAACAAGGCGTTGAGGAGTATCGCATTGAAGCTGAAGTGAAACATTGATGACCTATGTGTCTGTCAATACATGGATTGTTTCCCTTGTTAATATTACTCCCCTTGTTTCACTTGTCGGGTAGGGCAAGTTATAATACCAAATTTCCCACAAAATATAAAATAAATCTTATTTGAAAATTAACCATGTAGTAATAAATAGCCAATAAAACAGGTATTTAGGGTTATTTACTCGCTGTACTCTAGTATAAATGCGGTGGCGAGGAAATTCTCCCATGGCGTATCGAAAATACATAACCACGCGATCTTCGTCTTTTTAGAAGAAAACATTTCACAATAAATATGATGTATAACGTATTGAAATTGAAACACAGTGGTAATAAAACAGATTTAAACAATCTTACTAAGTTTTTGTCCTTTTTAATGGGTTTATTATTGCTTTGTCGAGCATATTTTGATATGATACACTTACGTCACATGAGTTGCTTCGTAATTTGGTATTTTTTTTAATGCAAGTATCTTGCAAAGTATGCCTTTCCCCCCCATTGAAACAGAGATGTGGTGTAAAATGTATATCTTAATTTATTTCACTAGGTAATACATCATTTCACTGCTCTAAAAACAGCTGTGGCGTGTAAAAACTCCCATGGCGTATCCATGGCGTAAAAATCTTTCATGGCGTATTTTAATATGACCGTTTTTAAGGTCAGCATCTGTTATCTCGAACGTGATCATAGCGAAAAATAAGGAGGAAAAAAGGGTTAAATAATTTTGTCCACATTGGTATTTCCTTCTAATTTTACGCCTGTTTCAATATTTAGAAAATGGACTGACCCTGTATTTTTGCAGACGATCAAAAACGTTTTTGATATGGAGGGGAGGAAGAGAGGGGACAATTCAAACAATCTGTTAACTTTGTTGTTGATAAAATTAGCTAATTTGAAATGGTGAAATTAACACAGAGGAAAATAAATGAAGATCAAGTGAAGAAGATGGATTTTAAGGGCAGATTTCGGGTGTGTTTGATTAAATGTTGTTTGTGTCAACATGTGAATGTTAAAGAGAGGATACGATTTCTAAGGTAGATTCAGGCTTTTAATTCTTTCCAAGCTGAAGGAGACATATAAAATGCTAACGTCGACGGTGCGGAGGATGTGTAGTCTGTTCACTGATCGACAGTGTCCCATATTTGGTAGAAACAGCCTTAGAACTTGAATGTTTTCCCTTACACATTGCAATGTTCCTTAAAACAATTAGGAGAAGAGACTATTGACATGTCTCAACCATCATGAATTATGGATTATTATGTGTTATTATCATCATTATTATTCATTCAAATTCGTTAGGTATAATCAGATATGTATTCAGTACGATCAGTGGTGTAATTGAAATAACTTTAAGTAATAAATTTCAAGATAATTTTTTCCCCACTAGAGGAATATTTTTTCCCCACTAGAGGAATATTTTTTCAACTGTAAGTACTGACTCCATTTGGCCTATACACTCAAAAGTTATTATCATTGTAATAAGATGTAAAGGAGATAGAAGTTATAGGTCTGCACTACACATGTCATTGAAACGTGAAAAAGCGATTTATATCTACACAAATTTCATGCAAGTTTCCAAGCTTTCCATGCTTGTTCATATATGGTGACCACATCTTCTCACACTTATAACTTCACGGTAGATTACCGGAAGTCATGACTTTTTCAATTATCGACTTTCAGACAGGTGAAAATTCAAAGTTTTCACATTTGTTTCTCGCGATATACGCATCACAGAACACTAAAGGCTTTTTTCTTTTTTTTTCTAACATACTCTAACATTGTTTTATCCGATTTGACAAAAAAGTATTTTCGCTGAAGTTACCCTTAAGGGACATCTGCGTTCCACTGAGTTTATCATCGAGCTCCAGACGAGATCAGACAGGTCAATGATCTATTACTCCTCCGGTGAACCGCCATGAAATGGCGGTCAAACGTCAAAAGGTGAAACGGCTACGCCTGAAAAACACGATGACTACCTGAAGGAATCTACTATGATCAAAAGCATGCGGGTACTTACGGTTTAGTGGACAAGTTATTTCAGGCAGTGAGAAAAGACGGAAAATTTGTTCTGAGTCGAAAGAAAATTCGGGGCTGACTTTTCAAACAAGAAGATTACGTCATGCATAGAGAAAAAAGGCAAAATTTGAAACAGAGAAGAGCTGTTACCCCCGAGGCGGACGACCAATGAGAAGTAGACACGGCATCTATGGAATATTAAAAGAAACAAAACGAGGATTTCGCCTACTTCCTCCTAACTGTCGGTATTTTATCCAATTACGTTCGGTTGCGCTTTGCAGGAGGACGGGGAGAGAAACGGTTAAAGCTTTGCCCAAGGAAGAAAACTGACGAAATACATGGATCCGTGGTGACAAGATAAACCGACTTCCTTGGCAACTGTTGCTATAGGCTCCCAAACAAACGTGATATACACATATACAGTATAGCAGTCTTAGCAGATAGACTACTTAAGTTTTGTTGTCATGACTGTTTCTCTCGATAAAATCACGGAAAATGTATTCCAGTCATATTTGTCTGCGGATGATTAATTCTTGGTATGAAATTCAGAGAGATGATTGAATTAATTTACACAAGGATATGCACACAAATTACGAATGGGAGAGGGGGGCTACGGACACTGAAATACTTGTTTTAACAGTTTTAGTCTTCACTGAAAAGGAATGAAACACGTCATAAACTTCAGCTTTACCATAGAATAATAGAATTAATTAAGCTTTTTGTTTAAATTAGGCTAGTTTAGTCGTCTGAACATCATACGCGACAATAGTTTACACTGAATTACAAGCATTTCGTAATACCTATAAACTATCTGATTCAATAGAGAGCTGTAAGTCTAAAAAAAATTCTTCTTCAGGTTAAGGGGTAAATGATTGTTCGCTGACTTGAATATCCGTTATGTGTGTTGTCAATTAACCAACTTGTTGATATCGTTATCGGTAGATGGTTAATTGTTTTATCTTATGATATACTGAAGATAACACGGTTGGTCAAGCGGATTGTCGTGCCTATTTCATTTGCAAACACACATCCTTACAATTAACAGTGTACTGACACACTCTTATCCTACGTTTACACCATGTTCCAGGCAGCCCTGTTTCTGACAACCGTGGACAAAACGGGATTGACGTAATACAACTTAGAGGAACGGGATAAGCAAACTTGATCGCATCAGACCTTACCAGCACGTAACAAGACTCGGAGATGATCCGGGTTTGGATATGGAGCCCTTTTTTCACCGGTATTGATCAGGCCATCGTAGAACGCAACGATCAACCCGTTCCGCTACGGTCTGTAAGGTTTCTCATCAGCACCGGGACTGCCGTGGCAAATTTTTGGACAGTCAAAAAATCTGGCACGGCAACCTCGGTGATCACGGTCTGACAAGTTTGCTTATCCCGTTCCTCAGCGTTGTATTACGTCAATCCCGATTTGTACACGTTTGTCAGAAACGTGGCTGCCGGAAACATGGTGTAAACGTAGGGTTTACTCCACGGCTTGTCACGGATACCGTGAAGTACCGTAAAGAGACTTAACTAAACTGGGTAAATGGAGGAAAAACGAACAAAATCTAACGGCACACCACGTTTCGGACAAACGGGGCTGCCGGGAACATGGTGTAAACGTAGGGTTAGATGTGTTTATCCGGTTCAAAATGGTATGGTCAAGTTTTGATTTAATTAACATAGTTGCACTTTGAGCTGAACTTCTTTCCTAGTACAGATGTAGATGTTGCATAATTTAAATCTACGTTCAGTAAGAAATACAAGCTAATGTACTTAAAAATTTGTATTCAACACTGTATTGGTCAAAATTTTAATTTTTGTCACAGAAAGTTTAAATCCAAGATTAAACTGTATTTTATTTGCAATATGATCTGTATCTATACATTCAGCATACTCTTCAACCAAGTGGAAAGATTAATATCGAGATGAAACCGATGACAATTATCATTATAATAGGTTGTGCTGAGGTTATTTTAGAAGGTTAGATGTTTAAGTGAACATAATTTCTTTTTATTAGTGTGTCGTAATTTTTCTTACGTTCCTTCCCCCTTTAAGTGCAAAACAATTTACGTATCTTTGTTAGTAAAACCTAGCATTGATTAACCCACTGTGCAATGTAGTCTTGATCAAGGCACTTTTCACATGCCCCATCGTCAATTATTATTGTTATTATGCAAACTTTTAGCCTCTGCATATATCTCACGTCAGCGGAATACGTTCGCAAATCACATTTTAATATCTTTCTTTAATCACAAACTTTTTAAACACAAACAGAAACTACCGCACCTCTCCAACGTTAACAGTCGTTAAAGGTGGGTATTTAGATTTATCACATCTCACCAGGGATCTTATATACAGGGATAGGAAACGCGGTATAACTTCCGGTTATTCACTGTCTTCTTTCGAATTGACCGCAAAGGAAAAAACGGCGGCCATCTTAAATTTCGGCATACGACGGTCACTGTTTTAATCAACGTTTTGCTTTGTTATCCCATACGTCATTCTCAACAGGTAAGTTTCCGAAATATTTACATGTTTAGAATATATGTAACATCAATTTTTTCGGAGATTTTGTTTTATATGCTTATTTTGGCGTTAAAAAATCATGATCTAATCATGTTTGCCCCGTAGGGGATGTTCGGCAGGAGGATTTAGTGACGTGCAAAAGTACTTTTTAAGTACATAAAGTAGCGTCCAAATAGCAACATGTTGGTAAAAATCACGAGATAGAGTACATCTCCTTGTATTAAAGCCAATTTTGTGCTGATTTTCGATTCCTAAGTTAGATAATTATGGGCTCAAAACTGGGCTATTTTCGGTATTTCATCACAAAATGGCGGACCAATGTGGTGAATTTGGCGGGACCCTAGTGATAGTTGTAGCATTCTCAATTTATTTTTGGAAATAAATTTGTTCAGATTTTGACATATTTATAGGCAGTAAGTATTTCTTTTTGTTTTTAAATCAAATCTAGTGATTTTCGATGCCAAGGTTGGATAACTGTGGGCTCAAAAACTTGGCTATTTTCGGTCTTAATTGCAAGATGGCAGCCTAAAAAGGGGTTATTTCAGTAAAGGTGGAAGCGCAGTACCGCACATTAGTCAAAAATGATTGGATCTCTGATAGTTGGCCATATCCTGAACAAATTCTCATTATAGTCTAACCATGTGAAAATAAAACCATATTTTACAACGTAACTGAAGAATTAAAATGTTACGTTTTGTAAAAAGGAGAAATTTGAAATTCAGTTGGTTCTATTTTTTTTTTTTTTTTTCCAGGTATGTATTGTGAGAGCACAAACACTTCAAAACATGGTTTCAAGAGCTGTCAACATACTGTTGTGATGCATCCTGTGAACAGAAGAATGACATTGAAGATGGTTTTGTAATTCTGCATAAAGTGTGCTAGTATAAAACTGAAGCTGGGCTTGAAAACTTGGAGTATTAAAGACCAAATCAGCTGTGAACTGTACAAACCTGCAAGAAAAATGCTAAAGGGAAATTAATGTATTTGAATATGAAAGCTGTGAGCTTCTTCTACCACCAAAGTATATTTAGTATGTATAGCTCAATAAGCCACTAGAAGTATGGAGTTATTTAATTATCTGTGACAAATGCTAGTATTCCTGAATCCTAAGTTTTCACTAACCTGGGGAATATCCATACTTCCGAAAACATTGTGAACAAAGAAGAAACTACCGGTAAGTACATGTCACATTTTCTCATTTCCCCAGGAAAACAAGTCTCCTCATTTCAGTTGCATTTCATTTGTCGTCTGCAAATGCTTTCAAATTAGACATGTCCAAAATTTTGTAATCTGGCAAAAAGTTAAGGATGGAACCTTGCTCAATTTGCAATGTTTCACAACATTTTAGTTGTATCATAGCAGCCATTATACTTATCTATTTGTTTTTTGAATTTGCACAACTGTCTGCACAAGTTTGATATACCAATAATATCTCATATACACAATACTTTTACCATCATCATTAACTGCAACTTGCCACAGTGAAAAAGTTTTAGGAGATAAAAGTCTACATTCAATGAAAAAAGCATTTGCGGAAGCAACCAACCATTTGCATGTTACATTTTATCGCAAAAAGATTGGTCCTTGTGTCATACTGTTTTCCAAAGATTTCTACAGTGGATTTATGTACAATCAAATTTATTAGGCATTAAGTTAAAACTTGCTAAAGGAACACATTTTTCAGCACCATTTAATTTTGTAACACACATGTAGCTCAATATTCATGGCTGCCTTGATGTTTTTAGTGTGAAATTTTAAAATATCAATTTCAACATAAACTTTCTGTGTACAGTGTGAATTTTTTTGAAAATTTAAAAAATGAAAAACATTTGAAGGAAAGGCAAAAACATAATATTTTTAATAGCACATAAATCATTTTGAAAAGAATTGATCACTGGCTGCAACTGGTCTTTTACAAATGTTTTCTAATGCTGTCCACTGTATGAGGAGCGAAAAGTCAAATTTGTACAAAGTCCTACACAACTTATACTGTTTTCAAATTGGTCCAAAATCAAAGCTTTCAAAGTTATTAGATAACCTTAAGTTCTCTGACACAGTAAGAAAACATTATTAAAGAAGGAAAAATTGCTTGTCAAAAGCAACTTTTACTTTGCCACACTGTTAACTCTTTTTGAAACAACACAGAAGTAGACTTGTACAAAGTGAGAACATTTACAGACAACAATTGAAATGTGACTCAAATTATGGAATTTGTCAATGATATAATTGAAAGCATTTGGGGAAAAGGAGAGAATGTTGGTAACCAGCATTTTCTCCTTTTCCTGCAACGTTTCCATAAGGTTTCTTTCTCTTGGTCATCAGAACTCGGGGTTGTGTGGCAAAGGGATAATTGCAGATTTGTCTTTTTTTTTCTAATAATTATGCTACTGACTATTTTTTACCAAAGAACAATTTTTTGGGGGGCCTTTGGAATCCCCAATTGAAAGTATTAGCAAACGACAACTGAAAGTAGATTCAAACGATTGGATTTTTTTTGCATGGTATTGAACATTGCGGATAAAAATGCTGAAAACAGGTACATGTGCTAGGCTAGCATTTTGTTCTTTTCCCACAATATTTTCAAAGAGCTTTAAATATTCCGAAATCATCAAACACACAAGGTTGTAAGGTACACAGGTTAATTCGAAATGATGCAATTGTGAAGGCCACTGGTGTATGTAATTGATTCCAATGTATAAAAGTAGGAACAGAGTTGCAGACAGGTCCTCACACTTCACGAGCCTACTTTTTCAGAAAGTTCACTAATTCTTTCCATTTTGCAGGAAATTCTCCTTTTTTTCTGTCAAAGACAGTGATTTAAGAGTAGCTGCAAGCTGAACTGAAAATGTACTGGAAGGTCCATTTAATGGGCAGTGAAGGCAATTTTCTGGTTCTATATGCCCTTTGTGTAGCTTGCTATTGAAAAATGGGTATATAACTATTAACAGATCTCTGTGTTTACCGGCCTAATACATTGTACTAAATACAAGTTAAATGTTTGTCACTCCAGATAACATGAGAAGCTTTTGACCTGACCAAATTGAAACATTTGGAGAAGTAAATCAGAAAATAAATATTTAATTTCAATGATGCATATTGTCTATAAACAGAAGAGGACACTACTGACAGTAGATGTGTCATGACAGATACACAACTTGATATATCCCACTTGTGATCATGTCAAATACAGGGAGTGGACAAAAGCAGCCCACTTCCGAAACGTTAGACGGACTTAATCCTTCAACAGGCGATGTGTGCTTTTCCCGAATTGTTTGCAATTGATATCCACTGCAGAAATATTAAAATATTTTTAAGGTACAACGGAAAAGAGGGTTGTTTCGGTAGTGGGTCGTTTTGGCATCGGGCCGTTTTGATCTCCATTCACAATTTACACTTCGTGTGAAATCAAGACTGACAACATGACCTGTATATCTGAAACGCCCAATTAGTCGACACTTTAAATTTTCCAGATAAAAAAAATAACACTTTAACTGAAAAAACAATAATAGAAAAACATTGACATAAACATTGAAACGCATTTCATACTAAACGCTTCTTTAGCGGATATAAAAATTGTCGGAATCGGCAAGGAATTATATTATCTGAAAGGAAGATAATAACTCGCAAGGAACGACAACGGATTATTGGACGCCGTACAGGTAAGTCAGTGAAAAATCGATAATTGGTCTTAACTCCAGTTGCGTTGCCTATCCCTGTGTATATACGATCCCTGATCTCACCAAAATAAAGAATATATATATCACTGAAATTTATATGAAAAAACAATACAAATCATCAATAATTAAGAATCATAAAATTACAAAAAAAAAAAAAATTATGGTGTTCCCTTAAAAGGCTACGTAGTCTCTTAAGGTATTTTTAGATTTCGCGCCAGAAATCAAAAAAGCATTGTGGGAATGTCAAGTGACTAGCACGTGACTAATGACGCTTAAATTCCATAACATAACAAGCATGTAATTATTTTCCATAATGTCTTCTTCGGACGCTATGTTTGAAGCTTCGTCTGTGTATTTCCAGTATGTAAATGAGCGAGTTGCTCATGTAAAAATAGACCGTGTTTCCCGTCGGTGTCGACCTGGGCTTTAGTAAATCTCTAATTTCTCTTGTTGTGGGATGGTTTTCGACTACTGGGGTTTTATGAATGAAAATTAAAAGGCTTTGGGAGTATAAGGATGATTTTTTTGTATTTTTGTAAAATTTTCGTCCCAAAATCTGAAGGGCCACCTTTAAGTTGGGAGCCGAAATAGTGGACAGCAAGACTTTACATCAGGCCAAGAAAATGCGATAACCTGATTGGTCAAATATCGATTTCCACGGATCCATGTATTGAGTAGCGATCCAGGGACAGAAATTTTTAAGCAAGGAGGAATAAACTGTTTCGTAACCAACAATGCAGTCAAAGCTTCCAAAGTAGAAAAAGCGATCAAATCGATCAAGGACCTCTCGTCAGGTATATGACACGTCACCAGACGCAAGAATGGATCGATGTTCTTGCTGATATCACTGTAAATTACAACAAAAGCTACCATCGTTCTATCAAGAGAACTCCACAAAGCGTAAAACCCTCAGACTCAGAATAGTCCGAGTCTCTAGGCATAAAATTTAAGAAAACACATGAAAGTATTTTACTGCTTAGACAAAGTTAAGGACATTTTCAAGGATCCGCCCTTAGTGGCATTTAAAAGAGACATGAACCAGTGCGATGCTCTGATTCATGGGGAAACAGATAAAGCGTTGAGGATAGCCAAGATAAATTGTAAGCCAAATTGTGGAATGTGCAATCTGATCTACAGGGTTCATGACACCCAAAAGCAGACTGTGTACAACCTCGTCACAGATGTTATTTGCAGTACCCGAACTGTTGTAATTGGAATATTGTGCACGGTATGCCAGTGAGTTGTGTATCTGGGGAAACTGAGCGGGAATTACAGGCTAAGATGACAGAGCATCTCCGAGACATAAAACCCAAGAAAGATAAACCAATCAGTTTTCACTTTGGGATGAAATGCCTCTCGGAGAAGGATGCAGCGATAGCTATAATAAAGTATGTTGGGTAGAAAAAATAGAACGGCAGTTAAGGATAGGGCACCCTAATGGGATTTGTGTAACATCGCCTTTCATCGCCAAAATCGCATGCTTTCGGCTAAGACTCGGGTAATCCGTAATCGATGCAGGGAAGCAGCGTCTATCGGCCGATTGATTACGGATCACCCGTGGTTATGTGATAAAATTTTTTTTTTCTTGATTTAAGTTGTTTTTTCCGCCTTCGAAAGAGGTAGAATATATGCATATTTATATATTTGGCGCTGGGAAAAAAATGCAAATCCTGAAAAGTTCAGGGTAATCTAGAGGTACGTCCCTTTGCTTCGAACAGTATCTGTCCTGACCAGACTGCTATATATAGGATCTGGCATAAGTTGGTGTTTGTGATGTGCGGAGTATTATGTTTTATTATATACCTGGAAATTTTCCGATTCAGATATATGCGTCGCACGCAGATGAAATATCACACACGACAGAAAAAAAAAATCCGTATCTACACACTGTGAAATATGGCTCCAAATATGGTATGATGACATAATGATGACGTGCCTCACGCGCGGTATAGGTATGTATTCATTGCACTTTAGTTTAAACATATTTTATTCATTAGTATGAGATACAAGCTGAATAAGACAAAAGGCAATACAATCATATGACAAATATACTGAAGAAAAGGATAAGAACGGAAGCCAGGCTTATAAAGTTCTTCTCCAAATTTCGGTTAACGGTTATTACATGATCATATCCTTACTAATTACAAACAAAGAAAGTTAATTTAAAGAAAAGGTTGCCAAAAAAATACAGAAAATCAGAAGGGTGTGGAGTGTTATTGGTGAAGATTTCAATTGAAGACACCTATTTAATGGCTACAGAAACTGGTGGACGGACGTTTTGGCCATGGACGCCTTGGCCAGGACGTTCTGGCCAGGACGCCCCGACCACAGACGCCCTGGCCAGATGAAAGTGCACTTTGATTGGGCAAAATTTTACGCTGTGATATTCATCCGCCATACATAAAAACGAAGCTACTGGCTACTTCACTATTATTTGTTTTATTCTGTTTACCATTCCGAATAAAATTTCAATAATTCGCCGTATTTTGTCGTAGAAAGGTGTAGGTATATATTATGCTGTAGTAACTTTCCTAGCGCTAGTATTTGCTTCTCGCCGCGCAAGAAAATTTTGACATCTCGCTCGACCTTCTCGCAAGAAAATTTTGACATCTCGCTCGACCTTCGGTCTCGCGCGATATCAAATTTTCTCACGCTGCTCGAATCACATACAAGCACAAGGAAAGTCACTACAGTATAATATTCCGTATGTAGTGACTTTCCTGGTGCTTGGATTTACTTCGAGCAGCGGGAGAAAATTTGGTATCGCGCGAGACCAAAGGTCGAGCGAGATACCAAAATTTTCTTACGCAGCGATAAGTAAATACAAGCACCAGGAAATTCACTTCAGAAAATATTCACTTTATTATATACCTACATCTTTATATCGCATAACTGTATAACAAGAATTATAGTCTTTTTATCACATAACTGTATAACAAGAATTATAGTCCATAATGTGTTAGAACATAGGCATACGTGTATAATGTGTGATGAAATTTAGATAAAGCCTAGTCGCTCCTTTTACAGGTAGATTACGAACGAAAAATAGTTCCAAAGAAACTTGCATATACTGAATTTGTTTTGAATCTGAAAGTGATTTAATTAACAACTCTATCACGATTACGAATTTTGACCTTTAATTTCACTCAGGAACCTAAGTCAGCAATGTTTTAGAGATTAGGTATATAATTAGGGAGTGTTAACCAAATACAGCACTATTTTCTTATCTCACACGTGTGTGAGATAAGAAAATTCGTTATGGCTGTATTACACTGAAAATAGGGGGAGTTATTGATAAATAAATTATTCTGATTTTCTTTGCAATATTTTGATGAAACCTATAAAAATGAATATATATCGATAAATAGTTAACATTATTTCATGTTGGAGTTTGTCACAATTCAGTTGTTTACCTATCCAAGGGTAAAATTTTATGCATGAATGATGAGGTTGGGGAATCTAGAAAATTATTGTGAATATCTAAGCGAAGGATTGAACACAGAAAATCTTACCTAATCATGAAGTTTTGCTGGTAAAAATTTTTTTATGTTTACTTATTAAATCATTATTTACTTACTCAATTTGATTTAATATCTTTAGGCTACGGATCTCCGAACGGCTTCACCAGGGATGGTATATATATATACTGACGGAAAAAAGTTTAGCAACAAATTTCAAACTAACACTACTTTACAAAAAAGCAATTGTTAAAATCCAAACCTTATACGCATAGTATGCATGTCGACTGAGGTTAGCCCCATAGCATTTTTATGTGCTAATATCTGTCTATCCGTGATATTGGGTCGATTTACGATAATCACGCTCTGCGCGTGCATAAGCCTAATGTCTGTACATGTTTCAAACTGCTACATGTGGATAGACTGATCATTTATTGAATTTAAAAAAAAAAAAAAAAAAACGCTTAAAAAATCTTTGAAAATTGTTATGGGGAGCCGACCTGGTATGACGTTAGATCAACGTCAGATGGCAATCGGTACGTTGATAGGTGGTATAAGTGCAAGTAACGTTGCAGGGCATTTCGGTGTTCACAGAAGCACAATAAGCCGTCTTCAGGCAAGACACCAGCAAACCGGACATGTTGCAGACAGGCCACGTTCGGGGAGGCCAAGGAAGACTTCGCCACGTGCAGACAATTACATTATCACTTTATCAAGACGTAACCGCTTTTGGTCCAGTAGCAAAATCGCTAGTCATGTTCGAAATGCGACTGGTACAAGAATTTCATCTCGAACAGTACGTAATCGTCTGAGGTCTGCAGGTTTGAGAGCCTATCGACCGTACGTTGGCATTCCACTTAAATTACTTAATCGTCAAGCAAGGTTTCAATGGGCTAGAGCTCATCGGAGATGGACTAGAAACCAATGGAATGAAGTTGTTTTCACAGATGAGTTTCGCTTTAATGTTGACTTTGGCGATGGACGAGCCAGAGTGTGGCGGCGACGGGATGAAAGATTTTTTGCTGAAAACGTCATTGAACACGATCGTTATGGCAGAGGAAGCGTCATGATATGGGGCGGGATAAGTCACAGAGCAAAGACAGACATTATTATCGTTGCAGGAAACCTAACAGCTGACCGATACTGCAACGAAATTCTTCATCCTGTGCTTATCCCGTTTTTACGCAATGGTCATGCACGTATGCTGCAACAGGACAAAGTCCGCCCTCATACTGCACGCCAAACTCGGTTGTTTTTACAGCGACACGGTGTTCGTACACTTGCATGGCCTGCCAAATCCCCCGATCTCTCGCCTATTGAGCATCTGTAGGATCACCTGGGACGTCAAGTACGAAAACGTCATGACGTCAATAACGTCCAAGACCTCGAATGGATTTTACACAGAGAGTGGGAAAGAATCCCTTTGCATATTGTAAGAACCCTCATTGCTAGCATGAGGCGTAGGTGCACTACTGTCATTACCCACAGTGGAGGTCACACACGATATTAAATGTGACATTTCCTTCGGCTACTGACATCAATTTACGTCTTCGAGTAACCTCATTTTCAAATTGGCTTGATTGGATTTCACATCCCCCAGTCAGTTAATGAGTAAATGATTGACTGGCGGCAGGTTTTTTCCTCCCCTTATAGTTGCTCAATTCCTAAAAATATCGCGTGTTGCTAAACTTTTTTCCCTCAGTATATATATGTGTGTGTATAAACGATCCCTGGTTTCACCACACAGACAGGGGATGTTTCTTTTGCCGCGTGACAAAGACACAGGGCCCGAATTCACCAACCGTTCTAGAGAACAATTCAAGCTATTTCTAAAATTAGAACACGATTTTGGACATTGTTATATTTTGAAATGAATAAGGATGCAATTTAGAATGACTGATGAATATGGGATGAGTTTGTTTATTTAGTTGGAATACATTTTCAAAATTGTTTTCTTTTGAAACAAAGAGTAAAGTGGTGTTTGCTTCACACGTTTACGTTTCTTCATGAATTTTAACTCGTTGCAACACAATCACGAGTATTAACGACCCTCAAGATAAAGCCTTTTGAAAACAGTGTGGGGAAAAATGCTGGTATCCAGAATTTTTGCTTTTCCCACAATGCTTTCTGCCCTTCACGAAACAAATTTCAATCTTTGAGTCATATTTAGTTTGTCCTCTGCAAATGCTTTGAATTTGGTCTAGTCTAAAATTTTGTCGTATGGTAAAGAGTTCACAACTTTACATTTAGGTCTTAGTCTCAATAATGAGCCTTTACAGTGTTCTTT
The DNA here is from genome assembly GCA_946811185.2 of Hippopus hippopus. Classification (NCBI taxonomy): domain Eukaryota; kingdom Metazoa; phylum Mollusca; class Bivalvia; order Cardiida; family Cardiidae; genus Hippopus; species Hippopus hippopus. The sequence goes on along the minus strand of OX328103.1, from coordinate 7,561,208 downwards.
TTTTTATTTGGACATTTACCGTGCACCGCACCGTCTAAAGTACCTCGTGAATTTTCCGGTAGCAAAGCTGTATAGCGCTGTACTTACCGTATTTTCCGGACAATAGGCCGCGGCCAATCTGTTGAAAAAAAAAGTGGAAATTTTCAAAGGTGCGGCCTATAAGACGAAGCGGCTTATACGTTAATTTTATTTTTTTAATTCGTCTTTTTGTGCGGCCTGTAAAACTGAAAATTAAGGAAACTGGTTTACGATAACCCACGTTGGCGCCATTTTTGTTTGTGTCCCTAATGTATTTTTTTTAACACTAATACCTTTCATTGGTAGAAAAACTGACCCGCTTGCAAACTTGCGAAATGTTAAAACTCGTGACCACTTTTGATTTTCACACCTTCTGATTGATAATGTCGATTGGTACCAAAAAGTGGTTGACTGCCAATGAACGGCAATTAAAGGTGTTGTTTGGTGTGTACCGTCAATTAATCAATCGAATCGACAATTTGTCAATTTCAAAATTCATTCAAACATTCCGCAATGGATGAATCAATGATAAAGGCCTCAAGTCCTCTGAGTGATTTGATCTGCAGAAGATGAAATCACTCAAATAGAATGGGGAAAAAAAACGGATTAATTTGTTACATGTGTTAATTATAATACATATACTGGTGCATATATCTACAGATGGGTGACATTGTACACTAACCAAGCGCATCAGCCGCGGCCTATGTGCCGGTGCGGCCTATACGGTATTTTTTATTTTTAAAATGGTTAAAATGAAAGTGTGCCGCCTATACAGTGCAGCGGCTTGTTGTCCGGAAAATACGGTACTATGTTTCGTCGATTTACTCTGTATGGTAGCAAATGCAATTAATTTTTAGTGACACAGGTGACCAAGGACAAATTAATAAACATTTGATTACATAAATCGCTTGTAGAAGTCTTTTGTAACATGTAAATCTCGGGGGGGAGGGGGGAAACTAAATTTATTAAGGAAATTTATCGTGTTTGGCGGCCATTTTGTGTGTATTTTGAGGAACGTTAACACCTCGGGTAACAGGTAAATTAACTTTTTTTTTTTTTACATTTAGCGTTGAAATTGAAAACATTGAAAAGAAGGATTATTGAAAAAATAAGTAACAGGTATCTTCAAATTCTAATTTTTTCCTCTATTTGTGAAAAAGAGTTTCAAAGTGCGTACAAAATCTGTGGGCAGATTTTAATCGATTTTTTCACGACTGTCTTTGTACGTGGAGGCGACCCATCAAAAACTTTAATCACTTTCGGGGACAGTTATCTGTACTCACAGGTGCCTGACATGTCTGGTATCATACAAACCCTCTATATAGAGGGGTTGTATGATACCAGACATGTCAGGCACCTGTGTCTGTACTAATCTAGTTTTATAGTGGCTAATTGAGAAAATGCTCATGACGAATTAAGCATGATTTATTACATGATCAAAAAAAAAAAAAATCTGCTAGAAGTGATCTCTCAAAATAAAAAGCTCGTATATGAAAAATCATGTTACCGTTTTCACTTGCATACGACCTAAGAACACACAGTTGTAAATAAGAAAGTCCTTGCTTTCATAACGTTCGGATATAGACAAGTCCACTTGTTTGATAAAAACGGAATACCTAGAAATGAAAGGACTTGCCATGCATGTAGTGAAGACAAAACTGAGGATGGATTCTGCTTTATTTTGAAATGTTCATGTTATGAATTTGTCCATGACTAGAACTTCAAAAAATATCTGCATAAGATGCCAAGAATGTTGAAACAGAAATCTTAGACCGCGTGTTGTTAACTCTTTACCAAAAACTCCTGTGTTTTTACGACTCTCCGAAGGTTGATTGGTTGCATGGTATTTAACGCCGTTTTCAACATTATTTACAGCAGGTTTACCTGCTGTCATAGTTCAACATCACGTGTGTATATACATACTTGTTTTCGAAGCCTACCATCTTTATCTAGTCAAATGTTTGTTTTCGACAGGTTTTACCTGGATAAGCGAGTAAACAAACCGGTTTCGTACACTAACAAAATAGTTCTGCCATTGATATTCGAACAAAGCAGTTAAACTTGATACTTCGTGTTCCCTGAAGAAATTGAAAATTATCGTGTTTCTGCTTTCCTTTTTATTTAAGATAACAAAAGGTTTTCAGCTTTAAATGAAACTGTCTAGCGCATTTAAAGAATCACATAGCAGGTTGCTGGAGAATTCGTACCCTTATCTCAAGGGTACGAGTTCTTCAGAGAACACGTACCCCACAAATAGATTTCGGGATAGATTATTTTAATTTTAGTTAGATAAAACATTCAGATTTTAATGGCTTAATGAAATTTTCATATTTTGCGAAATAAAAAGGATATCTATTTATCAAGCACATATAGGATGATGATTTACGGCATTTGCAGTAAATTATCGGTTTCGTTATTGGATATTTGGTCGATAAAGATATAAAGGAGGGTAAGGTAAAGGGGTAGATGTATTTTGGAAAAATGAAATTGTGATGTAGATCTACTATATCAGTATACCTTGTATGTCTCGAGGTATTATTTTTTAAGCCTGGCCGGGTAGCTCAGTGGCTAGAGTATCTGACTCGTGACCTGGTGGTTTTGAGCTCGATACGCGGTTGAGGCAAACTTAATTTCCAGCGATTTTTCACCTGTCACCTCTGGTGCATGTGAAGAAAGTAGTCAGTGGCTTGGAAGAAAAAAAGAAAGACGGTTGTGTCAGTACTGGTGTAAGAAAGCCAGGAAACACATAGAAAGGTGCACTGGCCGCAGTGATATTACCTGATAGAACGACCTTAAAACTCCAATGCAAACAAAAGATATGACTTTTTTAAAGACCCTTTTTCCGATATTGATGATTCGTTTATGCAAAGGATCATTGTTTAACCCTATACCAAACAGTCCCGAGTTTTTACCCTGTTGGAAATACCTTTTAGATGCACCGCGGTAATATCCATAAAACCCATCCACTTCTGTGAAATACGTATAAAATGATGTCAAAAATGACGTCACACAATTATAATATCAAACGTGAATAAGATAAGAAAATTCGTAATGGGTATATTACACTGAAAACAATGGAGGTTATGTGATAAAGAAATTTATGAAACTCGTCTAGATAAAATCTTATTAAGCTCGCAAAAGGCTCGCTTAATAACATTTCCCCCCGACTCGTTTAATAAAATTTTATCTCAAACACCAACTCATGCCCAGATCCTATATTTATTATATTCCTATCAGTGAATTACTGGGATTTCTCGGTGTATTTATTTATTTATTTATTTTTTTTTTTTCAGTTTTTCACAGTGAATAACATGACTAGTGATGATATGGTATCATCACTAGTGATGATATGGTATCATAACTAGTAAAGATATAGTTTTCGAATGTTTGCTGAAACTATTTCTTTCCTATTTTGCTCACAGTCTAATGTTTCTGTCTCTGCTTTAAACATCTTTAGTAAACAATAGCACAATGAAAAGATTTTTGGCACAGACTTTCCAAACAATCCTGAGTTAACGACCTTGTGGGAGAAATCTTTTGAAAACATTTCGAGAAAATACTACCAACCAACATTTTCTCCTTTTTCCATAATGTTTTCTATCCTATCAGAAAATCTAAAGTCTTTTGTGTCAATTTAGTATTTGTCATCTAGAGATGTTTTTAATTTTGGAAAGTCTTGAACTTGTCATGTGGGAAAGGGTCAACTGTTTCTTCTTCTAATTTCATATGGTTGGTTTTAAATTGTGAAGGTGCAAAACAATACACGCCTTCAAATGGAGAGATAGATAACGTAACATCCGTGCGAACCCTCGAGCGTTACGTCATCTTTTGCGTCAGCTGCTTCTGCCAAAATGCATCTTTTGTTGTAAAGAAAAGTCCTATGTATACCTACCGTTCTTGCCATTCGGATTCGTTTTTTTCAACCGCATCACACCCAATTCGAGTGACAGATTTTTAATATCACACTCCACCAGTTGTTTATCCTCTTTGCCTCAAACGCCAACTGGTGTCAGATCCTACATAATAATATATTTTGGTTTCACTTTGTATGCTTTTACACTGTTAGTATTTAGGCACAGTACATAGTCATCACGTGTACCGCTCGTCTCATCTGTTTTTCTTGTATTTCTTCAAAATTCTTAATCTGTTGAGATGGCGGTCTCTGACACCAACCTTAATAGATAGAATGACAAATTCACTTGAATGTTATCTATTCTAGTCTGTCAATAAGGTCCAGTTATTACATAAAATGACAAACACAAATATATTAAATATGCAAAAATATTTGTTATTTCATTTACTTACCAACTGCTCTCTGATATTGCTTGTATTTAAAAAATGCAAATCTCCTTCTCATACAGTAAAAATGACCAATCTGCAGCACGCAAAATAAGCTGAAGTGTATACAAACATCATTTTTTAAAGATCAAGATCACACACACATATGCAGAGGGTAGATCTATACTAAATTACTAATGAGTAGGGTTTCAAATAAACTGAAGATTAAACAAAGCCTAAAGAGAAATTATGGTTTCTTGGAAAAGTAGATTCTTACAATTTTGAATTTTTTGAACGTTCGATTGTTGCCATTACTTTAACAGCAAAGCAAGTTACCTTTATAGGCTTTTAAAACTTAATTGTGTGGAAAATAAAAATCATTCAAGGTAATGATGCCATGCTTACGTAGCACTTCAACTTAGTTCTGTATAACAAACTTCCCATGGATCTTTTTTTTTTTTAGCTTACGAGGAAAAAGTCCTAGAACACACCATTTATTAGCATGTATTCAGTGCCAGAAAATGAAACACGCTGCCTTTTAGAGTGTCAGCGCTTTGATATCAGTTATATCACGACGACCGTTGCACCTATCCATGCTTTCCTTGGGTTCTTTTTACCAGTCCTGCGCACTATATTCTTGCCAAGCCACTAGCTGCTTTCCCACATGATCATCGTCGAAATCATTATAAGCGGTGAGAGAGGAATAAATCCGCTATCAATCCTCGAAAAAAGAATGCGCCGAGCTAGGGATTCGAACCAGCCGCGGACTGTGTCATACTGGCTCGGCAAACATTATGGGAAAAAGGAGAAAATGCTGATAAGCATGGTGTTTCTACCCTATCAATGATAGATTCCCATCTTTTGAGCTACATTGAATTTGTCGTCTGCAAATATTTTCAATTTGGACAAGTATGAAAAGTTTTCGTCTGAAAAAGAGTTAAGTTGAGCCCTTTATTAGCTCACCTGAGCACAACGTGCTCAAGGGGAGCTTTTAGAATCACCCAGTGTCCGTCGTGCGTCGTGCGTTGTCCGTCGTGCGTTGTCCGTCGTGCGTCGTCAACAATTCTTTAAACATCATCTCCTCCTAAACCGCTGGGCCAATTTGGACCAAACTTGGCTGGAATGTTCCTTGGGAGGTCTTCTTTAAAATTGTTCACAGAATTTGATTCTATCAAAAACTCTGGTTGCCATGGCAACCAAATGGAATTTTCTAAGAAATTCTTTAAAAATCTTCTCCTCTGAAACCGCAGGTCAGATTTTGAAATAATTTCACAGAAATGTTCCTTGGGTGCCCCTTTTCAAAAATTGTTCGCGAAATTTTGATCCGTCGAAAAACATGGCCGGAGCAGTGAAGGCGGGGGGGGGGGGAGGCTCCTTGTGTCAAGTGGTGTCAACAATTCTTTAAACATCTTCTCCTCCTAAACCGCTGGGCCAATTTGGACCAAACTTGGCTGGAATGTTCCTTGGGAGGTCTTCTTTAAAATTGTTCACAGAATTTGATTCTATCAAAAACTCTGGTTGCCATGGCAACCAAATGGAATTTTCTAAGAAATTCTTTAAAAATCTTCTCCTCTGAAACCGCAGGTCAGATTTTGAAATAATTTCACAGAAATGTTCCTTGGGTGCCCCTTTTCAAAAATCATTCGCGAAATTTTGATCCGTCGAAAAACATGTTTGTCAGTTGGGGCGGAGTGGGGGGGGGGCTCCTTGCGTCAAGTGGTGTCAATAGTTCATTTTAACGTCTTCTCCTCCTAAACCCCTGGGCCAATTTGGACCAAACTTGGCTGGAATGTTCCTTGGGAGGTCCTCTTTAAAAATTGTTCACAGAATTTGATTCCATCAAAAACTCTGGTTGCCATGGCAACCAAATGGAATTTTTTAAGAAATTCTTTAAAAATGTTCTCCTCTGAAACCGCTGGTCAGATTTTCAAATAATTTCACAGAAATGTTCCTTGGGTGACCCTTTTCAAAAACTGTTCGTGAAATTTAGATCCGTCGAAAAACATGGCCGCGATGGGGGGGGGGCTGTTTGCATTCTTTAAAAATCTACTCTTCTGAAACCGCTGGTCAGATTTTGAAATAATTTCACAGTAATGTTCCTTGGGTGACTTTTTTCAAAAATTGTAATTGAAATTTTGATCTGTCGAAAAACATGGCTGTGGTGGCGGTTGTGGGGAGGGGTCTCTTTGCATCGTGTGGTGTCAACAATTCTTTTAACAACTTCTTCTCCTAAACCGCTGGGCCAATTAGAACCAAACTGAGCTGGAATGTTCCTTGGGAGGTCCTCTTTTAAAATTGTTCACAGAATTTGATTCTATCAAAAACTCTGGTTGCCATGGCAACCAAATGGAATTTTCTAAGATTTTTTTTTTTTTAATCTTCTCCTCTGAAACCGCTGATCAGATTTTGAAACAATTTCACATAAATGTTCTTGGGTGACCCTTTTTAAAAAGAGTTCGTGAAATTTTGATCCGTCGAAAAACATGGCTGTGGTGATGGGGGGAGGGCTCTTTGCATTCTTTAAAAATCTTCTCCTCCTAAACCGCTGGTCAGATTTGGAATAATTTCACAGAAATGTTCCATGGGTAACCCTTTTCAAAAACTGTTTGCAAAATTTTGATCCGTTGAAAAACATGGCCGTGGTGGGGGGGGGGCTCCTCGCACTATATTGACCATTCGTCAGATTTTGAAATAATTTCACAGAAATGTCCCTTAGATGCCCCTTTTGAAAAATGTTAGAGAAATTTTGATCCGTCAAGAAACATGGCTGTGGTGGTAGGGGGCTATTTGCACTATACGGACATGAAGAAATTCTTAAAAATTCTTTTTCTATGAAAGCACTGGTCAGGTTTTGAAATAATTTCACAGAAGTGATCTTTTAGTGCCAAATTATGCCCCTTTTTTGAATTACAATTTTAACTTAATATCCAGCACCCAACAGCCAACAGACCATTTGCCAATTACCGATACCGACGCGTCACCCAGAGTTACTTCCCTTGCGGATACTCTCCACTGGACAAGCTAAGCCAGTCTTGAATATACCCGAATAGTTATAGGGTCACATTTTTTAAATCTAATTCACCCTAAACGCGATAGATATGCAAAAAAACGGCCTTGCCGGTAGTTGTATCAACTATCCCACACACACGAAAAAAGAACAAAGCCATTTTATCACTCTTTCGGTAGCCTACAGAAAGAAAAGTCATATCTTAAGGCGATATCATACTCATAGAACCGTTTGTAGGCAGGCTACATTAAACTTCAAAAGACGATTCCCCGATAAAGAAATCATTAAATTCTCGCCAACTGCCTTGGTTTCATATGGCAAGAATAAATAATACTAATAATAACAATGAGTTCCAATATACAATTAACCCAGAATAACATGATAATGCATTTGAAAACAAAAAGTGATCAGGCAGAAAAATGCAACTTTCGGGGTCAGTTATTAGAATGGACTTACCCTCTGTAACAGATTTTAACAATTCCAAACCTTTACAAGTGATCAACGTAAGACTGAACGGGATAAACACTTAATTATGACACGTGTGAGTTAGTCGGTGCCCAAGAAGTACATCACAGCTTTTCATATAGATCACCCACTTTGACGGTGAAATACCGAGATCAAAGGAACACCCAGCTAGCCCTTTACTAGCTTTTCAATGAAAACAAGTAAAGCACGTATCTGCCCACTGAAATTGAATCTCGAACTTCTTTTGTTCTAGAAGGAATGGAAGGTTTGAAATTTGAATTGAACTTTGTTATTACGATAGTCATCTGATAAAGTAGTTCAAACAGGGACATGACAAAAATGCAACTATAGAGATTTTAAATGTTATTTCAAAGTCAGGATTTTCGCTGTAAATTCAAAATGTATAATGTCCCAGTTTTTGGTAAATAGACTGTCTCTGTCTATTTGCAGGTACTGGAACGATTTTTTTAAAGAAAAATTATCACTTTAATAGCATTATTAGGTCTATTGCACTTATATTAATATTATTTTTCCCCTTTTTTCCCCTATTCTTTACAACACTGAATCTTAATTAACTCTTTACCAAACAAAAATTTGAGACTTGCCCCAGTTAAAAGCCTTTGCAGACAACAATTATGTGACTCAAAAATTAAATTTTCTACAGGAAGGATAGCAAAGGAAACGGAGAAAAGGTTGGTTACCAGAACTTTCTCCCTTTTCAACAACATTTTTAAAAAACTATATTTCTCAGGGTTGTAAAAAGCGTGGGATATGTGGTATAGGGTTTTAGATAGTTACAGTGAATGTTTTCACCCGACGACAAAACTTTGGACTCGTCCAGATACCTAGCATATGGAGACGATAAAATAAACGTTGGTCAAATGGTTGTAATTGTCCTTGAAAAAGTGAAAAATATTGTTGAAACAGGAGAAAAAGGTTGTTGCAAGCCCTTCTTTTTTTTTTCCAATATATTCTCTCACACTTTGAAAATTCATTTTCACAGATGTTTCTGAACTATATATTGCTTACTTTTTGTTTTCGATTTTTTTTTTTTTTGGTGGGGGGTGTTAAGGTTGAGGAAGTGAGACAAATAACAGAAAGTGGGACAAATCAGCACGTCTGCCCCCCCCCCCCCCTTTCCGGGTCGCCAAAACTCGAAATACTTTGGTAAAAAGTTATATAGCTGTCCAGTGTCTTCAAAGAGACAGGGACAGTCCATTTACTGATATTACAGCACTATTATCAAACCGTCTTTGTTGCACTTTCATGCATGTTCCTATTGACGAATAACTGCATGCTATAGATCATGAACATGAGAAACGTGGCTTCAGATCAAATTTCAAACCTTCCATACCTTCTTCACAAAATATTTATTCAAGCTTCATTTTGAGTATTTAAAAATATGTGTCTAATGAAGTGTTACAGAAAAAAAAATGAGTGAAGGGTTAACTCGGTGTTCCTTTGATCTCGGTATCACACTGCAGGGTGGGGGACCTCCCAAGAAGAGCTGTAATGTACTTGCTTCGTACAGATTAACACACACGTGTCACATTAAACTGACTCTTCTTATCTTTTGTTTCGTATTAATTTACCCGTTTGTTGATCATTAGAGGACGGGATTATGAATTTTATACAGGTTTCAGAGGGTAAATTCATTCTCAGTCTCTCTACATGCTCCTTATTTCAATACGATCTCATAAAATGCATATTTTGTCTGTCCATGATTATTTTGTTTCAAAAGCAATATCATAAAATATGTTTAAAATTTTCTTGCTATGTCATTTTCTTTTCAGTTGTGAATTTGTCCAAATTTAAAGGATTTGTGAACGGGACATATGGCATTTGTCTTTGAAACAGTGCTTTGTTTGTCCGGTGTCACGTGATACTTTCGGTGCGCCGCTTACGATAACAAGGAAATATCGCTTATATCAAATGTAAATGGCAAATCGTCTATTGTTGGCACCCGCATGTGGTGCTCTGGTTCTTTTTATTGAAGTTATTGAAGAAAAGGTTTTGGAATAACAAAACTTTTTATGGTCTACTCAAATATTCAGGTGAGCGATCCAGGGCCATCTTGGCCCTCTTGTCTCAGAAAGCCTCATTCTGAAATAACGCCATTCCCCTACAATAGAACTGCTGGGGCCGTATTCGCCAACCATTCTGAAAATCATCCTTAGTCTTATTCTCCAAGATTTTCTAAATTTGGATGTAAAACAACTTCTGAATGGCTTAGCTAATCAAAAGTCGTGTTACATACAAATAAGCCATGCTGTGACAAAAGGGGGTTTAATATATCTTCGTTATACATTTTACCAAGCAAGCCAATAGCAGTGCATAATTATGGATCCATAAAGTCCATTTCGTCTAAGAACCGACCGAATCATAAGGTAATCTGGTCCTTTGAAATGCAGAAAATTGACCAGTGACACAAAGTTTCGGCCCAGATCAGCCTGCGTGGATTGCGCAGGCTGACCTGAGTCGATACTTTTGGCAGATGCGCTTAGCCCCTTTTTCACAGAGCAGGGATCAAATACTAAATGGTTAGCCGAACTGAGAGGGATTTTGTCCCTGTTCTGCCTGAGAGGAAATTGGTCCCTATATTGCCCTTCCAAGAGGAACCTTCCCCCCCCCCTTTTGCATTTTTATTGGTTCCGAATTAGTGCTGCTCAAGCACGCAACGGTCATACAAGCAGGGGACCAGCTAGCCGGGTAAAAGTAAAGGCTTGGACAGAACCAGCTATCCAGTGTAAGTGTAGACCATAAGGGAAACCAACTAACCACTTGGTACGATTCGGCCAAGGTACGAACTAATCTAGGTACGAAATGTACTAGTACGAATTGAGATTCGTTTGGGCATTATTAGTTGTACAGTCAGGTGGAGGCTCGGGGCGCCATGATTCGCCACAGCCGTGAACAAGTTTCCAAGTCCCCTGCCACCTGACCGTACAACAAATTTATTATACTGCAAAGTTTTACCATTCCAACGTGTGTTAAGCGAAATTTTCCTCTTTTATGGTCTCACGAACTAAGTATGCTGACGAAATAGAATTTCCCTTCTAAGTGCCCCAATTCAATGAAAACTGACGTCACTGGGAACTGACGTCACTGAAACCTTCGTAAAACGTGCAGTTTGGTGCTTAATCTTGATGATGTCACTGCGACAGACATTCGACGCATTTTTATTTAAAAATGGGTTTAAAAAACTTCAAGGTAAGTAACTATGAATTTTAATGATTTGTTAGCAAAAGTAAACGACTATTAGTTGCCTCAAAAGACCATTGGGTTATCCTTCAAGCGTTATGTACAATGTATGAGTTTCAACACTTCACAATTTGCTTACCTGACGAAGGGATGGCTTGTTTCAACCCCCCCCCCCCGTGTATTTGTTTTAGAATGACATCAAACGATGATACATGTAGCTTTATTCATTTATTTTCAAAAATAATCCATTCTTTCCGTTTTAATGACAACCATCAAGGGAAACTTGTAATAATATGGTGCAGGCTACTCAGTATGTTTGTCTTGAGGGCGGCTAGCATCGATCGATCGACCCCACCATTTTGTATGTTGTGGTGTAGTTATGTATATGGGGCTCCCGAAAGGGAAACTGCTTTTTCGTGGATTTTGCCAGTGTACATGATATATATATTCGGGGCATATTATCCAATCAGATCGCGAGAAATTTCTTTGTAGTATAATAAAAAAATATTTCTGTGTTTTTCATTGGTTAGGGGAGTTGGTCCCTAGCATGACCTTCCTGGAAGGAATGTTTTTCTCGGGTCAAATGCCGATGGACTTGGGATTGTTTCAGTAATTCTGCTGATTGTAGAGCTCTAGATTGTCTCTGGAAGGCAATTTTGGGCTAGTTTCTTGTTTTCTGGGGCAAAATGCAGATGGACTTAATTTTTCATTAATTTTGCTTGTTTGGGTAATTTTGGAGGTTAGTTTCCTGGGCAAAAATGCACTTGGACAAAGACTTTTTTTGACAATTTGAAGAAAGATTGCTCTTTCATGGTAGTTGGTTAGCCCTGAAAAGGGCTTTTTTCGCAGGCTGGCGGTCAGGCTAATCAGATTTTCAGTGACAGCACCCGAAATTTGCTCTACAGACTGAATTTAGCCCGACTCTCCTCGTTATTATGATCGTGTCCCGTTGTGATTAACCTGTCTACTGAACTCAACCCAACAGGTTGGGGATAAAGGATGAACAAGTTTTTTTTTTTTTTCTATTTTTTGAAATCGTTTATATTTATCTGGAATGAAGAAGAACGATTAAATGATGACGGAACACCAAGAGGCCTTTTTTGAAACTATCTACCGACATTTGCAAATAATCAACTGTTGAAATATAAACAGACTTCAAACAATTTTTCCCTAGACTTTATCCCAAATGTTCATATGCTTTTTTTTTGTTTCATTGGGTGTAGTGTTAAGAGACTTTAGAAACAGTCCCGAGTCTTAAGTTGACACAACGTTTCTGACTCAGCTCAGCATAATAATGGACTTAAGTCATTTTAACAGACTTAAGTCCACTATTTTGCTGAGTTGGGTGTGAAATGTGGTGTCAACTTAGGATTCAAGAATGTTTCTTAAGTCCGTTAACATTAGTAACATAGGTCTAGAGTAACAAACCCAACTAAAGTCGGAAATTGGGTCTGTTAGCAAAGAGACTTAAGTTTTTTTTCGTGAAACCAGGCCTTGCAGCTATACATGTAATAAATGCAGAACGTGTTTACAACGAATAAATTGGGCTCCAAGGCGGCTAAGTGCTGGAGGTAGGTTATTCATAATATATCCAGAGCTTATGAGTTTGATCCTCACTGACCGCATTTGATTTTATAGTTGGAGTGTCCTAGGGCAAGACATTGAAGAGTGCGCACCTTGTCCTAGTGGAGAGTTGGAAATGTCAAATTTTTCATTGTAGTAAATGTGAACGACATATTGTTTAAAGTGGCGTAAAACAAAGAAACAACAAGAATGTAATAAAAAATGTTATATTTTGAATGATTTGAACATTTTGCAAAATTTCCGCAGCGTTACACTTCATTAACAGACCATGTAAGAGGCAGCAAATTTTATTTCTACTTGTATTCATGTAAAGACATTACAATATGGGTATAACTGTATGTTAATATTCAGAAATTGGGAAAAAGATATTGTGTAAGATGTCTCAATCGCTCACAGCCAAAAATGCTCCTTTCTGTAGAATGTTTTCGAATTAAGCCTACTACAGACACTTAAAAACACAGATTTATTTGTGAAAAGCCCAATTAATTAAATAGGATTAATTTACCTGGATTCGTTCTTGTCAGTTTACACGTGTAAAAAATGATGCTAATAATTTCCTATAAAACAGTTCCTCAGGTAACCTTTGGATGTCGTTCCTCTAACTATTCTCCACGTTTGGTGAATGACTATTAGAGAAATGACATATTGCAACATTTTCCTTCTCTGGGGCATCGTTTAAATACTTCATGTTGTCAAAGCAAAATATTGGTTTTGAGTAACACCCAATCAACGTAAGTTGAGGTTGAAAAACACTCTTATAATTAGTCAAAGAAAAAAAATGCACGTTTGGGGAATGACCAGAGAAAACATACTGTTTCGAAATAACAACTTACCATCAGATTTTTGGGAACACTCTGTACAGGTCAACCTCAAAACTAGTTCTACGGCAATGCAACTTTTCTTATGACGCTACAAGGAGAGATGTCATGGGAAACTACTTATACTGCTACTTTACATGTGAATATCATTGCGTTTGAGAAATGACATAAAGTTCAGGCACACACTTAAATTGTCAATTATTTCACGTACAATGAGTTTGATTTCTCTTATCACTGTGGGAAATCATTTATTGCTTATCAGAGTATATTAACAAGGTTATTTACCTTTACATTTTGCATGCCCTGAATTTTTAGTATGATTTCTTGTCTTGAATCAGTCCATGGACATAGCTAAAACGCATGTAAGACTAAGGTTGATGATTATTTTTGGACCAAATAGGAAAGGTTAGCAGGAATTTTTAAGGAAAATATCCTTTACATATTTTTCTTAAAGTACTTTACGAGTTAGAACCAATTATTGGTGTCTTACATGGCCATTTGAGCAGAAAAAGACCAGGGACATGAGGTGCTGAAAAAATGTATACAATGAACTAAGCACTGATTGGATGGAAAGTACTTATTCTGACGCCATTTTCTATTTTCAATTTCCCGCGTAGCGTTTCACGCTAATATCCATATATTCCTTGCAATCAATATTGATGAAGTTTAAATGTACCCCTAGAAAAAAAAACTTGAATGGCATGTATCCTTGAATCCATCGAAATGACTGAAAACTAATTTTTTTCTATGATTTTAATGTAATCATAAATTAAAATGTTCTAGATGTAGGTCTAGTCTGTGTGGTTTTTTTTTAAAGGAAAGAATGGTCTCTTAAGTGATCTTTTGAGATAGAGTGTTCTCTACGATAATTTGAGATTTTGAGAATCTGAAGAAAAATTGAAGAGATACAGTGGATTAGCCCTGAAAAAGGCTTTTTTTAACGTGTTTTCAACCGGTCATTTCTTCGTCTTCAGTATATGGAAAAACTGAAAGAGTTAACTTTCTTTGGCCTGTCGAAAAAAAAAAAAGAGTCGAATTCATTTTTACTTGTTTTATTAACCTTAGCCAAATGAAAAAAGACATGAAGACAACTGTAAATAATTGAATAAACATTTTAAAACAAATGTTTTCATGAAGCGATGAATAAATACCATTCACATGATCGACTTCAAACAGTTTGGTTTCTCGCCAGTTGCGATAAGGAGGATCCCACATAGTATCCAATATGATGAATTTGATACTTTGGTAGGATGCTGGTAATCTCATACTCGTGGTCTATGGGTTAACATGCAAATGCACCCTCTTTCTTAGTGGTATAGAACGTTGTAGGTTAAATCCACTTATGATCTTTTGTTAGCTGTACTCTTTGAAGTCGATCATATGAATGGTACAGTATTCATATATGTCGCCTCCAATTATATAAAGTTAGCCTGTAAAGCATATATAAAAAATTAAGCCTGACTACTTGTTTTGTATTGTAGTCAAACATAAAAGAGTAATCATGCTGCCTATAGAACTACGTGAAAAGATTTATAGAGAATATGTTCAACAGCATACTCTTGATAACGAGTACAACTTAGTATTAAATTCCACTGTGTGAAACTTTGGATAGATAGACTGTAAAAGGAATCTGTAAAGGCAGAATCATCGTGCAAGATGTATAGTATACAGAACTTTACTGGTATGATGGTAGACGATTCTGATTCGGATTACATTCTAAAAGCTTATTTAGCTGCTAGTGGAAGGACAGTGGAATTTGTAATCAAATTCGATCAACATGTCGCTGGTGCTTCATTATCATGGGGAGACCAGAGGAAAGTTTTCTTAACTTACTGAAAATTAAATCGGATTTGTTCAACTTTTACATACACTACCAAAGAGAGTATATTCTGAGGAAACAATGGATACCATGGAAGGATATAAGATAGAGATGTTACAGAAGAAATTATGTTTAGGAAATGACAAGTTGCACAAAGGTATTACTGAACATGAAGAAAAATGGAATACTTGTGGTATTTGTGAATTTGCATTGTGAGTAAACGTGGCCTTACCATCCTCATTTAAATCGATTTTACTTGCATTGCAAAATTTAGGTCAAGAAACCAATAGATATGAATGAGAAGTTGCACTCAAAGCAGGATTGGAAGAAATTTTAAAATCGTTTACACTGGCACCGAGAAACATTATTGAAAATGAAATAAAATTACCAAAACAAGGACATGACAAAGCATAGGGAAGATATTTAGAGGCTAGCAGATCTGTCCACAGATGAGTTAAGTAAACGTAAGATTTTCTTGGAAAAATATGTATCCACGGTTATCAACAATTGCATTTACAAAAAAAAATAACGTTAGAGATTGTGTTCGAATCAATAAAACAAAACGTACATTTGACAAAGGATATTTAACAAACTGGACACGAGAAATCACTAATGTCAACAAAACATTTTCACATATCACCTATAAAATAAAAGAATTTGACGGTGAACAAATCTTGGGAAACTTATTAAGAAGACAAACTTCAATTAATAAAAGATGATGGGATTTATGAAATTGACTTAGTTCTTGAAAGACGCACAATATGTGAGGGCAAAAAAAAAAATATTCAAAGAAATTGAAGTCAGTAAGAAAGGTTATCCGAAAATATTGCAAAGTTGGATTCCAGAATCAAACTTGCTTTCTTTATTTTTCATTTTAAACGTACAAAAAAGTCAGCGGATTCATCATGAATGCACAGTCACACATTGAGTCTGGAACGGAAAGTGTCGACAGAAGTACTTAACTTTACAATTGCTGTGGAAATCGATTTTTTTAAAGTCAGTCTACTTATTTTTCAAAAATTATTGTTATTATGCAATTATTGAACATCAATCATACAATATCAACAGTATTCAAAGTCAAGTTCGTGAACTGTGGTTGATCTTGTTAAGTAGCTCACTGGGCAATATTCTTCCATCTCCAGGGTTAAAATTTACTAAGACAGGACAAAAACAAACGGAGGTTGATTACGTTGATAGTAAATAATGAATTCATTTTATCTCATTCTGCCTTGTGACAGTTCGATCAACTTTTATCCGAACAATACACAGTGTTTTTTTAAGCTTAATTTACCAAAAACAGTTAATATCGACAGGGAAAATTGGGAAGTTGCTTTAGTTCAGCTTGTAACTCCTTCTCAATTTTTAAATATAAGTCAAGCATAAGCCCAGTTCGATATTGTAACATCGAATGTCTCGTCAGTTAAAGCAGTATCAGAGGTAGATATAAAAAAAAAAGGAGATAATAAGCAAAAAAGTCAATCAAGACGAAATAGTCAAGGTAGACCAGAAAAATGGTTAATCCAATTGAAAAACATTTTGAAAACGGGAATCAAACTTTATTCATCGTTATTTTTAAGACTATGCGGCTAACCAGAATTCAAGAACGACATCATCTTTCCAGGTAGAAATATTTTTCAACTGCCTAAATACATTTATTCAATAATAGTGGTGATTTACTGTACTTTGATTCATATGGACTACCATCACTTGAGACGGCTATCATTAACTTGCTAGATAATCATTCTTCGGCGTGGAAATTAATTAACGAATGAATGAACGAACGAAATCGTTGATCGATCGTTTGATTGTTTAAAAGTTTGGACAGTTTGTACTTTGATATTGTGGCACAATATGACTCTTATAAGTACATGTTGCTAAAAGGGTTTTATCTACGTAAAAAAAATGCAAGTTATGAATATGTTCTCTTTCACGGCTGAAGACCCCATAATTCGTCTCAATTTATTAATTTGAAGTTATTCAAGAGTAACGCAATTAAGCCGAGTCAGAACCTCATCATAAGGGAGTAATGTAAACTGATATGTCGAACAATTACGTATACATGGTGGATGCATTTTATACGTGCGACAGCTTTAGGGGGAACTTTCGAGAAAAGAAAAATCGTAGCCATGACGTAATATCTCATGATGACAAATAAACTATCTAGCGGCTCCAAGGAAATGATCAAATGGAAACAAATTTTATGGATTGTATGAGACTAACTTTCATTAACTTACCATCTCGTGACAACCAAATGGTATGTAGTGGTCACGAGTTGATTATTTTGTGGAATGAGTAGATTTTATCGTGGCCACAAGATAAGTTTTCTTTTCTGGCATGTCCCCTCTTTCCAATCGTACACTGAAGATCGCAATATAACACTCGGCAAACCTCGTGTGATTCGTTGATCCGTTAGATATAGTCACGGAATCGGCCAAGTTATGACTAGTGTGCGAAATAATTGACGCACAGTTAAAAACGATATTAACTTTTTACAAGATAACAGTCTAAGACTAGTCTATATTGAAAGCGTAAATAGATGACATAGGTGGCTCAAACGATAATTTTCTATTTGAAAGGGTAGAAATCATTAGGGGTAAAGGAGAAAATGCTTGTCATCAGCATTTTCTCTTTTACCACAATGATTTCAAAGGGCTTTTTCCACAGGGCCATTATAACACGGGATTGATTAGTAATGGCTTACGAGTATTTCCCAATGAATGAAATGAAAATTTAGATCTACTGCCGATTGCAATAACCCAAATATTGCGATTAAAAAGTTCTTTTCGCCGTAACTAAAAACAATCTCGCAAAACTCACCGTATTGGACAGTGTATATTCAAGATCAGTCTGTACATTTTGAGCAGTCTGATCTCACTCTACTTTCTCTGGAGAAGGGGGACATGGATCGGGCTTAGCAGCCTCAAGGTTAATTAATTACATCCTGAAATAATTTTTCAGCTGATGAATTTAAATTCCCTCATAAAATATTGATATAAATCAACATTTATATCTGTGAAGAGTTCAGATTTGTGAAAACATTGTACTAATTGGAGAAATTGCATATTACGAGCTGATTGTAAAGAACCTTCTGTCCCATTGTTTTAAATAGATCTACACACTGAACAACTAAAAGAAACGTTAATCCTTTGGCTGCTAAGCGCGACTCGCTGACCTTTTGCAGACAGTGTAGATCAAGATCAGACTGCACAGAGCGTGCAGTCTGGTCTTTGATCTACACTGTCAGATAAGGAGATAGTATTCTCCAAAACACAACTTTGAAACAGCAATATTTGGGTTATTAATACCGAATTGAAAATTTAATTTCAGTTTTTTAGCAGGTGAAATAAATAAATCCTGGAATAAAATAGTTGAATTGAAAATGCTGTTTCCCCCCCCCCAAAAAAAAAGAAAAATCTGCCCCCCCCCCAAAAGAAAAAAGAAAAATCTTTTCAATTTAAACTTGCAAATTTCGAAGAAAAGAACACACACGTACTTGATGATGGCCCCAATAACCGCCATAGTGATTACTCTTCAACCTCCGTCAAAGTTATAGTGCGCCACTCTGCAAGTCATGTAAACATGGAGGGCGATCACAAACAAAATGTACTTCGACAAAGAGATTTAAACTACCGGTATATCAACGAAACTTCAATGATTATTCTTGTCACCTATCTGTGCATGTATATATTTCATTACATTTAGTTCCGAGGTTTTCGGCTTTCAAGTATATCACGAGAATATCTGTGATACGTTGATCACGTCACACTTCACCGATACAGTCACTCGTCACAACTCGGCCGATTCCGAACCGAAATCTTAATCCCAGGTTTGCTGAATGCGATACAGTAGGGTATACGTTCTCGTGACTTAATAATGAAGCACTTCATTGGTTCTATAGTTACAATTTATGGAACTTTTGCCTATGAATTACAGCTTTTAAACCCTCTGTAAAATCAAAGCTTTGAAAACACTGGAGTGGCATTTGTCAAGGAAGCCATTGTGTGGAATTAATAATTTGAAAGAAAAAGAGAAATACTGTTCAAATATTGGCTTGAAAGTCAACCTACTAAGCAAATTAATACCTTTCTGGTTGAAGGGAGAGTACTCATGACAAAGTAAGGATTATTTGTGTATTGGTGGTCTCCCTTTGATCATTCAGGAGGAGTCAGGAGTAACGTCCCTTGACAGTAGGATGCATGATGGGTAGAGAGAGAAACCATGTAAATGTATCGAATAAAATTAAGTTTGTACCTGAAAACTATGATTTTTAGATATCTTTGGCCGTAAAGATCGTATTCCCAGCATTACAATAAATTATTTATGTACAATCAAATGGAGTAGTGCGCAATCATGGGAAGAACAAGCCCAGGGACGAACTGGTTTTGGAACGAAAAAGCCCTGGACCAAGCGGTCAGTAGACAAATTTGGTGTATATCATTGCGCCAATAGGAGGCTATGAGCGGGCGAAGCTATTTTCAATCAAAAAGAAGTATTTCCACGATCGATGGCCTCACCCAGTGTATTTTAAACATGCCATTTCCAATTACATATCTGAGTACTATCAAAAAACTCCTTTGTCTGAGAAAAATTTAGTTTAATTGAGTTTATTTCCTTCGGCTTTGCACAAAATACGATATATGGTCTTTAAAATTCAATATTGAACTCATAGTGGCATTGTCTTCGATAAATGCCACAAAAACGATATTTCTGGCCTTAATTAAGTAACAAAAGCCCGAATATCAGTAACGTGTTTCCAAATTTTTTGTCACAACAAGATCTAGACTCTTTTCAAGAAGAGTTTTCGTATGAACACAAGTTCTCATTATTTCACCAGTCACTTTTGTAGCCCATTAATATTGACGAAAACGAGATATCGGCATTCACAACTTCTACGGCTAGAATTCGAATGTAAACCTGAGGGCCGACGGCGAGGAAAATAACAAACACGGGGATATGAATCTTGTATCGATATGTGAAATCAAAGAACTTAAAACCAAACCAAATAAATTTGTAAAAACTTCAAATTTTTCAATGATATGGAGGTAAGTACTTTGTTTGCAAACTGTCTTGTATCTAATATAAATGAGTAACTTTTTTTCCAGGATGTTAATTGTGGTCTTCAACACCTTGGTTGGTCAGGTCAAGACTTATCCATATTTCCGATTCAGTATCCCAAATGGGTACAGAGTTCCTCACCCATGTCAATCCAAATTTCTCTGGAAGGGTGTCGGACATTATCGAAGTGATGGAGGTGGTCCTACAAACGCCTTTGGACAGGACTTTCATGATAATGGTTTTGTAAGTGAGAGTTTTTTTTTTTAACCGAAGTTAGGCTGCTAAGTAAGTGAAATATTCAATGAATATTCAATGAAAATAAGACAATCCATGAAATTTGTTTTCATTAAATACAGATCTATATTTACGGTAACTCATTGGAACAGATATTTTGCCATGAAAAATATGCTGTCGTTTAATCTTTTGCTAATCTTTTACCACCAATCCCGAATTTTAACGACCCTGAGGAAGAAGCTTTTTGAAAACATTGTGGGAAAAGGGGAACATGTGGGTAACCACAATTTTCTCCTTTTCCAACATTGTTTTTTACCTTATCAAAGACAAACTCCATCATAAGATCTACTTCAGGTCTGGGATAGAACAATATGTGAGATGGATTCAGACGGAGACGGGAAAAGTAACGGAGAAGAGCTTGGTGACCCAAACTGTATCTGGAGACCAAACACGGACCCTGAATATGTCAAAGGCCTTTCACATCCAGGTAAGGTTAGCTAATCAGAAAATATAATTACCAACCATTTTCTTAATCCAATCTGATATTGAGCCTAACTGGACTCACTGGGTTTTTCACGGGAGTGTCTTTGGATAAGACACTTCAGAGCCCTGGCCTAGTACTCGTGAAACCCGAGACATTCAAGAATATTTTAGCTGTTACCGTGCTATGACTGAGATATGTTGAAAACGGCATTAAAATCATTCAATCAATAAATCAATCAATCAATAAATCAATCAATCTCATACTGAACTCTAAGACCAGCTGTCTGATAACCTTTGACAAAATGTCTGTGTCAATCAAGCATCGGTATTCTTGGAATTTTGAACTACAGTAATCTGTTTTCATAACAAAAAAGTCCAGCAATGTTTCTGCAAAATAAGGCATGTGGAGTCAGTATGACAAAATAGAGAAGTGTTCAACAAGAATCTAGATCTAAATATCCATTTTATTTCCAGAGATCTGTTTCATTTATAAAAATCCACTTTATATGTAATTATTCATTTTACTTTTAGAGATTTAAAGGTGAGCGATAGCTTAACCCCTAGGCTGTTAAGAGCGACTCATTGACCTTTCTGACCTTTTGCAGAAAGTGTAGACCAAGATCTGACCGCGCAATCTTATCTTGGATCTATATTGTCCGAAAAGGAGATATTTTTTCTCCGGAAAATAAGTTTGAAATAGCATTTTTTGGACTTTTTTTTAATTTTTTTTATTTGCTTGAAAGTTCCATGTAACTCATTTAGCAGGATAAAGGTTAAATAACTTTTACAGTACAATGCAATTTTCTGTTGCCTTCTTGTTGCATGTCAGAAAAAATGAATATAAACAGTAATGATGTGAGAAAATTGAAATATGGTAAATCACATATAGAACAAATCGGAGTAGACCTGTGGCTTATCAATTTCCGTGTACATGCATTCCGAAAGTTCTGAGAATCCAATTGAAAATATTTAAATCTGGTTATTCAAACAAGTTCTGAGTATTCATGAAGTTAAAAGGAGTACCAATTATGTGCCTAGTCATTCTGTTGTCTAATGTATGTAATCACTAGCCTGGGTTCCAGTCCGATCTTTTTTTTTTTTTTTATTTGGACGTTACATTGTCAGAAACGACGCATTTTTGACAAAGTAAAGTCCGAATATGTAAAAGAAAAAAATGATCGGGCTGGAACCCAGGCTAGTGATCAACGAGTAACAAACAGGAGAACTATCAAATGAGTATTTAAGCATTTACCACACAATCTCGAGTTTTAACAACCTTCAGAAAAAAAAAAGGTTTTTGAAAAGGAGAAAATAGTTTTAAGAAAACAACTTTTAATCTCTTTTTCTTGATATGTTTTCTACGCAACCATACAAAAATTTCAATTTTTGAGTCACATTCATGTTGTTATCTGCAAATGCTTTCAATCTTGGTTATTGTAAAATTTGGCAATTGATAAAGAGTTAAAAAGACATGATTCACAAACGAGTACTTTGTCAATCACATACAAGTACTTTAAAAAATCTCTTTGGGAGCTTGTGTTGCTGTTCAGCTAAGTACATCATTGAAAAGCAGATATATAGGATCTGACATGAGTTTGTCATGAGATACAATTTTATTAAACGAGTCTAGGGAAAATGCTATTAAGCGAGCCTTTGGCGAGTTTGTGATGAGATACAATTTTATTAAACGAATCGAAGGAAAATGCTGTTAAGCGAGCCTTTGGCGAGCTTAATAACTTTTTTGTTGACGAGTTAAATAAGATTTTATCTCAAACGCCATCGAATGTCAGATTCTTTTATCACATAACAATATTTCACAAATTATAGATCAGAAGATGCAAATCATCTATAGATGCACCCGCGGTTATATCCATAAAAACCATTCACTCCTATGAAATACGTAAAAAATGATATCAAAAATGACGTCACACAATTGTGACATCAAGCGTGTATTAGATAAGAAAATTCATGATGGGTATATACACTGAAAACAAGGGAGGTTATGAGATAAAATGTAATGTATTTGTAGCTAGCTTATTGAAAAGTAATTTATACAGTGTGACTAGGCTTATAGTTTTTCATGTATGTACCACCTTTCATTTCGATTTTGATACAGGTGTATGTGAACCTATAGACTCATTCCAGTGTCGAGGTAAATCAGCTTACTTAGATTGTGCGAAACCAGCCTTCAAATGTGCTGCACTCGAGGAAGACGGTAGATCTAAGTTTTGTTGTTATTGTTGTTGTTTTTGATTTGCTAAATTTCGTTTTTGTTAATTAGTACACAAGTAGACTTAAACACTTTACCCAACAATCCTGGATTTATTTAACAAACCTGAGGAAATAGTCCTTTGTAAGTCCTGTGTGAAAAGGAGAAAATGCTGGTAACCTTTAATTTTTCCCATAAGCTTTTTATACTTTAAATACTATCATCATTTCAACTACATGTACCGTAAATTTGGTATGTCGTCTGCAAGTGCTTTGAATTTGAACCAGTCTAAAATTTTGTTGTTTGATAAAGAGTGAAATAGAGCATATTTGTCTGTTTCGGTTTATGATCAAAATTTCTTTCATCGAGTGAAAAGCAAGGGTTATATTTTCACCTGTGGCTTTGCAACTCGTGAAAATATAGCCTTTGCTGTTCAAAAAATGAAAGAAATTTCCAATAAACAAAGAAACAAACAATAATTATATTTCTTTTATGCTCTTCTCTGTGAATAAAGGATAAATGAAAATAATAAAAAAAAAAAAAAACGTATTCTTAAAAATATCCAAGGTTGGGAGAATTGATAATTGTCAAGCAGTGGCAACAATGATCAATTCTCACAATCAAGTTAGATATTTTGGATATACGACAATACTATTAACATATCATATTTATCTTTTGTAGTCTGAGCTTTACTCATCGAGAAAAAGGTGTGAAAAATATGTACCTTATTTCTAGTGAAATAAATTTATTCAATTTAGTTGGATGTGGATTAATTGTTATAATGATGTCATGAGTAATGTTGACTACGTCATAAAACATTACCTTTATGTTCTATAAATTTATGTGGTATATCAAAAATAATAGTTATAAAGTTCACTGGTGAATTATAAAATTCACCAATGATTTTATAAGGTTATAATTCACTGGTAGATTTCTACAAACCACTGAAATACATAAAAGAGATAAATTTTTTAGGGTTTAAAAAAAGACTAACCATATAAATGAAGTGTAACTTATTCATACCAACAGGCGTATTTGAACTCCAGGCCAGACTTCCAAAGACCTCAATACCAAATCAGCAAACATCACACACCTGTTCATTAATGGAATTTCCAACAGACGCTGATTATCATATGGTTGCCTTCACACCGCATATAGACAATCACAACGTCGTGCACCATATGGTTATGTTTGGGTGTAAGGACGATAGTGAGTATCTTAATTGTTTCCAATGGGTCTGTTTTCGCCAACCGTCCTAACCCTTTACTACACAATCCTGAGTTTTAGCAATCCTGACAAGGAAAGCTTTTGGGAACATCGTGGGAGATGGAGAAAGTACTGGTAACCAGCTTTTACTCCTTTTCCAACAATATTTTCTGCACTAGCAAAAACAAATTTCGTCATTTTAACAACCTTTCATATGTCAGCTGTAGATGCTTTCAATTTGGAGAAGTCTATAATGTTTACTGTTTGGTAAAGAGTTAAGAACAGTCTTAATTCTTATTCTCAAGAATTTTCTAAATTCGAAAGTAATGATGTAGCCAATCAGGAGATGTTTACATAGATCCGTGGCGATAAGATAAACTGACTTCCTTGGTTACTGTTGCTACGGGCCCCCACAGGAATGCGATAAATACATATACAATACAGTAGATAAACTACTTAAATTCTGCTGTCATGACTGTTTCTCTTCATGAAATTCCGGAAATATTATTCCTGTCATACGTTTCTACCGACGATGCATTTTTCGTAAGAAATTAAGAGGTGCTTGAACTGATTTACACAAGGATAAGAGCAAAAAGTGTAAATTTCAGGGGTTGTCGGCAATGTAATACTTATTTCAGTAAATTTTTTAACTTCAAAAGAAAGAATTGAACACCTCATTTAAACCTCAGTTTTGCCAAAGAATGATAGAGTTAAAGGCTAGTAAAGTCGTCTCAACATCATATTGGATAATAAATTACACTGAATTACATGTATTTCGAAATATTTATAGACTGTCTGATTCAATATAATGGTG
This sequence comes from Hippopus hippopus, assembly GCA_946811185.2. Classification (NCBI taxonomy): domain Eukaryota; kingdom Metazoa; phylum Mollusca; class Bivalvia; order Cardiida; family Cardiidae; genus Hippopus; species Hippopus hippopus. Next base: position 7,536,017 of record OX328103.1, on the reverse strand, counting down.
TAGAGCGCTCTAAGTCTAAGAAAAACTTCAATTTCAGGTTAAGGGGAAAATGGTTGTCTGATAAATTCAAAATGCATTAACTGTGCTAACAGCTAACAATCTTTTAAATATCATTAACGGTAGTTAGTTTATCCTAGGATATACTGAAGACACTGGGTTGTCGAGTGGATTAGAGCGACAATTTGGTTTGCAATCAAACACACATCCTACCAATTAACCGTGTACCCTTGAAAATGGCAGATGTGCTATTCCACTTAAAATTGACTTACACAATTAAAAGTTGATATAATAAACCCATGTTGCTTTTTGCTTTTTCCAAAACAGTACAGGACAGAACTTAGACTGTTACATAATTGAAATCTACTTTAATGAGGATAATTGAAATCTACTTTGAGTGAGTGTAAATGTGCTTAATTTAAGTAACAGATAGGTTAACCCTAAAATTAAACTGCACGTTATTTTCAGTCTGATCTATTTCTACACACTTGGCGTGTTCTTCACACACCAAGGGTTAAGGTTGAAGTCCAACTGAAACACTGATTTTAAATGCCACTTTTTGAATGTGCAGAGGTTACTGTATACGTGGATATATATATGCGTGTCGAAAAATATGCGAATTACTGATTTTTGGACCTTTTGCGTTGGGAAATGTTTGCGAATTCAAGACACCCGTTATCTGTTGGTATACTTGTGGTAAAATACGCAAAAAGAAAAGTTTGGGAATTTTTCAACTTCGCGAAATCGCAAAGATGTCCACATTGCAAAAATTTCCACTAATACAGTATTAGACAAGGTAAGATATTTAAAGAGGCCCTGATACTCATTTTCAGCCAGTTTTAACTCATTTTGTCTTTATTTTATCAAACTATAATCATTCTTATACCTTCATGCCAAATATTGCGCCTGACGGTTGCAAGGTTGCTTAGATTACAGTCGATAGAAAATGCATTTCGCTGAGTTGCGGCCTTCCATGTAAACAGACTCGTCGTTTCCGGTTTTTGAATCGAAGATTTCGATATATCCGTTATACACTCGGGTAGATTCGTATGAAGATCATGCATTCTGTCACGTGACTATAATTGACCTTCGCCCTGCGTCTAATGAGGCAAACAAAGGAAAATGGAGGCTTCTCTGTTGCAGCCTCGATTTTCAGACGGAGATCGCGACCTATATGCAAATTACACCGTATCCGACTCTAGGCGGAAACCAACGATAAATTTCCGTGACGCACCACCATTGTTTACAGCTTCGATCATCAGCCAGTTTTCTTCTGACCAATGTTCGGTTTCTGATACAAATCTCCGTGTTTCTTTTTTTTCAATTACACCATATATGTCAGTAATTTATCCATGTTTACACAAAGGACTGATTTCTGTACCATTCTAAATTGTTTGAAATTTAATAGCGTTTTTTTCGTATATTTTTACCTTTGTTTTTCTCAGTAAAACATTTCATGTCTCTTTCAGAGTCTGTCTGGGGAAAACACCTAGCATTCATTAATCCATCGCGTAACGTAGCGTTGATCAAAACTCTTTGCACATGTTCCGTCATCAATAATTACTATAATGCAAACCTGTAGCCTCTGCATATATACTGAACCAAAAAAGAAATTTCCGATTTCTTTACATATTTTTTAATGTAATGAAAAGAAATCAACATGTCCAATGCCCTATATATGTTTGGACAAAGGATTATGTGTCAAATAAAACCAATTATAACTGAATTGTACGCATTACACAATAGAGAAAACGTTAAATTCGATTTTCTCGTGTATGCACGGACCAGTATAATCCGTGTTTATAAAATCAAACCCTTAAGTCTGATTTTATAGACTTTGTTGTCAATAAGAAAAAGACGTTAAAAAAAAAAGAATTTTATTAAGTTTTCTTTCTATTTGATATGCATAGAATTCCACCAAATTTACGTGAACGTGCCATTCGAATGCTTAATACTGGTATGGCGACGAATGAGGTTGCTAGGGTTGTTGGCAGTTCTAGCCGTTCTACTCGATACCTTAGGCAATGTTTCCAAGCAACAGGGTGGACGGAAGATTTTCCACGTAATGGACGTCCGCGCGTCACGACGTCCGGTCAAGACCGCTATATCATAAATACACACCTACGCAGTCGTTTTCAAACTGCCACTGCCACTGCTGCTAACACCCCTGGTACACATAACAACCGAATATCTGCCCAAACTGTAGGCAATCGTCTGTGCGAAGGTGGTCTACGTGGACATCGTCCTTACGTTGGCTGTGTATTGACGCGACGTCACCGTGTAAATCGTGTTAATTGGGGACGTATACACCATCGTTGGATAAGGCAACAATGGAATAGCGTTCTTTTCTCGGACGAGTCGAGATTTTCCATTTATCGAAGTGATTGCAGGGTTCGTGTATATCGTAGAAGAAATTAACGTTATGCCGACTGTTGTGTACTTGAGCGAGATTGTTTTGAGGGCGCAGGTTTCGTCTTGGTCTGGGCAGGCATTGCGCATGGTCATCGCACACCTCTCGTCGTGATCGATGGGAATTTGAATGCCCAACGCTACCGAGATGAGATTCTTGCGAGGCACGTCATCCCACTGTTTCAAAATAATGCCAATATCACTCTCTTTCAACATGATAATGCCACAAACCATACAGCTAGAGATACTGCTAATTTCCTCAGGACGAATAATATTGCATCCATTAATGATTGATCCGCCAAAAGTCCAGATCTGAATCCCATCGAACACCTGTGGGATAATTTGGACCGGCATGTTAGACGTCGCCTTATTCCACCGTCGAACAAAAGGAACTAACACAAGCCTTAATCAAGGAGTGGAATAACATTCCACAGCCAGAAATCAACACACTTGTCGGTTCTATGCGCCACCAATGCCAGGCAGTACCCGTTGCTCAAGGTGGCCATATCCGGTATTAATGTGTGACTTTGGTCTACGACCCCTACCACTTTAATCAACCATTTCATCAGTTTTCCATGAACGTAGAGAGATGAAATTTTACACACAAATTCACATTGGAATACTCTTAGAATACAAGTAAAAATAATTCAACCCTTCTTTCCATATTTACGTATATCTGCACTTAAACACAGCGGAAGTTACTTATTTTATTCAGTATATTTCACGTCAGCGGTACACGTTCGCAAAGCACATCTTTTAATTTCTTTTTTCTTAAATTCAATTGTTTAAAACACAAAATGAATAAATAATATCGCACCTCTTCAGCATGTACAGTCGCTTAATTGGGAGACGAAATAGCAGACAGCAAGGCTGCACATCGTGCAAAATAAATGCGATAACCTTATTGGTCAAATGTTGATTTGCACGGATCCATTTATTACTTTCTAAATACAGAATTAGATTTACGATGAAGTCAAAAATGGTTGGTGAATACAGACTCGGGTCTGTATTTTTACAACAGTTTCTGATTGGCCAAGGCATTTTCTTGCAACCAATTTTCTCCTTATCCCTTGGTCTTTTCAGTGATCATATATACACATCATCTTTGTATACGATCCCTGGTCAGTAGTAGATAAAAGGGGTTATCTGAGACTTTTTTTATCCATCTCTCTGATTAAAATTTTATTTTTAATCGACTTAAAACTAACCATACGCTTTTTTCCCCAATTTTCATGTTGCTCAATCATAAATCCAATTTTTCCCGTTTTTGTCCTAGCTTTCCCGTTTTTGTCCTAACCCAATTCCTCATCCATATCCCTGGTTAATTACATAAAAATTTCATTTAGGCAAAGCGAAGCGATGCCCACACCCCTTCGTCCGGCTAACCGATTCGTCCGGCTAACCGATTCGTCAGGCTAACCCCTTCGTCCGGCTAACCTATACGTCCGACTAACCCTTTTTCTTACCCCCAACCTATATATTTGTGTTATGTAACCATAAGATAGTTACATAACAATTAACTTGTATGTAGTTTTATTATATAAAAATAAATTTTTAAATTAATTTTTATAAGTCTCTTCTTTTTATTTTATGGTGCCCCCAGGCTAACGTGTCAATCTTGTTTTCTCCATCAACAAACCTTTTATCATCCTTTCCACTCAAAGCAACTTTGTTTATTTTCTCTGTGTATATTTCATGACTGCGACCTCTTAACACATACATAGTCCTATACTGTTCCTCTTCTGTAAACAAGCATTCTTCATAATAGTTTAATTTTATTTCATTCTTTATAACTTCCCTTTTAATTCCCTTACATCTTTTATCTTCCTCTCCATCTAAAGTTTTATAAGCATACGTTTTTGCTCTTAAACCAACAAACTTAGTCAAAATCTTACCACCTAACTCATCTTTAAACTTTCCAACTACTCTTGCATTACAATCATTTCTTAAAAAATGATCTTTAGGATAATTACTTGTATCAAACATTTCAGGTACATCTTTTTCTATACCCTTATACAAATCCTCAGTACATATTTCAAGAATTAAACTATCTGTATCAGTATAACGCAATCTAACCTTTTCACCATACTTAGCTTTAAAGTAATTATAATAACTTTTATACATATGTGTTTTACTAATATCTAAAATACTCATTCCTAAATAAATAGGTTTGTTAAATTTTATATTAGTCTTTTTCATATGAATAGCAACAAGATTTTCATTAAATATTGTAGTATGTTTATAGTTGGGTTTTCCTGCAAGTTTTTTCGCTCTATCTTCATTATTAACTAAATATACTTCTACTCTTTTTCTTAAGTTTTCCATAGTTTTACCAAAAAAAGAATTATTCATCAACTTAAAAAAATCTTTATCAAAATTATTTTTAGCTAATGTTCTTAATTTAATATTTGTATCAATATATTTTTTTAACCACGGACTTTCTTTAAACTTAATACCACAATGTATTTTAGTAATTTTTAAACCTAAATTAACATATGTTTTTAAAGCTGAATAATGCAAAATATAATTTTTCTTATCATTTAAGTTTGGAATAAGTTTTTCAACTTTATCTATTTTTAAACGTTCAGGAGCTAAAGGAAACTCATTATGTAAATCATGTAAATCTTCAGGATATTCCAAATCTACTTCTAATATACATGGATGTTCCTGCCAATTTTCTAATTCTTCTTCTGTCATCCATTTAAAATCAGAAGTAGGAAGAGGTTGACTCATTGCCCATGCGTAAAGTCTGTTTGCATCAATATATAATAACTATTTTGATGGTTTACTTGGGTCATATGAATCACCCATATATAAATGATTTGCTAATACATATCTTATAACACACATAGCAATACCTCCTCTGATACCCTCCTCTACAATCAAAAGCATGGTAGGGTCTGATAAAAGTTCTAGAATTACTTCCGTTATTTTTAATGCTGCATCCCATGCCAAACCTGGTGTTGTATAATACCAACTAGGATCTAATTCATAATTTTTACAACAAACATCTCTAAAATTCTCAAAGACGTCTGCTAAAAGTAAAACATCTATTTTATTGTAAAGTTCTAAATAATCCTTAAAAGTTCTCATATTAAAAGCTTTCCATACCTTTTGAACGTGAGCATAGTCCTCATCTTTAATTCCTTTTTTATTTAAAGTGGAATAAAATGCTTCTTTTGGAGGTAATTGTTCATCATAAAGCCTTTCAAATGAGTCTAAGTATTCATAAGGAAAAACCCCTTTTCTCCTAACTAGTGGTAATTGTTCTTTAGTAAAATATTTTCCTAAAATTTTTGATTGTCTTTCCTCTAAGTTACTTGAAAGTTTATCCAAACTAGAACTCATAAATTTCAAACTATCAAGAAATCTAATTTCATGATATATAGCAACTTTCTTTATTTCTGTTTCACCTTCTGTTTCACCCTTTCTTTTTTTAGTTTCTATTTTTTTTCACCAACCAAAATACTTTTACCAAAACTAATATATTTCTCCTCATTATTTGGTATACAATTAATTTTACCATCAGTTTTACCAAGATATTTTATAAAAAGATGTGCATCATATCCACTTAAATTATGGAAATATACAGGTGTAAAATTAGGTTTACTAGCTTTTAAATTACATTCTTGATGTGCGGCACCTCTATATTTACCTGTAAAATGACAATGATCTCTTACTCTAATATTATCTTTTGTAAAACTACCCCCACAAACCCAACATTTTTGTTGTTGTGAGTATTTTTGTTTTTCCTCTAATGTAAAATTCATTGGTTTTGGATTTTGAAAATATCTTTCATGAAGGTTTCTAATATCCCTTGATAATATATTTATAAAAACTTCTCCAGCATCTTCTCCTGTATAGTTTCTTACTATTGGTTCAGATACATTATCACTAAAAAATATTATAATATAATAAAAACTACAAGGTATATGTTTTTGAGTTTGTATAGTGTAACTATCTTTTGGGTTTGGTTCGCATGTGTGTATTGGTTTTAAAACACTTTCAAAATCAGCGTATACTACAAATGGAACCTTTATTTTCCTTGCGTAATTATTAAAACGTATTGTACTACCTTGTTCTGACATTTCTATACTAATAGGCTCATACTCATTACAATATTGTTTGTGTTTTTCTAAAGATTCAATACTACCAAAATGATTTAAACATCGCTTACAAAATATTGTTTGTGCTCTATGACTTTTTGTTACTTGTCTTTTCATAAGTTTACTAAAATTTTTAATAAGTGCATAATGTGTATTTTCCTCTTTTTTGATAAAAAGAAGGTCAATATGTTTGCTTTTTTCAATATTAGTAATTAAAATAGGATAAATTTTACATTCATAATCTCTGTTCCCAAAAACATTCACACTAATTTCAGGATTTTGTTCTTCAAACTTCTTCAAAGGAAACAGGATATTTTATTCCCTTCATGTTTAAAGTATCTTCCTTTGATTTTAATACACTATCAGTTCTTTCTGGGTTATCATCTTTTGGATTTAACGCTCTTATTTGTTTAGCTGCATTACTTGTAAAAAGCCTCGCTAAAAAGTTAGCAATACTATCAAAAATTCCGGCACCACCGTATGAATATTTTTTTTCAAATCCGTATTTTTTTTATTGATAATCATTTTTTATAGTATAGACATTAAATTTTTATAAGCGCCTGAATCTAAAACACCTTGTCTTTTTAATTCATCACAAATGCTCACTAACTCGTTTCTTACACCTGTGTTGCCTGCTTTTTTACTTGCCAACAACAGGTCTAGTCTTTTTATTAATGCGTTAGGGTCAGACGGGATAACAACGATACCATCTCCTTTAAATTTTTTTCTATTCGCCCAAATAAGTCCAAGTATATTAATCCACTTTTCCCCTCTAGAACCTTTAGGATATCTACTATCTGGGTCGTTATTACGATAAAGAGCGTTGGTTTTTAGCATTAAATGTTCGTAATTTGCAAGATCCTCATCTGTATAAATGTTTTCATCTGGTTCTTTAGCAACAATTAACTCCCATAGACCAGGTGTTCCTTTATATATCTTAGTACCAACCAAAATATCATCATCATCAAGTATGCTTAATTTGCTACCAATATAAAATTTACCGTTTTTATCATATAATCCATATGTTCTATCAACATTAGTTTTACCAACAAATTTCGTTAAATACTCCTTTGCAATTGGTCCAATAAAATGCTTATCTTCATCTTTCCACCATTCCTTTTTCCCTGCACTTGGTTCTTGTCCTTCAGAGGAATAAGCTTGTATTGATGGAAATGTTGGTAAATTAATAGCTTGCGGTAAGTTTTCTATACCTTCTTTAATAGGTCTAAGCCCTTCAGTAATCTCCTTTGTTGTAGCTTTTTGTGTTTCCGTAATACGTTTAAAAAACTTTGAAAGATCTGTTTGAAATTCTTGCTCGCCTGTTCTCTCTGCTAGTAGATTATCACGAATATTCTTTTTTGTTTCAAGATACTCTTTTACAATTAAGCCCCTTTTTGCAGGATCGGTGATTTTTAAAAAAGACATTTTTTTATTACTAAAATAATTTTCTATATCATTTTCATCATAATTTTCATCATAGTTTTTAACATAATTTTTATCATAATTTTTTATCACGTTTCATAACTACAGCTGCATGAAAACTTTATTTTTCTTGGTTTGTTACTACACCGAGGGAGCGGTATGATTCTTTTCAACCAACCTCCGAAAGGACTCACGCGCTTCTTGCCTCCCTTTCTCAATTAAACTTTCTTCATTTTCAGTAGATATCTTTTTCTTAGTTTTTGTTCTTATCTCATCCTTCATCTTCTTATACTTCTCTTGTTCCTCCATGATAAGTTTAAACTCTTCATCTGATATATGATTGTCAACTAAAGCTTTGGATATATGTGAAGCAATTGTATCAAGCTTAGCATCAGCTATCATTCGAATCTTTTGATGTTTTTCTCCCTTTGTTTTTGAATTTCTTACTACATATTTACCTACCATTGACAGTAATCCGGTTCCTGCACTTGCAATTTCTAAACCCAATGCTACTGGTACCGCTACAACTGTACCCAATAATATGGCTCCCCCAACACCAGAAGCCATTGTTAACCCAAACAACGCTGTATCAATATTATCAACAACTTTTGCGGCTCTAAAATATTTCTTGGCTAGGGCATCTCTTTTTTGAATTTCATTTTCGAGAAACTTTTGTACTTCAGATATCTTTTGTAAACGGTAGGAATGACCTTTATCATCTCCCATTGCATGCATCTCAATAGGTGGAGCGCTTGCAGTATTTCTTTCTCGAGGGATGTTCTTGATCTATATCTGCCATTTTTTATTAAAATGATATTTTTTTTTTATATCAAGATTGTAAATATTTTAGATAGCAGAATAACTCACCCTCAGGTATTTCAATTGTTTTTTGTGAGAAATTATAAATGTAGACTAAGATATCATTAACCTCATTATCAAGATGTGTTCCATTAAGAATGGTTAAACTATCTTTCCATTTATTACTAACAGATATCACTACAACTCCTCCTGTAGTTATATAACCAAATCCTAGCGAAAGTCTCATACCATCACGAGGAGGAATCTTGATAGTTACTTGTGAATATATTTTCCATTTTAGAGGATCTTGCTTTAAGGGAGGATATCTTACTCCATGTAAATGAGGTTTCCAAAATATAGTTTTATGTTGTGTAGTAATATTAGGTTTTATACCAAATTTATGTATATCCATTTTTTACTTGTTATAAACAATATTTAATTATTATTATTATTTATAACATTACAATATAGCTCCTAAGATAGGGATATTAGCAAATGGACTATTAGGTCCAAGTAAAAGTCCTTTTCCATCATAATTTTTTCCTCCTTGCTTTAAATACAAACCATCACCAACAGACTCTAATCCTTTACCTTTGTATGGCTTTAAGTATAATCCAGATCCATCAGTTTCCACTTGACAAACACATCCTCCTTTTTTAAGATAAAGACCTGACCCCATTGCTTTTTGTACTCCTGATTGAGCTAATCCAGAAAGAGCACCAACACCTAAAGCTGGTAAAACGGTTTTTGCAATCATTGGCAAAGCTCTAGCAGCCAACCCAGCCAACATTCCAAGAAAACCTCCCTCTATTTTCATATTATGTTTAAGTTGTTTTGCAGTCATTTTGATCGTGATACCCTTACCATCCTCATAGGCTTTAGCTATTTTTTTTGCTTGTGAATTGGTTAATGCTAAAACATCATTACCTTGTAAATCTTCATGACCTAAACGAATACTTACTGGACAACCAGCTTTAACAGCATATTGAAGCTTTTGCTTTTGTCCTTCCGATATATTTACTTTAACAGTAGTGTAACTCGTCATTTTATATATAATTCTTTTTTTTATTTATCTCGCTTCTCTAATACTAAATCTAATTGTTAAATTTTCGCCTCTAAGATTTAGTAAATTACCATCTTGGTCTGTAATTGTTACCTCTAGGTTGTGTATTTCATTCAGTGTTATTAGTAAGTATGCTAAATTAGCTGGCGATTCAAGTATCTTATACCCAGGTGCAACATCTGGGAAAAAAGAGTAAATAGTGTTTTTCGTTAAACCATTAACATAACTTCCTGAAATAATATCTATATTAACGAGTACACTGTTAATACTAAGAATGTTCACTACATTTTCAGACTCATGAAATCCCTGTGTATATTTAGCGCGAGTAAATCCTAATACTTTAGCAATGGAGTTTGGTTGATTAAAATCTACTTGATAACCATTTTCCAAAATAAGAACAGATTTTAGAGTATTGGTGTTTGCATAAATGTTAATATAATACTCTTCATTAATTTCATCGTAATGACCCCTTTTCCTCATTTCTTGGTGAATGGTATCATTAATGTCATCAAGGGAATAACTTCCTTCAGCTATTCTTAATTTAATCCATGAAGCACCATTGTCTGGAAAATAAATGAATATGTTGTTTGACGCATCAATGTTTGGAAAAGTGTAGTAAGTTTCAAGGTTTACCATTGCTATTTCATATTTTTTATCTTTTTCCAGCTGAATTGGTGGAATAAACCTTGTTCTAAAACGTGTTTTGTTGTCGCTTACTATAATTTGGAATGATGTTTTGTGTTCCGTATTTTTTACAATTTGTTCTAAAAGATCTTCCATTTTTTATAAAAAGTAAAAATATTATTTAGGTGTGTAAATAATATTTTTCTCGTCTATATTTCAAAATACTTACAACTAATATTAAAAAAATCTTCTAACTCTTCTTGTAGGGTATTTTCCAAACTAGAATTATAAATTCTAACAAAAAATTCATAAAAATCATTTTCATTAAGCTCCCCATAAAAATAACATTCAGATGTAATACAAATAATAAAATATATATCAAAATAAAAATCATACAGCAATTTCACACTTCTAATTTCATATTTTGTTGCCATTGCTTGTATGAGCTCCAATTGTTGTTTTAAGTAATTTATTAATATACATACTAAACCGTTTTTTTCAAATTGATCGTAATTTTTTATGCCTTTTTGTTCTAATATCATTTTTAAATCTTGTATTGCATAACGTTCTAAGCGATTATTTAATTCCTTTTCTAATTTTTCAATAATTAATTCGCATTTATGCGTATATTTTGCTAAAACTGGTATATAACTCATTCTTTTTTATAATATGTATAATTTTTTGTTAAGTTATTTTTCAGTTTTTTTATATAGGTATATAAAAGTTGTCAAAACCGTTTCTATACTTCCCGTCATGTTTTTTACTGGTTAGATCAATGATAGCAAAACCGTGCGGTCTTTCCCATGACTTTTGACAAAATTTTCTAAACTCATCCTTAGGCATATCTTCACCTACATGATCGTTATAAATATGATTAATGTTTTTTAGGTCTTGTGGAAAAAGACAAATAAAATTTACGTTTTCTCTAATAGTTTGCCTTGGTAGTCTAAAATAATTCTGTGAGAGGTAAAAACAGTCAACATTACTATGCCTTCCTCGAATGTAGTAACACTCACATTTGTTTTGCTTTTCTAAAAGTAAATCATCAAAAATCATTAAATTTTTATTTTCTGAGTTTAACTCTCTCGGATCAGGCACATCACTCGCATTTTCAAAAGAGTTACAATTTATATCCGATTTGTTTTTAATCATTTTAATCCATTCTTCAACCAAAGCTGTTGGTAAAATGTTTAGTTCTTGTATCTCATCTCGCATGTTAAACAACCTTAAGATACATTCTTTTGGTAGTCTTTCTTCAAAAGCCTTTTTTAGTATTCGGTATTCTGGATGAAAAAGGCTTTTTCCGAAAACACTCAAATCATTGTAGTCAAGCCAGTCTGGTCTAAGTAAAAGGTTTAGCAATAAGGTAGTTTTACCACATTGTGATTTACCTACAATTAACCCTCTAATACTTTTTGGTAAGAGAGGGTGATTAAATCTCTTTGATAGTACTTCATTCCATGATAAGTCTATAATATCCATTTTATATAACTTTTTTAATTTTTATGTATAAAAAATGTATTGTGTTAAATGTAAAAAACATACTGATACAACTAACATAGAATATGCTGTTGCTAAAAATGGAAGAAATATGAGACGAGGAAAATGTGTGGTTTGTGGAATAACTAAAACTCATTTTGTTAAAACGACAAAGGGTGGATCATTGCTAAATAAAGCTATAAATAATTTACCTTTTGAAATGCATCTCCCTGGTCACAATTTCACAGGCCCCGGCACTAAATTAAAGAAAAGACTAAATCCAGATTTAACACCAAAGAAATGGAGCAAACCAATAAACCGCGTTGATAAAGCTGCTTACCATCACGATATTTGTTATTTAAAAACTCCTACTACTAAAGTTAGAAATGAAGTATGTGATAAAAATATGTTAACAGAGTTAGAAGGTATTTACAATCCTACTATTAGAGAAAAAATGGATAAGTCCATCGTTAGTAGACTCATTGGAACAAAGATGAAATTTTGAATGGGAGTTAAAAAAAAAAAAAATTCGACATGATAAATTTAGCGGAAGAATTACATAAACCCGTAAAAAGAAAATTTAAGAAAAGGAGAGTTAGAGTAAACGGTATAGATAAAATATGGGCTGCGGATTTAGTAGATATGCGGGCATTTTCTAAGTTTAATCGTGGTGTTAAATACCTTCTCGTTGTCATTGACATCTTTTCTAAATACGGATGGTTGATACCATTAAAAGATAAAACAGGAAAATCTGTTGCTATAGCATTAAAAAGTATTTTTAAGGAGAGAAAACCTGAAAAAATGTGGATGGATAAAGGTAAAGAATTTTATAACAAAGATGTTAAAGACTTGGTTGAATTGTATTCCACTGAAAATGAGGAAAAATCTAGTGTGGTTGAAAGATGGAATAGAACAATGAAAGAAAAAATGTGGAAGTATTTTTCTGCTAACTCTACAAACGTTTACATCGATGTGTTACCGGATCTCGTTAAAGAATATAATAACACAAGGCATTCATCCATTAAAATGACGCCAGTAAGTGCGAGTAAAAAAGAAAATGAAACCAAAGTTTGGAGAAATCTTTACCCTGATCATCTTGAAATAAAAGATATAAAACCTAAGTTTTCTGTTGGAGACAAAGTAAGGATAACTAAAAAGAAAAAGACTTTTGAGAAAGGTTATACCACCAGATGGACTGAAGAGGTTTTTACAGTTTCTGAAGTAAAACATACATCACCTGTAACATATAAAATTAAAGATCTTAAGGGAGAAGAAATACAAGGTACCTTTTATGAACCCGAGCTGCAAAAAACCAGTCAAGAGTTGTAAAGGATAGAAAAGGTTATGAAAAAAGGAAAAAAGAAATCTCTTGTAAAGTGGAAAGGTTATTCTGATGAATTTAATTCATGGGTTGATAATAAAAACATTAAAAATATTTCGTCATAAAAAAAATGTTAAATATTTCAATTGAAAACGTAATTTTACCAAATAAACCGTTAAACAATTTCGAATTGGAAGATGCGGCAAACAGATTAGAGATTCCTTCTTTTAGGGGAGTATTTTTACGAAACACTCTACCGAAAAAGTGTAGAAGAAAGGAATGTGGTATACTAAACCTTGATGACACGAGTGGGTCTGGTACGCATTGGGTTGCTTGGTATAAAAACGGTAAAACTAAAATTTATTTTGATAGTTATGGTATACAACCACCTACTGAAATTCAAGAGTATCTAAAAAGCCCTATACACTATAATACTGATCAATTACAACAAGCTGGTCAAGTATTTTGCGGTCATTTATGTTTGTACATTCTTAAAGAGTTAGGTTCGGGTAAAAAGTTTCAGAAAGTTTTAAATAAACTTTTTTAATAATAAAAAAAATGCCTGTTGATAAATTCGGACGAATGAAAGATGTTAAAACAAATGGTGATGGTGTGTCACTCGCTTACATAAATAATAATTTTTTACGTAAAGATGGAACTACTGTTGTTACTGGTTCTATAATTATGGCTGGTAATACTTTAACACGGGTTAGTAATCCAGTAAATCCCCAAGATGTGGCAACTAAGGCTTATGTTGACACCAACTCAGGGTTGTTGGATGAAAACGGTGGATACCACGTTAAAGGGGGGTATCTAAAGATGGGTTTTAATCCAATAAAAAACATTAAGGACCCAACAGAACCGCATGAAGCTGCTACTAAAAATTATGTGGATAGGAGTGGTAAAGCAATAGTAGAGGAACAAGATGGCACTTTTTCCGCTGTTGCAAATATAAATATGAAAGGATATAGTTTAACAAATCTTATAGACCCCACATATCCACAAGACGCTGCAACTAAAGCTTACGTAGATGGTGCTAATCGAGCCTTTGTTTATACATTTGGAGGGTATCTAGCAGTTGCAGACGTTTCTATGGGTGGGCGAAGGATTAACAACGTCGCAACACCTGTATTAGACCAACAAGCTGCAAATAAGTTTTATGTAGATACCATTGTTGAGGCGGTTACCGCGGGTGGAAACGCTTTGACAAAAAAAACAAGATGGTTCTTTTTCAATGGCTGGTGAAATAGATATGAATGATCACCCGATTACTGGATTACCAAATCCTGTATCCCGTGACTCCGCTGTAAATAAAAATTACGTTGATAACGGTGGAGCTATTTAAAAAAAAACCCGGATGGAAGTTTCACGGCGGTGGCTAACGTAAATCTCCAAGGTTTTCTTTAAAAAACACGGCAACCCCAGTAGAAGAGAGAGATTTAGCAACAAAATCATACGTGGATAAAAAAGTCTCCCTCCCTATTATAACCGTGTGGGCTGAAGAAACTGGACCAATAGGAGATGGTAATTATGAGTTTTCATTTCGTAATGGTGCTTCAGGCAAAGAGCATGGTTTGGGTGGTTATTGTATGAGTGCTCTGGGTAGAATTATAAGAGGTAGTTTAACGGTTGTTAAAGATGACCCTAATGTACCAGAAGAGGTAAAAGTTAATATTGTGGTAAACGGAATAGAGCAGGTGATTACTCTATTATTAAAAAGAAAGATGAGACTTGTAGCTGTGTAGTTTTTCCTAAACCACTCGAAATTTAACAATGTGACATCATAAACTTTATTTCAAGATCAGACAACCCTACTGCGCGTCACTCTTACATATCTATTTTGATAGAGTTAGACATGTAGAGTGTTAAATATTGGAAAAAAGGATCAGTTTACACCACGTGACATAGTATTTCACAACTTTGTCTAATATTTCACAATATCAGTTTAGTCTGGACTTTTGAGGATGATGGTAGTATGTTATGATATTAATAATTTTTTTGCTTTGTTTTTTAAAAAATTAAAATGTATATGGTAATTGTATAAAATATGATTTTTATTTATAATAAAAAAGCAGTCTTACTTCCTTGTTGTATTTTAACTTTTGTAAGAATGTTATTACTAATACAAAATGGTAACCTCTGGCGCGGCCTAACAGCCCGTAAGTTAATACCGAAAAATAAGAACCGCTGGCGAGGCCTAACAGCCCGTAAGTTCATACCAATTACTAACATAAAATGGTAACCTCTACTGTGGGCTAACAGCCTGTAAGTTAATACCATATCAGTACATATTTCTTACACATTAAAAAAACACAGTGTTGTAAGGCTGCTGTTTAAAAAACAAAATAAGTATTTTATACAATTATTGTACACGTTAAACATTTTTTTAAAAAACAGGGTAAATTTTTTTTTGATATTATAATGTACTACCATTTTCAGTTTTGGTGGTGTTAATTAAAAGCTGTAGGGTTGTTTACTAAATAATACTTCCTCTTTCGTTTTCGATGAGGAAGTATAAAAAATTGATTTATATCATGGCAGTGTCATGACTCACCTTACTTCATCTATACCTTCTTTTATGAGAAGGTATGGAAAATGGGGTTGAAGGTGATTTTTAAGCTAGTTTAACGTTTTTCAACATTATTTTATACTAAGGAGGTAAACAAGAAAGCGTTGGGCTCTGATGATAATAGTCCTGAGTTGGATATATAACGATTTATTTAATGGTTTATTTAACCATTAAATAAATGAGTAAAGGGTTATGGGACCTCATTAAATTGATATTTATAAACATCTCTAGGATTATCTTTTTCTTTTAAGTATTTCCTGTTTTCTAGTATATAACAATAACATTGATTTCGAGTAAAGTTTTTTGAAGTTTCTTTTTTAATGTTGAATGAGCGATTAATATTTATTTTAACTTTTTTTAAGGATTTATTATCATATTTCTTTAGAAATTCGAAAAAAAGGCTTTTCATACATCGGCATTGGTTTACTTTTGGACCGCATTCTTCTAAAATTGAAGAAACATATTTTGATAGTAGTACTGCAAACTTTGCTTGTTGTAGTTTTCTTTCATCGTCCGGAAGATGGTTTGTTGCTGATTTAAATATTTGTTTAGCGTCTTCTGTTCTAGCCAAGTTTTCTTGCATTTTAGTTAAAGTTTTAAATAACATGTCATCGTTAATGTTAATTTCAAGTAAGAAATTTTTAATTTCATCCATTATTACTACACAATTATATGCAGTCTTTTTTAGAAATTTTCAAAAAAATTTTAAGGTTCGGATGATGATAAAAGGGTTGTTGATGGAGAAAACAAGATTGACACGTTAGCCTGGGGGCACCATAAAATAAAAAGAAGAGACAAATAAAAAATTAATTTAAAAAATTATTTTTATATAATAAAAATACATACAAGTTAATTGTTATGTAACTATCTTATGGTTACATAACACAAATATATAGGTTGGGGGTAAGAAAAAGGGTTAGTCGGACGTATAGGTTAGCCGGACGAAGGGGTTAGCCGGACGAATCGGTTAGCCGGACGTATAGATTAGCCGGACGAAGGGGGTGTGGGCATCGCTTCGCTTTGCCTAAATGAAATTTTTATGTAATTAACCAGGGATATGGATGAGGAATTGAGTTAGGACAAAAACGGGAAAGCTAGGACAAAAACGGGGAAAATTGGGTTTATGATTGAGCAACATGAAAATTGGGAAAAAAAGCGTATGGTTAGTTTTAAGTCGATTAAAAATAAAATTTTAATCAGAGAGATGGATAAAAAAGTCTCAGATAACCCCTTTTATCTACTACTCTGGTCTTTTCAAAAACTTTCCATTTCAGAGGTGTTGAAAAACATAAAACAACTTTTCACTTCAGTTCAGTTGAAGTAAATAGGTGTGTTCATAGTCAGACACTGGCTTATTCACTGTCAGCTGAGTTTGTCATTGGTACCCAGTAGTGTCTTAGGGCAAAGCTTGCACACCTGCATTTTTTGAGTAAATATTTGCATAACTTTATGCTAGCTCATACTTTAGGATAAGTAGGGATCATATGTGGGTATATGCACTCTCAATTTTTTTTTTTTTTGTAAATCTGCGTAGTACATTGAAACTCAACCCAGAGCTTTATCAGAGTGAAAACAGTTTATTTGACTTGTAACGGACTTCTTGTTATATCATCATAATATAATGTGTACATATGATAAGTGATATAATGAGCTCTCTCTCTCTCTCTCTCTCTCTCTCTCTCTCTCTCTCTCTCTCTCTCTCTCTCTCTCTCTCTCTCTCTCTCTCTCTCTCTCTCTCTCTGGAAAAAAGAGATCAAAAGATTGAATAAAGAATAGATCGCAGATCACACTACATTATTCTGTACAGTCTAATCTAGATTTAAACCATCAGAAGTTAAGGCTTTTTATAACGCCTAAGCCATTGAAGGTTTAACCCTTAACCAGAAAATCATAGGCTTGTCCTAATTGTCAGCATTTACAGGCAGAAACTTAAATGTTACATGAAATGATTGACCTTTGCCATTCAAAGGAAAGAAAAAAAATGTTGAAAAAGGAGAAAATGCTGGTTGGCATTATTTTCTCCTTTTCCCGCAATGCTTTCAGAAGGCTACTGCTTCAGAGTCATTTAAAGTCGGGATTGTTTGGTAAAGGGTTCATCTTTAGGTGAATAGCACTGACCAGAAGTTAAGCAGAAAAAATATTTTACAGTCATGCACATATATTTCCCCAGTAGAGTTTGAACCACATCAGCTCAACAAAGCCCAGACCTGCAATACTGGAGGCAGGCCAGGCTGCATTGACCTCATTGCAGTCTGGACCGTAGGGGTAGATGGACACTGCTTTCATCCGAATACTGGAGTACTTGTAGGGAAGAATGGATACAAGCATGGAATTGTAGAGGTATAGTTGTCATCAATTTTGTTTTTGAAAGGGTAGAGAATGATGTGAAAAAAGAGAAAATGCAGGTTACGAGGATTTTTCTCATCTTTTTTTTCAAATGCCTTCTTCCTTAGGGCCATTAAAACCTAGGATTATGTGGTAAACAGTTAACTATTTACCATACAAAATTTTAGAAGATTCGAAATTGAAGCCTTTGAAGACGACATATTGCTTGTGGTTAAAATGATGAAATTTATGTTTGAAAGGGTAGAAAACGTTCAGATTTAACAATTCTAAGGAAGAGAGCTTTCGAAAAAAATGGTCGAAAAAATGAGAAAAATGTTGCCAATCAGCGTTTTCTCCTTGTCCAACAACGTTTTTTGCCCAGTGAAGCACAAGTTTCATGTTTTGATTACAATTTCAAATTCACTTGTATGCAAACACTTTAAATTCGGATAAAGGCAAAAATAATGTCTTTTGCTTAGCCACGGCATAGATCAAATCAGACTGCACTGAGGGTGTAGTCTGATCTTTGATCCATAATGTCTGCTTGTTTAGTCAATCTACTAACCTTTCTCCCGCTGAATAAGTGATATGAAACTTTCAAGCCAACAGTATACAATCCAAATTCTGCTATTTCAAAGGGATTTTGGGAAGTTAAGATATCTCCTTATCGGCCGGTGTAGATCCAAGATCAGACGGAACGGTCCTTGAGTCGCGCTTCATGAGGCGCAATGAATAAACGACTCGGGCTGTTTTCCTCGTGGTTTATTTATTGTGCCTCATAATTCAGAACAATTGTTTATATAACGATTAGCCACGATGGAAAGAAGATTGTTTCTTAAATAAACCAGGGTTGTGAGTTATGAGGCAAATGAATTAACCACGCGGGCGATAGCCCGAGTGATTGATTCAGCGCGCTCATAACTCACAACAGTGGTTTATTTAAGAAATAATCTTCTTTCTATTGTGGTTTATCGTTCAATAAACCACAGTTGTGAGTTATGAGGCACAATAAATAATCCACGAGGGCAGTAAATATCGATAAATCCTTAGGTTTTCCTTCCTCCTCGGTCGAGTAGCGGAAAATGACAATTTGTTTACGTCAAGTTACTTTCACTGATGATATATCCGAGGGCGGAGACATGGAAGAGCCACGGGCGACTCATTTTATACAGAATGACGTCACTCTATATAGAATGACGTCGATTTTACCACGCTTCCCTTGTACTGGTGGTGTACAACGTCGTCTATTGAACGATAAACCACGGTAGAAAGAAGATTATTTCGATTCTAAAATGATCAACTCGTTATCAAAGGAAAACAAGTTCATACTTAGTGTACAATAGCGGATGCAGATAATATTCCCTTTATAAATAGTTCCATCGTTGTCAGTTTTTGTCAAAAACAGTTATTTTCGGTAAGTCCTTGAATTTTTCCTTCCTTCTTTGTCGAGTAGCATAAAATGACGATTTGTTTACGTCAAGTGACATTCATTGATAAAATATCAGAGGCTGGAGACATGGAACAGCCAGGGCGGCTTACTTTACATTATTAGTTGTACGTTCAGGTGGCAGGGGACTTGGAAATTTGTTCACGACTGTGGTGAATCATGTCGCCCCGAGCCGAAGGTGAGGGGGCGACATGATTCACCACAGCCGTGAACAAGTTTCCAAGTCCCCTGCCACCTGACCGTACAACGAATTTATTATACTGCAAAGTTTTATCATTCCAATGTGTGTTAAGTGAAATTTACCTGGTTTTTTGTTTCAAAAATTGAGTACGCTGACGAAGTAGAATTTCCCTTCTGAGTGCCCCAATTCAATGAAAACTGACGTCACTGGGAACTGACGTCACTGAAAGCTTGGTAAAACGTGCAGTTTGGTGCATAATCTTGATGTTAATCTTGATCGACGCCACCATTTTGGATGTTGTATTGAAAGTGTAGTCATGTATACGGGGCTTCCCAAAGGGAAACTGCTTTTACGTTGGTTTTGTCAGTGTACATGATATATATGTTCGGGGCATATTATCCAATCAGATCACGAGAAATTTCTTTGCAGTATAATAAAGAATGACGTCGCTCCAGATAGAATGACGTCGATTTTACCACACTTTCGTTGCACTGTTTTTCCCAATTTTCTAACTCAATTACCTCCCGAATTCACGTGTCATATTAGAATTATCTTTCAGCTACACTGGAGCAACCCAGAAGGAGTTACTTATTACACAGACAGTTCAGGGTTCAATCTACACCTCACCAAAAATTTGCGAGAGTTTAACGCTGGTATACTGATGGTCGGAGAGAAGCGTTTCGAGATTCCTCCACATGAACAGAATCACACGATTCATGGAGGCTGCCCCTCCAGGTGTACCGAACAGTACATGTCTGGACCTGTACATATTTCTGCAGCATCAAATCATATGCACCTCTTAGGTAAGAGAATAAACTCAGTGCTTCAAGGCGTATAGGTATTAGAGGATTGGGTTTTCATTTTGCATACATTAGGTGTTCCAAACAGTACAAGTTGAGACTAATACACATTTTTCACATCCACTATCTAGGTAATGAAATAAAACTTGTAGTTTATTTCATCTTTGTAATTTGCTTGACTTCTAGATGAGCGGGATAAGATATGTACAACTGGTACATGTTCTTCTTGTAGGAAACCGCATCCACTGCTTCGATTTGACAAAGACCTTTTTTTTTTTCAAAGTACATGTATAAAGGATTCCGGAACGCAGATCTATATTAGATCTACTAATGACATACATTTCAATACATATACACACATATAGATTTAGAATGATTTACCTTTTAAATTTTAAGAAGCGTGTGAACATAGAGTGCTACTTTATTTAATTTGTCATTCTTTGCTTTGTAGCGGAAAGATTAGATTCAAGGTGCAGCCTATCTTGATCTAATCCATCACAAAAGCAAGCAAAGCTGGTCTTGGATACCACGATACCAGTGTTTTAGTATTTCTACGTCCATACATATACATATGCATTCGGGGTTTTAAGAATCGATATACAGGAGTCAACTACCGTAAAGATGGGTTGATTCACTTTAGTGCCATCCTTAATGATAGTCAGTCAAAATCCAAAATCAGACTGCACATTTTGTTCAGTCTGCTCTTGATCCTAACTGTCTGCAATAACGATATATATACACAGACATTCTGGGCTTCAAGAATCTACGGAAATAGATATATGTGTGGAGTCTGTGAAATTTCATGGTATGTAGAGCTAGTCTAGTCGTATACGTGTTAAGTGCTTGGTTAGAATTCATGTGGGTACTGTAACACATTATTTCATGCTTTTCGGTATTTTATCGGGAAATAATGGTGGATTATAAGATTTGATAATTCGAGGTTACGACCATTGAAATTTACCGTTAGTGTTTCCCTACCTCTTCAATTGAAGGCGGAGAGAGTAGTTGCCGCGCACTAGTTACCTACACTCAGTGGCCAAAATTGAGTTCCGAACGTCAGAATAATTCAAATTTAATGACAAAAATGCAAAAAGTGGAAAGAAATACACAAATATTTAGATGAAAACTTTGTAATATGGTCTTTTTGCCTTTCTGATTTCAGAATTTTGTTATTGGATTTTGTTGTAAAGCTTTTTAGTATGATCTACAGATATGGAGGTCCTGGTTTCATATATGATGTTTTTAAGATCTTCTTGAGATTAAATTTCCTTCAACTGTTTTCTTAGCCAATTTTTCAAATCTCCATACATTTTCAATAATATCAAGGCCTTGGCTTTGAAGGGGTTCATCAAGAAGGCCAAAATTATTTTCTGCCTTCCAGGCTTTTGAGGCTCTTGACACTTAGTATGGTGCATTTTCTTTGTGAGCAAAAAAACCCCCAAATATCCTGTATTTATTAGTTGCGGAGAAACACTTCCTCAACTTAACGACGTTTTATCGGGTTGTCAGTGCGCAACATTTTTGCGCATGTCTCTTCGCTTCTCTGTCTTCTAGCGTAACTTTGTCTGATTGTAGTACTATTATTGGACTACTGATTTTTGCTGCAAGACGTGGAGAAAGTAGTGGTAGATACATTTTTTTTTAAAGATCAGTTTATGAAGGTGTAAATCATTCCTAAACAGCGAAAACAGAACATGTACATTTGTCGGACATTACTTATCCGGATAGTAAGTTTAGTGTGGTAAAAAAGACGAGACATTCTAGACAATGGAAAAAAATTGAAATTGCAGTTATGCAGGTCGTATTTCTCAAATAAAAGAGTCTGCTGGATTTATTCAGCACTCTACGGGTTGATACCCAATACATCAAACAAAAGGCCAGGGAACTTGTGTTATAGCCCTGAGTCGGTTTTGTCTGTCAATCCGTCAGTGTTTCAGTGCGTGCTTCCTGTTAATTACTTCACTTTAAGACAGAGGAGCAGTACAAAATCCTCTTGTTTTAAATTTTACCTTTCAACAAATCCACTCAGCTTGGCTTAAGAAGATAGATAGTTCTTCACTGAAAGCTATGGTGTTGTTACCCATAACATTGTCTATTTTGATAACACGGTTAGCAGTGATACAAATCAATACCCATCTTTACAACACAGCAAAATTTTAGACTTGTCTCATATAGAAGCATTTGTAGAGGGTCCGACGAAACACCGAAATACCACCGAAATATCCCTAATGTTCTTTTTTTTCAACGGATTAGAGACCTACATCATGCAACGTCAGATTTGGGTCCACTTCTCTCGCAAATGAATTGGATTAGCGCTCACTTGTGTGTGAGATAATCATTCAAAGAAATGATAAATATAAGTGATAATGCCATATTGATATCTATTCTTAAGTCTAGACTTGCGTAATCAAGAATGGGCATTTCGGTGTGTAACAGGCCAAACATGTGAGTGTTTCTGTGATTGTTCTACGCGTAAATCAATGATCAGTGTATATCAACAACACCATTCTTATCAATACTGATAACTAGTTGATTTGGAGTGTTTTCTGAAAAAAGAAAAAGAAAAAAAAACCATGCAGATTTATATCAGTCATTTGAACCAAAAAATAAAAGAAATACGGGTGTTTCGGTGGTATTTCGATGATTCGTCGGACCGTTTGTCACAAATAATGGGATTTGACTGTGAACGAAGGGACCTTGTGGAAAAAGTGGAAATGCTGATAACCACCATTTTATCATCTGCAAATGCTTCCAAATGGTGCAAGTTTAAAATTTTGTCATTTGCTGAAGAGTTAACTGATCCTATGTTCACTTTCTTTCAGGTATCGCAGCCCAAACAACCCTTGTGACCCCTGACAATAAAGTAACAAGTCTGGCCCTCGACAACACGTTTATCTTCGAAAGATCCAGGATGCCAACGTGATAGCTTTTACCTGATCTTCATTTAGTTTAACTCTTTACAAGACAATAAGATTTTTAGACTTGTCAAATTGAGAGCATTTGCAGACAAAAAAATTAAATGTTATCGAAAACATGAAATTTGTCATTCAAAGGGTAGAAAACATGGTTGGAAAAAGAGAAAATGCTGGTTTCCACCATTTTCTCCCATTCCCACAGTGTTCTCAAAAAACCTCTTCATCAAGGCTGAAAAAATGATTGTATTTCAACAGGTTAAGCCCACAACCATTTCTTCACGTCCAATGAATGAAAGCCCTGTATTCACATAACCTGTGAATATTTATGACTCTGTCATATAATTGTCTTAATCATCAGTTCAAATCTGATGATGTTTTCCTATGACAAATTTTGTGTAAATTCTACCATTTCAACAATTATAGACATTTGCTAGTAATTACCCAGAAGTTGGTTGTATTGGGGTTTAACGCCACTTTAACAGCTAAGGTCATATCATGGCGGTCGGTGACGCACATGTGTTTCCTGGCTTTCTCACACCAGTACTAACACAACTTTCTTTTCAAAGCCACCGACTACTTTTCTCACATGCTTCAGCAGAGGTGAGAGGCGAAAATGCGCCGGAAAGAAAGTTCGCCTCAGCCGGGTATCGAACTCACAACCACCAGGTCATGAGTCCGACACGCTCACCACTGAGCCACCCGGGCGGGGCTACCCAGAAGTGCTTTAACTGTAAATTACAAACGACCATATGTTAGACTTGTCCAAATTGAAAGCATTTGCAGACAACATAGAGGATATTTGTTTTTGACGGTGAAAGATCGAAATTTATTTCATCGAGTAAACATCATCGGTAGTATTTTCACGAGTGGCATAGCCACGAGGGAAAATATTACCGATGATGTTCACGAGATTTTTTCGGTTATTCACCGTGGCGTACCCCCTCCGCATGGCAACGCATTACAATATTACGTCAAGCGCGAAAAATGTCAGGTAAATTATGTCATATTTCCATCCGGTTGTGAGGAACGCGCATTTTACCAAGGTAACTAGTGCGCGGGAACAACTGTTTTCGCCTTCAATTGAAGAGTAAGAATATAAAAATCGGTATTTTCACTGGTCGTAACTATGAAATATCAAAAAATATTTCACCGATATTTCTCGATAACCTACCGGAAAGCATGAAATATAAAATATTATTACGTGACTCAAAAATTGAAGTTTGATTTTTTAAGGGTAGAAAACTAGTTTCCTTCTTCAGGGCTATTATAACTCTAGATTGTTTGTTAAACCGCTAAACTTGGATGAGTCTGAAATTCATGTATGGTAAAGAGTTAAGCTAGACAATGATCATATTCTTTCTTGCACTGTTTTGCAGATTTGATCCGATTTTGATGAACCCTGGTGATAGGATACACGTCACGTGCCATTATCAGTCCATGCCAATGACTCAGACTACTTATTTTGGGCAAGGAATCAGTCATGAGATGTGCTATGCCTTTCTCATTTATTACCCAAGAGAACACTTAAAGGTACCGAGTAAGTACTTGTTAGATGTATATACATGTACTTAGTTTTATGTTTTCACGAAACCTATAATGCTAGTACTAAATGCTTTGAAATCGAAAGCGTCTACAGACACCAAATTTGAAAGTAAGATGGTTGTTGAAATATGGGAATGTGTGGTAAAAGGTTATGCCAACGATGGTTGATTGATTGACTGTATGGTGTTTAACGCCGTTTTCAACATTATTTCAGTTATATCGAGGAGTCAGTTCACCTACCCATGCTTTCCTGGAGTCTCTTTTACCAGTACTCCGCACAATTTTCTTTCCAAGTCACTAGCTGCTTTGCCACATAACCATCATCGAGACAGTAGTCAGTGGTGAGAGAGGAATGAATCCTGTCGCAATGGCTATCATCAGTCCTCGGATGGAAGTTGGCCGAGCCAGGGATCGAGCTCACGACCCCCTGTTCTCAAGTTCTGCACGCTACCGACTGAGATACCGGGGCTCGGCCCTACGATAGTACATAATAATTAAACAAAAGGTGAATTATAGTGTCATCGAAATTTTTATGCTTGCATTTTAAAGACTTTAAAATTTTTTTTTTTTTGGAAAGGGAGAAAATACTGGTAACCAGCATTTCTCCTTTTCCCACGTTTTCCACCCTTTAATTTGTTGTCTGCAAATGGTTTGGATTTGGACAAGTCAAAATTTTGTTGTTTTCTGAATGCATACATTATACGTAATTATACCATTATATTCCGTAAGGAAACAGACTTGTTAGTCATTATTGTTATAAAAATCTAAAACAAAAAATCATGTCATATGACCTTTGGCTATTTTCACCAACTTTTCTAAAATGCATTCTGATTCTAATTCAAAAGAATTTCAAAGGAAAGCGACTCTTGACACATATGACATCTATTTAAACAGGTTGTGTGTCTCATGGTGTGATCCAGCGCTGTGATACCTTGTATGACCCAATCAGTGGCTGCATCTTTGCAAGGGCCATGTCTCGATCGTAAGTAATATGATTACATATGGTAAAAGTTACAGCGCCGAAAACAGCTTTTCACATTCATCACATACAGGGCTTGATACCAGCGGGTCACTGCTTTTATTCCACCCAGCTTGGCCCTGAATTGATGATAGGTCATTGCAACAGCATTCATTCCTTTCTCACCGCTGAACATTGTTTTGTCAATATTCATATGGGAAAGCAGCCAGTACATTGGAGAAAATATTGTGCAAACTACTGGTGAAAAGAAACTACAGGAAAGAATAGATAGGTGCACTGCCTACTGCGATATAATTGAAATGATATTAAAGAGGCATTAAAAATCATACAAAACTTTCAAAAATAAAGGTAAATTAGATTTGGAGCCCTTTGCAGCCCTTTGCAGCCCTTAATAGCCTTTAAGTCTTTACCATGAAACCAAATTTTACACTTGTCCAAATTGAAAACATTTGCAGACAACAAAACAAACGTGGCTTTAATGATAGGATTTGCATTTGGAACGTACATATATACACCTACCTTTATTTTTCAGTCACCCTGTTGCAATAGCTCGCTTTACACAGCTGACCAGGAACTGTGATGTAATCACATGTTTAAATACATGCAAAGATGTTGTGAAACGCATTAATCAAGATCCATGCTTCAAAGGGGAAAACAGACATACCCTTAAAAGGGAAACTCACTGGATGTACCCTCAGCAAAAAGCCTTCGCTCTACAATTTTGGGGACTCCTAGAATCATGTGACAGAGAGATTCAGGCTGAAAACTATCAGAGCTACGTAATTGATACAGTTATAGCAGAGGTTGACATGGGAAAGAGTGCAGCAACATACCTGTCTATAATTCCAGCAGCATGGCTATCAGTCCTTTTTGTATTGACTTGTGCTTGCCGACTAATCTAGTACAATAGTTGTGGAATATTGTGTTATGATAACTTTCCTGGGTTTCCTGATTGCTTTGTGCTGCATATAAAATTTTGATATCAGACATTCAATATCAAAATTT
This sequence comes from Hippopus hippopus, assembly GCA_946811185.2. Classification (NCBI taxonomy): domain Eukaryota; kingdom Metazoa; phylum Mollusca; class Bivalvia; order Cardiida; family Cardiidae; genus Hippopus; species Hippopus hippopus. Next base: position 7,509,035 of record OX328103.1, on the reverse strand, counting down.
CTCAAGCAGCTTAAAACAAATACTAGCCCATGGAAAGCTGCTGTGATATAATATTCTATTTTCTATAAGCGTACAAACTTTAAAAACAAACGATTGTAATTATTGACAATTCTATTTGAAAACAGCAAGAAACTGAAACCAACTACTGGTTTAGAGGCTGATAATGTTTTTTTTTTTTTTTTTATAAATGGCCGATTTATATTATGACATAATATTTTAAATGGTATGAAGTAACATGACATCATCATATCATATCTGGAACCGTATTTGATACTGTCAGGCTTGCACTTTTTTTCCCATCTGATTCTATCAGCGTGTTCTGAATGCATTTTCAAGTATCTATTAGATCGTTGTTGTAACACAATCTATGTAGCCAAATTATAATAAAAAAAATGATATGAATGTAGACATAAGAAAAAGAGTGTCTTTTTTATAAGTTGCAGTTTTTACATAAACCTCCCAGTCACGCCCTGCAGCTCTCCTTGTTTGGTTCTAAGATTGTGTGACTGTTTTATCGTAGACGTTTTCTTGAACATAGACGTTTTCTTGATCGTAGTGACGTCAGAGAAGCTAAAGCTGACAAAAAAGTGCACTGAGCATATGTGTACATGCAAGCATTTTGTACCTGCCAGATTGACCACAGTAAGTGGGCTTGTACTACAAATCACTTGGGTGCGTATTCACAAACCATTCTCAAGAACATTCTTAATCTAATTCTAAATTTAGAAAGTAACACAATGTGATTAAGCCAATCAGAAGTTGTGTTTATTTTAAAATCTAGAAAACTCTTGAGAATAAGCGATTGGTTATTGAATACGGATCCTGGGATGTCTTTTTAGCAGATTTTGAATAATCAATCTCCTGTGATCGATACAACCTGAAATAGGCAAATAGACTTCAACCTGGCTACCGTATATACACAAACGTATACACAAACGTATAGAGTCCTTTATCCAATACCTAATATCTAATATCAGCGGAAATCCGAGTCAGCTTATTAGTCCACCGGATCAATTCACTGTTAATAAGCAATAAAATAACCGTTAGCCTACTGAACGGACCAACTCTTGATTTTTCATGTCATTCTATTAACACTTAAAGTGCCGAATAAACCAAATGTAAATAGGAACAAGTTAATTGCAACCTTATGTTTTTTTTTTTCCTTGTACATTGTCTCAGCAAAGCGGATAGTGTAGACTAAAGATGACTGCACGTTCTGTGCAGTCTGATCTTGATATGTACTGGTCGCAAAGGCAACTATGGCGCTTTAAGGGTAAAGTGATTTCACAAACAAGTGTTACGTGTGATAAAAAGCTTATTCTTCATGCAACAATGTCATTGCTACATAGTGCTCAGAAATCCGTTGTCAGGACTTCCAGTCCTTTGATTTTTTAGCTCGGTCGAATTATCGGTTGGTTGTCGTCCCTGTCGTCGTGCAAAATCTTTGACATACAATTATATCTCTGTCATTACTGAAGATATTTACTTCAAACTTGGACAAGTTTATAATAACAAAAGTGGGACCCATACAACAGGGGCCTGTAACCATCAAAATATTTTTGACAGAGTTATATCCCCTTTTCGACCTAAAATTTTCGCTGAAAATCAATCTGCTTTTAAAAAAGTGCAACCGAGCCTTGGCGCCCGCTTGCGGTGCTCTTGTTTTGTCTCACAGTAAATTGCTTCTAACACGTTGATGAGTAAAGACAAGAGGGCCATGATGGCCCTGTATCGATCCACTGGCTAATAACTAAAAACCCTACATGCCAAACATTACAGTACTTGGCCAATTGGTTTCAAACTAGAAGACATAAAAAATGTTCTCTATAAGATTCCACAAGGAAGTTATGACCCTAGGCCAAAGCAGTTGTTGACCACAGAGCTATAATTACTTGAATCTTGGAAGAAGTCCACAAGATGAAGCCCCCATACCGATACCTAAGTCTTACAGTAAGTACCAAGATGATTTCTAAAGTTTTCATTTTACAAGCCTATGTAAAACTTGTGACCCCTAGGGAGGGGCCAAACTTGATCCCAGGGCTATAATATTGGTCCTCTTGGTAGACGCCCACTAGAAAAAGCTACATGCAAAATTTGGTAGCCCTAGGCCTTATGGTTAGGTAAGGGAAGATTTCTAAAGTTTTCACTATATAAGCTCATGTAAAACTTGTGACCCAAGGAGCGGGGCAAGTTTTGACCCCAGGGCTACAACTGATGAAACTTGGTAGAAGTCTGTTTGGTAAAGCTACATGCCAAATTTGGTAGCCCTAGGCCTTATGGCTAGGTACGAGAACATTTTTAAAGTTTTCGCTATGTAAGCCCATGTAAAACTTGTGCCCCCCGGGGCAGCGCTAAATTTGACCCCAGAGCTATAATTTTGGCACTCTTGGTAGAAGCCCACTAGATAAAGCTACATGCAAAATTTGGTAGTCCTAGGCCTTATGGCTAGGTACAGGAAGATTTCTAAGGTGTTCACTACATAAGCCCATGTGAAACCTGTGACCCCGGTGGCGGGGCCAATTTTGAACCCAGGGCTATAATTTGAAGAAACTTGGTAGAGGTGTGTTACATAAAGCTATATGCCAAATTTGGCAGCCCTGGGCTTTCTGGTTTCAGACAAAAAGATTTTCAAAGATTTTCAATATTTTTCAGTTTTGTTGCTATGACAACCAGAGTTTTTGAAGGAATCAATTAAATTCTTTTAAAAAGTTCTGAAGAGGATAATGGCAGGATCATTTCTGTAAGGTTTCATCAAAATTGGAAGGGTAGTTTCAGACAAGAAGATATTTGAAATAAAAGTTAACGCACGCACGCACGGACGTTCGGACGGACGAAAGCACGCACGCACGGACTCACGACAGACACCAGGCCATGACATAAGCCCGCTGGCCTTTGGCCAGTGCAGCTAAAAAAAGATAAACTGCTCCGGAGGATTAATTTTCTCCCCACCCTGCAATGTTTTCAAATGTATTCGTAAAAGAAACCAACTTAACGACCCATTAGTGACAAAAAGTAAATAATTAGGAAGTCAAAATGCAGGCAAATTTAACCCTTATCCTGCTATATAAGTAGAGTGAAACTTGCAAGGCAATAATAAAAAGCTAAATTTTGCTATTTCAAAGTTATTTTTTGGTGAAAGATATCTCCTTATGGGACAGTGTAGATCCAAGATCAGACTGCACGTTCTGTGCAGTCTGATCTTGATCTACACTGCCCGTAAAAGGTCAGTGAATCGCGCTTAGCAGCCTCGGGGTTAATCTGTACCTTTTTATAAGTACAATGAGTCTGACACAAAATGTGCAGTCTGATCCTAGATCTACGCTAGCCGCAATTATGTGAAATATCTTGGCCAACCGCCCTTGAAATTGCAACGAGGAAAAGTACTTCCAATGATTTAGCGCTTAAACGCTTGACCAGGCGATATACTAGTAACCGTGGACTTGTTCAAATTGGAGGCATTCGCAGACGACAGTTCAAATGTGGTATCAATGATGGAATTTCCGTCTTTGAGATATCAGAAACCATTGTGGGAAACGGAGAAAATGCTGGTTACCAGCATTTTCTCCTTTTCTCACAATGTTTTCAAAAGCCTTTTTCCTCAGCGACATTAAAACACGTGATTGATTGGTCAAAGGTTAAGGGTTAACGTTATCAGACAGTTAACACAAAGTTTGACCAGTGTGGTTGACCCCTTTCCCATTATTTACCTTGACTTTGTTTTTCTATGCAGGTAATTTGTGTAGTCTAGTCTTGATCTATACTGTCCGCCAGCACACCAAAAACTGCTAAAGATTTCTTAGACCAAATTTATTTACTATCTTATATCAGCAATTTTTTGTGCGACAGTAGCGTCGGAGTTGAGCTTCAGTCTCTCTCGTTAGAGGTTCCGGCTTTGAATCCCGTTATGGGCTGATGTAAACTTGTGGAACTAAGCACACTACAACGCGAGGACTAGTTTAAGGTTCCAGGAAGCAATTATAGACAAAAACTTTGTCTTTGCTCCACGATCAAAATTTAAAGTGGATTAATTCAAACGAAAGCAGTCTAATCATATCAGGAAAAAAAGGCAATCATAAAGGGATGTTAAATTTAGGAAAATGCACTTTGCCTCAGGACATTTCCACCTTTAGGTCTGCCGATTTTAGGGGAGATCGAGCTCGCAACAGCCTGATTATAAATTTTATGTCGTTACTAGTAGATCACATATAACCGGTTTTACGTGTGTTTATTCCATAGTATTGAGATTTCAGCCACCAATGACGATCAAGAGTCGACAGATGAAAGTCCAGCTATTAATGCTCGTATTTTGAACAACCGTCATGACTCGGCCGATTCCGTAACTAAATCTAACTGATTTGATCAACGGATCAAGCAAAGGATTGCCGAATGTATTTTTTGAACTACACATGAAGTGTTGGAGGGACTAATTCTATATTTAAAACTGAAATTCATTAAAGGGGTGCCGCATGGGCTATTCCGGAATCAAATTAAACATTACTGATGACAACATAGCGATTCTCACAATGTGTAATGGTGAAAATAAGTTTAACATGGAGTATGTACAGACTTGGCATAAAGTGTTGGATGACATTGAAGGGTAAGGTAGATTTTCCATCGTTTGAGTAACATGGGGGTTGAGCCATTCTTGGTTAAAAGGGAGTTTAATGCATTTGCAAAAAGTATAGACCCAGGTCAGCCTGCGCAGTCCGCGCAGGCTCACCTGGGTCGAAACTTTTTGTTATGGGTCAATTTTCTGCATGTCACAGGACCAGTCTACGTCGTGATTCAGTCCGTTGCTAGACAAATTGGATTTTAGGAATCCATAGTTATATGACGACTTGTTTGGTACCATGCATCTCGGTTTAACATTTCAGAATAACGGGGTAACATCAAAGCTGTGCCAAATTTCTCTCCGGCGGGAATTCATTCTCTCTCAATGCTTTGCGCTATGTTGGAAAGTACTATGGATATTGAAGAATGCTATGCATAGTACTGGTCCTGAATGTCAGAGAACACATGAGTAGGTGAACTAGCTATCATTGAAACACCAAACATTTTACAGGGCCTATAGACAATGTTAAGGGGAAGCATGTACTATTTTGATAAATAGACAATTGATCGATTGTATGGTGGTTAACGCATTTATCAACATTATTACAGTTATATTGCGGCAGCAACTGTACCTATCCATGATTTCCTGGAGTTTCTGTTACCATTACTTCGGATAATATTCTTCCAAAGCCACTGACTGCTTTTCCACATAACCATCGTTGAAATTATGATCAGCGGTGAGAGAAGAATGAATCTTGTGGCAATGACTATCATTATTCCTCAGAAAAAAGTTGGCCAAGCTCAGAATTCGAACCAGTAATCGCCTGTTCGCAAGACAACGAAGGGGAGAAAAAAATACACAATTATTTATATTTGGGATAATTTTGAATAAATGCACTATCGTTGAATGAATCGATACATACTTCCCCTATTTTTTTAAACCCAGAAATACCCAAATTAAGGGGCTAGTGACGACGGGAGAAGGCAAAATTTTCAGTACAGGACTTGATATTGATTGGTTGAAGAGGAATAAACCTGAGACTTTAGACAAATATCACGATGAACTTCACAGGCTGTATAAAAGAGTTATGTCCCTTGGTATACCGACAGTCGCAGCCATAAATGGTGAGTGTCATGCTATTCTAGAAGTGTTTCTTTAAAAAACTACGGAATCCTTTTCATGCAAAGTTGATCTTATTCCTTTGAGGAAAGAAAAAAAAAAAAACGCGAAAAGGGGTAGACTATCGCGTTCTTGCTTTGTAGACCCGTCGTTCCGTATTCACAAACAATTTTTCAAGAACATTCTAAAGATTCGTCTAATTCTTGCTTTAGAAAGTAACACAACTTCTAATTGGCTAAACTATTTGACTGCGTCACTTTCAAATTTTGAAAATACGTTTAATATTGGCTCTGGTAATTTGAGAGGGGCACAGCCCTCTGCTATCCACTTTATAGACTGGTCTTGATTTACGTGATACTAATCCTACAGTATCGAAAAGGTGGCTTTTTGTGTTTGTGTCTATAAGATTTTTATTCTATTCAGGACATGCAATAGCGGAAGGCGCATTCCTAGCATTAGTACACGACTATAAAGTAATGAGAGCTGATCGCGGATGGATACAGTGGCCGGAAGTGCATCTTAAACTTCCGTTTACAAATACCATGCTTGACATAATCAGGTCTGTACTCACGCATTGTTCCAGTATCTTGTTACAGAAGTAATTCTAGATCGAGAAGAAACTAAAATAGTTCAGTATAGAATGGGAGCCAAAAATAGACTCCTGAACACCACCAGAATTATTCAGGGCCTGGTCCCTGCCGAATTCCGCCCAACCCCGCTTCTTCTATGTTTGTAGGTTTAAGAAAGTGAATTGGTTTTGACGTGTTTTCCGCTCCGTTTAAAAGTTTTACTTATATCACGCCCCACCTTTTCAGTCTTTCTTGAGGTTCCCAAGGACACTCGAAAGTCACTACCTCCATTAGTGGTGATTGAACCTAAATTTTCTGATAAAAATCCAACGTCTTGGCCACTACACCAAAAACGCATTGCCTAGAAGTTATTTCAACCCTTTACCACACACTCCCGAGATTTAACGACCCTGAAGAAAAAGAAGGCTTCTTTACCATTTCAATGACAGATCCCATCTTTTGAAGTATCATGCATTTATTATCTGTATGTGATCTAAATTTAGTTGAGTCTAAAATTTTGTCGTTTGGTGAAAAAGTAAAAAGCTCATTATCGAACATACTCATCTTTTAAGGACCTCTATGGGGAATACGTTTCTGTTCTTCGCTTTCAAGGACAAATCGAATCATTTGAGCCATATACAATTTTTGGTCTGAAAATGCGACCAATTTGGACAAATCTACAACTTCATTGTCTTTTAAAGAGTAAAACGTTTTTCCTGTCTTTTTTTTTTCGTTTTCTCCAGAGTTAAAATGGTATCGCCAACAACGCAACGAGAGGTGATCGTTTTCGGAAAGCGTCTGGATGCACAACGAGCTATGGCACTGGGTCTCGTAGACGCTTCTGAACCGGAAGAACAACTTACGTCTGCTGCATTGAAGACAGTCAAAACTGCACTTGGCAAATACGTGATAGAAAAGCCATTCTTTAAACAAATGAAAGAGGACTTTTACAACGATTTAGTCAGGGACGAAACTCTCGTTGCAAAACTGTAATCTTTTAACCGTTTACAACACAATCCCGAATTTAACGACCCCTAGGCTATCGGTTGGGTTGCTTGACTGGCTGACTGACTGACTGACTGACCGACCGACCGACCGGCCAAGTTGGTATGCTGATTGATTGGTTGATCAGTTTACTCGTTAAATTGATTGGTTTGTTGGTTGATTCATCGATCGATTGATTGGTTGATTGACTGGTTTACCGGTTGTAAAACAGATTTATTGACTGATCATTTGACATCTATCATTTGACAGAAAGACTGACTCCGACTGATTGATTGATTGTTTCATTGAAATTGTGGGTGGATACTGTTCACTATTTTACAAACTGTTAGTCAATAAAAACCTTTCAATTGCAATGATTTTGGTGTTTTTCCTGACTCAAAAACTCTATTTGTTTTAATTCACGTTAAAAGGTTAAGCTGTGCTTGCCCTCGAGTGGAAAACCTACATAAAAGTGGATCGTAATATGGACGAAGAACTGGGCCAAAGAGAGGTCAGCTGACAAAACTAGAATATTATATTGATGAAACTATGCAGTGCATAGAGTGTGTACAGGTCTTCTTCGTAACACAGAGATGTAAACAAACTATTAAAGATAGCAGATAACAGTTTGCCTTAGATAGTAAGTAGATCTACTATACTTTTATCGAAGTTTAGATCCTAGAAACAGAATGGGGGACATCAAATGTGAGTATCTGTATGTAGCCTTACTTATCCAAACTATAGTTTAAACCGTTTCCTTCATGGTGCCTGCTTACGAACACTTTATGAAAAACGATTCTCAGATTTAGTTTAAACCTATTTATTTTACATCGATTATTCATGACAAGTTCTTACAACTTACATCAATCACTATCTGGAAACCTTAACCATTACTCATGCCATGATGTGGGTAACTGGTTCCAAAGGTTGTCCTTATTCCATTCGAACCCAAAACCTTTGGTGTGAGAGGCCGACGCTCTACAACTAGATCTACACCAGTCTTCCAATGTTCAGCTTTACTTCCAGATACTAAAGAAATAACACGATACTTTTGCTATCGAATATTTTTTTACGAAAAAAGTAAGCCAACCAATTAAATGTCAAAACCGCTACCACCTTGGACAACTCTTACACAAATTTCGATTGGTCAGTCGAATCGCATGATCTTGATGTCTAAATTTATATAAACATTTTATATGGGGTTTATTATCCGACCGTACAACTCGCAATTGCTCGCTTTGGTTATAACAGATGAGCCATGCCCTGGCAAAAGGGGGTTTAATACATCTCCGTGATGCGTTATACCAAGCAAGTCATCTCTTAATTTATGGATACATGAAATCCAACAATTGACTGAATCATGAAGTAGACTAGTCCTTTGACATGTAGAAAATCGACCATGAGCAAGAACTTTCGATCTAAGTCAGCCTGTGCGGACTGCGCAAGTGGACCTGGGTCAATACTTTTTGGCAAATGCATTAAACCCCCTGTTCACAGAGCATGGCTTAAATCAATTTGATTAGGCGCTATTTCCCTGTCTATTGGTACTATATATCATTTACACTTGTGTCGATAGTTATCTAGCACTATCTGGGATACCAATATTTTTAAATGTTTCAGCATATCAGTTTTCTGAGGGCTTCAAAATCACAGATGAAATGAAACAAAGTTATGCCGAGGATGGATACGTTTTGGTGAGGTGAGTTTTTGCTTCTCTGCGTCCGGAAGATACGGCGGCTGATTGAAAAGTTGTGAAACTCATTTGAAAGAGTTTGATATTTGGCGGATATACATTATTTTTCGTCATAATAGCCTTTAGTATCTATACACATTTGCTAGCGATGTTCAAAAGGCCCCAATACCACTTTTAAAGAAGTCCTTTTCTTAACCGTTCAGAAGTTTTCCACTGCATTTATGACGTCGTCATCTGACCAAAAGTCCCACTGTGGGTACCAGAGATGGCATTTTTCAATTTTGGAAGTACGTGTAGATGACAGTCTAATGGGGCGAGAGCAATTTAATAAAGCAGATGCCCAATCAATCCAAAGCCAAGTTTCGTGTTCGAAGTTAAATATGATAATACAAAGTGCGTTGTTTGACTTGTTTTAGGGGCTTGTTCCCGCAAAAGGAAGTAAAGCATATAAAACAGGCACTTCAGACTGGGCCGTTCGCGGAACACACTTTCGGTGTAAGTACAGTATTAGTTGTACGGTCAGGTGGCAGGGGACTTGGAAACTTGTTCACGGTTGTAGTGAATCATGTCGCCCCTAGCCGAAGGCGAGGTGGGGACATGATTCGCCACAGCCGTGAACAAGTTTCCAAGTCCCCTGCCACCTGACCGTACAACGAATTTATTATACTTCAAAGTTTTACCATTCCACGTGTGTTAAGCGAAATTTACCTGTTTTTTTGGTTTAAAAAATTGAGTACGCTGACGAAATAGAATTTCCCTTCTGTGTGCCCCAATTCAATGAAAACTGACGTCACTGGGAACTGACGTCACTGAAACCTTGGTAAAACGTGCAGTTTGGTGCATAATCTCGATGTTAATCTTGATCGACGCCACCATTTTGGATGTTGTGTTAAAAGTGTAGTCATATATACGGGGCTCCCTAAAGGGAAACTGCTTTTACTTTGGTTTTGCCAGTGTACATGATATATATGTTCGGGGCATATTATCCAATCAGATCACGAGAAATTTCTTTGCAGTATAATAATTTTTACTGGCCCATACACGTGTCCAACAGACACATGTCTTTAGTATTTTTCATTGCCAATGTCGCCTTAGACATCTTTTGCGGATGGTGTAGATCAAGATCAGGCTACACCATCCGCTACCTGATACTAATCTTCCACCAAAACCGGTTTCAAAAGCAACGAAAGTGTATACTTTTAGACCTCGAGAAAGGACAGTCCATTTTTTTTTTTTTTTTGCAGCGATACAGTTAAACCTTTTGTTAGCCTTCAGGTCTATTCAGCAAGCACCTGTCCAAAGACTCGTATGTTTGTGTTCTGCATTCATCCCTATTTCAAGCACCACTTGTGTTCATCTGTCACCTGTCTTATGACCCCTACATTACAGTACTGCGTTGTACGATATCTGATGTTTTAGCGAATGGTGCTTTTCATTCTTCGATGAATGAAGATCGATAATAATAGGCTGCCATTTTAGATAAAGCGGAAATTGATAACCGTGTTCACTGATTCCTGTTTCAGTTACCGGATGACAGTGGTAAGGAGGCTCATATGATCCTGTGGAACCATCCTGGAGTTGACGTCACTGGCATGGTTGCAAGATGTGAGAAAATCGTCAACTCTTGTGAATCGGTACATTTAGTGATTCTCGAAACTCGTTTATTCTTAAAATGACCTTCCATCTAAACTGTCATTGTCAAAAGTAGACATACAAAAAGAATGAAGTTTGTCGTTTAAAACTTATATATCATACCTAGGACAAGTAAAAAATATCTGGAAGGTAAATTTATTCGAAAAAAGAAATATTCAAACTATTGTTGCATTTTTTAGTTTCACCATTGCAACATTTTTTTTTTTTTTAGGTTTTTGTTGTTGCTGCTATTGATGTTATTGTTGTTGACATCCTCAATCAAAACTGAGCATTTTAATTTTAGACCTTCGAATATTTCGATCGTTTTCCAAAAGTACTCTGCCTCCAGACGAAAAAAAAAAACCAAATGACGGTAGTCAGTCAGAAATTACGTTTCTTTCTAAATCTATAAAAAGAATAAGAACAGGAAATTAAAAAAAAAGTCAATTAATATGGACCCCAATTCATTGTACCATTTTACTTTTTTCTTTTCGAAGTTTCTTGATGCTGAGGTCTATCATTATCACACAAAATTGATGAAGAAACCTGCAAAAATTGGTGGTAAACATATTTGGCATCAAGATTATGGGTAAGATTTTTTTATGTGTTTGTTGAGAGTAGGGGGAATGGGAAAGGGTGGAGAAGAGGGAGGAGAGAGGTATCTGCAAGATGGTTATAAAGTTTGGAGCGGACTGTCTGTCGATAAATCCCGCAGCTAAATTTTGAATTTTCCGTCTGCAAATATACTCCTCACAAAAAGTTAAGCAACAATAAATTACCGCTGCACCAGAATTTTATCATTACGCATATAGACAATTTCATTGTATGAATGTAATGAGAATTGAGTTACAAACCAGTCCAAGCAATTCCGTACTTCTATTAGATGATGTTTCTCACTTACGGGCTTTTGAAGTAAGGCACTGTCTAAATCCACATGCAAAAAAGTGGCATTACTACCCAGATGTTTTAAAATCTCTAAAAATTCGTTCAGTCTGCAAAAGTCAGTAGACGGAATGGCCACTATTAGCAGGAATACAAGGTTGAACTCTTCTGGGCAATTTGAGTGGTCAGCAAGATCTCAATCTGATTGAGCATGAGTGGGACATTCTCGGTAGGCGTGCCAATGATGGAAATGTGAGGCCTCAGAACCTCCAACACCTTGAGCAACTTTTGAGTCAGGAATGGCAGGATATTCCACAACAACAGCTGGACGGCTTGATCTGGCCAATGCCCAGAAGAGTTCAAGCTTGTACTTGTGCTACTGGTGGCCACACCGTGTACTGACTGTGTCCCGGTTGCAGATTGACCAAATTTTAGAGATTTTAAAACATCTGGGTAGTATACCACTTTTTTGCATGTGGATTTAGACAGTGCCTTACTTTAAAAGCCTGTAAGCGAGAAACATGATCTGATAGAAGTACAAAATTGCTTGGACTGGTTTTTAACTCAATAATCATTACATTTATACAATGAAATTGTCTATATGTGTAATAATAAAATTCTGGTGCTGCGGTAATTCATTGTTGCTTAACTTTTTGTGAGGAGTATACATATTGTTATCACTCACAAAAAAATGCTATTATGTATTAAATTGCTATACAGAGATGTCAAACAGAAATAGGTGAAGAAAAGGAAAACAATTTATCAAACGATTATCACGGCCTTGAACAAGAGAGCCATTTGCCTTAAAGCGCTCACCTAAGTTAGGTCATCTACGACTGATAACGTTGAAGAGACCCTGGTTGTGATGATGTTAAAAACATATGATATAAACTCAGTGTACATAATTGGAAATAAGTTTTTTTCTCCATTCAAGTTTTTAATGTGTAATATTAGTGACATGAGTGCAACTCCAACTTTCATTAGAATTTTCCTGAAAATGTGGCTTCTAGAGTGCACAGAACGTTTTTATTACATTTGTCCCAGTGACCTATTTCTTCCCCCGATGTGACCAAGCTTCAGACTTGTCCGAGATATTATCAGGACAAACATTCTGACCAATCTTCATGAGTATCCGACTGAAAATCAGGCTTCTTGAGTGCATACAAGGTTTTTTCTAAAGATTTATCTCAGGGACCTACTTCTTTTACCCCACTTGACCAAATTTCGAAGTTGTCCGAGATATTATCAAAACAAATATTCTGACTAATCGTCATACCTATCAGAATGAAAATGTGACCTCTATTGAGGACATTTTTTTTCCTCTTAAGATTTGTCCTACTGACCTACTTGATGAAATTTCGAGTTTGTCCAAGATTTTTATCAAGAAAAACATTCTGACCAATTTTCATGAGTATCGGATTGAAAATGTGACCTATAGAGTGCATACAAGGTAATTTAAACACGACGGACGACCCAAGTTTTAGTGAAGCGTTTGAAAAAATGATTATTTATTTGTAGGTACTGGTACGGAAATGGATGTCTGTTTCCCAACATGATGACGGTTTTTATCGCCATTGATAAATGTGCCAAGACAAACGGCTGTCTGCAGGTGAGAACACACGTTTAAATAAAGGGAAATATTGCATTGTTTTCTCTAACCTTTACCAAGCAACAAAATTTTGGACTTGTCCAAATTGAAATTGCAGGTGACAAATTAAATGTAGCTCAAAAAGGAAAAGTTGTATGAGAAAGGATAGAAAACATTGTGGGAAATGGAGAAAATGCTGGTTACCAGCATTTTCTCCTTTTCCCACAATGTTTTCAAAGGCCTTCTACCTCAGGGTCGTTAAAACTCGGGATTGTGTGGCAAAGGGTTAATGCTTTATTAAACATTCCAGACTTTTAATGTCTCTTGAAAACATTGTGGGAAAATGAGAAAATGCTATGCTGATTACCAGCATTTTCTCCTTTTCCTATAATATCCTATAAAAGACAAATTTCCATGTTTTCAGTGACATAATTGGCTTGCAACACGCGAAAAGGGACATTCGGACATTTGCGTAAAGTGTCGTCTCGGATCAGCCTGCGCAGTCCGCGCAGGCTAATCCGAGACGGCACTTTACGACTATAGTAGATTTTGTGCTACAGTAGACTTGCACTAAGCAGAAAATTACATAAAAACGGAAAGTGTCGTTTCGGGTTAGCCTGCGCGGAGTGCGCAGGCTGATCCGAGACGACACTTTACGCAAATGTCTAAATGCCCCTCTTCGTGTGTTGCAGGCCATATAATTCGTCGTCTGCAAAGGTTTTCAATTTGGTTGAGGCTGAAATGGTGTCGTCTGGTGAGTTAAAACAATATAAACTTAATAAAAACTAATATAAATTTACATTAATGAAATCAAACTAAGCAAACGATCACATACTTATGGATCCATAATAGCCACATTTTTTTAACAACCGAGTAAAATCATGAGGTAGACTGGGCCTTGGACATACAGAAAATTGACAAATAGCGAAAAGTTTCTACCATTAAGCCCCCTTTTCACAGAGCATGGGGTCAAATGTATGTTCTGACTTTTTCTGTCCTTACTGTGCGATAGGTCCTTGTTTACAGGATCTATATTTTCAAGGCCCAATCACTATATCTGATCTCTATATCACGTAATAACTAATGTAATTACCATACTGTATGTTTTACATACGTGGAACAAATACAGATTGTGTTATGCGTTATATTTTGCCCTATCTTGCGTCTCATTCGGGAAACCTCGGGTGATTCGATGATGTAGTTACGGAATCGGCCGAGTTGTGACGTGTGGTGGCGTCTGTGTTTGGAGACCACTTCATTTATGGTTTTAGAAAGACAGGCCTACATCCTAAAAGGTTCCGTTTTAATGTTGTCAATGTGCATCGGAGATGTCTTAAAGTTTCACTGCCCATTCTGGAAAAGATATGAGCCATGCTTTGGTAAAAGGGGGTTTAATGCATTTGCAAAAAGTATCGACACAGGATTGCTGCCAGACCTATGTCGAAACCTTTTGCTTTTGGAAAAAATGTTACATGTCAAAGGATCATTCTACCCCAGGATTCAGTCGGTTATTGGACAAAATGAATTTCATGGATCTGTAATAATGAGATTACTTGCTTTATAATTGGCCTGCAACACGCGAAAAGGGGCATTCGGACATTTGCGTAAAGTGTCGTCTCGGATCAGCCTGCGCAGTCCACGCAGGCTTATCCGAAACGACACTTTCCGTTTTTATGTAATTTTTAGTATTGTGCAAGTCTACTGTAGCACAAAATCTAATGAAGTCGTAAAGTGCCGTCTCGGATTAGCCTGCGCGGACTGCGCAGGCTGATCCGAGACAACACTTTACGCAAATGTCCGAGTGTCCCTTTTGGCGTATTGCAACCTAATTATTATGTTACATCACAGAGATGCATTAAGCCCCCTTTTGCCAGACCATGTTTCAAATACGTTGACCAAAACAAAGAAGTGATCATTATCACAATAGTCCTATCTATTTTAGGTGCTGAAGGGGTCACATAAATGTGGAAGGATCGAGCATACGACCGTGGCTGGACAGACAGGGGCCGATATGGACAGAGTAAATGAGATTTTGAAGATTTGTCCATTGGAATACGTAGAAATGGAACCAGGTTAGAGAGTGCACTTTTCCCTTCACTTTAAAAATGTTTTTTGTTTCATTACAACAAGTGTATTTCCCCTGGATCAGTTTGTGAAAGGTTTCGATTAATGACTCATTTTTAGCTCCACTGGCCGAAGGCCAGCGGGCTTATGTCATGGCCTGTTGTCCGTCGTGCGTCCGTCCGTCCGTCCGTCCGTCCGTGTGTTAACTTTTTTTTAAAACGTCTTCTTCTCTGAAACTACCCATCCAATTTTGATGAAACTTCACAGAAATGATCCTGCCATGGTCCTCTTCAGAATTTCTTGAAAGAATTTAATTCCTTCGAAAACTCTGGTTGCCATGGCAACAAAACTGAAAAATTTTGAAAATCTTTGAAAATCTTCTTGTCTGAAACCGTAAGGCCAAGGGCTACCAAATTTGGCATGTAGCTTTATCTAGTGGACCTCTACCAAGTTTCTTCAATTTATAGCCCTGGGGTCAAAATTGGCCCCGCCCCGGGGGTTACAAGTTATACATGGGCTTATTTAGGGAGAACTTTAAAATTCCTCTTCTACCTAGCCATAGGGCCTAGAGCTACCAAATTTGGCATGTAGCTTTATCTAGTGGACCTCTGCCAAGATTGTTCAAATTATAGCCCTGGGGTCAAATTAGGCCCTGCCCGGGGGTAACAAGTTTTACATGGGCTTAAATAGGGAGAACTTTAAAATTCTTCTTTGACCTAGCCATGGGGCCTAGGGCGACCAAATTTGGCATGTAGCTTTATCTAGTGGACCTGTACCAAGGGTGTCCAAATTATAGCCGAGGGTCAAATTTGACTTCGCTCCGGGGGGTAACATGTTTTACATGGGCGGGCTTATATAGGAAAATCTTTCGCATCTAGCTATAAGGGCTAGGGCTATCAAATTTTGCATTTAGCTTTATCTAGGGGGTCTCTGTCAAGGGTGCCCAAATTATAGCCCAGGGGGTCAAATGTAGCCCCACCCCAGGGGGTCACAAGTTCTACATGGTCTTATATAAGGAAACTTTAATAATCTACTTGTACATAGCCATATTTAGGCCTAGGGCTACCAAATTTTGCATGTAACTTTATATAATGGGCCTCTACCAAGAGGGCCCAAATTTTAACTTTGGGGGTCAAGTTTGACTCCACACCAGGGGTCACAAGTTTTACATTGGCTTTTATAGTGAAAACTTGATAAACCTGTGTCATCGATCACATATTTTACAGGGCCTTTTATTCAGCAAACTTGTTTTACATGACTTTTTATTGGGCAAGATTAAAAAATCTTTTTGTTTATAACCACACATTCTAGTTTCATATTGTAGGTCTGGGGTCAAAATTGCCTTCATTCCAGGGATCGCAAGTTTAACATGGGCTTCAAAATATTGTCACTTCATTTTAAACATTAATCAAGGGAAATAACTCTTTTTATGAAAGATAAAGTTCGTTACTATTTACCTCCCTTGATTATCAAGCTGCAGTGATACATGATTGGTGCTAGACAAGTTTTTTAGCTCCACTGGCCGAAGGCCAGCAGGCTTATGTTATGGCCCGTTGTCCGTTGTGCGTCCATCCGTATGTTAACTTTTTAGCTCATTTGAGCACAACGTGCTCAAGGGGAGCTTTTAGCATTTGTTTCAACTCAATAAAAGAATTTTCAATCATACACCAAAACAAAAAATTATCCTCCACATATCTGACTGTGTTTACAAACTATGAAGTGTTCATATTAATACACCATGTCTACTGTTTGATGATGACTAGCTTAGAAAAAGTATTAATAAAATAAGTTTGAAAAAAAATCTTAGTGATTTATTATGACAATTGTTAGCACACATGTAACTCATTACCAAACGATAATATTTTAGGCTTGTCTAAATCGAAAGCACTTGCAGACGACAAAATAAAAGTGATTGAAAATTTGAAATTTGTTTTGTGAACAGTAGAAAACATTGTAAGAAAAGGAGAAAATGCTTTTCTAAAGCCTTCTTTCTCAGGGTCATCAAAAGTAGGGATTGTCTGGTAATAGGTTAAAAAGATATATTTCAAACTGAGATTGATGTATATACTTGTTTTTTACTGGCACTGAAGGTCCGTCCGTCCATCTGTCCGTGCGTGCATTAACTTTTATTTCAAACATCTCTGAAACTACTTATCCAATTTTGATGAAACTTCAAAGAAATGATCCTGCCATGGTCTTCTTCAGAATCCCATGACAGAATTTTATTCCTTCAAAAACTCTGGTTGCCATGGCAACAAAACTGAAAAATATAGAAAATTTTCAAAAATCTTCTTCTCTGAAACTGTAAGGCCTAGGGCTACCAAATTTGGCATGTAGCTGTATCTAGTGGGCCTCTACCAAGTTCCTTCAAATAATAGCCATGGGGTCTACCAAATTTTGCATGTAGCTTTATCTAGTGGGCCTCTACAAGGAGGGCCCAAATTATAGTCCTTGACCCAAGTTTGTCCCCACACCACGGAACACAAGGTCACCAGTTTTACATGGGCTTTTGTAATGAAAACTATCTTAAGTCATTATGTTACTAACCATTATAAAGACTAAGGCTATTAGATTTAGCCCTGTCTCATGGGTTTCATGTTTTACAGGGCTTTTCATTGAGAAAAATTTGAAAATCTTCTTGTTTATAACATTCAAGAACTGAATTATTTGGTATGGAGCTTTATATTGTGGACCTCCACCAGGATTCAAATAATTATAGCTTTGCGATCAAAATTGGCTTTGCCCATGGATCACAACTTTCTCGTAGGATTAGATAGAAAAATGTTTGCATGTCCTCGTGTTTGAAATCAATTTGCTGAATATTGTAATGTTTGGCTTGTAGTGTTTTTACTTAATAGCCAGTGGAGCGATACAGGGCCATCATGGCCCTCTTGTTTAATTTTTTGTTATATATTGTTTTTCGGAACACATAAGATTGATATGCTTGTAATTATTTGGAATCAAATGGTAATATCTGTCTGATTGTTCTTCACTAAAACCTACCTTGTGGGTAGACGTACTAAATAGAATTGTCTCATCTAGATAATTCTAATGAGTACCTACAACAAAGCTTTCATTAAGTGAAGAAAGTTATATTATAGAATTTGTTTACCCTCTGTATTTTTGCTCAGCCCAATTCTTTTCTGAGATTGATCATTGCAAAAGAAATAATTTCTCTCTCTTCGCTGAAAATTATTCCGACAGTGGGAAAGCAGCCAGTGGCTTGGGAATAACATTGAGCAAAGCACTACTAAAAGAATCTCCAGGAAAAGCATAAATAGGTGCACTGGCCACCGCAATATAACTTAAATCATGCTGATTGATTGATTGATTGATTGTTTGGTGTTTAACGCCGTTTTCAACATTATTTCAGTTATATCGCGGCGGCCAGTGCACCTATCCATGCTTTCTTGGAGTCTCTCTTACCAGTACTCCACACAATTTTTCCTTCCAAGCCACTGGCTGCTTTCCCACATAACCAATTCTCGAAACAATGATCAGCGGTGGGAGAGGAATGAATCCTGTCGCAATGACTATCATTAATCCTCGGAAGGAAATTGGCCGAGCCGGGGATTGAACCCACGACCCCCTGTTCTCAAGTCCTGCGCGTTACCGACTGAGCTACCGGGGCTCGGCTAAATCATGTTGAAAAACGTCGTTAAACACAGATCAACGAACAATTGACCATCTTTCATCTGGACCCGTTGTTTATATTTTAGGGGACGCATTGTTCTTTGACTGTAACTTGCTGCACTGTAGCAGTTCGAATACCAGCTTGGACCGAAGGTGGGCCTTCCTGTGTGCCTATAACAGGGTCGACAATAACCCAACATTTGAACATCATCACCCGAGATATACTAAGCTGGAGAAGGTAAATTATTTTAGTCTCTGTATTTTGACTTTAAATAGGTCTTTACTACACAATCCTGAGTTTTTAACGACAAGGCTTTTGAAAACATTGCGGGAAAAGGAGAAAATGCTGGTCACCAGCATTTTCTCCTTATCCCACAATGTTTTCTCCCCTTTCCAAGACAACTTTGTCCATTTGAATTACATTTCATTTGTTGTCTGCAATTGTCTTCAATTTGGACAGGTCTTATATTTGGTCGTTTGGTAAAGAGTTAAAAATTCTCATTCTCACGCGCGCTTACATGGCATTTTAGTAATTTGGGCTGGGGCAGCATCTGATCTTTACATCATGTTGTATATCGCTATTGAAAACATTACGGTAAAGGTTGAAAGTTTATAATATATTTTAACCTGTATCTATTTATTAAATTTGAATTGATCTTTTTTTTTTATCTTTTCCAAGAAAATATATTTTCAAAGTTATTTGCTTCAAATTGTTCTAAGACATATTGCTTTAAAGTGTTAACACTTTACGAGACATTTTATTGCTGACAGAATTTGCAGGCGACAAATTAAATGTGATCTAAAAGATTTGATTTAGAAACTGCAGAAAACATAATGGGAAAAGGAGAAAATGCTAGTTAACAGCATTTTCTCCTTTTTCCATAATTTTTTCAGACTCTTCGTTTATCATAGTCGTAAAGACCACAGAATCAGTCAGTAAAGTGTTTTCACCTACTTCCGCTTTTATAACAGGTACCCGACTCGGCCATAGTGGATTGCAAGGAGTTTACCAACATGGACGGAAAATGGTTCCTTGACATTGACAAAATAAGTGTTCAGGTACATGGCCGAAAGGTGCCAGTGTCTGAGCAATGATGTCATCAGCGACGTCATCACAAAGTTGATGATGATTATGATGTTCTGAACAATGATGATGGTTTTCTTTTCAAACAGACACGGTTTATTACGCATTGACAATCAATGTAGATTTTTGTACATCTAGAGTTTCCGGTTAATAGTTGTACAACGTTTCAATGAAGACAGAAAATCTACATTTGCATTCATTTAAGGGAGATGATAATGCTAATGTTTTCAAAATTCTCCTTCGCCATGGATGTCACGGAATCGTTCGGTAAAGGAATTTTGACCTACTTTTATAACAGGTACCTGACTCGGCCATATTGGATTGCAAAGAGTTTACCAACATGGACGGAAAATGGTTCCTTGACTTCGACAAAATGGAAGTTCAAGTTCATGGCAGATGGGTGCCATTATCTGAGCAATGATTTCATCACTTGCATCATCACAAAGTCAATGATGTTTGATGATGCTGTTTTTTAATGGTTCTGTTTTTTTACACAGACTGGTACAGTTTGTTAAACATTGCCAACCTATTTATATAATTGTAGGAGCGTATTACAAACAATGGGTGGGATAAGATCAGAGTTCTAGGTAGGTGGGGATATTTGAATCCTCGAAAAAAATGCACAGAATTATGTAAAAATGAAAAGATTTCTCCCGTAGCCAAAAGGTTTTAAAAAAATAGTCTCTAGCAAGACTAAATAGTCGTCCGTTGCTGGAAATGCTTTCAATTCCAATGGTGTTTTTGATTTTATGACGTTATGGGAACCTCACATGACGTCATTTAATCAAGTATTTCCAGAATTCATAAATTTGTAGGTATCGCATATAATTCAAATGGTTAAAATAAACGTATTTCTTGACACTCATTTATGTGATCAAAAAGAATCTAATATTCTATCGCCGGTGGCGCGCTTTTAAAATTGCATTTTCTGGTCTCCTACAGGATATAGTTGAATTTCGCCTCAGAAGCCAAGTTATGTCAGATTACATACAACTCTGTAACATTTTCTGTATGTATTAACTGATGAATGATGGGCCAGTGGTTTTTAGTTACAAAAATGATCATGAAATAAATTTATTTGAGGTATTTTTTTATGTCTCATCCAAGTGTTGACTTCCATTTTGTGTAATGTCACCATAGGATTCAAAATTAATAATTTTCTAACTTGTACCATACTGGCAGTTCCAACCACTTGACCACTTGACCAAACAACCCAGTGCTTTAATGAACCTGAAAAAAAAGGCCTTTGAAAAAAAATGTGTGAAAAGGAGAAAACGCTGAAAACCAGCACATTTTCCTTTTCTCGCAATTATTATTTAATTTCTACCCTTCAATGGACAATTTCAAATATTTTGAGTCACATTAATTTGTTGTCTGCATACCTTTTTCCACTTGGGGATAGGCCTCATAATTTTTTGTCTGTTATAGAGTTCACACACAATCCCTGTCCTCTTCAGTTAGATGTCAGTAAAGACATGTTTATCGCTTTACCACACAATCCCGAGTGCTAACGACCCTGCAAGAGAAGTCTTTTGAAAACATTGTCGGAATCTATGCAAGATCAGAAAACATGATGGGAAAAGGAGAAAATGCTAGTAACCAGTATTTTCTCCTTTTCCACCATG
This sequence comes from Hippopus hippopus, assembly GCA_946811185.2. Lineage (NCBI taxonomy): Eukaryota > Metazoa > Mollusca > Bivalvia > Cardiida > Cardiidae > Hippopus > Hippopus hippopus. The sequence goes on along the minus strand of OX328103.1, from coordinate 7,487,610 downwards.
TTTTCTAATCGTGCATAGAACAACTCAGTCATTTGAGCAACATTCACTTTGTCGTCTTCCATTTTTTTGAATTTGGATGGGTCTAAAATTGTGTCATTTAGTTTCAAATAGTTGAATTCCATTTTGAGCATATAGGTCAACGGCCTAACATACATTTTGAGTTGTCATGATGAAGACAAAAAAGCATCATTAATATTGCTATTGAATATAACAAAGAAAAGAGTTAATTCAATTCATTACCATACGACAAAATTGTAGGTTCGTCCAAATTGAAAGCATTTGCATGTGACTATTTAAATCTATTATAATTCATTTCTATTTATATTTATATCATTACAGTTTACTGTCTTTCTTAAGTATGTTTAATTGTTCATTTTCCTCCTCGACCGTTAAATCTGGAAATTTCTGTGGCATCATACGAGGCGGTTCTATTTTGGGATCACATCTATATTTAGAAAAGTCATTGACACCTTCACTTCGTAAATAGTCCTCGTCAAGTAAAACAGCACCATTTAACCTGTATAATTGATAATCAGTTAGACCAGAGATTCTTATAAAAAGTCAGTTGTCAGAAAGTTAGAATAGATACGAAACAAGAGGGCCATGATGGCCCTGTATCGCTCCACTGGCTTTTTAACCCTTTACCACACAAATCGAAGTGTTAATGACCCTGAAAGAGAAGGCTTTCAAAAACATCGTGAGAAAAGGACAACATGTTGTCAGCCAGTATTTTCTCCGTTTCCCACAACGTTTCTTATTAATGGCATTGACAGAGACATACAGCATAAAAAGTCTGTATGGTAATAAACTTACTTTGAAAACATAACCTCCACCCCGCCCGCCAGACAAAAACAGTCATATCTTTTTAAATGCAAAGATAATGTCAGTGAATACAAGCAGGTTTATTCATTAGCATGAAAGGTAAAGTTCTGAAAAAATTTGAGTGATAGAAACCTTACTTTAAATTAAACATTCCATTCATGTGAGCATAACCATTAGCATCAAAATAAATCACTCTCCCTTAAAATAGAACATTTCCTCTCCAAAAAACTTGAATACAAAACTCCAATAATGTGTAAGTGCAGTTTGATAATCAAGGGAGGTAAATAGTAACAAACTTTATCTTGTATAACAGGAGTTATTTCCCTTGATTACTATTTTAAATTACAGTCACTATATAAGCCCATGTTAAACTTGTGATCTCCGGGGCAGAGCCAATTTTGATCCCAGGGCTATAATATGAAGGAATTTGATAGAGGTCCATTAGATAAAGCTACATGCCAAATTTGGTAGCCCTGGGCCTTATGGTTTCAGACAAGAAGATTTTCAAAGATGTTCAATATGTTTCAGTTTTGTTGCCATAGCAACCAGAGTTTTTAAAGGAATCAAATTCTTTCAAGAAATTCTAAAGAGGACCATGGCAGGATCATTTCTGTGAAGTTCATCAAATTTGGATGGGTAGTTTCAGAGAAGAAGAAGTTTGAAAAAAAAGTTAACGCACGCACGGACGGACGGGCGCACGCACGCACGGACACCTGGCCATGACATAAGCCCGCTGGCCTTCGGCCAGTTGAGCTTAAAATTGAGTCATGCTCTATGATAAGGGGCTTTAACTGTATCTGCAAAAAGTATCGACCCTGGTCGGCCTGCACAGTCCGCGCAGGCTGACCAGGGTCGAAACTTTTTGTCATTGGTCAGTTTTCTGTATGTCAAAGAACCATTCTTATCCCGTGATTCAGTCGTTGTTAGATAAAATGGATTTTATTGATCCATGATTATGTGATAACTTGCCTGGTATAATGCAACATGGAGACTTATTAAACACAATGTTTCAAGAGAAAGGCTCGAAGTGTCAAGGAAACAATATCTAAACTAAGGTACATCATAGACCTCGGAACAGGTGCGGTAGAGGCAGTGGCTGCTACCTCAACATTTATAACGAAAAAGCGAGAGGAAGCTTATTTATCCTTTTCGCCCTAATGGGTAAAAAAAACAATCACAATGTTTCGCTTTGCTGTCTGATCCTAATCTACATCATCCGGAAATGCATAAAAACCTAGCATTTGGCACCCATTGGATCCATGCGGGACTCTTACAACGTCCTCCTTAGTATCAGAGTGCTTACAGCACTTTGATTATTTTCAGAATTTTGCCGTTTTCGTCCAGGGTTTCGCCCCTTTGTTTTTAACAAGAGTCTGCTTCGAGCTTAGCCTAATTGGCACAGTTTTTCAACTTTACCACCTATTCAATTTTCATCTACAAGAAGGACGAATGAAATGTTTTTGTGGTTATACAATAATCATATGGAATGACTGATAAGAAAACGAGAAACCGTTGATTATTTACGTCAAAATTCGAGCAGAATTCTCATTCGTATCTATACGACGTTCTCCTTTGTAGAGAGTATCACAGTTTTCCGGCTTGTTATTGCGCAAGAATCAAAACAGGGCCCAGCATTCATTGTGCGGCTTTTAAAGAAGATAGACGGCTAACGGTCATTCTGCAGTCCTGTAAACATCTGTGAAATATGCCGATCAAAAGTTGTACTACTAATAGTATAAATGGCGATAATATTTTAAGATATTAGATGATAGAAATGGATAACCATTTGAAATGTACCAACATGCTAATTTCTATTTTCAACTTTTACAAAAATGCCTGTACACATCAACCAAACAGACCTATACAGACTTACTTATCTGTGGGTTCGTTGACGATTCCCAGTACTGCATCGGCAAATATGGCAGGATGACGCATGTGACTGTCAGGTACCCCTAATACATCAGTCACGTGTGCTTTGATAGCGGTCGCTGGCCACAATGTACTGATGCTGACACCTGCAATTTTAAACATTTTCCGCTGTCTATTCCAAGTATATCGTCAGCAAAAATGGCGGGGTGATATTAGAGGAGCTATTCCAATCTATATAATCAAACAACTCTTCAAAAAAACTTTATACGACTGAATTCAGTGAGGCAATATTTTATAAATCACAAAAAAAAAGCGTAGGAAATAAATATTCTTTTAACGGTGTTTCTACTGATTGTAGCTTTCCACGGTATTTTACGCCATAAATCTACATGTACGTTCTGTGCAGTCTGATCTTGCTCCACGCCACCCGCAAAAGCTTTTTCATCTTCATTGGCAGCGAAAGAGTTAAGGTTAACATCAGACTCGTGTTTCTTGAATTTCATTGGTTAATCATACCTGCATCCTGAATTTCATTGGCCAATCCTTTAGCAAGTAACGTCATTCCTATTTTACTGATACTGTATGGCGTTTTACCTTTGAGGAACCTGCAAATAAATAATTTCTTTTTAAATACAGAAATTGCCGTAGCCACAAGGATGTAAAACTGTTTTGCTGCTGAGTTTAAATTCTGTACCAGATGGCAAAAATTTTAGATTTGTCCAGATCAAAAGGAATTTCAGAAGAATCAAATGTTGCTCAAATAGGATTTGTTCTAGAAAACGGAGAAAACACTGTGGGAAAAGAAGAAAATGCTGGTAACCAGCATTTTCTTCTTTTCCTACAATGTTTTGAAAGGACTACATGTATCTCTCATGGTCATTTAAAGTCTGGATCGTGTGTAAGAGTTACACAAAAAAGTACCAGTAACCACAGTAATGTAAAATTGTCTTGGTGTAGTGTTTTAAGTCGCTTTAAACAGTGACCAAGGACACTCCCATGAAAACCCCAGCGGCTCAAAGAGGATCAGACCTGAAGTATTCAGTTTTCCAACCCTAAACCTTCACCAGACTGACCCAAGCAAGCTTCCTGGGGTAAATACAAGTCCTAGAAACTACTCACCTGCTATATATGGGTGGGGCAACAAGTACAATTTTACCAGATTTCTGTTGAAGGAGCATCGGCAACACTTCTTGTACCATGATATACGCCCCACGAACGTTAATGTCCATCATAAGATCAAACCGCTTTAATGGCGTCTCAAGTACTGGCTTCCACAAGATGGCGCCAGCGTTGTATATGGCGACATCTACACGCCCAAACCTAAATCAATGTCAAAAATAAATACGTCTTTAATCGCTGAATCGGGATTTGTTGTTTTTTGTTGACAATGTAAATCAAGATCAGCCTTTAGGTAACATGCAGTCTGATCTTGGATCTACACTTACTTTGGTTGTATGACAGGCACAAAACAGTCCTGAAATACTATAAATAACAGAAATAATGACTGTGTGTACCAAATGCATAGTTACTGATGTACATGAAGCTTGCAGAGTTTGATTTTCAGCCTTCTGCAACAAAACGACGTTTTGTTCACAGGCTATAGTGTATAGAGACACCATTACACTATCGTGGGGTGTAGAAAGTGCAGTCTGATCTTGGATCTACATTGCCCATCGTGGTGAGAATTTCTCAAGTAAACACAGCTTTCGTATACTGCAAAATAAAAGCTCCAAGTATTACATGCAGATGAAACCATTTATTCATTTAGTAACTTAAGGATTGAGACTTGTTTTAGAAAGGCGCAAATTACACTATTTAAATCGTTTTTTGTAATCGTTTGTTAGTATTGGAGTTTAACACCGGTTTAACAGCTTAGTTCAAATCACGGCGGTCAGTGCACCTACGTATGTGTTTCCTGGCTTTCTCACAACAGTGGTAATACAACTTTCCTTCAAGCCACTGACTACTTTTCTCACATACAGAGGTGAGAGACGAAAAATCGCCGGAAAAAAGGAGTGTCTCAACTGGATATCGAAACCGCAACCACAAGGTCACGAGTCAGATACTCTAACCACCGAGCTACCCGGACTAAATCATTACTGAAACGCATTTTATGATCAAACATCACACATATCAGCATGCTGACAAATATAGACTTACTTTTCTCTGCAACTCTTTATCGTATTTACGATATCAGTTTCCTTTCTACAGTCACAACGAATGGGAAAAGCCTTCCCCCCACTTTGCTCTATTTCAGCAGCCACACTGTGTATAGTGCCCGGAAGCTTGGCCGATTCTTCCACTGTTTTGGCCGCCACAATCACGCCATAGTCGTTGTTGGCTAACGTTAAAGCTATCTGGCGACCGATACCTCGTGATGCTCCGATAACGACAGCCGCTTTCATAGTTCACCTACAAAAAATCAGAATAACACATCTATATTACAGTGACAGTCCACTTAATCATGTGTTTCCTGGACCTCAGAAAGCCGCCACACTGTGTGTAGTGCCCCGAAGTTTTGCCGACTGGGTTTGGCCGCAACAATCACGCCATGGCGACTGGTACCTCAAGACGCTCCAACAACAACAGCCGCTTTCATAGCTCGCCTACAAACAGTCACAATAACAGATTTATATATTACAGTGACAGTCCACTTAATTATCAAAAACCCGCCACACTGTGTATAGTGCCCTGAAGCCTGGCCGACTTTTCAACGCTTTTGGCCTCAACAATCACGCCATAGTTGTTGTTCGCTGACGTTAAAGCTATCTGCCGACCGATACCTCGAGACGCCCCAATAACGACACCAGATTTCATAGCTCGCCTACAAGAAGTCAGAATAGCAGATTTATATCACAGTGACAGTCCACTTAATTATGTTTTTCCTGGGTATCAAAAGTACTAGGCTGGTGCTTTCCGTAACAAAGACGGAGCTACGTATTAACCCTTTACCGCACAATGCCGACTTTTAAAGACCCTCGGAAAGAAGCCTTTTTTAAAAACATTGTGGAAAAGGGAGAAAATACTGGTAACCAGCATTTTTCTCCTTTTCCCAAATGTTTTCTACCCTAGCAAAGAACAATTGCACTATTTGAGCCACATTGAAATTTTCGTCTGCAAATGTTTTCCATTTGAAATCTTGTCGTCTGGTAAAGGATTAAAGTTGAGTAATAAATGATTGAATAGTGTCTACCTCAAAATAATATCATAGTACTTTAGGCAGACGATATTTTTGTATCCTTGCAGTGGACTACCTTGCAGCAAACAATGTGGTAAAAGGAGTTGAAATCTGGCATTTCTATTTGCTTGTTCTGTTTTTGTTCGCTTTGTTGTACCCTTAGAGCACTGAATAAACTCAGCCGACATTTCCATTCCAGGAAAAAAAGACCATAATAAGAACAATGTCGATGTTGCTATAGTCCAGAATGTGTAAAAGGGTTTTTAGGATAATAATGGCCTGCAACACACGGAAAGGGGCATTCGGACATTTGTGTAAAGTGTCGTCCCGGTCCAGCCTGCGCACTCCGCACAGACTAATCCGAAACGACAATTTCCTTTCTTATGAGATTTTCTGTTTTGCGCGAGTCTACTGTGGGACAAAATCTAATGTAGTCGTAAAGTGGCGTCTCGGATTAGCCTACGCGGACTGCGCAGGCTGATCCGAGACGACACTTTACGCTAATGTCCGAATGCCCCTTTTCGCGTGTTGCAGGCCATTATTATATTGAGTACATGTATCAAGGTACAGCCGTCACTGAATCGCAAGATGTAAGATAACAAACGTCGACCTTTTTCAACCCCTCAGCAGACGACCAAATGTTTACATTTCAGCATTAAGCACATATTTGCAACCGACAAATAAAATCGTGTCCAAGTAACATAGTAGATTCTTTTCAGTGTCTTCAAAACTTAAGAAACTAGAGCTGTCACTGAATGTGACTTAATACCTCCGCCAGCACTTTGTCAGAAACAGGCAATTATTTGTACACAGACGGACACACGGACGGACACACGGACGAACAAACGGACGGACAAACGGACAGACAGGCTGATTCCAGTATACCCCCGAAAACATTCGTTTTGCGGGGGTATAAATATGGTGAGAAAAGGAGTTACCATCATTTTCTTCACTTACCACATTGCTTTCAAAAGCTGACTTTTTAAGGACCGATAAACACCGGGTTGTTTGATGAAAGATTAACCCTTTACCACACAGTGCCGACTTTTAACGACCCATGAGATAGAAAGTGCTTTTGAAACCGTTGTGGAAAAAGGAGAAAATGCTGATAACCAGCATTTTCTCCTTTTCCCACAATGTTTTCTACCGTTCCAAAAACAAACTTCAATTCCTGAGTCACATTTATGTTGTTGTCAGCCAATGCTTTCAGTTTGGACAAGTGTAAGATTTTGTCGTTCGGCAAAGAGTTAAATACACGCACTTCTAACAGCCTGAAATAAATTTTCCGTAGTCGACTTTGAAAATTTATTTTTTACAGTGTCAGAAATTATCACAAATTAAAGTTTTTTTCATAGATGAAATTGAAGTTATTTTGACAGGAGGAAAAGATTGTACTTTTGGCACGTTGTTTTAGTCTGCTGCCAGACAAACATCGTGACAAGTTAAGAATTTAATGAACTGAGCAGTTTCAGCATGTGCAGCATTTTTTCGTTGAAAGATCACGCTACAGATGTTTATCTTGGTAAATTAAAAACGGCTACGGACCAGAGCACATGAAGATTTTAAAAGTTAGATCGTATCTATACTATAGGCCTTGTCTAGACCTGAATGCAGTACAATAAACCTTGCCGTCTGTTTCAGTATAAATCATTCAGTTTTTTTTTTCCATTGAACAAAGAACTAATATCCGATAGTCCTATCTTAACTATAATGAAACCTAACTTTTAAAAGAAAATAAGCTGAACAAGAAATCCGTTGAGATTCAACACAAGTTAAGTTCAGAATAACAGCGAGTCGTGCGAGGTTCCGGGTAGACAATTTACACGGTTAAGTTCTTAAGTATACACCGCCAACTGCAGTTAGTTAAGCTGTTAAAGTATTTCACTTACTTTTAAGATGACAGTGACTTTTGTCGTGATTGGAGTTGACGTGGGTGGAACAAACACCGATGCTGTACTTCTAGATAAAAATGGGAAAGAGGCATGCGTAATATCTAAAGCTAAAACGTACACAACTAGCGATGTTACTAACGGTGTACAGGTAGCAATACACCTCGCTTTAATCAACACCCGGAAAGAAAATCGACCGCTTGCAGTTCGCCAAGTTAATGTAGGAACAACTCATTTCATCAACGCTATCGTTGAAGGGAAAGGATTGTCGAGGGTTTCGGTTATTCGGTTGTGTGGAACAGCATCAAGAAAACTGCCTCCTTTCAGTGATTTTCCAGAACGCCTGACGGATATCATTAAAGGAAGTGTACATCTAGTTGGAGGTGGATACCTATTCGATGGCAGAGAGATAGAATCAATCAATGAAGAGGAAATCATACGCTGCGTTGAACAACTGAAAAAGGCCAAGGAGGAGAATATCGTTGTTTCGGGTATATTTTCGCCTGTAAGACAACAGCAAGAGGACAAAGTAGTGGAATTAATAAGGGATCTTTATCCTGAGGCAAGTATAACTGCTAGTCACCAAGTCGGTAAAATAGGTCTGTTAGAACGAGAAAATGCGGCTATTCTAAATGAAAGCATCAAACATTTATGTCGTAAAACCATTACTGGATTACGAGGTGCACTGGCAGATATCGGTCTCAGGTGTCCAATGTACCTGACACAAAACGATGGAACAATTATAGATGAAGAGCAGGCAATACAATTTCCAGTAATGACATTTGCTTCTGGAATGACAAACAGAATGCGAGGTGCGGCCTTTTTGTCTAATCTAAGTGACGCCATTGTTGTTGATGTCGGGGGAACAAGCACAGACGTTGGGGTTCTCTTGAAGGGGTTCCCAAGGGAAGCCTCGTCCGAGGTCATGGTAGGGGGAGTTAAAACCAACTTTCGCATGCCAGATGTAATAAGCATTGGCCTTGGAGGAGGTTCCTATGTCAACGAAACCAAAGACGCAAAAGGTGACCTGCGTGTTACTGTTGGGCCAAGAAGTGCCGGGTACAATATTAGAAATGAAGCTCTTGTATTTGCGAAACCGACAGATACCAACATTCATAGGAAAATTACAGCCACAGATATTGCCGTGGCTAACAACATTGCATCTCTGGAAGCTGCGAATACACAAAATCTAAAACATCTGCAATCAGAATTGATTGACAAAGCAACGCGAGATATTCATGATAAAGTTTCAAGCTGCATTGATCAAATGAGATTCAACGACCGAGATTTGCCCTCGATTTTAGTAGGTGGTGGAAGTATCTTGATTGATAAGATATTCAAATTTGATGGAATTTCAAATGTCATAACTCCTGACAACTTCGATGTTGCAAATGCGGTTGGAGCTGCATTGAGCCAGATATCCGCAACCGTTGATCGCGTTGTCGACCTTGGTAATTACTCAGAAATGAAAGAATTTCGTTCTAAAACAGGAAATGAAAGTGTTAAGCCATTGAAAGACGAAGACAAAGCCAAAGAATCAGTTCGAAAAGAAATTCTTGAGAAAGCTAGAGTTCTTGCAATGAATGCAATTACACAAGAAGCAAAGAGTAACATAATGGCGGCCGGGGTAAAGCCGGAGTCTGTTATTGTTGTTGAAAAAGACGACGTGACCTTGGCCTACATTCCAGGAAATGCTGTAAGAATTAAGTTAAAACTAGTGGGTGACATACAGACCAACTTGAACGAATCCCAATCGGTTGTTGAGGAAGAGGTTTTTTCTAGAAAGTTAACACAAAGCCAGCAAATACTTAAACAGTCAGTTACCTCCACTGGAAAGATGTTAATGAATGAAGATGTTAAATTGATGCCATCGGACCCGAAGATTGACCCTCAATCAGGCGAATGGTTGATATCAGAATACGATGTCGAATGTATCAGTATTGGGGCAGGAATACTTGGTTGTGGTGGGGGTGGGAATCCTTACATTGGGAAGTTATTAGCTATTAAAATGCTAAGAGAAAACAAAACTATGCGGGTTTTCCGCCCCTCTAAGTTTCTCCAAGATTTCCATCCTGAGAACGACCTGGTAACTGTAGTCGCATTTATGGGTGCACCACTGATATTGTATGAGAAGCTGGTATCTGGAAATGAGACAACTGAAGCTCTCCGTTGTATACAAGACATTTATAGATATTGTGGCTACAATGACGGAGATTTGGTACTAGCTGACGGCGTCAAAGTTGAGGAAAAGTCTGGTGTTAAGTACATCGATGATTACAAAATTGACAAAAAAGGTCATGCTTCTGAAGTTGAGCTTGGTAGTAAGAAAATTGTTGCTATAATGTGTGCTGAGGTCGGTGGCATGAATTCAATCGAACCTCTGTTGGTTGGTGGTGAGCTAGATATCCCTATATTGGACTGTGACGGCATGGGGAGGGCGTTTCCGGAACTGCAGATGTTCTGCCCCTTTATGTATGGCTGTCGACCGTATCCCTGTACTCTTGCTGATGATAAGGGCCGCCGTGCCGTCGTTCTTAAGTCAGATTCGCCCAAACACCTTGAAAACCACTTCAGAGACGTTGTAATTAGTATGGGATGCAGTGGCGGTATTGTTTTGTCCCACTTCAATAAGGATGAAGTTATGCATAAAACTGTGCACCACAGTATCAGTCATGCGTGGAAAATCGGCGACACAATAATCAAGGCCCGTATTAGCAACGAGTCTCCTGTGAAACGTCTAACAGAATCGGAGAATGGTAAACTTCTAATATATGGCAAAATAAAAGATATCCTCAGAGAAACGACAGGAGGATTTAACAAGGGACAACTTGTTATTGACGGTCTAGACGAGTTCAGAGAAACTACCATGACAAATGATTTCCAAAATGAGTTTTTAATGGCTAAAGTAGACAGTTCTGGTGAAGTTCTTGCATGTGTTCCTGACCTTATCTCTGTCATGGACCCAGATACAGCACAGCCTATCGCTACAGAAGAAATTCGATTCGGTATTCGCGTGGTCGTCGTTGCATTTAGGGCACACCCTTTGATATCATCTGAAACGGCCCTTAAGTTTGTGGGACCCCAAGCTTTCGGCTATCCGGAAAATGTGAAATATCAACCATTGTGTGACTACCGGGACATAGATCCGGTGCCTCCTAAGTGAGATAACGTGTGGAAACTCGAGATCTACAAATTGTTTGACGTCTACTAATGGCTGTTTCACTATAGACGACTCTTTAAAGTACGAGTTATGTACTCTTTAGTACGGGTTAAGATTTAAACAGGAAAAAAACTGGACTTGGTCAGTCAATAGAAAACATAGAGTGTTGCACTTTCAAGGCTGTTAGGGTAATTTTTCCCATTAATTCATTACCAAACTACAAAACTTTAGACCTGTCCAAATCGAAAGCATTTGCAGAATTATATGTTGCACAAATTATGACTTTTGTCTCTGAAAGGGTATAAAACATTGTTGGAAAAGGAAAAAATGCTGATTACCAGCATTTTCTTCTTTTTCCTCAATCTTTTCAACAGCCCCTTTCCTCAGGGTCGTTAACATTTCAAAGCCAAAGCGTGTGGTAAATAGTTAAACAGTGGTGGGGTAAATCCTGGACCAAAATGCATGTTTTGTAGTCTAATCGTGCTCGTCGCTGTCTGCAATATGTTGTAAATTTATCATCTACATCCTATTGGTAAATTAATCAGAATTTTCTGTATTTGCTGTGTACAGTGGAAAATTTTTGCTTGTAGCTTTGTAAGGGAAATACTTAGTTTTACACCTTTATTTAGATTTGTTATCTTTTTTCATTTTTAGCTTGGCTGTTTTCGAAGAAAACGTTAGGGTATTGTCATAGCCCTGGCGTCGTCGTGTGCGTCGTTTTCGTGCAAAAACTTTGAAATTTTGTAATATCTCTGTTTTTACTGAAGATACGTGTATTTACTTCAAATTCGTACTGGACTAGTTCTTAATTACCAAAAGGGGAACCTATACAACAGGAGCAGGAAGCCATCAAAACATTTTTGACACAGTTATGCCCCTTTTTCGACTCGAATTCTCAATAAAAGCAACTGCAGCCAAGCCTTGGCCTTTGAATGAGATTTTCTTGTTCTCCACGCGCGTAGCTATTGCAAATAAGACCCACGATGTGACACTGAACAAGTATCAGTGCGCTGACAGAAAGATTTCAAAAGGTGTTGAGGTATTATCCCTTTAGCACACAATCCCGAGACTTAACGAACTTGACTGGGAAAAGGGGCCTTTGAAAACATTGTTGGAAAAGGAGAAAATGCTGGTAACCAGCATTTTCTCCTTTTCCCACAATGTTTTTTACCCTATATGTGACAAAAATCTTTATTTTAGCCACATTTAATTTATCGTCTGCAAATGCTTTCAATTTGGAGTTGTTCCAAACGAATTTTTCCGTCTAGCAGCAGACTACATTTGATAACATAGTGGCAGAAAGGTAAAATAGTTTGCGAAAAGTAATTTATCTTTATGCTACACCGATTTTTCTGTGTATTAGCATATTGACCCTCATGCACACAATCTGGAGCAGTGACGACTGTGTGGTAGAGGCTTTTGAAAACGTTGTGGTAAAAGCAGAAAATGATCGAAACCTTCATGATTGTTTTCTATTCTTTCAGGTACAAATGCCTTCGTTTGAACCATATTTAATGAACTTGACGTCCGTAAATGCCTTGACTTGGATAAGTACAAACTTTTGTCGTTTGAAAAGAGTTCAATCTTTTCTAGTGTTTATCATCCATATTTTGTCCCGCTGATGATCGTTTCGACGATGACTATGTGGGAAAGCAGCCAGTGGCTTGGGAAGAGAATAGTGCACAGTAGTGGTAAAAGAAACTCAAGGGAAAGCATAGATAGGTGCACAGGCCGCCGAGATATACCCGAAATATTGTTGAAAACGGCGTTAGACACGAAACAAACAAACCATATTTTGTCCGATTGTTCTAAAATATGTCGGCTGCAAATTTGTATTAGGTGGTATTAACTCTTTCGTTGCTAATTGAATGGATTCGAATCTTCCAGGTGGCCTAAAAGTATCGTTTTCATTGTCCCTGAAGACAATTTTGATTACAGCTAAGCATCAGGTTACGGACGGTGTATATCCAGGATCAGACTGCACTAACGTGCAGTCTGATCTTGATCTACGCCGTCCGCAAACCTGTCCAAGACGACATTGGCATTGAGAGTTAATCCTAGGTCACTACGTCATGAATAGACATTTATAGCCTGGGCGAATATTTACGCGGTAGAAGACATCCCCATTGTTGCGATTTGAAGATCTTGTTGGTCAGAATATCAAGGAGAGATCGGACATTGTAAATTAAAGATCAGACAGCTATTTAACTATCTCAGAAAGGATCGGACAGAATAGATCTGAGATCAGACAGCAAATGGTGCGATTTTTAGGGCCGTTTTGGTAAGGATATCTCTCGAAAATTAGGAAAGTCTGGATCTGAAATCGGACAGCTATTGGTGCGATTTTTAGGGCCCTTTTGGTTGGGATATCTAACAAGAATTGGGACAGTTTAGGTTTGAAATCGGACAGCAATTGGTGCTATTTTTAGGGCCCTTTTGGTCATATCTCGTAAAAATTAGGACAGTCTAGATCTGAAATCGGACAGCAATTGGTGCGACTTTTAGGGCCGTTTTGGTAAGGATATCGGAAATTAGGTCAGTCTAGATCTGAAATAGGACAGCAATTGGTGCTATTTTAGGGCCGTTTCGGTTAGGATATCTCGTAAAAATTAAGACAGTCTAGATTTGAAATCGGACAGCAATTGGTGCGATTTTATGTCCGTTTTGGTTAGGGTATCTGGCAAAAATTGGGACAGTCTACATCTGAAATCGGACAGCAATTGGTGCGATTTAGAGTGCCGTTATTTTTCGGTCAGAAAATATCACTAAAATCAGGTCAATCTATATGAGCCATACTCAGTGAAAAGGTGGCTTAATGAATCTGCAAAAAAGTATCGATCCTGGTCAGCCTGCGTAGTCCACGCAGGCTGACCTGGGCCGAAACTTTTTGCTTTTGACAAATTTTCTTTCTGTCGAAGGACCACTCTACCTCTGGATTCAGCCAGCATTTAGAAAAAAGGGTTTTATGGATCCATAATAATGTGATGACATGCTTGGCATAATGCATCACGGATATGCATTATCGAATATCGAAAAGCAATACTTTTGTTGCGATTTAAGTAGAGTTTTGGTTAATATATCTAAAAGAAGAGGGACATTGGCCCTAAAGCCCTCACCTGAGTAAAGTCATTAATAATAAATAAAGTTGAATAGATCCTGGTTGTGATGTAAACCACATGACCGTCAGTGACCTACTTTTTCATCCGAGGTGACCTAATTTTTAACTTGTACTAGATGTCATCAAGATAAACATTCTGACCACTTTTTATGAGTATCTGACTGAAAATGTTGCCTCTGGAGTGCATGCAAGGTGTTTCTATGATCTGACCCAGTGACCTACTTTTTAATCTGACGTGACCCAATTTTGATTTTGTCCAAGATATCATCAGGACAAACATTCTGACTACCTTTCATGACTATCAGACCTAAAATGTGGCCCATAGAGTGGCCACAAAGTTGTTCTAAACCATGGCATTTTTTTTTTTTTAAAGCTTTTCAATGTTTTTTTCAGTCTTGTTTTGGGAATCATAGGTCTTTACTGAATCAAATTCTTTCAAATTTTTATAAGAACAATGGCAGGGTCAATCGTGAAATTTGGTTACAACTGGTTCAGTTGATTGATTGAATGGTATTTGAACGGTTTGAATGGTGATTGAATGCTGCTTTTAATGTTATTTCAGTCATATCACTGTAACAGTTCACATATTCATATATGTCCTGGGTTTCATCAGTACTAGGCTATGGCTCTGTAGTGTCATGCCAAAAGGACTCCCACAAAAAACTCAGTACTTCCAGTGAGGCTTGAACCTGGTGCCTTCAGTCTACTTTACCATTGAGCTATGCAGGACTCCTCAGTTGTTTCACTCGCTACCACATGACATAATTTTAGACAGATCCAAATTGGAAGCATTTCCAAAGGACAGAGAAGATGAGGCACAAGTAATGGGATTTGTCTGTAAAAGATAAGAAAACATTGTGGGAAAAAAAGAAAATGCTGGTTACCAGCATTTTCTCCTTTTCCCACAATGTTTCAAAAGCTTTCTTTTTCAGGGTCTTTAATATTTGGGACTGTGTGGTAAAGGCTTAAGAGACGATGACTGAAATATAATTACCGCACATACATGCACAAACAACAGACACAGGGCCATGGCACAAGCTTGCTGGCTTTAGGCCAGTGGACCTAAAAACTGGAAGTAAAAACAAAACTTTAATAAAGAAGCAATCTTGTTAAGATTTATTTGTGTTATTGGAAAAACAAAAAAGCAATGAAAACTCACATCGTTAATATTCTAGAGAACTAGATTTTCCAATTTCATCTACAAACATAAAATAAGCTGCCCAAAAACGTAAGAAGAATATTTCACAAGGGATACAATCAAGTTAAACGGTTTGTGTTTCGTGGTATATAATAATAGACATACATGTACATAACAAACAGAACTGAAAAACTCAATAAATTTACTAACTGGACATTTAGATATCTAAGGGTATAGTTAAATCAGTATGATTTGACTTTCTCCATCACCTGTTATTCTCTGTATCATTTTTTGTATAATCGATAAAGCCTACTTCCCTCCGCATTTTACATGAGTTAGATTTTTGTTGTATTACTACACACGTTCCTACAATATCTTAACCGAATTAGATATTGTTATACAAGATCAATCATAGTCAGTTATGACAATCAAGAACTGACAAGGATGGAAAAGTCCAAGGCCAAGGTAAAATTAGGCAGATAATACAAACATAATTATATCCCCTGATATCCCAATTCTTTATTAGACAACAAAATTTTAGACTCATCTATAATGACAGCATTTATAAACGACAAATAAAATGTTTTTCAAATGATGAGACCAGTCTTCAGATGGATAGAAAACATTGTGGAAAATAAGAAAATGCTGGTTACCAGCATTTTCTTATTTTTCAACAATGTTTTCAAAAGCCTGAAGCATATCATTCTTGAAAACATAAACTTTATATCTTGCTTTATACTGTTAGGAATTGGCTGAACATCTAATACATCTATCATATATCAAAAGACAAAATCTGTCAAACATTTTTTGTATCAATATAAATGTTTCACAAGAGATCCGTGACTAGCCCTTGACTAGCCCTTAAACTGCTAAATAAATTGGATTGAAATTTCAATGGAAAGTCAAAGTTGAAAGCCAAAAGTAAAAATCCAAATACTGTGGTTCAAAAGTTTCTGTTTGCCAAAAAAACTTCATTGTATGAAAACTGTGTACATCCAAGATTAGACTTTGTGTTCTGTGCAGTCTGATCTTGACTGGCACCGTTGGCAAGAGCATATTTGCTTTATTTCAAAGCAATATGTGAAAAGCCAGAATTCCAAATTTTAAAGTTTTTACCAAAGAAAATTTCACTGTATTGCAGAGTCTATATCAAAGATCAGACTGCACTTTTTCCTCAGACTGATCTTGATCTACACCGTCCACAAAAGAATACTAAGTCACTTAGCAGCCTTAGTGTTAATAACCATCTTCCAATATATTCCTTCACAAACATTGCAGCACCAGCATATCTTCCCTGATTCTTATTTGTTAAAATAAAAAAACCTATAGCACTTTAATTAAAGGATAACAACACTTTAACATATTAACTTTAGAAAACCACCAGTTTTGCAAAAATTGTGGCATTAGGTGAAAACTGCTTGTCAGAACCACCGCATACAAAAGACTTATGAAAACACTGTGAGAAATGTTTAAATCATAATGTTCCCTGGACGCTGAATACCTCTAGACAGTGGCCATCCATGTTTTTATTCTCTCTGTATCATTGTTTTATTGTCTGTAATTGTATCTAGTTTGACACAGTGTAAGCAGAGACAGGTAAAAATTCAGTAAATGTAAAAGCTAACTCCTGCTCTATTGAACAGCAGTGCTATGTTACCACAGAAAAATTGCCTGAAAATTATTTTTGACAATAGCTCTCCAAAACATGTACATAGCATATAAACATCCAGCCCCCTACCCCGCCGCATTTACAACAGGCCTACAGTCTTTTTTGCTCTTTTTCTTTTTCTTTACTCTTTACCAAACGAAAAAATTTTAGACTGGTCCAAATTGAAGGGAGTTGCAGACATCAAAATAAATGTGACTGAAAAATTGAAATTCGTTTTGGGAAGGGAAGAAAACATTGTGGGAAAAGGAGAAAATGCTGGCTACCAGCATTCCCTCCTTTTCCTAAAAGGTTTTCGCAAGGCTTCTTTCTTAGGGTCGTTAAGTCTGGATTGTGTGGTAAATGGTTAAACAAGCCCCTCTAATGACCTTCCAGAATGACCCAAAATTTAATCAAAAGGCCAGATTTTTTTCTCATCACCTTCAAACACAGTATTCATAAATCAATGCAGCAGACAAATAAAAAAAAAATCACCATAAATAAAAACTTAAGACATGAATAAGACATGAATACACATGAAAACATTGTGGTAAATAGGCAACATTACTCAGTCTGATTAGTTTCTTTTTTTGCCACAATGTTCTCAAATATGGCCTGCTGCAAGACCCAAAAAGTAGTTTGAACAAGGTAATGCTTTGAATTGCAACCCCCCCCCATCCCTATTTTAACCCTTAACCTGTTAAATAAAAGAAATGAAATTTTAATGCCGATAGTAAAAATCCAAATATTGCTGTTTGCAAGGTATTTCTGGAGGGAATATATCTCCTTATCGGACAGTGTAGATTCAAGACCATACTGCATGTTCTGTGCAGTCTGATCTTGATCTACGCTGTCCGCAAATGGTCAGTTAGTTGCGCTTGGCAGCCCGAGGGTTAAAAAATCTGGTCAAAATACTTGACCCTTTACCACATGGCAAAATTTTAGACCTATCCAAATTGAAAGCATTTGCAGACGACAATTTCATAGTGGCTCAAATGATGTAATTTTTCTTTGATAGAGTAGAAAACATTGTGAAAAAAGGAGAAAATGCTGGTTACCAGCTTTTTCTCCTTTTCCCACAATGTTTTCAACAGGCTTCTCTCTATAGGTCGTTAAAAGGTGTCATTGTGTGGTAAAGGGTTAATGTATGGATATTATCAATTGATTTGAAAAAGAAAAAAAAAAAGACTAAAAAGTTTCCAACTCATAGAAAAACAGTAGTAAAATATTCAAAATTCCTGAAAAATTTAAAATGGACATTCCCTAAACTTCAATAGATTCACCCTTTACCAGACAATCCCCAGTTTTAACAACCCTGTGGAAGAGGGCGTTTGAAAACATTGTGGGAAGTGGAGAAAATGCTGGTAACCAGCATTTTCTCCCTTTTCCCACAATGTTTCTACTCTTTTAAAGACAAGCTCCACTGTTTGTGCCATTTTACATTAATCAATTTTGCCATCTGCAAATGTTTTTAGAAAAGTCTACAATTTTGTAGTTTAGTAAAGAGTTAACCCTTTACCAAAGAACAAAAGTTTGGACTAGTCCATTTTAATGACATTAAATGTGGAGCTAATGCCAGACTAAGACTGCTAAAAGGTTGGAAATATTGCAGGAAAAGCAGAACAAGAGTACTACATGCAAGTGCCAATGCTTGGCTGCAGTTGCCTGATTTTCAGTGAAAATTTTAAGTCAAAAAAGGGGCATAAATGTGTCAACACTACTTTGATGCTTTCCTGTTGTTGTTGTTGTATCGCTTCTCCTTTTAATAGTTAATAACTTGTAAAAATTTGAAGTAAATTTTTTCAGTAAAAACGGAAATATTATTAAATGTCATAGTTTTTGCACGACAACACAGACAACAGGTTTTCAAAAGCGGGTGTAAAACATGGGATTGTTTTGTATAAGGTAAAAAATATACGAATGCTGATACAGATGCCAAGTAGAACGACTCTAATTTTGAAATCACTGACTAGACAATATTTTATCACACAAAATGTGAGCAATACTTTGTAAGTCGTACAGTCTTCCATTTTTTAACTCTTTACAACAAAATTTCAGAATTGTCCTAATCAAAAGCATTTGCAGACTCAAATGATTGGAATTTTCCTTGTGAAAGGCTAAAAAACACTGTTGGAAAAGGAGAAAATGCTGGTAGCCAGCATTTTCTCCTGTTCACACACTGTTTTTAAAAGTTTTCATCTTCAGGGTTATTTAAACTTGGAATTGCAAGATAAAGGGTTAAGTAATATTTGCTATGATTTCTCCACAAATGTGTATTGTATACCTTTCATAAAATTACCAAATTTTAGCTCCCCCCCCCCCCAATCAAAAGCATAATTTTGCAGATAACAAGGGAAATGATGTTCAAATACTGGTTAACAGCATTTTCTCCTTTTCTCATAACAATTGCAAAATACTTTCTTCTTCATCTGGGTTGTTTGATAAAGGGTTATTGATTGATTGACTGATTTAATGGTGTTTAATGCCATTTTCAACAGCAGCCAGTACACCTATCCATGCTTTCCTTGAGTCTCTTTTACCAGTACTCTGCCCAATTTTCTTTCCAAGCCACTAGCTGCTTTCCCACATAACCATCATCAAAGCAATGGTCAGCGGTGGGAGAGGAATGAATCCTGTCGCAATGACTATCATCCATCCTCGGAAAGAAATTGTCCGAACCAGGGATCGAACCCATGACCCCCTGTTCTCAGGTCCTGCACGCTACCGACTGAGCTACCAGGGTTAACCGGTCAAAGTGGGCCATATCCACCAACTATTCTTGAAACTGATCTTATTCTTCATTCCAATATTTTACTGGCCAAGAGGAAACATCTCAGCTAATCAGACTGCTTGCTCTTAGAATTTAGATATAAAATAAATCTTGAATATCCAGTGAATTATGAATAAGACTTCCCAAATGGAATTTTTCAACTTCTCTTTCCTAAACACATGTACTAGAGAACCAAAGACAATCAAGTATGTCGGGTAAAAACTTACTCTTTATCAAACAACAAAATTTTGGACTTGATCAAATTGAGAGCTTTTGTAGACAACAAAATAATGTAGCTCACATAATGATTTCTGCCTTTGATTGGGTAAAAAACATTGTGGGAAAAGGAGAAAATGCTGGTAACCAGCATTTTCTCCTTTTCTTACAGTGTTTTCAAAAGTCTTCTTCTTCAGGGTTGTTAAAACTCAAGATTGTGTGGTAAAGGGTTAACAACTGTCTTACACAGCACAACTATGGTTGTTTTTTCTTGACAGTTTAGATCTACAAGCAATAGCTCCTTTTCCATAAATATTTAATTAATGGACTAACAGACACATTTTTGTGTAATTATTCAAACAATACTCTTAACTGGACAACAGTACTTGTGCATCTTGAAAGCAGTCACAATAACGGTTCCAAAAGAGGAATTTTTCCTTCACTCTTTACCTTACAATCCTGAGATTAAATGAACCTTAACAGAGGGCTTTTGAAAACATTGTGGGAAAAGTAGCAAAGTAGAAAATGCTGGCAAAAAGAGAAATCATCATTTGAACTGCATTTGTCTCATACACATTACTGCTTTCAATTTAGTTGAGTCCAAAATTTTATCGTTTGGTAAAAGGTATGTTTTCTACCCTATCAAAAATAGACATCTTTATTTGACCCATACTTAAGGTTATAAAGGGTAAAAAATATTGTGGGGAATCAAAAAAATGCTGGTAACCAGCTTTTTGTTTTTACACAGTGTTTTCAGGAGCCTTTTTCCTCAAGGCTATGTAAACACAGGATTGTCTGGTAAAGCTTGTAAAATTTTCCAATCAAATTAATAAATCTTTCAAAAAAAAAAAATCACAAGTAGAATCTCGTTCAGGTACTCAAACATCTTTGGATTTCATCAAATAACCAAATTACACAAACTTCAACTCTATACCAGTCAAATAATGTGTAGACTCTTTGAGATTGAAAGCATGTGCAGATGCCAGTTTAAATATGAAGAAAATGATAAGCCATAGTCACTGGTCAGATACTGTTTTCTGGTATCAGATTTAGGACAATAATTCTCTATCAAATTCAGACATGCCGAGTCCTGCTATCTGTAAATGATACTTAACCATTTTTGGCTATAACTCTTTACCAGACGACAAAATTTCAGACTGATCAAAATTCAAAGCATTTGCAGATGCCATAATAAATGTAGCGCAAATGATAAGTTCTGTCTTCAATATGATAGAAGACATTGTGGGAAAAGGAGAAAATGCTGGTTACCAACATTTTCTCCTTCTCCCACAATGTTTTCAAAAGGCTTTTTCCTGGGAGCTGTTAAAACTCAGGATTGTGTGGTAAAGAGTTAAAATAACTGCATTTTCACTAATTTCTCTCATAAGTTTCCTCCTCTATCTTGTGTAAAATAAAGGACCATGTCATTTTCCCCCCAAAATCTCATAATTTTTTACTTTGAAACCTCACATGTCAGTCAAATTACATTTATAAAAATATTCAGTCAAACACACAATTATTTCAAGTAAAATTTCAAAACTGTTTTCAGTTAAATTACAAAACTGATCTCAGTTTTAATATAGAATGGTTCTCTGTCAGATTATATTTATGAAAATTCTCAGTCAGATTACACAATTTTTTCAGTTTAAATATAGAAGAGTTCTCCGCCAGATTACATTTTAAATGATTCTCAGTCAAATTACAAAACTGTTTTCAGTTTTAATACAGAACAGTTCCCAGTCAGATTATGTTACAAAAATTCCCAGTTAAATTACATGACTGTTTTCAGTTTAAATAAAGAACAGTTCTCAGATTATATTTTAGAAAATTCTCGGTAAAATTACACAACTGTTTTCAGTCAAAATGCAGAACAGTTTTAAGTCAGATTAGATTTTAGAAAATTCCAAGTCAATTTACACAACTGTTTTCAGTTAAAGTACAAAACAATTCTAAGTCAGGCAACATTTTCGAAAATTCCCATTCAAATAACACACAGTTTTTAGTATAAATACAGAACAATTCTCAGTCATATTACATTATTGAAATTTCCCAGTCAAATTTGTAAAACTGTTTTCAGTTTGAATACAGAATGGTTCTCAGTCACATTACATTTTTGAATTATGCAAATGTTCTCAGCTAAAATATAGAATCATTCTCAGTCAGATTACACTTTTGAAAAATCTCAGTCAAATTACACAACTGTTTTCAGTTAAAATACAGAACTTTTCTCAGTCGAATTCCATTTTTGAAAATTTTCATTCAAATTACACAACTGTTCTCAGTCAAACTGTTCTCAGGCAACTACACAAATATTCTTAGTCAAATCACAAAACAAGTTGCAGTCAAATTACAGAATGTCAAATTTCATTTACAGAAAAATTTTAGACAAATAGCATAACTATTTTCAGTCAAACTATTCTCAGTCAAATAACACAACAGTTTGCAGTCAAATTACAGAACTCAGTCTACTATTGTTTCATCTCCAAGTCAATATAAACAGAAACATGAAATTGGCTTCAATTGATACAAAAGCTCAGAATATACAAATATACAAATATTAATATTTAAATATTTTCTACAAAAATATTTACAACTAGTCGCTTCATCCTCAGAGAGCCAAATAAATGAAATAGATAAATTGGGTCAATATTAACCTTTAACACAAAATCCTGTGTTTTAAGTACCCTGAAAGAGTACTTTTGTAAACATTGTGGGAAAAGGAGAAAATGCTGGTTTCTCCTCTTTCCATTCATGTTATCTTTCCTTTTACAGACAAATCCTACCTTTTAGCCCTTAACCACTCAATGCTGACTTTTAACCACCCTAGAGGAGAAGGCTTTTGAAAACATTGTGCAAAAAGGAGAAAATGCTGGTAACAAGCATTTTCTCCTTTTCCCATAATGTTTTCTACCCTATCAAAGAAAAATTGCATAATTTGAGCCACACTGAGATTGTAAGTCTGCAAAATACTTTCAATTTGGACAGGACTGAAATTCTGTCGTGGGGTAAAGGGTTAAGCAACATTTAATTTGTTGTCTGGAAAATGCTATCAAATTGGACTGGTGTACAATTCTGTCACAGATAAAAGGTTTTGTACCTTGTACAAGTCAAGAGAAAAGATCCGGTAATTGCAAACAATCTCAAGATTGTTTGTAGTCACAGTCTTTTACAAACTATCCCACATTGTGGATTCAAGAAAGGACAAGATGTTCTTTAAAGTCTGATCTTGATATACACTGTTTACAGGATGCATCTTAAGTCTGAGGATGAAATCTTTACAAGATGACAATTTTGGACTTGTCTATTTAGAAGGCATTTTTGCAGAGGACGAATGAAATCTTTACAAAACAACAAAATAAAAGACTTCACCAAATTGACAGCATTTGCAGACGACAAATTCAGTGTAGCTCAAAAAATAATTTCATTTTTTTTAAATGGTAGACCACATTGTTGCAAAAAGAGAAAATGCTGGTTACCATCATTGTCTCCTTTTCCTATGATGTTTCTAAAAAACCTTCTTCAGAGTCATTTAAACACAGGATTGTTTGGTAAACAGATAAATGTGGCTCAAATTATTAGATCTATATTTGGATGGAGAGAAAACATTTTGGGAGACGCCTTTTTCTCCACAATTTCTTCAAAATCCTTTTATCTCTGGGGCATGAAAAACAGAGGATCGTTTGGTACTGATCCTTTACCAAATGACAAAATCTTACGACTTGTCCAAACTGAAAGCATTTGCAGACGAAACTTTAAATGCAGTTGAAATGATGGAAATTGTTTTTGATAGCATAGAAAACATTGTGAGAAAAGAAGAAAATGCTGGCTACCAGCATTTTCTCCTTTTCCCAACATGTTTTCACAAGGCATCTTTGTCAGGGGCACTAAAACTAGGGATTGTGTTAAAGGTTTAACCCTGTACCACACAATCCCGACTTTTAACAACCCTGTGAAAGAAACCTTTTGAAAATATTGTGGGAAAAAGAG
The DNA here is from genome assembly GCA_946811185.2 of Hippopus hippopus. Classification (NCBI taxonomy): domain Eukaryota; kingdom Metazoa; phylum Mollusca; class Bivalvia; order Cardiida; family Cardiidae; genus Hippopus; species Hippopus hippopus. Next base: position 7,463,818 of record OX328103.1, on the reverse strand, counting down.
AAAATGCTGATATTCAGCATTTCCTCCTTTTCCCACAATGTTTTCTACCCTTCCAAAAACAAATTTCAATTTATCAGTCACCTTTGTTTTGTCGTCTGCAATGCTTCCAATTTGGACCAGTCTAAAATTTTGTCGTTTGGTAAAGAGTTAAGCATTAAAATATGAATCTGTGAATAATAACAATGGTGCTTTTTGCTATTACAACCAATCTGTATCAAAAAATACTTTACTGATATGAGGTAACAGTTAAGGCCACTTACAAAAGTCTTGCCCTAAATAATGTTTAACCTTTTACCACACAAACCTGAGTTTTAAAGACCTGGAAGGAGAACGCTTTGGAAAATATGGTGGGTGAAAAGGAGAAAATGCTGGTGACCAGCATTTTGCCCTCTTCCCACCATGTTCTCTACCCTGTCAAAGAACTTAGGTTCATTGGCATCACTTTCTTGTCTGAAAGTGAAGAAAACAAAAAGAAGATAAGGTTACATGCGTTTTCTCCTTTCCCCACAACATTTTCCAAAACATTCTTCCTAGGTGTTGTTTTAACTCTTTACCAAACAACAGAATTTAAGACTGGTCTAAATTGAAAGCTTTTGCAGATTACAAATTCAAATATTGCTCATATGGTGAGACTGTCTTTGATAGGTCAGAAAAACATTGTGGGAAAAGGAGAAAATGCTGGTTACCAGCATTTTCTCCTTTTCCCACAATGTTTTGAAAAAGCAGTTTTTCACAGGGTCATTAAAAGTCGAGGTTGTGTGGTAAAGGGTTAAAGCATGGGCCTGCTTAGTGAAGGTTGAAGTCATCTCTTTTGTTCTAACTAAAGATTTGAATTTGGCAAGGAACGGCTTTTACGTATGAGCCATGCTCTGTGAGAAGGGGGCTTAAAGCATCTGCAAAAAGTATCGACCCGTGTCAGCCAGCGCAGACTGCACAGGCTGACCTGGAGCGAAACTTTTTTTGTTTTTGGTCAAATTTCTTCATGCCAAAGGACCAGTCTACCTCATGATTCAGTTGTTGTTAGAGGAAATGAATTATATGGATACACAATCATATGTTGACTTGCTTGGTAGCATGAATCACATAGATGCATTAACTCTTTACCACACAATACCGACTTTTAACAACCCTGAGAAAGAAGCCTATAGAAAACATTGTGGGAAAAGGAGAAAATGCTGGTAACCAGCATTTTCTCCTTTTCCCACAATATTTTCTACCCTATCAAAGTCAGAAATCATCATATTAACAAGATTTAATTTGTTGTCTGCAGATGCTTTGAATTTGGTTCAGTCCAAAAAATTTGTCGTTTGGTAAAAGAGTTAACCCTTTACCAGACGACAAAATTTTAGCCTTGTCCAAATTGAAAGCATTTACAGACGACAATTTCAATGTTGCTCAAATGATGCAATTTTGCTATGATAGGGTAGAAAACATTATGGGAAAAGGAGAAAATGCTGGTAACCAGCATTTTCTCCTTTTCCCACAATGTTTTCTAAAAGCTTCTTTCCCAGGGTCGTTACAAGTCGGCCTTGCGTGGTAATGGGTTAAGCCCCCTTTCACCAGAGCAAGGCTCAATTACATTGTCGTTTTTTTCTCCCTAGAAAGTCAGTACCTCTGAAAACCAATTTATTTCCTTACCAGTTGACCCTTTACCACACGATAAGTTTAGACCTGTCCAGACCCAAGGCAGGTGTAGACGTCAAATTAAATGCGGCTTAACATGTGGAAGTTGTCTTTAATAGGTGGAAAACATTGTGGGGAAAAGGAGAAAATGCTGGTTACCAGAATTTTCTCCTTTTCCCACAATGTTTTCATAAGACATCTTTCTCCAGGGTGTTAAAAGTCAGCATCGTGTGATAAAGGGTTAACAGTTTTAGACAAAATGAAAGCATAAGCAGATAATAAATTGTATGTGGCTCAAATGGGAATTTATTTCTTAACTCTTTACCAAACGACAAAAATTTAGACTTGTCCAAATTGAAAGCATTTAAACAAATAAACGTGACTCAAAAATTGAAACTTGACTTTGAAAGAGTAGAAAACATTGTGGGAAAAAGAGAAAATGCTGGTTACCAGCATTTTCTCCTTTTCCCACAATGTTTCCAGAAGGCTTCTTCCTCTGGGTCGTAAAACCCAGGGATTGTTTGGTAAAGGGTTAAGGGAAAGAAAAAACTATGTTTTCAAAAGCCTTAATTCTTCCTCAGGACTGTTATCACTCAGGAAAAGTTAATTGTGCAAGAGTTTGAAAGTGTCCATGAAAATCATTGTAAAGAAAGTTTGCCACAACCAGGTATTTAACCTGCAACCACCAGGTCACGAGTCAGATGCGCTAAATTTGATAAAGGATTAGGTCTCATTTTATCTGGTGAAAGGAAGCACTGTTATTAACTTGCTATTACATCTGTATAATTAGGAATTGTTATTACTATTGCAATATTGTGTATATATTGTATGTGGATATAATTTCTCCAGTAAAGTTAATGAAGACAATTTCTCTTGGGAGCAAATTCTCAGGTAGACAATTTCTCCAGCAATCAATAGTGTAGGAGAAAGAAGTAATTCCCCTGGAGAAATCCCCCCCCCCACTTATATCAAAATCAACCTCCTGGAAACAAAAAAGCCCCCCCCCCCCCATCACTTTGGCCACAAAATCAAAATGTGGCCAAGATGATGAAATTTGTCTTCAAAGAAGATTGAAGAAAACCTTGTGGGGGAAGGAGAAAATACTGGTCACCAGCACTTTCTCTTATTCCAACAGTGGTTTCAAAACCTTTCCCCCTTACAGTCAGTACAACACAAAACTGCTTTGTAAAGCGTTCTCTAGTCAATGAAGTATACCGAAACATTTATCACTGTATGGAAGGATATATAATACTAAGGAGTCAGGAACACAGTTTGTGAAAGGGCGATATTGCTCATATAGAACAAAATCTCTACCAGTCACACTATTTTCAAGTAATGTCAGCTGCACATATTAACTACAAAAATGTAATTAACCCTTTACCAAACAATAAAATTTTTGACTTGTTCAAATTAAAAGCATATGCTGACTACAAAATTTAAATGATGCTGAAATGATAGTAATTGTCTATGAAAGTATAGAAAACCTTGTGGGAAAAGGAGAAAATGCTGGTTACCAGCATTTTCTCCTTTTCCCACAAGGTTTTCAAAAGGGCATCTTTCTCAGAGTCGGTAAAACTCAGGGTAGTGTGGTAAAGGGTGTAAACATAACAAAGGCTTTAACTTCAAAACAAGACATCTCTCGTATTCTAAGACTATATACAATTTAAAATGGGAATCATAATTATTTCATCACAAAATGTTTGAACATATAAAAAAAACTAGTATGTATTGCACTTCACCTTTTATAACCATTTCAATGATTTTGATTTTTTTTTCATTATTTTTTGCAAAAATTTCCCAATGAGCTTTTGTGAAACAAAATTTCCAAATGAGATTTTTATAAAATTTCAAAAAAAGCTTCTTTACAGAAAATTTAAGAGGGTTCTGTTAATCCATGAATTTTCAAAAGGGCTGGCATGATTTTCTTTTGCAAAATTTCCAAATAACCTTTATTTTTTTCAAAATTCAGAATAAGCATTTTTTTTCTTCAAAAATTTCCAAAAGAGCAAATATTGTGGGACAGGAAAAAATAGTACCAACATTTATTTCTTTTTCTCACAGTGTTTTTCAAAAAAAATCTTTCCTGGGGTTGTAAAAACTTGAGTTTGTATGGTACAGGGTTAAAAAGGCCTCCCTGCCCCTGTATTTTCAGAATTACAAGATACAAGACTAGAACTTGTTTTTCTACAAAAAAACAGATTCTCCCCCCTTTTTGGTGTCAGAAGGATTGATATGTCACCAAGGCAATTTTTAACTGAAATAATGGTCATTTTTCTCTGAAATAATGGTCATTTTTCTCTAACGGTTTTCGAGTTATAGAGCGGACACAAAATTGTACATAAAATGAGTAAGGAAAATAATCCAAAGAAAATAACTTGAAAAATATACAAGCCAGAGTTATGGTTCTTGTGCATGAAACTTTGTCTCATGGTGCTTTACAAATATATGAAGTTTTATCAAAATATCTGAAAAGGTTTTCGAGTTATAGAGTGGACACGATTTGTGACGGACAGACAGACAGACAGACAGACGGACGCACGTGGAAAAACAATACGTCTCCCGACCCTGATGGGAGAAGACATATTAAGGAAAATAGCTCTTTTTTTTTTGCTAAATGAAAGTAAATTAACCATTATCCTGCTAATTAAGTTAAATAAAACTTTCAAACCGATAGTAAAAACCCAAATAATTTTATTTTAAATTTTTTTTTAAGAAAAATATCTTCTTATTGGACAGTGTAAATCCATGATCAGACTGCACGTTCTGTGCAGTCGATCTTGATCTACAATGTCCGCAAAAGGTCATTGAGTCAGGCTTAACAGTTTAACCGTAAATTGAAATAACAATTACTATTGAAAAGGTTATAAAAGCCACCACACTCCTCTAATACTACATAACAGATCAGAGTAAAAATAACAGAAATACATGTACATATAACAAAATATTCAAGTCACACTATCTATCATCTACTTTGTATAAATGGTAAGGCTGAAAGGTTTGTGGTTGTCCCCATTTTGGACTCTTTGGAAAAAGAAGTCATTGGACACCAAGTAGAACAAACAAGTACACTGCATGGGGGTGCCAACACTCGGCTACAGTTGTGTTTAGTGAAAATTCTTAGTTGATAAAGCAAAACTGCATCAAAAATAATTTGATGGTTACCTGCCCCTGTTCTATAGGTTACCCTCTAGACAGTTTACAACTAGTCCCAGTTTGAAGCAAATATCTTCAGTAACGACAGAGATATTATGAAATGGCAAAGTTTTTGCACAACGATACAGACAATGACAACCCCAAGGCTATGATAATACCTGGATGTTTTCTCCTAAAACGGCCAAGCAAGAAATGAAGTAAAAGTTGGGGGAAAAAGCACATCATAAGCAATTTCTTACATTCACACTATTCAATAAAAAGGTATACAACTGAAGTACCCAAAAGGTGTGTCTTCTTATGAGAAATAGTCAGGAATTAAAATCCAGATTGATAGATTACTCTCTTCTTCTTCGTCTTTTTTTTCTTAACTCTTTACCAGTCAACAAAATTCTAGACTTGTCCAAACTGAAATCATTTGCAGATAACAGATAAAATATGGCTCATATGGTGAAATATGTCTCTGAAAGGGTAGAAAACATCGTGGGAAAAGAAAATGCTGGTAACCAGCATTTTCTTCTTTTCCTACAATGTTTTCCAAAGGCCTTTTCCTCAGGGTTGTTAAAACTTGGGATTATGTGGGAAGGGGTTAAATTTCTATTTCTAAATAACATAGAGCCAGCCATTTTTTTTCTCCAACTGACACAACAGCCCTCCCTACACAACCTGGTATAATATTTACAGGGGAGACAACCCATTACCAAACTAGCCTGTGATTTAGTGACTCAGATGAAGACGCCTTTTGAAAACTAAAAAGGAGAAAATGTTGGTAAACAGTAATTTCCCTTTTCAAAAAGTGTTTTATGCAAGTAAGATGGAATTGCAGGACTTTTCAATGCAAAATACATTTTCAGAACAAAAGTATCTATTTCAAATGATGTGGAAAACACTGTGAGAATATGAGTAACAGCTTTTGACAATAAATTACTCCTGTTCCTACAATGTTTTTGAAAGCCATCAATTATATGGGCATAAAAAGTTGTATTTGTTCAATGATGGGATACACAAAACATCATGCAAGACAGTTTTCGCTGCTACACATAATCTAGTATAACACACAGTCTCAAAATACAGCAATATTGATGGAAACTATTCACTACTATACACAATCTAATTATTTGAAACAGAAAAAAATTTAGAGAACTTCTCACTGCCACACCTACCATTCATTTTACAACACAATGTGTTGAGTCATAAACATGTGCTCACAAAATCATGCTGACAAAAATAAAATTAAAGTCTATTAACTCTTTACCAAACAACAATAATAGAACAGAAAACATTGTGGGAAAAGGAGAAAATGCTGGTACCAGCATTTTCTCCTTTTCCCACAAGGTTTTCAAGGGGCTTTCTTTTTCAGGTCGTTAAAAGTCAGGATTTTGTGGTAAAGGGTTAAAACCAATCTTTAATCTATCTCACTATTCATATTCTATTTTCCACTATTTTCATACATTTTTTCGCCAGCTATTAGAATTCAGAAAAATTTGAAAGAAAAAAAAAAGAGACACTGTAAACATAGGATAATTGAAATATCTAAAAAGTAACGTCAAACAATTCAATTTTAAACAGTAACAAAATAACTATGCAATTTTTCCTAACATATAATTTCGGTTTGGGATTGTTTGGTAAATGTAAGTCGATAGAGAAAAGAGAACAAGAGGGCCATGATGGCCCTGTATCGCTCCACTGGCTTTTTAACCCTTTACCACACAAATCGAAGTTTAATGACCCTGAAAGAGAAGGCTTTCAAAAACATCGTGAGAAAAGGACATGTTGTCAGCCAGTATTTTCTCCTTTTCCCACAACGTTTCCTAACCTATCAAAGACAGAAATAGTCATTTAAGCTACATTCGTCTTTTTGCAATGGCTTTAAACTTGGTACAGTAAAAAAAATTTGTCATTTTTTAAAGAGTAAAATTAACGTATCATGCACTTAATTGGCACTGACAGAGACATACAGCATAAAAAGTCTGTATGGTAATAAACTTGCTTCGAAAACATAACCTCCAACCCGCACCCCAAACAAAAACAGTAATTCTTTTTAAATGCAAAGATAATGTCAGTGAATACAAGCAGGTTTATTCATTAGCATGAAAGGTAAAGTTCTGAAAAAATTTGAGTGATAGATACCTTACTTTAAATTAATAATTCCATACATGTGAGCATAACCATTAGCATCAAAATAAATCACTCTCCCTTAAAACAGAACATTTCCTCTCCAAAAAACTTGAATACCAAACTCCAATAATGTATAACTGCAGTTTGATAATCAAGGGAGGTAAATAGTAACAAACTTTATCTTGTATAACAGGAGTTATTTCCCTTGATTACTATTTTAAATTACAGTCACTATATGCCCATGTTAAACTTGTGATCTCCGGGGCAGAGCCAATTTTGACCCCAGGGCTATAATATGAAGGAATTTGATAGAGGTCCACTAGATAAAGCTACATGCCAAATTTGGTAGCCCTGGGCCTTATGGTTTCAGACAAGAAGATTTTCAAAGATGTTCAATATTTTTCAGTTTTGTTGCCATGGCAACCAGAGTTTTTGAAGGAATCAAATTCTTTCAAGAAATTCTAAAGAGGGCAATGGCAGGATCATTAAATTTTCTGTGAAGTTTCATCAAATTTGGATGGGTAGTTTCAGAGAAGAAGAAGTTTGAAAAAAAAGTTGACGCACGCACGGACGGACGGACTGACGCACACACGCACGCACGCACGCACGGACGCACAACAGACACCGGGCCATGACATAAGCCCGCTGGCCTTCGGCCAGTGGAGCTAAAAAAAAAAGTTTCCAATCAGAATATTTATACAATTGACTGATTAACTGTATATTGTTTAACACTATTTTCAACATTATTTCAGTTATACCGCGGCAGCCAGTGCACCTATCTATGTTTTCCTGGAGTCTCTATTACCAGTACTCTGCACAATTTTCTTTTGAATCCAATGGCTGCTTTCCCACATAACCATCGCTAAAACAATGGTCAGCGGTGGGAGAGGAATGAATCCTGTCGCAATGACTATCATCAATCCTCGGACAGAAATTGGCAGAGCCAGGGATTGAACCCACGACCCCCTGTTCTCAAGTCCTGCACACTACAGACTGAGCTACCGGGGCTCGATAAATATTTATACAAAGTTATCTATTTGTAAAACAGAGATTAAATGTAATCAAACAAATGTTGTGAGAAAGTAAGAAATAGTCTAAAATGAGCATTCATTCATTTCTATATTTGCTGCAATATTTTCAAAAGCTTTCTCCCAAAGTAATTTTTAACCCTTTACCATGCAATCCCAATTTTTAACTAAAGTGAGAAAGTGACCTTTTGAAAACATGGTGGGAAACGAAGAAAATGCTGGTAACCAGCATTTTCTCCATTTCCCACCATGTTTTCAGAACTTTTAAAGATGAATCCTATCATAAGAATCACATTTAGCTTGTTGTCTTCAAATGCTTTCAATTTGGACATGTGTATAATTTTGATGCTTTGTAAAGGGCTAAATGCTTTTATTTAATTCAAATAGTAACAAATAAGCCAAAGTACAATTTGTACAAGTCTATGAAGAACAGCAAAACAAGTTGATTGTTTGTGTCTGGAAAATATATTCACAAACAACTACAAAACAATTACCGGGATGTTTTGTACAAAATGGGCTTGTACATACAAGATCAAGTTCATAAACAGTTTTTTACAAGTTATGGCCCACACACACAAGCAAAGGCCCACAGTTTTATACAAGAAAGGCTTGTACCTGTACACACAAGCAAAGGCTCACAATTTCTTAGCAAGAAGGGCTTGAAGACAGAAGATAAGGCCCTAAACAGTTTTTTACAAGTCACAGCCTGCACACAAGCAAAGCCCCACAGTTTTATAGAAGATAGGCTTTTACCTGTAATTACAAGTAAAGGCCAACAGTTTTATACAATAAAGGCTTGAACATGCAAGCAAAGGCCCACAAAAGTTTTGTACAAGTTATTGCCCACACATACATGCAAAGGACAGTTTCATACAAGAAGGGTTTGCACTAGTATATACAAGCAAAGGCCCACATCAACTTTGTACATGAGGGGGCTTGTCCCTGCATAAACAAGATAAAGCTTGTAGATACTGTGTAAGCCCAACACATATAAGTAGAGGCCCACAAGTTTTGTACAAAGAGGCCCTGTACATACAAGTTAGGGCCTGCACATGCAAGATAAGGCCAACAACAGTTTGTACATTAAGGGCTTGGATCTCTAAATTCAAGGACCCAGACCAGTTTTGTAGGAGAAGAGCTTGTGCATGTAAATACAAGGTAAGGTTCACCACAATTTTATACAAGAAAGGCTTGTACATATAAGGTAAGGCCCACACATACAAGGCAAGATCCACATCAGTTTTGTATAATAAGGGCTTGTGTATATAAAGTAAGGCCCACACATACAAGGTAAGATCCACCACAGTTTTGTACAAGAAGGACTTGTACATACAAGGTAAGGCCCACATATAAAAGCTTGCACATACAAGGTAAGGCCCACACATACAAGATAAGATCCACCTCAGTTTTGTACAAGAAGGACTTGTACATACAAGGGAAGGCCCACGCATACAAGCAAAGGTCCATAAACTCATTCCACATGGCCCACATTCACCAATAAATACTGTTATAAATACCATGCATTGTATGATTGCTCCATTTCATTACAGTTACAAGTATGACTGTATTTCTATTCAGTGCACACAACATTTTTAACTCTTTACTAGCCAACAACTTTGGACCTATCCGTTTTGAGAGCACTAGCAGATGACAAAGTTAACATGAATAAAAAAGTGGAATTTCTCCTTTTCCTACAATGTTTTCAAAAGCCGTTTAAAATGAGGATTGTACAGTACAGGGCTGCCCCATTACCACACAACCCCCAGTTTTAACAGTCCTGGGAAATTTGACTTTTAAAAACATTGTGAGAAAAAGAGAAAATGCTGGTAAACAGCGTTTTCTCTTTTTCTCGCAATGTTTTCTTACCTTTCACAAACAAATATGTATACAATCATTTAAGTCACATATAATTTGTTGTCTGCAAATGCTTTCAACTGGAACCAGTCTAAAATTTTGTTGTGTAGTAAACAGTTAAATAACCAATCTGTGTTAGCTTCAGGCAATGCTCAAAAGCTACACATTGCAGCTGCCAGCTGCCAATAAGTTGTCTGTCAATAAAGCTACCAGCTGTCAGTTACTTGTCTATCAATATAGCTACCAGCTGCCAACAATTTGTCTGTAAATAAAGCTACCAGCTGTCAGTTATTTGTCTATCAATTTAGCAACCAGCTGTGAGCTGTTTGTCTATCAATATAGCTACCAGCTCCCAACTATTTCGTCTATCAATATAGATATAGCTACCAGCTGCCAACTATTTCGTCTATCAATAAAGCTACCAGCTGCCAACTATTTGTCTATCAATACAGCTTCCAGCTGCCAACTATTTTGTCTAGCAATGAACTATCCTCCTAGAAACAAAATAGTCCTACACTCACTTACATGTAGCCTGTACACGTAGCCTGTCTCTTCATTCAACAGTCACAATTTCCTCAATTCTTTACCAAATGACAAAATTCTAGACTGGTCCAAATTGAAAGCATTTGCAGATGACAAAATAAAAGTGACTCAGAACTCGAAATTTGTTTTTTTGGAAGGGTTGATAACATTTTAGGAAAAGGAGAAAATGTTGGTTTTCTCCTTTTCCCACAATTTTTCCATAAAAGCCCTTTTCTTTAGGGTCTTTAACAGTCGGGATTGTTTGGTGAAGGCTTAATGTACCAACTTTTCATTTGTATTCTTGATCCATTCTTATGTTAAAATGGCATAGTTATATACAATAATGGTCAATACATTTTCCAATGCAACCAACATTTCATTAATTTTGTAGCTGGTCATTTATGAAAGGATTGTGACTTATAAAGAAATTCCTACTTTAGAGCAATTTCTCCATTTGCTACAGTGGTTTCACATAATTTGTGTTAACCATAATAATAACTAAACCGTAATTGATGTTGATAAACTATCTTTTACAAGGAGATCTCATGTTCTTGCATTGGCCCTTTACCACACAAGCCCAAGTTTTAACCACCATGAAGATGAAAGTTTTGTAAAACATTGTGGGAAAAGAAGAAAATGCTGGTAACCAGTATTTTCTCCTTTTCCCACAATGTTTTCTACCCTATCACAGACAGAAATCATCACTTGAGCTACAGTTATTTTTTTGTCTGCAAAATAATGTATATCGAACCAGCCTAAAATTGTGCCGTTTGGTAAAGTGTTAAACGTCAATTCATGCTGATAAGCCCTATTCTACAAGGATGTGTTTACAGAGCTGTCAAATTTATCTAACAGGAAGCATACAAAGTCAATGGGATATCACTATGACAGCTAGAGATGATAAAATTAATGTTAACGCAAATATCTATCACCTACAGTTCTTGCCCTGTCAGCTCAAAAAGCACTTTCATCCCAACTTGACAATTGTCCAAACTTCTGTTCCCATTCAGCCATTCACACTGAGACGGGATCAGCCATTCACACTGAGATGGGATAAGCCAATCACCTGACAGGAAACAGCTTTAGGGTAAAGCTCATTGCTGATTGGTTGGTTGTTGTTGTGTCTGTTGTTGTTGTTGTTGTGGCTGTCCCATCATACTTCCAAGAATGGACCGCAATAGACTCTCAACTGAAAGCACAAACAGGATTGATTGATTGATTGTATGGTGTTAAACTCTGTTTTCAACATAATTTCAGTTATATCACGGCTGCCAGTGCACCGATCTATGCTTTCCTTGAGTTTTGTCTTACCAGTACTTCCCACAATATTCTTCCTAAGCCACTGGCTGCTCTCCCATATATACATCATCGAGACAATGATCAGCAGTGAGAGAAGAATGAATCCTGTCGCAATGACGAAAACAGGATTGTGAAACTGTCTACTTTACCTGTTGTATAGGAAGACTACAAATATTGTTTGTGATTGGCCATACAGATTTCTGGTTACCAGCACTTTCTCCTTTTCCCACAATGTTTTTAGAATCATCCTGTTTTCAGGGTGGTTAAACTAGGGATTTTGATTGAAGTTTGATTGAAATCTTTCCAGTACTTATTGAGAAATAGCTCTAACCAGAAACTTCATCAAACGGCCATAACTCATTGGAAAAGTCATTCAACCATAACCAAATTATAATATGCACATCTTCACTTTGTTTTGAAACTTATTATGATGTTTGTTAGATATCTGTCCTGTAGTTATTGAGCAATAGAGCGGACCAAAAATGTCATCAAAGGGCAATAACTCATTGGAATATAATTCAACCATAACAAAATTATAATACACACATCTTTGCTTTATAATGAAACTTTCTCTGAAGTTTGACAGAAATCTGTTAAGTAGTCATTGAGAATTCTAACATGACACGCGAATTCGGCTCTATAAACACAGTGCAAGGAAAGCGTGGTAAAATCTGTGACATTCCACATGCAGAGTGACGTCACTCTGTATAAAGTAAGTTAGTGAGTTATTCAATAGAACACAGTCGTCATCCGCGTTTTTACTCTAAGGATGAACTTGTTTTCCTTTCATAAAGAATTTGTCATGTTAGAATCAAAATAATCTTCTTTCTATCGTGGTTTATCGTTCAATAAACCACGTTGTGAGTTATGAGGCGCAATTAATAAACCACTCGGGCTATCACCCTCGTGGATTATTTATTGTGCCTCATAACTCACAACTGTGGTTTATTGAACGATAAACCACGATAGAAAGAAGATTATTTCTTAAATAGCACGGACAAAAAAAAATCATGTTAGAGCCATAACCCATTTGAAAGTCATTCAGCTGTAACCAAATTATAATATGAACATCTTGGCTTTGTATTGAAACTTTCTATGAAAGTTTGATTGAAATCCTTGCAGTAGTCATTGAGAAATACAGCAGACAAAAAATCTACAGACCAACCGACCGACAGACCAACTGATCAACTGACTGACCGACAGACCAACCGACCAACATGGTGACTCCTGTATACCACCCACACCAAAGTTTGTGGGTAGTATAAAAACTCTAAAAAGAATGATGACAGAGTTATGGATCTTGTGCACTGCAATTCTCCTTAACATGATCTGTCAGCATATGAAGTTCGATGTTAATAGCTCCTATACTTTGGAAGTTATACCCAACATGTAAAATAACAAAGGGCAATAACTCTAAAATAATGATGACAGAGTTATGGATCTTGTGCACTGCAAATGTGATCTATCTGCATAATTATGCAGATTGAAGTTGGCAGCTTCTATACTTTGGAATTTATACTGAGGACAAAAATCTCAATTGTAAAATAACAAAGGGAAATAACTCCAATAATAATGAAAATAGAGTAATGGATCTTAGGTTCCGCACACGGTCTTACCAAGATGAACATTTGACCAAAGTTTGATGAAGATCCTTCAAAGGGTTCAGGAGATATGGAGTGGACAAGAAAATGTTACGGACATGAGTGTGACAAATTTTTTGACCAATTTGACATATTTTCAAACTTGTCAGAGATATCATCAAGACAAACATTCTGATAAGGTTTCATAAGTATCAGACTGAAAATGTGGCTTCTACACTGCAAACAAGGTTTTTCTAAGATATGGCCCAGTGACCTACTTTCAGACCCAATGTGACCCGATTTCAATCTTTTCTGAAATGTAATCAAGAAAACCTTTCTGACCAAATTTCATGAGTATAGATATGGCCCAGTGACCTACTTTCAGACCCAACATGACCCAGTTTCAATCTTTTCTGAAATGTAATCTAGAAAACCTTTCTGACCAAATTTCATGAGTATCAGACTGAAAATGTGGCCTTTATGGTGCACACAAAGATTTTTAAAGACTTTGCCAAGTGACCTACTTTTTGACCAAACTAACCCAATTTCAAACTTACTTGACATGTCATCAAGACAAACACTCTGACCTAGTTTCATGAGTATCAGGCTGAAAATGTGGCCTATATGGTGCACACAAGTTTTTTCTAGGATTTGGCCCAGTGACCTACTTTTTGACCTGATGTAACCCAATTTCATACTTGTCCGAGATATCATTAGGACAAACCTTCTGACCAAGTTTCCAAAGTATCAAGCTGAAAATAAGGCCTATAGAGGGCACACAAGGTTCATCTAAGATTCGACCCAGTGACCTACTTTTTGACCAGACTTGACCATATTTCAAAGTTGTCAGAGATATCATCAAGACAAAACTTCTGACCAAGTTTCAACAGTATGAGTCTGAGAATGGCCAAGTGCCCTAGTTTTTGACTGTAATGCAACACAACATGACCCATTTTCACACTCATCCAAGATCTCATTAAGACATACATTCTGAACAAGTTTCAAAAGTATTTGAATGATAATGTGGCTTCTAGAGCATACATAAGGTTTTTCTAAGATTTGACCAAGTGACCTAGTTTTAGAACCAAGGTAACTCAATTTCAAACATGTCTAAGATATCATCAAGACAAATATTCTAAGTGTCAAGAGTATCAGATTGAAAATATGGTCTATAGAGTGCACACAAAGTTTTTAAAAGATTTGGCCCAGTGACCTACTTTTTGACCAGGCATGCCCAAATTTTGAACAGGTAGACAAACATTCTGACCAAGTTTCATGAGTATTTAACTGAAACTGTGGCCTTTAGAGTGCATACAAAGTAAATGTTGACAACAGTATGATGGATAATGGACGACACACGACAGACACAGCCTGATCACAAAAGCTTACCTTGAGCACTTCATGCTCAGGTGAGATAAACATATGTAACTTATCCACACCTGGCAAGTGATATAAAAGCTTTGGGGCGTAAATTGATGAATAACTTTGGAAATAGGGTAGTTCTTTAAGAGCGTATACATGTACCTTGATTATTATGTCCATTCTGTGCTGGCATAATGACAATACTGGGGGCCCCGAAGCCTGGTGTGGGCTGGCTTGCCTGCTGAGCCCCAGGGTTACAGATGATAATTTGTGGTCCAAGAGGCGAAGTATTCACTGACGGTGCTGAACCTCCTGAAAGCACAAGTTTAATACATTGAGGACAGAGTAAGTAACTTGTAATTAAAACAAACTGCAGGATTGCATCTAGAAATTTTCAAATTGGGGGGCTGGCCCCCATCATCTTCAGAAAAAGGGGGGCACGTCCCCCCTTTCTAGTGTAAAGAGGGGGGACAAAATTCATGGCGGTTCCGATAATGTGGTAAAGGGTTAATGTATTATTTGTTTTTGTCTTTGGAAAAATAATAATGATTATATCCATTAAAGGGTTATTACATTCTAGTCTTCTTTGTTAAGATGACTGTCTTATAACTTCTTAACACTTGTTGCCATATAATCACTGTAAGACAAGTAGACTAATCCCCATCCTACCCTATCTATCCTAGGTTGTTCAACATTTTCATTTCATAAATCAACGAAATTTTTACCTCAGTGTTAGACTGAGATTTTAGCTTCCATCTATTGTTTCATACATATATTTATGTAAATTTACTGCTTAAATTCACTACCAAAGCTGAAAAGACAGTCTGAAATGCCTCTGATCAGACGATGTCAAATAGACATTTTGTTGTGTCATGGGTTTTCGCGGTTTTTTTTGCATCGATCTTTTTTGATGTCAGTTAAATTTTTTTTATAAGTATTTCCACATGATATTGCAAAAATTTGTCAATAAGGGTTGTAGGTCACTTCAAAACAGGTCATTTTACCCTAGATCAGTGGATTGACATCATCATCTCGCTTTTCATTACACGCCTGCTTGTTAGGTTGTGATAAACGGTGACGTATAGGAGCGTAAGCGAATTTCGCTAGTAATCGAATTTCGCCAACTATGTTCTTAGGCAATATTTTTGTATCTGTGACATCATCCATTCACGGAAATGACTGATATCTTAGCAGCAAAGGTGTTTTGAAATGTCATTTGAATCTAATGACAGAAAAATACCTAACAATAGGAAAAAAAGTTCATAAGCGACCTCTCACATGCTTTTCCCTGCCATTTTATTATCACTTTTCAGGTGTCTCCTTTATATGCAGATTTTAAAAGATTCTTTCAGCTTAAAACTTTTTTGTTTCGTCTATTTTCCGTTTGACAGGTTATCTTTTGAACTTTAATAGCCGAAATTTCGTATGGGGCACCTAAAGGGAGATATATCCAAATGAATGACAGAGGGGTCCTTATTCATTTTTTCCTAAGAAAATAAATTGAATCAGGTACAAAAATCACTACAAAGACAAGAAAACACCTTTTTTCTGTGAGCTACAAAAGGATATCTTTTTTTTGATTTACAGCCTGTTGATCCCCAACACTGTCATCCTGATTTAGATTGTAATATTTCAGTGCCACAGCAGAAATAATTACACGAAAAATCACATAACTGTCGATTTTGTTTTCTGAGAGCTGCATTTTGTTTTATGTTCTTCAGGTTTTCTCGAAGGAAGTAAATGTAGAGTTAATGTCCAAGGGAGGCAATGAATATTGCTGAAATGATGCTGTGAATTTTTTATTTCATTTTACCCTCTCTGGGGCCTCTAATTTTTGGAAAACCAGAGTTGTCGAAATTGGCTTACTCTTTTTATAGATGGCGACTTTGCACTGTCTCACTTCTAACGATGTTTTGACAGATAAATTTAGATGTTTAAGTGGTAAAAAATATTTTTACAAAAGTATTTGAATACAAGTGCATAGATATTTAACCATAAAGAAAATTACTATTGTTTTGTGCAATCCGCAAGAGCAGTTTCCCTTGCATTGGCGAAATTCGATTACACCAGTATATGGTCCGTCATATTTAATACTCACTGTTTATGACAGAGTTACTTTTTTTCAAGAATTTTGTAGCCTTATGACATCACTTGTTGCCAGCTGATTCGCCAGTGCATCATTTTTGGACACATATTTCCTAAATTGTCGCATTCAGTGATCGACAGCGTGGGCCCTGCAGTAAGGCTTTTCGTCTGCATAACACAGATGACAAGCGTCTATTGATATGATCAAAATAACCCGACAGTCTATGATTTAAGTTTATGGTTTTAAGTTTCGAATGATTATTTGGGTGACCATGCAAATTTTGTTACATTTTATTCCCCCCAGGCCGTTTTTTCTCTCTTTTTCCCCGATTATGGTGCGCATGATCATGCAATTTTTGCGGGCTAGTTCGTTTTAGTGCGGGATTTGGTGCGCAAACAAATTTCGTTTTCGCGGGATTTTTTATTTTGATGCGGGATTTCGGCAATCCCGCACTCTAGATGCAACCCTGAAACTCCTCTATAACCCTTTAGTTTACCAAACAACAAAATTTTGGACTGGGCAAAACTGAAACCATTCGTAGACAACAAAACAAGAGGGCCAAGATGGCCCTGTATCACTCCACTGGCTAATAAGTAAAACCCTACAAGCCAAATATTACAATACTTGGCAAACTGGTTTCGAACTAGAAGACATACAATTTTTTTTCTATAAAATCCTACGAGAAAGTTTTGACCCCAGGACAAAGCCATTTTTGACCACAGAGCTATAATTACTTGAATCCTGGTAGAGGTCCAAAAGATAAAGCCGTATACCAGATAATACAGGTCTAGAATGTGTGGTTATAGGCTAAACAAGAAGATTTTCAAAGTTTCCTCAATAATAGGCCGTGTAAAACATGAGATCCCTGAGACATGGCTAAATTTGGTAGCCCTAGGTCTTATGAATAGTAAAAAGAAAATTTCTTAAAATTTCCCTATATAAGCCCATGTAAAACTTCTGACCCCCCCAGGGCGGGAATAACTTGACCTAGGGCTACACCTTGGGCCCTCTCAGTAGAGGCACACTAGATAAAGCTACATGCAAAATTTGGTAGCCCTAGGCCTAATGGCTAAGTATGAGAAGATTTTTTAAGTTTTCCCTATATAAGCCCATGTAAACCTTGTGCCCCCCCGGGGCGGGACCAAATTTGACCCCAGGGCTATAACTTGGGCACTCTTGGAAGAAGCCAATTAGATAAAGCTTCATGCAAAATTTGGTAACCCTAGGCTTTATGGCTAGGTACAAGAAGATGTTTAAAAGTTTTCCCTCTATAAGACCATGTTAAACTTGTGACCCCCGGGGCGGGGCCAAATTTGACACCAGGGCTACAATTTGGACATTTTTTGAAGAGGCTTACTAGATAAAACTACATGCAACATTTGGTAGCCCTAGCCTAATGGCTAAGTACAGGAGATTTCTAAAGTTTTCATTATATAAGCCCATGTAAAACTTGTGACCCCCGGGGCAGGGCCAAATTTGACACCAGGACTATAATTTGAAGAAACTTGGTAGAGGTCTACTAGATAAAGCTACATGCCAAATTTGGTAGCCCTTGGCCTTGTGGTTACAGACAAGAAGATTTTCAAAGATTTTCAATATTTTTCAGTTTTGTTACCATGGCAACCACTGTTTTTGAAGGATTCAAATTCTTTCAAGAAATTCTGAAGAGGACCATTGCAGGATCATTTCTGTGAAGTTTCATCAAAATTGGATGAGTAGTTTCAGAGAAGATGTTTGAAATAAAAGTTAACGCACACATGGACGCACGGACGCACGACAGACACTGGGCCATGACATAACCCCGCTGGCCTTTGGCCAGTGGAGCTAATAAATGTAGCCCAAGTGTTAATTTCTGTTTTTGATACGTTAGAAAACATTGTGGGAAAAGGACAAAATGCTGGTAAGCAGCATTTTCTCCTTTTCCAACAATGTTTTGAAAAGCTTTCCTTTTCAGGGTCGTAATTGTGTAGGAAAGGAATAAACGAAGAAATTTTGTCTACAAGTCAGTCCAGCGTTTTAACAATCCTTGCAAAAGAGGCATTGTTTTCTACCCTTTTTAAGAGGAAATCTGCGACTAGGAAAATTGCACTAACTTTCACCAATTACTTCCTAAAATAAATCTGCAGCTACTGACTTTTCAAACCATCCGGACATCCATGTAAAAAATGGGTAATTAACATAGAGAAAGACTGGATGCATGACTACATGACTATGAAAACATGGGGGCTAACAGCTAACTTGCTCCGCACCAGAACACTGAATGTAGATTGAACCAATAAGCCTAAAAAAGTCTGTTTCTACTAACATGACATACCCTTTCTGTGACCCCCCAACCTCCTCCCTGTCTGCATGGACAAAACTCATTAAGTTCTGACCCTTCCATATATTTCTCCCAACCTAACTTATCTTCAATACCTATTCTGTATTTTACTAGGACCAAAAGAACAAGAGAGCCATAATGGCCTTTTATAGCTTTACTGGCTAGTAACAAAAGTGAGTTCAATTAAAGTAGACTGTGAGCTATAATACACACAGAGTGTGATCTGTAACTTGCAGCCTGTGATAATATACCATAAGAAGTCTGTGACCAATGTAACCGACATCTGAAAGAGTCCATCAAAGACCATCCTACTTAAGTGAATTCTGGACAATAATATTGATATCTGACAACAAGATTTCTAAAGTTTGCACTACAACCCATATAGATACTACTGACTGTGGCAATGGATATAAAAAAGTTTCTTCAGTCAACTGGCCTACCTCTTACTTCAAAGGATAAATGAAAATAGTGGCATTTTGTTTTAATTGCCTATGACCATGGACAACCATTATGAAATAAAATATTTTTAACTGACTGATGACTTACCTGGAGAGGGTGGTTGCTGAGCAGGCTGTGGTGAGGGTTGTTGTTGTTGTTGCTGTTGGACTTGTTGCTGGTTTGTCTGTATGGGTTGTTGAAGTGCCACGTTTGTGGACCCACCTCCATTAAAATTTGGTTGTGATGGGAAGGCAGGCTGTGCCTGTAGTTCTGCTTGTGGACTAGGGACTATTTTAGTCTCCACTTTGTTTAATACTCCAATTTGATTGGCTCCCATCTGTTGAGAGATCAATGGCTGTTGCTGCACAGACTGGTGTACTGACTGCTGTAACAATTGTTGAATGTCTGATAAAGTGGTCCCAGAAGCACTATTGCTGCCCTGACTTGCCAAATTCATGACAATACTTTGAGATGACTGTGACAGGTGACCTTGGGCTTGAAGTTGGTTAAGTTGGAAGCTTGCTGTTTGATTATGGAAAATCTGTGGAGACTGCTGAGAACCAGCAAAAGATGAAGACACAGTAACAGTCTGAGACCCAGCAAGCTGGCTACCACTCTGAATTGATGCATTCTGTAAATGAGCCTGTAAATGGTTAGCATTCTGTAAGGATGTCTGTAATTGGCTAGCATTCTGTAAGGATGTCTGTAGTTGGCTAGCATTTTGTAAGGATGTCTGTAGTTGGTTAGCATTTTGTAAGGATGTCTGCAGTTGGCTGGCATTAACAACATTTGGGAAAAGTTGAGACAACTGGTTGTTAACCATATTTGGTGTATTTGTGTTGCTGGAGTTATTGATCAATCCAGGAGTGGAAAATACTGTTGAGATGGACACTGCTGACGGTGTAGGCATACTTCGAGATGTTAGATCAGGCTGCTATAATGAAAAAACAAACAATAATTTAGGTCATTATCTCTTACATCTAAATTCTCCTTCACCAATGTGCAGCTGTCGTTTTCTTAAGAATGATTGGTGAATACGGAACCGGAGTTCTTACAACCAGCAATTTGCAACTGAGGGTAAATAGACAAATAGAATGTAAGCAGCAAGCTTGTATCCAACAATTCAACAGAAATGCTTCAATCTCAGCCCTTACATCTACACAAGCACCCTAACCCTTTGCTCGGTTTATATCATTTGCATTCTTTAACTCTTTACCACACAATCCAGAGTTTTAACAACCCTCACAAAGAAAGCTTTTGAAAACAAGAGCGCCATGATGGCCCTGAAGTCACTCACCTGAGTCTTTTGACCAAACATGACCCATTTTCAACCTCTTTTGAGATATCACGACAAACATTGTACTAAGCTTTCATAATTATTGACTGAAAATTTGGCCTCTAGCATGTACACAAGCTTTTTCTAGAATTTCTCTCTGTGACCTACTTTTTAGCCAACCATAGCCAATTTTCCCATTGTAGATATTATCAAAACAAAGATCCTGACCACCTTTCATAAGTATTGGACAGAACATGTGGCCTATAGAGCATACACAGGGTTTTTCTAAGATATGAGCTAGTGACCTAGTGTATGACCCAACATGACCGATTTTTGAAGTCATCTGAGATATCATCAAGACAAACAATCTGACCAACTTTCATGAATTTTGGACAGAAAAAGTGACCTCTAGAGCGTACACAAGGTTTTTCTAAGATTTGACCTAGTGATCTAGTTTTTGGCCCGACATGACCCATTTTCAGACTTGTTCAAGGTATCATCAAGACAAACATTCTAGCCAAATTTCAAGAGTTTTGGACTGAAAATGTGGCCTCTAGAGCGTACACAAAGTTTTTCTAAGATATGACATAGTGACCTACTATTTGACCAGACATGACCCATTTTCAAACTCGTCCAAGATATCATCAAGACAAACATTCTGACCAAATTTCAAGAGTATTGGACTGAAAATGTGGGCTCTAGAGTGTGCACAAGGTTTTTCTAAGATTTGACCTAGTGACCTAGTTTATGACTCGACATGACCCATTTTTGAACTCATCTGAGATATCATCAAGACAAATATTCTGACCAAGTTTCATGAGTATTTGACTGAAAATGTGGCCTCTAGAGCGTACACAAGGTAAAAGTTGACGACGCACACAGCACACAGCACTTCGTGCTCAGGTGAGCTAACAAAATGTGTAAACAGCAACAACTCTTTACCACACAATCCAGAGTTTTAACGACCCTGACAAAGAAGGATTTTGATAACATAATGTGTAAACAGCAACAGCTCATTTATATATTTTACAATCAGATACTCAGAAAATGGATTTCAACTGCACATCAAGAAAGACCTAACTACAAAATTTCAGCAAGATAAGCCGGTAACAAGAGGGCCATGATGGCCCTGAAGTCGCTCACCTGAGCCTTTTGATCAAACATGACCCATTTCCAATCTCTTCAGAGATATTAAGACAAACACTCTGACAAACACTCATTAGTACTGGGCTTACAAATATGGCTTCTAGAGTGCACACAAGCTTTTTCTAGAATTTGTCTCAGCGGCCTACTTGACATGTAGAAATTATCCAGACATACATTCCGACAAACTTTCATGAGTATTTGAGAAAAAATGTGGCCTGTAGGGTGTATAAAAGGAGTTCCAAGATTTGACCTAGTGACCTAGTTTTTTATCCAACATGACCCATATTCATACTAGTACAAGATATTATCAAGACAAACATTCAAAGCAAATTTCAAGATTATTGGACTGAAAATGTGGCCTCTAGAGCTTACATAAGGTTTTTCTAAGATTTGACCTGGTGACCTAGTTTTTGACCTGACATGATTCAATGACAAACATTCTGACCAACTTTACAGAGCACTGGACTGAAAATGTGGTTTCTGGAGTGTACACAAGGTTTTTCAAAGATTTGACCTAGTGACCTAGTTTTTGACCCCAAATGACCCACTTTCGAACTCGTCTGCGATATTATCAAGACAAACATTCTGACCAACTTTCAAGAGTATTGGACAGAAAATGTGGCTTCTGGAGCATACACAAGGTTTTTTTAAGATTTGACCTAGTGACCTAGTTTTTGACCCAACATGGCCCGTTTTCAAATTTGTCAGAGGTATCATCAAGACAAACATTCTGACAAAGTTTCATGAGTATCGGACTGAAAATGTGGCCTCTAGAGCGTACACAAGGTTTTTCTAAGATTTGACCTAGTGACCTAGTTTTTGACCCGACATGACCCATTTTCGAACTCGTCCGAGATATCATCAAGACAAACATTCTGACCAAGTTTCATGAGTATATGACTGAAAATGTGGCCTCTAGAGCGTACACAAGGTAAAAGTTGACACCGGATGCCGGACACAGCACGATCACAATAGCTCACCATGAGCACTTCATGCTCAGGTGAGCTAAAAAAGGTGTCAAAAACACAAAAAACGCGCTCTAGCTCTGGAGAAAACATTGTTGTCAAAGCCTTCAAAAAGTGTAAGAGATAATTTACCTGATTATAAGATGACTGAAGAACTGCCTCAGCTGAAGGACTAGGCACCACCTGTTCTGGAGAAAACACTGTTGAGTTATAACTGTCTACTGTGTTTGGACTCAAGGTCATTGTTGGGTTCATTGTCTCCTTGGACGAACCCATGTCACTATCAACCTCCTTCATTTCACTATCACAGCTTTGTTGAACTGAAGTCTGCCCACCAGCTATATTAGAGTTTGCAACATGTGAGTATTTTGAGAAATCCTGTAAACTGTTTGCAGGACATGTGAGAGCCTCTTTTAAGAGAGAACAAGTCTGGTCCTCCATTTTTGACGATCCAGTATTATTTGGTCCAGAACTATATAGGGAACCACTTGACTGGTTACCAACTTGGTCTACAGAAGGATTGGCCATATTCTCATTGCTGGATCCCAGCATTGAGTCAGAACCCTCAAGATTCTGTAAAATCTGGGATAACATATTGCTTTCACTTGTGCTGATCCCACTTGAACTGGTCAAATCAACAGTTTCTCCACTGTACATGCTTGACTGCAATCCATGATCTGTCTGGTATGTATCCACAGAGAGCCTTGGAGACTTAATTCTGTTCAGAGACGATTCATATGTTTGATTTGGGTAACTTTCATCTGTATTCATTGGAAATAAACTCTCATTTGTATCACTCTCCATGTTCGTATATCCTTTACTAGCGTCCAAAGGTTTCGAATCCCACACCTGGCTCTGGGAATTCCCAATGGTGTCTGTGTTGAAAACATTCGTATTCATCGAATAATCTACAGGGTTCATATTCATCTGTTCCGTATTATTCCCTGTGTCTGTTAACTGAGATGGCTGTTGCTGATAGGATTTGGGCTCACTTTGGAGACCAACATCGGCTATCTCTGCGAGAGTCACATTCGAGTTATTCTGCTGTTGCATTACCCCTGTCATCACAGCAGGTGGCAACTGGAACATGTCCGAGTTCTTTGATGCCTGCTGTATTTGTTGGTTTAGTTCCAATGCTTCTACAAAATGAATAAATAACCCTTGTAGCTCTGGAACTGAGTTGATTTGTTTATTGTAGACATCGTAGATTCAGATCAGACTGCAAAGAATGTGGAATCTGATCTTAAATCTACAATATCCACTACTTTGCGACATGTTACTGCCAAAACAACCTGGAAATACCAATTATTTCAGTACTTTATCCGAACTGAAAAAGTCTGCCTCACTAAATCAGCACTCTATGGGTTAAAAATATCCAAATTCTTTTTCCAAGAAAAAAGAGAAAACAATCGTTGACTCTTCACCAGATAACAAAACTTCAGACTTTAACAAACTGTATGCACTTGCAGAGGCAAAAAAATCATTGTGGCTCAACTGATTGCATTTGTCTTTGAAAGTTAACCCTTTACCACACGGCAAAATTTAAGACCTATCCAAATTGAAAGCATTTGCAGACGACAATTTCATAGTGGCTCAAATGACGCTTTTCTTTGATAGGGTAGAAAACTTAGTGGGAAAAGGAGAAAATGCTGGTTACCAGCATTTTCTCCTTTTCCCACAATGTTTTCTAAAGGCCTCTTCTTCAGGGGCGTTAAAAGGTGTCATTGTGTGGTAAAGGGTTAAGAAACATCATGGGATACCAGCATTTTCTCCCTTTCCCAGCATGCTTTCAAAAGCTTTCTTTCTCAGGGATGAGAACACTTCAGATTGTGCTATAAATTGTCAAGAAAACAACACTCAACCAACCTTTGCCATGTTGTTTCATGAATATCAGAAGAAAAACATGACTTCTAGATTGGACAGAAGGTTATTTTTGATACCCACACAAGGAACAACGCACACACCATGATCACAAAAGCTGACTTTGAGCACTGTGTGTTTAGGTCAGTCAAAAAAAAAATGATAGCTGGCATATAAACTCTTGGCCCTTTTGTTACAAGTACTAGGTATTAAGTCATTGAACAATTGTTGGGCATTATAGCCAGTGCTCTATCACATAAGCAAGCAGGGTAGGCAGATACTGATGAGTTTTACCAGACCACAAAATTTTAGATTCCTCCAAATTCAAAGCATTTGCAGACAACAAATGAATCGTGGCTCAGATAGCAGAAATAGTTTAGGGTTTGGTTGGTTGGTTGTATTGGGGTTTAACGCCACTTTAACAGCTAAGGTCATATCATGGCGGTCGGTGACGCACATGTGTTTCCTGGCTTTCTCACACCAGTACTAACACAACTTTCTTTCCAAAGCCACCAACTACTTTTCTCACATGCTTCAGCAGAGGTGAGAGGCGAAAATACGCCTGAAAGAAAGTTCGCCTCAACCGGGTATCGAACTCACAGCCACCAGGTCATGAGTCTGACACGCTCACCACTGAGCCACCCGGGCGGGCTTAGGGTTTGGTATAAAATTTTGCAGAAAATGCTGTCTACTGATAAAAAGTTAACTCTTCACCAGACAACAAAAGTGTAGACTAGTCCAAACTGAAGGCATCTGCAGACTAAATTTTAAAATTAATGTGACTCAAATGATGGAACTTGTCTTTGATACTAAGGTTAGAAAACAATGTAGGAAAAGGAGAAAATGCTGATTTTCTCCTTTTTTTCCTTTTCCAACAATGTTTTCAAAAGGCTTTTTTCTCACGGTCATTAAAACTCAGGATTGTGTGGTAAAGAGTTAATCAGGTAATAAAACTTTTTATTTTCAGGTGATGAAACAGTGTAAGACACAACCAGAAAAATTCAGTCACAATTACCTGGTGCAACAAAGGGATAATTTCTTTTCCTAGATTCTTCCGATGTGTCCATGGGTATTTCTTGTTTGACAGGAACCTTTTTGTCTTCTGCAAAATAATTTAGTAAGTTAGAATTTTGGTCAAATGAAATCAGCCAAACATACATGTATTTTAACAAACAAATGTCAAGTCTAATTCTGTAATTTTAGTCTGCACATTACTTTACAGATTATTGAATAGGCACTGCTAACTAATACAGTAGATGATCTTAAAAGTCTTTCTATAAATGAAATGACTAAGATTGTGGGATAAAGTAAATATTACAGTTACAGAACATCTTGTGTTTTGAAAATGTCAGTAAGAGTCTTCGAAACAGAAACACTTGTTTTTTTTTTTACAATAGTCAGAAATTTATTATTAAAAATTTTGTGACAGTTTCAAAAACAGTCACTATAGAAATGATCAGAGACAAATTATTAGTTTTGTGACAGTTTTAAACAGAACTAGTAGACACATGTGCGTCAGAAACACATTACCTGTATGTTATCTATTTTGTGACAGAGTAAGAAACAGTCCTTGTACATAGGGGTCCGTAGTTTGATTCCTGGCACCCATAGACTATATAGTCTATGGGTGACAGGAGTCAAACTACGGACCCCTATGTCCTTGTACACATAAAGAGACAGAAACACCTAATTATTTTGTGACAGGGTTTCAGATTTTGTGGTAGAGTCTGAAACAGTCTTTAGACACTTAAACTGTCTGAAGTATTTGAGTCATGCTCAGTGAAAAAAAAATTAATGCATCTGCAGAAAGTATTATTATACTGCAAAGAAATTTCTCGTGATCTGATTGGATAATATGCCCCGAACATATATATCATGTACACTGGCAAAACCAACATAAAAGCAGTTTCCCTTTCGGGAGCCCCGTATACATGACTACACTATCAACACAACATCCAAAATGGTGGCGTCGATCAAGATTAACATCAAGATTATGTGCCAAGCTGCATGTTTTAGCACGTATTACCAAGGTTTCAGTGACGTCAGTTCACAGTGACGTCAGTTTTCATTGAATTGGGGCACTCAGAAGGGAAATTCTACTTCGTCAGCGTACTCAATTTTTGAAACCAAAAACCAGGTAAAATTCGCTTAACAAATTTTGGAATGGTAAAACTTTGCAGTATAATAAATTCGTTGTATGGTCAGGTGGCAGGGGACTTGGAAACTTGTTCTTTGGCTCGGGGCAACATGATTCACCACAGCCGTGAACAAGTTTCCAAGTCCCCTGCCACCTGACCGTACAACTAATATTGACCACGGTCAGCCTTAGTCCATGTAGGCTGACCTGAGTGGAAGCTTTTTGCTATTGATCAATTTTCTGCATGTCAAAGGGCCATTCTATGCCATGATTCATTTGTTTGTTAGACAAAATGGATTTCATGGATCCATAAATCATGTGCTGACTTTCTTGGTACAATGTATCATGGAGATGTATTAAACCCCTTTTGCCAGAGCATGGCTCATTTGTTTTGTGACAGTGTCAGGAACAGCCCGTAAACACAGAAACTGCCTGCATAATATGCAAATTGTAAGATAAAGGGTTTAGACACATAAAAGTTCAGACACATCCGATTTGTGTCAGAAACAGTTCGTTACTCTACACCAAACAACAAAATTTTTGACCTGCCCAAATTGAAAGCATCAATAGACAACAAAATAAATGTGACTCAAAAATTAAAATTTGTTTCTGGAAGAGTAGAAAACAATGCCAGAAAAGAAAAGGCTTATTACAAGCATTTTCTTTTTTTTTTCTATTTTCCTTTTTCTCCTATTTCTTTTTTTTTTTTTGTGACAGCATCAGAAACAGATCTTAGACACATGTAGAGTCAGCAACACCATATTCACTTAGTGAGTCCTTGAAACTGTCCTTTAACGCAAAAAATGTCCAAAGTATTCATTTTGTATAAAGTCAGAAATAAATTACAGGAATAGACCTGACAAGAAAAATGATAAAAAATAACAACTGAACTATCCAACCATTCCACACACATCCATCAAATTACAGATAGGCTTGCTAACAAAACATTGATAATTGTAAATAATTGACAAGTCTAACTGTAAGTCACCCAAATACTTTGATTACACCACACTTCATCTTTGTATTATGTGATATTTAGTTTACAAAATCAACATCTAATGAATAACATATGAAGCATTGCATTGGTTCCATAATGACTCTGTGAAACTTTTGACCAATGAACTGACATGTTACAATTCACAAGTTAGAAAAGACTTCCCTTGTCAAAACTAATGAGACAAAATCCCATATTCTAGTGACAAAATCTCAAACTTTGGTGACAAAATCCCATATTTTAGGGACAAAATCCCAAATTTTAGGGACATAATTCCAAACTTTTGGGACAATATCTCAAACTTTTGTGACAAAATCCCAAATTTTAGGGACAAAATCTCAAACTTTAGTGACAATATCCCAAATTTTAGGGACAAAATCTCAAACTTTAGGGACAAAGTCCCTACTGTAAGGGACAGAGTCCCAAATGTCATCATACCTAGACTCTGTCTAGAATTTTACAATTGAAACACAAACTTTGTTTGAATAAACAGTCACTTCTGTGGCTGGTTTTTATTGTTGAAAAATTTCACCAGTCAACTCTCCATCAGCTACATATAGAGTGTAGACATGACAAGTAAGGAGCAAATTGTAGACAATACGTAGTGTTACGTCTGGATACTAAGTCTGATGCAAAATAATTCTAAGAATATTTTGACAAGTGGTAACATTGCTTACAGTTTTACTAAATCATCATCCATTTGTCACTAATTTTTTGGCACTTTTTTAATGTATACCTTTTTAATTCATTTCTGTCTTGCAAGCTCTCACTTTGTTAAGATTCTAATATTGCATGAGATAATGATCCCAGAGATGTATGCTGGATTTAAACTTATGATAACATGCAGAAGGAGTAAGATCTGAACTGGCTTTTCTGCAGACGACTTCAGGAACATTATCATACAACAGGCAAAAATCAACTTGCATAATGATATAATGGTTTAACCCATTACCAAACAATCCCAGGTTTCAATGACCTTGAGGAAGACAGTTTTGAAAACATTCTTGGCAAAGGAGAAAATAATAGCATTTTCTCCTTTTCCAAGAATGTTTTCTACCCTATGAAAGACAAATGCCATCATTTGAGCAACCTTCAATTTGTTGTCTGTAACTGCTTTTACATCCAGTCTAATATTTTGTCAATTGGTAAAGGGTTTACAATGGTATAATACATTAATACAAGTGAAAACATCATGGTAACGGCAGAAGAAATTACTCCTTTCACCACGATATTTTCACAAGTGGTGCAAGACAAAAGAGATGTCTGTTGCAGATGATAAAGAACATTGCCAAATAAATTGGTTATTACAAATCACCAGGAAAGCCCAAACAGTGCAAATTTAAAGCTGGGGGAGCACAATATCTCAAATGCGCAACAGTGTAGATCAATATTAATGTGACAATAACATTCATGAAATTAAATTATTCCATCCGTCTTCATGACTAAAATTGCCTATTGTGAGGAATTTTCACAGATTAATCTTATCTTCTCTAAAGCAGACTTCTCTTTTCTCATATCAAAAATTCATGTAAATTCAAACAAGGGCTGTCAAAAGATGGGATAAACAAAACTCACACATTCATTAAGACAACTCAGAAATGTAACTCTTTACCAAATGACAAGATTTTTAGACTTGTCAAGAAAAAAATCATTCCCAGACAACCAACTTCAAAAGACTAAAAATTTGCTATTTGCCATGGAAAAAGAAGAAACTAATGTAGAAAAAAAGCTGGTTACCAGCATTTTTTTCTCCTTCTTCCATAATTCAGATGTCTTTTTACTCGGGGTCGAGAAAACAAGGGATGGTTTGGTAAAGGGTTGACTGATAGCTTAAAATGAAGTGAAAATAAACAATGTTTCAGAGATTAAAAAGTACATGTACTCCGACTTTGCAATAAAGAATAGGTTTGATGTACTTTAGTATTGTGCATATCTGGATATTGATGCAACTCCCAAATCTCACAGCAATAATGTGCAAATGGCACTATCCTGATCTGTGTGATGAAGGAATTGTGTCAATTAACAGCAATACAAAATACTTGAATTCCAAACAATTGCAAGTACTATTTTGTTTTTCTTGTCTTACATAAATGATATGGAAACTCATTCATGCAGACAAATTTTGATGTGTCCATTAGGAGACGTGGCAAAATCAATTGATGGAATTGTCCAAGCTATACAATTACTGCTACAGGCTTTTCATCTTATGTCGTCAATTAAAGAGCCTAAATTGAGGCTGTGATACCATGGGCACTTCATTCTGTTATAAACTTTGACCTCTGTAACTTTATATATGGTG
The DNA here is from genome assembly GCA_946811185.2 of Hippopus hippopus. Lineage (NCBI taxonomy): Eukaryota > Metazoa > Mollusca > Bivalvia > Cardiida > Cardiidae > Hippopus > Hippopus hippopus. The sequence continues at coordinate 7,433,761 of OX328103.1, read as the reverse complement.
TTCAGCTATAAAACCTGAAAAACATGACCCGAGTAGGTTGTCAGTATTTTCGAGATATCTTTGAAATGTGGTGGAAAATTCATTACTTTTATTTTGTTGGCTATCAGCTTTTGAAATAATGACAAGCTGCTTCAGTTAGTCTTGACCAACCAGATTTGTTCAATATGTTCACTATGGTTTTAAAATCTTTATTTCAAGACAGGAACAGAAAAATTTGTCCAACTCAAAAGTTTTGACCTTTATTACTCACTTATTGTTGATGTGTTTGTTCTAAATAAATCTAGAAATGTGTGAAAATACTAATAATGACTGGGGTTGTCTTTAGCACATTAAACAGCTGGACACCTGGTTATGGAGGTTGAAGTTTTGTTATTAATCTCAAATCTTAAATGATCAGAATACAGCATATTTTATCCCTTAGAGTGCCAAAGAGATAAAAAGAGGGCCATGATGGCCCTGTATTGCTCCACTGGGTAACAAGTACAAATCATTCATACCAAACATGGTAATTCAAAATGGTTTTGAACTAGGAGACTTAAAAAGTTTTCTCTACAAAAGCCCATGTGAAAGTTGTGACCCCAAGGTGAAGCCATTTTTGACCACAGAGCTATAATTACTTGAATCCTGGAAGAGATCCACGTAGAGCCACATGCCAAATAATACAGGTCTAGGCTGTGTGGTTATAAACAAGGTAAGGAACAGAAGATCTTTAAAGTTTTCAACATATAAGCCTATGTAAAAGTTGTGACTTCTGGACTGGGCCAAATTTGACCATAGGGCTATAATTTGAACAATCTTGGTAGCAGTCCATTAGATAAATATACACACAAAATTTGGTGGCCCTAGATCTTATGGTTAGGAATGAGAAGATAGTAGGCCCATTTTAAACTTGTAATTGCCAGGGCGGGGTCAATTTTGATCCCAGGACTGATTTGAATACTCTTGGTAGCTTTCCATTGAATAAGTATACATGCAAAATTTTATCTTACGGTTAACAACGAGAAGACTTTACAAGTATTCACTATATAAGCCCATGTAAAACTTGTGACTGCCACGGCCCAAATTTGATCCCAGGGCAAAAAATTTGGCTTTCTTGGTAGAGGCTCACTACATAAAGCTACATGAAAAATTTGGTAACTTTAGGCCTTATGATTAGGAACGAGAAGATTTTTAAAAGTTTTCACTACAGACGCCAAGGTAAATCTTCTAACCCAGGGGTCAGGGCCAATTTTGACCCCAGGGCTATATTTTCAAGAATCTTGATAGAGGTCCATTAGATAAATCTACATGCAATTTTGGTAGCCCTAGGCCTAATGGTTAAGAACCAGAAGATTTTTTAAAGTTTTCAGTATATAAGCCTATGTAAAACTTGTGACCCTTGGGGCAGGGCCATTTTTGACCCCAGGGCTATGATTTGAAGACACTTGGTAGAGATCCATTAAATGAAGCTTTATGCCAAATTTGGTAGCTCTAGGCCTTATGCTTTCTGACAGGAAGATTTTAATTATTTTTTCAGTTTTTGCCATGGCAACCAGAGTTTTTAAAGATATGGCAGGATCATTTCTGTGAAGTTTTCTCAAGATTGGATAGGTAGTTTCAGAAAAGATGTTTGACACAGAGCCATGAAATAACCTCACTAGTCTTTGGCCAGTGGAGCTAGAAACGGCTAGATTGTATAATTTCAAGGCAGTTTTGCTCTGATAACCAAATTCTGTGGCCTTCTTGGATCTTAATTATCATGGTCTGCAAAAGCAACTCAAGTTGTAAAAGGCACCCTGAGAGTTTATATGCTGTCTGATATGAGAATGAGTACCATTCATGGACGATATTACAGATTAAAACTACTGTCAACCCATTACCCCTTATGACTTTTATCACCTTCCAGCAGACCCCCTTTAACCCTTTACCACACAATACCAAGATTTAACTACACTGAGTCACATTTAAATTGTGGTCTGCAAATGCTTTTCATTTGGACCAGTCTAGAGTGTAGTGTGGTAAAGAGTTAAGGCAAGAGGAATACCTGTCTTAGTAAGTCCTGATGCCACTGTGCTTTTCACAATATATACTTGTATACAAAATATTTCCACATCTAGGGAAGATGTCGTCTGCTGCAATTTTATCTCATGGGTAATGGGTTTAACTCTTTACCACATGACAAAAATTTAGACTTGTCCAAATTGAAAGCACTTGCAGATGACAATTTAAATGTGGCTCTAATGAAGGAATTTTTCTTTGAAAGGGCAGATAACATTGTGAGAAAAGGAGAAAATGCTGGATTTTCCACAATGTTTTTAAAGGCTGCTTCCTCAGGGTTGTTAAAACTCCAGATTGTGTGGTAAAGAGTTTATACATATCTTTGTAATATAACACAATACCATATTCCAACCCTAAGATTCCTGCTTTTTTTGGGCATTGCTAACCTTCTCTTGTATATTCAATTTGGCATATCATTAAAAGAAAGGGGTTACTCATTTTGAGGTAGTTCTTCAAAGCAATGAGATCTAGATTGTCTTCTGTATTGATATGCATGATTCCAAACACGTCTTTAACTTGAACATTAAACAAAAATATCTGACTGGCAAGGTTTTAAAAAATTTCCTTCACTTGCAAAATTGAAAAAATGTTCTTAAAAAAGCAAGATTTCACAAAATACTAACTTTCTTAGATAAAAGAAAAATGCTATTGACTTTTAAGCTTTCAAAAATGCCTTGGTTTGCAAGACTGACAAGATATCCTTGATTTGTTAGATTAAAAAAAATGCCTTTGACTTGCAGATTCCAAAAAGTATCCTTGACTAGCATAATTCCATAAAAGCCTCTCATGGACTTATTTCATGATTTGAAAGATTCCTTTGGCTGACAAGATTCCGAAACTGCACTCAATTTGCAAAATTAAGAAAATGCCCTTGAAAGGCAAGATCTACAAACAAGAGGGCCATCATGGTCCTGAAGTCGCTCACCTGAGTCTTTTGACCAGACATGACCCATTTTCAATCTCTTTCGAGATATTATGACAAACATTCTATCAAGCTTTCATAATTATTGGACTGAAAATTTGGCCTCTAGCTTGTACACAAGCTTTTTCTAGAATTTCTCTCTGTGACCTACTTTTTAGCCAAACATAGCCTATTTTCCCATTGTAGATATTATCAAAACAAAGTATTGGACAGAAAAAGTGGCCTCTATAGTGTACACAAGGTTTGACATGGTGACCTAGTTTTTTTTACCCAATGTGACCCATTTTCAATTTCATCATATTGATCATCAAGACAAACATTCTGACTAATTTTTATAAGTACTAGACAGACAATGATGACTAAAGCTACACAAGCTATTTTAAATATTTGACCTGGTGACCTAGTTTTTGACCCAATGTGACCCATTTTCAAACTAATTAAAGATATCATTATGACAAACATTCTGACCAACTTTCATGAGTATTTGACAGAAAATGTGGCTTCTCCAGGGTACACAAGGTTTTTGTAAGATTTAAACAGTGACCTAGTTTTTGACTAGACATGACCCATTTGCAAACTCGTCCAAGAAATCATCAAGACACACATTCTGACCAAGTTTCATGAGTATTGAACTGAAAATATGGCCTCTAGAGCGTTCACAAAGTTCTTTTAGATTTGACCTAGTGACCTAGTTTTTGACCCGACATGACCCATTTTCAAACTTGTCCGTGATATCATCAAGACAAACATTCTGAGCAACTTTCAAGAGTTTCGGACTGAAAATGTGGCCTCTAGAGCATACACAAAGTTTTTCAAAGATTTGACCTAGTGACCTAATTTTTGACCTGACATGACCCATTTTCAAACTTGACCTAGATATCGTCCAGACAAACATTTTGAGCAACTTTCAAGAGTTTTGGACTGAAAATGTGGCCTCTAGAGCGTACACAATGTTTTTCAAAGATATTACCTAGTGACCTAGTTTTTGAACCGACATGACACATTTTTTAACTTGTCTGAGTTATCATCAAGACAAAAATTCTGACCAACTTTTAAAAGTTTTGGACTGAATATGTGGCCTCTACAGCGTACACAAGGTTTTTCTAAGATTTGACCTGGTGAACAACATGACCAATTTTCAAACTTGTCCGAGATATCATTGAAACAAACATTCCGACAAACTTTCAAGAGTTTCAGACTGAAAATGTGGCCTCTATAGCGTACACAAGGTTTTCCTAAGATTTTACCTAGTGACTTAGTTTTTGACCAGACATGACCCATTTGCAAACTCATATGAGATATCATTGAAACGAACATTCTGACAAACTTTCAAGAGTTTTGAACTTAAAACGTGGCCTCTAGAGTGTACACAAGATTTTTCTAAGATCTGACCTAGTGACCTAGTTTTTGCCCCAACATGACCCATTTTTGATCTAGTCTGTGATATTATTGAAACAAACATTCTGAGCAACTTTCAAGAGTTTCGGACTGAAAATGTGGCCTCTAGAGCGTACACAAGGTTTTTCTAAGATTGGACCTAGTGACGTAGTTTCTGACCTGACATTACCCCATTTTTTAACTTGTATGAGATATCATCAAGACAATCATTCTGACCAAGTTTCATGAGTATCAGACTGAAAATATGGCCTCTAAAGCGTACACAAGGTTTTTCTAAGATTGGACCTAGTGACCTAGTTTTTGACCTGACACAACCCATTTTCTAACTCGTCCGAGATATCATCAAGACAAACATTCCGACTAAGTTTCATGAGTATCGGACTGAAAATGTGGCCTCTAGAGCGTACATAAGGTAAAAGTTGACAAGGGACACAGCACGACAGACACAGCACGATCACAAAAGCTCACCTTGAGCACTCTGTGCTCAGGTGAGCTAAAAAAAAAAACCATCTCTTTACTCCCAAAAAATGCCCTTGACTTGCAAGAATCCAAAATTCCCCTTGACTTGAAAAATTCCAAACTGCCTTTGACTTGCAATATTCCAAAACTGCTTTGTTTTTGTCATGATTGTTTCCAAACTTTCCCTTGATTTGCAAAATTTAAGAAATGCTTTTGATTTCTGGGATGCCAACAATTGCTTTAATTTGTAAGATTAAAGAAAGAAAAAAAATTTTTTTAAGGATTTTAAGATAAAGCTTTTGATCATTTTATTAAATACCTCTACAAAACAAACACCTCATCAAAATGAAAACGGTATATCAAATATCTTAACAACAGTTGTATGTGAATTCTTTTTTCAAATAACTTTGGTCATCAACAATCTTTTTAAATATTTAAACTAAATAAGTAAGGAGAATAGAATACCGTAACTGCCATGAAAAAATTTTAATATCAAATGCTTAAATCTGTGATACGGGGCTGAATTTCCCCCTTTATGTGCTTTAATTCTATTTAACAGAAGTTCCAAAGAGTCCTATTAAGAAGATTTTCATAATTATGCTAAACTACGAACATGTTCTTTTAAAGTGATGCAAAGAACTTAATTAAACATAACACAATAATTCTACTTCATCTTGTTGATGGAGGAGGGTAGGACTACAAACAGTGCCATCTTTTTTTTTGTCATTCCAGGAATATAAACACAGATCCTGTTTTCCATTTTTTTATCAAGTGCACTTACATAAGTGTGTATTTCTGTATGTCTACGAGAAAGGTAGCCAGTATCCATTATTGAAAAATATTTCATTTACATATATGATGTAAATACTCATTTCAATCCTTATCAGTAGTCATATCAAAAGTTGAATTACTGATTTGAGTGCCAGAATGCAACCCTTATCTGTGCCTCCAATCTTTCTTTCTATATTTCATGAGCATCATTTTCAGTTGTAACAAACATTTACTTGCATGCCAGTTGCTGACACACTAATCTTGTCCTTGTAAACCATTCTAAATGCTGACATTTTTCTTGCATGTCATTGCTAACATTGCTTGTCCTTAGTGCCTGTTATTGGTAAGACAATAATAGCATTGTCTGTCAATTCAAAAATTTGACATATATAACATACCAAATGTCATTGGAAGGTTACTATAGATTTAAACATAAAGTTTGTTATTGTAAATGGCGAGAGAAACTCTCTTTCCTCACACTGCAGCAAGAATATTCATGATGCAAAATGATACCATATAGTGACAGGGTTATCCTTTATATAAACATCTGTACACAAAAATATTCAACTTTACCCTTGGCATACTAAAGACTGAAGAGGGCAAAGGGTATCAAAATACACTTTGCCTTCTTTTCATGATAGAATCCTTAAAGCTTTCAAATTATCTCTTTCACACACCTTCAGTTTTTACTCAACAGTATTCCAAGCCAACTAACAGGACAGAGCTGTACAGTTTGGTCAAGCCAGGAAGTAAATACCGCGGACTGAGCATTAACCAGAATGTCAATGAAGATCAAGTCTTGTGAACTTAGCTAGATACTAACAAACTGAAGTTATGAAACACAGCTATTTTTTCCCCAATATCACTTTCATTTTGTCTCTTTCTATCCAATTTCTGTTATTAAATTTTGTTCAAAAATAGAATTAAACCATCCCCAGACGGAAAATAATATTCATTGAAAAAGCTATAAAATTGCAAAATAATTTGAGAAATGAATATAATATTTTCTGACTTCAAAAAGGTACCCCTTAAATGTTTTTTCACAATTAAAAAATGACACTTTTCAATTCAGATTCTCCTTTTTTCAATTCTTTGGATGACATTACATAATCTCTGAGATAAATCTTTATTACCAGTGCTTCAATATAATCCTTTTTCTAAACATAATCTTCTTTTCTATCACATCTATTTTTTGGTCAACACTCTAAACTCCAAAGGTCTTGTGATCTTATGAAAAGGGACAAGAATAAGAATAAGGGTCCAATATTTAGCTTTTTGAGACTCCAAAGGTCTTGTGGCCTTATGAAAACAGACCAATTGTAGAATAAGGTCCCATCTTTGGCTTTTTGTATCTGATGAGCAAAAACTGAGGCAATGAAAGAAGAGTATAATGAAACTTATTTCATCAATTGAATCCACCTGTTTGACAATTTTCAGGCATGTTGTACACCCCTGATGGTGAACCTGGTCTCAGCTCAGCCTCTACTCCGCAGGTCTGGGGTAAGATTATAATCAGAACAACATTACAGTCATTTCAACCAAACAATCAAAATACAAGTTTTCATCACGTAAATCTGATACTCATGGACCTGATTGCATTTGAAGAACATTCTCAATTATTTCTATAAGAAGGATGTCTTTGTTTACTGACATTGTTTCTTAATGTTACCACACTAGTTCAAGATAGTTTCATATATAAATGACTGTGGAAAACAAAGGGAGTAGCTTCTCTGTTTCCTGCCATGCTTTGAAAATTTAAAAGTCAAGTGTACAGAACAGGTGAAGCATCTTTTCCCTGTTCTGAATTTTTATAATTATATTGCTTAAAGAACATCAGTACTTTGAAATTAATATTCACACCCTTTACTAATTTTCTGACTCATCGAATTCAAGTACAGGATAACATTTTTATGATATACATCCAGTTTAAATTGGATTTTAAATGCTATTTTTCTAAAGTTTGCCTGTCCTATCTTGGCTACACTAGCAAGAAAAAAAGATAACAAAATGTCCTTCATTATGCAATCTTGACCATGTTATCACATGACAAAGAGTTGAAGAGAGAAGAACAAAGACTGCTAATGTTACGATACCTCTAGGGGGAAATACGCTGGCAAATACATTCCATTCTCTGTTGACAACCACCGCCAACGCAAATGAATCCGTGACAAGATCCATTTAATTTTCATTTTCATTTTTTTTAAATACATGGGATGATAAGGCATCCATTAGCTTCAGAGTTTATGTTTGCCAGTTATTAGATGTCTACATTTCTTATTTAGTTGTAATCTATTTCCTGTCTCATTTCTATACCCAACATGATCCATGCCTTTGAACAATTATCATAGAAGAAATTTAAAGAGCATACATTTTCCTCTCACTAGGACTTCTTAATAACTGACCCTCATGCTATCTCACAACATCAAAGTCTTTCCACAAATGACAAAAATAAAGAGTAATTTAAACCTGCTTTGATTCTATAATGAACACTTCCTTATTTTCCAAAATAGCAGATAATATTATGAGGAATAAAGAGATTCAGACTAAGCAGACATCATTGCTTTGTAAAAATGAGTATCACAACAAACACCAAAGAAACTTAACCACTATCATCCAATACGGTAGGATAAAAATATATTCATAAAATCAACCACCTATAATGTCTATTCCAATTCAAAACTTTTCAAAGGATTGCAGAGCTGGAGTGAAAAGCAGAAAAATCACTCCATAAAATGCCAAGCAAAGTCAGCTAAGTATGGTATCAATAAACATGTTTCAGTTAAAACTTGCAACATTAATATGATAAAGTCATAACAAGTGCACATATTCATGCTTACTGTTTTGGTCCATGGTCTTACCTTCCTTTTATGTGTAGGGTATGATATGTATTGATTGATTGATTGTATGGTGTTTAACGCCGTTTTCAACATTATTTCAGTTATATCGCGGCGGCCAGTGCACCTGTCCATGCTTTCCTGGAGCCTCTTTTACCAGTACTCAGCACAATTTTCTTTCCAAGCCACTGGCTGCTTTCCCACATAATCATCGTCGAAACAATGGTCAGCGGTGGGAGAGGAATGAATCCTGTCGCAGTGACTATCATCAATCCTCGGAAAGAAATTAGCCGAGCCAGGGGTCGTAGTCAGGGATCAAACCCTGGACCCCGTGTTCTCAAGTCCTGCACGCTACCAAATGAGCTACCGGGGCTCGGCTGATATGATATGTAAATAAGTTTTCAAGCTGTACAGTGTCTGATATAGGTATAGGCTTAGAACAAAAAAAATAAAAAATGTTTATTACACTGTCCAAAACAAATCAACACTTTCTCAAACATTTCCAAGTTTCAACCTCCCTGAGGGTGAAGGCTTTTAAACAATTGTGGTTGTCAGCATTTTCTCCTTCTCCCACAAGGTTTTTTGAAAATTTTTACAGGCAAATGTTATCTGAGTGGTGTTTAATTTGGCATATGCAAAATGCTTTCAAACTGAAAAGTCTAAAAAATTTTGTCTCATACAGAATTTCAATATCAAACGCCTCAGTCTGCTGTCTATATTCTGTGCTCTTGTTGCACATTGTTGACCCTATTTGGCCACTTAATTTTTTTATCTATCATGTTGCAGATAGTGCTAGTTGCCTTTGAAGATAGTGAATATCAGGTACAAAGTAAAGAGAATGTACTATCTAATATTATTTACAGTGCTTCTTGAGATGTTGAGAAATTCTGGCCAAACCAGCCCTAGATTTACATATAGGTCTGTTTTTCTAACGGTAAATTTAACAGATAATCACCACAGCTTACAAGATATGACAAACTGCTTAAAAAAAAAGACAAACTGAAAAAAAAAAACATTTTAAACAAGAAATCATTACTCTCTTTCCACAATAGTTTTTTCTTGAGCAGTGACATTCAGTTTTTTTTTTATTTTTAAGCTAGCCCTAGGAAACCACCTTGGAACAAACTGGTCAAAAGTATTTCGAGGAAATTAAAGAAAAAATCTTTCACTATGTCTTATCATCTAAGTGGGAATTATTTGTACACCAGAAAGAAAACTTTCCATAACAGGGCAACACAGTTTTAAAGCAGTTACCAGAGATCAAAATCACCAAATCAAAAAAAAAGTGTCATCTGGAGTGACAACAAGGCAATTTTTGATAGCACATATCAAACACATGTTGACAAAGATATGGCAATGGCTCACCTATGAACACTCCATGCTCAAGTTGGCTAACATGATCCTTGCCTTTTAGATCTATAATGATCTCAGCTGATAGTGACATTCAGAGGACTAAAGAAAAACTACTGTAATATCAAGATATTTTTGAGACTGATGAGTGACTTGAGTATACACAAAAGAAATAAACACAAAACTTCAGGTAGAGAAAGAAACTGTGAGAAATTATGACAGGTAATAGATCTTCTCTTTTTCTAGCACTCTTTTAACTATGACCCAGAGTCAATTTCTAAATCACAGAATCAGTTTTCTATTTCTGTTGTTTTGCTAACAAAGTTTATTTTTTCTTGTAGCTTTAAAATTAAGCTGCAGTTAACTTCAAACCTTCTCTCTACACCAAAACTTCTGGCTGAATTTCTTCCTGTTAGAAGATCGAAGAACCTTGATAGTTTATTTCTTCCTCCTTTCGAACTCTCTCCTAACATAACTGGCATGACATAAACTGAGAAACACAAGAGCTGAAATTTTAAGAATGATTAAAAAACATTCATATTTATATCGCATTTCAGAACTAGAATGGATGCCATAAATTGTGTGAAACTTTGAAAAAGTCAAAATGAACATTTGATCCTTGCTGAAATCTGGACAACTGAATCTTCAAACATGTGGGTCTAAATTTTATCAGATTTTTTTATTTATTTCTCAAATAATGTCAAAACAAAAAGGGAAAAATTAAGTTTATCAAACCTAACCCTAACCCTGGGTCATGCTCTGTAAAAAGGGGGTTTAATGCATCTGCAAAAAAATATAGACCCCTGGATCAAAGTTTTTGCTATTTGTAAATTTTCTACCTGTCCAAGGACCACCCTACCGCATCATTCAGATGGTTCTCAAACATACTGGCTTTTATCAGTCCATAACTATGTTATGACTTGCTTGGTGACATGCAGCACTGAGATGCCTAAAACCCCCTTTTGCCAGAGTGCAGCTCAATCATATTGTTTCAACAATGTTAACAGCTGGAATTTTGTGCGAGGAAAAACCTTTCTTAGGCACATCATCTGTTCCTGACAGAATTTCCTTTAAGCCTATTACTACATACACATTGGTAAACAGGTTTTAAAAAATCTCTTATGAGAAATTACCCTTTTTTTTTTTGCTAAGACACATTTTCTGTGAAAAATTGCTTAAATAGTCCTTTCTCAACATCAGTAAGTTCATGCCTTTAAGTTTTTCATTAATGTGATATACAAACTCAAATTTGTTGAAGCATGAAACTGCCCAGTATATGCTTCAAAGGATGCTTTTTGGTAAGAGAAAGGTTTTTTTTCAGCTATTACAACCTTTCTTTTTGTTCTTCTAAGAAAAAGGTTTAGCAACAACGATGATTACTTGCATATCATTTTATCCAAACAATATGAGCCATAATCTGGCAAATGGGGGCTTAATGCATCTCAGTGATACATTGTACCAATCAAGCCATCACATTATTATGGATCCATAATAGCCACTTTTTTAGCAATCTACTTGATCATGAGGAAGACTGGTCCTTGGACATTCAGATAACTGACCAATAGCGAAAAGTTTTGGCCAAGGTCAGCCTGCACAGGCTAACTTGGGTCGATACTTCTTGCATGTGCATTAAGCCCCTTTCACAGAGCATGGTTCATATATAATTTGATTTGCATGCTCTCAAATGCTGCTTGCACATATCAATGGAAATTTAACATGTTGTAAACAGGAGAGAGCAACATAAGCAGCATGATACAACATTTGATAAAAAATATGCAAATAATTACTCTTCTTGCTTATTTTATTGTGCATAGTATAAATAACAGAAATATCTTCTTAATTAAATGAAGTGCATGGAAAGGAAAAAAAATGTCACTTTGCATTGTACATGACCACACAAAGTGATCTCCAAGCATTGTAAGTTTTGCAAATCAAAAAGCATCCTCCTTCTTTTGCTCTTTCTGTTGTTTAAGTAACTATGACATACAACATCGTTGGATTGAATTTTCGATCTGCAATATCCTTTTAGAAAGTCACTAAAAAAATCATCAAAAATATAAAAAGATTTTGCAGATCAATTATGAAAGGGAGATATTGTATGTCATGAAATTTGGTTCTATTCCAAGAAGAGCAAAGAAGTATATTGTTTCATTCTCTAAACAATAAAACCAAATGACTTAAGTGTGAAACTACAAGGAAAGGGAAAGCTCATAAACTTACAGGCATGTTTTAATACTTTGTTGTAATAATGGAAACTGTTAACAATGTCAAGACAAGTTCAGAATCTAAAATTTTGAGGCAAAATATTTGAAAGCCATCAGAGAAGTAATCATTATCTACGAAAATATTTCCTTTAGGGGACAGGTGGTCCATTTCAGCAAGAACCAAATGGGGTCTACCCAGTAGAGTTGTTGCCAGTTTTACCAAAATAAGGGGTTGGGGATTTTTTGTGTAAGCATTGCATTTTCAGACCAAAGGGGCTATGCTTTGGTTATTGTCCTAATTACCATGTGAACAATCTTTTACAGAAAATTAATTCAAAACCCATGCATCACCAAAAATACCAACTGAATATCCACAATTGCAGAAGTTTCAAAATGTTTCTATATCTTCAAACACATAAATAATACCCAAGTATCTTTGGTCAAACAAGAGACATTTTTCATGTAATTCTATACCAAGAAATAAACTGATTTGAAAGATTGCAATGTTTTCACAATGAGCATTGTATTAAGTATATCGAAATTATTTGTTTGGTACTCAACAAGGTTTTCAACATTGTTACTGTCATACCTCCACAGCTATGCACATGTGTACATTTTCCTGGTGTTTCTGTTGCCAGTACTTTGCTTAACACTCTTTTCAAATCACTAGCTGCTGTCCAACATAAGTATTGTTAAAACAATGTTCTTTGGTAAGCATGGATTGAAGCCAGTTGTGATGACAATTATCATCCTTCAAAAAGCTTAGCCTGGCTGGGACACCTGGGTCCATATTCACCAACCATTTTAAAGATGTTGCTAGTCTTATTCTCCAGAATTTTCTACATTTGAAAGTAACACAACTTCTGATTAGCTACACCATTTGGTTTAGCCAATCAGAAGTTATTTTACATTCTAACTTAAAAAAAACAAAGAGAATAAGACTAAGAATGTTCTTGAGAATAGTTGGTGAATAGGTACCCTGGATTACAAGCTATGTAATGTCTTACCTATTGGGTATGGCCTTAAAACCAGTCAAAACCAGGCAAATTCAAACTCACTTGAATAATTTTTCAGATAAAGTAATAACTATCATTAAAAATGAAATAACTTTTCTTATCACCACAAACCTTTCGTGAGAATATTGACTGAAAACCAAAATTCGCATTAGGCCAACTACAAAAGACCCTCTGTGAGAACAACATGGTTTAAGCACCCAAGCCTTGCCTTTACAAAGTTACAACAGACCCATCATGAGAACATTGTACAAACACTAAACTTTGCCTGTTGACAATTACCACAGACCCTTCATCAGAACAACACTGAGCACTAGACCTTGACTCTAGACAATTACTACAGACCATCATGAGAACATTGTACAAACACCAAACTTTGCCCTTGGACAATTTCCACAGACCCTTCATCAGAACAACATTGAACACCAGACTTTGCCTTTTGACACTTACTACAACCCCTTATTGAGAACATTGTATCAACATCAACCTTATCTTTGGACAACAACCACAGACCATCAGAACAACATTAAAACACACATCTTGTCTCTGGACAATCACTACAGACCATCATGAGAACAAGCAATCTCTAATTTTAATGAGGACATAAACTAAACCCTTTCATGGAAAATTTGAACAGACTTAAAGGCCCACTAGCTGTCAAAAGTAAATAGATGATGGGAAAACATTGCACCCACATTTAATTCATACCATTTTAAAGTATTGATAGCATCATGAGTCTGACACTGTGCTACAGCACAGTCTGTCAAAGTTCCAAACACTGGCAGAAAAATAAATTGTAAAACTAGAATTAAAGTTGGTGGGCCTTTAAACCTCTAAGTGCTAATCCACCAAAACTCAGAAAGATTTTTTTATCTTATAACCATGACTAAACAAGTATATGGAATATATCCAAGATCTTGATCTTTGCCATCCTCAAAAGCCCCTGTTTTTGCATTTGGCACTAAAAGGGTCAAATAAGGGAACAAATACCAGTACCACAGTGGCAGACTCACCGTCCGCTATGATGGCTAAAATCCCTTGAAGCAAATCAAAATAAAGTCTAGGGGCCATATTCACAAGTATTTCTACAAATTGTTCACATTTAAAGACATTCTGTCTCAGCAAATCCGATTGGTCCAATATAAATTTAAAATCAAACAACAGTTCTAGAATTGCTGTTGACTCAAACTCCTCATGGGGACAAAATTTGGACCCCTACAAAGACAACAACCATAATCTCTGAGTAACATTTACAAGAACAAAAGACACAAAACCTTAATGAGGACAATACCACCAATCTTCACTACAGACATAAAGGTTTACCTGTAGACAAATGAGTACCAGCCCACAGAACATAGAAAAAAATATTCACTGTTGTCCACTAAGACAATTATAACAGATCCTATATGAAAATAGAGTGATATTTGCATTGGTACATCAAAACAAAAATCCCAAAACAAAGGCTATCAACCTTCAAAGAGGACAACAACCAAAGTCAGTAAGTTCAAATTCTGGTATTCATTTTTCATTATCAAAATAGGCAAAACCAACCTACTGTTCAATTTCTCTAATACTCTGAGTTTATTTTAAATAACTTGACAATCTAATTTTAACTTTTGGAACATGAATTCCTCACAAATAGTTAAGCTTTTCTGCTGGCAATGGTTATATTTGTTGCATTTCAAATATTCAACTAAAGAGTTCGAAAAGCTGCACAATAATATGTCATCAAGCCAATCAGTAGCACCACCATACTTTCTGCATGCACAATAGTGACACAAAATAAACCTAGTTCAAATATCACTGATTAACATGAAAAAAAAAATGGAACATCAATAATGGGATGTGGAAATAGCACATTATAAATCCTGAGTTACCAAAACATTGCCAGTGACCTGAAAAGCCTAACTGAATGTGAAAATGGGTACAGGAGTGCTATGTCAATGATGAATTGTGATTGAGTAACCTCACATTTGACAGTGGTATGCAAGTAACCAAAGAAATTTCTTCTTTAACACATTGTCAATGTGTATTTGCAACTTGCCTCTATCCTTTGATGACATAAGGTATGGTAACTTGGCATTTCAGAGCCTGCCCCATTGTTTTTAACATACATGTGGTTTTGTTTTTTACATACATTTGTTACAGTAAACAATTCAAAGAACTGCAGATCAATCCTAAGTCAACAAACTTCAGAAAATTAGCCAATCAAATTTAAGTACTCAGAGTATCAAACTATATTGGTAGACCCGATGCAAAAAAATGACAAAAACAGAGAATCAGAACTTGTCCTACCTGCCCTGTACGTGAACGTCTGTGGGTCACTAAGCTTACCACCACTGTGAGCGACCAATAAACAATTAACTGTCATACCAGGCTGTAGTGGCTGGTTGTATTCTGGCACTGTCACTATCAAATGTGTCTACAATAGAATACATTGCACACTGATGGCCTCTTTGAATAATCATTTATGCCTCCTTGGGGCCAATCCAAAGCAATTATGCAATAATTTGTGTCTCCCTGGACAAATCTTAAGCAAATATGCGATAATTTATGTCTCCCAGGGCCAATCTAAAGCAACTGTGCAGTAATTTGTGCCTCCTTGAGCCAATTTTCAACAGTATATAAAACTAGAGCTGTCACTGAATGAAACAGGCAATTATTTGTACACAGACAGACACACGGACGGACAAACGGACGGACAAACGGACAGACAGGCTGATTCCAGTATACCCCTGAAAACATTCGTTTTGCAGGGGATACTAATTATATCCTTGGGCCAATCTTAAGTAATCATGCAATGGTTTGATGAACTGAAAGGTGTTTTATGCCACTTTCATATTATTCCAGTCATGTGTTGAACAAAAGCTTACAAAAAAGTAATATTTTTTTCCTGGATATCCCCAGTCCCAGGCAAAGACTGTGAAGTGCATTACCAAATAACTCCCTTGAAAAACCCAGATCCTTGGGCAAGGATTAAACCAAAGGACTCAATCACTGAGCCACATGATACAAAGAAAGTAAAGTATAAGCCCATGTAAAACTCGTATACACCACTTTTTAACCCAGAGCTATAATTTGAAAAATCTTGATGGAGGTCTATCAGATAATGCTACATGCCAAACTTGGTAGCCCTAGCCCTTATGGTTTCAGACAAGAAGCCAACAATTTACAACTTTTTTTCAGTTTTGTTGCCATGGAATCAGGATTTTTACAGGAATCAAATTCTTAAAAAAAATGTTATTAAGAGGACCATGACAGGATCATTTCTATGAAATTAGGTCAAAATTGGATAGGCAGTTTCAGAGAAGATGCTTAAAATAAAAGTTTTCACATGGACACACAGACAGAGGGATGCTCGACGGACACAGGGCCATGACATGAGCTCCCTTCGGACTAGTTTTTTCAACCGCATCACACCCCATTCTAGTGATAGATTTTTAATATCACACGCAACCAGTTGATTATCCTCTATTTATTTTACATCAGTTGTGAAACAAATTTACACAACTTACATTAATATAAATCACTCTAAATGATTGCGTCCTAGAAAACATAGCCAGTACCTGTGCTGTTATGCAGGCTGTTTGAATGGTTGACCTGGCTCAACACCGGATTCAAACTCAAAGCCTTTGGTTATAAAAGGCAGATACTGTTCCCTTTTACCACTGTGGCCCTTTACCTTAGGTACTTACCGTTTGAAAGTAATCCTTATCAATAACACCTTCTTTTTCCCAGACTATCTTGTCATCGTCATCAAGTGTTCGGAAATATATTCTAGTACCTCTCAGGAAATTCTTTCCAATGATGTACAGCTCCTCTCCCCCAGACACCAAGGATTCTTTCAGGCTCATTTTGCAGATCTCTGGCTGACCAATTGGTTGAGCTGAAAGTTACAATGTTCCAAATAGACTAATCTTTACTATACAACCAAATTTTTCCTATTACATCTTTACTTCAAGAAAAAATTTTAGACTGGTCCACATTGAAAACAGTTGCAAACAACAATTTAAATGTAGCTCAAATGATGATTTCTATCTTTGATAGGGTAGAAAATATTGTGGGAAAGGGTTAAAACATTAGTACAGTATGGCTAGATTGACAGGATTTGCATTTAAAAGGGTAGAAAATGGTAAGGGAAAAGAAGAAAATGCTTAGTGCGGACTTAACTTTTTATCAAACAATCCCGTGTTTCAACAACACTGAAGATGGAGACTTTTTACAACAATGTGGGAGAAGGAGAAAATGCTGGTACCTAGCATTTTCATCTTTACCCAAAATGTTTTCAAAAGCAATCTTTCCCAAGGTCATTAAAACTTGGGATTGTGTGGTAAAAGGTTAGGGGTTTAACCCTTTACCACACAATCCCGACTTTTAACAACCCTGAAGAAGAAGCTTTTTGAAAACATTGTTACACGCTGGTAACCAGCATTTTCTCTATTTCCCCACAATGTTTAATACTCTAGGAAAGAAAATATTTCATGCTTTTAGTAACATTTAAGGATAGGGCAGCCGACTGGGATTCGTGTAACATCGCCTTTCATCACCAAAATCGTACGGATTCGGCTAAGACTCGGGTAATCCGTAATTGATGCAGCTGATTTATTACAGATTACCAAAATCTTAGGTGAATCCATGTGTTTTTTCAGCGATGAAAGGCCATGTTACAAGATTCCCATTAGGGTGCCCTATCCTTAACTTGTTGTCTGCAACTGCTTTGAATTTGGACATGGCTAAAAATTTGTCGCTTGGTACAGAGTTAAAATACACGATACAAAAATGTATATTTTTTCATACTTACTGCAGAGTATAGGAGCAGATGATACTTGAAGAACTTGGGGGCTTCCACATGGTTTTTGAAACGTCACACGGAACACCATTCTTGCTTTTGTGCTTTTCTTTTTTGCTTTTGCTATCCCGATCCTCTGTTCAACATCAGCATTCCGGAGTTTAAGGATCCCAACACAATCAATACTACATAAAAAAAGAACAAGATTCTATGATGGAATATTTGATCTGATATTTATTGGCTTTCAAGATAAAATTTTGTACAAGAACTAGGAAACAACTAGGAAACAAATGTAATTAAGCAAGCCTTTGGCAAGCTAAATTGTTATAACAGTTTTTCTTGAAGAGTTCAAATAAAATTTTTCTGAAGAAACCAGTGTAAATCAGGTTTTTTTAAACAGCATAACTTACAAATGCTAAGTTGAAAAATACACAAAACCATTCATGCACATGTTGGATTTTCCAAGACTGAAACTGAACTAATTTCACTCTAAGAAATGTAAAATTATATATAGCACCACAAAGTTCTTAACTCAAACAGTGTGCAAGATAAAAAAAAAACAAGAGCACCCCATGCAAATGCCAACGCTCAGCTGCAGTTGCTTTTAAAATTAGATCAATTTTCAGTGAAAATTCCAAGTTGAAAAAAGGGGCATAACTGTGTCATAAAATATTTCCATCTACCCTTGATGTATCTGTTCCCCTTTTGATACTTAACATTTCAGTCTGAGTTTGAAGAAAAAGCTTAGGTAATGACAGAGGTATTATAAAATGCCCAAGTTTGTTGCATGACAAACTCCAGGTTTTTAAGATCATTCTTTAAGTATGAAGATACATACGAGGCTGTCATTTCATTTGAACTTTTTAGATCAATTTCGATGACAGTTGTTCCATCAATGTCTCTTTCCGTACAAGGTGTAGAGTTCTTCCCACACACTTTACACGCCTGGTAAAAACCATGTGGTCTCACCCGTCCGCTGTCATTTCCAACAAACACCTGTAGCGTGGCTTCTCCAGAATAGCCATTCAACTGTCAAACCAAACAAGAGCATATTTCAGATTCTTAACAATAAAACATAGATCAAACTGTTCAAATTGTGCAACCTGATCTTAAATCTATGTTCTGTAGAGACATTCTGGCAAACCACAGTTAAATTCTGGTAGACAGCACCCTCACTTAGTCCCATATTGTTTAAAGTACCCTTCTCCTTCAGATTGGTAGAATACAAAAAGGATCTTACATGAGCGTTTATGTATTATCATTTTTACCAATCAAGTAGATCAAAATTGTACGATGCGAGCCTTGGCAAGTGCCAAATACATCTCAGTCAATGAGTTTGATAAAAATGATAATATATAAACCTGAATGTGAGATTCTATTTATCAAATAAACAATTGATATACAAACATGGATCATGCATCATCACCTTTGGCCTATATACCATTTACGGGTCCATGCTTCCAGATGTAGTTCCATTTGAAATATGAACATACACAAGAAGATAGCTCTGTGACATTTATACCAAAGTAGAATGAAACAATTTATAAAAGGCGTAAATCTATAGATTTACATAAGTTATTGATTCTAAATACCTTTCTCTGCATTTCTTGTTGTTATTATTTCTCTTTTTCCCACAATTTTTTCCAAAGCCTTCTTCCCATAGTTGTTAAAACTCGGGATTGTGTGGTAAAGGGTATAGTGGTAAAGCATTAAATCATACCTTTACAGCTGGGTAGCCCTGTCCTCCTCTATTTTTGACAGAACCCCTACTTCCCTCTGTCAGATATCTTGCCCTATGCTGCTCCTCAGGTTGACTGAGTATTTTTAGCTCATAGCTTTGGTATCTTGACGGAAACTGTTGACTAAGAATTGGCTCCCTGGATCTTCGGGCCTGCTCTCGCTTCCGTGCCTGTAATGGGAATGAAAACAGGCAGTTTTAGTGCCTTTAACCTTTTTCCAACCCACAAAATTTGGACTTGTCCAAATTCAAAGCATTTGCAGATGACAAACTAAAACACAAGGATATGGAGTCTTATCCAGGTCTATTCAAACGTAAATGGAAACTATGCACCAATTTACAACATCTTATGCTTTTTATGACAGAATATAAAAAAAGCAGTGCATGCAAAGGCTACAACACATTTGGGAAAAGGAAAAATGCTTATTACCAGCATTTTCTCCTTTTCCAAATTTTTTTTCGAAGGGCTTTTTACTCATCATCAACATACAGGATGGTGTGGTAAACGGTTAACCCTTTCTGCGCCATAGGTGAAAACAGTGACTTTTGCGGACAGCATAGATCAAGATCAGACTATACAAAACGTGCAGTCTGATCTTTGATCTATACCATCCGCTTGTGTAGTCAAGCCTATACAATCAGAATCTTTTTAAGTTTCAATAGATTGTATTTAGGGCCGTCGAAAGAGGTTGAGTTTATCTATTTGGCGCTGAAAGAGTTAAAACAAGGGTGCAAGTTGTTTGTTTTGTTAGGAATCAGTACATTCTGCAAAAAAAAAGATGTCTTACCCCAAAGCTTGGTGGATGTGGAGTCTTAAAGGTGATTGGTGGTGATGATGGGCTGAAAAAAAGGAAAATGGAAAAGTGAAAATATTTGTCCACTGAAGCAAACAATCACTTGAAACAAATATATCAATTCACCATAAGTATTTTCTGGGTAGTTGCAGATACAAAATCTTTTTTATTTCCCACAGAAAATCAGACTTTACTGCAATTGTAAAACAGGACCATGGCATGCCGTTGCCAAAGCAATGATTACCTGTTCCTGTTTATGGGTTCCCCTTTTAACAACTAGTCAGAGTTTGAAGTAAGTATCTTTATTAATGACAGAGATATTACAAAATGTTCATGTTTTTGCAGAAAGATGACGCAGACACAAACAACAATGCCAGGGCTAAGACAATACCTCGATGTTTATTTACAAAACATTCAACCTAATAACTATGGGAAAAAACTTACTGTAACTCTTTACTAAACAATCCCGTTATTTATCAACCCTTGGGATTACAGTGCTTGAAACCATTGTTGGAAAAGGAGAAAATGCTGGTAACCAGCATTTCTTCCTTTTCCCACCTTTTTTTCTAACTTTCCAAAGACAAAGTCCTTCAATTGAGCTACATTTAACAAGACTTTTGTTGTCTGATAAGTGTTAAACAAAGGAGAGTAGACTTCTACAATACTAACCCATCCACTTCTTTTTTCTCTGTTCCAAATTGAAAGAAACCCTGGTCCGCATCACCCTGTCCAAACTTGTGAAACGTGAATTCCGATGTCACACCTTGCATTGCACTCTCAACGTCAAAAACTCTCTCCACCGACGGAGACAACACCGATGAAGGGACATCACTTTCATGCCCAATCTTCATCATTTTTGGTTTACCAATTTGTTCTAACTCATGATCATCAAGTTTTGTAACACCCCACTCGATGTTATTCTCTTGACGATCAACATGTGCACTTGCTAATGGTGAATCAACAAGCACTAATTTTTCTGATCGGGTTATAAGTGATGACTGGGTACTAGTGTCAACACTTATGGGTGTCATTTCCGTGTACCCCAACCCCTGTGACGTATGATCCATGAATGAAGAAGTGTCCTGACCGTTACTTTCTGTATACGGGCTGTTACTTGACGAAGTTGGTGAGCATGCGGAGTGGAATTCCGGACTTGATATTGTCTGAGATGGTCTAACACTGTCAGATAATTTCTGATCGGATAATAACTGTTCAAAATTAGGTGGTTTGTCACTTATAAACTCTGGCGAATCTGTGGGTTTTGAATTCACTTGGGCAAGGCCTTCAAACGTCGGTAAATTCCCAATGTGAGCACTTCCGGAATTTAAACTGTTGTCCGTAATAATATGCAGATCTGAGTTTGGATTTTGATTTATAAAAAGACTTTGAAGGTTATTAGCACTTTCAGAATTTATTGGATTACCAAAGTTCTGGTCAACGCCGGTCAAAGCCTGGCCAGTCAGAGCCTGGCCTTGCTCAGGTTGTGGGTTCAAGGAGTTCAGGACATAATTATGGGTCTGTTGGGTCTGAATGTCTCCATTATGTTGTAAAGCACTACTTATGCCATGGAGATTGGGTAAAGCATATTGGGCTTCCAGGCTACCTTGACCTTCAATGTAAAAGAAATAAGGATCAGACATATCTTATCTCAAACACTTAGTTCATTACCCAATGAAAAATTTTTAGACTTGCTGAAATGGAAAGCTTTTGCACACAATAAACAACTTGCAGCTCATAATGATTAGGGTCCATATTCACAAACCATTCTTAGACCAAACAGTTTAGCCAATCAGAAGTTGTGTTACTTTCAAATTTAGAAAATTCTTGAGAATAGCAAAAGAATGTTCTTCACAATGGTTTGTAAACACAGATCCAGACGTATCTTTGGACTGTAAGAAAACATTGTGGGAAAAGGAGAAAATGCTGGTTACCAATAGTTTCTCTTGCCCACAATATTTTCAAACGTGTCTACCATGAGGGTCCTTAAAACATGGTGTTGTTTTGTCTAATTGTGGTCAGAGAATTTACTCTTATTGGACAAAAAAAATTAGACTTGTTCATATCGAAAGCATTTGCAGATGGCAAAACTGCAAGTCCAAAATGATGGTACACTGTATTTGTCTTGAAAAACATCATGGAAAAGGAAAAAATGCTAGCCTACAAATGCCCCTGCTCATAAAAACTCTTTGAAAACATCATGGAAATGGGAGAAAATGCTGGTAGCCTAACCCTTTTCTCACAATTTTTTCAGAAGTCTTCATCATCAGAGTCTTAACCCTTTACCACACAACCCTGTGAAATAGGACTTTTGAAAACACTGTGGGAAAAGGAGAAAATGCTGGTAACCAGCATTTTCTCCTTTTCCCACAATGTTTTCTACCCTTTCCAAACAAATTTCAATTTTGATTCATATTTATTTTGTCGTCTGCGAATGCTTTCTACTTGGAGAAGTCTAAAATTTTGTTGTTTGGTACGGAGCTAAAGACACAAGATTGTTTGGTACAGGGAGAGACAACACAACATAGCAGGAAATAGAGCATTCTCTGTATTCAATGTTTCCAAGTTCATTCAAAACAGATGTTATTTCCGTCAAGTATATTTTTCCTTTGTTTTACTGCTTCATTCCTGCAATTCTCCTTTTTCTACAACTTTTTCAAAAGCCATCTCCATTCTGGTTATAACTGGAACAGTTGCAGGCCAGTGAAAACCCCTCTGCCTTTACCAGAATGACAAAATTTTAGGCTCTTCCAAATTTAAAGCATTTGCAGATGATAAATTAAATGTGACTTGTATGTTGAAATTTGTCTTAAAGGAGAAAATTCTGGTTACCAGCACTTTTGCCTTTTGCCACCATGTTTTCTGAAGCCTTCTTGCACTAGGTCGTAAATAGTTTTGCGGTAAAAGGTTAAAAGTGAATATATATTCTGGTAGGGATATATCAAGAAAACCAATGTCTGTGTAGAGTATGTGTCTTACCCTCGCCACTGCTTGTCTCGCTTTCCGCATGAATCTCGCCTGTGGCTTGGTTTGTGTTCATGATTGTCTGGAAAAAGGCCGAAGCAGCTTCACTTGTAATTTCTAAAAGAACAAAAGGTAGACACAATATACTTTAGTTCAACCAAACTCAGGCGTACAGATTAACTCTTCGGTGCCATAGGCGAAAACAGGGACTTTTGCGAACGGCATAGATCAAGATCAGACTGCACAGAACGTGCAGTCTGATCTTGGATCTATACTGTCCACTTGTTTAGTCAAGTCTATGAAACATAAATCTTTCTGAGTCTAAGTGAATTCTGTTTTATGTCCTTCAAAAGGATCGAGTTTCTAAATTTGGCGCTGAAAGAGTTAATTCTTTACAAAACGACAACATTTTAGACAGGTCCTCATTGAAAGTATTTGCAAAATTAATGACAAATGAAAATTAGCTGAAATGAAGGTAATTGTCTTTGAAAGCATAGAAAACCTTTTGGGAAAAGGGAAAACATGGTGGTAACCAGTTTCATGTTTCATGACTAGAGGCGCTTGAGCGCCTGTATCGCTCCACAGGCCTGATATTTCTATAATGGCGAAAGGAAGTTTTTAACAATTATCATTCAATCCTGCATTTTAGCTCACTGAAGAAACAATTTGGTAGACAACCACCATAGGAACTTACCTGCAAAACAACAATGAAATCCAATGAATAGTTTTAGAGAAGAAATTTTTCAAAGATTTTACTTTATACCATAAAAGGAAAATGAGTCTCCCATAAAAGCCATGTTTTTTGACAGATCTTTTTTTTTTTAAGGAATTCTGTAAACCTGTATCTAAGGAACATTCCTGCAAAATAATAATGCTATCCAAATAGCGGTTTGGGAGGAGAAGATTTTTAAAGGTTTTTTACTTTGGTTGCCATGGCAACCAGAATTCTTCATGGAACACAATTATTTGAAGGAATTTGAAAGAGGACCACCAAAGGAACATTCCTGTGAAATTTGGTAAAAATCCAGTCAATAGTTTCTGAGAAGTTTTTTAAAGAAAAAGTTTACGGACGCACGCACGGACGAACGAACGGACGGACGGACGGACGGACGGACGCACGACGGACACAACGCCATGACAATAGCTCGCTGGCCTTCGGCCAGTGGAGCTAAAAAAGGGGACAGTATAGATCCAAGATAAGGCTGCAGTCTGGTATATTGAACTTTATTGTCTGCCATGTTTACTTTAAATTGTGCTTTGCTCCAAGATGACTTCCAGTAACTCTTTATCAAAAGACAAAATTTTAGACTCCTTTTAATCTAAAACATTTGCAGACAATAAATGAAATGTGGCTCAAATATGTGGACTTCCTGTCCTTGACATGGTAAGAAAACATTTTATCCTCTTCAAACAGTTTTAAAAAATTTTCTTCTTCGTGGTAATCAAAACAGACGATTGTTTGGTAAGTGGTTAAATATGAAAACAAAAGAAGTTCCTACCAGGGATTTTAGAATCAGTTAAAGGTAATCATGTTAGGGTTTCTTTCTTAAAAGTTTTCTTACTTTTTAGACAACTGAACAGTAATTGATAAATGATCTTGTACTGTAGTTTTCTAACTTGGTTATTTCCATGCCTTGAACCTCTCGCAATCTGTAATTTTTTACTCTTTACCAGACGACAAAATTTTAGAATTGTATGAACTGAACACATTTGCAAATGGTGAACTGACATGATGATAACTCTTTCCCTTTCCCAGACAGCAATGATTTAGACTTGTCCAAATTGAAAGCTTTTGCATGCAATGAATTCAATGTTGCTCAAAAGATGACATCTGTCTCTGAAATGGTAGAAAACATTGTGGGGGAAAGAAGAAAATGATGAACCCAGAATTTTCTCCTATACCCATACTGAATGAAAAAGCTTCCTTCCTCAAGGTCTTGAAAAAACTCAGGTTTGTCTCGTAAAGGCTTAATTAGAGTGGATCAAGGGATGGATTCTTCTAGAAAAGGGTATAAAACATCACAGGAAGAAAAGGAAGCTAACCAACAATTTCTCCTTTGCCTTTGACATATTTAGACATACTCTTCTTCACAGTCATTAACCCTTTACAAAACATCGAAACTTTAGACTCGACCATACTTTAACCCTATACCACAGAATCCTGAGTTTAAATGACCCTGATGGAAAAGGCTTTTGAAAACATTTTGGGTAAAGGAGAAAATGCTGGTAACCAGCATTTTCTCCTTTTCCCAAAATGTTTTCTACCCTATCACACGCAAATCTTATAATTTGAGCCACATTTAGCTTGTCGTCTGCAAGTGTGTCCAATGCAGGCATGTCTAGAATTTCTTCATGTGGTAAAGAGTTAAGCTTTTCCTGATAACAATAATTGTGACAAAAATGAAAATACACCTGTGGAAAGATAGAAAACATTGTGGGAAAAGTAGAAATACTGGTTACCAGCATTTTCTCCTTTTCTCACAATCTTTTCAAAAGGCTTCTTCCTAAGGGTCGTTAAAATCTGGGTTTGTGCTGTAAAGAGTTTCCCGGCACTTAAGAGCAAGTTAAAGATGACTATCTTAGGGTTTCTTTCATATAACTTTGCTAGATTTTCTGAAATTAACCGTAATTCATCAATGATCTTTTACTGTATCTTTGAATCTTGGTTCTTTCTAAGCTTCACCGCTTATAACTCTATTTGAAAAAAATTTCACATGTGGCTTAACTAATGCATTAATTTTGCAGATGAAATACTAAATACTGTTTATTTCTTTACTACACAATCCTGTGTTTGAAGGACTGTGAGAAAAGGATGAAATGCTGCTTGAAAAGGTCCTCTTTCTAAGGGTTGTTATATGTCAGGATTGTTGGGTAAAGGGTTAATTCTGTATCATTTACTATATCAACCCTTTATCAGATGACAAAGTTCTTGATATGTCCAACTGGAATTCCCACAATGTTTTCAAAACACCTAAACATGGCAGGGTTCAACATTAACTTTTTTTTTCAGTTAGACAAGTGGACCAGTAATTTGAAATTTTTACTAGACCACTTCAGATTTCTACTAGACCATTTTTGCAAATGAAGAAAAGTATAAAATAGATCAAAATCTATGCTACTTCTCTTGTTATTATTCCCAAATTGTAATTTGGTTTTTTCCCATGAAAATATTGACTACCGCGCATGCGCGACAGTCTTCCTGTTGACGATTTAGAAATTGTCAATAAATTATCACTGGTTCAACAAAATCACAAGTTATGTAAGCGATCGTAATGTAACGGCATGTTAGGTGGATTTTCGTCACTTATGCAAAGCATTAGAATTGATACTTAAACTAATTGTCTCGATTTTCGCACTAGACCATTCAGGCTAGCTGGACGCAGTCTATACTAGCCCGAGTCGATTTTTTTGCTAGACAATGTCGTTCGGACGTGCCTTAATGTTGAACCCTGCATGGTCTTCCTCCGGACTGTAAATATAGCGTAACATAACATCTCTTTATCATACCCAAAGGATTACACAATACAATATGGCAAAATATCGAAATAGAATGTTAACCCTTATCCTGCCAAATAAGTTAACCCTTTTCCAAAAAATCTCCACTTTTAACAACCTTGAGGAAGAAGCCTTTTGAAGACATTGTGGGAAAAGGAGAAAATGCTGGTAACCAGCATTTTCTCCTTTTCCCACAATGTTTTCCCACCTTTCAGAAGCTAATTCCATCATTTGAGGCACATTTAACATGTCGTCTGCAGATGGTTTCGGTTTTGACCAGTCTGAAATTCTGTCGTTTAATAAAGAGTTAAACAAAACTTTCAAGCCGATGGTAGAAACCCGAATATTATTATTTCAGACTTATTTTTTGGATGAAAATACCTCCTTATCAGAAAGTGTAGATCCAAGATCAGACTGCATGTTCTGTGCAGTCTGATCTTGATCTACAATGTGCGCAAAAGGCAATTGTGGCGTGTTTAGCAGCCAAAAGGTTAAGTAAAACTAATGAACTTCAGGAGAATGAGACAGCGATGGGAAGACAGAAAGAGTAAAAGAGAAAACAGAGAATTGTTTTCAAAGCACTCACTATAAAAACAAGGTGATTGTTTGATAAAGGGTATAACATAGTTGATTTCCAGGTCTTTTCCCGAACAGAGTCAAAATCCATTACCATGGCAAACTTAGGCAACTGAGTGAAATGAAACTTGACAAAAAGTGAATTTTAATATGGTTTTCATACAAGCCAATACGGTTTGTAACCTAGCAACTGTAACAGATAATCCAATCTACCAAATTGGAAAAAAAAAATCATGTTCTCAAGCCATCAATCAAATTGTTCAGATATTAATATTAGAAAATGTTTAAATCGTGTTTTCAAACCGTAAAATAAACTTTTTATCAGCTCTTTCTGGTTTTCTCTTTTAAATCACAACAATTTATGGCTCATAATAAACATTAGTAAACAATTATCAATGGATAAAGATTTATCTGTAAATCTGTTTGGTGTTTAACTCTTTACCAGACGACAAAATTTTAGACTGGTCCAAATTGAAAGCATTTGCAGACGACAAAATAAACATGACTCAAAAATTGAGACTTGACTTTAGAAGAGTAAAAAACATTGTGGGAAAAGGAGAAAATGCTGGTTACCAGCATTTTCTCCTTTCTCACAATGTTTTCAGAAGGCTTCTTCCTCTGGGTCGTAAAAACCAGGGATTGTTTGGTAAAGGGTTAACTCTTTACCAAATGACAAAATTTTAGACTGGTCCAAATTGAAAGCATTTGCAGACGAGAAAATAAATGTGACTCAAAAATAAAAGTCTGTTTTGGAAAGGGTAGAAAACATTGAGGAAAAAGGAGAAAATGCTGGTTACCAGCATTTTCTCCTTTTTCCCACAATGTTTTCAGAAGGCTTCTTCCTAAGGGTCGTTTAAAGTCGGGATTGTGTGGTAAAAAATTATTGCTTTTTTTACCATTATCTCACTAATATTGCAGTGATCATTGTAACTTTCCATGATTTTCTGGAGGATCAGTACTTTGCACAACATGCCATATTGACCACTTCCCCCTTAAACGTTGTTGAAACAATGTTTAATGATGAGAGAAGAACGAATCTTGTCACAATGGCTATCTTCCTTCCTTAAAACAAGAGCCATCGTAGACGAATTATGCTCTCCGAACAGGTCTCTTTTTAGGAAAGTGAAGGCTGTCGGTAAATGGTTGGTCACGGGAGAGGAGGGTGTGGGTGAAACAGGCTACTTGTGTTTGGTCCCGTCTGCCAAACTGCATTTGTCAATGTTCAAATAATTAAATAAAGAAGGAGCATAACTCTTGGAACAGTGGAGTAAAACTTCCTGTCCATGTGAACAATCTGTAAATCAAACATTACTATTATAGTAATGGCAAAATTGTCTGAAAAAATATCGGATTAAACATTTATAAACTTTGTGTTTCAGTTTGTCATTAAGCCCTCTTTTTCTATAACACAGCTTAGTATAAATAGGAAAGAATAAAATCATGGTTTGGGGCTTTTGATCAGCAACATATATGTTGAACAGTCTTGAAGAAACTGGGAAATGTTTAATTTCAGAGTCCAAAAAAACAAAACCTAAAGTTATAAGACATTAAGCACCCTTTTCCCGTAACATGGTTTTGCACAGATAAAAAAACAAGGGCACATGGTGAAACTTTTCATAAACAATATAAATGTGAAGTTTCATGAAATTTTGACGAAAACTGAAGGAGATATTAGTAAAAATTGGAATTTCACAAGAAACCCCCTTTTTCCAAGACACAGCCTCAAATTGGAAAACCCGGAAAAATACATCGGCCCAATATCCTAAGGAGTTCTTATATGAAGTTTCATCCAATTTGGTCCAGTGGTTGTGGAGAAATGGCTTCGGACGGACAGACGGACGGACAGAAGCACGGACGGACAGACGAATCGGCGACTATATGCTCCCCCTTCGGGAAGCATAAAAAGAAGACCAAATTTGGGAATTGAACCAGAGACTCCTTTGTTTTAAACCTATGTGCCTTTCTGAGCTGGCAGGCTCTGCCTAAAATAAGGATGTGTTATAGTTATCTCTTTACCAACAACAAAATTTTAGACATGTCAAGATCAAAAGCATTTGCAAACAACAAAAAAAAAATGACTAAGAAATTGAAACTTGTATTTGAAAGGATAGAAAACATTGTGAGAAAAAGAAAAAATGCTGGTTACGAGCATTTTCTCTTTTTCCCACAATGTTTTCAAAAGGCTTCTTACTCATGGTCATTAAAAGTCGGGAGTGTGTGTTAAAGGGTTAAAACCATCTCCCTTTTGTCACACTGTTTCCAAATAACCCAGAACATTGGTATGGAAAACCATTCACATGTGAAAAAAGCATTTAACTGCACAGCAAGAAATGGCCACTGTATATAATAGCATTCCATTGAAAGTAAAATAAAAATTTTACGACATGGTCAGTATGCACACATATTGAATTTGAATTCAACCTTTCTCAAACAAATCTCGTTTAAACCTTTATTACGCTATCCCAAGTTTTAAGAACCCCGAGGAAAAGGACTTTTTGAAAACAAAGTGGCAAAAGGAGAAAATTTGTCCTTTTTCCACTATGTTTTCTACTCTTTCAAAGACAAATCTCATCATTTGAGCCACATTTAATTTGTCCCCTGCAAACCTTTTCAAACTAGGTAAGTCTTAAATTTTGTTGTGTGATAAAGGCTTAACTCTTTTCCAGACAACAAATTTTAAACTGGTCCAATCCCATCCAAGAATAGCCTAGAAATGGTGAATCTGAGAAAACACATGATTAAGTTAATTATAATATAATAATGTTGAAAGCAGCGTAAAACACCATAGATAACCAGACATAGGAGCTTACCCTGAGCAAATTGTGCTCATGTGGACAGAATAATACCAAGGAGTATTTAACTCTTTACCACACGACAAAGAAATAGAGTTGTCCAAATTGAAAGCATTTGCAGACAACAACTTCAATGTAGTTTAAATGATGAAATTTGTCTTTGATAGGGTAGAAAACATTGTGGGAAAAGGAGAAAATGCTGGTCTCCTTTTGCCACAAAGTTTTTGAAAAGGCTTCTCTTTCAGGGTCATTAAAACCTGTGATTGTGTGGCAATAGTTTAAGTATATTCAAAAATCTGTCGATTCTCCGAAGATTATTACCTCAAATACTGTTACAAACAGTCCGATGGTTCAACTCTTTCACCACTTAATAAACTACCTTTACAATCCCGAGTTTTAATGACCCTGAGAATGAAAGCTTTTGAATACATTGTGGGAAAATAAGAAAATGCTGGTTACCAGCATTTTCTTCTTTTCCCACAATGTTTTCTACTCAATGAAATGCAAGTTTCACCATTTGAGCCAACTTTGATGTCTGCGAATGTTTTGAATTTGGACAAGTCTAAAATTCTCTCACATGGTATAGAGTTAATGGCTAGAAATTAGTATAAATACAGTTCCGCTGCAAGATGATGAGACAGTTCAGTCATTATCTCGATATCTAGATTGAGTAGTGGACACTGTATATCAAAGATCAGACTGCATGTTCTGTGCAGTCTGATCTTGATCTATATTGTCCACAAAAGCTTCTTGCGTTTTCAACAGTTAGCAAAGAGTTAAGGACCTTGATACAGACAGCTTCCTAACTCTTTACCAAACAACAAATTATTAGACTGGTCCAAATTGAAAGCATTTGCAGACCAAAAATTAAAAGTGGCAGACAAGATGGAATTTGTCCATCAAAAAAGTAGAAAACATTGTTAGAAAGGAGAAAAATGCTGGTTAAATCATTTTCTCCATTTTCAACAATGTTTTCAAAAGCCTTCCTTTACAGTGTTGTTAAAACTCCAGATTGCGTTGTCTGCGCATGTCATATTCTTCGAAGATTCGACCTTCATGCTATGATGCATCACCCATCCCCGTATACCTGGGAAAAGTAGGGCTTATACCGAAGCTATTAGCCTATTACCCAAGCATGTAGGGGCCGTTTTAATAAATGGCCGATACATAGGTTACATGCTAGCCGATCATAGCTGAATGAATCGCACCAGGTAGCGTTTTATTGAGTAAACGTTTATTTCATTTTGAAATTCAAAGTAACGGTTGTCGTATTGAAAAGTAGTCCGGTTCTGTACCCAGAATGCCTAAATTAGATAGATGTGTATTTGTAGAATGCCATCTAGCAGGAGATAATGCCCTAAATTGTGTGATGAAAGGTTAAGAAAGGAGTTGTCCACCCTACCAAGACAAATTCCGTAATTTGAGCTACATCAACTTTTTCGTCTGCAAATGCATTCAATCCAGCCAAGTCTGATATTTTGTTGCTAAGTAAAGAGACAAATAGATTCACTACAGATGTTGCATTCAGAAAGCTCACATTAGTGTTTGTATTGATTTTCACATAAATTCAAAAAATTGTTTCCTGTAAACACTTTATAGATGAGAAGATATTTACACTATGTCTCAAGCTGATACAATCATTGTCACATGACATCCATTTTTTATTAGCTTGGTCTGTATTCACCAACCATTCTGCAGAACATTCTTGGTCTTATGCTAGATTTACAAAGTAACATAACTTCAGATTGGCTAAACTAGTTGGTTTAGCCAATCAGAAGTTGTGTTACATTCAAATTGAGGAAATTCTGAAGATTTTGACTTAGAATGTCCTTAAGAATGGTTAATGAATACAGACTCAGATGAACAAGACTGAAAACAGTCTAAATTTAACGCAATGGCAAATGAAGTCTATTTCAGTTGACAGAATTTCTCTTTGAAAAGGTTAGAAAACATATTGTGAAAAAAGATAAAATGTTTGTTTCTACCAGTTTTGACTTTTCTTATACTGTTTTCAAAAGCCTTCTCTTAGCGAATGCTTTGGATTGGAGAAAGTCAAATCTTTTCTCCTTTAGTAAATACTTAAATAGTGTAAAGGAAATAAATGAGTTTTTTCCCTATAACTCCAAAATATCTTCCTCATAAGTGTCTTCATGTAAACAAACACTCCCTTTGTATTACAAAATACCGTTTGTGCACTAAGTCTTAAGGATGCCCATTTACTCATTTTAGCCAAATGTAGAAATGTGTTTGAATCAATAAATTAGCAAAACCTATAGCCCAAAAGAATGACAAGAAGTTTCAGATTTGCTGTTTGAAATGGATTTTGGTCAGGAGAAAATTACGTCGGGTCAAAATTGTAAACAATGGGGGAGTGTATCACTACACTCATTTACACACCCCCATCTAACAAGAGGGCCAAGATAGCCCTGGATCGCTCACCTGAATTTTTGAGAGGACCATAACCAACTTTTTTTTGAAGTATTGAAATTTTGGAAAAAATATCATTATTTTGCCAAGCAATGTTGAAAAGGTCACCTGTAAAAATCATTTCAAAATCTGTCACCACCCCTACAATCATCACCACAGCCATGTTTTTGACGAATCAGAATTCTGCAAATAGATTTTGGGACAGGTCACCCAATGACCATTCCTTGAACAAGAGCACATGCCCAATAGTGGCTAAAAATATTAAGTCGAACAAGAGCACCACATGCGGGTGCCAACAATTGCTGTTGGGTGCTGGATAGTAAGTTTAAATTCTAAGTCGAAAAAGGGGCATAATTTGGACAAAATGATTTTAAGAGTTACCTGCCCTTGTTGTATGGGTTGCTCTTTCACTAGTGAACAATTATTCCAACATTTCTGTGAAATTATTTCAAAATCTGACCAGCGGTTTCAGAGAAGATTTTTAAAGAATTTCTTAGAGAATTCCATTTGGTTGCCATGGCAACCAGAGTTTTTGATGGAATCAAATTCTGTGAACTTTAAAAAAGGACCTCCCAAAGAACGTTCCAGCCAAGTTTGGTCCAAATTGGCCCAGCGGTTTAGGAGAAGAAGATGTTTAAAAGAATTGTTGACACCACACGAGTGCAAAGATTCCCCCCCCCACCACGGCTATGTTTTTCGACGGATCAAAATTTTGCGAACAATTTTAAAAAGGGTCACCCAAGGAGCATCTCTGTGAAATTTTTTCAGAATCTGACCAGCAGTTTCAGAGGAGAAGATTTTTAAAGAATTTCTTAGAAAATTCCATTTGGTTGCCATGGCAACCAGAGTTTTTTATTGAATCAAATTCTGTGAACAACTTATAAAGATGACCTCCCAAGAAACAATCCAGCCAAGTTTGGTCCAAATTGGCCCAGCGGTTTAGGAGATGTTTAAAGAATTGTTGACACCATACGAGTGCAAAGAGCCCCCCCCCCCCCCATGTTTTTCGACGGATCAAAATTTCGCCAACAAATTTTGAAAAGGGTCACCAAAGGAACATTTCTGTGAAATTATTTAAAAATCTGTCCAGCGGTTTTAGAGGAGAAGATTTTTAAAGAATTTCTTTGAAAATTCCATTTGGTTGCCATGGCAACCAGAGTCTTTGTTGGACTCAAATTCTGTGAACAAATTTTAAAGAGGACCTCCCAAGGAACATTCCAGCCAAGTTTGGTCCAAATTGGCCCAGCGGTTTAGGAGAAGATGTTTAAAGAATTGTTGACGACGGACGACGCACGACGAACACAGGGTGATCCTAAAAGCTCCCCTTGAGCACACTGTGCTCAGGTGAGCTAAAAATAGAAGGCTAGACTACTTGTTGTTTCAACACAGGAAATGGCACACTCGTCTATTTGTTGGATCATGGGTTTTCCCCTTCTTTCAGCAATCCAAAATCGTTAAATATTAACGTGCACATACGAAATTTACATTTCTAATGTCTTTAAAATCATTCCACTGCATTCTCAATATAAAGTTCCAACATCCTTGAGTAAATCACTGTTGGGTTCTTGTGACATAGATTGTTGCGGCACTAGACCTGTGTAGTGTATCTCGGCTCCACTTTCTTGTCATTCACATAAATGCAAGGCGAAGGTCGTACACAGTCATGTGACAAGCATAATGCAGTATCCTCGATTGAACGAGTGGATAGGAGCCAAGTCAAAAATTACATTTTCTATCCATCGTAATCTATGCAATCTCGTAACTGCCAGGTGTAGTATTTGTCATGAAGCTACAAGAATGACTACAGTTTGATAAAATATCGAAGAAATTGGTTATATTTGGCTTAAAATGAGTAAATGGATATCTTTAATAGATTAGTTAAACCTTTAGTTAAACCTTTAACTCTTTACTAATGCATTTGCTGACCAAAAAATTAAAAGTGGCTAAAATGACAAAATCTGTCCCTGAAAGAGTACAAAACATTTTGGGAAAAGGAGAAAATGCTGGTTACCAGCATTTAAAGAGAAAAATGGTTACCAGCATTTTCTCTTTTTCCCAAAATGCTTTCAAAAGCCTTCTTCCTCGTGGTTGTTTAAAGTCCGGATTGTGTAGTATAGGGTTAAATACTTAACAATCCCATATTCTAATGACAATATTTTAGACGGGTCCAATTTTACAGCACTTATTTATATGGCACAAATGAAGGGATTTGTATCAGATAGTCTAGAAAACATTGTGAGAAAAGGAGAAAATGCTGGTTACCAGCATTTTCTCCTTTTCCCACGATGTTTAGGAAAGCCCTACTTCTCAGCATTGTTAAAACTCAGGATTGTGTGGTAAAGGGTTAAAACATTGTGGGAAAAGAAGACAATGCTAGTTACCAGCATTTTCTCCTTTTCCCACAATGTTTTCTACCCATTTGAAGAAAGATTACATTACTTTACCTACATTCAACTTATCATTCTGTAAATGCTTTCATATAGGTCAAGTGAAAAATTTTTTCTTAAAATTTAGACTTGGCCATTTTGAAAACATTCAATTTTGCAGATGACAAATAAAATGTGTCTTAACCCTTTACCAAACAATCCCTGGTTTTTACGACCCTTAGATAGAAGCCTTTAGAAAACATTGCGGGAAATGGAGAAAATGCTGGTAACCAGCATTTTCTCCTTTTCCCACAATGTTTCCTGCCCTGCTGGAAACAAAATTTCAATTTTTGACTTACGTTTATTTTGTCGTCTGCAAATGCTTTCATTTTAGACCTGTCTAAAATTTTGTCGTTTGGTAAAGAGTTAAATGATGATTTAGGATGGAAAACATTATGTGAAAGTTTCTGCTTTTCTCATAATGTTATGAAAACTCTCTCACCTGGGATTCTGGACTTTTGAAAACATTGTGGGAAAAGGAAAAAATTCTAGTAACCAGCATTTTCTTTTTTTTTTTCTATAATGTTAGCT
Organism: Hippopus hippopus; assembly: GCA_946811185.2. Taxonomy (NCBI): domain Eukaryota; kingdom Metazoa; phylum Mollusca; class Bivalvia; order Cardiida; family Cardiidae; genus Hippopus; species Hippopus hippopus. The sequence goes on along the minus strand of OX328103.1, from coordinate 7,398,244 downwards.
ACCCGATAAGAGACGGAAATCATCATTTTAACAACTTTTGATTTGTCGTCTGCAAATACTCTCAATTTGATCCAGTCCATAATTTTTTCGTATGGTAAAGAGTTTGAGGAATTTACAGATGACAATTCAAATGTTTTTCAAGTCATAGTATTTGTTCTAGAATATGTAGAAAACATTGTGTGAAAAGGAGGAAATGCTGGTCATCATCACAAAATAATCTAATGCCTTTTTACCATTTTTAGGAAGAAAATAAAAAAAATTAAATCGGGAAGAAATTAAACCACTCCATTTCATTCAATTAAGCCCTCGCCAAATGACTAAATTTTAGACTTCCATATACAGTAGAAAGCATTAATTTTGTAGACAACAAATTAAACCAAGCTCAAATGATGAAATTTGTCTTTGAAAGAGTAGAAAATAATGTGGAAAAAGAAGAAAATGTATTTTACCAGCAGCCTTATCTCACAATGTTTTCAAAATCCCTCTCCTTTAGGATAGTGAAAATAAAGGATCAGTAATATCTACCAGTATTCAAAAATATAAAATTTCGGGGGAAATTACAATTTCATTTTTTTTTTACTGTAAATGACATGTTGGTAGTAAACAACATTAAAGTTTGATGAACACAAACCCTTCCACAGGTACAGTTATCCTAGTTGCCGATGTAGACTGAGATAAGACTGCACAAAATCTGCAGTCTGATCTTTGGTCTACACTGTCTACTTTGCCAAGACATTCTGGTCAAAAGCAACTCTGAAACTGCAATCATCTCTTCACCACACGACAAAATTCTAGGATGGTCCAAATTTAATACATTTGCAGATCACAACTCATATTATGTGCCTCAAATGACTGGATTGATTTTGTTTCTGAAAGGTTAGAAAACATTGTGGGAAAAGCTGAAAATGCTAGTTACCAGTATTTTCTCCTTTTCCCACAATATTTTCAAAAGTCTAATTTCCCAAGATCGTTAAAACTCGGGACTGTGTGGTAATGGGTCATGTTGGTCTAGACTGTAAATGTGTTTGGGGTTTATACAGTGTTCTATGGTTTAACTCTTTACCAAACGACAAAATTTTAGACTGGTCCAAATTGAAAGCATTCGCAGACGACAAAATAAATGTGACTTAGAAATTAAAATCTGTTTTGAGAAGGATAGAAAACATTGTTGGAAAAGGAGAAAATGCTGGTTACCAGCATTTTCTCCTTTTCCGACAATGTTTTCAAAAGGCTTCTTCCTCAGGGTTGTTAAAAGTCGGGATTGTGTGGTAAAGGATTAATCATTTTCTCAGTCCTTGGAACTTTCTCATCTGTCACTATGGTTCTTTATGGTTAAGTGGTTAACTCCTCACAAGACAACGAAATTTTAGATTTGCCCAAATTGAAAGCATTTGCAGACAACAAATTAAGTGTGTATCACACGAAAGAACTTGTTTCAACAAGAGGGCCAAGATGGCCCTGGATCGCTCACCTGAATTTTTGAGAGGACCATAACCAACTTTTTTTAAAGTATTGAAATTTTGGAAACAAAATCAGTATTTTGCCAAGCAATTATAAAAAGGTCACCTGTAAAAATCATTTCAAAATCTGTCACCACCCCTACAATCATCACCACAGCCATGTTTTTGACGAATCAGAATTCTGCAAATAAATTTTAGGATAGGTCACCCAAAGACCTTATCTTGAACAAGAGCACATGCCCGATAGTGGCTAAAAATATTAAGTTGAACAAGAGCACCTCATGAGAGTGCCAATAATTGGCTGTTGGAACCTTGCTGGATAGTAAAATAAATTCCAAATCGCAAAAGGGGCATAATTTGGACAAAACAATTTTGGAGTTAACTGCCCTTGTTGTATGGGTTGCTTTTTACTAGTGAACAATTATTCCGAGTTTTAAGTACATGTGTTGAGTGGAAGCCGAGATATAACAAAATGTCCAAGTTTTTGCACAACAACAACAACACAGATGACGCCAACAGGGCTATGTCAATACCTCGATGTTTTCTTTGAAAACAGCTAAGCTAAATAAGGGGTATAATATAAGGATCATTTCTGTGAAATAACTTCAAAATCTGAATAGTGGTTTCAGAGAAGACAAAATTTTTAAGAATTTCTTCATGTCCTCAGAGAGCAAATAGCTTCCACCCACCACAGCCATGTTTCTTGAGAGAACAAAATTTCGCGAATAAATTTTAAAAAGGGGCACCTAAGGAACATTTCCGTGAAATTATTTCAAAATCTGACAAGTGGTTTAGGAGAAGAAGAATTTCAAAGAATTTCTATAAGTCCATACAGTGAAAGATGCCCATCCTCACCCAGGCCATGTTTTTTGACCAATCAAAATTACACAAACAAACTTTAAAAAGGGTTACCCAAGGAACATATCCGTGAAATTATTTCAAAATCTGACCTGTGGTTTCAGAGGAGAAGATTATCAAAGAATTTCTTGGAAAATTCCATTTGGTTGCCATGGCAACCAGAGTTTTTGATGAATCAAATTCTGTGAACAATTTTCAAAGGGGATGTCCCAAGGAACATTCCAGCCAAGTTTGGTCCAAATTGGCCAGGCGATTTAGGAGGAGAATATGTTTAAAGAATTGTTGACACCACTGGACGCCAAGAGCCCCCCCCTCCACAAAGGCCATGTTTTTTAACAGATCAAAATTTCGCGAACAGTTTTTGAAAAGGGTCACCCAAGGAACATATCTGTGAAATTATTTCAAAATCTGACCAGCGGTTTCAGAGGAAAAGATTTTTATAGAATTGTTGACACCAATGGACGCCATGAGCCCCCCCTCCCCCCCCCTTCCACCACGGCCATGTTTTTCGACGGATCAAAATTTCGCTAACAATTTTTAAAAAGGGTCACCCAAGGAACATATCTGTGAAATTATTTCAAAATCTGACCAGCAGTTTCAGAGGAGGAGATTTTTAAAGAATTTCTTGAAAAATTCCATTTGGTTGCCATGGCAACCAGAGTTTTTGATGAAATCAAATTCTGTGAAAACTTTTTAAGGAGGACCTCCCAAGGAACATTCCAGCCAAGTTTGGTCCAAATCAGCCAAGCAGTGTAGGAGGAGAAGATGTTTAAAGAATTGTTGACACCGCACGACGGATGACGGACGACGCACAACGGACACAGCGTGCCCCTAAAAGCTCCCCTTGAGCACGTTGTGCTCAGGTGAGCTAAAAACGGCAGAAAGAACTTTTTAAGTTTTGGAAAAAGGAAAAAGTCGCATGGGGCTAGATCTGGAGAGTATGGTGGGTGTGGCAAGACGGTAACCTTCTCCGACTTCAAAAATTGCTTCACAAGCTCAGATGTATGTGATGGAGCATTATCATGAAGTAGACGAACATGCCTAAATCCTGACACAGGGCGTCGTTTAAGATAATATTTCTTGACCTTTTTTAGCATAACATCTCGGTAATACTGACCTGTAACACTTTTGCCCTTCGGCACCGGAATTTGTACGGCTATACCATCACATGAGAAGAATATGCAATAAAGAACCTTCTTTGTGTTTGTGCTTCTTTTGGCAACTACAGGCCTTCTACCGTGTTTAGTTAGCCATATTTTTTTTCCAATTTTTCTTACTGGTTCGAAATAGTGAACCCATGTTTTGTCACCAGTAACAATGTTTGCAAATTGTCTTTGATTGAATTTGGGAAACATTTTGAGCAATTGCTTAGCGGTTTGTACTCGTACCCGTTTTTGGTCATCTGTCAATATATGAGGTATCCATCTGGCAGAAATCTTTTGTACTTTCAAAATACACTTCAAAATGAAATGCACCCGCGATAGCGATATGCCAACAGCGTTGGCAATATCACGAATCGTGTATCTGCCATAACTTTCAATTATTTCCCTGACTTTTGAGACATTTGCCTTGCCTGTTAAAGTCCCAGGTCGGCCAGATTTTGCTGCATCTTTGACGGACTCTGTGCCAGTCAGAAATTTCTTTCTCCAACTACAAACTGTCTCATAAGATACCTTATCAGACCCATAAACTTCCCCCAATTCAGTAAAAATCTGCATTACCGAATGACCGAGTTTTGTGCCAACTTTTATATAAGCTCAAATTTCTTCAATATTCTTAATCCGTTTCCCAACCATTTTTAAAACAGTGGTCAACTACTAGCTCTATTGAAATGACTATAAGTTTAAAACTATGTGGAGCTGAAGGCTCGTGTTTATACCGTTGGAAAGGTATTGAATAGAGCTATTCAAACGTATCATCATCCACGAAATCGTGCAAAGCGTTATCGCACTGTGGTACAATACACATTACATATCGAACAGCCCTCATACTGTTTACCACTGGAAAAACACTTCTGGACATAGTAAGCAGAGCTCCAGATAGAGGGAGTGATTTTGATATCAAAATTGAAAATATTAATTATTTTCAACTAAACCCTATGTTCTGGGGACTCATCAGAATTGTGTCATTGAGATAATTCTAATGAGTACCCACAACATAGGGTTTTGAAGAGAAATAATGGATTTAGTTTACCATCAAGTCCCTCTTATCTGGAGCTCTGATGGTAAGAATAGAAGAAAATGCTGGAAACAAGCATGTTTTCAAAAGCTTTTTTCTTTAGCATTGATAAACTCAGGATTGTCTTATAATGGATTATTCTGCTGAAATTTTTTACCCTTTACCACACAATCCCGACTGAACAACTCTGAGAAAGAAAGCTTTTGAAAACACTGTGGAAAAATGGGAAAATGCTGGTAACCAGCATTTACTCCTTTACCCACAATTTTTCACAAATCTTTGGAGAGGAATACAATCATTTGATCCACATGTAATATGTTGCCTTGTAAAGCTTTCAGTTTGGGCAAAGTCTAAAATTCTACAATGTGGTAAAAGGGTTCAGAAAATTTCTTGTCAGGAAATACCTGTGAGGTAATGATGTCATTATCGCTTATGTCATAAACGCATTTCCTCCAGAAACAAACTTGCAGCAGACGACTTTGTAATCAGCCAAGTAAAATGAAAATAATCCTTTTATCCTTTACCACACAATTCTGTTGTTTAAAGTAACAGTAAAGCCCAAAAGTAAACAAAGCGGGTGTTTAAATACATTTTGAATTTATATCATACCATTTAAAAGTATGGAAATTATTGTGAAGATGACAATCTGTCATTGTACGGTCGGTCCAAGTGTTAGTTGCTGACAGAGAAATTAATTTCAAAACTAGGTTAAAACCTGCCAGGTAGCCGTGTCTTTTGTTTACTTTTTGCCTGATTTTAAAATTCTTTTTTCTGCCAGCGACGAACATTATGGCCTGACCACACGATAACAGACTGTCATCTTCACAATGTTTTTCATACCTTTAAATTATTTAAATTTAAATGTATTATGACACCTGCTTTGATATTTTGGCCTTTACTGAGCCCTTAACCTTTACAAAACGACAAAATTTTAGACTTGTACAAAGTGAAAGAGTTTGCAGACGACAATTTAACTATGGCTCAAATGATGGTACTTACTTCTGAAGGAGGAAAAACGTTGTTGGTAAAGGAGAAAATGCTGGTAACCAGCATTTTCTCCTTTACCAACAATGTTTTTGTCTTAACTCTTTACCACACAGCAAAATTTTTGATGTTAACAAATTGAAACCATCTGCAGACGAAAAATGAATGTGACTAAAAATTTGAAATTTGTTTTGGGAAGGGCAAAAAACATTGTGGGAAAAGGAGAAAATGCTGGTTACCAGTATTTTCTCCTTTTCTCACAATGTTTTCAAAAGGCTGTTTCTTCAGAGTTGTTAAACCTTGTGATTGTAAAGGGTTAAAATGCTTTAGATCTGAACAAGTCTAAAATTTTGTTGTTTGGTAAAGGATTAGGCAAAATTTTTGTCAGGAAATACCTGTGAGGTAATCATGTCATTATCACTCATGTCATAAACGCATTTCCTCCAGAAACACACTTGTAGCAGACGACCTTGTAATCATTCTTGTAAAAATAAAAATAACCGTTTACAAAACAATCCTGTTTTTTACAGACCCCAGTGAATAGGACTTTTGAATTCAAAACATAATGGAAAAAGGAGAAATTGCTGGTAATCAGCATCATTTCCTTTTCAAACAATGTATTCTATCCTTTCAAAGACAAATTTCACCATTCAAGTTACATTTGATCTGTCGTCTGCAAGTACTTTGAATTTAGACTGGTCTATGATATAGTCGTCTAATAATAATAAATCACATACAGCAAGGTTTAATATTGGAGGAAAAAAAAATGTTACGATAAATGAGAAACAGCTTGCCATAAGGCATTCCTTTCATTTTTGCCGCAATGTTTTAACAAGATGTCTGTTTGTAAAACAGTCATGCCCCCCTATTGCCACATTGATACAGGAAGTGGCACAGTTCATAAACTGTTAAACATGATAATCTGTCAACAGTTCGCATAATTATACATACCGCCGTGTGTATACATACAAGATTGTAAACAGTCGCCGATACACAGACTGGGTTATCAATTTTCTTTTCAGCACGCGCGTTCGACTTCCGCTTTTTCCCAGTCGACTTTGATGCTTACTACGTCCCCGATAATACGCGAATAAAATGTTGAAGAGACAAGTTGAGCCACATATGATGATTTTTGAGACACTTTAATTTTTTTAGCAAATGGCTCAAGTGGCGAACAGCAGCGCAGGCCCTGAATCATCTGGTGGTCACTGTGACCTTAACCTTTTACGGATTAACCTTAAAATCGATAGGGATCATTTACACTCCAAGATGAATATCTGTACAGAATTTGAAGGACCTAGGTCAATTCTGTGTCTAGTTATCATCTGGACAAGGTTTGGTCTATATATCATTAAGTTGAAGGCCACTGTGACCTTGACCTTTGATGGATTAATCTCAAAATCGATAGGGATCATTTACACTCCGAGATGAGTATCTGTACAGAATTTAAAGAACCTACGTCAATTCTGTGTCTAGTTATCATCTGGACATGGTTTGGTCTATATATCAACATGTTGACAGTCACTGTGACCTTGACCTTTGACCGATTGACCTCAAAATCAATAGGGATCATCTACACTCCGAGACACATGTCTGTGCCAAATTTGACGAACATAGGTCAATTCTGTGTCTAGTTATCATCCAGACAAGGTTTGGTCTATATATCAACATCTTGACGGTCACTGTGACCTTGACCTTTGACTGATTGACCTCACAATCAATAGGGATCATCTACACTCCAAGACGCATGTCTGTGCCAAACTTTGATGAACATAGGTCAATTCTGTGTCTAGTTATCATCCGGACAAGGTTTGGTCTATATATCAACATGTTGATGGTCACTGTGACCTTGACATTTGACCAATTGACCTCAAAATCAATAGGAATCATCTACACTCCGAGACACATGTCTGTGCCAAATTTGACGAACCTAAGTCAATTCTGTGTCTAGTTATCATCCGGACAAAGTTTGGTCTATATATCAACATGTTGATGGTCACTGTGACCTTGACCTTTGACCTATTGACCTCAAAATCAATAGGGATCATCTACACTCCGAGACGCATGTCTGTGCCAAATTTGACGAACCTAGGTCAATTCTATGTCTAGTTATCATCCGGAAAAGGTTTGGTCTATATATCAACATGTTGACGGTCATTGTGACCTTGACCTTTGACCAATTGATCTCAAAATCAATAGGGATCATCTACACTCCGAGACGCATGTCTGTGCCAAATTTGACAAACATAGGTCAATTCTGTGTGTAGTTATCATCCGGACAAAGTTTGGTCTATATATCAACATGTTCATGGTCACTGTGACCTTGACCTTTGACCGATTGACCTCAAAATCAATAGGGATCATCTACACTCCGAGACGCATGTCTGTGCCAAATTTGACGAACATAGGTCAATTCTGTGTCTAGTTATCATCCAGACAAGGTTTGGTCTATATATCAACATCTTGACGGTCACTGTGACCTTGACCTTTGACTGATTGACCTCACAATCAATAGGGATCATCTACACTCCAAGACGCATGTCTGTGCCAAACTTTGACGAAGATAGGTCAATTCTGTGTCTAGTTATCATCCGGACAAGGTTTGGTCTATATATCAACATGTTGATGGTCACTGTGACCTTGACATTTGACCAATTGACCTCAAAATCAATAGGAATCATCTACACTCCGAGACACATGTCTGTGCCAAATTTGACGAACCTAAGTCAATTCTGTGTCTAGTTATCATCCGGACAAAGTTTGGTCTATATATCAACATGTTGACGATCACTGTGACCTTGACCTTTGACCTATTGACCTCAAAATCAATAGGAATCATCTACACTCCGAGACGCATGTCTGTGCCAAATTTGACGAACCTAGGTCAATTCTATGTCTAGTTATCATCCGGACAAGGTTTGGTCTATATATCAACATGTTGACGGTCACTGTGACCTTGACCTTTGACCAATTGACCTCACAATCAATAGGGATCATCTACACTCCAAGACGCATGTCTGTGCCAAATTTGACAAACCTAGGTCAATTCTGTGTGTAGTTATCATCCGGACAAGGTAAGGTCTATATATATCAACATGTTGACGGTCACTGTGACCTTGACCTTTGACTGATAGACCTCAAAAATCAATAGGAATCATCTACACTCCGAGACGCATGTCTGTGCCAAATTTGACGAACCTAAGTCAATTCTGTGTCTAGTTATTATCCGGACAAGGTAAGGTCTACTGACCGACCGACCGACCGACCGACATTAGCAAAGCAATATACCCCCACTTCGTTGAAGGGGGGCATAAAAATTGGTCTGCTGTGAGATGCATAAAGCCATCTGCTGGAGGTAATAAGTAAATCTTTTACCAAACAATATCTATCCTTTCCATGACCTTGAAAAGGAAAGCCTTTGAAAACATTGTTGGAAAAAGAGAAAATGCTGTAACCAGCATTTTCTCCTTTTCCAACAGTGTTTTCTACCCTTTCAAAAGCACACCCAATCATTTCAGTAACATTAATTTTGACGTCTGCAAGTCCTTTGAACTTAGTATTGTCTACGACTTGTCATCTCATAAAAGGGTAGAGAAGTGTTTTATGAGCAGTAAATGCCAGTATCTCGGCATACTTCATTCCATCAGAAATAGAACATCTTCTTAATAGGTAAGTCTTTACCAAACAACAAAATTAAAGACTATCCTAATTGAAGCATTTTACAGAGAACAAGATGTGATATGGCCAAAATGATGACATTCGTCTTCAAAATGGTAGAAATTGGTAGAATATACTGTGGGAAATGGTGAAAATGCTAATATTAATCTGCATTTCTCCTTTTACCACAATCTTTTCTAAAGTCTTTCTCTTCAGGGTTTTTAACTCTTTACCACATGACAATATTTTACACAGATCCAATTTGAAAGCTCTTGCAGACGACAAAATGTATATTGCACAAATGATGGGATTTGAATCAGATATAGTATTGAAAATATTATGGGAAAAGGAGAAAATGCTGGTTACCAGCATTTTCTCCTTTTCCCATAATGTTTTCAAAAGGCCTACTTCTTCTCAGGATTGTTAAAACTTGGGATTGTGTGGTAAAGGGTTAAGTCATGAAATGACTTTGTTAAGTGTTAACTTGTTACCTATCATTTATATTTGTACTTCTGCAGTTTCAAAGTACTTTCCAAAAATTCTTCATTGAACACCCACATAGGCATCAAATCATACGAACATACACGGAATTTACAATGACATTTATTAAAAAAAAAAAGAACCTCTATCTTCAGTACTTTTATCATCATTAGACTCTCATAAAATAATATGAAAATAGTTAAAGTGCACTCAATAAAATGTATGATGACAATCATTTCATTTAAAAACAAGAGAGCCATGATGGCCCTGTATCGCTCCACTTCCTCATTGATTAATGAGCCATACACATAATTGCCATCAACAGAGACACTTAATGACAAGAACCCTTCTGTGAAATAGAAAGAGCTAAGCCTAAAGTACATGCATGATGGCCCTGCACTTCTACACCGCCTTTTAAACATGTGTGCCACACACACATTGGCACTGACACAGACAATTAACCATAAGAAGCCTGTGATGAAAAAAAAATCATAATGAAAGCAAGTCTTGCCAAAAAAAAAAAAACAGTCCTATCTTTTAACATGCCAAGGTGATGTAAATGAATACAAGTGTATCTAATCAAGCACTAGTGTGAGTACTGAGAAACAGTATTCTGACACGACCATTTCCAAATATTTAGAATTAGACAGGCATTTTTTTCTATGGCATAACTGGCAAAGTTTTTGAGAAAAAAAAAATAGAATGATACAAACCCTGTTTCATATATGAATACACAATACATCAGAGCACAACCCTAAACATAAGAATAAACCATCATGAGTCTATTCTGAACATTTTCCTATCCAAATGACTTGAATATATAGTACCAGCCGTTTTACAGTGTAATATGACAAGAGAGATAAATGGTAACATACTATAATGAAGAAAAAATTTTACTTTTCTTAAACGCTGTTAGCTTAAGTATAGCTTGTTATAATCAATAACTGAGCAAATCTTAACAAGCAGTGTTCTTTTCTGGATCAAAATTATGTCACGAATTCTGAAGATCAACCAAATGACCATTTTGACCAACTCGTAGGGAATTAAAAAATGTGGTTTTGGAAAAGAAGGTTTTTAAAGATTTTCAATATTTTTTCACTTTTTTGCCATGGCAACCAAACACTGAAATGGAATCAAATTCTTTGAAAGATTCTGAAGAGGGCCATAGCAGAATCATTTTTGTAAAGTTTCACTAAAACTGTATTGAAAGTTTCAGACAAGAAAATGTTTGAAATAAAAGTTGCATGTACAGATGAGCCCACAGATGGATGGGTGCACGGTGGACATTATCAGTTGTACGGTCAGGTGGCAGGGGACTTGGAAACTTGTTCACGGCTGTGGTGAAGCATGTCGCCCCGAGCCGAAGGTAGGCTCGGGGCGACATGCTTCACCACAGCCGTGAACAAGTTTCCAACTCTCCTGCCACCTGACTGTACAACAATTTTATTATACTGCAAAGTTTTACCACTCCAACGTTTGTTAAGCGAATTTTACCTGTTTTTTGGTTTAAAAAACTGAGTACGCTGACGAAGTAGAATTTCCCTTCTGAGTGCCCCAATTCCATGAAAGCTGACATCACTGGGAACTGACATCATTGAAACCTTGGTAATACGTGCTAAAACGTGCAGCTTGGCGCATAATCTTGATGTTAATCTTGATCGACGCCGCCATTTTGGATGTTGTGTTGATAGTGTAGTCATGTCTACGGGGTTCCCGAAAGGGAAACTGCTTTTACGTTGGTTTTGCCAGTGTACATGATACATATATGTTCGGGGCATATTATCCAATCAGATCATGAGAAATTCCTTTGCAGTATAATAAAGGGCCATGACATAATCTAGCTGGTCTTTGGCTGGTAGAGCTAAAAACTAGTTCCCCTTCCTCCCCATCTATCAACATACCATCAACATACTATGGAACATTTTCATGGATCAATTGAAATCAGGAATAAGTACTTCCCACACAAGGAAACATGGGTATCTTTCTATACAAAAAATGCCAACTATATCACCCTTAACCCTTTCCCACACAATCCTGAGTTTTCACGACCCTGTGGAAGAAGCCTTTTGAAAACATTGTGGGAAATGGAGAAAATGCTGGTAACCAGCATTTTCTCCATTTCCCACAATGTTTTCTACCCTTTCAAAATCAAAATTTCCAGTTTTGAGCCACCATTAATTTCTTGTCTGCAAATGGTTTCAATTTGGGCAAGTCTAAAATTTTGTCGTTTGATAAAGAGTTAACCAAACAATCCTGAGTTTCAACAACCCTGCAGAAGAAGGCTTTTGAAAACATGAGAACTGGAGAGAATGCTGGTAATACCCCCGTCACACCAAACTCGTTCTCACTCCGTTCCGAAAATTTTTACCAAACAGGCTTTAACTGTTAAAGTGTTAATTCAACAATTACCAGAAAGTGTTAATTCAACACTTACCAGACAACAAAACTATAGACTTGTCTAAACTGAAAGCAACTGTAGGTGACATATCAAGGAATGTGACTGAGAGGGTAGGAAGATGCCCTGACCCTCCTCACACAGTTCAGTAAATGCACCATTTCTTAGTAGATCCTCATGAGCTAAGACTGGTTGTATTGAATTTTTCAGTTTCAGCTTCAAAGGGAGGAAATCCTCTGAAAAAAGGAAAACTCACACCTGATATCAAACATGACTTAAATGAAGGGAAACTTCCTTGGAAGGGTAAAAACATTGTGAGAAAAAGGAGAAAAAGCTGGTTACCACCATTTCCTTCTATTCTCAGTCTTTTTCAAACTTTTGAAAGCTATCTTTTTGAGAGTTGTTAATTCACAGCATTGTTTGACAGTTATGAAGGAAAAGGCTACCGCCCCCTCCCACAGCTTGTCTCGGAATGCTATTGGAATGGTTAAACAAGTTGTTAGAAGTATCATTATTCCTCTTGCAGCCATTCATAGCTAGCAGAACATCATTATACAGGTAAAACAAGGTAAACACATTCTGTCTGGTTAATCATTCAGCAAATGATCCAAGCTTTGTTACATACTGGAGGAAGGGGGCTTTTGAAAACATTAAACATTGCCTGTAATATTTCCTCCCCTATCAAAGACAAATTCCACCATTTGAGCCACATTTGACTTTCTGTCTGCAAAATGTATTTAGTTCAGACCAGTCTAAATTTTTGTTATCTGGTAAAGGGGAGTAACTCTTTACTGAAGGACAAAACTGTGGACTTGAACAAATTGAAAGCACTTTAAAATGACAGTTTCAATGAAGCTTAAAAGACGATTTCTGTTATGAAACAGAAGAAAATATGTAGAAACTAGAGGCGCTTGAGCGCCTGTATCGCTCCACAGGCCTGATATTTCTATAATGGCGAAAGGAAGTTTTTAACAATTATCATTCAATCCTGCATTTTAGCTCACTGAAGAAACAATTTGGTAGACAACCACCATAGGAACTTACCTGCAAAACAACAATGAAATCCAATGAATAGTTTTAGAGAAGAAATTTTTCAAAGATTTTACTTTATACCATAAAAGGAAAATGAGTCTCCCATAAAAGCCATGTTTTTTGACAGATCTTTTTTTTTTTAAGGAATTCTGTAAACCTGTATCTAAGGAACATTCCTGCAAAATAATAATGCTATCCAAATAGCGGTTTGGGAGGAGAAGATTTTTAAAGGTTTTTTACTTTGGTTGCCATGGCAACCAGAATTCTTCATGGAACACAATTATTTGAAGGAATTTGAAAGAGGACCACCAAAGGAACATTCCTGTGAAATTTGGTAAAAATCCAGTCAATAGTTTCTGAGGAGAAGTTTTTTAAAGAAAAAGTTTACGGACGCACGCACGGACGAACGGACGCACGCACGCACGCACGACGGACACAACGCCATGACAATAGCTCGCTGGCCGAAGACAACCACCATAGGAACTTACCTGCAAAACAACAATGAAATCCAATGAATAGTTTTAGAGAAGAAATTTTTCAAAGATTTTACTTTATACCATAAAAGGAAAATGAGTCTCCCATAAAAGCCATGTTTTTTGACAGATCTTTTTTTTTTAAGGAATTCTGTAAACCTGTATCTAAGGAACATTCCTGCAAAATAATAATGCTATCCAAATAGCGGTTTGGGAGGAGAAGATTTTTAAAGGTTTTTTACTTTGGTTGCCATGGCAACCAGAATTCTTCATGGAACACAATTATTTGAAGGAATTTGAAAGAGGACCACCAAAGGAACATTCCTGTGAAATTTGGTAAAAATCCAGTCAATAGTTTCTGAGGAGAAGTTTTTTAAAGAAAAAGTTTACGGACGCACGCACGGACGAACGGACGCACGCACGCACGCACGACGGACACAACGCCATGACAATAGCTCGCTGGCCGAAGACAACCAACATAGGAACTTACCTGCAAAACAACAATGAAATCCAATGAATAGTTTTAGAGAAGAAATTTTTCAAAGATTTTACTTTATACCATAAAAGGAAAATGAGTCTCCCATAAAAGCCATGTTTTTTGACAGATCTTTTTTTTTTTAAGGAATTCTGTAAACCTGTATCTAAGGAACATTCCTGCAAAATAATAATGCTATCCAAATAGCGGTTTGGGAGGAGAAGATTTTTAAAGGTTTTTTACTTTGGTTGCCATGGTAACCAGAATTCTTCATGGAACACAATTATTTGAAGGAATTTGAAAGAGGACCACCAAAGGAACATTCCTGTGAAATTTGGTAAAAATCCAGTCAATAGTTTCTGAGGAGAAGTTTTTTAAAGAAAAAGTTTACGGACGCACGCACGGACGAACGGACGCACGACGGACACAACGCCATGACAATAGCTCTCTGGCCTTCGGCCAGTGGAGCTAAAAAGGAGAAAATGCTACTTTTCAATATGTTTTTAAAGGCCTATTTCCTCAAAGTTGTTAAAACATGGGATTATGTGTTAAAGGGTTCAACCAGTCTCTGCCTTGTAACAGTAACCATTTTTTAACCCTTATCCTGCTTAATAACTAAAATGTATCCTGCTTAATTAATAACTAAAATGTATCCTGCTTAATAACTAAAATGTATCCTGCTTAATAACTAAAATGAAACTTTCAGGCTGATAGTATAAACCAAAATTTTGCTTTTTTAAAGGCCCTTTTTTGGGGATAGATATCTCCTCATCGGACAGTGTAGATCCAAGATCAGACTGCACATTCTGTGCAGTCTGATCTTGGTTTACACTGTCCGCAAAAGGTCCGGGAGTCGCACTTAGCAGCCAGAGGGTTAAGTATTTCTTGCAGCTACTCTAATGGACTAATTAATTTGATTACTTGTCACCATTCATTCAATATTCTTAACAATTTCAGTGATTGACTGGTACTTTACATCTCAAAAGAAAGTCTTTTAGTATTTTCATAGCAACAGCTCTTCTATTCATGTGTTTCCAGGATTAACCAAAGCTGGTCTGAGGCTTCAAAGTGCCTTGGCCCAAGATAGCCCCCCTCCCATCAACCCCAACCTCCAGGATTTCCTATATTTCAAACCCAATGCATTTATCCTTTCCCATACAAACCCTTGTTTGAAAGAAGCTTGAAGAAGAAAGCATTTGAAAACATTGTAGGAAAAGAGGAAAATGCTGGTAACCAGTATTTTCTCCTTTATCCACAATGTTTGCCACCTCTTTCATGCCAAATTTCAACATCTGTTCCACATTTAGACTGTCGTCTGCAACTGCTTTAACTCTTTACCAAATGACAAAATTTTTAACTTGTACAAATTCAAAGCATTTGCAGACAACATAATAGATGTGACTCAAATACTGAATTTTGTTTTTGGAAGGGTAGAAAACATTGTGTGAAAAGGAGAAAATGCTGGTCACCAGCATTTTCTCCTTTTCACACATTGTTTTCAAAAGGCTTCTTTCTCAGAGTCGTTAAAAGTCGGGATTGTGTGGTAAAGGGTTAAACAAGGACAAGTCACCAGTTTTGTTGTCTAGTAAAGATATAACTTTCTACCAAACAACAAAATTCTGGACAGGACCAAACTGAAACCATTTGCACACAACAAATTAAATGCTGCTAAAATGATGATTTCTGTCTTTGATAGGGTAGAAAACATTGTGGGAAAAGCAGAAAATGCTGGTTATCAGCATTTTCTCCTTTTCCCACAATGTTTTCAAAAGCTTCTTTTTTCAGGGTCGTTAAAACTGGATTGTCTGGTAAAAGGTTAACTCTTTACCACGTAAGAAAAATGCAGATTGTCCAAATTGAAAGCAAGTGCAGACAACAATTTAAATGCGACTCAAATGATGAAATCAACCTTTGATAGGGTAGAAAACATTGTGGAAAAAGGAGAAAATGCTGGTTACCAGTATTTTCTCCTTTTTCCACAATGTTTTCAAAAGGCTTCTTCCTCAAGGTCGTTAAAACTTGGGACTGTGTAGTAAAAGGTTAACACTGAGCTACAATGCATCACTTATATCTAAAACAAAGTTTGGCTTTTTTTTTGTTCTTTATCAATTTTCAAGGAATATCAGAAAGTCTCTGAATTCTTAACATTCTCCTTGACATTTCTCGAGTTCTCAAGAAAACATTCACAGTGCAAATGAGTTATAATCCCTTTACCACAGAATCCTGAGCTTAAACGACCCTGACAAAGCTGGCTTTTGAAAATAAAGTCGGAAATGGGGAAAATTTTGGAAACCAGCATTTTCTCTTTTTCCCACTATGTTTTCTACCCCATATTGTCTGCAAATGCTTTCAATTTGAACAAGTAAAAAAATTTCGTTAAGTAAAGAACTATGCCAAATCATAGTAATCGTTTCATTACTGACAATTTCCGGGAAACAAAGACAACAACCAATGTCAGTATTTCGTGTACTTTCCTTTTCATTCACTTCTAGAGTTTATTTCCTAAAAACACTAGATTAAAATGACGAACTGGATTAGTCCAGTTGCCCCACTACCTTGTGATTGATTGATTGTATAGTGTTTAATGCCATTTTAACCCTTTACCACACAATGACGACTTTTAACACCCCTGACAGAGAAGGCATTTGAAAACATTGTGGGAAAAGGAGAAAATGCTGGTTACCAGCATTTTCTCCTTTTCCCACAATGTTTTCTACCCTATCAAAGAAAAATCATTTCATATGATCCACATTAAAACTGTCATCTGCAAATGCTTTCAATTCTGACAGGTCTAAAATTTGTCGTGTGGTAAAGGGTTAACATTACTTCAGTTATATCACTCTCGCCAGTGCACCTTTCCATGCTTTCCTGGGTTTCTTTAACCATAACTTTTGCACAATGTTCTTTCCAAGCCACTGGCTGCTTTCACACATAACCACTGTCGAAACAATGATCAGGTAACTTGGAAAGAAGTAAGAGTAAAAGAAACTCCTGAAAGCATTGATAAGTGAACTGGCTGCTGCAATAAAAACTGTAGAAAATGGCTTTAATTACCAAATAAACAGATCAGTGATTTGTACATAAATAATGTAACTCTCTTACCATTTCGTTGGACTGTGTTTACATGTACATTATTGGGATCTACAGTATTTGTCATAGCACCATCACTGACCACAGCTCCAGCATCTTGTACCGTTGTGCCATCCAAACCAGGGCCACTCTTCTGTGCTGATAAATCTACAAGGAGCAATGAAAAATCAGGATAGAACAAAATCATTTTTTAGGGGGCAGGGGTGGAACACGTTTCTTCCTGTAGGGTCCTGTGCGGCCAAGTGGTGAGGGAATGCTATCACAATGACCCTCATTTATGTTTAGCGCAATCTGATCTTATCTATGTTGTTTGCATAATCAATGCGTAATTTTGTTCACTCATGAAAAAAAGGCTCTGTCTACTCATGAAAGGGGATTTCTGTCCACTCGTAAAATAAGGGTTTTGTCCACTCTGACTCATGAAAAGGCATTTTGTCCACTCATGAAACATATGGCAGGGGGGGGTGTCCACTCATGAAAAAACAGTGGAGGGGGAAAGGGGGAATGATTCTAACAATGTCTTTGTGTAGTACTAATTTCCGTGATGATCACAATTACATCCTTACACTTCTTTGTCATTTTGTCCAAATGTTTATTCTATTTTTCATGTTCCCTGAATCATATGATCTATAATATGATTGTTTGTTGTTCTTCACCAAACAAGGAAAGTTTGGACATGTCCAAATCCAAAGCATTTACAGATGACAAAATAAATGTGACTGAAATGATGGAAATTATTTTAGAAAGGGTAGAAAACATTGCTGGAATGGAGAAGATTCCAGTTAACAGCATTTTCTATTTTTCAATAGTGTTTTTGACCACCTTCCTCGACATCATTCAAACTCAGGATCGTGTGATCAAGGATTAACTCTTTAACAGAAAAAAACTGAGACTTGTCCAAATTGAAAGCTTCTGCAGACAACAAATAAAATGTTGCATAAATGGAGGGACTTGCTATTGAAAATGAAGAAAACATTTTGGAAAAAGGAGAAAATGCTGGTCACCAGCATTTTCTCCTTTTACCAGAATGTTTTCAAAAGCCTTTTCCCTTCAGGTTGTTAAACCCAGTATTGTGTGATAAAGGGTTAAGTCGAAAAGTATTCCTAGAACATAACAATTGTTTGTTTATTTTGATAGTCGCCCACTGCCTTCTCAAATTTGCAGCAGACTGTATTACTTTTGCAAATATATTCTTACTATAAATGGATATCTACATGAAAAGACGCTTTTCCAAACAATCCTGCATAAATATGTTTGTTTGTATGCTATTTAACTCATTACCACACAATCCCGGCTTTTAACGACCCCTAGACAGAAGCCTTTTGAAAACATTGTGATTACCAGCATTTTTTCCTTTTCCCACAATGCTTTCTTACCCTTTCCAAGACAAATTTCAATTTTTCAGTCACATTTATTTTTTCATCTGCAAATGCTTTCAATTCGGACAGGTCTACAATTTTGTCGTTTGGTAAAGAGTTAATCCTTTATCACACAATCCCAAGTTTTAAGGACCCAAAAGTAAAAGACTTATGAAAACACTGTGGAAAAAGGAGAAAATGCTGGTATCCAGCATTTTTCTTCTTTTTCCATACTGTTTTCTACCCTATCACAAACAAAAATCATCATTTTAGCTATTTTCAATCTTGTCATCTGCAAATGCTTTCAAATTACACAGGTGTAAAATGTTGTCATTTGGGAAAGAGTTAACGCTGTTTTCAACATTATTTTCACTTATATTTCAGCACCAGTGCACTTATCCATGCTTTCCAGGAGTTTCTTTTACCAGTGCTTTCCACAATTCTCTTCCCAAACTACTTGCTGTTTTTTCCACATAACCATCGACAAGACAATGATTACAGGTGAGAGAAGAATAAATCGTGTTGCAGTGACTATTGTCTGGAAATAAATTGACTGCTCTGGGTATTCAAACCAGCAACCCCATGGTCTAAAGTCCTATAGACTACCGACTGCGCAGCCCAGCTCCGTAATTCTATGTTCTAACGACCCTGAAGAAGAAAGCTTTTGAAAACATTGTCAGACAAGGAGAAAATAACCAATCCAATCCTATGAGCTAAATATAGTCCGTTATCTGTTAATGCTTTTCAAATGGACAATTCGAAAATTCTGTCATCTAGTGCAGAGTGAACCCTTTATCAGATGTTAACATTTCGGAATCGGTAAAATTCACATAAAATTAAATATGGTTTAAATGATGGAGTTTGTCATTGAAAGGGTAGAAAACACTGCAAGAAAAGAAGAAAGTGATGGTTACTAGCAGTTTCTCCTTTCCCACAATGTTTTCAAAACCCTTCTTCTTTGGCGTTCTTAACTCTTTATCAAACAACAAAATGTTGGACTGGGGCAAATTAAAAGCACTTGTAGACGACAAATTAACTATATAGCTTAAATGACTTTTTCAGTATTTGATAGGTTTAAAAAAATTGTGGGAAAAGGAGAAAATGCTGGTTACCACCATTTTCTCCTTTTCCCACAATGTTCTTAAAACCTGGGACTGTGTGATAAAGGGTTTAGAGATGAGACTGTCTGGTAAAAAGTTAAATATCAGATTAAATGTTTGTAGATTCCCCTGTAAATGTCAGGCCATACATCTGCAGTAAAGAAACTACACTGACATTTAATTGTATCTACTTGCTGGTGCAATTTCCCAGAGATCCAGGCTATATGACTTCATTACAACTTTAACTCTTTTGCTTAACAATCCCCTGTTTAAAGCCCCAATGGTTGTCAAAAGTAAACAAAACATGTTAAAAAGCATTTGAATTTAAATCATACCTTTTAGCAGTATGGAAAAAGGTAAACAAAAGATAGAGTGACCTGGCAACTTTTGACCAACTTTTAGAATTCATTTTTCTGCAAGCAACTAACACTTGGGCCGACCGTACGTTAACAGATTATCACCTTCATAATCACAATAATTTCCATACTTTAAAATCCTAACTTTTTACCACACGACAAAATTTCATACTTGCCCAAATTGAAAGCATTTGCAGATGACAAATCAAATGTGGCCCAAATGAGAAATGCTGTCTTTGATAAGTTAGGAACCTTTGTGGGAATAGGAGAAAATGCTGGTAACCAGCATTTTCTCCTTTTCCCACAATGTTTTCAAAAGGCTTCTTCCTCAGGATTTTTAAAGCCATGGTCACACCTTACGTAGTTAACCGTAGTGGGGAATGACCGTAGATGGCCATATTAGATGTAGTTAAACGTTGTTACACGTAGTTAACCGTAGTAAAGAACGTAGTTTGAACTTAAAATTTGCCCGTAGTAAGTGCATACTTTTTTAACATGTTCAAAAATTTGTTACAGTCAACTACGATTTTGTGACCCTACTGTGACCGTAGTTTGAACATAGTAGACCGTAGTTTATCGTAATTGACCTTACTTAACCGTAGTGTGTTTAACACGTTCAACTAAGGCCAACTACCGTAATTCTCCATTACGGTCCACTACGTAAGATGTGACAGCGGTTAAAATACAACGACTGCAGCTTTCCCGTACTTAGCAGGCACAATTACAACGTTTTACCGTAGCTTTACGCAGTTGACCTTCATTTACCGTAGTTGTGCATACTTAGGACGTAGTTTAACATAGTTAATCGTAGTCTGACGTAGTAATACCCTAGTTAACCCTAGCCACTTTGCACGCAGTTAAATGTAGTTAACCGTACTTACACATAGTTCAACCTACTTAGACTTTCTTTGTTGCCAAGTTTGAACTTACCCTGAACGTACTTCAACGTAGTTGACCTTATTAACACTACGGCAGACTACGTTTGAAATGAACTACGGTCAACTACGTACATGGCCGTAAATGTGACCATGGCTTAAAAGTCTGGATTGTGTGGCAAAGAGTTGAAACAGCCTTTAATTCTTAAAGTGCCTTCAATAACTGTGTCTTCTAGGATTGATAAAGTTGAATGATCCTGGTAGTGATGACAAAAAATGCATGAACTTATCAGTGACCTACTTTTTAATCTGATGTGACCAAATTTCAAACTTGACCTTGATGTCATCAAGAGAAACATTCTGGCCAACTTTCACAAGTATTAGACTAAAAATGTGACCTCCAGAGTGCAAAAAAGGTTTTTCTAAGACTTGCCCCAGTGACCTACTTTTGAACTGACATGACCCAATCTCAACTTGTTTGAGATATCATCAAGACAGAATATTCTGACCAATTTTTGTAAGTATAAGATTTAAAAGATGACCTCCACAGTGAACACAAAGTTTTCTAAGATTTGTCCCAGTGACCTACTTTTTTACCCAAACTTGTCTCAAACTTGTTATCAAGGCAAACAATACAATCACTTTTTCATGAGTATCAGACTGAAAATGTGCATGCACATAATGCTTTTTTTAAATAAGTTTTGCCTCCATGACCTACTTTTTAACCTGACATGACCAAATTTCACACTTTTCAAAGATAGCATCATGATACACAATACGTTTGATCAAATTTCGTGAGTATTTCACTGAAAATGTTGCCTCCAGAATGCACACAAGGTTTCTCTATGATATGCCCCAGTGACCTACTTTTTGACCCAGTGAGACCAAATTTTGATACTGTTCGAGATTTCATCATGGCAAACATTACGACTTATTTTCATGAGTACCTGACTGAAAATGAGGCCTCTAGAGTGCGCTCAATGCTTAACTGAGAACTGTCCAAGTTACCTACTTTTTGACACAGGGTGGCCCAATTTCAATATGTCCCAGATATTATTAAGAAAAACTTTCTTACCAAGTTTTATGAGTATGTGTACTGGATTGAAAATGTAACCTTTGGAGTGCAACAAGGTAATTGTTGATGCACAGACAATGCATAACAGATACACGATGGATGATGCATGATAACAAAAGCTCACCTAGATCACTTTGTGCTCAGGTGAGCTTAAAATGTCGGTTACCAGCATCTTTTCCTTTTCCCACAATCTTTTCAAAAGCCCTTTTAGGGTTGTTAAAACTTGGAATTGTGCAGTACAGAGTTCACATCAAATTCATTTTTTTTTCTATTCATTTCTTCTGTATGAGATGTTTTCAATCTTCACCAGACAAAACACAGATCTATACAAAAAATGAACATATGGCTTACATTTTATACACAAGTTGTAAAATTTCTAAGTGAGTTGTTAAACTGATTCTTGCAGCTGTTTGGAATTCATCTGTTATAGCAAGGTTTAATCAATGATACAGTTCTTAACAAGATTATTATGCTATGTAATAAATCACACTGCATAGACTGAGCTCTTTACCAGACAACAAAATTTTAAACAAGCCTAGATTAAAAGCATCTGCAGATGACAAAATGAATGTGATTCAAGAATTGAAATTTGTCTCAGGAAGGGTAGAAAACATGGTGGGAAAAGGAGAAAATGCTGGTTTCCAGCATTTTCTCCTTTTCCCACAATGTTTTCCAAAACATTCAGGGTCATTGAAAGTCAGGATTGTGTGGTAAAGGGTTAACCCTTTACCACACAACAAAATTTTAGACTTGTCCAAACTAACAGCATTTGCTGACACATTGTGGAATACCAGCATTTTCTTCTTTTCTCACTATGTTTTCAAAGGCTTCCTTCTTCCGGGTTGTAAAAAAACCACAGGATTGTTAGGTAACAGGTTAACTTTTTACCTGACAGCAAAAGGCTGGTCCAAATTCAAAGCACTTACAGACAATTAAAGCAACTTACAGTCCTAAATGATGGGACTTGTCTATGAAAGGGTAAAAAAAAAAAGACATTATGGGAAAAAGAGGCACTGCAGGTAACCAATTTTCCTTTCTTCACATTGTTTTCAAAAGTTAGTTTTCGTAGAGTTGTTAAAGCATAGTAGGTTTTCCACTTAACTCTTTACCACACAATCCCGAGTTTTAACAACCCTAAGCAAGACAGCTTTTGAAAACATTGTGGAAAAAGGAGAAAATGCTGTAACCAGCATTTTCTCCTTTTCCTACAATGTTTTCTACCCTATCAATGGCAGAAGTCATCTTCTGACAATTTTCAAAGTTTAGCCACATTTTAATTTGTTGTCTGTAAATGTTTTGGTTTTGGACAGGTACAAAATTTTGTTGTGTGGTAAAGAGTTAACTCTTTACCAAACGACAGGATTTTGGACTTGTCCAAATTGCAAGCATTTGCAGACGACAAAATTAATGTGACTCAAAAATTTAAATTTGTTTTGGGAAGGGAAGAAAACATTGTGGGAAAAGGAGAAAATGCTGGTTACCAGCATTTTCTCCTTTTCCCACAATGTTTTCAGAAGGCTTCTTTCTCAAGGTCGTGAAAACCAGGGATTGTTTGGTAAAGGATTAAGCAATGGATTCAGAAAACAGAAGTTTCAAAGAAACAATTCAACACTAGCCATAATAATGTAGTTATGCATCCACACATCAGAACAACTTAACCCTTTACCACACAATCCAGAAAACTTTTGAATAACCTGAAGTAAGAAGGCTTTTGAAAACTATATGAGAAGTGGATAAAATGCTGGTAACCAGCACTTTCTCCTTTTCCAACAATGTTTTCTAACCTTCCTAAGACAAGTTTTAAGTTTTGAGTAACATAAAAGCCTGCAAATGTTTTCGATTGGAATAGGTCTGAAATTTTGTCGTTCGGTAAAGAGTTAATCTCATTTTCATATTCTGCAGCAATGCATTCAGTAAGACCAGAATAACTCTTCACTAAACAATCTAGACTTTTTACTCCTTAGTTTAAACATATTTATTTTACATCAATTGAGAAACAAGTTCTTGCAACTTATACTAATCTCTCTCAATTCTGCTTCCTGGAATCTACATCAGTACTTGCGCCAAATGTGTGGGCCAATGAACAGTCCATAAGTTGAAACCCACTCCAATATATCAAACTTGAGACTGCGATTACAAGGCCGACGCACTACTTCACAATCATGGACATCACACAACCAAAATGTACACTTGTTCAAACTGAAAGCATTTGCAGATGACAAATGTGCTTCAAATGATGGACTTTGTCTTTGATAGGGTAGAAAACATTGTGGGAAGAGGAGAAAATGCTGGTTACCAGCATTGTCTCCTTTTCCCACATGTCTCCTTTTCCCACAATGTTTTCAAAGGTCTATTTCCATGGGGTTGTTAAAACTCTGGATTGAGTGGTAATGTGTTAATCTCATTTTTATATTGTGCAGCTATGCATACAGTCAGCATAAAGTAACTCTTTACCAAACATTCTCGACTTTAAACTCTTCACCAGCCGGTAAAATTTCAGCTTTGTCCAAATTGAAAGCATTTGCAGGCAACAATTTAAGTGTGGTTCCAATGAAGGAATTTGTCTTCGATAGGGTAGAAAACCTTGTGGGAAAAGAAGGAAATGTTGGTTACCAGCATTTTCTCCTTTTTCCCTCCATGTTTAAATATGGTTCCAATGAAGGAATTTGTCTTCGATAGGGTAGAAAACCTTGTGGGAAAAGGAGAAAATGCTGGTTACCAGCATTTTCTCCTTTTTCCCTCAATGTTTAAATATGGTTCCAATGAAGGAATTTGTCTTCGATAGGGTAGAAAACCTTGTGGGAAAAGGCAAAAATGCTAGTTACCAGCATTTTCTCCTTTTTCCCTCAATCTTTTCAACAGTCTTCTTCCTCAGAATCTTTAAAACGTAGTACAAGCCAACAAAGTCAGACAGCTGACACCTGAAAGAAGTTCAGTCTGGATTTCATCCAGTTGGCCGACATTAAAATGAACAAATGTCATTTTATGGACCATCAATAGCCTGAATAAGACTGAAAGCATTTGCTGACACATTAGGAATTATTTCTTCCTTTTTCCACAACTTCTTACATAGGCTTCTTTTCTCAGGGTCCTTAAACAAAATTAATGAATGTTTGGAAAAGGGTCAAACCTGTACCACAAAACAAAGTTCTAAGCTCATCCATAAAAGAAAATGGCAGTTACAAAGAAAATGTGGCTGAAATGAAGGAATATGTATTTGGAAGGGTAGAAAAGATTATGGGAAAAGGACAAAATACTGGTTACCAGCATTTTCTCCTTTTCACATGATGTTTTCGTAATTTTTTTCTCAACATCATTTAAACTCAAGATTACATTGTAAAGACTCTTTACCAAAGGACAAAATTTTAGGCTTGTCAGAATTGAAAGCAATACAGGACCACGATATAAACTACCTTGCCGTTGGTCAGTGGTGCTCAACTCGATACGGTATACCACACAACAAAAATGTAGACTTGTCCAAATTGAAAGCATTTGCAGACGACAATTTAAATGTGGCTCCAATGATGGCATTTCTCAGAATTTTCTCCTTTACCCACAATGTTTTCAAAAGGCTTTTTCTCTAGGGTTGTTAAAACTTGGGATTGTTTGATAAAAAGATAAAACTGAATTACTGGTAAAAAAAAAGATTTTTACCTCCATTGATTTGGCTCTGTACTATGGATTTCATAATACCATTTATACCGGAGTTTTGCTCGTTCATCTCTGAAAAAAAGAAAAGACAAACAAGAGGACCATTACGGGCCTGAATCAATCAACTGACTAAGGAAAAATTGCTACATTCTCACTGATTTGCTTTCAAAGACTCAATTACACATTGTATTTACACAAATTACACAAATTACTTTAGCAGTAAAAATTATCATGAAAGTGTTACAATTATTGTCTTAGCTCTTTACCAGATGAAATTTTACAAAGACCCTTGTTAACCCTTTAATACATAACAATATTTTAGACCAGTCCAAATCGAAAGCATTTGCAGACGACAATATCAATGTGGCTCAAATGATGTGATTTTTGTTTGATAGGGTAGAAAACATTGTGGGAAAAGGAGAAAATGCTGATTAGCAGCATTTTCTCCTTTCCCACAATGTTTTGAAAAGGCTTCTTCCTCAGGGTCGTTAAAAGTCTGCATTGTGTGGCAAAGGGTTAAGAGCAAGTGTAGCTCAAATAATGGACTTTGTCTCACAGGATGGAAGCATTGCAAGACAAAGAGAAAATCTGGTTACCTTCATTTTCTCCTTTTCTTACAATGTTTTCAAAAGCCTTATTCCTGTGTGTCATTAAAACACATGATTCTTTGGTAGAGGGTTAAAATGTACTTAACCCTTCACCACACAATCCTGAATTTTAATGACCCTGAGAAAGAGGCCTTTTGAAAATATTGTGGGAAAAGGAGAAAATGCTGGTAACCAGCATTTTCTCCTTTTCCCACAATGTTCTTTCTCCTATCATAGGCAACTCCTATAATATGAGCCACATCTAATTTGTTGTCTCCAAATGCGTTGGGTTTCTACAAGACTAAAACATTGTCGTGTGGCAAAGGGTTAAGGTTTTCAAAATTTGACTTCCTTTCCTTTTGATTGAGGATGCACAATAGTCAAATAAGACAGATAACAGATAATATCTGATTAACCCTTATCCTACACAAGGGCACACCATGCAAGTGCCCATGATGGGCTACAAATGCTTATTCAGTGTAAATTCCAAGTCATAAAAGGGGCATAACTGTGTGAAAAATGTGGTGTTGGGGGATTCACTGAAGCTTTGGTATGGTTCCCCTTTTGAACAATTAGCCCGAGTTTGAGGTAAAAATTTTTAGTAAAAAGAAATAGATGAGAAAGCATTGAAGACAGCAATACCATGATGTTTTCTTCAAAAATACCCATGCTAATATATCAAATGGACATTCTGAAGTCAGAAATTAATTCAACCTTTTGCCACACAAAGTTCTTTTAATGACCCCTTAGGATGAAGGCTTTTGAAAACATTGGAAAAGGAGAAAATGTTGGTTAACAACATTTTCTCCCTTTCCCACAAAGTTTTTTACCTATACATGTATTAGAACAATTCCTACCATTTGAGAAACATCAAATCTGTTCTTTGCAATTTCTTTCAATTAGGAACAATCTAATATTATGTTGTTTGGTGAAGGGTTAACTTAAACAAGAGGGCCATGATGGCCCTGTATCGCTCCACTGGCTAATATGTAAAATCCCTACATGCCAAACATTACAATACTTGGCCAACTGGTTTTGAACATAAGACCCCTGAGACAGGACTAAAATTAGTAGCCCTAGTTCATATGGTTAGTAACAAGAAGATTTCTAAAGATTTCACTATATAAGCCCATGTAAAACTTCTGACCCCTCGGGATGAATCAAATTCCACCCTAGGGCTTAATTTACCCACTCTTGGTGAATGCCCTCTAGATATAGCTACATGCGAAATTTGGTAGCCCTACGCTTTATGAATAAGTACAGGGAGATTACTTAAGTTTTCTCTATATAAGCCCATGTAAAACTTGTGACCCCCGGGGCAGGGCCAATTTTGACCCCAGGGCTATAATTTGGGCACTCTTGGTAGAAGCCCACTAGCTAAAGCCACATGCAAAATTTGGTAGCCCTAGGTCTTATGGTCAGTAACAAGAAGATTTCTAAAGTTTTCCCTAAATAAGCCCATGTAAAACTTGTGACCCCGGGGGTGGGGTCAAATTTGACCCAAGGGCTATAATTTGGGCACTCTTGGTAGAGGCCCACTAGATAAAGCCACATGCAAAATTTGGTAGCCCTAGGCCTTATGGCTAGGTACAGGGAGATTTCTAAAGTTTTCCCTATAGAAACCCATGTAAAACTTGTGACCCCTCAGGGTTCTCCTTTGACCCGGGACTCCGGGTTTTGACGCACGGAAATCCGAAATGACCCGTTTTTGACGCTCAAAAATACCTGCCTAAGCGTCAGTCTGACGCATGAGATTACCAGCCAAAGGGTCATATAAATTATGTCGCATGCATCCGGCAGGAATGTAGCCTATAATAAACACGATCAGTGTCAACTGTGTACAGACACACGCAGCTCTGTTTATCATACGTAATCAAGCTGGCGAGTGGCGAGTCATTTTTGAAAACATGATAAAGGTGTTAGTCCAATTATCTAGTGTAAAATGACAGGTTTTCAAGTTAACTGCTACCCTAATTAACAAATTTATATCAAATCATGCAGTAATACTTGTAAAAATATTAACTGATTTGAAAAAAAGATCGCTGGAAAAAAACGTGAAAACCCATGACACAACAGAAATCATTTCGACATCGTCCGATCAGAGGCACTTCAAACTATCTTTTCATCTCTGGTGACAAATTAAACAGTGAATTTATACTTATTTCTTTATGAAACAATAAGTGAAAGCTAAAATCTGTTTAAAAATTAGGAAAAGCTTAAGATGAAAATAAACAACCTATAGATTAGCTGGGGGGGGGGGGGGGGGGGGGGGTGTTACCGGACAAGAAAAGAAGACTTAAATCTTAAGAAATAACACTTTAATGGATGTGACCTTTATTTTCTCCCTTTTCCACAATGTTCCGGGGTAAGAAAGACAAGTCGTTCCAGCCACATTTGAATTGTCCTCTGCAAATGTCTAAAATAATTATGATCTAGTCAAAAGTTTTTGTTGTTTGGTAACCAGTTCAAAAGTTGTTTGTGTCCATTTATTCATCAAGATGAATTGCATGCTAGGGCTGCAATTTAAAATTCTTCTGTCCACTTCATTCCAACAAGTCTCTACATAAGATAGGGTATTTCCTTATCTAATTCCTATCCATAAACAAAGAACATAAATGGAAAGTTTTCATTATTTCACCCTTATCTCTCCGTGATAATTTTGACCCTTGGACATTTCTATTAGACTCTTGGAAATTCCATTTTGACTCTTGAAAATTTGGGCCCAAGAGTCAATGACTCTTGGGATTCTGGACCTAGGGAGAACCCTGACCCCTGGATCAGGGTCAAATTTGACCCCAGGGCTATAATTCGAAGAAACTTGATAGAGGCCCACTAGACAATGCTACATGCCAAGTTTGGTAGCCCTAGGCCTTATGGTTTCAGACAAGAAGATTTTCAAAGATTTCCAATATTTTTAAGTTTTGTTGCCATGGCAACCAGAGTTTTTGAAGGAATTAAATTCTTTCAAGAAATTCGGAAGAGGAACATGGCAGGATCATTTCTGCGAAGTTTCATCAAAATTGGATGGGTAGTTTCATAGAAGAAGATGTTTAAAATAAAAGTTAACGCACGGACGGACGGATGGACGCACGCACGCACGCACGACGGACAACGGGCCATGACATAAGCGGTTTCTAGTCAACTCGTACCTAAGTCAACTCGTACCTTAGTCAACTCGTACCTGTTTTGGTCAACTCGTACCTGATTTTTGGTCAACTCGTACCTACCCGAGTCAACTTGTACCTATTTTGGTCAACTCGTACCTGTTTTGGTTAACTCGTACCCTTTGTCTAATAGATAGATAGATGGAAAGACAGACGGATGCACGGACCTTTATACGGACGGACGGATAGATAACTGTATTATTAAGTTGGCTGTTTGCATTTAACTTATGTGCAGCTTATTCAGTATATCCCCTAATTATGTTTTAACAAAATATCTGAAAACTTTAATTGGAAAGGCAGTAGGACACAAGATTTATTCCCTTTAGTGTGCATGCAATAATTAAGAGCCTTTATTGATTGGCACTTAGGGTAACGCGATTAGTTTTGGTGTGAAAAATAGATTCCTTAATCAAGCACTGCTTAAATTCGTTTGATTGTTTTCGGCGGGTGGCGGCTTTTTTTTGCAAGCAATGTCTAATGATACGCAGGAATTTTAAAGGTAATTATCTATTTTGCATTTTTATCTTTTAAGTCGCCGATGACTAGGTATATAAGATGTTAAAATATTCTCAGCATCATTTATATTGGATTACTCTTTGTGTGAATATGTCGGATCTATGCATTGTGTGTGATAAGGTTGTAGGGAAACGCTAGCATGGCGTTACCTGTGATGTGTGCGACCGCTGGCAGCATCGTGTCTGCGGGACAGGTAAGAATATATTGCTTCTTTATCTACTTTTGATCTTTTTACCATTTTTTGCATTTCGATCTCTACATGTAATTTCTGTACTACCGAATATACACTAATAAAATTATTCTTTCTTTTAAGTGTATTCGTCGATTGTTTTTTCATGCCTATTCATTCAATTATTTATTTATTTTTCTAATTAGACACATTTATAACTTATTCAGTCTTCAGTGAAGTAATCTACTTTTTTTCTCAAAAAAGTAATATACATGTTTCAAACCATTTTATTCATTTATCTGTCTATTTATTCATTATTGCTAAGTAAGAACAAAAGTACACAGGAACTATTATATTTTGCCTAGATAATCCGTTTAAGTTTTTTGTTAATTACATGTAAATCAACACGTGCCCAACGTATATTACACACTTGACAAGTGGTTGATAAGATACCTGTGTATCCTGAACTCTCGTGGTGGGGTGAAGGAGATATCGCTCGTTACGATTGATTTCTCATTTTACCCATTATCTTGTGTGGCCTACACCGGACACAAATATTTTTTTATGGCTATCTAGATTTAGTAATATTATGTAATTTACTAGTAATAATTTTAAGATATATGTATCTCTATCCAAGCTTTTATCGATTTTCCCGTTATATAGATAAATGTTACAAAGGTGACAAAAAATAGAAATTTGTTCTGGGAAGGGTAGAAAACACTGTGGGAAAAGGAGAAAATGGAGCATTTTCTCCTTTTCCCACAGTGTTTTCTAAAGGTTTCTTTCTCAGGGGCGTCTAAAGTAGGGACTGTGTGGTAATGGGTTAATGGTCCATCTATGGTATGAGCATCAGAACGAATAACGATGTGGAGGGTAATATATATTTTTTTATGACGTTTAACTACGGATTTCATGTAATAAAACTGACTGAGAAATTTGCATACAATTTAAACCCATAAACGCGATCTTACAACAATTGTAGAAATGACCATTTTCGTAATTTTTTTTACAGTGGAACGCTCACTGAGGCAGTACGAACACATTTAACCACATTTCAATAAGTTTTGCAATGAAGAAATATTATTTCACATGAAATTTGTAAATTCCTCCTGAAGTAAAAATGACTGTATACATGTATGATTGCATAGGCGCGTTATGGTAGTGAATTTAATGCCGATTTATAACCTACAATGTTAAATATTTGTAATACTAGTATTGAGTTGATATTGTAAAATTGTTTTCAGGTTGGCATAGACGTCTGAATGGCAGAGCTGGTGCCGCCCCTCCATTCTACCTCCTCATCAAACTCCTGGCAGACGAAGGGCATGTGGCACTACGTAATGTGAGCCTTGTTACCGAGCTGCAGTTGACCAGATACCAGCGGCGACAGTTTCAAACGATGCAGGGTCAGATAATTGACTTATGGAACAAATATTCGAGGGGAGAAGTTTCCGCTACGGGGCTGTTAAAGCAAATCAGTACCAAGTATAAAACATCAGTAAATAGACAATGAAGTTTGAGAAAAGGACGTGTAAATATATTACTGTTGATATAGTTATTTGCAGAATTAGTTGTTGTAAATAATGTATTTTTAGTCATTTTGGTGTTGACATATCGTCGGTTTACTTCTAAAACTTCTTAACTACAGCTTGTTAAAGCTGTAGTTACCAGGTTTTAGAAGTAAACCGACTATATTTCGGGTCTGAACACATGACGTTTGTTTCCTTTACCAGAATTTTCAGTCATTTGGGTGTTGACATATCGTCAGTTTACTTCTAAAACTTCTTACCTACAGCTTGTTACAATCTGTAGTTACGAGGTTTAAGCAGTAAACCGATGATATTTCAGGTCTGAGCACATGACATCCATTCTTTTGCAATACCGAAATTCCACCAAAACACCTATTTATATTTGGATTTTGACCAAAAAAAAATGTTTTACTATAATGATAAGTTGATAAAAGTCGCAAAATAAAAAGATATAAAAATACTAAGGTACGGGTTAACTCGGGTACGAGTTGACCAAATGGGTACAAATTGACTTAGGTACGATTTGACGAAGTACTAGACATAAATCAGTAGAGAGTTAAGTTTGAGATAAGGACATGTAAAAGTTTACTGTTAATTTAGTTATTTGCGGAATTTAGTTGTTGTAAATAACTAAATTTAATTTTCTTTTGTTATTTACATATAATGCCTGTTGTGTATGTTGTAAGACAAATAAAAAAAAAAAATGTATTGCATATATATTCTTTTGATTCCTAATTTTCAGTCCTTTGGATGTTGACATATCGTCGGTATACCTAAAAAAACTTCGTAACTTCAGCTTGTTACAAGCTGTAGTTACGAGGTTTAAGAAGTAAACCGACCCATTTATTATCCATTTATATTTAGTCTTTGACAAAAATTTGTGTTACTATACTGATAAGTTGATAAAAGTTGCAAACTAACAGATGTAAAAATACTAAGGTACGAATTGACTCGGGTACGAGTTGACTCGAGTACGAGTTGACCAAAATGGGTACGAGTTGACTTAGGTACGAGTTGACTTAGGTACGAGTTGACCAGTTACCACATAAGCCCGCTGGCCTTCGGCCAGTGGAGCTAAAAATCAGGTTTCAACTTTTGAAATTTTTTCAGGGTCATTAAAACTCGGGATTGTTTGCCAAAGGGTTAAACTGTAAGCTCTTGCACGACATATCATATATAATTCAATCAAAGGATTTGTCTTCAATAAGGTAGAAAATCACTGACTTTGTGTTAACATTTTCTTCTTTTCCAACAATGTTTCCTACAGACTTTTTTCTTCTCAGTCATGATAGCTCGTGATTACCCTGAATTATACCAACCTTGAGAAAAAGGCCTCTTAAAAACAATGTGGGAAAAAGGGAAAATGCTCTTTTTCCACACTGTTTTTCCATCCTTTTCAAAGATAACTGCCACTGTTTGGACCTCATTCAATTTGTTGTGTGCAAAGGCTTTCAATTTGGACATACCTCAAATTTTGTTATCTGGTAAAGGGTTTACTCCTTACCAAATGACAACATTTCGGACTCATCCAAATTGAAAGCATTTACAGACAACAATTTCAGCTTGGCTCAAATGATGGGGTTTGTCTTTAAAGGGGTAGAAAACATTGTGGGAAAAGGAGAAAATGCTGGTTACTAGCATTTTCTCCTTTTTCCACAGTGTTTTCAAAGGCATTTTCATCAGGGTCATTAAAACTCAGGATTATGTGGTAAAAGGTTAAACAGCTACTTTCTGTCATTTTTGCTAGATTCCGGAAGGTGTAAATAAGGCAACATCAATTCATTATGAACTGATGCAATACAAAACTAATGTTTATTGACATGAAACAATTCAGGTTTATTGTACCCAAATAAGCACAGAGCTAATGGACAGCCTCAATTATCCTAAAACATTAGGAAAACTAAAACTGTTGCAATCTGCTGGACAACAAATCAGACGAGAAATATAACAAGAAATCACTCCTTTTTCAATGTTTTTTTCTACTATAGGGTCACAACTTTCCCTCTTGCTGCAGACATTGTCCTTTCAATCATTAACGCTTCACCACACAATCACATGCTTAAATGACCCTGAGGAAAAAAGCATTTGAAAACATTGTGGGAAAAGGAGAAAGTACTGGTGACAGGTAACCAGCCTTTTCCCTATTTCCCCACTTTCTTTTCTGTCCTCTCCGATACCAGTCGTTTGCAATTGCCTAAGAAAATATATAAAGCGTTCTCCACTTTGGGGCATTTTACATGTTTTAAAACTTTTAACAAACAAACTAGTGGCTCCAAAGAAGAAGGCAGTAAAAAACAGGAAAAGGGAAAACATTATGATAACAAGCAGTGTTTTTTCCCTCAAAGCTTTTTACCCTTTCAAAGACACAGCCCATCCTGTGGGCATTTAGTGTGTAGTCTTCAATTGCTTTCAAATGGGCCATGGCTACAGAAATTGTCTGGGAAAGAGTTAATCCTTTACCACACAATAACAATCCTGCAAAAGAACCCTTATGAAAACAATGCAGGTAAAGGAGTAAATGCTGATAACCAGCATTTTCTCCTTTTCCCACAATGTTTTCTACCCTATCAAAGGCAGAAATGATCATTTGAGCAACATCTAAATTGTCGTCTGCAACTGTTTTCAACTTGGACCAGTCTAAAATTTTGTCATTTGACAGAGTTAAATGACAGCTCGCCCATTACAATCATCAGTGATGTTGACCCTTCGCGACTCAAAACGGCAAAAATATTGCTAACAGCTTAGATAAAGATCGGACTGCACATTTTCATAGTCTTATCTTGAATCTACGCTGTTTGACACAGTGAGGTTTATCCGATGAAAAAAAAAAACTTTTTAATCACATTATTTTGGTCTTCATTGTTGGCTGGACCCGTCTCTTCAAATTCCTTTACCGGTACAGGGTTAAAAGAAAGTAAAATGCGCAAGTGCTTTTAATCTCTAAGCAAAAAAATATTTTGATTAGTTCTCATTAACCCTCGGATAAAATTTCACTTAATTAACCTTGAGAAATACGATAATTGTAATAAACCTACATTTTCATTGAGAACGTATCCAAAATAACATGGAATTCAAAATAGTCTTCGAAAGTCGGTCAGGCATGAATACATACCAGGGCACTCCGCCATTAGACAATAATACTCACAACTTACCTTTCATTTTACGATGCCAGATTAACCTTCTGTTGTACTCGTGATAAAAATTATCATATCTGAAGAGAGAATACACATAAATCCCTCTATACACCTTTTAATATATGACAGATTTTGAGAACGTATTATTTTTGTGTTAAAAGTGGGACAGGTCGAATAATCGTTCCTCTTTGGCATAGCTACAACCATGAATTAATTTGTAAACTAAATTTCCATTGGTTGAGAAGCAAGAGTGACAAGGTGCCCGAATGGTACACTATTATTACTCACATTTTTCCGTATTACGGAGGATAGAAAGAGTAACAGCAGTCCAGTCCATGTTTTGGCTTTAAGACAGCCAATCAAAATCGTCTTTTATACCGGTGCCAAGCTTGATTGATTGAAAGCGGAAAACCAATGCCTTGATAACCCTTAACAAAACTTTACACCGGAAACAATTGCGCAATGATTGAGATTCTTTATACATACGATATCTTTTAATAAGCAGGTAGAGTCTCAGGTCAGCCTTGCAAGAATATTGACTTGCAAGTCTTATGCTTTTAATTTCTATGAAAACTCTTGTACGTCCACGACAGAATTAAAAGCCCGGTTTGCCATGCCAAATAAGAACAAATAACATCATTTTTACTGGAAAAAAAAAAACAAAGACATTAGATACCCCAACAAATTTTATAAGTATTTATCCCGTCAAAAATTTCTTAACTTCAATATTAAAAGGATTCTCTAACAACCCTGCAACTGCTTTTCAAAACATTGTGTGTGAAGGGGGTATTGCTTGAAACCATGTTTTCAACCCTTTCAAAAGCAAAATTTCATCACTTAAGTTGCCTTTATTTTATGGTCTGCAATACTTTCAATATGGAAAAGTCTAAATTTTGTATTTTGGTTAAGGCATAAGTTTTCCTCATCTGGAAGCTTTTAACTCTTTACCAACAATTCCAACATTTATCGACCCTGACAAAGAAGGCTTTTGAAAACATTGTGAGAAAAGGAGAAAATGCTGGTAACCAACATTTTCTCCTTTTACCACAATGTTTCCTATCCTGTCAAAGATGAACTCCATCATTTGAGCTGTATTTAAAAGCCTTTTAACCCCTAACCACATGACAAAATTTTAGATTTTTCCAACTTAAAAGTATTTGCAGACGACATGTTAAATTTTAGTTAAGGCATAAAATTTGTCGTTCAAAGGGTAGAAAACATTGTGGGAAAAGGAGAAAATGCTGATTTTCAACATTTCCTTTTTTTACAATGTTTTCAAAAGAATTGTCCCTTGGGGCTTTAAAGTCAGAATTGTGTGGTAAAGGGGTACCAAAGGGTTGTTGAAACTTGGGATTGTGATGTAAAGGGTTAATGAAAAGCAATTTCTCCTCATAGTATTTTTTCCATATCACAATGTTTTCTTGATTGTTCCATCATCTGTCCCTATCCCTATCAAACGAAATTTCCATTATTTGAACCAAAATTGAATTTGTCCTCTGCAAATGCTTTCAATACGGATGGCTTTAAATTTTCGTCCTTTGGTTTCTATAACCCTTCCGAAAAAGCATCATAATCCTTAAAGCTCCTTTCACGACTGAAGTTGCCTTTGCAGTCAGTGTAGATTAAAATCAGACTGCACAAAACGTGCAGTCTGATTTTAATCTACACTGTCCGCTTTGCTAGATCTTTACAGACAAAAGCAGCCATGAAATTACAATTATCTGGGTCTTATTTCACGACTGTAAATGTCTGTTGGGTTTATATGGTGCTCTTAGAGTTAATCCTTTACCACACAATGACGCCTTTTGATGCCCCTAAAAAAGAGGCCTTTTGAAAACATTGTGGGAAAAGGAGAAAATGCTGGTAACCAGCATTTTCTCCTTTTCCCACAAAGTTTTCTACCCTATCAAAGAAAAGTTGCGTCATTTGAGCCACTATGAAATTGTCGTCTGCAAATGCTTTCAATTTGGATAGGTCTTAAATTTTGCTGTGTGGTAAAGGGTTAAATTACCCTTGGGATCCTGAGGGCTAACCCGTTACCAGACCAAATAAAAGTGGACTTGTCCAATAGAAGGCATTTTCAAAAATTGATACAAAATGGCTCAAATGATGGGATTTGTCTTCAATAGTAAAAAAAAAACTTTTAAAAAAGGGAAAATGCTGGTTACTAGCACTTTTTTCTTTTACCAAAATGTTTTCAAAAACTTTATTCTTTGACGTAGTTTGAACAGAGGATTTTTTGGTCAAAGGTTAAGCAACTGTTGTCATTTAACCCTTTACCAGGCAACAAATTATAGACTCTTCCAAATCCAAAGTTTCTGCAGAGGATAAATTCGAAAGATAATGAACTAAATGTTTATGAAAGGGTAGGAAATGGAGAAAATGATGGTTATCGACATTTTCTCCTCTTCCATGGTGGCTTTATAGCCTAAAAAAGTAAGAAATACATCTGCTTCAAAATCATCAATTTAACTCATTACCACATGACAAAATTTTGGGTTCATCCATATCGAAAGAATTTATAGTGGGGAATCTAAACATGACTCACATGATGAGAATAATTTTTTGAAAAAGTGGAAAAGATTATGGGAAAAGGAGAAAATGCTGATTGCCAGCATTTAATACTGTTTCCACTATGTTTTCAAAAGTTTTTTTCTTTAGCATTGTTAAAGCTCTGAAATGTATGTTAAAAGGTTAAACAATTCTATTATCTTTATATAATTTTACAAATAGCTGTCCAAAAACATAGATACATATAGAGAACATTTTTCATGTCACATTTACTAGTAATTACCACATGGGAGGTGGCGCGGACACTGGTCCCTGTTGTTCACCCCCACCACCAATTTGGCTTCGTACGCTAAATCAAACCTACATGCTGCTCTGTAAAAAATATAGTGGAATAATGAACTAGTCATTGCAAAACAATAACAAAACTTAATACCTACCTTATGACTATTTGATTAAATGAACCCTTTACTACACAACAAAGTTTTGAATCCATCTACATTAATATCTTTCTCAAACAGCAAATGAAATGGGGCTCAAATGATGGATTCTGTCCATGAAAGAGTAGAAAATATAGTGAGAAAAGAAGAAAATGCTGGTAACCAGCATTTTCTCCTGTTCCCACAATGTTTTCAAAAGCCGTCTTTCACGCAGTTATCCTTACTTGGGATTGTGTGGTAATGGGTTAAATGTGTATGATTATTATTACAATTTACATACTGGGTAATTCACACTAAGAAAAGGATTTTATGAACATTTAATTCCCAATAATTGATTAAATGCATAGCCTTCAAAAAGTGAAGTTAGGGCTTCATCAACAGTTCTGCAAGTGTGCCTTTTTGACAAAGATAGGCCAAAAATAAGACAATGAAACATTGAAACCAAATGACTTTTGCAACACTGAAATGGAATTTCCCAAGATGTGATCATCAAAATGGATAACCATCTGCTTGTAAAATGTTTAAAAGCCCATTCTCACTATAAGGTAAAACATGAAAAATTTAAAGTCTTTTTAAGACGAAGAATTTTAGCCTTGTCCAAATTCAAAGCATTTGCAGACAAAAAACAAATTGTTGCTTAAAACATTAAATGTATCATTCAAAAGGTAGAAAACATCATGGGAAAAGATGAAACCAGCATTTTCTCCTTTTCCCAAAATGTTTTTAAAAGTCTTCCATTTAAGGGTAATTGAAAGTCAGGGTCATGTGGGAATGGCTTAACAGCTTCAAAGAATATTTTGATTTTGAGTTTAAAAGAAAAAATTCAGTATGCTGACAAAATAATGTAATAACCAGTAAGTGAAAAGACGCTGAGGAACAAAGCTCTTAAAAGAATTGTTGGAAAAGAAGAAAATGCCCGTTTTCACAAAATGCTTTCTACCCTAAGGCTTTCATAGAAAAATCCCAGTATTTTTGCTAATTTAAATTGTAATCTGCAAATAGTCAAATACCTGTACTTTTTGGGCAAGTCCATGTTTTTCTTTTTAACAGACAAAGTGTTCTAGTATTGAATACTGGTATAAGGATTTTGAGTTTTGAAAAAATAAAATTTAATGTGCCAAAAAAGATAACTCTTTACCAGACAACATATATCTAGACAAGTCTAGATTGAAAGCACTTGCAGATTAACAAATTAAATGTGTCTCAAATGACACGATTTGTTGAAGAAAGGGAAGAAAACTTTGTGGGAAAAGGAGAAAATGCTGGTAACCAGCATTTTCTCCTTTTCCCACAATGTTTTCAAAATCCCTCTTTCCATGGGTTGTTAAAACATAGGATTGTTTGGTAAAGGGTTAACTCCTTCACTACTAAATAAATAAATTACATTTTCTCAAAGACTACAAATACAGTTCCACTACAAGATCAAGAGACAGTTTGTTCATAATATAGAATAAAGCAGTGGACAGTGTAGCTCAGAGATCAGACTGCATATTCTGTGCAGTCTGATCTTGATCTACACTGTCCACAAAAGCTTCTGTTGTCATCTATGGTAGGGAAAGAGTTAACCCAATTGTTGAAATTCAAACATGGTAAAAATGTTGGAAGACAGGACTATCCTGCAGGGCTGCAGATAAAGGAAGCATGTCAGCTAACATGAGTAGCTGTGACTCATTGCAGGACAACAAAATCTTTAGTCTTGTTCATATTTGAAATAATTGCAGACAATGATTGATTGTATGGTGTTTAACGTCGTTTTCAACATTATTTCTGTTTTATTGCGGCGTCCAGTGCACCTATCCATGTGTTCCTGGAGTTTTTCTTACCAGTACTCCACACAATTTTCTTTCCCGGTTGCTTTCTCACAGGACCATTTTCAAAACAATGGTCAGCGGTTGGAGAGAGATGAATCCTGTCACATCGACTATCATCATTCCTCAGAAAGAAATTTGCCAAGCCAAGGAACAAACCCATGACCCCTTATTCTCAAGTCCTGCATGCTACTGACTGAGCTACTGGGACTCGGTATTTGCAGACAAAGAAATACTTGTGGCTAAAATGATTGGTTTTCTCTATGAAATGGTAGAAAACACGGTTGGGAAAGGTGAAAATGCATTGTGCCATAATTTTTTCCCATAAAAAAGCCTTCTTTCTCAGACTCATATGCAATCCTGGACCATATTTTAACCCTTTACTAAACAATCTCAAAGTGTAAACAACTTTGAGTAAGAAGGCTATTAAGTTATTAACTCTTATCCCGCTAAATAACTAGAATGAAATTTTCAGTTCAGTAGTAAAAACTCTAATATTGCTATTCCAAAAATATGTTTTGGGGAATAATATCTCCTTCTCAGACAGTGTAGATCCAAGATCAGACTGCACGTTCTGTGCAGTCTGATCTTGATCTACACTGTCCGTAAAAGGTCAGCGAGTCGCCCTTAGCAGCCTAAGAGTTAAAATATGTTGTAGCCTTTCAAAGACAAATTTTGTCAACTGATTCATAATTAAATTTTTATCTGCAAAAGCTTTCATTTTGACAAGTGTAATTTTATGTTATTAAACATGTATTTTGGACTTGCCCAGTTTGAAAGTACCAGTATTTGCTGCCCAAAAATTAAATGAGACTCAAAGATTGATTTTTATTTTGAAAGGATAGAAGACATTATGGTAAAAGCAGAAAATGCAGGTTTCGAGTATTTTCTCCTTTTCCTGCAGTGCTTTCTGATGTCTCTTCTTCCCCCAAATGTTTTCTAAAGGATTTGAGGAAGATAAACTTTCAGGACAGGAATACTCCAACTTGACTTGGCTTTAGGTCTGACCTTTAGACTTAACTCTGAATGAGAAAATTTTACACTTGTCCAAATTGAAAGCCTTCGCAGACAACAATATAAACATGACTCAAAAATTGAAATTTGTCTTTGGAAGGGTAGAAAACTGTTTTATCACATAACCTCCCTTGTTTTCAGTGTAATATACCCATTACGAATTTTCTTATCTCATACACGTGTAATATCACAATTATGTGACGTCATTTTTGACGTCATTTTGTACGTATTTCATAGTTCTAGTGAATGGGTTTTATGGATATTACCGCAGATGCATAGAATGGTTTCGCATCTTCTGATCAATAATTTGTGAAATATTACTATGTTGTAAAAAGAATCTGACTTTCGTTTGCGTTTGAGATAAAATTTTATTAAACTCGTCAAGAAAAAATGTTATTAAGCTCGCCAAAGACTCGCTTAATAACATTTTCCTTAGACTCGTTTAATAAAATTTTATCTCAAAAGCCAACTCATGTCAGATCCTATATAACCGGCATTTTCTACATTTCCCACAATACTTTCAAAAGCCTTCTCTCTCGTTGTAGTTAATACTCAGGATTGAGTGGTAAGTGGTTAACTCTTTACCAAACGACACAATTTCAGACTTTGTCCAAATTAACAGCATTTGCAGACAACATAAATGTACCTCAAAATTTGACATTTGAAGGGCAGAAAACATTGTGGGAAAAGGAGAAAATGCTGGTTACCAGCATTTTCTCCTTTTCCCACAATGTTTCCAAAAGGCTTCATCCCCAGGGCCGTTAGAAGTTGGGATTGTGCGGTAAAGGATTAAAGTGATACATAACCTCTTCAAGGAAGTTCAGCTTTCTTGCAAAATTTCACACGAGCTTATGGTATTGTCACATGATTAGTAATCTGTGTCTTTTATGTGAGATTATTATAGTTACCGGCATTTTCCCATCTTCCCACACCGTTTTCTACCCTATTTAAGACAAATCCTATATTTTGAGTCACATTTCAATTGTCGTCTGCAAAAGCTTTCCAATTTGACATGTCTAAGAGTTTGTCATTTTCTAAAGAGTTAAAATGAGTATATGTACAATGATATCATAGCTGGCCGCACACATTACAGTAAATGTTGTCCAGGATTGCAAATTGACCATCTGATAGTCGAAATTGCACCTTTTAACTCTTTACCAAATTAAATTTGCCCGATTAACCCTTTACCAAATGACAAAATTTTAGACTGGTCCAAATTGAAAGCACTTGCAGACGACAAAATAAATGTAACTCAAAAATTGAAATTTGTTTCCAGCAGGGTAGAAAACATTGTGGAAAAAGGAGAAAATGCTGCTTACCAGCATTTTCTCCTTTTCCCACAATGTTTTCTAAAGGCTTCTACCTCAGGGTTGTAAAAACCAGGGATTGTTTGGTAAAGGGTTAAAGAACTTGCAGATAACAAATTAAACAAGGCTGAAACTATAGCATTTGTTTTTCACAGGGCAGAAAAGATTTCTGGTTACCAGCATTTCCTCCCTGTCCTAGAAAGATCTAAAAAGCCTTCTCCTTTAGAGTTGTTTAACCCTTTACCAAATAATCCCGGGTTTTAATGACCTTTGGAAAGAAGCCTTTTGAAAATATTATGGGAAAAGGAGAAAATGCTGGTAACCTGCCTTTTCTCCTTTTCCCACAATGTTTTCTACTCAATCAAAACCGAATTCAGCCATTTAGGACATCTTTAATTTGTCTTCTGCAAATGCTATCAATTTGGACCAGTCTAAAATTTTATCGTTTGGTAAAGAGTTAAACTTGGGATTGTTTGGTAAAGGTTTAACAGGACATAAATATCTTGTTTTATTTCATGCTTTCCAGTAGGTTATCGAGAAATATCGGTGAAATATTTTTCGATATTTCATGGTTACGACCAGTGGAAATACCGATTTTTATATTCTAACTCTTCAATTGAAGGCGGAAACAGTTGTTCCCACGCACTAGTTACCTAGGTGAAATGCGCGTACCTCACAACCAGATGGAAATATGACGTAATTTACCTTACATTTCTCGCGCTTGACGTAATATTGTAATGCGTTGCTATGCGGAGGGGGTACGCCACGGGGAATAACCGAAAAGAACTGTACTGGATTTTGATTAAGTTCCCCCCAGAAAGGGTTAAAAGCATGAAATAAATAGAATATTTGTTTTTTCCGGTGAAAGATCGAAATTTGTTTCATCGAGTGAACATCATCGGTAATATTTTCACGAGTGGCTGCACCACTCGTGAAAATATTACCGATGATGTTCACTCGATGAAATAAATTTTGATCTTTCAACGTAAAAAACAAATATCCTCTATTTATTAGAATTACAAAGAATGATATATCTAGACTAATTGACTGAATGGTGTCTTATTCTGCTTTCAACATTATTTCAGGCATATCATGGCAACAGCTCACATTATTCATATATGGCCTGGGTTTCACCATTACTAGGCTAGGGCTCTGAGCTGTCTTGCCCAATGACACACCCATGAAAAAACCAGTGCATCCAGTGAGGCTTGAATCCTGGGCCTCCAGGATACTAGTCATGTACTTTACCACTGAGCCATGCAGGATCCCAAAAGTATATGTAGTAGATGGTTACAAGTATTTTCTCCTTTCCCTTGTTAAAATCAAATCTTATCATTTGAGTAGCATTTAATTTGTCGTCTGAACACACTTTCAACTTAAGTAAGTGTAAAATGTTCTTGTATGGACCCTAGTACACTGCATATCTATGTTTAACAAACAAGATTGGATAATAAATCAAAAGTCACTTAGGATGTAATATTTATCTATGACAGGATCATCTTGACATTTAACCTTTTGTGACCACTTCACTTACTCTCTACCACACAACAAAAATGTAAGCTTGTCTAAATTAACTCTTTACCAAACGACAAAATTTTAGACTGGTCCTAATTGAAGCACTTGCAGACGACAAAATAAACGTAACTCAAAAATTGAAATTTGTTTCCAGCAGGGTAGAAAATATTGTGGGAA
The DNA here is from genome assembly GCA_946811185.2 of Hippopus hippopus. NCBI lineage: Eukaryota > Metazoa > Mollusca > Bivalvia > Cardiida > Cardiidae > Hippopus > Hippopus hippopus. The sequence goes on along the minus strand of OX328103.1, from coordinate 7,354,879 downwards.
AAGGAGAAAATGCTGGTTACCAGCATTTTCTCCTTTTCCCACAATGTTTTCAAAAGGCTTTTATCTCAGGGTCGTAAAAACCAGGGATTGTTTGGTAAAGGGTTAAAAGCCTTTACAAACGACAAAGTAAATGTGGCTCAAATGATGGAATTTGTCTTTGATAAGTCAGAAAACATTGTGAGAAAAGGAGAAAATGCTGGTTACCAGCATTTTCTGCCTTTCTCCTAATGTTTTCAGTAGTCTCACTTTTCTCAGGATCATTAAAACTCGGGATTGTGTGGTAAAGAGTTAATGCTGAACACATACTAACTTGCAAAGTTTTACACTTGCCTAAACTGAAAGCATTTGCATACAGCACATTTAATGTTGCTTAATTAATGGGATTTGACTTTAGAATGTTGAAAAACATTGGGGGAAGAGGAGAAAATGATGGTAACCAGCTTCTTTCTCAGAGTCATGGTTACTAATTACCATCCATGATCAGGGTCTTGCATAGCTTGGTGGTCATGGTGCAGGATTTGCAATCTGGAGACCCTTTGTTTGATCCCCATCTCAGGATCTTGGCTTTTTTGTAGGAGTGTCCTTGGGCAAGACACTTCAGAGCTTGTGTCTAGTGCTGGTAAAACCAAGGACTCACATAATGAGGTGTCACAGTGATATGACTAAAATAAAGTTGAAAACAGCTTAAAACATCATTCAATCAGTTAACCACACATAATCACTGGAGAGATGTTCAATAAGTCATCTTGTGTAGTGCTGAACCAAGATTTAATTGCTAACGCAGACAGTGTAGATCAAGATTAGACTGCACAAAATGTGCAGTCTGATCTTAGATCTGTGTTGTCCACTGCTTTGTCAGATATTCAGACAAATACAGCTTTGCATTTGCAATTTCTGTGTCCTTCTACTGAAGTAAACTGATCATTTCATTTATTGAATGATTGATTCAATGATGTTTTACGCCGCTCAACATTATTTAAGTCATATCACGGCAACAGCTCACATATCCTTGTAGTTTTCTTGGGTTTTAACAGTACAGGCTCTGAATCGTTTCATATATATACTACTACTAGGGTAACAACTAAATAGGATGCATCAGTCTTTGACATTGTCACCATATGGCTTGCAACACGCAAAAAGGGGTATTCGGACATTTGCGTAGTGTCGTCTCGGATCAGCCTGCGCAGTCCGCGCAGGCTAATCCGAAATGGCACTTTACAAGTACGTTAGATTTTGTCCCACAGTAGACTTGCGCAAAACAGAAAATTACATAAAAACGGAAAGTATTGTTTTGGATTAGCCTGCGCGGACTGAGCAGGCTGATCTGAGACGACACTTTATGCAAATGTTTGAATGCCCCTTTTCGCATGTTGCAGGCCATATAAGGACTAATGTACTGAATTCATACTTTAACCTTTCAACCCTTTACCTCACAATTCCTACTTTTAATGACCCTGAGGAAGAAAAATTTTGAAAACATTGTGGGAAAAAGAGATTATGCTGGTAACCAGCATTTTCTCCTTTTCCAACAATGTTTTCTTCTCTTTCTGATGAAGGTCCCATCCTCTGAGCCACATTTAATTTGTGGTTTGAAAAATGCTTTCAACTTGAACAAGTCTAAAATTTTATCATTTGGTAAAAGTCAACCCATTACCATACAATCCCAAGTTTTAACGACCCTGGAAGATCTGACTTTAGAAAACATTGTGGGAAAAAGAGAAAATCCTGGTAACCAGCATTTTCTCCTTTTCTCACAATATTTTCTAACCTTTCAGAAACAAATATAATCATTTGAGCCACATGTAATTTGTCGTCTGCATATGTTTTGAATTTGGACCAGCCTAAAACTTTATTGTGTGGTAAAGAGTTCAGTTTCAACTTTTAATAAGATGAACAATTTCCCCTCTGTGAGAAGGTTACAATTTTTCAAATTTGAAACTGTTTTAACAAAACTATTTCTTTTTATAAAAAAATGGTTATTTTAGACATCAGGTTAGTTGAGAAATAGGGTGTCTTTCACAAAAATAGTTGATTTTGCAGAAATTGTCCCAAGATGTACAGTTTGATCTTGATGTACACTGTCTGCTCTGTTGAATATAATAAGCAACAATTCCCTGAAATTCCAAGTTTCGGGTTTGTTTTCATCAACCACAAACCTTCTAGCTGAAACTGTTAACTTATTTTTTTCTCTCAAAATTCAGCTTTCTTGCTTTTTTTTTTTTCTACTTTTCTCCCCTTTCTTCTATTTTAATCCCCTGAAATTACAATTTTTGAGTCTGTTTTTTACAACTATAAACTTGCTATTTGGCGCTATTAACACATTTCTCTGTCAAAGCCCTGTTTTCTTGCTTTTTTTTCTGTTTTTTTTTTTACTGTTTCCTATGTAACATCTTACACAAAAATCAGGACCACATTTCTCACATTGATAATTTGGTACCTAACTTCAACCATTGTCATCAAGAAAAAACAAAAGCAAATTTTCAAAAACAAAAATTGACTAGGGTTAATCATATTAGGAATATCTTGTGAAAAACATATGGCTTGCAACACGCGAAAAGGGACATTCGGACATTTGCGTAAAGTCTCATTTTGGATCAGCCTGCGCAGTCCGCGCAGGCTAATCCGAAACGACACTTTCCATTTTTATGTAATTTTCTGTTTTGCGCAAGTCTACTGAAGAACAAAATCTACTGTAGACGTAGAGTGCCGTCTCGGATTAGCCATCGCGTACTGCGCAGGCTGATCCGAGACGACACTTTACGCAAATGTCCGAATGCCCCTTTTCGCGTGTTGCAAGCCATATGAGCTCTGGCAAAGGGGGCTTAATGCATCTCTGTGCCACATAATACCAAGCAATTCATTACACAATCATGGATCCATGAAGTCAATTTGGTCTGTTTTCAACTGAATAACAAGCTACACTGGTCCTTTGGCATGTAGAAAATTGACCAATAGCAAACTGCGCAGGCTGACCTCAGGCAATACTTTTTGCAGATGCATTAAGCCCCTTTTCACAGAGCATGGTTCAATTATGTTAACACTCTACCAGATGACAAAATTAAGACGCATCCAACTTAAAACCATTTACAAACAACAAATTAACTCTTTACCAAACAACAAATTTTTGGGCTGGACCAAATTCAAAGCATCTGCAGACAACAAATTAAATCTTGTTAATATGATGATTTCTGACTTTGATAGGGTAGAAAATATTGTGGGAAAAGGAGAAAATGCTGGTTACCAGCATTTTCTCCTTTTCCCGTAATGTTTTCTATAGGCTTCTTATTCAGGGTCGTTAAAAGTCTGGATTGTGTGGTAAAGAGTTAAATGTGTGTTGAATTATGAAATTTGACATTAAAAGTGCAGAAAACTTTGTGGGAAGAGGAGAAAATGCTGTGAACTAGCATTTTCTCCTTTTGCTAGAATGTTTTCAGAAGCCCTCTTTCTCAGAATCCTTAAAACTCAGGATTGTGTGTGGTGAAGAAGTGCACCAAGAGAGAAAACTTTCAAAACTCTAGAAATCAAAAGATTTGAAGAGAGACTTCATGCAGATACAATTTTGTACAATAATTATGTTTCACAAACAATTTAGCCATACTCTGGCAAAAGGGGATTTAATGTGTCCCCTTGATACCAAGCAAGTCATTTTATAATTATGGATCCATAAAATTCATTTTTTCTAACAACTGACTGCATCATGAAGTACATTGGTCCTTTTGACAAACAGAAAATTGACAAAAAGCAATATGTTTCGACCGAGGTAAGCCCCCTTTTCACAAAGCATGTCTCAATCATTTGCTAGATTTCACATATTATACCATTTTGTACAGTAAGAGAAGTTACCTTGCAAATACTCCATTCCGATGTCGGCACGGCAGAAAAGTCCAAGACATGTTGATTTGTTGACTCCTGGACTGAACTGAAAAGAGCACAGAATGCAGAGAAAATGCAACACCGAAACGTAGATGCGCTTTAAGACCGGTGCATGAACCCTGCGTGACAAGATTACAACATGCAAATGCAGCCTTTTTATGAAATCTAGAAGAATGAAATTCAGTTTATCAGCACCCTTACTTCTATTTTGTGATGCTCATTACCTCTTTACCAAATGATGAAATTTTAGATGTGTTTATACTGAAAGCATTTGCAGACAAATTAAATGCGGCTAAAATGATGTAATTTGTGTATGAAAGAGTAGAAAACATTGTTGGAAAAGGAGAAAATGCTGGTTACCAGCATTTTCTCATTTTCCAACAATGTTTTCAAAAGCCCTCTTTCTTCAGTGTTGTTAAAAGTCGTCATTGTGTGGTAATGGTTTAATCTACAAGTTCTCACAAATCATAATTGTAAAAATCAGATTTTTTTTAAAAACACCAGATGGAATCTGAAATTAGATTGACGCATTTTAATGAAAAGTTTGGTGCATTGATTCAATAATAATCTACATCATCTAATTGTTCTTGTGTCGCAATGTTTACAAAACTGGCAACCCACTATTGTCAGGTGTCACAGTGTGAAACACTTAACTCTTTGTCAGATGACAAAATTTTAAGACTTGCCCAAATTAAAATTATTTGCAGAAGACAAATTAAAAGTTATCCTAAACCCGAAAAAAAATTTTTAAGGTGTTGAAAGTGTTTTGAGCAAAGGAGAAAATGCTGGTTACCAGCATTTTCTCCTTTTCCCAGAATGTTTTCAAACGCCTTCTTCCTCAGGGTCATTGAAAACCTGGGGTTGTGTGGTAAAGGGTTAACTCTTTGCCATATCAAAAAAAATTTAAGATTTGTCAAAAGTTGAAAGCATTTGCGGGAAAAAACATACAAAATGTGGCTGGATTTTTGGTCATTGTCTTTGAAAAGGTAGAAAACATTGTGGGAAAAAAGAGAAAATGCTGGTAACCAGCATTTTCTCTTTTTCCCGCAATGTTTTCAAAAGCTGTCTTCCTTAGGTTCATAAACACATATGATTGATTTGGTAAAGATTTAAGGGGTCACTTAACATTTTAGAAACAATCCTGAGTTTTAACAACACCTTGAGGAAGATGGCTTTTGAAAGCATTGTGGAAAAAGGAGAAAATGTTGTTTACCAATAATTTTCCCTTTTGCCACCATGTTTTCTACTCTTTAAAAGAAAAATTCCGTTACTTGAGCTATGTTGAATTTGTCGCTTGAAAATGCTCTTAATTTGGACCAGAGTAAAATTTTGCCATTGTCTAAGGAGTTAAAAAGATAAAATAATTCAAAACTTCACAGTATGATTGGCCTACATAGCAATGTTTTATTTTACTTTCCTGTAGGCTTTGTAAAGCTATGTGTACTTTGTTAGCCTGTCTAGTTGATTGATTGGCTTTCAACATTATTTCAATCATATCACAGCAACAGCTCACATATGTGTTTCACCAGTCCTAGGCTAGGGCTCTAAAGTGTCTTACCCAAGGACACTCCCACCTAAAAGCAAGTGGATCCAGTGAGGATCAAACCTGGAGCCACCAGGTCATGAGTCCAACACTTTACCACTGAGCCATGCAGGACCCCTTTGCCTGTCTTGTGTTAAATGCAATTTTCATTATTATTTCAATGATATTCAGGTGGCCAGTGCACCTAACATTGCATTCCTGGAGTTTCTTTCACTGATACTTCATTCAAATTCTTTACAAAGCATAAGCTGCTTTTCCATGGAAACATTGTCAACACAATGTCCAGTGGTAAGATAGAAATGGATCCTGTTGCAATGACAATCATTAATCGTTGGAAAAAAAAGATCGAGCTGGGAATTAAACATAGTTACAATCAGTGGATTAAAACCAATAGGCATCACTGACTGAGCTATGGGGCTGGGCACCACCAAGATTCAAAATGATTGATTGATTAACTCCTTACCAAATGACAAAATCTTAGAATTGTCCAAATTGAGAGCATTTGCAGACAACAATTTAGATGTGGCTAAAATGATGGAATTTGTCTAAGATAGGGTGGAAAACATTGAGGGAAAATGAGAAGATGCTGGTTACTAGTTAGCTTTTGAAGAAAAGATTGATTGAAGGATGGGTTGGTTGGTTGGTTGGTTGATTGATTGATTGATTGATTGATGTTTTACAGAGCTTTAAAATTTATTTCAGTCATATCAGGGTGACAACCCACTTTTTTATGTATGTCCTGGGTTTCACCATTACTACAGGCTAGGACTCTGTAGTGTCTTCTCAAGGACATTCCCACGAAAAGCCCAGTGCTTCCTGTGAGGCTGGAAACTGGGGCCTCTAAGTAACAAGCCCTACACTTTACCACTGATCCTCCCAGGGGCCCTTAAAGAAGAAAAGAATGTCAAACTGGTACTAATAAATTCATGCACAGCACATCTTAATTTATATTCATGAATTAACACTTAACCCAATAATCTTGTAAATTGACAACCCTAGGGTTGAAGGATTTAGGAAAAAAAAAACCTGTGTGAAAAGGAGAAAACTCTAGTCACTAAATAGGAAGAAAAGTAATTGTTACAAGCTCCTTTTCCTTCACTTTTTTCCTGTTTCATTAGGCTTAGCATGTTTCTTGTTCTTGCCACATGTCATTTTTTTTGACAGACCTAGAAGATTACTTGAGTATAAATGGGTTAACCCTTCACCACACAATCATGAATTTTAATGACCCAGAGGAAAAAACCTTTTGAAAACATTGTGGGAAAAGAAGAAAATGCTGCTAACCAGCATTTTCTTCTTTTCCCACAATGTTTCCTACCCTTTCGTAGACAAATTCCACTATTTGAGCCACTTTTATATTGTTGTCTGCAAGTGCTTTTAATTTGGACTAGTCTAAATTTCTAAATTTTGTTTTTTTGGATAAAGGGTTAAATCTGCAACAAAAAGAAAGTAATGTGAAAGTAGTCCCACTCATGTGTTTCACAGTACAAAAACAAATATGACCTTGAAGATAGAAAGTATAGTTAGTACACTTCTCAACTACGTGCAAAACAATGCTTATCAGGACAACATTCAATCATGAACACGATATAAATATTGTACATGTACATGTCAACATTGCATGATAAACCCTCTACAAAATGAAAGAATTTAGGACTTGTGCAAATCCAAAGCATTTGCAAGCAATAAATTAAACATAGTGGTTTGGAGTTTTGGGATTTGCCTTTGACAGGTTTGAAAACATTTTGGGAAAAGGAGAAAATGCCGGTAACGAGCATTTTCTCCTTTTCCCAAAATGTTTTCAAAAGCCTTCTACTTCAAGGTCATTAAAACTTGGGATTGTTTGGAAAAAGCTTCACTCCTTCACTGCAAAATCCAGAAATTTCACTTTTTCTGAGGTCTAAAAGTAGATTTTGATTGCTAATGAAGATGGCTTTGGCCATAGTTAAGTATCCGAAAGCAGATTGTGTAGATTCAAGATCAGGCTGCAAGTGTTGTGTAGTCTGGTCTTGATCTATACAGTCCATAAAAGCTACTTCAGTCATTATCTGCAACAAAAGAAATATTCAAGAGCATGGCAAGAGTAACTAATGTCGGTCAAAATGCATGTTGATAATGCGCGTGCAGTTTAAGCCTTGATTTTATGAACACGATTAAGATCATAAAATGAATTTGATTTATCTATATTTGGATCATTTAAAAAGCTTTATGTGCATTAATTGTTTTGACAAAACAGCCCTCAAGTTTGACAATCCTGAGGCAGAAAGCTTTTGAAATTATTGTGGGAAAAAAACTATTTTCTCCTTTTCCAACATTGTTTTCTACCCTTTTAAAGACAAATCCCATCACTCTAACCAGATCTGTTTTATTGTCTGCAATTTCTCTCAGTTTCGGCAAGTCTAAAATTTTGTGCCAAGCCCTGGTACGGTAGTTGGTAGGGTACAGGACTTGAGAACATGGGAGTCAATGGTTCGAATTCCTTACCCAGCCAATCTCTTTCCAGGGGTTGATTACATTGCTACAGGATTTATTTCTTTCTCACCACTAATCATTGTTTTGATGATGATAACTGAAATGATATGACATAACTGAAATAATGTTGAAAATGGCATTAAACATTGATCAATCAATCAATCAATTAATCAATCAATGTAAAATTTTGGCATTAAGTAAAGAATTAGAAGGATAATCCATTCATAGTTATGATTTACTTAGTCCTTATGCATACATTAACATAGACATGGGCAGGGGAGAGCCAGCATGGAGTAGGCCTCTTAACACGTCCCGGAACCTTTCATGCGGGAGGCTAGCACTGTAGATCTATACCCCTACACCACTTTTGCCCAACTTTTCACTGAATGTAACTGCACAATTTTTTTAATGTTTCTTAAATGTTTGCAGAGAAAGATTTTTTTGTAGTAGCTAGATCTATGCACTAAACATTTTGCAAGAAATGTTGATTCAAGGTATTTTCAGACGACAAATTAACTGATTGCTGAAATGGTGGTTTCTCCTCTTTGATTGGGTAGAAAACATTGCGGGAAAATGAGAAAATGCAGGTTACCATGTTTGCAAGGGCCCTCTTTTCAGGGTCGTTATTATGCGGTAAATGGATAAATTGTTAAAAAGGGAAAATATTGGACATTTGAGATGTTGTATGCGGATTTGTGAAATGTTGTCTCCCTTGTTGCAAAAGCCGCCATTTAGATGTCAACACAGATGGACCGTGAAGATGTACAAAATGAACAAATAAGCCTGTTAAGTAAGCATGTTACTGATCTTTTATGTCACTGTTGATAAATCATAAGGAAATAAAGGCATAATACCGGCAAACGCCCCGCCGCTATACAGTCAATGCATACATGTGGCATTGTTTTTTGAGTTAAAAGAAGAAATTAATGACATTTCCAGCTTCATTCCGTAGACAAATATTGTATTTGATGTATAGGAAATGAATCCGTAAAACAATTGCATTTTTTTTGACACATAATTTTGATTTTCATGGGTTTTCGCGATTTATGGCGGGGCGTTTTCCGGTATTATGCCAAAAGGTCAGAAACTAAGACGTTGGGGAGTTTCCTATTCAGTAATGTTAATCAGTTGTCACGCTATATCATGGCCTTCTGTATATCTACAACTATTTAACTTAATCCCGGGTACTAGCCACAGTGGATATTGCATGGCAATTTTGAGGGATCAGGGTTTTCCTGTTCTCATAAGAGGGTCAATTGAAGCCCTTCGTAAGAACAGAAGAAGGCAAACATTTAATGATTGGGAGACATTTGGAAAAGTTAGGGGTCCAAATTCAAAGAAACATGGCATCAGGGACAACCCAAGGGGCATAACGCAAGAAAAGTGTGTAATGAATGTTGAAATTGTGAATACACAGGTCCTGAATATTCACCATTGCAACATTCATTTCATACACTTCTTTCATTATCCAAAAAAAAATTTGCCTAGCAAAATCTGTAGGAGGCCAGTGGTGAACCCTAAACCTAGCAGTCCTGTATTTAATCCTTGACCACACAATGATGACGTTTAACGACCCTGAGGAAGAAGCCATTTGAAAACTTTGTGGGAAAAGGAGAAAATGCTGGTAACCAGCATTTTCTCCTTTTCCCACAAAGTTTTCTTCCCACTAAAAGAAAAATTGCATCATTTGAGCCACTATGAAATTGTTGTTTGCAGATGCTTTCAATTTTGGTAGTTCTAAAATTTTGCTGTATGGTGAAGGCTTAAATGATGCTGGAGAGGAGGGTTTCTAAAAATACTGTGGAAGAAAGGAGAAATGCTGTAAACCCTTTACCACAATATCCCAAGTTTTAACGTTCCTGAGAAAGAAAGCTTTTGAAAATATGGGAAAAGAAGAAGTGCTGGTTACTAGCATTTTCTCCTTTTCCTGTATTGTTGTCTAACCTTTCACAGACAAATCCCATTATTTCTGCCACATTTGTTTTGTCATATGCAAATGCTTTCAATTTGGATCAGTGTTAATTTTTTGTTATTTGGAAAGGAGTTAACCAGCATTTTATCTTTTTCACACAATGTTTTCTACCCTTTTACTATGGTTGCATATTTCTGCCGCAAGATATGAGATAGCTAATTAGCTATTGCAATAATTTAAGAGAACTATCGTGATAAAACAAACTTTCCTGGAAAAATTATCTAGATAATAAAAATTTTCACAATAAAAACATTGCCATAATTCTGTTATCACGAGTTTTTTTATTTTTTGCTATTGTGCCCATAACTGACATTCACGGTATCTATAATTAGATACGGTTTCAGAACATCTTCGTCTACAACCTTATGAATTCTCCTTTTTCCTGAATGGTTTTAAAGTTGTTCATAGGAGACATTTTGAGTCGTCTTTGTGATTTTACAGACTTCTGTTCATTTCGAGTCTTGTCAAAATTTACCAATTAAGCTACTATTGTTAATAATTCGAACTTTTACTTACTGCAATCTTGTGAAGCCAAAAACTACCGAGTTCATCCAAATGATAAATTTTCTATTTATAGATATCAAGAAACAGATAGAACTATCACGATAATTTTATTTCGAATGTCAGCTTCATGCACGATTGAGGAATTTTGCCTTAAAATATTAAGTTTATTGTGATATTTTTTCAGGAAACTTTTCACTATCTTAATAAAATTTCCATGAAACTTTAATTTATCGTGATAGTTTTCTAAAATTATCATGATAGCTGCCACGAGATCTCATATCTCACGGCAGAAATATGCCACCATATTTTACAGACATTTTGCTCTGAGCTAAATTTAAGTTGTTGTCTGCAAATCCTTTCAGTTTCCACATGTGTAAAATTTTGTTGTCTGGTAGAGAGTTAGCAACCCATGCAAAGTTATGATCTACCATAAACCCTTTACAGCACAAACCTGTATTTTAACACACTGAGTAATTGGGCTTTTTAAAACATTGTGGGAAAAGGAGAAAATGCTGTTAACCAGTATTTCCTCCTTTTTCCACAATGTTTTGTGAGACAAATCCCACCATTTGAGTAACATTGAAGTTGTCGTCTGTAAACTGTTTTAGTTTCAACACATCTAAATTTTTGTTCTTTGATGAAAAGCATGAAAGCCATACAAAAGATAATAGGTAATACAGGACAAAAAAACTATTGCATTTATTACCCCTACAGTGAATTCAGTGTATGAATTATTTTCAGAATCATCCATTTCACTATGTCAACAGCTGTAGATTCAAGAGCAGAAAAATTACTTGATATATTTAGAAAATTTGACATAAGGCACAACCCAGCAAAATACAAACTTGAATATCCTGATGGGCTGTTAAGAAAAGCCAGTATTTTAATTCCTCTTTACTATAAAGATGGAGAATACTGGGTAATTCTAACACTTCGATCCAAGAACCTCACACACCACGCAGGCTATGTTGCTTTTCCCGGAGGAATGGCAGATGAAACAGATAAAGATGAAGTCCATACAGCACTTCGTGAAGCTGAAGAAGAAATAGGCCTGAAGCCGGCTCAAGTTAAAGTCGTTGGATTATTGGTTCCTGGTGTTGTCAGCCCAAATTCATTGGTTTACCCTATCATTGGGTTAGTGCCCGCTGATTTCAAACCTGTTATAAATGAACATGAGGTATCCCTTGTATTCCATTTACCACTAAAGCGATTCCTGACTAAAGAAAGGTTATATGTAAAAGAGTTTCGTTCTCACATTCAAACTGTTTATCATGTACACCATTTTGAGGATTATGTTGAAGGGCAAACGGTGGATACTTGGGGCATAACAGCTACCTTCTGTGTTATGACAGCCTTGGCAGTGCTTGGGGCTGATGAAAAATTTTGTTTTTATGAAAACTTTGTTATAGACAAGAATTCTGATTTTGGACTGGAAGGAACAAAGCATGTGGTAGAACAAATGGCAAAAGCATCAAAATTGTGACAACTATAAATAGATAGTCATGGTTAACTGTACCAAACAACAGGGTTTTAGACTTATTGACATTGAAAACATTTGCAGACAACAAATTAGTTTGAGTTAACAATTGAAAGTTCTGTTTGGAAGGGTAGAAAACATTATGGGAAAAGGAGAAAATGCTGGCAACCAGCATTTTCTCCTTTTCCCACAATGTTTTCTTTCCTTCCCAAAACGAATTTCAGTATTTGTGTCACATTCATTTTGTCGTCTGCAAATGCTTTCAATTTGGACCAGTCCAAAATTTTGTCGTTTGGTAAAGAGTTAATAGAAGCATTGTTGGAATGACCAACAGTGTTTTCAAAAGCTTTTTTTTATCAGTGTCGTTAAGACTCAATATTGTGTGGTAAAAGATCAATAATTTGAAAATTTATTCCACTGCTCCTGGCTCCAATGCCCCCTTTTTTGACAAAGGGGTAAAAGTGTTTTTTTCTGGCCTTTTTGTGAGGTCACTCCAGCTGTACCAATGATATGGGAATAGATTAAGCCTTTACTATACAGTTTTAAGATTTAACAACCCGAAAGAAGAAGCCTCTTGAAAATACTGTAGGAAAAGGACTAAATGGGTGGGAAATTTGGTAGATCTTTAATTTTGACGATTTAGTTGTTGATTAATATTTAGCCTTATTTAACCCTTTTTCCACACCATCACAAGTTATAACGGCCCTGAGCTGGATGGCTTTTAAAAACATTGTCGGGAAAGGATTGATTGATTGATTGATTGTTTGGTGTATAACACCATTTTCAACATTATTTCAGTTATATTGCGGCGGCCAGTGCACCTACCCATGCTTTCCTGGAGTCTCTTTTACCAGTTTTCCACACAATTTTCCTTCCAAGCGACTGGCTGCTTTCCCATATAATCATCGTCAAAACAAGGATCAGTAGTGGGAGAAGAATGAATCCTGTCGCAATGACCATCATCAATCCTTGGAAGGAAATCGCCCGAGCCAGGGATCGAACCCACGACCCCCTTTTCTCAAGTCCTGCACACTACTGACTGAGCTACCGGGTATCGGGAAAGGAAAAAATGCTGGTAACCAGCACTTTCTCCATTTACCACAATGTTTTCCACCTGTCTGAAAGCAACATTTACTATGTTGTCTGCAAATGCTTTTGATTTGAACAGGTCTGAAATTTTGTTGTTTGGTGAAAAGCAAAAACAAATATAAAATAGCGTATTTGACTTTTGAAATGCATGTGCAGTGAAAATTTCGAAAACATTCTATTATGTCATTAAATCGTAGTACATGTGCAGGCTTACAACCTTTAAAGTGGAGCCTGCTATCATAGTCTGTAGGGCACAGTACTTGAAATCAAGGTTTCTGGTTCGAATCCCCAGCTTGGGAAATTTCTTTCCAAGGATTGATGATAAACATTGCAACAATAGTTATGTTTAAAAGCAGTCAGCCACTTGACAATTATGGTGTGAAAAATGGTCAGAGAAACTTCAGGAAGGTATAGATAGGTGTATTGGTTGCCTGAAATAACTGAAATAATGTTCAAAAGGGCATTAAACACTTTACAAACAAACTATAAAACCATTATGCCAACCCTTCAGATGTTGAACATGGCTTTAGTAGTGTTTGCGGGCAGTGTCTATCTTTGATCTACTCTTTTTGCTACTGTTTGCATATTCTGGTCAAAACAACCTTGAACTTGCAATAATTATGTTTTATTCTATTCTCATTACAAGGTCCCATTTATTAATTTAGTAACTCGAAACCAAACAGTCCAGTTTTACAACCCATGTGAAAAAACACTTTTGAAGACATTTTTTACTTTTTCCACTATGTTTTCTAGTGTTTTCTACCCTTTTGAGCAATATTTAAATTGATGTCTACAAATGCTTTCAATTTTAGACAAATCTAAAGTTTTGTCATGTTTAAATGGGTTATGGGTTAACCGTAAACCTGCTAAAAAAGTTAATGAAACTTCCAAACCGAAAGTAAAAACCTGAATATTGCTATTTCAAAGTAAATTTATTGGTGAAAAATTTTCTTTTTATTGGACTATGTACATGTAGATCAGAGATCAGACTGCATGTTCTGTGCTGTCTGATCTTAATCTGCACTGTCTGCAAAAGGTCCTTGGATCATGCGTAGCTGCCTAAGGGTTAATTGAAAGTAATCTGTGAAAAATAATTAGAAATTAGAGACTAAAATTCATGCTGCACATTCTGTGCAGAATAATGTTGGTCAAAAACATAATAGTGTTGCCCTGTCACATGTTCCAAGTTAAAATTAGTTTATCAAGTAGTATACCATCACGTGAGGTTGCACTTTCACCTCAAGTTATGCTAAACCATGCAATCACTTGGGAAGAGGGCCTTTGAAAGTGTTGCGGAAAAAGGAGAAAATGCTGGTAACTAGCATTTTCTCCTTTTTCCACAACATTTTCAACCTGTTCATAAATGTATAACATCATTTAATTCACATTTAATTTGTCGTTTACCGATGCTTTCAATTTGGACAGGTCTGAAATTTTTTCTTCTGGTGAAGAGAAAACATGATAAGAGGCCCTTCACATGCGTAGAAATAATCAAGTGTAGATTACGTGATAGCCTTTTAGTACCGGTACTGTTTATCTTTCATAAAACCTTTGCACAATAAAAATGTACCTGAAATAAAAGACGAAATACTGTAAAATGTAACTGGAATGTGGACAAAGTCAACAAAACAATTCAAAAGATGAAAAAATTGTTTTTTTCAGGAAGCATCTCTGTTTTGTCAAGATATTTTGATAGGCTTTCTGTTCAAAATGTTACTTTTCCATTTGCTATACAATCCCAAGTTTTGATGACACCAACAGAGACGCCCTTTGAAAACATTGTGGGAAAAGGAGAAAATGCTGGTAACCGGCATTTTCTCCATTTTCCTACATTGTTTTCTTCCCTTTTGCTGACATAGCTCATAATCTAATCCGTGTTTAATTTGTCGTCTGCAACAGCTTTCAATGCAGATGAGTCTAAATTTTTGTCATCTAGTAAAGGGTTAAAATGTTTCCATATAAGGGAAAGGGCTGTAGTAAAATTCGGTCAGAGTCATTTCATACTGAACTGCATTAACCTTTTACCTCACAATCCTGAGTTTTAACAACCCTGAGAAAGAAAGCTTTTAAAAACATTGTGGGAAAAGGAGAAAATGCTGGTAACCAGCATTTTCTTCTTTTCCCACAATGTTTTCTTATCTTTTACAGACAAATCCCATTACTTGTGCCACATTTACTATTTCCTTTTGAAATGCTTTCAGTTTGGATCTATCTAAAATTTTGTCATGCCATACTGGACTGAATTAAGCTAGCTTCACAAAGATTGTAGCCTTGAAAAATGTAGGAAGAATGTAAAACATAAAATTTTCATAACTCATCAACTTGCAGCAGGGGTCTTGCATGGCTCAGAGGTAAAGTGTAGGACTTGTGACCTTAGAGGCCCCAGGTTAGAGCCTACATGTAACTGGATCCACTGGGTTTTTCGTCAAAGTGTCCTTGGGCAAGACACTTCAGAGCCCTAGCCTTGTACTAGTGAAACCCAGAAAATACATGAATATGTGAGCAGTCGCAGTGATATGACTGAATTAATGTTGAAAGCAGCGTAAAACACCATTCAATCAATTTGCAGCAGGTAGGTTTGACAAGATCATCGTAAAATATAGATAATCAAGAATTTCGATTTGTGTATCTCTGTGCCATATAAAACCTTATTTTATTTATCCTTACAAAGAAGCCCTTTGAAAACATTTTGGGAAAAGGAGAAAATGCTGGTAACCAGCATTTTCTCCTTTTCTCACAGTGTTTTCTACCCTTTCAAAAACAAGTCCCACGATTTAAGCCCTATCCAATTTATTATATGCAAATGCTTTGAATTTAGACTTGTCCAAAATTTTCTCATCTGGTAAACAGTTAAAGATTTTTGCGGTCTTCTGCTCAGATTGACACCAGTTAAGCTTTTACCAAACAATCTCGACTTTCAGTGACCCAGAGAAAGAAGGCTTTCGAAAACATTAAAGGGATAACCAGCATTTTCTCTTTTTCCCATAATGTTTTCTACCTCCCAAAAACAAATTTAAATTTTTCAGTTACATTTATTTTGTCATCTGCAAATGCTCTCAGTGTAGGCCAGGCCCAAATTTTAGTTTTAACATATTTATTTTACATTGATTGAGAAACAAGTTCTTACTACTTATACCAATCTCTCACGATTCTGCTTCCTAGGAACTACACCAGTTCTCGTGCTGAATGTGTGGGCCTATGAAAAATCCCAAAGCCAACACCCGCTTCCAGGTATCAAACTCGGGACCTCATGGTTACGATACCGTCACTACCTCACAACCACGGACACCACAAATTTTGTCGTTCAATACAGAGTGAATGACTTTGCAGAAACTATTGAAAGAAGCCAACACTCACACTGCTAGGCAAGACTTTCACAGCATTTGCAAACAAAGTAGATCAAGATCAGACAGCACTGAGGGTCCAGTGTTGTGTTAGAAACCCAGGCAAACAAAAAGAGGTCTGGATTCTCAATATCTCAGTCTCATCTATTAATTCTTTGAGTGCAAAGTAAACATAATCGGCATTTTCTGTATGGAATAAGACCCAATTACATGTAATTGCAATTTTAACGTTGCAATTGTTCAGCAAAGCACACAGTGTAGATCAAAGATCAGACTGCAAGTTTTTTACATTATGATTTTCATACACAAAGGCAGAAAAAGTAAGTAAAGTTGTAAAAGACGCTTTAACCCTTTCCCAAACGAAAAATTTAAGACTCTTTCAATTTCAAAACATCTGCAGACAACAAATTCCACATTGGTACCAAAAAGTTTTAGCTCTCTAATAGGGAAGAAAACATTGTTGGGAGCGGAGAAAATGCTGGTTGCCAGCATTTTCTCCTTTTCCAACAATGTTTTCAATTGTTTTCTTTCCCGGGATCGGGAAAACCAGGGATTGCTTGGTACGGGTTAAGAGATAATATCAAGTAGTTTCTCCATTCCATTTTAGATTTTAACCCTTATCCTGCTAAATAAAGGAAACTTTCCAGCCGGTAGTGAAAAACCCGAATAATGTAATTTCGAACTTATTTCTGGGAGATAAAGGTCTCCTTATCGGTCATTGTGTAGATCAAAGATCAGACTGCATGTTCTGTGCAGTTTGATCTTGATCTACGATGTCCGCAAAAGGTCAGTGAATCGCCCGTAGAAGCCATAGAGTTAACATTTTTTTGTATCAGGGGAGAAAACTTGGTTTTTGTAAATAGTTAAGACCTTCGGTTTATCTCCCTTAGTATATTCCACTAGGCCCGTCTTCAGACTACGAATTCTTTGATAGAAGGCTGTTATCGCGGTATTCATTATTTATTAAATGAAATATTTACTAGGTCTTCTCGCAATTGAAAGAAATACTAGATATTTAGAGACATTTACAATCCCTGACGAAACTGGCACATTACCTATGTTACTATAAATAGGTAATTAATTATATCGGTTAGGTCATACTAAAAATAGATATGACGTACTGCAGACTGACTACCACTTTATTCCTGTAAAAATCCATACAAAAACTACGAAAACAATGACCAGTCGGTAAAATATGAGTGGGCGTGTCGCTGTCATTGAAAGTAAACATGTCTGTTCTTGCCTGGTTGTACATTTATCTGTGTATAAATAGATTGATGTCAGCTCATATCAATCAAAACTGATCGAACTTTAGTAAGGAGAGTAAATTCTACAAACTGCTGACCACCGAAAAAGAACGATTTCAAGTGAGTTGAACTTGATCTTAAACATTCCCGAACTAAGATTTAACGTCCAGCAAATTTTTAAGTTCAAGCTTTCAAGTAGATTTATGTTGGATAGGCTTACCTTCATATCAGCACAAATAGGGCTTTTAAGAGTAGTACTTCAGAAACCTGTGTTGTTGGTACTCATGAGAAACGTGCCATATTGAAAGACTATTCTAATGAGAATATCCACAACATAGATCCGGGGAAGAAATAATGTTTTAACATCTGAGAACCCAAACTCATTGGGAACACCCCCCCCCCATCTTGACCTTTGTCCATACATAGTTATGTCAAAAAAAAAAAACTTGACTGAGAGACATTTTGAAAGAACATACTTGTAAAATATGAAATTTCTTTTGTAATTGACTCTGCTGTTGTTTTATTTGCTGAGATGCTTTCCAAGATAACATGAAGATATTGTCATAGCCCTGTCGTCATCTGTATTGTCATCGTCTGCAATGCAGTTGTCTACGTTGTTATGCAAAAACTTATGACATTTTATAATATTTCTGTCATTACTCAAGATATTTACTTCAAACTCATACTACCAAAGTTGTTAACTATCAAGAGGGAAACCCATAAAACAAGGATAGGTAATCATAAGAATATTTTGTCACAGTTTTGCTGCCTTTTTTACTTAAAATTCATGATGCAAAAACTGTCCAACTGCACCCAAGTAGAGGTTAAAGCCATAAAGTGCACTGCCCAATGATACTCCAGTGGAAAAACTAATTTTTGTATTTTTTTTCCCCCTTTTGAATAATAGTATGCCAACAACAGCTGAGAAATGCAAGTACTGGGAGAAGTGTTTTAGAAAAGACAAAAATCATCTGGCAACATATTTGCACCCGTCCGGTGACAGCAAGACAGAAGGTAGGGCCAGCTTTTTAACCATTAACCTACTACAAGTGAAATGAAACTCTCAAGCTAATAGAAAAAAAAATTGCTATTTCAAAAGTATTTTGGGGGGGAAAGTATCCTCTTATCAGTGTGGAATCAAGATCAGACTGTATGTTTTGTGCAGTCTGATTTTGATTTACACTCCACAAAATGCCCTTGAGTTGTGCTTAGCAGCCAAAGGATTAACTCTTTACCACACGACAAAATTTTAGACTTGGCCAAATTGAAAGCATTTGCAGGCCTATAAATTAAATGGCTCAAATCATGAAATTTTTCTTTGAATGGGTAGAAAACATTGTGGGAAAAAGGAGAAAATGCTGGTTACCAGCATTTTCTCCTTTTCCCACAAGGTGTTCTAAAGGCTTCTTCCTCAGGGTCGCTAAAAGTCAGGATTGTGTGGTAAAGAGTTAATACTTCACCAGATAACAGAAGTTAAGACTGGTCCAAGTTGAAAAAAATTGCAGGCGAAATATCAAACATGTCTGAAATGAAGAAATTAGTCTTTGAAAGTGTGGTAATCACTTTGGTAAAGGGGAAAAAAATGGTGGTTACCGGCATTTTCTTATTTTCCCTCACATGTTTCGAATTCCTTCCTGAGGATTATGAAAACTTGTGATTGAGTGATTGACTCAAGTTTTGAGTTACATTTACGTTACCATCTGCAAATGCTTCCAATTTGGACTGGTGTGAAATTTTGTCTTTTTGTATAGGATGAAGACATTGGATAATTTCTTTAAAGCTTCATTTATGCAAGAAAAAATAAACACAAGATAATTCATATGGTATGAATAAGACTGTAAGATTTAAATAAGTATATGTATCAATGTTAAACACTTCTCTAAATCAGATCCAAGTGTCACTAAGCTGCGGAAGAAGAAGACTTTAGAAGTAGTGGAAGATGTATTGGAGACTACAACAACAGAGCAATCCAAACCTGCCACAACCAAAAAATCTTCATTGCAGAAGAGAAAGACTCATGAAATGAGTGTATATGAAGATGAAAATGAGGAACCCAGACCTAAAAAAGGTATGGAGAACTATTTACCACATAATTTTGAGTTTAACTTCTTACCAAATGACAAATTTATTGACTCATCCAAAATGAAAGCATTTGGAGACGACAAATTAAATTTTACTCAAATGTTTGGACTTGTCTTTGATAGGGTAGAAAACATTGTGGAAAAAGGAGAAAATGCTGGTTACCAGCATTTTCTCCTTTTCCCACAATGTTTTCAAAAAGGCTTCTTCACCAGGGTCATTAAAACAAGGACTGTTTTGTAAAGGGTTAAACAACTCGTAGGAAGACTGCCTTTGAAAACATTGTTAGAATAGGAGAAAATGCTGGTAATACTGGTAACCAGTGTTTTAGTCACATAAACGCTGTTATCTGCAAATGTTTTCAAGCTTTTGAGTTAATTTGAAATCCACAAATAACTGCTGTACCCTGTTCCAAATTATCTTGGGGACTGTACTAAGGCTACTAAGCTCGACACCATGCACTCTCTGTAGATCAAGATCAGACTACAGAATATGCAGTGTGATCCAAGAACAAGATGTGCAGCTTGGATTCACATTGTCAAGGATACAGAGATTTTTCTTGACAAAAATAACATGTATATCTCTGTTATTGGCTCAACATTGCCTTTTTATAATTTTTTAACAGTTAAAAGGTTAATGTGCCAAAAGATCTTGTCCAGTCAGTTTTTCCATCAAGCAGAGCAAGCACTTATAGGTTTAGATATTTGTTAGTATTTAAAAAAAAAAATTATTTTACAGCAAAGATGGAGAAAACAGAGCCCATGGACACAGATGACACAGATGTCCCAGAACCCTCTACCTCCTCGACAAAACGGGTAAAATGTAAATATTGGGACAAGTGCTACAGGAAGGACAAAGGTCATCGGAAGCTTTATGTGCATCCAGGTGACCCTGATGTGAAAACAGCACTTGGTGAGTATGATTACAAAACAGTATAAACTGTAAAGCTGCTTAGCAGAACTCAGTGAGCTTTTGCGGACAGTGTAGATTAAGATCAGATCATACAAAATGAGTACTGGATTATTTGGTACAGACCTTAAGAATATCCTTGTTCTTAACCATTAAGTCTAGGGCTACCAAATTTGGCATGTAGCTTCATCTAGTGGACTTCTACTAAGGCTATTCAATTTATAGCTCTGAAGTCAAAATTGGCCTCACCCCAGGGGTCACAAGTTTTTGGGCTTATGTAGTAAAAACTTAAAAGACATTTTCTATGCTAACTATAAGCCCTAGGGCTACTTAATTTGGTATGCCACTTCATATTTTATCCAGTTTGTTCCATTTATAGCCCTGGGTTTTGAATTGGCCCCATCCAAGGGTCACAAGTTTTACATGGGCTTATAAACTGAATGTAAGGGCTAGGTTTACCAAATTTTGCAGGTAGCTTCATCTAGTAGACCTGATTGTTAGAAGTATAGCCTTGGGGATAATAGGTTTTACAAAGGCGTAAATAGAGAAAACTTTAAAAATCTTTGCTAGGACAGCATTTGAAAACTTTAAGGAAAAGCAGGAAATGCTAGTAACCAGCTTTTTCCTACATAGTTTTCTACCCTATTAAAACCCCACATTTATTTGTTGTCAATAATTGCTTTCAATATTGACATATCTAAAATTGTGTCATTTGGTAAAGAGTTTTGGAAATATGCTTGTATCTATTTCAGCCGCATCCGAGGGGAGAACTCGAAGTTCCAACCGTCCACAACCATTAAACAGAATAGACAGTTTAGAAACAGTAGATGTGAAAGGATTTAAATTGAAAAGGACAGGCAGTGTATATGAGTGCAAGTAAGTTGTCTTAAATATACTTTATTAAGTAGATCCCTTCATCTAACTCACTGACCTACATACATTATGTAGCAAAACTTTGAAAACATATCCTGTGGAAACAGGGAACTATCAACTTGTACAAAAGTTTAAAGGTTTACCACCCAATAAGAATGTAGCCTAGTCCAAATTGAAAGCTTTTGCAGACAACATAAAAAGTGTAGCTCAAATGTTGAAATTTGTCTTTGATAAGGTAGAAAACATTGTGGGAAAAGGAGAAAATGCTGGTTACCAGCATTTTCTCCTTTCCCCACAATTTTTTCTACCCTTCCAAACACAAACTCTATTACTTGACCCAGATATGAATTGTCGTCTACCAATGCCTTGAATTTGGACAAGTTCAAAATTGAGTTGTCCTGTAAAGAGTTAATTTGTAAATACTTGTGAAAAAATAAAGAATTGTTGGAAAAGAAGAAATTTCTCAAAAACAATATTTTTTTACATTATGTTAGTTTCTAATTGCAGACACTTCATTCTTTTTTTTTTTTGTTTTCTCCAGTTTGTTTTGTTTGTTTTCTGCAGTAACAATTGTCAATATCCTAAGCTAATATCCTTATTGTCAATATCCCAAGCTATTACATGGATTGAACTTTTGTTTTCAGCTGTGAAAATTTTACAGGGGCTAGCAATTTCGGGAAGGCAGCAAATCAAAAGACTTGTGCACATTTAATGCAATATCTCGGTGAAGATTTTGAGAGAACCCGGTGTGACCTTCCAAAGAAAGGCCAAAAAGAGAGGATAGCCAATCATATCAACATAAGTGTCTTACTTGCACACAAATACCAGGACGGGTAAGTTTTATTATCCCTCTGTTTTTTACTGCCGAACCTCAGTAGCTCAGTTGGTAGCATACAGGACTTGTGAATAGGGGTCGCTGGTTTGATCCCTGGCTTGGCCAATTTTTATCCGTGGTTTGATGATAGTCATTGCAACAGGATTCATTCTTCATGTATCTGCCTAATGCATTACGCGAGCATCACATAACTATGGATCTGTAAATTCCATTTTTACTAACAATTGACTGGATCTGGAGGTAGAATAGTCCTTTGATATGCAAAAAACTGACCAATGGCAAAAAATGTTGACCCATGTCAACCTGCAGCCTGACATGGGTGGATACTTTTTGAAGATGCATTAAGCCCATTTTTCACAAAGCATAGTTCACTTACTTCTTTTTGCCATCATTATTCTTCACCTCTCGGAAAGTGCAGAATATCAGCAATACATTCTGTTTGTCCTTTATTTTAGAGTGACCAATCCCAAAGGATGGTGGATGAGTGAAAAATTAGATGGTGTACGAGCGTACTGGAATGGAAAATGTTTTTATTCTCGACTTGGCAATGCTTTCCATGCACCGTCATGGTTTACCAAAGTAAGTATTTTGATTTTTTTTTTTTGTCTTGAAATTGTATCATTGGATAAAATACCTATATATGTAACCCTTTACCACACAATCCTGAGTTTTAACAACCCTGAAAAAGAAAGCCTTTTGAAAACATTGTGGGAAAAGGAGAAAATGCTGATAACCAGCATTTTCTCCTTTTCCCTCAATGTTTTCTAGCCTTTCAGAGAAGAATTTCACAATTTGGGCCACTTTTAATTTGTCGTCTGCAAGAGCTTTTAATTTCTCCGAGTCTAAAATTATGTTGTTTGGTAATGGGTTAAGAGGTTTGTAGAGTACACTGTATTAATTTTGTTTTTGGAAAGAATGCATGCCGGTTTCATTGTATTCTATTGTATTTCATAGTTTTACTGGACTCCAAAACCTTTTTCAACTTGTTAATTTTCTTGAAACGATTACCGCTTTTAGTGGAATGAGAAGAAATTGTATTAAGTACAGGTGATGAATGTTTCATGTGATAGTGTTTGCTTTTCCATAAGATTTTCACCAATTGTTTTTTCCTTTTCCTACACCGTTTTCAATAGCCTGCTTCTTCAGATTCTTTAAATTGTTGGATGATTGTGTAAATTAATAACGATCTGTGATATTTTTACAGGATCTGCCAAAAGACATGCATCTTGACGGAGAATTGTTTGGAGGGCGGAAAAAGTTCCAGTCTACAGTCAGTATTGTTAAAACTCCAGAACATCCGCATTGGAATAAAATTACATACTGTGTAAGTTGACATTTCGATATTTGTCTGACCTTTCATGCCTTCTTAGGGGTTGCATTGGCTAGGCTGTTATG
This sequence comes from Hippopus hippopus, assembly GCA_946811185.2. Classification (NCBI taxonomy): domain Eukaryota; kingdom Metazoa; phylum Mollusca; class Bivalvia; order Cardiida; family Cardiidae; genus Hippopus; species Hippopus hippopus. Next base: position 7,331,267 of record OX328103.1, on the reverse strand, counting down.
ATAAAAAAAATCCTCGTAAGATCCCCTACTGGCAATGTTAGTAACATGGGGGTGTTCTTGGGCAAGGTATTGTGAGCCCAGCCTTGGAAACACATGAATAAGTGGTCTGTTACTTGTTAAACTCTTTATTACACAATTTCTAGTTTTAATGTGTAAGAAAAATCTTTGGAAAATATTGTCACAAATGATGAATTTTAGACTGGTCTGTATCAAAAGATTTGCAGATGACAAATTCAACCAAAGAAACATTGTGGGAAAAACAGAGAAAATGCTGGTAACCAGCATTTTCTCTTTTTTCAACAATGTTTTCAAACACCTTCATTCCTGGGTTCTTTAAAACACAAGATTGTGTGGTTGAGGAATAAAAGCTCATACAGTATCCAATTTAGCAGGGATCCTGTATGTTATATACGATCCCTGGATTTAGTTAGAGACAGAAATAGAATACAAATTTGCAACGTTGTTGAAAAAAGCTAATTCAGGTGGAAAGATTTTTTTCAGATCTATATAAAAGGTCTTGATGTAATAGAATTTATAATCTTAATTGCAGGTATTTGATGCACCACACATTGAAAAAGAACCATTTGAAAAGAGAATGAAGGCTATAACAGACTATTTTGATAAAGCCAAGTAAGTATACATATACATGAAGATTTATCTAGACATAAAGACAGAATATTATGTTGTAGTAACTTTCCTGGTGCTTGTATTTGCTTCAAGCCACATGAGAAATTTGATATTAGAGTGCAAGATCGAAGGCCAAGTGAGATGTACAAGCACCAGGTAAATTACCTATACTACAACAGAATATTTCTTTTATTATACACCAAAAACTTTCATCAATAGAATATTGCAATTATTTACAATTTCATTTGAAATCATTGAAAAAAATTAAATACTGGTTTAGGGGGTAGTAACTTGGTTTTTATGAAAGCATGATGAATATTATAGCGTAGCATTCTGTCCAATCAAATGGCAAACCAAAATGTACGTATTCTGCGCCTTGGATATGTCACCATACCATATTTGGAACCATAAATGACACACAGTGTTCACTACCCTTTCAAGGACAAATTCCATTATTTGAGCTACATTGATTCACTGTCTGCAAAAGCTTTCAATGTGATCAAATCTACAATTTATCATCTAATAAAGAGTTACTTTTACCGAGTCCCATCGTCTTTTCCTTTTGTCTAGATCTGTATCAGCCCTCTTTTCCGCTTTTTCAGGCCTCAGTATGCAAAATTTGTTGAACATGAACGATGTACAGGACCAGAACATGTGGACAAAGAGTTAAAGAGAGTTATTGCCCTTGGTGGTGAAGGCTTGATGATCAGGGAACCAGGATCAAAGTACGAGAGAACTCGGTCTAAAACACTGCTGAAGATAAAAAAGTTCCATGATGCTGAGGTAAACTTAGTCTCTGTATTAAATTTTTACCTCTCAAGCAAAATACAGACTTGTCTAAATTGTAAGCATTTGCAGACAACATATCAAATATGGTACATCTTCATTGATTTCTTTATTTGAGAAACTGAATATCAGTTCAGAAAATTCCAAAACATAAACTTCTGTAATTATTCAAACTATCTTAACACTTTCCCAAACAACAAATTTTAGACCCTTCCAAATTGAGAGTATCTGCAGAAGACAAATTTGAAAGTGATAGAAGTAAACTTTAATATATTAAAGTTTGAAAAGGTAGAAAACGTGGGAAAAGGGGAAAACACTGGTTACCAGCATTTTCTCCTTTTCCCACAATGTTTTCTAAAGGATTTTTTGGTAAAAGGTTTATGATTCTGTATTCTAGGCAAGAGTGGTTGGATATGAACCAAGCAAATCTAATCCAGGCCTCACAGGTGCATTATGGGTCAAAATGGCAAATGGCAAAAAGTTCAAGGTCGGATCAGGGTATGTATATCTTTCGTTAGTTTGACTCTTGATACATGTTTAAAATTTCAACTTATACCATGTCCATACAAATAATGTTGGTTTGTTTGACTCCTTTTTCAACAATATTTCAGTCATATCATGGGGCAGACTCCCTTTTTTGTGTTTTTCTTGACTCTTTACCAAACCACAAAACTTTCGACTTGTCCAAATTGGTAGCATTTGCAGACAACAATTGAAATGTATGTAAAGTGATTAGATTTGTCTTGCAAAGGATGGAAAACATTATGGGAAAAGGAGAAAATGCTGGATACAGTACATTGGTCCTTTAACATGCAGAAAATTCACCAATAGGGAAAAGCTTCGACCCAGATCATCCTGGGCTGACTGCACAGGCTGGCCTGGGTCGATACTTTTTGCATATGCATTAAGCCCCCTTTTCACAGATCATGGCCCATATTTGTCTTTTTTTTTTCAGTTTGAACAACAAACAAAGAAGAAACCCACCAAAGATAGGCACCATAATCACATACAAATTCCAAGAGTACACCAATTCTGGTACCCCACGTTTCCCAACCTTTGTGGGCATAAGAATAGACATGACGGAACCAAAAGATGCTGAGGGTGTGGTCACTGAGGCCAAAGACGGTTAAATTTAAACTTGATACAACCTTGAAATACACATACAAAGGCAGCAAATATTCATCAGAAGTGCTTTCTTACTCAATTTTTATCTCACATGGGTGAGATGTGAACAGTGTGGAAGAAAAACTATGTTGGTTGTTTGCCGAGTTCTCTCCCAGGCAAAAAAATTTTGGCTTTCCCATATTGGAAGCAGTAGCAGATGGTAAATTTAATGTGGCTCAAATGATTTGTCTTTGAAAAAATAGGAAACATTGTGGGTAAAGGAGAAAATGCTGGTACCCAGCATTCTCTCTTTTTCCCCCAATCTTTTCAAAGGCTTCATTCTTTGGTTGAAAACCAGGAATGGTTTGGTTTGAGCAGGCGTTCAAGCAGCGCTTAACCCATTACCATACAATCCCTACTTTTGACGACCCTGAGAAAGAAGCCTTTAGAAAACATTGTGGGAAAAGGAGAAAATGCTGGTTACCAGCATTTTCTCCTTTTCCCACAATGTTTACTACCCTTTCCAATTCAAAATTCAAATTTTGATTCACATTTATTTTGTCGTCTGCAAATGCTTTCAATTTGGACAAACCTAAAATTTTGTCGTTTGGTAAAGAGTTAATCAACTTTGTATATCATATGGTGTGGAAAAGAAGTGTATATCTGTTTGCCTTTCTGTCTTTCCTTCTCTCTCCTCTCTTCTGTCTTTCTATTTGTGCGTGTGAATGTTATTTTTGTCAAAAGAGACACTATATTACACGTCACAAGGTCACAAGTCTACACCAGACAATCCTATGTGCTTATGACCTCCAGGAAAAAGGTTTTCAAAGACATTGTGAGAAAAGTAGCAAATGGTGGTAACTGGCATTTTCTACTTTTCTTTACAATATTTTTTACCCTATCAAATAAATATTCCTTCTGCAAATTCATTTCAAATGGATAAGTCTTAAATTTTGTCCTTTGGTAAAAATTTTAGTCTACTTTTGAGATACAAAGCATGTGATCATTCTTGTTGTGTTTTATGGAGTTGTTATGGGTTTGTTACAAACTTGTTATTTTCATATTTATTCATGATAGGAGAAAAATAGGTAAAACTATTATCTATATCATTACAGTATATCATATCAAGATTGTGCCATCGCATTCTTTTAACATGGTTTTAACGCTTATTTTAAAACAATTTTCTGTACTTTTTTATTTAAATTGTGATTTCTAATTATACTCATATACATTTTCTTTAGAACCGTTTTCATTAACTTATTGTATTATTTATTACATTTTTTTATCATGTATACATTATCAAACAGTTTTAGGAATGAAATTTTTCTGTGATAACAATCACGTCTTGACATGTGATTTTTTAATGTGTTTAATTTTACCCTTTACCTTTCAAAATGATCATGTGTTTTTAAGATCCTGACAAAAAAAGGGTTTTGCTAACACTGTGGGAACAGGGAAGACAGTCTTTTGAAAACATTATGGGAAAAGATGAAAATGCTCATAATCAGCATTTTCTTCTTTTCCCAATGTTTTCTACCTTTTTAGACGCAAGTTCCATCATTTGAGCCATATCTAATTTGCATTTTACAAAAGCTTTCAGTATTGACAACTCTAAAACTTTGTGATCTGGTTCAATAGCTCATATAATTTTAACGTATTGTATTGTAAATGATTTTTGTTTGTGATATGTAATTAGTTGTTTTTGTTGTTATTCTGGATTTATTACTCCTGGTATTAAGTTCAGTAATTGCAGTCCAATCAGAGCCAGCTCAGTTGACTGGATAGGCTTTTGATGGAAAGAAGTTTCATTCTTAAAATGCATTGAAAACATTGTGTGAGAGAAGCCACTGCCTGTAACCAGCAGTGGCTTCTTTCAGTGTCATGTTTTCATTGTCTTTCTATTGCAAGAATGTAAAAACTTGTACTTCTGTAGTAAAAATGACAAAAATGAAAAAATACTTTCATAGTCATTTATAAACTATTTACTGCTTTAATAATGACATCGGAAGAATGACTAAAATACATGAACATACCATTTACACCTCTATATACATGGTAAAGGAAATGAAAGTACAAATTGTAAATTTTCTAATGAGCAATTTTTGCCTTCCCATATTTGGAAAAAAAAAACTGCGCTGATACTGTAACATCTTGGTTCCTTTCACTGCCTGATGTATAAAACAATTGCATTTATTTTGCATGTTAAACATTCATTCTTCCAAAACCAACATTTAAGATTTGTCCAAATTGAAATCATATGGAGAAAAAGAATCAAAATTTATGTAGCTGAAGTAATGATATTTCTCTTTCAGAAGGCTTTTGAAAACATTGTAGGAAAAAGAGAAAATGCTGGTTACCAGCATTTTCTCCTTTTCCCATAATGTTTTCAAAAGCCTTCTTCATCAGGGTGATTTAAAACTCAGTATTGCTTGGTTAAAGGTTTCCTTTTACATCTAAATCCACAATGAATTAAATTTCATTTCATCATTATCACTTATTTGATCTCATGAAATCCATCAAAGTAAAATGACAATATTGTTATGTAAAATTATTTATTAATAAAATGTTGAATGAAGAGCTGACAATCTCCCAAGTTTTTTTCTATTTTTCTTGTTTGTTTTCTTTGACTGAGGTTTTATACCATCTTCAACAGTAGTTGAGTTGTTACCATTTGGCAATATGAGAAAAGTAAACAATTTTGAAACAATAAAGACTGAAAACATACCGCCAAGATAATCTTCATTGTAAATCCCAAATGACATCGGGATGTGTACTAATGCCCATGTGTCCCAGAGCAATCTCATTTAATTCCTTACCACACACTAAAATTTTAAACTAGGCCAAATTGAAAGCATTTGTAGACGACAAATTAAGCTTGATTCAAAATCTAAATATATGGCTTTGTAAGGATAGGAAATGTTGTGGGCAAAAGGTGGTAAAATTCCGCATTGTCTGGTTAACAGGTTTAACCCTTTACCACACAGCAAAATTTAGGACTCATCCATATTGAAGGAACCTACAGATGATGATCCAAATTTTATTCAAATGATAGTATTTGTCCTTAAATAGATAGAAAACATTGTGGGAAAAGGAGAAAATGCTGGTTACCAGCATTTTCTCCTTTTCCCACAATGTTTATAAAGGCCTACTTTCTCTGGGTCATTAAAAGTCAGGATTGTGTGGTAAAGGGTTAAGACAGTATAAAATTCTGTCATATCACAGTTATCCATTTACAAAATAATAGACAGTTCTAACCTCAGTGGTGCTAAACCTGTTTTCAACCAACTGTATATGCTGACAGGATAGATCAAGATCAGACTGCACAGAATGTGCGGACTTATCTTTGGTCGACAATGTATACTTCTTTGCTATATTTTCTGACAAATACAGCTTTGAAATGCATACCTGCATCTTTACTCTTAACCTAATGACAAATTTAGGCTCGCCCAAGTTCAAAACTTTTGACGACTACAAATTAAATGTTGCTCAAATAATGGGAGTTTCTTTGAAAGGATAGAAAACATTGTGGGAAAAGAGGAAAGTGCTGGTAATCAGCATTTTCTCCTTTTCTAACAGTGTTTTCAGAAGCCTTCTTCCATAAGGTCACTGAAACACGGGATTGTTTGTCAATGGGTTCAGTACTGTATGAGAATGTCTCCCTTTCATTTATTTTGAACTACAAGAATAACCAATCCTGAAGAAGAAAGCTTTGTTCAACATTGTGAGAAAAAGAGATATTGCTGCTAACCAATATTTTCTCCTTTTCTCACAGTGTTTTCAAAGGGCTTTGGTCCTCAAACTTGCACAACTACAGGATTATTTGAAACTGCTTAACTCTTTATGAAACAAAAATATGTTAATCCTGTCCAAATTAAAAGCATTAGCAGATGAAAAATTAAATGTTGCTGAAAGTATGTAACTTGTTCGTAAAGGGTAGAAAGCAATGTGGCAGAGGGAGAAAAGGCTGGACACAAGCATTTTCTCCTTTTCTCACAGTGTTTTTAAAGGCTCTTTCTCAAGCTCACACAACTACAGGATAATTTGTAACGAGTTATTTCTTCACAAAACAACAAAATCTTGTCCTATCCAAATTGAAGTCATTAGCAGATGAGACATTAAATCTGGTTGAAAGGTTGAAATTTGTCTGCAAGAGTAGAAAACACTCTGGGAAAGGAAGAAAATGCTGAATACCTACATTTTCTCCTTTTGCCACTACATTTTCACACCTTGACTCCCTCTGGCATGTTAAACTATTAGACTTTGTGGTACTGGGTTGATAATTTTGTTCTCTCTAAAGTGTAATAGCACCCTCTACCAACAAACTCTCACTTTACCAAAAGTCCAAAAGTCAAGTCTCTTATCAAAGCTATTCTGCAGAAATTATTCATTTTATCCGTCTATGAAGTTCACCCTTTTCTAGATGACAAAATTTTGACCTTGTCCAAAATCAAAAGAAGTTCGAATACATGTAGTGGTATTCATCTTTGTAAGAAAAGAAAAAAGAAAACACTGTAGGAAAAGGACAAAAAGCTGCTAACCAGCATTTTTCCTTTTTCCAAAAATGTTTTCTAAAGCCTTATTCCCATTGTTAACTAAAACACAGGATTGTTTAATTAATGGGTTAGTCCTCAGTTACCCATTTTTCACTCTACTAATTGCCACATAAAATGCCTTTGCATTACTTAAGTCATGATAACCAATTGGTCCCACTTCACAGTCCGCACAAACCAAGTATTTCTTCCCCTCAAGTGTATTAGAGAAACCAACGTTTTCGAATGTAAACATGTCGTCAACGAACCAAAAGTCATGTAGTGTTTCACCATCACCGGCACTTTTGTCTGTTTTCTTTTTCATGTGTGGTAGATAACACTGTCCCAAAAAAAAAGAAGCCATTATAATTATCAGGTACCTTTGAATTGTTGATGGACCAACTGATTGGTTGTATGCTGTTTAACCCTTTAGCACACAATCCCGAGTTTTAACGACCCTGAGAAGTAAGCCTTTTGAAAACACTGTGGGAAAAGGAGAAAATTCTGGTAACCAACATTTTCTCCTTTTCCCACAATGTTTTCTACTCTGCTGGAAACAAATTTCAATTTTTGAGTTATGTTTATTTTGTCGTCTGCAAGAGCTTTGAATTTGGACCTGTCTAAAATTTTGTCGTTTGGTAAAGAGTTAACACCACTTAGCCCTTGACCACACAATCCTGAGTTTTAACAACACTGAAAGAAAATGCTTTTGAAAACATTGGTAACCAGCACTTTCTTCTTTTCCCTGCAATCGTTTCGCCCTATTATAGACAATAATCATCATTTGTGAAGTATTTAATTTGTTGTCTGCAAAAGCTTTCAATTTGGTCGAGTCTAAAATTTTGCTAGGTAAAGAAATTTTTCAGTCATATCAGGGCAAAAGATCACCTATTCAAGTGTTCCCTGGTTTCACCAGAATTAGTGCCTCAAGTGAGTACCTTCACAACTGGGCCACACAGGACCCTGTAAGGTTCCTTTACAGTACTAAACTTTGTTAATTCTAATATACGAACAAAAGATTAATCTACATGATTGCGATTGCAACACAGAATAGAAAGATTTCAATTTTAATTGGTTTGGGAAATAAATGGAAAAAGGATTGATTGACTGAATGAATAGTGTTTTACACTGCTTTCTGTTTCACCCTTAATTGAATCATATGGCGACAGCTCACATATTCATATTTGTCAGGGGTTTCACAAGTACTGGGCTAGTGCTCTGAAGTGTCTTGCCTTAGGGCACTCACCTGAAAAACCCAATGCTTCCAGTGAGGCTAGAAGCGAGCCTTCCAGTGTGGCCTTCAGATTACGAGTTCTACACTTTGCCACCCAGGACCCAATTGAAAGGGGTGCAATTGCTCAAAAAGATCAGCAAATTTATGTAGTTTCTCTCACAGTGCTCAACTCTTAACCAGATAAAGTTTTTAACTTGAGTACGATGAAAGTATTTGAAGAAAATTGTAATCTGTGAGTCCTGGTTTGTTTCTCACTGGCAAGGCATTTCAAGTGTGAGTGCCCTTTGACAAGGCACTGCAGATCAAGTAATGCAGAAACTTGGGAAAGATATGCATACCTTAGCTGTCGCTATCATATGACTGAAAATACCTTTGAATAGAGTGAATTTCTGAAGATGCCACATACAGACCCATAAAAAACTGCTCAGATTAAGAAACTACTCAGTAGTGTCGTAAAATTTCACACGTGAACAATCTCGGAATCCACTACCCGACCGTAAAGAAAAATACCTGACGATTTTTGTAGATTGCTTTTTCTGGTTGTAAAATAATAGAGGAACATCTCTCACACACTATCTTATCTTTGTTAACACAACCCTCCGTCAATGAATTTGTTTTTTCGTCGTTCATCATTTCATGTGATCAATCTAAGCCTGAAAAACGCTTGAAAAGAGCGGTATGTCTGCCGATTAACCATGATCAACTATTTCCCCCCCCCATCGCGGTTATCTCCCTTGCACACCCCCCCACCATAAAGTACAAGGGCAATAATAACTGAAATCATATTCCAGACGAGGTCAGTAAGAGTTTTTTCCCTTCGACCAATCCCTTTCAATAGATTTCTTTAACAATCCCCACATTTTTGGAATTCTTTCTATGTAAGGCCTTTACCTCGTTGTTTGCTGTTAGTTAAGCCATTTTTAACTTATTTCAATAAATTCATGCTGTCTGTCTGTGCACCTATCCATGCTTTCCTTGAGTTAGTTTTACCAGTGTCTTTCATCTCAAATTTTCAGAAAGTATTTGACCAAGCTTAAATGGCATGTAAATAAGCGAAACCTGGGTTTGAATGAATGTATAATATATGTTGCCAACTGATTTATTTGTTTGTATTGGACTTTAATGCTGTCTTAACAGCTTAGGTTATTTTACAGTGGTCAGTACACCTATGCATGTGTTTCCTAGCCTTCTCACACCGGTCCTGACAGAACTTTTTTTCCAAGCCACGGACTACTTTTCTCATATGCATCAGAGGTGAAAAATAAAATTCACAGGAAACAAGTTTGCCACAACTGGGTACCAAACTCGCAACCACCAGGTGTGGAGTCAGATATGCTAACCACTGAGCTACCAAGCTGGGCAACTCTGTTGCTGACTTAGCTACCAAGCTCAATGTGCTTTTAACCCTTAGGCTGCTAAGTGTGACTCACTGACCTTTTGCAGACAGTGTAGATCAAGATCAGACTGCACAGAATGTGCAGTCTGATCTTGGATCTGCACTGTCCGATAAGGACATATATTTTCCCAAAAAATACCTTTGAAATGGCAACACTTGGTTTTTTTAGGGTCGACTTGGGATTGTTTCATGTGAGTTATTCAGCAGGAAAAGGATTAACTCTTTACCAAACAACAAAATTATAAAATTATGTGGTGTCTGTGGTTGTGAGGTAGAGCGTCGGCCTCGTAACCAAAAGGTTCCGAGTTCAATACCCGGGAGCGGGTGTCAACTTTGGGATTTTTCACTGGCCCACACATTCGGAGCGAGTACTGGTGCAGTTCCCAGGAAGCAGAATCGAGAGAGATTAGTATAAGTTGTAAGAACTTCTTTCTCAAACGATGTAAAATAAATACATTTAAACTGAACTTAAACTTAAAATTATAGACTGGTCCGAATTGAAAGCATTTGCAGATGACAATATAAATGTGACTGAAAAATTGAAATTTGGTTTTGGGAAGGGTAGAAAACATTGTGGTAAAAGGAGAAAATGCTGGTTACCAGCATTTTCTCCTTTTCCCACAATGTTTGTAAAAGGCTTCTTTCTCAGGCTCGTTAAAAGTCGGGATTGTGTGGTAAAGAGTTAATACATAACGTTACAATTCATACCTGGAGATTGTATAACAGAACTTTTTGTATTATGCTGATGCAGCTGTCAGCAACTATGAATGTTTCTGACTGAGCATTCCAGGTTTGTATGTATCAAAAAATATAGATTAAGGCCATGCTCTGGCAAGAGGGGGCTTCAAATGCATTTCCCTGATGCAAGTCATTATATAATCGTGGATTCTCAAAACCCATGTTGTCTTAATAACTGATTCAATTATGAAGTAGACTGGTCCTTGGGCATGCAGAAAATTACAATTAGCAAAAAGTTTTGACCTACGCACTGCACAGGCTGACCTGGGTGGACACTTTTTTCAGATTCATTAGGCCCCCTTTTCACATAGCATGACTCATATCATCTTGGTTCTGTATACCATAACCTAGCATCTGATTGGCTGAGACATCCTTTTTTCAGCCAATCAGAAGGCTCCTCTTAAATGTCATTTTTAGACTCAAATTTAGAATGCCTGGGATGTATGGCTTTATCATGGATCCAATATGGTAATTCTGCATCAGATAAAATTTCACGAGCATGTATGTCTTCCTCTTTAACATTTTCAAGCCTTTTTTCTCAAGGTCACGAAAACATGGACTTATTAGGAAAAGCATTTACCCTTTATCAAACAATAGGATTTAATGACCCTGAGGGGAAAAGCTTTGGAAAACTTTTAGAGAAAAGGAGAAAATGCTGATCACCAGTATTTTCTCTTTTTCCTTTAATGTTTTCTACACTATCAAAGAACTTATGCTCATTTGTACCAATTATGAATTTATCATCTCCAGATATTTTCAAACTGGAAAATGCTAAAAATTTGTCCTTGGGAATGGGCTAAAAGTCTATGGCCTAACAGTATGAATCCACTATTGTCTAGTCACATCTCCTGTGACAAAGGTTTAAAGATCAAAAGCTAAACATGGATTTAATGCATAAAATACTTTTATTATTCTCTTTTCTAATACAATGTACAAATTCAACTGACAGTGTACAACAACAAACAAACAGAGCAGTCACAAGATTTACAATAATTGCTGGTTTTGATATAAACTAATTGGTATAAACTAATCAACTTTCTACAAGATGTTACAAAATATTTGACTTCTCAGGGGTCGGTATTCACCAACCATTCTCAAGAATATATTCTTAGTCATACCCTTCAAGACTTTCTAAATTTGAAAGAAACAACTTCTGATTGGCTAAACGGTTTAGCCAATCAGAAGTCGTGTTATTTTCTAATTTAAAAGTCTTGAAGGGTATGACTAAGAATATATTCTTATGAATGGTTGGTGAATATGGACCCAGAATGAAAATATTAGTAGATGACAAATTAAATGTGACTCAAATTATTGAAGTTGTCTTCGACTGGGTAGAAAATACTGTGGAAAAAGGAGGCAATGCTTGTTCCAGGCATTTTCTCCTTTTTTCCACAATATCTTCAAAAGCTCTTTTCCTTATAGTCATTAAACACCTTACCACACTATCCCGAGATTTAACGACTCTGAGATAGAGGCCCTTTGAAAACATAGGGGGTAAATGAGAAAATGCTTGTAACCAGCATTTTCTCCTTTTCTCACAATGTTTCCAAAATCCTTCTGACTTCATGCAGTCTAGAAAGGAAGGCTGTGTGTAACCCTTTACTATACAACTCCAACTTTAAACAATTTTGAGAAAGATGGCTTTTGTGAAAACATCATGAAAAAAAGAGAAAATGCTGGTAAACAGCTTTTTTTTCCCATTTTCCCACAATGTTTTCTACCCTTTCAAAGACAATTTCCATCATTTCAACTACATATATTTTTTCATCTGGAAATGCTTTCATAATGGACAAGTCCAAAATTTTGTCATTTGGTACAAAGTTAAGCTGCAAATTTCAACAGGATTTTTTAGTCTTTTTAGTCTTCACAGTAGCTCTTTACCAAACATCATAATTCTTTATTCATCTACATTGAAAGCATTTAAAGAAGACAAGTAAAACGTGTCTCAAATGAAGAGTCTTGCCTTTGAAAGAGCCTAAAACATTATTAGGAATGGAGAAAATGCTAGCTACCAGTATTTTCTTCTTTTCCCACTATTGTTTTAAAATCCTTCTTAAGAACTTCAAGGTTATGAGAACTCACAATTGTTCAGTAGATAGTTAACTAATTAGGCTTCTTAGATAATAAACAACAAAAAGTTGAGACCAGTGTATTTGCTGAGCAGTTTACAACTGTAAACAAACTTTAAGATTTAGTTTAGTGAAAGTGAGAAAGAACACACACAAAACAAATTCTTGTATTTTGAAACAAATTGCAATTCTTGAAATCTGAAAACGGTGAAAAGCCAAACTTTTCTCTCTAGAGTACACATAAAGAATACAAATGTCTTATTAAACAAGTTCCTTTCAAACAAATGTTATTCACAAATACAAAAGTATTTAGCTTTGTAGCCAATGAACCACTGTTCTGTCACAAAGACTGAATTTCTCTTTCAAGCCAAACTTTCAACCTCGGTAATATACTGTTAATTATGTTAGCAAGTAGCCTAAAGGAACAACACTGTTGAAATGAATGAAAGCAATAAACAAAAAATATAACTCTTACAGAGGTATTAAAATCAATCAACTAAAGTTATAAAGCGTACATAAACAAATCAAATGAATAAATAAGGCATAACTCACTGAACTGCCAATAAAGTGTACATCAAAATACAACTTCGCCCATTACCACACAATCCCCATTTTCAACAAACCTGAAGAACAGGGCTTTTCAAAACATTATGGGAAACGGAGAAAATGCTGGTTACCAGCATTTTCTCCTTTTCCCATAATGTTTTCTACCATTCCAGAGACAATTTACACCATTTAACCCATTACCACACAATCCCTACTTTTGACGACCCTAAGAAAGAAGCCTTTGGAAAACATTGTGGGAAAAGGAGAAAATGCTGGTAACCAGCATTTTCTCCTTTTCCCACAATGTTTTCTATCCTTCACAAAACACATTTCGAATTTTCAGTCACTTTTATTTTGTCTACTGCAAATGCTTTCGAATTGGACAAACCTAAAATTTTGTCGTTTAGTAATGAGTTAAGCCATGTTTTTATTTTTAACATGCAAAAACCTTGGACTTGGTGCGGTCCAAAAACACAACAAAACGCAACTTAATTTTAGACTTGTCCTAATTGTAAGCATTTGCAGACAACAACTTGAATATGGCTGAACTGATGGAATTCTTTTGTAAAGGGTAGAAACATTTTTGGAAAAAGGAGAAAGTACCGTTTGCCAGCATTTTCTGTTTTTCCCACTTTCTCCTCAAAAGCACTCTTTCTTAGGGTCATTAAAACTTGCGATTGTGTCGTAAAGGGCTAACTGTTTATTAAGAAAGTCTTTAGCAAATGTGCAATTTTAGGCTTGTTCAAGTTAAAACATTTGCTGATGACAAATCAAAATGTGCCTCAACTGATGGGATTTATCTGAGAAGGGGTGTAAAATATTGTGGGAAAAGGAGAAAATGCTGATTACCAGCATTTTCTTCTTTTCCAACAATGTTTTCAAGAGCCTTCAATCTCAGTCCTTAACCCTTTACCACACAATCCAGACTATTAACAACACCGATGAAGAAAGCTTTTGAATACATTGTGGGAAAGGGAGAAAGCATTTTCTACCCATCCCAAAACAAATTTCAGTGTTTAAGTCATGTTTAATTTTTCGTCTGCAAATGCTTTCAACTTGGACTAGTCTAAAATTTTGTTGTTTGGTAAAGAGTTATAATACAGAAAGATGGCACTGTTTGGTAATACGTTAATCTCTGTACACAGTTAACTCTTAAACAAACAACAAAACTTAGACTTGTCCAAATTGAAAGAATTCGCAGACAACAAATTAAATGTAACCCAGAATATTTTCTTAGTCAGTCATAGGATAGAAAACATTGTGGGAAAAGGAGAAAATGCTGGTTACCAGCATTTTCTCCTTTTCCCACAATGTTTTTAAAAGCCTTCTCCCTCAGAGTTGTAAAAACTCTAGATTGTGTGGTAAAGGGTTAAATTGAAGTAATCTTTTCTATGAATTATGAAATAAACAGGATATTGCGGATGTACTCGGTTGTCAAAAAATGAAATATATATAAAGCACATTGTCATAGTTACAACAAAATTAACATACCAAAAATAAATGATTTTACAACGCATTTTATGCAACAAAACTTATTTATTCCCTCAGCTATGTCTCAGTATTGTATGCTGATGACATTGTGATATATAGCAAAGTTGTGAAAAAATGACTGACTAGGCATATTATATAACTTTATGAAATACAGGTATTTAATAGATAGCAAGCTTACACCAGCCCAAATAACTCAAGTGGTAGAGAATAGGACTCATAAACATCATGTCATGAATGGCTGTCTAAAATTACTAATATAGTCTATTCTTTTGGAAGACTCTTAAACCAAGGTCCCTTTGATTGACTGAATCAGAGTTTAGCACTGTTTTAACAGCTTAGATCATATCATGGCAGTCAGTACACCTACACATGTGTTTCTTAGCTTTCTCAGACTAGTACTGACACAATTTTTTTTCCAAGTCACTAACTACTTTCTCACATGCATCAGAGGTGAGAGGCGAAAAATTGTTGGAAAGAAAGTTTGCCTCAACTGGGTATCAAACTCACAACCACCAGATCATGAGTCTGATACACTAACCACCAAGCTACCCTGGTGGACAATCCAACGTCCCATTTGATGATGCTATACATAGAGCATGTTTAAGAACGAGGCGTAACTTGAGATGGGTTTTGTCTTGTATCCTGCACTATCCCCTGTAACAAAACTATTAGTCTTTTGGGGGTGTCTTCCGTATGGGCAACCGGTGGCGGCGATAAATAAACAAACATCAATCAACCATAGCAAGCTAGATCGACCAATAGAATGCTACCAAAAACTTTCAACTTGCCTTAGTGGACAGCATAGATTGAGATCAGATTGCTGTCTGATGGCAGATCTACATTGTCAAATATAATTGAGATTAATTCCAGTCTATTTTAACATACTGATAAAACAGGTGTTATCAGCCATCAGGGAAATAGTCAAATATTGCTAAGTTAAGCCTTTACCACACAGTCCAAAGTTTTAATCACCTGGAAGAAAATAGCCTTTGAAAATATTGTGGGAAAGGCTTTTCACAACGTTAGTTACCTCAATCAAAGACAGAAATCGTCCTTTGAACTTATTTAATTTTGATTGTCTAAAAACGCCTTCAATTTCATTCAGTCCAAAGTGTAGTTGTTTGGAAAAGAGCAAACTTTTTACCACACAATCTTAAATTTGACCTTGAGGAAGCAGACTTCGAAAACATTGTGGGAAAAGGAGGAAATGCTGGTAACCAGCATTTTCTCCTTTTTCCGCAATGTTTTCTTTTTATCAAAAACTTTTACAATTTTAGCCAAATTTAATTTGTTGTCTGCAAATGTTTTTGAATAGGACAAGTCTACATTAACATTTTGTCAAGTGGTGATAAAGACCTAAGCCTTTACCAAACGGCAAAATTTTAGCCTTTTCCAAATTGCAAGCATTTGCAGACAACAATTTCATTGTGGTTCAAATGGTGCAATTTTTTTGGATTGGGTAGAAAGCATTGTGGGAAAAGGAGAAAATGCTGGTTACCAGCACTTTCTCCTTTTCCCACAATGTTTTTAAACGGCTTCTTTCCCAGGGTCATTAACAGTAGGTAAAGGATTAAAGAATAGCTCAGAAAAGGCACATAACTATTTATGTCTTGCAGCTGACAACTTTTTGAAAACACTGAAGCAAAATGACCAATTGCTTGTAACGAAATTGTGTCTTCATCTTCAGAAGACAGCTATTGAAAACATTGTAGGAAAAAGAGCAACTGCTATCCCCCCAATGTAATCCATTTCATTCACAAATAAAGTACTTTGAATATTTTCTCAATTGTGTCTCTTAACCCATTACCAAATAATCTTTTAACCACCCGAGAAAGAAGCCTTTTGAAAACATTGTGGGAAAAGGAGAAAATGCTGGTAACCACCATTTTCTCCTTTACCTACAATGTTTTCAACCTTTCGCCAAACAAATTTCAATTTTTCTGTCACATTTATTTTGTAGTCTGCAAACGCTTTCAACTTGGACAAGTCTAAAATTTTGTTTTTTGGTAAAGAGTTAGACAGTAGTTTGAAGTATTTCTAGAAATAGCCATTAGGGTGAGGAGTTTAAGTCTACCAAACAAGAAAAATTTAGACTTGTTCAAATTCATAGCGTTTGCAGACAATAAAATTCAGTGTGTCCAAAATAATGCGATTTGTCTTTGAAAGGGTAAATAAGCATTGTGGAAAAAGGAAAAAATTCTAGTTAATAACATTTTCTCCTTTTCCCATAATGTTTTCAAAAGCCTTTTTGTTCGCAATCTTAAAACCACAGGCTTGTTTGGTAAAGGGTTAGAAACATGATGTAGCGAAAAAACAATGGTTTATATAGCACTACAATTTTGCAGCTTGTTGTACAAGTAACTTAATTTCTCGAGCAGCACGTGAAACATCCACAATTCTATCGACCATGTCCTGAACTGCCGGAACAGCTGGGTACTGAAGGGCCGCTGTTTTAGTTGACAGCACTGCCTGTTTTAAAGAGTCACACAGAGAGTTTGCACTTTGTATAATCTGTGTCCGTACCTGCTCGTGTTTCAAATTCTTGTGCAAGCTATCACCGATATACACAAGTTTGTGCGCCGACACCACAACAAATTTACTATGTGAAATGAACACTTTTGGAGCTTGATTATTTTCGATGCATGTGAAAAACGCGTCAATTGAGTTGGTTAACAAAGTTGAATGTGTGTCGAACTGTTCCATATAGAATGCTAACACTTGTCGATCCTCTGGATCGAGCGGTAATAATTGTTTGACTGGCTCCCTGTCATGCACAGGAATCTCAGACTGTGACACTTTATCAGTATCAGACATATCCTGATTGTTGGTTTCATCTACAACTGTCTTGGTTTTGTCACGTTTTAGAGTCCCTTCATCCCTCTCTTCACTATCTGCTTTCTCTGTATTGTCAGTGATTTCTTTATCAACACATGTATCAATTTTATCACTACTTTTTTCTCGTTTTAGAGTTCCACCTTTGTCACAGGAATCATCATGTTCAGGCTTTGATTGATCCCTTTTGAGGGTTCCAGTTTCATCCGAATATATACTCACATCATTTATCTCGTCTAATGTTTTCTCTAGTTCTTTTTCATAAGAATCATTTTCTCTAATGTCTATGTTTTCAACAGAGTGTTTAGAAATACATGTATCTTTTTCCAGTTTATTTGTTTTACCATCCACAGTGTCACCATTTCCTTTTGATTTCTCTGTCTCAATGTCCTCCTCTAATTCCACATAGTCATACTCTTGTAAAAGGTCTGCTTCTTTATAAGTGCCACCTTCTTTTTCAGTCTCTCTGTCTACAGACAACCTCTTCACTTGAAACTCTCCAGACCAATGTTTGTATTCACCTGAGAGACGTTTTGAATCTGGTCCTGAAAACCCAAATCCCTGAGACTTTTTCTCTGTGGGGGTTGGGGGCTGGGGTAAAGGTCGTTCTGACGGTGGGGGTGCTGGTAGGGGTCTAGTTTGTACAGGTGTTGGAAGACTCTGTTGTTTGGACGGTAAGACTGGTTTCCTGCTTATTGGGGGTTTGCCAGCAGTCACTGGCGTGGAATGTTCAATTAGTGTACTTCTTGAGCTTCTGTTGAAGTCTTTGGCACGTTTGAATAGCAAGGAAGAATTACCCTGAATGAATGATGCCAGTTTTCTCACATCACCATTCAGATCTTTAGCAAGGGAGGCAATCATCCCGAGATCATCTTTTTTATGAAAATCGCTGTTTGTGTTTTTCGATATTTGCCAGTTGGCATCGTCAAGGTGCTTGATGCTGATCCTGATTTGTTGAAGAGCTTGCTGCAGTGGAATTAGATACTTGCTTAGTTTACCAATCAATTTTCTGTCAGACAATTTTGCTGAGTTTGCAAGAGTTCCCTGACCAAATTCTACGAACTCCCCCAGCGCTTCAACAAGGCTGAGACAAGCTTGTTTTATATCATAGAGTCGTTGATCAATGTTCTCCTTTTTCTTCCATGAACTGTGTGATAGACTTGTAAATTTTTGTGTTGCTTTCTGAACATCTTGTTGAAGTCTAATAACAAGATCATTAGCAGCATCAAGATCGAGAGAAAGCTCATCGTAAATAAGGTAGTCCAAATTTTTGGTATCCATGCTTGAGCTGGACCATCGTTGGTTTCCATTTTCAGTTCCATCTGATGAATCCGATCTTGAAGAGATGACAGAATCTCTGGTAACCTGTGGTGGTATATCAAACTCATCTAAAGGTTCCTGATTGACTGTAACAGACACAGCTGAAAATTCTTTTGTCATGTTCGTAACAGGAGCATTATTTTTGGGTGTGTCATACAGGTCATCAACCGCATGTTCTTGGTTTATAGCCACAGTTTTTACATCCAGAACCTTCTTGGTGACAGGAGCATCGGGCTCGTCATAATTATTCTCATCATCTGAAAACTGCCTTGAGTATGAACTTTGTTTAGCCTTTTGATTTAGTTTCACTAAGATATCATCTTTAGACAATGGTATTGGGAGACTTGATCTTGGCGTATCATAGTCATCTAATAATGATCCAAGTGAGTTTGATTTGTGTCGTTTTGGAGTTATGACTGACAATGGAGGTTTTCCATCTACCGCTTTGGGATTCTCTTTAGGTACATCATAATCTTCTAGACCTGGCTGCTCTTCCAAAGACTTGGAAGTTGCCAAAATATGTGCCACTTTATTACTGAAAGAAGACTTCGGAACATCATAGTCTTCTAGAAATGACCCAGGAGATGAAGGTTCAGACTGAGTAATTTTCATGTTCTTAAACTCCTTTTCTCTTTCATTTTCTATAGCTGTCAGTCTGGGAACATCATAGTCATCCAACATGGAAGGTGGAGATTTTAGTTTTGGTGGCGAATCATACATATCCAAACCAGAGTCTTTTGATGATCTGATTGGATACAGTGCGGCTGCCTTGAGTTCCCTTTCTTTCTGTGAAGGTGGGACATCATACATGTCCAATGGTGTGATATCCATACTTGATCGGGCAGAATCACACATACTAGGAGGGTTTGATTTTGAAAAACCACTGGAGAGACTCATAGTTTCATCTGACATTTTGGAAGCTAGACTTGTGCGTACAGAAGAGCCCAATGTTGCATCATACATATCAGGATGAAGTTGCGATGGTGGTGTGTCGTACATACTCATGTCACCTGACATCATACTGCGATTTTGCGGGGGAGTGTCATACAACGACTGTTCAAAACTGGATATAGATGCATCAAGCTCCTCTCTTGATGAATGAATGCTATTTGAACGATAACTGTTGTTCAGCGAGGCCGGTGGATGACGACTTGGAGGCACATCATAGTCTGGTTGAAGGGAATTTGGTTGGTTGTACAGAAACATGTCACCGTGGCGATTTGGTGTCACAACCTGAAAATACAGAAATTACAGTTTTACTCCATGATACATCTATTCATCATAAAACACTACAAGAAAAAGTAAATATCCATCATATAATCACTATTTAAACCTTTACCACACGACATTTCAGACCTGTCGAAATTAACCATTAGCAGGAGACTTTTTGTGTGTGTAGAATGATGGAATACAGGCAGAAAAGATTGTGGGAAAAGGAGAAAATGCTGATTGCATATTCAAAGATAAATCCATTCATCAGACTCACATTCACCTAGTAATCCGCAAAAGTTTTCAAATTGGGAAATCCTTGAATTTTGTTCTGTGGTTAAGTTACAGGAAATTCCTCAAACTTAGATTTAATGTGCTTTATCTTGCAGCTTCAAAAACAAACATAATTACTGGTCTATCATTCATACTTTTATGAGCCATGTTCTGGCAAAAGTTGGTTTAATGTATCTTCACAATGTATTGTACCAAGCAAGTCATCACATAATTATGGATCCATAAAAATTATTTTGTCTACCAAGCAACTAAATAATGAGGTACAGCAGTTCTTGGACATGCATAAAATTTACCGAAGGCAAAAAGTTTCCACATAGGTCAGCCTGTGCAGACTGCCTGGGGTCAATATTTTTGCAAATATATTAAACCCCATTTTCATTGCATGCCTCATAAAATCATATAGTTACATATACAATGAAAAACAGCCAATCTAAAGCAATCTGAAAAGTTAACATCTTTACCAAGAAAACACATTCAATTTGTTATATGAAAAAAAAACATCCAACCTCTTGTAAACTTTATTCCAGAAAAGAATTAAAAAAAAACCCTTGTTGGAAAGAAGGCCAAACCCACAACTGACCCAAAAGAGTATTTTTTCAACAACATGAAGTACCAATTCCCATTATCCTTTTATTTCATGTTAGCTACAAATTCTGAACTTATTCAGTGTGTCCCATCTGACTTTTGAAACAGTGTCAAAAAGGATAGAAAACATTGTGGGAAAAGGAGAAAATGCTGGTTTTTCTCCTTTTTCCACAATGTTTTCTAAAAGTTTTCATTCTCAAAGTCTCCAAAACTCTGGATTGTGTAACAAAGGGTTCAATCCTAGTGTCCCCAAATTTCACATTTACAACAACCTCTGACATTTCAGAGATTTCCAATTATTTGACTATAATTTGTAATAGTGCCAATTTTGCCTGTCAGATCATCATCATTTAGACAATGAACATAATTTTGCCCTTTCTATGGTCCAAAGTTTTAAAGTAAGGAGAAGACCTTAGCTTCACAGAAGATTCTATTAATTAATTCTATCACAGCTATCCATAAATATGAAAAAAAAAAACCAACATTATGAAAAACATGAAGAACTCATTGATGTATCCATTACTGCTCTCCCAAAAAACATGTAAAAAAAAAAATCATTCATTCAAGGATTATAGTTTTTTTTATTTTTACAAGAAAATGCCTATCCATCTGCACATAATGTTTTTATTGTTTTGCAGCAGACAAATTTTGGAAACATCATTTTGCTCCAGCATGTATTCAATGTTTATAATGCATATTTCAAAATGATGTGTTTTTTTTTTTTAAATGCCCTTTGATACCAAGGTACAGACATTCAGAAAAACACAAACCCCTATACTAAACAATGTCCAGTGTTTATTGAGATAGAAAGCTTTTGAAAACATTGTGGTAAAAGGAAAAAATCCTGCTTGTAACTAGCATTTTCTCCTTTTCCCAAAATGTTTTCTAACCTGTCAAAGACAGATTCAGCAACTTAAGCCACATCCAATTTATTATCTGAAAACATTTCAGTTTGGAAAACTATAAAATATTGTCATTTGGCAAAGAGTAGACCTGTGTGTGAAATACTGGTCCTTTTATCCTAAGCTCAGCTTCAAAACAAGAAAAGGTTAGGAATGTCATGAAGGCTCATCATTGTTGTTTGACATTTGAAAAATATGCCAGCCTATGATCACCTCTTTTCAAACCCTTTTTGAACTCACAATCCTGTTTTTTAGAGACCCTGAACAAGGAGGCTTTGAAACAGTAATGTGCTGGTAACCAGTATCTTTTCCTTTTTCCACAATGATTTTTACCTTATCAAGAGCAATTTCCACCATTTGAGCCAAATTTAAAACATGGTTCTTTACATTAAGGCAGATGCACAGTCCCTGAAGAGTTAAACAATATTTTAGACTCATCTATAATGAAAGCATTTACAGACATCAAATTGACTCTTTACTAAAAAAAATAAATTATGTTTTTTAACAACCCTTAGGAAGAAGGCCTTCAAAACACTGTGGTTACCTGCATTTTATTTCATGCTTCCCGGTAGGATATCGAGAAATAGCAGTGAAAATATTTTTCGATATAACACGGGTACAACCAGTGAAAATACCGATTTTTATATTCTAGTTACCTAGGTAAATTGCGCGCGACTCACAACCAGATGGAAATAGGATGTCATTTACCTTACATTTCTCGCACTTGACATAATATTGTAATGCGTTGCTATGCGCGAGGGGTACACCACGGGGAATAATTGAAAAGAACTGTACTGGATTTTGATAAAGCTCCTCCAAGAAAGGGTTAAAAGCATGAAATAAATAGAATATTTGTTTTTTTCGGTGAAAGATCGAAATTTATTTCATCTCGTGAACACCATCGGTAATATTTTCACTTGTGGCTGTGCCACTCGTGAAAATATTACCGATGATGTTCACTCGATGAAATAAATTTCGATCTTTCACCGAAAAAAAAAAACAAATATCCTCTATTTCTTCTCCATTTTTAGTGTTACTATCCTTTCAAAAACAACTGATATCACAGCCACATTTAAATTGTTGTCTGCAAATGCTTTCAATAATGGCAAGTCTAAAGTTTTGTCGCATGTTCAAGAGTTAGATTTGTCTCAATGATAGGATCAGCAGAAAATATTGCTGGAAAAGCAGAGAATCTTGGTTACCAGCATTTTCTCCTCTTACCACAATGTTTCATAAAGCTTTCAACTTCAGGGTTGTTAAAACTCGGAATTGTGTGGCACAGGTTTAAGGTCTACAGCCCCCAACTTTATATATTGAAAGACGAAAGCTGCCGAGATTGGCCAAATAGCCTTTACAAGAACGTTGATGTTACACAATATTTACCAATGAGTTAGGGAGTCTACGGCCCCCTAACTCTCATATTAAAAGGCGGAAGCTGCCGAGATTGGCCTAATAGTCTTTACAAAAACGTCAGTGTTTACCAATGACTTAGGGGCCTTAGACCTTAATTTGGTGTCAGACAGTTTCCTCAATACCGCCAAGTAACATTTCGAGTAACATTTTGACTACAATCAGTGACCTTTCCAAAACCATGAGGCCAAACAGATGCTCATTTGTCACAATATTTCATGGTCCTTCACATTATCCATACTCCAAATGATGTTCCTTTTTTTAAATATTATCTTTCCCTCTGCTATACACAGGACATGTGACCCATTTCGGAAATTCAATGGAATCTTTTTGGTTGATATCTTCACCAGATGAGAAAATTTTAAAGACCAATTCATAAGAAAAGCTTTAGCAGACATCAGATAATATGATGAGGAAATAACTGAATGGTCTTTGAGAGGGTGGAAAACATTCTGGGAAAAGGAGAAAATGCTGGTTACCAGCATTTTCTCTTTTTCCCGCAATGTTTTCAAAAGCATTCTCCTACAGGTTCATTAAAAGTCCGGATCATGTTGTAATGGGTTGATTCTTCCGCTATGAATAATTTCAAATGAGACAAGTCTAAACTTTTGCTGCTTGGTACAGAGTTAAACATCAGTTAAAGCTTTGATATGAACAATAAAACAAGATCATCAAAAGAAAGTTACACAAGTTATTCAGTATGTCTTACAACTTTAAAACATGCCGGAAGCGTGACAAAAATACACACTGTAATATATATTTTAGGAACAAAATCTAGTATCTCATGCTTGATGAACAGCATCTTCTTTTGTCTTCACTCTTCACTGAAATTCCTGTGTTTCAACAGCCTGAGGAAACACAGTAGGACAAGGAGAAAAATGCTGGTGACCAGCACTTTCTCCTTTTTCTATGATGTTTTCTACCCTTCACCAAACAGCCCTGTGTTTTAGCCTTTTAAACACCCCAAGAAAGATTTTTCTTTAAAAAAGCATTGCGAGATCAGAGACAGTTCTGGTGACCAGTATTTTTTCCCTTTCCTACAATGTTTGCTGATCTTTTATGACAAATCCCATCATTTAAGCCACAGATCATTTGTCATCTTTCAATGCTATTAACTGCTAACATACAATCCTGAGTTTTAACAACCCTGTAGAAGATACCTTTGGCAAACATTGAGGAGAAAACAAGGACATGCTGGTAACCAGCATTTTCTCCTTTTCCCACAATATTTCAACCCTTTTAAAGACAATTTCCTCCCTTTGAGCCAGATTTGATATGTCATCTGCAAATGTCTTGGATTTAGAGAGGTCAAAAATATTGCCATGTTGTAACCTGTCAGTATGGACAAGTATAACCCTTTACCACACAATCCCAACTTTTAACGACCCTGAAAAAGAAGGCCTTTGAAAACACCGAGGGAAAAGGAGAAAATGCTGGTAACCAGCATTTTCTCCTTTTCCCACCATGTTTTATACCCTATTAAGGACAAATTTCGCTATTTGAGCCACCTTTAATTTGTCGTCTGCAAAGGCTTTCAATTTGGACAAGTCTAAAATTTCATTGTGTGGTAAAGCAATAAAACGTGATATAGACTTTTCTACAAATCCCTATAAAAATCAACCTTTTTTTTTTGTTCATCTGATAGCTTTGTCATGAATATCTACGAAATCCCTTCTGAAATGAATAAAACAACTTTATGCCATTTGCGATTGAAATGTAAGATTACTGCCTTTCAGTCATGAAAATTCCTTAAAAATAAAATGAAAAAGTAACTGTCCTTGTAGTAGAAACAAAATCTGTAGGCAATACCTGTGACAAAAAAATATGAATCCAAATTAGTTTATCTTTTTTTGTGAAATCTACATTTTTTCCCACAAAAAAACACTTCTAGCAGACATGCCTAACTCATTTACCCATGGTTACCCACAATGCACTCTGTGCACAGAATGAACACTCCTTAACTCCTGACCAGACGACAAAATTTTAGACTTGTATAAATCGAAAATATTTGCAGACGACAATTAAGATGTGGCTCAAATGGTGAGGTTTGTCTTTTAAAGGGTGGAAAACATTTTGGGAATAGGAGAAAATACTGGTTACCAGCATTTTCTCCTTTTCCCAAACTGTTTTCAAAGGACTTTTTCCTTCAAGGTTATTAACACTTGGGATTGTGTGTTGGTAAAGAGTTAACTTTTTACCAGACGACAAAGTTGTAAACTTGTCCAAATTGAAAGCATTTGCAGACGACAAATCAAATATGGATCAGAGGATGGGACTGTCTATGAAAGGGTAGAAAACATAGCGGGAAAAGGAGAAAATGCTGGTTACCAGCATTTTCTCTTTTTCTCACAATGTTTTCGAAAGTCTTCTTAAAATCTGAGAAGAGTTAAGCGTCTTGAAAACTCATAAAGAGCGATAAATGAACCAATCATCTGCTCCCAAGTTGATAAATTTCATGGCAGAAAATCTGTGGTTACACCATTATTGCAGTTGCCTCACAACAGCTGACAAAATAACAATGCTAACCCTTACTAGCTCCAAGTAAAGCCAAAAGACATATCTTTAATTTAGAAATAAGATCCAAAACATTTTAATTTAATTGTTTCTTTGGTCGATCTTGCTTCAAGTAAGTGGACAGTGTAGATCAAAGATCAGAGTGCACATTTTAGGCAGTTTGATCTTGATCTACACTGGCCCCAAAGGCAACCATATTAAATGTGAATGGAAATTGAACTCTTTACCACACAATCCCTAGTTTTAACGACCAATTTGAAAAATTTTGAAAACATTGTTGGAAAAGAAGAAAATGCTGGTAACCAGCATTTTCTCCTTTTCCCGCAATGTTTTCTAAAGGCTTCTTTTCCAGGGTTGTCAAAAGTTGGCATTGTGCAGTAAAGGGTTAACTTTTCAAACAATCCTTTGTTTGAACAACCTCAAGAAAGAAGGCTTTTTAAGACGTTGGAAAAGGAGAAAATGTTGGGTTAACTGCATTTTCTTTCTCCTTTTCCCACAATGTTTTCTACTTTTTTAAACTCAGATATCATTACTTGAGCTGCATTTAATAACAATTATGTTGCATGCAAATGCTTTTCATGATTATTAATCTTACTTTTGATGTCTGGTTAACTGAAGTAAGATTCAATACATCAAAACTGTAAAAACTGGCTAAAATGAGAAATGACTCTCATTATGAAGGATTTCTCCTTCTGCCCCAATGTTTTGAACACAAAAGCACTCAGCTGTGAAACAAACAAAAATTACCTTTAGGACGTAAAAATAGCATTTGGTCTATCCAGAAGTCACAACATTATTGAATCAATGGGATCGAATCATGACAGAAAACTGAACTGTCTGTCTTCACAGTAGCAGATTAGTTATTTCTGATAAGGGTATAGTTCTACATCAATTATATAACATGACTAACTGCATTAACCCTTTCCCAAACAAGCCTTTGTTTTAGGACCATGAGACAAAAAGGCCTTTAAAAACATTGGAGGAAAAGGAGAAAATGCTGGTAACCAGCATTTTCTCCTTTTCCCGCATTGTTTTCTAAAGGCTTCCTTCTTGGGGTTTATATAACAGAAGTTTTTGGATACAGGGTTATGAGGTAATGAGTAACCAGTCAATAGGAGAAAATGATAACCAGTCAATTATAAGAAAACAATGTGGGAAAAGAAGAAAATGCTGGTGACCAGCATTTTCTCCTTTTCCAACATTGTTTTTGAAAGGCTACTTCCTTTGGGTTGTCAATACCCGGTGAAGGCAAACTTTCTTTCCAGCAATTTTTTGCCTCTCACCTCTGTTGGTTGTGAGAAAAGTAGTGCGTGGCTTGGAAAGAAATTTGTGTCAGTACTGGTGTGAGAGAGCCAGCAAACAAACGAGTAGGTGCACTGATTCCCATGATACAACCTAAGCTGTTTAAAACGGCGTTAAACTCAATACAAAACAATCCTTGGGGTTGATAAATCAGTGATTTTTTGGATACAGGGCTATGAGGTAATGAGTAACCAGTCAATAGGAGAAAATAATTGATGGGTTTTGACTCACTAACTCAACAATCCAGACAATGAAGTCTTCATGGCAGTGCCTGTCTAGAATATTGGTGTTCAATACAAATAAACTGAATAAACTCTGGCAAACAACATCCGTCCTTCAACCCTCACATAGTTGAGCCAAAGTAGCACAGTTGGTAGTGTACAGGACTTGAAAACAGCGAGCTGCTGGTTCGAATCCCCAGCTTGGCCAATTTCTTTCCGAGAACTGATGATTGATCAAGGATTGATAGGTTTCAATCAGTGGCTTAGGAAGAGTATTGTGCAAAGTACTGCTCTCAGACACTCCAGAAAAGCATGGATAGGTGCCCTGGATGCCACAATGTAACTAAAATAATGTTGAAAATGGCATGAAACACCATACAATCCATCAATCAATCAACCCTTACATCACTGGGCACAGTTTTAAAAGACCGTGTAGATCAAGATCAGACTGCACAGAATGTGTAAAAAGTTATTCACTGGTTCACTCACAAGCAAAAACAGA
The DNA here is from genome assembly GCA_946811185.2 of Hippopus hippopus. NCBI lineage: Eukaryota > Metazoa > Mollusca > Bivalvia > Cardiida > Cardiidae > Hippopus > Hippopus hippopus. Next base: position 7,303,656 of record OX328103.1, on the reverse strand, counting down.
ATCCAAATGATGGAATCTTCAGTAATGTCTGCCCTGATTATTTGTTTTCAATACAAACAAGATCATTAACAATAGCCCTCTTTCAATCCTATTTGGGATTAACAGTTTCCAACACATCAAAATTTTAGGCTGGTCCAAATCTAAAGCATATGCAGACAACAAATTAGATGTTCGTTAAACAAGAGTTTTTGTTTGTGAAAGGGTAGAAAACTTTAGTGAAAAAGCAGACATTCTATAGTATGGTGGCATATTTCTGCCACGAGATACGAGATAGCTAACATGATAATTTTGGTAAATTATCGCGATAAATTAAAAGTTTCCTGGAAATCTTATCAAGATCGTGAAAAGTTTCATGATAAAAATATCACGATAAACTTAGTATTTTATCGCAAAATTTCTCCACCGTGCTCGGAGCCGACATGCGAGATAAAGTTATTGTGATAGTTTTATCCGTTTCTCGATATCTATAAATAGAAAATTCATCATTTGGATGAACTCGGTAGTTTTGACTTAAAGGGCAACTACAGCCAAAATCTCTTTTTTGGATATATGAATCCTTAAATGAAAACCATCTTAAAATAGAAAAACTGCATTTCAATGTCTATCATAGAAAGAGAGTTTTAAGCGAAGATGTGGTTTGTACACCTGTGCGAGTTTGTGAAATGTTCGATAAACCGGATGTGATGCCACTCTTATTTCGGCTTCTTTGTACTTTTTTTTTCTCAGCCTTATCCTCCCTCATGTCAGGAGACGACTTTTTTCGTCACAAAAATCCCTATCGTATGCCGGGTGCCGAGTTTAAGCCCTATTTCGAGCCAGGAGATGACTATTTATTTGTCAGTCTGCTGTCTGTCTGAACTAAATGACATGGCTTAATATCAGATCTACAGTTAATCCTCAAAAGGTTAAATAAACCTTCATGCCGATTGCAAAATTTTGAATAGTGCTAGTTTTTGGAGAAACAAAAATAGATGTTTCCGCATTTGACACTGTACATAAAATCAGTCTGATCTTAATATACACATACACTGTTCGCAAAAGGTCATTGAGTCGCGCTCAACAGCCTTGGGGCCTCACAGAAATTTAAATGAGGCAAGCAATAAATGGTAAATTCACTGTTGATTATCCATCTCTTTCATGAGAGAGAGAGAGAGAGAGAGAGAGAGAGAGAGAGAGAGAGAGAGAGAGAAGAGAGAGAGAGAGAGAGAAAGAGAGAGAGAGAGAGAGAAGAGAGAGAGAGAGAGAAAGAGAGAGAGAGAGAGAGAGAGAGAGAGAGAGAGAGAGAGAGAGAGTAGTTAGAAAAGAAATTGGACAAGCAGATTATGCGTATTTTTTTTTTTTTTAAAGATCGTATGAATGAGGAAAATACAAAAGTTATGACGTTCGACTTACCCATTTAACCTGTGTAAAATTCCAAATTCCATTTACATTATTTACGAAAAAGGGTTCAATATGGTCGTGAAAACAAAAGAGTAACTTTGTACATGACATGTTTATGACAAGTGCTTGTTAACCTCAAGCTGCAAGCCAGGTAAAAAAAACATATGTCAGACCATAACGGTGTGATATCATCACAAAAGAGGCACCGAATTAACCCTTTGTCCTTGTACATGGATGGAACACACAATTCTTTTCTCAAAATAAAAGGTTGGCGCACTAAAATTTTGTGTAAAGTTTGTGCACAGTTATAAATTTTTAATTTACGCTGCATTTTCATGGTCAGCATCTCTTATCTCGTATATGATTACAGGGAGAAACACGGTAGAAGACAGTTAAACACTTTTGGCCACGTTGGTATTTCCTTTTAAATTGTACGCCTTACATGTCTCAGTATTTAGGAAATGGACTGACCCTGTATTTTGCAGACGATCAAAAATGTTTACTGCATGATATGGAGGACAGGAAGGCAGGAGGCAATTCAGACAATCTTTTAACGTTGTTGTTGATGAAAGAAACAAATTTGAGATTATGAAAAAAAAGCACGTAGGAAAATAAATGAAGATCGAGTGAAAATTTTTTTTTCCTAACTTTAACAGCAAATTCAGGATGTGTGCTGGATTTAATGTTGTTCGTGAATGTTAAAGAGAAGATAAGATTTTTAAGGCAGATCAAGGCTTTTAATTCTTTCCAAGCTGAAGGAGACATGTAAAATGCTGACACTGATGGTGTAGATTCAGATCAGACTGCGCAGGATTTGTAGACCGTTAAATGATCGACGGTGTCCTATATTTGGTAGAAACAGCCTTAGAAATTAACTCGAATGATTTCCTTTTCACATTGCAACGTTCCTTCTTCCTTCTACGACCTAGTAGAAGAGAATTTTGGCATGATTCAATTATCTTGATTTATTATTTCTTTTTTTTATATTTATCTATTACAACTCGTTGATTAGGTAGTGGTACAATTGAAATAACATCAAGAAATAAATTTCAAAATATTTATGTTCGTTACCAGAAGAATAACTATTCACTTTTTTATAAGTACTTTCTCCACTAAGCTAATCCATTCAAAATTTCTTTCCTATGATTGTAGATGTAAGAGCGATATACCCCCGTCACGCCAAACTCTTTCTCACTCTCTTCCGAATTTTTTTGCTGATCGGACTGAAACTGTCTTCAGACGAAGTGGGCGTATTAGTATCCTTTTACGAAGGGTGCTCCAGAACTTTGAGCCTGCTCAAAATTTTTTGCCATCCATTCCGTCCTGTGATTAGACGGAGTAACAACGTACTTAAAGTGAGATGGACGTACTACGAACGGAACTGCTGTACTTCGATCCTATTAGAGACGCAGTGCGGTCGGGCAATAACCTGCAGTGCGTTTGCATTTTACCGACCGAAATTACATGTCCTTTCCCAGCCAGTTTTTCGATTTTGTTGACCGGGTTAAGACTTTCTGGGAATAGGTTTGGTGAGATAGGGGCTTCAGCCAGTATCAGGCCAAAATTATACGTTCATCCCCGACCGTAACCCGTTTTCCGATTATGTCAGGACGGGTTAAGACGTTGTAAGACCTAGTTTGGTGTTACGGGTCTATAGAGATTGAAACTCTGCAGTACACAAGTGATTGAAACGTGAAATAGCGATTTATATCTTTATAAATATCATGCAGTTTTCTCAATTTTCTGTGTTAGTTCATATATAGCGACTATAATTATCTTCTCACACTTGTGAGATCACGGCAAACTACCGGAAGTCACGGTTTTTTCAATTAGCGACTTTCACACAGGTGAAAATCCGAAAGTTTAAACCTCTATATCTCGTGGAGTAAACATTACAGAACGCTAACAAGATTTTTGTTAACATACTCTAGTGTCGTTTTATCCGATTTTGAAATGAAAATTTTGGTGTGGAGTTACCCTTTAATAAGACTGCAGTCAGTAAAATTTCGATTCATTAATTAACAATTGTAGCTTAACTGGTAAATTTTGACAATGCCCGAATGACAGAGGTCTGTAAAATCACAAAGACGACTTGAAATGCCTCCTACGAACAACTTTGAAACCAAACCGTACAGGGGAAAGGAGAATTCATAAGGTTGTATACGAAGGTATTCCGAAACCGTATCTAATTATAGGTATCATGAATGTCAGTTGTGGGCACGAAAGCAAAAAAAATCATGATAAGAGTTAGCATTATTGCGATATTTTTATCGTGAATTTTTTTGTTTTATCACGATAATTCTCTTAAATTATCATGATAGCTATCTCGTATCTCGCGGCAGAAATATGCCACCATACTATAGTGCAGTCTCATCTTGGCTTTAGTAGCAAAAACAAGCCACTAAAACCAAATTTAGTACCAACAAGCCTGTTTTCCATTATGTAATCACTCCAATTTCCCAAACTTTGAAAAAGCTGTCCATCTGTGGGGGTGTTAAGTTTATATGTAAATAGGTCAAAGGGTATCAGTTCCACCCTCATGGGCAATAAACATTTTGAAGATGTTGAAGTATCAGTAAAATTAATTACAAATGAATGACAACTTCTACACTTTTTTTTTTCCTTGCCTGTCAAAACCAATAAATCTTGCGGCTTTAACTTTCCCAACAGGCCGACCTGTGGAACGGTCATCTGTCATGTTCTCACCTTATCTGACCTATGTCATGTAATCGTAGGAATAAATCTGTCCAGTTTTTTCAGATTTTCTAAACACAATGATTGACAGATTGATTGATATCAGTAATGTCACATTTAGTTTTTTTGTAACTTTTTACCTAACCCTTTACCAAACAATCCATCAGGGAAAAAAAAAAAGACTTTTTCCCAAAGTTTTCTTTCAAAGACAGAAAACATCATTTTGAGCTAAAAAATCTCTTCTCAAATTTCCTCAAATGAAACATTACTAGAATAGGAGGAATTGCTTGTTACAAGACCCTAAAGAGAAAGACTTTTGAAAACCTTGTGGGCTAAACATCTAAAGCTGAAACTGCATATGGTGTCAACTCTTTAGCAAAAAACAAAATTATAGATTGCTCCAAATTGAAAGCATTTGCATACAAGAAAAAAAAGTTGCTAAAATGATGAGACTTGCGTTTAATAGGATAGAAAACATTAAGGGAAAAGGAGAAAATGCTGGTTTCCAGCATTTTCTCCTTTTCCCATAATGTTTTCAAAAGGCTTCTTCCCAAGGGTCTTCAAACTAGGGGTTGTGTGGTATGGTGTTAAAACATCTGTACAAAGTGTCAACGACCCCACTGGACATGTAAATGACCGGATAGAAATCATTCTTTCTTTCATCAAGTTCACGCCTTTACTTTTTAACTTGCTGACAGGCATAAGACCAGGCTGTCTTTCATTATGCATTGACCCATTATTGTACAGGCTATTTTCAATACCTTCTTCCACAAACTAGTAAGGAAAAACATTCTAAGAAAAGCAAATGCCTCTTGTAAAGGAGATGGAGAAGAAATGTGATAAAAGGAGCCATGCTAGTAACAAGTAATTGCTCCTTTCACCACAATAAGCCAATGCTGTTATTTTCTTCTTTATTTTCAGAAGCTATCCATCGCCTGGATATAGAATTTAGAAGTCATTCTTAAGACGACATGAAGCTGTATTTGCATAAATACAAACAAGATTTTATAGACGCTTTTCCGCACAATACCATTCTTTAACAACTCCAAGGAAGAAAGCTTTCGAAAACTTTGTGGGAAACGGAGAAAATGCTGATAACCAGCAAGTCTACTTGAGCTCCTCTTGCTGGTCAAATAGCAATTATTTCTGTAACCATCTTTCAGCATCACTTCATATACCAAATCAAGCATCCAACCACTTTGCCTTGCCTATCTCATTTGCATCTTTGTTAAAGGGAGGTAATAATACTAGCCATAATGCTGTATTTCATTAAAGGTCAGATAAATGATACATGTTACTATGGGGTTGTGTAACTTGTTTATTAGAATGGCTCAAATACAGGGACTGAATGCCAGGCTTTCCCCTCCCCCCACTTCCACTCCCAAGTCTTTGAATATTACATTACTAAGCTGATTATTGCCAACTCAAAATACATAAAACTTACATGACAAATTTATTATTTGAAAGGATTAATTAGTCATGCAAGGTCTATGCTTTTGTTAGATATTACTCTGTTCAACACTTTTTCATGTACAAATGAGGGAAAACTGTTAAATTCCAAGTAGGATAATCCTCTTGGAAAACTGCTTAACCCTTTACCAGACAACAACATTTTAGCCTTGTCCAAATTGATATCGTTTGCAGACGACAATTTCAGTGTGGCTCAAATGACGCAATCTTACTTTGATAGGGTAGAAAACATTGTGGGAAAAGGAGAAAATGCTGTTTACCAGCATTTTCTCCTTTTTCCCACAATGTTTTCAAAAGGCTTCTTTCCAACGGCCGTTAAGAGTCAAAATTGTGCGGTAAAGGATTAACTCTTACTAACTACACCAGACCATCAATTTCAGTCTCGAAATAAGACCAATATAAGAGCTATTTCTTGGTTGCTTCTGTCAGGACTGTTTCAGCAAGGCAGACAGTGTAGATCAATGATCAGACTGCATGTTTTGTGCAATCTGATTTTGATCTACACCGTCTAAATCGGCAACTATAGTAGTAAAAAAGGGACTTGAAGGACCAACACCTAGGCTGCTAAGCGTGACTTAATAACCTCTTGCAAACAGTGTAGATCAAGATCAGACTGCACAGAACATGCAGTCTGATCTTGGATCTATACTGTCCGCTAAAGAGATATTTTTCTCCAAAAAATTAGTTTAAAATTACATTACCCAGGGTTTTTGTGGTATTTGTCTAAGACAATACCACTAAGAGTTCAATATTGAATTTTGAAGACCATGTATCGTATTTTGTGCAAAGCCGAAGGAAATAAAACCAATTAAACTCAATTTTTCTTAGGCACATGAGTTTTTCGGTAGCACTCAGATATCTAATTGGAAATGGCAAATTAGAATACACTGGGTGAGGCCATCGATCGTGGAAATACTAATTTTTGATTAAAAATAGCTTCACTCGCTCACAGCCTTCTATTGGCGCAATGATACAAAATTTGTCTACCGATCGCTTGGTCCTGGGCTTTTTCATTCCAAAACCAGTTCGTCCCATGGCTTGTTCATCCCATGATTGCGCGCTACTCCATTTGACTGGGAATGAATATTTATAGATCGAAATAATTGGTTGTTATGTTGGGAATTTTAAATGTTAACGGCCAAAAATATTTCAAAATCAGTTTTCAGGTACAAACTTAATTTCATTCGATATATTCACATGGTTTCTCTCTCTATCCATCATGCATCCTACTGTCAAGGGACGTTACTCCTGATTCCTCCTAATGATCAAAGGGATACCACCAATACACAAATAATCCTACCTTTGTCATGAGTACTCTCCATTCAACCAAAAAGGTGTTCATTTGCTTAGTAGGTTGACTTTCAAGCCAATATTTTAATAATATTTCTCTTTTTCTTTCAAATTATAATTCCACACAATGGCTTCCTTGACAAATACCACTTCAGCGTTCTCAACGCTTTGATTATTACAGGCTTCAATGTTTTATTTTACTTATTCAGCAGGTTCAGGGTTAAGATCAGTACCAAGTGCTTATCAAACATCTTTTCAACAGTATATATCTTTATCATCCATCTTATCAAGGGCTGTGTCTATTTTCAGCCTAAATTCCAGTTAATCATGACTTCCTAGTTAAACCTTAGACCACAGACCATACCCAAGTGACATGTCTATTCCAGGAAAAAAAAAACGCATAATAAGAGCAAATGAGTCAAGGTTTCTAGTGTCCATTCTGTTGTCCAGAATGTCACAGCAAAGCCAGTATTGTATATCAAAGATCAGACTGCTTGTTTTGTGATGGCTGATCTTGATCTTCACTGGCCACATTGCGTAAAGTAGTGAAAGGCACTTTAAGAAGTTATCATGTTGGTGAACGCTTTACTATCTATAGAGCAATATGGCTGATGGCATAAACAGATATAAAATCTCTTCCTCTTGAAGCAGTTAATCCTGAAAGTGCCTTTCAAGACTAAAGTTGCCTTTGTGGCCAGTGTAGATCAAGATCAGACTGCACAAAATGTGCAGTCTGATCACAGATCTACACTGTCCGCCTTGCTGGGACATTCTGAACAAGAGAAGCCTTGAAATTACCATTATTTGGCTTTTATTTCCGTACTGAAAAGTTTAGTTCATTTTATTCTGCACTCTAAGTATTAAATGATATTTCTACATTAGAGTGAATTTTGAAAAAATTGTCACAAAATTTAATGCAGCCTTTTCGATATCTAATCTTAAGTTGCCATACAATAAAACTGTAGAGTAGAAAATTTTTAACTCTTTAGCACACAATCCCTGTTTTACAAAGCTTTTGAATCATTATTGGAAAAGGAGAAAATGCTGGTAACCAGCATTTTCTCTTTTTCCTACAATGTTTTCAACACTTTCACAGATGATCACCATCATTTTAACCACATTCAATTTAACATCTGCAAATGATTCCAATTTTAACAGGTGTAAAAGTTTTTTGGAAGAGAGTTCAAGACAAATTCTAATTGTTTCACCATGTCCTATGTTTTTTTTCCTCAGTTTCCAAACCTAATAACCCTTTACCATACACAACCGGACTTTTAAAGACCCTGAAAGAGAAGGCTGTTGAAAACATTGAGGGAAAAGGAAAAACTGCTGGTAACCAGAAATTTTGTCATGTGGTAAAGAGTCAAAGGCACCTACCACAAACAGCTTTTAAAACATTCTAACAAGTAAAGAAAATGCTCACATAAATGACATAACCAGCTAAAATCATTCAAAATTTAGTGTTCATACCTTTGTATTATTCTCACAACAGTTACTCATCTCAATTTAACAGACTTTTAAATGTTTGCTATGGACATATTACAAAACTTATTTAAAAACTAGTAATATCCACTGAGGAACTTTGTTTTTAAATTCAAAGCTTACTGTGGGGCTATTAAGGTACCCTTTTCCTAACCTCTGCATGCATTTTGTGTAATCTTCAGCTGGCACTACTTTCAAACACTTTTACAAAAAGGCAGGTTGCTCAAACTTTTTCAAACTTGCCCTTGATTTGCTTTGTCCATAAAAACAACTTGCTTTGTATTCAGTACTCTTACTTTTTAGACTTCGTACAACAACTTTAAATGCAATGCAGTCTCTTACTAAATTATGCGGTAAAAAAATTCCTAATTCAAAATTAACAACTACTTAAGGTATTAATCCGTTTCTCCATTCTTCAAACATCATCTCATAATTTTAGGTGCTTTGTAAAATAGTGAAGGAAAGCTTTCCTTGTAAAGTAGGCTATAGTTATTTTGTAGTTTGGAAAGGGCCCCATAGATTCACACAGAATACTCCTTTTTCCACTCTATTTGTCTGCAATGAAAATTTCAGACCTTTTTTTGGAGGTCAACAACTATGCTTTCTATGCTGTAGGGTTGTTCGTTATATGATGCATATGGAATTAAAGTATTTAAATACATTAATACTTTACCAAACAATTCATATTTTAAGGATCCTGAAGAAGATGGCTTTTGCAGAGCATTGAGGAAAAAGGAGAAAATGCTGCTATCATGTTCTCCTTTTCCCACAGTAATTTCCACCCTATCAAAGATCCAATGCTTTGAGTGATACTTGAAGTTAATGCTGTCTGCAAATACTTTCAGTTTATACAGGTTTTAAATTTAGTCATCTTGTACAAAATTAAACAAAGTTTAAAGCCTATCCTTTCTGTTGCATCAGTGCCCTGGTTGTTTGTTGAATCTTTGAGAGCAATTTTTGAAAACACTGCTACAAACAGAAAGATCACTGAGACTCAATTAGTCACACTGTTTTCTTGTTTGTGAACATCATTTATTACTTCCCTGTTTTTGATCAATATGTCCAAACAATTTCGTAGAGGGTTCAAATTTGGCGTAATTGGTTAGGACCCTGGGGGAAGTAAACAATCAATAGTGATTTACCGATTAACAAAAATAACACTTTTCCTAACAGCATAGGTAGATACACTTTGGCTTACTCACATAAACATCGATAATATTCTGCATGAGCTCAATAATTTGATGGAAATAACTTTACAGTGGCTTACCTAAACCAAATGTTATTGCATATACTTCTGTCTTTAACTTAAGTAAAGACAGATGTATAAGTTTAGCATTATTTCAGTTCATACCAGCATAAATAGCAAAATTTCAAAGGTGAAAAGTGATGATTGCAAAATTATGCTTGTTTCACCGTTTGACGTCAGCACAGCTGTCCCAGTTCAGTTGCTACAGTCATCCATGACATTGCTCATTTCATTGCCAACCTCATGGTGGTTTTTGTATGCTATTCAATGCTATTTTCAAAATTATTCCAGTTATATCATGGTGGCCAGTGCACCTCTCCATGCTTTCTTGAGTTTCCCTCAACAGTACTTCGCAAATTGTTCTTTCCAAGCCACTGACTACTTTCCAACATATTCTTCATCAACACAATGAGAGAGATGAATGAAACCTGTCACAATAACTTTTATCAAGCCTCTTAAAGATACTGGCAGAGCTCAGGATTTAAACCAGCAACCTGGTCTCAAGTCTTATCACCTGTACACTACCGCCTGCACGACTGGACTTGGCTAACATCATGGTGACAAATAAATATGACTATCTACTTTGAAACAAATTAATATGAGTAAGGAAATCCGTACACTCGTAACCAGCATTTTCTCCTTCTCCCAAGATGCTATCAAAACTCATGATTATGGGGTTAAAGGTTGAATCAATTTCTTGTTGATGCAGGTCTACCTGCTATATGATTGTCAATGCTTGTCCATGCATTATCATTTCAAACCCAAGGAAGACGTTAAAATCATTAAGTTATTCATGGTCATAAATATGTGTAATTGACATTACTATACAGGTTCATTTTAAATTCATAACAAACTATATTTATGAAAAGAAACAAAAATTTCTAGACATGAACTGGGATTTTTATTTTCTTCAATTGTGTAGGAAACATTTTTGGAAAATTAGCAATAATTGTTCTTAACAGAATCTAATAATTGCTTATATTCCTCCATTGTTTTCTAACGCTTTCAACCAAAATGTCGTGACTGAATAAAAAGTTCCAGTATGGTTATCAGTTTCATCCTTAAAAGTTTCAATCTTTTCCATCATGCTTTGATCATACAAGCGAAGTGTAAGAAAGTCATCTATGCTTGCACAAGTTTGAACACTTTATCAAACAACTATGCTTACACAAGTTTGAACCCTTAACCCTTTACCAAACAACAAAATCTTGGACTCAACAAATTTGAAAGCATTTGCAGACGACAATATAAATGTAGTTGAAATGCTGTTTTGTGTCTTTGATAGGGTAGAGAACATTGTGGGAAAAGGAGAAAATGCTGCTTACCAGCATTTTCTCCTTTTCCCACAATGTTTTCAAAAGCCATCTCCTTCAGGGTCTTTAAAAGTTGGGATTATGTGGTAAAGGGTTAATCAAACAACACCCAGTATTAAGTGGTCTTATGCAAAAAGGCTTCAGTTCATATATTTGTGTATTTCCTTGGTTTCACAAGTACTAGGCTAGGGCTCTGAAATGTCTTGCCCAAGGACACTCCCACGAAAAACCCAGCGGATCCAGTCAGGCTCATGAGTCCTTCTCTTTACCACTGAGCCATGCAGGACCCTAGATCATTGTGGAAAAGCAAAAGAATGCTGTTTACTAGGATTTTCCTCCATTTCTCCCACATTGCTTTCTAACCTATCAAAGGCAAATGCCAGCATTTGAGACATAATAATGTAAGTTGCTGTCAGTCAGCAAATGCGGAAGGACGAGCCTACAGATTTTTTTTGGTCTGGTTAAGAGTTTAAAGTTGGATGACAGAAAGGATCGACTGAGCATCTATTCTGGATCAAAGTACACTGTAGAGATTTATTGCAATATTTATGTTTAAAACTCAAATGACACCCACAGAGGGTGGGGCGAATGAAACCTCTTAAAGTCATATTTCCTTCATTTATTTTTGTCCTTATCTTCCTACATGATTTTTGTCCTATCTTCCTATAAAGCAGTTTTATCCTGGACCAAGCAAACCTATGTTTAAACAACAAAAAAAAAATTCTGAGACTGTGTGGATAAAGGAGAAAATGCTGGCATAAGATACTAGCAATTCATCTGTAAGCTACAATTTTTAAAGGCAGGCAGTGACAATGTCTGAACTCTTTACAAAACAAGAAAATTTAAGATTTGTCCAAATTGAATCCGTTTGAAGAAGGCAAATTAAATGTGGCCCAAATGATGATCTCTATCTTCGAAATGGTAGAAAACATTGTGGGAAAAGGAGAAAATGCTGGTTAGCAGCATTTTCACCTTTTCCCACGATGTTTTCAAAAGGCTTCATCCTCAGGGTTGTTAAAACTTAGGATTGTGCGATAAAGAGTTCAGTCTGTCCTCTGCACCAAAGCAGACAGCAACAGGTGGTATCATATAAATTGATATTACTGTCTTTTTCAGTCAAGGGTGACGGTATCTTGTCATTTTTATCCCTTTATCAAACAATCCTGATTTTTAACAACCCTGAGGAAGAGGCCCTTTAAAAACATTCTGGGGAAAAAACATTTCAGGGGAAAAGAGAAATTGCTGGAAAACCATCATTTTCTCCTTTTCCCCCACATTGTTTTCTACCCCTTTAACTCTTTAATCAAACGACAAAATTTCAGATTGGTCCAAGCTGAAAGCATTTGCAGACAACAAATTGAATAGCGCTCAAATAATTATTTCTGTCTCTGATAAGACAGAAAACGTTTTGGGAAAAGAAGAAAATGCTGCATGTTTTCCTTTTCCCCACAATGTTTTCAAAAGCCTCTTTCAGGGTTGTTAAAACTCAGGCTTGTGTGGTAATAGGGTTAAAGATAAATCCTATCATTTGAATCACATTTGAATTGTCCGCTGCAAAAGCTTTCAATCTGGACAAGTCTTAAATATTACCATATGAGAGAGAGTAAATATAAACACCTTTTAAGGCTTTTATTGTCCTATGATACAGGAATAACTAACCACTGAAATGCGTCATATGACGCGTCACACGATGCTAAGTATGAAAAGAATGTCACAGTTTTGCACTTGATGTCTTTCTCTTTCCCACAATAGAGATAATTTATACATAGATAAAACCCTAAATGCATTTTTACTCTTCAACTCTTTACCAAACGACAAAATTCTAGGCTAGTCTAAATTGAAAGCATAATTGCAGACCACAAAATAAATGTACTGAAAAATTGAAATTTGTTTGGGGAAGGGTAGAAAATATTGTGTGAAAAGGAGAAAATGCTGGTTTCCAGCATTTTCTCCTTTTCCCACAATGTTTTCAAAAGGATTCTTTCTCAGGATGTTAAAAGTCAGGATTATGTTTGGTAAAGGGTTAACAAGCGAAAAATTCTCTACTTGTCCACCTAGAAATCATTTGCAGATGACAAAGTATGGCTTAAATGACTGGATCTATTTCTAAAAGAAAAGAAAACATTTCACAAAAAGGCTAAAATGGTGCTAACCAGCATTTTTCTCCTCCCATAATATTTTCAAAGTCTTCTTTCCCAGGATCATCACAATGAAACTCTTTGGTAAAAGACAAAACCTTTATCAAACAACAAAATTTTATACTAGTCCAAACTGAAAGATTCTGCAGATGACAAAATCAAGGTGGCTAAAATGACAAAATTTGTCCTTGATACAGCAGAAAACATCGTGGGAAAAGGAGAAAATGCTGGTAACCAGCATTTTCTCCTTTTCCCTCAATGTTTTCAAAAGGCATCTAAGACAGGATCATTAAAAGTCATGACTGTGTGGTAAAGGATGAAGGATGAAATGTATAAAGATGGGATGATCATTTTTATTTCCCAATTTGAGATGAACATATTTATCATAAATCTGACAAATGTTATGAATAAATTATTTCAGACATCAGTATCATGTTGAGAAAAAAACATCACTGTGCAACCAGGATTTGTAACACTTAACCACTTGACAAAAATCCTAGATCTGTCCAAATTGAAACAGATCACAGAATGAAATTGTGACAGACAGACGATGGGATTTCTGAAATGGTAGAAAACACTCTGGGGAAAGGAGAAAATGCTGGTTTCCTGCAATTTCTCCTTTTCTCACAATGTCTTCAAATTGAGCCTTCTTTCAAAAGATAGATAAACTCTTGACTGCATGGCAAAGGGTTACACCATCCCACATCTTATCCTTTATTCAACAATTGAGTCTTGGCAGCATTGTAACAGAATTAAGAAGATTTTTTAAAATGTACAGATGAAGATCAGTCTACACAGAAGATACAGTCTCATCTTGCACCTTTATACCACAGAAATTTCCACAGTAGTCACAATGTTCTACATAGATTACAATTTAGATTTCAAATCGTATGCTCATATTACTAACCCTTTAGCACACAATCCCAAATTTAAATAACCATTCTGAAAACATTGTGGGAAAAGGAGAAAATGCTGGTTAACAAGCATTTTCTCCTTTTCCCATGATGTTTTCAAAGGCCCTATTCATCAAGATCATTAAAACTCGGGATTGTGCGTTAACCCTTTACCACAACGTCCCAAGTTTTAACGACCCTGATGGATAAGACTTTAGAAAACATTGCGGGAAAAGGAGAAAATGCTGGTAACCAGCATTTTCTCCTTCTCCCACGATGTTTTCCATCCCATCAAGTTCAAATTTTGTCATTGTAACCAACTTTAATTTGTCGTATGCAAATACTTTCCAATTTGTACAAGTATAAAATTTTGTCGTTTGGTAAGGTAAAGAGTTAAGTGATTGATTTATTGACTGTATGGTGTTTAACACCATTTTCAACATTATTTCAGTCATATGAGGGCAGCCAGTGCACCTATCCATTGTTTCCTGGAGTTTCTTTTACCACAGTACTCAGCACAATATTCTTTCCGAGCCACTCACTGCTTTCCCACATAACCATCGTTGAGACAACGGTCAGTGTGAGAGAGGAATGAATCGTGTCGCAATGTGTCATCAATCCTCGGAAAGAAATTGGCCCAGCCGGGAATCAAAGGTAAAGAATTAACCCGTTACCACATGATGCTGACTTTCAATGACCCTGAGAAAGAAACCTTTTGAAAACATTGTGGGAAAAGGAGAAAATGCTGGTAAGCAGCATTTTCTCCTTTTCCCACAATGTTTTACATCCTATCAATGTCAAGTTTTGTCATTTCAAACCATCTTTAATTTGTAGTCTGCAAATACTTTCCATTTTGTTAAGTACAAAATTTGCCATCTGGTAAACAGTTGAGGGTCAAATCTTAACAAAGTCCCACCCCACTTCAAATCGGCCATCATGAATCAGCAGCGTAGAAAAGTATGCAAGTGATTTGAATTTTTTATTGAACCCTCACAGAAAATTTTATTTCTACAAGTTAAAGATTTCACCAGATTAAAACTTTGTGGTTTACCAAGACCTTTCACCATCAAGTACATCCAATTTGATTTGCCTTTGAAATTGATCCAAACACCTTTTTTCAAGGTTCATCCCTAAGACGCATCCTTTTGATTAACACTTTTATGCCCAGATACTTTCTTATTAACCTTTTTCTCTGAATCTATACTAAACCCCCATTCCTTATTTTTCTATTACAATTGCTGCATCATCATCATCAACACAATCATGATTGTTGTTGCTGTGTAACTATCAGAAACCTGCTTGTATAATGACTAAATCATGATTTTTTTTTAACATCATTAATTCTTTTTTTATTTCTATTTATCAAGAAGAAATCATAATCATTTCAATACCACATAATATGAATTTCCACCAATATTGACCTCTTAACCCTAAACTACAAATTGCTGGTAACCAGCATTTTCTCCTTTTACCACAGTGTTTTATATCCTTCCCAAATCATATTTCAATCTTTGAGTCTCAATTATTTTGTCATCCCTATAACTGCTTTCAGTAAGGACCAATCTAACATTTTGTTGTGTGGTAAAGAGTTAATTAACTCTTTCCTCTCAATCTATGCTAAACCCCCCATTCCTTGTTTTTCTATTAAAATTACATTTTAGTCCTAATTATTACTGTTCATAAAACCATGAGATTGTTAGGTAGTGGGTTAACTCCTTACTAGACTACAAAAGTTTAGACTTATCCAAATTGAAAGCATTTGTAGACAACAAATTTAATAAGACTAAAGAACTGAAATTAGTTTTTGGCAAACAAAAAAAAATTGTGGAAAAAGGAGAAAATGCTGGTTATCAGCATTTTCTCCTTTTTTCACAATGTTTTTAAAAGGCCTTCTTGCTCAGGATCTTAACAACTCAGGATTGTTTGTTTGAGGTTTAATTCAGTTATGTTGTATATAAATAAAATTAATGTCCTTGTACTGTAAATTTCAATCTCCCAGACGTCTACCCATTCCCCCCCTGTCTGGGTATTAACTCCTTACCAAATAACAAAACTTTAGACTTAACTAAATTAAATGAACCATGCTCTGGAAAAAGGGGGCTTAATGCATCTCCACTTTGCATGATACCAATCAAGTTATCACATAGTCATAGATCTATAAAATCAATTTTGTCTAACAAGACTGAATCATGAGGTAAAATGGTCCTTGGACATACAGAAAATTGACCAATAGCGAAAAGTTTCGGCCCAGGTCAGCCTGTGCAGTCTGTGCAAGCTGACCTGGGTCGATACTATTTGCAGTACCTGATTAAGCCCCCTTTTCACAGAGCATGACTCAAATGCATTTGCTGACATTTTTGACTTTGTCTCAAATACTGAGATTTGTCTTTGGTTACCAGCATATTCTCCTTTTTCTATAATGTTTCTTAAAGCCTTTTACATCACGATCATCTAGATAAGTGACACTCTTGTAAACTGTCAACCCTTTACCAAAAAATCTTGTCTTTAAATGGCCCTGAGAAAGAAAGCTTTGGAAAAAAACATTGTGGGAAAAGGAGAAAATGCTGGTAAGCAGCATTTCTCCTTTTTCCACATTTTCCTTTTTCCATATTTTCTGTTCCATCAAAGGCAACAATCATTAGCTACATTTGTCATCTTGCAAATACTTTTAATTTGGTCCTATCAAACTTTTTTCCATATGTTAAAGAGTAAACCCTTTACCAAACAACAAAATTGTGGACTCAAATTGAAAGCATTGGCAGACAACAAAACAGACCAATGTTGCTAAAAAGATTAATTTATGTCTATGATAGGGTAGAAAACAATGTGGGAAAAGGAGAAAATGCTGGTTACCAGAATTTCCTTCTTTTCCATCAATGTTTTCAAAAGCCTTCTCCTTCGCAGTCGTTAAAAGTCCGGATTGTGCGGCAAAGAGTTAACTTACCTTGGTACTGTGGCTAAAAGAAAAGAAACCTGTAGATACAACTCTCAAAGAAACAGAAGCAATTAACTGGTGCAAATACAGTATTTCAGTCAGTTTTCTACTTTTTGATGCATGATAAATTGCGCTTTAAATGACTAAACCCATTTTAACAATAACACAAAACTGCAAATAAACCGACTTTAAAAGTCCTTTAGAGAGATATACAAAGTGTCGAATTGGCAGCCAGTCAAAATATACCCCAGTTACAGATTTGCATACAAAACATGGTTGGACATTAAACTTTAATTATGGTACAGACAAACAAAAAATGAAATCAGGTATTTGGAATAGTTATTTTTAGATCTGACTTGTTTATCACTGCTACAAAATATCTAAATTCTTTTTAGCAGAAGACTAACTAAACTTCAAAAATTTAGATTCATACATATTAAAAGCTTTTGAAGACTCTTGACTGTTGTCTGCAGTCAGTTTCTTGTACCTTTGCTTTAACAAAATCACATCTTTCAACGACCCCGAGAAAAAAGCTTTATAAAACATTGTAGGAAAAGGAGAAAATGCTAAGAACCTGCATTTTCTCCTTTTCCCGCAATGTTTTCTACCCGGCATAAAAGACAAATTCCATGGTTTGAGTGACATTTGTCGTCTGCAAATGCTTTCAATTTGGACAAGTCTAAAATTTTGTCATTCCGTAAAGAGTTAACCCTTTACTAAACAATGCAGACTTTTAACGACCTTGGGAAGGAAGCCTTTTGAAAACATTGCGGGAAAAGGAGAAAATGCTGGTAACCACCATTTTCTCCTTTTCCCACAATGTTTTCTATCAAATCAAAGAAAAATTGCACCATCTGAGCCACAATGGAATTGTCGTTTGCAAAGGCTTTCAATTTGGACAAGTCCAAAATTTTGTCATTTCGTACAGAGTTAAAGAAGTTTTCTGTTTTCTGTTATATGAGCTATTGCACAAAGAACAAAGACAGACATTTAACATTGTCTGATTTCAACACAATTCATTGGGCAGACCTCAGAATATCAAAACATGAAAATGGTCAAAGGATTTATGATCTACAATTGGCAAAGAGACAATTGCATGCACATAGTGATACCTGCATCAAGAAAACTGCAGTACGGTCAATGGTTTCAAAGGGTTTCAAAGAAATTAGTTTTTTAAAGGAATGCATGAATTTGAAATTATGCCAATTACTTGATTTCTAGCCTTTTGTCACAAATATAAGTAATTAGAATGCAAAAGGTAACTTAAGACAGTTTTGCTAACAGTATTATGGTCAAAATCAAACAGCACAGAACAAGCTTTTCGAAGCTCCGCAGTATTAGGAGCAATAATTGTTAACTCTTACCACACAAATCCCAACTTTTAATGACCATGAGGAAGAAGGCCTTTGAAAACATTGTAGGAAAAGGAGAAAGTGTTTACTAACCTACGATATTTTAAGCAACTCCTGTCATTAGTCCCAAATTCAAATGTGGCTCAAATGATGGAATTCTTCTATGAAAGGATTGAACTAGAGGCGCTTGA
The DNA here is from genome assembly GCA_946811185.2 of Hippopus hippopus. Lineage (NCBI taxonomy): Eukaryota > Metazoa > Mollusca > Bivalvia > Cardiida > Cardiidae > Hippopus > Hippopus hippopus. The sequence goes on along the minus strand of OX328103.1, from coordinate 7,285,272 downwards.
GCGCCTGTATCGCTCCACAGGCCTGATATTTCTATAATCACGAAAGGAAGTTTTTAACAATTATCATTCAATCCTGCATTTTAGCTCACTGAAGAAACAATTTGGTAGACAACCACCATAGGAACTTACCTGCAAAACAACAATGAAATCCAATGAATAGTTTTAGAGAAGAAATTTTTCAAAGATTTTACTTTATACCATAAAAGGAAAATGAGTCTCCCATAAAAGCCATGTTTTTTGACAGATCTTTTTTTTTTTTAAGGAATTCTGTAAACCTGTATCTAAGGAACATTCCTGCAAAATAATAATGCTATCCAAATAGCGGTTTGGGAGAAGATTTTTAAAGGTTTTTTACTTTGGTTGCCATGGCAACCAGAATTCTTCATGGAACACAATTATTTGAAGGAATTTGAAAGAGGACCACCAAAGGAACATTCCTGTGAAATTTGGTAAAAATCCAGTAAATAGTTTCTGAGGAGAAGTTTTTTAAAGAAAAAGTTTACGGACGCATGCACAGACGAACGGACGAATGAACGAACGGACGGACGGACGCTCACTGAAGAAACAATTTGGTAGACAACCACCATAGGAACTTACCTGCAAAACAACAATGAAATCCAATGAATAGTTTTAGAGAAGAAATTTTTCAAAGATTTTACTTTATACCATAAAAGGAAAATGAGTCTCCCATAAAAGCCATGTTTTTTGACAGATCTTTTTTTTTTTAAGGAATTCTGTAAACCTGTATCTAAGGAACATTCCTGCAAAATAATAATGCTATCCAAATAGCGGTTTGGGAGGAGAAGATTTTTAAAGGTTTTTTACTTTGGTTGCCATGGCAACCAGAATTCTTCATGGAACACAATTATTTGAAGGAATTTGAAAGAGGACCACTAAAGGAACATTCCTGTGAAATTTGGTAAAAATCCAGTCAATAGTTTCTGAGGAGAAGTTTTTTAAAGAAAAAGTTTACGGACGCACGCACGGACGAACGGACGGACGGACGCACGACGGACACAACGCCATGACAATAGCTCTCTGGCCTTTGGCCAGTGGAGCTAAAAATTGTAAGAAAGAGAAAATGTGAGCTCTCCTTTTTCCAACAAAATGTTTTCAAAAGCCATCTTCATCCTCAGGGTTGCTAATCCATGGAATTATATTCAACCTATCAAATTTATACATTAATTGCAAAGCAAATTCTAAACATTGTATAAATCATATTCAGAGATTCTTTCCTGGAAACCTAACCAATACTGGAGCTGTTATGTTGGTAGTTACAAAGGTTGTCCCTGGTCTTTCACTCTTTACCAGATGACAAAATTTTGGACTAGTCCAAATTGAAAACATTTGCAGACGACAAAATAGATGTGACTCAAAAATTGAAATTTGATTTGGGAAGGGTAGAAAACATTGTGGGAAAAGGAGAAAATGCTGGGTACCAGCATTTTCTCCTTTTTCCACAATGTTTTCAAAAGCTCTCCTCTTCAAGGTCGTTAAAAGTCATGATTGTGTGGTAAAGAGTTAAAGGATTGGAACCCCAAACCTTAGATTTGAGGGGCCAATGCTCAACCCCAACACTACTCTCACCCGCTACAAAACACAGGATTGTTAAGTAAAGGATTTAAGGCCTCTCTTCATTGATCTACAAACCAGGATCCATCTATTTAGTCTTGCTTTTTTATTTACATTAATTTACTCTATGTAAACAGTTCAAGCATTTGGGCTTATTTTATTTATACATGCAAAACTGGAACTAGACATTATACATGTAACTCTTAGCATGGCAGCTGGCTCCCTGCTTTCTACCATCAGGAAAGCAAATATAATACATGACTTGTAATGTAATGTTGGAAATGTGCATGTTGCTTTGGCATATTTTGCTGTATTTCTCAAAAAGTGTGGAAAAACCTTGTCTTATCTTCCACATACAAACTGATGCAGCTCCAAAAAAAGCAAGGAAGGTCTCAACCAAATGTCTTGTTGCAGCCATTTGAAGTGTGTAAAAATCTGAATCTGTCTTAGGAAGGGTTCAACAGACAGGTGGAGTACCTGATAAATTCTGAACTCTTAGCATATGAAGAGCAACGTAAGGTGCTTTGGTCAATACTATAGATCAAGATCAGACTGCATAGAATGTACAGTCGGATCACTGACCTAAACTGTCAACTGTTTTAAGATCAATTCTTGTCAAAAAACCTTACGAAGGCTACTATACAGTTTTTTGCTAGCTAACAGTTAGTGAAAAATAATACCGTTCCAAGCAGACTACAAAGTTAATTACTGAAGATTTCCATATGTAATGGACTGAAATCTAAACAGAGCCAATCCATTTAGTTTAACTGTTCATCTATTCCTTCTTAAGTATTAACCAAACAACATTTTGGCATCCACATTAAAGCTTTTGCAGATAACAAATTAGATGGGTCTCCAGTGATGAAACTTGCCTTTGAAAGGGAATAAAACATTGGTGGAAAAGGAGAAAATGCTGGCTTCCAGCATTTTCTCCTTTCCCCAGTTTTCAGAAGCCATTTACCTGATGGTTGTTAAAGCTTGGTATTGTTTGGTAGAGTTAACAGAAACAGGAACACTTTATTACTGTACAAATTATTTTTACACCTGGTAAAAGCTACGAAATAATGCTCCAAAAGAGACCCATTTTAAAGAAAAGGACATTTTAATTCAGAACAACACGTTACAGTTTCAAATTGTAGCTTTTGAAAACCTTGTGAGAAAAGGGGCAAATGTTGGTAATCAGGGTTTTCTCATCATTTGAGGTACATCTCAGTTTATTTCCTGCAAAGTTTTCAATTTAGTCAAGTCTAAAGTCTTTACCAAACGATAAAATTTTAGATTCATTTAACCTGAAAGCTTTTGCACACGAAAAATTAGATGTGGCTTAAATGGTGGAATTCGTCACTGAAAGGGTAGAAAACATTGTGGGAAAAGGAGAAAATGCTGGTTACCAGCATTTTCTCCTTTTCTCACAATGTTTTCATATGGCTTCTTTCACAAGGTCATTTAAAGTCAGGATTGTGTGAAAAGGGTTAAACTGTGTTGTCTGGTAAGTAGTTAAGCTGGAGAAAATGTTTATCATGAGGAACTGAGGATTTTACTGTTAGTTTGGATTAACCAAATGGAATGAGTATTAACTCTTTACCAAACGACAAAATTTTGGACTGGTCCAAGTTGAAAGCATTTGCAGACAACAACTTGAAAGTAGCTCAAATGATGATTTCTGCCTTTGGTAAGGTAGAAATCATTGTGGAAAAAAGAGAAAATGCTGGTTACCAGCATTTCTCCTTTTCCTACAATGTTTTCAAAAGGCCTTTTATTCAGGGTTGTTAAATTTTGGGACTGTGTGGTTTTGAGTTAACTGTTTTCTTTGAGGCCAAAGTCTACCAAAGTATGGGTGTGCATTATTTCTGCTAAGTTTCCATTCAGATGGTAACCATGATGTTCTCCTTTTTCCAAAATGTTTTCAAAAGGCTTCTTCTTCGGGGTCATTTAAACTCAGGATTATGATGGAGCCAGCATGTTCTCCTTTTTCCAAAAATGTTTTCAAAAGGCTTCTTCTTCTGGGTCATTTAAACTCAGGATTAAGATGTAAAGGGTTGATACAATTCACATACATAGCAGACAGAAGCATATCACAATTTATAGCAGAAGGCTTATCAGTTCTCAGCATGCACTGCAGACAAAAAAGCTGGTGAAAAGTTTTACATTTTAAGTGCCAATCTTTCTCAATGGGAGACAGATAGGAATTCCAAAAATTACAGGGTTACCTAAGTTTCTCCAGAAACTCTTAACTTTTTATCAGACAACAACATTTTAGACTTGTCCATATTAATAGAATTTGCAGATGAGAAATCAAATGTGACTCAAATGCTGACATTTGTCTTGGTAATATTAGAAAACTATTGAACACTTCACCACACATAAGGAGAACAAGGCATATTCATCCATTTTATGAATACTTGACACGCTGTATTATGAAAATAGGACAAAGACAGCAATTAAATGATCAATATTATCACTTTGCAACAATATCTGATATGCAGAATCACTTAGTATCCATTTACCTGCACTTTGAAGTATCTTTGTTTGTAACTCTTTACCGAACGACAAAGTTTTAATTCGATCAAATTGAAAGTATTTGCAGTCAACGTGATTGTTGCTCAAATGATGGGGTTGTTCTCTGATTGAGTAGAAAACATGGTGGTAAAAAGGAGAAAATGCTGGTCACCAGTATGTTCTCCTTTTCCCACAATGTTTTCAGAAGCTTATTTTCTAAAAGGTCTTAAAACTCAGGACTGTATGGTACAGTGTTAAACCTGTACCACACAATCTCAAGTTTTAACAACCCCAAGAAAGAGGGATTATTATAAACATTGTGGGAAAAGGAGAAAATGCTGGTAACCAGCATTTTCTCCTTTTCCCACAATGTTTTCTACCATTCCCAGAGTAAATCTTATCACTTCAGCCCTTTTTAAGTTATTGTCTGCAAATCCTTTCATTTTGGACAAGTCCTAACTTTGAACATCCTAATTTGGACAAGTCCTAAATTTTACCACCTGGTAAAGAATTATAATTTTGTCATCTGATTTGTTTAAGTTCTACCATTTCCCTAAAAAGGGTAGGAAACCCTTTTTCCTCCCCACGTTGGATGAAAAGGTCGAACCCCGTCAAGCATCTGAACAAAATTGGTTTTTCGGATCAAGGACTTGTCATCTCTGACAGAAAAAATGGCTTTTAAAGGCTTCCCTATTGTTTTTGAGGACATGTGTCCATTGAAGAGTTTATTGATCAGGGTCTCCAGGAACTAGATTATCATCCATCAACCCTGTTTCTATATATAGAGGCATCCTGTCACGCTCCTTTTTTGTAACTCTGTGCCCGACGACAAAACTTTGGACTGGTCTTAAATGACTAGATGATTCCCCAGGGTCAACATGTAGAGCCCGCCTCCGGCGAACGACCTTCAGGTGTGATCTTGACCTCGAAACTACCTGACCAAATGTTTCAAATGGTACTTCTACTCTTGAAGGAGAACAATTGTGGCAAATTATCTTGCAATCCATTCATAAATGTAGAAGTTCTGATCACAACAAAATCTAAACCGACACACCCATGGACAATTACACCAAACATTGTGACAACTATGTCTCGCTCACCACAAGCAGGCTCCCCAAAAACATTTGAGCCATGCTCTGTGAAAAAGGGGCTAAATGCATTTGCAAAAAAGTATCGACCCAGGTCAGCCTGCAAAGTCCGCGCAGGCTGACCTGGGGTGAAACTTTTCGCTACCGGTCATTTTTCTGCATGTCCAAAGTCCAGTGTACCTTATGATTAAGTCAGTTGTTAAACAAGGTGGCTACTATGGACCCGTAAGTATGTGATGGCTTTCTTGGTATCATGCATCACGGAGATGCATTAAGCCCTCTTTTGCCAGAGCACGGCTCATTTTTAGATGACAAAGTGTGGCTCAAATGACAGGATCTGTCTGTGAAAGGATAGAAAGCATATACATGCTGGAACACATTTTAGACCTGTCCAAATTGAAAGCATTTGCAGATGACAAAATAAATGTTATCCAAACATTGAAATTTATTTCAGGTAAGGGTAGAAAACATTGTGGGAAAAGGAGAAAATGCTGGTTACCAGCATTTTCTCCTTTTCCCACAATGTTTTCAAAAGCCTTCTTCCTTAGGGTCGTTTAAACTCGGGCCTGTGCGGGAAAGGGTCACGCAGGGCTAGAGATGTATAAAGGAGTTAAATATCTTCCAATATCCGTTTTTCTGGGTACTTGAAGGATCGTTTCTAATCGGATGTGAAATTGTCGATAAGAACAAAGACTGAGGACAACACAGTTGATACAACTTTTCACCAGACCACAAAAGTTTAGACTTGTCCAGTTTGATTAGCACTGGCCACAAATCAAATGTGACTCAAAGGATGGAATTTGTCTTGAAAAGGACAAAAAATCAAGAAGGGAGAAAATTTCTTAGACCAGCCTGTTCCCACAATATTTTAACCCTAATATGTCATAAATCAATCTGACATTTTCACTGTAAAGATAAGACCCTAATAAGAGTAATTTCAGAGTAGTTTTTGTCAAGGATGTCTCAGTAAAGCAGACAAAGAAGATCAAAGATCAGACTGCATGTTCTGTGTAGTCTGATATTAATCTACATTGACTGCAAAAAACAAAATAATTCTGAAATTTTCCCAAAGGCCATCAAAACTTCAGATTGTTTTGTTCAGGGTTTGACATAAATAGTTTGGTCTGTATTTGGGCGAAGGAATGGTCATTTCCTTAATTTACAAGACTAAGGGTTTGAAGACCACTAAATGTGACATTTTCATTATTTTGAACACATGACAGATTTTCTATAATGGTATTAATATGATTGTTTCTTGCTAGATCCTAAGAGTGCCAGAAAAAGGAAATGCTTTTTGTTACAAGCAACTTTGGCTACCTTGTTTTCACATGTATTCCTGTATCAATCCTTATGCATTTACCAGACAATCCAGATATTCAATGACCTTGAAGCAGGTTTTTGACAACATTGTTCCAAAAGGAGAAAAACACTAGTACCAGCATTTTTCTCCTTTTCCCACAATGCTTTCTAACCTTCCAAATATAAATTTAAATGTCACATTAATTTTGTCATCTGCAGGCACTTTGAATTTGGACAGTGAAATCTAAAATTTTGCTGTTTGGTAGATTTAAGTATTTACCAAATAACAGTCATAGACTGGGCCAAATTGAAAGCATTTGCAGAAAACAAATTGAATATTGCTCAAATAGTGACATTTGTCTTAGATGGGATAGAAAAGATTGTGAAGATAAGTAAATGCTGCTTACCAGCATTTTCTCTGTTTCTCACAATGCTTTCCAAAGTTTCATAAGTTGTTAAAAGTTGGGATTGTTAGGTACAGAGTTAAGTTATCGAAGAACATATTGTGCCTGTCCTGGCAGACCTAACATTGGCTGGTATGGTATCATACATAATCTCTCACTGTTTTGTTTCATATATTGTTCCAAGTTATTTTTTATTTTTAGCTTCAAAAACCTCTTAGGTTGACAATACATGTCAGAATAATGGTTTTTATGTCAGAGGGAAGCCAATTTCATATATTGACATAGGAGTAAATGTCAACAAGACTCAAAGATTAATCAATACTTATTATTTCTATGAACTTTCATAGACTGATTCTGTTCTGAAGCTTGTGACAATAGTGAAACAATTTTTCAAAGTACTGAAAGTACTTTTCTTCTCCACACCCCTCCTCCCACACTCATGAAGTTAACATAAAATGTAATGCAGTGAAATAAATTGAGTCTTTCCCCCCTCCCACCCCATTGAAGTAAACACTGCAATAAAATTTATTCTCCCCTACAATATTTTGTGGCTACAATAAATTTTTCCACAATGTTTTCAAAAGCCTTCTTTATACCAGTACGTAAAATACAGGATTATTTGGTAAACTCTTTACCAAACGAGAAATAATTACACTTGTCAAATTCAAAGGCATTTGTAGACAAATTGAATGTTGCATTTTGTATAAAATTTGTCTTTGAAAGGACAGAAAACACTGGGGGAAAATGGAGAAAACGCTGGTTACCAGCATTTTCTCCTTTTCCCACAATGTTTTCAAAAGCCTTCTCTCTCAGGGTTGTTAAAACACAGGATTGATTGGTAGAGGGTAAGATATAAATGCACTGTGTCACTTGATATTTGTGGTGCATCTACAAATAAGTCTGAATGGTTTTGTATACAACTTTTTTTTAACTGTTTACCAAATGACAAAACTTTAGAAATGTCCAACTTGAAAACATTATATTTTGCTATTCTCCTTTCTCAACAATAATTAGAAATTTTCTACCTGTTCAAAGACACATCCTTTGAGCCTCAATTTAAATTTGTCGTTTGCAATTGCTTTCAATTTTGAGCAGTATAAAATTTTGATGTTTACATGTAGGTATAGAGTTAACCATTCAACACACAATCCCCAGTTTCAAAGGCTCTTTAGAAAATGCCTTTTGAAAACATGGTGGGAGAAGGAGAAAATGCTGGTAACCAGCATTTTCTCCTTTTCCCACCATATTTTCTACCTTCTCTAAGAGAAGTTCCATCAGCTGAACCACATTAAATTTTTGTCATCTGCAAATGCTTTCGATTTGAAGGAGTCTAAAACTTCGATTGTTTGATATAAATTTAAATGCATTAATCTTGTTGAAAGCCAAAAGTAAACATCAAACTTTCCATAAATGGGTAAATTGAAATTAGAGTCCCTTGAATAGAGATAACCATTTTAACTCTATACAGACGACAAAATTTTAGACTTGTCCAAATTCAAAGCATTTGCAGACCACAAATTATATGTGCTTCAAACAACTTGACTAAATAGGAAAGAGTAAAAAACACTATTGGAAAATGATGTAAACCAGCATTTCCTCCTTCTTCCGCAATGTCTTTAAAAGTCTTCTCCTTCAGGGCTGTAAAATCTTGTTTGACATAAGGATTAAGCCCCATCTTTGAAACCTTTCAGATTACATCATGTCTGAATTTCAATTTAAAAGGCCATTCACACAGGCTGTGATAAATTGGTCTTTGTTAAGGTCATTTGCTGAAAGCTTTCAAGGTTGTCTGTCCAAAAAGTTTCACCCTATCAGACAACTAACATGTGTTTAGCACCCTGTGGAAGGCCAAAGAAAACATTTTGGAAAAGGATAAAATGCTGCTTAAAAGCATTACTTCCTTCTACCACAATGTTTTCTACCTTTCCTACGACAAGTTTCATCATTGAGCTGCATTTTATTTGTTGTCTGCAAAATGTTTTTAATATGGATGGTCTAAAATTTTGTCATCTGGTAGAGAATCAACTCTTTACCAAATGACAAAATTTTGGAAAAGATCAAATTGAAAGCTTTTGCAGACAACAAATTAAATGTGACTTAAAAGATGATTTTTGTATTTGATAAGGTAGAAAACATTGTTGGAAATGGAGAAAATGATGGTTACCAGAATTTTCTCCTTTTCCCACAATGTTTTCAAAAGTCTTTTCTTTCAGGATTGTTAAAACTTGGGATTGTATGGTATATAGGGTTAACTTGATCAACAAATCAATCAAATTGAAAACATTTGCATAAAAGATTAGATGTAGCTCTACTGATTGGACCTGTCTTTGAAATGGCAGGAAACAATGTGCAAAATGGAAAACAGTGCTGGTAACTAGCATTTCCTTCTTTTCCCATAATGTTCACAGAGGCCTTCTTCTTCTGTGATGAAACATGTGCTTGTCTGGTGAACAGTTTACCGTTTTTTCACTTAGCACAGGTATTTGTGTTAGATTTTATAATCAGGTAAGATTTGATTCTGAAAATTAATACAAGCTTACCAAGAGTACTCACTGTCCTCAAATTTGAGGACAAATTTAGGTTTGTATGAGGACTATTTCATCACAATGCCACAATGAAAATATTTTCTACCAGTGTATCATAACACTGCACATGAGAAGGGGACCAAGGACAATCACCCCCTTTGTTATCTGGTACCCCAATATGCCTAGAGCAGCAGCTGATACTACAACAATGGGAACCAACCAGGGAGGTCAAGTCGTTGAGGTCACCAGATAAGGGCGTAATCACTTGTAATAACTATCCCTAAACTGCATTTGGTGCCAATATCGTTTATTGTGATAAAAACCAGATGAAATGAACTGGACACACAATAGAACTTTTCCTACAGTTGCGTTTTGCTATCTATACAGTTAAGAGTTTTTGAAAACATAGTTACAAATAAATAAATTGCACAGAATGAGTAATTTATCCATTTGTCCCAATGCTTTCAAACACTCTTTATTTCATGTTTATAAAATTTGCATAATTACAAATTAAAGGTTAATTTAAAGGCACATTCTCCGGTTCTAATTTGTCTGAAACCAATGACCATGGGGTTATTGGATATCACAGACAAAAAAAATTAATAATCAGGGCTGCCTGCATGGTCAAGAATTGTAACTCCCGTTTTGCTTTCCTGGACTTCAACTTTTACCAATTCTATTTTTTAACTATCCTGGGAAAAAATCCAGCATTTTCTCCTTTTCCGACTATAGTTTTCACCCTTTCAAGGTGAATCTTACCAAATGGGTGTATTGTTTGCTATGTTTTCAACATGAGTAAATCTAAAATTTTGTCAGCTTATAAGAAGCATTATTACTACGAAAGAAGAGAAATGGTTTAAGCCATTACCCCATTTTGTATATACACAGGCCTTAAATCTTCAATCCCAGAGAGAGATAAAAAAAAAAATTATGTCTGCCACCTTCATTTATATCTATCTGCTTACCTCTTTACCAAACAACAAATTTTTTAGACTTGCCCAATTTCAAAACTCTAGCCGACGACAAATCAAATATGTCTCAGTTATAGAAAATTGTCTCTAAAAGGGTGGAAAACATTGTGGGGAAAAAAGAGAAAATGCTGGTTATCTGCATTTTCTCTTTTTTCCCACAATGTTTTCATAAGGCTCTTTCCTCAGGGTCGTTTTAACATTGGATTGTTTGGTCCAAATTCAAAGTTCTAGCAGACGACAAATTAAATATAGCTCAGTTGATAAAATTTGTCTCTGAAAGGGTGGAAAACATTGTGGGAAAAAAGAAAAAATGCTGGTTACCAGCATTTTTTCTTTTTCCCCCACAATATTTTCATAAGGCTCTTTCCTCAGGCTCGTCAAAATACGGGATTTACTTGTAAAGCGTTATGTCTGCTAAAACGGTAGAAACCAGACAGCCATATTTATGGACCCCCTAAAATAATGGTTCCTTTATCCCGTCACTAATCACAACTTCTCATCTAGTAATCAGAGTCCAATTCCAGTTTATTGTGCTAATTACAGTCGATTTCATTTTATGAATATCAGCATCAACTTTCATCTCAAATGTTCTCTCAGATGATCCTTTCTGTAACCCCCTTAACTCTTTGCCAGCGGACAAAATTTTTCACTTGGCCAAATTGAAAGCATTAGCAGACGACAAAATAAATGTAGCTGCAACCATAATTTCTGCCTTTGATATGGATAAAACATTGTGGGAATAGGACAAAATGATGATTACCAGCGTTTTCTCCTTTACCCATAATGTTTTCAGAAGCCTTCTTCTTCACAATTGTTAAAACTCTGGATTGTGAGGTAAAGGATTAAACACTGTACCCCTTGACCATACAGTTCTTATGACGCTGAGGTTAAATGGCTTATGAAAACATTGTGAGAAAAGGAGAAAATGCTCTAACAAGCATTTTCTCCTTTTCGCACAATGTTATCTAGCCTATCAAAGACAGTTTTCAGTTTTTGAGTCACATTTGTTGTATGCAAATGTTTTCAATTTGGAAAAGTCAAAGATTTTGTTGTGCAGTAAATGATGCTGAGGTTATATGGCTTTTGAAATCATCGTGGGAAAAGGAGAAAATGTTGCCAACCAGCATACCAGCTTTTTCTCCTTTTCTTGGCATATTTTTTTTTAATTTTTACTAAATCAAAAATAATTCTAACCTTTCTAACCTTGAATTTGGTTTGCAAATGCTTTCAATATGAATATGTCTAAAATGTTTGTTGTTAAATTCCTGTCTGAAAACACTGCAGCAGAAAATTTTTAACCCTGAAGCTGCTACAGGCCAGTAACTGCGCTTCTGCAGAGAGTGTAGAAAAAGATCAGACAGCACAGAATGGGCAATCTTATCTTCTAGGGCTAAATTGATTTTCAGTGAAAAGTTGTAAGTCAAAAAAGGGGGTTTACTGCGTCAAAAATATTTTGATGGTTACCTGCCACTGTTGTATGGGTTCCCCTTCTCATAGTTAACAACTGATTCATGTTTGAAACAAACATCTTCACTCACTACCAAACGACATCATTTTAGACTTGTCCAAATTGACAGCATTTGCAGACGACAAATGAAATGTGACTGTAAAATAGAAATTTGTTTTGGGAAGGGAAGAAAACAGTAGTGGGAAAAGGAGAAAATGTTGGTCACCACCATTTTCTCTATTTCTCACAATGTTTTTAAAAGGCTTCTTTCTCAATGTCGTTAAAGGGTTAAGAAATGACAGAGACATTATAAAATGTCAAATTTTTTGCAGGAAGTCAATGCAGACAAGGACAGGGCTATGACAATACCTCAATGTTTTCTTTGAAAACAGCCAAGCTGAAAATGAACATTATGCTGTAGCAACTTGGGCACACTAACTGGCCCAGAGAGAAAGTTAATGAAATGGCCATAAATTGGCAATTTAACATGGCAGCCAAATCAGTTTTATTTGGGATGTGAGGACTGCAAACATCATGAAAACAATGACTGTCCAATCTTGACCATTCCATTAACTCTTAATCCTTTACCACGCTATCCCAATTTTTAACAACCCTCAGAAAGAAAGTTTTTGAAAACAATGCGAGAAAAGGAAAAAATGCTGGTAACCAGCATTTTCTCCTTTTCCCACAATGTTTCCTACCCTTCCCAAACCAAATTTCAGTTTTTGAGTCATAGTTATTTTGTCCTCTGCAAATGCTTTCAATCTGGACTAGTCTAAGATTTTGTCGGCTTGTAAAGAGTTAACCAGAGGACAAAAATTTAGCAGGCGCCAAATCATCTGTCAATCAATTCATAGAATTTACCTTTAAAAGCTTAGAAAACATTGTGAGGAAAGGAGAACATGCTGGTTACCAGAATTTACTCCTTTTCCCACAATGTTTTCAAAAAACCTTATGAATTCTGAAATAAATGAGATTGTTTGGTAAAGGGTTAAACCAATTATCTCTTCTAAGTTTCCTGATTTTCATGATGACCAGAGGCACTGACCAGTCTCCAAGGACAATTTTATCCAATTGACCAGATTGGTCCAACAAGATTCAATAGATCGCATGTCCAGTGTAATCAGTGCATCAGTGACCGTGGGTCAGTATGTTCACACATGACTCTTGTACACCCTCACAACCGTCAGTTCCATTGTTTGACCAGCTATGATTAAAGACAATTGCAACAATTATTTCTACACTTAATCCAGAAACCCACTGTCTAGAGATTTCTAACCTTTTTTGTATAAAATGCCCATTTTGATGTTTCTCAAACTCTTTGAATGTCTTTGCAAATTTATACTTATTTTTTGCCCGTAAGTTTGTTACAAAATATTATAATATTATTACTCATTACCAAAATACAAAACTCCATACTTAGTTAAACTGAAAATATTGGCAGATGACAAATTATGTATCTTGAAATATGACTTTCTTCAAAAAGGTAGGAAACATTGAGGGAAAAGGAGAAAATGCTTGTTACTAACATTTTCTCCTCTTTCCATTCCATCAAAAGGCTTCTTGAGGTTGATTAATGGAAAGGATTGTCCTGCAAGGGGTTAAGGGCCAAGATCAGACAGAATTTACAGTAAGCCATGATCCTGATCTTTAATGAAAGCTTAATTTTAGTAAGTACTAAGGATTAATCCTACCAACAACACAGTTTGGGTGGGAGGACACAGAAGCAAGCCACATTCTCTGCACACTGTAATTTGGACAGATGTTTGATAAGATTAATTTCCTCTTGGTCAAAATGGCCAACTTGACCCTTTAACTCCTCACGACAAAACATATTCTTTTCTGGATCAAATTGAAAGCATTTCAAGACGACCATTTAATGCTGTTGAAATGACAGGGTTTTTACCCAAAGAGGTAGTAAACATTGTTGGAATGGAGAAAATACTGGTTTCCACAATTATCTCTATTTAACCCTTTACCACACGGCAAAATTTGAGACCTATCCAAATTGAAAGCATTTGCAGAAGACAATTTCATAGTGGCTCAAATGACACAACTTTTTTTTGATAGGGTAGAAAACTTTGTGGGAAAAGGAGAAAATGCTGGTTACCAGCATTTTCTCACGTTTTCAAAAGGCCTCTTCTTCAGGGGTGTTAAAAGGCGCCATTGTGTGGTAAAGGGTTAAAACAATGTTTTCCAAAGCCTTTTTCCTAATGGTTGATAAAAATCTTGGGTATTGGTATTGTATCGGAGTTTAACGCCATTTTAACAGCTTAGGTCATATCACAATTGTCAGTGACACACCTGTGTGTTTCCCGAGCTTTCTCACACCAGTACTGACACAACTTTCTTTCCAAAAACACTAAATTCGCCGCAACTAGGTATCGAACCCGCAACCTCTAGGTCCCCAGTCAGATACGTTAATCACTGAGCTACCCAGCCTGGCAAATCTTGGGATTGTTTGGTAAAGAGTTAAGCATCTCAAAATAAACCCAACAGACTTTTTCAGTCGAGAAGGAAGACCCAAATAAATGCAGTTTCAAGACTGTTTTTGTCCAGAATGCTTCTGCAAAGTGGTCAGACAATGTAAACCTATGATTAGACTGCATGCACTTTAGCTACACAGGCAGCTTCTCTGGCAAAAAAAATGGACAGAGCAGATCCAAGGTCAGACTGCATATTCTGTGTACACTGATCTTCATCAGTACTGTCCACAAAATCATCTGTATTACTTCAGTGCTTTGAGGGTTTACCCTTTCCCACTCAATCATGACAATGACCTTGAGATAGAAGCCTTTATAAACATTGTTGGAAAAGGAGAAAATGCTGGTTACCAGCATTTTCTCCTTTTCCCACAATGTTTTCTACCCTTCCAAAAACAAATTTCAATTTTTAATTGCATTGATTTTGTCATCTGCAAATGCTTAAAATTCGGACTAATCTAAAATTTTGATGTTTGGTACCAAGCTAAAGTGACAGCAAGATATGGTCAGGTACTTGTTACAATGTAACCAATCAGACAGGTGGCTCTTGCAACATGAACACTTGGCAACAACAAACTTGTACCATGTCACACTGTATTACACTTGGTCCAGTAACCCACCCTGAATGTCGAGAAACAAGCTGTCTTGTATTAGTCTTAATTTCAAGCAAGATGAGAAAATTTTAAACTTATCAATATTGAAAGCATTTGCAGAATACAAAATCAAGTGTGGTTTAAATGATAGAATATGTCATTTGTTAATAAGGGAAGAAAAACAATGCTGGAAAACAGCAAAATGCCGGGTACCAGAGTTGTCTTCTACTTCCAAAATATTTTCAAAAGCTTTCATCCAAAGGGTAATAAAACATTGAGATCATTCGGCATAGTAGTCAATAAGCACATGGAAGACATGACTGTTAATGGAAGGTGAAAACAGAACAGGATGGCAGAAACTATTTAAAATGGTTGGAAAATCTTTGGATCATATTGCATTCTATTTCTCAAAGATATTCTAAATACAGGTGCTACACAATTTATGAATAGCCAAACTATTTGTTAAGCCTGTCAGAATTTGTGTTCCTTTCCATTCTATAGGATGGATGCCCTTTAGAGAGGTTGGTGAATACCTGTTCTGAATCCAGCTGTCTGTCTACATCTTACAGTTTGACACCAATCATCAACATAAATCATGTACCTCTTCAACCCCACCACCCTTTGGGTGTCAACCACCCCATGTCAAATATAATAACCGTGCATATTTGCTACTATAAATAGAATGTTCATATTCAATAATGTGGGTTTTTCATGTCAATATGTCACCTTCAATGTGTGTCCACCTCTACATTCAAGCCATGTGGTTATAATAAATTATTACTGTTACACAACATAGATGTAATTATGACCAAATGACCTCCAGGCAAAGGTCACAGTCATATAAACAAAAGAAGGTTAGATTTCCTTAACTTTTCACCACACAATTCAGAATTTTAACGACATAAAGGAGATAGCCTTTTGAAAAACTTGTGGGAAAAAGGAGAAAATGCTGGTAACCAGCTGAAGAACATACAGATTTGGCTAAGACTTCGGTACTCCCTAATCAGCCGATAGACACTGGTTCCCAGCATTGATTACAGATTACCCAAGTCTTAGCCAAATCTGTATGATATTTTGCCAATGAAAGGCAATGTTACACGAATCCCATTAGGGTGCCCTATCCTTAAATGATAAAATTTATCCTTGAAAGTGTAGAACACAATTATTGGTGGCGAAAGGATCCCAGATGTTTTCAAAATCTTCTCCTCCTCAGTTGTCAATACTTATGGGATTGTTTTGTAAAGAGTTAAAAAAAACAGACCAAAGCAGATATCACAGTTTCGTCTGTGAACAATCTAAATGATAAAGATATCTGGACTAGAATACTGAATATGCCAAAATAATGTTTGAGATAACAGAAAACAGATATCCCAAACTTAATCACAATTATATTCATCCTGTTTTCAAAGTAAACTTGTATTTCTTACAGATAAGTAATTCTCATGACAACACCTGAAAGGTCTTGTTGCCATGCCAACCTGACCCAGCAGCTAAAACACTCCCCCACCTCCTACTACAAACTACTCAAAATGTTTGATAGCCTATCTCCATTTAAAATCTGTTTTACATCATGATTTCTATCATAAATGAATCATCCTTAGGTTCTAACTCTTAAACTGCTAAATAAAAAGCTGAAATGAAACTTTCAAGCCTACAGCAAAAACTCAAATTTTGCTACATTAACCCTTTACCAGACGACAAAATTTTAGCCTTGTCCAAACTGAAAGCATTTGCAGACGACAATTTCAATGTGGCTCAAATGGTGCTATCTTTCTTTGATAAGGTAAAAAATATTCTGGTTACCAGCATTTTCTTCTTTTCCCAAAATGTTTTCAATAGGCTTCTTTCCAAGGGTCGTTAAAAGTCGTAAATGTGTGGAAAAGGGTTAAACATATTTTTTGGAGGGAAACTATTTCCTTATCAGACAGTGCAGATCCAAGATCAGACTGCATATTCTTGATCTACACTGTCTGCAAAAGGTCCTTGACTAGCACTTATCAGCCTAAGTGCCAACATTTTAGTTCTCCTTTTCATACTTCATTTTCCATAACCTATTGCTGCCCTCTTTAGGTGTTCAAAGGCTCCTTCATTTGGAAATGGATGTTGATATTAAATAGGTATGTGATCAAGTCACTGAAGAATTTGTCCTAACTATCCTACATGTACTAATTCATGAGCTATCAATGAGTTAATCAGCTTTTTTTGTTCACATCCATTTCTTCAGTATATTTGTAATATGACTGTATTGTCTTTTTGTAAATTAAGTCCTCTACTGATGAATAAAACATGATTCAACTAAAATGCATAAAATGTAGGAAAAAATATTCTGAAAGTACCTACAATCCCATGTTTCACTGACCCTGTGAAATAAGTCTATGAAAAGATGTACAAATTGGTAATTAGTACCGGTAACCAGCATTATATTCTATCCCAATTGTTTTCTACCTTTCCCAAGACAAAATCCTATCTTTGAGCCACATTCATTTTCTGTAGATTTGTTCAATATAAGTTATTCTTCAAAGTTGTTTTTCCGGTTATGAGTTAATCCTTTGTGTGACAAAAATTTTAGACTCATCCATGAAACGGGTATTTGCAGACGACAAAGACTTGGAAAAGTGTAGAAAACATTGTGGGAAAAGGAGAAAATGCTGGTTACCAGCATTTTCTCTTTTTCCCACAAAGTTTTCAAATGCTGTATTCCTCAGGAATGTTAAAACTCAGGATTTTCTGGTAAACAAAATGGTTCAATCTGCTGCTTTTCATAAATATGCCAAAGATAATTTTCTGTTGGCAGCTCAATCACCTAGTTTCCAGAAATAAAAAAAAACTTATGAAATTGAAGAATTTTACGATGTATTTTTCACCTGTCAGGTAGGCAAGGAATCCAAAACTTATGGCCGGATGTGGCAACATACATGATGAAATGATAAGCCATAATCTGGCTTCCTCACCTGTTCTAAATCAGGCAGAAAGAAAAAATGGCCAATTTTATTCCAGTTCATAAGTTTTTACATGGCTCCTGGCATCCTGATGAATTTCCCAGCAAAAGTCATTTATTACAACATCACTTGGAATAACGCAATGGTCAGCATAAATTTTTACTCGGACATTTCTTCTATTTTTATAAGCCTAAAAAACCTTTTACCCTTTATCACAGAATCCCGACTCTTAACAACTCAGATGAAAAAGCCTTCTGAAAACATTGTTGGAAAAGGAGAAAATGCTGGCGACCAGCATTTTCTCCTTTTCCCACAATATTTTCTACCCTATCAAGTACAAATTTCATCATTTGATCCACCTTGAATTTCTCGTCTGCAAATTCTTTCACGTTGGACCAGTCTAAACTTTTGTTGTGTGGTAGAGAGTTACGTTAAATTTTCAAGTTCAGTCTGTAATGCATATCCCTCTCCCAAACAACTCACTGTTTCAACCCTTTACCACAACAATAATTTTTTTTTGCTCATCCTTAATGGAAGTATTTATAGAGGTGAAACTTAACATTAGTTTTTGAAAGAGTAGAAATCTTTTTTGAAAAAGAGGAAAATGCTGTTTACCAGCATTTCCTCCTTTTCCAATAATGTCTTCAAAAACCTCCATACTAAGGGTTGTTAACAGTCTGGATTATGTGGTAAAGGGTAAATGACCCAAAGGTTGATTGGTCGATTGTATGGTGTTTAACACCATTTTCAACATTATTTCAGTTATATGGTAGTGATGCACCGTATCAAAGCTTTCCTGGAGTTTCTGTAACCAGTACTCCACATAATATTCATCCCAAGCTACTGGCTGCTTTCCCATATAACCATTGTCAAAACAATAGTCAGCAGTGAGAGAGGAATGAATCCTGTCACAATGACTATCATTAATCTTCGGAAAGAAATTGGCTGAGCCGTTGATCAACCCACCAACCTCCTGTTCTCAAGTCCTGTACGCTACAGACCGAGCTGTCGGGGCTCGGTAAAATGACCCCAAGGAAAATAGCTTTTGAAAACATAGCAGAAAAAAGAAAAAATTCTACGGTTTCAAAGACAAACCCAATAATTTGAGCCACGTTTATTTTGTAAACTGCAAATGCTTTCAATTTTGACGAGTCTAAGATTTTGTTTTTTTGATAAAAAGTAATCTTGCCTCTGTCAAGCCTAAAAAGTTGTGTGTCATGCTTAAAATCTACCTGAATGCTTCTAGAGTAATATATCAGAGATTAGACTATTTTATTTTCTTTTAACAGTTTTCCAAAAGTCAGGACCTATGCATAATTGATATCTCATATTGATTTTAATGTAAACCTAGCTTTAACTTACCTAGTTCCTCAACCATAAATCAATGGCAAAAAATAAACACATTTGAGTCATGGTCTGTCAAAAGGGGGTTTGATGCATCTCTGATGCAGTATACCTAGCAAGACCAGAGCTCCAGATAGAGAGAGTGATTTTGATTTCAAAATTGAAAATATTAATTATTCTTTACTAAACCCTATGTTGTGGGTACTCATTAGAATTGTCTCATCGAGACGATTCTAATGAGTACCCACAACATAGGGTTTCGAAGAAAGACTAGGGCTGTCACTGAATGTGACTTAATACCCCCGCCAGCGCTTTGACAGAAACAGGCAATTTAACCAAAAAATTTCAAAGTTCAAGGGGGAGATTACCCTAGAATCATAGGGAGTAGATGATTGAAAACTGGGTCTTGCACAACTTCAAAAACTGTAGGAGGAGCAAAACTGTAGGAAGAGTTCGCGACACAAAATTACTAGTATTTTGTACGCAGACGGACACACGGACGGACACACGGACAGGCTGATTCCACTATACACCCGAAAACATTCGTTTTGCTGGGGTATAATAATGACTAGAATATCATCACTGCCTCTTATCTGGAGCTCTGAAGACATCACAAAATCATGGATCCATAAAATCCATTCTGTTTAACAACTGACTTAGTCATGAGGTAAAATGGTCCTTTGCCATATAGAAAATTGACAAAAAGCAAAGTTTCATCCCATGTCAACCTGCGCTGACTGGGCATGCTGACGTGGGTTGATTGTTTTGCAGATGGATTATGCCCCTTTTTCACAGAGCATGGCTCATATACAAAGCCCTGAAAAACTTCTAGACCTGCTTGCATTCTGTAACTTTATACCACAAAAGGAAATTTAAAGAAATATCTATACTATTTTAACCCTTTACCACACAACAAAATTTTAGACCACTCCAAATTGAAAGCATTTGCAGACAACAAATTAAAGGTGACTCAAAAATTAAAATTCATTTTGGGAAGGGTAGAAAACATTGTTGGAAAAGGAGAAAATGCTGGTAACCAGCATTTTCTCCTTTTCCCACATTGTTTTCAAAAGGCTTTTACTTCAAGGTCGTTAAAACTCGTGATTGTGTGGTAAAGAGTTAAGCCAGTTTTCAGCCCATTTTTAACCCATTTCATCCTTATTTTATAAAACTATAATAAGTCTTGTATCTTCATGCCAAATGTTGCCCCCGATGGCTGCAAGGTTGCACAGATAACAACTGATAGAAAATACATTTCATGTTTTGGAGGCCTTCAAAGCAATCACTGTTTACACAGCTGAGGCATTCTACAGACTTGCAAGGTTTTAAAACGTTTTTTCTCACTAGCTATAAAGATTATCTTTAAGACTTATTCATTCTGCTAGTATTCAAGGCAAGAACTTGAGTGTGGTCATATGATTGGATTTGTCTTCTGAAACATTACGAAACATTGCGGGAAGAGAAAAAATGCTGGTAACCAGCATTTTCCTTTTTTAGCCAAGGTTTTTAAAGCCTTCCTCCCGATTGTAGAGTAAAGGGATAAAGCTTAGTAACGGATACCCTGTCTAGGCAGCTCAAAAAGTTTGCAGGTTATCAGATTATAAATAGCAGCGAGGAAAACACATTATTTTTAGAAACATTTTTTATAGGTTTAGAAGCAGATAGTAATTTTACCAGACAGAACAAAGAAAGCCCATTGGGCTGATAAGTGAGTGACATGTTCTGGAAAACAATCAAAAAGTGTACCAAAGGTCACAAGGCATAAATATGGAGCAAGGATACATCCCCTCTAAACTATTTTAGCCCTGAGAGTGCCATATCAACTTCACAAACATTTTCAATCTTGAAATGTAACCTGTTCTACACTGTTCTCAACAGAAATTAGAGTTGTGAAAGGGAACAACTTTCATCATTTACCTAAGTTTTTTCACAAGCCTTAGGTATCAATGTAATTAACCATTATTTCCCATGGACACCCCTTTTATTCTGGTTACAAGTTGGTTACCTGCATTTTCTCCTTTTTCCACAATGTTTTCAAAAGCCCTCTTCCTCAAGGTCATTAAAATTGATTGTGTGGTAAAGGGTTAAACTGTAAAACCCCACATAGCAATGTGTTCCCAGAGTACTGAGATACTGCAAAAACTTCAGGTGTTGAAATATTCTCATTGAATCCCATCTGGAACCATTTGAGCTGAATGGAAACGGCAGCTGACAAAAAAGGAGCACACATTTTGTTGCATGCTGTAGTGGATTTTTTTTTCTGTTGAACATTGAAAGAATGTACAGAAACATTTTCAGTTAATTAATATTCAGTGTGCAACACACATTTAGAGTAATCCTGATGTGCTTGCCGAGTCTCGGTAGCTCAGTCAGCAGCGTACCAGACTTGAGAACAGGGGTCGCCGGTTAGAACCCTGGATCGGCCAATTTCTTTCCGAGGATTAATGATAGTCATTGCGCCAGGATTCATTCCTCTCTCAAAGCTGATCATTGTTTCGACAATGGTTTTGTAGAAAAACAGCCAGTGGCTTGGAAAGAATATTATGTGGAGTACTAGTAAACAGGAACTCAAGGAAAGCATGGATAGGTGCACTGGCCACTGTGATGTAACAGAAATAATTTTGAAAACGGCATTAAACACCACACCATCAATCAATCCTGATGTGTTCACACAACACAGGTAACTATTTTCATAATGCCTAAACCCAATCTGTCGTAAAGTAATGATGTAACAACCGGATTTGCAGTAAAGCAAAAACGAGCACCACATGTGGGTGCCAAGGCTCGGTTGCAAGTGCTTGATTTTCAGTAAAAATTTCCAAATGCTTGATTTTCAGTGAAAATTTTAAGTTGAAAAAGGGGAATAACTGTATCAAAAATGCTTTGATAGTTACCCACCCTCATTGTATAGGTTCCCCTTCTGATAAATAACAATTTGTCCGAGTTTTAAGCATCTTCTCTAATAACAGAGACATTACAAAATGTCAAAGTTCCTCTTTTGATAGTCAACAAATAGTCCCAAGTTTGAAATGAATATCTTTAGTAATAACAGAGATATTAAAATATCAAACGTTTTGCTTTCAATTTGGACAAGTCTATAATCTTGTTGTTTGATAAAGAGTCAACCCTTTACCACACAATCCTAACTTACAACGACCCTGAGGAAGAAATCTTCTGAAAACATTATGGGAAAAGGAGAAAATGCTGATATCCAGAATTTTCTCCTTTTTCCCACCATGTTTTCTATCCTTCCCAAAATAAGTTTTAATTTTTGAGTAACATTTAATTTTTTCTTCTGCAAATGCTTTGAATTTCAGCAATTTCTAAAGGTTAGTTGTCTGGTAAAAGGTGAAGAAGAAAAGCTCATCAATTTACCTGTCCAAAGTCAATTAAACAGGAGCAAAAAACAGTTATCTTAGCTTTCAGAGTTAGGCAGACATGATGGCCCATGATTGCTCATTAACTCTTTACTAAACAACACAATTTTAGACTGGTCCCAACTGACAGCATTCGCAGACGACAAATTAAATTGAACTCAAAACTGAAAACTAGTTTAGGGACAGGTAGAAAACATTTTTGGGAAAAGGAGAAAATACCAGCATTTTCTCCTTTTTCCAACAATGTTTTCAAAAGTCTCCTCTATCAGGTTTGTTTAAACTTGGAATTGTCTGGTAAAGGGTTAAGTACCTGAAATTCCAGGAAGTACTCCAGTCTTAAACAGGTAAGCAATTGAAATGGATTGCAGAACCACCAAAATGGATTGCAGAGTAAATGTATTGTCCATTTTGATATGGACAATTAATAAACAGGAACTTCTGGTTTAGCATCATTAAGCTGATCCCTTTTATCAACACTGACTCCTGGTCTTACACTGTAGACTTTCTTTGACTCTATGCCACACAATCCCAATTTATAACCGCCCTGGGCAAGAGAGTTTTTGAAAACATTGTGGGAAAAAGAAGAAAATGCTGGTAACCAGCATTTCTTCCTTTTCCAACAATGTTTTCTACCCTATCAAGGATAAATTGCATCGTTTTAGCCACATTTTACTTGTCGTCTGTAAATGCTTCCAATTTGGACTAGTAAACATTTTTGTCACATAGTAGAGATTTGAGCCTGCCTCTTGTACCAACACTGACTGATTCTAAACCAAACTTTCTTTTAACTCTTTACCTGCCAAGACAAAATTGTACGCTGGTCCAAATTGAAAGCCGATAGAGATGACAAATCAAATGTAGTTCAGATGATGGGATTTCTCTTCAAAAGGTCTTGAAAAATTTCGGGAAAAGTAGAAAATGTTGGTTACCAGGTTACCAGCATTTTCTCCCTTTCTAATGTTTTCAAAAGGTTCCAACCTCCAAGTAGTTAAAAATCTGGATTGTTTGGTGAAGGGTTAACCAAATGATAGAAGGAGAAAAGACATCATAATCTCTATTTCTCTATTTGTGACAACATTCTCTGTAACTCTAAATTCCTGTATCTTTTGATCACAGTATTCTGTTTTTCTCTTTAATGAAATAAGCCACTGAAAGACCAAAAGTTACTGGAATTCAGCTTTAATAAATTTAAATTTTACAACAGAATCTGCTGCAACATTTTCAAAGAAGACAGGTGATAATTTTGAGGTGAAGTAAGCTATACATATTAAAGTATCAGCTGCTCATTTTTCTTCATCTTAACTTAATTAACACAGACTTTTCTCAAGGAGGCAAAACCACAATTGAGCCATGCTCTGTGAAAAGGGGGCTTAATGCATCTGCAAACAGTATATACACCCATGTAAGCCTGCTATTTGTATATTTTCTGCATGTCAAATGACATTTCTACCTCCATATCCAATCGATTGTCTAACAAAATGGATTTTATGGATGCATAATAATGTGTTGACTTGCTTGGTATCATGCATCATAGAGATACATTAAACCCCTTTTAAAAGCTAGAGTCTGGCTCTTTTGCAAAGATTTCTTTGGAGAAGGGTCCTTCTTTATGTATTTGTACTAGAAGTTATTAAATTTGAGGCTAGATTTTGAAAATATCTCTGCAGCTTTCATGCAAAAAGTTTTGAGTACATAACACATCTCTGTAGTTCTTGTGGAGGGTGTAGATCACGATCAGGCTGCACATAATACCCAGTTTAACTCTTTACCACACAATCCCGAGTTTTAATGACCCTGGGGAAGAAGCACTGAAAACACTGTGATAAAAGGAGAAAATGCTGGTAACCAGCATTTTCTCCTTTTCCCACAATGTTTTCCATCCTATCACACATAGAAATCATCATTTTAGCATTGAATATGTCGTCTGCTAATGCTTTGAATTTGGTCTAGTCCAGAATTTTGTTGTTTCGTAAAAAGTTGACAACTTATTTCATGTACCTTTTCAAAGTCTGATGCAGTAATTTAGTTCACATGAACACATTAACTCTTTATTTTGGACCCAACAAGATTGTAAGCATTTGCAGACAACAAATGTACTTCAAATGATGATTTCTGTCTTTAATAGGGTTGAAAACACTGCAGGTAAAGGGGAAATTCTGGTTACCTTTTCTCCTTTTCAAATAGTTTTTTCAAAAGCCTCCCCTTTTAGGATCCTTAAAAACTCTGGATTGTGTGGTAAAGGGTTAATTTATTATCTGCAAATGCTTTTAAAGTCTAATATTTTGCAGTCTGAGTGAAGGATACAGGGCAAAATTTTTATGTATTGCATTACTTTGTTTCTAGTTTCAATTTCCTAAACTTTGTAAGGGGAGGCAAAAATTTAACCTTGATTTTTATCAAGAAATATGATTCAACCTTATTTCTAAATAAGAAATTTATCAGGCAGAAAGCAAAATGTAACGTAGCTCTTTACCAGATGATAAAATTTAGGACTTGCACAAATTAAAGTTTTTGACGATGACGACATAAATGTGATTCAAAAGATTGAAATTTATATTTGAGAGGTTAGAAAACATTGTGGGAAAATGAGAAAATGCTGGTTACCAGCATTTTTTCCTTTTCCAACAATGAATTCAAGACTTTCCTCAGCATTGTTTAAACTCGGGACTGTGTGATAAAGAGTTAAAAAATATTCTACCTGATCTAAAGGGTAAACAATTTAACATCCCCCTTTTGGCTGTAAAATGATGTGAAAGAAGGATACAGTTTCTGTCTAGTTTAACATTGAGTGACAATATCAAAATACATCTTTTCAACAGGCTGCTGCCCGTGCCATTTGTCATGAAGTTTTGGAAAATTGATACCCTGCTCTGATCCCTACTCAGTTTAACTCTTTACAAAACAACAAAATTTTATACTGGTCCAAATTGGATGCATATGCACAAACAAATAAAATGCTGTCTTTAAGAAGAAACATTTGCACATGACAAATAAAATACTGTCATTGAGAGGGTAGAAAACTTTGTGAGAAAAGGAGAAAATGCTGGTCACATTGCATTTTCTCCTTTTCCCACAATGTTTTCAAAGACCTTCTTCCTCAGGGCCATTAAAACTCGGGGCTGTATGGTAAAGAGTTAAGAAAAAATTCTTACTGTCAACTGCACAGGTATGTAAAGACGTATTTGTAGGGAAAAAAAAAGAAAATTTAAAAAGCGTGCAGGAGTTCTTTGGTCCCAATAAAAAGAGGACATTAAAACTGTGTCATATTTACACAAGAATTAAGACTAGATACTGACAGTACTTTGATCTTCTTAATTAACCTGTTTCTTCATGCATACATATTTTTGTGATCTATAAACTGTTACATTTTGGAGGCAGAATCTTCCCCTCTATCGTAGTTACCAATAGCACAATTTAAGTATTGTTTCAAAAGTTTCATCATCGCTGCAAAAAAAAAAAAGCTATTGCAGACAACACAGATCAAGATTAGATTGCACAGAATGCAGGCTGACCTTGGTCAAAACTTTTTGCCATTGGTCAATTTTCTGCATGTCAAAGGACTATCTCAAGATCCAGTCGATTGTTAGACAAAAATGGATTTTATATTTCATGTGAGACCACAGAGATGCATTAAACATCCTTTTGCCTAAGCATTGCTCATATGTATAAAACATCAATTAATGTTAAAATCTATATTCTACAAAGCGTTTTTTGAAATTGGCTGTAGCAGATTTATTTCATGAGGTCCAATGACCGATGTGGGAGCAGAAGATCTAGATCTAATTAGAATGAGACACCTGGCTTTTCAATGATGACTTATTCAAAAAAGTTCAAAAAAATCAAAATTTCAAATTAATTAAATTGAGGTGAAAGGTCATACATACAGTTATCTATTTCAAACCCTTATTAGATGACAAAATTTTAGCCTTGTCCAAGTTGAGTGCATTTGCAGACAACAATTTCAATGTACCTAAAATAGTGCATATTTTTTTTTATTGGGTAGAAAACATTGTAGGAAAAGGAGAAAATGCTGGTTACCAGCATTTTCTCCTTTTCCCACAATGTTTTTGAAAGGCCTCTTTCCCAGGGTCGTTCAAAGTCGGCATTGTGAGGTAAAGGGTTGAAATCTTTTTTCCTATTTCATTCATCCAAAGTATCTCATGTTTTTACAACATTCAGAAAGAAAACCTTCAGACACAAGATGAGAAAAGTAAGTTTTCAACCTCTCCAAAGAATGCCATTGTTTACTCCTTTACCAAAACCACAAAATTTTTGCCTTTTTCGAAATTAAAAGCGTAAAAATTGCAGACAATAAAATTAATGTAAATAAAAAGTTCATAATTAACTTTGTAAGGGTAAAAAACATGAGAAAAGAAGAAAATACTGGTTACCAGCATAGTCTCCTTTTCCAACAATGCTCTCAAAAGCCTTTTTTGTCAGCGTCATTAAAACTCAGGATTGTGTGGTAAAAAATTAAATCATGTTCAATATGCTGCCTGTAAAATTAATGCTTTCCATACAGTTAGGCCGAAAACTTTGTCATCTGATAAGGGTTCCCAGTTTGCCTTATTTGGACAGAGTGGTAGTATGAGAACACTAATCAAAATCCACTGACCACATAAAAGTACCAATCAATGTATATTTACAAACCTTATTTGGAACTTTTAAGGTTTCATCAAATGAGTATAAAATTCCCTCCGATACCTTTTATTGGTTAAATTTCAATAAAAACTAGTTCATATTTTTAAATAAATTCTCCTTGTTTGGATGGGAAAAAGGCAGCTAAATTTTCACCTCATAACTTTGACTACACATCACAGTTTTCTTTGAAAATGGCCGAGACTGAAAGTTAGTTTCTGTCTGTAAACAAAACCAAGATATGAAATTTTCAAAAGACTTTCGTTGTATGAATATCTAATAAAATCTACCGAACAGCAAGTGACCTAGATCAGACAGCAAAGTCTGTGAAACTTCCTCTTGATCTACATTGCCTGCAAAATCAAGGAAATTTATGCATTGCACTCTAAGGCCTAATTGTTTACCACTAAATCCCGAGTTCTGAGGACCCTGACAGAGATGCCATTTTGAAAACATTGTGAGAGACGAGAAAATGCTTGTGAATGGCATTTTCTCCATCTTACAAAATGTTTTCTACCCTTGCACAGGTGAATCTAATTACCTCAGTAACATTTAATCTGACAGCTGCAAATGCTCTCAATTTGGACAAATCTTAAATTTTGTGGTCAAATGACAAAATTTTAGGACAAAATAAGAACTTGTCACAGGATCTGACTTAATACCCCCGCAAGAGCTGTAACTGACCAATTTTTTTTTTTTTTTCAGGATTACACAGACGGACACACGGACGGACACACGGACGGATGGACAGACAGGCTGATTCCAGTATACCCCCAAAAACATTCGTTTTGCTGGGGTATAATAATTATGACACACATGATGGGATTTGTATCAGAAAGACTAGAAAACATTGTGGGAAAAGGAAAAATGCTGGTATCAGCATTTTCTCCTTTCCCACAGTGTTTTAAAAAGCCTTCCAACCCCAAGGGTTATTAAAACATGCAGTTGTTTGGTAAAGGTATAAAGAAAACTCTACTAAGTATAACATCACAAAAGTTGGGAATAAGTTTCATCCAAGAAGCAATAATATGAAATAAATACTGAAATCAAATCGTCCCCCCAGGTGCTGAAACTAGCCATGTATAAAAGTGAAGCCTGAATAACGCATTTAACCCTTTACCAAACAATGCCCACTTTAAACGACCCTGGGAAAGAAGCCTTTTGAAAACATTGTGTGAAAAGGAGAAAATGCTGGTAACCAGCATTTTCTCCTTTCCCCACGTTTTCTACCCAATCTAAGAAAAATTGCACCATTTGAGTCACATTGAAATTGTCGTCTGCAAATGCTTTCAATTAGGACAAGGCTGAAATTTTGTCATCTGGTAAAGGGATAATGCCACAGATATTTGTCACAGATATATATGAGATATACTCGGGCAAAAGGGGGTTTAATGCATCTCTGTGATGCATTATACCAAGCAAGTCATCATATAACTAAGGTGGAAAAAGGAAACAATGCTTGCAACCAGTATTTTCTCCTTCATCCACCATGTTTTCTACCGCTTCATCAAAGACAAATCTCATTACTTCAACAACATTTAATTTGTTGTGTGTGACTGCTTTCAAACTGGACAAATCCAAAATTCTGTTGTGTGGTAGGGACTTAACCCTTTACCACACAATCCCAACTTTTAACGACCCTAAGAAAGAAGCCTTTTGAAAATATTGTGGGCAAAGGAGAAAATGCTGGTAACCAGCATTTTCTCCTTTTCCCACAATATTTTCTACCCTTCCCAAAACAAACTTTGATTTTTTAGCCACACTTTTTTGTTGTCTGCAAATGCTTTCAATTGAGACAAGTTTGAAATTTTGTCGTTTGGTAAAGAGTTAAAAGACTAATCTCATCATTTGAACCAAACGCCGAGTTTTCCTCTGAAAATCCTTTTCATTTGTACGACTTAAGTCTAACATTTTGTTATATAGCAGAGCCTTCATGACGCACTTCCAAAACACTATAATATTACCTTGTTAGTCATTCCGTCCCAGCTTCTTCTATCCCATTGTGTGTCAACTTTCTGGTTCCCGGCAGGAAACTCTGAAGTCTGTGATCTTGTATGATTAGCGTAAAGTCCTGTCATCAGCTTCAGCCGGTTCCCAGGTGCAATCCCCTGTTTCCCCCGAAATGAGCAGAGCCACCAACCCTCCAGACCACCAGTCTCTTGTTCAATGACGCTGAGAACATCGCCCCGCTTGAATGCCAGCTCATCTGGGGTCTCTGCTATATTGTCATACAAGGCTTTGGCTAGCATATGCTGAAATGAGACGTAACATTACTTTACAGTTGATTGATTGGTTGAGTGAGTGAGTGAGTGAGTGAGTGGATGAATCAATAAATGAATGGGTGGATAGGTGGGTGGATGGATGGATGTATGTTAAGTACCACTTTCGAATTTATTTTGGTCCTACAACAGCAGCCAGTGCACTTCTATATTTGCCCCTGAAGCTTTATAACATTATTATGCACAAGAATCTTTCATCAAAGTCACTGGCTGCTTTCCTTCACAAACCTGGTCAGCAGTGAGAGAGGAATGAATCCTATCAAATTGACAATCACCAATCTTTAAAATGAATTTGACCAAGCTTAGATGCAAATTTTGAAAAAAGCCCCCTTTTCTGCAAATTTATGAGCCAATCATTCTATGCAAGTTTACATGACATTTTGTCCACTCTGAATAATCCTCAGCAGAACACTTAACTCTTTCATTACTGAATAAATAAATAGCATTGTCTAAACGGCTACAAATACATTTCCCCTGCTAGATCAAGAGAGGATTGTTCATAATCTAGAATAAAGCAGTGGACAGTGTAAATCAGAGATCAGACTACACGTTCTGTGAAATCTGATCTTGATCTACATTGTCCACAAAAGCTTCTGGTGTTGTTTATAGTATGGAAAGAGTTAAAACCCTGTGCCACACAAGCCAGAGTTTTTAACAACCCTGAGGAAACTGGCTTTTGAAAACATTGTGCGAAAAGGAGAAATGCTGGTAACCAACAACTATGTTTCCAACAATGTTTTCTTTTTTGAGCTACATTTAACTCTTTCCATCCCATTGACAACACTAGAAGCTTTTGTGGACAGTGTAAATCAAGATCAGACTGCACAGAATGTGCAGTCTGATCTCTGATCTACACTGTCCACTGCTTTATTCTAGATTGTAAATGAACCCATCTCTTGATCTTGTAGCAGAACTGTATTTGTAGCCGTTGAGAAAATGCAATTTATTTATTCAGTAGTGAAAGAGTTAATTTGTTACCTGCAAATATTGAGAATTTTAACAAGTCCAAAATTTTTTTTGTTTGGTGAAGGGTGAACTGAAAATCTACACAACAATGACACTGCAAAGCTTTGTCCAAATCCGGCCTTGAGAAAACTATTGGTTTCCTCTATTTTGACTGATTCAGAACTGTGACAAAAAACATGGAAATGATCAAATTATCTCAAAACTGACTCATCACAATGTCTTTTGACAAAAATTAGACACCTTGTGGTCACAATAAATTGTTTCCTTATTCTTTTCCATTCTATTATAACTTTACTATGTCTTCAAGCCTTAACTATCCAATGTCCGGTTTTAACAACCCTAAAGAAAGCTTACAAAACCATTGTGTGAAAAGGAAAAAATGCTGATAGCCAGCATTTTTCTTTTGCCACAATGTTTTTTTTTCTAACAAAGACAGAAGTCATCTTTTAAGTTACATTTAACTCACTGTCTGCAAAATTAATGCTTTCAATTTGGTTGAGTCAAAAATTTTGTTGTTTGGTACAGAGTTAACTTTTGACTGGACCAAACTGTAAGCATTTGCAGACAATTCCAATGTTGTTCACATGATGATTTCTGTCTTTGATGGGGCAGAAAACATTGTGGAAAAGGGAGAAAATGCAGGTTATCAGCATTTTCTCCTTTTCCCAAAATGTTTTCAAAAGCGTCTTTCCTCAGCATTGTAAAATTTTGTGTGTTTGACGTTAAATGACATTTCAACAGTTTAGGTCATATTGTGGCGGTCAGTGCACCTTCTAATGTATTTACTGCCTTTCTCACACCAGTTCTGAAACAACTTTCTTTCCAAGTCACTGACTACTTTTCTCACATCAGAGGGGAGAACTGAAATATTTGGCAAAAAGAAAGTTTGCCTTAAATGGGGTACCAGACTCACAACAACTGGGTCACAAGTCAGATACGCTGAACATTGAGCTACCTGGCAGCCCTTTAGGATCGTTGTAATTCAAGATGGTTTGGTAAAGGGTTAACTCTTTACCAAATGACAAAATCATATACTTGTCCAAATTCAAAGCATAACTTTGCAGATAACACATCAAATGTGACTCAGAAATTGAAGTTTGCTTTGGAAAAGGTAGAAAACATTGTGGGAAAGGTGAAAACGCTGGTTACCAGCATTTTCTACTCTTTCCACAATGTTTTCAAAAGCCTTCTCTTTCAGGTTTTTTAAAACTCTGGATTGTTTGGTAAAGGGTTAACCCTTTACCACACGACAAAATTTTAAACCTGTCCAAATTGAAAGCATTTGCAGATGGCCATTTTAATGTCGATCAAATGGTGTGCTTTTTCTTCGAAAGGTAGAGAAAGTCGGCATTGTGTGGTAAAGGGTTAACTCTTTACCAAACGAAAAAATTATAGACTGGTCCAGACTCAAAGCATTTGCAGACGACAAAAAAAAATGTAACTAGAAAAAATGAAATTTGTTTTGGGAAGGTAGAAAATATTGTGGGAAACGGAGAAAATGTTGGTTACCAGCATTTTCTCCTTTTCCAGTAATGTTTTCTAAAGGCTTCCTCCCCACGGTCGTTAAAAGTCGGGATTGTGCGGTAAAGAGTTAAAGATGGATAAGGTTAATGAACTAGATATTATCTGATCACCAGCATGGTACAAGGCAATGTCCAGATCTCAGTCAAAATAGTGTAACAGTTGTTAAATGGTAAAGTGATATGTATATGATTAACTCTTTACCACAGCAATCCCAAGTTTTAACCATCCTGGAGAAATAGTCCTTTGAAAACTTTGTGGGAAAAGGAGAAAATGCTGGTAACCAGCATTTTCTCCTTTTCCCACAAGGTTTTCTACACTTCTACCAACAACTACCATCATTTTAGCTAAATTTAATATGGTGTCTGCAAATGCTTTGAATTTGGACTAGTCTAAAATTTTGTCGTTTGGTAAAGAGTTAATGATGGTGTTTTACCTGTTTTCAATATTATTTCAGTTATATTGCGGCGGCTAGTGCACCTATCCATGCTTTTCTGGAGTTTCTTATACCAGTACTCAGCACAATATTCTTTTCAAGCCACTGGCTACTTTTCCACATAACCATCATTGTAACAATTGTCAACGGTGAGTCCCAGAATGAAAAGGCTTTCGAAAACATTGTGGGAAATGGAGAAAATACCAGTGATGTGCTTTCAAAAGCATTCTTCCCAAGGGTTGTTAACACACTGGGTTTGTTTGTAAAAGCTTATCAGTTATCTGGCCTTCTGGCTCTTTCTAAACCTTGCAGTAGCATTTAGTTTAGAAATGCCAATGGAGTCATTGAAATAAGAATAATTTGGTAATGGGCTAACTCTTTACCACATAATCCTTAGTTCTAAAGACCTTGAAAAAGTTGGTTTTTGAAAACATTGTGGGAGAAGGAGAAAAAGGTTGTTACATATTTTTTTTTATTCCATCATATTTTCAAAAGCCTTTTTCTTAGGTTCCCCCAAAAATGCAGGATTATGTGGTAAAGGGCTAAAGAATTAAATTTGTCCTGTGAAGGGTAGAAAATAATGTGGAAAAAAGAGAAAATGCTGGTAACCAGGATTTTCTCCTTTTCCCACAATGTTTTCAAAAGCTTTTTTAATCTGTGTCACTTAACATGAGATTGTTTTGTAATGTGTTAATGGGATATGATATCGGAAATAATTGACTTCCTGTCCAAAGTACATCCATGCATCTATAACACTTGTATAACCAACAAAATTTATAAGATTTAACCCTCTAACTAACAATCCCATGTTTCAACGACCCCGAGGAAAAATGCTGTAAGAAAACATGGTGGTAAAAGGGGAACATTCGAGACACCAGCATTTTTCTGTTTCCCACAATGTTTTTTAGCCTGCCAAAGAAGTATGCTATTACTTGAACCACATTAAATTGATTAATGCTCTCAGTTGCAACCATCTATTAGTTTATTCATCTTGTAATGGGCTAAAGGGTAGAAAAAATTGCTTAACTTGAAAACAGTTGGTAGAATAGTTGTAAAAGGTTGCTAGCATTTTCTACTTTTCCCACAATGTTTTCATATATTCTTTTTCCATGAGATAGTTAAATATGGGATTGTTTGGTAAAAGGGTTTACCATACATAGGAAATAACATTCATCCTGTCCAAATTTTATGAAGAGATGACGTCTGTCATTTTAGGTCATCAGACATAAAAATTGTTTTTCCACCAAAAGTGAGGTATATGCCTCATTTCATCACTTTATCAGACAATCCCCTGTAATAACAACCTTGAAAAACAGACCTTTTGAAAACACTGTGGGAAAAGGAGAAAATGCTGGAAACCAGCAATATCTCCTTTTCCCACAGTATTTTCAGCTCTTCCAAAAATAACTCATACAATTTTAGCCACATGTAATTTATCATAGAGCCTGAGAAAGAGACCTTTTTGTAAACATTGTGGGAAAAGGAGAAAATGTTGGTAACCAGCATTTTCTCCTTTTCCCACAGTGTTTTAAGCTCTTACAAAGACATATCATACAATTTTAGCCACATTTATAATAGACCCTGAGAAAGAGGCCTTTTGAAAAAATTGTGGGAAAAGGAGAAAATGCTGGTTACTTGTGCCACATTCAATTTGTAACCCTAAATTGATTCCCCTGTTTTACAACAAAGTTGTGGTGAGTGAAAGTTTGTTTCAGCAAGTTCATTGCAACTTACTCTTTACCAGGAAAACCTGTGTATTAATGACCCTGAGAAAAAAACCTTTTGAAAACACTGTGTGAAAAGGAGAAAATGACCTGTGTATTAATGACCCTGAGAAAAAAACCTTTTGAAAACACTGTGGGAAAAGGAGAAAATGCTGGTGCCCATCAGAAACAAAATTCCATTACTCGAGTTATAATTTTGATCTTTGAAAATGCTTTCAATTTAAATCAATCTAATATATTGCTGTTTGGTATAGGGTTATGCTTTTATAAAGTAATTAGAGAAAAGGGTTTACTTTCGTCCCACTGACTTACCTATTAGCAATGATAGATTGCATGAGACTGACGTATGTTTGTGACACCAAAAACTATTTGCCTCTGGACATTTTAGTTTCTTTCACTAGACAGCCAAGCCCTCGCATTTCTATTACACAGGTCAAGTCCATTTCAATCCAAGAAATCACATGGAATAAGGCAAGTCCAAAGAATTTTGACCCAAGTCACAAGAGAATAAGCCAAGTCAAGACAAATTCTATCCTTAACCCTTTACCTCACGGCAAAATGTTATACTTGTTCGTATTGAAGGAATTTACAGACAACAATTTTAATGTTTTTCAAATCGTAGTGTTTGTCATTGGATAGGTAGAAAACTTTGTGGAAAAAGGAGAAAATGCTGGTTACCAGCATTTTCTCCTTTTCCCACAATGTTTTCAAAAGCCTTTTCTGTCAGGATCATTGAAAGTCTGAGCAGGATTGTGTGGTAAAGGGTTAAGCAATAAGGCATGCTTAGTAGAGTTCATTTAAACCCTAGAAGTCACAAGGAATAGATCTCAATTTCAGGTAATCTAATGCAAGTCCCAAGGGAATAAGCCAAGTCAAGTAGCTGATAACATTCTTTCTCAAATGCTACTTGGCCAAGGCAAGTCAAACTTCTATCCCACAAGCCAAGGGAAAAGCCACGTCCAGACAAATTTCCATCCCAGATGTCATGAAGAAACAGTCCAGACAAACCTTTGAAGTCACATGGAATAAGACATGTGGAGTCAAGTCACAGCATCATCTAAAACAAGTATTTCCTAATTGTGATAATACAGCTGAGAACTCCATGGAAGAAGAATGTGGAGTGCATACAATTATGTAAATATATTTAGCCTGTAACCTCAAGCAAATACTTGGGACTCTTCCCTTTTTAACATCTGAAAGTCTTGCAGCAAACCAATTTAAAATTTGTGCATGATTTTCTTCTTTTGTCATGATTGCTTACGCATACTGTCATGTAAATACACCTTCCTTTCTTGTCAATAATCCCGATTTTCCACCAAGCTTTTCAAAGTTGTCGACTGAAAATATATTTCAGAAGGTAATAAATTGGACAGATCTTTGGTGAAACAGACTAAATAGTAAATACAGTAACCCTATTACAGACTATCTCTTCAAAATGGAAAGTTGAGAAGTTGGTTTCATCATGAGCATTTTCTCCATTTGTGACGAACTTGTCTGCTACTAATGCGTCATAAATCAGTCTACATGAAAGGACAGACTGAAGTCAACACCTAGATATGATAAAATGTCGGACTACCTCTTTAATCCTTTACAACACGATCTTTTGCTGTAACAACCCACAGAAATAAAGATTTTGAAAACAATGTGGGAACAGAAGAAAATGCAGGTAACCAGCATTTGCTCCTTTTCCAACAATGTTTTCTACCCTATCTGATACATATTCCATCATTTGGGCCACACTGTCGTTTCCAATTGCTTTCAATTTGGACCAGTCTAAAATTTTGTCGTCTGGTAAGGAGTTTGAACATAAAATATAGACCTGTCATAGTGTAGCATTAGCAGACAATAACTTGAAATATGACTAAAATGATGAAAGTTGTCTATCAAAGGGTAGAAAACATTATAGTGAAAGGAGATGATACCAGCAGTGTATCCTTTCTCCACAATCTTTTCACATACATTCTCCTTTAGGATCTCTAAAACTCCAGGTTGTTTAGTATAAAGGTTGACATTGTTTTGACCCAACACTACTACTACTACCGCTGATAAATATCAACCTTTTGGCTCCTTTGAACACTCCACCCTGCAAACAGCACAGCAGCAGTTCTGACAGATGACAATAGGTAACACTCACTCAATCAAACATTTTTACTGATAACGTTACAAAATACTGCCACAGGCATTGATGGTACAGATGTACTTTAACTCTTTACAGCACAATCTGGAATTTAAAAATTAAACAGGAGGGGCTTGGAAACATTGAAAGAAAAGGAGAAAATGCTAGTAACCAGCATTTTCTCCTTTACCCATAATATTTTCTACCCTTTCACAAACAAATTCTGTGATTTGAGCAACATTGTCGTCTGCAAATGCTCTAAAATTGAACTAGTTTAAAATTTTGTTGTGTGGTAAAGAGTTAAACAATTGACTGGTTCAGATTGAAGGGTCCTATATCATATTATGGGTCACAAAATGCATATTCTATTCTCTAAAGCACATGCCTATTGTAATTGCAAGTTTCATATTATGCACAACTGGCTAGAATGACTCAATTTTTGCACTTTGTTCTGATGTTTTGGTTGTTAATAACTGTAGAATTTGTGACCTGGAAGACAGAACATAATAATGTGTTGATGTAAATACGAGGTTTGTTCGATATGTAATGTGTATTGTATGATATCTCAAAAGCATTCGACTCAAATAGTGAAATGAACATTACATCCCTTCAAAGTATTCTCCGCGGTTTGAAATACATAATTTCAATCTCTGAATCCATTTCTGAAATGCGTCACGGTACGCTGATTTAGGTAGACCTCTGAGGCACTGACTGATGGCTGAGCCAAGGGCTTGTCGGGACTTGTAACGACGACCAGATAAGAACTTTTTAAGTATTGGAAAAAGGAAAAAGTCACATGGGGCTAGATCTGGAGAGTATGGTGGGTGTGGCAAGACGGTAACCTTCTCCGACTTCAAAAATTGCTTCACAAGCTCAGATGTATGTGATGAAGCATTATCATGAAGTAGACGAACATGCCTAAATCCTGACATAGGGCGTATAACATCTCGGTAATACCGACCTGTAACACTTTTGCCCTTCGGCACCGGAATTTGTATGGCTATACCATCACATGAGAAGAATATGCAATAAAGAACCTTCTTTGTGCTTATGCTTCTTTTGGCAACTACAGGCCTCTACCGTGTTTAGTTAGCCATATTTTGTTTCCAGTTTTTCTTACTGGTTCGAAATAGTGAACCCATGTTTTGTCACCAGTAACAATGTTTGCAAATTGTCTTTGATTGAATTTGGGAAACATTTTGAGCAATTGCTTAGCGGTTTGTACTCGTACCCGTTTTTGGTCATCTGTCAATATATGCAGTATCCAGCTGGCAGAAATCTTTCGTACTTTCAAAATACGCTTCAAAATGAAATGCACCCGCGATAGCGATATGCCAACAGCACTGGCAATATCACGAATCGTGTATCTGCTATCACTTTCAATTACTTCCCTGACTTTTGAGACATTTGCTTTGCCTGTTAAAGTCACAGGTCGGCCAGATTTTGCTGCATCTTTGACGGACTCTGTGCCAGTCAGAAATTTCTTTCTCAAACTACGAACTGTCTCATAAGATACCTTATCAGACCCATAAACTTCCCCCAATTCAGTAAAAATCTGCATTACCGAATGACCGAGTTTTGTGCCAACTTTTATATAAGCTCTAATTTCTTCAATATTCTTAATCCGTTTCCCAACCATTTTTACAACAGTGGTCAACGACTAGCTCTATTGAAATGACTATAAGTTTAAAACTATGTGGAGCTGAAGGCTCGTGTTTATACCGTTGGAAAAGTATTGAATAGAGGTATTCAAGCGTATCATCATCCACGAAATCGTGCAAAGCGTTATCGCACTGTGGTACAATACACATTACATATCGAACAGCCCTAGTACATGTAGGTTGATTGATTGAATTTGCGTTTATTTATCGTCGGCACTGGTTGCCCATTGGGCGATACCCCCTGAAGGCTGTTAGTACTGTTACGAGGGATAGAGCAAGATACAGAATAAAATCCATCTTGAGTTACGCCTGATTCTTTAGTGTCCTTTTTGTATAGCACCGTCACATGGAACCTTGGTATAACGTCTCATCCAAAAGACTATTAGTAATTTTAGGTGGCCAGCCATGGCACTCGAACCCACACCCTCAAGTGGCCCAAGACTAGATTTTTTAAGTCCTACGCTCTACCACCTGAGCTATGTGGGCTGGTCATACATGTTGGAAGAGTGGGTATATGTACTTATTTGTGCAGTAACCTGTGCAGGAATCAAAGTAATTCTAAGACGTTCATGATAAGGGTTATTACCAATTGATCTCTAAGAAATGTTTGATAAATAATTATAATAACCTTTTAGTTAGTTCAGTGTTTACCACATGACAGTATTTCAGATCTGTCCAAATTGAAAGCATTTGCAGACAACAAATTATGGAAAGTGTGACTCACAAACTTAACTTTTTTCTCTTTTTAAGTATAGAAAACATTGTGGGAAAAGGAGAAAATGCTGGTTACCAGCATTTTCTCCTTTTCCCACAATGTTTTCCAAAGTCTTTCCACCTTAAGGTCATTAATTATTGGCACTCTGTAGTAGAGGATTAATCTATGCGGTATCATAAGCCCATGTTCTCAAGATGTCTGCCCGATAAATAAGGTGCCCAAAAACCGCAGGGCAATACTTGTCAAGTATCATACTTCAAAAGTCAACTTATTACTAACTTCATCCTTTGGTTGCTGAGTGTGGCTTAATGCACATTTGCAGATATTATATGGATCAAGATCAGACTGAAAAGAATGTACACTCTCACCAGGTCTTGGATCTACAATGTTTGATACTACATGATTTTTACAACAGGGACAACAGGTCTGACATTGCAATGTCCAGATTTAAGGTTTAGTTGAGAATTTTCAATCATGTTCAAACTGAAAGAGATATTATTACGCACTATTTTACAAACATTACCCATATCAATCTTTTATTCTTTACCAAACGAAAAAATTTCAGACTGGTCCAAATTGAAAGCATTTACAGACGACAAAACAATTGTGACTCAAAAATTGGAATTTTCTTTTGGAAGGGTAGAAAACAATGTGGGAAAAGGCTAAATTTTCTCCTTTTTCCACAATATTTTCCAGTCTTCTTGTTTAGGATTGTTAAAATTTGGGATTTTGTGGTAAACAGTAAATTAATGTTGATCATTAATAGTTGCAAGAAAGTGCCATAAACTATCTCTTTTGCAGACGACAAAATTTTAGACTTCTCAAAATTGAAAGCACCAACAGGCAACAAATGATAGGACTTGTCTTTGAAATGCTACAAAAATATAGTAGGAAAAGAAGAAAATGCTGCTTGACTTCATTTTCTCCTTTCATCACAATGATTCCAAACTCTTTCTCCTTCATGGTCTGTATTACCCTCAATAACTGAGCAACCAGTGAACTCCTGAATAAAAGAAAATCCATCCATCAGTTCACCCACCTACCCATCCATATACCCAGCTACCCACCCCTCAATCCCTCCATCTCAGTCTGTTGGTCCATCCATCCATCCATCAAGCAGTCAATCAATCAACTAATCAATCAAAAGAACATTCCAGTCACTGTGTCTAGTATAAAGTGATTATTCCGGAGAAATTAATGGCAGAGGGAACACAGACCTCTATAAAAATCTGTGTTAAATTTGATTTGATTTGATTACAACAGATAAAACATGCAATAATTAAATAAACTCTAGGCTTATTGTCACCACAGTCAAGTTTGGCCCATTTTATTAGCAAGGTCATCATCATGGGGGGATATTTATACTTAATGCTATCCTGAATTTTAATGACCCTAATGAAGGCTTACAAGACATACTGGAAAAAAGGAAAAAATGCTGATAAACAGCATAATTGCTCCTTTTTCAATAATGTTTTCTACCCTTTCAAAAACAAATTACACTAGCTGAGCCACATACTGTATACGTGGATATATACGCGTGTCAAAAAATTTGCGAATAACCGATTATAGACATTTTGCGAACAGAAATGTTTGCGAATGCAAGACACTCGTAATTTGTTGGTATAATTTGTGGTAAAATACACAAACAGAAAAGTTTGCGAATTTTTCAAATTTGCGAAATCGTAAAAATTTCCACGTCACAAAAATTTCCACTTATACAGTAATTATGATCTTGGTCTGTATTCACCAACAATTCTTAAGAACGTTCTCAGTCTTCTCCAGAATCGTCTAAATTTGAAAGTAACACGATTTCTGATTGGCTAAACCATTTGATTTAACCAATCAGAAGTTACTTACTTTCAAATTTGGAAAATCTTGGAGAATAAGACCAAGAACACCCTTGAAATGTTACAACTGTGACAACTATAAATATTTGTCATCTTGTAACAGGTTAAAAGATCACCATCAGCAACAACCTTTACTTAGTTTGTATTGTGCTTTATGCCCCTTTCAACATTATTTCAATCATCACTACAACTCATTTAATCTACAACTTATTTATTCTATCTTTTTCTGAGTTTTAACATAACTAGGTTGGAGCTCTGGAGAGTCTTGCCCAAGGACACTCTGACAAAAATATTGAGAGCCTCTGGTGAGGATCAAACACGGTTTTGCAGGATGAAGATTTCTACAAGCTGACATACATGTACTTCACCTTGGTAAATGGATTAGCCATGGGATAAGTCCATTTTCAGCTAAAAAAGGCTGGTGGGGGGAGAGCAGAACTGGAGTGGAGGGGGTGCGTTTAATGAAGAATTAATGGTAAGTAAATATAACCAAAACATTATAACATCAAAAGTCCAGACACTGGGACTTGGGAAAAGTCAAACATAAAGAAAACATTGTCCATAATGTATGCACAGATTGTTTACAGATAAATGTTCCAAACACAAAAAACTGTTTAATTTTGTTGACAATTCTAGATGTAAAATGTCAAAGGCTTTTGTAACAACCCTTTTAACATATTTCACAATTATAATTGCCTTTGCTGCCAGTGTAGATTAAGATCAGACTGCACAAAATGTGCAGTCTGATCTTTAATTTACACCGTCAGCTTTGCATAGACATTCTGGTCAAGAGCAATTTTGAAATTGCATTTCTAATGAGTCTTTTTTCTCGACTAAAAGTGTCCACCTGGTTTATTCAGCAGTGTAAGAGTAAACCCTTTGCCAAACAATCCCATGCTTCAACTACACTCTATGGGGTTTTTGAAAGCATTGTGGGAAAAAGAGAAAAATGCAAGCTGGTAACCAGCATTTCTTCCTTTCCCACGATGTTTTCTCCATTTTCAACCACTAATATCATCAATTTGGCAATATCTAATTAGTCGTCTGTAAATGTTTCGAAATCAGACAAATCTAAAACTTTAACGTCAATTTTGTCGGTTGGTAAAGAGTTTTAACAACCCAGACTTGGGTAACAATGCAGGGGCTTATACAAAGACCAAATGCAAATAGACCAAATACTTTTTTTTGGCAAGAAGTCAAACTATCGAAAGGTGATTTGGTTTGTTATCCTTGTCTCTGTTATCCAATCTGGAATGACTTTTCCCATCATGCACTCTTCTATGCCATCGGAGATAATCAATCCTTGCAGAGCTGTATTTTGAGCAATTTATCCATCAGGTACAATGTTTGTGAAAATATCGTGACTGATGGATGAAATGTTTGAAATACAGCTCTGCTAGGATTATCTCAAAAGCGAAGACAATGAATTTAAAAAAAAAAAATGTTTCTATTATTTTCACATTTGATTTTGTACTTTACTTTTTTTAACCTCTAAACAAAAAAAAAAACTTCTAGACTAGTCCAAACTCTAAGCCTTTGCAGAAATGTGGATCCAATGATGGACTTTATCTTTGAAAGGGTAGAAAACATTCTTGAAAAGGAGAGATGGCTGGTAACCAGCATTCATACCTCTTCCCACATTGTTTTCAGCCCTTCCAAAATTAAATTTTAATCTATGAGCCACATTTTTATTTTTCATCTGCAAAGGCCTAAGTTTGAAGAAGCCTAAAATTTTGTCATTTGGCAAAGAGTTTTAACTCTTTACCAAACGACAAAGTTTTGGACTAGTCTGAATTGAAAGCATTTGCAGACGACAAAATAAATGTGAATCAAAAATTGAATTTGATTTTGGAAGGATAGAAAACATTGTGGGAAAAGGAGAAAATGCTTGCCGTGAGAATCATCTGGGTTCACCAACCATTCTCAATAACATTCTCAGTCTTCTTCTCTATAATTTTCTAAATTTGAAAGTAATACAACTTCTGATTGGCTAAACCATTTAGTTACGGATATCTCTGTCTTGCATGCCTTCCCTGCTTGGTTTCACACCTAAATTGCAATTGAGAATCATTGCTATGCCCTATTGCTTTTCAATACCTTATTGTAAATTGGGTTAATATGGGTCAAGATTGCCTTCATGTAATGGTTTTTACCCCTTTACCACATCACAATATTTCAGACCAGTCTAAATTGAAAGCACTGGCAGACAATGAATCACTTGTGAATTAAAAACTAAAATTTCTTTTCAGAAGTGAAGAAAACATAGTGAGA
This sequence comes from Hippopus hippopus, assembly GCA_946811185.2. Lineage (NCBI taxonomy): Eukaryota > Metazoa > Mollusca > Bivalvia > Cardiida > Cardiidae > Hippopus > Hippopus hippopus. The sequence goes on along the minus strand of OX328103.1, from coordinate 7,242,557 downwards.
AAAGGAGAAAGTGCTGGTTACCAGCATTTTCTCCTTTTCCCACAATATTTTCAAAAGTCTTCTTCCTTCCGGTCCTTAAAATTCTGGATTGTGTAGCAAAGGGTTAAACCCCCTCCCCTTAAACAGTGGCAATCCCTTGTTTGACTGACCCTAGGGAAGAAAGGTTTTGAAAACATTATGGGGAAAAAAGGAGAAAAGGTTCGTTACCAGCATCTTCTCCTTCTCCCACATGGTTTTCAACAATTTCCAAGATAAATTCCATCATTTGACCTGAATTTTATTTGTTGAAGATGCAAATGCTTAGAACCTGAAAGAGTCACTGTGGCAGCCAACTTCTGAATGTATTTCCTGGGTTTCACCAGTACTAGGCTAGGGCTTTAACGCATCTTACCCAAAGACACTCCCATGAAAAACCAGTAAACCCTGCCAGGCTCAATCCCGAGCTTCCAGGTCATGACTCCTACACTTCACCACTGAGCCACACAGGACTCCCTAAGTTTTGTCATTAAAGAGTAAATAACACACAAGGGGGAAATTATGGCAACATTCTGATGATCAAAAGTTAGATCACAAGTCCCTTGGGGCGTTTACACAAAAAATAAGGGTCAGATAAAAATCTAAATCTTCAAACTACCGGTAATGGGTTTCAATAGTTGAAAAAGATCGATGTTAAGCTTCTGTTCTTGCCTGTGTCAATAACAAAAGGCCAGAAACTATCTGAAACTTTTTATGTTTAATTCATTGGCTGAAAATGCTGCTATTTTTTAATCACACACTATGTAATAGGAACTTTTAAACTTGAGCAAAATGCTACTTTCTCATGCAAAGCCTAGTAGCTCCATGGGTGGGTTACAGGACTTAATTTGAAACAGGGAGGGGGGGCGGGTTTCGCTGGTTTGAATCCATAGCTCTGCCACTTTCTTTACGAGGATGGATGATTGATGATAGCCATTGTGGTGTATTCATTCCTCTCTCACTGCTGATTTTTTATCCATCTTCATGTTGGACAGCAGCCAGTTGCTTGGGACACACCACGTGCAAAAAAGAAACTCCAGGAAATCAAGGTGCACTGACCACCATGATAATTGAAATAGTAATGAAAATGGCGTTGCACACCAAACAAACAACCACACACCAGTATAAGAAAATCCTCGTGTTTTGACAAAGTTTAAACAATATTCACACAGGGGTCAAATTTAACTTTTTTTTCAACTAGCAAAAATTTGCTAGTGACCATTTTTTCTACTAGCCAAAATTAATTTTGTACTAGCAATATTTTAACCCATTGCCACTCAGTCCCGTGTTTTAACGACTCTGAAATGAGAAACTTATGAAAACATTGTGGCAAAAAGAGAAATTGCTCATAATGAGCAATTTCTCCATTTCCCACTATGTTTTCTACATTATTAGAGAATTAACTTTCCTTTGTACCAAATGCAGACGCTTTCAATTTGGGAGAGTCTAAATATTGTTGAGTGGCTCTCCTCTGTTTGCTCATACAATATTATAGCTCAGACTCTACACATTCTGCATGGCAAAGAAATATCCTTTGTTTGGACAAACTGTTTGATCATTAATTTATATTAAATATTCCGGCGATGTCACGGAATCCGGCCTATTGCCGAAAAAACTGGATATTTTCCGCTCCATACTCTCAGCGAGGCAATGCAGACGTATAAACAACGTCAGAATCGTCTACGCGCTTTAAATATCGGATACATGTATTTACAATATCGCAACAAGCGTCTCTACGAATACCGGTCACATGGTCGGTGATACTCTCAAAGGATAGTTCTACACTGCATACGGCAATTCAGTGTACACGAAAAACGATCGCATTTATGGATTAATTCAGATTTTTAAGCGGTAGGTTTGCCCATTTTCCGGCGCACTCGCAAATTATTTCGAGTGCTAGAATTTGGCACTCGTATTTTTTCATTTCAGCTCGCATTTTGCGAGTTTGCGACCGTTAAATTTGAACCTTGATTCACATATGCAACTTAACAAAAGAATGAAACACAGAGGCAAAATGCAAATTTCATAGGAAACGGTGAAAAGAAACACAAAAAAAAAACATCAGTTATTCTCTCTTTTTCCCCCAAGGCTATAGAAAAGTGAAATTGTTCAGCATACAGGCATGTCTACATCTATTTGTGTAAGGGAAGGTATTATTTTGACCGGTAATGTCCAATATGGCCACTTAAATGGTTAATTACGCATAACAAAATTACATCAAATCATCATAAAAGTGACAGGGACACAATCCCAATGCATATTGAGGTAAATTTATGATTTCAAAAAGACATCGCAATAAAAACTTAATGTACGCTGTACAATAGTATTCTGGCTCTGTCACCGTTTGTATGTGCCAATTTGAATGCCAGAACAGTATTTGGCATTTAATTTTGGGAAAACATCCACAAAATTTTTACCTTTAACCAAACAATCCCATGTTTGTACAACACTGGGAAAGGATGCTTTTGATAATATTGAGAGAAAAGGAGAAATTGTTGGAAAACAGTATGTATTTTGCTATTCCCAAAATGCTTTTAACCCATTTGAAGACATATCGTGTAATTGCTTAAAACCCTGAACCACACAATCCAGACTTTCAACAACCCTAAGGAAGAAGCCTATTGAAAACATTGTATAAAAAGGAGAAAATGCTGGTAACCAGCATTTTCTCCTTTTCCCACAATGTTTTCTACATATTCAAAGATACATTCCATCATTTGACCTTCACTCAGATTGTCATCTGGAAATGCTTTCAATTTGCACAAGTCCAAGATTTTGTTGTGTGATAAATAGTTAATATTTTTTATCGATCAGGCAGCACGATCCATTGGACACATTTACCGCGTTGCGGGTAAATTATGCAATTTATAGTAATTTATAGTAGAAAAGGAAAATTTGTTGGCAACCAATATATTCCTTTTCCCGTAATGCCCTAACTAGCCCAATCAAATACAAATCATATGATATGAGCAACATCTACTCTGTTGTCGACAAATACTTTAAGTATGGATGAACCATAAGTCATTCAACAGAACTTTGACATCAGCGATGATGTAATACCACAATTTACTCTGTTGCTAAGATTTAACTCTATTAACCCATTCCCAAACACAAATCATTGATTCTACCTCGTAACCATAAGGTCCTGAGTTCAATACCCAGGAGCGGGTGTCAACTTTGGGACTGTTCATTGGCCCGCATGTTCGGCACGAGTACTGGTGTAGTTTCCAGGAAGCAGAATCAAGAGAGATTAGAATAAAGTGCAGGAACTTTTTTCTCAATCAATGTAAAATAAATATGTTTAAAGAAATATTGCAATATTTGAGTCCCATTGAATCTATCATCTGCAATTGCTTTAAGTTTGGACATGTCAAAACAATTGTTTTTTGGTAAAGAGTAACTCTATCAAACTACAAATTTTAGACTTGTCCAAATTGAGAGCTTTTGCATTTGACAAATTAAATGTTGTTCAAATTATGGGATATTTCTTTGAAAGGGTAAAAAACATCGTGCGAAAAGAAGAAACTGCTGGTTACCAGCAATTTCTCCTTTTCCCACAATGTTTTCAAAACCCCCTTTCCTCAGGGTCATCAAAAGTCGGGATTATGTAGTAAAGGGTTAACCCTTTACCAGATGAAAAAATTTTGGACTTGTCAAAATTGAAAGCATTTGCAGACGACAAAATAGATTCAACTTCAAAATTGAAATTTGCTTTTGGAAGGGTAGAAAACAGTGTGGAAAAAGAAGAAAATGCTGGTTTCCAGCATTTTCTTCTTTTCCCACTATGTTTTCAAAAGCCTTCTTCCTCACTCAGGGTCATCAAAAGTCAGGATTATGAGGTAAAGGATTAAACATATTTTTCACAGGGCATGACTCAGTTATTTTCCCCTGGAAGAGCTACCCAGCAGCCTATCAGCCTATTTTATCTGTTTATCCAGCTGGTTTTTGCTTACAAAGAGTTATCTGCCCTGATCTAATTTCTGCAGATTTGGTTATTTGGTGATTGTCTTATCACAAAGGTTTTATCAAATGATGCAACTTCTATCACCCAGATACAAATTAGCAAAGGATAGCTGTTTGTACATACTACACAGCTTATCACTAATCAGAATCTTAAACATGTGACATGGGTTTCATTAACTCTTTAAAACACAATCCCAAGTTTTAATGACCCCTAGAAGGAAAGTTTTTGAAAAAATTGTGTGAAAAGGAGAAAATGCTGGTAACCAGCATTTTCTCCTCTTCCCACAATGTTTTCTATCCTTCCAGAAGCAAATCATATTATTTTAATGAAATACCATACGTCGTCTGCAAATGCTTTCAATTAGGACAAGTCTAGTGGTTTAACTCTTTATCAGATGACAAAATTTTAGACTTGTCCAAATTGAAAGCATTTGCAGATGCCAAAATAAACGTGACTCAAAAATTGAAACTTGACTTTAGGAGTATAAAACAATGTGGGAAAAGGAGAAAATGCTGGTTACCAGCATTTTCTCCTTTTCCCACAATGTTTTCAGAAGGCTTCTTCCTCTAGGTCATAAAAACCAGGGAGTGTTTCGTAAAGGGTTAACTCTTTACCACACAATCCCTAGTTTTAACAACCCTTGGAAGGAGAGCTTTTGAAAACACTGTGGGAAAAGGAGAAACTGCTGGTAACCAGCATTTTCTCCTTTTCCCACAATGTTTTCTACCCTTTCCATAACAGATTTCAGTTCCTGAGTCATATTTATTTTGTCATCTGCAAATGCTTTCAATTTGATCTAGTCTAAAATTTTGTTGTTCTGTATAGAGTTAATGGTAAATAAGTTTACTCCTTACCAGCCGACAAAATTTAAATCTTGTACAATCTGTAAGCTTGTGCAGCAAAAAATTAACCTTTTACCACACAATCCGGAGTTTTTACAGCTGTAAGAAACAAGGCTTTTGAAATCATGGTGGGAAAAGGAGAAAATGCTGGTAACCAGTGTACTCTCTTACCACACGTCTTTTAGTTCAAACATATTTATTTTATGTCAATTGAGAAACAAGTTCTTACAACTTATACTAATCTCTCGATTCTGCTTCCTGGGAACTACACCAGTACTCATGCCGAATCTGTGGGCCAATGAAAAATCCCGAAGTTGACACCCCCTTCTGGGTATCGAACTCAGGACCTTTTGCTTATGAGGCTGATGCTCTACCTCACAACCACAGACACCACAGTCATACCACAGATCTTTTCTACCCTATCACAGACAAAAAAACATCACTTGTGCAACTCATATTTGTGGTCTGTGACATTTCAATACTTTCAACATGGACAAGTCCAAAATTTTGCTCTCTGAGGAAAAGTAGAATGTGGCTAAAATGATAGAGTTTGTCTTCGAAAGGACAGAAAACATTGTGGAAAAGTGAGAAAATGCTAGTAACCACTGTTACATGTAACTACCATTTCGAAAAATATCAAATCATTGCAGCCACAGACAAATGTCTAGCCAGAATGGTTCCTATGAAATATCATGTTGCATGTTCTTGACCTACATTGACCTTGGATGCATTTTAAAGTTACTAAAAGCACACTAAGGGACAAGATATGGGACGCAGATGCACATGTTGTTGACAGCTAATGCATGCTTATGACAAATTACCACATGTTTACACTTTACTCGACGCATCATTGCTATCTGACATCTTGCTGCACACCACCTTAGAAAACAGCATGACAATAAGAAAAAAGACTTGTAAAGGGCAATATTTTTTACCTTTTGCCACAGTGTTGTTGCTTGTATTCATGGCTTTAACATTAACTATGATAATTATTGATATTTTAAAAAGATTAGATTTCAAATCCATTTCAAATGTGTTCTAGCGCTTCACCACACCAGTTTTATCATTATCCATTTTAAAGGCATACAGAGACATCAACTTGCAATGGTTACGATGATAGAATTTGTCATTAAATAAGTTGAAAACATTGTGGGAAAAGGAGAAAATGCTGGTTACCAGCTTTTTTCTCCTTTTTCAACAATGTTTTCAATAGCCTTCTTCCTTAGGCTATCAAAACACATGACAAGTGAAGAGTTATGAGGTAATGGGTCAACAGATAATTAAGGACATATGAAAGTTTCAATGCCTGGGGACAGACAGCCCCTGTTTTGCTCCCTTATTTAGTCAAATCCTATTTCCTTATCATATCTGTTCACATCAATCCTTCTTAAACCTTTACCACACAGTCCCGAGTTTTAACGACCCTACGGAAGAAGACCTTTTGAAAACATTGTGGGAAAACAAGAAAATGCTGGTAACCAGCATTTTCTTCTTTTCCCGCAATGTTTTCTTCCCTACCGAGAACAAATTTGAACTTTTTAGTCACACTTAATTTATTGTCTGCAAAGACTTTCAATTCGGACGTGTCTAAAATTTTGTCGTTTGGTAAAGAGTTAAACTTTTTACCAAACAATCCAGTGTTTAGTGACCCTGCAGAAGAAGGCCTATAAAAACATTGTTGGAAAAAGACAAAATGCTGGTTACTACAATTTTCTCCTTTTTCCCCCCACATTATTTCTATTCAATTCAAAGATGTTTTCCACCATTTGAGCCACATTTGTTTTGTCCTCTTGAAATATTTTTTAGTTGGACATGTCCAAAATCTTGTCATTTTCATAAGGAGCTAACCCTTTCTCACACAATCCATAATTTCAGTGACCTTGAGAAAGAAGACTTGAAAACATTGGTAACCAGAATTTAAACCAGATTTAATGCATCTCCATGATGCATCGTACCAAGGCAAGTCATAATCATGGATTCATGAAGTCCAATTGTCTAACAAACCACTGAATCATGAGGTAGACTAGTCCTTTGACATACAGAAAATAGACCAATAGCAAAAAAGCCTGTGCAGGCTGATCTGGACGCAGGCTGACCTGGGACGATGCTTTTTTGTAGATGCATTCAATGCACTTTTCAAAGAGTATGACTGAAGTGTAAAAAGGACAAAGTCCCACCTGTGCTATGGGGCCTTTTTCTAACATGATATGACAATGTCTCAGAATCCCTGCCTTGCCAGGTCAATGAGCCAGTGAAGATTAAGATAAGTCTGCATGTTGTGTGATGTCTGATCTTGATCTCCAGTGTTCTCAAATTGCCAAAAGCAACCCCTCTAAAAAGTGATTCTTTATCACACAATCCCAAGTTTTAACGACCCTGAAAGAGAAGGCTTTTGGAAACATTGTGGGAAAAGGAGAAAATGCTGGTAACCAGCATTTTCTCCTTTTCCCACAATGTTTTCTAGCCTATCAAAGACAGAGATCATCATTTGAGCAACATTTAATTTGTCGTCTGCAAATGCTTTCAATTTGGTCCAGTCCAATATTTTGTCGTTTTGTAAAGAGTTAATTCCTCCTTGCATGTTGCTTACTATGGACTCTTTATTCAAGCTAAATTGCTGAAATTCAGAATTTTTATTATAATTTCAATTGTAAGGCACAAAACTGAATGTGAGAAATAATGGCCTTAAAAAAAGGCAGCATGGATCCCCAAACAGCCCACCCCAAATTCAGGGCTATTATCATATTTACAAAGTACTTAACCCCTGATCCTTCCCACCTAGGGGTCAACTATAAAAAGGGGTATTTGACCTTTCAAGGACATAAAGTAGATTTATTGGTGGGTCTGTACTCTCCCAATATGGCACCCTATGTTCTATTTATTGTTTACTCTTTCACTACAGCATAAATAAATTGCATTTTCTCGAAGGCTAAATTACATTTCCTCTGCAAGATCAAGAGACAGATCTGTCATAATGTAGAATATAGCAGTGGACAGTGCAGATCACAGATCAGACTGCACTGTCTGCAGTGTGATCTTGATCTACACTGTCCACAAAAGCCTCTGGTGTCATCAATGGTATGGAAAGAGTTACTATGCAGTCTCCAGGTAAGTTAAACTGATTTTTTCAACATTATTTCACCTATATTGTGGTTGCAAGTGTACCGATCCATGCTTTCCTGGACTTTGAGTCTCAAGGTAAAAGGGCAGATACTTCGCCAAAGCTCAAATGAAAAAGCCCAACCTTACATACACCAGGTAGCTCTTTCTAAATTTCTACTAGTACATATTTTGTACTAGCATTTACATTTTGCAGACGTCAAATAACATAAGGCATCATGATGGAATTTGTTCGTGAAAAGAGAAGAAACATGGTAGAAAAAAAGAAAATGCTGGCTACCAGCATTTTCTCCTTTAACCACAATATTTCCAAAAGCCTCCACTTTTGGGATCATTTACACACATGGTTGTCTGGTAAAGAGTTAATGTACAAAAAGTTCAATCGAAGACATTTTTCATGTTCCACCAAAATAGTATCATCCAATCCTGTATTCTGACCTATCAAAGCCAAGAAAACTTTGACCAATCAAATCCTGTAATACACTGTCTATCAGACAAGAGAAAATTTTGAGCATTCAAATCTTCCACCAAGTCAAAGATGAAGCCCTTATAACAATCAAGTTCTCAATCAGGGAAAAATGTAATTCAAAACTAAAAAAGACTTTTATTGTATACTTACCATAATAATGGCTTAATTAATCATCTAAATCCTTCTCAAAAGTTGAATAAAATCCATTCTAATTCCACAGTGCAATCAAATGGAAGCCAGATCCGTCATAACATTTAATCCAGTAAAAGTTATTTTGCAACCACGCTTCTGTTAATCTCTTCACACTTTTTTGATTGTTAAAAATAAATAATTTACCACCCCAAAAAACACTCCCGTTCAGTAAACACTTAACTATTTTTAACAGCAGATCCTGAATGAGTAATGTTGAAACACAAATAGTCTATTCATTGTCCTCATTAATATAACCTGGTATGTAATAGAACGGTTTAACCTTTTACCAAATGACAAAATTTTGGACTTGTCCAAATTGAAGGCATTTGCAGATGACAAATTAACTGAAGACTTCTGTATTGTATTGAGTAGAAAATATTGTGGGAAAAGGAGAAAATGCTGGTTACCAGCATTTTCTCCTTTCCCCACAATGCTTTCAAAAGCCTAATTCTTTACGGTTGTTAAAACTTAGCATTGCATGGTAAATGGTTACCAAACACTCCTGTGTATTAAAGACCCTGGGGTATAAGGCTTTTGGAAAACATTGTGGCAATAGAAGAAAATACTGGCAAACAGCATATTCTCCTTTCACACACTGTTTTTTTTCTTTCAGCCTTGTTAACACGTCATCTGCAAATGCTTTCAAAATGGATACAACTAAAATGCTGACGTCTAGTAAAGAGTTACGGTAACTTTTTACCAAACAATATTTTATACTTGCCCAAATCCAAAGCATTTACAGACAACAATTCAAGTGGGGATATGCTGGTGGGATTTCTCTGTACAAACATCATGGGAAAAGGAGTAAATGATGATTACCAGAATTTTCTGCTTTTTCCACAATATTTTCAGAACACTTCTCCCTCAAAGATGTTGAGACACAAGATACTTGGTAAAGTGTTAAACACTGATTTACTGCATGTAAAACAAGACAAGATATAGGTGAATGTTTTATGGCAAGGCTAACTTCTATTTTGGTGCTGTATATTTATAGATCACCTGAGACAAAGCACGGAAAAAAGTTTGAAATAGATCAGCCATAGTCATAAAAATACCTTCTACTGCAATTTTTCTGCCTTGTTTCTCTGTTTACCTTTATACTGTGAAATATTCTGTCAAAAAGCACAGATTTTTCCTCTTATGCGTCCTCTCAGTATCAAAGCATGTATAATTGAACTGTAAAATCAGGGAATTCTATTTATTTCCTCACTGATCCATTTCCTGTTGCGGCTGGAAAAAAAAAACCAGAAAAACGTAAAAGTCATAAATCCACGCAGTGACAAAACAAAATACATTGGTTAATATCTGTCTAAACCCTTTACCACACAATCCCGAGTTTTAATGACCATAAGAGAAAAGCCTTATGAAAAAATTGTGGGAAAAGGAGAAAATGCTGGTAATCAGCATTTTCTCCTTTTCCCACAATGTTTTCTACCCAACAAAAGACAGAAATCATTATTTGAGCTACATTTTAATTGTCGTCTGCAAATGCTTTCAATTAGGAAAAGTTTATATTTTTGTTGTGTGGTAAAGAGTCAACTCGAAGATTGATTTTTTAAACTCCTTTTCCAAACAATCAAAATTTTTAACAACCCTGTAAGAAAACATTGTGGGAAAAGGAGAAAACACTGGTAACCAGCATATTCTCCTTCTCCCACATTGCTTTCTACTCTTATCAAAGACAGATATCATTAATTTGGCAACATTATATTAGTTGTCTGCAAATGCTTTCAGTTTTGTTAAAGCATTTGCAGTTAACTTTGGAATTTGTCTCTGAAAGGGTAGCAAACATTGTGGGAAAAGGAGAAAATGCTGGTTTCCAGCATTTACTCCTTTTCCTACAATGTTTCAAAAGTCCCATTCCCCAGGGTTGTTAAAACTCTGAATTGTATGGTAAATGGCTTCATATATTAAATAGGAATTACAAACTTGTCACAAACAAAAGCCTTGTTTTTCACAGATATGAAAAGAATGTATCATAAACGGCTTTGCAGCAGGACTTTTTCAGGATGTGCAGCAGGCAATCTTTTAAAACACTGTGACAAAAGAAGAGACTGTCATTTGAACCTGTTCTAACTCATCTTGCAACAATGTTTTAACATTGTATTTATGTATTAACCTTTAACCACTCACTCGACTTTAACAACCCTGAAAGAGAAGGCTTCTGAAAACATTGTTTGAAAAGGAGATTCCACCTTTTCCCAAATGTTTTTACTCTACCAAACACAGAAATCAACATTTAAGCTACATAAATTTCAATTTGTATTCTGCACATGCTTTGAATTTGGTCCTGTCCAAACTTCTGTCATTGGGTATAGTTAACCCCTAAGCACGACTCACTGACCTTTTGCAGACAGCGTAGATCAAGACTGCACAGAACATGCAGTCTGATTTTTGATCTGCACTCTCCGCCGAGGACACCTTGTTCACCAAAAAGTACCTTTAAAATAGCAAAATTTGGGTATTTCAATCAGCTCAAAAATTTCATTCCACTTATTTAGCCGAATAGGGGTTAACACAGTAATAATAAAGTTGGCAAAAAAAATAAGGAAAAAGAGAGAAAATACCACCATTTTAGCTCCAATGTTGGGTCGTTTTAAACATGAACCTTGTTATCTTCTATGAACACATGTTTACTCTAAATCCATATCTATACACACACTATCAAAACTTCTCTTATGTTGAACATATACAAGCTTATTGAAATAAAACTTTTCTAAAACCAATACACTCTAGTAACTCATACAAACCTCAACTTTGAAATATATCCCGAAAGCTGGTGAAGAATTTAATCTCTCCTTGTCATTTATAAAGTGTCCTCCATGAAGTTTGTGTTATATCAATTTCCAATTTGGGGAAATATTTAACAAAATAATAATAGGTCCCACAGTTACCTGTGCACAGACTACACTGGAGAATGTCATGTTGTTATTACTGAGGGGAGAGAATGTTATGTTTACATTGGCTTAGCGAATCAGATTGCAGTATTTTACTGTCGGCTGGTGAACACTGCAGGTATCTTATATGAGGTTTATATTTCTTGTACAGGTATTTACTGTAAACTATACACACTGAGTTATGATAGCTAGGTAATTTAGAATCCATCTTAGCACAATAAAATTATTGGAGGTGTAGGAATCAAATGTTTGTCTTCCTGGTAATTTACCAATAAAATAGTGACATATTTAATCCAACTGGCTAAAGGGTCCCAGTCCAAATAATTTTACAACAAAATACTTGTCTTGTCTGAATCAAGCCCTTGCAGATGACAAGTTTGATTTGGATCAAATGATATGAATGGTCTCCAGAAGGACAGAAAACACTGTTGGAAAAGGAGAAAATGCTGGTAACCAGCATTTTCTCCATTTCCCACAATGTTTTCAAAAGCCATCTTTCTCAGGGTCATTCAGACTCTGAATTGTGTTGTAACAGATTCATCCATTTCTTGTCCTTCAACATTTAAAGCCACAAGCACAACCTTTGTTGCTTTTGTAGACAGTTTAGGTCAAGATTGGACTGCACAGAACATGCAGTCTGATTTTAGATGTGCACTGTCAGCCACTCTATGAAACATAATTTGGCCAGTACAATTTTGATATTGCAATATTTTGGCTGAATTCACAAAAAAGAGCCAATCTAATCAATATGCCACTTAACCTGGCCTGTATCAGATGACAGAATTTGAGGCCCTGTCCAAATTGAAAGCATTAGCAGATGACAGTTTCAACATAGTTTAACCCATTACCACACAATCCCGAGTTTTGACGCCCCTGTAGGAGAAGGCTTTTGAAAACATTGTGGGAAAAGGAGAAAATGCTGGTAACCAGCATTTTCTCCTTTTCCCACAATGTTTTCTTCCCCATCCAAAACAAAAATCATCATTTCAGTTACATTTAATTTGTCATCTGCAAATCCTTTCAATTTGGACCAGTCTAATTTTTTGTTGTTTGGTAAAGATTTAAATGGCTGAATTTTTTCTCTGATTGGGCAGAACATACTGTGAGAAACAGAGAAAATGCTGGTTATCAGCATTTTCTCCTTTGCCCACAGTGTTTTACAAAGACTTTTTTTCCAGGGTTGTTAAAACCCGGGATTGTGTGGTATAAGGTTAAAAGGTTAAAATAGCACAATGGCAAACACTGTAGTAGCTGCATAATAATTATGATGTTTGAATCTACAGTAATTTGTCCAAGCAACTAAGATACATGTATTTCACTGCAGTGTGAACTTATCCTATACCTAGTAAAGGAAAACTGACACTTCTTGGCAGATTTTTTAAGTATACCTTTTAATTTTTTTTTGTAGACCTATATATTTTTACATAGATATGAGCCATGCTCTGGCAAAAGGGGGCTTAATGCATATCCATGTTTCATTATACTAAGCAAACCATCACATAATCATGGATCCATGAAATTCATTTTATCTAACAACCAATGGAATCATGAGGTAGACTGGTCCTTGGACACACGGAAAATTAACCAATAGCAAAAAGTTTTGGCCCAGGTCACTCTGCGTGTTGCCTGCTGATCTGGGTCAGTACTTTTCAGATGCATTAAGCCCCTTTTTCACAGAGCATGGCTCACGTTTCCAAAAAAGCAAGACTAAAACAAGTTTTTCTTGAAAAATCTGCCAAAGAAGTGTGTACTGGATTGAAAGAGGCAAAATCAGGTTTAGCCTACTTCAGGTTTAACTGATGATTTAGCATTGAATGGGGGAAAAAAAAACATCGTGGGAATGGCAGAAAATGCTTTTAATAGCATTTTTTCCATTTCCCACTTTAATTTCAAAAGCCTTCCTCATCAGGGTCATTAAACATTGGATTAATTGGTAAAGGTTTGACAAAATAAAACGGCCGAAATATTGCGATTTCAAGGATTATTTCATGAAAACATGACAAAATAGCAGACAATGGAGACCTACTATCAGACTACACATTCTCTGCAGCCTAATTTTGATCTGCACCATACAAAATAAAACATTAAATTTAGCGCCTTACGAGTTAACTCTTTACTAAACAATCCCTCCCTTTTAACAACCCTCAGGAAAAGGCCTCGAGAAAACTTTGCGGGAAAAGAAGAAAATGCTGATGACCAGTGTTTCCTTCTTTTTCCCACCATTTTTTTCTCCATTTTTTTTAAGAACAAAAGGCATCATGTGAGCCAGATTTAATTTTTAACCTGCACTGGCTTTGAATTTGGACAAGTCTTACATTGTATCTTGTTAACTCATTGTATCTTGTTAACTCTTTACCAAACAACAAAATTTTAGACTGGTCCAAATTGAAAGTATTTGCAGACAACAAAATAAGTGACTGGAAATTTGAAATTTGTTTTGGGAAAGGGAAGAAAATATTGTGGAAAAAGGAGAAAATGCTGGTTACCAGCATTTTCTCCTTTTCCCACAATGTTTTCTAAAGGCTTCTTTCTCAGGGTCGTTAAAAGTCGGGATTGTGTGGTAAAGGTAAAAGAGTTAAGTCACAAAATATTGGCTGATCCTCCTTGAATCACAATAATGGGCCAGGTAGGGAAAAGTCAAACCTTTTATCTTTGCTTAATTAACTTATCATTGGTGTGGAATAATTGACCACCTTTTTTGTTTTCAACCAAAAGCCATGTCTCAACAGCACAAAGAACATGTCATCCAAGAAACGAGGGCCACCCATATTTGAGTAGAGCCCAGGGCTCTATTTTACTAAGGTAGTTACGAACAAAATTTGCGCAAGTTTTCCGTAACTATAGTATGGTGTTATATTTCTGCCATAAGATACGAGATAAGCATCATGATTATTTTAGAAAACTATTGCGATAAATCAAAGTTTCCTGGAAATGTTATCTTTTCATTTTATCTAGGTAAAATTTCCAGGAAACTTTGATTATCGCAATAGTTTTCTAAAATAATCATGATAGTTATCTTGTATCTTGTGGCAAAAATATGCCACAATACTACAGTTACGTAAAACTTACGCAAATTTTGTACGTAACTACTTAAGCAAAACGGGGCCCAGTAGCTCAGTCTGGAATATATGACACCAGGGCCCCATATTCACCAACCATTCTTGGGAACATTCTTTGTCTAATTCTCCAAGATTTTCTAATTTGAATGTAACACAACTTCTGATTGGCTCGACCAAATGGTTTAGCTAATCAGAAGTTCTGTCACTAAAAATAACCTTGAAAACTCTGAAGAATAAGACTGAGAACCTTCTGAAGAATGGTAGGTGAAAACAGACCCAGTTTGATTTCCAGCAATCACCAGCATTTTCTCCTTTATCCACAATGTTTAATACCTTTTCAAAGACAAGTTTCATCGTTCAACACTTTACCAATCCTGAGTTTTAATGACCCTGAGAAATAGGACTTTTGAAAACATTATTAGAAAATGGAGAAAATGCTGGTAACCAGCATTTTCTCCTTTTCCCAATTATTTTCTAGCCTTTCAAAAGAACAAATTTCAATTTTGAGTCATATCTATTTTGACATCTGCAAATGTTATCAATTTGGACAAGTCTAAAATTTTGCTGTTTGGTTAAGAGTTAGGCCAAAGTTGTTATCTGCACATGTTGTCAGTACCAAAAACTTGTAAACTTGCAGAAAACGTATTGAAGTCTACGACCCCTAACTCATCAGTAAATATCATGTATCATCGACATTTTCATAAAGGCTATTCGGCCAATCTCGGCAGCTTCCGTCTTTTGATATGTAGACCTTAATTAAAATATGACTTAAATGGTTAGAATTGCCTTAGGAAAGAAAACAATGACTGTGGAAAAAAGAGAAAATGCTGTTTGTAATGTACAGCACCGATTTCATTTCCAGTTCGGGCAAGCTCTGTACAAGACAGTGTTGATGAAAGTCATTGCACCAAGATTCACTTTCTCTCACCAATGGATAGGATTTTTCAAGAATGGAAATGTGGGAGAGCAGTAAATGGTCAAAGTGCTGGTTACAGAGAAGCTCCTAAGTATTGATAGGTTTAAAGATGCCCGTCTACAGCCGGTAAGCAAAAATGCTGTTAAATTCAAACAATTTAGAATCGTACAGAAATCAGTCCTTTGTGTAAACATGAATAAATTACTGACATATATGGTGTAATTGAAAAAAAGAAACACGGAGATTTGTATTAGAAACCGAACATTGGTCAGAAGAAAACTGGATGACGATCGAAGCTGTAAACAATGGCAGTGCGTCACGGAAATTTATCGTTAGTTTCCGCCTAGAGTCGGATACGGTGTAATTTGCATATAGGCCGCGACCTTCGTCTGAAAATCGAGGCTGCAACAGAGAAGCCTCCATTTTCCTTTGTTTACCTCTTTAGACGCAGGGCGAAGGTCAAATATAGTCACGTGACAGAATGCGTGATCATCATACAAATCCACCCGAGTGTATAACGGATATATCGAAATCTTCGATTCAAAAACCGGAAACAACGAGTCTGTTTACATGGAAGGCCGCAACTCAGCGAAATGCATTTTCTATCGACCGTAATCTAAGCAACCTTGCAACCATCAGGTGCAGTATTTGGCATGAAGATATGAGAATGACTATAGTTTGATAAAATAAAGACAAAATGAGTTAAAAATGGCTGAAAATGAGTATAAGGGCCTCTTTAATACTTGCTGTGATAAAATTGAAATACCGTAATATTAACCCTTTAAGCGCTTTTCACGACTATAGTTGCCTTTGCGACCAGTGTAGATCAAGATCAGGCTGCACAAAATGTGCAGCCTGATCTTTGATCTACACTGTCGACTTTGCTAAAACAATGAAGACTAAAGCAACCATGGAATCTTAATTATTTGTCGTATTTCTAGGATGAAAATGTCTGATAGGCATCCTCAGGAAAGTTGTGAAAGACGTTTTAGGGTCAAGATGAAGCGCAACAGACAAAGAAAAAAGAACCTGACTATAAAAAATAACCTTTAATCAGATTATTTTAATGTGTGTAACGCATACAAACATGTTTTGAGGTCGAAGGATCAATATTGATAAAATACCACAAAGTGATTTTCAGTTCTTATATTGTCAGTTCTAATTATCCTTTACCGTTAAACAGCCTTTCACAACTATAGTTGCCTTTGTGATCAATGTAGATCAAGATCAGATGGTGAAAACAACCTTTCCCCCCCTTCCCCCCATGTGACCTTGCCCCCTTCTATGACCTTGACCTTGGAGTATTGCATGTTAAATTTCTCCTTTGCATATCAACTCATCATATCAGATAACTATGTGTAAAATATCAGGCAGGGGGTTCAGGCAATAATTTTAATGAAGCAAATATGAAAACATGAGATAGCCCAAGGGACAGACAGCTGGATGGATGGACAATTCTACCAAGCACAACGTCTTGCTCAAAATGATCTGGTAAGCAGTATTTTCTCCATTTCCAAAATGTTTCTACTCTTTCAAAGTCAAATGCCTTGATTTGTTATCTTCAGCTAGTTTCAATATGGACAAATACCAACTTTAAACAACCCCAAAAGACAAGGCTTTTACAGACATAAGCTGGTGACTGGCATTTTCTCCTTTTCCCATGACTTTTTCTACCCTATCAAAGACAAAACTCATCATTTTAGTAACATCTAATTTGTAGTCTGCAAATGCTTTGAATTTGGTCCAGTCAAATATTTTGCCACCCAGTAACAGTTAAATAATACAAGTGCTCCTGTCTTTAGTATGGTATGGCTTGAACGTTATTGAAATCAATGTTAAACAACATTCTGTATGGTAAAGAATTAATTAAATGATCTAGAGAGAAATATCCAGTAAAGGAGGAACTTTATAAAACAAAAGACTTGAAATACCGCAAACTTTAATTGCCGGTATCAGACAACAAAACAATCGCTCAAGCGACTATTTCACAGAAAGAAGCGATCAGGAATGTGTCAAAAATGTTGTCAATTGTTTTCCTTTATTAACACTTATCTGTTTACTACATGAAAATGTATGAGACTTATCCAAAATAAAAGTATTTGTAGACAACAAATAAAATATTGCTCCAATGATGAGATTTGTCTCTGAAAGGAGAGAAAACATGGTGGGAAAAGGAGAAAATGCTGGTTACCAGCATTTTCTCCTTTTCCTACCATGTTTTCAAAAGCTTTCTTCATTAACGTTGTTAGGTTAATAAAGGGATAAAGCACTCCAAGAACCTAAAAAGCTTTTGCAGAAAATGGAGAATAAGAACATGCAGTCTAATCTTGTCAACATTTTTATGTAATGTCATGTCCTGGAAAATATAGTCTTGGGTTTTTCATTATTATCAGCGTAACATTATCAAGTACATTGCATTTTCTGCAAGTACCTAATTTATATCTTTGCAAAATGAAATGGAAAACATATTGGAAAAAGGAACATCTGCTTCTAGCAAGCTGCCTCTATCATGCCCCAACATATGGCCAGTGGACAATAAATAGAATGTTAAAAACAAACAAATGAATTTATTGATCCTTTTGGTTAATGTTCTCAAGAAATGGATGAATAAGACAGAATGAGAATACATGTTGATGGCATCGTATTTATGTATGAAAATGACAGTCAGTCATGATGGAATATATGAAGAGTGGCACATACAGGGTGTTTCATAATATGTGATACACTTTAAACCAAATGCCTCTTTTAAGTTAGAATGTCCGTAACAGTGAAAAATGTACCATATTAAAGGGAAATGCTGTCCAATTTTATAAGTGTAGTTTTACCCATTACACTTACCTATAAAATATTTAAGCAACGTTTGAAAACAGGGTCCGTTTACATCATGTACTCAAAATGACGTCCATTATAGTGTTGCACCATCTCCAAACGTTTCATGAAATTTATCATCACATTATTGCACTTGTCACTGGTTATCCTTCTGATTTCACGTCTGATGGACAGTTTAAGCTCCTCTGTTGATTTCTGCTGCACTTTGTAAACTCTGTCCTTGAGATGACCCCAAAGAAAGAAATCCAAAGGACTGAGATCCGGAGAGTGGGGTGGCCAAGGGCGTTCCGTCTTCAGAGAGATGAATCGTGTGTCAAATGTTTTTCTAAGCCATTCAAGAACTCTCTGTGCGGTGTGTGGAGCGGCACCGTCTTTTTGGAACCATGTTTGTGTCATATCAACCCCTTTCCGACGGAGTGCAGGCAGGAACTTGTATTTCAGAAGAGACAAATAGCGTTCACTGTTGATGGTCTCGGTGTTTCCATCTTGATCTTGGAAAAAGAATGGCCCAATTATTCCTGTAGAGCTAATGGCTGCCCATACCGTTACTTTCTCAGCATGACATGGTTTCTCTACAAAAATGCATGGTCTGACATCTGACCAGTGGCGATGGTTCTGTTTGTTTAACTGTTGATCCAAGAAGAAGTGAGACTCATTACTGAACCATACCTTTTCAAGAACCTCAGCATTGTCTGTCATCCAAATGGAAAAATCAAGACGTTGGTTGACATCACTGTCTTTCAGATGTTGGAGCACTGATATTGTATAGGGTGTTAGTTTTAGATCGAACCTTAGAGCCCTGTACACACTTGTCACACTGGAGGGATTTGTAACATCAGAAAGAACCCTTCTTACCAACCTCTGTGGTGTTTCACTAATCACCTGCTTCACCTCTGCAACATTCTCGTCACTCCTGCTTGTCCTAGGGCGACTCTGATTATTGTGTCTCTGGTCCAGTACACTTCCATGCTGCTCAAACCTTTTTACTACTCTGCTTACTTGTAGCCTGGTCACCCTCCTATTGCCAGGGTACAGTTGCCTCATTCATCTGGTTACAGCTATAATAGAATGGTGTTCATAGTACAATTTTATGATATCCTGACACTTTTCCATGGACAACGCCATCTTGAAAATAACAGTTAATAATGACGTCATATAATTATGACGTCATGACGTCAACGTCTTCCCGTAATTTACGTTGCATACAAAATGGTGAAGAGTCTAGTTTATTATGGTAAAAGCATTGTGTTTATAACTATAGTATCAGTGACGCAACAATTATTTGAAAGTGTATCACATATTATGAAACACCCTGTATATGTATGGCAAACACAAATCAGCCTATCGATCCGACGGTCAGCATTCTGGGAGAGGACGTGATTTCAAATGGGTGTCATTCCTCTATTTTTGCAAAACACAAGTTAAAAAGTATAAACGACACACTTGTATTGAATTGGTGAACCATTTCCCAGACAAAGTTTAGACTCATCCATATTGAAAGCATTGGCAGGCAACAAATTCAGTGAGGCTCCAATCATGACACATGTACTGTATAAGTTGAAATTTCTGCAACATGGAAAATTCTTTGATTTTGCGAATTTGAAAGATTTGCAAACTTTTCTGTTTGCGTATTTTACTATAAGTATACCAACAAATAATGAGTTTCTTGAATTCGCAAACATGTCCGCATGCAAAATGTCCGTAATAGGTAATTCCCAATTTTTTCGATGTGTGTATATATCCATGTACACTGTATGTAAATCATTACCAAACAACATGTTTAAACTGGCTCGAATAATTGGATTTGTTTCTGAAAGGGTCAAAAACATCTCAGAAAAAGCATTTTCCATTTCTACCTTGTTTTCAAAAAGCTTTTTTTCCAGGGTTGCAAATACCACAGGTTCTTTTTTGGGGGGATAAAGAGTATAACAGGATAAATTGTAAACTTGTTACATATCAATTTAACACACTTTATTGTCAAGTGCTAATTAAAAGGTTCGATCTAAAGGTATTATATTTCATGATTTATACACCAGACAAGGACAGTTTTGGCCACATACCTAGACAAACTGACTTCAATAGTGAACCCCTTCAGTGAGTTTAGATTGATCCTTATAGTTCCTTTAACAGTTCTACCTGCCTTTTGTGGTCAGTGTAGATCAAAGATCAGACTGCACAGAATGTGCAGTCTGATCTTTGATCTACACTGTCCACTTTGTTCAAATACTATAGACAAAAGCAACTTTGAAATTGCAATTGGTCTTATTTCATTCTAGTCTGAAAATACTTGTTGGCTTCAGTTGGCACTTGTAGGTTTAAGTTATTTCAGAACCAACTCTATGAGTGTAATAATTCATACCTCCTCACAGTTTTTCCTGACACCTACTAATTGTCCCCCAAAAATTAAATGTTGGCCTTCTTTTATGATTTTGAAGGGTTCAAATGACCCCCTTATGAGAAAGCTCAGGGAAAATCCTGCAGTCCTGCTTGTCTCAATAGTAAGAGTGCGGAGCTTTTGATTCCAAAGGCTCTGGGTTTGGTCCTCACACAAGGTCTTGCGGGTCTGTTTATTTGTGGAAGTGTCCTCCAGCCAGATACTTCAGAGCCCTTGCTGAGCACTAGTGAACCTCAGGACATGCATATTAAGTTGTTGCTGTGATACAACTGAAATAATGCTGAAAGCAACATACAAAACCATTCAACCTAGGTCGCCCAAATTAGGCTAGAAAACATTATGGGAAGAAAAGAAAATGCATGCTAGTTCCCTGCTTTTTCTCCTTTTCCAATCATGTTTTCAAAGGCCTTCTCTGTCAAGGTTACTTAACCTCGAGATTGTGTGGTAAAGGGTTAAGCAAAAAAGACAAGTTTCTGACTGCCATTTTCATGAATCAAAAACAAGACTGGCCCATCAGACAACAATTTATGTCTGGTGTAGCAAGTGCAATGATCATCATCAGACTAATTACATTAATCCTTCACTAAACAATCACGGGTTTTCACGGCCCTGAGAAAGAGGCCTTCTGAAAACATTGTGGGAAAAGGAGAAAATGCTGGTAACCAGCATTTTCTCCTTTTCCCACAATTTTTTCTACCCTATCAAAGACGGATAGTACCATTTGAGCCACATTAAAATTGTCGTCTGCAAGTGCTTTCAATTTGGACAAGGCTAAAATTTTGCCATCTGGTAAACAGTTAATCCTTCACAAAACAACAAAAGTTAACCCTTAAAGCGCCTTTCCCGACTGTTGCCTTTGCGGCCGGTGTAGATCAAGATCAGGCTGCACAAAATGTGCAGCCCAATCTTTGATGTACACTGTCCGCTTTGCTGAAACATTGTAGACAAAAGCAATCATGAAATTGCAATTATTTGAGTTGTAGTTCTAGGAAGAAAATGTCTGGTAAGTTTATTTGGCACTCTAAGGCTTAAGACCCATCCATATTAAAAGCAGTGTTGGGATGACAAAAGAAATATGGCTAAAATGCTGGAATTTGTCTTTGGACGGCTAGAAAACATGGTCAAAAAACCAGCATATACTCCTTTTTCCATGACTGTTTCGTCCTCAAGGTTGTTTGTACCACTGATTGTATAGTGAAACTTTAAGGTTAATTCACTTATCTTATTACCAAAGCTCCAAGGCTGTGGTGTAGGGAAAGTGGAATAACCCTTTATCACATGATCCCGAGCCTTAATGACCCCGAGAAAGAGAGCTGTTGAAAATATTGTGGGAAGACGAGAAAATGCTAGTTTCAGAAAGTTTCTACTGTTTCGCAGTCAAATCTCTCAGTTAATGCCACATTTAAATTGTTACCTGAAAATGCTTCGACTTGGACAACTCCAACTCTTTGTTATTTGGTAAAGAGATAATGAAGACAGGGGAAAATGTAACACATTATCTGACACATAAGTTATTGTTTTTCATTAACTTATTAACACTTTCATGCTTTTCTTTACCTATAAACTTATTAGTCTCCCATGAACAATATCATGAAATTCCATTATTTACCTGTAGATAATATAAGTTGATCATCAGTTATCCTGTAGTATATCATCCACTATACTTACATCATGCTTTTAAAACTTTATTATAAATCACCTATTTAGAATAACATAATGAACCTCATAACAGTCAAAATAGCATATTCCAGTTATACATTCAGAAAGAACTATGAGTGTTGTCTCTAAAAATAAATATATAGTCCTTAGCTTGCTAACAATAAATGTGGTCTCTAGACTGCTAACAATAAGTGTGGTCTCTAGATTTCTAACAATAAGTATGGTCTCTAGTTTGCTAACAATAAGTGTGGTCTCTAGATTGCTAGCAATAAGTGTGGTCTCTAGGTTTCTAACAATGAGTATGGTCTCTAGATTGCTAACAACAAACATGGTCTCCAGATTGCTAGCAATGAAACTCCTAACAATAATTGTGGTCTAAATATAGCTAATAATGAGTGTAGTATCTAGATTGTAAACAATGAATATGGTCCCTAGATTACTAGCAATGAGTTGATGGTCTCTAGACTGCTAAAAGTGAGTATGGTCTCTGATTTGCTTACACTCTCAAGAGTTCTCTCAATGAGTATGGTCTCTGCATTGCAAACAATCAGTGTACCAGCTCTAACTTACCGACAAGGAGTATGGTCTCTAGTTTGCTTATAATAAGTATATGGTCACTGGATCGCTAACAGTATATATATATGGTCTCCAGATTGCCAACGGCTAGTATGGACTCTTATTTGCTTACAATAAGCAATGATTGTGGTCTTAAGATTGCTAGCAATGAGTTAGTTAGGTCTCTAAATTGCTGACATTGTGTATGGTCTCTAGATTGCTTACAATGACTATAGTCTCCAGATTGCTACCAATCAGTTTAGTCTCTAGATTGCTTTCAATGACTATGGCTCATATAAGTTTTAATATCATAAACATTTATTTATCAACTATTTACAATAATATTATGAATTTTAATTTTAAATGGCCAAAATAGCATATTCCTGTTATACATTCTCAAAGAGTTATGATTATGGTCTTCAAAAATGAATATATGGTCTCTAGAATGCTAACAATAAATGTGGTCTCTAGATTACTACAAGCTTTAGAATTGCCATCTCTGGACCTTATTTACTGACTGAAAAAAACCATATCATTTTTCAAGGGATTTAACTCTTTCAGTGCCAAATAAAACCAGAGGCCCTTGAGGGCCTGATATCGCTCTACTGGCAGTGATTTTGCTTTTATGCTAGCATAAATTATGAATTCATGATGCAAAAAGAAAGAAAGACAAAAAACACAAAAATGTGTTCTTGCAACTGGGCTTGAACCCACTAAGACAGCATAAGTAAGCATGGTGAATTGAACAAACAGTGAAAAAAAATGAAGTGCAATTTCTCAAAACTAAATGTTTGGAATCAAGCCAAATTTGATAGGGTTTCAGTATGCCTTGTATTAAACAATCCTAGCAAATTTCAAATGTGGACTTTGTTGAGTATACGATACTAAGTCATCAAATGGCTGCTTTTCCTGAACGGTTTACTAGATTTCCTTCACTTTTAATAGAGTTCAATCCCTTGATGAACCAAACAATCTTTGCAAGTTTCAAAAGAATTGGATCCAAACTGAACTTTATTGCCTAAACAAAAAGTGGAAATTTTCAACTTTGAATGGCTACTTTTCCTAACTGATTGTCTGATTTTTTTCAAAATCAATAGGGTTCAAGCTGTTTATAATACAAAGCAACTGTGCAAGTTTCATGAAAATCTGACAACAAATGCTGACTTCATCATGTAAACAAGAAATGGAAGTTTTCAACTTGAAATGGCTACTTTTCCAAACTTTTAGTTGGATTTTTTTCAAAATCAATAGGGTTGAAGCTATTGATGAGATAAACAAACTGAGCAAGTTTCACAAAAATCTGATTATAAATGCAGACTTTATCATGTAAACAAGAAATGGAAATTTTCAACTTGAAATGGCTGCTTTTCCTATATTGTTTGTTGATTTTTTTTTTCAAAATCAATGGGGATAAAGCTATTGATAAGGTTAACAAACTGTGCAAGTTTCATGGAAATCTGACCAGAAATGCAGACTTTATCGCGTAAACAAGAAATGGAAATTTTCAACTTGAAATGGCTACTTTTCCCATACTGTTTGTTGGATTTTTTTCAAAATCAATAGGGTTCAAGCTATTGATGAGATGAACAAACTGTGCAAGTTTCATGAAAATCTGATGATAAATGCAGACTTTATCGCGTAAACAAGAAATAGAAATTTTCAACTTGAAATGGCTACTTTTCCCATACTGTTTGTTGGATTTTTTTTCAAAATCAATAGGATTGAAGCTATTGATGAGATAAACAAACTTTGCAAGTTTCATGAAAATCTGATGATAAATGCTGACTTTATGGCGTAAACAAGAAATTGAAATTTTCAACTTCAAATGGCTACTTTTCCCATAATGTTTGTTGGATTTTTTTCAAAATCAATAGGGTTGAAGCTATTGATGAGATAGACAAACTGTGCAAGTTTCATGAAAATCTGACAACAAATGCAGACTTTATCGCGTAAACAAGAAAAGACTAACGGACGGACAGACAGACAGACAGACGGACGGACAGACAGACGGATGGACGGACGACGGGAACCATACCATGACATAAGCTCTGCTGGCTTTCAGCCAGTAGAGCTAAAAACTTGACCTCTTTTGACGGCTCTCAATACAATCTATTGAAACTGAGAAAGATGGTATAGGCTTGACTACACAAGCGGACGGTATAGATCAAAGATCAGACTGCATGTTCTGTGCAGTCTGATCTTGATCTATGTTGTCCGCAAAAGTCACTGTTTTCACCTGTGGCGCTGAAAGGGTTAACGCTTGACCACACAAACTAAAGTTTTAACAACTCTCAGTAAGAAGGTTTTTGAACATATTCATTGTGGGGAAAATGAGAAAATGCTGACAACCAGCATTTACCCCTTTCTCAAAATGTCTGCTATCCTTTCAAAGACAAGTATCATTACATTTTCCATATGCAAATTCTTTCAATTTGGATGAGTCTAATTTTTACCCTTAACTAAACATATTTTTGATTCTTCCAAATTGAAAGCATCATTCTGTAGACAACATGTTTGAAAGTAGTACAAACATCCAGAAGTTCTATGACAGGATGGAAACTACATGTATTGTGTAGATAGAAGAAAATGTTGGGTACCAACATTTTCTCCTTTTCTCCAAAACATTTTCATTAAACCTCAGGATTGTATTGGTAGAGCATTAAGTGTTAACATCAATGAGGCTAACCACAATTCTAGTTTGGCAGTTTGTTTGGAAGAAAGGTAACAAAGATGAGATATCAGTGCCTCCTACAACTGCTTCAAATAGTTTCATGTAATTTTAATAACTGAACCATGAGTCATATTGTTTCCTTGCCAGAATATTTTTTCCTCTGTTCATTACTGGGTCGCTTTGAAATTTGCTGAGAAGGTATTCTTTGACATAAATGGCAGGGTGATCCAAGCTTGGTTCTCATGCAATATAATTTTTCTTTAGATTAACCCTGCACCAAACAATCCTTGCTTTTAACAATCCTGGGAAAAAGGGCTTTTAAATCATTGTAAGAAAAGGAGAAAATGCTGGTCACCAGCATTTTCTCCTTTTCCTACAATGTTTTCTATCCTGTCAAAGACTAATCTTCATCATCATCATGTGATTTTGTTTACACTTACCATGCGGCATAAAGCCATGTGGCGAGCATCTGCTGGTTCTTTTCTATATTTTTCGGAATATTTGTTTTCTTCTATCACAGACTAATCTCACCATTTGAGCAACATTAGATTAAAATGTTGTTGTCTGCAAATGCTTTCAATCTGGACCAGTCTAAAATAATGTTGTCTGGTAGAAAATAAAGGGAATCAACAGTATCAATTCTAAGCTTGCAATCTGATTGGTGACTCATTCTAACATAGGGGAAGATCAAAGTCAGATTTAACTTTTCACCACACGATCCCAAGTTTTCACAACCCTAACAAAGAAGGCTTTTTTAAAGCATAGTGGGAAAAGGAGAAATTACTGGTAAACGGTTGGTAATTGCTTTCTCCTTTTTTCAAGACATTTTCTACGCTATCAAAAACAAATTCCATCATGTTAGCCCCAATCAAATTGTCATCTGCAAATGCTTTAAATTTAGACTAGCCCAACATCTTGTTGTGTGGTAAAGAGTTAACTCTTCAAGCGCAAAGCACAGCTGTTTTTGCTTTTGCAGACAGTGTAGATCCAGCATCAGACTAAAAATTCTGTGCAGTCTTATCTTGATCTACACTGTGCAGTCTGATCTGAATGTACACTGTTTGCTACTTCATAACATACTCTTGCTAAATCATCTTAGAAATTGCAATAGTTTGTCTGTTTTCCCATATTGAAAAGGTCCTTTTCTATGATTCATCACTCCGAGGGTTTATACCATACCTAAATTTAGCAAAGTTGATTTGATCAGCCAAGCCCCAGTGGTGCAGTTGGTTGTATACAGGATTTGAGAACAGGGGGTAGCTGGTTTGAATCTTCAGCTCGGCAAATTTCTTTCTGAGGATTGATGATAGTCATTGAGGCAAGATTCACTCCTCTCTCACCGCTGATCATTGTTTCCACAATAGTTATGTGGGAAAGCAGCCAGTGGCTTGGGAAGAATGTTGCAGAAAGTACAGGTAAAAGGAACTCCAGGAAAGCATGGACAGGTGCACCTGCCATTGCGATATAACTGAAATACCAGTGTTAAACACCATACAATCAACCATCAATGATTGATAAGTGTGTTATCATTTAGAAATCTACCCTGAAACAGCTTAAATCATTTAAATGGACATAATCACATGGACATTTCCAAGTCCAGAAAAGAAAACAAAAACACTTGAATTCCTTAGATCTTTCGAAAGAATATTTCCAAACATAGCAGACTGATTCCAAGATAAGACTGCACAGTACTGTGCTGTCTGATCTTAACAATTTCTACAACAAGGAGTCTAATCTTGATCTACACTACCTACAAAACCAACTTTACTGTGCCTAGCCCTCCAAGCATTAAGTGCTTTTCAGAGATTTTTGACTGATTAGCAAAGATTTGTTGTATGATTTCTTCAACTAAGATGCTGGTAACTTTACCAAGTTACAAAATTTCAGACTAGCCCAAACTGAAAGCATTTGCAGACTACAAAATAAATGTGACCCCAAAATTGAAACTAGTTTTGGGAAGGGTAGAAAAACGTTGTGGAAAAAGGAGAAAATGCTGGTTACCAGCAATTCCTCCTTTTCCCACAGTGTTTTTAAAAGCTTTCTCTCTTTAGGACATTAAGCCCAGATTGTATGGTAAAGAGTTAAAAGCAACATTGAAACATATTTTGAACACTGAAACATTCCATAGTAACTGGGCAATTCTATCAAAGGTAACATTTAAACTAGTGAATATTACCTTACTTAACATTCCAGATGTCTAAACTTTGTGTTTAAACAAAAGGGGCGTAAATTACCAGCAGATTTTCAACACTGTCTCTTCATCTCCCAAAACAACAATTGCAGCAGGATTACTTTGACAAGATGGCAACCCCAGCCGCACAGTGACAGTCAAGAGTGTTGGGACCTTCGATTGTAGAAGCGACTAGGTGGCCACATGATCAGTGCTTCCAACTATGGATCACATAGTTCTGGGTTTGATTCCTGTTGGTTCTAAACAGCACTTCATTGCACTGAGCCTTTTATTATCACCCTTCCATCATTGTATCATGGCTGAAATACTGTTGATGGACATAAAACACTAATCCATCCATCCATCCATCCATCCATCCATCCATATGTTTGGTTGTTGAGAAGAAAAGTTTGTTTAACCATAACTCTGTTACTAACACTTCATGCTTTGCAGCAGACAAATTTAACCCTTTACCAAACGACCCTGATAAAGAAGGTTTTTGAAAACATTGGTAACCAGCATTTTCTCCTTTTCTCACAATGTTTTCTACTTATTTGATGACAAATACTATTGTTTGAAAAACATTTGAATCGTTGTCTGTGAATTCCTTCAATGTGGACTGGTCTAAAATTTTGCTGAGTGGTAAAGGGTTAAGAAAATGAAGGAAACAGTATACAATATTAAATAAATTTTGCATAAAGGAAACAATCATGTGAACAGCCATGCATATGTGTTCTGCACATTTTCCTTTAATTAGGTCAGTATGTTACCAGAGTTAAATGAATATCCTTCCAGGCTTAACATAAAGTCCAAGGTTCACATCAGGACCTTGACCTTTAGCCAGCATAACTGAGACATGGGTTCTGTACATCTTCTCATCAAAGAAAACATTTTACCTGGGTTATAAGAAAAATAATGTAAATCCTCATGGCGTAAAGATGTTGTGGAATAATGAGTCTAAGGTTCAAACTATTGACCTTCAACTGTGACCTTAACCTTGAATTTGTCCAAATTGCAGTTGCCCTAATTTGACTTATCAGCCAGGAGCATAGCTGGGCCTTTTGAACTTACGCAAATATGGAAAGGGGGTGGGGGAGTGGGGGAACAAAGCCTATACATGTAGAAAACAGATTTAGGCATTTATGAACTTCACATCTGTACAATGTCTTTTTCGACATTATGCAAATCATCATTCTTTTTTATAAAGAAAGCATGCATGTGAATTTCAATGTATCACGACAGAACTCTATGGTTGTATCTGTATGTAAAATTACTCACATGGTACAGTTCAAAGTATCTCATCATGCTGATGGGTCCTTTAAAAAATCTATAATCAGAGACAGGAACAGAAGGAGGGTGAATGCCCTGAAAAATTTAATGGATGGACAAATAGATACTTAAATATGAAATCATAAACAGATTTGT
Organism: Hippopus hippopus; assembly: GCA_946811185.2. Lineage (NCBI taxonomy): Eukaryota > Metazoa > Mollusca > Bivalvia > Cardiida > Cardiidae > Hippopus > Hippopus hippopus. The sequence continues at coordinate 7,213,379 of OX328103.1, read as the reverse complement.
CATCTTATGTTGCTGACTTGTCAGCATCAACAAATACAGTGCTGATGACCATCATCAAATCTTAGTATCCTTTGGGCAACTGAAACTTTTATACTGTTTACAAAACAATCCCTGTGGACAAAGCCTTTTGAAAACTTTGCAGGAAAAGGAGAAAAGCTGGTAACCAGCATTTTCTCCTTTTCCCACAATATCTGCTACCCTTTCAAAAGCAATTCCCTTCATTTGAAATACATTTGTATTGTCTTCTGCTACTGCTATCAATTTGGAGAAGTCCAGGATTTTGTATAACCTAAGAGTTAATTCCTTACCAAGAGAACATTTTTTTTTTATTTGAACATTTTGAAAGCATTTACAGACCACAAATTTAATGTCACTCACACTATGAGGCATAGGTAGAAGGCATGGTGAGAAAAAGGAAAAATATCCTGCTTTTTTATTCCCTTTTCCACAACGTCTACATAAACCTTCTTCCTCAGGGTTGTAAAAACCCAGGATCATTTAGTAAAGGGGCTGTACCTTATTTGGCAGCATCAGTGAATAATGTGCCAATGACCGTCATCAAATGTTAGTACACTTTAAGCATGAGAACCTCTAGAGCCTGCAATAGTGCAAATCCAATGGACATCATTGGTCCAGAAACAAGACCAAAATAATTGTCATTGCAACATTGTGATTCAATAAAAGGGCTGTACCTCATTTGTTTGCATGAGTGATTACTGTGCCAATGACCAACATCAAATCGTAGTACACATTGGGCAATATAACCTTTAGAGACTGGAATAAATCCAACATATTTAGTCAAGATACAATACTTAAACTGTTGTCATTTAACCACTGTGATTCAGGAACCAATCTGTACCTTACTTGACAGCATCAGTGAATACTGTACCAATGACCATCATCAAATTTTAGTACACTTTGTGCAACATAACCTTTTAGAACCTGGAATATAAACCCAACATACATTTTTAGTCAAGAAACAAGACCAAAATAATTGTCATTTCTACATAGTGATTTCAACATTGCTTTTTTCCAGGATGTCTCAGCAAAGCAGCGTTAAAAACCTTCTCAGTGCCACACTTACAATATTCTTGGTCTACCAAGGATGTAAAGCAACTTCAGTTGTGGCATGCACAATACATGTTAAAATGCTCAAGATCCTCAGAAATAACACATACTTTGGCCAAGCTAAGATTCAAACACAGAACCGAGGATTATCAACCCCATGTATAGGAACTCTGCTTTTAGTTGGAGAACTACATAAATTCTCCAACAACATTACATTATAACCAGTCTCAGAGGCCACTTTTATCAAGCAAGCAATATCTGCTATGCAACATCACATTTACTTTTTACCAAACAAAGATTTTTTAGACTTGTCCAAACTGAAAGCAAATTTTGCAGAAGAGAAATCAATTGTAGCTCAAAGGACGATTTCTGTCTCTGATAGCATAGAAAACCTTGTGGGGAAAGAAGAAAATACTGGTGACTAGCACTTTCTCTTTTTCCACGTTTTGAAAAGCCTTCTCTTTCAGCATTGTTTTAAGTTGAGATTGTGTGGTAAAGAGTTCAAGAAGGTAACTACATTTAAATGCACCTGTGTAAAACAATCTTAACCCTTTACCACACGGCAAAATTTAAGACCTATCCAAATTGGAAGCATTTGCAGGCGACAATTCCATAGTGACTCAAATGACGCAACTTTTCTTTGATAGGGTAGAAAACTTTGTGGGAAAAGGAGAAAATGCTGGTTACCAGCATTTTCTCCTTTTCCCACAATGTTTTCAAAAGGCCTCTTCTTCAGGGGCGTTAAAAGGCGTCATTGTGTGGTAAAGGGTTAAACAAGCACATTTAGTGCAAGTTCTAGCTTAATTCAGATTGGACTGAATATGAGCCATGCTCTAGCATCAGGAGGCTTAATGCATCTCCATAATCCATCATAACAAGCAAGCCATCACATTCTTATGGATCCATAGCAGCCACTTTTTTCAAAGACTGACTTAATCATTAGGTACACTGGTCCTTGGACATACAGAAATTTGACCAATAGCAAGTTTCCATCCAGGTCAGCCTGCACTTCCGAGACCTGGGTTGAAACATTTCGCAGATACATTAAGCCCCTTTTCACGGAGCATGGCTCATATATAATTGTAATAGCTTGAAGTACACTTGTGCGACAATCACAAGGAATGCAAACAATGTGACACACTGATTGTCTCGCAGCTACAGCATGATGTCATCCTTGAAATGTTACACTTCATTATACATATATAGTATACTATCATTAATGGCTACATGTTAATGGCATTCACAACTTTAGTTGCTTTGTGGCCAGTGTAGATCATGATCAGACTGCAAAAATCCTGCAGCCTGATCTTAGATCTACACCGTCCTTATTGGTTGAAAATGAATTTTAAATGTAGGAAAAAGTTACCAGGCTGCTCTGTCATTTATTTACTTTTTTACCTGGTTTAAAAATTCATTTTTCTGCCAGGGATTAACACTTTGACCCACTCTACGATAACAGATTCTCATCTTCACAATAATTTCCATTCTTTCAAAAGTAAGATTTAAATTTAAATGAATTTAACACCCACATTATTTACTTTTAGCTCGTATTGGGGCTTTAAACCACAGGATAGTTTGGTAAAGGATTGAGCCAATCACCACAAAGCCAAGGATCATAATATCATAAGTGTGCTACTGAGACTATTTTCCCCAATAATGAGAAGCCCCTGTCAATATCTTGTCTGTCACCTTTCTTCACAGATTATATAAGACCTGGCTGCCTATAAAAATAACACCAAAGCCAAAAATAAACTAATTATATCATCAGCAAATAGATACCAGGATCAATTCAAACAAGCACCCTTTCACTGAAGCTCTGAGATTTACTCTATCTCTTTCCCAGACGATAAAATTTCAGACTCATCCAATTTGAAAGCAACTGTAGACGACAAAGTAAATCTTACCTAAATGACTCGATTTTTCTTTAAAAGCTTTGAAAACACTGTGGGAAAAGGAGGAAATGCTGTTCACCAGTAATTCCTCCGTTTTCACAATGTTTTCTATCAAAGGTCAAATCCAACAATTTCAACCATTTTCAAAGTATCATCTGCAAATGAGTTATGCTCTGGCAAAAAGGGACTTAATGCCTCTTCGTGATGCGCTGTATCAAGTAAGTCATCACATAAATATGGATCCATAAAATCCATTTTGTCTAACAACATACCTAATCATGAGATACACTGGTCCTTGAACATGCAGAAATTTGACCAATACCAAAAAGTTTCAACCCAGGTCAGCCTGCACTGACTGCACAGGCTGACATGGGTAGATACTTTTTGCAGATGCATTAAGCCCTTTTTTTACAGAGCATGGCTCACATTTCAGTGCTATAGTTACAAAATAAATAAGGACCAAAGTATAATTGACTGTTTTACAACAGAAGAAAAATACTTTTGGACAGGACTCCAATTTTCATGTCTATATTTAGATATCAAGTTCATATGACTGAACAATAGCTAGATATTAAGCTAGATATTAATTACACTCCAATTTTCATGTCCATATTTACATGTCAAGTTCATGTGACTGAACAGTCGCTTAATATTTCGCTCCTATTTTCAGATCAATATTTTGATATCAAGTTGACCTGACTGAACAAATGCAGAATATGACGGTTCAATTTTCAAGACTATTTAGATATCAAGTTCATATTACTGAACAATAGCTAGATATTCCACTCCTATTTTTATGTCTATATTTAGATATCAAGTTAATGTGACTTACAATAACAATTTATTACACTATTTTCATCTCCATATTTAGATATCAGTTGTCAAGCTCACATGACTGAACAATATAGAGGTTATTACACGGCTGATGAGGGCCGGAGAGTGATATCGGTCCGCCACCTTGATATCTGCCCCGAGGGCTTTAGCCCGAGGGCAGATTGGAGGTGGCAGGCCGATATCACTCTCCAGCCCTCATCAGCCGTGTAATAACCTGTTTATTACATTCATTGATCATTTGCTCGTTTTTTTTCTAACATGTTTAAACACTTAAAACAGAGTAATTCTTGTCTTCACTCGACACTTCTTTTTCCGCGGGTAAACGTCACGTTCATGACGTAATCATGCATCATTCATCATGACTATCGCAACTGCAGTATAAGGACATTTTACATGAATAGTTCTTCGTTTTCATTCATAGTTAAAAATTTAGTATGATACGCATTATAAATGAGAAACAGGACAAATAGAATAGATGATTTGTGCTTTGGATTGGGAAACTTAATCAGGCTCGGTTCCCCCGGCTCAACGGATGAAATTCGCAGAACTACTAGCCTACAGATACCACGCCTTGTCCAATAAACTTTCCCAATCCAAGACAACAACAATCTATTCTCTATTTATAGTGTCTTTGCTGGTTTTGCGATTCAATCATTGTCTGTAGTCCTGAAGATCTGTCCGCTAGCGATTGACGGACTGATTCAGCCATTTTTTTTTTCAAACTGCATGTTTTGAGAACGTTAGTTTACGTGTGAGTGTTCTATTGCTATAGATTTAGAACAAATATCTTGTCAACGGGCAGGATATCAGATATCAGCCCGTTGCCCCGCCATATCTGCCCTCACGTGACACTGATATTACACCATTTTCAGCAGAAAATGTTACTATTAATAGTAACAGAATGTAATAAGGCTCAATATTACACTCCTATTTCCATGTCCATATTTAGATATCAAGTTCATGTGACTGAACAATAAGTAGATATTATGCTATGATTTTCATGTCCATATTTAGATATAAAGTTCATATGACTGAACAATGAGTAATTATAACACTCCCAATTTTCATATCCATATTTTGATGTCAAGTTCATGTGACTGAACAATAGCTAGATATTACAATCTCCATTTCCAGATTAGATATCAATTTGACCTGATTGAACAATAGCTGGATATTACAATCCTATTTTCATGTCCATGAATTATTTAGATATAAAGTTCATATAACTGAACAATGAGTAGATATTACACTCCTATTTTAATTTCCCTATTTAGATAATCAAGTTAATGTGACTGAACAATGGCTAGATATTCATTTCCAATTTTCATGTTTTTATTTTCTTCATGTGACCAAACAATACATAGATATTACACTCCCTATTTTCATGCCCATATTTTGATATCAAGTACATGTGACCGAACAATAGCTAGATATTACACTTCAATTTTTATGTTCATGAGACTGAGTTGACCAGCTGACTTTTGTGCTAGATTTGCCCTTATCATTGGGACTTTATTTCATTGGTTAGTTTATTTTTATGGCCGTTGTCATGCGGTACAGTATGCCTTAGCAACCATAAGGTACCAAGGTCAATTCCTAGGAGTAGGTGTCATCTTTGTGACTGTTCAATGGCCAAAACATTCAGCTGAAGAACTAGCGTGCTTTCTAGGAAGAAGAATCCAGAGAAACTAGTATAAGTTGCAAGAACTTGTTTATCAGATGATGTGAAATGAATGTTTGAATCAATTAGTTATTTTCATACAAAAGCCAAAACATTCTGATATTACACCATTGTCCAAAAGAATCTCCATATCTATTATACAGATACTCAGTAAGACTATATTCAAATCCAGGCCATGGCATACCAAAGCCCATGAAAAAAAATCATTGACCTCCAAGTTTTTGATTAACTCACTGTCATCAAAATCTTGTCTTGAGTCACTCTTTCAGTGATCATGTGCATGTTCAAGCAAGGCTTTATTTACAAAAGATCTTAAGTTTTTATCTGTTATTCATAGAGAGATGTCACATAAAAGTCAACAGAATAATTGTAGACCTAGAAACTAGCTCTGCAAGGACACAGTCAGTTTTCTTTACACAGGTGCAGTTAAGTTGACAAAGATTTTACAACTGGCTTATAAAAATCCCCTATTGAAATGATCCTTTCTGGGGAAGCAAGGCTTTTCAAAACATGGTGGGAAAAGGAGAAAATTCTGGTGTCCAGCATTTTCTCCATTTCCCACCATATTTTGTACTCTTTCAATGGCAACTTCAGTCATTTGAGTCACAGGAAATTTTCTTCTGCAAATGCTTTCCATATGGATCAGTCTATAATTTTGTTGCCTGGTAAAGGGTTAAATAAATAGAAACTGGTTTAATTTTACCAATTTCTTTTAATTCATTGTAAAATTACAAGCAAATTAGGTTCTCTTGCAAACCTCATGGCTTAAGATCAAATGGCAAAGAATGTGCACTTTGATCTTTGATCTACAGTCAGATAATTTATGAGATTTTTAAATCAAACACATCTAAAAACTTGCAGTATTATTGTCCTTTCTACCAACACCAAACGGTGACCTACTGATATCTCCTTTTATAAGATTTTTGACTCAACGAGAACTAAAGAATTTCAGAAGATACCAAGGGCATATAAATACCAGTATGAGAAATAGTCAGATGCAGCAGTTGTTTGTTACACATATATACCCTAGTATATACATATGTATTTTACATATATTATGAATTTGGATCAGACTGTTTACATCTAATATACCCTGGTATATACACATGTATTTTACATATATTATGAAGTTGGATCAGAGTGTTTACATCTATATGTCATTTTGCAAATCTTGGATGATCTGTTGATCAATCTTTGGAGTGTGTGATTTCGCAAACACACATCAGTTTTTTTTCCTAGAGCTTAGAAACAGACTGAATTATCAGTTGTAAACTAAGACTCCAGTAAGAACTATGGATGTGTCACAATCTTTAATGAAAGTTTTCCTAAATTTATTCTGTTGACAAAGTTTAACATGATGCAAATACATTTCTTAAAGGAGATGAAATTTCATTGGCAAGGTTCACAGAAGGATCAATAAAAGTAAATAGATGTACTTTGTTGTATAAAGTTACATGAAAACATTGTTTGCTAAATCACTGAAGTTGCCCTTAGCGTATATAAAGGGAGAGCCCTTGTGTGACAAGTGCCCTTTATGATAATTATAGTGAACAGACCCATGCTGGGTGCTTTTACCTTAATTGTAGGGTTTGCAATAATGTAACAATCATTTGTTAAAGCTAAAAGCTATTTTTTAACTCTGAACAATGTACCAGAAATCTTATTAGGTCAACAACTCATTTTAACTGACTCAGAACTTGCCCTTTGACACATAAACATTGGCTACCCAAAATAGAGTGTTAGGGGTATGCTAGCACTTTGTCCTTTTTCCACAATGTTTTCTATCCTCATCATTTCAGCCACATTTAGTTTTTTCCCAACAGCAATAATTAACACTTTTCCAATTGAAAACCCTTGCAAACGACAAAGAAGAGCATCGCATGCGGGTGCCAATGCACAGCTGCAAGTGCTTGATTTTCAGTGAAAACTCTAAGTAAAAAAGTGACATAACTGTGAGAAAAAATAGTGGTATGAGTTCCCCTTTTGATAGTAAACAACTTGTCCAAGTTTGATGTAAATTACTTCAGTTATAACAGAGATATTACAAAATATCAAAGTTTTTGCACAACAACAACACCAGGGCTACAACAACAACTTCTTGTTTTCTTCAAAAACAGCCCAGCTAATAAAAATTAAAGGATTTGTCTTTAAAAGGGTAAAAACTCTTATTGGAAAAAAAAAATGCTGGTTACCTGCATTTTTTCTTTTTGTAACAATGATTTCACAAACTTTCTCTGTCACAGAATTCCAGACTGATGTAATGATTACCTGCCACCTGCAAAATACTTTTGAAATAGAAAAGCTTACAATTACGTTGTCTGGCATAGCTCTTTACCACATTCCTGAGTTTTAACAAGCCTTACAAAAGACGCTTTTAAAAACATATTGGGAAAAGGAGAAAATGCTAGTAAGTTTTCTAGCCTTTTATATACAAATTCTATCCTTTTAGCCACATTTAATGTCTATGGCCCGTAACTCTCATATTAAAAGACAGAAGCTGCTGAGATTGGCCAAACAGCCTTTAAGAAAACGTCGATGTTACACGATATTTACTGAAGAGTTAGGGGTCGTAATCCTTAAATTGAAGCTTGCTAGTGCTTTGAATATAGACTTACCAAACATTTTGCCGTTTGGTAAAGGGTTAAAGTAAAAACTTGGTTAACATGGACCTCTGCTTTGTTTGTTCGTATTGGACTTAACCTCGTTTTAACAGCTTCAGTCATGTAACAGCAGTCAGTGCACCTAAGCATGTGTTTCCTGGCTTTCTCACATCAGTACTAACACAATTTTCTTTCGATAACTGACTACTTTTCTCACATGCATCAGAGATGAGTGACGAAAAATCGCTGAAAAGAAAGTTTGGCTCAACATAAAACATGGACCTGTGCAGAACCCAGGATAATTGAAATGTCATGGTCTAAAAAGTTTTATGGTGCGCAGGTCTAGCAAAAAATTACATGGTTAGTTTGAGGATTTATGAGTCTTATCCTACCAGACTCTTTCTTTTTCCTCATTATGTAAATCCTTTTCACCCTTCACCACACAATCTCAACTTTTAAAGACCTTGAGGAAGAAGGCTTTTGAAAACATTGTGGGAAAAGGAGAAAATGCTGGTAGCCAGTATTTTCTCCTTTTCCCACAATGTTTTCCATCCTATTGAGGACAAATTTCGTCTGCAAATACTTTCAGTTCGGGCCATTCTAAAATTTTACCATCTGGTAAAGGGTTGACACTTGCAAAATTTTACAATCATCCATATTGTAGGAATTTACAGACAACAATTCAAACGTTTTTCAAAGCATAGTATCTGTCCTTGAATAAGTAGAAGACAATTATGGGAAAAGGAGAAAGTGCTAGTTGCCATTAATTTCTCCTTTTCCAACAATGTTTTCAAAAACTTTCTTTCTCAGGATCGTCAAAACTGGGTTGTGTAGTGAAGGGTAAATCTTTCCCTTTCCTACCCTAAGACTGCGAAATAAATGAAATGCACTTGCTCAGTTTGAAAGAAAGACCAATTTATTCCATGTTCAAAGCTGTCTGGATCATTTCGGAGCAGAGCCTGATAGCTAAGTTGGTAACTTACAGGGCTTGAAACCAGGAACTGGATGGTTCGAATCCAAAGCAAAGTTCTTTCTGGGAACTGATCATAGTCATTGCGACAGAGTTCATTTCTCTCTCACCATTAACTCTTTACCACACAATCCCGACTTTTAACGACCCTGAGAAAGAAGCCTTTTGAAAACATTGTGGGAAAAGGAGAAAATGCTGGTAACCAGCATTTTCTCCTTTTCCCACAATGTTTTCTATCTTTCACAAAACAAGTTTCAAATTTTCAGTCACTTTTATTTCGTCATCTGCAAGTGCTTTCAATTTGGACCAGTCTAAAATTTTGTCGTTTGGTAAAGAGTTAATCAGTGTTTTAACAATGGTTATTTTTTGCAGGTGGCTAGAGAAGAATAGCATTGAGCAAGGCACTGGTAGAAGAAGCTAAAGGCATGGATAGGAGCACTGACCACCATGATATAAATAAGATAATGTTGAAAATAGCAGTTTACACCATACAAGCAAAAGCTCATTTCCTCCTGTATGTGACATTGACAACCCTTTTCCAAACAAAACTGAATTTTAACAACTCTGAGGGGGAAGACTTTACTAGTAGGTAAAAGAGAAAATGCTGGTAACTTTAAAGGGCAAATCTCATCATTAGAACTTGTTATACTTTGTCTTACTTTGTCGTCTGCAAGTGCTTTCAATTTCCAACTGTCTTAAATTTCGTCCTCTGGTAAACAGTAAATCTTGCAACAGACAACTTCTCTATTGAACCGATTGACCTGTTTTAATTAAAGATCTTATTTAGGAGACCACAGTTTCGATTCCACGAAATTTTCTCTAATCAACTTAATTCAACCTGCATTAACAGACCACCTGCTATATGATACCAAATTTGTTATTTCCCTTTGATGGTCTCGGAATACAGGTTCATTATACAGTCTAGACTACATATTTAAGACTGTTTTGGCCATAAGTTTTTCCTTTGTGAAATTACGTGATAAATGAGAAACTGTAAAATCCATCAATACCTGGGCAAAAACAGCCCTCTCATCATGAGAATGTTATTTTAACCCAACTTAAATAGGGACATTTCTCTGGGTCAGTGACAAGACAATGATGGTCATCATTTTGACCATTGTCCTAAATACCCTGGTCAGTCTCCCCGACAATAGGACAGACAGGTCAGTGCTCATCACCCTCACACATCCCTATACCTTAACCCTTTACCACAAAATACCATGTTTATTAACGACCCGGATGAAGAGGCCTTTTAAAACATTGTGGGGAAAGGAGAAAATGCTGGCAACCAGCATTTTCTCCTTTCTTATCAATGTTTTCTACCCTATCAAAGACATATCAAATCATTTGAGTAACATTTGATTATCGTCTGCAAATGTTTTCAGTTTGGAAAAGTCTAAAATTTTGTTGTTTGGTACAAAGTTTTAGTCTCGCTTAAACTGACAGCATTTGTGGACAACTGATTAAAAAAATGGTTGAAATATTAGTGTCTGATTTTGAAAAAGTAGAATACATTGTTTACCCACAATGTTTTCAAAGTCTTCTTCCTTACTGTCATTAACCCTTTACCAGATGACAGAATTAGCCTTGTCCAAATTAAAATCATTTGCAGATGACAATTTCAATGTGGCTCAAATGGTGCAATTTTTCTTTTTTGATAGGGTTGAAAATATTGTGGGAAAAGGAGAAAATGCTGGTTACCAGCATTTTCTCCTTTTCCCACAATGTTTTCAAAAGGCTATTTCTTCAGGTTGTTAAAAGTCAGGATTGTACGGTAAAGACTTAAAATACAGGATTTATTAGGAGAGATTATTGATTATAGATTGATCATATGGTGTTTAACTCCGTTTTCAACATTATTTCAGTTATGATCGTGGCGGCCAGTGCACCTATCCATGCTTTCCTGGAGTCTCTTTATCCAGTACTCAGCATAATTTTCTTTCCAAGCCACTGGCTGCTTTCCCACATAACCATCATCGAGACAATGGTCAGCTGTGGAAGAGGAATGAATCCTGTCACAATGACTATCATCAATCCTCGGAAAGAAATTGGCCGAGCCAGGGATCGAGCCCACGACTCCGTTCTCAAGTCCTGTACACTACCAACTGAGCTACCGGGGCTCGGCAATTAGGAGAGAGTTACCTCTATGCCAAACAACAAAATTTTAGCCTCAACCTTATTGAAGGAATTTGAAGACAACATATCAAAAGTTCTAAGTATTGACCAAATTCGGAGACACCACCACTTCACAGAAATGTTGGTTTTTTAATGGGGTAGATCAATTTCAGACTGAACATAACATGCACTCTGACCTTAGATTTACACCATTTGAAATGAAGATAATTATTGTCTGGTTAAAAAAAGCATCAACATCGCATAGTTTTTGTGATCTAATTCTTTAACTGAATATGTTCATCTTGTTTACTGTGGTTAATCCTTGAAGTTGCTTTTGTAGCCAGTGTAATTTTTTAATTGAAGCATGTGTTGAGGTTTTTTTGTGCTCTAAGGCTAAAGTGCCTTTTATAGACTGTAGTTGCCTTTGCCGCCAGTGTACAAAACATGCAGTCTGATCTTTGATCTACACTGTCCACTTTGCTAATTCTTTATTGATAAAAGCAACCATGAAATTGCAATTATTTGGGTCTTACTTCTGTTGGGTTTATTCTGCACTCTAAGAGTTGAGATTACCTCATACTAGTGTCACTGGATTTTGGATAAAGTTGCAGTCCCTGACATAGGACATGTAACTCATAGGATATTCAAATTGTTACAGTCCCTGATGTATGATATGCAATGCATCAATATATAATAATAGATCATTACTATTGGGTCATTGTATTTCAATATAAATAGATTGTGCCCTGTGGCAGTCTTCTTATGAAATATCAATTAATTAACTGTTCAATTATATCTCCAGGCATACTCTGACAAATAATGTAGCAGATGAATTCTTTCTGTGTGCTTATGGAGAAAATTTGCTTAGATTTGGATGTGTTAAGATTTAACTCTTTACCACACAATCCCAAGTTTAAGCAAACCTTTGGGAAGAAGCCTTTTGAAAACATTGTAGGAAAAGAAGAAAATGCTGGTAACCGGCATTTTCTCCTTTTCTATTAAGGTTCTCTACCTTTTCTGATACAAATTTCATCATATGAATCACATTTGTCGTCTGCAAGTGCTTTGTATTTGGACTGGATTATCACTAAGTGCCAGGCTTTGGCAGACAGTGTAATTAAGGTTTGGCTGCAACAGCTTTTGATAGTTATTTTGTGCGATCTTTTGGTCCTTTTACCGCTTATTCCTCTTAGACATGTATTTTTTTGCTCCAAATCAGACCACTTTAGAAACATTGTGGCAAAAGGAAAAATAGCTTGTAACAAGCAAGATTTGTTAAACTTTCTGTCACAATGTTTTCATCTATATTAATTTTATGTATGAAAATTACATTTATTAACGATCTGTTCTCATTTTACAATGATGTTTTCCAAGTCATATGAGAAAAATTTGTTTGAGAAAACTAAGATATAATCTGGGAACAATTAAAAATGGTCAAAAGTCAATCTTTGTCTGCATACCAGACAGTCAACTAACCTCGTCTGTATAAACAAATTTCAAAAACTAATTAACCCTTTACCAAACAATCCCAAGTTCTCACAACCCTGGGAAAGAAGGCTTTTGAAAACATTGTGGGAAAAGGAGAAAATGCTGGTAACCAGCATTTTCTCCTTTTCCCAATATGTTTTCTATCCTGTCACAGGCAAATCTTTCCATCAACACTTTATGTCTTCAGCCAATGCTTTCAATCTGGACCGGTCTAAAATTTGTTGCGTGGTAAAGGGTTAACTCTTTACAACACTGACAGACTTTTGACTGTTCCAGGGTTTTACAGAGCTTTTGAAAATTGGGGGTCCATTGGGCGCAGCCTTGGCAAATCAGGGGTCCAAGCCCTAATTTTAAAGGTACCAATAATAGTAACTATTTTGTATTGTCAGATTAGATTGTTCAGACATGATTTTTTGGCGTCTCAGCGGCTAACAAATTTTGTGTAATAGAAAGAAATGCAAAAACTCTGAATAAAATTACAAGTTGGTCTTCATTTGCTACTCCATTTCTTCCCAGGGGCTTTCTAAAATCAAGTGCCCTGTAACAGCTGTGCGGTTATGATACTAATGCCATACAATCGAACATAAATAATGTAAAAAATCTTATTTTTGTGTGTGTGTGTGTGGGGGGGGGGGGGGGGGGGGAAGAGAGAGAGACGCAGAAATATGCGTCCCGTAAAACCCTGCTGTTCCATTCTGAAAGAGACTGAAGACACCAAATCAGATGTGGCCAAAGCTACTGGATATCAACATTTCTTGGCAGTTGTTAAATATCTGAATTCCAAGACTAGCTGCCTGATTGGTCAAGACAGATCCTTTCTCTAGAAGGGTTAGCCCTGCAAAAATATTTGAGCTATACTCTGTGGAAAGGGGCCTAAATGCATCTGCAAAAAACTTTTTGCTATTGGTCAATTTTCTGCATGTCAAAGGACCATTGTACCTCATTATTCAGTTGGTTGCTGGACAACATGGATTTTTATGGATCCACAATTAAGAGATGACTTGCTTGGTATCATGCATCACCGAGATACATTAACCCTTTACCATACAATGCCAATTTTTAACGACACTGAGAAAGAAACCTATTGAAAACATTGTGGGAAAAGGAGAAAATGCTGGTAACCAGCATTTTCTCTTTTTTTCACAATGTTTCTACCATTTGAAAGAAAAATTGCATGATTTGAGCCACATGGAAATTGTCGTCTGCAAATGCTTTCAATTTTGACGGGTCTAAAATTTTGTTGTCTGGTAAAGGTTAAACCCTTAGAGCACCAAATAATCCCAATGGGAACTCTCACTAGAAATAAAACCAAATTGACTGTAATTTTGAGGGTTTTTTTTTTCCTGAATGTCTCAGCAAAGTGGACAGTGTAGATCAAAGATCAGACTGCATGTTTTGTGCAGTCTGATCTTGATCTAACTGGCTACAAAGAGAACTACAGTTTTAAAAGATGCTATAAGGGTTAAACCCCCCTTTTACCAGAGCATGACTCATTTATGTAAATCCTTATTCTTTTTACTCACCTGCTGCTAAATCTACATCAAGCAGATCATTCTTATAGCTGAAATGAATCCATTGTTAGCCGAAACAAATCCTCCATTTTTCTTTTGATCTCATTCTTTCATGAAAGTCAAAAAACTTTGGAATCTATGGCTTTAATCTGAAACGGAGAAAGAAAAAAGGAAAACTTTTAGATAAGATTGAGGATTAAGGGACAGATTATAAAATTTATTTGTTTTCATTCTTCAAATGCTTTTATTGGATTAAGGAATTTGACAAATAAAACAACTAACTTCAGACAGAAGAATTCAAAATAAACCACGATTTATAGTAAATTCACCCTTTATGGTATGTTGAGCAAAAGTCCTTTTGCTTTTTGGAGACAATGTAGATTAAGATCGGACTGCACAGAATATGTAGTCTGATCTTGGATCTACACTGTCCAGCACTAAGTAATATATTTTGGCTAAAACAACATTCAAATTGCAATACTTTGACAGTTTTTCCTAACTGAAAAGGTCTACTTCATTCTTCAGTGCTCTAAGGGTTACAATTCTCCTATCTGCATCCTCTTGGCCTGGAAGAAAATTCTGTTATCAAGAAAACACCATAATATTGATAAATTAACTCTTTACCAAAAGACAAAATTGCAGACTTGTCCAAATTGAAACAAATTTTCAGACGACAAATAAAATGTGGCTGACAAAAGCTGGAATTTATCTTGCTGCACCCAAACTGCAGTAACACTGACAATGGATAACTGGTCTACCTTGTAAAACTTGTGGTTTGACCTTTTACAACACAATCCTGAGTCTTAACAACCTTTAGAAAGAGAGCTTTTAAAAATATAGTGGAAATAGGAGAAAATGCTAATTTTTTCTACTCTTCCAGAAATGAATTACACTTTTTGAGTCGTATTTATTTTATTGTCTGCAAATGCTTTCAATTTGGACAAGTCCAGAATTTTGTCATTTGGTACAGGGTTTACTCTTTACCAAAAGGACAAAATTTTAAATTTGTCTAATAAATTGATAGCATTTACAGACAACAAATTAAAGGTAGCTCAAAGGGCAAAATACATCCTCACTGGTTTAGAAAATATTGTGGGTAAAGGAGAAAATGCTAGTTACCAGCATTTTCTCCTTTTTCCACAATGTTTTCAAAAGGCTCCTTTTCCAAGGTTATTAAAACTCGGGTTTGTGTGGTAAAAGATTAAAGACCAATAACTGCAAGAAAGAGGCAGGCACAAGATATCTTTATTAAGATAAACCTTAACTCTAAACCACGTGACAAAATTTTAAAATGGTCATAATTGAAAGCATTTGAAGACGACAAATTAAATGTAGCAACAATGAGTGGGGGTTTGTCTTTGAAAGGCCAGAAAACATTGTGGGAAAAGGAGAAAATGCTGGTTACCATCATTTTCTCCTTTTTGCAAAATGTTTCAAATGATTTTTTCTTCAGGGTAGTTTAAACATGGGACTCTGTGGTAAAGGATTAAAGAATTAATCCAGAACTTCAAAGGTAATCCCTCATAAATCTAATCCTAGTAGATTGATCTCACAATAGACACAAACTGAGACAAACAACATAGTTAAACATTTTCAGGGATTCTGTGTGGCCTAGTTCTAGGGTGTAAGATTAGTTACCTAGAGGTCCAACGTTAAATGCTCGTCCAAGACAAAGTTTTTCAAGAGAATGTCCATCGGCAACTCATCAAAGAATGAGCATAGTAATGGTTGAACCCTATGCAACACACATGAGTAATTAAGATAGCTGTCTCTCTGATATGACTGGATTTACCTTTTACCACACAACCCCGTGTTTTAACGACCCTGAGAAGTAAGCCTTTTGAAAACACTGTGGGAAAAGGAGAAAATGCTGGTAACCAGCATTTTCTCCTTTTCCCACAATGTTTTCTAGACTGATTCAAATCTCATAAAATGTGCCATATAACTATTGTAGTCTGCAAGTGCTTTCAAATTGGGCCCGTCTAAAACATTGTCACTTGGGAAAGAGTTAATGTGGACAAAATGTCTGATTAAATGGTGTTTTTGCGACTTACAACATTTAATTTGATTTCGACGGCTCACATATTCAAGTATGTCCTGGCGTGCCAATACTTGGCTAGGCCTCTGCAGCGTCTTTTCAAGGACACTCCAATGAAAAACTCAGTGCTTGCAGTGAGGCTCAAACCTGGGGCCTGCTATCACATCCAGTTAGATCTACAAACTTCAATCTCTTTACTTTCTACCTTGATCCATGCAAGTGAACAGTTTGTTATTCAAAACTGTATAAGACCTGTAAACCCTTCCTGTGATTTTACACCAATATTTCTCTGTCTCCTACAATGCTGTCTACCTATTCAAAGACAAAGTCTATCATTATATCTGCAGTCAATTTGCTGTCTGCAATGCTTTTAGTTGGGACAAGCCCAAAACATTCGTAGTCTGGTAGAGTTATCTGCCCTGCCTTCTATCACCATTCTACCCTCCTCTCCCGAAGTGGAAAGACCACTGAACTTTCGGAATGTGGACAGCAATCTTTCTTCCTTGTATTTGATATCATCACTGTGTGTAAAATTTGATAATTTTGACTTGTAATGATAATACCCGGGTATTTCTGCAAAAAGGGGAAATTTTATTACAGTCAGTGAGAACATTTTAACCGTAAATCTGTGGGATGCTCTACTAAATATTTGCTTAACCTTTAAAATCACCTTTCATTTCTTTCTTTACTTTTGTGGCCAGTGTAGATCAAGATCAGAGCCACAAAAGTCTCCTTTTCCTACTTAACCACACAATCCCGACTTTTAACAACACCGAGAAAGAAGATTTTTGAAAACTTTGTTGGAAAACAAGAAAATGCTTATAACCGACATTATCTTCTTGACCCATTATGTTTTCTATCCTTCCAAAATCAAATTCTAATTTTTGAGTCACATGTACACTGTTGTCTGCAAATGCTTTCATTTTGGACTAGCCTTAAATTTTGTTGTTTGGTAAAGAGTTAACTCTTTCTCAAACGACACAATTTTAGACTCCTCAAAATTGGAAGCATATGCAGACGACATAATTTTTCATTAAATGTTACTCAAAACATATAATTTGTGCTTCAAAGGGTAGAAAACATTGTGGGAAAAGAAGAAAATGTTGGGGATTGTGTGGTAAAGGTTAACTGATAAATAGAACATATAAGAAGGGTCAAGTGGTTTGACAGGCCACAATCCTGACCACATGACGTAGGTAGCCAAGTTTGAACTTTGAAATGTCTACTTTACCAAAGGCTTCCTGGTTTAAACAAACTCTCTACTAAGCGGTCTTATGAATGAAACTGATTCCAATTTTGGAAAGACATGATAGAAAGCTAATGTGCCAAATTCAACCCTTTCTTAACCACCTATCAAACAATTACGACTGTTAATGACCCAGAAAGAGAAGGTTTTTGAAAACTGTGGGAAAAAGAGAAAATGTTATTAACCAGTATTTTTTCCTTTTTCCACAATGTTTTTCTTCCCTATCACAGACAAATCATCATTTGAATAACATTCAATTTGTTGTCTGCAAAATGCTTTCTACTTCAACCTGTCTAAAATTTTGTCATTTGGTAAAGAGTTGAAAGATCCAATGGAAGATAATGAAGATGCTTATTAAAAACATCGTGGGAAAAGAGAAAATGCTGCTATCCAGTATTTTCTCCTTTACCCGCAATGTTTTCTACCCTTTCGAAGAAAGATTCTGCCGAGCCCCGGTCGCATAGTTGGTAGCGTGCAGGACTTGAGAACATGGGGTCCAGGGTTCGATCCCTGGTTACGACCCCTGGCTCGGCCATTTCTTTCTGAGGATTGATGATAGTCACTGCGACAGGATTCATTCCTCTCCCACTGCTGACCATTGTTTCGACGATGATTATGTGGGAAAGCAGCCAGTAGCTTGGAAAGAAAATTGTGCGGAGTACTGGTAAAAAGAGACTCCAGGAAAGCATGGATAGGTGCACTGGCCGCCGCGATATAACTGAAATAATGTTGAAAATGCCATACAATCAAGAAAGATCCTATTATTTTGATCACATATTATGAGTTGTCATCTAGTGTTTAATCTTTACCAGACAACAAAATTTCAGACTTGGCCAAATTGAGACTTTGCAGACAACATAATGAATGTGACTCAAAAATGGAACATTGTTTTGGGGTGGGTAAAAAACAAAGTGGGAAAAGGAGAAAATGCTGGTTACCTGCATTTTCTCCTTTACACACCATGTTTTCAAAAGCCTTATTTTACCTGGGTTGTTAACATGGGATTGTGTGGTAAACAAACTTGGCTACCACGGTTGTTGTGTGTATGTGGTGTACAACATCGTTTTCAACATTATTTCAGTTATATAATGGCAGCCAGGGCACCTATCCATGCCTTCCTGGAGGTTCTTTTACTAGTTCTGTGCGCACTATTCTTTCCAAGCCACTGGCTGCTTTCCCACATGACCATCGTTGAAACAATGGTCAGCGGTGAGAGAGGAATGAATTCTGTCGCACTATCATCAATCCTCAGAATTGGCCAATCCAGGGATCAAACCAGCAACCCCCTATTCTCAAATCCTGTATGTAACCAACTGAGCTACTGAGGGGCTCGGCTTGGCTACCATGGATCATATCCCTAGTTCAGGCATTTTTCATTTGACAAACGCTGACAACTTTTGAGGCAATGATTAGATTAGGTTTTCCAATACGTTTTCTTTCAACCCATTCTTAAACAAATTTATGAGTCATGCTCTGTGAAAAGGGGGCTTAATGCATCGGCGAAAAGTTTTGACCCAGATCAGCCTGCGCAGTCCGCGCAGGCTGACCTGAGCCGAAACTTTTTGCTATTAGTCAATTTTCTGTATGCCCAAGGACAAGTCTATCTCATGATTAAGTTGGTTGTTAGCAAAAAGTGGAATTACTATGGATCCATTAGTATGCGATGGCTTGCTTGGTACCATGGATCAAGGAGATGCATTAAGCCCCCTTTTGTCAGAGCATGGCTCATATCATTTTAGCCGTATTTTTTTTTTAGCCCTATTCATATTCACTTTGTTGTATGCAAATACTCTCCAGATGGACAAGTCTAACATTTTGTAAAGAGTCAAAACTGCATGTTCATTGCTTTAAAGGTCATTGTAGTTAAAATGCAGGTGCATGCATGACATTAAAATGTTCTACATGCAAAACAATTGAACTATTATACACTGTGTGGCCATAAATTTGTCTGCGGATTGACAGTTTGGCTTTTAATATTAATTTTAAACGGTAATTAACTCTTTACCACACAAGCGAAGTAAAGACTTGTCCAAATTGAAGCATTTGCAGACGACAATTTAAATGTAGCCCAGAAGAGGGCTAGAGTAGAAAACATTGTGGGAAAAGAAGAAAAACCAGCATTTTTTCCTTTTTACACAATGTTTTCAAAAGGCTTCTTTCTTAGGGTCATTAAAACCTGTCATTTTGTGGTAAAGGCTTAAACCTTTACCACATAATCTAAAGATTTAAAGACCCTTGGGAAGAAAGCTTCTGAAAACAATTGTGGGAAAAGAAGAAAGTGCTGGTAACCAGCATTTTCTCCTTTTCCAACAATGTTTCCTACTCTGTCAAAGACAAATCCTATCATTTGAGGCTATTATGAGCCAAATTTGATTTGTCGTCTGCAAGTGCTTTTAATTTGGACAAGTCTAGAAATTTGTTTTCTGGTACAGAGTTATCCGGTCAATCCTGCGTCTTAATGATCAAGAGAAAGATGGCTTATGTAAACATTGTTAGAAAAAGAGAAAATGGTGGTAATCAGCATTTTTTCCTTCTTCCTACAATGTTTTCTACCCTTCCAAATTCAAATCCCATCAATTGAGTCACACGTTATTTCTTGTCTGCAAATGTTTTAAATTTGGACAGATCTAGAATTTTGTTGTCTGGTGAAGAGTTAAATGATCATTCAAACCTATGATTAATTTCAAGCCAAATATCCTCAAACCTCATTTGTTTGTTTCATGGTGTTTAACGCCATTTTTATCATTATTTCAGTTATAATGAGGCGGCCTAAGTGCAACTATCAATGCTTTCCTGGAGTTCTGTTTACCAGTACTTTGCACAGTATTTATTCCACGCCAGTGGCTGCTTTCCCACATAACCATCGAACAAACAATGATCAGCAGTCAGAGAGGAATGAATTATGTTGCAATGACTGTCAAAAATCCTCGGAAGAAAATTGGCCTAGCTGGCCATTCGAACCGGTGACCCCCTGGTCTCAAGACATTTATGCTACCTACTTTACTACTGGGGCTTGGCTCAATCGTCATAAGGCACTTGAGTACCTCTGAATATTGTTTTTGCTGAAAATCATAAAACATTGGACAGTCTGGCTCTGTGAACAATTTCATACCCTTTGAATTAAAAATATTCTGCAGGTGACAATCTGAAAGTTGATACAAAATAGTGCAAGTTCTCTGATAGGATGATCTGGTTACCAGCATTATTTCCTTTTCCCAGAATGTTTTTCAATGTCTTCCTTTTCAGTGTCATTATTTACAGGCACGAAAAATGATTTAATTGCATAATCCAAAGTTTTAACAACTCTGAGTAAGGTAGGTCTCTGAAAACATTATGGGAATAGGACAAAATGTTGTTCACCTGCATTTTTTCCTCTCTCAGAATGTTTCTATCTATGTGGGTATGAAATACTATGAACTGAAAATTATTTGAATTGTCATCTGTAAATTCCTTCAACATGTGCCAGTCTTAAATTTTGCTGTGTGGTTGAAAACTCTTTATCAGGGGACAAAATTTTAGACACTACAAGATTGAAAACATTTGCAGATGACGTATTGAATGTAGCAAAAATCATGATTTCTATCATTGAAAGGGGAGACAACATTGTGGAACAAGAGCAGCAAACTGTCTCAAGATACGCCCGTCCCACCGCCAGTTGTCAAGGGGGTATAATAATCGTAAAGGGCAGGTAATGCAACAAACATATTTACCAAGTCTCAAGTCAATTTGACTTGAGGTGACAAAGTTCTGTTCCAGACAAGCAAGAAATACTGTAAAAATGAAGATCAAAGTGGAATTACTCGAAATCCGCACTAGGTAGAGTTATTGTTCTTGCGCACTGTACTCCGTAATATTGCAACAAACATGCATACCAAGTTTCAAGTCACTCTGACTTGAGATGACAAAGTTATATTCTGGACAAGCAGAAAATGCTATAAAAATGACGATCAAAGGGAAATAAATCGGACAGCATGAGATAGAGTTATGGTTCTTGTGCACTGCACTCCGTATTATTGCAACAAACACACATGTCAAGTTTCAAGTCAATCGGACTGGAGATTACAAAGTTTTGCTCCGGACAAGCAGAAAATGCTGTAAAAAATGACTATCAAAGGGAAATAATTCAAGACAGCACGAGATAGAGTTATGGTTCTTTCGCACTGCACTCCATATTATTGCAACAAACACAAATACCAAGTTTCAAGTCAGTCGGACTGGAGATGACAAAGTTATATTCCAGACAAGCAGAAAATGCTGAAAAAATGACGATCAAAAGGAAATAACTCAAAGACAGCATGAGGTAGAGTTATGGTTCTTTCGCAATGCACTCCGTATTATTGCAACAAACACACATGCCAAGTTTCAAGTCAATTGGACTGGAGATGACAAAGTTATATTCCGGACAAGCAGAAAATGCTGTAAAAATGACAAAGGGATATACCTCAAAGACAGCACGAGGTAGAGTTATGGTTCTTTCGCAATGCACTCTGTATTATTGCAACAAACACATATACCAAGTTTCAAGTCAATCGGACTGGAGATGACAAAGTTATATTCCGGATAAGCAGAAAATGCTGTAAAAATGACGATCAAAGGGAAATAACTCAAAGACAGCACCAGGTAGAGTTATGGTTCTTTCGCACTGCACTCTGTATTATTGCAACAAACACACATGCCAAGTTTCAAGTCAGTCGGACTGGAGATGACAAAATTATGCTCCGGACAAGCAGAAAATGCTGTAAAAATGACGATCAAAGGGAAATAACTCAAAGACAGCACAAGGTAGAGTTATGGTTCTTTTTCACTGCAATCCGTATTATTGCATCTAACACACATGCCAAGTTTCAAGTCAATCGGACTGGAGATGACAAAATTATGCTCTGGACAAGCAGAAAATGCTGTAAAAATGACGATCAAAGGGAAATAACTCAAAGACAGCACAAGGTAGAGTTATGGTTCTTTTGTACTGCACTCCGTATTATTGCAACTAACACAAATGCCAAGTTTCAAGTCAATCGGACTGGAGATGACAAAGTTATGCTCCGGACAAGCAGAAAATGCTGTAAAAATGATGATCAAAGGGAAGTAACTCAAAGACAGCACAAGGTAGAGTTATGGTTCTTTTGCACTGCACTCCGTATTATTGCAACTAACACACATGCCAAGTTTCAAGTCAATCGGACTGGAGATGACAAAGTTATGCTCCGGACAAGCAGAAAATGCTGTAAAAATGACAATCAAAGGGAAATAACTCAAAGACAGCATGAGGTAGAGTTATGGTTCTTTTGCAATGCACTCCGTATTATTGCAACAAACACACATGTCAAGTTTCAAGTCAATCGGACTGGAGATGACAAAGTTATACTCCGGACAAGCAGAAAACGCTGTAAAAATATGATGATCAAAGGGAAATAACTCAAAGACAGCATGAGGTAGAGTTATGGTTCTTTCGCACTGCACTCCGTATTATTGCAACAAACACACATGCCAAGTTTCAAGTCAATCGGACCGGAGATGACAAAGTTATGCTCCGGACAAAAACTGGATGCCGCCTGCCAACCCACCCGCCCGCCCGCACTCCATGGGTGATCCCATAATACGTCCCGTCTTCGACGGGAATAACTCAATATTCAATAATAACTCAAAAATTAAGCAAGCAAGAGTTATGATTCATTTGCACTGCACTCCCCCTTAATGAGATCTATCCACCCATGAAGTTTCATAACCGTAGCTAGCATAGTTTTGGAGATATGCTTTGGACAAAATTCAAGTATGAATATAAACAAAGGGAAATAACTCAAAAATTAAGTAAGCAAGAGTTATGATTCCTGTGCACTGCACTCCCCCTTGATAAGATCTATCCACCCATGAAGTTTCATAACCTTAGCTAGTATAGTCTTGGAGATATGCTCCGGACAAAATTCACATATGAAAAACAACAAAGGGCAATAACTCAAAAATTAAGGAAACAAGAGTTATGATTCCTGTGCACTGCACTCCCCCTTGATGAGATCTATCCACCCATTAAGTTTCATAACCGTAGCTAGTATAGTTTTGGAGATATGCTCCGGACAAAATTCAAGTATGAAAAACAACAAAGGGCAGTAACTCAAAAATTAAGCAAGCGAGAGTTATGATTCCTGTGCACTGCACTCCGCCTTGATGAGATCTATCCACCCATGAAATTTCATAACAGTAGCTAGCATAGTTTTGGAGATATGCTCCGGACAAAGAATGGGGACGCCGCACGCCCGTCCGCCCGCCCGCTACGGGTGATCCCATATGTCCCGTCTTCGACGGGCCTATAAAAAGGAGGAAATGCTGGAAACCAGCAATTCCTCCTTTCCGACAACGTTCACTATCTATTCAAAGACAAAAAACTATCATTTGAAAAACATTCAAATTGTCGTCTGTAAATTCCTTCGACATGGGCCATTTCTAAATTTTGCTATGTGGTAAATAGTTTACTCCAGGTTGACTCTTTATCAAGCCACAAAATTTTTGACGCAATCAAATCGAAAGCATTTGCAGACGACATATTAAATATAGCTGAAATGATGATTTCTATCTTTGATAGGGTAGAAAACATAATAGAAAAAGGAGAAAATGCTGGTTACCGGCACTTTCTCCTTTTCCCACATTGTTTTCAAAAGTGTTCTTCCTCAGGAGCATTAAAACTCAGGATGTGTGGTAGAGGGTTAAGGGAAAATAATACATGTTCGACCAAATTGTGCATTTCCTGCAGTGAATAAGGCCAAAGAATGTTATATTATGTCTGCCTATTATTATAGATAATATTCTGGTGATATCAATTTCAACTTTTTTGCCCTTTACCAACCAATTCTGTGTTTTAACCACCCTGAAGATTGATTTATTGAATTGGAGTTTAACGTCGTTTTAACAGCCTAGGTCATATCACTGCGTTCAGTGCACCTACTCATGTGTTTCCTCGCTTTCGCTTTCTCACACCAGTACTGACACAACTTTCTTTCCAAGTGACCGACTACTTTCTCACATGCATCAGAGGTGAGAGGTGAAAAATTGCCCAAAGGAAAGTTTGCCTCAACCGTACAATTTTCTTTCCAAGCCATTGGCTGCTTTCCCACAACCATCATCAATGCAATGGGTAGCAGTGAGAGAGGAATGAATCCTATCACAATGACTATCATCAATCCAGTGGAAAGAAATTAGCTGAGCTGGGGATCGAACCAGTGACCCCTGTTCGCATGTCCTGTACTCTACCGACTGAGATACGAGGACTCGGCAACTTATTGCATGTTTTGCTATATAAGGGAAAACCATTCAAATTATATAAAGTACTATGACATTGTCAAAAAACACCATTCATAAAATTCGCACTGGATAAGTACAGGAAACTATCATACCATAAGATTTTATTTCTGATCACTCCCATATTTGGTAATTTTGTTAGTACCTGTACATTGGGTAATTCAAACTGTAAACAGAGTTAAACCTTCACCACACTATTCCGAGTTTATTGACCTTAAGAAATAAGGCATTTGAAAACATTGTGACAAAAGGAGAAAATGCTGGTAACCAGCATTTTCTCTTTTAGTCACAACGTTTTCTACCATTTGAAAGACAGAAATCATCTTTTTAGCAAATCTGTTGTCTGCAAATGCCATGACTTTGGACAAGTCTAAAATTTTGTCTTATGGTTAAAAATTAACTCATGGAGTGCAGAATAGACCAAGAAGACATTTTCAGTGAAAAAATAAGACCCAAATAGTTGCAATTTTATGGTTGCTTTTGTTTATAAAGATTTACATGTAGCAAAGTGGACAGTGTAGCACGTTTTGTGTAGTCTGATCTCGATCTACAATGGCCGCAATGGCAACTTCAGTCCTGAAATGCGCTTTCAGGGTTAACACTCTGTAGATCTAAATATTATGAAATAGTTTGTGCAGTCAACAAAATACATGTACATTGTAGTTGGTGCAATTTCAGGGTTGTTTTTGAGGACATTTAAAAATAGTGTACTGTGAAAATGACCTTTGAAAACAATGTGAGAACAGGAGAAAATGCTGGTACAGAAGTTTCCCTTTTCCCAAAAGGTTTTCTACTTGTTTAAGGACAAATTCCATTAACTCTTTACCAAACAATCCCGGGTTTTCACGAATCTGAGAAAGAAGCCTCTTGAAAACATTGTTGGAAAAGGAGAAAATGCTGGTAACCAGCATTTTCTCCTTTTCTGACAATGTTTTCCACCCTTTCCAGAACAAATTCCAATCATTTGAGCCACATTTAATTTGTCATCTGCAGATGGTTCCAATTTGGACCAGTCTAAAATATTGTCATTTGGTAAAGAGTTAAATGGGCCATGATTATTTTGTCATCTGTTTATACAGAGGCCTCTTCATAATTTGACGTCTTGTAAAAATTCAACACTTTAGACTACAACAAAATTGTAGATTTGTCTAAAATTGAAAGCATTTGCACATGACAGATATGACCCAAAAATTATGTTTCTGGAAGGGTAAAAAACACTATGAAAAAAGTTAAAAGCAATTACTCTTTTTTCCACAATGTTTTCATTTTCTTTAGAGTTTTTTGGTAAAGGGTTAATGTATGTCTCTTAACCCTTTATAACACAACAAAAATTTAGACTCTCCCAAATATAAAGCACAACAAATAAAATATGGTACAAATAATTGGGTCTTTCCTTAGAAGGATAGAAAACATGAGATAAGGAGAGAAATGCTGATCAAACTGTACTGCTTGCTATTTAAAACAAGAGCGGCAAATTGTCGCACGATACGCCCGTCCCACTGCCAGTTGTCGAGGGGGAATAATAATCGTAAAGGGCAGGTAGAGGAAAATAGTAGTGCAGTAGAAATCATGTAAGTGATTAAAATAGGCATTAATGTCTCCTCTAATGTTAAGGAAACATGCGTATAAAGTTTCAGGTCATTCCAACATGAAAAGCTGTAAAAAAAAAATAATGAATAGGGAATAATTCCAAAAGGGCATTAGGTAAGGTTATGGCTCCAGTGCATTGCACTTTTCGTAACTGCAACAAACATGTTCACCAAGTCTCAAGTCAATTTGACTTGAGGTGACAAAGTTCCCTTCCAGACAAGCAAGATATACTGTAAAAACTAGAGGTGTCACTGAGTGTGACTTAATACCCCCGCCAGCGCTTTGACAGAAACGGGCAATTTTTTTGTACACAGACAGACACACGAACGGACACACGGACGGACAGGCTGATTCCAGTATACCCCCGAAAACAAAGTGGAATTACTCAAAATCCGCGCTAGGTAGAGTTATTGTTCTTGCGCACTGTACTCAGTAATATTGCAACAAACATGCATACCAAGTTTGAAGTCGTTCTGACTTGAGATGACAACGTCATATTCCGGACAAACACTAAATGCTGTAAAAATGACGATCAAAGGGAAATAACTCAAAGACTACACGAGGTAGAGTTACAATTCTTGCGCACTGCACTTCCAAATATTGCAACAAATAAGCATACCATATTTCAAGTCATTCCTACTTTAGATGACAAAGTTATGCAAGAAATGCTATAAAAATGAAGATTTAAGGGGGAATAACTCAAAATTTGTGCCAGGAAGAGTTATGGTTCTTGTGCACTGCACTCCGCTATTTTTCAACAAACATGCATACCAAATTTGAAGATGTTCAGACACAAAACGACAAAATTATATTCCTGACAAGAAAATGCTGTAAAAAAAATGATGATCAAAGGGAAATAACTCAAATACAGCATGAGGTAGAGTTATGGTTCTTTCGCACTGCACTCCATATTATTGCAACAAACACAGATGCCAAGTTTCAAGTCAATCAGACTGGAGATGACAAAGTTAAGCTCCGGACAAAGAACTGGACTGTAAAAATGAAGATCAAAGTGGAATTACTCAAAATCCACGCTAGGTAGAGTTATTGTTCTTGCGCACTGTACTCCGTAATATTGCAACAAACATGCATACCAAGTTTACAGTCGTTCTGATTTGAGATGACAAAGCTATATTCCGGACAAACACTAAATGCTGTAAAAATGACGATCAAAGGGAAATAACTCAAAGACTACACAAGGTAGAGTTACAATTCTTGCGCACTGCACTTCCAAATATTGCAACAAATAAGCATACCATATTTCAAGTCATTCCTACTTAAGATGACAAAGTTATGCTCCGGACAAGCAAGAAATTCTATAAAAATGAAGATCTAAGGGGGAATAACTCAAAATTCGTGCTAGGAAGAGTTATGGTTCTTGTGCACTGCACTCCGTAATTTTTCAACAATCATGCATACCAAATTTGAAGATGTTCAGACTAAAAATGACAAAGTTATATTCTGGCCAAGCAGAAAATGCTGTAAAAATGACGATCAAAGGGAAATTACTCAAAGACAGCACGAGGTTGAGTTATGGTTCTTTCGCGCTGCACTCCGTATTATTGCAACAAACACAAATACCAAGTTTCAAGTCAATCGGACTGGAGATGACAAAGTTATGCTCCGGACAAGCAGAAAATGCTGTAAAAATGACCATCAAAGGGAAATAACTCAAAGACAGCACGAGGTAGAGTTATGGTTCTTTTGTACTGCACTCCGTATTATTGCAACAAACACAAATGCCAAGTTTCAAGTCAATCGGACTGGAGATGACAAAGTTACGCTCCGGACAAGCAGAAAATGCTGTAAAAATGAAGATCAAAGGGAAATAACTTAAAGATAGCACGAGGTTGAGTTATGGTTCTTTCGCACTGTACTCCGTAATATTGCAACAAACATGCATACCAAGTTTGAAGTCGTTCTGACTTGAGATGACAAAGTTATGCTCTGGACAAAGAACTGGACGCCACCCGCCCACCCACTTGTACGCCATGGGTGATCCCATAATACGTCCCGTCTTCGACGGGCGTATAAAAATGAAATATGTCTACAAAAAGAGCATAGATTCCTTTCATTCTATCTTTCTAGCAGTTTCTCCTTCATTCATTACATTTTTAAAGACCGCCCTGTCATATTCATACCAAACAACAACAAGAGCGGCAAATTGCCGCAAGATACACCCATCCCACCACCAGCTGTCAAGGGGGTATAATAATCGTAAAGGGCAGGTAATGCAACAAACATGTTTACCAAGTCTCAAGTCAATCTGACTTGAGGTGACAAAGTTCCGTTCCGGACAAGCAAGAAATACTGTAAAAATGAAGATCAAAATGGAATTACTCGAAATCCGCACTAGGTAGAGTTATTGTTCTTGCTCACTGTACTCCGTAATATTGCAACAAACATGCATACCAAGTTTGAAGTCACTCTGACTTGAGATGACAAAGTTATATTCCGGACAAGCACTAAATGCTGTAAAAATGACGATCAAAGGGAAATAACTCAAAATGTGTGCTAGGAAGAGTTATGGTTCTTGTGCACTGCACTCCGTAAATTTTCAACAATCATGCATACCAAATTTGAAGATGTTCAGACTAGAGATGACAAAGTTATACATGTATTCCAGACAAGCAGAAAATGCTGTAAAAATGACGATCAAAGGGAAATAACTCAAAGACAGCACGAGATAGAGTTATGATTCTTTCGCACTGCACTCCATATTATTGCAACAAACACAAATGCCAAGTTTCAAGTCAATCGGACTGGAGATGACAGAGTTATGCTCCGGACAAGCAGAAAATGCTGTAAAAATGACGATCAAAGGGAAATAACTCAAAGACAGCACGAGGTAGAGTTATGGTTCTTTTGCACTGCACTCCGTATTATTGCAACAAACACACATGCCAAGTTTCAAGTCAATCGGACTGG
Organism: Hippopus hippopus; assembly: GCA_946811185.2. Lineage (NCBI taxonomy): Eukaryota > Metazoa > Mollusca > Bivalvia > Cardiida > Cardiidae > Hippopus > Hippopus hippopus. Next base: position 7,184,128 of record OX328103.1, on the reverse strand, counting down.
AGATGACAAAGTTATGCTACGGACAAAGAACTGGACGCCTCCCGCCTGCCCACTCGCACGGACGCCATGGGTGATCCCATAATACGTCCCGTCTTCAACGGGCGTATAAAAATTTGTATTCGACCGAACTGAGAGCATTTGTAGACCACAACTTGAATGTAGATGGAGTGATGATTTCTGTCTTTGACAGGGAAGAAAACATAGTGGGAAAAGGAGAAAATGCTGGTTACCAGCATTTTCTCCTTTTCCCACAAGGTTTTCAAAAGCCTTCTTCTTCAGGGTTGTTAAATCTTGGCATTGTGTAATAAAGGGTTATTAAAACTCCTGGGTTGTTTGATAAAAGGTTAAATGGTAGTAAAACTATTTTGACAATGTTAGCATTATCTGTCTACAAAAGCCATTAGGGATAGCAGACAGTTTTAAGGATCATTTGAAAACAACAATCACATGGGCTGAACTGCTTACATTTACCCATAAACGCTGTGCCAAACGACAAAATTTTAGACTCGTCCAAATTGAAAGCATTTGCAGATGACAAAATAAATGTGACTGAAATGTTGAAATTTATATTTGAAAGGTTAGAATACATTATGGGAAAAGGAGAAAATGCTGGTTACGAGCATCTCCTTTCCCAAAATGTTTTCAAATGCATTCTCTGCCAGGGTTGTTAAGTTAGGAATGTTTGGTTAAAGTTTAACATTGTACCAAACAATCCTGATTTTTAAAGACTCTGAGGAAGAAGGCTTCTGAAAACATCGTGGGAAAAGGATAAAATGCTGGTAACCAGCATTTTCTCCTTTTCCAACAATGTTTTCTACCCTTTTCTAAAACAATTTCAATTTCAACCATTCGAGCTAAATCTATCATATTGTTTGCAAATGCTTTGGTTTTAAACAAGTTCAAAATTTTATGTCTAGTGAAGAATTTACAACTTACAAAACAATACTGAGTTTTAACAGACTCAAAGGGAAAAAAGCTTTTGAAAACATTGTGGGTTTTGTGGTTTGGTAACCACTAATTTCTCTGTGTCCCAATGTTTTCTATCCTTTCAAAGGAATGAAGAAACTTCTCATGCTGTTTGAGGCATAAATTCAGATCTATTCAGCCCTTATTAACTCTGTACCAAACGACAGAATTTCACACAAATGTCCAAATTGAAAGCATTGGTGGACCACAAAATAATTATGACTCAAAAATTCAAATCTGTTTTTGGAAGGGTAGAAAAGGTTGTGGAAAAAGGAGAAAATGCTAACCTAAAACCCTCTTCCACATTATTATTAAGTCTTCTTCTCTAGGATCGTTAAAACTCTGGACACTGTGGTAAAGGATTAACTCTTTACCATACAACAAAATTTAGACTAGTCGAAATTGAAAGCAATAGCAGATGACAAAATAAAAGTGACTGAAAAACTGAAATTTTTTTTGGGGGGAAGGGTAGAAAACAGCATTTTCTCCTTTTCCCACAATGTTTTCAAAAGGCTTCTTTCTCAGGGTCGTTAAAAGTCGGGATTGTGTGGTAAAGAGTTAAAGTGCTAAATTAACTCTTTACCATATGACAAAATCTTAGACTTGTCCAAATTGAAAGCATTTTGCAGACGACGAAATAAATGTAGACAAAATGATCATTTCTGTCTTTGATAGGGCAGGGCTGAAAAATAGCACTAGTCCGAGGTCCGGGACCTACTTAAGATCGGACCTGCGGAAAAAAACAAGGTGAGGGTCCGACGGACCTGTCAAAATGGAGGTCGGACTTGTTCAGTCTTCAAAGTAAATAGACTGATGCCCGGAAATAATTTCAGAATGACTTAAATTCAGAATAATCATTCTAATGATAATTCAGGTCTGCTTGTTTAGGACAATCTTCTTGCAAAAGTGAACTACTTCGAAAATTTTCCGTATGCCGGCCGCCCGAGGACGCTATCACATAAACTTATTTAAGTCATTGTAATATCAACCGTTTTCCCTGGTTCCCGTTATGCCTAGCATCAATGAACGGATACATGTGGTGAAGCCAGTTAAAATGTACGAGTGATATCATTTTTGCTTTTTGCTAAAAGTTTACGACAAAAAGTTTATTCAAACTTGGGTTTTCATCAAATATCAAACAGAAAACTCCGGAAGAAAATAAAACAGAGCTTTCATAATTGGAGGAGGGTAAAAACTATGAGAAGAAACAGCAGGTTGGGACCTTCCAACAACAATGAATTGAAAGTTGGTCGTGCGTTTCGTTCCACGATGCAATCGTTCAATGGTCTACATGATAATGCTAATTGTTTAATTGTTTGAACATGATCTTTCTTCAAGTGAAGCCACCAAAATAAAAGCAAATTGAAATGGTAAGTTTTTTTTTGTCATCTCACGAGATACCACTACTCTGTACAATGACTGGAAAAAAAACAACATGGACCTGCCCAAGTATACCTCGGACCCTCCTGTTATAAGGGCCAAAGGGTCCGGGACCCAGCTGCTATTATCACTATTTTTCAGCCATGTAGGGAAGAAAACATTGTGGGAAAAGGAGAAAATGCTGGTTACCAGCATTTTCTCCTTTTCCCACGTTTTCAAAAACCTTCTCCACCAGGGTCGTTAAAACTCGGGATTGTTTGGTAAAATTATTTAACCTTTTCAATAAGGAACAAGAGGGCCATGATGGCCCTGAAGTCGCTCACCTGAGTCTTTTGACCAAACATGACCCATTTTCAATCTCTTTTGAGATATCATGACAAACATTCTACTAAGCTTTTATGATTATTGGACTGAAAATTTGGCCTCTAGCATGTACACAAGCTTAATCTAGAATTTCTCTCAGTGACCTTCTTTTTAGCCAACCATAGCCAATTTTCCCAATGTAGATATTATCAAAACAAAGATCCTGACCACCTTTCATAAGTATTGGACAGAAAATGTGGCCTATAGAGCATACACAGGCTTTTTCTAAGATTTGACCTAATGACTTAGTTTTTGACCCAACATGACCGATTTTCGAAGTCGTCTGAGATGTCATCAAGACAAACAATCTGACCAAGTTTCATGAGTTTTGGACTGAAAATGTGGCCTCTAGAGCATGCACAAGGTTTTTCTAAGATTTGACCTAGTGACATAGTTTTTGACCAGACATGAACGATTTTTTAACTCTTCAAAGATATCATCAAGTCAAACATTCTGACCAAATTTCAAGAAATTTGGACTGAAAATGTGACCTCTAGAGTGTACACAAGGTTTTTCTAAGATCTGACCTAGTGACCTAGTTTTTTGCCCGACATGACCCATTTTCAAACTTGTCCGAGATATAATCAAGACAAAAATTCTGACCAAATTTCAAGAGTATTGGACTGAAAATGCGGCCTCTAGAGTGTGCACAAGGTTTTTCTAAGATTTGACCTAGTGACCTAGTTTTTGACCCGACATGACCCATTTTCAAACTCATCCGAGATATCACCAAGACAAACATTCTGACCACACTTCAAGAGTATTGGACTGAAAATGTGGCCTCTAGAGCATACACAAGGTTTTTCTAAGATTTGACCTTGTGACCTAGTTTTTGGCCCAGCATGACCCATTTTCCAACTCATCCGAGATATCACCAAGACAAACATTCTGACCAAGTTTCATGAGTATCTGACTGAAAATCAGGCCTCTAAAGCGTACGCAAGGTTTTTCTAAGATTTGACCTAGTGACCTAGTTTTTGACCCGACATGACCCATTTTCAAACTTGTCCGAGATATCATCAAGACAAACATTCTGACCAACTTTAAAGAGTTTTGGGCTGAAAATGTAGCCTCTAGAGCGTACACAAGGTTTTTCTAAGATTTGACCTAGTGACCTAGTTTTTGACTCGACATGACCCATTTTTTTCCTCATCTGAGACATTATCAAGACAAATACCCTGACCAAGTTTCATTAGTATCTGACTGAAAATGTGGCCACTAGAGCGTACCCAAGGTTTTTCTAAGATTTGACCTAGTTTTTGACCCGACATGACCCATTTTCAGATTTGTCAAAGATATTTTCGAGACAAACATTCTGACCAACTTTCAAGAGTTTTGGACTGAAAATGTGGCCTCTAGAGTGTACACAAGGTTTTTCAAAGATTTGCCCTAGTGATCTAGTTTTTGACCCGACATGACCCATCTTCAAACTCGTCCGAGATATCACCAAGACAAACGTTCTGACCAAGTTTCATTAGTATCTGACTAAAAATGTGGCCTCTAGAGCATACATAATGTTTTTCAAAGATTTGACCTAGTGACCTAGTTTTTGACCCGACGTGACCCATTTTCAAACTCATCCGAGATATCATCAAGCAAAACATTCTGACCAAGTTTCATGAGTATCTGACTGAAAATGTGGCCTCTAGAGCGTACACAAGGTAAAAGTTGACGACGGACGACGGACACAGCACGATCACAAAAGCTCACCTTGAGCACTTCATGCTCAGGTGAGCTAAAAATGGCCCTTTATTGCTATTTCAAGGTTGTTTCCCCCAGAACACGTAAGAAAGTAGCTGACAGTGTAGATCCAAAATTAGACTGTATGTTATGTGGAGTCTGATCTTGATCTTCACTGTCCACACAAGCAATTCAATTTGGTTCTAGCTCTGTGAGGGGTTGACAAAGTTGTATTTTGACTTGTGTTCGTTGGTTTCCAATCAGTGTACTCCAAAAAGTTAATCCCTTATCACACAAAGTCATATTTTAACCAACTCGAAGGTTTTTGAAAACATGGTGGGAATAGGAGAAAATGCTGGTAACCAGCATTTTCTCCTTTATTCCACCATGTTTTCTACCCTGTCAAAGAACCTTGTTTCATTGGCATTACTTGGAATTGCTCTCAACTTGGAAAAGTCTAAAGTTTGTTTTTTGGTAAGAGAATTAACCAGACAATAAAACCTTGACCCTCTGCCACACAATCCTGAGTTTTAACAACCCTAAAGAAGGAGGTTTTTTGAAAACATTGTGGAACAAGAGTGGCAAATTGTCGCAAGATACGCCCATCCCACCACCAGTTGTCGAGGGGGTATAATAATCGTAAAGGGCAGGTAATGCAACAAACATGTTTACCAAAGTCTCAAGTCAATTTGACTAGAGGTGACAAAGTTCCGTTCCAGACAAGCAAGAAATACTGTAAAAATGAAGATCAAAGTGGAATTACTCAAAATCAGCACTAGGTAGAGTTACTGTTCTTGCGCACTGTACTCCGTAATATTGCAACAAACATGCATACCAAGTTTGAAGTCACTCTGACTTGAAATGACAAAGTTATATTCCGGACAAGCACTAAATGCTGTAAAAATGACGATCAAAGGGAAATAACTCAAAATTCATGCTAGGAAGAGTTATGGTTCTTGTGCACTGCACTCTGTAAATTTTCAACAATCATGCATACCAAATTTGAAGATGTTCAGACTAGAGATGACAAAGTTATATTCCGGACAAGCAAGAAATGCTGTAAAAATGATGATCAAAGGGAAATAACTCAAAGACAGCACCAGGTAGAGTTATGGTTCTTTCGCACTGCACTCCGTATTGTTGCAACAAACACAAATACCAAGTTTCAAGTCAATCGGACTGGAGATGACAAAGTTATGCTCCGGACAAGCAGAAAATGCTGTAAAAATGATGATCAAAGGGAAATTACTCAAAGACAGCACAAGGTAGAGTTATGGTTCTTTTGCACTACACTCCGTATTATTGCAACAAACACAAATGCCAAGTTTCAAGTCAATCAGACTGGAGATGACAGAGTTATGCTCCGGACAAGCAGAAAATGCTGTAAAAATGACGATCAAAAGGAAGTAACTCAAAGACAGCACGCGGTAGAGTTATGGTTCTTTGGCACTGCACTCTCTATTATTGCAACAAACACAAATGCCAAGTTACAAGTCAATCGGACTGGAGATGACAAAGTTATGCTCTGGACAAGCAGAAAATGCTGTAAAAATGACGATCAAAGGGAAATAACTCAAACAGCACCTGGTAGAGTTATGTTTTTTTTGCACTGCACTCCGTATGATTGCAACAAACACACATGCCAAGTTTTAAGTCAATCAGACCAGAGATGACAAAGTTATGCTCCAGACAAGCAGAAAATGCTGTAAAAATGACGATCAAAGGGAAATAACTCAAAGACAGCATGAGGTAGAGTTATGGTTCTTTCGCACTGCACTCCGTATAATTGCAAACACATGCCAAGTTTCAAGTCAATCGGACTGGAGATGATAAAGTTATGCTACGGACAAGAACTGGACGCCGCCCGCCCGCCCGCCCGCACGGACAGACGCCCGCCCAGACGCCCGCCCGTACGCCATGGGTGATCCCACAATACGTCCCGTCTTCGACGGGCGTATAAAAAAGAGAAAATGCTGGTAACCAGTATTTTCTCCATTTCCAACAATGTTTTCTACCCTTTCTCAGACAACTTTTCCCTTCTGAGCTACATTTAATTTGTAGCCATTTGCAGCCTGCAAAATGCTTTCAATTTGGACAAGTACAATTTTTTTTTGTAAAAAGTTAATGCACTTACATTACCATAATGAAAAGCATTGAAGCTATTCAAATGTGGCTCAGATGATTGCATTTGTCTTTTAAAGGGTTGAAAGCATTGTAAGTAAAGAAGAAAAATACTATTTACCTCATTTCATCTTTTGAAGGCCAATCTTCACATGGTCCTAAAAAATCAGGATCCATCTGGTGAAAGGTAATGGGGGATTTTTTTCCCACTACCAGTCCATAGAAGTCTCTTTGTACATGCTTCAAGACTTTTATTACCTGAAAAATGCCAACAATTTTATCTCTTGTATTCATGCACAGCTTTTTTGTAAGGAAAATGCATTAGAGTTCTTGCATGAGCTGGCAATCAGTTTTTTTTAACTCACTACCGAACAATCAGAACAATCTCCAGTTCTAACGACCCTGAAGAAGGCTTTTGAAAACCTTGGCAAAAGAGAAAATGCTGGTAACCAGCATTTCCCCTTTTCCCACAATGGTTTTAACCCTATCAAAGACAAAAATCATCATTTGAGCTACATTTATTTTGTTGTCTGCAAATGCTGTCAATTTGGTCAAGTCAGAATTTTGGAATTTAGAGAAAAGTAAATCCAAAGCCCAGGCTAATCCAATATCAAACAATTTCAGGTTTTAACAACACTGCGGAAATATGCCTTTTGAAAACACAGTGGGAATAGGAGAAAACCCTGGTAATCAGCATTTTCTCCTTTTCCAACTATCTTTTTTTATCCTACCAGCATTTTCTCCTTTTCCCAGTATGTTTCCTACCCTAACAAAGACAAATCAAATTTTTTAAGCAACATTTGTCTTGCAATTTAGAAAGACTTGCAATTTAGACAGGTTGAAAATGTTGTTTGGTAAAGCATTATCATTAGTGCAGAGTCTAAATTTTTTGTGCTTTTGCAGATGTGTAGATCGAGATCAAGACTGAAAGCTATGATAATGCACAAAACAGTTCCCCCCCTCCTAAATTTTTTTAGATCTTCAAAGCAAGAGCGAGAGAGAGAGAGAGAGAGACAGACAGACAGACAGACAGACCATGATGATTTGAAAAGCTCACTCCCTTAGGGTTGTTAAAACTTGGAATTGCTTGTTAACCCTTTACCACACAATCCTGACTTTTGACGACCCTGAGAAAGAAGCCTTTTGAAAACATTGAGGGAAAAGGAGAAAATGCTGGTCACCAGCATTTTTTGCTTTTCCCACAAAGTTTTCTACCCTTCCCGAAACAAATTTTTAAAATTTTTGTCACATCTATTTTGTTGTCCACCATTGCTTTCACTTTAGACTAGTTCAAAATTTTGTCATTCGGTGAAGAGTTAAGTCTTTACCAAATGACAATATTTTTGACTTGTTCAAATTGAAAGCATAAATTGCAGATGTCAAAATAAATGTGACTCAAATATTGAAATTTGTTTTGGGAAGGGTAGAAAACATTGTGGGAAAAGGAGAAAATGCTGGTTTCCTACATTTTCTCCTTTTCCCACAATGTTTTCAAAAGCTCCCTCCTTCAGGGTTTTAAACTCCGGACTGTATGCTAAAGAGTTAAAGGGTTATGGAAATGGGCTATAGGTGATAATTCCCAGACATTCATTCATATCCATGCTTGCCTAATTCCATTAATGAACAGAATGACAGCCATTATGACAGAATGACTTTGAATTATTTAACAGTTCAGATAATATCCCTTCCAGTTATAAGACATAATTTGATATATCATTATAGATCAGAATAGAATAGTGTTTCATGGATTATGTGCCTAAAATAAATCCCTTACCTTACAGTCCTTTGATTTAATTAAGACCTTGAGGATTGAGAAAACAATGAGTAAAAAGGAGAAAATGCTGGTAATCAGCATCGTGTCTTCTCTCAAAATGTTTTCTAGCCTTTCAAGGTCAAATTTTATCATTTAAGCAACATTCAATTTATTTGTCTGCAAACACTGTCAATTTGGATGAGTCTAAAATTTTGACATCCTGGTAAAAAAATAAGCATAAAGATAACATCCCTTCGAGTTATATTACATAGCTGATTCTGTCCTCTTAGACCAGAGCAGAATATGACATATTATTATACTGCAAAGAAATTTCTCGTTATCTGATTGGATAATATGCCCCAAACATATATATCATGTACACTGGCAAACCAATGTAAAAGCAGTTTCCCTTTCGGGAGCCCCATATACATGACTACACTTTCAACACAACATCCAAAATGGCGGCATCGATCAAGATTAACATCAAGATTATGCACAAAACTGCGCGTTTTAGCACGTTTTACCAAGGTTTCAGTGATGTCATTTCCCAGTGACGTCAGTTTTCATTGAATTGGGGCACTCAGAAGGGAAATTCTACTTCGTCAGCGTTCTCAATTTTTGAAACCAAAAATAAAACAGGTAAAATTCGCTTAACACGTTGGAATGGTAAAACTTTGCATTATAATAAATTCGTTGTACAGTCAGGCGGCAGGGGACTTGGAAACTTGTTCACGGCTGTGGCAAATCATGTCGCCACCTTGCCTTCGGCTCAGGGCAACATGATTCACCACAGCCGTGAACAAGTTTCCAAGTCCCCTGCCACCTGACCGTACAACTAATAATGTTTCTTAGATATGTTACTTTTCAAGCCTCATTAGTTAATTCTTTACCAAACTGCAAAATTTGAAGCTTGTCCAAATCAAAAACATTTGCAGACCACAAATTTACTCAAAAACATGAAATTTGTCTTTTATTGGGTACAAAACAATGTTGGGAAAGGAGACAATGCTGGTGACCAGCATTGTCTCCTTTTGCCACAATGTTTTCAAAAGCCCTTTTCCTTAAGATCTTTAAAAGTCAGGATAGTGTATTAAAGGGCCAACAGGAGACAGTGGTGCAAGGGGCAGAGAATCAGCCTCTCACAAGAAAGGTTCTTGGTTCAAACCCAGTGATGAGTGGGGGTCGATCATCCTCTGAAACTACCCAAATCATGGCACTTCTAAATAAGAAAGCAATCATGGTGAGTGATAAGCATATATAGTAAGAGCTTGTTTTCCAATTGATGTTTAAAACATTTACACTGAGTTATTAGCCTTGTAACATTACCACCAGCCAGCGACTGTAGACTATTTTGTCCTAGGTTTCAACAGCACAGGCTTTGCTTTGCTTACCTTTGTCCAAAGACACTCCCGCATGATATTGTGCCACCAACAGGGATCACACCAGGGTTTCCTGATTACAGTGCCAACACCTCCACCACTGAGCCACACAGATATGATAAAAGCTGTGAGAACATACCAGTAAATACCAAAAATTAGGGAACCATCATAAGTCAACATTTGAAGTGCTACTTGAAATGAAAATTTCATGTGAAAGTTGTGTTTTGATGTCAAAGTAACCAACCTTTTCCCTGTAAAAATTTAATTATATTGGACTATGTAGCTCAAAGCCAAGACTACAGATTTGTTCTGCTTGATTTTAATCTACACTGTCTAAAAAAAATACTTTGGGTTATGCTTTGCAAATTTTCTCATTTTCCCACAATGTTTTCTACCTGTTCAGTGACAGAAATCATCTTTTGAGCAAAACTGAATTTTAAATCTGCAAATGCCTTCAATCCAGTAAAGTCAAAAATCTATCATTTTGTAAAGTGTTAACCAGCTAAAAACTCATTCTGCGTTTTCTTAAGGGAAAAGGCTGTTAAAAACATTGTGAGAAAAGGGTGACAATGCTGGTAACCAGCATTTACTTCTTTACCCACAATGCCATGTACCCTTCCACAGCCAAAATTTGATCACTTCAGCCACAATTAATTTGTTGTCTGCAAATGCTTTTACTTTGGACAAGTCTAAAATTTTCCCACCTGTTAAACAAGTCTAAAATTTTCCCACCTGTTAATAATGACTATGGAGTTAAGGGAAGTGTTATGCCAAACTAACTGCACAGTCTACCTTTCTTTATCTCACATCCATAGATTATGTATACAGTAAGTAATCTAATAATTAGGTCGTCAACCCTCTTGATTCCATAAAAAGTCTGGTTAGTTACTTTCATACCTACCAAAAACTAATAAAATGGGACCATCAGAGAAACAATTAATAGAAAGGAAATCTGTTTATGACTTGTGTCACAAGCAATGGCTCTGTTTTGCTCATCGGGGCTCGTAGCTTAGTCAGTTACATTATTAGTTGTACGGTCAGGTGGCAGGGGACTTGGAAACTTGTTCACGGCTATGTTGACTAATGTCGTCCCGAGCCGAAGGCCAGGTGGCGACATTATTCACCACAGCCGTAAACAAGTTTCCAAGTCCCCTGCCTCCTAACCATAAAACAAATTTATTATACTGCAAAGTTTTACCATTCCAACGTGTGTTAAGTGAATTTTACCTGTTTTTTGGTTTCAAAAATTGGGTAAGCTGACGAAGTAGAATTTACCTTCTGAGTGCCCCAATTCAATGAAAACTGACGTCACTGGGAACTGATGTCACTGAAACCTTGGTGAAACATGCAGTTTGGTGCATAATCTTGATGTTAATCTTGATCGACGCCACCATTTTGGATGCTGTGTTGAAAGTGTAGTCATGTATACGGGGCTCCCGAAAGGGAAACTGCTTTTACGTTGGTTTTGCCAGTGTACATGATATATATGTTCAGTGCATATTATCCAATCAGATGATGAGAAATTTCTTTGCAGTATAATAAATAAGGCTTGACACTGGGGGGTTGCTGGTTTGAAACCCCAGCTTGGTCAATTTCTTTCCTTGAATTGATGATGGCCATTGCAACAAGATTTATTCCTCTCTCACTGATAGTCACTGTTCTGACAATGATTATTATGTGAAAGCTGCCAGTGGCTTGGGAAGAGTATCATGCAAAGAACTGGTCAAAGGCACTCCAGGAAAGCATGGATAGATGCATTGGCCACTGCAATAAAACTGAAATGATGTTTTAAAAATGGAATTAAAACCATACCCCCCCAAAAAAAATACATTACTCTTAATTATTTCCAAAGCTCCTCACTTCAGTGACATCAAAACATGTTTGAAAGGTAATGAATTAGATCATTTGCTAACATTTATTCCTTTTCTTCTAATTATTTCTCCTTTTCATTGTCTCTGTTCTGGAAACGCACAGTGCTTAAATGGCAATAATGACCATTAATTCATTAATCTTTTGCCAAACAATAAAAATCTAAACCTGTCAAAACTGTAAGCCTTTGCAGACATTTTCTCCTGCTGGTTACCAACATTTTCTCCTTTTCCCACAATTTTTTTCAAAAGGCTTTCTCCTCAGGTTCATTGGAACTCGTATGGTTTAAGTTTAAGGTACTGTTAATTCATTAATGACCCCTTTTTTGATGACTAGTTGATCCTATTCCAGATGACATAACATTATCTGTTTCCAATGATTCTCATGACAACACACAGACTGGGCTCAATTTCACTAATTACAATTTGTCACAGTTTTACAATACCCTCAGCAACCCTTCATAGTCTGCCTAGAGGGAGCATGGGATATGTCTACCTCAATTTTAGCTATCTAGTTAACTCTACTGCTTGTATTCAGTGTTTTCTCCTTTCCAATGTTTTCTGAAGCCTTTCCTCGCCAAAGCCTTTCCTCACCAAGGTTGTTAAAACTATGCATTATAGGTAGAGGGTTAACTCTTTATCAGATGACAAAATTTCAGACTGGTCCAAATTGAAAGCTTGACGGTTGCCGAAATGACAAAATTTGTTCTTGATATGGTAGAAAACATTGTGGGAAAAGGTACATGATACATTATACTGAGCAAACAATCACATAATTATGTATAAAAAAATCCATTTTGTCAAACAAACAACTGAATCTTGAGGAAGACCGATCCTTTGACATGCAGAAAACTGACCGATAGCAAAATATTTTGACTTGGGTTAGTCTGTGCAAACTGTGCAGGCTGGTCTGGTTCGATATTTCTTTTCAGATGCATTAAACCCCATTTTCACAGAGCATATCTCATATCTTTAAATCTGTCATCACAGTTTTTGGTATCCAAGAATGGTCTATGAAGTAAATGGGTACATCTGGCAGCAGCTGTTATAGAAACAGATTAGTATCAAGATTCCACATTTCTATAGGCAGTATCTAATTAACTGTAAACCAAATAATTGCTCCCCAGTTTAGAAATTTCAGGTCAATATTGACTACTTAACACCAAAAGTGCCTTATATGACTATAGTTGCCTTTGCGGCCAGTATAGATCAAGATCAGACTGCACAATATGTGCAGTCTGATCTTTGATCTACACTGTCCACTTGGCTCTGACAATATGAACAATAACAACCTTGACATTGGAATTATATGGGTCCTTACTTTAAAAATGAAAGAGTTCCTTGGGTTTATCTGGTGCTCTGAGGGTCAAATTGCAAACTACATGTATTGTTACATGGCCATTGTGTCATATTTTCAACTTTTTTCTTCTTCAGAGTCTAGTTCAGCATGAGCTCATGTTTTTGAAAGCTTACCTGTACACAAGGAAATAAGATGCCCATCGGGATTGAAATGATTACATGGTGCCACTGGTGCATCTTTAGCTTTACAGAACAGCAAATAAGACTTGTCCAAACTGCAAACCTTTAAACACAACAAATTCAGTATGGCCCAAATGTTAGGATTTTTCTTTGAAAAAGTAGAAAGTAAGGGGGAAAGTAATAAAAACCTTGGTCATCAGCATGTATGATTTTAGCACAATGTTTTCAAAAGCCAGGTCCTGTAAACATGTGGTGTTTGTTTTTGGGGTGTTAAATAGAACTGGAAGAAAAATACCCGATTAGTCCTGGATTGTACTCCCTAGGCGAGGAATATGTCTGTCATTCTGTGCTGTCACTCAAAAAGTGTTCACGGCAGTCACGAGAGTGTCAACACAAGTAGATCTACACATTGGGCTACGATTTTTGATTTTCGCGCTTCTTTGAATTCCAGGCCATCAAGTATTCAGTAGATCTAGATCTGTAAGTACTTAGCTCGTCACAACAGTTTCTTCAGCCAATAAAATGTAAGAGTTTGCATTTTCTGAAATAATGTAAAGAGTAGACATTTTAAAATGCATGAAGGTACAAATGGATAAAATGCAATCGACAATCTTTACAACTCATTCTTCCAATTTTCTGACAGACGACATTTACCTATCCCAGAATACATTGTAGGAAGTTTAATCCCGGCCTGAATTTAAATCATCGACATTTTTTAAGGGAGTAGATCTACTTCTAAATTTATCTTTATATGATTATTATTATCTGATAATTCACATTTTGGAATGAATTTATCGGAAAGGCAGAGCTTTATTTTGCATTTAGCTTTTTCACCCGAAGCCCTCGCCTCACGGTCTAGGGGATATAACCGATGTTTAGTAGAGTTTCATACATTGAGTTAATTCCCTTCGACCATTTTATCGCTGGTACGGGTATACGGGGGCTTGCAGAGAGAGACTTGGAAAGATAGAAATTATTGCAAAAATGATCCAACCATATCTACCTGCAGCTGTCTGCCCTTTTAGTTCGTTTTAGAAATTTGTAAGGAAATGAATTACGGAAATAAGAAAGTTCATTTTGATCTGTAAAATCTTGAAAAAAAAAAAACAACTTTGGATGTATTTGTATGTGAGCATTAAGCGTAAATTTATATAAGTACATGCTCAACAACTTACAATGTACTTCAGTTAAGCAGTTTACAGATATGGATTTACTCCTGAATTGTACAGACATATTATCTCAACAGAGAGTAATCCACAGACTGGAGAAAACTTCAAGAATACCAATATTGATAAACAGATATTTATATATTTTTTTTATTGTTTTATCATTCAAATCTAAAAATTAATGCGTTGATCTGAAAACGTTTACATCGGGTAGGCAGTTATTTCGCACCTTGCTTTATCCAAAGCTCTCGAGTTGGGGTCCAAGGGAGATAAATTTTAATTATAACTGTACGATTATACATATTGAGTTATTTCCCTTACGTCGCAGGCGGGGAAGGGGGAGGGGGGAAAGGCGTTTGTTGGCTTTTTCAAGAATCGGGAAAAAAGGAATACTCAGTTTCAAAATGGTTTGACTTTAAGCAGCAGTTTGCCCCTTTACCTATTTTTTTGGGGGGTATTAATTACAGACAGAAAGAAAATATAACTAGGATCTATCTATTTAGATCCTTCATAACTCTGGGACAGAACAAGACATTACTGTGTAGCATGAATACTGATCTATGAAATAAACACTTAAATCTGTCTTTGGTAGTTTATTGGCTCAGGGGATTTGAACTAGTAATCCTACCCCTTCCCTTCCCTGATTTCAAGGGCGGTATATTATTGAACTACTGTGCTTTGCAATTATTATCAACAGTGAGCGAATGTTGAATCTCTCTTCTTTTGTATTTCATGAATATGAGCCATGCTCTGGCAAAGGGTGGTTTAATGCAACTCTGTGATGCACGCTACCAAGCAAGTCATCACATAATTATAAATCCATAAAATCCATTTTGTATAACAAATGACCAAATTACGAAGTACAATGGTCCTTTGACATACAGAAAATTGATCTACATCAAATAATTTCAACCCAGGTCAGCAAGCGCTGACTGCTCAGGCTGACCTGGGTCGATACTTTTTCCAGGAAAGATACACGAAGCCCCCTTTTATCACAGTATGGCTCATATAATTTGGCCAAAACAGCCCTTCTCTAAGGAATTCCGAGTGTTAGTGACCCTGATTTAGAATCTATTTGAAAACATAGTGTTAAAAGGAGAATATGCTAGTAACCAGCTACCAGCATTTTCTCCTTTTTCAACTTTGATTTCCACCCTATCAAAGATCATTCCAATACTAAATTTGCAGCGTGTTATCTATCTTATTGGACGGTTACAGCACATGTAGATGCTGCAGGTGGGAGTTTAACTCTTTCCATACCACAGACGACACCAGAAGCTTCTGTGGACAGTATAGATCAAGATCAGACTGCACAGAATGTGCAGTCTGATCTCTGATCTACACTGTCCACTGCTATGTTCTAGACTATGACCAAACTGTCTCTTGATCTTGCATAGGAAATGTATTTTTAGCCTTTGAGAAAATGCAGTTTATTTATTCAGTAGTGAAAGAGTTCATTCTCATCCTTTTAGGCATATTTGTTATCAGTCTGCAAGTGCTTTCAATATTGACTGATGTAAAATTTTATCATTTGTTAACTCTTTAACCCACCAAACAACAAGCATTTAGACTTGTCCGAATTGAAAGCATTTGCAGACGACAAATGACGACAAATTCATTTTTGCCAATATGTTGGAATTTGCCTCGGAAAGGGTAGAAAACACTGTGGGAAAAGGAGAAAATGCTGATTCCCAGCATTTTCTCTTTTTCCCACAATGTTTTCTAAAGGCGTCTTCCCCAGGGTTGTTGAAACATTTTGACTTGCAGACGACAAATTCATTTTTGCCCATATATTGGAAGTTGCCATGGAAAGGGTAGAAAACATTGTGGGGGGAAAAAAGGAGAAAATGCTGGTTACCAGCATTCTCACTTTTCCCACAATGTTTCCAGAAGATGTCTTCCCAAAGGCTGTTAAGGCATGAGATTGTTTGGTAAAGAGTTTACTTAGTGCATAAGGGGTTAAAATGTACATTTATAGCTACTATCTTATCTATTACTGGCTTTTTTAAAACCCTTTACCAATTATTCAAGTAGTCAGGCAACTCTGAGAAAAGAAGCTTTTGAAAAAATGGTGGGAAAAGGAGAAAATGCTTATTACCAGCATTTTTTTTTTCCTAACAATTTTTCCACCATTTCAAAGACAAACTCACATCATTGAATCACACTTAATTTGTCGTCTGCAAATGCTTTTAAAATGGACAGATTCAAAATGATATTATTGGGATAGGGGTTAACCCATTACCACACAATCCCAAGTTTTAACAACACTGGGAAATTAGACTTTTGAAAACATTGTGGGAAAAGGAAAAAATGCTGGTAACCAGCATTTTCTCCTTTTCCAACAATGTTTTCTAACATTTTAAAAACGAATCCTGTCATTTGAACCACATGTAATTTGTCATCTGCAAAATTAACGCTTTCAATTTAGATTAATCTCAAATATTGTCGTGTGGCAAAGTGTTAATGTAAAGTTGTTCACATTCCCAGTTTGCCCTCCAATATCGTCATCCCCCCTGCCAAAGACAAAACTTAAATCCTTACCACATGGCAAAATTTAAGTCTTGTCAAAATCCAGAGCATTTTGCAGACAACAAAATAAAAGTTGCTCAGAAGTTGCGCTCTGCTTTTGAAAAAGGAGAAAACATTGTGAAAAAATGAGAAAATGGTGGTTACTTGCATTTTCCTCTTCCCACAACGTTTTCAAAAGCTTTCTTCCTCTAGGTCTTTTTAAAACTCTTTACCACACAATCCCGACTTTTAACAACCCTGAGTAAGAAGCCTTTTGAAAACATTGTGGGAAAAGGAGAAAATGCTGGTAACCAACATTTTCTCCTTTTCCCACAATGTTTTCTCTCCTTCTGAAAACAAATTTCAGTTTTTTAATTACATTTATTTTGTTATCTGCAAATGCTTTCAATTTGGACCAGTCTAAAAATTGGTTGTTTGGTGAAGAGTTAAAACTCAGAATTGTGTGGTAATTAGGACTGTATGGAAAAAGGTCAACTCCTTGATTAACCCTTTACCACACAACAAAATTTTAGCCTTGTCCAAATTCAAAGCATTTGCAGACGACAATTACAATGTGGCTTAGGGTAGAAAACATTGTGGGAAAAGGAGAAAATGCTGGTAACCAGCATTTTCTCCTTTTCCCACAATGTTTTCAAAAGGCTTCTTTCCCAGGGTCGTTAAAAGTCAGGATTGTGTGGTAAAGGGTTAATGAAAAAAAAGAATATGTTAGACTTGTCCAAATCAAAAGTAATTTAAGAGGAGAAATTAGATATGGCTGAAATACAGTAAAGAATTTTGACCTGGAAAGAGTAGGAAATATAGTGGGAAAAGGCGAAAATGCTGCTTACCAGTATTTTCTCCTTTTCCCAATATTTTTTTGAAACCTTACAGTCTCAGGTTCATTGAAACTAGGGATTTTTTCATAAAGGGTTTTACCATTTACCACAGAGTCGGAAACCTTCCGAAAATGGTTTTTGAAAATATTGCAGGAAAAGGAGAAAATGCTGGTAGCCAGCATTTTCTCCTTTTCCCACAATGTTTTCTACCCTTTCAAACGAAAAATTTCATCATTTTAGCCTCAATTGATTTGTCGTCTGCAAATGCTTTTAACTTGGACAGATGTTATATTTTGTCGTTTGGTAAAGATTTAAAAGGATTGTGAAATGAAAGACAAGGAATGGTACATATTTTCTGTGTCACTATAACTATGGACAAATGTTCTCCTATTCTGATTTTAGTTTTAGTTTTTTCAAGCACAGAGGCCTCGGAAGTGGGTGAGTACTTTTTGTAGTACAATACTTCAAGATATACTTTTATCAGCATACAGGGTGCTGAAGCCTTGTCTGCCCACATACAGAATTGTTTTTGTAAGAACAGAAAACATTGTGGTACAAGGAGAAAATATAGGTCACCAGCATTTTTTCCTCTTCCCTCAATGTATTCTACCCCTTATCCATAGGGTCATTAATAGTTGGGATACTGTGGTAAAGCCCCTGTAGATTAAATGTAAACAATTAGGGTGTTAAAATGCATTTAGATTTAAATCATATCATGTAAAAGTATGGAAAGTATTGTGAAGGTGACAATCTATTATTGTATAGTCAGTCTATGTGTTAGTCACTGGCAGGAAAATAAATTTTAGAACTATGTCAAAAGTTGCCAGGTCGCTCAATCTTTTGTTTACTTTTTACCTAGTTTTAAAATTCATTTTTCTGCCAGCGAGTAACACTTGGACCAACCATAGAATAACAGATTCCCATCTTCACAAAAATTTCAGTACTCTTAAAAGGTATGTTTGAAATTCAAAATGCATTTTTACACCTGCTTTGTTTTCTTCTGGCTGCTACAACCTTCCAACCAACCAACAGCCAACCAACGAACCAAACAACTGACACACCATCCGACCAACCAACTAATCAATCAACCAATCAAAATCAATCAATCAAAATCTTTCCCCTTTCAGGATTGTTAAAACTCAGGATTGTATGGTAAAGGGTTCCTGTTGACTATTTTCAGGTTGGTTTTGGCACTTGACTGACTTTCACTGGGATTTCTCGTACTGGACAGATCAGCTCTCCTGTAATGGCATGAATATTTCCAACCCTGGTCAGTTTGGTGACCAATGGTGTGATTCTCCATGGGAGCTTGTATCCGAGACCATAAAGGGTCTGCCTCTGCTGAAGTCCCAAGTTGATTTTATACTCTGGACTGGGTAAGACTTAGTGAGGGTATTTCAATTTGGCCTGCAACATGCGAAAAAGGGCATTCGGACATTTGCGTAAAATGTCGTCTTGGATCAGCCTGCAGAGTCCACGCAGGCTAATCCGAAACGACACTTTCCGTTTTAATTTTATGTTTTGCGCAAGTCAACTGTAGCACAAAATCTAATGTAGTTGTGAAGTGTCGTCTCGGATTAGCCTGCGCGGACTGTGCAGGCTGATCCGAGACGACACTTTACGCAAATGTCCGAATGCCCCTTTTCGCGTGTTGCAAACCATTTGAGCCATGCTCTATTAAAAGGGGTGTTTAACACGATCTGCAAAAAATTTCAACACAAATCAGCCTCCACAATCCGTGCAGGCTGGCCTGTGTTGAAAGTCCTTCCTTTTAGTATGTTTCTGCATGTCCATGGATCATGCTACCTCAGGATTCAGCCATTTGTTAGACAAAATGGATTTTATGGATCCATTATTATGTGATTAATTGCTCTGTATGATGCATTATACTAAGGGGAAGGTTTCTCTCTCTATGATTCAATTGAGAAAAAGAATATGTTATGCCCGATTTATATCTTACTCAATACGTCATAACGCTATGAAGGGGACACTGTAAATGGTGTCATAACATGAAATTTGAAAGCTTGTAGATTAGTTATAAGGACATATTGTTGTTAGAGCAATTGTCCTAAAAACGTTTTCCGTCTCTGACATAACACCATGGCACAGTCAGGTAAATTTAATGTTCTTCTTTGAATATTTTTCCATTGTAGAAGTTTGGGATATAAAATATACTCTTATCATAGAATGACCGATGGAAAAAGTCTAAAATTTATTGACATCTAGGAAAGAGATAGCAGTTATATATGAGCCATGCTCTGTGAAAAGTGGGTTTAATGCATCTGCAAAAAGTATCAAACCATGTCAGCCTGTGCAGTCCATGCAGGCTGACGTAGGTTGGAACTTTTTGCTATTTGTAAATCTTCTGCATGTCCAAGGATTATTCTGCCTCAAGATTTTATCAATTGTTTGCCAAAATGGATTTTATAGATGCATAATTATGAGATGACTTGCTTGATATAATGCATCATGGAGATGCATTATATCCCCTTTTGCCACAGCATAGCTCATATATTCAAATGAGGGTATTACATGTTTGAATGATTAAGATTTCAACATATTTTTTTATATGCTTCAGCGATACTGTCCCACACGTCAGTGACGACAATCTAAGTAGAGCAAAAACGGAAGAGCTCGTAAGGAACGTATCTCTGCTTATCAATGACACATTTCCAAACACACCGGTGATACCAACATTCGGAAACCATGACTACTATGAGAATGGACAATTTCCTCCGCATGGTAACGTTATATACAACGATACATATGCTTTGTGGAAATGGTGGATAAATGATATTTACCAAGAACAAAGTTTCTTAAAAGGTAATATATTTCAACCATGGACTCTTTGCCACACAATCTTGACTTTAAATGACCTTGAGAAGAAAAGCTTTTACAAACATTTTAGGAAAAGGAGACAGTGCTGGTAACAAGCATTCTCTCCCTACCCTCAAAGTTTTCTACCCTATGACAGGCAAGTTTCATGTTTTGAGTAACATTTGTTGTCTGCAAATGCTTTCTCTTCGGAGAGTTCTAAAATTTTGTCTTGTGGTAAAGAGTTAAACTGCTAAGTAGATTTTTTTTTTTTCACCACACAATCCTGAATTTTAATTTCCCCCTTGACAGGATTCTTTGTACTGAAAAATTAATGAAATGAAAGCTCTTTTTTGTTTTAGGAGGTTACTACACACTGATCACGAATGATCGTATCCGTATTATTGCATTGAATACTAACATGTACTACACAAAAGATGCAGTTACTTCAAACGTAGACGATCCTGCTGATCAGTTCCAATGGATGGACAATCTACTGACCAGAGCAGAGCAGGCCAATCAGAAGGTTGGTAAAAATCATTTAACTCTTTACTACACAATCCTGAGTTTTATAAACCCTGAGAAAGAAGGCTTTTGAAAACATTGTGGGAAAAGGAGAAAATGCTGGTTACCAGCATTTTCTCCTTTTTCACAATGTTTTGTACCCTATCAGGGTCACTTGGGCAATATATAATTTGTCAACTGAAAATGCTTTCAATTTGGACCAGTCTGTTAACAAATTTTGTTGCTTGGTAAACAGTTCAGATTTTACCAGAATTGACAAATTTCTAGCCATGTCTGATTTTAAAGCATTTTGTGGATGAAAAATTAACAATTGCTCAAATGATGGTTTTTGTGGTTAGAAAGGGTAGAAAACATAGAGGGAAAAGGAAAGAAGAGCACCGCATACAAGTGCTAATGCTTGGTTGTGGTTGCTTTTAATGAAAATTTTAATTTGAAAAAGGGACATAACTGTGTCAAAAATATTTTGATGGTTTCCTACCCCTTTTGTATGGGTTCCCCTTTTGATAGTTAACAACTTGTCTGAGTTTAAAGTACAGGGTGTTTCATAATATCTGCCCCAGTTTCAAATCAACATAACTTAGTCATTTTGAAAGGTATTTTAAGTTATCATAATATCAAAATAATGAAGAATTGTGGGAGTTTTTAGGTAATATAAAAGTACGGGAAAACTTTGACGTCAAGACGTTATGATGACGTCATTTCCTCAGAGCTATTTCCAAAATGGCACCGTCAAAAGAGCAAGCTTCAGAAATTGTTAAACTGTACTAAACCTAATTTCTATATTGAAAAGCCATTTCATGGTGAAAAAGTTACAGCTTGGGCGGCGATTAGCGTAAATGGGATAATTGGTCCTTTCTTCTTTGAAGATGATGAGGGAACAGTTGAAACGGTAAACTAGGACCGATACTTAAGTCTCCTGAGAAAGAAATTTGTGCCAGCATTGAGAAGACGGGGTGTTAATTTAGACAGCATTTGGTTTCAGCAAGATGGGGCAACTCCGCATACAGCCGGGGAAGTAATCACATGGTTACAGCAGATGTGCGGTCGAAGGATTATTTCTTTAAAGACTGATTTTGAATGGCCACCTCACTCACCTGATTTGAGCCCCTTAGATTTTTTCCTGTGGGGATATCTAAAAGACAGAGTGTATAACTGTAGTCCAAAAACAACAGATGAATTGAAAACTGCCATTAAGAGGGAAATCCGTGTCATTAACAGAGAATTGTGCACTGCAGTGATTAACAATTTCAAAAATAGACTCAAAGTCGTAATTGCACAGAAAGGACGTCATTTGGAGCATGTGCTGTAAAATTGAGAATTTGGAAAATGTGTTCTGAAATGAAAGGTACTCCACTAATATACCACTTATATACACCAAACAAAACTCCCATACGTCTATTATTGAATTATGTAACTCAAATTAATCAAGGATAAGTCTTATTGAATTTATATGCGAGTAAAATTGGGACAGATATTATGAAACACCCTGTAAATATCTTCCAATAAAAGAGATACAATAAAAAGTCCAAGTTTTTTCATGACGACACATACAGCGACACCGCATACCAAGATAACGCCAGGGCTATGACAGTGCCTTGATATTTTCTTTGAAAACAGCAGAGCTACAAATGCTGGTTACCAGCATTTTCTCCTTTCCCCACTATCTTTTCAAAAGCTTTATTCCTCAGAGTGGTGAAAATGCAAGATTGTTTGATGAAAGGTTAACTCTTTAGCAAAGATAAAAGACTATTCCAAAGTGAAAGCGTTTCACAAATGACATTACAAACATCAATAAATGACAGGGTTTGTTGTTGAAAGAGTTGAAATTGTGGGAAAAGATGAAAATTCTCTTTTTACACGTACATGACTGTTGAAAGCTCTTCTAAATTGAAAATCAATCTTCAGAATCTGAAAATATCAGTTGCTTAATAAGAGGTCAATTTCGAATTGAAGTTTTGGCTTTCGAAGATTTGAATGTAGATTAGTTGACACTAATTTCAGGTCATCATTGCTGGACATGTGCCCCCAGGCTACACAACTCCGAGAGGTGTTCGCTGGATGACAGAGAAATTCAACAAAAAGTTTAATGACATCATCCGTCGACATTCCTCTGTCATTTTGGCTCTCCACTTTGGTCATGAGCACCATGATAACTTCCGACTGTATTATGATGATATTGGTGCGTAAAGTGTTTTGTTGTATGTGCCCATTATCGTTCACACCTCCCACAATGATATTAGGGCCCTGGGGGCATTATACGTAGTGGAGTAAGGTTGTCAGTTTGGGTAACAGGACAATTTGTAACCAGACAATTCAAACCTGGGTCTGTTTTAAGTATTGACCAACCATTCTTAAGAATATTCTTTGTCTAATTCTCAAGAATTTTCTTGATTTGAAAGTAACACATTTTCTGATTGGCTAAACCATTGGTTTAGCCAATCAGAAGTTGTGTTACTTTTAAAGTTAAAAAATTTCTCAGCATAAGACTAGTTTTGAAATGGAAAATTAATGCTCCTTGTGAAATAATTTTCTTCACAGGTAATCCAGTTGTGAGTTTATTTATCGCCCCATCCGTGACACCATGGAGATACCAGATCGCTTCTGGAATCGAACCTGCCCACAACCCAGGCGCAAGGCTTGTGAAATTTGACCGAAAAACAGGAAAACAGCTAGACATCATTCAGTACTATGTTGACTTGGAGGAATCAAACATTCAAGGTTCTATCGTGTGGAAGTATGGTTACAATGCCACATCCCTGTACAATATTCCTGATGTAACACCAACCTCATTGCATGGACTTGTGGGAAGGATGGCCGACAGTTCAAGTTCTGAATTTCTGGACTACGTCAACTGGTACAACACAAACGGAGAGAGAAATTTACCTTGTAATGAGTTATGTCACAAAGCGGTGATGTGTGGATTTAAACACATGGAGGAGGGACCTTTCAAGGCTTGTTTGTTTGGAGTAAGAATTTTTGTCTTTTACTTGGTGTCCTTGAGTTTACACCTTAAGTCTTGAATCCTTTAGTGCACAATCCTGACTTTTAACGATCCTGATGGAGAAGGCTTTTGAAAACATTGTGGGAAAAGGAAAAAATGTTGGCAATCAGCATTTTCTCCTTTACCCACAATGTTTTCTACCCTTCAATTTTTGAGTCACTTTTATTTTGTTGTCTGCAAACACCATCAACTTCGACAAGTCTAAAAATTGTTGTTTGGTAAAATTCTAACAGATGATTATATTTCAGATCTGTCGCCATCTAAAGCATTTGCAGACAATAAATTCAAAGTGGCTCAAGTTAAGAGATTTGTTTTTAAAAGAACTAGAAATAGGTATGTCAGAGACACGGATGCCCCCGCTAAATGGTATTGGTCACAGATATGTCATATGAGTGAATCAATAGGTATTACAGAAAATTGCTGTTTTGGATAACAGCTTAGACAGGGTTAAGAAAGTTTGTTATATATATATAGCCAAGCAGATAACAGATTATTTATACCTGATAACAAAAAATTGAGGACTGGTCCAAGTTGAAAGCAATATGCAGACAATAAATTATATAGTTTGTATTGCATATGGTAGAAAACTTTGTGAGAAAAAGAAGAAAATGCTGGTTTTGAGCATTAACTTCTTTTTATTTAGCATTTTCCTTAATCTTTCAACTGAGGGTTACTTATACTAAGGATTATGAAGATCTTAACTTGAGGAATGAGAGTGTGAAATATAGCAATAATAATTACTTTGTTGGACTCCCTCTATGAGACAGGAACAAATTGGATCGAATATTATCATACTGGACTATAGTTGAAGGGTAGGTTGCAGCCTCAATATTCTCTGGCATAGTTCTTTGGATAAGTCTTTTTAAAAACCAAAACTGTATCTTCATATCACGATTCTGCTGAGTAGGATGTAATACTGGGTTGAACAGTCAATTTAAACATTTGACCTTCAACTGTGACCTTGACCTTGGGTGTATCGAAGCAAACTATTCGCATGACACTAGTACTTGTTAAGGAGAACAAGTGTGCTAAGTTTTTTTGAAATCCATTGATAAATGTTAAAAGTTATGCTCTGGACAAGGTCAATTTAAACATTTGACCTTCAACTGTGACCTTGACCTTGGGCGTATCGAAACAAACTTATCGCAGGACACTAGTACTTGTTAAGAAGAACAAGTGTGCGAAGTTTTTTTGAAATCCACTGATAAATGTAGAAGTTATGCTCTGGACAAGGTCAATTTAAACATTTGACCTTCAACCGTGACCTTGACCTTGGGCGTATCGAAACAAACTTTTCGCATGACACTAGTACTTGTTAAGGAGAACAAGTGTGCAAAGTTTTTTTGAAATCCATTGATAAATGTAGAAGTTATGCTCTGGACAAGGTCAATTTAAACATTTGACCTTCAACTGTGACCTTGACCTTGGGCGTATTGAAACAAACTTTTTGCATGACACTAGTACTTGTTAAGGAGAACAAGTGTGCAAAGTTTTTTTGAAATCCATTGATAAATGTAGAAGTTCTCTCCGAACAAGAATGGGACACACACACTAACGCACGCACACACACACACACACACACACACACACACAGACGGACAGAGGTAACTCTGTATGCCCCCCCCCCCATTTCATGGCAGGGGCATAATAAAAAACATTGTTGGAGAAGGAGAAAATGCTGGTTACCAGCATTTTCTCCTTCTCCACTAATGTTTTCAAAAAACCTCCTCCTTTTGGTTGTTAAAGAACGGAATTATTTAGTCAAGGATTTTACATAATTCTACTAACCCATTTACAAACAAAACACTTGTTTTTAATTCCATATAACACACAGGTAATGAAAATATTGCGGAAAAAGGAGCAATTACATTTTACAAGCAGTTGTTCATTTACTGGCAGTGTTCTCGATGTCAGTCAAAAACAAAGCTTTGCTCTAGCAAAAGGGGGCTTCATACTCCTCCAAGATGCATACCAAGCAAGCTATCATATAATTACTGATCTACAAAAATCCATTGACTGGAATCAGAGGTAGTATGGTCCTTGGACATGCAGAAATTTTGCTAATAGCAAAAAGATTCGACCCATGTCAGTCTGTGTGAACTGCTCAGGCTGACATGGTTCAAAACTTTTTACATTTGCATAAAGCCCCCTTTTCACAGGGCATGATTCACTTTCCTTTTGCAGTTATGATTATCCTTTCTGTTAATGTCTTTAGTTCCTGACTGGTCTAAAACTTAGCATGTATGTAATAGGGGGAACTGCGTTCTTCTTCCACAATGTTTTAATAGTCATATCAAGAATGGTTTAGATGAAAAAGCTCTCAGATTCCTGTTGTTTTAAAATAATTTAATGGTTACCAGTATGTTCTCCTTTTTCCCCACAATATTTTCAGAAACCCTCTCTTCCTGGGTCGTTGAAGTTTGGGTTTATGTTGAAAAGAGTAAAAACAATGGTGAAATGCTGGTTTCCTGCATTTTCTGCTTTTCTCACATTGTTCTTATCCTGTCTGAAGGTACTTTGAAGATGGACAAGTCTGAAACTTTGTTGTCTTGTGAAAGATTTAAGCTTGTATTTAACTCTTTACCACACAACAAAATTTCAGACTGGTCGAAATTGAATGCATTTGCAGAAAGATAAATTGAATGCGACTCAAATCATGCCATTGTCTGTGAAAGGATAGAAAACATTGAGGGAAAAGGAGAAAATGCTGGTTACCAGCATTTTCTCCTTTTCCCACATTCTTTTCAAGAACCTTGTTGCTTTGGGTTGTTAAAACTTGGGATTGTGTGGTAAAGGGTTAACTGTATTACATGTATTTCAGGGAGCTGGCTGCGTAAGCTGTGGAGAGACCCTCATAGGATAGGTCAATGGTGTGTACACTCAGTAAGCCAGAATGTTGTTACATAATTCATTAAACAGCATAATTATGTATCAAAATATTAAAATAGGTTGATAAGTACTGCCCACAGAAGGTATTGAAACTGCAACCTCCTGGTCCATAAATAAATGTTCAACCATGTGGCTTTACCCTTTACCACATAATGCCGACCTTTTAACAACCCGAAGAAAGAAGCCTTGTGAAAATATTGTAGGGAAAGGAGAAAATGCTGGTAACCAGCATTTTCTCCTTTTCCCACAACGTTTTCTACCCTTCCCAAAACAAATTTCAATTTTTCAGTTATATTTATTTTGTCGTCTGCAACTGCTTTCAATTTGGACAAGTCTAAAATTTTGTCATTTGGTAAAGAGTTAAAAGAGTTAGTTCCATAGCAAGGCAGTGTAATTACCAGTATATGCCAACTTGAATTAACCTGGCTACCTCCCCCCACTCCACACTAAAGTTGTCCTCAAATTTCTCAGAGCCAAGGATGACTTTTAAAAATGATTTGAGGTATTCTGAAACTGCCCTAGGTTATCTCAATATGGTTGGAACCAGATATACAGTGAGAGGCCATAAATATTTCATGAAATCCAAATTCCGATTGACATACATGCATCTTTCAGCGTGTGAGGAAACTAATTGTGCTGCTTCCAAGGAAAACTATACTAGTAGAAAAGCATTGTTACTGGAGCTATTTACATTAATATCCTAGTAGTGTTTGTTGCTTGACATCAACGTTGCAGCTCTCTTAAACAAAGTGTTGTTATTTTTCCACTAAATTTTGGTGACGTTACCATTGACATAAAATTGTTACGTAAAGTTCATTTAGCTTTATTTTCATAAAAGTTTCATAAATTTAGCTTCAGTTTTTAACCCACAATAAATTAAGGAGTAATGCATGTAAGGCAATGGGGAATTGGCCTTTGATGAAATATTTATGGCTACTTACTGTACATGTAACTGTACATTGCTGAAAATTAAGCTACTCTTGACATCAAACCCACAATGTCCTGGTCCATAAGAAAACACTACCATATTGCTAAAAAAGCTAGCTATATAGCAAGGCTGTATAGACACCAAGTTGTACTTCACCTGGCTACATAATTATACTTGTTAGCTCATGATTAACAATACTTATCAATAAAATTTTAGGCTCTAGCATTTAGAGACAATAAATCAAATGAGACTCAAATGATGGTATTTGTCTTAGAAAGAGTTGTAAACATTGTGGGAAAAGGATAAAATGCTGGTTACCAGCATTTTATCCTTTTCCTACAATGTTTACAAAAGTCCTTTTCCTTGGGATTATTAAAACACTGGACTGTTTGGTGAAGGGTTAGGGGGCAAGCTTATGATACATTTTAAACATTAGGTATGCTTCACCATATATGGTACGAAACAGCAAAATGTTTACTAATCCAAATTAAAAGCCTTTGCAGGTGACAAATCAAATGAGACTCAAATGAAGAGATTATCACTGAAAAGGAAGAAAACATTGTGGGAAAAGGAGTAAATGCTGGTTACTGGGCATGCTCATGATGCCTTTTTAACCTTCAGCACAGTAATGGCAACTTTGTGTTTCTGTGGTTTCTGCAATCTGATAGTGGTAACCTCCATTTTCTCCATGTCCCACATTGTTTGTCACCTACCAAAGACAAATGACATCATATTTGAACTCTTTTCAGACACAAACTCTATCATTGGAGATCTGCAAATGCTCTTAATTTGGACCAGTCTTATATTTTGTCATTTAGCAAAGGGTTAACATAAACTATGATATTAACAAAACCCTGCAATCACACACAATCAATGACCAGTCCGCATAGCTCAGGTGGTAAAGCATAAACACCCAGTCTTCATTCACCTGACGGTGTGGGTTTGAGCCCAATGGCTTGCCATCTAAACATATTAATAGTCTTTTGGATGAGATGTTAAGCTGAGGTCATGTGTGATGGTGCTAGACACCAAGCATGTTACAGAACCAGGTGTAACTGAGGATGGGTTTTGACCTGTATCTTGCACTATCCACCATAACAAAACTTATCATAACAAAGTCTTCAGGGGGTGTCATCCATATGGGCAACCATTGGCAATGACAAATAAAAGCAAATTCAATTCACACAATGAACCAGATCTCTCAGACGTCTACATGTGGGTTTGATCCTTTACCACACAACCCTGACTTTTAAGGACCTCAAGTAAGGGGAAAGGTTAGTGAAAACATTGTGAGAAAAAGAGAAACCAGCATTTTCTCCTTGTATGTCAGGGAGATGTATTTTAGAAAAAAGTTACCGGTAATTAGAAAATATAATTCCATTTCTTTGAAAAGCACTTTATTGGCAATTAATATCAAAACAAGGGTTTTTTTTTTCCATGAAAATAAAATATTCAAATTTGGAAAAAAAATATTGTTCAAAAAATGTTTTATGCTGCTATTGTTATCTCAGATACTAATAACTGGAATGATACAATCATAGGTAGATTGTTGTGACCCTGAGAGAGAAGCCTTTTAAAAAAACATTGTGGGAAAAGGAGAAAATGCTGGTAACCAGCATTTTCTCCTTTGCCCACAGTGTTTTCTTCCCTTCCCAAAACAAATTTCAAATTTTCAGTCACTTTTATTTTGTTGTCTGCAGATGCTTTCAGTTTGGACCAGTCTAAATTTTGTAGTTTGGTAAAGAGTTAAACCACAAATAATTTGTCATCTACAGAGGCTTTCAATTGGGACAAGTCTAAAATTTTCTTGTTAACCCTTTACCACACAATCACGACTTGTAACGACCCTGAGAAAGGAGGCTTTTTGAAAACATAATGGAGAAAGGAGGCTTTTTGAAAACATAATGGAAAAAGGAGGAAATGCTGGTAACCAGCATTTTCTCATTTCCCCACAATGTTTACTTCCTATTCAAAGACATGCACTATTATTTGAAAACATTTTGTGTTGCTGTCTGTAAATTCCTACTATATGTCTAAAATTTTGCTATGTGGTAAGGGAAAATAGGCAAGATAATATTTTTCACAAAACAGATATATGTATAAAATAATTAAGAAGAAAATTAAACATCAGTAAATCACTTCATCTACATTTAAAGAGTTAGGGTTGGGTAAAGAGATAGATGAAAGCCAGATTAATTACAAAGGTATTTTTTTTTTTTGGAAAGCACTTTGTAAGTTTTAAATCAAAGGTTTTGTTTTTATGATAATCAAGGTTTGAAAAACTCTTGTTCAAAATATGTTATATGCTGTTTTTGTTATCTCAGATACTAACTAAAGCTATCACTGAAGGTGATGAATACCCCCCCACCAGCTCCAAGTCAAAAAACAACTCTTTGTCACACAAATACACAATGCCCAAGTCCAAAATTTAAAAGTTTTACGCAGCTAATAAATACTGGAACAAAAAGAAACTTTGAAAAGCAACTTGAAATGGGCTCCTCTTCCATTCCCCTCATGACTCCGTGCA
Source organism: Hippopus hippopus (assembly GCA_946811185.2). Lineage (NCBI taxonomy): Eukaryota > Metazoa > Mollusca > Bivalvia > Cardiida > Cardiidae > Hippopus > Hippopus hippopus. Next base: position 7,153,945 of record OX328103.1, on the reverse strand, counting down.
CTCTTTTGATAAACTGTATGGATAAGTGCATAACACTTAACTTGCTTTACCAGTATAACAGTACAGTGAGCAAACCTGTGTTCCCTGCTTAAAATTTGAACAAAATTCTTCCTGTAAAACTTGAGAAATCCCATGGGGAAGAACTAATCAGTAAAATACACAAGAGGGCCATAACTCAGTAGAAAATCAACAAACCATAATGATACTGCAATGTGCTTATAAGTGTTTGCTGTTGAAGCTTGACTGAAATCTGACCTACAGTAATTGAAAAAGAGCAGCAAAAAAATTCATTAAAGGCCATAACTCTGTGTAAGATCATTCAACAACAAACAAATCATAATATGCACTTCTTTGCTTCATATTGAAACTTCCTATGAAGTTTGATTGAAATCTGTATAGTAGTTATTGAGAAATTGCTAGGACAAAAAAATTCATCAATGAGCTAAACCTCATTGGAAAATCATTCAACCATAACCAAAATAAACATGTACATTTTTGCTTTATAATAAAATTTCCTGTGAAGTTTGATTGAAATCTTTCCAGCACTTATTGAGAAAAAGCTCCAATAAAAAACTTAATCAAAGGGCCATAACACATTAACTAATTGGAAAAGTCATTCAACCATTAAGAAAAATATAATATGCTCATCTTCACTTTCTATGGAAACTTCCTATGACGTTTGATAGAAATCTGTCCAGTAGTTATTAAGAAATAGCACAGACAAAATAAATCATGAAAGGGCCATAACTCATTTGAAAATAATTCAACCGTAACCAAATTACAATATGCTCATCTTTGCTTTAAACTGAAACTTTCCATGAAGTTTGATAGAAATCTGTCCAATAGTTATTATATAATAGCACGGACAAAAAAAAAATCATGAAAGGGCCATAACTCATTTGAAAATCATTCAACCATAACCAAATTATAATATGCACATTTTGGCTTCGTATTAAAACTTCCTGTGAAGTTTGATTGAAATCCGCCCTGTAGTCATTGAGAAATAGAGCGGACAAAATAGAAATCTGTCCAGAAGTTATTAAGAAATAGCACAGACAAAATAAATCATGAAAGGGCCATAACTCATTTGAAAATAATTCAACCATAACCAAGTTACAATATGCTCATCTTTGCTTTAAACTGAAACTTTCCATGAAGTTTGATAGAAATCTGTCCAATAGTTTTTAAATAATAGCACGGACAAAAAAAATCATGAAAGGGCCATAACTCATTTGAAAATCATTCAACTATAACCAAATTATAATATGCATATTTTGGCTTCGTATTAAAATTCCTGTGAAGTTTGATTGAAATCCGCCCTGTAGTCATTGAGAAATAGAGTGGACAAAATAGCTACAGACAAACAGTTTGTGAGGGGTATAATTATCTGCATACCAAAGAACCAGTCTACCTCATGAATGGAATCATTTGTAAACAAGTTATTTCCTTGAAATGATATCCTAGGCTGAAAAAGACATTTTTAGAGAGAAACATATAAGAGGTATTGTCTTTTGCATGTACATGTGGCCTATTTGTTCTTAGTCCATAATGAAAAAAGTTCAAGTGGAGATAATTCTACAACACATCGCAGCAGGGTCATGAAAATTGCACATGAACAACTTCATATATATAGGAATAATATGTGTAAATTTGAGTTCAGTACCTGAAAAACTGTCGGAGAATTTTGCCGGACAAATCTGTGTCTATGGACAGATGGAGGGAGGGACAGACAGACGGACAGACAGCCATGGCGATTCCAGTATACCCCCCTCCACTTCGTTGTGGGGGATGTAATAACTAGAATGATACTACCAAAGGTAGATTGTCACGAGTGAATGCTTTTTCATTGTACATTAATAGGCAAGGTAATTTTGTTCTCAAAATAGCTGTATATAACAACTAAAAGAACATCTTAACATAAGGAAATGAGTAAAAGAAAATTAAAACTTTCTATTATTATGCATTTTGATTAAGTGAAAAATGTTGGACAAATTAAAACATGGTTTGAAAGTACTATTGAATATATTTAACCCTTAAAGCACCTTTCACAACTATAGTTGCCTTTGCAGCCAGAGTAGATCAAGATCAGACAGCACAAAAAATGCAGTCTGATCTTCGGTCCACACTGCCTTCTTTGCTGGGACAATCTAAACAAGAGCAACCTTGAGACTGCAATTATTTGGCTCTTATTTCTACACTGAAAGTGGCCATTTGATTTACTCGATGTTCTAAGGGTTAAAATGATAAAATACGAATAAAGGATTTAATTCAACGTACCAGAATATGGAAAAGTAACAGTGAAGCCTCAAAAGCAAAAAGGTAGTATGAGTACATGGTTTAGAAAAGCAAGCTACTATTTTAAGACTATTTTGAACAAAATTTAAATAGTAGAACATATAAAATAAACTTTAAACAAAATTTAAATAGTAAAACTTATAAAATAAACTAAGTGTAGACCTATATATTGAAAGTCAGTTGTAAAAGCTCTACGACATATATTTACCCTATACCACACAATCTCTACTTTTAATGACACTGAAAAAAAAGCTCTTGAAAACAGCAATTTCTCCTTTTCCCACAATGTTTTCTACCCTTCCCAACACAAACTTCAATTTTTGAATCACATTTATGTTGTTGTTTGTAAATGCTTCCAATTTGGACAAGTCTTAAATTTTGTTATGAGGTAAAGAGTTAATAATTCTTCATTATTCCTTCCTGCAAACTGAACAAGCACTTGCTCTGTAATGCCAGACAAGCTGCTAGACTGCATCCATGTTTGTTATGATAGAAAAATACTGATTGTATTGAAACAAAATGTATCATGACCTTGCAGAACGTGACGATACAACCTATATTACATATACGCTCCATTATTCCTTCCTGCAAACTGAACAAGTTTTTTCATCTCTTACAAACATGAAAGTTTGCAACAAATGCAGAGCTGAAATACAAACCACCCCTGCTAGGTTTCGAACCTGCGTGGCAAAGATCCTCATTATCGAAGCACAGAAGACCAATACACTAACCACTGAGCTAAAGAGAATTCTCCCAAACACAGTTGCTAGGTATTGATTTTATACCAGAAGAAGCTACGCAGTAGGAAGGAGTGATCTCCTGTAACACAGCCCCTCTTACAGGTCATCATTTTGATGACATAAAGCCTTCTTAAACAGTTAGCCTATTATTCAGACAAGAAAAGACTCAATGGCCAATTCTAGGCAAACCCCCATTTTTATGAACATGCAAGTTTGCAACAAATGCATAGCTGAAATACAAATTGTCCTGGCTTGGATCTGAACCTGTGCAGTAAAGATCCTCGATTATCAACTCACAAAAGACTAATACACAAACCACTGAGCTAATGAAAATTCACCCAAAGTTGATAGGTAACGATTTTATTCGGGAAGAAACTATGCTGTAAGGAAGGAGTGATCTCCCATAACACCCAGTTATCTTGGTAATTCCGATAGGTTGACGGTACCGCTGGTCATGGATTTCCAACCTGGTACCTCTGATTGGAGGAACCAGTGCTCTATCCCTACACTTATGTCACCCAAGAATGAGTTGGAATAAAAGTATGAAAATTTTCAAAAAATGAAGAGAAAGATGTGGCGTTAACCCTGTACCAAACAATCCTGTGTTTTAATGACCCTGAGGAAAAAGGTCTTTAAAATGAAACTGGTGTGGTTACCAGGCAACAGAATTTAAGAATTGTCTGTATTAAAAGTATTTGCAGACAAATTATACTGAACTGAAATAATAGGATTCGTCTTGGAAAACAAAATTATTGGAAGAGCAGAAAATGCTGGTTACCAGTATGTTCTACTTTTCTGACTATGTTTTAAAAAATCCCTAGACATTGATTCATAAAATTATGGAGTTGATATGTAAAGGGTTTTATTTTCTGCCCTCTTTTACCTTTTACCAAACAAGCCCGGGTTTTCATGACCCTGAAAAAGAGGGCTTATGAAAATATTGTGGGAAAAGGAGAAAATGCTAGTAACCAGCATTTTCTCCTTTTCCAACAATGTTTTTTACCCTATCAGAGAGCTTAACATTCTGAGTCAGTTAACTTGGCATCTTAGTTTTTTTCTCTGTCGCAGTTGTTTTTCTGGGTCTTCTTTCTAAAATGCAGTGATTTAAATCATTACCAAATTGCCTTATGTCATTACGATTGCAAATTCGATCAACATCTGAATGGAAAGATGGACTTGGATGGTCATATCAATGATTTCTAGAAAATGGTGAAAACTTGCCTGTCGCAAAGTGAGTTGGGAAAAACTGACCATTTCCCGTAAGATATATTTGGCAGGTAACCCTAAACTTTCTAAATTTTTCACAGCTAAGATGATATTTGGCTTTGGAAAATTAATTACCCATATGTTAATTTCAAAATCCAACCATGGACAACTATTTGATCATCGATGCAAATATTCGAGTCAAGAACATTAACACATTTTCATCACACACAAACATACCAGAAAGTATGTAAAAACAAAAATGATCAAAGTGAAAAAAAATCGCAATTGATGTAGATTTGAACAACTGCAAGCAAAACATGTTTTGATAGGTTCTATGTTTACTGGTGCACCTTTCCTGTTGTGCAGAAACTTCATGAGGAAATGTTATGCCAAGTATGTTAACTACATCTTAAAACCAAGCAGGAGTAAGTTCTATATGTGTCGCAGATGCTTTCAAGCATAAACATATGTGGATCTTGCTAAATATTTAGTAGTTTTAGCATTCACATAAGTTTTTCAAGTTCTACATGTTTAAGTTTCTGTGTTCAATGGATAGATACATGTATGTTAAAAGTGACTGTACTGTGAAAACGGCAAGTCGTAAATGACCCCATTTTATGTTTTCCATTGAAGTTGAGGTTAGTGAATGTTAAAGTTAAAAATAAAGCAATGTGACTTTCATTCTCGATCATTTTCCTGCATGAACTTACTCTTTTAACTGATTTTGAGTGTTAAGCCCATTTGTACCAATTCTGAATTGGTAGTCTGTACATTCTTCGAAAGAATCTAAAATTTGTTGTTTGGGAAAGCCTTAAATTTTCTGAATATTTCAATGAATGACAGGTTTTCAATTTTGACTTTCTTCTTCAAATTTAACTCATGTTGCACTAATCTTGGAGTTAGTTACTTATGTGAACAGTGTAGATCAATATGAGGCTGTACAAAATGTGGAGTCTGATCTACACTGTCTCCTTCTTTGCAAGAAATTCTGACAAAAGAAGCTTCAGAATTTGAATTTCTACATCTTTAATTACTGACTGAGAATGCCCATTTCATTTAACTTGTTACCTCACAGCAAAATTTTCAACTGGTCCAAATTGATTGTAATTGCAGATGACAAATTGAATGTTGCACAAATGATGGAATTTGTATTTGAATGCTAAGAATATTTTGTGGGGTTTGCTGGTTGCTGGCTTTCCAGCATTTTCTTCTTTTTCAAAATTGTTTTCAAAAGCCTTTTTTTTCATAGTGTAGATGAATTTCGGATTATGAGGGAAAGGGTTGCGCTAGCACTACATGGGTAAAGACCTAATTTGAAACTCTTTCACAAAGTCATCATATTTCTGAAAGTTGAAGGATACTGCCTTGTATCTAGTAACTAACATTCGAAATTTATCGAATGAAAAGTTGCCCTCATATTTATCTAATCTCTTAAGGTGTTTGAGTGCTGCAAGGATTTTGGTTGGAGTGGAAGATGGTTCGTGTATAAGATTTTCAATGGTAACGGAATCCACACCATGTGAAATGAAGAACAAATTCCAGTTGTCTCCGAAACACAGAGCGATATCTGGCAAGGCTTCACATGGGATGTCACATTCCATGTCCATAGAGGAATCTGGTACCCCTGTCGAGATGCAGAAAATAAATACCTCAAATACATGTGTCGCAATTGGATAAAATAACACACACGACAGAAAAAAAAATCTGTATCTACAAACTGTGAAGTATGTTTCCAAATATGGTGGGATAATGTATCTCACGCATGGAATAACCATGCATTGATTTGCAATTTGATTAGTTAATATGTTATGCTGTAATATTAATCTGCCATTCATAAAAACCGAGTTACTACCTTCCACACTATTAATTTTGTCGCATTTTGTTTTACCGTTTTCTAATAGAATGTCAAAAATTGCAAAGTTTTGTCGTTGAAAGTTGTCAGTATATGATAAAAGTAATATTATGTTCTAGTAGCTTTCCTGGTGCGTGAATTTACTTAAATTTTGACATCAAGCCAGACCAAAGATCTCGCTCGATACCAAATTTTCTAATGCTAATGCTTTTTCACCAAGTGGACTTTTAAAAAAAAAAAAATGTTTGTTTTCATCATCAGCTACATGAGGATATCTCACAAAGCTTTATCCAGATATCTTTTGGAAATATTGTGGCAGATAGAAAAAATGCAAGTAAAAAGTGATTTCTCCATTTATCACCAAATTGTTTTTACCTTTCTTTTACCATCTTCATTTTAATCGCCATGGAGTTTTCTTACATAAGTGTCGGTTGTAGCTCATCTCTGTTCCTCCAATAGCCCCATATTCACCAATCATTCTAAATTCCATGCTAAATTCTAAGGTTAGAAAGTAACACAATTTCTGATCTGCTTTCAACCATTTAGTTGATCCAATCAGACATTGTATCACTTTGCAATGTAAAAGTTAGAAAGTAACACAATTTCTAATTGGCTACATCATTTAGTTTAACCCTTTTCCACACAAGAAAATTCTAGACCCGTCCAAATTGAAAGCATTTGCAGATGACAATTTCAAAGTGGCTCAAATGATATGATTTTTCTTTGATGGGTAGAAAACATTGTGGGAAAAGGAGAAAATGCTGGTTACCAGCATTTTCTCCTTTTCCCACAATGTTTTCAAAAAACTTCTTTCTCAGGGTCGTTAAAAGTCGGCTTTGTGTGGTAAAGGGTTAACCAATCAGAAACAGTATTACTTTAAAATTTAGAGGAATATCATTAAGAATGCTTGATGAATACAGGCCCTGGAATTCTTTGAAGGTAATAAAAAATATTAAAAAAAAAAACTAACCTGTTGCTGTTGATGTCCGACTTTCTTCATTCTGAAATGCAAATATTATATCTATCTGATTCATTCACTTACACATTCTGCATCCTAGATGAAATGTTTTCACTGTTGATGCAATGGTTTGCTTTCACTGCAATCACCATGAATCGTCAGTTGCATGAAGTATAGGTCCAGGCACTTATAATGTTTTAATCGCTCCTTATTGTGGTCTCTTTACATGGTCCCTAAAGATCTGTGTCAAAACTGTTAATCATTTCGTTAAGTGCTACTTTTATAACTTTTGACAAAGCAACATCTTAATATAACTATACAAGGAAACAAGAGCATTGAATGGGGGTACAAATACTTGGCTGCAGTTGCTCGATTTTCAGTGAAAATTGCAAGTCAAAAAAGGGACATAACTGTTTCAAAAATACTATGGTTGTTATCCGCTTTTGTTGTATTGGTAGTTAATAATTTGTCCAATTTTGAAGTAAGTATCTTTAGCAATAATAGAGATATTGTATGGGTATAACTGTGTAAAATATAGTTTGATTGTTGCCTTTTTCTGTTGCATGGGTTTCCCATTTAACAGTTAACAACTTGTCCAAGTTTAAAGTAAATACAGTAATGAAGATATAGAATGTCAAAGTTTTTGCACAAAGAGAGGATGCAGACAACGCCAGGGCTAAGACACTATCTTGACATTTTCTTCTAAAATAGCCACACTAAAAATGATTGGACTGGAACCAAGGCTACATGAAGCATATAATTAACTCTTTGTAAGATGACAAAAATTTAGACATGCCAAAATTGAAAGCATTTACAGACCACAAATTTTAATGTGGCTCAAATGTGTCTTCTTTATCAGATCCATTTAAACTCGGAATTGTGTGGTAAAAGGGTTAAAGGTTTGTAAACACATACCTTGTTGGAGAACCAGACACTCAGAGTATCAGCCAACTGAACATGGTGCCCTGGTAGTGTGTTATGAGAAGTGCAAAAATATGCTTTGTCACATTGGTTCATCTCATCTACGTCCATCCAGCCATTTTCCCCGCTTTGGTCCCCTTTTGTCTCCATGCATCCTATACTACAAGTAAGTGTTGCTCTTGTATGAAATAACTTCTGCACGGCATTCTCTACATGTTTGAAAAATTGCTGGCATAATTTTTTGTCAATGGATTTTCCATCTGCCATTTCAGAGTATTCAAATACGACAAGAAAAATGGATTCATTTTCAATGCTGGCAACAAGTCTGGTTGCATTATGGTTTGCACTGAATGCAACCGAGATTTGTGAAATAAGTTCATGTTTACCCTGTCGAGCTACACACCACGAGTTTATACACTCTGAAACAATGCTCGGTATCAGTAACGGTGATAGATAATGTAATGGTCTGCTTTGCGCTTCAATCTGGATGCGTAATACTGGAACATGTTTGACCTGTATGCCTGTACTAGTCTGACTTTCAAGGTCATACCTTGTGTTTTGGGTTAAGTAATGCACAATATATTTATTTTTTTCTATTTCACCCTTTCTGTTGTAGCATGGTATTAAACAGCCCATCTGCACTAAATTTGCTAAATTATTATTTTTACTCTCATAAAGATCAGATCTGGACTGGACAGCTGATCTCGCAAGTTGAGAATCGATTACAGATCCATCTAATCTCTGCCTTTTTGCCTCCTTGATTATCAAAGCAAGCACTTGTAAAGCTTTCTCCTTCTGATCCTCAGTTATCTCCCTTGATTCCGTTGCTGAGGATGGGTTTTTATCGATCCCTGGAAACATAAATAGCTGAACTGATGATCTGGTGCAGTTATTTGTCTCCTGCATTTCACTACCTGCTTCTCTGAGTGCATCAACAAGTATATTTATAGAGCTTGGTTCACCAATTATCAGATCTTCATCATGGAGTTTCATATCAAATTTTGTTGTCTCAGCTAGATATCTTATAATGTTGAACACATTTCCCTGAAAAGAAAGAACAATTAACCCTTAAGCTGCTAAGCGCAACTAAATGACCTGTTGTGGATCTCTTGCGGACAGTGTAGATCAAGATCAGTCTGACCTTGGATCTACACTGTCCAACAAAGAGAGATATATATCCTCCTAAAAAATCTTTGAAATAGCAAAATTTGCTAAGCGCAACTAAATGACCTGTTGTGGATCTCTTGCGGACAGTGTAGATCAAGATCAGTCTGACCTTGGATCTACACTGTCCAACAAAGAGAGATATATATCCTCCTAAAAAATCTTTGAAATAGCAAAATTTGGGTTGTTACTATTGGCTTGAAAGTTGCATTTAACTCTTTATCAAACAACAGAATTTTAGACTTGTCCAAATTGAAAGCATTGCAGACGACAAAATAAATGTGACTCAAAAATTGAAACTTGACTTTAGAAGAGTGGAAAACATTGTGGGAAAAGGAGAAAATGCTGGTTACCAGCATTTTCTCCTTTTCCCACAATGTTTTCAAAAGGCTTCTTCCTCTGGGTCGTAAAAACCAGGGATTGTTTGGTAAAGGGTTAACTTATTACACAGGTTAAAGGTTAACTTCTTACCAAACAACAAACCTGAGGACTAGTCAAAACTGAAAGCATTTGACAGACAACAAAACATGTGTGAACAAGCAATTTCGTAGAAATAATATCCCCTGCCGAAAAAGAGCTTTTCAAAAATTTACGCGACCGCGTAACTCAAAATCTTTTCCAGTCGGCCATTTTGCATAGAATCAAAAAAATAAAAAAAAAAAAAAGTATATCGGCGGAATAGGTTACACACATATTATAAAGTTTCACGAAATTCTGTCCAGTGGTATTGGAGATATTGTCCCAGAAGGACACACGGATGGACGGACGGACGGACGGACAGACGGACAGACGGACAACACTAAAACTATATCCCTCTGCCTTTGGCGAGGGATAATAAAAAATCAAAAGTTAGTTTGGAAAGGGTAGAAAACATTGTAGAAAAAGAGAAACTGCTGGTTACCTTTAGCATCTTTGCTAAATACAGGTAATCAGCATGACTTAGAATTTAACCTACAAACTCATGAAAACATTTTGACATAAAGAAAAAATTTTCATTATTTGGTAGTTCTTGGGCATTAATGTTTTTCAAAAGGTGATCTGTCTTTCTCAAGGTTGTTAAAACTCGGAATTGTGTGGTAAAGGGTCAACCCTTTACTGCAAAAACCCAACTTACCAGTATAATGACCCTAAAAGAGAAGGCTTTCGAAAAAAGTTTTTCAGCCTTTTTCCACAGTATTTTCTACCCTATCAAAGACAAATTACATCATTTGAGCCACATTTTAACAATCGTCTGCAAATACTTTCAATATGGAGCAGTTACACATTTTGGTCTTGTAGTATAGAGTTAACCCTTTACCAAACAACAAAGATGTGGACTTGTCCAAATTCAAAGCATTTGCAGACGACAATTTAAATGTGGCTCAAATGATGAAATTTCTTGATCACATAGTAGAAAAAAAAGTTGGAAAAGGAGAAATGCTGGTTTCCATCTTTTTCTCCTTTTCCCACAATGTTTTCAAAAGACTTTTTCCTCAGGGTCATTAAAACTCAGGATTGTGTGGTAAAGAGTTAAGCAACCTTGCTTGGCATGTATGGGGGTCCTGCATGGTTCAGTGTTAAAGTGTAGGACTTGTAACCTGGAGGCCCGTGGTTTCAGCCAGACTAGAAGTGCTAGGTTTTTCATTTGAGTGTCCTGTGACAAGACACCTCAGAGCCCCAGCCTAGAATTGGTGAAATCCAGGACATGCATGAATATTGTAAGCTGTTGCCATGATATGACTGAAATAATGTTAAAAGTGGCGTAAAACACCATTCAATCAATACAAGAGCACTGCATGTGGGTGCCAAAGCTCGGCTGCAGTTGCTTGCTTTTTAGTGACAATACAATCTCAAGAAAAGGGCATAACTGTATCAAAAATATTTGATGGTTACCTGCCCTTATTGTTAGGGTTCCCTTTTTGATAGTGAACATGTCCAACCTTGAAGTAAATATCTTCTGCAATGACACAGATATTATAAAATGTCAAAGTTTTTTAAAATGTCAGAGTTTTTGCACAACATTGCAGACGATGCCAGGGCTACAACAATACCTCCATGTTTTCTTTGAAAACAGCCATGCAAAATATAAATCATACCATTGTGCCAGGAGACATGTTCTCTCCTTTATATCCTGCTAATATCACCTTGTGTAGTTTTCCATTTACACCAGATACAGCACTGATGCTTTGAAGGAATTCTTTATAAAGTTTCAGACCTGTCAAAGGAAAATTACTGTGATTGCTTAACCCTTTACCACATAATCCCAATTTAATTTTTAAGGTGGAGGGCTTTTGAAAACCTTGAGGGAAAAGGGAAAATGCTGGTAACCAGCATTTTCTCCTTTTCCCACAATGTTTTCTACCTTTTCTGATACAAAAAATATTAGCATGTCACATTTTATTTGTTGTCTGCAAAAGTTTTCAATTTGGACCAGTCTAAAATTTTGTCGTTTGGTAAAGAGTTAATCCTGTACAAAACAATCCTTTACTTAACTCTTTAAAAAATGACAACAGCTTGGACTCAACCAAAAAGCATTTTCTGAGAACAAATTAACTGTTGCTGAAATGATTATTTCTCTCTTTGATGGGATAGAAAACTTTGTGGGAAAAGGAGAAAATGCTGGTTACCAGCATTTTCTTTTTTCCCCACAATGTTTTCAAAAGCCTTGCCTTTTTCTTCAGGGTCATTAAAGTTGGGATTTACTTTCAAGTGACTTAATTTCAAGAATGTTTTTGGTTTCGCCAGTACTAGGCTCGGGCTCTTAAGTATTTCTCTCAAGGGCACTCTGACGAAAAACCCAGCGCTATCAGTGTGGCTCAAACCTGGGGCATCTTAGGTAAAACATTTCAGAGCTCTAGCCCATTTTGTAAATAGTGAACTTCCTACTGAATTCATTATAATCACTTTAATCTTCCACTTAAGAAATATTTAAAACATGACTATCTTCAGACCACTTCTTTGGAAGGAGCAATTAATCCTTTTGCCTCTGTTTTCATGTGTATTTATAAATTAAGGTAAGCCAAGAAGCACAGCCATTAGTAAACAGGACTTGTGAGCTAGAGGTCCCTGGTTCGAATCCTCTGCTCGGTAATTTACTTTCATGCTCAGCTGCAGTTACTTTTTCAGTGAGAAATCTGTCAAAAAAGGGGAATAAATGTGTCAAAAAGATGTTGAGGGTTACTTGCCCATCTGTTACCGGTTCCCCTTTTGATAGTTAACAGTTAGTCCAAGTTTCAAGTAAACAGCTACAATGATAACAGAGATATGAGTAATGTCATATTTTCAAAATGATGATGACACTGACCTTGAGAGGGCTATGTCAATACCTTAATCCTTAAATCTTTACCACATTATAAAAATGTAGACTTGTCCAAATTAAAGCAAATGCAGATAAAAATTTACATGTAGCTTAAATGATGGAATTTTTCAATGATAAGATAGAAAACAATGTGAGAAAAGGAGAAATTGCTGGTTACCAGTATTTTCTCTTTTTCCCACTAGGCTTTCAAACGGCCTTTTCTGTAAGGATGTTAAAAGGGTTAGAGCGCCTTTCATGAATATAGTTGCTGTTGTGGCCAGTGTAGATCTAGATCAGCCTGTACAAAACAGCAGATCAAGATCAGACGGTACAACACAGGCAGTACAATCTTTGGTATACCGTTTGCTTTGCAAAACACATTCTGAACAAGCTGAGCTGATAACCGAGTTAAAAATGTTATATACCAACTGCATCAAATCCCGCGTTGTTTATCTCCTCATTAGGAATGTTCATCAGTGCAGATTCAAGCAGCAGAAGTATGACAGTTTTTCTGCCCACACAGTGACTCAGTATCAGATCCATGATTCCACAGTCAAACTGGACTTCCAGCACGTTACATCTTACATCATGAGGTAATGAGGGCTGACTGTTGATCTGTACACAGCAAACGACATTAGATCTACAAAATTTTAGACTGGTCCAAAATGAATGCATTTGCAGACAACAAATTAAAAGTAGCTCAAATGATGTATCCTGTCTTTGATAGAGTAGAAAACATTGCGGGAAAAGGAGAAAATGTTGGTTACCAGCATTTTCTCCTTTTCTCACAATTTTTTCAGATTCCTTTTCCCACAGGGTCATTAAAACTCAGGATTTTGTGGTAAAGGATAAAACTGCTAGATACATAGAATGCAGATTCCCTGCCAACAGAATATACCGAAACATTGCGGTTATAGACAGCTTGTTGCTAGAAAAAAATCATGGTATCAGAAGTGTAGATCCAAGATCAGACTGTACGTTCTGTCAGTCTGATCTTGATCCTCAATGTCCGCAAATGAGCCTTAAGTCATGCTTAGCAGCCGAAGGGTTAAATGAATAAAAAGGATATTCTCAGTCAGAACTAATGATGCACATATTGCATTTTCAAAGCTCAGATTATCTGACAAAGTATAGTTCAAAGATCAGACTGCATGTTCTGTGGATGGATGGATGGATGGATGGATGGATTGATAAGCTTATATTTGTATTGTATTCAGTGAACTTTTTTACTTGATCAAAATTAAAGTAAATTGAGATTTTCTAGCAAATTGTGACTAAAGAAATGTAATGAAATTTCTTGGGAGTCTGACACTAGAAAATACAAACCACTGCAAATGATGAAGATGATGATGATGTCACAAGGTTGCCATGGATACCCTGAGGACCTGAGTTAATACTGATAGGCTGTTGGTGAAAATTACGAAGGGGACTTTGAAACGACGATGAAGTGTCTGTAAGATCGAGACTACTGTCAAGGTCCATACCACATTCTCCACGCGGTGACAGAGGGCTAAGCTCATGCATTTGTGTAAAGTTATCTGAAATTAAAAACAAAATAACCATTTCCCAAACAACAAGTTTTAGACTCTTTCAAATTCATAACATCTGCTGACAATGAATTCAACAATGTTACAAATGAGCTTTAGCTCTCTGATGGTAGAAAACATTGTTGGAAAAGGAGAAAATGCTAGTTACCACCATTTTCTGCTTTTCCCAACAATGTTTTCAAAAACCTTTTTTCCCAGGGTCATTAAAACCTGAGATTGTTTGATAAAGGGTTAAATCAATACTTTACCAAGCAACAAAACCTCAAGACTCCTCCATTGGAAAAGCACATCCAAACAAATAAGCTAATGAGACTCAAATAAATAGAGGATATTTGTTTTTTGCAGTGAAAGATCGAAATTAATTTCATCGAGTGAACATTATCGGTAGTATTTTCTTGACTGGCAATGCCACTTGTGAAAATACTACTGTTGATGTTCATGAGATGAAATAAATTTTAATCTTTCACAGAAAAAAAAACCAAATATTCTATATATTTCATTCTTCTAAACCACCCCCCTTTTTTTGGGGGTGGGGGGGGGTTGGGGTGGGGGGGGGGGTGGACTTACATCAAAATCCAGTATAGTGTTTTGAGTAATTTACCATGGCTTCCCCCTCCACATAACAAGGCATTACAATATGGGTTGCAACACGTGAAAAGGGGCATTTGGACATTTGCGTAAAGTGTCGTCTCAGATCAGCATGGCAATCCGCGCAGGCTAATCCGAAACGACACTTTTCATTTTTATGTAATTTTCTGTTTCACACACGTCTACTGTAGGAAAAAATCTAATGTAGTGGTAAAGTGCCGTCTCGGATTAGCCTGCGCAGACTGTGCAGGCTAATCCGAGACGAGACTTTATGCAAATGTCCGAATGCCCCTTTTCGCGTGTTGCAACCCATATTACATAATGATAAAGACAGAGCAATGCAGGATAAATTACGTCTTATTTCCACCTGGTTGAATGGCACGCGCTGTTTACCTAGGTAACTAATGCGCAGGAACTACTGTTTCAATTGAAGAGTTAGAACATAAATTTAGTATTTTTCACTGGTCGTAACCATGAAATATTGAACAGTATTCCACCGTTATTTCTCGATATACATCTGAAAAGCATGAGATAAAGAGGGTTTTCTGTAAAGGGTAGAAAAAAAAATTGTAGGAAATGGAGAAAATGCTGGTCTATGTTTTCAAAAGCCTTCTTCCTCAGGGAAGTTTAAACAAAATATTGTTTGATAAAGTACAAAATCACCTCTATAACTTTGTCTCTATTCAAAGATTTTATCATTCTGCAATGGTTTGTAAGATTTTTGACCATCGAAGTTATAGAATACCTGCTTACGCTTTAATCCTTTACCAAACTACAAAATTTTAGACTGTTACAGATTGAAAGCATTTGCAGACTATACGTTAAATGTAGTCCAAATTATGAAACTTGTCTTTGAAAGGGTAGAAGTTACTGGTTACCAGTATTTTCTCGTTTTCCTTCATTGTTTTGAAAAGTCCTTTTTCTTATGGTTGTCAAAACTTGGGATTATGCGGTAAAAGGTTAACAGAGGACAAAATTTCAGGCTTGTCTGATTTAAGGCATTTGCAAATAACAAGTTTTTTCCTTTCAGATGTATAAAATATTTTGGAAATAGCAGAAACTACAGCATTTTCTCACTTCCACAATGGTTTCAAAAACAGCTTTTCTCAGCTTTGTAAACATGCCAGATCATTTGATACTGAAACTGAAACCAGACTTCTGATACTTGAAAGTGAGGAAATAAACACTTAATGAGCCAAATAGTCTTAACCAGAGCTCCAAACAGAGGGAGTGATTTTGATTTCAAAATTGAAAATACCAATTATTCTCTACTAAACCCTATGTTATGGGTGCTCATTAGAATCATCTCATCGAGACAATTCTAATGAGTACCCACAACATAGGGTTTGGAAGAAAAATAATGGATTTAAAATACCATCACTCCCTCTTATCTGGAGCTCTGTTAACAGACATTGTCAGCCTAGAAATAAAACTTATAAATAACTGCAATTTCAAAGTTGATGTAGTCATATAGGATCTGACATTTGTTGGCTTTTGAGATAAAATTTTATTAAACGAGTCTAGGGAAACGTTATTAAGCGAGCCTTTGGCGAGCTTAATAACATTTTTCCTAGACGAGTTTAACAAAATTTTATCTCAAAAGCCAACGAATGTCAGATTCTTTTTATCACATAACAATGTTTCACGAAATATAGATCAGGTGATGCAAAATCATTGATAGATGCACCTGCGGTAATATCCATAAAACCCATTCACTTCTATGAAATACGTACAAAATGACGTCAAAAATGACGTCACACAAATATGATATCAAACGTGTATAAGATAAGAAAATATGTCATGGGTACATTACACTGAAAACAAGGGAGGTTATGTGATAAAAGAATGTCTCGGAAAGGCAGCCAGCGTCAATCAAAGATCAGACAGCACAAAATGTGCATATCTTGATCTACACTGGTTGCAAGAGCATCCAAGCCGAGAAAGGCACTTTAACCCTACCACACAATCCCGAGTTCTAACGACCTTGATGAAGCCTTTTGAAAATATTGTTGGAAAAGGAGAAATAAACTGTAACCTACATTTTCTCCTTTTGCCACAATGTTTTCTACCCTGTCAAAGACAAATTCCATCACTTGAGCTACATGTAACTTGTAATCTGCAAAAATGCTTTCAATTTGGACAAGCATAAGATTTTGTTGTGTGATAAAGAGTTAAGGGTTAAACTTTAATATAACAAGGAAAAAAATTACCATGTAAACTGATATTTTTGTGTATGATAAACCCATTTCCAGTTGCACATTGTTTCAAGGATGGCAAAAGATGCTTGTAGAAGGTTCTAATTGTATCACTGCAAGGAGCCAGCAGGACCAATTTGGGCAGGTCTTCTTCAGCCGTAGCCATTGTTTCTGTGGATAAATCTAGCACACGGTCTCAATGCAAAGCTCTCTCTCCTATTTTTTTCTTCATATTCGTATGTATTCTGTTTGTTTGCATGGGACCTTTTCAGATTTTCTTTGCTGCAATTAAAAATATTTATCAACCCCTAAAGCGGCTTTCATGACCTTAGTTGCCTTTGCGGCCAGTGTAAATTAAGATCAGGCTGCACAAAACGTGCAGCCTGATCTTTGATCCATGATGGATGCCATGCTGAAACACTGTAGACAAAGGCAACCATGGAATTGCTATTATTTGAGTTGTATTTCTTGGATGAAAATGTCTGATGTGTTTATTCGGCGCCCTAAGGGTTAAATTTTCACCAAACAACAAAATTTTAGATAGATATATGTCCAATTTCAAAGCATTTGCCGATAACAATTTAAATATGCTCAAATGATAGAAAATGTAGTGGGAAAAGAAAAAAATGCTGGATACAAGTGCTTTCTCCTTTTCCCACTATGTTTTCTAAAGACTTCTTTGTTAGGATCATTAAACCTTGGGGTTGTGTGGTAAAGACTAAGGCAATGATTAGCTCTTTACCAAACGACAAAATTTCAGACTTGTCCAAATTGAAAGCATTAGCAGACCACAAAATCAATTTTATACAGATCATCTGATTTTCCTTTGGAAGGATGGAAAACACTGTGGGAAAAGGAGAAAATACTGGTAACCAGCATTCTCTCCTTTTCCCACTATGTTTTCAAATGCTTTCTTTCTTAGGGTCGTTAAAACTTGGCATTGTGTAGTAAAGGGTTAATAAATACAAGTACTACAACCTGCACTTTTCCCTGCAAACATGAAGAAACTAGACAATTAAATGCAGTAAAAAGATGCAAATCTGACATTCAAATACCAGGTTGGTTACTTTGTAATCAGTAACTTCAATCGTCTAGTAATAACAATTTACTATACATTACCTCCTGTTCCAACAATGCTTTCAAAAGCCTTTTTCTCTAGGGTTGTAAAAATAAGGTATAGTTTGGTAAAGGAATACACCTTAAACCTTTACCACACAATCCCAAGTTTTAATGATCCTTCAGAAATAGGCTTTTGAAAACATTGTGGGAAAAGGACAAAATGCTGGTAACCAGCATCTTCTCCTTTTCCCAGAATGTTTTATACCCTAACAAAAACCAATTTCAGTTTTTTGAGACACAGTTATTCTGTCGTCTGCAAATGCTCTCAATTTGGGCAAGTCTAACATTTTGCTGTTTTGAAAAGGGTGAATTACTTCATGTTATTTATTCCATATTAGATTCTAATGATATTTTCAATGTACCAGCATTTTCTCTTTTTCCGACCATGCTTTCTATCCTTTCAAAGACACATTCCATCATATAGGCTACATTTAATTTGCTGTCTTTAAATGTTCTCAGTTTGAACATGTCTAAAAATTTTGTTTGGTACAAACTTAAACAATTTTCAAAAAGAATGAAGCAAAGATTAGAAAGAAAAATGTGTTAGGTTCAGTAGAGTTGGTCCAGTAGTAGATCTATGAGAACAAGTCATCGCATTTCTATAATAGTGTTCTAACTGCCATTTGGATGTTTTCGAGAAAATTAGCTCCAAAGTTTCCGAGTGTCGTAAAATCATGAGTGTAGTTAGAACAAGTTAATACTGAAATCTTCTTAACCAGGGCCTTTAATGCAAAACTCATTTCATGGGGAGATAGAACTTTCCAAGAGTATTCCAACAATATAAAAATCTCAAATTTCACAAAAAATGAGTTAGAACACTATTATAATAATGCGACGATGTGTTTAACTCTTTACCAAGCAACAAAATTTTAGACTGGTCCAAACTGAAAGCATTTGAACTTGAAGACGACAAACTGAATGTTGCGTAAATTAGGAAATTTTTGTGTGAAAGGACAGAAAACATTATGACTACGATCACTCTCTCCTTTACCCACAATGTTTTCTAAAGTCCTTTTCCTTGGGATTGTTAAAAACTGTGATTGCGTGGTAAAGGATTGAAACATCAATGCTGACGTATGGCAGACCATTTGACAAATTTCATGAACCTGAGGCTGAATTCTCCTGAAAGCTCTATTTAATCACATCGTCATTTCGAGCTCAGGTGAGCAAAAAAACAGAATTGCATAGACAGTGGTGAAAATACAAAAGCGTTCATTTTTAATCTGATATAGATCTACCGAAAAACGTGTCGGTAAGATGAAATACCGTCGAATCATCTAATTCTAAAATCGCGGCCATTTTTTTTTTTTTCTTGTACGTCACGTGATACTTTATGAAATCGAGGCTAATGATGTCATACCGTTCATCCATGTTATTATCGTCTGCAAAAATCACAGAAAACTGTGGTTGAAATAAGCGAATCTGCAAACTTTGAAAACGTATATATTGGAAAAACGTAATTTCACAAACGCTGAAACCCCTACCCATATAAACTATAAATTATTTCAAGACAAAACCGCGTTTGAAAAAAAAATTTACCCTTTCACCAGATTTGTTGTTAATGGCTGTCACATGACCGTGTCAGGGCTGTTTAAGGTCAGTATTTTCAAAATGGTTGTTTATTCTTACTCTACGCGAATATACCTGCATAACAAAATAATTCCCCTTCAAAAAAGCACGAAGAATTTCCTGTAGGCTACTGAACAAGTTTTCTGATAAAAATGATAGAGATTTAAATCCTCAAATTGCACATAGAAATAAGTTGTCGTCTGCAAAATGCTTGGAAATAAATAAAAGTCAAAAATTTTGTCGTGTGCTACAGATTAAATCATAATTTACTCCGCCATTCTTGCTTTTATGGAATGTTGATCAATTATCGGAATTCGGTTATAAATAGATCTAGGTTCTTGGAAAACACCTAAAATATCCGATAGTGGTTGAATCACACAAAGAGGAAAAAAAATGGATAACCTATAAGATACTGTAGATCTATAATGATGGAGATTTTTACAAGTAGATCTACATAGTACTTACATACATACAGAAGCAAAGATCGTAGACATCTGTCAAACAGAGCACGTAAAATGTAGTCTGATCTTCGTCAATACTAACGATGGTCGCCGTTGAAAATATCTTACAAATGATGTAACAGGCTATATAACATCACGTGACCAAATACCGGCCCGCGAGCTCTTTATCTTGAATGAATTAAGTGAACTTGCCGCCAACTTTAAAATTAACCATTAACCTGCCAATAAGTCAAATGAAACCTTCAATCCTTAACTAAAAATCCAAATTTGGTATTTCAAAGGTAATTTTGGAAGGTAAAATAGATCTGTGTCCTTATCGGTCAGTGTAGATCCAAGATCAGACTGCAAGTTCTGTGCAGTCTGATCTTGATATACATTGTCCGCATAAGGTCCTTCGGTCGCACTTAGTAGATCTAGCCTAAGAGTTAATAACCTGTTATTCTTAACCAGGTGTCTCAGTTATTTGCAGGCGAGAAATTAAATGTGGATCTTCTCATGTAAGGAGTGGGAAAGATTGGGAAAATCGGAAAATGCTGCAGTGCTTACTAGAACACATAACTGTCCCCAAAAGCGATATTACTTATTGACTGGTCGCCTCTGGTACGGTGCACAATAAATGTCCAAATATGGAAAAATCACCGTAGCGTCTCATTATTGAGACTACAGTGCTTACCAACATTCACTGCATCTGCCAGGCCGGGTAGCTTAGTGGTTAGCGTATTTGACTCGCGACCTGGTGGTTGCTGGTTCGATACTCGGTTGCGGCAATCTTCTTTCCAGCGATTTTTCGTCCCTCACCTCTGATGCATGTGAGAAAAGCAGCCAGTGGCCTGGAAAGATAGTTGTGTGTGAGAAAGCCAGGACACACATGCGTAGGTGCACTAAACGCCGTGATATGACCTAAGCTGTTAAAACGGCGTTAAACTCCAACACAGACATCAAAAGCCATCATTTCCGGGATCATTAAAGCACAATGGTAGTTTGGTAAAGGGTGAGATACATGTAGTTCTTAATCCTTTAGCTGCTAAGCGCGACTCACTGACCTTTTGCAGACAGTGTAGATCAAGATCAGACTGCACAGAACGTGCAGTCTGATCTTGTATCTGCACTGTCCGATGAGGAACTTTTTTTTCCAAAAAAATAAGTTTGAAATACTATTATTCAGGATTTTACTATCGGCTTGAAAGTTTTGTTGAATTTATTTAGCAGGATACGGGTTATTTAAAGCGAGAAACTTTTTCGCCGTCAGGAGAAGAAATACAATCACTGCAATGTCAATGGTATTTCTGCCAGAATATTTCAAAGCAAACAAGCGGACAATGTAGATCCAGGATCAGACTACACGTTCTGTGCAGTCTGCTCATGATCTACATCACCTGCACAAAAAAGGCAGTCTAATCTAGATCTTAACCCTTAAGCTGTTGAGTGTGACTCACTGACCTTTTGCAGACAGTGTAGATCAAGATCACAGAACGTGCTGTCTGATCTTGGATTTATACTGTCCGATAAGGTGATATTTCTCTCTAAAAATAAGTTTGAAATAGCAATATTCGGGTTTTCGCTATCGGTTTGAAAGTTTCATTTCACTTATTTAGCAAGTTAAGGGTTTATTTTCTACAATTTAATATGTAAAGACGTGCTTTGCCCTTAAAGAGTTAATAGAAAGGCAGAGTTCGATACCGCCTGGCGACCAAGTCTGGATGGTTGAAAGCCATTCGGCCTTGGACAGGAAATAATCTGCCCTTTCAATCACCAGACGACAAAATCTTAGACTCATCCAAATTGAAAGCATTTGCAAACGACAAATTAAACGTGGCTCAAACGATTCGACTTTGCTATGAAAGAGTAGAAAATATTGTAGGAAACGGAGAAAATGGTGGTAGCCAGCATATTTTTGTCCAAAAATGCTTTCAGATGCCTAAAGTCTCAGATGCCTAAAGTCGGTAAAACTCGGGATTGTCTTGTAAAGGATAATTAAACGCTCTTTCGAAACTGAAAGCACGAATAGGACTGTGTAGATCCAAGATCATACTGCACGTTCTTGATCTACACTCTCTGCAAAAGGCCAGTAAGCCGCGCTTTTGAGAACATTTGAAAACATGCGGCAAACAGGGAAAGTCTTTCTTTCGAGAAGTTCCTCGAAGCCTGTAATTTCTTGTAGTTAACCCGTAAAGCGCATTACACGACTATTGTTACATCTGCGAGCAGTGTAGATTAAAATCAGACTACACAAAACGTGCAGTCTGATCGTTGCTCTACACTGTCCGCTTTGTTGAAACATTCTAGACAAAAAGCAACTACGGAATTCCAAATATATGGGTCTTATTTTGGCCTAAAATTATCCATTGGGTTTTTTTCGGCGCTTTATGGTTCAGCTAACACGACAATATTTTCATGTTGAAATTATTTATTAAATCTTGAATATCCCTATTTTACAGGGGTGATTTTACAGTAACTTGTCGACTGCAAATTTGTTTCGGTAGATATAGGGAAAAGCTTCTAATTACTACCAATCTCTCGGTATGGCTCAACCGAGCGTCAAACCTAGGACCTTCCGCACGGGATAGCCTGGGTCCACTAGAAGATGTCTTAAACGCTGTGCGTAAAGGAGGCAAAATATATTAAATAAAACAATCATACAAGTATTTAAATGATGAACTCAACATTTTGCGTTACCTGGTAACCTCATTGTAGATCTTACAGGCCTATATCCTCTCACTGGCTTATTCTCTCCACAGTATCGATCTATCACCCTATATACTACTCACAGTTAAAATTCCTCGTGAAATGAAAACGTCCGGTAGTTTCAATTACTGAGTTTCAGAAGATAATAGACCTACCAGAGATCGTATTTCATTATACATTTCCCGCCTCCGTTAACACACTATGATTCGCTTTTATGCAGGGATAATCGCCCACAAGAGAAGTAAATTTTTGAAAGCAGATGTTTGTTGCACGATGTGACACAAAAATCGATGGGACGCGCGATAGATCTGAGTTTGTTCACAAGATATGTTGCATCACTTATATTAAATTTATCGTTTTGAAAATTCAAACCCAGTTGAATGACACGAATATTTTCTGTTACAAGTTGATTTTGAACTAGATTGCAAATCAAGATCGCTAATCGGACAGTGAAAATGAAAGATCGGTTAACGTTGAGTGCAGCCTAATCTTGATCCTCACTATAAAATAAAACGACACGAAATCTTCCAAATTACCCCAGTTAGTCCTCCATTCATTCAAAAACACATGTAACTTGTGTCATAATTTAACGTCTGGATACACTTTGTAAACGACTCTATTCTATTTAAACATTGTATTGAGTCGCACATAAAAGTTAGCATAAAACACAAATATTACGAGGCTGACCTATCAACAAAGCGCGGCAACCCTTTACATCTACCAATGAGCTCATTGTAGTACTTAGGCTTTTGAAAACGTTATGGTAGAAGATCGTAATGATGTTAACCCGCATTGCCTCCTTTACCTCAAATGTTTTTTTACTCCTTCAAAGACAAATGCTATCATTTGAGCCAAATTTCATTTAACGACCGTATTGCTTTTAATTTAACCCTTATCCTGCTGAATAAAGAAATGAAACTTTCAGGCCAATAGTAAAAACCTAAATATTGTTGTTTGAAAGGTATGTTTAAAGGAAAGTTATCTCCTTAGCGGACAGTGTAGATCCAAGATCAGACTGCACGTTGTGTGCAGTCTGATCTTGATCTATGCTGTCCGCAAAAAGTCAGTGAGTCGCGCTTAACAGCCTCAGGATTAAACTTCTGTCCAAAATTTTGTAGGGTAAAGAGTTGGAAGTCAATGTGCCATGGATTACATGTTATTGTATGTAAATTCGTCATAGTTAAATTTAACACAGCCTTTTTATGGAGGCGCACCTTGACGCATTTGTATGAAGCATATGACTTAATTTTTGAGACAACCCGCCTCCGATATGGCAGCATTGCCCAATTAACCCTCAGGCTGCTAAGCGCGACTCACTGACCTTTTGCGGACAGTGTAGATCAAGATCAGACTGCACAGAACGTGCAGTCTGATCTTTGATCTACCCTGTCCGATAAGGAGATATTATTCCCCAAAACATAACTTTGAAATAGCTATATGTAGGCCTGTTTTTTTCTATCGAATTGAAAAAATCATTTTAGTTATTTAGCAGGATAAGGGTTAATTTCCTAAGTAAAATTACCGGTAGGAATGAGTAAACGGTAATTTTAGATATCAGAGGCGATAAAAAAATGAATTATGAGGTACGCTGGTTCGTTGACAATCAGAAATTTGACAACAGCAAAATTGTTTCGAGCCACGTAGGCCTGCGCAGGCTGACCTAGGTCGATACTCTTCGCAGATACATTAAGCCCCATTTTCACAGAGCATGAATCGAATGTTTTTTATCATCAGGATAATTGAATTATGTAAGCTTGATTCTGAACAGGTTGGATTTCGATTTCTTTTTTGGCCATTTTAAACATGTAATCGCCGGGCGGGGGGGTGGGGGGAAAGAGGGGCCTGGCCCTCCAAATAATGAGGGAGTGAGCTTAGGTAATTTGCCCAAATTACTCCCCAATACTTGAGAATTATTTCATAGGAGGTTCATTAGGGCCCCGACTCGCCCAACTGAGATAAATGAAAATTTATAAAGAATTTTGATTGCTTTTGTTTTTTAAAAGAAAGTTTTTTTATAGACCCTGTTGAACAAGGCTTTGGAAAACATTGTGGAAAAAGGAAAAAATGCCAGACAATAAATTGTGTCACTTGTATAGACACAAAAGTCATTCGCAACAACACAGAAAAGGTATTATATAGTTCAGATTATTTGAATGTGAATAATTTGTGATCAATGAAAAAAAAAGATCAAACTCTTAATGTCATTTTGAAAAAAATATCTATATCCCATACTTTAATCCCGTATATATTCTGTAATTTGATATATGAATTTTAAGTTTTTTTTCTAATGCTTCATTACACAATACCGAGTTTTAACAACCCTGAGAAATAATGCTTTTGAAACCATCGTGGAAATAAGGAGAAAATGCTAGTAACCAGCATTTCTTCTTTGTCCCACAATGTTTTCAACCCTTCCAGAAACAAATTTAAATAACAAAGGCACATCCAGATATATTTTGTTGTCTGCAAGTGCTATCAATTTAGAAGAGTCTAAAATTTTGTCCTTCGGTATAGATTTAAAATGTTGTTCTTTACCTTCTGCACCTAAAATCCAATTGGTTCATTCCATACATGGTGACATAATATTGTCATTAAATTATACCCATGTGTAATGCTAAAATTTTCGGGACAAAAACAACTCAAGGCAGTTTTAATGTAAATATCTATTTTCTGTTGCACTGTTACACTAACTATCTTTCTATAAAACAGTGAAACAAAAAGTAATGTAGAATCAAATATGTGTTGAGGAACTGTCCAAGGGAAGTACTAAAAGTGGACACTGAATGCATGTGGTCTTTTAACCCTTTACCATATGACCAAATTTAGGGCCAGTCCAAATACATTACAAATTTAGACAACTAACTATAAGTGGCTAAAATGATTAAATTTGTCTTTGGTAGAGTAGAAAACATTGTGGGAAAAGGAGAAAATGCTGGTTACCAGCATTTTCTCCTTTTCCCACAATGTTTTCAAAAGGCTTCTTCCTCAAGTTCGTTAATATTCCGGATTGTGTGATAAAGAGTTAACCCTTTACCATGTAATAATAGGTTTAAACGAGCTTTTTGGAGATTTTTTTTTTGAAAACATTGTGGGAAATGGAGAAAATTGTTTTTGCAACGGTAGTTCTCGTCATTTTAACCCCATTTACTTTATTGTTAGCATATGCCTTCAATTTAAACTAGTCTTTTTTGGAGTATGGTAAAGTGTTAATGTGAGTTGAAGTGAATTAATTTAAGAAAAATTAAAATATTAGACTTGTGAAACAGAGGCTTGTTCAACTCAGGTGGTCTCTCAAACAGGTTCAACTGAAGATAAAGGTATGTAGAATTTAAAAAGACACACCAGATCAAAGTCTTGTAATGGAGACAGAAAAAATACCAGACAGAACTACTTGTAAAATAACAATGATTATGAATAGCGATCATGCTGTAATTATGGTAACTCTAACCAAGAAGACCCAGTTTTTAGAATCATTCATATTCACTGCATTTGCAGACCACAACATGCATGGGATATGTCTTTGAAAGTGTAGGAACATTGATGGAAAAGGAAAAACTGATTTTCCCACAGAATTTTCAAAAGCCATCTTCCTAAAGCATAAAAAGAAAGAATTGTTTGGTAACATGATAGCTTTCTAAATTTAACACAAAGTTGCTTTGGATAACTTTAAAATCATTTAACTCTGTACCACACATTCCCAACTTATTACCACCCTGAAGAAAGAGGGCTTTTGAAAACCTTGTAGAAAAAGGAGAAAATGCTGGTAACCAGCATTTTCTCCCTTTCCCACAATGTTTTCCACTTTTTCAGACACAAATTTATCATTTGAACTACATTTAATTTGTTGTCTGCAAATGCTTTCAATTTGGACCAGTCTAAAACTTTGTTGTTTGGTAAAGACTTAAATAAGAATAATCAACAAGAATTAAGCTTTTTCCCTTTTCCAAACAATCTTGTGGTTTTACAATGGTAAGAGTCTTTTGAAAGTCTTGCTGGAAAGGGACAAAAAAGCTTGTAACTATTGATATAGAAATTTGATAAATTATGATTTGAATAAACAAATTAATTTGTTGACTACAAATGCTTTCAAATTGGACAAGTCTAACATTTTGTTGCTTGGTAAAGAGTCTATAAATGAATGCATGAGAGAATAAAAGTGGCATAAAGAGCAGTTTATACATTGTATAAAATTTTCTTGAGTCTAGAAGAAACAAATCAGTTCCTTTATGAATTACAGTACAAAAAAAATTAAAACATAAAGAGCAAAAAGATGTACAACAAGTATTTAATGCTGTTTTCAACTTTATATCTGAAACAGGAGCAGCCAGTCCACCTATCAATGCTTTCCTGGAGTTCTTTTTACCAGTATATGTACTTTGTACAATATTCTTCCTAATCCACTGGCTGCTTTTCCACATAAACATTGCCTTAAGAATGATCAGTGGTGAGAGAGGAATGAATCCTGTCCCAATGACCATCATCAATCCTTTGAAAGGAATTTGTTAAGTTGTAGATTCAAACCAGCCCGGCCAGGTAGCTCAGTGGTTAGCGTATCCGATTCGTGACCTGGAGGTTGCACATTCAATACCCGGTTGCAGCAAACTTTCTTTCTGGGGATTTTTTGCCTCTCACCTTTGATGCACGTGAAAAAAGTAGTCAGTGGCTTCAGAAAGAAAGTTGTGTCAGTACTGGTGTGAGAAAGCCAGGAAACACATGGGTGCGTCACTGACTGCCATGATATGACCTAAACTGTTAAAATGGCGTTAAAGCTCCAATACAAACAATCAAACCAGCACCCCTCTCTTCTGGTCTAAAGTCCTGTACAATAATGACTGCTACTGGCCCACCTACAGATACTTTTATTACAAAGCATTCTTCTTCAAGTCTGCAGTTTGTGGCCTTAGATACATGTATGTCATCAAATTCAAAATTGCCATTGACCTACATGTTCTCCAAAGTTATCCTTTTAATTTATCGTGGGTTAAATGCTAAAACTATTGTTGTGAAAACTGTATGAAGATAAAGCCAATGCAATCAACATTCAAATACATGTATACAAGTTATAACTTGATACAATATAATGCAATAAAAAAGTAGCTATCTAAAACTGATCAATATTTTTTCGTAACTATTCAAAACTGATCAATATTTTTTCGTAACTATTCAAAACTGATCAATATTTTTCTCGTAGCTATTTAGAACTGATCAATATTTTCAAAAATGTTTTTAACCCTT
Organism: Hippopus hippopus; assembly: GCA_946811185.2. NCBI lineage: Eukaryota > Metazoa > Mollusca > Bivalvia > Cardiida > Cardiidae > Hippopus > Hippopus hippopus. The sequence goes on along the minus strand of OX328103.1, from coordinate 7,126,133 downwards.
TGCTGCACAATGCCGACTTTTAACTATCCTGGGAAAGGAGCCATTTGAAAACATGGTGGGAAAAGGAGAAAATGCTGGTAATCCTTTACCAGACAACAAAATTTTAGCATTGTCTAAATTGACAACATTTGCAGACGACAATTTCAATATGGCTCAAAATGGTGCACCTTTTCTTTGATAGGGTAGAAAACATTGTGGGAAAAGGAGAAAATGCTGGTTACCAGCATTTTCTCTTTTTCCTGCTATGTTTTCAAAAGGTTTCTTTCCCAGGTTCATTGCAAGTCGGCATTGTGCAGTAAAGGGTTAAAAAGTCATCTGCCATGGATTCGTAACACTTGTCCGCTCATGGACAGGGCTAAAATTCGGACATTTTGAGGATTACGTGAAACCCAATCATATATAGCAGCCAAATATAATCAGACATGATGGAGCCGTTGCCAGTGTTAACTGCTTGGAGACAGTTCTGGAAATTTGTAGTCTGTACATGTTTTATACCACATTTCATGCTATGAAAACATGTCCAGTCACACTGGAAATCAGCCGAGCCATTTGTATTGTACCAAGTCACATAGTCTGTGAAAGGAGAAGTGTTGGGAGTAGTCATTTTATCAGCCAATGTTGCCATGGATACAGGAGTAAGGTCAGGTATGCCAAATAAAGATGTAGCATTGTAACCTAAAAGCCATGTGACATGTCCAGCTGCATTAGATTGATTCAGGTTGATATAATATTGCAGGATATCAAGCTGTTTCCCAGTTTGTTTGTCATACTTGACAAGCCGGGCACCACAATTATGTGCTGCTTCCACTACAGTTGGCGACTGGTACCTCCATGGAGTAATTGATGGAGCAACAAACAGGGAAACGGTTGCTCTACCTACAAGTAAAACAATGAGATTAACAATATTACTAATACTAGTATACTACGATCTAAATTTGGCGAAAAGTGGCCCTTGCTTTTAAACTTTATTAGAACTGATTGATTTATTTTACATGTACTTATTGACACCACCATTTGCCATATTGGCAATGCCTTCTGAAGGCTGTTGGTATTGTTACTGGTGATACTACAAGGTACAGTATGAAACCCATCCTAGGTTACTTGATATTTTGATCTGCTTTGTGTATAGCATTGTCACATGGACATGGGACCTTGCTTTAATGTCTTATCTGAAATACTATTATGAGTGTTAAGACAGCCAGCTGTGGGACTCTAACCCCCACCATCAAGTAGTCCGAGACTTGATGTTTATGATTCCTATATTCTGCGACTGGAGCTATTCGGGCTTTTATTCAAATGCTTTAGCCACAGTTGATATACCAATACATTGTTACTGGAGATCACTCCTTCCTTACTGCATAACTTCATCCCATATAAAAAGCAATACCTAACAACTGCGTTGGGGAGAATACACTTTGGCTCAGTGGTTAAGTTGTTGGTCTTCTAAACCTCATTAAACGAGGATCTCTTCCGTACAGGTTCGTATCCCACCAGGTACGGTTTGTATTTCAGCTATACATTTGATGCGAACTTTCAAGTTTGTAAGTACATGCACTCCAACACTTTGCCTGCCTATCTCATTTGCATTTTTTAACCCTTTACCACACGGCAAAATTTTAGACCTATCCAAATTGAAAGCATTTGAAGACGACAATTTCGATGTGACTCAAATTACCCAATTTTTCTTCGATAGGGTAGAAAACTTTGTGGGAAAAGGAGAAAATGCTGGTTACCAGCATTTTCTCCTTTTCCCACGATGTTTTCATAAGGCTTTGTTCCTTAGGTCATTTAAGAGTAGGGCACACTAATGGGATTCATGCAACATCGCCTTTCATCTCGTACGGACTTTCAAAACGTACAGATTTGGCTAGGACTAGGTAATCCGTAATCAACAATCCGTAATCAATTGGCTGATAGACCCTGCTTCCCCACATTGATTTACAGATTACCCGAGTCTCAGCCACATCCATATGATTTTGATAATAAAAGGCGATGTTACACAAATCCAATTAGGGTGCCCTAGCCTTATAGTCGTCATTGTGTGGCAGAGGGTTAAAAGGAGGTAACTATGCTGGCCAATACATTATAAAGGTTAACTGTCATACCTGTCGAATCATAAAAGAGCCTAAAATTGTCATGGTGTTCATGTCCAAAATGCATGCCAGCAATAACATCTGCATGCTTCTGAATGATTCCAACAAATCTCTCGTTAAAGTATGCACCCATCCAGCGAACATTTCTAGGTGTTGTATATCCTGGGGGCACATGACCTGTGATGATCACCTGGCATAACGAAATATAATCCTTTTCTCGCAATCACAAGTTTTAACAACCCTTAATAAAGAAATAAAGCTTCCCTGGAAAAATGAGAAAATACTAGTAACCAGCATTTTCTCCTTTTCTTAAAATATATTCTACCCAATTAAGTCTTTACCTTACTACAAAATTTTGGACTCGACAAAATTGAAAGCATTTGTAGATGACAAATGAAATGTAGCTCAAATTACAATTTATGTTTCTGATACGGTAAGGAACATAGTGTGAAAAGGAGATAGTGTTGGTTACCAGCCTTTTTTCCTTTTTCCATAATGTTTTCGAAAGCCTGCTCGGTCAGGGTTGTTAAAAATGTGATTGTTTTGGAAAGGGTTAAAGAGAAATCCTATCATTTCAGTTGCACTTTAAATATTGTTGCCTGGAAATACTTCATTATCTTCTGCTAGGTGGCATTTTTCAAATACTCATCTATCTGATTTGGGCATTCTGGGTACAGAACCGGACTACTTTTCAAAACGACAACCTTTACTTTGAATTTCAAAATAAAATAAATATTTACTCAACAAAACGCTACCTGCTAACCTTCAGTGCACCAAACATACCCATCAGACATTTTAGGACTAGTAGAAAAGAGATTCAAATAATTGCAATTTCAAGGTTTCTGTTGACTATACTGTTTTAGTAAAGCAAACAGTGTAGATCAAAAATCAGACTGCATGTTTTATGCAGTCTGATCTTGATCTACACTGGCCGCAAAGGCAACTATGGTTGTGAAAGGCACTTTAAGGGTTAACTTCAGCGTACCTTTTCACCGTTAGATGCTGCATCTGTGAGGGTGGATTCCATCCAAGCAAACTGATCTGCAGGATCCTGTACGTTAATGGTTTCCATGTTGGACTTATAGTACAGGTTACTGTTAAGGGCAAGCAGTCTGACACCTGGGTGGAGCAGGATGGTGTAGTAACCACCTGTAATGTATTTAGGATCTGACATAAATTGACATTTGAGATATATAGAATCTGACATGAGTTGATGTTTGAGATACAATTTTATTAACCCTTTACCACACAATCCCGACTTTAACGACCCTGAGAAAGAAGCCTTCTGAAAACATCTTGGGAAAAGGAAAAAATGCTGGTAACCAGCATTTTCTCCTTTTCCCGCAATGTTTTCTTCCCTTCCCAAAACGAATTTCAAAGTTTCAGTCACTTTTATTCTGTCATCTGCAAATGCTTTCAATTTGGACAAGTCTAAAATTGTGTCATTTGGTAAAGAGTTAAACAAGTCTAGAGTAAATGTTATTAAGCGAGCCTTTGGTGAGTTACAAGTAATTTCTCTTTTTCCAAGAATGTTTTCAAAAGCTTTTTTTTCTCAAGGTCGCTAGAACTGAGGATTGTGTGTAAGGGTTGACTCTTCAGCTGATGGCAAAATTTTAGACTCATCTGCATCGAAAATATTTGCAGACAACAAATCTGGCATGACTTAATCCTTTACCACACAATGCCGACTTTTAATGACCCTGGGAAAAGAAGCCTTTTTGAAAACATTGTGGGAAAAGGAGAAAATGCAGGTAACCAGCATTTTCTTCTCTTTCCCACAATGTTCACTACCCTGTTAAAGAAAAATTGCACCATTTGAGCCACCCTGAAATTGCCATCTGCAAATGCTTTCAATTTGGACGATGCTAAAATTTTGTCATCTGGTAAAGGGTTAAATGATTTGTTGAGAAGGGTGAAAGATATTGTTGATAATGAAAAAAGAAGGTAACCAACATCCAGCTCTTCCCTCGATCTTTGAAAAACCTTCCTTCTCAGGTTTGTAAAAACAAGACTTGCTGTAAACGGTAACCTTTACCACACAATCCCGACTTTTAACGACCATGAGGAAGAAGCGTTTGGAAAACATTGCAGGAAAAGGAGAAAATGCTGGTAACCAGCATTTTCTCCTTTTCCCACATTGTTGTCTATCCTATCAAAGGTTAATTTCATCCTTTGAGTCACATTTAAATTGTCATCTGCAAATGCTTTGAATTTGGACAATTCTGTATTTTCTTCATGTGGTACAGCGTTAACTCAATGCACTTATCTAGAACACAGTTATATCAGATGACTTTGTGAAATACATGTATTGCAAAATAGGGTATTGAGGAAACTCAACAAAAATCAATTAAGGAATGAAGAAAATTTTTTTTTGGTTTCATGGAGGTATGAAAAAAACATAATCACACTTTTGTATGAAACTGTGAATTTCCTTATAATTCAATATCACAGACAACAAATATGCACTTAAATAATATTATCTCCTTTTTTTGTAAATCTAACATTGCGTACGTATTTATTCAATGTCCATTTCATTGGTATTTCATAGTGCGGTAAAACTGCTCGTTCATCACATAAAAATGACATAAATTCATGTCGTCATTATAGTATTGAACACTTGCAGATTTAGTAGATTTATTATTAGAAGTTGAATATGTTAGAAGTAAGTTGAAAATAAGATTGTTAGAACCCAGCAAAGTGACAATGAGTTTTGAGCTCTCTCTTTGAATTTACTGTTGGATATATTTTCAATATTCAGAGAAAATAAATTAATCCAGCAATTTGAAATTCAGACCGGATATAAAATCAGGAAAAAAAAAATTATGAAATCTCATATACATGTTTGTTTACATTAGTTTGACTGCAAAAGTAGTTCCGGCACTGCTTGATTTCTTTATTTCATGGAGCTATGAAAAATTTTTCTCAGCCAATCAGAACTTGCCAATGTTCATGAAAACAAGTAATACATTTATTGAATTATTGTTTTATACAAAAATACAAGTACAGTGTAAGATTGTGGCAAAAGAAGAAATTAATCACTGATCCATACCTTTTCTAAAATTAAACTCTTGAGGTGGGTCGTTGATCCACTCTTCCCAAATTAAATAGGTTGCATTATAAATTTCGTTTCCATGGGGAGGGAATTGATCCTTCTTATAGTAGTCATGGTTACCAAAGATCGCGTAAATCTTGATCCCAGGAAATGTTTGTTTCATCAGATGCGTGATATTTCTAACTACCTCTTTATTCAGCTCTGTGCTTAAGTAACTGAGGTTCACATGAGGCAAACTGTCTCTGTAAGAATAAGATGATGGTGGCCGTGGCTGTGAGGTTGAGCATCAGGCTCGTAACCAAGAGGTCCAAGTTCGATACCCGGGAGTGGGTGTCAACTTTGGGATCTTTCATTGGCCCACTCATTCGGCGCGAGTACTGGTGTAGTTTCCAGGAAGCAGAATCAAGAGAGATTAGTATAAGTTGTAAGAACTTGTTTCTCAATCGATGTAAAATAAATATGTTTAAAAGAAATTAAACTAAGAATAAGATGCCTTCACTTTGATTCTTTACCAAACAACAAAAATTTGGACTATCCCAAGTTGAAAGTATTTGCAGACGACAAATTTAGTAAAATTAGTAGGAAAAAGAAAAAAATGCTGGTTACCAGCATTTTCTCTTTTTCCCACAATGTTTTCAAAAGGCTTCATCCTAGGGATTGTTAAAACTCGGAATTGTGTGTTAAAGGGTTAACTGTCATCAAGTTGTTGAAATTGAAAACATTTGCTGGAGAAAAATTAACTGTATACCACATAATCACGCCTTTAGACTGAAATCTTTTGTTTTGAAAACATTGTGGAAAAAAGAGAAAATGTTGGTAACCAGCGTTTTCTCCTTCAACAGCTCTGCTACCCTTCAGAACAAATTTCAATTTTTGAGAAAGATTTGTTTTTTGCTGTCTGCAAATGCTTTTAATTTATTAATGTCTAAAATTTTATTGTCTGGTAAAGAGTTTAAAGAGTCTATTCACAATACATTATGTTCTTGGCCTAGATTGGTTTCCTTACTCAGCCTGCCCACACTGTAAATACTGGTATATACCGTTCATGAACATGTTTCAAAGTGACCTTGGAAGGTCACTGTGTATACATTATTTGACCTAGATAATAGGTTACTAATTTTACCTACCCTGTCCACAATATGAATACTTACTTTCTCGTTATCTGCAAAAGTCACTTTGCACAAAAAACTTGATTACTGACACTGCACAGTGTAATTATGAATATATACTGCTATGTGTTATTGTGACCTTGAAAGGTAATATTTTACACAATTTTTTACCTAGACTACTGACCATACCCTCCCTGTCCACAGACACAGTATGAATAATTATACATGTTTCTTGAGGACCTTGGAAGTCACTGTACACATGATACCTGACCTAATTTACTGACCGCACTAATTCTACATGTCCACAATATACATGCATTTCCTGGTGACCTTGACAGGTAAAAAAACACTTGTCATGACCTTAATCATGCCCCCTGCTTACCCTGTCCACAGTACAAAGTCCACATCCTGTTTCAGTTCTCCTAGTTTAGAAATGGAGGCCTGGATAAGTTCCCATGGAGCATCACACCATTGGTCACCAAACTGACCTGGACTGGGAATATCCGCACCATTACAGGACAATTGTTCCGTCCAGTAGGAGAAGTCCCAGTGAAAGTCAGTCACATGCCAAAACCAGCCTGAAAATGGCAGAGACATTTCACCTGACATAGTTTTTGATGTATCTCCTTCGCACAAAGTTTCAAAATATGACGGCAAAATGAAAAATTGTATTTTTTTAATTCTTTATCACACAATCCTGAGTTTTAATATCCCTGAAGGAGAAGGCTTTTGAAAACACTTTGGGAAAAGGAGAAAATGCTGGTCACCAGCATTTTCTCCTTTTCCCACAATGTTTTCTACCCTATCAAAGAAAAATTGTACTATTTGAACCTCACTGAAAGTGTCGTCTGCAAATGCTTTCAATTTAGACAAGGCTAAAATTGTCTCGTCTGGTAAAGGGTTAATTCTTTACCACACAATTCTGAGTTTTAATATTCCTGAAGAAGCTGAAGGAGAAGGCTTTCAAGAACACTTTGGTAAAAGGAGAAAATACTAGTAGCCGGCATTATCTCCTTTGCCCACCATGCTTTCTACCCTTTCAAAGACAATCTCCACCCTTTTAGCCACATTTACTTTGTTGTCTGCAAATGTTCTGGATTTGGACGAGTCCAAAATTCTGTTGTTTGGTGAAGAGTTAAAGCAGTACTGTGATAACCTACAGCATTGTTAATGTTGTAACCCTTTACCGGACAATCCCTAGTTTTAACGACCCTATGATATTTCTAAGCTTTTTTGAAAACATTGTGGGAAAAAGAGAAAATGCTGGTTTACCAGCATTTTCTCCTTTTCCTACAATGTTTTTCATCCTATTAAAGACAAATCTGATCATATGAGTCAGTTTAAATTTGTTGTCTGCAAATGCTTTCAATTTGGCCAAGGCTGAATTTTTTGTCGTTCGGTAAAGAGTTAAGCAGTGTACAGATTTACGACTATGTTTTCAAAGTTTCTACAAATAACACATGTAAATACATGTTTGTAGATCTAGATAGATCTATGTGTTAATTAATTGCGAAATTCTCTTTATAGATTACTAACAACTTCGTCCATAGTGCTGTATATGTTTCTTTACATTCTGTGGAGTCTGATCTTGATCTGCACTGAGGCTTTGGATGATTGAGGTGCTCAGTTCTGTGACAGCATATAAGTGTCATTTTATCATTGACAACATTTTCAACACCTATGCTACTAAGCCAAACTGAAGAGTTTAGATCAAGATCAAACTGCACAGAATATGCAGTCTGATCTTGAATCTTCACTGTCCAATAAAGAGACATATGTTTCCTCTCCCAAAAATAACTGTGAAATAGCAATATTTGGGGTTTTACTATCGCATTGAAAGTTTCATATTAGTTATTTAGTTGGCAAAAAGGGTTAAATACCAAATGATGAAATGAACAATTACCTTCTTCCGCAATGGTTGCTCCCAAGGCGCAATAAAGCACATATGTAATTACACAAATATTCACAGACATGATAAATGACTAGAGTATTTATAGATAACACAGGCAAACACTTGTATGTACATGTATTTGTGAATTATTTTACCTATTTCTTCCAGACTGGTTGATACTGCATGACTCAACTCGGCAGAAAACAAGTTACAGGTGGTCACCTGTGGCAAATTACTCAAGATCAGTTACAAGTTCTTCATTATGTCACAATATTTTTGTTTCTGCCTCTGCATTGTGTTTGTATTGGTCTTTTTTTCTGTGTAGCTGTATGTGCTGGCTTTTGACCTACTTTTTGGTTCTGATGACAAATGAATAAATAGAAATTTGTGATTGGTCAAAAAAGGTAGACATGTTTATGCTAAGGGCCCCTGTGTTAAAAAACGTAGACATGTTTCTTCAAAGGGCCACTGCCTATTTGCCGGCGAATTCATGCCGTCTATCTTTTAAAAAAAAAAAAAAGATATTTCTTATTCCTTGATATAAACTCTTTCTCCCCGCCCCCCCCCCCCCCAACACAATTGCACATAAACTTTAAGTGATTGATTGGGTAGTGTGTTATGCCGCTTTCAACATTATTTCAATTATTTCAGTCAAATTACGACAGCTTGGTTATTCATGTATGTCCTTGGTTTCAACAGTACTTGGCTAGAGCTCTGAAGTGTCTTGCCAAAGGAGACTTCCACAAAGTCCTCAGTACTTCTAGTGAGGCGCGAATCTGGACCTCCACGATATGAGTCCCATACTTTATCACTGAGCTAAACAGGACCCTGAGAAACTTTTATCCTTAGTGTGAAAAGTTACAAAGTGAATAAACTACAGTTGCTTTTGCAGGTTATGTTGATTTAGATCAGACTGTTTTTTTCAGACATGGCAGATCAAGATCAGACTGCACAGACTGTGTTGTTTGGTGAAATATTCTGGCAAAAAAACCCTTGTCATTGCAATGTGGGTATCTTTTTTCCACTTGCAAAAAGTCCATTTGATTTATAAAGCCCTTCAAGGCTAAATATTAGCCATTGGCTTGTTTGACCCTTCACCACACGATCCAGGGTTTTAATGATCTTGAAAGAGAATGCTTTTGAAAACAGTGTGGGAAAAGGAGAAAATGCTGGTAACCAGCATTTTCTCCTTTTCCCACAATGTTTTCTACCTTTTCAAAGACAGAAAACATCATTTCAGCTTCATTTAATTTGTTGTCTGCAAATGCTATGAATTTGGTCCAGTTCAAAATTTTGTCGCTTGGTAAAGAGCTAAAGACGTAGATCTATACATGTATCACAAATGTTCGCATAAATGTATCCTACAGCGCATGTTTTTTTGTCATGGATAGTGAATCAGAAGTGCACCTATATATTTTTTGCACATATTGTAATACTGTTGATGCACTGAAACAAGTAGCATTTTCTTCGGGTAGTATTAGTAAAGAGAAAAGAAAAAATAAAAGATCTGTGAACTGTCACCGTGAAATAACTAAACTGATTCTGTTGACACGGCGTTACACACCAAACAAGCAAACAAAAGCAGGAAACTTAAAGCTGTGGAATTATAGTGTTTTCCACTTTGAATATTATTGTGGAAAAAATGAGAAATCGCCCCTAATGAACATTTTCTCCTTTTATCACTCTGTCTGCTGAGCTTTAATCCAATTTTTTCCTTAAAAAAGTTAACTACAACAGTGACCTTCATCCCTGTTTTCTGACGAAATAAGCACGGATATGTGCCATTTTTGTTTTTTGTTATTGTTTAGAATTATAAATACTGAGAGAGTGGAAATTTTAAGAAAACTCTGTCCGTTAGAAAGTATTTATTTATTAAGGATTAACCCTTAATTCGGTCAAATTATCTCCCTTTTTAACTCAACGGTCTACATATAACATGCATATTTGTACATTTACCATGCTCAAATCCAGGCTTTTATATTTTTTTTGTGCAAAACTAAATGAATTTTCATTAAAATGATGTACATTTGTATATTTTTCCGGTAATTTTCCTGTTTAACAGACTATTTAAGAAAGGAGTGTTAAATCCAATATAAGCTGAATTTTGTATAATATCTGTATAATACCTTTTTCAAAGGCAAATTTCTCAGAAACGAGCACGGTTACCCATATCTCTTTTTTACTCTAATCTCCAAGAGACAAAATGAGGTTTGTATGTGGAAAGTTTAAAAAAAAATCTGTCTAGTGGAAAATTTTGTGATATACGTCGTAAACTAAATATCATCGACATTTAGCACTACTGTTTAGTGCTAGTCTATATTTATAATGTATCAGCAGTCCTGCCTTACTCAGAGGTAAAGATGTAGGTTTGAAAATCTAAATGCCCAGGTTCGATCCACAGTTGAAGTTCTTTTTTTTTTTAGTATCCTTGGGTAACAAACAAAACCCGGGACATTGATGAATAAATAATTTTGACATTTCAGGTCTACGGCCCGTAACTCATCGGTCAACATCGACGGTTTCGTAAAGGCTATTCGGGCAATCTCGGCAGCTTCCGTCGTTGAATATGAGAGTCAGGGGCCGTAGACTCATTACCCCATTGGTATATATCTTGTAACATCCGGAAGTTTTCGTAAAGGCTATGCGGGCAGTCTCGGCAGCTTCCGTCTTTTAATATGAAAGTTAGGGGCCGTAGACCTTAATGTTAAAAGCAGTGTAAAACACCATTCAGTCTATCGAATGAAACCTTGGGTTCAATCCTCTCAGAAAGAGCTTAGTTTTTTTTGGGGAGGGGGGAGGGTGTCTTGTGTAAAGACACTAAGGAGCCCTGGCCTAGGGTAAGACACTTCAGAGACCTAGCCCAGAAAGCTCTGGTGAAACCCAGGACATACATGAATGTGTGAGCTGATGCAAAGATATGACTGAAGTAAAATAAAAAACCTATCAATCAATAAATATGCTTAAGTAGATCTATCATGATCTACTTTAAATTTACATGATATTCTCTGAATCCCGCTTGTAGCCAGCTCTCTTAAAATTTCTCAATTTGCCTAAGTAGTGTTTTCACATTTATGACAGTGTTAACGTTGATACTTTACTGTGGTTTAGGGGCAAGAAGCTTTTGGAAAACAATTTGAGAAAAGGAGAGAATGTTGGTTCCAGTATTTTTACCTTTTCCCGTAATGATTTCTACCTTTTTAAACAAGTGCTTCTAATTTGGACAAGTCTGGATTTTGTCGTTCGGTAATTTATGCTGAAATCTGGTTTGCTGTAAAACCAATGTAAACGACTCAAAGTCTTGCAAGAAGAATTTACGCTGGATTATACTCTAAACGTTACAGGATTTTGAGTGATTCCATGTGTAAAAATCTCGATGGACGTTTTGTTGTGACAAAGCAGGAGATCAGCGGGAAATCACCTAAAAATTTTTCACTCTAAAAATAGATTTTTGGAAATTCCATCGTATGTCACGTGAGTGGAAACAACTGATGGACAGGCTCATGGTAAAAATAGACTTCTCAAAAAACCCAAATAAGTCACATGACATTTTTGCGTTGACACTAAACAGACCAAAAGTAAAACAATTTTGTATGCCGTAGGAGTGTAGATCTGTATGTCGTACAGCCGGGTAACAAAGACCAACTCGGTAAAATATAAATAAAACAAGCCGGAAATCGAGTTGGGAAGGACAGGAAAGGTAAACTAACTCCAATCTGAAGGAAAGCTCCGATTGTATTTTTTTGTGATTGATTCTCCGCTCTTACAGTAAACAAATATTGATCTAGAACCTGATCAATCTTCAATTATTTTCTAACAACATTTTGTGGTGTATTAAGCACTGCCAGTTTTAGATTGTTCAAGAGACAGGGATGGTCTAATTAACCTCTGTAGCACACGACTACAAATTCTAGACTTCCGAAATTTTAACGATCCTCAGGTAGAAGACTTTTGATACCATTGTGGAAAAAATAGAAAATGCTGGTAACCAGCATATGTTAGTGTTGAACCTAACTATACAGAGTTCTCAGTAGTTTCAAAAGCCCTCATCTCCAGAGTTGGTAAAACACAGAACTTTTTAGTGAAGGGTATATGGACATACTTCAGCTGACAGTGCAGCTAGCTGCAAAATCCTGACTTTTAACAACCCTGAGAAAGAAGCCTTTTGAAAACACTGTGAGAAGAGGAGAAAATGCTGGTAACCAGCATTTTCTCCTTTTCCCATGATGCTTTCTCCATTTTCTAGAGCCAATCCCATCATGTTAGCTGTATTTGATTTGTCATCTGCAAATGCTTTCAATTTAGACAAGTTTAATCCTTAGAGAACTGGCTAAACCCAATGGACATTTTCAGTCTAGAAATAAGACCAAAATAATTGCAATTTCAAGGTTCCTTTTGTCCACAACATTCCAGCAAATTGGACAGTGTAAATGGTCAGAGATCAGACTGGCTGCACATTTTTTTGCAGTCCGATCTTGATTTACACTGCCGCAAAGGTAACTATTGTCATGAAAGGCACTTTAACCCTATACCACACAATTCTGAGTTTTAAATACCCTGAAGAGAAAGGCTGTTAAAAACAATGTGGGAAAAGGAGAAAATGCTGGTAATCAGAATTTTCTCCTTTTCCCAAAATGTTTTCTACCCTATCAAGAATAAATTTCATCATTTTGGCATCTTTTAATTTGTCATCTGCAAATGCTTTCAAATTGGAGCAGTCTAAAATTTTGTTTCGTAAAGACTTACAGGGTAAAATTTTGTCATGTAGTAAAGAGCTTATGTACTATTGTTACAGATAAAATGGATGAAAAGAGAGATCCAGTGAGAAAAATTGATGGTACTCCAATCTTTATAAAGGACCTGGGTAAGTTTATGTTTACAACAGGATGGTTTATAAGCTCTTGAACTTTTTACCTGACTAGAAAGGAAAAACTGCTGGTTACCAGCATTTTTTCCTTTACCCACAATGTGTTTTTCATAAACTATTTTCCACAGGACAGGTCCTTAGGCATCCAAAAAGCTCATTGGACTTGTCTCTGAAAAAGTAGAGAACACTTCCAGCATTTTCTCCGTTTTCCACTATGTTTTCAAAACCCTTCTCCCTTAGGGTCTTTAAAACTTGGAATCGTATGGTAAAGGGTTAAGGGTGTAAGGAAAGGAGCAGTTGCATTGTTGAAGGACAAGGAAGAGTTATAAGTAAATCTCTTAATTTCAGATAGGACCTTTGATAGATGGGTTCACACAGGGAGAAATATAACAGTCAAGAAATGTTCACCTGACAGCCCCGTGGCAAGGATCAAGCTGAGAGACCCCAATGTAAGAACTTTGTTGTTTGTGAACTTCTTAAGCATTACCTTAAATTTGTTTTCTTTTTCAGGCAGTTTAGATCAAGATCAGACTCTGTACTTGGGTCTGCACTGTTCTTATGTTTGTGAAATATTCTGCTCAAAACTGAATGTGTGTTTGTATTTCAAATGTAAAATACCCTCTAACCCTTTGTCAAATGATCCCTGTTTAACTCTTTACCAAACAAAAAAATTTTGGACAGTTCCAAAGTTGAGAGCATATGCAGACAACAAATTAAATGTTGATCAAATGGTGATTTCTGTACTTGATAGGGTAGGAAACATTGTGGGAAAAGGAGAAAAATGCTGATTACCAGCATTTTCTCCTTTTCCCACAATCTTTTCAAAAGCTTTCTTTCTCAGGGTTGTTTAAAGTCGGGAATGAGTGATAAAAGGTTAAGAAGCTGAGGAAGACTGCCTTTGAAAACATTGAGGGAAAAGGAGAAAATGCTGTTTCTTTGGCAGAACGTTTATTATGAAGTACATGTATTGTAGATGTATTAGTAAAGATAGATACATGAACATGTATGAAGCTTTTTCTAGATAATTTCTATTTTATCTAGATAATTTCAAAAACCACTGTGTAAATGAGCTGAACAATTTACTGATGTTTTTCCTCTATTATTTACAGGTTTATCCAATCACAAGACATATCAGGGGTAGAGTTATTCTAATATCAAACACAGGATATCAGGCCCTTAAACTACTGAAGAATCTATTTGAACAACTGCAGTACAAAATTAGCATCAACACTGAGAAAACAGCAGAGGTGAGTTTTGTTCTTGACCCCTGGAGGGCCGAATAAACCCAGTGGAGATCTTTGGACCAGGAATAAGACCTAATTAACCAATAAAGCGCTGGAACCGAGTAAAGTTGCTTTTGCGGACAGTGTAGATCAAGATCAGACTGCACAGAATGTGCAGTCTGATCTTGCATCTACACTGTCCGCCACTTTGTTACATATTCTGGCCATAACAACAGTGAAAATTCGGTATAGCAGATTCTTTTCATAATTGAAGAGGTCCATTATATTAATTCAGTACTGTAAGTGTTAATTACAATTTGATGGCTGCATTTAGTGTTTAAGCTAAGTTGACAGTGTAGATCAAAGATCAGACTGGATGTTTTGTGCAGTCTAATCTTGACCTACACTGGCAGCATATGCACATATAGTCATTTTAAAGCTAAAATTCTTCACCAAACAATCCTGAGTTTCATTGACCCTGATAAAAAGGGCTTTTGAAAACATTGTGGGAAAAGGAGAAAATGCTGGTAACCAATGAACAGCATTTTCTCCTTTTTCCACAGTTTTTTCTACCCTTGTCAAAAATGAATCCCTTCATTGATTTTTCACCAAACAATCCCATGTTTTAACAGCACCAAGTAAGAAGACTTTTGAAAACATTATGGCAAAAGGAAAAAGTGCTGGTTACCACTCACTTCTCTACCCTTTCAGAAATTAAAGGTTCTGCAAATCCTTTCAATATGGAAAAGTCTAAAATTTAAATGTTTGCTGACAACAAAGTTTTAGAGTCCTACATGTTGAAAGCATTTGCAGGTAACAAATCAAAAGTGGCTCAAGAGATATGTTTTCAAAGGAATGGAAAACATTGTAAAAAAAGAAAAAAATGCTGGTAACTAGTATTTTCTACTTTTCCCACAAATCTTTCTACCCATTCAAAGACAAATACTGTTGTTTGAGCCATATTTAAGCCAGGAGAATTAATGCTTTAACTCTTTTACCAATTAACAAAATTTTAGACTGGACCAAATTGAAATGACAGATGACAAACTAAATATTGCTTAAAAAGCAAGATTTGTTTGTGATAGGATAAAAAAAAAAAAACATTGTAGGATAAGGTGAAAATGCTGGTTACCAGCATTTTCTCCTTTTCCCACAATGTTTTCAAGAGCCTGTTTTCAGCGAATCATTAAAAGATTTTGTGGTAAGGGGTTTTGTATTTGCAAGGATAGTATTTTGTGGTTAGTAAAGAGTTACATGGTTATGGATCATAGAAAATATCATACATGGGAGAGGACTTAGAACATAAAAAGTCAAAAATGCTAGTAAGCAGCATTTTCTCCCTGTCCTTCAATGTTTTCTACTGCAACTAATATTTTCACCATTTCCTACAATATTTTTGAAACACAAATCTCATCATTTTAGCTACATGTGATTTATTGTCTAACAATGAAGGCTTGCAATTTGACATGGGATAAATAATGTTATTTTGAGTTGAGAACTATCATGTGTTTGATTTTCAGGAAGTGAAGGAAATAGTCCAAAATGAGGCTTCAAAAGATGACAACCGCTATATTGACTCCTTTATCATTATTATATACGGAAACCCAGACAACTTTGACTTTGGTTTTATGGCGGAGATGTTGAATCCAGAGAATGCACCAAGTCTTATAGGAAAACCAAAGTTACTCTATGTTATAGGTATCATTATAATCTCATACTGTACATGCTACTTTTAGATATACCAAAGTATATTTGATCCATGCTCTGTGAAAAAGGGGTTTAATGCATCTGCAAAAAGTATCGACCCAGGCTGACCTGGGCTGAAACTTTTTGCTATTGGACAATTTTCTGTATGTCCAAGGACCAGTGTATCCCATGATTAAGTTAGTTGTTAAAAAAGTGGATATTATGGGTCCATAAGTAGGTGATGGCTTGCTTGGTACCATGGATCACGGAGATGCATTAAGGCCCCTTTTGTCAGAGCATGGTTCATTTGTAATTATACAAGAACAAACATTTCAAAAGTGAAAGTAAAGCTATACTCATGGTAGAAGGACCAATTACTCCTTTTCTTACAATGATATCCAAAGCTGTTGCAGGTGCATAAGCCATTACATTTCACAAAAACATGATAATATATATGTTTCACTAAATTTTGGTTTTGATCAAGTCATCATTTAGCTCACATACTCATTCATCATTTTATTGTAATAAGAAATTCCGTAGAAGCCACATGATTGGCTGGGATATTCTGGTCCAGCCAATAAGATGACTGGTCTTTTAATTAAGGATAAGAACTGAATTTAGAAATTGCTAACCCATTATTTGTATGGATGTATTGAGAATCACTTGTTGTAATTTTTTCATGAAGTGGCTGTTGCAATTTGCAATATTTGATTTTTTTTTCTCTGTTCATGGAAATGTCCATATTATGCTTTTAAAAAGCAGTCTTCATGCTAATAATGCCAAAAGAAGCTCAAATGAATTGAATATTTTATTTATGAAATAAAAGACCAAAATACTGCACTTTCAGGGCTGTTTTTTCTGTACTATTTGAACATAGTGGACCATGTAGATCAAGATTCAGATTGCATGTTTTGTGCAGTTTGATGAAAAATTGATCTTGATAAACACTGTCTAAAGAAACTATAGTTGAAACAGGAACCCTGCATTTTAACCCCTAAGCTCCTAAGCGTGACTTACTGACCTTTTGCGGACAGTGTAGAGCAAGGTCAGACTGCACAGATCTTGCAGTCTGATCTTTGATCTACACTTTACGATAAAGAGATATTATTCCCCAAAACATAACTTGAAAATTGCAATATTTAGGTTTTTAGTTCACCTGAGCACAACATGCTCAAGGGGAGCTCTTAGGATCATGTTGTGTCCGTCGTGCGGTGTCAACATTTCTTTAAACATCTTCTCCTCCTAAACTGCTGGGCCAATTTAGACCAAACTTGGCTGGATTGTTCCTTGGGAGGTCCTCTTTAAATGTGTTCACAGAATTTGATTCCATCAAAAACTCTGGTTGCCATGGCAACCAAATGGAATTTTCTAAGAAATTCTTTAAAAATCTTCTCCTCTGAAACTGCTGGTGAGATTTTGAAATAATTTCACAGAAATGTTTCTTGGGTGACCCTTTTCAAAATTGTTCGTGAAATTTCAATCCGTCGAAAAAAGTAGCCGTGGAAGGGGGGGGGGAGCTCTTTGCACTGTATGGACTTAAAGAAATTCTTTGAAATTCTTCTTCTCTTAAACCACTCATCAGATTTTGAAATAATTTCACAGAAATGTTCCTTGGGTGCCCCTTTTGAAAAACTGTTCGTGAAATTTTGATCCAACAAGAAACATGGCTGTGGTGGTGGGGGGCTATTTGCACTATACGGACATGAAGAAATTCTTAAAAATTCTTCTTCTCTGAAACCACTGGTCAGATTTTGAAATAATTTCACAGAAATGATCCTTTGGTGACCTTTTAATTTTCATCAAAAGATTGTATAGGTATTTTGATGAAAAGGACTATTGCAGACGTCAACCTATACCAGATACATGTGAGTGAGTGCATGGGTGAGAAATGCTGATATGCACACAAAAACATGGCTGTGGTGATGATTGTACAGGTGGTGACAGATTTTGAAATGATTTTTATGGGTGACCTTTTCAAAATTGCTTGGCAAAATAATGATTTTGTTTCCAAAATTTCAATACTTCAAAAAAAATTGGCTATGGTCCTCTCAAAAATTCAGGTGAGTGAACGAGGGCCATCTTGGCCTTCTTGTTTACTATCGAATTGAAAATTTCAGTTTAGTTATGTAGCGGGATAAGGGTTAAGATAAATGATGATATATCTATTCAGGTGATGAAGATATTGTTGATCAAGTGAATGAAATCAAGTTAAACAACAATGACCCAGACTACATGCTGGCTTCTACAGGTAACCTACTTCTCTTTGCTTTCTTCAAGTATCTATTCCTTTCTCTCTGTTTCTCTCTCTCTCCACTCTCTCTCCCATTCTGCCCTGCCCATTCTGCCCTGCCCATTCTGCCCTGCCCATTCTGCCCTGCCCTGCCCTGCCCTGCCCTGCCCTGCCCTGCCCTGCCCTGCCCTGCCCTGCCCTGCCCTGCCCTGCCCTGCCCTGCCCTGCCCTGCCCTGCCCTGCCCTGCCCTGCCCTGCCCTGCCCTGCCCTGCCCTGCCCTGCCCTGCCCTGCCCTGCCCTGCCCTGCCCTGCCCTGCCCTGCCCTGCCCTGCCCTGCCCTGCCCTGCCCTGCCCTGCCCTGCCCTGCCCTGCCCTGCCCTGCCCTGCCCTGCCCTGCCCTGCCCTGCCCTGCCCTGCCCTGCCCTGCCCTGCCCTGCCCTGCCCTGCCCTGCCCTGCCCTGCCCTGCCCTGCCCTGCCCTGCAACATGGGAGATTCTGGGTTTACATTTACATATTACAATTATGGTACATGATTATTTGTACATGTTTCTATGTTTCAGGTTTTAATGGAGTCATGTTCTATATCTACATACTGTGCATGTTTGTACATGAACTCTCGGCTCAGGATATCTGGAAACTCGTAAGTAGACAGACATACTTTTTGCTTTTGAACGCATGGGAATACATGTAATTCATTTAGCTTTTATAGGGTCAAGGAACGTTAAGATCATACTGCTGAGAAATTGTTTTTGTTTCTTAACTCTTTACCATACAATCTGGATATTTAACAACCTTGAGAAAGAAGGCTTTTGAAAGCATTGTGGGAAGAGGAGAAAATGATGGTAACCAGCATTTCATTTTCTTTCCTGCATTGTTTTCCACCCTTTGAATGAAAAATTTTGTGTTTTAAGTAAAATTTTTGTTGTTGTCTGCAAATGCTTTCTATTTGGGCAAGGCTTAAATTTTGTTGTCTGGCAAAGGGTTATTAAACCTCCATCATGCAAAGTTTTTACGAAATATTTTAGTGAAAGAAGCCTTTGGTTGAATTAGTCTTAATATTGGAAAATGAGTCTTACCACTCAACGAAATTTTAGACTTGTTCAAACTGAAAGCATTTGCAGACGACAAATTAGATACAGCTGAAATGGTGGTAGTTGTCTGTAAAAAGGGTAGAAAACCTTGTGAGAAAAGGAGAAAATGCTTGTCTTACGAACAAAGTCCGTAACAAAGAAACAAATGAACAAATGCATGGCAGAAATACAGGGACCGGGCAGGATTCAAACCTAGAACACCCGGACGAAAGGCCAATATCATAACCACTGAGCTAAAGAGATATCTCCCTAACGCAGTTGTTAGGTATTGTATTTAAAGCGGGACGAAGCCATGCATGAAGGAGTGGTCTCCCGTAACAGCTGGTTACCAGCATTTTTTTCTTTTCCCACAGTGTTTTCAAAAGCCTTCTTCCTCAGGATGGTTAAAACTATGGACTGTGTGATAAAGGGTTAAACAAACAAACCAGATAGGTACAAGATAGTGGACAAACCAGTGCTTAGACATTACAGATGGATCACTTTTTAGACCGATACATTTTTTCTTTTTCCCACAATGTTTTGAAAAGCCTTCTGCTACAGGGTCATTAAAACTCGGGACTGTGTGGTAAAGATTTAAACAAACAAACCAAAATTTAGATATAAGATAGAAGACTAACCAGCTCTTTGTTATTACAGATGGATCATTTTGCAGACCGACACAGATTTGCTGTTGCTAGTCACTGTACCTTAACTAAGGAATTCTATTTCTTCCCAGGTCTCACTAATTCAGGTAAAGGATTTTTGTTCCTTTGGCATTCTGCATCTTGTTCATTCCCTTGTAAAAATTACCTTTCATAACCTGCCCAGGTTGGGGATCCAATCCACCTCCTCTTGCTAACAATCTACCACGTCATTACAAAAGCCAGCTTGGTAAAAGGCAGTACAAGTGCCAACTTATACCTTACCATGCTACATTTTTTCCAAACAATGCCATGCTTTTTGACTGTGAAGAAGTAAGCTTTGAAAACACTGTGGAAAAAAAACAATGCTTATCCTTTTCCCAGTGTTTTTAAAAACTCTCTCCTGATGGATCATAAAAACACAGGATTGTATGGTAAAGTGTAAGTCTAATATTGTTTTGACAGACCTTAGTCAAGGCATTCAGAACGTGGACCCCAAGAATAAAGACATACTTGTTACCAGCATTTTCTTCATTTTCCACAAATATTTTTAAAAGTATTCTTACACATTTTGTTAAAACACAATCATGTATGGTAAAGCATTAACCCTATGTTACCTGAAGGTCATTTAACTCTTTACCACACAATCCTGAGTTTTAACGACCCTGAGGAGGAGGAAGCCTTTTGAAAACATTGTAGGAAAAGGAGAAAATGCTGGTAACCAGCATTTTCTCCTTTTCCCACAATGTTTTCTACCTTTCTCACGACATGTTTTATTTTTACAGTCATATTTATTTTGTCGTCTGCAAGTGCTTTCAATTTGGTATAGCCTGAAATTTTGTCGTTTGGTAAAGAGTTAAACATAGACTTTATGGTAAAGTGTTAATCTAGAACTGTCAAGACATTTGTCATCGTCTTTGGTCTTCTATGCCCTCACCATTTGGAATACGCCTATGAGGTGAGCAAATTTGGATGTTTAGAGGATGGATCCAAGGACGGTTAACAAGCAGATTACCATTAATTTCTTAGTTTCCCACAATGATTTCAAAAGCCTTCTACCTCATCATTGTTAAAAGACAGTCAGTATGGTATAGTTTCGTAAAGGTCAGTAAAATAGAGCTTGTCCAGTGAAGTGTACATCACACATGATTGTGTTCTGTCTTGACAGAATTAATTCAAGATGTTCAGAACATGGATTCCCAGGAATATTGACATGCTTGATACCAGGATTATCTCCTTTTCCAACAATGTTTTCAAAATTCAACCTTCTCAGGAAGATTACAAAACACTGATGGTAAAGTAAAAGTGTTAATCCAGTTCTGTTTCCTCATAGTCTTTAAAATGCAATCTTGGTAGCAAAGTGTTAATCTAAACTGTTTTGACAGAACTAAGTCAAGACGTTCAGAACATGGATCCCAGGGACATGGACATGTACCTACAGATGCTCGAACATGACAAAATGAGAACCTATAACATGCGACTTATGTTTGTTGGTTTATACGGTGCTGGGAAGACGTCCACTGCCAGGAGAATTATGGGTAAACCAATCGATGATGTTGAAAGTACTGATGGAATTGATGTGTATATTGGGAAGTGTAAAATTGATATCAGAAATGAAACATGGACAACTTTAGAAGGTATGTCTATCTTTTCTTTGGATGATGTTTTCATTGCAAACAGGTGCATTCACATATAATTAACTCTTTATTATATGAAAAAATTTTGTACTTGTCCCAATTGGAAGCATTTGCAGACGACCAAATGAATGTGACTCAAAAATTAAATTTTGGTTCTCATAAAGATGGAAAATATTGTGGGAAAAGGAGAAAATACTTGTTACCAGCATTTTCTCTTTTTCCCACAGTGTTTTCAAAAGCTTTTTCCTCGGGATAGTTAATAGTCAGGATTGTATGGTAAAGAGTTCACCGGCAGTTTTTTTAAAATTTTGGTGAGAAAAAGAAACTGTTACTCATCCATCTGATTTAAAGAAGAAAAAACCTTTCAAAATTTTTTGATGACGGTAACCAGCATTTTCTCCTTTTCTCACAATGCTTTCTGTCCTTTCAAACACAAATGATATCATTTGAATCACATTTAAAATGTTATGTGTAAATGCTTTCAAATTGGACTAGTCTACATTTTTGTCGTCTGGTAAAGAGTGAACCTTTTACCACACAATCCTGTGTTTTAATGACCCTGAGAAAAACACTGAAAACACTGTGGAAAAAGGAGAAAATGCTGGTAACCAGCATTTTCTCCTTTTCACACAAGTTTTCTACCCTTCCCAAAATAATTTTCAATTTTTCAGTCACATTTATTTTGTCGTCTGCAAGTGCTTTGAATTTGGACTAGTCTACATTTTTGTTGTTTGGTAAAGAGTTAAAACACATTTTGAGCATCCCTTCACTGTTTACAAAGAGATAAAATTCTAGACCTGTCCAAATTGAGAGTGTTTACAGAAGATAAACTCCTCCTTTTCCAACAATGTTTTCAAAAGCCTTCTTCCTCAGGATTGTTAAAACACTGGCCTGGCTCAAAGGGTTAGGTTGAACTGTATTTGACTGAAGATGGCAGAATTATTTTTCATTTCCTTCCACAGACAGACACTCAAACATGCCCTATACAAAACTTTCCCGTCTGCTTCTGACTGATGAGGAATCTGCAACAAAAGTGCCCGACATTAAAAATCTGGAAAAAACCACACCACAAGATGAAAGACCGAGGGCCTCATACAAGAGCAGGTCGGAGGGGTTTCCAGGTCACCTTGACCTTGATAGACGTTGGGAGGATTATGGTCATATTGCTGAAGGACAAAATAAGCGTAAAAGAACAGATCCAGATGATTTGTGTTTGACATCACCAATGTCCGTAGATGCTGAGGTACACTATGTGTATATTTGAACCAAGCTCTGTGAAAGGGGGCATCTGCAAAAAGTATCACCCTAGGCCAAAACTTTTTGCTTTTGGTCAATTTTCTGCTTGTCAAAGGAATAGTCTACCTCATGATTCAGCTGGTTGATAGACTAAAATGGACTTTATGAATCCATTAATTTGTGATGACTTGCATAATATCAACCATCATGGTAGATGCATTAAACCCCCTTTTGCCAGAGCATGGCTCATTTAATTTGTCTTCAGTTCACAAAATGGTTTTAACTCTTTACAAACAACAAAATTTTAGACATGTCTGAATTGAAAACATTTGCAGATGGAAAATTTAATGTGGCACAGTGGATAGGACTTTTATGAGAAAGATTGAAAGCATTGTGGGATAGGGAGAAAATTTTCTCCTTTTCTCACAATGTTTACAAAAACTGTCTTTCTCAGAGTTTTAAACCTCAGGACTGTGTGATAAAAGGTTAAGTACCACGCAATGTCGTGTTTTAATAGCTCAGAAGAAGAAGGCTTTCTCCTTTTTCCACAACTGTTTTTTAATCATCTAAATACAAATATATTACCAGAGCCAGGTTTGATTTGTCGTCTGCAAATACATTCAATTTGGATATGTCAAAAAGTTGTCATTTCATAACGACCTAAGTCTTAACTCTTTACTTAAACCTGTACCACACAATCCCGACTTTTAACAAAGAAAGCTTTTTAAAACACTGTTGGAAAAGGAGAAAATGCTGATAACCAGCATTTTCTCCTTTTCCCACAAGGTTTTCTTTCCTATCACAGACAAATTTTATCATCTGAGTCACATTTAATTTGTCGTCTGCAAAAGCTTTCAATTTGGACGAGTCTAAAATTTTGTGGTTTGGTAAAGAGTTTACCACAAAATATGGCCAAAATGATGGGTTTGTCTTTGAAAGGGTAGAAAACATGGTGGGTTTTTGAGTACATTGTCAAGAAAAGGAGAAATGTTGCTGTTTATCAGCATGACATAGCTTATCTTAGCACAAAGTGCTCAAGGTGGGCTTTTGGGATTATGCTGTTTCTTTCTTACGTCGTTTGTCATGCTTCGTGCGTCTTCTGTCGTCTGGGCAACAACAGTTTACCTTGTGTGTAGTCTAGAGGCCATATTTTCAGTCAGATACTCATTGAAATTGATCAGAGTGTTCGTCACGATAATATCTCAGACGACTTTCAAATTGATTCATGTTGGGTCAAAAAGAGGGCCACCGGGTCATATCTTAGAAATATCTTTTGTGCACTCTAGAGGCATAATTTTCAGTCCTATACCCATGAAAATTGGTCAGAGTGCTTGTTTTGATATTATCTCAAACAAATTTGAAATTGGGTCATGTCGGGTCAAAAAGCAAGTCACCAGGCCAAATCGTAGAAAAACCTTAGTGCACTCTACTCTAGCACTCAAGAGGCCACATTTTCAGCCTTATACTCAGGAAAATTGTTGAGAGGGTTTGTTTTAATAATAATCTCAAACAAGATTGGATTGGGTTTATCAGTCAAAAAGTAGGTCACCGGGCCAAATCAGAAAAAAATCATGTATGCACTATTGCAGCCAGATTTTTAGTCTGATACTTATAAAACTTGCTTAAAATGTTTGTCTTGCTGATATCTTTAACACTGAAATTTGGTCAGATCATGTAAAACAGTAAGTCTCTTGGCCAATTCTTAGAAAAACATTGTTTGCAATGTAGAGGCCACATTTTCAGTTTGATACACATGAAACCGTGTGAAAATGTTTTACCTACTCATACTCGTTGATATCTCAGAGAACTTCAAAATTTGGTCAGAACAGATGAAAAAGTAGGTCATGGGGCCAAAAAGCTTTCTAGTGTACCCTGTAGAGACCACATTTTCAGTCTGGTACTCATGAAATATTATCAATATGTTATCTTGATGATATCTCATAAAGTTCAAAATTCAGTCACAACAGATCAAAAAGCAGGTCATTGGGCCAAATCTTATAAAAATCTTGTGTACAGCCTATAGGCCTCATTTTCAGTCTGATACTTATGAAATATGGTCAAAGTATTTCTCTTGAAGGTACGAGCTCGTATCTCTGATAAGCTAAAAAATCATTCGAGTCAGTCAAAAAGTAGGTCACTTACATTCATGTTTTACATCATTACAACCAGGATCTCTTCAATTTTACCATCCCTAGATGACTTTACTCAGGTGAGTGCTTTAGGGCCAATGGCCCTCTTGTCTCTTTTTCTTAGGATGTTTTCAAAAACCTACTTAACTCTTTATCACATAATCCTAAGTTTTAAAGACCCTGATGAAAAAGCCTTTTAAAAACACTGGAAAAAGGAGAACATGCTGGCAACCAGCATTTTCTCCTTTTCTCACAATGTTTTCTACCCTTTCAAAGACAAAACCCCATCATTTGAGCCACGCTGAAATTGTTGTCTGCAAATGCTTTCATTTTGAAGTAGTCCGAATTGTTATCACTTTCTCTTCAACAGATTGGTTCACCAAAAAGATTGTCCAGCGAGGAATCAGTTACCTCAGATTTTGAGATGATTGACGAAGACATGGTCCTAGAGCACAGGGAGTCTCTTAGTATAGCTCAAAGAGTGTTCCAGAAGTCAAAAGAATTTAACGGTGATAAAATGGAATAAACCCTTTACAACACAATGCCAAGTTTTAGTGACTTTTAAGAATAAGACTCTTTAAAATGCTGAGGGAAAAAGGAGAAAATGCTACTATCCAGCATTTTCTGCTTTTCCCATAATGTTTTCTTCCCTACCAGAAACAAATTTCAATTTTTCAGTCACATTTATTTTGACATCTGCAAATACTTTGAATTTGGACAAGTCTAAAATTTTTGTCATTTGGTAAAGGCTTAACTCTTTACTAAAATAACAAAACTTTGGACAGAACCAAATTGAAACCATTTGCATACAATAAATTGAATATGTTAAATTGGTGACTTCTGTCTCTGATAGGGTAGAAAACATTGTGGGAAAAGGGGAAAATGATGGTTACCAGCATTTTCTGCTTTTCACACAATGTTTTCAAAAGTCTTCTCTTTCTGGTTTGTCAAAAGTCAGGATTGTGTGGTAAAGGGTTATCTTCCAAATATAAATTGAAAACCACAACACAAAGAAGGTTACAGTAAATCATTATCAACTCTTGAAGCACCTTTGAAATTAAAGTTGGCTTTGCCACAAGTGTAGATCAAGACAGACTTCTCTTTTCTGAGATATTCTTGAAAAGAATTGAAATTGCAATTATACAGGTTTTATTTTTATATTTAAAAACTCTGCTGGGTTTATTCGGTGCTCTAGGAGTTGAGTTATCCAACATTTCACTATTTTGGCTCCCAAAAGCAGATGCAAATAACTGCTTCTGCGTATGATTCTGAAGTAATCGAGCTTTGTATGAAAGTAAGGTAACAGAGAGGTCATATATGAGTGGTGCTCTGAAGAAAGTGGGGTTTAACTCTTTATCAAATGACAAAATTCTAGACTTGCAGATGACAAGTTAAATGTGGCGCAGATGATGAAATTTTAATTTGAAAGATTAGAAAACATTGTTGGAAAAGGAGAAAATGCTGATTACCTGTAATTTCTCATTTACCCACAATTTTTTCAAAAGCCCTCTCTTTCTTGGTTGTTAAAAATGGGATCATACGGTTAAGGATTCCTATACCACACAGTCCCAATTTTTAACTCCTCTGAGGAAAAACCTTTTGAAAACATTTTGGGAAAAGGAGAAAATGCTGGTAACCAGCATTTTCTCCTTTTCCCAAAATGTTTTCTACCATATCAAAGACAGATTCCATGATTTGAGCCACATTACCAGCACTTTCTCCTTTACCCACAATATTTTCAAAAGCCATTTTCGGAAGGGATCATATAATTCGGAATTGTGTGATAAAGAGCTAAAGAGTTAAATAATGGCTGAAGCTAAAATATTTCCAGGTGATCAAAACACAGAGGCGTCAGTTTCATTGTGGGACTTTGCGGGACAGTTTATATACTATGCCACACATCAGTTGTTCTTCAGTCCAAAAGCCATATACCTGCTGGTCATGAATATGGGAGACGACCTTGAAAAGACAATCCTTGACAACTGGTATTTCGACCTTCGAGGGAAGAAATCCATAGATGCACAAGGTCAGTTGCTTCATTGTTTTAACCTTTTCCCACACAGTTTTAATGACCCTAAGGAACAAGGCTTTTGAAAATATTGTGGGAAAATGCCTTTTTTTCTACAATGTTTTATAATCTTTTAAAGACAAATCTCATTATTTAAACTAATTTTGAGATTGGACCAGTGTTAAATTTTGTTGTTTGCTATAGAAATAAGGCCTTTAACCCTTTACCACACAATCCAAAGTTTTAACAACCCTGTGCAAGAAACCTTTTGAAAACATTGTGGGAAATGGAGAAAATGCTGGTACCAGCATTTTCTCCTTTTCCCACAATGTTTTCTACCCTTTCAGAGCTAAGAAACAAATTCCAGCCACATCTAAATGTCCGTCTGCAAATGCTTTCAATTTGGACCAGTCTAAATTTTGTCGTGTGGTAAAGAGTTAAAACAATATTCTTTGCAATGTTACTGAAAATGTATTGGCTTGTAAATGAATTGCTTGCCATATGTTTTTGTGTTAAACCCTAATATTGTCATTACCTGTTGCATTTGAAGAAATTTTTGGGCAAAGATATCTAGGAAACCTCATAAAATGTCTGAAGTTAGGGGAATACTCTGCACTATAATTCATGTTATTTTACAGTAACAATATTCCAATTTAAGTAGTGATTAAAGTAGACATTAAGTAATAATTTAATATTGAAAGTATAATGTAAGCAATAATTTTATTTTGAAAGCAATATAATATTGAAAGTAATGATTTAAGTCATATTGTTTTAGTAAAAGAAGTAATATAAGTAATGTAATATATTGAAAGTAATAATGTAAGTTATAATCTTTAATTGAAAGTATAATGTAATACTGAAATTAATAATGTAAATCATAATGTAAATATTAGAGAAAAACCTTACAATCTCTCATTGTACAGTCAGTCCAAGTGTTAGTCTCTGACAGAGAAATTAATTTCAAAACTAAGTTAAAACCTGCCAAGTAGATGTGTCTTTTATTTACTTTTTGCTTGATTCTAAATTTTTTTTTCTGCCAGCCACTAATACATGTACATGGCCTGACCACACAATAACAGATTGTCATCTTCACAATATTTTCTATACTTTTAAATGGTATGTTTAAATTTAAATGTATTATGGCACCTGTTTTGATAATTTGACCTCTACCGGGCCTTTAAGTAAGAGTTAGACTATTGAATTTATCTTCAGCTGTTGTATTTTGGTTGTGAATTATACTGCCAATTATACAGAATTGTACATTAAACAATCCTACGAGGGTTGTTCGATATGTAATGTGTATTGTACGATATCTCAAAAGCATTCGACTCAAATATTGAAATGAACATTACATCCCTTCAAAGTATTCTCCGTGGTTTGAAATACATAATTTCAATCTCTGAATCCATTTCTGAAATGCGTCACGGTACGCTGATTTAGGTAGACCTCTGAGGCACTGACTGATGGCTGAGCCAAGGGCTTGTCGGGACTTGTAACGACGACCAGATAAGAACTTTTTAAGTTTTGGAAAAAGGAAAAAGTCACATGGGGCTAGATCTGGAGAGTATGGTGAGTGTGGCAAGACGGTAACCTTCTCTGACTTCAAAAATTGCTTCACAAGCTCAGATGTATGTGATGGAGCATTATCATGAAGTAGACGAACATGCCTAAATCCTGACACAGGGCGTCGTTTAAGATAATATTTCTTGACCTTTTTTAGTATAACATCTCGGTAATACCGACCTGTAACACTTTTGCCCTTCGGCACCGGAATTTGTACGACTATACCATCACATGAGAAGAATATGCAATAAAGAACCTTCTTTGTGCTTATGCTTCTTTTGGCAACTACAGGCCTTCTACCATGTTTAGTTAGCCATATTTTGTTTCCAATTTTTCTTACTGGTTCGAGATAGTGAACCCATGTTTCGTCACCAGTAACAATGTTTGCAAATTGTCTTTGATTGAATTTGGGAAACATTTTGAGCAATTGCTTAGCGGTTTGTACTCATACACGTTTTTGGTCATCTGTTCATATATGCGGTATCCATCTGGCAGAAATCTTTCGTACTCTCAAAATACATTACAAAATGAAATGCACCCGCGATAGCGATATGCCAACAGCGTTGGCAATATCACGAATCGTGTATCTGCCATCACTTTCAATTATTTCCCTGACTTTTGAGACATTTGCCTTGCCTGTTACAGTAACAGGTCAGCCAGATTTTGCTGCATCTTTGATGGACTCTGTGCCAGTCAGAAATTTCTTTCTCCACCTACGAACTGTCTCATAAGATACCTTATCAGACCCATAAACTTCCCCCAATTCAGTAAAAATCTGCATCACCGAATGACCGAGTTTTGTGGGAACTTTTATATAAGCTCTAATTTCTTTAATATTCTTAATCCGTTTCCCAACCATTTTTACAACAGTGGTCAACGACTAGCTCTATTGAAATGACTGTAAGTTTAAAACTATGTGGAGCTGAAGGCTCGTGTTTATACCGTTGGAAAGGTATTGAATAGAGCTATTCAAGGGTATCATCATCCACGAAATCGTGCAAAGCGTTATCGCGCTGTGGTACAATACACATTACATATCGAACAACCCTTGTATGTTTTAACAACCCTGAAAATGCTGGTAACCAGCATTTGCTCATTTTCTTACAATGCCTTCTACCCCTGCAAAGACAAACTTCCCAGCTTACAATTTGGACAAGTTTAATTGTATGTCATTTGGTAAAATGGGTTAAAAGACCACACAACAAAGTAAAAAAGGTGGTCTCTTACAGTAGGTGGCCTTTTAAATGTTTATCTCACAATCCTGACTTTTTATGACCCAAAGAAAGAAAGCCTTTGAAAACATTGTTTCAAAAGGAGAAAATGCTAGTTACAAGCATTTCTCTTTTTCCCACATTGTTTTTGTACCCTATTAAAGACAGAAATAATTATTTGAGTTACATTTATTTTGTTGTTTGCATATGCTCTGAATTTGGTTGAGTCCAAAATTTTGTCTTGTGGAAAAAAGTTCAAGCAGTGTATTGTATAATACAGGTGGTCTCTAAGACAGCTTTGAATATGCATAGCGATGTAAATATTTTTATTTGTAGGTGGTGTTATATTTTGGTTGAGATCTATATATAGCTATGCCAAGGGTCCACAGCCAGGGATTCCACCAATAGTGTTAGTAGGGACTCACAGGGACCAACTACATGGGGTAAGCATTTAAGATCTAGTTTCAGCATGGTAATTTTTTTGGATATGTTAAACAGGTTTAAATTTGTATTAAGCCTTAGAGCACTGAGAACAGTATAGATGTCTCTTCAGACTGTGCACAGAGCACACGGTCTGATCTTGGATCTACAGTGCCCTCTACAGTAACTTTGTTAGATATATATTGAATATTACAACAGTCTGCATTTCTGTATAGTTGGATCATGTCTAGATATATGTGTAAAAAGTGGGTATCAGATGAGACCGAAGGGCGAATCTGATGAGCACCTCTTTACACATACAACAAAGCATGATTCGATCATGCAGAAATGCAGGCTGTTCTAATATTCCTTTTATTGTATACCTTACATTAGAACTGTAAAGAAACATCACAAAATCAATTATGAATAACCAAAAAAACAGAGAACTACATTTTTTGTTCTAGTTAAAAATTTTAGGGCTTTGGCTAAAAAACCTGAAGGTTAACACACAAAAGTAGTCCATGCATGTTCTGTATTCTACACTTGGAACTGATTGAAAAGGAAAAATTTTCTGTCCAGTCATATTTTTGAGTTAGATAACGCCCATATTTTACTCAGATCATTTATAGTTATATAATAAGGTGATTTGCTGCAAGATGGAAAAATTGGTCTGTGGTTGGTAAAATATTACAACTTTCAGGATTAAATAAGTGCCTCATTATTTCCTGTGAATAAAGTAATAGGAGATATTTGGGTTTTTTTTTGTGAAAAATCATGAAAATATTACCAATGATGTTCACTGGATGAAATGAATTTCGATCTTTCACTGAAAAAAAAAAAAATTATGTTCTATTTATTTCATGCTTCTAACACCTTTTTTCATGGAACTTTTGTTAAAATCCAGTATGTTGTTTTCTGTAATTCCCTGTGGCATACCCCCCTTTACATAAGAACACATTACAATAGTACATAAAGCACAAGAAATGCAGGGTAAATGCACATAAATTACGTCATATTTCCCGCTAGTTGAATGGCATGCTCTGTTTACCTAGGTAACTAGTGGGTGGGAGCTATTGTTTCTGCCATCAACTGAAGATTTAGAAAATATGTAATCAGTATTTTTCACTAGTTGTAACCATGAATATCAAAGCG
The DNA here is from genome assembly GCA_946811185.2 of Hippopus hippopus. Taxonomy (NCBI): domain Eukaryota; kingdom Metazoa; phylum Mollusca; class Bivalvia; order Cardiida; family Cardiidae; genus Hippopus; species Hippopus hippopus. The sequence goes on along the minus strand of OX328103.1, from coordinate 7,094,917 downwards.
TAATCCACCATTACTTCTAGATAAACTACCAAAAAGCCTGGAATGAATAGAGGATATTTGTTTTTTCAGTGAAAGACCGAAATTTATTTCATCGAGTGAACATCATCGGTAATATTTTCATGAGTGGCACAGCCATGAGTGAAAATATTACTGATGATGTTCATGAGTTCGAACAAATTTTGATCTTTCATCGAAAAAAAACAAATATTCTCTTTATTTCATGCTTCTAACCCTTTTTTGGGGGGGACTTACATAAAAAACCAGAACAGTTGTGTTTGGTATTTCCCTGTGGTGTACATCCTCCGCATAACAATGCATTACAATATTATGTAAAGCACAACAAATGTAGGGTAAATTAAGTTGTATTTCCATCTTGTTGAATGGCACACGCTGTTTACCTAGGTAACTGGTATGCATGAACTACTGTTTCCGCCTTCAGTTGAAGAGTTAAAAAATGAAATCTGTATTTTTCGCTGGTTGTTACCACGAAATATCAAACATTCTAACATGACACGTGAATTCGGCTCTATAAACACAGTGCAAAGAAAGCGTGATAAAATCTACATTATTCTATGTAGAGTGATGTCATTCTGTATAAAGTAAGTGAGTAAGTTATCAGCGTTTTTACTCTAAGTATGAACTTGTCTTCCTTTGATTAAGAGTTGGTCATGTTAGAATCGAAATAATCTTCTTTCTATCGTGGTTTATTGTTCAATAAACCACATTGTGAGTTATGAGGCGCAATGAGTAAACCACCCTCATGGATTATTTATTGTGCCTCATAACTCACAACTGTGGTTTATTGAACGATAAACCATGATAGAAAGAAGATTATTTCTTAAATATTCAATCATTATTTCTAGATAAACTTCCGAAAGGTATGAAATGATATGAGGTTATTTAACATGCTTGGGTACAATACTGAATTCTATTGGATGAGTACACTGCAGAATCAGTCTATATTTTGGACTCGGCTCTCACCTCGTCCAAAATATAGACTGGTTCTGCAGTGTACTCATCCAATAGAATTCAGTATTGTACCCAAGCATGTTAAATGACCTCTTTATTTCACACTTCTGTACTGACTTTAAAGTAAACGACAAGTATAGGGCCATTTCAATTTAAATAATAAAAAAAAATAAAAACATATCAAAAGAGGGTTTTGAAATTGCTTCTTTTACAAGGGACTTCGGTGGACTGTTCTTCCGGTCAAATATCGATATTCGGGACTCTAGCCTTGTTTTGAAAAATCCATATTGAACTCTTGCCTTGTTCTGAAAATCCATATTGGACTCTACAGCATCCAATATGGAATAAGATATTTTGTACTCGCATGGTAGTATTAAAGCGATTTCATTTGACGTTAAATTGCAGGTGTGAAATAAAACGTTCTGTTGTATTGTACACTTACAGGATTTGCAAGGGTAAAATATTATTGCCAGCATCTACTTTAGCAAACTTCATGAGTGTTTGAATCCTTTACAAATAATCTTGTGTATAGACAACCCTGAAGATGAAGATTTTTTAAAAAACCAGAGAAGAGGAGAATATGCTGGTCTCTACATCTGTCATCTACAAGTGTTTTCGGTAAAGATGAGTGTAAAATTTTATCATGTGGTAAAGAGTTAGTACATGTATCATGCGGAAACCTTTTGTCAAAATTAGAAATTGGTGATTATGAGCTTTTCCTCTTTATGTTGTAATAATTTTGAAAATGACATGCTTCAAAGCAAAGAGTATTGTTTGCGTTGTATACTTACAGGATTTGCAAGAGCAGCGTATTATTGCTGGCACTCACTTCAGTAAAATTCGGGACTGTTTTAAGGACACGCCTCTAGAGTATCACATTCAGCCAGAAACCTTTGTGCTTGACAACCGCACAGCTGATCCAGAAATGGACAGGCTGAAAAAATCACTGATAGATATTGCCAAAACAATGCCGTCATGGGGGGAGGAGATACCAGCCAAGTGGGTAGAGCTTGAACAAGCCTTGGAAGACAGGAGGGAAGAAGGGCGGTCCTTCATTACTATGGAGATGCTAAGAATCATTGACAAAGGGCTGGCTAAACCGATCAACAATGATGACCAGCTCAGACTGTTTCTACGGACACATCATGAAAATGGGACAATCATTTATTTCGATGATGTACATGTCCGAGACATGATTATTCTTGATCCACAGTGGATAATTCATGCATTCCGATACCTGATTGCTGCAGAAGAATTTGGAAAGAAGTATGGCCATCTTGAAAATGAATGGAGAAATTTCATTAGCTCTGGAAAACTTGAACTGAAACTTGCTCAAGCTATCTGGAGACAAGACAGGAAATATGAGTTCTACGCAAATCACGAAAAACTTCTTTACTTCTTTGAAAAGTTGGATATAATCTCACGAGCAAGAGTGCTGAAGGAAGATGGAGTATCATTAGAAGTGCTTCCATTTTATTACGTACCTTGCTTGCTGACAACTCCGCCCACTGATATAATTCTGTCCGTTCCGAAACAAGAAAACTGTATCAGCACACCAGTTCTATGTCTTGCATTCCGTGGAAACTTTCTTCCACCAGCAATTTTCAATCGATTGATTGCAATTTGTTTGGGTCGATGGCCAGTTGCCAAACAGGGAAAACACAACTTGATATATTGTGGATGTGCTGTCTTTGTTGTAAATCATGGAAAAGGTGAGGACCTTCATCGTATGACGATCTTCTTCAGAAATTCCAAAATTGGAATTTGGATCACACGTTATACAACAAAAAGGGCCAAGTCTGTTGACGAAAACATTTGTGATACTGTTCGACGTGTGATAACAGCAGCTGTGAGAAGGGAGTTCCGCCGATTCCAAAGTCCGAGCGAGCAAGGGGAGGAGCCTTTCAAATACCAGCTACAGTGTACCGAGACTAACAGTCATGATTATCTTGACGATGGCCTGCATAATCTTGATGACTTGATTGAAAATATTGGCTATGACTTTTTCTGTACTCAACATACAGACAGATATCATCCACATCAGCTAGAGGTGGGACTACTGTTGAGAGAATGGTTCCCAGATAAGGTATATCTTACTTCATTTCTAGGGACCAATAATTTCGACCTTTGTTAATATTGTAAATTTTTAGACATGCCCTAGCCCAGTACTGGTGAAACCCAGGGAATACATGAATATGTTAGCAGTTGCCATGATATGACTGAAATAATGTTAAATGCGACATAAAACACCATTCAATTAATAATTATTTTTAGGCATCTGATTGGCTGAGAAAAAAATTTTCAGCTAATCAGATGGCTATTGTTAGAAGTAAGAATTTTTATTAGCATTGATAGTGAATCTGGACTTAGATATTGGATCTATATCCTTTCTTAACTCTTCACCAAATGAAAAAATTTTAGACTTGGCCTAATTTGAAAGCCGTTGCAGATGACAAAGGAGATGCAAATGAATGACTTTGCCCTTGATAGTATTGAAAACATTGTGGGAAAAAGAGAAAATGCTGGTAACCAGCATTTTCTCCTTTTCCCACAATGTTTTCAAAAGTGTTCTTCTACAGAATTAGAATTGAAAGCCTTTTCAGAAAACAATGAATCATGCTCTGGCAAAAGGGGGTTTAATGCATCTCTGTAATGTATTATATAAAGCAAGTCATCTCATAATTATGGAGCCATAAAATCCATTTTGTCTGACAACCAGCTGAATCCTGTTAGGAATGGTCCTTTGAAAGAAAATTTACCCAAAGCAAAAAGATTCAATATACACTGTATGTCAGCCTGCTCAGTCTGCGCAGGCTGACCTGGGTCAGTACCTTTTGCAGATGCTTTAACTCTTTACCACACAATCCCGACTTTTAACGACCCTGTGAAAGAAGCCTTTTGAAAACATTGTGGGAAAAGGAGAAAATGCAGGTAACCAGCATTTTCTCCATTTCCCACAGTGTTTTCTATCCTTAACAAAACAAATTTCAAATTTTCAGTCACTTTTATTTTGTCGTCTGCAAGTGCTTTCAATTTGGACCAGTCTAACATTTTGTCGTTTGGTAAAGAGTTAAACCTCCTTTTCGCAAAGCATGCCTCATTTATATGAGCTTCACTTGATTCAATTAGTCATTTAAAGGCCAGAAAGCACTAATGAAAAAGGAGAAAATTTTGGTAACTTGCATTTTCTTTTTCTCCCAATATGTTTTCAAAAACATTTTTTACCTCCGGATTCGAAAAACATGGGAAAGTTTTGTAAATGGTTATTTGTTTAAATCCTGTCTTCTAATTTGGTCATAGAAATACATAACCAAGGAACAGGTGGTGGGTTGATTTTATGAAGTAATGTGTAGCTGCTTTTTATATTTCCTTTGGCTTGCATGCATCACATGATGACTTGTAAACATTTGTATCAGCACAAGCAGAAGATGATTTATGTGCGACCTTAATGTACAATTTCACATATTGACATATGATTAAATGTTAATAGAGGTTTTTTAAATTCTGACATGCATGTAATGTCAAGGTCCCACTGTTACAAAATAATTCTTTTTGTCTTATTTTTGTGTCATCAGGTTCCCAAAGATGTTCGACCAAGCACAGTCTCGCCAGTTGGTAAATACTTTTACTTTAACTCTTTACCAAACAATCCCTAGTTTTCACGACTCTGTGAAAGAAGCCTTTTGAAAACATTGTGGGAAAAGGAGAAAATGCTGGTAACCAGCATTTTCTCCTTTTCCCACAAATGTTTTCTACCCTTCCCAAAACAAATTTCAATTTTTGAGTCACTTTAATTTTGTCGTTTCAATTTGGAACAGTCTACAATTTTGTCGTCTGATAAAGAGTTAAGCTACATTTAATTAGTCATCTACAAATGCTTTCACTTTGGAAATGTAAATAAAAAAGATTTCATTTGGTAAAGAGTTTAAAAAATGACAATTTTTTTCTGTTTGTTAAGCAGACTATTATCTGCAGAAGGTTGCTTTTCTAGTGAATATTCACTTTTGAAAACATTGTGGCAGAAGGAGAAATTGCTACAATGCTTTCACACATATATTCATATATTTAACCAAATCTCTTTAGGAAACAACAATAACTTGGGCTTGTACATATCCAAACCATTGACAGACCACAAATTACTGGTAACTGTAGCTCAATCAGAAGAAGTTATCCTTGAAAGTGTAGGACACATTGTGGGGGAAGGAGAAAATGTTGGTTACCTGCATTTTCTCCCGTTTCCCACATGGTTTTCAAAAGCCTTCTTCCCTAAGGTCCTTAAAACTCATGATTGTGTGGTATAGGGTTATTACATATAAATCATCCATCTTTTCTAAGATGTGTTGTCGTAAACAAAATGGAAACATGAGAAAATACACGTAGTGTACACTTGTTGCACAGTGTACATATGTTTTTTTAAATCTTTCTTTATTTAAACATCTTTTCTTTGTTTTAAAATTTCCTTAGCTCTGGTAGTGCAGTCAGTGGCATACAGGACTTGAGAATGCGGTAGCTGGTTTGAATCCCTAGTTCAGCCAATTTGTTTCTAAGGATTTATGATAGTCACTGTGACAGGATTCATTCTTCTTTCAGGTCTGATCAATGTTTTGATGATGGTTATGTGGGAAAGCAGCCATTGGCTTGGAAAGAATATTGAGAAGATTTTTTCCCAAAATTGTTGAAACAGGCAATTGTTTAGCAAACTGTTCTTACATAAAAATGTTTATTACTATCCATTCTGACTCTTTACTACAAAAATTTTAGACTGGTTCAAATGGCTTGCAACACGCGAAAAGAGACATTTGGAAATTTGCGTAAATTGTCGTCTCGGATCAGTCTGTGCAGTCTGCGCAGGCTAATCCGAGACAGCACTTTATGACTACATTAGATTTTGTGCTACAGTAGACTTGCACAAAACAGAAAATTACATAAAAACGGAAAGTGTCGTTTCGGATTAGCCTGAGCGGACTGTGCAGGCTGATCCGAGATGACACTTTATGCATATGTCTGAATGCCCCTTTTCACGTGTTGCAGGCCATATTGAAAGCATTTTGCAGACAATTCAAATATGGCTCAAATTTTGGAGTTTGTCTTTGAGTGGAAAACACTGGAAAAAAATGTTACTAACATTTTCTCCTTTTTCCACATTGTTTTAAAAAGGCTTCTTTTCCAAGGTTGTTAGAACTCAGGATTGTGTGGTAAAGGGTTTAGCAAATGATTGTCAAAATCAGGTAGAAGAAGAGGGAAATGGCTATCTGCATAATGCGAAAAAAGAGGAAACAGCCATGATCTTGCAAAAGGGGACAAAATGCATCTGCACAAAGTTTTGACCCAGCCCAGGCTGTGCAGTCCGCACAGGCTGACCTTAGGCAATACTTTTTGCTATTGGTCAATTTTCTGCATGTCAAAGGATCATTCTACCTCAGGGTTTAGCCTATTGTTAGACAAAGTGGATTTTATAGATAGCTAACTTTGTGGGGAGTAGCTTGGTATTATACATTATGGAGATATATTAAATCTCCTTTTGACAGAGTATGGCTCAACCACTTATGTACTTTCAGTTCTTTGATTTGTTTATGTCAGATTTCTGGATGAAAAATTTACCAGCCAGACTGAAGAATGAGATTGTGAGTACAGCCACCTTGGCTAAACTCCCTGAGGCTATTGGGAAAGACTGGCAGCTCTTTGTCGTAGCGGATTTAAAGATAGAGGTAAATTGAATTACTTTTCAGAAGATTCAAATAAGACCAATACATATTGATAGCATGGCTACTCTTCAGGGCTTCCCCTCTAAATTTTTATTTGTGTGCCATCATAAAAACTCAGAAAAATCATTCACAAACTTATAAAAATTGGGGCTAGTAGGAGCCAACTGAGGGATCCACTTAGTACATTAGACATTTAACTTTATTGGCTCATGTTATAGCTACTAAACCCATTGCTCAGTACTACTGTGCATTCCACTTTCTGTTCTTTTACCACAAGGTTTTTCAAGGATGTGAGCTGCAGGGACATACAAGTTGTATTTGTACAGTAATACATTGCTGTTATTCTAGAACTGCAGACATGTCAGAATTCCTTAACCCTTTACCACACTTTTAACGACCCTGAAGAAGCCTTTTGAAAACATTGTGGGAAAAGGAGAAAATGCTGGTAACCAGCATTTTGTCCTTTTCCCACAATGTTTTCTACCCTATCAAACAAAAATCACATCATTCAGCCACATTGAAATTGTTGTCTGCAAATGTTTTCAATTTGGACAGGCCTAAAATTCTGTTGTGTGGTAAAGCGTTAAGTTTTAATGAATATTATAGAAGTTTCTGTAAACCCCTTCCCCCCATTTATCAGTGGTCTTCTTGGGCTTTCTAGCTTCAGTAAAACCTTCCAAATTTTTCCTAAAATTTAGGGTACTCACTACAAAGTCACAACCAGACAACTCTAGTATGTACCACCAACAAGGGGTAACCCTAGTCTGGCAAGAAATTTGGCCAAAATTAAACTAGAAAATACTATTTTTGTATACAGACTTGTTAGAATGAAGTGGATATATACAGTATCTTATATACATGTACAGGCACTACTTGTCACCAGTATATTAGCCAGTGCTTCATTTTTTGAGACAGTTTGTCTAAATTGTTGCATTTGGCGCCACTGGCAATTGCTAGCTGGAGCACTGGCTTTTTCATTAAAGCATATTTAAACTTACAAGTAAATTTAACTTTGTACCAGTGGACCAAAAACTTAAGATTTAGCCTAATTATTCCTATACCAATCCCAAGTTTTAACATTTCTCAGAAAGAGGGCTTTTGAAAACATTCCCACCATGTTTCAACCCTATTAGATGGCTTCAGCTTGTTTGTATCAATGTTTAAATTGTAGTTCTCAGGTGCTTTAAAAATTCAATAAATGCAAATTTGTATTTCTGTAAAGGGTTATAAGCATCTGCAGACAACAAATTGAATTTTGGTCATCTGATGTGATTGCCATTGAACTAGTAGATAACATAGGTGAAAAGAGAGAAATTGCTAGCTACCAGGCTAGTTATCCTTGTGCTCATAAAAAGATGGGATCATTGTAAAAGGGTCAACTTATCATCTCAAATGTGAATTACTGACAAAGATGGAAAGTATTAAAATTTAGGGTAACAGTCTTAAGTCCTTTTAACCTTGTATTTTTGAAGTCAATATCAGCACAAACCCTTATTCAGAATCTATCTGCCATTTTGAATGGATGAATCATCTAGTTATCACCTGCAAATTATTTTTCATGGCTTGCAGTCATCCACTTTTAAAAGCACTGTGGCAAGAGGAAAATCTACTTTCTCCTTTTAACTCCAAATTTTTTATATGTGTTCACGTACTCGACCATAAGTCATTTAGATTTTACATGATTTTTTTAAAGATGTTTCGCAATCGTTTTCCACAAACTCATTTTCAGTAGGTAATAAAATGTTCATTTAGGTGTCCTGCGTGGCTCAATGTAGGACTCGTAACCTGGAGGGCCTGAGTCTCACTTGAGGCACTGGCTTCTAGGGAGTGTCCTCGGGCAAGACACGTCAGAGCCCCAGCCTATTTTTGGTGAAATCTAGTACACATATGAATATGCGAGCTGTTGCTGTAATATGACTGAAATAATGTTGAAAGTGGTGTAAAATACCATTAAATAAATCATGTTCATTTAAATTTCAGCAAACTGACTTGGATCATATAATTGAGGATCGCAGATTCACAAAGCAGCAGATATACCATGCTCTGGTGCACTGGAGAGACGGAGTAATGCGGGAACAGCAAGACAAAGCTACAAACAGTGAACTTCTGCGTCTGATGAGGAATACGTCTGTGTCTGTGAACATAGACTGGGAGCGTGTGCAAAATGCTATTGATGGGTTTCATTAGACGTTGAGGCCATCTGACTTAACTCTTTACCGTACAACAAAATTTTAGGCGAGTCCAAATTGAAAGCATTTGCAGACGACAAATTAAATATGCGTCAATTAATTGAATTTGTTTCTGAAAGGTTAGAAATATTGTGGGAAAATGAGAAAATGCTGTTTACCAGCATTTTCTCATTTTCCCACAATGTCTTCAAAAGGCTTTTTCAGGGTCCCTAAAAGCAGGGGTTGTTTGGTAAAGGGTTAACTCTTTACCAAACAATCTGGAAGAAGAAGTCTTTTGAAAATATTGTGGAAAAAGGAGACCTTTCCCCACAATATTTTCTATCCTGTCAGAGAACTTCTGTTCATTTATACCAATCTAAAGTTTGTCATCAGTGGATGTTTTAAATTTGCAAACTCTAAAATTTTTTGTTTGAGAAAGGCTTAACTCTTTATATTGTATGAATGGGTTTTAAAGACATTCAACAGGACACACTGTGACGAGGAATTTTAGTGTCTGCATCCTAGTGCAAAAACTTTGACATTTTGTATGTCATTACTGAAGATATCATCTGTCATTACTGAAGATATTTACTTCAAACTCTGACAAGTTGTTTACTATCAAAAGTGGGGTCCATACAAGGGCAGGTAGCCATCAAAATATTCTTGACACAGTTATGCCCCTTTTTTAACTTTGATTATTCGCTAAAAGCAACTGCAGCCAAGAGTTGGCACCTGCATGTGGTGCTCTTTTTTTTTTCTTAAAATCCATGGAATACATTGTGATAAAAGGATTTTACAAACATTCAATGAGATACATTGTGATAGATTTTATAAACATTTTATGGGAAACACTGTGATGGCAGGATTTTATTAATATTTTATGGCATATGTTGTGAGACAAAAATGTTACACCAACATGTATGAATTATGAAACAGAGGGCAATTGTATAAATCAACAAATGGTCGCCTGTGAGCGTATGGTTTTAACCCTTTGCCAAAAAATTTCTGTTTTAATAATCTTGAAGAGTGCTTTTGAAAACATGGTGTGAAAGGTAGAAAATGCTTGTAAACAGTTTAGTCAACTAGAATAAACCCTTTTCCAAACAGTTCTGACCTTTAACGACCCTGAGACAAAAAGCTTTTAAAATATTGTGGAAATATGAGAAAATGCTGTACACCTACATTTTCTCCTTTCTCCACCATGCTTTCTACAATCCAAAAAAAAAAACACACACACAATTTTGATTAATAAGAATTATTTTGTTGCCTGCAAATGCTTTCAATTTGGAGAAGTCTAAAATCGTGTAGTTTGGTAAAGAAGTAACTTTTGAAAGGTAGCAAAAACATCAAGCATACAAATAGAATTTCATCATGAGGTACTCATATTTGACTGTAGATTGGCTTGGTAACAGGAATACAGTTTTATCCTCCCTTGTTTGCAGAATATTATACACATAACAAATTTTCTTATCTTATACACGTTCGATATCATAATTGTGTGATGTCATTTTGTGACATCATTTAGTGTGTATTTCATAGAAGTGAATGGGTTTAATGGATATTACCATGCGTGCATCTATAGATGGTTTTGCATCTTCTAATCTATAATTTTTGAAATATTGTTTATTATGTGATAAAAAAATCTGACATTCATTGGCGGTTGAGATGAAATTTTATGTAACTTGTCAAGAAAAAATGTTATTAAGCTCACCAAAGGCTAGCTTAATAACATTTTCCCTAGACTGGTTTAGTAAAATTTAATCTCAAACGCCAACTCATGTCTGATCCTCTGTGTAACAAAGCTTAGCCCGGTAGTTCAGTTGAACATTCAGGGCTTGAAAGAAGAGGGTCTCTGGTTTGAATCCCTAGCTCTGTTTGTTTCTTTACAGGATTGATGAGTCATTGCGACAGGATTCGCTTCTTTCTCACTACTGATCACTGTGTAGTTGACGGTTATGTGGGAAAGCAGCCAGTGCAAAGTACTGGTAAAAATAACTCCAGGAAAGCATGCATGTGTGCCTTGGGTACCATGATTTGACTGAAATAATGTTGAAAAAGGTGTTGAATACTATAGAAACAAAAAAATGCAATATTTAAAAGGTTCATGAAGTTACTAGAGCAAAATTTTCTTTTTTGTTTATTTATTTTGCTTTGTACGCTTTTTTCCCCTTCTATTCATTTTACAATCACACACATAAATACAATTTTTCCATTTTTAGCTCTTCTGGCTGAAAGCCAGCAGAATATGTCATGGTGTGGTTTCCGTCGTCTGTCTGTCTGTCCGTCCATCAGTCTTGTTTACGCGATAAAGTCTGCATTTGTTGTTGGATTTTCATGAAACTTGCACAGTTTGTTTATTTCATCAATAGCTTGAACACTATTGATTTTGAAAAAAATCTGACAATCAGTATAGGAAAAGTAGCCATTTGAAGTTGAAAATGTAAAATTCTTGTTTACGCGATAAGGTCTGCATTTGTGGTCAGATTTTCGTGAAACTTCTACAGTTTTTTTTTATCTCATCAATAGCTTGAACCCTATTGATTTTGAAAAAAATTCGACAATCAGTATGGGAAAAGTAGCCATTTGAAGTTGCAAATTTCCATTTCTTGTTTACGCGATAAAGTCTGCATTTGTGGCATGCTAAGATGATTTGGTTCATCAAAAGATTGAACTCTCTCAAAGGTAAAAAAAAAAATCTATTTATCAGTTTAGGAAAAGCAGCCATTTGATGACTTAGTATTTCTCTACAGTGTTTTCAGCCCTTTTAAATACAAATATCATTTGAATCAAATTTAATATGTTGTTTGCCAAATGCTTCAAATTCGGCTTGGTGTCCTGCGTAGTTCAATGGCCTAGAGGCCCTTGGTTTCAGCCTGGCTGGAAGCACTGCATTTTTCATGGGACTTTCCTTTGGCAAGACACCTTAGAGCCCTAGCAACACAGGACATACATAAACAAGCGAGCTGTTGCCATGACATGAGTGAAATTTAAATAATCTTGAATTCAATTAATCAATCATTCAAATAAGACTAGTCTAAATTGTATCGTCAGGTAAAGAAGAGTCAAAGTTCTGCTTTCTTTTCACAGACAGACACTCAAACATGCCCTATACAAAACTTTCACGTCTGCTTCTGACTGACGAGGAATCGGCAACAAAAGTGCCCGACATTAAAAACCTGGAAAAAACCACCCCACAAGATGCCTCAAACATATATAGCAGGACGGATGGTTTTCCATGTCACCTTAACCTTGACAGATGTTGGGGGGATTACGGTCATATTGCTGAAGGACAAAACAAGCGTAAAAGAACAGATCCAGATGACTTGTGTTTGACATCACCAGTGTCTGTAGATGCTGATGTATGTCCAAACATGTTTATTTTTGTTCCAATTTAATGAGATGGTTGCTGAACAATCCCGTGTTTTAACGACCATAAAGAAGAAACTTTTTGCAATCGCAAAAGAAAATTATCTTATTTTGACGAGCAACCTATGTAACTTCTGATTATTGATTTGTTTTACCAGCTGTAACTTGTTACAGTGTGTGTGTGGGTGGGACGGTGGGTGGGTGGGTGGGTGTTTGTGTGTGTGTTTATATGCTCTGAAAAGGTGGCTTAATCCATCTGCAAAAAAGTATCAACTCATGTCAGCCTGCACAGTATGCGCAGGCTAACATGAGCTGTATCTTTTTTGCCATATGTAAAATTTCTGCATGTCCAGGGACTATTCTACCTCATGATTCAGTTGGTCTTGGACAAAATTGATGATAAAGATCCACAATCATGTGATTGCTGACTAGGTATAATACGTCTTCGAGATACATTAAGCCCCCTTTATGTTTCATATAAAAAAGAGTGTTAAAATACCAGCTGTTAGCCATTTATAAAAAAAAGAAAAGGGATTCATGTAAAAACAAGATCTGCCTGAATCATTCTGTTTGTCATTATCAGCATTATCTCTTTTTCCCAGTGTACCTAATTAAAGACCAGTGTACCTAATTATTCAGTCAGTTGTTAGAGAAAATGAATTTTATTGATCCATAATTATGTGATAACTTGCTTGGTACCATGCATTACGGAGATGCATTAAGCCCCCTTTTGCCAGAGCATGGCTCATATGTTGCACATTCTCTTAAACAGATTGGTTCACCAAAAAGGTTGTCCAGCGAGGAATCAGTTACCTCAGACTTTGAGATGATTGATGAAGACATGGTCCTAGAACACGGGGAGTCTCTGAGTATAGCTCAAAGAGTGTTCCAAAAGTCAAAAGAATTTAAAGGTGATAAAGTGGAATAAACCCTTTACAAACAATGCCAAATTTTAAAGACCTTTAAGGTCTACGGCCCCTAACTCTCATATTAAAAGGACAGAAGCTGCCGAGATTGGCCAAATAGCCTTTAAGAAAGCGTTGATGTTACACGATATTTACTGATGAGTTAAAGGTTGTAATCCTTAAGAATAAGACTCTTGAAAACATTGAAGGAAAAGGAGAAAATGCAGGTAACCAGGATTTTCTCGATTTCCTATACTGCAGTAACGTTTTCTACCCTTCCAGAAACGAATTTTATCTTTTTAGTCACATTTCTTTGTTGTCTGCAAATACTTCCAATTTCGACAAGTCTGAAATTTTGTTGTTAGGAAAAGGCTTACTGTACTCTATACCAAACAACAAATTTTTGACTCAACCAAACTGAAAGTATTTGCAAAAGACAAATAACTTGCTAAACTGATGATTTCTGTCTCTGATAGGGTCAAAAACATTAAGGGAAAAGGAGAAAATACTGGTTACCAATGCTGGTTTCCCACAATGTTTTCCACACCCTTTTCTCTCAGGGTTGTTAAAAGTTGGGATCATGTTAAACACAATATCTGCCTAACCCTTTCAGTGCCATAGGCGAAAACAGTGACTTTTGCGGACGTCATAGATCAAGATCAGACTGCACAAAACGTGCAGTCTGATCTTTGATCTGTACCGTCCGCTTGTGTAGTCCAGCATATAAAATCAGAATCTTTGTAAGTTTCAATAGATTGTATTTAAAGCTGACTATAGAGGTCGAGTTTATTTATTTGGAGGTGAAAGAGCTAAACAGGTTGAAAACTATGACACAAATAAAGGTTACCGTAATTTATTGTTAAGTTTTGAGCACTTTCCACTACTACAATATCCTTTGTGGCCAGTGTAGATAAGGATCAGACAAAATGTGCAGTCTGATCTTTGATGTACACTGTCTACTTTGCTGAGATGTTCTTCTCAAGAGTGACCTTGAAATTGCATTTATTTGGTCAAAAATCTGTTGGGTTCATTTTGCACTATAGGGGTTAATTCATTACCAAACGACAAAATTTTAGGTTTGTCCAAATCAAAAACATTTGCAGACGACAAAATAAAAGTGACTGAAAATTTGAAATTTGTTTTGTGAGGGGTAGAAAACATTGTGGGAAAAGGAAGTTACCAGCATTTTCTCCTTTTCCCACAATGTTTTCTAAAGGCTTCTTTCTCAGGGTCGTCAAAAGTAGGGATTGTGTGGTAATGGGTTAAGTTATCCAATGTTTCACTATTTTGGTTTCCTCAGGGTTATCCAAATATAGAGGATCTTACATGAGTGTTTATTTATTATCATTTCTATCAAATGAGTTGACTAAAATTATATGATGCGAGCCTTGGCGAGTGTCATATACATTTTAGTCAACAAGTTTGATAAAAATGATAATACATAAACATGAATGTGAGATTCTATTTATCACATAAAATGAATGAAAGAGAAATATGTATCCTCCATCATCATCTTCAACCTATATACCCTTCGCGGGTCCATGTTTACAGATGTAGTTCGGTTTGAAGAAGATAGCTCTGTGATATGTACATCGAAAGTAGAGTGAAACAGTTTAAAATAGGGGGTAAATCGAACTATTTCCGCAATTTTCTAGACTTTAAATGACTCACGCTGCATTTCTTGTTTTATTGAACATGAAAATCATAGTATTTTCCCGCACGTATACTTCTTAGCAACAATGACATCATTTTTCCCACAAAATGGCGCAGTAGTACAAATTCCTGCACGTGCTTCAGTTGGTTTCTCTGGCATCATGCGCTTATAACTACATAAATAATCAGAACCAGAGACCAAAAAACAATAATACACTAGTGTATTATCGAAAATATGTCATAGGTTTAATACACTGCTGGAGGCGATTTCATGTGATAAAACTGCTTCTGCTTATAATTATGAATTAACTGAGTTTTGTATGAAAGTAAGATAACAGAGAGGTCCTATATGAGTGGTGCTCTGATATAAGAGGTGTTTAACTCTTTATCAAACAACAAAATTCTAGATTTGCAGACGACAAATTAAATGTGGCACAGATGATGAAACTGTAACAGAAAAGGGTAGAAAACATTATGGGTAAAGGAGAAAATGTTAGTTACCAGCACTTTCTCCTTTACCCACAATGTTTTCAAATGCTATTTTTTGGAAGGGTTCTTATTGGGATCCCTTGGGATTGTGTGATAAAGGGCTATAGAGTTCAATAATGGCTAAAGCTAAAATATTTCCAGGTGATCAAAACACAGAAGTGTCAGTATCATTGTGGGACTTTGCGGGACAGTTTATATACTACGCCACACATCAGTTGTTCTTCAGTCCAAAAGCCATATACCTGCTGGTCATGAATATGGGAGACGACCTTGAAAAGACAATCCTGGACAACTGGTATTTCGACCTTCGAGGGAAGAAATCCATAGATGCACAAGGTCAGTTGCTTCATTGTTTTAACCTTTTCCCACACAATCACAAGTTATAATGACACTAAGGAACAAGGCTACACAATCACAAGTTTTAATGACCCTAAGGAACAAGGCTTTTGAAAATATTGCGGGAAATTGCCTTTTTATATGTCTGAAGGGTCGTATTATGTTATGGCCACGGTCGTCTGTCTGTCCATCTGTCTGTCCGTCAGCAATTATTGTGTGCACAACTCCTCCTACAGTTTTCATTGGAATAAGTTCAAACTTACCACAATGAATTTCTATGATGTGTAGTTGTGCAGTTGAATTTTAAAATTCGGTTATCTGCAGGAGTTCCAGATTTTAAACCATTTCACTGACAAGCCCCTTCGGGCGTATATGCGCCGCTTTGTGAAGCTCTTGTTTTAACAATGTTTTATAATCTTCGAAAGACAAATCTCATCAGTTAAACTAATTTTGAGTTGTCATCAGCAAATGCTTTCAAATTGGATCAGTGTTAAATTTCGTTGTGTGGTAAAGAAATATGGCCTTTAACCCTTTGCCACACAATACAGAATTTAAACGACCCTGTGAAAGAAGCCTTTTGAAAACATTGTGGGAAAAGGAGAAAATGCTGGTAACCAGCATTTTCTCCTTTTCCCACCATGTTTTCTACCCTTTCACAGCCAAAAAACAAATTCCAGCTACATCTAAATTGAGGTTGGCAAATGCTTTCGATTTGGAACAGTCTAGATACTTGAAAATGAATTGCTTGCCAGTTCTTTTGTGTTATACCTTAATATTGTCTTTACCTGTTGCATTTGGAGAAATTTTTGGGCAAGGATATCTTTATCTAGGAAACCAAATAACTTTGGTCATCAGGGTAAACATAATAAAATGTCAGAAGTTTAGGGGAATACTCTGCATTGTAATTCATGTCATTTTTACAGTTACAATATTCCAATTTAAGTAATAATGAAAGTAGACATTTAAGGTCTACGACCCCTAACTCATCGAAAAATATCATGTAACATTTATGTTTTCGTAAAGGCTATCTGGCCAATCTTGGGAGCTTCCGTCTTTTTATATGAGAGTTAGGGACTGTAGACCTTAAATAATAATATAATATTGACAGTAATAATGTAAACAATAATTTTATATTGAAAGTTATGTCATGTTGAAAGTAATAATTTAAGTCATATTGTTTTATTGAAATAAGTAATGTAAGTAATGTAATATAATTGAAAGTTATAACGTAAGTTATACATGTACTTATAATGAAAGTTATTATGTAATATTGAAATTATTGTAAATTATAATGTAAATATTAGAAAAAACCCTACCCGACATGCACCATGAACCACTTAATCACATCAACTGGTCACATGTGTTCACCACCATGTTTTTAAAGGTTGTCCAGTTATAGAATGAAAATAAAAAGTTGTTTTTGTGCAGTAATGAATTGAGTAAGAGTTAGACTACTGAATCTATCTTCAGCTATATATTGTATTTTGGCTGTGAATTATACCACCAATTATAAAGAGTTGTACATTAACTAAACAATTCTATGTTTTAACAACCCTGAAAAGGCTGGTAACCAGCATTTTCTCCTTTTCCCACAATGTTTTCTACCCTTGTAAAGACAAACTTCACAGCTTGAGTCATATTTAGTTTGTCTTCTGCAAATATTTTAAATTTTGACAAGTCTAACTGTATGTCATTTGGTAAAGGGTTAAAAGACTACACAACTAAGTGTGGTCTCTTACAGCAGGTGGCCTTTTAAGCATTTATCACACAATCTCAACTTTTTATGACCCTAAAAAGAAAGCTATTGAAAACATTGTTTGAAAAGGAGAAAATTCTGTTAACAAGCATTTCTCCTTTTCCCACATTGTTTTTGTACCCTATTAAAGACAGAAATCTTTGTTTGAGTTACATTTATTTTTTCGCCGGCACATCCTCTCAATTTCAGTCCAAAATCTTGTCTTGTGGTAAAGAGCTATGCAATTTGTATTTATCTGTAGGTGGTGTTATATTTTGGTTGAGATCTATATATAGCTATGCCAAGGGTCCACAGCCAGGGATTCCCCCAGAAGTGTTAGTAGGGACTCACAGGGACCAACTACATGGGGTAAGCACTAACGATCTAGTTTTCGCATGGTAATATTTTTTCATAATTATGTTAAACAGGTTTAAATTTGTATTAAGCCTTAGAGCACTGAGAATAGTATAGATGCCTTCTCAGATTGTGCACAGAGCACGCAGTGTGATCTAGGATCTACAGTGCCCTCTACTTTGTTGAATATATATGGATTATTACAACAGTCTGCATTTCTGTATGGTTGGATCGTGTCAAGTTACGTGTCTAAAGAGGTGCATATCGGATGATACACACACAACGAAGCATGATATGACCATGCAGAAATGCAGATGGTTGTAAAATTCCTCTTTAGCTCACCTAAGCATGAAGTGCTCAGGATGAGCTATTGTGATATCTCACCGTCTGTCATCTGTCTGTCCGTCCGTCCGTCCGTCCGTCCGTCCGTCCATTCACATTTTTTGTTTACACTCCAGCATCTACAAATATTAACCAATCAGCACCAAACTTGGTCAAAATGTATATGACAATAAGGTCTCAGATGAGTTCCATTATGGGTCTAATCGGACTAGGATGACTGGAGTTATCTGCCCTTGAATTAGAAAAATTGCTATATTTGACTGTTTACACTCTAGCATCTACAAATATTAATCAATCAGCAGTAAACTGAGCCAAAACATATATGACCATAACATCTCGGATGAGTTCGATTATAGGTCTAATCGGACCAGAACAACTGGAGTCATCTGCCCTTGAATTAGAAACATTGCTATATTTGACTTTGTTTACACTCTAGCATCTACAAATATAAACCAATCAGCACCAAACTTGGTCAAAATATATATGACCGTAAGGTCTCAGATGAGTTTGATTATGGGTCTTTTCAGACCAGAAGAACCGGAGTTATTTGCCCTTGAATTAAAAAAATTGCTATATTTGACAATGTTTACAGTCTAGCATCTACAAATATAAACCAATCAGCACCAACCTTGGTCAAAATATATATGACTATAAGATCTCAAATGAGTTCGATTATGGGTCTAATCGGACCAGAATGACTGAAGTTATCTGCCCTTGAATTAGAAAAATTGCTATATTTCACATTGTTTACAGTCTAGCATCTACAAATATTAACCAATCAGCACTGGAGGTATATAGGAGTCAGCTTGTCAGTCCATCCATCCATCAGTCTTTCTGTAGCATTTTCTTGTCAGCGCTAGTTTTCAACAACTACTGGATGGATTTCATTCAGACTTCACAGATAAACTTGGTATCTAGCAAAGATATGTATATTTTATTTTAATCATGAATCATTGAGTTTTCACAGAGTTATTGCCCTTTAATGAAATTTCATGTCCATGCTATTTCTCAACAACTACAGGACAGATTTCATTCAAACTTCACAGAAAGACTCAGTACCAAGCAAGAATGTGCATATTATATTTTGGTGATGGTTCATTGAATTTTTACAAAATTATTTTCCTTTGATGAACTTTCTTGTTCTCGCTATTTCTCAACAACTATTGGACAAATATCATTCAAACTTCTTTCAAATATTTAGTACCAAGCAAAGATGTGCATATCATATTTTGGTCATGGTTCACTGAGTTTTCACAGTTACTCCCCGTTGATGAAATTTGTTGTCCACTTTATTCCTCAATAACTACAGCACAGATTTCAATGTGCATTTCTGTGACAAAAATCTATTTCTTGACAAGGAGCTGTTGGCGGTATGATCACATTTACTGATTTCTTTAGTTTTGTTTGTAGCATCACATTATAGAACTTTATCAACTTTATCCAAATATTGTCCTTTAAATAGAAAATGCACCCCACCCCCTTGTGGTTCACAAATTAGCACATATGCTTATATGATGCTTACTTATAAATCTTCTTGTCTGAACCCAGAAGACCTAGATCTAAGATACTTTGCATGAAGCATCACCTTATAGACCTCTACAAATTTTGCACATAACATGCACCTGGGATCATTACAGGCCCTGCCCCGGGGCTCACATGTTTGTACATAGCCTTATGTCAGGCAATTATTAAAAATTTTTCTGGGTAACCTAAGGGCCTAGACCTCTATAACAGTTGTGAGATTTCTCTTCTTTCATTATCATTTGGCTTTGAACTTCGATATTTCGTATTTATCTTCATTGTAGACCTTTACTGCTTAGTACTCAGGTGAACGATATAGGACCATCATGGTCGTCTTGTTTTATATACCTTACATTTTAACTATAAAGAAACATCACAAAGTCAATTATAAATCACAAAAATTCATTTTTTGTACTAGTTGAACAATCTAGGGATTTGGCTAAAAGACCTGAAGGTTAAGGTCTACGGCCCGTTGCTCATTGGTAAACATTGACGTTTTCGTAAAGGCTATTCGGCCAACCTCGGCAGCTTCCGTCTTTTAATACGAGAGTTAAGTGCTGTAGACTCACCAAATCATTGGTAAATATTGTGTAACATCGATGTTTTCGTACAGGCTATTCATCAAATCTCAGCAGCTTCCATCTTTTAATATGAGAGTTGGGGACCGTAGACCTTAATACACAAAAGTAACTCCATGCATGTTCTATATTCTACACATATAACATGACTGATATGAAAAAAATTTTGTTTCAGTTGTATTTGTGAGTTAGATAATGACCATATTTTACTCAGATCATTTATGGAGTGGTTTTAGTCAGTTGTTTAGATCATGGGTTTGTACTCCCCTGTAGTGTTTTTGGGTTGAAGTGCAATGGTTGGCTGGTACCACCTATTACAGTTCTTACTGCTGTTGTTGATTCTGGGTTAGTTACAGCCTGCACACTGGGTATCTACACGGGGTTTTCTGTCAATGAACTGCAAACTTATCGCCGCAGACTATGTTCAATATTTTAATGTTTAATTAGAAGTTTATATCATCATTATTTGTTGGTTTATCAATTTTAGCCTTGTTGCAGTAATAAGGACTATTGTTAATAAATAGTCCACTTTATTGCGTTAAAATTGCAGCTGGGTTTTTCTATGTGAATTTGGCTCTTTTGAGTAAATTTCACAAAAGAGTGATTCTCATGGGTGACAAATGTTTCGGTAACAGACGAGTTCGGTAAATATTAGACTTACAGAGTAAATCGATTGGATGTTTCGGTAACAAGGCAAATATATAGTGTTTATGTACCTCTACGCTTTTCACACCCAATAGATTTACATGGCTACCCACACGTTTACAGATACAATAAGTTTGTTATGTTGCACCTGCCATACTGTATTTATTTTATCATTTTTGATTTTCAAACATAATTGAGGTATTCAATTATACGTTATGGATCCTAAACATGTACCAGATGTATCTCCCGTTAATCAGTCCTCCGGTTTTATGGAAATGTGGACATGTTTTCTTTCGGAAAGACTTCAAAAGTAGGAATTATCCCTTAGGGTGCCTTTGAAGTAAATTCTCAGGGGAAAAGTGCTGTTGGTACAGGATCGAAGCCAGGACCACCGCATTCATGGTGAGTGTTCTAACCACTGAGCTACCCGGACCAACCTCGACATCCACGCTACTGATTATCACTACACCTTGAGACACTACTTTTGTTTGCCTTTGCGGCCAATTTTGATCAAGGTCAGACTGTATGAAATATGGAATCTTGCCGTAGGATTCATTCGACGCTCTATAGGTTAAAATTACACATAATTAACGTAAGTTAAGAAACACAGGTAATACAGGTGAAATTATTATGGCAAATGAAGAGGGGATGTGAGAGATTGACATTAAAACCACGACAAACACTTTTTTAAACTGCATGAGCAGTGTTTGATCTGAACTGTCCCATTTGTGTTTTGCTGATATGAACGTGCCCTGTTCCCCGGCGACACGAAATTCCGGAATCTTACTTTATCTTTCTTTATGTCTGCAGCCTGATCTGCGAATCTCTTGTCCTCTATTATTGTTTCAAGTAAAGTAAATCCTAGGTTAATCTTTAAGAATATAGAGCTGTTTAATGAGCGGCCCTGAACATGCCCTGTAGAACTCCTCATGTTACCTAAAATTCATTTTGTTCTTTCATTTACCTCTATTATAATAGTCTAGTAATTATTATTGTGTTTGTAATTTTACTATAAGAAAATCATAATGCAGTGTTCTGCCGAGGCCGCGTATTTGCGATTTTCTTGCTAAAAAAATCAAAATGTCGCAGAAAAAAATCGGTAAAAGGCGATTCCTGTCATATATCAAAAATCGTGGAATCAGCCGCATAACTATTACAATTTAGTGTTTTTCATGGGCGCCAATGGTACGTATATGCAAAATGAAATTTGATTGGACGCAGACCGAATACATTGATCATGTACTTTACTGTCATGACGTAGTATCGTCTGCAATCTCAGTCGGAAAATGGTTTCGTCGCCACGGCGAAAAAGCCAGGTATTATCGTAAGCTTCTATGGTCAGCCAAAGCATACCAACAGTCATAGCTCAAAGTCCGATAATGTTCTGATGCCCAGTATCCCTCCCACTCAGTCGACATCGTCGGAAGATAGTATACCGTCGTGTCCGGTAATCTTGCGCATCCGGTAATCTTGCACACTTTGGTAGATTCCTGTTTTGCGAAATCGTTTAATGAATTCTACCCTTTTCTGCAGTGTTTCTAGGACCATCGGAATTTGAAATAACAGAGAAACCTTCAGAAAGTAACTACAGCTAAATTTTGTACCTGAGACTGTCTAAAGTTTGTCTATGACATCATCCTGACTAATTATTCATAAACACGCCCTATGACCCAATTCCCGATGAGGCTGGCTGTAACACTTTTTGTCTGTCAATTAAATGAGTAATTCAAGTTTCG
The DNA here is from genome assembly GCA_946811185.2 of Hippopus hippopus. Taxonomy (NCBI): domain Eukaryota; kingdom Metazoa; phylum Mollusca; class Bivalvia; order Cardiida; family Cardiidae; genus Hippopus; species Hippopus hippopus. Next base: position 7,072,415 of record OX328103.1, on the reverse strand, counting down.
TCACAAAGACGAATCAATTAAACACATATTCTACAAGTTTATAAGGTATTAAGGAACAGTTTTCACATTATTTTCCTTATTTACATGCAACCTTTATCAGACGACAAAGTCATTTCCTATTTGCCGCCATTTTGTCAAGGTTCTGAATCAAAGGCCCAAATCTAGCATAATTATTTCTTTTCTACAGTTGTTCTTTGTATGGCCACAAATACTCTAGAAATCCTTTGCATTGACGTCATGTAATATAAGTGCGCAAGATCACCGGACAGTTGTATGCCGGATAAAACCTCACGGTTAGTGTTTACTTTTTTAAAGTTTATGTTTTTCGGGGAATCTTTCTATTACTATCTTGAGTCACAATCTAGATGAAATATTTCTATAAATAGATAAATATCTGTGGGGATCTAGCAATTCCTTTTAGTGCAATAAGTAAACAGTCGTTTGCTTAGGTGCGCAAGATTACCGGACAGCATCGTACTCGGATGCCTAAACTGCGCCCCTGTAAGCTTTATCTGGGAACAGAACTATAAATAGATGATATACAAAAGGAAAAATAAATGCACAAGTCAAATGTGTTCTATTTCCATCAATCTCCATCAAAATTCATGTGTACAATAATTTTAAACTTCCAAAACTTGACAAAAATTAACTGCATGTCAAACAAACAACCGCCATTTTTTGTGTGCCTAATTCCGCCCCCTGGAGTAACGGAACAAATTCTCCCAAGTCTCGAAAAATGAGGCCAAATTATTAATGTTATTATTTTTTTGAACAAATGTAACTTCAACATCGAGCTGTTTCAAAATAAGTAACTACAGGAATTTGTCATTGTTTTTATGTGATCCACTAGTTCTAGTAGCATCAATGGTTTACCAATGGTTATTGTTTTAGGATGCACCTTTCCTAGTAACCTGTACCCGAGAGTGGTGCGAGGTACATGAAATATTTAGCAGCCCTGTTAATTGGCATGTTCTTCTCTATAATTTCTTGTTAAGCTTTCTTAGATGCAATATAGGAATATTGCTAATTTGTTCTTCTGATCTTTCATGAGCTTGAATTAAAATGGAGAAAGCAAATATCAGTTAAGGACCATGGGACCAAAAGCTATGTATAAAGAGAAATTTGTTTTGTCACGTGATTTTCATTGATGAAATGTAAACATTTGCAGATGAAGCATTTCAGACGTGTTTACAGTTGTATTTCATGACTTTAGCGGTGATTTTTGACGAACAAAAATTGCATTAAGAAAATACACAGAAAAACAGTAAGAGGACATAAAAATCGAGACAAATATCTGCTTATATCTCAATTTGGGGTGAAAACCATTGGAATGTATTTACTATGATGTAGTAGAAACTTTTCTGACTGTCAGTCTCGTGCACGCTGAAACATTGTGAGATTTTGACGAAAAAAAAGGTGGCGGAGTTAGGGCAGGGCGCAGTTAGGGCACCCGACGATAAAAAATACCTGTACGACAGTTCTTTAAGTATTTAAAAGAATATTCTTCGTTGGAATATGGTCGCGACTGCAACTTTATGGGTTGTAAAATATGTTTTTAAAAAAAAAAAAGTACGCATTTACTGAAAAAAAATGTAGATCTAACTTCAAAACTACTACTCTTATGTACGACGTGCAGAGAACATCTATCGTAGATCAGCCGTCATGGCCGAGTCTCTTCAGAGAGATTTTAAGAAAACTGTACTGTAGGGAAAGTCTCAATGAGAAATAATCAGCCGTGTTAGTTGCATTTAAATCCACATTTTGGCTAGTGAAAGAGAACATAGCAATTAACAAGTATGGGTATTGGGGACCTAATTTCAATTTCTTATTTTTAAATCATTTTAATGCATACTAAATTTTGTCCCTGAATTTTTAAAAATGTCTCAAACTTTTCTGGACGAGTGAGACATTTGTCTCTCCTTTTTAAAATCCTTGGCAGAACACTGATAATGTAAATAATGACGAAAAAAAAAATGGTGTATTTGTTACTTACTTATTAACACTTTGAATGGTGCTTGAGTAATGAAATATCATCATTTTACATATGACATGAAAAATATTTCCATTTAGCACACCAGGAAAAAAGTGACTCCTTAAACAAACGGCACAATTCTAGACCTTTCATTAATGAAATCATTTCTAGTTGAAAAATTTCATGTGGCCCTTTTGATTGGATAGGTAATGGAATATCTTGGAAAATGAAGAAAATGCATTTACCTGCATGCTATCATTTTTCCGCGATGTTTGAAACCCCCCCTATGAAAAATGCAATCATCAGTCAAGTCTTAAAAGCACGAGTGAATCTGCAATACATGTCAGAACAGTTACTCTTTTAACGTTTTTCCAGACGGCCAAATTTTCAACTTGCCAGGTTAAAAGCATTTTCTCCTCTTACCACAGTGGTTTCAAAAGCCTTGCTCTTAGGGGGCGTTAAAACTCGTGATATGTGGTAAAGGGTTAAAGCATGTAATACATGTATATATCACACTGATTTCATGTATTCCCTTAACTTTAAATCTTTACCAGATAACCAAATTTCAGACTTAACTGTCTAAGTTGGCAGCATTTTGCAGACGTAAAAATCACTGTTACTCAAACAATGGAATTTGGTTTTGATTGGAAAGAAAACATTGTGGAAAGGGGGGAAATGCTAGTTCCCATCATTTTCTCCTTTTCTCAGCAATGTTTTCAAAATCATGTTCCTCAGAGATGTTAAAACTGGTGATTGTACGGCAAAGGGTCAAATTAACCTTTTACCGACTTACACATTGAACATGGCTTGTCAAAGTCTCTCTCTGTATCTCTCTCACTCCTCTTCATTTACCTCAATAGTTTCATCCGTAAACCTATTACCCTTATTTCTGAACACATACTTCTAACCCTTAGAATATCGAATTAACAAAATGGCCATTTTCGTTTTAGAAAAATAGAGTCTAACATTAGCGGTTTTAAGGTTGTCCTTGCCCATAATGTCTTAGGAAAGCTGCATATGTAGATCAAAGACCAGACTCCGTGTTTTTTTGCAGTCTGGTCTTGATATGAATGGGCTGTAAAGGCAACAAGAGTAGTGAAACGCACTCTCAGGGTTGAAGACAGGTTTGGAAGTTTGCCAATTTGTCTTCGGAAGAAAATGTTTTCATACATAGAAGTTATTTCTTAGTGCCTTTTTTTTGTAAAACATTTTCATAAAACATACAGTTTTTGGTTAAAGTGGGAGATTGTTATCTGTGGGACAGTTAAAGGAGATACAAGGGTACATGCTTAAGACTGGATATCATTCGTTACATCAAGAATGGGTGAAAACTTAAAATAAATAATCTGAATTTATTAATTTTAGATATTTATACACACAGTATGGAATGAGCAACAATTTTAAAAAAAATGTCGGAAAAAGATTGAAAGTTGCAAATGAAAAAATCTAGGTGAGCAAAACAAAGCCATGTATTGGGTGTGAAAAACATCACAGTGCATAAATACTATGTGATTGCCTTGTTACAGAAACATCCAATCGATTTACTCTATAAGTCTAATTTACCAAACTTGTCTGTTACCGAAACATCTGTAAATCATTCTCATGATGACACCGTGCATGATTACAAATTCAACCGCCATATAAATTTCACAATCCCTCCCTGCCACCCCTTATTGCAGGAAGGCTTTCTGATTATTTTAAATTGTGTCCATGATACTGCGGCTGGTTTTGCTTTCTTTTCAGAAACTTGTGCATGATTTCTATTGGTATGTGTAAACAGGATTCATTTCCAGACTAGATGTCCTTTAGAGGTCCCTATCAGCATGGCTTCTTTGCTGCAAATGGAGAAAGACAATTGATTATGTTAAGAAAAGACTTATGAACAGGATTACAGCTTAGTGAATGTGTGTTGGTACAGATGCATACAAAGAACTTTACAACACCAGCATATGCCCTGGGACTGCTCTCTGTTTAAAAGTCATAAAAGGATTTTTCTTGTGTGTGTGTGTGTGTGTGTGTGTGTATTTAGGTGTGCATGTAAAGTAAAATCATGCAGTTAGATAATTGTGTTAGGATGCTTTGTAATGAATTTACATTGCTCTGTTGCATTTGTTGGCGGTAAATTCCGTGCAGATAATATTTTAAATCAATGTTTGTTGACTCGTTGCATCTGCAGTTGTGCTGGCTTGTGATCGATACACATTTCTTTGGTTAACTGATCTGTCCGACATGTTTGTACTGTGGGCTTGATCACTTGACTTATCCTCTCCCATAAGTTTGTACGATGGGGGTTGTTTGGTTAATATTAAGAACTCGGTGTTACTCCCCATCGTGTTTTGGGTTGATGTAAAATGGTGCCAGCCCCTTCCATAAGTTCGTACTATGGGAGTGGTTTTAGTCAGTTGTTTAGATCATGGGTTTGTACTCCACCATGGTGTTTTGGGGTTGAAGTGCAATGGTTGGCTGTTACCACGTATTACAGTTCTTACTGCTGTTTTTGATTCTGGGTTAGTTACAGCCTGCAAACTGGGTATCTGTGCGGGGTTTTCTGTCAACGAACTGCAACCTTATCGCCACAGACTATGTTCAGTATTTTAATGTTTAATTAGAAGTTTATATCGTCATTATTTTTTTGGTGTATCAATTTAGCCTTCCTGCACTAAAGTGAATTACTGCAAGATGGAAAAATTGATCTGTGGTAGGTTAAATATTACAAGTGACAGGATTAGATAAATGCTTCATTCTTTCCTGTAGATAAATTAATATATATTTGGTTTTTTAGCTCACCTGAGCACGAAGTGCTCAGGATGAGCTATTGTGATCACTCACCGTCCGTCGGCGTCCGTCCGTTCATCCGTCCGTCCGTCTGTCGTCCGTTCACATTTTTTTGTTTACACTCTAGCATCTACAAATATTAACCAATCAGCACCAAGCTTGGTCAAAATGTATATGACTATAAGATCTCGGATGAGTTCGATTATGGGTCTAATCGGACCAGAACAACTGGAGTTATTTGCCCTTGAATTAGAAAAATTGCTATATTTGACTTTGTTTACACTCTAGCATCTACAAATATCAACCAATCAGCACCAAACTTGGTCAAAATATATATGACCATAAGATCTCGGATGAGTTCGATAATGGGTCTAATCGGACCAGAACGACTGGAGTTATTTGCCCTTGAATTAGAAAAATTGCTATATTTGATTTTGTTTACACTCTAGCATCTACAATTTTTCACCAATCAGCACCAAACTTGGTCAAAATATATATATGACCAAAAGATGTCGGATGAGTTCAATAATGGGTCTGATCGGACCAGAACGACTGGAGTTATTTGCCCTTGAATAAGAAAAATTGCTATATTTGACATTGTTTACACTCTAGCATCTACAAATATCAACCAATCAGCACCAGACTTGGTCAAAATATATATGACCATAAGATCTCGGATGAGTTTGATAATGGATCTAACTGGACCAGAACAACTGGAGTTATTTGCCCTTGAATAAGAAAAATTGCTATATTTGACTTCGTTTACACTCTAGCATCTACCATTTTTCGCCAATCAGCACCAAACTTGGTCAAAATATATATGACCATAAGATCTCGGATGAGTTTGATTATGGGTCTAATCGGGCCAGAACGACTGGAGTTATTTGCCCTTGAATTAGAAAGTTCTATAGAATGGTTCTTTGTCCGGAGCATAACTTTGTCATCTCCAGTCCGATTGACTTGAAACTTGGCATTTGTGTTTGTTGCAATAATACAGAGTGCAGTGTGAAAGAACCATGACTCTACCTCTTACTGTCTATGAGTTATTTCCCTTTGATCATCATTTTTACAGCATTTTCTGCTTGTCCGGAATATAACTTTGTCATCTATAGCCTGAACATCTTCAAATTTGGTATGCATGATTGATGAAAATTTAAGGAGTGCAGTGCACAAGAACCATAACTCTTCCTAGCACTAATTTTGAATTATTCCCCCTTTGGCCATCATTTTTATAGCATTTCTTGCTTGTCCGGAGCAAAACTGTCATCTTAAGTAGGAATGACTTGAAATATGGTATGCTTATTTGTTGCAATATTTGGAAGTGCAGTGCACAAGAATTGTAACTCTACCTTGTGCTGTCTTTGAGTTATTTACAGCATTTAGTGCTTGTCCGGAATATAACTTTGTCATCTCAAGTCAGAACGACTTCAAACTTGGTATGCATGTTTGTTGCAATATTACCAAGCACTGTGCGCAAGAACAATAACTCTACCTAGCGCGGATTTTGAGTTATTCCACTTTGATCTTCATTTTTACAGTATTTCTTGCTTGTCCGGAATGTAACTTTGAAGTCTCAAGTCAAATTGACTTGAGACTTGGTAAACATGTTTGTTACATTACCTGCCCTTTGCAATTATTATACCTCCTCGACAACTGGCGATGGGATGGGCATATCTTGCGACAATTGCTGCTCTTGTTTCATTATCATATGGCTTTGAACCTCAATATTTGGTATTTATCTTTATTGTAGACCTTTACTGCTTAGTACTCAGGTGAGCAATATAGGACCATCATGGTCCTCTTGTTTTTTTTGTGAAAGATTGAAATTTACTTCAATTTACTTATTTCGATCTTTCACGAAAAAATAAAAACATTCTGTTTATTTATATGGTTCTAACACCTTTTTTGTTAGAACTTTTATTAAAATCCAGTAGGTCATTTTTGGTAATTCCCTGTGGCATAGCCCCATCCACATAAGAATGCATTACAATATTACACAAGACAAATTTATGATGCAATGCATCATAAAAGTCGCAGTTTTTTGGTGAACAATTTCAAAAATATTGACTCTCTTGAAAAAATTGTGATTACATATTTGTATCTATTTTTTCCCCACAAGCAAAACATCATGACAAATGGTACTAAAATGCAGAAAAAAAACACAAAAAACAGAATATAATAGGTATTATACAGTATGTCATGTCTGTGTGTATATCGGCGAAGCTCGTGTTGTATCGCAATTTTCCACCATCGGCTACCGACCGTGTTACTGATAAGAAATACTTGTCGCTGATTGGTCGAAATTGGAATATTTCATTAAAGCGAAACTCTGCCTACGGCTTATATGGTTGACACTTAGGCCAGAATTCGCGTGCGTCAATTTGTCGTATAGGATATTTTTTTCGAGCGTCAAATCGGGGTCACTAGCGATTTTCAAGCGTCAAAACCCGAGGTCCCGGGTCAAAGGAGATCCCTGATAGGCCTTGTACAAACCTATAAAACTTCTAATGTAAATTTCGAGAGCCATTCCAAACCGTTGACCGGCAGTGTATATGTACAGTAAAAGGTTTGGTAGTAACTTTAACCCTTCGACTACACAATGAATTTAATATACTGAGTAAGGAAAAAGAAACAAGAAATGAGTTAGTATTATTAAAACATGCGGAAACCTTGTGGCAAAATTAGAAATTGGTGATTATGAGCTTTTTCTCTTTATGTCGTTATAATTTTGAAAATGGCATGCTTCAAAACAAAAAATATTGTTTGCATATAATTACAGGATTTGCAAGAGCAGTATATTATTGCTGGCACTCACTTCAGTATAATTCGGGCCTGTTTTAAGAACACACCTCTAGAGCATCACATTCAGCCAGAAACATTTTTGCTTGACAACCGCACAGATGATCCAGAAATGGACAGGCTGAAAAAATCATTGATCGATATTGCCAAAACAGTGCAGTCATGGAGGGAGGAGATACCAGCCAAGTGGATGGAGCTTGAACAAGCCTTGAAAGACAGAAGGGGAGAGGGGCGGTCCTTCATTACTATGGAGATGCTAAAGACCATTGACAAAGGACTGGCTAAACCAATCAACAACGATGACCAGCTCAGACTGTTTCTATGGGCCAATCATGAAAATGGGACAATCATTTATTTTGACGATGTACATGTCCGAGACATGATCATTCTTGATCCACAGTGGGTATTTCATGCATTCCGATACCTGATTGCTGCAGAAAAATTTGGAAAGAAATATGGCCACCTTGAGAATGAATGGAGAAATTTCATTAGCTCTGGAAAACTTGAACTGAAACTTGCTCAAGCTATATGGAGACAAGACAGGAAATATGAGTTCTATGCAAATCATGAAAAACTTCTTTACTTCTTCGAAAAGTTGGATATTATCTCACGAGCAAGAGTACTGAAGGAAGATAGAGTATCATTAGAAGTGCTTCCTTTTTATTACGTACCTTGCTTGCTGACACCTCCACCCACTGATATAATTCAGTCCATTCCGAAACAAAAAAACTGTATCAGCACACCAGTTCTATGTCTTGCATTCCATGGAGACATTCTACCACTAAGAATTTTCAATCGATTGATTGCAATTTGTTTGGGTCGATGGCCAGTTGCCAAACAAGGAAAACACAACTTGATTTATTGCAGATGTGCTGTCTTCGTGGTAAATCACAGAGAAGGTGAGGATCTTCATCGTATGACAATTTTCTTCAGAAATTCCAAAATTGGAATTCGAATCACACGCTATACAACAAAAAGGGCCAAGTCTGTTGATGAAAATATTTGTGATACTGTTCGACGTGTGATAACAGCAGCTGTGAGAAGGAAGTTCCGACAATTCCAAAGTTCGAGCGAGCAAGGGGAGGAGCCTTTCAGATACCTGATGCAATGTACAGAGACTAACAGTCGTGATTATCTTGACGATGGCCTACACAGCCTTGACAACTTGATTGATAAAATTGGCTGTGACTTTTTCTGTACTCATCATTCAGACAGATATCATCCACATCATTTAGAGGTGGGACAACTGTTGAGAGAATGGTTCCCAGATAAGGTATATCTTACATCATTTCTGTGGACCAATAATTCTTACCTTTGTTTACATTCTAAATTTTAAGACAAGGTATCTAATTGGCTGAGACAAGATGTCTAAGCTAACCAGATGGTTAGTGTTGGAATTAAGAATAAGAGTTTGCATTGATAGCCTAGATTTTGTACCAACCTCCTTTCTGAAGTACTCAGCAGATGAGAAAATTTTAGACTTCTTCAAATTGAAAGAATTTTCAGATAACAATTTGCATCATGCTCTGGCAAAAGAAGGTTTAAACCATTTAATGCATACATGTGTGATATCTGAATATGATGCATTATACCAAGCCAGTCATTTCATCACTGTGGATCCATAAAATACATTTTGTCTAACAACCAGTTAAATCCTGAGGTAGAATGGTCCTTGGACATGCAGGAAATTTACCAGTAGCAAAAAGTTTTGACACTTGTCAGCCTGCATGGAATGTGCTGGCTGAACTGGGTGGATACTTTTTGCAGATACATTAAACTTCCTTTACACAGGACATGGCTCATTGAGATGTGGCTCAGTTGATTTAATTAGTCATTCAAAGGCCAGAAGGCACTAATAAAAAAAAGGAGAAAATGTTGGTCACTGGCATTTTCTCCTTTTCCACACAGATTTTTGACAGATGTATTTTAACCTTTTAATTGCCTTGCACAACTACATATTTTGCAGGAAGTGTAGATTAAAATCAGACCGCACTAAAGTTACAGTCTGGGTCTGTATTCACCAACCATTCACGATTCTTACGAACATTCTTAGTCTTACTGTCTAAAGTTTTCTAAATTTGAAAGTAACACAACTTTGATCAGCTAAACTAAATGGTTTAGCCAATCAGGAGTTGTGTTACTTTCAAAATTAGAAAATTCTGGAGAATAAGACTAAAAATGTTCTTTAGAATGGTTGGTGGATATGGTCCCAGATCTATGATCTACATTCTACACTGTCTGCTTTGCTAAGACATACTAAACAAAATCAATCTTGCATTTATTTGGGTCTTTTTTCTAGATTCTAAATGTCTGTTGGGTTTTTAGCTCCACTGGCCGAAGGCCAGCGGGCTTATGTCATGGCCTGTTGTCCGTCGTGTGTCCGTCCGTGCATCCGTCCGTCCGTCCGTGCGTTAACTTTTTTTTAAAACGTCTTCTTCTCTGAAACTACCCATCCAATTTTGATGAAACTTCACAGAAATGATCCTGCCATGGTCCTCTTCAGAATTTCTTGAAAGAATTTAATTCCTTCAAAAACTCTGGTTGCCATGGCAACAAAACTGAAAAATTTTGAAAATCTTTGAAAATCTTCTTGTCTGAAACCGTAAGGCCAAGGGCTACCAAATTTGGCATGTAGCTTTATCTAGTGGACCTCTACCAAGTTTCTTCAATTTATAGCCCTGGGGTCAAAATTGGCCCCGCCCCGGGGGTCACAAGTTTTACATGGGCTTATTTAGGGAGAACTTTAAAATTCCTCTTCTACTTAGCCATAGGGCCTAGAGCTACCAAATTTGGCATGTAGCTTTATCTAGTGGACCTCTGCCAAGATTGTTCAAATTATAGCCCTGGGGTCAAATTAGGCCCTGCCCGGGGGTAACAAGTTTTACATGGGCTTATATAACAAGTTTTACATGGGCTTATATAGGGAGAACTTTAAAATTCTTCTTTGACCTAGCCATGGGGCCTAGGGCGACCAAATTTTGCATTTAGCTTTATCTAGGGGGTCTCTATCAAGGGTGCCCAAATTATAGCCCAGGGGGTCAAATGTAGCCCCACCCCAGGGGGTCACAAGTTCTACATGGTCTTATATAAGGAAACTTTAATAATCTACTTGTACATAGCCATATTTAGGCCTAGGGCTACCAAATTTTGCATGTAACTTTATATAATGGGCCTCTACCAAGAGGGCCCAAATTTTAACTTTGGGGGTCAAGTTTGACTCCACACCAGGGGTCACAAGTTTTACATTGGCTTTTATAGTGAAAACTTGATAAACCTGTGTGATGGATCACATATTTTACAGGGCCTTTTATTCAGCAAACTTGTTTTACATGATTTTTTATTGGGCAAGATTAAAAAATCTTTTTGTTTATAACCACACATTCTAGTTTCATATTGTAGGTCTGGGGTCAAAATTGCCTTCATTCCAGGGATCGCAAGTTTAACATGGGCTTCAAAATATTGTCACTTCAATTTAAACATTAATCAAGGGAAATAACTCTTTTTATGAAAGATAAAGTTCGTTACTATTTACCTCCCTTGATTATCAAGCTGCAGTGATACATGATTGGTGCTAGACAAGTTTTTTAGCTCCACTGGCCGAAGGCCAGCAGGCTTATGTTATGGCCCGTTGTCCGTTGTGCGTCCATCCGTATGTTAACTTTTTAGCTCACTTGAGCACAACGTGCTCAAGGGGAGCTTTTAGGATCACCTGGTGTCCGTCGTGCGTCAGGTGTCGTCAACAATTCTTTAAACATCAACTCCTCCTAAACCACTGGGCGGATTTGGACCAAACTTGGCTGGAATGTTCCTTGGAAGGTCCTCTTTAAAAACTGTTCACAGAATTTGATTCCATCAAAAACTCTGGTTGCCATTGCAACCAAATGGAATTTTTTGGGAATTCTTTAAAAATCTTCTCCTCTGAAACCACGGGTCAGATTTTGAAATAATTTCACAGATATGCTCCTTGGGTGACCCTTTTTAAAAATTGTTCGTAAAATTTTGATCCGTCAAAAAATGTGGCTCTGGTGAATGGGGGCTTCTTGCACCATATAGAAATGAAGGAATTCTTCAAAATTCTTCTTCTCTGAAACCGCTGGTCAGATTTCGAAATAATTTCACAGGATTGTTCCTTGGGTGACCCTTTTCAAAAACTGTTCGTAAAATTTTGATCCGTCAAAAAACGTTTGGCTTGTAGTGTTTTTACTTAACAGCCAGTGGAGCGATACAGGGCCATCATGGCCCTCTTGTTTTTTTTGCACTCTAAGGGTTAAGCTTTTACCAGACAACAGAATATCAGACTTGCCCATGCTGAATTCATTTTATGCTAGCATTTTCTCTTTGTGCACAACGATTTCAAAAGCCTTGTTGTCAATATGATTGAGTGTCAATAGATATTAGTCATGCTGTATGGAAAGGGGGCTTAATGCATCTGTTAAAAAGTACAAGCAGACTGCAGGCTGATATGGGTCAAAACCTTTTGCTAATTGTAAATTTTCTGCACATAAAAAGTATCCACCAGGTCAGCCTGTGCATTCTGCACAAGCTGATCTGGGTCAAAACGTTTTGATATTGGTCAATTTTCTGTGTGTCAAAGGACCAATCTACCTCCAGGTACAGTTGATTATTGGTCTGAATTAGTTTTTTGGATTCATCATTATGTGATGTCTTGCGTGGTAAAGTGCATCTCAGAGATCAGGAAGCCCCCTTTTGCCAAAGCATGGCTCATATTTTGAAAGTCTGACATGTACATGTATAAAACATCAAGGCCCCACTGTTACAAAAAAAATTCTTTTTGTCTTATTTTTGTGTCATCAGGTTCCCAAAGAGATTCGACCAAGCACAGTCTCGCCAGTTGGTAAATAGTTTTACTTTAACATGAACAAATTTTGGTTTTTTGACATGTATCTTGTTATTTAAGGTTTCATTAACCCGGCCCTATACCAAACAATCCGGTGTTTACCTACCCGGGGGAAAGAGCTTTAAAAAACATGGTGGGAAAAGGAGAAGATGCTGTTAACCAGCATCTTTTCCTTTTCCCACAATGTTTAAACCTGTTTGCATGCAAATCTCTTCATTAAAGCTACATTTAATTATTTACCTACTAATGCTTTCAATCTAGAAAAGTAAGAAATCTTTTTCATTTGGTTAAGAGAAAAAAAGATGGATTTTTCTGTTAGTTAAAATTAATATTGTTAACAAAAGACATGTTTTCTAATATTTAACCACTTTTGAAAATATTAGGGCAAAAGGAGAAATTGCCATGATGATTTCAGTTGCAGTTTCTGGTAAAATGGTGAGTTTGAAAATACATGTGGACTGGAGTAATGTTTTAATTCTTTACCACATTTGTCCTTAATTGTGAGATAGAGCGTCGGCCTCGTTACCATAAGGTCCAGAGTTTGATTCCCTGAAATGCGCGTCAACTTTGAGAAGTTTCGTCAGCCACACCATCGGTGCGAGTACAGGCGGCAGGGGACTTGGTAACTTGTTCACGGCTGTGGTGAATCATGTCATCTCGAACTGAAGGCGAGGTAGCAACATGATTTGCCACAGCTGTGAACAAGTTTCCAAGTCCCTGGCCACCTGACCGCACAACGAATTTATTATACTGCAAAGTTTTACCATTCCAACATGTATTCAGCGAAATTTTCCCGTTTATGTACTCACAAACTGAGTACGCTGACGACATAGAATTTCCCTTCTGAGTGCCCCAATTCAATAAAAAACTGACGTCACTGAGAACAGACATCACTGAAACTTGGTAAAACATGCAGTTTGGTGGATGAACTTGATGATGTCACTGCGATGGAAATTCGTCAAATTTTTATTAAATCATGGATTTAAACAACTTTAAGATAAGTAACTATGCATTTTAATGATTTGCTGTCAAAAAGTAAAAGACATTAGTTACCACAAACAACGATTTGGTTATCCTTTTCACGTTACAGTGGATGAGTTTCGACACTTCACAATTTGCTTACCTGACAAAGGGATGGCTCGTTTTAACCCCAAGTATTTGTTTTAGAATGACAATAAACGATAATTTTGTAACTATATTCATTTATTTTCAAAAAATAATCCATTCTTTCCCCTTTAATGACAACCATCTAGGGAAACTAGAAATAATACGGTGCAGGCTACTCATTATGTTTGTCTTGTGGGCGGCTCGTATCGATTGATGCCACCATTTTGGATGTTGTGTTGAAAGTGTAGTCATGTATATAGGCCTTCAAAAGGGAAACTGCTTATACATGGATTTTGCCAGTGTACATGACATGTACACGTATGTACCAGGCATATTATCCAATCAGATCTGGAGAAATTTCTTTGCAGTATAATAATACTAACGCTCTTTATTTAAACATTTTTTTTTGTTTTGAAATTTGGTGAGCTCTAGTAGTGCAGTCAGTAGCTTACAGGACTTGAGAATGCGGTAGCTGGTTTGAATCCCCAGTTCACCCAATTTGTTTCTAAGGATTTATGATAGTCACTGCGACAGGATTCATTCTTCTTTCAGGTCTGATCAATGTTTTGATGATGGTTATGTGGAAAAGCAGCCATTGGCTTGGAAAGAATATTGAGAAGATTTTTTCCCAAGATTGTTGAAACAGACAATTGTTTAGCAAACTGTTCTTACGTAAAAATGTTTATTACTATCCAATCTAACTCTTTACCACAAAAATTTTAGACTGGTTCAAATGGCTTGCAACATGCGAAAAGGGACATTCGGACATTTGCGTAAATTGCCGTCTCGGATCAGCCTGTGCAGTCCACGCAGGCTAATCCGAGACGGCACTTTAAGACTACATTAGATTTTGTGCTACAGTAGACTTGCACAAAACAGAAAATTACATAAAAACGGAAAATGTCGTTTCGGATTAGCCTGCATGGACTGTGCAGGCCGATCCGAGACAACACTTTACGCAAACGTCCAAATGCCCCTTTTCGCGTGTTGCAGGCCAAAATGAAAGCATTTTGCAGACAATTCAAATATAGCTGAAATTACGGAGTTTGTCTTTGAGTGGAAAACACTGGAAAAAAATGTTACCAACATTTTCTCCTTTATCCACATTGTTTTAAAAAGGCTTCTTTCCCAAGGTTGTTAAAACTCAGGATAGTGTGGTAAAGGGTTAAGCAAATGATTGTCAAAATCAGGTAGAAGAAGAGGGAAATGGCTATCTGCATAATGCGAAAAAAGAGGAAACAGAGCCATGATCTTGCAAAAGGGTGCAAAATGCATCTGCACAAAGTTTTGACCCAGCCCAGGCTGTGCAGTCCGCACAGGCTGACCTGAGGCAATACTTTTTCCTATTGGTCAATTTTCTGCATGTCAAAGGACCATTCTACCTCAGGATTTAGCCTATTGGTAGTCAAACTAGGTTTTATGGATCCATAACTTTGTGAGGAGTTGCTTGGTATTATACATTATGGAGATACATTAAATCTCCTTTTGACAGAGTATGGCTCAACCACTTATGTACTTTCAGTTCTTTGATTTGTTTATGTCAGATTTCTGGATGAAAAATTTACCAGCCAGACTGAAGAATGAGATTGTGAGTACAGCCACCTTGGCTAAACTCCCTGAGGCTATTGGGAAAGACTGGCAGCTCTTTGTTGTAGCGGATTTAAAGATAGAGGTAAATTGAATTACTTTTCAGAAGATTCAAATAAGACCAATACATAGCTGCTCTTCAGGGTTTCCCTTTCAAATTTTTATATGTGTGCCATCAAATTCTCAAACTCATAAAAATTGGGGCTAGTAGGAGCCAACTGAGGGATCCACCTAGTATATTAGACATTTAAATTTATTTGCTCATAATTGTTATAGCCAGGTTAATTATGTTCCTTTTACCACAAGGTTTTTCAAGGATGTGAGCTGCAGGGACATACAAGTTGTATTTGTACAGTAATACATTGCTGTTATTCTAAAACTGCAGACATGTCAGAATTCCTTAGGTTTTAATGAAAATTATAGAAGTTTCTGTAAATGCCCCCACCACCCATTTTTCAGTGGTTTTCATCAGCTTTTTGGCTTCAGCAAAACCTTCCAAGTTTGTCCTAAAATTTAGGGTACTCACTACAAATGTCTCAATCAGACAATTCTGGTATTTACCACAAACAAGGGGTAACCCAGTCTGGCGAGAAATTTGGCCAAAATTAAACTAGAAAATACCTATTTTATATACAGACTAGATAGAAAGAAGTGGATATATACAGTATCTTATATACATGTACAGGTACTTGTTGCCAGCAGATTAGCCAGTGCTTCATTTTTGGAGACAGTTTGTCTAAATTGTTGCATTTGGCACCACTGGCAATTGTCAGTGGGAGCACTGTCTTTTTTATTAAAGCATATTTAAACTTACAGGTAAATTTAACCTTGTACCAGTGGACCAAAAACTTAAGATTTAGCCTAATTATTCCTATACCAAACAACCCCAAGTTTTTATATTTTTCAGAAAGAGGGCTTTTGAAAACATTCCCACCATGTTTCTACCCTATTAGATGGCTTCAGGTTGTTTGCATCAATGTTTAAATTGTAGTCCTCAGGTGCTTTAGAAATTCAATAAATGCAAAATTTGCATTTCTGTAAAGGGTTATTAGCATCTGCATACAACAAGTTAAATTTTGGTCAACTGATGTGATTGCTATTGAACTAGTAGATAACATATGGCTTGCAACATGCAAAAAGGGGCATTTGGACATTTGGACATTTGCGTAAAGTGTCGTCTCGGATTAGCCTGCACAGTCCGTGCAGGCTAATCCAAGACTGCACTTTCCATTCTTATATAATTTTGTTTCGTGCAAGTCTACTGCGGGACAAAATTGAATGTAGTCGGAAAGCGCATGCTGATCCAAGATGACACTTTACACAAATGTCTGAATGCCCCTTATCGCGTGTTGCAAGCCATACGTGAAAAGAGAGAAATTGCTAGCTACCTGGGCCACTTATCCTTGTGCTCATTAAAAATGGGATCATTTGGAAAAGGGTCAACCTATCATCTCAACTGTGAATTACTGACAAAGATGGAAAATATTATAATTATGGGTAACAGTCCGTAATAAAATCCTTTTAGCTTTTTATTTTTCAAGTCAGTATAAGCACAAACCCTCATTCAGAATTCATCTGCTATTTTGAATGGATAAACCATCTAAATATCACCTGCAAATTATTTTTTATGCTTTGCAGTCATCCACTTTTGAAAGCACTGTGGCACGAAGAAAATCTACTTTCTCCTTTGACTCAAAATTTTTTACATGTGTTCACATACTCAACCATAAGGTACTTAGATTTTACATAATTTTTTTCGCAATAATTTTCCACAAATTCATTTCAGTAGGTAATTACATGTTCATTTAGGTGTCCTATGTGGCTCACTGTAGGTACTGGTTTCTTCAAGGGAGTGTCCTTGGGCAAGACATTTCAGAGCCTCAGCCTATTAATGGTGCAATCTAAGACACACATGAGTATGCGAGCTATTGCTGTAATGTGACAGAAATGTTGAAAGTGGTGCAAAATACTATAAATCATGTTCTTTTAAATTTCAGCAAACTGACTTGGATCATATAATTGAGGATCACAGATTCGCAAAGCAGCAGATATACCATGCTCTGGTGCACTGGAGAGACAGAGTAATGCGTGAACAGCGAGACAAAGCTACAAACAGTGAACTTCTGCGTCTGATGAGGAATACGTCTCTATCTGTAAACATAGACTGGGAGCGTGTGCAAAATGCCATTGATGGTTTTCATTAGATGTTGAGGCCATCTGACTTAATTCTTTAATAAACAATCCAGCGGAAGAAGCCTTTAGAAAATACTGAGGGAAAAGGAGAAAATGCTGGTAACCAGCATTTTCTCCTTTTCTCACAGTATTTTCTATTCTATAAGAGAACTTATGTTCAACTGTTCCAGTTGAGAATTTGTGGTCCATTGCTGCCTTTACTGTGAAGACTCCAAGATTTGATGTTTGTGAAAAGGGTAACTCCTTATATTGTACGAACAGATCTCAAAGGCATTCAACATTGGGACACATTGTGACTGTAGGATTTTCGGTATCTGCGTCATAGTGCAAGAACTTTGACATTTTGTATCTCTGTCATTACTGAAGATATTTACTTAAGACTCTGACTAGTTGTTAACTATCAAAAGGGGGATCCATAAAAGGGCAGGTAACCATCAAAACACAGTTATGCCCCATGTTTCCACTTAGATTTTTCACTAAAAGCAACTGCAGCCAAGAGTTGGCACCTGTATGTGGTGCTTTTTTTTCTATTTTAAATCCATGGGATACATTGTGATAAAAGGGTTTTATAAACATTTCATGAGGTACATTGTGATAGATTTTATGGGAAACATTGTGATGGAAGGATTTTTAAACATTTTATGGCATATGTTGTGAGACAAAAAACATTAACATGTGTGAATTATGAAACAGAGGGCAATTGTATATATTGACAAATGGTCGCCTGAAAACGGAGGGTTTTAAACCCTTTGCCAAAAAATTTCTGTTTTAATGATCTTGAATAGCGCCTTTGAAAACATGGTGGGAAAGGTAGAAAATGCTTGTAAACAGTTAATTTAGTCAACTAGAATAAACCCTTTTCAAAACAATTCTGACCTTCAACAACCCTGAGAAAAAAACCTTTTAAAAAAATTGTGGAAATAGGAGAAAATGCTGTATACCTACATTTCCTCCTTTCTCCACCATTTTTTCTACAATCCAAAAAAAAACCACACAATTTTGATTAATAAGAATTATTTTGATGCTTGCAAATGCTTTCAGTTTGGGCAAGTTTAAAATCATGTCGTTTGGTAAAGAAGTAACTTTTGAAAGGTAGCAAAAACATCGAGCATACAAATAGAATTTCATCATGAGGTAATCATATTTGACTTTGTAGATTGGCTTTATAACAGGAATACAATTTTATCCTCCCTTGTTTTCAGTGACATATAACCATCACAACTTTTCATATCTTACACATGTTTGATATCATAATTGTGCGACGTCATTTTGTACGTATTTCATAGAAGTGAATGGGTTTAATGGCTATTACCATGTGTGCATCTAAAGATGGTTTTGCACCTTCTAATCTATAACTTTTGAAATGTTGTTTATTATGTGATAAAAAGAATCTGACATTTGTTGGTGTTTTAGATGAAATTTTATACAACCTGTCAAGAAAAAGTGTTATTAAGCTTGCTAAAGGCTCGCTTAATAACACTTTCCATAGACTAGTTTAGTAAAGTTTTTTATCACATAACCTCCCTTGTTTTCAGTGTAATATACCCATTACAAATTTTCTGATCTTATACACGTTTGATCTATAATTTGTGAAATATCGTTATGTGATAAAAAGAATCCGACATTCGTTGGCATTTGAGAAAAGTTTTATTAAACTCATCAAGAAAAATGTTATTAAGCTCACCAAAGGCTGGCTTGGTAACATTATCTCTAGACTTGTTTAATAAAATTTTATCTCAAACCTCAACTCATGTCAGATCCTATATATCTCAAATGCCAACTCACGTCTGATCCTCTATGTAACAAAGCTTAGCCTGGTAGTTCAGTCAAACATTCAGGGCTTGAAACAAGGTCACTGGTTCCCCGGCTCTGCTTGTTTCTTTACAGGATTGATGAATGTCATTGTGACAGGAATCGTTCCTTTCTCACCTCTGATTACTGTTTGGTTGACCATCATGTGGGAAAGCAGCCAGTGCAAAGAAACTCCAGGAAAGTATAGATACATGCCTTGGGTACCATGATTCGACTGAAATTTTGTTGAAAAAAAGTGTTAAATACTATAGAAATAAAAAAGCAATATTTACAAGTTTAATGATCTTACTAGTGCATAATTGTCTTTTTTGTGTACATGTATTTATTTTGCTTTGTAAGCATTTTTGCCCTTCTATTCATTTAACAATCACACACATAAATACAATATTTCCTTTTTTACCTTTGGGCATTTTCAGCCTGGCTATCTGTTATTAACTCTTTACAAAACAACATAGTTTTGGACTGGTCCAAATTTAAAGCATTTGCAGAGAACAAGTTAATTCTAGCACAGATTTTGGGCATTTTCTTTGACAGGGTAGAAAACATTGTGGGAAAAGGAGAAAATGCTGGTTACCAGCATTTTCTCCTTTTCCCACGTTTCAAATGCTTTCTTCATCAGGGTTGTTGTAACTCGGGGTTGTGTAGTAAAGTGCTGAGAGAGCATCCTGGTATTGTCGTCATCTGTGTAGTCAATCAAAAATCTGAATTTTTCTCATATCTCTGTCATTACAGAGGATATTTACTTCAAACGTGGGCTAGTTATTAACTATTAAAAGGGGAACCTATACCAGATTGAAAGGTAACCCTCAAAATATATTTGATAGAGTTATAGCCCTTTCTTGCTTCAAATTTTCACAGAAAAATTCAACTGCATGTGGGCGTCACGGCTGCAGATGGTTCTCGTTTTCTTTTCCTTTTGTAGGTTCAAGGAAAATGCAAGGAATGTAAGCTATTATTCCTTTTGTCTCACTCTTTTCATTTTAGTTATATTTGCACTTATTTTGAGCTCTTATCCCCCAAACTCTGCAATTTCTTCAATATGTGTAACTCTTTACCAAACGACAAAATTTTAGACATCCAAATTGAAAGCAATTGCAGACGACAAATTAAATGTTGCACAAGTTATGAAATATGTCTTTGAAAGGGTAGAAAATAATGGGAAAAGGAAAAAATTTTGGTTATCAGCATTTTCTGTTTTTCCCACACTGTTTTCCCAAGCCTTCTTCATCAAGGTCATTAAAACCAGGTATTGTGTGGTAAAGGGTTGATTTGTCTTTAATGTGCTTTTTATATGGCTTGCAACACGGGAAAAGGGGCATTCGGACATTTGTGTAAATTGTCGTTTCGGATCAGCCTGGGCAGTCAGCACAGGCTAATTGGAGACGGCACTTTACAACTACATTAGATTTTGTGCTACAGTAGACTTGTGCAAAACAGAAAATTACATAAAAATGGAAAGTGTTGTTTCAGATTAGCCTGTGTGGACTGCGCAGGCTGATCCAAGACAGCAATTTACGCAAATGTCCAAATACCAATTTTTGCATGTTGCAGGACATATGCTGTGTTAAGTAAAAAAATAAATTTTCTATGACTGACTCTGTTTTGTATTTTTATGCTACTTGACCATCAGATAACAAAATATTTTAGACTACTGCCAAAGTTGAAAGCATTTGTGCACAACAAATTATGTGTCTCATATGATTGGATTTGTCTTTGAAAGAATAGAAACCATTGCGAGAAAATAGAAAATGCTAGGAACCAGCATTTTTATCTCTGGTGTTTTCAAAAAAAATGACAAGTTGTTGTAGCCCCGTCGTCGTTTGCGCTAAAACTTTGACATTTTGAAATGACTCTGTTATTACCGAAGATATTTACATGTACTTCAAAAATTGACAAGTTGAAAAGAGGAACTCATTCAACAGGGGCAGGTTACTACCAAAGTATTTTTACACAGTTATGCCCCTTTTTTGACTGAATTTTCAGCGAAAATCAAGCACTTGCAGCCTAACGTTGGCACCCATATGCAGTGCTCACGTTTCTTTATCCCATAATGATTTCATGTCTTTTTTTCTCAGGGTTTTAAAAACATAGGATTGTTTTATCTGTAAAAAGGTAAAAGATTTATTGTCAAAAAAAAAGCATTGGGACATGAATGTTTGTATAGTATGTTCACTCAACATACATGTACATTACTCTGTGAAAATGATATCAAACTAGATCTGTTTCTACGCTATCATTAATTCACATGCATTGAGATGTGATGTGTGACGTGAATACAATAATTGTGGTATTTGTTTACCAATACTGGCTCTTTCCACATCATTGAAAAAAATAAACATGGCAGTTTAGATATTGCCTGCAACACACGAAAAGGGGCATTCAGACATTTGCATAAAGTGTCGTCTCATAATAGCCTGCGCAGTCCGCACAGGCTAATCCAAAATGACACTTTCCGTTTTTATGTAATTTTCAAGTCTACTTATTGAAAAGTAGTAGGAAACAAAACACACATACCAAGCAAGATGATCAATCAATATATAAGCCATGCCCTCTGAAAAGGGAGCTTAATATATCTGCCAAAAAATCGACTGAGGTCAGCCTATGCATTCATTGACACATTACAATGCAACATTAACTTTCAGACTGCCAGCCCCGCCGAGTAGCTCCGTGGTTAGCGTATCTGACTCATGATCTGGCTGAAGCAAACTTTCTTTCTATCAATTTTTTCCCATCACCTCTGATGCACGTGAGAAAAGTAGTCGGTGACTTGGAAAGAAAATTGTGTCAGTACTGGTGTGAGAAGCCAGGAAACACATGCACTGATCCACGTGATATGATGTAAGTTGTTAAAACGGTGTTAAACTCAAATACAGACAAAATCAAACTGACACCCGAGACTGGTTCAGTTTTTATTAACTGTTTATTAAAAAGATTTATCCAATACATTAATAAATGAATATACAATGTATGTTTGATACAATATCACAGACCATTTTCCCCCTCTGAACATGGTTGTACACATTTCTTATTTGCTAACTTTCAGACTGCTACATACATAAAATTAATCTTTTTGTATTCTTTGGCTGCACTCATAAGTTGAAACCAGCTTTCTAATTTTGAAGAATTACTCAAAATTTAAAAGGTACACAATTTTTGAGTAGTTGAAACATTTGTGTCAGCCAATCAAAAATGGTGTTAAGAAAGTAATACAACTTCTGATTGGGTAAACTATTGGTGTAGCCTATCAAAAGTTGTGTTACTTTCTTAACATCAATAGAATTCTTTGTGATTAAAATCCACAATAATATCACATCAATCCTTTACAAAACAAAAATTACTGGATTGGATCAAACTGAAAGTATTTGTTGATGAATAATAAAATCTTGCTTAATTGATTATTTCTGTCTTTCATAGAGTAGAAAACAATGTTTTCAAAAAGCTTCTTCCTCAGGGTCTAAAGCTCGGGCTTTGGGTTAAAAAGCTTAAATAAAAACCGTGGATAATATTCAGGATAATAATCATAATAATCAAATACATATAGTTGCAGTTTAGGGCTATATATCGAACAGTGAACAGAAAGATCTACATGTATATGTGAATATACATGTACATCATGTAATTGTTTTGGCCATTCTGTAGGTAAATGTAGCCAAAAATAAGGAAAATGTTTCAGAAACTAAAAGAAAGATGAACTCTTTACCAGACAACAAAATATAAGACTCATTGCATTTGTAGACAAAAAATTCAACATGGCTCAAATGATGAGATTTGTTTAGAAAGGATAGAAAACATGCCAGTTACCAGAACTTTCCCCACCATGTTTACAAAAGCTATATTCCTCAAGGTGAATGAAATTATTAATTTTGATGATTTGGAAATGGGTTAATCCTTTGCCACCCAATAATCACTTTGAATGGCCCTATGAGAGATGGCTTTTAGACACTGTGGGAAAAGGAGAAAATGCTGGTAACCAGCATTTTCTCCATTTTCCACAGTGTTTTCTACCTTATTAAACACAGAAATCATCAATTATGAACATGTAATACTGTAAAATCGGGTATTATTTGCGGTGGTTTTATTTTCGCTATTATTCGCGAATGGATTCCATCGCGATTTCAAAAATCCGCGTAAATTTGCAAACAGAACGTAAGTAATATACAAGTATCTCAGAATTAGAACCGTCCGAAATCGCATGACGTTCGCACCGTCGAAAGATGACATTTTGTTCAAGTCTCCCATTTTCTTAAGTATGACATAGAAACAGACTTAACTCTTGACTTTTAATGAAAAGTAATTAACATGAAAGCAAATGCAAACTATGAAAGCATCGTGTAAATCGTTAACAAACACAAACTAGTAAGTAGGCCTGTTTGTTTTTGAGTCATTCGCATTCTTTCGAATGAATCCCAATGTCAATCCATCCTCGTTGGATTGTCTTTTGTTTTTGTTTCATCTTTTCAAAACTATTTACAACCCTTGTAAAATATACAAATGTACAAAGCGCATGCATTCTTAAAGGAAAATCCATTTCGTTTTTTGTTTACGGAGTCAATGTAGGGCAGGATGATTTTTTTAACGTACCTGAAAGTTGTGAAAATATTTTTTGATAACAATAGGAATACGAGTTGTACATGGTCTGTTTGACACAAACTTTGTATAATTGCTATGCCAACACAAAAACAAGTCCATTTAAATGAATCAATTGTCATGGTGTAGGCCCACAATACTCTTATTGATACCATTTTTCAAAATTAAACTGAAATGTCGATCAGCCTTTGTGCAGCCGTTTTCAATGGCAAATTCAGCGATCTTACATTGCATCTCAGGAGAACAGTCTGCATATTTTCCGCGCTTACGTTTAATGCCTTTCTTGGGTGTATTCTTTTCAGAATTAGAAACATATTTATTTGCATTATTGTCACATGGACTAGATGGAACAGGTAACGCATCAGATCCATTTTTTAAAAAAAATGAATCAATCCGTTTCGTCGACAAGACCGTACACGTAAACTATAGAACTAATTAATTCCTGATTTCGGGGGAGAAATAACTGTACCTCTTGGATTGAGCGTGAAAACATATCACCAAAACAAATTATCCCGCAAGGGGTTTGCTATTCACGGATGATCGATTTATAAGTGCGATGCAATATTATTAACTTTTTATACGCCCGTCGAAGACGGGACGTATTATGGGATCACCCATGGCGTACGGGCGGGCGTCCGTCCGGTGTCCAGTTTTTTGTCTGGAGCATAACTTTGTCATCTCCGGTCCGATTGACTTGAAACTTGGCATGTGTGTTTGTTGCAATAATATGGAGTGCAGTGCGAAAGAACCATTAATCTACCTCGTGCTGTCTTTGAGTAATTTCCCTTTGATCGTCATTTTTACAGCATTTTCTGCTTGTCCGGAGCATAACTTTGTCATCTCCAGTCCGATTAACTTGAAATTTGGCATGTGTGTTTTTTGCAATAATACAGAGTACAGTGCGAAAGAACCATAACTCTACCTAAAGCTGTCTTTGAGTTATTTCCCTTTGATCGTCATTTTTACAGTATTTTCTGCTTGTCCCGAGCATAATTTTGTCATCTCCAGTCCGACTGACTTGAAACTAGGCATGTGTGTTTGTTGCAATAATACAGAGTGCAGTGCGAAAGAACCATAACTCTACCTCATGCTGTCTTTGAGTTATTTCCCTTTGATAGTCACTTTTTACAGCATTTTCTGCTTGTCCGGAGCATAACTTTGTCATCTCAAGTCCGATTGCCTTGAAACTTGGCATGTGTTTGTTGCAATAATACGGAGTGCAGTGCAAAAGAACCATAACTCTATCTCTTGCTGTCTTTGAGTTATTTCCCTTTGATCGTCATTTTTACAGCATTTTCTGCTTGTCCGGAGCATCACTTTGTCATCTCCAGTCCGATTGACTTAAACTTGGCATGTGTGTTTGTTGCAATAATACTGAGTGCAGTGCAAAAGAACCATAACTCTACCTTGTGCTGTCTTTGAGTTATTTCCCTTTGATTGTCATTTTTACAGCATTTTCTGCTTGTCCAGAATATAACTTTGTCATCTCAAGTCAGAGTGACTTCAAACTTGGTATGCATGTTCGTTGCAATATTACGGAGTACAGTGCGCAAGAACAGTAACTCTACCTAGTGCAGATTTTGAGTAATTCCACTTTGATCTTCATTTTTACAGTATTTCTTGCTCGTCTGGAACGGAACTTTGTCACCTTAAGTCAAATTGACTTGAGACTTGGTAAACATGTTTGTTGCATTACCTGCCCTTTACAATTATCATACCCCCTCGACAACTGGCGGTGGGACGGGCGTATCTTGCGACAATTTGCCGCTCTTGTTTTACTTGTGTTTTAGACCAAACCGAAAATTCAGAAATTATGCTTACGGTATTTGGGTCTCGCGAATTAAACATTACAAACCATCGGATGCGAATTCACAAATCCGCGGAATAAATCAGGTAGGTGGTTTTCGCGAAATAAAGCTCACGCGGAAATTTTGTGATTTACAGTATGTCACCTGCAAATACTTTCCATTTGTTCCAGTCCAAAATTTGTCCTATGGTAACAGATTAATTCTAAAATCCCGATAAGAAAGATTATGATTGGACTAGTTCTTGAATCCTAACAAATGTCCCGAATGAATACAAATCCATCCACAATCCTCCGAACATATTTTCATCAAAAACAACTAAATGGGCAGGAATCTGTTGAGGGTTTCTGTAGCCCATGGGCGACACAGTAGCTGTCCCCTTAAATCTGAAATAAAAAACCTATCCCTGAAGTGGTGCCCACATTTTTATTGCAAACAACTCTTGTTCCCACAATGTTTACAAAATACCTTTTCTTCAGGGTCGTTTAAACTTGGACTTGTGTGGGAAAGGGTTTGAGAGCTTTAATAATTTAAGTTTGCTTTGTGGCCAGTGAAGATCAAGATGAGAGTTAAAATGAATCAAACTTAGAGCTTTGATGAGTTTTTTCTTTCCATTACTACACAAATACAATATTTTATCACATAACCTCCATTGTTTTCAGTGTCATATACCCATTATGAATTTTACTATCTTATACATATCAAATCTGTGTGATGCAATTTTTTGATGTCATTTTGTACATACTTCATAGAAGTGAACTGGTTTTTTTGGATATTACCACAGGTGAATCTATAACTGGTTTTGCATCTTCTGATCTATAATTTATGAAATATTGTTATGTGATAAGAAGAACCTGACATTCCTTGGCTTTTGAGATAAAATTGTATTAGACTTGTTAAGAAAAATGTTATTTAGCTTGCCAAAGGCTCACTTAATAACATTTTCCCTAGACTTGTTTAATAAAATTTTATCTTAAACACCAACTTATGTAAGACCCTATATTTATTTCATGCTTTCTGGTACTGTATACGTAGATATATATGCATGTCGAAAAATTTGCCAATTACTGATTAGACATTTTGCGTGCAGAAAGGTTTGTGAATTAAAGATGCTCGTTATTTGTTGGTATACTTGTGGTAAAATATGTGAGCGGAAAAGTTTGCAAATATTTCGAATTTGCAAAAATTTCCATGTTGCAAAAATTTTCACAAACAGTAATTTATCGAGAAATAACGGTGAAATATTTTTTGATATTTCATGGTGACGACAAGTGAAATATACCAATTTTATTTTCAAACTCTTCAGTTAAAGGCGGAAACAGTAGTTCTAGTTACCTAGGTAAAATGTGCGTACCACTCAACTAGATGGAAGTATGACGTAAATTACCCTATATTTTTCATGCTTTACGTAATATTGTACTGCATTGTTATCCAGAGGGGGTACGCCAAGGTGAACTACTGCAGAGAACTGTACTAGGTTTTGATGTAATATCCCCAGAAAAAGAAGCATGAAATAAATAGAATATTTGTTTATTTCAATGAAAGATCGAAATTTATTTCATCTCATGAAAATCTGCACTTTGAAAATGGCTGGTCATTCCTTTCCAACTGTTTCGAAAGTTTCCTCAACACATGAAAATATTGCACATGTATACAAGTCTAACCACAACACAACAAATGTGTTTTCGTCAAAAACAACAAAATGATTAACAATTTGTTGTGGGTTCCGATAGCCCATGGGCGACACTGTGCCTTGTGACATATATCTGAAAATAGATATTTGCGATCATTTAGATCATATGATTGTTCTTGTACAACATATGAGTCATGGGGTTTAATGCATCTCTGTGCTTTACTACATCTAGCAAATCGTCATATAATTATGAATCCATAAAACAGTTACCACCATTTTTTTCCTTATCCCACGATGTTTTAAAAGACCTTCCTTCTTAGGGGCGTTAACCCACTTTTAACAACCCTGACAAAGACAGCTTTTGAAAACATTGTGGGAAAAGGAGAAAATGCTCGTAACCAGCATTTTCCCCTTTTCCCACAATGTGTTCTACCCAATCAAGGACAAATTTTGTCATTTGGACAAACTTCATTTTTCATCTGCAAATACTTTCAATTTAGACCAGTCAGAAATTATGTCGTCTGGTAAAGAGTTAAATATACCAGATTGTTTGGTAAAGGAATAAAGTCTTTTTTGTGAGAATAACTAATAAAGAAGTGGACAGAGTAGACAAAAGATCACACTGCATGTTCTGTGCAGTCTGATCTTGATCTTTATTGTACCATAAGCAATTACATCTGGGTTCAGCCCTGCAAGGGATAAATGTAAGGCCATGTATAACCCATGAGCTGATACAAGTTTCCAAGAACCACTTTCCGTAAATTTTGCAAAGTTCATCACAAACAATGAACAGGAACATCATGGCCATAATCAAAGCGCTTCCCAAGAGCAAATTCTTCTTTTTACTAAGTTTTACAAAAAAGGTCTGTTTTGACGACCCAGAAAAAGGCTTTTGAAAATAATATGGGATAAGGAGAAAATGCTGGCATTTACTCCTTTTCCCTGAAATTTTTTCTTCTCTGTCAAAGGCAAATTCAATTATTTGAGCCACATCTTTCTCCTTTTCCCACAATGTTTTCTTACTATCAAAGACAGATGTCATCATTAGAGCTACATTTGTCGTCTGCAAACGCTTTCAATTGGGTAGGGTTCAAAATTCTGTTGTCTGGTAAAAAAGTTGAGTCAGGAAAAGATAATAGTAGGAAATAAAAAGCAACCAATATTTTCTGCCAAACCTTGCAACACAATATTTAGGCAATGAGAATTCATCCTCCGAGGCAACTTCTCTCGGAATACAAAAAGGTTGCTTTCTGGGCATTGATTGGTCAGTTTCATCTGTAGGTCCTGCC
Organism: Hippopus hippopus; assembly: GCA_946811185.2. Lineage (NCBI taxonomy): Eukaryota > Metazoa > Mollusca > Bivalvia > Cardiida > Cardiidae > Hippopus > Hippopus hippopus. Next base: position 7,043,998 of record OX328103.1, on the reverse strand, counting down.
CACACCTCCACCTCTTTTAAGCTTCTAATTGACTCCTGTTGTTCTTCAGTTAACACTAAAGGTTTACTCAAGTCCGCTGATATACTGATTTCCCCTGCTGGTACATTTGGGTCACCCTGTAACAAAAAATTGTATTCAATCCTTTTCAATCTTTTAGCACAGAATCTAGTGTTATAATAACCATAAGAAACATAGGTTCTGATCACCAGCATTTTCTTTGATTTCCACGATTTTTTTCCACTCTTCAATAAGCAACTCCCATTATTTTAGCAAAATTTATATATGAGCCATGCTCTGGCAAAAGTTTTATTTTAGGGGGCTAAAGGCATCTGCGTTATCCACGATACTAGACCACGTCATCACATAATCATGGATCCATAGCTGCCACTTTTTCCAACAACCAACTTAATCATGAAGTAGATTGGTCCTTTGACAAACAGAAAATTGACCAATAGCGAAAAGTTTCGGCCCGGGTCAGCCTGCGCGGACTGCGCAGGCTGACCTGGGTCGATACTTTTTGCAGATGTTTTAAGCCCCTTTTTCACAGAGCACCGCACATATTATCTGCTATTGCTTTCAGTTTGGGCTGGTATGGAATTTCGTGGTCTGATAAAGACTTAAAATCATTACCATTATGGGCTAATTACAGAAATACATGTACCAATTACTATAGAAATAACTGCAAAGAACTCAAAAGATGTTTCAAAGAAAGGAAATTGTTTTTTTTTTTTTAATAATATAGGTTGAGAAATATGATTGTATCACAGTTAAGTCTTTACCATACGACAAAATTTAAAATAGTTCAAATTGAAACCATTTGCAGACGACAAAGTAAAATTGACTCAATCATTGAAATTTGTTCGGAAAGGATTTTCTACAAAACACTGTTGCAAAAGGAGAAAATGCTGGTTAGCAGCATTTTCTCCTTTTCCCTCAATGTTTCCAAAAGGATTCCTCCTGAGGGTCCTTAAACTCTGCATTGTGTTGTAAAGAGTTAAGAATGTTACAATCTTGAAAAATTCTGTTTGTCTCTCAGTGGCCAAGTTTTAAAATGTTAAGGCAAGTTTATTCCTAGCAAGTCATTTCTCCATTAGCCACAATGTTTTCAAATATATTCATACATTAACCTTCAACCAAACAATCCTGTTGTAAGATCCCTGAGGAAGGAAGCTTTTAAAAACCATTTTTTAAGAATGATTTCTTCCTTTTAACCCTTACGCGCCTAAGCGCGACTCACTGACCTTTTGCAAACAGTGTAGATCAATATCAGACTGCACAGAACCTGCAGTTTGATCTTTGATCTACACTGTCCGATTAGGACGTATTCCACCCCTCTTCCCCCCCCCCCCAAAAAAAAACCCCACAAAAAACAAGAGGGCCATGACGGCCCTAAAGTCGCTCACCTGAGTCTTTTAACCAAACATGACCCATTTTCAATCTCTTTTGAGATATCATAACAAACAATCTACTAAGCTTTCATAATTATTGGACTGAAAATTTGGCTTCTAGCATATACACAAGCTTTTTCTAGAATTTCTCTCAGTGACCTACTTTTTGGCCAACCATAGCCCATTTTCCCATTGTAGATATTATCAAAACAAAGATCCTGACCACCTTTCAAACGTATTGGACAGAAAATGTGGCCTATAGAGCATACACAGGTTTTTTCTAAGATTTGAACTACTGACCTAGTTTTTGACCCAACATGACCAATTTTCGAAGTCATCTGAGATGTCATCAAGTAAAACATTCTGACCAACTTTCAAGAGTTTTGGACCGAAAATGTGGCCTCTAGAGCGTACACAAGGTTTTTCTAAGATATGACCTATTGACCTAGTTTTTGACCCAACATGACCCATTTTTGAACTCATGCGAGATATCATCAAGACAAACATTCTGACCAAGTTTCATGAGTATCGGACTGAAAATGTGGCCTCTAGAGCGTACGCAAGGTTTTTCTAAGATCTGACCCAGTGACCTAGTTTTTGACTCGACATACCCCTTTTCAAACTCGTCCGAGATATCATCGAGACAAACATTCTGACTAAGTTTCATAAGTATCTGACTGAAAATGTGGCCTCTAGAGCGTACACAAGGTTTTTCTAAGATTTGACCTAGTGACCTAGTTTTTTACCCGACATGACCCATTTTCGAACTCGTCCAAATATCATCAAAACAAACATTCTAACCAAGTTTCATGAGTATCGGACTGAAAATGTGGACTCTAGAGGGTACACAAGGTAAAAGTTGACAACGCACAACAGACACCGGACACAGCACGATCACAAAAGCTAAAAATACCTTTGAAATAGCAACATTTGGGTTTTTACTACTGGGTTAAAAGTTTCATTTCACTTACTTAGTAGGATAGGGGTTAAAGACAAATCACATCATTTTGGCTATTTCGTTTTTTGTCTGCAAATGGTTTCAGTTTTAACAAGTCTTAAATTTTGTCGTCTGGAAAAGAGTTAAACCTCGATATATGAAGATCATCTCATTTAACAAAGATATTTTACAAGTAGTCATCTGACTTTTTCCCAGGGAATAGTGAGTTAACAAGTTTAACTCTTTCACCACCAAATATGGTCTGCGACATGCGAATAGGGGGCTTTCAGACAATTGCGTAAAGTGTCATCTCAGATCAGCCTGCACAGTCAGTGTAGGCTAATCCGAGACGGCACTTTACGTCAATATTAGATTTTGTCCTACGGTAAGCTTACCCGAAACAGAAAATCACACACGATTGGAAAGTGTCCTCTCTGATTAGCCTGCGCAGGCTGATCCGGGATGACACTTTACGCAAATGTCTGAGTGCCCCTTTTCGCAAGTTGCACGCCATATAATAACCTTGACCTCTTTCAATGGCTCGAAAGACACACACCTTAAATTTGGTAAGATTTTTATCTCATACACTTGACTATATAAGAGGACAGTATAGATCCAAGATCAGAATGCACAGAATGTCACATTCAGAGCAGTCTCATCTTTATCTTTGCTGTGCGCAAAAGCTCTTGTTTTTGCATTTGGCACTGACGGTTAACTCTTATCCTTCTAAATAAGTGAAATGAAACTTTCAAGCTGATAGTTAAAACCCAAATTTTGCTATTTCAAAGGTATTTTTTGGGGAAGATATCTCCTTACTGGTTTTGCTTTGTATTGGAGTTTAACGCCATTTTAACAGCTTAGGTCATATCATGGTGGTCAGTGAAGCGTTCATGTGTTTCCTGGCTTTCTCACCCCAATACTGACACAACTTTCTTTCCAAAGCCACCGACTACTTTTCTCAAATGCATCAGAGGTGAGATGCGAAAAATTGCCGGAAAGAAAGTTTGGCCACAACCGGGTATCGAACCCACACTCCTTACCAGACAGTGTAGATCAAAGATCAGACTGCACATTCTCTGCAAGCTGATCTTGATCCACACTGCCCGATAAGCGTCAGTGAGTTGTGCTTAGCAGTTTAACGGTTAATAATCATAGTTTGTAGTGGAATAAAAACTGCCGGAACAAAACTTACCGAGATTTTTCTTGTAAGAGCTTTTTGATTTTCAAGGTCGTATGACAAAAGAACAAGTTCAGTACCATGGCCCCCATACAGTCCCTTATACAGACCAGGGCGGGGCAGCGAGCCCTCTTCTGGGCGTACAGTTGAAATGTTAAATGTTTGAAGAGTTTGTGACAACCTGTGGAAAAAATAGTGTTACTTTGGGGACTTTCTGAACCAATCTCATTGACCCTTTACCACATAATCCCAGGTTTTAAAGAGAAGCCTTTTGAAACATCATGGAAAAAGGAGAAAATGCTAGTAATAAGCATTTTCTCCTTTTCCCACGATGTTTTCTACCCTGTCAAAGAGAAATGCTATCATTGGAGCCACATTTAAATTATTGTCTGCTAATGCATTCAATTTTGACCAAGTCTACATTTTTGTCGTGTGATAAAGAGTTAAATCTTTACCAGATTGCAAATTTTTAAATTTGTCCAAATTGAAAGCATTTACAGATGATAAAAGTGACCAAAATGATGGGACTTTGTCTTTGATGAGATAATAACAGTATGGAAAAAGGAGAAAATGCTGGTTTCTCCTTTACCCAAAATGTTTTCACAACAGTTCTCTTCTTCACGTTAGATGAAATACAAGTTCATTTGATGTATGGAATGGAACAAAATAGCTTCCCCCCCTCTATGTGTGGATCTGAGGACAGCCACATAATATTTCATGGGGGGGGGGGGGAAAGAAAGGCAAGTCATAGGGAATTAGCAAAAACAACTGCACTGAATTTTTATGAAAGTCCCACTTAAAACGGGGTTAGAAACATGAAATAAATTGAATATTTGTTTTATTCCGTTAAAGATCAAAATTTATTTCGGTGAGTGAACATCATCCGCAATATTTTCACAAGTGGCAACACTTGTGAAAATATAACCCATAAAGCTCACTTGATGAACTAAATTTCGATTTTTCACCGAAAAAAAAAAAAAAAAAAAAAATTTAATATCCTCCATATCTTAATATAAATTGTCAGTTTGCCTAAAAGTCCTTACCACGCAATCCTGAGTTTTAACAACCCTGGAAAAGAAATTTTTTGAAAACATTGTGAGATTTCGAAAAATGCTGGTTGCCAACATTTTTTTCCTTTCCCCACAATATTTTCTTTCCTATCAACGAAAAATTCTATCCTTTAAGCCACATATATATTGTCATCTGTAAATGCTTTCAATCTGGACAAGTCTACATTTTTTTGTCATGTTGTAAAGATTTAATACATGGACCAAACAATCCCTGATTTTAACGACCCTGAAGAAGATGCCTTCTGAAAACACTGTGGGAAAGGGAGAAAATGCTGGTAACCAGCATTTTCTCCTTTTCCCACAATGTTTTCTACTCTTCCAAAGTAAAGTTTCAATTTTTGAGTCGCGTCTATTTTGTCATCTGCAAATGCTTTCAATTTAGACAAGTCTAAAATTTTGTCGTTCGGTAAAGATTTAAACTAGAAAGCTTTTTATCTTACTTTAAATTTTTGTGAGTTTGCCATTTATACATGCAGAGCTCAGGGTGGGTACCTCTGACTGAACATTCCTGTAAAAATTCTTCCATTTCCTGTAAAAAACAGAAAATAAATGAGCCATTCTCTGAGAAAAGGGGGTTTAATACATTTGTAAACAGTATCGACCCAGGTCAGCCTGCACAGTCCACACAGGCTTACATGGGCTGAAACTTTTTGCTTTTAGTAAATTTAATGCATGCCCAGGGACCATTTTACCTCAGGATTTAGTCGGTTGTAAGACAAAATGGATTTTATGGATCCATAATTATGTGATGACTTTCTTGGTATTATGCATCACGGAGATGCATTAAACTGCCCTTTGCCAGAGCATGACTCAAATGTAACAGACACATTGTATGTGTATGGCTTGTTTCACAAGTCATGTAAAAGAAATAACTGTTGTACAGCTTGTTCAACAATTCTTATTATAATGCAAAGAAATTTCTCGTGATCTGATTGGATAATATGCCCCGAACATATATATCATGAACACTGGCAAAACCAACGTAAAAGCAGTTTCCCTTTCGGGAGCACCATATACATGACTACACTTTCAACACAACATCCAAAATGGCGTCAATCAAGATTAACATCAAGATTATGCAGCAAACGACATGCTTTACCAAGGTTTTAGTGATGTCAGTTCCCAGTGACATCAGTTTTCACTGAATTGGGGCACTCAGAAGGGAAATTCTACTTCGTCAGCGAACTCAATTTTTGAAACCAAAAAACAGGTAAATTCACTTAACACACGTTGGAATGGTAAAACTTTGCAGTATAATAAATTCGTTGTACGGTCAGGTGGCCGGGGACTTGGAAACTTGTTCACGGCTGTGGTGAATAATGTCGCCACCTCGCCTTTTCACGGCTGTGGTAAATAATGTTGCCACCTCGCCTTCGGCTCGTGGCGACATGATTCGCCACAGCTGTGAACAAGTTTCCAAGTCCCCTGCCACCTGACCATACAACTAATAATGTACAAGAAATCGGTGTTGTACAGCTTAAGTCATGTAAATGAAAGGAAGTATTGTAGAGCCTGTTTCACAACTCAAGTACATTTAATAGAAAAGATTGGCAGGGCTTCTTTCACAACTCATGTAAAAGAGACAAGTTTTGCAGACCTTGTTTCACAATTAATGTAAAAGAAATGTGTTTGGTAGAGATTGTTTCACAACTCATGTCAAAAAAAAAATGTTTTGTACAGCTTGTTTTAGAAGTTGTGTAAAAAAAACAGTTTATCTCTTCACTATCTTTTCATTTGGTGTCCCTGGTTATGAGGTAGAGCGTTGGCCTCATAAGGTTTTTCAAAACAGTGTGGGAAAAGGAAAAACTGCTGGTAACCAGCAATTTCTCCTTTTCCAACATTGTTTTCTACTCTTTCAAGACAAACTCAACCATTTAAGCAACATTTGATTTGTTGTCTGCAAATGCTTTCAATTTAGTCGAGTCAAAAAAATTTGTCATGTGTTAACCCTTTACCACACAATCCCGACTTTAAATGAACCAGAGAAAGAAGCCTTTTGAAAAGATGGTGGGAAAAGGAGAAAATGCTGGTAACCAGCATTTTCTCCTTTTCCCAGCAAATTTTCTATCCTTCCCAAAGCAAATTTCAATTCTGATTTATTCTGTCATCTGAAAATGCTTTCAATTTGTACCAGTCAAAAACTTTGTTCTTAGTTAAAGAGTTGAAAATATAAATAAGATTGTAACATTTTAGACTATAGTCCATTTTGAAGCATTTTCAGACTATTGATAAAATGTGATTCAAACGATAAAATTTGTCTTTGAAAGGGAAGAAAATTTTGCTGGTAAGGGAGTACTGCTGGAAACCAGCATTTCATCCTTTTCCCAATCTGTTTTTAAAGGCCTTCTCCTTCAGGATTGTAAAGAAAATGCTTTGATTGGTAAAGGGTTATAGAGCTACAGTCTTCTTACTTTCTGTTCCTGGTCTATGTCTGGTTTATAGTCATCTGCCCATCTTTTTTTCACCACTGCAATTTTATGATCTGTACTACCACCTGTCTGAATCATATAAAGACAAGAAAATTTAAAACATGTCTAAATTTAAAGCCTTTGCAAATAAAATTAAACATGGCTCAAACTATGGTATCTGTCACTGAAAGGTAAGAAAACAATATAGGAACAGGAAAAAATGCTGGTTGCCCTAAACTTTGAAAACCAAAAGAATGTTTTCGAAAGCATTTATCCTTCGGGGACATTAAAACTTGTGATTGATTGTTAAAGGGTTAATACCACACAATGACAATTTTTAACAACCCTGAGGAAGAAGCCTTTTGAAAACATTGTTGGAAAAGGAGAAAATGCTGGTAACCAGCATTTTCTCCTTTTCCAACAAAGTTTTCTACCTTATCAAAGAAAAATTGCGTCATTTGAGCCACTATGAAATTGTTGTCTGCAAATGCTTTCAATTTGGATAAGTCTAAAATTTTGCCGTGTGGTATAGGGTTAAAGAGTCTTGTTACTTTTTGTTCCTACGTTTTCAAAAGCCTTTTTGTCATCAGAGTGGTTAAGTCTTTACAAAATGACAAAATTGCAGACTTGTCCAAATTAAAAGCATTAGCAGACGACAATTTAGCCCTTTCCTTAACTCTTCACCAAACAACAAAATTTTATAGACTGGTCCAAATTGAAAGCATTTGCAGATGACAAAACAAAGGTGACTGAAGAATTGAAATTTGTTTTGGGAAGGGTAGAAAACATTGTGGGAAAAGGAGAAAATGCTGGTTACCAGCATTTTCTCCTTTTCCCACAATGTTTTCAAAAGGATTTTTTCACAGGGTCGTTCAAAGTTGAGAGCATCTATAGTTACAAATTTGAAAAGTGGTGCAAGTGAACAAAAGTTCTTTGGCAGAGTACAAAACATTGTGGGTAAAGGAGAAAATGCTGGTTACCAGCATTTTCTCCTTTTCCAATAATGTTTTCAAAAAGTCTCTTGCCAAGGGATGTGAGAACCCGGAATTGTTTGGTAAAGGTTAAAGGTGGCTTAAATGATGGAATTTATCCTTAATAGAGTAGAAAACATTGTGGAAAAAGGAGAAAATGCTGGTTACCAGCATTTTCTTTTTTCACAATGTTTTCATACGCTTTCTGACTAGGAGTCATTGAAACTTGAAAATATGTGAAGAGTTAAAACTCAGGATTCCTTTTTTGTATAGAGTTAAGGGATTGCACAGAGTAAATCATTTCTCACCAATCAATATCATCACTCTACCATCCTGAGGGGTGAACGCTTTTGGATAGATTGATTGTATGGTGTTTAACGCTGTTTTCAACATTATTTCAGTTATATCACAGCAGCCAGTGCACCCATCCATGCTTTCCTGGAGTTTCTGTTACCAGAACTCTGCACAATATTCTTTCCAAGCCACTGGCTGCTTTCCCACATAACCATCCTTGAAACAATGATCTGTGGTGAGAGAGGAATGAAATCTGTCGCAATGACTATCATCAATCCTTGGAAGGAAACTGGCCGAGCTGGGGATCAAACCAGCGACCTCTGTTCTCAAGCACTGTGTGTTAACAACTGAACTCAGCTAGAGTGCTTTAGGAAAACATTGTATAAATTCGCAGCTGCAGATTGACAACCCCATATCTCCCTAATCAAATACCAACACTGTTGGGCCGAGCCCCTGTTGCTCAGTCAGTAGCATGCAGGATTTGAGAATGTGATCTCAGGCTCGGCCGATTTTTTTCTGAGGATTGATGATAGTCATTGCAACAGGATTCATCCCTCTCCCACTGCTTACCATTGTTTCGAGGATGGCCATGTGGGAAAGCAGCACAGTGGCCTGGAAAGAAAATTGTGTATTGTTATGGTAACAGAAACTCCAGGAAAGCATGGATAGGTCTAATAGCTGCAATATTATAACAGAAATAATATTGAAAACAGTGTAAAGACCATACAATCAATCAACCTTAAAACCTGGAACCTTAAAACTTGGGACAGTTCAGACAGTTTGATAAGGAGTTGACACATTGCTCAGTGCAGTTCATCTTTTACCAATCAATATCATGACTCTACCATCCTGTGGGGAGAACACTTTTGGAAAACAATGTATAAATTTGCAGCTGCAGATTGACATTCATGATATCTCCATAATCAAATACCAACACTGTTGAGGATTGTCGGTTATGGGATTAGCTTCCTGTTTGGGAAGTCATAAATATGAAATGAGTTAATTTTATTAACCCTTAAGCAGAGAGCGATGGGTGACTGATGGACTTTTTGTGAACAGTGTAGATCAAGATCAGACTGCACAAAAGGTGCAGTCTGATCTTGGATCTACATGGTCCAATAAGGAGATACCACCCCTCCCCAATTACTTTGATTAAGCAACATTTGGGCTTGAATGTTTCATTTACATTATTTAGCAGGTTAAGGGTGTAACTGCATAGTTTCAATGAGTATAGATATGGATATGACTTTGCTGGTGTGAATAACACAGTGTTTACTTGTTTGTCTGTATTGAAGTTTAACACAGTTTTAACAGCTGAGGTCATATTACTGCCATCAGTACACCTAAACACTGGCTTTCTGACACCAGTACTAACACAACTGTCTTTCCAAATCACTGACTACTTTTCTCCCATGTATCACAGGTAAGAGACAAAGGTTTGCCTGAAAGAAAGTTTGTGTCAACCGGGCATCATACTCACAACCACCAAATCACGAGTCAGATACACTAACCACTGAGCTACTGGGCAAGGCCACAGTGTTTGTAGATGCAAAAGCATCTTTTGCTAAAAACTCTTCACTTTACTGCTTTACTAAATAATCCTATTTTTTGGCGACCCCGAGGATGAGAGCTTTGAAAACATTGTGGAAAAGGGAGAAAATGCTGGTTTTCCTTCACCCATAATTTTTTCTACCCCATCAGTGACAAACCATATCATCTGAAAGATTTTTTACCAGCATTTTCACCTGTTTTCAAACAATGTTTCCTACAATGTTTCCCACAGTGTTTTCAAAAGCCTTCCTATCAGGGTTGTTAAAATGCAGAATTGTGGAGTAAAGGGTTAAAGAGGGTTTTGTGGTGTCTATGGTTGTGAGGTAGAGTGAAGGTAGAGCATAAGCCTTGTAACCATAAGGTCCCGTGTTCAATATCTGAGAGCAGGGGTCAACTTTGTGACTGTTCATTGGCCCGCACATTCAGCGCAATTACTGGTATAGTACCCAGGAAGCAGAATTGAGAGAGATTAATATAGGTTGCAAGAATGTGTTTCTCAATCCATGTAAAATAAATATGTTTAAACTAAACTGAGGTTAGTTGAAAGTTTCAACTCTATGTATAGCATAGTACATACATTGTAGTACACTGTGGTACAAGCTAACATACCTCATTCTCTATGTCACACGGTTGGGGTTCACAGAAGCCCGGGTTCCATTTAATCTCAACATCTTTGCTGTCTGATATAGATATTTTGAAAATTTCTTTCTTCAGGAGCCCCTCTCTCACATCTTTTGTTGGATAAAACTCCATAGCGCTTATACACCCTTTACCATACTTGACAAAATATAAGATGGACAAGGATTATCCAAGGTCACTCATCCAAGTGCACCATTTGACCCTTTACCAAACAATCCCTGGTTTTTACGACTTTGATGGAGAAGCCTTTTGAAAACATAGTGGGAAATGGAGAAAATGCTGGTTACCAGACGACAATTTCATAGTGGCTCAAATGACACAACTTTTCTTTGATAGGGTAGAAAACTTTGTGGGAAAAGGAGAAAATGCTGGTTACCAGCATTTTCTCCTTTTCCCACAATGTTTTCAAAAGGCCTCTTTTTCAGGGGTGTTAAAAGGCGTCATTGTGTGGTAAAGGGTTAAAGACATTGTAGGAAAACAAGAAAATGCTGGTTACACGCATTTTCTCCTTCTCCTACAATGTTTTCTACCCTATTAGAAAGACAAATCCCATTGTTTGAGCCACATTTAACTCTTTCCTGAACAACAAAATTTTGGACAAAACAAAATTGAAATGATCTGCAGACAACAAATTAAACCCTAATCACACTTTAGTATGAAAAAGCTTCACGGTTTCATATGGCATGATTAAGTTTTTTTTTCATACCTCAGTAAAAAAAATATTTTCCTCATTCCTTAGATTACTTACCCATATATGGATTAGTCCACCATAACAAGAAGACTTATCTCGCCAAAGACCCAACAAATATCCATATTTATGTAAAACTGAAATATATGATTAAAAAGAAACTTTATTTTTCAAACATGCATGTGCGACAGACAATTTTTGTAAACACTGTCACAAAAAGAAGAATTTTTCATCTCCCTTTTGCCATACTTTTTTGCACCCATATTCTTGCTAATTATCCTTATTATACCTGGATGTTTTCTAAGTCATATGTTGTAAACTGGTCTCAGACTTTATCAAGAAAAATGACCTAACCAAGGTCACCTGTTTTCGAACTTGTCCAAGATATTATCAAGACAATTTTCTGACCAAGTTCCATTTACACTTCTTGACTAAAAATGTTCATTAATACTGGAAGTCTGCAAAATGTGGCCTCTAGGGTGCACATAAGATAAACTGTTTGTATATTTTTCTGGTGTTTAACCCCTTTTCAATATTTCAGTTATATTGTGACGGCTGGTGCACCTTTCCATGCTCTACTGGAGTTTCCCTGTCATACTTTGTACAAAATTTTTCCAACGCCACTGAATACTTTTCCAAATAATCATCCCCAAAACAATGATTAGGGGTGAGAGAGGAATGAATCCTGTTGCACTGACCATCATCAAACCTCCAAAAGAGATTCATCAAGCTCATTTGGGATTCAAATCAGTGACATCCCCTGGTTTCAAGTCTGGTAGGCTTCAAACTCTGCTACCTGGCTCGGCACACAAGATAAAACAGCCAACAGCACACAAAAACATCATCCAACGGACACAGCACTGAGCAGGATTACAAAAGCAGCTCAAATGGTGCACTGTGTTCAGGTAAGCTAAAATAAAAAGGAGTCACTTGTAACTATGTCAGAATGATTTCAAACACAACACTGAAAAAACCTGTGAAAGACCAACCTACCTTTACCATAGACCTCTCTGAATGACAGATTCCAATTCTTGATCAAACTGAACTTGTATTCTGAAATGAATGAACAAAGGCAACCATTAACTCTTCACTAAACGATAAAATTTTGGACTCTACCAAATTAAGCGCATTTGCAGAGGACAAATTAAATGTTGATAAAATGATAGCTTCTATCTGTGATATAGCAGACCAGCATTTTCTCCTTTTCACAAAATGCTTTCAAAAGCCTTCCCTTTCAGGGCTGTTAAAAGTCAAGATTATGTGTTAAAGGGTTAACCCTTTACCAAACAATCCTGAGTTATAAAGATGCTAATGTGGAAGGCCTCTTAAAACATCTTTGGAAAAAGAGAAATGCTGGTGACCAGCATATCAGTCTTATCCAACATTGTTTTCTACCCTTTCAAGGACAAACACTACCATTTGAATAACATATACTGTGTCATCTACACATTTTCAATACGGACAAGTCCAAAATATGGTTGTGCTGCACTGACATAACTCTTTACCAAATGATAAAAATTTTTAGACTTGTCCAAACTGAGAGAGTTTGCAGACATCAAAGTAAATCTGGCAGAAAGGATGGTTTTTCACCTAAAGAGGGTAAAAGACATTGTTGGAAATGTAGAATGTGCAGGATACAAGCGTTTTCTCCTTTTCCCTTAATGTTTTCATAAGCCTTTTTCCTTGGGGTAGTTATAAATTGGGATTTTTTGATAATTGGTTAACAGGACAGAAACTTTTTTAGCAGTCACTGAAACTCTGAAAAAAGGAACAACTGATGGGGGGGAAAAAAAAAAACAGTTTCTCCTTTATCAAAAAATGTTTATTTTCTGTTTAGATCAGTGTACATGTACTTCATGGATTAACACTATACCAAAGTGTCCAATTTTTTCATGACCCTGGATGAGGCTTTTGAAAACATTGGGGGAAAACAAGAAAAGGCTGGTAAGCAGCAATTTCTCTGCTTTTAAACAGTGTTTTCTAAGTAGTGACCCTATCAAAGAGTATACTGCTTAATCCACTTTACTGGATCTTCTGCAAATATACTTTCAATTTTGTCTGATCTAATTTTTTTCTTCCTCTGGCAAAAACTTAATGCCATAACCTGAATTTTACGTATCATTTCATTCATGCCAACACAAACCCTTTGATACTAAAGGAAATGGTAAACTTTAGTTCACACACTACCCTTATAGACTTATTTATTTATTTCTTTTTTTCCCCTAAAAAAACAAATACAAAATTAATGGAAAAGAAGCATTTAACTGAGAAGAAAATGTTTCCTTTTTTTTAATATTATATTTCATGTGTCTATTTTAAGAAATGTTATGGGTAAAGAAATGTCATAATTTAAGCTGGGGGGAATTATTTCCCAGTCACAGTGAATATTTCCTCCTGCCGAAAATGTGGAACTACTTTTTTAAGTTTTATAAGTTTTTAAGTTTTAAAAGTGGCATTCGTTGACAAAATAATCAGAGGAAATATAATATGTAATTTATTTCATCAGCTTGTGGTTAATATGGGGAAATATTTGCCTCAAAAGGGAAAGGTACGCGAAAATAACTTGTGCCTTACGGCACTCGTTATTTTCCCATACCTTTCCCTTTTTCAGCAAATATTTCCCCATATTAACCACAAGCTGATGAAATAAACTCTATTTATTATTATCTTTAATCAGATATGGAAAACACAGTGGAAAAGGAATTCATAATGTTTTCAAAAGGCCTTCTTTCTCTAGGTCGATAAAACTAGGGATTGTGTGGTAAAGAGTTAAGGGGTTTGTATATCAAATAGATTAACAAGTGCTGATCTGTGCTGGCAATCTGCTGGTAGCTAAAAACAATTCATGTACTGACGACGTCCAGGCAGTTATACAACCTAGTTTAATCGACGTTTCCAATCTTAATTTTTGTTTACTGTAACAGACTAAATGGTTTTTTCCTAAGATATCTGGCATAATGATACTTTACGACTTTCCATGCGCCGGCTATTAAATTAATTAATTAAAGATATTTAATCACTGACGACTTTTATCCGAATAAGCCTACCATCCGCTTACATTAACACTTAATTGTCAATTTAAAATTTTTACCTCGTGAACAAGCTTTTTGCCACGTCAGTTCAACTTCTGTTACTTCGTTGAATGCTTTACATGTCTGCGACAATCGAGCCAAATCGTATCCTTTCAGAAATGATAATAAATGTGAAATCAGTTCGATCGGGAGTTCTAGTATATTCATCTTGGTAATAATTTACTTCGACACCGATTGTTTGTTTCAGCTCGAGCATTTTCAATATTACCGCTACTTTATCGGATTCTACCGATTTGAAACGAATTTTGAAAGTCTATTACCGCGCCATGCCTCTTGATCGCAGCAGCTCTTCTCCGTATAAAGATCTAGTGTTTTCTTTTCCTTATCAAATTATCAGCACCTAATCATGTAGGTGCACTGTTTGAAAACAAAAATATAGGAGCGTAAGCGAATTTCGCTAGTAATCGAATTTCGCCAACTATGTTCTCGGGAATATATTCGTATCTGTGACATCATCCATTCACGGAAATGATTGATATCTTAGCAGCAAAGGTGTTTTGAACTGTCATTTGAATCTAATGACAGAAAAACACCTATCAATAGGAAAAAAGTTCATAAGCGACCTCTCACATGCTTTTCCCCGCCATTTTATTATCACTTTTCTGGTGTCTCCTTTATATGCACATTTTAAAAGATACTTTTAGCTTAAAACTTTTTTTGTTTCGTCTATTTTCGGTTTGAAAGGTTATCTTTTGAACTTTAATAGCCGAAGTTTCGCATGGGGCACCTAAAGGGAAATATATCCATAAGAAAGACAGAGGGGTCCTTATTCATTTTTTACTAAGAAAATAGACTGAATCAGGTATAAAAATCACTACAAAGACAAGAAAATAGCCTTTTCTGTGAGCTATAAAAGGTTATCTGTTTTAGATTTACAGCCTCTTTATCCCCAACACTGTCATACCAAGTTAGATTGTAATATTTCAGTGCCACAGCAGAAATAATTGTAACACGAAAAATCACATAACTGTCGATTTTGTTTTCTGAGAGCTGCGTTTTGTTTGATGTCCTTCAGGTTTTCTCGTAGAAAGTAATTGTAGAGTTAATATCCAAGGGATGCAATGAATATTGCTGAAATGATGCTGTGAATTTTTTATTTCATTTTACTCTTTCTGGGGCCTCTAATTTTTGGAAAACCAGAGTTGTCGAAATTGGCTTACTCTTTTTATAGATGGCGACTTTGTACTGTCTCACTTCTAACGATGTTTTGACAGATAAATTTAGATGTTTAAGTGGTAAAACTTATTTTTAGAAAAGTATTTGAATACAAGTGCATAGATATTTAACCATAAAGAAAATTACTATTGTTTTGTGCAATCCGAAAGAGCAGTTTCCCTTGCGTTGGCGAAATTTGATTACACCAGTATACTGTTAGGCCTAATGAATGATCAACAGATAGATCTAGACTACATCTAGATCTGCAATATTTTAGACGCCTTCTAACGTACAGGAACATTAACTCGTCAATTTTCGGTATGAATGAAGAGCTGGAAGAGAATCCTACGGTTATGTGGATTTGTATCGTGTCCCAAAATGTTTTTGAGCCCTTTGGACGTCTTTTAAGACCTTTTTAACATTGATATAATGCTCAGAAGGGTGTTTAACTCTTTACCAAACGACAGAATTTCAGACTTGTCCAAATTGAAAGCATTTGCAGAAGACAAAATAAAGGTGACTCAAAAATTGAAACTTCCTTTTGGAAGAGTAGAAAACATTGTGGGAAAAGGAGAAAATGCTGGTTACCAGCATTTTCTCCTTTTCCCACAGTGTTTTCAGAAGGCTTCTTTCTCTGGGTCGTTAAAACCAGGGATTGTTTGGTAATGGGTTAATAGTGCCCGAAAATCACCTGGTTGCGACTGCCGACTTACTGTTACTTGGAACGTTAACTCGTCACCAATGGTAATGTTAACTTGTCATTTCAATATTTTCTTTAAATCTCACAAACTATTAGCTGAAAAAAATATGATTTTTAACTTGAATGTAGATCTAGCAGAACTGAGAAGAACAATTATCATAAATAGTTAGAAAGTAAATTTTATACATGTACAAGAGATGTATAGATGTAAAATGAGCCAAAAGTTTTTTTACAAGCTCATCCAATCGTGTATTTTGATGAAAAAAACATGTAGATCTAGATTTCTAGGAAAATTAACCTTTACATAAACTGTTATTTGAATCATGTAAATATTTCCAATATAGTTTTTTGCGATTTCGTTGTTGGAAAATTAAAAACTGAATAGGTCTACTTGTTTCAAATACATGTATTAGTACTCTCTTCGATGAGACCTAAAAAAAAAATATCTGCGTTTAGGGTTTGCCGACCCTACCTAGAAAATGCTGCGGACCCTAAACTTTTTACCCTACAGTTGAAAAAAAAATTTTTTTTTTCTGGTGTGATTTCAGTACATGGTCCATGTAAAAAAATTCTAAAAAAAAAAAGAAATACCTACCTACCCTACCTACTGCATCTCGGACCAAAACCCTAAACACTGATATTTTTTGTTAGGCCTCAGAGCTAAGTAATAATATACGAGTAAACCAAGGGTCACACAATAAATTCATTCTTTAAACCTCTGAAGCCATTTAACCCATTACCACACAATCCCTACTTTTGATGACCCTAAGAAAGAAGCCTTTAGAAAACATTGTGGGAAAAGGAGAAAATGCTGGGTAACCAGCATTTTCTCCTTTTCCCACAATGTTTTCTACCCTTCACAAAACAAATTTCAAATTTTCAGTCACTTTTATTCTGTCATCTGCAAATGCTTTCGATTTGGATAAGCCTAAAATATTGTCGTTTGGTAATGAGTTAAACAATCAAACAAGACTGCTTGATGCATATAAGTAACAAGAATATATACTATGAAAATGTTTAATGGTTCAACAATTATCTGTTTGACAAAAAAAAAAACCATGCACATTTTTCATTACCGATATCTGAATTTCTCTCCATCTGCAAGCTACACTTAGAATATATTCAATATCAAATAATTTAATCTTTACATTTTTTCTGGCTTCATTTTCACATGTTACCTTTTACACCTCTAGTCCTTTGTTGGCCTAATTTTAGTTCTCGTTATCTTTTTTACCCTTTAGCTTGAATCATTCCATTTCATGTAAAGCATAATCATCTCTTTACTTATCAGTAAGTGTAGGGTTTTCACAGATTCTTGTGCTTCTGTTAGGGTGTCATTTTTATTGTCTTTAATATCTTCCATATGTGAATTATATGTTTAGCTACTACTGTTGGTCTTGTTTTACATATTTTCAGTCTTTATCTTCAGTTTCTCTTGCTTTACTTTATTTTAGAGACAATGATCCAGACTTAAGAGCCTTATACGCAGCAGTCATGTTTTCTATCGACTATTTTCAAGCAGCATGTGTTGGCTTTGGCAGATCCTCTTGGCTCGATAGATCTTGTTTAGACATGGCTGCATTTTAAGAAAAAAGATTGAAATTAATATTGAATAGGCAGGTTTTATAATTTAGGGCAGTAGATCGAAATTTAGCGTAGAAATATTTCTTCAGCTATATAGATGAAACTCTTTGAAATGAAAATTTGTTGTGAAATCTGTAGCTTTTTGTTGAACACTACAGCTCGGAATTAGGTTCGATATGCAAAAAAATGTAAAAATTGATAACCCAAATCATTATTTAGTGTATTATAACTGTTATTTACACCATCTTATCAATAAAATATGGCAGTGTATTTCGCTAGATCACGATATACTGAAAAAGGAAACAGATTCTGATTAAAATAAGCAATAATACATGATCCATTGCCAATTCGGCCTTGTGCCCTTTAAAATCTTTCTAAATAGATTTAATTGCTGCTAAGATAAACATTTGGTCCACATTAGGTTGAGTGAAATATGCTTATTCAGGTTTATTTCTATGTCAGTGGGTAAAATAGCATTCGAAGTCTCTAACTAAAATAGGGGAACACGAATTCGTCACTTGGGTTCTAACTTGTCATTTTTATTACACCTTTATTTCATTGCTTTCAAAGGTTCTGTCTTATCAATGGGGGATAAATCGTGTAAGAGCAAATATTCTAGAACATCAACCCGTGGTTCTGACATCACTCTTGTGTCTGTAAACTTTACTGTGAGCGTTCGCCCAAGACAGCTGAAACAGAAACTTGTCGTCGCCCCATCTGATCCAATGGTGTGAATTTTAGTGGGTTTTTCAGTGGCTAAAAAGTCTAACACAAATCAATAGATGTGTATGTTATCCAAACCAGAAAAAGGAAAATGTGTGTACTTTTCAAAAGATGTGTGCCTGTAAACTTTCAGGTGACGCATGATGTTTTGTACCCTTCTAAAGACAAGTCTCATCTTTTGCACCACATCTAAATTGTCATCTGCAAATGCTTTCTACACAGATAAGCCTTTACAAAACATTCCAGAGTTTTAACGACCCTGAGAAAGGCTTTTGAAAACATCAGGGGAAAAGGAGAAAATACTTGTAACAACCCTTTTCTTCTTTTCTTACAATGTTTTTACCCTATCACAGACAAAATCTATCATTTGAGTCATGTTTGTCATTTGCAAATGTTTTTATTTTGGACAGGTCTGAAACATATTTTGTCTAGTAAAGAGTGAAGTAAACTATGTTATACTAAATACGGTAATACATACATGAGACCCTTTACAGTTAAAGTGGTATGCCTCTAAGACCCCAAAACAGTTTGAACTGGGGTTTACAAGACTTTCAACAGCATTCCAAGTACCAGTATGGGTACACCTCAATTCTACATGCATTTCATTGATTTAATTTCTCCTAACCTAGAGTTCTAGTATATTTTGTCCAATGAAAAAAAGAACTTTGATACACAATATAAAGTTTCAAACTACTGGCTGGGAATTTACGAGCAAACTTGAGATATCCTGGTTAAAAGCAGCCATTTTAATTGCAATACTTCTTATTTTTTTCTAGACTGAAATTTTCATTCTGTTGTTTCAACTTTTGGCTAGAAAGCATGAGCTGACCTGGGTCGACCTAGGTAGACACTTTTTGTAAATGCATTAAACCTTCTTTTAACACAGCATGGTTCAAATCCATTGGTCCATCCTTACTTGTCTCTAGGAAACAAAACAAACAAACAAACAAGCAAACAAAACTAATATTTATTATGCACTTTAGTGCTCATTAATAAGTCATGTCAATAAATATTCATGCGTCTGTTCTTTTTTATCCCTGGGAAATGAACATACTTGTAGATTGGTAACATAAATCTTACTCTAGACACATCAACAGTTATCTTGAGTGAATGAAGACTTTAACTCCAGTTTTTGGTTGACATCCCAAAACAAAAGTTGGTATAACTTGATGTGCTGTATCCAATTCTAACTGAAATCTAGAAAAATTAGTATGTTAATCAATGAATAAAACAAATACTCAAGTGCATTGTGGAATGTGCAAATCCAGTTCTGAATTCAATATTCACTGAAATCTATAAAATTCCTTAGAAATACAAGAATGCAGTTTAGAATGAATGGTGAATACTACCAAATACAGAGAATCTTTTTGTTTTTTTGCAATTCTTCTTTTTGCCACAGTACTTTCAAAAGCCAGCCCCTTTAAGTTGCAAAAGTCCCCCTGCAGCAACTCAATGAATGTGTAAACAAGAGCACTGATTGCAGGTTCCAGCACTTGTTTGCTGCTGCCTTTTCAGCAAAAATTCTAAGTTGAAAGGGAGATAACCATGTCAAAATTATATTGAGGATTACTGTATCTGCCTTTCTGGCATAGATTGGAACCCCTTTTTGTAGTCAACAACTTATCCAGGATTGAAGTAAACATCATAAGCAATGACAGAAATATGGGAAAATGTCAAAGTTTTCACATGACGACAACGATTACAATAAAGTCAACGACTGGGCTTTGACAATACATGTACTTTGATACATAACCAGGGTAAAGATTAATTTTATGTTCATAGGTGCTATGGAAATGAATGAGTCAATAAGAGAAGGCACTTACGTTTGAAGTATTCTAGATAGAAACACCTTCAGTTCAACGATGGCAAAATCCTGTCCCAGGCAACATCTACATAAAGATAAATGTTTGTATGTCAATTTGAAAAACTGTTGAAAAAATTCTTGTGTAGCAGTGGAAAAATCATACACATGTATTATAGTGGAATCCAAAAATGCATTTGAAAACAACAGGGTAAAGGGAGAAAATGCTTTTTACAAGCAATTGCTCCTTTCACAGAAAATGCTTTTAAAACTGATTTGCTGCAAGACCAAAGAGGACAGTGGCAGACTGTAAAGTTTAACAAAAGGAACAACATTTAGAGGAAAGTTTGCTTCAAGTACAATTTTTGGACAATTCCACACCGATAGATTATCACCCTTAAAGCAACATTCACAACAATAGTTGCCTTTGCCGCTAGTGTTGATCAAGATCAGATTCCACAAAACATGCAGCCTGATCTTCGATCTACATTGTCAGCTTCCCTGAAATATTCTGAACGAAAGCAACTTTATAATTGCAATTACTGGATCTAATTTCTAGACTGAAAGTGTCCAATGGGTTTATTCGGCTTTAACGGTTAATGTTTTGTTCCTGCTGAGATTGTTGACTGTAAATGTATTCAGTTTTTAAGATGAAAAAGTCTATGGAGTTTCATGTCTGTTCATTAATTACCATGGACAAAATTCAAGACTGGTTTTAATTGAAAGCATTTGCAGACGAAATAACGGACATGGCAAAAAATGGGATTTGTCTTTGAAAGGTTAGAAAACATTGTGGGAAAGGAGAAAATGATGGTCACCAGCATTTTCTCCTTTTCCCACAATGTTTTCAAAGGCTTTCTTTAGCAGGGTTGTTAAAACTTGGAATTATGTGGTAATGGGTCAAGAGTTAAAATCTTAACCAAATCTAAATACAAGTATACCTTTGCCCAACAGAAAATGGCAAATACAGCAACATCTCTTCATCATCATTTGAAACCATGAACCTTTCTGGTTTGAATTGCTTGAAAGTGAAAATAGAAATAGATTGATTATCAGTGAAAATTCTATGTTGAAAAAGGGGCATGACTGTGTCAAAATTTTGTTGTTTACCTGCTCCTGTTGTATGGGTTCCCCTTTTGATAGTTAACATCTAGTCAAAGTTTGATGCAAATACATGTATCCTTAGTAATGACAGAGATATTATAAAATGTCAAAGTTTTTGCACTACAACTACACAATCACAGGGCATGACCATACCTTGATGTTTCTTCCAAAACAGCCCAGCTACTAAGACATGAAACTAACAAAAAATGTTGACATTAGGCAGCCATTTCTAATGGAAATCAACTTCAGGTGCCAGTCAATGTTTGAGAAGACTAAGTGCTGCATTCATGAACCATTCTGAATCCGTTCTCAATCTTATTCATAGGAATTTCTACTTTTCCACTTTTTAAAGTAACATAATTTCTGATAGGCTAAACCAGTGTTAGTTTCGAAATTTAGAATACTGTTAAGTTAAATCCTCACAATCACTGCGCAATCTCAGCTTTTAATTACCCTGAGGAAGAAGCCTTTTGAAAACATTGTGGGAAATCCAGAGTAAGTTTAACTTTGTATGACGCAATCCTGAGTTTAAACAACCAGGAGGAAGAAGCCTTTTGAAAACATTCTGGGAAAAGGACAAAATGCTGGTAACAAGCATTTTCTCCTTTTCCAACAATGTTTTTCGATTTCTATCAGAGGTGAATTCTATCATTTTAGCCACATCTAAATTGTTGTCTGCAAATGCTTTCAATTTGGACAAGTTCAAAATTTTGCCATTTAGTACGGAGTTAAGAATGCAAGTTTAAAATGGCTGATGGTGAATACCAGCTCAAGTGCTTCAACAGTCAGACCAAAGGCCTTTGAAAATCCATTTATCTGTTACTAAACATTTTCATTGCCCGGACACTGGTCACTCTTTTTAAAAATAGCACATTTGAGAATTCCCTCTAGTTATTTTAGGACATAAAGTCAATGGATCCGTGTGCTATTTTAGTAAAGGCATCAGATGCTCCAGCACTGAAAATTTTGGTTTTCAATGACAGACCAATTGAACATCAGTGGCCTTTGGTCAGAATTATATACCAGAGGGTTATCTATGTACCAGAGGGTTATCCCATGTAGCAGAGCTTCTGTTGGCTGCATGTATGTTCATCTGGACTTTGGTGCCTGGTCTGAGGGTGACATCATCAATGGTCAGTGGCTTGTCCAGTACATAGTCCACAACTGGTATAATAGGATAAACCCTCAATACCTCGAGAATAAAACAGTGTAGATACTTCAGTTGAGGGAGATGATGCCTGTAATAGAAAAAGTATGCTTTTTGCTGTTGTATCATACAAGTTTTATTTACAAATTCTTTGTGCAATTTACTGAAGGTCATTTAAGCAAATGAAATAAATTGTACATGTGAATACAAATAAGGTTATCCTTTGTGTTCAAAACAGCAGTCAGTTTTTTTTTTAAACTATACTGAATTGGGGAAAAATTATCACCCTAGGTCAATCAAGATCACAGAACTGAACAAGACAGTACTGGTAAAATTTGGTTCTCTAACTGCTGTAAGCAGGCAGTAGAACACATGTCATCTGTAAATTAAAAGTCGAGCGAAATAAAGAATTAAAAAATCTTTTATATCTTGAATTATGAGCTCGCACACCTAACAAAACAAATTGCAACTTTCTCCTATGTTGATAATGGAATTAAAGCAATGACTAGCAAATAGAACAGAATGGGATGAAATTACAATTTATTGCTCATACACTGTATTTGACTCTGGAAAATATAGTAAACTATTAAAAAGTTTTGAGCTTGCTGTAATTCATTTCTCACATTGGTTTTCCAACTTTAACTAAAACAATAATGCCAAAGACAAAATACCCCTCTGAAAGAGTTTAACTCTTTACTACACGACCAAATTGCAGACTAATCAAATTGGAAGCATTTGCAGATGACAATTCAAATATGGCTGAATGATTGAACATGTCTTTGGTAGGGTAGAAAACACTGTGTGAAAAGGAGAATATGCTGGTTACAAATCAAAAAGGGGGACAAATAATGAGAGGTACCTTTAAAGGAGTAGAAAACATTGTGGGGAAAGAAGAAAATGCTGGTTACCAGCATTTTCTCCTTTTCCCACAATGTTTTCAAAAGCCTTCTCTTCCAGGGATTTTTTTGTGTAGTAAAGGTTAAAAATGTGTAGATGACAAATGAGGTTCAAATGATGAAATTATCATGTAAAAGGGTAGAAAACACTGTGAAAAAAGCTTCAAACAATGTGGTTAAAGGCTTTCTCCCTCATAAATATGTGATTGTTTGGTAAAGGATTATGCTGGTAGCACAGGGGATTTCTTGTTGAATTTAAGGATTACAACCCCTAATTCATCGGTAAATATCGTGTAACATTGAGGTTTTCGTAAAGGCTATTCGGCCAATCTCGGCAGCTTCCGTCTTTTAATATGAAAGTTAGGGGCCGTAGACTCACTAACTCATGGGTAAATAATCGTGTAACATCGACTTTTTCGTAAAGGCTATTCAGCCAATCTCGGCAGCTTCTGTCTTTAAATATGAGAGTTAGGGGCTGCAGACCTTAATAGGTTACCAGTTTTTTCACCTTTTGTCATGTTTTCTAAAGCATTCTTCTCTTCTTTAGGGTCATGAACCAAGGGACCTTAATATGTAAGGATTAAATGTGACTCAAATAATGGGATTTGTTTGTGACAGGGCAGAAAAGATTGTGGGAAAATCAGAAAATGCTAAATACCTCACTGTTTTCAAACAGCTTGCAGTTAAAACTTGAGATGGTGTGGTAAAGGGTTTATTTGCAGGTACATGTATATGCATGTACATGGGAGAAAGGTTTAACTTTAAATATACCATTCCACTTCCCCATCCCCTATAACGGAAAATATCTCATCAAATACTTTAGTTTGGATTTCCGGGTGTTTGGCAAGACAAAACAGAGCCCAGGTTAGAACTAAACTGGAACTTAGATGTCCTGAAATGTGATTAAACCTTTACTAAACGACAAAATATTATACTGGTCCAAATTGGAAACATTTGCAGATGACAAAATAGATGGGAATCAAAAACTGTTGAAAGGACAGAAAACATTCTGGGAAAAGAAGAAAATGCTTGTTACCAGCATTTTCTCCTTTTCCCACAATGTTTTCAAAAGCATTCTTCTGCAAGGTTGTTAAAAGTCCTGATTTTGAGGTAAAGAGTTAAATCTTTACTAAACAATCCCATGTATTTATGATTGTACTGAAAAAAATTCAGAAAATATTCTAAAAAAGGAGAGAATACTGGTGACCAGGATTTTCTCCTTTTCACTCCTTTTCACACAATGTATTTGACTCAATCAAAGACAAATTTCATCATTTGAGCCAAATCTAATTTGGCGTCTGCAGTGTCTTCAATTTTGACAAACTTCTTGTCGTCTGGTGAAGAAGTAATAAACTCAAGTCTGTGCTTATAAAAGAACTGGATCTAAATGTTTTGAAGTCAAACCCAGAAGGGGTTAAGCAATTAAAGCTATATCAGACAATTTCAGATTCAATCAAACTGAAAGCATCTGAATATGACATTTCAAATAACATTTTACTTGCTTAACTCTTTACCAGATGACAAAATTTTGGACTGGTCCAAACTGAAAGCATTTGCAGATGACAAAATAAATGAGAATCAAAAATTGAAATTCGTTTTGGGAAGAGTAGAAAACATTGTGGAAAAAGGAGAAAATGCTGGTAACCAGCATTTTCTCCTTTTCCCACAACGTTTTTAAAAGCTGTCTTTCTCAGGGTTGTTAAAAGTCGGGATTGTGTGATAAAGAGTTAATACAGGCTACCTGCCTTATAGAGGTGGCCTTTCAAGACAGGTTAACTGTATCTGAATAACAGAGAACTCACCACATTTCAACCCTTTACCAAACAATTCTGTATTTTTAACGACCCTGAGGAAGAAGGTATTTGAAAAACATCATGGGAAAGGAGAATATGCTGGTAACCAGCATTTTCTCCTTTAACCTTAATGTTTTCTTCTCTATGAAACATAAATTTCATGTTTTGAGTTACACTCATTTGGTCATCTACAGATCCTTCCAATTTTCACAAGTCAAAAATATTGTCTGGTAACCAGCATTTTTTTTCTTTTCCAACAATGTTTTCTACCCTTTCTGATACATATTCCATAATTTCTGACACAGTGTCCTCACAATTTGTTTTCTGCAAATCCATTCAATTTGGACTAGTCTAAAATTTTGTTGTGCTGTAAAGGGTTAAACATATAAACATACCAGTAAATATGAATGCTGTGATTTCCTCACTGAGATCAGTGTAGGACAGTTCACTGTCCTGATCTGCTGTTGTCAAAAGAATATCCAGTAAGTCAGCTTTATGGAAAACTGGTTCCTCCATTTGGTCCTCCTGCTGAAAGGACACAGAGTATCAAATCTCTATCACTTTGTCTCAACAAACCAAAGAAAAAACCAAATGATTTTGGGTCCTCTACAGTACACCAGCACAGATTTTTCCTTTTCCCACAATGTTTTCTATCCTATCAAAGATACCTCCCACAATCTATGCTACATTTAATTTGTCATGACCAATTTGAGATTATATTTATCACTTAAAACGAATGGCAGACAAACAAGTATCCTGCATCATTATTGCTAGCTTATACTTGTAAACAGTTCTCAGGTCCATGTTTACAGGCATAGTTCAGTTTCAAATTCATACACAAGAATATATGACTAGCTCTGTGACATTTGTAAACATCGGAAGTAGAATGTAACATTTTATAGAGGGAGTAAATCAAACGATTTCCACAATTTATTGACTTAAATACCATTCTCTGCATTTCTTATCGTTCATAAACTTGAAAACCATAAAACTTTCCATGCATATATGTCATAGCAACAATGACATCATTTTCCCACAAAATTGCAAAGTAGAGCAAATTCCAGCATATGCTTTGGTTGGTTTCGCTGGCTACACACACTCATAACTGCAAATTAACCAGAACAGGGACTCATAAAACAATAATACACGAGTGTATTATAGTTAATAAGTCATGAGTTTCATGAACCGCTGGAGGAGGTTTTATGTAATAAAATTTAACTCTCTACCAAACGAAAAAATTTTGGGTTGGTCCAAATTGAAAGCATTTAAAGACGACAAAATAAACGTGACTCAAAAATTGTAACTTGACTTTGGAAGAGTAGAAAACATTGTGGGAAAAGGAGAAAATGCTGGTTACCAGCATTTTCTCCTTTTCCCACAGTGTTTTCAGAAGGCCTCTTCCTCAGGGTCGTTAAAACCAGGGATTGTTTGGTAAAAGCTTAATAGATGAGTTACTTGCTTCAATTGTCTGATGAACTTTTCTCACGATCTTTTCCTCAACAAATCCATGAATGAAGTGACACAGGGATTTGGACTGTTTTCCTCGAATAGTCCTTCTGTATATAAAATCACTGAATAGCAGTGGGTTTCTGAAGAGTAGAAAAACAAGAGCACGCAGGTGCCAACACTGGGTTGCAATTGATTTTAGAAACAGACTGATTTTCAGAAAAAAATGTGAGTCAAAAAAGGGGCACAACTGTGTCAAAAATATCTTGATGGTTGTCTGCCCCTGTTGTATGAGTTCCACTTTTCATACTTAACATTTAGTCCAAGTTTGAAGTAAATATTGTCAATAATGACAGAGATATTATAAAATGTCAAAGCTTTTGCACAATGATGACGACAGGGATTTGACAATACCTCAAAGATATTTTTGTAAAAAAGCCAAGTCAAAAAGAACAATATTTTTTGGAAATGTATGTTTTTCTTTTCTATTTCATCTATATTACTATGCAGTCTTGATGTATCTTTCACCATTTCTATGCATAACGCCCTTTCCCACCCACTGGCTTCTTTCCTACATAAGTAAAGCAAGGTCAAAAGAAAGTCAAGAGGTGATAGAGAAATTAATAATTTTTCAGCTCTCACAATGTTGGTTGTGTCTCAAATGTGTAATCCACTATCACTTAATAAGTGGTCCTGTATGTGAACAATTCAGCCATCAAAGGTCAATGCATGGCTTGTACCTGTATGGTGATCCTGTGTGCAATCAAGCTGAGCCAGCGAGGGTCAGTATGTGGCTTGTACCGGAATGGTGATTGGGCTAGTTGCTTTACCAAACGATGAAAATTTGGAGTTGTCCGAATTGAAAGAATTTGAAGACAACAAATTGAATAAAACTCAAAATATGAAATTTGTCTGTCAGAGAGTAGAAAAAATAGTGGGAAAATGAGAAAATGCTGGTTACCAGCATTTTTTCCTTTTCCCCGAATGTTTTCAGAAGGATTCTTTCCTAGGGTTGTTAAAAGTTATCATTGTATGGTAAAGGGTTCATTACCTTATCCCTTTATCACATGAATCCTGAGTTTTAACAACCCTTAGAGAAAAAGCTTTCGGAAACATGATGGGAAAAGGAGAAAATGCTGGTAACCAGCATTTTCTCCTTTTCCCATTACAGTTTCTGCCCTCTCATGGACAAAACCATTTTTTGACACTAATTTAATTGTTGACTGAAAATGTTTTAAATTTGGACAAGTCAAACATTTTGTCATGTTGATCATCCATATTTTACAAGGATGTTTTCAAAGCTGTATGCTGCAAATTCGTTTCAGGATGGTACTGGGTTAAGTCACTACCAAACCACACAATTATGAACCTGAACCTGTCCAAGTCCAAAGCATTTGTAGACAACAAATTATTTGTGACTCCAATAATAGGATTTGCTCTTGAAAGAGTAGAAATCATTGTAGGAAAAGGAGAAATCCGGTTACCAGCATTTTTTTCCTTTTCCAACAATGTTTAGAAGAGCCTTCTTCTTCAATTTTGCTAAAACTCAGGATTGTATGGTATAGGGTAAACCCTTTACAACAAAATCCCAAGTTTTAACAACCTTGAAAGAAAACGCTTTTGTGGGAAAAGGAGAAAATGCTGGTAATTACAATGTTTCTATCCTATCAAAGACAGAAATCGTCATTTGGGCCTTATCTATTTTGTAGTCTGCACTCCTTTCAATTTTGTTCTGTCCAAAATTTTGTTGTTTGGCCATGGGTTAATGTACTTATAATTCTTACCTTACACGCTGTTTATGTAAAACTGTCAGTCTGTGAGCAGCTTGAACAAAGGCATGGTTATATCTGACAAAAAAAGCAGTTAAAAACAAAGTAAGTGTTCCCTCTTTTATGAGTTTCTTTCAGTTATAGAAAATTTACTTACTACAAAAAAAAAATTGTGAAAAGCTGCCAGTAGCTAAATATTCTCAACATTCATCCTTCATAACTTTGTACACTGCAGCAGTAGTCTAAATTGAAACCATTTGCAGACAAATTTAATGTTACTGGTAGTTTGAAGTTCATAGGGACCCCCTAAATTTTGAAATATCTAGATAAATCTAACACTGATTTTTATGCAATTTTTAAAAGTCTTTGAAGATGACCCTACCAGCTCTCACAGCGCAAATTAGAATTTTTCTTCTGCAAGAAAGAGTATCTTGTCCATTCCAGTAGTGTTAAATTTTTGTTCTGAAGCTTAACTCTTTCTGATGGTTTCGCACAGTGACCAGAACAGCAAACATAACTGCACAAGTGCATTACATCAGTACCTTACTTTAGTTAAATGAGGCCCTGACATTGTTTTTTGTGCAAATGCAGGTAACATAGATATGTACCTTGACCAGGACGATGATGCCGACACCAAGGCCATGACAATAACTTGTTGTTTTCTCTGAAAACAGCAGAGCTAAAAATTCCGAAAATTTCACCCACAGTTGCTAAAAGTAATAATTATTAACCATACCAATTTTCAATACAATAGCTAAAAGCATTTTTAAAGATATTTCAAAATTAAGGGGGTTCCGATTAACTTCAAACTTTACCTATACTCAAAACACAAAGTTTGTCTTAGAAAGGATAGAAAACATTGTGGGAAAGCAGAAAATGTTGCTTCTTTTCCTACAATGTTTTCTAAAGCCATCTCCCTCAGGGTCATTAAAACATGGCTTTCTGTGGTAAACAGTAAATGCAATATAACAGTTACATGTAAGTATAACAAAAAACAGTATAAATGTTATACCCATGCTCCTGTAAATTCCCGTCGTAGGAAAAAGCACAACGTAACAAAACATCCAATGCAGCAACTGATACAGGTTTTGATATTTCGATACTTGCAAAGCGCCTGTCTTTTGAAAATCTTATCTGTTGATAAATAATAGTTATATTGTGGTATTGTAATTTCCGTTAACCCTTAGGCTGCTAAGCGCGACTCACTTGCGGACACTGCAGATCAAGATCAGACTGCACAGAATGTGCAGTCTGATCTTGGATCTACACTGTCCAGTACGGAATTTTTTCCAAAAAAAGAATATGTTTGTAAGGCTCAAATAACGCAATATTTCTTTTACCTGGTAGAAAACTTTGTGGGAAAATGAGAAAATGCTGGTTACCAGCATTTTCTCCTTTTCCCACAATGTTTTCATAAGGCTTCTTCCTCAGGGTCATTTAAAGTCATCATTGTGTGGTAAAGGGTTAACTTATTCAGCAGGATAAGGGCTAAACTCTTTACAACACGAAAATCTTTTTGACTTTACCAAATTGAAAGCATTTGCAGAAGACAAATTAACTCTCTACCATATAATCCCGAATTTTAATGTCCCTGAAGAAAAGGCCTTTTGAAAACATCGTGGGAACGGAGAAAATGCTGGTAACCAGCATTTTCTCCATTTCCCACAATGTTTTCTACCCTTCCAAAATCGAATTTCCATTTTTGATTCACATTTATTTTGTCGTCTACAAATGCTTTCAATTTGGACAGGTCCAAAATTTTGTTGTTTGGTAAAGAGTTAAATGTAGCTCAAATGTTGACTTCTTTCTTTTTGTAGAGTAGAAAACTTTTCGGGAAAAGGAGAAAATACTGGTTACCAGCATTTTCTCTTTTTCCCCACAATACTTCTAAAAGCTTTCTTCTTCAGGGTCATTAAAACCCAGTATTGTGTGGTAAAGGGTTGATGGTGGAATAAGAAAAATCTGTCCACTCTCAAAGTTTTGACCTTTATACATCTCTTAACATTCATCCATTTGTTCCGGTCTATGCACTAGATTGAAGATAAACGAATTCAATAAAAAACTTTTCCACCTAAAAGATAAACTAAATATACTTAGTCTCTTCAGGGTTTTCCCTGATCCCCTTTTTATTTGAATTTTGATCCCCATATTTTCTTAATGAACCCCAAAATTCATACTAAACCGAAAAAGAAACGCAAATTAAACATCTTATACAATAACTACTGAACCGCTGAGCTACATGGAAATACTGGAGGTATTGTCCGCGATTGTTTGATACTAACCATATTGTAATGAAAATTTGGCCATTTATCAAAAATTGTTATGTATAGCAATAACTGAATATTGAATCAAACATTTTCATTTTGGTGAATAAAATATTTATTCTTTTTCCATTTAGTATACATGTATTTTGTAGGTGGAAAAGATCGTCTCTTTAATTGTGTTCTGCATTATCTTTTTCTGTTTAGTATTTGTGAAAAATAGTTACAAGAGACTAGGGTTGTGTTTAGCAAGAAAACAAATCACAGCAAAACTTACCAATAAGTCCTCCGCACACTCGTTGAATGTATCAATGTATGTTTTAACATGGTGAAGGCTAAATACAGGGCTTACTAGTTTTTTCCTTTTCTTCCATTGTTTCCCACCTGTACATGATAATAAACCACGACCTGAAAAAGTCGTCTTTTATACAGAAAAAAAATTTTGCACGAGTTCACCCTTATTGAAAGCATTTGCTGATAACAGATTAAACATTGTTAAAATACTTGGGATATTCTTTGAAAGATTAAAAAACATTGTGGGACAAAGAGAAAATGCTGGTTACCCAATCAAGTCCCACAATGCTTCCTTTTACCTCACAATCCCGAGTTCTAAAGACCCTGAAGTAGGCTTCTGAAACCATTGTAGGAAAAGGTGAAAATTCTGGTAACCAGCATTTTCTCTTTTTCCTTCAATGTTTTCTAATACTTCCGAACACCAAATTCATGTTTAAGTCAAATTAATTTCGTCATCTGCAAGAACTTTCAATTTGGATAGGTCTTAAGTTTTGTTGTGTGGTAAAGAGTTTAATGTTTGGGTTTGTCTCTAAAGTGCAGAAAACATTGTGGGAAAAACAGACAATGCTGGTTAGCCTGACCATTCCCACAATACTTCCTTAGGGTTATAACTTTTCTGGACAGTATGGCAAAAGCTTAATGAGAATAGCCAAAATATGTACGAACCTATCAATGGTTGAGGTAAGATCATACATTCGAACAAGCAGTCTGACTTGAAAAAACAGTCACTTAGAATCATTCTAATCTCTTCCGACTGGTTTAGGGAATAAACTGGATACAAAAACCACACCCAGACTTTGTGAAACTTTGTACCAGTCTCTTGTAAAAATTTGGTGACATGTTCCAAATAGTTGTCATAAGATTCGTACTGAAAGTAAGAAAAAAACATGGAAATTAATAGTGTTGACAGCATTTCCTCTGACTGGTATTCTGAATGGAGAGTGCACACAAGGTTTTTCTAAGATTTGGCCAAGTGACCTACTTTTCCACCAAACATGACCCAATTTTGAACTTGTCCGAGATATCATCAAGACAAACATTCCGACCAAGTATCATGAGTATCGGGCTAAAAATGTGGTCTCTAGAGTGCACACAAGGTTTTTCTAAGATTTGGCCCAGTGACCTACTTTTTAACCCTACATGACCCAATTTCAAACTTGTCCAAGATATTATCAAGATAAACATACTGACCAATATTCACGAGTATCCAGCAGAAAATGTACCCTCTAGAGTGAAAACAATGTTTTTCTAGGATTTGGCCCAGTGACCTACTTTTTTATCCAGCATGACCCAATTCTGAATGTGTCTGATATTTTATCAAGACAAAAGTTCTGCCAAAAGTTTCATGAGTATCCAACTGAAAATGTGGCCTCTAGCATGCACACAAGGTAATTGTTGATGACTGGACAACAGACAACATACACTGTATGGCAATCACAGCACAATCCCAAAAGCTGACCTTGAGCACTTTGTGCTCAGGCGAGCTAAACACTGTTCCTGTAGCACACATAAGCCAGTGACAATTTGACAAAAAAAGCCAACTATTGCTTTTAAAATGATTTCAAAACCATCTATTCTTTTGAAATATGCTATATGCAGTGGACTCCCAAGGATTACCATCATTTTCTCACGATATTTTCTAAACCTTTCTTCCCCCAGATCATTAAAACTGATTGTTCAGTAATGGGTTTAAGCTAGCTAGATATTACATTAAAAAATTCATAAAATATAGACATTAATACAAACCCAACAATCTCCTTCAATTATTCTGGTTCCAGGTAAACCTTTGACCTTTCTGCTGACCTGAATGACCTTGAAGTATTCATAAAACACTGAACTGACCTTGTATGTAAGGTAGCAAATCACTAACAGTGAAAAGTAAAGTATTGACTTAGATCCATCAAACTCATCTCTTTCTTTTATATCCATGGCTACATATCCCAACCTTTTCCAAACTCTTTACAAATGAAATTTAACTCTATACCAAACAACAAAATTTTAGACTCATCCAAATTGAAAGCATTTACAGATGACAAATTAAATTTGGCACAAATGATGATTTGTCATAGAAAGGTAGAAAACAATGTTTTTAAAAGACTTTTATCTCAGGGTCATCAGAACACAGGATTATGTGATGAATGGTTAACACACTTGATGGCATATTTTTACCCCCACAGCAGACTTCTTTGTAAAACACAGTGGCAAAAGGGAGAAATAGACAGATTTCGAAAATATGGGAAAAGGAGCTGTAGCTTGCAACATGCAATTGCACCTTTTCCCTTGATGTTTTACATAATAGTGAAAAACATTGTTTTCCTATCCTTTTTATGTTCCTCTTCTTGGTCATTGGTGGCAACAGCTATTGGTGAATTTATGCTCCTTGATGATTGGTTATGCCAAGTTTGAATAAAAAGTAAAATTATCAACAGACACAAACAAAAAAACTTGATGCAGAAAATGAAAAAAACTGTCTATTTAAAATCTGAAATCCATAAATAAATTTACATGCACTACTTAATCCTTTGACCTAAACTAATGTTGTAAATACAATGCACCAAGTTATCTTTGGAGGCTGATAAGTAGCAAGATAAACTTTGTACCAGACCACAAAATCAGTTACCCTTAACCCTTTACCACACGGCAAAATTTAA
Organism: Hippopus hippopus; assembly: GCA_946811185.2. Classification (NCBI taxonomy): domain Eukaryota; kingdom Metazoa; phylum Mollusca; class Bivalvia; order Cardiida; family Cardiidae; genus Hippopus; species Hippopus hippopus. The sequence continues at coordinate 7,010,459 of OX328103.1, read as the reverse complement.
GACCTATCCAAATTGAAAGCATTTGCAGACGACAATTTCATAGTGGCTCAAATGACGCAACTTTTCTTTTATAGGGTAGAAAACTTTGTGGGAAAAGGAGAAAATGCTGGTTACCAGCATTTTTTCCTTTTCCCACAATGTTTTCAAAAGGCCTCTTTTTCAGGGGTGTCAAAAGGGGTCATTGTGTGGTAAAGGGTTAACCAAATTGGATGCATTTGCATATTAGTAAATTAACACTTAACTCTATAACCAAACAAAAAAATTTTAGACGGGTCAAAATTTAAATCCAAGATGTAAAAACTATAATTGGTCACGAACAGTTGGTGTATACAGCCCAAGGATATGCTGCTTTTATCCCCGATAAAGGGGCTGGTCATGATGTGGAAGTGTCCTTGTGTGGGCAAGGTGAGGAAGAGCCCCAACCCATGCTGGCGACAAGCATTTTCTTCTTTTTGAAAACATTAAGCTGGTTTTTAATATTATCTCCCTTTTTTCCCCACATGTTGTAACCTATCAAAGATTCATCCCATGACTTGATACACATTGAAATTGTCAAATTTATGCACGTGAGCCATGCTCTGGCAAAAGGGGCTTTATGCATCTCATTGATGCATTATACTACGCAAGTTGTCGCATAATTATGCATCCATAATTATAATCCATTTTGTCTTACAACCTACTGAACACTGAGGTAGAATGGTCCTTGGAAATGCAGAAAAGTTACCAAAAGGTTTCGACCAAGGTCAGCCTGCGCAGACACAGACTGCGTTGGCTGACCTTAGTCAGTTTTTTTTGCAGATACATTAACCCTTTACCACAGGATCCCGAGTTTTAATGACCTGGAAAGAGAAGGCTTTTGAAACCATTGTGGGAAAAAGAGAACTGGTAACCAGCATTTTCTCCATTTCCCACAATGTTTTCTACTCTATCAAGGACGGAAATAATCATTTAAGCTACATTCAATTTGTCATCTGCAAATGCTTTCAATTTGGTGGAGTCTAAAATTTTGTCGTTTGGTAAAGAGTTAAACCCCCATTTCACAGAGCATGGCTCAAATGTATTTAATTTGTAGACAAAGCTAAACCTAAAAATTTACTCTAGTGAAGAATTAACTGTAGGTGAGCTTAACTTTGATTCTGCACTTACATCTTTTGTCTAAATTGTTTGAATATATTTGAGCCATGCTTTGTGAAAAGAGGGCTGAACTCTTTACCAAACAATCCCTGGTTTTCACGACCCTGAGAAAGAGGCCTTTTGAAAACATTGTGGGAAAAGGAGAAAATGCTGGTTACCAGCATTTTCTCCTTTTCCCACAATGTTTTTTTCCTCTCCCAAAGCAAATTTGAATGGTTGAGTCACTTTTATTTTGTCGTCTGCAAATGCTTTCAATTTGTACATGTCTCAAATTTTGTCGTTAGGTAAAGAGTTAATGCATATGCTTAATGCATATGCAAAACATATCAACTCAGGTCATTTGCTTTTGGTAAATTTCCTGTATTTCTAAGGACCATTCTACCTACATATCCAGACGACTAATAGACAAAACGGATTTGATGGAACCATAACTGTAAGATGACTTGCTTGGTAGGATGCATCATGGATATGCATTAAACACCCTTTAGCAAGACCATTGCTCATTCATTTATCAGACCTTAGTTTAAACATACACATGTATTTATTTTACATCAATTAAGAAACAAGTTCTTACAACTTATACTAATCTCTCTCGATTCTGCTTCCTGGGTACTACACCAGTACTCGCGCCGAATGTGTGGGCTAATGAAAGATCCCAAAGTTGACACCCGCTCCCGGGTCTCGAACTCGGGACCTTTTGGTTACTCGGGACCTTTTGGTTACGCGGCCGACAACCATGGACACTATACACCACCACATCAGACCTTGATTCATGTGAATTTTCCGTACTTTACAAGGATATTTTCCAATGGTCTGTTGCAATCTTGTTTTAGTGATCTTCTTGTGGACAGTATAGATCAAGATCAGACTGCAGAATGTGCAGTCTGATCTTGGATCTACACTGTCCGATAAGGCGATTCTTTTCCTTCCAAAAATAGCTTTGAATTAGCATTTTTTGTACTATTGGCTTGAAAGTTTAACTTATTTAGCAGGTTAAGAGTAAAGATTCTTCCATTATTTAACCCTTTACCACATAATCCCGACCTTTTACGACCCTGAAAGAAAAGCCTTTTGAAAACATTGAGTGAAAAGGAGAAAATGCTGGTAACCAGCATTTTCTCCTTTTCACACAATGTTTTCTACCCTACTAAAGATAGCAAACACCAATTTAGCAACATTTGTCGTCTGCAAATGCTTTCAATTTGATCCAGTCAAAAATTTTGTCGTTTGGTAAAGAGTTAAAACATTCACTGACAAAAATATAAGTATGGCTGTAGTGATGGAATTTGTTTTTGAATGAGGAGAGAACATTGTGGGAAATGGAGAAAAGAAAATGCTGGCTACCACTCTGTCCTCTTGAATATCAACATTTTGTTTACCCAATATCTATCTAATATTGATCGTTGTTAAACTCGTTTTATTTCTTTAGGCAAGGAGTGAAAGAACAGGAAGTATTATTGACAGGACCTGGTCAAATTGGAATACTCTCTCTCTCTCTGGGGAAAACTATGGGACGATAACAGTATTTTAGATGTTGTACATTTTACGTACTACGGGCCGGTGGCTTTATTTACAAAACAAAGAAATTGTAATCTAAGTCTGTCTGTCTTTCTCTCTCTAATTCTCACCTTTACTTCAAAGGAATAATCCCTGTCTTCCGTCTTATTATTGTCAAAATAATTACATCTATCTTAATATTGTGGTTTTAAAGTCTAATAAGAGAATTCAATTTGTCAGGAGGGATGATAATTATTATCTTTGCAATCTCCTCTAGGAATGCATCAGTCTCTAAAAACGTTTGTGTCCAATGTTTTTTCTTTTTTTCCCCTTTCCAAGAAAAACTTCCTAATCTGTGCAACATTCAGTTTTTTGTCTGTAAATGCTTTCAATTTAGATCAGTCTAAAATTTTGTCGTTTGGTAAAGAGTCAAATCTTTGCAAGTCAACAAAAATGTAGACTTACCAAAACTGAAATGATTTGAGGACGACATTTGAAATTTGACTGAAATAATGGATTTTGTTCTTGATATGGAAGAAATCATTGTGAGATACGGAGAAAATGCTGGCTACCTGCAACTTCTCCATATTTAGCAATGTTTTCAAAAGGCTTCTTCCACAAGAGTTGTTGAAAGTCGGGATTGTGTGATAAAGGTTTAAGTGTATTGTTATAGTGTAAATTTATGACCAAAGTGCTGCGAAATATCTCTAAATGGTCGTAATTGACAAGTCTCCTCGCTGTTCTCTTAATCAGCAGTGACATTTTATCGTTGCTTCTGTTATAATAGGGATGCTGCATTCCGGCCATGCCTGCTACATTCTATTTGGTGCTGTCATAAAATGTTTTGCAATCTTCAGTAGAGCAAGTGTATCATACAGTATAAAAAGAACATGCAGTCTGATCTGATTGGCTTCCTCACTCTTCTCTTAACCCTTTACCACACAACAAAATTTTAGACCTGTCCAAATTGAAAGCATGTGTAGATGGCAGTTTTAACGTGGCTCATATGAAATGATTTTTCTTTGATAGGGTAGAAAACATTGTGGGAAAAGGAGAAAATGCTGGTAACCAGCATTTTCTCCTTTTCCCACGGTGTTTTCAAAAGCTTTCTCTTTCAGGGGCGTTAAAATTCGTCATTGTGTGGTAAAGGGTTTATCAGCAGTGATATTTTATCGTTGCTTCCGTTATAATAGGGATGCTGCATTCCATGCCTGCTACATTCTATTTGGCGCTGTCATATAAAATGTTTTCCAATCTTCAGTACAGCAAGTGTATCATACAGCATAAAAAGAACATGCAGTCTAATCTGATTGGCTTCCTCACTCTTCTCTTAATCAGCAGTGATATTTTATCATTGCTTCCGTTATAATAGGGGTGCTGCGTTCCATTTAGCCCGCTACATTCTATTTGGCGCTGTCATAAAATGTTTTCAAGTCTTCAGCAAGTGTATCAAGCAGTATAAACAGAAAATGCAGTCTGTTGTGACAGGCTTCCTCCCTGTTCTCTTAATCAGCAGTGATATTTTATTGTTGCCACACGACTTGGTGCTGTCATAGTATTTTTATAATATAGATTGCACCTAAATCAAATGATTTGGCTTTGTAAAGGTAAAAAGCATTGTTGGAAAAAAAAAGAAGAAAAAGCTGTTCACCATCACTTTCTCCATTTCACAAAATGTTTTCAAACGCCTCTTTTTTTTTTCACAACAGCTAAAAGCATAGTTCTCTTGTTTTTTCGGCTTCATAGCACTACTTTACAAAAAAATCCTGTGCTTTCTAGTAAGAATTCTGCGGGCATCGCGAGACTGCTTGTTCTCGCATAGAAATTCATCACATAGAATCCATTTTGTCAAACAACCGACTGAATCGTAAGGTAGAATGACCCTTGGCCATGCAGAAAATTTCGACTCAGATTAGTGTGCACAGAAACATATTGTAGATCCAATAAACCCAATTGCCACATGAGTGTCACTCGCACACACACTGCAGATGTTTGTCGTGCACTTTCTCTCTCCCTTTACTCTCTACTCACCGACTGACCAACCCTTTTTCTCTATTTTCCTCTCCATTCTGTCCACTCGTTTTACTGTCTCACTGTCCATCTGCCCATCTTTCTTTCTCTCTCTGTTCACTGAGTTTTTCCATGTCGCTTTGTTCACTCCATTCACTTTTTTCTCTTTCCATCTCTCTATTCACTCAGTCATGCTTTGCATGTTCACTCCTTCCATCTGTGTCACTCTTAGTTCATTCACTCACTCTTTCCATTGGTCGCTTACTGTTCTTCTTCAATCCTTTCATCTGTCTCTCTTAGTTCACTCACTCTCTCTTTCAATTTCTTTGTTCACTTTCTTTCCATCTGTCTGTTCACTCACAATTTCTCTCCTCTCTCCACTCACCTGTTCAATCTGTCTCTGTCCACACACTGTTTCTATCTCTCACTTTGTTCACTCACTCACTTTCCATCTCTCTCACTCACTCATTCCATCTCTCTCTCTGTTCACTCACTCTTTCCATCTGTCTCTCTACTCATTCACTTATTCCATCTCTCCCTCTCAGTCTCGTCACTCACTCTCACATTTTTTTACTTTGGCCAACCCCGGAATCGAAACCGGGAATCCCAGGCACAAGGCCGTAATCATAACCATTTGACCACAGTGGTCGTTGAGAGAGCCTATTCATTCTATTAATTTAAACTTAATATTCGCACCTTTTTAAGCCGCCTAAGGGCCATTACCCATAATGCAAAGCGGGTGTGTTTATTTGTTTACCATAATCCAATACGTATTATACGGTTAAAAAATATTTTTCTGCATACATGCGAACACGCACATGCACAGGCAAACAGACAAAACATATATTCTTGCGAATAATGTGAGAAGAAGAACAAAATGAAGAAGGGGAGAGAGAGACAGATAGACAGAGAGAGAGACAGAGAGATAGACATACAGAAAAACAAAGACAGACAGACAGACAGACACACAGAGACTGAATATTAATTATCCAGCAATTGCCATCGACAACGTTTATAGACAGAGGGCAGGCACGTGTCACTTGATTTTGAAATGGTTTGGTACTTGTGGATTTTTGCTAAAAAAAACTGCGTGAAAAGATCCATGTCATCCACACATTTTAATGTGGTCTTATTGTGTTCACGTTAGTTATGCGGGAAACCAGCCAATGACCTGCGAAGAAAATCGTGCAAAGTACTGTTAATAGAAGCTCCGGAAAAAGCATGGATAGGTGCACTGGCCGCCACGATGTAACTTAAATAATGTTGAAAACGTTTTCTCTCTCTCTCTCTCTCTCTCTCTCTCTACAATTCCATCAGAAACAAAAAAAAAAATGAACTGTGTTCATTTTCTAATTTACATAAGATTGACTCTGGTAAAAAAGATAACTTTAAGGAACGGATAGCTAGGAACACTAACTGCCGTTATGTGACTGAAATAATGTTGAAAACAGCCTCAAGCATATAACCATAAGTCTTATTTTCAGACCTACTCAATCCTCTTTCACCCAATCTGATCTTTATCAACTTATTGTACAACTGTAATTATGTTTACCCTCTACCAAACAATAACGTGTTTAAACGATCCTGAAGAAGAAAGCTTTTGAAAACGTTGTTGCGAAAGGAGTAAATGCCGGAAACCAGCATTTTCTTCCAGCATTTTCTCTTTTTCCAACGATGTTTCATAACCCGTTTGAAGAAAGATACAATCACTTGGTCCAATCAAATTTGTCGTCAGCAAATCCTTTCAGATTTGACAGTTGTAAAAGTTTGTCTTCTGGTAAAGATCGGTCAATTTTCTACATGTCCGAGGACTACTTATGTGATGACTTGCTTGGTATAATGCGTCATGGAGATGCAGTAAACCCCCTTTGCCAGAGCATGTTTCAAATATTTGAAGACTTCCTCTCTTGGAATAAACGGCAGATGTCTGACTAGCTGTAGATCAGCCTGGTAGTCCAGCCAAGAACTATCAGAGGCCACTGTTCCGAATGCCCCGACTCGGCCGATTTCGTCTCGAGTATTGATTATAACCGTTGCGACAAAATTCATTTCTCTCTCAACACTGATAATTGCTTCCAGAATGATTGTGTAGGAAAGCAGCCAGTGGTTTTGGAAGAATAATGTGCAAGGTACCTTTGGTACTGATAAAACAACCTCGAGGCGATTATGGATAATTGTACTGACTGCCAAGATACAACTGTTATAATCTTTACCCTTAAGCTGCTAAGCGCGACTCATTTACCTTTAGCGGACAGTGTGGATCAAGATCAGACTGCACAGAACGTGCAGTCTGATCTTGCATCAACAGTGTCCGATAAGTAGATATTTCTCTCTCAAAAAAAAAATAATTTTACTTATTTAGCAGGATAACGGTTAATATTAGAATAATACATTATAAAGCAATACAGGTTTTAACCCTTAACCCTTTACCACACGGCAAAATTTAAGACCTGTCCAAATTGAAAGCATTTGCAGACGACAATTTCATAGTGGCTCAAATGAGGCAACTTTTCTTTGATAGGGTAGAAAACTTTGTGGGAAAAGGAGAAAATGCTGATTACCAGCATTTTCTCCTTTTCCCACAATGTTTTCAAAAGGTCTTTTCTACAGGGTCGTTAAAAGGCGTCATTGTGTGGTAAAGGGTTAACCAGCTAAATAAGTAGAATACAACTTTCAAGCTAATATTAAGAAGCCAAATTTTGCTATTTCCAGAAAATGTTTATATGGGATAAATATCGCCTTAACGGACAGTAAAGATCTAAGATCAGACTGCACGTTCACATCAGTCACATCTTAACCTACGCTGTCCGCAAAAAGTCTTTGTCCCGCGCATTGCACCAGGGACCATATATAGATCCCTGACTGCACCAATATAGGATAATGAGATTCATATAAGAACAATAAATGCTGTATAGAAGTTGCAGACCATCTTCGCTATTCATTAGTTGGTTAAGTTTAAAAACTAAAGGCCTTTCATAGTACTATTTACCTGTTTTTCTTAATCTATCATAAGAGGGACAGATACAAATAAAATGAAACACGTCTCCAATATCATTTATGTTACAACACTGACAAATGCGTTAATTTCTTGGGATCTTATTTCTGCCATAGCGGCCTGTTTGAATCCTTAAAGAATGTGCAGACAGTATCATTCTCGTTAAGAAAAATCTGTTTTAGTACCCCGTAGTCCTTTGTTCGACAACAATATATCACGCTCTAAAACTTTACAGAGTTACAGAAACACGGAATAAAGGTCCTCGGTCAGTGTCCTTTAAAATTTTCTTTCTTGTTCGCCGACGAGCCCAACATAAATTCCGGTTACGACGGCGTAATAACCCTTAGATCGCTACGTCTGTCGCTTTTGCAAACACAGAAGACTAAGATCAGTCTGCACAGAATGAATACACAGACTTCTGCGGACAGCTTAGATTAAGATAAGACTGAACAGAACGTACAGTCTGATCTTAGATCTACACTGTCTGTTAACCGGATATTTTCCCATAAAAACATTTTTTGGAAATAGGAAAGCTTGGCTTCTTTAAATCAGCTAGAAAGTTTCATTCTATTTATTTAGCAGTTTGAGGGTTAAACCCTGTATTGTTTTATAATGTATTATTCTAATATTAAGATTATAACAGATCTAGGCAGTCAGTACAGCTATCTATAGTCTCCTCGGGTTTGTTTTACCAGTACTTTGCATCTTATTCTTCCAAAGACACTGGCTGCTTTCCTACACAACCAATCTCGAAGCAATTATCAGTGTTGACGGAGAAATGAATTTTGTCGCAACGGTTATAATCAATACTCGAGACGAAATCGGCCGAGTCGGGGGAATCGGAACAGTGGCCTCTGTAAATTCTTGACTGGACTACCAGGCTGATCTACAGCTAGTCAGATATCTGCCGTTTATTCCAAGAGAGGAAGTGTTCAAATATTTGAAACATGCTCTGGCAAAGGGGGTTTACTGCATCTCCATGACGCATTATACCAAGCAAGTCATCACATAAAAAGTCTAGGACATGAAGAAAATTGACCGATCTTTACCAGAAGACAAACTTTTACAACTGTCAAAACTGAAAGGATTTGCACACGACAAATTTGGATTGGACCAAGTGATGGTATCTTTCTTCAAACGGGTTATGAAACATCGTTGGAAAAAGAGAAAATGCTGGTAGAAAATACTGGTTTCCAGCATTTACTCCTTTCGCAACAACGTTTTCAAAAGCTTTCTTCTTCAGGATCGTTTAAACAGGTTATTGTTTGGTAGAGGGTAAACATAATTACAGTTGTACAGTAAGTTGATCAAGATTAGATTGAGTGAAAGAGGATTGGGTAAGTCTGAAAAAAAAAAAGACTTATAGTTATATGGTTAAGGCTGTTTTCAACATTATTTCAGTCACATAACGGCAGTTAGTGTTCCTAGCTATCCGTTTCTTAAAGTTTTCTTTTTACCAAGAATCAGCGTCAATCTTATATAAATTAGAAGATGAACACAGTTCAGGTTTTTTTTCTGATGGGTTCGTAGAGGAAAAAAAAAAACACCGTTTTTAACATTATTTAAGTTATATATCGTGGCGGCCAGTGCACCTATCCATGCTTTTCCGGAGCTTCTATCAACAGTACTTCGCGAGATTTTCTTCGCAAGCCATTGGTTGCTTTCCCGCATAACTAACGTGAAAACAGTAAGCCCAAATTTTAAACAGTCCTCATTTGTGGATGACATGGATCTTTTCACACAGTTTTTTTCTAACAAAAATCCACAAGTACCAAACCATTTCAAAATCAAGTGACATGTGCCTACCCTCTGTCTACAAACGTTGTCGATGGGAATTGCTGGATAATATTCAGAGTCTCTGTGTGTCTGTGTGTGTGTGTGTGTGTCTGTCTGTCTGTCTTTGTTTTTCTGTCTGTCCATCATCCTGTCTCTCTTTCTTTCTCCCTATTTATCTGTCTCTCTCTTCTTCTTCATTTTGTTCTTCTTCTCACATTATTTGTAAAGATATATATATTTGTCTGTATGTATGTGCATGTGCGTGTTCGCATGTACGCAGAAAAATATTTTTTAACCGTATAATACGTATTGGATTATACTAAACAAATAAACACACCCGCTTTGCATTATGGGTAATGGCCCTTCGGGGGCTTTAAAAGGTGCGAATATCAAGTTTAAATAAATGGATTGAATGAACTTTCCCAACGACCACTGTGGTCAAATGGTTATGATTACGGCCTTGTGCCTGGGATTCCCGGTTTCGATTCCGGGGTCGACCACAGTAAAAAAAAAAAGAATTGTTAGAGTCAGTGAACAGAGGGAGAGATGGAGTAAGTGAATGAGTGGAGAGAGACAGATGGAAAGAGTAAATGAACAAAGAGAGAGGTGAGAGAGTGTTCAAAGAGAGAAAGAGATGGAAAGAGTGAATAAACAAAGAGAGATGGAAAATATGTGAGTGAATAAAGAGAGAGATGGAAAGAATGAGTGAGTGAACGAAGAGAGAATGATGGAAAGAGTGACTGAGTGAACAGAGAGAGAGATGGAAATTGTGTGAGAGAGAAAGCTGAGACAGGTGGAAAGAGTGGGTGAATAGAGAGAGACATATGGAAAGAGTGAATGACTGATCAAAGAGAGAGAGATGGAAAGTGTGAGTGAGTGAATAAAGAGAAAGACAGATGAAAAGAGAATGGAGAGGGGGACAGAGAAAAAGGTTTAGATGCATTGAGTGAGAGGAGAGAGAAAGTCAGTGGGACTCATTGTCCGTGCACACTGATCTGAGCCGAAATTTACGTTAGAACAAGATTCCCAGTTTCCGTCGCGATGCCCTCAGAAACCTTACTTGTTTTGTAAAGTAAAATGAACGGTAATGCATTGAAGCCAAAGAAACAAGAAAACTACACTTTTTAGCTGTTGTAAAAAAAAAGAAAGAGGTGTTGGAAAACATTTTGTGAAAAGGAGAAAATGAATGGTGAACGGCATTTTCTTTCTTTTTTTTTTTCCAACAATGCTTTTTATCATTACAAAGCCAAATCATTTGATTCTGAAAATAATATGACAGCACCAAATGGAATGCAACATCCACATTACAAAGTAAAATCAATAAAATATCACTGCTGATTAAGAGAACAGTGAGGAAACATGTCAGATCACACTGCATGTCCTGTTTAAACTGCAAGATACACATTTCTGTACTGAAGAGTGGAAAACATTTTATGGCAGCGCCAATGGAATGTATTAGACTAAATGGAACGCAGCATCCGTATTAAAACGGAAGCAACGATAAAATATCACTGCTGATTAATGAAGAGAACAGTGAGGAAGCCTGTCATGTCAGACGGCACATTCCATTTATAGTGCATGATACTCTTGCTCTACTAACTCTTTACCAGATGAGGTAATTTTGGTCTGCTGAAATAGAAAGAATTTGCAGACGACCAATTTATAGTGGCTAAAAAGGTGGCATTTTTATCTGTAAGGGAAGAAAACACTGTGGAAACGCCTTCAACCTCAGAGCCGTAAAAACCAGGGCTTATCTGGGAAAGGGTTAAAGCCTGCAAGTCGTTCTATAACAGCGCCAAATAGAATGTAGCAGGCATGGAATGCAGCATCCCTATTATAACGGAAGCAACGATAAAATATCATTGCTGATTGATTGACGACGTATATGACAAATGTTCGCGCGCATCCTCCTGCGCATGTATTTTTGTCGTGGATATTGAATCAAAAGTGCACCTATGTATTTTTTGCACAAAATGGTAACACTATGGTGCACTGAAACAAGTAGCACTTTCTTCGGGTAGTATTGGTGGAGAGGAAAAAAATGGATCTTTAAACTGTCACCGTGAAATAATTAAAATGCTGCTGACACGGCGTTACACTCCAAGCAAGCAAACAAAGGCAGGAAATTTAAAGCTGTGGAAGTATAGCTGTTTCCACTTTGAAAATTATTGTTGGAAAAGGAGAAATCGCTCCTATTGAGCAATTTCTCCTTTTCCCACTATGTCTGCTGAGCTTTTGTTTTTTTGTTGAAAAAATAACTTCCACACTGACCTTCAACCTTGTTTTCTGACGAAATAAGCACGGATAGGTGCCATTTTTATTTTTTTCTTAATGTCTAGAATTATAAATACTATAAGTGTGGAAATTTTAAGAAAAAACTGTCCGTTAGAAAGTATGTATTTATTTTAGATTAACCCTTAATTCGGTCAAATTATCTCCCTTTTTAACTCAATGATCCTTATATAACATATGTATTTGTACATTTACCATGCTCAAAACCAGGCTTTTATATACTTTTTGTGCAAACATATGTTAATTTTCATTAAAATTATGTATACAATGTATTTGTATATTTTTCCTGTAATTTTCCTGTTTAACTTACTTAAAAGAAGGGCACTTTAAATTCAATATAAGCTGAATTTTGGAACTGAATATACCTTGTTCACAGGCAAATTTCTCAGAAACGAGCACGGTGACCCACATCTTTTTTTACTGTAATCTTCTAGAGACATGATGAGCTTTGTATGTGCAAAGTTTTTAAAAAAATCTGTCCGTTAGAAAAATTTGTAATATACGTCCTTAAGAGAACAGTGAGGAAGCCTGTCAGATCAGACTGCACATTCTGTTTATAATTGCATGATACTCTTGCTCTGTTGAAGCCTGCAAGTTGTTCTATGACAGCGCCAAATAGAATGTAGCAGGCATGGAAAGCAGCATTCCTATTATAACGTAAGCAACGATAAAATATCACTGCTGATTAAAGAAGAGTGAGGAAGCCAATCAGATCAGACTGCATGTTCTGTTTATACTGTATGATATACTTGCTGTATTGAAGACTGGAAAACATTTTATGACAGCGCCAAATACAATGTAGCAGGCATGGAATGCAGCATCCCTATTATAACATAAGCAACGATAAAATATCACTTTTGATTAAGAGAACAGCGAGGAGGCCTGTCAATTACGACCATTTAGAGACGTTTCGCAGCACTTTGGTCATAAATTTACACTATAACTATACACTTAAACCTTTATCGCACAGTCTCGAGTTTCAATGACTCTGGAGGAAGAAGCCTTTTGAAAACATTATGGAATAAGGAGAAACTGCAGGTAACCAGCATTTTCTTCGTATCTCACAATGATTTCTTCCATATCAAGAAAAATTTCCATCATTTGAGTCAAATTTCAAATGTCTTCAAATCCTTTCAGTTTTGATAAGTCTACATTTTTGATGACTTGCAAAGAGTTAACTCTTTACCAGACGACAAAGTTTTAGACTGATCTAAATTGAAAGCATTGGCAGACAAAAAACTGAATGTTGCACAAATTTGGAGGTTTTTCTTTGAAAGGAAAAAAAAAAAAAAAAAAACGTGGAAAAGGAGAAAATGCTGGTTACCAGCATTTTCTCCTTTTCCGTCAATGTTTTTGGTTATTACTAGCATTTTCTCCTTTTCCAGCTATGTTTTCAAAAGACTTCTTCTTCAGGGTCGTTAAAACTCTTGCGGAAAAAGGAGTTAATCTTTTTCCTGCCAAATTTGAATTGCCAAATCTTATCTATGCGTATTTGTAAGAACTGGGTTTGTATGGCCAAAGATACTGAAAAAGTAGCAAAGTGTAGAGCAAGATTGGACTGCACGTATAAGCAGGCTAATCTTGCTTTGCACTCTCCACAAAAAACAAAAAAAACAACAAAAACATCCATTATTACTAATGGCAGAAGAATAGTTAATTTATATGTCTGCCACATTTCTGCACTATTTTATTCCGTGGACTAATAAAGTTTGGAATAGCACCAATGTTATGTATTTGGGATTATTATAAGGCTACACGTTGAATCCCAGAACCTCTCCAAAAAGGTCTGAGAGAGAGACAGACAGACAGACGGAGGGACGGACAGACAGACACAGAGAGAGAGAAACAGAGAGAGAGAGACGGAGAGGCGCAAGTACAGTCAAATCGCTATAAGCCCTATTCCAAACGGTTCCTTGGTTTAGGGACCCTGGGGGACTTTTGAATACATTGTTGGTGATGGACAAAATGCTGTTTATCAAAAATTTGTCTTTGAATGGGGAGAGAACGTTGTGGAAAATTGAGAAAAGAAAATGCTCTATCCTCTTGAATATCGACATTTTGTTTACCCTATATCTGTCTAATATTGATCGTTTTTAAAAGCGTGTGCAGCAAATTCATTTCTTTAGGCAAGGAGTGAAAGAACCTGAAGTATTATTGACAGGAGCTGGTCAAATTTGAATACTTTGTCTCGCTTCTCTCTCTGTGGAAAACTATTGGACCATAACAATAGTCTGTCTGTCTGTCTCTCTGTCTGTCTCTCTGTCTGTCTGTCTGTCTCTAATTATCACATACACTTCAAAGGAATAACCCCTGTCTTCCGTCGACTTATCAAAATAATCATCCTTATCTTGTATATGAAGCATGCTCTGACAAAAGGGGGCTTAATGCATCTCTGTGATGCAGGATGCCAAACATGCGATCACATACATAATAGCCACATTCTTTAACAACCGACATAATCATGAGGTAGATTGGGCTTTGAACATACAGTAAACTGGCCAATAGCGAAAAGTTCAGCCCAGGTCAGCCTTTGAGGACTGCGCAGGCTGACACGGGTCGATACTTTTCGCAAATGCATTAAGCCCCCTTTTCACAGAGCATGGCTCATATTGTAGTTTAAAGTTTAACAAGAGAATTCAACTTGTCAGGAATGATGACAATCATTATCTTTGCAATCTCCTCTAGAAATGCATCAGTCTACGGTTCTATAGAGTATTGTGTCCCCCATAGTTTGTATGCTGTTTAACGCCGTTTTCAACATTATTTAAGTTCTATCGCAGCGGTTTGCACTCCCATCCATTCATTCATGGACTTCTTATACTTGAATAGCTCTTGCACAATATACTTTCCAAGCCTATGGCTGCTTTCCCATATCGTAGACTGGTCAAATATTTCAAACTAGTCCAAATCCAAAACATTTGCAGTTGACAAATGAAATAAATTTGAAATGATGGGATTTGTCTTTGAAAGGATTGAAAACATTGTGGGAAAAGGAGAAAATGCTGTTTTTCACTATGTTTCTAATACTTTTCTTTTAGGTCTTTGAAACTCGGGAATTACCACTCACCTAAAAATTAGAGTTGCCGATAATTATGGAAAGCATTTGCGGACAACATTGTGCGGAAAAGAAGAAAATACTGATAAACAGCATTTTGTTCATTTACAACAATGTATTCAAAAGTCCACCAGGGTCTCCTTTTCCGGCTTTAAGGGGTTTAAATGGTCATATTAGGGGTCTATGCATTCCCGAAAAAAAAACTTACCAAATACTGCAGTATTTATTGTGATTTTTAACTTGAGATGACAGACTAGCTTCTAAAACGTTTTGCATTCAGACTCGAAAACGAATTAAAGCATAAAGGTAAATAATGGGATACAATGACTTTACATTATGTAAATTGAAGATGGTGCGGAAAACAGGCGATTTTCATAATACTTTCAGTACCTTCATTCATCTACCCCCCCACTTCCTTCTCCTTGATGAAAAAAATAAGTAAATTTAAAGTCACAGCTTAAATGCTTTTATTCTCCTGTCGTTTTTGCTACAGAATGAATAATCAATTCTATTTTAACCTTTCGTTATCCATGTCTATACTGAAGTCGTAAATATTCACCTGCCATTTTACGATGCCGTAAGTGATTGGTCGATCGAACAATATGAATAACTACGCATTTATGCTGATTTTTGTTCTATTTGAGGTGATTTTGTATTTCTAGATTACTTTTTAGTATTCAAAAGTTTAAAATAATCTTGTGAAATAAATTTCCGGCGTTTAAAATTTCAACATACGAAAAATCTTC
Organism: Hippopus hippopus; assembly: GCA_946811185.2. NCBI lineage: Eukaryota > Metazoa > Mollusca > Bivalvia > Cardiida > Cardiidae > Hippopus > Hippopus hippopus. The sequence goes on along the minus strand of OX328103.1, from coordinate 6,994,954 downwards.
AACAATCCAGTAAGGGTGTCCATGTTGTTATAGGTGGGTGGGGTAGGGTATATGTTGTCTGCGGTTTATCATCGGTGTATAGATGTATATTTAGTTCACCCATATATTGCTTTACCAGTACCTTGATTACAATGTTCAGATGTGATCCCATTATGTCTTTACAGAACAAAAGAAAATTAGTCTGCTCCAAATTGAAAGCATTTGCAGACAACAGAATAAATGTGTCCCAAAAAGTTAAAATTTGCTTTAAGAAGGGTAGAAAACATTGTGGGAAAAGAAGAAAATATCGGTTACCAGCATTTTCTCTTTGTCCCACAATATTTTCAAATGCCCTCTCTTTTAGGGTTGTTAAAACTTGGGATTGTGCGGTAAAGGCTGAATAGGTAGATACAAGTGTAGGTAGCTTTGATGCTGAAGAGCCCTTGTGGCTAATGGTACAGCTCTAGCTGTCTAAGCAAACATTAAGGCCCTTTACATGATGGTAATTGTGAACAACTAAATGTCTTAAACCTAATTAACTCGTTACCACACAATCCCGACTTTTAACGATCCTGAGAAAGAAGCCTGTAGAAAACATTGTAGGAAAAGGATAAAATGCTGGTAACCAGCATTTTCTCCTTTACCCACAATATCTTCTACCCTATCAAAGTCAGAAATCATCATATTAACAAGATTTAATTTGTTGTCTGCAGATGCTTTGAATTTGGCCCAGTCCAAAAATTTGTTGTTTGGTAAAGAGTTAAGGAAAGGTTGCATTCAGCTATCTGTCTTTTCAAGGTACCAGTAATTTCAATTCCATCAAAAGTCATAGTACTATAAATCATGAACCAGTGACACATTGATGAGTCATATTTTAATAAGGCATCCACTTTCAAGAATATTTATAAATACTTCAGCAGACTTTTTTGTGAGTACCAAATAGAAAATAAATCCAGCATAGAGATGTAAGTCGGTTTGATGCCGGGTTGCGTCATACATGTACTTTCTTTCTGGAATTATTTTGCCTATCACCCAAGGTTCATGTGAGAAAATCAGTCAGTGGCTTGGAAAGAAAGTTGTGTCAGTGCTGGTATGAGAAAGCCAGGAAAAACATGCATAGGTGTACTGGCTGCTGTGGTATGACCTAAGCTGTTAAATGGCTTTAAATTCCAAACAAAACAAATGGATATGATTGAGATATTTAGGAAGAGAAGAACACAGAAAATATTTTATGCTTTGTTGCTTCATCTTTTACCTGTGTTTTATTGATCCTGAGGAATAAAGCTTTTGAAAACATTTTGAAACAAGGAGGAAATGGTGGTTTGTTTTTCTAACATTCTTTATTTTCTATTCCTTTCAGACATCATCTTCATGCCCTAGAGATAGATCCAGGATTGTCAGGGATGCCATTGAACATGTAACTTTATTTATCTCTGTACCAAACAATTCTATGATTTCATGACCCTAATGGAGAGGGCTTTTGAAAACATTGGAAAAAGTGAAAATGCTGATTACTAGAATTTTCTCCAGTACCCACAGAACCTTTTACTCTTTTACTGATAATTCCCATCATTGAAGCTATCTTTGCCCTGTCTTTTGCAGATGTTTTCATATTGGACAAGTCTAAAATTGTTGTCATTTGGTAAAGACTTAACTCTATGCCACTCAGCAAGTTTTAGACTTGTCCAAATTAAAAGCACTTTTAGATGACAAATTATACATGTATATGGATTAAATGATTAGACTTGAATCTTGCAGGTTACAAAACATTGTGGAAAAAGGAGAAAATGCTGGTTTCCAGCATTTTCTTCATTTCCCACAATGTTTTCAAAAGCTTGCTTTCTCAGGGTCATCAAAAGGCGGCATTGTGTGGTAAAGGGTTAATCCTACAGTCTTTTTTCATGGGGTGTCTCTTTGAAAAAGTTCTGTTACTCTTTACCAAATGACAGAATTTTATATTTGTCCATATTTAAAGCATTTGCAGACCACAAGTTGAGCGTTGTGACTGAAATTATGAAAGATGTCTTTAAAAAGATAGAAAATTTTGTGAGAAAATGCTGGTAACCAGCACTTTCTCCCTCTCCATTTGAAATTTCAACCCTGTCAGAAACAAATCCGTTCATTTTAACCATATTTAGTTTGTCATCTTCAAAACGCTTTTTATATGGACAAGTCCAAGTTTTGTTGTATGGTAAAGGGTTAACCTCATTTTAAGTTGTCTGTGCATGTCATATTCTTTGAAGATTAGACCTGTCTGCTAAGATGCATCACTATCCTGTACAGGATAGATATTAATATGCAGTGTGCAAACTAAAACTCTGCCAATAGAAAAGTAGCAATATGGAAAATGGCTATAAACAATATTTCTGTGGAAAAATCTAACTTTTTTTTTTTTTTTTTTTTTGCTCCAGATTTAAAAAAAAAAAAGTATTATTTCAAACGAGAAAAGTAGATTTTGAAAATACTATTGTTTACTGCAGATCTTTGAATACAGTTTCCAATTATAGATTTTAGAGAAACCAGGATTTGTGCAGAGTTTTTCCACAGCATTATCAACAAGAAATGTCAGGCTTAGACTGGGGCTATTTCCCAAGCCTGTAGGGGCTGTGTTTATGGTTTTAGGTTTTATGGTAGCTAGCCATGGCTAGATGAAACGTAGCAGGTAGCGTTGTTTTGAATAAACATATATTTAATTTTGAAAGTCGCTGAATTGATTGCTACTTCAAAAAGTAATCTGGTTCTGTTCCCTAGAATGCCCAAATCAGATACATATGTATTTGAAAAATGGCGCAATATTTTCTACCTCATCATGGACAAATTCCAGCATTTCAGCAACATTTAAATTGTCACCTGCAAATGCTTTGGATTTGGACAAGTCTACATTTTTGTCGTTTGGTAAAGACTTCACCCTTTACCACAAGATCCTGACTTTAAACAACCCTGAGAAAGAAAAAATGATGAAAAAAAACATTTTTTCCTTGGCATATTCTCCTTTTCCCACAATGTTTTTCTACTCTTCCAAAAAAAAAATTTTAATTTCTGAGACACAATTATTTTGTTGTCTGCAAATGCTTTTAATTTTGATAAGTCTACATTTCTGTCATTTTGTAAAGAGTTATAATATATCAAACCTGTCATTGAACAGAAGATCAAGCCAGTGTACAAGAAGATGAATGTTGCCATTCCAAGATCCTGTGCATTTTACACTGAGCGAGATATCTACTACTACCAAGAAGCCCATAAAACAGAGGAATCATACGGAAAATGGTATTGCGACTTTTGTGGGAAAGGTTTCTATGCAGAGGGCTACCTTGATCTTCATCTTCATAACAGACATGCAGATCAGCTCTATGTGGTGAGTATGATAGAGGCACGGCCAGGTAGCTCAGTAGTTAGCATATCTGACTCTTGACCTGGTGGTTGCAGTTATGATACCCAGTTGTGGGAAACTTTCTATACAGCGATTTTCTGCCTCGCGCCTCTGATGCATGTGAAAAGTGGTCATTGCTTGGAAAGAAAGTTGTGTCAGTACTGGTGTAAGAAAGCAAGGAAACAAATGGGTAGGTGCACTGACCTCCGTGGTATGACCAAAGCTGTTAAAATGGTGTTAAACAAAGTACAATGGGATACTAGTAGATAGCTTTAACCATCTTGATTGCTAAAGGTTTAGTTGACACTATACCACACAATACTGAGTTTTAATGACCTTAAAGGAGAAGGATTTTGAAAACATTGTGGGAAATGGAGAAAATGCTGGTAACCAGCATTTTCTCCTTTTCCCTCAATGTTTTCTACCCTATCACAGACAGAAATCATGATTTGAGCAACATTAACTTGCCTGCAAAAGTTTTCAGTTTGGTCAACTCAAAAATTTGGTTCTTTGGTAAAGAGTTAAAGGGGCTATTCAGGCAGTTACTGAGTGCAAAGCAACTAACCTGTTATTTGAATGCCTAATGTGCTCTTTTTTATTGTAAAAACTATCCAGTTTCTTCTTTAAAACATTGTGGTAAAGAGAAACATTGTTGATAATCAGCATTTTTTCTTTTCCAATGATGTTTTCAAAGACCAGCCAACCTTTTATTTGAATGCCAAAATGTGCTCTTTTTTGTTTTTCAAAAACTATCAAGTTTCTCTTGAGATCACCGTAGGAAAAGGAGAAAATGCTGGTAATGAGCATATCCTCTGTTCCCACAATGTTTTCAAATGCCTCAAAAGCTGGGGTTGTAAAATCACAGGATTGGTAACCCTTTACTGCAAAAGAAAGCTTTTGAAAACATTGTGGGAAAAGAAGAAAATGCTGGTAACCAGCATTTTCTACTTTTCCCACATTGTTTTCTACCCTATCAAAGACAAATTCCATCCATTTAGCTGCATTGAAATTGTCTGCAAATGCTTTCAATTTTGACAAGTGTACATTGTTAGCATGTGGTTGAGAAGTGGTTGAGAATTAACAGATTCTGTTGACGTCTTTCAGGGACCTGATGCTGTCTGTCTGTCAGACTACTGTGATATATTTAGATGTGACATCATCACTCGCTATGCTGAGTCCGAATTCTGGGACACGGCCCTGTGTATTGAAGATGATATGTCAGACTTTGTCAGCAAATGTGATGTATGTATGAATGTTAACCCTTTACCACACTATCCTGAGGTTTAATAGCCCTGACGAAGAAGCCTATTGAAAACATTTCGGGAAAAGAAGAAAATGCTGGTAACCAGCATTTTCTCCTTTTCCCACAATTTTTTCTACCGTATCAAAGACAAAAATCATCATTTGAGCTACATTTTAATTTGTTGTCTGCAAATGCTTTCAATTTGGTCCAGTCCAAAATTTTGTCTTTTGGGTAAAGAGTTGAGATATTAACCCCGCCCACTTGAACTTTGACTTTTTTGTGTGTAATGAGCTAGAAGTTTGATGATCTTTCTTCTCTGTCAAAGCATTTTCAGCAGGTATTATGACATATTTTGCAATAGTTCTTGTTTCATCTAGTTTAGTCTAAATGAATGAAGGTTTTCATATTTATTCCTGAAATCAGGATCTTCCTACCACCAAAACAGCAACTTCTTCTGTTTTTTCTCCCCATTTAATGCTGTCTTAAACAACAAATCTTAGAATCTTCCAAATTCAAAATAGCTGAGGAGGAACTATTAAAAATTGGTATAATTTAGCTTAAGTTCTATGATACTAAGGATACAAAACATTGTAGGAAAGGGAGAAAATGCTGGTTACCAGCACTTTCTCCTTTTCCTTCAATGTTTTCAAAAGCCTTCCTTTTCAAGGATTTTTCAAACTCTGGATTATGTGGCAAAGGATCAAAGTAAAAAATAAGTAGCATTTCAGGACTTTTATACGCCCGTCGAAGATGGGACGTATCATAGGATCACCCACGGCGGGCAGGCGGGTGGGCGGCGTCCAGTTCTTTGTCCGGAGCATAACTTTGTCATCTTCAGTCCGATTGACTTGAAACTTGGCAATTGTGTTTGTTGCAATAATACGGAGTGCAGTGCGAAAGAACCATAACTCTACCTCGTGCTGTCTTTGAGTTATTTCCCTTTGATCGTCGTTTTTACAGCATTTTCTGCTTGTCCGGAGCATAACCTTGTTATCTTCAGTCTGGTTGACTTGAAACTTGGCAATTGTGTTTGTTGCTATAATACGGAGTGCAGTGCGAAAGAACCATAACTCTACCTCATGCTGTCTTTGAGTTATTTCCCTTTGATCGTCATTTTTACAGCATTTTCTGCTTGTCCGGAATATAACTTTGTCATTTTTAGTCTGAACATCTTCAAATTTGGTATGCATGATTGTTGAAAAATTACAGAGTGCAGGGCACAAGAACCATAACTCTTCCTAGCATGAATTTTGGGTTATTCCCCCTTAGATCTTCATTTTTATAGCATTTCTTGCTTGTCCGGAGCATAACTTTGTCATCTTAAGTAGGAATGACTTGAAATATGGTATGCTTATTTGTTGCAATATTTGGAAGTGCAGTGCGCAAGAATTGTAATTCTACCTCGTGCTGTCTTTGAGTTATTTCCCTTTGATCGTCATTTTTACAGCATTTAGTGCTTGTCCGGAATCTAACTTTGTCATCTCAAGTCAGAACGACTTCAAACTTGGTATGCATGTTTGTTGCAATGTTATGGAGTACAGTGCGCAAGAACAATAACTCTACCTAGCGCGGATTTTGAGTAATAACACTTTGATCCTCATTTTTACAGTCCAGTTCTTTGTCCGGAGCTTAACTTTGTCATCTCCAGTCCAATTGACTTGAAACTTGGCATTTGTGTTTGTTGCAATAATACAGAGTGCAGTGCGAAAGAACCATAACTCTACTTCATTCTGTATTTGAGTTATTTCCCTTTGATCGTCATTTTTAAAGCATTTTCTGCTTGTCCGGAATATAACTTTGTCATTTTTAGTCTGAACATCTTCAAATTTGGTGTGCATGATTGTTGAAAAATTACGGAGTGCAGGGCATTTAGTGCTTGTCTGGAATATAACTTTGTCATCTCAGGTCAGAAGGACTTCAAACTTGGTATGCATGTTTGTTGCAATATTACGGAGTACAGTGCTCAAGAACAATAACTCTACCTAGCGCGGATTTTGAGTAATAACACTTTGATCCTCATTTTTACAGTCCAGTTCTTTGTCCGGAGCTTAACTTTGTCATCTCCAGTCCAATTGACTTGAAACTTGGCATTTGTGTTTGTTGCAATAATACAGAGTGCAGTGCGAAAGAACCATAACTCTACTTCATTCTGTATTTGAGTTATTTCCCTTTGATCGTCATTTTTAAAGCATTTTCTGCTTGTCCGGAATATAACTTTGTCATTTTTAGTCTGAACATCTTCAAATTTGGTGTGCATGATTGTTGAAAAATTACGGAGTGCAGGGCATTTAGTGCTTGTCTGGAATATAACTTTGTCATCTCAGGTCAGAAGGACTTCAAACTTGGTATGCATGTTTGTTGCAATATTACGGAGTACAGTGCTCAAGAACAATAACTCTACCTAGCGCAGATTTTGAGTAATTCCACTTTGATCTTCATTTTTACAGTATTTCTTGCTTGTCCGGAAGGGAACTTTGTCACTTCAAGTCAAATTGACTTGAGACTTGTTAAACATGTTTGTTGCAGTTACGAAAAGTGCAATGCACTGGAGCCGTAACCTTACCTAATGCCCTTTTGGAATTATTCCCTATTCATAAATTTTTTTTTTACAGCTTTTCATGCTTCTCTACAATATAACTTTGTCTTTTCATGTTGGAATGACCTGAAAGTTTATTTGCACGTTTCCTTAACATTAGAGGAGACATTCATGCCTATTTCAATCACTTACATGATTTCTGCTGCACTACTATTTTCCTCTACCTGCCCTTTACGATTATTATTCCCCCTTGACAACTGGCAGTCGGATGGGCGTATCTTGTGACAATTTGCCGCTCTTGTTAAAAGATATTACTTTTACCAATGTTAAGTCTGACTGCAGCTTACAGATGGTACAATTTACTTACAATGCTTTTTGTTATCTTTTCAGAGAGTATTTAATAACTGCATTCCACCTGGTCTGGGTTTTGAAGACAGAGCTTTATTAATTAGTAAGTTGACACCTTGTTACCCATAACCATGTAGAATTGACCTCACCTCAGTTCAGTAGATAGCTGTTTAGCTCACTTGACCACAACGTGCATAGGCCTGGCCAGGTTGCACAGTGATTAACATATCTGACTCATGACCTGGTGGTTGTGGGTCTGTTACCCAGTTGCGGCAAACTTTCTTTGTGGCGATTCTTTGCCCCTCACTTCTGATGCCTGTGAAAAAAGTAGTCAGAGCTTTGGAGAAAAAGTTGTGTGAATACTGGTGCAAGAAAGCCAGGAAACAGATGCTTAGGTGCTTTGGCTGCTATGATATGACTTAAGTTGTTAAAACTGTGTTAAACTCCAATACAAACAAACAAAGTGCTTGGGTGAGCCCTTGTAATCACTCATTGTCTGTCCATGAGTCCATCTGGTTGTCTGTCTGTTTCTCAACATTTACATGTATATGAGCCATATTGAGGGAAAAGGGGAATTTGTGCTTTTCCGTAATGCATTTTACCAAGCAAATCATCATATGGCTTGCAACACGCGAAAAGGGGCATTCGGACATTTGTGTAAAGTAACGTCTCGGATCAGCCTGCGCAATCCGTGCAGGCTAATCCGAGACATCACTTTATGACTACATTGAATTTCGTGCTACAGTACACTCGCGCAAAACAGAAAATTACATAAAAACGTAAAGTGTGGTTTCGGATTAGCCTGCGCGGACTGCGCATGCTGATCCGAGATGACACTTTACGCAGATGTCCGAATGCCCTTTTTCGCGTGTTGCAGGCCATATAATTATGGATCCATAAAATCCATTTTGTCTAACAACCCACTGAACCATGAAGTACACTGGTCGTTTGACATGCAGAAAATTGACCAATAGCACTTTACTGTGCATGGATTGTGCAGGCTGACCTGGGTTGATACTTTCTGCAGATGCATTAAGCCCCATTTTCACAGAGCATTGCTTACATAATTTGCATCTCCTCAAAGTTCATTTACAGACACAATGATCACGGGGAAAATACTGGATTAGATCATGTGATCAAAATATTAGTAACAGCTATTTCTACATTAATTTTCAGCAGAAATCTGAAATAATATTTTAGTCAAGAACCAGAACTTGGAAGACATGAAACCTTTGCATGAATAATCTTATAAGGACTACTACAAAAATTTTGCAAACATTAAAAACCTGTAGTTTATTGTTGATCAATTTTAATTAGTGTCTTTTAAAATGGCGTGTGCAGTAATTCATTTTAATCCACAGAGCACTGGTGACATTAAAGAAATAAGACCCATATAATTGCAATTTTAATGTCACTCTTTTCCAAAATGTCACAGCAGAGCAGACAGTGTAGATCAGAGATCAGACTGCATGCTTTTGTGCAGTGTGATCTTGATCTTGATCTAGACTGGCTGCAAAAGCAACTATGGTTGTGAAAGGCGCTTTAAGGACTAATTTTCTAACCCCAATTTTATTTACAGATAAGACAAAGTTCCAGATCTGCTCTTTTTTAACATGTAACAGATATTGGGATACAGGCTATATTGATGTAAGTCTTCATTTACATATAATTGTGCCGAGCCCCAGTAGCTCAGTCGGTAGCGTACAGGACTTGAGAACAGGGGGTCGTGAGTTCGATCCCCGGCTCGGCCAATTTCTTTCCGAGGATTGATGATAGTCATTGCGACAGGATTCATTCCTCTCTCACCGCTGATCATTGTTTCAACGATGATTATGTGGGAAAGCAGCCAGTGGCTTGGAAAGAATATTGTGCGGAGTACTGGTAACAGAAACTCCAGGGAAGCATGGATAGGTGCACTGGCCGCCGCGATATAACTGAAATAATGTTGAAAACGGCGTTAAACACCATTCAATCATTCAATCAATCTACATATAATTGTTTTACTGTTCTTTTCCAGTTTGAATAGAATGGAAGTGTAGGTATCTTTTTCTAATGCAGTTAGTTGCTCATTTTAACTCTGCACCAAACACCTAAATTAAACGGACTTGTCCTCATTGAAAGCATTTTCTAATGAATTGATTGTGGTTCAAATGGTACGATCAGACTTGCTAAGTTCTGATTTTTATGTCAAGGCCCAGGATGGATAGGCAGTTAACATTATTTAACCAGCTTGTGGCTGCTGGCCCTGTGGAAGAATACTTTGGAAAAGTTTGTGGGAAAAGGAGAAAAATGCTGGTAACCAGCATTTTTCTCCTTTTCCCACAAAGTTTTTTACCCTTTCAAAGACAATATTAGCCACATTTGATAGGTCATCTACAAATGCTTTGTTGTTTGGGAAAGGGTTAAACACAAGGCCAGTATTTCAGTTATGTCACAGTAGCCAGTCTCCCTGTCCATGGCTACCAGGAATTTTCTAAACATTTTTATGCACAAAACTCATTCCAAACCACTGGCTTCTTTCCCACCTACAAACACAAAGTTTGAACTATATTTAATAGTAAGTGCAGAATGGGTTCTATGCCAATTACTTCCATCAACTCATAACTCCTGTTTAAAAGCGAACAGAGATTTCTGGAAGTTAAAGCATACAGAGGTGTTTCATCAATTTTTAGCTCACCTGAGCACGAAGTGCTCATGGGGAGCTATTGTTATCGTCCTGTGTCCGGCGTCCGGCGTGCGTTGTGCGTTGTCTGTCGTCAACTTTTCACCTTGTGTACGCTCTAGAGGCCACATTTTCAGTCCGATACTCATGAAACTTGGTCAGAATGTTTGTCTCAATAAAATCTCAGACGAGTTCGAAATTGGGTCATGTCGGGTCAAAAACTAGGTCACTAGGTCAAATCTTAGAAAAATCTTGTGTACGCTCTAGAGGCCACATTTTCTGTCCAATACTCCTGAAAGTTGGTCAGAATGTTTGCCTTGATGATATCTCGGACGAGTTTGAAAACGGGTCATGTCGGGTCAAAAACTAGGTCAGTAGGTCAAATCTTAGAAAAACCTTGTGTATGCTCTAGAGGCCACATTTTCTGTCCAACACTCCTGAAAGTTGGTCAGAATGTTTGTCTTGATGATATCTTGGACGAGATCGAAAATGGGTCATGTTGGGTCAAAAACTAGGTCAGTAGGTCAAATCTCAGAAAAACCTTGTGTACACTCTAGAGACCACATTTTCAGTCCAACACTCTTGGAATTTGGTCAGAATGTTTGTCTTGATGATATCTCGGACGAGTTCGAAAATGGGTCATGTTGGGTCAAAAACTAGGTCAGTAGGTCAAATCTTAGGAAAACCTTGTGTACGCTGTGGAGGCCACATTTTCAATCTAAAAGTCTTGAAAGTTGGTCAGAATGTTTGTCTGGATGATATCTCGGATGAGTTCAAAAATAGGTTATGTGGGGTCAAAAACTAGGTCATTGGGTCAAATCTTAGAAAAACCTTGTGTACGCTTTGGAGGCCATATTTACAATCCAAAACTCCTGAAAGTTGGTCAGAATGTTTGTCTTGATGATATCACAGACGAGTTTGAAAATGGGTTATGTCGGGTCGAAAACTAGGTCACTAGATCAAATCTTAGAAAAACCTTGTGTACGCTCTAGAAACCACATTTTCTGTCAAGAACTCTTGAAACTTGGTCAGAATGTTTGTCTTGATAATAGCTCAGGCGAGTTTGATAATGGGTCATGTGGGGTCAAAAACTAGGTCACTAGGTCAAATCTTAGAAAAACCTTGTGTACGCTCTGGAGGACACATTTTCAGCCCGATACTCCTGAAACTTGGTCAGAATGTTTGTCTTGATGAGAGCTTGAATGAGTTTAAATTTGGGTCATATGGGGTCAAAAACTAGGTCACTGGGTCAAAAATTGGAAAAACCTTGTGTACACTCTAGAGGCCACATTTTCAGTCTGATACTCTTTAAACTTGGTCAGAATGTTTGTTTTGGTGATATCTCAAAAGAGTTTGATAATGGGTAATGTCGCATCAAAAACTAGGTCATTTGGTCAAATCTTAGAAAAACCTTTTGTATGCTCTAGAGGCCACATTTTCAGTCCAATACTCATGAAACTTGGTCAGAGTGTTTGTCTTAGTGATATCTAAAAAGTGTTTGATAATGGGTAATGTCTGATCAAAAACTAGGTCACTAGGCCAAATCTTAGAAAAATCTTGTGTATGCTGTAGAGGCCACATTTTTAGTCTGAAACTCTTAAAAGATGGTCAGAATGTTTGTCTTGATAATATCTTGAAAGAGTTCGAAAATGGGTAATGTTGGATCAAAAACTAGGTCACTAGGTCAAATCTTTGAAAACCTTGTTTACTTTCTAGAGGCCTCATTTTTAATGCAATACTCATGAAACTTGGTCAGAATGTTGGTCTTGCACCAGTTTGCAAGTGGGTCATTTCGGGTCAATAACTCATGAAAAGCTTGGTAGAATGTTTGTCATAATATCTCAAAAGAGATTGAAAATGGGTCATGTTTAGTCAAATGACTCAGGTGAGTGATTTCAGGGCCATCATGGCCCTCTTGTTAAGTTTTATAAACAAAAAGCTCAAGTGCTGATGACATTTTAGACATGCTCTATGAAAAGGGGGCTTGATGCATTTGCAAAAAAATATCAACTCGGGTCATCCTGCGCTGTCCGCGCGGGCTGACCTGGGTCGAAACTTTTTGCTATTCATCAATTTTATGTATGTCAAATGACCAGTGTACCTTATGATTCAATCAGTTGTTATACAAAATTGATTTTGTGGCTCTATAATTGTAAAATCAATAGCTTGGTTTCATGCATCACAGAGGTGCATTAAGCCCCATTTTGCCAGAGTATGGCACACTTTCTTTTTCTCTCATTTTAGGAATCACAATGGCAGATGTTGTTGAAAACTTTCCTCACAGTGTTTTTAATCAGTGGAATGATTATTTACTATTTCTTGGCTTATCATCATTTCTAGTAAGTTTATTTGTATGATATAAAAGCTGAGCTTTGTAGTTCAGTCAGTGATGTACAGAGCTTGAAAACAGGGGTGGCTGGTTCATATCCCTAGCTCGGCAAATTACTGTCCAAGAATTGAGTCACTGCAATAGAGTTCATTCCTCTTGCAAGGGTCATAAATGGTATAAAGTGTAGGACTCATAATCTGAGGGCCCTGCCTGTGAGCCACTCTGGAAGTATGGGGATTTCATTGGAGTGTTCTTTGGCAACACACTTCAGAGCCCTAGCCTAGTACATGTACTGGTGAAACCCAGGAAATACATGAGTATATGGGCTATTGTCATGATATGACTGTAATGCTTAAAGTAGCATAAAGCACCATTTAATCAATCAGTAATTTCTCTCTCACCTCTTTTCATTGTTATGACAATGGTTATGTGGGAAAGCAACCAGTGGCTTTAAAAGAATATTATGCAAGGTACTTTTAAAAGAAACTCCAAAAAAGCATGGATAGGTCCAGTGGCCAATGTAAAGACTTGATGTGACTCAACTGATTGCATTTATCTTTGAGACAGTAGATTAACATCATTTGAAAAGGAAAAAAATGCTGGTTAACAACATTTTCTTCTTTACCCAGAATGCTTTTACAAGCCTTCTTTCACAGATTTGTTTAAACAAAGGATTGTTTGGTATAGAGTTAACCCTTTAGCACACATTGCTGACTTTTAACGACCTTTGGAAAGAATGCTTTTGAAAACATTGTGGAAAAAGGAGAAAATGCTGGTAACCACCATTTTCTCCTTTACGCACAATTTTTTCTACTCTGTCAAAGTCAACTTACACAATTTGAGCCAGATTTGATTTGTCGTCTGCAAATGCTTTTGAACTGGTCAAGTCTAAAATTTTGTCATGTGGTAAAGAGATAAATACATGTACATAATGAGTCTAATAAATAACTTCTTGCCGCATTTCTGTTTCAGTGATGAAGCCTTATTTGAGAGAGAGAGACCAGAACCCTTCAAACCATATCTAGCAAAGCCAGTACCTCGCCGAAAAGTTCGAAAAAAGTATATCTACACTGATCCCACCTGACATTAGTGTTGGTTTATGTAAAGACTAGATTTAGACACCTTCAATGATACTCTGGGTTGGTTGCATGAAAAAACTTAAGTCTCTTATTTTGCTCAAATCTGTTAACAGATTCATTCTCTGACTCAAGTTAAGTTTGTTATTGAAATGCATTTCACTAACATACTTTAGTAACATTCTCAAATCCAGAGTTAACACAACATTTTGGCTTCAACATCAGCAAAATAATGGACTGAGTTAGGTTAATTTATTTTGCTGAGTTGAGTCTGGAACTTTGTGTCAACTTCAGATTTGAGGACCTCACTAAAGTCTTTCTATGTTTGTGAAATGTGTCTCAAATAATGAACTGAAGTCAGAAACTGAGTTTGTAAGTCGATTTGAGCAAATTAAGACAATTAACTTTTTTTTGGTGAATTAAGGCCCAAAGGCTTGGGGATTGCTGAGTTTCTTACTTAAGTGTTTGTCAGAATACAAAAGTATTGAAAGGGAACTGATGGTCCAGCTTCAAACAAGGTCCCATACAAAGTTCTTAACTCTTTCAGGGCCAAATGTATGAACTAGACACCTTTTAATGGTTGAAAATACAAACTTGGAAAGATTTTTACCTTATAGGCTTGATTAAATTACTAGACGGTATAGATCCCGTCTAATCTTGATCTATGCTGTTTGCACCAGCCTCTATTTTCGGCTGTGGAGCTAAAAGGGTTAACTCTTTACCAAACAATCTCTAGTTGTAATGACCCTGAGAAAGAAGGCTTTTGAAAAAATTGTGGGGAAAGGAGAAAATGCTGGTTACCAGCATTTTCTCCTTTTCCCACCATGTTTTCTACCCTTTCATATAGAAATTTCATCATTTAAGTCACATTCTATTTACTGTCTGCTAACGCTTTGAATTTAAAGGAGTCTAAGATTTTTTTTGTGGCAAGTTAATGGTGCTCTTGATCATTTTGAAATATTTCGATTTGGAAATCCTTGAGTGTGCCATGCATTAATTTACGGTCCAGTTTGTCGTTTAATTTGTTTAATTTTTTAGGTAAAATGTTTCACCCTATACTGGGCAATCTGATGCTTTAACAAATGACCCTGAGAAAGCATATTTTTGGAAACATTGTGGGAAAAGACAGAAAATTTTGTTAATTAATTTTTTTTTTTAAGGCTCTGGGATTTTGTGCAATTTGTGTATTTATGTATGATATTTAGATCAAAATGTGTTCGATGCTTTACCACACAATCCCGAGTTTTTATGACCTTGAAGAAGATGACTTTTGAAAACATTGTTGGAAAAGAAGAAAATGCTGGTAACCAGTATGTTCTCCTTTTCTCACAATGTTTACTACTCTTTCAGCGACAAATGCTACCATTTCATGCACATTTAATATGTCCTCTGCGAAAGCTTTCAATTTGAACCAGACCAAAATTTTGTTGTGTGGTAAAGAATCAGTTCATCTCCTGCAGCAAATCCTGTTCCAAAACATTGTGGCAAAAGGAGAAGTGGTTTATTATACAAAAGAAATGTCTCCTTTTCTCGCAATTTTTTCACTTGTATTCATGTATTAAAGCCTTACAATTAAGCTATGATCTGTGAAAAGGGCACTTAATACATCTGCAAAAAGTATTGACCAAGGTCAGTCCATGCAGGCTTTTGGTCAGTTTTCTGTATGTCCAAGGACCAGTGTAACTTGTGATACAGTGGGTTGTTTGACAACATGAATTTTATGGATCAATAATGATGTGATGGCTTGCTTGGTATTATGCATGATGGAGATGTTTTGAGCCCCTTATGCCAGAGCATGGTTCAGTGATATTGTTTAAAGGGTAAACCATTTACCATACATGAGTTTTAAAAACCTTGAGGAAGAATATGACTGTTGAAAACATTGTTGGAAAAGGAGAAAATGCTGGTTACCAGCATTTTCTCCTTTTTCCACAATGTTTTCTGCTCTTCCAGAGACAAATTCAATGATTTGAACCACATTTGGTACAGTCTGCAAATGCTCTGGATTTGGACAAGTCCAAAATTGTGTTGTGTGGTAATGGATTGATAAAAAATCCATTTCTATATTGGCCAGTATTCTAAATTCTGCAAAAATAATGGGCAGTTATTTTTTTTTGCTGTTTATTTACATTTCATTTTTGTCATTGCATAGTATTGTCATTTTGTAAATAAAGCAATTTTGTTAACAATTTTTTGGTATGTATGTATGTCTAGTATACCTGCAATGAGTGAGGAAGAAGACAATTTGCTTGTTCTCTTTTTCCCACAATGTTTTCAAAGGATCTATGTCATGTTCTCCAAACAATAATGACCCTGAGAAAATGAGCCTTTTAAAATACTATGGGAAAAGGCAGAATGGCTGGTAACCACCATTTTCTCCTTTTCCCACAATGTTTTCAGCCTTTTCAGAGACTAGTCCCATCATTTAAGCAACATTTATAATGTCTGCAATGTTTTCAGTTTGGACAAGTTTAAAACTTTGTTGCTTGGTAACAGAGGGTTGTGTGGGTAATTGGCCAACGCAGAGTTGGAAGCATTTCTGTTTAGATGCTGTTACGGGAAACCACTCCTTCATCCCGATTTAAATATAATACCTAACAACTGCGTTAGGGAGAATTCTCTTTAGCTCAGTGGTTATGGTGTTGACCTTTCGTCCGGGCGTTCTAGGTTTGAATCCTGCCCGGTCTCTGTATTTCTGCCATGCATTTGTTCATTTGTTTCTTTGTTACAGACTTTGTTCGTAAGATGGGGGCTCATCCGGGATTGGCCATTGAGCCATTAATCCCATTTGTTGTCCAAAAACGGACTTTCTGCCTAATAAGGCTTTGAGTCATCAATAAATGATGACTTTAAGAGGGGATGTGTTAGGGGAGACCACTCCTTCATGCATGGCTTCATCCCGATTTAAATACAATACCTAACAACTGTGTTAGGGAGAATTCTCTTTAGCTCAGTGGTTATGGTGTTGGCCTTTCGTCCGGGCGTTCTAGGTTCTGGTCCCTGTATTTCTGCCATGCATTTGTTCATTTGTTTCTTTGTTTGTAAGAATGCTGAATGTCTTAGTCTGATCTTCTCAGGCATTCAGTACCTTTACTAGGGAAAGTTTTTATTCATGCATTTCTGACAGTCTTGTTTTTTTTACGAACCTAAAGAAAGCTTTTGAAAACATTGTGGGCAAAGGAGAAAATGCTGGTAGCCAGCATTTTCTCTTATTCCTACAATGGTTGTTAACCTATGGAACATTTTGAGCACATTTTGAGCAACCCTCATCATGTGAGTTACTTTAACCATTTGCAAATGCTTTCAATATCCACTTATCTAAATTTATCTACTCAAATTCTCATTTTAACCCTTTAACCCTTTACCAAACAATGATGCCTTTTGACACCCCTAAAAAAGAGGCCTTTTGAAAACATTGTGGGAAAAGGAGAAAATGCTGGTAACCAGCATTTTCTCCTTTTCCCACAAAGTTTTCTACCCTATCAAAGAAAAGTTGCGTCATTTGAGCCACTATGAAATTGTCTGCAAATGCTTTCAATTTGGATAGGTCTTAAATTTTGCCGTGTGGTAAAGGGTTAATGCACAATGCTGACTTTTAATAACCCTGGGAAAGGACCCTTTTGAAAACATTGTGGAAAAAGAAGAAAATGCTTGTAACCAGCATTTTCTCCTTTTCCCGTAATGTTTTCTACTCTATCAAAGAAAATTTGCACCAGTTGAGCCACATGAAAATTGTTGTCTGCAAATACTTTCAATTTGGACAAGGCTAAAATTTTGTTGTGTGCTAAAGGGTTAAGTCAAATGTAACACATTTTGTTGATAGCTCATCAATCATTATTCATTCTTTTGGCAAATACAACGTAGTATCTGTGGGGGTTGCGAGATTGCATAGATTGTAGCAGTGTACTTGTTCATTGAGGATTTCACATGATGCTTGTCACATGACTGTCCCACCTACAACCTTCACCTTGCCTCTTCGTGTGGCAAGCAAGAAAGTGGAGTTAGGTACTATGTATGTATACTTGCTAACAATCTATGTCACAAGAACTCAACACCAAATTGCTTGACAATGTTAGAATTTTATTCTGAGAGTGCAGTGGAATGGTATCAAATACAGTAGATTGTAAATTCTGTATGATTATGTGCATTTGCACTTAGCGTTTAATTGTAAAAGATTGCTGAAAGTAGCAGAAAAGACATGATCCTACAAGATGACGAGTACGCCATTTTCCTTGTTGAAACCAGAAGTAGCTTTCTATTTTTATATAAAGGTTATACAAATGAACTAGTGAAAAACTTCCACTACTTTTCCCCATTGTTTGCAATTTTGACCTAATATACTTTTCTCCTGACCAAGATCAAGATCTGCTTCAAAATTTTCATTCTTTTGGGCCATAGATATTGCTAATTCATTGATATTTTTTTTTTTCAGTGAAAGATTGAGTGAACATCATCTGTAAAATTTTCACAAGTGAAAATATTACTGATTATGTCCACCCGATAAAATGGATTTCAATTTTTTCACCGGAAAAAAAAAAAAACAACAAATATTCTACTTATTTCATGCTTCTAAACCCTTTTTTTGCTGGGACTTTTGTCAAAATCCGGTGGGTTTTTATTTTATAGGTAATTCCCCATGGCGTACCCCCCTCTACATAATAATGCATTACAATATTACGCTAAGCGCCAGAAATGTAGGGTAAATCTGCGTAAATTACATCATATTTCCCTCTCGTTGAATGGCATCCACTGTTTACCTAGGTAACTAGCACAAGATCTAATGTTTCTGCCTTCAATTGAAGGGATAGAAAATATATAATTGGTATTTTTCACTGGTCATAACCATGAATTATCCAACCATAATCCACCATTATTTCTCGATAAACTAACAAAAAGTATGAAATAAACAACACTTTTTAAATCAATTTTTTTTATTATTGTAAGAATAAATTGGTCTATAACATTTTGGAAGATAATTATTAAATGAAACACATATGATACATCTCTTTAATAACGATGACAATAAAACATGTTAAAATAATATGCAAATAAGGACAATATTGCAGCCATTTAATCCTTTACCGCACAAATCCGAGTTTTAACGACCCCCAAGAATGAAGCCTTTGTGAAACATTGTGGGAAAAGGAGAAAATGCTAGTGACCAGCATTTTCTCCTTTTCCAACATTGTTTTCTAACCTTTTAAAGACTAATTCGATCATTTGAGACTCATTTAAATTGTCTTCTGAATATGCTTTCAATTTTGACAAGCCTAGATTTTTGTCGTGTGGTATTTGGATAACTCTTTACCAAATGACAAAATTTTAGACTGGTCCAAATTGAAAACATTTGCAAATGATAGGGTGGAAAACGTGGGAAAGGGAGAAAATGCCTGTTACCAGCATTTTCTACTTTTCCACAATGTTTTCAAAAGGCCTTTTCTTCAAGGTAGTTGAAGCTAGGGATTCTGTGGTAAAGAATTCACTAGAAATTTTAGCAGTATGAGTTTACAATGTGCATAGATTGCTCAAGTATATTTTTCTACTAATTTTGCAAGCATGCAGGAGAGGGGAGAGAAGGGGGGGGGGTGTATTGACTTTCCCAGTCAACAAAACTTAAGTATCAACCATATTGGTAGCATTCACAGACAACAAAATCAAATGTGGCTAAAATTACTGAATTTGTCTTTGAAAGGGTAAAAAACAGCATTTTCTCTGTCTCAAATGTTTTTAAAAACCTTTCTTTCTCAGGGTCGTAAAGTCATGGACTTGTTTATTAACTGTTTACCATTTAATCCTGACTTGTCACAAACCTGAGGAAAAAGGATTTTAAGCATATTATAGGAAAAGGAAAAATGCTTCTTACAAGTATTTTCTGCTTTTCCCACAATGTTTTCAACCTTTTCTCAACCAAATCACTACATGTGGGTCATATTTAATGTGTTGTCAACAAATACTTTTAAGTTAGACTTGTGTAAAATTTTGTCGTCTGGTAAGGGGTAAAAGGGATGTGCATCAAAGCATTTAAGTATTTCAAGAGACACTTAGGCCAATCAGCTTGCAGCATTCATCCAGCAAAATTACACTGTGCATAGATTATCAAATTTCATTTTTCACATTTTATTCGCCTATTTTGATAAGTTTCTCAGAAGAAATATTTTTCAATAATTATTGGTAAATAATCTATCCAATCAAATTACAACATTTATCATTGTGCATAGCTTAAACAAATAGTTTTAAGTGTGTTCAGAACAATCACTGTCAAGATCGTCATTTTCAAGATCAACATTTCCTTTTCTTTTATTCTTCATCCTTTTTTTTTTTTATCATTTTTAGCTTCAGGGTTAAAGACATTACACAGAAAACTGTTGGTTCATGAATGACATGAGTCGGTTCAATGAATTATGTATTTAGTACATACGTGGCACAGTATAATATTTTGAACATTAATTTTGTATTTGAAAACAGACTATTTGTAACTTAAATCTGATAATCAATCAGAACAATCCCTTGATCAGACTGCCTGATTTCAAACATACCAAACACTATCTTAGATAACACAAAGAATAAACATTTGGTGGCAGAGAAATCAAATTATTCATGGAAACAGAAAACCATGTAGGAAAAAAAAATTGATTGTATCTAGTAATTGTTTCATCCCCCACAATGTTTTCAAATGCAGTCTATTGCAGGTACATTAACAGAAATTACTAACACATTAAGTGCCTTTCACTACTACACTTGCCTTTGCAGCCAGTGTGGATCAAAATCAGAGTGCACCAAACATGCAGTCTGATCTTTGATCTAATCTGTCCGCTTTGTTGAAACACTACAGACAAAAAGCAAGCATGAAATTGCAATCGTTCAAGTCTAATAGTAGACTTCAAAATGTCCATTGAGTTTATGCAGCACTTTTACTCTTTCACAAAAACGACAAAATTTCAGACTTGTCCGAACTTAAAGCATTTGAAGACAACGTAAGTGTTGCTCAAATGATGAAATTTGTCTATGATATGGTAGAAAACATTGTGGGAAAAGGAGGAAATGCTGGTTACCAGCATTTCCTCCTTTTACCACAATGTTTTCAAAAGGGTTATGTTATGTTATTGTGTGGTAGAGAGTTAAGGGTTAATAGAAATGGAAAACACTGAGAAAAACAATTGCTTGAATAAAGCAATCGTTTTTTCCCACAAAGTTGTCAAAGGCTGTATTTAGCAGGGACATACAAAATTACATATTTGTATTTTAATTGGTTCTTTACCAAGAAAAAAATCAACTAAGAAAATAACAATAACAAGAATATGTTGACAACTGACCCAAATCAACCAAAACAACTTGCAAAACGTAAACAAACAAACATGTAAGTATCAAGATACTCATTATTGCAAAATTGGTCCTAAAACAAATTATCACATTGAAAATTAATGAGGCAGCAGTTCTAGAGAAACAAAGCAAGCATCAGAAATGCCTATGAACAGTAACTATTGTCAGAAAGAAGGCTTTTGAAAACATTGTTGAAAAAGGAGAAAATTCAAGTAACCAGCATTTTACTCCTTTTCCCACAATGTTTTCTACCATTCTCAAAATTAATTTCAACTTTTCGAGTCAGATTTTTTTTTTTTGGTCATCTGCAAATGCTTTCAATTTGGACAAGTCTTAAGATTTTGTCATTTGGTAAAGAGAACATGATTTTGTTTTGTAAATGGTCAAATTTTCAGTCAAGAAAAAAAAAAACTTAATACCCAAATTTTGTAATATCAAGTTGTCTTTGACCAGAATATCTCTATAAAGCAAACATAGTTGTTCCAAGATCAGACTTCACAATTTTTGTACAGTATAATCTTAACCTACACTGTTTGCAAAAGTAAACTAAGTTGTATTAGATCCTCTAACAACATAACACAATTTATATACACAGTGTGAACACTTCTTCTTCAAACAAAAGAAAAAGCTTTAACCCTTTACCACACAATCCCAGTTTTAACGACCCTGAGGAAAAAGCCTTTGGAAAGGAAAACATTGGTCACCTGCATTTCTCCTTTTACCCACAATGTTTTCTATCCTACCAAAGACGAATTCCATCATTTGAGCCACATTTACATTGTTGTCTGGAAATGCTGTCAACTTGGACAAGTCTACAATTTGTCGTGTGGTAAAGTTTACTCTATTATATGACAAAATTGTAGACTAGTCCAAACTTAAAGAAGCAATTTGTAATGACAAAATTGTAGACTGGTCCAAACTTAAAGCAATTTGTAGACAAGTGAAAAGTGGCTGAAATGAGTAGACTTATCTTTAATCCTTTAATGGACCTTTTCAATCAGAAAAAATATCTAAAGTTTTGTTACTTCAAGGTAGTTTTGGCCAGAACATGTAAACAAGTAGCGGACAGTGCAGATCTTAGATCAGACTGCACATTTTGTGCAGTCTGATCTTGATCTACACTGTCCGCAATAACAACTTAAGTCGGTTCCAGCACTTTAAGGGTTAAAAAGGGTGCAAAACATTGTAGGAGAAAATGCTGGTAACCAGCATGTTCTCTTTTTTTCCTACATCTTTTTAAGAAGCCTTATTCCAGTGGGTGGTGAAAACATTGGAATGTTTGGTAGAAGGTTAAAACAAAACCTGATCCAACAAAATGCATCGACGATTGAACAGTAAGTTGCGTAGATAAATAACAAATCCACAAACAAGCTTCAAGAGTATTCACCCTTTACAAAACAACAAACTTTAAACTTGTCTGGAATGAAACCATATGTAAATTGCAAAAATTAATTGTTTTCCAAGAGACAAAATTTAAGAGTTGTCCAAATTGAAAGCATTTGCAGACGACAAATCAAATACGGCAAAACTGCTGGGATTTGTGTTTGAAAAGGTCCGAAACATTGTCGTCTGGTACAGAATTAAGTCTTCTTCAGATGACAAAATTTTAGACCTACCCATATTGAAAGCTTTTGCAGATGTCAAAATAAATGCAACTCAAGGGAGAAACTTTTTAAGAGTAGATAAAATTGTGTGAAAAGGAGAAAATGTTGTTTACTGGCAATTTTTCTTTTCCCATAATGTTTTCAAATGCCTTCATTTTCAGGGTTTAATAAGCACATGATAGCTTGGTAAACAGTTTACCCATTACCACACAATTCTGAGTTTGAATGACTCCTGGAAATTAGACTTTTTCAAAACACTGTGGGAAAAGGATATATGCTGGCAACCAGCACTTTCTTGTTTTCCCATGTTTTCTACCCTTTCCAAGACAGAAATGATTATCTGAGCTACATTTGATTTGTCAGCAAATGCTGTCAATTCAGTCCAGTCCAAAATTTGGTTGTTTGGTAAAGGGTTAACACATGATCATTTGGAAAACAGTTAGACCATAACTACATCAGTTGGTGAAGGTTGATTTCCTGTATCATTTTTGTCCTCAGTTTTTGTGTCTGTGTTTTCTGAGTCTGTCTGCTTTTCCTCCTCTTCTATATCAGGTTTCTTGTCACTTTCCACTTTGTTTTTCAGATCAGGTCGATTCTCTAATACAGCAAACATTGATCTTGGTCTTTTTGGAGCAGCACTTGGCTCTGAAATAATATGGACTTTTTTTTTAAAGTTTAGGTTTTCACACAGTAATTCATTCTTCACCCTTTACCACACAATCCCAACTTTTAATGACCCAGAAAGGGAAGGCTTTTGAAAACATTGTGGGAAAGGAAGAAAATGCTGGTAACCAGCATTTTCTCCTTTTCCCACAATGTTTTTTACCCTTTTTAAAGAAAATTTTTTCTAATTTATGCAACACTTAGTTTGTCATCTGCAAATACTTTCAATTTGGACCAGTCTAAAATCTTGTCGTTTGGTAAAGAGTTGAATTTTTACTTCAATCTCCACCACACACCAAATTCTTTTCATGCTTCAAAATTGACCATGTCTGCAAACAACAAGTAAAATGCAACTTATTTCTTTGTATCGGAGTTAAACACTGTTTTTAACAGCTCGGATCATATCACGGCGGTCATTGCACCTACGCATGGGTTTCATAGCTTTTTCACACCTGTACCAACACTCATTCCAAGTCATTGACTAATGTTCTTATATGCATCAGAGGTGACAGCCAAAAATCACCAGAAAGAAAGTTTGCCTCAAGTGAATATCGAACTAGCTGAGTTAAGAGTCACATACACTGACCACTGAGCTACCCAGCCTGGCAAAATGCTGCCTAAGAAGTGAAATTTGTCTTTAGGAGAGTAGAAAACATTGTGGCAAGTGCTGAAAATGCTAGTTACCAGTATTTTCTCCTTTTCCAACAATGTTTTCTACAGCCTTCTCTGTTGGGGTCATTAAAATTTGGGATTGTTTGGTACAGGGTTAATCCTTGGCTGTAGGTACTGATTTGAATAGTCTCTTTAAGAAAAACAACCCTTAACCCTTTACCACACAACAAAATTTTGGACCGGACCAAACTCAGAGCATTTGAAGTCAACAATTTAAATGTAGCTCAAATGATGATTTCTGTCTTCGATTGGGTAGAAAACATTGTGGGAAAAGGAGAAAATGCTGGTTACCAGCATTTTCTACTTTTCCCACAATGATTTCAAAAGTCGTCCATCCCAGAGTCGTGAAAACCAGGGATTGTTTGGTAAAGGGTTAACCACACAATCCTGAATTTTAACGATCCTGGGGAAGAAGCCTGTTGCAGATGTCAAATGTGGCTCAATTGAAAATAAGGTAAAAAACATTGCGGGAAACGGAGAAAATTTTGGTTACCAGCATTCTCTCTTTTTTCCCATGATGTTTTCAAAAGCCTACTTTTCCAGAGTTGTTAAGTCTTTTTGTTACACCACCACCTATGAAGTAGAGGGGGGTACACTGGCTTCACCATGTCTGTCTGCTCTAACTAAAAAGCAGTTTGTTCTAGGACCCTGAAACTTAATACAAGTGTACCTCATGACCCTAGGAAGTGCCCTGTTGTTATTGGGTCAAGGTCAAGGTAAAAAAGGTCAAGGTCACAAGCGAACTTTGTTTGACAATCATTTCCGTGCTCAAACTCAAAAGCCATTTGACCTAGGACCCTGAAACTTTATACAAGTATTGCTCATGACCAAAGGAGGTTTTTTTTTTTGTTTTTGGGGTAACATGGGTCAAAGGTCAAGGTCACAAGTGAACTTTGTTTTAAAATCTTTTCTGCGCTCTAACTCTATAGCTGTTTGACCAAGAACCCTGAAACTTTATACAAGTGTTGCTCATGACACAAGGGGGAGCCCTATTGTTTTTGGGTCTCCAAGGTTAAAGGTCAAGGTCACAGGTGAACTTTGTTTTGAAAATCATTTCCGTTCTCTGATTGTGCTGCTTCAGTGACAAGGTGCTGGTGGGAGGGGATTTGTCCGCTTTGCAACAGTTCTAGTTTTGTAAAGGGTTAATAACAAGAACAATATTTCCTACCTTCTTTCATATCAGAGGGTTTTGTATCTCTAGGTAAGGAACCCGATTTCTTCTGAGCATTGTCACCGAACACATTTGAAACTTTGTCCTTGACGGACATTTTGGTTAGTTCTGTATCGTACACAATCCCGCTGTCTGTCATATCAGAACTAGTGTCAGCTTTCAAATCCAGGTCACATGCTGCAAAATGAATACAGTAAGGGGAAAAATGGTTAACAGATCAACACACTGATTGATGAAATGGTGTTTTACAATGCTTTCAACATTATTTCAGTTATATCATGGCCACAGCTCACATATTCATGTATCTCCTGGGTTTCAGCAGTACTAGGCCAGGGCTCTGAATGAATGAATGAATGTATGGTGTTTTATGGCGCATCGTCGGCATCGACATCTAAGGTCATTTAGCATGCAATAAAGAAGTAATGAAAGGAAAGAATAGGATGTAAGAATGTGAGTCATGAGTATAATTATGATGAAAGATGTGTTATGCAATGATACTATAATGGAAATAAAATAGATATATAGTGATAAAAACAAATTAGTCCAAATATGACTAAAAGGTTTAAAAAAAAAATCACAATTTTGTGTAAGGTCCAGTTTCTTTGAGAAAAGCAATGTCCCTGAATAGATTGACAACCTTTCTGGTATGCCTTGATCCGTCATTGGTGACAGTTTTGCTGGAATTTATTTGTATTTCATAAAACTGATCTATCTAAATGTTTGAGACTGTATACAGTATCCAGATGAAATTTTCAAACAGACGGATCTTGTATTCTCAAATACCAGCAACTAAACTAAAGTGACCTTTTGTAGAATTATTAATTCATTTACATCCAAGATCATAGATCATTCAAAATAAAATATATAGTGAAAGAATAGAATGTAAAAATATGTGTAATGAATACATGATGAAAGATATATAATGAAATGATTCTGTAAAGGAAATAAACTAGATAGTATACAGTGATAAGAAGAAAAAAGTCTGAATAGGAATAAAAGGTTTTAAAAGAATATCACAGTTTTGTATAGAGTCCAATCTCCTTAACACTTTACCAAACAACAAAATTTTGGACTAGTCCAAATTGAAAGCATTTGCAGACAACATAAATGTAAATCAAAAATTGAGATTTGATTTGGGAAGGGTAGAAAACATTGTGGGAAAAGGAGAAAATGCTGGTTACCAGCATTTTCTCATTTTCCCTCAATGTTTTCAAAAGCTTTCTTTCTCAGGGTCGTTAAAAGTCGGGATTGTGTGGTAAAGGGTTAAGGAAGGCAATAATTGCCTCAGTGTTGACAGAATCAAAGACAGCTCTCATACTGTCAACACTAAAGTGTTTGGAATGAATTGGATGAAGATCCACACAGTCAAGAAAAATTTGTTCAACAGAAAAGCGTGCATGGAATGCACTCTGGTGACTCATCACGTGTTAACAGCCACGAATGTGTTAAATGTGTGTGTCCAATTCTGCAGCGGGAAACTTTTACCTCCCAGGACTCCGAAGTCTCTTGCCCAAGGACATTCCCACGAAAAACCCAGTGCTTCAAGTGAGGCTCAGACCAGGGGCCTCCTACACTTTACCACTGAGCTATGTAGGACCCTACATCAACACACAGCCCTGTATTAATTTAACCCATTACTACACAATCCCATGCTTTAACCCTGAGAAAGGCAGCTTTTGAAAACATTGTGGGAAAAGGAAGAAAAAAAAAAAAAAAAACACTGGTGACCAGCATTTTTTTTTTACTTGTCAACAATGTTTTTTCCTGTCTTTCACAGCTAAAACTGCATAATTTCAGGCATATAAAAACTGTTGTCCGCAAAGGCTTTCAATCTGGTAAAGCATAAGATTTTATTGTTTGGGAGTTAGTAAATCATTAAAAATGGCTAAAAGAAAATTCAAAGCAAAAAAATTAAGGATCATTGTGGACAGGAGCCTTTGTGTCTCAATACATATATCTCTACAGAAGAGATTATTGAAAACAATGTGGAAAAATACTCAAATAAGCAATAGCTTCTTTTCTCAGAATGTCTTTGAGACATCTGCTGTACAGACAAATTATTGGGAAGAAAACTCTGAGGATAAAGGAGAAAATGTTGCTTATCAGCATTTACTCCTTTATCCACAATGTTTTCACAAGGCTTTTTCCTCAGGGTTGTTAAAACTGATTATTGTTTGGTAAAGGATCTAATGTAGATAGGGAAACTGCAGTACGTACACAAATAACAGAGCAGTTACATTTGAAAACAACAGAAACTGAAAATAAGCTTTAACCTTTACCACACAATCCCAAGGTTATAATGACCCCAAGTATGAAGCCTTTTGAAAACATTGTGGGAAAAGGAGAAAATGCTGGTGACCAGCATTTTCTCCTTTTTTCACAATGTTTTCTACCCTATCAGTAAGAGAAATCATCATTTTAGCAACATTTATTTTGTCATCTACAGATGCATTCGATTTGGCCCAGCTCAAAATTTTGTTGTGTGGTAAACACTTCACTAGAATGTGAAAATCCTCCGAAAACAATCAAGAACAGGAAAGTCTTGTTACATGCAGGTGAAAAAACAAGGGCACTGCATGCTAGTGCCAATGCTTGGCTGCAGTTGCATTTGGTGAAAACTTAAGGTCAAAAAAGGGGTATAACTAAGTCAAATATACATTGATGAATACCTGCCCCCATTGTATGGGTTCCCCTTTTGATAGTTAAGAAGTATTCAAAGTTTTAAGTAAATATCTTTAGTAATGATAAAGATATTTTAACGTATCAAAGGTTTTTTTGCACAACACATATGATGCAAGGGCTAAGACA
Source organism: Hippopus hippopus (assembly GCA_946811185.2). Taxonomy (NCBI): domain Eukaryota; kingdom Metazoa; phylum Mollusca; class Bivalvia; order Cardiida; family Cardiidae; genus Hippopus; species Hippopus hippopus. The sequence goes on along the minus strand of OX328103.1, from coordinate 6,967,173 downwards.
ATGCCTCCATCTTTTCTTTGAAGAGAGCTGTGCTAATAAAGCAAGAAAGGATATTTGCATACAAATACATAAGGCAAAATCTTTATTGTTTACTTTTATGGTTAGCTCTATACTAAACCATGCCTGGTTTTGATCACCCTCAGGAAGAAGGCTTTTTTTTTTCCTTTTCACAAAATGTTTTCCATTACTCCAAATCTACTAGAATTACTATGCCTTGCTTTCAAATGGACAAGTCTGAAACTTTGTCCTCTTGCAAATGATTAATTGGAAGCACAGCCAAACCTTGTAAATCATCTTGTGACAGTGACACCCCTTTATCAATTTCCTCTGGAGTGGTCTCCCTTGGCAGTGAGTTGCCTTTCTTTACATCAGGCTTGGCACTAATATGGGGAAATACATCCTTTTTAACTTCCTGTGTGGAAGTCTTGATTTCCTGTGAAGATGACTCGGTCATTGTAAGTTTTGGTCGTTTATCTTCCTTTTTTACAGAAATGTCTGCTCCAGGTTCTGCAAACTTTTTTGCAATCTTATCTTTAACAGACATTTTCAAAGTTGCTGAGTCATACACTATCCCACCATCTTGTTTTGTGTCTTTTTCCTTACTGACAGAATCTGTGATAGTGGAATCTACAGAAACAGGTTTAAAAGAAAGAGGAAAAGAAAAAAGAATAACAAAATGCACAAGAAAAACACAAGGTAAAGAATCATTTCCTGATAGCATTAAATGTCTTTATTTAACTCTTTACCAAACAACAAAATTTTAGACTGGTCCAAATTGAAAGCTTTGCAGTTGACAAATAAGTATGGCCCAAATAATGAAGCTTGTCCTTGATCGGGTAAAAATTATTGTGGGAAAAGGAGAAAATGCTGATCATTTTTCCTTTTCCATAGTGTTTTTATAAGCCTTCTCACTCAGGGTTATTAAAAGTTGGGATTGTGTGGTAAAGAGTTAACCCTTTATCAAACTATCCAGATTTTAAATAATGCTGTGGAAGAAGGCTTTTAACTCTTTACAAAACAATCCCTAGTTTTAACGACCCTGAGGAAGAATCCTTTCGAAAACATTGTGGAAAAAGGATAAAATGCTGGCAAGCAGCATTTCTCCTTTTCCCACGTTTTCAAACCTATCAAAGACAAATTCCATCATATGAGAAACAATTAGATTCTTGTCTGCAAATGCTTTTTAACTTGTAAAAGTCCAAATTTTTGTTTAACCCTTTACCACACAATCCCGACTTTTAACACCCCTGTGAAAGAAGCCTTTTGAAAACATTGTGGGAAAAGGAGAAAATGCTGGTAACCAGCATTTTCTCCTTTTCCTGCAACGTTTTCTTCCCTTCCTAAAACAAATTTTAATTCTTTAGTCACATTCATTTTGTCGTCTGCAAACGCTTTCAATTTCGACCAGTCTAAAATTTTGTTGTTTGGTAGAGGGTTAACAGTCCGTAGGAAGAAGCCTTCTGAAAGCATTGTGGGAAAAATAGAATATGCTTACTATTGGCATTTTCTTCTTTTTCTACAATCTTTTCTACACTGTCAAGGATTTTTCAGTTTATTTGTACCAATTTTGAATTTATCAGCTGCAGATAATTTTAATTTGGATGAGTCCAAAATTCTGTCACTTTATAAAGGGTTACTGCTTCCTAAGACTTTCTTGAAATTTCAAAATGATCATCAAGGTAAAATCTATATGCCTATCAGGAAATAGGTCAAAATGTTGCATGCAAACTAAAAAACGAGCATGGCATGCGGGTGCCCACACTTAGCTGCAGTTGTTTGTAGAAAAAGATTGATTTTCAGTGAAAAGTTGAAAAAGGAGCAGAAATGTGTAAAAAATATTTTGATTTTGATGCTTGTAACTAGCATTTTCTCCTTTTTCTACAATGTTTTCTACCATATCAAAGACAGAAATCATCGTCGGAGCTACAATTGTCATCTGCAACTGCCTTCAGTTTGGTCGAGTCCAAAAATTTGTTGTTTAGTAAAATGTTATGGAAAACTAAATTGTTCAAAAGTATACCATGCACAAGGACAAGGCTATTTCTAGTTTATTAGATGAAAACATACATGCAAAAAAATGAAAAAGACTCCAATGTAGTAACTAAAATTCACATATCAAGTACTTGTAGAACAAATTCCAAAATATTCTTTTCATATGTATATCAAACAACAAAGTTTCAGCCTTTTCCAAAATGCTGGTAACCAGCATTTTTTCCCTTTTCCCACATTGTTTCCTAAAGACTTCTTTCTTAAAGTCGATAAAACTTGGGATTGTGTGGTAAAGCGTAAAAAATAAATTGAGCTGCATCGAAGTTGCCATCTGCAAATGCTTTTGATATGGACAAGATTACAATTTTGGAATCTGGCAAAGAGTTTAAACACTACAAAACAGGTTACAATTAAAACAAAACACTAAACTTTTGTTCTAAAAAAAAATCTACTTGCATCACACTAAAACAATGCACTTTTATGCATGACAAATCATTCTCTAGCTACACACTTACCATAAGAATGTCTGAATCTCACTATTGTAAGCCATAACGGAAAAACATTATTTTTCATCAGGATATATTTTTAAAAAATTTAGAAGACATCTGAACATGTAAATGATGTAGACCTCTGTCTAAAATAATTTTTGAAAAAACCCTATAACACTTTACAAAACAACGCCAGGGTCTGTAACCACCAACTATTCTTAACCCTTTACCAAACAATCCCGGGTTTTCAGGACCCTGAGAAAGAAGCCTTCTGAAAACATTGTTGGAAAAGGAGAAAATGCTGGTAACCAGCATTTTCTCCTTTTCCCACACTGTTTTCTACCCTTCCCAAAACAAGTTTCAATTTTTGAGTCACCTTAATTTTGTCATCTGCAAATGCTTCCAATTTGGACTAGTCTAAAATTATGTTGTTTGGTAAAGGGTTAATAATAGTCTTAGTCATATTCTCGAGAATTTTCTAAATTTGAAAGTAATATACTTAACTCTTTACCAAACAACAAAATTCTAGACTAGTCCAAATTGAAAGCATTTGAGAAAAATAGAAATTTGATTTGGCAAGGGGAGAAAACATTGTGGGAAAAGGAGAAAATGCTGGTTACCAGCATTTTCTCCTTATCCCACAATGTTTTCAAAAGCTTTCTTTCTCAGGGTCGTTAAAAGTCGGGATTGTGTGGTAAAGTGTTAAGATTGGCTAAGCCAATTGGTCTAGCCAATCAGAAGATTTGTTACTTTCTAAATCTATAATCGGACTTATAATGATATTAAGAATGGTTGGTGAATATGAACCAAGGTGTATTGACAGCATTTTTTTTCCTTCACCCACAATGTTTTCCACCCTAGCAAAGGCAAATCCCATCATTTGAGCTACACTTTATCTGTCATCTGCAAATATTTCCGAATTTGACAAGTCTGATATTTTGTCATCTGGTAAGGAGTTAAGTACTGAAATTTCACGATTTGAAGACAATTCTAGGCAAAATGTCTCAACAAAGCAGATAGTGTAGATGTAAGAACTGTGCAATCTGTGCAGCTTTATCTTGAGTCACACTTTCTGCAAGAACATTAGAGTTGTGCTTAGCACACTTTAGGCTATGACATTAGGAAAAAAATCCTGCCCCCAAAATATTCAAAAGTAATACTGCTCTCATTTCTATAAAAACATACAAACATTGTAACTCCTTTTAAACTACATAAACATCCAGTGTTGAGAATAGTTCTTTTCTTTAGGCTGCATTTTGTTGTTGTTATTTTTGAAATTTTGAAAGCATTAATCTCTCATATGGTTTTCGTTTGCATGGTTAACCATCAAAATCAATAACACTATTAACCCATCACCATACAATCCTGTGTTTCAACTGCCCTAAGAGAGGTAAGTTTTAAAAATATTTTGGGAAAAGGACAAAAGATTGGTAATCAGCATTTCCTCCTTTTCCCACAGTGTTTTTTCCTTACCATTTACCAGACAAACTTCAGCTTTGAGCCACTTTTAATTTGTCACATGCAAATAGTTTTGCCATTGAGTTCTTTCTCTGTCCAACTTTGAATTTCTTCTGTCTTAACCCTTTATCAAACAACAAAATTTTTGGACTTAACCAAACTGAAAGCATTTGCAGATGACAAAATGCATGTGGCACAATGGATGAATTTTCTTTTTGAAAGCGTAGAAAACATTGTGGGAAAAGGAGAAAATGCTGGTTACCAGCATTTTCTCCTTTTCCCACAATGTTTTCAAAAGCCTTCTTTTCAAGGTCATTAAAACTCGGGATTGTGTGGTAAAGTGATAATTTTACCATTTCTCTAACCAGGATGTTACTGAGGTCATCTGCAGCGACTTTGTTTAAAAAGTAATCGGTCAGTATTTGGAGAACACTTACCTTGATCATCACTCTGGGACAAGCTTGCTCTTGGTGCAGGTTTAGGCTTATTAGCCGGTGGTTTGGGTTTTGTTATAGGAGGCCTGGCAATTCCTGGAAACATGAAGAAAGAAGAAAAAGTTACTGCACTGAAGCAGTATCCACTACTCTAGTGGACATTATTTTGTACAGAAAATAATGTGACATATCTAAACATTTCAGATATATGTACGTAGTATACCGGTAATTATGTAATGTGTATGATGGCTTCAATTTGGAACAATTTTGTCAACTAGCCAAGGCATAAACCTTTACCAAACAAATCTTGTGTTTTAACAACCCTGCGACGAAATCTGAAAACATAGCTGACATAAATTCGCAAACATTTGTGTACCTGTAATGTCTGAAGTCTGCAACTTGCAAACTTTTTGACATGCATGTATCCACATATAGTGGTCAACAAATCATAATGAAAACTGCAGGTAAACAAGTTCCCATAGTGGGAGCCTTTCATTTAAATTTTGGCCACTGAAATTGATTTAAAATTGTAAGAGAAGAGGACACAAAATAGCTTCAAAGGACAGATGGACATCTAGATTCTGGCACAGAACTATGTTGGAGGGAGGGGCTGTTTGGCTAAATTATCTGCATGTGGCAATGTGTTAATTGTATCAATCATAGTTTATGTATGAGAAAAATGTCCAGGGTTGGTATTCACCAACAATTCTAAATTGTATTCTTAGTCTTATTCTCCATCTAGAAAGTAACACCATTTCTGATTGGCTAAACCATTTGGTTTAACCAATCATAAATTGTGTTACTTTCAAATCTAGAAAATTCTTGAAAATAAGACTAAAATATTCTTAAGAAAGGTTGGTGAATACATACTTAGATATACTCATGCATATAAACCTTCTCTAGCAGTAAAATCTAGTCTTTTTTCTAGATTTAGTAAGTAACACATTATGATTGACTAAGCTATTTTGTTTAGCCAATCAGAAATTGTGTTACTTTCAAATTTAGAAAATTCTTGAGAATTGGGCTAAAAATTTTCCTAAGCACAGGTTAAACAAAACCTAAAATGAACATGATAAATTCACCACCTGTCACCCCATTTTGGTTGGACAAACCTTGTCTGGCAGCAATAACTGGTTTATCTCCATTTATTGATGGCTTCTTCCCCAACACAGCGGGCTTATCAGCACTTTTTCCCTCATTCTTTTCTCCACTATCGCTGCTGGTCGATTTCCTGTCTTCAGTGTCTGATTTAGTACTCGACCTATTGGTGTCCGATTTTGAACTAGATCTATTAGAACTGTCACTGGAGGAGGTGTCTGCGTCAGACACTTTATCTGCCACAGTTTTAGTCCTAGCTTTAACATCCGTCTCAGGCAATGTATCAGATAACACTTTTGAATCTTGGTCTCCAGATAGTCTTATATTTTTATCCACAGAAAGTCCCAAATTTTTATCCTCAGAATGTCCCAATTTTTTGTCCTCAGAATGTCCTAAATTTTTGTCTCCAGAGTGCCTCAAATTTTTCAACCCAAATAATGGTTCTTTCCTTTCTTGTTTTGGGCTCTGATCAGCAGTTTTCTCAGGTGGAGGTTTTAGGGATGGGCTAAATCCAGGTGTCTCAGAATGTCCCAAATTTTTGTCCTCAGAATGTCCCAATTTTTTGTCCTCAGAATGTCTCAAATTCTTCAACCCAAATAATGGTTCTTTCTTTTCTTGTTTTGGGCTCTGATCAGCAGTTTTCTCAGGTGGAGGTTTTGGGGATGGGATAGATCCAGGCATCTGTAATATGGAGAGGTTGACATTACTCTTAATTATATACCTGTAAATGATGTGAGTAAAATACCAGTGTTATCTAAATCACAAATACAAATGACCAGAAAATTTTTCCATATCAGTCATGTGTCCTAAGTAGAACATACACATGTTCATGAACTACTTTTGTGTATTAATGTTCCAAATGCTACACTTATGAACTGCAATGTCATGATTAATTATCATAAGTGTAACTGGCCTTCTGCATTGAAACGGAAAAGAATTCAAACTGTTCTTGACAGTGACTGTGAACCATTACCTTTTCAATATTAATTCAGGGATATCACGAGGACAACCCACTATCTTTACTTTCCTCCATTATGGCCAGACATCTGCAGTGTCTTGCCCTCCAGATCAAGATTGAAACTGAGCTTTCAGAATGTTTCAACTCTTCACCAAACAATAAAATTTTGGACTAAACCAAATCGAAACCATTTGCAGACAACATATTAAATGTAGTTCAAATGATTATTTCTTTTTTTCTGATAGGGTACAAAACAGTGTGGTTACCTCCATTTTCTCCTTTTCCCACAATGTTTTCAAAAGGCATCTTCTTAGGGGTCATTAAAACACCGGACTACCTGGTATAGGGGTTAAGCTAAAAATTACCATGGATTTTCTTTTTTGTTTTTCTTTCATCTCAGCCATAATGTTCATACCAAAGCCCAGTCCCCCTGAGGCTATGGGTTTCTTAGGCATGGCTGGAACTGGAGGTTCAGGCTTGGCCTCTGAGCTCTCAGCCTCCAGGCTGTTTTCGTTATCATCAGCAGCATCAGTTTTAACTGAAATAGATAATTGATAGATTGGTTGAATGGTGTCTTACACCAATTTCACCATAATTTGAGTCATATCAAGGTGATAGCTCACATATTCATATATGTCTTGGGTTTCACCAGTATAAGGCTGGGGCTCCAAAGTATCTTGCCCATGAACACTCCCACAAAAAAACCCAGTGCTTCCCGTGAGGCTCGAACCTGGGGCCTCCAAATTACGAGTCCTACACTTTACCACTGAGCTACGTAGGACCCTTTGAAATAGAAAAAGCTAACAAGTGAATTCAAACCTTTCAAATTAAAACACACTCTTTATCTCTGTAGATTTTTGTTGATAATTGATTACAATATAATGTAGGAGTAATCTTTTCCAACTTTCAGACTTGTACATATTGAAACCATTTGTAGACAACACATTAAATGTGGCTCAAATGAGGGAATTCCTCTATAAATGAGTTTTAAAACATTGTGGGAAACCAGCATTTTCTCCTTTTTGCACAATGCTTTCAAAATGCCTATTCCACATTGAACGTATTTGCAGAAGACATTTGAATGTTGCTTGAATGATGAATTTTGTCTGTGAGAGGGATAAAATATTTTAGAAAGAGAAGAAAATGTTGGTTATCTGCATTTTTTTTCTTTTCCAACAATGTTCATATCACCCTTTTTCCTAGTGGGTTATAGAAACACTGGACCCTGAAGAACCAGGCTTTTTAAAACATTGTAGGAAAAGGAGAAAATGCTAAAACCAGCTTTATCTCCTTTTCCCACACCATTTTCTACCCTATCAAAGTCAGAAATCATCATTTTAGCAACATTTAATTGGTTTCAATTTGGACCAGGCTAAAATTCTGCTGTGCGATAAAGAGTTAACTCTACCAAATAACAAAATTTTAGACTAGCCCAAACTGAAAGCATTGGCCGACAACAAAAAAAATGTGATTGAAAAACTTGACTTCTTTTGGGATATAGAGGAAAAACTGTGGGAAAAGGAAAAAAGCTGGTTACCACCATTTCTCCTTTCCCACAATTTTTTCATACACCATCTTTTTCAGTGTCGACAAAAGTCAGGATTGTGTGGTAAAGGGTTAAATTTTTCATTATATGTTCAGGGTAAAATATTTCATTATATGTTCTAACAAACCCCGAGACTTACCTGAAGAATTCCTTTTTTCAACATCCTTTGTAAGTTCATCAGCCTCCTTTGACAGTTTACTGTCCCTCTCCTTCACTTCACTAGTTTTATCTACAACCTCTTTTCTTTCCTTCTCAGAGTTCTTTACGTCATCCGCTTTTGAAAATGATCGTTTGCTTTTGGGTAACATTAGAGGCTTCTTTTCCACCTCCGGTTCTTTCGACTCTTTCAGAGAACTACCAGCATTTTCAGAATCTTTTTCTTCTGAGCCTGTTTCACTTTCTGAACTTTTAATGCTCACTTTGTCAGGAGTTGCATCACCTTTTGTTGAGTGTCTTTCCGATTTCACAAACTCTTTAGTTGAGGAGGAACTTATACTTCTGTCTGACTGTTTTCGATCAAAGCTGCCACGTAAAGATGAGTCTTCTGTGGCACTTCTGCGTAATGAAGAACTGAGGCTACTTTTCCCATCATCTTCTTCCTATTTTGAAAAATAATGAGAGGTTACTTTACACTTTACCAAACAAGAAAGACTGGTCCAATTTGAAAGCATTCGCAGACAACAACCTGAATATTGCTGATATGGTAAGATTTGTCTTTGATAGGAAAGAAAACAATGTGAGTAAAAAAGAAAATGCTTTTTCCACACTGTTTTCAGAAGCTCACTTTGCTATGGTTGTTGAAACTTGGGATTGTGTGGTCAAGGGTTAACACACTTAGATACAAAACTAAATTCTTCTGGATGAACACACCACAGAACCAGTCTATATTTTGAATGAGGCAACAGCATTGGCCAAAATGTAGACTGGTTCTGCAGTGTACAAATCAATCCAATTCAGTATTGTACACAAACATATTAAATGACCTATTTATCTCACACTTATATATTAGCTTGAAACAACAAATAAGTGTGCTGTTTATTTTCATTAATATTTGAAAGCATTACATTAAAGAGTGTTAAAGAAATGATGGTGATTTATAACAACAGATTTTACTCTGATGTGCAAATCACTGAAATATCAATATTCAGAACTTGAGCCTTGTTAAAACAAATCCTCATTCAGGATTTTACTTACTCCAATATGGATTCAGATATTTTGTACTTGCATGGTTGAATTCAAGGGATTTCAGCTTTCATTGTGATGAAAGCGTTAAACAAAGAACATAAGCACGATTGCTATATTGTTTTCCTGACATTAGATTTTTCTCATATCTTTTTATTTTGGAAAACAATGTATATAAAGGTGGAAAAATAATAAAAACTGATTTACCATTCAGTTGCTTTAATATTTGGATCTTAAGATACTAGAGGCCCAAGTGTTTCAGGCAGAAAAATTATTGCACTTATGGTTGACTTAATTCATGCAAATTCAACTGTTGCATGAGCTGTGACACACAATTATAGCCTTTTCTAATGTGAGCATATGCTGCATGTATAACTGATAACAACAAAATGAAATGGAATCCATTTCAAAGAACTATATAAAATTTCTGTCAAATAATGAGGTAAAATTGGCCGAGTCCAAAAGTGAAAAAAATGGTTATTCTTAACAAAATTTCAAGAAAACTGTACATTCAATTTCCATGGAACTTATATCATAAATACACTTCCATATGAGTCAGTTTCTGCGTAAAAATGAGAAAACTTTCACTGCACTGTGTCACAGATATGGTGTTACGGGAGACCACTCCTTCATGCATGGCTTTGTCCCGATCTAAATACAATACCTGACAACTGCGTTAGGGAGATATCTCTTTAGCTCAGTGGTTATGGTATTGGTCTTTTAAACCTCGAAAAACGAGGATCTTGTCCGCCGTGGGTTCGAATCCTGCCAGATGCGGTTTGTATTTCAGCCATGCATTTATTCATTTGTTTCTTTGTTACAGACTTTGTTCGTAAGAATGGAAATTGAAATTGTGTACAAGAGTGAATATGCAGACAAAATCATAACTCATACTACATTATGACATCCCAAATCGAAAAAGATATCAGTCGAATTCCCTAAGAACATGTTATCATATTCACAAATGCTAATATTTACTCCAATGTGATGAAATTCAACAATCTGCCGACCAATCTTCCAGAACTACATGTATCAAAAGTATCTGATATGTTTGTATCCAAAATAGTGCAGGCAGACAACTCCCTAACCCTTTACCACACAATCCCGACTTTTAATGACCCTGAAAAAAAAAAGCATTGGAAAACATTGTGGGAAAAGGAGAAAATCCTGGTAAACAGCATTTTCTCCTTTTTCCACAATGTTTTCTAACTTTCCCAGGACAAATTTCAATCTTTGAGAAACATTTATTTTGTCGTCAGCAAATGCTTTCAATTTGGACAAGTCTAAAATATTTTCTGGTAAAGAGTTAATTTTCTCACTGAAAAAAAAAAAGCATTGGAAAACATTGTGGGAAAAGGAGAAAATGCTGGTAACCATTATTTACTCCTTTTTCCACAATGTTTTCTAACTTTCCCAGGACAAACTTCAATTTTTGAGAAACATTTATTTTGTCGTCTGCAAATGCTTTCAATTTGGACAAGTCTAAAATATGGAGTTAACCCTTGAACACACATTCCAAGTTATAATGATCCGAGAAAAAACCTTTTGAAAACATTGTGGGAAAAGGAGAAACTGCTGCTAACCTGCTTTTACTCCTTTTCCAACAATGTTTTCGAGAATTTCAGAAACAACTCCAACCATTTGTACCACAACAATTTTGTTGTTTGCAAATGCTTTTAATTTGGACCAGATTTTGTTTAAGTTTAAACACATTTATCTTACATCGATTGAGAAACAAGTTCTTACAACTTATACTAATCTCTCTTGATTCTGCTTCCTGGGAACTACACCAGCACTCGCGCCAAACTTGTAGGCCAATGAAAAATCCCAAAGTTGACACCCTCTCCCAGGTATCAAACTTGGGACCTTGTGGTTACGAGGCCGAAGCTCTACCTCACAACAGCACACACCACCACACCACAGACCAGATTTTGTGAGGTAAAGGTTCAAGCAAGACACACAACATAATCTTACCTGCACATTAGATATCCTGTGACCACTTTTACTACTGGCAGGTGGAGGACTTGGTTTGCCCGTTGCTTTCTTTAAGAAACCAGATAACATACCCCTACAAAAATCATGAGAATTATTATATGTCTCAACTCAAAGATTTTCTGTTATATGATTCAACTAATATAAATCTCTAAAACCCCTATCATGGGTACTCAAATGCTTTGTCAGACAATCCGGTATCAAAATGACAACTTGGTCAAGATTTTCTTTCAGATCTTTAACACAATACCTCTAGCACGCTACTATTTTGTCTGGCAGTTGAGCCCTTTTTAAAACATTGTAACAAAGGGAGAAATTGCTCTTGCAACAAAATATTTTCTCTTATACTAGTTTACCGTGTTTATGTAGATTAGCCTTTTACAACATAATCCCAACTTTTACTGACACCAAGAAAGAAAGCTTTTGAAAATACTGTGGGAAAAGGAGAATATGCTTGTATCAGGTAATCAGCATTTTCTCCTAATTCCACAATGAATGCCACCTATTCAAGACAGATCTCATTATTTGGCTTGCAACACGCAAAAAGGGGCATTCAGACTTTTGCGTAAACTGTTGTCTCTGATCAGCCTGTGCAGTCAGCGCAGGCTAATCCGAGACGGTTTTTTACGACTACACTAGATTTTATGCTACAGTAGACTTGCGCAAAACAGAAAATTACATAAACAAGAGGGCCATGATGGCCCTGTATCGCTCCACTGGCTATTAAGTAAAAACACTACAAGCCAAACATTACAATATTCAGCAAATTGATTTCAAACACGAGGACATGCAAACATTTTTCTATCTAATCCTACGAGAAAGTTGTGATCCATGGGCAAAGCCAATTTTGATCGCAAAGCTATAATTATTTGAATCCTGGTGGAGGTCCACAATATAAAGCTCCATACCAAATAATTCAGTTCTTGAACGTTATAAACAAGAAGATTTTCAAATTTTTCTCAATGAAAAGCCCTGTAAAACATGAAACCCATGAGACAGGGCTAAATCTAATAGCCTTAGTCTTTATAATGGTTAGTAACATGATGACTTAAGATAGTTTTCATTACAAAAGCCCATGTAAAACTGGTGACCTTGTGTTCCGTGGTGTGGGGACAAACTTGGGTCAAAGACTATAATTTGGGCCCTCCTTGTAGAGGCCCACTAGATAAAGCTACATGCAAAATTTGGTAGACCCCATGGCTATTATTTGAAGGAACTTGGTACAGGCCCACTAGATACAGCTACATGCCAAATTTGGTAGCCTTAGGCCTTACAGTTTCAGAGAAGAAGATTTTTGAAAATTTTCTATATTTTTCAGTTTTGTTGCCATGGCAACCAGAGTTTTTGAAGGAATAAAATTCTGTCATGGGATTCTGAAGAAGACCATGGCAGGATCATTTCTTTGAAGTTTCATCAAAATTGGATAAGTAGTTTCAGAGATGTTTGAAATAAAAGTTAATGCATGCACGGACAGATGGACGGACGGACCTTCAGTGCCAGTGACAATATTTTGAAGCCCATGTTAAACTTGCGATCCCTGGAATGAAGGCAATTTTGACCCCAGACCTACAATATGAAACTAGAATGTGTGGTTATAAACAAAAAGATTTTTTAATCTTGCCCAATAAAAAGTCATGTAAAACAAGTTTGCTGAATAAAAGGCTCTGTAAAATATGTGATCCATGACACAGGTTTATCAAGTTTTCACTATAAAAGCCAATGTAAAACTTGTGACCCCTGGTGTGGAATCAAACTTGACCCCCAAAGTTAAAATTTGGGCCCTCTTGGTAGAGGCCCATTATATAAAGTTACATGCAAAATTTGGTAGCCCTAGGCCTAAATATGGCTATGTACAAGTAGATTATTAAAGTTTCCTTATATAAGACCATGTAGAACTTGTGACCCCCTGGGGTGGGGCTACATTTGACCCCCTGGGCTATAATTTGGGCACCCTTGATAGAGACTCCCTAGATAAAGCTAAATGCAAAATTTGATAGCCCTAGCCCTTATAGCTAGATGCGAAAGATTTTCCTATATAAGCCCGCCCATGTAAAACATGTTACCCCCCGGAGCGAAGTCAAATTTGACCCTCGGCTATAATTTGGACACCCTTGGTACAGGTCCACTAGATAAAGCTACATGCCAAATTTGGTCGACCTAGGCCCCATGGCTAGGTCAAAGAAGAATTTTAAAGTTCTCCCTATATAAGCCCATGTAAAACTTGTTATATAAGCCCATGTAAAACTTGTTACCCCCGGGCAGGGCCTAATTTGACCCCAGGGCTATAATTTGAACAATCTTGGCAGAGGTCCACTAGATAAAGCTACATGCCAAATTTGGTAGCTCTAGGCCCTATGGCTAGGTAGAAGAGGAATTTTAAAGTTCTCCCTAAATAAGCTCATGTATAACTTGTAACCCCCGGGGCGGGGCCAATTTTGACCCCAGGGCTATAAATTGAAGAAACTTGGTAGAGGTCCACTAGATAAAGCTACATGCCAAATTTGGTAGCCCTTGGCCTTACGGTTTCAGACAAGAAGATTTTCAAAGATTTTCAAAATTTTTCAGTTTTGTTGCCATGGCAACCAGAGTTTTTGAAGGAATTAAATTCTTTCAAGAAATTCTGAAGAGGACCATGGCAGGATCATTTCTGTGAAGTTTCATCAAAATTGGATGGGAAGTTTCAGAGAAGAAGACGTTTTAAAAAAAAGTTAACGCACGGACGGACGGATGGACGGACGGACAACAGGCCATGACATAAGCCCGCTGGCCTTCGGCCAGTGGAGCTAAAAAGGAAAGCGTCGTTTCGGATTATCCTGCGCGGACTGCACGGACTTTACGCATATGTCCGAATGCCTCTTTTCACGTGTTGCAGGCCATTTGATTCATACTCTTTGTCATCTTCAACAGCTTTCAATTTAGACAAGTCTTAGATTTTGTCATCTGATAAACACTTAGTCTTCAACAAAATGCCTAATCTTATAGATCCCAGATCTGAAAGTATGTTCAGTGTATTCTGATCTTGATCTACACTTTTCATCAAAAACACCTGCTATCCCAACACTTCAAGGGTTAATAAATTAATAAAGCCAGCTATCATTATGAGGTGAAAAGAATAATTATCATATTGAAATTAAAGTAATTGTAACAACTGTAACAACCCCTAGTGACCAAACTAAAAATGGTTCATCATGGCCATAATGCTATACACATAAAAATTATATATATGATAAAATATGTCTATATACTACACACCAAAAATGTTAGTTTAGTTTAAACATATTCATTTTGCATCGATTGAGAAACAAGTTCTTACAACTTATACTAATCTCTCTCGATTCTGCTTCCTGGGAACTACACCAGTACTCGCACCAATTGTGTGGGCAAATGGGCCACACAAAAATGTTAACATACATAAATGTAAATGAAGACGATAACACATTGATTTACTTCAGACATAATATACCATTACACAAAAGAGACAGTCTAGCACATACACACATACATAAATATATAGATATACATAATATAAAAATAAATAAGATCTGTTCCCAACAGGAGTGTAGATCTAGCTGGTGAAACAAGAGCACTGCATGTGGGTGCCAACGCTGTAGTTGCTTGACTCTTAGTCGAAAAAGGGGCATAATTGTGTAAAAAATATTTTGATGGTTACTTGTACCTGTTGTATGGGTTCCCTTTTGATAGTGAACAGCTAGTTTAAGTTCGAAGTAAATATCTTCAGCAATGACACAGATGTTACAAAGTATCAAAGTTTTTAGGAATGTCAAAGTTTTTGCACCACAACGATTTAGATGACAACGCAGACAATGCGAATGGCGCAGATGACAACAGGGTTATGACAGTTCCTGGAAGTTTTCGTCAATAAAAGCAAAGCTAAAAATAATTCATACTCAACAGTAGGTGTTACCTAAAATGCTTTGCATCCAGAGGGCACAGGCAAGGGTGGGGGGTTCATGTCCCTCCCCCTTACTTGCATGAGGGGGTGTTGTCATTTGGAAATTTGAAAATGCAAGCACAATATAGTGACATCTCGTGATTTGTTCATGGCATTCTTATTCAATATTATATATAAATCTATATTCTTATTTCAATTTCTTTTTTGTCAATGTGTACAAAATTTTGTTTCTGCAAAAAAGTCTCTACACCCCTGCATAAACAAAATTAATAAGACATGAAAATAAGGTATCATCACTTGAAACAACAGACCATCATAGACTCACAGAAACAGAACAAACAGAAAACATGTCAGACGATGTGAAATGTATTAAGACTGGTGATATGATTAAAAAAAACCTCAAGGTCCTCAAAGTTTGTACAAATTCAAATCTTCATGTCTTTCAATGACAATTCTAGATATTTGGAATACACCAAATCATTAAATGATTTGTCCTTAACCAGGGAATGCTAAAGGTAACCTAGGGTTATTTGCAATGTGGATCAAAATACGACTGCACATATCATGCAGTTTGATCTTAGATATATAGTGTCCAATAATTTAGTTAGAAATTCAGGCCAAAAACTCTTTACCAGACAACAAAATGTAAGCTTGTGGATATCATTGGCACTTGCAAACGACTCATTTAAAATTTGGCTCAACTGATGGAATTTATTTTTGAAAGGCCAGGAAACATACTCGGAAAAGGAGAAAATGCTTTTCACAAGCATTTTCTCTTCTCATTAGGTTTTTTTTTTCAATTTCTTTTCGTAAGTTGTAAAAAAGCAGACTAACTGGTAAATGGTTAACCCATTACCACACAATCCCGACTTTTAACGACCTTGAAAAAGAAGCCTTTTGAAAACACTGTGGGAAAAGGAGAAAATGTTGGTAACCAGAATTTTCTCCTTTTCCCACAATGTTTTCTACCCTTCCCAAAGCAATCTGTGAAATTTGAGTCACATTTATTTTGTCATCTGCAAATGCTTTCGATTAGGACTAGTCTTAAAGTTTGTTGTTTGGTAAAGAGTTAAGGGTTAAATGTTGCAAATGGGAAGAGTGTTAAAATTGTCTATGTCTAGGAAAATCAGGAAAACAAAACATACAAAACATGGGATGAAGAAAATTCACTCTTACGTTTTTTTCTGTTCTTTCTCTTTATCTTTGCTGTCTTTAGTACCAAATCCAAAAAGGCCGCCAGATTTTTTACGGGCTTCAGGAGTAGATTTATTACTATAATTATGATGAAAGCATGAAAATATATTGAGGCTATATAAACATGGACAAAGCTTCATTGAGATTGGAATCATAAATGATTTTCCCTTTTACCAAACAATCTCATGTTTCAATGACCCTTAGGAAGTCGGCATTTGAAAATAATGTAGGAAAAAGAGACAATGCTGGAAACCGTGATGTTCTCTTTTTCTCACAATGTTATCTTCCCTTTCACACAAATTCCTTCAGTTGAGTTGAAGTCAATTTGTTTGCTGCTACAGCTTTCAATTGACTAGTCTAAACTTGTCTAAAATTTTGTTGCTTCACACAGGGTTTAAGAATACATATCGAAGAAAAGAACATAGCTTTTGGTGCTTTCCACAGACAGATATAATGCAAGAACAGAATACACAAAACATGTTGTCTGATCTTGAATCTACACTGTCCAACACATTTTATGATATTCTGACAATTCTGACAAAAAATGGTCTACATGCTACAAGAAACTGTCCTTATTTTTTTTTAATTCAGGGGATAGCTTATAACAACATAGTAAATTACAAACTTTCCCCTGCAATTTTTGATCGAGAAAATAAATGGCTATAAATTCTTGATTACATCTCATTGAAGAGAGTCCATGTCACAGTACAAGTTAGAGCAAACAGCATGCTTCAATAAATGAGATACCAACCATTTTAAATTGCATTCTTATTTTTTTTCTAGATTTAAAAAAAAAAAAAAAAAATACATTTGAGCCATGCTCTGTGAAAAGGGGGCTTAATGCATCTGCGAAAAATATCAACCCAGGTCAGCCTGCGCAGTCCGCGCAGGCTGACCTGGGCCGAAACTTTTTGTTATGGATCGATTTTCTGCAAAATGACCAGTCTACTTTATGATACTACCTGTTGTTAGACATAATGGGGTTTATGGATCCATAATTACGTGATAACTTGCTTGTTATAATGCATCACAGAGATGCATTAAGCCCCCTTTTGCCAGAGTATGCCTCATTTGGTTTTGCCAATCAGAAATTGGAAATTGAAATCCAGAAAACTCTTGAGAAGAACACTAAGGATTTAAGTAAAAATGGTTGATGAATTTAGGCATGGCTGATTAATTATAGTAGAGCGCATCGTCGTAAGCATTAATTTTTCACTAAGTGCAGAAATGTTTTTGAATCCAGAAGAATATCAAACATTTTCTTTAACTGTTTTGATGGATGTATTTCAGCTTAAAATTTATTTTAGTTTTGAAAGTATCTCAGAGTTTGAAGGCAAGAAGCTGATTATACTTTATAATAGGAGGTTATATGACAGCTCATCCATTGCAAAGAAAACAATGTATAATTAATATAGCATAACAAGAGGGCCATGATGGCCCTGTATCGCTACACTTGCTAATAAGTAAAAACCCTGCATGCCAAACATTACAATACTTGGTCCAATAGGTTTCGAACTAAAAGGCATACAAAATTTCCCTATATGACCCCAGTACAAAGCCATTACTGACCAGAGAGCTATAATTACTTAATCCTGGTAGATGTCCACAAGATAAAGCCCCACACCAAATAATACAGGTCTAGAATGTATGATTATAAACAAGAAGATTTTCAATAAAAGGCCCTGTAAAACATGAGACCCCTGAGACAGGGCTAAATTTGGTAGCCGTAGGTCTTATAGTAAGTAAAAAGCTGTTTTGAACATTCAGTGGGGTATCCGGTGGGATGTTGTGACACTCAGTTACTGACCATTACTGAAAATGGTGCTCAATTTGAGCATCTGTAACAATGAATGTGTTTTCAGGATGGTGCACGACTTTTTGGAAACCCTGTATACTCTCAAAATTTAAATACTGCTATTTCAAATATTATTTTGCATGGCCTATAAATTTGACAAGACGATGGTAAAATGAAAAAGAAAAAGGTTGTACTGAGCTTGTTTTCCCTTTCTCACAATGTTCTTAATTCAATTTATGTACTAAATCATGTTGATAAGCCATACTTTACAAAGATTTAGGATTTTGAGCTTTGTTCACAAGGCATTAATTCTTTACCAAACAATCCTGAGTTATAACCATCCTGAGGAAGAAGGCATTTAAAAACATTGTGAGAAAATGAGAAATTGCTGGTTACCAGCTGGTAACCAGCATTTTCTCATTTTCCCACAGTGTTTTAACCCTTTACCAAACAACAAAAATCTAGACTAGTCAAAACTGAAAGCATTTGCAAAACACAAAATAAGTGTGACTGAAAAACTAAAAATTGTTTTGGGAATGGAAGAAAACATTGTGGGAAAAGGAGAAAATGCTGGTTTTCCAGCATTTTCTTCTTTTCCCACGTTTTCAAAAGGCTTCTTTTTCAGGGTCGTTAAAAGTCGGGATTGCGTGGTAAAGGGTTAAAGTTACACTTATTATCTGTAACCCCTTCCAATTCAGACAAGTCTACAACTTTGTTATTTGGTAAAGTGCTCAATAAAATACTGCTTGGATATTCAACATTCCAACTCATACTGAAGAAATTGAGATTGACTGAATGATTGAATCGTGTTTAATGGAGCTTTCAACATTTTTCAGTCAAACCATGGCAACAGTTTGCTATTCATGTGTTTCCTGGGTCTCTCTGGTACTAGGCTCAGGCTCCAAAGTGCCTTACCCAGGGGCAATCTATTAATAACACAGTTCCTCTAGTGATGATTAAACCTAGGACCTCAGGATCAATAAATCTATGCCCTTACCATTTAGCGATACATGATTTGTTGAAAATTTGGAAGAAAAATACAGAAAACAAAGTAACAAATATAGACATATTTACCTGGAACTTTTTGGAGATTCTTCTGTCTTGCTAGGTGTTGTTACAGCAGGGCTTAATGAAGTCGATTTGGAGAAAAACGACTCCACATCTTCATCCACCTGTACAATAATGCAAATAAAACCTACCCTAACCCTGTACAGTGGTGTAGACACGGGTGTGGCAGGTGCGGCGAATGCCGCACCAATACTTTCGGTTGGTACGGCATGCCGCACCAATAAAATTGGCTGATGCGGTATGATGCCGCACCAATAATTGATAATTATCAAGATAGAAAATGTGAACAACATGTAAAAGTGGCAAATATCAAATAAACACACACACACACACACACACACACACACACACACACACACAAAAAAAAGTTCTCTTATAGTACTTTTACTCCACCATACATAACAACAGCATCTCCTGGAGATGACTAATCAATAATCCAAGTGTCTGTAGAATGATGCTTTCCTTTGTTTACTTTCGTTTCTCATTACTGTAATGCATGTAATTATCTAGAATTTTAGCATGAGAAGTGACTGGTAAGTAAATGTTATTTTCAGTTT
This sequence comes from Hippopus hippopus, assembly GCA_946811185.2. Lineage (NCBI taxonomy): Eukaryota > Metazoa > Mollusca > Bivalvia > Cardiida > Cardiidae > Hippopus > Hippopus hippopus. The sequence continues at coordinate 6,947,501 of OX328103.1, read as the reverse complement.
GTCCTTAGAGTTTAACAAGCATTGTAAAATTGGTGATGTCTTTGTATGGTGCCTTTGTAAATCTAATTAAATGTAGATCAAGCCCACAAATTTTAAAAATCAGAGGATAAAATACTAAGAAAATGTCTCAAAAACGAGACGAAATTTGTGCTAAAAAACACCCTAGAATGCACGAAATCGCAACATTTTTTCAAAAATTTTCCGGGGGAGCATGCCCCCCTAGCATAGCTTCACGCCTTTGGCGTTCGCATTCACTCCTTCGGAGCTCAATTTCGCCACACCAATCGAAATAACATGGCTATGCCTCTGCTGTACCAAACAATCCCAGGTTTTAATGTGTCTAAAATGGTGATATTCGTATGTTAACTCATTACCACACAATCCCGAGTTTTGACGCCCCTGTAGAAGAAGGCTTTTGAAAACATTGTAGGAAAAGGAGAAAATGCTGGTAACCAGCATTTTCTCCTTTTCCCACAATGTTTTCTTCCCCATCCAAAACAAAAATCATCATATCAGTTACATTTAATTTGTCGTCTGCAAATCCTTTCAATTTGGACCAGTCTAATTTTTTGTCGTTTGGTAAAGAATTAATGTGTAGAAAACCTTGTAGAAAAAGGAGAAAATGCTGGTTTCTAACATTTTCTCTTTTTTCCAACATTTTTTTCTTAGGATTTTTCTTCAGGGTCGTTAAAACTCGGGATTGTGTGGTAAACGGTTAAACTCCCAAATCATAGAAAAATGGCCCCTCATGTAACTCCCAGGCTAAAAGGACTCGACTGATCTGCTTGTTTTTGTTTGCCTATTTTTTCAGTTATTTTCTATGTCATTGAAAAGAAACAACATAAATAAGAAGAATATCAGTAAGAGATGCACCTGATTTGCAATGTAATCATCCATGCGCAGACAGCTAGACAAAAAATTCCTGCAGCTATGTGCTTTGCCAAAATTCTTTCAAAGAGCATGACTTTACTTAAATCTTTACCAAGCAACAAAGTTACAGACAATTCAAATTGAAAACATTTGCTGACGACAAATTCAATACAGCTTAAATGATGAAATTTTATTTTGACAGGGTTGAAAACATTGTGGGAAAAGGAGAAAATGGTGGTTACCTGCACTTTCTCCTTTTCCAAAAGTTTTTAGGCACAGCTGAATGTGCTGGCTTTTGACCTTTGTAACAAATGGATAAATAGAAATTTGTGATTCATCAAACATGTAGACATGTTTATTCTGAGAGCCCTTGCCTATTTGCTGACAAATTTATGACATCTATCTTTTTTAAAGATATTTCTTGTTTCAAAAGCTTTCTTGTTTCAAAAGCTTCTATCTCACAGTCATTAAAACTCACAATTGTGTGATAAAGGGTTAATTTGACATATACCTTGACTTCTGTTGAAGCTGAAAGTGCAGACTGTCGGGTGTTTGGACGAACATTCTTCGCTCGTTTTGGTCGATCCTTTGTAGCGTGACTGAGTTTTGGTGCAGACGATAATTCTGGCACATCATCAAAACTTTCAATGAGTTCATTGCCTGTAGAAATCAACACATTAAATATTAACCCTTAGAGGGCCTAATGAACCCAACAGACATTTTCAGTCTAGAAATATGACCAAAATAAATGGAATTTAATATTTGCTTTCATCTGAGGTGTTTCAGCAAGGAGGACAGTGTAGATCACAGATCAGACAGCATAGCTTGTCTTATCTTGATCTACACTGGCCACAAAGGCAACTATAGTTGTAATTAGTGCTTAAAGGGTTTACCAGACAAAATAATTTTAGGTTTTTTCAAACTGGAAGTAATTGCAGACAACAGTCTAAATATGACTCAAATGATGACAACCTGTCTTTGAAAAGGGAGAAAACATTTTGAGAAAAGGAGAAAATGCTGGTAACCAGCATTTTTCTCCTTTTCCCACAAGGTTTTCTATACTATCACAGATAACTACCATCATTTCAGCTACATTTCATTTGTCGTCTGCAAATACTTTCAATTTGGACAAGTCCAAAATTTCATCAAGTTTGTAAAGAGTTAACAACTAGCTTATTTAATCACTAGCCCTAAGTTGACATAAATATCTTAATATATGACAGAGATACCAATTAAAATCATCAAAGTTATTGCTCGACAAGCATGCAGATAAGAAGGACAATGATAACGCTGTGACATATAGGAACTGACATGAGATGGTGTTCGAGATAAAATTTTATTAAACGAGTCTAGAGAAAATACTATTAATTAAGCGAGCCTTTGGTGAGTTTAATAAAATTGATCTCAAACGCCAGAGAATATCACATAAATGCTGTTCTCATCATTAGGCAGTTCTTTAAAAAAAAGCCTTTTTTAAAATAAATTTAAGCCATATTATGTGCAAAGGGGACTTAATGCATCTGAAAAAACACATCGACCCTGGTCAGCCTGCTCAGTCCACTCAGGCTGACATGGGTACAGACTTTTTGCTATTTGTTAATTTCTGCATGTCAAATGACTGTTCTAACTCAAGATCCAGTTGATTATTAGGTTAACTCTTTACCAAACGACAAAATTTTAGACAAGTTCAAATTGAAAGCATTTGCAGACGACAAAATAAGTGTTATTGAAAAATCGAAATTTGTTTTGAGAAGGGTAGAAAACATTGTGGAAAAAGGAGAAAATGCTGGTTACCAGCATTTTCTCCTTTTCCCACAATGTTTTCAAAAGGCTTCTTTCTCAGGGTCGTTAAAAGTCGGGATTGTGTGGTACAGGGTTAAATTGATTTTGTGGACCCATAATCATGTGATGACTTTGTTGGTATACTGCAATACAGAAACGCGGTGTCCGTGGTTGTGAGGTAGAATGTCGGCCTGGGTTCGATACCCAGGAGCAGGTGTCAACTTTGGGATTTTCATTGGTCCACACACATTCGGCGCAAGTACTGGTGTAGTTCCCAGGAAGCAGAATCAAGAGAGATTGACATAAGTTGTAAGAACTTGTTTCTCAATCGATGTAAAATAAATATGTTTAAACTACAGAAATACATTAAACCTCCTTTACCCAGAGGGTAGCTCATTTCATTTTTGCTGCAATGTTTGCAAAACTGGTCTGCTGCAACACAAGCCAAGACAGTCTGCAAAGTTGTATTATACAATTGACATGATAGTCTGACATTACTCACTTGGAGTTTCAGGGGCACTGTTGGGTTTCTCTGGAGGAAGTTTTTCTGTGTCATCTAGGCCATCTGAAAATATACCAGTTTTAATTAACCCTTTACCACACAGTCCTGACTTTTAATGAACCTCAAGAAGAAGCCTTTTCAAATCACTGTGGGAAAAGGAGAAAATGCTGGTAACCAGCATTTTCTCCTTTTCTCACAATGTTTTTTATCCTTCCCAAAACAAATTTCAAACTTTGAGTCATATCTATTTTGTTGTCTGCAAATGCTTTCAATTTGGACATTTCTAAAATCTTCCCATTTGGTAAAGACTTAAACATTTACCACACAGTCCTGCGTTTTAATGGCCTTGAAGAAGAAGGGCTTTGAAAAAAATGTGGGAAAAGGAGAAAATGCTGGTAACCAGCATTTTCTTCTTTTCTCACAAAGTTTTCTATCTTATCATAAACAGAATCATCATTTGAGCTACACTGAAGTTGTCATCTACAAAATGCTTTCAATTTGCTTGAATACTAAAATATGTCGTCTGGAAAAGAGTTAACTCTTTACCAAACAGCAAAATATTAGACTGATCCAAATTGAAAGCAGTTGCAGACAACAATTTCAATGTGGCACAAATGGAGAAAATTGTCCTAGAAAGGGTAGAAAACATTGAGAGAAAAGGAGAAAATGCTGGTTACTTGATGCATTTAATTCTTTTAACATATGACAAAATTAAACCCTTTATTACACATTCCAAATTTTTACAACCCTGAGAAAGACAGCTTTTGAAATAAATAAAAAATACCTTTAAGAAAAGAAAGAAAATGGTGGTAACCAGTATATTCTCCCTTTTCCAGTTTGTTTAACCCTTTCCCACACAACTAATTTCAGACACTTATGAATTCAAAGCATCTGCAGACGACAAATTCAAAATTGGTACAAATGAGCTTAAGCTGTCTGATAGGGTAGAAAATATTGTGGCAAATGGAGAAAATGCTGGTTACCAGCATTTTCTCCTTTTCCCATAGTGTTTTTAAAACCTTCTTTCCAAGGGTCATGAAAACCCGGGATTGTTTGGTACAGGCTTAACCCTTTTTCACACAATCCCGACTTTTAATGAGCCAAGAAAGAAGCCTTTTAAAAACATTGTGGGAAAATGAGAAAATGCTGGTAACCAGCATTTTCTCCTTTCTCCACAATGTTTTCTATCCTTTCCAAAACAAATTTCAATCTTTCAGTTGCATTTATTTTGTCGTCTGCAATTGCTTTCAATTTGGATTAGTTGTAAACTTTGTCGTCTGGCAAAGGGCTAAAAAGCGTTTTTGCATAAAGTGTGCACGTAATCAGCATTTTCTCCTTTCCCACAATTTTTCCAAATGCTTTTTTCCCTTAGGTTATTAAAACATAGGGTTGTTTGGTTCAAGATCAATTGCAGCTTTGAATTCTGATCTTCTCCCAATTAACTCTATACCACACAACAAAATTTTAGACAGATCCAAATTGGAAGCATTTCCAAAGGACATAGTAAATGTGGCACAAGTAATGGGATTTGTACGTAAAAGATAAGAAAACACTGTGGGAAAGGAAGAAAATGCTGGTTAGCAGCATATTCTCCTTTTCCCACAATGTTTCCAAAAGCTTTCTTTCTCAGGGTCGTTAAAACTCTGGATTGTGTGGTAAAGGGTTAATACCTAATCTAAGATTGAATTATAGAATAAATCTACAAAGTTATAAACCCCAACCAAATAATAAAAAAAAAACACTTTTCTTCTCTACCAATTCAGCTCAATCAATTCGTTAGTAAAAACTAGTGATCACAAAATTATCATCTTAGTTTGCTGCAAAAGACAGGTCTTGCCACATTTATGGAAAAGGAGCAATTTCAAGTGACATGCAACTGCACCTGTCCTGGAAATAAGAAGTTATATTTCAGTGTCTGATCCAGAGCATGCCATTGCGAGAATCGCCCGAGTTTTTCATCATTCACGCACATTTTCAAAACCAGTGCGTGACAGTCGCGTGCAAAAAATAATTTGGCAACTAGTGTTTGATCACTTGTTAACACTCGAACATAATGATGTAAAAATCACTTTTACTTAAGTTTTAAAGAGATTAGTTCTGTTTCTTGCGTTTTGTAGTTAATTTTAATTCCCCAATACTTTTTAGAAATCCCCCATGCTTTTCGGAGTGATGGGGGACAGTCCCCCACTTTTTTCAAATCCTGGATCAGACACTGTATTTGTGTATTCATGGGTTAAATCATTTGCCAGACAACAGAATTCTATATTAATTCAAATTGGGAGGATTTCGCAGATCACAATTTAAATGTTGTTGAAATGAATACTATTGTCATTATATGGATGTAAAACATCATGGGAAAAGGGTAAAATGCTTTTTTCCAGTATTATCCCCCTTTTCCACAATGTTTTCAAATTCCTTTTTCCTCAGGGCCTTTCATATATAAGATTGTTTGGAAAAGGTTTGATGACCCTAAAGAAGATGACTTTTGAAAACACTGTTGAATAAGGAGGAAATGCTCTTAACCTTTCCCCACAATGTTTTCTACCCTTTCAGAGAAAAATTTCATCATTTGAGCTGTGTTTTATATGTCACCTTGAATTTTTTCCAATATGGATGAGTCTTCAATTTTGTCATTTGGTAAAGAGTTAACTTTTTACACAATGTTTTTGACTAGTCTGAATTGAAGATGACAACATAAAATGTACCTCAAAATGGAAATTTGTTTGTGGTAGGGTAGAAAACATTGTGGGAAAAGGAGAAAATGCTGATTACCAGCATTTTTTCCTTTTCCCACAATGTTTTCCAAAGCCTTCTCCTTCAGGGTCGATAAAAATCGGGACTGTCTTGTAAAGCGTTTAGAGATAGAGGATGTCAAACAGGAAGTTATCATTGGCCTACAGTAAACTGCACTCAACTGAATGTCTGTATCATACACAATGGAATGACTTCACGAATGTGGACTTCATCTCCTTTTGGAAAACAGGGCCCGTATTCACCAACCATTCTTAAAAAAGTTCTTGGTCTCAGTCTCCAGAATTTTCTAAATTTGAAAAAAATACAACTTCTGATTGGCTAAACCAAATGGTTTAGCCAATCAGAAGTTCTGTTACTATCAAATTTAGAAAATCTCGAAGAATAAGACTAAGAATATTCTTAAGAATGGTTGATGAATACGGGCCCAGGGCTTGTTTCATGATAAAAACTTAAGTCTCTTACTTTGTTCAATCCGCTAACAGACTTATTTTCCGACTTCAGTTGAGTTCATTGTTTGAGAAGCAGTTCACTCACATAGGCAGACTTTATCAACATTTTCGAATCCTAAGATGACCTAAAGTTTCAGACTCAACTCAGCTCAACTCAACTCAACCTAAAGAATATAGCTTTCATAAACATTGTGGGAAAAGGAGAAAATGCTCCATAAGTATTTTCTACCCTATCAAGAATGAATTTCAGTTTTTGAGTCATATTTATTTTGTTGTCTCCAAATGCTTTCAACTTGGACAAGTCTAAAATTTTTTTGTTTGGTAAGAATCACACCCCCATTTCACAGAGCATGACTCATATACATGAAGTGCATGTATCATAGAATATCTGACAGCCTTGATCCCAACTCAGGCTGATCCGAAAAATCAGCGTATGCAAAAAGTTAACCCGAAGAGCACCAAGGCAGCAAAGTGGATTTCTTCACAATTATTGCAATTTCTTATGATCGATTGATTTGTATAGTGGTTAACGCCATTTTCAACATTATTTCAGTTGTAATGCGGTGGCCAGTGCACCTATCCATGCTTCCTGGAGTTTAATTTACCAGTGCTTAGCTCAATATTTTTCCCAAACCACTGGCTGCTTTCCCACATAACTACCATCAAAACAATGATCAGTGGTGAGAGAGGAATCAATCCTGTCACAGTGACTATCAACAATCCTCTAAAAGAAATTGGCTGAGCAATGGATTCGAACTGCAATTTATTAAGGTTCCTTTGGCCACAGTATCTCTACAAGGCAGACAGTGCAGATCCAAGACAGACAGCACACTCTGTGTAAGCTGATACTGACCTACATTGGCTGTAAAAGCAACTATAGTCATGAAAGGCAAGTTCGGGTTAACTCTTTTAAACCAAACAACAACAAACCAGTCTAAAGCATTTGCAGACTCAAAATTGAAATTTACTTTTAGATGGGGTAGAAAACATTGTTGGTTACCAGCATTTTCTCCTTTTCCAACATTGTTTTCAAACGCTTTTTTCTTCAGGGTTGTTAAAATTTGGGACTGTATGGTAAAGGGTTTACAATATTTTTAGACAGCAGGTAAAATAAATCAAATTAATATTTCAGAGCTAGACAAGTATTTGCTACACAATTTATAGCGTGACGGGACAAAAACTTTCCAACAACTCATGGAAAGTGTCCATCCAAAATCAAGACAGCACATTCTGATCCTCACCTCAGACTGTCAGAAAAAAGCACATGAAGTTAAATCACATTCATTTGGACTGATCACAAAAAAAAAATATACTTGCCCAAACTGAGAGCGTTTGGTGTCCACAGTTTAAAAGTGACTTAAATAATGGGCCTGATTATTAATTGATAGGGAATAAAACATTGATTAAGAAGGAGAAAATGCAGATTATAAGCTTTTTTCGTCTTTTTCCTTAATGATTCTATAGGCCATCCAAATGAAAATATGGGATAGTTTTGCAATCAAGAAATACTTTCAAATTGAAAAGGAAAAAATAGGGGTGTCCTGGATGCAAAAAGATAACACTTACTTTCTGAATATGGTTTGCGTAGAAATCCGAAAAACCATTCACTCAACCTACGTATCATGTCCATTTCTCAAGATAATCAACGCAAAAAACTTCCTTCTCACAACATAAATAAGTTTCTCTTGTATACCAAAATAACTACCGATTAATCTCTTTACCAGGCAGAAAAACTTTAGATTGGTCCAAATTGAAAGCATTTGCAGACGACATATCAAAAGTGACTCAAATGATATAATGTCTTTGATAGGCTAGATAATATGATGGAAAAGAAGGATATACTGGTGACCAGTATTTTCCGCTATTCCCACAATGTTTTCAAAGCTTTTTTCTTCCAGTTTGTTTAAAACCGGAGTACATAGTAAAGAGTTAACCATATCAGATTCCTAAAAATACTTCAAAACACATTTGTTCATTACAGGAATGCATGTTTTCAATAAAATGATCGTAAGCCACAAACATAAGCATGTGGGACTCTGTACCCTTTACCACACAACCCCCAGTTTTAACTCTTTACCAAACAATCCCTGGTTTTCACGACCCTGTAGAAGAGGCCTTTTGAAAACATTGTGGGAAAAGGAGAAAATGCTGGTTACCAGCATTTTCTCCTTTTCCCGCAATGTTTTCTAACCTATCAGAGCAAGAGTGCACCATTTGAGCCACTCTGAAATTGTCGTCTGCAAATGCTTTCAATTTGGACAAGGCTAAAATTTTGTCGTCTGGTAAAGGGTTAACAACCCTGAAGAATAGGGCTTTTGAAAACATTGTTGGAAACGGAGAAAATGCTGGTAACCAGCATTTTCTCCTTTTTTCCACAATGTTTTCTAACCAATCAAAGACAAGTTCCATCATTTGAGTCACATCTGAATTGTCGTCTGCAAATACTTTCAATTTGCACAAGGCTAAAATTTTGTCGCCTGGTGAAGAGTTAATGAAGATATATCCGTGATCATATCCTTAGGTACAGTTAATCCTTCAGTATAAACCAATTGTTTAAACAACCCTGAGGAAAAGGCTTTAGAAAAACACAATGGAAAAGGGAGAAAAATACTGGTTTCCAGCATTTAACTCCTTTTTTCATAATGTTTCATACTCTATCCAAGTCAAATCCCATCATTTTTGCCAAAATTGTTTTGCTGACTGCAGATGCTTTCAATATGGTAAAGTCTAAATTTTATCTTTCTGTAAAGAGTTTCACACATCCACTTAACTCTTTACAAAACAACGACATTTGTTTTATCCATATGAGCTGTGCTACATGAAAAGAGGGCTAAATGAATCTGCAAAAAATATCAAACCAGCTCAGTCTAAGGAGACCACTTAGGCTGACCTAGGTCTAAATTTTTGCTGTTATTAATTTTCTGCATGTCAAAGGACTGTTCTACCTCATGATTCAGTTGCTTGTTACACAGAATCAATTATATGGATCTACAATCATATGATGACTTGCTTGGTATAATGCATCACAGAGATGCTTTTAATCCCCTTTTTTCAGAGTGCAGCTCATACCGAAAACAATTGCAGATGACAAATTAAATGTTGCCAATATGTTAAAATCACTCTTTGAAACCCATGAAAAATCTATGATTATATCAACATTTTCTTTTTCGCAACTTTTTCGTAAGCTGCTTCTCCACACAAAACTGTTGTGAAAAAACAGGCTTGTTTGGTAAGGGGTTAACCTTGTTCACAAATTCATTCAGTCTATCTTTGCTTCTGTATGCAGTACTTACCATGTTGCAGTGAAGTGTGTATGGGATTGTCAAGGGAGTTAAATTATAAACTTGTTTGATACAACAGGGTTGTTTCCCTTCGATAATCACCACCAAAACTTGATGTCATTCAGAAAAAGATAAACCTACAGCAAAGCCCAGTTTTCATACTTTAATTACAATCACATCGACAAAATTGAAGCAGTCTATGTAAGGACTCCAGATTAATTCACTGAGAATAATAAATGGTGGTTTTGGAGAAAATAAATTTTGTGTAAGATTCTCTGTATTTTAATTTTTATTTGTTTACCATGGCAACCAGGGCCTGTATTTACCAACCATTCTCAGTTTCATTGTTAGTCTTATTCTAGATTTAGAAAGTGACACAACTTCTGATTGGCTAAACCTTCTTGGAGAAAAAAATTGGTTTGTCTGTTTGTCTGCTGTTTCATGCTGTTTTCAACATTACTTCAGTTTTTTGCCGCCAGAGCACCTATCAAATCTTTCCTGGAGTTTGCTTTTACCAGTACTTAGCACAATATTCTTTCTGAGCAACTTACTGCTTTCCAACATAATCTTCATCAAAACAATTTTGAGGGGTGAGAGAGGAATGAATCATGTTGCAATGAATATCATCAAAAAAAATTTATCTGGCTGCAGCTTTGAACCACCAACCACCTGGTTTTTAACCCTTAGGCTGCTAAGCGCGACTCACTGACCTTTTGTGGACAGTGTAGATCAAGATCAGACTGCAGTGCAGTCTGATCTTGGATCTACACTGTCCGATAAGGAGATATCTTTCTCTCAAAAATACCTTTGAAATAGCAAAATTTGGGTTTTTACTATCGCCTTGAAAGTTTCATGTTAGTTATTTAGCAGGATAAGTGTTAAGTATGTATGCTACTAACTGCACTACTAGGCTTGGCATTTGGGAAAGACCACTTATTACATAAAAGTTAATGCAAGCTATGCACAAACTATAGACACCTTGCCATGGCATAAGTTTGCTGACCTACAGCCAGTTGAGCTCAACCCTTTACCACATGGCAAAATTTAAGACCTATCCAAATTGAAAGCATTTGCAGACGACAATTTCATAGTGGTTCAAATGACGCAACTTTTCTTTGATAGGATAGAAAACTTTGTGGGAAAAGGAGAAAATGCTGGTTACCAGCATTTTCTCCTTTTCCCACAATGTTTTCAAAAGGCCTCTTCTTCAGGGACGTTAAAAGGCGTCATTGTGTGGTAAAGGGTTAATGGGTTCTTTTTATCTAAGAGAAAAATCCCATCATTCTAGCCACATTTGGCTTGGAGTCTGCAAATCCTTCCGATTTGGAAAAGTCTAAAATTTTGTTGTTTGGTAAAGAACTCTTTATCATACAATCCCAATCCCATGTGTTAACGAACCTGAAAAAGAAGGCTTTGAAAAAATTTTAGGAAAAAGAGAAAATGCTCATAACCAGCATTTTCTTCTTTGTCATGTGCAAATGCTTTCAATTTGGACTAGTCTAAAATTTTGCATTTTGGTAAAGCGTTAACTCTGTACCAAATGACAAAAATTACGACTTGCCAAAATTGACAGCATTTGCAGACAGCAATTCAAATGTGGCTCAATGATAGAAATTGTCTTTGATAGGGTATAAAACGTTGGAAAAGGAGAAAATGATGGTTACCAGCATTTTCTCCTTCTCACACAAGGTTTTCAAAAGGCTATTTCCTCTGGGTTGTTAAAACTCAGGATTGTGTGGTAAAGAGATAAAAAACACTGGATTGTTTGGCCATGTATTCCTTTTATCTCCAAATCAGTTTGCTGTGGACTTCAGTATAGAAGGAAGCTTGTTGAAAGGAAGCTTGGTGATGTATGCGTCTGATATGACATGTAGGAGTGATATCTAACCTAACTACAAAATTATCCATAAATACAAGGCAACAGCCTGATACCACACATTTTTCCTGTAATGATATTACGATAAACTAATCTAATCTTTTGCTCATTACTCAGGATATTTTCCTCCCTTTTCTGTAACCTTTATCCTGCTAAAAAACAAGAGGGCCATGATGGCCCTGTATCGCTCCACTGGCTAATAAGATAAAACCCTACACGCAAAACATTACAGTACTTATCAGATTGGTTTTGAACTAGTAGACATACAAAATTTTCTCTATAAAATCCTTTGAGAAAGTTATGACCCCAGGGCAAAGCCATTTTTGACCACAGAGCTATGATTACTTGAATCCTGGTAGAGGTCTACAAGATAAAGCCCCATACCAAATAATAAAGGTCTAGAATGTATGGTTATAAACCAGAAAATTTTCAAAGTTTCCTCAGTAAGAGGCTCTGTAAAGCATAAAAGCCCTGAGACAGGGCTAAATTTGGTAGCCCTAGTTCTTACAGTTTGTAACAAGAAGATTTCTTAAGTTTTCACTATAAAAGCCCATGTGAAAGTTGAGACCACTAGGGTGGGGGCAAACTTGACCCCAGGGCTATAATTTGGGCCCTCTTGGTAGAAGCTAAGTAGACAAAGCTACATGCAAAATTTGGTAGCCCTATGCCTTATGGCTAGGTCTGAGATGTTTTTTAAAGTTTTCCTTATATAAGCCCATGTAGAACTTGTGACCCCCAGGATAGGATCGAATTTGACCCCAGGGCTATAATTTGGGTACTCTTGGTAGAGGCCCACTAGATAAAGCTACATGCCAAATTCAGTAGCCCTAGGCTTTATGGCTAAGTACAGGGAGATTTCTAAAGTTTCCTCTACATAAGCCCATGTAAAACTTGTGACCCCCGGGGCGGGGTCAAATTTGACCCAGGGGCTATAATTGTGGCACTCTCGGTGGACGTCTACTAGACAAAGCTCCATGCAAAATTTGGTAGCCCTAGGTCAAATGGCTAGGTACAGGAAGATTTCTAAAGTGTTCTTTATATAAGCCCATGGAAAACTTGTGACTCCTGGGGCGGGGCCAATTTTGACCCAAGGGTTATAATTTGAAGAAACTTGATAGAGGTCTACTAGATAAAGCTACATGCCAAATTTAGTAGCCCTAGGGCTGACGGTTTCAGACAAGAAGATTTTCAAAGATTTCCAATATTTTTCAGTTTTGTTGTCATGGCAACCAGAGTTTTTGAAGGAATCAAATTCTTTCAAGAAATTCTGAAGAGGTCCATGGCAGGATCATTTCTGTGAAGTTTCCTCAAAATTGGATGAGTAGTTTCAGAGAAGAAGATGTTTGAAATAAAAGTTAATACACGCATGCACGGATGCACAGACGGACGGACGCACAACGGACACTGGGCCATGACATAAGCCTGCTGGCCTTTGGCCAGTGGAGCTAAAAATGAAATGAAACTTTTAAACTGATAGTAAAAACTCAATGTTTGCTATTTCAAATGCATTTTTTGGAGAGAAGATATCTCCTAATCCGACAGTGTAGATCCAAGATCAGACTGCAAGTTCTGTGCAGTCTGATCTTGATCTACACTGTCCGCAAAAGGTCCTTGAGTCATGCTTAGCAGCCAAAGGGTTAAATTCTTTTACAGACAACAAAATTTTAGATTCATCCAAATTGAAAGCATTTGCAGACGACAAGTGTGGCCTAAATGTTGTTATTTGTCTAAGAGAGGATAGAAAACATTGTGGAAAAAGGAGAAAATGCTGGTTACCAGCATTTTCTCCTTTTTCTACAATGTTTTCAAAAGCTTATTCCATCAGGGTCGTTAAAACTAAGGACTGTTTGGTTAAGGGTAAAACTCTCTACCAGATGACAAATTTCAGATTGGTCCAAATTGAGAGCATTTGAAGATGAAAAACTAAACATATCTTGGATGATGGGACTGTCTTTTAAAGCACAAAAAACATTTTTGGAAAAAGAGAAAATGTTCATAAGCAGCAATGTTTTCTAAAGCTTTTTCTACCATACAGCAAAGTTTTACTAATACAAACTGAAATCATTTGCAGACAACATTAATGTAGCTCAAGTAATGAATTTATCTTGGAAAGGGAAGAAAACACAGTAAACAGCTTTTTCTCCTTTTCCCATAATGTTTTCAAAAGCCCTCTTCTTCAGGGTTGTTAAAACTCAGGAATATGTGATAAAAGGTTAAAAGTTAGTCTAAAAATTTCTCTATCCCTCTCTAACCCATAATAATAAAGTACATGTAACATCAAATTATAAATAAGAAAAAACTAAAACCATCTACATAAAACCAGTCCCCATCTACTATCTTGTAAAACTCCAACAAATTATTTTAATAATATTTTCCCTCAGAGCCTTGGAAAAAGCCCAACTGGCATTTTCAGTCCACAAATAAGTTCAAATAGTTTCAAGGTTGCTCTTCTTCCGAGTGTCTCAGGAAAGCCTATAGTGTAGATCAAAGATCAGACTTCATGTTTTGTGCAGACTGATCTTGATGTACAACTGCTGTAAAGGTGAATTAAGACCCTTTCATGGTTAACTATATTACTGCCAAACAGACGGACCATGCTCTGGCAAAAGATGATCTCTGTGATGCATTAAACCAAGCTAGTCATAATATAATTCAGGATCCATAAAGTGTAATTTGTCTTACAGCTGACTGGATTATGTGGCACACTTGTCAAGGGACATGCATGAAGTTGACTAATAGCAAAAGTTTCCACCGAGGTCAGCCTGCGTTGATGGGCAAGCTGACCTTAGCCAATACATTTTGCAGATGCATTAACTCCTTACCACACGACAAATTTTAGACCTGTCCGAATTGAAAGCATTTGCAGATGACAGTTTCAATGTGGATCATATGAAATGATTTTTCTTTGATAGGGTAGAAAACATTGTGGGAAATGGAGAAAATGCTGGTAACCAGCATTTTCTCCTCTTCCCACAATGTTTTCAAAAGCCTTCTCTATCAGGGGTGTTAAAAGTCGTCACAGTGTGGTAAAGGGTTAAGATCCCTTTTTGCAGAGCATAACTATAACCCTTTCAACATAAAAATGTATTTCCATTGTTTGACATGAAGATGCAGACACTGTCACGTATCTTTTCATCAGGCAGTGAAATGCAGAAATAGAGAAAATATATATTATAAAAGAACAGAAATGGATAAACAAATCAAAAAAATTTGTCAAAATTAGAAAGATAGATAAATTTGGAATACAATCTGTAACAAACTGGAAGAAATACACTACCATTTGGTATGAAAAGAGAAATTATCGAAGCAAGAAAAAATGAGATGAATGTATATACATGTAAATTATATAACAGATGAAAATGTGGTAAAGTCATAAGAGAAATATATACAGTCGAGCCGCGTTAATCCGGGCTCCAAACTTCCGGAAATTTCAAGATCCGGAAAAAAACATCAGGGAACGAATATTTTCTGTACAAATTTTACTTTTTATTCCGGAAATCCGCGTTCCGGAACCGGAACGGAAAAATCGGGAACGAAGGGTTAAAAAACAATGTAACTCTTTATCAGATAAACCGGACGTGGCCTGACTGTGTATCAAACAATTTCCCCGGTACGTGATTTTGAACTGGTCCATAGTATGCATTTGTAACACGAGTATCAGTCTAGTATCAATTTATTTCAGATGGTTTTCACACATTTGAAAACAAACGTCTTAATTAGATGTTGTTTGGGAAAAGTGTTAATAGACATACACGTGCCATCGTTAAGTGTCAGTTTGACAGATTATCAATACCTTTTCAGATCAAAGATCAGACCAAATATTCTGTCTACAGACTGATCTTGATCTACACAGGCCGCATATAAGCAACTTATGTTTTGAAAGGTTCTTGAAGGGCTTAATCTTTTCTGGCTCTTTGATGCTATACAAGCAATTTCTCCCTTTTTTCGTAATGTTTTCAAAGGTCACCTTCTGCAGAAGTGTGAAACTGTGAGGGAAATGGCTTAAGTCGTAACTGTGTTCTCCCTCTTAGAAAAATAGATCTAAAATAAAAATAAAAAAATACGCAACCTCGTATTCCTTTTCTTTATTTATCAGTAATTCATTTATATTTAACACCAAAGCATTAATTATCGTATGCATTTTTTTTTTTGTTTTGGCTACGAGCGATTTTTATATGAAAACAGCCGAACTTTTTTTTCTGCCGACTACACAAAACACGTGACATGATAGCTCAGGTGTTCAAGTAACAACCTTTACTAGATGCAAAAAAGCATTAGCAGCTAATGTAAAGCAGGCATGATATTAGCTTATTGTGTGGTCTTTTGTATTGACTGGCAGTCTGCTTGTAGCAGGGTGTAATTTTCTTGGAGCAAAACAGTTGTAAATATGTACAACAAACGCTTGCACTACAACCCTCTCGCTTCGAATAATTTGCACATTACATCAGACCCATGATGTTAATTTTAACTCTTTACCACAAGACAAAAAGAGAAATGACTGGTCTAAATGTAAAGTATTTTCAGAAGACAATTTAAATGTAGTTAAAATGACATAATTTGTCTTTAACTGCGTAGAAAACATTATTGGAAAAGGAGAAAATGCTGGTGACCATCACTTTCTCCTTTTCCAACAATGTTTTTGAAAGGCCTTTTCCTCAGGGTCTTTAAAACTCGACATTGTGTGGTAAAGGGTTAACACTTGTGTACCCGCAACAGGCTTGAAATCGTTGACAGATGGCTTGTTTTACATTTTTTGTTATTAAAAATTACTCTGCCGATTGCAAAATGGCGGAAGGTGTGGATAGACATCAGACTAAACAGAACGCGCTGTCTGATCTTGGATCTACACCATCCACAGCTCTAACTATGACTTAACTCGTATCGGAAAGCAACTTCTTGTGGGCCAAAAGTGGTAAGAAAATACTTAAAACGTGTAGATTATTTCAAAACTGAAAACACGCCGAATCTGTTGATCAGCTACAGTTAATGATCCCGTCACCGGTTGTAAAAATAGAACAAACTTTTGTCAGATGTTACCCTTATTATTTCGGACACACATTCCATACAAGTCTCTCGAAATTGAAAAATCAACAGTAATACTGTAATAAAAAAAAAACAATTGTACTTGTGTTTCGCCCCCCTTTTTCGTGGCGTTTTTAAAAGTCATAATGTGCCGAGCTTTACAAGCTCAGCCGTTTGTACAAAGTTGTACATGTGTATGCAATAAGGTATAAAGGGAAATTCGTGTACAAAAACACATTAAAAAAAATAGCAAAATGCTCATTTATGACATTTTATTCTATTATATATCTGAACAATCGTAGGAAAAATACAGAGAAGTGCTTGTGTAAATCATACGCTATTGTAATTCCTACGATGCACAGTGTCCCTTATCAACATGGAAGTTGTGGGATCCCAGTTCATTGGTCCGGAAATACGGCTTATCCGGAAACATCCGTAGGCAACAGGTGCGTCCGGATAAACGAGGTTCGACTGTAGTAGCTATGCAGATCTTAACAAAATATTCTAAATATATGCAAAAGCTCACTCAGTTCAGAAGAACGTGAGTTGCAAAGCTTTCAGACCAATGACAACTTAATTCACTCACCAGGGCATTATAGATCAAGATCAGATTGAAATGACCATGCTGTCTCCTACTTCCACATTCAGGGGCAGTATTCACCAAATGTTCTAAAATGGCTTCTAATTCTAAGTTACAGGATTTTCAATATCAAAAGAAACACAATCTCTGATTTGTTAAACCACTTGATATAAAACGGTAAAGCAAATCAGAAACTGTGTTTCTTTGAAACCTAAAAAAAATTCTAGGAAAGTAGAGTTAGAACATAATTATGGATAGTTGATTGATTTCTCAAACCCAAGCTTACAACTGTCAATCTGTCTCATGGACTAACACCTGGACCTGAAACTTTCCCAATAAAAACCAATTCGTAAAATGCACACAAAATGCTAGAACATGCTCCGAGACCTCATGCACAATCTCTTGGAGACTGTTACCATGGAAATCCTGTGTCTGAGCCCTATCTAGGACATAAGCTTGGACACCAACAGCATTATCATAAACTGGGTCAAAGTCAACTTCAAGGTCACATTCACCCACATTGACATAGGTCACTTCAATTTGTGGGTTAGGAGAGGTAGATCTAGAATTACCAGTGCTTGAGGATTTCTTCTTTTTCAGTGGCAATTTTTTTGAAATATCTGGAGTAGAGGTTGCTGATTTGAGTTTAGACTCTTTTTTATTTTTATTTTTAGCATTTGGTGGCCCTGACATTGGTTTCTTGGGTGACCTTGACCCAGAGGTGGAAGGAATGTTGTTCTGAGGTGAGACGGTATGATTTGGCTTCTCTGCACCCTGCGCCATGGCAACCTGCACCTGTTCCCTGTCTATTAAAAATGGGAGTCAGTTGATAAGAGAGGTTAAATTCAAGGACAAGATGCCATTAATCATTAACAAAATGGTCTAGTATTTTCAAAACACTAAGGAAAAAGTCTTTTGAAAAATTAGTGAGAAAAGAAGAAAATGTTGGTAATCTGCATTTTCCTTTTTTTCCACATTGTTTTCTACCCTTTTATAGACAAATCCCATCATTTGAGCCACATTTGATCCATTGTCTGGAAATACTTTTAAATGAATTAATAAGTCTGTAACATTGTTTAGTAAAGCGTTTAATGGAGCTGCAACTGAGACTTAAGAACAATACTAGAAACAAGTTAACCCATTTCCAATCAACCCTGTGATTTTAAAAAGGAAGAATGCTTCTGAAAACATGGTTGGAAAAGGAGAAAATGCTGGTAACCAGCATTTTCTCCTTTTCCCACAATGTTTTCTGGTCTTTAAAAGAAAATTCCCATCAACTGAGCCAACTGAATTTGTCATATGCAACCTTCAATATGTACAAGTCTACAATTATTCTGTGTTATAAAGAGTTTGAAGGACACTAATGCCTAGTTTACATTTGGCCAGCAATATGCTTACGGTGCCTGTACAATGCCCGTATCTCTCTTTACATACAGTTTCTGTAGGACTATCATAAAATTATCATAAGATTTCATGGGTGCTGTAACATAGTTAATTTTGTTTAACTCTACACAGTGACAAATCTTAAATAATCACAAGCATGTAGCCCATTTACAAACAATAGACAGCATTGAAGATTCCAGCACAGGCACTGCACAGAGGCCTTAGGATGATCATGTGGACAAAGCACGATTTTGGATGGTAATTCAGGTTGAAAAATTGTGGAATAATTTGCATTTGCAAGGCTGATGCATGGTTCCTATCCAATGCCCATAGAATACCATGGATATTACGAAGTCATCCTGTGGCAATCTCATAGTGATCCTGCAGTCACTCTTCTAAGTCCATGCGGTATCTGTACCAAAGATGCACAGGCTCTGTGTGATTTCTGTGCCAGAGTTTTTCCCTGACACTCCCCTCCCTCGGTTTCTTTGAATTTTGATCCCAAAGTTTTCTAAATGTCCCCCAAAATTAAGACGTTTGCCTTTTTCAATTCATTTGAAGGCGGTCAATTGACTGGATATGACATAGTCCAGGGAAAACCCTGTGTGCTAAGACTGCATGATTTTCATGTGATTTCTGTACAAACCACTTATACTGCTTTTCACCTAGCCAGTTAAAAAAAAATAGCACAAGAAATTGCACATTATGCCGCAGAGAGTGACCACTTAATATGGTGCCCAAAAAATTGTATGGCATAGCACAGACAAATCAATCATACCGCATCCCTGGCAAATGTCATCTAGGCATAAGTAATGCACATATTACGAAGGAAATAAAATGTTACAGTTCATCTATTTGTAATATCTATTTTTGTCTTAATTCAACATCAACTAAACCCGTAAAGCGCCTTTCTCATCTTTACTTGCCTTTGCAGCCAGTGTAGATCAAGATCAGGCTGCACAAAACGTGCAGCCTTATCTTTGATCTACACTGTCTGCTTTGCTGAAACTCTCTATACTTAAAATTGTGATTATTTGGGTCCTATTTCTATACTGATATATATTTTGGGGTTATATTGCGCTTTAACTCTAACTACTAAATAAATAATTTAATTTTCTCAAGGCTAAAAATATATTCCCTCTGCAAGTTCAAGAGACAGTTCAGTTATAATTTAGAATTTAGCAGTGGACAGTGCAGATCAGAGATCAGACTGCACAGAATGTGCAGTCTGATCTTGATCTACACTGTCCACAAAAGCTTCTGGTGTCATCTATGGTATGGAAAGAGTTAAGGGTTAAACATTTTTCACAAATGAAGATCTTTTGTCTCTGAAAAAGGTCCATATGCATTTAGAAACTTTATCATAAATTCGTATCACAACAACTAAATTAAAACACTACATCATTATAACTAATTACACAAATGTCTTTGTTATTGTTGAGCTGTTAAAACTGAAATAAAATTGAAATAAATTAACAATATGGTAAGTAAAATTACAGAGAATTGGT
Source organism: Hippopus hippopus (assembly GCA_946811185.2). NCBI lineage: Eukaryota > Metazoa > Mollusca > Bivalvia > Cardiida > Cardiidae > Hippopus > Hippopus hippopus. Next base: position 6,927,494 of record OX328103.1, on the reverse strand, counting down.
GCAGAAAAGGGAAAAATTGCTCATTTTATACCACATATAATTTCTCAACATGTAAATAATATTCATTTAGACTTCCCCAGATGACATAATTTTAGACAAGCCAATATTGAAAGCATATGCAGAACAATAATGGAATACTGCTAGATCGATCGAATTTGATGTTTTGAAAAAGGAAACATTGTAGGAAAAAGAAAAAATGCTGGCTACAAGCATTTTCTCTTTTTCCAACATTGTTTACAAAATGTCTTTTTCAGGGTCAGCAGGGTTTTCCCTCAGCTTTGAAAATTGGGGGTCATTGTGACCCCCTTCCTCATTAGTTAAGGGTCATTTCGTTAAATTAGGGGGTCAAAATAAATGGATCTCTTCGTCATCAACTTCAAGCACGATCTACAATGCGTTTCACCTTTAAACTCCAAGACAGAAAAGTCGGTCAGTCATTTCTGACGGAAAGGTCGATTTCACTTTTTGACAGACCAAACATTTTCGTCTGAATCGCTGCTTGACGTGGCTTGATCGGCAGTTGTAGGAAGGAGACGATAGAAGAATGCTACAGTCTTCTTCGTAGTGACATTATTTTCCGTGAACAGCACAGACTGGTAATGTGTACTTTTATATACCGGAAGTCGTATAAAATATGCTATGAAATACAGAGAACCCAACCAAGTCTTTGACTGAGCCCATATTTACGACACATGTCCAATATACTTTATGGCAATAATGCGTAAACCAGTCTTATTCTATAAATAAATTAACGGAAAACCACTTTCATCTAAAATAAACCCTGTAGTTAAATAAAGAATGGTGTTCGTCTGACATTGAAGCAAGAACAGACTTGGGTTTATGACACTTTATTCAATTTCGTACATGATTTAGATTTTGTAAAGTTGCGTCACCAATGACGCACTGTCATTTATGTTGGGGGTCATTTGAATTAAAATCGCGTCTATGACGCAGGATTTGTGCGTCATGGAAAACCCTGGTCAGTAAACGTAAACTCAGGACTGTCAAGTAAAGCGTTCTTTCAATGTTCTAATATATACATCGTACTTCGATGACATAACAGAGTAGTCCAATAGAATAATCTGATTCTAATTCATTCCACTTCAAAAACTTCAAACAAAATTGTTAGAACTTAAGGTCTATGGCCCCTAACTCTCATATTAAAAGACAAAAGCTGCCGAGATTGCCAAATAGCCTTTACGAAAATGTCGATGTTACATGATATTTACCGATGAGTTAGTGAGTCTACAGCCCCTAACTCTCATATTCAAAGCATAAGCTGCCGAGATTGGCTGAATAGCTTTTACGAAAACATCAATATTTACCGATGAGTTAGGGGCTGTAGACCTAAACTCCACCAGAAGACAAAGTTTTAGACTTGTCCACGTTGAAAGCATTTGCAGACAACACATCAGTTTTGGTTGCATTTATTTTAGTTTAAACATATTTAACTCTTTACCAAATGACAAAATTTTAGACAGATCCAAATTGAAAGCATTTGCAGACTACAAAACAAAATGTGACTCAAAAGCTCAAATTCATTTTGGGAAGGGTGGAAAACATTGTGGGAAAAGGAGAAAATGCTGGTTACCAGCATTTTCTCCTTTTCCCACAATGCTTTCAAAAGTTTTCTTTCTCAGGGTCGTTAAAAGTCGGGATTGTGTGGTAATGGGTTAATTTACATTGAGAAAAAAGTTATTGAAACTTAGACTATAATCTCACTCTATTCTGCTTCCTGGAAACTACACCAGTACTCAAGCCAAATGTGTTGGCCAATCAACAGACTCCAAAGGTGATACCTGTTCCAGGGTATCAAACTCAGGAATTAATGGTTACGATGATGATGCTCTACTTCACAACTACTGTCACCACAAAGTTATAGTTGAATTCATGTAATCTGTCTTTGGTAAACTAAGTGGGAAAAACAGAAAATGCTGGTTACCAGTATATTCTCTTTTTCCAGCGTTTACTTTTAAAAAACCTTCTTCCTCAGGGTTGTAAAAATACAGGATTGTTTGGTAAAGGGTTAAAAAAAGCTTAACCTTTTACCAGATGACAAAATTTTAGCCTTGTCCAAATTGAAAGCATTTGCAGACGACAATTTCAATGTGGCTCAAATGGTACAATTTTTCTTTGATAGGGTAGAAAACATTGTTGGAAAAAGGAGAAAATGCTGGTTACCAGCATTTTCTCCTTTTCCCACCATGTTTTCAAAAGGCTTCTTTCCTAGGGTTGTTAAAAGTCTGCATTGTGCGGTGAAGGGTTAACCACAAAAACCATCCTCACTGTATCATGTGTAACTTGCTCATTCCCATACAGCTAATTTGTAATGCCTACAGCTGAGCCTAGCAGCGCTATCAATACTGTACAGGACTTGAGACCAGTCGGTTGTTTGTTAGAGTACCCACTCAGCCAATTTTATTTCCAAGCATTGATGAAAGTCATTGTTACAGGATTCATCCCTTTCTGACCACTGATCATTGTTTGGACAATAGTTATGTGGGAAAGTTGGCAATGGCTTGGGAAGAATGTTTGACATGCAGGTAAAAAGGAAACTCCAGGGAAGCATGGATAGGTGTACTGGCCCCAGCGATATGCCAAAATTTATGTTTAAAAAGTTGTTAGACACCATACAAACAAAAAAATCTAATGCCTGTAACCAGGGCAAGACTGTACATATATTGATACAGAAAACAAGGTGGAAAAGACAGCAATTTCTATAACAAGTAACTGCTCCTTTTCCCACAATGTTTTTTAACAGCTGTCTGTTGCAGGGGGATAAAAATATGAGCCATGCTCTAGCAAAAAGGAGTTTTATGCATCTACATGATGCAAGACACTAAGCAAGTCAGCACATAATTAAGGATCCACAAAACTCATTTTGTTTAACAACCGAATAAATCATAAGGTACCCTGGTCCTTTATTATGCAGAAAAATTGACTGATAGCAAAAAGATTTGACCCAGGTCAGCCTGCGCAGATTGCTCAGGCTGACCTGTGTCAATACTTTTTGCATATGCATTAATCCTCCTTTTTTTGATTGAATTTGCGTTTATTTATTGTCGCCACTGGTTGCCCATATGGGCGACGCCCCCTGAAGGCTGTTAGTATTGTTACGGGGGATAGTGCAGATACAGGACGAAACCTATCTTAAGTTACGCCTGGTTCTTTTATGTGCTCGGTGTATAGCACCATCACATGGGACCTCGGTTTAACGTCTCATCCGAAAGACTATAAGTAATTTTAGATGGCCAGCCGTGGGGATCGAACCCACACCCTTAAGTGACTCGAAACATCACGTTCACGAGTCCTCATTTTTACAGTACATGGCTCATATTTTAGTGCTATAATTACACGATAATAAAGGACCAAAGTATAATGTATAATTGTCTACCTTACAATAGAATAAAAACAATTTTGAACAAGAGCATTATACATTAACCCTATACCTCACAATCTCCACAGGTTTTGAAAACATTGTGGGAAAAGGATAATGTTAACCATGCTCTGTAAATAGGGAGATAAATGCATCTGCAAAAAGTATCAAATCATGTCAGCCTGCAGTCTGCACAGGCCGATATGAATAAAACTTAATTGATATATGTAAATTTTCAGCATGTCTAAAGACGTTTCTCCCTCATGATTCAGTTGGTTGTTAGACAAAATAGATTTTAAGGATCCATAGTTATGTCATGACTTGCGTGGTACGATGCATCAGAAATGCAGTAAACCACCTTTTTACAGAATCATATTTGATTTTGTTGTCTGCAAATGCTTCCAATGTGAATGGGTCTAAACTTTTTTTTATCTGATAAGGAGTTAATGACCTTAAGAAAGAAGGCTTTTGAAAACATTGTGGCAAAAGGAGAAAATGCTGGTAACCAGCATTTTCTCCTTTACCCACAGTGTTTTCTACCCTTCCCAAAACAATTTTTTAATTTTTGAGTCACCTTATTTTGCAGTCTGCCAATGTTTTCAATTTGGACTAGTCTAAAATTTTTTTGTTTGGTAAAGAGTTAATTGCATGCTAAGTATATTTGTTGTTCATTTGGAACCCTGTCAATCTTTAGTCTTTACTACTAATCCCAAGTTTTAATGACCCTCAGGAAGAAAGCTTCTGAAAAAAAGCCGATGACCATCATTTTTTTCCTTTTTCCCACAATGTTTCCTACCTTTTAAAAAACAATTTCTACCATTTGTGCCACATTTAAATTGTTATCTGTAAATGCTTTTGATTCAGACAAGACCAAAATTTTACTGTTTCGTGGAGTGAAGCATTTCATGTAAAGGACTTCTGCTTCTAGACATAATAATGATAATAAGCCTTCAAAAAAACAGCGGTTTCTTTCATTGTTGCAAAATGTTTTTGGCTGTGCAAAAAAAAAAAAATGAAAATCATATTTCCATATTTTTGTAATTCTTCAAGCTTCCTAATCCCCACTAGTCAAGTCTGATGAGTAAACACCTCACCAAAGTTTGAGACCTGTCCAAACAAAATATGATATACAAATTACAATGTGGTTAAAACAGTAAAATTTGTACTGTATTATCATTATAGCCACAACTCTACTTTTCAAAATGTTTCAGAGAAAGGACACCCAATACTGGTTTTCCTTTACACTTTATTTGTAAAGTCAGTATCTTTGAAATTAAGAGAGCTATCATCATTACATGATATGAAATGAATAGAGTATGCAGACAACTCTACAAGTAAATGTCTGAAGCCTACAGATGCGTTTTATCTATGGTCATAGGTTTACCTTTGTGGTACAATCTTCCACCGGTTGCATGTATCAAGATTATGGATATGTCATCCACCATAATTATAGCACAAGACTTTCATAATTGCAGCTTCAGATAGATCATATAATTTTTGCTTTTTGTGCAAATAGTTTTAGTTAAACCAGGCGTTAAGTTTCGTCATGTATACAATACTGGGATGATAGAATTTTTAACTCTTTACCAAACAAACCCTGGTTTTTACGACCCTGAGATAAAAGCCTTTTGAAAACATTGTGGGAAAAGGAGAAAATGCTGATAACCAGCATTTTCTCCTTTTCCCACAATGTTTTCTACCCTGCTGGAAACAAATTTCAATTTTTTAATTATGTTTATTTTGTTGTCTGCAAGTGCTTTCAATTTGGACCAGTCTAAAATTTTGTCGTTTGGTAAAGAGTTAAGTAAGATTTTAGTAAATGAGTAATTGTACTTTTGTCATTAAAACACAACCGTGATCATTCAAACTATCACTAACAGATTCAACTCTTTAATAAAAGACAAAATTTCGAACTATTACAGAAAGCATTTGCAAATGACAAATTAAATGTCACACAAATGAATGGGTTTGTCTTTGATAGGACTGAAAACAATGTGGGGAAAAGTAGAAAATGCTTTTTCCACAGTGTTTTCAAAAGCCTATTTAATCAGTCATTGAGAGTTAACAGTCATTTCTTCATGCTTGATGTCTGAAATTCCAAGAAGTCATTGGACATGCAAGCTATCAAACTCCTGGTTGAACCCTAATCCTTTACCAATGGATTAGTCTTGATAGGGTTGAAAACACTGTGGAAAAAGTAGAAAATTTTCAAGGCCCAAAATGCCAAGGAATCATCCAATATGCAAGATATCAATCTATTGGTCTAATCCGAATCCTTTACCAGATGACAAGATTTTAGACTTCTCCAAGTTGAAAGTCTTTGCAGACAACAAATAAACCTTTAGAGCAATGAAAACCCCCAACACAGTTCCGGGTTAGAAATAAAACACAATTAAGAGCAGTTGCTTCTTTGCTTTTGTCTATAGTGTTTCAATAAAGCAGACAGTGTAGATAGAGATAAGACTGCACATTCTGTGCAGTCTGATCTTGATCTACACTGGCTGCAAAGGAAACTCCAGTTGCGAAAGGCACTTTTAAGGACTAAATGTTGCTTAAATAACAGAATTTGTCCAATATCGTAAGTTCAAAAGAATGCTGGTAAACAAAATTTTCTTCTAATCTACAATATCTTAGTAAATTTTGTTCTTCAATGTTGTAAAAGCATGGATTTGTCTGATAAACAATAAATACATGCTCTCAATTAACTCCTTACAAAAGGATAACATTTTGGACTCATACAAATTGAAAGCTTTTGCAGATGACAAGACAAATACAGCTCTAATGATGATTTCTGTCTTTGATTTGGTAAATACATTGTGGGAAAAGCAGAAAATGCTGGTTACAACAATGTTTTCAAGGAAACATGGAGATACTGTGACAATATCTCCATGTTTCCTTGGAAACAGCCAAGCTAAAAAATGGTAAATTCATGCACATTTGAGCCAAAACATTTCTGATCTTGATGTACAGTGATGTTCTATATCTGCTTACAGTGAGTCAGATAACACTGATAAGGCATACAGTTGAAATAGGGGAGGGTTATTTACAATAGAATTACCTTGATTTGACAAGTTCTTCTTTTTCAGGCTTCGAACTTTCCACCAGAAACACAGAGGCATTGTGCTATTCTTTAACTAATATCCATCACTGATTCTTGTCAAACTGTCCTCACACAAACACATTATTTTACAAGAACACTTCCTTTTCAAACCACATGGCATGTTGATAATATCTCGGATCTATTGAGACATCTTTTGGTTCACACTTTTCCCATGTCATTTCTCATGTCACTTTTTTCATGTCATTTTTTGTTTGTTTTTTCCATGTCATTTTTTCCAGCATTCTGTGTTCCATAGTAAGATAGTAAGATAGTAAGATATCATTTAACACTTTACCAAATGACAAAAATGTCTACTGGTCCAAATTCAAAGAATTTGCGGATGACAATATAGATGTAATTCAAAAACTGAAATTGAAACTGAATTTGATAGTGGATGGGTAGAAAACACTGTGGGAAAAGGAGAAAATGCTGGTTACCAGCATTTTCTCCTTTTCCCACAATGTTTCCAAAGCCTTCTTTCTCCAATTCATTCAAACTCAGGATTATGGCATAAAGGGTTAACACGTGGTCTTCTGAGAAAGTCTGCCCTACTTTCACTTTCACGGACAAATCTCAAAACTGGAAGTAATTTACTAAACTCTTCCATCAAAATTTCATAAAAAATGACAAGTACATTAATGATACATCTACACTGGTTTTCAGCCAGTTTTCAACCACTTTTTAACCCATTTCATCCTATTTCATGAAACTATAATCATTCTTGTATCTTCATGCCAAATGTTGTCCCTGGCCACTGCAAGGTTGCACAGATAACAACAAATAGAAAATGCATTTCATGTTTTGGGGGCCTTCAAAACAATTGTTATTGTCACTTCCTGTTAAAAATTAGGACAAATCCCTCGAGTTTTTCTATCCCATATATATTGGTAATTCATCTATATTTACACAGCTGAGCCATTCTACACACTCTTTGGTTTAACAGCGTTTCTTCTCTCTAGCTGTAGGGATGTATCTTTAACTTTGTACCAGAGGACAAGACTTTAGACTTGTCCAAATCCCAAACTTCTCCATATAACAAATAAACATATTGTGAAATTTGTCCTTCAAAAATAAAAAACATTGTTGAGAAAAGGAAAAAAATACTGGTTACCAGCATTTTCTCTTTTTCCCACATTGTTTCCGAAAGCCTCTTTCCTCATGGTCATAAAAACTCCAGATTGTGTGGTAAAGGGTTGAACCTTTTAACCCTATACCAAACAATCACGGGTTTTCATGACCCTGGGAAAGAAGGCTTTTGAAAACATTGTGAGAAAAGGAGAAAATGCTGATAACCAGCATTTTCTCCTTTTCCCACAATGATTTCTACTCTATCAGAGAGCTTAAGTTCATTTTTACCAAAAATTTGAATTTATCATCTGAAGATGTTTTGAATATAAAAAGAGTCTACAATTTGTCGTTTGGAAAAGGGTTAATCTTGTAATATATAGTTCAATGATAAGAACCATTTCATTCTTTCCAACAAGAGAACAAAATACTACAATATACTGGTATTTCAAAGAACTATTTGATAACCTATCTCATGAACAATCAGAATTTGTTCCTATTTCAGCATGCAAGTTCTGTGGAGTCTGATCTTAATTTGCACTACCTGCAGAAGCAACTTGACAGTTACAAGCATTTTCTCCTGTTTCCCTCAATGTTTTAGAAGGTCTTCTTTATCAGGGTCATTAAAACACAGTATTGTTTGGTAAAGAATAAGATATATAATTAGTAAACAAAGACAATAAAATAAGCATGACTTCCTGGTTTTAACTTTCTCAAATTACCAAAATCCTTTCAATAAACAGCTTTGGAATGCTTCTGGAGCAATTGTTTGTTACAAGCTATTGCTTCTATTCCTTCAATGTTTCTGATGTTTTTTTTTTTTACATATCAGTACCATACTGTCTCTTTTTAACCACCCCCTCCCCTCCATGTGGCATTACATTTTCTGAAAAAAGGGGGGGGGGGGGGGGGGCCTGATTAATAGAGGTAAAATGAAACAGAATTTTCCAAGGACAAAAATAACATTGCCATCCAGGTTTAGACAGTACCAATACCCAAAGCAACTGCCATATGAAAAACCTGCTGCATTTAATGCACAATATCTATTTTACCTTCAATCATGATCTGTTCTGACATTAACTAGAATACATGATTGATACGGGACACTACTTTTTGATACTTTCTCTTTCTTAAAGTTCTTTTAAGTTAGTTGACAAATTTTATGTCCCTGGAAGTTTATTATGTTTTCTAAAATGTATTTATATTCTGACAGTCAGGTGTCAATTGCATTCATTTCTGAAGTAATTGTCGTAGGATAATGATGATGCCCTTAGCTTATTCCAGCTGATGGATGGGCTGTTAATAAGTCCACTTTCAGACAGAGAAAAGCTGGGGGAGCATTAATTTGAGGGGGGGGGGGGTGTCAATAAAGGACATCATGGTATGTGTTTTTCATATACATGGGCTTATAGACAACTTCCTCGCTCTCTTTACCAAATATTCCTGTGTTTTCAAAATTATGTGGAGAAGCCTTTTTTTATTTACCCTTTACCACACAATCCTGAGTTTTAATGAACCCTTGGAGAAAATGCTTTTGAAAAAAAAATTTGGAAAAAAAAATTCTCGTTCCCAGCATTTTCTCCTTTGCCAACACCGTTTTCTACCATATCACAGACAATCTCCATCATTTCAGCCACCGTGTGTCGTCTGAAAATGCTTTCAAACTGGATGAGTCTAAAAATTTCTGCTGTGCGGCTAAACTATCCAGACCTTATCCCTTATCCTGCTAATTAAGTGAAATAAAACTTTTAAGCCGATAATAAAAACCCAACTTCCGCTATCTCGAAGTTATTTTTACGGGAAAACTATAGCTTTATCGGACAGGGTGGATCCAAGATCAGACTGCATGTTCTGTGCAGTCTGATCTTGATGTACACTGTCCGCGAAATGTCACTGAGTCACGCTTAGCACCATACCCAACAAATCAAAATTTCTATGTAAACCTAACTCACAAAATGGTATTTTCTCCTCGTCTCACGAGTGCTTAAATTCAAACGCCTGGTAACCAGCATTTTCTCCTTTTCTCACTATGCTTTCAAAACTCTGGTAACCAGCATTTTCTATTTTCTCACTATACTGGTTAACAGCATTTTCTCTTTTCTTTCACTGTGCTTTCAAAAGTCTGATCACCAGCATTTTCTTCTTTTCTCGCTTTGTTTTCAAAGGTCTTTATTTTCAAGATCGCAATAACATGTGACAGTTTGGTAAGAGTTAACTGTTAACCCTTTACCACACAATCCCAACTTTTAACGACCATGAGAAAGATGCCTTTTGAAAACATTGTGGGAAAAGGAGAAAATGCTGGTAACCAGCATTTTCTCCTTTTCCCACAATGTTTTCTACCTTATCAAAGACAGAAATCATCACTTCAGCTACATTATTTTTTGCCGTCTGCAAATGCTTTCAATTTAGTTGAATTTAAAATTTTGTTGTTTTGTAAAGAGTTAAAGTGTCTTGTAAACCCAATGGACATTTTCATTCTAGGAAAAGACCCAGATAATTGCAATTTTGTGGCTGTCTTAGGTCTGTAGTGCTATAGCAAAGTCACAACAGTACAGATCAAAGATCAGACTGTACGTTCTGTGCAGTCTGATCTTGATCTATATTGGCTGCAAATGCAACTATAGCAGTGAAAGCCGCTTTAAGGGTTTAGATAATCTGTTATCTGATAAACCAGTTCCTGTGGGCTCACAAAAACCATGGAAATACCGAACATGTAATCTGAGGACATTGCAGTACACATTATTTACTTCTTATAAAGTAATCCCGTCTTTATGCGACCAAAAAAAGGAGGCTATTTGAAATTTTCTCAAAAAGGAAAAAATGCAGAAACCAACATCCTCTTTTTTACCCACAATGGCTTCTACCCTTTGACTCTTTACCACACAACAAAATTTTGGACTGGTCCAAATTGAAAGCATTTACAGATGATAAAATAAATATGCCTCAAAATTTGAAATTTGTTTTTGGAAAGATAGAACCAACCCTGAGGAAAAAGGCTTCTGGCTACACTTTGGAAAAAAGAACACAATGCTTGTAAACAGCATTTTCTTCTTTTCCTTTTATGTTTCCTAGTCACATTAAATTTTTTCTCCTTCAAATGTGTTAAATTTGAACAATTAAATTTTGCTGTCCAGTTAAGATTACTAGTTAGCTGAGAACAAATTATGAAACAATAGCAGTACTGGCCCAAGTTCGTTTTCACCCTTTAGCAAACAACAAAATCTAGGACTAGACCAAACTGAAAGCATTTGCAGAGTACAAATTAAATGTAATTCATATGATGATTTCTGTCTTTAATAGGGTAGAAAACATTAAGGGAAAAGGAGAAAATGCTGGTTACCAGTAACCAGCATTTTCTCCTTTTCCCGCAAGGTTTTCAAAAGGCTATCCTCAGGGTCATTAAAACTCCAGATAAAGAGTTGAATGGTTAGTTCCATAATGTCTTCGAAACAATATGAAGATAAACAAGAGCACTGCATTCAAGTGTCAACCCTCAGCTACAGTTGCTTTTAGAAGAAGATCGATTTTCAGAGAAAAATTTTAGCATGCGAGTGCCCACACTTGGCTGTACTTGCTTATAGAAAATAGAAAAAGACTGATTTTCTGAAAGAGTTCTACATCAAAACAGGGGCATAACTGTGCCAAAAATTCTTTGATGGTTATCTGCCATACTGGTATGGGTTCCCCTTTGATAGTTAAGGATAAGGCACCCTAATGGGATTCGTGTAATATTGCCTTTCATCACCAAAATTGTACAGATTTGGCTAAGACTCGGGTAATCCGTAATCGATGCGGGGAAGCAATGTCTTTTGGCCGATTGTTTATGGATTACCCGACTCTTAGCCGAATCGATACGTTTTTTCGGCGAAGAAAGGCGATGTTACACCAATCCCATAGGGGTGCCCTATCCTTAATAACTTGTTGAGTTTGAACTACCATAAATATTTTCATTAATTATTAGGATAATATAAAATTTTTGCACCACAGTGACGATGCAGACAATGACAGGGCTATGACAATACCTTGAGGATTTTCGCTGAAAACAACTGAGCTAAAAATCAAAGTTCAAAGATACAAATCTACCATTCCATCCTCAAAGGTAATTACGAAGTATTTTAACACTTCAGACACAAACAAAGACACTTCTTTAACCCTTTACCATACAATCCAGAGTTTTAAAGACCCTGAAAGAGAAGGCTTTTGAAAACATTGTGGGAAAAGGAGAAAATGCTGGTAACCAGCATTTTCTCCTTTCTTCACAATGTTTTCTACCCTATCAAAGACAGATATCATAATGTTTGCAACATTTGTCATCTGTGATTGCTTTCAAATTGCTAGAGTCCAGAGTTTTGTCCTATGGTGAAGGGTCAAAGTTAACTACAAAGTATTTTAATACTTCAGACACAACAGAGACACTCCTTTAACAAACTAAGAAAAAACATGATTCAATCCTTATATGGTACAAGTACTTTTTAACTGATCTATTCCAATAATTCAAATAAAGATAACAGATTTGAAGATGACAGACACCAATCAACTATTCCCTCATTCTGAATTAATTACTGAGTATTTTAACACCTCAGACACAACATATAGATTTTCTCCAAACGTTCTACAAAGTATCAAACTAGCCTTGCGTGAAACACATGAGCAAATCTGCGATATGAATAAATGTACAACCCTTTTTTGAAGTATGTCGCCCTTTTGTTCTGCATTGTCAAAATCACAGATAGTTTATTGTGTTTGAAATTTTAGAAAAAAAAAAAACCACACACACATCTTCTGTAAAGGATAATAGAAAAACTTTATGTAGATATATGGAATCTAAATGTACAGCAAACATTGTAAGGTCATGTGTCAAATTTAACTCTTTGCCACATAATCCCAATTTTAATGAGCCTTTGGAAGATGGTTTTTGAAAACATTGTGGGAAAAGGAGAAAATGCTGGTAACCAGCATTTTCTCCTTTTCCCACAATGTCTTCTAGCCCATCAAAGAACAAAGTCACCATTTAAGCTAGAGTGAATTAGTCGCTTGCAAATGCTTTCAATTTGGTTGAGTCCAAAATTTGATCATTTGGTAAAGAGTTAACACCAATAGTGTCTAATGAACTCACGATATGTTTCCTTTTGTCGTTTTGTTTATAAAAGCCTTTTGCAGCAAATGCTTATATCAATAGATCTTAAATGATCAAAGGCCTGATTTGTGCATTTGAATGGTGTGTTATGCTGGTTTAAATGCTGTTTCAGTTGCATCACAGTGACAGCTCACCTAGTCCTGTCTTTTTTAGTATTGACTGGTATTATTTCCTGCATAAAAGGAATGACAGAGCTGATGCTTTTGAAGAAAACCCTTTTGAAATAAAGCCTGCAGTGATTTTGGTGTTTAATGCCATTATCTCGGTCTTATAACAGTAGTCATCGCACCTATCTATGCATTCATGGACCTTGATGGCAAAAGCTTTTTAAAACATTGTAAGTAAAGGAGAAAATGCATTTTCTCCTTTTCCAACAGCGTTTTCAAAAGCCCTCCTCCTCAAGGTCAATAAAACATGGGATCATTTGATACATAGTGAAGCTACAGACATGCTGTCAGTAAAAAGCATAATAAGGTGGGGCAAAAAGTAGCAAATTGTATCAACCCTTTCCCAAACAACAAGTTGTTGACTCCTTCGAATTAAAACTACCTGCCTACAACAATTCAAAATTGTTACAAATGTGCTGTAGCTCTCAGAAAGAGTGAATAACATTGTTGGAAAAGGAGACAATGTTAATTTTTGCCACAATTTTTTTCAAAAGTCCTCTTCTTCAGGGTTATTAAAACATATGATTGTTTGGGTAAAGGGTTAACAAAATTCGCAGTCAACCAACCATGGTTCACTGCATACTGCATTTTCCCTTAGCATAACTGGAACATCTTGAGTCAGTTTTGCCGCAAGTGTAGATCAAGATTAGGTTTAACAATGTGCAGGCTGATCCCTAGTCAATGGCAAAACTGAGATACTGTTGGAAAAGGTGTAAAGTAACGAAAAAGCTAAGATCCTTGTTAAAAATGTCAATGACAGTAATTTAAAAGCACCCAGGTTGATTGAATGAATGATATTTTACCCACTTTCAGCCATATCTACTTAATTTAGTTGTGTTCTTGGGTTTTAACAGCACTAGGCTAGGGCTCTGAAGTGTCTTGCTCAAGAAAACTCCAAAAAATGATTGACAGATTGATTGTTTGGTGTTTATCACCATTTTCAACATTATTTCAGCTATACTATAGCAGACAGTGCACCTAACCATGTTTTCCTGAAGTTTCTTCAACCAGTACTTTGCACAATATTCTTCCCAAGCTACTGGCTGCTTTGGCACATAACCATCAATAAAACAATGATCAGTGGTGAGAGAGAAATGAATCCTGTTGCAATGACTATCATCAATCCTCGAAAGGAAAAACGCTGAGCTGGCGATTTGAACTAGCAACCCCTTGTTCTTGAGTCCTGTTGGCTACCGACTGTGCTACTGTGGCTCTGCTATTGCTTATTTGCACTGAGTGCACAAAGTAGCAAAAATAATAGGTCAAGGATCAAATGCATGTTCTGTGCAGTCTAATCTTTATCTCTTTAAAAATATTTTTCATAATGATAGGGGCTTGGATTTAATTAGAACATCAAAATGTCAAATTGATATTCAAAACTATCATGTAAAGAAATAAATCCAGTCCATCATGGTTAAAGTTTTTAACCTTTCAACTCATCTATACACACTACTCTTTGTATGACAAAAATATCAGGCTTTAACAAGCATGAGAAAGGAAGCATATGAAGACAATGGGGACGAAGGAGAAAAAGCTGGTTAACTGCATTTTCTCCTTTCAGCACACTGTTTTCAAACCTTGAAAATACAGTCATTTGAGCAGCATTTGATTTTAGGTCTGCAAATGCTTTCAATTTGGACCAATCTAAAATTTTGTTGCTACCAAAGGAAAAATTTTACACTTGTCTTAATTCACAGTTGTTGTAGAGGACCAATTAATGTGCTGCTCAAATGATAAAACCTGACTCTAACATGGTAAAAAACACTGTGGGAAAAGGAGAAAATCCAGCATTTTCTCCTTTTCCCGCAATGTTTTCAAAAGGTTTCTTACCCAGGGTCTTTAAATTTAGGATTGTGTGTTAATGGGTCGAGAAACATCAAATACCCTGGGAAATGAATCCGCCACAGAAAATTTTTAAAAACCTCTGTAACAATCTTGATTAAATTCTATCAATATTCAGTAAGTGAATGCACATGAAAACATGATGACAAAAGATGAAATTGCTTGGTAATGACCACCTTTTGTTAAAAAAGTTTACAAAATCAGTCTGCTGCGAGAGCAAAGAATTAGCCCTCTACTAGTTGACTAACTCATAAAACTTGTCCACAAAACATTGTCCACAAAGCATTTCCAGACAGCAAATCAAATGTTGCTTAACCCTTTATCACACGAGAAAAATTTAGACTTGTCCAAATTGAAAGCATTTGCAGACATCAATTTAAATTTGGCTCAAATGATGGAATTTGTCTTTGACAGGGTAGAAAACATTGTGGGAAAAGGAGAAAATGCTGGTTACCAGCATTTTCTCCTTTTCACACAATGTTTTCAAAAGACTTCTTCTTCAGGGTTGTTAAAACTCGGGATTGTGTGGTAAAGAGTTAACCATTTACACACAATCCCATGTTTTAACGACCCTAAGAAAAGAACGCTTTTGAAAACATTTTGGGAGAAGGAGAAATCCCAATACTTGTGCCACATTTACTATGTGGCTTCCAATTTGGGTCTGTCTATAATTTTGTCATGAAGTAAAGGGTTAAATGATAAGACTGGTCTTTAAAAGGAAGGAAAAGAATTCCGGGAAACAGATCAGCATTTTCTAGCTTTCCCAGAGCCTGTTTTCAAAAGTCTTTCTCAAGGTTGTGAACCCTTTTCCAAGCAATACTGTGTTGAAATGGTCTGGTAACCAGCACTTTCTTCTTTCCCACAATGTTTAACACAATTCCTATCATTTGGGCAACATCTGATTTTGTGGTCTGCAAATATTTTCAATCAGACAAAGTCTACAATTTTGCCATCTGGTAAAGAGTCAAAGAGGCAAAGGTGAACCCATTACTGCACAGGATATTTTGAGAAAGAGAGTCAAGTATTCCTTGACCTTCAAGATTATCTGCAACAATTGCATTTTTACTTCACATTATCCCATATAAAGGGCTTTTTGTGGCCACTTAAACAGGCTGAAGAAATGAACATGCCCCCTTGCTGTCTGTAGTGTTAGACCAAGCACTGCTATGTCAAAATCTTAACCCAATTTTAATGACCTTGGGAAAATAGACTTTTGAAAAGATTGTTGGAAAGACAACAAGATCAACACATGCGGGTGCCAATGCTAGGCCACAGTTGCTTGATTTTCAGTGAAGATTTTAAGCTGAAAAAGAGGCATAACTGTGTCAAAATTACTGTAATGGTTATCTGCCCTAGTTGTATGGGTTCCCCTTTCAGTAGTTAAAAAATGTCTGAATTTGAAGTAAATATCTTCAGAAATAACAGACATTTTTAGAAAAAGTCATTTCTTTTTTTAATTTTTAAGTCAAAAAAGGGGCATAACTGTGTCAAAAATATTTTAATGGTTGCCTGCCCCTGTTGTATGGGTATCCTTTGTGATATTTAACAAAATGTTCAAGTTTGAAGTAAATATTTCAGTAATAACAGGGATATTACAAAATGTCAAAGTTTTGCAAGACAATGATGCAGACAACACTAGGGTTATGACAATAAACTGTTGTTTTCTTTGAAAACAGCTGAGCTAAAAATGCTGGTAACAAGAAAACAATGTAGAAGAAGGAGAAAATTAATGCTGCTTGTCAGCATTTTCTCCTTTTTCCACGATGTTTTCTGTTCTTTTGAGTCACGCCTGCCCGAGTAGCTCAGTGGTTAGGGTATCGGACTCATGACCTGGTGATTGTGAGTTCGATACCCTGTTGAGGCAAATTTTCTTTCTGGCTATTTTTCATCTCTCACCTCTGATGCATGTGAGAAAGTTGTGTCAGCACTGGTGTGAGAAAGCCAGGAAACACATGGGTGCATCACTGACCGCCTTGATATGACCTAAGCTGTTAAAACGGTGTTAAAACTCCAATTCAATCAATCAATCAATCAATCTTTTGTGCCACATCAAAATTAATGTCAGCAAATGCTTACAAGAATAATACTTTACAAAACAGCAAAATGCCAGTCTTGCAGAGATAGATTGTGTCATCTGGGCCATTTCAAATCAGTCGTCTGCAGATGCTTTCAATATAGACAAATCGTCTGGTAAAGAGTTTAAAGATGAGTTACAGTTCACAGCCATTGCTGCGTTGCTACTGACAGAGTTCACTTTTTTAATTCTCTTTTTCTAAAAACAAATCACATCATCTTCAATGACAAATTTCTAAAAAGAAATACAAAAAAAGCAGCCCTTCAAAAACACATACAAGAAAATGGCTCTTTTAGGCACAAATACTGTATACGGGGATATATGCGTGTGTCGAAAAATTTGTGAAATTACCGATTACGGACGTTTTGCATACAGAAATGTCTGCGAATTCAAGACACTTGGTATTCTTGAGGTAAAATATGCGAACAGAAAAGTTTGTAAATTTTTCAAATTCGCAACAATGTCCACATCCCAAAAATTTCCACTTATACTGTAATCATTAAGCTATAACCTTAACTCTAAACCACATGGCAAAATTTTAGAAGGGTCCAAATTGAAGGTGTTTGCAGACGACAATTAAAATGTGGCTCAAATAATGCAGTTTTTCTTGGAAAATGGTAGAAAACAGTATGGGAAAAGGAGAAAATGCTGCTGACCAGCATTTCTCCTTTTCCCACAATGTTTTCAAAAGCTTTCTTTCTCAGAGTCCATAAAACTTGGCATTGTGTGGTACAGGGTTAAATGGTCAAATATAATGAACATTTTCTTTTGGGCCTTTATGGGCAACATATTAGAAATGGATCAAGGATCAAACTGTATGTTTGAGCACTCTGATCTTAATCTGTACCATCCCAAAACACTATTTGCACTTAGTCTAAGAAAGCCTCCCATCATTTATACATGGTAAACACACAAAATTTATTCCTCCGACAATTTCATTGTGAACACTACCTGACTGACAGGTCTAACTTTATCTCTTATCCCTTTACTAAACAATCCCGACTTTTAACGACCCTGAGGAAGAAAGCTTTTGAAAACATTGTGGGAAAAGGAGAAAATCCCATCATTTGAGTATCATTGTTTTTTTAAGCATGCAAATACTTTGAATGACTACAAGTCTAAAATTTTGTCATTAAAATTTAGTAAAGGGTGAAGTATTGCTCCAATGATGAAAATTTTCTTTATCAGTGTAGAAAAAACAGTGAGGAAAAGGGAATATGATGTTCACCAGCATTTTTTCCATTTTAATGTTTTCCAAAACCTTCTTCCGCAGAATTGTTGTTAAGCCAAGTAGCTAGCAATATACAATGCTTGCAAAGAAGGGGATGGGAGTGTGAATCCCAGGATCTGCCATGCTCCTTTCTAAGATTGATGATAATCATCATGAAAGTACATGTATTCGTATCTCTCACTACTATACATTGCTTTGACAAAATAGATTAGAAAATGTGCTGTGGGAAGTACTTTTAAACCTTTACCACACAACAAAATTTTAGACTGGTCCAAATTGAAAGCATTTGCAAACGACAAAATAAAAGTGACTGAAAATTTGAAATTTGTTTTGTGAAGGGTAGAAAACATTGTGAGAAAAGGAGAAAATGCTGGTTAAAGTGTGGCTAAAATGATTGGATTTTTTCTAAAAGATTAGAAAAAATTGTGGGAAAAGGAGAAAATGCTGGTTACCATCATTTCCTCCTTTTCCCAGAATATTTTCAAAGGTCCTTTTTCCAAGGGTCGTTGACATGTGGGATTGTGTGGTAAAGGGTTAAAAGGAACTCAAGGATTGATGCTGTGATAACCCTTTACCACAAAATTCCACTTTTCAACAACCTTGAGGATGAAGGCTTTTGAAAACAATTTGGGAAAAGGAGAAAATGGTGGTAACTAGCATTTTCTCCTTTTTTCACAATGTTTTCTACCCTTTCAAAGACAAATTCCTAAATTTGAGCTACATTTTAAATGCACATCTGCAAATGCTTTGGATTTGGATGAGTCAAAAATTTTGTCGCTTGGTAAAGAGATGATTCCGAAACAATAATGCAAAAGATGTTAAACCACTACCACATGGCAAAATTTTAGACCTATCCAAATTAAAAGCATTTGCAGACGACAATTTCATAGTGGCTCAAATGATACAATTTTTTCTTTGATAGACTAGAAAACTTTGTGGGAAAAGGAGAAAATGCTGGTTACCAGCATTTTCTCCTTTTCCCACAATGTTTTCAAAAGGTTTCTTTCTCTGGGTCGTTAAAACTACGGATTGTGTGGAAAAGGGTTTAACATAATACATACAATCAATACAGCTGTAACAACTCACTATATTTTTGGGTAAAGGGTCAGATCAGAGCTACAAAAGTTTTGCAAACAAAGTCAAGAGGTAAAGCACTGTAAAGCATCTGATAAGCAGGTCGAAACCCTGATGGAAGTTTATCATTTAAAACTTTACCAAACATTCCCAAGTTTTAACAACCTTAGAATATAAAGCTTTTAAAAACTTTATAAAAAAAGGGGAAAATGCTGGTAACCAGCATTTTCTCCTTTTCCTAGAATGTTTTTGACTCTATCAAAGACAAATCCCATCATCATGCTTTAAATAATCACGATTAATGTGTTGTCTGTCATTGCTTTGAATTTGTCCTTGGTTGTGAGGTAGAGCATCGGCCTTGTAACCATAAGGCCGTGAGTTCAATACCCAGGAGCAGGAGTCAACTTTGCAACTGTTCACTGGCCCACACATTCGGCGTGAATACTGGTGTAGTTCCCAGGAAGCAGAATCGAGAGAGCTTAGTATAAGTTGCAAGAACTTGTTTCTCAATTGATTAAGAAATAATCTTCTTTCTACCGTGGTTTATCGTTCAATAAACCACATTGTGAGTTATGAGGCGCAATGAATAAACCACTCGGGCTATCGCCCTCGTGGATTATTTATTGTGCCTCATAACTCACAACTGTGGTTTATTGAACGATAAACCATGATAGAAAGAAGATTATTTCTTAAATAAAAATGCAGTTGTGAGTTATGAGGCACAATGAATAATCCATGAGGGCGATAGTCCAAGTGGTTTATTCATTGCATCTCATAACTCACAACGTGGTTTATTGAACGATAAACCACGATAGAAAGAAGATTATTTCGATTCTAACATGACCAACTCTTAATGAAAGGAAAACAAGTGCATACTTAGAGTAAAAACGCGGTTGCAGATTATATTCCATTGAATAACTTACTTACTTACTTTATACAGAATGACGTCACTCTATATAGAATGACGCAGATTTTAACCATGCTTTCGTTGCACTGTGTTTATAAAGCTGATTTCAAGTGTCATGTTAGAATGTAAAATAAATATGTTTAAATTAATCATTTGAACAAGCAAATATTGTCGCATGGTAAAAAAGGGTTAATATCTATGAGTCTAGAATTATAGTAACGTGTTATCAATAAACTAAATACTTGTGAAAGCAAGTTGCAAAATGTGAAAGTACACAAAATGAGCAATTTTCCCATTTACTATGGTGTCTAGTAGTCAGCATGTTGAGAAATGCTTGACACTTTGCCAAACAAACCAGTGTTTTAAAAACCCTGGGCAGGAAGGCATTTGAAAAAATTGTGGGAAAAGACAATGCTGGTAACAAACATTTTCTCCTTTTCCAACAATGTTTTCCAACCCTATGAGAGAAGTTACTCTAATTACCAATTTTAAATCTGTTGTCTGAAGATGTTTAACAACTGGGAAGAGTCTAAAATTTGTTGTTTGGTAGAGAGAGAGAGAGAGAGAGAGAGAGAGAGAGAGAGAGAGAGAGAGAGAGGTTTAATAAGGGAGATAACTGTAAAAGTAATACATAAGTTTACAATAACAGTTATCTTTATCAATATCTTCTTACTTTGTGTTGTTACTGTTTGAGTACATATTAAGTATGTATGCATGTTAAAAAAATTACCCAAGATGATTAAACTTTGAAAAGACACCTGTTTACCCTTCTTCCACAGAAAAAAAAAATAGCTAACATTCTGTACTAATTAGCAATCAACATTTTTTCATGAATAAAAAGATATTTTGTGTCTGTAGAAAAAGCCTACCGGTAATTGTGTTAGTTTTTTGGCTCTCAGGTGGAATGATAAATGCTAAAGAAAATCAGTTCTCCTACAGCTATGATCAAACTGCAAGTTCTGTCCAGTTTAATCTTTATCTACACTACCTACAAAAATACTGCATATATCTTTCTCTTCCTAGGGACAAATTAAAAACTTAATGAGTTCAAATCAATTTATTTAACCCTTTACCACACAATCCCGAGTTTTAATGACACTGAAGAAGGAGCCTTTTGCAAACCTTGTGGGAAAAGGAGAAAATGATGGTAACCAGCATTTTCTCCTTTTTCCACAATGTTTTCTACCCTTTCCAAAACAAATTTCAATCTTTCAGTCACATTTATTTTGTCATCTGCAACTACTTCCAATTTGGACTAGTCTAGAATTTGTCATTGGTAAAGAGTTAATCATATAAGATTACAAGAACCAGTATATATTTCTTATATAAGCTTAAAATATGCATTATATTTCAATACATTTTCAATATATCAGACAGTTATTGTTGTGCTTACCTTTTCTGTCTATTAATCAGAAAAAAAAAAACCAATAATAATATTTTATAAATACAAACATAAATTCTAACAACAGACAATAAAATAATATCATCTTAAAACTATCACAAATTAACAACATAAATAGAGAATAAGTTGAGAGACTTTGTCTAAACCCTTTACCAAAAATCCTTTTGAAAACATTGTGGAAAAAGGAGAAAATGCTGGTAACCAGCATTTTCTCCTTTTCCAACAATGGTTACTTCCCTTTCCATCATTATTTTAGGAGCTAGCATTGCCATGTTATTATCTTAACAATCAAGAAAACACAAACAATTTTCACCTATAATTTTTAACTCACCTATAACGGATTGAGGCCGAATCTTTCTTGCATGCATGCTCTTTCTCTTACTCTGTATCTTAGGAGATTCCTGAAACAGGACAGAAAGTACATGGATGTGACATGCATGTATATTTCTTTTAACTCTTTACCATACGACAAAATTTTGCCCTTGTTTAAATCCAAAGCGTTTGATGACAAGTTAAATGTGCCTCGAGTGGTTAGATTTGTCTTTGAAAGGCCAGGGCTCATACTAGTATTCTCCAATCATTCTTTGTTTCATTCATATCTTAGTATTATTCTAGATTTAGATAGTAACACAACTTCTGATTGGCTTAACCATTTGGTTTAGCCAATAAAAAGTTGTGTTAGTTTCAAATTTTGAAAATTCTTGTGATTTACACAAAGAATGTTAAGACTGGTTGGTGATACAGATACATTAAGCCCCCCTTTCACAGAGAATGGGTCAAAATATTGAAATCTAATATAGCAACTTCAAGTGATCAAGAAAAATTAAGCATAAGTTTTATAAACACTCAAACTTCTTTGTCAACAGACTTAAAAAATACAGCATGCAACACCATGCAATCGTAGAAATTGCTCACTAGGATCACATTATGCAGGTGATAATGTTCTAATCTGAAAAATGGTGGAAAATTGTGGAAATGTATCGACATAATGTGAAAGTTTTTTATCCCTTTACCACACAATCCCAACTTTTCACGACCGTGTGAGAGAAACCTTTTGAAAACATTGTGGGAAAAGGAGAAAATGCTGGTAACCAGCATTTTCTCCTTTTCCCACAATGTTTTCTTTGCTTCCTAAAACAAATTTCAATTTTTGAGTCACATTTATTTTGCCGTCTGCAAATGCTCTCAATTTGGACCAGTCTAAAATTTTGTCGTTTGGTAAAGAGTTAAAGAAACCCTTGTCATGCTTAATGAATGAAACATGCATTCTCAGTCAGAACTAAAGTAGCCTGGGCTTCAGTCCATTCATTTTTTTCCTTTTCTATCATTTAGACATTACTTGGTCAAAAATAACAGAAGAGGTAAACAGATAGCTGCTGCAATAGCAGACCACAATTAGAATAGCATGATACAGAGTAATAATTAAGAAATTATCACAGCCTGGACCCAGGCTAGTACTAAAGATGCATTATGTTGTAATTTTGTCCAAAAACTACCACAGAACCGGTTAGTGTAGATCCACAATCAGACCGCAAGTGCTGTGCTGTCTGATCTTGATCTACACTGTCTGCTTATGCAATTACAACCACATTAAATTACCAGCACATATGTATCATTTTATGTTTAATCCACCATTGAATTTTCCTACAACAGAGTTTAATAATTCATCTCACAACAGGACATGGCACATATTTGTTTCCCTTTGGCTGTATCACCTAGATCTATAAACCCTTAGAGTTATAAAATAAAGCTCTTATTGTTTTTGTAGTCTGCGAAGACTGAATGAATTAATGAATGTTGTTTTATGGTGTTTCAACAGCTCTGGTCATTTAGCATGCATGTATGTATTAGAAGATGATAAAGTACAATTTCGTGCTTCAAAAGATTTGAACAAAATGATAATAGCAAAAAGTGTTATATTAAGAGGGGTGTGCCAAGATCAAGATCAGATTGCAGAGAACCTGCAATCTGATCCCAGCTCCTTACTGTCTGTTTTTGTGAGATATCCTGTATCATTAAGCAATTACAAGATCCGTACTTCTAACAACCATGACAGAAAAAAAACTTGCAAAATCATTTTTGGAAAAGGAGAAAAGGCTGGTAACCAGCAACATTCTCCTCTTTTAACCCTTTACCACACAATCCCGACTTTTAACGACCCTGAGAAAGAAGCCTTTTGAAAACATTGTGGGAAAAGGAGAAAATGCTGGTAACCAGCATTTTCTCCTTTTACCACAATGTTTTCTACCCTTCCCAAACCAAATTTCAATTTTTCAGTGACATTAATCTTGTCGTCTGCAAATGCTTTCAATTTGGACTAGTCTGTAATTTTGTCGTTTAGTAAAGAGTTAACAATTACCTCTCAGAGACAAAGTCCATTATTTGAGCCAAATTTAGTCTAAAATTTTGTCATTTGGTGAAGAGTTAAAAGACAGAATTTCCTTCCCTGTACCCTTTACCTGACGCCAATATTTAACTCTACCAAACAACAATATTTAACCCGTTACCACACTGCAAAATTTTAGACTGGTCCAAATTGAAAGCATTTGCAGACGACAATTTCAAAGTGGCTCAAATGGTGCAATTTTGCTTTGATTGGGTAGAAAACTTTGTGGGAAAAGGAGAAAATGCTGGTTACCAGCATTTTCTCCTTTTCCCACAAGGTTTTCAGAAGGCCTCTTTTTCAGGGGCGTTAAAAGGCGTCATTGTGTGGTAAAGGGTTAAGACTACATGTAGTTCAAATTGAAAACATTTGCAGACAACAAAATAAAAGTGACTCAAATTTTGAAGATTGTTTTGGGAAGAATAGAAAATATTGTGGGTAAAGGAGAAAATGCTGGTTACCAGCATTTTCTCCTTTTCCCACAGTGTTTTCAAGAGGCTTCTTTTTCAAGGTCGTTAATAGTCGGGATTGTGTGGTAAAGGGTAAAGACTTGCCTAGTTTGAAAACAGCAGCAGACATCTTATCTTCATGTAAAAAAAAAGAATTATGGGAATTGTTTTTTGAGAGGATAGAAAACAATGCCACCAGCATTTTCTCCTCTTCCAGCAATGTTTACAAAATGTCTCTTTACTTCAGGTATTTAACCTTTTCCCATGTGGAAAAATTTTTCGTCCATACTGAAGGTATTTACAGACCACAATTCAAAAGTTTCTAAAATGATAATATTTGTCCTTGCGTACATGTAGGTAGAAAATATTGTGAGGAAAGGAGAAAATGCTGGTCAACAGCATTTTCTCCTTTTCCCACAATGTTTCAATTTTTTTAAGTCTTCTTTCTCAGGGTCATCAAAACTCTGGATTGTGTGGTAAAGGGTTAAAAAATAGGTAAAGGGATAGAAGTAAGTGTAAAAACAGCCAGTATGGTTCTGTACATGTATTTTAACATCAATGTTCATCCTGAGTATTTTCAGAACCATCTTCAAGAATGGACAATAAAACCCAATATATGGTAATGCTTTTAATTGGAAATTTCCTATCTATACAACTGCATGAATTTTAAAAATAATCAGAAAAGCAAACTTTCAAATACTTTCAACCCTTTACCATCTAATCCCGAGTTTTAATGACCTTGAGGAAGAAACCTTTTGAAAGCATTGTGTTAACAGATAACCAGCATTTTCTCCATTTCCCAAAATGTTTTCTACCCTTTCAGAGACTAATCTCACCATTTCAGCAACATTTACTTTGCCAACTTCAAATGCTTTCAATTTGAACAAGTCTAAAAATTTATTGGTAAAGTGTTAATTAGTTTTATACTGTTATGGTAAATCATAAAATTTAGTCCTCCATCCCCAATTAAAACATTACTTTAAGCAGTTTTATTATTTACCATACTGTGTTAAATATAGTACAAGCTACTTTTGACTCCAAATACATCAAATTGTCGGTTTACTTCAAAAACCTCATAACTACAGCTTGAAACAAGCTGTAGTTACGAGGTTTTTTAAGTAAACAAACGATATTCAAGTAAGTAGAAAGGGTTTCAATAACATCTGTTACCAACAACATGTAATGAAGGAGTAAGCAAGGTCACTTCTCATTCAACACTTTTCCCTACGCTTCTCTACTTTAAAGACAACATTATTTTGTCATCAATGGGCAAAAAAACAAGAGGGCCATTGGCCTAAGGCGTTCACCTGAGTAAATTCATCTAGGGCTGATAAAGCTGAAAAGATCCTGGTTGTGATGATGTAAATCACATGACTGTAAGTGACCTACTTTTTGACCAATTTTACCTATTTTTGAACTTGTCAGAGTAATCATCAAGACAAACATTCTGACAATGTTTCATGAGTATCAGACTGAAAATGTGGCCTCTAAACTGCTCACAAGGTTTTTTGCAAAGATTTGTCCCAGTGACCTACCCAAGGTAATTCAATTTGGAACAAGTCTGATATATCATCAAGACAAACATTCTGACCAAGATTCATGAGTATCAGACTAAAAAAGTGGCAAAGTTTTTCAAATATTTGTCCAAATGACATACTTTTTGACCTGACATGAACCAATTTTGATCATGTACTACTAGATTTTATCAAGACAAACATTCTGATGAAGTTTCGTGAGTTTAGGACTGAAAATGTGGCTTCAAAATAGCACACAAGGTTTTTGTATTTTGGATGATTTGGTACAATGACCTTTTTGACCCAGTTTGGATCTTGTCTCAGCTATCATTAAGACAAACATTCTGGCTCATTTTCATGAGTAACGGGCTCAAAATGTGGCCTCTAGAGTACACCAAGAGTTTATTTAAGGTTTAGCCCAGTGACAAACTGTTTGACCAGAAGTGACCGAATTCAACATATGTCCTAGATTCCAACACAATCTCCATCATTTAAGTCATATTGAATTTGTCCACTACAGATACTTTCAATTTGAATAAGTACATGTATAAGATTTTGTTGCATGGTAGTTAAACAAGCCAATAAATAACAAAAATTTCAGAACTAGACCTACCATAATTTTGTCATTCTGGACCAAAATTTGCATAATGGCTGCTTGTTGAAAGTTAACCATTGAAATATAAGACAACAGAAACAAAATGCATCTGATATGTTTTGCAGATTGTTAAATGCATTGTGTGCAACATTAAAGGGACTTTAAACCAGATTCTGTTTAGCAAAAATTTTTCAGAAAATGTTAACAAAGACTGCCAACTTTCATTAGTGAGAAAACACAATAAATTACTAGGTTTTTCTGTATTTTTGCTGTAAAATTTCCTATATCATTAGTAACAGTGAACGCATTATTGCAAAACAAGGGACAAATACATTTTTAATCCAGGAAAATTTCAGTTAGCTCCATAGCTCAGTGGTAGACTTGCCAACTATGGTTTTGAAGGCCTTTGGTTCGAGTTCCACCATATGCATTTTTTTTTCAGCAGTTTTTTGTTTTTTCCCCAACTAGGAGTAAACAGTCACATCCTAACAATTTTTCCTCACAAAATATTAACTTTCTTTCACCCTCTCTAAAAGAATTTGGGTTAAAATCTGGTTTCAAATCTTTGAAGCACTGGTCTTGGCAAACAGTTTGATGAATTAAAGATCAGAAATACTGTTGTTTTTACTGAATAGGCAAAAGTCACGCAAAATGGATACTGGTTAAAAAGGAAGTATTGAAAAGGTATCATACAAAGAAAAAGAAGCTGATATTTTCTGCAGTTTATAACATGCATACTGTACAAGATTATAGAAAGGCTGGTAGTGCTGACTTGAATGACCCTTTATCCCTTTACAACACAATCCCAAGTTTAACAACCATGATAGAAAAGACTTTTGAAAACAATTTTGGGAAAAGAAGAAAATGCTGGTAAGCAGCATTTTCTGCTTTTCCCTAATTGTTTCCTACTCTTTTATGGATTAATCCCACCACTTAAGCCACATTTAATATGTAATCTATAAATGCTTTGGATTTTGACAAGTCCAACATTTTGTGGTTTGGTGAAGAGTTGATTAACCCATTACCACACAATCCCGACTGTTTACGACCCTGAGAAGAGGCCTTTTGAAACCATTGTGGGAAAAAGAGAAAATGCTAGTGACCAGCATTTTCTCCTTTTCTCACAAAGTTTTCTATCCTTCTCGAAATAAATTTTAGTATTTCAGTCACATTTATTTTGTCGTCTGCAAATGCTTTCAAATCGGACTAGTCTAAAATTTTGTCGTTTGGTAAAGAGTTAATCCTTTACAAGATGATAAAATTTTACTCTAAGCACATAGAGACAACAAGTTAAATGTGGCTCATCTGAGGGTATTTTTCACTGAAAGGGTAGGAAACACTGAAGGAATAGGAAATAAATGCTGATTACCAGCATCATTTTCTCCTTTTTCCATGACATTTTCAGATGGTTGTTACGACTTGGGATTGTTTGATAAAGAGTTAACAAAAAAATGAACAACTACCACTGTTTTTGGTACTGTAAGGTGATCTTTATCCAGCTGGAAAAATATATTAAAGTCTAATTACCGTCTGCAACAACCTGTTTTTTCTACTGACCATATTTTTGAACACATTTGATTTGAGCTGTGCGCTGTGAAAAGTGGACTTAATGCATCTGCAATAAGTATCTACTGAGGTCAGCTTGCGCAGTCCGTGCAGGCTGATCTTGGTTGAAACTTTTTGCCATTGGTCAATTTTCTCATGTCAAAGGACAAGTGTACCTCATGATCCAGTCAATTGTTATACAAAATGGGAGTTTATAGATCCATAACTATGTGATGACTTGCTTGGTATCATGCACCGAGGAGATGCATTAAACTCCCTTTTGTCAGAGCATGGTCTTACAAATAATATCCGTAACAAAGAAAAAAATGCATAGCAGAAATACAGGGACCGGGCAGGATTCGAACCTAGAACGCCCGGACAAAATGCCAACACCAAAACCACTGAGCTAAAGAGAATTCTCCCCAACGCAGTTGTCAGGTATTGTATTTAAATCGGGATGAAGCCATGCATGCAGGAGTGGTCTCCTGTAACACACCCCCTCAAAAAGTCATCATTTATTGATGACTCAAAGCCGTATTAGGCAGAAAGTCAGTTTTTGGACAACAAATGGGATTAATGGCTCACTGGCCAATCCTGGACGAGCCCCCATCTTACGAACAAAGTCCATAAGAGAGAAACAAATGAACAAATGCATAGCAGAAATACAGGAATCGGGCAGGATTCGAACCTAGAAAGCCCGGACGAAAGGCCAACACCATAACCACTGAGCTAAAGAGAATTCTCCCTAAATCAGTTGTTAGGTATTGTATTTAAATCGGGATGAAGCCATGCATGAAAGAGTGGTCTCCCTTAACAATGGCTCATTTCCATTATGAAGTAGCACGATATGCAGTAGCATAATAAGCAATTTCTCATTTTGCAACAATGCTTGCTTCAGTATTACAAGTCATTTATATAACATGGGATATTTGGCTGGAAAAATCTTGTTCTCATAAAATTCTAATAATTATTGAAGCATTTCATTGGCTCAGTAATAGATTTATGCCAAACTTTTGACCAATGAATTAACATGTTACAAATAACTTGTTCAAAAGAATTTCCCTGGTCTAATATTTCTTACTTAAATGATAGGAACTCTCCATGTTAGAGGTGTGTTTAAACCTACTGCCAAGACCAAGTGTAAACAAAAACTTAATGGCATCATATATGAAGTAAAACCAAATGCAACCATCTGTACTAACACAGGCACATTTCATTGTGATGCAGTGTCTAATAAGTATATTTAGGCTTTCATGTCTAATTTTCTTTTCCTGTCATGGGTAAGTTAACAATTCGGCTATGTTACAGGCACCAAGTATACTCTGATAATATCCCACTGTCTGACCAGACTGGTTCATTTTCTTATCATGTATGCACAAGAGTGCACAAAGAGAGATAACTCTATCAGACTTGGAATAATAAAGTATTTTAGTGAAAAAATTCCCCCATTTTTGAAA
Source organism: Hippopus hippopus (assembly GCA_946811185.2). Classification (NCBI taxonomy): domain Eukaryota; kingdom Metazoa; phylum Mollusca; class Bivalvia; order Cardiida; family Cardiidae; genus Hippopus; species Hippopus hippopus. The sequence goes on along the minus strand of OX328103.1, from coordinate 6,898,173 downwards.
CAGAATCCCAAAATAACATCATAGCTAGACTCCATGTGCTTTAACTCTTACCACACAACAAAAATTTTGACCTGTCCAAATTGAAAGCATTTGCAGACAACAATTTAAATTTTGATCAAGTGATGAAATTTGTCTTTGATGTGGTAGAAAACATTATGGGGAAAAGGAGAAAATGATGATAACCAGCATTTTCTCCTTTTCCCACAATGTTTTCAAAAGGTCTGTTTCTCAGGGTTGTTAAAACTCTGGATTGTGTAGTAAAGGGATAAAATGAAAAGCAAATCTTTTATAGTTTGAATGGTCACTTTTGCAGCTCATTAGTATTGATGAAAACTAGACTTAGGCAGTCAAATTTCCCATAGAGAGGAATGTAGCATAACCTGGGAGATAAATGTTGGGGCCAACTGTGATATTTCCTTACTAAAAACAAGCATACTCTTTTTTGCATATCAACCACATTCATGCATTGCACATTCTACACTGAAAGCTATCATAATATATGAAAAATTACAGCCAATGGTTACAAGAATACAACCACAGCAAAAAAATATAAATGACAATTCCCAAACGAATTTCAATTTTTTAGTCACATTTATTTTGTCATCTGCAAATGCTTTCAATTTGGACTAGTCTAAAATTTGTCATTTGGTAAAGACTTAAAAGACCACCTGCTGTAACAGACCATTTTTTTCTTCCTTCTCTTGGGTGGTCTTTAAAAAAAAATCCTTATTCACCAACCATTCTAAAGAGTGTTCTGAGTATTATTATCCAGGATTTTCTAAATTTAAAATTAACAAAACTTGTGATTGGCTAAACCATTTGGTTTAGCCAATTACAAGCTTTGTTAATATTAAATTTAGAAAAAATGGTTTAGCCAATTACAAGCTTTGTTAATTTTGAATTTAGAAAATCTTGGAGAATAAGGCTAAGAATGTTCATAAGAATGGATGATGAATACAGACCCTAGTTTGTCTGTATATGCAGACAAATCTAGATGATAACAAAAGCAAACCTACATTGGGTGAGCCTGTGGTATCTTTGGTCCTCATGTTGGTCTCATTCTCCTCCATCTTTTTAGACTGTCCTCTCCTGGTTACATCTTTCTTTTTCTGGTTCAGGTGATCAGTCTAGGAATACAGAGCAAATGAAATTACATGTGTATACTAAAGTGACAAACTTTTGTGTAAGTTACATCACTGTTTTACTTAAATCAAACTGGAGTATCCAAAACATTATGCTGTTTGATTGACAATTTACCAATCAATCCCGTATTTTTTCAGATTTTTGGAAACCACCATGTTTTCAAAAAACATCTTTCTCAAGGTCATCAAAGTCCTGGTTTGTGTGGCTAATAAAGGTTACTTGCTCAATAAGGGTGGTCACTGAGACAGATTTTTCTGTGGTTGTGACATCTTTTGTAGTAATTGTTGCATAATTTTTCATAACCAAGCATTTTCTCCTTTTCCCACAATATTTTCTTTCCTTGAATTTTACGTCACATCTACTTTGTTGTCTACCAATGCTTTCAATTTGGACAAATCTAAAATTTTGTCTTATTAGAAAGAGTTTAACACATTTAAATTGACATAAATGCAAAAGATTTCAAAACAAATAATCTTAAAATGTTCTCTCCTAGTAAAGCAGTAACCCATACTCAGTGTTGTGCCTAGGCCACACCATCGCAGGGATCCCGAAATGTTGTCGAAAATGTCCACTAAAAATGCAGAAATGCGGGCAAGCTCCAGTTCTTTATTTTTTTGTTACAAGTCATTGTCTTATACACAGTAAAACACCATTTTGTTCTGTTCTATACAGCACAGACCGTGTTTTGATTTTTTCCAATAGTTATAGAATACAGTTTAGCAATTTATTTTGACTAGTCTGTAGGGGTATGTAAAATTACAAGAATGAGTTTCATTCTTTTCTAGTTTTTGTTGGGTAGCTTTTAACAATATTCTGTTAAGCAGTCTGTATGCATTAAGGCATTTAAATGTTGCCTGCTTCGAATCAGCGATCACCCAAAACTGATGTTGCATTGTAATAACAAAAGCAACTCTCAAAATGAATCTTGCTCTAAATCCAAACAGAACTAGAGGCGCTTGAGCGCCTGTATCACTCCACAGGCCTGATATTTCTATAATGGCGAAAGGAAGTTTTTAACAATTATAATTCAATCCTGCATTTTAGCTCACTGAAGAAACAATTTGGTAGACAACCACCATAGGAACTTACCTGCAAAACAACAATGAAATCCAATGAATAGTTTTAGAGAAGAAATTTTTCAAAGATTTTACTTTATACCATAAAAGGAAAATGAGTCTCCCATAAAAGCCATGTTTTTTGACAGATCAGTTTTTTTTTTAAGGAATTCTGTAAACCTGTATCTAAGGAACATTCCTGCAAAATAATAATGCTATCCAAATAGCGGTTTGGGAGGAGAAGATTTTTAAAGGTTTTTTACTTTGGTTGCCATGGCAACCAGAATTCTTCATGGAACACAATTATTTGAAGGAATTTGAAAGAGGACCACCAAAGGAACATTCCTGTGAAATTTGGTAAAAATCCAGTCAATAGTTTCTGAGGAGAAGTTTTTTAAAGAAAAAGTTTACGGACGCACGCACGGACGAACGGACGAACGAACGGACGCACGCACGGACGGACGGACGCACGACGGACACAACGCCATGACAATAGCTCGCTGGCCTTCGGCCAGTGGAGCTAAAAATAGGGAATTTCAGGAGTGAATGGGTGCAAGAATGAAAGATTCTAATAGGTAGACATGAAATGTCAAGTTTGTTGCGAATCTGCTTTGAAATTTCAAACCCATTTGTCTGTAATGAGGTTTGTAGATTTTGTCAACTTTATTTGAAGTGGTGCTTTGTCCCCCTGTTTTACAGAATGTTCCCTAATATTTTACACAAGGGGACACTGGTGTCCCCCGATAATTTTGACCTTGGAACAACACTGTATACTTACGAGAGTCTTGTGGCTCTTTGACAATCTTTCGATCACTTCATCTATAATTCTGTCAGAGATGTGCGCAGCTACAGCAAGATTTAACTCACTATGGAAGACAACAACAGAAAATCACTATAGTTTTACCCAATCAAACCTATCAAACACTCATAGTAGGAAATGTTTTACCCTTTACGGCACAATCCCGAATTTTAACAACCCTTAGGAAGAAAGCTATAGAAAACATTGTGGGAGAAGGAGAAAATGCTGGTAACCAGCATTTTCTCCTTTTCCCACAATGTTTTCTACTACCCTGTCAGGGACAAATTTCATCATTTGAGTCACGTTTATTTTGTCTGCAAACCCTTTCAATTTGTGACAAGTCCAAAATTTTGATGTTTGGTAAAAAGTTAACCCTATGTCAAAAAATCCTGTGTTTCAACAACCCTGAGGAAAAGGGCTTCTGAAAAAAATTGTGAAGAAAATAATGCTGGTTAACAGCATTTCCTCCTTTCCCCTCAATGTTTTCTGCCTTTTGAAAGCCATATACCATCATGCACCTTAACATCTCCAGATGTTTTAATCTAAGACCACTGCAGCATTTTGTCACATGGGCATAAAGTTCAGAATAAGCAACTAAACAGAAAGACAAATTTAAAGTGAACATCACCATTTATAAATCATCATTTATAAACACACCATGTCTATAATCAAGACAGCATACACTGTTCAACAAACATGAATCAAACAGAGTAAATAATAGCAAACTGTTTATCTATTATGGTGTCAACCCTGATGAATCAAGGTCCATCAATATCAGGGTCTCCATTCACCAACCAACCAAATTTGTAAGTAACACTACTTCCAATTGGCTAAACGATTTGGTTTAGCCAATCAGAAGTTGTGTTACTTTCAAGTTTAGAAAAGCTTGGGAGAATAACAGTATGAACCTTCTTAAGAATGGTTGGTGAATACAGACCCTGACTTAATGAGACACCTTTGTATGGCACTTTAACTTTCAAGGTACTAACTTTTAATACGAAGGTACCAAGCAGGTAGGCATTTGGTAACCATTATTTAACTGGCTAGCAGCTCACCAACTAGCCATTTCAGAATGGCCCTCTTTCTGACGGGAACTCAAGCTTTCACCTCCCACTCTGTATATGTTACTACATAAATTTAAGAACAGTACCTTAATTTATTAAAGATGTCTGTATCTACACCATCCAGAATGTTCTTGGTAAAATCCTTTGGAAAACTACTTTTTTCCTTACAACCACTCTGTAACTCACTCACCAGGGCCTGAAGTGATCAGAGAGTATATTATGTGAAGAGTTAAGTTAGTTCACTCTTTACCAAATGACAGTATTGTACAATCAACCAAATTGAGACCGTAAGCAGACAACAAGTTTAATATAACTGAAAACATGACATTTGTTTTTCAAAAGGTAGAAAGAATTATGGGAAAAGGAAAAAATGCTGTTACCAAGCATTTCCTCCTTTTCCCACGACCATGACAGAGAGGGTTTACAAAAGCCTTCTCTGTCAGGGTCATTAAAACTCAGGACTGTGTGGTAAAGGAATAAAACAGAAAAATTTGGTAAAGGTTTAAAATAAAAAAGAGCACTGCATGTGGGTGCCAATGATCAGCTGCAGTTGGCTTTAGAAATAAACTGATTTTCAGTAAAACTTTGTCATAAAAGGGCATAATTGAGTCAAAAATACTTTGGTGGCTACCTGGTTCTGGTGTATGGGTACCCCTTTGAATAGTTAACAACAGGTGCAAGTTTGAAGTAAATATCTTCAGGAATTAGAGATATTATAGATTGTTAAAGTTTTTGCACATGGAGACAGACGGCGCAGACAATGCAAGGACTTTGATAATACCTCAATGTTTTTCTTTGAAAAACAGCTGAGAAAAAAAAAGGAAATGTTTATCATTACCTTATCTTTCATGATGGTTTTACATTGGTTAGCAGTGGATTCTAACATACTGGTCACTGTACTCTGCAATGTTGAGTGATAAAAAATTTTTAACATTTTATTTGTATAACAATACATAGATAAGTGAAGCGGTTGCAGTATAAATTTCATATTTTAACCCGTACCACACAATCCAGAGTTTTAATTAACAACCCTGGGGAAGAAGACTTTTGAAAACATTGTTGGAAAAGGAGAAAATGCTGGTAACCAGCACTTCCTCCTTTTCCCACCACGTTTTCTACCCCATTAAAACACAAGTCTCATCACTTGAGTCACATTTAAATTTTCGTATGCAAATGCTTTCAACTTGGACAAGTTTGGTAAAGAGTTCATATCAATATAAGTTCTCATTTAGAGACTTTGGCTGAGTTTCAGGAACAGAGAGAGACCTGAAGAGGGAAAGACTGAGCTTTTCTGATTGTATTCTGTTTAACCCTTTACCGCACAATGCCAACTTTTAACGACCCTGGGAAAGAAGCCTTTTGAAAACATTGTAGGAAAAGGAGAATTTTCTCCTTTTCCCACAATGTTTTCTACCCTATCAAAAAAAAGTGCACCATCTAAGCCACAATGAAATTGTCGTCTGCAAATGCTTTCAATTTTGACAAGACTAATATTTTGTCGTCTGGTAAACGGTTAATGCTGTTTTTAACATTATTATACACTGTGGCCAGTGCACCCAGACTTCACGAAATACTCAAATTTTTCACAGGACAGTGGGTCTGGTAAACTTCAAATTTTTACCAGACCAAACCAAATTTTACCGGACCGAAAATATGACAACATAAAACAACAAAAAGTGATTAATTTTCCAAGATGGTTTTCGGCCTATTTCTCTTTATTGCGCATACAAAATACCGTGTGGGGATCAAATTTTTAATGATATGCAACCCAGATTTACGTTAGCCAATCACGGAATAGAATAATTCCCGGAAGCGGGAAAATAAAAGTGGTCATTCGGATTGTTCCGCGATGTACATTAGTTTACATAACCGATATATTGCCTATGTATATCCGAAATACTGCGATTATAAAGTTGGGAATTTTCCACGAAGAACTTTCAGTTTTAAAATGGGAAAACTGTTTTTGTTTACTTTTTACGGTATGTCATTTCGTGTTAAGCGTACGGCTAAATTTTGTCGGTCAGTCGGTCCTGTATTCTGGTGCTTATTTATCGGACCGCTATCAGTTTTACCTGACATGACCGGCGGACCGACGGTATTTCGTGAAGTCTGGTGCACCTATCCATGCTATTCTGAGTTTCTTTTATCAGTACTTCAGACAATTTTCTTCCCAAGCCACTGGCTGCTTTCCCACACGACCATTGTCAAAACAATGAACAGCAGTGAGAGAGGAATGAATCCTATCGCAATGACTATCATCAATCCTAAGAAAGAAATTTGCCAAGCTGGGGATTCCAACCTGTGACCCCCTGGTCTGAAGTCCTGTACGCTACCAATTGCACAACAGGGGCTAGGCTAGAGGGAAAGAGAGAGATATATAGTGTGAGTGCCAGATAGAGATGGGCAGACTTGGAGGAAGTCACATATAAAGAGATGCTAATTAAGGAAGAGAGGTTAAACTAGAGCTGTCAGTGAATGTGACTTAATACCCCCGCCAGCGCTTTGACAGAAACAGGCAATTATTTGTACACAGACGGACACACTGACGGACACACGGACAGACAGGCTTATTCAAGTATACCCCCGAAACATTCGTTTTGCGGGGGTATAATAAAACACATGCCATATGACTTCACCCTTTTCAAAACAATCCCATGTTTTAACAACCTGGAGGAAGAAAGCCTATGAAAACCATGTAGAAAAAGGAGCAAATGCTGGTAACCAGCATTTTCTCCTTTCCCCACAATGTCTTTTTTTACCCTTCCAAAAACCAATTTCAGTTTTTGAGTCAGATATATGGGTTAGTTTTGTAGATAATGATCAGAGTGCCTCTTACAGGCAGTTCAGTACAAGATCAGACTGAAGATGACTGTAGTCTGATCTTAGATGTATGCTGCCAACTATCTTGTAAACTATTCTGGAAAAGTTACACCCATGAAAATGCAAAGTTAGGGACTTTATTTTTGTCCTGCCAGAAAAATTTGTTTGATTTATTTGGTGCCCTTACGTTGTGACAACAGCTATCACATACCTGTATTTGCTCTTCTAGTACAGACTTCAGCTCTATTGAAATCTCTTTCAATTTTCCCTCGACAGGACTCCCAGCATTTTGTGATTGGTTAGCAATATCATGGAGGCGGGGCAAAAGCTGAAACAAAAGGGAGAACAAAAAGGTGTCATCTTTTTTAAAAATATTATCTCAAGGAAATGTGTCTCTGAGACAATGTACAGCACTACGAGCTGGTGCCAATGTTTGGCTGCTGTTGCTTTTCGGAATATAGACCCTCCAAAGTACTCTTATCTCATAGCAGTGGCAATCTGGGAGGACTCAGTATATACTGCAAATAAGTTGGTTAAGAAATGATCTATAAAGAAAAAAATATCAGTAGAAAATTAAAATTTACCATTTTAGATCTATCAGCATCTTTAATAAGCAGTTTTGCTGTTTCCACATCTGTGCTGTAGGGGTCTAGAGAATCAATGGTGAGAGCATTTATTGTGTCTTGTGATTGGACAACCAGTCTATCTACCATCTGCGGTTAAAAATAGAAAGTAAAACATTTAGAAGGGTTATGCCTTTGCCACAATTGTAAGATTTAAACTATTGATTTAATCCACAAACATTTCATCTTGTTAACACTTTACCACATACTCCCGAGTTTCAACAACCCTGAAATCATTGTGGGGAAAAGAGATAATCTTGGTAACCAGCATTTTCTCCTTTTCCAACAATGTTTCCTACCCTATCAAAGACAAATTTTATGTCTTGAGTCACATTTGTCTTCAGCAAATAATCTCATGTTGGACAAGGCTGAAATTTTGTTGTGTGGTAAAGGGTTAACTGTTTACCACATAATCCCGACGTTTAATGACCTTAAGGAAGAAGCCTTTTGAAAACATTGAGGGAAAAGGAGAAAATGCTGGTAACCAGCATTTTCTCCTTTCCCACAATGTTTTCTATTTTTTCTGATATAGATCCCATCACTTTTGCCACCTTTATTTTGTTGTCTGCTAATGCTTTCATTTTTGACCAGTCTAAAATTTCGTTGTGAGGTAAACAGTTAAGATACATCAGGCATACATTACTGCCATGTTCCTAATATAGCTTCTACCACCTTATTATATTTTATGACGAGAGCACCACATGGGGATGCCAACGCTGGGCTGCAGTTGCTGTTAGAAATAGATTAATTTTCAAAGAAAATTCTAAGTTGAAAAGGGAGCGTAACTGTGTAAAAGTTATTTCCATGGTTACAGTACCTGGTCCTGGTGTATGGGGTTCCCCTTTTAATAGTTAACAGTAAGCCAAAGTTTGAAGAAAGTATCTTCACTTATGACAGAGATATTATATAATGTCAAAGTATTTGCACTACATCACTGATGTAGACAACCACAACAGAAACAGCAACAGAGCTATTAAGTTTTCGGCAAACTTTGCGTGATTCGATGTCAAATCCCTAGGCTGTATTATGATGGGTGATATGCACCTATACGATACATTTCTTCGCTAGAAATATATGATTTACCATGTGGTATTGTAAGGTTCCACTTAAAAAAAGAAAACATGAGTCCTCTTTCTACTGAAATCTTTCCCAATACATTTCTGCTTACATTCAATTTTTAACATGGTCTATCTATTCCATTGGCAGTTTTCGCAGGCAGATTGTTAGATTTGAACGACGTCACTGTGATTGTTGATGTCACTGCTAATCAATTTACATAGGCACCATCATGTTCAAGATCATGTGACTGACACCAAATGGAAACCTCCTTGATACAGACGAGGTTAGATGTAGGTACAGAATCAGCTGAGTTGCAATGAGTTGGCTATGACTGTACCTGGATGTTTTCTTTGAAAACGCCGAAGAAATTGATATGGCAAGTAAGTAATATAACCATCCCTACCTGTTGTGTAGAACTAATGAGGAAACCCTGCTGTAATCTGTAGGCCTGATCCGATGAGTATTTCTGTGGACTATGATTTCTTTGTAACAACCTCTCAATCTGAAATCATATTAATTCTTTACCTAACGACAAAATTTTAGACTGGTCCCAATTGAAAGCATTTGCAGATGACTATCAAATTTAACTGAAATGATGGTACATTTGTAATTGTGTGTGTAAGTGTAGAAAGCCTTGTTGGAAAAGGGGAAAAATGCTGGTTACTAGCATTTCTCCTTTTCCCACAAGGTTTTCAAAAGGTTTTTTCCTCAGGGTCATTAAAACTTGGGATTGTGTGGTAAAGAGTTAACAGTTTATTAAAAAATCCAATGTTTTAACAAACCTTATAACAAAAAAGGCTTCTAGAACATTGTAGGAAAAGCAGTGTTTTGTAGCCTTTCTAAGAACAAATCCCTTCATGTAAGTCACATTAATTTTTATTTAAGGAATGAAGAGAATTTTTTGTTTTTTTTTTTGTTTTCATGGAGGTATGAAAAAAAAAACCTAATCACACTGTATGAAAACAAAAAAAATTTCTCTTCATTCCATATAATTCAATATCACAGACAACAAATATGCACTTAAATAATACTAGCTGCTCTTTTTTTGTAAATCCAACATTGCATATTTATTCACTGTCCTTTTCATTGATATTTCATAGCACGGTGAAACTGCTCCTTCATGACGTAAAACTGATGTAATTCATGACATCATTGTAGTATTGAACATTTGCAGATTGAGTAAATTTATTATTAGAAGTTCAATACGCTAGAATTAAGTTGAAAATAAGATTGTTTAAACCCAGCAGGAGTAACAATGAGTTTTTAGTTCTCTCTTTGAATTTACTGTTGGATTTTTTTTTTTCAGTATTCAGAAAAAATAAATTCAGTGAGCAATTTGAACTTCTGACTCGATATAAAATCACAACGAAAAAACATTATGAAATCTCGTATACATGTTTGTTTACATTAGTTTGACTGCAAAAGTAGTTCCGGCACTGCTGATTTTTTTTTTTTCATGGAGCTATGAAAAAATTTTTTCAGCCAATCAGAACTCGCCAATGTTCATGAAAAAAAACTAATATTGAATTATTTGCAAATGCTTTCAATTTATGGATGAACGAACTAATGAAGTAACTATGTATTAGCTAAATAGGTCATTTTAGTCCTAATACCTCACCTGACACAATATATAAGGAATCATGAAATCGCTTTTCACATTCCTTCATCGACAATAGTTTCTGTTTCCTACAGAAATTATTTTCAAAGTCATCAAAATTTCACAAAAAGCTATTGCTAACCCAGTACTTGGATTTTTATCATTTCATCGGGACTCCACCCCTTGATGATAGAAAGAATCTGTGCTATTGCTAAACCAGTTCTTGAATTTTCATCATAACATTGGGACTCCACCCCTTGATGATAGAAAGGATCTGTGCAAATTTCAAAACAACAGGACCATAAAAATTGTGGACTTAACATACTGTATTAACAAGAAAGATAAAATTACAACTTCTAGTGGTACTTTACTCTTATCAATAGTTTTTCTTTCCATTAGTGGAACTCTTCAAGTTTAAGGCTCATTTACACTTACTACTGTGACCATGTGTTAACAAAACTCAATGGCATCATATATGAAGTACAGCGAAGTGCAGCCATCTGTACTACTGAAGGGACATTTCATTGTGATGCAGTGTCTTAAAAGTATATTAAGGCTTTCATTTCTCATTTTCTTTTCTCATTATGGGTTAATTGACTCTTTACCACACAATCCTGACTTTGTACGACCCTGAAGAGAAAGCTTTTGAAAACATTGTGGGAAAGGTGAAAATGCTGATAACCAGCATTTTCTCCTTTTCCCACAGTGTTTTCTACCCTTCCCAAAAATAAGTTTCAATATTTTAGTCACATTCATTTTGTCATCAGAAAATGCTTTCAATTTGGAGGTCTAATTTTTTGTCGTTTGGTAAAGAGTTTAGTATTAACTATTTGGCTACGTTACGGGCACCATGTAGGTTCCTGTCTCACAAGACTTGTTCATTTCCTTACCACATATGTACAAGAATGCTAAAAGAGAGAAAACTCTATTGGACTTGCGATAATAAGCATTACTGAAAATTCATGTGTGGTAGTAAACAAAACGTTTTAACGCTGAATTAGTGTATAAGTTGTCACATACACAATTCATGATGCTTGCAAATAAAGAATTTGAAAAACTCTCCTATTTGAGCATGCAAAAAACTTATTAATGTATTTGCTAGATTGGATATGAAAGAATAGTTTAATATGAACATGAGACATACTTTTTGTAAAGCTTGCTCCGTTCTCTCTGGATGTGCTCTCAGAGCAGCACTTGCATCATAAACAGGGATGGGCATCTTCCTTAGCGTATAATTTCTGAAGAACATAACAAAAAACACAAACACATGCTTTGTTAGTATTAACTTTGTAACAGCCATACAAATGTGGAAAAATAACAGGAAACATGTTAACCCTTTACCAAACATATTTTAATGTGTTTTAATGCCCTTAACCCTTTCCCAAACAACAAATTTTAGACTCTTCAAAACTCAAAGAGTTTAAAGATAACAATGTTGAAATTAATAAAAATAGAAGAAAGTTCTCCGATAGGGTAGAAAACATTGTGGGAAAAAGAGAAATTGCTCATAACGAGCAATTTCTCCTTTTCCCACAATGTTTTCAATAGACTTGTAATGCAGACACGTAAAAATATGGGTTTGTTTGGGAAAGGGTTAAGGATGAAAGTTTTTGAAAACACTGGAGGAAAAAGGGAAACGCTGGTTACCACCATTTTCTTCTTTTCCTGTTATGTTTTCCACCTTTACAATAACAATTTACACCATTGGAGAGATATTTATTTTGTTGTCTACAAATACTTTCAATACAGACAATTTTTTAATTTTGTTATCTGGTAAAGTGTTAGAGGTGTATCATTCCTCTTCAACAACAGAAAGCAACAAATGCAAAATATGGCACAAATAAAACAAGGGGAAAAAACATGCAAAAAAGAAATATAAGTCTGTAAAACAGATTCTTAAAATCCATTACCTATTATAGTACATGTATACTGATTCTTGTCGATGAAGTCAATATTCTAAATCCAGCCCATAGATGATTTCAACTTATAATATAAGCAGTGCTCAGTAGTATTTAAAAATACATTCATCACCAATTATCAAAAATTGTTATGTTGCTTTCATTCTTTAGAAGACTGATGGATGGATGGATGGATGGATGGATGGATGGACTGCTGGTTTAGTTGGTTGACTGATTGTTTGGTTGGTGTTTTATCCCACTTTCCAAAAATCCTCAGTACTTAAGGGCAGATATTTAAAAGCTGTGTCTTGCAAGTCCACATTTGTGATCAACCCTTAAAGCTACTATAGTTGGCTTTACTGCCAGTATAGATCAAGATCAGACTACACAACTGTGCAGTCTGATCTTGATCTAAACTTGATTACATAATGGACAAGAGTGAACTTAAAACTGCAATAATTTGGGCCTTATTTTTAAGACCCATAATGTCTGTTTCGTTTATTCATAGTTCTCTGCGATCACCCTTGTCCTGCTAAATAATTAAATGAAACTTTCAAGCCAATAGTAAAAACCTAAATAATGCTATTTCAAGCTTATTTTTTGAAGAAAAGCATCTCCTTATCGGACAGTGTAGATCCAAGATTAGACAGCACATTCTGTGCAGTCTGATCTTGATCTACACTGTCTGCAAAAGTCGAGGCACTTAGCAGCCTAGGGGTTAATAGCTGTACAGGGTTTTTGTGCAATGGCTGCAGATCTTCGGTGCAGTGCATGTTGCAAATACAGCTATGTGCATGTGCAGACAAACAGACAAACACACATTCAAAAAGAAAAGCTGAATCCAGTATACCCACATAAACGTTTGCTTTACATGGTTACCAAAAAAACAGGAAAGCACAGAAAAAATATTAGTATGGAAAATAATGCACTTAAAAAGCTTGCAGTCAAATGCACAAAAGTTCCCCATATAAACACAGATTTTACTCCATTCTGTCAGATCGTACTTTTGAGAATTACTCTAGCAGCCTTCACATTGCAACAAATGTTTCTTTTTGTCTTCTCTACAAGGGATGAATTGAAGATTTTTAACTATACAAAACAATCCAGCTTTTTTTTCCAGAAACTCACAAAGTAGGCTTTTGAAAACATTTGAAAATGTTATATCCTTCCAAGGATAAATCCCATCAGTTAAGCCATCTTGAATTGGGCATCTGTAAACACTTTCAATACAGGTAATTTTCAAATTTAAGCAGTCTGGTAACCCAGCCATCAAAAACTCATACAAATCAAACTAGAGCTGTCACTGAATGTGACTTAATACCCCCGCCAGCGCTTTGACAGAAAAAAGTGTCAAGTTCAAGGGGAGATAATTCCTAAACCAGGAGGAGTTGACACTTGAAAATTGCGTCTTGCAAATCTTCAATATATGATCAATATATGTGCAAAGTTTCACTACAATTGAAGGAAAACTGTAGGAGGAGTTAGCGACACAAAATCACTAGTATTTTGTACACAGACGGACACACAAACGGACACACAGACAGACGGACGCACGGACGGACAGGCTGATTCCAGTATACCCCCGAAAACATTCGTTTTGCGGGGGTATAACTAGAGCTGTTACTGAATGTGACTTAATCCCCCCGCCAGCGCTTTGACAGAAACAGGCAATTTAACAAAAAATTTTCTAAGTTCAAAGGGAGATTACCCTTGAATCATAGGGGGGTAGATGATTGAAAACTGCGTCTTGCACAACTTCAGTATACGATCAATGTATCAACAAACTTTCAATACAATAGCAGCAGAACTGTAGGAGGAGTTTGCGACACAAAGTTACTAGTATTTTGTACACAGACGGACACACGGACGGACGCACGGACGGATGGACAGGCTGATTCCAGTATACCCCCGAAAACATTCATTTTGCGGGGGTATAAAGATATTTGCTTGAACTATAAAATCTTACATCTGTACAAAAGAAACGCCTAGAGCATTTCAATTACAAGCATATTTTCCTTTTCCCACAATATTTCAAAAGCCTTCCTTTTGGGGGCAGTTAAAACTCAGGATTGTTTGGTAAAAGAGTTAAACAATGTCAGTTTCAATTTGTAATTTGCGAACACTTTCAAAATATACAAATCAAAAAGTCAGTCATCTGTTAACAAGTTAAACTGAAACATACTTGTCTAGAGCATCTGCTATATCCTCAAACCCTTGACAACCTGTACAGTTCTTATCCCAGACAATGGTTTTCAGTTTATTGTTGATCTGTAAGGCCTTGGATAACATTCTAGCTCCCAAGTCTCCCATCAAGTTACCACTGAAAAATAAGTCAGATTCCAGACTAGTCAGTTGTACACATGCTGAAAACTACAAATGGCAGAAAGGATGAGGTTTATTCACAATAAAGGACTAATTAAATGAATGACTGTGTAAACTTGTAAGAGTTTGTCCCTTGTTAATGAGTCACAACAAGACTGGTTGATTTATTACATGGTGCTATAAGCCGTTTTCATCATTATTTGTTATATCAAGGCAGCCAGTGCACCTATCCATGCTTTCCTGGAGTTTCTATTACCAGTATTTCGCACAATATTCTTTCCAAGTCAATGGCTGCTTTCCCACATGACAATCATCGAAACAATGGTTAGCAGAGAGAAAGGAATGAATCTTGTTGCAATGACTATCATCTATTCTTGGAAACCAGCAGCCCCCTTTTCTCAATGTCCTGTACGCTACCGACTGAGCCAACCGGGTTAAACTAAGAAGGGATGTACATGTACAGTAAAAAACAATAGTCTGTAAAAGCAGTCTGACATGTTTACCTGATATCAATCTCAGTAAGGGAGGAGTTACTTCCAAGTGCATTTATAATAGTGTTCATACTGTCTTTCAGTCTAGAGTCCGCTAGGGAGAGAGATTCAAGTACCTGAAATGAATGGAAATAACATCATAAAGGATTTAACAAATAAAGAATTTATCTTCCAACAAACCAATATAAATGCAATAACACCTATGCAAAATTAATTTTTGATATACCACAGATATTTATAGAACATGAATGAATTTTCTGAAGGTAAACGTCAAGTATTATGACATAGTCAATATTATTGATGACATCATCATTACAGCTAATCCATATCCAACTAAATTGAATAGATCCATTTCGCTTGAAATAATGCACAATTTTTTCGTATCTTTTTCAAGATGATTAAAAATCAGACGTTAACAGATAAATAGAATATGTACAGAGTATTGTCCTATATCAAAAATATTTAACTCGGTTGTGAGAATTGATCATTATCTCGGCAAGGCTCGACAATTATCAGTTCTCCCACTCTCATTAGACATTTTTGAAATACAACAACACTATGTATGCATTCTCTATATTTTCCCTACCTAAAAGAAAAAGAAAACTGTACAAACTCCTCATGGGTTAAAGTACATGATGTATGTCATTTTTCGAGGTACCTTGCTCATTGTGAATAGTTGAACATACAGACCAAAACTATAGAGCTTGCCCGTTTTCCATTTTAAAACATCTTTCGTACAGAGTATACCACATTTCAAAACATAACAAATTCGTCAGCTTTTATTTGTTACAATAACTTGTGTTACCCTATACCACACAATCTGGAGTTTTAACGACCCCTAGGAAGACGCCTTTTGAAAACATTGCAGGAAAAGAAAAAAATGCTGGCAGCCAGCGTTTTCTCCTTTTCCCACAATATTTTCTATCCTATTAAAGAAAAATTCCATCAGTTGAGCAACATTTCAATTGTCATCTGCAGATAAAATCAGGAACAAATCTGTGTCATTTAGTAAAGAGTTAATAGCAAGAGGTGTAATCAAGAACTTTTCAAGACAAAGCTTTTAGCCTAACTGACTTATGAATGTACTTACAGCGTCATCCTCTTGTATGACACGGACCAGCTCATCCATGACACCTGCAAGATTCCTGTAAAAATACTACAGCAACTTAATCCTTTACCAAACAATGCTATGTTTCCATGACCCTGAGAAACAAAGCTTGTTGAAAACATGGTGGTAAAAGGAGAAAATGCCAGTAACCAGCTGGTGATATCATTCTATTTTGTACCCCTGCAAATTTGCACAAATCTGCACATAAATGTTTTCACATCTGTCAAAACATGTTTTCAGGTCTACTATACAATCACTACCAGAATTCATCATTAATCATGTGACTACACTTGGGCCACTATCTGGGCCTAGTTTTAAGAAAAAACTTAAGTCCCTTATTTTGCTCAAATCAGCTTACAGACTAACTTTCTGACTTAAGTTGAGTTTGTAATTTGAGATGCGTTCCACTAACATTAACAGACTTAAGTACTGTTTCCAAATCCTGAGCTAACACAACGTTTCAGACTCCTTTCAAGAAAATAAATGGATTTAACTCAGTTAACAGACTTAAGTCTACTATTTTGCTGAGTTAAGTCTGAAAAGAGAAGTACACTTGATCTACAATATCTGTAAGAGTGAATAAAGTCACATTTAGCAGCCTATAGGACTGGCCAAAAAAATATTTCCTATTTGCCTAGAACTGAAAGTTACATTATAAAATCAAGTAACTTCACTAAATCTCATAAATGAAAGAAAAAAAAAAATGAAACTTTGACATGCTCTGTAAACAGGGGGCTTAATGCACCTGCAAAAAGTATTGACCCATGTCATCCTGTGAAGTTTGCACAAGCTGACATGGGACAAAACTTTTTGCTATCAATAAATTTTCTGAATGTCAAAGGACCATTCTATTTCCAGATCCAATTGATTGTTAGAAAGAATTGACTTTATGAATCCATTTTTATAAGATGACTTTTTACATAAAATGCATCACTGAGATACACTTAAACCCTGTTGCCAGAGCATGGCTCAATTATTAAGGGATCATACTTTGGTTTGACATTTTGAAAGACACGACCCAGTACCAGTTGTCTGATTGACTTGTTCTGTCCTATACTCTGTAACACGCTGATCAGGTCTTGATCCTGAAAACCTACAATACAAAAATGGATGTACTGAAAGGGCATAGCATCCATTACGCACAATAAGCAACTGCGTAATTGTAGAAAAAATGGGGTGAAACATTCTTTTATCACTATATAGAAAAACTCCATTTTTATAATTGAGCCTGAAACTGCACAGATAAAAAGAGCATTTCCAATTGTTAGTAAAAAGCGAAAAAATGTGACTTCATCCTATCTCTTTTCTATGGAAAATTATATGCACACTGTATAGAAGTGTGCATAAAGATCAGACACACATTCTGAGCAGTCTGATCTTGATTAACGCTGTCCACAAAAGCGCTTTGCATCGCTCTTAGCAGCCTAAGGGTGAAATAGCACTCTCGATTCAGAATGCATAATGATTCTGAACCCCTGGTTACACCCTTGTACTATATAATGAATGTTATTAGACTAGATTAGGTGGGATGTTTTAATTCTACAATCAATAACCTTTCACAAACAAGAGCCCCATATGCAGATGCAAACACTCACCTGTAAGTGCTTGATTTAAGTGAAAATTCTAATTTGAAAAAGGGGCATAATAGTGTCAAACATATTTTGATGGTTACCTGCCAGTTGTATGAGTCTCCCTTTTAAAGGTTAAGAACTTGTCCAAGTTTGAAGTAAATATCTTCAGTACTACCAGAGATATAACAAAGATAAATGTCAAAGTTTTTGCTTGATGCAGATGACAACAACACCAGGGCTATGACAGTAAATCTTCATGTTCTTTAAAAACAGCTGAGCTAAAAATGTGTTATGTAGGTATCATTTGCATTCTTGCTTTTGATAATTATTGCCTTTTGGCATTATGCCATGCAGCAAGCATTTATTAGTTTTTAATTAAACAATCGAGACAAGTGATAATCTAATGAATTTTTGAAAGATCTTATTTCATTGCTTGTCTGTTTGATTGGTGTTTAACAGCATTTTCAACATTATTTAAGTCAAAATGCAGTGGACAGTGCACCTATCCATGCTTTCCTACCACACAATTCCGATTTTTAAATACTCTCAAGAGGAAGGCTTTTGATAACATTGTAGGGAAAGGGAAAATGCTAGTAAACAGCATTTTTTCCCTTTCCCACAATGTTTTCTACACTATCTTAAATATGAATCCCATTTTGAACCACATATATTTGTCATCTGAAAATGCTTTCTGTTTGGTTGAGTACAAAATTTTGTGGTTTCGTAAAGAGTTAAGTCTTTACAAAATGACAAGATTTTAGACTAGTCGAAATTGAACGCATTTTCACAGGACAAAAATAAATGTGACTCAAAGATGGAAATTTGTTTAGGAAAGGTAAAAAAAATTGTGAGAAAAGGAGAAAATACTGGTTACCGGCATGTTCTCCTTTTCCCACAATGTCTTCAAAAGTTTTCTTTCTCAAGGTCATTAAAAGGTCGGGATTTTGTGGTAAAGAGATTAAGGGTCAGGAGTACCTACCTATACTACTTATGTTTAGACTGGCCACATTAGTCATATTAGAAAGACAGTTCTGTAGATACTGGGGTCCTGGGGCGACTAAGTCTATACCACTTATATCAATGTGAAGGTCAGCAAGATTTCTGTTGCTGTTTATACCCAGTAACAAATCTCTGAAAGTAAAATAGTGAAATGAGCAACTTGAATATCTGTGTCCATAATGACCAGCAATTCTTTACAACAATCTTAGTCTTATTCTCCAAGATTTTCTAAATTTGAAAGTGCTTGGCTAAAGGAAATGGTTCCATGGAAAATATTGTGAAGATGACAATCTGTTATTGTGTGGTCAGTCCAAGCGTTAGTGGCTGGCAGAAAATTGAATTTTAAAGTCAAGCAAAAAGTAAACAAAAGATAGAGTGATCTGGCAGATTTAACATACTTTTGAAATTAATTTCTCTGCCAGTGGCTAACATTGGGACCTACCGTCATCTTCACAATGATGTCCATACTTTTAAATGGTATCATTTACATTGAAATGCATTTTAACCTATTTTTGAAACTGATTTCTCTGCCAGTCGTTAACACTGGGACTGACCACCATCTTCACAATAATGTCCATACTTTTAAATGGTATCATTTAGATTGAAATGCATTTTAAAACCTGCTTTGTTTAGTTTTTGGAAGCTGTTGTTACTTTAAAACACACAATGCCGACTTTTGACACCCCTAGAAAAGAAGCCTTTTGAAAACCTTGTGGAAAAAGGAGAAAATGCTGGTAACCAGCATTTTCACCTTTTCCCACAAAGTTTTCTACCCTATCAAAGAAAAGTTGCTTCATTTGAGCCATTATGAAATTGTCGTCTGCAAATGCTTTCAATTTGGATAGGTCTTAAATTTTGCCGTGTGGTAAAGGGTTAAAGGCTTAAAGTAGTTAAAATACTACAGCTTGACTGACAAGGTAAAGAACCATTCACTCACTTAAGTGCCTCTGGGGGAAGTCGAGCACCACTCAGGTCAAGATGTTTTAAAGAATACACGGAGGCGAAAAACTGTTTGAAAGACGGAGGTACTGTGACATCTCGGGACTTCTTGCTGGTGAACGATACTTTGGACAGCTTCAAAACTGTAATACTCTGACTGCAACCTCTCTGTAATGGGGTCATCAACTGTATCGACAGAAAAAAGTGTATTCAGTGTTTTACATTGTTTTCAAAAGTATTTCACTTACTGTTGAAGTGTTTTTTTCTGCATATTCTATCTTGAATTATCTGACTGAAAGTTTCATTTCACTTATTTAGTATGTTAACTCTTTACCAAACAACAAAATTCTAGACATGTGCAAATTGAAAGCATTTGCAGACTACAAATCTGTTGATGCTAAAATGAGGGGATTTGTCTCTGAAAGGGCAGAAAACATTGTGGGAACAGGAGACAATGCTGGTTTCCAGCATTTTCTCTTTTTCAACAGTGTTTTCAAAAGCCTTCTTTATCAAGGTCGTTAAAACACAGGATTGTGTGGTAAAAGGTTAAGGGGTTGACACTACAATATACATACCCTGTCTAGTTCAAAGTCAGTGCTTGATAAGTCCAAGTGAGAAAGCATGTTGGGTGCAGCAAAGAATGAGTACATATTCTGAAGTAAAAATGAAATAAACAATCTTTATCAAACGACAGAATTTTAGACTAGTCCAAATTCAAAGCATTTGCAGACAACAAATTAAATGTGACTCAGAAACAGAAATTTGCCTTTGGATGTGTATAAAACATGGGAAAAGAAGAAAATGCTGGTTATCAGGATTTTCTCCTTTTCCCATAATTGTTTTCAAAGACTTCATGGTCGTTAAAACTTGTGATTATGTGGTAAAGGGATAAGCACTCTTGACCAGACGACAGATTCTAGATTTTTGTCAATATTAAAAACAAATGCTGAATAGCACCATAGTGTTTTCTGTGCTGTCAAAATACAATATTGGCCTCTTTTTTAATGTCAGTAGTCAGTTTTCTAATCACTTTTCCCACAAAATATTTTCTGGCAAAACCAGTGTCAATTCCAGAAACTAAAATTGATAGCGGATTTTTCCCCCTTTATCTAAAAAGTGGGTTTTTTTTTTTTTTCAAAAAAATAGACAGGACGATTTCTAACAGATAGAAAACATATAGCTTACTGGTATATAACAGGCATTTATTCATGTCCAAGACTATATACATCAGACTAACTGACCTCTCTTGTCAAAAGACAGTTTCTCGAATATCCTCTAGAATTTAATTTCATTTTTGAGAAATAGATAAGAGTAAAACAGTTATAAAATTCATTCAGATAAAATTCATTGCAATAACAGTAGTCTAAGACTAAGCAAAGTGGGCTGTTTTGGACCAGGTTGTTTTTGAAGTAAGTAGTTTTGACCCACATCCTGTCAAGGGAGGCTACTCTAATGAACATAATTTTATTCAGCAATGATGTCATTTACTTCAAAACAGCAGTATTTTCTGCAAGGCAAAAGTAAATTCTTTATTTTGGGGCTTTTTCATGGTTTAGTTTTTATGTGAGACTGTAATGCATTGGGTCTAAATCAATTTTATGCAGGATCTGAAAAAAATTAGCATGAATCCTACAATCACCAACATTGCTTACTTTTGGCTGCTATTGACTACCAATTCAATAAGACTCATATATTTGATGTCTGTCATTAAAAGAATTGAAAACAAAGTAGAAAAAGGAGAAAAAGCTGGTTACAAGCTTTTTTTCCAATTTTCTACTGTTGCTTTTAAAACTTTCTCCATACAGCTGGATTATACTGTAAAGGGTTTACCAGCATATTCTCCATTTCCCACAATGTTTTCTACCTTATTAAAGACAGAAATCATCATTTGAGCCTTACTGATTCGGTGTCTGGGAATGCTTTAGAAATGGTATGGTACAAAATTTTGTCGTCTGGTAATGGCTTAATGTAGAAAAACTATGAAATTCAAACCTGCATATCATCCACTCTATTTGAGGTTAGATGTGCCAGTTTCAAGGTTTGTAAAGAGCTGAACACATGCGGGCTTTTATTCATGGCCTCTGCAATCTTGTTGAGACCTTTGGATGTGACCTTGGTCTTTGAAAGGTCAATCATGGTAAACATTTTGCCACGACTGCTGAGTGATCCAAATAAATGTTCAGCACCTGAAAAATTTGTTTCTACATACTGATTTTTTTCTTTAATGAACATAACGCAGTGTGTATGTAGATTTTCTTGATTCACAATTCTATAATCTGTGCTCTGTGAAAAGGGGGTTTAATGCATCTGCAAAAAGTATCCTGCACTGTTTGCGCAGGCTGGCCTGAATCACAACTTTTTGCTATTGTTTTCTCAATGTCGATGGACCACTCTACCCCTTGATTCTAAAGTTGTCTGTTGAAAGATGATAAAACAAGAGCATCATATGCTCATGCCAATACTCAGTTGCAATTGCTTTAAGAAACAGATTGCTTTTCAGTGAAAATTCAAAGTTGAAAAGGGGTATAACTGTGTCAAAATTTTTTTACTGGTTACCTACCCCTGATGTATGGATTCCTCTTTTGATAGTTAAAAACTAGTTTGAGTCTGAAGTAAATTTCTTCAGTAAGGACAGAGACAGTATAAAATATCAGCTTTTACAGGTAGATGATGATGTAGACATGTCTATAACAATAACTCAGCGTTTTCTTCAAAAACAGCCAAGTTAATCATCCTCAGATGTTTATGTTGTGTTAGAAGTCATGACCTTTGTCATTTTAAAATGGTTTAAAGGCCACATGACTTTGACTTCTAAAGACTCATTTTCATTGAAATTCTGCATCAAAAAAGAGGCATAACTGTATCAACATAACAATATTTTAATGATTACCTGTCCCTATTGTATGGGTTTTCCTTTTGATAATTATCAGCTAGTCCAAGTGTGAAGTAAATATCTTCAGTAATGACATAGATATTATAAAATGTCAAAATTTTTCATAACAATGATGCAGACCTAGACAGGGCTATGACAATACCTCAACATTCTCTTTGAAAACAGCAGAGATAAAAATTGTACAGTACCTATATCGTCGAGCAAAGTGTTTGAAAGATCTAGAGTGTGTAAGGCTGTTCCGGACATAGACATCAAGGCCAGTTTCTTTATGAAATCTCTGTAACAGATAATACCAACAACATTTATTGAAATGAGCCATGCTCTGTGAAAAGGGGGCTTAATGTATTTGCGAAAAGTATCAACCCAGATCAGCCTGCACAGTCCGCGCAGGCTGACCTGGGCTGAAACTTTTCGCTATTGGTCAATTTTCTGTATGTCCAAGAACCACTGTACCTCATGATCAAGTCGTTTGTTAAAAATGTGGCTAATTTGGATCAATGATTATGTGATCGCTTGCTGGATATAATGCATCATGGAGATGCATTAAGCCCCCTTTCGCTACAGCATGGCTCAAATGTTTTGAGATGTCAAGTTTCTCTCTTTGACCCTTTATCACATGTCAAAAAAAGGAACTATGACTGGTAAGTTGTGAGCCTTGTAAAATAGGAGTTAAGCAGGGATGTCCTTTTTCAAACCTACCATTTCCTGACTATTTAAGGCTTTATATCCAATGAAAAATGTCATTTGGTCAGTTTATGTTGAAGAGGCATAACTCTAAAGTAAATAAGGCAATTAATTTTTGCAAAATAGACAAAATCAATGAAAAAGCAAGTTTGTCATTGCCATGGCTGCTATTAACAATTAAAGCTTTGAATTGATTAAGCATTCTTATTTGCCTGATCTCCCTCCATCAGACTTTCATCTACCGTATATCCAAAACGAAACAGACCAATTCCTGTACCCACTTTCAGTCAGATGATGACATCATACATGCAGTGGAGAACTTTCATAACTATTAAGACAAAGACTTCTTTAAAAGTGGCATTGAGGCCCTTAAACATTGCTGGCCAATGTGTATAAATACTGAAGGGAATTACATTAAAAAATAATGCAATCTGTCCACCAAAAATCAAACCCTTTCATGAGGCTTACACACAATGTTTTCCACTCTTTCAGATTTAAAACCCATCATATGAGTAACATTCAATATGTTGTCTGCAAAGGCTTTCAATTCAGGTTCAATTGAAATTTCGTCATGTGGGAAGGAGTTAATCAACAAAATAGAAAATACAGCAAAGCTGGCACTCACGTGGCAATCCCAGTTCCACTCAACAGCAGACATTCCATTACTTCATTTTTTTTCACCAACCTCAAAATCTCATTGCAAACATCCTGTGTCTGAAAGTCCATAATAAAGTATCATCAAAACTTTACTAAAGGATCATGTTTTTTGTGACCCCTGAAGAAAACAGTTTTTTCGAAGCATTACTAGGCAAAGCGATTGTGCTGTTAACCCAGCATTTTCTCTTTTTCTCACAATAAATTTTAACTGTTTCAAAGACAAATTCAGTTATTTAAGCCATTGTATAATTTTTTGTCCATGAATGCTTTCCATTTGGATCAGTCTTATTTAACTCTGTACCAGACGACAAAATTTTAGCCTTGTTCAAACTAACAGCATTTGCAGATGACAATTTCAGTGTGGCTCAAATGGTGCAACTTTCCTTTGAAGGGGTGGAAAACATTGTGGGGAAAGGAGAAAATGCTGGTTACCAGCATTTTCTCCTTTTCCCACAATGTTTTCAAAAGGCTTCTTTCCCAGGGTCGTTAAAAGTCGGCATTGTGCGGTAAAGGGTTAAAAAATTAATTTACTTACCTACCCTGTACATGACAGATGTTTTTACAAATATGGCTTCCTATTGAAAATTAATCATGCAGAAATACTTGCAGGACAGAAAAATGTGTATTTCCATTAATATGGAAAACATTGTTGGCAAAAAAACAAGTACTATTCACTTTCCCATAATGATTTCAAAAGCTCTGTAGTGCCAGAATATCTCCATTTGTAATACTTTTGCCCCATATGATCTAAATATACCAATTTGTAACAGTGTTGCCCATATGGACTAAATATCTCCATTTGTAATAATGTACGATGCCCATATGGACTGAATGTCTCTATTTGTAACAATGTTTTCTCGTCAATGTTGTCCTCTGCTGCAGATGCTTCTATACTTACCAATCTGACACTATTAGCATTCAGGGATGTAAACCAGTTATTGTAGATGAGTGCTGAAACTATCGGAACTAAATCTCTGTAAAATAGATGGAAAAGTTACCACATGATAACCCCCAAGATTATGAGATCTTGAGAAGGAAGCCTTCTGAAAACATTCTAGTAAAAGGAGAAAATGCTGGTAGTCAAAGGGAAATACCATCATTTGAGCCACACTTGGAATGTCGTCTGCAAATTTTTTCACTTTTGACACATCTACAGTTTTGTCTTGTGGTAAACAGTTAATTACGTCATAATTATAGTCAAGTTGATTAACCCTTAGACTGCTAAGCGTGACGCACAGACCGTTTGTGGACAGTGTAGATCAAGATCAGACTGCACAAAACGTGCAGTCTGATCTTGGATCAATACTGTCCAATAACGGTATAGTTTTCCCAAAAATATAAATTCGAAAAAACAACGTTTGGGTTTTGAACGTTTCATGTTAGTTATTTAGCAGGATAATGGTTAAATGCTTCAATTCATAATCCTTTGCAAAAAAAAAAATCTGTGTTTTCAAGACCCCAAGGAAAAAGATTTAGCTCATCACCACACTATCCCAACTTTGAACCAGCCTGAGAAAGAAAGCTTTTGAAAAAATTGTGAGAAAAGGAAATAATGTTAACAAGATGCATTTTCTCCTACTCCCACTATGTTTATAAACCTCCCAAATCAAATATCAACTCTGTCTAAGATAGCATCAAGACAAACATTCTGACCAATTTTCATGAGTATTGGATGGTAAATGTGACCTCTAGAGTGTACACAAGGTCTGGTAAATGTGACCTCTAGAGTGTACACAAGGTCTATCAAAGATTTGACCTGGTGACCTAATTTTTAACCTGAAGTTTACCATTTTCGAAAACACTCCCATGATAGTATTAAGACATAAATTTTGACTAAGTTTTATGACTGTTAGACTGAGAATATATAGCCTCTACATCGTACATGAGGTAAAAGTTGATGGGGCTTGGCAGACGACACATGACACACAGGGGAAGCTGCACAATCACAAAAGAAAAGCAAGCAACAGGTTGAAAGACAGTAAAGCTTACCGTTCTTTCAGATGATCAAAATCTCGCAAACACAGTTCCCTTGAATCTTGTGAAAGATAAATAGTGTCTACATCCTACAAAATAGACATAAGAAATCTAAATTATCAGTGTATACATGGACCTACAAAAGAAAAAAAACATAAGAAACTCTAATGTGCACTAAACATTTACCAAATAACCGTACATCCTGACTTCCCTGAGGAACAGGGTCTTTGAAATCATGGTACAAGTATTTTCTCCTTTTATTTTGCTATCTTACTATGTGTTCTACCCTTTCAGAGAAAAATTCCATCATTCAAGCCATATCTATTTTGTTGTTTGCAAAATGCCAACAATATTGATGAGTCTAAAATGTTGCTTTCTGGTAAAAAACTACCAAAAGTTGTCAGAGAATATCCCCTGTGATCAAAAAAATGCATGTTAATCCTTTACCAAACTACAACATTTTTAGACTGGTCCTAATAGCACTTGCAGATGGCAAATTAAATGAGGCTAAAATCATTGGATTTGTTTCTAAAAGGTTACAAAACATTTGTGGCATAAAGAGAAAATACTGGTTAAAAGCATTTCTCCTCTTCCCACGATGTTTTCAAAGGGCTTTTTCCTCAAGGTCATTAAATCTCAGAATTGTGTGGTAAAGGATTAACCTAATAAAGAAATATCTTACCCAAGCCACTTCATCCCGATACACAAGCCCATGAAAGTCACACATACATGCATACATGCTTGTAAAATTGCCACATGGTCCCATCTCTTTTTGTCCAATAGTTTTCATCATGTTAAACATCACTTGTATACGATCTGAGGGTTGAACTTCTACCTTCTTTATCAATTTGCTGTCAAAGAAAGGAATTGTTTGTATTCATAAAAAGAAACAAACCTCTCATACCTCTTCACCACAAAACAATTATATGAGCTCTGGGAAACCAAGAAATCCTTTACCAAACAATCAAGACTTCTAACAAAGCCTTGGGAAAAGGCTTTGAAAACATAGAAGGGAAAGGAGAAAATGCTGGTAACCAGCATTTTCTTCATTCTCCACAATGTTTTTACCCCTTCCAAAAACAAAGGTCAAGTTTTGAGTAACATTTGTTTTGTTATCTGCAATTAATGCTTGCAATCTGGACATGTATAAAATTTTGTTGTTTAGTAAAGAGCTTATGTATCTCTGTGATGCATGATACCAATCAAGTCATCACATAATTATGGATCCATAAAAATCCATTTTGTCAGACAAGCAACGGCATCATATGGTAATATGGTCCTTGGACATGTAGAAAATTCATGAACAGCAAAAAGTTTCAACGCATAACAGCCTATATGAACTCTTTTTCAGATGCATTAAGCAGCCTTTTCACAGAGAAGGGATTATTTAGACTTGTTCAAATTGAAAGCATTTGTAGATGACAATTATAGATTACAAATAAACAAATATTGTATTGTACTATATTGTAATCTAAATATGCCTCAAATGATTGAAATTGTCTTTGAACATTTACTCTTTTTCTCCACTATGCTTCCAGAGGCTTTCTTCTTCAAGGTCACTAAAAGTCAGGATTCTGAGGTAAAGTGTTAAATGACCAATAAAAGAAGAAGCATGAAAACTGACTTTTTTAAAGCAAATGACTGAATAATACATGTAATTTGACACTGAACATGTAAATTTGAGCACATCAGTCTTATTGCTTCAAAGAAGTTGGCTGTTCAACGCAGGTGGCCACTGGCATAGAATTTTAAAAACATTGCAGAAAAAGCTGGTAAAAATAACCACCATTTAAACCTATTCTTACAAAGCCTTCATTGCCAGAGTTTTTAACTCTTTACCACGCAACAAATTTTTTGACACAACCAAACTGAATGCATGTGCAGACGACAAAATAAATGTAATTATAGTGTTGATTTTTTTTCTTTATTAGGGAAGAAAACATTGTGGGAAAGGGAGAAAATGCTGGTTACCAGCATTTTCTCCTTTTCCCACAATGTTTTCAAAAGTCTTCTCCCTCAAGGTCATTAAAAGTCGTGATTGTGTGGTAAGGGTTAAAGCATAGGGTTGTTTGTCGATGTGTTGAAACTGTATTATCATTCTTATCAAAAAAACAAAACTATTTTGTTAAATTTTTCTCTTTTATACTATCCTATTATTTTTTGTAAGTCTAAAAATAAACAGTATTCAAGGCTTAACCCGTTACCAGGCATAAAATTTTTAAGCTGGTCCGAACTGAAAGCATTTGCAGATGAAAAATCAAATGTGGCTCAAATGATGGACTTTGTGTCTGAAATAGTATTCTTGAGGGTAGTTGAAACATGTGACTGCGTAGTTAAGAGTTAACTCTATACAAAACAATAACATTTTAGACATATCCAAATTGAAAGCATTTGCATACGACCAATTAAATGTGGTCCAAATGATAAGGTAGAACAGAAAACATTCTGGTAAATGAAGAAAATGAAGGTGACCAGCATTTTGCTCCTGTATCCAAATTGTTTCAATAGTTTTCTTACTCGAGGTCACGAAAATAAAGGGTTAACCCTATACCACACAAATCTGGAGTTTTAACGACCCTGCAAAAGAAATCTTTTGAAAACAACATGGGAAAGGAGAAATGCTGGTAATGACACTCTCTCCTTTTCCAACAATGTTTCCTAACCTTTTATGGAAAAACCGAATCATTTGAGCAGTATTTGTCGTCAGCAGAACCTTTCAATTTGAAAGGGTTTAAAAATTATTTGTTTTTTGCGTAATGAGTGAAATGTGACATAGTAAACATACTCCAAGTTCACAGCTGGAAACACAGTTTTCAATGACGTCCCGATGTGTATGATCATGTGGTTGATTTCCTCAGTCTCTGCTTCAAGGGCACTAAATGTGTACGTCTTTGAGGCAGTGGTGATGACCAGCTGTTATAATTATACATACATAGGAAATACATTCATTAACCCTTTGGCTGTTTAGCCCAACTCACTGACCTCTTGAGGGCAGTGCAGATCAAGATCAGACTGCACAGAATGTACAGTCTGATCTTGAATCTACACTGTCCGATCAGAAGATATCATTCCCCCAAAAATAACTTTAAAATAGCAGAATTTGGGTTTTTATTAACGGCATGAAAGTTTTATTTCACTTATTCAGCGGGATAAGAGTTAAAAAACACTGTCCTTCATACTTTGTTTAACTCATTAATGAACAAATACAAATGAACTATGTTCTAGTAAAAGAGGGTTCAACCCTTTACCACACAATCTCGAGTTTTAACCCTTTACCAAATGACAAAATTTTGGATTCAACCAAATTGAAAGCATTTACAGAGAACAAATTAAATGAAGCTCAAATGATGTGTTTTTTTTTGTCTCTGATAGGGTAGAAAACATTGTGGAAAAAGGAGAAAATGCTGGTAACCAGCATTTTCTCCTTTTCCCAAAATGTTTTGACAAGCTTTCTTATTCAGGGTCGTTAAAACTCCGGATTGTGTGGTAAAGGGTTAGTGACTTGCGATTTTAATTTAAAGAAAACATTGTCAGAAAAGAGAAAATGGCAACCAGCATTTTTTCTTTTTTCCATAATGTTGACTACCCTTTTTGGAGACAAATCCCATCACTTTAAGCTACATTTACTTTGTCGTCTACATAATTATGCTTTTAAATTTGACCAGTCTAAAATTTTGTCCTGTGATAAAGGCTTATTGGACAAATACAAATGAGCTATGCTCTGGCTAAATTTTTTTTGTTTTGTTTTAGTATTCTGCCCAAAACTTAACTCTTTACCAAACGACAAAATTTAAGACTTGTCCACACTGAAAGCATTTGCAGATGACAAAGGTGACTCAAATGGTAGAAATTATCCTTGATAGAGTAAGAAAACACAGTGGGAAAAGGAGAAAAGCTTGGTTACCAGAATTTTCTCCTTTTCCTAGAAAGTTTTCAAAAGGCGACTTTCCCTGTGTGGTAAAGGGTTAGTGACTTTTTAAACTTGGACAAGTTCTTAACCTGGTAACCAGCATTTTCTCCTTTTCCCAAAATGTTTTGACAAGCTTTCTTATTCAGGGTCGTTAAAACTCCGGATTGTGTGGTAAAGGGTTAGTGACTTGCGATTTTAATTTAAAGAAAACATTGACAGAAAAGAGAAAATGGCAACCAGCATTTTTTCTTTTTTCCATAATGTTGACTACCCTTTTTGGAGACAAATCCCATCACTTTAAGCTACATTTACTTTGTCGTCTGCATAATTATGCTTTTAAATTTGACCAGTCTAAAATTTTGTCCTGTGATAAAGGCTTATTGGACAAATACAAATGAGCTATGCTCTGGCTGAATTTTTTTTGTTTTAGTATTCTGCCCAAAACTTAACTCTTTACCAAACGACAAAATTTAAGACTTGTCCACACTGAAAGCATTTGCAGATGACAAAGGTGACTCAAATGGTAGAAATTATCCTTGATAGAGTAAGAAAACACAGTGGGAAAAGGAGAAAAGCTTGGTTACCAGAATTTTCTCCTTTTCCTAGAAAGTTTTCAAAAGGCGACTTTCCACAGTGTTTCAACTGCATTTGAAAATGATACATGTACATTTTCCTTTAGATTATTTTCCGTAGCCTAATTTGTGATTTTTTGGAGGGGATGTCAAAAAAAAGCCTGTAAAGTAATTAGTCAAAGTAATTTTAACAGTGTTTGTAAAAATTGAGGTCAATAAAAGTCTTTTAAAAGAGAGGTTTAAGATTAAAGAAAACAAAAAAAGATAATGTATATAGGGATTTGACCGATGAGTACTGACTGATTGATTGTATGGTGTTCAATGCCATTTTCAGCATTATCTCAGTTATATTGTGGCAGCCAGTGCACCTTTCTATGCTTTCCTGTAGTTTGTTTTACAAGTACTCTGCACAATATTCTTTCCAAGCCACTAGCTGCATTTCCACATAACCATAGTACAGATATTAGACAATACATAAATAAATATAGTCAAAACAATGGTCAGCTTTTCCACATCACCATAGTACAGATATCAGACTAAACATATTCATAGCCGAAACAATGGTCAGTGGTATCAGAGGAATGAATTCTGTTGTAATAAGTATCATCAATCCTCAGACAGAAATTGGCCGAGCAGGGGATCGGACCAGTGACCCCGTTCTCGAGTCCTGTATGCTACCGACTGGGCTACCGGGGCTTGGTTTTGGCTAATTTATTGTAACCGTGGTCATAACATAAGATGCAGCTCTAATAAGTGTATGTTTGTGTGCCTGTGTGTGCATGGACAATGATAGTATATCCTGCATAAATTACTCAAATGGTCTTAGTTTGGTAGAAAATCTTGTGCCAGAGTCTCCTGGAACTTTACAACTCTCGACATTTGTGTATATTTCCCATATACATGTACAACAGTATGTTCAGTTGTTACGTATATTTGATATAGGTGTCTATATTAGAAGACACTCTTATATATTTCCAAAACACGAGTACTGTGGATCTCATTTTTTATCCTATAAGTAAACTTACATGGTTGGGTTTTTTACTCTCTATTGACTCTATATCCAGATAGTGAACACTTGACTCTACCTGCAAAACAAAATAAACAAACACCGGATTTTTGCATGGATTTTCATGTGTTGAATGTTTATATCTGTTGATCTGGCTTATTTTTACAAAGATGTTTTCAAAGTATCTGTTGAAGATTAATAAGTTAACTTTTTACCAGATGACAAAATTTTGGACTGGCTCAAATTGAGAACATTTGCAGACGGCAAATGCAATGTTGCTAAAATGATGATTTTAGTCTTTGACAGGGTGAAAAACATTGTAAGAAAAGGAGAAAATGCTGGTAACCAGCATTTTCTCCTTTTCCTACGATGTTTTCAAAAGCCTTCTCTTTCAGCATCATTAAAGTCAGTACTGTGTGGTAAAGAGTTAAAACTACACCAAATAATCTCATGATTAAGTGAACCAAAGGCAGAAGGCCGCTGATACCCTTTGAGAAAGGGAATCCCCCAATCCAAAGCCAGTAGCATATGTAACTCTTAACTATGCAAGTTTTAGCAATCTTAAGGAGCACGGCTTTTAAAAAGATTGTTGGAAAGAAGAAAATACTGGTGACAGGCATTTTCTCCTTTTCCCACGATGTTCTTTACCCTTCAAAACACAATTTCAGCCATTTGACCCACATTTAATTAATTTACCTTCTGCAATTGCTATCACTTTGGATAAGTCCAAAATTTTGACATTTGGTTAACCCTTTACCAAACAACAAAATTTTGGACTGGTCCAAATTGAAAGCAATTGCAGACAACAAAATGTGACTCAAATACTGAAATTTGTTTTGGGAAGGATAGAAAACATTGTGGGAAAAGGAGAAAATGCTGGTTACCAGCATTTTCTCCTTTTCCCACAATGTTTTCAAAGGCGTCTTTCTCAGGGCCGTTAAAAGTCGGGATTGTGTGGTAAAGGGTTAAGAGCCTCATTTAGCTTGTCATATACAGTACATGTAATTGTTGTTTTCAATCTTTACAAATCTTAACTCTTTACCATGCAATAAAATTTTAGACTGGTTCTAACTGAAAGCATAGGTAGCGGACATAATTATTAAATTCCGCTGATATGGTGGTAATTGTCTGAGAAAGTGTAGAAAACCTTATGGGAAAAAGAGAAAATGCTGGTTACCAACATTTTCTCCCTTTCCCACAATGTTTTTATAAGGCTATTTCCTCAGGGTCGTAATAAAACAGGTCAGAAGTTACATTTTGTCATACGGCAAGGGGCCAAGATAAATTGTTGACAAAAACTGAAAGGAAAATAAAGATTATAACAATCATGACTGAAAGGATCCCACATTTGTGTACTTACTCTTGTCGGTGACCTGGCGGTAAAAACAAACAATCTGTACGTGGAGAATGCCTGGAAGATAAAATGGATGAATGAATAATTCAGTGGACAGCTTTTTTCCCCTTGCAGCAGACCACTTTTAACCCTTTACCACACAATACCGACTTTTAACGACCCTGGAAAAGAAGCCTTTTGAAAACATTGTGGGGAAAAGGAGAAAATGCTGGTAACCAGCATTTTCTCCTTTTCCCACAATGTTTTCTACCCTATCAAAGAAAATTTGCACCATTTGAGCCACATTGAAATTGTCGTCTGCAAATGCTTTCAATTTGGACAAGGCTACAATTTTATCGTCTGGTAAAGAGTTGAAAACCTTGTGACTAGAGAAGAAATTGCTCACATTGAGTAATTACTCCTTTTGTAACAATGTTTTCACATGTATTTATGTAACAGACTATAAAATTATCATGTTTTTTGACTGACTGGTGTTTAACACCATTTTTATTATTTGGGTTATATACCGGCGTCCAGTGCACCTTTCCATGCTTTCTTTGAGTTTCTATTTAAAGTACTTCGCAAGCCACTGGGTGCTTTCCAACATAACCATCATCGATACAATAGTTAGCGGTAAGAGAAAAACAAATCCTATGGCAATGACTTCCATCTTTCCTAGGAAAGAAATTGGCCAAGCTGGTGCTTCCAACCAGCGTCCCCTTATTCAAAACTCCTGTATGTTACCGACTGCTCTACTGGGGCTCAGTAATTTCATATATCCATGTTTTACAAATATGTTTTCAAAGTTGTCTGCAGATTAATTTTAACCCTTTACCAAACAATCCCTGGTTTCAACGACCCCGAGGAAGAAGCCTTCTGAAAACACTGTGGAAAAAGGAGAAAATGCTGGTAAGCAGCATTTTCTCCTTTTTCCACAATGTTTTCTACTCTTCCAACATCAAGTTTCAATTTTTGAGTCACGTTTATTTTGTCATCTGCAAATGCTTTCAATTTGGACCAGTCTAAGATTTGGTTGTTTGGTAAAGAGTTGACCCTTTACCACACGACAAAATTTTAGACCTGTCCAAATTGAAAGCATTTGTAGATGACAGTTTTAACGTGGCTCATATGAAATGATTTTTCTTTGATAGGGTAGAAAACATTGTGTGAAAAGGAGAAAATGCTGGTAACCAGCATTTTCTCCATTTCCCACAATGTTTTCAAAAGCCTTCTCTTTCAGGGGCGTCAAAAGTCGTCATTGTGTGGTAAAGGGTTAAGATTAAAGTATAAAGATAAAATATTCAATGATAAACTGAAAGAGATGAGCAATTCATTGATGAACCAAAACAATGAATTGAGCAGCTCTGGCAAACAGGGATTTAACGCAAGTCGTCACACAATCATGGATCCATAAAATCCATTTAGTCTAACAACAAACTGGTTCTCGAGACAGAATGGTCTTTGACATGCAGGAAATTTACAAATGGCAAAAAAGATATTTATTTCTAACTTGCACAAGTTGTTAACTTTTAAGAGGGAAACTCATACAACAGAGGCAGGTAACCATCAAAGTATTTTTGACACAGTAATGCCCCTTTTTTGACATAGAATTTTTACTTGTTTATTTGACAGAATAGCAAACTTAAAAAAATACAAAGTTTGATATTTTCACTTAATCTCGCAAAGATTTCAAGGGCCTTTCTCCTTTGAGTTGTTAAACAAATGCTTATTAGTTAACCCTTTACTACGCAATGACAAGTTTTAACAACCCTAAAAAAGAAGCCTTTGGAAAACATTGTGTGAAAAGGAGAAAATGCTGGTAACCAGCATTTTCTCCTTTTCCCACAATGTTTTCTAACCTAACAGAGACAAATTCCCTAGTTTGAGCCTCATCAAAATTGTCGTCTGCAAATGCTTTCAATGTTGACAAGTCAACATTTTTGTCATGTGGTAAAGGTTAATAGGGTGACTCTCTACCCTGTGACAAAATATAAGACTGACAGATTTCAAAACGATAGCAGACGACAGATTAAAAATGACTCAAATGTTGGAAATGGTAAAAAACACTTTTGAAAAAGGAAAAAAATGCTTGTTACCAGCATTTTCTTTTTTTTTCCCACAATGCTTTCAAACGGCCTCTTTCTCAGGGTCATTAAATCTTGGATTGTGTGATGATAGATTAACTCTCTACCAAACAATAAAAGTTTAGACTGATGCAAACTGAAATCATTTGCAGATGACAATTGACTTTATGTTTATATGGTGAGATTTGTCTTTTATAGGGTTGAAAACATTGTGGGAATAGGAGAAAATGTTTGTTACCAGCATTTTTTCCTTTTCCCACAATGTTTTCAAAAGCCGTCTCTCTCAAGGCCGTTATTACTGTTTGGTAAAGAGTTCATACAGGGTTTATAAATGGTTTGATCAATGAGCTCATTTAATTCCTGTCCCCTGTCTTATCTTCCTGCTTTGTACAGGGTCATGGTCCAACTCCTTTAAATCTGTATAAAACGACAAAATTCTGAACTTGTCCAAATTGAAAGCATTTGCAGACGACAAATCAAATGTGACTTAAATGATCAAAGTCATCTTTGAATGGGTAGAAAACATTATTGGAAAAGGAGAAAATGCTGGTTTCCAGCATTTTCTCCTTTTCAAACAATGTTTTCAAAAGCTTTCATCCCGAGAGTCGTAAACTAGAGGCGCTTGAGCGCCTGTATCGCTCCACAGGCCTGATATTTCTATAATGGCGAAAGGAAGTTTTTAACAATTATCATTCAATCCTGCATTTTAGCTCACTGAAGAAACAATTTGGTAGACAACCACCATAGGAACTTACCTGCAAAACAACAATGAAATCCAATGAATAGTTTTAGAGAAGAAATTTTTCAAAGATTTTACTTTATACCATAAAAGGAAAATAATTCTCCCATAAAAGCCATGTTTTTTGACAGATCTTTTTTTTTTTAAGGAATTCTGTAAACCTGTATCTAAGGAACATTCCTGCAAAATAATAATGCTATCCAAATAGCGGTTTGGGAGGAGAAGATTTTTAAAGGTTTTTTACTTTGGTTGCCATGGCAACCAGAATTCTTCATGGAACACAATTATTTGAAGGAATTTGAAAAAGGACCACCAAAGGAACATTCCTGTGAAATTTGGTAAAAATCCAGTCAATAGTTTCTGAGGAGAAGTTTTTTAAAGAAAAAGTTTACGGACGCACGCACGGACGAACGGACGGACGAACGGACGGACGGACGCACGACGGACACAACGCCATGACAATAGCTCGCTGGCCTTCGGCCAGTGGAGCTAACAACAATGAAATCCAATGAATAGTTTTAGAGAAGAAATTTTTCAAAGATTTTACTTTATACCAAAAAAGGAAAATGAGTCTCCCATAAAAGCCATGTTTTTTGACAGATCTTTTTTTTTTTAAGGAATTCTGTAAACCTGTATCTAAGGAACATTCCTGCAAAATAATAATGCTATCCAAATAGCGGTTTGGGAGGAGAAGATTTTTAAAGGTTTTTTACTTTGGTTGCCATGGCAACCAGAATTCTTCATGCAACACAATTATTTGAAGGAATTTGAAAGAGGACCACCAAAGGAACATTCCTGTGAAATTTGGTAAAAATCCAGTCAATAGTTTTTGAGAAGTTTTTTAAAGAAAAAGTTTACGGACGCACGCACGGACGAACGGACAAACGAACGAACGAACGGACGGACGGACGGACGGACGGACACAACGCCATGACAATAGCTCGCTGGCCTTCAGCCAGTGGAGCTAAAAATGGATTATTTGGTAAAGGTTTAACTCTTT
Source organism: Hippopus hippopus (assembly GCA_946811185.2). NCBI lineage: Eukaryota > Metazoa > Mollusca > Bivalvia > Cardiida > Cardiidae > Hippopus > Hippopus hippopus. Next base: position 6,861,833 of record OX328103.1, on the reverse strand, counting down.
ACCAAACGATAAAATTTTAGACTGGTCCAAATCGAAAGCATTTGCAGACGACAAATTAAATACCACTAAAAAAATTGTCTCTGAAAGGTCGGAAAACATTTTGGGAAAAGGAGAAAATGCTGGTCACCAGCATTTTCTTCTTTTCCCGAAATGTTTTCAAAAGGCTGTTTTTTCAGGGTTGTTAAAAGTCGGGATACTGTGGTACAGGTTTAACAAATATATTGTGAAAATGTTGACTTTTAAGTCTTACCCTTGTTCTTTTTTTCATGCTGATTCCCGGTACCTAAGTCGGTAGGGTACAGGACTTGAGAACAGGGGGTCTCTGGTTCCATCCCCGGCTTGGCCAATTTCTCTCCAAGAACTGATGGTGTCATTGAGATAGGATTCATGATGATGGTTATGTGGGAAAGCAGCAAGCGATTTTGAAAGAATATTGTGTGGAGTACTGGTAAAACAAAATCCAGGAAAGTATGGACAGGCACACTGGCTGCCGCCATATAACTGAAATAATGTAACAGCTTTAAATACTGTACAATCAATCAGTCAATCCTTTTTTCATTCTTTTACTCTGGTGGTATTATCAGACATACAACAGTCACAAAACTGTCAATTTACAGTCACGTTAAACTATATTCGAACAAAATGAAATTACCACTAGTCATCATTTTAAGTCAAAAAACGCAAACAACAAGCGACAACTATTGCTACCCCTGTGGCAGGTCTAAATCAAAGCGTTGAGAATGATGAAGTGGTATTTGTCAAGGAATCCATTGTGTGGAGTTAATAATTTGAAAGAAAAAGAGAAATATTATTCAAATATTGGCTTGAAAGTCAACCTACTAAGCAAATGAATACCTTTTTGGTTGAAGGGAGAGTACTTATAACAAAGTCAGGATTATTTGTGTATTGGTAGTCTCCCTTTGATCATAAGGAGGAGTCAGGAGTAACGTCCCTTGACAGTAGGATGCATGATGGATAGAGAGAGAAACCATGTGAATATATTGAATAAAATTAAATTAAAACTATGATTTTGAAATATCTTTGGCCGTTAACATTTAATTACCAACATTACAATCAATTATTTCGATCTATAAATATTCACGCCCAATCAAATGGAGTGGCGCACAATCATTGGATGAACAAGACATGGGACGAACTGGTTTTGGAACGAAAAAGCCCAGGACCAAGCGATCAGTAGACAAATTTTGTATCATTGTGCCAATAGAAGGCTATGAGCGAGTGAAGCTATTTTCAATCAAAAATTAGTATTTCCACGATCGATGGCCTCACCCAGTGTATTTTATAACATGCCATTTCCAATTACATATCTGAGTGCTACCGAAAAACTCATTTGTCTGAGAAAAAAATTGAGTTTAATTGGGTTTATTTCCTTCGGCTTTGCACAAAATACGATACATGGTCTTCAAAATTCAATATTGAACTCATAGTGGTATTGTCTTCGACAAATACCATGTAATAAAAATCACATTTCAAATCAAACTTTGAAATGGCAATTAACTCTTTACTACAAAATCCCAAGTTTTAATATCCCAGAGGGACAAGCCTTTATAAAACATTGTGGGAAAAGAGAAAATGCTGGTAACCAGCATTTTCTCCTTTTCCCACAGTGCTTTCTATCTGGTGAAAGACAAGTTCCATCATTTGAGCCTGATTTGAATTGTTGTCTGCATTATCTCCTTTTCCTACAATGTTTTCTGAAGGCTTCTTTCTTAAGGACATTAAAACTTGGGATTGTGTAGTAAAGTGCCATTTCAAAGCTTGAAAAATTAAAATTTGTTTCTGGAAGGGTAGAAAACATTGTGGGAAAATGAGGAAATGCTGCTTACCAGCATTCTCTCCTTTTCCCATAATGTTTTCAAGAGCTTTCTTTCTCAAGGACTTTAAAACTTGGCACTGGGTGGTAGAGGGTTGATTGCCATTTCAAAGCTTGAAAATTGAAATTTGTTTTAGGAAGGGAAGAAAACATCTTGGGTAAAGCAGAAAATGCTGGCTACCAGCATTTTCTCCTTTTCCAATGATGTTTTCGAAAGCCTTCTTTCTCAAGGTCGTTAAAATTGGGATTGTGAGTAAAAGGGTTTAAATCATGATTTTTCTCTTCCTTGTCTATCAGACTTTATCCTTTCTGTTTTGATATGATTATTTAAGGAATCCTTACAGGAAGAAAACAGTGTGGAAAAGGGAAACTCTCACATGATTTATCAGTGACTGTCAAGCCTGTACTAATTGATTGGATTCTTTAAAACCATATACTCTTGAACTTTTTACCAAACGACAAAATTCTAGACCTGTCCAAATTGGAAACAATTGTAGACTACACATCAAAAGTGACTCAAAAACTTAAATTGCTCTTTGGAAGGGTAGAAAACATTGTGGAAAGAAGAAAAAAATGCAAGTTACCAGCATTTTCTCCTTTTCCCACAATTTTTTCAAAAGCTGTTTTTCCCAGGGTCATTTAGAATTGGGTTTGTGTGGTAAAAGGTTTGCAGACAACACAAAATAAGACTTTTTAAAACCATATTTATTTTACATCGATTGAGAAACAAGTTCTAACAACTTATACTTCTCTCTCTCGCTTCTGCTACCTGGGAACTTCACCAGTACTTGCGCCGTTTTTGTGGGCCAATGAACAATCCAAAAGTTGACACCCAATCCCAGGAATCGAACTCAGGACCTTATGGTTACGAGGCTGACGCTCTACCTCAAATGCTTAGGAATGTCTTTGACCCTCGTCCACATTTTCCTGATTTTAACAACCCTGACAAAAACACATTTTGAAAACACTATTGGAAACAAAGTCTTCTACCTTTTAACCCTTTCCCACACAGCAAGATTTGGACTCTACGTAATTCATAACATCTGCAGATGATAGATTTATCGGTGCAAATGAACTGAATGTTCTCTGACAGGGCAGAAAACATTGTAGGAAAAGGAGAAAATGCTAGTTACCAGCATTTTCTCCTTTTCCAGCAATGTTTTCAAAAGGCTTCTTTTCTTCTTCAGGTTGTTAAAACTCAGGATTGTGTGGTAAAGGGTTAAAGACCTATCCCATCATTTGAATCACTTTTGTCGACTGCCATTTCTTTCAATTTCGACAAGACTAAAATTTTCTCATATGGTAAATGGTTAACTCATTACCAAACAAAAAAATTCTGGACTGGTCGAAACTGAAAGCAATTGCAGACGACAAATTAAGGTGGCAAAAATGACACAAGTTTTCCTTGATAGAGCAGAAAACATTGTGGGAAAAGAAGAAAATGCTGGTTACCAGCATTTTCTCCTTTTGTCACAATGTTTTCAAAAGGCTTCTTCCTCAGGGTCATCAAAAGTCGGGACTGTGTGGTAAAGAGTTAAAATACTAGAAAAGATTATGGGAAAAGGAGAAAATGCAAGTTACCTGCATTGTCTGCTTTTCCTACAGTGATTTCAATAGTTTTTCTTCAGGTCATAAAAATGTGGGATTGCTTGGTAGTGGTGAATTAGTAAAGCAGTTCACAGGTAAAGAAACAAGAACATCGAATGCAGGTGCAAAATTTAATGCTCAGCTGCAGTAGTTTGGTTTCAAGTGAATATTCCAAGTTAATAAGGGGCATAACTGTGTTAAAAATACATTGATAGTTACCTGCCTTTGTTGTATGGGTTCCTTTTGATAGTTACCAGCATTTTCTCCTTTTCCAACAATGTTTTCAAAAGTTAAATTTCCCAGGGAGGTTAAGTGTTAAGCCTTTTCCAAACAACAAGTTTTAGCCTCATCCAAATTCAAAGCAACTGCAGATTTGAAATCAGTAAAATGAGGCCAAGATCTCTCACAGTGTAGAAATTATTTTGGAAAAATGACCAATAATGCTCATAACAAGACTTCTTCCATAAAAATGTCAAAACACAAGGCTTTGTTTGTTGAAGTGTTTATGGGGAATGATCAGGATATTTTCATAAGAATTTGTTTCTTTTAGAAAATGCACAATTTTGATTAAACTATGAAAAACCACAAGGACAGGGTGTTGGTAATGCTGGGTAATAAGCATCAAAATCAGTCAACTGTTAACTCTTTTTCGAAAAAACAAAATTTTGAACTTGTCCAAATCCAAAGTGTTTGCAGAGGACAAATTTAGAATGGCTAAAATGGAGGAATTTGTCTTTAAAAAAAGCAGATAGAAGTGTTTTCCAACAACAAATTCAAAAGCCATCTTCCTCAGGGTAGTTTAAACTCAGAATTATGTGTTAACTCTTTACCAAGTAACAAAATTTTAGACTTGTCCAAATTGAAAGCATCCGCAGACGACAAATTCAAAAGTTGTACAAATGCACTTCGGTCTTTTGACAGGGTAGAAAACATTGTGGGAAATGGAGAAAATGCTGGTTACCAGCATTTTCTCCTTTTCCCACAATGTTTTCAAAAGGTCTCCTCCTCAGGGTCGTGAAAATAAGGGATTGTTTGATAAAGAGTTAAAGGGTTAAGTGATAATCTGACAGCCTTCTAAAACAAATTTGAAGCAGACGACGACTTTGCAAACATTCTTGTAAAGCGTGAACTATCAATATTGTTAGCTGTACGCGACATGAAAATGTTTTCAAACATTCTGGCAAATCGTGAAATGCTCCATACAAGGAACTTCTTTTTACCTCTTACAAACGAGAAAATTTTAGACTGATCCAAACTTAAAGCATCTGCAGATAACAAAATAAATATTCCTCAAATGGCAGGGTTCGTCTTTGATATGTTAGAAAACCAGCATTTTCTCCTTTTCCCACAATGTTTTCAGGGTTGTTCAAACACAGGATTATATGGTAAGGTTAACCAAAATGTTTTCAAAAACAATCTGCTGCAGACGAAAAAAGTTATCAGCAAAGAGGTAATGTGTTAAATCTTTTTCAAATAAGAAAATTGCAGACATCAAATATAGCTCATATGTAGAAACTTGTCTTTGCAAGGGAAAAACCATTGTATGAAAAAGAGAAAAGGCTGTTCCAACAATGTTTTCTAAAGCTCTCTTCATCAAGGTTGTTAAAACTGAGGACTGTGTGATAAAGGGTAAAATGTGATGTGATACCAAGATAGGCCAAACAGGAAGTAAAGCTACTGTATGTGATGTCATCTATTTTTAATCATAAATACCAAAGTATCAAAATAGTTTACCTTTTACATGATAGTTCTAGTTTTCTACTTTTTCATTTTCCTAACTTTCAGGGTCTGTATTTAACAACCATTCATAAGAATATGTTTTGTCTTGTTCTGAAGAATTTTCTAAATCTGAAAGTACTCAACTTCTGATTGGCTTAACCAAATGGTTTAGCCAATAATAAGTTGTGTGACATTCAAATTCAGAAATTTCTGGAGAAAAAGACTAATGAATGTTCCTAAGAATGATTGTTGAATACAGACCCTGTATGCTCTTGTGAAGTACATGTATATCAGTGTACAGTATTCTGATCTTGATCTACACTGTCTGTTAAAGCTATAATTACATTTATCACATAAAACCTCCCCCTGCAGTGTATTAAACCCATGACTTATTTTTGATAATACACTAGTGTATGATCATTGTTTGGGGCCCGGTTCTGATCAGTTTTTAGTCATGAGCGCGTGAAGCTTGAGAAACCTACCACAGTAAATGCCGGAATTTGTACTACCACGCTGTTTTGCAGAAAAAATGATGTCATCGTTGCTACAGCATATTCTGTGATAAATAGAATCTTACGTTTGTGTTTATGTCTTATCATTTTTATCAAACTCGTTGACTGACATGTCAAGGCTCGCATCATACCATTTTAGTCAACTTGTTTGATAAAAATGATAACACATAAACACTCATGTAAGATCCTCTATGTAATTCATATCCTGACAACAAAATTCCAGACATGTTCAAATTGAAAGCATTCACAGAAGAGATACATTCAATGTGGATAAAATGATGGGATGTTTTTTGGAAAGCCTAGAAATTATTATGATAACAGGAGAAAATGCTGGTTACTTACTAGCATTTTCTGTTTTCTCATATTATTTTTTATTTGTTTGTATTGGAATTTAATGCCGTTTTAGGTCATAACAGGTTAGGTGCACCTACACATGTGTTTCCTGGCTTTCTCACACCAGTACTGACACAACTTCCTTTCATGCATCAGAGGGGGGAAGCAAGAGGTTGACAAAAAGAAAGTTTCCTCAACCCAGTATTGAACCAACAACCACCTGGTCACAAATCAGATAAGCTAACCACTGACCTACCCTGCCGGACCCATATGTACTTTCAAAAACCTTCTTCCTTGGGTCTTCGAATTCATGGGACTGTTTGGTAAAGGGTGGAAGTTGTCCAAGGGCATTCTAAGAGATTTAACAAACTTACCAAGACTCTGTTTTCCCATTTCTCTCTCCTTGTTTCATAATTGACCAGTCTCTTAATAGATAGCTTGATTCTTCTATCTAGGCTGTCCCTCATACTCTCTGCAAAAAAGTTCAACATGAGACTATAAACCTTTAAGTCTTTTCCAAACTGCAAAAAAACTAGGTACCTGTATGTCCAAATTCAAAGCATTTGCAGACGACAAATTTAATCTGGCTCACATGATGGTGTTTGTCCTTAAAAGAGTTGAAAACATGGTGGGAAAAGAAGAAAATGCTGGTAACCAGCATTTTCTTCTTTTCCCACAATGTTTATTAAAGGCTTTCTTCTTCAGGGTTGATAAAACTAGAGTTGTTAGTGAATGTGAATTCGATCAACCAATTACACCGGTTCTACAGCATCTCCACTGGCTTCCCATTAGAGCAAGGATAATGTTTAAAGTTCTTACATTGGCATTCAGAGGTGTACGCAGAACAGCCCCTAAGTATCAAATCAATCTGATTAACATTAATGAAAATGGGTATAGGTTAAGATCATCAAGTAAGACTTCCCTGCTTAGTATCCCTAGAACATGTACATGTCTAGCATATAGATCGTGTGGAGTGACAGGGCCAAAATGATGGAATGAACTGCCAAATCATTTAAGGGAAATACGAGAAGAATCTGTTTTTAGACAAACCCTTAAGACGTATCTGTTTTCAAAGTTTTACTAATATTGTAAATAGTTATTTAGACATTAGTTCTGTAAAGCGCAACAAAATGCTTCCAATTAGCAGTGTTTGCGCTATAGAAATCTCATATTATATTGTATTGTAAAGGGTTAACTGTTTACTAACAACAAATCTTTTGATTTGACCAAATTGAAACCATGTGCAGACAATAAATGTAGCTCAAATGATTTGTCTTTGATAGGCTAGAAAACATTGTGGAAAGAGGAGAAAATGCTGGTTACCAGCATTTTCTCCTTTTACAACAAAAGCTGTCTTTCGTCAGGGTCGTTAAAACTCGGGATTGTGCGGTGAAGGGTTGATAATCATTTAAATTACAGCTTTCAATTTGAACGAACCCTTTTCCACACAATCCTGAGATTGAACCACATGTAGAGAGATGGTTTTTGAAATAATTGCAGAAAAAGGAGAAAATGAAGATAACCGGTATTTTTTCCTTTTCTCACAATACTGCACTCTAAAAAAAAAAACTAATCTTAATTTTTGAGTCACATTTTTTAACCTTTTACCCCACAGCAAAATTTTAGACCTATCTAAATTGAAAGTATTTGCAGACTACAATTTCATAGTGGCTCAAATGATGCAATGTTTCTTTGATAGGGTAGAAAACTTTGTGGGAAAAGGAGAAAAAGCTGGTTACCAGCATTTTCTCCTTTTCCCGCAATGTTTTCAAAAGGCTTCTTCCTCAGGGTCCTTAAAAGTCATCATTGTGTGGTTAAGTGTTAAGTTGTCTACAAAAAGTTTCAATTTAGATAATTCTAAAATTTTGTCATCTGGTAAAGAGTTAACCCTAACCACACGATCCCGAGTTTTAACAACCCTAACAAAGAAGACTTTCAAAATCATTGTGAGAAAATAAGAAAATGCTGGAAATCAGCATTTAATCCTTTTTATCCCATCAAAGAATATTTCCCATCATTTGAGCTACATTCAAATTGTCATCTGCAAATGCTTTCAATTTGGACAAGACTAAAATTTTGTCATTTGACAATGAGTTAACCCTTTATCAAACAATCCAGGGTTTTAACGACCCTGAAGAAGAAGCCTTTTGAAAACCTTGTGGGAAAAGGAGAAAATGCTGGTTACCAGCATTTTCTCCTTTTCCCACAAGGTTTTCGACACTTTCACTGAGAAATAGGATCATTTCAGGTACGTTTCATATGTCGACTGCAAATGCTCTCGATTTAGACAAGTCTAAAATTTTGTCCTTTTGTAACAAGTTAATGAATACGAATGAGATATTATCATTAGCTAGGTAGGGTATTGGTTTGCCTGTGAAGGTATATTCAGCTCAGGCTGAAGCATTTGTATTTAACCCTTTACCAAACAATACCGGGTTTTTTACTGCTCTGAGAAAGAAGCCTTTGGAAAACATTGTGGAAAAAGGAGAAAATGCTGGTAACCAGCATTTCCTCCTTCTCCCACAATGTTTTCTACCCTTCCCACTAGAAAATTAAATTTCTGAGTCACATTTATTTTGTCATCTGAAAAGGCTTTCAGTTTGGACCAGTCCAAAATTTTGTCATTTGGTAAAGAGATAAATGTCAGATATCTCAGTATGTCTTGTCTTGTTCCAAACCAGGCACCCTTGCCATATTTCACTGACTTGTCTAATTTGCTCTGCATTGAAACTTGTAGGTTGACTTGTTGGTCGTAATAACATCCCGTAAGGAGTTATATAAAGTCCACTTAAACCCCAGGAAATGATAAGATGATGAATGGAGTGAGCCATGCTCTGTGAAAAGGGTACTTAATGCATCTGCAAAAAGTATCGACTCATGTCAACCTGTGAAGGCAGCACAGCACAGGCTGACATGGGTCAGAACTTTTTGCTATTGGTCAATTTTCTGCCTGTCCAATGACCATTCTACCTCCTGATTCAGCGGATTGATAGACAAAAAGGATTTTATGGATCCATAATAATGTGATGACCTGTTTGGTATCATGCATCACCGAGATACATTAAAACTCCTTTTGCCAGAGCACTGCTCAAGTGTATTATACAAGCCAGCTCAAGCACAGGATCTCTCTTATACAAAAAAATCTCCTGTATTTTTCAACTTTGTTTGTATGGTATTAAACACCATTTTTAAACATTATTTCAGTTATATCTAAGCAACCAATTCACCTGTCCATGCTTTCCTGGAGTTTCTTTTACTCAATACTTCCAACAATATTCTTCCCAAGCCACTGGCTGCTTTTGTACATTACCATTGTCATAACAATGATTGACTGTTGAGAGAGGAATGAATTCCTTTCCAGTTCTATTATAATTCCTTGGAAAGAAATTCACAGAGCTGGGGCGCCCCTGGTTACAAGTACTGCCTACAGACTATGTTACCAGACTTCACATTTTATTTCCTAACCCTTTACCAAACAATCCTAACTTTTCACCACCCTGAGGATTGATTGTATGGTTTTAAGCGCCGTTTTCAACATCATTTCAGTTATATCATGGTGGCAAGTGCACCTATCTATGCTTTCCTGGCATTTCTTTTACCAGTACTCCACACAATATTCATTCCAAGCCACTGGCTGCTTTCTCACATAACCATCATCAAAAAAATTATCAGCGGTGAGAGAGGAATGAATCCTGTCGCATTGACTATCATCAATCCTCGGAAAGAAATTGGCCGAGCCGGGGATCAAACTAGTGACCCCCTGTTCTTGAGTCCTGTACGCTACCAACTGTGCTACTGTGGCTTGACACACAACCCTGAGGAAGAGGCCTTTTGAAAATATTGTGAGAAAAGGAGAAAATGCTGGTTACCAGCATTTTCTCCTTTTTCCACATTGTTTTCTACCCTGTCAAAGAACTTCAGGTCATTGTATCACTTCCAGATTTGTCACCTGTAGATGTTCTCAATTTGGAAAAGTCTAAAATTTGTTGTTTGGGAAAGAGTTTTTTGTAATAACACTGTTTTTTAACAATATTTCAGTGTAACACTTTACCAAACAACAAAATTTTCGTCTCAACCAAACTAAAGGCAGTTGCAGATGACAATATAAATGTAAATCAATAATTGAAATTTTTTTGTGGAAGGATGGAAAACATTATGGGAAAAGGAGAAAATGCTGGTTACCAGCATTTTCTCCTTTTCCCATAATGTTTTCAAAAGCTTTCTTTTTCAGGGTCATTAAAAGTCAGGATTGGATGGTAAAGGGTTAATACTGGAGGCTGGTGCATCCATCCATGCAGAGCTTATACATCATGTATTAGCTCTTTACCAGACGACAATGTTTCAAACTTATCCATAATGACAACATTTGCATACGACAAATAAAATATGATTCATTTAGTTTGTATCGCAGTTTAATGCAGTTTTAACAGCTAAGGTCATATCACGGCGGTCAGCGCACCTATGCATGTGTTTCCTGGCTTTCTCATATCAGTACTGACATAACTTCTTGGTCACTGACAACTTATCCCACAAACATCAGAGGTGAGAGGCTAAAAATCGCAGAAAGATTGTCTCAAATGGTCATCGAACTCACGACCACCAGGTCACAAGTCAGATATGCTAACCATTGTGCTACCTGGCCGGGCCAAGGTATGATTCAACTCACAAGATTCATCTTTGAAAGGGTGAAAAACATTGTGGGCAAGGGAGAAACTGCTTGTAACTTGCATTTTCTCCTTTTTTTACTTTAACTTTGAAAGACTTCTTCCTCAGGGTTGTTATTAAAGCTCAGAATTATTTGGTAGAGGTTAACATTGTTTATAAAATTTTTTCAATTAAATCAAGTTGACAAATGCACCTGTGATTTATGTATTAACTATTAACGCTTTACCACACATTCCCTGGTTTTAACGACCCTGACAAAGAAAGCTTGTGAAAACATTGAAGGAAAAGAAGAAAATGCTGGTTACCAGCATTTTTTTCCTTTTCCCACAATGTTTTCTATCCTTCAACCAAAAGTTTCATCAGTTAATTTGTTGTCTGAAAATTATTTCAATTTGAACTTGTCTAAAATTTTGTCATGTGGTAAAGAGTTAACCAATATTGTGCACATCATTCATAGCCAAAGTCAAACTTTATATTCATGATCAGAGAACGCTTGGATTGATTGAATGGTGTCCTACGCTGCTTTCAACATCATTTAGACATATCAAGGCGATAGCTCACATATTCATGTACTTCCTTAACATTTCACTAATACTTGGCTAGGGCTCTGAGGTGTCTTTCCTAAGGACACTCCCACCGAAATTTTCCGAAAACCCAGTGGATCCAGCCAGACTCTAACACAGGGCCTCCAGCTCACAAGTCCTACAATTTACCACTGAGCCATTAAGGACCCCAGGAGAATGGCGAGTCCTGTCTCAATGGCTTTCAAAAGGTTTTTGAACGATGGTAGGACCTAACAAAAAAATATCTGTGTTTAGGGTTTCAGCCCGAGATGCTGTAGGTAGGAATTTTTTTTTAGAAGCTTTTCACATGGACCATGTACTGAAATCACATCAGACAGATTTATTTTCTGCAATCATAGCTTTAGGGTCGGCAGCATTTTCTAGGTAGGGTTGGGAAACCGTAAACACAGATAGTTTTTTTGACAGGCAGGTAGAAGGCTTTTAAAAAACATTGTGGGAAAAGGAGAAAATGCTGGTAACCAGCATTTTCTCCTTTTCAAACAATGTTTTCTACTTCTTCTAAGAAAAACTGTATCATTTCAGCTGCAGTAAGTTTTTTGTCTGAAAAGGTTTTGAATCTGGACAAGTTTAAAATTTTGTTGTATGGTAAAACATTAAGCAGTTGGTCTTGTAGTACTCGGGTCATCTATGGTAGGTAAAGAGGGGATGTAAACTGGTCTCTCAAAGCAGTGAGTTTTTCAGATGAGTCACTAATTCTGTGCAGTCCAATCTTGGTGAACACTGTCAGCAAAGGCAAATGTAAAGAATGTGTGAAAGTCTCTTTAACTCTTAATACCAAACGACAAAATTTTTGACTTGCCCAAATGGAAAGCATTTGCAGACAACAAAATAAATGTAACTCAAAAATGGCATTTGTTTTTGAAGGGTAGAAAATATAGTGGGAAACAGAGAAAATGCTAGCATCATTTTCTCCTTGTCCCACACTGTTTTCAAAAGCTTTACTTCTCGAGCCGTTAAAACATGACATTGTGTGGTAAAGAGTTAAATGTTAACCCTTTAAAGCATGACCAAATCTTTGACTTGTCTGAACTGAAAGCATTTTCAAATGACAAAATAAATGTAACTAAAGATCTGAACTTTTTTCTTGGTAGGGTAGAAACATGGAAATAGGAGAAAATGCTGGTTACCAGCATGATCTCCATTTCCCATAATGTTTTGTAAAATTTCATTTTACAGGACTGTTAAAAATCAGGATTATTTGGTAAAGGGCTAAAGACTGAAGAATATGGTAGATATAAATTAATTTTTACTCATCCTATATGGAAAAAAAAAGGTAAATACCCTTTTGGTAATATGCACAGTTGACTGTAATAAAGTCATTTTAACTCTTTTCATACCATAGACAACACCAGAAGCTTTTGTGGACAGTGTAGATCTAGATCAGACTGTACAGAACGTGCAGTCTGGTCTCTGATCTACACTGTCCACTGCTTTATTCCGGATTATGACTGAACTCTCTCTTGATCTTTCACTGAAAATGTATTTGTAGCCTTTGAGAAAATGGAATTTATTTATTCAGTAATGAGAGTTAATGTCATGTACACTTTAGTATGCTTCTGTAATACAATACACTTAATCACCATTCAAGGTTTCACAAACACAGTTGAAACTGCATAAACCCTTTACCACACAATCTGAATTTTAACGACCCTGAGAGAGAAGGCTTTTGAAAACATTGTAGGAAAAGGAGAAAATGCCGATAACCAGAATTTTTCCTTTTCCAACAATGTTTTCTACCCTTCCCAAAGCAAATTTCATTTTTTGATTGATGTTGTCTGCAAAGGCTTTCAATTTGGACAAGTCAAAAATTTTGTTGTTTTGTAATGAGTTAAAGGTAACCATAACTGACAGTTTTACCTTAACCAAACAGAAACATTCTTTAACCCTTTCCCATACAACAAATTTTAGACTCTTTTGTATTCAAAAAATCTGCAGACGACAAATTCAAAATAGGTACAAATTAGCTTAAGCTACCTGATAGGGTAAAAAACATTGTGGGAAAAGGAGAAAATGCTGGTTACCAGCATTTTCTCCTTTTCCCACAATGTTTTCAAGTCTTCTTTCCTGGAGTCGTGAAAACCCGGGATTGTTTGGTAAAAGGTTAATGACCATGAAAAGTTAGCTTTTGAAAACATTCTGGGAAAAACAAAAAATTTTAGAGCAATCAGCATTCTTTTTCCATATTGTTTTCTAATGTTAAACTGTCTAAGTTTAAACCTTTTATAGACAAATTCCAAACCTAAAATTTGTTGTCTGGTAAAGGAATAAAGGAAACCATTGGTTTGATTTTACATCCCTTTTCCAATTAACCCTATACCATACAATCCTGTGTTCTAACATCAATGGAGAAAACAGCGCGAACCATTCCAATGCAATAAAATCATCAGCATGCCAACCAATTTTTTTATTATGAGGTACATGCACCCCTTGGGTTGGAAAATGTGGGGTACATTTCAAATTTAAGGGGTACAGATGATAAAAACAAATAATACAAAAAGATTAGTTAATTTTATTGTAATTTAACTCTTTTTCATTGTAGCTGAATATGCTGGCTTTTGATCTACATATTGGTACTGATAACAAATGAATAAATAGAAGTTTGTGACTGGAAAAAAAATTTAGACATGCTTATTCTAAAGGCCCCTACCCATTTGCTGGCAAATTTATGCCATCTACCTTTTTTTTTATAGATATTTTATGTTAATGTTAATTTGTACAGGTAATTTGGGTTTGTTATGGAAAAGACATATAAAGACTAGAATAGAGAGAGACATTGGTAGACCAAATTGTTCTCCTTACTTTAATAGCATGTTATACTATTTATCATGAAAATAAATTATCTGTGATAATGACAAAAATCATGAGAACAAATTATCTGTGATAATGAAGAGTCCTTTTGAATAGTGGAGTATGGAGTGCCAGTACAAAATGTTCAATTCTATTCTATTACTTAACCTGTCGACTGTAGACTACAACAACAAAAAAAAAGAATGTCTATTGTAATCAAAATTATAAATTAGATATGTCATATAACATCCAAATATCTGCGTGTCTGATGACTGGTAGAGCGAGTCTGCCATTTCCAACTCTGTTCTTGTTATTTGTGCATGGTAATTATCTATTCAGGACAGATTGACAAACATTTTCTGTTTCATAATCAGAGATTGAAATATCTACTGTTTTTCCTTTTAAAACAAGCAAAAAGTGCTTGGCTTACGAAACTCAGATTAACAAACTACAACTCAGAGGTTTCAAATGGCAACATATGGAATTAAATAAGCAAATTATTAAATTGTCACCAGAACTTTGAAAAAATTGTACATCTGACACATTTTTAGGGTCTTACATGCAATTTTTTCTCTTCGTCTTCAATTATTTTGGTTGTGTGCATGTACCCAGCCTTTCAGATTTTTTTGTATGCATAGATACAGGTACTTTTTTTTTGAGCGATTCATGCAAGATTTTGCATGAATGGGCATGCTGAATCATGCAGACCACATTCTTGTGCTTTTTCAACAATAATTTTAAACATTTACAACATGTACAATCCCAGGTTTAAATGACCCTGCAAAAGACAGCTTTTGAAAACATTGTGGGAAAATAGAAATGACTAATGACCAGCATTTTCTCCCTTTTCCAAAACGTTATCTAAACTTTTAAAGATAATCAATTATTTGAGCCAAGTTCAATTTGTTGTCTGCAATTGATTTCAACTCTGTCAAGTCTATTTTTCTTTCTTTGGTAAAGAGTTACCGTAACAACCTGCTGCTATGCAATAAAGCATTTGCAGAAGGGAACGTGTATTTACAGAAAGTTGTCAACATTGACTGGTTCTGTTCTATTCCAAATGACAAAGTGACAGACTATTCCAAAATGAAAGCATTTGTAGACAACGAAATAAATGTGACTCAAAATTAAAATATGATTTTGGAAAGGTTGAAAATATTTTGGCAAAAGGAGAAAATGCTGGTTACCTGCATTTTCTCCTTTTCCCACAATGTTTTCAAAGGCTTTCTTTATTAGGATCTGTAAAAGTCTGGATTTTGTGGTAAAGGGGCAATCATATTTCGTAAAGGAATCAAGTTTAGTGGAAGCACCTCATCGGAAATACTAACGGAATAAATAGAAAACAAATTCCGTACTCCACCCACTTAATTAATTGATGAATGGACACCTGTTGGAATAAACTGTCAGTGATTTTGGCTTACCGAGAATGTCTCGAGGAACGTTGTTCATTGACGCCATGCTGTCAGCTTAATGATATTGTCCAGCTAAAAGTCTATAGCATTTTATTCCAGCAAACCTACATGGAATCACTTAATAAGACCGATTCATACAACTTTGAGCGAGCTGGTAACACTTTACAGCGCCATGACATGACGTCATCGACTAGCTGAACTGGGACAGTCTGCTATATTTAGTAACAAAACCCGGAAGCATGTCTTTATTTATCAACAAAATCACGTGAGCATTTTTTGATTCCCATATATGGGAATAAAGACTTAAAGTTTATAGTGGAATGTAAAGATAACGACAGATGACCATCTCCACAATACGAGACAAATGTGCATTGAATTTCTGTCATACTAACATATCGAAAATGTTGCTATTTTTTTCTTCTGCGACAATAATTTAGTTTCTTCTGAAATTGTAAGTATTTGCAGACGACAAATTCAAGTGTAGGATGGGTTTAAATTTAGGTGGGTAAAGGAGAAATGAGTCTTCCTAATAGGTCGTTAACACATAGGATTGTTTGGTAAAGAGTTAAAGGGACGAAAGTCATTGGTGGAACTCATGGAAATGCATGTGGTCTTTCTCAGGGGTGTTAAAACTCAGGTTTGTTTGGTAAGTAGTTAGATCTACATGAAACTTTTAAGCCGATAGTAAAAACCCGGATATAGGCGTTAGAGAGTAGAAAGGGGCATTCTGGTGCAGAAGCTTTTTCAGATGCCCACCCCCCCATCTAAGTCATCCATCCAACTCCATCCCCCCAGCCCCAGCCCCCAGCCAAATCTAACCATCCATTCCAACTCCATCCCCCAATCCCCAGCCCACCGGCCAAATCTAACCATCCACTCCAACTCCAATCCTCCAACTCCCCAGCTCCACCCTCCAACACCCAGCCTACCAGCCAAATCTAACCACCCACCTCCCAACTCCCCAACTCCAATTCCAATCCCCAAGCCTCCACCCTCCAACTCCAACCAGCAGGCCACCCCACCTCCAACTCCAATCCTCCAACTCCAGCCAGCAGGCCACCCCACCTCCAACCACTCCCCATTTTAATGATTCAGTCTAATCATAATAATATAATAAAACCACAAAATGATTTCATGGTTTTATTAATGTGTTGATGTGTTGACTAATTGGTTAATTATTTAATTAATTAATTAATTTATAGTAATGTGTTGATGTGTTGACTAATTGGTTAATATATAATATATATAATAATATATTATATATCTAGTACTTTTTGGTTTGTTGGTTTGTTGGTGGGGGCTGGCAGGTGGGGGCTGGTAGGCAGGGGCTGGAGGGCTAGGATAGCATTGTCTCTATTGAGGGGTTGGTTAATTCAAATTTAGGATATCTATGATGATTTAAGGTTACCGTTGTTATTTTATCATCTAACAATATTCTTCCATCTAATTGAGGGGTTAAGGCTACCTTATTTATTTCCTCAATATTTAATTTATGTTCTTTACTTCTAATATTATTAAATGTTACATGCTTTTCTTTACCTTCATAAATACAATCTGTATAATCTTTTAAGGTAATTCCCTTAATAATTTCCCTATAGATACCTTTACATTTAACAGTTGTATCACTTTCATAATTAACACCATCATCCACCTTATAAACAATCTCACCATCCTTTTTCTTATGTTCTATATTATAAGAGTAAGACTTAGAACATAAACCAGCAAATTCAGTAATTATTTCACCAGCAGCTTCATCTTTAAGCATACCCATTACTTTCTTATTTTTACCAATATATTCTTTACCAATAGGATGGCTTTCATCAAAGTTACTAGTATCAAAGTGCTTTTCAACATCAGGAGCAATTTCCTTAAAAATATCTTCACTCTTTATATGTAATATAAAACTATCTGTATCAGTGTATAACAGTTTCATCCTATCTCCAAATTTAGGATACAAATACTCATAATAGCAACTATACATTATCAACTTAGAAATTTCAAGGATAACAAAACCAACATATATTGGCTTTTTACATTCAACAACTTTTTGTTGAGAATGAATAGCAACCAAGTTTTCACTAAATATTTTAGGATTTAGAAATCTTGGATCTCTAACTAATTTACTAGCTTGTTCTTGATTATTAATAATTTTAACATTACACCTTTTTCTAGGATTTTCAACTGTTTTACCATATATAGAATTATTAAACAACTTCCAACAATCTTGCTCAAATTTAGAGGCAGCTTCACTTCTTTTTTTAGTATTATAATCAATATATTTTTTAAGCTTTTGATTCATAAAAAATTCATAACCATGATAAAACTTGGTAACCTTAACATCATGTTTAATATAAAACTTTAATAAATCACCAAAAACCATATACTTCTTCCTTTTACCAAAATGAGCAACCAACTTCTTAACTCCATCTATTTCAACATGTGTAGGAGCCAAAGGAAAACTATTCCAATAATCATGTTTATCTTCAGGAAATTCCAAGTCAACAACCAATGCACAGGGGATATCTTTCCATATCTTCTCTATTTCAGGTGACTCTACTTTACGTTTTATACCAAAAGGTAAATAATGAGACATAGCATGACCATACAAATTATTTGCATCCACATAAAATATAAAACTACTTTCCTTATTAGGATTATAATCATTCATATATTTATTATTAGCTTTAGCATGTCTCACATTACAAAATGAAATACCACCTCTAATTCCTTTTTCAAAGTCTCTATAAACATCATCATCTATTATCAACTTATAGTTTTGTCCAGTATGCTTTAACATTTGTAACCAAGAATGACCAGGTAAAGTATAAGAATGTAAAGGATCTTCACCAATTCCTTTAATACAAGTTTCCCTAAATTTCTCAAATGCATCAGTTAAAATTAATACATCTCTTTCACAATAAACTCTTTGATAATCACCTATTGTTTTACATCCAAATATTTTCCATGCTTCCAAAGCTTCTTTATAATCATCCTCACTAATTCTTTTATTATTTAAACAAGAAGCAAAGCATTCTATAGGAGGCAATTGTGTTTCTTTTAATCTTTCTATAGAATCTATATAATCATAAGGAAAAGATCCTTTTCCCTTTAACAATTCAATAGATTTATCACTAAAATGTTTTTGCATTTCAATCATTTCACTAGCTTTTAAATTATCACCCAATGCAGCTATTGAACCTTGTAAAAATCTATAACTATCCAAAAACCTTATTTCACAACCCATTCCATTTACCTTAATCCATTTTGAAAATGAAATATAAGTTTGTTCATTACAAGGTATTGCATTAAAAGTACTATCACAATAACCAGCCAATGGAATAACAAACAAATGAGCATCAAATTTACTCAAATTATGGAAAAACACAGGTAGCAATGAAGGAGTCTTATAACCTTCTTCATAAAACATTGTTAAGCAAGTATCAATAGAATCCATTAACATATACACAAACTTTTTACCAATATCTTCCCCATCTTCTTTTATAGTATATGAGACCATATGAGATTTACAAATTTTTTCATTACTACTTTTAATATAAAAACTAAAACCAGAAGGTGTAAGTGTCTTTATAAATCTAGTTTCTTCATCATTATCAATCTTTTCATATGGTATATTAAAAGTTTCAAAGTCAGCATATATCCAAATTAAAGGAGGATTTTTAATTGTTTTTGGTGCTTTATATTTAACAATCAATTGATTAGGTTTAGGCATTTTTAAAATTGCTCCATCATCACATTTCTTTTCATGTTTATCTAAAGATTCTTGAGAATAATAATGTTTTTGGCAACTATAACATATAAATACTTTATTATGTTTATCATTTATTTGCATTGAAAGTAATCTACTTAAACTATCTTTGTTTTTTACAAGATAATAATGATCTTCATAATATACTAAAGAAATTCTTTTTGTATTTTCATCTTTCATATTACAATGCTTTTTACCATTATAAATAATAAGTGTTCTCTCAATATCATCATCAATACCATAAACCACTAAATGAATATGAGGATTATTTCTTTGAAACTTATCAAGATCTTCTCCACTAACAGGATAATTAATACCATCAAAATTAGCATATTTATTTGGATTATTTCTATTAATATCAAGTAACTCTTTAGTTATTCTTTCAGGATTTTGTGTTCTAGGATTAAAAAACCTCTGTATACCCCAATAAAAACATCTAGTATCTGTATTTATCATAGAAATTGTTGCTTTTTTATCAGATGCCCATTTAGGTAGTTTATGAGTTTTACAACCACCTTTAAAAGGTCTGTAATTAGCATAATTTACAATGATTCCATTAAAATTAAATACTGACCAACCACTTCCTTGAAATGCTTTATTTTGGAATCGCTCAATTACTTCCTTAATCATATCATTTAATAATAATCTCTTATTATCCCATTGGTAATTAATATGAGTTTTCGAATTAAAAAATTTATCTTCTTTTTCCTCACCCTTTGTCATTGAGATAACTAAACTAAACATAACTTTTCTTCTATTATTTTCTTCAAGTGATTTCTCTAAAACATTATTAAATTTTTTTAAATGTTGCTCAATGTATAAACTATTATCATTAGACTTACCTTTAATATAAAATAATATACTATTAAAATATCCATTTAAGCAAGATTTTATTTTTTTTTGTTCAATAGTATAACCATGGTTAAAAGGAAGCTTTTCAAATGTATCTTTATTAAAAATTATTTTTTCTTTTCTTTTAAAAGGAATAGATTGAAAACTACTTGTATTAATTACATTTTTAAAATTAGCCATTTTTATATATATTAAGATTATTAATATATATAAAATTTTTCAATTCAAAAAATTTTATATTTTTTTCTCCAACATTAGATGGAAAAAAAAATTGAAAATAAATAAAAATATTATATTTATAAAATAGGAATGGAGGGTAAGAGAGAAAATGAAATAACTTGTAATATTAAAATAACTGTACCAAAATCTAAAACTAACCATAAAAAGGGTAAAAAGATGTTATTTAGTGATTTTTATAATATGGGTGAAGCTTCAGTCTTTGCAGCAATTACATCATCATCCCCTACATCACATGGAACAATATCAGATTTTGGAGATAGGGTTTTTATAGAATATAATGAAGAATTTAATAATTTCTTGGGTACCATAATTAATAGGTGTGATGATGGAAGTAAACAAATTATAGAAAGTGATTTTGATGTTAAAGATTATTTGGATAATTATCAACTTAATGGTTATATTGGAGTAAAGGTAGAACAAGAATTGTATGATAATGATGATTTTTTTGAAGATTGTGAAGGTGAAAGCATTAATAAAAGTATTATTAAGGGTAGCATAATTACTAAAGGAAAATATGCTTTGGAAGTTAAAGGATTATGGGGTGATGAAGATAAAACTGAAGGTGGTTTTATAAAGAGATTGCTAGGTGTTAATGTGATTGAAATGGTTAATAAGGATGATGAACAAAAACAAACAAAAAGAAATAAAGTTAAACAAATGTTAAAATAAATAAATATGTAGTAAAAAAATATATATATATTAATCCTTTTAATATATATATATAATATTTAAAGTTTTTCTTCCTCATTACACATATAAAATTCATCAAATTTACATCTATATCTTCCTTCATCTCTTTTACTTGTTTGATCAATTACAAGAAATCCATAAGGTTTTTCCCAACATTGATAACACAATCTTTTAAATTCCTCTTTAGACATATCCTTTTCAGCATATTCATTATATATATAACCAACATTCTTTTTATCTTGAGGGAATATACATAAAAAATTAGCATTTTCTCTAATAGTATTCTTATCCAAAATAATAAAATTTTGTGTTAAAAAGAAACAATCAACATTACTATGTCTCCCATGAGTATAATAAGTTGATGCTTTATTTTGTTTTTCACCAGCTAAATCATCAAAGATCATTAAATTTTTAGTTTTTCTATTTAATTCATGAGGCATTGGTACATCATCATTATTTTGATGAAAAGATGCCTCTATTTTTGTACCAGGTTGTTTATTATAAACATTCTTCTTAAGATATTTAAACAATTCATCTTTATTTACTTCTTTACTTTTGTTTTGTTTTAATAATTTAAAAACAACATCAACACCTTCTTTAGGTAAACCTGCATCAAATGCATCTTTCATTAATGAATAATCAGGTTGATGTACACTTTTAGTGAATACCATTAATTTATCATAATCTAACCAACCTGGTTGTAATAATAGATTTAATAGTAAAGTAGTTTTACCACAACCAGATTTACCAACAATAATTCCTCTAATACTTTTTGGTAAAAAAGGTGTATTATTTCTATAATCACATGTATCATCTGTTGAATAATTAACTATTTCCATTTTAATATAGAGTATTTTTAATTATATATTAAAATGACAAAAATATATTGTGTTAAATGTAAAACAAAAACTGATTCGGAAAATTTATCAGAGGAAACCTCAAGCAATGGGAGAAGGATGATGAGAGGTAATTGTGTAGTGTGTGGCACTCGAAAATCCCAATTTATGAAAGGTGCAACTTCTTCTCAAAAAGGAGTAGTTATTAAACAAAAAGCTATTTGTCCAAAAGAAGGTCAAGAAGGAGGGAGTATCTTAAATAAAATGATTAATAACCTACCAATAGAAATGCATCTACCAGGTTATAACTTTGCTGGTCCAGGTACTAAATTAAAATAGTCACTTCTACATATTATGATTATGAACCTAGATATATTTATGGTGGAACAAATTTTTTTACACCTTTCATTAATGTTGGAAAAAAAATGTTAGGTAAACTATTTTCATCAGGAGCCAAACAACTTGCTAAGAAAACTGCTTCAAAAATTATACAAGATGTTGGTAAATCAGCTTTAGAACAAGGAGGTAAAAAAGTAAGTGAAAAAGTTAAATCACAAATTAATAAAATGTTAAGTGGTAGTAAAAAGAGTAAAGGAACACTTCCAATAGCTGCAACATTAAATGTTGATGTACCTAATGATGATAATAAATATCCTGCTTTAAGTAGTGGATTTGGATTAAAAGTTGTTTAATTATAAAAAAATAATATAGATATATTAAAAATATGAGTCAGTCACAGAAAATATTAATGTGGGATATTCAAATTTTAATGGATGAATCAATTGAACAGTATCAATATCGAGAATATGTACCTCAAATTGGTGCTGGTGAGTTAAATGGTAGTAGTGCAATTAGTTTTGTAATTGAAAGTCAAGATGTTTTTACTCACCCTCATAAAAGTTATCTATATGTTAAAGGATTTTTATGTAAGGAAAATAATACTAGATATGTGGATGCTGATGAAATAACACTTGTAAATAATGGTATAATGTATCTATTTAGTCAAATTTATTATGATATTGGTGGAAGAAGAATAGAATCTCTTAATTTTCCTGGTCAAGCTACAACAATATTAGGTTTACTAAAATATTCTGATGATTTTAGTAGAAGTAAAGGTTTAACACAATGTTGGATGCCAGATGATGGTCCAGGTGATTTCACTAATCAAAATGTAGGAGGTAAAACAAGAAAATCATTTGTAATGGAAAACCCTGGTACAAAAGGTGATTTTTCTTTTTGTATTCCTCTTTCTCATATATTTGGATTTTGTGAAGATTATGATAAAGTATTATATGGTGTTAAACAAGAATTAACATTTCAACGAAAAAATATTAGTAGTGCTGCTATTTATAAAGGAAATAGTCCAAATCCAGGAGGAGGAGCTGCTCTTGCAACTGATACAGGAAAAGTAGTATTAACTAAACTTTCTTGGTTTGTTCCTCATGTTTTACCTGATGATGAAATAAAATATACATTATACAAACAAATTGAAGATGGAATAGAAATAAAAATGGGTTATAAATCTAGACGTTGTGAAAAATTTGCAGTTCCAGAATCTACTGATTTTACTTGGAAGTTAGGTCAAAAAGCTGCTGATGAAAGACCAAGGTTTTTAATTGTAGGATTTCAACCAAATCAATATGAAACTCTCCAAAGATTTAATACAGGTCTTTTTCAATGGAGAAACACAATAGGTGGTAATGCCATACCAATAACAGTAACAAATGCATTTGTCACTTTAAATAGTGATAAATATCCAGGAATAGATTATAATTTAAATTTTGGAGATAATAATTTTAGTAGAATAATAGTTGAAGCTCAAGAATTTAAAGCAAATAGTACAGGAATACCTGATGTTTTATCTAATGGAAATATTAATCCGGTAGCCTTTAAAAGACTTTATCCTTTATTTGTTTTTAACCTTTCTAAACAAAGTACTAAATTAAGATCTAGTGTTGTTGATATACAAGTAACTTTTATGTTTTCAGATGCTCCAGCAGTTAATACTATGACAGCATATGCTATAACACTATCTGATAAAATAGTACAATTTCAAGGTGATGGTAAGGCTAGTATGAGTGTAACAATGTAAAAATAGGTATGCATATATGTAATATATTATAAAGAATATATTATATATATTTATGTAAACTTTTCACATTTCTTTTGTGATGGATTTTAGTTGCTCTAGTTGTTTATGTAGTTGTGTTATTTGCATTTGCATCATTTGTCTTTCTTTTTTATTATCACTAATAATTTCTAACAATTGACTAATAATTAATTCTAATCTAAGGATATTATTCTGGTTTCTTTGTATTTCTTTTTCAAGTTGTTTACTTGATAATTTATAAGTAGGTTTACTTCTAAACAAATCTCTGAACTTCATTTTATAATATATAAATAAATTTGAATTAACCAACCCCTCAATAGAGACAATGCTATCCTAGCCCTCCAGCCCCTGCCTACCAGCCCCCACCTGCCAGCCCCCACTAACAAACCAACAAACCAAAAAGTACTAGATATATAATATATTATTATATATATTATATATTAACCAATTAGTCAACACATCAACACATTACTATAAATTAATTAATTAATTAAATAATTAACCAATTAGTCAACACATCAACACATTAATAAAACCATGAAATCATTTTGTGGTTTTATTATATTATTATGATTAGACTGAATCATTAAAATGGGGAGTGGTTGGAGGTGGGGTGGCCTGCTGGCTGGAGTTGGAGGATTGGAGTTGGAGGTGGGGTGGCCTGCTGGTTGGAGTTGGAGGGTGGAGGCTGGGGGATTGGAATTGGAGTTGGGGAGTTGGGAGGTGGGTGGTTAGATTTGGCTGGTAGGCTGGGTGTTGGAGGGTGGAGCTGGGGAGTTGGAGGATTGGAGTTGGAGTGGATGGTTAGATTTGGCCGGTGGGCTGGGGATTGGGGGATGGAGTTGGAATGGATGGTTAGATTTGGCTGGGGGCTGGGGCTGGGGGGATGGAGTTGGATGGATGACTTAGATGGGGGGGTGGGCATCTGAAAAAGCTTCTGCACCAGAATGCCCCTTTCTACTCTCTGGCGTTTCAAACTTACTTTTTGGAGAAAAATATCTCTTTATCGGACAGTGTAGATTCAAGATCAGACTACACATTCTGTGTAGTCTGATCTTACCCTACAATGTCTAAAAGAGGTCATTGAGTCAGGCTTTGCAGCCAAGGGTTAAATGAATGAATATGTCTCCGAAAGGGTAGAAAACATTGTGGGAATAAGATAAAAATTGGTAAGCAGCATTATCAACAATATTTTTCAAACGCCTATTTTCCCCACATCGTAAAAACACGGGAAAGCTTGGTAAAGGGTAGAGTTGTTGTAGATCTATAGACCGATAGATGGAGGACTTTGGACAGATAATAAGTTATCACAGTAACTCATTAACTGTACTCTTTACCAGTTGACAAAATTTTAAACTTGTCCAGATTGAAATCATTTGTAGTAGACAAATTAACTCTGTAACAGATGACAAAATTTTACACTTGTCCAATCTGAAAGCATTTACAGACAACAAATAAAATGTAGCTCAAATGATGATTTTTGTCCTTGATAGGGTAGAAAACATTGTGGGAAAAGGAGAAAATGCTGTCACCAGCATTTTCTCCTTTTCCCACAATGTTTTTAAAAGCCTTCTTTCTTATGGTCTTTAAAAGTTGGCATCATAAGTTAAAGGGCTAAATGCTACTCTAAATATTAGATTTGACTTTCAAAGGGTAGAAAACATTGCGAGATATAGAGAAAATGCTGTTTACCAGCATTTTCTCCTTTTCCTACAATGTTTTTAAAAGTCTTCTTCCTTGTAAGGATCATTAAAACTCGAAATTGCATGGTATAGGGTTTATTCAAGTAATTCATTCTTTTTCAGCTAAACCATCATTACTCTCTTGCAGCCATAGATGATGCCCTCAAATAAGAAAAGACACTGTTCGCTAATTTGATTTTTTTATTGTTATAATTCACATAAAATACAAAACTTGTTATGTCTAGCAAAAGGGAGGAGTAAATAACCAGTTTAAGCCTGAATGATTAACTTTTCTTTAATGTTTTACCTGACAAAAAATTTTAGACCAGTCCATATCAAAGCATTTGCAGGATTGCAAATAAAATGTGGCTAAAATGATGGGGTTTGTCTCAGAAAAAATACAAAATATTGTGGGAAAAGGAGAAAATGCTGGTTACCAGTATTTTCTCCTTTTCAAACAATGTTAAAAAAAATGTCTACCGGTATTTCCACACGAATGCAATACCACAATTTTTTTGGTAAAGGCTTATCCCATTACCACATAGTCCTCAGTTTTAACAACCCTGGGAGATTAGACATTTGAAAACCTTGTTGGAAAAGGAGAAAATAATGGTAACCATCATTTTCTCTTTTTCCCCACAATGTTTTCTAACTTTTCAGAAACAAATCAAATCATTTGACTCACATTTTATTACTTGTGGTCAGCCGATGCTTTCAATTTGGAACAGTCTAAAATACTGTTTTGTGGTAAAGAATTTAATGACAAATTTGGAGCAAAATTTAATATCCAACCTGTATTCAGCGACCATCCAAGGAAAGAAAAAAGAGTGGGGTCTAACAACAGGTGGTTAACTGATGCAAGTAAACTGAAGTTACTGTAAGAATGCTTGTAGAGTCAAAACAGACATCTCAAAAAGCAGTGGGTTGCCTAGTACAGTTGGCCCTTAGATAAATTTAATGGTATTATCAGAATTTTCTCTGAAAATGTCAACACTTTCCCCCCAAAGCTTTTTTCCCTAAATATGTCAAAATGTTTTACTTAAAGCTTTCTTTGCACATTGTGAAACAAAAATGTTAAAAAGACATTAATGCAAATTTGTAAGCAACCAGTATTTGAAAATTTCTCTGATTAAAAAAAAAATAAGAACTTATTCTATGCAAGTTAAACCTTTAGTATTGAGTATAAACAAGGAAAGCGAGTGACAAATTAATAAACTTCTCAATCTGAGTATTTTTTTCAATCATCACAATGTTTCCCAAAGAGGTCTTCTGCACAGACATCAAACAGTTCATCAGTTTAACCACATTTAGTTTGCCATATGCAAATGCTTTCAATATGGAGCAGTCTAAAAGTTAGGAATCAGGTAAAGGGTTAACTCTTTACCACACGACAAAATTTTAGACTTGTTTCAATTGAAAGCATTTGCAGAAGAAATAAATGTTACTCAAAAATTGAAATTTGTTATGGGAAGGGTAGAAAACATTGTAGGAAAAGGCGAAAATGCTGGTTCCCAGCATTTTCTCCTTTTCCTACAATGTTTTCAAAAGCTTTCTTTCTCAGGGTCATTAAAAGTCGAGATTGCGGGACTGTGTGGTAAAGAGATAAGCAGGACACATAAAAAGAGACAGACCCCTATCTTACAAATGTTTGATAAAAGGTTTCGTGACTTCACATAAGAGCTTTATGTGACATCATGTGTTGAAAATTTTTATTCTTGCCCGTTTTTTCCATAAATGGTGCCCAACATAACTTTCCCAGTCAATTCAACAGAGAAACTGACGATTTTGGTAAGGCTTAGGTTTGTCTGAATATCAGATCAAGGAGTTATAGGTCAACTTTTTTGAAACTATTTTACGATAAGCTCTGAGCATACACTTATGTCAAAGCAGTGAGTGGATCTAATTCATGAATATGTAGGTTTTTCATAGAGATCTAATGATTTTTCAAGTAGTTCTTGAGACACAGTTATGTGACAAAAAGAATCTAACGTGCATTGGTGTTTAAGATAGACTTTTGTTTGTTTAAACTTGTCACGAAAAAATATCTTCAAGCATGCTAAAGGCTTGCGTAATAGCATCTTTCCCTAGGCATGTTTAACCCTTCACCAAACAATCTCAAGTTTTAACAACCCTTAGGAAGATGCCTTTTTCAAAACATTGTTGGAAAAGGAGAAAATGATGGTAACCAGCATTTTCTCCTTTTCCCATGATGTTTTCTGCTTTTCTCAAACAAATTTCAACTTTTGACTCATATTTATCGTGTTGCCTACAAATGCTTTGAATTTGGACTAGTCTGAAATTTTGTCGTTTGGTAAAGGGGTTAAAGAAATTTTATCTCAAACGCCAACTTATGCTAGATCCTATATATCTCAGTAGGTGGTAATGAATGAACATGTGAATGCAACTAAGATCTCCTCTTCAGTAGAGTGCAACAAATAAACAGTTCTTTACCAAACAACAAAATTTTAGACTGGTCTGTATTGAAAAAAATTTGCAGACAACAATTTATTGAAAGGCTTGGATAGTAGGATGTGTTCTACAAAGGGTAGAAACATCACAGGAATAGGAGAATATGCTGGCTACCAGCATTTTCTCCTTTTCTCATGATGTTTTCAAAAGCCTTTCTTCTCAGGGTCGTGTAAACAGCCAATAGTTTCGCAAAGGGTTTGACCCTTTACCATACAAGCCTGTGTTTTAACATCCTCGAAAAGAATGCTTTCGAAAACGATTTGAAATGGAGAAAAGGCTGGTTACATAGATTTTGAAGGCTTTTGAAAACAATGGGAAAAGGAAAAAAAGCTTGTAACCAGCATTATCTCCTTTTCCCATGACGTTTTCTAACCTTTTGAAGACAAATTTCATCATTTGAGCCACATTTATTTTGTCGTCTGCAAATGCAAATCTAAAATTTTGTCGAGTGGTAAAGAGTTAGGATACATCTAGATGCTGCCTAATAAATAAACAGACTAAAATACACACTATTTCTAAAGGCCACTAGGTATGTACTTCAACAACATCATTTTGCAACTTTGATGGGAAAAGTTGAAAATACCCTTCAAGGTCTGTATTCACCAACCAGTCTTAAGAACATTGTTAGTATTATTCTCCAAGATTTTCAAAATTTTCAAAGTAACACATCTGATTGGTTAAACCATTTGATTTAGCCAATCAGATGTTGTGTTACTCTGAAATTCAAATTCCGGAGAATAGGACAGAAGATACTATTAGGAATGATTGGTGAGTACTGATCACGTTTTTTTTCTCTCCTTATTTCTAATCTAGAGAAATTCTATTCTGCCAAATTCTTACTCATGAAGGAAAGAGCTTGGTTTAACCTCTTTACCAGACAATTCTGTATTCAACCCCTTATGAGAAGGGGAAGAATTAAAACATTGTGGGGAAAGAAGAAAATGCTGGTAACCAGCGTTTCCTCCTTTTCCAACAATATTTTTTCACTATATAAATGACAGTTCCAGTCATGTGGTCCACATCTTAATTTTCATCTGCAAATGCTTTCAATCTAAAATTTGTTGTCTGGTAAAGAATTAAATACATGTACACAATATACATACTTTACAAAGCAGTACAGATTTCATGCAAACATACACATTATATATGCAAACATGTGTAAAAAGTACCCATACATATACATGTAAATATTTAAATACTGTATACATTAATTAAAAATTAACATCATATTATACATGACTGGTATTCAATTCTTTTCCAAATAGGGACCTAGGTCATTTTGCTATCTCGAACAGATGGAACTCAGGATAATTAACTCTTTACCACACAATCCCGACTTTTAACGACCCTGAGAAAGAAGCCTTTTGAAAACATTGTGGGAAAAGGAGAAAATGCTGGTTACCAGCATTTTCTCCTTTTCCCACAATGTTTACTACTCTCCCCAAACCAAATTTAAATTTTTCAGTCACATATATTTTGTCGTCCGCAAATGCTTTCAATTTGGACCAGTCTATAATTTTGTCGTTTGGTAAAGAGTTAAACAACAAAGGGCTAAGAACAACATAATGTTGGTTTGTAAGACTGTAGACTAAGATCAGATTGCACAGAACATGCAATTAGATCTTAGATTTACACTGTTCCCTGCCTTATAACATAATTCTAGCCAAAACAATTTTGAAACAGCAGTATTTTTGCTTTTTTTCTTTTTATCGACTCCAAACATGAAAACGTCCACTTCATAATTTTCGCACTCTATGCCGTTGGCAATATATCATATGGTTTCAGGACCCAGTGAAAAAAATCTTTCCAAAAACAGATTTTTTTTTTTCTTTTCCCAAATTGTTTTCTTTCCTTGAGGCAAATCCCAGCATTTTTTTATTTTTCAAACAATTTCACCAAGCAACAAGGTACAAGTTTCGGGAATTCTCCAAATTCATTCAAAACTCAAAAGTATTAAAATTTTGCACATGACAAATAAAATGTGCTTCAAATGATACGATTTTTGAGTGAAAGAACAAGAACATTGTGGGAATAGGAGAAAATGCTGGTTACCAGCTTTTTCTCCTCTTCCCATAATGTCTTCCAAAGCTTTCTCCATCAGGGCCATTATAATTGAAGATTGTGTGGTGAAAGGTTAACTTAACTGTAGAAATTATAATAATTTACCAAAACAGGAATTAAGTATGTTTCATGACAAAAGCCCAAATTCGCAATTTTGTGCCATAAAATTACAGCCTTATTTACTTCCCTCTGTTCTTCAACATTTAAAGTACTGATTTAATTAAGCTAACTTCCTAAGTACTTCAATCCTTTACCTACGAATCTAGTGTTTTAATGACTTTTATATGTAGGCTGTTTAAAACATTAAGCCAAAAGGGGAAAATGCCGGTAACCTGCATTTTCTCCATTTTCCACAATGTCTTCTATCTTTTCAAAGACAAATCCTTGCAAAGCCCTGTATTATTTGTTGTCTGCAAACATGTTTAATTTGGAGGACTCCAATTTTTTGTTGCTTGATGTCTCTTTCTTCCAAAATATTTTTCATATCTATTTATGTATTAAATATTTCACAATGTTCTTCAGATCTATTTATGTACAAAATATTAATCATCTTTAATCATGCATATTTAACAAAGATATTTTCAAAGTATATTGCTTCCAATTAGCACAGGAGGTACATGTTAATCCTTAATGTCTTATCTATTATTGGAACTGACTACAACAATGCAACTTATTTCTGAATAAGAATGAGATTAATCAACAATACTGTAAAGAAACATAGATCTTTAGTTAAAATAACAAAACTATCTCTCAGAAAAATATGACAGAATTAGTAAAAGTTCCTAACAAAATCAAAACAAAATATCCAAAAATCAACTCTACATAAATAAACTAGCATGGATTATTTTTGGAAATAGCCTAACTAAAAGTGACACGCAAAGGAAATATTCCAAGAAAACTAAAATGTCTATTTTTCATAACAGGGAAACTGAAATGGGAAAAGAAACTAGTTACAAGCCCCTAATCCTTCCACCATAAAGATTTCTACATTGTCAACCTGTATAAATCTTTACCACATGACAAAATTTTAGACTAATCCAAGGGTGAGGCATTTGCAGATGACACATTGACTGTGTCAAAAAAGATAGATTTGTTTTTGAAATGGTAAACGGCATTGTGAGGAAAGGACAAAAATTCTGGTTACCAGCATTTTCTTCTTTTCTCACAAAGTTTTGAATGTGTTTTTCATAATGATTTGGTAATTTTGTAAAGGGATATTATATAGCAGCGTTAATATTCATATAACAATAGATTTTTGGGCGACATTATTCTACATAAAATAAGAAAAGTCAAACAAAACAAATAAAATTTCTACACACATGTGTATAATAATAATAAGAATAATCAGATCTTTAGTCATAAGTATTTCAGCGCCCAACAAACAAACTTTCGACAGATGCAAATATAATCTGATGTTCTGTGTAGTTTGGTCTTAATCTGTACCATCTGTAAAAACCCTGTTTAGGCCTTTAGTACCGAAAGGGTTAAAAATCTTTTTAAAACAGTTTTTGAATCAGATCCATTCATAATCTTTTTAAAGATGGATTATTTCTGTAAACAAAGTGGAGATAATGACAAATCACTGAGTATGAAAAATTTTTGCTCTTTCGGCAAAGTCTGAATTTAACTCATGAACATAGACTTACTCTTCACAGATGAATTTCCCTGTCTTACAATAGACAAGTTCTGAAACCATTGTGGCAAGAGGGGAAATTGCTAATAATGAACCATTTCAGCTTTAGCAATGATGTTTCTTCATGTATCAACCATTGCTTCATGGCAATTATCACAATGCCTATTTTATGAGGGATTTTTTTCAAGTTGTCCCCAGTGAATCTATATCTACATAGGGATAAATAATTTTAGTTTTGTGAAGTAGTTTCAGAATTTTACACCACAGTCCAACACAGACTATCAATTATGGCACTGTATCCATAAACAAGAGAGCCATGATGGCCCGGTATTGCTTCACTTGCTTTTACCTTTTATCACACAATCCTGAGTTTAATTGACCCAAACGAAAAAATGCTTTTGAAAACATTGTGGGAAGAGGAGAAAATGCTAGTAACCAGCAATTTCTCCTTTTCCTGCAAAGTTTTCTACTATATCAAGGACAAACTTGGTCATTTGAGCAACCTTCAAATTGTCGTCTGCAGATGATTTCAATTTTGTTACGTCTCAAATTTTGTTATGTGGAAAAGCGTTAACACTTAAACAGCCTTACACAAGTATAGCTGCCTTAGCAGCCAGGATAGATCAAGATCAGACTGCACAGAATGTACAGTCTGATCTTAGATCTACACTGTCTGCTTTGCTGAGGTACTATAGACAAAAACAAGCATGAGACTGCGGTAATAGAGAATGTAAGCTTCAAGAAACTCATATTCTGGAAACAAATTCCCATATGGCCTGCAACACGCGAAAAGGGGCATTCAGACATTTGCGTAAAGAGTCGTCTCGGATCAGTCTGCGCAGTTCGCGCAGGCTAATCCAAGACAGCACTTTACGACTACAGTAGACTTGCGTAAAACAGAAAATGACATAAAAACGGAAAGTGTCATTTCGGATTAGCCTGCACGGACTGCGCAGGCTGATCTGAGATGACACTTTACGCATATGTCTGAATGTCCCTTTTCGCGTGTTGCAGGCCATATTTAATTAATTGCCATGCAATAATAATTGATCTTCCAGTAATATTAGCCTACACCACAGTTAAATCTTCAGCCATTACAGCCAGTCTGTGCATGCAGAGTGCATCTCTTATTAATGATGAAACAAACATTTCTTACGGAAAAGAATTTGGGTCTTATCTCTAGAGTGATTTGTCATTCCTCCGGTCAACATACAGTTTATGGTCAGAATGAGGCCTGCATATCTATGGCAGATGGTCATGCTTGTCTCAACAATGAGACATTTTACAATGCTTCTTTTCATATTTAGACATTTACTGTGTATCATACCATCTTAAGTCCATTGTGAATTTTCCGGGAGGAAAGCTACAGCCCTGTACTGACGTTCTGTTTCGTTGGTTTAATCTGTATTGCAGTGAGATACAAATAATTACTAGTGACACACATGACCAAGGCCAATAATCAAATGTTGCTTTACTTAAAGCCCTTTTAGAAGTCGTTTATAATATGTAAATCTTGAAAGAATAACTAACAAAATTTTTTGTGTTTGGCAGCCAATTCATGTCTACTAGTTCCATCATCTCAAGTAAAAGATGAGTTAAAATGTGGTTTTTTTTTTTTTTATGTAAAACCTTCAAATCAAACTAAACTGATGGTCATGCTATTTGGAAAAAAGGATTACACAAATTGAAATAAAACCTATATACAGAAAACAACATTATAAAATACTCTAACAAAGTTCTACAATTAGTTAACTGTGCCTAAGATCTAGTACTGCACTCTTGTCTCGTAAGTCTCATGCGTTGTTGTTGTGGTAGTTGTTGTTGTATTTTGACCTCCGCTTGATGATCGACCTTGCTGCCACCCTCGGAACAGGAAGAAAGTGTCAAGGACATAAGCAATGGTTGCGGCAAATGTAAAGAACTGCAGAAAAAAGAACAAATACGAGTATTAATATTTCTAGTTCAATTAAGAAAGACTGAATATTTTATGTTTCAATCATATTGTCCAAGTTCTTAAAAGCTTTTACAATCAGTTTAGATGAACTCTTCACCAAACATCAATGTTTTGGACTCAGTTAAGTTTAAAGCATTTGCAGATGACATCAAATTAAACTGAAATGGTGGTACACGTAATTGTCTGTGAAAGTGTAAAAAAAAAAAATGTGGTGAAAGGAGAAAATGCTGGTAACCAGCATTTTCTCCTTTTACCACAAGGTTTTCAAAAGGGCCACTTCCTTGCTGTTTACAAGCCTTTTCTCCTTTTCCCTTTTCATGTTTTCAAAAGCCCTTTTTCCACTGGGGTCATTAAAAGTCAGGATTGTGCAGTAAAGGGTTAAATCTTTACCAAACAGACAAAATTTTGGACTTGCTTTCTAACTTATTAAGGACAAATTTCATCATTTGAGCCACATCAAAATTGTCATCTTCAAATGCTTTCAATTTGAACAAGTCATTATTTTTGTCATTTGGTAAAGAGTTTACTCATTAAAACCTGCAGACATTTTTTTTTACCTTTAGGCATACAAATTTTGAAAAAACTGTGGCAAAAGGGAAAAAAATCTGTTATTTGAAGTCTTATTAGTATTTTTTTGGTAAAATAACTTGAAAACAAGAAGATAAATGTTCAAATGGTTCAGTATCACATTCTATATTGTTTCACATATGTAAGGGAGATAATTCTAAAACTGAACTGTAACACTACACAGGGCACACACTGAGTAATCTCCCTTCTCAAATATACAACCATTTTCATTCATCTGTGATTACACTGCCTAAAAAATATTGAGAATGAAAAAGGGATGCTACATGTAAAAATTTCTATTTACTACATATCTTTTGTGTGTGTTTCAATTGCATTTTTTTCTCTCTAGCTACCGTGAAAGTTTCACATCATACTATTATTAGAAATAAACAAAAAAAACAAAGAACAATCATCTGCTAAATGTAACATTTAAATTTTCTAAAATGACTTTTTACTCCTTGACAGCTTTGAAAATAAGCATTGCAGGAAAGAAGCAGTTATTTGAAATAAGGAATAGCATCTTTTCCAAAAAAACGTTTTCCTTTCCTTTTCATGTTTTTCTTTGCCTTTTATGTAATTTGTAATACCAATAATTCTTTTTTTTTTCCTAATTAAAGTTAAAAAGAAAAAGTACAAAACCTGGTTAACAATTTACAAAAAAAATGAACACAAATGTATTTAGGACTAAAATCATTTCATTCAAAATCTATAATATAGACTTGTCAAAATTCTACAAAGAGACGTGTGTACAGATTGATACAATGATATAGATCTATGGTTACTACATGAAGTTGCAAGTTAGTGTGTTAATAATACAATAAAACACTAATTCTAAGAAAAGCTGGGCAAGAATGAAAGACGGATGTAGGACAGAAACCCATGCAAATTTTCAGCAAGAGAAGCTAAAGATTGCTACTTGCTGGACACAGCTCCCCAAATCAATATTTGACCCATGCTCCATGAAAAGAAGGTCCAATACCTCTACAACAGTATGGACCAAGGCAAGCCTGCGTAGTCCATGAAGGCTGACCTAGGTCGATAATTTTTGCTTCTGGTAAATTTTCTGCATGTCCAAAGACCATTCTACCCCAAAATTCAGTCAGTTGTTCGATTTTATGGATCCAAAATTTTATGATGACTTGCTTGGAATAATAAATCACAGAGATGCATTACCAGATGACAGAGTTTTAGACTGGTTCAAATTGAAAGCATCTGTAGACGACAAACAGAAGGTAGCCATTATGACAAAATTTATTCTTGATAGGGTAGAAAACACTATAGGAAAAGGAGAAAATGCTGGTTACCAGCATTTTCTCCTTTTCCAATAATGTTTTTATAAGCCTTCTCCCTCAAGGTCGTTAAAAGTCGGGATTGTGCGTTATAGGGTTAAACCCCCTTTTGCAGGAATGTAAAAATTCTAAAAATACCAATCTTTCTGCATTTTTTACACACAAATGTATGGCCTTCAACACGCGAAAAGGGGCATTTGGACATTTGCGTAAAGTGTCATCTCTGATCAGCCTGCATAGTCCGTGCGGGCTAATCTGAGACGACACATTCCATTTTTATGTAATTTTCTGTTTTGTGCAAGTCTACTGTAGGATAAAATCTATTATAGTCATAAAATGCCATCTCGGATTAGCCTGCGCTGACTGCGCAGGCTGATCCGAAGCAACAGTTTATGCAAACGTCCGAATGCCCCTTTTTGGATGTTGCATGCCGTATGATTTATCAATACATACTTTGGTAGTTTCAGACAATGGAGAATATTGATTAATGGAATCCCCTAAAGAATTGACTTTCACATTATGATGATAAATGATATTATCTCCAATGTATTATCTGTCATTTAATTAACTCTTTACAAGACATCAAAATTAAGACTCATCCGTCACACTTTACCACACAATCCTGAGTTTTAAAGACCCTGAGGAAGAAGCCTTTAGAAAAAATTGTTGGAAAAGGAGAAAATACTGGTAACCAGCATTTTCTCTTTTTTCCCACAATGTTTTTCACCCTATCAAAGATAAGTTCCATCATTTGAGTCACATTTAAACCGTCATCTGTAAATGCTTTCAATCTGGACCAGTCTACTTTTTTGCTGCTTGGTAAAGAGCTCATAAAAGCAAAATGCTCTGTGCATAAATCAAATGTATTGGTAGTTCTGCTGAAGGGATTGTTGGAAAAGGAGGAAATGCTGGCCACCAGCATTTTCTCGTTTCTCACAATAGTTTCTAAAGCA
The DNA here is from genome assembly GCA_946811185.2 of Hippopus hippopus. NCBI lineage: Eukaryota > Metazoa > Mollusca > Bivalvia > Cardiida > Cardiidae > Hippopus > Hippopus hippopus. Next base: position 6,825,298 of record OX328103.1, on the reverse strand, counting down.
TGTTATTTTGAAACAGGGTTAAAAAACTGGTAACAGGTAACCAGCATTTTCCCCCTTTTCCCACAATGTTTTCTACCCTTTCAAAGACAGATTTAACTAAATAAACTAAATTTGATTTGTTGTCAACAAATGCTTTTGATTTCAAAGAGTCCAAAATTTGGTCATTCTGTAAAACCTTAATACATAACGGTAGTTGATGAAAAATCCTCTTGCATTCCCATTTCAAAGCTTCCTTACCAGAGTAAAGGGCACAGTAGACTTCAAACTGTATGTTTGTCTGATAAATTCTTTTTTTCTACCAGCAACTAACGCTTGGACTGATTTACAATAACAGATTGTCATCTTCAAATTTCAATGATTTAAATTCATTGCATTCAAACACCCGCACTGTTTACATTAGGCCACTTTTAGGGCTTTTACAGTATAGCTATTATTGTATAATGAGGAATTAATACATATTCATCACTCTAAAATATTGATTGGCCCAATACTTCAGTTTGTAGAGTTTTGGGTTTGAGTCCCACACGGGGCAATTTTTTGCAGCATTCTTTTTTTGTTTTTTGTTTTTCTGAGTATTTCATGTAATGTTCAATTTTTTTAAATTATTTTTTTTCTCCCTGATGGCTTTGAAAATAACATTTGCTGGAAAGAAGCAATTGTTTGAAACAAGCAATAGCTTCTTTTTCACAATATTCTCTATATTGTATAAAAAACATTTTTCTTTCCACTAGATGTTTTTTCTTAGCATTTAGTATAATTTGAAGTAGTTTTTCTTCTTTTTCAGTTGAACTTCACTTTTAACCAAATGATGAAGACTCTTTCAAATTGAAAGCATTTGTAGATGACAGATCACAACAGACTAAAATCAAGATATTTGTCATTGATAGGGAAGAAAACATACAAATTTTTCAAAAGTGTTCCTTCCCAGGGACAATTTTTTGCAGCATTTCTTTTTTTGTTTTGTTTTTCCCGACTAAGGCTAAACAGTCACAGTCTTATACTTTTTCCTTACAAAATATCAAACACCCACCGCCCCCCTCAACCCAAAAATCAAAATTGGGTTCAAAATTAGGATCAATGCCCTTTAAACCCTGAATCACACAATCACAAGTTTTAACGACCCTGAGGGATAGAGCTTTTGAAAACAATATGGGAAAGGAGAAAATGCTGTAACCAGCATTTTCTCCTTTTCCCACATTGTTTTCTACCTTTTCAAGGCAAATTAAACCATTTAAGCCACATTTAAATTTTTGTCTGCAAATGCTTTGAATTTGGACAAGTCCAAAATTCTGTTATGTGGTAAAGAGTTAAAGAACTGAATCAAAAGAATACATAAAGGACCTACAAATGGTAATCTCAAGGCTGTATGAATACAAAAAACAATGTAGGTAAAGGGAATATCACTCAAGGTCAACCCGCTCAATACCAATTCCATTAAGTGTTCCAAAAATAGAACTCACAAACTGTTTACTGAATGACAAAATTTTAAACTCATTCATTTTAAATCTATACCACACAATCCTGAGTTTTAACGACCCCGAGGAAGAAGCCTTCTGAAAACATTGTTTGAAAAGAAGAAAATGCTGGTAACCAGCCTTTTCTCCTTTTCCCATAATTTTTTCTACCTTATCATGGTTTAATTCCATTAGCCACATTTTAAGTGTCGTCTGCAAATGTTTTCAATTTTGACAAGTCTACATTATCTTCACAAGGATAGAAATCATTGTGGGAAAAGGGGTGAACTTCTTGTTACCAACTTTTTTGTCCTTTTTCCCCAAAATTCTTTTCATCAACGTACTTCGTAAGAGTCAAAAAAACATGAGCATATCCTGAGTTAACCCTCTACCAAACGATCTCGTGTTTTACTTCAAAAAGGCTTCAAAAAACATACCGGAAAGAGGAGAAAATACTGGCACTCTGCATTTTCTCCTTTTTCATAAAGTTTTAAAACTGCACATAAGACAAATCCCAACATTTGTGCCATATCTTTTTTGTCATCTGCAAAATACGGCCATAATAGCCAAACATTTTGTCTTCTGCTGAACTTTTTCCCACACGACAAAATTTCAGACTGATCCAAATTGGAAGCAACTACAGACGACAAATTGAATGTTGCTCAAATGATGGAATTTGTCTTTGAGTGTGAGGTAAACATTGTGAGAAAAGGAGAAAATCCTGGTTACCAGCATTTTCTCCTTTTCCCTCGATGTTTTTCAGCAGTCTTGTTTCTAAGGGTTGTTAAAAGTCGGGATTGTGTGGTAAAGGATTTTACCTCTATACTTTATTGATAACCACAGTAATTAGTCAAATCCACATTACAAAGTCTCTTTGTTATGCCCTTTAACATTTACTTTTTGCTTGTGAGTGCTTTTTAAAACACAAAGAGTATTGCAGATAAATCTTTTTTGTCTCGCACACCACTTTCAAAATATTGTGGTAAAAGCAAGGAATGCCAGTAATAATCAATTTCTCATTTAGATCAAACTTTATGTTTTCATGTGTATCCACTATCCAGGAACAACTTTACTGGTTAATTTCATTATTTCTCATTTCCGTTTTACGCAATGTTTTCATGTGTACCCAGGTACAACTTTACCAATCAACTTCATTATGAAACGATGTTTGGAATGTACATCAAGATTGGACTGTACAAAAATGTGCCGTCTGATCTCGTACCTTAACTGTCCACAGTTCTATGAGTAAACTGACAAACAGTATTATAATACATGTACTTCTTATTTCCACTAACCCTTCACAAAACGACAAAATTTTAGACTGGTCCAAACTGAAAGCATTTACAGATGACAAATGAAACTAAAATAATGGAATTTGTCTCTGAAAGGTAAGAAAACATTGTGGGAAAAGGATAAAATGCTGGTTACCAGCATTTTCTCCTTTTCCCACAATTTCTTCAAAAGTCTTTTCTGGTAGGGTCATTAAAGGCGAGTTTAGACTTACTTCCAGCATTTTCTCTTTTTCCCACAATGTTTTCCATCTTTTTAAAGACAAATACTATCATTTTACTTACATTTAACCCTGTCCCAAATGGCAAATTTTATACTCTTTCAGATTAAAAGCATCTAAAGACAACAAATTTGAAATTGGCGCTACTGAACTAAAACTCACTGACAGAAGAGAAACATTGTAGGAAAAGGAGAAAATGCTGGTAACCAGCATTTTCTACTTTTCCTACATTGTTTTCAAATGGCTCCTGCTTCAGTCGTTAAAACCAAGGAATTGTGTGGTAAAGGGTTAAATTATGGTTTGCAAATGCTCTGCAAATTTGGACAAGAATAAAAATTTATTATCTGTGAAGGGGTTAAAGGTTAAAGACAGACGAGTGTATACACTACTGTTAGTTCTGTTAAACTTTCTGGTTAGTAACAAATCTTAAGAAAACTTCAAAATCAATACAATTAACCCTTTACCAAACAATCTCTGGTTTTTATGACCCAGAGGGAGAAGCCTTCTGAAAACATTGTGGGAAAAGGAGAAAATGCTGGTAACCAGCATTTTCTCCTTTTCCCACAATGTTTTCTACTCTTCTAGAAACAAATTACAATTTTTGAGTCACTTTTATTTTATCGTCTGCAAATGCTTTCAATTTCGCCAGGGCTACAAGCTTTTTGTTCGGTAAAGAGTTAAATAAAACAAATATAAATGCAGATAATTGTAAATACAAAGCTCCCAAAATGCAGGACACCTACAGCACACTATGTACCTTTGTTTTTCATTGTCATTTCTTGCATGCGTAGACATTCAGCTCCATTTAGTCTATTTTTTCAAATTTGCATGTTAAAGTCTTTACAAGCTGATAAAATTTAGGCTGGTACATTTTAAAGGCATTTGAATGCAATAAATTCAACCGAGCTCCAGATAGAGGGAGTGACTTTGATTTCTAAATTAAAAATATTAATTATTCTCCACAAAACCCTATGTTGTGGGTACTCATTAGAATCATCTCATCGAGACAATTCTAATGAGTACCCACAACATAGGTTTTTAAAGAAAAATAATGGATTTAGAATACCATCAATTCCTCTTATCTGGAGCTCTGACTCAATGTTGCTAAAACCCTTTACCACACAATCCTGAGTTTCAACAAACTTGAGAAAAACCAATTTTGAACACATTGTGGGAGAAGGATAAAATGCCGGTAACCATCATATTCTCCTTTATCACAATGTTTTCTAGCCTTTCAAAAAGGACCAGTCTTAAACTCTATCAACGAGTCAATAGGTAAGACTTCTTTTTGAAGAGGTAGAAAGCATTGTGGGATAAGGAGAAAAACACTGGTAACCAGCATTTTAACAGTAGTTCCTCCTTTTTCTTTCCAACAATGTTTACAAGAGTGATTTTCCACAGCATTTATAAAACACAGAATTTCTTTTTTAAAGAGTTACTATGTAGCAAAGCACTATAAAACAAAGCAGAGAACTTACTAGTCTGTAGAATTTTATTATTTTCAGAGAATGTGAGCTTGTACTTCCGACTATCATGGTCCAATACAGCTTTTTAACTTCAATCTCATTAACCTCAAACTTCGGCATAATCCACAGAAATCCTCACCATGGATTTTAGTAGGCAATTATGAGTGGGATAGCATGAGAAAAATGTGCAGAATGAATGTTGAAATGGTGAATACACAAGTCCTGAATATTCAGTATTTCAACATTCATCCCTTACACTTTTTGCATTTTCTCCCAAAAATTGCCTAGTAAAATCCATGATAAGAAGTTCCCAGGTTTATGCTCAAACCCCATTGCTCAGAGCTGAATATCAATAAGAAATGACAAGAAACTGTGCACACTACTTACTGCCGCAGCGCCAATGGCACTCCTACGCCAACCGTTAGCAGCACAAACAATTGCTGCCGACAGCAGCAACACTGCATATAGGCCGTAATAGATTAACTCCTAAAGACCAATGGAAACGAGGCATTCATAACAAATAAGTGCAAGGCAAAAATCATGCTGAAATAAAATATACACATATTTAACCCCTTATCAGACAGTCGTAAGTTTATACAACCCTGAGGAAGAAGGCTTTCGAAAACATTGTGGGAAAAGAAGGAAATGCTGGTTAGAGCATTTTCTCCTTTTCCCACAACATTTTCTATTATAAATGTAGTGATTTATATTGACAATGTCTTCTATTAATACGACAAATCCAATCATTCAAGACACATTCCGTTTGTTGTCTGCAAAAATTCAACAAGTTTAAAATTTTATTGTTTGATAAAAGGTTAAACAAAGATGAAGCAACAATTAAGTTGGAAATTTACTCATTCTTGCATCATTCTTTATTACTCTCTAAACTCATCTACCGCACAACAAAAAAAATTCGTCTCAATGACCAAAGATATTATTAGTTGTACGGTCAGGTGGCAGGGGACTTAGAAACTTGTTCACGGCTGTGGTGAATCATGTCGGCCCGAGCCGACTTGGAAACTTGTTCACGGCTGTGGTGAATCATGTTGCCCCGAGCTTTGGCTCGGGGCGACATAATTTACCACAGTCGTGAACAAGTTTCCAAGTCCCCTGCCACCTGACCGTACAACGAATTTATTATACTGCAAAGTTTTACCATTCCAACGTGTGTTAAGCGAAATTTACCTGTTTTTTGGTTTCAAAAATTGAGTATGCTGACGAAGAAGGATTTCCCTTCTGAGTGCCCCAATTCAATGAAACTTGATGTCACTGGGAACTGACGTCACTGAAACTTTGGTAAAATGTGCTAAAACGTGCAATTTGGCGCATAATCTAGATGTAAATCTTGATTGACACCGCCATTTTGGATGTTGTGTTGAAAGTGTAGTCATGTATACGAGGCTCCCGAAAGGGAAACTGCTTTTATGTTGGTTTTGACAGTGTACATGATATATATGTTCGGGGCATATTATCCAATCAGATCACGAGAAATTTCTTTGCAGTATAATAATATATCCTGATTCCAGCTTACTTCTATATCATAATCCCAAATGCCAAATTTTAACCCTTAGGGCGCCAATTAAACCCACTACAAATTTTTATCCTAGAAATACTACCCCAAAACTGCAATTTCATGGTTTCTTTTGGCTACAGTGTATCAGTAAAGTGGACAGTGTACATCAGAGACCAGGCTGCACATTTTGTGCAGCCTGATCTTGATCTACACTGGCCACAAAGGCAACTACAATACTTAGTGAAAGGCGCCTTCAGGGTTAATAAATGTTCTAGTTCATGCTAGCCTCATGCAAACCCATGCCAGATTTTTTCTCTTCTTTCAAAGAACTGTTATGATTTTTTTCCTTTTTCTATCAACTTCCACATTTCTGAACCTTCACCAATTCTGAGGTGATGAACATCATAAATAAAGGAATCCAAGAATTAAAAACAAAATGGTTGAAAATCTTGATTAAAATAATGACTGCTCTCACATTTAACATGCTAGTCTATACATAACCTTTTTCCCTCCCCGTAATGTTTCAAAAGAAAAGCTGAAATTTTCTATCACTAATCTCATTTCGGAGAAAAAAGTTCTTTTCAAGATAAAGAAAAATAAAGAAAACAGCAGAATATATAATTTTGTTATAGAAGTAACTGGAACAGTTTCTTTCCAAGACATTTTTTTCTTATAACTTTTTATCAAATACTGATTTTTGTTCTTTAACAACCTCAAGAAGTAGGCTTTTGAAAACATTATGGAAAGAATAGAAAATGCTGGTAAACTGCATTTTCTTTATTTACCATATTTTTTACCTTTCCAAAGACAATTCCCGTCATTTGAGGTACACTCTACACTTTATCACACAATCCTGAGTTTTAACGACCCCCAACAATAAGATTTTAGAAAACATTGTAGGAAAAGGAGAAAATGCTGGTAATCAGCATTTTCTCCTTCTCCCACAATAGTTTTTTCTACCCTTTCATAGGTAAATTCCATCATTTGAGCTGTATTTGAATTATCATCTGCAAATGCTTTTTATCTGGATAATGTTTTTCATGTGGTAAAGAGTTAATTCATGGTTGGCAAATGTTTCTATTGAATACGACAAAATTTATTCATATGGTAAAGAGTTACACAAAATCAGCGTTTGAATTTCAGATTTTTGTTTCCTATTTGAAAAATTTATTATTATTGACCAAAAAGAGACAAAAATATCTTCAGAGATAAATGAGTAAATTTCCAGATATACAGAAACAACAAAAAAAGGTAATGTGACGATGCATGTGACAATGCAAACTTTGCCAGGAAGAGGTTTTTTTTTTTTTTTTGGGGGGGGGGGGGGTTTACTGGATTATACATTTTCAAGACACCCAATCATAGGAGAGTCCAGGGATCACATGACTACTTACAGTGGCTGCTGCAATAGAGCTATGCCAGTGTGCACGTGTGGCACAAACTATTGCAGCTATCAACAGCATCAGGGAATAGATGAAATAGTAGATAAGTTCCTGTAAAGTGCCAATAGCATGTTAAAAAAAAATATAACATACATATTATAATTATAATAGCATGTACACATCAAAATAAATAACACACATATGTCTGTGATGCATAATACCAAAGCAAGCTATCACATACTTATGGATCCTTAATAGCAACATTTTTTAACAGCTGACTTAAGCCTGAGGTAGACTGGGCCTTGGCCATACAGAAAATTGGCCAATAGCTAAAAGTTTCAGCCAAAGTCAGCCTGCACAGACTGAACAGGCTGACATCGGTCGATATTTTTCGCAGATGCATTATGCCCCCTTTTCACAGAGCATGGCTCATAAGTATATAATTTGTACATAGTTTCTGTTTGCGCAGACTGACAAGGGTCAAACTTTTTCTTTTTGGTAAATTTTCTGCATTTCTAAGGACTATTCTATACAATGATTAAGTCCGTTGTTAGACAATATGGATTCTATGAGTCCATAATTATGTGATGACATGCTTGGTACAATATAACAAGGAGATGTATTAACTCTTTATCACACAATCCCGAGTTTTAAGGACCCTGAGAAAATAGTCTTTGGAAAACCTTGTGGGAAAAGGAGAAAATGCTGGTTACCAGCATCTTCTCCTTTTTCCACAAGGTTTTCTACACTTTCACAGACAATTACCATCATTTCAGCAAAATTTGATATGTCATCTGCAAATGATTTCAATTTGAACCAGGCTAAAATTTTGTCATCTGGTAAAGAGTTAAACCTCTTTTTCCCAGAACGCTGCTCATTTGTATATAGGACTATTTATCAGGTGTCTAATGCCATTTCCAACAGTACCTGAGTTTCATCATGAGGGCCTGGACACCAACCATTATGTTTCTGGGCACTGTTTTACTAACAATTCGTAAGTTTTTACGTAAGAATTTTCATGACTTTACGCTTACGTTCAGATTTACAAAATTCGTAAATCCGTTTTACTAAACTTTTGTAAGTTTGTGAATTTGCGTAAGTAAGTATTTCCGTAACTCTTAAATTGAAGGCAAAACAGTAGTTCCCACGCACTTGTTACCTAGGTAAACAGCATGTGCCGTTCAACTAGAGGAAAATGTGACGTAATTCACACACATTTACCCTACATTTCCCGTGCCTCATGTCATCTCATACGTCAGCATCTTCAGTCAAACATGGATACTGTACGTGTGAAAAAAAATTCTAAAAATGAAATTTATGACTTCCGCGGATAGCTGTGAGGATTATTATGTTTTTCTCAAATTTCTTCCTATATAACGATGCAATATAAAAAAAAAAAATGCCTCCAGATTTCGGCCTATATTTTCGTACGTAGACTTACGCAAAAACTTACGTTCGAACTTAGTTACGAAAACTTTAATAAAACGCAAAACTCGGAGTTACGTAAAAACTTACGGAAATCCTAGTTACGTTTGCGTAAGTAGTTTAGTTAAACGGTCCCCTGGAGTTTTTCTTTACCAGTACTAAGCATTGCATTATTTAATACCACAAACTTCATTCAAAAAAACCCTTAACCACACAAACAAAAAAGACCTGTCCAACTTGAAAACATTTCTTGGCGATGAATTGAATATGGCTCAAATAATATGATTTGTCTTCGGAGCTGTAGAAATCATTGTGGGAAAAGGAGAAAATGCTGATTACCAGCATTTTCTCCTTTTCCCACCATGTTTTTTAAAACCCATCTTCTTCAGAATCGTTAAAACTTTGGGTTATCTGGTAAAGGTTCATCAAAGATGAAACTAAATTCAGAGGGGACTGGCAAATATATCCTGCCACAATGACTTCATCAGTCCTAGGAAAGTGGCTGGACCATACAGGAAATTGAAGTTGAGATCCCTGGATTATTACAGTGTTTTCAAAAGCCCTTATGTTCAGAGTTGTTAAAACTTGGGGTTGTTTGGTACCAGCATTCTTACGAACAACATCCGTAACAAAGAAACAAATGCATAGCAGAAATACAGGGACCGGGCAGGATTCGAAACTAGAATGCCCGGAGGAAAGGCCAACACCATAACCACTGAGCTAAAGAGATATCTCCCTAACGCAGCTGTTAGGTATTGTATTTAAATCGGGATGAAGTCAAGCATGAAGGAGTGGTCTCCCATAACAGCATAAAAAAGCATACAACTTTCTGAACATAGTGTAGATCAAGATCAGACCTCTAAATAATTATGTAGTATGGTTTTGCACTACCTCACAGTTGTTGATTGATTGATTGATTGTATGGTGTTTAACGCTGTTTTCAACATTATTTCAGTTATATCGGGGCGGCCAGTACACCTATCCATGTGTTCCTGGAGTCTCTTTTACCAGTACTTCACACAATTTTCTTTCCAAGCCTGGCTGCTTTCCAACATAATTGTTGAAACAATGGTCAACGGTGGGAGAGGAACAAATCCTGTCGCAGTGACTATCATCAATCCTTGGAAAGAAATTGGCCGAGCCAGGGGTAGTAGCCAGGGATTGAACCCTGGACCCCGTGTTCTCAAATCCTGCACGCTACCGACTGAGCTACCGGGGCTCAGCACATCACAATTGTAAATATGTTCTTAATCTACATTCCAGGGTCTGTATCCACTAACCATGCTTAAAAACCTTCTTGGCCTTATTCTCATGAATTTTTCTACATTTGAAAGTAACACAATTTCTGATTGGCTAAACCAAATGGTTTAGCCAATCTGAAGTTGTGTTACTTTCAAATTTGAAACACTTGAGAATATGACCAAAAATGTTCTTAGAGATGGTTGGTAAATGTGGACCCAGGACTAGCTGCCTGATTGGCTGAAGTGTTCCAGCTAAGCCAATCAGATGGCTGGTGATAGAATTTGAAAAGTGAACTTGAATTTAGATAGAATGGCTGGTAAATACAGCACAGTATAATTAACAACACTGTTTTCAATGAAACAGCAATTATGAGATCTTTGTGTCTATGTTGAAGGAGTTATTTCATTCATTTATTTTAACTGATGGTCACAATAAGGACTTTTCTCAAATATACCCTATTTTATGGGTACTCATTAGAATCATCTCGTTGAGACAATTCTAATGAGTAACCATAACACAGGGTTTGGAAGAGAAATAATGGATTTAAAATATCACCATTCCCTCTTATCTCGACCTCTGTCTCATACATTGAATATGTACATATTGATTTGCAATTTGACTGGTCAAAATGTTACGCTATAATATTCATTTGCCATTCATAAAAACAAAGTAACTACCAAATGATTCATTATTTGTATTATTTTGTTTACCTTTTTTTCAAAAATAACATGTAGATAATTGCAATACCTGTTGAAAGTTGTTGGTATATAATAAAAGGAACATTGTGTTGTAGTAACTTTCCTGGTGCTTGTATTTGCTTCTTACTGTGAAAGAAAATTTTGGCATCTCGCTTGACCTTTGGTCTCATGTGATATCAAATGTGCTCACGCTGCTCCCATAAAGTACAAGGACCAGGAAAGTACTACATGTAATACTTCATATGTATCTAAGCACATGTACCAACAGCAAAGGAAATACTTACAATGAGACTCCATGGTCCGGGAAGCTTATAGATGACCCTAAACAGATGAAATAGATAGAGTAGTAACGTCGTTATAAAGGCCGACATCGTAACGAACTGCACCCAACCTCCTCCATAGTGTGAGAACACAATCTCAACACTAGCACAGATAAACGCTATCAAATCTAGGACCTAGAAAATATGCAAAAATACATGTTACATGGACGTAACTTGACAGCGCAACAATATATTCATGACTTACCATAGTGACCTGACTTAACCCTTTACCACATAATCTTGTGTTTTAACAACCCTGAGAAAGACAGCTTTTGAAAACACTGTGGTAACCAGCATTTTCTCCATTTCCCACAATGTTATCTACCCTTTCAAGGACAAATTTTAATAGGTGATCTGTGTAAAAGTTGTTATAAGCAAATGATATGAATTTGGACAAGTCTTAACCCTTTACCAAACGACAAAATTTTACACTGGTCCAAATTGAAAGCACTTACAGACGACAAAATAAATGTAACTCAAAAATTGAAATTTGTTTCCAGCAGGGTAGAAAACATTGTGGGAAAAGGAGAAAATGCTGGTTACCAGCATTTTCTCCTTTTCCCACAATGTTTTCAAAAGGCTTCTATCTCAGGGTCGTAAAAACCAGGGATTGTTTGGTAAAGGGTTAAATTTTATCATTTGGTAAAGACTAAGAGTTAACTCTTTACCAAACAACCTTGTGTTTCCACAACCCAGATGAAGAAAGCCTTTGAAAACAATGTGACAAAAAGAGAAAATGCTTGCATCATGCCAAATTTAAAGCATTTGCTCTTTCTCTCACAAATGTTTTCAAATGCCTTCTATTTCAACGTGGTTAAAAGTTGGGATTGTGTTGTAAAGGGCTAAACAGAGATATACACATACAAGAGTATCTCATGTGAGTGCCAACACTTGGCTGCAGTTGCTTTTAGAAATAGATTGATTTTCAGTGAAAATTCAAAGTAAAAAAAGAGACATAACTATGTCAAAATATTTTGATGGTTACCTGCCGTTCTGGTATGGGTTCCTCTTTTGATAGATAACAACTAGTTGAACGTTGAAGTAAATATCTTCAGTAATGATAGAGATATTATAAAATGCACGACAGCAAAGACGACGACATGGCTATGACAATATCTCAACAATTCCTTCGCAAACAGCTGAGGTAAATATTTCTAAATTAGGGAAACAACTCTTCATACATACACATTCAACAATCTTAAGTATCCCCTGCCATGACGAAAGATACCCTCTATCAAGACCAATTTCTGTGGTAGTAGTGGTTGTAGTGCTGTGTTCGTATGTTGTTGTCATCTTGTAACTTTTAGCACTTAACTTTCGTTCTGTTGACTTATGAACTCTATCCTACCTTCACAGTTTAACCTGAGAAAAGAAACAGAAACAGTGATTACTCATTTCTTTAGGTTGAAAGTTTTCAGGGCACTAGAGAATGCAAGTAGTATGATAGTTTGATGTTTAACTCTTTACCAAACAGCAAAATTTCAGACCTGCCCAAAGTGAAAGCGTTTGCAGATGACAAAAAAATTGGACTCAACCAAATCAACAGCATTTGCAAATGACAAATTAGATGTCTATCTACAAAAGAACATTCAGTTGCATCAAACAGCCTTGGGATTAAGAAATCAGAACAGTTGACTTTCACTCTACTAAACAACAAAATTTTGGACTTGACCAAAGTGAAATGATTTGCAGATGCCAAATTAAATTTAACTCAAATGATGATTTCAATCCTTGACAGGAAAGAAAACTTTGCAGTAAAAGGAGAAAATGCTGGTTACCAGCATTTTCTCCTTTTCCCGCAATGTTTTCAAAAGTCTTCCTGATCAAGGTTGTTAAAACTCAGGAATGTGTGACAAAGGGTTAAAGACATTCAACTGCTAATACAAAATGGTCTCCTATCCCTTTACGAAACAATCCTGTGCTGAAACACCCTAGGGAGAAAAGCTTTTACAAACATAGTGGAAAAAGGAGAAAATGCTGGTTACCGGTATTAGCATTTTCTCCTCTTCCAACTATTTTTTTCCCCTATCAAAGGCATATCCCACCATTTGAGTCATATCTAGTTACCAGTAATTTGTTGTCTGCAAAAGTGTTTTGATTTGAAAATTCTACGCTTTTGTACTTTGAGGAAGAGCTGTACAAGTTGAACTACAATATCATTTCAGGACATGAACAGCAAAAACAAATAAAGATCTACAACATTTAATCACTTACAGTCCTCAAAACACACTAATAAACTGCGGATTTGATCATAAAATGTTTGAAGCAAAAGAGTGACATCTGTGTGCCTTTTTCATAAGCTTTAGTGGGCTTTCTGCATTGAATCTTACTGAGATGACAGTTTTAAACTGTTACATTTTGAAAGCATTCATACATGACATACAAATGTGGTCCATATGATGGAATTGGTCTTTGGGCTGAAAATATTGTGGGAAAAGGAGAAAATGCTGGAAACAAGCATTGGTAAAGAGCTTAACTCTATAACACAATCCCAAGTTTAAATAACCCTGAAAAAGGCAGCTTTTGAAAACATTGTCGGAAACGCAGAAAATACTGGTAACAAGCATTTTCTCCATTGCCCACCTTTTCTACTCTTTCGATGGAAAATTTGATAATTTGCACAGAGATCTAATTTGTCGTCTGCAAATGCTTCAAATTTGGACCAGGCTAAATACTTTTCATTTGGTAAAGAGTTTAGGAATGTTTTAACCCTTTACCAAACAACAAAATTTTAGACTTGTCCAAATCGAAAGCTTTTGCAGATGAAAAAAGAAATGTGACTCAAAAATTGAAAATTGTTTTGGGAAGGGTAGAAAACATTGTGGGAAAAGGAGAAAATGCTGGTTACCAGCATTTTCTCCTTTTCCCACAATGTTTTCAAAAGGCTTCTTTCTCAAGGTCGTTAAAAGTCGGGATTGTGTGGTAAAGGGTTAAGGGCCATCTGCTGCATTTTTTTTGCAGAGGGTTACCAGTCTTCACAATTATGACAAAATTATAGATTATGTTCACTTTAAAGACATTTACAGACATTAAATTCAGTGTGACTCAAAAGGTAGTTTATGTATTTAAAAGGTTAAGATATCACTGTAGTAGAAGTAAAAAATGCTGCTTACCAACATTTTCTCCTTTTCCTACCATGTTTTCAAAATGCTTCTTCTCCTGGGTTATTAACGTTTTATCAGATGATTAAACTATAGACTTATTGAAACAAAAGAACTTAAGATCAAGAAACAACAACTGCAATAATACAGCTGTTGGTCTATGACAGGAAAGAAAACATTTTGGGGAAATGGAGAAAGGGCTGGTAAACAACAAAGCGTTTTCTCCTTTTCCCACAGTGTGTTCAAAAGCCTTTTTCCTTGTGGGTGTTAAAACACAGGATTTTTTGGCAAAGAGTTTGGTGAATTAACCCTTTATCAAACAATACCAAGTTTTTATTTGGAGAAAGTATCTTGAAAACATTGTTGGAAAAGGAAAGCATGCTGGTATTTTATCTGGGGTCCTGCGTGGCTCAGTGGTAAAGTGTGGGACTATTAATCTGGAGGCCCTGGGTTCAAGCCACACTGAATCCACTGGGCCTTTCATGGGAGTGTCCTTGGGCAAGACATTTCAGAGCCCTAGCCTAGTACTGGTAAAAATCAGGAAATACATGAATATGTGAGCTGTCGCCATGATACGACTGAAATAATGTTGGAAGCGGCATAAAACACTTTTCATTCATTCAATCAATCAATCTGATATTTTATCCTTTTCTCATAGTATTCTACTCTTTCAGAAAGAAATCTCCTCATTTTAGCCATATATCTAAATCTTCCCCTGCAATTATGTACATTAAATTGGACAAGTCTAAAAGTTTGTTGATTAGTAAAGAGTTAACCCTTTACCACAGGATATCAAGTTTTAACAAGCCTGAAGAAGATGACCTTAGAAAACACTCTGGGAAAAGGAGAAAATGCTGGTCATCAGCATTTTCTCCTTTTCCCACAATGTTTTCTACCCTATCATTAACAAATCCCATCACTTGAGCCACATTTAATTTTTCTGCAAAGGCCTTCCAATTGGAAATGTCTTAACGCTTAAAAAAAAAATTGATCCGACTTTTACTGACCCTGATAAAGAACCCTTTGGAAAACACTGTGGGAAAAGGAGAAATGCTGGTTACAGAATATGCTGGTAACCAGCAATTTCTCCTTCTTCCAAAATGTTGTCTACCCTTCCAAAAATAAATTTCAGTTTTTCAGTCACATTTATTTTGTTGTCTGCAAATGCTTTAAATTTGGACAAATCTAAAATTTTGTTGTTTGGTAAAGAGTTCAAATCTGTGGTTTGGTAAAGAGTTGCACTATGATTGTGAGCTGCATCTCTAGGCAGATACATGGGTGTTGTATATGACACACTGTGTTGGTATGAAGCACACTTGTTACATGTAACTTGTACATGTAATTAGTATACTGGGTAAGAAGCAGCTTAGATAATGCGTGAGCTACCAATACTCCTCACCTCATTTCCATTGGTGGAACTCTTCAAGTTAAAGATGCGTTCAGACCTGTTACCGGGACCACAAGTAAACAAAAATCTATGACAGCATAAATTATATCAATCAAATGCAACTATCTTTACTTACAGAGGCACATTTTATTATGATGCAGTATCTGATAAGAATATTCAGGCTTTAACTGTTCAGGAAATGACAAGATTTTAGACTGGTCAAAATTGAAAACATCTGCAGACAACAAATTAAAACTGGCTCAAATGGCTGAGTTTATCTTTGATAGAATGGAAAACATTGCTGGGAAAGAAGAAAATGCTTTCAAAAGGTTTCTGTCCTACTGTTGTTAAAATTCAGGATTCTTTGGTAAAGGGTTAATTTCTCACTTGTCATTCTCATTATGGGTTAGTCAAAGGTTTGTCTACATTGTGGACACTATCATCTGGCCTAAAAATATTGCTCTCACTCATGAGACTTGTTCATTTTCATTCCAAATATGTACAGGAGTGCTCAAAGAGAGGTTACTCTATCTTACTGGCGACAATAGGTATTTTGACTGACACCCATCTTCTAACCCTAACATCACAACCATTGTAGTTATCAAAATGAAGAAAGCGCCTTGTTTTAAAGTTTTAACCTTTTACCACACAGTCCCTGCCTTTTTTCAAAAGCATTCTCCTGTAGGGTCGTTTAAAATCGGGATTGTGTGGTAGTGGGTCAAACATTTGGAACAGCAACGGTGGCATAGAAAGAATGCTTTGCAAAGAAGTGGTAAAAAGAATTTCAAGGAAAGCAGTACTGACTCTGACTCTCAACAGTCTTTCCCAAGGACAATACTACAAATAAACCCCCAAAACATTGAATGAGGATCAAGCCTTGGGTCTCTAGGTCACAAATCCCGCACCATCACCACTAAGCAACCCAAGACTCTTTGTGCTAGGGGTGGAGCCAGAGATTACAGGCTGTGCAAACAGTGCAATGAAGCTAAATTTTTTTTGTGCCAAGAACTTAGCTTTTTACCAAACAGCAAAAAAGCAGACTTGTCCAATCTAAAGGCATTTGCAGAGGACAATTTAAATGTGGCTCAAATGATGAAATATGTCTGATGGGTTAATAGCAAACATTGTGGGAAATGGAGAAAATGCTAGCTACTTGCATTTTCTCCTTTTCCCACAATGTTTTCAGAAGGCTACTTCCTTAGGGTCGTTAAAACTCGGGATTATGAGATAAAGTTGGTTTTGTTGCAGACGGTATAGATACTAACAGGACCCACAACAACCAATTTATAGCCTTGCTTTGTGGATTTTTTCTTGGTTTTCTTAAAACTCATCAAAATATTTTTTCACTTTACTATGGTGTTTCACATTCAAAAAGATTTCAACATATATTTCAGTAATATCAGCCAGTACAGCTGTCCATGCTTTACTGGAGTTCCTTTCACCATTAAATTGTTCAATATTCTTCCCAAGCTACTGGCTGCTTTCCCACATACGGTAACCATTGTTGAAACAATGATAAGCATTGAGAGGAATGAATCCTGTTTCAATGACTATCACCAATCCTTGAAAAGAATTTCACCAAGCTAGGGATTCAAAACCAGCAAACTCTGGTTTCGAGTCCAATAGGCAACCAACTGCGTAACCAGGCTTGGCTGTTCATAGAGCAATTTCCCTTTCAATGGGGTTGATTGCCAGACCATTCTATCATACTAGATATTTTTAGAGTCAATCAGAAAATATGGTGGAAGTCAAGAAACTCAATAAAATCAACCAAAATGGGTAATTGCAGCTTTTGTAAGACAGAGAATTGATCAGAATCCAAATTTCTGTTAAAACTTTCCCCAATAAACCATTTTCTTATCTTGCGTTTGAGGCAAAGTAGGCCTACTTTGATCGCCAAAAATCACTCTTAACTCTTTACCATGCAATCCCAAGTTATAATGACCTTGAGAAGGAAGACTTTTGAAAACATTGTTGGAAAAGGAGAAAATGCTGGTAACCAGCATTTTCTTCTTTTCCGAAAATGTTTTCTACCCTTTCAAAGATAATGTCCACTATCTGACCCATGTTTAATTTGTTGTCTGCAAATGCTTTAGGTTTGGACATATCCATAGTTTTGTCCTGTGGTACAGAGTTTACTTGCATTTTCTTCTTTTTCCAATTTTTTCAAAGCCCTTCTTTATAAAGCCATTTACTCACAATTGTTTGATAAAGGGTTAAATGTAACATAAAAATATTGAGGTTTGTCTTTGAAAGGGTTGAAAATGTTCAAAGGCCTTCCTCCTCAGGACTGTTAACCCTTTACCAAACAATCCCTAGTTTTCACGATTCTGTTAAAGAAAGCATTTCAAAATAATGTGGGAAAGGAAAGAATGCTGGTAACAAGCATTTTCTCCTTTTCACACCATATTTTCTACTCAAACATAGACAAATTCTATCATTTCAGCCACTGTTAAATTACTGTCTGCAAATGCTTTCAATTTGAAGAGTCTCTTCTAAGATTTTGTAGTTTGGTAAAGAGTTAAAACAGAGGGCTGTTTGGTACAGGACAGACTACACAGATTATTGCCCATTTTACTAGCCACTTTTGACAGATCATACAATATTTTTAGGATATCAAACATCAGGGAGAAAAAAAAAGCCATAATGATAATATGTAAAGTGGGTAAAAGGTAAAACTTGTGATCATGTCAGATTGATTGACAGATGGACAGACTCAAGTAGCTGTGATTTTGAACCTTTTCACATCATGAGTATATTATGGACTTCTATGAAAATTAATACAAAGTACTCATTTTATGACTGACTACTCTGGCAAAAGGGCATTTAATGCACCTCTTTAATTTAACTAATGCTATGTATCAAGCAAGTCGTCACATAGTTAAAGATCCATAAAATCCATTTTCTAGAACAACTGACTGAATCATGAGGTACACTGGTCCTTTGACATGCAAAAAATAGACCAATAGCAAAATGCATGGATTGCACAATCCCAGGTTTAAGACCCTGGGAAAGAGGGCTTTTGAAAACATTGTGGGAATAAGAAAATGCTGGTTACCATCATTTTCTCCTTTTCCCTAATTGTTTTCTACCCTATCAGATAATTTAAGCTCATTTGTATCAATTTTGAATTTGTTGTCTGCAGATGTTTTGAATTTGAACGAAAGAATCTAAACTTTGTAGTTTGGAAAGGGGTTTATACTTTACCAAACCACAATGGTAGACTTGCCAAAACTGAAGGTATTCACAGGTGACAATTTAACTCTTACAGCGCCTTTCACAACTTGCCTTTGTCTGAAATGATGGGTTGATTGATTGATTGTATGGTGTATAATGCCATTTCAACAGTATTTCAGTGGCCAATGCACCTATCCATGCTTTCCTGGTTTTTTTTTTCTGTAGTCCACAAAATATTGTTTCAAAGCCACTGGCTGCTTTCCCACATAACCAGTGCCAAAACATAATGGTCAGTTGTGAGAGAGGAATGAATCTCATTCCAATGACTATCATCAATCCTTGGAAAGAAGTTGGCTGAGCCTGGGATCAAACAGGGACCCCCTGTTCTCAAGTCCTGTACATTACCAACTTAGCTACCAACTGAGCTACCAGGGCTCGGCTGAAATGATGGAATTTGTCTATGAAAGGGTAGCAAACATTGTGAGAAAAGGTAAAAATGCTAGTTACATGCATTTTCTCTCCCTTTCTCCTCTTTCTTACTGTAATGAACACACTGGCCGTTCGGTAAAGGATCAATGCTTTACTACAGAACAAAATTTAAAAGACTAAAAAGTCTTGTCCCTATCAAAGGAATTTGCAGATGACAATTCAAATGTTTTTTCACAATCATGATAGTATTAGTCCATGAATAGGAAGAAAACATTGTGGGAAAAGGAGAAATTACTGGTTACCAGCATTTTCTCCTTTATCCACAATGTTTTCATAAGCCTTTTCAACCTGGGTCGTTAAAACTCAGAATCGTGTGGTATAGGATTAAATTGAAAGGTTTAAAACACCACAGGTAGTTAACTGCAACTCATGAATATTAATTAAGCCCAACAGCGTGTATTGTAATGTCTGAAAACAGCTACTGAAACAAGCTATTTCTAGAGGGCAGAAAGTTTACCTTTCAAATCTTAACCCTTTAAGCACCTTTCACCACAAAAATTGCCCTTGTTGCCAGTGTAGATCAAGAACAGACTGCACAAAACGTGCAGTCTGATCTTTGACCTACTCTGTCTGCTTTGCCTTGTCATTCTAGACATAAGCAATATTGAAACTGCAATTTATTTGGATCTCATTTCTAGACTGACAGTATCTGCTGGGTCTATTCGGCACTCTTAAGTGTTAACTCTGTACCGGAGAAAAAAACTGTAGACTAAGTGTCCATTACTGAAAGCATTTGCAGACTACAAATATTATAAAATGTTTAAATTGAGTTTAGTTGTCTTTGTAAGGGTAGAAAGCAATGTATCATTACCAGTATTTTCTCCTTTTCTCATATTTGTTTCACATGCCTTCTTCATCGAGAACATTTTAAATTAGGATTTTATGTTGAAGGGGGGAACATCTTTTACACCTTTTTCAGAAAAAATCTCCACTTTGTTCTTCCAAGCAATCTTTCAATAATGCATCTCTGTAACAAAGATTCTGTGCAGTCTGATCTGAATCTTAGCTGCCTGCAAAATCACTGACTGCTGGCCAATAGCAGTGCTCTGCCAAGGCAGTAAACAAGCTACCTTGGCAGGGATTCAGGGATGTGTGCTCATTGTTCTATCCAAAGCCCTAACAAACATGAGAAAAAAGTGGCCATTGGCCAAGATTTGCAACATTCATTAAATTTTACACTTCACCAAACAATCTTAAGTTTTAATGACCCTGAGGAATTAAGCTTAAGCAAAAATCGTGAGTTTTTCCTTTTTCCACAATGTTTTCTAACCTTTCAAAGACAAACCCCAACATTTGAGCCACATTTGATTTGCCATCTGTAAAATGCTTTCAATATAAATTACCCTAAAATTTTGTTGTGTAATAAAGTCTTAATGAAAATGAAACAAGGCAGGTTAACATTACTGTCAAAATTGTACCCTGCCCACAGGCTGATGGTTTCAGTCAAGACTTTAACTCCTAACCTCTTCACGGTTTACCGCACAATCTCGAATTTTAACAACCCTGATCGAGGCTTTTGAAAACACTGTGGGAGAAGGAGAAAACCCTGATGACCCCTTTTCCAAATTGTTTTCTACTCCAGTTAAACAGACAAATTTCGTAATTTCAGCCACACTGGAATTTGTTGCCTGCAAGTGCTCTCAATGCATAGGAGTTGAGAATTTCTTCCTGTGGTAGAGTGTTAAACCTTAAAGCACCTTTCACTACAACAGTTGCCTATGCGGCCAATGTATATCAAGATCAGACCGCACAAATCATGCATTCTGATCTTTGATCTGCACTGCCCGCTTTGCTGATTCAGGATAGACAAAAGGCAGCCATGAAAATGCAAATTATCTTGATCCTACTGTAGAATAAAATTGTCCATTGGGATTATTTGGCGCTTTAAAGGTTAAAACTTGCAGCAAAATTCTATATGAAAGCATCCTTATAAAATATGGATACTATTCATGACAACAAATTCAATTCAATGAATAAAATGCTATAAAAGGAGAGATTGCTTGTTTTGAGCAATTTCTTTTTTGACACAATATTGTTGAAGGTTTTACCTATTGCTGCATGACACAAAATCTTTTGCAGCAGTCACTGGAAGAATGTTTACAGTAAACAAACAGAGGTCTGTATTCATCAACCATACCTATGAACATTCTTAGTGTTACTCCCGAGAACTTTCCAAATTTGAAAGTAATACAACTTTTGATTGGTTAGACCATCTGGTTAAGCCAACCAGAAGTTGTGTTTACTTTCACTTCCGATTGATTAAGCCATCTTCTTCAGCCAATCAGTTGTGTTACTTTCTAAATCTAGAATAAGACTAAGCATGAAATTAAGAATGGTAGGTGAATGCAGGCTCTTGACTTCCTCTCTTAAAAATCTATTTAAGAATTGGTCCTGATTGCTATTGTCACACTTATTATATTGTGTATTCCCTATTTCCACAGGTTTATGGGACAACTGTCTTTCCTCTGAATTATCCAAGGCACAGCATGCTCAGCAATTTTACAAGGCATAAGTTTTACGACTTTGCAGACAGAAACTTAAATGGGACTCATAATACATGTGCTGCCTAGGTGGCTCAGTGGTTAGCGTATTTGACTTGTGATCTTTTGGTTGCGGGTTCGATACCCTGTTGTGGCTTTTTTACAGGAATTTTTCACCTCTCACCTCTGATGCACGTCAGAAAAGCAGTCCGTGGCTTGGAATTGGTTGGTTGTTAGTTGTAATGGGGTTTAACGCCACTTTAACAGCTAAGGTCATATCATGGCGGTCGGTGACGCACATGTGTTTCCTGGCTTTCTCATACCAGTACTAACACAACTTTCTTTCCAAAGCCACCGACTACTTTTCTCACATGCTTCTGAAGCAGAGGTGAGAGGCGAAAATACGCCGGAAAGAAAGTTCGCCTCAACCGGGTATCGAACTCACAACCACCAGGTCATGAGTCCGACGCGCTCACCACTGAGCCACCCGGGCGGGCTACCGTGGCTTGGAAAGAAAGTTGTGTGAGTACAGGTTTGTGAAAGCCAGGAAACACATGCGTAGGTGCACTGACCGCCTTCATATGACCTTAGCTGTTAAAACGGCGTTAAACTCTAATACAAACAAACAAATCATAATACATGTACATTGATTGTACAAAATGCTAGGTACCTGCATTTTTCCCAACAACACATTTACGATTTTCAAGTCTGCTTGCTTCTTTATGGTTGTTAAAATATTGGACTGTTTGGTAAACAACCCAGTGAGAATGGAAGCTTCAGAAAACATTGTGGGAGAAGGAGAAAATGCAGATTATCAGCATTTTCTCTTTTTCCCACCAAGTTTTCTACCTTTAATCAAAGACAAATCGCATCATTTGAGCCACACTTATTTTGCCAACTGTAAAATTAATATACTCAATCTGGTCAAGTCTACATTTTTCTGCCTGGCAAAGGGTTATTGTGACATGCAGTGATCAATTTCAGTCCAGCTGTCACTGTATTTATTCACATATTAATCAAAACTTTCTTCATACACTTCGATCCCTTTACCACACAATCCCCACTTTTAATGACCTGGAGGAAGAAGGCTTTTGAAAACATTGTTGGAAAAGGAGAAAATGCTGGTAACCAGCATTTTCTCCTTTTCCCACAGTGTTTTCTTCTCTATTACAGTCAAATTTCCTGTTTTGAGTTAAATTCAATTCGTTGTCTGAAAATCCCATTCAACTTGGACAAGCCTAGACTTTTGTCATTTGGTAAAGAATTAACTGAACTACTAACTGCAGTGTGTCTACCATGTTATAATATCAAAAGCAGAGCAAAAAACCATCGATAACATCCTTTAGTAATGATAGACATATAGGATCTGGCATGAGCCGGTGTTTGAGATAAATTTTATTAAAAGATTAAACAAAAAAATGTTATTCAGCGCGCCTTTAGCAAGCTTGATAACATTTATAGTGGACGCCGTTTAATAAAATTTTACCGTAAAAGCCAACGAAAGTCAGATTCTTTTTATCACAGACAATAAATAGGTCCACAGAAACTTGCATTTTAATGGTTTTGTTTTAACTCTTTACCAAACGACAAAATTTTAGACTTGTCCAAATTGAAAGCATTTGCAGACGACAAAATAAACATGATTCAAAAATTGAAATCTGTTTTGGGAAGGGTGGAAAACATTGTGGGAAAATGAGAAAATGCTGGTTACCAGCATTTTCTCCTTTTCTCACGATGTTTTCAAAAGTCCTTTTTCTCAGGGTCGTTAAAAGTCGGGATTGTGTGGTAAAGGGTTAAATCTTAAGATACTAAAATTTGCAGCTTTGTCACGATCACCGGTTTTGACAGTCAATTTCACAAAGGAAACTTGGTCAGAAATGTTTTAGAAATGAGGCGTATAATTACAGCATGCTGACCAAATGCTGAACTATTTTCCTATCTCACAATCGTGTTTAACACCTGTAGGAAAATTTTAGACTTGTTGAAATTGAAAGCATTAGCAGAGAATACAATAAATGTGACTCAAAAATTGAGTTTGTTCTTGGAAGGGTAGAAAACATTGTGAGAAAAAGGAGAAAATGCTGGTTACTAAAATTTATCCCTTTTTCAACCATGTTTCTGACAGACTTTCTTTCTCAGTTTTCTAACCTTCCAAAAGAAGTTTCAATGTTTTAATCACATAATTTTTCCTCTGCATATGCTTTTAATTTTGACAAGTCTAAAGTTTTGTTCTTGGAAGAGTCAAAGGGTTAACCGTTTACCACAAAATCCCCCGTTTTATCTATCCTGGCAAAGAAAGCTTTAGGAACACTGTGGGAAAAGGAGAAAATGTTGGTAACCAGCATTTTCTCCTTTTCTCACAATAATTTCTACCATTGTTTGAGCCATTTAATTTGTCGTCTGCAAATGCTTTCATTAGACCAGTCTAAAATTTTGTCTGTCGGTAAAAAAGTAATCAAAACCAGACTACAAAGCTACATACTATTTGATACTGATAACATTTACAGATAATAATTCAAATTTATCCCAATGATTTTGTCTTTGAAAAAAGTAGAAAACATTTGTTGGACAAGGATAAAATGCTGGTAACCAGAATTTTCTCCTTTTCCCACAATGTCTTTAAAAAGCCTTCTTTCTCAGGGTTGTCAAGAGTCAGAGTTTTGTTGTAAAGGGCTGACAGGAACAGTTAAATTCCATTTCAATGTCTGGCATTGAGCAGATTACATTTTCTTACATGACCCAATGCTTTCAATTCAATACTGCTCTGTTCTTTAACTCTTACACAAACGACAAAAACTTTGGACTAGATCAAACTCAGAGCATTTGCAAACAACAAATTAAATGTTGCTAAATTGATGATTTCTGTCTTTGATAGAATAGAAAACATTGAGGGAAAAGGACAAAATGCAAGTTACCAGTGTTATCTCCTTTTCCCTGGATGTTTTCCCACACCTTTTCTTACAGGGTCGTTAAAAGTCAGGATTGTGTGGTATAGAGTTAACCCATTACCACACCACAAAAGGTCTGGACAGGTTCAAATTGAAAGCACTTGCTTGTCTTGCAGACAACAAATTAAATTTTGTTCAAATGATTAGATTTGTGTTGTGTTACATAGGGCAGAAAACATTGTTGGAAAAGGAGAAATTGCTGGTTACCAGCATTTTTTCCTTTTCCCACAATGTTTTTAAAAGCCTTCTTCCTTATAGTCATTAAAAAGGGGAATTGCATGGTGAAGGGTTTACAAAAAAAAAACCAATAGAATTTAAAGACTTGTCAAAATTGAAAGTTTCAAAGCACTTGCAGGCAACAAATAAAAATGTGTTCGAAACAATAGCATTTGTCTAAAAACAGGGTTGAAAATTTTGCAGATATAAGGTGGAAATACTGGTTACAAGATTTTTTCCTTTTCCCAAAATATTTTCAAATCCCTCTTCCTGACCACACAAAATATACAAAAGGTCCTAAAAATTTGGGCTATTCCTTTCCCTAAAATTGTTTGAACTTCTGTAAAATCCATAATATGGGTGCTAAAAACACTACCATCTCTACATGACAAATATTTCTGTGTACCCACAATACATTTTTTTGGTGAATACCATACTAGTATACTTCTCTGAGTGCCTTTTTAACTCTTTAACAGATTACAAAATTTTAGACATGTCCATATTAAAAGCATATGAAGTTGACATATTTAATGAGGAGTTTCTCCCCTTTTACTGCTATGTTTTCACACATATTCACATTTTACCTCCTTACAAAATGACAAAATTTTGGCCTTGTCCAAACTGAAGGCATTTGCAGACAACAAATTAATGCAATCCAAAAGATGTAATTTGTCTTCCTCTTCCACAGAGTAGAAAGCATCAAGGAATAGGGGAAAACGATGGTTATCATTATCTTCTCCTTTTCCAACAATGTTTTCAAAAGGCTTCTTCTGCAGGATTGTTAGAAATCAGGTATGTGTTGTTAAGGGTTAAATCTTGATTCATGACAATAATAAAAACTTTATAAAGACAGAGCTCTAGAGGGAGGGAGTGATTTTGATTTCAAAATTGAAAATATTAATTGTTCTCCACTAAACCCTATGTTATGGGTACTCATTAGAATTGTCTCATCGAGACAATTCTAATGAGTACCCACAACATAGGGTTTGGAAAAGAAATAATGGATTTAGAATACCATCACTCCCTCTTATCTAGCTAGAGCTTTGTAAAGACTTTTTCAAGAGCAGTGAATTTGTTTCAGGAGAAAAATCTGACATACTACTTTCCTCACAATGTTTCCTACCTCTTTACAATCCTGATCTCATTTGTTGTATGCAAATATTTTCAATATAGATATTTCCAGCACAAGATATTAACCCTTTACTGCTCAATTTTGAGTTTTAACTACCCTGAGGAGGAAGATTTTGGAGAACATTGTGGGAAAGGGAGAAAATGCTGGAAACTGCATTATTTCCTTTTTCCACAATTAAATGTAATATACTTAAATATAGTTGCAAGTTGTGTAAAACATGATTTAATCATTTAGCAAGGTCTAGGGCCCGGTTTCATAAAAGAACCAGCACCAGCATTTTCTCCATTTCCCACAATGTTTTCAAAAGGCTTCTTTCACAGAGTCGTGAAAACCAGGGATTGTTTGGTTAAGAGTTAATGTACCGTAATTCGCCAATGTATTTGGACAGAAAAAAAAAAATAATAATTTTTTTTTAGTGTTCGAATCTTTAGGAAATTATCCTTTTGAAAAAAAAGTGGGTAGTCGAAATAATGCTTTACCGTGTCATCCGAATGTGTGTCCAAAATAATAAGGGTAAAATCCGACAAATTTAGAGCTATTTATAGCACCGGTGACAGGGGTCAAAACTGTAGCTGATCTGCAGTTTTGGCGTGTTTTCAACCTTGAAACAGCCTACATGTTTCAAATATTTTCTTACCTCTTTTGACCTACAAGAAGTCAGTATTTAAACTGTGTACTCACATTTCGAGCATACCCAATCTAGTGAAAGGTACCTCTGTCCTTTAACAATTAACCTCACAATCCTGAATTCTAACAACGCTGGTAAGTAAAATGTGTCTCAGGTATAAACTCAAATTGAAAATTGGGTCTGTTCGCTGGTTTGAGTAAAATAAGAGACTCAAGTTTTTTCGTGAAACTGGGCCAAGGTTTTTTAATACATACTGTTATTCAATAAATCAGTTTCATTATCAATTCTTCGCCAAAATAATATACAGCTGATAACTTTAAATTAAAGTTTTGAGTTTTTACTAAAAAAAAAAAACTTCTTATAATGACTCCAAGGAAAAATTATTTGAAAACAACATGGGAAAAGGTGGAATTGTTGGTAACCAGCATTTTCTTCTTTTTCCATGATGTTTTCTACCCTTTCAAAGAAAGAAATCATCTTCTCAGTGACATCAAATCCTGTATAAAAATGATTTCGATTTGAACCAGTCAAAAAATTTTGTTGTCTGGTAAAGAGTTAACCTTTACCTCACAATCCCGAGTTATAACAACCCTGAAGAAGGAAAAATTTTGAAAACATTGTGGGAAAAAAAGAAAATGCTGGTTACCAGCATTTTCCCTTTTTCCATTAATATGTTTAAAGAGGCCCTTATACTCATTTTCAGCCAGTTTTAACTCATTTTATCTTTATTTTATCAAACTATAGTCATTCTTATATCTTCATGCCAAATACTGCACCTGACGGTTTCAAGGTTGCTTAGATTACGGACGATAGAAAATGCATTTCAATGAGTTGCGGCCTTCCATGTAAACAGACTCGTCGTTTCCGGTTTTTGAATCGAAGATTTTCTATATATCCGTTGCACACTCGGGTAGATTCGTATGATGATCATGCATTCTGTTGCGTGACTATATTTGACCTTCGCCCTGCGTCTAATGAGGTAAACAAAGGAAAATGGAGGCTTCTCTGTTGCAGCCTCGATTTTCAGACGGAGGTCGCAGCCTATATGCAGATTGCATCGTATCCGACTCTAGGCGGAAACCAACGATTAATTTCCGTGACGCACTGCCATTGTTTACAGCTTCGATCGTCAGCCAGTTTTCTTCTGACCAATGTTCGGTTTCTAATACAAATCTCCGTGTTTC
The DNA here is from genome assembly GCA_946811185.2 of Hippopus hippopus. Taxonomy (NCBI): domain Eukaryota; kingdom Metazoa; phylum Mollusca; class Bivalvia; order Cardiida; family Cardiidae; genus Hippopus; species Hippopus hippopus. The sequence goes on along the minus strand of OX328103.1, from coordinate 6,797,546 downwards.
TTCTTTTCAATTACACCATAAATGTCAGTAATTTATCCATGTTTACACAAAGGACTGATATCTGTACCATTCTAAATTGTTTGAAATTTAACAGCGTTTTTGCTCAACGGCTGTAGACGGGCATCTTGAATAGCTTTCACAAACAAATCCCATTTTTTCAATTTTTGTGCCACATTTACCATGTCGTCTGCAAAGGCTTTCAATTTGGACCAGTCTATAATTTTGTTGTCTGGTATAGAGTTAAGGTTCATTATGTGAATACATGTGAAAACGTGATGAATGAAAAAATTGCATGTTGTAATTTTTTTCTTTGTCAAATTGTTTTGAAAAAATTGAGAATTCATCTCAAGTATAAATCTAACTCGATAAACCTTTCATTAACACTTTATATTATTGCTTGTTTTGGGGAATACAGGTTTAAAACCTAGAACCATAATGAGATATCGTGTTCAGTTTTCAAATTATCTCATCGCGGTATGCGATTTAAACTTGTGATTGCAAGCACAAACAATAATATAAACTGATAATGAAACATTTATTGGGTGACAGAAATAGAATTCTACACAACAAATGTTGTTGACAGGTATGTTCAATTTTGAGTTTTGTTGTGATAAATATGAAAATGAAATTACTTTTGCACACCGTCCTTTGAGAAAAAAATTGGGTGAAAGAGAAAGAGCATTTTCTGTTAAAATTTCTGTACCCAAAATGCTTTAAAAAAATGTCAACTAGATCTACAGAGACATTATAAATACATTTTGAACACTGACTGCAAAATCAAGGAAACATGTTTTGTCCTGAGAATCATGTTGACATGTAAATATATCAGATCCCATGTTTATGAAGAATGTCTATTTTTAGAAATTCAACCCTCCGAATATCCCGTAACTTGGCCAATGTTTCTCGCAATTTTAGGCATCAAATTCGCTATTCACTTTACTGCCACCTAAATGATAATGTTGAAAAATAAAATTATACTAAAAATGCTCACTTTCCGCACAGTTCTTCTTCCACAGTGCTTATATTTGTGCAACGATTTTCTTGCTTGAAACGGAAACACAATCAATAATTCGAAACGGGAGGTAACTCACCCCAGAATAATATCAAAGCACTTCAAGTAGTACATTTCCCTAATTTTTTTGGGGTTCCTCGAGCTGTTACCCCCCTTTACGTTTTATATCGCCAAATCAAGTTGTAAATCACCACTGCCATCGTTTATATGTTGTATATTTACTGGAAATGCTGTATAAGTGAAGAAAAGAAAAAGATAAACTTATAAAAATTGCAGCTTTTTGCGATATGGTGGTATGATACGTTAATTTGGCAACCCAATTTTATTGAGTTTAAGTAAACAGTTTTGATACTTTTCTTGCAATTTTCGTTTGACGGATTAGGATGGACTAGGACTAAACGGCAGGTCATAGTGTCGCCCTCTTCTCTCGTCCTAGACCGATATGCCACGATACTACGTGAAGGCCGCAATTTTTGTGTGTCTATCCTTGGATAGACAACTGAATAAGCCATCTTGCATAGTGCATCTTTAAACTGGCTCAACCTATGTCTGCGCAGGCTGTAGGGGTTAATACTTCTTGCTACCAGTAGTGGTCAATTTGCAGCATGTCAAAGGACCAGTCTACCTTGCAATTCTTTTGGAGATTATTTAACATGAACTTTATGAATCAATAACTATTATTATGTAATGATTGGCTTGGTATACTACATTGCTGAAAAGCATGAAACCCCAATTTGCCAGAGCATGGCTCAGATATCTCTAGAACAGTACAGATGCATGTCAATCCATGAGTGTGCCAAACCAACCCTGTAGTCTTAACTCTTTACCAAGCGACAAAAATTATTGACTGGACCAAATTGAAAGCATTTGCAGACGACAAATGTTGCTAAATTAGTGATTTCTATCTTTGATAGGGTAGAAAACATTGTGGGAAAAGGAGAAAATGCTGGTTACCAGCATTTTCTCCTTTTCCCTCAATGTTTTCAAAGGGCTTTTCTTTCAGGGTCGTTAAAAGTTGGGATTATGTGGTAAAGAGTTAAAATAAGACCCCAATAAATCAAGGTTGGTTTTTTTCGGAATGTCTCAGCAAAAAGGCCCTTATTAATCAAGATCAGACTGCACATTCTGAAGTCTGATCTTGATCTATGATTGCAGCAAAGGCAACAGTTACTGTGGTTGTGAAAGCACAGGAGCATATTGAAACTGAACGTTTTAAAATCCTTAACTCTTTACCAAACAATCCCAGATTTTCACGACTCTGTTTTCCACCCTTCCCAGAACAAATTTCAATTCTTGAGTCACATTAATTTTGTCGTCTGCAGATTCTTTCAATTTGGACCAGTCTAATATTTTGTTGTTTGAAAGAGTTAACTACACAATCTGGAATTTTACAGACCTTAAGGAAAAAAGCTTTTTGAAAAAAAATGTGGAAAAAGGAGAAAATGCTAACCAGCATTTTCTCCTTTTTCAATAATGTTTTCTATCCTTCCTTAAAGAATTTTAATTTTTTGTGTCACCTTTATTTTGTTGTCTGCAATGCTTTCAATTTGGACTGGGCTAAAGTTTTATTTGTGATAAAGTCAATCAAGTTACTCACGCTTGGAAGAGCAGGAAATTTAAACCTTGAAAAACACCAACAAGTAGTATCTTCAAACAAGACGGCATAAATTTGCCAGCAAATAGGCAGGAGCCCTTAGAAAAAACATGTCTACATTTTTTACCAATCACTGATTTCTACTTATTCATTTGCTATCATTACCAAAAGGTACATCAAAAACCAGCACTTTCAGCTATGCAGAAAAACCTACCGGTATGTTCAGAGATCGCTCAAGGGAAGTGAGAAAAGTTCTCTTGCAGCTGGTCTTCTGATGCAAATTATGTATGACCGAGCTCCAGTAGATCAGTCCGTAGAGCACAGGATTTGGGAACAGGTTACTGGTTCGATCTCTGGCTCGGCCAATTTCTTCCCGAGGATTGACGATTCTCATTATGAAAGGATTCATTCCTCCCTTATTGCTGACCATTGTTTTGACAATGTTATGTGGGAAAGCAGCCAGTGGCTTGGAAAGAATATAGTGCAGAGTACTGGTAATAGAAACTCCAGGATAGCATGGATAAGTACACTGGCCGCTGTGATTTAACTGAAATAATATTGAAAATGGCATTTAACACCATATAATCAATCAATCAATGAATTATGTGGGTTAATTCTTTACCAAATAACAAAATTTTAGGCTGGTGCAAATTGAAGCATAATACAGACAACATATTAAATGTTACACAAAAATGATGTGATCTCTACTAGAAAGGATGGAAAATATTGTGGGAAAAGAAGAAACTGCTGGTAAGAATCCATTTTCTCCTATTCCCATATTTTCCAAAGCTTCCCTTTTCAGGGTCATCAAAATTCAGGATGGTGTGGTGAAAGGTTTATTTGGGAAGGGATGTAAAAATAAAACATTACTTATATAATCAAGGATCATATGTATCCCTGATTTAATGATATTGACCTGTTTAGGTTCCCAGCAAGATTGTTTTTGGTCTGAATATGTTCTTGGAAAGAGTAGATCAAAGATCAGACTGCATGTCCATCAAGTAACTTGGTACTGCTTAAAGTAACCTTAAAATCAAGCCAATTAGAAATCTAAATTTCATTCTCAAGTTATTTGGTGCCAAAAATTTTCAGTAACATCCCCTCCCATGGCAATACTTTATAAATATTGCCATGGCAATATTTAATAAATATTGCAACATTGAAGATCCAAGATAAAATTGCACATTTTGTGCAGTGTGATCTGTCAATCATAACTCAGTAAAACAATTTTATCTCTAATTCTTTACCAAATGCAAAAATTTTAGACTTTTCTGAATTGAAAGCATTAGCAGACAACAACAACAACAAAAATGTAGCTAAAAAATCAAATTTTGATTCAGGAAGGGAAGAAAACATTGTGGGAAAAGGAGAAAATGCTGGTTACCAGCATTTTCTCCTTTTCCCACAATGTTTATAAAAGCTTTTTTACTTAGGGTCATTAGAAGTCCGAGAGACAAACAAATAAAACTGAAAGATCAAAGTTGTCTTGGAATGAGAAGAAAATATTGTTGAAAAAGGATACAAACTACATAACACAGTGACAAATATTTTAAAACAATTCTTTATTTCAAATAAAAATTTCATCATCTGTTTACAGAATTACAAATTTTGTACATATAAATACCATTGGTTACACATACAAAACACGGCGATTTATTCTTTACCACATAATCCTGAGTTTTAATGAACCTAAGAGAGAAGCATGGTAACCAGCATTTCCTCCTTTTCCCACACTGTTTTCTAGCCTATAAGAGAACTACAGCTCATTTGTACCAATTCTGAATTTGTCATCTGCAGGGTTTGAATCTGGAAGAGTCTAAAACTTGCAGTGTGGGAAAGGGTTAACTGTTTACCAGTCAACAAAATTTTAGACACATCCAAAAGAAAAGCATTTTGGAGATGGTAAATTAACTTTTTACCATTCATCAAAATTTCAGACTTGTCTACATTGAAAACACTCTTGTATAACAAGCATTCTGATAGTATTGCATAACAATACTGAGTCCCCTACCGGCCGTATATATCGCTGGCAGGTACAGTTTGTGAAACTCTGTGGAGGAGAAAGAACGTATTTGACCCCCTTTCAGAATTATAAGCATCGTGTCTGTCTTTGTATGCAATGCTTTAATGAAAGCCAGATATACAAGCATTTTCCTCCTTAAAGTAAGTTCATGGAAGAAGTTTTACTAAGACAAGATGTGTTTGTGAAACAAATGCCCCCGTAAAAGCAAATTTTCAGAAATATGACCTTTACCTTGTGAGATGACCTTGACCTTATCATCAGCAGGTGTGTACCAATGAGAGGTACCAGCTTACCATGTATAAGTGTTATAACTTAAGTACTTGAAAAATATACAGAGAAATGACTATGAAAAGTATTGAGGATAAGTTTTCATGATAAGGGTTAAAATTTTTTACCTTGACCTTGGACAAATAACCCACAGAAGATCGGTATCAATGACAGGTAACTACATACCAAAACATGTGCATTGTACGTAAAAAAGTCGGGAAAACTGTTTTTTCTGTGAAATTTTCTAAGTCCAAGGCCTGTAATTTCTTAAACAAGAGGGCCATGATGGCCCTGTATCGCTCCTCTGGCTAATACATATAATCCCTACATGACAAACATTACAATACTTGGCCAATTGGTTTTGAATGTAAGACCCCTGAGACAGGACTAAAATTGGTAGCCCAAGTTCTTATGGTAAGTAACAAGAAAATTTCTAAAGATTTCACTACATAAGCCCATGTAAAACTTCTGACCCCTGGGGTGGGGTCAAATTCAACCCTAGGGCTATAATTTGGGTGCTCTTGGTAGAGGCCCACTAGATAAAGCCACATGTAAAGTTTGGTAACCCTAGGCCTTTTGACTGAGTACAGGGAGATTTTTAAAGTTTTATTTATATAAGCCCATATAAAAATTTTGACCCCTGGGGCTGGGCCAATTTTGACCCCAGGGCTATAAGTTGGGCACTCTTGGTAGAGGCCCACTACATAAAGCCACACGCAAAATTTGGTAGCACCAGGCCTTATGGCTATGTGCAGGGAGATTTCTAAAGTTTTCTCTATATAAGCCTATGTAAAACTTGTGACCCCGTGGGGTGGGGTCAAATTTGACCCCGGGGCTATAAGTTGGGCACTCTTGGTAGAGGCCCACTAGATAAAGCCACATGCAAAATTTGGTAACCCTAGGCCTTATGGCTAGGTACAGGAAGATTTCTAAAGTTTTCTGTATATAAACCTATGTAAAACTTGTGACCCCCGGGGCGGGGTCAAATTTGACCCCAGGGCTATAATTTGAAGAAACTTGATAGAGGTCTACTAGATAAAGCTACATGCCAAATTGGGTAGCCCTAGGCCTTATCGTTTCAGACAAGAAGATTTTCAAAGATTTCCAATATTTTTAAGTTTTGTTGCCATGGCAACCAGAGTTTTTGAAGGAATTAAATTCTTTCAAGAAATTCTGAAGAGGACCATGGCAGGATCATTTCTGTGAAGTTTCATCAAAATTGGCTGGGTAGTTTCAGAGAAGATGTTTAGAATAAAAGTTAACGGACGGACGGACGCACACACGGACGCACGACGGACAACGGGCCATGACATAAGCCCGCTGGCCTTCGGCCAGTGGAGCTAAAAATCAGTAGACCACAACAAAACTCGAACTTGATCTGTAACTCATGGTGGTTGACTTACACACCGAAAATCAGCTCAATATCTGCCAGTGTTTAGAAAAAAAGTCCGGAAAACTTTTTTTTTTGGGTGAAAATTTCCAAGTCCAAGGCCCGTAATTTCGTCAAAAATCAGTGGACCGGAACGAACTCAAACTTGATATGTAACTCACAGTGGTTGACCTACACTACAAAAATCAGCTCAATATCTGCCAGCGTTAGAAAAAAGTCCGGAAAACTTTTTTTTCCGTGAAAATTTCTAAGTCCAGAGCCCGTAATTTCGTCAAAATTCAGTGGACCGGAATGAAACTCGATCTTGATCTGTAACTCATGGTGGTTGACTTGCACACCAAAAATCAGCTCAATATCTGCCAGCGTTTAGAAAAAAAGTCTGGAAAACTGTTTTTTTCCATAAAAAAATTTCCAAATCCAAGGCCCGTAATTTCGTCAAAAATCAGTGGACTGGAACGAAACTCGAATTTGATCTGTAACTCATGGTGGTTGACTTACACACCAAAAATCAGCTCAATATCTGCCAGTGTTTAGAAAAAAAGTCCGGAAAACTGATTTGCCGGACTGACGGAACGACGGATGGAGTGCAAACCTAAAGTCCCCTTTGGCTTTGCCGGTAGGGGACTAAAAAAAAAAACAAGAGAGCCATGATGGCCCTGTATCACTCCACTGGCTTTTTAACCCTTTACCACGCAAATTGAAGTGTTAATGACCCTGAAAGAGAAGGCTTTCAAAAACATCGTGAGAAAAGGACAACATGTTGTCAGCCAGTATTTTCTCCTTTTCCCACATGGTTTCCTAACCTATCAAAGACAGAAATAATCATTTAAGCTACATTCAATTTGTCTGTTTGCAATGGCTTTAAACTTGGTACAGTAAAAAAAAATTGTCATTTCTTAAAGAGTAAAATTAACGTATCATGCGCTTAATTGGCATTGACAGAGACATACAGCATAAAAAGTCTGTATGGTAATAAACTTACTTTGAAAACATAACCTCCACCCTGCCCGCCAAACAAAAACAGTCATATCTTTTTAAATGCAAAGATAATGTCACTGAATACAAGCAGGTTTATCCATTAGCATGAAAGGTAAAGTTCTGAAAAAATTTGAGTGATCGAAACCTTACTTTAAATTAAACATTCCATTCATGTGATTATAACCATTAGCATGAAAATAAATCACTCTCCCTTAAAACATAACATTTCCTCTCCAAAAAACTTGAATACCAAACTCCAATAACGTATAAGTGCAGTTTGATAATCAAGGGAGGTAAATAGTAACAAACTTTATCTTGTATAACAGGAGTTATTTCCCTTGATTACTATTTTAAATTTCAGTTACTATATAAGCCCATGTTAAACTTGTGATCTCCGGGGCAGAGAAAATTTTGTCCCCAGGGCTATAATATGAAGGAATTTGATAGAGGTCCATTAGATAAAGCTACATGCCAAATTTGGTAGCCCTGGGCCTTATGGTTGCAGACAAGATGTTCAATTTTTTTCAGTTTTGTTGCCATGGCAACCAGAGTTTTTGAAGGAATCAAATTCTTTCAAGAAATTCTAAAGAGGACCATGGTAGGATCATTTCTGTGAAGTTTCATCAAATTTGGATGGGTTGTTTCAGAGAAGAAGAAGTTTAAAAAAAAAGTTAACGCACGGACGGACAAGCGGACGCACACACGCACGCACGGACGGACGGAAGCACGACGGACACCGGGCCTCGACATAAGCATGCTGGCCTTTGGCCAGTGGAGCTAAAAATGGAGCTAAAATGATATGATTTGTCTTTGAAGAGTAGAAAACAGTGTGTGAAAAGGAGAATATGCTAGTAACCAGAATTTTGTCATAACCAACAGTGTTTTCAAAAGTGTTCTATTTCAGGATTGTCTCGTAAAGGGTTAATTTTCTCCTTTTCCCACAATGTTTTCTACCCTTCTAAAAACAAATTTGTATTTTTCAGTCACATTTATTTTGTCCTCTGCAAATGCTTTCAATTTGGACAAGTTGAGTGCATATCCCCTACTTTGAAAAAAAATCTCTGAGGAAAAATGTGCGCTGTATACTCATACTAATACGGTATTCTTTTTCTTAAAAAAAAAAGAAGGGAGATTTTTATCTGTACTTTAACCAGACAATAAAATTAAAGCATGTGCTTTACCCTCTTTACCCTTATGACACAATCTCGAAATTTACTGACCCTTAAGAAGGAAACCAGCATTTTCTCCTTTTCCACAATATTATCTACGCAATCAAAGACATAAATTTGAGTATCATTTATTTGAGCTATATTAAATTTGTTATCTGCAAATGGTTTCAATTTGGCAGTGTACAAAATTCTGTCATATGGTTAAGAGCTAAAAGAGAATAAAACATTATGGAACACTGAAAAAAAAAAATGCTGTTTACCATCATTTTCTCCTTTTCCCATTATGTTTTCAAAACCTTTTTATTGTCAGGGTAATTTAAACTAGGGACTATGTGGTAAAGGGTTCACACTACCAGCTTTCAACTTTTCAGTTCTCAACTGAAAATTGACAAAAGGAGAAATTGCTCCTAATGAGGAAATGAAGAAGTTGCTCATAAAAAGGAAATTCTTCATATCTATTACAATGTTATAAATGTATAATTGTACATGTCTTTCACTTTTACTCTTGGTGTATAGCTGTACATCCTAAGAATGATTCAAACCCTTTGCCAGAAAGTCCTTTTTTGTAAAAGAATCCAAAAGACAAAGATGAAATCTACAATAAAAATGTCTTCCACAAAATACTAAGTCTAACCCTACCTGAAATGCAATAAAAACTAGAAGAACAATGAACCTGCCTATTTGTTTTAGCAAAAACAAGCTTTTTCTACAAAAAAAAAAAAGTCTGCTCTGCACTTTTACCAGACAATAAAATTTGAAACTAGTCCAAATTGAAAGCCTTAAATGCTTGGATTTTTTTTTTTTTTTTTAAAGAGAAGAAAAACATTGCAGGAAAATGAACAATGCTCTTAAAAACATTATGAGAATAGGAGTAAAATGCTGGTAACTACAGTACTTCCTACTCTTTCAAAAACAAATTCCAACATTTGAGCAAGATTTAACCCTTTACCATACAATCCCAAGTTTTAACAAACCTGAGAAAGAAGCCTTTAGAAAACATTGTGGGAAAAGGAGAAAATGCTGGTAACCAGCATTTTCGCCTTTTCCCACCATGTTTTCCACCCTATCACAGACAATTTCCATTATCTGGGCCACATTTAATTTGTCGTCTGCAAATGCTTTCAATTTGGACAAATCTAAAATTTGGTCGTGTGGTAAAGAGTTAATTTGTAGTCTGCAAATGCTTTCAATTGGGACAGGTCTAAAAGACTGTCGTTTGGTAGAGCCAACTCTTCACTTAATTACAAATATTTATTCTTGTCTGAATTGGAAGCATTTGCAGACAACAAATTTAAGTGTGGCCAAAATGTTGTAATTTGTCTAAGAAAGGGTAGAAAACATTGTGGGAAAATGAGAAAATACTGGAAACCAGCACTTTCTCCTTTTCCCACAATGTTTCTAAAGCTTACGTCTTCAGAACTGTTTAAACTGGGGATTGTTTGGTAAAAGGATAAAATTGTCTGCTGTCACTGTGTTTCAGGTGGTAATGAGATAACACCAGAACATGTTAACCCTTTACCAAATGACAAAATATTAGACTTGTCCAACTTGAAAGCATTTGCAGACGACAAATAAAATATAGCTTAAAAGATGATTTCTATTCTTCATAAGGTAGAAAAAATTGTGGGAAAAGGAGAAAATGCTGGTTACCAGCATTTTCTCCTTTTCCCACAATGTTTTGATTTTCAAAAGCCTCCTTCTTCAAGGTCGTTGAAATACAAGATTGTTTGGTAAAGGGTTAACCCTTTACCAAACGACAAAATGTTAGTCTTGTCCAAATTGAACGCATTTGCAGACAACAAAATAAATGCGAGACAAAATCTGAACTTTTTTTCTTGGTAAAGTAAAAAACATTGTGGGTAAAGAGGAAATGCTGGTTACCAGTATTTTCTCCCTTTTCCTCAATATTCTCAAAAGGCTTCATCTTTAGGGCTGTTAAAACTCAAAATTGTGTGGCAAAGGGTTAAAAGCCCCTGGTAAATAGGGCTCTCTTCCTGATTCATGCATATTATTTTTAAAAAACTCTGTGGGCGAAAGTTAAAAATGACTGTAATGTCTGATTCTACTTAGGTCTCTGAATGCAGTGATGAATAAATTAATATCCATAAAACCTGAAAATAGAGAGGAAGATATGGTTTATTTTTCACCCTTTGGTCCCATGTCAAATTACATCTACCAGTACACTTATATTAGATTCATATAACTGTTTAGCAAACAACAAAATTTTAGACTGGTCCAAAACGAAAGCATTTACACACGAAAAATTAAATGTATCTCAAATGATTAAAATGATTAAACATGTCTTAGAAAGGGTAGAAAACATTGTAGAACAAAAGCGGCAAATTGTCGCAAGATACGCCCGTCCCACCGCCAGTTGTGGGGGGGGGGGGGGGTGTGAAGGATAATAATCATAAAGGGCAGGTACAGGAAAATAGTAGTGCAGCAGAAATCATGTAAGTCACTGAAATAGGCATGAATGTCTCCTCTAATATTAAGGAAACATGCATATATATAAAGTTTCAGGTCATTCCAACATGAAAAGACAAAGTTATATTGTAGAGAAGCATGAAAAGCTGTAAAAAAAAATAATGAATAGGGAATAATTCAAAAAGGGCATTAGGTAAGGTTACAACTCCAGTGCACTGCACTTTTCGTAACTGCAACAAACATGTTTACCAAGTCTCAAGTCAATTTGACTTGAGGTGACAAAGTTCCGTTCTGGACAAGCAAGAAATACTGTCAAAATGAAGATCAAAGTGGAATTACTCAAAATCTACACCAGGTAGAGTTATTTTTCTTGCACACTGTACTCTGTAATACTGCAATAAACATGCATACCAAGTTTGAAGTCATTCTGACTTGAGATGACAAAGTTATATTCCAGACAAGCAATAAATTCTGTAAAAATGATGATCAAACGGAAATAACTCAGAGACAGCACAAGGTAGAGTTACAATTGTTGAGCACTGCACTTCCAAATATTGCAACAAATAAGCATACCATATTTCAAGTCATTCCTACTTAAGATGACAAAGTTATACTCCGGACAAGCAAGAAATGCTATAAAAATGAAGATCAAAGGGGAATAACTCAAAATTCGTACTAGAAAGAGTTATGGTTCTTGTGCACTGCACTCCGTAATTTTCCAACAATCATGCATACGAAATTTGAAGATGTTCAGACTAAAGATGACAAAGTTACATTCCGGACAAGCAGAAAATGCTGTAAAAATGACGATCAAAGGGAAATAACTCAAAGATAGCACGAGGTAGAGTTATGGTTCTTTCGCACTGGACTCCGTATCATTGCAACAAACACAAATGCCAAGTTTCAAGTCAATCGGACTGGAGATGACAAAGTTATGCTCTGGACAAAGAACTGGACACCGCTCACCCGCCCGCCTGGACGCCATGAGTGATCCCATAATACGTCCCGCCTACGACAGGTGTATAAAAATGAAGAATTTTACACAATGTTTTAAAGACGTTCAATTGCTGGGTCATTAAAACTCGAGATTGTTTGGTAGAAGCTTAATTTGTTATCTGCAACATGGTTTCAATTCGGGCTGGTCCAAAATTTAGTTGTTGGGTAAAGAGTTAAATTATCAAAAAGAAGGGTCTAGAACGGGGTCCTCAGGTAAAGAGTCCAGTTTTATACAAGTCAGATACAGTGTATTTGCAGATTTGTTTTTGTGATATTTCCTACATTTTGACAGCTATGAAGGAGGAAGGGGGGGGGGCATTTGCTTTCTGGTAAGAAGTTAAACATTAAGGCATAATAATACATAATTATAGCATGACATTTTGACCAATCAAATCGCAAATCAGTATTTTGGTATTCTGTGCCTGGAATATATCATTACTCCATATCAATTTTGAAACTGCACGTGACAATGTGTGGATACAGATTTTTTTCCCCCATTGGGTGTGATGCATCTATTTGAAAAAGGAAAATTCATCTGTTCTCACCAAAAATGAAGAAAATGAAGTCATCAATCCTTCCTTTAAAATCTCTGCAATTCCACCATATTCTTCTTCATCCACTTTTTGAAAACTTGCAAAGTATATGTATGTAATTAAAACATTGACTGCAAAAAATCTGGAATGAAACAAAAACGAGATAGACATAATGTTCCCTGTCCATATTAACATGTGACTTTGTGAAACAAATTTGCCAATCATAATTTTAACTCTTTACCACACAGCAAGGTTTTAGACTAGTCCAAATAGAAAGCACTTGCAGCCAACAAAAATAAACATTGCACAAATAATGAAGTTTGTCTTTGACAGGGTAGAAAACATTAGAAAATACTAGCAACCAACACAGGATTGTTTAATAAAGGGTTGAATCTGTAACAAACAATCCTGTGTTTAAATGACCCTGAGGATGGAATATTTTTAAAACACTGGGGAAAAGGCACTTCAGAACACTTTAGCAAACAGTGTGGCATAAAGAAAAACTGATGGTAACCAACAATTTCTTCTTTGGACAAAATGATTCACAAGAACCAGTTCACTAAAGTGTTCTGTTGCAATAATGTGTGGAAAAAAAAAACCCAGTCGCCTGCAGGTAATGTTTCCATGCCAACTTCTGGCACTCAACCTGCGTTAGAGGCAATTAATCCACATGTTCAAAATTGGATAGAAAACATTGTGGGAAAAGGAGAAAGTTCTGCATACCAGCATTTTCTCCTTTTCCTACAATGTTTTTAAATGTGTTTTAGCTAAGGGTCACTAAAACTTCATATTGACCGTAAAATGTTAAAAAATTTAAAAAAACCAATGCACGTGATTGCCAACGCTCGGCTGCAGTTACTATTAGAAATGGATTGACTTTCTGTGAACATTTTAAGTTGAAAAAGATGCATTACTGTGTCAAAAATATGTTTATGGTTACCTGCCCCTGTTGTATTGGTTCCCCTTTTGATAGTTAACAACTAGTCCAAGCTTGAAGTAAATATCTTCAGTAATGACGTAGATATCGTAAAATGTCATAGTTTTCCCACAACGACAACGACACACAACAACGACAGGGCTATGACAGTACCTCAACATTTTTTCAAAACAGCCAAGCTGAGAATGTTTTTGTATATATAGAAATGGGGAGAGAGAAAACTGATCAGTTTGATCTAATCCAACACTTACAATCCTAATCCAACAATGCCTTTCAGAGGAAAAAGACCCCAAATCAACCCTAAAACAATTCCCATTATCTGTCTCATCCAGTATATGACATCTAGAAATTCATCCTGAAAATAAAGAGACAGATAAAATGCGTGAAAAATGCTATTAACACTTAACTCTTTACCAAACAATCCTGACTTTTAATGACCGTGACAGAGAAGGCTTTTGAAAACATTACGGGAAAAGGAGAAAATGCTGGTAACCAGCATTTTCTCCTTTTCCCACAATGTTTTCTACCCTATCAAGCAAATAAATCATCATTTCAGCTACATTTATTTTGTTGTCTGTAAATGCTTTCAATTTGGTGCAGTCAAAAATTTTGTAGTTTGGTAAAGAGTTAAAGGTGGCCCTTCAGATCTTGGGACGAAAATTTTACAAAAATACAAACAAATCATCCTTATACTCCCAAAGCTTTTTAATTTTCATTCATAAAACCCCAGTAGTCAAAAACCATCCGACAACAAGAGAAATTAGAGATTTACTACGGCCCAGGTCGACACCGACGGGAAACATGGTCTATTTTTACATGAGCAACTCGCTCATTTACATACCGGAAATACACAGACGAAGCTTCAAACATAGCGTCCGAAGAAGACATTATGGAAAACAATTACATGTTTGTTATGTTATGGAATTTAAGCGTCATTAGTGATAGTCACGTGCCAGTCACTTGACATTCCCACAATGCTTTTTTTGATTTTTGGCGCGAAATCTAAAAATACCTTAAGAGGCTACGTAGCCTTTTAAGGGAACACCATCAAAAAAAATTTTTTTGTTATTTTATGATTCTTAATTATTGATGATTTATATTGTTTTTTCATATAAATTTTGTTGATATATATATTTTTTAATTTGGTGAGATGTTAAAAATCTAAATACCCACCTTTAAAGGAAGAAAAAATTTTAGTTTTAACATAATTGAAAGCTTTTGCGGACAACAAAATAAATGTGACTCACACACAGAAATTCACCTTTGGAAGGGTGTCTATTCTAGAAAGTGAAAATGAGGGGGATGATTCTAACATGTATACCAGGGTTCACACCAGGCCCTCAATCCCAAGAGTCATGGTCTCTTGAACCCACATTTTCAAGAGTTAACCATTTACCACACAATGCTGACTTTTAACGACCCCGAAAATGAAGCCTTTTGAAAAAATTGTGGGAACAGGAAAAATGTTGGTAACTAGCAATGCTTTCTACCCTTCCCAAAACAAATTTCACTTTTTGAGTCACATTCACTTTGTCATCTGAAAGTACTTTCAATTTAGACTGGTCTAAAATTTTGTTATATAGTAAAGAGTTAAAATGGAATTTCCAAGAGTCAACGAGAAATGTCCAAGGGTCAAAATTACTTGGTAATTGCAACCACTTGATAATCAGAAAGTTTTCAGTCATTAAGACAACATAAATATTTGCAGATGACAATTCAAATGTGGTTCAAATAGCTGGATTTGCCTTTTGCAGCTTAGAACATTGTGGAAAAGGTAGAAAATAAAGGTCATATCTATTAATGGGTTATTTTATTCTTGCCGTCTTTTTTTATATGTATGCACATTCTGTGCAGTCTGATCTTGATCTACACTGTCTGCATAGGTCAGAGAGTTGCACTAAGCCGCTCTAGGGTTAATGGAATTTCAGCTCATTCCGTTACCAAATATTTTACTTGATGCATACAGAATGAATCAAAGATAAAACTGAAATTCCTTTGCTGCCTTTCCTTTTTCATGGATTTTCGCGACATAGTGGTGGGGAGTTGCCAGTACCATGCCCATGAGTTGCTACAGAAAGTGGCATGATACAGGCAAACGCCCCTCCACCATACAGCCCTATGCATACATGTGGTATTGTTTTACGAATTAAAAGATAAATTAATGAAATTCTGTGCTTTATTCCGTAGACCAATATTGTATTTTATGTATACGGAATGAATCCATAAGAAATCAAAATTCTTTTGATACACGATTTAGATTTTCATGGGTTTTCGCGATATAGTGTAGGCGAATTTTCCGGTATTATGCCCAGAAAGTGCATATACTGTACAAGGTCGATGGTTAAACAAAAATACAAACTTTATCTTCCCATGTTGCTTCTGCCGTGAAAGCTTTGGACAGAGTCTCTGCGACAGTCGGGCCCGCAGTTTCTGCTGTTTTATCGTTACTTCGCTGCTGCTGTCGCTTTCTTGGGGCAGAAGATGACATTCTGAATTCGTAATCTAATTGAAACTATAGTTTTTATTTCTCTTTCAACGAGGAAACTTCAATCTTGCTGATGGATTTTTCAGCTGTACCTCAAGCCCCACGTTGAAAGAAATCCGAGTTATCCGAATTTATTGACGTTTTCTAGCTTCATGGACAGAAGAGTTTCTACATTTTAGTCTGATTCATTACACAATTTTTAATTCCAGTCAAAGGTACAATTACCATTCGTTTCAAATGCAGCATCTTCTATGTCTATTCTATCTAGAAGCATCCAGTATGACGTCGTTTACTCTGTCTTCGTAACGTGTATTGTGCTTTCTAAAGTGATTATAATTCTGGACATAACATATTTTTCGGACAGCAAATTTACTAACCCAACTCAACCTTTTAACAGACATTCCTGAGTTTTAACGGCCTTGAGGAAGCAGACTTTTGAAAACATTTTAATAAGACGGAGTAAATGTCGGTTTTTCCTTCGGCTTCAGTGGTTTTTTTCCTATTTGCAAACAAATCCCAGGGCTTGAGTCACATATAAATTATCGTCTGCAAATGCTTTGGATTTGGACATGCAAAATGTTGTCTCTTGGTCAAAAATGAATGCAAAGAAAAAAAGAACATGCCGTGTGTAGAATAAAGCATCAGACTTTGTAAGCTTATGATGTAATATTCAAAATTTAGTGAAACCACATTTTTAAAGCCAATCTTTTGAGGTTGCTTTAAATAGATGAGTAGATCGAATATATGGTGTCCTATGTTATTTCAACTCTTCTTCAGTTGCATCATGATGACAGCTCCCTTATTTATGCTTACCCTGGGTTTCACCAGTACCAGGTGCTTTAAATACAATAGATCATGTGTCTCACACAAAAAAAAAACAATAATAGATGGTGAACATTATAGCAATCTGATTTAATTTCTAATCTCCATTATCAACTAAAGTACTGACTTTGTCTTTGACGTTCCACGAATTTACACTTGTTCAAAAGCAATGGCTAAGTGAACAAGTTCTATGGTATAAAGTTATAGCATGAAATGTGTGAAGAGTTTTCTAAATCTTCTCAAAATATGGTTGCCATAGTAACATTTACAAATGTGAAAAAACATGAAATCTTCATAAACCCTCTCTTAAACAATTAGCAGAAAAGCTCAGCATATTTGCAAAAACAATGGATTAGTGGACATCTCTCCAGATTCATCCTAGAATTTCCATCCATCAAGAAACATTGACTTACCTTATTTTCTTTAACATTTCACTATAATTTAGTTTCATAATAGCCAAAGGGAAGTAACTCAGGTTTTTCACAATGACATGCTTTCTGGAGAAATAGCCTGACTGTGGACCAACTCCTAGCTCCTAGTGCAAGTGTTTGACCCATCAAGCACTTGGTCCATGTTTGTACTGTCCTGCCACCAGTTGCAATTTATTTAGGAAAGAAAATCCCAATACATCCTCCCTCTGCATCTCTTCATCTTTTCCCCATGGCATTTTCAAAAGCCTTCTTTCATCAATATCATTAAATACAAGGTTGTTCAGTGAAAGGTTAATACCACATTTGCACATTACCATCTTATTCTCTATTTACCTCACCTAAACATCACTGTCAGGTTTTGTAGTTGCCTGTTGGTAAGTCTTGTGTCTTGGCTTGCTAGGACTCATAAGCCTTTACTACACAATCCCAGGTTTTAATGACCCTGAAAGAGAAGGTTTTTGTAAACATGGTGGGAAAGGCAGAAAATGCTGGTCACCAGCATTTTCTCCTTTTCCAACCATGTTTTCTACTCTGTCATAGACTTTTGGTTCATTGGTATCACTTTCAAATTTGTGGTCTGCAGATGTTTTCAATTTAGTAGAGTCTAGAATATGTAGTTTGGTAAAGAGTTAAGCTTGTCATCAAGTCTCACTGGAATGGTGCCTGTTTATTTCAAGAATATAGTAATCTAATCTGGACAGTTTGTTAAACTGGGTTAAAAGGTAGAGTACTACTTTAAGTAAATAACCTACATGCCAAAATTATCATCCGATATCAATGAAACTTTATCAGGATATTTTTCTCCATTATATGAAGTTGTCTCAAGTTCAGTTGATTTAACTCTTTACAAATCATTTTAGACTTGTCCAAATTCAGATTATTTTCAGTTGTCAAATTAAACAAAGCTCGACTGATGAAATTTGTCCATAAAAGGATAGAAAGCTGTGGGGAAAGGTGAAAATGCTTGTTGCCAGCATTTTTCCTTTTCCCACAATGTTTTCAAAAGCCGTTTTTATCAGGGTTGTTAAATCTCAGGATTGTGTGGTAAAGGCTTAAAGAATAAAGGCCACAATTTTTATCTAATTTCTATGTACATGTACATTCATTTAAAAAAAAACTAGGTTTGTAGCTGTTAATGAAAAGCTTGTTCAGATTTTAATAGCCATATTTTTCATCCAATCATATAACAATCCAAAGATGGCCTGTTTGGCAAAGCCTTGATGCAAACATTTGTACATGTACATGAACTCTTTACCACATGACAAAATGTTTTACTTGTCCAAATTAAAAGCATTTGCAGAAAACAATTTAATTGTGGCTCAAATGGTGAAATTTGTCCTCAAATGAGTAGAAAACATTGTAGGAAAAGGAAAAAATGCTGGTTACCAGCATTTTTTCCTTTTCCTACGATGTTTTCAAATGGCTTCATCTGCATGGTTGTTAAAACTCCTGATTAAGTTCTAAATGGCTAGTTGTTAGTTGAAGAACAAAATGTATAATTTAATTGTAATTCGTATGAGAAAAATTTAAACCTGTAAGTCCAAATATGTGGTAAAGGGATAAAGAGGGTTATGTCTTTGGTTTATCCAGACAAGAAAATTTAAATTTTTTCCTAATTCAAAACACATGCAGATTAGCAAATAAACAAGGCTGATATGACAAGATTTGCCTTTGAAAGAGTAGAAAACAATGTGGTAAAAGGAGAAAGTGTAGGTTACGAATGTTATCCCTTTATTTTAATTTGTTTTCAAAAGCCTTTTTCCTCAGGGTTAAACCAGATTTTTGTTTTTCAGTAGAGGGTTACATAGCATTACTTATGAGGGAAAAGCTTACTTCATTGCCAGACAAGACTCACCCATATTGAAAGCAAATTTTGCAGTCTGCAAAACTAAATTAGCTCAAATAATGGAACATGTCTCTGAAAGTATAAAAAATATTGTATGAAAACTCTTCCTTAGGGTTGCCATTACACGCAATTGTTTTACTGTTTGCCAAACAACATTATTTTAGATACATCCATCAATATTTAAAACATTTGCATATACATGTAACACATTAAAAACTGCTCCAATAATGGTATGTGTATTGGGCTGTGAAAGGGTAGAAAACTATGGGATATGGAGAAAATTTCTGGTTACCAACATTTTGTGTCCTTTTCCCATAACACTTTCGCCGAGCCCCAGTAGCTCAGTCGGTAGCGAGCAGGACTTGAGAACAGGAGGTCGTGGGTTCGATCCCTGGCTCGGCCAGTTTCCTTCCGAGGATTGATGATAGTCATTGCGACAGGATTCATTCCTCTCCCACTGCTGATCATTGTTTCTACAATTGGTTATGTGGGAAAGCAGCCAGTGGCTTGGAAGGAAAAATTGTGCGGAGTACTAGTAAAAGAGACTCCAGGAAAGCATGGATAGGTGCACTGTCCGCCGCGATATAACTCAAATAATGTTGAAAACGGCATTAAACACCAAACAATCAATCAATCAATCAACCTTAACACTTTCAAAAGCCTTACTCCTCAGGGTTGTTAAAACACTGGATTTTGTGGCAAAGAGTTAACCCTTTACCGAACAATCCTGGGTTTTAATGACCCTGAGAGAAAAAGCTTTCAAAAACATGGTTGGAAAAGGAGAAAATGCTGGTGACCAGCATTTGTCTATTTCCCACAATGCTTTCTACCTTAATATCTGAGAATTTAACCTAATTTGTACAATTTTCTAAGTTCTCGTCTGCATATGGTTTGAATCTGGAAGAGTCTTAAGTTTATCATCTTGGAATGAGTTAAGAGTTAAACATGCAATCTGAGCTCAGAATTGAATGCAATTAATGTTCCATTGATTGATCAGTGCATAATAAAAATCTTTATGAAAAGTCAAAAGTTGACCATTTTCTTATAAGCTCTTCTTTATCAAATTTCGCAAATTAATACACGATCCTTGGCTTATGTTACACTAACCCTTTGCCAAATAATTCCTAGTTTTGAGGACCCTGACAAAGAAGTTTTTTGAAATCATTGTGGGAAAAGGAGAAAGTCCTGCTAACCAGCATTTTCTTCTTTTCCTACAGTGTTTTCTGTCCTTTCAAATACAAATTCCATCATTTGAGTCACATTTGCTTTGTCTTCTGCAATTGCTTTCAATACATGGATCCTTGGCCATTAGATAAGCCGTTTTGTTTCTTAGTTACTGTTGCTACGGGCTCCCAAGCAACCGCAGTAAATACATATACGGTATAGCAAGTAGGCTTCATAAATCGTGCTTTTATGACTGTTTCTCTTGATAAAATTTCGGAAAAAGTATTTCTATCATATGTTTCTGCCAATGACAAAATTCTCGTTAAGAAATTTAAAGATGCCTGAACTAATAATTTATAAAAGGATATATACAAACAAAAATGTGAATTTGGGGGGCTACACTGAAATAGATCTACTTGTTCAATGAAACATCTCATAATCCTCGGTTTTGACAAAGAATAATAAAACAAAATATGCCTATATTTTTTGTATGGCTAGTTAAGTCATCTCAAAATCATGTTTGAAAAAAATTGTTGTCTGATGATTTTAAAATGAGTTAAGTGTGGTGTCAATTAAAAAACTTCATGATATCATTGTTGGTTGTCGGTAGCTTGTTTTATCTCATGATATACCAAAAACAACAGGTGGTCAAGTGGATTAGAGTGGCTATTCGGCTTGCAATTAAACACACTAAGCATTTATATCAATTAGCAGTTTACCGACACACATTGAAATGTCAGATGTGCTAATCCACTTAGCTAAGTAAAAATTTGATTTAATTAACATAAGTTGCCTTATGAGCTGAACTTCAAAAACAGTACAGAACAGAAGTTAGACTTTTTCATAAATGAAGTCTACTTTCAGTAAGGAAAACATGTAAACATGCTTAATTTAAGTAGCAGATAGTTTAATTCTAAGATTAAACTGCATCTTATTTGCAGTCTGATCTATATCTACACATTCAGCATATTCCTTGTGCACCGAGGGCTTAGGATAATGTCAAGCTAAAACATTGATGACAAATGCGACTTTTTGGATGTGCAGAGGTTATTAAACAAGGTTAGATATTTAAATGAACTTACTTTCTTTTTATTAGTATTTTATATTATTTGTAACCTTTGTTTTCCACTGTAAAACATTTTGAGTCTCTTTCAGAGTCTTTCAAAGGGGCAGAGCTCCAGATAAGAGGGAGTGATGGTATTCTAAATCCATTATTTCCCTTCAAAACCCTATGTCATGGGTACTCATTAGAATTTTCTTGATGAAACTATTCTAATAAGTACCCACAACATAGGGTTTAGTTGAGAATAATTAATACATGTATTTTCAATCAAAATCACTCCCTCTGTCTGGAGCTCTGAAAGGGGAAAAAAAAAACTAGTATCAATTAATCCATTGTGTAATTATTAATATAGTGCTGATCAGATCTCTTTGCATATGTCACACTGTCAGTCATTTTCATACTTGCAAACTTGTATTTATGGGCAAAATGCTAGTTACCAGCATTTTCTCCTTTTCCTGCAATGTTTTCAAAAGCCTTTTTCCATGGGGTTGTAAAAACATAAAATCGTTTTTTAACCCTTTACTACACAATCCTGTGTTTTAACGACCCTGAAGAAAAAGACTTCTGAAAACCTTGTGGGAAAAGCAGAAAATGCTGGTAACCAGCATTTTCTGCTTTTCCCACAGTGTTTTCTACCCTTCCAAGAACTATTTTAAAATTTTCGTGCCACTTATTTTCTTTTGTCATTTGCAAATGCTTTTAAATTTGGAAATGTCTAAAATTTGTAGTTTGGTAAAGAGTTAAAGGGTTTTTTTAACTCTTTACCAAACAACAAAGTTTTGGACTAAATCAAATTGAAAGCATTTGCAGATGACAAATTAAAAGTTGTTATAATGAAGATTGCTCTCTTTGATAGAGTAGAAAACGTGGGAAAAGGAGAAAATGCTGGGCCCTACTAGCGTTTTCTCCTTTTCCAACAACGTTTTCAGAAGCTCCTCTTTCCTGGTCCTTAAAACTCAGGATTATGTGGCAAAAGGGTTGAAGCATTTGCTGAAAACATATAGAGGTGGCTAAAATGATGAGATTTATCATTAAATAATTGTATCTTTAGAATCTTTAAATAAATTATGGGATTTATATTTAGAAGGGTGAAAGGTGAAGGGTGAACACTGGTGAAAAAGGGAAAATGCTTGTTAACCCTTTACCACACAATGACGACTTTTAACACCCCTGAAAGAGATGGCTTTTGAAAACATTGTGGGAAAAGGAGAAAATGCTTGTTACCAGCATTTTCTCCTTTTCCCACAATATTTTCTACCCTATCAAAGAAAACTCATTTCATATGAGCCACATTGAAACTGTCATCAGCAAATGCTTTCAATTCGGACAGGTCTAAAATCTGGTCGTGTGGTAAAGGGTTAAGAGCATTTTCTCCTTTTCCCATTGTCTTGTCAGTTCTTCTTCCTACGTCTCATTAATTTTACAGAAACATATACGTTACCTATTAGGTTGAAGTCCAAGTTCTAGAAAAGGAATTATTGGGAATTTAACATGGAGAAGACATATTTGCAGGAATTTCAGTATTCGAAATTGACGAAAGACGGTAGATATTTGTAGTCATGCGCAAAGGGATAAAATAAGTGCATATATACTTGCACTTATACCTTGAACAAACACTATCTTTTTTACTAGACAACCAAGTTTGACTCTTCCATATTGAAAGCATTTGCAGACAAGTGTGAGGTAGAGCGTCAAACTGGTATTCATAATGTCTTGAATTCGATACCAGGGAGTGGATGTCAACTTTATGACTGTTCATTGGCCCACACATTTGGCGCGAGTACTGGACCAAGTGTAGTTTCCAGGAAGCAGAATCGAGAGAGATTAGTATAAGACACAAGAATTGTTTCTCAGTCGATGTAAAATAAATACGTTTAAACTAAATTTAAAAACCTGCAGACCACAAATTCAAAATTAGTACAAACTACTTTAAGTTCACTAAAAGCGTAGAAAACATTGAGAGAAAAAAAGAAAATTCTGGTAACCAGCATTTTCTCCTATTCCAACAATGTTTTCAAAAGCCTTCCAGTCATTAAAACTCTGGGTTATGTGGTGAGGGTTAACTGTGATTCACATCAAGATAGAAAAAAGTAATCTGCAGCAGTGTTATTAACTCTTTACCAAACAACAAAATTTTAGACTGGTCCAAATTGAAAGCATTTGTGGACAACAAATTAAAGATTGCTCAAGTGCTGGAATTTGTCCTTCATAGAGCAGAAAACATTGTGGGAAAAGGAGAAAATGCTTGTTACCAGCATTTTCTCCTTTTCCCACAATGTTTTCAAAAGGCTTCTTTCCAAGGTTAGTTAAAACCCACAGGATTGTTTGGTAAAGGGTTAAATCTCTACCACACAGTCCGGAAATTTTACAGACTGTAGCAAAGAAGGTTTTCGAAAACATTGTGGGAAAAGAAGAAACGCTGGTATCTAGCCTTTCCTCCTTTTCCCATGAAGTTTTTCTACTGTATCAAATTCCATCACTTGAGCCACATTTAAATTGTCGTCTGCAAATACTTTGAATTTTGACTAGTCCAAAATTTTATTGTTTGGTAAAGAGTTGATAGGTTGATTTAATCCTTTACCACACAATCCCGAGTTTTAACAACCCTGAGGAGGAAGCCTTTAGAAAACATTGTGGGAAAAAGAGAAAATGCTGGTAACCAGCATTTTCTCCTTTTCCCACAATGTTTTCTGTCGTATCAAAGACAAATTTCATGATTTGAGCCACTTTTAGATTGTCTTCTGCAAATGCTTTCAATTTGTACATGTTTAAAATTTTGCTGTTTTGTAAAGAGTAACAGAGATAATGGAGATACTGTTTATCTCCTTACCAGACCAAAAAATTTTAGACTTGTCCAAACTGAAGGTTTTTGCAGACGACAATTTACAAATCTGTCTTAACCCTTTACCATGTTTTAGTTACCCTGTGAAAGAACGCCTTTGAAAGCATTGAGGCAAAAGGAGAAATTGCTGATAACCAGCATTTTCTTCTTTTACCACAATGGTTTCTACTCTTCCACTGAAAGTTTCATAGTTTGAGCCACATGTAATTTGTCATCTGCAAATGCTTTCAGTTTGGACTAGTCTAAATTTTTGTCTTGTGGTAAAGAGTTAAATGGCAAGATTTTTCATTGGAAGACTAGAAACATTGTTGAAAAAGGAGAAAATACTGATATCCAACATTTTGTCCTTTTTCGGCACACAATGGTTTTGAAAGCTTTCTTCCATAGAGTTGTTTAAACAAGGGATAATATTGCTAAAAGGTTATCTATGTTAGATTTATTGGATTGCATTGAGTGCAAATTCTGGGATGTTCCTGATGATAGACATCTTGGGAAAAGAAAGCGTAATAGGGAAAAAAAACTTTTTCCTGTAAAGACAATAATTAACCCTTTTCTTCTTAAGTCCATGACTAAACAATCCTGAGAAGGAAAGCTTCTAAAAACATGGTGGGAAAAGGAGAAAATGCTGGTAACCAGCATTTTCTCCTTTTCCCATGATATTATCTACCCTTTCAAAGACAAAAATCATTATTTAAGCCACATTTATATGTTGTCTGCAAATGCTTTTGATTGGAAGTGTCAAAAACTTTGCCATCTGGTAAAGAGTTAACCTTTTTCCAAACAATGAGGAAGATGGCTTTTAAGTAAATGTTGCAAAAATAAAATATAGTTTTTCCTCCACAATTTTTTTGAAGTATAATTTGCAGACAACAAAATAAATGTGGCCCAAACGATGGACTATCACAAAAATTGTGGAGGAAAAACTATTTTATTTTTCCAACATACATGTACCTAAAAGCCATCTTCCTCATTAAAACCTTTTTATAGTCCATGAGCCACATTGGGCCACATTTATTTTGCTGTCTGCACACTGTGTTTCATAATTCTGTCGTCTTACATTCGTGGAAAGGAAAACATTATTGGTATAAATTTTTCTAAATCCTTTAGCAAACAATCAGGGGTTTTGAGGATCCTGAGAAAGAAGGCTTTTGAACACTTTGTTGGAAAAGGAGAAAATGCTGATTACCAAAAGCTTTCCTCTTCAGGCTCATTAAAACTTATAATTTTGTGGTAAAGGGTTAAGGGTAAAGGTTAAATATTTATTTTGCAGGATGTCCAGAGATACTAACATACAAGGTTAGTTAACTGGGTGAAACCAGCGAAATGTAGTTTGCTTATCAAGTCGCTGTCAAAATTCAAGGCCATATTTGTTTGTCTGAAGTCATAACAGGGTGGATATTACTAAGGACAGGTAAATATTACAGTTTATTTTATTCAGAGATTGATAGTAAGATAATAGATCCATGGACTTTCAGTTCTTTGTTTAAGCATGAATACACCATTTAATCCACCTGATGAAAACATTGTGGTATACTAGTATAAAGTAATTCCTTGTAATAAGCAACATTTCTTAAATAAGTTTACATTAGATGTTGAAAATACTTTTTTTTTTTCCTATTTCCAAATGTTCGTCTTCCTTAATTTTAAGGGTTCTTGTAAGGTCTTTATTTTATGAAACTATAATCATTCTTGTATCTTCATACCAAATGTTGGCCCCAACGGTTGTAAGGTTGCACAGATTACGACAGATAGAAGATGCAATTCATTCTCTCGAGGCTATCAAAGACATCACTGTGGTTGTTTCTGGTTTTAAATCGAAGACAACTCCGAGGAGTGTCTTTATCCCATACACCTTATATCAATTTTTTATCTATGTTTACATGGCTGTCTAGATTCTACATGCTATCAAGTTTTAACAGTGTTTGTTAGCTCTCTGGCTGTTAAGATGTATCTTTAAAAGTGTAGAGTCCTGGTAGTGCAGTCACTAGCATACAGGACTTGAGAATAGGGGGTCACTGACTCACTTGTTTGAATCCCAAGCTTTGCCAATTGTTTTCTGAGGATTGGTGATAGTTACTGCAACAAGGTTTCAATCCTCACTAACTGCTGATCATTGTCTTAATGATGGTTATGTGAGACAGCAGCACATGGTTTGTGAAGAATATTGAGTGCAGTACTGGGAACAGAAACTCCAGGAAAGCATGGATAAGTGTACTGGTCACCATATAATAACTGAAATAATGTTGAAAACAGGGTTAAACACCAATTGATCAATCAACCACATTGAGAGTGTTTGCAGACAACAAATTAAATGTGGTTCAAGATGATGAGTTCAGGTGTTGAAAGAATTGTGGGAGAAGGAAAAAAGACTGGTAACGGATATTTTTTAGTTTTCCTACAATGTTTTCAAAGGACTTCTTTTGCAGGGTTGTAAAAATACAGGATCGTTAAGAAAATTGTTAAAGCTCTCAAAATTGAAGTATAATTGTGCATTATCAGGGTGTCAATATGGCTGCCGTCTGGAGAAGACTTCTGTACCAGTCAAGTTCTCGACTGGTTCCAGATGCAGTAAGACCTGATTCCAGTTCCACTCTGTCAAAAAGGTCTGGACTAAGTTGGTGTTGTACGCAGAAACTGTACAGGTATTGTTCTATACAGAAGCCTATATTCAGAAATAACAAAAAATTCCATGTAGTTTCAATATTTATTTGCCTGTTTTTTTAGCATGGCTGCTGGAACATGATGAGTCCAAATTAATAAAATTGTATGCTCTTAAAACATAAGGCTCCGGAACAGTTATATTTGCATATATAATTAAATGTGGTTCAAGTTACTTAAAACTTTACAAGACAACAAAATTTAAAACTTTACCAGACAACAAAATTTTGGACTGGTTCAAATTAAAAAACATTTGTAGACAACAAATTAAATGTCGCTCAAATGATGAAATTTGTGAGTGAAAGGGCAGAAAACCATATGGAAAAAGAAAAAGATGCTCACCAGCATTTTCTCCTTTTCCCACAAAGTTTTCAAAAGCCTTCTTTCATAGAATCATGAAAACCTAGGATTGTTCGGTATATGCACTTGAAACATTAGACTCCTGAACAGATATATTTGTGCCTGAATGTGTATATAATTAAATTTGGTTCAAATTACTTAAAACTACAGACTCTCCAGAAAAGATATATTTGTGCCTAAATTTGAATGTACATGTAACTAAATGTGGTTCAAATGATTGGATTAATTGGTGACATTAATGATTTTCTCAGTTCCCCACAATGTTTTCAAAAAACTTTCGTTACGGTCGTTATATGTTGAGATTGTTTGGTAAAGGTTTTAACTCTTTACCAAACAACAATATTTTGGACTGGACCAAATTCAAAGGATCTGCAGACGGCAAAATAAAATAGCTCAAGCGGTGATTTTTGTCTCTGATAGCGAAGAAAACATTGTGGGAAAAGAAGAAAATGCTGGTTACCAGCATTTTCTCCTTTTCCCTCAATGTTTGCAAAAGCCTTCTTCTTCAGAGTCGTTAAAACTTGGGATTGTTTGGTAAAGGGTTTAATAGTTGTGATTTCTGTATTTCAGCCATTACAGATATAGTACAAGTACAGAGGTACAACCAAATGTTCAACTTCCTACCAACACTCGGGTTGTTGTGTGTGGTGGCGGTGTTATTGGGACATCAGTGGCTTATCATCTGGCAGAGCGAGGCTGGACTGATGTGACATTGCTGGAACAGGGCTCGTAAGTCTTTTTGGACTTGTTGTATTGTCTGTTCAAGGATTTTAGCTGATACCTTGTAACACACAGTCCCAAGTTTTTACGACCCTTAGTAAGAAGGCTTTTGGAAACATTGTGGGAAAAGGAGAAAATGCTGGTAACCAGCATTTTCTCTTTTTCACACAATGTTTTCTTTCCTTCCCATATTCAAATTTCAATTTTTTGAGTCACGATTCCATTGTGGTCTGCAAATGCTTTCAATTTGGACAAGTCTTTAATTTTGTCGTTTGGCAAAGAGTTAATTCATAAGTGGACAACAAACTTGTCCACTTGTCCATATTGAAAGTATTTACAGGCAACAAATCACATATTGCTTGAATGGTGAGACAGGTCTTTGAAAGGTTAGAAAACTTTGTAGGAAAAAGTGCTTGTTACCAGTATTTACTCCTTTTTCAAAATTGCTTTCAAAATCTGTCTTGCTTAGGGTCATTATGATATGGGTTTATTTGGAAAAAGGTTATCCTTAAAAGCAATACACTAGTGAAATGGGCTTTTTCAATATGGCCTGCAACACGCGAAAAGGGGCATTCGGGCATTTGCTTAAATTGTCGTACCGGATCAGCTTTGCGCCGTCCGCGCAGACTAATCCGAAAAGACACTTTCCGTTCTTATGTAATTTTCTGTTTTGCGAAAGTATACTGTGACACAAAATCTAATATAGTCGTAAAGTGGCATCTCAGATCAGCCTGCGCAGGCTGATCCAAGACGGCACTTTATGCAAATGTCAGAATGCCCCTTTTCAGGTGTTGCAGGCCAATTAGGAAAAACAGACAAAATATTGTTATTTCAAGGTTTGTTTTGGCTAGAATATGTACAAAAATGGTGGATAGTTTAGATCAAAGATCAGAGAGTTCAGTGCAGTATGATCTTGATCGAAAATGTTGGCAAAACACTCCACTTGTAACCCTTTACCAAACAATCCCAACTTCTATCGACCCTGATAGAGAAGGTTTTGAAAATATTGTGGGAAAGAAGAAAATGCTGGGAACTGTTTTCGAAGGAAACGCCGGAAGTATTGTCATAGCCCTGTTGTTGTCTGTGATATTGTTGTGCAAAAACGTAAACATTTTTAATATATTTGTCATTACTGAAGATATTTGCTTCAAACTTAGACCAGTTGTTTTCTATCAAAAGGGGAACCCATACAACAAAGTCAGGTAACGATTAGAATATATTTGACTCAGTTATGTCCCTTTTCAACTTAAAATTGTCACCAAAAATCAATCTTTTTCTAGTGTCTCTGTCATTACTGAAGACATTTACTTCAAACTCATTCTTGTTAGCTTTCAAAAGGGGAACCAATACAACAAAGGCAGGTAAAAATTTTAATATTTCTGACAGTTATGCCTTTTTTGTCGATGTAGAATTTCACTGAAAATCAATCTTTTTCTAAAGCAAGTATAGCTGAGTGGTGGCACTTGCATGCAGTGTTCTTGTTTGTCTCCTACATTCAGGCTGACCTGTGGGAGAACATGGCATTCTGTGGGACTGATTGGTGTAGGACGAGATGATCCTGAGATCATAAAAGTTTTGCAATAATGCTCAGATCTACGTAACATTTTTTGTGTCTCTAATTCAGGTTGACCTGTGGGACAACATGGCACTCTGTGGGACTAATTGGTGTGGGACGAGATGATCCTGAGATCATGAAAGTTCTGCAGTATGGCAGAGATCTATGTAAACAGTTTGAACAGGATGAGGATGGTGGAATTGGTATGCTATTATGAATCTTTTTTCACTTTTTCAAATATCTATACATCACCAGACAACCAAATTTTAGACCTGTCCATTTTGAAAGAAATGGCCAAATTAAATATGGCTTAACTCTTAACCAAACAACAAAATTCAACAAACAAACAATATCTGTTACTGACTAAAACTTGTAAAAGTTACGGTCATATGCATGCAGAGGAAAAATCCATAATAAGGTGTTCATTAGTTATTGTAGGAAAAACATGTTAATTGAAAATAAGTTCCTGTAGGACAAGCCAAAGATACTGAAGCAGTAGTTGGCAGGTTTTGAGAACATTTTGGGCAATTTATGTAAAATTTAGTGAAATGCCTTTAACTCTTTAGCAAACAACAAAATTTTAGACTTGTCCAAATTGAAAGCGTTTTCAGATGACTTATCAAAAATGACTCAAATGATGGGTTTGTCTATGATAGGGTAGAAAACATTATGGAAAAAGGAGAAAATGCTGGCTACCAGCATTGTCTCCTTTTTCCTCAATGTTTTCAAAATCTTTCTCTTCAGGGTCATTAAAAGTCAGGATTGTATGGAAAAGGGTTATTTTTTTGTAAATTATTTCTAGGTTGGAAGCAAGTGGGTAGTTTAGAGGTTGCTCAGACCAGAGACAGGATGATCTATTGTAAGAGAAAGGCATCCATTGCTCAGTAAGTATTTAAAGCCCCAGTAGCTGGCAAATGTAATCAATGTGGGGATCAAAATGCTTACAAGTTTATTTCATATCCATTAAACGTATGGGTGCTGTTATGAGTCTGATAATGTGTTACATTGGAATCTGTCAAAGTTCTATTTGGTGGCAGAAAAATGCATTGAAAATATAGCAAAAATTGCCAACTTTTGTTCTTTTTTTAGACTTTTCTAGTATACATTATTCTGCCAGCAACAGCAGATGTAGATATATTTCTCTGGATTAAACACATTACATAACATAACATTTTTGTTCACCATGAAACAGCTATTGCATGTTTATTGCCTACAGTGTGAAAAAAAAACACACCAAACAAACCAAACATAGATTGTCATTATTTCGGAGGTATTAAAGAAAAAAAAAAATGTATGATTTAAGAAATTAGAAATCTATTATATCAGTACCTGGAGTGCAATTTTTTAAAGCTCAGATCAGACTACTTGTCAGAAGCATTCTAATCTTAATATATAGTATCTACTGGAGCAAGACTAATTTTACTATCCATGAAACATCTAATATAATTTATCTCTTTCTTAGTGAAGATACTGCCTGTTTCTTCAGATTGTTTTGACCAAGTTCAGACCACCTGTCAAGCACAGTCTGATCCTGATCAAAACTCTCTATTAGAAAAGCAAACGAATTGTCTTTGGCGCTAAAGGGAAAAAAATTTAATGAATAATATTGCTTATCTTTAACTCTTTCACAACTAATGACAACTTAAATAGCTTTTGCAGATGATGTAGATCAGGATCAGACTGCACAAAATATGCAGTCTGATCTTTGATCTACACCATCTGCTTCGTAATGCTAGACTTTGCAACTCATATTCAATAGCAATGGAAATCTTCTATTATTAGACCATGAAAAAAATTGAATTTCTTCATTTAGTAGTGAAAGAGTTAAACTGTGTTTGGCAAAGGGTTAACTATTGTTAGTAGTTCCAGTAAAAACAGCTGATATGGCTGTATGGCTGTTTTTTTTCAGAGCTATAGGAGAGGAAGTTCATGTGTTGTTACCAAAAGATGTAAAGGATATGTGTCCCTGGATTAAATACACAGATCTACAGGTAAGGAGAAATTGTAGTCTCAATAATGAGCTGTGTATGTTGCTTCTTTTCCTATTTGGAATATTTCTCACCATACGGTCTCATGTCCATCTTGAATTTCTTCGGGAGAAAAACTACACCACTGTACAGACCTTCTTTTTTGTGGGGTTAACCTGTATTGCATTGAAATGCAATTAATTTTCAGTGACACACATGACCAAGGACAAATGATAGAATGTTTCGTTACCAACAGTTTTTTAAGATGTCTGTTATAACATGTAAATCTCACAAAAAAAAAAACTTACTATTTTTTTTGTGTTTGGAAGCCATTTTGTGTATATTTTGGAAAACATAAACATCTCAACTAAAATATTAATTAAAATGTTTCTTCATATGTTTAGATTTAACTGGAAAATATTTGTATTTTAAACTAAGGATTATTGAATATGCAACTTGTCTAACGCTGAATTCACATTCGGGGTCAGGTATCTGTTCTTGGAGAAAAAGATATGAGCCATGCTCTGGCACAAGGGGGCTTAATGCATCTCAGTAATCCATCATACCAAGAAAACCATCACATACTTATGGATCCATAATAGCCTTTTTTTTTTTAACAACCGACTCAATCATGAGGTAGATTGATCATTTGACATGCAGAAAATTGACCAACAGCAAAGTTTCGGCCAAGGTCAGTCTGCGCAGACTGCGCAGGCTGACCTGGGTCAAAACTTTTCGCAGATGCATTAAGCCCCCTTTTCACAGAGCGCGGCTCATATGTTTTGAGGTTTATCACATTATAAGTGACTTTTTGTCTTCAACCAGACTTCTTGAACTATGAAGCCTTATTCATAAATGAAGCTGTTAACCCTTTACTACACAATTCTGTTTTTTAAGGACCCTTAGGAGGAAAACATTGAGGGAAAAGAAGAAAATGCAGGTAACTATCATTGTCTCCTTTGCCATAAGTGTTTTCTACTCCATGAATTCTACAAATTCCATCATTTGAGCAATATTTAAATTGTCGTCTGTAAATGCTGTCACTTTCAACCAGTTCAAAATTTTGTTGCTTGGTACAGGGTTATCTCTTTACAAAACAGCAATAATTCAGATTTCTTCAGACTGAAAGTCTTTTCACATGGCTTGTTAATTGTTGCTGAAATGTTGGTATATGTTTCTAAAAGGATAGAAAAAAACATTGTAGGAAAAGGAGAAAATGCTGGTAAAGGGTTAATTGTATTGTATTTTTGTAACAGGGTGCCCTTTGGTGGCCAAATGATGGGGTCGTTACTGCTCCAGACTTGAACATGAAGTATGCTCAAAAGGCCAGTAAAATGGGTAAGAGATGACTCATTTAAAACAATTGGACTTTTCATTGAAAGGGTACCAATAATTACATGTATTACCAAAGTAGGGAATACTGGTTAAGAGTATTTTCTCTATTACCTACAATGTTTTCAAAAGCCTCCTTCTTAGGGTCATACACACAATTGTTTGGTAAGGGAATTATAATGCCTGAAGAGATTGATTGGGTAGAAGAGAATTTATATCAAGATCAGACAGCACAATCACAGTAAGATATATAGAGGATATTTGTATTTTTCGGTGAAAGATCGAAATTTATTTCATCGAGTGAACATCATCGGTAATATTTTCACGAGTGGCACAGCCACGTGTGAAAATATTACCGATGGTGTTCACAAGATGAAATAAATTTCGATCTTTCACCGAAAAATACAAATATTCTATTTATTTCATGCTTTTAACCCTTTCTGGGAAAAACTTTATCAAGATCCAGTACAGTTCTGTTCAGTTATTCAACATGGCGTACCCCCTCCACATAGCAACGCATTACAATAATACATCAAGCGCGAGAAATGTAAGGTAAATGACATCATATTTCAATCTCGGTTGTGAGTCACGCGCATTTTACCTAGGTAACTAGAATATAAAAATCTGTATTTTCACTGGTCGTACCCGTGGAATATCGAAAAATATTTTCAATGCTATTTCTCGATATCCTACCGGAAAGCATGAAATAATACATTGTAGTTATATTTATGAGCCAGGTGTAATTAGAAAGAAAGGAACTAAAAACCAGCATCAAGCCGTAACAAATAAGTCCTTCAATAACGTCAAAAGTTTTTTATCTAATCCCTAAATTTGTCCTTTAATTCTTTACCACATGACACAACTTTAGACTTATCCATTTGCAAATGACAAAGTAAATGTTGCTTGAATAATAGAATTTGTGTCTGAAAGAGTAGAAAACATTGTGGGAAAAGGAGAAAATGCTGATTACTAGCATTTTCTTCTTTTTCCATCCTGTTTTCAGAGGCCTTTCGTTCTCTGGTTCGTTAAAACATTGGATTCTACACTTCTAATTCCATGTATAAGATTTAACTTACAGTTCTCCCAATACTCGGATGGTAATTCACAAAGGTGATGCTATAATATTTTCTAGCCAATATTGATAGTTCTCAGGAACTTTGAATTAATTTCTAGATCATGAAATTCCTTGAGTATGAATCAGACATGTATTTATAGTGAAGATGTTTTTTTCCAAAAATTTCCATTGATCTAAGTAAATAATACAACAACCTAAACCTTTACAATACATTCCCAAGTTTTAATGACCCTGATGAAAAAGGCTTTCGAAAACATGGTGGAAAAGGGAGAAAATGCTGGTAACCAGCATTTTTTTTGTTTTGGAAAATGTTTTCTATCCATTCAAAGAACTTAGGTTCATTTGTACCACTTTCAATTTTGTCATCTGCAGAAGCATTTAATTTGGAAATGTCAAAATTGTTTGTGAGGTTAAGGGTTAAAGCAGTAAAACATCACTGAAGAAAATAAAGAAAGGGTAAAGTGATGTAATAAATTATCTGACTTAACAACAGGTGTAAAGATTTTAGAGAAAGTCGGTGTACAAAAAGTCCTTACAGAGAACGACAAAGTATGTGGGGTACAAACTACTCATGGTGATATAAAATGTGATTATTTTGTCAACTGCACTGGTCAGGTAAGTGTTGGAGTCATTTATTAGTGTTATCCATCACAGAAAAACCCAGCCACAGTAGCATAGTATATAGTGTAGAGAACTTGAAACAGGGGGTCCCTGGTTCAAATTCCTAGCTCAACCAATTTCTTTTTGAGGGTTGGTGATAGTCATTGCAACAGGATTTATTCCTGTGTCACCGCTGATCATTGTTTTGATGATGTTTATGTTGGAAAACAGTCAATGGCTTTGGAAGAATCTTGTGCAAAGTACTTGTAACAGGAAACTCCAGAAAAGTATGGACTGGCCGCAGAGATATAAATGAATTAATATTGAAATTGGCATTAAACACTGTACAATCAAACAACCAATCAACCTTCATTGAAAGGCAGAGGGAAGTTGTTTTCCATCCTTCCATCTGTCTGTCCATTTTTCTGTCTATCTGCCCTGTCATCTGATCTTCTGTCTATCCCATCCCTCTGCCTGATCTTTTTCTGTAAAAATGGCCTTTCTTGTGGGAGATACCAGTTTTAAGTTTTAATCAAATGACAAAATTAGACTGGTCCAAATTGAAAATATTTGCAGAGGACAAATTAGATGGGAATGAAAAGATGGGATATGTTTCTGAAAGCTTAGGAAACATTGTGGGAAAAGTAGAAAATGCTGGTTATCAGCATTTTCTCTTTTTCCCACAATGTTTTCAAAAGCCGTCTTTCATAAGGTTGTTAGAAGACCAGATTGTGCGGTAAAGGGTTAAGTCAATAAGTAGTTTGAATTAGGGATAGCTGCATTTGTCAGTTTTCATAGATGATTCAAAATTTGATTTTTGCTGCTATTGCATCAGCATTCATGAAACCTGTAACAGTTTGAAAAATTTAAGCTTTTTTCATTTTGAAAGCATTTAAAGACAATAAATTAATTGTGGCTCAAATGACAAGATTTTTCTTATGAAAGGGAAGATACATTCTGTTAGCATTTTCCCCTTTTTCCACAACGTATTTAGAAGCTTGCTACCTCACAGTCATAAATGCTGTCAATTGATTGGTACTATGCTAATTACTAGTTAGGCCATTTTTTCTAAGAAAACGTTGAGGTATTGTCATAGCCCTGTCGTCATCTACGTCGTAATGGAGTTGTCCTCTGTGTCATCATGCAAAAACTTTGACAATTTATAACAACTCTTTCATTACAGAAGACATCTGCTTCAAAATTGGACCAGTTGTTAACTATATAAAGGGGAACCAATACAACAAGGGCAGGTAATCATTAAAATATTTTTGACACAGTTATGCTCCATGTCCGACTTAGAATTTTCAAAGAAAGCCAATCTGTTTCTAGAAAAACTGTAGCTAAGCATTGGCACCAGGATACTGAGCTCTTGTTCTTGCTTGTGTTTATAGTGGTCCAGAGAGTTGGGAAAGCAGTGTTCTCCTAAAGTTAGAGTACCAGTCCACCCATGTGAACATTATTACATTGTCACAAAGCCTATTGAAGGGATGGACCCAAACCTACCAGGTACTGTGCTTGATTTGTGACTCTTTTACTTTTACACTTTTACCTTTGTATATGTGTATTTACACATTTGTAGCATTTGCAAAATTTTTAATAAAAGCTAAGACATATTCTTTAGTGAGCAGGTCCTCTTGTTTTAGATATTTGTCTGACTTACTTTCAACATTTTGGGGTATACAGCCAGTCCTGTCTTCATTGCCCCCCCCCCCCCCCCATGACACTTAGAAAGGGTGGTACCTGAACTTTTATATCACAACCCCCGAACTTGTAACGACCATAAGGAAGAAGCCTTTTGAAAACATTGTGGGAAAAGGAGAAAATGCTGGTAACCAGCATTTTCTCCTTTTCCCACTATGTTTTCTACCCTATCAAGTACTAGTTCCATTGTTTGAGCTACATTGAAATGTCGTCTGCAAATGCTTTCAGTTTGGATAAGGCTAAAATTTTGTCGTTTGGTAAAGAGATAACACAGATAGATACCTGTTGCAAGTGATGGCTAAACAGATTATGTCATATGTGAACAATCAGAAAAGTTTAAATGTTTGTTTTATTTTAGTGATACGAGATGCAGATGGCAGTATTTATATAAGAGAGTGGAACGGCGGGATCATGGCTGGTGGGTTTGAGCCCCCCAGCCATGGAGGTAAACCCGTGTTTCACACAGGTATCCCAGAAAAATTTGAATTCCAGCTTTTACCTGAGGATTGGGATCAGTTTCGTAAGTTCTTGTTTTGCTTTATTTTTTTTTCTTTTTCTCAGTTTTGTTAATGCATAAAATCTCTTTTATTGTGACTAGCAGTTGAACTTTGTCTTCTAGAAGCTGAGTTTTAGAAACACTGTGGCAATAAGGGAGTTGGTTATTACAAATATTTTCTCGTTTTTAGCTCACCTGAGCACAAAGTGCTCAAGGTGAGCTATTGTGATCGCCCTATGTCCGGCGTCCGTCAACAATTTCTTTAAACATCTTCTTCTCCTAAACCACTGGGCCAATCTTGATGAAACTTGGCAGGGATGTTGCTTGGGTGAAGCTCTACCAAAGTTGTTCAAAGAATTGAATTCCACCCAAAACTCTGGTTGCCATGGCAACAAAAAGGAAAAAAATTCAAAATCTTTGAAAATCTTCTCCTCTGAAACTAGAAGGCGTTAAGCTTTGATATTTGGTATGTAGCATCTCCTAGTGGACCTCTATCAAGTTTGTTCAAATGATGCCCCTGGGGTCAAAAATGGCCCCGCCCCAGGGGTCACAAGTTCGAACATAGGAACAAAGAAGGAAAACTTTAAAATTCTTCTTCTCTGAAACTGGAAGGCATATAGCTTTGATATTTTGTATGTAGCATCTCCTAGTGGGCCTCTACCAAGTTTGTTCATATGATGCCCCTGGGGTCAAGACTGGCCCCGCCCCGGGGGTCACAAGTTCGAACATAGGAACAAAGAAGGAAAACTTTAAAATTCTTTTTCTCTGAAACTGGAAGGCGTAGAGCTTTGATATTTGGTATGTAGCATCTCCTAGTGGACCTCTTCCAAGTTTGTTCATATGATGCCCCTGGGATCAAAACTGGCCCCGCCCTGAGGGTCACAAGTTAGAACAAAGGAACAAAGAAGGGAAACTTTAAGATTCTTCTCTGAAACTGGAAGGCGTAGAGCTTTGATATTAGGTATGTAGCATCTCCTAGTGGACCTCTACCAAGTTTGTTCATATGATGCCCCTGGGGTCAAAACTGGCCCCGCCCCGGGGGTCACAAGTTCGAACATAGGAACAAAGAAGGAAAACTTTAAAATTCTTCTTCTCTTAAACTTGAAAGTGTAGAGCTTTGATATTTGGTATGTAGTGAACCTGTTCTAAGTTTGTTACCCCACCTGAGCACAACATGTTCAGTGATTTCAAAATTGGGTCACCTGGGGTCATAAACTAGGTCACTAGGTCAAATTAAAGAAATACCTTGTGGGCACTCTAGAGGCTACATTTATTGCTCAAATGACCTGAAATTTGGTCAGAATGTTTGTCTTGATGAAATCTCGGATGAGTTCGGATTTGGGTCACCTGGGGTCATAATCTAGGTCACTAGGTCAAATTAAAGAAATACCTTTAGGGCACTCTAGAGGCCACATTTTGTGCTCAATTGACTTGAAAATTGGTCAGAATGTTTGTCTTGATAAAATCTCGGATGAGTCTGAATTTGGGTCAACTGGGCCCATAAACTAGGACACTCTAGAGGCCACATTTATTGCTGAATCGACTTGAAAGTTGGTCAGAATATTTGTCCTGATAAAGTCTCACATGAATCTGAGTTTGGGTCAACTCAGGTCATAAACTAGGTCACTAGGTCAAATTAAAGAAATACCTTGCGGGCACTCTGGAGGCCACATTTCTTGCTCAATTGACATGAAAATTGGTCAGAATATTTGTCTTGATTAAATCTTACATGAGTCTGAATTTGGGTCAAATCCGGTCATAAACTAGGTCACTAGGTCAAATTAAAGAAATACCTTTGGGGCACTCTAGAGGCCACATTTATTTTTCAATTGACTTGAAAATTGGTCAGAATGTTTTTCTTGATGAAATATTGGATGAGTTTGAAATTGGGTCACCTGGGGTCATAATCTAGGTCACTAGGTCAAATTAAAGAAATACCTTTAGGGCACTCTAGAGGCCACATTTTTTGCTCAATTGACTTGAAAATTGGTCAGAATGTTTGTCTTGATAAAATCTCGGATGAGTCTGAATTTGGGTCAACTGGGCCCATAAACTAGGTCACTAGGTCAAATTAAAGAAATACCTTGCGGGCACTCTTGAGACCACATTTTTTGCTCAATTAACTTGAAAATTGGTCAGAATATTTGTCTTGATCAAATCTTAAATGAATCTGAATTTGGGTCAACTGGGGTCATAAATTAGGTCACTAGGTCAAAGTAAAGAAATACCTTTAGGGCACTCTAGAGGCCACATTTATTGCTCAATTGGCTTGAAAATTTGGTCAGAATGTTTGTCTTGATGAAATCTCGAATGAGTTTGGATCTGGGTCACCTGGGATCATAAACTAGGTCACTAGGTCAAATTAAAGAAATACATTTAGGGCACTCTAGAGGCCACATTTTGTGCTCAATTGACTTGAAAATTGGTCAGAATGTTTGTCTTGATAAAATCTCACATGAGTCTGAATTTGGGTCAACTGGGCTCATAAACTAGGTCACTAGGTCAAATTCAAGAAATACCTTGCGGGCACTCTGGAGGCCACATTTTTTGCTCAATTAACTTGAAAATTGGTCAGAATATTTGTCTTGATCAAATCTTAAATGAGTCTGAATTTTGGTCAACTTGAGTCATAAACTAGGTCACTAGGTCAAAGTAAAGAAATACCTTTAGGGCACTCTAGAGGCCACATTTATTGCTCAGTTGACTTGAAAATTGGTCAGAATGTTTGTCTTGATGAAGTCTCGAATGAGTTTGGATCTGGGTCACCTGGGATCATAAACTAGGTCACTAGGTCAAATTAAAGAAATACATTTAGGGCACTCTAGAGGCCACATTTTTTGCTCAATTGACTTGAAAATTGGTCAGAATGATCGTCTTGATAAAATCTCGGATGAATCTGATTTTGGGTCAGCTGGGCTCATAAACTAGGTCACTAGGTCAAATTAAAGAAATACCTTGCGGGCAATCTGGAGGCCACATTTCTTGCTCAACTGACTTGAAATGGGTTAAAATGTTTCTCTTGATGAAATCTAAGATGAGTTCAAAATTGGGTCACCCGGGGTCATAATCTAGGTCACTAGGTCAAATTAAAAAAATACCTTAAGGGCATTCTAGAGGCCACATTTCTTGCTCAGTTGACTTGAAAATTGGTCAGAATGTTTGTCTTGATGAAATATTGGATGAGTTTGAAATTGGGTCACCTGGGATCATAAACTAGGTCACTTGGTCAAATTAAAGAAATACCTTTAGGGCACTCTAGACGCCACATTTATTTCTCAGTTAACTTGAAAACTGTTCAGAATGTTTGTCCTGATAAATATTTTGATGAGTTCTAAATTGGGTCACGTATGGTGATAAAGTAGGTCACTAGGTCAACTTACGGAAATTTCTTGTGGATGCTCTAGATGCCACATTTTAAGCTCAATTGACCTGACAATTGGTCAGAAATTGAATTTTGCATGAGGAGTGAAATTTCGCCTATTGACTCAGGTGAGCGATCCAGGGCCATCATGGCCCTCTTGTTTCATTGTAGTTTTCAAATATAGGTATTGCAGCTTTAATAGGTTTTAATCTGACTCTTTTCTAAATGACAGTTTTGGCTTGTCTTTATTGAAGCACTTGCAGACAACAAATTAAATGTGTCTCAAATGATGGAAGCTTTTTCTGAAAGGTTAGAAAACATTGTGGAAAAGGAGAAGATGCTGATTACCAGCATTTTCTCCTATTCCCCCAATGTTTTTAAAAGTCTCTTCCCTCAGGGTTGTTTAAACTTGGTATTGTGTGGTAAAGGATTAACTTTTGTTGAATTCAGTTATTACCTTTAACAGATAAAATGTTTCATCAGGCAACAGACAATATTTGAGACCATTGTGGCAGAAGATTTTTAAATCTCTATGCAGAACAAACAATAAGTCTCACTTTATTAGCTCTGCTGTTTTCCAAGAAGGTATTGTCATAGCACTGTCGTGATTTGTGTTGTCTTGGTCTGCATTGTCATTTTGACTGACATTTTGTAATATCTCTGTCATTACTGTGCAAAAACTTTCATATTTTATTATATCTCTGTCAGTACTGAAGATATTACTCTTGACTAGTTGTTAGCTATTACTGGAACCAATACAAGAGGGACTGGTAAGCATCAAAATAATTTACTTAAACTTAAAATTTTCAATGAAAATCAATCTATTTCTAAAAGCAACTACAGCCAAGCCATGACACTCTCATATGGTGCTCTTGTTTTCCTTTATTTTTCTTTGAAAAACTTCAAGATCTTTGAAGTAAACAAAACAAAAAAAAAACAAAAAAACATGTTAGAAAACATGTTTGCAAAGTATAAAAGAAAACATTTAGAGTTTTTCTCTAATTTACAGAGGTTTTGTTAGATGGAATTTTAAACAGAATGCCGGTCTTAAATGATGCACAAATACGCATGCTAACCAACGGACCAGAAAGTTTTACCCCGGATAAAAACTGGATCCTTGGACAATCAGCTGAGGTAAACTAGATACAATTAAACTGGTTTGACTAAACCCTTTTCAATATAATCCAAAATTTTATTGATCTTGAAAGCTTTTGAAACCATTTTGGGAAAAGTGGAAAATGCTGGTAACCAGTATTTTTTCCTTTTCCCAAGATGTTTTCTACCTTTTCCAAGAAAAATTTCATCATTTTGCACAAATTATAACCTGTTATCTGCAAATGCTTCCAACTTGCACAAGTTGGACCAGTCTAAAATTCTGTTGTTTGGTGAAGAGTTAATAGTGTTAAAGACCTTCAGTGGTAGTTCTGTGTGCTTGACTTTTCATATGCTTTAACCCTCAGACAACGAAATTTCACTCACCCAAGTGAATGCATTTTCCAGACAAAAAGTTATATGTGGTTAAAATAGTTGGATATATCTCTGAAAGGTTAATATTCATTGTGGGAAAAGGAGAAAGTGCTGGTTACCAGCATCTTCTCCTTTCTCAACAATTTTTTCAGTTGCTTTCCTTATTAGGGTTGTTAAAAGTCGGGATTGTTTGGTAAAGTGTTAACACTATACCACACAACCTTGAGATTTAACAGCCTTTAGGAAGACAGCCTTTGAAAACATTTTTTTTACCCTTTCAAAGACTTTCACCAGTTGACCCACAATTGCCTGCAAATTCTTTGAATGTAGAAAAGTCTAAAATTTTCTTATTGGGTAAAGGGTTAAGAGATTCGTATTTTCTTTCATTGCAGGTTGGTAATTATTATGTGGCTGCTGGTATGCACTCCAGAGGCATTCAGGGGTCAGGAGGTGTTGGAAAATACATTGCTGAGCTCATGATTGACGAAATGCCATCAGTTGCAAATCTTTGGGCCTATGATATACAGAGATTTGTTCCACATCATAGCAACAAGAGGTTTTTACGAGAGCGAGTTAAAGAGAGCATAGGTGAGCCTTTAACTCTTTACCGATCGATAAATTTTTACATTGGTTAGAGTTGAAAGCAGTTGCAGACGACATATAAATTTTAACTGAAATGATTGTACAGTAGAATTTCATTAGCTTGCATGTTGCTACTTCGCAACTATTTGTTTATTCGTATGCTATCTCCAGTTCCGATATTTATCCTTCTTTATCACTGTTAAATTCCTCTGGATACTTTGCACTTCAGTGGTTCATAGTTCGAGGTGTATTTCATACCCCTAAAGTATTTTTCGAACACAAATTCCTACCTTTAGTATGTATGTAAATTAATCCACTCGCAAACTTATGAAGGTGTCAAAACTTGCAACCACCCTTGATTAATTGATGATTTCGATTGATACCAATTAATTGTAAACTGCGAATGTAATGAAAGGCAATAATTGATTTGTTAAATTAATCAATCAATCAAAACGATAATTAACAATTCCAAAACTCTTTAAAACACCCAACAAGGGATAAATGGATGATAAGGGTCTTAAGTCCTCTGAGTGATTTGATTTTTAGAAAGAAAATCACTACAAAGTAATTCAACAAAAGCAGAAACAATGGATAAATTTGTTTTACATCACCATCCATGTATATACACATATTTGTAGATAGGTAAAATTAAAGATGTGAAGATTTAAATTTCCTAATTCCTAAGTTTTGGACGGTCATGGGAGATATTCATGTTAAATTTTGCTTCTCAAAGATCAGTATTTTTCTGTCATAATTAACATCAGAGCCATGTAGTGGCTTGTATGGCTTATGTTTTCAGTGTAATATCGCTACTAAGTCGACTTTTATCTCCAAACTACAAGTTTTGAATGGAAACAAATATTCCGGAAGTGGAAACAGTGTAATTGGCATCTACTCGGTTAACACCATTTACCCCACCCTCTTAAATCCTTTATTACTCAGTTTTACTAACAAACAGAAATAATGATGAATATATGTTATCTGCTTAATTATGTGGCAATATTTTCAGGTCATGTGACTGCAAATTTGCGCCATCATTATCATGTTACAAATCATTTTTTGATGAATTTCAATGAAGTCACATGATCAAATTTCAAAATGGCTGTGGGATAGTGATATAGCTCAAGGTCGGTTTTCTTTCAAAAGATTGAATAAAATTGAATGATTTTTTCTATGATGCTAACTAAAAGATGAAGTTTAAGAACAATTCTGT
Source organism: Hippopus hippopus (assembly GCA_946811185.2). NCBI lineage: Eukaryota > Metazoa > Mollusca > Bivalvia > Cardiida > Cardiidae > Hippopus > Hippopus hippopus. The sequence goes on along the minus strand of OX328103.1, from coordinate 6,754,480 downwards.
AATTGATTCTATAGATACTCTGGTAAGATTTTGGCATTTTTCTTGATCACACCGTAACTACCCTGAACCAGTGATCCCCAAGGCTACCGTTCTTCCTACGTAATTCTGATTGTCTGTTTCAGAATTTGACAATATGTTAAGTTCATATAGAAAATCTCCAGTCCCTTGCGCTACGAACTACTGAGATTTTACTGTAGTTGTCTGAAAGTGTTTAAAACCTCATGGAAAAGGTGAAAATGCTGGCTACCAGCATTTCTCCTTTTTCCAATGTGTTTTCAAAAGCCTTCCCCTACAAGGTGGTTAAAACTCGGGATTGTGTGGTAAAGGATTAACTCTATACCAGGCAACAAAATTTCATACTTGTTTAAAGTGAAAGCATTAATAGTTGAGAAATAAGACATAGCTCAAAGGATGGGATCTGTTTTAAAAGGTTAGAAAACATTGTCAGAAAAAGAGATAGTGCTAGTTTTGAATATTCAGTCAAAAAGAAAAAAGGATGGAGCTATGCTCTGCTTTTTGTAATAAATCTGCAAAAAAGTATCAACCCAAGTCAGACTGTGCAGTCTGCTCAGGCTGACATTGGTCTAGATTTGTGCTTATGGTGAATTTTCTGCAAAAATTCCGTCGCAATAATTTCCACTTATATAGTATTCAGTTTATTGTTCGACAAAATGGATTTTATGGATCTATAGTGATATCTTGCTTGGTATAATGCATCACTTAGATGCTTTCAATCCCCTTTTGCAATTGCATGGCTCAATTTAAACGATATTCCATGGCAAGAATATGCTTTTACGACATGGAGGAAGAATACTCCACATTGCGCATAAAGGAGAAATTGGTGATAATCAGCATTTTATTATTTTTGCCACATTGCCTTCTATACTTTCAAAGACAAATCCAAATAATTGAGCAAGGCAAAGTTGATATCTTCATTAATGATTTTAATTTGGATTAGACTAAGTTTTTTCATGTGGTTGAGTGGTTGGAAATTGAAAGCAATTGCAGACAACAAATGAACTCTTTACCACACAATTCCAGGTTTTAGAGACCTTGAAAAAGAAGCCTTTTGAAAACTTGGTCGGGAAAGGAGAAAATACATCTGCAAATGTTTTAATTTTTGACTAGTCTACATTTTTGTCTTGTAGTGAACAGTTAAATGTGACTCAAATGAAGTTTTAGCCTTGTCCGTCCATCCGTCGGTCCATCCATCCGTCTGTCCGTGTGTCCGTCTGGGAGAACATCTCCAATACCATTGGACGGAATTTCGTGAAACTTTATACATGTGTACAATAACCCATTCAGCCGAGACTTTTTTTTTTTTTTTTTTTTTTTTTGATTCAATGAAAAATGGCCGACTGGGAGCGATTTTAAGTTACGCGGTCAAGTAAATTTTTCAGCAGGGGATATCATTTCAACGAAATTGCTTGTTTGTATTAGAAGGGATAGAAAACATTATGGGGAAAGAAGAAAATGTTGGTTACCAGCATTTTCTCCATTGCCATTAATGTTCTCAAAAGCCTTCTTTCTCAGGGTTAAAGCTTAGGGTTGTGTGGCAAAGGATGAATTAAAACCTTTTCCAACTAAAACACTCAAGCCATGCCCTGCCAAAAAGGGGTTTAACCCTTTACCACACAGCAAAATTTAAGACCTATCCAAATTGAAAGCATTTGCAGAAGACAATTTCATAGTGGCTCAAATGACGCAACTTTTCTTTGATAGGGTAGAAAACTTTGAGGGAAAAGGAGAAAATGCTGGTTACCAGCATTTTCTCCTTTTCCCACAATGTTTTCAAAAGGCCTCTTCTTCAGGGGTGTTAAAAGGCGTCATTGTGTGGTAAAGGGTTAATGCATCTGTGTGATCCATTGTACTAAGCAAGTCATCACATTATTATGAATCCATAAAATCCTTTCTAACAACCGACTGAATCATTAGGTAGACTGGTCCTTTGATGTGCAGAAATTTGACCAATAGCAAAAGGTTTCGACCCAGGTTAGCCAGTGCAGACTAACCTGGCTCAGTACTTTTTGCAGATGCATTAAGCCCCCTTTTCACACAGTATAGGTAATTTTTGTATGATAATCTTTCAGGGTTGTATCACCTTCAGTATCCAATGGATCAGTTTTCCAGTGGCAGAAACCTACGAACTTCCCCTATTCACACGCAGCTCAAATTTAATGGTGCCATTTTTGGGGAAACAAATGCTTACGAGAGGGCCATGTGGTTTAAATCAGAAGGTATACAACAAGGGTTAACGCTTTCAGTGTCCCACTTAATTCGGCTGAAAGTGCTGAATATACCCACTGAATACTTTCATTCTAGAATAAGAGTTAGACTCAGTTGCATTTTTCATGGCTGCCTTTTGTCTGTAGTTTTTTCGCAAAGCAGGCAGGTAGATCAAAGATCAGACTGCAAGTTTGGTGCAGTCTGATCTTGATCTACTCTGGCCACAAGGGCAACTTAAGTAGTGAAAGGTGCTTTGGGAGTTTAATCTTATGATCCTAGTCAGAGTCATGAAAGAAAACCCATGTTGTTAAATGTAGATGGTTTTGTTCTCTACTTGTCCAGTAGGCTAGGCCCAGGAAATAATAAATGATTCCTTCTTTTCACGATGTCCTAATTGAGGTCTGCTATTGATCTTTGGCAGCTATATGTTTATCGCTTCCATTATTATTACTGCCTGGGGACATTTCATGGTCTCTCCATGATTATCAGTTGTGCCGATAACCTAAATTTAGACTTGCTTATCATGTGATGTCACAATATTGATAAAGATGGATTCGCGTGTTTTGGACCAATTCAAGTACAACAGGGGTGATTTCATTTACAGCATTCAGCATTGAAAAGCATTCAGAATCAACCTGCCAAACTGATTAGCAGTTATTATTAAACTATCCTCCAAAGTCATTGTGAATAACCTGTTTAAAATTTTGCTGGCATTATTTTCAATGGCAGTGCACAAACAGGAACCTATCAGACTGAGGCATTTGGAGTTTGGTATCTATTTTTAGTCATTTACATTCCAAAACTGATTGCATCGATATCTAGTTTATCTCACTATGAGATGGGGTAAAGTAGATGGCACTTCGATCGGTTTTGGGATGTTCCCAGGTGGTCATTTTTGACAAAGTAACATCCAAATGATAGAAAAGGAAAAAAATGAACGGACGGGAACCGAGGCTACTTGTCCAGAGTCAGTTAATAAAGCTATGTCCATGTGTCTATAAAGATAGGTGATGTAACATTTCCATTGGTTTTATCTCTTTACCACAGGACAAAAATGTAGACTTGTCCAAATTTAACCCTTTACCACATGGCAATACTTAAGAGATTTCCAAACTGACAGCATTTGTAGACAACAAAATTAATCTTAACTCAACAAATGTAAATTGCTTTTGGAAGGACAGAAAACTTTGTGGGAAAAGGAGAAAATGCTGGTTACCAGCATTTTCTCCTTTTCCCATAATGTTTTCAAAAAACCTTCATCAGGGTTGTAAAAAGGTGGCACTGTGTGGTAAACGGTTAAAGTATTTGCAGACAACAATTTAAAAGATGGATTTCGTCTTTGAAAATGTAGAAAACATTGTGGGAAAAGGCTTCTTTGTCAGGGTCATTAAAACCTGATATTGTGTGGTTAAGGGTTAAGCAAGTATTTTCTGCAACAATAATTGCCTTTTTCCCACACTCTTCATTAAATCTGCCTTCAGCATGGACAATAAAAATTTTCATCATACCCTTGTTAACCCTTTACCAAACAAGCCTTGGTTTTCACGACCCTGTGAAGGAAAGCTTTTGAAAACCTTGTGGGAAAAGGAGAAAATGCTGGTAACCAGCATTTTCTCCTTTTCCCACAAGGTTTTCTACTCTTTCAGAGACAAATTTCATAAATGGAGACACTTTTAATTTGTCGTCTGCAAATGCTTTCAATATGGACCAGTCTATAATTTTGTCGTTTGGTAAAGAGTTAAACAAATGAGCCACACTCTGGCAAAAGGGGGTTTAATGCATCTCCTCGATTCATCATACCAAGCAAGTCATCACATAATTATAGATCCATAAAATCCATTTTGTTTCACAACTGACTAAATCAAGAGGTAGACTAGTCCATGTATATGCAGAAAGTTGACCAATAGCAAAATGTTACAACTCAGGTCAGCCTGCCCTGACTGTGCAGGCTGACCTGGAATGATAATTTTTGCTATTGCATTAAATCTCCTTTTCACAAACCATCATTCAAATACTTTTGGCATTGAACTGTAGTCTTTATATGCACATATGTATATTTTTCTTGCAAAATTACCCCTCAATTTTGCTGTCATTGTTGAAACTTTATGTAGCCATTGTCAAGGCCATTTTATTGTTTGTGTCATCTTCATGCAAAAGCTTCGGATTTTATAGTACTGTATCTCTGTCATCACCAAAGATATATCCTACAAACTTAATCTAGTTGTTAACTATCACAAGGGGAACCCATACCAGTACAGCAGGTAACGATCAAAATTTTTTTGACACAGTTATGCCCCTTTTTCCACGAAATTTTCCCTGAAAATCAGTCTTTTTCTAAAAGCAGCTGCAGCCTAGCGTTGGCACCCGCATGAGGTTCACTTGTTTCTTTATTGATTGTCTAGATCCAGGTGAATATATAGATGAAGAAACCATGACAAAAGGAACTTTTGGTAAACCAGGTTGGTTCAATGCTGTTAAACTGGAGTATCAGGCTTGTAAAGAGAGAGTTTGTCTTGCAGACATGTCCTCCTTCACAAAGGTGGAAGTTAAGGTAGTAGTTTTTACATGTACCTATTTATTTTATATTGATATTTATATTTATATTGATATTATATTTATTTTATTCCTTTTTGAAACCTTAACCAGGTTAACCCTTCACCACACAACAAAATTTTAGACATGTCCAAATTAAAAACATTTGCAGACGAAAAAAGAAGTAAGCTCGACTCAAATAGTTGTTTACAGAAGGGTAGAAAACATTGTGGGAAAAAGAGAAAATGCTGGGAACACTCCCTGAACTTCTGATACAGGAGAATAGGGCAAGGTACAGGACAACACTCATCTTAAGTTATGGCTGGTTCTTTAACAAGCTCAGTGTTTAGCACCATCACACAGGACCTCAATTTAATGTCTCATCTGAAAGACTATTTGTAATTTTAGATTGCCAGCCATGGGGCTTGAACCCACAACCCCAAGTTACCTAGGGCTTGAAGTTTACAAGTCCTACACTGTACCACTTGAGCTATTTTGGTTGGTTGGCCTGTAATAAGACTGACTCGGTGAATATTTTCCTTTCCAGTCCAAAGGACCAGAGGCCCTGGAGTATTTACAGTACATGTGTTCTAACAACATGGATCAGGAGATTGGCACAGTGATACATACAGGCATGCTGAACTCACAAGGAGGTTATGAGAATGATTGTAGTATAGTGCCGCTACGAGATAACACGTAAGTCACCTAAGATTACGTATATTCATTGCTGAATGTTATAAAGACTTGTCATAAATGAAATGAGCCATGCTCTGAGAAAAGGGGGTTTAATGCATCTGCAAAAGGTATCTAGCCAGACCAGCCTTCGTAGTCCACTCTGTCCACACAGGCTGGCATGCGTTGAATATTTGGTGAATTTGGTAAACTTTCTACATGTCGAAGGACCTTTCTACCTCAGGATTCAGCCTGTTGTTGAAAAAAACAGATTTTATTGATCCGTAATTATGTGATGGCTTGCTTGGTATAATGCATGAAGGAGATGCGTCATTAAACCCACTTTTATGTACATACATTTTACAGAATTTGAAAATATTTTGAGAAAAGTAGCAGCTGCTTGGTACAAGCCATTGCTTGTTTGTCCTCAATCATTTCCATATATTGCAACCCTTGAAGTGCATTTTCCAAGTATAGTAGTTGCAGCCAGTGTAGGTCAAGATCAGACTGCATAAAACATGCAGTCTGATCTTTGATCTACTCTGTCTGCCTAGCTGAGATACTTCATATATGATGCCATTGATATTTTGTTTACACTTGGTTATGGTAGAAGGTCTAAACAGGGCTTTAACATGAAGAGTTTAAGCAATGGAATTAAGAAGTATTTTTTCAAATTTCAGCAGTGTATCTGCAACATTTTGCCTTTTTTTTGCTGAAAATATCAGTGCAGGTTCATTTTAGTTGCTTAGATATGCTTTTTTGGCAGGTTTTTTCTGATAGCCCCAACTACACAACAAACACGCTGCATGTATTGGATGCAAAAACATTTACCTAGAGATGGTTCCGTCCAGATACGAGATGTGACATCAATGTATTCCGGTATCAACATGGTTGGTCCTCATGCGCAGCAGCTGTTGAGTGATGTGTCTGAAACATCAACATCCAAAACTGACTTTAGACCTATGACTTGTCAGGTTTGTTTATAGAGAGGGTTTTCTATATAGTTCCAGAGTTGAATCTAGGCCGTGGGATTGCGGGATTCCCGCACATACTTATTGCTTGGCTCAAAAGGCAAGTGTCACTGAGGCACAGGTCACGCTAATTCAGACAGATTGGTGCATAATTGAGTCAATGGTGCGTACGTAAATTTGTTAGATGTGGCTGTCAAACCCCTTATAATATACCAAATAGTACATATTTATCTACCCTCCATAGAAATCGATACTATAGTTGTAGTGTTCTATTTATAGCATCTGCTGTGGCCCAATATCCTTATATGGACCTATGGTAAAGCCCCTCCAAATGGGTCACAAACTCTGCGAAGCTGAATCATCCGCATTTGTATCGGCTATGTACTCAGTAGTAATCAAAATAAGAAAAAACAGTAACGCTTTCATAACTGGATCTTTTGACAGTTATCGAAGGAATTTGCTAGGCAGACATGTTTCATCTCAGGATCATTATGAGGCAATGAAAGAAGCAACTCTTAGACAAAATACGAGTCACATAGGCTGATTTTAAAACTAATAGATCTAATATCAATTTAAATGGCGAACACAACTTTTCATTATTTTTTAAGGATTTCAGCGTAGAAAACGTCTAAGTTTGAATTGTGTAAATGTCAGACTTATAGTGAGTAGGCCTATAACGACACGCCAACTACAACAACCAAAATGGCGACATCGGAGGGAAAAAAAATAACAAAGTTAATCTAGTGATCATTAACTGTGTACCAGATGACACAACGTTGGGCTTTACCAAATTGAAAGCATTTGCAGGCAACAAAAATGACTAAAGAATTTAAATGTGTTACTTAAGTAGAAGAAAAGAAGACATTGTGGAAAATGAAAAAATGCTGCTCGCAGTCACCAGTACTTTTTCTTTTTCCACAATATTCCAACTGTTTTTTCCTTTCGGGTAATCAAACCTCGAGACTGTGTGGTAAAGAGTTAACGGTCACTGGTGGCCAAACTCTGAAAAATGGTGGCCCACAGTTTGAAATATGATGAGGGAGTTGGCCCATACTTATGCAAATCTAGATTCAACTCTGTAGTTCAGTCATGTGTTTTTAATACTTGAACCCTTTACCAGATGGCAAAATTTTAGACTCATCCATATTGTAGGAATTTAACTCTTTACCAAACAACAAAATATTAGACCTGTCCAAATTGAAAGCATTTGCAGACGACAAAATAAATGTAACTCAAAAATTAAAGCTTGACTGTACAAGAGTAGAAAACATTGTAGGAAAAAGAGAAAATGCTGGTTACCAGCATTTTCTCCTTTTCCTACAATGTTTTCAGAAGGCCTCTTTCCCTTGGTCGTAAAAACCAGGGATTGTTTGGTAAAGGGTTAAAGATAACAAGTCAAATGTTTTTCAAATGATTGTATTTGACCCTAATAGGTATTAAACATTTTGGGAAAAGGAGAAAATGCTGGTTACCAGCATTTTCTCCTTTTCCCATAATGTTTTCAAAAGCCTTCTTTCCCAGGGTTGTTCAAACTCAGGATTGTGTGGTAAAGGGTTAACCACACAAACATAACTGTTGATGCCCCTACAGTTGAAAATAATTGTTGATAAAGTGTGGAAAAGTAGTACTTGTGTGCAACCCTGAGCATCTTCTTTATTTAGCCGGGAATTTGAATGCAAGAATGAGTGATCATACACATTAGAAAACATTTTCGGAAAAAAAGGAGCTATAGACATGTAGAGAAAAAATAGATGCTCTTAAAAGAGCTTTAGCTGCTTTATTCCAACAATGTATCTGTGAGGTTCCCACACTTTCTTAATCTCAATTTTTCATTTCCGTATAGCTACTATTCACAGTCATAACTTTTTCATTTAAAACCTTTGAGTAGATAGGAATTGCCCTGCCACTCAATAATGTCTTTTTATCCATATCAAGACTACGCACAGTCCTCTTAATTTAACACTTTTTACTAATATCATTTTGTTCAAATCTTTTTCAGCTCAATAATTGCACTTTATCATCTTTTAATACATGTAAGCATGGCAAAATGACCAGAGTTGTTGATGCTCAATAGCAACAATTAATTAATCCATCCATCCATCCATCCATCCTAAATAAAGTTCAGGAGCAAGGTACATTAGCCAATCAGAAAGTTGAGAGATGCAAGAAATAGCCAATCAGATTGCTAGGGGGTGTAGAATTAGCCTATCATATTAGTGATAAGAAATGTTTTTTTCAGGTGATTGATGTTGGGAATGCCAGTAATATCATAACAATGAGACTGACCCACTGTGGAGAGGATGGTTTTATTTTGTATATTCCATCAGAGGTAAACCTTTCCATTTCATCTATAATAAAGGCACTTAACTCTTTACTGCATAAGCTCAAGTTTTAACGACTCCAACCAAAAGGCCTATGAAAATATTGTGGGAAAAAGAGAAAATGCTGGTAACCAGCATTTTCACCTTTTCCCACAATGTTTTCTCCCATTTCAAAGACAGCGATCATCATTTTTAACTTTGTGTGTTTTGTCATCTTCAAATGCTTTCAGTTTGGACAAGTATGAAATTTTGTTATGTGGTTAAGTGTTACCTCTGTACCACGTGACAAAATTTTAGGTTCTGCCAAACAACAAATGAGGGAAAAAAGATTTATTCTGTCAACAAAATGTTTGAAAACATTGTGGGACAAGGAGAAAATGTTTGGTAACCAGTATTTTATACCCAGCAAAATGAATGTTTTTGGGGGTATACTGGAATCAGCCTGTCTGTCCGTCCGTCCGTCCGTGTGTCTGTCCGTGTGTCCGTCTGTGTACAAAATACTGGTAATTTTGTGTCGCAAACTCCTCCTACAGTTTTGCTGCTATTGTATTGAAAGTTTGTTGATACATTGATCGTATATTGAAGTTGTGCAAGACGCAGTTTTCAATCATCTACTCCCTATGATTCAAGGGTAATCTCCCCTTGAACTTAGAATTTTTTTGTCAAATTGCCTGTTTCTGTCAAAGCACTGGCGGCGGTATTAAGTCACATTCAGTGACAGCTCTAGTTTCTTCAAGAATGTCTTCAAGTCTTCTTCTTTGGGGTTGTTTAAAGTTTGGATTGTGCAGAAGAGGGTAAAGTCATTTTTCAGATTTTGAAATCATCTTGATGAAGTTTGTATGTAACCTGATTTAGACTGCAGACAGAAGCAAATGGACAGAAAAACAAACAACTGAATATTGCTAGTAACTGCTAGAAAATATGTTTCTTTATATGCCAGTAATTATTCCAAATTAAAAGGTGTCACTAACAGATAAAATAACACACATGACAGAAAAAATCCATATCTACACAGTGTCAAATACAGTTACATTTTGATTTGCAATTTGATTGATCAAAATGTTATGCTATAATATTCATCCGCGATGCATTTAAAACAAAGTTACTACCCACTCAACCATTATTTGTTTTATTTTGTGTAAAGCTTTTGAATAAAACTTTCATTTAAAGTTGTAGGTATATAGTAAAGGATTATTATGCTGTACTAACTTTCCTGTTACTAGTTATTGCTTTTTGCCGCATTCAAAACTTTTAACATCTTACTTGACCTTTGATCTCACATGATATCGATTTTTCTTACACTGCTTGAATCAAATACAAGCACAAGGAAAGCTACTACAACATAATATTCCATATATACATGCAACAAACAGCTTCTGAACAAAATTTGGGTCACCTGTATTGAAAGCATGTGCAGACATCAATTTTTGTATGACTCAAATGGTGGGATTTGTCTCTGCTGGAGTAGAAAACTTTGGGGAAAATGCTGGATACTAGCATTATCACCTCATCACACAATGTTTTCAAAAGCATTTTTTTCAGGATTTTTTGGTCAAAAGAGTTTATAATTAATACTTCCTGAGGTTTAATTTGCATCCTTCTTTTTCAGTATGCTCTACATGTCTATGAAATGCTGATGAAGGTTGGAAAAGACTATGGAATAAGGAATTGTGGGTATTTAGCTTTACGTCACCTGCGCATTGAAAAACTGTTCGCATATTGGGGCACGGATATGGATCCACATACCACACCCATTGAAACTGGCCGAGAGTTTAGGGTGGAATTACAGGTAATGTCCTATGAAATTTATTTTATTCATTTCATTATTTTATTAGCTGGCTGTTTTCAAAGAAAACATTGAGGTTTTGTCATAGGCCTGGCGTCATCTGCATCGTTGTTGTGCAAACGCTTTGACATTTTGTAACATTGCTGTCATAACTGAAGGGATTTACCTCAAACTGGGACTAGTTTTTAACAATGAAAAAGGGAACCCATACAACAGAACTAAGGTAACCACCAAAGTATTTTTGAAGTGGAAATGCCCCACTCTGAAATGGTATTCCCCCTTTTCCAACGTAAGATTTTCACTAAAAGCAGCTTCAACCAAGCATTAAATCTTTTTAGAAATCATATGAAAGCATGTGTTTGATGGCTTATGAAAAATTTATTAAAACAATCTGTAGATGTTTTGAAGGGTCCTTTTTAGATTTTTTGCAGCACATTAAAAATTCTTGTTAACCCTTTACCATGTAAAGCCAACTTTTAACAACCCTAACAAAGAAGGCTGTTGAAAACATAGTGGGAAAAGGAGAAAATGCTGGTAAACCAGCATTTTCTTCTTTTCTAACTTTGTTTTCTACCCTTTCAAAAACACATCGCAATTTCGAGTCACTTTTATTTTGTCATCTGCAAGCGTTTTGAATTTGGACAGGTGTAAAATTGTGTTGTTTGGTGAAAATATAAACAAAGATAAATACTTCAAAATGTACTTTTCCCTGCAAGTGTGAAGAAACTCGAGGGTTAATGCAATAAAAAGGGCAACTCTTGCTTTCAAATACAGGGATGGTCCTTTAGCAGTCAGTATTTTTGTCTAGTAGATGGGTGGTATAGATCAGGTGACATTCTCACAGACTGTTAGAAATAACTGTACGAAAACTGAATATACCTTAAAAGGCTACATAACCCATTTAGGAAATACAGCAGAAAATAATTATTTAATTAATACTATTAATATATTACTTTCTAAAAGTTTGTCAAAAGTTGCCAGGTTGCTGAATCTTTTGTTTACTTTTTACCTGGTTCAAAAATTAATTTTTCTGTCAGCAACTAAAACTTGGAATGACTGTACAGATTGTCATATTTTCATCATTTTTCATACTTTTAATTTTTAAAGGTGGGTATTTAGATTTTTCACATCTCACCAAATTAAAAAATATATATATCACTGAGATTTATATAAAAAAACAATACAAATCATCAATAATTAAGAATCATAAAATTACAAAAGAATTTTTTTTTTATGGTATTCCCTTAAAAGGCTACGTAGCCTCTTAAGGTATTTTTAGATTTCGCGCCAGAAATCAAAAAAGCATTGTGGGAATGTCAAGTGACTGGCACGTGACTAATGACACTTAAATTCCAAAACATAACAAACATGTAATTATTTTCCATAATGTCTTCTTCGGACACTATGTTTGAAGCTTTGTCTGTGTATTTCCGGTGTGTAAAGAGCGAGTTGCTCATGTATAAATAGAACGTGTTTCCCGTCGGTGTCGACCTGAGCCGTAGTAAATCTCTAATTTTTCTTGTTGTCGGATGGTTTTCGACTACTGGGGTTTTATGAATGAAAATTAAAAGGCTTTGGGAGTATAAGGATGATTTTTTTGTTTTTTTGTAAAATTTTCGTCCCAAAATCTGAAGGGCTACCTTTAAAGGTATGATTTAAATTCAAATGCATTTTTTTGGTTGCTAATTTGGCTTTAAATTACTACAGACAATTATAATTCTATGCATTAATTTTACATGCTTATAATTATGTCTAGATGCTGAAGGTAGGTTTCCATGGTAACGGGGCAAGTGGAATGTACTTACATGAACATATATATAATTAACAAGATACATTACTGATATTTTGTTTAAAAAATAGTTGACTCTTTTAAATTGATAGCAACTGCAGATAGCAAAGATATACCTTTATTTGTAGTGATTGAAAGGGTTAGACTTTGAAAGCTGTTGATATACAAGGTAGCAAGCATGAAGGTGGTAGTCATGCATTAAAAATAAACACAGTCTTCAAAAGCATTCCTTTTCTGGGTTGTTAAAACTCGGCTTTGTGTGGTAAAGGGTTAACACTTTGTTTAGCCCTATACCAGACAACCTTTTGCTTTTATTATCTGTGGAAGAAGGCTTTTGAAAAAATATGGGAAAATTATTAAAAATTAACCGCTTTTCTGTTTTTTAACTCTGCTGCTTTCAAAAAAAAAAATTGAGGTATTGTCTTAGCCCTGGCATCTGCGTAGTTGCGTAGTTGTTATCATCTGCATCGTCATCTGCATCGTTGTCATCAAGGTGTAAAAACTCTTATAGTATCTCTGTTGTTACTGAAGATATTTACTTCAAACTCAGACAAGCTATTCATTTTCAAAAGGGGAAACCATACAACAAGGGCAAGTAACTATCAAATTATTTTTTAAACAATTAAGCCCCTTTTTAGATGTAAAATTTGATGTGCAAAAACTTTGACACTCTATAACATCAATGTCATTACTGAAGGTATTTACTTCAAACTCGGACTACTTATTAACTATCAAAAGGGGAACCCAAACAACAAGAGCAGGTAACCATCAAAATATGTTTGACACAGTTATGCAACTTTTTCAACTAAGAATTTTCTCTGAAAATCCATCTATTTCTAAATGCAACTGCAGCCAAGTGTTGGCTCCGGCATGCGGTGCTCTTGTTTGATTTTGTAATGGTATGTGTGTGTATACATATGATATATTCATATGCAATGATACTAGTGCATAATTATCTTTTTCCTAATTGTAATGCACCATATAAGCTTATCTCATTTAATTTGGTTTAACGCTTAAACTCTTTAGCAAACCACAAATTATTGGGCTTTTCCATATCGAAAGGTCCCACAGACAAAAAATTAAAGGTGGCTCAAATGATAGAATTTGTCTTTGATAGGGTAGAAGACATTGTGGGAAATGGAGAAAATGCTGGCTACCAGCATTTTTTCCTTTTCCCACAATGTTTTCAAAAGCTGTCTTACTCTGGGTCATTAAAAGTTGTGATTGGGTGGTAAAAGGTTAGATACCTTTCACTAGTTTAGTTGCTTTTGTGGTCAATAAGACCAGTATGGAAGTCTTAAACTAAACCACACAATTCCGACTGTTAACGACCCTGAGAAAAAAGTTTTTGAAAACATTGCAAGAAAGAGAGAAAATGCTGGTAACCAGCATTTTCTTCTTTCCCAACATTGTTTTCTTATCATATAACATACAAATTTCATGTTTTCAGTAACTTTTAATTTGTCGTCTGCAAATGCTTTCAATTTGGTCTAAAATTTTGTTGTTTGGTAAGGTAACTTTTGTTTTCTGTTAATTGGTGAGTCTCTAAGTTGTGGGTATTCGCATTTCTGTCACAGATTTATGCTTTCTTAACCCTATACCACACAATGCCAAGTTTTAACAACCCATAAGAAGAAGGCTGTTGAAAACATTGGTAACCAGCATTTTTCCAGAATGTATTCTTCCCTATCAAATGCAAATGCAATCATTTGAGTTACATTTGTTTTCAGTGCTTTCAATTTGGTTAAAGTGTACAAGTGTGTCATTTGGTAAAGAGTTGAGGTTTTTTATTTTTTATCTAGTGTTCCTTTTTATTTCATTTTGAATGGAAAAGAATTATCTCATTTGGATTTTACCTAGCCTAGGTTCAAGTTAATCAATTTTTCCCCGTTTAATTTTCGGACATTACTTCGTCAAAATCTGTTATCAGTATGGAACCAATTAACACTTTTGCCACAGATATGTACAAACCATGATAGGAGTGATTAATCTTATACCACACAATCTGGTGTTTTACGGACCCTAAGAAAGGAAACTACTGAAAATGTTTTGGGAAAAGGAGAAAATGCCGGTTACCAGAATTTTCAGAAGGCTTCTTTCTCAAGGTCAGTAAAACTGGGTATTGTGTGGTAAGGATTTTACATACGTTCATTGATTGAATTACCTACCCTAAGTCATTACTTTCCATGTTGTACAAAGATGTTTGCTAATACTTTTAAAAAAAAATGCTGTTTCTACAATATGACTGATTAATTACTTTATTGAAAGTGGCAATAACCTTTAATCTTTTACCATTCAATCCTAACTTTTAAAGACTCAAAGGAAAAAGCTGTTTGAAAACATAGTGGGTATGCTAGTAACCAGCATTTTCTTCTTTTCCCACAGTGTTTCTACCCTGCTGAAGGAGAATTTTTATTTTTTAAGTGACATTCATTAGGTAGTCTGCAAAAGCTTTCAATTTGGGCAAGTCTAAAATTTTAAACTACTCCAAATTGTAAGCATTTGTGGACAACAAATTAGGTGTGACTTAATGAGATTTTTCGAAACGAAAGAAAACATAGTGGGGTAAGGGAAAATAACTGGTTACCACCATTATGTCCTTTCCCCACAATGCTTTCAAAAGCTTTCTCACAGGTTGTTAGAACTTGTCATTGTTTGGTTATGTCCTCAAAAGCCCTTTTCCCCTATGGCTGTTGAAACTTTGGATTGATTGTTAAAGGAACAAACCTGTACCACACAATCCCAAGTTTTTACATTCCTGTTGGACAAGGCCTTTGAAAACATTGTGGAAAAAGGAGAAATTGCTGGTAACCAGTGTTTTCTCCTTTTACCATAATGTCTTCTACTCTATATACATATTGTCCAAGTTTTCATTAGGTCAACCACAATAAGTTAAATCTTTAACAGAAAAAGAGTTTTAGACTTGTCCAAATTGAAAGCATTAACCCTTTACCAGATGACAAAATCTTAGACTAGACCAAATTGAAAGCATTGGCAGACGACAAATCCAATATTACATAAAAAACTGATATTTGTCCTTGAAAGAGTAGAAAACATTGTGGAAAAAGGAGAAAATGCTGGTAACCAGCATTTTCTCCTTTTTCCACAATGTTTTCAAAAGGCTTCTTTCTCAAGGTTGTGAAAACCAGGGATTGTTTGGTAAGGGGTTAAAAGATGATATTTAAAATTTGGCTCAAAAGATGGGATATCTCCTTCTCGGAATACAGAAACACTGTGGGAAAAGGGGAAAATGCTGTCAATCAACAATGTTATCAAAAGCTTTCCCCTAATGGTCATTTAAACACAGAATTGTTTGCTAAGGGTTGAAGTATGAAGTCCTTTACTCTTTGCCCTGCGAAAAAATTTTTAGCCTAGTCCAAACTGAAAGCATTTGCAGACAACATAAAAATGCCTCATAAATTTAAATTTGATTTGGGAAGGGTAGAAAATATTGTGGGGAAAAGGAGAAAATGCTGGTTACCAGCATTTTCTCCTTTTCCCACAATGTTTTCAAAGGACTCTTTTCTCGGGTTCATTAAAACTGAGGATTGTTTGGTAAAGGGTTACAGTACATATAGTTTGTGCTCTATACAGTTTGTCTCGCATAGATTTAACTGCATAGATTTAAGGACAAAATTTTGGACTTGATCAAATAGAAAGAACTTGCAGACAGCAAATCATATGTAGCTCAAATGATTGATAAGGTAGAAAACATTGTGGGAAAAGGAGAAAATGCTGGTTAAGCATTTTTAGCTCACCTGAGCATGAAGTGCTCATGGTGATCTATTGTGATCGTGCTGTGTCGGGCGTCCGTCGTCCGTCGTCAACTTTTACATTGTGTACACTCTAGAGGCCACATTTTCAGTCCGATACTTGTGAAACTTGGTCAGAATATTTGTCTTGATGATATCTCAGACGAGTTCGAAAATGCTTCATGGCTGGTCAAAAACTAGGTCACTAGGTCAAATCTTAGAAAAACCTTGTGTACGCTCTAGAGGCCACATTTTCAGTCCGATACTCTTGAAAGTTGGTCAGAATGTTTGTCTTGGTGATATCTCGGACGAGATTGAAAATGGGTCATGTCGGGTGAAAAACTAGGTCACCAGGTCAAATCTTAGAAAAACCTTGTGTACGCTCTAGAGGCCACATTTTCTGTCCAGTACTCCTGAAAGTTGTTCAGAATGTTTGTCTTGATGATATCTCGGACGAGTTCGAAAATGGGCCATGTCAGGTCAAAAACTAGGTCACCAGATCAAATCTTAGAAAAGCCTTGTGTACACTGTAGAGGCCATATTTTCAGTCCAATACTCCTGAAAGTTGGTCAGAATGTTTGTTTTGATGATATCTCGGACGAGTCTGAAAATGGGCCATGTCGGGTCAAAAACTAGGTCACCAGGTCAAATCTTAGAAAAACCTTGTGTATGCCCTAGAGGCCACATTTTCTGTCCAATACTCTTGAAAGTTGGTCAGAATGTTTGTCTTGATGATATCTCGGACGAGTTCAAAAATGGGCCATGTCGGGTCAAAAACTAGGTCACCAGGTCAAATCTTAGAAAAACCTTGTGTACGCTCTAGAGGCCACATTTTCCGTTCGATACTCAAGAAACTTGGTCAGAATGTTTTCCTTGATGATATCTCGGACGAGTTCGAAAGTGGGTCATGTCTGGTCAAAAACTAGGTCACTAGGTCAAATCTTAGAAAAACCTTGTGTACGCTCTAAAGGCCAAATTTTCTGTCCAGTACTCCTGAAAGTTGGTCAGAATGTTTGTCTTGATGATATCTCAGACGAGTTCAAAAATGGGCCATGTCGGGTCAAAAACTAGGTCACCAGGTCAAATCTTAGAAAAACCTTGTGTACGCTCTAGAGGCCACATTTTCAGTCCAAAACTCTTGAAAGTTCGTCAGAATGTTTGTCTTGATGATATCTGTGACAAATTTGAAAACGGGCCATGTTGGGTCAAAAACTAGGTCACTAGGTCAAATCTTAAAAAAAAATTGTGTATGCTCCAGAAGCCACATTTTCTGTCCAATACTCTTGAAATTTGGTGAGAATGTTTGAAAATGGGTCATGTCATGTCAAAAACTAGGTCACAAGGTCAAATCTTAGAAAAACCTTATGTAAGCTCTAGAGGCCACATTTTTAGTCCAATAATCTTGAAATTCGGTCAGAATGTTTGTCTTGATAATTTCTTAGACTAGTATGAAAATGGGTCATGTTGGATAAAAAACTAGGTCACAAGGTCAAATCTCGGAAAAACCTTTTGTACTATAATTACAGTCCAATATTCTTTAAACTTTTGTTAGAGTGTTTGTCTTGATGATATCTTGCATGAGTTTGAAAATGGGTCACGTGGAATAAAAACTAGGTCACCAAGTTTCATCCTTGAAAAACCGTGTGTACGCTCTAGAGGCCACATTTTCAGTCCAATAATCTTGAAATTTGCTTTGAATGTTTGTCTTGATAATATCTTAGACTAGTATGAATATGGGTCATGTTGGATGAAAAACTAGGTCACTAGGTCAAATCTCGGAAAAATTTTTTGTACACCCTACAGGCCACATTTTCTCTCAAATACTCATGAAAGTTTGTCGGAATGTATGTCTGGATAATTTCTACATGTCAAGTAGGCCGCTGAGACAAATTCTAGAAAAAGCTTTTGTGCGCTCTAGAGGCCATATTTGTGAGCCCAATACTAATGAGTGTTTGTCAGAGTGTTTCTTTTATTATCTCTGAAGAGATTGGAAATGGGTCATGTTTGATCAAAAGGCACAGGTGAGCGACTTCAGGGCCACCATGGCCCTCTTGTCTCCTTTTCCCACAATCTTTTCAACAGTCTGCTTCCTTTGGGTCGTTGAAACTCGGGATTGTGTGGTAAAGGGTTGACTACAATTTGATAAATTGTTAATGCAAAGATAGAGAGTAGAAATGCAAGATTCTGCAAATAAAAGGAACAAAACAACAAAATTATAGACTCAACCAAATTGAAAGCATTTGCAGACAGCAAAATAAATGTAGTGCAAATGATGATTTCTGTCTGTGACAGGGTATACAACATTGTAGGAAAAGTAGAAAATGCTGCTTAGCAGCATTTTCTCCTTTTCCCACTATGTTTTCACGAGCTTTTTTCTTCAGGGTTGTTAAAAGTTGGGATTGTGATGTGAATGGTTGAAATGTAAAAACTTTTGCCTTTTGTTTAGGATAATGATGATAAATACATGACAATATTTTTTTTTTTTCAGAAAAAAGACTTTATTGGCAAGGAGGCGCTGCTAACACAGAAAAATAATGGGGTTTCAAAGAAATTTTGTCAATTTTTACTGCAAGACTTTGATCTCG
The DNA here is from genome assembly GCA_946811185.2 of Hippopus hippopus. Classification (NCBI taxonomy): domain Eukaryota; kingdom Metazoa; phylum Mollusca; class Bivalvia; order Cardiida; family Cardiidae; genus Hippopus; species Hippopus hippopus. Next base: position 6,735,846 of record OX328103.1, on the reverse strand, counting down.
ACACAGCTGTCTGGCCTATGGGAAATGAACCAATTTATCGTAACGGAAAGTATGTTGGCATGACAACATCCAGCGGGTATGGCTTCACCCTCGAAAAGTTTGTCTGTCTGGGTTACATAAATCACACAGATGATGCAGGAAGCCCAGTGATAACAAAAAATATTTTGGAATATATAAAAGATCCATCAGCAAAATATGAGATTGACGTTGCTGGTACACGTTATCCAGTTGAGGTCGGAGTTTACACACCGAAAAAAGCATACAAGGCGTCGGATCGACCTACTTTTATTCCAGTTCCTAAGAATTAGACATTGCCATGCAGAAAAAGTGCTTTACATGATTTGTGCTTCAGTTTGTGCAATAGTGAATAAGATTCCAGTCACTCTTTACAGTTTTTGTAAACAAACCCATTACTATACAAACATAATTCAATACCCTGTAGTTGACAGCATTATAAAGTATTATGGGAAAAGGAGCACTTGATAGATTTAGAAAATACCATTGGAAAAGGAGTTATTGCTTGTGCCAGCCATTGCTCCTTTTAGCACAGCATTTTCTTTACCACTGGTAAAACAATAAAGCTCCTTTGCCTTTAAACCCTTTTCCTTTGGTCAATTTGTAATGCTTTATTGTAGATGTAACCCTTTACCACATAATCTCAAATTTAAATGGCCCTGGGGGAAGAGGCCATTTAAAACATTGTGGAAAAAGGAGAAAATGCTAGTGTATTTTCTCCTTTTCCCACAATATTTTCTACCCTTCCCAAAACAAACTTTGATTTTTTCAGTTACATTTATTTTGTCGTCTGGAAAAACTTTCAGTTTGGATTAGTCCGAAACTTTGTCATTTTGTAAAGAGTTACATATATGCTTTTCCTGTGGTCAATTTGTTATACTTTATGGTAGATTTAAAGATAATTTGTACAAAAATGGGTAAAACTTTGTATATTTTGTATTTTGATACCAATATGCACGAGCCAGTTTTTATTTAAATACATGTATGTTTTGTGAAACTATATAGAAATGCACATTGCCTTGGAATGCGGCAAATTGTGATCTTTGTCTAGTTCAGATATATATATTTTTTTTTAAATTTTAGCAGTTGCACTGAATTACATTATTTTGTCCTTGTATTTATTGGTCTGTTAATGTTTAAGCAGAATTTAAAAAAAATTTAGCCATGCCCTGGCAAAAAGGTGTGTAATGCATTTCTGTGATGCATTATACCAAGCAAGACATATGAATATGGATCCATAAAATCTATTTTGTCTAATAACTGACAGAATCATAAGATAGAATGGTACTTGGATATGAAGAAAATTTAACAAGAGCAAAATGTTTCGACATAGGTCGTTAAGCACAAGCTTACCTGGGATGATACATTTTGTGGTTGCATTTAACCCCTTTCGTAGAACATGGCTGAAATATTACCAGTAATGTTCAGCCATTACTTTTTACGCCCCAGCAGTTGACAGCTATTTGTTCTTCAGGTCATTTGTTCTGTCTTTGGGGTAGGAGATTCTAGAAATAGTCTGTTTTATTTTTTTTTCCATTTTCCATATTGTTTTAGTCAAATTGTGCACATTCCATACAAAATGTTTTAAGTCTGGTTTAAAGTTTACACTGTGTGCTTCTATGTAACATATTTCTACCAAGACATCCTTGTAACTGCAATATTTAAGCTTTCTGTCATAATTGATAAAGCCCATTTCATTAACCCTTTACCAGACGACCCAATTTCAGCTAGTCCAAATTAAAAGCATTTGCAGACGACAATTTCCGTGTGGCTGAAATTGAGCAAATTTTATTTGATAAGGTAGAAAACATTGTGGGAAAGGAGAAAATGCTGGTTATCAGCATTTTCTGCTTTTTCCACAATGTTTTCAAAAGGTTTTCTTTCTCAGGGTCATTAATAGTCTGCATTGTGCGGTAAAGGGTTAATTGAGCACTCTAAGGGTTAGAAGGTCTTAACTCTTTACCAAACCACAAAATTTCAGACTAGTCCAAATTCAAAGCATTTACAGATGACAACAAAAACATGACTCAGAAATTGAAATTCATTTTGGGAAGAGTAGAAAACATTGTGGGTAAAGGAGAAAATGCTGGTTACCAGCATTTTCTCCTTTTCCCATAATGTTTTCAAAAGGCTTCTTTCCTAGGGTCGCCAAAAGTTGGCATTGTGCGATAAAGGGTTAATACGCTTCTAGCATCTGACTTGTTGGAGTTGGAAGTTTTTTCATCTTTGATTACACTTTTACAAATAAAATTTAAAAGATTAAATCTTAAATGTTGTGTTCTTGTTCTTTGTCCTTTGTGTAGCACATAACTTTTCACCATTATGTTTGTATTGTGTTTAATACCATTTTCAACATAATTTCAGTTATATCGAGGCAACCACTGCTTCTATCCATGATTTTCTGGCGTGTCTCTAACTAGTACTTTATACAGTATTCATTCCTAAGCCACTTGTTACAAAACTTGGCTCCACCATTAAATATTTTGAGTTTGAGGGTTACAGAAATATAATAGTACACAAATTCCAAATAAAAACTAACAGGCCTTCAGCCCATACTACACATTGCAAATTGACCCTTTACCACACAAACCTAAATTTTAAAGACCCTAAAAGAACTTTTGAAAATACTGTAGGAAAAGGAAAAATGCTGGTATCAAGCATTTTTCCTTTTCCAACAATGTTTTCCCACAATATTTTCTAGCCTTACAGAGAAAAATATCCTCATTTGTGCAACATTTAGTTTGTGTTTTGTAAATGCTCTCAATCTGGACCAGTCTAAAATTTTGTTGTTTGATGAAGAGTTAACCCTTTACCACACAATCCCGAGTTTTAAAGACCCTGAAGAAGAAGGCTTTTGAAAACATTGTGGGAAAAGGAGAAAATGCTGGTAATCAGCATTTTCTCCTTTTCCCACAATGTTTTCTATCTTACCAAAGACAAACTTTATCATTCAAGCTACATTTAATTTGTCGTCTGCAAATGCTTTCAATTTGGACAAGTCTAACATTTTGTCATCTGGTAAAGAGTTAAGCTTGTACCCTTCTACAAAATATAACAAAAGCAATTCATCTAGACACAGAAAGACTCTTGAATCTTTACCACAAATTCCATTTTTTGATGACTTTTGAATTTTGGTCAGGGTTTAGGCCTAGCTTTGAAAAATACTGAGCAAAAAAAAAACAAATGATGGTTTAATAACAGCATTTTCTCGCTTTCTCAAAATGTTTTCTTCCCTGCTGGTTTTATTCCAGCACTTTCTCCCTTTCCTGAAATGTTTTCTTCCCTCTCATTATTTGTCTCGCATTTATTTTTATTTCCGCAAACAATTTTGATTTGGACTAATCTAAAACCTTGGTTGTTTGATTAAGGGTGGAGTAAGTAATAATTATATCCCTGTTATAGAATTGCAAGGACTACACTAGTCTCAATAATGAGATCTTTATGATGATTCTTTTTATATTTGGATATTTATTGTGCATAGTACAATATGCGACCCATCAAAAACTAAAATCACTTTGGGGACAGTTATCTTTACTATGAACGAAACCTACTTATGAAATGACAGAATCACGTACATTATGGGGGACAAATACAGAATATATAAAATTTGTCAGGCAAAATCAATTTATATGTACTTGATGTCCAAATATGGACATTAACCCTTTATAAGATAATTCTGTGTTTTGACGACCCTGATAGAAGTTTTTGCATGTTTTCTACCCTTTCTAAGAGATATCAAGTTATTTTGAGTCACATCAATTTTGTCATCTGCAAGTGCTTTCAGTTTGGGCGAGACTGAAACTTTGTAGTTTTTGTAAAGGATGAACTCTTTATCAAACTGGACAAAAAAAAAAAAAAAAATGGATTGGACCAAATTGAAAGCATTTGCAGATGACAAATGTGGCTGAAATGATGATATCTATCTTTCGTAGGGTAGAAAACATTGTGGAAAAAGGAGAAAATGCTAGTATATAGCATTTTCTCCTCTTCCCAACAATGCTTTCTAAAGTCTTCTCCTTAAGGGTCATTGAAAGTTTTGATTGTGTAGTAAAGGATTTAGTGGGGGTGTATTACTGGGCTGTTAGTGTGCAATATATCAAAATTGTTTGCTCACATAGTGGCAAATCAATTGGATCTGCTGATGTATTCCATTCCAAAAATGAATGATTCATACATAGTGACGGTAATTTATCACTCAGGAAGAGAGTTATGATTAAGCTTACTGGAAATCTAGTCACTCTTGACTAGATGACAAAAAATAAAATTTGTCTAATTACAGCCCAAAATTGTTTTGTGTGGTTAAGTTATTAATCATACCAACCAACATGCTTATAATCACAAAACATTTGCGTATTAACAACCGTTAGTACAAAAAAGATAATTGAAGCATGATACTGAGAAAAGTGAAAACGTTTTCTCGTTTCGACTTGATTTTTTTTTTCAAAAAAAAACCCTAACTTATAGTGGAAATAAAACCTTTGGAAACTTGCAAGGGAGGCCACTGTTGTGGAGTTTGAACTTCATTTTATTGGATTATCTCTCTTCGAGTATGTCACTCATTAATCAAGGTCACTGGAACGCTATCTCCGCAAATTGTTTACAAACAACAGTTGCTGTACCCCCGGAATGTACGTAAATCCATGTTTCATAACATTTGTTCTTGAGGTATTAGCAACGAAACATTTGTTGAATTTGTCCAAAATTCTAGATTACTTTGGCATAGTCTAGATCTAATCCTGGCGAATTTTGCTTCTGATTTAAGGGGGATATCCCGGGATAATGTAGGAAATGTCTATTCTGTCCATTTCAACATCCAGTGTTAAACAGGCATAGGCTTTGGACATTTTAGACTTAAAAGCCTCAACTGTGGTCACTGACACTATAGTCTACCTGATGGCAGCGAGTTCCACTTCCTGGTGGTTCTGGGAAAAATGACTTTTCGATAGTCAACTGAGCAGGATGGTACAATGAAGCTCTTCTTATTATGGGTGTGTGTCTCGCTGGCAGAATCAGTCAACCATCCTTGTGTACAGCCATTAGATTATTGGTGACCTTAATAAACATCATAGTGAGTCTCGATATGCTCAGAAACAGAAGGGAAGTTGAGGTAGTCCTGCCAAGCGTACAGTCTAGCACATTAACTTTTATATTATTACTTATTATGGGATGGTAATTAGATTCATCACCAATCTGACTCAGTTTCTGCTGGTCTTAGATTTAGAACTATATACACTTGTAGGACTGTATATACAGTAGTGGCAAAAGTGATCAATTGAGGTAAGCGTGTACTAGCTAAAACTGAAAATAGAACAAGTACAGCGCAAGTACTCTATGTATACGTATGACAGTATAATGAATCCTGTCAGATCAATCACAGTAAGGGTATTTGCTATACAAATCTGCTAAAAATTAAGTTGTTTTTATAGATCAAATGTTTTTTTTTCACAGGTAGATCTAGTATTGTGATAGCATATAACGAGCTTCTTAGAATTAGTAGTATGTAATGTATGGATCTTTTCACATGCTAAATTATGTTCTATGGTTGAAACTTATTTTTTTTAGAATCTGAAGACCTACCATGACATCACAGATAATAAAGAGTACCAGTAATAACTATCCATTCTGTGTGATTTGATGTGATACCGTATCGATACAAATACCTCAACCATGGCAACTAACAATGCAAAACCACGAGTTTCAATTGCAATTGATCAGGGAATTCAGATGAAGAAATCCATTGGGCTGTTTCACTGCGTCTCAATACTGTGTGCCGTTACAGGACATGCCTCTGTGTTTATAGCTCCAACAGCCATTCTTGGAAACACAGGCTCCATTGGGTTGTCATTGATCATGTGGGTGCTGGGTTCTGTAATGAACCTATTCATGGCTCTATGTTTCACTGAACTTGCCACAATGTTTCCAAAAGCAGGGGGACCATATGCCTACATTACCAATGTTTTTGGACCATTTATGGGGTTTATGGTGATGTGGGGCTACACTTTCATGATCTCTGGTCCCTTTTGGGCTCTCATCAGTTACAATGCTGCCATCTACAGTATACAGCCCTTTTATGGAGAATGTCAGCCCCCTGACTTAGCTGTACGATTTCTTGCTGGATGGATTTTAAGTAAGTAAAGTACCAGGTATGTATAACAGTGTAAATACAATCAAATCTGATTTATTTACCCTTCAACACTTGATTCCGAATTTGAACAACCCTGTGGAAAAGGTGTTTGAAAACACTGTGCGAAAAGTAGAAAATGCCAGTAACTGGCATTTTCTCCTTTTCCCACAATGTTTTCTATCTTGTCTGGCTAATTTCATCTTTTAACTCTTTACAAAATGATAAACTTTAAGACTGGTCCAAATTCAAAGCATTTGCAGACAACAAAACAAATTTGAATGAAAAATTGGAACTTGTTTTGGGAAGGGTTGAAGACATTATGGGAAAAGGAGAAAATGCTGGTTACCAGCATTTTCCCCTTTTCCCACAATGTTTTCAAAAGGCCTGTTTCTCAAGGTCATTAAAAATGGAGATTGTTTGGGAAAGGGTTAAGCCTTGGTTATTTTACAATCGGGAAATGCTTTCAATTTGGACACTTCTAAAATTCTGACATCTAGATGAAGGGGTTAATGGATAAGTTAAACATTAAATCTTGCAAAAAACTTTAGGTTTGCTTCAGAATACTTTGTCAGGAGAAATTTCTCAGGCTCTTTTGCTGCAATTTTTTCTCATGTATTCACGAGTTAAAACCAACATTCATTTTGATTAAATCCTTATTTTTCAGGGATGATTTTTGAAGTTCATATAATTGGCTGTAAATTTGTTTGTTTTTCTTTTCAGTAACTTTTACAACCAGAAACCATGTCACTCTCTCAACCTGTCACTCTGTTTTACTTTACAGTTACGTTTACAGCCGTCAACTGTGTCTATGTAAAACTGGTCACTAAAGTTCAGTCTTTGCTCACCTTTATCAAACTACTGTCATTGTCCTTTATCATTGTTTGTGGAGGCATTAGATTAATACAGGGTAAGTGCTTTACTCTGTAACAAACAACAAAATATTTTTGACTTGCCAAAATTCAAAGCATCTGTAGACGACAAATTACAGGTTGCATATATGATCGAACTTGCCTTTGATAGGGTAGAAAACATGGGAAAAAGAGAAATTGCAGGTTAATTGCATGATACCAAGCAAGTCATCGCATAATTATGGATCAATAAAATCCTTTTTGTATAACAACCTACTGAATCATGAGGTACACTGGTCCTTTGACATGCAGAAAATGTTTCTAAAGCTTTTTATTGTCAGGGTTGTTAGAACCTGGGATTGTTTGGTGAATGGCTTCCCCAATTGCAAACAAAATCCTGATTTTTAACAACCCTGAAGAAAAAAACTTTTGAAAGCATTGTGGAAAAGGGTCGAGTCCAGATTTTTGTCATTTGGTAAGGTGTTAACTCTTTACCAAAGGACACAATTTTTAGACTGGTCCAAATTGAAAGGATATGCAGACAATAAATTCAAGGTGGCCCAAATGACGAAATTTGTCCTTGATAGGCTAGAAAACATTGTGGGAAAAGGAGAAAATGCTGGTTACCAGCATTTTCTCCTTTTCTCACAATGTTTTTAAAAGCCTTCTACCTCAGGGTTGTTAAAAGTCGAAATTGTGTTGTAAAGGGTTGAAGCACTGTAACTCTTTACCAAACGACAAATTTTAGAGCGGTCCAAAGCAAAAGTATTTGCACACAACATTAAAGATGGCCAAAATGACAAAATTTGTCCTTGATAGGGTAGAAAACATTGTGAGAATAGGAGAAAATGTTGGTTACCAGCATTTTCTCCTTTTCCCAGAATGTTTTCAAAAGCCCTCTTCAGCAGGGTTGTTAAAAGTAGAGACTTTTTGGTAAAGGGTTGAACATTAGCTGAAATGGGTAAAAAGATAAGTAAAACAGGTGAGTAGTGAATGAGAACTAAATATACACACATGCATGTTTTATATGTAGCCCTATGTTGTATTTTGGAAGCAGCCACTGCCTTGGTAAGAATATTGTGCAAAGTACTGGTGAAAAAAAAATCTGGGAATGCATGGATAGGTGCACAGGCTGCCGTGATGTAACTGAGATTATGTTGAAAACAGTGTTAAACAATATAAAATCAATCAACTTATATTGTATTTCAGATCAAGGCTCAGAATACCTAGACAATGTATGGGAAGGAACAGTAGAGAGCCCCACAAAGATTGCAGTGGCTTTTTTCTTCTCTGTATTTACATGGGGAGGATGGTAGGTAACAATTTCAAGTGCACAGAACAATGTATATGTAGACAGTGGGGTTTTCTTCCACCAGACATGTACTATGCTGCCAGCAGCAACTTTTGCCTTATTTATATGGCTTCCAACACGCGAAAAGGGGCATTCTGACATTTGCGTAAATTGTCGTCTCGGATCAGTCTGCGTGGTCTGCACAGGCTAATCAGAGACGGCACTTTACGACTACATTAGATTTTGTGCTTCAGTAGACTTGCGCAAAACAGAAAATTACATAAAAACGGAGTGTCATTTCGGATTAGCCTGCGCAGACTGTGCAAATGGACTTAACTTAGCAGACTTATGTTAATGCTTTTTGTGTTTATTATGACAAAGGCCTCTAAAAGACATGAATCTGTAAAATTTTCTTTTACTCTTTACCAAATGGCAATATTTCAGATCTGTCCAAATTGCAAGCATTTACAGACAACAAATAAAATGTTGCTGGCTCAAATTGTGGAACTTTTCTTTGAAATGGTGGAAAACATTTTTGGAAAGGTAGAAAATGCTAGTTAATAGCAATTTCTCCTTTAACCACAATTTTTTCCAAAGCGTTCTTTGTAAGGGTCGTTAAAACTCAGGGTTGTATGGTAAAGGGTTTGAATAAATGAACTAATATTACTATGATATAAAACCAAAACTATACATTTTCAAAATTCAGGCAGATCGTTACAAATTTGATGGAAGAAGTCAAGGATCCAGGAAAGTAAGTTCATCAGATTAATCCTTAACACTTTACCAAACAATCCCTGGTTTTTACGACCCAGAGGAAGAAGCCTTCTGAAAACATTGTGGGACAAGGAGAAAATGCTGGTAACCAGCATTTTCTCCTTTTCCCACAATGTTTTCTACTCTTCTAAAGTCAAGTTTCAATTTTTGAGTCATGTTTATTTTATCGTCTGCAAATGCTTTCAATTTGGACATGTCTAAAACTTTCTTGTTTGGTAAAGAGTGAACTAAACATTTGCATAGTTTTACATTTTAGCCATGCTGTGTGAAAAAGGGGGTATATTATATTTCATGTGTTTATTTTTAGAAATGTTATGGGTAAAGAAATGTCGTAATTTAAGCTGGGGGGAATTATTTCCCCGTCACATTGAATATTTTCCTCCTGTTGAAAATCTGGAACTACTTTTTTTTTAAGTTTTTAAGTTTTAAAATTGGAATTCATTGACAAAATAATCAGAGGAAATATAATATATAATTTATTTCATCAACTTGTGGTTAATATGGGGAAATATTTGCCGAAAAAGGGAAAGGTCTGCGAAAATAACTCGTGCCTTACTCGTGCCTCACGGCACTCGTTATTTTCGCATACCTTTCCCTTTTTCGGCAAATATTTCCCCATATTAACCACAAGCTGATGAAATAAACTCTATTTATTGCATCTGCAAAAAGTATTGACTCGGGTCAGCCTGTGCAGTCCGCGTAGGCTGACCTGTGTCAAAACTTTTTTATTTGGTAGATTTCGGTAGATTTTCTGCATGTCTAAGGATCATTCTAGCTCAGGGTTCAGCTGGTTGTTAGACAAAATGAGTTGTATGGATCCATAACCATGTGATGACTTGCTTGGTTTTATGCATCGAGGAAACACATAGAACCCCTGTTTAACTCTTTACTAAACAACAAAACTTTAGACTGGTCCAAATTGAAAGCACTTGCAGACGACAAAATAAGCTTAACTCAAAAATTGAAATTTGTTTTCAAAAGGGTAGAAAACATTGTGGGAAAAGGAGAAAATGCTGATTACCAGCATTTTCTCCTTTTCCCACAATGTTTTCAAAAGGCTTCTATCTCAGGGTCGTAAAAACGAGGGATTGTTTGGTAAAGGGTTAACAGATTATTGCTCTTGTGTAGAAAGGTTGGTATTTACCCCAAGTTAAGATAAATTTTTTGTACCTGTTTTCTTTCTGTGTCTTGATTTTCTTGCAGTCTTTACTTAGTTACATCAGATTAAACATAATCTTTTATTCCTGATAGCAAGTTTTTTCTTGTCAAAAGTTTGATTTACATCAGATTAAACATAATCTTTTATTCCTGATAGCAATTTTTTTCTTGTCAAAGTTCGATCTTACAAAGTTTGAATTACAAGGGTCCTGCTGGGTAGCTCAATGGTCAGCATATCTGACTTGTGACCTCCTGACTGCGAGTTTGATACCAGTTTGAGGCAATTTTTCTTTCCAGTGTTTTTTTCCATTCTCACCTCTGATGCATGTGAGAAAAGTAGTCAGTGGCTTGGAAAGAAAGTTGTGTCAGTACTGGTGTGAGAAAAGTCATGAAACACATACATAGGTGCACTGACCACCATGATACAACCTAAGCTGTTATGGCTTACCCATCAAATCTACAAAAATTTGTACCCAACAAATATCACTGATTTCAAAGTATGTGTATGTGAATACATGATTTACATTGATGAACATGATTTGTAAGGAACTGTGTATCTCTTTCAGAGTTTTCTCTGAAGATCTTTTCTTTGTTTCTTTCAGAGATTTACCAAATGCAGTGTACATAAGTTTCCTAATCATTACTGTGCTGTTTGTTCTAGTAAATCTTGCATATCAAGTAGTTTTACCTTATGCAGACATCATGGCCTCAAGCACTGTGGCAGTCGTAAGTTGATTAAACCTGTATTACATAATCCGGAGTTTTAACAATTGTGTTGGAGAAGTCTTTTGAAAACATTGTGGGGAAAAGGAAAAAATGCTGGTAACTAGCATCTTTTCCCTTTCCCATAATGTATTTCAACCCTTCCAAAGACAAATCCCACAATTTCAGCAACATTTAATTTGTTGTCTGCAAATGCTTTGAACATGAACAAGTCAATAATTTAACTCTTTATTAGCTTACGAAATTCTGGTCTTTTTCATATTAAAAACATTTTGCAGACAACAAAGTAAACATGGCTTGTTTGATGTTTCTTGAAAGGGTAGAATACATGTATGAAAAAAGAAAATGCTTATAACATTTTTTATTTTTCCGACATTTTCAAAAGCCTTCTTCCTCAGTGTTTTTAGAACACTGAATTGTTTGTCAAAAGGTTAGAATATCCCTGTCTTTATTATACTCCACACCTGTGAAGTAGCATGCGGTATACTGGAGTCACCATGTGTGTTTGTTAGACCATCCGTCTGTCTGTCCATGTTTGACCTAGGACCCTGAAAATTTATACATGTGTTGCTCATGACCCAAAGAGGTGCCCTATTATTTTTGGGTCACACGTGTCAAAGGTCAGGGTCACAGGTGAACTTTGTTTAAGAACTGTTTCTGTGCTTTAACTCAATAGCTGTTTGACCTAGGACCCTGAAACTTTATACAAGTGTTGCTCATGACCCAAGAAGGTGCCCTGCTGTTTGTGGGTCACATGGGTCAAAGGTCAAGGTCACAGGTGAACTTTGTTTTGAAAATCATTTCTGTTCTCTGATTGTGCTACTTCAGTGAAAAGGTGTTGATAGGGGATATTTGTCCGCTTTGTGACAGTTCTAGTGTGGATCAGTTTCCATGAACCATGCTTTATGTCCTTTTATTCTGAATTCTTAGAGAAACTAACAATCCTACATGTATATGCTGAAACATTCACCAACCCTCAGTATATATTGAAAACACAGAAAAAGGGACTGATCTGTGATATGTAACATCTTTTACATGAAATGAAATTTTTGTTTAGTACACAATCCCAAGTTTTTACAAAGAGGGCTTGTAGTAACATAGTGGAAAAAGGAGAAATTGCTTGTTACCATTTTCCCACATTGTTTTCTGTCCTTTCAAGGACAAATTTTATAATTTGAACCACTTTTACTTTGTCATCTGCAAATGCTGTCAATTTTGAAAGAATAGACAAGTATAGAATTAACTCCACATAACAAAATTTTAGACTTGACTAAATTAATTGTGTATTCAAATTCGATGTGACTCAAGAATAGAAATTTGAATTTGGAAGGGTGGAAAACATTGTGAGAAAAGGAGAAATAGCTGGTAACAGGCATTTTCTCCTTTTCCCACAATGCTTTCAAAAAGCCTTCTTCAGGGTTGTTAAAACTCAGGATTGTGTGGTAAAGGGCTAAAGAGCGTAAAGGTTTGAAAAAAAATGTTTACCTCTTAGAAGGCTAGCATGAAAATTGACAGACTGTTCAACTGTGTTTTGTTTTGTTTGTTTCAGTTGTTTTTTTCACGGTTTTACCCACCATTCACACCTCTCATCTCAGTTCTAGTCTCTCTTACCTCCCTTGGTGTTTTAAATGCTAGTATACTTGGACATCCTAGGTAAGTTATCTATGTAGTAATGAGTTAAACTTCACCTGGCTTGAATAAAGTGATACTGTACTTACTATTCTTCCTGCATGAAAATATCTCAAATTATAGAAAGCAGAAAATCTAAATGGAAAAGAAAACTTTCCTCTTTACCACCTGGTAACCAGCATTTTTCTCCTTTTCCCACAATATTTTCAAAAGCCTACCTGCTCCGGATTGTTAAAGCTCGGGACTGTGTAGTAAAGGGTTAAACCCCCTTTTCTTGAAACGCCACTCATATGTTAAAAAGAATATCAGAATCACAGTAAAGAAATAGTCGAGGTGTAAGGTAAATAAGAGGTAAAAATGATGTTCTTTTTCTATAACTCATTACTCAAGAATCCTGAATTTTATTGATGCCAAAAGAGGTGACATGTGAAAACATTGTGGAAAAAGGAGAAAATGCTGTTTACCAGCATTTTCTGTTTTTTCCACAATGTTTTCTACCCTTGCAAAGACAAAGTTCATCATCATTTTGATCACTTTGTTTAGTGATAAAGGATTAATGCATTTGTTACAATAGCATATTTAGTAATGGGTTTGCCCTTTACCATATGACAAAATTGTAGACTCCTCAAAATAGAGAACATTTGAAAACTTCAAAGGAATATGTGTCACATGATTAGATACAGGAAAAGGAGAATGTTACGGTTACCAGCATTTTTTACTTTTCCCGCAATGTTTTCAAAATCCATTTTCTGTAAGGTTGTTAAGACAGATTTCTTTGATAAAGGGTTTTCCTTTAACACAGTCATGTAAAGATGCTGAGAAAGAAGTCTTTTGAACAAGTGTGTATTTTCTCCTTTTCCTAATGTTTTTAACATATTTCAAGAAGAATTCCCCAAAACATAAGCCATACTGAGTCAAAAGGGGGCTATATGCTTCTCTGTGATGTATTATACCAAGCAAGTTTTTACATAATCATGGATCCATAAAATCCATTCTGTATAACAACCATCTGAATTATGAGGCACACTGGTCCTTTGACATGGAGAAAATTGACCAGTGGCAAAAAGTTTTACTTTTTGCAGATATATTAAGTCCCCTTTTCACAGAACATGGCTCAGATGTAATGATAATACAACCTTTTTCAGGATGTTATTTGCTGCCTCAAGAAATGATCAAGCTCCTGTGATACTTTCTATGATTCATACCAGATTTTTCACGCCTTGGCCAGCTGTAATTGCTATGGTAAAAACTTTCTTGGTTTTTATGAGATTCAGTTTACAAAGCACTTCTTCATTCAATCCTTTACCAGACAACAAAATTTTAGCATTGTCCAAGTGAAAGTATTTGCAAACGACATGTTAAAAATTACTTACAACATAATATTTGTCTTTCATTGGGTAGAGAACAGTGTGAGAAAATTGAGAAAATGCTGCTTACCAGCATTTCCTCTTTTCCCACAATGTTTTAAAAAGCTTTCTTTATCAGGGTCATTAAAAATCTGCATTTTGCAGTAAAGGATTAACAATATTACTCTAGATATTGTAATTTTTAGTATAAATGTTTTTTCTTTGGGTTTATTAAATTTTGTTTGAAATGAATACCGTATTTCCCCTAAGTATTCGGACGGGAAAAAATAATTATTTATTTTGGTGTCCGAAAATTTACAAAAATGATTGTCTTACTGTCCGAAAATTTAGGGATGAATTGATGATGGAAATCTCTATCAGAAAACTTCGGTTCCTAACGCACTGTATCCAAGAACATTTTAAGTATTAACGATCCATTATCTACAGGTTTGCGGTGTCAATTAACAGTAAGTATGACAAATAATACCTGTCAATCAAGGTAGTTCCCAATTAAAAGTTTAATGACAGTATGAATGTTTGCAAATGTTTTTCTCACTGAAATACGCTTTAATTATTTCCCCTACACAATCCAAGATCAAAGAGGATGACGTAGTATGCCGCCAAATGTTTGATCAAGTACCGCACATACTTGCTTGTTAGTAATTTGATTGGTTGGATTAGTGATAACCAATCATTTATTCTTGTCAATTTTTACCAATCAATGCGATTCTGTATCTACACCTGGAAAATATTTAAATTGGAAAAAATATATTTCAGGCCCCTTTTACGCTATTTTGATACACGTCGGATTGGATTAATACATTGTGAAAATCAGTTATTGATTGGTAAGGGTAAGGGTTTATTCGTAAGGGTTAATCTTGACCTAACCAAACCGGGTTACGTCGTTCATACACATTCTTGTCTCCATGTCAACATGTCGAACTGTGTACAGGGCGTTACAACTATCAATACCGTTACGCATTAAAAGTGTATCTTACAGCGTTTATCGCTAAAATTTACGACTTTAATGCGTCACGGTTTTTGACATAAATATCTAGTCCGTATAACACAAATTAGCACTCGTATTCAGTTTATCGCGATCATCAGATGCCATACAAAGGATTAATCCTTAAAACAAAGATTGATTTACGATTCTCAGGTACTTGCCAATTAACCCTCTCCCAAACAAGCCCTTGTTTTTACGTGTCTGCAGTACAAGTCTTATGAAAACACTGTGGGAAAAGGAGAAATTGCTAGTAACGAGCAATTTATCCTTCTCTCACTGTGTTTTCTACCCCTTTGGAGAACTCTCCACCATTTTAATGACTTTTAAAATTTAAAATTGTCGTATGCAAACTCTTTCAGTTTGGATGGGTCTAAAATTTGTCCTTTGGGAAAGA
Source organism: Hippopus hippopus (assembly GCA_946811185.2). Taxonomy (NCBI): domain Eukaryota; kingdom Metazoa; phylum Mollusca; class Bivalvia; order Cardiida; family Cardiidae; genus Hippopus; species Hippopus hippopus. The sequence continues at coordinate 6,720,538 of OX328103.1, read as the reverse complement.
GTACTGCGGGTCTTCGTCGAACTTCTAAACCATTATAATTTCGTGTCCGAAAATTAAGGGACAGACATTTTACTAAGTGTCCGAAATTAGGGACAAAAAATAAATTATTTTGGCAAATAATTAATTTAGGGTGTCCGAATATTTAGGGGAAATACGATAATATTTATTAGTCATTTTCTTCAGCCAAGATTTCTATCTCTGTCAGTATTGTACAGGACTTTTTATCCTTTGGACAAGAGTTAGAAATTTAGCCTTGCCAAACTCTTTTTGAGGATTGATGAATATACCGGTAAGTATAAAGCGATGCTTCTCTGGACAAATAGAACATTGCAGCAGATGGGCTAGCTTTTAAGTATGATGAAAACCTAAACTTTTTTTTTTTCATTTCTTTACAGTAGTTGGACTTTATTATGTTTTTTTTTTTTTCTTCAGGGTCCTGTGTAGGTCAGTGATAAACCCAGGACATACATGAATAATGTGAGCTGTTGCTGTGATAGGACCAAAATAATGTTAAAAGCAGTTTAATATACCAATAAATAAATCAATGAACTTGTTTTTTTTTTTCTTCTATTTTTCCCAAACCAGTGTCTGAATGCTTTACTCATGTTATTCACTGGAGGCGTCTTCACACTGATTGAACTCATCAGCCTGTTTTCTATTATGATGAGTCTTGGAGTTGTTCTGGCACTGTTGTATTTAAGATGGACTAAACCAGATCATGAAAGACCCTATAAGGTAAAACAGTCATGCTACCATGTTTTTTCTTTTGTTAATGTGACATATCTTGAAAATATAAATTAGTCATACTCTGGCAAAAATACATCTCTGTGATGCATTTTACCAAGCAAGTCATTGTATAGTTATGGATCCATAAGATCCATTTTGCCCAACAACCTGCTGAATCCTGAATTAGAGAAGTCCTTGGATGTGCAGAAAATTTACCAAAAGCAAAAACTTTTGACTCATGTTAGCCTGTGCTGATTGCAAAGGCTGACATGGGTCAATACTTTTTGCAGATGGATTAAGCCCCCTTTTCACAGAGCATTGCGAAAATGTGTTTAAACTCTTTTTCCATCAACTTTGAATGGTTTTTAAAAGTAGAATTTCCTTTGCAACTGGAAATGAAATTGTTCCTATTTTAGTACCAGGTTATGGCTAGTGTAGGCAAAAGATCAGACTGCTTATGTGGATCTGTTGCGTCCACAAAAGATAAGAGCTAGGTCTGTGAAAAGAGGGTTAAATGTATCTGCCAATTGTATGGATCCATATAAGCCTACTTTGACCATGCAGGCTGACCTGAGATGAAACTTTTTGTCTCAGGTAATTTTTTGCTTGTAAAAGTATCATTCTACCTCATGATTCAGTCCCTTGTTAGACAAACTAGATTTTACGAATTTCTGCTTCAGTCTTCCAGCTGTTCACTTGGTGAAGATTTGATGAGTTTCTAGGAACGTTTTTTCCAAGAAATCAATTTCGTGAAATCTGATTTTTACTATTGTTTCAGGCAACATCATTCATTCCCATATCAACAGTCATTTTGATTATTGTGGTGCTAACCTTCAGTATATATCAGGAACCATACAAACTAGGTCGTGGATTTCTGGTTTTGTCTGGGGGTATCCCAGCTTATATTTTGGGTGTAAAGTGGAAATCTAAACCTAAAGGATTTTACAGAGTTTTACGTAAGTATCTCTAGCCAGCAGATAATCCGGTAAATCTGACCCTTTACCACACAATCCGGAGTATTGACAACCTTGAGAAAGCTTTTGAAAACATTGTAAGAAAAAGGGAAAATTTCTCCCTTTCCCACAATGTTTTCTACTAAATTAGAGGCAAATTTCATCAGTACTCAAACTTGGCTGGCACAGCATTTCAGCACCAGCTTAGCACAAGATGTTGTGACAACTCAGGATTTGAGAATGTAACCCAAGTCTGTTAATGTTAGTGAAATGCATCTCAAATATCAAACTCAAGTTAAGTCAGAAAATGAGTCTGTTAGCAGATTTGAGTAAAATAGAGGACTTGAATTTTTTCGTGAAAACAGGCCTTGGATACAGTTTCTGCATTGTAAATCTGCCGGTCCTCCTTCACATGTGTTTAAAAAGATATTGCTTCTGCAGGGGGGGTGGGGGATATCACTTCAATGCATTGACTTGTTTTGACAGATATGATTGCAGGAAAAGAGACCCTAGCAGCCTTTATGGCTAGCATGATTGCTTCCCTTTGAATGAATGCCAATAGGAAAGGTTAGAAAAATATTGGGTACTTATGTAGATAATCAACTGAGGCTTGAGCATTTCAATAGTTATATTGAATACCTATATCTCAGTCTGTTGTCAGTATTGGGTGCCCTGGGTTTATATTTATCAACCACTTTTAAGAAGGCTCATAGTCTTATTCTCTAGAATTGTGTAGATTTGAAATTAACATAATTTCTGATTAGCAAAGCGTTTGATTTAGTAATCAGAAGTTGTGTTACGTTCAAATTTAGAAAATCTTGAAGAGTAAGACTAAGAATATTCTTAAGAATTGTTGGTGAATATGTAATGCTGGTTTGGCCCGATTCTGGTGCTTGTCTTGTTTGTCTCTAAGTATGGCCTTGCTGATAGTAAGACTGTAACAAATCAATTGGCCTTTTCCCCCAATGTTTGCCATACCCTATTGAAAGATACAGTATTTACACTTTCCCAACTTTTTTTGAATAAAATTTATGCTTGTATTGCTTGCACATATGCATCCTTTTTTTTTTTTCAGATTCATGGACAATAAAGATACAAACTCTGATGAATGTGAGAAAAGCAGCTAAATGATGAGACACAGTTAAGTTGTTTGACAGAAATCAGATTGTAATAATGTATAACCCATTTCCAGCACAGCAATTTTTAGACTCTTTAAAATTGAAATCATCTGCAAATGTTTTTTTTTTTCAATAACAATGACTTGAAGTTCTCTGATAGGTCGAAAACATTTCAGGAAAAGCAGAAACTTCTTGTTGCAAACAATTTGTCCATTTTATACAATTTTTTTCAAAAGTCTTGCCATTTAGACACAGTGAAACACAGGATTGTTTGGCAAAGGACTTTTAAATCCTTAGGTTTCATATACATGAGCCATGCTCTGTTAAAGCACCTGCAAAACGTATCAATTCAGGTCAGCCTGCACAGTCTCAGCAGGCAAACCTGGGCCGAAACTTTTTTGCTATCGGACAATTTTCTGCATTTCATAGCACCAGCCTACCTCATGATTGAGTTGGTTGTTATACAAAATGGATTTTATGGATCCAGAAATATACAATGACTTGCTCAGTACAGTGCATCATGGAGATGCATTACCACACAATCCTAAGTTTTAACGGCCCTGAGAAAGAAGCATTTTGAAAACATTCTGGAAAAAGGAGAAAATGCTGGTAACCAGCATTTTCTCCTTTTCCCAAAATGTTTTCAACCATATCAAAGACAAATTCCATCATTTGAGCCGAATTCAAATTGTCGTCTGCAAATGCTTTCAATTTGGACAAGGGTACATTTTTGTCGTTTTGAAAAGGGTTAAAGAGAAGCGTGTTCACAGCTAGTCTCTGTACTCAACATTGTCAAAAAACATACATGTTTGTGTGTTGAACTCTCCACCACATGGCCAGATCTGTAGACTTGTTCAAATTGAAAACATTTGCAGATGACAATTGTGGCTCAAATGATGGAATTTGTCCTTAAAAAAGAAACAATGGGAAAGGGTGAAAATGCCTGTTATAAGCATTTTTGTGTTATCCAACAATGTTTTCAAAAGGCAACTTCCTCAGGTTTACATAACATGTAATCTTTTGATTAGTGTCGGTGATTCAACAAATTTTTTTTTTTAAAATTCTATTAGGAGTGTGCCCAGGCATATGCACTTATGCTTATGTGTACAGTTTGACAAATAGAAATGAAACATAATTAAGTACTAAACAGTAAGTATGTGTTTTTAGAAAATTGACAACTTGAGCCTACCATATGTAGTATATTTTTCATGACAGAGTACATCCGAGGCAGCATCTACAGAATTCTAGAAACAAAAATGTTTACATAAGGACTCACCCCCCCAAAATATTGTCTTGATCGTGCTTCAGCCCACTCGTCACAACTCGGCCGATTCCGTACCTACATCTAACCTCGTCCGTATCAAGGAGATTTCCATTTTGAAATGAGAATCATGTGATTCTATATATAGCGCGCCGCTGACAGTCGTTTAGCAACGACATAAACAACCTCGATGAAGTTATTCACATCTGTTTATCTGTCGGTAAAAATTTCAATCAAAATTGATAAACCACGTTAAATAATGAATGTACGAACTGTTTGTCAACTGAACTGAAATATAGTTAGAAAGGTTTCGATAGAAAATTGAAACTCAAGTTTATTTTTTTAAGAGGAGCGTTACAATTTTCAGAACAGTTAACCGGCGTATTTCCGGGTATGTACCGATCTGGTGCATATCAATCCACCAGTTACAGCTGAGGGATATGATGGCTCCCATCACCCGAGGTATGCCGAATGGCTTCAGGCATGCCTCATCTATGAAAATATTTTTATAACAGTGCCTTTTTTTCTATTTTGCTGATTTGTTTTGAACCAAAGTACTTTTGGGTCTTCAGGATTAGAATAAGTTGATGTAGTCAGTTAAGGATAAATTTTTGTGCTTGTATTTTTGTAATCTATTATATGTACACTGTAAATTTATTTATGACTTTGAAAAACTTTTAAAGGCAACAGAATGCTTTTTTATTGATTTTGCTGATGTGTTTTGAACCAAAGTACTTTTGGGTGTTCATGATTAGAGTAAGTGAATGTAGTCAGTTAAGGATAAATTTCTGTTTTTGTGCTTGTATTTTGTCAAGCTGTTACATGTATACTACAAATTTAATTGTGACTTTCCAAAAACCTTTTAAAGCAACAGAAGTGCAAAAGTCTAAAGAAAGTGAAAATACTTTACCTGAATTTTATGGAAAACCCTGTGGGTATTTTCTCCTTTTTTTCTCATTAATTACTACTTACCGGTATTTACTACAGTAATGTAAATACTACTGTTTGTTTAATGGTTGTTGACTTTAAAAAGTTGAAACTCAATCCCCAGTTTAAGAAAAGGCTTTTGAAAACAATGTGAGGAAAAGGAGAAAATGCTTGTAACCATTTTCTCCTTTCCCCACAATGTTTTCAGCCCTGAGAGAGACAAATATCACAATTTGAGCCACATTTAATTTATTGTCAATAATTGCTTTCAATTTACAGTCTACATTTTTGTTATTTGATGAAGAGTTCAGTGCCTGAGCTACAATGTATGATGACCGTCCCTCTCTCAGTGTCTCACATTTTACTCATATACTAAACTGTGCCATATTTTTAAAACTTTATAGAAAAGGAATTAGGACATGGGGGGATTTCCTTCTATCCCATGATGTATTTATACATATTACACATTTCTATTCATTTGAGCCACATCTGTGTTGTCCTTGTGCAAAAGCTTTGACATTTTATAATAATTCTATTATTACAGACAATATTTACTTCAAACTCGGACTAGTTGTTAACTATCAAAAGAGGAACCCACACACCAAGGGCAAGTTACGATAAAAATATTTATGACACAGTTATGCCCCTTTCTCGACTTGGAATTTTGACTGAAAATCACTATGTCCATGATTGTACACCCACTGACTTCATGGTGATTTTTCACACACACACACACACACACACACATATATATATATGGTATTTAGATATATTATTGGCATATACGAGGGTTGTTCGATATGTAATGTGTATTGTACGATATCTCAAAAGCATTCGACTCAAATAGTGAAATGAACATTACATCCCTTCAAAGTATTCTCCACAGTTTGAAATACATAATTTCAATCTCTGAATCCATTTCTGAAATGCGTCTCGGTATGCTGATTTAGGTAGACCTCTGAGGCACTGACTGATGGCTGAGCCAAGGGCTTGTCGGGACTTGTAACGACGACCAGATAAGAACTTTTTAAGTTTTGGAAAAAGGAAAAAGTCGCATGGGGCTAGATCTGGAGAGTACGGTGGGTGTGGCAAGACTGTAACCTTCTCCGACTTCAAAAATTGCTTCACAAGCTCAGATGTATGTGATGGAGCATTATCATGAAGTTGACGAACATGCCTAAATCCTGACACAGGGCGTCGTTTAAGATAGTATTTCTTGACCTTTTTTAGTATAACATCTCGGTAATACCGACCTGTAACACTTTTGCTCTTCGGCACCGGAATTTGTACAGCTATACCATCACATGAGAAGAATATGCAATAAAGAACCTTCTTTGTGCTTATGTTTCTTTTGGCAACTACAGGCCTTCTACCGTGTTTAGTTAGCCATATTTTGTTTCCAATTTTTCTTACTGGTTCGAAATAGTGAACCCATGTTTCGTCACCAGTAACAATGTTTGCAAATTGTCTTTGATTGAATTTGCGAAAAATTCTGAGCAATTGCTTAGCGGTTTGTACTCGTACCCGTTTTTGGTCATCTGTCAATATATGCGGTATCCATCTGGCAGAAATCTTTCGTACTTTCAAAATACGCTTCAAAATGAAATGCACCCACAATAGCGATATGCCAACAGCGTTGGCAATATCACGAATCGTGTACCTGCCATCACTTTCAATTATTTCCCTGACTTTTGAGACATTTGCCTTGCCTGTTACAGTCACAGGTCGGCCAGATTTTGCTGCATCTTTGACGGACTCTGTGCCAGTCAGAAATTTCTTTCTCCACCAACGAACTGTCTCATAAGATACCTTATCAGATCCATAAACTTCCCCCAATTCAGTAAAAATCTGCATTACCGAATGACCGAGTTTTGTGCGAACTTTTATATAAGCTCTAATTTCTTTAATATTCTTAATCCGTTTCCCAACCGTTTTTACAACAGTGGTCAACGACTAGCTCTATTGAAATGACCATAAGTTTAAAACTATGTGGAGCTGAAGGCTCTTGTTTATACCGTTGGAAAGGTATTGAATAGAGCTATTCAAGCATATCATCATCCACGAAATCGTGCAAAGCGTTATCGCGCTGTGGTACAATATACATTACATATCGAACAGCCCTCGTACATGGTAAGTGATAATTCAGGAAATTTTTACCTATTTAGAATGTTTATATACATACATGTTCTAGTATTGAACAGAGATAGATCTGTATTTTTGCTATCTTGATGATATACAGCCTAAATTGATATGAATATTTTAATAATTATACCCCACCGAAGGCGGAGGGATATAGTTTTAGCATTGTCCATCTGGGAGAATATCTCCAATACTGTTGGACGGAATTTTGTGAAACTTCATAAGTGTGTACAATAACCCATTCAGCCGATATACTTTTTTTCTTTTTGATTCGATGAAAAATGGCCAACTAGGAGCGATTTTAAGTTACATGGTCAAGCAAATTTTTTGGCGGGGGATATCATTTCAACAAAATTGCTTGTTTATTTAAAAATAAATGAGGCAGGCTCTGTGAAAAAGGGGATTTTATACATCTGCAAAAAGTATTGACCTATTTCAGCCTTTGCAATCTGTGCGGGCTGACCTGGACCTGTAATTTTTGCTAATGGTCAATTTTCTGTGTGTCAAAGGATCAGTTTAGATTCAGGATTCAATTGCTTGTTAGACAAACTAGATTTTTTTAAATCCATACTTATGTGACAACATGCTTGGTATAAAAAGTCATGGAAATACATTAGACCCCCCTTTTCCACGAGCACAGCTCAAATATTGATGTGCCTTTTTAAAATTTACCTCCTGAGACAATCTCTACCGTTTTTTGCAGCAGATGAAAACATTATAGCTAAAGGAAATATCTTTTAGCTAGCAATTTCTTCTTTGGTATTGATAATTTCACCTTAATATAAATTATAATAAGTAGCCAGAAATATTTCAAATTCCGAATTCCCATTGATTTACATGTATTTTTTAGTGTGCAAAAAAATTAACTAAGCTACTTCTGATCATCCGATTTTAAGAAAAACTATACCGATAGAAAGCGAGGTTACTGGACTTATTTACATTAAAATGTTAGTGTTTATTGACAGACATCAAAGCTGTAGCTCTCTAAAAACTTCATGTTATTTTTCACCTAAATTTTGGCAGTGTTGCTAGTGACGTCAATGTAAAAATTAGTTTTCAAAAATGTTGATGACTTTTTAAACAGCTGTATTTATAATTATTATAATATAACAATGTATTGAGCTTAAATACTGATATTTCACTGTAAAGTTCATTTTGCTTTATTTTCATACAAGTTTTGTAACCATAGCTTTAGTATTTAACACTAAATGAATTCAGAGTGAAGTTTATATACATGTAAGTCAATGGTGATTCAGACTTTGATGAAATATTTATGGCAGCTGACTGTAGTTATGTGCTGTGAATTTGGAAATCAGTTAATTTAGAGCTTTGTGATTTTTTGAAGTTACTTACATGACACTTTTTCATACCCGTTTATTTTGAGGAAGAAACTACCAAAGTCCCCAGTCATTCTAAACTCATTTCCATTCAGTTTCATTCTAAACTTAAATCCATGAGCCATGCTCTGCAAAAGGGGGTTTAATGCATTTGCAAAAAGAAACAAATCATATCATCCTGCAGGCTGACAGCAGTTGAAACTTTGCTATTTGGAAATTTTTTATTTGTCAAAGGACCATCCTGTATGGCATAATACATCATTTTCATTAAATCCCTGTTGCCAAGGTGCTCGTTTTAAATTGAAATCCTAAAAATCTTATTGGCTGAGCTAGAAGGTTTCTGCCAATTATGGTTTTAGTCTTGGGATCCAGAAGACATTCAGTTGGGAAATCATATTATGGCCTGTAATTAGGTGCCCTTTTTCTATACCCTTTCCAGTATCCCTAAGGTAGTTGCTCTATACTGGTTTGACTGTAAATGTTATGGGTATTTTGAAACTTTATGTATGAGCTCGGCTGCTTTCGAAGAAAACGACAAGTTATTGTCATAGCCCTGGTGTCGTTGTTGTGTGAAAACTTTGACATTTTGTAATATCTCTGTGATTACTGAAGATATTCACTTCAAACCTGGACAAGTTGTTCACTATCAAAAAGGGAACCTATACAACAAGGGCAGGTAACCATCAAACTATTTTTGAGACAATTATGCCCCATTTTTGATTTAGAATTTTCACTGAATTGATTTTATTGTCATTTTAATCCTGTTTTTAAAGTCTGAAAGATGAACTCTTTACCAAACAATAAAATTCTAGTCTGGTTCAAATTGAATATAGTTGCTGGCGACAAATTGAATCTGGCTAAAAGTATGGACATTGCTTAGAAAAGGGTAGAAATATGAAAAAATGGTGGGAAAAGGAGGAAATGCTGGTTACCAGCATTTTCTCCTTTTCCCACAATGTTTTCAAAAATCTTCTTCTTCAGGGCTGTTAAGTCAGGATTTTGTGGTAAAGGGTTAACCTTACCAGGTGACTCACTGTTGATGTTGGCGTAGACATTGAAGAGTTGTTTTATTTTGTCAGAAGATGCTATAATAAAGTATATATTTACATCGTTACATGTTTAAAATTTTTTACCCTCTTCACCTCTCCAATCAAAGATACTTGGCATAGAAAATCTCACAATATGATTAGAAAGAAAGATTATCAATGCAGATTACTTTTTTTAGACTTTTTTATAGAAAATTTATGTATTCACCATGGACTTGTAGAAACAATTTCTTTTTCACTTTCATCTTGGATATTCTAAGCTTTGCAATAATCCAAAGACTTTTCCCATCTCTTTGGGACATTGAATCTCCAGGTTTTCCTGTATTTAGACCTACATTAGGTGCTTCTAGAAATATAAGAAGATATTTAGACCTGCTGCTTGTAGAAATATTATAAGATATTTGGACTTGCATTAGGTGCTTGTAGAAATATCTTGAGACATTTAAACCTGCATAAGGTGCTTGTGGAAATATCATAATATATTTAGACCTGCATTATGGGATTGATGAAATATCATAAGATATTTAGACCTGCATTAGGTGTTTGTAGAAATATCATAGGATATTTTGACATGCGTTTGATGTCAGACTTAATTAAGCAAAATAAAATTGAGCCATACTCAGTGAAAAGGGGGCTTAATGCATCTGCGAAAAGTATCGACCCAGGTAAGCCTGCGTAGGCTGACCTGGGCCGAAACTTTTCGCTATTGGTCAATTTTCTGTATGTCCAAGGACCAGTCTACCTCAGAATTCAGTCGGGTGTTAAAAAAGGTGGCCATTATGGATCCATGTGATGGCTTGCTTTCTACCATGAATCACAGAAATGCATTAAGCCCCCTTTTCACAGAGCATGGCTCAAATCTTTACTCAGTTAACAGTTAGAGTTAAGTCCATTATTTTGCCGAGTTACCAGTAGGTCTGAAACGCTGTGTTAACTCCGGATTTGAGAATGTTAATTAAGTCTGTTTGTGAAGTGCGTCTCAAATAACAAACTCATCGTAAGTTGGAATGTGAATCCGTTAGCAGAGTTGAGGTGAATAAGAGACCAAATTTTTTTTTTATGAAACCGGGCCCACCCCCTCCTCCCAGTTCTCGGCTCAATTTCAAAATTCCTTGAAGCTATCAGTGACCTGTCCATTTTCAAATATAAAAATGTTTTTCATTATGATTGTGTATTTATGTGAGGACTGCACTTATGACATGAGCATTACAGATGTAACATATAGACCATTCGGCAAATCAAAAGCTACACAACAATATTTTCAAAAATTTAGATAGACTAATGTTACACAGCATTTTTCGATCATGATAATATCAGTCCTTTGTCTTTCCAGAAATTCAGTCACGTTTCATCGAACTTGCAACATAGATCTGTACTTTTACTTTTGGAGTGAAGGGTATTAACGGGAATACAGAGCATATATATGTCTTAAACAAGCTAATAAGTAAAAACCCTACACGCAAAATATTATACAATACTTGGCCAATTGGCTTCAAACTGGAAAACATACAGAAATTCTGACCCCAGGGCAAAGCCATTTTTGATCACAGAGCTATAAATACTTGAGTCTTGGTAGAGGTCCACAAGATAAAGCCCATACCAAATAATACAGGTCCAGAATGAGTGGTTATAAACATGATTTTCAAAGTTTCCTCAATAAAAAGCCCTGTAAAAGATAAGATCCCTGAGATGGGGCTTTGGTAGCCCTAGATCTTATGGTTAGTAACAAGATTTCTCAAGCTTTCACTATATAAGCCCATGTAAAAAATGTGACCCCTGGGGTGGGGCCAAATTTGACCCCAGGGTTATAATTTGGGGCCCCCTTGGTAGAGGCCAACTAGATAAAGCTATACTAGTATTCAAAATTTGGTAGCCCTGCGCCTTATGGCTAGGTACAAAAGTTTTCCCTTTATAAGCCCATGTAAAACTTGTGACCCCCCGGGGGCGGGGCCAAATTTCACCAAAGGGCTATAATTTGGGCACTCTTGGTAGAGGCCAACTAGATAAAGCTACATGCAAAATTTGGTAGCCCTAGGCCTTATGGCTTGGTACAGGAAGATTTCTAAAATTTTCACTATATAAGCCCATGTAAAACTGGTGTCCTCCCGGGACAGGGCCAATTTTGACCCCAGGGCTATATTTTGACGAAACTTGGTAAAGGTCCACTAGATAAAGCTACATGCCAAATTTGGTAGCCCAGGGCCTTTTGGTTTCACACAAGAAGATATTCAAAGATTCTCAATATTTTTCAGTTTTGTTGCCATGGTAACCAGAGCTTTTGAAGGAATCAAATTCTTTCAAGAAATTCTGAAGAGGACCTTGTCAGGATTATTTCCGTGAAGTTTCATCAGAATTGGATGGGTAGTTTCAGAGAAGACGGACACCGGGCCATGACATAAGCCCGCTGGCCTTCGGCCAGTGGAGCTAAAAAGTAACCGACAACTAAGTTTTTGAAAGGAAGTCCTAATCCATTGGTGCCGATCAACATATTCGGCTACGGTCAACCCACGGCACAAATGATTCTGACAACACTGTACACATTCAACAACTTTCCATGGTGCAAAGAACACATTGAAGGACCAGAGCATTGCATGACATTCTCCTTTTTTCGAAATTCAGACAAACACATTAGTACAAAGAATAAGCTTCAAATGATCTAGCTGTTGTTTATAAGCCGATAGTTTCGGAACCGGAAGACCAACACATTTTCTCGTCAGTTGACGCGATGGAATGGTCCTGTAATCTGCAGAAATTTTACCCGTGGCAAAAGGTTTCGACCCAGGTAAGCCTGCGTAGTTCTCACAGGCTGACATGCGTCGATACTTCTGCAGGTGCATTAAATACCCTTTTCACATAGTATAGCTCATGTATAAACTCGACCTCTTTCGACTGCTGAAAATACAATCCACTGAACAAAGGGTTTTTTAAATAAGTTTTAGTCTACAAGCTAGTTGACAGTAGAGATCAAAGATCAGACTGCATGTTCTGTACAGTATGATCTTGATCTATGCCGTCCGCAAAAGCCTGTTTTTCCGCCTATGGCTCTAAACGACTTAATCAGTAGAGAAGTTTTATATTCATTAGCTGCCGCATCACTCGTTTTGAAAAAAAAACCTCGATATTGAACGGCCCACTGCTAGCGTTCATAAGTAATGTTCAAGTCGTGTACAAAAACGTTGGAAATTAGCCTGTGTTGTACATATGTGTAAACGCGAGTATAACAAGTAGGCCTACGTGTATACGCAGTTCTTAATTTTTATTTAGAAAATTCGGAAATTTTCGGATTCTGACATCATCTGTTTTACCCTCTACCACACAGTACCGGTTTTGAACAACCGCGAGGAAATGACATTTTGAAAATATTTTTGGGAAATGAAGAGAGAAAAAATGTAACCAGCACTGTTTTCAACCCTTTCTCGTTTGGACCCAAATCCCTTTGTCGTCTGCAAGTGCCTTGAATTTGACCATATATGAAATTTTGACGGTTGGAAAAGGGTTAAGGTGTACATGTATGCAAGTGCATTTACGGTAACGACTGAAAAACTGATGACATTTTTAGCTCGCCTGAGCATAAAGTGGGTACGGTGTATACTGTTGTGATCGTGCTGTGTCCGGCGTCCGTCCGTTAAGCAGACGAAAAAAATTTAGAAACTTCTCCAAATTTAAAACATGTGCAGTTGAAAACTCAATTGTGGCTCAAATCATGGGAGTCGTCTCTGAAATAGAAGAAAACATGGTGGAAAAGGGAGAACCAGCATTTGCTCCTTTTTGCACAAAGTTTTTTTTTTTAAAAAGACTTCTTCAGTAGGGTCATTAACACACGAGATTGTTTTGCAAAGGTTTAACCGTTTACCACAGAATTCCGAGTCTTTACGACCCTAAAAAAGACGGCTTTTGAAAACATTGTGCGTGAAGGCCAAAATACTGGTAACCAGCATCTTCATCTTTCCCGACATTGTTTTTTAACCTTCCAAAGACAAGTTCAATAGTCACATTGAATTTTTCGTCTGCAATTGCTTTCAATTTGGACAAGTCTAAAATTTTGTCTTGTAGGTTAAGTCACTTAAAATTACTCTTTACTAAACACAATTTTAGACTTCCAAATGGAAAAGCATTTGCAGACGACCATTTAAATGTGGCAGGAAGTATGAGGTTTGACTTTGAACGAGTTGCAAACATTGCGGGAAAAGGAGAAAATGCTGGGCTATCAGCATTTCTCTTTTTCCAACTTTGTTTTTTAAATAAATCTTTAGATTGTGTGGTAGAGTCAACTCTTACCAAACGACAAAATTTTAGATTTGTTCAAGTTAAAAAACATTTGTTGACAAATGTGACTTGAAAACTGAAATTGCTGTTTTGAAGGTAGGAAACGTAGAAAATGGTAGTTTTACCAGCATTTTCTCCTTTTCCAACAATGTTTTCGAAATCTTTCTTTCCCAGGGTCGTTAAGACTTTTGGAGGTGTGGTAAAGAGTCAAATCAGAGATAAGTTCAAGGTCAAACCTAAGTAAAGTGTCATTATTCAGGATGGTAGCAAACGTCGCGGTGATAGGGGCCGGGGTCGTGGGCTTATCAACAGCTACCCGGATACAGCTGGCCCTGCCAGATGCGACAGTTAAAGTGATAGCAGACAAGTTATACTCGGAAACATGCTCGTTTGGGAGTGGTGGCGGGTTTCTGATGACTCTGTTCAAAGATTCTACAGAGGAAGAGGTGCAGCTACAAAGGTTAGTGGTGATTTACTATTCTTTACCAGGCGACAAAATTTTAGACATGTCCATATTGCAGATGCTAATTTAAAATTGGACTGCAACACGCGAAAGGGGGCATTCGCGTGAAGTGTCGTCTCCGATCAGCCTGCGCACTTCGTGCAGACTGATCCGAAACGACAATTTCCGTTTTTATGTAATTTTCTGTTTTGCTTAAGTCTACTGTAGCACAAAATCTAATGTAGTCGTAAAGTGCCGTCTCGGATTAGCCTGCGCAGGCTGATCCGGGACGACACTACGCAAATGTCCCTTTTCGCGTGTTGCAGGCCAATGTTGCACTTGTAAGATTTCTATTTGAAAGGGTAGAACTAGAAAATATTGTGAAAAAGGAGAGAATACCTGTAATAAGCATGTTCTCCTTTTCTAACGATGTTTTCTAAAGCTTCCTGTTGAGTCGTAAAAGAGAGAAAACGGGATTCTTTGGTGAAGAGTTACTACTAACACTTAATTGCTAAACAAATGGTATGGACATTCTCATTCTGCACAAAAGCTTCAGACTGATTTCCTTTTTTTGGGCTGAATATCTCTACAGACAGCGATCAGTGTAGATCTAAGATCAGAATGTACCTTATGTGCAGTCTGATCCTGTTCTACAATGTCTGCAAAAGCAACTGAACCCGGGTTCAGCGCTGGAGGGGTTAAAATATTTGAGTCGTGTTCTGTTAAAAAAAAAAACACATCTGGAAAAAGTATCGACCCAGTTCAGCCTGACACGGTTCGAAAGGTTTTGATATTAGTCAATCTTCAGCATGTCAAAGGACCAGTGTACCCCATGCTTCATTCAGTTGTTAGACAAAATGGACTGGACACCAAAGCTGGGCGGCAAAGGTCTAGATAAGTGTCACAAATCGATGTTTAACATTATCATGGACAGATAGCTAGATAATGCATTTTGGTGGAGATAAAAAGAAAACAAAATGCTGGTCCCTTGTCAAATACTCGCCCGATCTGTAGCTTTGGAACCAAATAAAACTGTTCCAACTTTTGGCAGTTTTTTTCCCCCGCTACAATGCTGAATAATGAATGAAACGATGGCAAATATGTTTTTTCCCCAAACAGGAAATGGGCTAAGAATTCGTGGGAACACTACAAAGAGCTTGCAACGGGTCCTTTAGCCGGTGAGGCTGGCGCAATGATCTGCATGGGATACGATCTGCTGAGAGAGGGAAGTAAGGTTAGTATCTGCCTGCATGCTCTGTGAAAAGGTGACTTATTGCATCTGCAAAAAGTTGAATGATTGATTGTCTTGAAGTTTAATGTCCTTTTAACGGCTTATGTCACATCACGGCGGTCAGTGCACCTACGCACTTGTTTCCTGGCTTTCTCGTACCAGTACTGACACAACTTTCTTTCGAAATTTTCTGACTACTTTTCTTACATGCATCAGAGGTGAGAGGCCAAAATCGCCGAAAAGAAAGTTTGCATCAACCGGGTATCGAACTCGCAACCATCAGGTCACGAGTCGGATACACTAACTACTGAGCTACCCGGCCTGCCTCTGCTCTGCAAAAAGTATCGACACATATCAGCCTGCACAGTCCTCGCTAAACTTCTTTGCTATCGGTCATTTTTTGCATGTCGAAAGACCATTCTACCCCATGATTAGGTCGATTGTTAAACAAAACGGATTTAATGGATCTTTAATTATGCGATGACTATATGGCCTGCAACACACGAAAAGGGGCATTCGGACATTCGCGTAAAAGTGTCGTCTCGGATCAGCCTGCGCAGTCCGCGCAGGATAATCCGAAACGTCACTTTCCGTTTTTATGTAATTTTCTGTTTTGCGCAAGTCTACTGTAGCAGAAAGTCTAATTTAGTCGTAAAGTGCCGTCTCGGATTAGCCTGCGCGGAGTGCGCAGGCTGATCCGAGACGACACTTTACGCAAATGTCCGAATGCCCCTTTTCGCGTGTTGCAAGCCATATAGTGCATCATGGAGATGTAATAACCCCCACCCCACTTTGCTACAGCATGGCTTATATCTTGCATGACAAGGACTTATAGACACATAATATCTATAGGGTGCTAGCGATAAAAAATAAGAGGAAGATCTAATGTTATTTGGACAATATGCGCAGTCACGACACAGTTAGCTGGCCTTAGATAGCATTTTACCTCATCTCGTCTATTGTATTTCATTTCCTGTTTCAGGCTCCGTTACACGCAGAATTTAATTTCAACTACCGACGCCTTCCTGACGACGAGCTAAAGAAACTGGGATTTCCGGCTATGTATAAGTATGAATTTATCTTAAAATCTCAACAAACCTCAAAATGCACGCTGTCTGATTGATCGAATTATGAGTTGAGTCAGATCTGGAGCAGTTTTCATTTTTTTCCCCCACGCGGTTTTCACGAGATATGACGTAATCGACAATTTCAGAAACAATGGAAAGACTAAGTTTACATGGAAACAATAAGATCTGGCTGCAATAAACCAGGTACATGTACTGATATTCAAAACTTAGACTATGCAAATGTAGTTGTCTGGATAGGTGCTCATATATTGCTAATCCAGGTATGTTAAATAACGAGATACCGAATATTTGTAGATTTTTTTTTTTTAATACTCTAACCTGTCCGAAAAAGCATCTATATAATGAAAACTGGCATGCTAAACTTTTAAACATTTTCAGGGTCGGATACCAGTCAACAACGGTTATACTGGACCAAAGAAAGTATTTGAAATTTTTAATGAACAGGTAAGATTTATAATGCTTATCGTCTGGGAAATCTTTCACATGTATCTCGACTGTTGACCTTTTTCGATGAAAAGTTAGCCAATGGATCAATGAATCCTCTTCCTTGTATTCGCTAACGCATCAAAATAATTTGAGTCACGCTCTGACTAAAGGGGGCTTAATGCATCCCCGTGATGCATTAAAGATATATCTACACTCGTTTCAAGTCAGTTTTTAATCCATTTCATCTTAATCTTATCTAACTATAATCATTCTTGTATCTTCTGCCAAATGCTGCATCTGACGGTTGCATAGATTACGACCAATAAGAATTGCATTTCATTTTCATGGGGCCATCAAGAAATCATTTTGTGACGTTTCCGGTTTTAAATCGAAGACTTCTAACATGTATTTACCCCTTACAACGTATGAATGGGTGATTTATCTATGTTCACAGAGGTGACTAAATTTTGAACCTTTCTAGAGTCTATCAAATTTTTACAGCATTTTTTTCCCCCTCTCTCTCTAGCTGTTAGGATTTTTTGTAAACACAGCAATTCATCACATAATTATGGATCCCTAAAATCCATTTTGTGTAACAACAAACTGAATCATAATGTAAACTGGTCCTTTGACATGCACAAAATCTACCGATAGCAAAAAGTTTCGACCCAGGTCAGCCTGCGCGGAATGCGCAGGCTGACCTGGGTCGGTACTTTCTGCAGATGCCTTTAACCCCCTGTTCACAGAACATGGCTCGTTTTGATTCTCTTTTTTATTAGATTTGTCACCAAACATTTCTTTTCCGACTATCGGTATATAAATGGGAAATTCGCCAAAGGTCTTGCGCTATTAATGTCAGTTTCCTTTCCCTTTTACAAACAAACTATAGAATAAACCTTCCATAACTGATGCTTATTTATTTTTAATCGCACATGAACTACCGCAAAACCATCGTTTAAAGTCAAGAAAATGTGGTATGAAGGCAAATATTCAATGAGCAAACCATCTTTTAATAAAGGGTCCTGCGTGGTTCAGTGTAAGACTTAAGACCCCGGGTTCGAGCCTCCCGGGAAGCACTTGGTTTTAAGTGTAAGTGTCTTGGGCAAGACACTTCAGAGCCCTAGCCTAGTATTGGCGAAACCCAGGACAAACATCAGTATGTGAACTGTCGCCATGGTATGACTGAAATAATGTTAAAAACGTTGTAAAACACTATTCGATCAATAATTGAATGTCTCAGTAAAGCAATAAGGCAACTTTGTTTTTGTTTTTAAAGATTTTTAGCCAGAGGAGGTTTGGTAGAAAAGAGGAAAATCGGTAGTTTACAGGAGGTAGGTTTTTTTTTCTCCCGCTCTTTTTAATTCCATTTTCCTTACATTTTCACCAATCTTTGTCTAATCTAAGACCAGTGCAGCCGAATTTACGATTTTCTGCGAAATTCACATTTTTTTTTGGTAGATTTTAGGAAAGACTCGCCGAGTCCTAGTTGCTAAATTGTCCAAGGCGGATTGATTTTTCCGTCCATTTATCGGCGTCACCGTCACTTCCCACCCCTAAGGCTGTTAGTCATGTTACGGGGGAATAGTGCAAGATACAAGACGACACCCATCCTAAGTAACTCATGGTTATTTAACGTGCTCGGTGTATAGCACTGTCACACTGAATCTAGGTTTAACGCATCATCCGAAAAAAACGGCAAGTATTTTTTTGATGGTCAGCCGTGGAGCTCAAACCCACACCATCAAATGGCACGAGACTTGATGTTTATAAGTCCTAGGCTCTACGACATGAGAAAGTCGGGCTGGTCAACTGATGGGCGGAACTACTTATTTAGCATATATGACTTTGATTTTAGACTGCGCCGTTTGATCAGGTTTAGTGATGGTCATTTGCGACAATACTCATTTCTTTGTCACCAGTGAACCCTAATATCGACTTTGCTCATGTTGAAAAGCCGTGGCTAAATAGCAGTGTTTAGTGCTGTACTAATTAAAGAGACCAGGAACACATTCATACGTTCACTGTCCACCGTTAGAGATTCTTTGTCATTTAGAATGTAGAATGTTTTCCAAAATTTTCTCAAATATCTTCTACCCGAAGGCCATTAGAGCACTGACATGTTTGGTAAAGAGTTAAACTTTACTATTGGTACTCAGAACAATCTTGCAAAATCTGAAGAAAAAAAATCAACAAATGGGACAGTGAAAAATCAAGATCAGACTGTAAGTTCCGTGTAGCCTGATCTTGTCCTATACTTTCCGTACTGAAAAACGCACAGAGTCGCTCCAAACAGCTTAAGAGGTAACGTATAGTATACCTCTTTCACTGACAAACTTTTTCTATTAATTTATATTATTATATCAGTTAGCTGGTAAATACGACGTGGTAGTAAACTGTGCGGGGACAGGCAGTAAAGAACTTGCTAGAGACGACAAGGTTTTCCCTGTGAGAGGAGTTATTGTACGGGTAAGTACGAAAGAAAAAAAAAATCCCTTTTTAGCACACTGAAAAATGTAAAGGGATGCTCTGATTTGGTCGACCGACGCGGACTGGTTCCAGTCAACAGCACAAGACTAGGCCTGGTACTGGAAAGAACCTTGCCAAAGAATACGCCTTCACAACCAGCCCTATTGCTGAAGATCGAACTTCAATTTCCATGGTCACAAAGCCAACGAGGGCTTCTGTCTATCTGTCTTTTCACTCTTTCTGTAGCTTTGTCCATATATCGTACCTGCTATGTAAAAAGATATCTAAAACATACAGTAAATATTTCAAACGAGTGAAAGATTTTAAAGAAAAATTCTCTCTTGGCCAAATAAATCAACCCGGCCTCTCTCGAAAGCTGGAAATACAATCCACTGAAACTCGGAAAGATTTTTATCTTACAGACTTGATTAAACAAGCGGACAGTATAGATCAATAATGAGACTGCACGTTCTGTATAGTCTGATCTTGATCTATGCCGTCCGCAAAAGTCCCCAGCTTTTCGTCCATGCCGCTGAAGTAAGTTCACTTTTTCTTTTCACTTCAGGTGAAAGCACCGTGGATAAAGCATTGGGTATTTACTGATGATTTAACATACTTTTTTCCAGGGTAAGTAAAGAAATATTGTTTGTCTGATTATTGGTGGTTGGTTTTTTCGTGGGAGTGTCCTTGAGCAAGGCACTTCAGAGCCCTAGCCTAGTACTGGTAAAACCCAGACCTATACATGCATATGTGAGCAATCGCCGTGATATGACTGGAATAATGGTGAAAGCGGCGTAAAACATCATCCAATCAATTGATGGTTGGTTGCTTTGGTGTTTAACGCCGCTTTTGTAAGTTATATAGCGGCGATCAGTTCACCTATCCGTGTTGCCCTGGAACTTTTTCAAACAGTACTTCGCACAATTTTCAGTTATATACCTGCGACCAGTTCACCTGTTGTCCTTGAACTCCTTTACCCGAACTTCGCACTATTTTCTTAGTAATATGGCGGCGACCAGTTTACCCGTGATGTCCCGAAACGTTTTCAACATGTACTTCGCATAATTTTCCCACTTATATAGCGACAACCTGTTAAAATGTGTTGTCCTTGAACGCCTTTACCCGAACTTCGCTCAATTTTCCCAGTTATATCGCGGCGACAAGTTCACCTTTCTTTGCTATCCTGCTACTCTTTTACCTGTACTTCGCACAATTTTCCCAAGCCACATGCTGCTTTCCCACATAAATACCATCAAAACAATGTTCAGCAATGAGAGAGGAATGAATCCAGTCGCAATGACTATCACCCTCGGAAAGAAAATTGGTCGAGCTAGGAATCCAACCAGCTATCTCTGGGTTTCATAGACCTGAGATGTTTTCAGAAGGCTTGTTCTTCAGAGTCGTTCCAACTCGGGATTGTGTGATAAGGGGGTTAAAGAAACTTGATATCATGTCAGAATAAATCACAGGAACGGGATTGATTACTCATTATGAGAGGAAGATCCACTAAAAAAAGAAGAGCCATGCATCTGCAAAAAGTATCGACCCATGTCAGCCGGTGCAGTCAACACAGGCTGACATTGGTCGAAGCTTTTCCTTTTTGTAAATTTTATGCGTATCTAAGGACCGTTCTAACCCTATTTCTAGTCAATTGTCAGACGAAATGGATTTTACGGGTCAATACTTGTGATGTGTTGCTGGGTGTAATGCATTACGCCCACCTCTTTTGCCAGAGCATAGTTCAAATATATTTAAGAATATTACTCTTGCACTACTCTCCTTTCAGAGAGAACTACTTAGGTCTGGGAGGGTATAAAACCCCGGGTAAAACAAGCCTAGAGGTCAAACAAGAGGAGGTCGACGACATACTAGAACGATGTTACAAACTTTGTCCTAATTTAAAGGTAATTTTTATATCAGAGCTGTACTCTGGGAAAAGGCGGTTTAAACCTTTTAGCAAGCGACACATTTATAGACTGGTTCAAACTGAAAGCATTTTGCAGTCGACAAACTACAGGTGACCTGAAGGACATAATTTGTCCTTGATAAAATTGAAAATGTCGTAGGAAAAGGAGAAACTGCTGGTAACCAGCATTTTCTCCTTTTCTCACAATATTTTCAAAAGCCTTCTTCCCCAGGGGCGACACACATGACCAAGGACAAATTATGAAACGTTTCATTGCCTAAAACGCTTTTAGAAGTCGTCTATAACATTATCTCGAAAAGACTAACACAATTTATTGTGTTTGGCATCCATATTCGGAAACGTAAACATCTCGTGTAAAAGATGAATGAAGCTGTTTTCTCTTATTTTAAGCGTTTGAATTGGAAATATTTGTATTTGAAACAAAGGGTTATTAAAAATGCAAGTGACAAATTCAAATTCTAGTTTTGTCGTCGTCTTGTGAAAATACAAATAGAGTTTTAATGTGCGCACAAAATTTCTACCTTTTTTTTTGGATCGTCTCTGATGCGATCTGTCAAGTACTAAAATCGTATGCTGGGACAGTTATCTGCACTTATCATATTGACATTGCACTCAGGTTCACCGGGTATTTCAGGTAGATTGGTTGAAATATTTCAGGGTGCAGAGATCGATCACACATGGGCCGGATTGAGGCCGGGCAGGCATATGATACGGGTTGAAACTGAGACACTTAATTTCGAAAAAGGACAATTGAAGGTAAGCAGTGGTTGTTTTTACACTACATAAGTCACTGATAATGTACGCATAAACAATGGTTCTAAGAAGGTGATGAAGTTTTAGGTCTCACTTTCTTATGTCAACCGTCAAACTTAAATCTCTGTATGTCAAAGGAGCATTCTATCTCATGATTCAGTGGTTATGATACAAAACAGGTTTTGAGGATCCATAACTTTGTGATGACTTGCCTTATTTTAATGCCTCACGGAGACGAATTAAACCCCCTTTTGCTAGAGTGCCACACATATCAATTTGAACAGTATATCTTCAGCAAGAAGCAGGCTTCTATGTACTGTTTCATATTGCACATTGAGGTACTAATATACTCAAGTGCTACTCTGATTTGTGCCACATAAGAGGAAAAAAAGTTGAAAATGGCAATAACCTTTTACCACACAATTTTGAGTTTTAACCAACCTGAGAAAGAAGGCATTTTAAATCCTTATTAGAAAATGTGAAAATGCTGGTAACCTTGTCAAAGATATAGAGGATATTTGTTTTTTTTTTCCGTGAAAGATCGAAATTTATTTCATTGAGACAATCATCGGTAATATTTTTTGTATAGATACTTGATTGATTGTTTGGTGTTTAACGCCGTTTTCAATATTTCAGTTATATTGCAGCTACCAAGCCGGGCTCGTTACAACTCGAGATTGTATGGTAAAAGGTTAATGCAACAAAACCAATACTATCGATAGAGTATCATTGTAAGAGTATATAACTTTCTCAACCAATTTCAGGTTGTACATAATTACGGACATCATTCCAACGGCGTTGGTTACTCCTGGGGTACAGCGAACGACGCCAAAGATTTGGTGCTTCAAGCATTAGGTCGAAAAGCAAAGCTATAGCGAAGCCACAGTGTTCGCTCAAACAACGTTTTCTAAGACAGCTTTACCAAACAATTCCGAGTTTCAACGACCTTGTCGAAGAAGGCTTTTGAAAACATTGTAGGTAATCCAGAAAATGCTGGAAAACCACATTGTTTTCGACACTATCAAAGACAAACTCAATCCTTTGTGTCACCTTTACTTTTATGCTGAATAAATGTTGTTATGTTGTGTTAGTTTCTTTGCAAGCGTTTTCGATTTGGACCAGTCTCAAATTTTGTCATCTGGTACCCAAAAGCATCACATGAGGGTACCAACACTTAGCTCTAGTTGCTTTTATAGTAAAAACTATTTAACGAACCGTGTCAAAAATATTTTGATTGTTGCCCGCTCTTGTGGCACGAATTCCCCCCTTTTTAAAGTAAAACCATTCAGTCCCCTTAATAAACCCAAGAGTCATTTTCAGTTCAGAAATAAGTGCAATTCAAAGGTTACCTTTGTCCAAAAGCAAAAGCAGACAACGTATGTCAAAAATCAGACTACACTTTTTGTGCTATCTGATCTTGATCTATACTGGCCGCAAAGGCAATTACAGTTGTGAAGATGTAATAAGGGTTAACTATTTACCAGATCCAAGATGTCTTCTTCCTGGGGTTCGTTAAAACTCAGAATTATGTGGTCAAAGGTAAACATTTGAAGCACCAAATTACCCCAAAAATGGACAATCTTTTTTCCCCTATTATCACTCAATTATCTTACAAAATATAATTTTTGAAGGTAACATACCCCTGGAATACTTTCTCAGAATTTCTGCAAAGGAAAAAGACATTTAATCATACTTAAATATGATATAAAAAGTAATATTTCATTAAGCGACGTCATGAAATACAATGGTCTAGCTAGTCATAAAAAAATAATACATTTCATAAGACAAGGTTTGCTCAAACAACAGCACAG
The DNA here is from genome assembly GCA_946811185.2 of Hippopus hippopus. Taxonomy (NCBI): domain Eukaryota; kingdom Metazoa; phylum Mollusca; class Bivalvia; order Cardiida; family Cardiidae; genus Hippopus; species Hippopus hippopus. The sequence goes on along the minus strand of OX328103.1, from coordinate 6,696,621 downwards.
TGATGGAGTAACATTTTTATATTTTCCCAGATTTTTCCAAGACATGAACGTGACAAAGAACTTTTATTTACTTTAAACTCTTCACCAAACAACAAAATTTTAAACTCGATCAAATTGGAAGCATTTGCAGACGACTAAATCAGTGTACCTCAAATTATGATTTTCTGCCTTTGTTAGGCTAGAAAACATTGTTGGAAAAGGAGAAAATGCTGGCAACCAGCATTTTCTCTTTTTCCAACAATGTTTTCAAAAGCCATCTCTTTAAGGGACGTTAAAACTCCGGATTGTGTGGTAAAGGGTTAACTCTTCACCAAACAACAAAGTATAGGACCTGTCCAAATTGCAGCATTCTGCAGACAGCAAAGTAAATGTGACTCGTAACTGACATTTGTTTACAGAAGGTTAGAAAACTTTGTAGGAAAAGGAGAAATGCCGGTTACCAGCATTTTCTTCTTTTTCCACAATGTTTTCAAAAGACTTCTTTCCCAGGGTCGTTAAAAGTCTGGATTGTTTTGTATTGTGTTTAAAAACTATGATTTCTCTACTTTGTACCAAATGACAAAATTTTAGACTTTTCCGAATTGAGAGCATTTGCTGGCAAAGGATTAAATGGGACTTGAATGGCAATATTGGGCTGTGAAGAAGTAGAAAATATTGTAGGTAAAAAGCAGAAAATGCTGATTACCAGCATTTTCTCTTTTTTTCCCCACAATGTTTCCTACTTAGAGAAAATGCTGGTAAAGAGCATTTTGTCATTTTCCCACAATGTTTTTAGAAGCTTTTCTTCCTCTGGCTGTGAAAGAGTAGAAATCATTGTAGGTAAAAACCAGGAAAATGCTGATTACCAGCATTTTCTCTTTTTTCCCCCACTATGTTTTTTACTTGGAGAAAATGCTGGTAACCAGTACTTTCTCCTTTTCCACAATAGTTTTAACTTTTCTTCCTCTGGGTCATTGAAACATGGGCTTGTTCAGTAAAGGGTTATTTACATCATACTGCAAAGCTTCAAATCATCATCTTATTACAAGTTAGTTATCTTATGTAAAATTATTATATTTATTATATACCTGAAAACTTTCCTGCCAAAATACATGTCGCACGTGGATAAAATATCACACTCAATAAATAAAATCCGTATCAAGACATTGTGAAATAACATTTCGAATATGATATGATGCGGAATATGTATGTATTGATTTGCAATTTGATTGGTCAAAATTTTTCCCAGGAATACTCATCTGCCATTCATGAAAACAAAGTTACTGGCCAATACACCATTATTTGTTTTATTTTGTTTACTGTTTTTGGATAAAATGTCAATAATTTGCAATATATTGTTGTTGAAAGGTGCAGGTATATAACAAGAGGAATATTATGCTGCAGTAAATTTCCTGGCACTAGTATTTGCTTCTCGCCCCACAAGAAAATTCTGGCATCTCGCTGTACCTTTGGTCTCGCGCAATATCAAATTTTGTCACACTGCTTGAATCAAATACAAGCTTCAGGAAAAATTAATACAACATAATATTCATTCTTTATTTCTTACTCCCAACTTTTAACGACCCTAAAAGAGAAGGCTTTTGAAAACATTGTGGGGCAAGGAGAAAATGCTGGTAACCAGCATTTTCTCCTTTTCCCACAATATTTTTTTTCCCAATCAAAGACAGAAATTTTCACTTTAGCAACATTTTACTTGTCGTCTGCAATTGCTTTAAATTTAGTCTGATCTACACTTTTGTCATTTGGTTAAGAGATCGTGTGTACCGGTATGTGTAGTGTGCCATCTGCCTACCTATAATTATGTCTTTTTGGATATCATTTCTGATAAAAAATGTATCATGGCAAAAATATTTAACTCTTATCAAATCTCAGTTTTAGACTGGTCCAAATTGAACGCATTTGCAGACAACAAATTAAATATTCACTGGATGATAAGATTTGTCTGTGATAGGGTGGTAAACATTGAGGGAAAGGAGAAAATACTGGTATTTTCTCTTTTTCCCACAATGTTTTTAAAAGGCTTCTTCCCAAAAGTCGTTAAAACTCAGGATTGTGTGGTAAAGAGTTAAGAACTTGGTAGTTTTGTGAAAACTAGCTCTTTACAAAAGAAGCCAGCATTCTAAATGACCCAGAGGTATTTGAAAAGGTATACCAAAAGGTATTTAAAAACATTTTGGAAAAAGTGAGCTTTTTGCTTTTAAGGCTTCAAGAAGGAACTTACATGTAGGAAACACTTTGAGTTAGTCTTTCCTGAATGTCGCCCTCACATGAACATAACTACAGCCATATCACGGCTACCAGTTCAACTATCCATGCATTCCTTGACTCCCCTTTGTCGATATGCTGCAAAACATTTTTTCCAAGCCACTGGCTCCTTTCTCACAAACAAAAATATTGAAATAATCTTCACTTGTCAGAGAAGTTAATTTTATCTCTATGACTACTGTCAATCCTAGAAAAGAGTTCGATGGAACCAGGGTTCAAGCCCAGTACCCTTGCATAACCAATTCTGTCTGTCACTAATTGAGTTATTAGGCTCAGCGAAGAATTAAAAAGTCAGACAGACAGATAGAGAGACAGACAGAGATATATAGAGATATGGGGAGGCCCAGAGAGTAGGGGAGGGAGAAGACCAATGAATATAAGAATATTCTTACAACACTGGATCCCTGACCAACAATCTGTGGTACATACAAACATTATTTACATGGCAGCTTCATCCAGGTGTCTCGTTTCAACTGTTACTTACTCGTGGGTCTTTACCATGCTGTGAAATGAGAGAAAGAGATGGATGCAAGAATAAAGGATATATACTTCCTAACTTTACACAGGTATATCTTCAAGCAATTGCCCCTTCCCCCCCCGAGGTTTCTTTTACCAGTACTTCGCACATTTTCTTCAAGCAACTGGCTGCTTTTTCCACAAAAGCATCATCAAAACAATCTTCAGTAGTAAAACAGGGATGAATCTTGTCGCAAGCAACGACTACCATCAGTTTTGTGTAAGAGTGGCCTAACTGAAATTCTTCCTCACATCCATCTGGATGTTTAAGCCATATTTGTTATTATGCTACTAGCCTTTGCAATGGGTTAGATTACAACACTGTCACAGGGATGGAAGGGGAGGGATGACAAAAAAATACCACTTACATGACTGGATCTGTCACCAACAATCTTTGTTACATACAAGCATATTCACTTGGTAGGCTCATCCAGGTGCCTCTTCCATCAGGTGTTACTTATCAGTCGATCTTGACTCTGCTATAAAAGCACAGGGGGTGAGAGAGAGAGAGAGAGTCAGTCAGTCAGTCTGAGAGTCAAGGGTATCTAATATTTCCATGGTAGATTTATACAGATATGTCATAAAGTAAGTGGTCCTTTTCCCTGAGGTTTTTGATACCAGTACTTTGCACAAAATTCTCTAAGCCACTGGCTGCTTTCATACACTTACATTATCAAATCAATGCCCAGCAGTCTGACAGGTATAGACCTCGTTTCAAGCAATGACTATCACCAGTCAAGTGAAACAGTTTGGCCAAGCTCAGATTCCATGCGGCCTGGGACACGGGAAAAGGGGCATTCGAACATTTGCGTAAAGTGTCGTCTTGGATCAGTCTGCGCAGGCTAATCCAAAACGACGCTTTCCGTTTTTATGTAATTTTCTATTTTGCACAAGTCTAATGAAGAACAAAATCTAATGTAGTTGTAAAGTGCCATCCCAGATTACCTAGCGCAGACTGTGCAGGCTTATCCGAGACGGCAGTATGCAAATGTCTGAACGCCCCTTTTCGCGTGTTGCAAACCATGTTACATCCATTTGAGTTGTAAGCTGGTAATTGCCTTTACTGAACTTCTGAGCTTGATAATAGGTTAACCCTTTACCAAACGACAAAATTTTAGCCTTGTCCAAATTCAAAGCATTTGCAGACGACAATTTCAGTGTAGCTCAAATGGTGCAATTTTTCATTGATAGCATAGAAAACATTGTGGGAAAAGAAGAAAATGCTGGTTACCAGCATTTTCTCCTTTTCCCACAATGTTTTCAAAAGACTTCTTTTCCCAGGGTCGTTAAAAGTTGAGATTGTGTGGTCATGGGTTAAAGGGTCAACTTGTTAGAGGGAGGGAGCGAGAGGATGGGGTAATGAATATACATGTAACAGTAATTTGCATGACTGGATTTTAGAGTAACAATTAATGGGAGACAAAGGTGTATTCACTTCGAGTTTCATCCCGATGCCTCTTCCATCAGCTATTACTTACCTATGTGTGTAGCTGTAAAACTGAGAGAGAGAGAGACTACATTGTAAAGATGATTCTTATAATAGCTGTAAGAGGGTAAATAGCCAAATAGCCAAGATTGGATTCCATGAAAAATCCCTTTGGATTGTGAGCATTTATGTTACTGATTTGAAGCCACTGGCTGCTTTTGTACATCCTTTTGGATTGTAAACCATACATGTTACTGACTGAATTTCTGGGTTTGGCATTGAGATATGTGGTCCAATTGTGAGGGAGGGATATAATATAAAGTAACTTACCTTACTGGACCTCTTAACAGCAATCAATGTTAGACAGGTGGCTTCATCAAGGTGTTTGTTCCATCAGCTATTACTTATCTGGTTGTCTTGCTGTAAAATATGAAAGAGAGAGAGAGAGAGGGGCAGACAGAAATTTAAGGGCATACAATTTTTCCATGGTAGCACTATATAGATAATTATGTCTTAAAGCAAGTGGCTCAATTTCCAGAGGGTTTTGATACCATTACTCAACAAAACATTTTCTCGAAGCCACTGGCTGCTTTCCTACATAACTTTCGATTGTTAGCTGTGTATGTTACTGACAGAATTTCCAGGTTTGGCATTGTGGTAAGTTGTCAAATAAAGGGAGGGAGGAAGGGGTGGATGAATATAAAAATAACTTACATGTATGGATCTCTGAGCAGCAATCTATGGTACAGATAGGCATATCCACCTGGTTTCTTCATCCAGGTGTCTGTTACATTAGCTGTTACTAACCTGGTTGTCTTGCTGTAAAATATGAAAGAGAGAGAGAGAGAGAGAGAGAGAGAGCACGCGCGACAAAAAGACTTTCAAGAGTATACAATTTTTTTATGGTACCTTTATACAGGTAACTGTTTTTAAGCAAGTGGTTCAATTTCAAGGGGTTTCTGATACCAGGGCACCGTTTTACTAACAGTTCGTAAGTTTTTACGTACGAATTTTCGTAACTTTACGCCTACATTCAGATTTACAAAATTCGTAAATCCGTTTTACTAAACTTTTGTAAGTTTGTGAATTTGCGTAAGTAAGTATTTCCGTAACTCTTCAAATGCAGGCAGAAACAGTAGTTCCAGCGCTTTTGTTACCTAGGTAAATAGCGCGTGCCGTTCAACTAGAGGAAAATGTGACATAATTCACGCACATTTACCCTACATTTCCCGTGCCTTATGTCATCTCATACGTCAGCCTCTTACATCCAACATGGATACTGTACGTGTGAAAATCTTCTAAAAATGAAATTTATGACTTTTGCGGATAACTCTGAGGATTATTATAATGTTTAATTTTTCTCAAATTTCTCCCTCTATAATGACGCAATATAAAAAAAAATGGCCCCAGATTTCGGCCTATGTTGTTACTTACGACTGATAGTTTTGTACATAGAGTTACGCAAAAACTTACGTTCGAACTTAGCTACGAAAACTTTAGTAAGACGAAAACTCAGAGTTACGTAAAAACTTACGAAAATCTTAGTTACGTTTGCGTAAGTAGTTTAGTAAAACGGTCCCTAGTACTTTGTAAAACATTCTCTCGAAGCAACTGGCTGTTTTTCTATACCTCTTTAGCTTGTAAGCCATCTTTGACTGACCGAATTTCTGGGTTTGGCATTGGGGGTACGTGGTAAAATTTTTAACAGGGAGGAAGGGAGATAATATAAAAGTAACTTGCATGACTGGACCTCTGCGCAGCAATCTATGGTACAGATAGGGGAATCCCCTTGATGGCTTCATCCACATGTTTGTTCCATCAGTTGTTACTTACCTTGTTGTCTTGCTGTAAAAAATTAGAAAGAGACAGACAGAGAAACAGACAGACATTTAAAGGCATTTCAGCGAATTATTTCTAGCGCAGAGAATTTCGTGAAATTTGACACAGAAACACTTCAAAGTATGTTCTTTCAATATGTGAAGAGATAATCAGACGTTGCCAGATGAACTAAAAAGTTCTGAGCCCACGAAGAACATAACCCTTTTTTCAAATTACACAAAAACCCAGTTATTGCAGCATACGTCAGAATTTTGTGATTAAAATCTGTAATTTCAGTCAAATCATGTTCTCTTTGTTTTAAATTCATAGTGAACAAACGGATCCTCTAACTTTGATGAGAAATTAACAGATATTTCAAATTAATGATATGCTATCTATGTTTCAATAAAACCCTTAGCCCACAAAATTGCTTATTTTATCACAGAAAATCAGGACATTATTTGACCCTCAAAAAAATCAAGAGCAAAGATTTTTCTCAGAAATATACATGATTATATCCTTTATCAAAAAATGCAAAAAAAGATAGGTTGCCAGGCTACTTTTCCCAATATTCGAACTCAATTACCTCCCTTGGAACAAAGAAAGTGACACAAAACACCCAAGATTTCAAATTACTTAGTAAGATGTATTATTTCTAGCACTAAATCATGTATTTTTTCACAATAAAGATTGTACTCTGTCAACCCTTACCTTGATATAGTCTCGATTTAACACTGGTATGGGACGGCTTTGGAAAACATTTTGGTAAAAGGAGTATTTGTTCATTACAAGCAATTGTTCCTTTCCCCACAACCTTTTCTGCACAAACGGTTCTTTTAATCTCATTTAAACCTTGTTTAATTTGTCGTCTGCAGCTTCTTTCAATTTTGAAGTTCCAATTTAATTCATCTAGGAAAGGGTTAATACTAAAAACATGTGGTATATTTTAATAGATGGGAGAATGGAAGAACAATACAAGTAGAACTGTCCAGAATTACTCAAAGGCATAGATTACTTACGAACCTTATAGCAAAATGAATCAAAGGATCCTGATTTCTATCAATACCCAGGAAAGAGGGTTAGAAAACGTTGAAAAGGAGAAAATACTTGTAATTTTCTCTTTTTACCACACTAAACTTACTATCCGGATAAGTAATGTCCGACAAATGTACTGTTTAGGAATGATTTACACCTTCATAAACTGATCTTTAAAAAAAAAAAAATGTATCTACCACTACTTTCTCCACGTCTTGCAGCAAAAATCAGTAGTCCAATAATAGTACTACAATCAGACAAAGTTACGCGCTAGAAAACAGAAGCGAAGGCACATGTGCAAAAATGTTGCGCACTGACAACCCGATCAAACGTCATTAAGGGCATACAATTTTTCCATGGTAGCACTTTTATCGGTTATTGTGTCTTTAAGCAAGTGGATTAATTTAAAGAGGTTTCTAATACCAGTACTCAACAAAACATTATCTCTAAGCCACTGGCTGCTTTCCTACATACCTTTCGATTTTAAGCTATGTATGTAACTGACTGAATTTCTCTTTTTGGCATTGGTGTGCATGGTCAAATTGTCAGAGGGAGGCAGGGAGTGAGGAGATGGATATAAAAAAATTGCGTAACTGGACCTCTGAGCAGATATTTATTGTACAGACAGGGGTATCCACTTTGTGGCCTCATCTAGGTTTCTGATACGATGGCTTTTCATTATACTCTCTCAAAGCCTCCTGCAGCTTTCCTGTATACTTTTTGATTGTAAGCCGTGTATTTCAGTGAGCTTCTGCGTTCGGCATCAGATTGTCACAGGAAAAAATGGAGGGCATGAATAGAAAGATAACTTACATAACTGGACCTCTTAGCAGCAATCACTGGTACAAATAGGGGTATCCACTTAGTTGCTTCATCCAGGTATCTGTTCCATCAGCTGTGACCTAACTTGTTGTCTTGCTGTAAAATATTAGAAAAAGAGACAGACAGACAGACAGACAGACAGACAGACCGACATTTAGGGGTATACAATTTTTCCATGGTAGCAGTTTACAGGTAATTATGTCTTTAAACAAGTGGTTCTTTTCCAAGAGGTTTTTGATAGAAGTACTCAACAAAACATTCCCTCAAAGCCACTGGCTTCTTCCCTACACCCCTTTGGATTGTTAGCTGTGCATGTAACTGGCTAAAATTCTGGGTGAGGCATTCAGATATGTGGTCAAATTGTCACCGGAAAGGAGGGAGGAGTGGATGAATATGAAAATAACTTACATGACTGGACCTCTCAGCAGCAATCTATGGTACAGATATAGGTATCCACTTGCTTGCTTCATCCAGGTGTCTGTTCCATCAGCTGTTACTTACCTTGTTGTCTTGCTCAAAATTTGAGAGACAGACAGACATAGAGAGAGTGACATGGAGACATTTAAGGGTATAACATTTTTAAATTGTAGCAATATACAGGCAATTATTTCTTTAATCAAGTAGTTCTATCCAAAGAGGTTTCTTATACCAGTATTCAACAAAACATTCTCTTACCTTGTTGTCTTGCTGTAAAAATATTAGAAAGAGAGAGACAGACAGACAGACATGTAAGGGCGTACAATTTTTCCTTCGTATCAATTTATAGGTCATTGTGTCTTTTAGCAAGTTGTTCTATTTCCAGAGGTTTCTGAAACCAGTAATTAACAAAACATTCTCTTGAAGCCACTGGCTGCTTTCTTACATCCCTTGGAGTTGTAAACTGTGTATGTTACTGACTGAAATTCTGTATTGGGCATTGTGATATATGGTCAAATTGTCACAGGGAGGGAGGGAGGAATGCTGGTAAATATTTAACAATAACTTACATAACTGGACCTCTCAGTGGCAATCTGTAATACACATAGGCATATCCACTAGGTTGCTTCATCCAGGTGTCTGTTCCATCAGCTGTTACTTACCTTGTTGTCTTGCTGTAAAAGATAACACAGAGAGAGAGAGAGAGAGAGAGAGAGAGACACACACACACACACACACAGAGAGACAGACAAAAAGAGACAGAGAGAGACAGACAAGCATTTAAGGGAATACAATTTTTTCTCTCTTTTTTATTAGCAAGTGGTTCGATATTCAGAGGGTTGTAATACCAATACTTTCCAAAACATTCTCACTAAGCAACTGGCTGCTTTCTACATCCCACTGGCTTATAAGCTGTCTTTCACTGACTCGTTGTCTGGGTTTCCATTGGGGTACGTTGTAAAAGTGTCACATAGATGGAGGTAGGGACGAAGGGGATGAATATAAAAATAACTTGCATGACTGGACCTCTGAGCAGCAATCCATGGTACAGATAGGGGGTATCCTCTTGCTTGCTTCATCCAGCTGTCTATTCCATCACCTGCTACTTACCTTGTTGTCTTGCTGTTAAATATTAGAAAGAGAGACAGACAGAAAAACAGACATGTAAGGGCATGCAATTTTTCCTTGGTGGCAATGTATAGGTTATTGTGTCTTTTAGCAAGTTGTTCTATTTCCAGAGGTTTCTGAAACCAGTAATTAACAAAATATTCTCTTTGAAGCCACTGGCTGCTTTCTTATATCCCTTGGAGTTGTAAACTGTGTATGTTACTGACTGAAATTCTGTATTTGGCATTGTGATACATGGTCAAATTGTCACAGGGAGGGAGGGAGGAATGCTGGTAAATATTTAACAATAACTTACATGACTGGACCTCTCAGTGGCAATCTGTTGTACACATAGGCATATCCACTTGGTTGCTTCATGCAGGTGTCTGTTCATTCAGCTGTTACTTACCTTGTTGTCTTGCTGTAAAAGATAACAGAGAGAGAAAGAGAGAGAGACAGAGAGAGACAGACAAGCATTTAAGGGAATACAGTTTTATCTCGGTTTCTTTTGAGCAAGTGGTTCGATATTCGGAGGGTTGTAATACCAGTACTTTGCAAAACATTCTCACTAAGCAACTGGCTGCTTTCTACATCCCACTGGCTTATAAGCTGTCTTTCACTGACTCGTTGTCTGGGTTTCCATTGGGGTACGTTGTAAAAGTTTCACATAGATGCAGGTAGGGACGAAGGTGATGAACATAAAAATAACTTGCATGACTGGACCTCTGAGCAGCAATCCATGGTACAGATAGGGGGTATCCTCTTCCTTGCTTCATCCAGCTGTCTGTTCCATCACCTGCTACTTACCTTGTTGTCTTGCTGTTAAATATTAGAAAGAGAGACAGACAGAGAAACAGACATGTAAGGGCATGCAATTTTTCCTTGGTAGCAATTTATAGGTCATTGTGTCTTTAGCAAGTTGTTCTATTTCCAGAGGTTTCTGAAACCAGTAATTAACAAAACATTCTCTTGAAGCCACTGGCTGCTTTCTTACATCCCTTGGAGTTATAAACTGTTTATGTTACTGACTGAAATTCTGTATTTGGCATTGTGATACATGGTCAAATTGTCACAGGGAGGGAGGGAGGAATGCTGGTAAATATTTAACAATAACTTACATGACTGGACCTCTCAGTGGCAATCTGTTGTACACATAGGCATATCCACTTGGTTGCTTCATCCAGGTGTCTGTTCCATCAGCTGTTACTTACCTTGTTGTCTTGCTGTAACAGGTAATAGAGAGAGAGAGACAGATAGACAGACAAAAAGTGACAGAGACAGACAAGCATTTAAGGGAATACAATTTTTTCTCTTTTTTTTAGCAAGTGGTACGATATTCAGAGGGTTGTAATACCAGTACTTTCCAAAGCATTCTCATTAAGCAACTGGCTGCTTTCTACATCCCACTGGCTTATAAGTTGTCTTTCACTGACTGGTTGTCTGGGTTTCGATTGGGGTACGTTGTAAAAGTGTCACATAGATGGAGGTAGGGACGAAGGGGATGAATATAAAAATAACTTGCATGACTGGACCTCTGAGCAGCAATCCATGGTACAGATAGGGGGTATCCTCTTGCTTGCTTCATCCAGCTGTCTGTTCCATCAGCAGCTACTTACCTTGTTGTCTTGCTGTTAAATATTAGAAAGAGAGACAGACAGAGAAACAGACATGTAAGGGCATATAATTTTTCCTTGGTAGCAATTTATAGGTCATTGTGTCTTTTAGCAAGTTGTTCTATTTCCAGAGGTTTCTGAAACCAGTAATTAACAAAACATTCTCTTGAAGCCACTGGCTGCTTTCTTACATCCCTTGGAGTTATAAACTGTTTATGTTACTGACTGAAATTCTGTATTTGGCATTGTGATACATGGTCAAATTGTCACAGGGAGGGAGGGAGGAATGCTGGTAAATATTTAACAATAACTTACATGACTGGACCTCTCAGTGGCAATCTGTTGTACACATAGGCATATCCACTTGGTTGCTTCATCCAGGTGTCTGTTCCATCAGCTGTTACTTACCTTGTTGTCTTGCTGTAACAGGTAACAGAGAGAGAGAGAGAGAGAGAGAGATAGACAGACAAAAAGAGATAGAGAGAGACAGACAAGCATTTAAGGGAATACAATTTTTTATCTTTTTTTTTAGCAAGTGGTTCGATATTCAGAGGGTTGTAATACCAGTACTTTCCAAAGCATTCTCACTAAGCAACTGGCTGCTTTCTACATCCCACTGGCTTATAAGTTGTCTTTCACTGACTGGTTGTCTGGGTTTCCATTGGGGTACGTTGTAAAAGTGTCACATAGATGGAGGTAGGGACGAAGGGGATGAATATAAAAATAACTTGCATGACTGGACCTCTGAGCAGCAATCCATGGTACAGATAGGGGGTATCCTCTTGCTTGCTTCATCCAGCTGTCTGTTCCATCAGCTGCTACTTACCTTGTTGTCTTGCTGTTAAATATTAGAAAGAGAGACAGACAGAGAAACAGACATGTAAGGGCATATAATTTTTCCTTGGTATCAATTTATAGGTCATTGTGTCTTTTAGCAAGTTGTTCTATTTCCAGAGGTTTCTGAAACCAGTAATTAACAAAACATTCTCTTGAAGCCACTGGCTGCTTTCTTACATCCCTTGGAGTTGTAAACTGTGTATGTTACTGACTGAAATTCTGTATTGGGCATTGTGATATATGGTCAAATTGTCACAGGGAGGGAGGGAGGAATGCTGGTAAATATTTAACAATAACTTACATAACTGGACCTCTCAGTGGCAATCTGTAATACACATAGGCATATCCACTAGGTTGCTTCATCCAGGTGTGTTCCATCAGCTGTTACTTACCTTGTTGTCTTGCTGTAAAAGATAACACAGAGAGAGAGAGAGAGAGAGAGAGAGAGAGACACACACACACACACACACACACAGAGAGACAGACAAAAAGAGACAGAGAGAGACAGACAAGCATTTAAGGGAATACAATTTTTTCTCTCTTTTTTATTAGCAAGTGGTTCGATATTCAGAGGGTTGTAATACCAATACTTTCCAAAACATTCTCACTAAGCAACTGGCTGCTTTCTACATCCCACTGGCTTATAAGCTGTCTTTCACTGACTCGTTGTCTGGGTTTCCATTGGGGTACGTTGTAAAAGTGTCACATAGATGGAGGTAGGGACGAAGGGGATGAATATAAAAATAACTTGCATGACTGGACCTCTGAGCAGCAATCCATGGTACAGATAGGGGGTATCCTCTTGCTTGCTTCATCCAGCTGTCTATTCCATCACCTGCTACTTACCTTGTCTTGCTGTTAAATATTAGAAAGAGAGACAGACAGAAAAACAGACATGTAAGGGCATGCAATTTTTCCTTGGTGGCAATGTATAGGTTATTGTGTCTTTTAGCAAGTTGTTCTATTTCCAGAGGTTTCTGAAACCAGTAATTAACAAAATATTCTCTTTGAAGCCACTGGCTGCTTTCTTACATCCCTTGGAGTTGTAAACTGTGTATGTTACTGACTGAAATTCTGTATTTGGCATTGTGATACATGGTCAAATTGTCACAGGGAGGGAGGGAGGAATGCTGGTAAATATTTAACAATAACTTACATGACTGGACCTCTCAGTGGCAATCTGTTGTACACATAGGCATATCCACTTGGTTGCTTCATGCAGGTGTCTGTTCATTCAGCTGTTACTTACCTTGTTGTCTTGCTGTAGAAGATAACAGAGAGAGAAAGAGAGAGAGACAGAGAGAGACAGACAAGCATTTAAGGGAATACAGTTTTATCTCGGTTTCTTTTGAGCAAGTGGTTCGATATTCGGAGGGTTGTAATACCAGTACTTTGCAAAACATTCTCACTAAGCAACTGGCTGCTTTCTACATCCCACTGGCTTATAAGCTGTCTTTCACTGACTCGTTGTCTGGGTTTCCATTGGGGTACGTTGTAAAAGTTTCACATAGATGCAGGTAGGGACGAAGGTGATGAACATAAAAATAACTTGCATGACTGGACCTCTGAGCAGCAATCCATGGTACAGATAGGGGGTATCCTCTTCCTTGCTTCATCCAGCTGTCTGTTCCATCACCTGCTACTTACCTTGTTGTCTTGCTGTTAAATATTAGAAAGAGAGACAGACAGAGAAACAGACATGTAAGGGCATGCAATTTTTCCTTGGTAGCAATTTATAGGTCATTGCGTCTTTTACCAAGTTGTTCTATTTCCAGAGGTTTCTGAAACCAGTAATTAACAAAACATTCTCTTGAAGCCACTGGCTGCTTTCTTACATCCCTTGGAGTTGTAAACTGTGTATGTTACTGACTGAAATTCTGTATTTGGCATTGTGATATATGGTCAAATTGTCACAGGGAGGGAGGGAGGAATGCTGGTAAATATTTAACAATAACTTACATGACTGGACCTCTCAGTGGCAATCTGTAGTACACATAGCCATATCCACTTGGTTGCTTTATCCAGGTGTCTGTTCCATCAGCTGTTACTTACCTTGTTGTCTTGCTGTAAAAGATAAGAGAGAGAGAGAGAGAGAGAGAGAGTGAGAGAAAGACAGACAAAAAGAGACGGAGAGAGACAGACAAGCATTTAAGGGAATAAAATTTTTTGTCTGTTTTTTATTAGCAAGTGGTTCGATATTCAGAGGGTTGTAATACCAGTACTTTGCAAAACATTCTCACTAAGCAACTGGCTGCTTTCTACATCCCACTGGCTTATAAGCTGACTTTCACTGACTCGTTGTCTGGGTTTCCATTGAGGTACGTTGTAAAAGTGTCACATAGATGGAGGTAGGGACGAAGGGGATGAATATAAAAATAACTTGCATGACTGGACCTCTGAGCAGCAATCCATGGTACAGATAGGGGGTATCCTCTTGCTTGCTTCATCCAGCTGTCTGTTCCATCAGCTGCTACTTACCTTGTTGTCTTGCTGTTAAATATTAGAAAGAGAGACAGAGAAACAGACATGTAAGGGCATGCAATTTTTCCTTGGTGGCAATGTATAGGTTATTGTGTGTTTTAGCAAGTTGTTCTATTTCAAGATGTTTCTGAAACCAGTAATTAACAAAACATTCTCTTGAAGCCACTGGCTGCTTTCTTACATCCCTTGGAGTTGTAAACTGTGTATGTTACTGACTGAAATTCTGTATTTGGCATTGTGATACATGGTCAAATTGTCACAGGGAGGGAGGGAGGAATGCTGGTAAATATTTAACAATAACTTACATGACTGGACCTCTCAGTGGCAATCTGTTGTACACATAGGCATATCCACTTGGTTGCTTCATCCAGGTGTCTGTTCCATCAGCTGTTACTTACCTTGTTGTCTTGCTGTAAAAGATAACAGAGAGAGAGAGAGAAAGAGAGAGAGACAGAGAGAGACAGACAAGCATTTAAGGGAATACAGTTTTATCTCGGTTTCTTTTGAGCAAGTGGTTCGATATTCGGAGGGTTGTAATACCAGTACTTTGCAAAACATTCTCACTAAGCAACTGGCTGCTTTCTACATCCCACTGGCTTATAAGCTGTCTTTCACTGACTCGTTGTCTGGGTTTCCATTGGGGTACGTTGTAAAAGTTTCACATAGATGCAGGTAGGGACGAAGGTGATGAACATAAAAATAACTTGCATGACTGGACCTCTGAGCAGCAATCCATGGTACAGATAGGGGGTATCCTCTTGCTTGCTTCATCCAGCTGTCTGTTCCATCACCTGCTACTTACCTTGTTGTCTTGCTGTTAAATATTAGAAAGAGAGACAGACAGAGAAACAGACATGTAAGGGCATGCAATTTTTCCTTGGTAGCAATTTATAGGTCATTGTGTCTTTTAGCAAGTTGTTCTATTTCCAGAGGTTTCTGAAACCAGTAATTAACAAAACATTCTCTTGAAGCCACTGGCTGCTTTCTTACATCCCTTGGAGTTGTAAAATGTGTATGTTACTGACTGAAATTCTGTATTTGGCATTGTGATATATGGTCAAATTGTCACAGGGAGGGAGGGAGGAATGCTGGTAAATATTTAACAATAACTTACATGACTGGACCTCTCAGTGGCAATCTGTAGTACAAATAGCCATATGCACTTGATTGCTTCATCCAGGTGTCTGTTCCATCAGCTGTTACTTACCTTGTTGTCTTGCTGTAAAAGATAAGAGACAGAAGGAGAGAGAGAGAGAGAAAGACAGACAAAAAGACACGGAGAGAGACAGACAAGCATTTAAGGATATACAATTTTTTCTCTGTTTTTTATTAGCAAGTGTTTCGATATTCAGAGGGTTGTAATACCAGTACTTTGCAAAACATTCTAAGCAACTGGCTGCTTTCTACATCCCACTGGCTTATAAGCTGTCTTTCACTGACTCGTTGTCTGGGTTTCCATTGGGGTACGTTCTAAAAGTGTCACATAGATGCAGGTAGGGACGATGGGGATGAATATAAAAATAACTTGCATGACTGGACCTCTGAGCAACAATCCATGGTACAGATAGGGGGTATCCTCTTGCTTGCTTCATCCAGCTGTCTGTTCCATCACCTGCTACTTACCTTGTTGTCTTGCTGTTAAATATTAGAAAGAGAGACAGACAGAGAAACAGACATGTAAGGGCATACACTTTTTACTTGGTAGCAATTTATAGGTCATTGTGGCTTTTAGCAAGTTGTTCTATTTCAAGAGGTTTCTGAAACCAGTAATTAACAAAACATTCTCTTGAAGCCACTGGCTGCTTTCTTACATCCCTTGGAGTTGTAAACTGTGTATGTTACTGACTGAAATTCTGTATTTGGCATTGTGATACATGGTCAAATTGTCACAGGGAGGGAGGGAGGAATGCTGGTAAATATTTCACAATAACTTATATGACTGGACCTCTCAGTGGCAATCTGTTGTACACATAGGCATATCCACTTAGTTTCTTCATCCAGGTGTCTGTTCCATCAGCTGTTACTTACCTTGTTGTCTTGCTGTAAAAGATAACAGAGAGAGACAGAGAGACAGAGAGACAGATAGACAGACAAAAAGAGACAGAGAGAGACAGACAAGCATTTAAGGGAAAAGATTTTTTTCTCTGTTTTTTTTTAGCATGTGGTTCGATATTCAGACGGTTGTAATACCAGTACTTTGCAAAACATTCTCACTAAGCAACTGGCTGCTTTCTACATCCCACTGGCTTATAAGCTGTCTTTCACTGACTCGTTGTCTGGGTTTCCATTGGGGTACGTTGTAAAAGTGTCACATAGATGCAGGTAGGGACCAAGGGGATGAATATAAAAATAACTTGCATGATTGGATCTCTGAGCAGCAATCCATGGTACAGATAGGGGGTATCCTCTTGCTTGCTTCATCCAGCTGTCTGTTCCATCAGCTGCTACTTACCTTGTTGTCTTGCTGTTAAATATTAGAAAGAGAGACAGACAGAGAAACAGACATGTAAGGGCATACAATTTTTCCTTGGTAGCAATTTATAGGTTATTGTCTTTTAGCAATTTGTTCTATTTCCAGAGGTTTCTGAAACCAGTAATTAATAAAACATTCTCTTGAAGCCACTAGCTGCTTTCTTACATCCCTTGGAGTTGTAAACTGTGTATGTTACTGACTGAAATTCTGTATTTGGCATTGTGATACATGGTCAAATTGTCACAGGGAGGGAGGGAGGAATGCTGGTAAATATTTAACAATAACTTACATGACTGGACCTCTCAGTGGCAATCTGTTGTACACATAGCCATATGCACTTGATTGCTTCATCCAGGTGTCTGTTCCATCAGCTGTTACTTACCTTGTTGTCTTCCTTTAAAAGGTAACAGAGAGAGAGAGAGAGAGAGAGAGAGACAAAAAGAGACAGAGAGAGACAGACAAGCGTTTAAGGGAATACAGTTTTATCTCGGTTTCTTTTCAGCAAGTGGTTCTATATTCGGAGGGTTGTAATACCAGTACTTTGCAAAACATTCTCACTAAGCAACTGACTGCTTTCTACATCCCACTGGCTTATAAGCTGTCTTTCACTGACTCGTTGTCTGGGTTTCCATTGGGGTACGTTGTAAAAGTGTCACATAGATGGAGGTAGGGACGAAGGGCATGAATATAAAAATAACTTGCATGACTCGACCTCTGAGCAGCAATCCATGGTATAGATAGGGGGTATCCTCTTGCTTGCTTCATCCAGCTGTCTGTTCCATCACCTGCTACTTACCTTGTTGTCTTGCTGTTAAATATTAGAAAGAGAGACAGACAGAGAAACAGACATGTAAGGGCATACAATTTTTCCTTGGTAGCAATTTATAGGTCATTGTGTCTTTTAGCAAGTTGTTCTATTTCCAGAGGTTTCTAAAACCAGTAATTAACAAAACATTCTCTTGAAGCCACTGGCTGCTTTCTTACATCCCTTGGAGTTGTAAACTGTGTATGTTACTGACTGAAATTCTGTATTTGGCTTTGTGATATATGGTCAAATGGTCACAGGGAGGGAGGGAGGAATGCTGGTAAATATTTAACAATAACTTACATGACTGGACCTCTCAGTAGCAATCTGTAGTACACATAGGCATATCCACTAGGTTGCTTCATCCAGGTGTCTGTTCCATCAGCTGTTACTTACCTTGTTGTCTTGCTGTAAAACATAACAGAGAGAGAGAGAGACAGATAGACAGACAAAAAGAGATAGAGAGAGACAGACAAGCATTTAAGGGAATAAAATTTTTTCTCTGTTTTTTATTAGCAAGTGGTTCGATATTCAGAGGGTTGTAATACCAATACTTTGCAAAACATTCTTACTAAGCAACTGGCTGCTTTCTACATCCCACTGGCTTATAAGCTGTCTTTCACTGACTCGTTGTCTGGGTTTCCATTGGGGTACGTTGTAAAAGTGTCACATAGATGGAGGTAGGGACGAAGGGGATGAATATAAAAATAACTTGCATGACTCGACCTCTGAGCAGCAATCCATGGTACAGATAGGGGGTATCCTCTTGCTTGCTTCATCCAGCTGTCTGTTCCATCACCTGCTACTTACCTTGTTGTCTTACTGTTAAATATTAGAAAGAGAGACAGACAGAGAAACAGACATGTAAGGGTATACAATTTTTCCTTGGAAGCAATGTATAGGTTATTGTGTCTTTTAGCAAGTTGTTCTATTTCCAGAGGTTTCTGAAACCAGTAATTAACAAAATATTCTCTTTGAAGCCACTGGCTGCTTTCTTACATCCCTTGGAGTTGTAAACTGTGTATGTTACTGACTGAAATTCTGTATTTGGCATTGTGATACATGGTCAAATTGTCACAGGGAGGGAGGGAGGAATGCTGGTAAATATTTAACAATAACTTACATGACTGGACCTCTCAGTGGCAATCTGTTGTACACATAGGCATATCCACTTGGTTGCTTCGTCCAGATCTCTGTTCCATCAGCTATTACTTACCTTGTTGTCTTGCTGTAAAAGATAACACAGAGAGAGAGAGTGAGAGAGAGAGAGAGAGAGAGAGAGAGACAAAGAGACAGAGAGAGACAGACAAGCATTTAAGGGAATACAATTTTTTCTCTTTTTTTTTAGCAAATGGTTCGATATTCAGAGGGTCGTAATACCAGTACTTTGCAAAACATTCTCACTAAGCAACTGGCTGCTTTCTACATTCCACTGGCTTATAAGCTGTTTTTCACTGACTCGTTGTCTGGGTTTCCATTGGGGTACGTTGTAAAAGTGTCACATAGATGGAGGTAGGGACGAAGGGGATGAATATAAAAATAACTTGCATGACTGGACCTCTGAGCAGCAATCCATGGTACAAATAGGGGGTATCCTCTTGCTTGCTTCATCCAGCTGTCTGTTCCATCAGCTGCTACTTACCTTGTTGTCTTACTGTTAAATATTAGAAAGAGAGACAGACAGAGAAACAGACATGTAAGGGCATGCAATTTTTCCTTGGTGGCAATGTATAGGTTATTGTGTCTTTTAGCAAGTTGTTCTATTTCAAGATGTTTCTGAAACCAGTAATTAACAAAACATTCTCTTGAAGCCACTGGCTGCTTTCTTACATCCCTTGGAGTTGTAAACTGTGTATGTTACTGACTGAAATTCTGTATTTGGCATTGTGATACATGGTCAAATTGTCACAGGGAGGGAGGGAGGAATGCTGGTAAATATTTAACAATAACTTACATGACTGGACCTCTCAGTGGCAATCTGTTGTACACATACGCATATCTACTTGGTTGCTTCATCCAGGTGTCTGTTCCATCAGCTGTTACTTACCTTGTTGTCTTGCTGAAAAAGAGACAGAGAGAGAGAGAGAGAGAGAGAGAGAGAGAGACAAAAAGAGACAGAGAGAGACAGACAAGCATTTAAGGGAATACAGTTTTATCTCGGTTTCCTATGAGCAAGTGGTTCGATATTCGGAGGGTTGTAATACCAGTACTTTGCAAAACATTCTCACTAAGCAACTGACTGCTTTCTACATCCCACTGGCTTATAAGCTGTCTTTCACTGACTCGTTGTCTGGGTTTCCATTGGGGTACGTTGTAAAAGTGTCACATAGATGCAGGTAGGGACGAAGGGGATGAATATAAAAATAACTTGCATGACTGGACCTCTGAGCAGCAATCCATGGTACAGATAGGGGGTATCCTCTTGCTTGCTTCATCCAGCTGTCTGTTCCATCACCTGCTACTTACCTTGTTGTCTTGCTGTTAAATATTAGAAAGAGAGACAGACAGAGAAACAGACATGTAAGGGCATACAATTTTTCCTTGGTAGCAATTTATAGGTCATTGTGTCTTTTAGCAAGTTGTTCTATTTCCAGAGGTTTCTGAAACCAGTAATTAACAAAACTTTCTCTTGAAGTCACTGGATGCTTTCTTACATCTATTGGAGTTGTAAACTGTGTATGTTACTGACTGAAATTCTGTATTTGGCTTTGTGATATATGGTCAAATTGTCACAGGGAGGGAGGGAGGAATGCTGGTAAATATTTCACAATAACTTACATGACTGGACCTCTCAGTGGCAATCTGTTGTACACATAGCCATATCCACTTGGTTGCTTCATCCAGGTGTCTGTTCCATCAGCTGTTACTTACCTTGTTGTCTTGCTGTAAAAGATAAGAGAGAGAGAGAGAGAGTGAGAGAAAGACAGACAAAAAGAGACGGAGAGAGACAGACAAGCATTTAAGGGAATAAAATTTTTTGTCTGTTTTTTATTAGCAAGTGGTTCGATATTCAGAGGGTTGTAATACCAGTACTTTGCAAAACATTCTCACTAAGCAACTGGCTGCTTTCTACATCCCACTGGCTTATAAGCTGACTTTCACTGACTCGTTGTCTGGGTTTCCATTGGGGTACGTTGTAAAAGTGTCACATAGATAGAGGTAGGGACGAAGGGGATGAATATAAAAATAACTTGCATGACTGGACCTCTGAGCAGCAATCCATGGTACAGATAGGGGGTATCCTCTTGCTTGCTTCATCCAGCTGTCTGTTCCATCACCTGCTACTTACCTTGTTGTCTTGCTGTTAAATATTAGAAAGAGAGACAGACAGAGAAACAGACATGTAAGGGCATGCAATTTTTCCTTGGTGGCAATGTATAGGTTATTGTGTGTTTTAGCAAGTTGTTCTATTTCAAGATGTTTCTGAAACCAGTAATTAACAAAACATTCTCTTGAAGCCACTGGCTGCTTTCTTACATCCCTTGGAGTTGTAAACTGTGTATGTTACTGACTGAAATTCTGTATTTGGCATTGTGATACATGGTCAAATTGTCACAGGGAGGGAAGGAGGAGTGCTGGTAAATATTTAACAATAACTTACATGACTGGACCTCTCAGTGGCAATCTGTTGTACACATAGGCATATCCACTTGGTTGCTTCATCCAGGTGTCTGTTCATTCAGCTGTTACTTACCTTGTTGTCTTGCTGTAAAAGATAACAGAGAGAGAAAGAGAGAGAGACAGAGAGAGACAGACAAGCATTTAAGGGAATACAGTTTTATCTCGGTTTCTTTTGAGCAAGTGGTTCGATATTCGGAGGGTTGTAATACCAGTACTTTGCAAAACATTCTCACTAAGCAACTGGCTGCTTTCTACATCCCACTGGCTTATAAGCTGTCTTTCACTGACTCGTTGTCTGGGTTTCCATTGGGGTACGTTGTAAAAGTTTCACATAGATGCAGGTAGGGACGAAGGTGATGAACATAAAAATAACTTGCATGACTGGACCTCTGAGCAGCAATCCATGGTACAGATAGGGGGTATCCTCTTGCTTGCTTCATCCAGCTGTCTGTTCCATCACCTGCTACTTACCTTGTTGTCTTGCTGTTAAATATTAGAAAGAGAGACAGACAGAGAAACAGACATGTAAGGGCATGCAATTTTTCCTTGGTAGCAATTTATAGGTCATTGTGTCTTTTAGCAAGTTGTTCTATTTCCAGAGGTTTCTGAAACCAGTAATTAACAAAACATTCTCTTGAAGCCACTGGCTGCTTTCTTACATCCCTTGGAGTTGTAAACTGTGTATGTTACTGACTGAAATTCTGTATTTGGCATTGTGATATATGGTCAAATTGTCACAGGGAGGGAGGGAGGAATGCTGGTAAATATTTAACAATAACTTACATGACTGGACCTCTCAGTGGCAATCTGTAGTACACATAGCCATATGCACTTGATTGCTTCATCCAGGTGTCTCTTCCATCAGCTGTTACTTACCTTGTTGTCTTGCTGTAAAACATAACAGAGACAGAAGGAGAGAGAGAGAGAGAAAGACAGACAAAAAGACACGGAGACAGACAGACAAGCATTTAAGGATATACAATTTTTTCTCTGTTTTTTATTAGGAAGTGTTTTGATATTCAGAGGGTTGTAATACCAGTACTTTGCAAAACATTCTCACTAAGCAACTGGCTGCTTTCTACATCCCACTGGCTTATAAGCTGTCTTTCACTGACTCGTTGTCTGGGTTTCCATTGGGGTACGTTGTAAAAGTGTCACATAGATGCAGGTAGGGACGAAGGGGATGAATATAAAAATAACTTGCATGACTGGACCTCTGAGCAACAATCCATGGTACAGATAGGGGGTATCCTCTTGCTTGCTTCATCCAGCTGTCTGTTCCATCAGCTGCTACTTACCTTGTTGTCTTGCTGTTAAATATTAGAAAGAGAGACAGACAGAGAAACAGACATGTAAGGGCATGCAATTTTTCCGTGCTGGCAATGTATGGGTTATTGTGTCTTTTAGCAAGTTGTTCTATTTCAAGATGTTTCTGAAACCAGTAATTAACAAACAATTCTCTTGAAGCCACTGGCTGCTTTCTTACATCCCTTGGAGTTGTAAACTGTGTATGTTACTGACTGAAATTCTGTATTTGGCATTGTGATACATGGTCAAATTGTCACAGGGAGGGAGGGAGGAATGCTGGTAAATATTTAACAAAAACTTACATGACTGGACCTCTCAGTGACAATCTGTTGTACACATAGCCATATCCACTTCGTTGCTTCATCCAGGTGTCTGTTCATTCAGCTGTTACTTACCTTGGTGTCTTGCTGTAAAAGATAAGAGAGAGAGAGAGAGAGAGAGAGAGAGACAGATAGAGAGACAAAAAGACACAGAGAGAGACAGACAAGCATTAAAGGGAATACAATTTTATCTCGGTTTTTTTTGAGCATGTAGTTCGATATTCAGTGGGTTGTTATACCAGTACTTTGCAAAACATTCTCACTAAGCAACTGACTGCTTTCTACATCCCACTGGCTTATAAGCTGTCTTTCACTGACTCGTTGTCTGGGTTTCCATTGGAGTACGTTGTAAAAGTGTCACATAGATGCAGGTAGGGACGAAGGGGATGAATATAAAAATAACTTGCATGACTGGACCTCTGAGCAGCAATCCATGGTACAGATAGGGGGTATCCTCTTGCTTGCTTCATCCAGCTGTCTGTTCCATCAGCTGCTACTTACCTTGTTGTCTTGCTGTTAAATATTAGAAAGAGAGACAGACAGAGAAACAGACATGTAAGGGCATGCAATTTTTCCTTGGTGGCAATGTATAGGTTATTGTGTCTTTTAGCAAGTTGTTCTATTTCCAGAGGTTTCTGAAACCAGTAATTAACAAAACATTCTCTTGAAGCCACTGGCTGCTTTCTTACATCCCTTGGAGTTGTAAACTGTGTATGTTACTGACTGAAATTCTGTATTTGGCATTGTGATATATGGTCAAATTGTCACAGGGAGGGAGGGAGGAATGCTGGTAAATATTTAACAATAACTTACATGACTGGACCTCTCAGTGGCAATCTGTTGTACACATAGGCATATCCACTTGGTTGCTTCATCCAGGTGTCTGTTCCATCAGCTGTTACTTACCTTGTTGTCTTGCTGTAAAAGATAACAGAGAGAGAGAGAGAGAGAGAGAGAGAGAGAGAGAGAGAGAGAGAGAGAGAGAGAGACACACACACACACACAGATAGACAGACAAAAAGAGACAGAGAGAGACAGACAAGCATTTAAGGGAATACAATTTTATTTCGGTTTTTTTTTTGAGCAAGTGCTTCGATATTCAGTGGGTTGTAATACCAGCACTTTGCAAAATATTCTAAGCAACTGACTGCTTTCTACATCCCACTGGCTTATAAGCTGTCTTTCACTGACTCGTTGTCTGGGTTTCCATTGGAGTACGTTGTAAAAGTGTCACGTAGATGCAGGTAGGGACGAAGGGGATGAATATAAAAATAACTTGCATGACTGGACCTCTGAGCAGCAATCCATGGTACAGATAGGGGGTATCCTCTTGCTTGCTTCATCCAGCTGTCTGTTCCATCACCTGCTACTTACCTTGTTGTCTTGCTGTTAAATATTAGAAAGAGAGACAGACAGAGAAACAGACATGTAAGGGCATGCAATTTTTCCTTGGTGGCAATGTATAGGTTATTGTGTCTTTTAGCAAGTTGTTCTATTTCCAGAGGTTTCTGAAACCAGTAATTAACAAAACATTCTCTTGAAGCCACTGGCTGCTTTCTTACATCCCTTGGAGTTGTAAACTGTGTATGTTACTGACTGAAATTCTGTATTTGGCATTGTGATACATGGTCAAATTGTCACAGGGAGGGAGGGAGAAATGCTGGTAAATATTTAACAATAACTTACATGACTGGACCTCTCAGTGGCAATCTGTTGTACATTTAGCCATATCCACTTGGTTGCTTCATCCAGGTGTCTGTTCCATCAGCTGTTACTTACCTTGTTGTCTTGCTGTAAAAGATAACACATAGAGAGAGAGAGAGAGAGACAGAGTGAGAGACAGATAGAGAGAAAAAAACAGACAGAGAGAGACAGACAAGCATTTAAGGGAATACAATTTTATCTCGGTTTTTTTTGAGCAAGTGGTTCGATATTCAGTGGGTTGTAATACCAGTACTTTGCAAAACATTCTCACTAAGCAACTGGCTGCTTTCTACATCCCACTGGCTTATAAGCTGTCTTTCACTGACTCGTTGTCTGGGTTTCCATTGGAGTACGTTGTAAAAGTGTCACATAGATGCAGGTAGGGACCAACGGGATGAATATAAAAATAACTTGCATGATTGGATCTCTGAGCAGCAATCCATGGTACAGATAGGGGGTATCCTCTTGCTTGCTTCATCCAGCTGTCTGTTCCATCAGCTGCTACTTACCTTGTTGTCTTGCTGTTAAATATTAGAAAGAGAGACAGAGAAACAGACATACAAGGGCATACAATTTTTCCTTGGTAGCAATTTATAGGTTATTGTCTTTTAGCAATTTGTTCTATTTCCAGAGGTTTCTGAAACCAGTAATTAACAAAACATTCTCTTGAAGGCACTGGCTGCTTTCTTACATCCCTTGGAGTTGTAAACTGTGTATGTTACTGACTGAAATTCTGTATTTGGCATTGTGATACATGGTCAAATTGTCACAGGGAGGGAGGGAGGAATGCTGGTAAATATTTAACAATAACTTACATGCCTGGACCTCTCAGTGGCAATCTGTTGTACACATAGCCATACCCACTTGGTTGCTTCATCCAGGTGTCTGTTCCATCAGCTGTTACTTACCTTGCTGTCTTGCTGTAAAAGGTAACAGAGAGAGAGAGAGAGAGAAAAAAATAGAGAGTGAGAGAGAGAGAGACAAAAAGAGACAGAGAGAGACAGACAAGCATTTATCTGTTTCTTTTGAACAAGTGGTTCGATATTCGGAGGGTTGTAATACCAGTACTTTGCAAAACATTCTCACTAAGCAACTGGCTGCTTTCTACATCCCACTGGCTTATAAGCTGTCTTTCACTGACTCGTTGTCTGGGTTTCCATTGGGGTACGTTGTAAAAGTGTCACATAGATGCAGGTAGGGACGAAGGGGATGAATATAAAAATAACTTGCATGACTGGACCTCTGAGCAGCAATCCATGGTACAAATAGGGGGTATCCTCTTGCTTGCTTCATCCAGCTGTCTGTTCCATCACCTGCTACTTACCTTGTTGTCTTGCTGTTAAATATTAGAAAGAGAGACAGACAGAGAAACAGACATGTAAGGGCATACAATTTTTCCTTGGTAGCAATTTATAGGTCATTGTGTCTTTTAGCAAGTTGTTCTATTTCCAGAGGTTTCTGAAACCAGTAATTAACAAAACATTCTCTTGAAGCCACTGGCTGCTTTCTTACATCCTTGGAGTTGTAAACTGTGTATGTTACTGACTGAAATTCTGTATTTGGCATTGTGATACATGGTCAAATTGTCACAGGGAGGGAGGGAGGAATGCTGGTAAATATTTAACAATAACTTACATGACTGGACCTCTCAGTGGCAATCTGTTGTACACATAGGCATATCCACTTAGTTCCTTCATGCAGGTGTCTGTTCCATCAGCTGTTACTTACCTTGTTGTCTTGCTGTAAAAGATAACAGAGAGAGAGAGAGAGACAAAAAGAGACAGAGAGAGACAGACAAGATTTAAAGGAATACAATTTTTTCTCTTTTTTTTAGCAAGTGGTTCGATATTCAGAGGGTTGTAATACCAGTACTTTGCAAAACATTCTCACTAAGCAACTGGCTGCTTTCTACATCCCACTGGCTTATAAGCTGTCTTTCACTGACTCATTGTCTGGGTTTCCATTGGGGTACGTTGTAAAAGTGTCACATAGATGGAGGTAGGGACGAATGGGATGAATATAAAAATAACTTGCATGACGACCTCTGAGCAGCAATCCATGGTACAGATAGGGGGTATCATCTTGCTTGCTTCATCCAACAGTCTGTTCCATCAGCTGCTACTTACCTTGTTGTCTTATTGTTAAATATTAGAAAGAGAGACAGACAGAGAAACAGACATATAAGTCATACAATTTTTCCTTGGTAGCAATTTATAGGTCATTGTGTCTTTTAGCAAGTTGTTCTATTTCAAGAGGTTTCTGAAACCAGTAATTAACAAAACATTCTCTTGAAGCCACTGGCTGCTTTCTTATATCCCTTGGAGTTGTAAACTGTGTATGTTACTGACTGAAATTCTGTATTTGGCATTGTGATACATGGTCAAATTGTCACAGGGAGGGAGGGAGGAATGCTGGTAAATATTTCACAATAACTTATATGACTGGACCTCTCAGTGGCAATCTGTTGTACACATAGGCATATCCACTTAGTTCCTTCATCCAGGTGTCTGTTCCATCAGCTGTTACTTACCTTGTTGTCTTGCTGTAAAAGATAACAGAGAGAGAGAGAGAGAGTGAGAGAGAGAGAGAGACAAAAAGAGACAGAGAGAGACAGACAAGCATTTAAGGTAATACAAGTTTTTCTCTTTTTTTGAGCAAGTGGTTCGATATTCAGAGGGTTGTAATACCAGTACTTTGCAAAACATTCTCACTAAGCAACTGGCTGCTTTCTACATCCCACTGGCTTATAAGCTGTCTTTCACTGACTCGTTGTCTGGGTTTCCATTGGGGTACGTTGTAAAAGTGTCACATAGATGCAGGTAGGGACCAAGGGGATGAATATAAAAATAACTTGCATGATTGGATCTCTGAGCAGCAATCCATGGTACAGATAGGGGGTATCCTCTTGCTTGCTTCATCCAGCTGTCTGTTCCATCAGCTGCTACTTACCTTGTTGTCTTGCTGTTAAATATTAGAAAGAGAGACAGACAGAGAAACAGACATGTAAGGGTATACAATTTTTCCTTGGAAGCAATGTATAGGTTATTGTGTCTTTTAGCAAGTTGTTCTATTTCCAGAGGTTTCTGAAACCAGTAATTAACAAAATATTCTCTTTGAAGCCACTGGCTGCTTTCTTATATCCCTTGGAGTTGTAAACTGTGTATGTTACTGACTGAAATTCTGTATTTGGCATTGTGATACATGGTCAAATTGTCACAGGGAGGGAGGGAGGGAGGAATGCTGGTAAATATTTAACAGTAACTTACATGACTGGACCTCTCAGTGGCAATCTGTTGTACACATAGGCATATCCACTTGGTTGCTTCGTCAATATGTCTGTTCCATCAGCTATTACTTACCTTGTTTTCTTGCTGTAAAAGATAACAGAGAGAGAGAGAGAGAGAGAGAGAGAAAAAGAGACAGAGAGAGACAGACAAGCATTTAAGGGAATACAATTTTTTCTCTTTTTTTTTAGCAAATGGTTCGATATTAAGAGGGTTGTAATACTAGTACTTTGCAAAACATTCTCACTAATCAACTGGTTGCTTTCTACATTCCACTGGCTTATAAGCTGTCTTTGACTGACTCGTTGTCTGGGTTTCCATTGGGATACGTTGTAAAAGTGTCTCATAGATGGAGGTAGGGACGAAGGGGATGAATATAAAAATAACTTGCATGACTGGACCTCTGAGCAGCAATCCATGGTACAAATAGGGGGTATCCTCTTGCTTGCTTCATCCAGCTGTCTGTTCCATCACCTGCTACTTACCTTGTTGTCTTGCTGTTAAATATTAGAAAGAGAGACAGACAGAGAAACAGACATGTAAGGGCATACAATTTTTCCTTGGTGGCAATGTATAGGTTATTGTGTCTTTTAGCAAGTTGTTCTATTTCAAGAGGTTTCTGAAACCAGTAATTAACAAAACATTCTCTTGAAGCCACTGGCTGCTTTCTTACATCCCTTGGAGTTGTAAACTGTGTATGTTACTGACTGAAATTCTGTATTTGGCACTGTGATATATGGTCAAATTGTCACAGGGAGGGAGGGAGGGAGGAATGCTGGTAAATATTTAACAATAACTTACATGACTGGACCTCTCAGTGGCAATCTGTTGTACACATAGGCATATCCACTTGGTTGCTTCATCCAGGTGTCTGTTCCATCAGCTGTTACTTACCTTGTTGTCTTGCTGTAAAAGATACAGAGAGAGAGAGAGAGAGAGAGACAAAAAGAGACAGAGAGAGACAGACAAGCATTTAAGGGAATACAGTTTTATCTCGGTTTCTTTTGAGCAAGTGGTTCGATATTCGGAGGGTTGTAATACCAGTACTTTGCAAAACATTCTCACTAAGCAACTGACTGCTTTCTACATCCCACTGGCTTATAAGCTGTCTTTCACTGACTCGTTGTCTGGGTTTCCATTGGGTACGTTGTAAAAGTGTCACATAGATGCAGGTAGGGACGAAGGGGATGAATATAAAAATAACTTGCATGACTGGACCTCTGAGCAGCAATCCATGGTACAGATAGGGGGTATCCTCTTGCTTGCATCATCCAGCTGTCTGTTCCATCAGCTGCTACTTACCTTGTTGTCTTGCTGTTAAATATTAAAAATAGAGACAGACAGAGAAACAGACATGTAAGGGCATACAATTTTTCCTTGGTAGCAATTTATAGGTCATTGTGTCTTTTAGCAAGTTGTTCTATTTCCAGAGGTTTCTGAAACCAGTAATTAACAAAACTTTCTCTTGAAGTCACTGGCAGCTTTCTTACATCCCTTGGAGTTGTAAACTGTGTATGTTACTGACTGAAATTCTGTATTTGGCTTTGTGATATATGGTCAAATTGTCACAGGGAGGAATGCTGGTAAATATTTAACAATAACTTACATGACTGGACCTCTCAGTGGCAATCTGTTGTACACATAGCCATATCCACTTGGTTGCTTCATCCAGGTGTCTGTTCCATCAGCTGTTACTTACCTTGTTGTCTTGCTGTAAAAGATAACAGAGAGAGAGAGAAAGAGAGAGAGTGAGAGAAAGACAGACAAAAAGAGACGGAGAGAGACAGACAAGTATTTAAAGGAATAAAATTTTTTCTCTGTTTTTTATTAGCAAGTGGTTCGATATTCAGAGGGTTGTAATACCAGTACTTTGCAAAACATTCTCACTAAGCAACTGGCTGCTTTCTACATCCCACTGGCTTATAAGCTGACTTTCACTGACTCGTTGTCTGGGTTTCCATTGGGGTACGTTGTAAAAGTGTCACATAGATGGAGGTAGGGACGAAGGGGATGAATATAAAAATAACTTGCATGACTGGACCTCTCAGCAGCAATCCATGGTACAGATAGGGGGTATCCTCTTGCTTGCTTCATCCAGGTGTCTGTTCCATCAGCTGCTACTTACCTTGTTGTCTTGCTGTTAAATATTAGAAAGAGAGACAGACAGAGAAACAGACATGTAAGGGCATACAATTTTTCCTTGGTGGCAATGTATAGGTTATTGTGTCTTTTAGCAAGTTGTTCTATTTCCAGAGGTTTCTGAAACCAGTAATTAACAAAACATTCTCTTGAAGCCACTGGCTGCTTTCTTACATCCCTTGGAGTTGTAGACTGTGTATGTTACTGACTGAAATTCTGTATTTGGCATTGTGATACATGGTCAAATTGTCACAGGGAGGGAGGGAGGAATGCTGGTAAATATTTAACAATAACTTACATGACTGGACCTCTCAGTGGCAATCTGTTGTACACATAGCCATATGCACTTGGTTGCTTCATCCAGGTGTCTGTTCCATCAGCTGTTACTTACCTTGTTGTCTTGCTGTAAAAGATGAGAGAGAGAGAGAGATAGACAGACAAAAAGAGACAGAGAGAGACAGACAAGCATTTAAGGGAAAAGATTTTTTTCTTTGTTTTTTTTTTTTAGCAAGTGGTTCGATATTCAGAGGGTTGTAATACCAGTACTTTGCAAAACATTCTCACTAAGCAACTGGCTGCTTTCTACATCCCACTGGCTTATAAGCTGTCTTTCACTGACTCGTTGTCTGGGTTTCCATTGGGGTACGTTGTAAAAGTGTCACATAGATGC
This sequence comes from Hippopus hippopus, assembly GCA_946811185.2. Lineage (NCBI taxonomy): Eukaryota > Metazoa > Mollusca > Bivalvia > Cardiida > Cardiidae > Hippopus > Hippopus hippopus. Next base: position 6,665,960 of record OX328103.1, on the reverse strand, counting down.
AGGTAAGGACCAAGGGGATGAATATAAAAATAACTTGCATGATTGGATCTCTGAGCAGCAATCCATGGTACAGATAGGGGGTATCCTCTTGCTTGCTTCATCCAGCTGTCTGTTCCATCAGCTGCTACTTACCTTGTTGTCTTGCTGTTAAATATTAGAAAGAGAGACAGACAGAGAAACAGACATGTAAGGGCATACAATTTTTCCTTGGTAGCAATTTATAGGTTATTGTCTTTTAGCAATTTGTTCTATTTCAAGAGGTTTCTGAAACCAGTAATTAACAAAACATTCTCTTGAAGCCACTGGCTGCTTTCTTACATCCCTTGGAGTTGTAAACTGTGTATGTTACTGACTGAAATTCTGTATTTGGCATTGTGATACATGGTCAAATTGTCACAGGGAGGGAGGGAGGAATGCTGGTAAATATTTAACAGTAACTTACAAGACTGGACCTCTCAGTGGCAATCTGTTGTACACATAGCCATATGCACTTGATTGCTTCATCCAGGTGTCTGTTCCATCAGCTGTTACTTACCTTGTTGTCTTGCTTTAAAAGGTAAGAGAGAGAGAGAGACAGACAGACAGACAGAGAGACAGACAAGCATTTAAGGGAATACAGTTTTATCTCGGTTTCTTTTCAGCAAGTGGTTCTATATTCGGAGGGTTGTAATACCAGTACTTTGCAAAACATTCTCACTAAGCAACTGACTGCTTTCTACATCCCACTGGCTTATAAGCTGTCTTTCACTGACTCGTTGTCTGGGTTTCCATTGGGGTACGTTGTAAAAGTGTCACATAGATGGAGGTAGGGACGAAGGGGATGAATATAAAAATAACTTGCATGACTGGACCTCTGAGCAGCAATCCATGGTATAGATAGGGGGTATCCTCTTGCTTGCTTCATCCAGCTGTCTGTTCCATCAGCTGCTACTTACCTTGTTGTCTTGCTGTTAAATATTAGAAAGAGAGACAGACAGAGAAACAGACATGTAAGGGCATACAATTTTTCCTTGGTAGCAATTTATAGGTCATTGTGTCTTTTAGCAAGTTGTTCTATTTCAAGAGGTTTCTGAAACCAGTAATTAACAAAACATTCTCTTGAAGCCACTGGCTGCTTTCTTACATCCCTTGGAGTTGTAGACTGTGTATGTTACTGACTGAAATTCTGTATTTGGCTTTGTGATATATGGTCAAGTGGTCACAGGGAGGGAGGGAGGAATGCTGGTAAATATTTAACAATAACTTACATGACTGGACCTCTCAGTGGCAATCTGTAGTACACATAGGCATATCCACTTGGTTGCTTCATCCAGGTGTCTGTTCCATCAGCTGTTACTTACCTTGTTGTCTTGCTGTAAAACATAACAGAGAGAGAGAGAGAGAGAGAGAGACAGAGAGAGAGAGAGAGAGAGACAGATAGAGAGACAAAAAGAGAGAGAGAGAGACAGACAAGCATTCAAGGGAATAAAATTTTTTCTCGGTTTTTCATTAGCAAGTGGTTCGATATTCAGAGGGTTGTAATACCAGTACTTTGCAAAACATTCTCACTAAGCAACTGGCTGCTTTCTACATCCCACTGTCTTATAAGCTGTCTTTCACTGACTCGTTGTCTGGGTTTCCATTGGGGTACGTTGTAAAAGTGTCACATAGATGCAGGTAGGGACGAAGGGGATGAATATAAAAATAACTTGCATGACTCGACCTCTGAGGGGTAATCCATGGTACAGATAGGGGGTATCCTCTTGCTTGCTTCATCCAGCTGTCTGTTCCATCACCTGCTACTTACCTTGTTGTCTTACTGTTAAATATTAGAAAGAGAGACAGACAGAGAAACAGACATGTAAGGGTATACAATTTTTCCTTGGAAGCAATGTATAGGTTATTGTGTCTTTTAGCAAGTTGTTCTATTTCCAGAGGTTTCTGAAACCAGTAATTAACAAAATATTCTCTTTGAAGCCACTGGCTGCTTTCTTATATCCCTTGGAGTTGTAAACTGTGTATGTTACTGACTGAAATTCTGTATTTGGCATTGTGATACATGGTCAAATTGTCACAGGGAGGGAGGGAGGAATGCTGGTAAATATTTAACAGTAACTTACATGACTGGACCTCTCAGTGGCAATCTGTTGTACACATAGGCATATCCACTTGGTTGCTTCGTCCAGATGTCTGTTCCATCAGCTATTACTTACCTTGTTGTCTTGCTGTAAAAGATAACAGAGAGAGAGAGAGAGAGAGAGAGAGAGAGAGAGAGAGAGAGACAAAAAGAGACAGAGAGAGAGAGAGACAAAAAGAGACAGAGAGAGACAGACAAGCATTTAAGGGAATACAATTTTTTCTCTTTTTTTTTAGCAAATGGTTCGATATTAAGAGGGTTGTAATACTAGTACTTTGCAAAACATTCTCACTAATCAACTGGCTGCTTTCTACATTCCACTGGCTTATAAGCTGTCTTTGACTGACTCGTTGTCTGGGTTTCCATTGGGGTACGTTGTAAAAGTGTCACATAGATGGAGGTAGGGACGAAGGGGATGAATATAAAAATAACTTGCATGACTGGACCTCTGAGCAGCAATCCATGGTACAAATAGGGGGTATCCTCTTGCTTGCTTCATCCAGCTGTCTGTTCCATCAGCTGCTACTTACCTTGTTGTCTTGCTGTTAAATATTAGAAAGAGAGACAGACAGAGAAACAGACATGTAAGGGCATACAATTTTTCCTTGGTGGCAATGTATAGGTTATTGTGTCTTTTAGCAAGTTGTTCTATTTCAAGAGGTTTCTGAAACCAGTAATTAACAAAACATTCTCTTGAAGCCACTGGCTGCTTTCTTACATCCCTTGGAGTTGTAAACTGTGTATGTTACTGACTGAAATTCTGTATTTGGCTTTGTGATATATGGTCAAATTGTCACAGGGAGGAATGCTGGTAAATATTTAACAATAACTTACATGACTGGACCTCTCAGTGGCAATCTGTTGTACACATAGGCATATCCACTTGGTTGCTTCATGCAGGTGTCTGTTCCATCAGCTGTTACTTACCTTGTTGTCTTGCTATAAAAGATAACACAGAGAGAGAGAGATAGACAGACAAAAAGAGAAAGAGACAGACAGACAAGCATTTAAGGGAATACAATTTTTTCTCTTTTTTTTAGCAAGTGGTTCGATATTCAGAGGGTTGTAATACCAGTACTTTGCAAAACATTCTAAGCAACTGGCTGCTTTCTACATCCCACTGGCTTATAAGCTGTCTTTCACGGACTCGTTGTCTGGGTTTCCATTGGGGTACGTTGTAAAAGTGTCACATAGATGGAGGTAGGGACGAAGGGGATGAATATAAAAATAACTTGCATGACTGGACCTCTGAGCAGCAATCCATGGTACAGATAGGGGGTATCCTCTTGCTTGCTTCATCCAGCTGTCTGTTCCATCAGCTGCTACTTACCTTGTTGTCTTGCTCTTAAATATTAGAAAGAGAGACAGACAGAGAAACAGACATGTAAGGGCATACAATTTTTCCTTGGTAGCAATTTATAGGTCATTGTGTCTTTAGCAAGTTGTTCTATTTCCAGAGGTTTCTGAAACCAGTAATTAACAAAACATTCTCTTGAAGCCACTGGCTGCTTTCTTACATCCCTTGGAGTAATAAACTGTTTATGTTACTGACTGAAATTCTGTATTTGGCATTGTGATACATGGTCAAATTGTCACAGGGAGGGAGGGAGGAATGCTGGTAAATATTTAACAATAACTTACATGACTGGACCTCTCAGTGGCAATCTGTTGTACACATAGGCATATCCACTTGGTTGCTTCATGCAGGTGTCTGTTCCATCAGCTGTTACTTACCTTGTTGTCTTGCTGTAACAGGTAATAGAGAGAGAAAGACAGATAGACAGACAAAAAGTGACAGAGACAGACAAGCATTTAAGGGAATACAATTTTTTCTCTTTTTTTTAGCAAGTGGTACGATATTCAGAGGGTTGTAATACCAGTACTTTCCAAAGCATTCTTATTAAGCAAGTGGCTGCTTTCTACATCCCACTGGCTTATAAGTTGTCTTTCACTGACTGGTTGTCTGGGTTTCGATTGGGGTACGTTGTAAAAGTGTCACATAGATGGAGGTAGGGACGAAGGGGATGAATATAAAAATAACTTGCATGACTGGACCTCTGAGCAGCAATCCATGGTACAGATAGGGGGTATCCTCTTGCTTGCTTCATCCAGCTGTCTGTTCCATCAGCTGCTACTTACCTTGTTGTCTTGCTGTTAAATATTAGAAAGAGAGACAGACAGAGAAACAGACATGTAAGGGCATGCAATTTTTCCTTGGTAGCAATTTATAGGTCATTGTGTCTTTAGCAAGTTGTTCTATTTCCAGAGGTTTCTGAAACCAGTAATTAACAAAACATTCTCTTGAAGCCACTGGCTGCTTTCTTACATCCCTTGGAGTTATAAACTGTTTATGTTACTGACTGAAATTCTGTATTTGGCATTGTGATACATGGTCAAATTGTCACAGGGAGGGAGGGAGGAATGCTGGTAAATATTTAACAATAACTTACATGACTGGACCTCTCAGTGGCAATCTGTTGTACACATAGGCATATCCACTTGGTTGCTTCATCCAGGTGTCTGTTCCATCAGCTGTTACTTACCTTGTTGTCTTGCTGTAAAAGATACAGAGAGAGAGAGAGAGAGAGAGAGACAAAAAGAGACAGAGAGAGACAGACAAGCATTTAAGGGAATACAGTTTTATCTCGGTTTCTTTTAAGCAAGTGGTTCGATATTCGGAGGGTTGTAATACCAGTACTTTGCAAAACATTCTCACTAAGCAACTGACTGCTTTCTACATCCCACTGGCTTATAAGCTGTCTTTCACTGACTCGTTGTCTGGGTTTCCATTGGGGTACGTTGTAAAAGTGTCACATAGATGCAGGTAGGGACGAAGGGGATGAATATAAAAATAACTTGCATGACTGGACCTCTGAGCAGCAATCCATGGTACAGATAGGGGGTATCCTCTTGCTTGCTTCATCCAGCTGTCTGTTCCATCAGCTGCTACTTACCTTGTTGTCTTGCTGTTAAATATTAAAAATAGAGACAGACAGAGAAACAGACATGTAAGGGCATACAATTTTTCCTTCGTAGCAATTTATAGGTCATTGTGTCTTTTAGCAAGTTGTTCTATTTCCAGAGGTTTCTGAAACCAGTAATTAACAAAACTTTCTCTTGAAGTCACTGGCTGCTTTCTTACATCCCTTGGAGTTGTAAACTGTGTATGTTACTGACTGAAATTCTGTATTTGGCTTTGTGATATATGGTCAAATTGTCACAGGGAGGAATGCTGGTAAATATTTAACAATAACTTACATGACTGGACCTCTCAGTGGCAATCTGTTGTACACATAGCCATATCCACTTGGTTGCTTCATCCAGGTGTCTGTTCCATCAGCTGTTACTTACCTTGTTGTCTTGCTGTAAAAGATAAGAGAGAGAGAGAGAGAAAGAGAGAGAGTGAGAGAAAGACAGACAAAAAGAGACGGAGAGAGACAGACAAGCATTTAAGGGAATAAAATTTTTTGTCTGTTTTTTATTAGCAAGTGGTTCGATATTCAGAGGGTTGTAATACCAGTACTTTGCAAAACATTCTCACTAAGCAACTGGCTGCTTTCTACATCCCACTGGCTTATAAGCTGACTTTCACTCACTCGTTGTCTGGGTTTCCATTGGGGTACGTTGTAAAAGTGTCACATAGATGGAGGTAGGGACGAAGGGGATGAATATAAAAATAACTTGCATGACTGGACCTCTCAGCAGCAATCCATGGTACAGATAGGGGGTATCCTCTTGCTTGCTTCATCCAGCTGTCTGTTCCATCAGCTGCTACTTACCTTGTTGTCTTGCTGTTAAATATTAGAAAGAGAGACAGACAGAGAAACAGACATGTAAGGGCATGCAATTTTTCCTTGGTGGCAATGTATAGGTTATTGTGTCTTTTAGCAAGTTGTTCTATTTCCAGAGGTTTCTGAAACCAGTAATTAACAAAACATTCTCTTGAAGCCACTGGCTGCTTTCTTACATCCCTTGGAGTTGTAGACTGTGTATGTTACTGACTGAAATTCTGTATTTGGCATTGTGATACATGGTCAAATTGTCACAGGGAGGGAGGGAGGAATGCTGGTAAATATTTAACAATAACTTACATGACTGGACCTCTCAGTGGCAATCTGTTGTACACATAGCCATATGCACTTGGTTGCTTCATCCAGGTGTCTGTTCCATCAGCTGTTACTTACCTTGTTGTCTTGCTGTAAAAGATGAGAGAGAGAGAGAGATAGACAGACAAAAAGAGACAGAGAGAGACAGACAAGCATTTAAGGGAAAAGATTTTTTTCTTTGTTTTTTTTTTTAGCAAGTGGTTCGATATTCAGAGGGTTGTAATACCAGTACTTTGCAAAACATTCTCACTAAGCAACTGGCTGCTTTCTACATCCCACTGGCTTATAAGCTGTCTTTCACTGACTCGTTGTCTGGGTTTCCATTGGGGTACGTTGTAAAAGTGTCACATAGATGCAGGTAAGGACCAAGGGGATGAATATAAAAATAACTTGCATGATTGGATCTCTGAGCAGCAATCCATGGTACAGATAGGGGGTATCCTCTTGCTTGCTTCATCCAGCTGTCTGTTCCATCAGCTGCTACTTACCTTGTTGTCTTGCTGTTAAATATTAGAAAGAGAGACAGACAGAGAAACAGACATGTAAGGGCATACAATTTTTCCTTGGTAGCAATTTATAGGTTATTGTCTTTTAGCAATTTGTTCTATTTCAAGAGGTTTCTGAAACCAGTAATTAACAAAACATTCTCTTGAAGCCACTGGCTGCTTTCTTACATCCCTTGGAGTTGTAAACTGTGTATGTTACTGACTGAAATTCTGTATTTGGCATTGTGATACATGGTCAAATTGTCACAGGGAGGGAGGGAGGAATGCTGGTAAATATTTAACAGTAACTTACAAGACTGGACCTCTCAGTGGCAATCTGTTGTACACATAGCCATATGCACTTGATTGCTTCATCCAGGTGTCTGTTCCATCAGCTGTTACTTACCTTGTTGTCTTGCTTTAAAAGGTAAGAGAGAGAGAGAGAGAGACAGACAGACAGACAGAGAGACAGACAAGCATTTAAGGGAATACAGTTTTATCTCGGTTTCTTTTCAGCAAGTGGTTCTATATTCGGAGGGTTGTAATACCAGTACTTTGCAAAACATTCTCACTAAGCAACTGACTGCTTTCTACATCCCACTGGCTTATAAGCTGTCTTTCACTGACTCGTTGTCTGGGTTTCCATTGGGGTACGTTGTAAAAGTGTCACATAGATGGAGGTAGGGACGAAGGGGATGAATATAAAAATAACTTGCATGACTGGACCTCTGAGCAGCAATCCATGGTATAGATAGGGGGTATCCTCTTGCTTGCTTCATCCAGCTGTCTGTTCCATCAGCTGCTACTTACCTTGTTGTCTTGCTGTTAAATATTAGAAAGAGAGACAGACAGAGAAACAGACATGTAAGGGCATACAATTTTTCCTTGGTAGCAATTTATAGGTCATTGTGTCTTTTAGCAAGTTGTTCTATTTCCAGAGGTTTCTGAAACCAGTAATTAACAAAACATTCTCTTGAAGCCACTGGCTGCTTTCTTACATCCTTGGAGTTGTAAACTGTGTATGTTACTGACTGAAATTCTGTATTTGGCATTGTGATACATGGTCAAATTGTCACAGGGAGGGAGGGAGGAATGCTGGTAAATATTTAACAATAACTTACATGACTGGACCTCTCAGTGGCAATCTGTTGTACACATAGGCATATCCACTTAGTTCCTTCATGCAGGTGTCTGTTCCATCAGCTGTTACTTACCTTGTTGTCTTGCTGTAAAAGATAACAGAGAGAGAGAGAGAGACAAAAAGAGACAGAGAGAGACAGACAAGATTTAAAGGAATACAATTTTTTCTCTTTTTTTTAGCAAGTGGTTCGATATTCAGAGGGTTGTAATACCAGTACTTTGCAAAACATTCTCACTAAGCAACTGGCTGCTTTCTACATCCCACTGGCTTATAAGCTGTCTTTCACTGACTCATTGTCTGGGTTTCCATTGGGGTACGTTGTAAAAGTGTCACATAGATGGAGGTAGGGACGAATGGGATGAATATAAAAATAACTTGCATGACGACCTCTGAGCAGCAATCCATGGTACAGATAGGGGGTATCATCTTGCTTGCTTCATCCAACAGTCTGTTCCATCAGCTGCTACTTACCTTGTTGTCTTATTGTTAAATATTAGAAAGAGAGACAGACAGAGAAACAGACATATAAGTCATACAATTTTTCCTTGGTAGCAATTTATAGGTCATTGTGTCTTTTAGCAAGTTGTTCTATTTCAAGAGGTTTCTGAAACCAGTAATTAACAAAACATTCTCTTGAAGCCACTGGCTGCTTTCTTATATCCCTTGGAGTTGTAAACTGTGTATGTTACTGACTGAAATTCTGTATTTGGCATTGTGATACATGGTCAAATTGTCACAGGGAGGGAGGGAGGAATGCTGGTAAATATTTCACAATAACTTATATGACTGGACCTCTCAGTGGCAATCTGTTGTACACATAGGCATATCCACTTAGTTCCTTCATCCAGGTGTCTGTTCCATCAGCTGTTACTTACCTTGTTGTCTTGCTGTAAAAGATAACAGAGAGAGAGAGAGAGAGTGAGAGAGAGAGAGAGACAAAAAGAGACAGAGAGAGACAGACAAGCATTTAAGGTAATACAAGTTTTTCTCTTTTTTTGAGCAAGTGGTTCGATATTCAGAGGGTTGTAATACCAGTACTTTGCAAAACATTCTCACTAAGCAACTGGCTGCTTTCTACATCCCACTGGCTTATAAGCTGTCTTTCACTGACTCGTTGTCTGGGTTTCCATTGGGGTACGTTGTAAAAGTGTCACATAGATGCAGGTAGGGACCAAGGGGATGAATATAAAAATAACTTGCATGACTGGACCTCTGAGCAGCAATCCATGGTACAGATAGGGGGTATCCTCTTGCTTGCTTCATCCAGCTGTCTGTTCCATCAGCTGCTACTTACCTTGTTGTCTTGCTGTTAAATATTAGAAAGAGAGACAGACAGAGAAACAGACATGTAAGGGTATACAATTTTTCCTTGGAAGCAATGTATAGGTTATTGTGTCTTTTAGCAAGTTGTTCTATTTCCAGAGGTTTCTGAAACCAGTAATTAACAAAATATTCTCTTTGAAGCCACTGGCTGCTTTCTTATATCCCTTGGAGTTGTAAACTGTGTATGTTACTGACTGAAATTCTGTATTTGGCATTGTGATACATGGTCAAATTGTCACAGGGAGGGAGGGAGGGAGGAATGCTGGTAAATATTTAACAGTAACTTACATGACTGGACCTCTCAGTGGCAATCTGTTGTACACATAGGCATATCCACTTGGTTGCTTCGTCAATATGTCTGTTCCATCAGCTATTACTTACCTTGTTTTCTTGCTGTAAAAGATAACAGAGAGAGAGAGAGAGAGAGAGAGAGAAAAAGAGACAGAGAGAGACAGACAAGCATTTAAGGGAATACAATTTTTTCTCTTTTTTTTTAGCAAATGGTTCGATATTAAGAGGGTTGTAATACTAGTACTTTGCAAAACATTCTCACTAATCAACTGGTTGCTTTCTACATTCCACTGGCTTATAAGCTGTCTTTGACTGACTCGTTGTCTGGGTTTCCATTGGGATACGTTGTAAAAGTGTCTCATAGATGGAGGTAGGGACGAAGGGGATGAATATAAAAATAACTTGCATGACTGGACCTCTGAGCAGCAATCCATGGTACAAATAGGGGGTATCCTCTTGCTTGCTTCATCCAGCTGTCTGTTCCATCACCTGCTACTTACCTTGTTGTCTTGCTGTTAAATATTAGAAAGAGAGACAGACAGAGAAACAGACATGTAAGGGCATACAATTTTTCCTTGGTGGCAATGTATAGGTTATTGTGTCTTTTAGCAAGTTGTTCTATTTCAAGAGGTTTCTGAAACCAGTAATTAACAAAACATTCTCTTGAAGCCACTGGCTGCTTTCTTACATCCCTTGGAGTTGTAAACTGTGTATGTTACTGACTGAAATTCTGTATTTGGCACTGTGATATATGGTCAAATTGTCACAGGGAGGGAGGGAGGGAGGAATGCTGGTAAATATTTAACAATAACTTACATGACTGGACCTCTCAGTGGCAATCTGTTGTACACATAGGCATATCCACTTGGTTGCTTCATCCAGGTGTCTGTTCCATCAGCTGTTACTTACCTTGTTGTCTTGCTGTAAAAGATACAGAGAGAGAGAGAGAGAGAGAGACAAAAAGAGACAGAGAGAGACAGACAAGCATTTAAGGGAATACAGTTTTATCTCGGTTTCTTTTGAGCAAGTGGTTCGATATTCGGAGGGTTGTAATACCAGTACTTTGCAAAACATTCTCACTAAGCAACTGACTGCTTTCTACATCCCACTGGCTTATAAGCTGTCTTTCACTGACTCGTTGTCTGGGTTTCCATTGGGTACGTTGTAAAAGTGTCACATAGATGCAGGTAGGGACGAAGGGGATGAATATAAAAATAACTTGCATGACTGGACCTCTGAGCAGCAATCCATGGTACAGATAGGGGGTATCCTCTTGCTTGCATCATCCAGCTGTCTGTTCCATCAGCTGCTACTTACCTTGTTGTCTTGCTGTTAAATATTAAAAATAGAGACAGACAGAGAAACAGACATGTAAGGGCATACAATTTTTCCTTGGTAGCAATTTATAGGTCATTGTGTCTTTTAGCAAGTTGTTCTATTTCCAGAGGTTTCTGAAACCAGTAATTAACAAAACTTTCTCTTGAAGTCACTGGCAGCTTTCTTACATCCCTTGGAGTTGTAAACTGTGTATGTTACTGACTGAAATTCTGTATTTGGCTTTGTGATATATGGTCAAATTGTCACAGGGAGGAATGCTGGTAAATATTTAACAATAACTTACATGACTGGACCTCTCAGTGGCAATCTGTTGTACACATAGCCATATCCACTTGGTTGCTTCATCCAGGTGTCTGTTCCATCAGCTGTTACTTACCTTGTTGTCTTGCTGTAAAAGATAACAGAGAGAGAGAGAAAGAGAGAGAGTGAGAGAAAGACAGACAAAAAGAGACGGAGAGAGACAGACAAGTATTTAAAGGAATAAAATTTTTTCTCTGTTTTTTATTAGCAAGTGGTTCGATATTCAGAGGGTTGTAATACCAGTACTTTGCAAAACATTCTCACTAAGCAACTGGCTGCTTTCTACATCCCACTGGCTTATAAGCTGACTTTCACTGACTCGTTGTCTGGGTTTCCATTGGGGTACGTTGTAAAAGTGTCACATAGATGGAGGTAGGGACGAAGGGGATGAATATAAAAATAACTTGCATGACTGGACCTCTCAGCAGCAATCCATGGTACAGATAGGGGGTATCCTCTTGCTTGCTTCATCCAGGTGTCTGTTCCATCAGCTGCTACTTACCTTGTTGTCTTGCTGTTAAATATTAGAAAGAGAGACAGACAGAGAAACAGACATGTAAGGGCATACAATTTTTCCTTGGTGGCAATGTATAGGTTATTGTGTCTTTTAGCAAGTTGTTCTATTTCCAGAGGTTTCTGAAACCAGTAATTAACAAAACATTCTCTTGAAGCCACTGGCTGCTTTCTTACATCCCTTGGAGTTGTAGACTGTGTATGTTACTGACTGAAATTCTGTATTTGGCATTGTGATACATGGTCAAATTGTCACAGGGAGGGAGGGAGGAATGCTGGTAAATATTTAACAATAACTTACATGACTGGACCTCTCAGTGGCAATCTGTTGTACACATAGCCATATGCACTTGGTTGCTTCATCCAGGTGTCTGTTCCATCAGCTGTTACTTACCTTGTTGTCTTGCTGTAAAAGATGAGAGAGAGAGAGAGATAGACAGACAAAAAGAGACAGAGAGAGACAGACAAGCATTTAAGGGAAAAGATTTTTTTCTTTGTTTTTTTTTTTAGCAAGTGGTTCGATATTCAGAGGGTTGTAATACCAGTACTTTGCAAAACATTCTCACTAAGCAACTGGCTGCTTTCTACATCCCACTGGCTTATAAGCTGTCTTTCACTGACTCGTTGTCTGGGTTTCCATTGGGGTACGTTGTAAAAGTGTCACATAGATGCAGGTAAGGACCAAGGGGATGAATATAAAAATAACTTGCATGATTGGATCTCTGAGCAGCAATCCATGGTACAGATAGGGGGTATCCTCTTGCTTGCTTCATCCAGCTGTCTGTTCCATCAGCTGCTACTTACCTTGTTGTCTTGCTGTTAAATATTAGAAAGAGAGACAGACAGAGAAACAGACATGTAAGGGCATACAATTTTTCCTTGGTAGCAATTTATAGGTTATTGTCTTTTAGCAATTTGTTCTATTTCAAGAGGTTTCTGAAACCAGTAATTAACAAAACATTCTCTTGAAGCCACTGGCTGCTTTCTTACATCCCTTGGAGTTGTAAACTGTGTATGTTACTGACTGAAATTCTGTATTTGGCATTGTGATACATGGTCAAATTGTCACAGGGAGGGAGGGAGGAATGCTGGTAAATATTTAACAGTAACTTACAAGACTGGACCTCTCAGTGGCAATCTGTTGTACACATAGCCATATGCACTTGATTGCTTCATCCAGGTGTCTGTTCCATCAGCTGTTACTTACCTTGTTGTCTTGCTTTAAAAGGTAAGAGAGAGAGAGAGACAGACAGACAGACAGAGAGACAGACAAGCATTTAAGGGAATACAGTTTTATCTCGGTTTCTTTTCAGCAAGTGGTTCTATATTCGGAGGGTTGTAATACCAGTACTTTGCAAAACATTCTCACTAAGCAACTGACTGCTTTCTACATCCCACTGGCTTATAAGCTGTCTTTCACTGACTCGTTGTCTGGGTTTCCATTGGGGTACGTTGTAAAAGTGTCACATAGATGGAGGTAGGGACGAAGGGGATGAATATAAAAATAACTTGCATGACTGGACCTCTGAGCAGCAATCCATGGTATAGATAGGGGGTATCCTCTTGCTTGCTTCATCCAGCTGTCTGTTCCATCAGCTGCTACTTACCTTGTTGTCTTGCTGTTAAATATTAGAAAGAGAGACAGACAGAGAAACAGACATGTAAGGGCATACAATTTTTCCTTGGTAGCAATTTATAGGTCATTGTGTCTTTTAGCAAGTTGTTCTATTTCAAGAGGTTTCTGAAACCAGTAATTAACAAAACATTCTCTTGAAGCCACTGGCTGCTTTCTTACATCCCTTGGAGTTGTAGACTGTGTATGTTACTGACTGAAATTCTGTATTTGGCTTTGTGATATATGGTCAAGTGGTCACAGGGAGGGAGGGAGGAATGCTGGTAAATATTTAACAATAACTTACATGACTGGACCTCTCAGTGGCAATCTGTAGTACACATAGGCATATCCACTTGGTTGCTTCATCCAGGTGTCTGTTCCATCAGCTGTTACTTACCTTGTTGTCTTGCTGTAAAACATAACAGAGAGAGAGAGAGAGAGAGAGAGACAGAGAGAGAGAGAGAGAGACAGATAGAGAGACAAAAAGAGAGAGAGAGAGACAGACAAGCATTCAAGGGAATAAAATTTTTTCTCGGTTTTTCATTAGCAAGTGGTTCGATATTCAGAGGGTTGTAATACCAGTACTTTGCAAAACATTCTCACTAAGCAACTGGCTGCTTTCTACATCCCACTGTCTTATAAGCTGTCTTTCACTGACTCGTTGTCTGGGTTTCCATTGGGGTACGTTGTAAAAGTGTCACATAGATGCAGGTAGGGACGAAGGGGATGAATATAAAAATAACTTGCATGACTCGACCTCTGAGGGGTAATCCATGATACAGATAGGGGGTATCCTCTTGCTTGCTTCATCCAGCTGTCTGTTCCATCACCTGCTACTTACCTTGTTGTCTTACTGTTAAATATTAGAAAGAGAGACAGACAGAGAAACAGACATGTAAGGGTATACAATTTTTCCTTGGAAGCAATGTATAGGTTATTGTGTCTTTTAGCAAGTTGTTCTATTTCCAGAGGTTTCTGAAACCAGTAATTAACAAAATATTCTCTTTGAAGCCACTGGCTGCTTTCTTATATCCCTTGGAGTTGTAAACTGTGTATGTTACTGACTGAAATTCTGTATTTGGCATTGTGATACATGGTCAAATTGTCACAGGGAGGGAGGGAGGAATGCTGGTAAATATTTAACAGTAACTTACATGACTGGACCTCTCAGTGGCAATCTGTTGTACACATAGGCATATCCACTTGGTTGCTTCGTCCAGATGTCTGTTCCATCAGCTATTACTTACCTTGTTGTCTTGCTGTAAAAGATAACAGAGAGAGAGAGAGAGAGAGAGAGAGAGAGAGAGAGAGAGACAAAAAGAGACAGAGAGAGAGAGAGACAAAAAGAGACAGAGAGAGACAGACAAGCATTTAAGGGAATACAATTTTTTCTCTTTTTTTTTAGCAAATGGTTCGATATTAAGAGGGTTGTAATACTAGTACTTTGCAAAACATTCTCACTAATCAACTGGCTGCTTTCTACATTCCACTGGCTTATAAGCTGTCTTTGACTGACTCGTTGTCTGGGTTTCCATTGGGGTACGTTGTAAAAGTGTCACATAGATGGAGGTAGGGACGAAGGGGATGAATATAAAAATAACTTGCATGACTGGACCTCTGAGCAGCAATCCATGGTACAAATAGGGGGTATCCTCTTGCTTGCTTCATCCAGCTGTCTGTTCCATCAGCTGCTACTTACCTTGTTGTCTTGCTGTTAAATATTAGAAAGAGAGACAGACAGAGAAACAGACATGTAAGGGCATACAATTTTTCCTTGGTGGCAATGTATAGGTTATTGTGTCTTTTAGCAAGTTGTTCTATTTCAAGAGGTTTCTGAAACCAGTAATTAACAAAACATTCTCTTGAAGCCACTGGCTGCTTTCTTACATCCCTTGGAGTTGTAAACTGTGTATGTTACTGACTGAAATTCTGTATTTGGCTTTGTGATATATGGTCAAATTGTCACAGGGAGGAATGCTGGTAAATATTTAACAATAACTTACATGACTGGACCTCTCAGTGGCAATCTGTTGTACACATAGGCATATCCACTTGGTTGCTTCATGCAGGTGTCTGTTCCATCAGCTGTTACTTACCTTGTTGTCTTGCTATAAAAGATAACACAGAGAGAGAGAGATAGACAGACAAAAAGAGAAAGAGACAGACAGACAAGCATTTAAGGGAATACAATTTTTTCTCTTTTTTTTAGCAAGTGGTTCGATATTCAGAGGGTTGTAATACCAGTACTTTGCAAAACATTCTAAGCAACTGGCTGCTTTCTACATCCCACTGGCTTATAAGCTGTCTTTCACTGACTCGTTGTCTGGGTTTCCATTGGGGTACGTTGTAAAAGTGTCACATAGATGGAGGTAGGGACGAAGGGGATGAATATAAAAATAACTTGCATGACTGGACCTCTGAGCAGCAATCCATGGTACAGATAGGGGGTATCCTCTTGCTTGCTTCATCCAGCTGTCTGTTCCATCAGCTGCTACTTACCTTGTTGTCTTGCTCTTAAATATTAGAAAGAGAGACAGACAGAGAAACAGACATGTAAGGGCATACAATTTTTCCTTGGTAGCAATTTATAGGTCAGTGTGTCTTTAGCAAGTTGTTCTATTTCCAGAGGTTTCTGAAACCAGTAATTAACAAAACATTCTCTTGAAGCCACTGGCTGCTTTCTTACATCCCTTGGAGTAATAAACTGTTTATGTTACTGACTGAAATTCTGTATTTGGCATTGTGATACATGGTCAAATTGTCACAGGGAGGGAGGGAGGAATGCTGGTAAATATTTAACAATAACTTACATGACTGGACCTCTCAGTGGCAATCTGTTGTACACATAGGCATATCCACTTGGTTGCTTCATGCAGGTGTCTGTTCCATCAGCTGTTACTTACCTTGTTGTCTTGCTGTAACAGGTAATAGAGAGAGAAAGACAGATAGACAGACAAAAAGTGACAGAGACAGACAAGCATTTAAGGGAATACAATTTTTTCTCTTTTTTTTAGCAAGTGGTACGATATTCAGAGGGTTGTAATACCAGTACTTTCCAAAGCATTCTTATTAAGCAAGTGGCTGCTTTCTACATCCCACTGGCTTATAAGTTGTCTTTCACTGACTGGTTGTCTGGGTTTCGATTGGGGTACGTTGTAAAAGTGTCACATAGATGGAGGTAGGGACGAAGGGGATGAATATAAAAATAACTTGCATGACTGGACCTCTGAGCAGCAATCCATGGTACAGATAGGGGGTATCCTCTTGCTTGCTTCATCCAGCTGTCTGTTCCATCAGCTGCTACTTACCTTGTTGTCTTGCTGTTAAATATTAGAAAGAGAGACAGACAGAGAAACAGACATGTAAGGGCATGCAATTTTTCCTTGGTAGCAATTTATAGGTCATTGTGTCTTTAGCAAGTTGTTCTATTTCCAGAGGTTTCTGAAACCAGTAATTAACAAAACATTCTCTTGAAGCCACTGGCTGCTTTCTTACATCCCTTGGAGTTATAAACTGTTTATGTTACTGACTGAAATTCTGTATTTGGCATTGTGATACATGGTCAAATTGTCACAGGGAGGGAGGGAGGAATGCTGGTAAATATTTAACAATAACTTACATGACTGGACCTCTCAGTGGCAATCTGTTGTACACATAGGCATATCCACTTGGTTGCTTCATCCAGGTGTCTGTTCCATCAGCTGTTACTTACCTTGTTGTCTTGCTGTAAAAGATACAGAGAGAGAGAGAGAGAGAGAGAGAGAGAGACAAAAAGAGACAGAGAGAGACAGACAAGCATTTAAGGGAATACAGTTTTATCTCGGTTTCTTTTAAGCAAGTGGTTCGATATTCGGAGGGTTGTAATACCAGTACTTTGCAAAACATTCTCACTAAGCAACTGACTGCTTTCTACATCCCACTGGCTTATAAGCTGTCTTTCACTGACTCGTTGTCTGGGTTTCCATTGGGGTACGTTGTAAAAGTGTCACATAGATGCAGGTAGGGACGAAGGGGATGAATATAAAAATAACTTGCATGACTGGACCTCTGAGCAGCAATCCATGGTACAGATAGGGGGTATCCTCTTGCTTGCTTCATCCAGCTGTCTGTTCCATCAGCTGCTACTTACCTTGTTGTCTTGCTGTTAAATATTAAAAATAGAGACAGACAGAGAAACAGACATGTAAGGGCATACAATTTTTCCTTGGTAGCAATTTATAGGTCATTGTGTCTTTTAGCAAGTTGTTCTATTTCCAGAGGTTTCTGAAACCAGTAATTAACAAAACTTTCTCTTGAAGTCACTGGCTGCTTTCTTACATCCCTTGGAGTTGTAAACTGTGTATGTTACTGACTGAAATTCTGTATTTGGCTTTGTGATATATGGTCAAATTGTCACAGGGAGGAATGCTGGTAAATATTTAACAATAACTTACATGACTGGACCTCTCAGTGGCAATCTGTTGTACACATAGCCATATCCACTTGGTTGCTTCATCCAGGTGTCTGTTCCATCAGCTGTTACTTACCTTGTTGTCTTGCTGTAAAAGATAAGAGAGAGAGAGAGAGAAAGAGAGAGAGTGAGAGAAAGACAGACAAAAAGAGACGGAGAGAGACAGACAAGCATTTAAGGGAATAAAATTTTTTGTCTGTTTTTTATTAGCAAGTGGTTCGATATTCAGAGGGTTGTAATACCAGTACTTTGCAAAACATTCTCACTAAGCAACTGGCTGCTTTCTACATCCCACTGGCTTATAAGCTGACTTTCACTCACTCGTTGTCTGGGTTTCCATTGGGGTACGTTGTAAAAGTGTCACATAGATGGAGGTAGGGACGAAGGGGATGAATATAAAAATAACTTGCATGACTGGACCTCTCAGCAGCAATCCATGGTACAGATAGGGGGTATCCTCTTGCTTGCTTCATCCAGCTGTCTGTTCCATCAGCTGCTACTTACCTTGTTGTCTTGCTGTTAAATATTAGAAAGAGAGACAGACAGAGAAACAGACATGTAAGGGCATGCAATTTTTCCTTGGTGGCAATGTATAGGTTATTGTGTCTTTTAGCAAGTTGTTCTATTTCCAGAGGTTTCTGAAACCAGTAATTAACAAAACATTCTCTTGAAGCCACTGGCTGCTTTCTTACATCCCTTGGAGTTGTAGACTGTGTATGTTACTGACTGAAATTCTGTATTTGGCATTGTGATACATGGTCAAATTGTCACAGGGAGGGAGGGAGGAATGCTGGTAAATATTTAACAATAACTTACATGACTGGACCTCTCAGTGGCAATCTGTTGTACACATAGCCATATGCACTTGGTTGCTTCATCCAGGTGTCTGTTCCATCAGCTGTTACTTACCTTGTTGTCTTGCTGTAAAAGATGAGAGAGAGAGAGAGATAGACAGACAAAAAGAGACAGAGAGAGACAGACAAGCATTTAAGGGAAAAGATTTTTTTCTTTGTTTTTTTTTTTAGCAAGTGGTTCGATATTCAGAGGGTTGTAATACCAGTACTTTGCAAAACATTCTCACTAAGCAACTGGCTGCTTTCTACATCCCACTGGCTTATAAGCTGTCTTTCACTGACTCGTTGTCTGGGTTTCGATTGGGGTACGTTGTAAAAGTGTCACATAGATGCAGGTAAGGACCAAGGGGATGAATATAAAAATAACTTGCATGATTGGATCTCTGAGCAGCAATCCATGGTACAGATAGGGGGTATCCTCTTGCTTGCTTCATCCAGCTGTCTGTTCCATCAGCTGCTACTTACCTTGTTGTCTTGCTGTTAAATATTAGAAAGAGAGACAGACAGAGAAACAGACATGTAAGGGCATACAATTTTTCCTTGGTAGCAATTTATAGGTTATTGTCTTTTAGCAATTTGTTCTATTTCAAGAGGTTTCTGAAACCAGTAATTAACAAAACATTCTCTTGAAGCCACTGGCTGCTTTCTTACATCCCTTGGAGTTGTAAACTGTGTATGTTACTGACTGAAATTCTGTATTTGGCATTGTGATACATGGTCAAATTGTCACAGGGAGGGAGGGAGGAATGCTGGTAAATATTTAACAGTAACTTACAAGACTGGACCTCTCAGTGGCAATCTGTTGTACACATAGCCATATGCACTTGATTGCTTCATCCAGGTGTCTGTTCCATCAGCTGTTACTTACCTTGTTGTCTTGCTTTAAAAGGTAAGAGAGAGAGAGAGACAGACAGACAGACAGAGAGACAGACAAGCATTTAAGGGAATACAGTTTTATCTCGGTTTCTTTTCAGCAAGTGGTTCTATATTCGGAGGGTTGTAATACCAGTACTTTGCAAAACATTCTCACTAAGCAACTGACTGCTTTCTACATCCCACTGGCTTATAAGCTGTCTTTCACTGACTCGTTGTCTGGGTTTCCATTGGGGTACGTTGTAAAAGTGTCACATAGATGGAGGTAGGGACGAAGGGGATGAATATAAAAATAACTTGCATGACTGGACCTCTGAGCAGCAATCCATGGTATAGATAGGGGGTATCCTCTTGCTTGCTTCATCCAGCTGTCTGTTCCATCAGCTGCTACTTACCTTGTTGTCTTGCTGTTAAATATTAGAAAGAGAGACAGACAGAGAAACAGACATGTAAGGGCATACAATTTTTCCTTGGTAGCAATTTATAGGTCATTGTGTCTTTTAGCAAGTTGTTCTATTTCCAGAGGTTTCTGAAACCAGTAATTAACAAAACATTCTCTTGAAGCCACTGGCTGCTTTCTTACATCCCTTGGAGTTGTAGACTGTGTATGTTACTGACTGAAATTCTGTATTTGGCTTTGTGATATATGGTCAAGTGGTCACAGGGAGGGAGGGAGGAATGCTGGTAAATATTTAACAATAACTTACATGACTGGACCTCTAAGTGGCAATCTGTAGTACACATAGGCATATCCACTTGGTTGCTTCATCCAGGTGTCTGTTCCATCAGCTGTTACTTACCTTGTTGTCTTGCTGTAAAACATAACAGAGAGAGAGAGAGAGAGACAGAGAGAGAGAGAGACAGAGAGAGAGAGAGAGAGAGACAGATAGAGAGACAAAAAGAGAGAGAGAGAGACAGACAAGCATTCAAGGGAATAAAATTTTTTCTCGGTTTTTCATTAGCAAGTGGTTCGATATTCAGAGGGTTGTAATACCAGTCGTTTGCAAAACATTCTCACTAATCAACTGGCTGCTTTCTACATCCCACTGTCTTATAAGCTGTCTTTCACTGACTCGTTGTCTGGGTTTCCATTGGGGTACGTTGTAAAAGTGTCACATAGATGCAGGTAGGGACGAAGGGGATGAATATAAAAATAACTTGCATGACTCGACCTCTGAGGGGTAATCCATGGTACAGATAGGGGGTATCCTCTTGCTTGCTTCATCCAGCTGTCTGTTCCATCAGCTGCTACTTACCTTGTTGTCTTACTGTTAAATATTAGAAAGAGAGACAGACAGAGAAACAGACATGTAAGGGTATACAATTTTTCCTTGGAAGCAATGTATAGGTTATTGTGTCTTTTAGCAAGTTGTTCTATTTCCAGAGGTTTCTGAAACCAGTAATTAACAAAATATTCTCTTTGAAGCCACTGGCTGCTTTCTTATATCCCTTGGAGTTGTAAACTGTGTATGTTACTGACTGAAATTCTGTATTTGGCATTGTGATACATGGTCAAATTGTCACAGGGAGGGAGGGAGGAATGCTGGTAAATATTTAACAGTAACTTACATGACTGGACCTCTCAGTGGCAATCTGTTGTACACATAGGCATATCCACTTGGTTGCTTCGTCCAGATGTCTGTTCCATCAGCTATTACTTACCTTGTTGTCTTGCTGTAAAAGATAACAGAGAGAGAGAGAGAGAGAGAGAGAGAGAGAGAGAGACAAAAAGAGACAGAGAGAGAGAGAGACAAAAAGAGACAGAGACAGACAAGCATTTAAGGGAATACAATTTTTTCTCTTTTTTTTTAGCAAATGGTTCGATATTAAGAGGGTTGTAATACTAGTACTTTGCAAAACATTCTCACTAATCAACTGGCTGCTTTCTACATTCCACTGGCTTATAAGCTGTCTTTGACTGACTCGTTGTCTGGGTTTCCATTGGGGTACGTTGTAAAAGTGTCACATAGATGGAGGTAGGGACGAAGGGGATGAATATAAAAATAACTTGCATGACTGGACCTCTGAGCAGCAATCCATGGTACAAATAGGGGGTATCCTCTTGCTTGCTTCATCCAGCTGTCTGTTCCATCAGCTGCTACTTACCTTGTTGTCTTGCTGTTAAATATTAGAAAGAGAGACAGACAGAGAAACAGACATGTAAGGGCATACAATTTTTCCTTGGTGGCAATGTATAGGTTATTGTGTCTTTTAGCAAGTTGTTCTATTTCAAGAGGTTTCTGAAACCAGTAATTAACAAAACATTCTCTTGAAGCCACTGGCTGCTTTCTTACATCCCTTGGAGTTGTAAACTGTGTATGTTACTGACTGAAATTCTGTATTTGGCTTTGTGATATATGGTCAAATTGTCACAGGGAGGAATGCTGGTAAATATTTAACAATAACTTACATGACTGGACCTCTCAGTGGCAATCTGTTGTACACATAGGCATATCCACTTGGTTGCTTCATGCAGGTGTCTGTTCCATCAGCTGTTACTTACCTTGTTGTCTTGCTATAAAAGATAACACAGAGAGAGAGAGATAGACAGACAAAAAGAGAAAGAGACAGACAGACAAGCATTTAAGGGAATACAATTTTTTCTCTTTTTTTTAGCAAGTGGTTCGATATTCAGAGGGTTGTAATACCAGTACTTTGCAAAACATTCTAAGCAACTGGCTGCTTTCTACATCCCACTGGCTTATAAGCTGTCTTTCACTGACTCGTTGTCTGGGTTTCCATTGGGGTACGTTGTAAAAGTGTCACATAGATGGAGGTAGGGACGAAGGGGATGAATATAAAAATAACTTGCATGACTGGACCTCTGAGCAGCAATCCATGGTACAGATAGGGGGTATCCTCTTGCTTGCTTCATCCAGCTGTCTGTTCCATCAGCTGCTACTTACCTTGTTGTCTTGCTCTTAAATATTAGAAAGAGAGACAGACAGAGAAACAGACATGTAAGGGCATACAATTTTTCCTTGGTAGCAATTTATAGGTCATTGTGTCTTTAGCAAGTTGTTCTATTTCCAGAGGTTTCTGAAACCAGTAATTAACAAAACATTCTCTTGAAGCCACTGGCTGCTTTCTTACATCCCTTGGAGTTATAAACTGTTTATGTTACTGACTGAAATTCTGTATTTGGCATTGTGATACATGGTCAAATTGTCACAGGGAGGGAGGGAGGAATGCTGGTAAATATTTAACAATAACTTACATGACTGGACCTCTCAGTGGCAATCTGTTGTACACATAGGCATATCCACTTGGTTGCTTCATGCAGGTGTCTGTTCCATCAGCTGTTACTTACCTTGTTGTCTTGCTGTAACAGGTAATAGAGAGAGAGAGACAGATAGACAGACAAAAAGTGACAGAGACAGACAAGCATTTAAGGGAATACAATTTTTTCTCTTTTTTTTAGCAAGTGGTACGATATTCAGAGGGTTGTAATACCAGTACTTTCCAAAGCATTCTTATTAAGCAAGTGGCTGCTTTCTACATCCCACTGGCTTATAAGTTGTCTTTCACTGACTGGTTGTCTGGGTTTCGATTGGGGTACGTTGTAAAAGTGTCACATAGATGGAGGTAGGGACGAAGGGGATGAATATAAAAATAACTTGCATGACTGGACCTCTGAGCAGCAATCCATGGTACAGATAGGGGGTATCCTCTTGCTTGCTTCATCCAGCTGTCTGTTCCATCAGCTGCTACTTACCTTGTTGTCTTGCTGTTAAATATTAGAAAGAGAGACAGACAGAGAAACAGACATGTAAGGGCATGCAATTTTTCCTTGGTAGCAATTTATAGGTCATTGTGTCTTTAGCAAGTTGTTCTATTTCCAGAGGTTTCTGAAACCAGTAATTAACAAAACATTCTCTTGAAGCCACTGGCTGCTTTCTTACATCCCTTGGAGTTATAAACTGTTTATGTTACTGACTGAAATTCTGTATTTGGCATTGTGATACATGGTCAAATTGTCACAGGGAGGGAGGGAGGAATGCTGGTAAATATTTAACAATAACTTACATGACTGGACCTCTCAGTGGCAATCTGTTGTACACATAGGCATATCCACTTGGTTGCTTCATCCAGGTGTCTGTTCCATCAGCTGTTACTTACCTTGTTGTCTTGCTGTAAAAGATACAGAGAGAGAGAGAGAGAGAGAGAGAGAGACAAAAAGAGACAGAGAGGGACAGACAAGCATTTAAGGGAATACAGTTTTATCTCGGTTTCTTTTAAGCAAGTGGTTCGATATTCGGAGGGTTGTAATACCAGTACTTTGCAAAACATTCTCACTAAGCAACTGACTGCTTTCTACATCCCACTGGCTTATAAGCTGTCTTTCACTGACTCGTTGTCTGGGTTTCCATTGGGGTACGTTGTAAAAGTGTCACATAGATGCAGGTAGGGACGAAGGGGATGAATATAAAAATAACTTGCATGACTGGACCTCTGAGCAGCAATCCATGGTACAGATAGGGGGTATCCTCTTGCTTGCTTCATCCAGCTGTCTGTTCCATCAGCTGCTACTTACCTTGTTGTCTTGCTGTTAAATATTAAAAATAGAGACAGACAGAGAAACAGACATGTAAGGGCATACAATTTTTCCTTGGTAGCAATTTATAGGTCATTGTGTCTTTTAGCAAGTTGTTCTATTTCCAGAGGTTTCTGAAACCAGTAATTAACAAAACTTTCTCTTGAAGTCACTGGCTGCTTTCTTACATCCCTTGGAGTTGTAAACTGTGTATGTTACTGACTGAAATTCTGTATTTGGCTTTGTGATATATGGTCAAATTGTCACAGGGAGGAATGCTGGTAAATATTTAACAATAACTTACATGACTGGACCTCTCAGTGGCAATCTGTTGTACACATAGCCATATCCACTTGGTTGCTTCATCCAGGTGTCTGTTCCATCAGCTGTTACTTACCTTGTTGTCTTGCTGTAAAAGATAAGAGAGAGAGAGAGAAAGAGAGAGAGTGAGAGAAAGACAGACAAAAAGAGACGGAGAGAGACAGACAAGCATTTAAGGGAATAAAATTTTTTGTCTGTTTTTTATTAGCAAGTGGTTCGATATTCAGAGGGTTGTAATACCAGTACTTTGCAAAACATTCTCACTAAGCAACTGGCTGCTTTCTACATCCCACTGGCTTATAAGCTGACTTTCACTGACTCGTTGTCTGGGTTTCCATTGGGGTACGTTGTAAAAGTGTCACATAGATGGAGGTAGGGACGAAGGGGATGAATATAAAAATAACTTGCATGACTGGACCTCTGAGCAGCAATCCATGGTACAGATAGGGGGTATCCTCTTGCTTGCTTCATCCAGCTGTCTGTTCCATCACCTGCTACTTACCTTGTTGTCTTGCTGTTAAATATTAGAAAGAGAGACAGACAGAGAAACAGACATGTAAGGGCATGCAATTTTTCCTTGGTGGCAATGTATAGGTTATTGTGTCTTTTAGCAAGTTGTTCTATTTCCAGAGGTTTCTGAAACCAGTAATTAACAAAACATTCTCTTGAAGCCACTGGCTGCTTTCTTACATCCCTTGGAGTTGTAGACTGTGTATGTTACTGACTGAAATTCTGTATTTGGCATTGTGATACATGGTCAAATTGTCACAGGGAGGGAGGGAGGAATGCTGGTAAATATTTAACAATAACTTACATGACTGGACCTCTCAGTGGCAATCTGTTGTACACATAGCCATATCCACTTGGTTGCTTCATCCAGGTGTCTGTTCCATCAGCTGTTACTTACCTTGTTGTCTTGCTGTAAAAGATGAGAGAGAGAGAGAGAGAGAGAGAGAGAGAGAGAGAGATAGACAGACAAAAAGAGACAGAGAGAGACAGACAAGCATTTAAGGGAAAAGATTTTTTTCTCTGTTTTTTTTTTTAGCAAGTGGTTCGATATTCAGAGGGTTGTAATACCAGTACTTTGCAAAACATTCTCACTAAGCAACTGGCTGCTTTCTACATTCCACTGTCTTATAAGCTGTCTTTCACTGACTCGTTGTCTGGGTTTCCATTGGGGTACGTTGTAAAAGTGTCACATAGATGGAGGTAGGGACGAAGGGGATGAATATAAAAATAACTTGCATGACTCGACCTCTGAGGGGTAATCCATGGTACAGATAGGGGGTATCCTCTTGCTTGCTTCATCCAGCTGTCTGTTCCATCAGCTGCTACTTACCTTGTTGTCTTACTGTTAAATATTAGAAAGAGAGACAGACAGAGAAACAGACATGTAAGGGTATACAATTTTTTCTTGGAAGCAATGTATAGGTTATTGTGTTTTTCAGCAAGTTGTTCTATTTCCAGAGGTTTCTGAAACCAGTAATTAACAAAATATTCTCTTTGAAGCCACTGGCTGCTTTCTTATATCCCTTGGAGTTGTAAACTGTGTATGTTACTGACTGAAATTCTGTATTTGGCATTGTGATACATGGTCAAATTGTCACAGGGAGGGAGGGAGGAATGCTGGTAAATGTTTAACAGTAACTTACATGACTGGACCTCTCAGTGGCAATCTGTTGTACACATAGGCATATCCACTTGGTTGCTTCGTCCAGATGTCTGTTCCATCAGCTATTACTTACCTTGTTGTCTTGCTGTAAAAGATAACAGAGAGAGAGAGAGAGAGAGAGAGAGAGAGAGAGAGAGACAGACAAAAAGAGACGGAGAGAGACAGACAAGCATTTAAGGGAATAAAATTTTTTGTCTGTTTTTTATTAGCAAGTGGTTCGATATTCAGAGGGTTGTAATACCAGTACTTTGCAAAACATTCTCACTAAGCAACTGGCTGCTTTCTACATCCCACTGGCTTATAAGCTGACTTTCACTGACTCGTTGTCTGGGTTTCCATTGGGGTACGTTGTAAAAGTGTCACATAGATGGAGGTAGGGACGAAGGGGATGAATATAAAAATAACTTGCATGACTGTACCTTTCAGCAGCAATCCATGGTACAGATAGGGGGTATCCTCTTGCTTGCTTCATCCAGGTGTCTGTTCCATCAGCTGCTACTTACCTTGTTGTCTTGCTGTTAAATATTAGAAAGAGAGACAGACAGAGAAACAGACATGTAAGGGCATGCAATTTTTCCTTGGTGGCAATGTATAGGTTATTGTGTCTTTTAGCAAGTTGTTCTATTTCAAGAGGTTTCTGAAACCAGTAATTAACAAAACATTCTCTTGAAGCCACTGGCTGCTTTCTTACATCCCTTGGAGTTGTAGACTGTGTATGTTACTGACTGAAATTCTGTATTTGGCATTGTGATACATGGTCAAATTGTCACAGGGAGGGAGGGAGGAATGCTGGTAAATATTTAACAATAACTTACATGACTGGACCTCTCAGTGGCAATCTGTTGTACACATAGCCATATCCACATGGTTGCTTCATCCAGGTGTCTGTTCCATCAGCTGTTACTTCCCTTGTTGCCTTGCTGTAAAAGATAAGAGAGAGAGAGAGAGAGAGAGAGACAGAGAGAGAGAGAGATAGACAGACAAAAAGAGACAGAGAGAGACAGACAAGCATTTAAGGGAAAAGATTTTTTTCTCTGTTTTTTTTTTTTAGCAAGTGGTTCGATATTCAGAGGGTTGTAATACCAGTACTTTGCAAAACATTCTCACTAAGCAACTGACTGCTTTCTACATCCCACTGGCTTATAAGCTGTCTTTCACTGACTCGTTGTCTGGGTTTCCATTGGGGTACGTTGTAAAAGTGTCACATAGATGCAGGTAGGGACGAAGGGGATGAATATAAAAATAACTTGCATGATTGGATCTCTGAGCAGCAATCCATGGTACAGATAGGGGGTATCCTCTTGCTTGCTTCATCCAGCTGTCTGTTCCATCAGCTGCTACTTACCTTGTTGTCTTGCTGTTAAATATTAGAAAGAGAGACAGACAGAGAAACAGACATGTAAGGGCATACAATTTTTCCTTGGTAGCAATTTATAGGTTATTGTCTTTTAGCAATTTGTTCTATTTCAAGAGGTTTCTGAAACCAGTAATTAACAAAACATTCTCTTGAAGCCACTGGCTGCTTTCTTACATCCCTTGGAGTTGTAAACTGTGTATGTTACTGACTGAAATTCTGTATTTGGCATTGTGATACATGGTCAAATTGTCACAGGGAGGGAGGGAGGAATGCTGGTAAATATTTAACAGTAACTTACAAGACTGGACCTCTCAGTGGCAATCTGTTGTACACATAGCCATATGCACTTGATTGCTTCATCCAGGTGTCTGTTCCATCAGCTGTTACTTACCTTGTTGTCTTGCTTTAAAAGGTAACAGAGAGAGAGAGAGAGAGAGAGAGAGAGAGAGAGACAGACAGACAGAGAGACAGACAAGCATTTAAGGGAATACAGTTTTATCTCGGTTTCTTTTCAGCAAGTGGTTCTATATTCGGAGGGTTGTAATACCAGTACTTTGCAAAACATTCTCACTAAGCAACTGACTGCTTTCTACATCCCACTGGCTTATAAGCTGTCTTTCACCGACTCGTCGTCTGGGTTTCCATTGGGGTACGTTGTAAAAGTGTCACATAGATGCAGGTAGGGACGAAGGGGATGAATATAAAAATAACTTGCATGACTGGACCTCTGAGCAGCAATCCATGGTATAGATAGGGGGTATCCTCTTGCTTGCTTCATCCAGCTGTCTGTTCCATCAGCTGCTACTTACCTTGTTGTCTTGCTGTTAAATATTAGAAAGAGAGACAGAGAAACAGACATGTAAGGGCATACAATTTTTCCTTGGTAGGAATTTATAGGTCATTCTGTCTTTTAGCAAGTTGTTCCATTTCCAGAGGTTTCTGAAACCAGTAATTAACAAAACATTCTCTTGAAGCCACTGGCTGCTTTCTTACATCCCTTGGAGTTGTAGACTGTGTATGTTACTGACTGAAATTCTGTATTTGGCTTTGTGATATATGGTCAAATGGTCACAGGGAGGGAGGGAGGAATGCTGGTAAATATTTAACAATAACTTACATGACTGGACCTCTCAGTGGCAATCTGTAGTACACATAGGCATATCCACTTGGTTGCTTCATGCACTTGTCTGTTCCATCAGCTGTTACTTACCTTGTTGTCTTGCTGTAAAAGATAACAGAGAGAGAGAGAGAGGGAGACAGAGAGAGACAGAGAGAGAGAGAGAGACAGATAGAGAGACAAAAAGAGACAGAGAAAGACAGACAAGCATTTAAGGGAATAAAATTTTTTCTCTGTTTTTTATTAGCAAGTGGTTCGATATTCAGAGGGTTGTAATACCAGTACTTTGCAAAACATTCTCACTAAGCAACTGGCTGCTTTCTACATCCCACTGGCTTATAAGCTGTCTTTCACTGACTCGTTGTCTGGGTTTCCATTGGGGTACGTTGTAAAAGTGTCACATAGATGCAGGTAGGGACGAAGGGGATGAATATAAAAATAACTTGCATGACTCGACCTCTGAGGGGTAATCCATGGTACAGATAGGGGGTATCCTCTTGCTTGCTTCATCCAGCTGTCTGTTCCATCAGCTGCTACTTACCTTGTTGTCTTACTGTTAAATATTAGAAAGAGAGACAGACAGAGAAACAGACATGTAAGGGTATACAATTTTTCCTTGGAAGCAATGTATAGGTTATTGTGTCTTTTAGCAAGTTGTTCTATTTCCAGAGGTTTCTGAAACCAGTAATTAACAAAATATTCTCTTTGAAGCCACTGGCTGCTTTCTTATATCCCTTGGAGTTGTAAACTGTGTATGTTACTGACTGAAATTCTGTATTTGGCATTGTGATACATGGTCAAATTGTCACAGGGAGGGAGGGAGGAATGCTGGTAAATATTTAACAGTAACTTACATGACTGGACCTCTCAGTGGCAATCTGTTGTACACATAGGCATATCCACTTGGTTGCTTCGTCCAGATGTCTGTTCCATCAGCTATTACTTACCTTGTTGTCTTGCTGTAAAAGATAACAGAGAGAGAGAGAGAGAGAGAGAGAGACAAAAAGAGACAGAGAGAGACAGACAAGCATTTAAGGGAATACAATTTTTTCTCTTTTTTTTTAGCAAATGGTTCGATATTAAGAGGGTTGTAATACTAGTACTTTGCAAAACATTCTCACTAATCAACTGGCTGCTTTCTACATTCCACTGGCTTATAAGCTGTCTTTCACTGACTCGTTGTCTGGGTTTCCATTGGGGTACGTTGTAAAAGTGTCACATAGATGGAGGTAGGGACGAAGGGGATGAATATAAAAATAACTTGCATGACTGGACCTCTGAGCAGCAATCCATGGTACAAATAGGGGGTATCCTCTTGCTTGCTTCATCCAGCTGTCTGTTCCATCAGCTGCTACTTACCTTGTTGTCTTGCTGTTAAATATTAGAAAGAGAGACAGACAGAGAAACAGACATGTAAGGGCATACAATTTTTTCCTGGTGGCAATGTATAGGTTATTGTGTCTTTTAGCAAGTTGTTCTATTTCCAGAGGTTTCTGAAACCAGTAATTAACAAAACATTCTCTTGAAGCCACTGGCTGCTTTCTTACATCCCTTGGAGTTTTAAACTGTGTATGTTACTGACTGAAATTCTGTATTTGGCATTGTGATACATGGTCAAATTGTCACAGGGAGGGAGGGAGGAATGCTGGTAAATATTTAACAATAACTTACATGACTGGACCTCTCAGTGGCAATCTGTTGTACACATAGGCATATCCACTTGGTTGCTTCATCCAGGTGTCTGTTCCATCATCTGTTACTTACCTTGTTGTCTTGCTGTAAAAGATACAGAGAGAGAGAGAGAGAGAGAGAGAAAAAGAGAGAGAGAGACAGACAAGCATTTAAGGGAATACAGTTTTATCTCGGTTTCTTTTGAGCAAGTGGTTCGATATTCGGAGGGTTGTAATACCAGTACTTTGCAAAACATTCTCACTAAGCAACTGACTGCTTTCTACATCCCACTGGCTTATAAGCTGTCTTTCACTGACTCGTTGTCTGGGTTTCCATTGGGGTACGTTGTAAAAGTGTCACATAGATGCAGGTAGGGACGAAGGGGATGAATATAAAAATAACTTGCATGACTGGACCTCTGAGCAGCAATCCATGGTACAGATAGGGGGTATCCTCTTGCTTGCTTCATCCAGCTGTCTGTTCCATCAGCTGCTACTTACCTTGTTGTCTTGCTGTTAAATATTAAAAATAGAGACAGACAGAGAAACAGACATGTAAGGGCATACAATTTTTCCTTCGTAGCAATTTATAGGTCATTGTGTCTTTTAGCAAGTTGTTCTATTTCCAGAGGTTTCTGAAACCAGTAATTAACAAAACTTTCTCTTGAAGTCACTGGCTGCTTTCTTACATCCCTTGGAGTTGTAAACTGTGTATGTTACTGACTGAAATTCTGTATTTGGCTTTGTGATATATGGTCAAATTGTCACAGGGAGGGAGGGAGGAATGCTGGTAAATATTTAACAATAACTTACATGACTGGACCTCTCAGTGGCAATCTGTTGTACACATAGCCATATCCACTTGGTTGCTTCATCCAGGTGTCTGTTCCATCAGCTGTTACTTACCTTGTTGTCTTGCTGTAAAAGATAAGAGAGAGAGAGAGAGTGAGAGAAAGACAGACAAAAAGAGACGGAGAGACAGACAAGCATTTAAGGGAATAAAATTTTTTGTCTGTTTTTTATTAGCAAGTGGTTCGATATTCAGAGGGTTGTAATACCAGTACTTTCCAAAACATTCTCACTAGGCAACTGGCTGCTTTCTACATCCCACTGGCTTATAAGCTGACTTTCACTGACTCGTTGTCTGGGTTTCCATTGGGGTACGTTGTAAAAGTGTCACATAGATGGAGGTAGGGACGAAGGGGATGAATATAAAAATAACTTGCATGACTGGACCTCTCAGCAGCAATCCATGGTACAGATAGGGGGTATCCTCTTGCTTGCTTCATCCAGGTGTCTGTTCGATCAGCTGCTACTTACCTTGTTGTCTTGCTGTTAAATATTAGAAAGAGAGACAGACAGAGAAACAGACATGTAAGGGCATGCAATTTTTCCTTGGTGGCAATGTATAGGTTATTGTGTCTTTTAGCAAGTTGTTCTATTTCAAGAGGTTTCTGAAACCAGTAATTAACAAAACATTCTCTTGAAGCCACTGGCTGCTTTCTTACATCCCTTGGAGTTGTAGACTGTGTATGTTACTGACTGAAATTCTGTATTTGGCATTGTGATACATGGTCAAATTGTCACAGGGAGGGAGGGAGGAATGCTGGTAAATATTTAACAATAACTTACATGACTGGACCTCTCAGTGGCAATCTGTTGTACACATAGGCATATCCACTTGGTTGCTTCATCCAGGTGTCTGTTCCATCAGCTGTTATTTACCTTGTTGTCTTGCTGTAAAAGATAACAGAGAGAGAGAGAGAGAAAGAGAGAGAGACAGAGAGAGACAGACAAGCATTTAAGGGAATACAGTTTTATCTCGGTTTCTTTTCAGCAAGTGGTTCGATATTCGGAGGGTTGTAATACCAGTACTTTGCAAAACATTCTCAATAAGCAACTGGCTGCTTTCTACATCCCACTGGCTTATAAGCTGTCTTTCACTGACGCGTTGTCTGGGTTTCCATTGGGGTACGTTGTAAAAGTTTCACATAGATGGAGGTAGGGCCGAAGGTGATGAATATAAAAATAACTTGCATGACTGGACCTCTGAGCAGCAATCCATGGTACAGATAGGGGGTATCCTCTTGCTTGCTTCATCCAGCTGTCTGTTCCATCAGCTGCTACTTACCTTGTTGTCTTGCTGTTAAATATTAAAAAGAGAGACAGACAGAGAAACAGACATGTAAGGGCATACCATTTTTCCTTGGTAGGAATTTATAGGTCATTGTGTCTTTTAGCAAGTTGTTCTATTTCCAGAGGTTTCTGAAACCAGTAATTAACAAAACATTCTCTTGAAGCCACTGGCTGCTTTCTTACATCCCTTGGAGTTTTAAACTGTGTATGTTACTGACTGAAATTCTGTATTTGGCATTGTGATACATGGTCAAATTGTCACAGGGAGGGAGGGAGGAATGCTGGTAAATATTTAACAATAACTTACATGACTGGACCTCTCAGTGGCAATCTGTTGTACACATAGGCATATCCACTTGGTTGCTTCATCCAGGTGTCTGTATCATCAGCTGTTACTTACCTTGTTGTCTTGCTGTAAAAGATAACAGAGAGAGACAGACAGACAGACAGATGGACAGACAAAAAGAGACAGAGAGAGACAGACAAGCCTTTAAAGGAAAACTATTTTTTCTCTGTTCCTTTTTAGCAAGTGGATCGATATTCAGAGGGTTGTAATACCAGTACTTTGGAAAGTATTCTCACTAAGCAACTGGCTGCTTTCTACATCCCACTGGCTTATAAGCTGTCTTTCACTAACTGGTTGTCTGGGTTTCCATTGGGGTACGTTGTAAAAGTGTCACATAGATGGAGGTAGGGACGAAGGGGATGAATATAAAAATAACTTGCATGACTCGACCTCTGAGTAGCAATCCATGGTACAGATAGGGGGTATCCTCTTGCTTGCTTCATCCAGCTGTCTGTTCCATCAGCTGCTACTTACCTTGTTGTCTTACTGTTAAATATTAGAAAGAGAGACAGACAGAGAAACAGACATGTAAGGGCATACAATTTTTCCTTGGTACCAATTTATAGGTAATTGTGCCTTTTAGCAAGTTGTTCTATTTCAAGAGGTTTCTGAAACCAGTAATTAACAAAACATTCTCTTGAAGCCACTGGCTGCTTTCTTACATCCCTTGGAGTTGTAAACTGTGTATGTTACTGAAATTCTGTATTTGGCATTGTGATACATGGTCAAATTGTCACAGGGAGGGAGGGAGGAATGCTGGTAAATATTCAACAATAACTTACATGACTGGACCTCTCAGTGGCAATCTGTTGTACACATAGGCATATCCACTTGGTTGCTTCATGCAGGTGTCCGTTCCATCAGCTGTTACTTACCTTGTTGTCTTGCTGTAAAAAGTAACACAGACAGAGAGAGAGAGAGAGAGAGAGACAGATAGACAGACAAAAAGAGACAGAGAGAGAAAAGCATTTAAGGGAATACAATTTTTTCTCTTTTTTTTGAGCAAGTGGTTCGATATTCAGTGGGTTGTAATACCAGTACTTTGCAAAACATTCTCACTAAGCAACTGGCTGCTTCCTACATCCCACTGGCTTATAAGCTGTCTTTCACTGATTCGTTGTCTGGGTTTCCATTGGGGTACGTTGTTAAAGTGTCACATAGATGGAGGTAGGGACGAAGGGGATGAATATAAAAATAACTTGCATGACTCGACCTCTGAGCAGCAATCCATGGTAAAGATAGGAGGGTATTCTCTTCCTTGCTTCATCCAGGTGTCCGTTCCATCAGCTGCTACTTACCTTGTTGTCTTGCTGTTAAATATTAGAAAGAGAGACAGACAGAGAAACAGACATGTAAGGGCATGCAGTTTTTCCTTGGTAGCAATGTATAGGTTATTGTGTCTTTTAGCAAGTTGTTCTATTTCCAGAGGTTTCTGAAACCAGTAATTAACAAAACATTCTCTTGAAGCCACTGGCTGCTTTCTTACATCCCTTGGAGTTGTAAACTGTGTATGTTACTCACTGAAATTCTGTATTTGGCATTGTGATACATGGTCAAATTGTCACAGGTAGGGAGGGAGGAATGCTGGTAAATATTTAACAATAACTTACATGACTGGACCTCTCAGTGGCAATCTGTTGTACCCATAGGCATATCCACTTGGTTGCTTCATCCAGGTGTCTGTTCCATCAGCTGTTACTTACGTTCTTGTCTTGCTGTAAAAGATAACACATAGAGAGAGAGAGAGAGAGAGAGAGAGATAGACAGATAGAGAGACAGACAGGCAGACAAAAAGAGACAGACAAACATTTAAGGGAATACAATTTTTTCTCTGTTTTTTTTTTTTTTTTTTAGCAAGTGGTTCAATATTGAGAGGGTTGTAATACCAGTACTTTGCAAAACATTCTCACTAAGCAACTGGCTGCTTTCTACATCCCACTGGCTTATAAGTTGTCTTTCACTGACTCGTTGTCTGGGTTTCCATTGGGGTACGTTGTAAAAGTGTCACATAGATGCAGGTAGGGACGAAGGGGATGAATATAAAAATAACTTGCATGACTCGACCTCTGAGCAGCAATCCATGATACATATAGGGGGTATCATCTTGCTTGCTTCATCCAGGTGTCTGTTCCATCAGCTGCTACTTACCTTGTTGTCTTACTGTTAAATATTAGAGAGAGAGACAGACAGAGAAACAGACATGTGAGGGCATACAATTTTTCCTTGGTAGCAATTTATAGGTTATTGTGTCTTTTAGCAAGTTGTTCTATTTCCAGAGGTTTCTGAAACCAGTAATTAACAAAACTTTCTCTTGAAGCCACTGGCTGCTTTCTTACATCCCTTGGAGTTGTAAACTGTGTATGTTACTGACTGAAATTCTGTATTTGGCATTGTGATACATGGTCAAATTGTCACAGGGAGGGAGGGAGGAATGCTGGTAAATATTTAACAGTAAGTTACATGACTGGACCTCTCAGTGGCAATCTGTTGTACCTATAGGCATATCCACTTGGTTGCTTCGTCCAGATGTCTGTTCCATCAGCTATAACAGAGAGAGAGAGAGAGAGAGAGAGAGAGAGACAGACAGACAGACAGACAGACAGACAGACAGACAAAAAGAGACAGAGACAGACAAGCATTTAAGGGAATACAAATGTTTTCTCTTTTTTTTTAGCAAGTGGTTCGATATTCAGAGGGTTGTAATACCAGTACTTTGCAAAACATTCTCACTAAGCAACTGGCTGCTTTTTACATCCCACTGGCTTATAAGCTGTCTTTCACTGACTCGTTGTCTGGGTTTCCATTGGGGTACGTTGTAAAAGTGTCACATAGATGCAGGTAGGGACGAAGGGGATGAATATAAAAATAACTTGCATGACTCGACCTCTGAGTAGCAATCCATGGTACAGATAGGGGGTATCCTCTTGCTTGCTTCATCCAGCTGTCTGTTCCATCAGCTGCTACTTACCTTGTTGTCTTGCTGTTAAATATTAGAAAGAGAGACAGACAGAGAAACAGACATGTAAGGGCATACAATTTTTCCTTGGTAGCAATTTATAGGTTATTGTGTCTTTTAGCAAGTTGTTCTATTTCCAGAGGTTTCTGAAACCAGTATTTAAAAAAACATTCTCTTGAAGCCACTGGCTGCTTACTTACATCCCTTGAAGTTGTAAACTGTGTATGATACTGACTGAAATTCTGTATTTGGCATTGTGATACATGGTCAAATTGTCACAGGGAGGGAGGGAGGAATGCTGGTAAATATTTAACAATAACTTACATGACTGGACCTCTCAGTGGCAATCTGTTGTACACATAGCCATATCCACTTGGTTGCTTCATCCAGGTGTCTGTTCCATCAGCTGTTACTTACCTTGTTGTCTTGCTGTAAAAGATAACAGAGAGAGAGAGAGACAGATAGACAGACAAAAAGAGACAGAGAGAGACAGACAAGCAGTTAAGGGAATACAATTTTTTCTGTTTTTTTTTTTTTTAGCAAGTGGTTCAATATTGAGAGGGTTGTAATACCAGTACTTTGCAAAACATTCTCACTAAGCAACTGGCTGCTTTTTACATCCCACTGGCTTATAAGCTGTCTTTGACCGACTCGTTGTCTGGGTTTCCATTGGGGTACGTTGTAAAAGTGTCACATAGATGCAGGTAGGGACGAAGGGGATGAATATAAAAATAACTTGCATGACTCGACCTCTGAGCAGTAATCCATGGAACAGATAGGGGGTATCATCTTGCTTGCTTCATCCAGCTGTCTGTTCCATCAGCTGCTACTTACCTTGTTGTCTTGCTGTTAAATATTAGAAAGAGAGACAGACAGAGAAACAGACATGTAAGGGCATACAATTTTTCCTTGGTAGCAATTTATAGGTTATTGTGTCTTTTAGCAAGTTGTTCTATTTCAAGAGGTTTCTGAAACCAGTAATTAAAAAAAAAACATTCTCTTGAAGCCACTGGCTGCTTTCTTACATCCCTTGGAGTTGTAAACTGTGTATGTTACTGACTGAAATTCTGTATTTGGCATTGTGATACATGGTCAAATTGTCACAGGGAGGGAGGGAGGAATGCTGGTAAATATTTAACAATAACTTACATGACTGGACCTCTCAGTGGCAATCTGTTGTACACATAGCCATATCCACTTGGTTGCTTCATCCAGGTGTCTGTTCCATCACCTGTTACTTACCTTGTTGTCTTGCTTTGAAATATTAGAAAGAGAGACAGCCAGAGAGACATGTAAGGGGATATAATTTTTCTTTGGTAGCATTTTATAGGTTTCTGTGGCTTTTAGCAAGTTGTTCTATTTCCAGAGTTTTCTGAAACCAGTAATTAACAAAACATTCTCTCGAAGCCACTGGCTGCTTTCCTACATACCTTGGAATTGTTAACCGTGTATGTTACTGACTGAACTTCTGTAATTGGCATCATGACACATTGTCAAATTGTCACAGGGAGGGAGGGAGGGAGGAAGGCTGATAAATATAAAAATAACTTACATGACTGGACCTCTGAGTGGCAATCTGTTGTACACATAGCCATATCCACTTGGTTGCTTCATCCAGGTATCTGTTCCATCAGCTGTTACTTACCTGGTTGTCTTGCTATAAAATATGAGAGACAGACAGACAAACAGACAGAGTAACAGAAAGAGTAACAGACAGACTGACAGTTAAGTGTTACAATTTTTTCCTTGGTAGCAATTTATAGTTTATTGTGCCTTTAATTTTTATCCTGCTGAATAAATGAAATGAAACTGAAGCGAATAGAAAAATCTCGAATGTTGCCATTTCAAAGGTATACTTTGAGGAAATATCTGTGTCGGACAGTGTACATCCAAGATCAGACTGCACATTCTGTGCGATCTGATCTTGGACCTACACTGTCAGTAAAAGGTTCCCGAGTCACGCTTAAAAGCCTAAGGGTTAAGCAAGTTGTTCTATTCCCAGAGGTTTCTGAAACCAGTACTTAAAACATTCTCTCGAAACCACTGGCTGCTTTCCTACATCCCTTGAAATTGTAAACCATGTATGTTGCTGACTGAACTTATGTAATTGGCATTGTGATACATTATCAAATTGTCACAGGGAGGGAGGCAGGGGGATGAATATAAAAATAACTTACATGACTGGTCCTCTCAGTGGCAATCTGTTGTACACATAGGCATATCCACTTGGTTGCTTCATCCAGGTGTCTGTTCCATCAGCTGTTACTTACCTGGTTGTCTTGCTGTTTAATATAAGTGAGAGAGAGAGAGATGTAAGGGTATACACAGTGTTCCCACTAGCTTTTTATTTCAAGGGTACACTTACCCCCTGGGCTGAAAATCTGGGGGTAAGATTTCATATTACAGAGTAGGACAGTAATGGTTCCCAACTTGGGGTAAAGCAATCAATATTGATGATTTGCAGCAAAAAAGTCTGTTGTATTAAGATATCTATGTAAATTTACTGCTTAAAATCATTAAAAAGCTGAAAAGGCAGTCTGAAGTGACTGTGATCGGACAATGTCAAAGAGACATTTTGTTGTGTCATAGATTTCCGTGTTTTTTTAACCAAACAATTTTTCATGTCTGTAAATTTCTGGATAGGTATTTCAGCATAATTTGACATAAATTTGTCAGTAAGGATAACCAGTAACTTCAAAACCTATCATTTTACACAAGACAAGCGGATAATGGCCTTGTCATATATTTTCTTACATGAGGTCTCGTGTGTAACCAATATTTCTTACATGAATTTCAATTCTGTAACATGATTTATGCAACAATTTGCGCCAGTGGGAATGCAGATACAATTTTTCCATGGTAGCACTATAGAGGTAATTATGTCTTTAATCAAGTAGTTCTATTCCCAGGGGCTTCTGATAACAGTACTTTGCAAAAGATTCTCTTGAAGACACTGGCTGCGGTATTGTGTGGTAAAGGGTTACAGAAACATTGACTGTATGGTGTTTAAAATAACAATAAAGTCCAAAATTTAATGTAAACAAAGTGGGTGTTTAAATGCATTTGAATCTGTATCATACCATTTAAAAGTATGGAAATTATTGTAAAGATATCAATCTGTGATTGTACGGCTGGTCCAAGTGTTAGTTGCTGACAGAGAAATTAATTTCAAAACTAGGTTAAAACCTGCCAGGTAGCTGTCTTTTGTTTACTTTTTGCCTGATTTTAAAATTCTTTTTTCTGCCAGGGACTAACATATGGTCCGACCACACGATAAAAGACTGTCATCTCCACAATATTTTTCATAATTTTAAATGGTATGATTTAAATTTACATGTAAATGTATTATGAAATCTGCTTTGATATTTTGACTTTTACTGGGCCTTTAACGCTGTTTTCAACATTATATCAGTTATATCATGGTGGTCAGTGCATCTATCCATGCTTCCCTGGAGTTTTTTTTTACCAGTACTCCACACAATATTCTTTCCAAGCCACTGGTTGCTTTTCAACATAAACATTGTCGAAACAAAGGTCAGCAGTGAGAGAGGAATGAATCCCTTTGCTAGAACTATCATCAATGCCCTGAAAGAAATTGGCCAAGCTGAACCAGCATCCCTCTGTTTTCAAGTGTTGTAGGCTACCGACTGAGCGACCAGGGCTCGGCATTTAGGAGAGATAGATGAATATATAAATACCCCCGACGTCCCCTGGAGATCTGTGAGCTTTTCTCTTGGGCATTGGTTTTGTGCAGAAATCTCTACGACTAACTTTCTATCAACTTTTACTTCCTCATTGGCCTTGACTCTACTGTGAAATTATCTATGGGGTGCCGACACAAATATGGCCAGACCTAGAAAGTCAAGTTGGAATGCTTGAGATTTTGCTGGAGAAACATGTTCAAAGTTATTAACCCATTACCACACAATCCCAAGTTTTATCAACCCTGAAGAATAAAACTTTTTGAAAACATTGTGGGGAAAAGGAGAATACTGGTAATCAGCATTTTATCCTTTTACCACAATGTTTTCCATTTTTTTCAGACACAAATTCTAACATTTCAGTCGCATTTAATCTGTAATCCACAAATGCTTTCAATTTGGTCAGGTCCAAAATTTTGACATTTAAGAAACAGTTAAAACAATACTTTGATTATGCTCATAAACTTGGGTACCTGCAAGGAACGTTAAAAAATTGGTCTTTTCTCCTACATCTTTACAAAAAAAAAAAAGAGAAAATTTTAGACTTTTTGAAATATAAAGCTTTTGCAGACAATAAAATAATTGTGACTCAAAAATATTAATACACCTTTGGAGGGTAGAAAACACTGTGGGAAAAGGAGAAAATGCTGGTTACCAGCATTGTCTCCTTTTCCAACAATGTTTTCAAAAGCCTTTTTTTCCTCAAGGTGGTTAAAACTCAGTACTGTGTGGTGAAGAGTTAAGACAATAAAATAATTATGACTCAAAAACAAATTCTCCTTTAAAGAGTAGAAAGTATTGTGGGAAAAAGAGAACATGCTGATTAGTAGCATTTTCTCCTTTTCCTACAATGTTTTCAAAAGCTTTTCTTTCTCAAGGTTGATTAAAC
Organism: Hippopus hippopus; assembly: GCA_946811185.2. Taxonomy (NCBI): domain Eukaryota; kingdom Metazoa; phylum Mollusca; class Bivalvia; order Cardiida; family Cardiidae; genus Hippopus; species Hippopus hippopus. The sequence goes on along the minus strand of OX328103.1, from coordinate 6,625,856 downwards.
TCATGATTGTGTGGTAAAGAGTTAAGATGACAAGCATTTTCTCCTTTTCCCACAATGTTTACAAAAGCATTTTTTTTCTCAAGGTTGTTAAAACACAGGATTGTGTGGTATAGAGTTAAGATTATAAGACTAAAAGTTAATTGTGACTCAAAGATAGTTCATATTTGGAGAGTAGAAAACATTGTGGGATAAGGAGAAAATGGTTTGTAGCATTTTCTCCTTTTCCCACAATTTTTTTTTTTAAAAAAGTCTTTTTTTTTCAAGATTTTTAAAAACCAGGGATTGTGTGGTAAAGTGTTAAGACTGCAAAAAAATTGTGACTCAAAAAAATAAATTTACCTTTAGAGACAAGAAAACACTGGGAAAAGGAGAAAATGCTGGTTACCAGCATTTTCCCCTTTTCCCACAATGTTTTCAAAAGCCTTTCTTTTTTCCTCAAGTTTGTTAAAACTCGGGCATGTGTGGTAAAGAGTTAAGATGACAAAATAATTGTGCCTCAAAAATATAAATTCACCTTTGGAGGGTAGGAAACATTGTGGGAAAAGGAGAAAGTACTGGTAACCAGCATTTCCCCCTTTTCCCACAATGTTTTCAAAAGCCTTTCTTTTTTCCTCAAGTATGTTAAAACTCGGGGCATGTGTGGTAAAAAGTTAGATGATAAAATAATTGTGACTCAAAAATATAAATGAGCCGTGCTCTGTGAAAAGGGGGCTTAATGCATCTGCGAAAAGTATCGACCCAGGTCAGCCTACGCAGTCCGCGCAGGCTGACCTGGTCCGAAACTTTTCGCTATCGGTCAATTTTCTGTATGTCAAAGGACCAGTGCACCTCATTATTCAGTAGGTTGTGTTAAAAAAACAGATTTTAGGGATGTATGATACTGTGATGACTCGCTTGGTATCATGGGTCACGGAGATGCATTAAGCCTCCTTTTGCCAGAGCATGGCTCAAATTCACCTTTTGAGGGTCGAAAACAATGTGGGAAAAGGAGAAAGTGCTAGTTACCAGTATCTTCTCCTTTTCCCGCAATGTTTTCAAAAGCCTTATTTTCTCAATAAAACTCTGGGTTGTATGGTAAAGAGTAATGTAAAGCCTACAAAATATTTGTGATTCAAAAATATAAATTTACCTTTGGAGGGTGAAAAACATTGTGGATGGGTTTTCCCTTGACTCTCTTGTACGGGGGGGTCATTTGACCCAAAAATCACTCCCTTCAAATGAAGAAAAGAAGGCAAGCATTTAAATTTTGGGGGCCATTTAGAAAATTTGGACGTCAAAATTCAAGGAAATAGGGGGTCATGAAATACCCCAATTGTGGGGGAAAAAAAAGGATATTCTGATTACTAGTATTTTCTCCTCGTCCCAAAATGTTTTCAAAAGCCTTTTTTAATGGTTGTTAAGACTTTGGATTGCGTGGTAAATAGTTTAGTCGACAAATTAGCTGTGACTCAAAATTATAAATTCACCTTAAGAGGGTAGAAAACATTGTGGGAAATGAAGAAAATGCTGGTCAGGCCTAACAAAAAAATTCTGTGTTTAGGGTTTCAGTCTGAGATGTAGGTAGGGTAGGTAGGGATTTTTTTTTTTTTTCCCCAAAAACTTTTTGCATGGACCATGTACCAAAGTCACACCAACAGATATTTTTTTTTTAAATTGTAGCATAAAAAATTTAGGGTTGTCAGCATTTTCTAGGTAGGGTAGGGAAACCCTAAACACAGATATTTTTTTTTTTTAGGCCTTAGCAGCATTTTTCCTTTTCCCAAAATATTTCAAAAAGCCTTTTTTTTCTCAAGGTTACAATAAAATCACTGTGACTCAAAAATATTAATTCACCTTTGGAGGGTGGAAAACATTGTGGGAAAAGGAGAAAGTGCTGGTTACCAGTATTTTCTCCTTTTCCCACAATGTTTTCAAAAGCTTTTTTTTCTTAAGGTTGTTAAAAATTGGGATTGTGTGGCACTTTTACTTTGGAAATGATTCTGTTGTAGGTTTACTCAATTTTATTAACTCTTTACCAAATGACAAAATGTTAGACTTGTCCTAATAAAAGCATTTGCTGACGACAAAATATTTGACTCAAAAATCAAAGTTTGTTTTGGGTATGGTGGAAAATATTGTGGGGAAAAAGAGAAAATGCTGGTAATCAGCATTTTCTCCTTTTCCCACAATGATTTCGAACGCTTTCTTTCTCAAGGTCATTAAAGGTTGGAATTGTGTGGTAAAGACTTATAGTAAATAAAGAATTCAATTAAATTCAACCCTTACACAGGGTTTTCCTTGACGCATGATTTTGTGCGTTTTGACGCATTTTTATGGAAAATGACCCGAAATTTTTACAATTATGCGTCATTTTTGACGCACAAATATGATATGAGGTACTAATGAACGTATATACTACCGACGCTGTTACATCGCAAGTAGATAAAAAATCTCGAGTACGAAGACAAAATGGGACGAAACACTGGGCCGTGTATCGATTTTACTAGAATACTGTCGGTCTTTAAATGGGTCTAAACTAAAACCAGTTGATCTCTAATGAAAACATGGCTCTGTCAAAATCGACGTCATTAAACAAAGATCAGACGATAAAATGCCTGATAAGAGCACCCAGAAACACATTTCAACGTCTTGAGGGTTTACTGTAAATTAGCTAAAGAGATACACTTTGTTAGTTGTTTAAAACAGCGGCATGAATGCAACCCGTGTGTCGAAACACAGGCATTGGCCATTTAATTGGTGAAAATAGTTTGTTTTCGGCTGAAATGAATATTCTCTATCAAGAAAAACAACAGAGACTTCCCAAACCGGCCAACAAAAAGCCATTTTCACCTATTAAACGGTCGATTCCTGTGACAAAAACAAAACAAAATAACCCTTTACCACAGAGAGAGGCTGCACAAACTTCGAAATTCAACCTTTGTGCATCATCAAAACACTAGCGGTCATGATGATACCCTTGAAAGATTAAAATTACTTAGAGATATGACAGCTTGTCTGCAGCTACAGCATATTTGCTTGTTAAGAACAGGCGTAAATAAAGCATACTCCAGATACTTTTTATGAAAAAGGTGCCAACTGGGCTGTAAGTTCACTCTATTCAAAGGATCTCTTGTGTTATGTATCTGTCACCATGTAATAATACATATATAGGGTATACAAAGATTTATAGTGAATAGAAAACACACAGATACACATAGTTTCACAAATAGTAGCTTTTGTCTAAGCTAATTACTTTTTGTTGTGATCCCCACAAATTTCAAAAGGACCCCAATTATTTTTTACTAGGGGGTCACAATGATCTCCTATTTTTGTTGCCAGGGGAAAACCCTTCTTACAGAACAAAATAACCCAACAGACATTGTCAGGCCAGGAATAATACCCAAATAATTGAAATTCTAAATTTGCTGGTCCAGAATGCCTCGGCAAAAAAGACAGTGTGGACTGACATTCAGACTGCATGTTTTGTGTAGTCTGATCTTGATCTGCACTAGCTGTAAAAGCAACTGTAGTTGTGAAAGGCGCTTTAAGAGTTAAAATAATATTCATTTGCCGTATACAACCGGTAAATATGGTTTTTCGTGTTGCACTTTTTGTATTCGACTGGTTAATTTCACGGTTTCATAAACTTTTGTGAAATACAAACCTTACGCTCTCAAACTGCTGTAACGTTTGTGCTGCATGAAACATGCACCTTGCAGGTGAGCGGAGCTTAATATTCATTTACGTGCTTCATGAAAGTTGACCAGTCGGATACGGCTAATATGTTAATTTTTTTATAAAAACATTCTTGTAGTATGGTAGATCTAACTCGTAAATATACTAAAATATGAAAAACATTCACTTCTGCTTTAACCCTTACAACACCTTCCACAACTACAGTTGTAGATAAAGATCAGCATAGATTACGATCAGACTAGACAAAACATGCAGTCGAATCTTCGATCTTTACTGTTTGCTTTCCCGAAACACATACAGACAAAAGGCAGCCACTAAATTTTGATTATCTTGATCTAATTCTAGAGTGAAATGTCCATTTGGTTTATTGAGCCCTTTAACTCTATACCACATGGCACAATCTTAGACTGGTCCAAACTGAAAGCATTTGCAGACGACAATTTTAATGTGGCTAAAATGGTGCAACTTTTCTTTGATAGGATAGAAAACATTGTGGGAAAAGGAGAAAATGCTGGTTACCAGCATTTTCCTCTTTTCCCACAATATTTTCAAAAGGCTTCTCTGTTGTTAAAAGTCGGGATTGTGTGGTAAATGGTTATAGGTTAACATGAATATGGCTGTATTTGAAAACCGGGCATCAAGTTCACTAGCTTACTTGAAAAATGTTTGTATGGTTGATTGTATGGTGTTTAAAGCCATTTTCAACTTTATTTCAGTTATATTGTGGCACCTATAAATGCTTTCCTAGAGTTTCTTTTACCAGTGCTCTACATAATATTCTTTCCAAGCGACTGGTTGCTTTCCCACATAACTATTGTCGAAACGAGGTCAGCAGTGAGAGAGAGGAATGAATCCTGTCATAATTACTATCAACACCCCTTGGAAAGAAATCAAGAGAGATTAGCATAAGTTGTAAGAACTTGTTTCTCCATCGATGTAAAATAAACATGTTTAAACTAAAAAAATGACCATGCTGGGGTTCGAACCAGCGACCCCTTGTTCTCAAGTCCCATACACTACCAACTTAGCTATGGAGGCTTGGATTATATGGAAAAAGACAGAGCTCAAATCCCATGGATGGCTGGTTCTATTCCCAAGCCAAGTGACATGTCCGGTAGCTCAGTCAGTAACATACCATGTTTTGGTGCGTATAACACGCACATTTTTTCAGCTCTGAATAATTTCAAACTGGGGACTGCGTGTTATACACTATAATAGGCAAAACCATATTTTTCTCCTCCTTGAAAAATCGGCCGTATATCAAAAAGGTTACCTGTTCAAAGTGGGGGAGGGGGGGTAGGTACAAAACGGCCAAAGTTCTCTCGCCACAGCCTTAACTTTCGTCATCATCCCATTTCAACTTTTACCGATTTAAAAAAAAAAAACATTATGTTTTAATTTTGTTAAAATGTATTTGTACATTCTTAATTTGTGGATTAGGATTCGTAATTTCCCAATTCTATCAGCCATTTTGGCAATGGCGAACGTACCCCGGAATGATAAATATTGATTTACTGTTATCGTCTGATTCGTCGTCTATTTTTTTTTTCTTTGTTAATAGCTAAAATTGAACAATTATAAAAGAGTAAAATAATGATTCAGAAAGAAATGAATGATTTAAAAAATATGTATATTTATCGCTACTTTTTACAAAAACCATGATTTACATCATATAGATCTATGTTTATTTCACACCTGTCACATTTGTCGATCGAGGTGAGAAAATAGGAGATTAACTTCGATATGGTCGTCAGTTCAATGTGTGAATTTGCAACATGCCATAAGCTGGCATGTTTTTATAATCCCCCGAGTACAACTTTTTGACGGATAGCTTCTTCACAAGAATTCCTTTAAAAACCCACTGATTTTGTCATACTTCACGACATCTTGTCAAACCAGCAATAGCAACACATCGCCAAAGATCTCTCTCTTCAAGACCAGCTCACAGTCACCACAATCGACCTTCTCTATTGTCAATCACTCAAGCTCAATTGTCAAAAGATCTCTATTGTCAAACCATGGGGTGTATCCGTAAAGCATACACCGCGAAAGAAAAGCTGACTATAATCAAGTACGCAGAAGAACACGGCAACCGCTGCCCAGGCAGACAGTTCGACGTTTCCGAGGCCTCCGTTCGGGAATGGCGACGTAAGAAGAGCCAGTTAGAAACAATGCCGAAAAAGAAGATGGCTGACCGTGGAAGCAAACCACATTATCCACAAATAGAAGAAACCCTCTTATCCTGGGTCCGAGATCGCCGACTACAGGGCATAGCTGTATCTACGACCGAACTGAGATTGATGGCCCTTTACGGCCACAAAATAAAGCACACCTCGAATCATTACCATTTCCACTTTGATTAAAAATGGTTATTTCCCTTTGATAAAGTATTGCCATTTACAATTTTTCAAGATAGCGACCTAAGCTTCACGCGTTACGATATTTTGGGTCAATTTTTGATGCGTGTTGTACATCCGAACAACCTTTTTTCCTCGGATTTGATGCTGAAAAAGGCCTGCGTGTTATACATGCCTGCGTGGTATACACAGCGTTTTATGGTACAATACCTGAGACCAGAGGGTGGCTTGTTCGACTCCCAGTGGGGCCAAGTTTCTTCTGAGGACTGTTCTTAGTCTTTGCAAAACATCTCATTCCTCTCTCATCTATGAATCTTGTACTAGTGGTGTACCGATGATCAGGTGGTATCGATTAGTGGAGTGCTGGAAGCTCCCAATTCCGATTATCGATTGAACTTTGTCACAATCGATCATCGGCATAAAATGGAGGAGCGGTATGTGAGCCGTCTCTGCACAGTCCGGTGGAGAATGTTTTTTTTTTTTATCAACATTTTTTTTCAGTTTTTGACTCATCTCACGAGGTAAGTGGAGAAAGGGTGAAGCAAGAAACAAAAGCTACAGGGCCACTCGGGCGAAAAAGTCGTTTTCAATGGCTCAACTTTGCCTCGTCAAGCTTGCACGGAAAAAAAAACTTCGCCTAAAAAAATTCGCGGCCTGGCTTACATTCATGAAATATTGGCAATTTAAGACAAAGGTGACACCATTACCCTTTATCAACTTTGTCAGTTTAGACAAGACAGCAGAGTGTTATGATTCCTATCTGTTACTAACTCGCTTAATCCACCCCTTTATTCCACAAAAACCTGTCTTTCTTTCCACAGGTAGAACGTCTGCTTATTTGGCTAAATGACATCAGACGATCAGTGCTGATTCTCAATACAGGAGTAGTCGTAAAATAGAGCAGAATTACCTCTGCTTACAGCAGGAGATATTCTTTACAAATATTTTTCAATAAATTACAATGATTGATGGTAAATCAAAGGATCAAAATATCTTGAAAACTATCATTCCTCACATCAGCAACCCAATCAAAATTCTACAGTGCAGTGTTCTATTTTTAGCATTCTATTTTTAGAATCTACACCTTTTCCTTCCTATCAGCTAGTTTATTGACTATATAGATTAAGTCTCTGTAAACCTTGTTAAGTTTAATTCTTTTAAATTTTACAAAGTCCTAGCTATGTTTTTGAATCAAGATTGTGGTAGGTCCTCGTTACATCCGTGAAGAAGGTTTTTTTTTTTCTTTTTTCATCACTCTGGACATTATTTGTATTCTGATGAGAAATGACAGGGTTTGAAGTGCGACTCTGCATCAATGGGGTCATAAATTACAAAGCAATCAAAACTCAATGGGCAGATAATGTTCTTTTGAGTCAACCAGCAGAAAAAAATCCTTCATCATTTTTTTTATAGATAAGCAAATCATATCCAAAAGTGATAGGTAGATTCAACTGTTTTTCCCTCATGGTAGGCATACAGAAATTCTTACATCACATACTTTAATTTCTCCTATAAAGTTTATAGAAAAAATACTGTCTACTTGCAGCACAAGTCTGCTTCTAGATTTAAACAGAATTTAACTACAGTGTGTGTTTTTACCATGTTTTTTTTTTGTTTTGATTTGTTTTAGGAACCGACACAATGCCAACTTTTTAACGACCTCAATAAAGGAGACTTATGAAAACACTGTGAGAAAAGAAGAAAATGCTGGTAACCAGCATTTTCTCCTTTTCAAACAATGTTTTCTACCCTATCACAGACAAAAGCAGCTATTTTTAGTCCATAATACATGGGTTTTACAAAGATTAACAGTGAAACATGCATACATAAGCAAACTTATCAGGAGCCGATTATAATCGAAAGAATCGCATCGACAGCAGCAGCCGATTCCAACCGATGATCGATTATGATTTCCAGCCGATGTCCCACCACTATCTTGTACACATACTGACATATTTATGTAGGAAAGTAGTAAGGAATGTTGAATGAAGTAGATCTACTGGTAAAAGGAACTCTTGCATCTAGAACTCATAGGTGCAAGGTCCTTGGGAGAGTCCTTCGGCAAGATATTTCAGGGTCAGCCTTGTACCAGTGTTTCTCCCAGAGCGTGTTTCTTGCGTGTTTCTTAGCTGACGCACTAAAATTTGTCGTGTGCATCTTTTCTGACGCAACCAAAAAAATATCAGTTCAATCAAAACAACAGTTTATAATGCACACCATGACGTCGAGCCAAAATACCAAGGGGCAAAATAAGGTTCGTATGCACAGAAAGATTTCGTACGCCATGATTATTTCATACCAAGAGTTTATGATACGGCGCACAGTGTCTGAAACCGATTTTATTGATAATTTATTGATAATTATCTGCCAGTACTGCACAAAAAAGAATTAAAGCATTGCTACCAACTGGCTTCTCTCTGACAGTCACACATTTGAAGCTCTTGTTCAATAATAATGAACTAGGTACGGAATAACTATAGGAAGGTCAATTTGTCAGTTTGCTTGTACTGGTGAAATAGGACTCATATGTACAAAAGAGCTTTTGCTGTGATAAGACTGAAATAATGATTATGTTGAGAATGGATGAACTCTTTCAAAAATCACAAAAATTTAGACTTGTACAAGTTCAAACTATAACTGTTGTAAAGCCGACAAATACTTCCCACCAGCACTTTGTCACTGAAACAGCATAAGCAGAGAATGAAAATGATTTTCAAAACAAAGATCATCAGTGATCTTGTCCCAAAAACAATAGGGCACCTCCTTGGGTCATGAGCAACACTTGTATGTAGCTTCAGGGTCCTAGGTCAAACAGCTATCGAGTTAGAGCACGGAAAGGATCTTCAAAGTTCACCTGTGACCTTGACCATTGACTCATGTAACCACAAAAAAAGAAAAAAAAAAAAAACACATAAACTTGGGTCATAAGGAACACTTGTATAAAATTTCATGGTCCGAAGTCAAACAGCTTTTGAATTACAGCACGGAAACGAAAAAGTCCTTGGACGGATTGATGGATAGACAGATGTATGGACGGACCGACATATTGAAACCAGAATACAACCCCCTTATTCATAGGTGGGGGGATCTAAATATTTACAAACGAAAAATTTATTAAACATACATAACTAATGAAAGTTTTTCATAAAGGGGTAAAAACATTTTTGGAAAAGGAGAAAATGCTGATTACCAGCATTTTCTCCTTTCCCACGATGTTTCCAGAAGTTTTCTTTCTCAGCATCATTAAAACTCTGGACTGTGGGTTCAGGGTTGACACACCATCTAATCAGTCAACAAATGAAACAGAACTGAATAACAATCAAAACTACCGAAACTGTCGAAAGACATAAAACGTGCGTGCAGCCTAAATTTGGTGTTATCAACAAGAACGGAATGCCCAAAACTTCATAATGGCATTATGAACACGGGAGATTTTACTCTAAAATCCGTCATTAATACTAAAAGTAAAAGTGTTTCTAATTGGAGCAACATGGCGTCCAGAGAATGACACGAGTCTAATTGGCAATTAGTCAAGAATCTACCGCAAATTATTATGAAATTGGGTCGATATACAGATCTTAGTGACAATAAAAGATACCACGACTACCTCTCTGCAATCAGAAGTCTCAAGTTTTTTTCTTTCTACTAGAAATAATCGCAAAACAGCATTTTTTTTCCTCACTTCAGCACTCCAACGGTTTCCTCCCTGCTTCAGACGACACCTTCCGCGTGACGTATTTGTCACGTGATTTATTTTTATTTTTTTCAAATTGACAAATGATTTATTTTTGTGTTTATTCTATTATGGTTAAATCTCTTGGTATCAAAGACAAATGACGACAACCATATATTCTGGAATTCATTCTTCTAACTTAAAGAAAAAACAGAAAAAAAAATGAGCAATGTTGTCTGCGCATGTCATACTCTTCGAATTTGAAAAATGCCACCTAGCGGAAGATAACGAATGAGTTGAGCAGGCCCTAACCACGTGACGTAACACCTCAGGTATCATTACATGTTCGTTCTTCTTGGGCAGCCTTGTGCTCGAAAATTTTATTTTGGAACAACAACCGAACTATTGCAATTTCGAGGCTGTTTGGCTTGAATATTTCATAAGATAGCGGTCGGTATCTAAGATCAGACTGTAGGGACTGATCAATTGGTATGAATTTACTGATGTTGGTTCAGGGATCGTTTAGTCTATACGATCCCTACTTGATTGCTATCTGATCCAACTCTTTCAGCTCCAAAAATGTGCTCGACCTCTGTCGACGGCTGAAACTACAATACATTGAAACCCAGAAAAAACTGTGTCTGATAGACTTGACTAAACAAGCAGATTGTGTACTGAGATCAAAGATCAGACTTTCCTGTGTAAAAATACAGCGCATGACCTCTTCGTCTTGCAGCACACCAGGCACGAGTAGCCAGGCGGAAGCTCGGACTTCCACATTAATTAACCATCAAAGCATCAAACTGACGAAATGCGCTTTCTCAATCAGGAAAAGAGACTAAATCTCAGTTTCAAAATTGCTTTTGACTGAAAATAAAAACTAAATACCGGACAATGTAGATCAAAGATCAGACTGCACGTTCTGTGCAGTCTGATCTTGGTCTACATTGTCCGCAAGATACACTCTGATCTTGATTTAAATTTTCTAAAAAAACCGACAAAGTTGGCCATGGCTCTTTGATTTGCTAACAGCAATTTTGCTAGACGCCTAACGAAAGCGAAAAAAATAGGGAAGAAAATTCACAATAAATTCGTGCTTTCTCTTTACTACATTTCTGGATACGCAACTGCACATCTTTCGAAAATATGGCAAAAGGAAAAAATTCCTTGTAATGAGAAATATTTCATTCAGACTTAAAAATTTCGAAAATATTCATGAATCAAAGCTCGTTTTTGTTGATCATCCATAATTTGATTGATTGACTGTATGGTGTTTAACGCCGTTTTTAACATTATTTCAGTTATATCGCGGCGGCCAGTACACCGATCCATGCCTTCCTGGAGTTTCTTTTTACCAGTACTCCGCACAATATTCTTTCCAAGCCACTGGCTGCTTTCCCACATAACCATCGTTGAAACAATGATCAACAGTGAGAGAGGAATGAATCCTGTCGCAATGACTATCATCAGTCCTCGGAGAGTAATTGGCCGAGCCGGGGATCGAACCAGCGACCCCTGTTCTTGAGTCCTGCACGCTACCGACTGCGCTACCAGGCTCGGCTCATCCATAATTTACAAGGACGTTATCAGTCATCTGATATTGCTGTAGGGGAAAAATAAGCCATGCTCTGTGAAAAGGGGGTTTAACCCTGTACAAAACGACAAAATTTTTAGACTTGTCCAAATTGAAAGCATTTGCAGACGATAAAATAAACGTGACTCAAAAATTGAAACTTGACTTCAGAAGAGTAGAAAACACTGTGGGAAAAGGAGAAAATGCTGGTTACCAGCATTTTCTCCTTTTCCCACAATGTTTTCAGAAGGCTTCTTCCTCTGGGTCGTAAAAACCAGGAATTTTTTGGTAAAGGGTTAAAGTATCTGCAAAGAGTACAGACTAATACTAGTTCTGGGTCGTCAAACCTCGCGACTGTTTGGTAAAGTTTTAACTCTTTACCTGACGAACAAGCGCATGTAACAGTTTTGAATCAGAACTTTTACACGCAGAAGACAAATCAAAATGGGACTCGAGTGATGATATTTGCCTTGGACTGGATACAAAGCATGGAAATTGAAAATGCTGGTAACCAAACGCTGTTTTCGAAAGTCGTCTGTCTAAAGATCGATAAAACTCGTGATTGCTTGGTAAAGGGTTAATCATGGTTAATGATTATATGGTGTCTAACTCTTTACCACACAATTCCGACTTTGAACCACCCTGGAGAAGAAAGCTTTTGAAAACATTGTGGAAAAAGGAGAAAATGCTGGTAACCAGCATTTTCACCTTTTCCCACAATGTTTTCTACCCTATCACAGATAAATTTCATTTTTTGAGTCACATTTGGTTTGTCGTCTGCAAAAGCTTTCAATTTGGACAAGTCTAAATTCTTTTAGTTTGGTGAAGAGTTAAATACTTTTTCAACATCATTTCAGTTATATCGCGGTTACCAGTGCACGTATCCATGCCTTCCTGGGGTTTATTTCTACCAGTATTTCTCCCCAAGCCACTGGCTGTTTCTCCACATAACTATCGTCGAAACTATGATCAGCGGTGAGAGAGGAATGAATCCTGTCGCAAGGACTTTCACCAATTCTTGGAAAGAAATTGGCCCAGCTGGGGATTCGAACCGGCGACGCTCTGTTCTCAAGTCCTGAACGCTACCGACTGCTATACCAAGCTCAGACTGGCAAACAAATTTCGGTCTGACCTTGAATATTGCCAGAAACTGCCTTCACCGTTCTTTCACACAGTTACGAAGTCTAATTGATAGCCCCGCAGAAGGGGCATATATTTTCCTGAGGAAAAAATAAGGAATCGGACAGACACCGACAAAACAAAGCGTAAAGCCCGGCTTTCTGCGAGAGATAAATGAAAAAGAAAAAAAAAGTAACATTCCGGTTTTTCGATTGACTGGATGTAATGCCATTTTCAGCTGTCATAATCGGTTCAGTTATTTCGGTGGGAAAGCAGCCAGTGGCTTGGGAAGAATAATTTGCCAAGTACTGGAACAGAAACTCCAGGAAAGCATGGGTATGTGCTCTGGCGGCATCGACCTAACATTTGCTTAAAGTGTTGTCTCGGATCAGGCTGCGCAGGCTAATCCGAGACGGCACTTTACGACTACATTAAATTTTGTGCTACAGTAGACTTGCGCAAAACAGAAAATTACAAAAAAAAAAACGGAAAGTGTCGTCTCGGATTAGCCTGCGCGGACTGCGCAGGCTGATCCGAGACGACACTTTACGCAAATGTCAGAACGCCCTTTTCGCGTGTTGCAGACCATATAAGGATAATAATGAAAACGACTCTAACCCTTTACCACACAATCCCGCGTTTTAACGACCCTTCCTAAAACAGTGTGGGAAAAGAGGAAAATGCTGGTAACCAGCATTCTTTCCTGTTCCCACAATGTTTTCTACACTTACAAGGAGAAATTTCGATTTTTGAGTCGCGTTCAATTGGTTATCTGAAAATGCTTTGAATGTAGACCAGTCTAAAGTTGTTTTGTTTGATGAAGAGAAAACACCAGATTTCCAACCAATCTGTCATTTTGTGGCAACAGTACACTTATTACAGCCTCATGGGTATGTTTCCAGTCCTCGGGTCGGGTAAAATGTGGCTTGCCTGAGGACACATCCACAGACTTGGGATGGAATCGAGCTTGGGATACCAACCAGTTTTTCAGACGACAGATTACATTTGAAAACATTGTGTAAAGTGCAAAACTGGTTCTAATCGATCGATTCCTCTTTAGGCAATGGTATTTTCAAATACATTCATAAATGTATTAGCCCTTTACCAACGAATCCCGAGTTTTAACGACCCCAAACACGAAGACTTTTGGAAAAATTGTGGGAAAATGAGAAAATGCTGGTAACCAGCATTTTCTCACAATGTTTTCTAGCCTTCCGTAAACAAATTTTAATTTTTGAGTCAATTCACATTGTCGCCTGCAAATGTTTTGAAATTGTACAAATCTAAAATTGTGTCGTTTGGTAAAGATTTAAAACCCAATTACCATGCCATCCCGAGTTAAGACGACCTTGAGGAAAAAAAAACCTCAGCATTTTCTCCTTTTTACCCCGTAATGTTTTCTACTCTACGTAATACAAACACATGTACCTTGATTTGAGTCGCATTTAATATGTCGTCTGCAAGTGCTTTTAATTTGGACAGGTTTGAAACTCTTGATGTATGAGCCATGCTCTGTGAAAAGGGGGATTCGTGCATCTGCAAAAAGTATCGACCCAAGTCAGTCTGCGCATTTCGCGCAGGCTGACCTGGGTCGAAACTTTATGCTATTGGTTGATTTTTTGCATGTCCAAGGACCATTCTACCGCAGGATTCAGTCGGTTGGTAAACAAATTGGATTTTATGTATCCATGATAATAATGTGATGACTTGCGTAGTATAATACATCACGGAGATGCATTAAGGATAGGGCACCCTAATGGGATTTGTGTAACATCGCCTTTCATCGCCGAAAAAACGTACGGATTCGGCAAAGACTCGGGTAATCTGTAATCGATCGGACGATAGACGATGCGTTCCCGCATCGATTACGGATTACCCTAGTCTTAGCCGAATCTGTACGATTTTGGCGATGAAAGGCGATGTTACACGAATCCAAAAAGGGTGTCTTTTTTTCCTATCCAAAAGCGCCACTCTTATCTGTTATCCAATAATTAGTTTACAAGGAGGTTTTTTTCAAATTGGTTTGCTGAAAATTGGAATCATAAGGTTAATGTTAAGCCTTTACCAGACGGTCCCTTGTTTTGTCGACCCAAAGGATTAAGGGTCTTGAAAATAAACGGGGAAAAGGAGAAAATGCTGGTAAACAGCATTTTCTCCTTTCACCCACAATGTTTTCTACCCGTACGAAGACATATCCGACCATCTGAGCAACATTTGATTTGTTGTCTGCGAATGCTTTCCAGCATTTTTTCCTTTTCCTTTTATTATGGGCTGTGTTTTCAAAGTCCGTCTTTGTTCGGGTCGTTAAAACTCGGGACTGTTTCGTTTAGTTATTTTTAATACGTTCTAACCATGTTCCTGCAGAGTTTCAACGACACAACAGCCAATTGTACGTAATCGACGCCCTTGGATCTGGAGCTCCGGTAGCGCAGTCGGCAGGGGGTCGTTGGTTCGAATCCCCAGCTCGGTAAATTTCTTTGCAAGGATTGGTGATAATCAATCAATACGACTGGGTTCATCCTTCCACCACTGACGATTGTTTCGACAATGGTTATGTGGGAAAGCAGCAAATGGCTTGGGGATACATGTAATATTGTGCAAAGTACCGGTAAAAAGAAATTCCAGGAAAGCCTGGATAGGTGCACTGGCCGCCGTGATATAACTGAGAGTTTTGCAAACGGCGTTATATACCATACAATCAATCAATCAATCAATCCTCTCTCACCACTGAGCATTGTTTCGACAGAGGTTATAAGGGATAGCAGCCAATGGTTTGGGAAGAACATAGTCCGACGTGCAGGTAAAAAGAAAGTTAAGGTAAGTATGTATAGGTGCACTTGCCGCCGCGATATAGATAATGTTGAACACCACATAAGCAGTCAACCTTGAACCCGGAAATGATAAAGATAGCCACTGATAAAGATCAATAAATGACGTGATCATTTACTGTTTCTATCCCAAGCAGGTGTCCGACAGTCAGGTAGCGTGGCCGAGCGGTCTAAGGCGCTGGTTTAAGGCACCAGTCTCTTCGGGGGCGTGGGTTCGAATCCCACCGCTGCCAATGATTATTTTTTCTTTAACTTTTTACCATTAGACAAAATGTTGGTATTTATTCACTGCAAGATTTGTGAACTACAAATTACATGTAGCTCGAAGGTGGGATATGGTTAGAAAATATTATCAGGGGTCGGAAATACACGCGATACCCAGGTTCGTATTTACATACCATTCTTAAATACATTTACAATCTTATTCTCAGGATTTTTCTAAATTTGAAAGTAATATAACTTCTGATTGGCTTAACCAAATGGTTAAGCCAGTCAGTAGTTGTGTTACTTTCTTAAATTGAAAATTAGACTAAGGCCTAACAAAAAAAATCTGTGTTTAGGGTTTCGGTCCGAGATGCTGTAGGTAGAGTAGGTAGGGATTTATTTTTTTTCCAGAAACTTTTTAAATGGACCATGTACCGAAATCGCACAGACAGGTATTTTTTGTTTTCGTAGCATAAAAAGTTTAGGGTGGGCAGCATTTTCTAGGAAAGGTAGGGAAATCCTAAACACAGATATTTTTTTAGGCCGAAGAATGCAGCGAAGAACAGCTGGTGAATATGGGTCCTGAGTATACGTTATTATGGGCTGTGATTGATGAAACATGTGAGAGTAGAAAAATGCCCTGACCCCCTCACAGAATTTCTGAGAAGATGCTTCAGAGGTTGTTCAGTTTTGAATTTTCAGTTTTACCTTCACTTCAAAGAAAACCTATGAGAAGAGGAAAAATCACACCTCTGATGAAAGCATGGCGAGTTTTTACCCCCAACTTTAAGTCATAACATGTAAGTTCGTAGGAGTGCTTTTGCAAAGTCGTAATGCATATTAGCCACGCTCTGGCAAAAGGGGGTTTAATGCATCTCCGAGATTCATTGCATCATTATGGATTCATAAAATCCATTTTGTCTAACAACTGACTGGATCTGGAGGTAGAATGGTACTTTGACATGCAGAGAATTGGTCAGTAGCAAAAAGTTTCAACCCATGTCAGCCTGTGTGGACTGTGCAGGCTGACATGGGTTAATACTTTTGGCAGATGTATTAAGCCCCCTCTTCACAGAGCATGGCTCATATCTAAACAAAATAGGTAATTATTTATGAATCAAGTCATAAATGTAATGAAAACGCTGTTTTTTTTTTAACTGATTTTTCCATCATCTTTAACATGTAAATTGTTACAATGACATTTTTGCAAGAATGCTGACAAATTTCATATTCTGAGTTACAGTAAATCTGTTGTCTGCAAATGCTCTCAATTTTGAACAAGACTAAAGTCTTTTCATCTGGCAACAAGTTAACAGGCAAAAGAGAAGACAAACGTAAATAAAGTCACAGAGCATATTAGTATATCACAATAATAACATGATAACAAAGCAGATAAAATGTCGTTAGACTATCAACACCTGCAGACGACAATTTGCCTTACAGCAGACCACTTCTGAAAACATTGCGACAAAAAAAGAAATCGCTAAACTGCTCATTAACCCTTTATCACACAATCCCACCTTTTAGCAACCCAGAAAAAGAAAACTTTTGAAAACATTGAGGGAAAAGTAGAAAATGCTGATATCCAGCATTTCTCCTTCTCCAACAATGTTTTCTACCCTATCCAAGACAGAAATTATCATTTACTACATATGATTTAGTGTCTGCAAATTTCTTTCAATTTGTTCAAGTCCAAAATCATGTAGTTTTGTAAAGGGTTTAAAAGAGGCTTTTCCTTTTAGCCAACTGGATTCACTGTATTAATGAGTTCTCTCAAAGTACTTGACTTGTAAGCTTTCCAAGTCACCTGTGACACAACTGTTGCACAAGGTGCTGAATTGTCTCAGTTTTCACCTTTCAAAGACCAATTCGATTCTCTAAAGACACATTTATCATCTTTAATTGATTTCTAAATAGACACTCTAACTTTAGTCGTTTGGTAAAGAGTAAATTACAACATATTTCAGCCAGTGTTCCTCTTTGTAGCTAAGCACTGGTTTACAACTTCTAACAGGTGAGAGTTTTCTAAAGCTGCTGCTACTCTTTCTTTATCTGCCAACTGCTTGTTCACTGAAAAAGTAAGATGGATATATATATGAGCCATGCTCTGTAAAAAGGATGGTTTAACCTTTTCCCAAACAATCCCGGGTTTTCACAACCCTGAGATAGAAGCCATTTAAAAGCATTGTGGGAAAAGGAGAAAATGCTGGTATCAGCATTTTTTCCTTTTCCCACAATGTTTTCTACCCTTCCCAAAACAAATTTCGATTTCTAAGCCCCATTTATTTTGTCTTCAATTTGGACAAGTCTAGAATTTCGTCGTTTGGTATAGAGTTAATGCATCTGCAAAAAGTATCGACTAAGGTCAGCCTGTGCAGTCCACGCTGGCTGACCTTGGCCGAAACTTTTTGCTATTAGACAATTTTCTGCATGTCAAAGGGTCAGTCTACCTCATGATTCAGTTGGTTGTTAGACAAAATGCATCTGATAGATCTATAATTATATGATGACTTGCATGGTATGATGTATTATGGATATGCATAAAACCTGCATTAGCTAGAGCATGTCTCATATCAATAAATCAGCAGCGCTCTGGGAAAAGGGGGGGGGGGTTATGCATCTCTGTGCTGCTTTACACTTAGCAATTCATCACATAATTATGGATCCATAAAAATCCATTCTCTCTAACACCAGACTGAATCATGAGGTAGACTCAACATGTAGAAAATTTACAAATAGCAAAAAGTTTTGACTCATATCAGCTTGTGCCCACTATGTTTTCAAAAGCCCTTTTCATGAGGGTTGCTAAAACTCCACGTTGTGTGGTGAAGGGTTCAGACAATATACTTTGCAAAAATAAAACTTAAATGTACAGAAAATCAATAACATCTACATCAACAAAAGTATGAGAAGTCTATACTCCTAGCAAGCTTATTTTCCACTTGTCAAACTGTTTTCACCCTTGTTTCATTGCACAGACAACATACTTACCAGCATCCTCAGAGGCATGACTTCCTGGAGTTATTTTGACATCAACCTTAAATAGCAAAAGCAAGATTTTTGGATAAGAAGAAAATGACAGTAACCAGCATTTTCTCCCTTTCCCACGTTTTCTGTCCTATCATTGACAAATGTCGCCATCTGAGCAATATCTAATTTGTCTTCTGCAGATGCTTTCAATTTGGATTAAAATTCAATTTGGTCTCCAGTTCTGTTCTTTGGTAAAGAATTAATACCGTTTTCAACATTATTTCAGGTATATCGAAGTGGCCACTGCACCTACACATGCTTTCCAGGAGTTTCTGTTACCAGTACTCAGCACAATATTCTTCCCAAACCATTGGCTACTTTCTCACATGCTCATGGTTGAAATGATGATCAGTAGTAAGAGAGGAATGAATTCTGATAATCACCAATCCTCTGAAAAAAATTGACTGAGCTTGGGATTCAAACCAGTGATCCCCTTTTCTAAAGTCCCATGCACTATCCACTGTGCTACCAGGGCTCAGCCCGTAAGATACACAAAATGGAGGGAATACAGTACAATAGTCAAAATGGTATTCAAAATAACTTCATATTTTTAAAATGTGAAATTTAAAATACTCTGTTACTATTTTAATAAACTGCATATTTAGACAGCATTTCTTCCCAAAGTGTTGTGTGCCTTTTTGCCTTTGAAAGCCTTTTTCAATATTTCAGTAATATCACAGACCACAGTCCACCTAATCATGCATTCCTTGTGTCTCTAAACTCTCTGATTGATTCCTTGTGTCTCTAAACTCTCTGATTGATTGATGGATGGTGTTCAACGCCATTTTCAATATTATTTTAGTTATATCCATCGGCCAGTGCACCCATCCTTGCTCTCCTGGTGTTTCTTTTACCAGTACTCTGCACTATCCAAGCCAAGCCACTGGCTGCTTTTCCACATAACCATCATCAAAACGATGATCAGCAGCAATAGAGGAATAAATCCTGTTGCAATCATTATCATCAATCCTTGGAGGGAATTTGGCTGAGCCATGGATTCAACCAACGACCCCCCTGTTCTCAAGTCCTGGATGCTACCAACTGAGCTACTGGGGCTCGGCTCTCTAAACTTTTTATCAGACTAAACAGTTTTTAGCTCGTACAAATTGCAAACATTTGCAGATGACATTAACCCTTTCCCAAATGACAGAATTTCAGACATCTCCAATTTGAAAGCAATTGAAGATGACAAAATAGATGTAGCTGGAAAATTTAAATTTGTTTTGGTTACCAGCATTTTCTCCTTTTCCTACAATGCTTTCAAAAAGCTTCTTTCTCAGGGTTGTTAAAAGTTGTGATTGTGTAGTAAAGATTTAAATGAGACTGAAATGATGGGATTTGTTTCTTACAGGGTAGAAAACTATTGTGGTAAAAGGAAAAAATGCTGGTAACCAGCATTTTCTCTTTTTCCAACAATATTTTTTACTAAGCCTTCTTCCTCAGGATCGATAAAACCATTGACTGTTTGATAATAGGTTCATTGAGTACTATACACAAATATCCATTAGCACTAGCAGCCTTTCCCTGATAAACAAAGCAGCTTCCAAACAAGTCAAAACACTGTTAAGCTGTGAGAGAAAAAAGATTCCAGTTACATACATTTACAATCACTGTCACCATCTTTTACCTTAGAATATTTTTATGTTACATGAATACAAACTTACAAAATGTCTGTTTCTTAGGATAGGAAAGGAAAATTAAGATAAAACAGGAGCACTACATGGGGGTACCAACCATTGGCTGCCATTGCTTGTTTTATGAAAATTCAAAGTCTAAAAAGGGAAATAAAATGGCTAAAACATTTTGAGGATTACCTGCTCTCCTAGAATGGATCCTTGTTTTGAAAGTTATCAGCTAGTCAGAGTTTGGTGTAATTATGATAGAGATATCTTAAAATATCAAAGTTTTTTGCAAAACAACAATGGCACAAACGACAACATGGCTATGCCAATACCTTGATATTTTCTAAACGCGTAGTGCTGGAACCAAAAAGAATGTGCAGTCTGATCTTGGATCTACACTGTCTGCTGCTTTGTTATGTATTCTGGCCAAAACAACCTTGAAATAACAATATTTCTAATGTTTTTCACTGTTTGAAAAAGTCAATTTTATTGATTCAGTGCTTCAGGGTTAACAAGAGCACCGCATTCTGGTGCCAACTCTTCGCTGCAGTTGCTTGATTTTCACTGAAAATTATTTGAAAACAGCTGAGCCAAAAGAAAATCTAGGAATGAAATCTTAGAAAATTTACGACTTACTCTATCATGTTATACGATACTTGCCTTGAATCTTGGGGGTAAAGTTCTTAGTAATTTCACCCTAATTGATAGTCCAATCAGTGTTGCCATGCTACAATGTGGTATGGTTGGGGTAAAAAGGACTTCAACTGTGTTCTTATCATCATCAACCTGAAGTATTTCAAACGAAAAATCTGAGGCATGTTCTGTGAAAAGGGGGCATAATGCATCTGCAAAAATTTTGACTCATGTCTGCCTGCGCAGTATGCGCAGACTGACATGAGTCAAACCTTTTTGCTACTGGTTAATTTTCTGAATGTCAAAGTACCAGTCTACCTGATAATTCAGTCGATTGTTAGACGAAATAGACTTTACAGATTTATAATGTGATTTCTTGCTTGCTTGAATGCATTACGGAGATGCAATAACCCTTTACTGCACAATGCCGACTTTTAACGACCCTAGGAAAGAGGCCTTTTGAAAACATTGTATGAGAAGGAGAAAATGCTGCTAACCAGCATTTTCTCCTTTTCCCACAATGTTTTCTACCCTATCAAAGAAAAACTGCACCATTTGAGCTTCACTGAAATTGTCGTCTGCATATGCTTTCAATTTGGACAAGCCTAAAATTTTGTCGTTTGGCAAAGAGTTCAGCCCCCTTTAGCATGACTCAATTCTATTTTGCCCTTCACCAACCTTTTACAGCATAGATCAATTTTAACCTTTGAGGCATTGCACCTGGATTAAATTGCTTTAACCCTTTACCACACAATCCCAAGTTTTAACGACCCTGATGAAAAACACTTTTGAAAACATATTTTGGGAAAGGGAGAAAATGCTGGTAACTATCATTTTCTCCTTTTCTTGCAATGTTTTCCACTCTGTAACAGGCAAGCTTCATGATTTGGCTACCTTCGATTTGTCCTCTGCAAATGCTATGAATTTAGATGAGTCCAAAATTTTGTCATGAGTAGGGTTGACTATTGAGGCCAAAATCTACTATTGCGATAGTATTGACATTGGAAAAAATACTATTGCAATAGTATTGATATTGCCTGTTACTATTGCAATACTATTGGATGAATTGCAAGAGATGAATTTCACTAAATTACATTTTGAAACCATGTTTTAGGCTAATACTTTCTCCGAGTAGTTTAAATTCTACTTGAGTATAGTTTTGAATAGCAAATAAAGGGGAAAATAGAGTTAAATGCAAGATGCTCAATAAATTTCAGTGACAATTTTTTCTAAATGCAGATGGCTCACAAACAATTTAACATACCTATTTACTCTGAACTTTTGAAGAAGTCAGCTTTTAAGTCTGATTGATATACAACAGCATGCAAAGCACAAAATGCTGACAAATGCTGATGGTTCATAAACACACCTAATAAAAAGGTAATTATAAAGCAACTTTAAACTTTTAAAGAAATCACCTTTTAAATGTGAGCCCCTAAGGTTTTTTTGAGTTAATAGAATTTATCTAATTTTACCCATACTTGGCCAATATATTCAGACAGAAAAAATAATTATTTTTGTTTAGTCTCCAAATCTTTAGGAAATTATCATTCTGAAAAAAAGGGGGTGGCCGAAATAATAGGTTTTACCTTGTATGTGTATACAAAAAGTGTGTTATATTAAGATATTTGTATAAATTTACTGCTTATAGTCATTAAAAAGCTGAAAAGACGATCTGAAGTGACTCTGATCGGACAATGTCAAAGAGACATTTTGTTGTGTCATGGGTTTCCGTGTTTTTTACTCCGATCAGTTTTTCATGTCTGTTAATTTCTGGCTAGGTATTTCCACATAATTTGACAAAAAGATTGTCAAAATGAGGGTAACAAGTAACTTCAAAACCTGTCATTTTTCACAAGAAAAGCGTATAATGGCCTTTTTTGTCCATGCATTTTCTTACGCGAAGTCTCTGGTGTAACCAGAATTTGTTACGTGAATTTCAATTCTATAACGTGATTTACGCAATAATTTGCGCGAGTGGGAACACTGTTAAACATTATCTAACCTTTTTTAGCCCTAGAAAGAAGTATCTTTCTAATACGAGTTAAGTCATAGTACAGAAGTGGATGGTATAGATCCAAGATCAGACAGCGTGTTCTGTTTAGTCTGATGTCTATCTACACCATCCGCCAACGCTTTGTAAATCGCCATCTTGCCATCAGCAGAGTAAGTCAGAACGACCATAATGTAGCTCTATATTACAAGCCATCTGTCTACAAGATGCCTGTTGGCCTGTCGTGGGTACACAAATGTTTGCAGTAAAATTTGGATAAGGGGTATGACGTAACACGCAAATCATTCGAAGCGACTGAGTTGTAACGCACTTGTTTAATTTACACTTAAACTGGTCTGCGAGAAGAAACTTATATCTGGCTGCTGGTCGACCTCCAATCAATTCAAAGTGACCATGCAATAAGCCTATTTCATGCACGATTTACATGTACACCAGCTGATATAGCCTTTTTGCAATTACTAATATAGCTGTTTCAAGAACACGCCAGTCGTGTCACGTTTTGTGTAGTCAGCATAAAAAAGTGTGGCCGTTTTCTAAAAATTAATCTAATTCCTTGCAGCCGAAATGAAAGGAATGCATTCGAAATGGATTACTGATAAATAAAGAAAAGAAAGAACGAGGTTTAGTATTCATTTTTCATAGTAGATTTATTTATTGCTTATGGAGGGACAACACGCATGGTTATGGTTTTGGCGGCCTGTGTAGATTAAGATTGGACTGTAGGCAGACTGTTTGGTCTGATCTTTGATCTAAATCCACACTTTTCGCTTTGGTGAGAAGTTTTTAACAAAAAAACCCTTAGTGTTGCAATTATTCTGGTCTAATTTCATGACTTAAAATTACCGCTGAGTTAATCAGCTCTCGAAGGATTCGTTTTCGTAACGATGAACATTGCTATGCAGAAATGAATATTATGCAGCCGATCATTATTGAAAACATATTCCAAAAAATTACCCGTCAAATATTTTGGGAAATTAGCGTTACGGAATGTCCGAATATTTAGGAAAATTTGCTATTGGAAGTGTTCAGAGAAAGAATTAAAAAATAAATTATTTTTGTAAATAATTAAACGTGTCCGAACTTTTAGGGCGTCCGAATACATTAGCGAATTGCAGTATTTCCTCTCTCTTTCTTGTCAGTGAAACTATCGAAACTATCGATATTTGAGGTAACTATCGGCGATAGTTATCGATTTTCAACGTAACAATCGATGCAGTAGCATCGACACGCTCACCATCGCGATCCATCGATAGTCCGATGTATCGTTACACCCCTAGTCATGAGGTAAAGAGTTAACAGACTAGATAGTTCAAGATCAGATTGCAGAGAAGGTGCAGTCTGGTTTAGGTTTTACACTAATCATTATTTTGCCAAATGTTCTAACAAAATCTAGATGAAATATCTGAATCTTTAGTTCTTACTGAGCATGAGTTTCATTTTATGATTTATTTAACACCACCCAAATTACATGTATATGACTGATATGCATGGTACAAATTACAAATATTGAAATGAAAAGGAAATCCCTTTTTTTAAATATAAATGTAGAAAACACTGTCAGAGTGCATTCTAATGCATTCTAACTTAAGATTGTGTTTTGGAGATAAGGAAAACACTTAAGTTGGAAAAGTTAAATGCATTTTAAGATTGTGTTTTTAACTAATTACTATAAATAGGTGTCAATGATATTTGCATATTTATATTGGCACAGTTAACCCTTTACCACATTGTTACGGGAGATCACTCCTTCCTTACTGCATAGTTTTCCCGTATAAAAATCAATACCTGACAACTGCGTCAGAGAGAATTCTCTTTGGCTCAGTGGTTATGGTATTGACCTTTTAAACCTCGAAAAACGAGGATATTTGTCCGCACGGGTTCGAATCCCGCCAGGTGCAATTTGTATTTGAACTATGCATTTGTTGCGAACTTTCATGTTCATAAGATGGGGGCTCGTCTGTGATTGGCCATTGAGCCATTTGTTGTCTAATTAATAGACTTACTGCCTAATTAGGCTTTCCTGTCATCAAAATGATGACATTTAAGAGGGGGTGTGTTACGGGAGATCACTCCTTCCTTACTGCATAGCTTTCCCGTATAAAATCAATACCTGAAAACTGCGTCAGAGAGAATTCTCTTTGCCTCAGTGGTTATGGTATTGGTCTTTTAAACCTCGAAAAATGAGGATATTTGTCCACACAAGTTCGAATTCCTCCAGGTGCGGTTTGTATTTGAGCTATGCATTTGTTGCGAACTTTCATGTTCGTAAGAACATAATCTAGAGCATAAACAACCTTGAGGAAGGAAGTCTCTGAAAACAGTATTCAGAAAAGGAGGAAATGTTGATTAATCAGCATTCTGGTAAAAAATAGAATATTGGTATCCGGTAATATCCCTACTTACCGCAATGTTTCTTCAACATCACTTACATGAAACATAATAATGACCACACTTGATAAATTTGTAGGTCTGCAAATGCTTTCAAAATGGACGTGTCTAAAATTTTGCGGTCTGGTAAAATGCCTAAGTCTTCCAAAAGGACAAAATTTTGGACTGAACAATTTGAAAGCATAAGCAATGACAAATTAAGAGTGGCCCAAATATAAAATTTGTCTGTGAAAGGGCAGAAAACATTGTGGTTACCAGCAATTTCTTCTTTTCCCACAGTGTTTTCAAAAGCTGCCTCCTATGGGGGTCATTACTAAGGATTGTTTGGTTAGGCCTAACAGAAAAATATCTGTGTTTAGTGTTTCGGTCCGAGATGCGGTAAGTAGTATAGGTAGGGATTTTTTTCCCAGAAGCTTTTTACATGGACCATGTACCAAAATCACACCCAACAGATTTTTTTTTTTCAATTGTATAGTAAAAAGTTAAGAGTCGGCAGCATTTTCAAGGTAGGGTCGGGAAACCCAAAACACATATTTTTTTGATATGCCTAATGGGTTAAATCTTTTATACTTACATGAACATTATCACAATCAACAACATTTAGTTCTTCAAGAGTAAGGGGATGTTCCGGATCATTAATACATCTTATTATGTCTGAAATAATAAGAAAATCTATCATTTACCATCAAATTGACAACAAAAGTTTAAAAAGTCTTTCATCCTTAACCACATAATTCTGAGTTTAAACGGCATTTTGAAAAAAAAAAAAAAAAAACTTTTGAAAACATTGTGGGAAAAGGAGAAACCAGCATTTTCCCTTCCACAGACAAATCAGGCCAAAACAAAATATATTTGTGGTTCCAGTTACAAACTCTTAAGAATTACAGTTGGTAAGCCAAAAAATTACTTTATTCTTTTAATTTTCTTTTCCCCCAAACATATTCTCGGTGTGGGTAATAAATAGTGGTACAAGAACACAGAATTTTCTGAATTTTCCCAAGGACAACCATAACCTTATAGGTGTGATAAAATATTAAACAATCACAACATGTTTAGGGTTTGGCACAAACATTTGACACAGTTGGTTAACGGGAACCACATATATATATATTTTGTTTTGGCCTTATTCGAATAAAATTAAATTTTAAATATTTTAATTTGGACGTCAAACACTTTGTTGTTCAGTAAAGAGTTAATCACTCTGTGATTTACAGGTAAAAGATTACTTGTCAATAATAATTGTTCACAATGACTTCACCCAATATGAGGACACAGCTATTAAGTGCAAAATAAACTTACCTGACATTTTAATCAAGAATATAGGACCCATATAAATTTCGGGATGATTAGATGCAAGCAAATCCCGTTGTTATCAAACATCTGAGGAAGTTACCCATGTGAATGATTTTCATTAGACAGAGACTATGTAAATGTCTATGAGTATGATTTATCAAGGAGAGCTGATTGCTTGTAAACTTATTGTAGGGATGATTTGACCTGGGGACGAATATAAACCATGGTTGCGGATGTTGCTTACCAAATACTTCTCTGTCATCAATTTTGTCTGACACACTGTCATCTTCGTCCTCTGGTCGACTTTCCCTCTCCTTGGTTCGTTCAAACACAAGAGGGTTTGCGTTATCAAGTGATCCACTCATCTTTTATATGTTATTCTGTTTATTGGCAAAATTTTTGTCAGTCAGTCGCCGTCCATCTTTGAGCGCATCGAAATACCGGAAATGAAATGAACTAACCGGATTGGACCGAAAAGAAACCATAATGGACTTGAAATGATACAATGTAAACTCTTGCCATTTATTTGATCTTGAAAAAGGGAAAAACTTCTTAGACCTTCGCATACAGAGGATGGGCCCTTTAGAATCTTGAGGGCAAAATATATTTTATATCCGACTTCGTAAGTATCATCAGACACGAACCTTCGCCTATATGTTAACAAAATAAAATATCTAAATTAGGGTATAGAAAAAAATGGGAATGGATCCAAAGAATGAACATACGAAAACAGAAGTTCTGTTTCGCTTGTTGCCGGCCAAGAGTATTTATCTTCTGTGGAAGACGGTGTTTCGCGTCAATGGGAAGGCGGGAACGGGAATACCCGGGAACGGACCTAAATCGGGTGAATGGAAATGCCGGAATGGATCTGATCAGAATGGATTGGAATGGACGTGAATAATTATGCAAAGTGAACTCTTGTTGTGTTATTTCATGTATTTGATTGGAGTAGGAAAATCGCACGAGTTTACTCGTATAAGCGAAAAATAGGGAACCTTAGACCACAGGAGATGAACCTCTTTTTTTCAGTAAGGTTCGTGTCTTAAACGGTATTTCCAAAGTTGGATATTAGATATTTTTCCTTACAGATTAGGGTCTTTGTATGTTTAGGTCCCCACTTTTTTCGCTTAAGTATACGCTATACATACACGTGAACAAGAGTTCATGCTGTATAGTCAAGTCCGGTCCGTTCAAGTCCGTTCCGGTATTTCCATGCACTACATCTTTGGTAGCAGTTTACGGTTGATAAAACTGTTGCAGTGGATGCATTGTGAGTTCTGCCGCCTTCACACGGCATGTGTCTGTGTGTGTCTGACAGCCGATTTGTAGGCCTAAGACAAAATTTCTGTAAATTTTTCTCGCATTTAACGAAGTCTCGTGATAGTGCCAAGTCAGCATAATACCAGCAACCCTATATTCAGTCTGAAGGTTTGCTCCGATCACCAGTGTTATCTTTGTGACTGTTTTTCCCACGGTCTCCCTAAACAGCGTCCACAAGCGTCAACAACAAAATAGATCAAACTTTTATCTTCATAATCAATGTATTACAACATAGAAGTCATTACATAATCAATTTGATGTCAAAAATACAAAAAAAAGCTAATCTAAAAGTATATATAGGATGGCCAAACTGTAGACCCTTTTGCATGAATGTGCAGCATGCATGAGCGTCTAAAAGCGTAGAGGCGTTTACATGTCTAAATACAACACTTCTTTTTTCCGTATAAGAAAACAATACTTTCTCCACCTTGGTCAATTTCTAAAACCTCTGCTCTTATGGCTTAATTGTAACTTTTTTGTTGCAAATATTTACATTTACGAACAAAATTGCTGGTTATTATACTGTGCATGTTAGAATTCATACTATGTGAGAAATGCACCCTCTCCTGGTTTATGATCAAACCTGAACAAATTTATGCTTTTTGTACATAGTTGCACGGCAGTGACCTTTTCTTAAGCCATTTAAATTCATCTCATAAGCTAAGGATGCTATCTTATATTATCAAATTTCATGAAATGAACTGAATGTGGTTTGCTTAGTTACAACTTGGTAAATGCTACGCTCACCGGCCAATGGCTTAATACATGCGTTGTCTGTACATGTCATATTTTTCGAAGATTCGACCTGTACGCTATGACGCATCACCCATCCCAAAGGTAGGGAAAAGTAGGGCTTATACCGAAGCTATTACCCAAGCCTGTAGGGGCTGTTTTAATTAATGGCCGATGCATAGGTTACATGCTAGCTGAATGAATCGCACCAGGTGGCGTTTTATTGAGTAAACGTTTATTTTATTTTGAAATTCTAAGTAACTGTTGCTGTTTTGAAAAGTAGTTCGGTTCTGTATCCCGAATGCTCAAATCAGATGTGTATTTGTAGAATGCCATCTAGAAGAAGATAATGTAATACATGTAACAAACACAATAAAATCCCTTAGAATCATCAAAATTTATGGCAGTGGGGGTAGAATTCGAATCAAATCAATCATAATCACATTTTTAGCTCACCTGAGCATAAAGTGTTCATGGTGAGCTTTTGTGATCGT
Organism: Hippopus hippopus; assembly: GCA_946811185.2. Lineage (NCBI taxonomy): Eukaryota > Metazoa > Mollusca > Bivalvia > Cardiida > Cardiidae > Hippopus > Hippopus hippopus. Next base: position 6,596,901 of record OX328103.1, on the reverse strand, counting down.
GCTGTGTCTGTTGTGTGTCGTGTGTTGTCCATCATCAACTTTTACCCAGTGTATGCTCTAGAGGCCACATTTTTTGTCTGATACTTATGTAACTTGGTCTGATTGTTTGTCTTGATGGCTTTTCATATGAGTTCGAAAATGGGTCATGTTGGGTAAAAAACCAGGTCACTAGGTCAGATCTTAGAAAAACGTTGTGTATGCTCTTGCGGCCACACTTTCAGTCCAAAACTCTTAAAAATTGGTCAGAATGTTTGTCTTGATGATATCTTGGACAATTTTGAAAATGGGTCATGTTTCAGTTCAAAAACTAGATCAGTATGTCAAACCTTAGAAAAACCTTGTGTACACTTTAGAGGCCACATCTGCAGTGCAATGTTCATGAAATTTAGTCAGAATGTGTGTCTTGATGATATCTCGGATGACTTTGAAAATGGGTCATGTTGGGTCAAAATCTAGGTCACCAGGTCAAATCTTAGAAAAACGTTGTGTATGCTGTAGAGGCCACATTTTCAGTCCAAAACTCTTGAAACTTGTACAGAATGTTTGTCGTGATGATAGATGAGTTTGAAAATGGGTCGTGTTGGGTCAAAAACTAGGTCAGTAGACCAAATCTTAGGAAAACCTTGTGTATGCTCAAGAGGGCACATTTTCTGTCTAATACTTATGAAAGGTGGTCTGAACCTTTGTTTGGATCATATCTACAATGGGAAAATTAAAAAGTAGGTCACTGAGAGAAATTCTAGAAAAAGCGTGTGTACAAGCTAGAGGCCAAATTTTCAGTCTAATAATTATGGAAGCTTGGTAGAATGTTTGTCATAATATCTCAAAAGAGATTGAAAATGGGTCATGTTTGGTCAAAAGACTCAGGTGAGCAACTTTAGGGCCATCATGGCCCTCTTGTTTCAATGTAAATGTTGTTTATTAAATTTTCTTGACACTTGTAGAGGCTTGTAGACACTTGTAAACGCTTGTGGACGCTGTTTAGGGAAACCCTTTGTCCCACAATCAATAAAACACCATTGGAGCTAGTCACCAAAGGGAGTGAGACACATAGACCACTGACCATTAATTTTAAACCTCTTAAAAGTTTGGAATTTATGTGACATCTAGATGCCTTTTGGACACTTAGACCCCTTTATTTTAGAGACACTTAGACCCCTGGTGTTCTTGTTTTAGAACCCTATTTTTCTTCTTAATCAGGAATGTAATACTTGTTTTCATATTTTCGTATTTTATTGAAACCCTTTACCGTATAATCCTGAGTTTTAATAACCCTGAGCAAGAAGGCTTTTGAAAACATTCTTGGAGAATGAGAAAATTTCTGGTAGCCAGAATTTTCTCCTTTTTAGAAAATTTATACCCTTCTAGGTACAAATCCACTTTAAATTTCTCATCTGAAAAATGCTTTCAATTTCGACATCTGAAAATTCATCGTTTGGTAAAGAATTAAGTAGTTTTGATTTTGTTGTTCAACTTACACATTTAAAATTTGAATATATCTACTAAATTTGTTCAATTCACATCTTTTCTAGATGTTTCATGACTGAAAAACTGTTTCAATATACATAGCATGGATTGATTGTATTACTGATGGTAAGCGGTGAGAGAGGAATGAATCTTGTCCCAATGACTATCCTCAGAAAGATATTGGCTGCACCGGGGATCTGACCAGTGCCCCCATTCTCATGTCCTGTACGTTACTGACTGAGCTACTGGGGCTCAGTGCTCGAATTTGGGATTGTGTAGCGAAAGGTTAACCCTTTACCAGACAACAAAAATTTGGACCTGTTCAAATCCAAAGCATTAGCACACAACAAATGAAATATGGTATAAATGGTGAGATCAGTCCTTGGAAAGACTGAAGACATTGTGGGAAAAGAAAAAAAGAATGCTTGTTACCACAACTTCAAAAATGTTTATGGTGGTCAGTGTAGAAAACTTTGGTTCTGTTAATACTGGTGACACTCTAAGGCTTTATGAAATCCCACATTTCTTTTGTAGCTTATTACCATTATTTAAGTTTTTATATCAATTGTTGACAAATTTCTGCCTGCATCTGATCTGTACTGATAAAGGTCATTTATGTGTAAATCTTTGAAATTTCCCAGAATCTATTCTGAATTAGCAGTTGTGAAGGAAGGCAGTTTGGCCAGAGGTATAAAAGGATGGAAGTTTGGAATGCAGGGAGAAAGGAGGCTAGGGCATGTTGGCAGACAGCTTAGAAGATACAAATGTGAGACATTTTGGCCATGGATGTTTTGGCCAGGACGTTTTGGCCACTGATGTTTTGGCCAGCTGAAAGTACAAAGTAGGATGTATGTTTTGGCCAAATGTTATTTCTGAGATTTTTTGATTTAGAGCCCTATAAACCATGATTAAAAAACATTGTAGGAAAATGGGAAATTGCTATATTTGACATATATGGAGTAATGGCTTATTTTCATTATTTTCTTAATTTATTAAAGTTACAAAAAGTTAACTTCATCAGTTTTTATTTGATTGGTGTTACAAATAGTTACTTGCAAGTATATTTTGCTTTAATTCTCTATAAGGACAAAACTGTGTTTGATGATGGCTTTAATTGCCAATTATGAATTTTGTCAGTTAATATTGATCGAACAATAACTTGAAATTACTGTTTGCAACAACACCTCGCAACAAAGTATGAACAATCTAAGCTGTTTACAATAGAAGAATGCAAATCAAAGTCAGAGTATGTTTTGGCCAAATGTTATCTTATAGGAGAAAAATTAATAAAATAGGCTTTGTATGCTTTTTCTAAAACTGTACACACAAAATCATAGAAAGTTCATTTATTACATTTTTCTATATTGGAAAAAAAAAAAAAAAAACAACATGACCAAATCATCCTACTTTGCTCTTTCAGCTGGCCTAAACATCTGTGGCCAAAATGTCCTGGCCAAAAGTCTGTGGCCAAAAAGTCTGTCCACCAAAAGATACATAGGTAGGCAAACAGACAAATTGATGGGCTTGCATGAGGAATAATAGGAATTGATAAAAAGACAAATGATATATCTACCAGTATGTCTTAATGTCACATATTTTCAGCTGTGGAGTTTGACTAAATGCAGATTGGAAAGGTAATGCTATTCTACTGAAATTACTGCATATATCATTTATTAAAAAAAACAGTTCTACTTTGGAATAAGGAACAAACTGATATAAAAAGTAATTAAAAAACAGTCATGTGTGTTTGATCATTCTGTTGACTATAGGCTATTCGTAATCATTTCATCAGCTATTTCGGTTTCTAAAAACCTCAAAAGTCAAAATACACATTTTATGTTGCAAGACAAAAGTTACAACCAGTACTATCAATAAACCAAGTCAATTACACATGTATACTACCTTTTAGGAAAAAGGGGTCTAAGTGTCTCACTGAAATAGGGGTGTATGTGTCTCAGGGGTCTAATTGTCACCCAAATTTTAGGGGGTCTAAATGGTCAGGGATCTATGTGTCTGATAACTGTCATTGAATTGGGGATATGGCTACCCTCCTCACTATATTGCAAGAACCTATGAAAATCAAAATTATTTTAAACAGATTTGCAATTTTATACGGATTCATTCTGTATACATCAAATACAATATTGGTCAAGTGAATGAAGCAGAAAATATCATTAATTTCTTATCTTTTCACTCATAAAACAATGCCACTTACAGAACTGGTAGGGATTTGCACGTGTTATGCCAAAGTTTTTGTATGCTTCCTTGTTCAATGGTGTCTTGTGATGAAAATGTTCTTCTCACATGCAGTGGAGCTTGTTGTTTTTAAAGCTTGAAATAGATTTCTTTCTTGGACCCAAAAGCTGAAGTTGGAGAATCTGATTTTAGTTGGACAAATTCATCATGTCATCAAGACAGTTTTACATCCGTGGAGAAGTTGTGCCATTTGAGGAAGATTTTACCCATGAATTCAAAGGTAATATATCTATAGGTAAAACATTTTAACTTTTGACGACAAAGTTTAGGACTTTTCCAAGTTCTAAGATTATGATTGTATGGTGTTTAATGCCGTTTTCAACATTATTTCAGTTATATCACAGCAGCCAGTGAATCTAACCATGGGTTCCTGGTGTATTTTTCACCATTACTTGGCACAATATTCTTTCCAAGCAGCTTGTTGTTTTCCCACATAACCATTGTGGAAACAGTGGGAGAGGAATGAATCCTGTTGCATTGACCATCATCAATCAGTGGAAAGAAATTGGCCCAGCCAGGGATCTAACCAGTGACCCCTTGTTCTTAAGTCCTGTGAGCTACCTACTGATCTACTGGGGCTCAGCCCAAATTCTAAGCTTTTGCAGATGACAAATTTAGGTTTTCATCGAAAAATGATTTCTGTTAACCCTTTACCAAGCTGTCCAGCATTTTAAGAACTTCAGAAAGAAGCCTATGGAAAACATATTGGGGAAGTAGGAGAAAATGCTGGTAACCAGCATTTTCTCCCCTTCCCACAATGTTTTCTACCCTTTGTGATACATATTTCATTATTTAGGCCATATTTACTTAGTCGTTAGCAAATGTTTCAATTTAAACCAGTCTAAACATTTGTTAAACATGGTGAAAATATAGTGGGCAAAGGAGAAAAAAGTGGAGTCATTAACCCTTTACCACACAATGACGACTTTTGATGACCCTGAGGAAAAAGACTTATGAAAACATTGTGGGAAAAGGAGAAAATGCTGGTAACCAGCATTTTCTCCTTTTCCCACAAAGTTTTCTACCCTATCAAAGAAAAATTGCGTCATTTTAGCTAATATGAAATTGTTGTCTGTAAATGCTTTGAAAACTTCGCCGTGTGGTAAAGGGTTAAAATCAAAAGCATTTGCAGACAGCAATTACAATGTGACGTGAAATTTTTAGATTTGGCTGTGAAAGAGTAGAACACACTGTGGAAAGGGGATAGAGGCTTTTGAAAACATTGTTGGAAAAGGAGAAAATGCTGGTAATCAGCATTTTCTCCTTTTCCAACAATGTTTTCAAAACCTTCCTCAGGGTAGTTAAAAGTTGGCATAGTGTGGTAAATGATTAATTTCTTAAGTGTTTTATAATCCAGGGCACAGGAATATCTGTGTAGAGGACTTGCCACCCTGGACACAAGAGACCAGAACAGAGAGAGCATCAAGAAGAGCTGTGTCAAGGCAAGTATAGCGTGACCAGCCTGAATAGCTCTGTTAGCTCAAGTGGTAGAGTGTAGGACTTGTGAATGTCAAGTCTCTGGCCACTTGAGGGTGTGGGTTTGAGCCCCATGGTTGGCTATCTAAGGTTACTAATAGTTTTTTTGACGAGACAATACACCAAGGTCCCTTGTGATGGTGCTATACACAAAGCACATTAAAGATCCAGGCGTAACTTAGAATGGGTTTCATCCTGTTTCTAGCACTATCCTCGTAACATAACTAACTGCCTTCTTGGGGCGTCCCCAATATGGGCAGTTAGTGGCAACAATACATAATGGGAAATTAAGTCAAGGATGGTGCCACCCTCAACCAAACAAAAAGAATTGAAGATTTGACCGAATTGAAAGAATTTGCAGAAAACACATTATGTGTATCTCAGCATTTGATCATTAATGACAGAATCCCAAGTTTTAGCAACCTTGAGAAAGAGAGTTTTAAAAAAAAACATTGGCAGAAAAAGAGAAAATGGTAGTAACCAGCATTTTCTCTATATCCTGCAATATTCTCAACCCTATTAACCTTTTACCAAATGACACAATTTTAGACGGGTCTAAATGAGAGCATTTGCAGACAACATACTACATTTAGCTGAATTGATGGTAATTTTCTGTGAAAAACTTTGGATTGTGTCATAAAGAGTTGAACCCAATTCATTTAACTCTTTACCCAACGACAAAATTTTAGACTGGTCCAAATTGAAAGCACTTGCAGACGACAAAATAAAAGTAACTAAAGAATTGAAATTTGTTTCCAGCAGGGTAGAAAACATTGTGGGAAAAGGAGAAAATGCTGGTTACCAGCATTTTCTCCTTTTCCCACAATGTTTTCAAAAGGCTTCTATCTCAGGGTCGTAAAAACCAGGGATTGTTTGGTAAAGGGTTAAACCACTTTCAATTTCTCATCTGTAAAAGCTTCGAACATTCGGCCGTCTCTCTCTGCTGAACACTACTTAGACCATGTTTGTGTGGAAAAGCAGCACACAGCTTGGAAAGTACTAGATAAAGGAAATTTCCAGAAAAGCATCAATAGGCTAATTGGCCACAAAGATATAACTGAAATAATTTTTCAAAACAGTATTTCACACTAGAACTTCACACAAACTAATGTAATATTCTCTTTATTGCAGAGCTCTAAATGCCTTTTTAAACACAGGTAAAGGTGGCACTGTATATCTGGGGGTGATTGATTGCGGAAAAGTCAGGGGGCTACAGCTGTCTGAATTCCAGGTAAAGGTTAACTCTTTTACCACAAAAACTCAAGTTTTATTGACCCGTAAGGATAGAGGCTTTTGAAAACATTGTTGGAAAAGGAGAAAATGCTGGTAACCAGCATTTTCTTCTTTCTCCACAGTGTTTTCTACCCTCACAAAGGCAAACTGTATATTAGCTACGTACAGACCAATTTTGTTTATGATAAATGCCAAAATTGTTTGGTGCATTAACTTTAACACAATTTCAAGTAAGCAAATGTGATCTGGGTCCAGTTTCAGGAAAAAATTTAAGTCTCTTATTTTTTCCAGAAATGCTAGACTAAGTGGACCCATTTCTTACTTAGGTTGAGTTCATTATTTGAGACACATTTCGCTAACATTAACAGAATTTAGTAATGTTCTCAAATCCTGAATTGACAAAATGTTCCAAAATCAACTGGGTAGAATAATGGGCTTAAGTCTGTTAACTGATGTTAACTGACTTTAGTCCATTGATTTTACTGAGTGGAACACTGTGTCGACTCGAGATTTTGGAATGTCACTGAAATACGTCTCAGATAAAAAAATGTTTCCCAAGATCTCTGTTTATCATCTAATTATAGACACAACATGCACCAGGAAGCCTAGAGGATCTAATGGCCCACTATAACCTTCCAGTTTAAAGTCACAGGATTTGAATCCAGAATTTCCAGTTTAAAAGGCATGTGCTCTGCTCTTACAGAACATGGCCCAAGATCTCTATTTATCCCATATAGGCCCCCTTTTTTAGATATCTTTATTCATCACAAAACTATCCTTGTTTAGAGTTATCTATTCATCACAAAACTATCCTTGTTTCTAGATCTCTAATGATCACAAAACTACCGTTGTTTCAAAAATCTTTGTTCATCACATAATTACCCTGTTTCAACATCTCTTTTCATCACATGGCTATCCTTGTTTCTAGATCTCTTTTGATCACAAAACTACCGTTGTTTCAATATCTCTATTCATCACAAAACTACCCTCATTTCAATATCTCTATTCATCACAAAACTATCCTTGTTTCAATATCTCTATTCATCACAATACTGCCCTTGTTTCAATATCTCTATTCATCACAAAACTGCTCTTGTTTCAAAAATCTCTATTAATCACATAACTACCCTTGTTTCAAAAGTCTATTCATCACAAAACTACCTTTGTTTCAAAAATCTCTATTCATCACAAAACTACTCTTGTTTCAAAAATCTGTATTAATCACATAACTGCCCTTGTTTCTAGATCTCTTTTCATCAGGAAGAGGGGGCTGCTATTGAATTCCCAGCTTGGCCGATTTCTTTTCTAGAATTGACGATAGTCATTGTGACAAGATTCATTCCTCTTTCACTGCTGATCATTTTTTTGATGATGGTTATGTGGGAAAGTAGCCAGTGGCTTGGGAAGCATATTGTGTGAAGTACTAGTAACAGAAACTCCAGGGAAGCATGGATAGGTGCACTGATCATCGAGATATACATGTAACTGAAATAATGTTGCAGATGGCGCTATCAATCAATCAATTTCTAATCATCACATAACTACCCTTGTTTCAAGATCTCTATTCATCACAGAAATTCCCTTGTTTCTATATCACTATTCCTCCTTTAGCTGTTTCAAGATCTCTCTTTCAAAATCTATCAAGATCTCTATTCATCACAAAATTCTATTGTTTCAAGATTTTTATTTATCACATAAATTCCGCTGTTTCAAGATCTGTATTCAACCTTTCAAGGTCTCTCTGTCAAGATTTCTATTCATCACATAACAACTCTTGTTTTTAAAATCGCCATCACATTAATTCACATATTATTCACATAATTCATCACATATAAATTTTCTTATCTTACAAACGTCAATGTAAGACAGCCTATATGAATTTTCTTACCTCACACACATTTGTGAGAAGCTAATAGTGCCACCTGTGTTCAAAGTGCTGTAATCATAAATGGTTTAGCCAAGCAGAAATTGTGGTACTTTAAAATTTAGGAAATTCCAGAGAATAAGACTAAGAATATTCGTAAGAATGGTTGGTGAATACGGACCTGAAATAATGTAGAAGTGGATTACTCTAGGATTTCCAACTGTAAAAATCGATTATCATGATAAAGATCCAATATTTAGAAAAAAGGTTGTTTTGTGATACATGTATTAGTTTTCATGTTTTGCAGAAATATTTTAGTCTTGGAATAGTACAGGTCTGTCAAAGAAGCAAACAGTGTTCATATTCACCAACAATTATTAAGAAAGTTATTTGTAATATTCTGGAGCAAATTTGACAGTAACACAACCTCTGATTGGTTAAACCATTTGGTTTAGCCATTTAGAAGTTGTGTTACTTTCAAATTTAGAAAATCTTGGAGTAGAAAAAAAAGGTTCTTAAAAATGGTTGGAGAATTCAAACCCAAGTCTCACTCAGGTAAATTTCAATACACATGTGCATGTAGACTTATGTTTTTTCATATCATTAACCCTTTACCATACAGTCCCAAGTTTTAATGACCCTAACAGAAAAGGCTGTTGAAAACATTGTGGGAAAAGGAGAAAGTGCTGGTAAACGTAATTTTCTCCTTTTCCCACAATGTTTTCTACCTTTTCAAAGACAAATCCCACCTTTTAAGCAACATTTAATTTGTCGTCTGCAAATGCTCTCAATTTGGACTACTGTAACATTTTGTTGTGTGAGAAAGTGTTTAGTATAATACTGAAATACAGTTAGATGATTAAAAGAATCTTAACAAAGGCTTGCTTGATAATGGTTTTTTAGTCTTGTTTAATACATATTTATCTCGAATGCTAACTGACATAAGATCATGTATTTAAATCAAATAGCAACTAACATAAGATCCTATACCCGGCCCGTCAGGGTAGCTCAGTGGTTAGCTTATCTGACTCATGACCTGGTGGTTGCAAGTTTGATACACGGTTGAGGCAAACTTTCTATAGGGCAATTTTTTCCTCTCTCACCTCCAGTGCATGTGAGAAAAGTACCCTAGTCAGTGGCTTGGAGATAAAGGTGTGTCAATACTGATGTGAGAAAGCCAGAAACACATACATAGGTGGATGAACTGCCATGATAACCTAAGATTTTAAAATGGTGTTAAACTCCAATACAAACAAACATATCTTACCCTATATTTATCATTCATTTATAGAAACAGCATGTACTGGGGAGCCTTGAGGATCTAATGGCCCGCTATAATCCACCTGTGAAAAGTCACAGATACAAAGTCAAGTTTGTACCAGTGGTAGAGACTGTGGAAGAGGGAGAAAAATTTGTGAGGTCTGGGTAAGTGTTTCCATTTACATTTTACCAAATGACAAAATGTTAGACTGATCCAAATTGAGAACATTTGCAGACGGCATATTAAAGGTAGCTGAAATGATACTGATTGTCAGTGAAAGTGTAGAAAACCTTGTGGGAAAAGGAGAAAATGCTGGTAACCAGCATTTTCTCCTTTTCCCACAAGGTTTTCAAAAGGCTCCTTTGTCAGGGTCGTTTAAACCAGGGATTGTTTGGTAAAGGGTTAACACTAAACTTTCACCACACAATATGCTGTTTTAGCCACTCTGACAGAAAGCATTTGAAAACATTGTGGGAAAAGGAGATGATACTGGTAACCATCATTTTCCCCTTTTCCAACAATGTTTTTACCCTTTCACAGACAAATTCCATAATATTAGCTTAGTTCAATTTGTAATCTGCGAAGTTTAATACCTTGAATATGAGTGAGTCGTAGATATTTCATCTGGTAAACTGGAAACCCTTTACCACACAACCCCAACTTTATATGACCCTGAGGAAGAAGCCTTTTAAAAACATTGTGGCAAAAGAGAAAAATGCAGATAACCAGCATTTATTCCTTTTCCCACGTTTTCTTACTTTTCCATGACAAATTTCAATTTTTGAGTCACATTTATTTTGTCATCTGCAATAACCTTTTTTTCTAATTTAACCTTTTCCTCCAGTGTTTTCTATTCTTTCAAATATAAATTTCAGTATTTAACCCTTTACCACACAATCACGACTTTTAACGACCTTAAGGAAGAAGCTTTTTGAAAACATTGTGGGAAGAGGAGAAAATGCTGGTAACCAGCATTTTCTCCTTTTCCCACAATTTTTTCTATTCGTCCAAAGGCATATTTGTATATTTTAGTCACAATCAGGTTGTCCTCTACAATAGTTTTGAATTTGGACAAGTCTAAAATTTTATTGTTAGGTAAAGGGTTAAGTCACACACAGTTTGTCATCTGCAAAAGCTTTCAATTTCGACAAGTCTAAAATTTTGTCATGAGGTAAAGAGTTCACCTCACAATCCTGCATGTTAACAGCCATGAGGAAGAAACTTTTTTAAAACACCGAGCAAAAAGGAGAAAATGCTTGTAACCAGCATTTTTTTCTTTTTCCCACAATGTTTTATAACCAGTCAAGAACAAATTTCGTCATTTTGACCACCTTTAATTTGTTGTCTGCAAATGCTTTCAATTTGGACCATTCAAAAAAAAATTTGGATTTTAAAATTTTGTCATTTGGTAAAGAGGTAAAGCTGCATAAAACTAGATTTTGACCCAAAGAATATTTCTTAGAAGGAAAAACTTTGATACATGTGTATTTGGTTCGGAAAAAGCGTGTGACTGATTGCCTGTAGTTAGGGAAGAAATACATTTCTTTAGCCATTGGTGCAATTTTCTAACTTCGGACTTTTAAAAACCATAGTCTATCATTCTGCTCTACCAACAAGTATGGACATATCCAAAAGTTTGGTGGCTGATAATGCTTTGAGACACAAGGACTTTCCAAGAAAGACTACTTTAAATTGAGAACTTTGATCTCAGAGATTGTGTATGGTAGTTGTTTAGTACACCTGGTTGTTAAACACAAAATATGCCTAACACAGGCTGTTTATGGTAGTTGTTTAGTACACCTGGTTGTTAAACACAAAATATGCCTAACACAGGCTGTTTATGGTAGTTGTTTAGTACACCTGGTTGTTAAACACAAAATATGCCTAACACAGGCTTTATTTTATATAGTCTAAACCTTTACTACTTAACAGAATTTAAGACTTATCCAAATTGAAAGCATTTGCAGCCAATTCGGTGTGGCTCAAATGACGAGATTTGACTTTATAAGAGTGTAAAACATTGTGGGAAAAGGAGCAAATGCTGGTTACCAGCTTTGTCTCCATGTCTCTAGTTGTTTTTGAAAGCCTGCTTTTTCAGGGTTGTTTAAAAAAATCTATGTGTTTGGTAAATGGTTAACTCTTTACAAAATAATCCCATGTTTTAACAACCTTTAGGAAGGAAGTTTTTGAAAACTGGAGTAAAAGGAGAAAATTTGTCATTGCCTATTGCAGGTGACTACTTAACACAAGTTTTGTCTAGCACAGGTTTTATTGCACATTTCAGTGTGACAAATGGAAGTTATGGAGACCTAGGAATGGGACCCCACTTATTTAGAAGTAGTAATTACTGCTGGTGTGATAAAGATGTTGTAGCGCAGTGTAACGCAGTGAGTTATGCTTACTTTTTAACTCTTTGCCAAACAACAAAATTTAGAACTGACCCTATCAAAAGGATTTGCAGATTCAATGTTACAAATTCAATGTTACTCAGATTATTGAATTTGTATTTGATAGGATAGAAAACATTGTGGGAAAAGGAGAAAATGCTGGTTACCAGCATTTTCTCCTTTTCCCACTATGTTTTCAAAAGACTTATTTTTCAGGGTTTGTTAAAGGATTGAATGGTAGGGGTTAACACCTTTAGACTTGTCCTTAATGAATCATTACAATCAACACATTAAACCTGTCTTTATTAATGAAATTTGTCTTTGAAGGTTAAGAAAATATTGTGAGAAAAAGAGAAACTGCTGGTTACTAGCATTTTCTCCTTTCTTCACAATTTTTTCAAGGGTTTTTTCCTCAGGGTTGTTAAAACTCCAGATTGTGTGGTACAGGGTTAACTCCAACTTGACCTAAACAAATCATTATCCACATCTGTAGCCAAGCCCAATAGCTGAGTCTGTAAAGCACATGGGCTGGCTGAGTAGCTCAGTGGTTAGCGTATCTGACTAATGACCAGGTGGTTGCGGGTTAGATACCCAGTTAATACAAACTTTCTTTCCGGCGATTTTTCACCTCTCACCTCTGATGCATATGAGAAAAGTAGTGAGTGACTTGGAAAGAAAGTTGTGTGAGAGAGCCAGGAAACACATATGTACTTGCACTGACAGCCATAACATGACCTAAGCTGTTAAAACAGCATTAAACTCCAATGCAAACAAATGCACAAGACTTGTAATCCAATAGTGGCAGGTTCAATTCACAGCCTAGTTACACTCTTTTAGATGATAAATAATAGTATTGTGACAGGATTCATTCCTCTCCAACCCCTAAACATTGCCAAGATGATGATTATGTTGGGAAAGTAGCCAGTGGCATTGAAAGGATGTCTTTCTGAGGGTTTTATAACTCTCAACCAATCAACACATATTAAGACATGTCAAAATTGAAAGCATTTTTTGGACAACAAATTGATTTTTGTTCAAGTGTTGGAATTTGCCTTAGAAAGGGAAGAAAGGACTGTGGGAAAAAGGAGAAAATGCTGGTTACCAGCATTTTCTCCTTTTTCCACCATGTTTTCCAGGGTAGTTAAAACATGGAACTGTTTGGCTAAGGGCGTAAAACCTGTCCATTGTTTTCAGGGAATACTTTCAGCGGACTTTGTAATAGAAATAAAAGTTAAACCCTGGAATCCTGATGATCCTTTGAACAAGAATGACGGATGTGGCGCTTTGACTAACATTCACCCGATCCACAATGATGAAGAGGGCAATTGCTATTTCAGACGTCAAGCAAGTCTTGTTAAGGTACCATGGTGTTGAATTCTCTTAAATTTTAAATCGGGCAACAAGTTTTAAATTTATTAGCATCCAAAGCATTTGCAGACAGCAAAATTTATGTAGCTCAAATGTTGAGATCTGTCTTTGAAAGGGTAGAAAAAATTGTGCGGAAAAGAAGAAAATGCTGGCTTTATAGTATTTTCTTCTTTTATCACTATATTTTCGAAAACCCTTTTTCTGATGGGTTATGAAAGCAGGGATTATTTAGTAAAGAGTTTTACCTTATCATGCTGTGTGGTAAAGAGTTAAATATTCAAAAAAGAGAGCCACCTTCTGGCTTCATGTTTGATGACATTTGTGGATGAAAAATGGGTATCAAAAACAAGAAATAGCCATGTGTTTGTGTTTGGTTTTCTTTCTATAGTATTCCATGTGTGAGATTGCCCAGCTGAGCAGACAAGAAGTTCAAGAAAGCTGCTTGGAAAAAATTGAAAGGTAAATTGATACTTGAACAAGGGAAAGTACTGCTTAAACTTAATCTGTTAATAAACAATCCCATGTTTTAATGATCTGTAGGAGAATGGCTTTTGAAAACAGCATGCGAAAACAAAATGCTGGGTGCTAGGCAGACAAGAAGTGCAGGAAAGCTGTGGTCTACAAATGCTTTCAGTATGGACTTGTCTCAAATTTTGATTTCTGATAAGGGGTAAAGCCCGAATATTTCCCAAGCTATGGAACAGATAACATGAATTTAAGCTTTTACCACACAATCTGGAGTTTGAATGACCCTGAGGTGAAAGACAAATTGAAAACAGTGTTGGAAAGTGTTTTGTACCCTTTCTGATACAAGTCCCATCATTTGAGGATCATTTTGTCGTTTGATAAAGATTCGACAAGACAGTGGACAAAGAAGTCCGAGACGACTGTTAAAAACATTGTAGGAAAAGGAGAAAATGCTGGTAAACAGAGTGTTCTCTTTTTCCCACAATATTTTCTACCTATTCAAGGACAAATACTGTTCTTGAAAAATAATTTGTCATCTGGAAATTCCTTCAATATGAATGAGTCTAAAATTTTGTTGTGTGGTCTGCATTGTTTTGAAAAAACTTTGATACATCTTTTATGTCTGTCATTACAAAGATATTTACTTCAAACTTGGGCTAGTTGTTCTGTCTTAACCCTTTCCCAAACAATCCGGGGTTTTCACAACCCTGAGAAAGAAGCCTTTTGAAAACATCGTGGGAAAAGGAGAAAATGCTGGTAACCAGCATTTTCTCCTTTTCCCACAATGTTTTCTACCCTGCCGAAAACAAATTTCATTTTATGAGTTACCTTAATTTTGTTGTCTTCAATTGCTTTCCATTCGGACGAGTCTAAAATTTTGTCGTTTGGGAAAGGGTTAAACTGCTGAATAAATTAACGACAATTTCTCAGCCAATACTAAAGTACAAAATATCACAATATCAAAGCTTTTTTTGCCAGAGAAAATTTCAGGTTATTGGACATTGTAGATTGAACCAGCCACCCCTTGGTCTCAAGTCCTGTATACTACTGACCACGCTACTAAGGCTGGGCATTAACTATATCCTTTACATTTCTCCTAGGCTTAAAAGAGAAGTTGCTATGCTAGAGGGACACACATTAGAAGACTCTTGACTGATAGTCTGTCAATAAGTACCAACTGTACAGAAGACCACCTCTGAACAAGGGACATCTGCATGTACTATGAGTTAGTATTTTCCACTACTAATATTTCTAAGAAAGTGGTTGCTTAAATGGGATACTTATTGGAAGACCCCTAACTACTCCCTAATCTGTTTTACGAACTGTTTATATAAGAGACCACCACTGAACAAGGGATACCCTCATGGCATATAAGCTTGTATTTTTATCCCATGCCGAAGGCGAGGGGATATAGTTTTAGCATTGTCCGTCCGTCCGTCCATGTGTCCGTCCGGGAGAATATCTCCAATACCATTAGACAGAATTTCGTGAAATTTTATATGTGTGTACAATAACCCATTCTGCCGAGACAATTGTTTTGTTTTTTTGATTCGATGCAAAATGGCTGACTGGGAGCGATTTTAAGTTACGTGGTTGAGTGAATTTTTGTTGTTTTCAGTCTTCATTTTTACAGCATTTTCTGCTTGTCCGGAGCACAACTTTGTCATCTCCAGTCTGATTGACTTGAAACTTGGCATTTGTGTTTGTTGCAATAATACGGAGTGCAGTGTGAAAGAACCATAACTCTACCTCATGCTGTCTTCAAGTTATTTCCCTTTGATCGTCATTTTTACAGCATTTTCTGCTTGTCCAGAGCATAACTTTGTCATCTAGAGTCCAATTGATTTGAAACTTGGTATTTGTGTTTGTTGCAATAATACAGAGTGCAGTGCAAAAGAACCATAACTCTACCTCGTGCTGTCTGAGTTATTTCCCTTTGATTGTCATTTTTACAGCATTTTCTGCTTGTCCGGAGCATTAACTTTGTCATCACCAGTCCGATTGACTTGGAACTTCGCATTTGTGTTTGTTGCAATAATACGGAGTGCAGTGCAAAAGAACCATAACTCAACCTCGTTCTGTCTGAGTTATTTCCCTTTGATAGTAATTTTTACAGTATTTTCTGCTTGTCCGGAATATAACTTTGTCATCTCTAGTCTGAACATCTTCAAATTTGGTATGCATGATAGTTGAAAAATTACGGAATGCAGTGCGTAAGAACAGTAACTCTTCCTAGCACAAATTTTGAGTTATTCCCCCTTTGATCTTCATTTTTATAGCATTTCTTGCTTGTCCGGAGCATAACTTTGTCATCTTTAGTAGAAATGACTTGAAATATGGTATGCTGATTTGTTACAATATTTGGAAGTGCAGTGCTCAAGAATTGTAACTCTACCTCGTGCTGTCTTTGAGTTATTTCCCTTTGATCGTCATTTTTATAGCATTTAGTGCTTGTCCGGAATATAACTTTGTTATCTCAAGTCAAAACGACTTCAAACTTGGTATGCATGTTTGTTGCAATATTACAGAGTACAGTGTACAAGAACAATAACTCTACCTGGCACGGATTTTGAGTAATTCCACTTTGATCTTCATTTTTACAGTCCAGTTCTTTGTCCAGAGCTTAACTTTGTCATCTCCAGTCCGATTGACTTGAAACTTGGCATTTGTGTTTGTTGCAATAATACGGAGTGCAGTGCGAAAGAACCATAACTCTACCTCGTTCTGTCTTTGAGTTATTTCCCTTTGGTTGTCATTTTTACAGCATTTTCTGCTTGTCCAAAATACAACTTTGTCATTTTTAGTCTGAACATCTTCAAATTTGGTATGCATGATTGTTGAAAAATTACGGAATGCAGTGCACAAGAACCATAACTCTTCCTAGCACGAATTTTGAGTTATTCCCCCTTTGATCTTCATTTTTATAACATTTCTTGCTTGTCCGGAGCATAACTTTGTCATCATAAGTAGGAATGATTTGAAAGTAGGAATGATTTGAAATATGGTATGCTTATTTGTTGCAATATTTGCAAGTGCAGTGTGCAAGAATTGTAACTCTACCTCGTGCTGTCTTTGAGTTATTTCCCTTTGATTGTCATTTTTACAGCATCTAGCGCTTGTCCGGAATATAACTTTGTCATCTTAAGTCAGAAGGACATCAAATTTGGTATGCATGTTTGTTGTTTCCTTAACATTAGAGGAAACATTCATGCCTATTTCAATCACTTACATGATTTCTGCTGCACTATTGTTTTCCTCTACCTGCCCTTTAAGATTATTATCCCCCGTCGACAACTGGCGGTGGGACGGGTGTATCTTGCGACAATTTGCCGCTCTTGTTCATTACATGTCATGTCATGGAAAAAGGGGGCTTGACAAATATTTTCATTATGGACCAATATCTCTTTCACTACAGGACAAAATGTAATTAAACTTCATCTTTATTAAGCCACAGACAATAGTTATTTGATTTTATTTCATGAAATGCCATGTCATGAAAAAAGGGGGCTAAATGTATAATTTCATTATGGACCAATAACAGTTAGTTTGCCCATTCGTCCGCCTGGACAGATATCTTCTAAAGTCCTTGAACATTTATGAAAATTCATGCATGTCTTCCTTAGGATAGGCCGTTGATACAGTTTTTTTTTTATATATAATGACATGTCATGGAAAAAGGGGGCTTGATGTATATTTTCATCATTTGTTTTCATTTAAAGAAATGCAATGTTATGGTAAAAGGAGACTTAATGTATAATCTCCTTATGGACCGCTTATATATTTTTCATTTAATAAAATGCTGTGCCATGGAAAAAGGGGCATAATGTGTAATTTTATCATGGACCATTAAAAAAAAGGCCACATGTTCATGCAACACACAATACCTCTAATATGTTTGTATCAAAAAAGGTCTTTTTCGGCGGGGGATATCATTTCGACAAAATTGCTTGTTTTTTATGAAATTAGCTATTCAACCTTTTACCAGATGACAAAATTTTAGACTTTTAGAAGTCCAAAGCATTTGCAACAAGAAATTAAGTGTCACTCATGAAATTTGTCCAGTGAAGAGTACAAAACGTTATGGGTAAAGGAGAAGATGCTGGTCACCAGCATTTTCTCATTTTCCCACAATGTTCTCAAAAACCTTTTACATCAAGTTTGTTAACTTAGTTAAGAGTTAAAAAGGGAACTTGTTGGAAGACCAGAGTTTTACATGTATATTACACTTTAATCTCTCCTTAAGAACAAACTGTACATGTATCCACTTCTATACAAAGGCCAGTATCTGCATTTTTTATCAAATGCAAAAATCTGCATGCTTTAGTTATTGATGCTGTTATAGGGACCAATTCCTTTTTAATTGAATATTATTGAATACATGGACTTTTTTACTTTATCTTTGTCCTAACCCTTTATCACACCACATCATCGTTTCTCGACCCTCATAGAGAAGGCTTTTGAAAACATAGTGGGAACAAGAGAAAATGCTGGTAACCAGCATTTTCTCCTTTCTCCATTATGTTTTCTACCCTTTGAATGGAAACTTTCGACCCTTTTTAGCCATGTTTAATTTGTCATCTGCTAATACTTTCAGATAGAACAAGTCAAGAATTTCATTGTTTGTACTTGCTGGAAGACCAAAGATCTATATTATACTTTTATCTGTCTTCTAGAACAAACTGTACAAGTGGCCACTTCTATACAAAGGCCAATGTCTGCATGTTTCAATCAAGGCAAAAACCTGCATGCTGAAGTTATTAAGGCTGTTACAGGGCCCAAGTTTTTTACATTTTAAAATAATTGAATACATGGACTTTTTTACTTTATCTTTGTCCTAAACCTTTATCAAACGACCTCATTTTTTATCGACCTTAATAGAGAAGGCTTTTGAAAACATTGTGGGAACAAGAGAAAATGCTGGTAACCAGCAGTTTCTCCTCTCCCCATTATACTTTCTACCCTTTGAATGGAAACTTTCGACCCTTTTGAGCCATGTTTAATTTGTCGTCTGCTAATACTTTCAGAAAGGACAAATCAAGTATTTTGTCGTTTATACAACAGATCTATATTATACTTTAATCTGTCTTTTAGAACAAACTGTACAAGTGGCCGCTTCTATACAAAGGCCAATATGTGCATGTTTTAATCAAGGTCAATATCTGCATGCGTAAGTTATTAATGCTGTTATAGGACCCTGTTTCTTTATAATTGAATATTAATGAATATGTGCTCTTTTAACTCTTTACCACACGACAAGAATTTTAGACTGTTCCTAATTGAAAGCATTAGCAGACAACAAAATTAGAGTGACCCAAAAATTGAAATTTGTTCTTGGAAGGGTAGAAAACATTGTGGGAAAAGGAGAAAATGCTGGTTACCAACATTTTCTCCTTTTCCCACAATGTTTTCAAAAGGCTTCAAAGACAGAGTCGTAAAAACCAGGGATTGTTTGATAAAGAGTTAAACTGCATCTTTGTTGCAACCTTTTACCAAACAATCTTGTATTTTGGCGATCCTGATAGAGAAACTTTTGAAAACATTGTGGAAAAGAAGAAAATGCTGTTAACCAGTTTTCTCCTTTTCCCGCAATGTTTTCGGTCAAATCACAGACTTATCCTATCAATTGAGTTTAATTTGTTGTCTGCAAATGCTTTGAATTTGGACAAGTCCAAAATTTTGATGTTTGGTAAAAAGTTAAGGAAGAAATAGGTTAAGATATTATTCCAAGATTTTATCACTCTACCACACAGTGTTCATGTTATACATTTGTAATAAAAGATTTGATTGCAAATCTATTATTTTTTAGAGTCTATTTTATGAGCATTCCTTAGGTCTTTACCATAGGACAAAATTTAGACATCCAACTCCAAAGCATTTGCAGACTTTAAATTAAATCTGGCTCACTGAAACCATTGTTGCAAAAGGAGAAAATGGTTACCAGCATTTTCTCCTTGTCCTGCAATGTTTTCAAAGTGTCTTTTTTCAGAGACGTTACAAATGGCATTGTTTGGTAAAGGCCCGAATTATTTCTTGGTCCTTGTCTATTGGTAGTGATTGATAAAATAAACCTTTACCAGACAACTAGAATAGTCTTTTCTATATGGCCTGCAAGACGCATAAGGGGACATTCGGACATTTGTGTAAAATGTCGTCTCGGATTAGCCTGTGCAGTCCGCGCAGGCTGATCTGAGACGACACTTTCCGTTTTTATTTAATTTTCTGTTTCGCGCAAGTCTACTGTACCATAAAATATAGTGTAGTCGTAAAGTGCCATCTCGGATTAGCCTGATCCGAGATGACACTATGCAATTGTCCGAGTGCCCCTTTCCTCGTGTTGCAAGCCATATTGAAAGCATTTGAGCCTTGCTGTGGCAAAAAGGAGTTTGATGCATCTGCATGATGCATGATACAAGGCTGGTCATCACATAGTTATGGATCCATAAAATCCTTTTTGTCTTACAACTGACTGAATTATGGGTAGAATGCTCCTTGGACATGCAGAAAATTGACCTATAGCAAACAGTTTCAACCCATGTCAGCCTGCCCGGACCACACAGGCTGACATGGGTCGATACTTTTTGCAGATGCAATAAGCCCTCGCTTCACTCAGTATGGCTCATTTGCAGATGACAACTAAAATGCAGCTAAAGCAATTTTTGAAAAGGAAGAAAACATGGTGGGGAAAGAGAGAAAATGCTGGTTAACAGCATTTTTGTTTTTTTCTCAAAATGTTTTCTAAGGTTACTTCAAGGTCATTAAAACACTGCATTGTATGGTAACAGGTTAATACCCACAAGCCCACGCACACACACAAAAAAAGCATTTTGTTCCTCATGAAAAGTACAAGATTTTCGATTTGAGCAAGACGTAAATTTGGATAGGACACTATCCTACACAGACACTACACAGAACTTAACGATTCAATTTGATGTATCATTTTGCTTGCAGCTTCATCTAATTCTGTTGGTTTTTGAGCATTCAGCTTTCTATTTTTTCCTGTGATATTAAATATCAGCACATCCTTGAAACTTGAGATTTCCGTTTCTCTGTCTTGGTACATTTCCTCACATAGTATATCATTTGGAATCCACTTTGTGCTTGGTGTTGATATAGATTTGATTCTCTGTAAACAAAGATTTAACTCCTGTGCAAGAAGACAACATTTTAGACGGGTCCAAATTGAAAGCATTTGCAGACAACAAATTTAATGTGGCTCAAACGTTGGAATTCGCCATTAAAAGGGTAGAAAATATTTTGGGAACAGGAGAAAATGTTTGTTACCAGCATTTTCTCCTTTTCCCAAAATTTTTTCGAAAGCTATCCTCCCCAGGTTGTTAAAACTTGGGATCGTATGGTAGGTTAAGAAAGTCCACAATTAATGTGGCAATTTCAAAGATGTTTTTGCCAGACTACCGTAGCATATCTGATAGTGCAGATCAAGGATCAGATTTCACATTCTACTGCCTATTCTGTGAAGTCTGATTTTGACCAAGTTGTTTGCAAAAAGTATTAACACATGACCAAGTACACATTCATTGAAAGTTTCAAATAGAAATTTAGAAATAGCTTTTATGTGTGGTTTCTGCACCAACATTCATTCAAGTCGGAATGTATGAACCATGTGTAACAGTTTTTGCTTTTCATACTTCTTTCAGCCAAATGTTAAGAGTTTTACTTTTTGTACACCTTTCTAGAAAATGTAAGCTACTGAGCAAGTTGGTTCTTCTGGCACAGTATTTTTTTAGTCCATGAGTTTTTCAAGCATAAAACAATAGCAACAAAACAACCAACAAAATTAATATTTTTCAACTCTTAACCAGATGATAAATTTTACTCTTGTCCAAATTAAAAGCATTTGCAAAAGACAAGTAAGGCTCAAATGATGGGATTTGTCTTTGGAAGGGTAGAAAACAATCCAGGAAATGGAGAAAATGCTGGCTTCCAGCATTTTCTCCTTTTTCCACATTGTTTTCAATAGCCCTTTTCTCCCAGAGTCATTAAAACACAGATTTGTTGGGTAAATGGATTAAGTGTTGCACTTACCTGTCTGAGGGTTCCAGATTCATGAAAGAATTTTACAATGAAATAGACAATCATAGGTGAGACAACGCCTACAGCAAGGCTCCAGCCTATGACCTCTGCTATTTTAGGAAACTTGTAGCTGCCATAACTTGGCGTTTCATACCTCACAAAGGAGAGAACTAGCAAATACTGAAAATAACCAACAACATACAGGTCAATAAATAACAATACAAGGTGTTCCATCTTTCAGGGGTGTGATTTTTCCTCCTGTCAGAGGATTTCCTCCCGTTGAAGCTAAAGGGAGATATTCAGACTTTCATAATCTCACCAAACTTAGACCTTAAAGTGCCAAATAAACCAAATAGATACTGTTAATCTAGAAATAAGGCTCTAATAAATGCAATAACAAGCAAGATTTTTCCTAGGTTTCAGTGAAGCGGACAGTGTAGATTAAAGATCAGACTGCATTTTTTTAAATGTATTTGTGCAGTCTGATCTTGATCTACACTGGCCGCAAAAGCAAGCATATTTGTGACAGGCACTTTAAGGGTTAAAAAAGCATTCATCACTGAAATAAGTAAGGCAATAGCTGGGAAACCAGCAGCATAAAAGAATGAAAATTATGAAAAAACAAATTTTACCAGTGGTATCTCCTAAACCCTTTACCGGACAATCGCGATTTTAATTACCTTGAGGAAAAGAGGCTTTCGAAGCATCGTAAGAAAAGGAGAAAACGGTTTTTTACCCTCTCAAGAAAAAATCTCATTTGGGCTGCCTTTAGTAAGTCATCTGAAAATGCTTTGAATTGGGACCAGTAAAAAATTTGTCGTTTGGTAAAGACTTAATTGGCTATGTAGCCTTTTAAGATATTTCAAGATTTTGTGCCAGAATTTTGCTAAGGCTACACATAAGATTGACAAAACTAAATACTCATTAGAATTGAAAGCTTTTGCAGATGACAAAATAAATGTGACTTAGACTTGTCAAAATGAAAGCATTTACAGAAGACAAAGGAGGATAAAATGACATAATTTTCTATGAAATGTAAGAAAACATTTGGGAAAAAGAGAAAATGCTGGTTATCAGCATTTTCTCTATTTTCCGCAATATTTTCAGAAAGCTATTATTCTCAGGGTTGTTAAAAGTTGGGACTGTTTTGTAAAGGGTTAAACAGATAATATAAACAGAAACAAAATCTCTTACAAGAACTATACATGGCGTTATGAAGGCACCAGTAATCCTCAGAATGTGTGGAAGTGGTCGACCCAACATCAAGGTAATGTCCTCACTGATCCTGTCTCCACCTACAATACAATAATTAACCCTTCACCACTCAATCCCAAGTTTTAATCACCCTTAGAAAGACAGCTTTTGAAAACATTGTGGGAAAAGGAGAAAATGCTGGTTACCAGTATTTTCTCCTTTTTTCATGTTTTTAGAAGCCTTTTTCTTCAGGGTTGTAAAAACTTGGGATAGTGTGATAAAGGGTCAAACATTTTCTATATTTGCATAGGATTAAATGATAATGTGAAACAGAAATTATTTCTGATTACTATTTCAACAGAAAAGTATCCATTTACACTAAAACTTTACAGACATCTAAGCAATCAAAAGGAATACAAAGTTTAAAAAAGAGATTTTATACTGGTATGTAAGAAATCAAAAGTATTTGATTTAATCTTAAAAAGCACTTTTTCCTTTTCCCACAATGTTTTCTACCATTTCAAAGACAAATCTTATCGTTCGAACTTGAGTTGAATTCAGGGAGAAGGCAAACATATCAAAACTGAATTTTGCAAGCAACTGCTCAAAGCAAGCACACTTTTAGTGTTCCTTACATGCTTGTTTAACTCTTTTCCAGATGGCAACTTTGAGGCTTGTTCAAATTAAAAGCATTTAGAGACGACAAATTTGATTTCATTCAAGTGAAGTGATTGGTAAAAATTTAATGATGTGTCTTTGGAAAGGTAGAAAAAATTGTGGGAAAAGGAGAAATTGCTGGTAACAGATATTTTCTCCTTATCCCACAATATTTTCAAAACATATCTCTTTCTCAGGGTCTTTAAAGTTGGCCTTGTGTGGTAAAGAATTAACAAGAGGACCATGATGGTCCTATATTGCTCACCTGAGTACTAAGCAGTAAAGGTCTACAATGAAGATAAATACCAAATATCAAGGTTCAAGGCCAAATAATAATGAAACAAGAGCGGCAAATTGTCTCAAGATATGCCCGTCCCACCGCCAGTTGTCAAGGAGGTATAATAATTGCAAAGGGCAGGTAATGCAACAAACATGTTTACCAAGTCTCAAGTCAATTTGACATGAGACTTCAAAGTTCCGTTCCGGACAAGGAAGAAATACTGTAAAAATGAAGATCAAAGTGGAATTACTCAAAATCCGTGCTAGATAGAGTTATTGTTCTTGCGCACTGAACTCTGTAATATTGCAACAAACATGCATACCAAGTTTGAAGTCGTTCTGACTTGAGATGACAAAGTTATATTCCGGACAAGCACTAAATGCTGTAAAAATGACGATCAAAGGGAAATAACTCAAAGACAGCACGAGGTAGAGTTACAATTCTTGGGCACTGCACTTCCAAATATTGCAACAAATAAGCATACCAAATTTCAAGTCATTCCTCCTTAAGATGACAAAGTCTTGCTCCGGACAAGCAAGAAATGCTATAAAAATGAAGGTCAAAGGGGGAATAACTCAAAATTCGTGCTAGGAAGAGTTATGGTTCCTGTGCACTGCACTACGTAATTTTTTAACAATCATGCAATTTGAAGATGTTCAGGCTTGAGATGACAAAGTTATATTCTGGACAAGCAGAAAATGCTGTAAAAATGACAATCAAAGGGAAAGAACTCATAGACAGTACGAGGTAGAGTTATGGTTCTTTCACACTGCACTCTGTATTATTGCAACAAACACAAATGCCAAGTTTCAAGTCAAATTGGACTGGAGATGACAAAGTTATGCTCCGGACGAAGAACTATTCTAAAGAACTTTCAAATTCAAGGGCAAATAACTCTAGTCATTCTGGTCCAATTGAACCCATAATCGAACTCATCCGAGATCTTATGGTCATAAGTACTTTGACCAAGTTTGATGCTGATTGTTTAAAAATTGTAGATGCTAGAGTGTAAACAAAGTCAAATATAGCAATTTTTCTAATTCAAGGGCAAATAACTCCAGTTGTTCTTGTCTGATTAGACCCATAATCAAACTCATCCTAGATCTTAAGGTCATATATATTTTGACCAAATTTGGTGCTGATTGGTTAATAATTGTAGATGCTAGAGTGTAAACAAAGTCAAATATAGCAATTTCTCTAATTCAAGGGCAAATAACTCCAGTTGTTCTGGTCCAATTAGACCCATAATCGAACTCATCCGAGACCTTATGGTCATATATATTTGGACCAAGTTTGGTGCTAATTGGTTGATATTTGTAGATGCTAGAGTGTAAACAAAGTCAAATATAGCAATTTTTCTAATTCAAGGGCAAATAACTCCAGTTGTTCTGGTCCGATTAGACCCATAATCGAACTCGTCCGAGATCTTATGGTCATATATATTTTGACCAAGTTTGGTGCTGATTGGTTAATATTTGTAGATGCTAGAGTGTAAACAAAGAAATGTAAATGGACGGACGATGATGGATGGACGGACGACGGACGGTGAGTGATCACAATAGCTCATCCTGAGCACTTCGTGCTCAGGTGAGCTAATAAGGGTTCAGGGTTTTCTCTGACTTCCTGTTTCTTTGAATGTGGACTCCCAAATTTTCTGAATGTACCCCAAAATTCACATTTTTAGCTTCTTTAATTCATTTGAAGGGGTCAAATGACCTGCATTTGACAAAGTCCATGGAAAAACTGGGTTGGATTGCATTGAAAGAAACAAAGGAAAAATTGTTTACCATACACCCACATAAACACAATGAATTCCACAAAAGACACAAACAGAATGCTCCAAGCAACTGCGTACCAATCCAACAGCTGAAAGATGTAACATCCGCCCTGAAAACAAAAAATTATGACACTCAACCCTAAAAGCACTTTTCACGACTTTATTGTCTTTGTGGCCAGTGTAGATCAAAATCAGAGTCCATGCTGATAAAACTTATAACATTTATAAAAGTTTGTGCTCAAACTTGAAGTCTTATTACAACAGAATGAAAATTTGAAATGAACACTAATTAAACAGGCACTAAAGTTCAGGAATTTGGTTTATCAAATTACATTTATACAACTTTGAGATAACATGCTCAGCTGAGCATGAAAAAATTTCTATATCACAAAAGCGTATCTCAAACTTGTGTAAGATCAGCAAATTTGTAAACGCTTTCTTACACTGAACAAGAGGGCCATGATGACCCTGAAGTCGCTCACCTGAGTCTTTTGACCAAACATGACCCATTTTCAATCTCTGTTGAGATATTATGACAAACATTCTACCAAGATTTTCATGAGTATAGGATTGAAAATGTGGCCTCTAGAGCATATACAAGGTTTTTCTAAGATTTGACCTAGTGACCTAAATTTTGACCCGAACTGACCCATTTTCAAACTCATCAAAGATATAATTAAGACAAATATTCGGACCAATTTTCAGGAGTTTTGGACTGAAAACGTGGCCTCTAGAGCATACACAAGGTTTTTCTAAGATTTGACCTAGTGACCTAGTTTTTGACCCGACATGACCCATTATCGAACTCATCAGAGATATTATCGAGACAAACATTCTGACCAAGCTTCACTATTATTGGACTGAAAATGTGGCCTCTAGAGCGTACACAAGGTAAAAGTTGACGCACGACGGACACCGGACACAGCACGATCACAAAAGCTCACCTTGAGTACTTTGTGATCAGGTGAGCTAAAAAAAAGGGGGAGATAAATTGCCATTATATGGCTGAAATACTGTGGAAATTGGAAGTCAACATGCATTCCAAGCAATAAACAAGAATAGTGTATGCGGGTGCAGAAGCTTGGCTGCTTCTAAAGAAAAAAAGGAGCATGACTGTGTCAAAAATATTTTGATGGTTACATGCCCTGTTGCATGGATTCCCCTTTCGACCGTAAATGACTGGTCTCAGTTTGAAGTAGAATATCTTCAGTTATAACTGAGGTATTATAAAATGGCAGTTTTTTCATGACTACCACAATACCTTGACTTTTTTAGCTGAGCTAACAAGCTTACCCTTGTACAGAGAGGTAAAGTACACAAGAATGCCAGCATATTCAATGTCAACACCATATATGTCCTGCGACGTCCTGTAAAACATTTTGGAAACAGATCTTGGAAGCAGTTCATCGCTGTTTCTGATGATAAAACCTAGAAATAAAACCAAGTATACAAGCTGAATGAAAGTGAAAGTCTCTAGGTTGTTATATTCCTTGCCCCTTTAATGAAATGTCCCACGAAAATGTTGCTTTGTCCTGAAAGTTAAAATGTAACTCTTTACCAAGTGGAAAATTTCAGACTGATCCATCTTGAAAATACTTCGACATGGCATACTAACTAAATGATGGAATTTATCTTTGAATCTGAAAAGCAGAGAGAAAAAAATGCTGGACATCAGCACTTTCTCCTTTCCATAAATTCCACAAAAGTGTTTTTTCTCAGGGTCAGAAAACACAGGATGTTTTGGTGAAGAGTTGAGGTTTCTGTAAAGAAGGTGTAACATTTTCAACTCTCAGAATGCTAAGGATAGCTTAAAGCGCTGTTGGACCTAGCATTGATAAAGGTCAGACTACACAAACTTGACAGTCTGATCTTGGATCGTCACTGGCCAATATCTGACAAATTCTGGCTAATAATCAATACAGGTCCCAAGTAAAACAAGGCTACTTTTATTGACAGTGTAGATGCAGATCAGACTGCACAGGACATGTAGTCAGATGCTGGATCTAAATTGTCAAGTATTTTGTTATAAATGAACCATATGTTGAAAAGTTTATGACTGCTCACTTTGCATAGCATTCTAAGCATTAAAAGTGTATCAATTAGATTGTTTTATAACAGACTGAAATACGAGGCATTCATGTTTTTTTCCTGCACATTAAATTTACTGTGTTTACCCATGACATGTGAATATACATGCAGATCTATATATATTTTCATATATTTGATTCTTTTAAGTCAACATACAGATTTCTCTGACAGTCAGGAGATCAGGATCATACCTTATACTGGTATATAAAATACTAAAAACTACAGCAGTCAGTTTTTCTCTGTACAAATCTATACAAATCAAAGCAAAAACTATTCCTGTATTTTATTTCCTCAGCTGAAAGAACACAAACTGCATGTAAAACCTTACCTGGAAGTTGGCATATTTATAAAATGTAAAAGCAAAGTTGCTTAGAACTCCTGATATTGCTTATTCTGTCATTTCTCTGTAAAATATATAAAATATGAACATCCAGATCAATACACTTGTTTATACCAGGGAACTAATGTAGGTACAATTTAAGTCTTGTATTTTAATACTATATACCTTTTTATTGTATGTATATAATCATAGTTCATAATGGATGGAGAATAGATTGTAAACAGTGAAAGAAAAGGAGGAATGATCTATAACAAGCGACTAATTTTTTTCTTAATGATTAAGAAAGGGGTGAACTACAGGGTCCACAAAACTTGTAACTGTTCAGTTTCCATCATTACCAGACAACAAAATTTCAGACCTGTCCAAACTGAAAAAAATTGCAGATAAGAAATAAATGTGGCTCAGATGATTGGATTTGAAAGTTTACGAAACACTGTGGAAAAAGGGAAAATTGTTGGTCATCAGCATTTTCATCTTTTATCCACAATATTTTCAAGAGCTTTCTTTCTCATGGTCATTGCAGGGTCACATGTAATTTTGGAAATTGATTGATAAAGAGTTAATCCTGTATAAATTGACAAATTTTGAGACATACATCCCCAAATGGAAAGCATTTTCAACCTCCAAAACTTGCCAAGAAAATGACACACTAATTTTAGAACAAATTTGCATATAGAGAATTCTGTCTTCGACATTACAGCAACCCTGCTACCTTTTAGCATATAGCATACAACAATCTTGCAGTGGTGCACGAAACCCAGTGATGTTTCTGTCATAAAGGTGATTGCAGGCAGTAGTAATGCTAAGCTTTATTGTTGAAGCCATTGCTTCCTGGCTACAAGCCTGAAGAAGACAAATCAAAATAGCCATCCTGGGGAAGACATTCACTATTTTTAGCAGACAGATTGGATGGAAAACCCGGTACCTACAATACACCTCCTTTCTGAACATTACACTAAATTGTTTGTCAAACTCACATGTAAAGAGCTTAACTTACCTGCGCATCCAAGCCGACTAAGAGTAGATTTGCAAAGAAAATTGCTGCCCATATCTGGGGAAATGGAAAATAGATGAAAGCAGTGGGATACACCGTGAAGCCGAGAGACAATCCTGTAAATTTAGAGAAACAATGTTACCCTTTACTGCATAACCCTGTGTTTAACCCAAACAATCCCTGGTTTTCATGACCCTGAGAAAGAAGCCTTCAGAAAACATTGTGGGAAAAGGAGAAAATGCTGGTAACCAGCATTTCCTCCTTTTCCCACAATGTTTTCTTCCCTTCCCAAAACAAAATTCAATTTTTGAGTCACATTAATTTTTTCGTCTGCAAATGCTTCCAATTTGGACTAGTCTACAATTGTGTCGTTTGGTAAAGAGTTAACAAACCGAGAAAAAAAACTTGGAGCCAAGGACAGTAAATTCATAATTCTGTGATGACTTACTTGGTTATCATGCATCATGGAGATGCAGTTAAACCCCTTTCACTACAGCATGGCTCAAATAAATAGAGGATATTTGTTTTTTATGGAAAAAGATCGAAATTTATTTCATCCAGTGAACATCATCGGTAATATTTTCATGAGTGGTGCAGCCATGAGTGAAAATATTACCGATGATGTTCACGAGATGAAATAAATTTCGATCTTTCACCAAAAAAAACAAATATTCTATTTATTTCATGCTTTTAACCCTGTCTTGGGGGAACCTGATCAAAATCCAGTTCAGTTCTTTTCGGTTATTCCCCCTGGCATACCCCATCCACATCGCATTACAATATTACGTCAAGCACGAGAAATGTAAGGTAAATTACATCATATTTCCATCTGGTTGTGAGGCACACGCATTTTACTTGGTAACTAGTGCATGGGAACAACTGTTTCCGCCTTCAATTGAAGAGTTATTGTATAAAAATCTGTATTTTCACTGGTTGTAACCATGAAATATCGAATTATATTTCACCGATATTTCTCAATAACCTACCAGAAAGCATGAAATAAAACAGAGTATCTTTGCTTATATGTTTACCTCTACAATACTGTCGAAGCCTTGTTTGACAAAAAAATTATAGTGTACTACCACATAGAAATGACTGCTCTTTCCATATTTCTTTACGTATATCTGGTGTTTGATGCATAGAATTATTGTGCTTTTCTCTATAAAGTAGAACCAAAGTTTTGACACAGACTGGATTAAAACTGAAAACTGGAGCTGAACCAATAGGTTTCAAATTTTGTGTCTTATCCAAGTACATACGAGTAATTATAAATGTGGGTTATCATTGCTTGTGAGAGATATGTTTGATTTCAAATAAAAAGATGACGTTATTGATCATCGTAATACTATATCTGTTGGTCTTGTCAATATTTTGATTGAAGTGAGCTAGTGGAGCTGGTGATACTGTCTTGCTGACCATACTCCATCCATAGCCCTTTACAAGACAACAAAAAGTTAGATTTTTCTAAGTTCAAAGCATTTGCAGACGACAAAATGAAAGGTTGCCCAAAAGATGGAGCTTGCCTGTTACAGAGTGTTATGGGAGACCACTCCTTCATGCATGGCTTCGTCCCGATTTAAATACAATACCTAACAACTGCGTTAGGGAGATATCTCTTTAGCTCAGAGGTTATGGTACTGGTCTTTAAACCTCGAAAAACGAGGATCTTGTCAGCCGTGGGTTCGAATCCCGCCGGATGCGGTTTGTATTTCAGCCATGCATTTGTTCATTTGTTTCTTTGTTACAGACTTTGTTCGTAAGATGGGGGCTCGTCAGGGATTGGCCATTGAGCCATTAATCTCATTTGTTATCCAAAAATGGACATATGTTGTCTAAATAATAGACTTACTGCGTAATAAAGCTTTGAGCCATCAATAAATGATGACTTTATGAGGGGGGTGTGTTACGGGAGACCACTCCTTCATGCATGGCTTCGTCCCGATTTAAATACAATACCTAACAACTGCATTAGAGAGATATCTCTTTAGCTCAGTGGTTAAGGTATTGGTCTTTTAAACCTCGGAAAACGAGGATCTTGTCCGCCATGGGTTCGAATCCCGCCAGATGCGGTTTGTGTTTCAGCCATGCATTTCTTCATTTGTTTCTTTGTTACGGACTTTGTTCGTAAGAGGAGTAGAAAACATTGTGGGAAAAGGAGAAAATGCTGGTTATCAACATTTTCTCCTTTTCAAACAATGTTTTTAAAAGCTTTCCTGCTCAAGGTTGATAAAACTTTGGATAGTGTGGTAAAGGGTTAAAGCTTCGCATGATCACTTCCTGCTAAGGTGAGCTACCAAGCAGCGCAACACCAGAGGACACATGATCCGACAAAACTCAAATATATATACCAAAAGGTGTTTTTGTGGGTTTCATAGATCAAGATCAGACTACACAAAATGGGCAGCCTGATCTTTGATTTTCACTGTCCCCTATTCATAGACATTCTAGACAAAATCAACCATGAAAATTGCAATTATATGGGTCTGATATCTAGATATCTAGACTGAAAAAAACATCTACTGTTTATGGGTTTAGAATGATCTCCCCCCCCCCCCTAAAAAAAAAAAGAAAAAAAAAAAAACATGAATTTTGCGATATTATTTGCAATATTTCAATCTCTTATGCTGATTGAAAATATGCCATTTATTTTCTCAACTTGTTACAGGAGATCGCTCCTTCATTACTGAATAGCTTTGTCCCGTATAAAACCAACACCTAACAACTACGTTAGGAAGAATTCTCTTTAGCTCAGTGGTTAAGGTGTTGGTCTTTTAAACTTCCAAAAACAAGGATCTTTAATGCATGGGTTCGAATCCTAACCAGAGCAGTTTGTATTTCAGCTATGCATTTATTGCAAACTTTCATGTTTGTAAGAAATTTTATACCAGACATGAATATTCTTGACTTGTCCAAATTCAAGGCAATTCCAAACAACAACTTCAAAGTGGCTCAAAGATATGAGCCATGCTCTGTGAAAAGGGGGCTTAATGCATCTCCGTTATCCATGGTACCAAGCAAACCATCACATACTTCTGAATCCATAATAGCCACCTTTTTTAACAATCGACTTAATCCTGAGGTAGACTGGTCCCAAGACATACAGAAAAGTAACCAATAGTGAAAAGTTTCGGCTCAGGTCAGCCTGCGCGGACTGCGCAGGCTGACCTGGGTCGATACTTTTCGCAAATGCATTAAGCCCCCTTTTCACAGAGCATGGCTCATATAATTTGTTCAAATGATGAAACTTGCCTTTGAAAATGAAGTATACTGGTCTATCCCACAGATAGATATAAATGTATAGCTTGTGTTTGTGTAAGGGGACACTTATACTGCCTTGCTATAGAGCTAGCTTTTGTAGCGATGTGGTATAGCGTCACCTTGGGACTGAGGGGTCATAGTTTCAATTGCCGCCTCAGGAAGTTATTGTTAGAACTGTTACATTAGCACCCAATGTAAAAAGCCCACTCAGTTGAGAAACTGAGTAACAGTAATTGAAGGATTTGTGGACGAATTTTCATATGGCAGGGGAGTATGGAGTATACTGACCGGTCTATCCCACAGATACATATAAATGTATAGCTTGTGTTTTATAAGGGGACATTTATATTGCCAAGCTATAGAGCTAGCTTTCGTAGCGATGTGGTAGAGCGTTTGCATTGGGACTGAGTGGTCCTGGGTTCAATCCCCACCTCAGGAGGTTATTTGTTGGAACTGTTACAAAAAGGTAGAAAACAAAGCATTTTCTTCATCAGTTGAGCCAAATTTAATTCGTCGTCTGAAATGCTCTCAAAACCAGTTCTTTTTCATGTGGTAACAGGTTAACTTACCTGATGTAACTGTCTTTTCTAGGTCAAGTCCACTGTCATGGGCCATAACTCCGAGAATGGAAAAACAAATGAGGCCATTCATCACAGCCGAAATACAATCACACACTGTTGTGATGATAGAATACCTGGTAAAACAAAGGGATTTTTTGTTTTGTTTAACATTTTATCACAAAATCTCGAATTTTAAGAACCCTGAGGTAAAAGGCATTTAATAAAATTGTGGGAAAGGAGAAGATACTGGTAACCAGGTTCATCACAGCAGATATACAATCACACACTGTGGTGATGATGGAATATCTGGTAAAATTCTTTTACCCTATAGAATAAAATCCCGAGCTTTAACGATCCATCAGAAGAGAGCTTTTGAAAACAACCATCATTTTCTCCTTTTTCCACAATGTTTTCTACCTTTCTTGATACAAATCCCATTATTTGAGTATTATTTTATTTGTTTTCTGCAAATGCTTTGAATTTGTTCCTATCAAAAATTTTGTTGTTCTTTAAGGAGTCAACTGCTTCAGTGCCATATGTATAAACTTGAAATCTTTTGACAGCTGAAAAAACAATCCACCGAAACTCAGACAGATTTTTATTCCATAGGCTTTACTAAATAAGTGGACAATATAGGTCCAAGATCAGATCACTGGTTCTTTTCTTTTTCTATGCTATGCACATCAATGCAAGCAATTTCTCATTTTGTCACGTATTTTCACTTGTGTTCAAGTAGATG
Organism: Hippopus hippopus; assembly: GCA_946811185.2. Taxonomy (NCBI): domain Eukaryota; kingdom Metazoa; phylum Mollusca; class Bivalvia; order Cardiida; family Cardiidae; genus Hippopus; species Hippopus hippopus. The sequence goes on along the minus strand of OX328103.1, from coordinate 6,563,203 downwards.
AAAAAGATCTCAAGCAATAGTTGATTGTTCACTGTACATGAATGTTTTCAAAATGTCTTTCTGAATGCTTCTGAATAAAACAAGAGCACCACATGAAATTGCCAATGCTGGGCTGCAGTTGTTTGATTTTCAGTGAAAATTCTGTCAAAAAGGGGCACAACTGTGTAAAAAATTCTTTGTTGTATGGGTTACCCTTTTGATAGTTAATAAGTTGCCCAAATTTGAAGTAAATAATTTCAGTAATAACAAAGGTATTTTAAAATGTCAAAGTTTTTGCACAATGGTGACCCAGACCACAATGCAGACGATGATGATGATACAAGGGCTACGACAGTACCGCAACATTTTCTTTGAAAACAGCCAAGCTAAAAAGCAGGACAAAAAAAGGTTGATGGTTTATGGATCAAACTTGATACATGTACCTAAGACAGTTTGAGGAGAACTTGTTGTGACTGCCTATCATAGGTAAAGTACCCCAACCAGGTCCAAGAGTGTAACATGCCATCAGAGCTGCCTCAAGCCAAACCTAGAAACATATGTTATTCATGTATAGTTAGGGGCCATGTATTTCATAAATTGTGAATTTCCATTGATCTACATGCATTTTTCAGTGTGCAAGAAAATTTATTATGCTGCCTCAGATCATGTGATCGTAAGGAAAAGTATATACTGGTAGAAAGAGCTGTAACCGTAGCTACTTACACTGATATGCCATTAGTGTTCATCGCCTTATATCAAAGTGATAGCTCCCTAAAAACTCCTTGACATTGTTTTTCTGCTAAAGTTTGGCAACATCGCCATTGAAGCCAATGATAAAATATGTTTTTTGGAAATACTGATCACTTTTTAAACAGCTGCATTTAAACCTTTTTACATGTATCGAGTCTGAAAATATATATTTCAATATCAAATTTATTTTTTTAAATTTCCATATAATTTTGATAACTATAGATTCAATTTTTAAACCACAACAGATCAAAAGGTAGTGTTGGAAATACATGTAAGTCAATGGGGATTCAGACTGTACAATAAACTAGAAACTCTATATCACATCTCTCCCATAATAAGTGAATCCTTACAGTGCAGGTTGAACCACATTTTACACAGTAACAGTGTAGAATTTAGACCCAAATCATTGCAAATTCAAGGTTGTTCATGACTGTACAGAAAGTCTCAGCAGTGTGGACAGTGTAGATTTAGATCTGACTGCAGATATTGTGCCCTATATCAAACAGCATCCTGTTTTGACGACCTTAATAAGGAAACCTTTTAAAAGAGTCTTGGGAACGGGAGAAAATGTTGCTACCCAGCATTTCCTTCCTTTCAAACTATATTTTCTACCCTTTCAAAGAACTTAACGTAATTTGTAATTTGGAGGATGCATTTAAATTTGAAGCTCCTAAAATTTGTCATTATGGAAAGGGTTGACTCTCTACCACATGGTGAAACTTTAAACTTGCCTAAATTGAAAGCATTTGCAGACGACAAATTAGAGGTGGTTCAAATGACAAAATTTGTTCTTTATAGGGTAGAACACATTATAAAAAAAGAAGAAAACGCTGTTCCCAGCACAATATCTTTTAAAGCCCTTTCCTTTTAAGTCATTTAAGGATAGGGCACCCTAATGGGATTCGTGTAACAAAGCCTTTCATTGCCATAATCGTACGGTTTCGGCTAAGACTCAGGTAATCCGTAATCGATGCAGGGAAGCAGCATATATTGGCTGATCGATTACTGATTACCCGAGACTTAGCCAAATCCATACGTTTTTTCGGCAATGAAAGGTGATGTTACAATCCCATTAGGGTGCCCTATCCTTAAAGTCAGGATTGTCTGGTGAAGGGTTAAGAGTATACTTACCTTGGGATCGGAGATCCGATCAAATGTTGGGGTAAGATAATACAGCATTCCCTTCACTGAGCCCTCCAGGGTAAGACTGCGCACCCATAACACCAACATCATGAATATTGGAACAAATACCGTCACAAACATGACCTTCAAACACAGAAAGCATCTTTCATCCTCTAACCAAAGAAAACAAACATAAATTTTAACCCTCTTTACCAAACACTCTTGTATTTTCACTCATTACCAAACAAAAAAAAAAATTGGACAGATCCAAATTGAAAGCATTTGCAGACAACAAATGAAATGTGGCTCAAACGATGAAAGGAAGGGTAGAAATTACTGTGAGAAAAGGAGAAAAATGCTGGTTAGCAGCATTTTCTTCTTTTTCCACAATGTTTTCAAAAGTCCCATTTCCCAGGGTCTATAAAACTTGTGATTGTGTGGTGAAGGGTTAACCAAACAATCTCTTTTTTTAACTCTTTACCAAATAAATAGAGGATATTTGTTGGTTTTTTTTGTGATAGGTCGAAATTTATTTCATCGAGTGAACATCATCGGTAATATTTTCACAAGTGGTGCAGCCATGGGTGAATATATTATCTATGATGTTCAGTCATGAAATAAATTTTGATCTTTCATCTAAAAAAACAAACATTCTATTTATTTTATGCTTCGAACCCTTTTTTGGGGGACTTGTCACTTACATCAAAATCCAGTACAGTTCCTTTTGGTAATTCCCTCCATATAACAACACATTACAATATTATGTAAAGCGTGAGAACTATAGGGTAAGTTATGTCATATTTCCATCTGGTTGGGTGGCACGTGCTGTTTACCTAGGTAACCAGTGCGCGGGAACTACTGTTTCCACCTTCAATTGAAGAGAGAAAATGAAACTGGTATTTTTCACTGGTAGTAACCTTGAAATATAGAAAAATAATTTCAGTGTTATTTCTTGATAAAGTACCGGAAAACATGAAATAATAAAAAATTAGACAAATCCAAATTTAAACCATTTGCAGATGACAAATGTGGCTCAAATGATGAAATTTATTTAACTCATTACCAAACGACAAAATTTTAGGTTTGTCCAAATTGAAAGCATTTGCAGACAACAAAATAAAAGTGACTAAAATTTGAAGTTTGTTTTGTGAAGGGTAGAAAACATTGTGGAAAAAGGAGAAAATGCTGGTTACCAGCATTTTCTCCTTTTCCCATAATGTTTTCTAAAGGCTTCTTTCTCAGGCTCATCAAAAGTAGGGATTGTGTGGTAATGGGTTAGAGAAGGGGAAAAAATTTTTGGGAAAAAAAGAAAATGCTGGATACCAACATTTTCTCCATTATCCACAAAGTTTTCAGAAGCTTTATTCGAACTGTCATTAAAACTCTGTAAAGACTCCGAGTCAAAAGGCTTTTGAAAATAATGAGGGCGAGAGAAAAGATGCTGTTAATCAGCATTTTCTTCTTTTGCCATGAAGTTTTCTACTCATTCAGAGACAAGTTCAATCATTTGAGTCAAACAGAATTTGTCATCTGGATTTAAATTTTGAATGTTGATAAATCTAACCTTTTCCCCTCTGGTAAAGAGTTAACCCTAACCTAGAAACCACAAATACATAGCTTTTAACTCCTAACCAGACAACAAAATTTTAGATTCATTATAAAAAACAGTAGCAAGCCACAACAAGACCATCGCTTGTGGGTGCCAGCGCCCAGCTGTGGTTGTTCGATTTTCAGCGAAAATTCTGCGTTGAAAAAAGGGCATAACAGTGAATGCCATTCAACCAGATGGAAATATGACTGTTGACATAATTGACGCTCATTTACCCTACGCTTCTCATACTGGATTTTGATGAAAGTCCCTACAAAAAGGCTGGGGGTTAGAAGCATGAAATAAATAGAATATTCATTTTTTTTTAAATGAAAGATCGAAATTTATTTAATCTTGTGAACATCATTGGAAGTATGTTCACTCATGGCTGTGCCAATCTTGAAAATATTACCTATGATGTTCATTCAATGAAATAAGTTTCAATCTTTCTCAAAAAACCCCAAAATTTCCTCCATATCTTTTTCAATTGCCTCAGGATAAATGCACAGCAGATGACTTTGAAAGCGTTACCGTGAAATATGGGTAATTAAAATGAAATATGGTTTCATGCATGAATACCTGTGAATTATATTGGCAAGAAGAAAACGTGCTTGCTGCTTGTCACATTTTCATGGTTTAGAAAAGAAATAGGTTTTAAAACTCTTAACCAAACAACAATATTTAAGACCTGACCAAATTTCAAGAAAGCTTTTTTTCAGATGATAATAGAATGTGTTGCACTGTTGGTAAAATAATAATATCTTTATAGTTTAATATAGAACGGAGGAAACTGGTTACCAGCACTTTCCTGTATTCCCTATAATGTTTTCAGAAGGCTTTCTTGGTTACAGATTTCAAACCTTAGGGTATTGTGGTATAGTGTGGGTCGATACCTTTTGCAGGTGAATTAAACTCACATTTCATAGTGCATGGTTCAAATATATATGAACCATGCTCTGTTTAAAGAGGGTTTATGGCCTGGGTTCTGGCCCTATTGTTTTTTTCCTTCAATATACAGGTATTACTTCGTCAAATAATTATGAAAGCCATATACTGTTTTGCCACAGATCTGTATGGACCATGATAGAAGACCGTGATAAGGAGTGATTAAAAGATTATTACTGCCTTAATTGACTCATGCTAGGGTTTTAATGCATTTTCAAAAAGTATCAATCCATGTCAGTCTGTGCAGTCCGCACAGGCTGACATCGATCAAAACATTTTGCTATTAGACAATTTCCTGTGTTTTCAAGGACTGTTATACCTCAGGATTCAGTTAATGTTTGAGAAAATGGGTTTTATGGACCCATGTTTTATGTGATGTCTTGCGTATAATGCATTACAGATTTCCATTTAAACGTCCCTTTTCCCAAAGCACTTCTCATATAGTATGTATCTATGTAACCATTGGCAAACCTTCTCAATTGATTTTATGCTTTTGATCATACACAGAGTGACCATTAATCTCCAAATAAAGATGTACAGCACAAAGTTCCATAAAACACCACCAAAGTCACCCAGACCAGTGGAGAGTTGCAGAACACCATATCTGAAAGAAAAATCAAAGTATTGAAAGTAATGAAGTTTTTTTTTAGCTTTTTTAAAATCCTTTGCTACTTAACCATGCATGTGAACCTTTTGTACCTCATGAAAAGGGCTTTTGTAAACATTGTGGGAATAGGAGAAACTAGTTACCAGCATTTTCTCCTTTTTCCACAATGCTTTTACCCTTTCAAAGACAAGTCCAATCATCTGGCCATACTTAATTTGTTGTCTGCCAATGCTTTCATTTTGGATGAGTATTGATTTTTGAAGTCTAATTAAGAATCACTCATTTTCTACTGCATATATGGATTTAATTCTATGATAGGCCTCAAAGTACAGTTCCACAGTAAATAAAGATCCTCTTTGTCCATAGTTTAGGTTCGCTTAGTTTAGCCAATCAGAAGTTGTGTTACTTTCAAATTTAGAAAATCTTGGAGGATAGGACTAAGAATGTTCGTAAGAATGGTTGGTAAATACAGACCAAGGGGTTCAAGAAATACGGGGTGGACATGATTAACTCTTTACCAAACGACAAAATTTTAGACTTGTCCAAGTTGAAGCTTTTGCAGGGAACAAATTAAATGTGGTTGAAATGATGAAATTTGTCTGTAAAAGGGTAGAAAACATTGTGGGAAAAGGAGAAAATACTGGCTACCAGCATTTTCTCCTTTTCTCACAATGTTTTCAAAAGGCTTCTTTCTCTGGGTTGTTAAAACTCGGGACTGTGTGGTAAAGAGTTAAAAAGTTAAAATGTTTGACCCTCTGCTGTAACCCTGAGTCATCTTATCAAGGAGTAAACATGCATAAAATATTATCAAATTTAGATCAGGGGTTCAAGAGATATGGAACAGATATAATCAAAGAGCGTGTAACCTTTGACCTTTTTGCTCAGACCTTGACCTTAGAGTCTAGTATCTGAAACTTCAGATCTGCATGTCATTTTTCAAAAGGTATACATGTGTGAAATATTTTCAAAATCCAGCCAAGGGTTCAAGAGCATAACGACCTTTGACCCTCTGCTGTGACCTTGAACTTTGAGCCTCAGCTCTGAAACCTGTGCTTTACCTGTCACTCATCAAGACTCACAAATGTGTGAACAATTTTTAAGAGGTTCAAGAGATACTATGAGGACAAGATTTAAGAGCATGTGACCTTTGTGAAAATTCAATTCAATATTTTATTGCTTTAAACAAATACATGTTTATGGCAAATATGACAAACTACTAAGAGAACATGGATGTACATATAAGGAGCATAAAGTATGTGGAAAATAAAAAAAAAAAACAAATAAATACATGTACAAATAGCCATGGTATTCAACTATAAGAACTGATACAAGTAAATGCAATAAGCACAAACTAATTTCTAAATAATGTGGCATGGTAAATAAATTTACTTAGGTTTTTAATAACTGTTGTTGATGTTTCTGTTAAAAGGTTAATGAATCTGTGTTCATTCTGCCATGCATAATAGTAATGTTTAAGATATTGTTGTCGTAGATGGGTATATTTTGGACAAATTAGCAAGAAATGAAGTTCATTTTCAATTATATTTTGATTACAGTTTTCAAAGAAGATTCTGAGGTTGTTTAATATATCGTCCTTGTTCTATGGCTAGATAATGAGCAGAAATTCTGCATTATGTTAAGGCTATTCTGAATTAAGAGAGTTTTATCATGTTCAGATATTGCTCAAATTCAAAAGAGTGGTTAGAAAAAGAATAGCAATTAAGTTGCAGGGAGTTATTAATCAAATGATACCAACACTCGTGATATATTTGTAGGATACGAAATTTTATCAGCTCTAAATCAATGCGTAAATTTGTTTGATGTTCCCAGATGAAGGATACATCGTGTTTGATTAGAATTTGCTTTACATTGTGTGCCTTCAAGTTGCAAGTCAAGTCTGGATGCCTTAGATAACTTCTATGAAGTACAACATTCAAACATAAAAAGCTTTTTAATCTGACCTTGAATTAAATGTTTAATTCTTTACCAAATCCCAAGTTTTAACAACCCAAAGAAAAAAAGCTTTTGAAAACATTGCAGGAAAAGGAGAAAATGCTGGCAACCAGCATTTCTCCTTGCCCACAATGTTTTATACCCTTTCACAGACAAATTTCCTCAGTTCAGCAACATTAAATTTTGTCATCTATAAATGCTTCCAATTTGTACTAGTCTGAAATTTTGTTGTTTGTTAAAAGGTTAACTTAACCTTGAGTGAAAAATGGATAAGAGATTTGAGCCACGCTCTGTGAAAAGGGGCTTAATGCATCTGCGAAAAGTATCGACTCAGGTCAGCCTGTGCAGTCCTGGGCTGACCTGGGCCGAAACTTTTCGGTACTGGTCAATTTTCTGTATTGCCATTACCCAGTCAACCTTATAATTAAGCTGATTGTTAAAAAAATATGGCTATTATGGATGCATAAGTATGTGATTACCTGCTTTGGTATCATGCACCACGGACATGCATTAAGCCCCCTTTTACCAGAGCATGGCTCATTTATCACACATCATCTGACAAAAACTTTAAAATTCACCCTTTATCTATTCACCAAACGGCGAAAATTGGCCAGGTCCAACTTGAAGGCATAGTTACGCAGATGACAAATGAAAAGTTGCTAAAATGATGATTTCTGTCTTTGACAGAGTATTGAAACATTGTGGGAAAAGGAAAAAATGCTGGTTACCAGCATTTTCTCCTTTTCCCACAATGTTGGCATAAGACATCTCTTTCAAAATGTTACTAAAAAGATGATTTTTGTCTTTGACAGAGTATTGAAACATTGTGGGAAAAGGAAAAATGCTGGTTACCAGCATTTTCTCCTATTCTTACAATGTTGGCATAAGCCTTCTCTTTCAGGGTCGTTAAAAGTCTAGAAAATAAGACCCAACATGATAGCAATATCAAAGTTGCTTTTGTCCAGAATGCATCAACAAAGCCAACAGTGTAGATCAATGATCAGACTGCACATTTTGTGATGTCTGATCTTGATCTACACTGCCCACAAATACAACGACAGATATGCAAGGGCCTTATGGAGTTAAGATTTTCACCTTTACCTCTTTACCACATGACAAAAATATTAGACGGGTCTAAATTGAACGCGTTTGCAGACGACAATTTAAATGTAGTTCAAATGATGGAATTTGTCTTTGATAGAGTAGAAAACATTTTTGGAAAAGGAGAAAATGCTGGTTACCAGCATTTTCTCCTTTTCCAACGATGTTTTCAAAAGGCCTTTTCCTCAGGGTTGTTAAAACTTGGGGTTGTGTGGTAAAGGGTTAACCCTTTACCAAAAGACACAATTTTTGGACTTGTCCAGATCTCAAGTATTTGACAACAATGCATCAAATGTGACTCAAAAGGTAAAGAATGTCTTTGAGACAGCTGAAAACATTGTGGAAAAAGGAGAAAATGCTGGTTACCAGCATTTCCTCCTTTTCCCACAATGTTCTCAAAAGAGTTCTTCAGGGTCGTTAAATCTGGGAATTATGTGGTAAAGGGTTAAACGAACAGTCTCATGTTTGAATGAGCCCAAGAGAATATTTTTTGAAAACATAGTGGCAAAAAGGAGAAAACGCTGGTAATCAGCATTTCCTCCTTTATCCAGTTTGTCTTCTACTCATTGAAAGACAATTTCTTCAGGAAAACAACATTTAATAAATATGTATGTCTGCTTTCAATTTGGACCAGTCTGAAATGTTTTAATCTGCAATCCCTTTAACACACAATTCCACACTCTAACAGCCTTTAGGAAGAAAGCTTTTTAAAAAACTGTAGGCAAAGGAGAAAGATGCTGGTAATCAACACTTTCTTCTTTACCAAAATGTTTTCTACCCTTTCCAACACGAATTCCACATTTTGAGCGACATTTTATTCTGCCATCTGCAAATGCTTTCAATTTGGACAAGTCTAAAATTTTGCTGTTTGGTAAAGATTTAGAGATTCCTTACAATTCTAAACAATTTTCATCTCTTGTTTCACCTTTCCCTACAGATTTGTTCGCAATTAACCTTGACCTTGGGTGCATTTGCAGACAGTGTAGATCAAAATCAGACTACACCAAATGTGCAGTCTGATCTCGGGTCTACATGGAACCGTAACTTGTGTGATTTTTACAACCAGAGCAGAATTGAAATAATGTTACATTACATATTAGTGAATTTTTTTTACTGAGAGAAATGTTCAAGATAAGGATAAAGGACGAATGCAAATTAAAAACTAAGAGTGATAGGCGTTAAAATATCACTTTTCAGCTGTTTTAGGTAGCTTGTAAAGTCAATCTATTTTATCACATAAACTCTGTAGATTTCAGTGTAATAAAGTTCTAATGAATTTTCTTACAACACATTTGAAGTAAGCAATATTGCACAAAAATTGTGGTCTGTAGAGGGTAGATAAGGTAACTATTTACAGTGCACTATCACGTGGAAGGAAGGAAGGAAGGAAGGAAGGAAGGAAGGACGGACGGAAGGAAGGAAGACTGGGAAAGAGGGAGGGAGGGAGGCAAGCAGGCTGACATGTGTTGAAACTTTTTACTATTCGTAAATGTTTGGCATGTCCAAAGACTAGTTGACCTCTTGGTTTATTCAGTTGTTTGAAAAAAAAAAATTCATGGATCTATAATTATGTGATGATTTGCTTGCTCTTTGTTGAGCATTTTTCTAAATTCAACAAAAGAGCAATTTTTAATTGGCTGGACCAAACAGTTTATTAAGCCAGACAAAAATTATTTTACTGTCTATATTTTAAAATTAGAATCAGGGCCTGTATTCCCAAACCATTCTTAATGGTTGTTGAATATGGGCCAAGAATGCACTTTAGAGCAGTTGGCTCATAAGCATGAACCTTTTTAAACTAAAATTCTCGGTTTAAGCCTTTCCTACTCAATCCCAGGTTTTAACAAACCTTAGAAAGAAAGCTTTTGAAAACCTTGTGGGAAAGGGGAAAATGCTGGTAATCAGCATTTTCTCCTTTTCCCACAATGTTTTCTACCCTCCCAAAGGAAAATCACATCATTTGAATAAAATTTAATTTGTTGTCTGCAAATGCTTTCAATTGGGACAACTCCAAAATGTTGTTGTTTGGTAAAGAGTTATTTTCCAAAAGAGTCTCAGCCAATCAGATGGTTAGTTGTGACATGGTCTGATTGGGTGGTCTTGAAATTTAGATTTAAAACAGTGAACTTTGAACAGTTAGAAAAGATTGATTGAATGGTGCTTTATGCCACTTTCAACATTATTTTAGTCATATCACATAGTTTCACCAGTACTAGTCTAGTGCTCTGAAGTGTCTTTCTCAAGGACACTCCCATGAAAAACCCACTTCACCATTGAGCCACACAGGACCCCTTGGGACAGTTGGAGAACAAGTCCAAATAATTTTGAGCTTACTGCCAATACTGTTCAGAGGCTGTCATTTTTGTAACATCAGATCTGTTTTCCTGCTCTGTAGCATTGTACCCAGCAGCCGTTGTACTTATACAGCCTGGCCGGTTCCAGCTGTTGTCACAACCTTGCCATGGTAAAACAGAGCTGAAACATCCCACAAAATACTCCATCACCCAGGCTCGCATTATATTGTAGTATACATTGTTCAGTAGATTGATTATCAGCAGAGTGAAACCTATACCTGTGAAATACAATACAGGAAAAACTAAATTTCAGTAACACCTGTTTGACATTCTATATGAATGAAAAACTTTAAACAAAATGGCTTCGGACTTGCGTTCCTTTTCTGTTTGTGGTCCTTTGAAGAATAGAGCCAATGAAAGTTAGTCATTGTTCTGGTTATACATCTAAGGAAAGTCTGAGGCTCCTTTTCACATGCTAATTCAGATGGTAGATCTACTGATGAAACAATTTTACACATGCTAAAAAATACTAATGTCATTTTTCAAATAAGTTTTTATGCAAGCTGTCTGGCACGCCACCTGGGCTGTCTATACTTAACTACGTACGCACAAAATTTTCAGATGTACGCAGTTTAGGTGAGCATGCATCAAGTCTGAAAACAAGTTTCACTTAAGTACATTTTTATTTTATTTATTTTATTTATTTTATTTAGAACTGAATGTACATAATATGGTCTTAACAGTAGCACGTACACAACAAATTCAAATAAAAAAGTCAAATATGATGGAAATGCATAGAACCATATCAGGCACATCAGCACCAAGGATATCACAAAAAAGGGTATGGATCCCTTATTTACACAACTTTATGATTTAAATGATTAATTGCATAACTTTACGCCAGCTCATACCTTTGGATAAAAAAGGGATCGTATGTGAGTAAATACAACCTCAAATAATTTGCGTAAATCTAAGCAGTTTATTGAAACGCAGCCTTGGTGTCCTTGGTATCTTTCAAGGTAATTCTTCCAAATTAACTCTTTGAACGCTAAATATATAACCTTGATCCTTTTCGATGCCTGAAAACAGAATCCACTGAGACTCAGACGTTTTTTTTTTGTCACATATGCTTGACTAAACAAGCGGACGGAATAGATCCAAGATCAGACTGCACGTTCTGTGCAGTCTGATTTTGATCTATGCCGTCCGCAAAAGTCCCTATTTTTGCCTAGGCTATGGCGCCGAAAGCGTTAAAAGTTCTTAACTTGCATTTGCTATACAGTGGCACCTGTTACAAAAATTACCTAAACCGACAGCTCTTTCAATGTCGAGTAAAGCTTTATGTTACAAAACTACGCAAAATAATTTTCTAAACAAATTTCAGGCGTCTTTCCCATCTTTAATTCTTATCATGTTTACAAGTAGAATAAGACAAATTTATGATGCATAGCATCATAGAAGCCGCAATCTTTTGGTGGACAATTTCAGAAATATTGACTCTCTTGAGAAATTGTGATTACATTTTTTGTATCTGTTTTTACCCCCACCCCCCACCAGCGGAAAATCATAACAAATGGTACTAAAATGCAAGGAAAAAAGAAACAGAAAATAATATGTACATGTATCCTAATTCTTATAAGAAATTTAGAGAGGAATCTTAAATAATCTTGTTCATATATTATTATTATAAAGTGATGTTTATTTAGGGGGAAAAAAAACACGTAAAAGCGTCGGAATTTTTAAATTTCTACTCGAAATTCGAAAATGGAGAAATTGCGCATTCAAATACAGCATTTTCCATTTATTTAATGATTTTAGAAAGGAAACTTCTATAGCAGCATTAAAGGCAATACTACAGAATTATTCAAGTTACCAATTATTCAAAGTGATATTAAGATCATTATTCACATATGATGTTTACATGTATTTTCAATTCTTATCAGTGATCTCTTCTTTGTGTTTCTTTTTTTTTTTTTTAACAATAAAAAAGAAAAAATGGAAAGAAAAAAAAAAAGAAAATATTCAACAACATTTTTCTAAAAGATGATCTTCTTGCTTGTCAAAAAGTATCTTAGCATACTTGGTAACACAGTGAATCTTTACATTTCAACTCTAGAAACAAAAACTTTTGCATGGCATCTCCAAAATTATTCTGATCATAGCCTACACAGTTGGCACAAACCACGTTTCTTTTATTCCTGAAATGGCAGCCACACACACACACACACACACACACACACACACAAACATTTTTTAAGTCTTTAAAGATCTGGATCTATTCAACCACAACATAATAACTATTACTATACATATTTTGTTTAATAAACAGTAGTTTGAACCATTTTTTGCATAGGCCTTGTACAAACCTAGTGTAAAACTTCTAATGTAAATTTCAAGAGCTATTCTAAACCTTTGACCAGCAGCGACGTAAAAAGTTGTATATTCACAGTAATAGGTTCTGTGATAAATTTAACCCTTCGACTACACAACGAAATAAATACTTTGAGTAAGGAAAACAAACAAGATTTTCTTTTATGTTTACGAAATATCTTAAAGAATATTTAAAAAAATATTACACGGGCTATGTGCTGTCTGATTTTTATCTATTTCCGTCATTTTCGAGCAGCTTCAACCCTTAGAGCACCAGGCACCACCATGACAATTACTGTAGTCAATGTACATCACGATCCATACGTCATGTTTCAAGCCACAGGGACTCGATCCAGTATTTTTTTTGGTATCTTGTAAGTAGATATAGTCTTTATTTACTTACAAGATACCAAAAAAAAAAAATTACTGGATCGAGTCCCTGTGTTTCAAGCAGGCCTGGTTTCAAGGGTTCTGTAGATCAGGACCATACCGTACAGCACGTACAGTCTGATCATAACAGCTTCGACAAACAATACAGTAAATGCTAGATTTTACAGGTCTCATAAGATAGACGTTTTGTGTAACAAAAATCCATTGGGCTAATGTGTAGACGAAGGGAAGAAAAAAGGTCATCTTTTCGCAAGTATTCTATAAATAGCTGATGTAGACGCTTCTTGTGTAGGGAGGTAACCAGTCTATACCTTGATCAAAGGTTGACCGCCGTTTTATCCTTTACAAATTAAGATTGGACGAAAAACTTGTACATAAAATTGCTTCCGATTATCATATTCTAAGATGCTCTCTATATCATAATTATCCTTATTTTGTTTTGTAAAAAAGTAGACAAATGCGAAAACCATTTAGAGGTGTGAAAGCTTGCGATAAACCGAAAGCATAACGACTTCGTTTGGGAAAATAGAAGGAATCCAGTATGTTTGAAAACTTCGGGGGACTAGCCAATTAAAAGATGTTTATCTCTCTGTATATTTTATTGGTATTTGGGAATGAACTATATATTGCAAGAAAACCAGGTTTGAATTTCATGTAGGTCTGTTGGAATACTTAAGAAAGAGTCATGTGGAGTAATTCTGTCACAACAACCAGGGATCTTATATACACGTGTGTATATACGATTCCTGCAACAACACAACATTATTAGAAATTTTACAAAAATTATCACCTATCGAATAATTACTGATCATCTACATGGTAAATAGTTTAGGTACATTCCTACTGGAAGCCGCTTTCGAGCGGCTTCCAACGAGGAGACAAGTATAAACGATCCTTCATTGGTACATGATATAGGTGTCACACCACCGCTTTTTTGCTACATTGATCAAAGAATGAAATTCACTTTCTTTGACCGTCTGCTTTACTTTTATGTGCAAACCCAGATCTTTGCTGTTTGCTTCCATTAGATATAGGCCTATGTCTAGTGGTCTAGACAGAAAGTTTGAAATAAAATGGCACCTCAACCGATTGCACTTTCTATTGCTGGTGTCAGCTCAAATAAAAATTCGCTTTGATAAAAGGCCCTCCCGGGTGGTAGGCCATGTTTCCTTTTTTGATCACAGACACAAAATAGTTTCCCAACAAAAAAAACAACATTGCCCTCAGTTCTCATAGAAATCATCAAATCAACATCAGAAATACATTTTAGATCTGTCTTTCCATTTTATCTGATAAAACAGTGTTGAAGAAGTGCTTACTGTCAAATTTTCAAACAGGACTACTGTTGATACTACGACCAAAACTTCGAAGGGGTGTGACACGTATTTGAGTGACAACACCAATGTAATGAGCGGCACTTTGGCAAAAGGGGGTTTAAGGCATCTCCGTGATCTATTATACAAAGCAATTCCACCCATAATTATAGATCATTAAAATCCATTTTGTCTAACAACCGATCATGTGGTATATTAGTCCTTGGGCATGCAGAAAATTTACAAGTAACATTGTATTAACGGCCCTGATAAAAATGGTTCATGAAAACACTGTTCTGATAACTAGAATTTCTCCTTTTCTCTCAGTGTTTTTCTACCTGTTTAAACACAAACCCCACCATTTGAACTATCTACAAGTCTGCTTTGATTTTGGAAGTGTCCAAAATTTGTCGTTTTGGAACGGGTCAAGCGGTATTTTTCAAGAACATTATTTTCATTTGAAATTTACCTCTGAAAAACGGCGACATGTCCCAAACTGCCATCGAGCCTTTCCCGGCAAACTGTGACATGGAAATCTCCAAGAAAAACAAAGGCAACCCGCATATCAGCATCGTCAAGGTAAACGGTATTAAGAAAGCTCCTGAAAAAAATAATAACCTTATGATTACTCTTGGCCTGACGATAACATTTTAGAGGTATCCATTCTGGAAGCAATATGCAGACGACAAGTTACATATGGCTCAAATGTCTTTTACAGGATAAAAAAAAAAGATTTATCACATAACCTCCCTTGTTTTCAGTGTAATATACCCATTACGAATTTTCTTATCTCATACACTTTTAATATCACAATTTTGTGACGTCATTTTTGACGTCATTTTGTACGTATTTCATAGAAGTGAATGGGTTTTATGGATATTGCCGCGTGTGTATCTATAGATGGTTTTGTATCTTCTAATCTATGATTTGTAAAATATCGTTATGTGATAAAAAGAATCTGACATTCGTTGGCGCATGCGATAGAAATTTTATTAAACTCGTCAAGAAAAAATGTTATTAAGCTCACCAAAGGTTCGCTTAATAACATTTTCTCTAGACTCGTTTAATAAAATTTTATCTCAACGCCAACTCATGTCAGATCCTATATATCTTGGTAAAAGGGGAAATGCTAATTAAAAGCTTTTATCACATAACCTCCCTTGTTTTCAGTGTACTATACCCATTACGAATTTTCTTATCTTATACACGTTTGATATCATATTTGTGTGACGTCATTTTTGACGTCATTTTGTACGTATTTCATAGAAGTGAATGGGTTTTATGGATATTACCGCGTGTGCATCTATAGATGGTTTTCCATCATCTGATCTATATTTCGTGAAATATCGTTATGTGATAAAAAGAATCTGACATTCATTGGCTTTTGAGATAAAATTTTACTAAACTCGTCAAGGAAAATGTTATTAAGCTCGCCAAAGGCTCGCTTAATAACATTTCCCTAGACTCGTTTAATAAAATTTTATCTCAAAAGCCAACTCATGTCAGATCCTATATTTCTTTTTAAGGTTATAAAAATACTGGATCGCTTGGGGGTTTTCCCCCATCTCTTTCTGCGCCAAATGTGTAAGTTGGGCCTTTTTCGACGGCTGAAAATATATTCCACTAAATCTCAGATTTTTTTAATCTTTAGGTCTGACTAAACAAGCGGACGATATAAATCCAAGATCAGACTGCATGTTCTGTGCAGTCTGATCTTGATCTATTCCGTACGCAAAAGCGTCTGTTTTCGTCAATGTCGGCCGATAGGGTTTACCTAATACATTAACTTGTAATCCCCACAGGCTGCCCTAAGGACTGATTGATCGGAAAAAATAAATTATTGACCCCTTGACCCAGGCTAAATTAGATCTTCGATCAAGGAAAAAGTTCTAATCATTAGTACGAATACCAGTATATTAGCACCACTGAAAAAAAAAAATCACCGAAAATTTGAATGATCTGTTTATCTCTTTCGTTGCTTAAAGGCCCAGTAAAGGCCAAAATATCAAAGCAGGTGTCATAATATATTTAAATTTAAATTATACCATTTAAAAGTGTGGAAAATATTGTGGAAATGAAAGTCTGTTATCGTGTGGTCAGGCCATGTTAGTCGCTGGCAGAAAAAAAAGAATTTTAAAATCAGGCAAAAAAAAAGTAAACAAAAGACACAGCTACCTGGCAGGTTTTAACCTAGTTTTGAAATTAATTTCTCTGTCAGCGACTAACACTTGGACCGACCGTACAATGACAGATAATCATCTTCACAATAATTTCCATGCTTTTTTAAAGTGGTATGATATAAATTCAAATGCATTTAAACACCTGCTTTGTTTACATTTGGCCTTTATTGTTACTTTAATGAATATATTCGTTTGGTGTTTTTTTTTTCTATGTCATAAAATACATTTCTACTCCACGTTCTGTGCAGTCTGACCGTGATCCACGCCTTTTGTGCACAACAGTTGATTATATGACCTCAGGATAATTGCAAAATTGGGAAATATACACAGATTGAGAACCGTATCTTCTCCTATTGAAATATCATAAACGTCATCAGTCATTATATACTGAATGAAGATTATCTTCCTCATTCTTGGAAAACACGAGTTACAAATAAATTGGTCTTTGTATAAATGCGATTTGATTCGTTTATTCCAGTAAAACCGTGAGTGACACTGGTCCTTATATAAATGCGACTTATATCTTTAATTCTTGAAAAGTCATGAGTGGCGTTACTCCTTTCATGAAAGCAACTTGTGTCTTTTATCCTTGGAAAATCATGAGTGACACAGATGATCAGTCCTTCAGTAAAATGCGGCTTGTGTCTTTTGCTTTTGGCATGCTTCCTATATAAATTCGACTTATGTATGTTATTCTTAAAAAATCATAAGTCCTTGTATAAATGCGACCTATGCCCTTTATTCTTGGAAAATCCTGGGTGACATAATTCCTTGTATAAATGTAATATATGTCTTTTATTTATGGAAAACCATGAGTGACATCAGTCGTATTGTAATTACGATCTCTGTCTTTTATTCTTGAAAAATCATGAGTGACATAATTAGTTCTTTTATAAATGCTATACTTATGTCTTTTATCCTTGGTAAATCATAAGTGACGGTCCTAATAAATGGGAATTTTGTCTTTTATTTTTTGGAAATCACGAGTGACATCAGTCCTCATATGAATGCTCGTTTTGTCTATTATTCTTGGCAAATCATCTGTGATATGTATCCTAATATAAATGCGACTTATTTCTTTTTTTCTCGGATAATCAATAGTGATATGAGACTTTACACAAATGTGACTTATGTCTTTTATTCGTTAGAAATCATAAGTGACATCAGTCCTTATAAGTGTGACTTATGTCTTATTCTTGGATAATCATTAGCGATATCATTCCTTATATAAATGCAACATCTGTCTCCTATTTTTAAAAAAAAAAAAAAATCATAAGTGTCATATGTCCTTATATAAACGCGCTTTATGTCTTTTGTTCCTGGAAAATCATGACTGACATTAGGCCGTTCATAGATGCGATTTATGTCTTTTATTCTTATAAAATCGTGCGTGCAACAGCAGATTTTAGTCACTCGATTAAGCGATTAAGTATCCAGAACAGCTTTTATTATTATACTGCAAAGAAATTTCTCGTGATCTGATTGGATAATATGCCCCGAACATATATATCATGTACACTGGCAAAACCAACGCAAAAGCAGTTTCCCTTTCGGGAGTCCCGTATACATGACTACACTTTCAACACAACATCCAAAATGGCGGCGTCGATCAAGATTAACATCAAGATTATGCGCCAAACTGCACGTTTTAGCACTTTTTACCAAGGTTTCAGTGACGTCAGTTCCCAGTGACGTCAGTTTTCATTGAATTGGGGCACTCAGAAGGGAAATCCTACTTCGTCAGCGTACTCAATTTTTGAAACCAAAAAAACAGGTAAAATTCGCTTAACACATGTTGGAATGGTAAAACTTTGCAGTATAATAAATTCGTTGTACGGTCAGGTGGCAGGGGACTTGGAAACTTGTTCACGGCTGTGGTGAATCATGTCGCCACCTCCGGCTCGGGGCGACATGATTCACCACAGCCGTGAACAAGTTTCCAAGTCCCCTGCCACCTGACCGTACAACTAATAGAGCTGCTTCTACTAACCTTGTTCGACAAGCATGTCTTGTTGCGACAGAGCTCTCTTACGAATTTGCCGATAATTGTATAGGTGAGCCATGCTTTTAGAAAAGAGGGTTTATCGCATCTGCAAATAATATCGACCAAGGTCAGCCTGCGCAGTCCGCACAGGCTGCCCTGAGTCAAAACCTTGTGCTAATGGTTAATTTTCTACATGTCTGAGGACCATTATACCTTATGATTCCATCGGTTATTAGACAAAATGGATATTACGTATCCATAAATTCTATGTTATGGCTTGCTTGGTATAGTGCATTATGAAAGTGCATTAGCCCCCTTGTTTCAGAGCATGTCTAATTCAAATCGTTGCATGCTCGAATGCTCAGTATATAACAGCTTACACATTAACATTAGTAGAGGACTGTGTTCAAGTCACACCAGTTTTGGAAAAATTATGGCAAAAAGAAGTTGCAGGTAGCGGTACTTTCACACATACTCGCCTGTTAAATTTTGATTCAGTCTAATAACCAAAAACTTACAATGGTATTATAGAGAAGCCCTTCAGAATTTTTATAATTTAGCCCATCAACCTTTAAAAAAGATTCATCACTGAATTAAATTCGGAGATAGCTGGTAAACCTCAATGAAGAAGACGAACAAATGTAAGAAATAATAATTTTCAGTGGTACATGTATGTCTTTTATAGACTACGTAGCCTCTCAAGGTATTTTAGATTTCTCACCAGTGTTTAGCAAAGGTTTGTGGAATTGTCACATGGTCATTTACAAGCATCGATTACATGAGATTGTATTTAAATTAGTACGATGACGTCATATTTCATGTCATTAAAAATAGACAGAGTTACCAACTACAAAGCGACCAGCCATTAGTTTAAACGCCAAAGCTGCACCTTTAACAGTATATAGCCGTCCATTTCTCTTACGTTTACAGAGAAACTTTATTTTGAAGTATTTATCAGTGTTTTACAAAAAATAATTTGTTGCAATTTTTGTCACTCTTAAAAGGCAAATTTGTTCTAGAGGGTAATTGACAATCCAACTAATCAGTTTGATCTTTACAAAACAGTCCCTCTGTAGCAAAGACCCAGAGATTGAAAACTTATGAAAACTATTGTGAGAAAAAGGAGAAAATGTTCGTCAACAACATTTGTTCTTTTCCTACAATGGTTATTGTACCCTATCGACGGCAAATCCAATGAATCAAGCCAAAATTAACTTTTTTTTTTAATCTGCAAATTCTTTCAATTTCATTAACTCGAAAATTTTGTTGTATGGTAAAGAGTTAAAACCAGTCTGCCATGCAATCGATAGAAATACATCATCAAATCCAAACGACAAAACAACAATTTTAGCCACACTGAGTTTGTCGACTGAAAATTTTACGGGGAGGAGAGAAATTATTGTTCAGCACAGAGACTAAATGGCCTGCAACACGCGAAAAGGGACATTCGGACATTTGCGTAAAGTGTCGTCTTGGATCAGCCTGCGCAGTCCGCGCAGGCTGATCCAAAACGACACTTTCCGTTTTTATGTAATTTTCTGTTTTTTGCAAGTCTACTGTAGCACAAAATCTAGTGTAGTCGTAAAGTGCCGTCTCGGATTAACCTGCGTGGACTGCGCGGAAATGTCCAAATGCCTCTTTTCCCGTGTTGCAAGCCAATTTATGAAGTCTATATGCACCAAAGAACAAATACAGGCAGGTGAAACCTCTACTCTCCCAGCGAGGAGTGGGTGGTGGCGGTGGAGAGAATCATTATTTAGCACAAAGTGTAATGAAGTCCAAAAAAGGACCAAAAAAGACCAATCGCATGTGAACAATATCCTCACCCCGTCGGGGGGGGGGGGGGATTATTTCGCACTATTTGTAAAAAAGTCCATATGCACCAAAAAGACAAATCGCACGTGAACAACATCCACCCCCACACATGAAGAGAGGGGAGAGAATCATTATTCAGTACAATGTTTGAATAAGTACATATGCACCAATTTCCAATTCAAATACAAATTTCAATGTTAGAGTCGCAATTATGGTGTCTTCTGCCAATGCGTTGAATTTGGACACGTCTTAAATTTTGTCGAAAGCTCGATAAAGATTTGAGCCCTGTGTCCCACCAACCCTCTTCCTCCCCCCCTCCCTTTTTTTTTTTAAAAAGTGCATATCCGAATTACGTTCAATTAACTCATGTAGGTTTTTTGCTGATAATAAAAAAATAGGTCTTAGGTTTATGATTGATGGACGGTTGTTAGGCAGTAATCAGTAACACCAGGACAATCTTAGCGTGCAAGCTATTAACCTTTATCGTTAAACCAACACTTATATTTCATGCACAAGGATGATATACTTAAAGTCCAAGGAGGGGCAAAAAATAAACAAAATTGGGTGTAAAAATGCATCTAAATTTAAATCATACAATTTAAAAGTATGGAAATTATTGTGAAGACGAATATCTGCTGTAGCAGTGTCGGTTCAAGTGTTAGTTGGTGGCAGGAAAATGAATTTGAAAACCAGGTAAAAAGTTAATAAAAGATAGAGCAACCTAGCAACTTTGACCTAATTTTAAATTCATTCTCCTGCAAATGACTAACACGTGGGCCGGCCTAACAATAAAAGATTGTCCTCTTCATAATGATTTCCATACTTTTAAATGGTGGGATTAGAATTTAAATGCATTTATTTATTTATTTATTTATTTATTTATTTATTTATTTATTTATTTGGGAATCATACCGGACCAGAAACCACGTCCGCCAAAGCAACAGCACCAAGGTAGCACAATAAGCATGCATGTCAAAATAAACAAGTAAGGAAAACAATTTAAGTGCAATCTTCCAAAACCAATTTTTGGGGGACTCAAGCCAAATTTGTTACGATCATCGTACTTTTATGGAAATAATTTATCCCTGCAAGCTTTAAAGAAATGGAAGCTTTAATGGGACTTTGTTACGTATCCTAAACCGATTTGTAGGAATTTCTTCATTTTAGCAGGCTCATTTAAACATCGTCCGTTGTACATGGGGCGTATGGTTAATAAAGATTTATAATTTATATAATTTATATTAATTTGTATGATCATTAATTAATTAATTAATTAATTAATTCATTCATTCATTCATTCTCTTTATTTCCTCCTGTGGAGGTTAAATGAACATTATTTTCATATAATCATAGCATTATACAAGAAATTCGAAACAGGGAAAAAATGGCGGGAAAACAAACTGTACATGCATTTATAGATGGCACTTATCTGAAAACAGTTTCTTATATCTGCCACATTGCAGATATTCAAGGGTGTGGCCTATGAGCTACCAGCATTAGGTCCGTGAAAACATCTATAAATGAATTCGACTGTTTTAAGTCTAAAATACATGTTGTTAGTAATGACTGTAGAAGGGCTTGGCCAACGAAACGATGTGGTGCATTAACTGTTTACTGGTCAAGGACAAAATTTAGACTAGTCCTTGATGATTAAAGAATTTACACGCAATACAACTTAGCCTCTGCGTATTTCTCCGAGCCTCTGGTTCATTCCAGGAACGCTGCAAACAATTTTCAATATTTTGACCTCCCCCCAATCCCATCCTTACCTGCCTGTAATTTAAATATTAGTTGCAATGTTTTACATTTCTACATGTTGTTGCCTAATAAATCCCCATCCATAATTCAGCACAGATCGGCCTTTCAGCACTTTCAGACCTTTGATTATTGATCATCAAATATTTCTGCAATATGGGCCCTGTGTTTAATATTTGTACACTTAAATACATAGCTTTTGTTCTCGATACTTCTATTAAAAAAGCTTTCAAACTTTTAACCTACATTGTTACTTTATTTTCTGATATTTCTATGCCGTGTATTCGACGTTCGCATTCAGTTTTACCTCACGCTCAACCTGTTAAAATTTCATTTGTAGCCCCCTTCATTGGACAATGCCAAATATATTTAACTCATGCTCTGTGAAAAGAGGGCTTAACGTATATGCAAAGAGTATCGATTCAGGTCAGCCTGCACAGTCCGCGCAGCCTGACCTGAACCGAAAATTTTGCTAAATTGGTAAATTTTCTGCATGTCGAAGGACCAGAGTACCTCATAATCCCTTTAGTTCATAGACAAAACGGATTTTATGGATCCAGAATTAAGTGATGACTTGCTAGGTATAATGCATCGCGGAGATGCAATACGCCCTCTTTTGCTAGAGTATGGCTTACATATTTTTCGAGAGACGATGTCAATCCAACTTATTGTTTGAAGATAAGCAATTCCTGCTAAAATGGTGAGTCTGAAAATACATGTGGACCATAGTTGTGTTTTAATTCTTTACCGCAGGTGTCCGTAGTTGTGAGATAGAGCGTCGGCCTCGTTACAATAAGGTCCAGAGTTCGATTACCCGGAAACAAGTGTCAACTTTTTGAATTTTCATTGGCCCACACAATCGGCGCAAGCACTGGTGTAGTTTCCAGGAAGCAGAAAGGGGGGGGGGGTGAAGATTAGAATAACTTGCCAGAACTTGTTTCTCAATCGATGTAAAATAAATACTGTTAAACTAAACCGTATAACAAAATTTAAGACTGGACCAAATTGAAAGCAGTAGCAGATGACAAATCAAATATGGCTCAAATGATGAGGATGATCTCTAAAACGGTGGAAAACATTGTGGGAAAAAGGAGAAAATGCTGATTACCAGCATTTTCTCCTTTTTCCACAATTTTTTTTCGGATGGTCTGTACGAAGTTGTTTAGTGAACGGCTGAAGGTTAACGCAGAACCGAATATTAGATTACTATTTAGTACAAAAAGGGTAAGTGAAGTCAAAATCAAGGTAATTAAAATGTAAAACATGAGAGGGAATTAATTTTAAATGTCCTATATTTACTTAAACCAAAGATCTTCATAACAAGAGTTGAATACAATAGACTGTATTGTGGCATAAACGCTTCACAAAACCATTCTGTGATGTCACGACCCGGAGCATGAGAGGCTTTTCAAAACATTGTAAGAAAAAGGAGAAAATGCTGGTGACCAGCATTTTCTCCTCTTCCAACAATGTTTTCTTCCTTTTCAAAGTAAACTCCAACCATTTGATTCGTCGTTTGCAAATGGTGACATTAAGGATGAATAAAAAATTTTGTCGACTGATATGGACTTAGCTCTTTACCAAACGATAAAATTTTAGACTGGTCCAAATTAAAAGCATCTACAGACGACAAAATAATTGTTGCACAAATTAGGAAATTATGCTTTTGAAAGGGTAGAAAACATTGTGGGAAAAAGAGAAAATGCTGGTTACCAGCATTTGCTCCTTTTCCCACAATATTTTCAAAAGCCATCCTTCCCAGGGTCGTTAAAACTGAGGAATGTGTGTGTAAAGGGTAAACCCTTATTAATGGGAGCAGCAAATAAGTGAAATGAGTATATACGAGTATGTCTATAAAGCTAAAGATATTGCAAAATTATGTCCCCTTTTTTTGTGACAATATTTCACAAACATCGGACAAGGTAGATTCAAGATCCGACTTCACTCCCTGTGAAGTCTAATCTTGATCTGTACTCTTTCGCAAGATCGAGCAAAATCGCTTTTGGTGCCAAATAGGTGTAAAAGTGAGATAACATTAGCTATTATTCCATAGTACGGTTTACAAATGTAATTGAACTTAATATTGCTAGACAAACACGTGCACCATGCTCTGTAAACAGGGTGTTTAATGCATCTGCAAAAAGTATCGACCCATATCAACCTACGCAGGCTGACATGAGTCGAAACTTTTTGCTATTTGGAAATTTTCTGCATGTCAAAGGACCAGCCTACCTCATTACACAGTCTGTTGTTTCACAAAGCGGATTTTATGAATCTATAATCATGTGATAACTTGCTTGGTATCAAGCATCACGGAGATGCATTAAACCCCCTTTTACCAGAGCATGGGTTGTGTATATTTGCATGTTTGTTTATTTTTTCAAACGAGTTCCGCGCAGGCTGATATAGGTCGATCCTTTTTGCAGAGGCATTAAATCCCCTTTTCACAGAGCACGACTGATTTCATTGTCCTATTTTGCGAGTTCACCTCAATCCTTACAATACTTCACCATAAAGTCTCTAACAAAGGATAATACGACTACTTAATGTTGGAGTGTGACCAGAAGCGTTCTTTTGTTGTACCTGTCCATGATTTCCTGGAGTTTCTTTTGTAAATGCTTCGTACGACAGATTGAGGCAGCCACTTGCTGCTTTCCCGCATAAATTTCTTTTAAACAATGTTCATTGGCAAGAGAAGAATGAACCCTGTCGGAAGAACTATCATCGATTCATGGATAGGATTTGTCCGACCGTGGAATCGAACCAGCGATCTCTGGGTTTGAAGCCTTGTACTTTACCGACTGCGCTACTTGACTTTGCTCATCAGATGCACTTTTTTTTCTGAACCACCGACAGCTCTCTAATGAACCCTTTCCCTAACGTCAAAATTTTGGACTGGACCAAATTGGAAGCATTTGCAGACAATAAAATAATTGTGGCTAAAATGATGATTTCTGACTTTCATAGGATTGAAAACGTTGTGGGAGAAGGAGAAAATGCTGATTACCAGCATTTTCTCCTTTTTCAATAACGTTTTCCTCAGAGTAGTTAAAACTCTGGATTTTGTGGTAACTGCTTGATATTTATCGTCCGCATGAAGCAAAACAAACAAAACAACAAACAGAATGAATGACATTAATTGTATTGAGTTCAACGCCGTTTTCAATTTTTTCCAGATATTTCGCAGATGCTTTTCTGGAGTTTCTTTTACCATTACTTCGCACATATTCTTCACAAGCCACTAGCTGCTTTTCCAAGTAACCATCGTCGTAACAATGATCAGCGGTGACAGAACAATGAATCCTGTCGCTATGACTGTCATCAATGCTCGGTAAGAATTTGCCCAGGCTGAGGATTTGAACATGCCGCCCCCTTTCTAAAGTCCTGTACGCTACCGACTGCGCTACCGAGACCCGGCACTAACAAAAAGAAAGTGAAATCTCGAATACAGTGAAGGCCATTTTCATTGTGAAAGGAATAGGAATAATACTGAATGTTAATGACCTATATTAGAAAAAGAAGAATGAAATATAAGCTTTAGAAAAATATAATGGAATTTAGATTACATAGGCGCCAAAAGTCTTACTCATATTTCACATTCCTCCCAGCTCTTTTCAATACAAACAGGTAATTTAATGACCCCGAGAAAAATGCTTTTGAAAGCATTGTGGAAAAAGGAGAAAATGCTGGTAACCAGCATTTTCTCCTTTTTCCCACAGTGCTTTCTACTCTTTCAATAGCAAGCCACAGCATTCTAGCGATTGCGCTCTGTTGTTTTACTTTACCACACAATCCCAAGTACTGACGACGCTGAGAAAATAGTCTTTTGAAAACCTTTTGGGGAAAAAGGAGAAAATACTAGTTGGTAGCCAGCATTTCCTCCTTTCCCCAATTTTTTTTTAACCCTTTCTGAGACAATTATCATCATTTCAGCTACATTTAATCTGCCGTCTGCAAATGCTTTCAATTTCGAAAAGTTTAAAAATTTCATCGTGTGGTAAAAGTTTAAAGTCTTTTTTTGTAAAGGTTCCTATATAAATGTCAACTTTCCTCTGAATAAAAAAATAGGTAAAAAAACTGTTTCATGTAGCTTTATGTAAAGAAAAAGACCAAGATTTGATTTGATAGGCTCCTGTTTATTTTTTGTAGAATAGAAATCTACCGGGTATAGGCTATCGTCAATGTGCACGTTTTTTGCTGTCTAATCTTGGTCTAAAATGTCTGCAAAACAATTTTGATTAACCTTGTTTGGCGCTCTAAGTTCGAATCTTAAATTTATAACACTGGGTTGACAATTCTAATCAAGTGAAAACTTAAGGAAGAGGCAGGTAGACAAACAAAAAGTGCGCCAACAGAGCATTAAAATAAGATGAAAGTATACAAATGGTACGAAAAAAAAATACTGAAGTATAGAAAAACAAAGTGAAATGTACTTGATATATATCAGTAAACGTTCGTTTGCTTACATGTTGCCCGGCCGGGTAGCTCAGTGGTTAGCGTATCTAACTCGTGATCTGATGGTTGCGAGCTCGATACCGGGTGGAGGCTCTCTCTCTATAGCGATTTTTCGCCTCTCACCTCTGATGCATGTGAGAAAAGAAGGCAGTGACTTGGAAAGAAAACCCTGTGTCAGTACTGGTGCGAGAAAGCTAGGAAAAACATGCGTAGGTGCACTGACCGCCGTAATATGACCTAAGCTGTTAAAACAGCGTTAAACTCCAATACAAACAAGCTTACATGTTACATACAGGACCTGGTGTATAATATATATAGTATAGCCCATCCGGCGCCGTAGGCTAAAGCATGTTCTTTTGTGCACGGAAAGGATCAAGATTAAGCACAGAATGTACAGTCTGATCTTGGATCTATACCGTCCGCTTGTGTAGTCAAAACTATAGGACGAAAATCTTTCACAGTTTCAGTGAATTGCTTTGTTAGGCGTCGAGCTCAAATTGATATATAAATACTAGTATTTGCCGCTGAAAGTAATATTAGTATATCCCTTTAGCAAACAACCCCGTTTTTAACGACCCCGAGGAAAAGCCTTTTGAAAACATTGTGGGAAAAGGAGAAAATGCTGGTCACCAGCATTTTCTCCTTTTCCCACAGTGTTTTTCATCCTTTCCAAGACAAATCACAAGATTTGAGTCACATTTATTTTGTCATCAGCATATGCTTTTAGTTGGGCCAAGTTGTAAAATTGCGTTGTTTGGTATAGAGATACATATCTTTATAGATCTAGCCGTGAAACGGTCTGCTAACATCGTAAATACCGTCCCAACATGCATTTGGCATTAATATAAATTGTCCTATCAATCAGCAAAATGGCAGATAAACTGAATAAAAAATCATTACTCTTCACACAAATTATTTGGTTTATGCACACTAGTTTTTTTCTTTTGTTTCTAAACTGAATGACATGTTCAAATATTCAGATTTTTTTTTCGGCGTAGCTGAATTTTCTGGATTTATACCTACTATTTTGGTACTGATAACAAATGAATAAATACAAATTTGTGATTGGTCAATATTGTAGACATGTTTATTATAAGGGCCCCTGTCTATTTGCTGGCAGATTTATCTGTCTATCTTTTTTAAAGATATTTCTTGTTTTGCTTTCACACCTAACAAGTGTTACCCGTACCCAGTTGATCAGTTGGTAGCCGCTACTCGTTTATTGTACAAAATAAATACAACAAGTTAAATGCTGGGAGTTCTATCTTAAGAAGTTAAAAAAAAAAAACTTGTCGAAAAAAAAAAAAGAAAAAATGCTTATTACCAGCATTTTCTTCTTTTCCCACAATGTTTCAAAAGCACTCTTTCTCAGGCTCGTTAAATCACGAGCTTGTTCGGAAAACAGCTTAGAGGAACGTGAAATATGAGCAAGGTTTTCGCATTTTTCTTAAGCTTAATGAATATTCAGTCAAAAAAAAAAGAAGGGCAGGGTGAACTTTCTGGGTCAATAACTTACATGTATATCTATTTGAATGCTCTATAGAATAGTTTACATCAGTTTAACAATGTTTCAAAGATATTTAACCTAAGGGCAACTTCTGACACAACGTTATCATCATCATCATCATCATAGTCATTGTTGTTGCTGTTGTTGCTTGACATGAAATTCCGTTGTATGAAAAAGTAAATTACATTAAGCACATCTGATACAGTTAGATTACATTGAATACATTTGACACAGTCAGACATCAAAGATAAGAAATATAAGGTTTTTTTTCAAAGACGTTAATTTTGGTACATACAGAAGTTCGGTTACCATAGTAACGACAAAAAAAAAACCAAAAAAAACCAACTGAACTTACCCCCTCCGTTTCGGAATACGACATACGGAAATCTCCAGAAATCCGACGTGCCCATAGAATAACCTAATAAGGACACAACAAAACTACACGATCCAGAAAACGTTGCTTTTTCCTTTCTTAAGGACGATTCCGATTCCTTACTGTCCGTGTTTTTCCCATTCTCTAGAAGGGAACTCGACACTTCCGGTTTTAATTCTATTTCCGGCGCATGCATCTTATATTTATTAAACGATGTGCAACCAAAGTTCCAGATTCGTTAGGATTTACTTATTCCTAAAAAAAAAATTTCTTCACTTAATTTTAAGCCTTTTCCACACAATCCCGACTTTAAACGACATGAGGAAAAAGCCTTTTGAAAACATCGTAGGAAAAGGAGAAAATGCTGAAAACCAGCATTTTCTCCTTTTCCCGCGAAGTTTTCCAACCTATCAAAAATAAATTTCATTTTTTTTAAGTCACATTGATTTTGTCACCTGCAAATGCTTTCAATTCTAACAAGTCTAAGATATTTTCGTTTGGTAAAAAGTTAAACCTATCTCGTGAGTACTAATTTTACATGTCTCCATGAGATAGTTCTAACGAGTAACCACAACATTTTTAACCCAAATGTAGCACCACCACAAAATATGGTCCCGTCATCTGTTTCCCTGATACGAATTTACGCACTACGACAAAATCTGGGGAACGACCGGATGAATAAATTCACGAGTCTTCCGTCTAGGGGTTGCATTTATCAAGTGATATATATGCATAGCCGCACAATACTGTGACAATAGGTATATATGTATTCGCAACAGTAGAGCGTTCACGCGAAATGTTCCCTATCCGGTTCTGTTTGTCACGTATGTGTGCGCGTTTTCAACATTAATTCTATCATATCACGGCGGTCACTTTACCTGCTCATGCACATCAACATTTTCTAGACAATGCTTAGTGGTGAGAGATGAAATCTTACTGTATCGGACAATGTAGTTAAAGATCAGGCTGCACGTTCTGTGCAGTCTGATCTTGATTTACACTGTCCGCAACA
The DNA here is from genome assembly GCA_946811185.2 of Hippopus hippopus. NCBI lineage: Eukaryota > Metazoa > Mollusca > Bivalvia > Cardiida > Cardiidae > Hippopus > Hippopus hippopus. Next base: position 6,533,710 of record OX328103.1, on the reverse strand, counting down.
GCACACTACTTCGCGCTAAGCTCCCTACGGTTGAAATAGCATTCTTGATTCGGAATGCGTATTGATTCTAGACAGACCTCCGTCCATTGAATGAATCCTTGGAGTTGCAATGACAGTCATAAATTTTCGCAGAGTGTGGCCGAAATGAGATTCCAATTTAAGACCTCTAGATTCCTAGCCCTGTACGTGTCCGACCGAGCTACCGAGCTCACAACATATGGTGAGCCCCAGTATCTGAATGGTGACGGGCAGCACCTGTATGCCCGTGAATATGGGCTCAACCAAAAAAAAAAAGTTATTTTCTACTTTTCTTACAATATTTTCAAAGGCTGTTTCCTCGGAGTTGTTGAAAAAGGAGATTAAGTTTTTCACTCTTTTATTATCAATATCGCCTTGAATAGTTTTTTGCGAACGGCGTAGATCAAAATCAGACTGCAAAAAACGTGCAGTCTGATCTTTAATCTACACCGTCCGCTATCTGATGTTAAATCTTTGACCAAAAATCATCTGCAAATGCAACAAAAGTTGTACTTTTAGACCTAGAAAAAAGTAAAATCCATTTAGTTGGCAGCGAAAAAATTAACCCTTATCCTGCTATATGGCCTGCAACACGCGAAAAGGGGCATTCGGACATTTGCTTAAAGTGTCGTCTCGGATTAGCCTGCGCAGTCCGCGCAAGCTATTCCGAGACGGCAGTTTCCGTTTGTATGTAATTTTCTGTTTTGCGCAAGTCTACTGTAGCACAAAATCCAATGTAGTCGTAAAGTGCCGTTTCGGATTAGCCTGCGCGAACTGCGCAGGCTGATCCGAGGCGACACTTTACGCAAATGTCCGAATGCCCATTTTCGTGTGATGCAGGCCAATTATAACTTAAATGAAACTTTTAAGTCAATAGTAAAAAGCCGAATAATGCCACTTCAAACTTATTTTTTGGAGATAAATATTATCGGACAATTTAGATCAAAGATAAGACTGCACGTTCTGTGCAGTCTGATCTTGATCTACACTGTCCGCAAAAGGTCAGTGAGTCGCGCTCAGCAGCCTAATGGTTAAACATTGATCATGTTCAAGTTCCTTTACGATATGCTGGGGAAAAAGATTTGAGATAAGGATAGTGAGCACTGGGAACTAGCCTTTGCTTAACTCTTTAGCAGATGACAAAAATTTAAGACGCGCCAAGACTCAAAGCTTTAGTAGACGACTATTTAAACTTTCCTAGAGTAATGAGATTTGTCTATGGAAGGAAAGAAAACATTTTAGGAAATGGAGAAAAATGCTGGTTTACAGAATTTATTCTCCTTTTCCCACAATGTTCTCAAAAGCAATTTTGTACACGGGTTCGTAAAAACACGGTAAACGGCCATTTGGTTTCACAGGAAATAATGATCAAGAATTTTCCGCACATAGTTGCCGTGCGTTTATTTGGGAAGATTAAGTTTTAGAACAAAGCAGAAAACCTCGCCTTCACTCATTGTCTCCCTTCGGCAAACTTCGGGTGATCCGTTGATGTCTTTAGATGTAGTTACGGAATCAGCCGAGGCGTGACGAGTGTCACATTCTTCCGGCAACACCTTTGATTTGTTTATTTCTTGGTTTGATGGTATGTTTTTTGACGCCTTCAAAAACATTTCAGTTTTATTGCAGCGGCCAGTGCGCCTATCCATGTTTTCCTGTTTTCTTTTTCCTATACATCAATACTGGTACTATATTCTTCCTAAGCCAGTGACTGTATTCCAAAAAAAAAAAAAACTGTTGTCGAAGCATTAACCAAAGAAGCTTTTTGAAAACTATGCGGGAAGAGGAAAAAATACTAGTAACCAGAATTTTCTCCTTTTTCCACAACTTTTCTACTTCATCAAAGGCATATTCCATCATTTGAGCTACATTGCCGTCTGCAAATGCTTTGAATTTTACAAGTACATGTTTACATTTTTGTCGTGTGTGAGACTTATAAAAGACAAATCCTATCATTTGAGTCACATTCAGTTTTTGGTCTGTATTTGCTTTGATTGATTGTATCGTGTTTAACGTCCTTTTCAACATTATTTCAGTTATATCGCAGCAGCCAGTGCACCTATCCATGCTTTCCTGGAGTCTCTTTTACCAGTACTCCGCACAATTTTCTTTCCAAGCCACTGGCTGCTTTCCCACATAACCATCGTCGAAACAATGGTCAGCGGTGGGAGAGGAATGAATCCTGTTGCATTGACTATCATCAGTCCTCGGAAAGAAGTTGGCCGAGCCAAGGATCGAGCCCACGGCCCCCTGTTCTCAAGTCCTGCACGCTACCGACTGAGCTACCGGGGCTTGGCGCATTTGCCTTGAATTTGGACAAGTTTACGTACTATTTCAAAGAGAGATATCATAATTTGAGCAATATTCATTTTGTTATGTGCGAAGGCTGTGGATTTGGAGAAGTCGTACTTTTTGTAAATTCTGGTAAAGAGTAGTGAAAAAAAAAAACCGTTTTGCTTAAAATGTGATTTTAGTCAACACGGTCTAATTTATAAAGTAAGACAATTATTTGCCGAATTGCAAACACGGCATCATGTTAAGTTTTTATCTTGCATCACGCTGTTCGTTACAAAGCCAATTTTTCGGTGAAGTTGTCTGCCCTCACGCTTGATCTGTTTAAATCTTTATCAGATGACAAAATTTTAGACAAGTTACCAGTAAATTTAACCCTTATCCTTCTAAATGAATTAAATAAAACCTCCAAGCCGATAGTTTATATTAGACTGATGATATTTCAAATCTATTTATATATGGAGAAAATAATCTCCTTATCGGACAGTGTAGATCAATGATCAGACTGCACAGTCTGTGCAGTCTGATCTTGGTCTACACTGTCCGCAAAAGGTCAGTAAGTCGCGCTAAGCAGCCTAATGGTTAACCCTTTCGGCTCCGTAGGCGAAAGCAAGATTATACGATGACGGCATAGATTAATGTCAGACTGCACAGAAAGTGCAGTCTGATCGTGGATCTATACAGCCCGCTTGTTTAGTCAAGTCTATAAGAGAATTATCTTTCTGAGTTTCCGTGTATTTTATTTATAGACGTCGAAAGAGGTCGAGTGAATACATTACGATTGATTGATTGATTGATTGATTGTATGGTATTTAGCGCCGTTTACAACATTATTTCAGTTATATCGCGGCGGCCAGTGCACCTATCAATTCTTTCCCTGAGTCTCTTTTGCCAGTACTCCGCACAATTTTCTTTCCAAGCCACTAGCTGCCTACCCACATAACCATCGTCGAAACGATGGTCAGTGATGGGACAGGAATGAATCCTGTCGCAATGACTATCATCAATCCTCGGAAGGAGGTTGGCCGAGCCAGGGATCGAGCCCACGACCCCCTGTTCTCAAGTCCTGCACGCTACCGACTGAGCTACCGGGGCTTGGCGAATATATTTGGAGCTGAAATATCAAAACATGTACAGACAAGGCGATGAATTAGTCCACATAGCTCGGTTTCAGCTCGGTAGAGCGCAGGACTCGTGAACGTGATGTTTCGGGTCACTTGAGGGTATGGGTTCGATTTCCACGGCTGGCAATCTAAAATTACCAATACAGCTAACCTCGATTTTGACTTCACTTACCTTTCTAGTATTAACTGGTTATCTAATATTCCTTTATGCGTTACCCTTTAAAATCCTTTCCCAAACATTCCCATGCTTAATGACCAGCCCGCATAGCTCAGTTGGTAGAGCTTAGGACTTGTAAACATTAAGTCTTGGGTCAATTAAGCGTGTGGGTTCGAGTCCCACGGCTGGCCATCTAAAATTACTAATAGTCTTTCGGATGAGACGTTAAACCGAGGTCCCGTGTGACGGTGCTATACACTGAGCACGTTAAAAGACCTGGCGTAACTTAGGATGGGTTTCGTCCTGTATCTGCACTATACCCCGTAACAATACCAACAGCCTTCAGGGGGCATATGGGCAAACGGTGGAGACGATAAATAAACACAAATTCAGTCAATCGATGCATTAGATGTAGCTGAATCAAAAGGATTTGTCTGTGAAAGTGTTAGTTCAGAGTGTGTGAGGAGGAAAACTGGAACGCTGGTTACAAGCATTTTCTCATTTTCCCACGATGTGCCTTCTACCTCGGGATCCTGTTAAAGTACAACGGTAAAAGTTTAACACATTTCCGCTCATGAAAATAAATTGTATGCAGTTTAAAAAAAAAACATTTTGGAAAAACGAGCGGTTGTTTATTACAAGGAAACGTTCCTTCACTCCCCCTACCCAGCATCTTTTCAAAGTCGATTTCCTTTCTTTTCACTGTTCATTGTAGAAAAATGAGAAAAACAATGCTTGTCTTTTTTTTTTAAATAGATATTTAGAACTCTAAAGACTTAGACTTTCTATCTTTTTCATTTCTTCGTAAAAATTTACTTGACCCTGGCGATAGAGATATGCCGGTTAAACTGTTAAATTAAAAAAACATTATCGGAAAAAAAGAAGTTTTTTGTATGAAACTACGATTTCTCCTATTTCCCCCCCCCCCCATATTTTTTAAACAAAACTGCATCGATAGGAACGTAAAATCTTGCATTTCGAGTATTCAAACTTGCATTTGGATTATTGTTTGGTAAATAGATAAAGAAACATTTTAAGGTCTACGGCCGCTAACTCTCATATTAAAAGACGGAAGCTGTCGGGATTTGCCGAAAAGCCTTTACGAGAACGTCAATGTTACACGATACTTACCGAGAGTTAGTGAGTCTACGCTCCCTTACTCTCATTTTAAAAGACGGAAGCTGCCGAGATTGGCCGAATAGCCTTTACGAAAACTTCGATATTTACCGATGAGTTAGGGGTCGTAGACCTTAACTTAGACAACTTGAACGTGACGTTTTCGGGTGATAAGCTCGACCCAGTTGCCGATATAAAGCAAACCCATCCATAAGTCGCGGAAGCGCTGTATCAAGCGATATGCGTGACTCGCTTGGTCCTGGTGGAGAGTTTTTAGTTTTTTAATGCTTAAATTATCTCTTAGATTTGATTATTTGGATTAAATCTCTGTCATATCTATTTAGCATTCTATAGTACAACCCTGTGTTTTACAAGACATAACATGACATTCCTTTGGAAGAAGCCTTTGGAAAACATTGTAGGAAAAGGAGAAAATGCTGGTAACCATCATTTTCTTCTTGCCTACAATGCTTTCTACCTTTTCAAAGGTAACTATGGTTATCTGAGCCACATTTCAAATTCTTCAAATTTACGATTTAAAATTTTTCAGTGTGGACGTGTCTCAACAGTTACTCTTGTCAAGAGTCAAGATTAAACATGGTGTTCGCTTGATCTACCCGTGGCTTTTTTAATCAAAACTGACGGAAAAGTTCACCCAAAAGCCCAGTGTGGATCCTCAAAACAGGCCCTGGATTTTTAATCTAAATATCTTAGCAATGTTGGTCACGTGGCAGTATTCTAGGACAAGGCTCTACAGTGTCCTTGCCTAGAGGAGCTGTAAGTGGTGTTTGTGGTTGTGATGTAGAGCATCAGCCTCGTAGCCAGAAGGTCCCGAGTTCGATTTTCATCGTCCCACACATTCGACGCGAGTCAGTAGTTCCCAGGAAGCAGAATCTCGAGAGATTACGGTAGTATAAGTTGTAAGAACTTGTTTCTTAATCGATATAAAATAGATATATTTAAACTAAGCCAGGAAACATATGAACCGCGCTCTGGCAAAAGGGGGCTTAATGCATCTGCAAAAAGTATCGACACAGGTCAGCCTGCGCAGTCCGCGCAGGCTGACCTGTGTTGAAACTTTTTGCTTCTGATAAATTTTCTGCATGTTTAAGGACCATTCTATCTCGGGATTCAGCCGGTTGTTCGACATAAGGGATTGTACCGATTCATAAATTTGTGATGACTTGCTATAGGGTAAAATGCGTCTCCGTGATGCATCAATTTTAAACCCCCTTTTGCCAGAGCATGGCTAATAACTTAAGTACAACTTAAGTATAACTTAAGTAACTTAAGTACAGTTAATCCTTTCCGACACAACCCCAAGTATTAACGACCCCCCAAGGCAAAGGACTTTTGAAAACGTTATGGGAAAAGAAGAAAATGCTGGTAACCAGCATTTTCTCCTTTTCCCACAATGTTTTCAAAAGCCTTTTTTACCAAAGGTCGTTAAAACTCGGGATTGTGTGGAAAAGGGATAAAACGTTTTCTTTGTTTCTTTTACAAATTGATCTCTTTACCAAACGATAAAATTTTAGACCTGTGTCCCAACTGAAAACATTTTCAGAAGACAAACATGACTCAAAAATACTGACATTTGCCTTTGGAAGGGAAGAAAACATTGTGGGTAAATGCGAAAATACTGGTTATCAGCATTTTCTCCTTTTCCCACAATCTTTTCAAAAGCCCTTTTCTCCGGGTCGTTAAATTCGGGATTATGCGTCAAAGGGCTCGTCCGCCGAATACAAAGTGGTGAAAAAGAGGAAAATGCTAATAACCAGCATTTTTCTCCTGTTTCCACAATGTTTTCTACCCTTTCAAAGACAAATCTATTAATTTCAGCTACATCTGGGTCCGTATTCACTAACCATTCTAAGGAATATTCTTAGTCTTTTTCTCCAAGATTTTCAAAGTTTGAAAGTAGCACAACTTCTGATTGGCTAAACCAAATGGTTTAGACAATCAGAAGTTTTGTTACTTTCAAATTTAGAAAATTCTTCAGCACAAAATTTAGTATATTCTTAAGAATGGTTGGTGAATACGAGCCCTGATTTGTAGTGTGCAAGTTCCCTGAATTTGGACGAGTCTAAGATTTTTGTTGTGTGGTAAAGAGTAAAATTCATCTTCTACAAAAAACTTCTTTCAGGATGTAAACAGTTAGGAAAGGCGACTTTTTTTCTGTTTACAAAAAACCATTTCACTACAAAATGATCAAATGGGATGGAAAATATTAAAATATTTAAGATCTAAACAAAATTTAACTGCAACGCAAAAAGAAAAATGAAAACATTTATTCATCCTGCACAAAAGATTGGTGAAATTCCCTATTCGTTATGGTCGCTACGATACACAAGCCGTACATTGAGAAAAATTTGACTTGTCGATTTTGTATTTAAGCTTTCAGGGTCTGTTTTCATAAAAAATTATGAATAACCAGTCTGCTTCTAGATGTACAAAAGTAACACAATTTCTGATTGGCTAAACCATTCGGATGAGTCAATCTGATATTTCGTAATTTCCAAACAAAAAAATGCTGAAGAAAATTTAGGATGGTTGGTGAAGACAGCCCCCAGTAAAAGTAAATTGCGTTTGGAGTCTTATCAGCATTTACTAACCAGCCTTTTCTTCTTTACCCACAATGCTTTCTACTCTTTCATAGACAAGGCCCACCCTCTGAGCCATACCAGTGTTGTCGCCAGCAAATAGTTTGAATTTAGGCATGCCCTAAACAGTGTCGACTGGTAGAGTATCAAATTGCCTTTCACAACAATGGTTGTTTTTTAGTACAGATAACTGTCTCCGAAGCCGATTTTAGTTTTTGACTGGTCGCCTTCGATGCACAATAAAATCCAAATGTGAAAAGAAGTACCGTAAACGTCTCATTATTGAGACAAGGTTGTTTTTACGCCGGGGTAGATCGAGATCAGACTGTCGTGTTTTGATCTAAATTGTTTGCTTTACTGAGACATTTACACAAGCAGTCTCGAGTCATTATTACACAATCAATCTTGAGTAATTATTCTCTCCTTTTTCAAAAAAAAAAAGGGGGGGGGGGAGATTCTTATTCTTTCGAAAACAAATCCAAGTATTTAAGCATCATCTAATGTATTGTTCGCATTGGCTTTCAATTTGAACAAGTCTAAAATTTTGTCGTCCTGTAAACAGTTTTAAGCCTTTGTTGGTAAGCAATCCTAACGAATAGAAAACTAAAATGCTCATTATGAGCAATTTATGCATTTGCCACCGGCTAAACCTTTCTTGTGAAACGGATGATTTTACAATTCGCCCGGCATTCTATTCCGCAATATCCTTTTCAAGCTCAGGAAAAACAGCAGTTTACACTGCAACATAAATTGAATGAAAATCCCTTTCGCAGTAATTCGATAATATCTATTTTAGAAGTAAACATGTTTTAACTCTTCACCCCACAACCCCGAGTTTTAACGATGCAAAGAGATGGCTTTTGAAAACATTTGGGGAAAAGGAGAAAATGCTGGTAACCAGCATTTTCTCCTTATCCCATAATGTTTTCTACCCTATCAAAGACAGAAATCACCATTTGGGCAACATTTAATTTGTCGTCTGCATATGCTTTGAATTTGGTCCAGTCAAAAATTTTGTCGTGCGGTAAAGGATTTAGTTTCTTTCAGGGTGGAATGGTGGGGTTCTTAATTAGAGACAAAGGTAATATTGATTGCCCGTCGAGGACTTTTAGTGTAACCAGTTTTGAAAGAGTTTTTGTCTTCAATTCTTACAGTTTAGTCTCTTTTCATTTAACTCTTTACCAAACAACAAAATTTTAGACTAGTCCAAATTGAAAGCATTTGCAGACGACAAAATGAAAGTTACTGAAAATTTGAAATTTGTTTTGGAAAGGGTAGAAAACATTGTGGGAAAAGGAGAAAATGCTGGTTACCAGCATTTTCTCCTTTTCCCACAATGTTTTCAAAAGGCCTCTTTCTCAAGATCGTTAAAAGTAGGTATTGTGTGGTAAAGGGTTAAACCTTTACCAAATAGTCCCGAGTTTAAAGACCCTGATTGATTTTGTTTTTTTTAACTTTTAACAGGGATCGTACATACGATCCCTGCTTTTAATTAGGAAAGACAACGTCTTGAAAAATAATTTAATCCATGCCACGCATCTCTTTTCAGTTTCTTTTAATTGCCATCTTTATTTGATGGCTGAGAAATACATAAAAACACAATCAAACCCTGGATATCGTTTTGCTTTACGATGCCTGCGAACCTTTATATTGCGTGGAAAATAAAAATTATTCAAATGATCCCATGCTTACTAAGCACTTCAACTGAATCCTGTGTTAGGAACTTTCCATGGGTCTTGTTGTGTTTTAGTTAAAAAAATAAAAAACCTCCCAGAAAAGGAACCTTCTGCCTTCAGCGCGTCAGCGCTTTGATTTTTTCCTTCTATCCATTGCGGTCATATGAAAATAAGATTTTTGTGGTATTTGTCGAAGACAATACCACTATGAGTTCAATATTGAATTGTGAAGACCATGTATCGTATTTTGTGCAAAGCCGAAAGAAATAAACCCAATTTAACTCAATTTTTCTCAGACAAATGAGTTTTTCGGTGGCACTTCGATATGTAATTGGAAATGGCATGTTAAAACACACTGGGTGAGGTCATCGATAGTGGAAATACTAATTTTTGATTGAAAATAGCTTCACCCGCTCATAGCCTTCTATTGGCGCAATGATATACACAAAATTTGTCTACTGATCGCTTGGTCCTGGGCTTTTTCGTTCCAAAACCAGTTAATACCTTGTCTTGTTCGTCCCATGATTGCGCGCTACTCCATTTGATTGTGCATGAATATTTATAGATTGAAATAATTGATTGTAAAGCTGGGAATAAAATCTTTACTGCCAATGATATCTCAAAATCACAGTTTTCAGGTACAAACTTAATCTTATTCGATATATTGACATGGTTTCTCTCTCTATCCATCATGCATTCTAATGTCAAGGGACGTTACTCCTGACTCCTCCTAGTAATCAAAGGGAGACCACCAATACACAAATAATCCTAAGTTTGTCATATGTACTCTCCCTTCAACCAAAAAGTATTCATTTGCTTAGTAGGTTGACTTTCAAGCAAATATTTGAATAATATTTCTCTTTTTCTTTCAAATTATTAATTCCACACAATGGCTTCCGTGACAAATACCACTTCAGCGTTTTCAACACTTTGATTCTTTCATGTAAGTGTGTATATGTCATAAACCGGTAAATAAATTTTACATTTATATTGGGGAAAAAAATTAAATGTGTATGCATGTGACTAAAAGTGGTGTAACTTGACTTTATTTGCGTGATTTTACTAAATATTCCCAGAATTTGAATTACCTCCCTTGGCATTTTCCGACACAAATGAAAATATTGCAAGGCCGCACATGGAGATATAAGTTGTATGACCCTACCTTTACGTCTAAGTTCCCTGCTAACAGTGTACACGCTTCGGCTGTACATATACTAAAATTGGAACGATACAGAGGAGATTAGCATGGCCCCTGGCGCAAGAATGACACGCAAATTTGTGAAGCGTTCCATATTTTTTTTTCAACCATTATCATTCTGAATAAATTGAGTGAAATTTTCAAGCTGATAGTAAAAATCGAATAACGCAATTACAAACTTATTTCTTGGAGAAAAATACCTCTTAATTGGATCTGCAATGTCCACAAAAGGCCTGTGAGTCGCGCTGAGAAATTTAAGGATTAACTTGTAAAACAAATTAACAAGGTTCTGTCAACAGATGGCTAATAATTTCAGCTTCGTACTGCTTTATAATAAGCAAATCATCACCCAATCATTGGTTAATAAAATCCATTTTGCCTACCGACCGATTGAATCATGAGGTAGAATGGTCCTTAGACATGCAGAAAGTAAAAAAAAGCCGATCCAGGTCAGCCCCCTATTCTAAAGTAAAATTTAAAAAAAAAATCAGTAGATACTATCAGCGACATGAAAAAAGACAGCAAAAACTCATTAAAAGGTGGGGGGGGGGAATAAAAGTCTACAGCACCCAGTATTCCCAGGCGGTCAACCACCAAAGTACTAACCGGGCTCGACGTGGCTTACTGGTGATAAACTGAAAGCTTGGTCGATGGTAGTTTTGTTGAAGCTCATCGAGCTCACAATGCATTTTGTGAAAATTCGAATCTTTACGAAATGGCACGCTCCCGAAAATCTACAATTTTCTATTAAACAGTGCAACTAAATAGGATTTATTTATTTATCTATTTATTTATTTATTTATTTATTTCAGAAGTCGATCTAGATTAGGCAGGAAAATGATTGAAATTCTGTGAGAACATTGCGAAAAGTGGCGTGGAAAGTAATAGAAGAAAAAAAAAAGCTGAGCTTCACTAAATGGATGCTCTTTAACTGTTTACCAGATGAACAAGTTTTGGACTTGAACAAACAAAAAATATGTGCAGACGACACATTCAATTTCGGTGAAATGATAACATCTGTTCTACAAAAGCTGTAAAGCATTGTTGAAAAAGGAGTACATGCTGGCTGAAAATAAGAAGCGGTTTCAAGTGCGAAAAAAATAAAAAGTCTACAGCATCCGGTATTCCCAGGCGGTCACCCATCCAAGCACTAACCGGGCTCGACGTTGCTTGCCTTCGCTGATCGGACGAGAACCGGTGTTTTCAACGTGATATGGCCGTAGACATTACACGAGGGAAATTTTAGTCTATTTATATTGTAGACATAGTATACATAGAGTTGTCGTTTTTTCTGAATGATATACTTTGTCCCCAAGGCTCGACACATATACATACATGTCCCTTTCTAGGGACTAATGATCTCTATAAATACATCGCGAAAGTACTCCTTTTCTTTTCTTCAATGATTTTCGGTAATGTTACACAGTTCCTGTGGATGAGATATCAACCACACGTAATAAATTCGTGTCACAACGACTTCTTTTTGCTACATTTGACTCTCTACTGCTCTTCTATTATCCAAAGAAGCTATACCGTTTCTCTTCTATGAACTTTGTATGACCAATGGTCTGCACGAAAAAGTTAAGAAAGATAGCAACGAACCGTTTGCGTCTTCTGCGCTTCCATCTCAAACATAACTACATGTAGATCTACCTACGTAAAATGTCAACGAAAAAATGCCCTATTCGGTTGCAGACCATGTTCCTTGATGTGATCACACACACAAGATACTTCCCCCAACACATAATAAAATTGCTTTAAGTTTTCACAGAAATCGCAAAATAATTATCCAAATAAGTATTTCACACGTATCATTCTTTTGTTACTGATAAAACAGAGCATCAGAAATGCTTGCTGTCTTTTTTTTTTAAACTGGACTACTTTTGACTACCACGACCGGAAGTTTTTCGGTGTGGTATGATAAATGCAGTGGCATAAATTGTAATACCAGCGATCGATTTTAATTCGGAATAACACAGAATAATGAGTTCAAGCGAACTGAAAAAAAACTGCACGTTCCTTTCAAACCATTCAAAAAGTAATCTAATTAGAAAGACGAAGTCCCGCATATAAGCCCAAACAAAAGATGAAAAAGAAACTCGGTGAATACTTACTGTCGAAAATAAGAGACACCGGAAAAGGAAAGGAAAACAATATTATAGAGAAGTGGGGAAAAAAAAAAATAAAAGTCTACAGCACCCGGTATTCCCAGGCGGTCACCCATCCAAGTACTGACCGGGCTCGACGCTGCTTCACTTCGGTGATCAGACGAGAACCGGTGTTTTCAACGTGATATGGCCGTACACGATATAGAGTAGACAATTTATGCCTTTTAAAAGTAAAAAGCCTCACAAAAGTATTTGTGACCTTCCAGTCTTGGTTTCGCACATTGCAAGTCACTTAATCCTTATATAGACTGAAGCAAATAAATTAAACCAAAATATGTGCAGACGACAAATTGAATTTTGGTGAAATGATGGCATCTGTTCTACAAAAGCTATAAAGCGTTGTTGAAAAAGGAGAACATGCTGGCTGCCAGCATTTTCTCCCTTTCCCACAACGTTTTCAAAAGCCTTTTAGTTCAGGGTCGTTCAAACTAGGTTTTTTTTCGAAAAGGTTTAATTTTAATCTCTGGTCTGTCCTGTCCTTTATGCCTTTCTCTGACTACAGAGAGAGTTCCTTGCCAGGGAGAATGGGTTCGGACCAAACAAAGAGATCGTGATATACTCTGCACTAACATGAATCGCAGCAATACTTATCCACTTAAAGTCAGAAATTAAAAAATGTAACGGCTGAAAGTGCTGGTATCAAGTAGAGTAATCGGCCTAGTAAAGCAAAGTCCCCGATTTTTTTTTAAACTAAAAGTAAGAAAAATATTCTGTGGATACTTACTGTCCGCTACATGAAAAAGAGAAGTGATTTCAAGTGAGAAAAAATTAAAAGTCTACAGCACCCGGTATTCCCAGGCGGTCACCCATCCAAGTACTAACCGCGCTCGACGTTGCTTAACTTCGGTGATCGGACGAGAACCGGTGTTTTCAACGTGATATGGCCGTAGACATACACGAGGGAAATTTTAGTCTATTTATATTGTAGACATACATGAGAAAGAAATCCATTGCACTTCAGACCTTCAGTTTTCTCACCTTTAGTCTTGGCTTTGAACGTTTAAGCAACACTAAACCGAAACAAACCAACGAACGAAACTTTTAACAGGAAAAACGTTTAAATCTAAATAAGGGGAATAACCTACTGTTCGAAAGCACATTAGTATACATAGAGTTGTCGTTTTTTCTGAATGATATACTTTGTCCCCAAGGCTCGACACATATACATACATGTCCCTTTCTAGGGACTAATGATCTCTATAAATACATCGCGAAAGTACTCCTTTTCTTTTCTTCAATGATTTTCGGTAATGTTACACTGTTCCTGTGGATGAGATATCAACCACATGTAATAAATTCGTGTCACAACGACTTCTTTTTGCTACATTTGACTCTCTACTGCTCTTCTATTATCCAAAGAAGCTATACCGTTTCTCTTCTATGAACTTTGTATGACCAATGGTCTGCATGAAAAAGTTAAGAAAGATAGCAACGAACCGTTTGCGTCTTCTGCGCTTCCATCTCAAACATAACTACATGTAGATCTACCTACGTAAAGTGTCAACGAAAAAATGCCCTATTCGCTTGCAGACCATGTTCCTTGATGTGGTCACACACACAAGATACTTCCTCCAACACATAATGAAATTGCTTTAAGTTTTCACAGAAATTGCAAAATAATTATCCAAATAAGTATTTCACACGTATCATTCTTTTGTTACTGATAAAACAGAGCATCAGAAATGCTTGCTGTCATTTTTTTTTTAACTGGACTACTTTTGACTACCACGACCGGAAGTTTTTCGGTGTGGTATGATAAATGCAGTGGCATAAATTTTAATACCAGCGATCGATTTTAATTCGGAATAACACAGAATAATGAGTTCAAGCGAACTGAAAAAAACTGCACGTTCCTTTCAAACCAGTCAAAAAGTAATCTAATTAGAAAGACGAAGTCCCGCATATAAGCCCAAACAAAAGATGAAAAAGAAACTCGGTGAATACTTACTGTCGAAAATAAGAGACACCGGAAAAGGAAAGGAAAACAATATTATAGAGAAGTGGGGAAAAAAAAAGTAAAAGTCTACAGCACCCGGTATTCCCAGGCGGTCACCCATCCAAGTACTGACCGGGCTCGACGCTGCTTCACTTCGGTGATCAGACGAGAACCGGTGTTTTCAACGTGATATGGCCGTACACGATATAGAGTAGACAATTTATGCCTTTTAAAAGTAAAAAGCCTCACAAAAGTATTTGTGACCTTACAGTCTTGGTTTCGCACATTGCAAGTCACTTAATCCTTATATAGACTGAAGCAAATAAATTAAACCAAAATATGTGCAGACGACAAATTGAATTTTGGTGAAATGATGGCATCTGTTCTACAAAAGCTATAAAGCGTTGTTGAAAAAGGAGAACATGCTGGCTGCCAGCATTTTCTCCCTTTCCCACAACGTTTTAAAAAGCCTTTTAGTTCAGGGTTGTTCAAACTAGGTTTATTTTGGAAAAGGGTTCATTTTAATAACTGGTCTGTCCTGTCCTTTATGCCTTTCTCTGACTACAGAGAGAGTTCCTTGCCAGGGAGAATGGGTTCGGACCAAACAAAGAGATCGTGATATACTCTGCACTAGCATGAATCGCAGCAATACTTATCCACTTAAAGTCAGAAATTAAAAAATGTAACGGCTCAAAGTGCTGGCATCAAGTAGAGTAATCGGCCTAGTAAAGCAAAGTCCCCGATTTTTTTTTAAACTAAAAGTAAGAAAAATATTCTGTGGATACTTACTGTCCGCTACATGAAAAAGAGAAGTGATTTCAAGTGGGAAAAAATTAAAAGTCTACAGCACCCGGTATTCCCAGGCGGTCACCCATCCAAGTACTAACCGGGCTCGACGTTGCTTAACTTCGGTGATCGGACGAGAACCGGTGTTTTCAACGTGATATGGCCGTAGACATTACACGAGGGAAATTTTACTCTATTTATATTGTAGACATACATGAGAAAGAAGTCCATTGCACTTCAGACCTTCAGCTTTCTCACCTTTAGTTTTGGCTTTGAACTTTGAAGCAACACTAAACCCAAACAAACCAACGAACGAAACTTTTAACAGGAAAAACGTTTAAATCTAAATAAGAGGAATAACCTACTGTTCGAAAGCACATTAGTATACATAGAGTTGTCGTCTTTTCTGAATGATATACTTTGTCCCCAAGGCTCGACACATATACATACATGTCCCTTTCTAGGGACTAATGATCTCTATAAATACATCGCGAAAGTACTCCTTTTCTTTTCTTCAATGATTTTCGGTAATGTTACACAGTTCCTGTGGATGAGATATCAACCACATGTAATAAATTCGTGTCACAACGACTTTCTTTTGCTACATTTGACTCTCTACTGCTCTTCTATTATCCAAAGAAGCTATACCGTTTCTCTTCTATGAACTTTGTATGACCAATGGTCTGCACGAAAAAGTTAAGAAAGATAGCAACGAACCGTTTGCGTCTTCTGCGCTTCCATCTCAAACATAACTACATGTAGATCTACCTACGTAAAATGTCAACGAAAAAATGCCCTATTCGGTTGCAGACCATGTTCCTTGATGTGGTCACACACACAAGATACTTCCCCCAACACATAATAAAATTGCTTTAAGTTTTCACAGAAATCGCAAAATAATTATCCAAATAAGTATTTCACACGTATCATTCTTTTGTTACTGATAAAACAGAGCATCAGAAATGCTTTCTGTCATTTTTTTTTTAACTGGACTACTTTTGACTACCACGACCGGAAGTTTTTCGGTGTGGTATGATAAATGCAGTGGCATAAATTTTAATACCAGCGATCGATTTTAATTCGGAATAACACAGAATAATGAGTTCAAGCGAACTGAAAAAAACTGCACGTTCCTTTCAAACCATTCAAAAAGTAATCTAATTAGAAAGACGAAGTCCCGCATATAAGCCCAAACAAAAGATGAAAAAGAAACTCGGTGAATACTTACTGTCGAAAATAAGAGACACCGGAAAAGGAAAGGAAAACAATATTATAGAGAAGTGGGGAAAAAAAAAGTAAAAGTCTACAGCACCCGGTATTCCCAGGCGGTCACCCATCCAAGTACTGACCGGGCTCGACGCTGCTTCACTTCGGTGATCAGACGAGAACCGGTGTTTTCAACGTGATATGGCCGTACACGATATAGAGTAGACAATTTATGCCTTTTAAAAGTAAAAAGCCTCACAAAAGTATTTGTGACCTTACAGTCTTGGTTTCGCACATTGCAAGTCACTTAATCCTTATATAGACTGAAGCAAATAAATTAAACCAAAATATGTGCAGACGACAAATTGAATTTTGGTGAAATGATGGCATCTGTTCTACAAAAGCTATAAAGCGTTGTTGAAAAAGGAGAACATGCTGGCTGCCAGCATTTTCTCCCTTTCCCACAACGTTTTAAAAAGCCTTTTAGTTCAGGGTTGTTCAAACTAGGTTTATTATGGAAAAGGGTTAATTTTAATCTCTGGTCTGTCCTGTCCTTTATGCCTTTCTCTGACTACAGAGAGAGTTCCTTGCCAGGGAGAATGGGTTCGGACCAAACAAAGAGATCGTGATATACTCTGCACTAGCATGAATCGCAGCAATACTTATCCACTTAAAGTCAGAAATTAAAAAATGTAACGGCTGAAAGTGCTGGTATCAAGTAGAGTAATCGGCCTAGTAAAGCAAAGTCCCCGATTTTTTTTTAAACTAAAAGTAAGAAAAATATTCTGTGGATACTTACTGTCCGCTACATGAAAAAGAGAAGTGATTTCAAGTGGGAAAAAATTAAAAGTCTACAGCACCCGGTATTCCCAGGCGGTCACCCATCCAAGTATTAACCGGGCTCGACGTTGCTTGCCTTCGCTGATCGGACGAGAACCGGTGTTTTCAACGTGATATGGCCGTAGACATGACACGAGGGAAATTTTACTCTATTTATATTGTAGACATACATGAGAAAGAAGTCCATTGCACTTCAGACCTTCAGCTTTCTCACCTTAAGTCTTGGCTTTGAACTTTTAAGCAACACTAAACCCAAACAAACCAACGAACGAAACTTTTAACAGGAAAAACGTTTAAATCTAAATAAGAGGAATAACCTACTGTTCGAAAGCACATTAGTATACATAGAGTTGTCGTTTTTTCTGAATGATATACTTTGTCCCCAAGGCTCGACACATATACATACATGTCCCTTTCTAGGGACTAATGATCTCTATAAATACATCGCGAAAGTACTCCTTTTCTTTTCTTCAATGATTTTCGGTAATGTTACACAGTTCCTGTGGATGAGATATCAACCACATGTAATAAATTCGTGTCACAACGACTTCTTTTTGCTACATTTGACTCTCTACTGCTCTTCTATTATCCAAAGAAGCTATACCGTTTCTCTTCTATGAACTTTGTATGACCAATGGTCTGCACGAAAAAGTTAAGAAAGATAGCAACGAACCGTTTGCGTCTTCTGCGCTTCCATCTCAAACATAACTACATGTAGATCTACCTACGTAAAATGTCAACGAAAAAATGCCCTATTCGCTTGCAGACCATGTTCCTTGATGTGGTCACACACACAAGATACTTTCCCCATTACATAATGAAATTGCTTTAAGTTTTCACAGAAATCGCAAAATAATTATCCAAATAAGTATTTCACACGTATCATTCTTTTGTTACTGATAAAACAGAGCATCAGAAATGCTTGCTATCATTTTTTTTTTTAACTGGACTACTTTTGACTACCATGACCGGAAGCTTTTCGGTGTGGAATGATAAATGCAGTGGCATAAATTTTAATACCAGCGATCGATTTTAATTTGGAATAACACAGAATAATGAGTTCAAGCGAACTGAAAAAAACTGCACGTTCCTTTCAAACCAGTCAAAAAGTAATCTAATTAGAAAGACGAAGTCCCGCATATAAGCCCAAACAAAAGATGAAAAAGAAACTCGGTGAATACTTACTGTCGAAAATAAGAGACACCGGAAAAGGAAAGGAAAACAATATTATAGAGAACTGGGAAAAAAAAATAAAAGTCTACAGCACCCGGTATTCCCAGGCGGTCACCCATCCAAGTACTGACCGGGCTCGACGCTGCTTCACTTCGGTGATCAGACGAGAACCGGTGTTTTCAACGTGATATGGCCGTACACGATATAGAGTGGACAATTTATGCCTTTTAAAAGTAAAAAGCCTCACAAAAGTATTTGTGACCTTACAGTCTTGGTTTCACACATTGCAAGTCACTTAATCCTTATATAGACTGAAGCAAATAAATTAAACCAAAATATGTTCAGACGACAAATTGAATTTTGGTGAAATGATGGCATCTGTTCTACAAAAGCTATAAAGCGTTGTTGAAAAAGGAGAACATGCTGGCTGCCAGCATTTTCTCCCTTTCCCACAACGTTTTCAAAAGCCTTTTAGTTCAGGGTCGTTCAAACTAGGTTTTTTTTGGAAAAGGGTTAATTTTAATCCCTGGTCTGTCCTGTCCTTTATGCCTTTCTCTGACTACAGAGAGAGTTCCTTGCCAGGGAGAATGGGTTCGGACCAAACAAAGAGATCGTGATATACTCTGCACTAACATGAATCGCAGCAATACTTATGCACTTAAAGTCAGAAATTAAAAAATGTAACGGCTGAAAGTGCTGGCATCAAGTAGAGTAATCGGCCTAGTAAAGCAAAGTCCCCGATTTTTTTTTAAACTAAAAGTAAGAAAAATATTCTGTGGATACTTACTGTCCGCTACATGAAAAAGAGAAGTGATTTCAAGTGGGAAAAAATTAAAAGTCTACAGCACCCGGTATTCCCAGGCGGTCACCCATCCAAGTACTAACCGGGCTCGACGTTGCTTAACTTCGGTGATCGGACGAGAACCGGTGTTTTCAACGTGATATGGCCGTAGACATTACACAAGGGAAATTTTACCCTATTTATATTGTAGACATACATGAGAAAGAAGTCCATTGCACTTCAGACCTTCAGCTTTCTCACCTTTAGTCTTGGCTTTGAACTTTTAAGCAACACTAAACCCAAACAAACCAACGAACGAAACTTTTAACAGGAAAAACGTTTAAATCTAAATAAGGGGGATAACCTACTGTTCGAAAGCACATTAGTATACATAGAGTTGTCGTTTTTTCTGAATGATATACTTTGTCCCCAAGGCTCGACACACATACATACATGTCCCTTTCTAGGGACTAATGATCTCTATAAATACATCGCGAAAGTACTCCTTTTCTTTTCTTCAATGATTTTCGGTAATGTTACACAGTTCCTGTGGATGAGATATCAACCACATGTAATAAATTCGTGTCACAACGACTTCTTTTTGCTACATTTGACTCTCTACTGCTCTTCTATTATCCAAAGAAGCTATACCGTTTCTCTTCTATGAACTTTGTATGACCAATGGTCTGCACGAAAAAGTTAAGAAAGATAGCAACGAACCGTTTGCGTCTCTGCGCTTCCATCTGAAACATAGCTACATGTAGATCTACCTACGTAAAATGTCAACGAAAAAATGCCCTATTCGCTTGCAGACCATGTTCCTTGATGTGGTCACACACACAAGATACTTTCCCCAACACATAATGAAATTGCTTTAAGTTTTCACAGAAATCGCAAAATAATTATCCAAATAAGTATTTCACACGTATCATTCCTTTGTTACTGATCAAACAGAGCATCAGAAATGCTTGCTATCATTTTTTTTTTAAACTGGACTACTTTTGACTACCACGACCGGAAGCTTTTCGGTATGGTATGATAAATGCAGTGGCATAAATTTTAATACCAGCGATCGATTTTAATTCGGAATAACACAGAATAATGAGTTCAAGCGAACTGAAAAAAAACTGCACGTTCCTTTCAAACCAGTCAAAAAGTAATCTAATTAGAAAGACGAAGTAGTAATTATGGCACTATGCAGGTCAAATTGCCTGCGGCACTATAGGGGCCAGGCCTTTGTCTTTGACAGTTCAGACTATTGTTAGAGGCCTTTGTCTGTTGGAGGTCAGACTGTCTGTGGCAATATGACGTAATCTTGCATACCTTTTGTCTGGCTTTCGTTGCCTCCCACCTGCCGAGGCTAGATGACAATTCCAAGCGTGTTTTGGCGCGTTTTGACCGATCAGGCCGGCGCCCGATTGTATAGAACCGAAAATTCAGCCAAAGCATTCGCCATTGAAAATGCATGAGAACTTTCTCTCAAAGAGGTTGCTCTACTAAAAATGCTTTTGTCTGTGAACGCTTTTACCCCCCTTACCATTCAAAGTCTAGGTTTTGTATTGACTTTAATGAATAAAATCGTATGGTGTTTAACGCCGTTTTCAACATTTTTGTTGCACTTAAGTCGCTGCGGCCAGTGCACCTATACATGCTTTCCAGCAGTATCTTTTACCAGGGCATCATTTTCTTTCCAAGTCACTGACTGCTGTCTCACATAACCATTATTACGGTCAGCTGTGGTAGAGAAATAAATGGTTTCACAATTTTCAGTCCTCGACCTAGCCAGGGATCGAAGCCACGACCCATCTCAAGTCCTGCACGCTAGCTATTTAAGAGCTCAGCTTTTAGGTCCTCGCTTCTACATGGAAAAGTTTGCGAAAAACTTACTACGATCCCCAAATAGCGGTGGCATAATATAAAATTCCCTGTTGGTTTGATCATTAGCTTTCTTAGAAATTCTGATTTTTTTTTTTATAATTCATGAGACCTTTCGATACTCTCCTGACAGAGTCGCATATCAAAATGATTTAATGTTTGAGAAATGTCGACACTCTTCCACGTGATGTCTGGCGCGATTGTATAATATCGTCTGCAAAAATTCAGACAAAGCATTCGCCTCTCATTAAAAATGCATGAGAAAATGTCGATATTCTTACAAAATGTGTCGCTTTTCGCTGATTAAAATGCGTGATGTCTGGCGCGATTGTATAATATCGTCTGCAAAAATTCAGACAAAGCGAATAATCAATTGGTCAGATGGAAAAAACAAACTGACCAATCAGAAGAGACTTTGTGACTATATTAGAAAGCTGAATTTCGTGTTTGGAGTCATAAGAGTTTTGACACTCGAATCAGCAACATGGTTAGATGTAAATTTAGTCTCGGTAACGAACGCTACGTACAGGTCAGTGAATGGAGGGGTGAACTGAGAGTCGATATCAGGGAATGGCAGGAAGACATACCTACTAAGAAAGGCATTAGTCTTACGCTTATGAGATGGAAGAATTTGGTAGATGCCTCTGAGTTTGTTGATCAAGCATTACACGGTAAAAAAGCATACAGCGCTCACCTAGGAGGAAACGTTTATTGCAGTATCGGTGAAAACAGCGTTTGTGTAGATATAAGACAGTATTGGAAACCAGACAATGAAGTGGTACCGACCAAAAAGGGTATCTGCTTAAGACCCGCTGAATATAACTCTCTTAAAAAACACGTGTCAGAGATTGGTAGGAATCTACCCGAGTTGGACGCTGTCATTCCCTGTTACCTTCAAAGTGATCATATGAACCAGTTAGGGGCGTTGCGGTGTTCTGAATGTAACCCTAACGATAACGGAAACTGGTAAATAGGCGCGATTGACAGAATTAACATCACATTAATAAGCACCATGTTCAAAGATTCTACAAAAGTGACTGCATATTCGAAGCCAGCCTTGATGTTATGTGAAGATAGACTACAAACGTATGAGCACTGGTCGAAGCAAATAAAGCCTGAGAAATGGTCATTAGCAAAAGCGGGCTTCTTTTACACCGGTACTGCGGATAAAGTGACGTGTTTTGCCTGTGGTGTCAACATAATGTCATGGGAGGAAAAGGACGATCCTTGGGAAGAGCACGAGAAATGGTCTCCGTCCTGTATATATTTGAAAATGACGGGATACACGAGTCAAATCACTTCAAGGTGTGATACACAACGAAACGCGTCTGTTACCAATGGAAGATTGTCCCGTGACGGTTCTACATATAACTGGAGTGCTTTGAATTCAGCCTTTTTCTAAAACCGATGTGAACATGTTCGGACTCATTCTTATATTTGTGACAACAATGAATGACTTCGAATTGTGGTTGAAATACAGACAATTGCGAAGAGACGCCGCGGAGGGTGTTGAAAGGCTCGTTGGCTTGTATATAGAAAACGAAAGAAACCTCTCTATTTACTATTTCTATTTGATGTAGTAAGAATGTATGGATGTCTATGTAATAAATAAACATGTCTGACTGGCAACAATATTTGTCTTCTTTGTATTTTGACTTAAAATCTCCCGCTAGCTATGGTGGTCCTGAAAAACTCTATCAACATGTTAAAGACGAGGGTAAATACAAAATTGGCAGGCACAGAATACGCCAATGGTTGCAGAATCAAGAAGCGTATTCTCTGACCAGGGGTGCTAGACGCCGCTTTAAACGTTCCAGGGTGATTGTAAATGGCATCGACAGTCAATGGGACATGGATCTTATGGACATGGCCAATTTACAGAAGCATAACGAAGGTGTGAAATACATTTTGATTGTTATCGATGTATTTTCTCGTTTTCTTTATGCTCAACCTGTTAAGAGTAAGCGAGGCGCTGATGTAGTCATGGCATTGAAACGTATACTGACAGGCCCCAAAAAGCCAAACACAATTCGTACGGACAGAGGAATGGAATTTAGAAGTAAAGAAGTAAATAAATATTTAAATAGTCAAAGTATACATCATATGTACGCATATAATACGGAAACAAAAGCAAATTACGCGGAAAGAGTTATTAAAACGCTAAAACACAAAATTTTTCGATACCTGCTCAAAAACAGAACTAGTAGATACATTGACATTTTACAGGATTTTGTACATAGTTACAATCACACTCACCACAGGAGTCTTGGAGAAAACCCAGCAGCAATTTCCGTGAAAAATGAAGGGGAAAGTCGTCTTCAACAGTATCTCATTAGAACCAAAGGAAGCAAAGGGGAAAAGCCCGTTATAAAAAAATTCAAATATAAAATCGGCCAGACTGTACGATTGTCACACATCAGGTCCGTATTTGACAGAGAATACTCGCAAAAATGGACAGGGGAGATTTTCAAAATCAGATCACGTTTCAAAAGACAAGGACTTCCAATTTACACGTTAGTAGACTGGGACAACGATGAAATTGATGGTACATTTTACGAACAAGAATTACAAGCCATAAACGTTGACGACGGTACCGACTTTAGCATCGAAAAAATTTTGAAAAGAAGGACACGCAATAAGAAACAGGAAGTCCTGGTGCGCTGGTTACACTGGCCAAAAAAGTATGACAGCTGGATACCGGAAACTGATATTAAGCAATACTCGTAAACAACCGAGAATATAAAAAGAGGCTGAAAACTAGCAATGTTCTATCATTTATGTCTAGACAGTCAAACGATCATGATCATCACAAACGTGCTTTACAGCGCTCAACTCAACTGTCCTATTGATTTAAGACAACTCTGCTCCAAAATAACGAATGTACGGTATGATCCAGCACGATTTCCCGGACTGATATGGCAACACAGAAAAGCTGGAGGAAACTGTTTAGTGTTTTCTAACGGTATTATCAACTGTAACGGCAAAGTTTCGAGTAAAAGAGAGGGGTACGAACGAATACGGAAATATGCGAGACTGATACAGAATTGTGGATATCCAGTGAATTTATCGGACGTTAAACTTTTAACCATGTCTATGAGCCATACCCTCAGTTCGGATTTGGATTTGAAGCGTTTGTCTGTCGATAAAGATGTCGTATACGAACCCCAGTTATTTCCTTCTCTTAACTTTAAAAGGGAAGGGGTGCATTTTTGTTGTTTTCATACAGGGAAAGTGGTCATAACGGGTGTAACCTCTTCACAAAAAGAGGACGAGATTGTTTGTCCCACACTAATTGAACTCGACCTCTATACGCGTAAGAAGGAATGAGTATTTTAACCGATTCAATCATGGAACACTCTACAGTCTATTTACAAATCGCTTATTTACTTCACCTACAAGAGACCGAAACAACGGTAAGGAAGAATTTACTGCAGAATTTAACGAATCGTCAACTAAAGGCTATCATCGAGGTGGCAAAACGTATACTTAATGGAGTCATTAATCCAATGAGAAGAGATGTTCAAGTTTTTGAAAGAAGGAGACTATTGTTACGCACACTATGCTCAAATAACGTTTCATCAACCCGTAAGAAGACTTTACTTCGACGATTTCATTCATTTATACCCATTTTATTACGCCCAGTTTATCTCATTCCTACTATACTAGACCAATTGAGAACAAGGAGAGAAGAATGACAGAGTTTTACTTGTATTTAAATTCCGCAGAATCTATCGATATACGTAAGAATAACGCAGATTTCTTGTTCCAGTTTTCTAAGGACTATATTTTAGAAGGAAGTTGGTTATGTGCTCTGGTAGAATCGTCATTGACCTGCGACTTTACACCTCAAAGTAAGCGGTTGTATTTGAATTGTGACATTATAGAGGAAACGTTTGTCAGGAATAAGTTACAACCCGTTCTCACCAATATAGAAATCGAAACAAGATACAAGAAATTTAAATTTACGGAATGTCTTCATCGACGTTATAGACCCGTGAGTGTCAAGAAATTTAACACTATTAGGCTGTCGTTAAAAGGCGAAGATTTAAAACCGATTGATTTGAATTCGAACGATTTTCACTGTGTCCTTCATTTCAAGAAATCATGGGTTCCATAGACGTCTTTGATTCAAAACTACAGAAGTGGGTTCCGTACAAAGAAGATGTGGAGTATTGGATTGATTATTTTAAACCGAAAGACCACATCCCAGATCAAATAAGGAATTTGGAGAAAATACTAGAAGAAAAGAATAAACTGCTGCGAGATATGGAAGAAAAACTTGAAAAAGTCAAAACTCCTCAGGTAAAAATGGTGAGCCCATTAGCCGAAGTAGTTGATAGGGCAAAATCTCAAATAAAACGTAAGAACGGTGTTGACGAAGATCGTACGAATATCAAGCGTAAGAAGACTCACAAAACGTATCGCAAAGATCCCGACTGGGCGTTTTGAAAAATTAGCATGAATAGTAAAATTCAGCACAGTGAAGAATTATCGTTATTTAATCCGATCCCAAAAGATTCGTCCTTGTTATCGAAAGATTGGATCGAATTCCGACCCATTAATCCGGTAACCGATTCTTCATCGAGCTTGGAATTTAATATACCGCCACAGGCCAGCGCCTACATCAACTTGAAGGAATGTAAATTGAGGGTGAAATTGAGACTCGCTTTACAAGACGGTACACCCGTGTCAGAAGATGATACGCTGGGACTTATCAATTTACCTTTGCACACCATTTTCAGACAGCTGGACATTCATTTACAACAAAAACCACTCCCGAATAGCGGAACCACGCATCCGTATAAGACCTACATTGACACCTTATTAAATACCAATCAATCTATACAGGAAGCTTTTCTGACCAGTCAATTATTCTACAAGGATTATCGGAATCTGGACGATAGCGACCCCAAAACTGGATCAAATACCGGTTTATTCCAAAGATATGAAAAGACCAAGGGTGGTAAAATTATAGATCTGGAAGGAAGTATCCCGGTGGACTTGTTTCAACAACTCAAGTTGCTTATTAACGGAGTGCAAATGGGGCTTAAATTTTGGCAAGCATCCGATGCCTTTCGAATCATTACAGATGCGTTTACTCCGAATTACAAGGTGCAAATCGTTGACGCCCGTTTCAAGCTCTGTATTCAGCGGTTACAGAACGATTTGCTTCTGGCTCACGACAAAATGATTCAGGACACTCCCGCTATGTACCCATATTTCCGCTCAGAGATAAAAACAACCTCGATAGCGCAAGGACAATATAGTTTTCACGCAGACGATATATTTCAAGGTAGGGTGCCAAACAAAATCATCATAGGGACGGTTGCGAGCGTTTCATATAACGGAGACTACAAAACAAACCCATTCAACCTGAAACATTACGACTGCAGTTACCTCGGTTTCTTCGTTGATGGCCAATCCGTACCATCGCAACCTTTGCAACCTAATTTTGAAGGAAATCATTTCACCGACTGTTATCAGACCCTCACTTCCTGTAGAAATGATATCAACATCACATACAAAGAGTACAAGCAAGGATACTGCCTATATGTGCTGGATATCGATCCCTACTATTCTTTCAACACAAAAAGAAGAGGTCTTTGCCGTTTGGAAATCAAATTTGCTAAACCTTTACCAGAGAGTGTGACATTGTTGCTGTACGCTACCTTTCCAGAAATACTTACAATCGATAAAGCGAGAAATGTGTATATACAATAAATACGGAGGGAAATAATAAAAAAAAAAACCACACACACACAATGACTCATGCCTTCTTTTATACTTTTATTGTATTATTCTGTTAATAAAAATATAAAATCATAAAATTGTCGAGTCGTTATTCAATAAGAAATCCAGTCTATATCTTTCTTTCGTTTCTTCTCTCTAAGTCCCGGAGGAAATAGTGTTAATTTCTTATTCTTCTTTTTCGAGGTATCTTCCCTTTCCTCTCTCTGCTGATCATCTTGTCTCCCAGATAGTTTTTTCAATCGCTCAAACTTTTCGAAAGGCACTAATACATATTTCTCCATTACTGTAATACGGGTTGTAAGTAGGCTGAAGCAATCTTCACCAATGTATGGATAATACGTTGTTTATGTTGGATAGCTTCCTTCTTTTTAACAAACCCCGTGTTACGATCTCCAAGCAAGTAAATAAAGCGTCTCTGCCTCTTTAAGGTGGCTTTTTCCGTAAGTGTCAATCTACCTTTGAACCGGATAATGTTGTACGCAATTTGACTAAGCGCCCTTAGCTGTTGACGGGTAATAGTTTTTAAAAGCGCTTTTCTCTGGTCGGCTGTAGTGTTGGCCACTAAATATAAAAAGTGACGTTGCTGTTTAATTAGTTCTACCATATTGTATTCTTATAAGCTATTTATTTCCATTCTTACGTCAAACGGTACACAATAGGATCTTCGTTGGGAAATATACGAGTCCTTAAACGGTACTTGTCGTCGGAGTAAGGGGACATGTCCACTATGAAATAACCGTGTCTCGTATTAAGGGCATCTTCGTAAGCCTTCATAAACACTCCGGATTTACCGGGATAAAGCTGCCGTCCTAGCACTCCTACTTGAGATATGTCACGAATATTTTTCATAAGCACCAGATACCATGTATTCAAAGCTATAGTTCTGGCATGTTTACCCCCAGGGTATAAGTTTTGTGTGATCATAATCACCGATACTTTTCTGTGATGGCAGCCTTGGGTGAACAGTAACTCCATTTCTTTACTCCGCATGACCTCGTGCATTAGGTCGTCTAAAATGATTAACTTGTGTTTTTTGTCTCTTGTGAAGTCATCCAATTCTTCTGCAGTAGGTAGTCCTTGCTTACTGTCAAAGTTTGGAATGGAACTCTCCATGACATCAAACAAGTCTTGGTGGATACCGTAGCAATAGAGAATATGAGAAGGGGGGTCCCGTCCGTACATGAGGTTTACTTGTTTCAAAAAGCGGTACACCCATTGGGTTTTACCACTACCAGTTTGTCCGCTAATACACATACTAGAACATGGTTCGAATGGAAGAGGGACGGCCATTATTTTTTAAGTCTAGGGTTAGGCAAAGCGTACCCGATACTGCTACTCAAGAGTGATACCCAAAGCTCGGTCGACCCGTTTTGCACTGATAGGTTAATGATGGACGTAATAATAATGATGTACACTATGATCATCTGACAAAAGTAGACAATCTCTGCTTGGGGGACACGGGTGCCCAGTAAATGCCACTTGTCACTATGGCTTTCTTCGTCAGGTTTAGGGAAACGTAAAAACGTTTCTTTTTCGGGAGTTTCTGTCATATTCTTACGTTAGATTAACTCAAAACACAAAAAGAAACTCATTCTTACAATTTTTTATTTATAAGCAATACAATTATCACGTTAACAAATAAAATAAACAACAGTTGGTATCTAGAAAAATAAGCGACACTTTTAAGAAAATGAGTGACACTTTTTTGAAAATGAGTGACACTTTTAGGAAAATGAGTGACACTTTTTGAAACAGACCCTATGGGAATTTACCTGTAAAAGTATAAAAACGTAAAAACGAGTGACACTTTTTGAAAAATGAGTGACACTTTTTGAAAAATGACTAACACCTTTTTTTGAAAAATGATTGACATTGAACAACCCACGAACAAAAAAAAAAATTACATCAGTCATATCCATATGGTACAGTGTCATAATTGTCTAGTTTCCTTCGCTTTGTATACACCATTTGATAACTTTTCTTTTCTTCTCTATTATACAATTTCCTCTTTCTTTTGTCTCTACATATTTTACATGGGTTGGTTACAACAATATTTGAACTACTTTTTGAATCTGTTACTATAGCTTTCACGGCTTCAAAATTGATTAGTTTGCTATTAGTGTAGTTCAAAGTAAACCCTCTGACCTTACATGTTTCCTCGTTGGTACTGGTCTTATATGCGTAATTCTTTGGACCTCCTGACACAAATTCTACAATATGCTCTCCTTGCTCCAGTTCATCCGTCAACTCACCCAAGTAGTCCCCTAAGGGAGGATCAAACTCTCCGGGTCTACTCACGTAAATGACAGAGTCCGTGTCGTAGTACAACACTCTTTTATTCAACTTTTCGAGCACACTGTACAATTTTAATCGGGCCCAACATGTTGTAAAGGTCGCCAAGTAAATGTTTGTTTCGTTGTCTTCGGGGTGAAAGTCATGTTTATAAATCCACTCTATTTGTATCATATCATTTGAGAGTATATGAAAGTTCAGAGGCTCTTTTGTAGGATCAGAAAATACTTGAAAAAATAAGTTTGCTTGACTCTCGTGATATATTTTGGTTTGACGCATATTGAGTCTCTGTCCAAACTTACCCCAAAAGCTATTGAGACAAAGTTTGGCCAGAGCTCTTTTGCCAGGGTTTTTTACAATGCTGTTTTGATCCAGCAATACACCCTCTTTTTTATGATAATCTTCCATGTATTTTGTCATGTCTTGTTTCGTTTTGACTCAATCAGGAGGGCCACTCGCCTCTTGCTTAAATTTCAAAAACGTGTTGATATACTTGGCGAATAACCCCCCATCACCCGTCTCAGGATTATACTGTGTTGTTTCCTCCCAGTGGTATACTTCATATATTTTTTCTAGTGTGTAACCCAGTCTTAGAGCCGTTTTTATCTCGGGGATGCACCACGTGCCAATTAAAACCCTGTCTTCAGAAGAACATGTACATGAATCTTGATTCTCGGTATCCGCACAGGTACGACATAGAGGAAATTTCAGTTTGCCATTTGATCTATAGGGGAGGACTGGATGATACAGTCCTCTCGGGGGTAATGTCTTTATTTTGGCAATACCAAAATACTCCTCAAGCTTCCCGAAGTCTTTGGTCAAGATTTTGGGGTGACCTACGGGATACCGACAATACTTGTTCACCCAAGGGTACAAACTTGTAAAGTCTACGTATTTGACCTGTTCATGTTCTTTGGTTTTGTAATAGAGTTGACTGGCATTAGTGCGCCCTCCGAAGAAACTCTCTCTTGGATCTAATCGGTCAGCTACATCTAATTGTGCAATGCATTCTTTGAGTTCTTCATTTTCGTCCTTTAATTTTTTGAAGTCATGGTCCCAAATACACACATACTTCATGCCTAATTGCTCGAGGTATGCTTTCTTTTTTAGAGTCAGAGCATACAATTCATTCAGTGATTGATTGGTGAGGGGGTGATACGTGTCCTCTCGTTTGTCTGGGAAACACACAGGGCATCCGTGAAACACACATCCGTGGTACTCGTATGCTGTGTGTGTTTCTTCACAATATCCATCTAATTTGTATCGTGTTCCTGGTATCTTTTTTTCACCTTCATTCAGTGCATGCTGAATGTGTACATGGTCTGTAAGCGCTCGCCACTCTAACCACTGAATTGACACCTTACTGTATTGTTCTTTGTATCCACTGGGAGGAATCTTTGCTATCGGGGTGCTTACAAATTCTTTACCCTTGACTTTCAATTTTGCTGCACTCACCCATTCATCTTTCACCAGTACATACAATACTCCCTCACATAGTTTGGCTGGGATCCATTCATCAGTGTCATACAATTGTACCTTCCACTTTTCTTCTAGAAATTTACTTCTAAACACATTCATGCATACTGATGCAATCGTAACACTGTCGAAAGGATCTACGGCCCCAAACCACCTTTTTTCAATCTTTCCCTTTCCATTTATGACCTCTTTTTCTTCTCCCGTTGCATTCATTAACAAATATCTAAATTTCAAACATGCTTGTCTCAATATATCAACATCACTTCTACAATATTCTAACATCTCTTTTCTAAAATCAAAAACTTCACACTGTCTCTGTTTCAACCACTCTACTAACTCGCTTCTTTCTTTCTCACCCATGAAATCGTAACCATAATCTTTAGCATCAGGGTAGGGCCCAACATAATTTTGATTCTCTCTGGTATTAAAATAATGTGGGAACCACCCTTTTTTCAATTCATGTAAACCAAATGCTTTGGGTAATGCTGACAGTTTCATGGGTAAGAAGTTAAGACTGTCTATTACCTTGATATGTAAGTCTCGCTCTACTGTCATGTACATTATCTTGGACCCGTTGTAAATAATTTTGTCTGGCCGTAATGACTGATCAACGAGGTACTCTAGCAGAAAGTAACCGTCATAACCTTTCATATTATGAGCAACCACCTTGCAGTACTCGTGTTGTTCCGTAAATAACCATTGCCCAAACTGTTCAGCAGTATCATGTCCCTGGAAAGTGACTTCTCTAAAGCCACATGTCCCTGGACAAGGTCCCAAATCTTTCTCATCCAGATTTTTTTGACATTTTTTACAACGGCTACCGCATCTCTTACATACTGATTTGGCAGTCAATTCATTGTCAATACATTTTGGGCATACCGAATGAGCTAAGACAAAGTTGGGACGATGCGTAGTTCTACCGCACCATGACGTGTTGCAGTTTTTACACTTAGAACAAGACTTACATACCTGTGATGGTTGACAATCTGCGCATTCTATTTTCTTTTGCGGTATGTATCCATTCTCGCACTCACTCATATCATCCTGACTACACTCAAAATCAAAAAATATATATTTAGGTATAAACTTGTCCTTACATTCTTTCGCTCTTAAATAACACTGATGATCGTCCAACACATACTTTTTACAAGTCTTACAAAAGTATTCCCCACACACATGGTCCTCCTTCTTCCTTATGTCCGTCCTTAGTACCTTGTAACACCTGAAACACCTCCACCACTTTTCACACTGGGAAGGCCCACTGGGTTGACCTTTTCTCCTTCCATTTTTGTGTAAGGGTACTTTCTTGTGTTGTTTGTAACAATCATCTGACCTACAGTCCATGTTATAATCTGTGCACCTCAAAGTCTTGTTCGTTTTAGGGCAGTGGTCCCTCTTGCACACTATACATTTTTCTGCACACTGGTGATATTCCCTATTACTATAGTGTTTGAGACATTTTTCACAAAAATAGGAGTCGCTAAAAAACCCAGTGATGTTTGTTATGGCATGAAAGTGGTCGTCGTCCACCAAGTACACGTAGATACAGGGACGCCCGTCACTGCTAGGACCAGTAATAAATTTATTGCCTAGGCGAGCGCTGATGACCATCACGCGTACTCCTAGGATTTCCTCAAATGCCTCCACATCGTTGAGACTAGCTGTTCGGTCTATGGGTACGCCTGCCATCTTACACAGAGCCCTTGCCAGCTGTCCTTGGTGTTTCTTCTTCTTTTTGACAAGGTCGTTATAGTAAGACAAGGGGACTTTTTGATATTCTAAAACCAACTCCAAGCTACTTTTTCCCTGTCTGTTTTTCGTTACCTCCTCCCATTCTTCCTTGGTACACCTCTTTAATTTTGCCCAGCTGACTCCAATGGCCCTTGCCATACACATTTTATCTTCATTCTCAATAGTCACTACCGAGCGTTTTAAATCCAATGAAGTGTTTTCACCTTTAATACGTATGATATGTTTTCGCTTGCCTCCTTTAGGTAGGTCAATGGTCCCTATTATTATATCAAAGGTCTCATCGATCGAAAGTTCCTGGTTACTATTGAGTACCTTTTCGAGGATCTCCATAACTCTATTAGCGTCAAGGGTATCCCACTTCTGTAAAGGGACGACAACAGGGTTGTGCAAAGCATCGTGATATATCACGACACGACCTAGATCATTCCCCTGTAGGTGTCCTCGGGCCTCGTTAAGGGCTGCCTGGATCATGTCATGAAGTCCCTGCCTCACGTCTATTAACCGCTGACCATTGTACCGCTCATCCAATTTTACTTGATATGTTGTATCTATTGCTGCATTTTTGGCATATGTGCGGGTGTCCTTCTTTCTCATTGTGTATTTCAGTTTGTTGTCGTTCTGTAGACCGGAGGGTCCCGCCCGTGGCTCTTCCCCTTCCCCTGTCTGAACAAATGGATCGTCCCAATCACCATCTTCCAAACACAACCTTGCTGTCTCGTTCATATCGTCATCAAAAAGATCGTTCTGTAGACCGGAGGGTCCCGCCCGTGGCTCTTCCCCTCCCCCTGTCTGAACAAATGGATCGTCCCAATCACCATCTTCCAAACACAACCTTGCTGTCTCGTTCATATCGTCATCAAAAAGAAGGGCTTTGACACCTCCATCAATTTCCTCCGGTATTTGTACATACTCTAGCGATACGACCATGTCCTCCTCGTTAAAAGTAACCGGAGTCTGGATACGTCCACCTAGGGTTTGCAGCACCAAGTCCATTTGTTCTTCGATAAACTCATTATCATATTCCTGTTGTCTCAGCTGGAAAAGTCTAAGTCTTACAGACACGGAATCCTGGATCCCCATGGTCGTTGCAAAGTCCATAAGCTCATCCGGATCCGTATAAGAGTTTATCATAACGTCCATTATTTCAGCCACAGCGTCCATGTTGCTCGATTGAAATCTGAAAACAGAATAGGTATGTTACCGAGTGTGTCTTCTTATATACTCTCCATTAGCCTCGTTTTGAGAAAGAGCTATTTTTAGATATACTAATTTAATACAGGCATACAATATATGAAATCGGGGTAAAAGGCACCCGCTGAAGTCATTTCTTTAGTCAGAAAATGGATTTTATCGTGTTTTAAGTGAAATTTACTTTCGAATTTGATCATAGATGATAAGAACAGCCTCAATGACATTTTATCTAACAAGTTATCTCCAATACCTTCATACCTAATTTGAAAATTTTTATTTCTTGATTTAAAATGAAATATAGCGACAGTGGTATGTAATGTAATATATGAAATCGGGGTAAAAGACATCCGCTGAAGTCATTTCTGTAGTCAGAAAATGGATTTTGTCGTGTTTTAAACGAAATTTACTTTCGAATTTGATCATAGATGATAAGAACAGGCTCAATGACATTTTATCTAACAAGTGATCTCCAATACCTTTATACCTAATTTGAAAATTTTTATTTCTTGATTTAAAATGAAATATAGCGACAGCAGTATGTAATGTAATATATGGAATCGGGGTAAAAGACACCCGCTGAAGTCATTTCTGTAGTCAGAAAATGGATTTTGTCGTGTTTTAAACGAAATTCACTTTCGAATTTGATCATAGATGATAAGAACAGGCTCAATGACATTTTATCTGACAAGTGATCTCCAATACCTTTATACTTAATTTGAAAATTTTTATTTCTTGATTTAAAATGAAATATAGCGACAGCAGTATGTAATGTAATATATGGAATCGGGGTAAAAGAAATCAGCTGAAGTCATTTCTGTAGTCAGAAAATGGATTTTGTCGTGTTTTAAACGAAATTTACTTTCGAATTTGATCATAGATGATAAGAACAAGCTCAATGACATTTTATCTGACAAGTGATCTCCAATACCTTTATACCTAATTTGAATTTTTTTATTTCTTGATTTAAAATGAAATATAGCGACAGCAGTATGTAATGTAATATATGAAATCGGGGTAAAAGACACCCGCTGAAGTCATTTCTGTAGTCAGAAAATGGATTTTGTCGTGTTTTAAACGAAATTCACTTTCGAATTTGATCATAGATGATAAGAACAGGCTCAATGACATTTTATCTGACAAGTGATCTCTAATACCTTTATACCTAATTTTTTTTTTTCTTAATTTAAAATGACATACAGCAACACTTGTATGGAATGCAATATATGAAATCGGGGTAAAAGGCATCCGCTAAAGTCATTTCTTTGGTCAAAAAATGGATGTTTTTCTCGCTTTTTAAACGAAATTCATGTTAGAATTTGATCATAGATGATAAGAACATGCTCAATGACATTTTATCTGACAAATTATCTCATATAGAGATAAAAGTTGAAAATCGACGTTCGGCGTAAATTCAAAAAGATTTTATCACTCAAAACTTGATTGCAATTTGTAACATTAGGTAAACAATTGTTACAAATTAGACTTACACGTTCATATATATGCAAAAATTAAAAGCCAGGTGTTTTTCTGCAGATGTTTTAAATTTTTCAAAACGGAAAAGTCACTTTAGATTTAATATCAAACAGTGTCTGGTTGCACAAAAGTAGCACATTGTTAAATCGAGGATTTCGAAAAGAAAAATTGACGAAGTTTGTTTCAGCATATTTATTTCAATTTTGGGCACCTCTTCTTTTTACTGAAACTGAAGGATGGATATTCTAAATTTACTGGAAATTATAGTTATGTTTCATGCGATAGACATTAACCTTATAGAAGCTTTACGTTTTCTTTTAACAACAGGGATAGGACCATTCAAGTGCAAAGAGATGCGAGTCTCTTTATTTCACTTTTCAGGGTCACAATGGGTGAAAGAAGACATCACCTACCAACCACCCAAGTTCACTGATAAACGATGCCAAGTAATGATCTGTAGGGTTAATTCTTTTTTCGACGCTTTAATTGAACAGAACTCCTATGATGCGTTTGTAAAATATAGCAAAGAACTTATAGCTCAATTAATGTTCTGTCTACATACAAGAAGTACAGATAAAAAACAATTACACATTTATTTACACCCTGAAAAAGATTCGAATGATAATGGCTTCACAAAGTATGCTGGTCCTGAATTTAATGAAATACACATTTTTTGTGGCAATATGAACTCAAAAAGACAGTGTGCCGGAACAATTATACACGAGATGGGACATGCAATATTGCCAATTGGGAATGGACATAACAATTTTTGGTTCACAACAACCGCATGTCTCATGGCTGCTGCAAACTTATTTGTCACAAATAGATCAAAAGAAATGCCCGTGGTTTCAATCACGGGATCAAATATACAATAATTCAAGTGTAGGTCAAAATGTGAAATTGTGTTAATACATGTATGTATGTAAAAAGAAAATCCTGTAATTCGCTAAAATAGTGTTTATGTGTGTTTGTGTGGGTGTGTGTCGGGAAAACTGTGTATATGTTTTTATATTGTAAAAAGGAATAGATTACAACGCTTTAAAGGTAGGTCGATTCATATTTTACTATCATATTTACTGCAGATTTTCATTGTGCACATTGAGAACCTTTCTTCTTTTCCCCCTGTACGCTTTCATTTTCTCCCCGTTCCGGTTAAATTTTCAGTCTTTTACCTCACTACCGTAAAAACCAGGGTTTGTATGGTAACGAGTTATAAGCGTTTACAAACAAGTGAAGTAAAACGGACTTACCTTTCTATAATCGAGGTTCCAACATCAATGATCTGGAAACGCTGTTACAACAATAAACTTTGTGCCATTTCTAACGCACACAACTTTTACTTTATTACTTAATTGTTTATTGATACCTAGAACCCCTATGTAAAAACTAAATTGCTTTAGAAAATATACTCTTCTTCCAACAGTATATTGCCTGTCAGGAGAATCCAAACACAGCTGAACTGCATTAAGCAAGACAGTTTTACTGAAAAAAAAAGAAACTCCTGTATAGGATATGTTATACAAATGCTTTTCATAAGTATGATCTGATATTAAAATGTTCATTTTGAAAATAACTATCACATAACAGACTCTCACATTCCTCCGAAAATGTACATTCATCTACAAAACGTTTGCCTTTTATATAGTTAACAGACAAAAGCGTTTGATAAAGTGTTTATAAATTCCATGCATTTTTAATGAGAGGCGAATGCTTTGTCTGAATTTCTGCAGACGATTCTATACAATCGCGCCAGACATCACGCATTTTAATCAGCGGAAAGCGACCTATTTTGTAAGAATATCGACATTTTCTCATGCATTTTTAATGAGAGGCGAATGCTTTGTCTGAATTTTTGCAGACGATATTATACAATCGCACCAGACATCACGCATTTTAATCAGCGGAAAGCGACCTATTTTGTAAGAATATCGACATTTTCTCATGCATTTTTAATGAGAGGCGAATGCTTTGTCTGAATTTTTGCAGACGATATTATACAATCGCGCCAGACATCACGTGGAAGAGTGTCGACATTTCTCAAACATTAAATCATTTTGATATGCGACTCTGTCAGGAGAGTATCGAAAGGTCTCATGAATTATAAAAAAAAAAAAAAATCAGAATTTCTAAGAAAGCTAATGATCAAACCAACAGGGAATTTTACATTATGCCACCGCTATTTGGGGATCGTAGTAAGTTTTTCGCAAACTTTTCCATGTAGAAGCGAGGACCTAAAAGCTGAGCTCTTAAATAGCTAGCGTGCAGGACTTGAGATGGGTCGTGGCTTCGATCCCTGGCTAGGTCGAGGACTGAAAATTGTGAAACCATTTATTTCTCTACCACAGCTGACCGTAATAATGGTTATGTGAGACAGCAGTCAGTGACTTGGAAAGAAAATGATGCCCTGGTAAAAGATACTGCTGGAAAGCATGTATAGGTGCACTGGCCGCAGCGACTTAAGTGCAACAAAAATGTTGAAAACGGCGTTAAACACCATACGATTTTATTCATTAAAGTCAATACAAAACCTAGACTTTGAATGGTAAGGGGGGTAAAAGCGTTCACAGACAAAAGCATTTTTAGTAGAGCAACCTCTTTCAGAGAAAGTTCTCATGCATTTTCAATGGCGAATGCTTTGGCTAAATTTTCGGTTCTATACAATCGGGCGCCGGCCTGATCGGTCAAAACGCGCCAAAACACGCTTGGAATTGTCATCTAGCCTCGGCAGGTGGGAGGCAACGAAAGCCAGACAAAAGGTATGCAAGATTACGTCATATTGCCACAGACAGTCTGACCTCCAACAGACAAAGGCCTCTAACAATAGTCTGAACTGTCAAAGACAAAGGCCTGGCCCCTATAGGGCCGCAGGCAATTTGAC
Source organism: Hippopus hippopus (assembly GCA_946811185.2). Classification (NCBI taxonomy): domain Eukaryota; kingdom Metazoa; phylum Mollusca; class Bivalvia; order Cardiida; family Cardiidae; genus Hippopus; species Hippopus hippopus. The sequence goes on along the minus strand of OX328103.1, from coordinate 6,495,954 downwards.
CTGCATAGTGCCATAATTACTACTCCCGCATATAAGCCCAAACAAAAGATGAAAAAGAAACTCGGTGAATACTTACTGTCGAAAATAAGAGACACCGGAAAAGGAAAGGAAAACAATATTATAGAGAAGTGGGGAAAAAAAAAGTAAAAGTCTACAGCACCCGGTATTCCCAGGCGGTCACCCATCCAAGTACTGACCGGGCTCGACGCTGCTTAACGTCGGTGATCAGACGAGAACCGGTGTTTTCAACGTGATATGGCCGTAGACGATATAGAGTGGACAATTTATGCCTTTTAAAAGTAAAAAGCCTCACAAAAGTATTTGTGACCTTACAGTCTTGGTTTCGCACATTGCAAGTCACTTAATCCTTATATAGACTGAAGCAAATAAATTAAACCAAAATATGTGCAGACGACAAATTGAATTTTGGTGAAATGATGGCATCTGTTCTACAAAAGCTATAAAGCGTTGTTGAAAAAGGAGAACATGCTGGCTGCCAGCATTTTCTCCCTTTCCCACAACGTTTTCAAAAGCCTTTTAGTTCAGGGTCGTTCAAACTAGGTTTTTTTTGGAAAAGGGTTAATTTTAATACCTGGTCTGTCCTGTCCTTTATGCCTTTCTCTGACTACAGAGAGAGTTCCTTGCCAGGGAGAATGGGTTCGGACCAAACAAAGAGATCGTGATATACTCTGCACTAACATGAATCGCAGCAATACTTATCCACTTAAAGTCAGAAATTAAAAAATGTAACGGCTGAAAGTGCTGGCATCAAGTAGAGTAATCGGCCTAGTAAAGCAAAGTCCCCGATTTTTTTTTAAACTAAAAGTAAGAAAAATATTCTGTGGATACTTACTGTCCGCTACATGAAAAAGAGAAGTGATTTCAAGTGGGAAAAAATTAAAAGTCTACAGCACCCGGTATTCCCAGGCGGTCACCCATCCAAGTACTAACCGGGCTCGACGTTGCTTAACTTCGGTGATCGGACGAGAACCGGTGTTTTCAACGTGATATGGCCGTAGACATTACACGAGGGAAATTTTACCCTATTTATATTGTAGACATACATGAGAAAGAAGTCCATTGCACTTCAGACCTTCAGCTTTCTCACCTTTAGTCTTGGCTTTGAACTTTTAAGCAACACTAAACCCAAACAAACCAACGAACGAAACTTTTAACAGGAAAAACGTTTAAATCTAAATAAGGGGGATAACCTACTGTTCGAAAGCACATTAGTATACATAGAGTTGTCGTTTTTTCTGAATGATATACTTTGTCCCCAAGGCTCGACACATATACATACATGTCTCTTTCTAGGGACTAATGATCTCTATAAATACATCGCGAAAGTACTCCTTTTCTTTTCTTCAATGATTTTCGGTAATGTTACACAGTTCCTGTGGATGAGATATCAACCACATGTAATAAATTCGTGTCACAACGACTTCTTTTTGCTACATTTGACTCTCTACTGCTCTTCTATTATCCAAAGAAGCTATACCGTTTCTCTTCTATGAACTTTGTATGACCAATGGTCTGCACGAAAAAGTTAAGAAAGATAGCAACGAACCGTTTGCGTCTTCTGCGCTTCCATCTCAAACATAACTACATGTAGATCTACCTACGTAAAATGTCAACGAAAAAATGCCCTATTCGCTTGCAGACCATGTTCCTTGATGTGGTCACACACACAAGATACTTTCCCCAACACATAATGAAATTGCTTTAAGTTTTCACAGAAATCGCAAAATAATTATCCAAATAAGTATTTCACACGTATCATTCCTTTGTTAATGATAAAACAGAGCATCAGAAATGCTTGCTATCATTTTTTTTTTTTTTTTAACTGGACTACTTTTGACTACCACGACCGGAAGCTTTTCGGTATGGTATGATAAATGCAGTGGCATAAATTTTAATACCAGCGATCGATTTTAATTCGGAATAACACAGAATAATGAGTTCAAGCGAACTGAAAAAAACTGCACGTTCCTTTCAAACCAGTCAAAAATAATCTAATTAGAAAGACGAAGTCCCGCATATAAGCCCAAACAAAAGATGAAAAAGAAACTCGGTGAATACTTACGGTCGAAAATAAGAGACACCGGAAAAGGAAAGGAAAACAATATTATAGAGAAGTGGGAAAAAAAATAAAAGTCTACAGCACCCGGTATTCCCAGGCGGTCACCCATCCAAGTACTGACCGGGCTCGACGCTGCTTAACGTCGGTGATCAGACGAGAACCGGTGTTTTCAACGTGATATGGCCGTAGACGATATAGAGTGGACAATTTATGCCTTTTAAAAGTAAAAAGCCTCACAAAAGTATTTGTGACCTTACAGTCTTGGTTTCGCACATTGCAAGTCACTTAATCCTTATATAGACTGAAGCAAATAAATTAAACCAAAATATGTGCAGACGACAAATTGAATTTTGGTGAAATGATGGCATCTGTTCTACAAAAGCTATAAAGCGTTGTTGAAAAAGGAGAACATGCTGGCTGCCAGCATTTTCTCCCTTTCCCACAACGTTTTAAAAAGCCTTTTAGTTCAGGGTTGTTCAAACTAGGTTTTTTTTTGGAAAAGGGTTAATTTTAATCCCTGGTCTGTCCTGTCCTTTATGCCTTTCTCTGACTACAGAGAGAGTTCCTTGCCAGGGAGAATGGGTTCGGACCAAACAAAGAGATCGTGATATACTCTGCACTAACATGAATCGCAGCAATACTTATCCACTTAAAGTCAGAAATTAAAAAATGTAACGGCTGAAAGTGCTGGCATCAAGTAGAGTAATCGGCCTAGTAAAGCAAAGTCCCCGATTTTTTTTTAAACTAAAAGTAAGAAAAATATTCTGTGGATACTTACTGTCCGCTACATGAAAAAGAGAAGTGATTTCAAGTGGGAAAAAATTAAAAGTCTACAGCACCCGGTATTCCCAGGCGGTCACCCATCCAAGTACTAACCGGGCTCGACGTTGCTTAACTTCGGTGATCGGAAGTAGTAACAGCAGCTCTTTAAAGGCAAACAAAGATGACGTAATCGATGGTAAACTTGACCTACTTTCGGCCATTGTGTTACTATATTTAGTAACTCATTTGCATATAAGGAATTGTTGATGTGTCATGGGTATTCGCGGCGGATATGGTGAGTCCGCCATGTTGGATGAGGATCGGCCATATTGGATAAGCCATGGTGGATTAAGATCAGTATACAGAGCTGACGTGTATACCTCGTACTGGTAAGTACTCGCGGGCATTGAGGGTCAGGCCCTTTCCTTACCAGACGATAAATAAGTAAATAATTCACCGCGAAGTGGTCAAAGTGTGGATAGGGATCGGCCATGTTGGATCAGTATACAGAGCTGACGTGTATATTTCGTTGAGGGTCAGGCCCTTTCCATACAAGACGATAAATGAATAAATAAATAAATAAATAAATAAATGTACCTCTCTCCGATGTGCACTCCTCAAGGTCCAACTCTCAAATGAGACATTTAGTCCAGAACAGAGTCTAAAGTAGAATGATGCGCATGCGCGAAGCTATATTTAGATATGTGATCATCAACTATATTTAGAGTCATTACATCAGCTATAATGGGGAAGATCCGAACAATGGTCTTTTGTCAATGTCACCATACTGTCTGGTTTTGTTTATTTGGTGACGGAAGCACGAACAATGGTCTATTCGACTGTCAAAGTTAATCCCCTAACAAAGACCCAAAAAGACAGAACATTGGTCTTTTGTTATTATCACCATACTGTTTAGTTTTGTTTATTTGGTGACGGAAGCACGGACAAGGGTCTATTCAACTGTCAAACTTAATCCTTTTTCAAGTCATTAACGTGTCTGGCTTCTGTTGACATAGGACCGGAAGAACAGACAATAGCTTATTCAACAAAAGGACCTCGACTTTATACCCCTAAAACGGATTGAAATTCAGCCAATCAGAAATAGGGGATTTTCGACCAATCAGGGAGTTGATTCAATCCAAAATAGGGTCCAGACGTAAGTATGGGATCATTCTTCAAGATGAAGTTTACCTTATCATATCACGCATTGGAGAAGCATTTGTATCATCCAGAATATTTTCAGCATGCGTCTGTATTTATTAATCAACAGATTATGATGTCAAGTGTCAAATATTGCATCCAAAACCCTACCGGAAATAAGATCGAAAAAGGAAGACATTATTTTGAAAAACAATTTAATAAGATGATAGGATGGACGGGATATGGTGCTGATTGCTTATAAACAAACGGGCGCCATCTTGGATGACCTAGTTACTATTTTTTAGTAACGCATTTGCATATAAGGATGTTTAGACCAGCGGCCATCTCGTATGATCTATTTTTTTTTTTTTTTTTTTTTGCAGAATTTGACGTGCTTTTTGGACAGCCATTTTGGATGACCTAATTTTTATTTTAGACCATTAGCCATTTTGGATGACCTATTTTCTTTTTTAAACGACCATTTATTTAAATGTGCTTTTTGGCACAATATTGATTTTTCTTTTGGGTATAAATCTGGAGAGAAATAGCTTTAAAAATGAGTCGTATAAGTGAGTACCCTAACAGTATACAGAGCTGACTTGTATACTCTATCTAGTAATGATCGCGGGCATTGAGGGTCAGGCCCTTTTACGAGACGGAGATTTTCCCACTTAGACTCATCTTTAACGCCACACCAAGTCAAAGAGCCGATTCCTAACCTTACTACGACCCTCGGTCAAGTCTATAAGGTTAAGTCGGTCTAACGACACATCCATGCTCTTTGAAGTTTCTCACAAAGAATTACAAAAATTCGGTAGAAAAAAAAAAAGGTACCTTCGATGTTGTTTCTTCAACGTCCTGAACTCAAATGACAAAAAAGTATTTCCGATATGACTCGCGCGCATGCGTCAATCCACATACGTGTCTGAACACGTTTTATAAGCTATTGTTAATGTCGACACACTGTCTGATTTTTGTTTATTTAGGGACGGAAGTACGGACAATGGCCTATTGAGATTCACTTTCAGTATCTACTTTACATGGTAGGGTAAAGCTATAGACCGAATGCAGGTGATTATAACATGAAATATAATTTTCATCTCAACTGGTCAATTAGTAACATTGTGGGAAAAAAGAGAAATTACTAGCAGACAACATGCTTTCCTTATGTGGTAAAAGGATTAAAAAAGCCAGTGGAGCGATACAGGGCCGTTGTGAACCTCTTGTTTCTTACTCTGCAAACATTTAAATGACAGAATTACAATCTATAAATTTCCAGGGTCATTAAATCTTTGACTTATGTGGTAAAAGGATTAAAAAAGCCAGTGGAGTGATACAGGGCCATCATGACCCTCTTGTTTCTTGTTCTGCATACATTTAAATGACAAAATCACAACCTATAACTTTTATGGAAATAACTAGATAATAAAAATATTTACCAAATCTATAACTTCCAAATCCAACCTGCAAAAAGGCATTTAATTCCCCAATACACACTTCAATATAGAAATATAGTGCGCTAATTCCGGTAAATATGGTCTTGAAATCCATTTTGAGAAAAAATTTAAAATAGATCTGTTCTTGTCAGTAGCTAAAGCAAGAATGAACAAGTTTTATCAAGTGCGTACATGAAAAGGAGTCTTTCAGGGCTGTTGCGCCCTATACGTCAATATTGGTGGACTTGGATTAGGCTTAATTTCATTTTGAAAAGAACGTGGGACAATGTTTTTACAAGATCTTTAAAATATCGGAAAAATTCCCCTAAATTGCTGCAACTTATAGCTCGATGGTAGGTAGTATTTTGAGGGATCTACCGAAGTTTTAGTTCTCGTTTCTTTCGACGATTCCATATCAGAAGTTGTCTGGGTCCAGTCTGGGTTCATCATCTGGGGATACACTGTATTCAGGCTACTTTTCTTAAATATTAAAGGCCTTTGAAAACCAAATAAAACTGTTAAACCACGCAACCGTTTTTAGCTTCTAGGACAACTGTTTACACTGCCACTTTTTTATAAACCACCTCAAACGTTAGAACAGATCCTCAGCTATCATTTGAACCCTAGGTTCACGGTTCGATTTTTAACCAGTGTGGAACTAGATCATTAGAGCGGATTTAAACCCTCAAAATTCAATATACTCCGATTCAAATAAAACTGGTACCGTTGGAAAGGTCTGATCACGCTGATTCAGAAAATATATACATATAGGGGTCTAGCTCTACTAGTTCTCGAGATACATCGGTTTAAAGTTTGTCGTATATGATTCGAGTGATCTCCCCCTTATTATCTGCCCCTTAAAGGAATCCAAAATCTTTAAATTGCTCTAGCTCCCTTAGTGTTTGACCGATTTCGACAATCCTGGTGTCTAAATAGCATCACTCTTGCTCGTCTATGCAATGGTGAGAGTTTCAGACACCTCGATCCAAGATGGCGGCTGGAAATGACGTCATTGGCCCTATAAAATACTATATCTCATTTAGTTCAAGTCTGATCGGTACCCCATGAGTATCATGGAAAAGGTCTGATCACGCTGATGCAGAAAATATATACATATAGGGGTCTAGCTCTATTAGTTCTCGAGATATATCGGTTTAAAGTTTGTCGTATATGATTCGAGTGATCCCCCTTATTATCTGCCCCTTAAAAGAATCCAAAATCTTTAAATTGCTCTAGCTCCCTTATGTCTGGTCAGATTTTGATCATTGTTGTACCGTTGGAAAGGTCTCACCGAGACCTACACGATAACATCAACCAACCAAAACGAAACTCACTCATGCGTAAAATGCTTCTAACTCCCTTATGCCTTGACCGATTTGAATGAATTTAGGCTTGTTAGAAAGGTCTAGAACGCTTTCCACTACCCATTGAACCACAATGACTTATACATAGTGAAAGATATTACTCTTAAGGTTTTCCTACATCTAAATATAGGTATGACATAATTCTTCTAAATAAAGCGGACCAATAAGAATAGAGATCAGTGATGTAATGACTCTAAATATAGTTGATGATCACATATCTAAATATAACGGACCAATCAAATGAGAGACCAATGAAATGAACCTAGATCAGAATGTGTATAAATAAGAAAAACAGCCCTTATCCTTCATTCTGATTTCAGAATTACAACTGACAACATGTCTATTTTCAGAGGAAACTTGGGTAATGGACGTGTAGTAGAGGTGACACAATGGAAAGGGGTGAGGCGAGTGGACTTAAGAGAATGGCAAGACGAAAAACCCACCAAGAAAGGTATCAGTTTAACCCTGATGCGTTGGAAAAACTGGGTCGACACTATAGAATACGTGGATCAGGCACTGACAGATAAAACGGACTACAACTGTCACTTGGGAGGCAATGTATATTGTACAATAACTGAAGGCAGCAAATGTGTGGACATGAGACAATATTGGAAACCGAAAGAAAAAGTAGTACCCACAAAAAAGGGGTTGTGTTTACGACCACTAGAATATCAACGCCTCAAAGACCTGATACCTGAGATTGGAAAGACCCTACCCGAACTAGACGCAGTGGTCCCTTGTTACTTACAGTCGGACCATATGAACCAGATAGGGATGCTACAGTGCCCGGAATGTAACCCCAATGACTGTACAAACTGGTAACCAATCAGAGACTGTTACTAAATATAGCGGACCAATCAGAAACTGTTACTAAATATAGCGTACCAATCGGAAATCAGACTCTTATCTAAAAGGCAAGAAAAGCACACCAAAAAACAGACTCAAATTTATTTGTATATATTTATGAAGTTGATCATGTATGACATGAATGTACTGTATATACTAATGTATGTATGTCATGTGATTCTATTGAATTGTATGATGAAATAAAATATGAATTGTACTCGATGCTTTATGGTTTGACCCATTGCCCTCAGTCTGGGTTCTAATGATATAAGACCGGATATCAGGACAACACCCCTTTCAACTCCCCAAGGTAATCCCTTTGCAAGTCGTCAGAGTGTCTGACTTAAGCAGGATATCAGGACAATACCCCTTTCAACTCTCCAGAAGTAACAGACGGGACAGAAGACAACGGAGAATTTCTAAAAATAACAACCAATCAGCGACAGGCACTTTATATAAATTGGGCTCTGCTTTCTTCCAGTTGTCAGTTCTGAAAAGTACTTTGAACTATGAACATGGATCTGTTTACGCAGAGTGATTCGGTACAAGTGAACCAGTTTTCCAAGCCAAATATGATGTTTCATGAAGATAGATTAAGAACGTTTCAAGACTGGTCAAAGCAGATAACTCCAGATCGCGTTTCCTTATCGAAAGCCGGCTTTTATTACACTGGAAGTAGCGACAAGGTTACTTGCTTCGCTTGTTCAGTCAAAGTTATGTCCTGGGAATCGACGGACGACCCTTGGGTAGAACACGAAAAATGGTCTCCAACGTGTATTTACTTAAAAATGACGGGCTATAAAAGCGAAAACAAGAACTTGGTGCAACCTGTAGGTGACTTTAGATTTGAGACAGCGAGCAAGAACAATCAGACAGCGTCAGGATTCACCCCTTCATTTGGACAAAACGGTGGAAATATCCCATCCTTTGGATTTGGGTCAAATAGTAACACTGGAGCCAATTTATTTGTGAGACGATAGACATGTTCGGACTTGTTTTTGTGGCGGTGATGTTGATAAATGACTTTGAGTGGTGGTGGAGATGTAGGCAATTAAGACGAGAAGCCAGAGAGGGTGCTGAGAGACTTATTGATATTTTAAATTTGTATTTAGAGGAAAATAGACGTCCTTTATATTCTGTTGTATTATAGTTATTTTGTTGTAAGAATGCATTATGCTTGTATAAATTAATAAAAGATGTCAGACTGGAACACCTATTTGTCCACTCTTTATTTCGACCCAAAGTCCCCTGCTAGTCATTTAGGTCCAGAGAAATTATATCAGTATGTAAAGGCCCAAGGAAAAAACACCATTGGTAGACACAGAATAAGAAAATGGTTACAAGATCAAGAGTCCTATTCCTTAACGAGAGGGGCCAGACGCCGGTTTGAACGGTCCAGAGTTATTGTGAACGGTGCAGACAGTCAATGGGATATAGACATGATGGATATGATGGACTTGTCCAAATATAATGAAGGGTTCAAATATGTCATTGTTTGCATAGATATTTTTTCTCGATTTCCACATGCCCAACTGATGTCAAGTAAAAAGGGGATCGATGTCACGTACGCTCTGACACATATATTGTCGGGGGAGAGGAAACCCAACACTGTACGCACTGACAGAGTCATGGAGTTTCGAAGTAAGAAAGTCAATAAATATTTACGCGGTCAAAACATTCACCACCTTTACGCCCTGAACACAGAAACCAAAGCAAACTTTGCAGAAAGATTTATAAAGACCTTAGAGCATAAACTGTTTAGATACATGCTTAAAAACAGAACTCGGCACCGTCACTGGAAGACAAGGTACATATTCAACATGCATTGAATGAAGGGTAAAAGACCATCCCTGAAACTCGATACAAGTTTGATGGGTACTGCGCAGAAACACACACGGCGTACGAGTAACACGGCTGCGTGTTTCATGGCTGCCCTGTGTGTTTCTCAGATAATAGAGAAGAAAAGAGTCACCCCCTAACCCACCAGTAACTGGATGAATTGTATGCTCTGACTATGAAAAAGAAAGCTTATTTAGAACAATTAGGCATGAAATACGTGTGCATTTGGGACCATGAATTTAAAAAAGAACGACATCAAGATTCAGAATTGAGAACCTTCATCAAACAGTTAGACATGACAGAGAGATTGGACCCTAGAGAGAGCTTCTTCGGCGGGCGTACCAATGCGAGTCAACTCTATCGTAAAACGGAAGAACAGGAAAGGATCAAGTACGTGGATTTCACGAGCTTGTATTCTTGGGTGAATAAGTATTGTCGGTATCCCGTGGGTCACCCTAAAATCTTGACCAAAGATTTTGGGAATATAAAGGAGTATTTTGGTATTGCTAAAATCAAGATATTACCCCAAAAGAGGACTGTATCACCCAGTCCTCCGGAACAGATCAAATGGCAAACTGAAATTCCCTTTATGTAGGACCTGCGCGGATACTGAGAATCCTGACCCCTACACCTGTTTGGACGACGAGAGAGTTTTGACTGGTACGTGGTGCACCCCGGAGATACACACAGCTCTTAGACTAGGGTACCAACTTAAAAACATATACGAAATATACCACTGGGAGGAAACCACTGGACAGAGGCTCAATATGCGCCAGACAGAAATCTTTACGGATAGTCAGGTCAACCTATTCTTTCAATTATTCTCGGATCCCTTAAAACAACCTCTCAACTTTCACATATTAACAGATAACATGCTACAAATTGAATGGATATACAAACAGGACTGCCTACCTGAAGACAACAACACAAACATATACTTGGCGACCTTTACCATGTGCTGGGCCAGGCTCAAATTGTACAGTGTGCTCGAACAATCAGACAGACGAGTACCGTATTACGATACAGATAGTGTCATTTACCTGAGTAGACCTGGAGAGGTAGACCCACCCTTAGGGGACTACTTGGGCGAATTGTCCGATGAATTAGACAAGGGTGAGCACATTGTAGAGTTTGTGTCTGGCAGTCCAAAAAACTACGTATACAAAACAAACACCGACAAAGAAACGTGTAAAGTCAGAGGATTCACACTGCACTACACCAACTCACAACTCATCAATTTTGAAAGCGTCAAACATATCGTTACAGACATACACGACACCTCACACATCACTGTCACAAACCCAAGCAAAATATGTAGAGACAAAGGTAAACGAAAATTATACAACAGAGCAGAAGAAAAAAAGATATCAAATGGTATACACCAAACGTAGAAGAATAGAGAACTATGACACAGTACCTTACGGATATTAGAATAGGGAGAATGGTGTGAGAATGAATGTGATTGAAATATTGATGTTTCTGGAAGCAAATTTACATGTTACTGTATATAAAATTCAATGTTACTGGAAGTAAATTTGCATGTTACTGGATGTAAAAATCAATGTTATTGGAAGTAAATTTTGATGTTACTGGAAGTAAAATTCAATGTTATTGGAAGCAAAATTGCATGTTACTGGAACGTATTTTTGCAATTTTACATTGAAATATATAGGGAAAATTGGATTCATTTTTTGATGTTACTGGAAGCAAAATTGCATGTTACTGGATGTAAAAATCAATGTTACTGGAAGTAAATTTGCATGTTACTGGATGTAAAAATCAATGTTATTGGAAGTAAATTTTGATGTTACTGGAAGTAAAATTCAATGTTATTGGAAGCAAAATTGCATGTTACTGGAACGTATTTTTGCAATTTTACATTGAAATATATAGGGAAAATTGGATTCATTTTTTGATGTTACTGGAAGTAAATTTGCATGTTACTGGATGTAAAAATCAATGTTATTGGATGTAAATTTTGATGTTACTGGAAGTAAAATTCAATGTTATTGGAATCAAAATTGCATGTTACTGGAAGTAAATTTTGATGTTACTGGAAGCAAATTTGCATGTTACTGGAACGTGTTTTTGCAATTTTACATTGAAATATATAGGGAAAACTGGATTCGATTTTTTATGTTACTGGAAGCAAATTTTGATGTTACTGGAAGCAAATTTTGATGTTACTGGAAGCAAATCTGCATGTTACTGGAAGTAAATTTTGATGTTACTGGAAGCAAATTTGCATGTTACTGGAACGTGTTTTTGCAATTTTACATTGAAATATATAGGGAAAACTGGATTCGATTTTTCATGTTACTGGAAGCAAATTTTGATGTTACTGGACTCAATTTTTCATGTTACTGGGAGTAAATTTTGACGTTACTGGAAGTAAATTTTGTTGTTACTGGAAGTAAATTTTGATGTAACTGGAAGCACATTTGCATGTGACTGGAACCTGTTTTTGCA